>OX327705.1:12500-10012500 GCA_946807835.1 Ailanthus altissimus | reverse complement strand
AATAATGAAAATAGTTAGTAAAGCCATGCATGATACACATGATAACTTATTTGACGGAATATCAAGTTAACAGATCAATACAAAATTTTACACCATCAATCGGAGAATTACAAAGTCGTCAACAAAAGTCATCAAGTATTTTGTATCATCTCAACTATCAGTAAAGAATGTAAATTTTTAATATAAATTTATATTAATGAATAAGGTATTTGAATGTTTAGTAAATATTTGGTTGAAATTCACTAAAATTTCTAACTTATATTTCAATATTAAAATAAATAAATAAATCAAGTTGTGTTGGGATGATGTTGAAATAATATTTTGTTATTAATTTAATTGAAATAATATTTTGTTATTAATTTTATTAAAATTATATTTTATAAATAATTTAACAACATAATTATGATTAAAATAATTTATATTTTATAAATTCGAACAAAAGTTCTTAAACCCATCTTATACCTGTTAAAGTCAATACAGATGCAACTATAGATCATAAGAGTCAGAAACTGAGTATTAGATTTGTAGCTCGAAATAAATTCCGGGAATAGAATAGGCTGAGGGAATGGGCTCTTTTATTGGATGTTCCTACAGCAGAAGTGAGGAGTGGGCTAAGAATTGAATCAAATTAAATCGGTCAATTCAATTTGGTATTACAGTATAAAAATTAATTGCTTAATTTTTTTATTTCAGTTTCGAATAAATTTGATTTGGTTCGTTTTTTATTTCAGTCTCTAAAAATATCAAATTGAACTAAAGGATATGAATAAAATTTCTCACAAATTTTTTATATAATTTATTTGGTAAATTTTAATTTAAATAATTTTTTAAACTTTTTTAATTAATAATTTTTAATTAATTTAGTGCTTAAAAGTTAGTGATCACTTTATTTATTTAAATAAATTTTAATTTTAATATTTAATAGGGCGTTTGAGGTATTAATATGTAATATATAAGTAAATGAGTTACTTAATTTAATATGTAAGAAATTACATATAAAATATATGTAATATGTAAGTAATTAATATTTAATAAGTATTAAGAATAGAAATTTTTTTAATAGGGTTCTAGAGCCCTTCGAGTCGACTCTCCCCCTTGTAACTCTTGCATGACTCCTTGGCAATAAGGTTGACTAGGTTTAAGGTTCTTTTTTATCCACCAAGAGAAGAGATGTGATTATGGAGAATACAGTTCCTCTTTCCTCCAATCTTTAAAAAAAATTAAGAATAAAGATCAGACAATTAGAATAAACTATATCTTAAGGCACTTTAAAACTTAAGAAATTACCTTTACATGGTGACATAGGTAATTTATTAATGATATATTTAGAATATAAGAGTTTATTTTTAAATACAAAATTAAAGTAATAAATAATTCGGTGAGAATAAAATTTATCCACAAGAAATTAGAATTAAAATTAAAATTATAAATTATAATTAATCTCAAGATAAATAAAGTAATATAAGATGTTTCTAAATAATAATTTAAATAACCAATAAAATGAAGGCTAAGGTTAAGGGATCCACTCTTTGCATATGAAATAAGAATATATTTAACTCTTTTTATAATTCAATTAGAATCCTCACACAAAAAAAGTTTCAATTGGATGATATGATAATTAAAATTCATAATCATTTATATATTAACTTGTATTTATTTCTTTTAATTATTATACATAAAATCTTATAAATGGTTCAAATATTTATTATGCCAATTTTTATATTTGTCTACAGTAAATCATGACTCCCACTTTACAAACAATGGTATTTACGCCAAATCTTGTAAATGGTTTTAAGAATTTATTGTGCCAACTATAAAGATTGTTTATAATAAATCAAGATTTATCACTTTGCAAGAAAGAGTATCAATATTGCAAAATAAAATAAATACATCATATATAAATTTGCTTAATTTAATAATGTAATATTAAATTCTAGAATAAGAGTTTAAATATATCTTATTATCTTGCTAAGAGTTTCACCATTTTACCTTAATAAAATAAAAATTACTTGAACATAATAAAATTAAAGGAAAGAGATGGAAGAAAAGATAACATGAACTTTAAACTAGTAAACAAAAAAAAAATATTATAAAGAGAAAATACAAAAGATAAGTGTTTTGAAATAAAATCAAACTCTCTAATTAAATACTTTGGACATAAACAGACCACTTATTTATAGAAAAACTTAGATAATACAAGATAAATGAGGAGTGAACTACTTGGATGATAAAAATTAAAGAGGGAGACAACTAATTTGCACTAATTATTATTAATGCACCCACTTGATTGTCCAATTTAAAATTGATGTGATCTGAATTAGCTTACACTAAAAAAATAAAAAGTTTTAGATAAGTCTATTAACTTTCCAAATTGAGTTGTATCATACGTATTAGATACATATTTCTTCAGTTATAGGCCAAATACTGAAGACTGTTTGGACTAAGCTTATACTGCAGATCAATTCTCTTCTATGCTATTTTTCACCATCCAAATGCTTCGAATTACGAATTTCTTTTGAAATCTAATATTTTAGTCCATTAAGTCAGCTATTCATTGGATTAAGAAACACTCTAGTTGGATTTTTAGGTAGAATGTTATGCCCATTTTACTGAACTTACTATAAAATAATTAAAAACTAATTAGGTACAATATTGTAAACATGTTTAAGTTAGAGAGGTTAATGACACTAGTAATACAAAATAATAATACAAAATATTTATTAAATGTATAATTTCAAGTGTTCATCAACTAACAAGACCAGTGCCCTTTAAGTTAGCTTGAGAAATAAGCTCTTTATGTGGAGCACCGTAAGCCCGAGTCATTTTTACACGTCTCTTTTCCTCCTTGGTAAGCCCGGGCTTAGCCGACTAGTACTTGGCTTATAAGACTAACAAAAATTTTAAGAGTGCAAGACAAAACAAAGACACCATAACTTGAGAACATGGATAGATAAAATACCTCTCCTAGAAAAATATTTGAGGACTCGACTGAAGACTGAACGGTCCCTCATGCTCTTACCCTCACTCCCCACCAACAAAGGTACTTCCACCTAGAATTATTTGAAGAAAAATCCTTTATAAGGGTGATCTTCTTCTCACCATCATAAGCAATTAGGTAATGAAAAACCCTTCTGTCAATCAGTGTTCACCTTGATTTGGTACAACTATTGAAGCTTAGAGAACACAAAGTCACTAAACCCAAGCTTATACCACATAATATAAAGGACGACCAATATCCTCCAAGAGCTTAAATTTAGCTAGCAAGATGCCAAGTTCAAATGAGCCAGCATGTCTATAAAATATGCCTGAAGAGGTAGCCTTAACCCCAAATTAAAAAAAGAAAGATTAAAGGCCACCTCCTCAGTCGGCAGCTCACTTATATATTTTTCCTCTTGAGGAAAATTTAATGCAACTGCCTCCAGAATGTCAAATTGCCTCCTCATTTCAACATGATCCTCCTCGTGCACACCCGATGGATGAAAGGACAAGTAATCCAATTCAAAAACGGTCTCATCTTTAGTCCAATGAGAAAACTTCTTTTTCTTCTTAGATTTAATTGTCTAGCCAGAGGTTTCCGCCAATTCTTGAGAAACTAAAGAGGGCATCATGACCCTATGCATCTATTAATAATCACTAGGGCCTTCAAAAAGCTTTGCCACATCCTCTCATCGAACAAATCCCCTTACTATCAATTAAAGTCCTTAAACCTCTCGAGCACTCTCATTTAACCATTTCTTGGGCTGAGCTTCTCCCAGCAACTGAGCCCTCACTAAGACGACTAGATATATTATGAGACTTATTCATTGAAAACATGATTCCCACACCTAAACAAATAAATAGTGTACCCACCATATCAAAAGTTCGCCTAGACAAACTAACAAGATGTACACTCACAATCGAGAATTCAAAACGAGCACTCAAGTCTTAAAAATAAATTCAAAAACACATTAGGCATAAAGAAAGCACACCAAGATAACAATATAAGATAAAGAAGTCAACATCAAAATACTTGTGAAAAGATTGCTAACACGTCCAGAATATAGGAAGTTATTCCCAAGTGCATGATTGTCGAAGTAATAAATAATCCGATGAAAATGGGGTCGATCCAAAGAGAAGTGAAATTAAAATTACAAACTACAAATACTCTAAAGACAAATAATGCAATATAAGACATTTGTAAATAATAATTTAAATAACCAATTAAAATGAATGCTAAGGTTAAGGAGATCCATTCTTAACATATGAAATAAAAATATATTCAATTCTTTTTTATAAATTAATTTGAATTCTTACACAAAAGAGGTTCCAATCAAAAGATATAACAATTAACGTTAATCACCATTTATATATTAACTTGTATTTATTTCTTTTAATTATTATACACTAAATCTTGTTAATGGGTTCAAGTATTTATTATGACAATCTTTATATTTATCTATGATAAATCAAGACTTTCATTTACAAAAAATGGTATTTATGTCAAATTTTGTAAATGATTTCAAGAATATATTATGCCAATTATAAAAATTGTATATAATAAATTGAAATACACCACTTTACAAAAAACAAAGAGTATCAATATTGTAAATAAAATAAGCACATCATATATATAAATTTGCATAACTTAAGAATGTAACATTAAATTCTAGAATAAGTGTTTAAGTATATCTTATTACCTTACCAAGTATTTCACATTTTTACCTTAGCAAAAAAAAAAAGTTACTTGGACATAATAAAATTAAAGGAAAAGGAAGAGATGGAAGAAGAGATAAAATGAACTTTAGAATAGTAAATAAAAGAAATAATACTACAAAGAGATAATACAAAAGATAAGTATTTTGAACTAAAATCTAGTTCTCTAATAATATGCTTTGAGCATAAACAGGCCACCTATATTTATAAAAAAAACATGGATAACTCAAGACAAATAAAGAGGGAACCATTTGGATAATAAAAGTTAAGAAGGGTTGCAATTAATTTGCATTTATTATCATTAATATACACACTGAATTGTCCAATTCGAAATTGATATCATCCGAATTAACTTCTACTTAAAAACTTAAAGTTGTACATAACTCTCTTATCTTTCCAAATTAAGTTGTTTCATACATATTAGATATGTATTTCTTTAGTTATTGGCCAAATACTAATGACTATTTGGACTGGGCTTGTATTGCAGATTAGTTCTTTTATATACCATTTTTCACCCTCTAAACTCTTGAATTCCAAATTTTTTATGAAATATAATATTTTATCTCATTGAGCTTTCTCTTAACACGATTAAGAATCACTTTAATTGGATTCCTAAGTAGAAAGTTATGTCCATTTTACCAAACTTATCACAAAATAGTTAAAAGCTAATTTAGTACAATATTGTAAACATGCTTAAGTTATAGAGGTTAATAACACTAGTAATACAAAATAGTGATGTAAAACTCTTATTAAATGTGTAATCAAGTCTTCATCACACCCTCCAACCAGCTTATTGCTAGTCCCTAGCAATTCAAGTATAAATAAAATTTGAACACTACCTAAATATTTCAAATAAAATGTCAATTCAAAATCGTAATCGCTATTAAGGTTATTTCAATCATAACTTCCAAAATTTTGTGTGTGAATTAAACTAAAACCTTTTTACCACAAACTACAATATATATAGCCTTAAAAATTTTCTCCAAGTGAAAAGCCTAACTTTATATCCTCATAGGTGAATAACTGTTTAAAAGGCTAAGATTTCACTCAAGGAGTTGAAAAATATATAATCGCTTAAGAAATATTACATTTAAGGACAAACAGATAAACTAACATTGATCCAAAGATAAGAAAATCAATAATTTAGACTCAAACTATTCTTGCCACATGCTAGCTTCAGAACTTTAATTATCTTATGTGAATCTTACGAATAGAGTCTGATAATAAAACTGCTTCTTAATGACTTTTGTCTTCTAAAATTGAACGAATACTTTATTGAACTGAATTAACTTCTTTTCTTTTTTTTATACTTTTTATTTTGCTTTTTTTTAAAAAAAACTTAAAGAATCATTACAAAATAAGAGCAATTTCTTACCACAATACTTTTCTATAATTGTTTATCATCCTTCAGCGAGTAACCAAATCATTCCTCGTCCCAAATAATGTCATTCCAAACAAAAATTAACCATTTTAAAAAATCAATGAAAGTTCGTAAGCTATTATCTCAAATCTCTCCACTTACTCATAAAATATGTGTGAGTTTAGAAAAGAATATGTATACTTAAGCATGGAAATTCTCTTGGCTATATATATTGAAACATCCATCTTACTATAAGGCTTTGTATTGTGCTCAAAAAATGATTTCAGAAGTTATTCTTTAGTAACCTAGATAGAAAATATGACTTAAACTAAACAATTTTAAAATCATACCTCGATAGTACAGCAAACTTATTTACATAAGAGTTACCAAGAACATAAGCAACAAACAAATGTCTATAAAATGCATTAAAAATAAATCAATTAAAGTGTGTTTTAAAAGTTCAATAATGTACTCTTTACTCTGCTACTCTAAACTAGAATGCATCTCAAGACTGCATAAATGAACCTTTTACTCACGCTATTCATGATGGAATTTTTTTAAAGAATAAAGTGATAGCAAAATTTAACACTAACATTATATATCAATTACCTTCTCTCCAACCAGATTGAGACATTGTCATTAATGTCAAAATATAAAAAGAGTAGAGTATAGAAGATATCACCTAAAACATCTTTTATTGAAAATAAACTCTGCAACAAAATAAAACAAGCCACACAAAATGCTTAAAAATACTTAAATGTAGATAGGCTATAGACAGAGAGTCAAACCTATCTTGCATTTCTTTTCACTGTCATCAGTATACCAATCTATCTGACGTATTGTTGGATCAGATAGAGGTATAAAGTCTTATAATTCATCGAGTATTTGATCAACAATTGAAGCAAAAATGAGAATTTGTCGTGCTATAGATGAGATGAATTATTTTTCCATCGAATAATAAAAAAGTAACAACTCGTTATAAAAACTATCAACATTTAACAACCAATGAATTTTTGGTGGATTTGCAATTGTGCCTATGAGACAATTTGAAAAATTTTCTCTAAAGTTCTGAAACTTCTACGTAGAGTTATGAAGGCATTACCATTCCAAAGCATAAGAGACATTTGTTCATACATTGATGATACCTATAACCCATCCTTAATTATTTTTCCTATAAAGTTTTCAATAGTTAGAGCTTCAGTATAATACCCGAAACTCGACTATCTTTATTTTATGCAACTATTGTCACACACCCCATTAATCTACGACTACCTCTCCCATATACTAATTAAATTTTCTCTCAGCTAACACCTTACCAATGGTTTCTTCTACTTCTACAAACTCCAGTTTTTTCAGGGCTGGATCCATAAAAGATACAAATTTTTGTAATTTATGAGTTGATGTGTTTCCTCTATTGTTACACTCACCCTCTCCTTTGAATAATTTTGAGTTTATATGAAGATGTAGAAATAATACAATATATTTATAGAGCGTGTTGCATTTAAAGTTATGTAAGCAGTTGGTTGTTAATGGATAAGATCAAACTTTAAATGCAAAATATTTCAAATCGACTTTAGGTGGTTGGTTGTTATTGGAGAAGACATTTGAGGTTGAAATGAAACATTTAAAAATAATAGCTACAGTAAATATGTACAAGTAGTTATGATTATGGCTCATATCTTCCTCTGGTTTTACATCCAAAAACAGCTTAAACGCCTTCGATGGGTTAGGGATAGGCTTCATATCTAATTTTCTTATAAATTGGCAAACATGGTCTTTTAAAGTCAGATTCTTAGGAATGTACCGCTCATAATCTTTTAAGAATATATCACATAATTCACGAATTGCAATATGCATATATCCACTAGGATGCGCCTCAAGAGTCGATAAGATATCATATAAAGACTCCTTACTCAGGCCATCCTTAATGAACATAATTTTATATTTATGATTTTCACCATTCCTAAAGTACAGCAACGTGTGTTACAAGTCATGCGTGCACACTTGTAACAAATACTTAATCTTTTTACCCTTTATTTTTTTGCAAAAGAGTTTTTACCTAAGCCAGGTATGTAGAAAATTAATGAGTATGAAAACTCGCATGCCAATCGAACTTTGGTTTCAATTAACCAACATACAACAACAGTTATATTCATAATCATTAATAAACTTAATCTTTTACATCTTGTTTAGTAAATTTTTTTAAGACATTTTAAGACAATAAGAAAAAATATTTTTTCAAATTTATTAGAATGTCATCTATGTTTTAGAAATAAGAAGAAGATAAGGTATCAGTAATTATAAAAAACTGATAAAACCAGCTTGAAATATCATGGAGTACCATTATCCGCCACTTAACCGAGGTACAAAATAAAACTTAACACAAAAAATTTAAATGAACCCAAAAGTATAAAAAATAAATAAAGTTAGAAGAATAATAAATATATACAATAAATATCAATTGTTCTTGTAACAAAGATTAGATAGGGACACAAATTCTCCTTGAAAAGCTTAGTTTTCTAGAAATGGTTTAAGTTTTTTCCCATTTACCTTAAACACATTATTATTTATAGGATTTTTCATGGCAATTGCTCCATAAGGGTACACATATTTCACAATAAAAAGGCTACTCCATCTTGATCTTAATTTTTCAGGAAATATATGAAGTCAAAAATTATAAAGCAAAATCTTCTTACCAACATCAAATGTGTTTTTTTTGAATTTTTTTATCATGAAAAACTTTGATTTTAACTTTATGAGTTTTTGAATTCTCATATGCATCATTTTTCAATTCTTCAAGTTTATTTATTTATCACTTACGTATCTGTCCAGTAGAATCAAGGTTTGCGTTTAAAGTTTTAATGGCCCAGTAGGCTTTATGCTTAAGTTCCATAGGTAAGTGACAAGGTTTCTCATAAACTAGCTTATAGGGAGACATACCTAATGAAGTTTTAAAAGAAGTTCTATAAGCCCAAAGTGCAACATTAAGTCTTAAAGAATAGTCTTTGTGATTTAGGTTTATAGATTTTTTTCAAAATTTGTTTTATCTCTTTATTAACTAATTCAACTTGTCCACTTGTCTGATGGTGATAAGAGGTGGAAACGTACAAGTAATACCATATTTTTTTCATTAATGTTTCAAATGGCATATTAAAAAAGTGCTTACCCCTATCACTTATAATGGTTCGAGGGGTACCAAATCGACTTAAGATATTTTTTTTCAAAAATTTCATGACTGTTTTACGGTCATTGTTTCTACATGGAATGACCTGAATATATTTTGAAACATAATCTACTGCGACAAAAATATACGTAAATCCAAATGATAATGGAAATGGTCCCATGAAATCTATTCCCCAACAATCAAATATTTCAATAATAAGAATAGGGTTCAAAGGCATTATGTTTCATTTTGAAATAGATTCCAAATTTTGACAATATTTACACGTTTTACAAAATGCATGTGTATCTTTAAATAAAGTGGGCCAATAAAATCCACACTGCAAGATTTTTACAACTATTTTCTTTAATGAGAAATGTCCCCCATATGCTTTAAAATGACAATCTTTGAAATATTTGGTCAGGACAATATTTGAAAAGATAAAGATTATCCCAATAAAACATTCTCACCTTAGTTAGAAGTTTCCTTTTATCTTGGGCATTTTATTGAGGTGGTATTTCTCCTGTCATAAGAAAATTAACAATATTATCATGCTAAGGCATCGTAACAGTATAAAATAAAAATTCATCAGGAAAAAAGTCATTAATGGGTGTTATTGCTGTTGATGAATCTAGTACGAGTCTTGATAAGTGATCTGTAATAACATTCTCAGCTTCCTTCTTATCCTTAATAGTGATATTAAATTCTTGAAGCAATAGAATCCATCGAATCAGTCTTGCTTTTACATCTTGTTTTGACATTTAGTACCTTATAGCAGCATGGTCAGTAAACACAACAATTGAAGACCAATTAACTAAGAAAGAAATTTGTCTAATGTAAATATTACAGTAAGTAATTCTTTTTCAGTTGTTGTGTAATTCATTTATGCACTGTTTAAAGTTCTACTTATGTAATAAATTATATAGGGTTTACCTTTCTTTCTTTGTCCAAATACAGCACTAAGAGCATAATCATTGGCATCATATATGAGCATAAAAGGCAAAGACCAGTTAGAAGATTGTATAACAAGAGCTGATGTTAAAAGGCCAATGAATTTTTCAAATGAATTTTGACACTCTAGAGCCAATTAAATGATACATCTTTTGTTAAGATGTTATAAAGAGGTCTAAATATAGCACTAAATTTTTATGAACCTCCTATAAAATTCAGCATGTCTTAAAAAGGATCGAACTTCTCTAACTGTTTTTTGTGGGGGAAAATGAGCAATAAGGTTAACTTGTGCCTTATCCACTTCAATTCCTTTAAAAGACACTACATGTCCCAAAACAATTCTAGAAGTGACTATGTAATGATAGTTTTCTCAATTCAACACAAGACTTTTTTCTTCACATCTTTTTAAGACATTTCCTTAAGATTTTAAGACAATTATCAACAGAATTTTCAAACAGAGTTAAATTATCCATGAAAACTTCTAAAACATGCTCAACAATATCACAAAAAAATGCTTAACAAACATATTTGAAATATTGTTGAAGCATTACAAAGTCCAAAGGGAATTCTTCTAAAAGTAAAAGCCCCAAAAAGGTATGTGAAGGTAATCTTTTCTTAGTATTTTAGTGCTATGGGAATTTGATAATAGCCAAAATAACCATCTAGAAAGCAATAGTAGGGATGTTCCGCTACTTTTTCTAAAATTTTGCAAAGGAATGGTAAAGAAAAATGATCATTTCTAATGGCAGAATTCAACTTCTTATAATCTATGCACATCCTTTAACTAGATAAGACTTGAGTTAGTATTAAGTCACCTTTATCATTTTTAATGGCTGTGATTCCAGTTTCTTTTGTACTACCTGAGTAGGACTTACCCACTTACTATTTGAGATAGAATATATGATTCTTGCTTCAAGTAATTTGAGAACTTCACATCTCACTACCTATTTCATTTGTGGGTTCAATCTCCTTTGAGGTTGTTAGAAAGTTTTGGCATTATCCTTTAGGTATATTCTATGTGTGAAAATTAAAGGATTAATGCCTTTTATGTCCTTTAAAGTCCATCTTATTGCATTTTTATGCACTTTTAATACTTCATTTAACTTCACTTCTTATTCACTTATGAGTGTAGAAAAGATTACCACTAGGTAAGTTTATTTCTCTCCAAGAAATGCATATTTTAGTCATTCTGGTAGATGTTTCAACTCCAACTTTGGAATTTCATTTTGCTTATCCTTATTTTCTTCTAAGTCTTCAAACTTTGGTTTCTATCCTTTATTTTTGATCACCTGTACACAGTCAAGTAAAGAACATATGTTTGGCTTCTTTACTTTCATCCTTCTTTTTACGTGGTTGCTTACACATATTGAAAACATAGAGGTCAAGTATTATGTTTTCAAATAAAAACTTCATAACTCCATTCCTTTAATTAATCAAAGAATTAGAAGTTGCTAAAAATGAATGACCCAAAATAACAAGTACTAGATTACATCCATTAACAGGTATCGGATTACATCTTTTAATCAAATCGTTAGAAGTTGCTCAAATGGTTATGAAGGAAATTTTTCTTTCTCATGAATGTTCAGTGCATATGCATATTTAGTAATAGTATCTTTCAAATCAGCAAATGTTTGAGCATTTTGAGAATTAATAGACTTCTAATTTTCAATGAATGCATGCAAAGTTTCTTCAAGATTTTTCTTAGAAGGTAGGACATATAGTGAATAACCTTAAGAGTTTTAAAAATTTTGGTGTGATTGAAAAGGTGGTTGTGAAGCCTGTGCTTGAGTTTTATTTCTCTAATTGAAATTCGGGTGATTTCTCCAACTAGGATTGTAGTTTTGTGAATATGGGTTATGGTTTGACCGCTTAAATATGTTTAAAATATTGGCTTGTTCATGGAGACATTTTTTAAATGCAGGCAAAGTTAAGCAATCATTTGTAGAGTGATCATGGATTTTATATATTTGACAAATAATTTCTTAAACATATTTTAATTGACCACTCTTTTTCATTTCTAAGGTTCAATTTTTCTAGCTAGGGATGCTAAATTGGCTTAAAAGTCATGGTCTTCCCTGAGATGATAAATACCCCCACTAGATGTAATGGTTTGAGTTTTGCTAAATGCCTCACAAGTACCAGCAGTGTCCTAATTTTGAGTAATTTTTGCTAGTAAGTCTAGATAATTCATTACTTCTTCTGGGTCTGTATCCTCAAATGTTCTATTACACATCATTTCTACCATTTGCCTAACTTAGGATGTTAAGCCATTGTAGAAATTTGAGACTAATCTATAAGTTTCAAAACCATGATGGGGACATGTATTAAGTAATTCTTTATAGCTTTTCCAACATTGATAAAAAGTCTCTCTTGGTTTTTGGGCAACAATGGTAATTTATCTTTTGAAAGAATTTGTTCTATAAGGAGGAAATTGTTTTTTTTTCAAAACATTATTGTTGCATCTCATCCCATGAAAAATGGATCCTGGCCTAAGGTTTTGTAGCTATGTTTTAACTTTATCTTTTAAAAAAAAAAGAAAAAAGCTTAAGTCGAATTGAGTTCTTACTATAATTTAGGTCATTATACACATTACACACTTCTTCAAGTTCTCTTAGATATAGGTAAGGGTTCTCTGCATCTGAACCATGAAAAGTGGGTAAAAGTTGGATAATGTCTGGCTTAATTAAAATGTTTTTCATCTGAAAGAAAAACTAAGTAAGATGGTGCATCGGTTTGTGTGGGGTTCATGTAGTCTCTAAGTAGCCTAGGTCGATTATGATCATTATATTTGGACTGATTGTCCCTTGGGTCGATGAGTCCTTCAATTTGATTATTGGTCATGGTGTTAATTGGTGAATTATGAGAAGATGAAGGAGAATCTAACAAATTATCAAAGGAAGTTTCAAAATTACCTTTTACCAAACGATAAGAATTAGGATCTCAAAACCAACTACTCATACAAAGAAATATAACAAGATACGATAACTATAAATATTGTAAATAAGAGAAAAAAAAAAGAAAATATTAAATAAAGATAAATAAAATAGGCAATGCTAACAATAAAATAAAAGTTAGAGAAATATTTAAAAGTTAGATTAGTCAATGTTAGATTGGGATAATAAAAAGTTAATAAACAAAAAGTATGAGGCTTAGCCTTCTATGAGAATAACAAATGAAGCATAATTAAAGTAAAGCAAGTTAGGAGGTTTAATCTTCTATGAAAAAAACTTAGTTAATTTCACTTCCCTGGCAATAATGCCAAATATTTGACACGTCCAGAATATAAGAGTTTATTTCTAAGTGTAGGGAATTGAAATTAAAATTACAAACTATAAATACTTTAAGGACAAATAAAGCAATATAAGATGTTTGCAAATAATAATTCAAATACCAAATTAAAATGAATACTAAGATTAGGGGGATCCACTATTGGCATATGAAATAAGAATATATTCAATTAATTTTATAACTCAATTGAAATCCTCACACAAAGAAGGTTCCAATTGGAAGATATAACAGTTTATCACCATTCATATATTAACTTGTATTTATTTCTTTCAATTATTATACACCAAATCTTGTTAATGGGTTCAAATATTTATTATGCCAATCTTTATATTTGTTTAGAATAAATCAAGGCTCTCACTTTATAAGAAAGGATATCTACGTTAATCTTATAAATGATTTCAAGATTTTATTGTGCCAACTATAAAAATTATTTATAATAAATCAAAATACACCACTTTACAAGAAAGGATATTAATATTGCAAATAAAATAAATACATCATATATAAATTTGTATAACTTAAGAATGTATCATTAAATTCTAGAATAAGAATTTAAGTATATATTATTACCTTGCTAATAGTTTTACCCTTTCACCTTAGTAAAAAAGAAAGTTACTTGGACATAATAAAATTAAAGAAAAAAGAAATAGTTGGAAGAAGAGATAACATAAACTTTAGAATAGTGAACAAAAGAAACAATATTATAAAGAGATAATACAAAAGATAAGTATTTTAAACTAAAATCTAGCTCTTTATTACATGTTTTGGGTATAAACAGGTCACCTATTTATAGAAAAACATGGATAAATCAAGACAAATAAAGGGGGAACCACTTGGATGATAAAAGTCAAGAAAGGTGGCAACTAATTTGTATTAATTATCATTAATGTACCAACATGATTGTCTAATTTGAAATTGGTTTGGTTCAAATTAGCTTTCACTCAAAAAATCAAAATTGTAAAAAATCTCTTATATTTCTAAATTGAGTTATCTCATACGTATTAGATACATATTTCTCTAGTTATGAGCCAAAAACTGATGATTGTTCATACCTAGCCTATGCTATAGATTAATTCTCTTCTAGGCAATTTTTCACCCTCTAAATGCTTAGATTCCAAATTTTTTGTGATATACAATATTTTAACTCATTGAGTCAGATCTTGATAGGATCAAGAATTACTCCAATTGGATTCCTTGGTAGAGTGTTATGCTTATTTTACCGAACCTATCATAAAATAGTTAAGAAACTAATTAGGTACAATAATGTAAACATATTTATGTTAGGGAGGAGGTTAATAACACTAGTAATACAAAACAATGATGTAAAACCATTATTAAATATGTAATTTCAAGTGTTCATCAATTGCGTGGTAAAATAAGATTTGCAGATGAAAATAGATTGTAAAGTACGTAAGGATTTTGAATCACTAAAACCTCTCCTAAAACAGTCAAAGAAAATCAAAGCGGTAGAATAAAAGAGACTGCTAATTTATATATATAGTTCTTAGAAGTAATCATAGTCGTTGGCTCGAGATCTAAGGGTTGGAACACCTCTAAAAGTAAAACATCTATTTGAATTTATGTATTCCTTTAAAGAACACACCATAGCTATTCGATCAAGGGTATTACTCTTAGATAAGGCCAGGTTATCACAAATTCAAAAAAAAAGTGGGTAATTGTTTTATAGCAGCTTGATAGTGAGCATTTTACAAAAGATTGACAAACATTAAATTTACCTTTAACACTAGCTTCAAACAATCAATCCCATTGTTGTTACAAATACATGATTACTTCATATAGGCCCAGGGACCATCAGTATAAGGGAATCTCACTACTAAGTGTATCCATTCCCTTACAAAGAATTAGTACAAGGTTATCTCACTACTCAATGCTTGGCCTAGATGTTACAAGGGTACATGGATGTCTTTGAGCATTCTTGTAGTTCTCACTTCATTAGCATTGTCCTTAGTCATCAGGTATCCTCTTTGAGCTAATCAATCACATTAATTATACACGAGCATAAAAAAACATACTTGTCATCGAGAATCACGAACTCGATATACCTTTTATAATTACAACTTCAATAATCTCATTATGAATACTGCACATGCAAGAAAGGTCTAACCTTATATAGGTAAAACTCTAATACATTAGTACAAGAAGAAAAGTCTTAATTGCTTCCAACCTTAATAGGACTCTACAGGTACATATTAAGCTCACATTACAATCCTATAAAAAGGGTTCAAATTGTTAAGTTATGAGGCATAATCATCAGAAGAAGATCAATTTCTAAAGATTGAAATTGGTATATAAACTTATATATGTAGTTTAATTTTGCAAGCTCTAAAGTCTTTTTTACCTTCAAGCTTTCAGCAAAAACCTCTTATTATTTATTGCTCTTTCTTCATACCTTCATATTATTTTCTCTTTTTTTTTGTCATTGCCGAATTAAGACTCTAAGTGCCTACGCCAAAAAAATTTCTATCGTGGCCTCACATTCTTCTTTAATTGTAAGATTCCTAATAGGCCTAGCATCTTTAGAGCAAACCAATTTAGCTCAGTTCCTCTTAAAGTTTGGTTGTTGTTCTTAAAAAAAAAACAAATTCAACTCATTGGTCTGGGGAGTTAATGAAATTTTTGGGTTAATAACTTTACTTTGATTTAATTGACAAATTTATCTTTCTTGCTATTTTCTTTTCCTTTCATTCCTTGTAAGTTAACCAAGAGCACTTCAATAGTACTTATCTAATGCACTTTGGTACTCAAGTTAAGTGGGTTTTTTAGAAAATAAGAGGAAATTTCGAGAGAAAATGCAAGAAGAAATTTATAATGTTTTGTGTGTATTTTTTTCTTGTGAAAAAAAAAAAGAAACAACTCCATTTATTATTAGCAAAGTTTAAAGGGAAATAACAATTTCCCTTCAAACTTTGTCCCTTTTTCCTTAGATTAATCTGTTTATTTCCTTTTCCTCCATCTTGCCACATAAATGAACAAGCTGCTTTGCTTCTTTTATTTTAGGGCTGACCTAAGTATGTTGTATTTTCAGTAGCAACACTTTGTGTTCTTGATTATAGTATTCTTCTTGGCAGTTTAGAATTAATTAGGTTTAACATTAGTTAGAATGTAGTTTAATATTCTACCAAATTTAATAAAGGTTCTCTCTCAACTTAGAAACCCTAAGTAAAACCTGCCGCCACCGTTCCTTCTCGTCCCCTTCTCCGATGGATTTGAGACTAAATATTAAAACCGCTTAACTTCTCCATTCTATCTACATTTCCTCTATTTTTTTTTTTTTTGCTTTTCTATTTTGCTTTTCAGGTAATTCTGTCAGTCCGGCGGCTTCCTCCGACCACCACACTGGCTTCCTTCGGTGGTGGTTGCTTCTGACTGGATCTCAAAGATCTTAAAACTCCTTGTGCTATGCTTCTGTGCTTTTGTACCATGACATTTCTTCATACAGCGTTGCTACTCTGCAAGGTCCCATCGATTTCAATCCTTGGCAGTCTTTTCGATCAGGTTTTGCTGATCCATTGCCGAACCTCAGTGAGTTGCTGTCCTTCTTTTCTTTTGCTCTCTCAGGCCCCAACCACAATAGGCATAGTCGCTTTTCTGTGTTTCCTCTGAGCATTCTTGTTGTCATGGTGTATCTCCTCATCGCCGTCGAGCATTTTTACTGTCACAAATTCATTTTGAGTTCTAGCGTGCTTTCTCATCCTCCAGCGACCTTCTTCATATTCCGACAGAGCAGCTACGAACTCTCCGGTACTTTCCTGGTCTTCCTTTGCTTTGGTCTACCATGACAACCTTCATGGTACCAATCGTCGGATCTTTGCCACCATTTGCTGTGTTGCCCCTAACTTTGTTTGGTATGGGGAGGATCGAAGTTGCCACCATTTGTGGTGTTACTCCTGTCTTCAATTGGTTTGGCCACCAACCCCTTTTAAAGCGTCCCTCAACTATATCATGCTACTTGGGTTCTCGATTTTCCTTAACCCTGTCCATTGTTTCTCAACATCCTTGGCAGCCGCTTGGACCTCATCGCTGATGACTCCAGCACGAGTTGATGCACTCATTGGTTTTGATCCCTTCTGGCCACCGAATTTTAGTTCCTTTGATGATCCTTGTTAATTCACGGATACCAGAAAAAGTGTGTCCATTTGTTGGGTTTGAATATTAAGATTTGTGATTCGGCTAATTGTTGTTGATACTAGCTGAACGGGCCCCTCAATTACCACCAGCAATGTCGTTCTTTTGTTGGGTTACTGTTAGTGTTTAATAATGAGGTGTTTATTTAGTTTTATATTTAGAATAAATCCTAATAATTTCTCTCTTAAACCTGTTTAAGAGATCTGTATATCCCTCTTTACGAGGTCTGTTATTTTTCTTTCTTTAGAAAGGTCTATATTTTCTTTTGCCATTTTCCTATTGTAGGCATATCCTTACCTATATGGGTATGATTAGTACTCTTCTTTACAAGAGTTTTGGTTCAGGAAAGTCTTAATATGTATTCATTCTACTATATCCTAGTAATCTTTTGGTTGTAGTATCAAAGGTCCTTTGATGTATTATTCTTGATTATTATCAATGATATATATCATTATCTCAAAAACAACTATAGTGTTATTGTTGGCTTTTATTTTAAGTAACACTTACCTGTGACAATATGTCGAATCAATTATATTTGGTCCAAAAACTTCATATGTCGGATAAATTTAGATTTATAAGAAAAATTCCTTATATTAATAATACATTACGGAGCACTCAAAGAGTGAAAATAGCATTCGAAATGACAATAAATGATTTAAATCTCACTTGTAATACTTCTAAAATAAACTTTTAAACCTTTTGGCAACATATATAAAAAAAGAGAAAATTTCATTTTCGTTCCTAATTTTATTGATATATATCAATTTAGTCCTCCTGTTTTTAATATATACCATATTAGTTCCTGTCGTTAGAAAACTTCTGTTAATTAGTTATTTTTTTACTACTTTTATTGTAATAACTTTGAGTCAAATGTCTATCAATCACATGACATATGCCATCATGTAACTAGTGACACATTCAGAATATAAGAGTTTATTCCCAAGTGCAGGATTATCAAAGTAATAAATAACTCAGTGAGAACGGGGCCAATCCACAGAGAAGTAGAATTAAAATTATAAACTATAAGTACTTTAAAAATAATTAAAGCAATGTAAGATGTTCGTAAATAATAATTTAATTAACCAATTAAAATAAAAGTTAAGGTTAGGGGAATCCACTATTGACATATGAAATAAGAAGATATTCAACTCTTTTTATAACTCAATTGGAATCCTTACATTAAGGAGGTTCCAATCGGAAGATATAACAATTAAAATTCATCACCATTTATATATTAACTTGTATTTATTTCTTTCAATTATTATACACCAAATCTTATAAATGGGTTCAAGTATTTATTATGTCAATCTTTATATTTGTCTATAATAAATCAAGACTCCCACTTTACAAGAAATGGTATTTACGCCAAATCTTGTAAATGGTTCCAAGAATTTATTGTGTTAACTGTAAAAATTGTTTATAATAAATCAAGATGCACCCCATTACTAGAAAAGGTATTCATATTGTAAACAAAATAAATACATCATATATAAATTTGCATAACTTAAGAATGATACATTAAATTCATGAATAAGAGTTAAGTATATCTTATTACCTTACTAAGAGTTTTACCCTTTCACCTTAGTAAAAAGAAAATTACTTGGACATAATAAAACTAAAGAAAACGAAAATAGATGGAAGAATAGATAACATGACTTTAAAATAATAAACAATAGAAATAATACTATAAAGAAATAATACAAAAGACAAAGTGTTTTGAACTAAAATCTAGCTCTCTAATTACATACTTTGGGCATAAACAAGTCACCTAATTATAGAAAAATATGAATAAATCAAGACAAATGAAAAGGGAACCACTTGGATGATAAAAGTCAAGAAGGGTGACAACTAATTTGCATTTATTATCATTAATACACCTACTTGATTATCAAATTTAAAATTGATGTGATTCAAATTAGCTTTCACTCAAAAGATTAAAGTTGTATATAATCTCTTATCTTTCTAAATTGAGTTATTTCATATATATTAGATACATATTTTTATAATTATAGGCCAAATACTAATAACTATTCGGACTGGGCCTGTACTGCAGATCAATTCTGTTCTAAGCCATTTTTATCCTCTAAACGCTCGAATTTTAAATGCCTTGTAAAATATAATATATTAGCCCATTAAGTGAGATCTTCACGGGATTAAGAATCACTCCAATTAGATTTGTAGATAGAAAGTTTGGCCCATTTTATCGAACCTACTACAAAATAGTTAATAGCTAATTAGGTACAATATTATAAACATATATTATAAACATACTTAAGTTATGGGATTAAAGACATTAGTAATACAAAACAATGATGTAAAACTCTTATTAAATGTGTAATTTCAAGTGTTCATCACACCTCCTAACCAGTTTAGTACTGGTATCTAGCTATTCAAGCATAAATAAAAGTTTAACACTACTTAATTATTTCAAACAAAACGTCAGTTCAAGATCACAATCGCTATTAAGGTTATTTCAATCATAACTTCCAAAATTACGTATATGTGAATTAAGTTGAAGCCTTCTTACCAAACCACAATTAAGTTGAAGCCTTCTTACCAAACCACAATATATATAGGCTTGAAAATTTTCTCTAAGTAAAATCATCAACTCCATATCTTCACATGTGAATAACTATTTAACGGGTTATGATTTCACTCATGGAGTTGGAAAATAGATAATCGCTCAAAAAAATGTTACATTTAAAGACAGCTAGACAACTAACATTGATACAAATATAGAAAAATTAATTGTTTAAAGTCAAACCATTCTTACCACGTGCTAGCTTCAAGACTTTAATTATTTTATGCGAATCTTATTTTCTATTGATTATTGTCTTTTAAAATTAAACAAAGACTTTATTGAACTGAATTGACTTCTTTTCTCCTTTTTTTTCTTTCTCTTTTTATACTTTTTTTTCTCTTTTCTTTTTAAAAAAAAAACATAAGAAATTATTACAAAATAAGAGCAATTTCTCACCATAATATTTTTTCACAATTTTTTATTTATCCTTCAACTAAGCAACCAAATCATTTCTTATCCCAAATAATGTCATTCTAAACAAAAAAATAATCATTTAAAAATATCGATTAAAATTTGTAAGCTCTTTTCTCAAACCTCTCCATTCACTCACAAAAGATATGTGAGTTTAAAAAAGAATATGTATACTTAAATATGGAAATTCTTTCAGCTATATATATTGAATCATCCGTCTTACTACAAGGCTTAGTATTATGCTCAAGAAATAATTTTGGAAGGTATTCTTTAGTAACCTAGATAGAAAAAGTGATTTAAACTAAACAATTTTGAAATCATACATCGATAAGAAAGCAAACTTATTTACATAAAAGTTACCAAGAACTTAAGCAACAAACAAAAGTACATAAAATGCACTGAAAATAAATCAATTAGAATGTGTTTCAAAAGTTTAGTAATATACTCTTTACTCTGCTATTCTAAAACTAGAATGTATATTAAGAATGCATAAATGAACCTTTTACTCACGCCATTCATGATAAATTATTTTTAGAAAACAAAGTAAAAAACATTAACACGAACATTATATATCAACTACTCTCCCTCCAACTAGATTGAGACATTGTCCTCAATGTCAAAATATAGAAAGAGTAAAGTATAGAAGATATCACATGAAATATCTTTTATTGAAAATAAAAATCTACAATAAAATAAAATAAGCCACACAAAATGCTTTAAAATACATAAAAGTAGATAGACTACTGACGAAGAGTCAAATCTATCTAGCGTTTCTTTTTACTATCATCAGTATACTAATCTATTTGATGCATTATTGGATCAGATAGAGGTATAAAAGCTTGTAATTCATCGAGTAACTGATCAACAATTGAAATAAAAATGAGGATCCGTCAAGCTGCCGATGAGATGAATTATTTTACCACTGCATAATCAAAAAAAATTTAATAACTCATTATAAAAACCATCAACATTTAACAAACCAATGGGTTTTTGGTGAATTTGCAATTGTACCTATAAGGCAATTTAAAAATTTTCCTTCAAAGTTCCCAAACCTTCAGGTAGAGCTATGAAGGCATCATCATTCCAAAGTATAAGATACATTCGCTCATGTATTGATGATACCTGTAACTCATCCTTAATTATTTTTCCTAAAATATTTCCAACGGCTAGAGCTTTCGGTATGATACCTAAAACTCAACATCCTTTATTTTGTACAGCTATTGCCACACATCCCATTAATACACGACTACCTCCCTCATATACTAAATGAAATTTTTGCTTAGCTAACAGCTTAACAAGGATTTTTTATGCTTCAACAATTTCTCCAGTTTTTCCAAGGGTCCACAAAAGACGTAATTATTTTGTAAATTTACGAGTTGATGTTCCTTCCATTGTTACACTCACCCTCTCCCTTGAATGATTTTGAGTTTGTATGAAAATGCAAAAATAATACAATGTATTTATAGAGTTAAAAGGTGTTGTAAAGTAAAGTTATATAGGTAGTTGATTGTTAATGGATAAGATTAAGCTTTAAATGCAAAATTTTCAAAATCGACTATGGGTAGATAGTCTTTGTTAGAGAAGACGTTTGAGGTTGAAATGAGATATTTAAAAATAACAGTTATATTAAATATATACAAGTAGTTATGATTGTGGCTCACATCTTCCTCTAGTTTTACGTACAGAAACGGCTTAAACGCCTTCTATGGGTCAAGGATTGGCTTTTCATCCAATTTTTTTATAAATTGGCAAATAGGGTCTTTTAAAGACAGATTCCTAAGAATGTACCGCTCATGTTCCTTTAGAAATATGTTCCATAATTCACGAATTACAATATGTACATATCCACTAGGATGCGTCTCAAGAATCAATAAGATATTATCTAAAGACTCTTTCCTCAGGTTATCCTTAATGAATCTAATTTTATCTTCGCGATTTATGGACACCATTCCTAAAATGCAGCAATGTATGTTACAAGTCATGCGTGTATACTTGTAATAAACACTTAATTTTTTTTTTGCCCTTTACTTTTTTGCAAAAGAGCTTTTACCTAAGTCAGGCATGTAGGAAATTAATGAGTCTGAAAACTTGCTTGCCAATCAAACTTTGGCTTTAATTAACCAATGTACATCAGCAGGTATATTCATAATCATTAATAACCTTAATCTTTCACATCTTGCTTGGTAAATGTTTTTAAGGTATTTTGAGACAATGAGGAAAAACGCTTTTTCAAAATCATTAGAATATCATCCATTTTTTTTAGAAAGGAGAAGAAAAGAAGGTAACAGTAATTATGGAAACGGACAAAATCGACTTGAAATGTCATAAAGTACCGTTATCTGCCATTTAACCGTGGTGCAAAATAAAACTTTAACAAAAATACTAAATTAACCTGCAAGTATTGAAAAAAAAATAAAGTTAGAAGAAGAATATATAAATATGTAAAGAAAGATTAATTGGTCTCGTAACAATGGTTAGATAAGGACATAAATTTTTCATGAAAAGTTTAGTTTTCTAGAAACAGGTTAAGTCTTTGCTCATTTACCTTAAATACATTACCATTTCTATGATTTTTAATATCACTTGTTCCATAAGGATACATATGTTTCACAATAAAAGGGTCACTCCATCTTGATCTTAATTTTTCAGGGAATATGTGAAGTCGAGATTTATAAAGCAAAACCTTCTGACCAACATCAAATATTTTTCTTTGAATTTTTTGATAATGAAAATCTTTGATTTTAGCTTTATGAATTTTTTAATTCTCATATGTATCATTTCTCATTCTTCAAGTTCATTTATTTGTAACTTACGTATCTTTTCAATAGAATCAAGATTTGCATTGAAACTTTTAATGGCCCAGTAGGCTTTATGCTCAAATTCTACAGGTAAGTGACAAGGTTTTCCATAAACTATCCTATAAGAAGACATACTCAATGAAGTTTTAAAAGCAATTCTATAAGCCCAAAGTAAATCATTAAGTCTTAAAGACTAATTTTTGCGATTTAGATTACAATTTTTTCTAAAATTTATTTTATCTTTCTATTTGTTATTTCAACTTGTCCATTGGTTTGAGGATGATAAGGTGTAGCAATTTTATGAGTAATACCATATTTGTTCATTAATGTTTCAAATGACCTATTACAGAAGTACTTACCCCTATAACTTATAATGACTCAAGGGATTCCAAATCAACTCAAAATATTTTCTTTCAAAAATTTTATGACTATTTTATGGTAATTATTTCGACACTGAATAGCCTCAATCCATTTTGAGACATAATCTATTGCGACTAAGATTTACATAATCCAAATGACAGTAGAAATGGTCCCATAAAATTTATCCTCCAACAATCAAATATTTCAATAACAAGATTGAGGTTCAAAGGTATCATGTTTCATTTTGAAATGGATCTAAATTTTTGACAATTTTCACACATTTTACAAAATACACGTGTATCTTTAAATACAGTGGGCCAATAAAATCTACACTGCAAGATTTTTACAACTGTTTTCTTTGATGAGAAATATCGCTATATGCTTAAGAATGAAAAAATTCAATAACTTTACTTACCTCATTGTCAGGTTTGCATCTTCGAAATATTTGGTTAGGACAATATTTGAAGAGATAAAGATTATCCCAACAAAATTTTCTTACCTTAATTAAAAAAACTTTTTTGTCTTGAGCATTCTATTGAGGTGGCATTTCTTATATTACAAGAAAATTAATAATATTAGAATACCAAGACACTGTAATAGTAGAAAATAAAAATTTATTGAGAAAAGAATCATTAATGGGTGTTATTTCTGTTGATGAATCTAGTGCGAGTCTTGACAAGTGATCTACAATAACATTCTCAGCTCCCTTCTTATCCTTGATAGTGATATTAAATTCTTGAAGCACTAGAATCCATCGAATCGGTGTTAGTTTTGCATCTTATTTTGACATTAAGTACTTTACAGCAGCATGGTCAGGAAACGCAATAGTTAAAGAATCAATTAAGTAAGAACGAAATTTGTCTAATACAATATTATAGCAAGTAGTTCTTTTTCGTTGTTGTGTAATTCATTTGTTCACTATTTAAAGTTCTACTTGCATAATAAATTTCATAGGGTTTACCTTCCTTTCTTTGTCTCAATACAGCACCAACAACATAGTCACAGGCATCACACATGAGCTCTAAAGGTAAAGATTAGTCAGAAGATTGTATGATAGAAGTAAATGTAAAGAGGTCAATTAATTTTTCAAATGAATTTTAACATTCTTGAGTCCACTTAAATGATACATCTTTTGCTAAAAGGTCTAGATATAACACTAAAATATTTGATGAACCTCCTATAAAATCCAGCATGTCCTATAAAAGATCAGATTTCTCTGACTATTTTTGGTAGGGGGTAAATGAGAAATGAGTTTGACTTTTACCTTATCCACTTTAATTCCTTTAAAAGACACTACATGTGCCAAAAAAATTTCAGAAGTAATCATGAAATGACATTTTTTCTAATTCAACATAAGACCCTTTTCTTCACTTCTTTTAAAGACCTTTTCTAAGTTTTCAACATAATTATCAAAAGAATTTCCAAATGCAGTTAAATTATCAATGAAAACTTCCAAATAATGCTCAACCATGTCACTAAAAATGCTTAACATACATCTTTGAAATGTTGCTGAGGCATTACAAAGTTTAAAAGGCATTCTTTTAAAAGCAAAAGTCCCCAAAGGGCATGTGAAAGTAGTCTTTTCTTGGTCCTCAAGTGCTATAGAAAATTGATAATAGCAAGAGTAGCCGTCTAAAAAGCAATAGTAAGGATATCCTTCTACTATTTCTAAAATTTTGTCAATGAATGGTAAGGGAAAATAGTATTTTATAGTGGCAGAGTTCAACTTCCTATAATCTATGCACATCTTCCAACTAGATGAGACTCGAGTTTATCTTAACTCACCTTTGTCATTTTCAATTGACTGTGATTCGATATTTTTCTTGTACTACCTGAGTAGGACTTGCCTACTTACTATCTGAGATAGGATAAATGATTTCTACTTCAAGTAATTTGAGAACTTCAGCTCCCACTACCTATTTCATATAGGGATTTAATCTCTTTTGAGGTTGTTGGGAAGTTTTGGCATTATCCTTTAAGTGTATTCTATGTGTGCAAATCAAAGGATTAATGTCTTTTATGTATTTTAAAGTCTACCTAATTGCATTTTTATGTATTTGTAATACTTCAATTAACTTACCTTCTAGTTTGCTTGTGAGTATAGAACAGATTACCACCGAGTAAGTTTGTTTCTCTCCAAGAAATGTATATTTTAGTCCTTCAGGTAGAGGTTTCAACTCCAACTTTAAAATTCCATTATGTTTATCTTCATTTTCTCCTAGTTCTTTAAACTTTAGTTTCCATCATTTATTTTCAATCACTTGTGCGCAGTCAAATAATTAGCATATGTCAGAGATTTCAAGAGCTAATTTATATTTAACACAAATGAATTTATTAAATACATTTCTAAGGGATCGATAAAACTCTCTTTTTGAATATGATCCTCCACAATCGTTTTAATCATGTTGGCTTCTTCACTTTTATCCTCCTCTTCCTCATGTGGTTATTTACACATATTTGAAAACATTGAGCTTAAGTGTCATGTTTCCAAATGAAATCTTTATTGCTCTATTCCTGCAATTAATCAAAGTGTTAGAAGTTGTTAAAAATAGACGACCCAAAATAACAGGTATTGGATTACATCCTTTAACAAGTTTTGTGTCCAAGACAATAAAATCCACAGGATATATAAATTTGCAGAATCTCAACCTTAATCTCAATGATCAATGGTCCAACCTTTAGTGGTATGCTATTACCACTTTCTAGATGCTACCCTTACTGTAGAGTGGTCAATTCTACTGCCAATCAGTGTCTTAAAGCTTTTGAAAGTTGGTCTGGGCAGCTTACCACAAGCACCCCACCCTATACGACTAATATGAATTTATCAACTTGAATTAAAACATCTTCCACTATCTCTCTTGGCACTTTTATTGATCTATCGGCAAGTAAAAGAGTTACAGAAGTTAGTTTTAACTCACCGAGATTGAACTGTTGATAAACTGAATATGACAGTAAATTCACACTAGCATTAAGATCAAGTAATGCTTATTCAATTTTATGACTTTCAATAATACATGAAATTGTAGGATAACCATGGTCTTTATATTTCAAAGTATTATTGTTTTGAAGAATGACACTTATTTGTTCAGCTAAAAATGCTTTCTTTTTCACATTCAGTTTTCTTTTTACTGTGCATAAATCCTTCAAATATTTCGTATAAGAAAGAACCTATTTAATAGCATCTAATAAAGGAATATTAAGATTTACCTGTTTGAAGATTTCAAATTTTTCATGATTCAACTTCTTAGTATGCATTACGTAATGCATGAGAAAATTGGGGTGGAGTTGAGGGTTTGGTGTTTTCTTCACTAAGTGTAGGTTTAATGCTTTCTTTACCCTTAGAGATTGGTTCATCATTCTCATGAGGTTCAAAAATGTGTTTTTCAATAATTTTACAATTCCAAAGAGTGATAACCGCTTTAATTTAATCCATGTGTTGGCTTCTTGAACTACATGCATTTGAGTTATGTTGTCCTTTGGGGTTTGGTTGTGGTTAAGAAAGAAATTTTCCTTTCTTAAGAATGTTCAGTGTGGATACAAATTTAACAAGAGTATCTTTCAAATCAGCAAATGTTTAAACATTTTGAGAATTAATAGACTCTTGTTTTTCAATGAATGCATGCAAAGTTTCTACAAGATTTTTCTTATGAGGTGGGACATATGGTGCATAAACTTGATGGTTTGTAAAATTTTGGTGTGGTTGAAAAGGTGGTTGTCAAGCCTGTGCTTGAGTGTCATTCCATCAACTAAAATTCAGGTGATTTCTCTAACCAAGATTATAGTTTTGTGAATATGGGTTATTGTTTGACACTTAAACGTGTTTATAATATTGGCTTATTCATAGAGACATTCCCTAAATACAGGCAAAGTTGGGCAATCATTGGTTAAGTGATAATGGGTTTCACATATGTAACACACAATTTCTTGAACATAACATATTTTAATTGACCACTATTTTTCATTTCTAAGGTTTCTACTTTTCTAACTAGGAATGCTAATTTGACTTGAAGGTCATGATCTTCCATAAGATAAGAAATACCCCCACTAGATGTAGTGGTTTGAGTTTTGCTAAGTGCCTCACAGGTACCAGCAGTGTCCTAATTTTAAGCATTTTCTGCTAATAAGTCTAGATAGTTCTATTGAGATTGTGCTTACGTACCATTCCATTTTGTATGAATATTTAATTGTAATATTTATACAATTGATATTTAATAAATACTAAAATAATATTTATTTCATAAAATAAATGTTTGGCTCCATTTTGTCTCTTCAAAATTAATAAAATAAAACATTTTTCTTTTTTGACTACATTAAAAAATATTAAAAGCATTTCAATGTAAATATTTTTAAATAAATAATTCAAACCAAGACAAATATTTTCTTAATGGCCCAAATACCATTTAAAATAATATTTTAAAATACAAATTTTGTCTTAACAATGTAAGACAAGAAAATAAACTTTAATTATTTAATTAATCTATTAAGACAATTGTCCAACACATGTCACATGAAAAATAATATAATAAACATCTCATGTCTATTCAAGACAAGTGTCTAATACATGCCTTAAAAAATAATATAATAAACATCATATGTTTATTTAAATAAAATAATGTCCAATTAATTCAAGAGCCAATGGTTTAATGAAATGTGTCAAGAGTACATTTTCTAGCAAAAGAGGGACTAATAGTTTTTCACGGACTTGCGGAAACTATGTTTTTCATCATATTATCTTAGAGAGTGACTCACTATTGGTTGTTAACTTAATTAAAGATGGAATAAGGCCAAAATCAAGAATAGGCCATATGCTAGATGATATAAGGACATGTCTTACTTTGTTTCTTAGTTCTGATACTTCGTTAATAGGAAAGCTAATAGGGTGGCTCATGCTTTAGTTCAAATTACTTTGAGTGTAGATGATACTATAGTTTGACTTTTCAACTTTCCAGATTGTATTTCAATCCTTGCGGTTGAAGAGGTTATTGTTTGAATGAGATTTTAGTTTTAAAAAAACATATGACATATATACAAAATAATGTATATTTAATTATTTAATATTACACCAATATTTATATGTGACATATATAATTGACATAGTAAAAATGTTAAGTGTTTATTATCTATTTATACATTCTTTAATTTTTTTAATTTAAACGGTCAAAGAATATTCTCATTTATATTTTTCTCGTTCTACATGCTTATAAAAAGCATGTAAGTTACTAATATTGGTTATTAAATAATAAACATTAAAAAATAACAATTAAATTACCTATGAATTTGAAAGAAAGATAATAGAATTCAACATATGGTCTTTAAGTTTTAAATTTTAGAAATAAATTTTATTTATGTATATATAGAGAATTGATCTAGTGGGTTACGTAACTATATGGTGAGTTTCTAGACACGCGACAAGATTCTACAATACATTGTAAATTGTGCAAAAATTATAAAAGTTTTCCTAGACAGTGACATGTGGCTATATTACTTATTATATGATGAGTTATGTAGTCTACTAGATTATATATATATATTTACAAACATTAGAAAAAAGACAATAAGATTACAGATGCGTAGTTAAAGTAGATAAAATTGCTTATTAAGAGATTTGACTAATACATACATATATATATATATATATATATAAATATAACCTTTAAATTAAATCTTAAGTGCTCTCTTATTTGCCTCCTCTTTGTTGAATTATTAATATGGGTATATCATTTTTTCAAATGAGTGGTTAAGAAACACACATGACAATAATACAATGAAAAGGTAACAATGTTATTAGAACACCTAAACCTCTCTAAGTTTTTAATCCCATATGTTAAAGTATAACATTCTTATAATTAAAATTTTCTCTTTACTTTAAAAAACTAATTAAAATTGACTTTGTCGTCTAATATATATATATATATATATATATCATTGAGGCTAATTCAGGTTATAATTCAGTCCATGTAGTCACTAAAGGTTGCGAGCGCCTCAAGCTAGGCCTCCCCTTTATTATAGGTCAAACATTTGCCACAAACGATTGCTATTGATTCAAAAACTTAGTCTATTAAATAATATTATCTACCTCATACATATATTCAAGACTTACACAATTTCTTCATCACGTCTACTCAAACTCTAGGGCGACCTTGCCCGTATTTCCTATCTACACTATTTTTAGTATACTCACATCTTATGTGGTAAATTTTACTAAGGCTCAAGACACATGATTATCAAGACCTACTATTTATATGACAATTTCTATTAAGTCAATTTTAGACTTCTAATGCAAATGAAAATTTAGGTTTACTCTAATACTACTTATTACAATCCGAGCACTTGTTATTAACTCAAGAAAACTAGCTTCTAAAATAATACTGTCTATCTACCTATATATTTAAGACTTATTTAATTTTTATTTGATGTGAAACGTGAGATCTAGTAACTTTGTGTGGCTAATGACTGCATATAACAATATGTGAGGATTACCGATGCATCTATTTTGTCAACAAAGCTAAAGGTCGATTTAGATTAGAGGAAAAAAGAAAGGAAAAAAAAAAGGAAAATAGAAATAAGAAAAGAAATTTATATTTATACATTAACTATAATCAAATTTTAGTATTTTAATAAATTTATTTCACAATATCATAATCTTTGACTTATTATTTTAATACCAAAATGTAATTAGGGGTGGTAGAATTTTTCGCGAGGTTGGAGCTCTGCAGGTACCCACTGGGCCCCATTGTTGTCACAAAATTATGGGACAGGATCTATTGAACTTGAGATTATCTCGAGCTCGGCGACAAACTTGCATATCCACACTGCTTCTTTCGTTGCTTTTAAGACAACAATATATTCTGCCTCTGTAGTAAAATCAGCAGTGGATCCCTACTTAAGGCTTTTTTAACTCACTGCAACACCATTGAGAATAAATACATACCCAGATGTAGACTTCTATCATCTGGATCATACTAGAAGTCAGAATCTATATATCCTCTTACTTGTAAGTCACTTTCTCCATATATAAGTAACTTGTCCTTTGTACCCTTAAGGTATTTAAGGACATGTTTCACTGCCATCCAATGGCTATCACCTGGATCAGACTTATACCAGTTTGTAACAGTTATAGCCATGCTAATGTTAGGTCTCATACACATCATGGCACACATCAAACTTTCAATAGCTGATGCATATGAGATGTCAGGCATTCTAACCCTTCCATCTTCCATCTGAGGACACATCTTCCTCGAAAGATGAACGCCATGTCTAAAAGGTATATTGGTTGTCTTACATACTGAAATTATACATTTCCATAACACTGTCTGTGTACGATAATTGGGAGAGTCTTATTAGCTTCCTAGCTTTATCTCTATAAAGCTTTTATACCTAGTATGTAGGAAGCTCACAAATCCTTCATGGAGAAGTTCTTACTCAGATAATATTTTACTGATTGTAACTAATAGAGTGTATGGGGCCTACCTAACACCTTGGGTCCACCAGGGTATGCCCAGGGAGAGGCACTGGTACCCTAACATACCCCGCATCTCATGCATGACCTCCTAAGGATTGGAACGACCAACCTGATGGGTACACAGATGAGTCGTTAAGGCAATATAAGGGGAAGGTCTTGGGCTCGAATCCTTGGGAGGTCGCGCATGAGATACGGGGTGTGTTGGGGCACCAGTGCCTTCCTCTCGGCATACCTTGGTGGACCCAAGGTATTGGGTAAGCCCACACACTCTGTCAAAAAGGTTGGCCTTTTATCAGAGTATGCGGGTGCCCATACTAACTCTTTGGTGTCCACTAGAGAAGAAGATGAAGAACTAGCCCACCATACAAACCCAGCTCAGGTTACCTGCGCCCCTAAGGATTCGAACCCCTGCCCCCATCTCCATTGAAGCCTTATAGGCCTTTAGAGGTTCCTTTTAGTACCAACGGGCTGGGCCATCCTAATGGGTACAAGGACGAACCTCTAAAAGCCTATAAGGCCTCTATGGAGATGAGGGTGGGGGTTCGAATCCTTGGGGGCACAGGTAACCTAAGCTAGGTGTGTAGAGTGCGCCAGTTCTTCATCTTCTTCTCTGGTGGACACCAAGGAGTTGGTGTGGGCTCCCACACACTCTGACAGTAACATACCGATATCATTTCCAATGATTAGTATGTCATCCACATAGAGAACTAAGAAAACTATTATGCTCTCACTGACTTTTTTGTACACACAAGCTTCATCTTCATTCTTAATGAAACAAAATCCTCTGATTACCTCATCAAAAGGAAGATTCCAACTTTGGGATGCCTGTTTAAGTCTATAAATTGACTTCTTCAGCTTGTATACTAGACCCGCAGTTAGGCTGGATGCAAAACCTTTAGGTTGTTCCATATATATCTCTTCATTGAGATATCCATTCAAGAACACCGTATTTACATTCATCTGCCATATCTCAAAGTCATAATAGCAATAATCGCCAATAAAATTTGTTTTGACTTTAACATTGTTACTAGTGCAAAGGTTTCCTCATAATCGATCCCAAACCATTGAGCATAACCTTTTGCAACCAGTTGAACTTTGAAGGTATCTACTTTTCTATTAGGCCCACGCTTTTACTTGTAAATTCATTTACAATCAATAGGAACTATTCCTTCGAGAAGCTCAACAAAGTCTCAGACTTGATTTTGATGTATGGAGTCAATTTTGAATTTCATGGCTTCTTTCCATTTTCCCGAGTCGATGTCCAACATCGCCTCTCTATAGGTTAAAGGATCATTTTCATCAACTAAGAAAACTCCAAGCGCACCTTTAGGCATCTGATCATACATGGCAGGTGGTCTGGACATCCTCTCCGACCTATGTAAAGGGTGAGTTAAAGGTATTCTGTTGAATTAAACTTGAGGTTTTATCTCTGGTTCATGCTTTTTTTTATTGGCTTCATCAAGTTCAGTCTTTTTACAACCTCCATAATCCATAAAAAACTCTTTTTCAAAAAAAGTAGTATATAAAAGAATAAACACATTTCATTCCTCTGGATCATAGAATTTGTATCCCATTGAATTCTTGGGATACCCAACGAACCAGTACTTGTACCCCCTAGGTGCAAATTTATCTTATTGCGTAACTTTTACGTAAGTAAGACAGTCTCAAATCTTAAAATATTTAAGACTTGGTATCTTTCCTTTCAGCATCTTATGCAGAGTGGTCAGAATAGCTTTAGATGGAACCTTGTTCAATATATGAGCAGCAGTATCAAGAGCATATCCCCATATTATTTCAGAAGATCGGTGAAGCTCATCATCGATTGGACCATATTCAATAAAGTTCGATTCCTCATTTCTAAAACACCATTATATTATAGAGTACCTAAAGGACTATACTGAGCGAGAATTCTATTCTGCTTTAAATAATCAGAAAAATCACTGCTCATGTACTCCCCACCTCGATCTGATTAAAGACATTTGATGTACATGCTAATTTGTTTCTCTACTTCAAGTTTGAACTCTTTGAACTTTTCAAAGGTTTCTGACTTGTGCTTCATAACAAACACATACTCGTATCATGACAAATCATCAATAAAGGTTACAAAGTATCGAAATCCACCCATTGCAGCGTGATTCATTAAACCGTATACATTACTATGCATTAGTTCCAATAAATCAGTGGCACGGTGTCCAACATTAGTAAATGGAGATTTAGTCATTTTTTCTTGAATACAAGATTCACAAACTGGGTAAGATTTTATATTCAGCTAAGGAATCTGACTATCCTTAAGCAGACGGGTTAGACGTCTCATGCCTATATGACTTAATCTCATATGCCAAAGTTTTATATCATTTAAAGTTCCCGAGCTACTACTAGTGCTATCATGTACATTCATGACATTTTCAGTTGTATCCAAAACATAATGCCCATTAATTAACTAACATTCAGCTAACAAAACATCAAACATGTCACATAAATATAAGAAACGATTTCTGATATATACATGATCCCCTTTACTGTTAAGTACAGGAATGAAGATAATCTGTCTAATATAAGAGGGTACAAAATAACAGTTATATAATACAATAGTTCTATTACAAGGGAGAATCAAGTTAAAATGTCTAACAGTCTCGATCTGTAAGAGATTACCATTTCATACTTAAAGTTGTACTTCTCCCGGCTGCAACCATCCAATTTCTTCAGACCTTACAACATATTGCAGATGTAAGAAAGAGATGCGGTATCTAATACCAGTCTGTATTAGTATCAAATGCCAAAGAAATGTCAATAATATGTAAACATATACCTATGAGAGTATTTTTTATGGTGGCAAGGTATTTGGGGCAGTTCCTTTTCTAGTGTCCATCCATATTGCAGTGGAAACATTTTTCTGTTGCTTTTAGCTTCTCTTATGGCTTGGATATCTGTCACTTTTAAGAACCTATTTTGGGTGTGTATTTTATCTTCTTTTTCCTCTTCCTTTTAGACTTATCAAAAACCTTTATAGTAGAAGATGAAGTACCCTGAACATAGAAGATTGTGCCCCTTTTGTTCATGTCCTCCTGTGCTGTCTTAAGCATGTTATGCCAATTAGCATAAGTAGGGGTCAATCCTTGTATGTTAAAATTCATAATGAACTTTGCAAATGACCCCGAAAGTGATTGGAGAATCAAGCTATTCCCTAATGTATTGCTCAGTACCATATCCATAGTCTCTAACCTCTCAATGTATCCAATAATCTTGAGACATGAGGACTAACAAGACTACCCTCTATAAGTATAGCTTGAAATAGGGCTTTGGCAACTCTGTATATATCGACCTGAAGTTTGTCGCCAAAATGCTTCTTCAAATGGAGCATTATACTGCCAACATCATCCATGCAGACATGCTCTCTTTGCAGCTCCGTAAACATTGAGGCTAAGATGTAAGATTTGAATTTCAAATCGTCATCTAACCATTTCTGATATGTCTCATTTTCTTATGGAGAAGTATCATTAGAAATACCTTGGAGTAAGCGCTAATTAATTACATACCCAAACTCTTCAGAATCTAAAACTATTCTGAGATTCATTAGCCAGTCATAATAGTTTTCTGCACCCTTGAGTTGGTGTACATCAAGAATACAGACTAAAGGGTTACTAGAAGCCATTTAATCCTTACAAAACAAAAAAGTAGAAGATGTCAGCAGATATTAAAGATATTAAAGTGCTAAATAACGTTTTAAATCATGGGTATAGTCTATATACAATTTTTAATTTGAAACACCCTCTCACTGCTTTACATAGTCCCTTTAATCTCTTAAAATGAGATAACAACAGTTTAATCTAATTTAAACTATACATTGGGAAGTAGATCCCATTAGCATTTTACTCAGACCATACACTGTAGCGATCTAGGCCTTTGTAAACCCAACGGGTAGACAACCCTTGTCAATTGCATCTCATTCAACTCTTACTCATGATCCTAAATACATTTTATCTGCATATTATAGCGATCTAGGGTAAATGTATTCTAGATTAACTTGTCAATAATCAAATATATGCTACTGGTACTACCTGTACATTGTAGCGATCTAAGGTAATACTTTCACATATATTTGCCTTATTTCATGTTTAACTGGCATAGTCCAAATCATACCAACCAAATCCCTCATTGTAGTGATCTTAAAAAAGATTGATATAACCTAGCTAACACCGTATTAATAAGATGGATCATCATACAACATTATCTCATAACGTGATATCATTTAATCTAATTAAAAAAGATTTTTTATCTACATTCACATCTCATAATGATGTAAAATTTAGATTATATAATTAATTTTACACAAGCACAACTAACCCCCACCATTAGGGCTCCCATTGTGGTTATCAAAGTATTCAATGATCATTTCATGTTATGAAAAATAAAAAGACACAATATATCATTTAAACAAGTCAAAACATGAAGAGAATAGAAAAATTCAAACAACATCAAGTGCCATGGCATTAGAAGGTAAATGCCACAACGCCTATGAGAAAAAATAGATAGGCGTCGCGACACCACCCTTTAGGTGTAGTGGCATCCATTCTAGAAAGTGGGCGCTGTAGCATCCACAGTTGGCGCTGCGACATCCACTAAAAATTTCCTTGGCCTCGCGGTGCCTATAGGCTAACGCTGTGGCGTCGAATGCAATAACCTCACATAACCATTATAAAAGTTTTTTTTTATGGAAAAGACAGGTTAAAACATGTGTATTTTTTACTTAAACAAAAATTGCATAATGGTTATGTGAGGTGTAAAGGGAAATTCAGCCAAGGCTAATTCTTTCACTCTTTGGAAGGCTTTCAAATATAACAAAACACTTCTTCATCTTTTTCTTTCAAGTGAGACTTGGTAGGAAAAACAAAAGGCAAAAGGGTTTTGTTTCAAGAGTAAAAAAGAGAGTTTATTTTGCTTAAAGAGTTTAAGCACAAGAATAAAAATCCAACACCATAATTTAAGCTACCATTCCAACTTCTCTAATCTCACCAAGTATTGGAGACTAGGTATGTTTTAATCACTTTAAGGTGAGCTCTAGGAAGTTTTAATAAATCACCAAATTGTCGGTAAAGGTATGTTCAAATTACCCTAATATTTTAATTCGATTGAAATGGATGTGTTTATCATATTAAGAAATTTGATTTCTTAATTCTGCTGTAAAATTTGTATATATGTCATATTTATTACATTATGATGAACACATTTCACATATAATCACCCTAAAATAATCAACACCTAATAAGTTCATTGTCTCTTATAGGTTTTGTCCTCAAATATTCCATTACACATCATTTCTACCATTTGCCTAACTTGAGGTGTTAAGCCCTCATAGAAATTTGAGATTAATCTCCACATTTCAAAGCCATGATAGGGAAAGGTATTAAGTAATTATTTATACCTTTCTCAACATTGGTAAAGGGCCTTTCCTGGTTTTTGAGCAAAAGTGGTAATTTGTCTTTTGAAAGAATTTGTTCTATGAGGAGAAAATGTTTTTTTAGGAATTATTATTGCATCTCATCCCATAAAGAAATGGATCATGACCTAAGATTTTGTAGCCATGTTTTAGCTTTATCTTTTAAAGAAAAAGAAAAAAACTTAAGTTGAATTCTGTTTATGCTACAATTTTGGTAATTATACGTGTTACATACTTCTTCAAATTTTTTTAGATGTAGGTAATAGTTCTCTGCATCTAAATCATGAAAAGTGGATAAAAGTTGGATAATACTCAACTTAAAATGAAAATGTGTTGCATTTGGAGGAAAAACTAAGCAAGATGGTACACCGATTTGTGTAGGGTTCATATAGTCTTTAAGTATCATAGGTTGGTTATGATCATTATATTGGGACTGATTGTCCATTGGGTTTATGAGTCCCTCAATTTGATTATCGGTTATAGTATTAATTAGTGAAGAATGAGAAGATGAAGGAGAAATTAACAAATTATCAAAGAAAATTTTGAAATTACCTTTCACTAAACGATGATAATTAAGATCTCGAAACCAACCACTCATACAAAAAAATAAAATAAAATAAAATAAAATAAAATACAATAACAATAAATATTACAAATAAGACAAATAAAAAGAAATAAAAATTAAATAAGACAAATAAAATAGGCAATGCTAACAATAAAATAAAGTTAGATAAATATTTAGAAGTTAGATTTGTAAATATTAGATTAGTCAATATTAGATTGATATAATAAAAAGTTAGTAAATAAAGAGTAAGAGGTTTAGCCTTCCATGAAAATAACTAGTGAAGATTAAATAAAGTAAAGTAAGTTAGGAGGTTTAGCTTTTCATGAAAATAAAACAAACAAACAAACAAAAAATGTTAAATTCACTTCTCTGGCAACACCTCCAAAAGCTTGACACGTCCAGAATATAAGAGTTTATTCTCATGTGCAGGATTGTCAGAGTAATAAACAACTCGGTGAGAACGGGGTCGATCCACAAAGAAGTGAAATTAAAATTACAAACTATAAGTCCTTTAAAGATAATTAAAGGAGTATATGATGTTCGCAAATAATAATTCAATTAACCAATTAAAATAAAAGTTAAAGTTAAAGGGATTCACTCTTGGTATATGAAATAAGAATATATTCAACTCTTTTTATAACTCAATTGGAATTCTCACATAAAAGAGATTTCAATCGGAAGATATAACAATTAAAGTTCATCACCATTTATATATTAAATTATATTTCTTTATTTTAATTATTATTCACCAAATCTTATAAATGGGTTCAAGTATTTATTATGCCAATCTTTATATTTGTCTACAATAAATCAAGACTCTCACTTTACAAGAAAGGGTATTATGCCGAATCTTATAAATGGTTTTAAGAATTTATTGTGCCAACAATAAAAATTGTCTATAATAAATCAAGATACACCCCATTACAAGAAAGGGTATTAATATTGTAAACAAAATAAATATATCATATATAAATTTGTATAACTTAAGAATGAAACATTAAATTCATGAATAAGAGTTAAATATATTTTATTAAGAGTTTTACTCTTTCACCTTAGTAAAAATAAAATTACTTGGACATAATAAAATTAAAGAAAAAGAAAAGAGATGCAAGAATAAATAACATGACTTTAGAATAGTAAACAAGAGAAATAATATTACAAAAAGATAATACAAAAGACAAATATTTTGAGCTAAATCAGCTACCTATTTATAGAAAAACATGAATAAATCAAGACAAATGAAGAGGGTGGCAACTAATTTGCATTGATTATTATTAATGCACCCACTTAATTGTCTAATTTAGAATTGATGTGGTTCGAATTAGCTTTCACTTAAAAGATTAAAGTTGTAGATAAGTCTCTTATCTTTACAAATTGAATTATCCCATACGTATTAGATACGTATTTCTATAGTTATAGGTCAAATACTAATGACTATTTAGATTGGGCCTGTACTACAGATCAGTTCTATTTTAAGCCATTTTTACCCTCTAAACGCTCGACAAATGTCTTGTGAAATACAATATATTAGCCCATTAAGTCAGATCTTCACAGGATCAAGAATCACTCCAATTGGATTTTTAAGTAGAAAGTTATGTCCATTTTACCAAACCTACCACAAAATAATTAAAAACTAATTAGGTACAATATTATAAATATACTTAAGTTAGGGAGAGGGGGGTTAAAGACTCTAGTAATAAAACAATAATGTAAAACTCTTTAAAATTGTCAACTTTGGCAAAACAAAACCAGAATATGGCAAAAATTAATGGGAAAGGGTAGCGGTCACCGCCGCTTGCTGTCAATTCGAGGGATGACTTATCGCCACCACCTACATATAGATCAACAGCTGACTTATCTATAGGTGGGGGTGGTGTAAGTCACTATCCCTCCGTTTGACAGTGGGCATGGTGGCCTCTACTCTTCCCTACTACCCCTTCGCACTATTTTTGTTTTACAAAAATAACTTTTATCATTATACAGATCAAGAAAAAACAAAGTCCAATGATGAAAAATTTAGCCTTTATTAATGCCCTACTTTGATGGAAAACAGCGGCCGACCAGTCGCCGTTTATCAGTGACGATGGGCGGTAAATGTTTTAATTATTTATTATTTATTTTTTAAAAAAATATTTATTAAAAATATAAACCAATTACATAATGATACATGTCATTTGTAGCTAATCATATTATGACACGTGTTATTTCGTTAAAAATATTTTTTAATTTACTTTTAAAAAAATATATATTTTTAAATAAATATTTTCAATAAAAGGGCACGTTTCATAATATAAATAGTTACAAATAACACATGTAATCATGTAATTAGTTTTTATTTTTAATAAATATATTTTTTAATTTACTTTTAAAAATATTTATTTCTTAAAAAATATATTTATTAAAAATAGAAACTAATTACATGATTACATGTGTTATTTGTAACTATTTATATTATGAAACGTGCCATTTTATTGAAAATATTTATTTAAAAATATATTTTTATTAATTTACTTTTAAAATATTTATTCTTTCAAAAAAATATTTATAAAAAATATAACAATTATATGACGCGTGTTATTATTAATTAATTATATTATAATATATGTTATTTTATTATATTTTTTAAAATTTTATTTTATTTTATTCTTTTATATAATTAATGAATATACCTTTTTAATTTTTTAAACTGACATTTTGTCAGTTTAATGCGAAAAATAAAAATACTATTTTACTCTCAAATAATATTTATTTAACAAAATTTTATAATAGTAAAAACTAATAAGATATATAATGAAAAAGAGAGGACTGAGTTATTATATATCAATAAAATTAAAAATGAAAATGACAATTTAAAAAAAATAATAATATGAAAAGCTTAAAGATGTTCCTCTCCTCTGCGCTATTTCAAATTAAAATATAGTTTTTTTTTTTGTTTCTTTTGCTTCTGAAATATCTAGGCTGCAAAAGTCAGTACGGACACGGGCATTTTAGTACTTTCATAATTATTTTGGGATATTCATGTACCATTAGTTTTAGTTAGGATTGCCATGTAAATTTCTAGTTCTAGTTCTCGAAGCATTTTCGACGCAATTCGCTTATCATCTTCGCTCTCCTTACAGGCTCCGGCTGTTGGCAGAGAGCCGCTGAAAAGAAAAACAAAACCTTTTGATTTTGAATAGCATATAATAAGTTTGAAATAGAAAATAAATAAAACAGGAGAGACTGAGAATTAAAGCATGAGGATCGTACGCAGAGACTTAGTGGCCAATGGCCCCGGCAGCGTCAAGGTACAAAACAAAATTATGTCAATCTCGTTTGTTCGTTCATTCTTCTTCTCGTTATGAATATCTAATTCAAATCGATTGATAATTAATTGTGTATTCTCAGATGGTTCCCGTTGATTCCGATGATCTTTGGTTTGTTTACAATCTCATAGCTCCCGGAGATTCTGTCATGGCCGTCACTGTCAGGTAATGATATCTAATCCTCCTAACTACTTCATTTTTAGTTCTTAATTTATAAATTTTTAGAGATAAAAAGAAAAGAACTTGCGTAATTTGATGGCTAATGTGTGTATTGAATGAATAATAGGAAAGTTCTGAGACAGATGGCATCTGGTGGAAGAGATGCAGAACGCGTGAAGCTCAAGTTGGAAATCAAAGTTGAAGTAACTTTAATTCCTTCTTATATAATTAAAATTTATGATTTTCTTTTTTTCTTTTAATAGACTTGATATCAATTACTATTTTGGATTTGGAATTTTTTTATATAAAAGCATTTATCAGTTCCTTCTTTAGATGGACAATCTAAATTCCTTTTGATTTCAGAAAGCTCTTTTATCTATTTCAACCAAACATTATTGAAATTAGTATAACTTGATTTTGGTTCTTTGATTTCTATTAAGATTGTTAAAAGTGTGCCAACAAGTGTTCCATGGTTACGTCAGTGTTGGGTTGAGAATGTAATGTGAAGAGTAGATTTTTGTAAATTTGAAATCAATAATTTATTCATAGTATTCCAATATCCTCAGTTTTTCCTGTTTCTCAGGCTGTGGATTATGACAAAGAAGGGTCTGTTTTGCGTATACGTGGAAAAAATATCCTAGAGAATGAACATGTTAAAGTAAGTGATGTTGAGCTTTGATTTTCTGAATATTTGGCTTGTTAGTCCTGCCTTACACTCTTTGTTGTTGCAGATTGGAGCTTTCCATACTTTGGAACTTGAACTACATCGGCCTTTTGTGTTAAGAAAGGTATGATGGCTGCTCTTGTTGATTAGTTTGAAAGTGAATATTTATCTCTCTTTTCTGGCCATTTATCCCATATTATTTTTGTATATAATATTCTGTGAAATATGCATCTTTATTTAATTTATCGTGTCCTTCCCCAGTTGTATTGCTGTATATATGAGCAAGTTTAGTTACTCTTTCTCCTGGTGTCATGTTACTGCTAAAGCCTAAAGCTGTTAAATATCTGACTGCAGTATATAGAAATTTAAATGGTTAGTAATTTATGATTGTGTTGTGTTTTGTTCTTAAAATTATTTATTTGCATTTTTGCTTTTGGTTAGTTCTCCCAGGTTGTGTATTGAGGTTTTAATGGAGTAATCTGAAATTGATGTGCAATTTAAGCATCTAGAGCATAAAGTAGTTTGGTTATTTTTACCAATTTGGGCTAAAGCTAGGTTGAGAAAATTTGGGGTTGGGGGTGGGGGTAAGCAAGTCAGTAATGATGCTTTGATTGATTCATGAACCCTCATTTAGTTAGTGGTTTATGAAGACCAATATGTTGAGAGCTGTGGGGTTGCTGGGGCCCATATTTTGTCCTGGTGACATTTCAAAGAAATAAACTTCTGTACACAGACTTGATACTTTGAAGAGATGAGAGGAGGGCTGATATTCTACCTTTCCCATGCAGTTCTTATTACAGTCATTTTCCCCAGAGTACCACCCTAGATGACGGGTACCAGGTACCAGGTACCATAAATATGAACATGAGGCAGAAGAGAAAAAAAATTCAGTCTCAGCAGACTTTAGTGAGACTGAGCTTTGTGACGCTTATTCTCATCAATAGAAGGAACAATCAGTGGGTGGAGAGAGAGACACTGATCCAGTTTGGAGAGGGAGACTAGATTTACAGAGAGACCGAGTGACTTAAAAGATGCTGGGTAAGCGCGTGTTACCTTGATGTCCTTGTGAAGCTGAAGATTTTGCCTCCAAATAAAATTTTAAAAGAATTCCATCCAAATGAATAACAGCTGTGAATGTATATAAGATTTTCAACCCAGTTCGAAACTAGGTTCTAATGGTCAAACTATACTAATTCCCAGAATTGGACCAAGACTGAAATGTGATAGTTTAAAGTACAACTAAAGTCATTTAAAATCATCAAAACAGGATTTTTCAGCGGATATTAGTACAGAGGAACTCAACCTCCTAGCTGCAAGGGACATGCTACCCTATCCCAATACTGTGTAGAACTTTTGAATTTTTTCTGCCAAGTTCCTAGGTCTTGTTTGTGGCCTGCACAAGTTGGACTTCTAGCCCCATTCTGTACTTAACGTTTTTGTTTGACTCCATGTAAATATAGAGAATCACATATATAATTTATGCAATTTTTGGTGCTTTGAATTTTTTACTTCCAATTTCAAGGAACTAGAAAATTACTACTATCCATGAAGTTCCCTTCCCAGACCCCCTATATATTTCTGGCATAATATACATGTTACTAATTTAAAAATTACTTTAGTCACTTCCTTTCTTAAATATTGCATTTCTTTTTTAACTAACTTGTCACATGTACTTATATCTTTCATTTTAGGATCTTTGGGACTCATTGGCATTAGATACACTTCATCAAGCATCTGGTATACTTTCTGAATCTCTCAACTACCTTAAAGATTCCAAACTAAAACATCTAAATTGTATGTCTTTTTTTTTTCCCGTTTTTCCCTTTTGGGGTCTCTATGCAGTCGGTTTCAGAGGAACTTCAAGATTCTTCATTTCTCTTTTTTATTTCTTTAAAATTTAGCTGAGCTGAGAAGGGTTGTAAATATATATGTATTAAGATTCCTCTTTCAGTAACCAATCTGATGCTTTTGGGCTATTGTCTATCTGCTTGCTATCTATGTCATAACCTTTATGCCGGTTCTTTTTGGAGGAATGTTGTTGCTAAGTCCATTGTTATTTAATTGCGTGTATAAAAAAGAGTTTAAATGCAATAACTTAAATTTTTCTCTTGAAATGTGATGCAAATATCAAGCCTCCGATTTTGATCCAGGGTTTCTTAGAGTTATGAGTTGGTGTAGAAAAAATAACAGAAAGTGAAAGTAAACAGAAAAAAAAAAGTATTGCCAACTTAACCTTTTATGAATGATTAGATTAAAATATAAGGAAGGTTGGAAGTTTCTTTCCCATTTTAATTGAAATTTATAAGTCACCACTGTGTTTGAATTTTAGAATAGACAGCACTGTTTTGGTTCTTGCTCTGTAATCATCTGTTAATTGATATAGTTCTTGGAATATGTATGGGGTTTCTGCTCCTTATGGTTCATTCCTTTAATAACACTATAATGTTCCTCATTCTTTGAATTCAGATCCTGCTGCCAGTGCAGATCTTGCTGTTGTTTTAATGCAAGAAGGTTTAGCACATATCTTACTTGTTGGTAGAAGGTATGCATAGCTAGCTAGGATGTAAGTCACCATTAAATTTCATTATAATGTGCTATAAGGTGACTGTTACAATTAAAATTTGGGCATGTTTTTATTTTAATCAGTATATCTGTGTTGTTTTGTCAAGTTGATTTGGCAATGGATCATGCATATACCCCTGGACGGTTTCGTATCATAAATATGATATCATTAAAGTAGATAAACTTTTTGATGTATCCCAGGTAGGAATCTGATGGCCACAGGTTAATGCATCTGACAATATTTGGTCAAGGCTCATTTTTCAAACTATACATACTTGTAGAATTTTTCTTCAAGTTTTTTTAGTTCTCTTCAAGAGAAGGCTTGGCCTCCATTAGCTATTAAGGTTACAATTATTTAATTTGATCCCTATGTGAGTTACTTGGATAAAGATGTAAAATTACTGAATATTTGAAAAAATTTTCCCCTTGAATTTCACCTAGTTGGACCATGGTTGTCTTGATTTTAAGACAAATTGCAGACCAATAATATGGATTGTTTCTTATCTGATACCTTCTGATGTGCCCATGCTGGAATCTTATGGTAGGCATTTGGAGACCCCAAAGGTGTTCAGATTAAGACTGAAAATTGAGATTTTTTTTTTTCAATATTAATTATTATCAAGAGATGCATTTACTATAATATCACATACCATGTGTAGTAATATTCTTTTTATTTTTTTGTTTCTATGCACTGATCTCTCTGAGATTAAAATCATCTTTTGTTTGTGGCTATGAGAAAACAGTATGACAACCACTCGATCACGAATAGAAACTTCAATTCCTCGCAAGCACGGGCCTGCTATTGCCGGTTATGAATCAGTACGTGTATTTTGATGGAGATATATAGTGGACAGCAACAACATTGCTGTTTTTAGACCTTATTAATTTTGTTTTCAAATCGTTTTCTACAGGCTTTGAATAAGTTCTTTGAGAATGTTCTACAGGTAAGTATGTTTTGAAGTAATATCATAGCTTCATATCCACCTCTTGAATACGTGTGCCTGTTGTATTTAAATGCTAGAACAATATTTGTTTGCCTCCTAATAGATTTCTGATATGTGCTAGGCTTTCCTGAAACATGTGGATTTTAATATAGTTCGTTGTGCTGTGATTGCAAGCCCTGGTTTCACAAAGGTCTGTGATTAATGTCTGTGTTTACATTTTGGAGTTTTGAGATTATATAAAATTCTAAGAATCTTGAATTTCATTTGAAAGAGTAACTTGTAGTTTCTAATAGTAATGACAAATCTATATCTTAACACGAGTAAGGGAACCAAAACCAAAAACATTTTTTCTTCACATATTAATAATTGTCTGTTCTGTTCTTATGGATGATTCAGGATCAGTTTCATCGTCACTTATTGTTAGAGGCAGAAAGAAGACAGTTAAGACCAGTTATTGAGAACAAGTCACGCATAATTCTTGTCCATACAACTTCTGGATACAAGTATGATTCTTATCAAAAAGTATGGTTGTTATACTGTTTCCACGTTTCTATAGTGTACAAAACATAAGATTTTGAGTTAGAAATAAGTATATAGTTAAAGTGATGTAAACCCCATCTCGTAATTGTGTGAATAAATCTTTCAAATGCATGATCACGTTGATTTTGTTTTGGTAACTTGTAGTGATGAACAGATTTGTATATATTTGGCAGTCTTAAGAACTGTTATTGCTATCATTTATGGGTGTGATATTCCAAAATCTATTAAGGCAGTTTAATGAGGCCATAGGTTTGATGTTAGTTACTCTTTGGTTTCTTAATATATTTAAATTTTCTGTTTCTAATTTATGTTTCTTTTGGTCGTTTTCTGTCATATATTTTGTTTGCCTGGTCTATAAATAGTAGTGTCCCTGCCCCATCATGTCAATTTCACTTTATGCCTTAAGAGTCCATAACTCTGGTAACTAATAGTCTCTCTTAATTGTCATATGTATGGGATATCAACATACTGCTTGATCTGATAATTTCTCTTGATCTCCAACATAGTCAGCTTGGAGGAATTGTTTATGGTTTTCTTTTGTCAGGAGGGGAGAGGTTTTCTGTTTTTCGTTCTGAGATATCACAGCTTTTATAAATGTGCTGTAGAAAGCTTACTAGTAAACATATAAAGACACTAACTAAACAGCACAGCTCTACAATAATGCTTAATGCTTCTGTCCTAACGTTAACAACTTATCTTACATTGTGGACTCAATAGTCGAGGTGGTATGTAGCCTCTTTTCTGAAACTAAATATCAATTGATATGACTGCTTGTTCACTTTGACATTATTGTTTTTCCAAAATTTTAGTCAACGTGCTTTTCATAGTGTTGGATGCCATATTTTGATACACAGGCATAGTTTGAGAGAGGTTTTGGATGCTCCAAATGTGATGAATATGATCAAGGACACTAAAGCAGCACAAGAGGTAATATTAAAAAGGAGAAAACAATTTGGCTTAACATTTCATAGAGTCTTAACATTGATTATTCTGTCCTATTCGGTTTAGGCATTTGTTTAATATTTAAAGCTCCAATGTACTTTATTTTTTCTTTTTTTTTTTTGAGATAAAAAATCATACTCTTTAGGAGGCGCTTGGCATGGGGGATAATAACAATAGGATTGGACTAAAAATAGTTCAATTCTGTTTTTGGTGACACAAAATACTATTGGAATAAGTGGTGTGGGTTCATCTTGGGCCCACCACTTTTATCTCAATAGTTGATGATAACTTATCCCATGTACCCCCATGGAATAACTTATCTTATGAATAAAGTTATATTTTAAGAATTAAATAGATTACTTAATTATTAAAATATTAATAAAAATTAAATAAAATTTAATAATTATAGTAGAAATATTTAGTAAATTTTATCAAATATTGATAATTAACTCAAATTATTATTTATATTATATAGTGTATGTAATATAAAAATAAATTAAATAAATTATCAATATTTGATAAAATTTACTAAATATTTCTACTATAATTATTAAATTTTATTTAATTTTTATTAATATTTTAATAATTAAGTAATCTATTAATATAAAAATAAATTAAATAAAATATTCATAATCAAAATATAGTAATTTAATTTATTAAATATTTCTTCTATAATTAACTTTTATATAATTTTCATTTAACAATTAGATAATTTAATTGTTAATTTTAAAATATAATATTTAGTCTTAAGATAACTTATTCTTTGGAGGGCATGGAATGAGTTATCTTCAACTATTGGGATTAAATGGTGTGCCTTAGAAGAGCTTCTCACCATTTATCCCAATAGTATCTTTTGTAACCAAATATAGGACTGGACTAAAAATAGTGCACTCCTAATGTTATTCCTTGTGCCAAACATGCTGTTAAATGTTTAGTTTGGTATCATTCTGTCACAATGCTAAAGCATACTGTGTATTATGTTGGTTTTTCTGTGTGGCAATAATTTTCTGCTTTTTGTGCAGGTCCAAGCTCTCAAGGACTTCTTTAACATGCTTTCACATGTGAGATTCTATCATTGAGATTTATGAGCTTATGCTTTTTCTGTTTCTGTATCATATGCATTTTTTGAGAAAGTAGCTACAAGCCACTGGAAACATTTGATTCTGACTGCTTAACATGTGAGAATGTTGCACTTGAGTGAACGACATGAAAACTAAGTCACTGGAACTTGAGTTATTTTATTGTATCTAGTGAGTACGCGGGTACTCTTCATAGATTGGGTTCAACAAGACCTGGGACATGTCTCCCTTAAGACATTTCATGAGTTTGAGCAGGCATTTGTGGAGGATCAAATTTTATGTGCAGCAGCTCTTCAGGCAAATGCTGAAAGCTGAAGTCCCTTGCCCTCCCCAAGAACCACATTTGGCAAGTGGGTAACAGCCTTTGTCACAGACACAGTAAATATCATTGTGAATGGGAAAAAATAGAAACCACAACCATTATTTATGGGTAGATCAATGTTTTAAGAATGCACCTGTAGGCCTAATTTCAAATTCTAATAGTTATTAGTTTGTGTGACCTTCGCATTCCCAGAACCTGGTATATACCCACACTAGCCAACAACCCTCCACCACCCCAAAAAAAAAACTCCCCTCTTGTTTTACGAGTTTAACATGAAAAAAGGAAAATGCTTCCAGGGTGCTGTTCATCAAAGCATCTATACTCTAGTGGATTAGGAATGTGTCTGAAACTACCATCAACTAGTGACATACCAACTCTTGGAGTCGGAAAGATTGTAAACTTTTAACAGAAGTTTTTTAATTAAAATTTGGTGTTTGTTTCATTTCTCCTTGTTTCTGTTGCTGTAAATGAATCAACTTTGGTGCTTTATAGGATCCTACTCGTGCATGTTATGGACCAAAGCATGTGGAGGTTGCCCATGAACGAGCGGCCATCCAAACACTTCTCATCACAGATGAGCTTTTCAGGTTGGTGTACAGTAATGTTCTTAAAGATTCTAGACTGTTTTGCTTGCTAAACAAGTAATTATATATAATAGAAGTCCATAAACTATTGTCTTTATTTATATGATGATTTACCCTGTTTGTTGTATTAGGAGTAATTGGCTATACTCTGTTTGATGCATTTTAGCATGCACTGATGATAAAACTGTTTTTGTATGCATACATAATCAATTACAACAGTTTCAGTTTCTTTGGTTGAGATGTTGCTGGATCTTATATGGTTAAATTCTAGGCTCAATATCTTGCCAGCATACTGATTTATCTTTGATATCTTTTAAATACTGTTAACCATGTGTCATCTTGACAATCCAAGGTAGCCTGTAGTAGTCCTTAACATAGACAGAACCATAGCTTAATATGGTAATATACCAACTTCAAAATTCCTGTAGGATTAATAAATTATACTTCCTGAAGTGGAAATTGCCTTTACTGGGATAATCTGGTTCTTGACGTATTCAATTTGGTATTATACATATTCCTATACGACTGAGTGTCAAATGGTATAATCCTTGGATTTTGATCAAGAGGAAACGGTCCAAATCTTCTTTTGGGGAACCTTCCTGAAAAAAAATATGGCACTGGTTTTTGTAACTACCAAAGATTGTAGGAGCCAACAGCAGTCCCTGGTTTTAAAGTTGGTGCCAATGCTGAGGAATATCTGAGTTATCAAATGAAATAACATATCCATGTGTAATTAAATATTAAATATACTGTACGAAAATTTGAACTCTTGGCCTAGGACTTTCATTCCTTTCTGAATTTTAGCATTGTAAGCTACAATTAATGCTTACTTTCAATTAAATTATTACACATGCCATTATCAGAATTAGGTATTCTAGAGCTCGTTCATGCAGAAAGATCTCTATCCTCTCTTTGACACATGCAAGCCCCACCCCCCAAAATCTCTTTCTTCTTTTTGGCACTTTACTGGATAATCTGCAATTTTTAGTGGCATGCACCATGTTTTCTAAATTTCTATGATGTAACATTCTAAAATATGGAACTTTAAATTGAGTGTATTCCCTTATCCAATTGGATTCTAGGAATTCTGACATACCAACAAGGCAGAAGTATGTTGATTTGGTCAACTCAGTTAAAGATTCAGGAGGCACTGCCCATATATTTTCTTCGATGCACATCTCTGGAGAACGTGAGTTTTACTTCAGATTCTCTCTCTCTCTCTCTCTAATTTGCTCATGATTATTATTACTCTACTGGAATCATAAGTCCACATTTCTATCAAACTCAGAACTGGAACAATTGACTGGGATTGCTGCAATTCTTCGATTCCCTCTGCCAGAATTGGAAGACATTGAGATGTGATGCGACAGTTGAGTGGATAAGAAAATACTTGTTAATTTAAATCTCTAACTGCCATCAGCATGTTTGTGTGGTAGCATGTTCTATATTTGAGGCTGCGATTAGAAATGAACCTCGTAAAGCGATTTTGTATTCATTACGTTATTTATTATATTATATTGAGTGAAACAAGGGTATTGGTTTCAAAAATAGCTTTGATGTAAGTGGATCTAGATATAAATCTGCTCCGAGTGAGATTTGTAAGATTCAATGAAATGCTGTATCAACAGTTCTTTTACTTTTACAGGTTAGTTGATTAGCTGCGTTATGGGAAGCAAATCATTATAACATTTGGGGTTATTAGATTTGGCATTTTATGGGTCAAAATTTTTGTGATCTACTTTAACTTGGTCTGATAGACTTCTGATTTGGTATGTTGGTAATCTAAAAGAAGGTTAAAGGTATAAAGCTTTATATTGTAACGTTAGTATTAGATTTCAAATTTAATACACCTACTATAAATTTGAAATACGATATCTAAAAGTTTTTTAATTTAAAAAGTTCACGTTAAAGATTTTTATTTTCTAATATGTTTTATCTTTTTCGTCTTCTCTATTTTATGTTGAATAAAATGTATTTTGATATATGTTTGAGGAAATTTGAAATAATATCCCAAACAGTTCCCTATCCCAATTTGATGTTTGGTTTGACTCTTAACTTTTAATAGAACCTGACATTGAATTTAATAAATTTTATGTTAATATAGGATTTATTACAACTGGTATGAAATTGTTTGAAATATAAATTTTTTTTACCTATTTTTATTGAAATTTAATGTTTTTTTTTAAAAAAAAAAAGATAAGAGAAGTGTGTAAGCATAAATAATTTTTTTTCATTACTTCTCTTAAAGCGGAACTTGGATGACAACATGACACAAAGATTAGACAACCACCGAACTACGTCCTTGGGGGCAAATTAAAAATTTATGTTTTTGAAATTCTATGTTATGTATATATATTTTTAATTATAATTATGTTTAATGAACTTAATGGTTTGAAGCAAAGCAAATTAAAATTTCATGCTTTTTCACAATTTCTCAACCAGGGATGGTTGGATAAGTTAATGAAAAAAGAAGAAAATTGGAGATGGATAATGGCTTGTCTTGATGACTTACTTCAACAATTATTTTTAATTTTGACACGTACATATTTTTGTGCAAAAATCTATAAAAGCTTAAATTTACACCCATGGTAATAATACTTGGACCCAAATTCACTAAATGAGACTTAATTTGGGAGTCATGATATGACAAGCATAAGGCCGCATTAAGTAAGACAAGAAAACATAGAAACCCTTGTCATAAGGTTGCATTAAGTCAGACAAGAAAATATATAAACCCTTACGCTAAGGTTCACTCAAGGAAAAATATATTTCAAAATAAGGATAAGTATATGTAATTAAAGTTAATTGAGAACCAAGCCCAAAAAAACACTTTTAATTCTTAAATTCGTAAAACAAGAAAGGTAAGTTTTTTTTTTTAATTTAATACAGTAAATGATTAGCATAATAATATTTTATTTAAAATAAAATTAGTAGCTTGACTTTTTTATTTATTAAATTTGTTTATACCTTTTATAAGGGTGAAACTCATTAAAGAAATTACATTTTAAGAGAATAAATGGCCAATAAAGAGTCTTGACCTATTACAAAATTCTAAAACAATAAAAAAAAATCTTCATTCTCTCGTAAAAACCAATTCTCATAATTATGTTTTGTCCTAATTCTTCTCTTGGCAAACACGACACAACATTCTTCACTCTCATTTCACAATTTTTACCAAGACTTAAGCAAACTCACAACTTTGCATATGCTCTTAGGCTCAATATACTCATAAACTAGTTTTTAATAACTCTAGACAAGATTCAAGCCTCACTCTAACACCTCTCATAACTTATGGCAATTTATTTGATAAATCACTTCCACTCAAGATCACCAAAGCAAATTCGCAACATTGAGTTTTTTGAACTCTAAGAGCTCTTAAGAGGGATAATGAGTCTTACTTTTGAACTTACAGGGTCAAAGAGCCTAAGATCTAATATTTAAGTCTAAGTTGTTTATTCTTATAGCTTGCCACGTCATCGCAAATCACCATAGCAAGTGACTTTCTACCATGTAACGGTCTCTTAAACTTGCCATAAACATTTGTAGTGACTTTATTAGGGACTTTAGCTAGGATCTTGTGATGACAGTAAAAAAACAATGACAAAAATTTAATATACGTGATCATTAAGGAACAAGACGAGTCTTTACATCATGATGATTCCCAAACTAATCTTCTCTTAGGTCTAAAAAAACACAAGATGGTAACCAAGCCAGAAATGCCAATTTGGACATTCTAGACCAAATCTTGAAGGACATATATAAAATATTACGACAAGGCTAAAAAGAATTACTTGAGGCCTTTAATATGGCTAAATAGCAAACCCACCTATGGCCACAATAGCCACACCAAATGCTATTCAAGGCACCATTGAAAAAAGAAATACAAGTGCCTTTAACAATAATAATGCATAAGAAGGAAGAGTAAAAATCCTCAATCAATCTGATGTTTCGGCCATGATCAATCGATTAAGTCGTAATAATGCAACGACAAACATGGAGAATGTCCATTTACCTATGTACCTAGCGACATTTTAGATATGGCCTATCCTAAAGGCTATGACACACAATCGTTTTCGCTATACAATAGAAATAAAGGAAATCCTAAAGACTAAATCTTGAAGGATACCATACATAAAATATTACGACAAAGCTAAAAAGAATTACTTAAGGCCTTTAATATGGCTAAATAGGAAACCCACCTATGGCCACAATAGCCACACCAACTGCTATTCAAGGCACCGTTGAAAAAGAAACACAAGTGCCTTTAACAATAATGGTGCATAAGAAGGAAGAGTAAAAATCCTCAATCAATCTGATGTTTCGGCCATGATCAATCGAGTAAGTCGTAATAATGCTACGACAAACATGGAGAATGTCCATTTACCTTTGTACCTAGCGACACTTTAGATATAGTCTATCCTAAAGGATATGACACACAATCGTTTTTGCTATACAATGGAAATAAGGAAAATCCTAAAGAATAATAGGGAGGTTCATTGAACTCCTTTAATGTATATGCAAACAACAAAAGCCTAAGGCTTAAGGAATTCTCTGAATCCTTCATAGGCTGTGTATACATCAGTTAGGCTTCATTGCTAGTCAGATCTATCCTTATTTGGAAGAAATGACTTCTAATTTATGAAAACAAAATGAAAAAAAAATAAAAGCAAAAAACAAAATTCTAGAACGAAGAAAGGGTTACCAGAATCAAAGCCATTGGTTAAATATATTAGGAGGTTCAAGCAGAAAAGGGAAACAGAGCTCTAGAGATTTGCGTAAGCAATATACTGAGTGAGCATTGAGCCTACCTTGAGAACATAAGAATAGTCTCATTCATTAAACTCGTAGAAGCTACAAAGAGAACAGCTCTATTGGTTAATCTCTTTACTGGTAGGCAATAGAGGCCTAATGAGAAAAAGAAAATGTTACTACAAGTCTTGTATATGGAAAGTTAGGGCAAGGGTATATAATAGATGACCTCAAAAAGAGCTTCTCAAAGAGCAACTTATACCATTTGATGAGGAATAATTGAATACCCTTCTAGTTTTTAGATATTAGACGGCTTTATATAACCTCTTTTACCAAGAAGGAACCTGATTGAAAGGGATAAGAGGAGCCCTAACCTTTATAACTTGTATCAAACTTCAATTATTCCATCATGCATTATAGATAATTTTATAGATTAACACATAACAAAATTAGAGATGGAACTATGGAGCTACCTAACAAGCTACAGGTCCTAGAACTTGATCCACTCCTACAATATGAGGAAGAAGGAACAATGTAGTAAACCTACTAGGGGGATGTTGACCCTCATAGAAGACGCGATCACAGAAACTATCTAGGAAGAAGAGTTTGAAATGGTCAAGGAAATATTACAAGACCCCATAATAAAGGCCTTACAATGAACCTTAAATTTAAATCCTTATTCAACCAAGTAAGGTAAGGGCTTGAGGAACATGAAGCTACCACAAAAGAACTCCTTAACATTGTAGCAAAACATGAGCCATAATGTCATGCGATAGAGGCTTAAATCAACTAGGCCTATTTATAAACATCTAATACCATCATCGACAAAGACATGGAGGTATAATACTCGAACAACAAATACATATACCTAGAGGCTAGAATCAATAATGTGCTAATCAAAAGGGCCTTAATTGAAACAAGAACATTGATCAACATCATTCCTGTAGTCATGCTACGAGCGACCAAAATCCCTCTAAGTCATATTCCTAGAAGAAAGATTCAAGTGTCCAACTTTAGTAATGTGCCAAGTATTCTAAAGGCATCATCTAACTAGTGGCTTCTGATGTATGCTATAATACCTAGGCACACGCACGCTATCATATCAAGTAATATAAGATTTTAAGTCTAGATATCATTCTCACGTGGACTATACAATCTAATTATATTAATCAACTATTAGAATTATATCTACTTAACTTTTATTCAGAGAAATCTAAAATTTAAAACTTAACGAATTAACCTAATTCTATCAAATTAAACTAAACCTAATTAATAAATAAATTTAGAGTTAAACTCACAAATTAAGAACAATCTAGGATTTTGACTTATCCCATAATATTTTATTGGAATCATTAACTTCTTAGTTAATCTCTTAATACAAATTGATTGACTAAACTCTAATCTCATTATGGTCGAGTGACTATATTACGTATTCGAATAACTGCTTATATATCTATGGTAATAAAATAAGAATGTAATTCATTAAGACCAAATCTAATCATACCATACATGACATATAAGTATATGTCTATTCTACATGGAACTCATAGTTGTTACCCTATGATCAAGCATCAAACTATCATAAGCTAAACACATGAATCCATCTGTCGAGTTTATTATAGTTTCTCAATCATTCATAATATTGGCTAGATTTAATGAAAACATTAAACTCAGATAGGTTCAATTATATGTATTAAGATTATAAACTAAGAATTTATAAAATTCAACTACATATTAGGTTCAATAGTATAACCCTATATTAAATAATTTTAGCTCATCACAAAATCAAGAGTATCAAAATAATTCATGAATAACAGTAAGAATAAGAACATATTGATAATAAAAGAGAAGAAAAACTAATCAAGGACATTTTGGATTGCTTCTCTCTTCCTTGACTTAAAATTTGAATCTTGATTTCTTGATTTATTATTGTGAATTATTTTTCTAAGGTTTTCTTCCCTAAAGTATGTATTTTTGGCTCTAAAAATAGTGCTCTTATAGCTTTAAGAAACCCTAAGGTGGAGGGTCTTCAAATCCAAGTTGAAAGAGGACTTTTGAAAAGGTTTTTATATGTCGCACAGTCGCTCCGACCTTTAGACTTGAAAACACGAGGGGTATGGAAATCGTTTGGGTGTCGCGATACTGGGCTAAGCACCACGGTAACCAAGTCTCTGCCTTGGGTGCGGCAGGGCTCAGCTCTAGATTTTGGTACTTTCATATTTTGAGCGCAACTTCTTTGTTTCTCATTTATTTCTACTCCTATTTGTTTCTACTCATCACATTTTTTCTCATGCATCTATTTATGATTAAAAAAAGATTAAATAGCCAAATATTCATGATTTAAAGCAAAATACCCCAAGTTTAGAGTACTAAATATACTAATGCATTTACGCCCTTATCAAATACCCCAAAATTTAAGATTTTACTTGTCATCGAGTAAAACAAAGACAAACATTCACAACTTATTAACTCTAAATAAATACTAAAAACCAAAAATAAAATTTGGTTTAATTAGATGATCATAATCATTGTCTCAAAGGCTGTTAAATAGCACAAGCCTTTTTAGAACGCAATAGACAACCTTCAATAAATCATCATATCATTATCAAGATCTTCATTCTCCTCTATAATTGATCACTTATGTGTGTGTGTAATAAGCAAGTAAATAGTTAAATAGAACTTATATTTACTCAATACTTAAGATATACATAAAGATGATGTCTCAACATTTTTTAATTCATAACACTACCATAAGCTTGCTGTTTATACTATTCTCCATCAATGTAGAAATACACATGTCTAGGGATCTATTTAGGACTTTAATTAGCTTGTAATATATGTCTAGGTAAAAGGTGGGATATAAAGATATATAAATATAGTGCAAATCATACCATGAACACTTAACTTCACTTAGAAACCTCTTGATCTCTTCTTCTCCTTAATTTATTTCCTCCACAAAAACTTATGATCTTTCATTTTTCTTTTAATCACTCTTGTAAATAATTTCTTCTTTTCCTTAAGAAGAGGGTATTTATGCATTTAAAGCTCTCTTTTTTTCTTTCTTTTTTATATATGCACCCCCAAACTTAAATTGATTTACATCTTCAAGACTTATTACTTTCCACTTCAGTACCATTTTCTCATACATCTACAACCTTTTTTCTTTTAAGAATATTTTTAAGTAAACTCAAGGTTTACGGTGCTACTGGTAGATTTTAGGATAAATAAGTTTATAGTCTTGAGACTTGTAATGAGATTAAATAGAAAAAATAGGTATTTAGGCTCAAATGTGTAATTAGGGTAAATATATATATATATATATATATCTAAGGTAGGCTTGAAAAGGCTTAATAGGTCTAAAGATGGCCTAATGTCATTATTTTATTTATGTATTTTCAAGGATTTTGCCTTAAGTAGTAATCAAGCAAGTTCTAAAGTATTGATCTTCCAGACTGTGGTATACTACTTAAGCAAAAAGTATCTCTAAGAAAAAAAAAATCAACTAATACATGCTTATTTCAATGGGCTCAAGAATGAGTAATAAAAAATAAATTTGAAATCAATCTACAATTCATGATATACGAATTATCTCAAGTATTCTATTATTTTCTAGAGACTTGTGAAAATAAATTCAATCAATATTCTAATTCTTATCATAGACTAAGTATCATCATCTCAACCAAAACTAACAACAACAACATTAACCCACAAGACAAATAATTAAATTATGCAGCAAAAATAAACACATGTTTTGTGTTTCCCACCCTCAAACTTAAATTAGACATTGTCCTCAATGTTGAACAATAAACTTTAAAGTAAGAAATACTCTTCTGGTAAATGAAGTTGAAGCCATGCAACATTGTTGTCTATTGATTGGCATGCGGTGTTCCTTTACTTCTAATGCTTATAATTGCTCGTGCTGCTTCTTTTGAATAGTCCTTTAGTTATTTTATTCCTACAAAGAAAAGAATACTCATATAACTAAAGCTAAAAAAAAGAAAATAAAAATAAAAATTACTTGGTAGCCTCCCAAGAAGTCTTTAATTTAATGCTGTCAGTTTGGCGGGGCTCTTTTTATTCATATAGTGGACCAAAGATGATAGTAGAAGCATATTTGTATGTGAGCTTGTTGGAATTCCTCTATTTTGACTTTCACATATTTACAATTAGACCTTAGACAGTAGCTTTCACTTTATTCTCCTCATGCTTCTCTAGAAAGACTTGAATCTTAAATCGATGTAGTGTCTCTTTTGCGCCATTCTATTTGATCTTCTCATCTAGTTATTGCTCCTTCTTTTTCTTTATTTTCTTCCTAGACTTTAATGCCTTCTTTTTAACGTGATGACTCAATATCTCTATGTCTTTGAGCTCTTTGAAATTTTGGTGCACCAAATCAATGCTACAGCAGTCTTCACCTTTATATGGAAACTTAATCTTCTTGAAGACTTTGAATGTAATAGTGTCATCTTGCACCCTTATGGTTAACTCCCCTTTTTGAACATCAATGATCGTTCGTTCAGTGGATAGAAAGGGTTGTTTAAGAATGATGTGAATCTCCTTGTTTTCTTCTATATCCAAGATGATGAAATCTGCAGGGAAAATGAATTTTTCCACCTTTACTAGAACGTCTTCTATAATTCCCTTCAAGTAAGTGAGAGATCGATCAGTAAGCATGAGTGTGACATTAATAATCCTTGTTTCTCTCAAACATAACTTGTTGAAGATGGAAAAAGGCATGAGATTTATACTTGCTCAAAGATCATAAAGCACCTTACCAAGATTATAATTACAAATAGAGCACAGTATGGTAAAGCTTTCGGGATCCTTGAGATTAGAAGGTAGCTTTTTCTAGAGAATATTACTATACTTATCTGTCAATTCTATAGTCTTATAATCTACTAGTCTCATATCCTTAGATAATATATCCTTCATAAACTTCACATAACTTGACATTTATTCAAGAGCATCCGCAAAAGGTATATTAATGTGAAGTTTCTTGATGATATCCAAAAACCTTGAAAAATTCTTGTTTAGCTTTTATTTCTGTAGCCTCTAAAGGAATGGTAAAGGTAGAGGTGGATGGAGAGGCTAAACTATATGTTTCTATTATTTGTTACTACTATGTGTTGTTGCATCTACATGTTTATGTAATTTTATGCTATTTTTTACACTTTTTTACTGCTGCATATCATATTCTGAAGTATTTTCTACACTTTTCTACTACTATACATCATATTCTACATTTTTTGGATTACCTTACTGTAATTTTTCAATTTCTGTACTTGTTTGACACTCTTGTAGCCTTTGAGGAAAGAGAATAGATAGTCTATATGTCTGCACTTCTTCTTGTTGTGCCACATTCTCAATTTCTTTCAAACTTGACGGTGGTGGTTTGGATGTGATAATGTAGGCTCTTACCACTTTTCAAGTTTATGATTTGGCATTGCTTTACATTTCTTAAATTTGCTTCGGTGTCACTTGGTAGAGTTTTATGAGGTCGCTTATTAATGGCTGCAACAAGTTGTCCTATTTAAAACTCTAAATTCTTCAATGATGCTGAATGATTCTATAGGATGGCATCGTTAGGCTTCATATATTGCATAAGCATATCTTTCAAAGCTGGTTTCTTTTCTTGTGGTGGCTGAAATCCTAGAGGATTTAATGGTCTAGATGACTCCCCTTGGTTGTTATGCCAAAAGAAGTTTGGATGATCTCTCCACCCCAGATTATAGAAATTTGATTGTGGATTAGCTTGTTGTCGATTGAAATTATCCATATAATTCTGTTTCCATGCACCGTCCATTAATGTAGTTATCACCACAAAAGTCACATGTTACTTGTTAGGTTTTGATTGTGGTCAATGCATGTCCTTTGAATATGTCAATCTCATATACACCAATGACGCTCTTAGTTGTTATCCTCTCTGTTAGCCATTAGTAACTGTTCGATACCATCTCTTCTAATAGATCATAAGCCTTATTCGTGGACTTATTCATTATAGTTCTTCTAGCAGCGACATCTACAATGGTAATAGCCTACTAGTCTATTATAGAACATTTGGACTAATAGCTATTTAGGGACTTTATAATGAGGACACTTCCTCCATGTCCTTGAAGTGCTTACATGCCTCATTGGCTTTGTCCTTTAAGGAGAAATGAAACATTCTTAGTCGGATAGCATCGTCTGAGACTCTGTTGCACTTGAAAGTATCACAAATTTTTAAGAATTTATATTATGCATGTTAAGATCGTCATTGGGAGCTCCGCTAAACTGTACAATCTCTTTTAGCATATGAATAATATTCAGTTTGATCTTAAAGTTATTAATATTATTGGTTGGTTGTCGAATACTAGACTAAACACCATTTGTAATTGGGATAGTATATTCTTTTAAAGCTCTCTATGGTATCTTGGGCTCAAACACTGAATTATTGATGTGATCGTTGTTTTCCTCTATGTTTAAAGATTGCTAACACTATTCACATCGAAGTCTTTGCAATGTTCTTTCAATCTCAGGATCAAAAGAAGCCAAATCATCACTTTTTGCCCTTCGTATTAACTATCAAAACAAAATATAAAAAAATCAAAGTAAAAAGAAGAAAATAAAATAAAAGAGACAAAAATAAAATTTGAATTAATAGTAAGTAGCTTGGTATTAGTGTTGATCTAAGAAGAGATAAAAATAGTTCTTGGCAACGGCACCAAAAAATTGATGTATGCCATAATAGCCTAGCACATGTTATCGTATCAAGTAATATAAGATTTTAAGCCCAAATATCATTCCTATAGCGACTATACGAATTAACCTAATTCTATCAAATTAAACTAAACCTAACAAATAAACCTAAAGTTGAACTCACAAAATAAGAACAATCTAGGGTTTTAACTTATCCCCTAATATTTCATTGAAATCATTAACTTCTTAGTTAATCCCTTAATACAAATTGATTGGCTAGACTTTAATCTCCTCACAAGCCTCTGTCGATGGTTGAGCAACTATATTACGCACTATCTATATATCTATAGTAATCATATAAGAATGTAATTCATTAAGACTAAGTCTAAATCACATCATATATGCTATCTAGGTATATGTCTATCATATATGAAACTCATAGTTGTTACCCTATAATCATGCATTAAACTATCATAGGCTAAACACATGAATCCATTTGTCGAGTTCATTATGGTTCCTTAATCATTCATAATATTGGATAAATTTAATGAAAGCATTAAACTCAAATAGAATGAACCAATTATATGTATTAAGATTAAACTGAGAATCCATAAAATTCAACTACATAGTAGGTTCAATAATCTAACCCTAAATCAAATAATTTTAGCTCATCACAAAACCAAGAGTATCAAAGCAATACTTGAATAACAGTAAGAACAAGAACATATTGATAATAAAAAAGAAGAAAAACTAATCAAGAAGACGTCTTGGGTTGCTTCTCTATCTTCCTTGACTTGAAGCTTGAATCTTTATTTCTTGGCTTTGATTTCTTTATTTTGTGTTATGAATTATTTCTCTAAGTTTTGCCTCCCTAAGGTTTGCGCTTTTTTCTTTAAAAAGAGTGCTTTTTTAGGCTTAGCCTACGGTCGAGGGCCTTCGAATCCAAGTTGCAATATAATTTTTGAGGAGGTGTTTTATATGTTGCATGAGTACCGCAACGCTCAGACCTAGAAATACAAAGGGTGTGGAGGCAGTTTAGGTGATACGGTGCTAGGGCTGAACGTCACAGCACCTAAGTCTCTACCTTTGGCACTGCAATGCTCAGCCTTGGGTTCAGATATTTTCGTATTTTGAGAGCAACTTCTTCGTTTCGTGTCCATTTTGCTTGTTGTTTGTTCCTATTCGTCACATTTTCTCTCATGCACCTATTTATGATAAAAAATAAACATGATTAAATAGACAATTATTATTGATTTAGGAAAAAATACCCAAGTTTAGAGTACTAAAATACTAGTGCATTTAAGCCCCTATCAATTTTTACGTGGTAGTGTTTTGTAAGCCTAAAAAGCATCTTTGAGGTGTATACTCCAGTCTGCAAAGTATTCATATACCATCTTGGTAAGTGTATTTAATATTGTTTTATAATTTCCTCGGCCTAATATTTTCCTTGGTGGTAATATGGCGATGAACGTATATGATTTATGTTGTAGTATCCTAAGGTGTTGTCAACTTGCTTATGGACAAATGGGTGTGTCATTGTTGTGATGATCTTGTATAGGATGCCAAAACAAGTATATTTCATTTTCTTGTAGGAAGTTTGATACAACCATGACAATTACCTTTTCCAATGGGACTATCTTGTCCCGTTAAAGTAGTATACAACTATGAGTATCCAACTGTAACCTTTAATAGGTAGGTGAATTGCGCCAACCAAATTCAACACTCATGTGTAGAATTATGTATGGGATTGGGGGGTAATGCTAATGCTATGATGACCATGGATCTAATATGTGTGACATTTCTTGACAAATTCTTTGGCGTCATTTTATATGTCAAACTAATAGTAGTTTCATTCAAGCAGATAGTAGTATAGTTTTTGCTTGCAGTGGTGTTCACTACACTCTTCAACGTAGGTTTCATGTAGAAATTTCCATGTTTTTTTGAAGTCTAAGTCACTCAAGGCCTCTCTTTTGAGGTTTTGGTGAAAGAGGATCTCGTTCTCTATGTAATACGATTTGGCATTCCATTTGAGCTTGATAGTGTTTATGGGATTGAGGGGTAATGTGTCTTTTAGAAAGGAACACCATGTAGGGTATTCAGTAATCCTCTATAGTTATGGTTATGAAAGCTTTTTCCTTGGGAATTATGGCTTAACAATTTGGATAATTGGCTTGTATAACAAGTGCTTAGTTTTTATTTCAGACTAATTAGTGAATATTTGTGTGTTTTATGTTGTAAAACTAATTGGTGAATATTTTGCAACAATTATTACCGTTCTTTATCATAAATACAACACATGAGTGTTTCTCTAGGGAATCGTTTGTAAAGATTTTCCATGACTAGAGTATAATCCTTAAGTGTTTTAATACAGTGAATTTTGCAATATTTGCTTGATGGGTTCTTACCAGTCATTTGTTATGACTTAGTCTATATCCAATATTTTTTCTTGTATGAGAAAAGATCCATTACACTTTCTGACCATAATGTTTCTTGCTTCATTACCCATGTTTATCTTAGTCCTTAGAGTGGCTAGGCATCATTTATTCATTATTTACTCTTCTAAGGTATTTCACCATGGGTAACTTAAATATGGGCAATAATTGCTAAACCATGATTCTGTGGAGCACTAAAGCAAGTTCTTAGACAATGTACTCACCCTTGATCTATTGGAACACTAAATTAGTGTTTTCAATTGGTTTGATCTTTTTACACCAATTCGCAAGGTGGTGAGTATACTTATGATTCATGGCTATTATTTTTCCATATTGTTAGTACAAGAAAAATCAAGCTGAAATGTAAAAGTAAAGGACTTTCTTTCTGAGTTGACAACAAAATCTACACCCTTTGCTATAGATGGTCAAGTCATTAAAGTAAAGTTCCCACCAGTCTTTTTCCTCATATTTGCCACATGTTTGTTAGGTAAAGCTCTCAATATTTTCTCTTATGTGAGCTCTTCTTGGTTTATAGAGGATGTCACAATCATATTGATTACCACTTGACCCTTTACTGAACTTGGAAGTACATACGTGATGTCAAATTTTGTGAAGATCAAGAGCCATCATAGTAGCTTACCAAAAAATACTGGTTTGAGTAGCAAGTTGACCATTTCTTGTCATGAGATGAAGCAGATGTGCTAGAAAGTGTTGTATTAGTTATATTTAAGCGTTTTCTAAGGCAATGCCAATATGCTTAAGCTTAGAATATATAGGTTCTGCTATTAATAATTGTCATCTAAGATGGTTAATAAGGTGTTCTTGTTTTTTTTTTTTTTTTGTTCTCTTAAGCTAGTAAAATGCTTGGCCTTGGATGTTAGGGCAAGATAAATTTAAAGTGGCTTTCCCTTGCTTTGGGCCTTTATAGTGGGTAGTGCCATGATTATTCATTAGATTTTTAAGAAGGTTGTTTGTAATTTATTTTCTTATTTTTACTTAGTCTTCCTTTTTAGTAAGGGAGCAAAGCTGAAGAAAAAAGAAACTATTCCATAAATGAATCTTTAGATATAAAAGAGCTTGCTAATTAAGCTCTTCATGTCTTTTTGAGTTTACGATAGTGGTACTAATGGCATGGTTTGGATCTTGACTGGATCTACGTCAATTCCTATATGGTGGACTAAGAAGCCATGAAATATATTTGCTAAAACCTCAAAGTTGTATTTTTTGGGATTCATTTTGAGGCTAATACAATTGGCACCTTTAAACCCCTTCTCTAAGGTTTGCAAGTGATCAATGCAAGTGGGAGATTTGACCACTAGATCTTTCACATAGTCCTTTACTTTTAGAATCATCATGTCATTAAATGTAATTATCATGGCTCTTTGATAAGTTGCTCTTATATGTTTTTTACACTAAATGGTATAATAATATAGTCAAAGTTCCTTACGGGATTTAGACAGGTAGTGGCTTTAATATATCTTATAGCTATTTTAATATTGTATATCCCTTAAAGTTATCCATAAATGATAGTCCCTTGCCTTGGGTGGAATCAATGAGTATGTCCATATTATGAAGTTAAAAATCATCCTTGGGACAAGTCATATTAAGATCTCAAAAGTCAATGTACATGCAAATCTAGTCATTCTTCTTTTTCGTAAGCACTACGTTGGCCAACTAGGTGGGATGTTTAACGGGCATCACAAATGGCTATAAGCTTTTTGACTTCCTTATTGAGTTTTATTTTATATCTAGATAGAAGCCACAACGAGAAGTTTTGACCGGCTTGACTTTAGGTTGGACATTAATAGTATGATAAACCATCTAAGGTTGCAAACCAAGCATGTCTTAATAACTCTAGGTGGATACAATTTCAACAAGTTGATAAATAGCCCTTGCTTCTCTATCAAGAGTTTGGTGTTTATTAACATAGACTTTTGCACTTTGCTATCAATGCTCAAGTCAACTTTTCCAAATCCTTTATGATTAATGAAGAGCCATCTTGCATTTATTTTGGATTAGGAGGAATTTTCTCGTCTGTGGTAGTGGGTGTGGTCACTTTTATGGTTGTAGAGAGGCTTGCACAAAAAATCTCTTTTTTACTAGTAAGAATGAAGCAAATTTCAGGATCCCAAACCAACCCTAGTATCCCAACCTAAAAGGCAAGAATTAGGGCTGATTAGGTCTACATATGAAGGACCAAATGAATTTCATCGATCTATAATGATTTAGAACTGAACCATAATTGATCCAAAACAACATGTAAAAAAAGAAACACTAGTGTAAAGCTATTGGGTATTGAAAATAATGTCATTTTACACATATTACTACAAATTGATTTCAATAGAGAATGAGATCAAAAACCTATAATTACATAACAAATTCACAATTTCAAAAACCAAGCTAAGCCCTAGCAACCACTAACCACCACACTTGATCAACTCCCTCTTAGTTGAATTAGAAATAAAGTAAGTAAAAGAATGTATTTTTCATTTGTTATTATTTTTAAATTTTTTAAAATAAAAAATGAATGATTAAATATTCATAGTTTTTCTTTTTGTTTGTTTGATTATTTTTGTTGTAAATTATAAAATGCATTTAATAGTATATTTAATTTGTTACTAATTAAATTAGTTAATTGAAATAATATGTTGTTAATGTTATTAATTATTGAGTGATTAATTTATGTCATTTTTATTTAAAATAACTTAGTTGTATATCATTATTGATTGAAATTAATAAATTGTTAGCCATATTATTGTTAAATTAAATTAGTTATTTTCAGTAAAAATTTAAAATAGTTTGTTGTTAATTGTTATTGCTTAAGAATTAAAATAATTGATTAATCATATTAAATTTATTATTTATATATTAGTTGTTAACCTAATTGATAATCAATAATTAACATTTAACTGACAAGACCCGCTCCGAGACCCTCTACTATAGATCTCAACGGTCATGCTAAGAACTCCAAGGGAAGTTCCTCAAAATCTAACTGTGAAATTTTGAGAAATTTCATAAGGCGAACCCCTTTTTAATTCTTGCTATTATTGAGAAAATCCTGCAATATACGTGAAAATAACTTATTAAATTTTTTTAAAAAAAAGGGGCAAAGTTTCTCCTATTTTTTTGAAAATCCAATACAAAACCTAAAATTAAAATTACACTTCTATTTTAATACTACTTCTCAATATCTCCAAATAGAACCTCAAGTCCTTTTCAAAATCAAATCCATCTCAACTCAACAATTTTATTATTTGATCATAAAACTGGCATACTAATAAAATGTGAAATGATCATCATAATATCGAAATCTCTTCTTATTTGTTCAAAACATATGTATAATGCACAAGCTTATAACTACTATGTAGAAAGCAAAAAGAGTGCTACTTAGCACATTTACATTTATAAAATGATCGTTCGACTTGGCCATTAATGAGTCGTAGGAGAATCAGCGACTTGCGCATTGAGGCCTGCACCTGAAGGGGTATAGAAAATATAAAACACAAAACGAGTAAGCTAAAGGAGCTCAATGAGTGCGTTTAAGATTTCAAATAAATTAAAATTTTGCTTAGATATTAAATTATAAAAGACATGCATAAATCATGCTTCTAAAACTTGTATAAAGCTGTAAACTGGTTTCTAACAACATATGCCGATGAAATCTTGCTAAGCTGGTTTTGTTTACATCTTTGAAAAATAAAATCTAAAATCTGTAAGATATAATAATTAGCATGTACATATAAATGCAAAATATGCGATCGATAGCTCGAAAACTATTAAAGCCCTCGCTTGGCCATTTTCTTTCTAAATTGTACCAATGGTAACCCTAAAGCTCTATACTCACGTAGCGACTCAACTAGTACTGCACACATGAGTAGGTTATGGGGCGTCTCATATAGCAACACTTACTGTAATATCTCAAGACATCTCACTAGCTATGCAGCGGAATTCTACATTGCCTACATATAGCGAGACAATACCCCGTACACATAAAGTGACCTACATGACTTGACAACCCAACTTCTCGGAGTTAGTGACAGGCCCTCCAATACCTGGCCATGTGCACGGGATATACCGGCCGGGTCTTAAACCATTACCACCACTAAAATCTAAGGGTACTAATGGTCTTTGAAACTAATATAGTAGTTTTAAAACTGCTTTTTAAACCGAACATGTAAATGCATATCTGTGGATATATTATCAAATTCGTAAATCATGTTTATGCATTAAAAACACATAAAACTTACAATTTCAATATGCGAAAACATATTAAACGAAAGATAAACAATGATAAATTTTCACTCACAACTGCTTCGAGCTCAATTTCGCTCAAGATTTCTGCTTCCGTTACCAGTCTCGATTTTTTTCACCTACACGCCATAAATGACATTTAGAACATTTACAAATGCTAAAATCTCAATTAACTAATAAGCGCCCTAATAGGCTTACAAAGGCTGGATGGATACTACTTTTTAATTTTCATTTACGAAGTCATTCAATCTTATCTAATTCACCATTCGACGCCTAGAAAATTGCTTAACACCCTATAATTTTAGTTGGACATAATTACCCTTCACCTTACCAAAATGGATAATTATATCCCATTTTCTTCATTTTTGATTTTCCATCAACCATATACATTCAATTTACATAAAGCACCATTTATACACAACAATTCAACCAAAACACAACTCAAGCCCTATAATCCCCTAAGTGGCCGAATACACCCTACTCACCCAACACATTTCTTTTCTCAATTTTCTATTCCAATAGCATCAAAATCAAGCCAACTTAATTCTAATGCCCTAATTACAACCAATTGAAGTTTCTACATCAAAGTCACCCAAAACCCTAAATCTTACCTTTAAGCTCCACACTTGAATTCAACTCAATCTAAATCAAGAAAAGAACATTAATTGAAGCAATCTTGAAAATTCACTCATCATCATTACAAAACAATGCTTTTCTTACCTCTTTTCCTTGGATTTTCACTAATGAAAGTTTCAATTAATCTTAGGAACTTGTGTTTGACTTTATTTTGGCATGATCAAGCATAAAACATTATGAAATCACTTTGAGTTTTACTGTAGCAATGTCACCCCTCACTTGGCTGAAATTTCCATCTCTTGAGCTCTAAGAGGTTTTGCTTTCCTCTCTAAAAAATTATACACACTTCTACCTTTATATAGTGCTCTCTTAATTTCCCAATTTGCCTCTCAACTTGCTCTAAATTTCTAATTTTTCATTGGTTAGAAAGTAAGTATGTAATTGGTTCCTTTGTAACTATTTAGTTAGAATAGTCAAAGGAATTAACTAGACTTCCAACTTGGCAATCTATGGAATTGTTTCTAATTGGACCATTCTCTAACATATGGATTGTGTTTCTCAACAAAGACTTGTTCCATGCATAACCTTTAAATGAAAATTTATGTAGTAAATTAAAATTTTATTTTTCAAGCCAATAGAGAAAAATTCTAAAAATATTCTATGGTCGTCCGACACTCCAACCAACTATGAAATTACCAAATTAAGTCTAATATCTCTCACACGTACCTTAAAAAACTATTTCTAATAGGGTTAAAATCGGTTAACCCTACGGTGTCTTTATCATTCTATACCAAAATCTAGGCCCCAATACTACTACTCGGAATCGGATATTATATTAACAATTTGTTATTTTTGTATTTCTAAAATAATTTTGGTTGATTGGATTGGTACTTGGCTCAGTTAGGTGTTTTTTGTTTGTCATTTATCAATGTTGTAATTTTGAGTTCGATTACTAATAATAATTTAATTTTGTTTTGAAAATGACTTTAGATTCAACTCACATAATAATATTAATATGCAGCCTCCTTCTCTATCAAATTCTGAGGGTGAGAAGCAAAGAAGAAAATATGTGCCACAAGTATCAATATCTAAGGTGCGATTGCATTGCACTTGATGTAAAATAAAAAAGATGAAGAAAAGTGCAATTATTGTGAGAATTTGTATGCTTGCAATTTGGTAAATCATAGGACTAACAGTATGGGAAACACACACGAAGATATAAATCTTACCTAAGGTAACGGTTAGTGTAAAGCTTACAACCAACATACAACTTGAATCTTTTTTGTTTGAATAAGGCATAAAGAAGCCAATGCCAATGATGTTACAATTAGTTATTTGAAGAAGAGGCTGAGGAATTAGAAAAAGGAAGCAACGATGTTGAATGGCGAGTTCCTGCATATGCTTTTTTTTACACACATTTTGAATTTGATTGTGATAGATGGGTTAAAGAAATTGAATGAGAGCATTATTTGTATTCACAATATTGTAAATTATGAGAGATCTTCCACTATGAGATTGTAAGCTTTTTAGAGTTGTTTGAAAAAAGAGATTATTGATTACAAAGAAAGTGTGGTGCTAGATGTGGCACCTAGGTAGAATTCTACATATTTGATGTTGGTAACTGCAATGAATTTTAATAAAACTTTTGATCTGATAGAAAATGAGGATGGGCTATATAGGAGTTACATTTTAGAAACGAAAAATGGCAAGAGAAAATAGAGAGCACCAGTCACTGGGGATTGGGAGAATGTTAAGCATTTTGTAAAGTTTTTGCCGACTTTTTATAATGTCACATTAAAATTTAATGCTTTATTGAGTATGACATATAATATATATTTGAATGAGATTTGTAAAATTCATTCCAACTTGAATTTATTAAATAGAAATGAGATTCTTTGTTGAGATCTTTGGCTACCAAAATGAAGATAAAATTTGATAAATATTAGGAATCTACGAAGAAGATTAATAAATTATTGATTATTGTTACACTACTTGATTCACAATGCAAGATGCAAATTTTTGGATTATGTTTTGGGATTTTTTTTTATGGTGTTAGTGCAAAAGTTGATGAAATGAAGAAAATAGGCAAAGATTGTTTATTTAGGCTTATAAGGTCTATAGTTCATGGTATAGCAAACCACATTGTGTTGCTCGTAATAGTACTAGTGTTGGTAGAAATAGTATGCTACCTTCACAATTGCAACATTTTAGCGACCTATCAACTTTGGTTTGAGATGCGATATGTAGGGCTTACAAGGAGGATGATATGGAGTTAGATATATCTAATGTGATAGATAAATACTTGATGGATAAAGTTAAGAATCCTCGCAATCCACGCGTTTGATATTTTATTATGGTAGAAGTTAAAAATACTTTGAGATATCTGACTTTGGCACATATAGTTAAGAACATACTTGTTATCTATATATCTATTGTGGCATTTGAGTTGAGTTTTAACATCAAAGGACATTGTTGATTCATTTCAGAGTTTGTTGACTCTAAAGATAGTAAATGGCTTTATATATACACAAAATTAGGTACAGCCTTCGCTTTGGTGAATAGAGTGAAGAAAGAAGAAGTATTGCTCAAAGATGCTAAGTTTTATAATAAGGTTAAAGTAGGTAAAAAAAACATTACTATACATTCTTTAATTATCTTTATGTTTTCTTTTATATATATATATATATATATTATTTGCCAATCCAATTATTAATTTGTACGAATATATTTTATTTCTCGTGTAGAGTTTACGTTATTGATGACGTATGTGCCTCTACCACAACAAGAATAAGGTTTGACTTTGGGATTGAGTTTACTTTGTTTTCAATTTTTAGGTAATGTTTCAATAAGTAAATTTTCATGTTTTATTTTTTTTTCCAATCATATGATTTTTATTATAATATGTAATATATTATTTTGGCTACAGTCTTGCAGATTACCAATTGGTGTTATACTAGCTAAGCTCAAGTGCACGCTATCATATCAAGTAATATAGAATTTAAGTCCAAGTCTCGATTCCACAGGGACTACGTGATCTAATTCTTCAATCAATGACTAAAATTATATCTACTTAACTTTTATTCAGAAAAATTTGAAACTGAATTTATTAACCTAATCCTATCAAATTAAACTAAACCTAAATAGCAAACAAACAAGAGATATAAATTCACCAAAGGATAATAATCTAAGGTATAGACTCATCCCTTAGTATTTCATTGAATTCATTAACCACTTAGTTTATCCCTTAATATAAATTGTTGGCTTAGACACTAATCTCATCATAAGGCTCTATCGATGGTCAAGTGACTATATTACACATTATAACAATCACCTATATGTCTATGGTAATCAAATTAGAATTTAATTCATTAAGATCAAATCTAAATTATACCATACATGCCACCTAGGTACCTGTTTATCCTAAATGGAACTTATAGTTGTTACCCTATGATCATGCATCAAACTACCCCAGGCTCAACCATGAATCCCTTTGTCAAGTTCATCATGATTCCTCAATTATTCATAATATTGGTCAAATATAATGAAAGCAATAAATACAAGATAGAATGAATCAATTATAATAATTAAGTTTATAAACTAAGAATCAATGAAATTCAACTACATACTAGGTTCACATAGTCTTACCCTAGAATAACAAGTTTAGCTCATCACAAATCAAAAGTATCAAACCAATTCATGAAGAATAATAAGAACAAGAACACAATGATAAGAAAAGATAAGAAAAACTAATCAAGAAGACGTCTTGGGTTACTTATCTCTCAATCTTGACTTGAAGCTTGAATCTTAATTTCTTGGCTTTAATCTTTGATTTTGTGTTGTGAATTCTTTCTCTACATTTTTTACTCTCCAAAGTTGTGTATTTGACCTCAAAAGAGTGTTTTTATTGGTATGAGAAACCCTAAGGGCGAGGGGCTTCAAATCCAAGTTGAAATAGAAGAGTTGAGAGGGGATTTTATATGTTGCACGGGCGCCATGGTGCCAAGACCTGAAAAGACAACTTTGGAAAGCCTCACCAAGTGCCACGGCACTGGGTTGTGGGAGACCCAGCACTGAGCTACTAACCTGTGCGCTGGTCTGGTACTCCTTTCGTATTTTAAGCGTAACTTCTTTGTTTGACGTTCGATTCGCCTCCCGTTTATTCCTATGAATCACATTTTCCATCTTGCTGAGGAATAAGAAACACAATTAAGTAGCCAAATATTTATGATTTGGAGCAAAATACCAAAGTTGGGTACAAATCATACTAGTGCTTTTACGCTCCTATTAATTGCCAAAGACAATTTTGAGAATATAAAAATCAATACTCACTTGTTATTTATTTTAACTTTGCACTTTATTTTGAGATTTTAATTTAGTTTACATGCTTTTATTTTTATCTTGTGGACTTAATATGAGAAATGAATAAAGTGTTTTTGTTTTTTTTTTTTTATTTATCACTTTGGCAAAATTTACTATGTAGTAAACTAAAAGGGTGCTAACGCCAAGGCCCTTAACCTCGTATTTCTTTAGTTTTGATTTTATGTTTGTTTAAGTGTATGGATGTTTAATATTTAACTTATTATTTGTGAATGTTATGGGGTTATGGTTGTGGATGTGTGATGATAAATTGGAATTTTAGAATATTGTATTATTGGTAAATAATGATTTCACGGTGAAAAGTTAGAAGTTGGAAACAAATATTTGAACGAATATATTGGATTATTCATTTTTTATTATGTATATTATAGGAATGTTCAAAATTTAGTTGAAATGAGGCACTTATTGAGTATTTGCTTTTAGCAGTAAAGGCACTTTGGCTTGGACCTTTTAAAGAGACCTTGATTCTTCACAGGATTGGCTATTTTGAGGAATTCCTCATTCCTTTATCTATTTATTGTGCCCTAAAAGTTTATGTTCTAGGGCATGTTTTTCCTGTCAGCCCCCGACAATAATGTTCCCACTAGCTTGGCAAGTATGGTTGTCAGGCCATCATCAAACTTATCACGGGCTTAAACATCCATCGGGTAGCTTTCCTTATAATAGAAAAGAGTTAGATTGCTGGCACATCTAATTAGTTCCTTCAAATTCTAGCTTTAACACACTTGTGGTATGTTGATACTAATAGCTTGTATGTATTAAGCCATAGCCAGCCAAGCAATATGTGATATATGATATAAATATTTATGATGTGGAATGGAGTCAAATGCATGTAATTACCCTACTTTTAAGTACATTTGGATAATGCCTTTGGAATAATCTTCCATGCTGTCAAAACAACATACCCGAATCTTTTTTTTAGTAATACAACTTAAAGGAATTTCGACAGCTTGTAATACGACTATGGGAATAATGTTGATTAAAGATCATGTATCAACTAGTGCCCTCTAGCTTTAGTTACATAACACTGTGGCCAGTGTTGTGTCAAAATTTTAAGGAGTACTTTTATGACAATATTGCATGCCTTATGCCCATACTTTGTATAGCCTTTACTATAGGATCTCGTAGCTTTTTCTTTACCTTCTTAGGTTCTTCATAGATAATTACGACTACCTCTTTATATTTTCTCCACGGGATTAAAATCCCATGTATTTTAGTGGGTTTACTATGAATATTCTTTCCACTCCATGCTATAGAAACGAGTTGAGATCTATAACCTGTGGTTTTTTTAGTAGCTCCAAGAATCCATCCTTGATTTTGCTATGTATTAGCCTCTGAAGGCTATAATGTATTATAGGATGATTAAACATTTTATTTAGGCAGAAAGAGTTATGACTTATTTGTCTCTTTTGGTTAGGTTTCTCCTCAGTAATAAGGCTAATTGAAACCGTCTAATATCCATTAGTAAGGAAGGTATTCAGACTTTCCTCATTGAACGGTATAAGTTGTTTTAGGAAAGCTCTCTTTGTAGCCTTTTATTATACGACTTGGTGTTGTTTTCTTCTTATAATTAGGCCTTCAGTGTTTACTAGTAGAGATCTTAATTGGCAAGGCAATTCTCTTTATGGTTTTTACAAGCTTAATAAATGAAACAATCCCCACATTTTTAATATAAGCTCAATATTCACCCATTATCTTGCTTATACAAATTTATATAAGCTTCTCTTCCTCTTTTTTTCTCGTAAAAATATAATGCTATGTTTGTGAACCTCTTAACGTACTTGAAAATAGCTTCATATAGCCTTTCTAAGTTTGGTTTAAATGGATTATAGCAACCTTCCTTCACTTTGAAAATATTTCTTACAAAATTTAGAAGGCATCTCTTCCCAATTAAGGATAGATTCAACTAATAGTGAAGCGTACCAAGTGTACGCATGACATGTGAAAGATCTAAAAAAATTCTCTAAACTGTAAACTTTTTTTTGTTTATGTATGCATAAGCTCTTATTGTTTATATGTGCACCAAATGAGCTGATCAAACTTTTTATTTGCTCATTAAGATGGAGGGTGTTCCTTTACCTTCATACCCTCCATGTTTGTTGTAGTGTTGTTATGGTTTACTTGATTGATCATTGCTAGAATATCAAATAAAATAAGGTTTTGTTCTCCTCTCTAGAGCACTGCCCTTGGCAGAGGCCATTTATGTTTCATTCTCAAGGGTGCTATTGACAATTTTTAGTATAAAGGGAAGCTTGTATCAAAAGAATAAGTGAAAGTATTGTGATTATCACAAAGAGTATAACCACACACACTGTTGAATGCTTTGAACTGAGGGATAAAATCGAGGCCCTAATAAAAAAACAACCTACTTAAGGAGTTCTCCAGAGAAGTTAAGAATGCTTAACACGAATTGGGCACTGAGGTGAAAGACAAGCATGAGGGTGAGAGAAATATACTTGAAAAGTATACTTCAAAAGATGTTCCTAAGGTCAATGTGATCTTAAGAGCCCCAACTAGAGCAAAGACCTCTATGTAAGTAGTAAGGTATTATGTCAAAAATATTCAGGAGATAATATATAAAAGAAATGCATATATATGTTGTGCACCTTGCCCCTCTTAAGCCAGTTCCCTCATACACTTTGGCTGTGTTGACTAAAGAGAACTATCGAGGAGTTATGTTTCCCCATAATGATGCCCTTGTAGTCATTCTCAAAATTAGACTAGTGAGGTAACATATGTAATGGTGCACACTAGCAGCTTAGTAAAATTAATCTATAAAGATGCACTAGATAGAATGGGAACCAAGTCCCTTAAACTGTCATATGTCTCTACTCTTTTGGTGGATTTGTGAAGGACAATGTGATTCCCCTTAGATCTATTACCCTTCATGTCTTAATGGTAGTGTTCCAAGCTCTATAGTTCATATAATTGACTTCTTGATTGTGGATCAATAAAGCGCCTATAATTTGATTCTAGGTCGACCTTTCTTAATAGCGACCAAACTGTTGTATCTATATACCACCTAGCGATGAAGATCTTGGTGATCTAAGAGGTTGTTACTATGAAAAGTGACCATATAGTGGCTGAAAAATGCTATACAATTGCCATAAAACTAAGCTGCTAGATCTCTATAATTAGCCCAGTGGAAAAGTATTAAGGAAAGCAAGGTGAGCCCTTCTAATAAGCTTCTCTTGGTTCTCATATCACTAAGCGATCCTAGTAAAACCATCAAGATAGGCTCTTCAATACCAGAAGAAGTCAGGGAGGCTTTGATCATTTTTCTCAAGAAGTATGCGGATATTTCTCTTAGTCCTATGAGGATACGCCTAGGATCAATATAATGATAGTATGTCATAAGTTGAATATGGATCTCAATCATAAACTAATCAAGTAGAAGAAAAGACCTTTCAACCATAAAAGATACGAGGCCATCGAGGCAGAGGTGGACTAGCTATTCAGTGTTGGTTTCTTTTGAGAGGCTCACTATTTTGAGTAAGTTTCTAATGTTGTACTTGTAAAGAAGGCGAAGAGGAAATGACACATGTGTATGGACTTCACCAACCTCAAAAAGGCTTGCCCTAAAGATAGCTTCCCTGTGTCTTAGATAGATTAGTTGGTAAATGTGACCTCCAGACATGAGCTCTTGAACTTTATAGATGTCTTCTCAGGCTACAACCAAATCGGGATGTATAGCCTAGACAAGGAGAAAGCTGCCTTTATCACCAAAAGAGGTCTGTACTGTTACAAGGCAATTCCTTTCAGGCTCAAAAACATCGAGGCCACCTACTAGTACTTAGTAAATCAAATTTTCAAAGATCAAATAAGGAAGACCATAAAGGTCTTAGTCAATGACATGATCACCAAATCGCTGCTTGCTATTGACCATGTATCAGACCTGAAGGGAATATTGGAGTCCGCATATATAACCTATTTATTAAGGATTTGATCAAAAATAAAACATCTAGCTTCTTCCAAGTTCTTTTAATTACAGTCTCTTTTAAAACTTCTCTCAATACCTTATCTCTAAGGCAAAGCATAATAGCACTATACACTTTTTTGTCCATCTCACTCTTCTTTTTTTATTTTTTCAAGGTCTCTTTAGGAACTTAAGCTGATGTTGCTCAAAAGATTTGGGCTTATGATCATCATCAACCTCTACATCATCTTCTTCTTCATCAACTTCATCTTTTAATGAACATTCAAGACCCTAATGATGCATTGTTCTCATAATGTGAGTGTTTGTTTGAAAGAAGAAACAAAGACAAATAATAAGTTGATAATAATGCCTTGTTCTCATACATATTATAGGTCATGCATTTCTTAATGGTTAGAGCAGTAGGATTCTTGCCTAATGTGTCGATGTGGACTTTATGCTAAAGATTTCAATGGCTCTTATTCTTGATTAACTTTTGTTGTCAATTATTTTTTATTACTTGCTTACATGCTTTAAAGTTAATTATAAATTTATGATTATGATCGAGCACTTATGATTCTTCCTTTAATTGATAAAATATTTTGGGTTAAATTTTTATTTACCCTCTTCAAGAATTAACAAACATTAACTCACCTCACTTTTTTTTGTAGGTCATCAATGCACCCAATTTCTTAGTTGGTGTCATTAAAGTTAACATTAAACCTAATTTGGCTAATAAATTTACATTTGTGCCTTTGATGGTATACATATAAAAATAAAAAATAAATTTTAACTAAAATACTTTTATTTAGTTTATTTCAAATCTAATGTGTTAAATTTCCTTTTTAACTTTACTATTGTTAACTTTAATGGAACCAGCTAATGAATTGAGACATGTTGATGATGTATAAAAAGTAGTGGGGGTAAATTAATGTTTGTCAAATTTTATGGAAGTAAATCAAAATTAACTTAAATTTTGTTGAGTATATTTTCCTTTTCTTTCCATTGCATTGTTTTTTGTCACACCTTAAAAGTGTTTTGATAATCTAAGATTGCTAACAGTTTGCAGATTACGTCTTTATTACTGATTATACTTACTAAACTGATAGGGGTTAAATTTATTCACTCCATTATTATTATAATTAACATTAATTTGCTCTTAAATGTATTCAAGAATAAATTTTTAATAACCTTATCGCATTGCATGCTGTACAAAAGTTCACAAAGGCATGAGTTCAAGCCTATGAACATATCCAATTATGTCAAACAAGGTAAGACACGTAGACTTAAGTTACTTTACATGGCTTAATTTATGGGCTATGGTATGATAGGTATAATGTTATACTAAGTAAGGCCCAAACTATATGAACCGCTAGGCTAGCGCTTACCTAAAGAAAAACTTAGTTTAAATAATGATAAGTTCATGTGATTGAGGCTAATGGAGAAACACAATCCTAAAAAAATATTTTTTTTTGCTCTTATAGTGTTTCTAAAATTAAAAACAAAGTTAGATGTTTATTTAATATGGTAAATATTTAATATAATAGTGTTTTATTCAAAATAAAATCGTTATTTACCCTATTTATTTGGAAAAATTATTTTTTCCTTCTAATTATGATAAAACTCATTAAATAATCTATATTATAAGAAGATTAGGGGACAAAAAAATAGTCTTAAGCTAGTACAAAACTTTAATCCTATAAAAATCTTACTTTTTATGCAAAAATATAACAAAATTCTCCATAACTCACTTCCTTCACACACGATATACCTATTTTACACTTCCTTTGACATTTTTATTCAATGACATTCATATAGCTCAATACCTTGGCAGAAATTCCAACTCCCATAATATTAAAAAAATTAGTTCCAAAAGCTCTAGACAAGATTCAAAAGGTAAGTCCCCATGAATCTTCATAATAAGGTTTTCGAGACTTGAAACACTAATCTTGACCCACACGTAAAGCAATTTCAAACAGAGGCAAAACACTCATAACAATCTCTTAACAGCCTCATTGATTTTGTTTCTCTATTATTTATTGTACAAACTTGAGTCCCACATCTCTCACAGCTTAAGATCTTTATTCAGTTAATTTAGCTTCAAGCCCAAATACCGCCAAAGTAAATTAGAAACATCAAGCCTTTTGGAATCCAAAAGCTCTTCAAGGGCACAATAAAGAAGTGGTTAAGATCCAACATTTGTGTCTAAGCTAGCTCATTTTTGCAACCTAACATGTTACTATAATATCATGCAACCGTAGGATTCTGCCATATAGCAGTCTCTATATTGAGTGAAGTTCCCGAGTCTTGGAACCTCAAAAAATTACTTCCACACCCTTAATTTTTTAAAAGAAATATGAGAACACCATTGTCTTCCTTTTTTAGAATTCTGTGAAAATATTGAAAAGAGATTGTTCTCCTACAAATAAAGACACTTCGACACTTAAGTCAGTAACAGAACGAAAAATTAGGTGCAGTACGTGGGAGTGTTTTGACAAGCAAGAGGATATTATAGTTGCTAGGGCTTGTTCTCAGAGATTGCTTAAATATCTCAATAGTGCCATGATTATTGTATCTTGAACTAAATAAATAATAAGCCAATATAGCCTGCTTATTTATAGTGTATAAATTCTAATTTATATTAGAGTATGCATGCATGAATTCAAATCAAAGTATGATTTAATTAAGCCTTTCTAAACAGAAATCCTAATCAATTTCAACCAAGAGAGAAATATTCAAGTAAAATTCCACCACTTGTGAGAAATCCTTCTTCATGCAAGATATTAATTAAATAATTAATATCTTAATAGGATTTGAAATATGCACTTTATGATAAGGTGTAATATTTTCATCTTTCAAACTTAATATTTGTTTGTTTAAATTAAGATTATTTACCTTTTTAATATGCTTTATTATTATTTTATAGGTTTAGAGTCAATAGAACAAATGGAGATGAAACTCCGAAGAAAATAAGACAAAAATATCACATTGCTATAGTACCCTCTATAGTGCTGAGCTATAGTATTTTTGCTATAGTGCCCAGCGCTATAGCACTCAAGACAGTGTGTACAGTGCCACGGTGCCCAAACTCTAACACCACGGCACTATGTGAATAGTACTTATGAACAATGCGCGTGAACAGTAATCCTAATTTAACTTATATTTGATGTTTTACACTAATTTGAAGATATAAACCTATAAATAGAAAACTAAAATGCCAATTTTGAGGAATCAAGAGAAAGAGAAGAAGAGAAAGAAAATTTCTTTTTTAGAGGATCAAGAAAACTAGAAGATTAAAGATTACAAAAAAAATTATTTTATCTCTTCAACTTTTTATCTTTCTAGTTTTCTATGATTTTTATGATATTATTTTTGGTAAGGCAAAAATCAAATTGCTATAGTACTCTGCTATAGTGTCGAGCTACAGTATTTTACTACAGTTCTCAGTGTCGCGGCGATGCGTAAATAGTACTCATAAATAGTAAATGTAATCTAACTTATATTTGATGTTTTACCCTAATTTGAAGACTTAAACCTATAAATAGAAAATCAAAAAGCATATTTTAAGGGATTAAGAGAAAGAAAGAGCGATTTTCGAAGGATCAAGAAGATTGAAAACTACCAAAAAAAAAAGTTTTATCTCTTCAACTCTTTATTTTTCTTGTTTTCTATGATTTTCATGATGTTATTCTTAATAAGGCAAAAATATCAAATTGCTACAGTACTCAACAATAGTGTCAAGCTATATAGTATTTTGCTATAGTGCCCAATGTCGCGGCTATGCATAAATAGTATTCATGAATAGTAATTCTAATTTAACTTATATTTGATGTTTTACCCTAATTTAAAGACATCAACCTATAAATAAAGACCAAATAGCCTATTTTGAGGAATCAAGAGAAAGAGAAGAAGAGAAAGAAAGTAATTTTTAGAGGATCAAGAAGACTGAAGATTGCAAAAAAAATAGTTTTATCTTTTCAACTCTTTATCTTTCTAGTTTTCTATGATTTTTATGATGTTATTCTTGATAAGCTTTAGAACTCTTTATTTCATCATGACCTAAGTTTTTATTTTTAGGGTTAGACTTTTGAACCTAATATGTAATTGGATTTTATTAACTTTCTTAGTTTATAAACTTAATACACTCTATCTTGTGTTTATTGTTTTTCATTATATCTGACCAGTATTTTGAATGATCAAGGAACCATAATGAACTTAACAAAGGAATTTATGTATTTAGCCTATGATAGTTTGATACATGATCATAGGGTAACAATTATGAGTCCCATGCAAGATAAAATATACCTAGATGGCATGTATGGTACGATTTAGACCTGTTTTTAATGAATTACATTCTGTTTGGGTTAACATAAACATATAGATAATTGTTAGAATACATAATATAGTCACTCGACCATCGACAGAGGCTTGTGATGAGAGTAGAGTATAAGCTAATTAATTTGTATTAAAGGATTAACTAAGAGGTTAATAAATTCAATGACATATTATGAGATAAGTCGAAACCCTAGATTCCCTTTCATTAGTGAACTCAACCTTTGCTTGCTTTTGATTAATATTATGTTTAGTTTAATTTGATAGAATTAGGTTATTTCGATAAATTTCATCTTTTGATTTTCTAAATTAAAGTTAAAGTATGATTAATTTTAGTAATTAATTGAAAGAAATAGATTAAATAGTCCTTGTGAGAATGATAACTTGAACTTAAATCCTATATTAGTCAATAGGATAGCATGCAATTGCGCTTAGCTATTATTGCATACATCACTTAGGCTATGCAAGCTATTTGGGCTAAAAATAATGGGACCAATAGATGTCATCCCAACAGTTAAGGAGTGGAAGGGTTTTAAATGAGCTCTTTCATTTTTCAACCAGCGAACACTTTATGTATTATACATCCATGCATGTGGTAGAACAATTATGTAACCATGTGAGAGAGAAAAAATTGTAAGACATTCTTCCTGTGATAATCTTTAACATACATATGATAAAAATATAAAGATTGAGCAAATGTCACTCCAAGAAAAAAATCCATAAACAGAATGTGATTTTTGAATAATCAAAAATAATGGTTAAGTGATACTCCTTAAATGATTTTCGTGTCGATCTTGTCTATTGGATATGTCTGTAGAAGTTCTTTATTGGATACTTCATGATTTTAGAAAATGTCTTTGAATTCTAATACTTTCTATAATATACTAGTAAATATGAGATAGAATAAAGTACTTTAAATATGGTAATTAAATAAACCAAAAGGTAAATGATATTTCTTATTTTTGTCTTTGGGATGCGATTCTGAATTATACTTTCGCAAAGTGCCGCTTACATCCTTAGAAGTAATTATGATAGTACTCTTCCTGCGAAAAAGTGTTATTCTTCCGATTGTAGAAGTAATTTATAATTTCGAGCATCTTATGAGGGAAGACTTTTACTTCTGCTTTAAGGGAATTGTATGAATATTTAATTTTTTAATATTTATACGATGCGTATTTTATTAAATCGTTAATTACATTAATTAAATGGTACATTACTTGTAATGTTGCAAACATTATATGATCTAAAAGAATTCAAATCTGGTCTAAAAGAGTTTGGATCAGAATTAAGAGTTAGCATCGCTGAGAATTATAAATGCTAAAAAGTTAACATGTTATAATAATCAGCAAAATCTAAAGAGTTGGAACCTTTGGAACCTTGTTTGTAACGGGACAAAGACCTAAGAGTATACTAGTAATAACATAATTGAAAAAAGTTGTGATAGATGTTAAGAAATGTTATTATGCAAGTTTATTTTGAAATATAATATTCCTGGTCTAATTCATTATACGGGGCTATCGGTAGAACCCTTTTTCATAAATCAGTGTATGACTAATCTTGATGGTTCAAATGATTGCTCTTAACTGACTATGGGCTTAATGGAAGCTCGTATAGCATACGGGTATTCAGTGAAGACTGAATATTGAACAGACTCAACGAGGACTATAATAGACATCCTATGAAGCTATCAATGGCAGGTCCTCTCAAGTTGAGTTGTATTCGTGGTTATTTCACCTGAGCACCACGATAGGCTTGTGAGTGATCCACTATACTTTAGTTTTACGTATGTTAGAGACATTTAATAGTCTAACTGCAACGTGTCGCTGGGTATGATCCGATGCTCATAGAGTCTTGTGTGTGCAGATATGGGATCTGTCAACTTATATAGGTGATTTGTATATCCGAATGCTCTGAGACTGTATCTCAGAAAGTCTTATAGCCATAAGCAATTTACCCAAGAAAAAATTTTCCCACAAGGTTAAACAATGTCGCAAAAATGTTTGCATATATTATTTATCGAGATACATATCTAGAGATAAGTTCACGGATGAGAAAATGAAGATTTAATGGTGTGATCTATATCTTTGCTCTTCCAGGATATAAATGGTGGAAAGATTATATGTATGCGCTATGACCTCAATTTGTATGGTTTAACTCGCTGATTTGTAATAGCCGTGACATATGCGTGAGGCATCGATCACGAACTCACGAAACAGTTTCGTTTGAAAAATCGAGTGTAGACCTAGGGAGTCCCACAATATGAAGCATACTCGTTATGCATTGGGGCAGCATACCGGATTAAATAGTTCAATGCATTAAATTTCAGCAGATCAGACATTTGTTTCAGTATCCCTCAGGATATGCATGTGTCAAGACTTAAGTGTTAAGTACATTAATTAGTTAACAATATTTATTGACCAATAAGATGATAATACATGGGACATTGTAGGCCATTTATTTTTTGACTTAAAAATTATTAAAATGACCTTACTTGTTGGACAAGTAAAATCATTATTTTATTCATAAAATTATTTTTTGAATAGAATAATAATAATATATTTGATATTATTATTTTACAAGTCAAACAATAATTATTATTAAAAGAATGGCTTACAATTATTATGAATTAAGAATTCTAATGTAACATGTGTTTCATTATTTAAATTGTTTAAATAATTGTAAAGACAATTAAGCATGGCCAATTCTTACAAGGTGGGGTCGAATGCGTTTGACAATATTTCTCTTTTGGCTTCCACCTTCAGCAATCACACACATATTTAAAAACATGCCTTTTGTAATTTTTAATTTGATTAATGAATTATTTAACAAAAGTAAATGGCCTTGGCAAGGGTTTCCATACTTTGGTGGGTCAATGCTTGTATTATTGAAAGGGAATTGAAGCAAATAAATGAACGGAATCAAATTCATTTTATTAAGAATGTGTGTGATTCGCCTATTACAAGAGAGAGAGAGAGAGAAGCTCTAAGTGTTTTGCAAGTGTTGTGAATGTTCAAATAGTTAAACTTCTTCTTTTTTTCTTTCTTTCTAATTGGCCGAAATTACTACAAGCTACAGTCAAATATTTTTGTTGTTTAAATATTAAGCTTGAACAAGAAACATTCATAGCTTTATAGTGGTCACATAGCTTAAGGTGTTAAGTAATTAGTGTAAGTGTTAAACTAGGGTTATAATGTTATACCACTGTTGGAATCAAGCTAACATTCTAGTCTACCTAAGCACACCAAGTTAGGTGCTAGAATTGAAAACAAGTTCACTTCAATGTAGGATCTTCGGCTAAATGTTCAATAGGCTTGTTAAGGTAATTACGCTATCAATCTTTCTAATTTTATTTATGTGATAATATAAAAAATTTATTATATTTATCAATTTAGGAAATTAGATTTTTGGCTTCCGTTGCCATGAATATTGTTTGAGATACATGTTTTATAGTAATGAACACACATACTCACATGCAAAGACCCTAAAATAATCATCACTTTTCATTAGGTCCATCTTGTATGTTTTTTGGGTTAGGTCAGTTGTTTGGTTGTAGAGACATGTTTATTTTTCAAAGGTTTGCTGTTTGATTTTGGTCAAATAATGCTTTATTTTTACGACGAGAAAGTCATTTTTGACTTTCCCATAGATGACGTTGCTGAAGTTTTAGGTTTTGAAACCTTAAGAAATTACTTTTGTACCATTGATTCTTCAAAGGAATTTCAAGAACACCAATGTCTTCCTTCTTTATACTTCTTTAAGAATATCGAAAAAAGATCGTCCTCTTACAAACAAAAACACTCTGATGCTCAAGTCAATAATGAAACGATAAATTAAGTGCAGTGTGTGGGAGTATTTCGACAAGCAAGCGGATATTATAACTGTTAAGGATTGTTCTCAGAGATTGCTTGAAGATCTCAAGAGAGCTTTGATTATTATAACTTCATACAGGATACTAATTAAATAATTAATATCTTAATAGGATTTGAATTATGGGCTTGGGATATGCAAGCTGGTTGGGCCTAAAAATAATGGGACCAACATTGGTCATCACACATTTTTTTGTGACTCTACTAGGGAGTTTAGTTAGGATCTTTTGATGACAAAGTCTAAAAGAGAAGGTGGGAACGTGAGAAACACACTAAAAAATGAGTAAGATGAGTCCTCACACCATAAGGATTTTTAAACCAACCTTTTTATAGATCCGAAAGAAACACGGGAGTTGAAAAAACCAGAGATACGAATCTAAAGGCTTTAACCTAAATTTTAAAGGACGTCATACAAGATATGTGACTCAAATTCTCTTTATCTGACATATATTAGGGTAGAAAGGTCCTTGGGCATATTACGAGCATACTGGAAATAGAAGATGAAGGCTTCAAATAGCTGGTCAAAACTACAAATTAACTTAAGCTCTAATCTTCAAAACCAAGCTCTTGCCCTTCCACATAGAGTGTAGGAGAACAGGTGACACATTGCATCCTCATTTACACCTTAGGTTAACATGTAGTCTCTATAAAGCTCTAGGTGAACTACTAGGTTAGTCATACCTTCATCATTCACGAGCTGTAGCATCCTAAATTTGTGAGGAAGGGATGCATTCCTAATGTCCTCGGTGAAGGGAGATCTTGTCTCCACTATAGGAAAGGGACCTGTTGCAACATCTTTTGCTCGGTGAATGTCTTCAATATCTTGTTAAAACCTGTCAACTTTCCTAAGGAGCTTGGTGTCCTCTGCATCTTTATGAGCTTGGAACTTAACATTGAGTGAGTCTCGAAGACCACTCTTGAAGGGTTACTTTAGCTATCCCTCTTCTGTGCTCCTTAACCTGTTCTCAGCAGTAGATTAAAGCTCTCTCTTAGGTTGAGAGGGAAATTTGCTCTTACTAGCTTGCCTACTCTTTTGGGGATTCCAAAAGTAATAGTTCCTAGATCAGACATGATGGGAGCAAGTAGGAGCAGGCTAAGTCAGTCTATAAGTCTCATTCTTGTTTTTATTCAACCTTTAGCTATATTGGCCATTGTAGGATGCAACTCCTCAAGGAACTCTTCAAAGTAGTTTTAGGTTAGTAGAGCATCTTCATCAAATGGCCTATTAGGCGACTTAAAGTGTTCCCCTAGGCATATTTGAGGAACTGTTGCATGGGTCCTTCTAAGTCCTCAACTACTTTTTCTACTCGTGGATTTTTTATCAAGGCTTTGATTTCTTTAGATATTTTAGACATGACAGAAAGTTTTCACTACTCTTAGCTAGTTTGATTTCGCAAGCCGTCTCAAAGTTGGCTTTTCTTATAAATTCCTATAGACGTACTAGATATTTTGACCTAATTTTAGTCAGGGCCTGCCCTCAAATGATTATAAATTTGTTGGGCAAGGGAAAATCCAATTTGTTGGGCCCAACAATGCTAAAAGTTGAGTTTGAACCCTAATTTTGATGGAGTTTAGGCTGAGATGGAGTTAAGATTGAGCTGAGCTAAATGCCAGCTAAATTGCTTTTAGGAACCTATGAAAAATCAAAAAACACAAGGTCAATGGTAGGTTCGAACGAGGTGGTCGGCGACGACCCTCCAACGTTCAAGTTAGGTGGCATTTTAGTGGTGAATCTTCCTTAGAGTTTATGCCCTAAAGAGAATGTGGAGGAAAGATAGTGAATGTTTTTACTAAAGAGTTGTTCTTAGTTTGAATTATCTTGTCTTACTTGAATTCAAATGTGGAGTTGAGTTCTTGAGCGTGGAAAAAGCTAGCCTGAAGAGTACCTTTGAAGGGCGATATATGGTGACATTCAATTAGAGAACCATCCCTTTCACGAGGGGTATGTTAGAGAATTTACTTAGATAAAGGCTTTTGGATAATTGTACCCCTTTAGTGTTTAAAGTACTAGGTATCTTCTAATTATAACTTTTTAAAGTGACCAACTTTATTAGGTGAGCTGGAAGCACTAAGTGGGTTGTAGGCTCTGTCCCTCTGAGTTTAGCGAATTCAGTGTTGGATTATCCTAACAACTCCTTACAACTCTGATCCTTATGTCAGTAGCGAACAAAGACCTAACACATACTGATGTGAAGGCTTACCATTAGCTCTTTGGAGATTTTTCTCTTAGACTTTATTCTAAATTTAATCATCAAATGATATGACTTCTAACTAAACCATTAATGGGACTCGACAGTGAAATGGTAGAGGTTTGAACTCTATTGACATATGCACTAGTTGATGGGCACAATGATAACGTGATAAGTGACTTTTCACAATGACATGTCCTTTAATAATGGGACTGAGTAGTGATGTGTATCCTTGTGTTAGTCCCACTTAATAACTTTTTTAAACCAAGTTATGGGATTCACAGATCCAACCCTGTGCTCAGCTTGCTGAGGTAGTCTGTTTTGAATTGGGCTACTTTTTTGGAAAGTTAGACCTAAAGACTTAATTGGATTCTATGAGTAGATTGATGTCCGCTAATTATCCCCAACAATAATATTGAAATGCATTCATTTCTTCCATATTAATCCAATTTATGATACTATCAAAGTGAACTAAGGAATCTAAAAAAGAGCAAACTATATTAATAACAAGAAAATTCTTTGTATACAAAAAAATCAATCTCAACTCAATCTATTATATATTTTTATTTGGAGGTAAGGGTAAATCACAAGAACTAATATGATCCAAAAAGCTCTTGATCACAATCATTTTTATACACCTACTTATGTATCGAACAGGTATTTGTAAGAATTGAATTCCTTGAAATTGCTTGTTGCAACTTTGTAAAATAGTCCAATAATTTTACGTATAGAATCATTCCAAAGAAAATTTAGATGATTGCAAGATGAAAACATCTTTATGTCAGAATTTACTGTAACGAATAACTTTGTTATAAATGTTTTATGATGCAAGGATTTGTATTATAAACGTTTAATGATTGCCAAGATAGAGACGTTTATAATTATATCAATTCAAAGACTCCCACTCCACTCCAATTTTGTGGAAGAAAACAAAATTGAAACCATCGCGCATCATCATGGTACGTGCTCGTCCAGTATTTACATGTAAATTATAATCTTTTCTTCTTTAGCTTCAACTTGTAAAATGTTCAAACAAGCTCCACCACCTCACTCGGTTGGTTGGCAAACCCACACCCAAATTTGTATGCGAAGTACAAGTACTCCCGTAGTGGTCTAGGACCTTCAAAAGATTTGGGTAAAAATGGCCTAAAAAATGAGAAACCCGAAGTGCACTCCAATCTGACCCGATTATACCACAAAGATGGAAGCATTTCAAGTGTAAAGAAATTCCTTAAATGATCACCATAAAATTTGTCTTCCACTCTAAATTCTCAAGCTTTGTAAACTCTACAAGCCCAAATTCTAAAGTTTAATGCCTCAAAGCTAGTGAAAACACAGCTTGAGAACAAAAAATAATATGCCAGAAGAACACAACAGCAAAAGAGAGAGAAAGGAACTCAATGCCAAGCAACCCTTTGTAATACAGCAGTAGCATTAGTACCGATATACATGGCCAAGATGAACCACCAATTTCAATATTTGATTTACGTTTTAAGGTAAACAGTAAGAAGTAAGCCATCCAAACTAGTATCGGACCACATCCTGGAGGCAATCATAGAAGTGTGCGATCTTAATCTTTTCTCGGCCAGAGTATATCGCCTCTGCAGCTCCACCTTGCTCTCCCTGAGCTGCCATCTCGATCAACATATACAGCTTCTTGATAGGCATCTAAGAGAACGCATACAGTATATCAATAAAAAGAAGTTCTTGTATCCCCAAGAAGATGCCGATAATATTATCATGCCAGAAGTAAATAGACATATAGTATAATGCTCTCTTTGGAAGCATGGTATCTCAGTTTTCAAAATAGAAATATCAGATCCTACTGATAAAGATGACCTCCAATTATGCAATCAAATTTATGCCACAAAACACACAGCATAACAATAATCAAATGATTTCTTAAATTATGGTTGGAATATCTGCTATGACTTATTTTTCCATTTCCTGACTCAGAACACCAAGCTAAGTTAAGGAACCAAGATTGAAGCGGAGACAGAAAAAGCTTCGATAATTTTAAATATTAAAGACCAAGAATAGATTAATGTTGTGATCAGAAAGAAGAATGAGAACATATAAGCTAGGCATATTAATTCCCAGGATTTTCTTTTTCTTGGTAAGAAACAGAGACAGTATTGAACAAAAAATAATTACAAAACGTGGACGGAAGCCTACAGTAGGTTTCATTGCTTTGAAAACCAGCAACTTTTAAAACACATGTAAAGATACAAGCTAAATACATGAATCGCAAGGAAAAGTGGACAAGGCCGCATATATGTAACACCTTCATTTCCAACCAATTTCCTCCAAGGAAGAAAGAAGAAGGTAAATAAACAAATAAGTCTCCACTTAAAATCATTTTACATTCACCTCCCTTACTTCAATTCAAATATAAACTCCACTAGCAAGTGAGACTCAAAAAATATGTATAAAGAGCAGACAGGCATCAAGTTTCCCAGCTTCGTTGATAATTAGGCTTAAGAATTTTCTTCATTTAGGAGTCAAGTGTACTTAAGTACTAAATATTATACAGAAATAACGATATAAATAATGACAAGAGGTAATAATATTCATCTACACTCACATCATTCAGGGCCTCTGAAGCCGCAGCAACATCTTCTTCAGCAAATACATTAAGTTGTCTTAAAACCTGAAAAGAAAGGATTAAAAGTAATTTCAAAGGTCAGAAGCTAAATTCTTATTAGTTTGCTTCTACAGTTCATAACTGGGAATTAAACTCAAATTAGCAATGTCCTCTCAAATTTCAGATAAACTTGTTCAAAACAAATGAGCCACTGAAAAGAAGATTTCTTTCACTAAAAATATAGATTCTTTTAAGCTCCTGTTATTGGTAAACAAAGACCTACCAACTCATTGTCAAGAGACAAAACAATCAATTGGATATTTGCATACATACCCTTTTCTAATGTCATCCAAAATGTATCAGCAATCAGCATGACACAATTATCCAGAAAGATATTTGCAATTCAAATGGCATGTGTAAATTCTAAAATGTCTCAGGGAGAAGAATAACTAGCTGCCACCTTAATGTCTAAAAACCATGAGATGTACAAAAAAAAGTAGTAAATTCTCTGTATTAAGGATGATTAACAGATGGACCATAAAACTTTGTGACAAGATTCCATGTTTGTGGCGAATAATCAATTTAAATGTTCACACTTTAAAAAAAATTTGGTGCAAGTATGAATCGTACCATCATCAGAAAAGATTGAACGCAAGTTTACATTTCCAGAGACATGCATGATAATCCATGCAGCACACAGTTAAACACAATTTCTCTTAGGGCACACTGAACTGGAAGATCATTTGAGATCCTAAGAAAAACTGTACCACAGCAACAACACATAACAACAAAACTAGTTCACAAGTGAACGAGACTTGTAGTAACCACCAACTCACTTGATCTAAAACCAGGCTGCCACCTCATATCCAGAAGAATACAAGAGACAAGAACCAGGGGGCCCAATATTAGTTCCCAAGCCCATTCACTAGTGGGAAGGTTTGGCCCAACATAGAATCAATATTTATTTATTAATTTAGAACACAGAAAAGTTTGTCTTCCACATTTCATCCAAAAAAAAAGCAAGAAAAAAGAAGTGAAAAGAACTAAAAAATCTCACAATAACAGCGTCATGCATAGAATAATTCAACATAATAAAATATAATTATGTGATGATTATGAAAAATTAATCATCTAAAAAAAAATTAAATAAAATAATATTTGAGGTCCGGCCAATGATGATAAGCAATCATTACCTTCTTTGCATCATCTGTCTTCAACGTGGGAACATGGTACGTGACAGAGAAAGCGTCACAAAAACCAACTGAATCTAAGAAGCTCACTTCACTTGTTGTCCCTATCACAAGAAGTTTTTTACCCTGAAAACAAAGATCATAAATTTTGAAACAGTTACTAGACAAGCTGTTTGGAAAACTACCAACTTACTTCAGCACAAGATTCTCACCATAAACAATATATAAGATATCAGAAATATCCAAACATTAAACTCTGCACAATTTCAGAAACTAATTTTGTTTTTCCTTAGGGAACAATAAAAATGCTCATTTACCACAAGTCAGTAGCAAAATCTGAAACCTGACTATAAATAACAAAAAAATCCACCAAAATTGAATGCATTTATTCAGCTCACACCAATTGTCATACGTTCAAGATCTTAAGCAGGAGCAAGTTGCATTCTCAGAGACTGCTAAAGCTGATTATTCATTTAAATTCCAAAAATACATAATTGCTCTTGTTTACAAATTGGACCTCCATTATAATAAGATCTACATTTCTTCCTATTAGAAAATTTAATCAACTTAAAAGAATTTCTTTTCTCGAGTCATTAGTTACAGTTACACATAATGTTATGAATACAAGAGAAAACCTTATCACTAATATGGCAAGCAGAGTAGACATAGTGTCACACCACAGGCTGTGTTATTTTTTATTTCTATTCCAATTGAAAACTTGTCATTTCAAATATTTTAGTGCTATCCATAATTCCCTGGTGGGTAGAAAAGTTTAACAGCCTTGAAGTTAAATACATGATTCAATATAAGATGATTACTACTACTTTCTTCTGCTCAACCTTACAATTTGTACTCATATAAGTACTACAATTATCTTCAAGAAATCATCTCAAACACGATAGGGAAGTAAACTGAATAATAAACCGATAGCAAACCTTAGCCGGAAGACGTTTGAGGAGGACCATCAATGTCTGAGAAATTATATTTGAAAAACGAGGCCCAATGGCAACATACTCCAGTAACCTGCAAAAATATTCAAACAAAGATTAAATGTAAGTTTTATATCAGTAAAAAGTGTAGGAGGAAGCCTTGGAAGCCACAATGTAAAGCAGCATGTAGTACCTTTCAATGTCATCAAGGATAATGATGCTCAATGGTGATTTATATGCATCCTCAAACACCTTTCAAAACATACCAATTTGTATGAAACAATTTGTATACTAACCATGTATAAAAACCAAAAATTCTTCATAATTTTCAATATGCTATAGAATAATCGTCATTGTCACCATGGATAAACATAATTTTCATAAAAAAAAAGTAGAAATTTCCAAATTAAATTATTAACTTTCCCCTACAATACTGAAATCAATCAGGACCCAAAATACTAGCACTCACAAACCTTGACAATCTGCGCACACTTGGTGCTCTCATGCAGACCAATCATTGATTCAGCTGAAATCTGACCAATTCAAAAACAAAATTATTATAAAAAAAAAAGAAAAGAAAGAATCAGACAAGAAATTCAAGAAACTTAGAAGGATATCATGTAAACAGTTAGAAGAGGAGCTTACTATCTTCACATATGGAAAATCACTGTCAATGCCAACAGTAGCTGCCAATGCAGTTTTACCACTGTCCAAAAATGATCATGATTCAGAATAAATCGCAATTAATAAAAGCAACTTAAAAATTGATCATGCATACCTGCCAATTGGGCCTTCCAGAAGGCAGGTGACAAGAGGACTTCCTTTGCTCACTTTAACTTGCTCTACTAGTAACATGGCTCTTTGGTAAATGTGCTTGTGTCGATCACCACAGTCCACCATGCCATTAAGCCTGCAAAATAAGTTACATGGAATAAAGGTTAGGAGATATTAATCAAGGTGGGAACTTTCTCCTGAAATTCCAAGTGAAAAGTTCATAGCAGACAAGGTAATCCAATGAACATCACATATTGTAATGCCCTAACCATTTAACCCATTTAATACAAATTTTACCCCTTAACGTTTTTGAATATGTAAATTCATATATTTTTATTTTGGATTTGGGTTATATATTTTTTATTCTTAATTAAAAAAAATTATAATTTCAGGCACTTAATATTTTTTAATGTCAAACATTAACCCTATTGTATAAACAGGTCATAAACAATTACACAGGTCAACATGACCCAAATAACTATACAAGTAATTGTGTTATAATGGGTTTGCAGGTCAAAGATTCAAACTTGAACACAACACAATTAATAAACTGGTGACATGAAATGACATGAATAATAATCATGTCATTTTTCTTCAACTTGAACATGCTATTTTCATGTTGGGTTCATGCCACATTCAAGCGGCATGTAAAATTGCCACTTCTACTCTACGCAGTTCACAATTGCTTCTATAAAAGCAGTAACAAGTATATTCGTTGAAACATCCAAAACAAAAAGAATCATATTTGGGGAATACTATACTTCTAAACCTGTTATCCCCAAATGCAAGCCACAAGAGAAATGTACTTTAGACACTTTCTTTTATTTCTTTTAATTGTTTACTTATTTTAATTAGCAGTGTTCTCTCTCAGTATGGATAAAAATTTAGTTAAGCATGGGGTTTAAGTTTGACGATAATAAGAACTGAACGAGATAACATTGAGATTCAGAACAATCACAACCAAGCATACTACCTTGCAGACCTATTTCTAGCATGCACAAAATGATATAAACGCAAGTATATAAAACTAAATGCACTTCCTCAATCTCAACAATTTCATTGCTTGTAGCTAAATGCATTACCTAGATCTCTCGAGGTCGTCAGTGGAGGCTCCAAATGCTGGAATAATTTCTTGAAGAGCATGAAGAAAGTCATCCATAGTAACTTTAATATTCTCTTCATCCACTGGCTTGGTAAGATCATCCATACTTAGTTGTCTATTCAGAGCAAAAGATACTGCACTTTTCACAACACCTTCAAGTTCTGCTCCACTATAGTTCTTCGTACGAGCAGCTGTACACACAAAAATGAATAAGTACAACAGTCTTCTCAAATGCATAAATGCAGCTCCAAGTAACATCAATATGCTAAAGGTTTTGCAAATTATACAGCATTAATCATATCCATTCAAATAATAATACAAACTGAAACCAAATTCAAACCAAATATCCTATAAAACCAGATCAAGCAAACAAACTTGAGGTTATTGAATCGGGCAAAACTGAAACCAAATTCAAACTAGAAAACACTCAAATTCAAATTTATCCAAACTGCAAAAAAATGTCAGTCTGAATGCTGCAATGACTGTTTAGAAGAAATCATTGTTGTATTTTGAGATAAAATGCAAAATCATTCACTGAGTCATTAATTCTGATAGATTAGCTTTGCAGATACCAGGTCCAACCTAAGATGATCTCGCATCTATAAGCATTAGAATATAAGTGCACATACCTAGCTCTTGAAGGTTTACATCAGGAGCAAGAAAAGAATTCTCTTTCATCTTGTTAGTATGAATTTGAAGAATCTGCAGACGGCCATTTTCATCTGGAAGGCTAATTTCAACTTGAACTTCCAGGCGACCTGGTCTATAAATTAAGAAAAGGAAAAGTTCTAAGGATAGATACTAAAGAAAATGAATTGTTTATGCCAATTTGGTCAAGTAATTTCTTATTCATCACCCAAAGAACTAGAAAGATAGAGATCAACCTCAAAAGAGCTTCATCAAGCATATCCTTTCGGTTGGTCATCCCAATGAGCAAAACATTGTTTAGAGACTCCACACCATCTATCTGAAAAGCAAAGAGACCATTAACCATATTAATAACATCACTTGGACTTTCTAATTAAAGGAAGTGCCCATAAATACAAAGTAAAATGGCTAGATCCAGAAATCACATAAACACCCTCACTAACCTTTGTAAGTAGCTGGTTAACAATGCTATCATGAACTCCTGTACCATCTCTAGTTGATCCTCTGGACTGAAAACGCAGAACAAAATCATGCCTCAATTTTTCTGCTTTTGGAAAACTACCTAACAAAATGATCCAAATTCCAATGCATACAAAAACTCATTGGTGTTATTCCAATAGATACAAGTATACTAGCCATAGATGGAAATGAAACAAAGGCCACACAGCATATTCTGTTAGAGGACGAGTAGCAAAATAGACCAAATCCTATGAATATGTTAAATTAAGCCTCAAGGCACAACCTACACAGGATATATATTGCAGTGGTGACATTAACATCAATTGACATTCAAAAAATTTTCTCTCCTAAATTGGATCTGACCTATTGCTAAGACTAAAAGATTAACTTCTTTAAATGCTGATGTTAGAAATCAATATACATCTTATAAATAAGAAACATTAATATTCATATTAGCAAATTCCTCTTCATCTAAAAACCAAAATTACATTTTAACTGACAGAAGCCTTATGAGATTCACATCTAAAGAACTTACCCAACATTACAATAGCTTAGCAAATAAGGTAAGATTAAATTTGATCAAAACGATACACTGTCACAATCTCTAAGCAAGAAGAGGAATCCTAAAATAACAACTATGCATTGAGAAGAAATCATAATGATATAGAACAGAGCAAGTTCCCTGCTAAAGAGAATACAACAGAAAGAACATAATACCAGTTTCAACAACAAGTTTAATGATGCTAGATTTGAAATTAAAGTCATTTGTTCCATAGTTATCAACAATAAGAATTTGCAGAACCTGAAAGACTTCATCAAACAATGAATACTAGAAACAACTTGACTAAAAAAAAAAAACACTCCCAGTGAAAAAGGAAAATTGTAGCCAAATGCCTACAGAGCAACACTTAAATGAGTAAAACATCATTAAATGTCCAGTAAGTGGAAGAAACAATATTAATTGCTCTCAATTTTGTTTGTGATTATAGGAATCATATTCATGTCGGTTTTAACCTAAGGGACAAAAAATAGCAGTGTAAACTTGCCAAAATTCTTACCTTGCAAATAGCATCAATTTCATCAAATATTATGACATGCAAGTCACTTTGGTCCCCTGAACAGTGAAGCACATGACGTTATTAGTTTCAGTCAGAACATTAACCTAGAAATTAACCAGGCAATTTAGTATCCCTTACCGCGACTCCTCTGATCATTCTCAGCATCAGCAAACAGATCCCTAATATTCTTTTCAGTTTCACCAACAAATTTGCTCAGGACTTCAGGGCCATTGACAATCTAGAATATTCACCAAAAATAAGGAATGCAAAACACATTCCATTAATTGCTAGAGAAAATCAACAGTGCATGCCACAGCTACTAGCAACTGTTTCATTCAAGAACTGATGAAATTAATCATGTAAAAAAATTTGATCCCACATCAAAAAGAGAAAAAATAAAGCACAATAGCTACTGAGGAAAAGTCACAAGCCCATTAGCAGAAGAGGTGAACAAAGTTTGTTGACTGAGAACTGCTGCTTATACAGCTGAACCATAGTGAAAAATAATTTACCTTAATACACTTGATGATGATGCAAATATTACCAAAAGCAAGCTCATTCCACAGTTTCCTATATGAATTTACATTACTTGTTTTCATGCATAAAACAATAACAGGCACTTTGTACCTCTAGCTTTATGTCCATATATTAATAAACTTAAGATGGCACAAGCACATATCAAAATGAAACTAGGTCTATACATGAAAAATTAATATGAATTTCCATTATAATCTCCTTCAGAAAAAATTATTTTTAGGTGAACTACAATATTTAAGGGGCAAAAATCAGAATGATAGATTCCAACAATACTACTTCAAAATATTGCTTAAGATCAAAGTGAATTATACTTATGCAAGAGCTTGTACATCTAATAAAGCTGAAATAAATAAAAAGAAAAAGATTAGCATAAATGTAATATTGGCCCAATAAGAATGACTCTAAAGATTATTTAATCGACCAAAAGTGTCATCAAAACCCACACTCTAGTATTATACTTAAATGTTGTTAACAACTGATAGTCCAAAGGTGTATTACAACATTTATCAACTCCTAACTTCCCTAATCATTTAGACAATTAAAAATGAAACAGTTAAATTCAGAATGTGAATAATCAAAATACGATGGTCACAAGATTCTCCCCACAAACAGTTGTAACAATTTTCTACTACTGACAAATATAAATAAAATAAAGTGTATCCATGTTCAAACCTTTGGTTCCCTTCCATTCAACATTTTTCCAATTTGACGAGCCATAAGAGTTTTGCCAGTACCAGGCGGCCCATGAAGTAACATACCCTTGACATGCTTAATCCCCAATCTAGAACATCAAAAATTTCCAATTACAAACACAAAAATATCAACAAACCACATCCAAATTTCTCAAAGAATTAGTTGCATTACTTGCTTGTCACATGAGGAGGAAAAACACGAGACGCAAAAGCTCTTCGGAAAATATCAGCAAACTCTGCACTAAGACCACCTATACCCAGCGACTGAAGATTAAATTCCTTATGCCTAAATATATTGCTACTTGCAGCTTCTCGCTGATTCACAATCTGCATTCGGCAACACAAGCTAAATAATAAATAAAGCTCTTCCACTTAATTAAATTAGAGAACTTTTTGTTGCCTAAAGATTTGGAAAGAATTGAAATAAGACCTTAATTCCACTGGTACCATTTGCTTCAAAGATAAAGTAAGTGTCATTAGAAATTATCCCTCTTTCAGGTGAAACTTCTTGGTTCTCTACAGCTGCTTGATTTACTGTAAATATATAATTATTGCCATGGTACTCGAAAACAACTTTCTGGCCTGATGTCATAACCTGGAACAAAAACTTGCATCAAAATTATCTAAACACCATATTATATATAAAATTATCAGGTCCAGGCATCCTCAAGTTTTTAAAATGAAAACTACATCGTTTTAAACCAAAACAACTCCATTTTGGAGTGTGTTTTAACCCAAAACTACATAGTTTTAATAAGTCCTTAAAAACTTAAGGACGTCCCCACTCCCCACCTCTGAATAACTATATATAGAACATTAACATTACCAATATCAAAATCAAAATATATGCAAATGAATGTACCTAGTCAATAAATCTATATATATAAACACATTACCTGTATCAAAATAAATCTATATATATGCAAAATGAATGTACCTGGTTAATAAATCTCTTTCGGAGTTGGTTAGCCAGAAGCACAGCATCAACCTACAAGACATTATGTTTCATGTTAATTTAAGCAGAAAATATATATAGGTATATACTGAGCGAAGAAAATATATGAAAAAGGAAATAATTGTGCATACATTTTCATTCTTGCCCTTTTTAACAAATTCCAATTCAACTGTGAGCAATGCGAGGTTAAAATCTTCTGGAGGAATAAATCTAAAAACCCAAAAAAAAGAATTAAAACAATCATTGTTTCAACTCACAAATTTGATAATAAACGGCACCAAAAAAAAAAGAAAAAGAAAAAGAAAACCTGCTGAGAGAAACAGAGTCGCCACTGGAAACTTTAGCTTGTCGCCGCTGAATTGAATTCAATGCAATATGGCCATTGTTTACGGTTGGATGAGATGTAATTCGCAGTTAAAGACCACAACAAATAATTAAACACTCTAATAGTACAATTAATTAATTAGCATGAAAAATGAAAGAAAATAGAAAAGGATATGCAAGTGATAGAACGATTTCGCCGCTGGCGATGGAAGCGAGAAACAGATTGGAGTTCGGGACGCGGAAGTTTTGGAGATCGGACGGCGAGCAGTAGGCGAGATTGGTGAGGGCGAGATCTGTACCTGGTGTGTTGATCACGATCATGCTCACAGCCCCAGCAGATTGGAACCCGAAACGACTCGTCATTTTGCCTCTTTGTGACAATCTGCTTTGCCGGTTATTGATTGATCGATTGCAGAATTTGTCAAAGATAAAGACAATGTGGTTTTTAAATCCAGAATGGCACCTGCAAGTTTCAGTGACAAATATGAATAACTGCTTGGAAAGGGAGTCTTGAGGGATAATTTGATTTCTTAGCCGAAATCTCCTTTTACAAAAGAAATAACTGAAGAGATTATTATTTCGAAATGTAACCCAAATGTTAATATGAAAAGACATACATACCCACAGAGGCAGAAAATTTAGTACGCGTATGATATTATTAACTAATGGCTACTTTTTGTTTTTTTGGAGCAAAAATAACATGGGAAATTTTAGGAATATGCAAAAAATTTGGCCCATTTTCTAATTTAGTCACAATTTGTCAATTTCACTCTCTTTATTTTCTAGTCAAATGCTCCCTAAAATGGATCAAAATACCTTTGTAAATTTTATTCTTAAATTCTCTAATTTCCTTGCCATTCTCTCTCTCTCATTCATGCGGTCACAAGTAACTTTTCTTTTTTTTTTTCTTTTTCTTTTTTATACATAATTATTATTAAAATACTTAAAATGAACAATTAAGAAATTTGAGAAACAACAAAACATTCTTCACCTTGAATATTCTGTCAAACGTATTTTTTATTGTTTTTATTTTCAAAATAACCAAACATGTTTTGATGTGAATATACCAAAACTACAATATAATTTTGTTTTTAAAAATAAATTAAATCTAATAATAAATATACATTAATACAAATTCTTATAAAATGGAAAAAAAAAAAAGATATATGAAGAACAATTATATTTATGTTTTCATCACCAATATCCATGAATTCTTCTAGTTATATCTATTGCAACATCTTACATTTTGTATTATTAAAAAGAAAAATTATTTCAAACAATCCAATTGAGAATTAATAATTAACAATTGCTCATTTAAATTTATTTAAATAGTTAGTAGTAAAAGACTTGTCATATATTTCTTTACTAAAGTGAATTCTAAATTTGATTCTCCCCTCCTCCTAGTAAAAGAAAATTGCTTTTGTAATATTGATCATAATGGCATTTTAGTACTTTCATATTTAAAATGAGCTAGTTTACAAACTTTTTCCAAATTGGGGTTTATTTTCACCGAGCACTTGACTAAATTGAAATCTTGCCTTCCACATTAAGCAAACTCAAGTCTTCGTTCTCTCCCCTTCTGCCAATTAACTAAACGCCCGGTCGTTTAAGGACTCTCTGCATTTCCTTAGCCTTTCCTTTTAACCGTTCTAATCAAATTCCTCTAAGATGAATTTACATATACTGCGAATACAGTGAAATGCTCTCGATTTTGCATTATAAAAATAAAATAGTATTAGATGAACTAACTTTTATTATTATCTCCTTGATACTTCCAAAATCTTCAATAAATCAATTCGAGACGAAAAGAGATGGGGTGTTCAATAGGCTATAGTTCAATCGAGTTATTAAAAAAATTGATTAATATAGATAAAAATGTATATTTTTTCAAAAAAAAATAATGATTTATCCATTATCTACCCCCGATTTTATGACTTTACTTAAAAAAAATTATATTTCTCAAATTAGTGTACTTTAAAAGGTTTATTTATTTTCTTTACATTTATAACATAATTAAGAATAGATTTTTTTTTTTTAACTTAATGTGATAGGAATTTGCATATATTAAACTTTTATCAAACTTTTAATAAAAAACTTCAATTTTCTCTTTGAAATTATTTTATTGTGTAAGGCTTAGTCAAACATTCAAGCTTTTTATTGATCTCAATAAATATTTGTTTTTTACTATTTTATATTCATTTATTTTTAAAATAGAGTTAATAATTTTTACCCTACCAAAAATAGACAAACGTTAGCTTGCCTTTGCTTTTTAAGCACTTCATTAATATTCCCTTAGTTAGTTAGTGTTGTCTCGAATTAACAAACTTAAAGGTAAAATAATCTTCTTTTCTTTTTATCGTCTATTTTTGTATTGGTTATTGAGAATGAGATTAAAATTAAGAAAAATAAATATAAAAGACACGTCAAAATACAAAACTTAAAGTGATTCAACTTAATTCAAGTCTATATTTCCTTTAAACCCTACATTAATTCACTATTAAACAATACTTATATAGTAAAAGTACAAATAAAATATAAAGCAGAATGATTATAAGATTTCACCTCCTTTTTTCTTCTCTTAGTAAAAAAAAATAAAGTTCAAAGATCTCAACCTTTGTTTTTTCATGATTGAAAATCTCGTATTTGTGGGCAAGTCATATCTTACCTTTTTTTTTTTTTTGTTCTCATCATAAGTCTTCAATTAGATGTTTAAGGATGTGTGTTCGATCTTCGCAAAATATTGACGTCCTCCTAGTCAACGACCTGTTCGATCAATATTGTCTGTACTTTGCTTATATTTGTGAGGTCGCTTACCTTGTGCAAACATGGTCTGGATTGAGAACCCCTAAATCTTGCTATAAAGGGATTAATTATGCTTGAGGATCTTGGATTGCCCAGGGTTTGTGGGCCGAGTCAATCCTTAAGGGAGATGGGTTTGGGCTAAGATTCTAAGAAGAAATAAGAGACTCTCAATTTTTAATATTAACTTATTGATATTAAAAAATTTATAATTGTTCCTTAGGCTAAAGACATCGCCTCGTTGTTTATTTATTTAGTTCCTTAGGCCGATGAATATTTTGACTATTGAAATTTGTGCCCAAACTAATTATTATTGGTGTCCCTTCAAAAAATGTGTAATAACAAGTAGTCAAAAAATAGTTGTGTCCTTTCACTTACCCATTTACATGGTCATATCTTAGATCTTATGAACAGATCAAATGGCTAAAATAAGCGAATTCAAAATGTTGTTGCCAATTAAAGAGATTTTCTCTTTATAAGAGCATTCTATTTGTTGGATCTAAAAATCAATGGTTGTAATGATGATGATCTCTTTATAAATAAGAGGGTCTATTTTCACTTCTTTATTTGTTTGGAAATTTCTGTAAGATATATATATATATAGAGAGAGAGAGAGAGAGAGAATTTTCTCGTGGTTGCAATTTCTTTTTGAAAGAATCTTCACCCAAGTAAGTGTTTTCTCTTAATTTCCTAATTTCTTTAATTCTCTTGCTCTCGTCATGTTGGATTCAGTTTTTATAATGATATTGTAGGTTTATAATGTAAACTTTTAGTGTTCGACTTGAGTGATCAACCTAAGTTGTTAGCCAAGATGACTTTTTATAGGTTATACATCTCTTTCTTGTCTAAATGCATAAACCTTGTCTCGCTAAGGACTCCTAAAGTTAATCTAGTTGTGAGATCGATGATACTGGTTAGGACTCAGCTGCTAGGAGTAGCTTAGCTCGAAAAATGGATAATATAAATACTTAGGAGGTTCAAAAACCTCGCCTAGTTATTAGGGGACCGTCTTGAGATGAAATCTCTATAGAATCTTTATAGGTCTTTAGTGATTATGAGAAGACTCCTAAAAATGTAGTGTCTCGAGAGTGGGTTTAGCCTTGGGTTTGCCTAATAAGTCAAAAAAAGAAGAAAAAAAAATCCACCTTAGAAGTAGGTAGAGAGGTTTCTTTTTTAGTTAGACTATCCTTCTTATCACCCTTCGCATGAGCAAGAAGAGCATCTAGAGGTTCTGAGGAAGAAATATAAGATACCAACATTTGTTACTCTTAAGGTCCCTCGAGAGGAAAAAGAGGGCAGTTCAAGTGGTAGATTGTAATTGGTGGTTCGAGGAGTTATATTGATAAGAAGAGAAAATCTACTAATTTTGCACACCCCTCTCTCCCCCTCAAGGGTCTTGGTGGATCTCTAAGACCATCTATCTCTTGTATTAGTGGACCCATGAGATAAAAGTTCCTCTCTCTTCTTTTGTCAGCACTTCTAACCCACAACAAGTGAGTTGAGGTAGTCATTGGCTGGGGTGATGACTTCGGTCTCTGATCCTGCTACTATAAATCTGAGTAAGCTTGGTCGAGGCTAAGGTGCACATACTCTAAGCTATTTGATATCCCTATTGTGAAATATGACAAGTATTGGCACATTGTGTCTATTGCAAGGGAGGTTGAACGGGTAGTCTCAACTACTTGGGTTAATGATATATATAAGTATGACACCTCTATGTCTTTAAAACATGGTGTGGAGTGCTGGCTTGAGGTTCATCCTTTGCCTTTATTTTGATGACTATTTTACTTTGCATTAGTCCTTTTTGACTTGTTGTCCTTATTAGGTAACCTTTGTTCTTTTTTAGCACTAAGACGAGCTTTTCAGTATTTATAAAGAGAAGCAAGAGATATAATAAGCTAAGGCTGAGGTGACTAAGCTACAATAGACTAAGGCCAAGGTGGCTAAGCTCAAGAAGACTTTGTTAGAGGCTAATGAAATTTACTAAGGAAAGCCAAAGATGAAAATGCCTAGTTGCCAAAGTGGAAGGTATTGAGCTCAAAATGACTTTTCATATAGTAAGGTTTTGGCTTTTCAATCAAAAGTTCACTAGCTCAATAAGGCATCTTACGAGTCGCAATCTATAATCATGGCTCTTCAGGAGAAATAAGGAATTATTCGAAGAGCTTGAGGTTGCTCAAGCTGATGTTCATACAAGAATAAAGGCTTGCTTTAATGATAGGGTGAACATAGGCTTTGAACAATGTGTCCAAGTCATTAAGAATCATTACATCAACTTAGACTTTGCCTAACTTGAAGAAGTGACATCTGCCCAAGCAGAATCTGAAAATACAATTGAGGACTTGCCTCTACTCAAAGTGATTCCTTAACTAGATCAGATTGCTTCACCTGAGAACCTTTCCACTCATGCTATTGAAGACCTTCCTTTTGTCTTTTGGATTAAGATTTTTTTCCCTTTAAATTCTTGTAATGTAGGCCTTTGTTTTTTTGTATTTTATTTATTTTTTTTTACTCCCGATTATACTTTTTTGTCAAATGTTTAAATTCCTTTCATTTTGTGTTTTTTTTTCCTCAAATGAGATAATGTCCTAGACTTGGTAACTAATAGTTTACTGATTTTTTTTTTTGAGTTAGTTTTAGTTTGATGTTTTATTAAAATAGTTCTTGTATCCTTTATTTTCTTTAAATTTTCTAAGGATTTATTTTGGATTAGATACCTTAGCTTTTTGGATGAAATAGAACCCATGCCTTTTGGCTCTCTGGCCAACTAAAGGGGTCATAGGGGCCTCGCCCTGTACCCTTTACCTCTTCCAACCAAATAAGTCACAAGAACCATGTCCCGTACTTTTTTATTTTGGCCAACTAAGGGGGTCATAGAGGTCTCAGCCATATCCCTCAAGTCTTCAAACTAAAGAGGTTGTAAGGACCTTATCTCATACCCCTCAGTATTTTAGCAAACTGAGGGGGTTATAAGGGCCTTACCTTGTACCCTTCAGCTCTTCGGACTAAAGGGGTCATAAGGACTTCATTCTACACCCCTTGGTATTTTAGCCAATTGATGGGGTCATAGGGACCTCATCCATTATTTTTTGTGTATGTTTATTGAAGATGCATGCATGTGAATTTATATTCAATCAAAATGCATGTCATACATATATTGGCATAATAGAATCATATTTATTCATTCAACAAATACACAATAAATTAAATCAATTATAGCAAAAATTACAGAAACTCACCCTTAAAGGCTTTTGGTGGAGAATAAAAATTCAAGTCTCACACAAATGCGATACGTTGAGCAATTCTAGTCCTCAACGCTGGTGGAATTGAAGAATCTAGAATGGTAACATTAAAAAAATTTCAGCAATTTTAGATTGCTAAACATTTGAGTTTTCTCTCAAAATGGCCAAGAATAGCTTTAGGGGACGAAAATGTAAGATTTTCAAAAGTTTTATTTTCTATTGACCAAATCACACATATATATTTAAAAATAAAATTATTTTATTTTATTTTGTTCCTGTTTTATTGCATGTTGACACTTGTCAACTTTAAATCATGCAAAAAAATTTGCATGGGTGACATTTATCATATGCTTTTCTATGCATAATGCCATTTGTCACATAAATGGCCATGCATTAAATTTTCATTAGTTAATTATTTAACTAATAAAATATAGGTGTAATACTTAAACCTTGACATGTGTGTTTCCCAAGAGATCCTAAAATAAATCATGCCTTTTAAATTTTTCCTAGATCGAACCGTTTGACCCAATTTACTATCCTACTGCTTAATGAGTACACTTTATGTTGTCAAATTCTTTAGGTTCACACCCATTGTTCTTATGAAACTCTTCTGTAAATTCGTGAACGATTTCCTCCATACACACGTTACAGATATTACAAAGTGATGAGTTGAACCATACAAGTTGAGGTCAACTATATACGTATAATCTTTTTGTCACCTATATATTGGAAGAGTAGAGATATAGATCATCATCGTCAAATCTTTATATACTTGACTGTGAATTTATCTCCAGATTTGTATTTTCGTAAATAATATTCCCAATCTATTTTGTGATATTATTTAATTATGAAATTTTTTTTGGAGTTTTAATTTATTGCTATAAGATTCCTAAAATATAATCTCAGAGCATATAAATAGACAACTCACCTATATGAGCCGACAGATCTCATATCTAAGCACACCGAACTCTATAAACATCAGACCATACCCAATGATACTTAAAGGTCAAACTATGAAAAGTCTCTAACATGCGTAGAATCATCACATGGTGGATCACTCACAAACCCACCATGGCACTTAGATCAAATGAATATGAATACTACTCAACTTGAGAAGACCCTTAATTAATGGCTTTCTAGGATGTTTATTAGAAGTCCTGATGAGTCTGTTCAGTACCCAGTCCTTAATAAATACCAATATGCCTATATGAGCTTTCATTAAGCCTGTGGTTTGCTAAGAGTAACCATTTGAATAATCTAGATATAGACACATACTAATCTAGAAGGTATACCAATCAACCTGTGTCGACAACTATATATCAGGAACAATATTTTTGAGAATATATTGCATAATGACATTTCTTAACACCATTTTCAACTCTTTGCAACTATGTCTTTACTAATATATTTTCAGGTGTTTGTCTTATTTCAGACAATGTTCTAACAATTTAGATATAGACACATACTGATCCAAAAGGTATACCAATCAACCTGTGTTGACAACCATAGATCATGAATAATGTTTTCAAGAACATATTGCATAATGACATTTCTTAACACCATTTTCAACTTCTTGCAATTATGTTTTTACTAATATATTTTCAGGTGTTTGTCTAATTTCAAATAATATTCTAACTCTTAGTATTGACCCAACCCATTTAGATCAAATCTAAACTCTTAAATTTTCAATATCTAAAAAGTAACAAGTTTGTTACTATATAATTAATTATTAATGATATATTCAAAATATTCATTGTATTAATATTAAATAAATAAATATTCATACAGTAAATGGAATAGCACGTAAGCACTATCTCCAACACCTATACTCTTGGTATTTTGGCCAACTGAAGGGGTCACAAGGGTCTCGTCCTATACTTTTTACTATTTTGGCTAATTAAGTAGGTTATAAGGGTCTTGCCCCATACCTCTCAGCTCTTTGAACTAAAGGCTTGTAGAGACCTCATTTCATACCTTTTGGTATTTTGACTAACTAAGTTGGTCATAAAAGTCTCACCCTGTACCCATCAAATATTCAAACCAAAGGGGTCGTAAGACCCTATCTCGTACCCTTAGGTATTTTGGCAAATTTTAGTACCCTTTGGTATTTTGACCAACTACAGGGGTTATTGGGGCCTCACCTTATACCTTCAGCTCTTTGAACTAAATGGCTATAAGCACTTCATCCCATACTCTTTTGGTATGTTGGCCAACTGAGGGGTTATAAAGGCCTCACTCAGTATCCCTAAGCTCTTTAAACCGGAAGAGTCGTATGAACCCATCCCATACCTTTAGTATTTTGGCCAATTGAGAGGGTTATTTGGGCCTCGCCCCATACTCCTCAGCTCTATGAATTGAAAGGGTCGTAGGGACCAACAAATGGCGCTTAGTTGCCACCAACAGTACATCATCCTTAATTTTTGTACTTTAACTTTAGAGCCCAACTTAGAGCCTAAAAGGAAAATCAAAGGCTTTATTTACAAATGAGGAGAGTGCATAAAATTTAGAGAGATAAATTAACTAATTTAAAGAGAGAAATATACTTAAAAGCTTGAATTCTTGAAGATTTGTAAAGATTGAAGCCTCCAAAGTGACATCTCTAACTAGTTTTCTCTTTTCCCTTTCTTAATATTTTGATTTAGAGTTTATAATTATAGATTTTGTTTTGTTAAGCATATTTACACTTATAAATTTCAAGAAAATCTTGATTTTGTGCTTAATCATAGTTGGCTAAAACTCTTATTCTAGGGGTTAGATATAACTCTACGTATACCATGTTTGTATATTTTTAGTTGATTATCGGCTATTTCTTATTTAATTCATTTATGTTTCTCTATACGTAATGCTTTCAGTTGAATGGGAAATGAATTAGTTATTATTGATTTGTGGATTAATGCTTAGGAGAGATTGACTCATTTATTGAATTTGAGAAATATAGCCTTAGGTTGTTATTAAGCTTAGAGGCTAATAACATTTGGGTAATCACTAAAGGTTGCTCAATGATTGTATGTGGTGCGCACCAAGTGTTTGAGGAAATGTATGAGAACACTTAGAACATTATATTATACCTAGGATCTTATTTAATGCTCAAGAGAGGTATTGAGATTAATCTTTGGACAATCAATATAAGGATTACTTAACGAATGTGTAATAGATAAGTTAGATGGGAATATCAACTTATATATATATATATATATATATATATATATATATAACATCTCATTTGACACTTAGAAGAGGTAGTGAGATTAATATCAACCTTTTTGATTAATGAATTCACAAGAATAGATAGTAATCACTAAACAAGAAGAACATAAAAAAGTAGAGTAATATCAAGACTCTAGGACCCCTTTATCATAGATTTCTCACCTCTTCAATTTGTTAATTTATTGGTTAATTACTTATAATTTTAGTAATGATCTTAAAATTAAGTTAGTCTAGATAAAATTGAGTTGTTTAAAATTTATAGTAATTAGCATTAATTTTTAAGATCAAATTTTCGTAGGAACGATATTTTTTTATCACTTTATTGTTTACTCACGACCCATGCACTTGCTGTTTAATATTTTTGTATGTTTAGTTTTATAAACAACATCATCTTTATACCCTTTGGTATTCTAGCCACCTGAGGGGGGCATAGAGACCTTTTTTATAACCTTAGGTCTTTGAACCAAAGGGTTCATAAGACCTCGTTCCGTACCCTTTGGTATTTTGGCCAATTGAAGAGGTCATAAGGGTCTCACCCCATATCCCACAGCTCTTCAAACCAAAAGGGTTGTAAAGACCTTGTCCTATATGCTTTGGTATTTTGGCAAACTGAGGTGGTCATAAGGGCCTTACCCCATACTCCTCAACTCTTTAGCTAACTGTAGAGGTCATAGGAGGCTTCGTTCTATATCCTTTAATATTTTCACCTAGTAATCCCCTCAAGTAGTTGTGCCAATGCTCTTGAAAGAAAAAAAAAAGTTGTCGTTATATAGCTTAGTTTTAACATGATTTGAGCACTTGTAAGCAATCGTTATAATAATGAATTTGAAAATAAGAAATTTATTAATTAATGCATTTGAGAGTATTATCTAATATTTTTGTGGTGTTAGTTAGAGTTCTTTTTAAGAGAATTTCTACTTGCTTGAATTGTTGCATCAATAGTCGGTCCTTTGTTTTTGGTACTTTATGGTGGTTTTTCTCACCACGATTAAGGCTTCTCTTGAGTTCTGCTATCTTCATTGTCATTGTTAATTCTTTTAAATTCTTGGGTCTTTGTGAATTAATCATCTGATGTTTTTGGAACTTTACTTTTTGTTTGTTCCCCAAAAACGATGCCAAATTATTAACTTTAAAATTTCATCAATTTGAAGTTAATGACTTAAATTTGTTAGTTGATTGGAATGATATCAAGATTAATAAAAATAAACATAAAAGGCACATCAACACACAAAATTTATAGTTGTTCAGCCCATTTAAGCCTATGTCTACTCCACTGAGACTCTGAGCTCTTTATTGATTTATTATTAAATAATACTTAGACAGTAAACGTACAAATGAAATACAAAGAAGAATGATTATAAGATCCACCACCCTTCCCCCGCCCTTGACCTTTCTCTTAATGAGAAAAAAAAAAGATTAAAATGAAAGATTAGAGATCCCCCACTCCCCTCTTTCTTCATGAATTTTCTTTTTGTTTATAGGCACATGGTTGAGTCATAGTCTAAGTGCCCATTTGGTTTGACTTCTCTACTAGACAAAAGAACTTTTTTAATGTCAAAAGCTCTTTTTAAAATTTTTGATGACATTTAATTATAATTAGAGAAGAGCTTTTGGAGATTAAAAAAGTTATTTTACCTTTACTTTTTGAGTTTTTGGAAGTAGAACTGTTTAAGCTTTTTTAATATTTGTGTAATGTCACATAGATCATAATAATATTTTTTTATTTCTATATTATACTCTTAATAAAAATGAATCATATTTAACTAACATATTTTAATATACTTTTTAAAGTCATTATACCTCTATTTATCCATATCTCTACAACTATTATATTTTTACAAGAATCTACCAAAATCTATTGTTAATTATTTTATTTTTTAAATAAAAATAAGTATTATTTTATTTTTATTTTTTGTACAAAATATAATAATTTATATTGATTTGTTGATTATTATATATTAATTTTACTTAATTATTATTTTTTAATAAATTGAATTTTAGAAAATACGTGACAAATTTAACTTATATATAAAAAAAAAATTATATTGTTTAGAATTTCAATATAAGTTTTATTAAGTATTCTTTTTGATAATTTAATAATAAATAAACACTTTTAACAATGTATAACCAAACGATCTAATACTTTAAAAGAATATTTTTAATTGATAATAAAACAATTAGTGACTTTTTTTAAAAAACTCTACTTTTAAAGTTTTACTTTAAAAAATTCTATTTTCAAAAATTTTATTTAAAAAATTCAACCAAACAAACTATAATTAGATTAAATTATCTCATTCTTTACTTATGGCATGTTCCTATATTTTTGAGATTTTTTTTAAAAAACATAAATTTTTTGATAATTTTTAATTTGAGAGAAATCCATAATTGTCTTACCACTTTTGAATTATGGTTCTCACCATAAGTCTTTGGTTAGACATTCACGTCGGTGTGTTCAGTCTTCACGTAATACTGACGTTCTAGTTGGCGACCTATTCGGTCAACGTTTTCTACCGAGTATTCTGTTTATATCCCCGAGTTCATTTGCCTTGTTCAGACCTAATCTAGATCCAGATCCAGATCCCCCGAATTCTTCTGTAATGGGCCAATAGTGCTTGAGGATCATAGGCTACCCAGTTTGTGGGCTAAGCCGAACTCTAAGGGAGATGGACTTTGGGCCAAACGAAACATTTGGGATTTTCTTATTGGTTGGCTGTGATCCGAAATTTGTTCTATTGCGATCTATCTTTAAATGGTTGTGATTTGCGATCTCATATTCGATCTTGTCTTGGTGTTTATGATTTTAATCAATCGTGTTTGGTTTTGATATGCGATTAGCTCAGATCTGTCTTGATCATTGTTTCTGGATGCATTGATTTGCGTGATTCATTTTCTGGCCACATGATTCAATTGTTTTTCCACTCATTTACATGTAGTCATTTATTCCATTAATAATTGTTTCTTCCACTCATGAATATTATTCTTATTATTTAAACTTTTATAGACTTAATATTTATTTATTTTAAATGTAAATTTTAAAATTTTTATACAATTAATTAATATTTATAACTTTGAAATTAACAAAACTAATTTGAATAAAAATTTAAAAAAAAAATTTAATTATCAAATAAGGATTAAAAGTTCAATATTGTAGCCTTGAAATTAAAGCTGCGCGTTGGAGTAAATTAAAAAAAAATCATTTGATTTATACTAAATTAACAATCTCGGCATATATAAGAGAAAATTATTGTGGTGTTCAACTTAAATTAATTGATTTAAAAATATATATATTTATAAACTTATTAGAATCTAGTTTTCTTATGTATCATAACTCAACAGGAGCATTAATATAATTTAGGTTCATTTTAACAGTCATGCATTTTAAACAATGCAAAGATTTAGGTTCAGCTTGAGTTTCTGAAGCATGTTGTCAAAAATATGATTCCGCGTGTAATATGCAAAAGCAATTAATAATAATTAAACAATTGTGAACTCTGGAATGGAGCTGATCATAACCAATGAAGTTGTTGGCGTATTTGTTGAAAAATGTAAAAGGGCATATTAATAATAATTCAATTCCTTTGTCCTACAAGAATTTATTTTTTTTCACATTCTCAACTAGTAAAAAGGAAGATAAGAATATCTGGAATCTCTCGAATACTTTTTAAGCTATCTTGAAAATTAAGTAGAGCTGTATAAACTCAAATGACACTTGATTTTATCTAGGTAAGGCATGTTTATCGTGGGAACTTTAGAAGAAACTAATTCTAACTACATAAATGAAATTTTCCTTGAAAAGTTTTCTAACACTAACCCAAAAAGAAAAATTAAATAAAATCAAAAGGTGAAATAGAGTAGTTAAAAAGTTTCACACTCACCAAACGATTCTTCTCCCTTATTCCAATAAGAAGTCCAGCACACATAACTATTTAAATATGACTAATACTATATTTTTTAAATTATATTTTAAAAAGTAATAAATTAAATAAATATTAAATAATAAAATAATATAAAATATAAAATTATTTATTATATTTAATATTTATTTAATATATCACTTTGTAAGATATAATTTAAAAAACATAATATTACTTTTTAAAATTTGTACACATGTTTGACATTATTATTAGCTCTCCCTCATTGCTATAAACCTAGAAACACCAACTCAAAATGCCATGGAAAATTTCCATGTGAAACACATCCTGCTATTAGTCGAAGGAAGCTCTTTACCCTGAAAGATTATATAAACATGGTGTGTAGCAATGGATGCCAACACCATTCTCTACATATTATATTTATAGTTGAAGGTTTTACAAAGAAGTTTTACATACAAGGAAAGCTAGATATACTTGACAGGAAACTATTAAGAATAAAAATGGTCTAAATAGGAAGATACATCAAAGAGATTCTCATGAAAGGAGATTACATATTTATTAGAAAAAGAATTAACATAATTAATCAAAGAGGAATTAGTGGAATCAATCAATCTCTTAGTTGTGGCTGAGTTGTCTTTGCTTGACACCTAACTCCCCTACAAGCGAATGGGGGTTCTTGAACTATAAGCTTGGATTTGAGAAACTGGAAGTGGTTCCCCATGAGAACCTTAGTGAAAATGTCACCAACTTGATCTTTGGATGGTATGTAACAGAACTCAACATCTCTATTAACTAATTTTTTTGTAAGTAAAATGATAGTAAACTTCGATGTGTTTTGTATATGCATGAAAAACTGGATTTGTAGCAAGGGCAATGTAATAGACTAAATAAGAAGCTGCAGTTAGTGGCTGCCTTCTGAAAGTTTGGATGTAACAGAGTAATGAAGCTACTGATAAATATGTAAGAACCAAGCAATAGCAAGCAGAGGATGAAAGTAGCAATACTGTGTCGTTTAGGCTGTTATATTTTAAATGACGTGGCAAAGTTTGTTAGCCTAGATGGCAAGTTTGTTAGCTTACTAAATGAGTCTACTAGCCTCTATAAATACAGCTATATGATGACTCTCGATACTGAATAAGAAAAAGAAAAACTTTCAGTAGCAAAACTCTTTCTTCTTTCTTATCACTTTCTCTTATTTTCTCAGTTACCAAACAAAACCATTTTTGATTTCTTATATGGTATCAGACCCAATAACACAGCAAACGCTATCTGTAAATCATGTCTTCTACAAATCTTGCCTCAAATGCATCACACACTTCATCTACTTCGTCTTATACATTCTCAACAACAGTAAAGCTCGATCGTTCGAATTTTGTGATTTGGAGATCACAGGTTCTCATTGTTATTAGAGCTAACAGACTTGAGGACTTAGTGGCTGGAATGAGCATTTGTCCAGATCAGTACATGAGAAGATCTGGATCTAATCAAATCCCTGGAACTGATATATTAGCAGTTGAAAATGCTGAATATGAAGAATGGATGCGGAAAGATCAGATCCTGCTGAGCTGGTTGTTTTCCACAATACATGAGAACATTCTTGGACTCGTGATCGATAATAAATCCTCTTATGATCTTTGGACTGAAATAAACAGACAATTTGGATCTTCTTCAAAGGCAAAGATTGTTCAGCTCAAAATGCAATTAGCTTTGTTGAAAAAGAATCAAATGTCAATGTCTGAGTATTTTCTTAAGTTGAAAGGAATTGTTGATGAGCTAAATACGGTTGGATGCAAGATCAATGAAGATGACTTTATCACACATCTGATCACTGGAATTGGTATAGGTTTAGATTATGATGCTATTGTTACCATAATAAGTAGCAAGATTGGAGAGTTGAAGATAAATGAAGCCTATTCAATGCTGCTAACTCAAGAGAGTAGAATAACATTTAATACAGGTGGTAAAACAGGTAATCAAGAAGTGTTTAATGTTAATTATGCCCAGAAAGAAAGTAAAGGAGGTGGTTACAGTTCTGGTGGTCAAGGAAACAGGAGTAATAGAAACTATGGAAGCTATAGCAATAATAGCTATAATGCTAATCCTGGAAATGGTAAAGGCAACTTTAATAACAACAACAGAGGAGGAGGACAATATCAGCAAGGAGGCAGAAGCAATTTTGAAAGAGGCAATATAAAACTTGTGTGTTAGATTTGTGAAAGACAAGGACATTAAGCTGCCAAGTGTTATTATAGATTCAATAGTGATTACATGCCTAAAGATCACACTCAAAACAGAAGAGGATACGATAATCAGTTCTCAGGAAATCAAGGATCTGGATCTTCTGGTAATGTGCAGGCAAATAAAACTACCTACTATGCTTCCTCAGCAGAACATGGAGGGCCAGTTGATCAAGGATGGTACCTGGACTCCAGAGCAACACACCACCTTACCTACAATGAAAACAACCTTCAGAACAAACACATCTATTCAGGTATGGACAAATTAATTGTTGGCAATGGTCAAGGTCTAAAAATATCCTGCTTAGGTGATTCTTCTATGACAACATTAACAAAACATACCTTGATACTTAGAAACATTCTGTGTATGCCAACAATTACTAAAAATCTGTTCAACATATCTAAACTTGTTCAAGATAACTCTGTGTTTGTAGAAATTTATGCTGATTATTGTTTTGTTAAGGCCAAAATGAAAGGAACACTGCTGCTGAAGGGTGTGGCTGTGAAGGAACTATATAAACTACTGCCAAACCATCAACTCAATTTCTTTGTAAATCCAGAAGCTTGTCTTGCTCATAGTCCTATGTCTCTTTTTTCTCAACTTGTTAACCATGCACCTGATTGTCACATAAATAGGAGTCAACCTGGTGTCATTGACTCATCCTGCTATGCACTTGTATCACAAAACGCAGAATGTATGAGTAGTGACAAATTAAAGTTATGGCACATGAGGCTTGGTCATCCAAGTCCTATCATTTTGAGATCTGTACTGAAATCCTGTAACAAACATGTTGCTGTAAATAAAACTTCAGATAGATTGTTCTGTGATGCATGTCAAATAGGAAAAATGCATAAGCTTCATTTTGCTTGTGTCATGTCAAAGACAAACAGGCCCTTGGAGCTCATATATGTTGATATATGGGGACTAGTTCAACATGAAACAACAGAAGGCTTCAAATACTATATTAATTTTGTTGATGATCATACTAAATACAGCTTGATATTTCCCTTAAAATCTAAATCTGAGGCTCTAAACACCTTTATTCTGTTTCAGAAACAAGTTGAAAAACAACTAAATAGTCACATCTTAGCTATACAATCTGATTTTAGGGGGGGTGAGTTCAGACCTTTTGCTGCCTTTTTAAAACAAAATGGGATCCAATTCAGATTATCTTGTCCATATACACACCACCAAAATGGAGTTGTAGAGAGAAAACACAGACACATTGTTGAAACAGGTTTAACTCTCCTTGCACAAGCTAAGATTCCTTTTTCTTACTGGTGGGAAGCTTTTTATACAGCAACCTATGTCATCAACAGGCTTCCTACACCAATCCTAAGTTATCAATCACCTTATCAAAAGCTATATACAACAATGCCTGAATATGAGTTTCTTAAACCTTTTGGATGTTCTTGCTTTCCTTTGTTAAGACCCTACAATAGAAATAAATTTGATTATCACACAACAAAATGTGTCTTCTTAGGATATAGTCCTATGCATAAAGGATACAAGTGTCTGCATCCATCTGGTAGGATTTATGTGGCAAGACATGTAACATTTGATGAACAAATATTTTCTTATTATGATCTCTTTCAAAAGCATATTGTCAACACACAATCCTCACATTCATACTCATCACTTCCTACTCAAATAACCCACACTCTTCCCAACCAAACTTTATATAGCAGTACTAGAGTAACTCCAAGATCTGAGTCACTTCCTTCAGCAGCAGATCCAGTGTTGGCATCTCAAACAGGCAATAACTTAACAGATACAAATCAAACACATCAAAATCTGTCACCAGCAAATTCCTTCTCTCATATTCCTATACCAGAACACTTACAAAGTACAGAACCATCATACTCTCAGAATTTCTCAGCTCACCAGATGATTACCAGATCCAAGAATGGTATCTATAAACCAAAACTTTATCTTAGTCAAACTCCTGAAGTTGTTCCAGAGCCCATAACCATCAGAGAAGCTTTGAGTAATCCAAAATGGAAGCAAGCAATGATAGATGAATATAAAGCACTCATGAGAAATCAAACCTGGTCTCTAGTCTTTGCTATTGAAGCAATAAAAGTTGTGAGTAATAAGTGGATTTTCAGGGTCAAATATAATCCTAATAGGTCTATTTCAAAATATAAGGCCAGGTTAGTTGCTAAAGGATTTCTTCAAACACCTGGGGTTGATTTCTTCGAAACTTTCAGTCCAGTTGTGAAGTCCTCCATAGTGAAGATTGTGCTGAGTTTAGCTGTAATGAATCAATAGCCTCTACGACAAATAGATATTAATAATGTTTTCTTACATGGTGACTTAACTGAAGCTGTGTACATGCATCAACCAGATGGATTTGTTGACAAGAGGTATCCATCATATGTGTGCAAGTTAAAGAAAACACTGTATGGGTTAAAACAAGCCCCAAGGGTATGGTATGGCAAACTCAAAGCTGCATTACTTGAATGAGGCTTTCAGAATTCTGTGTCAGACACATCCTTATTCATCAAGCATGCATCTGGGCATCTTATCCTTGCCTTGATTTATGTTGATGATATTATCATTACTGGCCATATATCCTCTGAACTGGAGCAGTTTATTCATCAACTTGGATATACTTTTGCACTTAAAGACTTGGGCATATGCAATTATTTTCTGGGCATTGAAGTGACACCAACCAATTTAGGTCTGCATCTCTCTCAAGCCAAGTATATTTCAGATTTATTAGAGAAGGCTAATATGCACCAGTGTAAAGGTTGCTCAACTCCTTTCAGTACTGGTCAAAAGATTCTTAAAGATGGCAATCCTTTGTTTGACAATCCTACCTTATACAGAAGTTTAGTAGGAGGTCTTCAATATGTTCTGTTAACAAGACCAGAACTTTCATATTCAATGCACAAACTCAGCCAATTCCTGACTGCTCCTACTATTCAACATTGGCAGGCATTAAAGAGGGTCTTAAGATATTTACAAGCTACCATTTCCTATGGTTTAGAACTATATTCAAGAGGCAGCCACACATTGACAGCATATTCTGATGCTGATTGGGGTTGTGATCCTAATGATAGAAGATCTGTTGGTGGATATTGTGTCTTTCTTGGACATAATTTGGTATCTTAGTCTTCCAAGAAGCAAACGGTGGTTGCCAGGTCTAGTGCCGAAGCTGAATATCGCGTCATTGCTGCAACTTGTTCTGAACTCCTGTGGATTAAATCTTTGCTTAAATAGCTCCATTTTCCAGTCACTAGCCCCCCAATACTTTGGTGTGATAATTAAAGTGCCAAAACTTTAGCTTATAATCCAGTATTTCATGCTCGTACAAAGCACATCGAGCTAGACATTCATTTCATCCAAGAAAAAATTGTTGCACATGAACTTGAAGTCAGATATGTCCCAAGCCAAGATTAGCTTGTTAATATACTGATAAAGCCTTTATCTTTTGATCGATTTGCTCAGCTTCAGTCCAAGCTGCTGGTCACACCTCAACCATCATATTGAGGGGGGATGTAACAAACTAAATAAGAAGCTGCAGTTGATAGCTGCCTTTTGAAAGTTTGGATGTAGCAGAGTAATAAAGCTGCTGATAAATATGCAAGAACCAAGCAACAGCAAGCAGAGGATGAAAGTAGCAATATTGTATCGTTTAGGCTGTTATATTTTAAATGACGTGGCAAAGTTTGTTAGCCTACATAGCAAGTTTGTTAGCTTACTAAATGAGTCTACTAGCCTCTATAAATACAGCTGTATGATGACTCTCGATACTGAATAAGAAAAAGAAAAACTTTCAGTAGCAAAACTCTTTCTTCCTTCTTATCACTTTCTCTCATTTTCTCAGTTACCAAACAAAACCATTTCTGATTTTTTATAAGCAAGGGCATTTTATTGTCACACCATATAACAGGAGCTTTAGGAAGAATAATCTACATATCACTTAACACCATCATAATCTATTATAATTCAGCAACCATTATTGTAAGGGCATGATATTCGGCTTCTACACTTGATCGAGACACTACAAATTATTTTTTTAGCACACCAAAAAATTAAACATGGACCAAGAAAAACATCATACCTTATAGTTGATCTTTGATTGTTTGGATCACTGGCCTAATTAGCATCGCAAAAAGCATGAAGATTAAGAGTACCGTGAGTAAAATAAATACCATGATCAAGCGTACTGCTTAGATATCGAAGAACTTATTTTGCTATAGTCCAATGTTCAGACTTTGAAGAGTAAAGGTGTTGGCATAATTGATTCACAGTGTATGTAATGTGCCATTAAGGTACAATACTGAAGCGCACCTACAAGTTGTCAATACTCAGTGACGTTATCAATAGGGTCATTAGACAAGGCTAATAGCTTACGACTTAACACACATAAAGCACCATAAGGTTTTGCTCCTACCATCCTACTATGATGTAAGATATCCAAAATACACTTAATTTTCCTTAGATGCAAACTTGTACTATCATGACTTACCTATATTCCTAAGAAATAGCCGAGGGAGTCCAAATCTTTAATTTTAAATTTTACTTGAAGTTTGGTGACCAAAGCTATAATAAATGCATTGTTATTTATAGTAACAAGTAAATTATCTACATAGATAAGAAAATAAAGATGTATGCCATGTTTGTGATAAATGAACAAAGAGGTAACAAAACCTAGGTCCAATAGGCTCTGCGATAAGCGTAGGTATCATACTCAGGAGCTTGTTTAAGACCATAAAGTACCTTCTGAAGACGGCAAACGTGGTTTGAAAATTTGGAGCTTTGAAAGCCTTGTGATTGCTCAACGTAAACTTCCTCCTATAAAGTTCCATTAAGAAAAGCACTAGAAATATCTAACTGCTTGATCTCTTATCCAAAATGAACTGCAAGTGTTAACATAATTCATACTGTAGCTAGTTTTATAATGGGACTGGCTAGCTCAGAAAAACCAATCTCAAAAACCTAGTAAAACCACTTTGTAACTAGTCTCACCATATACCGTATAATGGCCCCATATGAAGTCTATTTATTCTTGTGCACCCAGTGCACTGGAATAACCTTTCTATATAAAGGTTGAGGAACCAACTTCAAAGTTTTGTTATTCATTAACGCCTGATATTCCTCCTGCATTGCCATGCGCTAATCACTAGAAACAATTGCTTGTGAGTAGCAAGATAATTTAGAATTTTCAAGCACAATGTGTAGGGATGTTATAGGATGTTTGGAGGTATAAAAGAGATGATAGTCTGTGTAACTTTTAGAGTGTGAGGATCTAATTTGAGATCTTGTGATTCTGCAAGACTCGATAAATACAGATTGTGGTGCAAGAGTAGGGTTCAAATGAGGCAGAAGAATATTTTGTATAGATAGGTCAGTTGAAGAAGAAGATTCGTTACTTGGTTAATAAGGTTTCGGTGCTAAGAAAATAGGATTTAGGACCAGAGGTTGAAGTATTGTAGTAGTCATGATGGGTAGTGTAAGGGGTTGTGTTAGTCCAGACTGGGTAGTATGAGTAAAGGACTGTATTCAGTTGTAACACTGTTGTGGGATCGAGTGATGGAGGACTGCCAAGTAGGATAGACTGTTGGGTTATGGGGTACAAATTTAACTTAGGGTTCTTTGCATGTGGGTTTGTGTTCATCATATAAACAATATACATATCTCATACATACATGTGCACAGCGGAAGATTGAATACAATGAACACAGAAAATAACATTTTATTTAAACTGAAATTCGAGATTGAGAAAATCACCAATGAAGCCTTTGGATTAATTTTCTTTGAAGTCCACCATGAAATGAATCTTTGATCAATTCTAGCAATCAACAAGGGTGGGTTTGATTGTCTAGAATGGCAGCATCATAATCCAGCATTTATGTTTAACTCTTAAACATTTTACAAAGTTAAACCATTTAACTTAATTAAATTTGTTTTTCCTTTTATTCAACTCTTGAATAAATAAAACAAATCTTGTTTTTAGTTATTACATTTAGTAACCATTCATTCAATTTGTTTTGTTGTTCTAACACTTAAAACACAAAACAAACAATTTCAATTTCTCAAATTGAATTGGCTCCCAAAATGCAAAACCTAAAATCTAAAACATTTTTCAATTTTTTTTTTGAATTTTGAATTTCATTTCACTTTATATACAAATGCATTAATTCCAAACTAATTTGAATTTCATTTGCATTTCATTTGGCTTAACCTAACCATAGTTAACATTTAACCATAGTTAGATTATTTTAACTTAACCTTTAAGTTAATAAATATTTAATTAATTTAACCATAGTTAACTAACTTAACCATGGTTAGGTTAACCTTTACTTAACCATTAAGTAAAGTTAACTAACTTAACCTTATGGTTAACTTTTAACCTTAGTTAAGTTAAATCATTTATTTAACAATTAAACAAATAAATATTTATTTTAATTATTTAACAATTAAATAATCATAAAGTGAAATTACTTTTATATCCTTACTCGGTTACCAAGTTAACCTAAAGTGGGTCCCACCATTTAACCATATACTTTAGTTAACGTAACCTTAGTAATTGCTGAATTATATTGTATTGAACAATTCAATACGGTACACTGCCCAAGTGCTCAAAGAGTACATTTTATATTGGGACTCTCTAGGTCTACACCCGATTTGTCAAATGGAACTGTTCCATTAATCCGTAATCGATGCCCCACGCACACGTTACGAATATTACAAATCAGCGTGTCAGACCATACAAGTTGAGGTCATAACGTATACGTATAATCCTTCCATCATTTATATCCTAGATGTGCGGGGATATAGATCAGCACCGTCAAATCCCCATTTGCTCATCCATAAACTTATCTCCAGATTCGTATCTCGATAAACAATATACGCAAACACTTTTGCTATATTGTTTAACCCTATGGGAAACTCTTTTCCCGGGTTTATGCTTGTGGCCACAAGACTTTATGAAATACAATCTCGGAGCATCGGATATACAACTTACCTACGTAAGCTGACGGATCCCTTATCTACGCACACCGGACTCCATGAGCATCGGACCATACCCAGCGACACATAGCGGTCAGACCATGAAAGGTCTCTGACATATGTGGAACCAAAGCATGATGGATCACTCACAAGACCACCGTGGCGCTCAGGTCAAAGGACCACGAATACTACTCAACTCGAGAGGACCTTCCTTTGACGGTGTCATAGGATATCTATTGGGGTCCTCATAAGTCTGTTCAGTATCCAGTCCTGACTGGATACCCGCATACCTATACAAGCTCTAAGCTCATGGTCAGCTAAGAACAACCATCTGAACCAGTCAGATATAGATATACACTAATCTATATAAAGTAAATCATCGATAGACCCGCATTGGTGATTATAGATCAGGAACATTATCTTTGAGACATACTTACATAATGATATTTCTTAACCGCTATTGCAACTCTTTGCAACTATATCATTACAAGTATACTCTCAGGTCTTTGTCCCATTATAGACAAGGTTCTAACTCTTTAGACCTCGCTGACTCTTATAACTGCTAACTCTTAACAGTGCTAACTTTTAGCATTTATAACTCTCAGCTTTGCTAACTATTAGTTCTGATCTAAACTCCTTTAGACCAGATCTGAACTCTTTCAGATCAAACAATGTCTCTAATGTTACAAGCATTATACCATATTAATATGATATTAACAATCTTTATTCGAAATGTTTATTGTATAAATATTAACAATTAATATTCATACAATATTGGAATGGCACGTGAGCACCAGCTCCAACATAGACATGTTCGTCAAACACGACTGCCTAGAAAGGTAGGTTTTTTTATATAGGATCATATTATTTGTATCCACTATGTTGAGATGAGTAGCCCAGAAAAAATGTAGATTTTGCTTTTGTAAGCTAATTTATCTTGCACATAGGAACGAAGTAAGGGATAACAAGCACACCCAAAAACATGGAGTTTAGTATATCAGGTGTTTTGCCAAAAAGAACATGGTAAGGAGATTTATTTTGTAACACAATAATAGGGAGACGATTTATAAGGAACACCGCTGTAGAAAAAACATCCACCAAAAAGGTTTTATGAAGATTACATTGAGCTAACATAGAAAGTCCTATGTCCATTATATGCCTATATTTTCTTTCAACAATAACATTTTGTTCGGAAGTATATGGACATTTGAGTCGATGGTATATCTCGTGTGAAGTCAAAAAATGTTTAAACTACCTTAATATATACGCTCCCCTATTATTAGTTTATATTTGCTTGATTTTGCAAGAAAGTAAATTTTTGACAAGCAATTCAAAATGAACTAAACAAGAAAAAACTTTAAATTTATTAGCAATGGGATACAACCAAGTGAACTTTAAATGATCATCAATAAAGCAAATATAATGACTCCCACCATTAGATGTAACCGGTGACACTTAAACATCTGAATGGACAAGGTCAATAGGAGATTCCGATACCCTGTTTGAGGGAACAAATGGCCATTAAGTACTTTTTCCTAGCCTACATGATGAGCAAATAAAGTCACATTGAGTTGTGCCAAAAAATGGGAAGATCAAAAGAGCCAATGATGCTTTTGGTGACTTTGTAAGGATGGATGGCCAAGTCGTGCATGCCAAACATCTATAGAAGTTTTAATTCCTGTAAAGGCAATATGAGACCAACTTTTATTTGTAGAATTAGAAGATAAACGAATGGGATGTAATCCTAATTCACTCTGTCCTTCCAGCAGTGTGCGTCCCATTTTGCGGTCCTTAACAAAATAAGAAGAACTAGTGAGAACGAAATAACAATCCTTATCAACACAAAATTGATTAACAGATAATAGTTTTGTTAAAGCATCTGGACAATGTAAGACACAATTAAGGAAAAGTGTAGAGTTGGGGATGTTTAAGGTAAAGGAACATGTGCTTGAGATTTGTAGACCATTACCATTACCCACGGCAACAGTGTCAGAGCCATTATAAGGTTCTGAAGAAGCTATATCACCATTATCATTAGTGATGTGCTTGTTAGCCCTGCTATCGGCTAGCCAAGTGTTATCTTCTAGAAGAGAGTTTGAGTGAGCTACTACAACGGCAAGTTAAGTGGGTGGATGATGACCTTTATAACTATAATCAAACCTGTGAAAGCAATCCAAGGTAGTATGGTTTTCCTTCTGGCAAATTTGACAGGCATATGGATTGAAAAAAGTACTATTTACGGCTTGATTGTTTCTAAATAATCCTTAGAGTTGATTGTTCTTTTGCTAATTAAAAACACATTAAGAACGAGATGGGCATTGGTTTTTATTATATCCAGAAGGATTCGAGAACCTGGCGAAAAAATTTTCGTTTTATTTCTTTTGGCCATTAAGTCGACGAGCCATCATAGCAAAAGTGGCCTCATCGTGTAGCTATGGGATATTGCACAACCCTCTGGCTTGTAATTTGAATTTCACATGACAAGAGCTCAGATGAAAAATATTTAAAAGTCGTTGATTTATCACGTAATATAACACCCATAGAGATGTAAGAGATGAAAAAGAGAATTTAAACCATTAAGAATATGATGAATTAAATCATCATCCTTTATAGGGTGTCCTGCTGTAGCAAGTTGATCTACCAACAACTTTGCACCCTGAAGATATTCCTTACAACTTTTTCCATCTTGAGTTAGAGATTGCAGTTGTCGTTTTAGGTAATTGATGCGAGAACAAGACTGGGAAGCGTACTTATTGGTTATAACAAGCCAGACTGCACGAGCAGTATCATGGCAAAATGTTATTGACAAAACCCTCTCAGCCAAAGTTGTATTTAGCTAACTGAGGACAAACAGGTCCTTTTTTGTCCAGAGAAGAAACGCTGGATTAACTTCACAAGTGGAGTTTCTAGTGTTGCCATTAGAGTTAGATGGAAGAAATTTTTGCTGTACACGGCTTAGTACAATTCACAAAACCCAGCAAATCATTACTCTGTAATACTGAAAGTAATTGAGAAACCTAGTTGAGATAGTTTGTTCCATCCATCTGTACCGAAATTAGCTATGCAATATTCAGGGGATTAAAAATGGTGGATGAGGTAGACATTTTAATGGAATTGTATATGTACACAAGAAGAAGGGCTTTAGCCTGTTATGGCTTTAATACCATGAAAGATTTTATAAACACGGTGTATAGCAATGGATGCCAACACCATTCTCTGCATATTACATTTATAGTTGAAGGCTTTACAAGGAAGTTTTACATAGAGGAAAGCTAGATATGCTTGACAGGAAACTATTATGAATAAAAATGGTCTAAATAGGAAGATACAACAAAGAGATTCTCATGAAAAGAAACTACATATTTATTAGAAAAGAATTAACATAATCAATCAAAGAGGAATTAGTGAAATCAATCAATCTCTTAGTTATGACTGAGTTGTCTTTGCTTAACATGCCTCTCTATGACCTTCCTGCCAACTCTTCCTAATTCTTTTTGCTTTCAAACAGTACTCAAAAACCCTAGAATAATAACCAAAGAGCCTCCAAACAGACTTACCAGGCTGATTTTGGATCAGAGCTACTTGTTCTTTATTAATATATTAGTCAAAGCAAGGAAGTCATTAAGTCATCACTAACTCAATGATTTTAATGTATAATGAAAATCTATTAACTTTTTAAATTTTAAAACAAGTCTCTAGTTCTCTTTTGTGAATATTTATTTTAATACAAATTCTTCTAATTTTTTAAACATATATATATATATATAGAAAAAATTAATTTAATAAATTACGTAACTCATTACATAAAAAACTCTTAAATACGTATTAAGATTTTATAACATATAACAAAATATATAGAATTGTAGATTGATTAAATAGTGCCACATAATAGTATTACTCATTATATGATAAATTACGTAACTTATTAAATTATTTTTCTCTTTGTATATATATAAATTTTAATACAAGTCTTTAAGCCCCCCTTCATGAATATTTATTTTAATACATATACTCTAATTTTTTGTATAATAAGTCGAGACTTACTTTATGGTTGAAGACTTTACGAGGAAGTTTTACATACAAGGAAAGCTAGATATGCTTGATAGAAAACTATTAAGAATAAAAGTGGTTTAAATAGGAAGATACAATAAAGATATTCTCATGAAAGGAAACTACATATTTATTAGAAAAGAATTAATATAATCAATCAAAATCATAATCAATTGAAGAGGAATTAGTGGAATCAACTAATCTTTTAGTTGTGGCTGAGTTGTCTTTGCTTAACATGCCTCTCTATGACCTTCCTGCCAACTCTTCCTAGTTCTTTTTGCTTTCAAACCCTAGATTAATAACCAAAGAGCCTCTAAATAGACTTAACAAGCTGATTTTGGATCAGAGCTACTTGTTCTTTATCAATATATTAGTGAAAACAAGGAAGTTTTTAAGTCATCACCAACTCAATGATTTTAATATATAATGAAAATTTATTAACTTTTTAAATTTTAAAACAAGTCTTTGAGTCCTCTTTTATGAATATTCATTTTAATACAAGTTCTTCTAATTTTTTAAACATATATATAGAGAGAAATTAATTTAGTAGATTATGTAACTCACTATATAGAGAGCTCCTAAACACGTATCAAGATTCTATAACATATAGTAAATTATACAAAATGTAGATTAATTAAATAGTGTCATATAACAGTATTACTCATTATATAGTAAACTACGTAACTAACTAAATTATTTTTCTCTTTCTATATATATATATATAAATTTTAATACAAGTCTTTAAGTCCCACTTCATGAATATTTATCCACTTCATGAATATTTATTTGAATACAAGTACTCAGATTTTCTATACGATAAGTCAAGACTTACTTTGGATTATTAAAATAATCAAGCCTCATTTGCTACAAGCAATTCACAACATCTAGGCCTTCTAAATCTGAAATTGACTCTGTTGTCTCTTGTGTGGGGCGATGACTCTCCGTGCAACATCGCCAGTGGTTGGAGACCCCTTTTCAAGCAAAAAAAATAAAAACTGCTATCCATCAGATGTACCTCACAAAAGCACCAAGGAAAGATGGTATGTCTGCCTTGTTCTATCAAAAATTCTGGGATATTGTCGGTGTTAGGGTCGATGCTTATGTGCCATCCCTGAATGTATATATACTGGTATTTATATAAGTGTACATTCTCATTAAATTGTTAATACCCATTTATATGGTATTATATAATATAACGGTATAGATATTGCAGATCTAAAGGAGTTTAGATCAGATCTAAAGAAGTTTAGATAAGAGCTCATAATTAGCTACACTGAGAGATATAAATGTTAAAAGTTAGCAGAGCTAAGGGTTAGCTGGTTATAATACTCAACATATCTAAGAGTTGGAGCCTTGTCTGTTATGGGACATAGACCTCGGAATATACTAGTAACTGCATAGTTGCAAGAGTTGTAATCAGATGCTAGAAAATGCGAGTTGCCCAAGTATGTTCTCGAATAATTATCCATGATCTATTTCTGCCGATGCGAGTCTATCGGTGAATACTTTTAATATAGATCAACATATGTCATACCTATAAGGTATAGATGGTTGTTCTTAGCCGACTATGAGCTTGGAGCTCGTATTGACATATGGGTATCCAGTTAGGACTGGATATGGGACAGATTCATGAGGGCCTCTGATAAACATCCTGTATAAGCCATCAACGGAGGGTCCTCTCGAGTTGAGTAGTATACGTGGTCCTTTGACCTGAGTACCACGGTGGGCTTGTAAGTAATCCATCATACTTTGGTTCCACGCATGCACAGACCTTTCATAATGTGACCGCTGGGTGTTGTTGGACATGGTCCGATGCTTATAGAGTGTGATGTGTACAGATATAAGATTCTTCAGCTTGTATAGAGAGTTCGATATCCAGATGCTTCGAGACTATCTCGAAAAGTCTTGTGACCACAAGTATAAATCCCGGAAAAGAGTTCCACCAAGGTAGAACAATATAGCAAATGAGTTTCCATATATTGTTCAGTGAGATACAAGTCTGGAGATAGGAATGGATGAGCACTAAGGTATTTGACGGTAATAATTTATATCCCCGCACATCCTGGATATCATGACGGAAGGACTATACATATGTATTGGAACCTCAGCTTATATGGTTCAACATGCTGATTTGTAATATCCGTGACGTGTGCGTAGGGCATTGCTCATGGACTCATGAAATAGTTCAATTTGACAAATTGGGAGTAGGATCTAGGGAGTCCCACGATATAAAGTGTATTCATTATGCATTGGGGCAGCGTGCCGGATTAAAGTGTTTAATATAGCAATATTCAGCACTACCACAAAAATGCGATGTCTGTATTTAAGTGTTAAATACAATAATTAGTTAATAATTATTATTCAATAATTGTATTATAACAAGTGACGTATTGTGGACCATCAGTTAAGTTTACCCAAGCGTGAAATTTGGTGGAACCCAATAAGGGGAATGCTTGTAACTATTTACGAGGGGTAAAATTATCATTTCACACTATAATGATTTAATTGTTAAATAACCATTCTCTCTCATTATTATATTATATCATATTATTATTATATTTAGGTGCTAAATAGTTAGCACCCATTATATTATTATTTATATTATATAATATATTATATAAATATTATATATATAAAGAGAGAGAGATGAGAAAAAAATGTGTGCTGGTGTGGCCGAGAGAAAGATGAAATGGAGAAGGAGAAAAAGAAAAGAAAGAAGAGAAAAGAGAAGAAAAAGAAAAAAAAAACATAGGAAAAAAAATAAAATTGTTTCATTTTTCTCTATGGTTCCAATTGGAGCAATTGTGAATTACTTCAAATTCTCAATTTTTGATCATTTTGGAGAAAATTATGAAAACACATACCCGACTATTTTGGGGATTAAGAGTTAATCCCGTGCTGAATATAGGATTTCTGTTCTAGCTCACCAAGCCTACTGAGTTGGTGACTAGAACTACCGATGAGTTGGTCTCTATGCGGACCTTGAGAAAATACGTGTGTAACGTTACATGTTGAGGTGAGTTCTCAACCTTACTAATACATTAATGTGATTAATATATTTATTTATTGTGTTTATTGTATAATTTACGCATCCATCGCGTTTAAGTTCGTATATGATATGTATTTTAGGTAATAGACACAATAACACATGCATACACCTACGTATATTAGATCCCCATCAACAGTTGGTGCTTCTATTTACAGCGTATGCTTGGGCTTCCTTAATGATGAAAATGATATTGGAAAGGCCAACGAAACCCTCTTCACATTAGTCCCTAAAGTCATTGAACCCAAGCTATGCTTAGAGTTTTTCCCTCTATAAAAACTTTTGGGATATTTTTGGTGCTTCTATTTGCAGCGTATGCTTGGGCTTCCTTAATGACAGAAATGATATTAGAAAGGCCAACAAAAGCCTCATCACATTAGTACCTAAAGTCATTAAACCCAAGTTATGCCCGAATTTTTGCCTTATTAACCTCTATAATGTCCTATATAAAATCATTGCAAAAATAGTTTCCAACAGATTACGGTATGTTATGAATGAAGTAGTTTTAGATTCTCAAAGTGCTTTTATATCAGGATGCTTTATCACTGACAATGCAATAATCGGGTACGAAAGTCTCCATATTATTAAAAGGAATAAATTTTATGGTGGAAACTACTTAGCCTTGAAACTAGAAATGTCTAAGGCCTATGATTGTGTGGAGTGGCCTTTCTTAATGGCCATGATGCATAGGCTGGGCTTTTCCACTAGCTGATGCCAAATGATCTACCGATGTATCTCTTCGATCTCATATTCTGTTGTTATTAATGGTGTGGCACATGGTAATATCTCCCCTATTCGTGGTCTTCGGCAAGGTGATCCTCTATCCCTTATTTATTTCTCTTTTATGTCGAAGGCCTCTCGGCCTTCCTTAATTCAATAGAGCAACGGAGGGCTCTACATGGGCTGAAGCTTGTGAGAACAGGCTCAATTATTTCCCACTTATTCTTTGCTGATGATAGCGTTATTATTATAAAAGCATCTTTGAATGATTGCAATTCTCTTTTGGAAAGTCTGCGGTTTTATGAGGCTGCCTCGGGGCAGCGGATTAATTACTAAAAATTGGTCCTATGTTTTGGTAGATCTATTTCGAGGTTGTATACATCTCTACTATCTCAGTATCTTGGGGTCTCATAGGTCCCTTACTACAGTAAATATTTGGGCCTCCCTTGTGTCTCCAGCAAGAATAAGTAGAATCTGTTTGCTGCTATAAAAAAATGAGTCTGGAACAAATTAAAAGGATAGAAGAGGCATTTACTTTCAAATTGTGGCCGGGAGGTGGTTATTAAATCAGTGATTCAGGCTATTCCAACTTACATAATAATTTGTTCAGACTACCAAAGTGTCTAACCAATGAGATTCATAGACTTTGTGCTAGATTTTTTTGGGGCGATGATGAAAACAAGAGAAAAGCCCACTAGTGTCCTTGGGATTATTTGTGCCATCACAAGAAGGATGGAGGGCTTGGCTTTAGGGATTTAAACTCCTCCAATCAAGCTATTTTGGCGAAACAGGGTTAGCATGTGATTGTTAACCCAAACTCGCTGGTTGCAAGAACCCTCCAAAGTATTTGTTTCCCTAACTCTTCACTCTTGTAGGCATACCTTAAACATTCTGATTCTGCCATTTGGAAAAGCATCCTATGGGGTCGAAAACTACTCTTCAAGGGACTTCGTTAGTGTATTGGTGATGGCTTATCAGTCTCAGTCTACTATGATCATTGGCTCCATCACCTTTGTCCTTTAAACCTTTATTTACTCACACTCTCCCGAAACACTCATTAGTGGCTGATCTGCTTAGTCCCATAGGGTACTAAAATCGAGAACTTATACAGAAATCTTTTTCGAAAAAAGAAGGCAACTTTATCCTAAGCATTCCACGCTCATACTCTTGGAACCTCTTTAGTAACTCTCTTATGTGGCACTTTTACAAACACGGACAATATTCTGTTAAGAGTGGTTGTTGGCTTTCTTTTGCTCCTAACCATGCTTCTCCTAGCAATGGCAATGGCAATATTGTTACCTGCAATTGGTGGCGGTCCCTGTGGAGTTTAAAGCTTCCTCAAAAGATCAAATATTTTGCTTAGAGAATATCTTATGGTTGGATCCCTACTTTCTTTAACCTCAAAAGACACCATGTTCCTATTGATGACTCATGTAGTTGTTGTGCCAAAGGAGCTGAAAATACCATCCATGCAATATGGCTCGACGATGCACTAAATAAAGTACGCCAATTATGTACTTTCATGAATGGCCTTTATATTTCTCATAATACATTTATGTTGAATTTTTTGATTGAGTGCCGAGCGTGCCTATTGGCTGATGATTTTGAGACCCTGCTAATACTTTTTTGGAGACTTTGGTTTATCAGAAACCAGTTTGTTTTGGAATAAAAAGAGTTCAAGATGTCGAATGTGCTAGGTTGGGCAAAATGTTACAGGACTAAGCTTATAAAGATTCATACATCTACTTCTAATACTCCTATACCACCTCACAATTCATGGATGACCCCTAGGCTGGGCTCCATTAAACTAAACACTGATGCAGGCCTATCATCAAAATACCTCAAAGCCATGCTAAGAGTGATGATACGCGATTACGGTGGGTCAGTCTTGGCCTCCTCTGTTATTTTTATTAATGTACAGCCTTCAATGGACATCCTCAAAGCTTTAGCGTTACTACAGGGTCTTTGTTTGGCTAGGCTGCTAAGTATTTCATCCCTCGAAGTGAGTTTGAATGCGACGAGAGTCATTTAAGACATCAACAACTGCTCCCCCTAGGCCTTAGAATTAGGGTTGGTCCTTCATGACATTAGGACAATAGCCTCATCATTTGTTTGTTGCTCATTTAGTCATGTTCATCGCTCATCCAACTGGGTGGCACACGAATTAGCCCATATCACCCTCAGTTTAGATTCTAAAACTATTTGGTACGGCAAAGTTCCTCCCCAAATAGAATATTGTGTAATTGAGGATAATTCCTCTTAAATTCATTAATGAAATTTGATTTTAAAAAAAATACACTAATTATAGTATGAGGAGCCACCAAAAAGTCAATTAGCATTATGACAACATCTTCAAGTCTACTTTATATTTTGAAGATAAATGTTCTCAATTTAGAGATTCAACATTTAGATATTAGCTACTAAAATGATCCATTTCTAAACTATCTAATTAACTTCAAGAAGACCAAAACCAGTGAGAAACCAACGGCAGAAAACCAACAAAAATAAATTAAATCTTTTTTAAAGCCTAGTCAAAAACCTTAAAGCTCAATCTTTAGACCCTCAATTGAACATTTCAATACTTCAGGTCAAAATACATGTAATAGATTTAGTAACTTATTTAATCTTTTTCAATTTAAGATATCCCCCAATTTAGAATATTTTTTATTTTGTCAATTTTCGTATTATATTCATAGTTTCTATGATTAATTCTTTTCATATATACTAGGGATTTAATGCTTACATAAAGGCCACCTCTTATAGATATTATTCAGAGTAAAAATACAAAAACTCTAATTTCTCTAATCAGAGCGTCAATTCTAAATTTATTTAATATAGTATCAGAGCTTATTCAATCTCTATTTTATCTTCTTTCTAATGTCTAAAACTATCATTGCCACATGATAATAACTATTGCAGTCACATTACTATTACCATAATCACTGCAACCATCACCATTGTCCACTGCTAGCATTCCTTGTCCAACTAGCAAGCTGAGATCACCACCCTACTCAAAATCCGTCGGAGATCTCATTCCTGCTCTCTACATACCTCAATGCGCCGTCAGTCGCCATAAAATGACCAAACCCGAATCAGCCCTCTTTTTTCTCCACCACTATTTTTTTGTGCAAGTGAATGCACACTGCTTAACAAATCAAACTCATAATTGATCAGCGGTCTCAATGGGATTGAAATCACATTGCTTTGACATTAGATGCACCTGTATATGCCACTTAAGCGCCTTATCGTCCACCTTCGCCGTCTCAAATTCGGACTATTTTTCAATTCGTTGTTCTCATTACCCTCACCAATTATTTTAAATGTTTCAAACGAGTCAGCCAGCACCAAACTTAAGTTGATCGAAGACATAACTTCACCACACATACCACTTGAAGATATTTTATCCTCGATTGCTGTCGTAAACTAGCACATGAGCGATCATCTCTAGCATTAAATGTCTCCTCTCGGTTCAATCAATTCCTAAAATATTTGTGTAGGCTGCTTTTAGGTTTTCAAGGAAATCTAGGAATTGATCATTGTTTCAATTTAAGTATCTCTACAAGATAGACCTCAACAAAAAACTGAAAAATAAAGTGATTGGATTTAGCAGTTTCTCATATAAAACTATTGACTCTAAAATTATATTAATATAAAAAAAATAAAATTGTTTCAATCACATACAAAATAAGAAATGTCTCTTTTTTTAAAGAGAGTATAAGATTATTCACATTTAATTTGATGGTTATAGGCGAATTAAAAGCTAAGCAACGGTAATATTAATTATAAACATTTCCTAGGAAAAAATTAAAAAAATGTCTCTTATATTATCTTGGAAATAGCAATATAATTTTATAAAGTCATATGATCTGCATGTTATATGAAGAACATAAGCTAAACAACAATAAAATAGAAGATTTTAAGAAATGATAAATCTATTCGCTATATTAATAATCAAGTTAGATTTGGTGTCTCATAAAGTATTTGTTTTTTTTTTCTAATAATTCCTATGAATTAGATATAAAAAAAAAATTTGAATAGGTATTCAACTTAATTATTATATAAATGTCTTTTTTTCATTTATTCTCTTATTCGACAGCAATCATTGCTGTCACAAAGAGGTTCTCAAAATGGGACTTCTTTAGAGTGGGAAAATAAAAAAATAATAATAAATCTTAGATTTGTAAGTTTCAGGTATTATGAGCCCAAATTAACATTGTTGTCGTCTATAAAATAATCAATTTCTACAATACTAAAGTAGTAATTAGTTGTAAACTAAAGCAATTAAGCAGTTGATAGAATATATTGTTTGAAATGTTGTGAGTTTTAAAATAAAGTATATATGATTAGTAGATTTTATTATTAAAATATAGTAAGATTGTATATTGATTATAACAGACATATTACGTTATTCTCTTTTGGGTTAATCTTGACAAAAATGTTTGAAATTATACACACTTTTTCTAAACACAACTTTAATTTAAGTAAAAAAGAACACTTGATTGAAATTTTTTTTTTTTTTTTTTTGAATGTTCACTTGATTGAAATTTAATGAGCTCCAATTTATATAATATCATATAAAAAAAAATTTGAAGCTGTAAAAAGAATAGTAATAACAACATAACTATTGTTGTATGAAAATTATTGCTCGACAAAAACTCACAAAAGCCTAAGTTCAAGCTACTTACATTTACAAGAATGTGTATCGAAAAAAGTAAAGTAGGCTCAAGCTACTTTATGGGCTTAATTTTTGAGTTGTAGTTTGTTAAATATGGCATTAACTAACTAAGATTAAAATCATAGAAACTTTTACGTTAAAACCCACTTAAGAGATATTTAGATTTTAATGAAAGTAAATGCATGTGATTAAAGCTAATAAAGAAACAAAGATCAATAAGACACTTTTTAACTTTTAAATTTTTTCTTAAATATGGTAACTAATAAATATATTAGTCTATTAATTAGAATAAAATTGGTATTGTTCAATTTTATTTATTAAATTTATTTTTACCTTTTTAAGGAACATAAAACCTATTAAATAACCTACATTTTAAGAAGATACAGGGCTAAATAAGTAGTATTGACTTAATACAAAACTCTAACCCTATAAAACCTCCATAATACACGTGAAACACAAACAGTTAAACCCCTATCACACCAAATTTATCCTAACTCTTCCTTAGCAAATATGGCATTTTATACTTCACTTCTTATTCACATTATTAATCAAGAACTTAGAAAATCAATAGCCCCGTTTCTGTTTTCGAGCCCTAAGATTCTTAAAAACTAACTTCCACCATATACATTCAAGGTTTAAGAGGCGAGTTCCTCTAACTTTCAAAATTAAGATTTTTACGATCTAAAACTCTAACCTTGCATCATATACTATGCACCTTACACAAGTTTATAGCACTTATAATCAAAATCACGCTAATTAATATTTTCTCTTTTAATGTGCTGTTCTTGAATTCCCAAAAACTCTTTTAGTTGTTGAAAATTTTCTTTTAGAAAAGCTATGGTGAATATATTGGTTATATATTCTTTAAATTTGCAATACTTAAACTGAATCTCTCTGTCTATGATTGCTTCTCATATAAAGTACTATTTGATTGCAATATGTATGGTTTTGTTATGAAAAATTGAATTTCTTTTGCAATTGTTATGCTGATTTGTTATCACAAAATAATTTCATGCCTTTTTATTTCTCTTGAATGTCTTATAAGATTCTTTGCAACCAAATAGTTTGAGAAATTGTCAATAATGCTGAAATGTATTCTTCTTCAATAGAGGCTTTATGCTACTATTTGCTGCTTCTTTCATACCTAAAAAAATCATACCAAAACTAAAACAAAAAAAAATACATAGCTTGAGATGCTCTTTATATCATCATTACTATCACAAAAATCAATTAACTTTACATCTATAATTCTCTAATATTTAATGTCATAAATTTATTGTACCTTGCTTACAAGTATCTTAGCACACTTTTTATTGCCCTAAGATGAAATTGGCTGGGAGAATGCATAAATTTTGATAATAAACTTAACATAGAAATAATTTCGGGTCTTGTATCTATAAGATAATATAAGTTTCCAATTAAACTTCTATAATAAGTCTTATCAACTTTCTTACCCCTAGATTTTTTATTTCATTTATAATTCACCACTAATAGTGTTGCTACTTGATTACATTCAAATATACCAAATTTTCTTAGAATATTTTCTGCATATGTATATTTATTTTTAAAAAATAAACACACCATCATCTTCTTGATAAATTTTAATGCAAGGAAATAATGCAAAAAACTTATGTCACTCATCTTATATTTTTTCATCATCTCTTTAAAATCTTTAATCATTTTTTTCATTATTCTCTGTGAAAATCAAGTCATCAACATAAACAACAACAATAAGAATATGGACATATCATGATATTTTATATACAAGGTAGGTTTACTCTTACTTTTTCTAAATCATTTCTCTAAGAAATAGCCATAAATTTGAGTATACCAAACTTTTGGGGCTTGTTTTAGACTAAAGCCATTTTAAGCTTATTTCTTTTTTGTTCTTCACTCTTGTAAATATACCTTTAAGGCTGCTCAATATAAATATCTTCTTCTGTTTCTCTATTTAGAAAAGCTGATTTGAAATTAAGTTGGCATAGTGACCAATTTTTTGTGTAACCATTACAATAAGAGTTCTTACGGTGTCAAAGTGAGTAACTAGCATAAAAATTTCATTGTAGTCATTACTATATTGTTGTGTATAGTGAAGCCTTTAGCCACTAGCCTAACTTTATTTATTTACACACTTCCACCAGCATTGTATTTCACTCTATAAACCGATTTTACCCTAATAATTTCTTTTTCATTTGGCTTTTCTACAAGCTCCCATATTTTATTTTTCTCAATAACATTAATTTCTTCTTAAATAACTTTTCTCTAGGCTTCTTCTTTTATAGCTTCTGCAAAACTTCTAGGTTCAAATATACAAAAATTGCATCTTTCATAAATTTCACTCAAACTCCTTATTTTTTATGAAGTTGGTGATGGTGAAGAAGTTGATGAACTTAAAGACTCACTTGCTATTGATGATTGGGTTGATAATAGAGAGGCTTAAGGCGAATTTTTTTTTGTCTTCATTACCTTTTTTGAGAATTTTTCTACAAGAATAGTCTTCTTTTCTTTACCATGTTTCCAACTTCATGCTTTTTTTTAATCAAACAACACATCGCAGCTTGTAACTATCTTATTATTCTTCAAATTATAAAGCCTATAGCCATTAAATTGTGAGCTATAGCCTAGTAAAATACACTTGTCACTGCTTTATTAAGTTTATGTTTCTTTTCTTTTAGAATTTGTGCATAACAAACACAATCGAAAACTTTCAGATGCCTTGTTGATGTCTAAATTTTGATCTATGCTCCAATAGATGTTTGATCTTGAATTGCGTTTTTGGGACATTTATTTATTAGGTATACAACACTATACATTACTTCTACCCAAAAAGCCTTTGGCAACCCTTTTTGTGAAGCCTAAATTTGGCCATCTTCATTATTGTTTAGTTTTGTCTCTCAGAAACCTTATTTTATTGTGGAATATAACCAACATAAGTTGTCTTTCAACACCTTTGTCTTCACAAAACTTGTTACATTGATGTGAACTGTACTCTTTGTCTCTCTCACTTATCAAAATTTTCAAGTAATTTCTTATTTGCTTTTCAACTAGGCTTTTAAACTTCTTAAAAAAAGAAAATAAAAACTTCAAATTTTTCTCTCATAAGAAACACCCATATCACTATTGTAAAATTATTAATGAAAAGGTGTAGACATTGGTCCATAAACATCTGTGTGAACTAATTCAAGTGCTTAATTTTTTTTATCTCTATGCCACTCCTTTGAAAAATGTTATCGATGATGCTTTCCAAGTACACACCCTTCACAAATTCCTTTGTTTTCTAGGTTACTTTGCAATCCCATAACCATATTTCTTTAATAAAGTAATTTCAATCCATGAAAATTTAAGTGCCTAAATCTTCTATGTCATAACAATTATTCATGAAGTTCTTTCGTCTTCAAGGTTACATCTCCTCCATTTTTGAAAATAATTGGAAAACTTCAAGTTTGCTTCATGGCTATATTATTCATAACTTGTATCCTATGTTTTTTTCTATAAAAAATAGTGCAACCATTGCCTACAAAGTGAACAACATATCTTTATTCTACAAGCTTTGCAATACTAAGTAAGTTTCACTCCAAATCTAGAACAAGCAATATATTAAGAATGTATTTGGTTTCTATGTTGGTTTACACCGTAATTATGCCTTTTCCTTGTACTTGCACCAAAGTTAATCAAAGTATCCATATCTAGAAAAACATCTTTATCACTAGTCATATATAGTTACTATAGCCACTATCAAGAAACCAAACATCTTTTTTCTATTCAGAGGTACTTTGGCAAGCAAAAAATAGCATTCACCTTCTTTTTCTTCTGCAACACTTAAATGTTGATTATTTTTAAATCTACAATCTTTTTAAAGTGCCCAAAGTTTTTGCAATTAAAATATTGAGGTTTTTCCTCATGCCAATAATCTCTCTCCACGTGATTACTCCTTTTATAACTACTACACTTATGTTGTGATTGAGATGCTTCTTTATTATTAAATTTTTCTCTTCTTCTTCAATTATTTCTTCTTCCTCTTCCATTATTTTTTCTGCCTCTCCCTTTACCTCTTCCTTGTTTGCCCCCTCTAAAAGAGGTCTCTTGATTGACATTAGATTATATATGCTTTTAATAAAATTTTCAAAGTATCGCATCAATTTTCCTTTAAAAGATTTGCTAGAACTCATTAACTCCTATATTGTCAACAAAGAAAGATCTTTTTTTTCTTTTATCGCAGAAATAATTGAATAAAAATTTTCAGGCAAACTAACATTTGACTTAGGATTAGTCAGCTCTATTTCTTGATGGGGCAGGGAAAGGATATAACTCAGCGGTAGCGTGTCACCTTGACATGGTGGAAGTCATCAATTCGAGCCTGATTATCCCTAAACCCAATATGAGTTGTGAATAAGGACTTTCTTAACAACCTTTTTACTTTCAATATTTTCATTATATGTTTTCATTTGATTCACAAATTCTATAAGTCTATCTAAAATCTCTTGCATGGTTTCATTTTGTTTTAATTTTATATTTTCAAAATTTTTTTTTAAGATCTTGAAGTTTAGAAATTTGTGCTTTTAAACTCCCTTTGAATTTGTCTTAGAGAATATTCCATGCCTCTTTTATTGTTTTTGAACTAATTATTTTTAAAAATATTATCTAAAACTCCTTGTTGAATCTTCCTAATAGTTTGAGTATGTCTTTGTTGCCTCTTTTTTAAAGACCCCTTCTACTCTTCTGTTAATTTTTCTTTGGGATCATCTTGTGCTGAATTAGACTTTTCAATTTATTCTTCTATAAAATTTCAAAAATCAAAAGAGAGGAAAAGAGTTTCATCTTTATACACCAAAAATCATAATTTGTTTTTCATCTAATACATAAGATTGTTGAATTATTGTATTCAATGAACTTGTTCTTTCCATGACAAGTCTCTTCGTAATATTTTCTTCTTTGATCTCTAACTTTAATACCAATTTATGTTTGTTATTAAGTAGAACCTGTTAACGTGTTTTAGGGTGCATGCATGTAATTATGTATATATTAAAAAAATTTAAATGCATGTCCAACATACATTGCGTAGCGGAATAAAATAATATATTCAATATATACACAGTAAAACTAAATCAAAAATAGTATTAAAATCAAATACATACCCTTATAGACGATTCAGTGAATATTGTTAAACTTTGAAACTTGTTGAGCTTATAATGAAGTCCACACTTGAATAATTCTAGAATCCAATAGCTAGTAGGATTAGAGCAACTAGAATAGTAGTTTTTGGTCTTAATTTCATATAAGAATCAAAGAAACAACTCAACATTTGAGTTGGTTTTAGCATTAAAATGCATAAAATGTGCTTTAGGGACCTAAATGTAATATTTTAAATGTTGCATTTTTTTCTCTTTGTTTTTGCACGAATTTGAATTCTAAGCTCACTCCATCAACAAATGAAACACCTTTCATTCGTAATAAGTGTTAGGGTTTGTGCTTACACGCCATCCTTATTTGTATGAATATTTATTTTGTAATATTTATACAATGAATATTTTATTAAATCGCTAGTAAGCTTTATTAAATGGCAATTAAGCTTGTAACATTATAGACATGATATGATCTGTATAAGTTCATATCTGGTTTAAAGAAGTTTAGACCAGGGCTAAGAGTTAGCAAAGCTGATAGTTATAAATGCTAAGAGTTAATAGGTTATAATAGCCAGCGAGATCTAAATAGTTAGAACCTTATCTATAATGTGACAAAGACCTGAGAATTTACTAGTAATGACATAGTTACAAAGAGTTGTAATAGATACTAAGAAATTTCATTATGTAAGTATCTTCTCAAATAAAGAGTTCCTGATCTACGTTCACCAATGAGAGTTTATCGGTAAAATATAATAATATAGATTAGTGTATGTTTATATCTGTATTGTATAGATGATTATTCTTAGTTAACCATAAGCTTGGTTGAAGCTCATATAGATATACAGGTATTCAGTTAGGACTGGCTACTGAACAGACTCACGAGAACCCTAATAGATATCCTATGAAACCGTCAAAGGAAGGTTCTCTCGAGTTGAGTAGTATTTGTGATCCTTCGACCTGAGCACCACGGTGGACTTGTGGGAGATCCACCATGCTTTGGTTCCACGTATGTCAGAGACCTTCCATGGTCTGACCGCTACGTATCGCTGGGTATGGTCCGATGCTCATGAAGTTCGATATGCATAGACATGGAATCCGCCAGCTCATATAGATGGGTTGTATATCTGAAACTTCGAGATTGTATCTTGTAAAGTCTTATGGCCATAAGCAATCAACCTAGGAAAAGCGTTTTCTACAGGTTTGAACATTATAGCAAAAGTGTTTGCGTATATTGTTCATTAAGATACGAATCTAAGATAAAGTAATGGCTGAAATATCGAGATTTGACGGTAATGATCTATATCCCGTTCATACAGGATATAATGACGGAAGGATTATACGAATATGTAGTAACCTCAACATGTATGGTCTAACGCATTAATTTGTGATATTCGTAATGTGTGCGTAGGGCATCGATCACGGACTTATGGAATAGTTTCATTTGATGAATCAGGCGTGGACCTAGAGAGTCCCAATATGAAATGTATTCTTTGAGCACTTGGGCAACGTATCGTATTGAATAATTCAATACAGTAAAATCCAACAATTTACTAAAGTTAAGTTACTAAAGTATATGGTCAGATGGTAGGACCCACTTTAGGTTAACTTGGTAACCTAGTAAGGACATAAATGTAATTTCACTTAATGATTATTTAATTGTTAAATAATTCAAATAAATATTTATTTATTTATTTAATTGTTAAATAAATAATTTTAGTTTAACTAAGGTTAAGAGTTAACTATTTAGTTAAGTTAGATTAACTATACTTAATGGTTAAGTAAAAGTTAACCTAACTATGGATAAGTTAGTTAACTGTGGTTAAAATATTAAATGTTCTTTAACCTAACTACAGTTAAGTATTAACTATAGTTAAAATATTTAAATATTTATTTAACCTAACTAGAGTTAAGAGTTAACTATAATTAGGTTAGGTTAAATTCAAATTGAAATTAAGTGTTATAAAATGAAATTAAATTCATTTTTATAAATAAGACAAATGTAATTAAAATTCATAAGTTTGTTAAGTTTTTATTTTGCAAAAACTTAGCCAGCCATTACAAAGAGAGAAAAGAGAAATTATTTTCTAATTATTGGATTCAAGAGTTGAATTCATTATTTTCTTTTATAAGGCATAAAACTAATTTAGCAAAATAGGTTTTGATTAAGTGTTAATCAAAAGAAAAAATCAAGAACATAAGTTTAAGTTGTTAAACTTTTGCTGGATCAAAGGCTGTCATTCTAAATAATCAAACCCACTAGTGTTGATTACTAGAATTGATCAAAGGTTATATTTTGGTGGACTTCAACATTTTCCATCCAAAGACTTCAAGGGTTATTTCTCTAATTTGTTTCTGTTAATTCATTTAATATGTTATGATTATGTTTACTGCAATGTTTTAAGCTTCTGTTGCTTTATTATATGTATGAGATATGTATATATTATTGTTAAACGCAAGACCCATATGCAAACACCCTAAAATAATCAACTCCCAACAATAAGAAGTTTAAATTTCTTAAGGGGCCACATGTCTTTTATTAAGGCATGTGTTGTCATGCAATACTATGCATGATCGACAAATGTCACTTATGTTATCCATGCAAACACTTTGCATGGATGACATTTGTCACATGCATGTCATTGCATGTTGCCATTTGTCACACAAATGGCCATGAACAGATGCCATATGTGCATTTGCACTTTTTTACGCAATAGGAAACTATTTGTAACATTTGCAAACTATGATTCCTACTTTCTAAATAGGTCCTAAAAACGTATCCTATTTTTAAAATCTTCTCGGATCGATTTGTACGATCTGTCTCCCGACCTTCATGCTCAACGAATACACTTCATATTGTGAGACTTTTTAGGTTTACCTTTGTTTATCCCCCCAGATACGTTATAAATATTATAGAATAGAGTGTTGAACCATACAAGTTGAGGTCAACCATATCCGTATAATTCCTCTGTCATCTATATCTTGGAAGAGAAAAAAATATAGATTATAACCATCAAATCTCTATATGCTTATTCCTAGACTTATCTCCAGATACATATTTCTGTAAACAATATTCGTAAACTTCTTTACGATATTGTTTAACCCTAATAAAAAATTCCTTTTTTGGGATTAACGGTTATGGCCATAAGACTTTTTGAAATATATTCTTAGAGTATTTGGATATACAACTCACTCATATAAGCTAACAGATCCTATATTTAGGCATACCAAACTCCATAAACATCGGATAATACTCTGCGACACCTAGTAGTTAGACTATGAAAGGTATCTAGCATGCGTGAAACTAAAGTATAGTGGATCATTCACAAGCCCACCACAGCGCTCGAGTAAAAGGATCATGAATACTACTCGACTTGAGAAGACCCTCTATTGACAATTTCATGGGATGTCTATTGAAGGTCCTCATGAGTTTATTTAGTATCCAATCCTTACTGAGTACCTACATGCCTATAGACTTCTACTAAGCCTATGGTCTGCTAAGACTAACCATCTAAACAATCTAGATATAGACATACACTGATTTGAAAGGAATACCAATCGACCCATGTTGTAACCATGGAACAAAAATAATATTTTTGAGAACATATTGCGCAATGACATTTTGTAGCACTATTTACAAACTCTTTGCAACTACGTCATTATTATAATATTCTTGAATTTTTGTCTTTATTTCAGACAAGGTTCTAACTCTTTAGAATTGATAACTCTTAGCGTTGACCTAAATACTTTTAGATCAAATGTAAACTCTTTTAGATCTACAATGTCCGAAAAGTTACAAGCTTTTTACCATATAAATAATAGTAATAATTAGCGAATATAAGAAATGTTTATTGTATAAATATTAAATAAATAAATATTCATAGAATAATTTGAATGGCATGTAAGCACTATTCCCAATAACTCCTACTTGCTCTAGTACCATTCACAATAATATTTAATACCCATCATGTCCATGTGTTTCTCAAATACTCTAGGAGTTAAGGTCTAGTAAGCAGATACGATATGTTATCTATAGAAACTATTACATCTCTCATAACCAAGATTTTTCTAATTATGTGATATTTTCTCTCTACTTATTTAGACCTTTGGTTTGCCTTTGGATCTTTTGCTTGAGCTATTGCCTCATTGTTATCACAAAATAGTAGGATAGGATCCACTAAACTTAGACTCCGAGCTTTGTGACAAATTTACGTATCCACACTGCTTCCTTTATAGCTTCTAAAGCTGTAATATATTCTGCCTCTATAGTAGAATCAGTTATGGATGCTTACTCAACACTTTTCTAACTAACTGCAGTATCATTGAGAAGAAATACATATCCAGATGTAGACTTTCTATCACCTGAATCATACTGGAAGTTTGAGTCAATGTATCCCCTAATTTGCAATCATTTTATCTATAAATTAAAAACTTATCTTTTGTATCCTTAAGGTATTTCAGAATATGTTTCACGGTCAATGGTCGCTGCCTGGATCAGACTGATACCAACTTATGACACTTGTAACCATACTGATGTCAGGTCTCGTACATAGTATGGTATACATCAAAGCTACCTATTATAGATGCATATGGTATGTTAGACATTCTAACTCTTTCATATTCTATTTTAGGAAACATTCTCCTAGAAAGATGAATGTTATGTTTGAAATGTACATTAACTGCTTTACAGTTATTAAAGTTATACTGTAGTAACCAGTATCCACAATCGATAAAAATAAGTATTTATATATATATATTTTTTATTTGTATATGGGTGATACTTGATTTATGTATTGTTATTAGTAGTGTTTGTATAGGTTAAGGACATACTATTAGTATTTGATTTATTTGCAAGACTTTAGATTTATTTTAGGGACCAAATTATAATACTTTGAAAGTTTTAAGGGCAAATTTATAAATATAAAAAATTAGCCTTTTAGTATAAAAATACACTTTTGAAACTCTAATTTACTCATTTTTGGGTCTAGCTATCCCTTTAGAGAGAGAGAGGAGAGAAATAGAGGGGAGAGAAAGAGAAGAAGAAGAAGAAAAAGAAGAAGAAATTGAAAATTTGGATTTTAAGAGGTATATCACAACTATTTCTCAATTTATTGGTGTTAATTAAGTTAATTCCTTTAAGTTTTGATTTCTAGAAATATGTATAATTGAGGATTTGATGTGTATTTCATAAGATATTGTGAGAATTGATGATGATCTATGTAGATAGTTTGATAAATCAAGATGAATTGTATAATTTCTACTTGATAGTCTCTTGATCCAGGAATTTTATAAATTTTTGTGATTTGATTCTGGTTTTAAATTTTGATTATATGAAATTAGATATGTTTAGGATCATCTGAGACTTTGAATCGATTGAAAATTCTAAAAATTGAAATTTTAGTGAATTTATCAAAATGACCCTAAAATTCTGGAAATATACTGTGTTAACAGTATGATACAATGACAAATAATTTTTGATCTGCTTAATGATCTTCAAAAATTACGAATTTATGAAATATGATAATTTTATATGTCTCATATGATATACTCAAAATTAAGAATTTAGATCAATGTGGTCAAATTGTTATGATTTTCTAAAAAGTGTCAGCTCATTATAGTATTTGATTAACAGATTTTAAATCTATGGAATAAAATATTTTAAAATATTTTTGCCAAGGATTTTGAAGTGAAATATTTATCATGGATTGAAATATGTGTCAAGAGTAATTCTGTGATAGTTTTATAATTTTTGAGTTAATAGCTAATTTTATAAAATTAAGAGACTGAATACTGTACAGTAAATATTTTGATCCCACCAGAATAATAGTTTGGATTTGATGGTGTTTATGAAATAGAATGTGTAGGAATTATGATATAGTATTCTTATATAAGAAAGATATATGAGTGATGAAATATATATTTTGATTTTGGAGTATTGAACATTATTTAATGTATAAGAAAAGTTTGTTAAGTGTAAGTGGTTAGAATGACAGGTTTTGAGAAACCAAGTAATTAGACCAATTTGATGTGATAAATGCAATATGTATAGTTTTGTAAGCTATTTAAAGTGTTTTATGTGAACTTTGATGCTTATAAAAGGATTAATCTCTATTGATAGGTTAAGGAGAATTAAGCCTTGTACTCGAAAGTGTTAAGAGGTAAGTATATTAGACTTTTACTGAAATCACAATAAGCATAATAATTGTCTATGTATGATTTTGTAAATGTACTTAGAAATATATTTATGTAATGACAATGTATATTTGATATGAAATGTGAAAGAAATATTTTTATGAATGTGAGCATTGACATTGAGCATGGACATACATGTGTTTAAAAAAGTGGGCTTTCAAAATGAAATGTGTTTAACAAAGTAAATTTTTGAAGTGAAAAATGTCCATGAGATATATTTTGTGTTTTGAGGATGCTTGAACTCACTATTTACTTAGTAGGCATTTTATGTGATTTATGGAGCCTTTATGTGTAGGCTTTCCTTCGGGATTGATATATGTTATGTGTTTTGTATATAAGGAGGATCCTATTGGTACCTAAAGGAAGAGTGAGTCATCACATTCGTGTGGTGGCGTATTGGTGCATGTGAGAGGACTCACCGATGATCAGGGTAAGGGTTTGACTTTCACCTTCGGGCATGAGTATTATATATGTGTAATTTAAAAACCTCACTTGTACTATTTCTCTCATACGGTATGTTACCTATGAGTGACATTTGGCTTATTATGTGATATGTGATATATAAGTCCTAGTAAGTAGTAGTTGAGTGATGGTATTCCTATTATATATTTTGAAAGAATGTATAAGCGCTTACATGACATGTGATTTGATAAGATTATGATTTTGATTTATCACAGCATATCATACGTATGCATTGTGTACATATATGTATTTGTATTTGATATATGAAAAACTAGTATGCTTACTGAGTTTTATACTCATTATAGTTTATGGTGATTTCAAGTAAATAAGGTACATGTGTGCTTAGCGGATTTGGCAAGGCTTCTACTGTTCCTTGGATTCCCTAAGTTACTAGGTTGCTAAGTGTTTCATTTGGCGACACGTGAGATAAGATATTTGATTTGTCCCTATTGAATAAATGTTTATGTATTAGTTTATTGTGTGAGGTTATTGGTTGATTTTAAGTAAGAATTTGTAATGAATACATTCTAGGCTTCCGATAACAAAGTTGCTACTGGTGACGTAGTAAAGTGTAATCTCTGAGAAAACTCTGCGTATCTCCGATTTACTAATTGTCCCAGTTATAATTTAATTGTTATAATTCTGAAAGAAATTAAAATAAATGTTTAAATATTATTGAATGAATATAAGTGATGTCGTGTGTCGGATATTTTGGGTCTAGGGCGTAACATATACCTTTTAAGAATATTTTCTATGTACAAAAATTGATAGAATTCTATTAGCCTCCTAACTCTATCTCTATAAAGCTTTATATCAAGTATACAGGATGCCTCTCCCAAATATTTCATTTAGAAGTTCTTACTTAAATAACTTTTGACTGATTGCTACATACCAATATCATTTTCATTAATGAGTATGTCATCTACATAAAGAATAAGAAAGACAATTAAGCTCCCACTGACCTTTTTGTACATACATGCTTCCTCTTTATTTTTGACAAAATTATACCTTCTGATTACTTTATCAAAACGAAGATTTCAACTTTAGAAAGCATGCTTAAGTTTGTAAATAGACTTCTTTAGTTTGTATACTAAATTAGATGTTAGGCTGGATGTAAACCTTTCAGGCTACTTCATATAAATCTCTTCCTCAAGATTTCTATTCAGGAAAGTCGTCTTTATCTCCATCTACTAGATCTTAAAATCATAGTATGTAGCAATAGCCAATTGAATACAAATTAACTTTATCATAGAAATTAATAAAAAAGTTTCCTCGTAAACGATCTCAGATCAGTAAGTATAGCCTTTGGCTACCATTTGGGCTTTAAAGGTCTCTACCTTTCTATCGAGCCTACGCTTCTGCTTGTAAACCTATTTACAACCCATAGGAACAATTTCTTCGGGAAGTTTAACCAAGTTTCATACTTAATTCACATGCATAGAGTTAATTTTAGATTTCATGGCTTCTTGCCATTTCCCCGAATCGATGTCTAACATTGCCTATTTATAGGTCATAGAATCATTTTCTTTAACTAAACAAAGGTCAAAAACACCTTCAAACATCATTCCATACCTTATAGGTGGTCTTAAAATCCTTTCTGACCTACATGGATGGTGTGTTAAAGGTGTTTCACTCGATTGAGTCTGATGTTCCATCCTTGGTTCATTAATTTATGGATTAACTTTATCAAGTTCAATCCTTCTACAATCCCCATGACCCTTGAGAAACTATTTCCCTACGAAAGTGGCATAGTGAGCAACAAACACGTTTTGTTCCTCTAGATTATAGAATAGATATCCTATAGAGTGTTTGGGATATCCAATGAATTGATACTTATATTGTTTAGGTGCACATTTATTCTGTTGTGCAAATTTTATGTAAGCAAGACAATCCTATATCTTAATATACTTATGACTCAATTATCTCCCAGTCCATATTTCATATGGAGTAGTAGGAATAGCTTTCGATGAAACTTTACGCAAGTGAGCATCGATTTCTAGAACATAACCCTATAGATATTCCAGTGAAGCTCATCATCGATTGAATTATATCTAATAAAGTTTGATTCCTCCTTTTCGAAACATCATTATGTTGAGGAGTACTTGGAGGACAATATTGAGCGAGAATCTTATTCTCCTTCAAATAAGTTATGTATTCACTGCTCATGTATTCACCATTTTGATCTGATTGAAGGCATTTAATAAGTTATTTGAACATTTTAAAACTTTATGACTTATGTTCCATAAGATACACATGTCCATATTGTGACAAATCATCGATAAAGTCAACAAAGTATCAAAAATTACCCGTAACAGTGTGATTCATTGGACCATATACATCACTATGTACTAGTTCTAATAAATCAGTGGCTCAGTGTCCAACACCTACAAAAAGAGATTTAGTCATCTTCCCTCGAATACAAGATTTATAAACTGGTAAAGGTTCTATAGTAAGATCAAATATCTAACCATCCTTAACCAGATGGGTTAAACATCTCACACCTATATGACCTAACCTCATTTGGCATAATTTTATATTATTTAAAGCTCCCGAACTACTACCTCTGTTTACTTGTGGATTTAAGACATTTCCTATTGCATTCAAAATATAATGACTATTCACCAATTGACATTTAGCTAATAAAACATTATCCGTATCACATAAATATAAGGATCAGTTTTGAATAAATACATGGTAGTCCTTAGTATCTAATACAAAGAGTGATATAATCTGTTTGATAATGTTTGATGTATAATAACAATTATATAACATTAAAGTTCGATTACATGGAAGAATTAATTTAAAAATTTTAATTACTTCAACTTGTAGGAAACCACTATTTCAAACAAGAAATTAGACTTCTCCCTGCTGCAACTACCTAATTTCTTTCAGACCCTGCAACAATTGCAAATATGAGAAGGACTTACGGTATCTAATACCCACCCACTAGAAGCATCACATGCTAATAAAATGGGAATAATAGGTAAACAAATACCTGATGGGTTCTTCTTATTTGTGGCAATATACTTCAGACAATTATGTTTCCAGTGTTTATCATTGCTAAAGTGGAAACACTTTCCTTTATTATTCTTATGATCTTTCTGCTTAGATACAACTTATCTTTGAGGACTTGAATATGGTGTCTTTTTCACCTTCTTCTTCTCTTTAGACTTCTTAGAAGCTTTTGGGACAGAAGATGAAGCACTAGTCTGAACTATAAAGGTTATACCTTCATTTTAATGTCCTCATCAGCTGTCTACAACAAGTTATGCAACTCAGCATAAGTCAAAGTCAATTCTTGCGTGTTAAAGTTTATAATGAACTATGTAAAAGACCCCAGTAGAGATGGGAGAATCAAGTTATTCCCTAAGTCGTTATTCAGGGAAACATCTATAGTCTCTAATTTTTTGATGTGGAAAATCATCTTAAGTACTTGGGAAGTTACCGGACTGCCTTTAGCCAACTTAAGCTAAAAAGGTACTTTGGAGATTCTGTAGAGTTCTACATGTGGTTTATCTCTAAACAACTCCTTCAGATGGAGTATAATGTTACTCGCACTATCTATGTGTGCATGCACTCTTTGAAGCTCATTTGACCTTGAGGTAAGGATGTACGACTTGACTTTCAAATCATCATCGACCCATTTCTTATAAGCTATAACCTCTTCGTTAATGGAAGCTTCAGAAACACCTTTAAGCATTCTCTGATCTATTATGTATCCAAGCTTTTCTGAATCCAGAATAATTCTGAGATTCATCAACTAGTTTGAGTAGTTATTGGAACCTTTTAGTGGATTAGCTTCAAGCATATGTACCAATGGCTTGCTAGAAGCCATCTTATCTTCATAAGATAAAATAAGAGATGTTAACAAAAACATTTCAAAATTGTTAATTGATAACGCTTTAGATCATAAATATAACTAGTATATATTTTTAATCTAAAAGCGCCCTCCCACTACTTTATATATTTTTCATAATCTCTCAAATGAAACAAAATAAAATTTTAGACATTTTAAATTTTAAAGTGAAAAGCAAATCCAATCAGCATTCTACTCAGGCCTCATACTTTAGCGATATTGGCTTTTATAAAACCCAAAAGGTAGATAGCTCTTGTCAATTGCATCTTATGCAACTCTTACTTTTGATCCTAAATACACTTTATCCTTACACTTTAGCGATATAAGGTAAGTATATTCCAAATTTACTCATTAATGATCAAATATAAATTATTGATATTATCCTCACACTTTAGCGATATTGGATAATACTTTCGCTTAAATTTGTCTCCTCTCATGCTTAACTGACATATTTTAAATGACATCGATTAAATTCTTCACACTTTAGCGATACTAGAAAAAAAGACCGAGATGATCAGATTAGTACCGTATTGACAAGGTAGATGATAAGGGCAAATTTGTCATATATTTTCTCATATTTTTATTTTGATATTTTATTATTTTATGAGAATAGATGGCTATTTATGTGCCTTATTGTTATTTATAGGGACTTGAACAAAATTTAAAGAACCCTATCAAGCAACACCGAAGTCAATTCAAAAGGAAATATTGAGCAGTGTCAAGCCATCTCCCTAAGAAATAGTAAAATCTTACATGGCAACACAGCTCAACCACAGCTTTCAGAGATGAAGGAGAAGAAAAAAAGAAACAATGGTCCAACAAGATAATGTACAACCATATAGACCACCTATACCATTTGCAGAGATTACAGCAACTAAGAAGTCAAGAGAAAAGTGTTGAAACACAAAAAAGCGTAGAAACTGGTATTCAAGTACAAGAACAGAAAAGAGACGATGCAGCAGAAGATACTAATAGCAACTCGCAGAAGCAACCTATACAGCCATTCACTCCACCACCTCCATTTCCTCAGTGATTGCAAACAAAGAAACTAGATAAGCAGTTTTCTAAATTTCTTAATGTTTTTAAGAAATTACATATTAATCATCCTTTTACAGATGCATTAGAGCAAATGCCGAGCTATGTAAGATTCATGAAGGACATCCTATTAAAAAAGAGAAGAATAGATAACTTCTAGACTGTAACTCTAATGGAAGAGTGTAGTGCCATCCTTCTAAAAAAGCTACCTCTAAAGCTCAAAGATCCTGAGAGTTTCACCATACTATGCTCAATTGGAAATTATGATTTTGGGAAAGCACTTTGTGATCTGAAAGCTAGCATTAATCTTATGCCATTATTTGTGTATAAAACATTATGACTGAGAGAAACCAAACCAACAAATATCACACTTCAGCTGGAAGATCGCTATCTCACCTATCCCAAGGGATTAATTGAAGATGTGTTGGTTAAAGTTGATAAATTCATCTTCCCTACTGATTTTATTGTTCTGGACATGGAAAAAGACAAGGAGATTCCTATCATCCTTGGAAGACCATTCCTAGCTACTGGAAGAACAATCATTGATGTGCAAAAAAGAGAGTTGATCATAAGGGTACAAGAGGACACAGTTACTTTTAAGGTCTTCAAAGAGATCAAATTACTAGCTGAAAATAAAGACTGTTTCTGTATTAAAGTAGTACACCCAAGCATCAAGCAAATCAAAGATATGGAGACATTGGATCCTCACATCCAAAAAAAAGCATTGAAGCATAGGAAGGCAAGAGAGAAGAAGAAAGAGCAGCATTACAACAAAGCAAGCCAAGAAAAAGAAAAGGAAGAACCTTCTCCCCGGTCTAAGATTAAAGTCTTTCTGGAGAGACATAAGCAGAATACAGCAAAAGATACTCCTCAAGGTTTAATTGCAAAAATATGAAAGCTGAAAAAGAAGAAAGCCAGCAAGTTCACTTACACAAATGCTTCTATCAGCATCTTCGACCCACCATAAAAGAATAGGAAGCCCCATCAAGCTGATGACGTTAAATCAAGCGTTACTTGAGAGGCAACCCAAGATAAGAATTATTATCATTATTATTATTTTTTTTAGCATCTTCAAAAAAAAAAACACAAACAAAAGAAAAGGGTTCAGCGCTTTAGTGGGAGAGTTCAATGCGGCAGCGATAAACAATTTGAGTCCATACCGCCCCCGCAGTAAACACTCAAGGGCACCAGCAAAAATTCCAGGAAGCACCCAAAAACCAGCCTTCAGCGCTGCAGCGATGGACGAATTTCGCGTTAGTGCCAGAACATTACCCTAGCAACAGAGAATCAGCGCCGCAGCGAAATTTGAACAAGGAAGTCTCTTACTTTCACTTCTTTATTTTTTGACATTGAGGACAATGTCTAAATTAAGTTTGAGGGTAGGAAATACTTTCTTGTGTTCATTTTGCTGCATGATTTGAGTGGTCGTTCTTGAGGGTTAATTTTTTTTTAGTTACTTAGTTTTTTTATAGTAATTTATTTTTATTAGGTTTTGTTAAGATGATCATTAGTCTATGATAAGAAAAAAAAATAATACATGACTGAATTTATTTTTTACAAATCATAGGGAATGATAGATACTTGAGACAATTTTGGTTATCTAAGTTTAGGAATAAGTTCGACCTTATTCATAATCACAATTTTTTTTAGCACTTTATAAGCATGAATAGTTATAACTATTACTTAGAAATACTTATGCTTTAGGGAGTACACCACAGTCTCGAAAGACCGACACTCTAGAACTTGTCTTTATTACTACTTGAGGCGAAATCCTAAGACACACATGAATAGAAAAATGCAAACTTTATAAAGTATGTGTCCAGTGCCCAGTGTCACGAGAATTATCGCCCCAGCGTTGGAACAGTGATCGAAATAAGAAAAGATGACCTGTTAAAGTCACAACTAGCGCCTCAGCGCCATACTTGTATCGTACCAGTGACAAGCCAGCCCCAGCGCTAACATTCCACCGCTCTAGCGATGAAGCCTATTTCACTTGTCGCCCAAGCGACAACTGCATAGTGCCCCAGTGCCATACTTGTATCGTACCAACGACAGGCCAGCCCCAATGCTAACATCCCACCGCTCCAGCGGTGAAGCCTGTTTCACGTGTTGCCTAAGCAACAACTGCATAGCGCCCCAACGGTAGCGCGAGTCCTAGTCCGACGAGAATTAAGATTTTCAAGCTCATATCATTCCCTATAAAAAGTCACTTGTTCCCTGCCTTTGAGAATGAACCTAGAGCACCTTATAGCAATTCAAGAGCAACAAAATCCATAGCACGAGTCTTAGAGGGTAATAAGAGTTTAATTGAAACAACTTTAGAGAGAGATTCAAAGCGTTCTTTAGCATCAAGAGTATTTTAGGCAACGCAATTAAGAGCAATTCGATATCTATATCGGTTTGCTATTGATTGTATCATAATTTATTATTATTTTTACTACTGTTCTCTTATAGCCATGAGCTAAACTTATTTTCTAGAGTTAATACTTGAACTCAATATGTGTGCTTAATTGCCATATATTTTTAATATTTAATAAACTTAGTTTTTTTATATTCAAATTACTTGATCTTAATGCTTCAATAAATCTGGCCAATATATGGTGAATGAGTTGATAATATTATTGATAAACTCAGAAGAAGAATCATAATATTTAGACCTATGTAATTTGATGCATGATTGTAGAGTAACATTTAATGTTGCATTTGCAAGTTTTAATTTAGGATAAAAATATACCTAATTGGCATATATGATCAATAAGACCCAATCTTAATGAATCTTAATTTATTACAAATACCATAGGAATATAGGTATTTGGTAAATTAAGATATACTTGCATGACCTTGGAAGAGGCTTATGAATACATTAGTGTCTTGATCAATAACAAAGACTGAGGGAGTTAAATATTAGAGATTAGTGATTAAAAAGCATATTAAGGGATAGTATTAATCCTAAGTTTTCTCTATGTTGCTATCACCTAATTTTTTCTACATTGTATTTTTTCTTTTATATTTTCTACATTCATTCTTAGATTTTTTATTTTTCTGAATAATTATTAGGAAGATATAAATTTAGTAATTGGTTAAAAAGAAGATATTATCCCTGTGGGTTCGACATCCTACTATTTTAGTCTCTTTATTACTTGCATACGATAGTGTATACTTGCACTTAATTTTAAGATATAGAAACATTACATCAGCGGACTATATATAACATTATCTCATAATAAAATACATTTTAATTTGATTAAGAGAGATTTTTCAATTTCATAATTTATCTGCATCTCATGAGGATGTGATTCATAATCACTCATTTATTTTATGCAAGCACAACTAACCTCCACCAATAGTACTCCTATTGGCGTTAACAACATAAATAAATGTTTATAGTTTATAATACAGTAATATTGTTAGCGGATCTAAGGTACGTGGATGTATGCATGTGCAATTGTGTTTATTCCTAACGTAGCGAAAATGTATAAATTTTGCAATAACTAAAATATATTAATCACATTAATATATTTATGGGATAGAGAACTTACTAAAACATGTAACGTTATATACGTATTTTTTCTGGAGTTCGCATAGAGACCAACTCGCGTGCAGTTCTAGTCACTAACTCGGTGGGTTTGGTGAGCTAGAACAATAAGTCTATATTCAGCTTGGGATTAACTCTTAATCCCCAAAATGGGCGGGAGTATGTTTTTATCATTTTCTTCAAAAAGATAAGAAATTGAGAGTTTGAAGCAATTCATAATTGTTCCAATTGGAAGCTTAGGGAAAATGAAATAATTTCATTTTTCTTCCTCATTTTTCTTCTTCTTTATTTCTTTCTTCTTTCTCTTTTTCCTATCCTCCATTTCTTTCTGTTTTTCTCTCGGCCGGTTTTTGGCCAAATCTTCTCATCTCTTTCTCTTTTTCTTTTCTTTATATATATATATATGTATATATATAATATAAGAGTAATAAAAATAATATATAATATAAAAAGAAAGATATTTGATTATTTAACAATTAAATAATTAAAATAAAAAATGACCATTTTGCCCTTCATAAATAGTTACCAAGTTTACTCCTTAGTGGGTCCCACCGAATCCTATACTTGGGTAAACTCAACTGAGGGTCCACAATACGCTATGTGTCCTTATACAATTAGTAAATAACAATTATTAACTAATTATTATATTTAACACTTAAATACAAATACGCACACATTCCCGTGGTAATGCTGAATATTGCTGGATTAAAAAATTTAATCTGGCACGCTACCCCAGTACACAACGAGTACACTCCATATTGCGGAACTCCCTAAGTCATACGCCCAATTCGTCAAATGAAACTATTTCATGAGTCCGTCAGTAATACCCCACGCACACGTCATGGATATACAAATCAGTGCGTTGAACCATACAAGCTAAGGTTACAACGCATACGTATAGTCCTTCCGTCATAATATCTTGGATGTACGAGGATATAGATTATTACAGTCAAATCCCTTTGTACTCATCCATGTCCTATCTCCAGACTTGTATCTCAATGAACAATATGTGCAAACTCTTTTGCCATATTGTTCTACTCTGTCGGAACTCTTTTCCGGGATTATTGCTTGTGGCCACAAGACTTTCTGAGATACAGTCTCAAAGCATCTGGATATCAAACTCCATATAAGAGCTGACGGATCCCATATCTATATGTACCGGACTCTATAAGCATCGGACCATACCAAGCGACACCTAGCGGTCACACCATGAAAGGTCTGTGATATGCGTGGAACTAAAGTATGGTGGATTACTTACAAGCCCACCGTGGTACTCAGGTCAAAGGACCACGTATACTATTTAACTCGAGAGGACCCTCTGTTGATGGTTTACATTTGGTGTCTATTAGAAGCCCTCGTGAGTCTGTCCCATATCCAATCCTAACTGGATACCCATATGTCAATACGAGCTCCAAGCTCACAGTCGGTCAGGAACAACCATCTATACCCGATAGGTACGATATATGCTGATCTACATATAAAAGTATCCACCGATAGACACGCATCAGTAGAAATAGATCAGAGACTATTATTCGAGAACATACTTGCACAACTTGCATTTTCTAGCACCCAATTGCAACTCTTGCAACTATGCAGTTACTAGTATATTCCTAGGTCTATGTCCTATTACAGACAAGGCTCCAACTTTTGAATCTGCTGAGTATTATAACTAGCTAACACTTACCTGTGCTAACATTTATCATTTATATCTTTCAACTGTCTAACTATGAGCCCTTATCTAAATACCTTTAGATCTTATCTGAACTCCTTTAGATCTACAATGTCTATAATGTTACATGCATAATACCATATAAATGGGTATTAGTGATTTAATGAAAATATACACTTGTATAAATACACAAGTATATGTAAATTCAGGGATGGCACGTAAGCACCGACCCTAATAAATATAACAATTATATTTGTATTAAATAATAAAAAATAAATATTTCATAGGCAAAAATGCAAATTAGAGTATATAGTTTGGAACGATCAGCGCGAAAGTTGAGCAACTTGACATTAATTATGCAATATAATGCTCCGAAAAAAATTTTGTACTCATCTTTCAAGCTCACACCCTAGCGTTCAACTTAAAATGCCTAAGAGTTAAATTGCTTTAATGCCCTAGCATTCAACACTTAAACGCTCCAGCATTCTGTGTTAAAAAATGCTTATGTATTCATACCTTTGACGCTCCAGCCTTCTACATGTAACAAACTTGCTTCTATCTTGCGAAAACCTTAGCGTTATATATATGAACGCCTCAGCATTCTGCCCTAAGAACACACGAGCATTCTATATGCAGAACCCAAATGAATGCCCCAACATTATTTATAGAACTCCCCAGCGTTCCTGTCTGCACATGAACGACCTAGAGTTCCCTCGATAGTAGGTCATTTTCTGTACTTTAAACATTACAAAATGCATCTCTTAGTATTTTTAGGCATCACCAATACTTCAAATAACACTCTAATAACCCAAAAAAATGCAAAATCTGCTTTGATACCATTTGTTAACGTGTTTTATGGTGTATGGATGTGATTGTGTACATATTAAAAATATTTCAAATGCATGTCCAACATACATTACCCAGTAGAATAAAATAATAAATTTAAGATAAACACATTACAACTAAATAAAAAATAGTACCTGAATCAGATACATACACTTATAAAAAACTCGATGAAGATTGTTGAACTTTAAAGATTGTTGAACTTTAAAGCTTGTTGAGCTCATAATGAAGTACACCCTTAAATAATTCTAAACTCTAATAGCTAGTGGGATTGGAGTAGCTAGAAGAGTAACTGTTGCTCTTAATTTCATATAGAAATCAAAGAAACAACTCAACACTTGAGCTGGTTTTAGCATCAAAATACATAAAAATGTGTTTTAGGGACCTAAATGCAACATTTTAAAAGTTGCATTTTCTCTCTTTATTTTTTTACGAATTTGAATTCTAAATTCATTCCATCAACAAATAAAGCACCTTTCATTTGTTATAAGAAGTCTTAACTTCTTAAATGGCCATATATCCTTCATTAAGGAATGTGTTGCCATACAATACTATGCATGAGTGACAAATATCACTTATGCTATCCATCTAAATAATTTGCATAGATGACATTCAGCACATGCATATCCATTTGTCATAGAAATAACCATACATAGATGCCATATGTGCATTTACAGTTTTTCATGCACTAGGGACTTATTCATAACATTTGTAAACTATGATTCCCATTGTCCAAATAGGTCTTAAAAATGTATCCTACTTTTTGAAACTTTTCTAGATTGATCTGTATGATCTGTCTTGCTACTCGTGCTCAACGAGTATATTTTATATTATAAGACTCTCTTATTTCACTTCCGTTTATTTTATAGAACACTTTTTCAAGTCTGTGGACAATCCCCCCCCCCCCCCCCCCCCCCCCCTTCTCAGACACACACTCACACATTATGGATATTACAGAATGGAGCATTGAACCATACAAGTTGAGGTTAACCATATCCGTATAATCCCTCTATTTTCTATATCCTAGAGGAGCAAAGATATAAATTATGATCGTTAAATCTTTATATGCTAATATGTGAACTTATCTCTTGATACGTAATTCTGTAAATAATTTTTGCGAACTCCTTTATGATATTGTTTAACTTTAATAAAAAAACTCTTCCCTTTGTAGAAGATTTCTTTCGAATGGCATAATTTTTCGATTTCTTCCTCGATCTACTTCGAACCAAGACACATCTACAATAAAGAAATATTTCACAAAGTTCCCTGCTGTGAAGATTCCTGTAGAGCCCATTGTCATGAAATAGAGAACTCGCTTGAATTAATGTCCATGGTGGAAGAAAAATTACTAGTTCTTCAATCAATATACAGAGGGCGCTTGCCCAATCAATTAAAACTTTTAGGTTTTTTCGGGGTTAACATTTATGGCTATATGACTTTTTGAAATAAGTTCTTAGGGCATCTGGATAAAAAAAAACTCACTTATATAAGCTGACAGATTTCATATCTATGCACACTGAACTTTATGAGCATCAGATTATATCCAGCGACACTAAGCAGTCAGACAATGAAAGGTCTCTGACATGCGTGAAACTAAAGTATGGTTGATCACTCACAAGCCCACTGTAGCGCTTAGGTAAAAGGATCACAAATACTACTCAACTCGAGAAAACCCTCCATTGACGGCTTCATGGGATGTATATTGGAGGTCCCCTAAATCTGTTCAGTATTTAATCCATACTGAATACCTACATGCCCATACGGACTTCCACTAAGCCAATGGTCTGCTAAGACTAACTACATAGACAATTCAGATATAGACATACACTGATCCGAAAGGAATATCGATCGACCCGTGTTAATAACCATAGAATAGAAACAATATTTTTGAGAACATATTGCATAATGATATTTTTTAACACCGTTTGCAAATTTTTTGCAACTATGTCATTACTATAATATTCTTGAATCTTTGTCCCCGTTTCAGATAAGATTCTAACTCTTTAAACTTGCTAACTTTTAAACTCTTTTAGATCAAATGTAAATTCTTTTAGATCTATAATGTTAAAAAAGTTATAAGCTTCTTACCATATAAAAAATAATAATTGACAAATAAAAAAAATATTTATTATATAAATATTACACAAATAAATATTCATACAACAATTTGAACGACACATAAGCACCATTCTCGTAATAACCATGGAAATTATTTTTACTATTTCTTGCAATTTCTATTTTAAGCAACTCCAAATACTTATATAAATAGGTGTTTTTAACTTTTTTTAAAGAATAGAATTACTAACTAAATTTTTACAAAGAAAAGTTTTTTAAAAAAAAACTAGAATTCCTAATACTATTTATAATCAAAATCACATTAATTAATTATTTAATTAATAATATTTCAAAAAAAAAAATTTTAAAAAACATTCCATATTTTTCTTTCTTTCCATTTTCAAATATTTCTCAACAGACATGAGTCGCATGGCGTAAAAAGTGGGACTATCATATTTTCAATTGGATCATACGATTTTAATCCTATTTAATTAGTTATGTCTTAAGAAGTTTTAGACCCAAAAAAATATTTAACAAAAAAAACTTAAACCATATAACAATATTTAGAATATATAATTAAAAAAAAACAGGGTTTTATGTCATAAATTGTTGTACAATAAAATGATTCTTATTAAATAAGAAGAGCGAAAATAAAAGCATTAAATAAAGAATGTCTAAGAATTAAAAACATGAAAACTCAAACTGAATAAGGGTATATTTTCTTTGGGTTTGAATTCGATTCTTTGGAAAACACTACTCCCTTAGATTTTCAAATAATTTGAAAATCACTTTTCGAAGAATTTATAATATATGTTTGGTAAATATATTAATCAAAGTGTGGTGGAAATGCTTATTGACTGAAATAGACATACATATGGTAGTTGGTAATATAATTAAAAAATTATGTATGACTAATTCACTTCTAAAAATTATTAAATCATATTATTTTATACATGATAAGTAAATACTAGTGTATTATTATAATTTATATTTACGTTTTAATACATTTTAAAATTCGAATGAATAAAAAATAGTTTTAAAGATTAAAAGCTTTTAATAACAAATAGAGTGTTGAAGCTTCTAATTGCTATCATCGGCAACAATACAATAGGAGTGATCGTCTAGCGACACCATTAATACTGTAGAAATTTAAAATTTTCAATGTATGCAACGGTGGTTTTGTTGGAATCAAATGAAGTGCAGACAGTTTATGCACCTACCAAAGAGTGGCAGTATGGGAAGAAGGAAAAATGCCATTTTGATTCTTTATTTTATGGATATATATTAATTTAATTATTTTTTAAATATATATTATGTTAATTTTTATAAAGATATTTTTAATAACTTTTTATTTTTATTTTCGTCTTTAAATAATAATTTTTTTTATAGAAATTAATATAATATAATATTTATTAAAAAAAAAATAATTAAATTGATATATATATATATATATTTATAAAATTAAAGATCAAAATGATATCTTCTCTAAAAAAAACAATGTATTACGGTTCAAAGCCATTTGTTTCGGAGTTCCTACGACTTCGTTTGAGTTAATGAGAGCTAAACTCAACGTCTTTATCTTTACTACTAACCATCTTCAACTAATTGGCAGAGCAAACGTGTGAGTGGTTTCTTAGAAGACATTTGAATGCAACCAATCAACAGATTGGTTTGATCTTTTGGATATTGCCAAATTTTGTGGTAACCATTTTAGTTGACTAAGGTGGCGCTGAATTTGCTAATCTTCGGTAGGAGCGTGCGACGTCTACAAATTTTTTCTTCATGTTGATAATATCATCGTTGCATAGATTGAAACGTGTAGATGTTGATAATACTGAGTTGTTGCTAGAGGAACACGTTTCCGTTTTAACGACAATAGAACAGATTAATTTGCCCGAGGTTTTATTTTATTCAAATTTTTTTTTTTTAATAAATATAAGAATTAAGATGATCAATTTTTACTATATAATTATCATTTATATTTTATATATATATATATTAGCTTTTTCGTTTATATCAATCTCAAGTTTATATAATTTATTCTATAACAATTGAGATATAATATAATATAATAAAAATGTAATCTTTAAAGTATTTTTTGTTAAATATGTAATGTTATTTTATATTGTTAAAGTATATGAAATAATATTTTTATTTAATTAATAAAGTTTATTCATACATATGATTAAGTATATATTGATGAGCCTACATTTATAATATATGTGGTTTATGTATTAAGTATATGATGTTAATATGGAAGGTACATATCACAAATTATTTATAAATTAAATTTTATCAATAATTATTAATGAAAAGCACATTTCATTATGTAAGGTTGTAGTTTTTTCTGCTTCTTATAATAGAATATCTATCTTGATCATCGAAGTAGAGACTTTGAGTAAAAAATCAGTGTATATATTACATTAAATAAGAAAACTATGAATTTCAATCAGTTTAACTAAATTATTAATCTTAATTTGCAAAAGTATTAATAAGCTTGATTGATTTTAATTCTAAGTAACGAACTTACATTCATGTGTTATATCTTTTAAGTTATAATCGGGGGAGATCCATATAAATATGAAAACCTCGATAGTTTGAAAATATAATTTCATAGATCGTAAGAATATATATTTAAAAGATTGAACTAATAAATTAGTGTATATGTTACATTGAACAGAAAAATTATGAATTTCCATCAGGTTAACTAAATATCATTAATCTTAATTTGCAAAAGTATTAATAAGTCTGATTGATCTTAATTTTGAGTAAGTAATGAACTTACATTCATATGTTATATCTTTTAAGTTATAACTGAGTGAAATCTATATAAACGTTAAAATCTCGATAGCTTGGAGATAAAATTTCATAGGTCGTAAAAATAAATATTTAAAATATGAAACTAATAAATTAGTGTATATGTTACATTGAATAGGAAAACTGTGAATTTCGATCAGGTTAACTAAATATTATTAATCTTAATTTACAAAAGTATTAATAAACTTGATTGATCTTAATTCTGAGTAAATAATAAACTTACATTCATGTGTTATATCTTTTAAGTTATAACTGAGTGAGATCCATATAAACGTTAAAACTTCGACAGCTTGGAGATATAATTTTATGGGCTGTAAGAATATATATTTAAAATATGAAACTAATAAATAATGTCTACTTAAACTGTTTACAGTACTTGATCATATGAATCTATGACCCTAGTTTATTCAAATATTTATTGAATAATAATATTTAATTATAAATTTATTTATAAATATAGATAACTTAAGGGTAAATAAGTAATTAAAAATTCAAGACATTTTTCTATGGCCTACCTTTAATTATGGACATCAATTGGATGGTCAATTAAGTGGTTATTATTAATCTAAAGACCGAGCCTAATTTAATTAAAGAGTTTTAATTAAATGACCTTTTGTTTATTAACATGGGTTGCTAGAGTATAGCCTTTAACTTTTAGTGGAATAACCCGAAATTAATTTAAAAGAACTAATAGGTCATGAGATGCATAGGATTAGGCTTTTTAAATTAGAGTTAGGAAGCTCATAGGTCTTACAGTCCCTCTATTAGCTTAAATCTTAATTAAACTCTAAATTTCTAATTTTAATCTAATTCTGAATACTCAAGGAAGATTTCTATATATATAGGGGATATAGGAAGTAATAAAAATTAACAACCATAATTGTAAAAATAATTCTTTTATTATGTATTCTTACGTGGAAAAAGAATTTAGTTACAACTTTTTTATCAGATTTGAATATTAGTGAATTTAAAGATTAAGGAAAGATTCACGTGCCTACATGTGTGAGTTTGAAAATTGATAATAACAAAGAAGATTATAGTCGATCAATTCAATATTTACTAAAGTAAGGAATTGAGATAATCTTCTATCTCTATACATGTAATTATGAATAAAACTATTTGGCATCCGCAATGTTTATTTTGTTAAACATGAAATTTTTTTATTTCCTACCAACAATTAGTATTAGAGTTGTCTCGTTTTATATTATATGTATATTCTATTTTTTATGTATGACAGTAATTATTTATTATAGCACCAATTGCATATTTAATCTATGTTTATTAATTTTATTAATTATGTGATGAATAATTATACTCATAATAATTTATAATTAAATATTCGCTTGTATTTTTTTTTAAAAATTGTAATAAAAAAGGAAGGGTGATGCAATAATATCGTGATTTTTTCTTTTATTCTTAGTAATTTTTTAGATTTTTTGGTAAGCCAATTAATTAACGGAAGATCTTCGTATGTAATTCAAAGAATCAAATAGTTTTCTTTTTATTTCATTGTAAATAAAAAAAAGGAGAAATAATTTCCAAGCAATGACATCATATTTCGACGAAAATGAATCTCGGCCCAAGTTGAAACCAACTAGATGCTCTTGATTTTTAGGTGAAAGCGAGTTTTGCTCGCGATCTTCTTGATGGCAAAGAGTTGGCTGTGGTATCGAAAATGAGTGGCAACTAGAAAAGCAATGGCACAAAGGCTAATAGTGGGCGGATTCGCAGCGGCATCACATGGAGGCTGCTTTGCTTTCAATTTCCAACGGCAAAGAAATCGATCAGCGAGCAATGGTGGTCAGCGTCGTCTGAAATTTAGTCTCCTCTTAGTTATTATCAGTGGCCAGAAGCGTGGTTGGACTCGTGGGCGGTGATGGCAAGGGAAAGGGTGGGATGCAGTGTTGTGTAAATACGATGGAATTAGGGTTCCATCTAAAAATTATCAAATAAGCCCCTCTTTGTTTTAATTAATTCTTTATGGCCAAGTTAATTTGTATATGTTACAAATTAACCTCTAATAATTTTTAAATTTTACAAATAGATCCTAACAGAATTAGTTATTCTCACCGAACCCCCTTTAGTTTGGGATAATTATAGTTCGACCATAAAACTTTAAGATATTTACAGATAGGTCTAAATTTTGACCAAAATTGTTTGTGAAATATTTTTTTTTTTATTTGCAAATTTAAAATTTACCCAAACTCTTTTTAATTTTGGTTCAACTTTTATAAAGTTTTATTTGAGCTATTTTAATAAAAATATTAGGTCTTAAAAATATTTTTTAAATTTTATTTCTAGAAGGTCCAATAGAAAGCCTAAACTATATCTAATTTAATTTTTAAAAATAAGTGGACCAAAGAAGATTAAAATGCCTAAAATTTAAGCCCATAAAAAGAGACAAGTAAGAAGAGATGGACATTATAGAAGAGTTCAAGTTGATTTAATTAAGAAAGACTTTGAAGATTTTTGAGTTAGTTTTAATATTTTTCTTCTTAGAAAAAATTATGAATTATAGGTTATTTATTTATCTAGTTAATTGATTGGAATAATAACATATCATACAGATTAAGAGTGGATTCACATGTCAGTGCATAATATATTATTATGTGTGATATTAATATTCTAATGAGATTGATAAGAATATTGTAATAGTTTTAATATTATATTAATTTACCAATTTGATATGGCCTCATTAATTATTTTATGAGATGAAATTAGATATTAATGAGTAAAATGTTATCTTATAAATTAATTGGTATATTAAAATTAAAAAGTCTACGAATTAAAATATATTGAATGAGAGAGGGCTTTATACCATGACCTCCATTATTGATCCTATAGTAAAATAGATTAATATCTTTGTCTTAAACTTTGTGAGCTCCATATAAAGGGTATTAATCAGAATTGGTTCCTAGATAAGACTTTTTAAATGATAAGATCTAAATAAGACTCATGTGAAATTGACTACCCAACAATGGCTTTTTTAATTGGGAATATAAAGGATTAAAGTATACTTAACTTAGGTTGATTGATATCCTCCCTATGGAGTTTTATCAATTAAATCTAAGAGCTAAAGAATCAGTAGTTTATTATTATTTGATATGAGATATCTAGATAATAATAATAATAATAAATTAACATGGTACTAGTCTAATTCATAACAAATACAACCACCCTACAGAGGTATATTCTGAATGAAAATTAGATTATCAATGTATAATGTAGTTAAAGAGTTTTATATAAATGCATTTAATACGTTCACGCAAAAGTTCACATACTATTAGATAATGTATGCTCATGTATGAATTTATTTTTTAAAACTATTTCTTCATTCAACCCACTAACATCTATTCTTAACCAAAACAAGTTAATTAAGAATAATTATGTAGATTGAAAAAGGAACTTAATAATTGTACTCACGGCTAAAAAGCACAGATATGTCTTGACTAATAAAAGCTCTTCAAAACCTAATCAAAGTACTCCCCAAAATGAAATAGATGTTTACAATAGTCACTTGACTAAGGGCCTATTTTTCTCTTTTTGTCTCAATTTTAAGGGAAAGAGTAGTAAAAAGAAGAAGAACAAGTCAAAGAAAACATCTAATTCTGGATTTATGCAAATTTATAAAAAGGAAGTAACGCCCAAACGAAAATGTTTCTAATATGGCATTAAAGGGCGTTAAAAGAGAAATTATCCTTTAACTGAGTTTTCAATAGCTAAAAAGGACAATTTTAACTTTTGATAATATTCTTTTTCATTGAGACATGATTAGTTGTTGATACAAATTCCTAGATAGTATATTATGGAGCCACTAATTATATTTGCAACTGAATGCTATACCCGTATCAGAATACCAACATAAAGATTACTATGAACAGTCATAGGGCAATTCATTGCATGGGTTCTAGGAAAAACAATTACTCAATAAAGGATAGATCAGTTGTAGGCTTGGAAATATCGCAATTTTTGTAACCAGGGCAGTAAGAGTTGTTCATCTATTTTGATTATTCTAGGATTTTAGTATTAGAGGATTGATTGTTAGTACCAGAATTCAAACACAATTTGATTTCAGTTAGTTGTTTGAGTAAATGTGGTTAATATGTTGTTTTTGACTTAACTATAATAATCAAAAGAAATAAGTTGTTTATATATTCTGGTATATTAGTTAACAATCTATACTGCACATTCTTTAAAATTAACTTACTATTTGGTACAAAATTAAATAATGAATCTAATCACTATGCAATGATTAAAGTGACTTTCACAAATCAAATGTATCATGGCATCTACATCTTGGTCATATTAGTCTAGATAAGATTCAAAGATTGACTAAAATGGACCGTTAAGTTCATTAAAAATTAAACCATTACCAGTCTGCAAATCCTATATAAAATGTAAAATGACCAAAAGACTAATTAATGCTAAAGGTAATAGAGCCACTAAAATGTTAGAATTAGTTCACTTTAACGTGTGTGGACCTATTAGCGCACAAGTTAGAAGAGGTTATGAATATTTCATCACCTTTATTGATCATTATTCTAGATTTATTTATGTGTACATAATGCGCCATAATTCTTAGGCATTTGATAAATTCAATGAGCTTCAGACAGAAGTGGAAAGATAATTAGAAAAAAAATATAAAGATACTTTGATCTGATCGATGTGGCAAATACCTCTTTACTAAGTTCAAGAACTATTTTTCAGACAATGGGATATTATTCAAGTTGATTGTACCAGGGTCATCCCAGCAAAATAGTGTAGTATAAAGGAGAAATAAAACTCTTCTTGGAATAATGAGGTCAATGATAAGTTATTCAACTTTACCCATCTTATTTTGGGGTTATGCCTTAGAAATAGTAATGTACCAGGGTCATCCCAGCAAAATAGTGTAGTATAAAGGAGAAATAAAACTCTTCTTGGAATAATGAGGTCAATGATAAGTTATTCAACTTTACCCATCTTATTTTGGGGTTATGCCTTAGAAATAGCAATGTATCTTCTTGACTTAATTTTATCCAAATCAGTCCCTAAAACACCTCTAGAAATGTTGATAGAGTATAAACCGAGTTTACATCACATACGTATAAGGGGTTATCTAGCTCATGTACGAAAAGAGAAGATAAATAAACTGAAATCTAAGTCAGAAGTGTAAGAGTGTATGAAGCCCACCCAATACCTTGGGTCCACCAGGGTATCACCTGGCGCACCATTCACATCCCAATATATAATGACTATGAGATATGGCAGATAGATATAAAAATGACATTCTTGAATGGATATCTCGAGGAATAGATATATATGGAACAATCTAAAGCTTTTGCATTCAGCCAATCCACAGTTCTAGTGTGCAAACTGAAGAAGTCTATTTATAAACTTAAGCAGGCTTCTCGGAGTTGGAACTTTCGTTTTGATGAGGTAGTCAAAGGATCTTGTTTCATAAAAAATAATGAAGAACCATGTGTGTATAAAAGGTCAGTAGAAGTATGATTGTCTTCTTAATTCTCTACGTAGATGATATACTGATCATTAGGAATGATACCGGTATGTTACAATCAAAACCTTCATTTTGATGAGGTAATCAAAGGATATGGTTTCATAAAAAATGATGAGGAACCATGTGTGTATAAAAAGGTCAGTGAGAGTATGATTGTTTTCTTAATTCTCTACATGGATGACATACTGATCATTGAGAATGATATCGGTATGTTACAATCAGTCAAGAGTTATTTAAACAAAAACTTCTCCATAAAGGACTTGGGAGAGACTTCCTATATACTTGGTATAAAACTTTATAGAGATAGAGTTAAAAAGCTGATAGGACTCTCCCAATCATCAAACATCGATAGTGTCCTAGAAAGGTATAACTTTAATAATGTATCTTTTAGACATGACATTCATCTTTCAAGGAGAATGTCTCCTCAGACGGAAGATGAAAGTGTTAGAATGTCTAAGATGCCATATGCATCAGCTGTAGGCAGTTTGATATATGCTATAATGTGCACGAGACCTGACATCAGCATGGTTGTAAATATTACTAGCCAGTATCAATCTGATCCAGGTGACAGCCATTGGATGGTAGTCAAACATGTTCTCAAATACCTTAATGGTACAAATGACAAGTTTCTCATTTATGGAGAAAGTGATTTGCAGGTTATAGGATACACAGATTCAGACTTTCAGTTTGATCTAAATGATAAAAAATCTACATTTGGATATGTATTTATCCTCAACAGTGTTGTAGTGAGTTGGAAGAGTACCAAACAGGGATCCACAACTAATTTAACAAAAGAAGCAGAATACATTGCAGCCTCTAAGGCAGCGAAAGAAGCAGTGTGGATACTCAAGTTTGTCGCTAAGCTCAGGATTATCTCAAGCTCGATGGATCCTAGCCCTTTATTCTGTGACAACAATGGAGCCATTGCACAAGTAAAAGAGTCAAAAGCACACCAAAGATCTAAGCATGTGGAAAGGGAATACTATATAATTAGAGAAATCTTGGCTATGATAGATATAATAATTTATAGAGTTGACTCTATAAATAATGTAGCAGACCCACTAACTAAGGCCTTAACTCTAAAGATGTTTTAAAAATATATGGAGTCTATGGGTATAAGATACCACTATGAATAGCACTAGCGCAAGTGGGAGTTTGTTGGAATTTGTGCTCACGTGCTATCCTATTGTTGTATGAATATTTTATTTTATAATATTTATGCAATACATTATTTGTTAAATCGCTAATTACTATTATTAAATGGTTCAATGCTTGTGACATTACAGACATTATATGATCTGAAGGAGTTCAAATTTGGTCTAAGGAATTTTAGATCAATGACAAGAGTTAGCATCACTGAAAACTATAAATACTAAAGAGTTAGCATGTTATATTAATCAGTGAAGTCTAAGAGTTAGAATCTTGTCTGTAATGGTATAAAGACCTGAAAATACATTAGTAATAACATAGTTGCAAGAGTTGCAATAGGTGCTAAGAAATGTTATTATGTAAATCTATTTTCAAATTATATGTTCCTGATCTTAATTCACCAATGCAAGTCTATTAGTGGAATCCTTTTACATAGACTAGTGTATACTATATTTAGATGGTCTAGATGGTTGTTCTTAGCTGACCATAGACTTACTGGAAGTTTGTATAGCATACAAGTGTTCTATAAGAACTGAATATTGAACAGACTCAACGAGGTCCCCAATAGACATCCTATGAAATCGTCAATGGAAGGTCATCTCAAGTTAAGTAGTATATGTGGTCCTTTGACCTGAGTACCACGATGGGCTTGTAAGTGATCCATCATACTTTGGTTCTATGCATGTCACAAACCTTTAATGGTGTGACTACTAGGTGTCGCTGGGTATGGTCCGATACTTATGGAGTTCGGTGTGTACAGATATGGGATCCGTCAGCTCACATGGATGAGTTATATATCCAGATGCTTAGAGACTATATCTTAGAAAGTCTTATAGCCATAAGCAACAAACCTAGGAAAAGAGTTTCTTACAGGGTTAAACAATATTATAAAACTGTTTGCATATATTGTTTATTAAGATACGTGTTTGAAAATAAGTTCACGGATGAGCACATAGGAATTTGACGGTAGTGATTTAGATCCCTACTCTTCTAGGATATGATTGGCGAAAGAATTATATGTATATGTTATGACCTCAACTTGTATGGTCTACTGCACTGATTTGTAATACTCGTAAGGTATGCGTATGGCATCGATCTCAGACTTATAAAATAGTTCTGTTTGACAAATTAGGAGTGGACTAGAGAGTCTCGCAATATGAAGTATACTCATTGTGCACCGAGGCAGCGTACCAGATTAAATAATTTGATCCAAAAAATTTCAACAGACCAGAAATTTACGTCAGTCTCCCTTCGTTCGTGCACGTGTCAAAACTTAAAAGTTAAATACATCATTAGTTAATAATTAGTTGTTGACCAATGGGATATTGACACATAGAACATGTGGGCCAATTATTATTTGATTTAAAAATTACTAAAATGACATTATTTGTTGGACAAATAATATCATTATTTTATTTATTAAAATATTTATTGAATAAAATAATAATAATAATATAAGATATTATTATTTAAATTGAAATCAAATAATGAATTTTTTATTTAAATTAATATGTGTTTCTATCATGATTTAAGATGATTAAATTATTTGTTTAATATTAAATGGGTGGCATTTGTTAATGGTAGGCTTTAAGATGTTTCTTAATTATGATAAAGTGCTTTCTCATTTAGCCTAGATTAAGGCCAAGTTCATTTAAATAATTTTTTATTTTGTTTTATTTGTATTTGATTTATTGTAAATAATAATAAATAAAATACTGATGGCAAACATTGACCTAGATAATAGATGTCATTATGTGAGAAAATGAAAGAAAATAATAAACAAATGAAAGAGCAATAAGTTGCTCAATTGATTAAGTGAAAATTAGGCTACGGGATTAGTGAAAATGGTAGAGAGAATTTAAAAGGCTAAGTGTTAGAAAATTTTCTCAAGTGTTGAGAGCAAAAATACATTCTCTCTATTTTTTTCTTTCATTTTGGTCACTTATACTATAAGGTAGAAACAAGAATTCAAGAGTTAAATCATTTACTGGAAAAGCTGTTATTCTAGTTTCCTCAAGCACACTGTATTGAGGAACTAGAATTGTGAACGGGTTGCTTCAAGTGGGTACTCCGGTTCGACTATATACCAAAGGCTTGACAATGTACTATTTCTCAATCTTGAACTATTTTACATTTATGAGATAACATGTAAAGTTTATTTGTTTATCATTATAAATTTTATATTCCACTCATCTGCTGCGCATTTATTTGCTCAATTGATTAAGTGAAAATTAGGCTACGGGATTAGTGAAAATGGTAGAGAGAATTTAAAAGGCTAAGTGTTAGAAAAGTTTCTCAAGTGTTGAGAGCAAAAATACATTCTCTCTATTTTTCTCTTTCATTTTGGTCACCTATACTATAAGGTAGAAACAAGAATTTAAAAGTTGAATTATTTAATAGAAAAGCTGTTATTTTAGCTTCCTCAAGCCCACCGTATTGAGGAACTAGAATTGTGAACGGGTTGTTTTAAAGCGGGTACTCCAGTTTGACTATATACCAAAGGTTTGATAAAATACTATTTCTCAATATTGAATTATTTTACATTTATGAGATAATATGTAAAGTTTTTTATTTATCATTATGAATTTTGTATTCTGCTCATCTTTTGCGCATGTATGTATATGATATATATGTTATATTTAAATAATAAATACAAACTCACATGTATTCATGCACTTTAAATTTAAAATCACTTACAAAAATTTTCTTTATTTCTTGACAAATAATGAAAGATTCTTTAACCACCGGTCATTGTTGCTAATTTTTTAAACTCATAAATATTATTAAAAGTAAATAACACTCGAAATATTTTAAATAATATCTCTTTATCCAGTACAGACTTTTGATACATATTTTAAATTTTTATTATACATTTTATTTGTGAATTATATTTCAAGAAACTTAAAAAATCTAAAATAGTAACAAAAACTTGTGACTGAAAAAGTGCCAACAACTCCCTTATATTTTTCATAATAGCCACTTACCTCTCTGCCTTTTTTTTAATTTTCCTACAGAGGATAAAGGATCGGTTTTTAAAAGTGGAAGTGGTAACTAACAGAGAGTAACGAATATTAAAATAAATAGGGGGATAACAGTGTATCGTGAAAATATGTGAGGAAGTCGTGACAACCTCCTTAAAACTTTTTTTTTTCCGTTGGTTTGAAATTTCTCTAAAATTTATAATAAAAAAATTTTAGAATATAATTTTTTTCAATGTACCATGCATCCGCCGTGTAGTGGAATGACTCGTAAACTTAAACAAGTTAAGCAAAAGCGATAAATACGACTGAAAAATGTGGGACCCATACCGACAAAACCAGGCCTTATTTGCTATATATGAGTGAAGAACCGTAGGACAAAAGCACTATATTGATATTCTACTACTTTGTGATCGGATCAGGAAATGGAGAAAAGCAAGGTGTTGATAGTTGGGGGCACAGGCTATATAGGAAAGAGGTTGGTGAAAGCAAGTTTAACCCTAGGCCATGAAACTTATGTACTCTTTCGGCCAGAGATCGGCATGGATATTGAGAAAGTCCAAATACTTTTGTCATTCAAAGAACAAGGAGCAAAGCTTGTGGAAGGTTCTTTTAACGACCATCAAAGCCTTGTTGATGCCGTGAAGTTAGTTGATGTTGTTATTTGTGCAATATCCGGCGTTCTCACCAGGAGCCATCATATTCTCCTTCAGCTCAAGCTTGTTGAAGCAATTAAGGAAGCTGGAAATGTTAAGGTAATCTGGTTTAATTTGATTCTAACGTCATAAATTTTAATTTAATTTTGATATTTTGAGCCGGATCCAATTGCTGTCTTAGAGATTCTTGCCTTCGGAGTTCGGAACTGATCCAGCGAGAATGGCGAATGCGATGGAAGCTGGAAGAGTGACTTTTGATGATAAAATGACAGTGAGGAAAGCAATTGAAGAGGCCGGGATTCCATTTACATATGTTTCTGCCAATTGCTTTGCTGGTTATTTTCTTGCAGGTTTGTGTCAACCTTGTAAGATTCTTCCTCCCAAGAATCACGTGGACTTGTTGGGAGATGGCAACGTAAAAGGTACAATTTTTCAATGAAATCAAATAATTAATATTGATTATTTATATATATATATATATAGAGAGAGAGAGAGAGAGAGAGTAAAAGATCCTTGACTCTCGTAATATAGTGAAAGTATTAATTAATTTATTATATTTTTAAAATTATTTATTTTTATAACTTTTTATAAAATTTGATAAAATTACTTATTTTTAAATTTTTTTATTATTAAATTGTATCATTGACAATTTTTAATTTTATTTAATTTAAAAAATTAATAATTTTATTAAATTTAACAAAAAAAATTATAAATAAATAAAATTAATAAACTATCACTTCACTATCACACGAGTTTAAATACCCTTTTTCCTTATATATATATATAAAAGTTTCTTTGTAGCTCTCAAGTTATCAATATTAGTTTCAAGGTTATCTTCATATTTTCCTTCACATTTCCAAAAGTTGAAAGGTAATTATTTATTAATACGTATATTTGTCTGGTTTTGATAGCAATATATGTGGATGAAGACGACATAGCCATGTACACCATCAAAACAATAGATGACCCTCGGACTCTCAACAAGACCTTGTATCTTAGGCCACCCAAAAATATATTATCTCAAAGAGAAGTTGTCGAGATTTGGGAGAAATTGACTGGGAAAGAGCTGCACAAGTCTTCCATTTCTAAGGAAGATTTTCTAGCTTCCATGAAAGGTAAGCCCTTAATTTTCTCTAAGCTAGCTGTTTGAGATATTTATCTCCATTGTGAGAAAAGTTAGCTTCAACTAATCATGATTTAAATTAGAGGGTTTGTAATTGGTGCTTGATTCCTATAGAACAAGATTATGTGTGGCAAGCTGGATTAACACACTACTATCATGTCTGCTACGACGGATGTCTAACAAATTTCGAAATAGGAGACGAAGGAGAGGAAGCTTCTCAACTTTATCCAGAAATTAAATACACCACCCCTGCTGAGTACTTGCGACGTTATTTATGAACGCATCCACTAAATCTTGTTTTCTGATTATGGCTTGCTTTTGTACCGGAGCTTGTATTTGAGTATAAATATAAATGTGTTCTCTCTGATTGTTGCTTGCTTTTATCCTGGAGCTGTATTTTTATAAATGAAACGAGTCTATTTTTACTTGCAATTTGCTTAATAAAAAGAACAATTGTTTAGCATATATACAAGCAGTGCTTCTATTTGATGTTATACTAATTTATTATAATGCGATGTATCTATAATTAATTATCTTATCATTTTTATTATTAAAAAAAATGATTGCTGGACCTTTTAATTTGTACTTAATATCTTAAACATAGTCTCAAATTTATTTGAAAGACTCATTTTTTAGTATTAACAATTAATTTTGGGAGTTTGACAGGATTACTAAATTATAATAGACGTAGGATGTTTATGTATATTGATGGTTGTCTGTATCCTTATTGTGTGAGGGTATTTTGTTTTATTCTTTGAGTGAGGATGTATGTATTTTTATTGTGAGAATTTTGTCTCTCTTACACGAAAATTGATGATTTTTCTTATAATAGGAGTAAAGGGTAGAGATCTCCATTTGTAAATGGGAGAGTTCTTTGTCTATGAACGAGACAGATATCTCATTTATAAAGATAATTCATTATAACGGATTGTATTTTTTTTTTTATAGAAAATATTAAGTTTAGACGTATTATAATAGACTTGTTGTTTTTAGAGTTTTGATAATCTGTCTAATTTATATATCAGTAGCTCTAAGATATAATGTTAATGATATTACATTTATAAATAATTTTTTTAAAATAATTAATTTTAGAGTATTTAAGATATAAAATATTAATAAAAATGGATCTTTTCAAATGGTTTTAAAATTAGAGTATTTAAAGCACTCCAGCTAAATTAAAAGAATCCAACAACTTTCTACTCTTATTAAAAAGATAAATAAGTATCGATTATTAAAATTTGTGTCTATTAGCATGAGCATAATTTATTTAAATCAGTGCAAACACAAATGAGTATGTGGCCATATATATCTAAAGCTAATGTATAATTATTTTGACAAAGATTCATCTTTATGATCAATTCCGTTCGGATAGGAAAATTTTTTTCCAACAAAATAGAAAAAGTTAACTGAATAATATTTTAAAAAGAAATTTTGATTTTTGTATTTAATTATTTACAAAAATAATTGAAATAAAGATATTTATATATGTAATTAATTGTTAGAGCACCTTTCTTTCTATGAAATTAAGTTAAAGTAAAAAAATTTTAACCAAGTTTAATTTTAAACTCTTAATCTATTTGTGTAGTGAAATAATTTGTATATCAAACAAAAATAATAAGAATTCAAAACAAATAATAAAGAGTACAATATAATTATTTATGTGATTCAGTCAATTACTTATGTTTATGGTGGATCTAAGGATTTTAACCTCTCTTATTAATTCCCTGGAGATTTTACAAGGAAAACCTAATGAAGAACCCTCAAAATGACCTAATATTTAGTGTATCCTTACTCTACCACGAACAATGAACATGCAAACGATGGTTTTACCATAATGCACACAAAGTATTTAGTGTTTACCCAGTCTCTCCTCTTTTAGAGTCTCTCTTAATGCTTGATTTCAACCTAAAGGATTTACAAGTACTTATATAATGGTTATTTTATGCCTACTAACCCTAATCTTTATTGGAGTAAGAGTCCATTTGTTTTAGAAGTCCAGAACTTTCTAAAACTCAAAAATCTAAAACAAAAATGGACTCTTCCAGCTCTGGTGCCGCGACGCTGAGGTCCTGGCTTTACGGTGCTAAGTATGTCACAGCTTTGGATGCTTGTCACTAGCTCTGCGCTGTTTCCTCGCTTCCTTTGCGTTTTAGAGTCTTGTTATACTTCCCCTTTCGTGTTTCACATGCCATACGTGTCTCACACGTTCTCAACTTTTTGTAATTCTACTTTTTGATATTCATCTTAATTCTTGTCCAAACAAGATTTTTGAATCACCAAATCTCCAATAAACCCTTCATTGATTCAAAATATTTCAAATAAAAAGGCTTATAAATTCGATCCATACTAAAACTCTATAACCTAGAGTTGAGTCCAGTTAAGTCTCCATCAAGACTTAAATTTTTTCGGGCTAGTGACTTTGATCTCCAAAATCATTAGTGCACCTTACATAGGGTATGGATGCATTGCACTTTTTTCTAACCCTCATCACCTCGGTAAGCACAGTTTAGATGTTATCTAATTATCTGTATTACCCTACACATCCCGTGTTGGGCTACTAATGACCATTCCAGTAAACACATAGAGCCTCTCATTGTGATTTTTATCCTCAAACCTTATAAATCCTTTCTCAACTCATAGTTTTCCTTTTTCCCCTTTAACCGAATACCCTTCCTCATTGAGCTTGCCTAGGGATATCAAGTTCCTCCTCATATTAGTAACATGTCTTACACTAAGTAAGTCCCTAATTTCTCCACCTTGCATCCTCAGCCTTATATCACCAACTCCCATGATCTCACAAGTCATGTCATTTTTCATTAGAGCTTTACATCTCTTGACTTTTGTAGTTAGTAAACATTGATCTGTCGGGATACATATAGACGCTATACTTCTAATCCAATATTCATTTGCTATCATACTTTTTCATTGAGGCTATCAACGTATCTACAACTTCGGTATCTTGCCAAAAAATATCGATTACAGCATACCTCAATTGGCCCTTTAATTTAAGGCACTCCTTCACAAAGTGTCATTCCTTATTACAAAGGAAATATTTTTTGGATCTTCTCCTCAATTGGTTGCTCTATTTTCTTTGTGCAAGCAACATTGTTTCACTCTCGGACTCAGATCTCTTTGTTAATTATTTTGAGTTTAATGATATATTGACATCATTCATCGTTAAGGATTCCTTACCATACAACAGCGTATCTACAAAGCTCTCATAATTTTTTGGCAACAAACTTAACAAGATTATAGTCTTGTCTTCATCATCAATCTTGGTCCCAATTGCTCAAAACTTATGATGATCTTGTTAAACTCATCAATGTGGGTTCCTAATGAAAATCCCTTATGCATAGCTAACTAATCTAGTTTCTTCTTCACAAGAAGTCTATTTGCAAAAGACTTCTTCATGTATAATACATTGAGTGTCTTCCATAGCTCCAAAGCGGTTTCTTTATTATCAATTTCTCTTAATATTTCATCACCCGACACAAGATTATAGTGTTGTGAGCCTTTTTCTAAATCGTGTCCCAATCTTTCTGCCCAGACTTTGAGGTTGTCGTCTCTTTGCTAATTGAGAAATTGGCCTCCTCTAAGGCTAAGTCTAGCTCTTTCTTCACTAGTAGAGCCCTAACCTTTTTCCTCCAAAGATTAAAGTCATTCAACCTATTGAACTTCTCTATTTCTTACTTCATTGTAGCAATGGTTTAAATACCACAGGTGTGTATTATCAAAATTTAGCTCTAATACTAGTTTGTTAGAGGAATCATCATTCTCCTCGTGAGATTAGGTTAAAGCAAAGAACTCTAACTAAGTTCAATCTTAAATCCTTAACTTTTTTGCATAGCAGAATAACCTGTATATCTAGCAAACATAGTAAAAATTCAAAGCAGATAATAAAGAGCACAACACAATCACTTACGTAGTTCGTTTAATTGCCTACATCCATGGTAGATCCAAGGATCCTAACATTTCTTATTAACTTCCTATAGATTTTATAAGGAAAACCTAATAAAGAACCCTCAAAATGACCTAATATTTAATGTACTATTACTCTATCACAAACAGTAAACACTTAAATGACGGTTTCACCTTAACGCATACATGCACTTAGTGTCTACCCAATTCTTCTCTCTCTTAGAGTCTCTCTTAATGCTTGATTTCAAGCTAAATAGTTTACAAAGGTTTATATATGGGTTATTTTATGCCTACTAACCTTAATCTTTATTAGAGTAAGAGTTCACTTATTTTAAAAATTTAAAACTTCACAAAACTCAAAAATCTGAAATAAAAACGGACTCCTCCCGCTCTACTACCACAACGCATAGTTTTATCACCAGCTCCGCACTTTTTCCTTGCTTCCTTCGTATCTTCTAATCTCGTTTCGCTTCTCTCTTCGTGTCTCATACGCCCTAAAATTTTTCATGTATATCTCACACGTTCTAAACTTTTTATAACTCCCTTCTTTGATATTCATATCAATTTTTGTTCAAACAAAATTGTTGTAACTCTCCTCTTTGATATTCATATCAATTTTTGTTCAAACAAAATTATTGAATCATAAAATTTTCAATATTAATTTTATAATATTTTTTTATAAAAATTAATTTTAATTTTACATAAATAATACTCTAAATTCTTTGATAATGTATGAAATGTGATTAATTCTTAATTATAAATAATTGGTTGTATAAAAAGAAAGATAATTAGGTTATTTTACTAACAGAATAAAGATAGTGTATTGCTGTAAAATTATTATTTGACTTCTTCAATTAAATAAATTTTTAAAAATTAGAAATATAAATATTTATGTAAAAATGAAAATTTGATCATAAAATATTCCGAGTTCCTCAATCAAGTCAGGTGCACCACACATGTCGCTTTCTTCCCCTTGTCATTAATTGATTGCTTACAAACAATAATTATATATTTTTATTGCCCGGGAACCTTTTTCTTCTTAAGTCCATTTTTTTGTTGGGCCATCCTGTTAAATAATATTTTGGATATCACGTGAATTTGATTTGTGACAAAAGTTCTCCAACCGCAGCGACTAATTAGCCCGGTTATTTTGACTATTGCACACTTACTTTCTCCCATGTTTCATACTATTTATAAAAAAAAAATTGTTATTTTAAAATTTTTATTTTAAAATTGTTATTTTACAAATATACTTTTTTTCTGCAAAAATTAATAATATAGTTTTTAAGAAAATAATAAAAAAAACCATAACATAAAGGATGAACGTTCTAATCAATTTGTTTTATGTTTGATTTTATAATTTTATTAATATTAAATATTTGTTTAAATTAAAATAATAAAAATTATAATATATTTATGTTATGGTGGAAGATAAACATTTTAATTATTTTATTTCTATTTTTATATTTTAAAATTTTATAATTATTTATTTTTTATACATTAAGATTTTTTTGATTAAAAACAATAAATACAATATAGTTTTTTTATTATAATTTAAATAAAACAAAAAATAATAAATAATAAAATTGTATTATATTTGGTTATTATTGTTAATACTCTCGAGGTAAGTTATAATATCAAGAATACCCACAAGTTTGGTATATAAGTAACAATACTCCATCGTTAAAGAATTTTTTATCAAATTAACAGATTCCATGTCACAGAAATGACTCAATTGTTACTAATAATAAAATTAACTTAGATATTCATATTCTTTTACAGTTATAATTTTTTTTAAAATTTTTTTTAGATGATGAAATAAACAATCTTAAATCATCGTTCAAAGCTTTGAGTGCTTCCAATTATATTGCCATTCAATTCAGTGGTAGAATTGATCAAAACCAAAGTAAAAAGTGAAACATCTACATTAGTTGCACGACCCTTCTATCTCCACCATTTCTATACATTTGGCAAAGAACAAAAGAAATGAAAAATAACAATAGCGAAAATGAACTCTGAATCTAAATTTCCATCAATATCAACATCTTTAGAATTAGATTCTTATCATTCTCTAGAATTTACCTCAACATTAGGCAACTGTGAAAATCCTTGTACTACATTGAAGCAAATCTCATTTGCCCCACGAATTTTGAATCACTTTCAAATTACCAAAAGCTTAATCTCACAAAAATTGGCCTATAGTCATTCTCAGATTTATGAGTGTCTATCCTGTAAAAAATTAGAAGATACCATTTTTTACTATCTATCAGTGAATTCTCATACTTAGGTCCAATCCTGCCAAACATAAACAAGGAATTGCTTAATCTTCGATGCCGTTTAAAAGCACCCTGTTCAAAAATGAATCAAAAATAATTATGATTAATAATTATACAGTCTATTCAAAATGACAGCAGTATTTATCTCGTGAACAACTAAAAAAATGTAATAGTTAGACCGCGTAGCTACTTCTATTACAAAAGAATACACTCCCAAGATTATCATCATAGAACCAAAAATCAACTTAGTTGTTATCCTAGAGCCCAAGCATCGTATCAGAAGAAATCTTCAAAATCATCACACTCAGAGGATCACTGCCTTAACTGCAGTGCTTCCACCTCTGACATGTTCCTGTTGATTAAACAGCACTCAGAGGACAATGTGGCTGTTTCACAGTAGAAGAAATGGCATCTGCAACAGTTGCTGTAGAAGAAATGCCAGGTCTAATTACGGCTGTAGTGACCAAGCATAGCCATTATTGTCATGGCTGGTGGTCCAATTGTCAAGGCTGTTAGGATTTTAAACTTTTAAAATATAATAATTTTTAAGCTTTGGTGTTCTGTCATAGATTATGATTTATTATTTTTTTCGTTAATTTTAATAAAATAATTTCTAACAATTAGAGCATTGTCTATTTTTTATATTTGTGAATAATTTTAACATTATTCTTCACCTTAAAGATATTAATAATAATAATCTAATATATATATATATATTAAAATATTAAATATTAATGTATTTAACAAGTAAATATTAATAAAATTTTAAATTATAAAAAAATAAAAATAAAACAACCAATTTATTCAACCATCATATTATAAAATATGTTATAGTTTTTATTATTTTAATATTACTTTTGTTTAAAAATTACATTAATAATTTATACCAAAAAAGAGAGTAAAGAATGATGTTGACAATGTAAAGGTAGATTAGTACAACAAAAATTAGAATTTAACGGAATCCTTACAACGGCAAAGGGTTTTTTAGTAATATAAATATTAGGAAGGAAAGTGGATAATGCGACAAACAATTAGGGGTCGTATATAGTTCCCCATTCTTCAAGTACCTGTGAGAAACAACACATTTGGCGTAAAATGCTAATTATCAATTTGGTCATTCGTTCAAACAAAAATCACACTAGGTATGTTCAACGGTTGGTATTATACTATGTTAAAGGTGTCCCTGTTATTTTTTAATATTAAAATTTATTTTTAATATTAATTTTAAATTTTAATTTCATAATTTAAAATTTTAAATTGAGCAATTAATTAATAAAGTATACAATTAAGATCTTAAATTCAAACTTTATATTTTTGTTTTCAATTAATTCTAGAGATTCACATTTTTATTTTTAATTAAATCTAAGGAAAGATTCACGTTTTCGATTTCAGTTAATTTTAGAGATTTATTTTATCTCAAATTTTAAACTTAAATCACATTTTAAGTAAGAGAGTGATTTGTTAAAGTTTGTCCTTAATATTAATAATTTTTTCTCATGTTTGCCACTCTTTTATGTCATTTAAGAATATATTTAATTGTTTAAAATTTAAAATTAGTATAATTTTCTTTTATCAAACTTTGATACGCATTCTACATGAGTCTAAGTATCGATTATATAATTTGTAATTAAGAATTAGATTTTAAATTTAAAACAACTTTTATTTATAATTTAAAAAATATAAAAGTGCCAAGAGCCACTGATGGCACTCTAATTCCAACACGTCATAGGCAAATATCAAGTGTCTTCTCTAACTTTCACTAAATATCAATTATGCGTATGCTTATTCAAAAATTTGTCAAATTATTCACGATTCAACATCAAACTCTAAAATATTTAATTGGTTTGGAAATCATCAACACCTTGAATATTCATGATTCAACATCAAACTCTCCAACATTCAACATTAATATTCAATATATATCTTTGAAAGGTGAAGGTATCAATGGTAGTATAGCAACAAAATCACATGATGTGAAAGTGGCAATATAATAGATAAGCAGAGCGATAATAGTAGCAAATCCTGACTTTAACTTCGAGATAAGGCGGCGTGCTCTATTTAGTAGTGTGGTGAGGCATCAAGCAACATGAGGTCATCATTAAGGCTAGGATGGCTGAGTGGTGCAAGGAGGGTGGTGACTGAATAATTCAACTAATGAATGAAGAAAGTAGTGCTGAAAATTCATGCTCCTATACTACTGTTAAAAATTTGCACTCTAATCCAAAAATTAAATCTAAGTATAAATAATAGCAATAAAAATAATACCAAATATTTATAGTGCTTCACTTTTTATGAACCTATATTCACTCCCTAAGTTGAATAATAAGCTCAATACTATACTATATCTCCAAATAATATATAGAATATAATTAGATAGACATTCTAGCATATTCTATCACTTTTTCTTTACTAGATAATTTTCTCTTTCTAAACTAACATTCTTTCTCTCTTTACATCTTTCTTTTTCTTTCTCTCTCTCTTTTTCCAAAGAGAATAGATAAGAATTGGGTTTTATGGTGATAGATGTTAGAGATGGTGTTTATGTGCTATTCCGATAAGAACTAACATTTTAACAATAATCGTTAATAAACAATTATATAGTAAGAAACTTGTAACATTTATAGATATTGTAGATCTAAAAGAGTTTAAATCTGATCCAAAAGAGTTCAGTTCACCATTAAAAGTTAGTAATTTTAAAAGTTAGGACCTTATCTGAAATAGGACAAAAACCTAAGGATATTAGTAATGACAAAATTGTAATGAGTTACAAATGGTGCTAAGAAATATCATTATACAGTATATTCTCAAAAACATTGTTCCTGCTCCATGGTTGTCAACATGGGTTGATTGGTATTCCTTCTAGATCAAGGTATGTCCATATCTAGATTATCCGAATTAGTCTTAGTAAACTATACGCTTAGCGAAAGCTCGTATAATTATTCAGTGAGAATTAAGTACTAAACAAACTCACGAGGACCTCCAATAGACATCCCATAAAGCCATTAATGAAGGGTCATCTCGAGTTGAGTAATATTATAGTTCTATGACTTGAGCATTACGGTGGACTTGTGAGTGATCCATTAGACTATGGTTCTACATTTATCAGAGACATGACCTCGACGTATCGCTGGGTACAATCTGATACTCATAGAGTTCGATGTATGTAGATATGGGATCTGTCAGCTTATATGGGTGAGTTATATATCTTGATGCTTAGAGAATTATATCTCAGAAAGTCTTTTGGCAAAAAGCAGATACCATTGAAAAGAGTTTTTCGTCAGATATAATAATATTACAAAGGAGTTTGCAGATATTATTTTACAAAATTACAAATCTGGAGATACATTCATGGTTAAGCAAATTGAGATTTAATAATGATATCTATATTTTCACTCTTCTAGGATATAGTTGATAAAAGAATTTTACGGATATGGTTAACCTTAACTTGTATGATTCAACGCTTTGTTCTATAATATTCGTACAGTGTGTGTAGAGCATTGTTCACAAACTTGCAGAAGTATTTTGTAAGACAAATAGAGACAAACCTAAGAAGTCTCACAGTATTAAATATATTTATTAAGCATTGGGATAGAGAGATGGATCAAACGGCTCGATTCAAAATGATTTTAGAAAGCAAGATATGTTTCAAAACCTCTTTAGAAAGTAAGAAGTATACTTTGCAAATATTGCAAAGAGGTTCTTATTGCATGGCAAAAGGAATCTTGACATATGGTCACTTGTTTGACAAATGACCCATGGAAATACATAAGTAACAAGTGTCAACCATTCAAAAGATGAGGTGGCTAAAGATTTACAAATGTTGCATTTAACCCTCTATGTTGCTAAGTATATAAACTAAGTTTTGAAAATATTTCAAAGAAGTCTTTATTCATACTTAGTAAAACAACCCCATTTTGAAAGAATTTCGAACTTAATTTATGCTAGAAATTGATTAAACATGCTACCATTCTAGCTGTATAATCCCATAGATTCTTACAAACTAGAATTGATCAACAGAAGCACTTTAGGTGAGCTCTGGATAAATTTCTTCACCGAAGTATCCTTCAAGTGTATGTTTTATGTTATTCATGTTGTATTTAATACGTTTTTTAGAGTTCTTGTCGATTAACCGTTGTGTAATTGCTTGTTAGACATGCATTGTATTTTAATCAACTTGTAAACTAATCATATGAATGCATCATGTACACACGTTTCCATTAAGCAACCTGAATTTATCCTTATTTATAGATTTTGTCTCAAGAATTTTCTTAGTTTCTTATAATCTTTCTTAGATTAGGATTTCATCAAAGTAGTCGAATTTGTCTCTTACAAAGAGAGGGAGAAGCTGCTATGAAGGAATCTTCTTGTGATAGAAAAAAGAATATAAAATTTGAAATTAAATCCTAAAATACATAAGAGCCGCCAATATTTAACAAGTAGAAGGATGAGTAAGTGGGGAGAGAAAAGTAGTGGCATAGGGCAATACTGTTATTAGGTATTTTTTTTAATTGTTATTATTAAACTTTTTTGGTGATAAGGATGTGGTGTTAATGAATATCAAAATGGCCATGTGCAACAATCAATGGTTACCAACTTATATATTTAATAATGGAAAATTTTTGGAAATGACACTTAAATTTTGGGCTTATTCATTTTCAACCACACATCCAATTTTAAATCTTTTATAGAGAAAGTAAAATTTTAAGACATTTTTACCCCTTAATTATATTTTCTCTACATCAGAACAATTTATCCCCCAAAGAAAAAACACCCAAAGCCACTAAACAAGTACGCTCGCATATATACACATACACACACACTTCTTTTCAAAGATCTAGTTAAATGGATGAAAACTTCTTAGCAAATCGACATCAAATTTTTGGTAAATTTCTCAAATTAAAAATATATTATACAATATTTGGATAATTGAAATATTTTGGCAATATATGGTTTAAAATGTGTATATTGATTAAAAACGAGTGAAAATAGTATAAAATGGTGTCAAATTAGAGCAAAAGGAATGAAAAAATAAATTTGGTGTGAAACTAAGGAGTTGGTCGGTGTCGCAGCTATATATGGTATTCTAGGCGCTTAACGTACGATAAGCACTTACAAATGGCATTTAGCGTGCCGTACATGGTATCACAAATTTTCTAAATTCTATATTTTTTTCATTCTAATCATAGTTTTGACAATTTACCTTTTGTTATAGGTATCATGACGCATGCTTTAACCATTGTATGCTTTAGGAAAAGCGGCAGAGTTCATAATAATGTTAAGAGATATATTAGATTCCAAAATGGTTGTATTTTGATTTTGAAAAATATAAAATATGAAGAACTTCTAAAGAAAGTTTTTATTGTAATTAGAGTTAATTAAGTAGAGTATAAAGTGACTATTATAATTTTTATTCATACAAAAATGATGAAGTTAAAACCAACTGCACTTGAAAATAATAATGATATAGAGTTTTGGTTAGGTATCCATAGAAAAATATTTTGACACCTATATATGTAACAAATAGATATTCGAGCTCTTATATGTGAAAATAATAAAGAGGCACTCATTGAGAACATAGAAGACTGCTTTAATCAATTCATATTCACAAGTACTAGTAACCAAGTGAGTAATATAGCCCCCGGCAATACCTACAGTTGTATTACCAATAAAGCCTCTAAATGATTATCATTATTCCATTATAATCCAACTTACATGGATTATGATAATCAGACATATAAGGATGATAATAGTAATGATGTTGGTAATAATGATGGTTATAGAAGTGATGATTACGGAATTGAAGTTGATGGATTTAATGATATACCATAAGGCAGACCATGTTATGTTTCTAATACTTCTCTTCATAAGCCATATAATGCATATGATTTGCATGTAAGAGAAGATAGAGTTTAAGTAGAAAACTCATTTCAGTTTATACCTTTGATACCACTATCACACTAGAACATATAAGATAAAATATCATGTACAGGAATTGAGAATATATTTATGAGAATTTTGTATAATGGCAAAGATAAAATTCATGAGACTATAAGTATACTAGCACTTAAAGGCAATTAGATATTCAAGTTAATAGGTTAACTAAAGATCATTTTAAGGCAAAATACGATGATGATAAATACAATTAGAGATTACATGCAGTGTCGACGAAAGCACAGAAGTTTCTCACCATGAGCAGAATAAATGTAGAAAACACTTGTATTTTATACTGATTGTAGGATTATCACCAGCAAATCAAGAGTTATACTCATTGCAAAATAATTAAAAAAACATAAGTTGACATTAGCCAGTAGAATTTATAAACCAAATAAATTTCAAGCAAACATGCATGAAGAATTTGATGTGAGTTAACATATTCTACAGTTTGGCAAGCTAAAGAGTATGCATGCAGGTTGATAAAAGGTGCAGCTATATTTTGGAACAGTAGAACCTGGGTACGATTACTCACTTACAAATTAACGACATTAATCATTCTATTTCTTTATGGTATTGGGCCCTTGCACTAAAGGTTTTCAATCATCCATCGACCTATGATTATAGTTGATAGAAATTTTTTGAAAGATGCCTATCTTGATAAAATGTTTGTAGCCTTATGCAAAAAATAGAAATAATAACATTTTCAATAGTATGAGAGATTATTGACTTAGAAAATGATATTTCTCAGACTTGGTTTATAGCAAACTACGGAGAGTAATTGGTAACTATCAGAATTTAGTTTTTATATCTGATCAATATGCCAGATTGAAGGGGTTATTTGGGATGCGTTTCCTAATACCTATTATGAGTTTTGTATCTATCACTAGAAGAGGAATTTAGTGACAAAATACAAAATACCATTGGTAAAGAAGAGAAAAAAAATGGATTCTTAACTGTTTTTTTTTATAGCCAAGATATTTTCAACACCAAATAAACAAGATGTGAGAGATAAAACTTGATGCATTTAAATATTTGTAAGAGGATGTTGGTATGAAAAAATAGGCTCGATTAGTTGGTGCACTTATAAGATATGACATCATGACCACTATATCAAAGATAGAGTTTAAGATCTCTTCCTGCGACCACCTTTGTTGAATGGATATAGGAGATAACATAACAAGGGTTTTATAAAAAGATGAGAGGTAGTAAAAGGTATAAACGTCATTTCTGACAACTTTGACAATTACAAAATAATGAAGTATAATGATAAAACTAGTCAAATGATAATTCACTTAATGGATAATTAATTATTTATAATGAAGAACATAAGTAGAGATGGAATAATGGACATCTCCGTGAAGACATGTAATTGTCAAAAGTTTGACACTCAACAATTATTTTGTCCCCATGCTATGGTCGTATACAAACATGCGATATTATAATTTGAGTGCATTTGTTCAACTTATTACACATCTGAGTACTTAGTTCATGCCTATAATGAGTCAATACTTCTAATTGGCCACTAGCCAAATCAAATAGTTCTAGATGAATTAAAAAATGTTGAAATCTAACCTCCCATAACATGTCAAAAGGGAAGCAGGTGTAGGACGGAGCAGATCCATCTCGGGAAGGAACATAAAAGAATGTTTGTAGTCATTGTAACAACATGGGCAGTTCCATTAAACATGTCAAAACCCTATTACTTTACATAGCAATTGATGTGTGATTTTTACTTTTGGCTTATGTTGTTTTAATAGAGTTATATGTTTGTTTGTAAAATTTCAATTGATATTTAATCTCATTTCATTTGGTTTACTTTGATATTTGTTATTTAATTATTAAATATAGTTAATTATTGATAGGCATATTTTATACTGAATATTTGTTTATTTAAAAAAAATATTAGGCTTTTTTGTATTTTTATTATCATTTTATAAGTTTGAAGTCAATTGAGTTATATAAAAATTCAAGAAAAACAATCAAAACTATTAAATTATACAGTAAATACTACAATAAAATTACTATAGTAATATTCACCACAGACCAGGATGGACTATTATGTGTGTACCATAATGCTAAACAGGCAAGGCTACAGCGCACAAACAATACCATGAACAGTGATTTTTAAATAGTAATCTTGGATATTATCATGAGCAATTTTGATATTTTTTTTATTAGATTTAAGTGAAAAATGAGTGATAATTGTAATCCTAGACCTCTTCGACATTGGTGATATGTTAGTTTTCTATCTTAATTTATCTTTATATTATTTTCTTGATTCATTAGGTTTTAAATTAGTTTATTTAAATTTTCATTTGTTTAACAAATTTAGTAATAATTACTCGTGTGAATGATACTCTACTCATCATTATATCATTTGTTAGTGGTAATGTGCACTTGCTTTTTAAATTCACACAACAATTAAATTTATTTAAAAAATTCTAACAAATTTTTATTTTATTTTATGGACATTCCCAAACCTACAGAATTTTAATAACACTTCTATACAATTTACACAATTATACATCATTTATACATGCATCCTCCAAATGTCTGTACACATCCACTATACATAAGGACAACATATAATTATATAATATAAATGCACACACACATATATATATATATATAATATTTTATACATCTATACAAAATATTTGAACACATTTACCAAACACAATGATAACAAACAAGAATACAACACAATTGTATATCTATACATTATTTCGAGCATGGTTCCACAAATATATGGTTATATTATCTTTAAAAAAGAAACTAATATCGGGGACAAAATTAAATGGTTGACCCAATATTAAACACTCAATTAATATATAAGTGAATACACCATAGCCTTAACTCTGAACCCTATGCTGAGATACTTATTCCTTAAAATTATAAAATTTGCATTTATAGAAATAAATGGCATGAGAATATATAAAGGAGTAATAAAAGCTTATATTGCTTGGTCAAAATATACATTAATGTTGGAATCATATAGTATAATTCTCTTATAAAGAAAATTGATGTCTGTTGCAAACCAATGCTTTTGTTTGTAGTTCAAGGTGATATACACCTACACAAATAATTATAATTTAATTATGAACTAATTGTAGTCTATTAATCAAAAACTTATTATTTTATATCCATTATCTTATCTACCTCTGCTTATAATTTACCACTAAGTAAACCCTCATTCCTTCCTTAATGCATATGACAATGACGATGAGTTTCATTGAATACCATCTAGCGCAATGGCATACTCTTGGTGCACTCATTTAATGAAATCCAAAAATGAAATTTATGATACTAAATTAAAATAATTATATCAATAAATTTATAACCTAATGTAAACAACAATTATGAGAAAAAAAAACTTACAAAAAAATATGCATATACAATTGTGCAATCTTGTTGTGACTACACTTGATCAAACTTGTGTTGGCATTAACGGATCAACTTTAAATTCTCATTAATATGTTGAAAAATCCCACATAAGGGGTATGTTTAATCCACACATCTTTGTACTGGCACCTAAACATGGTCATCTATTATGCAGCAGCATTTGGTATAATTTGTACATTTGTAAGGATCTTAGTTGCATGCTGCATGTTCGATTGCAATAATGCTGATACTCAGTCATAAGCCTGTGTTTAAATGTCATCTGTTATGCATTCTCTCCCTTGAAATAAAACAACCCCACTGAATATATTGAGTTGTTATGAATATACAAAATCAACTTCATGTATAGAACGTATTATGGTTAGATTTATGTCCTCAAACGTGCTGTCAGACTAGTGATGTTGCATTATGAATCTTATCTGACATCCTGGTTATCATCTCTTTTTTTAACACCACCATCACATATGTGTGTGTGTGTGTGTGTGTGTGTGTGTATTTGTGTGTGAAAATAGTTATATAGTGTAAATACATACCAAGTGTTATCTTTTTGAAAAAGAACCTTTTTAACGTCTGTGAACATTATAGTGGCCCTGCAATACCAATTCAAGAGGCATAAACAAGGATCGCCATCCTTATACACAAACATTGATCCACATATTAGAATTGCCTTATAGATCTAAACCAAAGATAATAAAAACAATAATTTCATATCAACAAACAGTTGTTCAAACACTTTTTTTACATTTCATTGTAATAATGAATCGATAGAATAACTCACCAAGAATACATAAGTAAAAGCATACACATTATAAGCTTCCTTCTTCCAACTACCCTCTTTTTTTATCTTCATTATTTGTTTTTTAGTGCCACTATGCTTAAGCTATTATATAGCCCACCCATGCAATTGTGCCTCATGGTAGGCATTTAACTCATCTAAATTATCGATGAGCCTAAGCATAAAATACTTGACTAGTCTACAGTTGTTTTGCAACACTAATAGTTTATGGAATAAATGACATATACACATTTTTACAACATGTGTTCTATCCTCAACACTCAAATCTACTACAATAAACCACATATCTAAGTCTTTATAAGTCAACTCCTATCTATTTTTGAAATATTTAGCCCACAATTTATTTTTAAGATTTTCATTACTCTTTAACTAAGGAATAATCGCTTATACTCAACTCTATAATCAACTAAAAATCTGAATGAAAGTTTCTAATGAATTTTAGCATACCAAAAACTACAATTCTTCATACCTGAGTATGCACTTGTCTTAACAAAATCTTATGCACTAATATACATGAAAATGAAATATTATGCATCTAGAAAAGACTAAACATATGGTCTTGCATAATTCCACCTACTTGGGCATCAACTTTTGACTATTAGCATCTAAAGCTCATGACTTTGAATAAGTATTGATCAACACTTAGTCTAACTTGTTTTCCAGAATTATAAATGATTTTGACACATTTTGTTTCTTGAAAAAATAAATTTACATGTGCATAGATATTTAAATAAATTTAACTAACTAATAACAAATAATTAACCTATATTAAATAATAATTTCATAGGTAAATAAATTAATTATTTATGTAACTATATTTTATTAATGACATAATATTATTTAATTTATGATTTTATAAATAACTAGTTAATTTATTATTTTAATAGAATTAATTTCAAATTAAAAAATATTTATTAACTAAACACTTAAAGTTATTGTTTTTTTTAATTTTAAACACGAAAATAATTAAAATTAATAAAAAGAAAATAAATTAATTACATAACTAACACCTATAATTAATAAAAAAATATTAATTAGTAGTAAATTTTAAAATATAAAATTAAATTAAATTTGATAAAAAAATTAAAAAAATACATGTGGCACAATGTGTTGCACACTTAGGGCAAAGGCACTTAGTCCCTATGTGTTGTGCACGCATTGGCACATGCGCCAAGCACAAGTCGCTCACTTATGTCATTTTATCAATTGTCAACTATTTTTTTGCCATTTTCAATTATTTTTGATCATTTTTCACCTTTTAATTCTAAACCTAACTATTTTCACTAATTACTAATAAATACAAAGATACATTCTCAAATTCAAAACTTATCAATTTTTGCCTCTTTTCAAAATTTCAACTCTATAGTTAGTCCTTTTAGCTTTCACACTTCAAAATGTGAGAGCCCAAATAGTCAATTTACTTCTTTACTTGAATTTTGGCAAGGATGTTTTTAGAGTATTTTGAATGAAAATAGTCGATTTTATAGAGTGTTTTGGATGAAAATATGCAAAGTGGTCAAAAATTTAATAATGTGACTATAAAAAATTAAAAAAGATTTGAGGGGCTGAAATAGATTAAGACATTCAAAGGGGACAAATATTAACAAATTTTCCTTTCATAATTCAGTGGTTCCTTAACAAATCCAAACATAATATTACACTAAATTTCATTGACCCTTTTTTTTATTTAATTAGTTTAGTGTTACACACCAAACATACCCATAAAAATAAAATATTATTTCATAATTTTATTTAAACAAAAATTAATTTTCAATTATTGATCAGCAAATTGAAAAGAAATGGAGTATAAAAAAAAAATTTGACAATATTTGGAAAAACGTGAATAAATTAATTGACTAAAGCTTGTCAAATTCTTTAATTTCAAGTTGAGTAAGTTATGTGTGAAATTTCTATTACATCTAAGGATATAAAAAGAGAAGTTAGTATAAACTTTGAACTAGCTTTAACTTGTTTATTAGTTATGTATTTGTGCTGAAGACTTAAGCAAAGAAATTAAAAGATATTAGTGATTAAGTGAACATATCAATTGTTAGTAAAAGAATCACTTTCTTTCTTCATAGGAACCATCCAAGCACTAGAAATAAATATGGATGGACGGTCATTATCTAACTACTTCTGTTTTGGTGACAGAATCATCATCTAATTACAACTCTTGCTTTGGTGAAAGTTCTTCATCATCTAACCACTCTTGCTTGTCCAATTATTTATGGACTTTTCTATCTTTTCGAAGTGCCAATTAAACAAATCATCAGCTCTACTTTGAAGCCATATACATCTTTGAATGAAAGATACGTGTATATATATTTTAAAGCCTTGTAAAAATCCATCCTCATTTGTAATATATTATATTATAAGGACTCATTAAATTTTAATAAAGGGATATTTTTATCTTCTTACACCTTGAAATGACTCTCGTACCTTTCGGCATCTTTTCTACCCTTCAACATGGCGGAGGAACTCTGATTTAACTAAAACCTAGCACCTAGAAAAACAAATATATCATTTCCTTGATATAAACAAATATATCTGTATTAACCGAAAATGGAGGACTTTTAGCTAAACCCACTCATTTCTCATTTATTTAGCCAAAAGGGAGCCGTGGGCCGGGGATAAAAATAATCCCTTCCCTTCAACACCCAAATTAATATATTTATTTGCATCCAACGAATTTTAAGACAAATTAAACAAACCAAGCAACAAATTGTGTATCTAAAACAAATAAACGCCAATTACAAAGATTATAATCTAAGATTCAATCTAAGTAAAATAAGTTTCTCATGATCTATTTATTTTTCATAATAGGATGGTCCATATGAAGAATATCATTTTTGTGTAAGTGAAATAAAAAATAATGAGAAACTTATGTTATTTTAGTTTAAAATTTTATTTTATAATCTTTGTAAAGAACGAATTTTCTTAATTTTTTTTAAATTTTATATACAAAAATTGTTCTTTGTTTTGTTTTAAAGTTTGTTGGATACAAATAAATATATTATTTGTTTGTTGAAGGAAATGAGGCTTTTTTTTTATCCTAATAATCCCTTTTTTTTTAACTAAATAAATAGAATGAGAGGTTTGACTAAAATAATAAACGACCTCCCATATTTAGTTAATATAGATTAAAAGCATTTTCTTTTTAAATGTATACTTTACTAATTCTTCAGACAATAACAAAACATTCTCCTCCCTTTTAACTTTTTTTTTTTGATAAATTTAAAAAATAATTTTAATAAATATTATCAATTTTTTTTAAAAAAAAGGGAAAACGATAGACAGACTTTTAAAATTTTTAAAAAATATAATTAACACATCTCTTGTTTGAAAATGAACGACATATGTACCCTTATCTGTAAGTTTATTAATTTTTATTAAAAGTAAAGTTGATTTTGTTAAATAACCCATTTACTCTTAATAAGCTATGATCAATATTGATCAACTCCTTATGGATATCATCAAATTTTAAATTTTATAATTTATGAGTATCGAAGGAACCTAGAATTTAATAAGAAAATTATTTGACGACGACATTATGAACAACTACTTTTCTTGCTAATTTTGAGAATTTTTTAATACTTTATTGGTAAAAATAATAATGTTATCATATAAATCATAAAAATTAGAGTCCAATGGTATCCCTTATGAGTCAAATATTCTGCTGGTCAATGATCGATCAATTTCAATCAACAATCTATCAACATCGAGCATCATATGTTAAGAGTAAATAAATTATTTAATAAGGTCAACAATAGTCAACTATAATTTAATAGAAAAACTAACGGATAGAGATTCAAATATTACTTATTTTAAAAAAATCAATGGATGGAGATATAAATACTTATTTTCAAATATAAAGTTTATGGGATAGAGATATTTTAATCTTTTAAATTTGACCTAATTGATAATTTTATCTTATCTAAATAAAAAAAATAATATTCAATTTTATCATAATCCATTAATTTTATCTGTTAATTTAAGCAAAACAAAGGTATTTTAATCTAATTACATATATAATGATTAAAAAAGTGGCGAGCTACTAGTGCTGCCAATAACAACTGACAAATTGACAAAAATTTGGTATTATTGAGATCAAAATTTTATGATCTATATAGTAGTAATTTTTTTTTCATCAATGAGGCACTAGAGAGGTGCTAAAAGTAAATAAAAGGGCGTTGGCCACCATAATACTGCTGTTAAATAGCAGCATGTAGAGGTTTATCGCTGCCACTATTAGATTCATTGGTCAATGATCTATCTGATAGTTGTGGTGGTACACCTCCAATCATTGTCATTTGATAGCAATAATATGGTGGTTGTCATTTTTTTTTTTCTTAATTTTTGGCACCTCTCTAGTATCTCGTTAATGAAAAAAACTTTACAATCATATAAATCATAAAAATTTTAAATTTGATGATGTTAATTTTTACTCAATATGCCATTGGTTATTTGTGGCTCGCCAGCCAATGATAGTGGCGGTAGCCACTAGTTGGACTAGTGGCCTAATAAAGTTTGCCCCAACCCCACCTTAGTGTTGAGATAATCATGCAATTTTCAAAACGTTCGTTACATGCTTGATTTTTAAAAGTTGCTAGACAATGGTAATGAAAAATTTATAACTCAATATCATATATATATAGTTATTTATTTATATGTCTCAACTACATTTTTATAATAACACTAGTAAACATGAATATGTCACAAGTGTTATGTGGCTTAATTAGTCTCCATTTGCACTACTTGGTAAAGGAAAAGTTAAAAAAAAAAGAGTTAGTTTAATGACTCGGTGAATGGCTAAAAAAAGTGTGTGTATATATAAAATTAAAATTATTATACTTTATAACATATTTAATAATATATTTATATATTTTTATAAATTTGAACCTTGTAAATAATATAAAATCTTGTGGTAAAAAAGATAAAATATATACTGATATTATAAGTTATCATAAAATTTATTGTGAAACTCAATATGCATATTGTAATATTAAAAATATAATATATACTGCATATGTATTAAAAATTATACCAATCTTATACTTGAGAAAAATTAATCTCACATCGTAAAATAACTCGTGCACAAACAAAGTAATGAATTTTGGTCTCACTTGATAGAATTCTGTATTATTTGAATAGAGTAAAATAACATGGTATAACACATGTGCAAAGTGAATTAAAAGGTAGGAAAGAAAATATGGTCTCATCTAGCACATTTTTCACGCATAGGCAAAATAAGGAATTGTGGTCTAACACAATAAAAATATTGCATTACTCGGACATAACAAATTAATGTAGTCTCATACATGTATAAAACAAACTAATTAAAAGAAAAGATACATATTCAGTGAATTAAAAATTACTATTATATAATATCATGAAAATATAAATATATTAAAATAAATTTTAAAAGTATAATTAAATTATAAAACTATTGTATTAAAAATTTATAATACATATATATATATATATAAATACCCACTCACATAATACATAGCATCAAAACTTGCGTTCTTTAAATAATTGTCCTATAATCTTATTTTCACTTAGTAAATATATAATCTTGACGACCAATCCATTATTAAATACTTTTGGTTAACATACCACAGGAACCTATTCATTGTTACCGTCAACCAGTCACTCAACTCGCGATATTCGTATTTTCTTACTTTTATCACTCCTGGTTCAAACGTTTCATTTTATTTTTTTTCTGAACTTAAAACTGCATGTATTATTCAAACTTCAAACTTGAATTTGACAAATATACAACAACTAAACAATTTTTTAAAATAGCTTTGCTCAGAAAATTTAACTAAATTTAAATATACAATATAACTAACTACTAATTCAATTTCCTGTAGAATTAACCATAAATTTCTATTAACTATGATATATATTCTTTCAATCATCAAACAACATTAATCTATACTTAATTTTAGTTTTTTACTATCTAATTACTAAGTATAGTTATATTCATTTATGAAAACTAAATCATTTACATGAAAATATTGACAAAGAAAACAGAATTTTTAGAATAAATTCACTCACATTAATGCTTTTAATTATCCTAGTTCATCTCCATAATCAATTTTAAATTAGATATGCTTGAATTAATTTGATATTTTACTTAGATCATCATATAACATGTATACATGTAAGGAAAAAATGAAAATAAATAAATTAAACAATTGTCTTTTTAAAAAGGGCCTTTCACTGTTAACAATTGCTCAGCTTCTTATTTCGGCATCTTCTTTTTCTATTTTTTTTTTTTTTGCCCTTTCTTTTCTTTCTCAATTGCTTGATTTTTCTCTCACCTCTTTCAATTTCTATCTGAGCAAACTCTCTCGGTTACTCTCTCCCCTCTCTCAATATCTATAAAATAATTAAAAAAAACTTAACTTTTCTTTTATTTTTTATTTTTTATTTTTCTCCTACATTTGGCCCAGCTGACCTAATAATGCTTTGCAGTATTTTTATTATTATTATTATTATTATTATTATATATATATATATATATATATGTTTCAACCAAACTTTTGACAAATTGCGTAAATTGTCTCCAACCTTGTCGACTTTTTCTATATATATATATATAAACACACTGAGCCCACTTAGCACTAACGATATATTATTATTATTTATATATATCTTTACACTGAGCACACTTAACAATGACGATGTACTACTACTATTATTATTATTATTATTATTATTTATTAATCTGAAAATTTAAATAATTTTTAAATAAATAAATTAAATTTATTTATTTTATTAAAAACAATTTGGTTGAAATTAATAAGATAATAATAAAAAAATATTAAAACAATAAATATATAATAATTTAACTCAATTCAAACCTATTTCATATTTATCAAACTTTATATACTCACTTGTATGTATTATAAAATCATAACTTTACATCATGACTATTACAAAGTAAATAAAATTGTAGTTGAGAAACCAGTGTGTGTCTATGCTCTTCTCCATTGTTAGAGTCCCTTTTTGTAGGTGTAGTTAGGCTTAGTGATAAAATTTTCTTCGAAAGTTGCTTAATTTCTTTATTGTAAGAATATTAATTTTTTTATTATTTTTTTTAAATTTTATGGATATTATTCCTTCACTAAATTTTATGATTTTAGAGACACATGCCTTTTTTTTATAGATTAGGTTAACCTTGAAATCTAAGAGAAACATAGGTTCTTTAATTTTTAGTATGAACTTATTGATATTAAAAATTATATTGTAGTTTGAGTTGAAAGATTTATCATTGAATTTTGATTTTGTCTTCGAGTGCTCGAGTAGTGTGAAACCTCTATTAGTACTTAGAGCCCCGAGCTTTTATGTTAAACACCTCTATAAATTCTTAGGGGTCTGGGTTTTTTAAATCTTACTTATTATCGGCTTGCTTTCCCGATCTTGGGCAAGCTCGAGATTCATGGCATTCATAAGAGTGAATGGATTTTGTATCTTGTTTATCTTTACCTTGGGCAGGCTCTGAATTTATGGAATTAACAAGAGTGAATTTTTTTTTTTCTATTTTACTTACATTTCTTGCCTTGGGTGGGCTCGGGTTTAGTGTCATTTGTAGAGATTCTATCCTTACCCTGGGCATGCTTTGGATTTATTGTAGATTTGTAGAAATTCTATGGCCTAGGTAGACTTGAGATTCATTGTCGATTTGCAGAAGCTTCACTCCTGCCTTGGGTAGGCTTAAGATTTATTGTTGATTTGTAGAAATTTCATCCTTACCCTAAGCAAGTTCGGGATTAATTTTCCATTTATAGAAAATCTATCCATGCCTTGGGCAGGTTTAGGATCCATTGTCAATTTGTAAAATTTAATCCCTATCTTGGGTGCGCTTGTGATTCATTGTTGATTTACTAAAACATCATACCTGCCATAGACGGGCTCAAGATTCATTATCGATTTATAAAAACTCCACTTTTACCCTAGGTGGGTTTAGGATTCATTGTCATTTTTTTTTCATAGGGTTGGGCAAAGGTCCAGAGCATATAATGATAATAATAAAAAAAAAACATGTACATAATAACTAATAGTGAGCAAAAAAAGGGCTTATTTGGTTAGCCTCAATGAGGGCTCATATATTCGGGCTTGGTAAGAACTTAGATCTTGGGCTCGATGAGAACTTAGATCATTGAACTCAACAAGAGCTTAAGTGCTTAGCCTTGGTGAGGTCTTAAGTGTTCGACCCGGTGAGGGCTCGAGTGCTTGGCCTTGGTGAAGGCTTAATTTTTGGGCTCAATGAGAGCATAAGTGGTTATGCTCGGGGAGAGTTTAGGAGCTTGGATTCAAGGTGGACTTATGTACTCGGCCTCAAGGCAAACTTATATGTTTGGCCTCGAGGGTGAACTTAGGTGTTTGGCTCTTCAATCATTGATTCCATAGAAGGCCATTATGGATTACATATATTATCGAGCCTATTCGTAAACATTTTTACAATGATCTTGGTCAGAGTAGAATTTGGAAAAACAAAGAGGAGACTAATCTAAATGAAAAGTTTTAACTTCATCTCTATTTTTCTTATTTCCTCATTGCATCACCTCTTCTGTTTCCAGCCACTCGCAGTTGATTTGAATGGTGGTGGTTGTGGTCACGCAAGCAACAGCAACCATCTGTAGGTGATGGAAGGTAACAACCAGTAATGATGGTGGTCGAATAATAGGTATATGAGAGGCATTGATTGAACAATGTTTTGTCTCAATTTATGTTTTTTTGCAAATGGAAGGCGACTGTGTTGCTTGGGTTAAAGCAGTCAAAATGTTTTGAGTTGGTTGGTACGTTCATCGGCGATTAACAGTAACTGATATGGTAGGCGAGCAGGGACAATGGTGGTCTCATGGTGACTGGGCTTCAACTTTCATCCTTTTAGATTATTGTTTGCATATTTCAATTTACATTAAGTTATTGCCCCGGTGGTTTTCTTAGCACACATTGTTTGGCACCTTTCTCATAGGTACCAAATTCGATTCCTAGTAGTAGCTCGTCCCTTATTATTTTGATTTTATTCTTTTACCCGAAGTTAGTAGCAACATTTTTCCTTTCTAAAAAACTCTTTTTACACTCCCCCAAAGTTGGTAGAAGGCTAACATATTACTGGTATTTTCTATTGTATTTGAACTTTTTGCACCTACAGAATTTTTCTGCACTAGTATACCAGTTTTTACACTATCTTTTGCTAAATTTTCTGCATCTTTTTGAGTTTCTGCACTTGGTTCTGGACTGATATGCTACTGATTTTTTTTTTTGTTTTAGCACTTAATTTGTACCTCTGCAGCTTTTGAGGAAAAGGAATAGGTGGTTTTTCTGCACTTCTTTCTCTTTTATACTTGATAGTGATGGTGTGGATGTATTTTCTTGTAAGATCTTATCACTTCTCAAAGTTGATGGCTTGGCATTAATATACATTTCTTGGATTTGCTTTGGTGTCTTGGTAGAGTGTCTTGAGGTTGCTTATTACGAGATGCAACAAGTTGTCTTATTTAAACCTCTAAGTTCTTCAAGGTTGTCGGATGGTTCTGTAGGATGACGTCATTAGGCTTCATGTAGTGCAGAATATGTCTTTCAATGTCGTATTCTTTTCTTGTGTTGGCTGAAATCCTAAGGGACTCTTTGGTCTAAATGGCTCTTTTTGGTTATTACGCTAAGAGAAGTTTGGATGAGCTCTCTGCCTCGAATTGTAGAAGTTAAACTGTGGGTTAGGTTACAGTTGGCTAGAATTGCCCACATAATTCATTGACTCCATGCACCACCCATTTATGTGGTTATCACCATAAAAGCCACAAAGTTACTTATTGAGATTTGACAACATTTTTAATATAGGAATTTAAGCTCAATTATCAATCCTACAAGGACTATTCGATATTTTCTATTAACCAATTATTAAAATTATATCTACTTAACTTTTATTTAAAAACCAAAATTTAAAATTTAAAATTTAATTAACTAACCTAATCTATTAATTAAGCTAAACCTAAACAAAAATAAAACAAAGAGATAAATTCATTGATTGATAATAATCTAGGGTTTTAATTTATCCTCTAATATTTTATTGAATTCATTAACCACTCAGTTAATACTTTAATAGACATTGATTAGTTAGACTTTAGTCTCATCACAAGTCTCTATCGATGGTCGAGTGACTATATTACATATTTTAATAATCACTTATATGTTATAGTAATCAAATTAGAATGTAAGTCATTAAAACCAATTCTAAATTATACTATACATTCCACTAGGTATATGTCTACCTTGTTAGAGCTGGTGCTCACGTGCCATTCCAATATTGTATGAATATTAATTGTTAATATTTATACAATAAACATTTCGAATAAAGATTGTTAATATCATATTAACATGGTATAATGCTTGTAACATTACAGACATTGTTTGATCTGAAAGAGTTCAGATCTGATCTAAAGAAGTTTAGATCAGAACTAATAGTTATCAAAGGTGAGAGTTATAAATGCTAAGAGTTAGCACTGTTAATAGTTATTAGTTTATAAGAGTCAGCAAGCTCTAAAGAGTTAGAATCTTGTCTATAATTGGACAAACACCTGAGAGTATACTTGTAATGATATAGTTGCAAAGAGTTACAATAGGTGCTAAGAAATATCATTATGTAAGTATGTCTCAAATATAATGTTCCTGATCTATGATCACCAATGCGGGTCTATTGGTGAATTCACAATATATAGATTAGTGTATGTCTATATCTGACTAGTTCAGATGGTTGTTCTTAGTTGACCAATAGCTTAGAGCTTGTATAGGCATGCGAGGACTGGATACTGAATAGACTCATGATGACCCCAATAGATATCCTATGAAGCCGTCAAAGGAAGGTCCTTTCGAGTTGAGTAGTATTCGTGGTCCTTTGACCTGAGCGCTAAGGTGGTCTTGTGAGTGATCCATCATGCTTTGGTTCCACATATGTCAAAGACCTTTCATGGTCTGACCGCTATGTGTCGCTGGGTATCGTTCGATGCTCATGGAGTCTGATGTGCGTAGATACGAGATCTGTCAGCTTACGTAGGTAAGTTGTATATGCAATACTCCGAGATTGTATTTCATAAAGTCTTGTGGCCATAAGCATAAACCAGGGAAAAGAGTTTCCTATAGGGTTAAACAATATAGCAAAAGTGTTTGCGTATATTGTTTATCGAGATACGAATCTGGAGATAAGTTTATGGATGAGCAAATGGGGATTTGACGGTGCTGATCTATATCCCCGCACATCCAGGGTATAAATGATGGAAGTATTATACGTATACGTTATGATCTCAACTTGTATGGTCTGACATGCTGATTTGTAATATTCGTAACGTGTGCGTGGGGCATCGATTATGGATTAATGGAATAGTTCCATTTGACAAATCGGGTGTGGACCTAGAGAGTCCCAATATGAAATGTACTCTTTGAGCACTTAGACAGTGTACCGTATTGAATTGTTCAATACAGTATAATTCAGCAAATTTACTAAGGTTAAGTTATTTAAAGTATATGGTTAAATGGTGGGACCCATTTTAGGTTAACTTGGTAACCTAGTAAGGATATAAAAGTAATTTTACTTTATAATTATTTAATTGTTAAATAATAAAAACAAATATTTATTTATTTAATTGTTAAATAAATGATTTAACTTAACTAAGGTTAAAGGTTAACCATATGGTTAAGTTAGTTAACTTTACTTAATGGTTAAGTAAAGGTTAACCTAACCATGGTTAAGTTAGTTAACTATGGTTAGAATAATTAAATATTTATTAACTAAAGGGTTAAGTTAAAATAATCTAACTAAGGTTAAATGTTAACTAAGGTTAGGTTAAGCCAAATGAAATGCAAATTAGTTTGGAATTTATGCATTAGTATATAAAGTGAAATGAAATTCAAAATCGAGTAAGTTTTAGATTTTAGGTTTTGCATTTTGGAAGCTATTTCAATTTGAGAAATTGAAATTTTTTGTTTTGTGTTTTAAGTGTTAGAACAACAAAACAAATTAGACAAATGGTTACTAAATGCAATAACAAAAAAGGAGATTTGTTTTATTTATTCAAGAATTGAATAAAAGGAAAAATAAATTTAATTAAGTTAAATAGTTTAGCTTTGAATAATGTTCAAGAGTTAAACAAATATGCTGAATTAACATACTGTCATTCTAGATAATCAAACTCACCCTTGTTGATTGCTAGGATTGATCAAAAATTTATTTCATGGTGGACTTCAAGCAAAATTAATCCAAAGGCTTCATGGGTGATATTTTCTCAATCTCGAATTTTAGTTTATTAAATATGTATTTTATGTGTTCATTGTATGTAATCTTTCGCTGTGCATATATATGTATGAGATATGTATATTGTTTTGTATGATAAACACTACCCACATGCAAGCACCCTAGTAATTCGTACAACAACACCCCAACATACCTTACATGGAGCTTATAGTTGTTACTCTATGATCATCTATCAAACAATCATAGGCTACACATATAAATCTTTTTGTCAAGTTCATCACAGTTCCTCAATCATTTAAGATATTGATAAGGTATTATGAAAGCATTAAGATCAAGATAGAATGAATCAATTATATATATATATATTAAGTTTATAAATTAAGCATAAATGAAATTCAACTACATACTAGGTTCATGTAGTCTAACTCTAGAATAACAAGTTAGTTTATTACAAAACCAAGAGTATCAAACAAATACATGTATAACAATGAAAACAAGAACATAATAATAAGAAAATAAAAGAAAAACTAATCAAGAAGACACCATGGGTTACTTTTCTCTCTTAGCTTGAATATTTAATTTTCGAACTTGAATCTTAAATCTCCACTTTGATATCTTGAATTTGTGTTGTGAATTCATTCCCTAAATTTTATCTTTCTAAAGTTTGTGTTTTAGATCATAAAAGATTGCTTTTATAGGTAGGGTCATCATTGAGGAGTCTAAATCACGTTAAAAAACAAAAAAAAAAATGTACTCTTCCTATATGAGGGCTATGGCTGTGGATTCTTAGGCATAATAACCTTGAGATTTTGTCCCCATGGCCGCAGCCTTGACTGAGTTTTGGTACTTGCGTATTTCGTATACAATTTTTTTGTTTTACATTTGATTCACCTCTCGTTTGTTCTTATATGTCACATTTCCATCATGCATCTATATATGACAAAAACACAATTAAATAGCTAAAAATGTATGATTTGGAGAAAAATACATAAGTCAGAGTACTAAATATACTAGTGTATATATGCTTTTATCATATCACACAAAATAGTTTGTATAAAATTAAGATATAAAATCAAACAATTAGCATTAATCAAAATTAATAAAAACTTATCTTTGATCATTAATCTCCATGGATTTTTATTGCATTTTTCATATACAATGCCAAACTATTGACCCAAAAATTTAGATAATTTCAAAGTCAACGAGTTAAGTTTATTTTTTGTAAGGAATCATTTGATTTAAATTAATAAAGTAAAGATAAAGAAACACATAATGACAATGGATATATAGTGGTTGAACTCAATTTAAGCTTATATCCACTTTTACTGAGCTTTACAAGCACACTTATATACACTATAAAATAATAACTTTACATCATAGTTTTAAGGAATCATAGCTATTACAAAAGAAAATAAAATTGTTCTAGAGAGTTCAATGTGCGTCCATGTCCTCTATTGTTCGAGTCCTTTTTTATATGTATATTAGGGCTTTGTAATAAAGCTCTCTTGGGAAGATGTTTACTTCCTTGATTTAAGGGATATTAATTTTTTCATTGATTTCTTGGATTTTAGAGATATTATCCGTCATTTAATTCTAAAATTTAAAGGATGAGTACTCCCTTTAGGATTAGAATTGACCATAAAATTTAGGATGAACATTATTATTATTATTATTATTGATATTTAAAATTGAGTATAACATTTTTTTCTCTTATAAAAATTTAATTGACGAAATTTAAAATATCCCTATACTTGTAACTCTTAATCATACTAGTTAATAAGAATTCTAGTACTTATCATCAACTAAGAGAAAATACATGCATTATTTTATCTAATAACACTTATACTATTGGTGAATCTTAATATATGTGGGTGTATGCATGTGCTATTATATCTATTGTCTAAATACATATCAAATACATATTTAAGTCTGACGGAAGCGTGAAACTTGCAATAATACAATAAATAAAATATATTAATCGCATTAATATATTTATTAGATAGAGAACTCACCTTAATGTGTAACGTTATGCACATATTTTTTTCGAAGTCCGCATGGAGACCAACTCGCGGGTAGTTCTAGTCACTAACACGGTAGGCTTGGTGAGCTAGAACAGCAGTCTTATACCCAGCACCGAGTTTAACTCTTAAATCTCAAAATGATCAATGTGTGTTTTATCATTTTCTTCAAAAGAATAAGAAACGGAGAATTTGAAGCAATTCATAATTACTCAAATTAGAAGCATAGGAAAAATGAAATTTTCCTTTTTTTTTTTCTTTCTTCTTCTTTCTCTTCTCATTTTCTCTCCATTTCCTCCTTCTTCATTCTCGGCCATTTTGACCGACAGACCAATTTCAATTCCAATCTCTCTTCTCTTTTTATATAAATATATATATAATAAAATAAGAATATAATATAATATATTATATATAATAATAATATAAAATTAGTAATGGGTGCCATCTATTTGGCACCCAAATACAATATTAATATATATAATATCTAATAATAAAATATTATATAATATAATATAAAAATATATTATATAATATAATAAGAGAGATATTTTGATTATTTTATAATTAAATAATCAAAGTAAGAAATGATCATTTTGCCCATCATAAATAGTTACTAAGTTTACACCCTAGTGGATCCTAATAAATTTTACACTTAGATAAACTGAACTGATGGTCCATTGTGTACGCTCAAAATATAACGCGGCTATCGCAGTATAGATTGAGGTATCGATCCTAGAGGAAGCTCTTGGCAAAATAGGTTGGTAAAGTAAAATATTAAAGCAGTAGCAAAGGATAAAATTAATTGATTTAAGTGGATGAGATAGGATTGTCTATGATTTGAAGGAAATGTTTTATGATAATTCAAACAAGGCCTTGAGAATTACAATTATACTTTATAAATCTACTCTACACTTTGATTCAATGCTTATAACTCAATTGAAAGTTTCACATCCCAAACAATCAATCGGAAGATAGGTAAAATATAGCATATTTGATAACACATGTATTTGATGTAATTAAACTCTTTGCAAGCATTAACACACATTATGTTCATTTATACAAGTTATCTAAGATCGACAATATATCACTTTGACAATATTGCAGTAAAAGATCAACTTGAATATCAAATATTTATTGCCCTTATATGTTATCCAAGATTGACAATATATCAATTTGACAATACTGCAGTAAAAAATTAACATATAAAATAATATAACCAGTAACAATTATAGTTCACAAAGAATCACATAAGAAAAGTATGACTGAACTTATATGAGACATGAGAATTATAATCTCTGGATTACAGAAATAGAATAGATAAGAGTTTAATCAAAACCTAACTTACAAACATTTGTATCTCTTTGCAACGAATCAAAGCATAGAAGTAGATTTATTACACATAAAAGTTCATCTCTTAGCCTTGCCAAGAACTCTAGCCTAGATTACAATACATGTTAATGAGAAGAAAAGAAGAGAGAATTATCTAATGTTAAAAATATCCTAAGAGTCTCCTTATATAGGCAATGAATGGACATATGTCATGGATGATATCAATCTTCAATAATTTTAAGTTAATAACTCATTTATCTACTTACAGCATATTTTTGATAATGTAAATGACCGATTTAGCTTCTACAGCCGACATAAAAGTTGTAGAATTTTGTCTCTTCTTTCCATAGGCATAAATTTCATGCAAATTGGATGAGTTCCAATGAGATATGAGCAAAATTCCAAAGACACATCAGATTTTGGCCAACAACCATTTTACCCACTTGCAATGCAATTTGGTCCATGATAACGGCTGTTTAGACTTTACCATCAACATACGAGTTGTTGATAATTAAGTTAGCATTTCACAGCCTTAAGAATTATACCAATTGAGTATGTATTTTGTGAGATACGGTCCAAATACGTGAGTTGGGTTAAGCTGGCAGAAGTTGTAGCCCGATTTTATTGTATCTCTATTTTTGGCCCATAACATGTTGGATTTGGCTTTTCCATTATTCTTCAAATTTGTGTAAGATTGAGTCATGTTGCACTAGGTTCAAGAATTTCTTCATTTTGATTTCTACATTGAGAGTTATGTCCATTTTACCTAAACCTGTCCAAATAACATTCATTTATCACAATTTAAGGAGAACACTTTATTTCAAGCTAAAATTACAGAAAATGATAAAATTAGTGACATTAAATGGTGACTGAATCTCTTAACAAATATGGATTTTCATGTGTTCATCATCCATAATATGCTTCGTGTCGTTATATAATTAGTAAATAATAATTATTAACTAATTGTTGTATTTAACACTTAAATACAGACACGCATGTTGCTCTAGTGTACAACGAGTACACTCTATATCATAGGACTCCCTAGGTTCTACGCCTGATTTCTTCAAATAAAACTATTCCATGAGTTCGTGAGCAATGCCCCATGCATATGTCACGGATATTACAAATCAGCGCGTTGAACCATACAAGCTGAGGTTACAACGCATATGTATAGTCATTCCATCATTATATCCTAGATGCGTGGGGATATAGATTATTACAGTCAAATCATCTAGTGCTCATCCATGTCTTATCTCCAGACTTATATCTCACTGAATAATATGCGCAAACTCTTTTGCTATATTATTCCACCCAGGTGGAACTCTTTTTCGGGATGATTGCTTGTGGCTACAATACTTTTCGAGACACAGTCTCGAAGCATCTGGATATCTAACTCTATATGTAAGCTGACGGATTTCATATCTGTACGCACTGGACTCCATAAGCATCGTACCATACCCAGCAATATCCAGCAGTCACACCATGAAAGGTCTGTGACATGCGTGTAACCAAAGTATGGTGGATCACTTACAAGCCCACCTTGGCATTCAGGTCAAAGGACCATATATACTACTAAACTCAAGAGGACCTTCCGTTGACGGCTTATATAAGGTGTCTATCAGAGGCTCTCGTGAGTTTGTCTCATATCCAGTCCTAACTAGATACTCATATATCAATACGAGGTCCAAGCTCACAGTAGGCTAGGAACGACCATCTATAGCTTATAGGTACGACATATGTTGATCTATATATAAAGATATCCACCGACAGATCTGCATCGACAGAAATAGATCAGGGACAATTATACGAGAACATATTTGTGCAACTTGCATTTTCTAGCACCCAATTGCAACTCTTGTAACTATGCAGTTACTGGTATATTCCCAGGTCTATGTCCCATTATAGATAAAGTTTCAACTCTTGGATCTACTGAGTATTATAAGTAGTTAGCACTTAGCTGTGCTAACTGATGCGATATTTCTATATCGTATAATTAAGTGCAAGTATACACTATCGTATGCAAGTAATAAAGGGACTAATTAGTCGAATGTCAAACCCACAGGGATAATTTCTTCTTTTAAACCAATTACTAAAATTATGTCTTCCTAATAATTATTCAGAAAAATAAAAATCTAAGAATTAATGTAGAAAATATAAAAATAAAAACACAATGCAAAGAGAATAGAGAGATAGCAACGTAGAGAGAACCTAGGATTAATATTATCCCTCAATATACTTTCTAATGATTAATCTTCTAATATTTAACTCACTTAGTCTTTATTATTAATCAAGACACTAATGTATTCACAAGCCTCTTCCAAGGTCATGCAAGTATACCTTAATTTGCCAAATACCTATATTTTTATGGTACTTGTAATAAATTAAGATTCATTAAGATTAGGTCTTATTGATCATACATGCCAATTAGGTATATTCCTATCCTAAATTGAAACTTGCATATGCAACATTGAATGTTACTCTACAATCATACATCAAATTACCTAGGTCTAAATATTATGATTCCTCTTCCAAGTTTATCAACTCATTCACCATATATTGGCCAGATATATTGAAGCATTAAATACGAGTAATTTAAATAATAAAGAACTAAGTTTATTAAATATTCTAAAGATATGGCAATTAAGTGCACATATTGAGTTCAAGTATTAACCCTAGAAAATAAGTTTAGTTCATGGCTACAAGAGAACAACAGTAAAAATAAAAATAAAACATGATACAATCAATTGCAAACTGATGTAGACGTCGAATTGCTCTTGATTGATGTTGCTCTAGATTCTCTTGATGCCGAAGAACGCTTTGAGTCTCTCTCTAAGGTTGCTTCAATTAAACTCCTATTTCTCTCCAAGACTCGTACTTTATATTTTTGGGTGCTCTAGGTTTGTCTTGGATTCCTGAAGGCTGAGAACAAGTGGCTTTTTATAGAGATTGATATGAGCTTGAAAATCTTTATTCTCGTCGAACTAGGACTCGCGCTACCGCTGGGGCAATATGCTTCTGTCGCTGGGGCACTGTGTGAAAAAGCCTTTATCGCTGGAGCGGTGGGTTTATAGCACGGGGGCGCTGTCTCGTCGCTGGCGCGGTGAATCTTTGGCGCTGGGGCGCCAGACGCGACTTAAACAGGTCGTTTTTCTAATTTTGATCACTATTCCACCGCTGGAGCGATAATTTTCTTGGAGCTGGGGCACTGGACTCATATTTTGAAAACTTTATATTTTAGTCCCTGTTTTTGCTCCTTTTGCATTGTTTCTTTAAATTTCGTTCAAGTCCCTATAAATAACAATAAAGCACATAAATAGCCATCTATTCTCATAAAACCATAAAATATCAATAATAAAAATATGAGAAAATATGAGAAAATATGAGAAAATATATGACAATTTTGCCCTTATCACTAACATTTAGCAATTATATGTCTTAGCGTGACTAACTATGGGCTCTTATCTAAACTCTTTTAGATCTAATCTGAACTTCTTCAGATCTACAATGTCTGTAACGTTACATGCATAATACCATATATATGGGTATTAGCGATTTAATAGAAATGTACACTTGTATAAATGCATAAGTATATATACATTCAGGGATGACGTAAGCACCGACCCTAACATGTACATCATATATTAATTAAACATTAACCACTTTTATACAACTAACACTATAATTATAATACAAAAGTTGTAAAAGGATTTGTTACTTAAATATAGATTAATGATAAAAAATTTCGATTAGGATGTCTTGAACATGACACTGTCATGGTTTAATTTCTCAATTTGCATCACACATTATTCATACTTATTACTAGGTAAAGAAAATTTTAACATATTTGTATATAAAACACCCATTTTATACATTTATACAATCAAGTCTTTCTAGGTATAACATACATTTATTTATATATATATATATATTTATTAATAAGCTATGAGTACTTTGTTAAACTTTTCACATTCATATAAATCTATAATCCCCCATATAATGCAGAATTCTTCGTAAATTATAAATTTTACCCGGCCCTTTCTTTAAGTCAAGGTAAAGGTTGAACTCATTTTGTTTCATTAATAAAGATTCATCATAGTAAACTGCAAAGGGAAGACACATTCTTATATTATTCTAACATATATTTAACTTAACACAAAGACGTTCACCACTAATTCTGTTAATAGAATTGAAAATTTTGAATTTTTTTTTTACGAAGAAGAATTCTGATTTTATTTAATTAGATCGTAAATAAATAAATTTAATACAAACACAAAAAGAATGAAATGCAGTCTATCCAAACCGAAGACAAATAATTTATAGCCGCACTCTTGTAAGGAATTGTGTAATTGAATTCTCTTCTTATCTAACAAATGAACAAAAGGCATTCCTTAATAAAACTAAGTGCATAGAAATTTCACAAAGGATATCACCCTCGACCCTAGAGAATGATCATACGATAAGAGAAGGAATAAGATTACAGAAGTTTGTTTCCACCAAATGAACTTCTTGTTGTAACTCGACCATTTATTGAAGGCTATGGAAAATGGCAAAGAAATCTCTAGTAAATAGAGTAAAATTACTAGAAAAATAACGTGTTGTCGCCATTAAAACCACCTCATCCAAATCTTGATAAATCTAGCCAAAATCAACCATTTATTACAAATCATTCAAGACAGAATCAATATTCAACTTTAACTTCTCATTTGGTGGAGCTTGCCATTTCATATGAGAAGAAATAACATAAGTAATAACTGTCGAGGAAAGATTTGAAATCGACAACGAAGGCAGTATTGTTGGAAGCAAAACTTGACTTCATAATTCCTAGTCCTTATACAAGAAGAAGCCAGCATTTTGTATTATCCCAGTATCTAACCAGAAAACTTTACTTAGAACGGCCTTATTCTTAGCTGTTGAAAATTAGTGATTCAAAATTAAAGATGCGTTTTAATTTTGAGTTGGAGACTGATGAAAAGTCAGCAAGAAGTCTAGTATGTGAATATCATACTAGGAAAAAGTAAAACAGAAAGGTAAAAGCAAAGAACTATTTATGAGGTAAGTACTGTTCACGTGTACTGTTCATGCGGCAATTTATTTATGGCTATTTCTTGCTTTGGTTCAATTGACTTCTTTAAGTGGGATTTGGACTCCTACAAGTAAAGACTCTTATTCCAACTAGGTATACAGTTTTTAAGGTTAGTACTAATATTATATAAACCCTTATAACTCCTTATAATTAATATATATGTCATTGGGACTCTTGGGTATTCCTTGTAATCTTTTGTAGGTTTCTTTAGGGTATAAAAGACCTGATTAATAAAGAAATTAGGATCTTTGATCCACCATGGACATCGGTAGTTTTGCCAAACTAGATAGATTTGGTGTGTGTTTTCTTTACTGTGATTGATTTATCTCCTTTTTGTGTGATCTTTACTTTTCTTGGTTAATTGAGAGTGAACGGATATCATAAGGAAAAATATTTCTTGGGCGTATTGTTGTGTTTTCAAAGAACAAAATTAAGCACCAGTATGCGCTATCATAACAAGTAATAAAGATACCTATAAAGTCGGATGTCGAATCAACTGAGATAATTTTATTTGTAACTAAGTACTAAAATTGTGTATTTTAAGTAATTATTCAAAAAACTAAATCTTCAAATTGCAAATAATTAAATAGAATAAAAATACAGAAAATAAATAACACAACTTAAATAATCAAGAAGATAGTAAGATAGAGAAAGCTTAGGGTTAATTACTATTCTTCAATATATTTTTTAATGATTAATCATTTAATATTTAGATCCTTTAATTCTTATTATTGTTCAAGATACTAATATATTCATAAGCCCCTCTTAAGGTCATGCTATATCTTTATAATAATTCTAATAAATTACGATTCATTAAGAATAAGTCTTATTAACTATACATGCCAATTAGGTATATTTATATCATAATTTGAAACTTTTATATATAGCTTGTATACGTTAATATATAATCATGCATCAAATTATCTAAGTCTAAATACAATAATGCCTATCTCAAGTTTATCAAATTATTTCTAATTTAATCATAATATTGATCAGATATAATAAAGCATCCAGAGTAAATAATTTGAATAATAGAGAATTAAATTCAAATAAATATTAAAAAGATCCAACAGTTAAGCATACATATTGAGTTCAAGTAATAACCTTAGAAAAGAAATTAGTTCATGATAATAAGAGAATTATGGTTAAAAACTAAATTAAACATGATACAATCAAAAGCAAATCAATATAGACGTCAATTCGCAGTTGGTTGCATAGCCTAAAAAACTCTTACTACCAAAGAACACCTTGAATTTCTCTCTATATCTACTTCAATTATGCTCCAATTACTTTCTAAGACTTGTGTTGTGTGTTTCTTGAGTATCTTATATTTTCTTTAAGGGCTAAGAATGAGTTACCTTTTATAGGGATTGATTTAAGCTTCAAACCCTCAATTCTTGTTGGATCAGAAATCATGTGATCAATAGAGAGAAATTATGCTATCGCTGGGGCGCTGTGATTAAAAGTTGGTATCGCTAAGGCATAGAGGTAAGCGCTAAGGTGTTGGCTTAATTTCGCTGGGATGAAAATTTACGACTTGAACAAGTCTTTTTTTTATGTTCTTATTTTGGCTCGAGTCTTATCGCTGAAGTGAATTCCTGAAAATGTTAGAGCAAAAATTACTAATTTTAGTCCTTGTTTCTTGTTGTTTTGCATCCTTGCTCATGTTTTATATCATTTTCAATCCAAACCCTATAAATAAAGAATAATACACATAAATAACCATTTATTCTTATAAAATATCAAAATATAAAAATAAAACATGAGAAAATAAATAACAAATATACCCTTATCATGTATACTGAAAATTTGCAACACTAGCCTTTTGATTATCATAATGCACCCACTTGATTATTCAATTTTGAATTGATATAGTCCGAATTAGTTTCTACTAAAAAAATTAAAATTTTAGATAAATCTCCTATCTTTTCAAATTGAGTTGTCTCATACGGATTAGATATGTATATATCTAGTTATGGGCAAAATACTGATGACTGTTTGGACTAAGTCTGTACTGCAGATTAGTTTTGTTCTAGGCTATTTTTCACCCTTTAAACGCTCAAATTTAAAATTCTTTATAAAATACAATATTTTAGCCCATTGAGTAAAATATTCACAGGATCAAGAATCACTCAAATTGAATTTATAGATAGAATGTTATGTCCATTTTATTAAACATGCCATAAAAAAATTAGAAGCTAATTAGGTAAAATATTGTAAATATGCTTAAGTTAGGAAGGTTAATGACACTAGTAATACAAAAAAAATGATGTAAAACTCTTATTAAATATATAATTTCAAGTGTTCATCAAGAAACACGTGGAGTTGTTAGGTACAAGATACCATTACAAATGACATTAGAGCAAATGGAGGTTGTTGAAAATGATACTTACAATGTCATTCCATTATTATATTAAATTAATTATTTAATATTTATACAATAAATACTTTGTAAAAAATTGTATATATATTAAATATATATGGTAAAATGCAAGCAATATTTCAGACATTATACGATTTGAAGGAGTTCAAATCTAGTATAAAAGAGTTCAAATCTGGTCTAAAAGAGTTCAGATTATGACTAAAGAGTTAGCACTGCTAAGAGTTATCAGATTATAAGAATAAGCGAAATTTAAAGAGTTAGTGCCTTATCTGAAATGGGACAAAGACTTAAGGCTAAATTAACAATGACATAGTTGTAATGAGTTAAAAATAGTGCCAGAAAATATCATTATGCAAGTATGTTCTCAAATTCTATGATTCTGATCTATCTTCACTAATACAAGTCTGTTGGTGAAAACCTTATCATATATAGATCAGTATATGTCTATATCTGGATGGTTCAGATGGTTAGTCTTAATATACTATGGACTTAGTGGAAGCTCATACAGGTATATGGGTATTCAGTGAGGCCTAGGTACTAAACAGACTCGGTAAAGACCTTTAATAAATATCCTATAGATCCGTCAAGAGAGGGTTTTCTCGAGTTGAATAGTATTCGTGGTCTCTTGACCTGAGCACCATGATAGGCTTATGAGTGATCCACCATACTTAGGTTCTATACATGTTAAAGACCTTTCATGATCTGAATGCTAGGTGTCGCTGAATATGGTTCGATGCTCATTAAGCTCGGTGTATATAGATATGGGATTAATGAGCTCATATGAGTGAGTTATATATTCTTATGCTTCAAGATTGTATTTTAAAAAGTCATATGGTTATAAGCAATAAAGCCATAAAAGAGTTTTCTGTGGAATAAACATTATTGCAAAAAAGTTTGTGAATATTATTTATGAAAATATAAATTTAGAGATAAGTTAATAATTGGGCATATGGAGACTTAACGGTGATGAGCGATGTCTTCGCTCTTCGTAAGACAAATGAGTGTGAACTTAAAAAGTCTCACAATATAAAGTATAATTTTGTTTATACTTTATATTTTCTTTTGTAAAAAAAATGTTTTCTTTTGTTTTTCATACATTTGCCGAGAAAAGAAAGAGAATAAACTATTATTTCGGCAACTGTTAACAAAAGAAAGAAAAGGTTTTTTTTTTTTAATTTTTTCAATTTGACAGAGAGACAAATGAAAGCAAAGAGTTATTTATGTACAATTCTTAAATGTTATAATTTTAGTTTTATAATTTTATCAAATATTACATATTAAAATTATTAGCGGAATTACTTAAGAGTGATTTTTGGTGATAGAAAATATTTTAAATTATCTTTAAAAATAATTTTTAATTTTATTACTGTAATGAAATTGATATTCAATATATGTATATTATAATAAATAATTAAATTTTCTTTTGTTACATTAATTTATATATAAGACATATAAATAAATTAAAATTAAAAATTATAATATATATATTTGCACCCTATCAACTCACTCAAATATTTTTATGAAGTAATATTTCATAACAAAACTTGTGATCTTATTAAAAATAACTATATATATTAATGTCAATAAAGGTAAAACGTAATTACAATAATCAAATATACTAGAAACACGCATATCTCACACTTGAATCTACACATCTCATGCCATTTTTTTTAACACTCTTATCAAATAGAGTTATCCAACTATTTGAAGATTTCAAAGAATATTTGCTTCTAATAAACCTATCTAAAGCCTACTTTTAAAATGAGACTTTTATGCTTTATTATTTCTACTAATTATTGACGTAGCCATAGACCTTCTTACTAACTAATCTTAATACAATATTCTTAATCCATAACATCTTCGATCAAAACAATTATAGCATAAATTGTTGATTTAATTTCATGTTGTTCTTCTTATGATTTTAGTAAGAATTGTTGGAGAAAATTTTTTAAAACCTTTTAAAATATTTTATAAAATACACAATTTACATATAATAATTAATAATAAATATCATATTACATATAGTTATAATATTTTTTAAATTAGCTATTAAATCTGGTTAAATGTGTGAGTTACAACATTTATATATTATTATTGTTGTCGTTTGGGAGTTTTATATATACTACATTAGTTGAGGAGTTACAAAATTTAATGCAAAAAAAAAACGCTTTGAATTCAAAATTTAAAATTAAAATTCCTATTAATAAAATTAATTCTAAGAACTACAAATTTTAAACATATATTACATATTAATTAATGGAGTGACAAAATATTTAAAATTATAATAATGCTAAAATTAATATTGGTATTAATACCTTAAGCCTTGCTATTACTATATAAGGGTTCTAACCCTTTCTTATTTGTCGTGTATAAAAATGAAGAAGAAAACAAGTAAAATGAGAAGTGTAATATGTTTATACTATTTTAAATTATATATATTTTTTCATATTTTGTTTTTAGAAACTATGACAATAGGGACTAGGTATTATCTTCCGGTAATTATGCTTATTGAAGAGAACGGCTTTGAGCATATGATTGAATCTTAGAATCATATAAATTTGTCATTACCTGCACAAGAGAAAGACTATTTAACTTTTAGCACAATGCTCTCTAATATGTCTCTACAATGCTCAAGACTATTTGTTACTCTCTATTTATATTTGATTATATATTATGCTGTTGATGACGTCTATCTTACAAATATTAGACAATATATATTTTAATATATTATTGAATTAATTTCTAAAATAAATATACCCAATAAGAATTACCATATATCACTCATGTACATATAAAATATATCATTGTCTTCTCATGAATAAAAATCCATAAACAACATAAATTAGAGTGCACCAAATATGCTACTATTATGTTATAAATTGATTTTTTTTTGTGACAATTACAAATAACTTCTAATACATTTAAAGCTCTTGAAATAGGAATCATTATATTCCTTTCCAATAATACAAAAATATAAGTATAGACATTTAATGATGGAGTTGGTGCTCGAGTGCCATTTCATTTCTGTATGAATTTTATTAATATTTATACAATGCACATTTTATAATTTGTTGTTTATTTTAATACGATATTAATCTTATTTTTTTTCTATAAATTGTAGATCTAAAGACATTTAGATCTGAACTAAGAATTTGTATTTCTAAAAAGTTAGAACTTTGTATGAATTATGACAAAGACCTAAAAATAATTATTATAGTGACGTAGTTACAAGAAACTGCAAATAGTGGTAAAACATATTACTATATAGTGTATTCTCGAAAATTGTTATTGGTCATTGGTTTATTGACACGAGTAAATTGGTAAATTATAAAGACTATTGTATATTTGTATCTAGATTGTCTAGACAATTATTCTTAGCGAACTGTGAGCGTAATGAAAGTTTGTATAGACATGTGGGTGTAAAGTAAGGACTAGACAATGAACGGATTTATGAAGACATCCAATATGCATTGTATACACTCATCAATGGATTTTTTTCTTGAGTTGAATAATATCTGTGATCCTTAGACCTGAATGCTACAGTGGTCTTATAAGTGATCCATCATACTTAAATTTTACTAATGTCAAAAGTTTTTTATGGTCTGACCTCTGTGTATATGAGGTATGGTTATAGGATCCATTAACTCATCTGGTTGGCCGTATATCCTGTTACTTTGAGATTGTATTTTTTAGAAAGTCTTGTGGCCAAAATCATACACATTAATAAGAGTTTCTGTAAGGTGAAATAATATCTTAAAAGAGTTTACGAATATTATTTGTCAAAATACAAATTAGAAAATAAGTTTATGGTCGATCAGATAGAGACTGAACAATATGGATATATATCTCTGCTCTTACGGTAAAAGTGATAGAGCGATTATTAAAATATGCGCAACTTCAAATTGTATAGTTTAAAGCACCTTCTTTGTATTGGCAGTGATGTGTAGGTGGGTAAAGTTCATAGACTTATGAAAATGTTCCATTTGACAAATGAGTATCAACTTAGAAAGTCTCACAATATAAAGTGTACGTAGAACATAAGAGTGACGATTAGTTATAAGATAATTGGATTTACGTGAATAATAATTATGAGATAATTATTATTTTAAAAAGGTTTTAGAGTTGAAAATTTTGACCTATAATATTTCTTTTGAAATAATGGGGTTCAAATTTATCACATAATGGGAAGGACACATGTTGAATTTTAAGTGTTAGAACTTAACATGTATCATAGATAAGTAAGGCACTTAATTTAGTGATTTATCTAGTGGCATTATGTATTGACTTTTTTATGCTTAATTATTAAGCAATTCATGGCACAATGATAACATATAAAGTATTTTAGCTGGTGGCTTGAGGAAGTGGCAACACATGTTCCACTAACTTGACCTTAAAGGACCTAAATGCATGCTTAAAATGTTCAAATTAAAAAATAATTAAAAGTTATGCATGAATTAAACCGAGAACATAAGTTAGAGAAGGCTATCATTCCAAAGTTAAAGCCACCTCTATGAAATTTAACTTGTTCTCAAGAACAATTTATTGTGAGGCTAATTAGTTAAAGAGTTCAACTGCATAACATTATATATAAACTAGAAAGGTACCTTCACTTAGTAGGTTTTTAATTATATTTTTTGTATAGTTATTATAATTTGCTTGTATGAGATATATAGGATTAAATACGAATTAACAATAGTGCATAGAAAACTCTAAAAAGTGCCATATAAAAACTTTTAAATGTTTCGGCTCACAGCATGGCACGAAAGGTTTTCTCTTCCGTTCTGATTTCCATCTTATATTTCATATAATACATCTTCATATGAAAAAACAGCTCATAAATAATATTTAACAGAACTTCTAATTATTCATAAATTGAATATTTTCTTTTTATACTCTTTAAATATTTTGTTGCATTACAAAAAAGTTAATGTTAGGCATTCTAAAATTTTATCCTAAATTATATTCTAAAAGTGATATGTCAAGTAAATATTAGATGGTAAAATAATACAAATTCTAATTATTTATTACACCTAATGTTTACTTGACACATTACTTTTAGAATACAATTTAGGATAAAATTTTAGAATACTTAGCATTACTCTTACAGAAATCTAATAAAGTTGGTCATGTCAACGCGTAAGTTACTGTGAGACTAATTGATACAAAATTGACAAGACTCGCCCCAACTTTACCTTAGTGCCAAAGTAATTTTGCAAATTAAATCGTTGGCTGTATGCTTAGTTCTCCAAAATTTATTGGAAAATGGTAATTAAAAATTTACAACTTAAAAAATATATGTATTTACATGTCTCAACTATATAATTCATAGCAATGCTAGTGTACATGAATATATATCACAAGTGTCATATAATTCAACTGCATTTTATACATTCTTCATTACTTAGTATTATGGACCTTTATAGAACTATGCGACCTTAGACGCATTGCGTACTAAGTAGCCTAGAAAGCATTACACAAAAAAAGAGATGAGAGATACATACACCAAGTGTTTGAGAAAAAAGCTTTCTTATATTAAATAAAAGAGAATACAAGCTAAGATAGTTTGTACAACTAAGGATGTCCCCTTTATAAACTACTAGCCCTATGCAATCAACACTTAAGATCTAAATAATCTAACAGTGTATATACAAGATGAAAAATATGCCAAAGAATATTCTAGTATGACACAACATATTCTATAGAGTATTCCCCTTTTAAATAAGGGTCTACGTCTATTATAATTGGTTTGGGTCTTTGTAGTTCATGGGTTTTCTAGAAGCTTTGAACATGCAGCCTCTAGAAAGCTTTGTCATGGATAATGTGTTCCAAAAATGCTTGAAAACACTTAGGGCATGACATTTTTCTATACCAAATTCATCTGACGCCCTTGTTGCATCTTCATTGAAACTTGCACACCTCATTCTTCAAATTGCCATAGTGTGCTCTCGTGTTTACAACTTGCTTTAACATCGAAACCATTTTTCACTTGATAAAGTCTCATATTCCAAAGTAGTTCTTATGTCGCACCATCCTTCTGTCAAGGCTGAGTTTTGCACCTTTGTCATCTAATGTGGAAATCTCTACAAGTTTGCAAGTGTGTGGCTTATACTCCGTGTCTTCCATAACTGCATAGTATAGCTTCTAACAACTTGTAAAAAACACTAGATGCAACTGTTGCCTCGAAGGCAACTCAATATTCTATGAGACATTGCCTACCCTTTTAGCAACAGAAAATTAGCCCTTTGTCCCTACGATCAAAGACCTTATAAAGTGGGCATGTTGAATTGCAGTATATTGAAAGTATCATCTCTATCACTAAGTCCCCCCGTACTATACTTGATATGCCACCACTTATTTTTGACATATTTTTTGTGCTAAAAATGTACACCATATGACACTTTGGGTTGTTGGATGACTCCCGCACCCAATAACTTTTAAGTTACTCCCACAACTCACTTAACTCTTATTGAGAAATCAACATTGTACTTGAAAGCTTAAACCCTAACTTCAACTTATCCCTATGTTTAATCTCACTCATTGGTGGTACCTTCTGTAGTATGACAGTTGGCATGATTCTTTCATGCTCCTTGAACATTTTTTTCAACCCTCGTTGTTAGCTTATCTTTGTTTCTTTTTGCTTTATCATTCATTCCATGCATTATGGTTAGATATATCCTTTCTTTGTGCTCAGTAACTCCTCATAGTTGTATGGTGGAAAACATTTGGTGTTGGCTTTTGGCTTGGATCACCCACTCTTGGGCTTATCTACAATCGATATCATACAAAGTCCCCTTATATAATGCATACATAGTCGTGTTGATAAAGTAGCCCCATGTCGTATTTCCTCAAGAACTCCATACCAAACACTATATCAAAATCATCAAAAGGTGTTACAGAGAACTTCACCTTGTTGTGCCAAGTTTCTACGTGGATCTCGACCCCTCGAATCACCCCATCTAGCGGTTTGGCTATAGTGTTCATGGACTTAAGGTATTCTTCATCTTTCTCTATATAAAGTCGCACGCGCTCCACCTTTGCACGTTTAATAAAGTTGTGTGTTGCACTGATATCTATCAGTACTTGAGTCTTATATGCAGTTGATGTAGGCTTCAATGTATATGAGCGCTTTCCTCTTTTGTGTATAGCCACCCCACTTGGATATCATAGTGTTGACAGCTACAAACACCCTTATTTGGCCCTACTTACACACCTCGCATGCCGCAATCATTGCATTGAGAGCTTTTTTCTTCGTACAGTCATTGACCCAATGATCCCAATCGCAAAAGAAGTAACTTATCTTTGATCCATTACCTCTATGTCCATTATGTAAGGGATCAAATATGTATGGGTGTATGCATGTGCTAGTGTGTTTATTGCAAAATACGTATCTAATATATATTTAGTGCAGCAGAACATACAATAAATACATAATCATATATTAATCAAATTAATATACAAATAGTAACATTGAGAAATTACTAATACGTGTAACGTTTTACATGTATTCCTCCAGAGTCTGCCTAGAATTTTACTCGTTGTCAGTTTTAGTTATCAACTTGGTGGGCTTGATAAACTAGAACAACAGCTCTTTAATCCAACGTGGAATTAACCTTTAACCCTAAATGGTCGGTTCTTGTCTTTTGCTTTTTGTCCTTCACAATGATGAAGAAGAGAAATGGAAGCAACAATTGCTTCTCTTGCAATATAGAACAAAAACGGAAGTAAGAAATGTAAATAACCCTTTTTCAATTTTTCTCAATTCAATTTCCGTTTCTTTCACACATATATATCTCATTTGTAATAAAATAATAATAATACAATATAATATTAATAAAATAGTCATAGTTGGCAAAAAAATAATAATAAACAATTAAAATAATAATATTATATATACAATGCATGGCAATTATCATGCATTATATATTATATTATTATTAATATAATATTATAAAATAATATATTTTATTAGAGATATAATAATTATTTAACAATTAAATAATCATAGTGTGAAATGACTATTTTGTCCCTCATAAATAGTTACCAAGTATACCCCTTAGCGAGTCCCACCAAATCTCACACCTGGGTAAACTCAACCAAGAGTTCACAATGCGCCATGTGTAATTTTACAATTAGTAAATAACAATTATTGACTAATTGTTATATTTAACACTTAAATACAGACACACACATATTTTTATGGTATATTTAATCTAGTACTCTGCCCTAGTGCACAACAAGTATACTCTATATCGCGGGACTCCGTAGGTCCACACCTGATTTGCAAAATAAAACTATTCCATAAGTTCGTAAGTAATGCCTTATGCACACATCATGAATATTACAAATTAGCGCGTTGAACCATACAAGTTGAGGTTACAACATATACGTATAATCCTTCCATCATATATATCTTGAATGTGTGGGGACATAGATTCATACCGTCAAATCCCCATATGCTCATCCATAAACCTATCATCAGAATGGTATCTTAATTGAACAATATGAGCAAACTCTTTGCCATATTATTTAACCTTTTGGAAACACCTTTCCGGGTTAACTGCTTACGGTTATAAAACTTTCTTGAGATACTATTTTGGAGCATCCAGATATATCACTCCCTATGAGAGTTGATGGATCCCATATCTGTACATATCGGACTCTATGAGCATTGGACCATACCCAGCGACACCCAGTGGTTAGATCATGAAAGGTCTTTGACATACGTGAAACGAAAGCATGGTGGATCACTCATAAGCTCATCGTGGTGCTCAGGCTAGAGGACTACGTATACTACTCAACTCGAGAGGACCTTGCATTGATGGTAATATAAAATATCTATTAGGGTCCTAATGAGTTTGTTTAGTACTCAGTCCTTACTGAATACCTGCATGCCTATACAATCGCTAAGATCTTGGTCAGCTAAAAATGACCAACTGTACCCTACAAATATAGACATGCACTGATCTATATGAATTAATAGGATCTAATAACAGACCTGCATTAATAGAAATAAATCATGAACTATGTATTTGAGAACATGCTTGCATAATGACACATCCTAGCAAACTATTGCAACTCTTGCAACTATATCATTATAAGTATATTCCGAGGTCTTTGTCCCGTTATAGATAATGTTCAAACTTTTAGAATATTTGCTAACTCTTAGCATAGGTCTAAACTCCTTTAAACCGTATCTGAACTCCTTCGGACAGTACAAAGTTTGTAGCGTAACAAGCATCAAATCATATTATTAAAAGGTAATTAGCAATATAACAAAATATACTCTGTATAGATACCAAATATTTATACAAAATTGGGATGGCACGCAGGCACAACCCTAACACATTATGCTTCTGCTATTTCAACTTAAAAGGGTTACCTTTCGCCTCCTTGTCCTCCAGAGGATGAAACTCTTTGTGTTCCTCACCTTTGCTTTGATTGAGTTTCAAATTCTTGGACTTTCCTGCTTCACCAATACAATAATCTAGAAGCGTTTTTGTCAATGTAAGGGCATCGAATATATTTGCTACTTTATACTGCTTTAATTTATTAGAAGCCCGCATTTGTAACCTATCTAAGAAATTAAATAGCAAGTTCTCCTTACTCACATTAGTGATCTATAGCATCAATAAAAAATACTCCTCTACACACTCACTAATGGACTTGGTTTGCTCAATTCCTTTAGCCGCTTCTAAGTGTCATACACCATATTCTTCAGATGAAATTGACTTCAACTCCAAATATAATTCTATCCTTATGTTGATGGTGTAGATACTCTTACGTATTTTCTTCATTTTCTTATGCTACCATACAATTGCATGATCGAAAAGATACAACGTTGCAGTATTTACCTTATCCTTATCCCATACACCTATGACATCAAAGTATCTCTCTATTTGCTAAAAGTAGTTGTCGAGCTCTTTGGTATTCTACTTACTGTTGAACTCCTTTAACTTTGGAGCCTTAATTCTCGGTCCAACCACCGTAACTTGAGCAGTAACAATCTCATTCACTACTACTCGCTTGTACATCATCGTATCTTCCTTGGTAGCTTTAAACCCTTTACACATCTCCTCCACTTGGGCTTGATCCTTATCTATGGTGGAATATATATTCTCTTGAAAAGCCATGACCTAATCTTTGCATGTTAAGTAGCTTATAAAACATCACATAAAGAAAGAGATGAGAGACATGTACAATAAGAGCTTGAGAAAAGGCTCTCTTATATTAACTGAAAGAGAATTCAAGTTAAGATGGTTTATACAACTAAGAATGTCCCCTTTATATACTACTAGCCCTATACAATTAATGCTTAGGATTTAAATGATCTAACAATATATATAAAAGATGAAAAAAATATGCCAAAGAATATTCTAATATGTCACCACGTATTTAAAGAAATATTTTCCTTCTAAAAGCTTCGGCCTACGAACTTTTCCACCAGCCCATGTAGCTTCTAAGAGACTTTGTCATGCAACAAGTATTAAAAGAAATGCTTAAGAATACTTAGGGAATGACAATATACAAGATGAGAAAATATGCTAAAGAATATTTCAATATGCCACCATATATTTTATAGAATATTCTCTTTTCAAATAAGAGTTTATGTCAACTTAAATCTCCATTAAAGTCCACGGGCCTTTTAAAAGTTTCGTTCCACAAACTACTTTACCAGACCACATAGCCTGTAAGAGGCTTTGTTGCACACTAAATGTTAGAAGAAATATTTGAGAGCACTTTAGGTGAAACATTTAGAAGAAAAACAATTAAGAAAAAAAGATGCGTCTAATGACTTAATGAATGGACAAATAAATATAATATATATATATGAAGAAATATATATATCTATTCATAATAATTCAAATTCATATAGTATATGATATATTTAATAATATCTATACATTTGTATAAATTTGCACCTTGTAAATAACATAAAATTATGTAGTAAATAAATAGGAAAGATAAACTAATGTTTTAAATTATCCCAAATCAATTTTGAAGTTGAATATATATTGTAATATTAAAAATATAACATATGTTACATATGTTTAAAAAACTACACCAAATTTGTATTTAAGGAAAAACTGGTCTCGTTTGATGCAAATAACTTATACATAGTTAGAATAGGGAATTATAATCTCTCTCAATGAAATTTTGCATCACTTAAATGGAGCAAAATAACATAACCTAATATATGCATAAAAAACTAAAGGTAAAGGAAAACGTGGCCTCACCCGAGCATAGTGTCATAAACCTTTCGAGAATCGTGCGGTCTTAGATGCGTTGCGCATTAAGCAACCTAGAAAACACCTCACAAAGAAGAGATGAGAAAACACGCATACAAGGTGTTTGAGAAAAATCTCTTTATATTGATGAAGAGATTACAATCTATGAGATTATGCTTTGTACAATTGAGGGTGTCCCCCTTTTATACTACTAGCTCTACAAAATCAATGGTTAGGATCTAAGATGCTATGCAATGATCCAACGGTGTACATACAAGATGGAATAATATCCCATGAAATATTCTTAGATGCCATCAGATATGCTAAGGAATATTCCCCTTCCAAATAAGGGTTTACAACCCTAATAAGTCACGGGCTTGACCCGGATCTTCACTCATATTAGCGGGTTTTCTAAAAGTTTCTGGAGGCAAATCATTCCAATGGCCCCACATAGCATCTAGGAGGCTTTGTCGCACACTAAGTGTTCGAGAAAATGCTTGAGAACATTTAGGTTGTGACATTTTTTCCACCAAATTCATGCAACGCCATCGTCGTGTCTTCATTAGAACATGCGCACCTCTTTTTTAATTTATCACTGTGTGCTCCCGTATTCCCAATGTGCTCTAATATCAGACAACCCTTTTCACTTGAGAAAGTACTTATGCCTAGGAGGTGAATTCTTCTTCTATGCCATTTGTCCATTATAGATGAGTTTTGCCTCCTTGTTGTCCTATGTGGAAATCCCTAAAGGTCCCTATTTATGCTTCGTGTCTTCCATACCCTCTCGGTATAACTTTTAATAGCTCTCAGGAAACACTGAATGCAGTTGCTGTCTAGAAGGTATCCCACCTTATGTGAAACATCAAGGTCCTTATGAAGTAAGCGTGCTATTTTGCACTATGGTGAAATTATCATCTCCATCACCAAGTCCCTTGCATGATGCTTGATAGGTCGCTGCTTATCAATACTGCACTTCTTGTACTGAAAGTGCACACTATATGACGCATTGAGTTATTGAATGATACCTACATCTGACAACTCCATGAGTTGTCCCTACAACTCATCTAATTTTGGTTGAGGCATATGCGTTGTAGTTGGAAGCATAAACTCTAGCTCTAACTTTTTTTGATGTTTATTTCACCCATCTGTGGTTGCTTCTGTGGTATGACAGTTGGCACGACTCCCTTGTACTCCCCGAACACTTTTGCAACTCCCCGCTGGTAGTTTATCCTCGCCCTACTTCACTTATTATCTATCTCCCTTATTGTAGCTAAGTGTACTTTTTTTTTGCGCTCAGCAACTCTTATTAGTTGAATGGCAGAAATGATCTTAATGTAGGCTTTCGGTTTAGATTTCTTACCATTAGGCTTGTTTACCATTGGTATCATGTATGGTCCCCCCTCTATGATGCACACATAATTATGTCGAGAAAGTGGCACCACATCATACTACCTCAAGAACTCTATACCTAGCACCAAATTAAAGTCACCAAGATGTGCTATGGAGAAATTCACCTAACCGCGCAATTTCTTTAGGTGGATATCGACCCCTAAAATCACCACATTCAGTGGTTTACTGATTTGAGGAATCTCTCCTCTTTCTCTACGTAAATTCCCAAAGCACTTTGTCTCTACACGCTTAATGAAGTTGTGCATTGCACCCATATCTATCAGCACTTGAGTCTTTATGCAATTGATGTAGGCTTCAACATACATAAGAGCATTTTTCGTTGGCGCGCTGGCACTCTGCTTGGCTTTCATCGTGTTGAGTAGCTGCAAACACCCTATTTGACCCTACTCGCAAGCCTTGTGTGTCGTAACTATAGCATTGAAAGCTTTTTTTCTTCGGACAATCCTTGACCCAGTGATCCCCATCGCAAAGAAAGCAGTTTTTCGTCAGCCATTACCGCTGTGGTTGTTGCATTTATGCTTTTTCTATTTAGGTGGCTTACTTTTCTCCACCTCCTCATCCTCCTCATTTGGAGGATTAAACCCCTTAGTTACCCCACCTTTTGTTGTGATTGGGTCTCGAATTTTTAGACTTTTTTGAGTCACCATTGCGGTAATCCATGAGTATTTTCGCCAATGTAAGATCGTTAGATATTCTTGTCACCCCACACCGTTTCAATTCATTGGACATTCATCTTTGTAATTCATCTAAGAAATTGAATTGCAAACCTTCTTCACTCATATTGGGATTTGTAACAGTAAGAGTGAGTACTTCTCCACGTACTCAGTGATGGACTTAGTCTGCTTCAATTCCTTTAATCACTTTCGAGCGTTGTGCTCTACATTTTCTAAAATAAACTAGCACTTCAACTTTTGTTGTAATTCTGTCCAGATATTGATGGTTCAGGTACCCTTGTGTATCTCCTTGCTATTATTATGCCACCACAGACTTGTATGATCAGAAAGGTATAAGGTCGCGGTATTTACCTTGTCTTCATCTTGTACGCCTATGGTGTTAAAGTATTTTTTCATTTACCAAAAGTAGTTGTCGAGCTGTTTGGCGTTCCGCTTGCTGCTGAACTCCTTTGGTATAGAAGCCTCAACTCTTGGCACCCTTTGAATAGTAATGGCCCTATTCGTTACTGCTTACTTACAAAGCACTATATCTTCATTGATAGCGTCAAACCCTCCATGTAGTTTGTCCACTTGAACTTGAACTTGAACTTTTTTCATGGTTGTATATACCTTATCTTGAAAAGTCTTGACCCGGTCACGTTGCCGATTAGCATAACTCTCGATAGATGTGTCAACGAGGGAGCGCAGCTCGTCCCCTTGATTGCTGAGTTCCACCTCGAGCTTCTTTACTTTCTGCTCCAACTCCCAAGACGATTCGTTACCTTTCCCACAGCACCACCGAGCATTTTTACCATATTTCCTAACTCATGGCTTGGATCAATAGACTTGTCATGAGTTACACTACCGAGCCTCTTAGCTTTGGGGTTTTTACCCCTCTTTTCAATCACCTCCAATGATGTTGCAGCGTTTTTCTCTATTTTCTTTGAACTCACTTTGATACCAAATATCACGGACTTTTCGAAAACTGTGCAGCATTCGACGCTTTGCACGCTAGTAGCCTAGAAAACACCACATAAAAAAGAGATGAGAAAACACATACAAGATGTTTGAGAAAAAGCTCTCTATATTGCCGAAGAGATTACAAGCTATAAAATTATGCTTTGTACAACTAAGGGTGTCCCCCTTTATATTACTAACTCTATACAATCCACGACTAGGATCAAAATGCTAAACAATGATCTAACGGTGTATATATAAGATGGAATAATATGTTATGAAATATTTTTAGATGCCATCACATATATTATAAAATATTTTCCTTTCAAATATGGGTGTATGACTCTAATAAGTCGTGGGCTTAATTTAAATTTTCACCCATGTCACCGGAACTTTTAAAAGCTCAAATCCGTGAACCGCTCAACGACTCACATAACTTTTAAGAGACTTTATTGTATAATAAATATTTAAAAAAATATTTAAAAAAAATATTTAAAATATTTAGAGCGTAACAATAAAAAGTGCCTTAAGAATCTTAGTCTAACCCCACGACTATGACTTTTACTTTACTACGTTACTCAAATGGAGTAAAGTAACGTGATGTATCCGATGTGAATAACAAAATAAACTAAAATGATAGATCTTAGTCTAACCCCACGACTATGACTTTTACTTTACTACGTTACTCAAATGGAGTAAAGTAACGTGATGTATCCGATGTGAATAACAAAATAAACTAAAATGATAGATATTGCTATTTTAGGGTTAGATTGACTATGCTTTGAAGGTCCATCCTTCCTTTTGCCAATTTAAATTATGGAACTTCTATCTTGTAAACATAACCAAATGCACGGTGTAATGTTTGCTGTGTCAACGAGAATAGCAGTGGCTACGACTGCGAGACTAATTCCCATACCTCGAAAACCTTCAAATACAAAAATAATGTCTCGGAATCACAACAATAGCAACAAGAACAAGAGTCCCATAGCCATCACCTCCTTCAGTAGTGATCAGAGTCAAAGGAGGAAGCTTCCTGTTCTCCTCTTTGACATTATGGACACCATCGTTCGTGACCCTTTTTATCACGATGTCCCTGCTTTCTTCGGGTACTTCTTTTTTTCCCCAAAAAAATTCAATTTGGTTTTGTTTTTGTTTTGTATTTTTAATGGGCAATTGTTCGTTTCTGTGGATGTGCTTATTTGCTTTCCAAGAAGTGCAAATTTAGTTCTTTGTGAACATTTAGAATTGCCATCAGACTAGAGATAAGGCAATCTATATAATCGATTCATTATTTCTAGGTTGGGGAGGGGTTTGGTTTATATTTAATGTAATAAAAGTTGAACAAAAAAGGGCTTAACTATGGGTGGATTTGGGATTGTTTTTTGTAGAAAGCAATTATTTTAGAAAAGTACACTTTCTATGAAATATCTATAACTGTAAAAATGCCAGTCAATTGGTTTCTCTAGATAGCACTTCAAGTGGTTTGCTGATTCAGAAAGCAGATTTTGCGGGAATTCCTGTCAAGTGCTCTCAAATAATTGAAAGTGCATTTCTGATTCCAGAGAACACTGTTATCTATATCAACAAAAAATATACAAAAATGGATATGAAAGCCCTTTGGACTAACCACTTCTAATGGTGTCAAAATGTACTCTCGAATTCGCCAAAAGTGGCCTTCTATGGACTCAGAAGTGAATCATTTCCAATATGTATCTGACAATTTTGCTATGGATATGTTAGTATCATTATTGAGTTCTTGAATAGTAAGATTTGGGTACTCAATAGCCAATGTTGAAAAAAAAAATTGATATTTGTTATAGAAACCAAAGGTTAATAAGTATATAAGACGCAAATATCTTCGTACCTTTTGTGACCATGTTGCTATATCTTTGCAATCCATTAGATGGCATCCAACTGTTTTTGCCTCAGTATTTATGCTTCTTTAGACTATTTTTGCATGAATTTCCATAATGGGATTTGCTCAGAGGAATAGGATTTAGTGTCACTTGACTATTATGGAAATTGGTTTTGAGCTTAATAAATAGTATTTCTGTGTTAGACAATAGGGATTTGCATCCTTTATCTATTATTAAAAGAGTGGTTTGAGGGGTTATTTTCTCTGGCATTTTGGCTTGGATATTTCATGGTGGGTTTTAGAAAAGATTGATATTTTTGAAAATTTCCATACTCTTGAATTTAATTGTTCATCTTTGAACAAGGATGTAACTTTTTGGTGAGTCAATTGCATGTATTCTGCCCTTCTTGCATGTCTGAAGTAATGAAATGGATTTTATACAGGATGCCTATGAAGGAATTGATGGAATGCAAGCACCCAACTGCATGGATTGAGTTCGAAAAGGGGATAATAAATGAGGTATATACTGTGCTAATATACAAAGCCTAGTGTTTTCTATTTTTTTCAGCAATGTAAAGCATTCATTTTTTAATGAAATTGACTTTGTATTAAGGGCATTGTTTGAAATTAAACATTTAATTCTGGAAAATGTGCAAAGTTAAAGTAATAATTAGCAATAAGCTGTTATTTCATTTCCCTACTTGTTGCTCAAAGTTCTAAAACTGATGGTTGGATTTCGTTTCCTTGTAATCATTATGATTGTGGAATATATAACTGAACTGATCAGTTCCATTACAAATGGATCCGATGGTTTAAATCTATTTTTGTTTTTTTCTTTTCAAATTTTTGGTATATTTTAGGCTTATCTTTTTGGTTTTGAATCGAATTAAATTGAATTGAACCAAACCAAATTGAAACCGAACTGATCGGTTCCAAATAAATGGAACCGACCAAGAGCTGACCTTCAAACCTAACCTACTAAAAACCGATTGGTTAGGTTGGTTTAGTCATTTTTTTTTTTGGTTTTGTTTTTGTCTTTTGCCCACACCTACTGATCAGGTGGCCGATGTTAGCTCACATAAGGTTTTTAACTAAAGTCAATTGTTGGCTTTCTTTAAAATCTTGCACTATAAGGTGAGCAACATCACCCACCAAAGGGCAATGTTAAAGTGATATATTTCATTTGTTGTGTTTTTCTCCTTATACCTTGAAGTCAGGGTTGGCTATAAAACACAAGTTAGATTTTGGAATTTAAAATGATAGTATAGGTGGAATTATTTCAATTAATTGCATACCACTCAATCACTAGCTTTGACTTTGCATACGGAAACTACAGAAAGCTTGACCTTCTTTTAGCACCAGCTCTACATGTGTGATGATGGAAGTGGATTTGGAAGTAGCTCTTACTGATCCAATTTTCATCAAACAAATCTACAAGATAATTTGATTGTATATGTTGACCATCAAGCCAGATAATTTCCAAATATCTACCCTGTTACCCTGTTTTGTAAATGTATTTTTCTTCTATTACACATATTGTTGTTGTTTCACAGAATGGCAATATATCCCTCGTACACTTCATCTTGTACTTTATATATATTTACTAAATTTTTCAGGGCCTCTTTAACCTACACTATTAATTTTTAAGATGCTTAACTCACTTGTAAAAGAAGGCTTATTCTCTGCATTGCTTTCATGAATTTCATTTAGTTACTCATTCTGGCTGTATATGCGAGGATGGATCATTAAGAACTATTTAGGAGACTGTAATTCTTGATCTCTTTCACTCATCTATTATTACATCTATCTTCATCTTCTAATTGAACTACTTTCTTTGCTTTTAAATTTTTTCTTTTGCGTCCCAATCAAATGTGTCATACAATGTATCTCGTCTTCTTTCAGATGGAGCTAGCTAGAAGATTCTTTAAAGATGAAAGGCCTTTCGATTTGGAAGGTTGGTGGAATTTTCTTTTATGAGCTTTGACAATTTACTGCCTACCATCTCAGGGTGAGAGAATATTTTTCTAGTTTTACTTGAGAATTATTCTGGTCCTTAGAACAAGATCTCATATTGATTTTGTTGTTGAATACTTAAGAGTCAATATTGTAGTGAAACATTGTTATGTTCCATTAGTTACAATTTATAACTTAATATTATGCTAATCCTTCCTGAATTACCTTTATTCTTTTAGTACCAATATCTCCACTTGTTACGTTGACTATCCAAGGATTACATTTATTGAGGTTTTCTGCAGTTATGTTTGAGATGTTTATGAAGTTCTATGCTGCATGGATCTGGTATGTAACTTGGATACTCTTATGTGATTGTCAGATTCATAAAACCAAATCCTATATGTAACCTCTTTCTTAGCTCTCCTTAGATTATGCTACAAGTTGTATCCAGTAGCTTCTTTGAGTACTCCTCTGATTATAATTGATCTTACTGTGAAGTGACGGGGTTCTGAAGAGATTACTGTAACTTTGTTTATTACTTATTTCTGTTTAGCGAATACTTTCTGAGATAATTTAAAGTTGCTAAATATGAGCCAATCAAATATGAATAGTTATTTAGTTTTTGTTAATTTTAGTATTTATTTCAGACAACTTTTCATTCTTATTTCATAGGCACCTCTTGAATTTGGAGTTGGTCCTTTTTCTTAGAATGCCCGTTAATTTGTCTTCCCTATGTCAGAAATCACTTTAGAATTTCTTATTTACCATGCAGTCTACCAATCAGGTCAAATTATTTAATACAAGTGAAATGTGGTATTATGACAACTATTTAAAATGTTAAGAGTTATCTGTAAAACTTTATGAGTATTTCTTGACTATGATATATGCTTCATTTTCTATGCATTTATCTTCCTTTTTTTTTTGGTAGAGATTACCAACTTTACAAATCTATCTCTGCAGGACTTAAAAATTCTTTGAGAAGAGGATATTCATACATAGAAGGTGTGGAAGAATTGCTTCATGATTTGAAAGAGAACAGCTATGAGATGCATGCTTTCACTAACTATCCCATTTGGTAAGGTGAAGTTGGTCTCTTAGTTAGGTCTATGAGGGTCTTTCTAACCTAATTGAACATTGAGATGAAATTTTTTGGAAAAATAAAGTTTTTACCCTAACTAGAATTGGTTTTCTAATTTAGGATTTTAAACTAATAAAAATTATTTATTTTGTCAATATTAGGATTCCTTGTTTGTAGAAGGTTTGATTTTCTTCCTTTATAGGTTATATTTGTAACTTATAAATAGCTGTAATTCTAAAGAGAGGAGCATAAAGATTGAGAATTATTCTCTAAATTTTTTCTTCATGATATCAAAGCCATATGTAGTAGTATTAGTTTTTCCTTTTAAGGCAGAATTTTCTTTCCGGCTTGGATAGTGACACAAATTGTTTTTCCAAGAATTGTGACATAGGGGGTAATTGTGGCAGTGCGTGAACATTAGCTTTCAATAGAGATACAGTGTGTGAACAGTGACATACACGCCACTAGCTGTCGCTCGCTGCCATAAAAGGTTGTATTTGTTCACTCTTGACACTAGGAAGAGTGTCCGCCAATCTATTTAACAAACCTAGGATCACCATAATCTAAGGTCTGGTAATATCATGCACCTTGAAGCTTTGGTTATCGCTGTTTCTTTGCTACTACGTCATTGGTGAATGAAGTGTTACTATTAGACTTGTTCAAACCGACTTACCCCAAACTCTGGGTAATTATAGAACTTCCAACAAGCCCTTACCAATTCCAATTTCATATCTAGGGGACCACCTGTCATTGTCTCAAAGTTTTAGGGTAGTTTAGTAGTTTACACAAATTATTAGAATTTCTTTGATATTTTCTAATTTTTAGGGGTACACTCAGATTAAATGGGAAAAACTTCCTCCAATGGTCTCAATCTTTGAAATTTATTAGGGGAAAAGGAAAACTTGGCTACTTGACAGGCTCAACAAAGATATTGAAAGAAGATAACCCTAACATATGCAACTTAGGTTTTAGAGAATTTCATGATGGTATAATGGTTGGTCAACTCAATAGAACTGGAGATTGGCCAAACCAATCTATTTCTAACAACAACAAAAGATTTTTGAGATGTCACAGAGACATACCAACTTGGAGAATTATACACAATTTTGAAATTAAAAATAAGATCTGAAAAACTAAACAAGACAATTCCGGTATTATAAAATATTATAACACCTTAAACGACATTTGGTAGAAATTGGATCTATTTTATGAGCTTAAATGGGGATATCTAGCAGATAGTGCCCTATACAAAAAGACTGTGTGTTTGAACTGCTAGCTAGTCTAACAAAGAATTTAATGATGTTCGTAGTCTTATACATGAAAAAAGAAAACTATTTCAATCTATTCGTTAAGCCTTAAGTAAAGAGAGAGGAGAGTTGAAGAAATGTTATGATGGAGAGCCTGTTTGTAAATACTATTGAAAATTCTACACTTATTGGTACTACAACAAAAAATAATCAAAGGAATCAAAGAAAGGGTGATGAAAAAGGGAATATATGGCGTGACTGTTATAATAGACCAAAACATACTCGAGAAACTTGTTGGAAGTTACATAGGAATTCTCAAACTATAACAAATTTCTTGACAAGAATAATCGTGAAATGCAAGTAGATATAGAATCCACGAGAAAACAAAATGGAGAGATGCCTCTATTCAAAAGGAAGAATTAGAACAATTGTATAGGTTCATAACCAATCTCGAACATCTCATTGTACATTCTCTTTAACTTCAACAAGTAATCTTTTGATTACTTTAAATACCTCTTCTACCACTTAAGTACCTTGAATCAATGATTCAAGTGCAACAGACCATGTGAAGAGTATTTCTTATTTATTTTTGTCTTATACTTTGCATCTTGGTAATTTTAAAAATTAAGATTGCAGATGGTTCTTGTATTTGTAATAGGATGAGTATTAATTGTGATTTCTAAAAAGTTAAAAGTTAGATTCAATTCTTCATGTTCCAAAATTTTCGTGCAATCTTTATCTACTAGCAAACTTAACAAAAGATTTTAATTATATCTCTAAATTCTTCTCCTCTCATTGTTAATTAAAGGATCTATGTTCTGGGAAAACGATTCGCATAGCTAAATAGGTTGATGGACTATATTATTTTGACAGTGATGCTATCACAAGTAGACAAGCTCAAGTTGCAAATGGTCAAATTTCCCTTTCTGTTGAAGATGAAGTACTGTTATGGCATTGTAGATTAAGGCATCCTATTTTTTCTTACTTAAGAAACACATTACCTTTGTTGTTCAAAAACAAAAATCTTTAATTATTTCAATGTGAAACCGATCATTTATCTAAACATCATCTTGTTTATTTTCCTTCACAATTATCTAAATAATCATAACCTTTTTCCATAATACATAATGACATTTAACAAATATTACAAGTTCCAAGTGGTTTGTCACCTTTATTGATGATTACACAAGAGTTTGTTGGGTGTATCTACTAAAAAGAAAATTTTGAAACTAAATAAGTCTTTAAAAATTTTCATGCCATGGTTAAAACTCGATTCCATATTCAAATATAGGTTCTTGGAGTAGACAACGGAAAAAAATACTTGAATTATATTCTAAGAGATTTTTTTATTAGAACAAGGAATTATCTATTAGTTCTCTTGTGTTGATATTGAACATAATGGTGTTGCTGAGAAAAAAAAAAAGGTAGTTGTTAGAAGTTGCCCGAGCCATCTTGTTTACTACTATAGTTCTTAAAGTTTCATGGGGAAAAGCTCTTCTCACATTATCTTATTTGATTAATCATATGCCCATTAGAATTCTACAATTTCAAGCACTTCTCAATGTTCTTTCCAACATCTATCCTCACAATATGGTTATCATATCTATTCCTCCTAAAGCCTTTGGGTGTCTAGTATTCGTCCATATCCACAAGCACAATAGGTCTAAACTTGAACCTAGAGCATTTTTGGGTTCTTCCCCGACTCAAAAAGGATATAAATGTTATAATCCTATTATTAGAAAATATTTGTCAGTATGATGTTACTTTCTTTGAAAATCAATTCCCAATAGCCCTCTTCGAGGGGAGAACAATATGAAAGTGGAAGATTGTTATAGAAAATTCCATTACCATTATCATTATCACTACCTATTCCTAATCCTAGTCCTATAAGTCTAAATTTGCTCAATTTTTTAGATTCTAGTTCACCTTTATCTATTGTGCCAAACAATGAAAGGGGGAAATAAACTACTTGTTGAACTTCAATATGAGCTACACGTCTACACAAGAATCCGAAACCATCGTGTTCTTTAAAACAGCAACCATCTACATTTAACCAAAGTCAGAACTGAACAATTGACAATCTAGAAGTTATAGGTATTCTTAATTCTTCTTCTTCTCTTGTTCCAAAGTAAAAATTATGTTGACCTTAATCTCCCTATTGCACTTAGAAAAGAACTAGATCTTTTTCTATGCACTCTATTTCTAAATATGTCATAGGATAGGTTATTTCTACCATTTAGATCCTTTACCATTAGTTTGTCAAATATTGAAATTCCAAAAACTATACAAGATGCTCTAATTGTTTATAAATGGAGAGAGGCTGTACTAGAAGAAATGGAAGCCCTTGAAAATAAAGGCATATGAGAGCTTGTAAACTTGTCTAAAGGAAAGAAACTTGTGGAATTAATTGGGTATTCACTGTCAAATATAAGGCAAATGGGACAATTGAAAGATACAAAACTAGACTTATTGCAAAAGGGTAGACATATGGAATTAATTATCGAGAAACATTTTCCCCAATAGCAAAGGTGAATACAATTCATGTTCTACTACCTCTTGTAGCTAACCTAGATTAGCCATTCTAACAATTGGATGTCAAAAGTGCTTTCTTAACTAAAAAATTAGAAGAAAAAATTTTATATGGATTTGCCATGGGTTTGAAAATTTTTATGGAACTGAGAAAGTTTGGAAATTGAAAAATTCTATAGATGGCCTAAAACAATCTCCTAGGGCTTAGTTTGATATGTTTACCAAGCCTATTCAAAATGGATAATCTCAGAGTTAGGCAAATTACATTGTTTTATAAACATTCTATTAATGGGAAGATTCTAATTCTTATAGTATATGTTAATGATATTGTGGAAATGTACAGCTAATATAATCACTGATTATTAGGACAGAACATTGTGTATATATTTAGATAGGAAAGATATTGATATCCCTTGAATCACGGGATTGATAGACGTAGATAGTTTCCTATTTTTGACCTAGAGAATTCTTTACATTGATTCCTATTACTTTGTATTGTTTCATTCAGAAATTAATAAGAATTATCAGTTTTTCTTCTTTTTACTATATATATTATTTTGAAACGAGATGATGTTTTTGAATTAGAAAAACTAAGAAGTTACTGAATTAGAAAAGTAAAAGCTTTACTAGCTAAGGAATTTAAGATGAAAGACCTTGGATATTAGAGGTATTTTATTGGAATGGAGATTGTTAGGTCAAAAAAAGAGATCTTTGTGTCACAAAGAAAGTTTACCTTCAATTAGCTAAAGGAAATAAGTATGTTGGGGTGTAAACCTGCTGATACCCCTGTTGATCCTAATCACAAAATACTTGGAATGAAAACTAACACTATGGTGGACAAAGGACGTTATCAAAGACTAGTAGATAAGTTGATCTATCTATCACATACTCGAACAGATATAACTTTTGCAGTAAGTGTAGTTTATAAATTTATACATGCTCCAAGTGAAGGAAATTTTGAAGCTGTTAACAAAATCATTAAATACCTGAAAAAAAAAAAAATTTAGGAAAGGGTTTAAGGCTTACAAAGAGAGGTCATATGCAAGTTGATGCATATACTGATGCGGGTTGGGCAGGTTGTGAAAGTGATAGAAGATCAATTTCAGGTTACTGTACATTTGTAGGAGAAATTTTAGTAACTTGGAGAAGTAAAAAGTAGTTTGTGGTTGCTAGGAGCAGTGCAAAGGCTAAGTTTTGAGCTACAAAACAAGGTATTTGTGAACTTTTATAGTTGAAAATCCTATGAAGGTATATTTTGATAATAAAATAGTTATTAATATAGCTCATAATCTAGTACAACATGATAGAACTAAACATATTGAGCTAGATTGTCACTTTATTAAGGAGAAAGTGGAAGCAGGGTTAATATGCATGCCTTTTTGTGCCAACTGAGGAGCAACTGGCTGATATTCTCACTAGAGATCTTCCCAAACAAGTTTCTGAATCCTTGACAAGTTAGGAATGGGTATATTTTTGAACCAGCTTGAGGGGGCGTAGAAAAATAAAGTGCTTATCCTAAGAAGAATTGGTTTTCTATTTTAGAATATTAAATTAATAAAAATTGTTTATCTTGTAAATATTAGGATTCTCAATATCTATAACGTTTATTTTTCTTCATTTATAGGTTATAGTTGTAGCCTATAAATACTTGTAAATTCTAAAGAGAGAAATAGAGAGATTGAGAATTGTTCTCTAGTTTTTCTTCAAAATTTATACACCGACTTTCTTTTTTAAGCCAATATGGTTATAAATAATAGCTGGTGCTTAAAATTTCTATTCATGTCAATCTCTGCTGAAACGGTAAGGCGTCTTAAAATTACTGAATGATTTTGGGAGAGTGCTCAGGTAACTCATTTGAAGCTTTTATGCAAATATATAAGATTACTCGTATGTTTTATGTAACTAACTTTCACATCCATCATCAAATCCTCATTCAATACAAGGAACCAGGAGCAGGTTCTTGATTGTCTTTTAAATAACCGATGCAGTCAACAAATATATTTGTTTATTTATTTTTGAGAAGAAAAAGACTTTGAGATAATATGAAAGAGAGTTTAATATTTACATTTGAAGATTATAAGTATTGTTTATCAAGGTAATGTTCCACGACATGATGGGGGCTTTACCAGCTAAGTGCTATGTGATTGGATCATGTTTCAATAGACTGACTTTTTTCCCAATCCTCGAAGGTTCTCACTCATACTTGTACCAGTGGTGAATAACAAAAATGGAATAATAACTAAAAAACGATAGATTTGCAGGATTTACTATTTGGCATTAGCTGTACATATGGAGAATGCACACAGGGTCCATTGCCTTTCAGAATGAAGAATGCATGTAACATTATAAAATTTATGGGTTTGGTTGTTATTGGAACTGTAACATCATTGTTGTTAGGAAACAAGTATAAGATCCTAATGAAATAATTGTCTTTTTTTCAAATAATTTTTTTGATAAAGAAACAAAAGATGAAAATGTGTATATAACTATCAGAATGTACAACACAAGGACAAGAAGTCATTTTAGTGTAAATTTGTAATCTCAAAGCAAATTCATCACCAGAATATTAGTGTAATCAATAAAATTTCAACAGTACATATTGGGTACTTAATGCATTCAACTCTAGAATTTCAGTGAAGAATTTAAAGTTTTATAATGTTTGGGCAGTAAAATGGTTCATCATTTTCCCGAATGTTTGTTTTGTAGGTATGAAATAATCGAGGACAAATTAAAAATCTCGACTTACTTATCGTGGACATTTTGTTCATGTGCAATCGGTATGTTCAGTGGTTGAAGCTGTTAAAAAATCTATCTTTTTCTTGGCCCACCGATTTTGCATTGCTTATGTATATGCGCATGTTGGGTTTGTGTGTAGGGTAATTGCTGGAGTGAAAAAGTTCAATCTTTATCTGTTGTTTCTTCTCAGAATTATCCTTTCTTTGCCGTCCTTATATTGAGTTTCAAGTAGGCTTAAACGGAGTCACAGTTTTTGAATTTACTATAAATTTAATCTGTTAAGTATTGCCCAATATATACTGGAAATAAATCTTAACTTCAAGACGTATGAATCAGCTGTTACTGGTCCTTAGATCCAGAAAGACACACATCTCATTGTAAATTAATCTCGTTTAAATAATTTTTTTAACTTCTATAAAACATTTTGGATCAAAATATCATTATTCATTAAAATTGAGGTGGAGAAAGCCTTTTGCATTTGAAATATTTTCCTTTTACTGTTTTCTCTTATTCAATTCAGAACTTATAATTCTATTGATTCGGTCTCTCTTGGAAAGTGACGTCTCCATAACACGTAACATCAGTTTCTTTTTACCTGAATCCTATTGTCGTGTACTGGGTCCTCACGTGCTGAGCTGCTGTAGTTTACAGAAAGGTCATGACTTGCTTTTATTTATTCATTGCATTTTATATTCATCTTATATTATTTTTCTCAGTTATCTGATTTCATTGTGATTTGAGGGAAATCTTCAAGGTTTGAGGCAAATTTTATTCATGCATCATGTTACTAGTTTTTACGTTCCAGCATCTGTAGACAAATATGCTTGTGATCATAGGAACAAACGACATTGTGCCATAGTTTGTGAATAAATTTAGGGTTGAGACTATGCTATGGCACATAATGAGCTGCCAGGTTGTCCATCTCAAACAACAGTCACTTGACTGATTGAGATATTTTATCATCTCATATACCTAGCAACATACAGTGTGTTTAGGTAAAATGAAGCAACAGCCAACCTATCAACCTATGACTGAAGATGTAGAATACTTTTGTGTTCAAATTATTCTATAATAACTCAGTGAGCTATCCAGCATTTCCTTTGTAGCATCCAACTTTTAACTCTTGTTGATATTGTCCTCCAGAATTGTTGAAGAGTGCAAAAAACCCATGGAAATCCAATATAGTTGTCATTAAGAGTAAATGGTGCAAAGAATCCATGGAAAGAACTCTTTATGGCATGCTTGTTATTAAGAGTAATTTTGTTTTCATCCTAATGGTTGGGACTCCAATATAGTTTTGCATGGCTCTCATCAAAGCCCTTAGAAATCCATTGATGTAGGACTGCCTAAGCTAGTTTTATTTTATTTTAGTTGGATTAGGGTTTTATTTTTCTAGTGAAGGTGTATTTTAATTATTTTGTCAGTTGATTCCACTTACGTCAGTTAGTGATATGGTAAGAGTTTTTTCCTATTTCAATTAGGGTTTTGGCCACTAAAATAGGGCTGTTCGCCTTAGGGTTTGGACGGACTTGATAGATAATTTGAGATTGGTTATTTTCTCCCTAATTTCTTCAAAAACATTTCCCCTTTCTCTCTGTTATTTTCTCCCCTTTCAATTCATTTTTTTGGTTCTCTATCAATTTGATATTCTAGCCCAACTTTTGATCCATATATTCCTGCAACCAAATCACAAACATTTTTCTATTTTTCTGATCAGTTTTTCTGTCAAATTCTGACATCACAACCAGCCACACAAACACAACCATCCTCACCGCTATCCAATATCTGCAACCCAGCTTTTCCTAAAACACCATACCAAAAAAGTTATTCGAAGCACTTTAAAAACCCACAAATTGAAGACCCACTATTTTCCAACTCTCATCCCTGGCAAGCACCAACACCTCAAAAGGACTTCCAAAGGTTGATCTGGTCAACCTTAAAGTTTGACTATCATCCAGTGGTTATACATAGTGAATGTGCTGCTTATACTCAACTTTGTGGAGCCATCATTTTAACACAATAAATAGAGAATACATGGCAGTTTGTACTTGACATTGTCAAATTTCCACTAGGCTCACCTTTGGCGAATTTCAATCAAGTCGTCCAAGAATGAATATTTTGCAAACTGATCTTAGACGCAGTCAATGGTGTGTGGGACACATGTCGCATCTCTTTGCATTGAATGTTATCGTCATTGCTAGTAATATCAGTATTCATGGAAATGAGGTGGCAAAAGGTTAAGGGTATAGGCAATCATCGAACACTGATAATGGTTAAACTTTCGGATTGATTAGATCAGCGACTTAGAAGTCCTTTGGTGGTGTTAGGCACTCGCTAGCGGAAAACGTTGGTAGTAGTGGATCTTCGTTTTTGTGGTTTTTGAAGTGTTTAAAGTAATTTTTTTTCACATGGTGTTTTAGGGAAAGTTTTAGCACGATGAACACTGTTGAGTACGGTGGTGTTGGATTGGTTGGTTGTGATGTTAGAATTTGGTTGAAAAACTGATCGGAATATTAGAAAGATGTTTGTGATTTGTTTGCTGGAATGTACGAATCAAAATTTAGGCTTTGATATAAAATTGAAAGAGGCCAAAAAGAGAACAAAAGGGGAGAATAAAGAGGAAATGGGAAAAAATTTAGAAGAAATTAGGGAAAAGATAACTGACAAAGTATGAGTAAATCTCACTTGTGTTTCATCTAACAAATATACATTAATTTATAGGAAAAAGAAACTAACTTAAGTCCTAATTACAAGGAATACATACTTGTAATACATAGCTGAAACTGAGCTATAATACACAGTTATAATGAGCTAAAAAATCTGCATACCAACACCGTAATGTTGACTCTACCATCTGCATACTAATACCATAATTGTTGACTGTAATACTCTCCCTCAAGTTGGTGAGTGGATATTTTCCATTCCCAACTTGCCAACAATAGACTGGAATGTAGAACCATTTAATCCTTTAGTTAATACACCTGCAAGTTGACATTTGGTTGACACAAATGGAGTACAAATCAGTCCACTCTCTAACTTCTCCTTTATAAAATGTCTATCTCCTTCCACATGCTTGGTGCGGTTATGTTATACTAGATTGTGTGCGATATTAATTGTTAACTTATTATTACAATACAGTTTCATTGGTCCTTCCTACACAATCTTCAAGTCTTTCAAGATTATTTTCAACCATAAAAGCTCACAAACTCCCAATACCATAGCTCTGAACTCAACTTTTGCACTTGATTTTGCTATCACATTTTGCTTCTTGCTTCTCCATGTTACAAGATTGCCTCCGAGGAATGTACAATACTTGAAGTTAATCTTCTATCATCAACTAATCTAGCATAATCTGCATCTGTGTATGCTTTCACTGTTAATTCATTACCTCTTTTAAACAACATTCCCTTTCTTAGAGTACCTTTTAAGTATTGTAGAATTCAATGTGATGCTTGAAGGTGTGCTTCTTTTGGGCTGTGCATGAATTGACTCACGACTCCTACAACATAGGCTATATTTGGTCTGATGTGAGAAAGATAGATTCGTTTGCCAACCAATCTTTTATAGGATTCTTTATCCACCACTGCATCTTCTGGTGCTTCACAAAGTTTGTGATTTGGTTTAATGGGTGTTTCCACTAGTTTGCACTTTAGTTTTCCTGTCTCAGTTAATAAATCCAACACATATTTCTGTTGTGATATAAATATCCAATGTTGATAGTGAGCTACTTGAATGGTGAGGAAGCATTTTTACATGTTGAGTTCTTTAATCTCAAATTCTTGCAATAAACACTTTTTCAATGTCTTCATTCCTTGCAAGTGATCTCCAATTACTACTATATGATCCACATAGACCAATAGAGCTATAACTCCCCCTGAAGCAAAATGTTTGATAAACAATGTGTGGTCACCTTGACTTTGTTGAAACCCAAAGCATTCATTACTCTAGCAAATTTTCCAAACAAAGCCCTAGAAAATTGTTTTAAGCCATGTAATGTCTTTTTCAACTTACACCTTGTTCTTTTCTGACTCAAACACTAGAGGTACCTTTATATAGATTTCTTCATTAAGATTACTATATAAAAAGACATTTTTTACATCAAACTACTGCAAACTCTAGCCACGATTAGCAGCTAAAGATAATAAGATTGTTACTGTATTCATTTTTGCAACAAGAGCAAATGTTTTAAGATAATCTACCCCATAAGTTTGAGTATACCCATTTGCTACTAACTTGTCTTGTACCATTCAAGTGATCCATTTGCCTTATATTTTACAGTGAAGACCCATTTACATCCCACTAACTTCTTTCTTAGAGGTAGTTCCACCGATTCCCAGGTTTCGTTCTTCTCAAAAGCATTAATTTCAACTTTCATAGCTTTTTTCCACTCTTTGATACCCAAAGCTTCAAAGACATTTTTTTGGATAGTAATAGTGTTGAGGTGGATAAGAAAATTTTTATGACCACTGGACAGCTTTTCATAGGATACAAAGTGAGACGATGGATATACAGGCCGTTAGGTACATTTTCTAATCCCTTTCTACTTGAAATAGCAAGATCATCATCATTAGCAACAACTGGCACATTACGATCATAATCCTTAAAACTAGGAGTTACTTTAACATTATCTGTTAGAGTCAACAATTATGGTGTCGGTGTGCAGATTTTTCAGCCTATTATAGCTGTGTTACAGCTCAGTACAGTTGTGTAGTACAGCTCAGTACAGCTTGTATTACAGCTCATTTTTTATCATGTATTACAGCAAAGTATTCACTGTAAATTAGGACTCAAGTTAGTTTCTTTTTCCTATAAATTAGTGTACATTTGTTATATGAATATTAATGAGATTTACTCATAATTTCACATGGTATTAGAGCTATTTTAGCACTTCTAAACTTATGGCCTGCATTGCCACTTAAAAACTTTTTAAAAAAAGTTCATGTTTTTTTTTATTTTTTTTTCCTTTTCTGGTTCTTTGTTAAGGCCTACTTTGCCAATATTTTTTTCAGAACCAGTTTTTTTTCTTTCAAAATAATCTTCCCAAACTCAATCTAACATCGTATCTGAAGTGTCTAAGTCCACCAACCAGCAAGTTGATAATTCGATAGCAACATATGAAGTCATTAACATTACAAGAGGAGAATTGCAGAATATTCAACCAGGTTTACGTCTCAACGGCAAAAACTATCTAAAGTGGTCTCAGTTCGTTTGAACCTTCTTGAAAGGAAAAGGCAAACTGAGTCACCTTCTTGGGACGGGATCAGAATCCACTGATCCAAAGTTCATTGCATGGGATGAAGAAGACTCGATGGTGATGTCTTTATTGTGGAATTCAATGATGTCAGAAGTCAGCAATACTTGCATGTTTTTGACAACAACAAAGAAAATCTGGAAGTACTGTAGGCAGACCTATTCTAAAGTCCGAGATGCTGCACAAATCTATGAGATTAAGACAAAAATCTCATTTATCAAGCAAGGTAATCGCCCAGTCACTGAATATGCTCAGATTTTACAAAATCTATGGCAAGAGTTAGACCATTATCAGTGTATTGAGATAAAGTGCTGCGAAGATGCAACCACCCTTCTTAAACGTTTTATTGAAAAGGAAAGGATTTACACATTTCTTGCTGGTTTGAACATTGAGTTTGATCCAGTTTGAGTGCAAGTGTTAGGAAATGAAGAAATTCCTTCACTCAATGAAACAATTGTTGAAATTCGTAGAGAGCAAGGGCGAAGAGGAGTTATGTTGGAGTCTCAATCGATAGAGAGTTCAGCTTTAGTCACCAAAACTGTGAAATTAGACCAACATTAGTCAAATACCTATTCCAACGAGATAAAAGGAAATAATGGGCTGATAGAAGGACCTAAAGCAAGTAATAAAGACTCTTTATACTGTAAGAAGCCATGACACAGTTGAGAAAGGTGTTGGAAATTTCATGGTAAGTCCTCAAATACTCAAAATACTTCTTGGACAACAAAGAATAACCAAGAAGGAAGGCAAGGACAGACACATTTGTCCTCAACACAAAGTGAAAAAGACTTCTCCCAAAAACAATGTGAGTTTAATAGAGAAGAAATTGACAAGTTGAGATATTTTTTGGGGACATTAGAGAAATCTATGAGTAATGCATGTACTTGTTCCTTGACTTTTTTAGGTAATTCTCAGCCCTTTGTACTTAGTGTGTTAATCATAAAGGAATTTGGGTAGTAGATTTCGAGGAACAAACCATATGACCCAATCTTCTCATGGGTTTATCTCTTATAGTTCTTGTCCTAAGAATAAGAAAATTGCCATTGCTGATGGCATATTGGTTGCAGTTGCTAGTGTCACGACCCGATTTCTCGAAACCGTGCGGCCTTAGACACTTGCTAGTGCTAAGCAGCCTACAAGACCCCAATTAACCAAAGAAAGAGATGAAGAAGAAGCACACCAAGTGTTTGAGAGAATGCTCTCGTATTTTATTACTAAAGAGAGATTACAAAGCTATACACTTACAAGCTAAGAGTATTTCTACAATTTGGAGGATGGTTTCTCAAATGAGAACTCCACCTATTTATAGCTAAAGCTATATACAATGGACGGCTAGGATTAACTCTAATCCAATGGTCCAAATTTAAAGAGGAGAATATGCTAAGGAATATTCCAAAAGATGCCAACTACCAAAAGTATATCCAAAGGAATATGCCTTTTCTAGATTATTCTCCCACCTACCACATTAATGTGGCCTCAACCCAACTCCAATGGGCCTTCTAGAAGCTCTAGCCCATTTAACCCAAAATGGACTAGGTCCTCCCTTGGTGGTCCTGTCGCGCGCCAAATACTCGAGTAATTGCTTGAGAATATTTGGGGCGTGACATTCTCCCCCACCAAATTCACGCGACGCCCTCGTCGCGTCTTCGCTGGAACTTGCGCACCCCGTTCTGCAAACTCTGGCTGTGTGCTCTCGTGTCCCAAGCGTGCTCTCCCATCCGACAACCCTTTCCACTCGACAAAGTACTCAAGACTCGTCCTAAGTTGCTCCCCTTTGTCATGGCATGTGGAAATCCCCAAAGGTTCCCGGTTGTGTGGCTCAAATTCTGCATCTCCCGTACCTCCACGGTACTGCTTCCAACAGCTTGCGAAATGCACCTGATGTCGCCACTGCCGCTGTCTCGAAGGTAACTCCACCTTATGCGAGACGTTGCCAACTCTCTTGGCAATCAATCTTGGCCCCTCGTCCCCACGATCAAGGCCCTTGTGAAGTGGGCGTGCTGACTTGCGTTGTGGTGGAAGTATCATCTCCATCACCAAGTCCCCCGCACTATGCTTGACACGCCGCTGCTTGTCTTCGACCCACTCCTTGTGCGGAAACTGCACATCATGCGACACCTTGGACTTTTGGATGACACCCGCACCCAACAACTCCTCGAGCTGCCCCTGCAACTCTCCCATCTCCGATGGAGGCGTCGACCCCATAGTTGGAAGCATTATCTCAAGCTCCAACTTGCCCTCAATTACATCTCTTGAAGGCGGTTCTTCCGGTATGGCAGTAGGCTTGACCCCATTGTGCTCCCCGAGCACTTCTGCAACAACCTTCGGTATTTCATCCTTGCCCCCACTTGCCGCATCATCCACCCCCATTGTTGAGGCTGAATGTAACCCTCCTTTGCGCCCAGCATCTACCCTTAGTTGCATTGCGGAAAGGACCTTGGCGTTTGGCTTGGATCGCCCACCCTTGGGCATGTCTACCGTCGGTATCATTCGAGGCCCTCCTTCCAAAATACACATATAGTTGTGTTGAGGAAGTAACACCACATCGTACTGCCGTAAGAACTCCATACCTAGCACCACATCAAAATCATCGAGAGGTGCTACCGAGAAGTTTACCTCACCGTGCCATTTGCCAATGTGAATTTCAGCTCCACGAACCGCCCCATCCAGCGGCTTGGCTCTTGCATTCACTGACTTGAGGTATCCCTCTCCTTTCTCCACACAAAGGCCCAAGCGTTCCGCTTCCGCACGCCTAATGAAGTTGTGCGTAGCCCCCGTATCAACTAACACTTGAGTCTTGATGCAATTGACATAGGCTTCAATGTACATGAGCGCCGTCCCCGTTGGCGCGTCTGCACGCCGCTTGGCTTTGAGGGAATTGAACAGTTGCATGCAACCCATACGGCTCTGTTCGCCCTCGTATTTTGCCTCGTACATTGCATTGAAAGCCTTTTTCTTCGGACAGTCCTTCACCCAATGATCCCCATCACAAAGGAAACAGTTAGACTTCGGACCATTACCTCTATGGCCGTTGCGTTTCTGCTCCTTCCACTTGGGCGGTTTGCCTTTCTCCTCCTTGCTCTCCGGAGGCTGAAACTGATTGGCTTCCCCACCCTTGCTGTGATTGGGTTTAGAATTTCTGGACTTTCCCGAATCCCCCTTGCGGTAATCCATGAGCGTCTCCGCCATTGTAAGGGCGTCGGATATATTCTGCACTCCACGCCGCTTCAACTCATTGGCTGCCCAGGATTGTAACCCATCCAGGAAATTGAACAACAAGTCCTCCTCGGTCATGTTGCAGATTTGCAGCATCAACAAAGAGTACTCCTCCACGTACTCCCCAATGGACTTCGTTTGTTTCAACTCCTTCAACCGCTTGCGAGCGTCGTGCGCCACATTCTCCGGATAGAATTGGCGCTTTAACTCCCGTTGCAATTCTTCCCATGTGTCTATGGTGCAGGTACCCTTGCGAATCTCCTCGCTTTTCCTACGCCACCACAGAATTGCATGATCGGAAAGGTATAAAGTTGCGGTACTTACCTTGTGTTCGTCCCGCACGCCCATAGCGCCGAAATACCTCTCCATTTGCCAAAAGAAGTTGTCAAGCTCCTTGGCATCCCGTCTGCCGCTAAACTCCTTCGGTTTAGGGGCCTCGACCCTTGGTGCAGCCACCGCAGTTTGAGTAGCTACGCCGTTAGCGACCGCTCGCTTGCACAACACCACATCCTCCTTGACACCTTCAAACCCCTTTCGTAGCTCTTCTACTTGGGCTTGAACTTTGTCCATGGTGTTGTAAACCTTCTCCTGAAAAGCCTTGATCCAGTCCCGTTGCTTGACAGCATGCTCGTCAATGGAGCTTTCGATGAGGGAGCGCAGCTCATCTCCTTGAGTATCGAGGCCTACCTCGACATTCTGGACTTGTTCCTCCAACTCCCCAAGGCGGTCCGTCACCTTGCTCACAGCACCACCGAGCTTCATAACCATGTCCCCTAGATCATGGTTCGGATCAACGAACTTTTCTGGCGAAATACTCCCATGTCTCCTAGCTTTGGGGTCTCTACCCTTCCCTTGAGTAATCCCCGATGTTCCAGCAACTTCCTTCACCATCTTCTTTGAACCCGCTCTGATACCACTTGTCACGACCCGATTTCTCGAAACCGTGCGGCCTTAGACACTTGCTAGTGCTAAGCAGCCTACAAGACCCCAATTAACCAAAGAAAGAGATGAAGAAGAAGCACACCAAGTGTTTGAGAGAATGCTCTCGTATTTTATTACTAAAGAGAGATTACAAAGCTATACACTTACAAGCTAAGAGTATTTCTACAATTTGGAGGATGGTTTCTCAAATGAGAACTCCACCTATTTATAGCTAAAGCTATATACAATGGACGGCTAGGATTAACTCTAATCCAATGGTCCAAATCTAAAGAGGAGAATATGCTAAGGAATATTCCAAAAGATGCCAACTACCAAAAGTATATCCAAAGGAATATGCCTTTTCTAGATTATTCTCCCACCTACCACATTAATGTGGCCTCAACCCAACTCCAATGGGCCTTCTAGAAGCTCTAGCCCATTTAACCCAAAATGGACTAGGTCCTCCCTTGGTGGTCCTGTCGCGCGCCAAATACTCGAGTAATTGCTTGAGAATATTTGGGGCGTGACACTAGGCAAGGAGATATAGTTATAAATTAAAATCTTGTTTTGAAAAATATTCTACACGTGCTTAAATTGTCTACCAATTTAGTTTCAATTCACAAGCTTACAAAGGATTTGAACTGTATGGTAATCTTTTCTTCTGCACTTTGTAAATTTAAGGACCTAAAAACATTGATGATGATTGGACTTACTGTAGAGAAGAATGGGTTTTACTTTCTTGAGGAACTTAGTGGGCAAAATAGTACTAAAGATCCTATTTCGTTGTCTCTCCTTTCTGAGTCTTCCATTTCCAATAAAAATAAGATATGATGATACCATTTTTGTCTAGGTCATCCTTTTTTCAGTATTCTTAAAAGTAATGTTTCCTAGTTTATTTAAAAAATTTGATTTGAGTATATTTTATTGTAATGTTTGTTATTTGCAAAACATAAATGTGTTTCATTTCCAATAAGTAATACAAGAGCATCAAAACCTTTTACTTTAATCCACAATAATGTTTGGGGACCTTTTATTTTTCATAATATCTCTGGAGCTCATTGGTTTGTCTCATTCATTGACAATTGTACTCGAGTGTCATGAGTTTTTCTCTTAGAACAAAAATCAGATGTCAGTTCCACCTTTTAAAATTTCTTCCAAATGGTGAAAAATCAATTTGGGGCGGAGATAAAAAGAGTGCGGTTTGAAGGGAATATATTTAATTAAGTGTTATCACCATTCTTCAAAGAAAAAAGAATCATTCATGAATCCACTTATGTCAACACACCACAACAAAATGAAGTGGCAGAAAGAAAAAATGATCACCTTCTACCTATTACTCGAGTTTTTTTTTTAAAAGCAAAATTCTAAAGAATTATCGAGGGGAAGCTGTCTTAACTGCTACACATCTGATTAATAAATTACCCTTTAAAGTTCTTGATTATAACAATCCTATGCAACTTTTTTCGAAATTTTACTCTTGACTTCAAAACGACAAATCACTTGATTCCTAGGTTTTTAGGTGTGTGTGATTTGTTCATATTCATTCGAACAAGTGAGGGAAACTAGATCCAAGGGCTCTTAAGTGTATTTTTGTTGGGTATTCTTCTACACAAAAAGGGTACAAGTGTTATCATCCTCTGACAAAACTTTTATTTGTTTCTGTTGATGTAACATTCGTTGAAAATGAAAATTACTTTCTAAATCCTTATCTTCAAGGGGAGACAACATTTGTGGAAGATAAAGATAGAGATTTATTTTTACTTGACCTTTCATCCTTACAAAATCAAAATTCGGTTCCCTTACCAAATGAATCGTCACCTGTTTTTGATCATTTACCAAATGAGTCTTATCTAAACTCTCCTCATCAAGTGAAAAATGATAAACAAATTCAAAAGTACTACACGCCTATTGCATGTATATTCAAGAAGGAAATAACCTCTTGTTCAACCAATGTAAGTTCTTGATTCAGAACTAATTTTGGTACTGATAATGTTGAGGTAACTCCTAACTCTGAGGATTATGATAATAATGTGCATGTTGTTGCTAATAATGATGATCTTTTTATTGCAATTAGAAAGGGCATTAGAAAGTGTATCCAACAGCCTGTATATGTATTATCTCACTTTGTATCCTATGAAAAACTGTCTAGTGGTCATAAAAGTTTTTTTACTCACCTCAACACTATTATTATTCCAAAAAATTGTCTCTGAAGCTTTGGGTAATAAAGAGTGGAATAAAGCTATGAAGATTGAAATGGATGTTCTTGAGAAAAACAAAACATGGGACTTGATGGAACTACCTCCAGGAAAGAAGTTAGTGGGATGTAAATGGGTCTTCACAGTGAAATATAAGGTAGATGGATCACTTGAACGGTATAAGGCAAGGTTAGTAGCAAATGGGTTACTTAAACGTATGGGATAGATTATCTTAAAACATTTGATCCTGTTGCAAAAATGAATATGATAAGAATCTTATTTTCTTTAGCCGTTAATCGTAGTTGGAGTTTGCAGCAATTTGATGTAAAAAATATCTTTCTACATGGTGATCTTGATAAAGAAATCTATATTGAGGTACCTCTAGGGTTTGAGTCAGAGAAGAACAAGGTGTGTAAGTTGAAAAAGGCATTATATGGCTTAAAACAGTCACCGAGGGTTTGGTTTGGCAGATTTGCTAGAGTAATAAATGCTTTGGGTTTCAAATAAAGTCAAGGTGATCACATGTTGTTTGTCAAACATTTTGCTTTAAGGGGAGTTATAGCTCTATTAGTCTATGTGGATGATATAATGGTAACTGGAGATGACTTACAAGGAATGAAGATATTAAAAAAGTGTTTATTGCTAGAATTTGAGATTAAAGAACTTGGCAAGTTAAAATACTTCCTCAGCATTGAAGTAGTTCACTCTCAACATGGGATCTTTATATCACAATAGAAGTATGTGTTGGATTTATTAATTGAAACAGGAAAATTAGGGTGTAAACCAGTGGAGACTCCTATTGAACCAAATCACAAACTTTGTAAAGCACCAAAAGATGCAGTGGTGGATAGAGAATCTTATCAAAGATTGGTTTGTAAACTAATCTATCTTTCCCACACCAGACCAGACATAGCCTATATTATAGGAGTGGTGAGTCAATTCATGCACAAGAAAAAAAAGTACACCTTCAAGAAGCACATCAAATTTTACAATACTTAAAAGGTGCTCCAGGAAAGAGAGTATTGTTTAGAAGCAGATTATGCTAGATCAATTGATGATAGAAGATCTATTTCAAGCTATTGTACATTCCTTGGAGGCAATCTTGTAACATGCAGAAGCAAGAAGTAAAATGTGGTAGCAAGGTCAAGTGTAGAAGCTGAGTTCAGAACTATAGTGTTAGGAGTTTGTGAGCTTTTATGGTTGAAATTAATCTTGGAAGACTTGAAGATTGCATGGAAAGGATCTATGAAACTATACTGTGATAATAAGTTAGCAATTAATATTGCACAAAATCCAGTACAGCATGATGCACCAAGCATGTGGAAGTAGATATACATTTTATAAATGAGAAGTTAGAGAGCAGACTGATTTGTACTCCATTTGTGTGAACCGAAGATCAACTTTCAGATGCATTAACTAAAGGATTAAATAGTTTCTGCATTTCGGTCTATTATTGGCAAGCTGAGAATGGAAAATATCCACTCACCAGCTTGAGGGGGAGTGTTAGAGTCAACAATTACGGTGTCGGTGTGCTGATTTTTCAACCTATTATAGCTATGTATTACAGCTCAGTACACTTGTATTACAGCTTATTTTCAGCCATATATTACAGCTATGTATTCATTATAAATTAGGACTTAGGTTAGTTTTTTTTTTCTATAAATTAGTGTACATTTGTTAGATGAATATCAATGAGATTTACTCATAATTTGACATTATCAGTACCAAAAATTGGTTCTGAATCAAGAACTTGCATTGGTTGAACAAAAGATTTTTTCCTTTTTGAATATACTTGCAATGAGCATATAGTACTTTGAATTTGTTTATCATTTGCCGCTTGACCAAGACTACTTGGATGTGATTCATTTGGTAAAGGATAAAAAGCAAATGATGATTTATTTGGTAAAAGAACCAAATTTTGATTTTGTGAGGATGAGGAGTATGAAAGATCAAATAAAAACAAATCTATATTCTCATCTTCCATAAATGTTGTCTCCTTCCTGAAGATAAGGATTTGGAAAGTAATTTTCATTTTTAATGGATATTCATCAATAGAGACAAAGAATTGTTTTGTTGAAGGATGATAACACTTGTACATTTTTTTGTATAGAAGAATACCCAACAAAAATACATTTAAGAGCTCTTGGATCAAGTTTTCCACGGTTATTCGAATGAATATGAACAAAGGACACACCCCCCAAAACCTTAGGAATTAGGTGATTAGTTGTTTTAAAGTCATGTCAATCGAAAATAGTTGCATAGAGCTGTTATAATCAAGAACTTTAGAGGGTGATCTTAATCAGATGTATAGCGGTTAAGAAAGCTTCCCCCTAATAATTCTTTGGAACATTTTTTTAAAAAAAGAAAAGCTCAAGTAACAGTTAGAAGATGACCATTTTTTCTTTTTGCCACTATTTTGTTGTGCTGTGACACATGATGACTCATTAACGATTCGTTTTTCTTTGAACAATGGTGACAACACTTGATTAAAATATTACCTAGCATTATCAGACCGAATTCTTTTTATCCCAACCCCAAATTGATTTTTTACTACATGAAAAAAAATTTGAAAGGTGGAACTGACGTCTGATTTTTGTTTTAAAAGAAAAATCCATGACACTCGAGTACAATCATCAATAAACAAAGCAAAACAAAACAACAAGCTCCAAAGATATTATGAAAAGTAGAAAGTCCTCAAACATTACTGTGAATTAGAGTAAAATGTTTTATAGCTCTCGTATTACTTATTGGAAAAGAAGCACGTTTATGTCTCGTAAGTTCACAAACTTCACAATGGAACATACTCAAATCAAATCTTTTAAATAAACCGGGAAACATTATTTTAAAAATATTGTGCAATCATTGTCCCCATTTTTTAGTCATGAAATTTACAAAGTGCAGAAGAAAATGTTACAAAATAATTCAAATCCTTTGTAAGCTTGTGAATTGAAACTAGATTGGTAGACAATTTTGGCACATGTAGAACATTTTTTAAAACAAGATTCTGATTTATAACTACATCTCCTTGACAGGCAACTGTATCCAAAGTTTCATTAGCAATAGCAAATTTCTTATTATTAGGATAAGGACTATATGATGCAAAGCCATGAGAAAATTGGGTCACATGATTTGTAGCCTTAGAATCTACTATTAAAATTCCTTTTATGATTGACACATTAAGTGCAAAGGGTTAAAAATTACCTAAAAAAACCAAGGAGCCAGTACCTGCACCACCTGTAGGTTTCTCTAATGTCCTCATAAAATATCGCAACTTTTCAATCTCTACTTTATTGAACTCAGATCGGTCTTGAGAGAATTCTTTTATACTTTTAGATTGTATCAAGGTCAAATGTGCCAGTCCTTGACTTCTAAGTCCTTCTAACAGTCCTCCTAGTCCGTTGGAACAAGCATTTGACTGTTGTTGATCTGATTTCACAGCCTTTGTAACTAAAACTAAACCTTCTGTCAGATTATAATCTTACTGATTGATAAATTCTAAAATCTTGGGCATGATTTTAGACACAGTGGAAAGAAAAAATCTAGACGTGGAAAGATTAATTTTGAGAAAAAAATTGTTCTAAAAAATATGGCAAAGCAGGCCTTAAAAATGAATTAGAATAAGGAAAGAAAATGGCAATTTAGGCTAGAAAAGAAGGAAAAAAACTAGAAACTTTTTTCAGAAATTTTAAGTGTTAATGTAGGCCACAAATTTGGAATTGATAAAATGACCAAAAAAGGAAAAACAAACTGAAATTTTTTTTAGAAATTTTAAAGTGGCAATATAAGCCACAAGTTTAGAAATAATAAAATGGCTCTGATACCATGACAAAGTTCGAGTAAATCTCACTTGTGTTTCATCTAACGAATGTACAATAATTTATGGAAAAAAGAAATACATGACTGAAAATGAGCTGTAATACAAGTTGCAATGAGTTGTAATACACAGCTGTAATAAACTAAAAAATCTGCACACTAATATCATAATTGTTGACTCTAGCATCTGCATATTAATATTATAATTGTTGACTCTAACAATAACCAATCATCTTAAATTATGAAATCAAACTTGGCCAAACCCTAAACAAAAGACCCTTTTTATAGGGGCCAAAATGCTTTGGGTAAAAAGTCTGCTATATTACCAACTATTCCTAACATAAATAAAATTAACTAACAGAAATAACTAAAATATAGTTTAATAGAAAAAAATAATAACTCAGTCCAACTAAAAGAAGAAAAATAAAAATAACATCAAAACTAGCTTAGGCTTACCTACATCATCCATCTCCCAAGGCTATATTTCTTTTGTTTTTCATGTGTAGTTGGAAGAGGGTAATGGAGAAAGAATTCACTTTTCAAAGGATGTGTAGATTGGAGATTCCTCATTATGCTCGTTGTTTTCTTGTCTTTATAGGCTTTGTCAATCCCATAATGTCTCTATTGAGACCGTGATTGCCACTTCTTGGGTTAGAATTGGAATTTTAACCTTTTTTAGGAACTTGAATGAGAGAGTACCTATTTGTTTTTTTGGAGACTTATTATCTGTTTGTTTGTTTTTTTTGGACAATGTCGAATATGACTCAATTTAGCTTGTTCAGTCACTTAGAGTTGTTTTTTTTAACTTGATAAGAATACTAAGTCAATTTTGACTTAATTAAGAAAGGCAAGTTTTTTTGGTTTTGAATGAATGTCAAAAGTTTGAATGATATCATTAATTTCCTTATAAAAAAGTATCCTTATCTATTTAATATATTACATCCCTGTCCATATAAAATTCTCTTTTTTATAATTTCTCAATAACCATCATATAGAATACATACTTATTGTGTTGATGAATCACACAATTAATGTGTTGTTTTGCGTATTTACAATTAAAAAAAAAAAAGTATTTAATAAAAAATTGCAACAAAATCAGTAACATTTATTTTACTTATATATTTTTAATGTTCTTTTTTAATTTACCATTACAAATTTGTAAGGACATAAATGTAAAAATATTAGTTTTTAGTTATTGTTTAATTGAAGTTACAAGCAATTTAACACTTATATTCAAATATTAAGCGGAAAAATTTATTAATAATTCAGTAAAAACATGAAATATTATTTTAGGTTTTTAAGGAACTTTTCTTGCTAATCATTCTTCAACTACTTGATTGATGACCATTCTTTCTTTAATTATCAGCCTGCTAGCATGTTTTGGAACGCCCAAATCTGCAATAAAATTCAATTTCTTGCTTGGTACTTTGCTCCTGGTAAATTAAATAATGGCGATGTTATCTATTGACATAATCCATACTTGTGGATCTCTTCTTACTGTGCCGTGTGCAATTTGGATCATTTGTTTCTACATTGTAGTGTTATTGTTGAGTTGGGGCACAGATTATTCGAGGCTGCTAAAATTTCATGGGTATTTCCAGCCTCTAGCTATTCTTTACTTTAGGAGAATCTTCATGCCTTTGGGAGAGGTGAAAAAGATATAATACTTAGCTATTGTTTAGGCGATTTAGCAAGAAAAAAATAGAAGGATTTTTTAAGATTTTTAGGAAGACAATCAACTTGTTATGGGATAGATGCTATTATTAGCTTCTCTTTGGGCCTGTATTACTAATCAATTTCAAGATTCTTCCTAATTCATTCATCTAAATAGGGATGGGGTTCAAGGATAAGTGTGTGATCTCTGGGATAGTTTCTTTTGTTTCTCAAAGCCTATTCTGTTTTGGTGAGCTGATCAGATTTCAATTGTATAGCTCACTTTTGTGTTCTGTTTTGAGGTTCTTTATGTGGACTTCTTGTTCACTTCTTTGTATATTTTGCTTTCTAATATAAGTTTCTTGTTGTCAATCAAAAGAAAAAAAAAATGGTGCAAAGAACCCTACATTATTAGCATGATTCTCTCCTTTTCATGCAAAAGTGAATATTTCTAAACTTGCTTTGGACATCCACAACTACTATTATGTGGGTAGTGATCCTTTCTTGTTTTTGCATTGTTTTAGGGAAGAGAAAACCCGATCCTGATTTATATATGGAAGTGCTGAGGCATCTGAAGGTTGATCCAGCGGATTGTATATTTGTGGATGATAGGTATGCTTCTGATTTCTAATGTAGAATCATTAGTAGAAAGAGACAATTTTATGTGTAAAACAAGTGTCACCATCATCTATTCAAATAGCTGCTGGAATCAGTCTGCTTAAAATGTGTTCCAACATTGATATTTCTTGCATGTTATATTCAATGAACAGAAAGTCAATAGAGTGGCACTGGTTATTTTGTCTCAAATCTGGAATATTAATGAGAAATCAATCATTACTGGATTGGCGTTGCTAGCATTTTCTCATATTGATTAGAGAGATTAAATGTGATTTAATGTTCTACATTTTTGCTTCACGGTAATTAAAAGCATTGAATTGACTCCAGGATCAAAAACGTAGATGCTGCAGTGGAAGTTGGCATGGTGGGTCTACATTTCAAGAATGCAGAATTGCTGCGGAATGATCTCTCCCTAATTGGTATTGGCAGTTCAGCTAATAAATATCAAAGAAGTCAAGATTAATCCTAGATCTCAGTAGAACTAAGATCTTAATTTCCTTTCTTCTTCCTTTCTTTTGATTCTTCTTTTTCATTATTCATATTCTTGTGGACATTTTTGTCCTATTACTTTAGGCGCCTGTTGCATAATCATTCTCTCTTGCTCTTATTCATCATTTTATCCTTCATTCTTCTTGCTTGGAAGAGAAAATGATCTCAGTTGATAAAAAGTATTTGTAAAACCATTTTTATTATTTATCTGTAAAGCTCCAAAACAGATTGGCCTTGGCATCTGTAGAGCTCCAAAATATCTCATTGATTTTTTCTCCATTTTTTTTTTCTTTTGGAACAGATTTCTTTTAACTGTTAATTAGCCCCTCCAATTTAACGTGAATTCCTTAAACTTATTTGGCACGTAGCAAATGTCATTCCCAAATTGTCCATTGTGAGAATTTTAAGCCAAAGTTGATTGGCAACAGATAAATATGCAGAGGAATTCAGGTCAGTCAGTGGAGGAATGTAGTAAAAATTACTTTCTGGGATATGTGGTGATGGAGGTCAGTTTTATCTGGATTATGGCAACCGTAGTTTCGTTTCGTTTGGCTTGTCGCCCATGGCTTGTAACTTTACCTAGTGTCCAGTGCTGAGTAAAACCCTCAATAAAGCTTTTACTCAAATCACTGACGTCTTGTCTTTTGTGAAGTTAATTTTTTAAATTATATATAAATTTTTATTATTTTTTAAAATTAAAAAGAGATAGGAAAGAGGATAGAAAAGGAAACCACTGGCATTCTTGTAGGAATTGATATAAAATTTTCCCAACTTAAAGTCTAAATGCATTTTAATGCAAGTCTATGCTGTTTCGAACTATTTTCAAAAAACATGCTTACTAGTTCTGTTTTATCTCATATTCTCATTTACTCACTGATACCATTCAAAAACTAGCCCAAAAATAAAAAATTATTCCATCAAATTACAAAGCAGTGATGCCGTCTACTATAATGGATTAGAAGCAATTAAATTTACATTTAATCACATTGAAATTTATATAGTAAAAAGATATAACAAACCTTGTGTAGCTTCATTATCTAAGCCTTCACCTCCACTAGCTACTGCAGAAATCAGAATGACATGATCAAATACCACCATGTAATAGAACATAACGTGTGTGTAATCTATCCAATATGTATGTTCAAATGTAATTACTTCATTAGTATTTTTCTTCTTGTGGACTAAATCCTTATAAACGTCATATGTTTAAAAATATATTTGATGCATGTATTGCCACTTGAGGTTTCATTTGCCCTTTCTCTTTTTTTTTTTTTTTTTTTAAACTTTTAGGTCTTTTTGGTTGTACAAGCTTCACGAGAGCTAATAACTCAAATATATCAATATTGGGCTAGTTGTTAGTAGCTGGCACCGTGTGCCAATTACATAATTGTTGGCACACGGTGTCAACAATTACACAATGATGGACAGCCTTTTTAAGGTTGTCCACATGCTAAACTCTCCTTATAAAAGGGAGAGCTTACCAATTCATTATATATTAAATTTGAAGAGAGTTTTTGAGTAATTTGAGAGAATTAGGTATATTAGAGTTTTGGGTTATAAAGTTAAAATACTATAATACTTATATTCTCCATTTTTAATAGTAAAATATTCTTCTGTCTTTGCTTGTGGACGTAGACTAAGACTAAAAGCCGAACCACGTAAACTCTTGTATTTGGTCTAATTTTTCTTTTTAGTATTTTTTCCAATTTTGCTTTTGCTGCCACCTTGCATCACCCTTCAATTTCTTAACAAGTGGTATCAGAGCTTCTAGTTGAAGGAGGTTGCTATTCATATATATGGTTACTATTTACCTATATAGGTACTGTTCACGTATATTGGTATTGTTCATACGTACAGTTACTATTTAGTGAAACGGTGAGAGCCGATTCTAACAAAAAGCAGTCCGTGGTGAAAAGTAATAGCAGCAAAATACGAAGTTGAGAAGTTCAATGGAGATAATTTTATATTGTGAAAAATAAAAATAAAGGCGATTTTAAGGGAAAAAAAAAACAAGTGCTTAGAAGCAATTGATTAAAGGCCCGTTGGTATCACTGATGATATCAAGTGGAATGAGAGTTATAGTAATGCAGTTGCTGACTACATCTAGCATTTGCTGATAATGTGCTATCCAGTGTGGCAGAAAAGAAGACATCAAAAGAGATGTGGGATACTCTCATAAAATTGTATGAGGTCAAATCTTTGCATAACAAGATCTTCTTAAAGAGGAGATTGTATACTCTTTGAATGGCAGAATCCACTTTAGTGACAGAGCACATCAACACATTAAATACTATATTTTTCTAACTCACTTCCTTGGGGCATAAAATAGAGGCAGGTGAACGTGAAGAGATTTTACTTCAAAGCCAACTTGATTCGTATAATCAACTTATCATTAACTTGACAAATAACATCATAACGGACTTCATAGTTTTCGATGATGTTACAGCTGTGTACTGGGAGAAGAACGAAGACGGAAAAATAAAGAAGATAAACAAGAATGTTCGCAGCAAGTAGAAGCTTTGACAATGATGAGAGGTAGATCAACATAACGTGGCCCCAGTAGGAGTTAAAATCCAGAAGTAAGAAGAACATTAAGTGCTACCATTGTGACAAGAAATGCCATCTGAAGAAGGATTGTTGGGGATTGAAGAAAAGTGTAGAGGATAAACCTCAAGGGAATATTGCAAGCACCTCAGATGATGGTGAAATTCTATACAGCGAAGTAGCAACAGTTGTTGAAAGCAGAAAATGGTTCTCTGATGTATGGCTCATGGATTCTGGAGCTACATGGCACATGACCTCTAAGAGAGAATGGTTCTATCAATATGAACCTACCTCTGAAGGATCTGTATATATGGGGAACGATCATGCTTTAAAAATTACTAGAATAGGATCCATCAAGATGAAGATGTACGATGGTACTGTTCGTATTATCAAGGAGGTGCGACATGTGAAAGGCTTTAAGAAGAATCTTTTATCATTAGGACAATTAGATAACACTGGGTATAAGACCCACATTAAAAATGGGACCATGAAAATTCTCAAAGGCGCGCTTGTAGTAATGAAGGCAGAAAACGTTGCTGTAAATTTGTACATGCTTAATGGAGAAACACTGCATGAAGCAGATATATCTATTACATAAATTAGTTCAGCAGAAGAGTCAACAATAATGTGGCATCTCAAACCGGGACATATGTTGAAATGAGGTTTAAAGATTCTTTTTTATCAAAATTTACTTTCTAGGCTTAAATCCATTCATTTATCTTTCTATGAGCACTGTGTCACAAGTAAGCAGTGCAGATTAAAGTTCAGCACATCCAGTTATAGAAGTAAAGAAATTCTAAAATTAATTCACTCTAATGTTTGGCAAGCACTAGTGATGTCCTTCGGGGGAGCGAGATATTTTATATCATTCATAGATGATTACTCTAAGAGATGTTGGATGTATCCAATCAAGAAGAAGTCATATATGTTTGAAGCTTTCAAAATATTCAGAACACGTGTAAAACTTGAATCAGAAAAGAAGATCAAGTGTTTAAGGACAGATAATGAAGGAGAATATACTAGTGAGGATTTTATTGCATTCTGCCAACAAGAAGGCATTAAGCGACAATTTAGCACAACTTACACGCCTTAGTAGAATGGAGTAGTAGAGCGGATGAGCAAAACCTTGTTGGAGAGAACAAGAGCTATGTTGAAAATTGTAGGTTTAGCCAAGGCATTTTGGGTAGAAGCAGTCAAAACCGCCTATTATGTGGTAAATCAATCACCATCAATAGCAATCGAGTTGAAGACACCGATGGAGATGTGGACTGGAAAACCAGTTGATTATTCTCGCCTTCATACATTTGAAAGTCCTGTGTACATGATGTACAATCCTTAAGAAACAACAAAACTGATCCAAAATCTAGAAAATGCATTTTCTTAGGATATGCTGATGGAGTAAAAGGGTATTGCTTGTGGGATCCCACTACCCACAAGGTCGTCATCAACATAGATGTGATATTTGCAAAAGATAAACTGCAAAGGAATGATGAAGATGATAGCACAATGAAGGAAAATCCAGAGACTATAATGGTACAAATGAAAAATAATCAAGTACAAGAAGATTCAGATTTTTCTGAAGCAGCACCAGAGTATGAAGAATAAGAACCAATAGAGTTTGAGGCTACAGATGATCGTCGATCAACTCGTGAGAGACAACCACCATTGTGGCACTCAGAGTATGTCATGGAGGCTCATGTTGCATACTGCCTTCTAACAGAGGATGGAGAGCCAACAACTTTCTAGGAGGCTTCTAAAAGTCAAGATGTTTCTCTATGAATGACAACAATGCAGGAAGAAATTGAAGCCTTGCATAATAACAAAACATGAAGTTGGTTGCACTACCACATGAAAGAAAAGTCATTGGTAACAAATAGGTCTACAAGATCAAACGAGATGGCAATGACCAAGTGAAGTGATATCGTGCGAGATTGGTGGTAAAAGGCTATACTCAGAAAGAAGGTATTGAGTTTAATGAGATATTTTCCCTTGTGGTTCGACTCATGACAGTCAGAATTGTCCTAGCAATATGTGCTACATTTGACTTACATCTAGAGCAGTTAGATGTGAAGACAACTTTTCTTTATGGAGAACTTGAAGAAGAAATTTACATACTCCAGCGAGAAGGTTTTAAAGAAGAAGGAAAAGTGAACTTAGTTTGTAAGTTGAACAAATCTCTGTACGGTCTCAAACAGGTGCCGAGGTATTGGTATAAGAGATTTGATTCCTATATCATCAGCATTGGATACAGCAGACTTAGTTCAGACTATTGTACATACTACAAAAGGTTTGAAGATGATAATTATTTTATTATTTTGTTGTTGTACGTGGATGACATGTTAGTAGCAGGCCCTAACAAAGATCGAGTCCAAGAATTAAAGGCACAGTTGGCTAGGGAATTTGATATGAAGGACTTGGAACCAGCAAACAAGATTCTAGGGATGCAAATTCACTGAGATAGAAATAATAAGAAGATTTGGCTTTCTCCGAATAACTACTTAAAGAAAATCTTGTGGCGCTTCAACATGCAAAATTGTAAGCCAATTAGTACCCCACTCCCTATTAATTTTAAGTTATTCTCTAAGATATGTCCTAGCAAAGAAATAGAGAGGAATGAGATGTCTCGAGTACCGCATGCATTAGCAATAGAAAGTTTAATGTTTGCTATGATTTCTACTAGACCAGACATTGCACAAGCAGTGGGAGCAGTTAGTAGATATATGACGAATCCTAGTAGAGAGCATTGGGGTTGTGTTAGGAGGATCCTTAAATACATTAACGGTGCCTCAGATGTTGTTTTATGTTACGAAGGATTAGATTTTATTGTTAAGGGCTATGTGGATTCAGATTTTGTAGGAGACCTTAATAAAAGAAAATCCATTATTGGCTATGTGTTTAAACTTACAGGATGAGCTGTAAGTTGGGTTTCGAAACTGCAAACTATTGTGGCATTATATATTATAGAAACAGAATACATGGCAGCTACACAAACTTACAATGAAACAATTTGGATATAAAGATTACTGGAGGAGCTCGGGCACAAGTAAGAGAAAGTTCAATTATTTTGTGACAGTCAGAGTGCCTTACACATTGCAAGGAATCTAGCTTTTGAGAGAGTTTTTGAGTGATTTGAGAGAATTGAGTGTATTGAGATTTTGGGTTGTAAGGCTAAAACACTATAATACTTTGATTCTCCATTTTTAATAGTAAAAGATTATTCTTTCTTCACCCGTGAACGTATGCTAAAAGTTGAACCATGTAAACTTTATGTTTTGTCTAATTTTTATTTTTATTATTTTTCTAATTTCGCTTTTACTGCCACCTTGCATCACCCTTCAATTTCTTAACACTAGTTAGCTCATTTGAAAAGGGATGCAAATGCAATGTCTCTAAGTATGTCTTTAGATAAATTTTCTTGGTTAGACACTTATTAACATAATCCAATGAATCACCACAAGAGTAAATTATGCAAGCATAACCATACTTGCATGATACTTTTTTTTTTTTTTATCAATTTATATAGTCACAGAAATGCTTAGATAAGTCAACTTCCACGGCTTGAGTAAACGATATACATTAAAATAATTTATCAATAGTATTTTTTTTTCCGAAAGAAAATTTCTCATTTTATTGAGAAGATAGATTGCAGTATTTGTGAATACAATTTCTCAAGTAAATAAATATGTAATCCATTCATACTTTAAACATGCCCATTTGGCTAAAAAATGAGCTATTATATTTATTTTCCTTCAAACAAAGGTACATAAAGTATTTTTGAATTTTTCTAAAAGCAATAAGATGGACTGCAACAAGTTCCCATCAATAACTTTGAAACCCTGCAATGAGATAACATTAATCAACTTCTTACGGTCTGACTTAACTACCAATTAATTATGCAACTTCATTTTCATCTTTTAAACTCCACACGTCTTTCAAGGCAATTAACATAGCTAAGCATTCGATAAAGAATGGAAAACACGAAGCAATAAATGAATTAGCTGAACATATAACAATCATACCCTATTAATCTATGATAACCCATCTTGTACCCACCAAATTAATCTACGAATTTATTCCCACATCTACATTTAGCTGCCACATTCCAGTAGTTGGTAGACTCCAGCAACTTTCCACGATCACCTTTTTACTTTGTGCATTTCATTTTCTTTTTCAGATTCTCATACGTATCTCGTAGTGACAACAACTCTTGATACTCGGATAATAAGCGGCCAGCTCTTTTTATGATGGCTTCTTCTATATTGTTGATCTACGTTCTAATTATTAGACATTTTATATTATTTTATATTTTTAAAGTATGTGTAATAATATTTTATTAGATTAATAAAATTTATTTATATATATAATTGAGCATACATTGATAAGTCTATATTTATAAAGTATGTGATCTATGTATTAGGTATATGATGTTAATATAGAGAGTATAGATCACAAATTTTTTATAAATTAAATCTAGTTCGCATATATTAATGAAAAAAGTCATTTCATTATGTACGGTTGTAGTTTTTCTACTTTTTATAGTGAATGATTTGCTTTGATCATTGAAGTAGAGACTTCGAATAAAAAAACTAGTGTATATGTTATACTGAATGGGACTATTGTGAATTTCAATCTAGTTAGCTAAATTTCGTAGATCTTAATTCACAAAAACTTTAATAAGCTTGATTGATTTTAATCTTGAGCAGGTAATGAACTTACATTCATGCATTATATCTTTTGAGTTATCACGGAGTGAGATCTAAATAAATAGTCAAAACCTCGATAGCTTAGAAATATAATTTCATGGGTCGTAGGAACATATATTTGTAAGATGAAATCTAATAATTAATGTCCACCAAAGCTATTTGCAGTACTTAATCATTAGAATTTGTGCCCACAATTTATTCAATAAATTATTTATTGAATAATAATATTTATTTGTAAATTTATTTATAAATATAGACGTATTAAAAGTGATCACTAGAACATTCAATAACTTAGGGGCAAATAAGTAATTAAAGAGACAAGACATTTTTTTTTTTTGCCTAAGCTTTAATTTTGAACATCAATTAGAGTGTCAACTAAGTAGTATTATTGGTCTAAAGATCAAGTCTAATTTAATTAAAAATATTTTTAATTAAATGAGCTTTTACTTTATACTATAGGTTACTAGAGTACAGTCCTTGACTTTAGTGAAATAGTTTGGGGTTAACTTATAAGAATTGGTATATTATGAGATAATAAAGACTAGGCATTCTAAGTTGAAGGTAGGAACCCCATAGGTCTTGCAATTCCTCTATTAGTTCAAATCCTAATCAAACTCTAATTTCCTAATCTTAATTAAATTCTAAATACTGAAGGAAAATATCTATATATGTAGGAGGTATGGAGTAGTAAAGTACATAACAACTATAACCAGAAAAATTCTTTTTACGTATTCTTACGTGAAAAAAGAATTTGGTTATTACTATTCTCTCAGATTTGGGTATTAGTGATTCTAAAGATTAATGAAAGAACCACGTGCCCATACGTGTTGAGTTTGAAGATTGAGGATAGTAAAAAAGATTGCAGCCAGTCAATTCAAGATCTTTCACAGCGAGAAATTGAGGTAATCTTCTATTCCTATATATGTAATTATGAACAAGACGATCTGACTTCTACTGCATTTATTTTTTATAAACAAATATTTTTTATTTTCAACCAACACTAACCCTATGCAACAGGCTAGTCCATAAAAACTAACATTCCTATATGATCACATAAAGCAATTCAGCATCTTGGTTATTGAAAATATGAAACGTGCATATGAAAGTAACCTAACTTCACTACCTTCAAACTCCTCTACCTCATTAACAAAACAACTTGTCTTTCAAACTAAAAGTACTGAAGAGCAAGTTACCAGTGCATGGAGGGGTGTTTCCTGCCAATCTCTATATTGAAAGCACTCAATCTTCACTTATATATGCTTTCATTGCAAATTTGTAGCTATTGATAATATGTTATTAAAAGCTCACCACACAAAGTTCTTTATCTTTACAGGGATATTCAGCGACCATACTTTGATCCATCACTATTGTAGAGGAGAAACATATGAGCATAAATTATGGTTTGCACCCTTCGTGATTGACCTCACCAATTGATATCCATATTTAATCTAATATTCACCTTTAGATGAGTAATGCCATATTATTGAATTATGTGCTTGGAGAGTTCTTAAGAGTCCTTACTAGAATTTAGGCTACAAGAGCTATATCCATTGGCCACAATATCTCATTCAATTTTTTGAAGTACCAAAAACCATCTTCGGTTATGAGATCTAAAACTCGATACATATCCCTTCCGTATCTTCGAGTGTTGGGGCAAAATTTTGGTGTTCTTGGTAGCTATGGATCAGAGAAGACAAAAATCTTTGAACCCTCCATCTCACCTTTTGAAGGAACAAATCTTTTCCCTATATTAGACTCCTTCATAAGAAAGACCTTCCTTTGAAGTTTGTAGCCTATAAGAAGTTTGTATGAGGTTAATACTTAGCCTTGAGGATTCAACTTGACAGTGATGAATTATCAGTTAAGATTCACCAACTTTGCTTTGCTACCAAAACCTTATTAAAATCTTCAAAGTCCTTAAAATCTACATGCCATCCTTCATTGTAGCACACGTATCTTTCAATTTTAACCAACGTATTTTATTTCCTTTGTCCATTGAACCTTACCAAAAATTCCTTAATAGTTTCTCAACTTGATTAAAAAGACTTGTTGAAAAACCATAAATTTACTCAAACCTATGTAGGAAGGTAACCCAAATACCTCTTATATAGACCTTCTCCTTATATAAGATCTTTAGAATGTCATTTTTAATTTCCACATCTACACATGAACTAAAAATTATTGAGTATTTATTATAAGTTATTTTGTCTTGATAGGAGTTCGTACTTTGACATGATATGTTTTATAGTTGAAACATTTCTAATTGTGGCTTTGTACAAAACCAAACTGTCATTTGCACCTAAAAAAAAGGATGAGAAACTTTTGAAGCATTACGTGCATAAACATAGCCACATAAAGATTCTTTCAATTTAGCATAATGAAAGAGATATGATAGTCACTTAGTGCAAATCATGAATAAATAAGGGGATAAAGTGTTGGAATTTGTGCTCGCGTGCCATCTCATTGTTGTATGAATATTTTATTTTGTAATATTTATACAGTTCATTATTTGTTAAATTGCTAACTACTATTATTAAATAGTTCAAAGCTTGTGACGATACAGACATTAAATGATCTAAAGGAGTTCAGATTTGGTTTAAAGAAGTTTAGATCAATGCCAAGAGTTAGCATTACTGAAACTTATAAATGCTAAAGAGTTAACATGTTATATTAATCGGTAAAGTCTAAGTGTTAGAATCTTGTCTGTGACGGTACAAAGACTTGAGAATACATTAGTAATAACATAGTTGCAAGAGTTGCAATATGGGTTAAAAATGTTATTATGTAAGTCTATTATCAAATTATATGTTTCTAATATTAATTCACCGATGGAAATTTGATAGTGTAATCTTTTTTCATAGACTAGTGTATACTATACCTAGATAGTCTAGATGGTTATTCTTAGCTGACCATGGGCTTATTGGAAGTTCGTATAGCATATATGTGTTCAGTGAGGACTGAATACTGAACAAACTCAACGAGGGCCCCAATAGAAATCCCATGAAGCCGTCAATGGAAAGTATTCTCGAGTTAAATAGTATACGTGGTCCTTTGACTTAAGTACCATGGTGAGCTTGTAAGTGATCCATCATACTTTGGTTTCATGCATGTCACAGACCTTTCACGGTGTGATCGCTGGGTATGGTCAAATACTTATGAAGTCCAGTGTGTATAGATATAGAATCCGTCAGCTTACATAGATGAGTTATATATATCTAGATGCACAAAGACTGTATCTTAGAAAGCCTTATGGCCATAAGCAACAAACCTAGGAAAAGAGTTTCCTACAGGGTTAAACAGTATTGTAAAAGTGTTTGTATATATTATTTATTAAGATGCGTGTCTAGAGATAAGTTCACGAATGTACACATAAGGATTTGATAATAGTGATCTATATCCCTGCTTTTCTAGGATATGATTGGCAAAAGAATTATATGTATGCACTATGACCTCAACTTGTATAGTCTACTGCACTGATTTGTAATATTCGTGCTGTGTGCGTGGGGTATCGATCTCAAACTCACAAAATAGTTATGTTTGACAAATCGGGAGTGGACCTAGAGAGTCCCGCAACATAAAGTGTACTCATTATGCACTGGAACAGTATAATGGATTGAATCTAGAAAATTTCAGTAGACCGGACATTTACTTTGGTTTTCCTTCAGTCGTGCATGTGTCAAGACTTAAGAGTTAAGTACATTAATTAGTTAACAATTAGTTGTTGACCAATGGGATGTTGACACATGGCTCATATGGGCCAATTATTGTTTGATTTAAAAATTACGAAAATAACCTTATTTGTTGGACAAATAATATCATTATTTTATTCATGAAAATGTTTATTGAATAAAATAATAATAATAATGATAATAATAATAATAATATATGATATTATTATTTAAATTAAAATTAAATAATTAATTTTTTTTATTGGCATGTATTTTTACCATGATTTAATATGATTAAATTATTTGTTTAATATTTATTAAATAATAAGATAAGTATAAATGAGTGACATTTGTTAATAGTAGGCTTTAAGATGTTTCTTAATGATGAGAAAGTATTTTTTCATTTAGCCTAAATTAAGGCTAAGTTCATTTTAATAATATTCAATTTTGTTTGTTTTAATTTGGCTTATTGTAAGATAATAATAAACAAAAACTAATGGCATCCATGCTATTAGGTGAGAAAATAAAAGATAATAATAAACAAAATATTAATGGCAATATATAATGTTTACCATCAGGTGAGAAAATGAAAGATAATAATAAAAAAATGAAAGAGTAATTAATTGCTCAATTAATTATCAAAAATTCGTGCAAGGGGTTAAGTGAATAGTAGAGAGACTTTTGAATGGCTAAGTGTTAGAAATTCTCTCAAAGTGTTGAGAGCAAAAACACCTATTCTATTTTTCCTTCTAATTTTGATCACCCGTATTACAAAGTAGAAACAATGATACAAGAGTTGAATCTTTTTTTGAAAAAGTAGCTATTCTAGCTTTCTCAAGCCCACTGTGTTGAGAAATTAGAATTGTGAACGGGTTGCTTCAAAGGCGGGTACTCCGATTCGACCAAATATTCTAAAGGCTTGATAATATATTATTTCTAAATCTTAAACTATTTTATATTTATGAGATAACATGTAAAGTTTATTTGTGTTTATCATTGAGTAATTTGTATTCCGCTAATTCGCTACGCATGTATGTATGTGATACGTATGCTATATTTAAATGATAAACACAAACTGACATGCATGCACCATAGGTTTAAAATCACTCACATAAAGACACCCCTATCTTAATCCTCTTGAGAAAGTTGCATAGCCAGTTACTACACTGTTAACTAAGAACTAAAATTGGATTGTGGATAAACAATTAAAAATCAGTTCGAACCTTCTTTTGTTGAAACTCAACTTGAACATTAATCCCAACAAGAATCCTTATTCCATTCGATCATAGGCCTTAATCATATCCAACTTACAAGTTAAATCCCTAGTTAAGCCTTTTCTCTTTTGTTTTAAGGAGTGTACCAAGTCAAAAACTGATATGATATTGTCTGTAATTAACCAACTAGGGACGAAATCATTTTGTGAATGAGAGATAATATCCGAAAGCACCACCTTCATCCTATTTGCCATATACTTGGCAACAATCTTGTATAAAACAAAATAAAGGCTTATGGGGCGAAATTCCAAAACTCTAAATGGTGAATGGATTTTAGGTATTAGGACTATATTGGTACTATTAAAGATCCTCGTTGAGAAACCTAAACAACATTGCACCATAACTCTCTTCACAATCTCTAAATTGTTTTGATAAAAATTGAATGGTAACCATCAGGCCCCGAAGCCTTGAAAAAACCAATGGAGAATACAGCACTGCATACATCATCTTCGATGAAGTCAGTATCAAGCTTTCTTCATTGATCTTTTGAGATACGTAAATGTGAGTTTTTGAAACCTTTAATCTCCACCAAATCATCCACACTAAATTTTCCATTGGTTTTTGAGAACTAAAAACTTAGCAAAGAAAGTAAAAATAATTCTTGAAATAGCATCCTTGTCCTCATACTATTGTCCACTCATCGAAAACTAGCCATGTATGACATTTTTCTCTATTCGGGATGATGCTTTTTGGTGAAAGTATTTAGTATTTTTGTTTTCCCAAGCAAGCCAGTTAGACTGTGCCCTTTGATAATAGTAAAGTTCCTCTCTCTCTTAAGTAGTTTATAGCGTTCTCCTTCATGTTTTTGAAACTGACAAAAATTAGCTATAATTAATTTTATTTCAGTAGTATGTTAAGTTGCTTCCTGATAGCTTTAATTTTAGAAGGAATGACTCGCTTTTGTGACCGATTCCAAAAATCATAGCCTCATAATAGGTTTCAGTTTATCTGAAATTGTTAGGGTCGTACTTTCTTGTCTCCATATAGCCTCAATAACCTCATAACAACCCTCTTTCTAAATCATGTTAGTTCAAACCAAAATACTTTTCAATTCATTCTACTATAGCCGAAAGACACCTTTGGCTTTAACTCAATCTAAATGGTATGATGGTCTAAAGAAACAAAATCTAGATGAAAATTTAGTCTTAGGTTATAAGGAGAACCATTCATTGCAACCGAAAGCTTTGTCTAGTCTTTCTAGTAGTATCTTACCGTCAACCCTTAGCCCTTTCCAAGTGAAATAAGGCCTTTTAAATCCTATATCCCTTAACTCTAATTCTGAAATAATATCATAAAAATCCCTTAATGAACATCTTACTGTCACATCCCTTCCTTCCTCTTTATCACTTACGGAGAGAATTTCATTGAAATCGATTAAGCATAGAAACAGAAGAACATAATACCTCCTTAGACGATGTAATAATTCCTAACTCAACCTTCGCTCTATTAGGTTTCTATAAACTCTACACTCCTCTAAACATTTTGTAGGGCATATTTTATTCTGGCATAAATTGTTAGAAATAGTACTTATGTGCCATTCCAATATTATATGAATATTAATTTTTTAATATTAATACAATAAGCATTTCGAATAAAATCGTTAATATTAAATATATATGGTAAGATGCTTGTAGCATTTCAGACATTGTATGATCTGAAGGAGTTCAGATCTGGTCTAAAAGAGTTTAAATTAGGGTTAAGAGTTTGCAATACTAAGAGTTATAAGAGTTAGCAAGTTATAAGAGTCAACAAAATCTAAAGAGTTAAAGCCTTGTCTGAAAATAGGACAAAGACTCAATGGTATATTAGCAATGATATAGTTGCAAAGAGTTACAAATAGTACTAAGAAATGTCATTGTGCAAGTATGTTCTCGAACCCTATGTTTTTAATCTAGTTTTACTAATACAGACCTATCGGCGAAAACCTTAAGTAATATAGATTGGTGTATGTCTATATTTGGATGGTCTAAATGGTTAGTCTTAGTAGATCATGAGTTTAGTGGAAGCTCGAATAAATATACAGGTATTCAATGAGGACTGAGTAATGAACAAACTCAATTAAGACCTCTAATAAACATTTCATAAAGTTATTAATGAATGGTTCTTTTGAATTGAGTATTCACGGTCCTTTGACCTAAGTTCCATAGTAGGCTTGTGACTAATCTATTATACTTAGATTCTACACATGTCAAAGATCTTTCATGGTCTGATTGCTAGGTGTTGCTGGGTATGGTCTGATACTAATAGAGTTTGGTATGTGTGGATATAGGAACTTTCAGCTCATATAGGTGAGTTGTATATCAAGACGCTCTAAGATTGTATTTCAAAAATCTTATGGCAATAAGTAATATACTGAGAAAAAGTTTCTTGTGAAAAAAATAATATTGCAAAAGTAATTGCGGATATTGTTTACAGAATACAAATCTGAATATAAGTTCATAGTTGAGTATATGGTGATTTAATGGTAATGATAAATGTCTCCGCTCTACCAAGATATAATTGATAGATGAATTATACAAATATGTATTAACCTTAACTTGCATAATTCAATGCGTCATATTATTATTTCCATAACATGTGTGTGGGGCATAGTTATGGACTTACAGAAAAGTTCTGTAAGATAAAACAAGTGTGAACCTAAAATTGGTTGTGTATTGGGTGGTACACCGGATTAAATGGTTCAATTTAGAAAGTTCTCGAAAAGAAAAAATTATTTTAGGGTCTTTCAGTGAATTATCAGGGTTTATGTGTTAAGCTCAAGATATTGGTAAGTGGGACTTGCCATCCATTCATTAGATGCCACATATCATACCATTAATTTGTAATGACATGAAACATGACATAATATTAATGGCAATACAATGCCATTATTTGAAACAAAAGAGTAATATCGGCCAAATGAAATTAGTAGCAAGTGATGGCTATTAAAATGATTATTATATTTATCAAGCCTTGTCATATGGCATTTTTTAACTATTAAGTGGATGTGGCTTTTTGTTTAATAAGTTAACAAATTAAATGGCCACTTTTTATATTATTATTTGGCCACTAAAACTAACACCTTGCCACTAATTATTTGAATCAAGCATAAGGCACGTTTTTACTTCTCAAATTCACAATACCTCATGCTTGAGTTGCGTAGCCACTAAGTTCATTTTGGTTGGTTATAGTGGCAATAGTTTAGGCTATATTTGCATTTATGATCAAGGCAAGTGAAGTAAGTGAGGAAAAATATATAGTTTAGTCTGAATATTAATTAGAAGCAAGTGTTGCTTCAAATAGCTAATTCTCTCCGATAAAAGAAACCTATCATTATAGCTTAAGAAATCCCACATCGTCCTCGACTAGAACTGCGTAAAGTACATTTCGAGAGTGAACCCTCTTTTATCTCATTAATGTAATAAGATGTATTATTTATATTCTACTGCGTATATTATGTATGTGTGATATGTAAACTAAAATTAAAATTAAAATATACACACTCACCTATGTACAACACACTTTCATAAATATGGTACCTAGAGTATCCCAAGATTGAGACATCCCAGATATCACTCTATAGCATAAAAATTCCTCCGTTTCTTCCATAATTATTGATATGAATGAATTTTAAAACCCTAAACTATTTCTACCTCTTACAGCTCTTTCACCAAAGAGTTTGATTTCCAAAGTGAAAACCAAACTTAGGAAACCTTCAAATAGGAGTTTTTATAACCCTCATGAATTGGGATTCCCCAAGCCCAATGCATTCCAATAATGGATACTTATTTTGTTTGGCGGGGCTACTTTGCAACCACTGCCTTAAAGGTGAATGTAGCATCAAGTTGTATTTTCTTGGAGGGAGATTCATGCTCTACAGTATCCCTACCAAGCTTTCTTCTATCAACATCACTAGTAACATTCTTATCTATTTAATTTGTATAAACAAAACACCCTTGTTGTTTTACGCAATTCTCTAGACTTAGAGCTCCTCCGTGGAGAGGCTAAAATATTTTTTGTTGACAAAAACATCAAAAAAGATGAGGTACTTATCTATTCACCTTTATCAACATCTTTGTTATTAACTTCATTCAAGACTCCAAGATATGCCAAGCCTTCGTAGATAGCTCCTTGATAAATATGGTTAGAATTCTTCTCCACAGTCATTTAAAGCACCCCATTCAAATTTAACTTTTGTTGTCCATTCAAACTCAAACTCTATCGCTTATCTAAAACTTCGAATCTAACTTTCTCACCACTATTGGTCCCCAAGATATTAGGTTGTTTAAAAACTATTCCTTTAGAGATATCAAGATTAAAAAAACCAAACTCTTCCAATATACTAGAATCCTTCAAAAAATTTTCCACCAAACGTCTTCGTCATTAAAGTTTGTTTATCTGATCATTCTCAGACAATCCGTACTAGTGGATTCTTGAGTTCTCTGAAATTTTTATCCTTAAATTGTTGAAAGTTCATAGGACTCTGAATCATCATAGCTCTGATACAATTAAAGTATTTATGGTTACTTCTTTGTTTTTTTTTAAATATTGCCAAGTAGTCTTCCATACATTCCCTGTAAAGGTGTGTAAGAAATCCACAAAGAGTACAAAATTCTAGCAATTTCTTGTACTTGAAATCCACCCACATCAAGTGATCCGCATTACCCAATTAAAGAAACATACCTTTTTAAAAAGGGTTTTAAATTTCCAACCATACCCTAATATGCATATTTTTCCCTAGATATGAACATCACTATGCACATTAACATCAAAGAATTCCTCGAGTTTGTTTTCGATTAGCTCTCATAGTTCAGTATTCATGTGAATTAAAAGAACATTATAGACTTGTATGCAAAAGAGAATTGATCGAAACACAAGGTTCGTAGCTCAAGCACCATTAGTAGCTATTTCTAGAGCTAGTAAAACCTTGCCAAAGTTCCAAGTTTGTAAGAGGAGCACCCTTTTCCGATCCCTTTCCTTCTGAAACTCTAGCAAAAATACATTATAACCTAACCATCTAAACCTTAAACTTTCCTTTGGCCTCTACATTGTTTGCATGGTATTAATAAAAGCATCTCGTTCGAAATTTTGTCTAGTGAGAACTTTGATGAAGAGACCGAAAGTTACTTGCTCCTGCTACTTTAAATGACACTTTCTTCCCCCTCAACACTTATTCATTGTAGGAATTATTGATACATAACGATTGTCATAGAGTTTCAACTTCCTCCATAGCAAGACAAAAAATTAGAATAATGAGACCAAAAGAATGATCTCTAAGAAATCGAGAGAGAACTAATTACCAATAATATTTTTAAAATTAGGTATAAATACAATAATTTTAAATAAAATCTTATTAATTGTTTTAAAATAAAAATATTTATTAAAATTCTCTCAATTGAAGAAAAAAGTTAAAATATATGTTTAATTAAGTGAAAATTAGAAAGAAACAAAAAAAAAGAAAAAAAAATTTAAAATTAAAAGAATACATCGCCTTTAAAAAAAAAAGAATACTTCCAATTTCATAAAATTTGATTTATTTTCGAGGTATTGGGCCAATGCTTAAGAGGGGAAAGTGTGGATATTACGACAATCTGTGAGGGCATAAATGTAAATATACTTTTCTAATTTACTCTTTATTATTTAGGCAACAGCCAATAAAAATCCCGCCAAAAAAGAAAAAAGAAAAAGAAAAAGAAAAATGAAGTTGTAAAGCAAAACAAACGTATAGTAGTTTCAATTTCTTCAGATCCAAACAACGCTATGAGTTCCTGTTTAAGTTTAACATCTATATGCTTGGGAATTCTCTGCGGAGTGGTCATATACAAAGTTTTCAGTAGAAACGCCGATAACGACGTTTCGGTAGTCGAAACCTCTGATTATAGCGTCATTGTCTCAGTTGCCAAAAGGTTCCGTTATGATAAAATTTTCTAATCATTTCGTCTGTTTGGTTTCTGAGAAATACATGAATGTTAGAAAATATTGACTCAAATTTAATGAATTTGCCTTACTTTAACAGATTTAACTTAGTTTACGATTTTTTGGATTGCTGATGAACTTTTTGAGTAAAGAAATTTTTTAAGTTCAATTATTTAGAAGCTAAATTCGAAAATTTATTTTGCTTATTGTTGTCCGTTGTTTTAATATGGTCCCATTGCGATATTATCTTATTAGTTTTAGTAAATTTGCACCAAATAGTTTGTTTATTTATTTTAATTTGTAGACTTGAAGAGCTTTATGGAGGAATAGCGTACGTGGGTCTTCGAATTCCTGATCCAGATACGGGTTCGCGCCAGAATATTGATATTGTTCTTGTCACTAATGGGTAATGTTTCATCTTTCTTTATGTATTATTTATTTCTGTCATTAATACAATATCTTTATTTCTCCTCTGGACGAGCTCTTATTTAGTGGATACACAAATCTTTTAATTGAGCGAGTGCTATAGAATGTGTTTGAAACAGGTAGCTTTTAACTCAATTTTCATTAATTCTAGCTTGCAAAAAATGTTGAAATTACTGTATCATCTTTGAGAACATTTATTTGCAATGTGAAGAGCCATGGAAATTGCATACTGATTTTAATGATAAAGTCAGAGTTATCCAATACTCAACCCCTACACCACTAATTCTCGTAAGAAGTTCCAAAGAAGAGTAATTTTATTTCTATGATGGGACATTCATGCGAGTATAGTTACTTTCTGTAGAACATGGCATTCATTTGGAAAATAAATTGTTCTATCATTATACTAAGAAAGATTCCAGTGCCAAGAAGAGATGTTAGCCGTATACATCAATTTCATTTATTTGGATAAAACGGAATTTGTTTTATTGACTAAGTATAGGATGTCCATCAGTACAATAAAACTTGCTAAAGATCTATTCTTGATCTTGTTATGTTGTGATAATTTCAAAGGTGTGATTACAATTTTTTTTATCCTAATGCATGGTCAAGCAAGGTATTAACTAAAGAGAGAGTAATTTCTTATAGTTGTTGTGATGTGAACACATCCACAGACACACGAAAAGATTTATTGCATGGATGGTAGAAGAAACCTAACGAAACAATGGTTACTAAAACAAAAGAGTGAACTCATGTAGTGTTTGTGTCTACATTCATATCTTTTCTTGATCAACATGAGTAACCTTTGAAGGGATTTGTTAGTTCTCAAACACTATCAAGCTTAGATATAAATCATAGCTTTTTGGGCCAAGTTTTTCGGCTTTGGTGATATCTTTAATAAAAGAAAAATGCTAAACAACATAGGCTCTAATTATGATTTTAGTTTCCTTGTTTTCTCTTCTATCAACATTCTTGGCAATTGCAAGATGTAGGGTAATATAATTGTAATAACAGTAAACTGCATCGCAACAGGGAGGCAGTAGTAATTTCTGTTAAGAATTTCTCGGGATTTGTATCAATCAATGAGGATAACAGCTGGTCTTGTATGGGGGAGGATCAAGACGGAGCAGTTCTTCATCCTGATCCTGTAAGTTATAATTAGAAGTGTTGATTTCTTTTATAAGTCACTAAGCATAGCCTCTAACATATTGGTTGCCAAGGCTTCCTGCAAAATTCAACAATTGGTAGCTTGTTTTGAAGGTTGTGACTATAAAAGGAGTTTTTCAGCTTAGGCTCTTTCTGTGGATTTCTTCACTTCGTACATCTTTCTTCCTGATATAAGTTTCATTGTTTCCTATTAAAAAACAAAGTGTTTCCATCTTATTGCACATCTAGAAAATCTTTTTTTTTAAATACAAACAGTAACCACCATGTGACCAAGGGGCCATATTTGGTTGATATTTATGCTACGAAGGATACATTTTGGTATTTCTCATTGGTAGACATGACTTTAAGAAAGTATTTGCTGATTCTATATCTATAAGAAATATCCAGTGTATTGAATGTCTTCTTGGTGGAAGTCATGAATTTCCTGATTTTACATTATGTTTAATAGGCTTTTGTAAGATGTCACTTCCTTGTTTTCTTGATCAGTCCCTATTTTTCAATCGTTGTAGCTTTCTAGAAAATTGTGAAATTAAGAGCTATGAACAGAATTACGTTCTGATTGCTTCTATTGAATCATCCAACTAGTTTTTCCTTTAAATTTCCAATTTCAGGTGGCAGAAGTTAAAAAGCAAGCTTCCATCCTTGAATCATATCTTGAACAAAGGGGCATTGCCTTACAAGAAAGCTCTTTGTCTTACAAAGTCATACTTCCTAATCTGAAATTATGGTATGTGGTCACATCTTTATAATATTCCTAGCCATGTAATGTGGCTAATTCATCTTCTAAATAGTGAATCTATTTATTGCATAATTAGTGCTTTGATGATTTCAATACAATATGTCCACATGAAGGAATAATATTACAGAGACTCATTTTTGTGGGCAGAATATTATCTTAATTGATACAGTTCACCTGGAAGATTACCGCCCTGCAATTTTATGCATTTATATTTAGATCAGGATGCTTCTCATTCACAAATATTGCAATTGCACATGGAATGATATTGGCAATAACTATGATAAGGGAAATAATCTTTCAGAATTGGATGCACAGAGTTGGAATCACATTTCACCAGATGCATCATAAATGTGCTACTCTGCATCAAATTAGTTATTCATAGTTTGCTAATTTAACCTATAAAATGTGGTTTTGTTATTCTAGCCACATTAATACAAATCTGCCTGAGGTCATCACCTGTGATCAATTGATGCAACTGAAACCAGAACATTATAAACTCAGTTATATTATTGGCACAGCTCCAGCATGGGACAGGTTTATTTCTATGTGCCTTAAAACTCAAGACAGATTTTTTCTGCATATTTTGCATTAATGAAGCTGGTTTTTGTAGACTGTGAATGCCATACATCTTAACTGACTAGATAGAGAAACTTCTTGTTGGATCTCCTTCATATGTAAATGAAAAACATGACAAGTGTAGACTGAGGGCTTTTAATGGAAAAGGTAATGAAAATAAACTTGAGAAGTTATTAGTTGAAGGTATAATGAATAACATTTTAAATAAAGCTAATATTTTTATTGTTGTCGTTTTTGTCATTTTATTGTTTTTTATTTTCTATTTTTGTTTTTTAAGAAACCATTTAATTTAGAAGCTTTTAATTCTTTTTTCCCCTTTTCCTGAGAAGAAACTAAGAAAGAAAGATATACTAATCATAGATCTTTGTTATATTTGATTATTTTTCCATTTAATTTAAAAATTGATTTTTGAATTCTCTGCTTCAGAAAAGAACTACTAAAGTTATTGGCACGTGGGCAATTTATCATTTGCTTTTCAAAAGTGAAAGCCTCTTTCTCTTTTGAATTGAGTGAGCACCTGTTGTGGCATAGTACAACAAGCAGGCCCCAAATTTAGCTTCTTGATGCCATCTTCCACATTTGACTACTTTATATTAAATGACTCAATTAGTTGGTGTCAATTTGGTTTAAATAGTCTGTTCAAGCTGTGAGGATAGTCTTGGCTGTGGGCTTGAGCTATCCCTGCAGCTGTCTCATCAGTCTAAATTCCTAGCCATGTATATTATGATGTTACAGATTAGAAATTTATTCATCAAATGATAATTTCCAGCACTATCTTTTATGTGTTTTACAATGTTTTGAGAATGTGAAAGAAAACACTACAAGTTGTCTACTGTTTCAGGTTGGAGCTGCAAGGCAATAGATTTATCTGGGGTGAATTTCTGGAATTTAAAGGAGAGCGAGAAGATACCTTGGTTTTGAGATATGTGAAAAGATCGAAAGTTAGTCGTCTCATCATCCAAAATCAGAGTATGTTTGGATCACATAATCTCTGAATCATTTATAACATTTTCCTTTTCTGATAGCTTATGTGGCTGATGAAAAGTAACTCTATGCACGATGTTAACTATTGAGAGCTTGGGATTTACGAATGCAGGTTTTATCAACTTATATCAATTATTGGCATGTAGTAATTGGCCATATTTGGATGTTGTCGAGATGGCATAATCAGTTGTAATAGGTCTAGTAGTTCTTTCTGAAAGAACATCCATAACTGAGAATATCTGGTTGGGTTTTAGTGTACTTGTGTTATGTCATTACCATTATAGGATTCTTCAGTTGGTTATTTAAGTGCATTAGATCCTGTATTTTACTAACAGACAATCTCGTTGTTTTTTAGCAATTTAGAACTTGGGAGTGATGGAGGGTGAAAGAGATGATGTTTGAAGTCAAAGATTTATAAGATGTTTATATATTATACCTTTGAAAAGAAAGTGAAAGGAGTAATGGATCACTGAGAAGGAAGATAGCAAGAAAAGGTTGAAATTATAGCAATTTGGATGTTACTGTTTGTCATCTGGTCTGAAGCATGTATTGCAATATTTAATCTTCCTGCACTTGCAACTAGAATATATTTCACCTGGCACAAACCAATTTATACCTGAAAATACTGAAGCAAGTCTTAACATAAGACATTTAATAAATCATTGCATAGACCATTTGCTAAAATTTGTGTGAATTGCTTTTTGATTTTGTGATTCTACCTGTTTATTTATGGTGAAAAGTAGTAAGGATCAGAAGAGCTTTTGAAATTTGATTGCACATTAAATACAGCCTTCTTATCCTTTCTTTGGTCAAATTTGAATTACTCTTTGGAGCTCATGACGGTTATAATTGCTGTCAATTTGGCAGTGGAGCAGGGTTGAAAGTTTCAGTGATTGCTTTGTTGTTTAATAATAATTTTGCTCCTCCATTGAACTTAAATAAGTGGATTGATTGAGTCTATATCTTTTTGTTATTCATATGGTTTTACATAAGCTAATGTGACTGCATGTACTCTCACTCCTCAGGTTTGATTAAGTGATCAGTACCTCATGACTAATGAGATTGTTTTCTTCAGCATGATTCTTAGATCTTCCCAATTATAATTTTCATTGTGTGGGGTGGGCTTGCTTCATTGTTCTTGGACTTTGCTTTATGCTCCTTGTTTCCTTGTATTAATAAATACAAACCTACAATGAGTTAGAACATTGAATAACAATAAAAGAAAATGGATTGAAGTCTTACTTTTCCACATTATGGTTCTTTTTGACACATTGGAGATGGTACCAATAAATTGTTCTTATGCTATGCCTGTTGTGTTAATTACATTCATGATCTGCTTGTAAAGATCATGTGCTCTGTTAAGATTATGTACTCGATTTATGCTTCTGGTTCATCTTTTCATTTCTCCGATAATCCACTTCGACTTTTATGGTGCAGCCCCTCCAACACTCATAGTTTTGTATTCTATTCGTGACTTTCGAAATGAAAGGGCCGCAGCTCCTGAGTGGAAGATAGTAGGAATAAAATCAAATGTTGAAGTTCTATTTCGGCCTGAGAATTCTACCGAAGTCCATAAATTCCAGCTATCTTCAATTTTCTCCCTGTCCTTGAGTGCCTAAGTTTGCCTCTGCTGATTGCAGTCAAAACTCAAAATGTGATGCCCAAGTTGGATGGTTATGCTGTTTTGTTGTATATATTTATCTTGTAGTTTGAATGGTAGATTGTTCAACATCAGTTTCAAATAACAGAACTTAAAGATTCTCCTTATTGCAGGAAAAGGAGAAAATTTGAATATTATTGCTCAGAGATGTTTCAAAGAGCCTTTAATTCCATTGCATGTGCGTTTTGAAGATATAAAAAAATGAGATTTTCATTGAGAATCTAAAAATCGAGGTCAATTAATTTAAGAAATTTTTTTTTGGTTAGAGATGATACATATACATCAAATAAAGCATTAGCTTCCTTATTCTTATAGGCTAGCTTAGTGTTACGTTCTAAATATTTTCAAGCAATTTATCGATATTTGGTGTATGTCAACACTTTTCAAAGCTACTTGGGCCAATGAAGTATTTCATAGATCACACTTTTTAAAAGGTCCACTTGAGTTTGTTGTATTTATGGGTCAAGTCTACTTGTAAGTAGTAGTTGGCAGAAAATTTTAAAATAAGAATATTCTCTTAGATATGCTTGTGGTAGGTGACATATTTAAAATATTCTTTTATATATTCTCTACTTTAGATGTGGACTGTTAGATTAGATTAAATATTAACCGTTTATTGTATATAACTTTTGTTATAAATAGGTGAGCTCTCATTTGGAGCAAGACACCTCTTAGCTTATAATTCTCTTTGCTATCAATACAAGAGCATTCTCTCAAACACATTGTGTTCATATTCTCCATCTCTTTCTTATTTTGTTGATTTTAGGCTGTTTAGCACTAGCAAGTGTCTAAGGCCGTACGGGTTGAAGAATTAAGTCCGTGACAAGTGGTATCAGAGTAGGTTCGAGAAAGAGGGTGAAAGAGAAGAATGTTGCTGGATCATCCGACCTTTCGGTTAAGAGGGGTAGAGACCCCATAGCTAAGAGGCATGCTAGCCTTCTTCGAGACAAGTCCATTGAACCAAGCCGCGATTTAAGGGATGTGGTCATGATGCTTGGTGTTGCCATGACCAAGGCAATGGACCTCCTTGGAGAGTTAGAGGAGCAAGTCGAGAAATTGGAAGTGGGTCTCGACCGTCAAGGGGACAAAATACGCTCCCTCATTGACGACACCATTGACACGTATGCGGAGAAGCAACAAGATTGGATCACGACTTTCCAAGAGAAGGTGTTTTCCACTATGGAAAAACTACAAGCCCAAGTCGAAGAGTTGCAGAAAGGGTTTAAGACTATCAAAGAGGATGTGGTGCTATGCAAGCGGGCAATCGCAAGTGGGGTTGCCACCACCCATGTTACGGTGGCTGCGCCACGAGTGGAAGCTCCTAAGCCGAAAGAGTTTAGCGGCAAGCGGGATGCCAAGGAGCTTGACAACTATTTTTGACAAATAGAAAGGTACTTCGAGGCCTTGGGCGTGCGGGAGGAGCTAAAGGTAAGTACTGCAACCTTGTACCTTTCTGATTATGCAATTCTGTGGTGGCGTAGGAAAAGTGAGAAAATTCGTACGGGTACTTGTACCATCAACACATGGGAAGAGTTGCAATATGAGTTGAAGCGCCAATTTTACCCAAAAAATGTGGCGCATAATGCCCGTAAACAATTGAAGGAGTTGAGGCAAACCAACTCTATCAGTGAGTACATAGAGGAGTACTCGATGTTGATGCTGTAAATTCTCAACATGAGCGAGGAAGACTTGCTATTCAACTTCCTAGACGGGTTACAAACTTGGGCCTCCAATGAGTTGAAGTGGCGCGGAGTGCAGAATATATCCGACGCCCTTACAATGACGGAGACACTTATGGATTATCGCAAGCAAGAAACTGGTAAGTCCAAACACCCTAACCCATTTACAGTAAAGGTGAGGGGGCCAAAGAGTCCCACCCTCATCGGAACAAGGATGAGAAAGGCAAACCACCAATAGGGAAAGAGCAAAAATGAGATGGCAAGAGCAAACCAAAGTCGAACTGTTTCCTTTGCAATTGGGACCATTGGGTAAGGGACTGTTCGAAGAAGAGAGCCTTCAATGCCATGTTTGAGACACAAGAGGCGGGTCAGCAGAGCCAAATGAGATGTTTGCAGTTGCTTAATGCCCTTACTGCCAAAAAGGCTCTCAGTGCACCAACGGGGACGACACTTATGTATGTGAAAGCCCACATAAACGGTAAAAAAACTCAAGTGCTTGTTGATACGGAGCTACGCACAACTTCATCAAGCGTGCAGAAGCGGAGCGCTTGGGTCTCAAGGTGGAGAAATGAGTTAGTTATCTCAAAACTGTAAATGCCGAGGCCAAACCACCGGATATGATCATTCGAGGAGTTGAAATGCACCTAGAAAATTGGTGTGGCAAGGTAAATTTTTCAGTTGCTTCTTTAGATGATTTTGATGCTATTCTTGGTATGGACTTCTTGCGACAGTTTAATGCGGTGCCTCTCCCTCGACACAATTATGTGTGCATCTTGGAAGGAGGGCCATGCATGGTGCCAACGGTAGACAAGCCTAAGAGTGGGCAATCTGCACCGAACGTCAATAGCACTCTCCTCTCTGCAATGCAGTTGAAAAAATGAGCCAAGCGGGGAGAAGAGACATATCTTGCCATAATTTGGGAGGCGGATGATGGGGCAATAACAGATGAAGAAGATCTACCGAAAGAGGTCGCAAGAGTGCTCGAGGAGCACAAAAATGTAATGCCAGCAGAACTTTTAAAGAAATTACCTCTAAGGCGGGCGATCGATTATGAGATCGAGTTTTAGCTAGGAACTAAGCCTCCAGCCAAAGCGCCCTACCGAATGTCTCCATCGGAGCTAACGGAGTTGCGGAGGCAGCTCAATGAGTTGTTGGATGCGGGATTCATTCGACCATCCAAGGTACCTTATAGTACACCAGTGCTTTTTCAGCGCAAACGTGACGGTTCGCTGTGGTTATGCATAGACTACCGGGCATTGAATAAGGTCACCGTAAAAAATAGGTATCACATCCCCTTAATTGCTGACTTGTTTGATCAATTGGGGCATGCCAAATACTTCTCAAAGCTAGACTTGAGATCGGGATATCATCAAGTACGGATAGCCGAAAGAGATGGCCGAAGACCACTGTGTAACGCACTACGGTGTGTTTGAATTTCTTGTCATGCCATTTGGTCTCACCAATGCACCAACTATCTTTTGCACTTTGATGAATAATGTACTCCAGCCTTTTCTCGATAAATTTGTCATCGTGTACTTGGACGACATTATAATCTACAGCAACATTCTCGAAGAACATGTGAGGCATTTGCGGACTGTTTTAAGGGTGCTCTAAGAGAACGAGTTGTATGTGAAGAGGGAGAAGTGCTCTTTTGCCAAATCAGAGGTGGACTTTCTAGGCCACAAGATCAAACAAGGCAAGTTGCTAATGGATAGAGCAAAGATTCGGGCAATAGTGGATTGAGAGGCGCCCACAAAAGTTACCGAGCTGCGGTCCTTTCTCGGGTTAGCCAATTATTACCGAAGGTTCATCAAAAGCTACTTCACCATTGCTGTACCCCTAATTAACTTACTGAAGAAAACCAAAGCATGAGAGTAGACTGAGGAGTGTTAACGGGCTTTTGATCAATTGAAGAAAGCAGTGATTGAGGAACTAGTTCTTGCGCTGCCAAACTACTTGCTACTTTATGAAGTACACACCGATGCATCCAATTTTGCTATTGGGGGAGTTTTGATGCAGCAAGGCCACCCAATTGCCTTTGAGAGCCGAAAGCTCAATGAAACGGAGAGGTGGTATACGGTACAAGAGAAAGAGATGACGACGGTCATCCATTGTTTGCGCACTTGGCGACATTACTTGCTTGGGGCAAAGTTTGTGGTGATGACAGACAATGTGGCAACGAGCTATTTTCAGAGTCAAAAGAAGCTCAGGCCAAGGCAAGCCAGGTGGCAGGATTTGTTGGTGGAGTTTAACTACGAGCTGGAGTATAAACCGGGTAAGGTGAATATAGTGGCGGACGCCTTAAGCCGGAAGGCCGAGTTAACATCCATAAGCAAGCTAGAAGGAAAGCTACTCAGCTTATTTTAAGAAGGTATGAAGCATGATCCCTTCGCTAAGCAACTTTCTACACAGGCGCATGAGGAAAAAACACAACGGTTTTAGGTAAAAGAGGAGCTTCTTTACACCAAAGGCCGTCGGGTATATGTGCCAAAGTGGGAAAGCTTGCGACGGAACCTTATTAAAGAATGTCATGACACCAAATAGGCAGGACATCTAGGACAAAGGGTTACACGCACTTTACTAGAGATGGTGTACTATAAACCACACATACGGGAGGGGATAAAACAGTTCGTAAAGACTTGTCTCGTATGCCAACAAGACAAGGTGGACTAACGGAGTCCCGCGGGCTTACTTGATCCTTTGCCCATACTAGAGAGACCTTGGGAGAGCATCTCTGTGGACTTTATTGTAAGTTTGCCAAAATCTAAGGGATGTGAAACTATCATCGTGGTGATAGACAGATTCTTCAAGTATGCTACTTTCATTCTCGTGCCTAAGGAGTGTAGTGCGGAAGAGACCATAAAGCTTTTCTTCAAGCATGTGGTCAAGTAGTGGGGATTGCCGAGGGTGATAATAAGCCATTATGACACAAGATTTATCGGTAGGTTCTGGATGGGGTTAGTCAATCTCACGAAATCAAAGCTTTACCTTTTCACTAGTTTTCACCTGCAAATGGATGGGTAAATCGAACGGGTGAATGCACTTTTAGAGCTGTACTTGCGGCACTTTGTGAGTACAAATTAGAAAGATTGGGCAAAGCTACTCGACATTGTTCAATTCTCATACCATTTGCAACAGAGCGAGTAGACAAATCGAATCCCATTTGAACTAGCAACTGGTCAGCAGCCTCTTACACCACATACGGTCGTATTTAGCGATACAGGGAAGAGTCTCGCAGCATAAAAAGCAGCAAAGTCCTGACATGAGAAGTTAGACTTGGCACAGGTGTATCTTGACAAGGCATCTAAATGGATGAAGAAATGGGCGGATGACAAGAGGAGACATGTTGAGTTCAATGTGAGAGACTTGGTGATGGTAAAAATACTCCCGACACAGCACAAGTCTACGTGCTCACTTCATAAGGGCCTCGCTAAAAAATATAAGGGGCTATTTTCAATTGCCAAGAGAGTTGGCAAAGTCTCGTACAAGGTGGACTTACCTATGAGACTAAGGCTACATTCGGTGTTTCACGCAAGTTGCTTAAAGCTATATCATGGAGATGCGAAAGACATGGAGCGTGGGCCACAATCCCGGGCACCTTTGGGAGTTTCACATCTTATGACAAGGAGGTAGAACTTATCCTTGATGTAAGGACAGTACGGAAGAACTATCCACCGAGTCGTGAATATTTCGTCAAGTGGAAGGGGTTGCCCGATAGTGAAGCAAGTTGGGAACCCGAAAATACACTATGACAGTTTGAAGACAAGGTGCGTGAGTTCCAGCAAAGACGCAACGAGGGCGTTGCGTGAATTTGGTGGAGGAGAATGTAACGCCCCAAATGTTCTCAATCAATTCATTAAACATTTAGTGTGCGCCAAGACCTTTCAAGGGTACTTGGGCCATTGGAGCATTTCATGGATCACACATTCTAAAAGGCACACTTAAGTTTATGGGCCAAGCCCACTGGTAAGTAGTAGTTGGTAGATAATTCTAGAATAGAAATATTTCCTGAAATATTCTTGTGGTAGGTGACATTTTTAGAATATTCCTTTGTATATTCTTCACTTTAAATGTGGACCGTTATATTAGATTGAATCTTAACCATCCATTGTATATAACTTTTACTATAAATAGATGAGCTCTCATTTGCAGTAAGACACCTCTTAGTTTGTAATTCTCTTTGTTATCAATACAAAAACATTCTTTTAAACACATTGTGTTCATCTTCTTTATCTTTTTCTTATTTTATTAGTTTTAGGTTGTTTAGTATTAATAAGTGTTTATGGGCACACGGGTTGAAGAATTAAGTCCATGACATTAAACACAATAACTCATTTGGTCTTAAAAAAGTATATCAGATAAGTTGAATTATTTTTAAAAAAAATATTTTAAAAAAATATTTTAAAAAAATAGAAAAATTATAAATATCCTCTTCTATATTGTTGGATTTACATTTGTAAGTAGACCCAATAGGTCAATCCCGTCATTTACCCAATTAAGAAGCTCAAAAGAAGACTCTAAGAATTGATAAAGTCAATATTAGACCTCACGTATCTTATTAGTTATTACAGACTTATTGTTAATAAAGGAATTAAAATTTCGAGTTTAACCTTGGTAGATAAGTAAAATTTGAAACATCTTTTACCACATACTTTTTAAATAAAAGAGAAAATACATAAGGACAAAAGAGGTTTGATTTTTAATTTATAATTCTTTTTCAATTATGATTGATGAATTGAAATATAATTATAGTTGTTAATCCTGATTTAATTCTTATTCATTGTAAAATCACACGTTAATTGTTCACACTGAAATTCTATTACGGATTTACTTTCACCGTTATATACAGAAATGATTTACCACAACTTATTCATTTAATTAAAGATACAAAAATTAAAGTACTTTTAAAATCTTCAAACAATCTTTAAGGTAATCTCTAGCAATTATAACATTTTTTTGCTTGTCAAAATACTTCATACATACCACATCCTGATTTTTTTTTGTTTCATTACTAATTTGAGTGTTAAAATGTCTTTATTTATGGAAGGATAGTTTTGCTCCACCATTCTCAAAATAGTTTCAAAAGGAAAGGTGTTGATGTTCTTGAAATTTCTTTAAAGAATTAAGAGCACAGAAGTAATTTTTTAAGATTTGAAACTCAGAAACTTCATATATAATACTATAATAGTTAAACTGAGAGATATTTTAATAATTTTAATTAATAACTTAAAAAAAAAAAGATTAAAGATAGAAAAGAAATTCAAATCCCAGCATAGTACCACATGATAATAATGGTAGGTCGACAGTGGCAGACCTTCTCATCGCCCCTTTAGGTTGTTAAAGTTTTTGAAATTTAATAATAATTTTTATTTCTTAAAATATGTATTTTTGTAATTTGAATCTCTTAAAATTTTAAATTGAACACTAAAATTTTAATATAATTAAATTTTAATTTAAGATAATTTTTAACTTTAACATTTAATCTCCTTTCACCTTAAATTATAATTTCATTTCGACAAACGAACCTTTTAAAAGTTACGTGTGACAAAAAAAAAAAAAACCCTTATTTTTATGGATCAAACCGAGTAAACACGTCTTGCGCAAATCTAAGAGGATCAAATTTATGCTTTCTAAAATAATAATGTTCATAACTGGTAATTTTGATCGAATAAAAACTGGTGAAGTACCCAAAATTCCTTTCAGCTTATTTCATCTTTATACTTAGGTTGGATCATTGCCAAATCATCCATTTAATTTGTACTCTCAACACTTTCTAATATTAGTTGTATGATTTGGCAATATTATCAATCTATACTCATATAGATTTAATACAATTTTTAAGTAAAAATTTTTTAACATAAAAATTGAAATCTTAACTTAAAATTTATAGTATAAAATTTGAAACATTTGATACAAAACTTGTAAACAAAAATGTACATATTATATATATATATATTTCGAATACAAATATTACATTATAACTTTCAAATCTTTAAGAATGATAATAACTGTTTACTGCAACTATCAATAACAATTATAACACCATGTTGTAACTATTAATAACAAATTAAATAAAGCCCTAACTTAGAGTAAGGTGTGTACAAATTTTACCATTGAGACAAATATCTGGGTGCATTATTATATATTATTACATCGATGTGACATAGCAAATCCTTGGTTGTATGTCAAATTTTTTTTTTTTAAATTTTTAGAAAATAACTTTTGAAGAAGACTTTTCTTCATTTAATCTAGTTAGTAAATAAGTGTTTAAAGAATTTTTTTTTGTTTGCAATATAGACACAATCTAACCAAGCACTGCATTGCCCATAGGCACATCAACAACAATCGTTAAATCATTTCCACCAGCTTCTTCATGCAGTTTTAAAGTTGCACGTTTAAATTTAGTTTGGGAGGTTTCAATTTATATTTATAATTTTTAAGAGAAAAATTTTAGTCGCGAGTGTTAATTGGTTTAGCTATTAAATCAAATGCAACAAGGAGGGTTTTAAGAAGTTTGTTAACATGGTCTTAAACAAGCCTGAGTTAAGTTCTTGGTCATGGTATAGGTTTGAGCTATCAAATAAATTTATTTTAGAAATGGATAAACTCTTTTGCCTGAATATCCTGAGATTTTCGCTAAAATCATGCCTGCATTTACAAATTCTAATTAGACTATGTTGACGTTACTTCGTTAAAAAAATTTCGATGCCTAAATTAAATATTTTAGTTTAAGTTTTTTTGAGAGAATTTTTATAGAGTCTGTGTGTGTACTCTTTTGTCACCCTATCTTGTTTTTTTTTTTAATTCTAGAAAACTGTCTTACCACTCTTGCGTGCAATTATCGGGCTTCTTTTATAGACTTCTCAACTAATCGGTTATTCTTCCATGTCAGAAAATATGTAGGGGTCAAGAATCTGGGGTGGGGTGGGGTGGCATTATGTCATCTCATGTGTCCATGTTCTTCGGAGAGTGTGGACTTATTGGTGCCACTGTTGTCTTCTTTAGGCATCAAGGACTCGTCTTCTTATTAAAATAGTTATAGTTATTAGGCTGTTAATAGTTTGCTCGTTCTATCACTTATTCGAGAACTTTTGATACTAGTTATCAGAGTTCTTGACCTCATGATACCGACTACCTGTGGACAGGTGAGGTTTTGAGACCATTAGCTTTCACATTTTTTTTAGTGGTGGGCTTTAAGATTTTCAAGCCATTTTCTACATTCAATTTGTTTTTGAGCCTTTCATCTTCCCTCACTAAGTAAGTTCCTTTTTATTTTTCTAATCTTTTTCTTATTGTCTTGAATTTTTTTTTTGTGGGTTTTACATTTATGGGTTTAGAATACTTTGTGTTTATAGGTTTTAGGTTATGTGTCCTTTCTTTTTTTCTTAATTTCTACAATTTTTTTTATTGTGTTTGCATAGCTTTTGTGTTCTTGGGCACTAATTTTGGTTGTCTTGACCTCTTTCTTTGGGGTAAAAATCTATTAGACAATATTTCCTCGAGTTTTATGACATCTTGTAGTAAGATTCTGATAGAGCCATGTATGATTTTGATGCTGGCATAGACAAGATGAAGACTCCGATAGACTTTGCCTTGCCCAATTTAGAGTAGAATTTGACTTTATCGAAGATGTTGAGTTAGGGATTATTGATGCGGACGGCGATTTTTGGAGAAAACTAAGTGAGAGTTCTAAAGACAAAGCTCAGAGTAAGGTTTTCACTAATGCTCCTCTCTTAAAAAGGTAAAAGGGAAAACCCAAGAATAGGAATAAGAAAATGGCCTTTCAATATCTCATTGCTCCTTATGAGATGAATCTCATTGCCTCTCACATCACTAACTGATTTAAAGGACCTCAGAAGTGGTATAGGATACCTAACAGTGTTGCCTTAAGAGTTCAATATTTAGGAGAGCATGTAAACTAACTACCTACTGGTGAGATTACTTTGCATCCTACCTTAGGCTATTCGTATAATCCTACTTTCGTGCAATGTTTGCACAACTCATCCTCTCCTTAACCTAAATAAACCTAAACACTTAATGTGTGTTGACTAGGTTGTATGTTATATGAGCGATTACGTTAGTCCAAGCCCACTTTTTTTGGAACTCTAGCAATTATACCAAGTTTGTTCCAACTCAGGCAAAAATAAAGGCTAGCATTACTTCCCAAGCTATGAAGGTTGCCCGACTTCTATTAAGAACCTGCCTTCATCAACAAAGATTGAAAACATTTATGGTTTTATGCTAGGAGTACTTGAGGTTAGGCTGCACAAGGGTTGCTTGAAGAGTTCGTTTGTCCTCGGCACTTCGATATAACAAGTCTAACATGTTCTTTCGATTAGCACTTAGAAATTATACCTCTTTATCCTTTTTGCAGATAGGTGGTTTTCTAAGCTCAGGATTGATTCAATTACTTAGAAGAAAATCAACTAAGCTCTTAGGCATGTTGGTTTAAAAAAAAAAATCTTTTTTGAATCCAGTGTGAAAGCAATTAGGCTGATTTTTGAGGTCATGGCCAACAACCCTAAAAAAAAGTAAGAAAAAGAGAAGTAAGTAATGTTGCTTTACTCTCTTATCTTTTTCCTTATTTTTGTCTTATCAGTTTTAGTTCCTATTATAAAGATATTTGGCCAATAAGGTCTTAGAAAGAAGAGGCCTTAATAACCTAAGGAATTAAAGGTTTCAGTCTTAAGTCTTAAGAATTTCTCTATAGTGATTATTCTAAAGGGGGGCGGTTGGGGGATGCTCCCTGATACATTGAAGAAAGCCATGGCTGATTATGTAAGGTCTTTGGGGGACTTGAAAGGTAAGATAGTGATTGGTTTTCTTCCACCTCTCTCTAAACATTGACCTCTAAGTTTTACTTCTCGCCCTTCAGATTCTCTTTCAAGCATTAGGCTTGGCGCACATCAGCTGCTATAGCCACTTCTAGTCTCCAATTAATTTTACCAAGCCTCTAGCTTAGGTTATCGATTAAGCCTTCAACAACTTCCTTATCATTCTTTGACTTCTCCCTTATTAGAAGGGCAAGGTATAGACATATGCTTCTATTAATAAGGAAAGGTGAATGGGATGTCAAGGTTAGATGCTTAGTGGTGACCTTGAAGCTTGATGAAGCCAATGCTTTCTAAATGAGCCTTAATGATTTGCTCGAGGATACTGCTTTGATTGAATTTGCTTTCCTTCTTTATTATTATGTTTCTTTGCTATATGTGGTTTTTAAGTGGTTTATGTTCTCTCATAACACTAAGAGGGCATAATGTCTATAGTCTAACATGGCTGCAAGTTGAAAAGAGGTAGAGATTTAAGTTGTACACTTAAAAGGAGGTGGTTGGTGAGGCTAATAAAAGGGTAGAAAGTCGTGAAAAAGCTTAAGGAGGCAGACCAAATAATTGTAGCAACTAGGAATAAAGTCCTCAAGTTCAAAATGCTTTTGAAGGTTAATGTATTGAGCTGTTTAAGAACCGCTACCCCAAGATAGACTTCAAGTACTTAGAAGAGGAGGTCATTAGGTAATAGCCACCTTAAGGGGATAATCGAGAATCCCACATATGCCTTTCAAGTTTTTAACTTAGAGGTTAGGGTAGATGGCTCTTAGGCTGCACTTGCCAAAGAGTCACCTATTATAAAGACAACTAGTTCTCATATTGCCTTTATGTATCCTCTAGTTCTCTTGTTGTTATTCTAACCATCGAGCCAAATGAGATCCCTCTTATTGACCAGTATGCTAAGGTCTATTCTGCAGACTAGGTATGAATTGGGGAAAATGAGCCACCTAACTCTTCTAACAAGAATTGATATATTTCTTTTCTTTTTTTTTTTGTAATTTATGTTATAGAGCCTTCAAAACTTGGATGCTTGTATATTATATTATTTTATAAATAAAAAGTTTTAATGATCTAATTTCTTTGTATGAGAACCCTATATATTTACAAAAGCTAGAATAGAAGTATGAAAGTTGAAATTTCTTGGTTTAAATGAGTAAAGAGAAATTTCTTAAGAAATACGATTACAACATCTAAGTCTGTTTCTAAAGATCATAGTCTTTGGCTAAGTTGCAAAATATAAGAAAAAATTTCTATATATGGGAGGGAGTTCTTAATGATTTTAACTGAAGGCTGTTTCTAATATGTAAGAACTTAAGACAATAAAACTTATCATTGAACTAATAAGTTTGTTTTTATTTTTTTAAAGTATAATAGAGTGTTCTCGACAAGAATGGGGAATAAAAAATATTTCTGAGAAGCAAGGGTGCTTAAGGAGCTTATCATTAGCTAAACCAAGAAAATTTCTAAATATTAAAGATAACTTCTTGGTATATGGACTTAAAATAATTAGTACATAGGGTGTACCTAAACACAAAAAGATTTGTTAATTTTTCTAAGAATTTGGAAGTTGGCGTCGATAATATTTCTGATAAAGGTTAATACCTAAAGAATTTTAATAGAACTTCTCAAGTAGAGACATACAAAGAATTATGAAACCTAAGTTCTTGGTGGAACATTCTGTTTGGCCAAGATCTACTTTTATCTTCAGCCTTACTTAATAGGTAAGATGATTTGGAAAGTTTGATCTAGCTCAATGTTGTCAGATCTCTACTATGTGAAGGTCAAATTATCTAATGTTTCCTGGAAGACCCGTCATCAATGTTAAATTTCATGATATCCCCTAATCTTACTATATTTTCAAGATTAGAAACATTGATCTCTCTTAGGAGTTATAAGACAATTCTCAAGCTATCCTATTTGAATGAGCTCAATTATTCTTGTAATAATCCTCAGTGAATAAATATGCTAGTTTGTAGTAATATAGGACTTTGGCATTGATTAACATAAATGGTGAAGAATTTTCTTGAACTAAATTCCAAAAACAAATAACATTAAACTGAAGTACCCTTCATGAATTGTCCAGGGTTCTAAAATTACAATGCATAAAATATATAACAAAAATAAAAGATTACAACCTAAAAAACCTGAAGAAATAGCACTTGGAAAACTTCTACAAGTTATAACGTTTAGAGAGTTTGATGTTCCAAGGGTTCAATTTGAGTAATCACATCAATAGGTTCTAGGTTTGATCCTTTTAAGAACTTTGTATGGTCTTTTTATTTAAAGCTGAGGGCTCTCTCAATTAGTGTTGAACAACACTTTTCTTAAAATCAAGTCACCTTCTGAAAACTTTCAAGCTTAAACTTTCTTATTATAATACAAAGAGATCCTTTGTTGGAAGGCTGCCATTCTAATCAGCTAGAGTGACAACCTTATATCCAAAGGCTAATAAGAATGGGCATCATGGTTAAGGTATTGTTGGTAGCTCTAAGGGCCCGTAAAACTGTGGTAGATCTTCCACCAAGCGTCTTTTCTCTAACTTAGCTTCTTCTTCAACAACTTCTTGATTTACCCATTAGAGGACTTCGCCTACCTATTAATATTTAGGTAAATAGGTTCAACAATTGAAGTTATATATAAAGTCAGTGGCAAAATCTATTAAATTTCCCATCATCAAATTATTTGTTGTTGTCAGTTATGATAGCATGTGAAACTCCAAACTGGTAATTGAGATTTCTCTAAACAAAGTCTATGGTCTTTTTCTTAATAATCTTTGCTAGGGGTTTTGCTTTCACCCACTTCGTAAAGTAATCAACTATAATTGTAACATACTTTATCAAGGCTCATCTTTAGGGTAAAGGACCAATCAAATCAAGTCTTTATTATGTGAACAACCATGGGCTTGACATTATCTTTAATTTCGCAGGTGATAAAGTATTTGATTGTCATTCCTTTAATAAGAATCGCATTTCTAAATGAGATTCTTAGCATCTTGTTGTATACTACACTAATAATAACCATATTTAAGGACTTTGTATGCCATAAACTTTACATTCAAGTAGTTTCCACAGACTTCTTTATGGATTTCATGAAGTACATAGTAAAAATCTTCTAGGCAAGAACATTCTTATTAATAATGGATTCCATCAATAACTTGTATAGCGAGTAGATGTGTATTTATGTTATCGGGCTTTATACTTATCCAAGGGTAAATCTCAACTTTTTATGCACTTCTTGATTAGGTCGACCAAATAAGAGCTAATATCGATGTTAAGGAACTCTTTTTTTTTTTGAATATTGGCTTTTGAGTTCAACTCTAATAGTACCTACCATTGAACCTTGGTGTCCTCGATTGAAGCTAAATGAGCTAGGATGTCAGTCTTTTGATTCTCACTTTACAGGATCTGTTGGATCTCTACTTTTTTAAATTAGGCCATTGACTTCCTTTCCTTCTATAAATAAGCTACCTTAAAAATCATATTTACTTGGTTCACAAAAAGTTAAGAATCATTCTTCACCAAAATACTTCCAGTTCCTAGAGGTTTCGCTACCCTAAGCCTAACTAAGAAGGCTTTATATTTAGTCTCATTGTTTGATGTCTAGAATCCAATTCTGCCTAGAGAGTCAAATGCTTTATGTATAATTGTCATCGTCACTTTTTTAGTTATAAGCATGAACCTCGCTCCATCTTCTTGGGAGTTAGATGCTTCATTTATGTATAGAATCCATGATAAGGGAACCGACCCCTCCACTACTAACACTATTGTGGGTCTTTGGCTAGGTCATCCATTAAAACAATATTATCTCTTTGTATGCACTCAGCTATAAAATCTATGAATGCTTAGCCCTTGATTGTAGTGTGTAGCTTCTACTATACATCAAATAGCTCAATCACCTATCTAATTGCCCACTTTAACAACTTTGGCTTATGTATTAAGGGCTAATTTATTAAGATTATGACCATGTAAGCTTGGTGGTAGTGTTTAGCTTTCTACCTGACATCACCTATATAAAAGCTAACTTCCACTGGGGGGGATATCTGCTATTGGAATTTATAAATGCTTAACTAGCAAAGTAGATAGGCCATTAGGCTCTAGCTTCCTCCTTCACAAAAACCAAGATCACTTTATGTTGTGAAACACCTAGGTAAATGTATAAGATCTCCCTAACTCTCGAGATAATAATGTTTATTAGTTGAGACAAATAAGCATTCACTTATTGAAAAGCTTCTTTGTATTGATAGGTTCACCTTATTTTTTATCACCACTTAATTACCTGAAAGAATTTAAAACACTTTTTTAGTAGTTTTGGAAATAAACCTGCATAGAGCAATAATTCTACCTATTAGTCTTTAGATCTCTTTCACTATACTTGAAGACTTCATCTCTTTTATAGCCTTCACCTTATCCAGATTAACCTTTATACCTCTTTGGCTTACCATGAATCTAAAGTATTTTACCAACTCTACTTTAAACACGCACTTATAAGAATTCAACTTCATCTTATTCTTTTTCAAGATTGTGAAGGTTCTCCTAAGATCTTCAACGTGGTTTACATGGAGTGTTAACTTACTTATCATGTTATTGACATACACTTTCATAGTCTTTCCTTTCAGAGGCATGAAGAGCCTATTGATTGACTTTTAATAAGTAGTCTTCTTATTCTTCAAACTAAAAGGTATTATATTGTAGCAGTAAGTTCCCCTTTAGGTGATGAAAGAAGTTTTCTCTGTGTCGGATGCAAACAGTCTGATCTAGTTGTAACTCAATAATGCATTAAAAAAGTTATAGAGTGTATGCCTAGCCATCGAATTCACAAGTTAATCCATCGTAGGCAACAAGAAATTGTCTTTAGGATAGGCCTTATTTAGGCCAATGAAATCAACACACATTTGCTATTTCTCATTGGCTTTCTTTACTGTGACTACATTTGCCAATCACTCAAGGTAGTTGACTTCTCTAATGAAACCCACAAGAAATATCTTTTCAACCTCAACTATCATTGCTTCATTTTTCTCTTAGTTGAAAATACTTATCTTTAACTTGACTAGCTTGAATGTAGAGTTGATAGCCAACTTGTGAAAGATAAACAATGGATTATTACTTGACATGTCCTCATGGGTCATGAAAAATATGTCTAAGAACTCCTTTAATAGAAAACTCAAGTCTTTGCTTATTTTTGGTTCCAACCTCGACCTATTTTTAACTAACTTCTTAAGGGAATCTTTATTGAACTAAACTTTGATCAAATCCCTCACTAGTTCTTGTAGCCTTAACTTCTCTTGCTCTCTTAAGTCCATCAAGGGGATGTAAAATGTTCTCTTGGCCAAAGTCGCATAATGGCTTCTCCCTATCATTTAATCCCCCAAGTTCACTCTAATCATTCTTTTATAGAAAACTTTAGCTTCAAATAATGATTAGAGATTGCTACATTTGTGATGTGAACTTTACAAAGAAAAAGTGAGACCCAATGCTCAATAAAGTTCCTTCTCTAAGGATAATCCTAATTCAGATTTATAAAATAAATAAAAATAAGAACCTTGACTCGTTATCTATAATGAGATAAGAACCAAAGGTATAAGAAATAAGGATACATGCCACACTCAAGAAAGATGAAAAAGATTGTGACTAATATTGTTGATGGCACGACAATCAATATACATTCTACATAGCCCATCCTTCTTAGGCATAAGCAATACTAGAACTATACAAAAACTAATACTATCAAGCATATACCTTTTCACTATGAGCTCGTTAACCTGCCTTTGAAGTTCCTTTATCTCCTCGTAATTACTTTTATAAGCTAGCTTATTTAGAATTGATGCTTTAGGTATAAAGTCAATTTGATGTTTGATTCTCCTTATTGGTGGCAAACCATTAGGTATCTCTTCAGGAAACACATCATCAAATTCTTGTAAAAGAAAAATAACAACACTAAACAAAAAGAGGTTAAGTTCATTAATAATAAGCCTCTTTGTACAAAGAGTACATGTTGAGTTAGTGCATGATGATATGAGTGTATATATAATTTTAAAAATTACAAGACGCAATAGAAGTATATTAACAAATTACACTCATTTATAGCATATATATATAAATATATCACATACATGTACAAATATAACTATTGTACAAAATCATAAATGATGAACACTTACCTAATGAAAGTTGCTTTACAAATCATCAAGTCTTCTAATTTCCAATTTTAGAGCTCGCCTTGAAGTGTATTCTTGAATAATTCTAGTCTATAACAGTCCGGTGGAATTATTAAGTTAGAATAGTAGCTTTGATTTAGAATTTTCACCAATTATGTGTTCAAACTCTTTAACACAAATATTTGTTTCCATGAAAATGAATTTGGTTTGACCATTCATGATAGAATATTAAGATGAGAATGAGAAGTTATTTGTTTTCCTTTTGTTTCTCTTAGCAACACTTTGCTAACACAACAATAATAAAACTTACTCTTTCACTTTGCCGAATTTTTTAAGCATGGAGAATGAGAAAAATACTCTTCATTCTCCAGTCTTTCAACCCTTGAAAGAAAAACCAAGACAAACTCTTTCTTTCACTTTGAATCACGTGGCCGAATGGGAGCTACCAAAATGTGTTGAAAAAGATGTCTTTTTCTTTAAAAAAAAAATCACATTCATTTTTTGTTAATTAATTCAACACTTGATAACCTTTTATAAGTGCTCATCCTATTCACATACCACATGGTCGCCACTGCCTTAATCAATTGTCTTCCACTTATTGTTATTATCTTTATTTTAATTTATTTAAATGGCGCAACACATGATTATATAACACATTGTCCCCACATTTTAAAATAAAACATAAATTGTATTTTATGAATGTGTATGGTCGGCCACCTCCAAGAAAGATGATAAATCATTTCTATATTATCAAATGGCAAACACTTGCCACCTAGCCATGATGTATGTTTTATCAATCAAATTTATTTGTTTATTATTTCAACACTTGGCAATATTTTATTCAAGTGCTCTTTCTACTTTGTAATAATTATAATAATAATTAAAATAATTATTTAAACACTTTTGAATAAATAATTTACCATACTAGTTTTTACTAGTAAGGTTAAATGGTAAATTTAAGGTAAAAACAATTTCTGGACGAAATTATACTACTTGTTAACATCCCAGTGGTTAAAAAATCTTGTTAACTAACTAAGTGATATATTTAACACTTAAGTCTTGACAAATGCACATCCTAAGGGATTCCGAAATAATTATCTGAATTTTACTGAAATTTCTTAGATCGAATTATTTAATCTAATTCGCTATCTTAGTGCGCAATGAGTACACTTCATATTATGAGCCTCTCCAGGTCTATGCTCAGTTTGTAATCTGAAGCTCCTTTAAACGTCCATGAATGATACCCCACACATACGTTACAAATATTATAAAGCAGTGCGTTAGACCATACAAATTGAAGTTATAGCATATTCGTATAACCCCTCCGTCATTTATATCCTAAAAGAGCAGAGATATAAATCATCACCGTTAAATCTCTATTTGCCCAACCATGAACTTATGTCTAGATTTATATTTTCATAAACAAGATCCACAAATATTTTTACAATATTGTTTAACCCTATGTTAAATATTTTTTAGGGTTTGTCCTTGTGGCTACAAGACTTTCTAAAATACAATCTCTGAGCATCAGGATATACAACTCACTTATATGGTTTGATGGATCCCATGTCTACGCACACTGAACTCCGTTAGAATCGAATCATACCTAGCAACATCCAGCGATCAGACCTGAAAGGTTTCTGACATATATGGAACCAAAGTATGGTAAATCATTCACAAGCCTACCATGGTGCTCAGGTCAAAGGACCATGAATATTACTCAAATCGAGAAGACCCTTCCATTAATGGCTTTATGAGATGTTTATTGGAAGTCCTCGCGAGTCTGTTTAGTACCCAGTCCTCATTGAATGCTTGTATCTTTATACGAGCTTCCATTAAGCTCATAATTTTCTAAAACTAACTATATAGACTATCCAGATATAGATATAGACTGATTTATACAAGAGTTTTACCGATAGATCCGTATCAGTAAAATTAGATCAGGAACATGATGTTTGAGAATATACTTGAATAATAAGATTTCATAGCACCATTTTGACATGTGATGTTATATATTTGACTAACATGTTGATGTTTAAAGTATAAAATATAGTAGAATTTTAAATTTAATCATGTTGATGTTTAAAATTTGAATATAGTGATGTTTAAAATTAAACATGATGACGTTTAATATTTGAACAAGTAGTTATTTAATAGTTAAATATAGTAATGTTTAAATTTGAACATGTTGATGTTTGAAATATAAAGATGGTGATGTTTGAACGCCACAGTATTAAGAACACTACAGAGTTATGAAAAATACATTTTATTTATATGAATGTCACAGCATTATAAACGCCATAATGTTTAAGCAAAATTCTGTAGCATTCTATTGCCACAATGTTCAAACAAAACGCTACAATGTTCAAATAGAATGCTGCAACATTAATGCACTTAAATATTTTTTAACGCATCTGATCATTATATTGTGCAATTATATATTGTTAAATATATTAAGATTATTTATTTACATTGATAACCACAATGGAAGCCCTATTGGTTGGGGATAGTCACGGTTGCGTAAAAATAAATAAATGATCAAGATAATCATCCTTATGAGATGTATGTGTTTAAAATATCTCTTAATCAGATTGAATAGTATTTTATTATGAGATAATATTATACAATGATTCGTCTTGTTAATACAGTATTAGACGGGTCACTTCAGTCTTTTTTAATATTGCTATAATGTGAGGAATTGGTCGGTATGATTCGGGCTATGCTAGTTAAATAGAGATGAGGCAAATATATGTGAACGTATTACTTAATATTACTAAACCATGAGGGTAATACTAATAATATATATTTGATGATTGACAAGTTAATGTAGAATATAATTATTCAATATTGCTACAGCGTGAGGATGGGGAGTATTTAGGACTAGTGGTAAGAGTTGCATGAGATGCAATTGACAAGAGTTGTCTACCTTTTAGATTTACGAAGGACAATGTTGCTACAACGAGAGGGTGGAGTAAAATACCAATGGGGTCCACTTTTCACTGTAAAGGTTAAAACGTTTAAATTTGTGTTTTCTTATTTGAGAGATTAAAGGAATTATGTAAAGTTGTAGGGGGTATATAGATTAAAAATGTATAAAAGTTATACCCACGATCTAAAGTGTTATTTATTAACAATTATAAATGTTCTGTTAAACATCTCCTATTTTTATCCTATAGTGATCAAGTTAGTATCTTATAGAGATGAGATAACTTTGAGCAACCTGTTAGTGTATTTGATCTAGGCACACAAACTATAGAGTACCAATAAATATTTAGACTTGCTTATAAATCTGAGAATTGTTCTAGATTAGAAAAAACTAAGATATATCATTGATTAGAAGATAATATAAGAGGTGTTTCTGATAATGCTTTTGAGAAGAGACGAAAGCTTATCAGAAAATGATTAAGAATAATTTGAGAGCCAAATCATATATCCTGACCTCGATATCTAATGATCTTCAGTGAAAGCATATGAACATGAGATGTGTTGGGATTTGTGCTTACGTGCCATCCCTTTTATGTATAAATATTTTCTTTATGTTTATACATTTATGATTTCAATATATCACTAATTATTTTATTTATAAATATGGTAAGATGCTTGTAACGTTTTAGACATTGTATGATCTGAACGAGTTCAGATCTGATTTAAAGGAGTTTAGATCAGAACTAAGAGTTAGTAAAATCTAAAGAGTTAGAGCCTTGTCTGAAATGGGACAAAGACCTAAGAATATATTAATAATGACATAGTTGCAATAGGTTGCAAATGGTGCTAAGAAATGTTGTTATGCAAATATGTTCTTAAATTTAATGTTCCTGATCTACCTTCACTAATGCGGGTCTACTAGTGAAGATCTTAATATATATATAGATCAGTGTATGTCTATATCTAGATAGTCCAGATGGTTAGTCTTAGCAGACCATGACTTTAGTGGAAACTCGTATAGAGATACAAGTATTCAGTAAGGACTGAATATTGAACAGACTCACAAAGATCTCCAATAGACATCCCATAAAGCCGTCAATGGAGGATCTTTCGAGTTGAGTAGTATTCGTGGTCCTTAGACCTGAGTGCCACGGTGGACTTGTGAGTGATCCATCATACTTTAGTTCCATACATGTCAGATACCTTTCATGGTCTGACCGCTGGGTGTCGCTGGGTATGGTCCAATGCTCATGGAGTTCGGTGTGTACAGATATAGGATCCATCAACTCAATTGGGTGAGTAAAATATCATGTAACTCTAAGATTGTATTTCAGAAAGTCTTATGGCCATAAGCAGACATCCAAGAATTTCTTGGGAAAATAATATCGTGAAAGTGTTTACGGATATTATTTATTGAAATACAAATCTAGAGATAAGTTTATGGTTGAGCACATGGAGACTTGACGGTGTTGATCTATATCTCCGCTCTTCTAGGATATTTATGATGGAAGGATTATACGAATATGTTATAACCTCAACTTGTATGGTCTAATGCGCCGTTTTGTAATATCTGTAACATGTGTGTGGGACATTGTTCACGGACGTGTGAAATAGTTTCATATGAAAAATCGGGTATGGACCTAGAGAGTCTCACAATATGAAGTGTACTCGTTGTGCACTGGGGCGGCGAATTGGATTGAATAATTAATCCAACACTTTTCAGCAAAATGAAAAATGTTTCTAGGTTCCTTTTATTATTCACTTGTCAATAATTGAAGGTAAAACACATTATTGGTTTACAAGAGTTGTTAACCAATAAGAAATTGACAAGTGACATAATCTTGCTCCATAAATTATTTACCATGTATTTACCTATTTACCTTGCTTGGTAAATACATATATGGTAAATGTTAATAATCAAAATAGTTTTGAATTATTAATATTTTATATATTAATCAAATTATTATTATTAATTGGAATAAGTGGCAAACACCATTTACTAATGGAGAATGCACTTGTTATTAATAATAAGGAAAGTTTACCACTTTGTAATTCTTAAATGATGCACTAAGGAAGTGGTAAAACCACTTAACATTGATTAAATGCCATTTACTCTCTATAAATTGATTCAATTGGTTGAATCAAATTGGTGAGTGAAAAATATGATAGATTAATGTTTGTAATGGCAAACATGGTTAAGTGGTGGTGGAGCACTAAGAGAAATCATTCTTTACACTTAAGAAAGAATTGAAAGAGTTCAATGTGTGAAAGATAGAGTGAAATTCGTTCTAGGAGAAAAGAGAGAGAATTGAGAGCTTTTCCTAAGTGTTTTTCTCAAAGTGTTGAGAGAATATACAAAGGCTTACCAAGCTACAACATATAGAGTTGTAAAGAACTATAGAAAACACTCAATTCTTCTCATCTCTTGGTAGTAATCATAAGGACAAATTGTTTTAAGTGTTAAAACAATCATTTGCTGGAAATTCAAGGCTGCCATTCTAGCTTCACAGTCCCACCGGATTTAGTTGTGAATTAGAATTGTGCAAGGGAACACTTCAAGGTGAGCTCAACAAATTGAAGCTTGGAGTTCTTGAAGATTTGTAAAGCTACCTTCATATCCGGGTAGGTTATTTATTTGTTATTCATTTTATATCATGCATGAAATATATATATGAGATATATATATATGTACTTGAATGATCATACATGATTGAATATGTTACATATTGTTTAATATGTATGAATACTTCCGTTGCGTATTTAATTTTTGAAATTATACACATCTATACACATCACACACTATATCACACAACAAGTGGTATCAGAGCATGCTGATATGATGTTTGCTGTTTGATGTTGTTGTAGTTAACATGTTGATGTTATATTGATGAACAACATGATAATGTTTGATTTCAAGCATGTTGATGTTTAAGATTGAACATGTTGATATTTTATGAATTCTTGGATATGTTGGTATTTAAAATTTTTTATATGATATATGATCATGTTTTAAATCGGTTGATTTAGGTGCCAGAACAGAAGAAAATTGATTTTAGTGCACCGGATACAGTAACAGTGTCCAGCGCTGAGGCGCTATCTGACGGTCGCTGCGGCGCCAGCCTAATTTTGGCCAGCGCTCCGGCGACAATATATGAGCGCTGCGGTGCCCACATACTAGAATTCAGCGCTGAGGCGCTAGCTTAAGGTCGTTGCGGCGCCAGCCTGATTTTGGCCAGCGCCCCGGTGACAGGATATGACCGCTGCGGCGCCCACATACTAGAATTGAGCGCTGAGGCGCTGGGATATGGGCGCTGTAGCGCTGACTGATATGATGGCCAGCGCCGAGGCGCTAGATATATGGCGCTGCAGCGCCAGCCCGTTATTTGGCCAGCGCCGTGGCACTTACTTCTGGGCGCCCCCGCGCCCGGATTAATTTTATGAACGCTGCAGCGCCCGTGTTTCAGCGCCGCAGCGTTCATCACTGTTTCTGGAAATTTTTTTTTAAATTTATTTATCATGTTTTGACTTATTTTATTGCTGTATTGTACTTCAATAGTTTTCATAACATGATGTGATCATAAAAATACGCTGATAATCACAATGGAAGCCCTATTGGTGGGGGTTAGTTATGATTGCGTATTTCTTTATGTATAAATGATCTATATTATTCATTTGGATGAAATGAGTATGTAATAAAATCTCTCTTAATCAGATTGTAATATTTTCATTTTGAGATAATATTAAATATGATCCGTCTTATCAATACGGTATTAGACAAGTCACTTCGATTCTTTTCCAAGATCGCTAAAGTGTGAGGGATTGATTGGTGTGACTTGGGCTATATCGTTTAAACATTAGATGTGATAAATATATGTTAAAGTATTACCCTAGATCACTAAAGTGTGCGGTTAATAACAATAACATATATTTAATGATTGATAAGTAAATCTGGAATACACTTATCCTAGATCGCTAAAGTGTGCGGATAAGATGTGTTTAGGATCAAGTGTTAAGAGTTGCATGAGATGTAATTGATAAGAGTTGTCTCTATTTTGGGTTTACTAAGGCCTAGATCGCTATAGTGTGCGGCTGAAGTAAATGCCAAAGGGATCCACTTTTCACTATATAGTTTAAAGAATTCTTAAACTATCGTTTTCCCGTTTGAGAGGTTAAAGGGATTATATAAAATAGTGGGAGGGCGTTTTTAGATTAAAAATTGTATAACTGTTATACCCATGATCTAAAACGTTATTTATTAGTGATTGAAATATTCCGCTAACATCTTTTCTTTTGTCTTGTAAAGATCAAATGGCTTCAAACAACACTTTAGCTCACATCCTAGATGCGCACCAACTAAAAGGTGCAGAAAATTATGCTAATTGGCTTATGAATCTCAGAATAGTTCTAGATTCTGAAAAGATTGGATATGTTATTGATCAGCGCATGCCACAAGCTATTTCTGATAATGCTTCCCTAGAAGAAAAGGAGACATATCAGAAATGGTTGGATGACGATTTGAAAGTCAAATCGTACATTCTCGGGTCTATGTCTACGGAGCTCCAAAGGGAGCATGTCCACATGGACAATGCTGGGAGTATCATGCTCCACCTGAAAGAGTTATTTGGTGACCGACCTCAATTTGAAATGTATAGGGTTGCCAAATCTCTTTTTCAAGCTAAACTACCCGAGGGCAGTCCAGTAAGTCCTCATGTCCTCAAAATGATTTCATACATTGAGAGGCTGGAGACTATGGATCTCATTCTGAGCAATGGATTGGGGAATAGCTTGATTCTCTAATCACTTCCAGGGTCATTTGCACCGTTCATAATGAATTACAATATGCAAGGATTGACTCTTACTTATGCTGAACTGCATAACATGCTAATAACTGCTCAGGAGGACATGAACAAAAGGGGCTCGGTCCTCTATGTTCAGGGTGCTTCATCATCTACCCGAAGGACTTCTAAGAAGTCCAAAGGAAAGAATAAACGGAAAGTAATGCATGCACCTAGAATGGGTCCTTGAAAGCAATACATATCTAAGCACCCACGAAAGAACAAAGCAAGTGGAAAATGTTTCCATTGCAGTGAGGATGGGCATTGGAAGCGAAACTGCCCAAAGTACCTTGCCATGATTAAGAAGACACCATCAGGTATACACTTGCCTTTTATTGATATTTCCTTAGCATTTGATGCTAGCTTTGGTTGGGTATTAGATACCGCTTGTCCTTTTCACATCTGCAATGTGTTGCAGGGTCTGAAGGAAGTTAAAAAGTTACAACCAAGAGAAGTACAGCTTCGTGTTGGAAATGGAGATTTCCTACAGGTCGAGGCTATTGGATGTTTCAATTTGATGCTTTCATGTAATAAAATTGTTGTATTGAATAATTGCTATTATGTGCCAAACATTATCCGGCAAATTATTTCAATTCCTGTATTGGACAATGAAGGATATCATATGCGTGTTAGGAATCGTTCCTTATGCTTGTATGATTTGAATAATGTTTTGTTAGCTGAATGTCAGTTGATAAATGGGCATTACATATTAGATACAACAGGAAATATCATGAATGTACAAGTGAATGCTAAAAATAGTGCGGGAACTTTAAATGATACAGAATAGTGGCATATGAGATTAGGTCATATAGGGGTAAGACGCCTATTCCGTCTGGTTAAGGATGGTCGGATACCTGATCTGACCATAGAATCATATCCAGTTTGTGAATCTTGTATTCAAGGGAAAATGACCAAGGCTCCATTTATTGGTGTTGGACACCATGCCACTAATTTATTGGAACTAATACATAGTGATGTATGTGGTCCGATGAATCACACTGCTATGGGTGGTTTTTGATACTTTGTTATCTTTATCGATGATCTGTCACGATATGGATATGTGTTTCTTATCAAACACAAGTCAGAAACTTTTGAAAAGTTCAAAGAGTTTCGAAATGAAGTAGAGAAACAAACCGGAATGTATATCAAATGCCTTAGATCAGATCGAGGAGGTGAATACATGAGCAGTGAATTTTCAGATTATTTAAAGGAGAATGAGATTCTCGCTCAGTATAGTCCTTCAGGTACTCCACAACACAATGGTGTTTCGGAGAGGAGGAATCAGACTTTATTGGATATGGGTCGATCGATGATGAGCTTCACTGATCTCCCTGAATATCTGTGGGGATATGCACTAGAAACTGCTGCTCATTTATTGAATAGAGTTCCATCAAAAACCATTCCATCCACTCCACATGAGATATGGACTGGAAGGAAACCAAGTCTTAAATATGTTAAGATTTGGGGTTGTCCTGCTTACGTAAAAGTTACGCAACAGGATAAACTTGCACCTAAAGGTTACAAGTACAGGTTCATTGGATATCCCAAGAATTCAATGGGATACCAATTCTATGATCCAGAGGAACGAAACGTGTTTGTATCTCGTTATGCCACTTTTTTAGAGAAAGAGTTTCTCCTGAATCGTGGAGATTGTAGAAAGATTGAGTTAGATGAACTCAATCAGAATGAAAATGAACCAACAATGGAACTTCAGGCTCAATCAAGCAAAATACCTTTGACACACCCTCCACGTAAGTCAGAAAGGATATCAAGGCCACCTGAAAGGTATGGTTCCATATCTAAAGGTGCTCTTGATGTTTTCTTGATTGAAGAAAATGATCCTTCAACTTACAAAGAGGCGATGTTGGACATCGATTCGGGAAAATGGCAAGAGGCCATGAAATCTGAAATTGACTCTATGCATCACAATCAAGTCTGGGACTTGGTTGAGCTTCCTGAAAGAATTGTTCCAATCGGTTGTAAATGGATCTACAAGCGGAAGCGTGGGCTCGATGGGAAAGTGGAGACTTTCAAAGCCCGATTGGTGGTGAAAGGTTATACTCAACGATCTGGGATCGACTATGAGGAAACTTTCTCACCAGTAGCGATGCTTAAGTCAATTCGGATTTTACTAGCAATTGCTGCATATTATGACTATGAAATTTGGCAAATGGATGTGAAAACAGCGTTCTTAAATGGATATCTTGAGGAAGAAATCTATATGGAACAACCCGAAGGTTTTACATCCAGCCAAACTTCTGGTCTAATATGTAAACTGAAGAAGTCTATCTATGGACTTAAGCAAGCTTCCCGAAGCTGCAATCTTCGTTTTGATGAGGTAATCAGAGGGTCTGGTTTCATCAAGAACGAAGAAGAATCATGTGTGTATAAAAAGAGCAGTGGGAGTATGGTAGTCTTCTTGGTTCTATATGTGGATGACATACTCATTATCGGAAACGATATTGGTATGTTGCAATCAGTCAAAAGTTACCTAAGTAAGAATTTCTCCATGAAGGATTTGGGAGAGGCTTCCTATATACTAGGTATAAAGCTTTATAGAGATAGAGCTAGGAGGCTTATAGGACTCTCCCAATCATCGTACATAGATAATGTCTTGGAAAGGTATAGTTTCAGTAACTGTAAGACAGTTAACATACCTTTTAGATATGGCATTCATCTTTCGAGGAAAATGTGTCCTCAGAGTGAAAATGAAAAGGTTAGAATGTCTAGTATACCTTATGCATCAGCTGTGGGAAGTCTGATGTATGCCATGATGTGTACGAGACCTGATATCAGTATGGCTGTAAGTGTTACAAGCCGCTATCAGTCTGATCCAGGCGAAGGCCATTGGATGGCAGTGATACATGTCCTAAAATATCTTAAGGGTACTAAGGACAAGTTTTTGATTTATGGAGAAAATGACCTAGTGTTGAGAGGATACACAGATTCAGATTTTCAATCTGATCTAGATGATAGAAAGTCTACATTTGGATATGTATTCATTCTCAATGGTGCTGCAGTCAGTTGGAAGAGTAACAAACAGTCATCAACCGCTGATTCCACAACAGAGGCAGAATATATTGCAGCATCAGAAGCAGCAAAAAAAGCGGTTTGGATACGCAAGTTTATCGCTGAACTTGGAATAGTTCCGAGTTCAATGGATCCTATACCATTGTTCTGCAATAACAACGGAGCCATTGCACAAGCAAAAGAGCCAAGAGCACACCAAAAGTCTAAGCATGTGGAAAGAAAATACCATATCATAAGAGAAATCTTGGCTAGAGGAGATGTAATAGTTCGTAGAGTAGACTCTATGAATAATGTAGCGAATCCACTTACTAAGGCGTTAACTCCAAAAATATTTGAAAGACATGTGGAGTCAATAGGTATAAGATACCATCGTGAATGACACTAAAGCAAGTGAGAGTTGTTGGGATTTGTGCTTACGTGCCATCCCTTTTATGTATAAATATTTGCTTTATGTTTATACATTTATGATTTCAATATATCACTAATTATTTTATTTATAAATATGGTAAGATGCTTGTAACGTTTTAGACATTGTATGATCTGAACGAGTTCAGATCTGATCTAAAGGAGTTTAGATCAGAACTAAGAGTTAGTAAAATCTAAAGAGTTAGAGCCTTGTCTGAAATGGGACAAAGACCTAAGAATATATTAATAATGACATAGTTGCAATGGGTTGCAAATGGTGTTAAGAAATGTTGTTATGCAAATATGTTCTTAAATTTAATGTTCCTGATCTACCTTCACTAATGCGGGTCTGCTAGTGAAGATCTTAATATATATATAGATCAGTGTATGTCTATATCTAGATAGTCCAGATGGTTAGTCTTAGCAGACCATGACTTTAGTGGAAACTCGTATAGAGATACAAGTATTCAGTAAGGACTGAATATTGAACAGACTCACAAAGATCTCCAATAGACATCCCATAAAGCCGTCAATGGAGGATCTTTCGAGTTGAGTAGTATTCGTGGTCCTTAGACCTGAGTGCCACGGTGGACTTGTGAGTGATCCATCATACTTTGGTTCCACACATGTCAGATACTTTTCATGGTCTGACCGCTGGGTGTCGCTGGGTATGGTCCGATGCTCATGGAGTTCGGTGTGTACAGATATGGGATCCATCAACTCAATTGGGTGAGTAAAATATCATGTAACTCTAAGATTGTATTTCAGAAAGTCTTATGGCCATAAGCAGACATCCAAGAATTGCTTGGGAAAATAATATCGTGAAAGTGTTTACGGATATTATTTATTGAAATACAAATCTAGAGATAAGTTTATGGTTGAGCACATGGAGACTTGACGGTGTTGATCTATATCTCCGCTCTTCTAGGATATTTATGATGGAAGGATTATACGAATATGTTATAACCTCAACTTGTATGGTCTAATGCGCCGTTTTGTAATATCTGTAACATGTGTGTTGGACATTGTTCACGGACGTGTGAAATAGTTTCATATGAAAAATCGGGCATGGACCTAGAGAGTCTCACAATATGAAGTGTACTCGTTGTGCACTGGGGCGGCGAATTGGATTGAATAATTAATCCAATAATTTTCAGCAAAATGAAAAATATTTCTAGGTTCATTTTATTATTCACTTGTCAATAATTGAAGGTAAAACACATTATTGGTTTACAAGAGTTGTTAACCAATAAGAAATTGACAAGTGACATAATCTTGCTCCATAAATTATTTACCATGTATTTACCTATTTACCTTGCTTGGTAAATACATATATGGTAAATGTAAATAATCAAAATAGTTTTGAATTATTAATATTTTATATATTAATCAAATTATTATTATTAATTGGAATAAATGGCAAACACCATTTACTAATGGAGAATGCACTTGTTATTAATAATAAGGAAAGTTTACCACTTTGTAATTCTTAAATGATGCACTAAGGAAGTGGTAAAACCACTTAACATTGATTAAATGCCATTTACTCTCTAGAAATTGATTCAATTGGTTGAATCAAATTGGTGAGTGAAAAATATGATACATTAATGTTTGTAATGGCAAACATGGTTAAGTGGTGGTGGAGCACTAAGAGAAATCATTCTTTGCACTTAAGAAAGAATTGAAAGAGTTCAATGTGTGAAAGATAGAGTGAAATTCGTTCTAGGAGAAAAGAGAGAGAATTGAGAGCTTTTTCTAAGTGTTTTTCTCAAAGTGTTGAGAGAAAATGCAAAGGCTTACCAAGCTACAACATATAGAGTTGTAAAGAACTATAGAAAACACCCAATTCTTCTCATCTCTTGGTAGTAATCACAAGGACAAATTGTTTTAAGTGTTAAAACAATCATTTGCTGGAAATTCAAGGCTGCCATTCTAGCTTCACAATCCCACCGGATTTAGTTGTGAACTAGAATTGTGCAAGGGAACACTTCAAGGTGAGCTCAACAAATTGAAGCTTGGAGTTCTTGAAGATTTGTAAAGCTACCTTCATATCCGGGTAGGTTATTTATTTGTTATTCATTTTATATCATGCATGAAATATATATATGAGATATATATATGTACTTGAATGATCATACATGATTGAATATGTTACATATTATTTAATATGTATGAATACTTCCGTTGCGTATTTAATTTTTGAAATTATACACATCTATACACATCACACACCATATCACACAACAAGATGTACAAGTAGTATTATGCTAAATTTAAAATTTATTTGATATATCCAAACCATATATAAAGAATAATTACAATGAAAAGTATTTCCATTATAGTGAAGTTGAAAACAGTAAGCATTACTATTAAAGAAACCTTAATTTAGAAAAGATAGATCTCTTGGATATATATTTTTCAATCATTGACATTTCATATGCATATGATGCGAAGAGGTGAAAAGGTATGAGATACCACATGTCCTTCTCACACCTGCAAGATGTTGTATGGTTTAAATAATGCTAGGAAGCTATAAAAGGAGAAGTACAGCTTCACGTAGCAAATGAAGATTACTTATATGTGGTAGCTGTTAGAACTTTTAAGTCACTTCTCCATTCTTGCAAAACATTATGTTGCATAATTTTTATTTTGTGTTAAAAATAATTAAACGAGTGATATCACTCTGTGTGTTAGACATAGAGGGTTATCATAAATACATTAGGAATAGTTTATCATATTTATATGACAATGATAATGTTTTACTAACTGATTTCAGTTAATTAATGGCAATTATATCTCAAATATAACAAGAAATGCATAAAAGTATATAGGTGAATAAAATAAATAGTAGTTTAAAAATTTTAAATACTAACAAATTGTGGCATAAGTGATTAGGTCATATAGGCGTAAGACGACTATCCCGTCTAGTAAAAAATAAACAGATACTTGATCTGACTATAGAACCTTATCTAGTTTATGAATCTTGTATTCAAAGGAAGTTGACCAAACCCTTATATAGGTGTTAAACACCAAGCCACAGATTTATTAAAACTAGTATATAGTGATGTATATGATCCAATGAATCATACTGCCATTTATGGACTTCTATACTTCACTGTCTTTATTGTGATTTGTCACGATACAAACATGTGTTTCTAATAAACACAGGTTAATTTTTTTTTGAATTGTTCAAAGACTTCCGACTAGAAGCACAGAAACAAAACACTATGTGTATTAGATGCCTTTGATTAGATCGAAGTTGTTTATACATGAGTAGTAAATTCAAAAATTATGTAAAGGAGAATGATTCTTGCTTAATATAGTTTTTCAAGTACTCCTCAACATAAATATATTTTGAAGTGTAGAAATTAAACTTTATTAGATATGGTTCTATCAATGTTGAGCTTCACCGAGTTTTTAGATATCAATGAAGATTATACTCTATAAACTGCTACTCACTTATTAGACATAGTTCTATAGAAAGTTGTTATTTCTACTCTTTATAAAATATAGACTAAAAGAATATAGTCTTAAGTATGTTAAGATTTGAAATTGTCCTACTTGCATAAAAGTTATGCAACAGGATATACTTACACCTAAATGGTACAAATATCAGTCTATTGGGTATCCTAAATAAAAATATATGGGATATCAATTCTATGATCCAGATGAATAAAACGTATTTGTTGCTCATAATGCCATTTTCCTAGAGAAATAATTTCTCATGGGTCATGGAGATTACATAAAGATTGAAATTTATAAACTCAATCAGGATAAAAATAAACTGATGATTGAACTTAAAAGTCAATTGAGTGAAATACCTTTAACGCACTCCCTCGTAGCATACGTGTTCAGAAAGGGCAGTAGGAGCATAATTATCTTTCTAATTCTTTATATGGATAATATACTCATTGTCAGAAATAACATTGGTATGTTGCAAGTTAGTCAGTTAGTTAAGAGTTATCTGGGTAAGAACTTATCCATAAAAAATTTGGGAGAGGCTTCCAATATACTAGGTATAAAACTTTAAGAGATAGAGTTAGGAGGCTGATAGGACTCCCCTAATCTTCATACACAGATTAAGTTCTGAAAAGGTACAACGTTAATAACTATGAGACAGTTAATATATATTTCAGACATGACATTCATCTTTATAGGATTAAGTACCCTCAGGATAAAGATGAAAGGATTAGAGTATCTAACATGCCTTATGTATCAGCCAGAGGTAGCTTGATGTATATCATGTTATGTATGAGACATGTATTTTGATGGCTATAAGTGTTATGAGTCAGTATCAGTCTGATCTAGGTAATGACCATTAAATGGCAATGAAACATATCCAGGTATACTTGAGAAATATGAAGGATAAGTTTCTGACTTATAGAGAAAGTTACTTATAAATAAGATGAGATATAGACTCAAACTTCCAATCTAATCCGGATGATAGAAAATCTATATCAGGTTATTATTTATTCTCAATGGTATCAAAACTAGTTGAATGAGTGTAACTCAAATGTCCACATTTAATTCTACATTGGAATTAGAATATGTTGAGGCTTGAGAAGTCTGTAAAAGGAAATTTCATGGATACTCAAGCCGGTTATTGAGCTTAAAATAAATTCTAAACTTAATGAATCCTATCCTATTATAATGCAACAATAACAGGGTAATTACTCTAGTCAAGAAATTATAAAGCACACCAAAAATCTAATCACGTGGATTCCCAATGGCCACATAATTAGAAATATCTTAGTTATTGAAGATATAATGGAATTTAAGATACATTCCATGGACAATGTAGTAAATCTACTAACTAAAGCCTTAAATGTTTGAAAACACATAGAGTTAATGGATATTAAAAATACCATTATAAATGACACTAGAGCAAGTAGGTGTTGTTGGGATTTGTGCTTATGTGCTATCCCATTATGTATAAATATTTAATTATTATTTATTCAATTATCATTTTAAATAAAATTAATAATATTATTAATTATTAAATGGTAAGATGTTCGTAACAATTTAGACATTGTATGATCTAAAAGAGTTCAGATCAGGTCTAAAGGAGTTTAAATCAGTGTTAAGAGTTAGCAATGCTAAGAGTTAACAGGTTATAAGAGTTAATAAAATCTAAAGAGTTAGAGCATTGGCTAAATGAGACAAAGATCTAAGAATATATTAGCAATGACGTAGTTGCAAAGAGTTGTAAATAATGCTAGAAAATGTCATTATGCAAGTATGTTCTCATACACCATGTTCCTGATCAAATTTTACTGATACGGGTCTATCAGTGAAAACCATTTGTATATATCTATATATGTCTATTGACACGTCCAGAATATAAGAGTTTATTTCCAAGTGCAGGATTGTCGAAGTAATAAATAACCCCGTGAGAACGGGGTCGATCCACAGTGAAGTAGAATTAAAATTACAAATTATAAATACTTTTGAGATAATTAATACAGTACAAGATGTTTGCAAATATTAATTCAATCAACCAATTCAAATAAAAGCTAAGGTTAGGGAGATTCACTCTTGACATAAAATATAAGAATATATTTAACTCTTTTTATAATTCAATTGGAATCATCACACAAAGAAGGTTCCAATCGAAATATATAACAATTAAAGTTCATCATCATTTATATATTAACTAGTATTTATTTTTCTCAATTATTATACACTAAATCTTATAAATAGGTTCAAGTATTTATTATGCCAACTTTATATTTGTTTACAATAAATCAAGGCTCTCACTTTACAAGAAATGATATATATGCCAAATCTTGTAAATAGTTTCAAGAATTCATTGTGCAAAGTATAAAAATTGTTTATAATAAATCAAGAGGCACCACTTTAGAAGAAAGTGTATTAATATTACAAACAAAATAAATACATCATATATAAATTTGCATAATTTAAGAATGAAGCATTAAATTCATGAATAAAAGTTAAGTATATCTTATTACCTTGCCAAGAGTTTCATCCTTTCACCTTAGCATAAAAAAAATTACTTGGACATAATAAAACTAAAGAAAAATAAAAGAAATAAAGGAAGAGATAACATGACTTTACAATAGTAAATAAGAGAAATAATATTACAAAGAGATAATACAAAAGACAAGTGTTTTAAACTAAAATCTAGCTCTTTAATTACATGTTTTAGGCATAAACATTTTGATGATTCTAAAATTATATCCCAAAAACTTGCTATCTATTTATAAAACACATATGGGTAAATCGAGACAAATGAAGAGGGAACCACTTGAATGATAAAAGTCAAGAATGGTGGTAAATAATTTACATTGATTATTATTAATGCACCCACTTACTTATCCAATTTAGAATTGATGTGGTCTGAATTAGCTATCACTCAAAATATCAAAGTTGTAGATAAGTCTCTTACGAATAAAGAGTTCAGTGAGAAAATTGATTCTTAATGACTTTTGTATTCTAGAATTGAACGAAGACTTTATTTAATTGAATTTACTTCTTTTTTTTATATATACTTTATTTTAATTTTGTTTTGTATGTGTGTGTGTTTTTTTTAAAGACATAAAAAATCATTACAAAATAATAATAATTTCTCCCTATAATTCTTTTTTTCATCCTTCAGTTAAACACAAATAATGTTATTCCAAACAAAAATTAACATTTTCAAAAGATCAATGAAAGATCATAAGCTGTTATTACAAACCTCTCCATTCACTCCCAAAAGATATGTGAGTTTAGAAAAATATGTATACTTAAACATGAATTTTTTTTTGGCTATATATATTGAATCATTCATCTTACCACAAGGCTTAATATTGTGCTCAAGAAATAATTTCAGAAGTTATTCTTTAGTAATCTAAATAGAAACAATGATCTAAACTAAATAATTTTAAAATCATACCTCGGTAGTAAAGCAAATTTATTTATGCAAGAGTTACTAAAAACTTAAACAACAAACAATTATACATAAAATGCATTAAAAATAAACCAATTAAAATATGTTTTAAAAGTTTAGTAATGCACTCTTTACTTTGCTATTTTAGAACTAGAATGTGTCTCACGAATAAATAAATGAACCTTTTACTCACACTATTCATAATGAAATTTTTTTTTACTAAAGAATAAAGTGATAACAAAAAAAAAAAAATAACACTAACATTACATATCAACTATCATCCCCCCAACCAGATTGAGGCATTGTTCTCAACGTCAAAATATAGAAAGAGTAGAGTATAGAAGATATCACTTAAAATATATTTTATTGGAAATAAAACCTGTAACAAAATAAAAAGTCACATAAAATGCTTAAAAATACATAAAAGTAAATAGGCTACGGACGAAGCGTTAAATCTATCTTGCATTTCTTTTCACTGTCATCAGTATACCAATCTATCTGACTCATCGTTGGATCTGATAGAGGTGTAAAAGTTTATAATTCATCAAGTAACTGATCAACAGTTGAAGTAGAAATGAGGATCTATCGTGCTGCAGATAAGACGATTATTTTTTCACCGCATAGTTAAGAAAAGATAACAACTCATTATAAAAACTATCAAAATTTAACAAACCAATGAGTTTTTAGTGGATTTATAATTGTGCCCTTGAGACAATTTGAAAAATATTCTCCAAAGTTTCGAAACCTTCAGGTAGAGCTATGAAGGCATCAGCATTCCGAAGCATAAAAGACATTTGCTCATGCATTGATGATACCTGTAACTCATCCCCAATTATTTTTCCTACAATGTTACCAATAGCTAGAGCTTTCGGTATAATACCAAAAACTCGACTGCCTTTATTTTATGCAGCTATTGCTACACATCCCATTAATCTAAGACTACCTCCCCTATATACTAAATGAATTTTTCGCTCAACTAATACCTTATTAAGGGTTTCTGCTGCTTCTACAAACTCTCTAATTTTTCCAGGGCTGGATCCACAAAAGACATAAATTTTTTATGAATTTACGAGTTGGTGTTCCTTCCATTATAACAATCACTCTCTTTCTTAAATGATTTGAGTTTGTATAAAGATGCAGAAATAATGCAATGTATTTATAGAGTAAAGAGTATTGTAAAGTTAAGTCACATGGATTATTGGCTTAAAATGCAAATTTTTTAAAATGGATTATGGGTGGTTGGTTGTTGAAAAAGACGTATGAGTTTAAAATGAAACATTTAAAAATAACAGCTACAGTAAATATATACAAGTAGTTGTAATTGTGGCTCAGATCTTTCTCTGGTCTTACGTCCAGTAATGGCTTAAATGCCCTTTATGGGTTGGGATAGGCTTTCCATGCAATTTTCTTATAAATTAGCAAATAGGGTCTTTTAAAGTCAGATTTCTAAGACTTTTCCGCTTATGTTCTTTTAGGAATATATCCCATAATTCATGAATTGCAATATACACATATCCACTAGGATGCGTCTCAAGAATCGATAAGATATCATTTAAATACTTCTTACACAAGCCATCCTTAATGAACCTAATTTTATCTTCACGAATTACAGACATTATTCTTAAAGTGCGGCAATGTGTATTGCAAGTCATGCATACACACTTATAACAAACACTTAATCGTTTTGCTCTTTATTTTTTTGCAAAAGAGCTTTTACTTAAGCCAAGCATGTAGGAAATTAATGAGTTTGAAAATTCACTTGTCAATCAAACTTTGACTTTAATTAACCAACTTACATCAACAGGTACAATTATAATCATTAATAACTTTAATCTTTCACATCTTACTTAGTAATTTTTCTTTAAGGTATTTTAAAGCAATGAGAGAATACATTTTTTCAAATTCTTTAGAATGTCATCCATATTTTTAAAAAAAGGGGAAGAAGAGAAGGTATCAGTAATTATGGAAAACTGACAAAATTAATTTAAAATGTCACAAAGTACAATTATCCGCCACTTAACCGGAGTGCAAAATAAATCTTTAACAAAAATACTAAATTAACCTACAAGTAAAATAAAAATAAAAAGTTAGAAGAAGAATAAATATATATGCAAATATATAAAATAAAAATTAATTAGTCATGTAACAAGGGTCAGACAGGGACAAAGTCTTTATGAAAAGTTTGATTTTCTAGAAACGGCTTGAGTCTTTGCCCATTTACCTTAAACATATTCCCATTTCTAGGATTTTCAATGTCAACTGTTCTATAAAAGTACACATATTTTACAATAAAAGGGCCACTTCATATTGATCTTAATTTTATAGGGAATATATGAAGTCGAGAATTATAAAGCAAAACCTTCTGACCAGTATCAAATGTTTTTCTTTGAAATTTTTTTATCATGCAAAGCTTTGATTTTAGCTTTATAAATTTTTGATTTCTTATATTCATTATTTCTCAATTCTTCAAGTTCATTTGTTTGTAATTTATGTATTTATCCATTAGAATCAAGATTTGCATTGAAAATTTTAATGGCCAGTAGGCTTTATGCTCAATTTCTTCAGGTAAGTGACAAGGTTTTTCATAAACTATCTTATAAGGAGACATACCCAATGAAGTTTTAAAAGCAGTTTTATGAGCCCACAGTGCATCATTAAGTCTTAAAGACCAATCTTTGCGATTTGGGTTTATAGTATTTTCTAAAATCTGTTAACTTGTTTGAGAATGATAAGGCATGGCAACTTTATTAGTAATACCATATTTTTTTCATTAATATTTCAAATGGCTTATTACAAAAATGCTTTCCCCCATAACTTATAATGGTTCGAGGGATTCCAAATTGACTTAAGATATTTTCTTTCAAATATTTCATGACTGTTTTATGGTGATTATTTTGACATGAAATAACCTCAATCCATTTTGAGACATAATCTACTGCGACTAAGATATACGTAAATTCAAATGATAGCGAAAATGGTCCCATGAAATCTATCCCTTAACAATCAAAGATTTCAATAACAGAATGAGGTTCAAAGGCATCATGTTTCATTTTGAAATTGATCCCAACTTTTGACAATTTTCACATGTTATACAAAAATACATGTGTATATTTAAATAAAGTAAGATAAAAAAATTCATACTATAAGATTTTTGCAGCTGTTTTTTTTATGAGAAATATCTCCCACATGCTTTAGAATGATAAAATTCAATAACTTTACTTACCTTATTGTCGGGTATACATCTTTGAAATATTTGGTCGCAACAATATTTGAAGAGGTAAGGATTATCCTAATAAAACTTTCTTACCTCAATTAAAAATTTCTTTTTGTCTTGAGCATTCCATTAAGGTGGTATTTCTCCTATTACAAGAAAATTAACAATATTAACATACCAAGGCATTGTAACTGTAGAAAATAGAAATTCATAAGGAAAAGAATCATTAATATATGTTATTTCTGTAGATGAATTGGTGCGAGTCTTGATAAGTGTTCTACAACAACATTCTCAGCTCCTTTCTTATCATTGACAGTAATGATAAATTCTTGAAGCAATAGAATCCATCGGATCAGTCTTGGTTTTGCATCCTGTTTTGACATTAAGTATTTTATAGTAGTCTTTTCTTGGTCCTCTAGTGCTATAAAAATTTGATAATAGCCAGAATAACCATCTAGAAAGTAATAGTAGGGATGTCCTGTTACTCTTTTTACAATTTGATCAATGAATGGTAAAAGAAAATTGTCTTTTCTAGTGATCGAGTTTAGCTTCCTACAATCTATACATATTCTCCAACTAGATGAGACTCGAGTTGCTATTAACTCACCTTTATCATTTTTAATGACTGTGATTCCAGATTATTTGGTACTAACTGAGTAGGACTTATCCACTTACTATCTGAGATAGGATAGGTGATTCCCACTTCAAGTAATTTGAGAACTTCAGTTCTCATTACCTATTTGAATTTAGATTTAATCTCCTTTGAGGTTATTGAAAAGTTTTGGCATTATCCTCTGAGTGTATTCTATGTGTGTAAATCAAAGAATTAATACCTTTTATATTTTTTAAAGTCCACCCAATTGCATTTTATGCATTTTCAATAATTCAATTAACTTACCTTCTTGTTCACTTATGATGAGTGTAGAAGAGATTACCATTGGATAAGTTTTTTTCTTTTCAAGAAATACATCAGTCCTTCAGGCAGAGGTTTTAACTCTAACTTTAAAATTTTATTTTGTTTATCCTCATTTTCTCCTAATATTTTAAACTTTTGTTTCCATTCTTTATTTTCAATCACCTATGCACAGTCAAGTAAAGAATATATGTAAGATATTTCAGGATCTAATTGTATATTTAACTCAAATGAATTTATTAAACACATTTTTAAGGGATCGGTATAACTCTCTTTTTGAATATGATCCTCCACAATCGTTTCAGCTATGTCGACTTCTTCACTTTCATCCTCTTCCTCATGTGGTTGCTTACACATATTGAAAACATTAAGTTTAAGTGTCATATTTCCAAATGAAAGCTTCATTACTCCATTCCTGCAATTAATCAAAGTGTTAAAGTTGCTAAAAATTGATGACCCAAAATAATAGGTATCGAATTACATCCTTTAATAGATTCTATGTCCAAGACAATAAAATTCACAGGATATATGAATTTATCAGCTTGAATTAAAACATCTTCCACTGTCCTTCTTGGTACTTTTATTGATCTATCAGCATACAAAAGAGTTACAAAAGTTGATTTTAACTTACCGAGATTGAGTTCCTAATAAACTAAATATGGTAGTAAATTCATACTAGCACCAAGATCAAGTAAGGCTTGTTCAATTTCATGACTTCTAATAAAACATGAAGTTATAGGACAACCAGGGTCTTTATATTTCAAAGTATTATTGTTCTGAAGAATGACACTTACTTGTTCAGCTAAAAATGCTCTCTTTTTTACATTTAGTTTTCTTTTTACTGTACATAAATCCTTCGAAAATTTTACATAAGAGGAAACCTGTTTAATAGCATCCAATAAAGGACTATTAACTTTTACCTGTTTGAAGATTTCAAAATTTTTAGGATTGTGATTCATCTTCATAGTATTACGTAATGTATGAGGAAATGGGCGTGGAGGTGGGGGTTTGGTGTTTTCTTCATTAGGTGTAGGTTTAACGCTTTTCTTACCCTTAGAGACTGATTCATCGTTCTCATTAGGTTCAGGAATGTCTTTTTCAACAATTTTATCATTTTGAATAGTGATAACCGCTTTAACTTGATCTATGTATTGGCTTTCTGAACTAAATGCATTTGAGTTACATTGTCCTTTGGGGTTTGGTTGTGGTTGAGAAGGAAAATTTTCTTTCTCATGAATGTTCAGTGCGGATACAAATTTAGCAAGAGTATCTTTCAAACCAACAAATGTTTGAGCATTTTGCGAATTAATAGACTCTTGCTTTTTAATGAATACATACGAAGTATCTTCAAGATTTTTCTTAGGAAGAGAGGCATATAGTGCATAACCTTGATGGTTTTAAACAATTTTGTACGGTTGGAAAGGTGGTTGTGAAGTCTGTGCTTAAGTGTCATTCCTCCAACTAAACTTCGGATGGTTTTGCCATATAGGATTATAGTTTTGTGAATATGGGTTATTGTTTGACCACTTGAACATGTTTAGAATATTTTCTTGTTTATGGAGACATTTTCTAAATGCAGGAAAAGTTGGGCAATCATTGGTAGAGTGATAATGGGTTTCACAAATATGACACACAATTTCTTGAACAGATTTTATTTGACTACTCTTTTTCATTTCTAAGGTTTCGACTTTTCTAGCTAGAGATGCTAATTTGGTTTAAAGGTCATGGTCTTCCTTAAGATGATAAAAACCCCCACAAGATGTAGCAATTTAATTTTTGCTAGGTGCCTCATAGGTATCAGCAGTGTTCCAATTTTGAGCATTTTCTGCTAGTAAGTCTAGATAGTTCATTGCCTCTTCTGGGACTTTGTCCTCAAATATTCCATTACACATTTCTACAATTTTCCTAACTTAAGGTGTTAAGCCCTCATAGAAATTTGAGACTAATCTCCATGTTTCAAAGTCATGATGGGGACAAGTATTAAGTAATTCTTTCTACATTTTTTTAACATTAGTAAAGGGTCTCTCTTAGTTTTTTTGGCAAAAGTGTTAATTTGTCTTTTGAAAGAATTTTTTCTATGGGAAGGAAATTTTTTTTTCTTCAGAAATTATTGTTGCATCTCATCCCATAAAGAAATGAATCCTGGTATAAGGTTTTGTAGCATGTTTTTATTAGGGTCGGTAGTTACGTGCCATCCTTAAATGTACATATACTTGTGTATTTATACAAGTGTACGTTCCCATTAAATCGTTAATACCTATTAATATGGTACCATGCAATGTAATGTTACAGACATTATACGATCTGAAGATGTTCAGATCAGATCTAAAAGAGTTTAGATAAGGGCTCTTAGTTAGCCACGCTGAGAGATATAAATGTTAAATGTTAGCACAGCTAAGTGTTAGCTAGTTATAATACTCAGTAGATCCAAGAGTTAGAGCCTTGTCTGTAATAGGACATAGACCTGGGAATATACAAATAACTGCATAGTTACAAGAGCTGTAATCGGGTACCAGAAATGCCAGTTGAGCAAGTATATTCTCGAATAATTATCCCTGATCTATTTCTGTGGATGCGAGTCTGTCGGTGGATACTTTAATATAGATCAACATATGTCGTACTTATAGGTATAGATGGTCGTTCCTAGCCGACTGTGAGCTTAGAGCTCGTATTGACCTATGGGTATCTAGTTAAGACTGTATATGGGACAGACTCATAAGGGCCTCTGATAAACACCTTATATAAACCATCAATTGAGGGTCCTCTCAAGTTGAGTAGCATATGTGGTTCTTTGACCTGAGTGCCACGGTAGGCTTGTAAGTGATCCATTATACTTTGGTTCCACGCATGTCACAGACCTTTCATGGTGTGACCATTGGGTGTCACTGGATATGGTCTGATGCTTATAGAGTCTGGTGTGTACAGATATGGGATCCGTCAGCTCGCTTAAGAAGTTAGGTATCCAGATGCTTCGATACTGTATCTCGAAAAATCTTATGGCCACAAGCAATCATCTCGGGAAAGAGTTCCGCCAGGGTTGAACAATATGTCAAAGGAGTTTGTGCATATTGTCCAGTGAGATACAAGTCTAGAGATAAGACATGGATGAGCACTAGAGGATTTGATGATGATAATATATATCCCGAGCACATCCAAGATATCATGACGGAAAGACTATACGTATGCGTTGTAACTTCAGCTTGTATGGTTTAACACGCTGATTTGTATATCCGTGACGTGTGCGTGGGGCATTGCTCATGGACTCATGGAATAGTTTCATTTGACAAATCGGGTGTAGGACCTAGGGAGTCACGCGATATGGAGTATACTCGTTGTGCATTGAGGCAGCGCGTAGGATTAAACTGTTTAATTTCGTAATATTCAGCATTACCATGAGAATGCGTGCGTGTTTGTATTAAAGTGTTAAATATAATAATTAGTCAATAATTGTTATTTACTAATTGTATAATGACATGTGGCACATTGTGGACCCTTGGTTGAGTTTACCCAAGTGCGAATTTGGTGGGACCCACTAGGGGTAAACTTGGTAACTATTTATGAGGGACAAAATAGTCATTTCATACTTTGATTATTTAATGATTAAATAATCAAAATATCTCTCTTATTTTATTATATAATATATGATTATATGATTATATTATATTATATTATATGATATTATAGAATAATAATATTATATCTATTTGGCACCCATTAATATGTTATTATTATTATTATATAATATATTATATTAGTATTTTATTATATATATTTATATAAAGAGAAAGAGAGAGAGGTGTGGTTTTGGTGTGTAGGCCATTTGGCTGAGAAAGAGAAAACGAAAATGGAGAAAAAAGAAAAAAAAAGAAGAAAAAAATAAAATTGTTTCATTTTTTCTATGCTTTTATTTGGAGCAATTGTGAATTGTTTTAAATTCTCTATTTCTTATTATTTTGGAGAAAATGATATAAACACACACCTGCCCATTTTGGGATTAAGAGTTAATCCCGTGTTGAATATAGGGCTACTGTTCTAGATTACAGTGTTTGTGACTAGAACTGCTCACGAGTTAGTCTCCATGTGGACTTCGAAGAAATACGTGTATAACGTTATACGTTGAAGTGAGTTCTCTACCCCACTAATATATTAATGTGATTAATATATTTATTTATTGTGTTTATTATATAATTTAAGCTTCTGCTGCGTTAGAATATGTATTTAGGCAATAAACACAATTGCACATGTATACACCCATATGTATTAGATTCCACGACCACAGTTTTAACTTTATCTTTTAAAGAAAAAGGAAAAAGTTTAAGTTGAATTGTGTTCATACTTTAATTATTTTGGTCATTATACGTATTACACACTTCTTCAAGTTATCTTAGATGTAGATAAGGGTTCTCTGCATCTAAGCCATGAAAAGTTGGATAATGCCTGGTTTAAAATTAAAATGTGTAGCATCAGGAGAAAAAATTAAGCAAAATAGTGCACTGGTTCGTGTAGGGTTCATGTAATCTCTAAGTTTTATAGGTCGGTTATGGTCATTATGTGGGGACTGATTATCCCTTGGGTCTATAAGTCCCTCAATTTGATTTTTGCTCATAGTGTTAATTGGTGAAGAATGAGAAGATGAAGGAGAATCCAACAAATTATCAAAGGAAGTTTCAAAATTACCTTTCACCAAACAATAAGAATTAAGATTTCGAAACCAATCACTCATACAAGGAAATAAAACAAAATACAATAATAAGAAATATTACAAATAAGAAATAAAATAAAATATTAAATAAAGACAAATAAAATAGGCAAAACTAACAATAAAATAAAAGTTAGATAAATAGTGAGAAGTTAGATTAGTTAATGTTAGATTATATAATAAATAAGCCGGTGAGAACTGGGTCAATCCACAAGGAAGTTGAATTGAAATTACAAATTATAAATATTTTAAAGACAATTAATGCAGTATAAGATGTTTGCAAATATTAATTTAGTTAACCAATTCAAAGAAAAGCTAAAGTTAGGGGGATCCACTATTGGTGTAAGACGTAAAAATATATTTAACTCTTTTTATAACTCAATTGGAATCCCCACACAAAAAAAATTCCAATTGAAAGATATAACAATTAAAGTTCATCACCATTTATATATTAACTAGTATTTATTTCTTTTAATTATTATACACCAAATCTTATAAATGGGTTCAAGTATTTATTATGCCAATCTTTATATTTGTCTACAATAAATTAAGACTCCCATTTTACAAGAAATGGTATATACGCCAAATTTTGTAAATGGTTTCAAGAATTCATTGTGCCAAGTATAAAAATTGTCTATAATAAATCAAGAGGCACCACTTTAAAAGAAAATGTATTAATATTACAAATAAACTAAATACATTATATATAAATTTGTATAATTTAAAAATGAAACATTAAATTCACGAATAAGAGTTAAATATACCTTAATACCTTACCAAGAGTTTCACCTTTAACCTTAGCACAAATAAAATTGCTTGGACATAATAAAACTAAAGAAAAAGAAAAGAAATGGAAGAAGAGATAACATGACTTTATAATAGTAAACAAGAGAAATAATATTACAAAGAGATAATACAAAAGACAAGTGTTTTAAACTAAAATTTAGCTCTCTAATTAAATATTTTAGGTATAAACATGCTACCTATTTATAGAAAAACATGGATAAATCGAGACAAATAAAGAGGTAACCAATTGAATGATAAAAGTAAAGAATGTGGTAAATAATTTATATTAATTATCATTAATGCACCCACTTGCTTATCCAATTTGGAATTGTTGTGTTTTGAATTAGCTGTCACTCAAAACATCAACGCTATAGATAAGTCTCGTATCTTTCTAAATTGAGTTGTCTCATACATATTAGATATGTATTTCTATAGTTTTAGGCTAAATACTGATGACTGTTCGGATTAGGCCTGTATTGCAAATCAGTTCTATTTTAAGCCATTTTCACCCTTTAAACGCTCATATTTTGAATGCCTTGTAAAATAAAATATGTAAGCCCATTGAGTCAGCTCTTCACAGGATCAAGAATTACTCCAATTGAATTCCTAGATAGAAAGTTATTCCTATTTTACCGAACCTACCATAAAATAGTTAAAAGCAAATTAGGTATAATATTGTAAACATACTTAAGTTAGGGGTGTTAAAAACACTAGTAATACAAAACAATGATATAAAACCCTTCTTAAATACATAATTTCAAGTGTTCATAATCTATATTGATATGTTAATTCAGTGAAATACCTTTAACGCACTCTCCCCATAGCGTGTGTGTTCAGAAAAGGCAACGGAAGCATAATTATTTTTTGAATTCTTTATATAGATGACATACTCATTGTCAGAAATAACATTGGTATGTTGCAAGTGAGTCAATTAAGAGTTACTTGAGTAAAAATTTCTTCATAAAAGATTTGGGAGATGCTTCCTATATACTAGGTATAAAGCTTTATAGAGATAAAGTTAAGAGGCTAATAGGACTCTCCTAATATTCTTATATAAACTAAGTTTTGAAAAAGGTACAACTTTAATAACTGTGAGACAGTTAATATACCTTTCAGACATGGCATTCATCTTTCTAGAATTAAGTGCCCTCAGTACAAAGATGAAAGGGTTAAAGTATTTAACATGCCATATATATATCAGCTAAAGGTAGCTTGATGTATACCGTGTTATGTATGAAACCTTTATTTTAGTGGCTGTAAGTGTTACAAGCCAATATTGGTCTGATCCAGGTAACGACCATTGAATAGCCATGAAACATATCCAGTTATACTTGAGAGGTACGAAGGATAATTTTTTGACTATGGAGATAATTACTTACAAATAAGATAATACATAGAGATACAAGTATTCAATGAGGACTAGAAACTGAACAGACTCACTAGGACCTTCAATAGACATCTTATAAAGTCATTAATGAAAGGTCTTCTCGAGTTAAGTAGTATTTGTAATCCTTTAACCTAAGCATCAGGTGAGCTTGTGAGTAATCCACCATACTTTTTTTCCACACATGTTAGAAACCTTCATGGTCTGACCACTGGGGGTCACTGGGTATGATCCGATGCTCATAGAGTCCGATGTGCATAGGCATGGGATTCATTAGCTTATATAAGTGAGTTGTATATCCTGATGCACTGAGATTATACTACAAAAAGTTATGTGGCCACAAGTTTAAACCTAAAAAAATCTAAAGATAAATTCATGATTGAGAAAATAAAGATATAAATGATAGAGAGATTATACGAATATGCTATAACCTCAACTTGTATTGTCTAAAACACTATTTTATAATATTCGTAACTTGTGTAGGGGGCATTGTTCACGGACATAAGGAGGAGCTCCATATGACAAACTGGGTGTGGACTTAGAGAGTATTACAATATGAAGTGTACTCGTTGCGTACTAAAGTAGCGTATTGGATTGAATAATTCGATCTAGAAAATTCTAATAAAATTTGTATAATTATTTTGGGATACCTCAAGATGTGCGTTTGTCAAGACTTAAGTATTAAGTATATCACTTAATTAGTTAACAAGAGTTATTAACCAATGAAATGTTGACAAGTAGCATAATTTGGTCAATAAATTATTTTTTCCTTAAATTTACCATTTAACCTTCCTAATAAAAACTAGTATGGTAATTATTTATTCAAAAGTGTTTGAATTATTAAATTAATTATTATTATAATTATTTCAAAGTGAAAAAAGCACTTGAATAAAATATTGTCAAGTGTTAAAATAATAAGCAAATGAATTTGATTGATAAAACATACATCATAGCAAGGTGGCAAGTGTTTGCCATTTGATAAAATGGAAATGATTTGTTTTTCATCTTTCTTGGAGGTGGCTGGCCATACACATTCATAAAATACAATTTATGTTGTATTTTAAAATATGGGGATAATGTGTTATATAATCATGTGTTGCGCTATTTAAATAAATTAAAATAAATATAATAACAATAAGTGGAAGACAATTGATTAAGGTGATGGCCAGCGACTATGTGATTTTTTGTTTTAAAGAAAAAGACATCCCTTTCAACATATTTTGGCAGCTCCTATTTGGCCATGTGATTCAAGGTAAGAGAAAGAGTTTTTCTTGGTTTTTCTTTCAAGGGTTAAAATACTAGAGAATAAAGAGTGTTTTTCTATTGTCTATACTTAGACAATTCGGCAAAGAGAAAGAGTAAGTTTTATTATTGTTGTGCTAGCAAAGTGTTGCTAAGAGGAATAAAAGAAAAACAAATAAACTTATCTCATCTTCATCTTAATATTCTCTCATTGATGGTCAAACCAAATTCATTTTCATGGAATCAAATATTTGTGTTAAAGAGTTTAAATACAAAATTGCTAGAAATTCAAAATCAAAGCTATTATTCTAACTTCATAATCCCACTGGACCATTATAGACTAGAATTATTCAAGAATACACTTCAAAGCGAGCTATACAATTTGAAATTGAAAGACTTGAAGATTTGTAAAGCTACCTTCATTAGGTAAATGTTCATCATTTATGATTTTATATAATAGTTATATTTGTACATGTATGTGATATATTTATATATATGCTATAAATGAGTGTAATTTATTAATATACTTTTATTGCATGTTGTAATTTTTGAAATTATAAATACACTCTTATCATCACACACTTAATCGACATCAATGACATGTTATCTAGTATGAAAAATGATATCATATTGTACCTTTTCATCCACTTTAATCTTCACACTAAGATCTTTGCTTGCAACCAATAGCTCTCCATCAACCAGTACTCAATGTCACATGCATCCTCTAAATGTGGTATGAGCTCATCATCTGATTCACCTTCAGTCTCAATATCACCATCATCTTTTAATATCATTACTCTTTTATTTGGGCATTAAGATGCAATATGATCTATTCCCAAACACTTAAAGCATTTGATATTTTTATTTCTAAAAGGTTGGGAAGTAGATTTTCCTTTGTTTGGTGCGCCTCATCTTTGTTGTTTTTGGAGGTTTCTACCTTAGGCTTAAAATTAGTCTTTTCATCCTTTTTGCTCCAATTTGATTATTCTTGCCGAATTTTGCCCAATTCATGAGGAACCCTTTCTCTTCGTTTGTTGCTCTACTTTTATGATCATTTGCATAATGTCATTAAACTCACCATAATGTTGTAATTCCATCAGGTTTGCAATATTACAGTTCAATCCAACTAGGAACTTAGCCATAGAAGCTTCTCGGTCTTCCTCTACATCGGCTCGAATCATGGTTATTTCCATTGTCTTGTGATAGTCTTTAACATTTTTAGACCCTTGTGTAAGACTTTGAAACTTCTAAAATAAGTCCCTATATTAGTGACTTGGAATGAATTACCTCCTCATAATAGCCTTTATCTCTTCCCATGTTTCAATAAGTCTTCATGATTCTATCTCACACTTAAAATAAATTGATCCTACAAAATAATAGCATAGTTAGTAAATTCTATGGTGACCAACTTTACCTTTTTTCAATTCAGAGTAATAGTGACAATCAAAAACCAATTCCATCTTTTTCTCACACTCCAAATAATTTTTAGGATTGTTTTTGCCTTAGAAAGATGGAATCTTCATTTTAATGCTTCCCAAGTTGTTATCAATCCTATCTTTATATCTAATTCTTCTATCTCCATTCTTATGCCTAAATATACCTAAATTAACATTAGAAGCATTATCATCATCATCTAGGTCATTTTCATAGTCATCTTTATATTCATACCTAAGTGAATTTCTCTCTCTTCGTTACACTTTATAAGCTTTAGGTGGTTGCCACCTTTATGAACTAGATTCAACTTTATCTATTCTCTCATTTAACTCATCAACCCTCAATTTCATTCGATTAAATCTTTGTTCTAAAGACCTAAAAGGAGTTTCAAATCTATTTTTTCCTAAGCATCATCGAAAGCCTTTATCTTTTCTTGAGGCATGTTTAATAACCTGCAAAGAAAGTCAGAAAATCTCATAAAATCCCTGATATGTTTTCTCTGTAGATTGACAGCACTCACATTCGTGTTTACTCAAATTTGGCTTTTACTCTTCCATAAGCTTACACTCTCTTGCCTTTTTTTTCACTCTTTAGTTCTTTATCGAACTTAACAAACTTAATCAAAATTATCTTGTTACAATCCAAAACTCAATAAATCAGATCACTAAGAATGAGAATAGGTTAAATGTAAAGGATAAAGAATATGTTGAATTTAAAGGATAAAGAATATGTTAAATTTAAAGGATAAAGAATATGTTGAAGCAAAGAGAACAATAAAAGAAAATATGAATTTTAATACCATTAGGGCTATTTTGTTTTAGGCCGAATTATACAAAAGATGAAGAATGCACACTTTATGCAAACAAAATTTTAATAGAAAACAACACTTAAACAAATTTAGTTTTCTATACTTTTTTTTTAAATTTCAGAATAGCAACTTGAAATTAATTTTATTTAAAATTTTATGTACTTTTTGATTTTTTGTACTTATATGTAACAATAAATATTAGAACTTGAACGAATTAAGGTGAACAAATGGATAAAAATTGCACGTTGCAAATTCAAGTAACTAAAATAAAAGGTGTGAATTTTAAAAAAAGAACAAACAATGAAAATAAAAGATAGATCAAATTAGATTTAGAGCCTGAGTTCTAATATCAAATGATATGAACCTTACAAAGAAAAGTGAGACCCAATGCTCAATGAGATTCTTTTTCCAAAGATCATAATAATTTATATTCACAAAACAAACAAAAACAAGAACCTTGATTTGTTACCTATAAAGATAAGAAAGAATGTGAGTGATAAATCGAGGATGAACACCATAAGGTAAAATCTTGATAAAATCTGAAAAGTTCTTTCAAAAATTAAATGAAAACTCTCAATAATAATAATAATGTCATAAACTCTTAATTCCCCTTAGGGTTGCAGTAACTTATATGGCTTAAATCACCAAGTAGCTAAAAGAAAATTAAATCAAATCCTAAGCATAGTAGAAATTTGATTACAAAAAAAAAAGATGAAATAAATAACAATTATATTAAGAAAATAAATAACAATTATATTAAGAAAATAAATATTCTTTTATCCTTGTTTCTAAATATAACCTAAGAATAAAAAAATAAATAAAGAAAAATAAGGATATAATAAAGCTGTGTGAATAGTATCAAACTAACTTATATAAAAATAAAGGCCCCAATAAAGAATCTAAGAAATTAGGAAACAATATAAAGGGCAGATTTTTATGCCATTATTTCTCTTTATGTGTTTGATTTCCTTTCTAAATTGATTATACACTAAATCTTCCTTCCTAAATATATTATGTCTTATTTTGTTCTTCATATAAATCACTCTAGATCACTTAAAGAAAATTGCATAACATTGACAAAGCATTGATCATCTTGAATACTTAATTTGGGTAATTTAGTATCTTAAACAAGACATAAGCTTAAGATGTGCTTAATTAGCCAATTTAATGCTTTCTTCATGTTTCTGGTTCTTTCCTTTATCATTGGACCCCTTGGGGTGCTTAACAAATCTTTTGAAACCTTGGCAACCTGATTCACATCAATTTGAATTCCTTATGAAAGGTCTTTGCTTGAGGATCTTATATGAGAATAGTTGGTCTACAATGATGAAGCTTATATCATTGTCTTTACATACGGCTTTTTCCCCGATGATACAAGTAATATGGCTACTACTAAGGGTGTCATATAACCATTGTTGAAGCTATATAGTAGAGTCTTACTTCTTTTCACTTTTAGGTCCTTGAGCTCAAGTTCATCAAGCCCCACCTTGAAAATAATATTCACCAAGCTCCTGAGATCAATGAATACTCTGTTAATAATAAATCTTGCTACTTGAATTGTGACTACCACTAAATTATCATAAAGGCTGTTGGCCTCTTTAGCATCTTTCTTAATAAACATGATTGGTATACCCTGAATCATAGGTTTCTTTGAGCCAAATATGTTGCAAATTGCTTGATGTCCGACAATTAAATTCTTGGAATAGTTCTTTCTTTATCGATTTGAGTCTTTTTTTAGTATTAGGCCTTTGGTAATGGTAATGGTTTAGGTTTTTTAAGGCGAGGGCTCGAATTCTTAGTTTTCTACTTACACAAGCACTTAGGTTCTCGATGTGTTCTATACTTGTCCAGGTAGTTATTTCTTATCAATTAGTTAACTTGCTTTCTTAGATGGTTGTACTCTTTTGTTGTATTCCCATGGTATTGATAAAACTCACATTTCTTATTCCTGTTTCATCGAGATGCTAATGTTCAGATACCATTTGGCTTTATGCATTCCTTTGTTTCTAATAGCTTTATTAATAATGTCCAAAGGGACATTTAGTCATCTTTATCTTGAATCTTAGCCATCTTGGGAGGTAACCTCTTTGATCTATCACTGTGCTCGATGCCTTTTCCCCTTAAAATGCTTTGTTAGTTATGATAGAGTTCTCTCTCTCCTACCTTTGAAGTCTTTTTTGCCTAGTGACCTTTTGAATTCTTTTAACTTTCCTTTGAGGCTCTATAATCTTTAGCCTCTTTACTTGTTCTTCTTCCTCCATCCTTATATAAGTGCTTCATCATAGCCAATGACATAATTTGTAACATGATTCTTAAAAAAATAATACCATAACTTGTTCAACTATAATCCTTTTTTTAAAGATTCTAGAAAGATTGGGAGGTCAAAAGTCTCAAGCTATAGCACACTCTTATTGAAATCTGTATATAAACTCTTTCAAGGTTTTTCCTTTAAGGTATGTTCTCTAGTTCTCTCCCTAGCTACACCTTCCTTTTTGCTTCTTTGTTTTGCTCTCAATAGGTGTTCGACACTGTTTTTGTCTAGGTCATCTTTGTTCAGGGTTAAAGCATAGTCCTTCACCAGTCCAAATTCTTTGACTTACAATCTAGCGAGGGTCCTCTCATTTGGCTCAACCAGTGACCAATGACTTCACAATCATGGTTTTAATTACCCTCGGGAACTTTTCCCTATAGCCATTTTTGTTTTTCTTGACAAGTGTATTTGCAACTCAGCTTTCTAATGTTTGTTGGTGGTTTTATGTTCTAACTACAAGAAGGAGCAATAAAGGTGGTTGCTGGTTCTTTCTTAGTTCAATCTCTACTTGACTTCACTAAACTTTTAAAAAATCCTTTGGAAATTTATTCATTGCCTCTTTATCTTTCTTACCCACTGTTAGCGCTTTTCTACTCGCAGCTATCTTTGCAACCTCTGCTTAATTCCTGATCCTAGTCATGATCCTCTTGATAACCTTGCTCATTTTCTAAATCATGTTCTCACTCCAATCTATTGACCTCAATCTTTAAGAAGCCTGAGTTAAGTTCTTTGTTGTGGTATAGGCCTCAATTGGTAGATAAATTTCATCTGAAAAATAGTAAACTCCTTCGCATGAATCTCCCGAGGTTTTCACGAAAATCTTGCCTGTATTTACAAATTCTAGGTAGACTATACCTATGCTTACTCTGACAATAACTCTTTGATGTCTAAATTATAATTTTTAGCTTGAGCATTTTTTGAGAGAATTTTAAAGATCTAAGTGAATGGTCTGTCTTGTCCTTTCCTTTTTTTTTTTATTTTGATAAAATTGTCTAACTTATTTCGCATGTGGCCCCTTTGCCTCCTTTATTAAGCCTCTCAGTTAGTTATTCTTCTACATTGCTAAGTATGTGAGAGGTCAGGAAATCAGGGCATGACATTATGAGATCTCATGTGTCTTTAAGTTTTTTTTGTGAAAGTGTAAGTTTAGTGGTTCCACTTTCATGTTCTTAGAACATTGGGAGTTCGTCCTCTTATTGAGGCCGTTTTTGAACATTGGGAGTTTGTCAATGATCTATTTTTTCTCATTTATTTGAGAACCTTTGATACTAGTTGTCAAAGTCTTCCGCCTCATGGTATTGATTACTTTGGTTAAGTAAGATTTTTAGACTATTAACCTCTACATTTTCTTAGTGGAGCTTCTATATTTTCTTAACGGTGGCTTCAAGCCTCCTAAAACTATTGGGCCATTTAAATTGTGTCTAGGAATTTGTCAAGCCCTAGGCTTTGACAAGATCTAGGATACATTTATATAATTAATAAAAATAAACAAACAAAATAAAAGATTTCCAAGAGCCGAGTGACAACACAATGAACCTAAGAATGGACAGAAAAAAAAAAGTGCACTGAGAAGCCTCGAGAACAATGGTGCCCCCTGATCCTCCCAATCTTGCTCAATTTAGTTGCTTCTTCAGCAGCAGCTCATTTCGTATTTGACTTGGCATTGGTGACCATTTAGGAGCTGTACTAATACATCTCCTACTTTCTTGTCTAGCTCGTACCAACCAGTACCAGATATCGGGCCTTTTTTGTCATGCTTCACATGAGAACCACCGAGGACTGATGACTTCTCCTCCTTTTGCCAAGCCTGATTTTCTTGTTTGTTATTGGTCCCGGGGTCTGGATTGCTCGTCATTTCTCACACTTTATTAAAGCCAAGAAAAATCACCGAGTGTCCTGGGGGAACTACTAATGCCATAGAAGCATTTGGACGAGTTACCAGCAACAATGCTATCCCAACGGCGTGTAACATCCAACCGAAAACGCTAGGGGTACATTAAGATAATTTTCCTTCTGCTTAGTGTTGGATAAACACCCACATTTGTTAGTTATTAAAGCCTACCTACTCTCAAGTGTCTTCACTTGTATGGCTATCACAATATCAAACAGACCCCATATATCTGCAGTAAATAAAAGGCACAATATCTCACAGTTGTGAGAGAAGTGCATCGTATATTACCAAGAATTCTCACAGCACTAGGTTTTACTCGTATTATCTTCCACCCCGGAGCTGAAGCACCTTCACTTTGAAAGTCACGAGAAGAATATGAAACTTGGAGCATTAGAGGGGCTACAATTGCCATAAATGTTGTAGTGGATTATCAAAAAATTGAAAAGACAAAACAAAAGCAACCACATAATGTATAATTGGGGAAGTCCTGCGAATTAGGATAAACCCAACATGAAATCGAATTAGGTTAAACCAAACATGCAAACTCATGAATCACGAGTATCTGACCACTTAACCACAACTGAGGAGTGGATACCAATATTGACTAGTCTACATGCATTCACATTACGCTATGTAAAACCATGTGAATAACAAAATGATATAAACTTTTTCTTAGCACGGCAGTGTATCTACTTATTTAATATGCATGGAGTAGCAAAATTATTGTTATACTAGAAAGATATCACTCACAATTCAAACCCTTCTCCACTTCCAAATCTGTGGCAATTTAACTGCCATAAGCTCTGAAGAGTAATTCAAATTTGATAAAGGAAACGATAAGAAGACTGTCTATTCAATATATGATCAAATTTCACAATTTTCTCTTAATTCTTACTACTTTTCACCAACTAGACGGACATAAAAGCCACAAAATCCAAAAGCAATTCACAGAACTTATAGCAAATGGTATGTAGGATAATATATAATTGAATTTTTTTACTTTCTGACTTGCTTAAATATTTCAGATATAAATTAGTGGTTTAGTGAGTGGGGAAATTTTAACATTGCAATACGTGCTCCAGGCCAGAGCAAAAACTCTACCCTTCCCAATTGCTATAATTTCAACCATTTGCTGCTATCTTCATCCTTGTACCGTAACAAGATTTTCTCAGTTACAGATTTTTTCAGAAAAAAGACTCCTATATCAATTACAACGGATTATGCCCACTCAAGGATACGCAAACTATGGCCAATTATTAAAACCAACATGCCATTTATTGATATAAGTTGATGAAATTTATGGCCTTAAATTCCCAAGCTCTCAATAACTAACCATGGTTTACAGTTTACTTCAGTAGCCAAATAAACTATCAGAAAAGAAAAATGCTTATGATTTAGAGATTATGCGATCCAAACATACTTAATTTTTTGATGGTCAGACAACTAACTTCCGATCTGTCAATAGTATATCTCAAACCCGAGGTATCTACACTCTCCCTCAAATTCCAGATATTCACCCCATACAAATCTATTACCTTCCAGCTCTAACCTGCAAAGAAGTAGACAACTTTTTAGTGTTTCCTTTCTCATGTGACCACATTGTAAAACATATATCAAATAGTGCTGGAAATAATCACTCAATGAATAATCAATAATCTATGAACATCATAATATATATGGCTAGGAGCTTAGACTGATGGACAGATGCAGGAATATTACAAGCCCCAGGCCAAGACTGACCCTAAGGTTTGAATAGACAATTTAAATCAAATTAATCCCAACTAATTCAGAGTCATCTAACATAAGGTAGAAGAAACTGGAAGATGTCATCAAGAAGCTAAATTTAGGGGATTATTGATATATCACGCCACAACAGGTGATTGTGTTAGACATATAATGTTATTTATACTCTTAAAGTATGTGAAATAATATTTTATTAGATTAATAAAATTTATTTATATATATATATATAATTGAGCATACATTAATGAGTCTATATTTATAAAGTATGTGATCTATGTATTAGACATATGATGTTAATACAGAGGGTATAGATTATAAGTTCTTTATAAATTAAATATAGTTCACAACCATTAATGAAAAAGGAATTTCATTATATAAGGTTGTAGTTTTTCTCATTCTTATAGTGGATGATTTACCTTGATTATTGAGGTAGATACGTCGAGTAGAAAAACTAGTGTATATATTACATTGAACGAGACCACTGTGAATTTCGATCTTATTCACTAAATGTTGTAGATCTTAATTCATAAAAGCTTTAATAAGTTTGATTGATCTTAATCCTGAGTAGGTAATGAACTTATATTTATGCGTTTTATCTTTTGAGTTATCACGGAATGAGATCCATATAAACGGTCAAAGCCTCAATAGTTTAAAGATATAATTTCATAAGTCATAGGAACGTATATTTACAAGATGGAATCTAATAAATAATGTCCACCTAAGCTTTTTGCAATACTTGATCATTAGAATCTGTGATCACAGTTTATTCAATAAATTATTTATTGAATAATAATATTTATTTATAAATCTATTTACAAATATAAACATATTAAAAGTGATCATAAGAGCATTCAGTGACTTAGGGGCAAATAAGTAATTAAAGAGGCAGACATTTTTTTCATAGCCTAACTTTAATTATGGACATCAATTATAGAGTTAATTAAGTGGTTATTATTGGTCTAAAGACCAAACCCAATTTTATTAAAATGAGTTTTTTTACTTTATAACATAGGTTACTAGAGTACAGTCCTTGACTTTTAATAGAATAGCCTGAGGTTAACTTATAGGAATTTGTGTATTATGAGATAATAAGAACTAGACCTTTTAAGTTAGAGTTAGGAAGCCCATGGGTCTTGTAGTCCCTCTACTAGCTTAAATCTTAATCAAACTCTAATTTTCTAATCCTAATCTAATTCTAAATACCTAAGGGAGATTCCTATATATATGAGAGGTATGGAGTAGTAAAGTCAATAACAACCATAACCAGAAATTTGTTGTTTTACGTATTCTTACGTAGAAAAAGAATTTAATTATTATCATTCTATCAGATTTTGGTATTAGTGTTTTTAGAGATTAAGAAAGATCCACGTGCCCATACGCGTTGAGTTTGAAGATTGAGAATAGTAAAGAAGATTGCAGTTGGTCAATTTAAGATCTGTCATAGCGAGAAATTGAGGTAATATTTTATCCCTATACATGTAATTATGAACAAGACGATCTGACTTTCACTGCGTTCATTTTATTAAACAAAAGAAAAAATTATTTTACAACTAACAGCTTGCTCAATTCAAAAGAGCTAGAGGGTTTCACCTGTGAAAATATAAAATATAAATTGCTTAGGGCACTGTAATTAGTTCAATTTAAAGGTAGAGAAATTAAAATCAGTTTTAAAGGAAATAAAACATAATAAAATATAAAAGGATTTATGATTAATGTGAGAATATTGATTGAAAATTATCTAGATATGATTTGGAGAGCAAGTTAAGTGCGTAGGGTACGAGAGGATCAAAGACAAACGTGAAAGGAGATGAAAGACGAAGGTGCGGTGCCCAGGTGTGGGTGTTGCGGTGATGGGCGTTGAGTGCCGCAGATCTGGGCACGAGAATAGTTTTCATTTTTATACTTATCTATTTCGTCTTCCACTTGCTTTAGGACTCCCTAATATAACTTTCATACATTTAGAGTAAACCTAGGAGATCCTAAAGCCTATATAAAGGCTCTTTATTAGCTTGTAAATATATTTGAGTGGTTATTGAAGAAATCTTTGTGATTAAGCCTTCTTTGTGAAAAATAATTCCTAGATTACAAGAGAGAGTGTTCTTTGTGAGTCTTTCTTGTAAAAGGCGTGCTGGGTGAGTGCCTTTGAGATTCAATAATAAGTAGAGTGATCTTGATCCGTCGTGAATGTAAACAAGTTACCAAATCACGTAAATTTTCTGTGTGTTCTTCTTCTACCCTTTCCCTCTTTAAGTCCTTAATTACTTGCTCTGCACTATTTGCTTGGGTGATAATGCTTGTTTGTGTACTTCTACTTCAATGAATTGGTATCAGAGTTAGGCTCTAAGCAGACATAGCCACACTTAAGTATGAAGTAGAGAAATTCAAACGAATGAATGACTTTAATCTGTGTAAGATAAAGGTAAAGGCGTTGTTGGTAAGTCAATAATTAGGCTTAGTATTAGAGGAGATTGCAACTTTATCTAGTGAAGAAGAAAAGATGCCAAAGTCATCTAAAGCTGAAGTAGAAAGAAGGGACATTCAAGAAAGAGCTCACAGTGCAATCGTTTTATCATTGAGCGATGAAGTATTAAGGAAAGTAGTAGGTGAGAAGACGACGCTTGGTCTTTGAAAAAAGCTTGACTCATTTTAAATGCGAAAATCATTAGCCAATAGATTGCATATAAAGAAGAAGGTGTATCAGCTACCCATGTTAGAGGAGACGCCGATGAAAGATCATATAGATGTCTTCAATAAAATCATCCTTGATCTTGAGTTTATCAACATCAAGATAGAAGATGAAGATGGAGCAATTATCTTGCTAAGTTCACTCCCTAAGAGTTATGAGAGCTTTGTTGATACGATACTCTATGGTAGAGAGAGTTTAACGATGAGCGATGTGAAATCATCATTAAACTCAAAGTTACGAGAAAATTATATTACAAAAGACCCTTATATAGAGATAAAAGAAAAAAAGGGCTCAAGGTTAAAGTTCAAGACTCCTAGAAAGTGCTACTGCAGCAAGAAAGAGGGGCACTTCATAAAAGACTATCCTGAGAAGAGAGCACAAGATAAAAAGAAAGTGGATACTACGTTAGCCTATGATGATTGCTATAACAGGGTAGAGACACTCCGCGCTACTGATGGTGAGAACACTGAACAATGAATTCTTGATTCTAGTTATATTTTTTACATATGCCTACATGAGTCTTGATTTGTAAATTTCTAGCACATTAGTGGTGGTAAGGTGTTAATGGGTAATGACATTGCATGTTAGATAATGGAAATTAGTAATGCTAAAATAAGGTTGTATGATGGGCGAGTGAGAGAGTTGAGATGTAAGGTTGCATGATGGGTGAGTTTTTACATGTGCCTACACAAGTCTTAGTTTGTAAATTGCTAGCACATTAGTAGTGGTAAGGTGTTAATGGGTAATGACATTGCATGTTAGATAATGGAAATTGGTAGTGTTAAAATAAGGTTGCTTGATGGGCGAGTGAGAGAGTTGAGATGTTAAGTATGTTCTTGACCTCAAGAAGAACTTGATCTTGCTAGAGACTTTAGACCAGAATAGGTGTTCCATTAGGATCAACAGAGGGGTTTTGAGAGTATTGAAGGGTCCTATGGTGGTAATGAGAGGAGAGATGCACAAAGGTGCTTAAGGGTGAAGTCGTGAGTGGTTCTACATTATTCTCTATAGATAATGAAAATGCAAATCAAGTTGTGACATCTTAGACTGGCACACCTAGGCGAGAGAAACTTGAAGGAGTTATTTAGTCAAAAAGTGTTTGGTAAAAATAAGTTTCAGCCCTTAGAGTTTTGTGAGCATTGTGTGCTTGGGAAAGCACATAGGGTAAGGTTTAGTATCAATAAACATAAGACTAAGGGGACTCTTGACTACATATACTTGGGCCTTTGGGGACCAGCTTAGACAGTTACTCGTAGTAGTGCTAGGTATTTTCTCAGATTGATTGATGACTATTCAAGGAAGCTGTGGGTCTATGTGTTAAAGAGCAAGGATCAAGCATTGATGTGTTCAAAACTTGGAAGGCTCTTGTTGAGAATCAGACTGGTAAAAGGGTGAAGAGGTTGAGAATTAACAATGGCCTCACGTTTTGCAATAAGGAGTTTAATAGGTTTTATGCTAAGCATGAGATTATAAGGCATAGAATGGTAAGATCAACACCACAGTAGAAGGGCATAGCTGAGAGAATAAATAAGACCCTACTTGAAAGGGTTAGATGCATACTTACTAATGCAAATATGTCCAAGGTATTTTGGGGAAAAGCTATAATGACTGCAACTTATTTGATTAATAGAAATCCCTTATTAGCAATTAACTTTAAGACACCAGAAGAGAAATAGTGTGGCAATCCTCTTAAGTATGACCACCTTAGAATATTTGATTGCCCTACCTTTGTACATGTTAAAGAGGAAAAGTTGAAACCTAGAGCCATTAAAAGGGTATTTATAGGATATTCCAAATGAGTGAAAAGATACAAGGTGTGGTGTAAAGACTTGATACAACTAAGAAGTATCATAAGCCGTGATGTGACATTCGATGAGATGACCATGCTAAAAGCCACCTAAGAAGATGAAAAAGAATAACTTGTGCGTAAGGAAGACTCAGCACCCGAGTCAATAGAAGTTAAAGTGGAGACTAAGAATAGATTTAATATGCTTTCAGATCAGCACTTCAACAAGAAGATCCTTGAAGAAGAACTAAGAATATCAGCGAGTTCCTCCAAGTCCACCCAAAAAAAGACTAGGACTCTTGAGATGGAACTTAAAGAGTACCAGCAAGCCAGAGATAGGCTAAGAAGAACGATTAACCTACTAATTAGGTATGCATAAGTAAATTTAGTTGCTCATGCTTTTAATTCTACTTACACTCATGAGTATGATAAGCCTAGAACATTTGGTAAGGTTATGGAGAGTGAAAACAAGAAAGAATAGTAGCAAGCTATGGAAAAAGAGATTAGTTCTCTTAGGAAGAACAATACCTGGAAGTTGAGTTGAGAGACCTTAAAAGAAACTAATTGGGTGCAAGTGGGTGTATAAAGTGAAGGAGGGGATACCGGGGATAGAGCCTACAAGATTCAAGGCTAGGTTAGTTGCACAAGCTTTTACTCAGAGAGAGGGAGTTGACTTTCATGAGATTTTCTCTCCAGTCGTCAAGCACACATTCATTAGGATTTTGTTAGTCATGTGTGCAAATCTTGATTTACATCTAGAGCAGATGGATGTAAAGACATTTTTTCTGCATAGAGAGGTTAAAGATATGATATACATGGCACAGTCACAAAGGTTCGAGGAGCCCAGAAAAGAAGATCATGATTGTATATAAAAGAAGTCATTATATAGGTTAAAGCAATTAACTAGACAATGGTATAAGAGACTTAATGAGTTTATGATGGCTTATGACTTTAGTAGGAGCAAGTATGATGGATATGTGTATTTTAAAAACATAAGTTGTGGGATAATGTATTTGCTTTTATACGTCGATGAAATGTTGATTGCATGTAAGAATATGGAAGAAATACAGAAACTCAAAAAGTAATTGAATAGCGAGTTTGAAATGAATAATTTGGGAGTAGCAAAGTGAATATTGTGTATGGATATTGTGAGGGAAAAAAAAGATGTTATCTTCTTGTCCCAACAGCTTTATATACTCAAAATTCTAGAGAAGTTTGGTATGTCCAATACAAAGGCTGTCTCTACTCCTTTGGCCATGCATTTTAGACTTTTAGCAGCACAGTCACCGACATTTAAAGAGGAGAAACTATAGATGAGTAAAGTACCGTATGCAAGCGCTATAGCGAGCATCATGTATGCAATGGTTTACACAAGGCCAAACATAGCAAAGGCTGTGAGTATGATAAATAGATACATGATAAATTTGGGTAAGGATCACTGGCTTGCAGTGAAGTAGATTTTGAGATACCTCAATGGGATAACAAATCACGAGTTAATTTATAAAAAGAATGAGGACAACAGTGAATTGGTAAGAGAGTACGTAGATTCAGATTATACAAGTGATTTAAACAAGAGAAGATCATTGACGGGCTACGTATTCAAAGTATTTAGGTGTAGTGTGTGTTGGAGATCAGTTTTATAACATGTTGTTACACTATCTACCACAAATGCGGACTACATAGTTGTTGGTGAAGCTATTAAAGAGGCCGTGTGGTTGAAAGGTATATGCGCGGAGGTATTGGCTAGTAAAGATTTGAACACCGGTATATATTATGACAGGTAGAGTGCTATACACCTAAGCAAGCATTAAGTGTTCTACGAGAAGTCGAAATACATTAATGTGCGGCTCCATTACATTCGAGAGATTGTGCAAAAGGTGAATTCAGTCTAATGAAGATAGCATTGTCTAAAACCCTATTGACATATTGACTAAGTCACTGCCCTCAGTTAAATTCATCCTATACAAGGACTTAACCGGAGTCGCTACTTTGTAAGGGTGATCGAAGATGCGGAGATGAGAGATTGAGTTACTTTGTTGATAATTTTGAATCAATGAGGGGATTTGTTAGAATATTGATTGAAAATCATCAGGATATGATTTGAAGAGCAAGCCAAGTGCATGAGGTACGCGAGGATCGAAGACGAATGTGAAAGAAGGCGAAAGATGAAGGTGTTGTGCCCAGGTATAGACAGTGCGGTGCCTAGAACATAACTTGAGCTCCGCGGCTGCCAGGCGAGCGCACTAGTGCCACAGTGATGGGCGCTGAGAGCCACGACGCTGGGCGTGGGAATAATTTTCAATTTTTATATTTACCTATTTCGTCTCTCAGTTACTTCAGGACTCCCTAATACGACTCTCACACATTTAGGGTAAGCTTTGGGTATAGTGTATATTAGAGATCAGTTCTATAACATGTTGTTGCACTATCTGCCACATATACGGAGTACATAACTGTTGGTAAAGCTATTAAAGAGGCCGTGTGGTTGAAAGGTATATGTGCAGAGGTATTGGCTAGTAAAGATTTGAACACTGATATATATTGTAACAGCCATAGTGCTATACACCTAAGCAAGCTTTAAGTGTTCTACGAGAAGTCGAAATACATTAATGTGCGACTCCATTACATTTGAGAGATTGTGCAAAAGGTGAATTTAGTCTAACGAAGATAGCATCATCTAAAAACCCTACTGACATATTGACTAAGCCACTGCCCTCAGTTAAGTTCATCCTATGCAAGGATTTAATCGGAGTCACTACTTTGTAAGGGTGATCGAAGATGTGGAGATGAGAGATCGAGTTACTTTGTTGATGATTTTGAATCAAGGAGGGAATTTGTTAGAATATTGATTGAAAATCATTAGGATATGATTTGGAAAGCAAGCCAAGTGCGTAAGGTACATAAGGATCGAAGACGAACGTGAAAGGAGGCGAAAGATAAAGGTGTTGTGCCTAAGTGTAGGCAGTGTGGCGCCCAGAACATAACCTGAGTGATATGGCTGCCAGGCGGGCGCACTAGTGCCACGGTGATGGGCGCTGAGTGTTGTGTGTTTTCTATAACACAAATTAGCGCAAGTGCACGTTGTCGCAACAAGTAATATATGATGAGAAAAGTGTCGATCCCACAGAGAATGATTTATCTTTTCTAGTTTAAGTACTGAAATGGTGTTTTTCTACTATTATCCAGAAAATGATTTAATGTATGATATTAAACTACTCAAGTAAAAGAACAACTTAATTATGCTAAGTGATAAACTAAATTACCAACAAGTTAAATTCAATATGAGAAATCCTAAGATTACAAACTATCCCCCATTATGCAAATAAATTCAGCAGAATCTCTTTGATGTTTATTAGTTTCAACTTGATATATTGACCAAAACACTTAACACATCACAAGCCTCTTTTGCAGGTCAAGTGAATCTATTCCATCCAATCAAATATCTATATGTCTATGATAAATAAATTGAACAAAATTCATTAAGCACAAGTTTTATGAGCCATACATGCCTTATGAGTATATGTCTATCTCATATGAAACTCAAGTGTACTACACTATGATCATGCATCAATATGCTTAAGACTAAATACCTAAATGCCTTTGTCAAGTTTATTTAAGCATTTCTAGATCAATTTAACTACTAGCCAAGTAATCAAATAGCATTAAGCACAAGCACAATGAATATATCAAAAGCTGAATTAATACCATAAAAGAGAGAGCTAAAATCCATCACAAATGAGTTCAAGGATATAATTCTAGATTAATGAAATTAGCTCATCATTAAACTACACAATCTTGAAGCTAATTCCATCAATACATGTAAACTAAACATCTTACAACAAGTAAAGAATCAAAGAAAAGAAGACATCCCTGTCAAATGTCTTTGAAGTTGAAGCTTGCTTTCCTCCTCTTTGATTTCTCCAAACTTAGAAGTTAGGTGTTTCTTTGTGTTTCCAGCTGCTGTCCCAGCTGGAGTCCTTGCTCAAAATGTAAGTTTTGAGCAAATAAATAGGTAAGAGCACGGAATTAGGGCGCATTTTTGGGTTTCCTGATTTTCAGGAACCTGTCACAACTTGTTGTCCAGGTCCCGGCGCCGCGGCGCTGCGATTTGGCGCTGCGGCGCTCACTTTCTGCAATCGGCGCCGCGGCGCTGAAATCCAGCGCTGAGGCGCTGCACTGTTGCTACAGTGGTACTGTAGCAGTGTATTGTAGCTACAGTATTACTGTTGCAAACAGTGCCTCCATTCGTATTTTTATCTCTAATGCTCCGATTTGCGTCCGTTTTCCGGTATTTTTGCTCCGATAATGCTTCAACCTATAAAACAACATTAATACGCATAAATAGCCCAATTATTGAGATAAATTGAACAAATATCAAGTTACGAAGATAAAATAGTTTATACAATTACGCCTTATCACTGAGCGCCACGGAGCTGGGAGTGGGAACAGTTTTCAATTTTGATATTTACCTATTTCATCTCTCAGTTACTTCAGGACTTTCGAATATGACCCTCACACATTTAGGGTAAACTTAGGACGTCTTAAAGCCTATATAAAGGCTCTCTATTGGCTTATAAATATATTTGAGTGATCATTGAAGAAATCTTTGTGATTAAGCCTTCTTTGTGAGAGAAAATCCCTAGATTACAAGGGAGAGTGTTCTTTATGAGTCTTTCTTGTAAAATGCATATTGGGTAAGTGCCTATGAGATTTAATAATAAGGAAAGTGATCTTGATCTGCCATTGATGTAAGTAAGTTGCCGAACTACGTAAATTTTTTGTGTGTTCTTTTTTTACCATCTATCTCTTTAATTTCTTAATTACTTATTCTATACTATTTACTTAAGTGATATTATTTATTTGTGTGCTTCCGCTTCAACAATTAGTTTTATTTTTCTTAGTTTTTTCTCAGGTGAAAAAAAAATACTATTTTAGAAATCTTTTAATTTAAGTGATTTCTAATAATCGTCTCTCACTAGGAAATAAAACAATAAAACAAAAACAACCACAACAACAAAAACAATCTGATAGTTTTATTTAAAATTGTATTCATTAAATCTTCAACTAGTGACTGCTTAATCTTATTTCATTACATATGTCATAAAAGCCTTCAGCCTATATAAGTTGTGTTTATTACATTTGAAGCTTTTTGATTTTAAATGGTTTCTTAATAGTCGTGTCCCACTAGGAAACAAAACAATAAACATAACGACAAAAATTACAATAATAAAGATGATAGTTTAATTTAAAATTGAATTCACTACATTTTCAACTAGAAATTGCTCAAACTTAATTTACAAGCAATTTTATAAAAGCCTTCTGTCTATACTAGTCATGGTTGTAACTATTAGATATATAATGTTATTTATGCTCTTAAAGCATGTGAAATAATATTTTATTAGATTAATAAACTTTATTTATATATATAATTGAGCATACATTGATGAGCCTATATTTATAAAGTATGTGAACTATGTATTAAGTGTATGATGCTAATATAGAGGGTATAGATCACAAGTTCTTTATAAAATAAATCTAGTTCACAATTATTAATAAAAAAAATGACTTTTCATTATGTAAGATTGTAGTTTTTATACTTCTTAAAGTGAGTGATTTGTCTTGATCATTAAAGTAGGAACTTCAAGTAAAAAAACTAGTATATATATTACATTGAACGGGACTACTTGAATTTCGATCTGATTAGCTAAATGTCGTAGATCTTAATTTACAAAATGTTTAATAAGCTTGATTGATCTTAATCCCGAGCAGGTAATGAACTTACATTCATGCATTGTATCTTTTGAGTTATCATAGAGTAAGATTTATATAAACGGTCAAAACCTCGATAACTTGGAGATATAATTTTATGGGTCGTAGAAATATATATTTGCAAGATGGAATTTAATAATTAATATCCACCTAAGCTGTTTGTAGTATTTAATCATTAAAATTTGTGGCCACATTTTATTCAATAAATTTATTTATTGAATAATAATACTTATTTGTAAATTTATTTATAAATATAGACATATTAAAAGTGACCATTAAAACATTCAGTGACTTAGGGGCAAATAAGTAATTAAAGAGGTAAGACATTTTTTTTATGGCCTAACTTTAATTATGGACATCAATTAGAGGGTTAATTAAGTAGTTATTATTTATCTAAAGACCAACCCAATTTAATTAAAATGAGTTTTAATTAAATGGACTTTTACTTAATAACATAGGTTATTAGACTATAGCCCTTGACTTTTAGTGAAATAGCCTGTGGTTAATTTAAAAGAATTAGTGTATTATGAGATAATAAGAACTAAGCTTTTTAAGTTGGAGCTATGAAACTTATAGGTCTTATAGTTTTTCTACTAATTCAAATTCTAATCAAACTCTAATTTTCTAATCCTAATCTAATTCTAAATACCTAAGAGAGATTCATATATATATAGGAGGTATAAGGTAATAATAAAAGTGAATGAAATAATAATTATAACTGAAAAATTCTTTTTACGTATTATTATGTAGAAAATTAATTTGGTTATTACCATTCTTTTAAATTTAGATATTGGTGTTTTTAGAAATTAAGAAATATTTACGTGCCCACACGCATTGAGTTTGAAAATTAAGAGTAATATAGAAGATTGCAGTTAGTCAATTCAAGATTTGTCATAGCAAAAAATTGAGATAATTTTCTATCCTTATACATGTAATTATGAATAAGACGATCTGACTTCCGCTATGTTTATTTTATTAAACAGAATTTTTTATTTCCTACCCAACAGTAACATGTGAAGTGATCACAATAATACATATTATACAGGAGATAAGAAGGCAGGTTTCTCTGTCTATTTAGTTAAGATGTATGGCATTCACCACAAAAGACAGTTTCATTAGCTGCAAAAATGTGCAAAAAAATGAGTCTCTGAGTTTTGAAAGACACAGATGAAAACAAACCTGTCTCTCATTTGAGCTGTGCTGATAATATAATTGAATTTATATTGTTCTGGTTTCAGTTGCACCAATTGGTCATGGGTAATGACCTCAGGCAGGTTTGAAGCAATGCTGACAGAACAACAAAGCAACATTTTATAGGTTATATGAGCAAACTACAAACAGATTAGTTTAACACAGTATAACACATTTATGAATCAGATTCCAAATTTGTGGAAATTTTTTAAGAGATTATTTACCCGACCATAGTTATTGCCCATAACTTTCTATGTGCAATAAAAGATTTTGGAATGAAAAGCATCCTAATCTCAAAATAAATATGTAAAATTGCTGGGCAGTAAATTTTCAGGCCAACTGTATTATTGAGATAACATTCTACCCCAAAATAACTCCTTTGATATTGCTCCCAAATGTTGGCACATTGTATAGAAATCAGAAAAGAACTAATTATGTGACAGATGGATAGGCAATTATTATTTACAGGAATATCACTTTCAGTTGAAACAAGCTGCATTAAATGGCTAAGTTTTGTGAAGATATGAACTCGTACCGCAATTTTGGATTAGAAAGTATCACTTTGTAAGACAAACATCTTTTTCGTACAGCAATTCCCCTTCGTTCAAGATATGATTCAACAATGGAAGCTTGTTTCTTCACTTCCTCCACCTGGAACACAGAAATTCAAAGAAACAGAAAAAGTTGGATGACCAATAAAAACATTCAGTACATATTTCTTTTTGTCCTTAATTTCCCAACTTCTAGAAGGCTATAAAGATCAAAATAAAGGAACAAAACAAGAAAACCATGCAGGCAACAAAATCTTACACCAGCCTATGAAACATCAGCAAAAACTTTCTTAAAAGTCATATATAATCCATGACAAACAGTAATATAATTATTTTAGAGCATTAATATTAAGTAAATATGATGATTAGTCACACGGTAAGTACCATTTTGATTTCATTAAAAAAAAAGGAAGAAGAAGAAGATGATGCTGGAGATATGCATTAAGCTGGAAAGACTATTTTTATTGTCAGAACCTTCAAAACAAGCTACTATTTGTTGAAAGTTTGCAGGAACTCTTAGCAATCAATATGCTAGAAGCAATGCTTATCAGCACTTTAAAGAAACTGATACTTTTAACTATAACTTACAGGATCAGGATGAAGAACAGCTCCTTGTTGATAGTCACCCATACAAGATCAGCTGCCACCCGCATTGATTGATGGAAATCCCAAGAAATGCTCGACAGAAATCACTATTACCTCCTGTAATGATGCATTTTACTGTTATTAAAATTACATTACCTAGGCCTACATCTCCTAATTGTCAAGAAAGTTAATATTAAAAGCAAGAACACTAAAATCATAACTAGTCGTATGTTTTTTAAGCCTTTTCTTTTCCAAATATCTAAAAGCAAAAAACTTTACCCAAAAGCTACAGTTGATATCTTAGCTCAAAAACCGTAGTTGAGAACTAACACATCTCTTCACAGGTTTCTCATCTTGATAAAGAACATTTATAGAATTTAGACATAAACACAATGTGAGGGGAACTGGGACCCATGACCTTCTGATCAAACTCAAGTTACCCCCAGAAGGTTAGCATGATATGTAAACACTGACAAACAACACACTTGCTCTAATCATAATCCGAATAGCCTGTCATAGTTAGCATAAGAGCTAACATAGGTCCAGGAGAGTTGATTTCTACTTCCATTTCTTGAGTGAATTAGTGAGAGGTTAAATTTTGAATAACTGATTTGTTTTTAAACAATGTCTTTTTAATAGTAAATCTTTTATCGAACAGCCTGAAATTCTTCCCCAGCCCAAATTTCTATCCCCAATTTTTGTGGTGACGTCTACTCTTGTTTTAAGAGATTTCTAGTCACCATATAACCGAGAGAACTGAACCTGTAACATCCAAAGTGGAGGTGCAAGTGCCAACCATCACAACTATGACGTGATTGGCCGGATAACCATTGGTACGGGCGTTTCTCCAGAAGATTTTGAAAATGAACGGAGAGTCTCTCTCGAAGATGTCATAAATGAAGAGAATCCCCAAGCATAAAGGTATTAAAATGGAGAGATCCCAGAAGCATATGGAGATTAATTTGCAGACAACCCAGTTGCATATATGTATTAATTTTATACTCAACCTCAAGCATATATATATTAAACTCAAACAGATCCTCATCAGGATTGTTTGGATCTGAGAAAATCTTTATTTTCCTGAGATATTTACTGTAACAATATGCTTTTCTGTTCTTAACTTTTGGGAAAATTTTCAAAAAAGACCTCCAATTTTATAGAGTATTCTTTTGTAGCTACACATGAATTTTTTTAATTTTTATAGTAAAAAAAAGTTAAAATTGAACACAATTACCCCAACACTAAATTTCTTTTACTTTTTTCCATCTCTCATCCAAGCCAATAAAATTATGAAATTTTGATAGATTTAATAATAAATGGATAAATTTTGTAAAAATAATAAGTAGAAAATGAGAAAAAAATAGCAAAAATGACATTTTTAAGTGTTATAGGCAGCAGGACACTGTGCTGGGGCCTTAGTGGTATCACATAGAGTGCTCTGGTGCCACCATATGGTGCGGCCAAAATATTTTAATATTTAAAAAAAATTAATTTATTTTATTTTGATTTGAAATTAAATTAATTTTACTTGTTAATAAAATTAATGAATGAATTTATTTAATAATATTAAATAAAGTATTGTTATTTTAAATTAGTAAATTTTTTAAATAAAATATAATTATTATATTTAATATATATTAATTATTAATTAATATATTTAATTATTAAATTTATTTTAATAATAATTAATTAACAATAAAATAATTAAATAATATAATAAATTATTTTTACTCTTAAAAATGTAAAAAAGATATATATTTTAAAAAATTTCTCTCTGCAATAATTTACAATAGCAATTAAACAATTACAAATTTGGTAAATCATAAACTCATGATTTTTAACCCTAAACTTTAAAATTTAAATTTATGATCATTAACTCTAAATTATAAATCTTAAATCCTAAACTCGTGATTCTTAACTTTAAACCATATCTTAAAACTAAGATCTTTAATTCTAAACTCTAAATCCATAATTCGTAATCCTAAATCCTAAACCATGATCTTTAACCTTAAACTCAAAATCCTTAGTAGAACTACTCTTAATCTGTTTGGAATAATAAAAAATATTCAATTAATTCTTAACTATACGGAATCATGGAACATCCCACATTATCCTCTAATAGAGGAAAACACAATGCTTATCTATTTTATGTGAATTGTCTCAAGTCTATACTAGAATTAGTGATAATTATGGATGTTTAAAAGATTCTGTTTTGAAGTCAACTTAAAATAATAATACTATTTTGGCATTAGCTTATTGATAAATTTTATCCTCTTCTATTATACCCAATGTGTAATATCTGATCCCTATTAGTAGTATAGTTGTCTAAATTTTGGTATAAAGCGATAAAGACAACGTAAGGTTACTCGATTTCAACCTTATTAGAAATACTTTTATGGTGTATGTGTGTGAGGTATTAGACCTAAATTGATAATTTCACAGTCGAACGGGGAGTCGAACAATCAAGGAATATTTTTGGATTTTTTTTCTATTGGCTTGAAAAAGAAAATTTCAATTTAACACAGCTTTTCTTAAGAAACACAATTCATGTGTTAAAAATGGACCAATTAGAGATAAGTTAATGGATTTTCAAGTTAGAAGTCTAGTTAGTTCCTTTAATTATTCTAACTAAATAGTTAGAAATGAGCCAATTGAAAGCTTTCAATTCTAACTAATGGCTTTTGAAAATTTAGAATTAGTTGAGGGGCAAATTGAACTTTTGGGAGAGCGTTATATAAGGATGAAGTGTCTAAGTTAAAAGCATAATATGTTAGAGCAAAAGAGATGTGATTTTCGGCCATGAAAGGGAGATGCTGCTTGACAGGATCCGCCTCGAGACCCTCTACTGTAAGTCCCAGCGACCCTATCGGGTACCTCGACAGAAGTTCTTCAAAATATAACTAGGTAAGTTGAGAAATTTCTACGAGGCGAACCCCTTTTTAGTTCTTGCTACTACTGAGAAAGTCTTATAATATACATAAAAATGACATCTTCATTTAAAAAAAAAAAACGGGCAGAGTTTTCCCTGTTTTTCAAAAACTCCATATAAAACCTACAAAGAAATTTCACTTTTATTTCAAACAATTCTCAATACTACCAATTTGGACCTTCGGTCCTTTCCATGTCAAATCCAACATAACTCAATAGTTTCATTTAAATCACAATATGAGCATACTTATAAAAAGATAAAAACGATTATCATAATATCGAAATCTCTTCTGGTTGGTTCAAAACATACATACCTATAATTACTATGCATAAAATAAAGGGTGCTATTTAGCACATTTAAATATACAAAAATGATCTTTGGATTTGGTCCACTACTCGACAATAGGAGAATTAGCAACTTGCGTACCGAGACCTGCACTTGGGAATGGGTGTTTAGAAAACATAAAACACAAAACGAGTGGGCAAAAGGAGCTCAGTGAGTGCAATTAAGATTTCAAGTAAAATAATATTTTGCATAGGTAGCAAATTCTAAAGTACATGCAGAAATCAAGCTTCTAAAACCGATGTAAAGCTGTAAAACGATTTCTAATATCATATGCTAATGAAATCTTGCCGAGCGGGTTTTATCTACATCTTTGGAAAACAATATCCAAAATATATGTAATACAATAACTACCATGTGCATATAAATGCATAAAATGCTATCGATAGATCGAAAACTAGTAAAGTCCTCGCTCGGTCATTTTCTTTCTAAACTACACCAATGATAACCATAAAGCTCTATACTCACGCAACGACTCAACTAGCACCGCACACGTGAGTAGGTCACGGGGCACCTCAACTAGCAGCACCCACAGTGACATCTCAAGACATTTCACTGGCTATGCAGCGGAATCCTACATCGTATACAAATAGCGAGACAATACCCCGTACACATAGAGCGACTCATATGACTCGACACCCCGACTTCCCAGAATTAGTGACACACCCCCATGACCTGCCCTTGTGTACGGGATATACCGGCCGAGTCTAATACAATCTCCATCACTATAATCTGAGGATACCAATGGCCTTTAAAATAAATGCAAAAATTTTTATACTATTTTTTAAACTGAACATGTAAATGCATATCTATGGATGCATATCAAGATCATAATCATGTTTATGCATTGAAAACTCATAAAACATACATTTTCATTATGCAAAAACATAATAAACGAAAGATAATAGAAAAAGGCAGATTTTTCACTCATTACCGCTCTGCGCTCAATTTTGCTCCCGATGTTTGCTCCCCTTATCGCTCTCGGTTATCTTCACCTACGCGCCATAAATGACATTTAGACCAAATCGAATGCTAGAATCCGATTTAACTACTAAACATCTTAATTGGTATACAAAGCCCGGATGCATACTACTTCCCAATTTTTATTTACGAAGCCATTTAATCTATTCTAACTCACCATCTGGTGCCCTGAAAATTATTGAACGCCTTATAACTTAGTTGGACATAATTGCCCTTCACCTTTTCAAAATGGACAATTATGTCCTATTTTCTTCATTTTTGGTTTTTCCATCAACCATATACATTTAATTTACAATATGCACCATTTACACACAACAACTCAATCAAAACACCACTCAATCCCTAACTTCCCTAAAGTGGCAGAATTTCACCTTAGGTTCCAACACATTCCTTTTCTCAATTTCTTGTTCCAATTACAACAAAATCAAGCCAACTTAATTCTAAAGCCCTAATTACAACCAATTGAAATCTCTACATCAAAATCACCAAAAACTCTAATTCTTACCTTGCCAATTTCTTCAAATTGATGACTCCTTCAAGCTCCACACTAGAATTCAACTCAATCTAAGCCAAGAATACACAGAAGAATATCAATTGAAGCATTATTGAAAGCTCACTTATCAAACTCATAAAACAATGCTTTTCTTACCTCTTTTTGTTGAATTTCCACTAATGGAGACTTCAATTGAGCTTAAGGATTGGTATGTAACCTTATTTTGGCTTGATTAAGCATGACAAATCATGAAAAAAATTTGAAATTTCACTATAGCAGTACCTTCCCCCCTTGCACAAATTTGCTCTAAGTGTTTGCTTTTCATCTCTTGAAAACTCTACAAACTTTCAACATATATATAGTGCTCCCTCAATTGACCATTTTGCCCTTAAACTTACTCAAAACTTCTAATTTGCCATTAGTTGAAAACAAATTATGTAATTAGTTCATTTGTAACTATCTAGTTAGAATAGTCCAAAGAACTAACTAGAATTTCCAACTTGGCAATCCATGAGATTTCTTCTAATTGGTCAATTCTCTAATATATGGATTATGTTTCTCAACAAAGGCTTGTTCCATACATCACCGTTAAATAGAAATTCATGTAGTAAATTAGAATTTCCTTTTCCAAGCCAATAGAGAAAATTTTCAAAAATATTCTAGAGTTATCCGGAGCTTCGACCGCATGTGAAATTACCAAATTAGGTCTAATATCTCTCATGCGCACTATAAATAAATATATTCTAATAGGGTTAAAATTGAGTAACCCTACGGTGTCTTATTTGATATATATCGAAATCTCGGCGCCAATTCTACTAATAGGGATTGGATATTACACTAGTATAGTGAAATGTAATGCTTTTTAAATGATTTTTCATGCTTGATCGAGTTAAAATCAAGCTAAATACCAGTTTCTAAAATCAATAGAAGCTTGCAGTAGTGAAAACCTAAGGAAAGGAGGTAAGAAAAAACTTATTTAGTAATAGTGGTTTATGATTCTTCATGATCATTTCAATTAATGTATTTGTCTGAATTCTTGATTTAGATTGAGTTAAATTCAAGTGTGGAGCTCAAATGAGACACCAAACTAAAGGAATTAGTAAGGTAAGAAATAGGGTTTGGTGTGATCTTGTTGTAGAAACTTCAATTGAATACTATTAGGGCATTAGAATTAAATTGGCATAATTTGAATGTCATTAGAATAAGAAATTGAGAAAAGAATTGGGTTGGGTAAGAAAGGTGAATTTGGCCACTTTAGAAATTTTAGGGTTTGAGTTATGTTTTGGCTTAATTGTTGTGTATAAATGATTCATTGCATTAATTGGGTGTATATGAGTGATAGAAAATTAAAAAAGAAGAAAAATGAACATAACTGTCCATTCTTGATAAAACGAAGGGCAATTATGCTTAACCAAATTTATAGGGTGTTAAGCAATTTTTATGGCATCGAATTGTGAATTAAATAAGATTGAATGACTTCATAAATGAAAATCAAAAAGTGAAATCCATCTAGGCTTTGTAGGTCGATTAGGGCACTTACTAGGTTAAGTATAATTTTAGCATTTGTAAAAGTTTTAAATGTCATTTGTGTCATATAGGTGAAGGAAATCGAGAACGGTAAAAGAAGGAAGATTTTTAGAGAATAATTAAGTTTAGAGTGGTTGGTGAGTGAAAATTTGTAATGATTTTTTTTATTTAATATGTTTCAGCATATTGAACTTACATATTTTATGTGATTTTAATGCATAAGCATGATTTACGATTCTGGTATATAATTATAAATAGGCATTTCTATGTTTAGTTTAAGAAACAGTTTTAAAGTTATTAAATTGGTTTCAAAGGCCATTAGTACCCTTAGAATACAGTGTGGTGATAGTTTAAGACCTAATCGATATATCCCGTACGCATGGGCAAGTATTGGGGGGAATGGTGAGTCACTAACTTTGAAAAGTCTAGTTGTCGAGTCATGTGGATCGCTCTATGTGTACGGGGTATTCTCTCACTATATGTAGACGATGTAGGATTCTGTTACATAGCCAGTGAGATGCCTTTGGATATCCAATGGGTGTTACTAGTTTAGACGCCCTGTAACCTACTCATATTGTGTAGTGCTAATTTAGTCATTGCGTTAGTATAAACCTTTAGGGTTACCATTGGTGCAGTTTAGAAAGAAAATAACTGAACGAGAATTTTAATAATTTTTGAGTTACTGAACGCATATCATGTATTTATATGTGTACATGTTAGTTATCATATTTATAGATTTTGTGAAATTGTTTACAGATATTATGAATACAAAAAATCGCTAGGCAAGATTTTATCAGTATATGACTTTAGAAACTATTTTAAAATTCTATAATAGTTTTAGAAGCATGTTTTATGCAGTTTTTAGAATTTAATATTTATACAGAATTTTATTTTTTTTACTAAAAATGTTAAATGCACTCACTGAGCTCCTTTAGCTCACCTGTTTGTGTTTTATATTTTCTGCACCCCCTTCCAAGTACAGGCATCAGTGTGTACATTACTGATTTTCTTACAATAAATTAGTGGGCCAAGACAGATGATCATTTTATAAATGTAAATGTGTTAAGTAGCATGTTTTGATTTTTTACATAGTAGTTATATACTTTATGCATATTGTACATCTATTTTGAACAAACAAGAAAGGTTTTGGTAGTATAGTGACAGTTTTTACTTTTCATTAGTATTTTAATTTTGTGATTGGAATGAAATTGTTATGTGCAGCTGGATTTGATTTTAGAAGGACCGGAGGTCCTAATTGGAAGCTGAGAAAACTATTTGAATAGAAGTGTGATCTTTATTACAGGTTTAGATTTTTGGATTTAAAAAAAAACAGAGGAAACTCTATCCAATTTTTTTTAAAAACATTTGGTAAATTATTTTCACAAATATTTCGGGATTTAGTTAGTAATAGCAAGAATTAAAAAGGGATCGCCTAAGGGAATTTCTCAATTTTGATAGTTAGACTTTGAGGAACTTTTGTTAGGGTGCCCAGTGAGGCCCACTGAGATCTATAATAGAGGGTCTTGGGGCGGGTCTTGTTAGAGTGATATTAGAGCCCAATTTTTTTACAATTTTCAATTAAAAAGTTTATTTTCAAAATAGGATTCTCGAAATTGCATGCATTTTCTAAGTTTATTAAATTAAATTTCATGCATTTGATAACCATTTTTGGTATTAAATTAACAAAAAAAATATACATCATTGTAAGGGCCCACGTACTAGAAGAGCAGCTGTAGAGGCTCTTACATCTAAAGAGAAATATATGAATGAGTCAGTAAATATTCCTACGCCTCAGACCCCTCCTGAGTCATCTCAGCCTGCTAAGCCAGAGGGTGGAAATATAAATATTGCTCGGATGGCCCAGATACTAACGACAGCAATTCATTAGCTGAGAGAGGCAGAAGTGTCTTTTGAGCATGCCAAGAAATTGGGTGCTATACTGTATGATGGTATAGGAGGAATAAAATTTTCAAGTTATAGGTTGTTCGGAAAAACAGATGGTTTCATACTCAGCATTTTTATTGAAGGAAATGGCGAAGGACTAGTAGAAGGCTTTGTAAAGGAAGAATTTCAATGAAGTGTCTTGGGTGCTTTTTAGAAGAGAACTTTTAGATAAGTTTTACTCCAAGAGTTATAAAGACGGGAAGATAAAAGAGTATTTCAAGCTAGAATAGGGTTCTCTCTTCATGGCAGAGCATGAAAAGACGTTTTCAAAGCTCATTTGTACTGTTTCCTTCATAGCTGATAATAAAGAGCAAAAGGCTAATCAATTTATAGTGGACCTCAATCCTCGGATCAGGTCTTACGTGGTATTGGTAGCTCACACTCAGTACGGAGCATTGGTGGAAGCTACAACTAGAGTTGAAAGAAGCATGGTAGCCATTCCTAAACCAAAACAGCATGGCAATAAAGGGGCAGACAGGTGGTTCTCGGGGAGGACCTAGTAAATTCGTAAGAACGGAAGTAATGAGGGCAAAACTAACAAATCAAATGCAGAACCTATTCAAGTTTCAGTTGGTCCTGTTACAAAGGCTCAAGCTAAAAGGTTTAAGGAAACTCTCAATGGACTAATTCAAAATATTTTGGCATAGGTAAATTCATGGGGTGCAAGGAATATATTCCACGTATTCCACAAAGTTAGATTTTCATGATTCAAGCTTTGGAATAATCTAGAAGAAATTTCTCAGATCACAAAGTGGATGGAATTAAAGGAGTTTTCTAAATTGGTGATCACAGCAGCCCTTTTGAGTAACCTAAGTAGTTAGAATCTTTTGGCAGCCTACAATAAACATTTATGATAGTAGTTGTAATATTTAAAATAAAGCCTTAATTGTTGGTAGTTAGTTAAAGTCTGCAGCTACATTTATTGTTGTAGTTACAAAGTTTAAAAAAAACTAGTTTAAAGCCATGTTGGTAGCTACTAGTTTTTAGTTGTCATTCAATATTGTAATAAATGTTATCATCCCAAATGTTCACTATAAATACATAAGGGATGATAGAAAAGAATTCAGCAATTTGATTAAGGAAATTCTCTTTGGTTCTTTTAGAACTCTTTAAACTTATCGAAATAATTTTTGTGGCATTCTCCTTTGACTTATCATTCAATCATTCCATAATTGATTGTGGCGTCTTCATTATACCAAGGTTCTTGCTTCAATATAAGCAACGGATCGCGATTTCATAAAAATCTATTTCTTGCCGATCTTGGAGTCCTTCTTGATCCATAACTTTATCAACATCTTAGCATGGATCGTATCAGTTGGTATCAACATCTTGGCGTGGATCGTATCAGTTGGTATCAAAGCTTAGCACTAGTTACAGGTTTTCCTATCTTTATATTTTAAAAAATATATTGAAAAAAAAAATATTGTGATTCAGCTCTTGCAATTCTTATTTCAATTTTACATTTTAGGTTCCTTTTTGATTCTACAAACCTAAATTCCTTGCTCTAAAAACAAAATTCATGACACAGCCTTATTTTTTCTAAGCCTTTAAATTTGAATTTCTCTTGGTGAGTTCTTGGAGAATTTGTGCTAGAAATTATGATGTTTGTTTGATTAGTTTGATAAGAACCTATAGAGGATTACTACGAATGGAAAAAGACAAGAATGGTAAGAATATAAGAGGGTAAAAGCCGATCTTTTTTTTTAGTGTGAAACATGAGTGAAAGTTGAATGAATTATTCTTTGAGTGAAACACGTGAGTAAGTGTGTGAGGTTTTTTTTAAAACTTTGTTTTGCAGTAAACATATCGGACAAGAACAAAAATACTTCCAGAACTGCATCAGAAAAGGTTGATCCAAATTTTCTCATGAAAGCTATAATGGGTGAGGTGAGGAGAGTATTAAAAACGGAGATATAATAGATTTATGAACGAATAGACCGGGTAGAGAATGCACATTTACAGCAACCATAAAACAATCCTAATGTGCATAGGAGAGGGAGAGTTCAACCTAAGGAAGTAAGGGTTAACGCTAAAGAGTGTTATTAGGAAGGTTTTAATGAAGAAGATGATCAGGATTCAATTGTTAGTATTAGGAGTATGGTGGGCAGCTTAGAAAAGCTAGGAATCGGGAAGATAATAACTTGGGTAGTATTAAGATGAAAATTCCTTCATTTCAAGGCAAAAATGATTCAGAAGCTTACGTTTAGTGGGAGAAGAAGTTAGAATTAGTATTTGAATGTCATAATTATTCCGAGCTTAAAAAGATAAAATTTGTAGCCATTAAAAATTTTGATTATGCAATTGTTTGGTGGGATCAACTAGTATTATACAGAAAAAGAAATAGAGAGTGTCCGATAGAGACTTGGGAGGAAATGAAAACCATGATGAGGAGACGATTTGTTCCAAGCCATTACTACCGTGAGTTGTACCAAAAATTACAAATTCTTACACAAGGTAATCGAAGTGTGGAGGATTATTATAAAGAGATGGAAATCGATATGATTAGAGCGAATGTGGAGGAAGACCGAGAGGCCACTATGGCTAGGTTTTTGGTTGGTTTGAACTAGAAAATTGCTAATTTGGTGGAATTGCAACATTATATGGAGTTGGAAGATATAGTGCACATGGCTATCAAAATTGAGAACCAACTCAAGAAGAAGAGTCACCGTACACGACAAAATCCTAGCTCGGGTTCATCTTGGAGGATGAGGAGAAGCAAGCCACTGCCAAGCTTACAATTGAGCAAAAATAAAAAATGATCAGCCATGGAAATCAAGGTAAATCTGATTCTTCCACCACTCGAAATCGTGATATTAAGTATTTTAAATGCCAAGGCAGGGGTCACATAGCAAGCCAATGTCTAAACCAAAGAGTTATAATATTGCGAGATGATGGTGAAATTGAATTCGATGTTGAAGATGTCACTGAATCTATACCACCATTGGTGGACGTGGATGATGAGGAATACGCTGCCAAGGTGAACTACTAGTTACAAGAAGAGTTCTAAGTATACAGGTTAAAGAAGATGATGGAGTCCAACGAGAAAATATCTTTCATACTAGATGCCAGGTGCAAAACAAGGTATGTAGTGTGATTATTGACGGAGGTAGTTGTACGAATGTTGCTAGCACTACAATGGTAGAGAAATTAGGGCTACCAGCAATTAAACATCCCTGTCCTTACAAATTGCAATGGCTCAATGACAATGGCGAGGTGAGGGTTACTAAACAGGTGTTAGTTTTCTTTTGTATTGGAAAATATGAAGATGAAGTTCTCTGTGATGTAGTTACAATGCAAGCTGGATACTTATTATTAGGCCGACCATGGCAATTTGATCGGCGTGTTAAACACGATGGTTTCACCAACAAATATTCATTTCTGTTTAATCAAAAGACAATCACTCTAGTCCTTTTGTCACCAAAATAGGTCTATGAAGATCAAGTGAGATTACAAAAAGAGAGTGATCAAAAGAAAGAGAGTGAGGAAAAGAAAAAAATGAAAATTAGAAAGAGAAGAAAAAGAGGCTGAAAAAAATGAGAGAAAAGCAAACTTCAATGCAAAAATGAGTAAAATAAAAATAGCAGTGTTCTTAAATCAGCCAAAGATTGTACTTTTATACAAAGAGGCTTATTTAAACACTAACTAACTTGACTCGTCTCTGCATAGTTTAATTGTTTCTCTTTTGCAGGAGTTTAATGATATCTTTTGTGAGGAGATTCCATCTGGTTTACCTCATATTCGAGGAATTGAACATTAAATCAATTTCGTGCCCGATGCTTCAATTTCAAACCGACCAGTCTATTGAAGCAATCCGGAGGAGGCAAAGGAGCTACAAAGACAGGTTAGTGAATTGATGAAAAAGGGGTATGTAAGAGAAAGTATGAGTCCATGTGCCACGCTAGTGATTTTGGTTCCAAAAAAAGATAGATCGTGGAGAATGTGCATTGATTGCCGAGCAATTAATAATATAACGATAAAGTATCTTCATCCTATTCATCGCTTAGATGATATATTAGATGAGCTGCATGGCGCTTGTGTATTTTCTAAGATTGATTTAAAGAGTGGGTATCATTAAATAAGAATGAAAGAGGGTGATGAATGGACAAATGCTTTTAAAATGAAATACGGCTTATATGAGTGGTTAGTTATGCCATTTGGATTAATTAATGCATCAAGTACTTTTATGAGATTAATAAACCATGTCTTGCGTGCTTTTATAGGAAAGTTTGTTATTGTTTATTTTGATGATATTCTCATCTATAACAAAAATTTGGATGATTATGCTATATATTTAAAATCAGCTTTGGATGTACTTAGAAAAGAGAAGTTATTTGCTAACTTTAAGAAGTGCACTTTTTGCATCGATAAGCTAGTATTTCTTGGTTTTATTGTTAGTGCACAAGGAATATAGGCTGACAAAGAGAAGATTTGCGTGATTCAAGAATAGCCGAGTCCCACAAGTGTAGGTATTGTTCATAGTTTTCGTGGGTTTGCTAGTTTTTACAGGAGGTTCGTGAAAGACTTTAACAGCATCACCGCACTGCTTACTGAAGTCATCAAGCAAAATATTGGATTCAAATGGGGAGATGAACAAGAGAAGGCATTCAAGGAAAAATTAACTCATGCTTATTTACTTGCTTTGCCTGATTTTACTAAAACCTTTGAAATTGAATGTAATGCTTCAGATATAGGTATAGGTTCAATTCTTATGCAAATAGGAAGACCAATAACGTATTTTAGTGAGAAATTAAGTGGAGCAACCTTAAATTATCATAGATAAAGAACTATATGCATTTATTCGAACATTAAAAATATGGCAACACAACCTTTGGCCTAAGGAGTTTGTGATTCACACCAATCATGAGTCCTTAAAATATTTAAAGGGCTAACATAAGTTGAACAAGAGACATGCAAAAGGGGTGAAATTCATCGAGACATTCCCATATGTCATCCAGTACAGCCAAGGTAAGGAAACATTGTTGTCGATGCACTTTCTTGAAGGTATACATTAATTTCTACTCTTAATGTAAAATTACTTGGTTTTGAGCATATTAAAGAATTGTATCCTTTAGACCATAATTTTTGTGAGGAGTTTCAAACGTGTGAGAAAAATGCAGTAGGTAAGTTCTTTAGGGATGAGGGCTTCTTGTTTCGAGAAAATAAATTGTGTGTGCTAAATTACTATTTACATGATTTATTAGTAAAGGAATCCTATAGTAGAGGGTTAATGGGACACTTTGGAGTCGCTAAGACCTTAGCTGTTTTGTAAGAACATTTTTATTAGCCACACATGAAAAGAGATGTTGAGAGAATTTGTGGTAAATGTGTTACATGTGGGCAAGAAAATCCAGAGTATAACCCTATGGTTTGTACATGGCACTGCCTATTCCCAATGAGCCTTGAATTGATATTTCAATGGACTTTGTATTAGATTTGCCTAAGTCTAAATGTGGTAGGGATTCTATTTTTTATGGTTGTGGATAGATTTTCTAAGATGGTACATTTCATTCCATGTCACAAAACTGATGATGCTTCACATGTTGTTGATTTATTCTTTAGAGAAATTGTAAGATTACATGGTAGGCCTAGAACAATAGTTTCAGATAGAGATGCTAAGTTCTTGAGTTACTTTTGAAACATTTTATAGTGTAAGTTAAGAACTAAGTTATTATTTTTTATTACTTGTCACCCACAAACTGATGGTCAAACCAAAGTAGTAAATAAGACTTTATCTACTTTGTTAATGGCTATAATTAAAAAGAACATCAAAACTTGAGAAGAATGTTTACCACATATTGAGTTTTCTTGTAATCGTACTAGTCATTCTACTACTAAGTTTTCACCATTTGAAATTATTTATGGTTTTAATCCTTTAACTCCATTGGATTTAATACCATTACCTTTATCTGAACATGCTAACTTAGATGGAAAGAAAAAAGCTGAATTTGTTAAGCAGATACATGAGAAAGCAAGACTTAACATTGAGATGAGAACAGAGCAGTATGCAAAACAAGCTAATAAAGAGCATCGACAGCTAAGTTTTGAACCCAAAGATTGGGTTTGGTTACATATACGGAAAGAAAGATTTCTAGCTTAATAGCAATCTAAGTTACTTCCAAGAGGAGATGAACTATTTCAAGTCCTTGAGAGCATCAATGACAATGCATATAAGTTAGATTTGCCAGGTGAGTACAATGTTAGTACCACTTTCAATGTTACTGATTTAAGTCCTTTTGATGTAGGTGATGATTTGAGAACAAATCCTTTTGAAGAGGATAGGAATAATAAGGGTACGACTAATAAATGGAATGCATAACCTATTCAAGTTTCAGTTGATCCGGTTACAAGGGCTCAAGCTAGAAGGTTCAAGGAAACTCTCAATGGATTGATTCAAAATATTCTGGCAGAGGTAAATTCATAAGAGGTGTAAGGAAGATATTCCACGTGTTCCACAAAGTTGTATTTTCATGATTTAAGTTTTGGAATAATTTAGAAAAAAATTCTCATATCATAAAGTGGATAGAATTAGAGCAGTTTTCTAAATTGGTGATCACAGCAGCCCTTTTGAGTAACACAAGTAATTAGAAGCTTTTGGCAGCCTACAATAAACATTTATGATAGTAGTTGTAATATTTAAAATAAAGTCTTAGTTGTTGGTGGTTGGTAGTTAGTTAAAGTCTGCAGCTGCATTTATTGTTGTAGTTGCAAAGTTTAAAGCATTTATTGTTGTAGTTACAAAGTTTGAAGCATTTATTATTATAGTTACAAAGTTTGAAAAAAAAACTAGTTTAAAGCCATGTTGGTAGTAGTTGGTAGCTACTAGTTTTTAAGTTGTCATTTAATATTGTAATAAATGCTATCATCCTAAATGTTCACTATAAATACATAAGGGATGATAAAAAAGAATTCAGCAATTTGATTAAGGAAATTCTCTTTGGTTCTTTTAGAACTCTTTGAACTTATCAAATTTTCATGGCGTTCTGTTCGACTTATCAATCAATCATTCCATAATTGATTATAGCATCTTCATTATACTAAGGTTCTTGCTTCAATATAAGCAATGGGTCGCGATTTCATACAAATCTATTTCTTAACGATCTTGGAGTCCTTCTTGATCTACAACTTTATCAACATCTTGGCGTGGATCGTATGAGGAAGAAAGATCTACATAGTTCAACAATTAGAAACAAAGCCAATGAGCTCAATCAAGTCAAGCTTTAGTTAGGCAACCATAAACCGAATCTTAGGGTACTAAAAAGGGTTGGAAGGATCTTGCTAGCCATCAGTGAATTTGATGTGATTTTGAGGATGGATTGGTTATCTAAATATCAAGTCATGGTGGATTGCTTCCAAAAAGAAGTCAGATTATGTAGCCTAAAAGAAACTGAAGTTATTTTCTGTGGAGTACGAAAAATACTTCTTGTCAGTATGGTGTCTGTAATGAGGGTGAAAAAATGCTTTGGAAGTCGTGTCAGGAGTATCTTGTTTATGCTATAAAGGTAAAGAATGGTAGAATGAAATTGGAGGATATTCCAGTGGTTAAAGAATTTCTAGATGTGTTCACAAAAGATATTTCGGGGTTACCTTCAGATAGAGAAGTAGAGTTTTAAATAGAATTAGCCCCTGAAATGAAACCAATCTCTAAAACCCCCTATAGAATTACTCTTTCGGAATTGAAAGAATTAAAGGTTCAGTTGGAAGAAGAAAGATGGAATTATGAGATTGTGCATTAATTACAGGGAACTGAATAAAGTAACAGTATATAATTAATATCCCCTTCTAAGAATTAATGATCTATTTGATCAGCTGTAGACAGCTAGAGTATTTTCTAAGATAAATTTGAGGTCAAGCTATCATCAATTGAAAATCTGAGAAGAAAATGTTTTCAAGACTGCCTTTAGGACACGATATGGGCATTATGAATTTTTGGTTATACCTTTTGGACTGACTAATGCCCAAGCAGGTTTTATGGATCTTATGAACAAAATTTTTTGTCCTATCTAGATCAATTTGTGATAGTGTTTATTGATGATATACTAGTTTATTCAAGTAGCAAAGAAGAGCACATAGAACATCTAAGGATTATTTTGCAGACTCTAAGGGAGCATTGGTATATGCTAAACTCAGTAAATATAAATTTTGGTTAGATAGAATTACATTTTTGGGACATGTTGTTTCTGTAGATGGGGTAACTGTAGATCCCAGAAGATTGAAGCCATAGTGAATTAGAGACAACCCACGAATGTGATGGAGGTTCGTAGTTTCTTAGATTTGGCTGGGTATTATAGAAAGTTTGTAGAGGTATTTTCAAAGATAACCGCTCCTTTAACTAAGCTGACCCAGAAAGAAGAGAAGTTTGTATGGTCAGAGGCATGCCAACAGAGTTTTGATGAGTTGAAGAGAAGATTGACCTCAGCCCTAATGCTTACACTTTCGTCAGAGAATGATGTATTTACCATACATTGTAATGCTTTCAAGTAGGGTCTAGGTTGTATTCGATGCAGAATAAGAATATAATAACCTATACTTCCCGATAATTGAAGAAGCATCAATAGAATTATCCCACACATGACCTAAAACTGGCAGCGGTAGTTTTTGCTCTAAGAATTTAGAGGTATTATTTGTATGGAGTTTCTTACAAACTTTTTACAGATTATAAAAGCCTACAGTACTTGTTCACCTAGAAAGAATTAAATATAAGGCAAATAAGGTGCCTGAAACTTATCAAGGATTATGAGTGCACACTTGAGTACCATCTTGGAAAAGCTAATGTGGTAGCAGATGCTCTCAGCAGGAAGCCTGCCAGTTCAGTAGCTCACCTAAAGGTTATATATTTATCAATGCTAATAGAATTGAGGTCTTTGGGTGTAAGATTGGAGCTTTCAGATTTGAGAGCACTATTAGCCATATTTCAGGTCGTTTCGATGCTAATTGATCAGATCAGAGAATTACAGAGTCAAGATCCATAGGTAGTTAAATTGAAGGGTAAAATCTGTTGAAAATCGAGTGTGTGATATACGAGTGTATACGTGATTTTAAAAATTACTATATGCAGTGGAAGCATGTTACAAATACACCCATTTTAACAATTAACCACATATATATGCATAAGTATAACAGTTATACATTTGTAAATATGATGAACAATTGTATTAAAATAAAATGTAAAATACTCACCTAATGAAGATAGCTTTACAAATTCTTCAAGTCCTTCAACAATCTATGTGAAGAGCTCACCTTAAAGTGTATGTTGAACAATTCTAGTCTATAACTTTTGGTGGGATTAAGGAGCTAGAATGGTAACTTAGTTTTAAAATTTTCAGCAACTTGTATTCAAATTCTTTTGAATACAAGTTTGTTTCTTAAATAGAGATGGTAAATATTTTCTATACAACTCTTGTATAATTTTTAGAAACAATTTCCATAAGATTAATTATAGTGAATAACTTTTGTCATAATTATTAATCTCTTTCTCCATTTACTTTTGTTTATTATAATTTATCCATGAGAGAAGAAAATAAAGAGAAGTTCAACATTTTTCAACACTTGAAAATAAACAAAATTCAAAATTCTCTCTTACCTTTTTTCTTCTCTTCCTTTGCCGAATTCTTCCCTCACAATTGAATGAATGAATTCAATTGTTAGCCAAAATCAATTTTGTTTATTCAATATTTTGATTAAACAAAAGGAAGTGCTCCACCAATTTTATTGTTGGTCTCCCACTTAGGATTAATTAATCAAGCACTAGATTAATGGCCACTTAATAATCTTTACCTAACAAATATAATTACCTTAATTATAATGGGTAATTAAATGACCAACATCTAGGCCTCTCATTATATTAAAATACAATGCTATGATCTATATATATTATAATATTATCTAATAATATATAATTTAATTATTCAAAACAATTTTGAATAATTACTCTTTACCTTATTAATTTTGTACTACAAAAGTTAAATGGTAAAAAAGTAAAATCAAATTATCGATCAAATTGTGCCACTTGTCAATATTCTATTAATTAACAACCCTTGTTAATTAATTAAGTGATGTACTTAACAATTAAGTCTTGACAAATGTACAATCTGAGGGATCCCAAAACAATTGTTTTATTTTGCTTAAATTTATTGGATCAAATTAATTCAATCCAATCCGCTACCTTAGTGCACAACGAGTATACTTCATATTGTGAGACTTTCTAGGTCCACACCTAATTTGTCATATAGAGCTGCTCTATACTTCGGTGAACAATGTCCTACACACACATTATGGATATTACAAATCAGCTTGTTAGACCATGCAAGTTGAGGTTATTACATATTCGTATAATCCTTCTATCATTTATATCCTTGAAGAGCAGAGATATAAATCATCACTGTCAAATCTCTATTTGCTCAACCATGAACTTATCTCCAGATTTATATTTCATTAAACAATATCCATAAACACTTTTATGATATTGTTTATTCCTTCAGAATATATTTTCTGAGGTTTATTCTTGTGGCCACAAGACTTTCTGAAATACAATCTCGGAGCATCAGGGTATACAACCCTTTATATGAGTTGATGGATCCCATATCTACGCACATCGGACTCCATGAGCATCGAACCATACCCAACGACACCCAGTGATCAGACCATGAAAGGTTTTTGACACGTGTTGAACCAAAGCATAGTGCATCACTCATAAGCCCACTGTGGCGCTCAGGTCAAAGGACCATAAATACTACTCAACTCGGAAGACCTTTCATTGACAGCTTTATGAGATGTCTATTGGATGTCTTCATGAGTCTGTTCAATATCTAGTCCTTACTGAATACCTGCATCTCTATACGAGCTTCCTACTAAACTCATGGTTTACTAAGACTAACCATCTGGACCATCCAGATATAGACATACACTAATTTATATTAATGGGTTTCATCGATAAACCCACATCAATGAAATTAGATTAGGAATATTGTGTTTGATATATATATATATATAATAACATTTCCTAGTACCATCTACAACTCTTTGCAGCTATGTTATTACTAATATATTCTCAGGTCATTGTCTCATTTCAGACAAGGCTCTAACTCTTTAGCTTTCGTTAACTTTATGAACATACTAACTCTTAGCACTACTAACTCTTAGTACTTCTAATTATTAGCATCACTAACTCTTAGTACTGATCTAAACGCCTTTAGATCAGATCTGAACTCATTCAGATTATATAATGTCTGAATCGTTACAAGCATCTTACTATCACTATATATTTATACATTATGGGATAGCACATAAGCACAAATCCCAACAAAATCGAGTCTAGGCATTGAAAAGACTTTTTAGTGAACTAGGATGGTATAGTAATCTTGGGTCGAGATTATGTGTACCGGATGTGAGTGAGTTAAGAAGGGAGATTATGGAAGAAGCTCATTCTTCTGCATATGCTATGCATCCAAAGAGCACAAAAATATACTGTACCATAAAGGAACATTACTAGTGGAAAGGCATAAAGAAAGATAGAGTCGAATTTATCTTCAGATGCCTCACTTGCCAACAAGAAAGGCCAAACATCAGAAACTTGCAGGACTTTTACAACCCCTTCCTATCCCTAAGTTGAAATAGGAGAGGATAACAATGAATTTCATGGTAGGACTTTCGCGTAGCCAAAGAGGTAATGAAACGATATGGGTAATTATTGATAGACTGAAGAAATCTAGCCATTTTTTACCTATCAGAAGCAATTATTCCTTGGATAAATTAGCCCAGTTGTACATAGATGAGGTGGTACGACTTCATGATACTCTAGTATCCATAGTTTCAGATAGAGATCCACGGTTTACTTCCCGATTTTGGTCCAACTTACAAAAAGCTCTAGGCACTAAATTGAATTTCAGTACGGTCTTTCATCCACAGACAGATGGCCAATATGAACAGACAATTCAGATACTCAAGCGTATGCTTAGGGCGTGTGTTATAGAATTTAAGGAGAGCTAGGATACTTACCTGCCATTGATGGAGTTCGCTTCAATAATAGCTACCAAGCTAGCATTAGGATGGCACCATATAAAGTATTGTATAGAAGAAAGTGTAGAACTCCAATTTATTAGGATGTAGTCAGTGAAAAGATGCTTGTTGGTCCAAAAATTATATAGATTACTTCAGAAAAGATTTAAGTTATCTAGCAGAAATTGAAAATAACTAATGATAGATAGAAGAGTTATGTAGATAATTAGAGAAGGGACTTAAAGTTCAAGGTTAGTGATAAAGTCTTCCTGAAGATATCATCATAGAAAGGAGTATAAAAGAATCGAAAAGCGAAGGAAGTTGAGTCCTTAATACATTGGGCCGTATGAGATAGTTGAACAAGTACTGCAGGCTCTTGTGATTTGTACTTGTGATTTGCTAAGTACTTATGATTGGAATGAAATTGTTGTGTGGAGCTGAATTTGATTTTGAAAGGGTCGGAGGTTCTATTTGAAAGTTGAGAAAACTATTTGAATAAAAATGTAGTCTTTATTGTAGGTTTTGATTTTTAAATTTTCAAAAAAACAGAGGAAACTCAGTTTGTTTTTTTTTTTAAATTTAGTAAATTATCTTCACAAATATTTTAGGATTTAGTTAGTAATAGTAAGAATTAAAAAGGGTTCGCCTAGCGAAATTTCTCAGTTTTGATAGTTAGACTCTAAAGAACTTTCGTTAGGATACCCGATAGAACCCACCGAAATCTACAGTAGAGGGTCTTAGAGCGAGTCTTGTCACGATGTAGTAAGATATCAAACACACACTATCTTTTTCTGACCAAGCTTAAGTGTTTGACTTATAACTTGTCTTTTTATTGATAGGTTCCATACAACATCTAGCTTCGTAACTCTTATAGCCCTCAAAAGATTTAAACTTTCACAACAAGCCTTTGTTCAGGCAAATAATATACTTGCTTCACTCGTTAGATGATTTTCTACTTTTTTTTATTAACAAGTTTATTAAATAATCCGTAACTGAGTCCCAAGATCCCTTTATTTATTGTTCATTAGTACAACTTCACAATTTAATATATATTTTAAAATGTTTCTCTATACAACAACTTACAAGCACAATAACTAATTATTTCTATCATCTAAGTTTTGAAGGTCTGCGAGCTTTATTTTGAATTATCCATAAACATGTTATGTTCATCTTTTGTTTTACAAAGCTTCTTCAGAGCCTTCTCACAGGCTTTACTATGTCTCTCTAATGACACCATGATTTTATCTAACTTTGACTCATCCATAAGTTCAACAATTCTTTAATTTCAGGAGATATAAATGTTTCAATGTTTGATACAACTAAAAAATATATTATATGATTCTTGGAAATGAAAATTCATCAACGAGGATCATGCTTAGCTATTTTAGTTGTCAACTAAAACTAATGATTATAACCACTCATACACCAATTTGGCCTCAAAATGTTTTGAAATAAATTCTACCATAGAAAATACAACACCATTTTTTATACAAGTATATGCCTCTATCATGTCTTCATAAGTTTTATAAACTTGTTGTGTGCCCAAGAGTTAATATAATAAAGTCTTCTATAGATTATGCCTTGCAACTATCTTTGTGTATGATCATTTTGGTTGACCATATTAACTGTACCTTATAAACTCTAAACCTTAAAGCAATCAAACAATTACTATATGAATCTTTTTATAATGTTCTTACATTGATGCAATCTGAAAAGTAATTCTATTGAATGTTGTGTCTTCTACAAGATTTAGGTTCCCTTTCACAATATGAACAATCCAGAGTTATTTCAAAAAGGAAGTAATTCTACCAATTTAATGAATCGGCTGAAACATATGTGAAGAATAGTACATATTATTCAAATGGTAAGGTTGTATTCATGAAATTGAGATAAAAGAATTTTAGGACTAAGTTTAGATTATATAGTAAACTTATTAATAAAAAAAGTGAAAAATCATTCAGCGAGTGAATATAGTGCACCTTTTGAAAAGTTAATTTCACGCTTGCTTTACATGCAACTGCAATAACACTTGGGAAAGTCTATTATTAGTAAATTTATTCTCATATTCCTTAAGGATATAAAGTTTATTACTAGGGTTTATATACAAGGTCAAGGATTATGGATTTATAGTTTGAGATTTAGGGTTAAAGATCGTGTATTTAAGGTTTATGGCTTAGAGTTAAAGATCATGGGTATAGAGTTTATAGTTTAAGGTTGAGGATCATAGGTTAAGGATCATAGGTTGAGGGTTTAAGGTTAAAGACCATGAATTTAAGGTTAAGATTAAGGATTATGAGTTTAGAGTTTACTATATTTTCAATTGTTCAATTGCTGTTGTGAATTGTTATACAGAAAAATCTTTAAAATATACATTTTGTTACACTTTTAAGAGTAAATATAGTTCACTATATTACTATTTAACTATTTAATTGTTAATTTTTTAAATTTAATTATTGTATTTAATTGCTTAATTAATTAATATTCAAACAACAAATTAAGAAATTAAATACATTAATTATAATTAAATAAAATAAATATATTAAAACTACATTTTATTTAAAAAATTACACCAATTTAAAATAATAACACTTCAATTAATAGTATTCAATATATTAATTCATTAATTTAATTAATAATTAAAAATAATTTAATTTCAAATCAAAGTACATTTAATTAAAAAATTTGTTATAAAAATTTAAAACAATTTAGGTTGCGCCATGAGGTGTGACCTTCAGTGCCGAGCTACGTGCCCCACGCTTATAGTACTCTATATAGCGTTTTCTCCGTTTTTTTCTCCATTCTTTGCTATTTTCCACCAAATTTTCACAAAATTACTTATTTATCCTTAACTCTATCCAATTTTCACCAATTTTATGCATTTGGATGAGAAAGAGGAGAAAATTATATATATATTTGGGGTTGGAGAAAAAGTGTTCGAATTTAACCTTTTTGATATATAAGAACAAAATTTTCATGTGGCTCAAAAGAATATTTTATAAAATTGGGGGGATATTTTTGAAATTTTCCCTTTTTGCTTAGACATTTACTATTAGTCCATTTTCAAGTAGGCATTTATATTGGTCAATTAATTATTGAGCAAAATGATCTCAATAGTTTTAGATATTTATAAAGGATAAAAGATATTTTAACCCTACACAATGGCATAATACCTAACTTTATTCATTTAATATGAAAATACTCATATGTAACTCTTCTGTTAGTAAATTCAATTAAGGATAAAGAAACTATTATTGCAAAAATTTAGTCTAATTTTGAATTTAGTCTCATTTAGATTAGAAATATACAATTTTTTCTTAATTTATTAATTTTTTTTAATAATTTAAATGGTAGAAAGGCAACAATATAACTCACCACAAAAATTTAAAATTTATTGACAAAAAATGCCGAGTGAGAATCAATTAGACATGCAAAATATCATGTCATGCACATGTGTTAATCGTAGATTTACCCATTAATTAAAAGATACCCTCGCCCACAACCTTACGCGTGTCTTTGCCTTCTCTTCCCTTTCTGAGTGAAGCGTTATGTTTGTTATCCTTCTCCTTAAGCACATCACACGCAATGATGCACCTCCTTCATCTTCACGCACCTCATTTTTCCACTCAATTCGATCTCAAATCTATGCTCTTACTCCAAATCTTGAAAGAGAATAACAAGTCGATTTTGAAAAAACTATGTGACGTCATTTTAAAACTTGATGCTCCTATTTTGCTCGATGGTGCTTAGCTAGAATTCATTTCTTTCATTTTTCATTTTTTAGTTTCTTCAAAAACAAAAATTTAGGAATCAAATTTGCTAATTTTGTATTGGTTGAGTCAATTCTTCGGTGACGTTGTGCTTCTCTAAATTGATACCTTGCACGAGGTGTTTTTGCGATTCTTTGGGAAATTAAAATTTTGACTTAAGGATTGTAGAGTTGGAAGCGACTATTAATTTTATCATGAATTGCTTACCCTGTATGAGAGATAAGGAAAAGTTTCAGAATTTGTTACTGGTGATGATGAGGACTTTGACTGAAGCATTGAACAATAGAAACGAGTCTAAAACTCAGGAGCTGTTAAAGTTGTTGATTGAGTGGAAAGTTTTAAGGAAATAGTTGGTGGATATGGTAGGGTAATGGTAGAGGTGGAGGGTTTAGAGGATGGGACATGACATTTAGTGATAGATTTTGTGGTTTCACTTGCGAAGGCACATCATAGAGCTCTGCGAATGATTAGGAAGTTGTTGCAATTTATAAGGAGGTTCTCATATTACTCTTTTTTTGCATCTGGTCCTCATGTTGTTATTTCAACCGTCGAGCTAACTGAGTCCCTCTTTTTGACCAGTTTACTAAAATCCCTTCTGCAGACTATGAACGAATTAGAGAGAAGGAGCCGCCTCCCTCTGTTGATAAGAATTGATATCTTTCGTTTCTTTCTTTTTTCTAATTTATGCCATAAAGCCTTAACTCAAATGCTTATATATAATATTATTTTATAAATGAAATGTTTTTATATTCTGACTTCTTCTTTGTATGAGAACCCATAGATTTAAAAATGGTATAATGAAAGTTGAAATTTCTAGGTTTAAGTGGGTGAAGAGCAACTTGTTTAGAAATAAGATGGCAACATCTAAGATATATTCCTGAAGAGATCATGGCCTTTGTCTAAGTTACAAAAATGTAAGAAAAATTTTCCAAGTATAAGAGGGAGTTCTTAATGAATTTAAATGAAGGTTGTTTTATGATGAGTAAGAACTCAAGACAACAAAAACTTATCACTAAAACAACAAGTTTATTTATTTATTTTTTTTTAAATATGATAGAGTGTTCTTGATAGGAAGGGAGCATAGGAAAAATTCTTGAGAAGCACGGGAGCTAAAGGGGCCTATCATTAGCTAAACCAATAAATTTTCTAAATACTAATGATAACTTCTTGGCATATGGACTTAAATGATTAGTACTTAAGATGTACCTAAATGTAAGAAGACTTGGATAGTTTTTCTAAGAATTTGGAAGTTGTCTTTAATATTATTTTTGATAACGGTCAATACTTAGAGAATTTTAATTGAACTTCTTGAGTAGAGACATACAAAGAATTATGAAACATAAGTTTTTGATGGAATGTTATGTTTGGCTGAGATTTACTTTTATCTTTAGCCTTACTTGATAGGTAGGATGATTTGGGAAGTTTTGATCCAGCCTAATGGTTGTCAGATCTTTATTGTCAAAACGAAAATTTATCTAATGTTTCTTAGGAGATCCATTCATGCATCAATGATTAATTTTAAGATATCCCTCAATCTTACTCAAGTTCCAAGAATATGAATATTAAAGTTTCTTAGTAGCTATGAGACTATTCTTAAGCTATCCTATTTAAATGAGCACAATATGTTTTATAATGATCCTCAATAATAAATATGTAAATTTCTAGTCACATATGACTTTTTCTCTGATTAACATAAATGGTGAAGAATGTTTCGAAACTAAATACCTCTATGAACTCACTAGGGTTTTCCAAATTACAATGCATAAAATAATAAACAAAATAAAAGATTATAACTTCAAAAACTTGGGCAAATAACACTTGGAAAACTTCTATAGTTTATAATTCTTAAAGATGTTCAAAGGTTTCTAAGAAGTTTGTAGAGTCCTAAGTTATGGCTAAGGGTTGTCTTAGTATGATCTTTAGTGTTTAACATACTTTTCTTAAGATCAAGTTACCTTCTGAAAACTCTCAAGCTTGAACTTTCTTGTTATAATATCAAGAGCCTTTGTTGGTAAGCAATTGTTCTAATCAGCTGGAATGACAACCTTACATCCAAAGGTTGATGAGAAAATGGGTTCTTGGTTGAGGTCTTATTAGTAACTCTAAGGCCCATAAGACCTTGGGTAGATCTTTCACCCAAGTCTTTTCTCTAACTTAGCTTTTTTTTTTAATAACTTATTGATTTCTTTGTTAGAAGACTCTACCTGCATATTAGTCTTTAGGTGAGTAGGTTAAGCAAATCAAAGTTGTATATAAAGGTTGTGGAAAAAACTCTTAAATTTCTCATTGTCAAATCGTTTGCCATTGTCAGTTATGATAACATGTAGAACACTAAATCAATAATTGAGATTCATCCAAAAAAAAGTCTATAGATTTCTTCTCAATTATCTTTGCTAAGGGTTCTTTTTCCACCCATTTTGCAAGTAATCAACTATAACCATAATATACTTCATTGAGGCTCATCCTTGGAGTAAAGGAACAATCAAATCAAAGTCTTCCCTATGTAAATTACAATGAGCTTGACATCATCTTTAAGTTCTCAGGTGATGTAAGTATTTGATTGACATACTTTTGATAAGCATCTTATTTATGGATGGAATCTTTAGCATCTTATTGTACAGTGGGCTAATAATAATCATGTTCAAAGAATTTGTATACCAAAGAATCCACACTTAAAAAGTTCACATAGACTTTATAAAGCATATAATGAGCATCTTTTGGACTCAAACATCTCACATATAGGCAAGAACATCCCCATCAATAAAAGATTCACAAATAACTTATGTAGCGAGTAGAGGTGTATTTCCATTATTAGGCTTTATACTTATCCGAAGGTAATCTCCTAATTCTATGTACTTCTTGATCATGTGAAAGATACTATTAATGTTGAGGACCTCTTTTATTCTTTCTTGAATTTTATGTTCTAGGATCAGCTCCAACAATACCAACCATCAAAAAGCTAAATGATGTTAGTCTTCTGATTCTGACTTCGCAGGATCTACTAAATAATTACTTTTTTTAAATTAGGCCATTAACTTCATTTCCTTAAATAAGTAGGCCACCATGTTCTCTCCTGAGCTAATAAAATTCTTCTTAAGTTAGTACATAATAAATTGAGGACATTCTTTACCAGAATTTTTCTAATTCTTAATGCTCTCGCTACCTTGAGTCCAACTAAAAAGGCTTTATACTCAGTCTCATTGTTTGATGTTTAGAACTCAAATTTGGTAGAGTTTGATCCTTCATGCATAATTGACCTTGTCGCTTTTAGAGTTAATGAGCATGGCCCTCACTTCATCTCTTTAGGAGTTTGATGTAAAACTCATAATAGGGAAACTTATCCCTCAGGTTGCTGACTCCCTTATAGGTCCTTGGCTAGGCCATCTATTAAAATAATATTACCTCTTTATATGCGCTCAACTGTGAAATCTACAAGTGCTTGGCCATTGAGCAGTGTTTAGCTTATACTGTACATCAAATAGGTCAATCATCCATATAATTAGTCACCTCAACAACTCTGGCTTTTCTCTTAGAGGTTAGTATATTAAAACTGTGACCATATGGGCTTGGAAGTAAAGTTTAGCTTTTTTCTTGACATCACCAAAGAAGGGTTAACTTTTATACTTTGGGGATATCTATTATCGAGATTTGTAAATGCTTTACTAGCAGTATATAGGCCTTAGGCTCTAGCGTCCTCCTTCACCAATACCGAGCTTACTGTATTCTGTGAAATATTTAGGTAAATGAATAAGATCTCCCTAGTTCTTGAGATAATAAGGTTTATTAATAGATCCAAATAAGCCTTTAGTTGTGGAAACGTTTCTTTCTATTGACAGGCTCACTTGATATTTTATCACCATTTAATTACTTGAAAGAATTCAAAGCACTTTTTAATAGCTTTGAAAATAAACCTGCTTAAAGCAGTGACTTTACCTATTAGTCTCTAGAATTCCTTCATTATACTTGGATACTTCATTTTTATTATAACCTTCACCTTATCTAGGTTAGCCTTTTTACCCATCTTGCTTACCATGAATTCAAAGCATTTTACAAACTCTATTTTAAACATAAACTTATCAAAATTCAACTTCTTATTCTCTTTTAGAATATTGAAGGTTCTCTTAAGATCTTTAACATGGTTCACAAGGAATGTTGACTTACTTATCATATCATCAACATACACATGTATGGTCTTCTTAATTAGAGGCTTGAAGAGCCTACTAATTAACATCTAATAAGTTGCACCCTAAGTCTTTAAACCTAAAGGTATAATGTTGTAGCAGTAAATTCCCTTATAGGTGATAAAAAAGTCTTGTACACATATTCTGATCTAGTTATAATTCAATAATGGATCCTTAAAGTTCTGAAGTGCGTGCCTAGTTATCAAATCCACCAACTGATTGATCTTAACCAACAAGAAATTATCTTTGAGATATACCTTATTTTGGTCAATGATATAAATACACACTTGTCATTTATCATTGGCTTTCTTCACTGTGACTATGTCCGTCAATCATTCAAAGTAGTTGACTTATTTGATAAAATTTGAATAACAATAGCTTTTTAATCTTAGCTATTATTGTTTCATTTTTCTCTTAGTTGAAAATCCTTCTCTTTTACTTAACTAGCTTGAATGTAGAGTTGATAGTCAACCTATGAAAGATAAATAATGGATTATTACTTGACATGTCCTTGTGGGTCCAAGTAGATATGTATAAGAACTCCTTCAATAAAGAACTTAAGTCTTCGCCTATCTTTGGTTCCAACGTTGACCTAATTTTAACTAAATTTTTAAAGGAATTCTCATTCGACTAAACAATGTTCAAATCTCTAATTGGTTCTTATAGCCATAGCTTCTCTTGCTTCCTTATATCCATCGAGGTGATGCAAAATGTTCTCTTGGTCAAAGTCACATAACAACTCCTTGCCATCTTTTAATCTCTTAAGATCACGATTACTCCTACTACGGGAAACTTTAACTTCAAGCAATGAATGGACATTGTTATATTTGAACTCTTTATAAAAGGTCTCTTTTTGAGGATCTTATATGAGAATAGTTGTTTTACACTGATGAAGCTTACCATCATTGTCTTCGTATATGACTGTTCCCTTAATGACATATGTAATATAACTACTTCTAAGGGTGTCACATAACCATCCTTGAAGCTATATAGTGAAGTCATTGTTGTATTCACTTTTAGGTCCTTGATCTTAAGATCATCAAATGCCACCTTAAAAATAATATTCACTAAGCTCCTAATATCGATGAATACTCTATTAGCATTAGTCTTTGCCATTTAAATGACAACGACCAATGCATCATCATGAGGGTAGTTTACCCATTTAGCATCTTCTTTGGTAAATAAGACTACTGTACCATAGATCCTAGGTTTCTTCAAGGCAGATATTGTTGGAGCTGGTGCTCACGTGCCATTTCAATATTGTATGAATATTAATTGTTAATATTTATACAATAAACATTTCGAATAAAGATTGTTAATATCATATTAATATGGTATAATGCTTGTAACATTACAGACATTGTTTGATCTGAAAGAGTTCAGATCTGGTCTAAAGGAGTTTAGATCATAACTAATAGTTAGCAAAGTTGAGAGTTATAAATGCTAAAAGTTAGCACTGTTAAGACTTAGCAGGTTATAAGAGTCAGCGAGATCTAAAGAGTTAGAACCTTGTCTATAATGGGACAAAGACCTGAGAGTATACTTGTAATGATATAGTTGCAAAAAGTTGCAATAGGAGTTAAGAAATATCATTATGTAAGTATGTCTCAAAGATAATGTTCCTGATCTATAATCACTAATGCGGGTCTATCGGTGATTCACTTTATATAGATTAGTGTATGTTTATATCTGACTGGTTCAGATGGTTGTTCTTAGCTGACCATGAGCTTAGAGCTTGTATAGGCATGCGGGTATCCAGTCAAGACTGGATACTAAACAGACTTATGAGGACCCCAATAGATATCCTATGACACCGTCAAAGGAAGGTCCTCTCGAGTTGAGTAGTATTCGTGGTCCTTTGACCTGAGCGCCACGGTGGTCTTGTGAGTGATCCATCATGCTTTGGTTCCACATATGTCAGAGACCTTTCATGGTCTGACCGCTATGTGTCGCTGGGTATGGTCCGATGCTCATGGAGTCCGGTGTGCGTAGATACGGGATCCGTCAGCTTACGTAGGTAAGTTGTATATCCGATGCTCCGAGATTGTATTTCATAAAGTCTTGTGGCCACAAGCATAAACCCGGGAAAAGAGTTTCCCATAGGGTTAAACAATATAGCAAAAGTGTTTGCGTATATTGTTTATCGAGATACGAATCTGGAGATAAGTTTATGGATGAGCAAATGGAGATTTGACGGTGCTGATCTATATACCCGCACATCCAGGATATAAATGATGGAAGGATTATACGTATACGTTATGACCTCAACTTGTATGGTCTGACATGCTGATTTGTAATATTCGTAACGTGTGCGTGGGGCATCGATTACGGATTAATGGAACAGTTCCATTTGACAAATCGGATGTAGACCTAGAGAGTCCCAATATGAAATGTACTCTTTGAGCACTTGGGCAGTGTACCGTATTGAATTGTTCAATACAGTATAATTCAGCAATTACTAAGGTTACGTTAACTAAAGTATGTGGTTAAAATGGTGGGACCCACTTTAGGTTAACTTGGTAACCGAGTAAGGATATAATAGTAATTTCACTTTATGATTATTTAATTGTTAAATAATAAGAATAAATATTTATTTATTTAATTGTTAAATAAATAATTTAATTTAACTATGATTAAAGGTTAATCATATAGTTAATTAAGTTAACCTTACTTAAAGGTTAAGTAAAGGTTAACCTAACCATAGTTAAGTTAGTTAACTATGGTTAAATTAATTAAATATTTATTAACTTAAAGGTTAAGTTAAAATAATCTAACTAAGGTTAAATGTTAACTAAGGTTAGGTTAAGCCAAATGAAATACAAATGAAATTCAAATTAGTTTGGAATTAATGCATTTGAATATAAAGTGAAATGAAATTGAAAATCATTAATGTTTTAGATTTTAGGTTTTGCATTTTGGGAGCCAATTCAATTTAAGAAATTGAAATTGTTTGTTTTGTGTTTTAAGTGTTAGAACAACAAAACAAATTGAATTAATGGCTACTAAATGTAATAACTAAAAACAAGATTTGTTTTATTTATTCAAGAGTTGAATAAAAGGAAAAACAAATTTAATTAAGTTAAATGGTTTAACTTTGTAAAATGTTTAAGAGTTAAACATGTTGGAGCTGGTGCTCACGTGCCATTCCAATATTGTATGAATATTAATTGTTAATATTTATACAATAAATATTTCGAATAAAGATTGTTAATATCAAATTAATATGGTATAATGCTTGTAACATTAAAGACATTGTTTGATCTGAAAGAGTTCAGATCTGATCTAAAAGAGTTTAGATCAGAACTAATAGTTAGCAAAGCTGAGAGTTATAAATGCTAAAAGTTAGCACTGTTAAGAGTTAGCAGGTTATAAGAGTCAGCGAGGTCTAAAGAGTTAGAACCTTGTCTATAATGGGACAAAGACCTGAGAGTATACTTGTAATGATATAGTTGCAAAGAGTTGCAATAGGTGTTAAGAAATATCATTATGTAAGTATGTCTCAAAGATAATGTTCCTGATCTATAATCACTAATGCGGGTCTATCGGTGATTCACTTTACATAGATTAGTGTATGTCTATATCTGACTGGTTCAGATGGTTGTTCTTAGCTGACCATGAGCTTAGAGCTTGTATAGGCATGCGGGTATCCAGTCAGGACTGGATACTGAACAGACTTATGAGGACCCCAATAGATATCCTATGACACCGTCAAAGGAAGGTCCTCTCGAGTTGAGTAGTATTCGTGGTCCTTTGACCTGAGCGCCACGGTGGTCTTGTGAGTGATCCATCATGCTTTGGTTCCACATATGTCAGAGACCTTTCATGGTCTGACCGCTATGTGTCGCTGGGTATGGTCCGATGCTCATGGAGTCCGGTGTGCGTAGATACGGGATCCGTCAGCTTACGTAGGTAAGTTGTATATCCGATGCTCCGAGATTGTATTTCATAAAGTCTTGTGGCCACAAACATAAACCCGGGAAAAAAGTTTCCCATAGGGTTAAACAATATAGCAAAAGTGTTTGCGTATATTGTTTATCGAGATACGAATCTGGAGATAAGCTTATGGATGAGCAAATGGGGATTTGACGGTGCTGATCTATATCCCCGCACATCTAGGATATAAATGATGGAAGGATTATACGTATACGTTATGACCTCAACTTGTATGGTCTGACACGCTGATTTGTAATATTCGTAACGTGTGCGTGGGGCATCGATTACGGATTAATGGAACAGTTCCATTTGACAAATCGGGTGTGGACCTAGAGAGTCCCAATATGAAATGTACTCTTTGAGCACTTGGGCAGTGTACCGTATTGAATTGTTCAATACAGTATAATTCAGCAATTACTAAGGTTACGTTAACTAAAGAATGTGGTTAAATTGGTGGGACCCACTTTAGGTTAACTTGGTAACCGAGTAAGGATATAATAGTAATTTCACTTTATGATTATTTAATTGTTAAATAATTAAAATAAATATTTATTTATTTAATTGTTAAATAAATTATTTAACCTAACTAAGGTTAAGAGTTAACCATATGGTTAAGTTAAGTTAACCTTACTTAAAGGTTAAGTAAAGGTTAACCTAACTATGGTTAAGTTAGTTAACTATGGTTAAATTAATTAAATATTTATTAACTTAAAAGTTAAGTTAAAATAATCTAACTAAGGTTAAATGTTAACTAAGGTTAGGTTAAGCCAAATGAAATGCAAATGAAATTCAAATTAGTTTGGAATTAATGCATTTGTATATAAAGTGAAATGAAATTGAAAATCATGAATGTTTTAGATTTTAGGTTTTGCATTTTAGGAGCCAATTCAATTTGAGAAATTGAAATTGTTTGTTTTGTGTTTTAAGTGTTAGAACAACAAAATAAATTGAATTAATGGTTACTAAATGTAATAACTAAAAACAAGATTTGTTTTATTTATTCAAGAGTTGAATAAAAGAAAAAACAAATTTAATTAAGTTAAATGGTTTAACTTTGAAAAATGTTTAAGAGTTAAACACATATGCTGGATTAAGATGCTGTCATTCTAGACAATCAAACTCACCCTTGTTGATTGCTAGAATTGATCAAAGATTCATTTCATGGTGGACTTCAAAGAAAATTAATCCAAAGGCTTCATTGGTGATATTTCTCAATCTCGAATTTCAGATTAATCAAATGTTATTTTCTGTGTTCATTATATGTAATCTTCCGCTGTGCACATGTATGTATGAGATATGTATATTGTTTGTATGATGAACACAACCCACATGCAAGAACCCTAAGTTAAATTCGTACCCCATAACCCAACAAAACACATATGCTGGATTAAGATGCTGCCATTCTAGACAATCAAACCCACCCTTGTTGATTGCTAGAATTGATCAAAGATTCATTTCATGGTGGACTTCAAAGAAAATTAATCCAAAGGCTTCATAGGTGATATTTCTCAATCTCGAATTTCAGTATAATCAAATGTTATTTTCAATGTTCATTGTACATAATCTTCCGCTGTGCACATGTATGTATGAGATATGTATATTGTTTGTATGATGAACACAAACCCACATGCAAGCAAACTATAGTAAATTCGCCCAACCCAACAGATATGTTATATATCACTTGTTGTCCCACCATTGAGTACTTGAAATTATTCTTCCTTTATTTGAATCTTTTACTAATGTTAGGCCTCTAGCAATTATCATGGTTAAGGTTTTCTAACATGAGAGCTTGAATTCTTAGTTCGCTACCTCTATAGGCAACTAGGTTCTTAGCATCTTTTATACTCATCTAAGTAACCATTTCTTATCAACTAATTAACTTGCTTTATTATATGGTTGTACTTGTTCAGTATATGCACATAGTCTCGATAAAACTCACACTTCTTGTTCTTGTTTCACTGAGATGCTAGTGTTTAGAAACCATTTGGCTCACTAAGCATACCTTATACTCTAATGGCTTCATAGATGATATCCAAAAGGACCTTGAGTAGAATTTAGTCCTCTTTATCTTGAATATTATCCACCTTGGAGGTAACGTCTTTGATCTATCACTATGCCCTTCTTCTTAAGATCTATTCCGCCTAAATGCTTTATTAGTTGTGGTGGAGTTTTCTTCCTTCTACCTTTGCAATCTCTTTTTTTGGGGGACTTTCTAAATTCTTCTAAGTTTCCCTTAAGGCTCCATAATGTTTACCTATTTGCTTGTTCTTTCTCATTTATCTTTAGGTAACTGGGTGTTTTGTTGTAGGTGATGACATAGTTGGAAACATTGTTCTCAAATAAATGATACCAAAACTTATTTATCTATAATCCTTCTTTTAAAACTTCCAAGGAGATTAGGAGGTCGAAAGCTTTAAGTTATATCATAACCTTATTGAATTATGTCTATAAATTCTCTTAAGATTTCTCCGAAACCTTACTTGATCTATCTAAGTTGTGAAGGCTCTTTTATCGAATTACAAGCTTCTAAAAAATATTATACGAATTAGTATGGTTGAAGTAGATGATACTTCTTTGCTTCAGCCCCATGTACCATGTTGAGCTTGCCCTTCTAACCATATATAAGATAGTCTACACATTTAATATTCTTAGAGCCTTGCGATTGCTAAGAAGTCAATAACCATATCTACATAACAGTTAAGATTTGTGGTTCCCTTGTAAATAAGCAATGTAGGCATCTTGAAAGTTGTTAGGAGCTCCATGTCTTTCAGTTCACTAACTAGCAAAGACTTTTGCTTTTATTCCATAGTTTTATCCCATTTGTGCCTCTAGTTATTGTACTCCCCCTCCCATCTCGAACAACCTTCACTTTAAATCTCTAACTTTCTCCTTTATAGCAAGTTCTGAGTTCTCTCCTTAGCTACACATTCCTTTTTGCTACTTAAAGTCTTTGACTTGCAACCTAGTGAGGGTCATCTCCTTTGGTCCAGCTCATGACCTATGACTCATTGGTGCAATTTTGATTACTCTAAGGAACTTCTCCCTATAGTCATTTTTGCTTTTCTTGATAAGTGTATTTGTAACTCAGCTTCGTAGTTGTTGCTAGTGATTTTATATTCTAACTACACAAAGGAGCAGCGGGGCTAGCTATATGTTCTTTCTTAGTTCAATCTCCAATTGACTTTCATTAGGCTTCTAAAAACTGTTGGAGCTGGTGCTCACGTGCCATTCCAATATTGTATGAATATTAATTGTTAATATTTATACAATAAACATTTCGAATAAAGATTGTTAATATCATATTAATATGGTATAATGCTTGTAACATTACAGACATTGTTTGATCTGAAAGAGTTCAGATCTGGTCTAAAGGAGTTTAGATCAGAACTAATAGTTAGCATAGCTGAGAGTTATAAATGCTAAAAGTTAGCACTGTTAAGAGTTAGCAGGTTATAAGAGTCAGCGAGGTCTAAAAAGTTAGAACCTTGTCTATAATGGGACAAAGACCTGAGAGTATACTTGTAATGATATAGTTGCAAAGAGTTGCAATAGGTGTTAAGAAATATCATTATGTAAGTATGTCTCAAAGATAATGTTCCTTATCTATAATCACTAATGCGGGTCTATCGGTGATTCACTTTACATAGATTAGTGTATGTCTATATCTGACTGGTTCAGATGGTTGTTCTTAGCTGACCATGAGCTTAGAGCTTGTATAGGCATGCGGGTATCCAGTCAGGACTGGATACTGAACAGACTTATGAGGACCCCAATAGATATCCTATGACACCGTCAAAGGAAGGTCCTCTCGAGTTGAGTAGTATTCGTGGTCCTTTGACCTGAGCACCACGGTGGTCTTGTGAGTGATCCATCATGCTTTGGTTCCACATATGTCAGAGACCTTTCATGGTCTGACCGCTATGTGTCGCTGGTATGGTCCGATGCTCATGGAGTACGGTGTGCGTAGATACGGGATCCGTCAGCTTACGTAGGTAAGTTGTATATCCGATGCTCCGAGATTGTATTTCATAAAGTCTTGTGGCCACAAGCATAAACCCGGGAAAAGAGTTTCCCATAGGGTTAAACAATATAGCAAAAGTGTTTGCGTATATTGTTTATCGAGATACGAATCTGGAGATAAGTTTATGGATGAGCAAATGGGGATTTGACGGTGCTGATCTATATCCCCGCACATCTAGGATATAAATGATGGAAGGATTATACGTATACGTTATGACCTCAACTTGTATGGTCTGACACGCTGATTTGTAATATTCGTAACGTGTGCGTGGGGCATCGATTACGGATTAATGGAACAGTTCCATTTGACAAATTGGGTGTAGACCTAGAGAGTCCCAATATGAAATGTACTCTTTGAGCACTTGGGCAGTGTACCGTATTGAATTGTTCAATACAGTATAATTCAGCAATTACTAAGGTTACGTTAACTAAAGTATGTGGTTAAATTGGTGGGACCCACTTTAGGTTAACTTGGTAACCGAGTAAGGATATAATAGTAATTTCACTTTATGATTATTTAATTATTAAATAATAAGAATAAATATTTATTTATTTAATTGTTAAATAAATGATTTAATTAACTATGATTAAAAGTTAATCATATAGTTAATTAAGTTAACCTTACTTAAAGGTTAAGTAAAGGTTAACCTAACCATGGTTAAGTTAGTTAACTATGGTTAAATTAATTAAATATTTATTAACTTAAAGGTTAAGTTAAAATAATCTAACTATGGTTAAATGTTAACTAAGGTTAGGTTAATCCAAATGAAATGCAAATGAAATTCAAATTAGTTTGGAATTAATGCATTTGTATATAAAGTGAAATGAAATTCAAAATTCATAATTGAAAAATGTTTTAGATTTTAGGTTTTGCATTTTGGGAGCCAATTCAATTTGAGAAATTGAAATTGTTTGTTTTGTGTTTTAAGTGTTAGAACAACAAAACAAATTGAATTAATGGTTACTAAATGTAATAACTAAAAACAAGATTTGTTTTATTTATTCAAGAGTTGAATAAAAGGAAAAACAAATTTAATTAAGTTAAATAGTTTAACTTTGTAAAATGTTTAAGAGTTAAACACATATGCTGGATTAAGATGCTGCCATTCTAGACAATCAAACCCACCCTTGTTGATTGCTAGGATTGATCAAAAATTCATTTAATGGTGGACTTCAAAGAAAATTAATCCAAAGGCTTCATAGGTGATATTTCTCAATCTCGAATTTCAGTTTAAATAAAATGTTATTTTCTGTGTTCATTGTATTTAATCTTTCGCTGTGCACATGTATGTATGAGATATGTATATTGTTTGTATGATGAACACAACCCACATGCAAGAGCACACTATAGTAAATTCGCCCAACCAAACCCAACAAAAACTTCTTTAATAACTCCTTCATTGCCTCTCTATCTTTCATAAGCTCTTTCATAATTTTTCGCAGCTCCCTTTCCAACCTCTATCTTAATTCCTAAACCCTATCATGCTCTTCTTGATAGCCTTATTCATCTTCTAACTCACGTTCTTAGTCTATTTGTGGTTAGGCCTGAGTTAAGTTCTCAGTTGTGGTATAGGCCTTAACTAGCAGATAAATTTCATCTAGAAACAGTTGAACTCCTTCACATGAATCTTATTAGGTCTTCGTGGAAATATTATTTGTGCTTACAAGTTCTAATTAGACTGTACTAGTGTTTACTTTAGCAATAACCCTCCGATGCCTAAGTTAGAAATTTTGGCTTGAACATTTTTTGAGAGAATTTTTAAATATTTAAGTGCATGCTCTTTTTATGTCATTTCTATTTTTTTTTTTCGATTCTAGAAAAATTGTCTTACCCTCTTCATGTGCAACTCTTTACCTCATTTTATAGGTTTCTTAACTAGGCATTTATTTTTCTATGGTATAAAATATGTGAGAAGTCAGGAAATTGGGGTGTGGCATTATAGAGTTTCATGTGTCCACATTTTTATTTTTAGAGAGTATAAGCTTAGTGGTACCACTATTGTGTTCTTTAGGTATTAGGGGTTTGTCCTCTTATTGAAGTGATTTTTAGATCATTAATGGACTATTTTTTCTTTCACTTATCCGAGAACCTTTGATACGAGTTGTCGAAGTCTTCAGCCTCATGGTAGCAACTACTCATGGTTGGGTGAGATTTTCGGACCATTGGCCTTTTAGTGGTGGGCTTCAGGCCTCTTGAAACCATTGGCCCTTCAATTTGGGTTTGAGAGTTTGTCTAGGCTTTGATAACATCTAAGGCAACATATTTATATAATTAAGAAAAATAAACTAACAAAATAAAAGATTTCCAAGAGTCGAGTGATAACTACAATGAGCCCGAGAATGAAAAAACAAAAAGGCTAGTGTATACTGAGAAGCCTCGAGAACAATGGCGCCCCCCCCTGATTCTCCCCATCTTCCTCAATCTAGTTGCTTCATCAGCAGCAGCTCATTTCGTATTTGACTTCTTATTAGAGATCATTTAGGAGCTCTTATATACATTTCCAACTTTCTTGTGTAGCTCGTACCAAACCAGTACCAATATATTGGGCCATTCTTGTCATGCTTCTCATAAGTTTCACCAAGGACTGATGACTTCTCTTGCCTCCGCAAAGCTTGATTTTCTTGTTTGCTCTTGGTCCTGCGGCCTGGATTGCTCGTCCTTTCTCACACTTTGCTAAATGCAATATAAAAGTACTGAATGTCCTAGGGCAACTACTAATATCATAATTGGACGAGTTCCCAGCAACAATGCTATCCCAATGGCGCGTAACATCCAACCGAAAACTCTAGAGGTACATTGAGATAGTTATTCTTCTGCTTAGTGATGGATAAACACCCACATTTGTCATTCATTAAAGCCTACCTACTTTCAAGTGTTTTCATTTGTATAGCCATCACAATATCAAACAGAACCCACATATCTGCGGTAAATAGAAGGCACAATATTTCAAAGTAGCAAGAGAAGTACATCGGATGTTATCTAGAATTCTCACGTTGCATAGATGTATAGTAGGAAAAAATCGTCATTAGCCGATGAGTACATATTTTATAAATGAATCAAGCCATTTATTTTTATAATTTAACATTACCTTGAAAGTTTAAGAAGTAACTAACATTGAACAAGTTACGGCATTTTGCGAAAAGATTGATAGTCACAAGAACGGAAAAAAGATGGGGTCTCTATAATAAAGCAAAATCAAAATGCCATAAAAGCCACACATATCATTTGACCAACCTTTTTGCATGAAAGCCACTTCATTATTTTGATAAACAACCGAGAACTGTCTCTCGTCTGAAAAAAGTAAGGTTCTTGGAAAATCTGAGTTCATGCAAAGGAATTAAAGGCTGTAAGAAAAATCTAGTAATAATAAATAAATTTTCTCCTTTTCTTTCAATATGTAAATATTTCAAAATTGATGTTGAATAATCTTTAATTCAATCTGTTATATAAATATATACAACATAATAATGGCATAAACATCAGACCTGTATAGGTATCAAATTTTGTGACTGCAATTACCATGTAATTGAAATTCCATAGAGAGATTCTTTCAGGCACTTAGTGACAGAGAGACAATTGAAGAGAGCTTCAATTTCCAGACTATGGAAGAATTCTCTGGCCGAAATAAAACAAAAGAACTAGATTTTACTCTTATTTCCTTCCACTCAGGAGCTGAAGCACCTTCATTTCGAAAGTCACGAGGAGAATACGAAACTTGGAGCATTTGAGGGGCTGCAATTGCCATAAATGTTACAGTGGATTATTAGAAAAGTGAAAAGATAAAACAGAAGCAAACACATAATGTATAATTGGGGAAGTCCTAATAACCATGTTAAAACAAACAAGCAATCTCATGAATCACGACAAACTGACCACTTAATCAAATCTGAGTGGAGACCAATATTGGCTAGTCTACATGCATTCACATTACGCTACGTAAAACCATGTGAATAACTTATCTTAGCTTGGCTGTGTATCTACTTATTTACCATGCATGGAGTAGCAAAAGTATTGTTAAACAAGAAAGATATTAATGACAATTCAAACCCTTCTCCACTTAAAAATCTGTGGCAATTTAACTGCCATAAGCTCTAAAGAGTAATTCAAATTTGATAAAGGAAACGATAAGAAGACTGTCTACTTTTCACCAACTAGACAGACATAGAAACCCACAAAATATAAAAGCAATTCATAGAACTTGTAGCAGATGGTCTGTAGAATAATAATTGAATATTTTTACTTTCAGACTTGCTTAAATATTTCAGATATAAGTTAGTGGTTTAGTGAGTGGGGAAATTTAAACATTGCAATACGTGCTCCAGTCCAGAGGAAAACCTCAACTCTTCCCAATTGCTATAATTTCAACCTTTTTCTGCTATCTTCATTCTTAATGACCCATATAATATATTAACATCTTATTAAACATTGATCCCAAACATCATGTCTATCACTATCCATCACTCCTAATTTCTAATTTGCTAAAAGACGATGAGATAACTAATATTAATAAAATAAGTGAGCTAATGCACTTCCATAACAAACTGAAGAATCCTATATGATAGTGACATATCACAAATACACTAAAAACTAGTATCATAATAAGATTTTCTCAGTTACAGATATTTTTCCAGAAAAAGACTCCTATATCCATTACCACGGATTATGCCTACTCAAGGATACCCAAACTATGGCCAATTATTAAGACCAACATGCACTTTATTTTATATGTTGATGAAATTTACGGCCTTAAATTCCCTAGCTCTCAATAACTAACCATGGTTTACAGTTTACTTTAGTAGCCAAATAAACTATCAGAAAAGCAAAATGATTAAAAAATGATTTAGAGATTATGCAATCCAAACATACTTAATTTTTGGATGGTCAGACATCTAACTTTTGATCTGTCAATAGCATATCTCAAACCCGAGGTATCTCCTCTCTCTCCTTTAAATTCCAGATATTCACCCCATACAAATCTATTACCTTCCATCTCTAACCTGCAAAGAAGTAGATAACTTTTTAATGTTTTGTTTCTCATGTGACAACATTGTAAAACATAAATTGAATATTGCAGGAAATAATCACTCAATGAAAAAACAATAATTTATAACATGTATGGCTAGGAAGCTAGACTGATGGATAGCTGCAGGAATAGCTCAAGCCCCATGCCAAGACTGACCCTAAGGTTTGAATAGGCTATTTGAACCAAATTAATCCCAACTAATTTAGAGTCATTTGACAAAAGGTAGAAAAAACACTGGAAGATGTAATCAAGAAGCCAAATTTGGGGGATGATTGATGCACTATGCCACAAAAGGTGCTTGCTCAATTCAAAAGAGCAAGAGAGTTTCACCTTTGAAAAAGCAAAAGATAAATTGCCCGGGGCACTATAATTAGTTCAAATTGAAGGTAGAGATTTTAAAATCAGTTTTAAATGAAATAGAACATAATCAAATACAAAAAGATCTATGATTAGTTTAATCTTTCTTAGTTTTTTCTCAGGAAAAAAGACTAATGTAGAAAGCTTTATCGTCTCTCACAAAGAAACAAAACAATAAAACAAAAACAACCACTACAACAAGACTACAACAAGAACAATATTGATAATAGTTTTATTTAATATTGTATTCATTAAATCTTCGACTAGTGACTGCTCAAACTTATTTTAATACCTATGTCAGAAAAGCCTTCAGTCTACAAGTCATGTTTGTCACATTTGAAGCTTTTGATTTAAATGGTTCTTAATAGTCGTGCCCACTAGGAAACAAAACAATAAAAAGAACAATAATAAAGATAATAGTTTTATAAGAACAATAATAAAGATAATAATTATATTTAAAATTGTATTCATTACATCTTGAACTAGAAACTGCTCAAACTTATTTTACAAGCTATTTCATAAAAGCCTTCAGTCTATATTAATCATGGTTGTAACATGTGAAGTGATCATAATAATACATATTATACAGGATATCCAAAGCATCTTTCTCTGTCTATTTAGTTAAGATGTATCGCATTCACATTATCCATAAAAGACAGTTTCATTAGCTGCAAAAAAGAAATGCAATAAAATGCAGAAAAAATGAGTCTCAGAGTTTTGAAAGGCATAGATGAAAACAAACCTGTCTCTCATTGGAGCTGTGCTGATAATATAATTGAGTTTATTTTGTTCTGATTTCAGTTGCACCAATTGGTCATAAGTAATGACCTCAGGCAGGTGTGACGCAATGCTGACAGAACTACAAAACCACATTTTATAGGTTACATGAGCAAACTACCAACAGACTAGTTTAACACAGTATAACACATTTATGAATCAGATTCCAAATTTGTGGAAAATTTCTAAAAGATTATTTACCTGACCAAAGTTATTGCCCATAACTTTCTATGTGCAATAAAAGATTGGAATGAAAAGCATCCTAATCTCAAAATAAATATGTAAAATTGCTGGGAAGTAAATTTTCAGACCAACTGTATTATTGAGATAACATTCTACCCCAAAAATAACTCCTTTGATATTGCTCCCAAATGTGGGCACATTGTATGGAATCAGAAAAGAACTAATTATGTGACAGATGGATAGGCAATTATTATTTACAGGAATATCACTTTCAGTTGAAACAAGCTGCATTAGATGGCTAGGTTTTGAGAAGATGTGAACTCGTACCGCAATTTTGGATTAGAAAGTATCACTTTGTAAGACAAACATCCTTCTCGTACAGCAATTCCCCTTCGTTCAAGATATGATTCAACAATGGAAGCTTGTTTCTTCACTTCCTCCACCTGGAACACAGAAATTCAAAGAAACAGAAATAGTTGGACGACCAATAAAAATATTCAGTACATATTTCTTTTTGTCCTTAATTTCCCAACTTCTAGAAGGCCATAAAGATCAAAATAAAGGAACAAAACAAGAAAACCATGCAGGCAAAATCTTACACCAGACTATGAAACTTCATGACAAATCAAGGAAATTGATAACATCCATCAAGAAGACATTCAATACATTGAATATTTCTAATCAACAAAACATTAGCAAAAACTTTCTTAAAAGTCATATATAATCCATGACAAACACTAATATAATTATTTTAGAGCATTAATAGTAAGTACATATGATCATTAATCACACGGTAAGTACCATTTTTATTTCATTAAAAAAAAAAAAAAGAGGATGATGGAGATATGCATTATGCTGGAAAAACTATTTTTTATAGTCATAACCTTCAGAAGCTACCAACTGTTGAAATTTGCAGGAACTCTTAGCTATCAAATATGCTACAAGCTATGCTTAGCAGCTCATTAAAGAAACAGATACTTTTAACTATAACTTACAGGATTGGGATGAAGAACAGCTCCTTGTTGATGGTCACCAGTACAAGACCAGCTGCCATCCTCATTGATTGATGGAAATCCCAAGAAATGCTCGACAGAAATCACTATTACCTCCCTGTAGTTATGTATTTTACTGTTATTAAAATTACATTATCCTAAAACTCATAACTGTCAAGAAAGTTAATATTAAAAGCAAAAACACTAAAATCATAACTAGTTCTATGTTGTTTAAGCCTTTTCTTTCCCAAATATCTAAAGCCAAAAAAAACCTTGACCCGAAGCTGCAGTTGATATCTAAGCTCAAAAACGGTAGTTGAGAACCAACACATCTCTTCACAAGTTTCTCGCATTGATAAAGAACATTTATAGAATGTAGGCACAAATACAATGTGAGGGGAACTGGAACATTAAGTTACCATAATATGTAAACACAGACAGACAACAGACTTGCTCTCATCATATGAAAGAATCCAATAGCATGTCATAGCTAAAATAATGGCAAGGGCAGAGCTAACATAGGTCCAGGAGGGTTGATTTCTGCTTCAACTTCTTGAGAGAATTAGTGAGAGGTTAAATTTTCAATAACTCTGATTTTTTTTTTAAACAATGTCATTTTTATAGTAAATCTTTTTACCGCACAGCCTGAAATTCTTCCTAGTGGTAGGTGTTAAGCACAGCCCAAAATTCTATCCTCAAATTTTGGGGTAACTTCTACTCTTAGTCTTAAGAGATTTCTAGTTGCCATATAACAGAGAACTGAACCCAGAACATCCAAAGTGGAGGTGCAAGTTCCAACCCCCCTGCCTATTGTCACAGACTGGGGTGTGACACTATGATGTGATTGGCCTTATAACCCTGACTTTAACATTAAAATAGTTGCAATTGCTTTTGCTCTTCACAGTGCACATAAATGCACTAAATATGAGGAACTTCTTTTGCAAGTTAAAAATTATGAAAATTTAGTACTGTTTAAAGCTATCACTTAGAAAAACATTCTACATCACTAACTGGATTAAAAGAATGAAGTATTCATAATCCACTAAAAATTGAAGTGAATGGAATTTCCCTGATTTGAGTTCTTGTCTCTGCCAATGATTAAGAGCTTATATCTATTATTTTACCAAAATTTTAAGAAAACAAAAAAAGGAGAAATAAATTTAACACATTAAAGGAAGATAAAAATTTACCCAGTAGTGACAAGAACTATATCAATGTTCTGTCGCAAACCCGTATCAGGATCAGAAATTCGGAGCCCCACATGTGCTTTTCCTCCATGAAGCTCTTCAAGTCTTCAAATTAGAAAATACATAAATTAATTACTCGCGGAAAAATTTATTTTAATAAAAAGGAATTTCATACTAAAACAAAAGAGAAAAATGAGCAAAATAAGTTTTCCAAGTTAGCTTTCAAATAAGATTATGAAAAATTGAACTTCTTAATTTAAAAAAAAAAAAAATGAAAAGGAAACCAACTAAAGGCAACAGTCTATCAGTTTCATTTCTTTGCTCAAACTACATCAGCAACCCCCACCAAAAAGAAAAATAGCGAACAAGTTAAAATCTTTAAGATTAAACTAAATTAATTATATTTGAGCCAATTTCCCTTACAAGCATACATTTCTCAGCAACCAAAGAAAACAAAGTAACTAGAAAATTTTGATCGTGGAAAAACCTCTTGGCAACTGAGAGGATGACATTGTAATCAGGATTTTTGACGCCCGAAGCATCAGCGGTACGGGCGTTTCTCCTGAAGATTTTGAAAGTGAACCGCGAGTTTCTCTTGAAGAAATCGTAAATGAAGAGAATGCAGAGAACCCAGAAGCATATACTTATTAATTTGCAGACAACCCAGATGCATATATATATCAAACTCAACCCCAAGCATATAGATATTAAACTCAAACAGATACTCATCGGGATTGTTTGGATCTGAGAAAATCTTTGTTTAGCTGAGATATTTACTGTAACAATATGCTTTTTGTATCGTCTTGACAAAAATTTTTGCTTAAAGCATTCATTAGTCCTTTTTCTGGCGGGTATTTTTATTGGCCGGTTGACTGTTGACGTAAAAAGAAAAAGAATAACCCAAATCCGAAAGGTATTTTAGACGAGCAAAATGATCTCAACAGTTTTTAGAAAAAAGAGCAAGGACGTATGAACCCGCACTATGAGCTAATACTTAACTTAAGGCCTCTAATTTTAAAATATTCGTATGCTCCCCTTCTGTTAGTAATTTCATCTAATTTGGATGGGGGAAGTGGATGTTATCAAGAATTACTTTAATGAATCAACTGCGTGACATATGGCAAAATTTTAGATTCTACATTAAAAAATATAATAAAACTAGTACGGGTTAACAATAGTCAATAGTTGACTATGTTAATCAGTCAACACAAATTAATAATTTATCATTGTTGATCAATTTTAATTAATAATTGACTAATATCTATAAATGGTTAATCAATACAAATTAACATTAGTTAAAAGTTGATCAATACAAAGTTAATACGAATCAATAATTAGTCAATTGTCAATTAACTTATAATAAAAAATTTATTTTTATCTTATTTTATTATTTTAAATTTTTTTAATAAAAGAATTAAAATAAATAAACTAATAACATTAAATCACGTATCTTTTGTATATTTACAAATATCAGTATAACGTATTACGTTGTCACGAATGACCCATGTGTTATAATAAATTTTAATTAGAGAGTAAAATAGGAATTATATCAAATAAAGTACAATTTTCATCTAAATTAATAGAATTCACTAATGGATTGAGGTGTATATGGGTATTTTTAAAATCAAATGGGTGAAGTTGGGTATTAGATCATATTACAAGAGAAATAACATTTTGACTTATGGAAAATAACATTTGGACTTGTGTTGTGTGATGAACACTTGAAATTGCATATTTAATAAGGGTTTTAATCCCTTTAACTTAAGTATGTTTACAATACTGTACCTAATTAGTTTTAAACTATTTTGTAACAGGTTCAATAAAATGGGCATAACTTTCTACTTAAGGATCTAATTGGAGTGATTCTTGATCCTGGAAAGAGCTTACTCAATGAGTTAACATATTGTATTCACAACGCATTTAAATTCAAGCGTTTAGAGGGTAAAAATAGTCTAGAACAGAACTGATCTGCAGTACAGGCCGAGTTTAAATAGTCATCTATATTTGGCCCAGAACTATAGAAATACGTATCGAATATGTAATAGACAACTTAATTTGGAAAGAAGAGACTTATATACAACTTTAATGTTTTGAGTGACAACTAATTCAAATCACATCAATTCTAAATTAGATAATCAAGTGGGTGCATTAGTGATAATTAATGTAAATTATTTTCCACCATTCTTGACTTTTTATTATCAAAGTGGTTCACTCTTCATTTGTCTCGATTTATCCATATTTTCTATAAATAGATAGCATGTTTATGCCCAAAAAAAATAATTTAGAGAGCAAATTTTAGTTCAAAACACTTGTCTTGGTATTATCTCTTTGTAATATTATTTCTCTTGTTTACTATTGTAAAGTCATGTTATCTCTTCTTCCATTTCTTTTCTTTTTCTTTAGTTTTATTATGTCTAAATAATTTTATTTATGCTAAGGTGAAAAGGTGAAACTCGTGACAAGGTAATACTTAACTCTTATTTATGAATTTAATGTTTTATTCTTAAGTTATGTAAATTTATATATAATGTATTTATTTTATTTGTAATATTGATACCCTTTCTTCTAAGTGATGTATCTTGATTTATTATTGACAAACTTTATACTTGGCACAATAAATTCTTGAAACTATTTACAAGATTTTGTATTAATACTTTTTCTTATAAAGTGAGAGTCTTGATTTATTATAGACAAATATAAAAATTGGCATAATAAATATTTGAACCCATTTATAAGATTTGGTATATAATAATTGAAAGAAATAAATACTAATTAATATATAAATGATGATAAACTTTAATTGTTATATTTTTCGGTTGGAACCTCCTTTGTGTGAGGATTCTAATTGAGTTATAAAAAAATTAAATATATTCTTACTTCTTATGCCAATAGTGGATCCCCTTAACGTTAGCTTTTATTTGAATTCGTTAATTGAATTAATATTTGCAAACATCTTATACTGCATTAATTGTCTTAAAAGTATTTATAGTTAGTAATTTTAATTCTACTTACCTGTGGATCGACTCCGTTCTCATCGAGCTATTTATTACTTCGACAATCCTGCACTTGGGAATAAACTTATATATTCTAGATGTGTCAAATATTTGGCGCCGTTACCGGAGAAGTAATATTAATATTTTTTTATTTTCATGGAATACTGAACCTCCTAACTTGCTTTACTTTATTTATTATTCGTTTTTTATTTTCATGTAAAGCTGAGTCTCATAATTAGCTTCACTCTTTATTTATTAACTTTTTATTATATAATCTAACATTACTAATCTAACTTCTAATTATTTATCTTTATTTTATTTTTAGTTTTGCCTATTTTATTTACCTGTGTTTAATATTTTATTTTTTTTCTCTTATTTGTATTATTTATTGTTATTGTATTTTGTTTTATTTCTTTTTATGAACGGTTGATTTCGAAATCCTAATTCTCATCGTTTGGTGAAAGGTAATTTTGGAACTTCCTTTGATAATTTGTTAGATTCTCCTTCTTCTTTTCATTCTTCACCAGTTAACATCATGACCAAAAATTAAATTGAGGAACTCATAGACCCAGGGGACAATCAGTCCCAACATAATGACTATAACCGACCTAGGACACTTAGAGACTACATGAACCCTACACGAATCGGTGCACCATCTTACTTAATTTTTCCACCGGATGCAGCACATTTTAATTTTAAGCCAGGTATTATCCAACTTTTACCTACTTTTCATAGCTTAGATGCAGAGAACCCTTATCTACATCTAAGAAAATTTGAAAAAGTGTGTAACATGTATAATGACCGAAATTGTAGTATAAATACAATTCGACTTAAGTTTTTTCCTTTTTCTTTAAAAGATAAAGCTAAAACATGCCTACAAAACCTTAGGCCATGATCCATTTCTTTATAAGATGAGATGCAACAACAATTCTTGAAAAAAAAACGTTTCCTTCCCATAGAACAAATTCTTTCAAAAGACAAATTACCACTTTTGCCCAAAAATCAGGGGAGACCCTTTACCAATGTTAGAAAAGGTATAAAGAATTACTTAATACCTGTCCCCATCATGGCTTTGAAACATGAAGAATAGTCTCAAATTTCTATGAGGGCTTAACACCGCAAGTTAGGCAAATGGTAGAAATGATGTGCAATGGAACATTTGAGGACAAAAATCCAAAAGAGGCAATAAACTATCTAGACTTACTAGTAGAAAATGCTCAAAATTAAGACACTGCTGGTACCTATGAGCACCTATCAAACATCAAACCACTATATGTAGTGGGGGTATTTATCATCTTAGGGAATACCATAACCTTCAAGCCAAATTAGCATCCCTCACTAAAAAAGTCGAAACCTCAAATATGAAAAAGAGTGGTTAAATAAAATCTGTTCAAGAAATTGCATGTCACATTTGTGAAACCCATGATCACTCTACCAATGATTACCCTACTTTGTCTACATTTATGAAATTCCTCCATGAACAAGCTAATGTTCTAAACATGTTTAAGCGGTCAAACAATAACCTATATTCACAAAACTATAATCCTAAATGGAGAAATCACCCAAATTTCAGTTTGAGAAATGACACTCAACCCCATACTTTACAACCATGTTTTCAACCACACTAAAATTTTTAAAACCATCAAAGTTATGCACCATATGTCCCATCTCCAAGGAAAAATTATGAAGAAACTCTGTATACATCATCGAAATGCAAGAGTATATTAATTCTCAAAATGTTCAAACATTTGCTGATTTGAAAGATACTCTTGCTAAATTTGCATCCACACTGAACATTCATGAGAAATAAAAATTTTCTTCTCAACCGCAACCAAACCCCAAAGGACAATATAACTCAAATGCATATAGTTCAGGAAGCTAGCACATGGATCAAACTAAATTGGTTATCACTCTTCGGAATGGTAAAATTATTGAAAAAGATATTTCTGAACCTCATGAGAACAATGAGTCAATCTCTAAGGGTAAGAAAAGTGTTGAACCTACACTTAATGAAGAAAACACCAAACCCTCACCTCCACCCCCATTTTCTCATGCATTACTTAATACTAAGAAGATGAATCACAATCCTAAAATTTTTTAAATCTTCAAATAGGTAATAGTTAATATTTCTTTACTGGATGCTATTAAACAGGTTCCCTCTTATGCAAAAGTTTTGAAGAATTTATGCATAGTAAAACAAAAACTGAATGTGAAAAAGAAAACATTTTCAGCTGAACAAAAAAGTGTCATTCTTCAGAACAATAATGCGTTGAAATATAAAGACCTTGGTTGTCCTACAATTTCATGTATTATTGAAAGTCATAAAATTGAACAAGCCTTACTTGATCTTGGTGCTAATGTGAATTTACTGTCGTATTTAGTTTATCAACAACTCAATCTCGGTGAGTTAAAATTAACTTCTGTAACTCTTTTGCTTACTGATAAATCAATAAAAGTACCAAGAGGGATAGTGGAAGATGTTTTAGTGCAAGTTGATAAATTCATATATCTTGTCGATTTTATTATCTCGGACACGAACCTGTTAAAGGATGTAATCCAATACTTGTTATTTTGGGTCGTTCATTTTTAACAACTTCTAACACTTTGATTAATTTCAGGAATGGAGTAATGTAGCTTTTATTTAGAAACATGACACTTAAACTCAATGTTTTCAATATATGTAAGCAACTATATGAGGAGGAGGATGAAAGTGAAGAAGGCGACATGATTGAAACAATTGTGGAGGATCATATTCAAAATGGAAGTTCTACCGATCCCTTAAAAATGTGTTTAATAAATTCATTTGAGTCAAATATACAATTAGATATTGAAATCTCTGACATATGTTCTTTACTTGACTGTGCATAGGTGATTAAAAATAAAGGATGGAAACCAAAGTTTGAAGAATTATGAGAAAATGAGGATAAATATAACAAAATTTTAAAGTTGGAGTTAAAACCTCTGCTTGAAGTACTGAAATATGCATTTCTTAGAGAGAAACAAACTTATTCGGTGGTAATCTCTTCTACACTCACAAGCGAACAAAAAGGTAAGTTAATTGAATTATTAAAAATGCATAAAAATGTAATTGGGTAGACTGTATTAATCCTTTAATTTGCATACATAGAATACACCTAGAGGATAATGCCAAAGCTTTTCAATAACCTCAAAGGAGATTAAATCCATATATGAAAAAGATAGTGAGAGCTGAAGTTCTCAAATTACTTGAAGTAAGAATCATCTATCATATCTCAGATAGTAAGAGGGTAAGTCCTACTTAGAGGATATGCATATGTTATAAGAAGTTAAACTTGGCCACTAGAAAAGATCATTTTCTTTACCATTCCTTGATCAAATTGTAGAAAGAGTAGCAGGACATCCCTACTATTATTTTTTAAATGGTTATTCTGGCTATTATCAAATTTCCATAGCATTAGAAGACCAAGAAAATACTATATTCACATGCTCTTTTAGGATCTTTACTTTTAAAAGAATATTTTTTGGATTTGTAATGTCCTAGCAACATTTCAGAGATGTATGTTAAACTTTTTTAGTGACATGGTTGAGCATTATTTAAAAGTTTTCATGGATGATTTAACTGTGTTTGAAAAGTCTTTTGATAATTGTCTTAAAAACTTAGAAAATATCTTAAAAAGATGTGAAGAAAAGAGTCTTGTGTTGAATTGGGAAAAATGTCATTACATGGTTACTTCTAGAATTGTTTTGGGAATTCTAAAGGAATTAAGGTGGATAAAGCAAAAGTCAAACTCATTACACATTTGCCTCCATAAAAAATAATCAGAAAAGTTTGATCCCTTTTAAGATATGCTAAATTCTATAGGAGGTTCATAAAAAAATATAGTGCTATATCTAAACCTCTTTGTAACCTCTTAGCAAAAGATGTATCATTTAAGTGAACTCAAAAGTGTCAAAATTTATTTGAAAAATTAATTGACCTCTTAACATCTGCTCCTATCATACAATCTCCTGATTGGTCTTTATCTTTAGAGCTTATGTATGATGCTAGTGACTATGTTGTTGGTGCTGTATTAGGACAAAGAAAGGAAGGTAAATCTTATGTAATTTATTACGCAAGTAAAACTTTAAACAATGCACAAATGAATTACATAACAACTGAAAAAGAACTACTTGCTGTAATATTTTCATTAGACAAATTTCGTTCTTAATTAATTGGTTCTTCAACTGTTGTGTTTATTGACCATGCTGCTGTAAGGTACTTAATGTCAAAATAGGATGCAAAACCAAGACTAATTCGATGAATTCTATTGCTTTAAAAATTTATTATCACTATCAAGAATAAGAAAGGAGCTGAGAATATTATTACAGATCACTTATCAAGACTCATACCAGATTCATCAACAGAAATAACACCTATTAATGCTTTTTTTCTCGAATAATTTTTATTTTATACTGTTGCAATGCCTTGTATGCTAATATTGTTAATTTTCTTGTAACAGGAGAAATGCCACCTCAATGGAACGCTCAAGACAAAAAATAAATTTAACTGAGGTAAGAAAGTTTTATTGGGATGATCAGTAGCTCTTCAAATATTATCGTGACCAAATATTTTGAAGATGCATACCCGATAATGAGGTAAGTAAAGTTATAGAATTTTTTCATTCTGAAGCATGTGGAGGACATTTCTCATAAAAAAAAATGACTGCAAAAATCTTGTAGTGTGAGTTTTATTGGCCCACTTTATTTAAAATATACACATGCATTTTGTATAACGTATAAAAATTATCAAAAGTTAGGATCAATTTCAAAACAAAATATGATGCCTTTGAACCCTATTCTTGTTATTGAAATCTTTGATACCCCCCGGGATAGATTTCATGAGACCATTTCCACTATCATTTGAATTTACGTATATCTTAGTAACAATAGATTATGTCTTAAAATGGGTTGAGGCTATTCCATGTCGAAATAATGACCATAAAATAGTTATGAAATTTTTAAAAGAAAATATCTTAAGTCGAGTATTTTTATAATAGACCATTTGAAACATTAATGAACAAATATGGTATTACGCATAAATTTGCCATCCCTTATCATTCTCAGACAAGTGGATAAGTTGAATTAGCAAATAGGGAGATGAAACAAATTTTAGAAAAAAAACTGTAAACCCAAATTGCAAAGATTGATTTTTAAGACTAAATGATGCACTGTAGGCTTATAGAACTGCTTTTAAAACTTCATTAGGTATGTCTCCTTATAGGATAGTTTATGGAAAACCTCGTCACTTACCTATAGAACTGGAGCATAAAGCTTACTGGGCTATTAAAACTTTCAATGCAAATCTTGATTCTGCTAGACACATACGTAATTTTTAAATAAATGAACTTGAAGAATTGAGAAATGATGCATATGAGAATTCAAAAATTCATAAAGCTAAAATCAAAGCTTTTCATGATAAAATAATTCAAAGAAAAATATTTGACACTAGTCAGAAGGTTTTTCTTTATAAATCTCAACTTCACATATTCCCTGAAAAATTAAGATTAAGATGGAGTGGCCCTTTTATTGTGAAACATGTGTACTCTTGTGGAATAATTGACATTGAAAATTCTAGAAATAAGAATGTGTTTAAGATAAATGGGCAAAGACTCAAGCCGTTTCTAAAAAATCAAGCTTTTTATGAAGAATTTGTATCCCTGTCGGACCCTTGTTACTAGACCAATTAATCTTTAGTTTACATATTTATATATTTATTATTCTTCTAACTTTATATTTATTTTTACTTGTAGGTTAATTTAGTATTTTTGTTAAAGTTTTATTTTGCATCCCGGCTAAGTGGTGGATAAACGGTACTTTATGACATTTCAAGTCGGTTTTGTCAATTTTTCACCCCCCTTTCTAAAAAAATAGATCACATTCTAAAGAATTTGAAAAAGCATTTTCCCTCATTACCTCGAAATCCTTCAAAGAAAATTTACCAAACAAGATGTGAAAGATTAAGGTTATTAATGATTATGAATATACCTGTTGATTTACGTTGGTAAATTAAAGTCAAAGTTTGATTGATCGGTGAATTTTCAAACTCATTAATTTCCTACATGCCCGACTTAAGTAAAAGCTCTTTTGCAAAAAATAAATGAAGAGCAAAATAATTAAGCATTTGTTACAAGTGTGCATATATGACTTACAACATACATTGTCACACTTTAGGAATGGTGTCTGTAAATATAAAAGATGAAATTATGTTCATTAAGGATAGCCTGAGTAAGGAGACTTTAGATGATATCTTATCGACTCTTGACACACATCCTAGTAGATATGTGCATAGTGTAATTCGTAAATTATGAGACATATTCCTAAAAGAACATGAGCGGTATAGTCTCGAGAATCTAACTTTAAAAGACCAATTTATAAGAAAATTGGATGGGAAGTCTATCCCTGACCCATAGAGGGTGTTTAAGCTGTTACTAGACGTAAAACTAGAGGAAGATGTAAGCCACAATCACAACTACTTGTACATATTTACTGCAGCTATTTTTTTTTAAATGTTTCTAATGAACACATAAAAATGCATATCTATTAAAAGATTCAATTACCATTTAATGTCACTAATTTTAGCATTTTTGTATTTTTAGCTTGAAATAAAGTGTTCTCCTTAAATTGTGATTAATGTATGTTATTTACACACGTTTAGAAAAAATAAAGTGTTCTCTCTTATTTAAGCAAGGCTTCAAGAATCACAATTATGCTTTATACATCTACTCTACACTTTGATTCATATTTATAACACAACTGAAAAGTTTCACATCCCAAACAATTAATCAGAAGATATGTAAAATACAATACATTTGATAACATGTGTATTTGATGTGACTAAACTCTTTACAAACATTAACACAAATCATGTTCATTTATACAAGTTATCTTAGATCGACAATATATCATTTTGATAATATTGCAGTAAAAAATCAACTTGAATATTAAACATTTGTTGTCTTTACATGTTCTCTAAGATCGACAATATATCAATTGACAATATTACAGTAAAAGATTAACATATAAAACAATATAACCAATAATAATTATAATTCAACAAGAATCACATATGAAAAATAAGATTGAAAATATATGAGACATGAAAATTGTAACCTCTAGATTATAAAAAATAAAATAGATAAGAGTTTAAGCAAAACCAAACTTACAGACATTTGTAGCTCTTGACAATGAATCAAAGCATAGAAGTAGATTTATTACCCATAAAAGTTAATCTCTTAGCCTTGCCAAGAACTGTAGCCTAAATTACAATGCATGTTAATGAGAAGAAAGTAAGAGAGAATTATCCAATGTTGAAAACATCTTAAGAGTGTCCTTATATAGGCAATAAATGGAAATATATTAAGTGTGACATCAATCTTCAATAATTTAGACCAATAACCCGTTTACCAAATTGCAGCACCTTTTTGATAATGTAAATGACCGATGTAGCCTTTTTGGCCGACATAAAAGTTGTATCATTTTGTCTCTTCTTTCCATAGGCACCAGTTTATGCAAATTGGATGAGTATCCAATGAGATATGAGCAAAATTCCAAAGGTACATTAAATTTTAGCCAACAATCCTTTTACCCATTTGCAATACAATTTGGTCCATAATAACGGCTGATTTAGACTTTACCATCAACATAAGAGTTGTTGATAATTAAGTCAGTATTTAACAGCTTCAAGAATTATATCAATTGAGTAGGTATTTTGTGAGATACGGTCCAAATACAAAATACGTAAGTTGGGTGAAGTTGAGTAGAAGTTGTAGCCTGATTCTATTGTATCTCAATTTTTGGCCAATAACATGTAGATTTGGTTTTTTAACTGTTCTTCAAATTTGTGTAAGATTGAGTTATGTTACTCCAGGTTTAAGAATTTTTTATTTCAATTTCTACATTGAGGGTTATGTCCATTTTACCTAAACGTGTGCAAATAACATTCATTAATCACAATTTAAGGAGAACACTTTATTTCAAGCTAAAAATACAAACATACTAAAATTAGTGACATTAAATGGTGATTGAATCTCTTAATAGATATGCATTTTCATGTGTTCATCATAGCCCCCAACCAGCTTATTACTAGTCTTTAGCAATTCAAGTGTAAATAGAATATGTCAAACTAACTAAGCATTTCAAACAAAAAGTCAGTTCAAGATCACTATTGCTATTATGGTTTTTTTCAATTATTACATCCAAAAATTATGTGTGTGAACTAAGCTATAACCATCTTACCACAATCACAACAGATATAGCCTTGATAATTTCTCCAAGTAAAAGCCTCAACTCCATATCCTCACAAGTGTATAAGTGTTTAAAAGGTTAGGATTTCTCTTATGGAGTTAGAAAACAGTTAAGCACTCAAGAAAAAGTCAATTTTAAGGACAGACATACAAACTAACATTTATCTAAAGATAGAAAAATCAGTCGTTTAGAAATCAACCATTCTTAACATACGTCAGCTTTAGAACTTCAATTGGCTTGTGAGAATAATACAAATATATCAACCATTCTTAACATACGTCAGCTTTAGAACTTCAATTGGCTTGTGAGAATAATACAAATATAACTTGATGAGAAAACTGCTTTACAAAATATTTGTCTTCTAAAATTGATTAAAGACTTTATTAAACTGAAATGATTCTTCTTATTTTTTCTTTTTTTTTCTTCTTATTTGTTTTTATATATTTTGCTTTCTTTTTTATTTATTTATTTATTTATTTTAAGAATACAAGGAAGCATTACAAAAGTTTCTCACCAAAATATTTTTTACAGAAATGCAACCATCTTATTCCTTAATTCAAATAATATCAATCTAAACAAAAATTAACCAATTCAAAGGATCAATGAAAGTTTATAAGCTATTTTCTCAACCTTTCCACTTACACACAAAAGATATGTGAGATTAGAAAAATATATACTTAAACATGAGAATTCTCTTGGCTATATAAATTGAATCATCCTTCTTACCACAAGGCTTAGTATTGTGCTTAAAAATATTTTGGAAGTCATTCTTTAGTAACCTAAATAGAAACAGTAACTCAACCTAAACAATTTTGAAATCATTCCTAGGTAGAAAAGAAAATTCTTTATACAAGAATTACCAAGACTACAAGCAATAAACAACAATACATGAAATATAAAACAAAACAACAAAAATTTAGTTAAAATGCGTTTCAAAAGTTAGAGTCAAACAACCATTAAGTAAAATACATTACACTGACTTCTTAAATCATCATAAACAATATTATGCATACCATCCACACACAAATGGACAAGCTGAGCTAGCAAATAGAGAGGTTAAATAGAATTTAGAAAAGACGGTTAACCCGAATCACAAAGATTGGTCTCTATGCCTTTCTGATGCATTATACATATCGCACTGCATAAAAAACCATCTTAGGAATATCTCCATACCGACTTGTTTATGGGAAAGCTTGTCATTTACCTGTTGAGTTAGAGTATAAAGCTTATTAGGCTGTCAAAGTCTTTAACTTTGATTTGAGTGTTGTAGGTCTCCAGAGAAAGTTACAATTATCAGAAAGAGAAAAGCTACGAAATGACATATATCACAACTCCAGAATTTAAAAAGCTAAAATGAAAGTAGCTCATGACAAACAGATCTCAAGGAAACACTTTGAATCAAATTAACGGGTCTATTTTTATGATTCTCGATTGCATTTACACCTTGAAAAAGTTGAGATCTCAATGGACTAGTCCATTTATGGTAAGGCACATTTTTTCTAGTGGTGTTGTCGAAATCGAAGACCCCACTGATGGGCAAACTTTTAAAGTGAATGGACAGCGGCTAAAAAGTTATGTGAAAAGAGACCACTTTATGTATCTAGATGAGATCCCTCTTATGGATCCTGTCCATCATGCTTGATAAGGTTCAATCTATCTGTACCATATTTTATATTTTTTCTATATTTTATCTTTTGACTTTTTATTTTTTCTTTTATTATCTTTCACATTTTATTTTGCTTTATTTTCTTCTTTTTATTTTTTTTCTTCAGTGTGATTTTATTTCCCAGTCAAGTGGCGGATACGGTACGTGACTATTAAAGTTAGTTTCTCAGTTCCCTAAAAGCTATCCCTCAAACTGTGCATTCATCTCTTTTCTTTCTTTCAAAATGGATTGCATTTTTGCCAACTTTAAAAAATGTTTTCCTTCATTACCATAAAATGCTCTACTTAAGATTTACAGAGCACGGTATGAAAAACTAAGACTATTGATGGTGGGTAATATCCCTGTGGATATTTGTTGGTTAATTAAAGCCAATGTTTGATTATCTGGTGAGTTTGCAAATGATTTTGTTTCTTTTATGCCTAGTCTCAGAAGAAGCTCTTATGTCAAAAGGCAATGAGCAAAGAGGTTACAAGTCTGTCATAAATGTGCTCAATGAAATTGTAATCGAAGTTGTCATTCTTTAGGATTTGTATCTAGAAATTGAGAAGACAAAGTTCAGTTCATTAAGGATGGACTAAGTAAAGAGTTTTTGGATGATATCCTATTGACTATTGAGACGTATCCCTGTGGGCTCGTGCAATGTAAACTTTTCGATTTATGGAATAAATTCAAAAATAAACATCAACGGTATAGTCTCGAGAATCTGACTCTAAAAGACCATGTTTGCCAATTTATATAAAAATTGGATGGGAAGCCTATCCCCATAGAGGGTGTTTAAGCCGTTACTGGACGTAAAACTAGAGGAAGATGTGAGCCACAATCACAACTACCTGTAAATACATGTGTTTTAATTTTAAACTTTATTTTTTGAATAGTAGGGCTTCTCATGTAGATGTCTTAAATTCAAATCTTTTGGTGAAATAATGCATGTGGGTCATTATGCTTAAATTTTTGTGTTTTATTTTTAACTTTCTTCTGACAAACTATCGGGTTACCACAATCATTGTTATCATTTGGTACTCTATAAATACAACACATCATTTTCTTCATTTTCATATATTGAGATAAAGGTAAGTGTAGATATGGAGGAAACCTCAGTTCAACAATTTCGAATTATATGTGTATTTTGTGAATCTAGTCTTGAGGGAAATAAAGTGTTTGTAGAAGCAGCAAATAATCTAGAAAAAGCATTAGCTGCAAGAAAAATTCATTTAATTTATAGAAGGGGTAGCCTTGGGTTAATGAGGTGTGTGTTAACAACTGCACATTTAGGAGGAAGTCAAGTTTTAGGTATTATTCCTATAGCTTTAGCTGTGGAAAACCTGACTAGAAAAATAATATAAGAAGAATTACGAATCCCATCCATGCATGAACGTATAGCTAGAATGCTTTACTATACAAATGCTTTTATTGCTTTACCCGGTGGTTTTGGTACCTTGAAATAAATTTTTCAAATTGCCTCTTAGACCCAGCTAAATATCTACCGAAAACCCATAGGTTTATTGAATGTTAATAACTATTTTGATTGCTTACTTTGTTTTCTTGATCAAGCTATGGAACAGAATTTTATTTCACAATCAGTGCGACAGATCCTCATTTCTACTACTGATGCAGATGAATTGATTGACAAATTATAGGCAATTACATACGAACCTGACAAAGCAATAACTCGATCGATTAGTCAGTGGGCCTTAACAAGCAAAAATTGGATCTGACACTTCGTTTGTGATTTGTTTTTCGTTTTATTTATTTCTCAGCATCATCATTTTAGTTTATATTTACTTAAGTGTCTCTCAGGTTTTTTTCTTTCGAGTAATTAGCGTTTCAAGTAATGTCTCATATACTTTATCTCTTTCTATTTAAACATTGAGGATAATGTTTCATCTGGTTTGAGGGGAGGATAGTAGACATAAGTTGTATTTTTCATTCTTAAAAAAATACAGAAATAAAAGAAATAGATAATGGGATCTAACATTTAATTAAAATGGATGAATAAAGAGTTCATTCTTGAGCTTGTGAGACGCATTCTAGGTCAAATTAGAATGGCAGAGTAAGGAGTTTCATTTCTAACTTTTGAAATGCATTTTAACTAACTTTTTGTTATTTTGTTTTATCTTTCATGTATTGTTATTCATTGCTTGTAGTCTTGGTAATTCTTGTATAAATAAATTTGCTTTTCTACCTAGGAATGATTTCAAAATTGTTTAGGTTGAGTCACTGTTTCTATTTAGGTTACTAAAGAATAACTTCCAAAATATTTTTAAGCACAATACTAAGCCTTGTGGTAAGAAGGATGATTCAATTTATATAGCCAAGAGAATTCTCATGTTTAAGTATATATTTTTCTAATCTCACATATCTTTTGTGTGTAAGTGAAAAGGTTGAGAAAATAGCTTATAAACCTTCATTGATCCTTTGAATTAGTTAATTTTTGTTTAGATTGATATTATTTGAATTAAGGAATAAGTTGGTTGCATTTGTGTATAAAATATTTTAGCGAGAATCTTTTGTAATGCTTCCTTGTATTCTTCAAAAATAAAAAAAAGAAAGTAAAATATATATATAAAAAGAAAAAAGAATCAATTCAATTTAATAAAGTCTTCATTCAATTTTAGAAGGCAAATATCTTGTAAATCAACTTTCTCACCAAGCTATATTTGTATTATTCTCACAAGACAATTGAAGTCTTAAAGCTGATATATGTTAAGAATAATTGATTTCTAAATGATTGATTTTTCTATCTTTGGATCAATGTTAATTTGTATGTCTATCCTTAAAATTGACTTTTTCTTTAGTGTTTAACTGTTTTCCAACTCCATGAGAGAAATCATAACCTTTTAAATAATCATACACCTGCGAGGCTGTAGAGTTGAGGCTTTTACTTGGAGAAATTTGCAATACTATATCTATTGTGGTTTGTCGTAAGATGGTTACGGCTTAGTTCACACACATACAATTTTTGGAAGTTATAATTGAAAAAACCATAATAGCAACAGTGATCTTGAACTGACTTTTTGTTTGAAATACTTATATAGTTTTTCATATATTATTTATGCTTGAATAGCTAGAGACTAGCAATAAGCTAGTTGGGGGCTGTTATGAACACATAAAAATGCATATCTATTAAGAGATTCAATCACCATTTAATGTCACTAATTTTAGTATTTTTGTATTTTTACCTTGAAATAAAGTGTTTTCCTTAAATTGTAATTAATGAATGGTTTTTTCACAGGTTTAGGTAAAATGGACATAACTCTCAGTGTAGAAATCAAAATGAAGAAATTTTTAAACCTAGAGTAACATGACTCAATCTTACACAAACTTGAAGAACAGTTGGAAAGCTCAATCCAACATATTATGGGCCAAATATTGAGATATAATTGAATCGGGTACAACTTCCGCTCAGCTTGACCCAGCTCACTTAGTTGGATAGTATCTCACAAAATAAGTACCCAATTGGTATAATTCTTAAAAATTTGAAATACTGACTTAATTATCAACAATTCTTATGTTGATGGTAAAGTCTAAATCAGCCGTTATTATGGACTAAATAGTATTGCAAGAGGGTAAAAAGGTTGTTGGCCGAAATCGGATGTATCTTTGGATTTTTGCTCATATCTCATTGAATACTCATCCAATTTGCATAAACCTGGTGCCTATGGAAAGAAGAGACAAAATGATACAACTTTTATGTCAGTCAAAAAGTTACATCGGTCATTTATATTATCAAAAAGGTGCTGCAATTGGGTAAACGAGTTGTTGGTCTAAATTATTAAAGATTGATGTTACACATAACATATTTTCATTCATTACTATATAAGGACACTCTTAGGACGTTTTCAACATTAGATAATTCTCTCTTATTTTCTTCTCATTAACATGCATTATAATCTAGGTTAGAGTTCTTGGCAAGGCTAAGAGATGAACTTTTATGGGTAATAAATCTACTTCTATGCTTTGATTCGTTGTCAATAGCTACAAATGTTTGTAAGTTTGATTTTGCTTAAACTTATATCTATTTTATTTTCTATAATCTAGAGGTTATAATTCTCATGTCTCATATATGTTCAGTGATGCTTTTCTTATGTGATTCTTGTTGAATTATAATTGTTATTGGTTACATTGTTTTATATGTTGTTAATCTTTTACTGCAGTATTTTCAATTGATATATTGTCGATCTTGGAGAACATGTAAAGATAATAAATGTTTGGTATTCAAGTTAATCGTTTACTGCAATATTGTGAAAATGATATATTATAGATAACTTGTATAAATGAACATGATTTGTGTTAATATTTATAAAGAGTTTAGTCACATCAAATAGACGTGTTATCAAATATGTTACATTTTACATATCTTCTGGTTGATTGTTTGGGATGTGAAACTTTTATTTGTGGTATAAATATCGAATCACAGTGTAGAGTAGATTTATAAAGCATAATTGTGATTCTCGTAGCCTTGATTCATCATAAGACATTTTCCCAAATTCATAGACAATTCTATCTCATCCACTTAAACCAATTAATTAATTTTTTCCTTTGCTACTGCTTTAATATTTCACTTCACCAACCTATTTTGCCAAAAGCTTCCTCGTGGGATCGACACCTCAATTTGTACTGTGCTAGTCGCATTGCATTTTGAGCGTAAATAGTTTCATTTCAAACTCAAACTTCTTTTTCAACAACCAACCACCCATGTGACTTTTCTAGCTAACAATTTGAAAATTGGTAAAAGAGTGTTGAAAATTTTGTATTTTAAGCCAACAGCCTATGTGACTTAACTTTGCAACACCTTTTGGCTCTATAAATACATTGCAATATTTTTGCATCTTTATACAAACTCAAAATCATTCAAGAGATAGAGTGAGTGTAATAATGGAAGGAACATCAACTCGTAAATTCACAAAAATTTGTGTCTTTTGTGGATCCAGCCCTAGAAAAATTGGAGAGTTTGTAGAAGTAGTAGAAACCCTTGGTAAGGTGTTAGCTAAGCAAAATATTTATTTAGTAAATGGGGGAGGTAGTATTTGATTAATAGGACGTATCTTTTGTGGATGAATAGAGAGGTTTGAGATAATAGCTTATGAACTTTCATTGATCTTTTGAAATGGTTAATTTTTGTTTAGAATAACATTACTTGGGATGAGAAATGATTTGGTTGCCTAGCTGAAGGAAAAAAAATATGGTGAGAAATTGTTCTTAATTTGTAATGATTCTTTATGTCTTTAAAAAAATAAAAACACGCAAAAAAAAAGAGAGCAAAAGAAAGTATATATATATATTAAAAAAAGAGAGAAAAGAAGTCAATTCAGTTCAATAAAGTTTTTGTTGAATTCTAGAAAACAAAAGTCATTAGGAAGCAATTTTATCACCAAACTCTTTATTTGTAAAATTCGCATAAAATAATTAAAATCTTAAAGCGAGAATGTGAAAAGACTAGTTTGGCTCTAAATAATTGATTTTCCTTTCTTTGGATCAATGTTAGTTTGTCTGTCTATCCTTAAATGTAACCGTTTCTTGAGCGATTATCTATTTTTCAACTTCATGAGTGAAATCCTAACCCGTTTAACAAGTTATTCACCTGTGAAGATTAGAGTTGAGGCTTTTACTTAGAAAAACATTTTCAAGGCTATAAATATTGTGGTTTATGGTAAGAAGGCTTCAGCTTAATTCACACATATACACATAAAATTTTGGAAGTTAGGATTGAAATAACCTTAATAGCAATCATGATCTTAAACTGACATTTTGTTTGAAATACTTAGGCAGTGTTCAATTTTTATTTATGCTTGAATTGTTAAGAATTAACAATATGCTGGTTGAGGGTATGATGAACACTTGAAATTACATATTTAATAAGGTTTTTATATCATTGTTTTGTATTACTAGTGTCTTTAACCCCTTAACTTAAGTATGTTTACAATATTGTACATAATTAGCTTTTAACTATTTTGTGGCAGATTTGGTAAAATGGGCATAACTCTTTAACCCACTTGATTATCCAATTGAAGTGATTCTTGATCCTGGGAAGAGATAACTCAATGGGATAACATATTGTACTCACAAAGTATTTAAATTCAAGCATTTAAAAGGTGAAAATTGCCTAGAACAGAACTAATCTTTAGTATAGGCCTAATTCAAATAGTCATCAGTATTTGGCCTATAACTATAGCGATACATATCTAATGTGTATGAGTCAACTTAATTTGGAAAGATAAGAGATTTATCTACAACATTGATGTTTTGAGTGACAGCTAATTCGTATCACATGAATTCCAAATTGGATAATCACGTGGGTGCCTTAGTGATAATCAATGTAAATTATTTGCCACCATTCTTAACTTTTATCACCCAAGTGGTTCCCTCTTTATTTGTCTCAATTTATTCATATTTTTCTATAAGTAGGTAGCATGTTTATACCCAAAACATGTAATTTAGAGAGCTAGATTTTAGTTCAAAACACTTGTCTTAGTATTATCTCTTTATAATATTATTTCTCTTGTTCACTATTGTAAAGTCATGTTATCTCTTCTTCCATTTCTTTTCTTTTTCTTTAGTTTTATTATGTCCAAGTAATTTTATTTATGCTAAGGTGAAAGGGTGAAACTCTTGACAAGGTAATACTTAACTCTTATTTATGAATTTAATGTTTTATTCTTAAGTTATACAAATTTATATATGATGCATTTATTTTATTTGTAATATTAATACCATTTCTTCTAAGTGGTGTATCTTAGTTTATTATTGATAAACTTTATACTTGGCATAATAAATTCTTGAAACTATTTACAAGATTTGGTGTATATACCATTTCTTGTAAAGTGGGAGTCTTGATTTATTGTAGACAAATATAAAGATTTGCATAATAAATACTTGTACTCATTTATAAGATTTGGTGTATAATAATTGAAAGAAATAAATACTAATATATAAATGATGATGAACTTTAATTATTATATTTTTCGGATGGAACCTCATTTGTGTGAGGATTCTAATTAAGTTATAAAAAGAGTTAAATATATTTTTACTTCTTATGCCAAGAGTGGATACCCTTAACCTTAACTTTCATTTGAATTGGTTAATTGAATTAATATTTGCAAACATTTTATATTACATTAATTGTCTTAAAAGTATTTATAATTTATAATTTTAATTCTACTTTCCTGTGGATCGACCCTATTCTCACCGGGTTATTTATTACTTCGGCAATCCTGCACTTGAGAATAAACTCCTATATTCTGAATATGTGATGCGATATTTCTATATCATAAATTAAGTGCAAGTATACACTATCGTATGCAAGTAATAAAGAGACAAATAAGTCGGATGTCGAACCCACAGGGATAATTTCTTCTTATTAACCAATTACTAAAATTATGTCTTCCTAATAATTATTCAGAAAAATAAAAATTCAAGAATGAATGTAGAAAATATAAAAGTAAAAACACAATGCAATGAGATTTAAAGATAACAACGTAGAGAAAACCTAGGATTAATATTATCCCTCAATATGCTTTTTAATGATTAATCCTCTAATATTTAACTCACTTAGTCTTTATTATTGATCAAGACACTAATGTATTCACAAGCCTCTTCCAAGGTCATGCAAGTATACCCTAATTTACCAAATACCTATATTCCTATGGTACTTGTAATAAATTAAGATTCATTAAGATTAGGTCTTATTGATCATACATGCCAATTAGGTATATTCCTATCCTAAATTGAAACTTGCATATGCAACATTGAATGTTACTCTACAATCATACATCAAATTACCTAGGTCTAAATATATTGATTCCTCTTCCGAGTTTATCAAAATATTACCAATTCATTCACCATATATTGGCCAGATATATTGAAGCATTAAACACAAGTAATTTAAATAATAAATGACTAAGTTTATTAAATATTAAAAAGATATGGCAATTAAGCGCACATATTGAGTTCAAATATTAACCCTAGAAAATAAGTTAGCTCATGGCTACAAGAGAACAGCAGTAGAAATAATTATAAATCATGATACAATTATTAGCAAACCGATATAGACGTCGAATTGCTCTTAATTGCGCTGCCTAGGAACTCTTGATGCCGAAGAACGTCTTCGATGCTCTCTCTAGAGTTGCTTCAATTAAGCTCCTATTGCTCTCCAAGACTTGTGCTCTGTATTCTTGGTGCTCTTGGGTCGTCTTCGATTCATTCTTGAAGGTTGGGAACGAGTGGCTTTATATAGGGATTGATATGAGCTTGAAAATCTCAATTCTCGTCGGACTAGGACTCGCACTACCGCTGGCGCGCTATGAATCTGTCGCTGGGGCGACGCGTGAAAAAGCTATTACCGCTGGAGCGATGGGATCTTGGCGCTGGGGCGCTGCATGAAAACGGCTTCACCGCTGAGGTGGTATGTTTATAGTGCTGGGGCGATGGATCGTCGCTGGAGCGGTGACTCTTCGGCGCTGGGGCGCTAGACGCGACTTAAGCAGGTCATTTTTCTTATTTCGATCACTATTTCAGAGCTGGGGCGAAAATACTTGTGGCGCGGGGGCGCTGGACTCATAATTTGAAAACTTTGCATTTTAGTCCATGTTTTCGCTCCTTTTGCGTTCTTTCTTTAAATTTCGTTCAAGTCCCTATAAATAACAATAATGCACATAAATAGCCATCTATTCTCATAAAATTATAAAATATCAATAATAAAATCATGAGAAAATATATGACAAATTTGCCCTTATCAATATGTCATTGTGAACACTTAATGCATGTTTGGTTGGGCTTCTCTACTAGCCAAAAGATTATTTTTAATAGCAAAATTCTTTTAAATTGTTTTAATACAATTTGATTATTATAATTAAAAAAGAGCTTTTGAAGATTAAAAAACTTATTTTGTCTTTACTTGTAAACATTCGAAATTTAGACTTTTAAGATTATAGCTTTTTAAAGCATTATATGTGTGTATGTGTATTGACACATATACTATACTAATATTTTCTTAATTCCATAGCATACCTTTAATAAAAATAAATTATATTCAATTAATATATTTTTAACATTTTTTTGAAAACTACTATCTTCATATCTTTACAACTATTATATCTCTATAAGGCTCTACCAAAAACTTCTTTTGTCATAGGGAAGTATTTTATTTTGTTTTAAATTTTTATACTAAACATAATAATTTATTTAATTAGTTGATTGCTATGTATTAAGTTTACTTGAAATCTTGTAAATTTTTTGTTTATTTATGTTTAGATTTCCAATTATTTTGGTCATTATGTTACAGTGATTGCAAACTAAATTTTAATACGAATCACTTTTATGTTATCTATAAGAATATATTAGTAAATTTTAAATATTAAATTGTAAATTTATTTTTTTATATAAAAAGAATTGAACTATATAGAATTTTAATTTAAGCTTTATTAAGTGTCCTTTTTTTAGTAATTTAATAACAAATAAGCACTTTTAACAATGTGTAACTAAATGATGTACTACAAAAGAACTTTTTAATTAACAATCAAATAATGAGTGGCTTTTTTTAAAAAAACTCTAATTCTGTAAGCTTTATTTTTTAAAACTCTACTTTCAAAAGCTCTATTTGAAAAACTCAATCAAATAATCCCTTAGTCTTTTAAGATAATAACTTAAGCATTTGATGCTATTATATCATCAAAATGAAGATTCCAACTTCAAAAAGCTTATATAAGTTCATAAATAAAGTTCTTTAGTCTGTACACCAGATTAGAACTCTCGTTGAATGTAAAACCTTTAGATTATTCCATGTATATCTCCTTTTTGAGATTTTCATTAAAAAAAGTCGTCTTTATATCCATTATCTAGATTTCATAATCATAATATACATCAATAGCCAATAAAATTCAAATTGATTTTAACATGGCTATTGGCGAAAAGGTCTCATCATAATCTATTCCAAATTTGTGAATATATTCTTTTACTACCAGTCGGGTTTTGAAGGTTTTCACCTTCTCATTGGGCTCGCACTTTCATTTTTAAACCTATTTATAACCGATAGGAATAATTTCTTTAAAAAGCTCAATCAAGTCTCAATCTTGATTGACATGAATAAAATCAATCTCAGATTTTATGGGTTGTTACCACCTGCCCAAATCGATGTCCAAAATTACTTCTCTATAAGTTAAAGGATTTTTTCTTCAAACAATAAAATAATGAAAAGTACCTTTAAATATCATTCCATACCTTACAGGCAGCCTTAAGATCCTTTCTGACTTACAAAAAGGGTATGTCAAATATATCTCACTCGATTGAACCTAAGGTTCCATCACCAGTTCATTAATATATTCATTGACTTGATCAAGTACTATTGTGTTTGTACTAAAACACAAGTGCATACTATTATATACAAGTAATAAACCATAAAGAATTGTTGTTATTGTTATGTTAAGTATTAATATCGTGTCTACTTATTTTTATTCATACGAATGAAAATCAAAAGACAAGTAATCTAATACAAATAAATAAAAAATTAATAATCAATATAAGACTAGAGTTAACAAGATATAATCACCAATAATAGATAAAACTTAGGATTATAACTATCCCTTGATACATTACTTAAATTAATTAATCTTTTATTAAGTTAATCTCTCAATATGAATTATTGGCTAGATCCCTAATGGCATCACAAATGTATATTGATGGTTGAATGACTATATCTTACCTAACAATTACCTGTATGTCAGTGATAATCAGATAAAATTAAGACTCGTTAAGAACTGTTCTATTACTACCATATATGCTATATAAGTATATGTTTATCTCATATAAAACTCATAACTGTTATGTTATGATCATATATCAAATTATTTAAGCCAACACAAAAATTCCTTCGTCAAGTTCATTAAGGTTCTATAATCAATATAATTAGTGATATAGTAATTAAAGAGCAGTAAGTATAAAATAATTGAATAATTTTATTATTAGTATATAAAAAAAAGAACTTGAATTTAATCATATATCAAGTTCAAAGTTGTAACTTTAAATATAAAAAATTATCTCATGATGAAATAAAGAGTTTTAAAGCTTATTAAGAAAAATATTTTGAAAATCATAAAAACTAGAGAGATAAAGAGTTATAAAAACTATAAAGATAAAGAGTTGAAGAGATAAAATTAATTTTGTTGTAATCTTTAATCTTCTAGTCTTTTTGATCCTCTAAAAGTTGCTCTCTCTCTCTCTCTAAAAGGTTTTTTTTCCTAAAAGGTTCTTTCTTGATTTTAAATAGGCTTTTTGATTTTCTATTTATAGGCTTTTTAATCTTTAAATTAGGGTAAAACATCAAATATAAATCAAGCTAGGATTTTTTTTTTTTGTGCCCAGATTTAACACTGTTTAAAAAGTATTGTTCACACACTGTTCACGAATTATTGTTCATTGATAAGGGCAAATTTGTCATATATTTTCTCATGTTTTTATTATTGATATTTTATGATTTTATGAGAATAGATGGCTATTTATGTGCATTATTGTTATTTATAGGGACTTGAACGAAATGCAAAGTTTTCAAATTATGAGTCCAGCGCCCCCGCGCCACAAGTATTTTCGCCCCAGCGTTGGAATAGTGATCGAAATTAGAAAAACGACCTGTTTAAGTCGCGTCTGGCGCTCCAGCGCCGAAGAGTTACCGCGCCAGTGGTAAAGCCGTTTTCATGCAGCGCCCCAGCGCCAAGATCCCATCGCTCCAGCGGTGAAAGCTTTTTCACGCGTCGCCCCAGCGACAGATTCATAGCGCGCCAGCGGTAGTGCGATTCCTAGTCCGACGAGAATTGAGATTTTCAAGCTCATATCAATCCCTATATAAAGCCACTCGTTCCCAACCTTCAAGGATAAATCCAAGACGGCCCAAGAGCACCAAGAATACAGAACACGAATCTTGGAGAGCAATAAGAGCTTAATTGAAGCAACTTTAGAGAGAGATACAAGACGTTCTTCGGCATCAAGAGTTCCTAGGCAGCGCAATTAAGAGCAATTCGACGTCTATATCGGTTTGCTAATAATTGTATCATGATTTATAATTATTTTTACTGCTGTTCTCTTGTAGCCATGAGCTAACTTGTTCTCTAGGGTTAATATTTGAACTCAATATGTGTGCTTAATTGCCATATCTTTTAGTATTTAATAAACTTAGTCATTTATTATTTAAATTACTTGTGTTTAATGCTTCAATATATCTGGCCAATATATGGTGAATGAGTTGGTAATATTATTGATAAACTCGGAAGATGAATCATAATATTTAGACCTAGGTAATTTGATGCATGATTGTAGAGTAACATTCAATGTTGCATATGCAAGTTTCAATTTAGGATAGGAATATACCTAATTGGCATGTATGATCAATAAGACCTAATCTTAATGAATCTTAATTTATTACAAATACCATAGGAATATAGGTATTTGGTAAATTAGGGTATACTTGCATGACCTTGGAAGAGGCTTGTGAATACATTAGTGTCTTGATCAATAATAAAGACTAAGTGAGTTAAATATTAGAAGATTAATCATTAGAAACATATTGAGGGATAATATTAATCCTAGGTTCTCTCTACGTTGCTATATCTTTAAATCTCATTGCATTGTGTTTTTACTTTTATATTTTCTACATTCATTCTTAGGTTTTTATTTATCTGAATAATTATTAGGAAGATATAATTTTAGTAATTGGTTTAAAAAGAAGAAACTATCCCTGTGGGTTCGACATCCGACTTATTTAGTCTCTTTATTACTTGCATACGATAGTGTATACTTGCACTTAATTTATGATATAGAAATATCGCATCATTCATGCACCACGACCTTGGCTTTTAGGTGTTGTGGGACCAGGAACAATGACTTTGGTATGGTGCTGGGATCTTAGTACTAGAGTAAAATTGTTGTAGCAAATTATTATAAATGAGTATTGCAGTAATCTACTATAATAAAATTGATATTTTGCATTGTTTTCTTAAGATTTTTATCCTAAACAATTACGTTGACTTCAAACTTATAAAATAATAATAAAAAAATATAAAAAAAACCTAATATTCATACATAAAATGAATAAATGTTAAGTTTATGAAAGACTAAATAATAAGTATAAAATATACCCATTAAACTCCCCCAAACTTAAGAATTTGTATGTCATTGAACAAAGAGAAAGAAAACTAAAATTAAAAACTCCAAAAAAAAAGGTGGGTTGGTTTTAACAATGTATCTCAAATATTGCATATAATTTATAACTTATAAAAAAACTCTAGCTACCATAAAAGTTAGAATGCCAATCTATGCACTAGCCTTACCCTATATGTGATTCTCTTGGTGAATGTGTGTGAGTTATTCTCATTAATCATTTGTACTTGGATTAGTTTATACATACAAGGATTCAAAAGATTTGTCTCCAAAAATATTCACATTTCATATGCTTGCTTTTTATACCACTCTACATTAATATAGATGCACATATAATCAATGATTAAATATGACTTTTTATTCAGCTTGTAATGTACAGCTATGGTGAAAGTAGGATAAAATAGATAAATTTTAGGCTTAATTTACTCTATAAATACACATTCTTGTTCTTAGATTATTTCTACATTTCACCAATTTTCTCAAAAATCCCTCAATCTTATTTTATACTTTATTTGTCTACTTTTTTGTTCAACGTTCTTTTTTTATAATAAAAACTAAGGGTATATATATATATATATATTAAAGAACTCACTACACCCCCAAATTTAAGTTTTTACAACTTCTTATTAGCAATCAAAAACCCACAACAACTCTTCTTTCTACTCTTTCCATAAGCTCAATATTCCCTATAAATACAACCACTATACATATGGTTTGTGAAGGTTGTTATGAAAGAAATATGTTCAAAGACTAAAGTGTAGTTGTAGTTAACAAAGAATAGTAGTCATTAGACTTAAAGGCTTAAACGATCTAAACGTGCTTTAAAATAATTTCCTTAATCATGTGCAAACTAAGAGTTCGCCTTGAGTGGTAATTAAATTAGTTTATGCATAAACGCTCTCTAAATAGCAAACAAATAAAATAATCATAATTATATGTTTAATGAATTCAAAGAACCACAAATATGGTAAACATTTGATACAATAATTAAATATAAGAACAACTACAATTCTATCATTTCTTAAGAATTATATTTATCACAATCAAGATCTTATCATTAACTATTAAAATATCAAATCAAACCTAAAACTAATAATTAATTGAAAAAAGATTAACATGCAAAATATAAAATAAAGAAAAACAACAACCAAAATTAATGCAGCTAAAAATAAACACAAATAAGTGGTTTCCTTTCCTAAACTTAAATTTGGCATTTTTCTCAATGACAAAAAAGTAAAAATAAGAGTAGAAAACTTTTCTAGTAAATAAAGGCTCAACTCTATAGCGTTTGAGTCTTTGGTGCTGTATCGTTGGAATTTGGAACTGGGATTCTTTTTCTAGTTCTAGCGTTACATTGTTGGATATACTAATTTGAACACCCTGACATTGAGATATGGATGCCATGATGCTAAGACATGGGATCAAGAGAGTCAAATTTCTAAGCTTAAGTACGTGGCCATGGCTAGTAGGCACTGCGACACTAGCTTGTTGCCTGGTGTTTTTTTTCTACTTCTTGAGTGCTAACTTGCTATTTTAACACACTAAAAATAAAATAAAATAAACTATATTAAAAATAAAAAAGTTACTTGGGTTACCTCTCAAGAAGTGTTTGATTTAACGTTATCAGCTTTACGTTTTTTGGATTATTACTTACATGTCTAAGACATCTTGCTTAGAGAACTTTAGTTTGTCTCTTCAAGTGATAACATTCTTTTTCTTCACTTTCTATAACTTTATGAGAAAATTTCTTAGATGTGGCCCTAACCACCTTGATTTAAGCCTTCCCAGATAGTCTTAGACTAGAAGAATGAGCCTCATTACCTGTTATCTATTAGTTTCTTCATTATGAACTTGTCATGTAGCTTTTTGTCTTTATTTTTGCAATGATGCCTTTTCATGAGCTTGACATTGAATGACATTGGTCACCTTTAATTTTGGAGGCTATTATACTTCATGTAGAAGTATCATGTCAATCTTAAAGTAGCATGAGAAATGTTTAGAAAACTATTGCTGATCAAGGTTCTTCTCTTAAAGTCTTTAGGTAAATGGTGGTGGTGGATTGTAAAGGGTTAAGTTGCTTTACTATTGCACTTCTTCTTTCTCTTCTTGAGCTTTAACTTTGTCATCTATTTTAAATTCGTCTTCCTGAAAACTTTCTTTTGATTTGGATTTCTCCATTTCTTCATGTAGCTCTTTTCCACTCCTCAAAGTGATTACCTTGCATTGTTTCATATTTTTGTTTGGATTTACCTTCATATTGCTAGACAATGAGCCTTGTGGATGACTATTTAAAAATATGGCCAATTAGTTTACTTGAGTTTCCAACGTCCTTAGAGAGGTTGCTTGGTTCTAAATGAGATTAGATTGACTTTGAAGAAAGGTGTTAGTCCATATTATATACTGCATGAACATCTCTTCTAAACCTGGTTCTTTCTCAAGCTTTTATAGATCTTGTACAAGAATGTTAGGAAGATTTCTTTACTTTAGATTATAGTTGTTAGAATTAGAGATGTGTTATTGCACATGAAAGTTTTCATGTAATGCGTAGTCTCAATGCATTAGTTATTTGGATAGTTGTCACCACAAAAGTCACTGGTGAGGTTGGCTTTTTACAGCATTGACTCCAATGGCATCTATCCTTTTGGACAGTAGATTGATTTTTGTAGCTAATGAGGTGAGTGCCTTCACATCATGAACTCTTGTTATCTTTTTTAGTGTTATCTTTGTTAGCTATTGGTAACTATTAGATGCCATCTCTTCAAAGTGATTATATGCTTTTTCAATTGATTTATTCATTAGAGTTCCACTTGCTGTAGCATTTACTGTGGTATACAACTATCCCATCAAACCATTATAGAAAGTCTGCATAAGTAACCACTTTAGAATCCCATGATGTGGATATTTCCTCAGCATATCTTTGTATGGCTCCATGCTTCATATAAGGACTCTAAATCACATTGCACGAATGCAGTGATGTCATTGCACATCTTTGTATTTGGATGGTATGAAGAATTTAGATAAGAATTTAGATAAGAATTTCTATGTTAAATCATCCCATGTTGCTATGGATCTAGATAACAATGAATGGTGCTTGGTTTGATCTCAAAGTTGTTGGCATTTATTATTGGTCAGTGTATGCTGATGTGAATGCCATTCACCATTGGGACTATATAATCCCTCATGAATCTATACTCTTCAACTTAGTGCTAAATTTGATTGACTATGATGTCTAGTTGAAAGGTAACCTAAAATAAAAAAATAAAAAACTTCAAAAGTAACATAACAAAAATAAAAATAAATGAGATGTAACTATAACACAGGAAATAAAATAAAAAGAAGAAAATATCAGAAGTAAGAGTAAGATAGATTATTATTAAAATTAGTAAAAACAATAAACTAATTTCTTGGCAATGAAACCAAAAACGTATTGTGTTGTAATAAAGCGCAAGTGCACACTGTTGTAAACAAGTAATAAAGAATGAATAGAGTATTATTCTCATAAGAAATTCTTATTATTGTTATGCTAAGTACTAAAATTGTGTCTTATTACTTTTATTCAGACGAATGAAAAAAGATAAGTAATCTAATTTAAATAAATAGAAAACAAGCAATTAAGATAAACTAGAGATAAAATATAATCACCAATAATAGATAAAACCTAGGATTTTAGCTGTTCCTTGATACTTTACTTGAATCAATTAATATTTTCTTAAGTTAATCCCTCAATATGAATTATTGACTAGATCCTTAATATCATCACAATCCTCTGTCGATGGTTGAGTAACTGTATCTTATCTTATAATTACCTATATGTCTATAGAAATCAGATAAAGACAAGACTCATTAAGAACTAACTAATTACTACCATATATGCTATATGAGTATATGTCTATCTTATATGAAACTCATAATTACTACGTTATAATCATATATCAAATTATTCAAGGCTAACACAAAAATCTCATTGTCAAGTTCATTAAGGTTTCTTAATCAATCTAATTACTAATCAAGTAATTAAATAGTAGTAAGCATAGAATAATTGAACAATTCTACAATTGAGTTCATAAAAATAAGAAAGAATTTGAATTCAATCATATCGAGTTCAAAGTTGTAATCCTAGATATAAAAATTTAGCTCATAATGAAATAAAGAGTTATAGAGCTTATTAAGAAAAATATTATGAAAAATCATAGAAGCTACAAAGATAAAAAGTTAAAGAAATAAAACTAATTTTGCCAAAATCTTTAATCTTCTAGTCTTTTTAATCCTTTAAAAGTTGTTCTCTTTCTCTCTAAAAAATTATTTTCTCACATACTTCTTCTCCTATTTTTTATCTTAATTTTGAAATAAGTTGTTTAGCTTCTATTTATAGGTTTTTTAGTCTTCAAATTAGGGTAAAATAACAAATATAAGTCCTATGATCTTTTTATTGTGCCAAGCATTGATACTGCCTAAAAAGTAATGTATATGTGTATTGTTTATGAAGTACTATTCACATACTAGGACCTTGGTTTTTGGGTGTTGTAGCACTCAGAATGCTGACTTGGGCCCTGCAGAATTTAGATTGTACTGTAGCAATCTACTGCAACAGAATTGATATTTTGGCATTTTTGTGGATTTTCATCACAAATACCTTTGTTGATTTCAAGCCTACAAAATAACAATATAAAACAAAAAAAACCTAATATTCATGCTTAAAATAAATAAAGGTTAAGTTTACGGAAGCCTAAATAGTAAGTATAAAATACGCCATCAAGTACAACCTTTCTACAGTCATTATGATCTAACAGAAACTGTGTTTATAATAAAGTGACATAATGAGTAAATAACACATTTTATTCCTCGGGAACGTAGAATTGATATCCTATTGAATGTTTAGAATATCCAATGAACTTATATTTTTATCTATTGGGCATAAGTTTGTCTTATTGCATAACTTTTACATAAGTAAGATAGCCTCAAATTTTAACATACTTAAGGCTTGATTTCTTACCAGTCCACATCTTATACGGAGTGGTAAGAATGGTCCTTGATGGAACTTTGTTCAGTAAATGAGCAACATTGATCGATTGGTAATTAATGAGTACACTACTCATGTATTCACCGTCTCGATCTGATCATAGGCATTTAATAAAATTTTCAATTTTTTTTACTACTTTAAGTTAAAACACTTTAAAGATTTCAACAGTTTCCAACTTTGTTTCATAAGAAACATATAATAGTATCAAGACAAATATCGATAAAGATTATAAAGTATTGAAACCTACCTATAGCAGTGTGATTCATTGGACCACAAACATTATTATATACTAGTTCCAATAAATCAATGGCCTGATGTCTAGCATCAATAAATGGATATTTGGTCATTTTCCTTTGAATACAAGATTTATAAACTAAGTAAGGTTCTATGGCTAGATAAGGTATCTGTGTAGTAACCACTTATCCATAATCGATAAGAATAAGTATATATATATATATAATATTTATATTTTATTTGTATGTAGATGATACTTAATTTATGTTTCAATATTAGTATTTTTTATATAAATTAAGGACCTACTATCAGTATTTAGTTTATTAGCAAGACTTTAGATTTATTTTAGGGATCAAATTATAATACTTTGAAAGTTTTGGGGGTTAAATTGTAAATACTAAACGTTAGCCTCTTAATATTAAAATATATATTTTAAACCCTAATTTACTCATTTTTGGTTGAGCAACCTCTTTTAGAGTGAGAAAAAAGAGAAAGAGAGGGGAGAGAAAGAGAAGAGGAAGAAGAAAAAGAAGAAGAAATTTGGAATTTAAGCTTTAAGAGGTATATTATAACCCTTTCTTAGTCTCTTGGTGTTAATTAAGTTAATTTCTTTAAGTTTTGATTTTTGAAAATATGAAAAATTAGGGATTTAATGTGGATTTTGTAAGATATATTAAGAATTGATGATGATTATGTAGATAACTTGATAAATTATGATGAATTGCAGAATTTCTACTTGATAGTCTCTTGATCCGAGAATTTTATAAATTGTTGTACTTTGATTTTGGTTATTGATTTTTAGAATATGAAACTATACATGTCTAGAATCATTTCAGACTTTGAATTGATTAAAAAATTTAGAAATTGAATGCTTAGTGAATTTACAAAAATAACTCTGAAATTCTAGACATTTCCTTTGTTAACAGTATACTACAGTGACAAACAATTTTTGATCTGTCGAATGATCTTTAAAAATTACGAATTTCTGGAATATGATACATTTATATGTCTAATATGATATCTTCAAAAGTGATAATTTAGATCAATGTGGTTAAAGTATTATGATTTTGTAAAGTGTATCAGCTCATTGTTGTATTTGATTAACAGAATTTCAAACCTATGGAGTAAAATAGTTTTACAATACTTTTGAAAGGGATTTTGAAGTGAAACATTTATCATGGATTTAGATATGTGTCAAGAGTAATTCTATGATATTTTTATAATTTTTTAGTTAGTATATGATTTTATAAAATTGAGAGATTAAATACTATTCAATAAATATCTTGATCCTGTCATGGTAATAATTTAGATTTGATGGTGTTTATGAAATAAATTGTATAGAAATTAGATACAATATTCATATATAAGAAATATATATGCGTCAAGAATAATATAATCTGATTTTGGAGTAATTGTACATCATTTGATGTATAAGAAAAGTTTTTAAATGTAAGTGGTTAGAATGACAAGTTTTGAGAAACCAAGTCATTAGACCAATTCAATAAGATAAATGCAATATGTGTAATTTTATAAGCTATTTAAAGTATTTTGTGTGAATGGTGAGGCTTATGAAAGGATTAATCTCCATTGATAGGTCAAGGAGAATTAAGCATTGTACTCAAAAGTGTTAAGAGGTAAGTATACTAGACTTTTACTAAAGTCACATTAAACATAGTAATTGTTATGTATGATTTTGTAAATGTACTTAAGAATATGTCTATGTTATGCCAAAGTATATTTGATATGAAATATGAAAGACATATATTTATGAATGTGAGCATTGACATTGAGCATGGACATATATGTATTTATAAAAGTGAGCTTTCAAAATGAAATGTGTTTAACAAAGAAAGCTTTTGAAGTGAAAAATGTCCATGAGATATATTTTTTATTTTAAGGATGCTTGAACTCACTATTTACTTAGTAGGCACCTTATGTAATTTGTGGAGTCATCATATTTGTGTAGTTGCATATTGGTGCATGTGTAATTTAAACCTCACTTGTGCTATTCCTCTCATACGGTATGTCATCAACTGGTGACATTTGGCTCATTATGTGATATATGATATGAAAGTCTTACTAAGTAGTAGTTGAGTGATGGTATTCTTATTATATGTTTTAAAAGAATGTGTAAGTACTTACCTGACATGTGATTTGATAAGATTATAATTTTTATTTTTCACGGTATATCATACATATGTATTATGTATATATATATATATATATGTATTTGTATTTTGATATATGAAAAACTAGTATGCTTACTGAGTTTTATACTCATTATAGTTTATGGTGATTTTAGGTAAATAAGGTACATGTGTGCTTAGCGGATTTGGCAAGGCTTCTGTTGTCCCTTGGGTTCTTTAAGTTGCTATATTGCTAAGTGTTTCATTTATGAACGCATAGTTTAATATATTTGATTTTATCCGTATTGAATAAATTCTTATGTATTATTTTATTAAGTGTGGTTGTATTTGGTTTATGTTTCACCAAGTATGGTCATGGGTTGATTTTTGTAATCAACCTACTAGCAACTTACTAAGGATTTTTATGTAGAATTCAAGCTTGAAATTTTATACAATATTAATTATAAGTGCACATTATTGAATGAGTGTCGTGTGTCAGATCTTTTGGGTCTGGAGCGTGACAGCTTTTAGTGATATTAGAGTTAAGATATGATTCTGTAAACTTTTAGGTGTCAAGTCAGGGGAACCGAGCAGATGCCAAATCGTTAGGATTGTATTTGTAGCTTTGTTGTGTAAATATTTGACATCTTGCTTAAATTTTTGTATGATTTTGAGAAGATGACACATTATCCAAGAGCTGTTAAGATTGTTTATATTGTAGATACTAGTACTTTTGTGACTCTTAATGTTACCATCTAGGATTTGTTTTTTAAGTTGTGACTAATATACTTAGTAAGAATGATGTCGAGCATTTTATAATGATAATTTTCATGTCATTGAGCAAATTGAGATAATGTTTTTCATGTCAAAATATAGAGAAGTAGAGTATTGAAGACATCAATTGAAACAATGTTTATCGAAATATAAATGTTGCTAAAAAAAGGGAATACAACAACAACAATGGCAGCAACAAAATAATAGTAGAGGCTGTAAACTGAGATTTAAAACTATTTTGTGCTTCTTCTCACTGTCATAAATAGACCAATCTAACTGATACAATGTAGGATTAGACAAAGGGATAAAAGACTGTAATTGATCAATCATTTGATCAACAGTTGGAGCAGAAATAAGAATTCGTCGTGCTAGAAGTGAGATGAATTATCTTTTCACTGCATAGTCAAGAAAAGATAACAACCAATTATAAAAACCATTAACATTTAACCAACCAATGGATTTTTGATGGATTTGTAATTGTACCCATGTGGCAATTTGAAAAATTTCCTCCAAGGTCTCGAGACCTCTTGATAGAGCTATGAAAGCATCTGCATACCTAAGCATTTGAGTCATTCGCTCATGCATAGATGAGACTTATAACTCATCCCCAACTATTTTTCCTATAATATTTTCAATAGCTAGAGGTCTTATAATGATGCCCAAAACATAACTGCCTTTATTGTGAGTAGTTTTTGCCACAGACCTCATTAACCCACGGCTCCCTCCTTCATATACTAAATGTATCTTTCGCTCAGCTAACACCTTACCAAGATTTTCTACAGCTTTTACAAACTCTTCAGTATTTCTAAGGTTAGATCCACAAAAGATACAAAGTTTTGTGAATATACGAGCTGAGGTTTCCTTCATTGTTATGCTCAACCTAATCTTTAAATGTTTTTAAGTTTGTATAAGGATACAAAAAACAATGTATTTATAGAAAAAAAAGGGCCGCTATAATGTAAACTCTATATGAGTCGTTATAATTTTTTTATTTATTATTAGAGAAAGAGACTGAGTTTTAAATGCAAAATTTTCAAACACAAATAATAACGGCTATGGGTGTTGGTTGTCGCTAGAAAAGAAGTTTGTGGTTTAAATGAATTGTTTTTTAAAAAAATGATACAGCTGTGGGGCATATGTGTAAGTATATTCAAATATATTTTCCTCGGTTCTTGTGAGGCAAAAGGAAAATAATGAGTTTTACTTTATTATTTATAAGGAACAATAGGTCGCAAAATTTTGAATAAATATTTGTTGATATGTAAGTGTGATAAAATTATGTCGAAAGCGTGATGAGTTAGGTAAGATGATTAAGAAATGTCAAATAAAGGCCCCTTTTATAGACTTAGGGACCTTGCCATCTTGGCACTAATGGATGACAATGCATTTATAACTTGAAGTTTTTTGGGCTAACATCTGGACTTTTGGACTTGAGGCCAAATTAGCTTTATTAATTACAAGGATTTTTGTGTCTTAACATGAATTTTTTGGCCGATAGAGTAAACATAGACATGATATAAAGATAAAACACACTTGACATAAAGATAAAGCAAAAGCACTTCGGTTATGATTAACTGCTAAATGATAGTAGGTTGAATTATCACAATCATATCCTTGGGTAAAGTCATTGAATTAGGCCAAAAACTTCTTGTGTCTAGTGATGTAGGATCTATTGAGCTGGTTCTCATCAATGCAGTTGCTTCTCCTTGGACTTCGCTATCAGTTGGATAAGGTTGAGAATCTTGGAATAATGATAAAGTTAAGTTAGGTTAGTGAGATGTGTCATCAATCTGCATGTGGTCACCTAGCACACTAGGCTGTGGAAAGTCATCCAGGTTAGAGGAAATTTGTTTGGATTTGGAGAGTAATGGTGGTGTCTAGAGTAGTCAGTCTTTCTTTAATGTGATAGAGCGGCGTGGATCTGATTTCTATGAAAACTAGAGTTTGCATTATTCATTCTTTCGGAAAAGTCTGGTGGCACATTCTCCAAGGTGCTTGGTCATAGGGAGAGATCTATATCAAAGGTGGAATAATTTGGTTTGCTTCTGCCAAGACCTTTTCAAGTACTCTGAGCTCCATTTTGTGTTATTCTTGGAATAATTACAAAGAGTATGAAAGTTGAAATAGTCTTTAATAGTAGGGTAGTAATGAATCTCATGGTTTAACACTATCATCCCTTTTCTTTAGAGTAATAGGAATAGGATGTCTGGGATTGACTAAACTGTTTACGTGCCTAAACAGCATGTGTTGTAGTTTATTATTCCACCAAGATTTTTGATAAAACCATTGGAGAAAAATGCATATAAGATTTTCTTCATCATATTTCTGTATCCAGTTCAGAGTTTTTTGTAATAGAAGCTCCATTGCAATGATATATAGATCCAACAAATACCAGAGTAGGTAAAGGACAGGTTTTGACCATTTTTGGAGATGAGTGATTTGATGGAGATGGAAAAATGGTTAATCCAAATTAAAAAGAAGACCACCAATTACAAAGGAACCATGTCCTTGAACTGCCTCTATTGCATAATGCTGGATTAATTCTTTAGCTGCTGAGTGAAGTGTTCTGGTTCAGATAAGCTTTGGGAGTTCAGAAGGAGTGAAAGGTATAGAAGGAGTGACTGTGAAGTTACTCATCATGAATATTGTAAGAGGGTTAGTTTTCTTTGTTGCTAGAAAAGTGGTTGTGAGGTTTAGGCTATTTATAGGGTTTTGTGAAAGAAAATCAGCAATTGTTTTGTCCTTTCTTTTTACGTGGATGGCATTAAAGGAATAGTTGGAAAATCATCTTTGCCATCGCAGTAATTATGCTAGTGGAATCTTTTTCTGTTTGAAACTAAGCATATGAAGAAAAATAGACATGTCAATCTCAATGAAAAAATGATGTCTAATAAGATGGACTATATTTTAAAGAGTTACAGTAAGAGATATAATGCTGAGATCTATAGTTTAAGAATCCATTAAACTAAAGGGCTTTCCATCGAAGTTGATTTCTAATCATTTAAAATAATGCCTTCAACATTTTGATTTGAAACTTTAGATTTGAATGACAACTTAGTTTTGTAGAATGCTAAATTATTTTCATTTTGAAAATGGTATTAAGGTTATGAATGATATTATGACATATGAGTACATGTTGAAAGGATTAAAATTTGCAGATGAGTTAAGAATTATATTTAAGAGATTAGTATGGGTATTATACATCTATGTATCTTTAATGAATAAAAGGTAAAGTGTATAGATTCCCATTAAATATTGAACGAACGAGTGAAAAGAATAAAAATATGTTTGTATAAATATTATAATTAAACTCTATATTTATTGGTCCATTAAGATACTTGAAGGCATAAATGATGTGGTTGATCAACTTTTTCTTTCGCATTATTATTATAAGTTCATAATGTGTACCATGTGTTTATTTTACAGATATATGTTTTGTACTCCTCTCTTATACTAAGCTATGAGTTACTTAAAATAAGAGATAATCTAACATATGAAGGAGTATTTATTAGAATTTTTGACCAAAATGAGCTAATCTTATGTACTAAGAAGATTGCTTTGTAAAGGTTTTATGAAGAAATCATACAGTTGAAAAGGCAACTTGGGAACAAGTAGAGGAAATGAGATCTATGTATCCTCATCTAATTGCTTCAGTCATGAATTTCGAGGACGAAATTCTTATAAGGATGGGAGAATTGTAGTAACCATTTATCCATAACCGATAAGAATAAGTATTTACATATATATATAATATTCATATTTTATTTGTATCTGGATGATATTTAATTTATATATTATTATTAGTATTGTTTGTATAAATTAAGGACCTACTATTAGTATTGGGTTTATTTGCAAGACTTTAGATTTCTTTTAGGGACCAAATTGTAATACTTTAAACATTTTAGGGGATAATTTATAAATACTAAAAGTTAGCCTCTTAGTATAAAAATACACATTTTAAACCCTAATTTACTCATTTTTGGTCAAGCCACCTCTTTTAGAGTGAGAAAAGAGAGAAAGAGAGGGGAGAGAAAGAGAAGAGGAAGAAGAAATTTAGAATTTAAACTTTAAGAGGTATATTATAACCCTTTCTTAGTCTCTTGGTGTTAATGAATTTAATTCCATTAAGTTTTGATTTCTAAAAATATGTTAAATTAGGGATTGGATGTGGATTTTGTAAGATATATTGAGAATGGATGATGATTATGTAGATAACTTGATAAATTATGATGAATTACAGAATTTCTACTTGATAGTCTTTTGATCCAAGAATTTTATAAATTGTTGTAATTCGATTCTGGGTATAAATTTTTAGAATATGAAAATAGACATGTCTAGAATCGTTGGAGACTTTAAATCGATTGAAAATTTTAGAAATTGAACTTTTAGTGAATTTACAAATATGACTCTGAAATTCTATAAATTTCCTATGTTAACAGTATACTACAGTGACAAACAATTTTTTATTTGCTAAATGATCTTCCAAAATTACAAATTTTGGAATATGATAAATTTATATGTTTAAAATGATATATTCAAAATTGAGATTTTAGATCAATGTAGTTAAAGTGTTGTGATTTTCTAAATTGTATCAGATCATTGGTGTATTTGATTAACAGATTTTCAAACCTATAGAGTAAAATAGTTTTAAAATACTTTTGAAAGGGATTTTAAAGTAAAACATTTATCATGGATTTAAATATGTGTCAAGAATAATTCTGTGATATCTTTATATGATTTTATAAAATTGGGAGATTAAATACTATTCAATAAATATCTTGATCCTGTCAGGGTAATAATTTAGATTTGATGGTGTTTATGAAATAAATTGTGTAAGAATTATGATATGATATTCATATGTAATAAAGATATATGAGTCAAGAATAATATAATCTGATTTTAGAGTAATTGGACATCATTTGATGTATAAGAAAAGTTTTTAAGTGTAAGTGGTTAGAATGATAAGTTTTGAGAAATCAAGTCATTAGACCAATTCAATGAGATAAATGCAATATGTGCAATTTTGTAAGCTATTTAAAGTATTTTGTGTGAATGGTGAGGCTTATGAAAGGATTAATCTCCGTTGATAGGTCAAGGAGAATTAAGCATTATACTCGAAAGTGTTAAGAGGTAAGTGATGAACACTTGAAATTACACATTCAATAAGAGTTTTACTCATTGTTTTGTATTACTAGTGTATTTAAGTTTCTTAACTGAAGTATTTTTATAATATCTTTTAACTATTTTTTAACTATCTTGTGATAGGTTTGGTAAAATGGGCATTCCTATAGTAATACATATCTAATATGTATTAGACAACTCAATTTGGAAAAATAAGAGACTTATCTACAACTATAATGTTTTAAATGACAGCTAATTTGGATCACATCAATTCTAAATTGGATAATCAAGTGGGTGCCTTAGTGATAATCAATGCAAATTATTTTGCCACCATTCTTGACTTTCATCATCCAAGTGGTTCCCTTCAAATTTATCTCGATTTATCAATGTTTTTCTATAAATAGGTAGCTTGTTTATGCCTAAAGCATGTAATTAGAAAGTTAGAATTTAGTTTAAAATACTTGTCCTTTGTATCCATTTTTTTGTAATATTACTTCTCTTGTTTACTATTAAGTCATGTTATTTTTTCTTCCATTTTTTTTCTTTTTCGTTAGTTTTATTATGTCCAAATAAATTTCTTTATACTAAGGTGAAAGGGTGAAGCTCTTGGCAAGGTAATAAGATACGTTTAACACTTATTCATGAATTTAATACTTCATTCTTAAGTTATGCAAATTTATATATGATGTATTTATTTTGTTGGTAGAATTAATACCCTTTCTTCTAAAGTGGTGAGTCTTGATTTATTATTGACAAACTTTATACTTAGCACAATAAATTCTTGAAACCATTTATAAGATTTGGTGTATATAACATTTCTTGTAAAGTAGGAGTCATGATTTATTGTAGACAAATATAAATATTGGCATAATAAATATTTGAACCCATTTATAAGATTTTGTGTATAATAATTAAAAGAAATAAATACTAATCAATATATAAATGATGATGAACTTTAATTGCTATATTTTTCTGTTGAAACCTTCTTTGTGTGAAGATTCTAATTGAGTTATAAAAAGAGTTAAATATATTCTTACTTCTTATGCCAAAAGTGGATCCCCCTAACCTTAGCTTTTATTTAAATTAGTTAATTGAATTAATATTTGCAAAAATCTTATACTGTATTAATTGTCTTAAAAGTATTTATAATTTGTAATTTTAATTTTACTTCCCTGTGGATGGACCCCGTTCTCATCGGGTTATTTTTACTTCGACAATCATGCACTTAGGAATAAACTCCTATATTTTGGACGTGTCAAGTTTTTGGCGCCTCTGCCGGGGAAGTGAAATTAACATTATTATTTTTGTTGTTTGTTTGTTTATTTTATTTTCATGGAAGGCTGAGCCTCATAACGTACTTTATTTTATTTATTATTCGCTTTTTATTTTCATGGAAGGTTGAGTCTCCTACTCTTTATTTATTATTCGCTTTTTATTTCCATGGAAGGCCGAGCCTCCTAACTTGCTTTACTTTATTTATTATTCTATTTTTATTTTCATGGAAGGCTGAGCTTCATACTCTTTATTTATTAACTTTTTATTATATAATCTAACATTACTAATCTAACTTCTAATTATTTATCTTTATTTTACTTTTATTTTTACCCATTTTATTTATTTGTGTTTAATATTTTTTTCCCTTATTTGTATTATTTATTGTTATTCTATTCTTTTATGAGCGGTTGGTTTTGAGATCCTAATTCTCATCTTTTGGTGAAAGGTAATTTCAAAACTTCCTTTGATAATTTGTTAGATTCTCCTTTATCTTCTCAATCTTCACCAATTAACACCATGAGCGAAAATTAAATTGAGAAACTCATAGACCCAAGGGACAATCAGTCTCAACATAATGACCATAATCGACCTAGGACACTTAGAAACTATATGAACCCTACACGAACCGGTGCACCATCTTACTTAACTTTTCCTCCGAATGCAACTCATTTTAATTTTCAGCTAGACATTATCCAACTTTTACCCACTTTTCATGGCTTAAATGCAAAGAACCCTTATCTACATCTAAGAGAATTTGAAGAAGTGTGTAACACGTATAATGACCAAAATTGTAGCATGAATACAATTCGACTTAAGCTTTCCGCTTTTTCTTTAAAAGATAAAGCTAAAATATGGTTACAAAACCTTAGGGCAAGATCTATTTCTTTATGGGATGAGATGCAACAACAATTCCTAAAAAGTTTTTTCCTTCTCATGGAACAAGTTCTTTCAAAAGACAAATCACCACTTTTGCCCAAAAACCAGGAGAGACCCTTTACCAATGTTAGGAAAGGTATAAAGAATTACTTAATACCTGTCCCTATCATGGCTTTGCAACATGGAGACTAGTCTCAAATTTCTATAAAGGCTTAACACCCCAAGTTAAGGAAATGGTAAAAAGGATGTGTAATGAAACATTTGAGGATAAGGACCCAGAAGAGGCAATGAACTATCTTGACTTATTAGCAGAAAACGCTCAAAATTAGGACACTACTGGTACCTGTGAGGCACCTAGCAAAAATTAAACCACTACATATAGTGGGGGTATTTATCATCTTAGGAAAGATCATGTCCTTCAAGCCAAATTAGCATCCTTTACTAGAAAAGTCGAAACCTTAGAAATGAAAAAGATTGGTCAAATAAAATCTGTTCAAGAAATTGTGTGTCACATTTGTGAACCCTATGATCACTCTGCCAATGATTGCCTAACTTTGCATGCGTTTGGGGAATGTCTCCATGAACAAACCAATGTTCTAAACACATTTAAGCGGTCAAACAATAATCCATATTCATAAAACTATAATCCTGGATGGCGAAATCACCTAAATTTTAGTTGGAGGAATGACACTCACGCACAGGCTTCACAACCATATTTCTAGCCACACCATATGTCTCACCTCCTAGGAAAAATCTTGAAGAAACTTCGATACATTCATTGAAAAGCAAGAGTCTGTTAATTCTCATAATGCTCAAACATTTGCTGATTTGAAAGATACTCTTGCTAAATTTGCATCTGCACTGAACATTCATGAGAAAGGAAACTTTTCTTCTTAACCACAGCCAAACCCTAAAGGACAACATCACTCAAATACATGTAGTTTAGGAAGCCAACACATGGATCAAGTTAAAGCGGTTATCACTCTTCGAAGTTGTGAAATTGTTGAAAAAGAAATTTCTGAACCTCATGAGAACGATGAATCAATCTCTAAAGGTAAGGAAAGTGTTGAACCTACACCTAATGAAAAAAATACCAAACCCTCACCTCCACCTTCATTTTCTTATACATTACGTAATACTAAGAAGATGAATCACAATCCTGAAATTTTTAAAATCTTCAAACAGGTAAAAGTTAATATTCCTTTACTAGAGGCTATTAAACAAGTTCCTTCTTATGCAAACTTTTTGAATGATTTATGCACAGTAAAAAGAAAATTGAATATGAAAAAGAAAGCATTTTTAGCTGAACAAGTAAGTGCCATTCTTCAGAACAATAATGCTTTGAAATATAAAGTGATTATCCTATAATTTCATGTATTATTGGAAGTCATAAAATTGAACAAGCCTTACTTGATCTTAGTGCTAGTGTGAATTTATTATCGTATTCAGTTTATCAGCAGCTCAATCTCGGTTAGTTAAAATTATCTTTTGTAACCCTTTTACTTGCCGATAGATCAATAAAAGTACCAACAGGGATAGTGGAAGATGTTTTAGTTCAAGTTGATAAATTCATATATCTTGTGTATTTTATTTTCTTAGACACAAAACCTGTTAAAGGATGTAATCCGATACCTGTTATTTTCGGTCGTCCATTTTTAGCAACTTCTAACGCTTTGATTAATTGCAGAAATGGAGTAATGAAGCTTTCATTTGGAAACACGACACTTAGACTCAATGTTTTCAATATGTGTAAGCAACCATATGAAAGGGATGATGTAAGTGACGAAGGTGACATGATTAAAACGATTGTAGAGGATCATATTCAAAAAGGGAGTTCTACTGATCCCTTGGAAATGTATTTAATAAATTCATTTGAGTCAAATATACAATTAGATCCTGAAATCTCTGACATATATTCTTTACTTGATCGTGCACAGGTGATTGAAAATAAAGGATGGAAACCAAAGTTTGAAGAATTAGAAGAAAATGAGGATAAACATAATGAAATTTCAAAGTTGAAGTTAAAACCTCTGCCTAGAGGACTAAAAAATGCATTTCTTGGAGAGAAACAAACTTACCCGGTGGTAATCTCTTCTACACTCACAAGCGAACAAGAAGGTATATTTATTGAATTATTGAAAATGCATAAAAATGCTATTGGGTGGACTTTAAAAGACATAAATTGTATTAATTCTTTGATTTACACACATAGAATACACCTAGAGGATAATGCCAAAACTTTCCAACAACCTCAAAGAAGATTAAATTCACATATAAAAGATGTAGTGAGAGCTGAAGTTCTCAAATTAGTTGAAGTAGGAATCATATATCCTATCTCGGATAGTAAATGGGTAAGTCCTACTGAGGTAGTACCAAAAAAATCTAGAATCACAGTCATTGAAAATGAAAAAGGTGAGTTAATACCAACTCGAGTCTCATCTAGTTGTAGGACGTGCATAAATTATAAAAAGTTGAACTGAGCCACTAGAAAAGAGCATTTTGCTTACCATTCCTTGATTAAATTATAGAAAGAATAGCAGAACATCCTTACTATTTCTTTCTAGATGGTTATTCTGGCTATTATCAAATTTCTATAGCACTAAAGGACCAAGAATAGACTACATTCACATGCCTCTTTAGAACCTTTAATTTTAGAAGAATGCCCTTTGGACTTTGTAATGCCCTGGTAACATTTCAGAGATGTATGTTAAGCATTTTTTGTGATATGATTGAGCATTATTTAGAAGTTTTCATGGATGATTTAACTGTGTTTGAAAATTCTTTTGATAATTGTCTTGAAAACTTAGAAAAGGTCTTAAAAAGATGTGAAGAAAAGAGTCTTGTATTGAATGATTACTTCTGGAATTGTTTTGGGACATATAGTGTCTTTTAAAGGAATTGAAGTGGATAAGGCAAAAGTTGAACTCATTACACATTTGCCTCCACAAAAAATAGTCAGAGAAGTCCGATCCTTTTTAGGACATGCTGGATTCTATAGGAGGTTCATCAAAAAATTTAATGCTATATCTAAACCTCTTTGTAAACTTTTAACAAAAGATGTATCATTTGAGTAGACTCAAGAGTGTCAAAATTCATTTGAAAAATTAATTGGCCTCTTAACATCTGCTCCTATCATATAATTTCTTGAATGGTCTTTACCTTTTGAGTTAATGTGTGATGCTAGTGAGTACGTTGTTGGTGCTGTATTGGGACAAAGAAAGGAAGGTAAATCCTATGTAATTTATTACGCAAGTAGGACTTTAAACAGTGCACAAATGAATTACACAACAACTGAAAAAGAATTACTTGCTGTAATATTTGCATTAGACAAAATTCATTCTTACTTAATTAATTCTTCAATTGTTGTATTTACTGACCATGCTGCTGTAAGGTACTTAATGTCAAAATAGGATGCAAAACCAAGACTGATTCAATGGATTCTATTGCTTCAAGAATTTATTATCATTAGCAAGGATAAGAAAAAAGTTGAGAATGTTGTTGCAGATCACTTATCAAGACTCGCATCAGATTCATCAATAGAAATACACCTATTAATGATTCTTCTCCCGATGAATTTTTATTTTCTACTGTTACAATGCCTTGGTATGCTAATATTGTTAATTTGCTTTTAACAGGAGAAATGTCACCTCAATAAAACGCTCAAGATAAAAAAACAAATTTAACTGAGGTAAGAAAGATGCATACCTTAATGGAACACTTGAAATTACATATTTAATAAGAGTTTTACATCATTGTTTTGTATTACGAGTGTATTTAATTTTCTTAACTTAAGCATGTTTACAATATTGTAACTAATTATCTTTTAACTGTATTGTGGTAGGTTCGGTAAAATGGGCATATCTTTTTACCTAAAGATCCAATTGAAGTGATTCCTAATCCTGTGAAGACATGACTTAATGCGCTAACATATTAAATTTCATAAATTATTTGAAATGTGAGTTTTTAGAGGGTGTAAATGGCCTAGAACTGAAATGATCTGCAGTACAGGCCCAATTTGAATAGTCATCAGTATTTGGCCCATAACTATAGCAATACGTATCTAATACGTATGCAAAAACTCAATTTGGAAAGATAAAAGACTTATGTACAACTTTGATATTTTAAATGACAACTAGATCACATCAATTCCAAATTGGATAATTAAGTAGGTGCCTTAGTGATAATCAATGCAAATTATTTTGCCACTATTCTTGACTTTCATCATCCAAGTGGTTCCCTCCAAATTTATCTCGATTTATCAATGTTTTTCTATAAATAGATGGCTTGTTTATACCTAAAGCATGTAATTAGAAAGTTAGAATTTAGTTCAAAATACTTGTTCTTTGTATCCATTTCTTTGAAATATTACTTCTCTTGTTTACTATTAAGTCATGTTATTTATTCTTCCATTTCTTTTCTTTTTCTTTAGTTTTATTATGTCCAAATAATTTTTTTATACTAAGGTGAAAGGGTGAAGTTCTTGGCAAGGTAATGAGATATGTTTAACACTTATTCATGAAATTAATGCTTCATTCTTAAGTTATGCAAATTTATATATGATGTATTTATTTTGTTGGTAGAATTAATACCCTTTCTTCTAAAGTGGTGATTCTTGATTTATTATTGACAAACTTTATACTTGGCACAATAAATTCTTGAAATCATTTATAAAATTTGGTGTATATAACATTTCTTATAAAGTGGGAGTCTTGATTTATTATAGACAAATATAAAGATTGGCATAATAAATATTTGAACCCATTTATAAGATTTGGTGTATTATAATTAAAAGAAATAAATACTAATCAATATATAAATGATGATGAACTTTAATTGCTATATTTTCCTGTTGAAACCTTCTTTGTGTGAAGATTCTAATTGAGTTATAAAAAGAGTTAAATATATTCTTACTTCTTATGCCAAAAGTGGATCCCCCTAACCTTAGCTTTTATTTAAATTAGTTAATTGAATTAATATTTGCAAAAATCTTATATTGTATTAATTATCTTAAAAGTATTTATAATTTGTAATTTTAATTTTACTTCCCTGTGGATGGACCCCGTTCTCATCGGGTTATTTTTACTTCGACAATCATGCACTTGGGAATAAACTCCTATATTCTGGACGTGTCAGTAAGTATACTAGACTTTTACTAAAATTACAATAAACATAGTAATTGTTATGTATGATTTTATAAATGTGCTTAGGAATATGTTTATATTATTCTAAAGTATATTTGATATGAAATGTGAAATACATATGTTTATGAATATGAGCATTGACATTGAGCATGGACATACATGTGTTTATGAAAGTGAGCTTTCAAAATAAAATGTGTTTAACAAAGAAAGGTTTTGAAGTGAAAAATGTCCATGAGATACGTTTTGTGTTTTAAGGATACTTGAACTCATTATTTACTTAGTAGGCACCTTATATAATTTGTGGAGCCTTTATGTGTGGCCTTTCCTTCAAGATTGGTATATGTTATATGTTCTCTATGTAAAGAGGATCCTATTGGTCCCTAAATGAAGAGTGAATCATCATATTCGTATAGTGGCGTATTGATGCATGTGAGAGGACTCACCGATGGTCAGGATGAGGGTTTGGCTCTTACCTTCAGACATGAGCATTACATATGTGTAATTTAAATCTCACTTGTGTTATTCCTCTCATACAGTATGTCATCGACGGGTGACATTTGACTCATTATATGATATGTGATATGAAAGTCCTACTAAGTAGTAGTTGAGTGAGGGTATTTCTATTATATATTTTGAAAGAATGTGTAAACACTTACCTGACATGTGATTTGATAAGCTTATAATTTTTATTTATCATAACATAGCATACATATGCATTGTGTATATATTTATATGTATTTGTATTTTGATAAATGAAAAACTAGTATGCTTACTGAGTTTTATACTCATTATAGTTTATGGTGATTTTAGGTAAATAAGGTACATGTGTGCTTGGCGGATTTAACAAGACTTTTGCTGTCCCTTGGGTTCCCTAAGTTACTCGGTTGCTAAGTGTTTCATTTGTGAACACATAGTTTAAGATATTTGATTTGTCCGTATTGAATAAGTACTTATGTATTATTTTATTACGTGTGGTTGTATTTGGTTTATGTTTTACCAAGTATGGTCATGGGTTGATTTTTGTGATGAACCTACTAGCAACTTACTAAGGATTCCTATGTAGAATTCAAGTTTGAAATTTTATACAATATTAATTATAAGTCACATTATTAAATGAGTGTGAATTATGTCGTGTGTCATATCTTTTAGGTCTGGGGCATGACAATCTGACTATCTTAACTTGATTTGTTAGATGTCCCACCCCTATATAGCCTAAGCTTATGTGCCAAAATTCTGTATTATTTAAAGTTTCTGAACTTTTCTTTTGTTAACCTATACATTAGGACATTTTGTGTAGTATTTAATATATAATGTCCATTAATCATTAGACAATAAGCTAGCAATATATTATCTTTACTAAATAAATATAAGGAAACATTCCTAATATTTACATGATAACCCTCTCTGTCTAACACATGGAGGGATATAATTTGTCATATTATTGTCGACAAAAAATAGAAATTATACAACATAATACTAGAACTCAGAGGGAAAAATAACTCAAAATTCTAACAGCCTCAACCTCGAAGAAAGCTCTATTTCCTACACGAAATTGTACTTCTCCTTTCTTTAGCTTCTTAGCTCTCTATAACATATTGTAGATATGAAAAGGATTGGAGGTAACCAATATCCAACCAATGATAGTATCAAAAGCTAATGAAATGTCAAAGATAGTAAGTATATACTCGAGGGGTTCTTCTTTACTGTGTGCAAAGCTTGACACCGGCTTATACAGAGAATTATTAACATAACATAAGGACTGAGATTTGAAATTTGTTGTAGAACCATGTACATAGTCTCAAGTCTCTTAATACAAGATATCATCTACAAAACATAATGATTGATTGGACTGTCTTTTGGAAGCCTTGCCTAAAATAGCATTTTAACAATATAATACATCTCCACTTTTGGTCGGTTACCAAATAGCCCCTCAGATGAAACATAATACTACTTGTATTATCCATATGCATATGTTTCCTCTAAAGTTCAGTAGACATAATTATCAACTACCCATTTCTGATCATTATCAACCTCTTTTGAAGTGGATTTATTAGAAACACCTCTAGGCATCTTCTAATCAACCATGTATACAAGCTTCTCTAAATCTAGAATAATTGCAAGATTCATGTACCAATCTGAGTAATTTTTGGCACTTGTTAGTCGGTGCGCATCTAAATATACATGACAAAGAGTTGCTCAAACTCATTTTATCTTCATAAGATTAAAGAAGACATGTTAACATAAACATTTTTCAAATCTTACAAATGTTATTTAGATCATGGATATATGATGTGTGATTTTTAACTAAGCACAAGTGTACCCTATCATACTAAGTAATATAAGATTTGAGTCCAAGTATCGTTCCCATGAAGACTTATTTAATCTAATTCTTCTAATCAAGTACTAAACTTAATCATACTTTACTTTTACTTAAACAAGCTTAAAGTTGAATAATCTGAATTTACTATACTAAACTTAGTATTAAGTAATAAGCAAACAAGTGTTTAATTCACCAATTTAAAGAGAATCTAGGGTTTCAACATATTCCCCAATACTTCATTAAACCTATTATTCTCTTATTTAATCCCTCAATAATGAATTGTTGGCTAAAACATGAATATTGTTATAAGCCTCTATCGATGGTCAAATAACTTTATTTCATCCTAAAAATGACCTATATATCTATGGTAATCAGAATAGTATGAAACTCATTTAAGACATGTCTAATTATATCATATATGTCATATAGGTATATGTCTATTTTACCTGAAACTTATAGTTATTACCTTATGATCATGTATTAAACTATCCTACGTGAAACACATAAATTCCTCTATCGATTTCATTATGGTTCCTCAGACGTACAATTTATGAGCCAGATATAAGGAAAGCATTAAACATAAGATAGAATGAACAATCTCCTTTATTGAGTTCATAAAATAATATAGATAATAGAATTCAACTACATATTGAGTTCAAGAGTCTAAAGGTTAGCTTATGATGAATCTAAGACTTTCAAAGAAATAATTTAAAGATATAGTAAACAAGGACATAAAATAAGAGAAAAGAAAAGAAATAAAACAAGGTTGATGCCATGAATCTCTTCTTTCTCTCTCTTGGTTGTTGCATAATCTTCGCTCCTTTAATATTTAATTCTTTACTTTAATCTCTCTTTTATAGGCTTTCGTAACCCTAAAGGCCTATGATTTGGAGTCCAAGTTTTTTTAGGATAATAGTAAAATTTCCTTTTTATCGTGTGAGCATTGCAAGGCTAGATGTAGGCATCGTGATAATAAGGCCTGGGAAATCCATCTTAACATTTTCTGGCTAAGTCGCGATGCTAGCACTATAGAAAAGTACTGCAGTAAAATCACTGTTCACCATTACTGTAGGGTTTATGGTAGCAATTTTGATATTTTTTCCTTATAATCATTAGATTTTCATCCCTATTTGCTCTATTAACTTCAAACTTACAAAATAAAAATAAAACACATAAAGTTAAATAATCTTAATTTAAACAAATATTAAGTTTGAAAGATGAAAATATTAAACCTAATTAATCCCTATGTATATATATTCAATCTAAAAATGCCTCTCCGCCGCCTTACGTACTCTCTTTAATCTCCCAAATAGGATGAAAGTTTAATTCTTTAAACTTCACAACGGAAAGTAGACACAATCAAATTTATTTCGACCTCATGCTTTAGCACTATTGGTCATTGTAAATGAAAAGGTAGATAACATTTATTAGTTGCATCTCATGTAACTCTTAACTTCGGTCATGAACTGTTTCATATTCTCATGCTTTAGCAATATAAGACACGCCATGTTTAATATCATCTTGACAATCATCAAATATAAGTTACTAATACTACCCTTATGCTTTAGCAATATTGAGCGATACAAATTCTCTTATATTTGCCTCATCTCATGTTTAACAGGTATACTACAAATCACTCTAACCAATTCTTTACATTTCAACAATATTAGGAATAACCGAAGCAATACGTCTAATATCATATTGATAAAATGGAAAATGTTTAACGTTCTCTAAGAATGAAACAATTATAATCTAATTTTGAGATATTTTAAATACATCCACATCTCATGACGATAATTTTTTTAAATATTAAATTAATTTTACACAAGCACAACTAACCCTCATCAATAAGAATCCCATTGGTTGACGTAGTGATGAAAGTCTATTGTCCCTCTGCAGGTAGGGATATTTGGCATCCTAAATCCCTTTGGTAGCTTGATATCTCTGAGTTCGTCTGTGAAAGAGGACATGCTTTCCTATTCAGTCTTCCTTGATGAGAGTTTTTACCTCTCTTTCTCATCGAAGAGCTAATATAGTTGTTACATGAGGCCTTAAACCTTCTTGGCCAATGGGTCATTGTTTCAAAGTACTGAGTTATGCTACTGACTGTGCTTACACTCTTTGATCTAGTTGATCGCCTTCCTTGCATCCTCATCGATCCTATTGATAAGAGCATAATTATAATAGTATATTTAGAACCCGACTTAGGTATTTGACTCTATATTATGAATATTTAGCTATTTATTTGTATCTTTTAATCATAAATAGGTGCATGAGGGAAAATGAGAATGATGGGAACAAGTAGGAGTCGAATCAGATGAGAAATGAGTAAGATGTGCTCAAAATATGATACTAGGAAAACTTAAGCTTGAACGCTGTAGTGCCTAAGGTAGAAAGATGGGTGCTGCAGCGTCCAGTGACCAATGCCATAGTACCTGGTCGACCACAAAAAAATGTGATATATGAAAGCGCATCTCAAAACTCCTATATTGATTTGGATTCGAAGGCCCTCAACACTAAAGTTTCTCATACCTATAAAAGCAATATTTTATAAGCAAAAATACAGACTTTAGAGAGGCAAAAACCTAAAGAAACAATTCACACATAAATTTGAGAGATCAAAGCCAAGAAATCAATATTCACATTAAGAAAGAGAGATAAGCACATCAAGGTGTTTTCTTGAATAGTTTTTCTCATATTTCCTTATTATTATATTTCTGTTCTTGTTGTTCTTCATGAATTGGTTTGATACTCTTAATTTTGTGATGAGCTAAACATTGTTTATCTAGAATTAGACTAGTTTTTTTAATTCTTAGTTTATGAACAAAATACATATAATTAATACATTCTATTTTGATCTTAATACTTTTATTATACCTGATCATTATCTTGAATGATTAAAGAACCATGATGAACTTGACAAGGGATTCATGTGTTTAGCTTAGAATAGTATGATGCATGATCATATAATAACAACTATGAGTTCCATGTAAGATAGAAAAATCTAGATGGCATGTGTGGTATGATATAGACTTGATCTTAATGAATTACATTTTATTCTGATTACCATAGAGATATAGGTGTTGTTCGAATGTGTAATATAGTCACTTGACCATCGATAGAGGCTTGTGATGGGATTAGTGTCTAAGCCAATCAATTTATATTAAGGGATTAACTAAGAATCCAATAAAATACTAGGGAATAAGTCTAAACCCTAGATTATTATCAATTAGTAAATTTATCTCTTTGTTTGTTTGCTATTAGGTTTAGTTTCATTTGATAAAAGTAGGTTAATTAACTAAGTTTTAGATTTTAGATTTCTCTAAATAAAAGTTGAGTAGATATAATTTTAGTAACATACTGAAGAATTAGATCGTATAGTCACTGCAGGAACGATATCTAGACTTAACTCCTATATTACTTGATATGATAGCATGCATTTGCCCTAGGCTATTATAGTATACATCAAGTTTTTAGCACCATTGCTGGAGACTATTTCTATCTATTTTTTAGATCAATACTAATACTAAGCTACTTGCTTTTAATTTAGATTTTATTTTTTATTTTTATTTGTGTTTTTGTTTATTTTCTTCTTTTTTTTACTTCGATTTTCTTTCTATTTTGCTTTAACAGTTCATGTGAAGGGTAAAAAGTGTTGACTGGCTTCTTTTAATTCTAAGATGGAAAGAACATTGTATATACTATGGCATGAATAGCCCAACAATCTTTAAACACAGAGGAGAATAACAATCATATTAATAGTCTTGTATTTAAACCCCTGATACCACAGAGATCTTTAAAGGATTATTTTATTCCTAATACGGATGATATTCAATCAAGTATTCGGCTACCAACCATCAATCCAAATAACTTTGAGATCAAGCTGAGTACTATTTAAATGTTGAAAGAGACTATCTCTCAATAATGATCCTAATATGCACATCATGAATTTCCTTGAGATTTGCGATACATTTAAATACAATGGAGTCTCCAACTATGCCATCAGATTGAGACTATTCCCTTTCTACTTAAGGGATAGAGCCAAGAGTTGGTTGATATCATTGCCAACAGAATCTATATCAATGTAGGATGATTTAGCATAGAAATTCTTAGCCAAGGTTTTTTAACTAACAAAGATAGCAAAGATGAGGAATAAACTCACTTTATTCAGTTAGATTGATAGAGATTCATTGTATGAGGCATTGGAACGCTTCACGAAAATGTTGAGGAAATGTCTTCACCATAGAGTCCTTAAATGTCTATTAGTCTAAACATTCTACAATGGATTAATAGATCATTTAAAGACTATTGTAGATGCCGCTACTGGAGAAGCCATAATGAATAAGTCCACGGATGTAGCTTATGATCTATTGGAAGAAATGGTGTCAAATAGCTACCAATGGCTAGCAGAAAGTGTTACACCAAAGAGAGTCGCCAATATGCATGAGATTGACACATTTAATGTATTGGTAGCACAAATTAATATATTATCTAAAAATATTGATGCATTGAACATTATCAAACCTTAGCAAGTAACTTGTGACTTTTATGATGATAACTACATGAATGAGCGATGCATGGAGTCAACAATTATGTGGACAATTTCAATAGATATCAACCTAACCTACAATCCAACTTCTATAATCTAGGGTAGAGAGATCATCCAAAATTATCTTAATGTAACAACCAAGAGGGCCCATCTAGACTAATGAATCCTTCAGGATTTAAGCCACTGCAAGAAAAGAAGCCGACATTAAAAGACATGCTCATGCATTATATAAAGTCTAATTATGCCATCCTATAGAACCATTTGGCAACCTTGAAGAACTTAGAAGTTAAAATATCATAACTTATTGTATCTCTCAACAAGCAACCTCGAGACACTCTACCAAGCGATACCAAGATAAGCCTAAGAGAAACATAAAGCAATGCCAAGTCGTCAACTTGCAAAGTGGTAAGATCTTAAATGACAACATACCACTAATACCACTTTCAAAGATTAAGGAAAAAGAGTGTATTGAACAAAAAGATGAAATACAACTATATAGACCACATACTCATTTTTCTTAAAAGCTCCAGAGGTGCAAATCAAATGCTGAAACAGAAAATTACCAGCATATCAGTCCAGAACCAAGTGCAGAAAATTCAACAAATGATGGTGCAGAAGCTGATATATTAGTGTAGAAAGTTTCTAGAGTACAAAAAAGTAACAACTCAGTAGAAAATACCAGTTCCAATGTCAAAAAACAAACATTGTAGTCATTCACACCTCCCTCATCTTTCCTACAAAGACTGTAAAATAAGAGATTAGATAAGTAATTCTCTAAAATTCTTAATGTTTTAAAGAAATTACATATTAATCTCCATTTTGCAGATGCACTTGAACAAATGCCTAGTTACGTTAACTTCATGAAAAGTATCCTTTCCAATAAGATGAGATTAGAGGATTATGAGACAGTGACGTTGACAAAGGAGGGTAGCACTATTTTGCAGAAGAAGCTACCTTATAAGCTCAAAGATCCTGAGAGATTTACCATTCTATGCTCAATTAGCAATCATATTCTTAGTAAATCTCTATGTGATCTAGGAGTAAATATCAATCTCATGCCCTTCTCCATCTATAATAAGTTGGGATTGAGAGAAGTAAAGTCGATCAATATCAAACTTTAACTTTACTGATGGATGTCTTGCTTACCCGAAAGGAATTATAGATGACGCATTAGTAAAGGTGGACAAATTTATTTTTCTCACCGATTTCATTGTTCTAGATATAGAAGAAGACAAGAGATCCCTATCATCCTTGGAAAAATCCTTCTTAGCCACAGGTATATAGTCATTGATGTTCAAAAAAGAGAAATGACCATAAGGGTACAAGATGACACTTCAACATTCAAATTGTTCAAGGAGGTCAAGTTGCCATCTGAGAGTAATGACTGTGGTAGGGTTGATGTGATACACCCAAATGTCAAGTAGCTCAGAGACATGGAGATGTTGAACCATCACATTAAAAAGAATGTGTTAAGGTATAGGAAGAAAAGAAAAAAGAAAAGAAAAAAGAGAAGCACATTAAGGAAAGGATCAAAGAAAGGCACAAAAAAACTACTTCACTTCACCAATCTAAGATTCAAGTATTTCCAAAGAATCAAGAGAAGAATAAGGCACAACCTATTGCTTTTGGCTTAACTAATAAGATGTGGAAGGTAAAATAAAGAAAGCCTAAAAATGTTATATACAACCACTATTAAATTTGTTCCACCATAAGAGGAGAAAAAGCCCTATCAAGCCGATGACGCTAAATCAAGCGCTTCTTGAGAGACAACCCAAGTAGTATTTATTTTTATTTGCTTATTTTCAAGTTTTAGTTATGTTAATTTATTTTCTTTGTAGGAATAAAATAGCAAGAGAATATTCAAGGAAACAACATGAGCAATTGCAAGCATTAAAAGTATGGGAGACCGCAGCCACATCATTAGATAATAACGCTGCATTACTTCAACTTTATTTACCAGGAGAGTTTTTCTTACTTTTAAGCTTATTGTTTGACATTGGGCATAATGCCTAATTTAAGTTTAGGGGTCGGAACACATAATCTATGTTTATTTTGCTGTCTGATTTGATTTGTTATCTTGAGCGATAAATTACTTTTTTAGTTGCCTAGTTTTGGTTGAGAAGATGATCATTAGTTCACGATAAAAAATAGAATATTAGCTAAATTTATTTTCACAAGTCTCTAGAAAACGACAAGAAACTTGAGATATTTCTTATATCATGAATCTTAGATTGATTTTGACTTTTGTTTTGATTATTTATTCTTGAGTATATTGAGATAAGTATGTGTTAATTGAATTTATTTTTATTATAGATACTTATGCTTAAGTAGTACACCACAATCTCAAAGACCAATACTCTAAAACTTGCTTGATTACTACTTGAGGCTAAATCGTAGAAAACACGTGAATATAAAAATGACATTAGGCCATCTTTAGACCAACTAAATCTTTTCTAGCGTATCGTAGATGAATATTTATCCCTAGTTACCTCGTTTGAGGTAATTTGCTCATTTTTTTTATTTAACCACACTACGAACCTTAAGATTATAAATTTAATTATCCTAAGATCTAATGTTAGCACCATAACCTTAAATTTGCTTAGAAATACTCTTATAGGAAAAAGGTTGTATGCGTGAAAGAAAGTACTAAAATGAAAAGCAATAAGTTTAGAAGGTGCATATCAATCTAAGTTTGGGGGTACATTCAAAAATATATATAAAAAGAGGAAAGGGTTTAAACACAATACCCCTAGCATAAGAAAAAGAATAAATTATTTGCAAGAGTGATTAAAAGAAAGATGGTAATATCATAAGATTGGGGAAAGAGATAAATTCAGGAAAAGAAAGATCAAGAAGTTCTAAGTAAAGTTAAGTGCTCATGGTGTGAGTTGCGCTTCATATATATCTTTATATCCCACCTTGCCTTACGTTACAAGCTAAGTAAAGTCCTAAATGGATCCCTAAACATGTGTATTTCTTTATTAGTGGAGAGTAGTAAGAACAAAAAGCTTACGGTAGTGTTATTATTGAAAATATATCAAGACATCATCTTTATGTACTTTCATAAGTATTGAGTAAATCTATATTTTATTTGACTGATTACTTGCTTATTTCATACACACACAAGTGATCATTTATAGTGGTGAAAGAAGGACATAATGAATGGTATGATAAGTTTTTGAAAGTTGTCTATTGCATTCTAATATAACTTGTGCCATTTAATAGCCTTTGAGACAATGAGAATGATCGTATAATCAACCAAGTCCTTTATAATTTTTTTATATTCAAAGTTAATATGTTGTGATTATTTGCCGTTGTTTTGCTCGATGACAAGCAAAGTCTTAAGTTTAAGAGTATTGATAAGGGCATAATTGCAATAGTATATTTAGTACCCCCGACTTAGGTGTTTTGCTTTAAATTATGAACATTTGGCTATTTAATCATGCTTTTAATCATAAATAGGTGCACAAGAGAAAATGTAACAAATATGAACAAATAGGAGGCAAATCAGATAAGAAACGAGTGAGATGCATTTAAAATATGATACTAACAAACTCAGGCTTGGCATTGCAACGCCCATGGCTGTGCACTGCAGTGCCCAAGGTAAAACACTAAGTGATGTAGCACCTACTGACCAGTGTTGTGGCTTCTGGTCAGCCACCACCAAAGATGCCTTTCCAGGTCTTGGGGTCATAGTGCCCGTGAGACATATGAAAAGGCCTCTCAAAACCCCTATTTCGAATTTGATTCAAAGGTCCTTGACCTTAGAGTTTCTCATACCTATAAAAGCACACTTTTATGAGTAAAAACACAGACTTTGGAGAGGCAAAAATGTAGAGAAATAATTCACACACGAAATTGAGAGATCAAAGCTAAGAAATCAAGATTTAAGTCAAGGAAGAGAGAGAAGCACATCAAGGTGTCTTCTTGAATATTTTTTTCTCATATTTTCTTATTATTATGTTCTTGTTCTTATTGTTCTTCATAGATTAGTTTGATACTATTGGTTCTGTGATGAGCTAAACATTATTTATCTATAGTTAGACTATTGAACCTAGTATGTAGTTAGATTTTGTTAATTATTAGTTTATGGACTTAATATATATAATTGATTCATTCTATCTTGACTTATTACTTTCATTATGCTTGCTCAAAATCTTAAATGATTAAGGAACTATGATGAACTTGAGAAAGGGATTCATGTGTTTAGCCTATGATAGTTTGATGCATGATCATAGGGTAACAACTATGAGTTCCATGTAGAATAGATATATACCTAGATAGTATGTATAGTATGATTTAGACTTGATCTTAATGAATTACATTCTATTCTGATTGCCATAGACATATAAGTAGTTGTTAAAAATCGTAATATAGTCACTTGACCATCGATAAAGGCTTGTGATGGGAGTAGTGTCTAAGTCAATCAATTTGTATTAAGGGATTAATTAAGAAGGTTAATGAATTCAATGAAATACTTGGGAATAAGTGTAAACCTTAGATTATTATCAATTGGTGAATTTATCTCTTTGTTTGTTTGCTATTTAGGTTTAGTTTAATTTGATAGAATTAGGTTAATTAACTAAGTTTTAGATTTTAGATTTCTCTAAATAATAGTTAAGTAGACATAATTTTAGTAATTGATTGAAGAATTAGATTGTATAATACCTGTAGGAATGATATATGGACTTAACTCTTATATTACTTGATATAATAGTGTACGCTTGCACTAGGTTATTATAGTATACATCACATGTTATTACTCTTTTTCTGTTCAGCAAGTCTTTGACATCTCCTTTGATCTAGCTACCTTCTTTTTTTTGTTTAAGATTTCTCAGGCATTTTGTGTGTACTCATTATCTCTTTAGAGTCCTTCAATGATAGTTTAGGCATCGTTGTCTTTTAGATCATGGTTGGCATTGGAATGCCTGTTGAAATCTAGATCTCTGACTTGTGAACGGTTAGGGAAGTGATTACTTTGCCGCATTTTATTTACTAGGTTGACGACTCTCCCTGTTAGAAAATTATATTATAAACTCATTTCCATTTTATTTTTGGGCAAGTCGATAGGGTTTCTAGTTACCTTTGCTATTGGAAGAATACTCATTAACTGTAGTAAATGCTACTACAACTTATAATAGAGATGCGATTCTTGTGTCTCTTTTAGATTATTACCTTTTTCCAAAATTTTGGACATCATCTTTCTGAGTTTGTCCTTCTATTTCTATGACTTTCGTAATTCTTCTTCAAGTTCTTTTTGCCAAACTGGCGATTCTTCTTATTGGCCTAAGTTATTGGTCGACCATATTTCTACAGACTTATTGATATTCTGAGGTTTGGGATTCTCATCCAATCATGGGATTTTTTTACTATTTTATCTGGCCATAAAGCACATGTTAACAGTTTTGGTTGTGCGTCTATCATGTTGTTTGTCTACTTTTGATAAATTTTATGTTTGATTCTCATATAAAGTGTCAAACTGTTAACCCTTAAATTTGGTAACATAGAAGTCAATAAGTTAAATTTTATTTATTTAGGAAGCATTGCTTGGAGGCAAGAATGGAAACAAAAAATGGTTGCTACTTTCCCTCATGAGAGAGACATTTAAGGAGATCCTAAAATCAGAAAGAAACTATGAGGCCACACCAGAGGTTTTTTGACGTGAATTCTGATGCTTAAGTTAGCAAGGGACTCAAAAGAAATAGAATAAAACAAGAAAGTAAAAGAGGAAGGCGATTTCTATGGGTTTCTATATATATGGGTTTATCTGTTAATCTTAATGATCATTATTTAAGGGTTGATTTCTTCTTTTATTTATAGGGAAAATAGTTGGGATTCACATATAGCTTTTGAGTTCTTTATATCTTAATATATTCACCCTTTTTTGGACTCTACTTTTAGAGTTTTTCTCAAATTACACTTGATCGTTTTTTTTTTCTTTTTTGGTGGGGCTTATCCCTTCTGGTGATTCTTTCCCTGATAATCTTGACTTTATCTACAGCTTTTGATGTCTCTTAAAACTTAAATTCTTTTTAAGAACTTCTTTTATTTATTCGAGGTGGTCAATATTAGACCTCCCTCTGCTCGACTTAAGTGGGGGTTATCTCTCCTCGAATTTAACTTTTTCAAATAGGACAATTAGTGTTCAACTATTGTTCTCCTTGCCCTTATGGATGGTGGATTTGACAGAATAAGGTAGCTTGTGGACTAATGTTCTGACTAACCCAAAGAGATTGTCATTCTTTATTATAAGACTCATCAAATATAGTAGTCGGTAAACCAATATTTTAACCATCTCGGAAGGTATGTGCCAAGGACTTGTTTATCCTGCCTCTGAGAATAAGTTCACGACAGAGTATGTTGTTATAAGATGCTACAGGGCTCTTGAGTTATTGCTGAACGCTTTATATTATATTGTTGCAATAGGTGTTTGATCTATTGGTTGCATATTTATAGAGCTTATAAGCCCTCAGGGCATTCTCAAATGGTCTCTAATGCACTACACCTACGACTACCCAAATTCAAGTAAGAATTTAAAGCAAAGGTTGGGTATTTAGGGTATCTAATTCCCATCCAAATCCTTTAAAAAATGAAATAAAGCTTATAAACAAAAAGCCTATGTTCCCAGTAAAAGATCATGTGTACTATAATGCACTTATTGATAGAGGTGACTTGAAATTTAGGCACCAAGTGATTTAATTTTAATTATCTCTTGAATTGCAGTAACCTATGTTTAGGATTTAAAATTTATAAGTTACAAAATTATAACCAAATTTATGATTTAGTTTTAGTGATGCATTGATGAAATAAAGGTATGGCAATCCATGTGTTAATAAGTAATACAACAGAATTTCAAGATCCTTAAAGTTGATTGTTAAGTTTAGTATTTCAAAATTGAGAGCTTATAGTTGGCTAGTATAGTGCACCATGATTCTTTTAACTAGTCAAATGTAATAAGATTGACATTCCTTTAAACACTTCTTTAGCATTTCTCTACTTTTTGCAGTTTGAGCTTGTAATCAATCATTGAAGTTGATTTAAGTCCTAAATATAACCAAATAGCTCTTTAATGGATGATTACTTATGCTTGGTTTTATGTTTTAAAGCTTTTTGGCACACCAACAAAGGCTTATTTGGAGTTTGTAAAAAATGTGGATGCAAGAAGATATATTCAGCAACTTTCCCAACCTCCTCTTCAGCCATTAGCCAAGTTTTCCTACATGCTCATCCATTGGCCATTGATCTCATAGATAGAATGTTGACATTTGATCTCATAACAAGATTTATCTGCAAATTTTGTATTCTATATCATCCATTTGATGCTTTTGGGGTAAACTTTATTATATATCTATCATGGGATCCATCTTTTCTTGTAATCACTATACACTACAAGAAAAAAAAGATATAATGATAGAAATTTTCTGATAGATGTTTTTGGTTATTCGTGATAAAAACTATTAAGTATTTTATAGTATCAATAATTTGTGATAGATTTTATTATAATATTTTTTTAATCAAAAATTTATGATAACATTCAATATAAGTTTGTGCTAGAAAGTATCAGAAAATATTTAACATAAATTTATGATAGTAAGTGACTAGGCAATGCATAAACGGCAAAAAGACTTCATTCCGATTTTTTATTTATTTTTTTAAAATGCCTAAAATGACACCGTTTTTGTATTTGTTTTTTTATTTTTTTTAGAATATATCTAATGATGCCATTTTGATATTAGCTTTTTTTTCAAAATATCTTTTCTGCGTCATTTAATTCCTAAATAACAATACCGAAAACATTGTCATTTGGTTCATCCTTTTTTTTTCTAGAACTTATGGAAAAAAACATCTTTTAATGACCAAATTCAAGAAATTTAAACGAAGTTGTTCAATGCCCAATGTGCATAGACAAAAACATCATCATTTCTATAGTGTTTTGTTTTCACATTTTGGAAAACGTCGCTGTTTGGTTGCGAATTTTTCATTTTGATTAAAAAACTAAAATGACATATTGTAGTAGTCTTTGAGTGGTAAAACGGCGTCATTTTTAGGGTTATCTTGGTTGCCCTCTACTTTAACACTTAGATGAATATAAGGTGGTCTTCATTTTCTTCTAACACGAAAGTAGCTCACAAAATTTGTCTAGTTCATCTTCCAAACAATAATTAGCTCACAAATTTGTCACCACAATTTGTGTAAAAAGATATTTTCTTATAAACCCTAATAATATAAACATAATTATTTATAAATCCAAATTTGAGAAGGTGTTGGGTATTGTTTGTTTATGATCTTTGCATTTGGTCCCTTAGTCTTGGTGGATGTTGTTGATTTGGTTAATAATGTAAAGATTTGGTTAGATGATGATATGGTGCTTACTAGCGATTCTGGATCTTGGGTTTTATTTAATTTGTGATATTCTAGTTGGCTTCTTGTTTGTTTCTCTTGATGGGTACATTTGATACTTCCATTAGCACAAAAAAAAACATATTAGCTTTTACAAAGAATTTTACTTTTGTAAAGTGTAATGTCAAATATGCATTTCATAATATATTCTCGATTTCATATTGTTGCCAATTACTAAGTAATAAGTTTGTTAGAGTATATATGATGAGACATACATAATGATATATGTAGAATGTTATGTGATCATGTTTAAGTGGCAACAATTTGGTTGTTATTAGTAAATTTATTATATGTTTTCCATACTCTGAATTTTAGTCCCTAAATATAGATCTTTACTTGCATGAATTTCTTCTTAATTATAGACACAAAAAAAAGGACGATGCCATACTTTGCATGATAATTCTTTTCTTATTGTATTTTATTGATAATTCATAAGTTATAAAATCTGATTTTAATAAAGTGACTTACTTTTCTTTATGAGAGTAAGAATTTATTAAATGGCAAGACGCATCAAGTTCTGCTATTTTGTCTTTTGATACTTGTGAAATTAATGTAAGATAGTTTTGATTTTTTATTTATTTATTTAAGAGTGCAGTCTTTTTTATTTTGATTTTACGTATATACTTTGGTATAATCTGTAAGCATGTGTTTAAGATTGAAAATATTAATAAAGTAATAAAGATTTATATTGTTAAATACTGTTTATAGAATTCCTTTTATTATCTAATAAAAATAATGAGAAAGGTTATTTGATATGGTAAATAATTTTAGAATAAAGATCAATAAATTTGATTTTGTATATTTATACAAATTACTTCAAATATTGTTACCTTATTAAAAAAAAGTTGACTGTTTCATGTATTGAACACTCTATCATAGCTCAAGTGGTCATTCATTCCCTCGAAAAGCACCAACATAGGAAAAAGGATATGCCATTTATAGACTATTTCATTATAGACCTATTAGTTTATGTAATGTGGTTTATAAAATTATTTCAAAGTTTTTAGCTAATTGGCATTAGGGTGTCCTTCATGAGATTATTTCAAAATTCCAAAGTGCGGTTATCCCGGGTAGGTTAACTACTAATAATGTTGTGATTAGTTTTGAATGCCTTCATTGTATTAAGAAGTGGAGAAAGCCAAAGAAAAATTTGCTGGCTTTAAAATTAAATATGGCAAAGGCCTGTGACTGTATTGAGTAGAATTTCTTGCAGGCAATGATGCGCTAGTTTGGTTTTTCTGAAGCATGGATTCAGAGAATTTGGTATTGCATATCTTTGGTATCTTATTCTATTTTGATTAATGGAAAGCAATGTGGTTCTTTTAAGCCTACCAAAGGACTACGTCAGGGTGACCTTCTCTTCTCGTATTTGTTTATTATTTGTGCCGAAGGATTGTCCTCTCTTTCAAAAAGCGAAAATTGAAGGAAAGTTAATTGGCATTCAATGTGGTAAGTAGGGACCATTTATTTCTCAATTATTTTTTGTGGATGATAGTTTAATATTTGCGAAAGCTTTGGTTCAGAATTGTAGTGAGATTAAAGGAATTATCTCTTTGTATGAGAAGGCATTTGAGCAGCTTATTAATTTCTCAAATTTGTGTGTTTTACTCCTTTAATACAAAAGGATCTAGGTAGGGAATTGCTGAGGGTGTTAAGGGTGCCAAGAGTGGACTGCCATGAGAAGTGTTTAGGGATTCCTCATATCAATGGCCATAAAAATAGTGATTTATTTGCTGCCTTCATGGATAAGATAGGGAAAAAAGTAAAAGATTAGAAGTCAAAATTGTTCTCATCAGCTGGAAGGGAAGTTTTAATAAAACGTATCATCCAATCAATCCCTACTTATGCTATGAATCTATTTCGCCTTCTAATGGCTATTATTCATGATATTCATAGGGTTTGTGCTCACTTTTGATAGGGGGAATGATGAAAAGAGGCGAATGCATTAGTACTCATAGGAGTCTTTGTGTAGATTGAAAAAAAATAAGGGTCTTGGCTTTTCGATATTTTGTGACCTTTAACCAAGCTATGCTTGCTAAGCAAGGGTGGCGCATCCTCCATGCCCTAGAATTCCTTTTGGCCATAGTTCTTAAAGGATTCTATTTCTCATAATCTTCTTTTTTGCAAATGAAAGCATCTATGGTTTTTCCTTTATTTGGAAAAGCATCCTCTTTGGGAGGGATCTTCTTTAACTAGGTCTGAGATGACTTATAGGTTTAGGTAAATCAATTTCCATTTATCATGATTCTTGGCTCCTAAGGCCTTTTTCCTTTTGGCCTCTCTTTCCTCGTAAGCTTTGAGAGCATGCTAGGGTTTCAGAACTTATTGCAGATTCAGGGCAATAAAATGAGTGGCTGTTTTCCCCTAAGGAGACAAAATTGATTTTGAGCCTCTTTTTCCAAGAAGTACCGTTGCTTTTGGTGATCGAATTTGTTGGCATTTTGATAATTGTGGGAAATACACAGTTAGGAGTGGCTTTTGGCTAGCTACCTTGGCCAAGGGTAATGTAACTTGTTCCAAGAAATCTGTTATGGAGACGTGGTGGCTAAAGCTTTGGAAGATGGAGATTCTGACGAAGGTGAAGATTTTTCTTTAGCGTGCAACTAATGATTGGATTCCAACAAATGTGAATCTGAAGAGGCACTATGTCCCTACTTGTGGAGACTGGCCTTTGTGTGGTCAAGGTGTAGAAATCACCATGCACGCCATCTGGCTTTATGATGCATGAAGGAGATTGAACAGTGTCTTTATGAACCCGAGTTCGGTAAATCACAAACTCCATCCAAAGATTTCTTTGTTGCTTGTATGAGTGCTTTAATTAAAGATGATTTTGGAGATGGTAGTAAAAAAAGTGAATTCTTTATCAGTTCTTGGATGGGCAAACAACTATTTAACTAATTAAAAAATGCTCATGTGCATTCTTTGATGGCTATACCTGATCATCCAAGCCGCTGGCTACCTCCAAGTAGTAATGTGATAAAATTAAATGTGGATGTCTCTATCGACGTCCATTTACAGATGACGGGGCTGGGCTATGTTTTAAGGCATTGTAAAGGTAGCTTAGTGGGGGCAGGAATGGACAGAACTGATGCTGCCTGTCAAGTTCTGTCGGCGGAAGCAATGGTGATTTTGAGAGGTATTGTGGCGGCAGAGAGGCTGGAAGTTTTAGATTTAGAGATTGAATCAGACTCTCAAATAGTTGTGAATGAGCTTTAGGACAAACTTCAATGTTTTCTGAGTTGGGGATCATCATTCAAGATATCCTGAAAGTCTTAGAATCTTATCAATCTTTCAAAATTTCATTTGTTTATAGGGACTCTAATAAAGTAGCTCATAGATTAGCCAAGTTAGCTTTGGTGGCTAATGCTAAAGCCTCTTGGTCTTATGATGTGCCAAACTCTATTCTCCCTTTTGTAATAGGGGACTGCCATCCTCAAGTTTCTGTTTAATGCACTAAGTTTCTATTCATAAAAAAAACATAAGGAAAAAGATTTTTTTTAAATATTGTTTTGAGAAAATTAATATGGATAAGTCAGTAAATACACCGCTCTTACTATATATAATAATAATTCACAAGAAGCCAAGAACAACTCAAATTTATCATGACAAGAACAGTGTGTGAGATTTTGCCAGAAAAATATTCTTTCCACCTAGTTTACACATACAAAGACATAGAACACATAACACTTAAAATGTATGTACATGTCTTTTTAATATAAATTTTTTATTGGTCATTCGATTCTTTATTTATTCTTATCTTGCCCACTTATGTAATATTAAGTTAGTTACATTCCTAGTTATTATTCTAGCTAGAAATCTCAAACTTTACTGTTTCTTTTAGTTGTATTTGCTTCTTAGTGTTCTTGAATTACTCTTTTGATTGCTTATTCTTTGTTCTTGCTTGCTTTTTGGTCTGTTTTTTAAGATGGATTTTTTTTTTCTTGCTATCAATTATTTTTTGGTCAAATATGACATTTTTTATGGGTTTGCAATGCATATTAAATGGTGTATTATAGTTTTTATATCTTTTATTTAAATTTTATTGTGTTTATGTAGTTTCAATATATTTATTCTATTTAACTATGTAAATATACCAATTTATTCAAATATTCCAAAGCACATGCTACAATGATAGTACATTGTTCTTCTCTCATCATACACCTTTGCACTACATTGCTGCTATTTTCTCTCTATATTTATATTTATGTTTATGTTCCTTTCTCTAAATCAATGTATTTCGTATTCTCACATGATAGGCCATGTGACCATATGTCTTTATCTTTTTCCACTTATATTTGTTAATTTACCAAAATTTATTATGTTTATATGGTTGAAATTGAATATGAATCTAGTTAGGCTACTCACTTGCCTTATTTTATTTTAGGACATATTTCTTATCTAGCTAGATTACTTACATGGATAAATCTTAGATGTCATGTCATAGATTGAGTAAGGAATGTAAAGAAGGGATTGAAAATTTTATTGAATTTATAACCTTGAATTTTAAACAATCAAAATTGATAAAAATACTCATGTCTTAAATGTCTTAATGTGAGCTTTAACACAATCCAGAAGTTAGAAATCACTTAATTGTGACTGGTATCAATGAAATCTATAAGACATAATATAAAAATAGGTTCCCAAAATGTGCAGATCATTACATGCTTGGTTCAAATTAGACAATAACTTTAATATCACTATTAAAATGGTGCCTAAAGTGTATAGGCATTATGACAATAGGGAGGATTCATTTTGTAAACTATATAGGATTTTCAAATTTTGTACCTTAGATGTAGTAAATACACAAAATTATCTAGGTTGATAAAGTTATACAACATCAAAGACAAATATGGGTGGTCAGACAAGAGTTTTTCTGAGTTAGTAAATTATTTTCATGACATTCTTACTGAAAATAATGTGCTCCCCACTTCTACATATGAAGCAAAATAAGATAATTAGTTTAGGCATTAAATATAAAAAGATAGACACATGCTATAATGATAGTATTTTGTAAAGAAAATAGTATGAACATCTTTCTAAATGTCCATCATATAGTACATCAAGGTTGAATAAACAAAGGATGAGTTTGGTAAAGAAAGCAAACAAGGTTGCTGCTAAAGTCTTATAGTATTTCCTAATCATTCTACAATTGAGACGTTTGTTTCAATGTCTTAATACTGCTAAAGATTTGACTTGGCATGTAACTAGGAGACAAAAAGATGATAAGCTTCAACATCTAGCTGACTCCTTGTTATGGCAATTAACAGATAATAAGTAACTTGACTTTACATTTGAGAGCAAAAATCTTAGAATGGCTCTTTCAGTTAATGGTATCAATCCTCGTAGCAAACTTAGTAATAATTATACTATTGGTCAATTATCCTTGTCAATTATAACTTTCCATCTTGGTTGTGCATGAAGCAAAAATTCATGTTATTGTTTTTTTTTATTCCTAGTCCACAATAACCTGATAATGATATTGATGTATATTTGACACCGTTGATTGATAACTTACAAACACTTTAGGATGTGAGAGTGCAAGTTTTGGATACATGTAAGAAAGAAGTTTTTGCTTTGAGAGTTGTGGAATATAAGTGATTTCTCCATTTATAGAAACTTATTTGGTGCTACCATGAAAGGGTATTATGTTTATCCATATTATTAGAAGGGTATTTTTACATGTAGACTAAAACACAACAAGACAATATCTTATATAAGGCATCAACGATTTCTTCTCGCTTATCATTCATATCGTACATAAATGAAAGCATTTAACGAGGAACCAGAATATGAATCCCCCTACTCCATTGAGTGGGGAAGATTTATTAAAGTCACTAGATGAGTTTAAAAATACATGGGAAAAGAAGTCCATCTTTTTTACCTACCTTATTAAAGATTTTTGCTAGTATCTTATCAATTAGCTGTTATGCATATCGAAAAGAATGGGTGCAAGAGTATATATAGAACCTTACTAAATATTCTAGTATAACAAAAAATGGCATGAAATCAAGAATGGGTTCCAAACAGTTAAGAATGTGAGAAAGCTATACTCTAAGAAAAATAATAATCAACTATTTTACTTGTAGCATTTACCACATTGAGATTGGTAGAAATTAACGTGCCTATAAGATATTGTTCAAACTTTGAAAACTTTGTATATATGGACGATGTCTAGATTGTAAGTTTGAAGTTGAATGCTTGTCATATTCTAATGTAGCAATTCTTATCACTTCTCATGCAAGACATTTTGCCAGAATATGTTAGAATTACTATAACGAGGTTTCACTTATTCTTCAATGCATTGTGCAACATAACAATAGATAATAAAAATCCTAAGAAGTTGTAAAGAGATCATATATTAACATTGTGCTTGTTCGAAAAGTACTTTTCACTTAGTTTCTTTGACATCATAGTGCATTTAACTGCCCATCTTATTGAAGAGTTAAGACTATATAGTCTGGTATACCTACGACGGATGTACCCTTTTGAGAAGTATATAAAAATTCTGAAAGGTTATGTGTGTAATCATAATTGGCTAGAAGGATGCATTGTTGAGTGTTATATTATTAAAGAAGTAATGGTATTATGTGCTGAATTCTTGGTAAGCATAAACTCAATTGGAGATACATTCAGGCATAAAAATAAAATAGTTTTTGAAAGGCCATTACCTAATGGTCAGATCATTGAAGTTGACACTGACCTACTAAAGTAAGTGCATCACTATGTCTTAAAGAATACAATAGCTATTCAACCTTATATTAAGTAAGTGTTCATATGTTTTAAAATTTCTTTAATAATTTCATATGCCATAAACATGTTATGTTTTGATAATGTGATAATTGTCTACAATTTTAAGGAGCACTTCATATGGCTTGAGAAGTAATACCCGTGTAAATTAAGTATAAAAAATGGTTACAAAACTAACATAACTATACACTTATGTATTAGTTCACAGATAAGGCATGTTAATTAAAAAATGTTTTGACTATCTAAATATATTTTTAAGTAAAATGTACTAATACTCTAATTTTGTTGTGTAACTTAAATTTAGATTCTCAAAGCTTCAGATAACGATAAGCCAATATTAGAAGTTGTACAATAGTTGGTACAAGTATCGAGCCCAAATATTATAAAATATTTAAGATATTTTATAAATGAGTACACTTTTCGTACAGTGTATAGTTGGTACAAGGATCTAGCCTAAATATTAATAAATATTTAAGATATTTTATAAATGAGTACACTTTTCATACATTATATTGAGATATAAATTGATCGACCCAAAATAGTAGCATTAGTGTGAAGACTACAATAATGCAAATTGCTAGTGCTAGAAAAAAATTCAGTAATTAGAAAGATGTCCTATTACAAAGTCATTCATGAGATATAGGATATTGATTACCACATGTTTAAGGTCCTCATTTTTAAGTATAATTGGGTAATAACATATATGGTGTGAAAGTTGATAAGCATGGGCTTATTATTGTCGAACTTGAAAGTAGAGGTCACGAGTCTAATATGCTTATATTAGCTTCACAAGTGAAGCAAGCTTTTATGTTACGGATCAAAAAAGATGTGAAATCTTCAAATGTTTGTATGATGCTAAAAAGGGGTGATGAAGCCAAATCTATTAAAGATAAGGTGGATAATATAAAGGGCATTCATCTTTGATGATTGAACCACTCACTAAGTCTGAAGGCTATAATTTATAATATAAAGGGCATTCATCTTTGATGATTGAACCACTTACTAAGTCTGAAGGCTATAATTTAGAAGAAAATAGTAGTCCAAAGTAAATAAGGATAGATTATGAAAACACATTAATCAACTAATTAGAAATATTTGTGGAAGTAGGTGAAACGGTTTATTTATCAAATTAACAACTTGGATTTACAATTGCTTTTCTTTTAATTATTTTTGTTTACTTATGATACATAACTATTTCTTTTTCTTTTTTTTAGTATTATGTTTATAGAATGATAGACAAGAAGTGAGAGAGGAATGAATGTCTTTACAATGTTAATGATAGCAGGTAAGTGAATGACCATCTTATATATACAATAAGTTAGCTTCCTTGCTTGAAAAGCCTTTTTTTTAGAACATAGTCATTTAACTTTGCTATTTATCTAGAGATTGGTATGGTTTGTTGTTTGTTTGGCTTATATTCCAAGTTGATTTTTTTTTTTTTATCTATCACCGTATCTTCTTTTTCTTGTAGTAACAAATTGACTGTATTGAGGTTTATTCAATATAATTTAGGCTTGTTTAAAGGTGAAAGTAGACACTTGAGGGATATTTTTTTAAGATATCTAGATTGTCCTTGGTTTGAAATATCAGTAGCTGTAAATTACCTCGAGCACAATGATAACGAAAATGTTTTGTAGATTTAACTATGAAATGTAATGAATCAAAATAACTTATAAATATAGACATCTGTCATTTTGCACTCTTCTCTGCATGAAGAGACCAGTAAAGATTTCTATTGCGATAAGTAATTTTAGTCTCGTTATGTTCTCATCTATAAATTTCCTTTGGTACAGAACAGAAGTTCCATTGATTATTGATTAGCATAGGGGGAATTAGGCTATACTACTATTTCTCTTTATATTATGTAATAAAAATTGTAACATTATTTTTTTACAATGTTTTGTTTTATTATGAACATGAGTTTTCTTACAATTTCTTTATATGGCACAGGTCCTTTGTATGAAAAATTGAAGCAATTTGAAATGACCATCCAAATTGACTTAATTGATCTGACATTTGTGTCTCTAGCTGGAAGGCCAGGTGCAAGAACAGTGTTGAATGATTACACTCAACACATTGCTGACCATTTAAAGTCTTCAAGACATGACCAATTGATTCTCATGCCTTACAATCTCAAGTGATATATGTTATTTCATGCTTTTATTTAAATTCGATTCATCAATATTTGTTTTATTAACTTATTCTTTTTAAATTAGTTTTTACTGGGTTCTCGTGGCAATTGACCTATCCAATAAATCAATTTTTTACATAGAGCCTTTGGGACAATGTTTGGATTATGACTTGAAAATGATTATTAACTGGTGGTTATTTTCTTATTATTTGGTCAATTTATGTTCATTGTGATATCTACTGACAATAATTTTCTTTTTGCATATATTCCATAATGATAACTTTAGCTCAAGAAGGAAAGCAGCCCGAGAAAGTTGTTATAAATTAAGTTTCAGTAACATATACTATAAAATGTGCATGTGCTTTGTAGTTCAAATAAAAAGATAAGTTCATTTAATATATCACTGTGTTGGCCCCCATTAAAGAAAGCAATGTTGAATAAAGAAAAATATAAGTAATTCACCTATAATTTATATTCTATTTTAAGTAGGTTTATATAGCTTGTTACCTAGGATTGAATGTTTAGAATTTAAATTTTTTTATACTTATTTTTTTCATGATTGTAATAATTTTATAAAAAACAAATTTATATAAAAGAAGAGATCGACAATGTCCACGTGTGGTGGATAACCTTCATTTCTACTAAATTTTAGCACATTTTAATACATGCAGGTAATATATATATGTGTGTGTGTGTTGAAATGGAATAATAATAATAATTTTTTAAATTTAGCTTAAATAATAATTTATATTATTTATTAAACTTAAAATTGTATGTTACAATTTGGCATCCCAAACTCAGGTCTTGATTCTACCTCTGCTTCCGTGGCTCTCTTTTGAATCTTTCTATAAATGAAGACGACGTTTATGACCTTATGGTCATTTTTAAGAGATATATCTATAAGTACATTTCTCTTTCCCTTCCCAGTGGTTGGCTTTATTGTCTTACTTCTTCGTACACTCTTTTAGCTTTGTGTTAATCCCCCAAGATCTTCTAGTGTTGATACTTTAAAATTTGTACGAAAACTTTCACGTTGTCATAATTTCTCTTAGGCTAACACTTAGATAATATTTATTTATTCTTAGATTGCACTCCTCTTCTTGTAGGCTAACAAGTAGGCTTCTAAGATTGATTTTACCGAACTCATCTTTCCTTAAAGTTTAGAGGGGTTTTGTCGTCTTTATACATAGCAAGTTTCATAACTTTTCTAAGCTTTTGTAGGCTTCATAATCTTGAGGAGAGATTCTCTAATTCCCAATACTCGGAAAACTCTACAAGATTTTTAAATTTAGTTTTTTTTTTTTTTTTTTAGATATATCACGCATTTCTCCACGGGCACTACAAGAAACTCAGTCTTTGGCATTAAATTGATTGTTAAAAAATGTTAAATATTTAGTGATAAAAGTTGTTTGTCGCCAAATAATCATATTCCACAATGAAATATTGTTGTCACTGCATTTAGAATTTTTTGCGACACATTAATAAATTTTATTAACTAAATAACTAATTTTTAAACTATTTTATCACCAAAATATTATTGCATCTCTCTCACAAACTATTTGAAATTTTGATTCAAAACACACTTTAAAATAAATTAAAATAAGTAAATTTAAAATAGTATAAATTTAAAATTAATAAATTTGATTAAAACTAATGAAAAAAAATTTAAAAATTAATATAATTCAGCAAAATACTAAAATAAAGATTAAGGTCGCATATCAATGATAAAGCTGCGTGCCACAAGCCTCACAGTGAGAGAAGGGCGCATAGCCCCTTCTTACAATAAGGAAGACGCCAAAAAACCTTAGTTATGTTCACTATTTAATCTTTAATTTTTTTATTAATAAAAACAATTTCATCTATTTATTATCTTCTTAACTAATAAAAATTAATCAAATAATATTTTACTATAAAAATTTATGAATTTTAAATAATATAATTTTTAGACATTTTTAAAAATCTTTGGTATTAAGAAAAAAAAAAGGCACCAAAAAAGAACCGCCACCTAAAAAGAACTCTTAGCCATAAAAGCATTTATGTAAAACTTCATTTTTTGGATACGTATAGCCCCGTCCTTTATTTTTATCATAAAACTCTTTCGAGAGCCTTAACTGATGTTAAAATTGTAAATCAAGCCTATTAAAAGAGTGTTTGTCCCTTATTTACTTTCATAGGTTAACAACTTTCCGCTTCAAAACTGAAGCTTAAACGGGTAATTTTTAAAAGCAACAACACGAATAAAAACCATTGAACATAATTATTCGGGATAAAGGAGCTTCAACACAATATTTCAGATCTGATTGATTGATGACAAAGCTTCATACACCAGCAATAACTAAATATACAAAAACTCACTCTGTTAAATATATACAACATAACTGCTTAAACATCCAACTTAACAAGGTAGGTATATCTCATTCCACAGAGGCAAATTAGACACTTAGTGATAGAGACACAATTGAAGATAGCCGCAATTTTTGGACTGCAGTAGAATTATGTGGCTGAAATAAAAATTCAACATTTGGTCTTACTCTTATTTTCTTCCACTCGGGAGCCGAAGCACCTTCATTTCGAAAGTCACTTCGAAAGTCACGAGAAGAATATGAAACCTCGAGAATTAGAGGAGCTGCAATTGCCATAAAAGGTGGAAGTGGATTATCAGAAAAATGAAAAGAGAAAGAAGAATAAATATACTTCAAAATCTAAAATTGGGGAAGCCATTTGAATCATGTCAAAACAAACACGCAATTTCATGAGTCATGAGGATCTGACCAATCTGAGGAATGGAGACCACTATTAGCTAGTTTACATTCACTCATTACTTCTTCTGAAACTATGTGAACAACTAAAATATTAGCTCACAGTTTATTCACTTATTTAACATCCATGGAGGAGCAAAATTATCACTTATTTAACATTCTGAAACCAACAACTCCAACCATTCTCCACTTCCGAATCTGCCATAAGCTCCAAAGAGTAATCCAAATTTTATAAAGGAAAGGATAATCTAATTTAATGTATAATATAATAATTTCACTATTTTTCCTAATTCTTACTACTTTTCACAAACTAGACAGACTTATAAAACACAAAATTTTAATGCAATTCACAGAACTTGTAACAAGATATTAAATATTAACAAAATAACTAAACTAATGCACTTAACCAATTGAAGAATCATATAATGTAGTGACACACAAAAATACAGTAAAACCTCGAACTGAAACCAGATTTTCTCAGTTACAAATTCAGAAAAGGACTACTATACCTATAACCATGGGTTATGCCCACTCGGGAAATAAAAAATATAGGCAATTACCGAAACCTACATGCCAATTATTGATATAAGTAGATGAAATTTACAGGCTTAAATTCCCAAGCTTCCAATAGTTAACAATGTTGTAGAAATTTACTTGTCATTAGCCAAACAAACCATCAGAAAAGCAAAATGCTACAATTGATTTAGAAATTACGTGATCCAAACATACTCAGTTTTCTGATGGTCAGATGACTAACTTTCGATCTTTTCATATATCTCAAAACCCAGATATCTTCTTGCAGTCCTTTATATTCCAGAAATTCACCCCAAACTAATTTATTACCTTCCAGCTCTAACCTGCAAAATGATAGACAACTTTCAGTGTTTTCTTTCTCATTCTGCAAACATTCGAAAACATATGACAAATAGAGCTGGAAACAATAATTTGATGAATAATCAATAATCAGGGGAACTAGGCTGATGAGAAAGCACCAGGGCTAGCTCAAGCCCCAGGAATAGCCTGTTCAAGGCCTATTCCAACCAAATTAATCCCATACATTTCTAGTTATTTAACACAAGGTAGAAAAAAGTGAAAGATGCCATCAAGAATCTAAAATTAGGGAATGCTTATTGTACTATGTCATAACAGGTACTTGCTCAGTTCAAAAGAGCAAGAGATTTTCACCTCTCAAAACCAAATGATAAATTGCCCAATGCGCCATAGCTTCAGTGGTTTAAGTCTTAATGTACAGTTTAAAAAACCAATTTTAAATTAAATACAAAGAGAATCGAATATAACTGTAAGGACTAAATCTGTCTGGCTCTATGACAGGTTGCCACTTCTTCACTTCCCAAGGTGGACGATACACTGAAGAGGTAAAAAGCATGGGATCAAACACCGTGAAAGATGTGGCTTTTACTGCATGGGGACAGCAACAGCTAAATAAGATAGAGATTAATATCTTAGGACCCACCAAGAGAGGAAAAGGCACACCCCCGCATCCACATGACCAGCAGGAAGCACTCTAAGCTGTTATTTCCCACCAAACTTTGCCTATAAATAGCAGAGATCTCTTCATTCTTAACAACTTTTACTTATCAATTACTTTGTCTCACTAAAATATTCTCTCCCCTCTCTAATATACCTTGACTCACTAGAATTTCCTCTTCTCTCTAAAACACATTGATTGATTTGACCATCGAAGAGTTATTTGTAGATATAACCAAAAATTCTCTTTTAATTCGGAGAGAAGGAAGCAAAAGAGATCAGGAAGGATAGAATCATCACTTTTGTACAGTGAAAGAATCACTCATTACTCAAATTTAGCTTCCGTTTTTAGCCTATGTCAAATGTGGACAAAGAGAAAAAAAATGCCATAACAGGTTCACGCGAAAAAGTAAGTACAAATAGACCAAAAAGAACTATGAATTTCACATCATGCTTATCCAAAAATAAAAATAAAAAGAAAAAGAACCTAAATCATCATAAATCCGTGTGTCTTGAACAAGATTTCTAACACCAGATCATTTCCACAACTTAATTTCTTCACCAAATGTTCATTTTTGTGAGATCGACGTCATTGTTAGACCTTGCCTTTACCTTAGGCTGAGCTTTTGGATAAGTTGAATCATAAAATGGTATCAAATCTAAGGTGGATAATTTGGAAATTAAAATTGGCATTTAGCGCAAAACCAAGTCATCATTTGGAAATTAAAAATTGGCATTTCACAGGACTGAATTGGAATGAGAAGAAGATCTTATTATACAAATCATTCAATAAACTTCCTAATGCAATTTACAGTGTTCAATATAAAGTTTTCTGGAGTAAGTTATGGTACTTCACTACTCGTGCAAATTCGAAGACAAATTAGGCTGCATAGCTTTTAGAGTAATCTACCTCATTTACAATGTCTTTTTACTGTGATTTAGTTTGTCAAAGATTCTTCTTAGTTGTAATGACAAATAATCAAAGGTCAAGCAAAATAGGAACTCTAATTTGAGGGGAGCAAAACATCTTTCAGTGACAATTATAGAGGTCTGGTCTACCCAAGCGAGGATAGTTCAAGTTTAAGTGAAAACCTAGCAATTATGTATTTGGATATAACATTGCTACTATTGCTATCAACATCAATTACTAACTTTGCAAATCTTAGAATACAGTAATGAAAAATCTTGTTCCGGTTGACTTTTGATTATTAGTGATTATAACTAATAAGACTCTTTGACAAACTAAAAACACCATAAATAAGGTTAATTACTTCAAAATCTATCTACACATTTTAGGAAGAGTTTACCATAGTTTACTCTAGAAAACTTTAAATTCAACATTGTAAAGAGGTAAGCTAACTTAATGATATATCTAATAATATATTTATTGTATTCCAATTCAATTTCACAAAATGCCAATTTCAATTCCCAAATTACCATCTTGGTTTTTTACTAAAAGCTCAGTTGATTAGTGCAAGAATTTGAAGCTCAAAAGGTCAATTCGTTTAGACACTCCCATGTCAATTAATTATCTTTTCCATCATTCTAACATCACTTCCAAGTTGCAAGCTAGAAACAAAAGAAGACAAAATTTCATGGGTTATACCAGGCCCTTCTAATTCATTGCTTTTAAAGAAACTGTCTTTCCTTTCACAAAGGGGAAAAGACACATTATTTGGAGTTATGTTGTTTCAACATTTTTATGGGGGTTATAGCAAGAAATAAATTAATTTCAGAGAGGGATAAGTTTGATTTCAATTATTTAGGATTATGTTATTTCGGCATTTTTACCAGTGCTTACAACAAGAAAAAAAAATAATGTCACAAAGAGATCAGTCGACTTCAAATATAAAGGACGCTTAAGATTGTGTATTTTTCCTTTATATATCTCCACTTGGAAATGATGGATACTCCCTAGGTTCATAAATAAGTTTTAATGTAGTGGAAATGTGAAAACAAAATGCAAAGTTTCAGAAGATCCCATAAAAAAGATGATTATATATACATTAAAATATCAACTTCAGACATATAAACCATTATATTCATTCGAGCACTATTTCTAGACTGTTGATTGACCCAACAAACAAGTTTCTGTCATTCTAGAAGAATTTATTTTTAATACCATTTGTCTTCTTATTTTAATATTTATATGAAAGCCCAATAAGGTCTTAAGTTAGTGATATGGTACTTGTGTGCGGATAGAAATATTAAAATGAACAAAGGCACAAAGATTTCTTTGCTCTTTTTCAACCCAAACTAAGCAACAAGACACTTCATCCATATATCTTAAAATTAAATAAATAAATAAACAGAAACTTCATCCTTCCATCTTTGAAATTGCTCCCTAATTTTTTAGATGCTTGTAATTTATTTTTTTTTGGGGCCAAAAATGTTGAACTTACTAATGTAAAGAGAAAAATAATGACATTTCAAAAAAATTGAACAATAAAAATTGAGTTTTACAAATCAACACCAAAAGCAAGCAAGAAGCAAATTGGAGGGGAAAAAAAATTAGCTAGATGGTAAAGATGAGCAAACGCTGGGAAGAGCAAGTCCAAAGATGGAAGGATTAAGTGCTTGGTTGCTTAATCTAGATTACTAAAGAAGAGAAGACCATTGAAAATAAGGGGTTGCTTTTTTATAAAAAAAAAAAATTTCTCTCCTCACACAGGCCTGAATTTTCTAACCCTTACAACCTCGTCAGAAGTTCAATTCAAAAGTTAAAAGGAATTAAATATTAAAAAAATGAGACTAATGATATCAAGAAATTAATTTTTCTAAAAAGACAAACTTCTCAGGACTGTTGGATTGAAATGGCTTTTGGATGAATATAATAGTTCAAATATTTGGAATTGAAAATTACTATATATACATATATATAAAATTGTTTTCAGGTGTAGAAGTCCACTTCTTTGTGAAAATTGATTCAACACTAGACTTCAATTAAAATGTGGACATCCACACTTTTGCACCTGAAAATGTAAAATCAGTATATTTGCAAAATAAAGAAACTAAGAAATGTAATAAAGAACAATTAGTACATTTGCAATGTGGACCTGATGTCCATAAGAAAGCGAAAAAACCCTAGAGAGAGGAATGATGAAAAGATCATTAAACAAGTACTATAGTAGGGCGTTCCAATCCTGCTTACGCTAGAGTTGGGAATATTTTTTTGTTTATATTCAATGTAAATAAAGACAAGTAATATAACCTTCCTATTTATAGTAGAGCAATGACTTTCCTATGTTAACTCTAGTGCCGGAAAAATGACCCGTAGGTATCTAAACCCGTGGATACCCAACCCATTTAGGGCGGATAATCGGGTAAATATTTTTAAAACAATTTAAAATAGGGTCGGGTAAAAATTTACCCAAATTATTTGGGTAGAATTATAAATCTCCAACCCAATCCAAATACCCGACATATATATCTTACCCAAATACTGTTAAGCATCCTTTAGAGAACAACGGACTGAAGCATGCTAGGCTGAAGGCGTTGGCGTGGGAGGTTTTGGGGAAGAAGTTGATAAGTCGAGGAGTGTCACGTTGAGTGCTTGGGATAATCGTTGGTTCAACCCCGCTCAGGTTCATTATGCTTGTCTTCATGCCTTTCTTTCTTTCTTTCTTTTGAGATGGGTAGGGTCCTCAATGCTTCTGACGCTTGAATACTAACTGGGGTTTGCTTTTGTTTGTGTTTGTAATGGAGGGTTGTGATAATCTTACCCTTTTTTGGAATGTTTTAATTGGAATACGCTTTTTTATTTTTCTTTTTAATTTCTCTGTTATGTTTGCTATCCTTGAATCTAGAGTTTTAAGATTTAGGGTTTCTAGTTATTGGAATGCAAGTAATAATAAATTGGGTATTTTAAGATTTGGGATTTCAATAGGATTATTGTCTGTCGTTGGACTTGGGCTAGCCTCTAAAAGAATTTCAGTAAGGTTATTGTCTGTCGTTGGTGCTTTTTATTGTTAGCAGTGACTTTCAAAGATTTCATGTATTGTTGTAAAGTGATCAACTAGCAGATGTTCTTACTAAATCGCTCAAGGGTCTTAGAATTGATTTTATTTATAACAAGCTTGGCATATATGATTTATATGGTCCAGCTTGCGAGGCAATGTGGAAATGAATAAATTCTAGTTGTAAAGTAGATAACCTAGGTGTAAAAGCAAGCTTTCCAACTAGAATCTATTCATTTTCACACTGCCCCTCAAGCTGAAGCATATAAATCATATATGCCAAATTTGTTACAAATAAAATCAATTTTAAGACCCTTGAGAGATTTAGTAAGAACATCTGCTAGTTGATCATTTGAGCTAACATAATTGGTGAAAATAATGCCAGATAGAATCTTTTCTCGAATAAAGTGACAATCAATCTTTATATGTTTAGTCCTTTCGTGAAACACTGGATTGGATGAAATGTGAAGGGTAACTTGATTATCACGAAGTAACTTCATCTGTGATATATCTGCAAATTTCAATTCTTGGATTAACTGTTTCAACCATATGAGTTCACATGTTGCTAAAGCCATTGCTCGATATTCTACTTTTGCACTTGACCTAGCAACAATAGCTTGCTTTTTACTTTTCCAAGATCCAAAATTTTCTCCAACAAGAACATAATACCCAGTGTTAGAACGTCTATCTGATGGAGAACTTGCCCAATCAGCATCTGAATATCCAACAATCTGTATATGACCCTTATTCTCATATAACAAACTTTTACCTGGTGCACTCTTGATATATCGTAGGATTTGGATAACCACATTCCAATGACTGTCACATAGAGACTGTAGGAATTGACTGACAACACTAACCGGGAAGGAAATATCAGGTCGTGTGATGGTGAGATAATTAAATTTACCAACTAGTCTTTGATATCTCCTAGGATCTGCAATGGGCTTGCCCTATCCAGGTAGAAGTTTAATGTTAGAGTCCATTGTTTGAGGTGTCAGATTGATCGGTGTAAGCAAGATTAGAAGCTCGAGGAGGTTGTCCATGCAACTTGTAACATTTTTCTCGAGTATGGCTCCAACGATGACAGTAACTACACTTGGGGCAATTTTTGTTGTGATCACCTTAATCTCCTTTGAAAGAACTATGTGATTGAGATTGAGAGGCCAAGACTGAGGAGTCCATTGCAGATGTTTAGGAATAGAACCTGGAGCAGAAACATGAAGAAGCCGAACAAACACCTCATCCATAGAGGGGATAGTTGCACTGGCAAGGATCTGATCTCGAATTGGTGAAAGCTCAGAACCAATAGAAGCCAAAGTCAGAACCATAAAAAATTTATCCCTCTGTGCAAGGTCTTCGACCACAATTTTACCAACTGGTAGAAGTGAGTTGAATTCAGTTTTGAGGATGGAGGTTGATGTAAAGCCAAAACAATTTTCCGGTAACAAAGTGACGGTGACGGCGGCCGACGAAGGCAAGTGGCCGGATGGCAGGTATTTGGTTCGCCGACGTCACCTGAATCTATTAGCACCGACGGTGAGGACTCACTCGTCGGAGGAGGAGATCGGCGGTGTGTGGAGGCGCGTTTTGACGGCCGGTGAGTGCGCGACTACTAGAGTTTAGGTCACCAGCTTCGTCTAAGTCCAGCGCCGGCGATGAAATTTCACGTGCGTCGAAAAGGTGCAAATCGGTGATGAAAGATCACCAAAAGTCTGGGCTGTTACCGGCGCGTGGAGGCGTGTCCAGTGGCCAGTGAGAGGGTTACTACTGCAGCACTGATTTTCGACACCTTCCGAGGTCAACGGAGATGGCTAGGAATTGTACAACCTCCAAAAAATAATACGGTTGCCGGAGTGTTACCGTTGCCAGCGCGTTCGGTGATGCTTTTGACAACGATTTCTTGGGTCTTGCCGACGAAAACCTTCTAAGGTCACAACCACTGGAAAAAGTGAGCACAATGGCCAGAAAATAGATGGGCAATGCTCCCAAAAAATAGACCAATAGTATTGCCGAAAAAATTCACAAGCCAGAAGCCAAGAGTTGGCTCTGATACCATGTAGAAATAAGTGAGAGAAAGAAGAGACGTGTGTTTTAAATTGAACATGATAGAAGAATATATAACCTAAGCCTCTACCTTTGTCTAGTTGGAAAGCCAATTTTACACCTAAATTACCTACTTTACAACTAGAATCCATTCATTTCCACATGAATAAAAATCATTGGTTATATATTTGTCTTTTTGGTCGTTTAACAATAATGTCCTGCCATCTAGAAAGTAGGGGCTGAACTTGAATAATAGTAATAATAATTTACATTTTTCTTTTTTCTTTCTCCATTTCTTTTAGTTCTTCACATTTATATGTTGTTGGGTGGATTTGGATTTGTTAGGTTATAGATTTATTTATTATTTATTTTGTAGGTCAAATATGTCAAATCCTACACGACATGAAATGAACGATGATGTTCAAATGGTGATGAAACTCCCAACTCAAGAATTAGTTCAAATTGGTAGTAGGCTAGTAGTGGAGGGAAAACGACGAGGTTGTAATCGGTTGTATGGCAGCTTTTTATAAGAAAGAAGTCGACAGGAGCAAAAAGCCATATGCAAATATTTTAGTTGATGATGAAAAGTAAGATTGTACGAAAGATGAAGAAAATGAAGTGAATATTTTTATAGATATTATTAGTTTCTTATATTGAAACATGTTTAATATTACTAAAAATAATCTTTTGTTTTTTTATGATATAGGGTTGTGGAGAAACTTGAAGAGATATATTTTTTTTTATGTTTTTATTTTTTTTTATTTGATGTAAGTTGGCACATTTGACAACTATATATAGTTTAATATGTTTACATTGTTATGATTAATGATTTTTATATATGTTTTTTTTCTCTTTTTTAATACAATGATTAATGATATTAAGTTGTATTATTTAAGTGATTTATATGTTTTAAAAATAATTTAATAATATTAAGTTTAGTTATAATATAATTAATAATTTAGACAATTATTTTTAAAAGTAACCTTTGAAAATTCTTTCAAAAATTAGTTCAATTTATTTTAAATAAGTTCAATAATAAAGCCCAACAAAAAAGGTAACGGGCCCTATGGATTATACCCAATTTGATTGAGTGTAACCCAATCCAAACTTAAGATTTGAGTAATAGGGTGGGTTGAAAGTTACCCAACCCATTTGGATATGGGTTTGGGTCAAGAGAAACCCACCCAACCCAACCAAACCCAATTTCTAGCACTAGTTAACTCATAGAAGGAAAAGAATTTATTCAAATAAGCTAAATAAACTCAATCCTAACAAAAGGGAATAATCAAATCAACTAGTCCTATGAAAACAAGAAAATCTAATTGTACTCAAATAAACATTCATAACCCATAATTCGTCCTACATCAGGTTTCATATAGATTGTTTTCCCTCCCTTGATCTTCTCTTTCTTTATCTAGATGGCACTGGTCCACCTTTGTATCTTTTATCTTCAATTGATCTTTCTTAGTATCTTAGGAAAATAAATAAATAAAAGATACAAAGGTTGTACCTTTTCTTTATTGTTTATTCTATTTTTTTGGGTTGGAGGAGTAACTAAGAAAGATTAACTAATTTTATCTTTCTACAATTGATAGATCTTTCTAAGTTTCTTCCAAGAAAAAAAAAAAGAAAAGAAAAGCTTATGAATCGAATGGTTTCTGAATAATCTTCTCCCACCGTGAATCAAATTAATAACAGTTTTGTTTAAAGTTGCATCATCACATCTTCAACTAGTAACTCTTCAAATTTAACTTTAATTATTTTTGCCATTAGAGCCTTCAGTCTCTACTTATCACAGTTGTCATTTACATAGGATGCGGGAGATCCAACAGCAAGTTTTTCTCTCTAGTCTGGTTTGTCTATGGCATTCACAATATCCACCAAAAACAGTTTCTATAAATGTGATAATATGCAAACATGAGTCCCAGAGTCTTAAGGTACAAATAGAAACAAACCTGTCCCATGTTGGAGCTGTGCCGATAATATAATTCAGTTCATAATGTTCTCGTTTCAGTTGCATCAATCGGTCATAGGTCATGATGACCTCTGGTAGGTTTGAAGCAGTTTGGCTAAAACAACTAAACCACATTTTAAATTATATTAGCCAGCTACTAACAACTACATTAACAGAGTAAATGACATTTATGACGTGTTTAATAAATCAGATTCCAGGTTTGTGAAACAAGCCCTGAAAGATTATTTCCTCTTAGATAGTATCCCATATCTTTCTACATATGTGCAATTACAATATTTGGCAATTAGAAACATGTTGATATCATCTCACGATAATAGCATCCAACTACTAAAATTTTGTTTGATTATCAAGCAGCTAGAGTATCATTTAACTACAACTTTTGAATCCATTAGCTTATAAATTTAAGCAGCAGAGGGGTAAAAATTTAATTTAACAATGAAACATAAAGGAACAAAAAGAAGACAAAACCTAGAATAGAATAGAATAAATGGTAATGCCACTGGCATCAGTACTAAATATCTCGAACAATATGCTGTACAGAGATTTGAATTCTTCATTAATTGAGAAGTTTAGTTCAATTAGGCAATCTAGCTGATGACAGTAGAAAAAAAATATGTTATTCTTGATAGAAACAGTCTTCAAGCTGTGGCAAACCACAAGAGTTTGAAGTATTGTAGGATTTTTTACACGGGTTGAATTTTGATAATTTGTGGAGCCTTAGAACTAAAGGTGCCAAACGAATGGGCCGGGCTAATAGGGTCGAATAGGGCCAAAGCTCAACAACTTCTATTAGGCCCAACTAGAGGTGTCAAACGGGCTAGGCTGCCCGAGCTCGTGATGCGCTTGGCCCACTTCTCATAGCTCGGTCCATTGGTAGACTAGGTTAGGCCTGTGTTCAAAGGCTCGCAAGATCAACAAGTAATAGCCTACGGAAATACCAAGCTTAAGCTTCAAGCCTATTAAACCTGACAACTAAAAAAAAATTTAAATAATAATAATTTACTATAAATTTAAACTATTAGAATAAACTTAATATACTTTGTTTTAAAAAATTTGGACTATCCAATAACTAATTTAACACAATATTATCAAGCCACACTATTAAAACAACAAACAATTTTAGCCCAACCAATTTATGGCTAGTGACTATTAAAATTATTTTAATAACCAATTACAATTTTAATGAGATTAATAGTGGTCCTCAAGGGTTCCAACTATCACTATTTGAATTGCTTTTGCATTGATTTTAGGCAATTAAAATATATTTTATACTTGCTCAATACTACTTACTAAATAGCACATGGTCCAATTATTATTTTCTCATTTCAATGGCCAACTGCATTAAAATAATTTTATAAAAATTGCAGTTGGTCGTTGAAATGAGAACAATAACTGGTATATGCTATTTATTAATGGTAATTGCACAATTATAAAATATATTTTAACTACCTAAAAATAAAATGAAAGCAATTCAAATAGCAACAGTTGAAAGCTTTAAAACCACCAGTAGCCTTGTTACAATTGCAGTTAGTCATTAAAATTATTTAAATAATTATTAACCATAAATTTGTTGTCTAGCCAAAATGGATTGTTGTGTTGGTTGTGTCACCCAATAAAATAAGGTTAAATTATCAATTAGGTAACCTAAAGTTTTTAAAACAAAGTATACTAGGTTTATTCTAATAGTTTAAATTTAAGACAAATTACTGTTTTAATATATTTTTATTTGTCAGGCCTAATTGGTTTGAAATTTAGACTCGATCTTTTTGTGGGCTACTATTTATTGGGCTTTCTCGCTCAGAACATAAGCCTAACCTAGCCTATAGACAGGCCGACCTTATACAGAAAACAAGCCAAGCCCATCACAAACTTAAGTGGCCCGACCCATTTAACACCTCTACTTTCTACAACACAGCCACTTGTGTCAGAATGAAGGTAGAAAGCAGCAAAATTTGAATATTTATTTTGTGAGCTTGGTTTCATTGTGATTTTGGCATTGTGTGGTACTGCTCCTTAGACGATGTGACAAGCGCATTGCAAATCATAGGGGCAGTGCAAACGTGGGTCACCACCTCCTAAGGGTCCAATTATTGTATCTCGTGTGTTTTATGGTATAGATAAATTGATTGAACTCTTAGGGGTACAATTGTATTTTCAGTTTCCTTTCCATGTCCAGGGGTATAAAAGACATGGTTAAAAATTTTCCTAACCAGAGTAACGTAGATGTAGTTAGGTGATACCTCTATAAAGTTCTTGTGGTTAAATGATCCTTTTAAAAGAGATTTTAGCTGATTGACAATCAGGCAAAGCATTAGGTAGTTGGGTGATATTATCCCATCTAAAAATTAATAGGTAAATTTACATCGCAGGAATCTTCCAGCCTACAATATTATGGAGATAATTTTCCACCCCAAAAATAAGTCCCTAAAGCATTGCTCCCAAATATGGGCACACTTTATAGAAATCATAAAAGCACTAATTATGTCACAGATGAAGACTGAATATCACTTTTAGTTGAATAAGCTCCATCACACACATTTATAAAGATGTTAAAACATACCGCAGCTTTGGATTAGGAAGTATCACTTTATACGACAAGCATCCTTTTTGTACAGCAATTCCCCTTTGTTCAAGATATGATTCAAGGATGGAAGCTTGTTTTTTAACTTCCACCACCTGAAACACAGAAATTTAAAGAAACAACTAAGTTGGATGATTCAGTAAAAGAAATCAGTACATGTTTTTTTTCGATCTTAATTTCTTAGTTCTCTAGAAAGCTACAAGATTAATAAATATGGACCATGTAAACGAAATATTGCAAGAGCCTGTGAAACATCATTTCAAATCATGCCAACTGATGAAGTCCACCAAGACAATCAATATACAGAATATTTCTTAGTAAATAAAACATCGGCGAATATAACTCGTGACAAACACTAAAATAACTCCTTTACAGCACAAATATCAACTAAATATGTTCACTTGGTCACATGACAGTTACCATTTAAGAGGTTTTTTACTTTTCTGTTGGAGGTGTGAATAGGACTTTGTTTTTGTCATTAAGACATTTTAGAATTGTTGTTTCTCAATTCACAGCTGAAATTAATTTGCAACTTATCTGAATACATTTAAGATCAAAATTTTGACCAAACACTTAAATTTTAATGTCCAAATGGATTATTCAAGTTTTGACTTTTGACTCTAAAAACTACCCCTATACAATTAATGCATTTCCTACATGTAAAAACCTAGTTAAGTTTGTCTTTTATACAACTAATTATTTACAGCAAGGATTTATCATTAAATTTTAAAAAAATAAATTATATTTCACACCATCAAAGAAACTTTTGGAGTATTATTTAAGTATATAATATATTCATATTTTTAATTGTTTTCATGAATGATTAGTTTTTAAAAAATAAAACTTATGTCTTGTTATATTATTCAATCAATTCTAATTATTTTTTAAAATTATTTAACTTGACAATAATTCTAACATATAGATTCAAGAGATCATAGCACTTTAAAGGACATAAATATCTAATTATTCATCTTCAAATGTTTTTGGCTAATAAAAAAAAACAACTTAACACTTATATTCAAACATTAAAAAAAAAAAAAATTTATATATGCAATTCAGATCTATTCAGACTTCACAGAGAAAATTTATTTTTCAGTGATAACCTTCAAACAAGCTACCAGTTGCTGAATTTTGTGAGCACACTTCGTCCTAAATTTGCTAGAAACAATGCCTAGACACTCATCAAAAAATTCTGACATTTTTTAACTATAACTTACCGGATCAGGATGAACTGCTTCTAGTTGACCCTCACCCCTACAAGACCAGCTGCCATTGTTTTTTATAAATAAGAATCCTGAGAAGTTCTTGACAGATATGACTACTGCCTCCCTATAACAATAAATTTTACAGCTGTTACAATTATACTACCATACATCTGATAATTGCCAGGAATGTCAGACAGGAAAAAAAAAACATAAAAATCATCATTAGTGCTATATCATTTAAGCAATTTCTTTTTCAAAAATATACCACTAAAGCCAAAACAAATTCACCCAAAAGCTATAGCTGATATCTAAGATCAAAAAAAGTGTTTGAGAGCTAACACTTCACTGATTTCTCACATTGATCAAGAACAGATATGATTGTGGACGCAAAAACTATAAGAGTTTTGCCCTTTCTAATACTCAAAAACCTATAAGACACTCTCTTACTTTGTGTTTCTCTCCACCATTCACTCAAAAAATCTCTCTATGCGTGTATTTGTTGACGCTTGCATATCATAACATCTCTAAAAGTTTCCTCTCTCTACAATTAGCACCTTATCCCTGCATTACAATTACATTTTTGTTGATCATACCTTTGACATTATCAAAACTAAGATCAAGGATCTGACAAGTTTAGCAAGTTTCATGGTACCAATGGACTTTCTTTAATTGATCTAATAAAATAAAATCCATTAAAAGTTTTATCCAGGTAATAAAAGAAATTTAAAAAAAAATAAAAGTGGTTCTCTCTTCTCAGCAGTAGTGGATCTTTTTGTAGCATTATGATGAAACAATTTCATTTCTAAACGAATGCTAAACAAGGTTTATGAACTGTCCATTCATAATCCACTAAGAATTGAAATGAATACAATTTCCATGAATTTATTTCTTGGCTCTGCCACTGACAAGTGATAGGAGCTCATTCTACTATTTAACGAAGTATTTTTTTTATAAGAAAAAAGAAATAAATTTAACGCAATAAGAAAGATAAATAAATAAATTTACCCATTAGTGACAAGAACTATATCAATCTTCTGTCGCAAACCCGTATTAGGGTCTGGAATTTGAAGCCCCAAATGTGCCTTTCCTCCATAAAGCTCTTCAAGTCTTCAAATTAAAAACAAATAAATAAATTACTTGTGCAAATTTATTAAAGATAAAAAAAGGAATGTCATGATAGGACCATATTAAAACAAAGGGTAACAATAAGCAAAAAAATAAATAAATAAATAAAAAGCTAATGCACTGTTCTGTTTAGCTTCATTTCTTTGATCAAACTTTCTCAGCAACCCTAAGAAATAGTAATCGAGTTAAAATCTATAAAATTAAGCTACAACTTGTTAAATTTGAGTCCATTTTTCCATAAATTAACGCATTTCTCAGCGATCAAACAGACAAAATAACTAGAAAGTTTTGATGATAAAAGAACCTCTTGGCGACTAAGGCAATGACAGTGTAATCAGAGGTTTCGCCGGCCGAAACGTCGTCGCAATAATCAGCGGTACTATTGTAGACATTGTAAATGACCCGACCGCAAAGGGCCCCCAAACCCAGAGCCAAATAGGAGGCCATCGACGGCGTTGTTTAGGATCCGAAGAAGAAAATTCTTATTTTGCAGGAAAATCTACTGTTAAGTTTTTCTTCTTTGTTGGTTCGAAAAACAAATTTACTGCAAACCTTATGACGAGGGATTAGCTACCAATAAATAATGCTTCAGTTTATTTACAAGTATATTATGTGCTACGATAATCGAAAATTGTAAAACTGAAAGAAAGTTATCAAATGCGCTTTACAACCGAGGCAGGCCATGACTGGGCATTGCTCACTTTTCCCAAATTTTCCGAATAATTTGTGGGGCCGACATGTCTGCGTCAACGAGACGACGACTAGAACCTTTTTAAGTTTAACGCTTTTTTTTTTCCTTTTTTGCGCTGTGTAGTAAGCAGTAATTCTGAGTGGACTTGATGGTCTCCGTCAACAAATTCTTTTTTGTTCGGGAAAAAAAAAAATATCAAAAATCTCTGATTATTATAAAGGTTTAACTGAGACAATTTTAATGAAAATACTTACAAAAACATTACCCGTGTTTTATTTTATTAATATTTTTATCACAGATATAATTTTCAAAACAGTTGAGCCAATTATATTTTGCTCAATTCTATCATTTATTATTATTGGACTATATCTAATGACACCTAATATTTATTATATAAAAAGTTTATAATATGCATAAAACTAAAGTATGATAGATTATTTATAAGTTCATCGTAACACTCAAGTCTAAGAATCACGTATACTTTTTAACTCGAGAGAACTCTCCATAATTCAGTCTCATATCTAGTCTTTATTAGATATTCATATGTCAATACGAACTCTAAGCTCACGATCGGCTGAGAATGACCATCTATACTCTATAGGTATACATATGCTGATCTTATATAAAAGTATCCACTAACAAAAAATAGATCAAGAACAATATTCGAAAATATACTTGCGTTACTAATATTTTCCAACACTTGATTGCAACTCCTTGTAACTATGTAGTTATTAGTATATTTTCAGGTCTATGTCCTATTACAGAAAAGATTCCAACTCTTAGATATTTGCTGAATATTATAACCTACCAATACTTAACTGTGCTAACACTTAGTATTTATATCTCTTAGTATAGTCCAACACTGAGCCCTGATCTAAACTCATTTAGATCAAATCTAAACTTCTTTAGATCGTATAATATCTATAACGTTATATTGTATGATACCATATAAAATAAACATTAGCAATTTAATAAAATTATACAATTTTATTAATAATAATAAAATATTTGTTCATAAATTGATGCTACATAAGCACCAATCTTACACACTTCTATGGCAATATACTTTGATGTTCTGTTGTATGCTGCCATATAGTTTAGAATATTACTTTCTGACAGGTAATACCAAAACCTATTCAACTTTAAACTTGACTTGAGAACCTCTAGGGCGATAGGTTGGTCAAAAGCTCCAAGTAATATCAACTCTTTATGGAACCTCCAAACAAAATCTTTTAGGCTCTCATTCTAACTTTGTTTAATCTGCTTCAATTGTTTCGAGTCCTTGACTACCTCACAGGAGCCTCAAAAGTGTTGGGAGAACTTTTTAGTCAATTTGTGGTAAGATGAGATGCTCTGCTGCTTCAATCCTCTATACCACAGAAGGGTCTAGAATCATATGAAAATACCTATACATCTGATCTTATCTCAACCCTACTATTAAGAGCAGATCAATAACCTAGTCCACATAATGGTTAAGGTCGATAACTCCCCTGTATATTGGGAGGCTCGTAACTTTAAACCCATTCGGGAGCTCCATATCCTTTAGCTCGTCTATCAATAGAAATCTTCTTTCCCTCTCAGTCTTTTTTAGATGAGGCTGCTCTTTCTTCGCATTTTCCTCTAAAAAATTTTAAGCATCTCTTTCAAATTACGAACCTTGTCCTCTAGAGACGGTTCAACAATATGGTGTTGTTTGGTTTACGACTTTTTTCTTATTATTTGGTCGAAATCTCCAACCTGTGATGTCTCCATCTTAACAAGCACTTGGTTCTATTTAGCTACCCGACTAAGTCGCGTGGAGTTTCTAACCCATCTATTCATTCTAGCCACTCTTGAATTTGAACCTCCACGGCTTAAGATTCCTTTCTGCCCCCGTTTCTCGCTTCTCCTCCTCCTGCTCTTCCTTTATTTCTGATCAACTTAAACATAAGCTATCTTAATTATTCTCCCTCTTTCCTCAGTATTCTTAACTCTTCCAAAATTTCTGCCTATAATGAGCTCTTCAATTAATGTGTGGATGATGGTTCTGCCATCTTGGTTATGATTGGATGATGAAACACCTTTTGAGTTTTTCGTCCTAATTCCCATAGACAAAGCCAAAAATTGTTGACCGAGAAAAATGACTTTTCAGGCTAACAAGTTTTGAATTTGGTTTATGCTAGAATTAACACGGCGGGTTTCACCTTACTGAGCCTGAAAGCTAATATCACGCCTCAGACTCAAAAGATTTAACACATGACATAACTTATACTCATTTAGTAATGTTCAACTCATAATTAATATTGTATAAATTTTTAAACTTGAATTCTACATAAGAATCCTTAGTAAGTTGCTAGTAGGTTCATCACAAAATTAATCCATAAATATACTTGGTGAAACATAAATCAAATACAACCACATTTAATAAAATAATACATAAATATTTATTTAGTAAGGATAAAACAAATATCTCAAACTATGTGTCCACAAATTCAACACTTAGCAACCTAGAAACTTAAGGAACCCAAAGGACAGCAAAGGCCTTGCCAAATTCGCTAAGCACACATATACTTTATTTACCTGAAATCACCATAAACTACAATGTGTATAAAACTCGGTAAGCATACTAGTTTTTTCATATATCAAAATGTAAATACATATATATACATAATGCATGTGTATAATATGTCGTGATAAATCAAAATCATAATCTTATCAAATCACATGTCAAGTAAGCGCTTACACAATCTTTCAAAACATATAGTAGGAATACCATCATCCAACTACTACTTAATAGGACTTTTATATCACATATCACAAAATGAGCCAAATGTCACCTATCGGTGACATACCGTATGAGAGAAATAGCATAAGTGAGGTTTAAATTACACATATACAATGCTCATGCCTGAAGGTAAGAGTCAAACCCTCACCCTGATCATCGGTGAGTCCTCTCACATGCACCAATATATCACCACACGAATGTGATGAATCACTCTTCCTTTAGGTACCCATAGGATCCTCCCTACATACAAAACATATAACACATACCAATCCCGAAGGAAATGCCACACATATAAGCTCCACAAATCACATAAGGTACCTACTAAGTAAATAGTGAGTTCACGCATTCTCAAAATACAAAACGTTTCTCATGGACATATTTCACTTCAAAAGCTTTCTTTATTAAACAAATTTCATTTTGAAATGGTCACTTTCATAAATACATGTATGTCATATATGCCCATGCTTAATGTCAATGTTCACATTCATAAACATATGTCTTTCGCATTTCATATCAAAATATACTTTGGCATAACATAAACATATTTCTAAGCACATTTACAAAATCATACATAGACAATTTCTATGTTTATATGATTTCAGTAAAAGTCTAGTATACTTACCTCTTAACACTTTCAAGTACAAGACTTAATTCTCCTTAACCTATTACTAGAGATTAATCTTTTCATAAGCCTCACCATTCACATAAAACACTTTAAATAGTTTATAAAATTACACAGATTCCACTTATCATGTCGAATCGGTCTAATGACTTGATTTCTCAAAACCTGTCATTCTGACCGCTTACATTTAACAAAATTTTCTTATATATGAAATGATGTCCAACTCCAAAATCAGAATATATCATTCTTGACTCATATATCCTTCTTATATATAAATATTATATCATAATTCCTACACAATATATTTCATAAACACTATCAAATTCAAACTATTATCCTGACAGGATCAAGATATTTATTGAACAATATTAAATCTCCCAATTTTATAAAATCATATACTAACTCAAAAATTTTAAAACTACTACAGAATTACTTTTGACATATATCTCAATCCATGATATATATTTACTTCAAAATTCATGTCAAAAGTATTTTAGAACTAATTTATTCCATAGCTTTAAAAATCTGTTGATCAAATAGTACAATTAACTGATACACCTTAGATAATCATAACAATTTTATCACATTGATGTAAATGCTTAATTTTTAATGTCATGTTAGACATATAAATTTATCATATTCTAGAAATTCATAATTTTTGGAGATTATTAGCAAATCAAAAAATTGTTTATCCTTTAATATACTGTTAACACAAGAAATTTCTAAAATTTCAGGGTTATTTTTATAAATTCACTAAAAATTTAATTTGTGAAATTTTCAATCGATTCAAAGTCTCAAAAGATTCTAAACATGTCTAGTTTCACATTCTTAAAAATTAAAACCAGAATCGAAGTATAAAAATTTACAAAATTCTCGGATCAAGATACTATCAAGTAGAAATTCTGCAAGTTCATCATGATTTATCAAGTTATCTATATAATCATCATTAATTCTCAATATATCTTACAAAATCTACACCAAATCCCCAATTTTTCATATTTCTAAAAATTTAAACTTAAATAAATCCCCAATTTTTAATTTCTTCTTCTTCGCTTTCTCTCCCCTCTATTTCTCTATTTTCTCTCTCTAAAAGGGGTGGTTCGACCAAAAATGAGTGAATTAGAGTTTGAAATGTGGATTTTTATACTAAGAGGTTAATTTTTAGTATTTAAAAATTAACCCCAAAAACTTTTAAGGTATTACAATTTGGTCCCTAAAATAGATCTAAAGTTTTATAAATAAACCCAATACTAATAATAGGACCCTAATCCATTAAAAAAATATTGATAACAATACATAAATCAAGTATCACCTACATACAAATAAAACACGAATATTACATTTACATAAATATTTATTGTTACCGATTATAGATAAGCAGTTATTACAGCTGAAGCATAAATCTCTCTCTGATTGTAATGGTAGAACACTTGTAAGACACTTGAACCTATCATTAAGACCTTGTTGGAGTGGGTTTTTGTGAAGACTCTCTAATAATTAAGTTAGAAAAAAGTTATTTTTTTGTGGGGTTTAAGGGAACAATGAGAACAAAGTTGAAAAGAAAAGGTTTAATGTAGAGAAAAATGAATCCAGAATCAAGAATTTAGTATAAAAAAAGAAGTCTCCCCCATCTGTTATGGTTTTCTCATTATAGTTGTTGGAAATCGAGTGTGTGACATACGAGTGTATATGTAATTTCAAACATTACTACACGCAGTAGAAGCATATTAACAAATACACCTAATTTAACAAATTTAACCACATATATCACATATATGCTCAAATATAACTATTATACAAAAACTTATACATGATGAACAATTGTGTACATAAAATTAAAATATAAAGAACACTTACCTAATGAAGGTAGCTTTATAAAATATTCAAGTCCTCCAACAATCAATTGAAGAGCTCACCTTAAAGTGTATTATTCAACAATTATAGTCCATAACGGTTTGGTGGGATTATGGAACTAGAATGGTAGCTTACTTTTAGAATTTTCAGCAACTTGTATTCAAACTCTTTGAATACAATTATTTGATTCTTAAAATGGAGATGGTAAACATTTACATACAACTCTTGTTTAAATGATGGAAACAATTTTTATAGGATAATTAATTTTACACAACTCTTGTCTAAAAATTATATATCTCTTTCGCCATTTTCTTTTATTCATTTTGAATCATCTATGAGAGAAGGAGATGAAGAGAAGTTCTACATGTTTTCAACACTTGAAAAGAACAAAATCAAAATTCTCTCTTACCTTTCTTAACTAAATTGTTGCTCTTCCAAAAAATGAATGAGTCAATAATCAAGTGTTAGTCAAAATTTGTTTTTGTTATTCAACATTTTAATTAAACAAAAACAATTACTCCACCAATTTTATTGTTGGTCTCCCACTCAAGATTAATTAATCAAGCACTAGATTAATGGCCACCCAAATTAATCTTTACCTAACAAATATAATTACTTTAATTATGATGGATAAATAAATGGCCAACATCTAGGCCCTTCATTGTATTAAAAATATAATAGCTATGATTAATATATTATCATATTTTTTTGATAATATAATAATAATATCTAATTTAATTATTCAAAATAATTTTGAATAATTACTTTTTACCTTACTAGTTTTTACTACCAAGGTTAAATGGTAAAACTAAGGTAAAATCAAATCATGGACCAAATTGTATCCCTTGTCAACATCCTATTAATTAATAACTCTTGTTAATTAATTCAATGATGTACTTAACAATTAAGTCTTGACAAATACACATCCCGATGGATCCAGAAACAATTATTTTTTGTTTTACTGAAATTTATTGGATCGAATTATTCAATCCAATCTGCTACCCTAGTGCGCAATGAGTAAATTTCATATTATGAGACTCTCTAGGTTCACACTTGATTTGTCATATGGAGCTCCTCCATACGTCTATGAACGATGCCCTATACACTCGTTACGGATATTACAAATCAACGAGTTAGACCAAGAAAGTTTAAATTATTGTATATTTGTATAATCCTTCATCATATATATCCTAAAAGAGCAGAGATATAGATCATCACCATCAAATCTCTATTTGCTCAACCATCAATTTATCTCCAAATTTATATTTCCTTAAACAATATCCATAAACACTTTTGTGATATTGTTTATCCCTTCAGAATATATTTCGAGGTTTATACTTGTGGCCACAAAACTTTCTGAAATACAATCTTGGAGCATGAGGATATACAACCCACTCATATGAGCTGAGGGGTCAATATCTATGCACACCAGACTCTATGAGCATTGGACCATACCCAGTGACACACAGCGGTCAAACCATGAAAGGTCTCTGACATGTGTGGAACCAAATTATGTTGGATTACTCACAAGCCCACCGTGGCGCTCAGGTCAAAGAATCACAAATATTACTCAACTCAAAAGACCTTCTATTGACGGCTTTATGAGATGTCTATTGGAGGTCTATGTGAGTTTGTTCAATATTTAGTCCTTACTGAATACCTATATGTTTATACGAGCTTCTACTAAGTTCATAGTTTGCTAAGACTAACCATTTGAACCATCCAAATATAGACATATACTAATTTATATTAATGAGTTTCGCTGATAGACCCACATCGATGAAATTAGATCAAGAACATCATTTTTTAGAACATACTTACATAATGACATTTTTTAGCACCATCTGCAACTTTTTGCAACTATGTCATTATTAATATATTCTCAAGCCATTGTCCCATTTTAGATAAGGCTTTAACTGTTTAAATTTTGCCAACTCTATTAATCTACTAACTCTTAGTACTTTTAACTATTAGCATTGCTAACTCTTAGCACTGATCTAAACTCTTTTAGACCATATATGAACTTCTTCAGATCGTACAATGTCTGAAATGTTATAAGCATCTTACCATTTATTATAAATAATATTAATATTTATACATCACAGGATGGCATGTAAGCACAAATTCCAATAATAGCATCAGTCTTCAAGGAATCTTTCTTGTGCTTATCTTCATCGATGTTATGATTGAGTTAGATAAGTCTTGCTAATTTTAGGTTATCTTAATCCTTGGAGTGATTTTGGGGATTCTTTCCTAAAGGCATTAAACTTCTTCTCCTCCTATAATTTTAATTCCTTTATAACGTTGGTTTCCTCTATAGACTCATTTTTATATTAAGTTTGATTGCTTTCTGCTTCAGCTTGGTGGTAGTCTGGCTTTAGTTTTTCTATAAAAATGGTTCAGTATCTCTTACTGAGTTAGTCTTTCTTATAACGCACTTGATCCCTGCTAGTCTATTTTGTTTTTATTCTCGTGGTAGTACCTGGTTGGAATGTATAAACTGTTCAGTTCCAGGCTGACCTAGTACTTTTATCGAGCCGATTTCCTTATTCATCTTGATTGTGTGAAATTTTTTGATCCTAGTTGGCTCTTTTCAAATTATGCAATATTGATGTTAAAGTGGTCTGGACAAAACTTGGCCTAAGTGATCGAGCATATTTTATGTTTAAAGTTCATCGTTAGGTCTAGTTTTGATATCTCCTGGTAATCTCTGTTATTTTGGGCTTGAGCTTTTGAGGCTAACCTATAAAGGACTGTTTTGAAGAGTTTAGTCTTTATAGGCTTTTAAAAGTTAGGCTTTATGGAGATTTTTAAGAGGGAATAATTGTGAAATTTTTAATAAAAGTGGATAGTATTAAATTTAATATGCTAGATAGTATTTTGCCATAAGAATATCACAATGTGGAAATTATAAGTCAGTAGCTATTAATAATAACTCTTCATGCTAAGAAGTGAACTTTAAAATATAATTTGGAGTAGCAAGAATATTGGAAACAAAAATGATTCCTTCTGTCAAAGATGACTCCATATCAGGTTTATTGAACAAAAATACATAATACTAAAAATTACATTCAAGCTAAGTTGCATCTGTCTCAAATCTAGTGCATCTTTTAAGGGAATTCAATTTAGCCCAATTGTTTCCTTCTCATTATTCTATATTGCTATATGAATCTAGTTTTGATCAACTAATTTAACTACTTCTAATAAGCAACTATAACCATATTACATGTCTATATAATGGTGCAAACTATCTCCAACAAATAAATATTTCTTTTCATCATATCTTTACTCACCATTAAGACTTGAGTGCAAGGCAATAAATTTTAACTATAAAAAAGAATAAAACGTTGGGAAACTTTTTAAGATGATAAAATTAAGAATACCTTATAGGCTAAAAGATTGGGCATCACATAAACAAAATGATATAATGTCTTAATTTCCTCTATTACTCCAACAACAGAAGTCATACAGAACTGGATTTATCTATATGTAAGACAACTAATATGACTATTAGAAACATGGCAATTGATGATTCACAACCTCTTAAATTAGCAAATAAAGAAAGAAGAACAACCAAAATATGTCCTGGTTGGTAATTTGTAAATTGCAAAAATGTGTATCATGTTTGGAAAAACATATCCATTCTATAACATAAGTGATGTAAGTGGGTATTTCTACTAATCATATTGCCTCATTTTTTTTATCATGAGTAATTTCATACATTTTAGAACCACCTTAATTTCTCCTCACAACATTATAAACCCAATAAATTTCATATTGGCTCACAAAGTCAATTGTACATCTCAAACAATTTCATAACCCATCTTGTAATTTATGAGAAGTTTCACATGTATATATATATATATCATCCACTTGTCTCTTCATCTCCAATGACAATTTAAATATTAGCTTTTCATTCATTTCAAATGTGGTTAACCATTAACTTCTAGTTGCGTTGTTGTGAAAATTCTCTATTAAAATGCAATACAAAATTGAGCAAGGAATTTTTATATTTAGAAACAAACTTTTTAAGAACTATGCATTGACTACTTGACATTTCAGCTGAAAACACATGATTAGCATATGGAAGCACCCATTTTGATTACCTTGTATAAACTCTTCTACATTATTTGATTCCCAAATACATTCCTAAGAGTACTTATAATAATCTATATACATCTGAATATTCCAACTTTAAAGAAAATTTGCTCAATATATGTAAATTGTAAAATAGAAGTGTTTGGAAATACTTGAGAAATAACTTTTGACATTGGTCGAACCTAATTAGTAATAATCTTCTTGGGGTCATTAACAGAATTAATCTAAGAAAATTTTTGTTTAGGCATTATAGCAAACACCTTGTATGCACATCGACAACCAACAACAACAATCTAATATATCCAACATTCCAAACACAATCCTATAATTCTACACAAAACCCTAGTATTAATGACAACAAATTCAAATTTTCAAATTCATAATCCTCAGTTTCAATTCAACGTGTACCAAAATAGTGATAAAAAAAATATTAGAGCCAACAAATTAAAATTCACCAAACAAGTTTCGGATTGATTTTTAACCTTAATAATATAAGGATATTATCAAGAATACCTTTAAGGTATAGCTTAATTTCAATAATACCAACTAGTTTGGAAAATAGGCAGTAATATCCAACCGTTAGAAAATCTTTTGTTAAAATTAACTAACAAAAGAGAAATAACGTCATTTCAATGTTGTTTTATCCAAACAGCCCTTATTCTAATCTAGACACCCTTATTTCTCTAACCAAACACATTATCTCATTATCCAAACAATATTATTCTTGTATCAAAACACTCAAATTTATTTTTTAAAAAGAATAATAATTAAATAAAAAAAATAGAAAAAAAAAATCAGCAACCATAATTATGGTTGCTATTAATGCGACCATTTTGCCTACTATTAACGCGGCCTTAAATGGTCAGTGTAATAGCGGCCATAAATGGCCATTGGTTAGTGGCCATTATGGCCGCTGTGAACTGCGGCAAACCAGGGGCCATTTGGCTACTGGTTTAATTTAATTAATTAAAAATATTATATTATTAATTAAAAAATAAAATATAATTATTAATTTATCAATAAAAAATTTTATTGTTTTTTAAAAATTGTGCTATGTTATTATTAATTTATTAATAAAAAATTAATTTTTTTGGAAATAGTGCTCTACAGGTGAAAGAATATGTTTCAAAGGGTAATTTAGTCATTTCACATAATTTTATTAATTTTAATGTAATATTCCCTAATTATTGGGCATTACTGCCAATTTCATAAACTAATGAATTTGATTGATACCTCAAAGGTATTCTTGATACCCAATAATATAATTAGAATGAAAAATTAAGATTGTTAATTACTTATACCCTCCTAATTGGTCGACGATAGGATTTCACATGAAATTCAAGTTGATCAATGGCTAAAAGACGAATCAAATGGAAAAAATTAGCAAAGTAAGAGAACAATGAGATGCTAAGAATGGAGAGTGTACGAGAATTAATCAGGAGCAAATGAGACTTGTTTTGAAATTTTAGCAATTCAATAAGGATATTTTACAAATAACAAAAATTTCAATAAAAAATTATAATGCTACCCGTGAAAGCACTACATATGCATATAAAGAAAAGTGTTTATCCGAGTGCTTTAGTTAAAAAGCACTAAAAAATAATAAAAGTTCTTTTTTCAATTTTTGAAAAGTATTTACCCAAGTGCTTTAGTTAAAAAGCACTAAAAAATAATAAAAGTTCTTTTTTCAATTTTTTCCAAACGCTGATAAAAATGCTTTTATTTGTGAAAAGTACTTTTCTTTACGAAATAAGCACTAATAAACACACCATGAGTAAAAAGAATCCTTGGTGACAACAATGGCACTCCCTTTATTTATCAATAACTAACGATGCTTTATGTCATAATTTTGTGACAAATAATTTATATATACAAAGAAACAAGATCATCATGTTCATGTGGACAATATACTCTGCAAATGTAAAAAACACAAAGACTTACAAAATAATTTTCATATGAAACAACATTGTTTAAAACTAAATTCAATGTTTTAATTTACCTATAAAACATAATTCAATTGATTTATTGACAGTTAGTATCACCTAGTTACTAACACTTAATGTCAAAGTAATTGTAACCAAACTTCTTAATTTAGAACTTCACGAAAATTACTAGCCTGACCTTAAAAATTCATTCAATTTACGAAACCACACTTGTCCTCCTACAAGAGTCATATGCTTAAATTAGTGTTTATTTAAGAAAAATGATGTTATATGTAAAAAAGTGTTGCACAAACAAATGTGATGTTTTATTAGAAGCTTGTGATTGAATCGTGAGCAAAAAAACCATATTATACTTGATATTTGCGTAAATCCAAATCCATATTGAAGAAGGTATAAGTGAAATAATCATTTCTACTACATTTGTTTTTAAATATGCTATTCAAATTTTAAGATGGATTATAAGCTTTTCTTCGATTAAAGCTAAAAAATACTAATCTAAATTGTTGAGGATTCTTATGCACTTTAATACCTATTGGCACAATATTTAGCACCCTAGAACCTTATGCGCTTTACGGAAGTTTTTCCTCACAAGTAAAATTGAATAAACAAAGATTAACCAAGAAAATAGAGAAAAAAAATCCCACATAAGGTATAAGAATATACGTGGCTCGGCAAAACTGCATACATCCATAGTGGATCATAGACCCAACTTTTTTTATTCTGTTCTTTTATACCCAAAAAATCTCTTACGAGAGAAACTCAATAAATACAACAATAGAACAACTCTTAAGGGATCTACCTCGTACTTTCTTGTGCTTAGCTTCAGTGCTCAACCATTCAACGGTACTCTTCCGTGCTATGCCCACAATGCCCTAGAGGTACCCTAGCCCTCTATTCTCTCTCTTATTGATGCACTGACAATTTTAATGAATTATAAGGGTTTATATAATGTTTATAAAGTCCTTATAAACCTTATTACTTGTTGAAATAAGAATACACATAACAGAAAAATCCAAAACTAACTTAAACAAATAATTAGAATCAAAATAAGACTTTCCCAAAACAAGCAGAGCGACGTGAAGAGTAACCACACAAACAGTACCATCTTCTTAGCTTCCCGTTTCACACCTTTTTGTCCTTTAATTACGTCATTGACTATGTGTCTGACTCTCCCTTAGTTTCCAACTCAAAATTAAATTATCCTTGATTTTGAATCACCAAATTTCAACAAACTCCTCCTCGATTCAAAATCTCTCCAAGAACCTTTCCTAAGAAATCATCCACTCCTTAGTTAATGTTAAATCACCAAACATTGACTCTAATTTTATACTTAGACTTAACTTCTTTAAGGCTCATGACTTTTGTCTCTAAAATTTGTTAATATGTCTCTCTCCAGTAGCCATCATTTTATGATTAGGCACTAATATAATATCTCCATGGTTATATCCTCCCTTACCATACATTTTCTTTCGACCTTACTATTCCGTTAAGATAAACTCCAATACTACCCTTGGTATGCATCCCCTCAATATAAATCTATGTTGAGACTCACAATATTCTTTCAAGCATATAGCCTCAACCGTACTTCTCACATATAGACCTTTAGATTATTCGTATTCATTCTTCAAAAAGCCATACTACAACTCCAAGTCTTATTCACAGACTCATTACAGCATCTCCACCCTTCTTTGCCTTCTTTTTTTATTGCTCTTCCATCTCTATTCTTAACTTTTCAGTCATACCACTACACCCTAGGCTCTTGAACTTTCTCCCTATTCTTCTGTCTTTCATACTTGTGAATCCTTATGGTTAAACAACCTATGCTCGACCATTGACCTCAACTTTAGCACTAATACGGACTTAATCCCAACTTGGCTTTAAATCTGAACCTAGCTCTGATACTAGTTTGTTGAGGATTCTTACATGCTCTAATACCTATTGGCCCAGTATTTAGCACCGTAGAACCATATGTCCTTTGCAAAAGCTTTCCCTCACAAGTAAAACAAAAATAAACAAAGATCAATCAAGAAAATAGAGAAAAATAATTTACACATAAAACACAAAAATATATATGGTTCACCAAAATTGCATACGTTTATGGTGGATCATAGATTTAGCTTATTTTATTCAGTTCTTTTATACCTAAAGAACCTTTTATAAGAGAAACCTAAGGAATACAATAATAGAGCAACTTCTAAAAGACTTACGTAGGATTTTTCTACACTTAGGCTCGAAGCTCAACCACTCCATGGTACTCTTCTGCGATATGCCCATAGTAGCCTAGAGTTACCTAAACAATATATTCTCTATCTTGTTAATGTATTGATAATTTTAATAATTATAGGGGTTTGTATAGTGTTTACAAAGTCTTTATAAACTATATTCCTTGTTAAAATAAAAGTCCACATAAAAGGGAAGTCCAAAACTGACTTAACATGCAATTTGAACCAAAATAGGACTTTCGCAAAACATGCAGAGCACATGAACAATATTAATAAATAATAACCATATGAACAATACCCCATGTGAACAGTGACCCTACGTGAATATTTTGTTATTTATTTGCATCTTTGACATGTGTTCGACTTTCCATTAGTTCCAACTCAAAATTAAATTATCCTTAATTTTGAATCACTAAAATTCCAACACAAATAGAAGTAGAAATCATAATTTAATCCGTCTCTAACTTTTTAGCAAGTGCCTTACTTGTTTGTGATGTTTGTGAATTGTTGGGTCAAGTTACCTAAATTATAGGCATTTGGATTAGATCTTTGGGCTTTTTGGACTGCGTGGGACTCTATTCTTGGATTTAGTCTAATTCTAAGCTTGAATTGTTTCCTTAGCTTGACAAAATTAAATATATATATATATATGGGCGGGAGCTCGTTGAGCCGTATATATAATATGCCAATTAGTAACATTTCTCAATTTTAATTTTGTAGATAATTTATGTCACAATTTCTTGATATATTTTGCCACAACCTATATTATGATAGATTATCTATAAAGTTTGTGATCGATGGTGAAATATTTTTAAAAATACTATGTCACAAAAAGTAATTTTTTTAGTAGTTATGTTAATCAAGTGTTGAAGAAAAGCCTTTTTTTTTAGACTTTTTAAATGTTTCATAAGCTATATAGCTTTAATATAGTTTAATATTCTAAGTTACAATTATGAATTATTATTGTTATTATATAGTAGTTATAATATTTTTAAATTAGTTATTAAACTTAAGTTAATTATGAGAGTTACAATATATATATATTATACAAGTCGTCCAGCTTCCAGAAGCCGTTACCCATCTGAACCATATTCTTGTTCTCCACGATCCACCAAGTTCGGGGTACACCATATTCGATCTTTAGATGATCTAATTCTTTGTTCACAAGTGTAATATCCTGGTCAACTGCTAACTTAAAATCATCATCCCCTTGTGTCCCTGCAACCCCATGTGGATAATTTTCTAATATATAAGAATGGTTTGAGGAAGTAGCAGTCTTCAAGTAAGGTGACTTGGTAGTGTCAATTTGTAACTCCTTTCCCACGTCAACATAGCCAATAATAGTAGGTGGAAGAGTAGGAATAGATGAAGATTATCCAATTCATCGAATACAGTCTTGAATTGGAGTTTTCGACGTGGGGGCTAGTAAAAACGATTGTTGTAACCATGTAGGCAGTATTTGATCCTGTGGGCTGGTTATATCCATTGGCAACTATGTCAGCTGCGTTCAGCGTTGCAAGCACCGTGCCCAAGCTATGGCCTGTTACAGTAATGCTGATTTCCTCATCCTTGTATTTTTCCACCATTGCCCCAACTGCGCTTAGAACCTCCGGATATAACACAATTATAGTCTATTTTGTTGCATTTAGGTTCTTTTTAAAATGCATATTGAAACTATACAATGACGTTACATAGCTTCAAATTAATATTGTATTATAGAAATATAGTTCTATAAAACTTGAAATTAACATTCTGTAACGTGTGAAAGTTCACATTACTGAAAAATGACTTCATTTAAAAATGTACGAACGTAAAAAAAACTATCTATTCTCTAGCATTGGACTTATTAAATCTAGAGACTGAGTATGATGTTGTGTAGAGAGCATGAAAGCTGCGATGCACCTTGGGATTATTAACAACGTTTCCAAGAATGTCAGAAGCCGAGGTTAATAAGAACTTCCCATTATGATCCCACTCTTGGTCCGTCTTAGTTCCTCTCCAAGAAATTGAAATATCTCTTCTTCCCAACATAGCCTTGCCTTCATTTGTGGCAACAGCCATAAACTAATTCAAGCAGATTGGAAAAGAGTAACATCCCAATCGGAGAATTCAGGATCTATGTCGTATAAAAATAATCTTTGACACTGCACTTGTAAGGATTCCCTTTTTTTAAACCAACCTTGGAGAATAATTTTACAGGAGCATACAAGGGAAATCCATACATCTTATAAGTTTTTTCGCCATTAATGGTGTTGAAAAATTAGTGATTGAACAATCATGGTTGGATAAAAATTGAGATAAATACCAAAGAAGAGAGTCACAAGAAGTCTAGAACATGTAGGACACGTATGAAAAAGTTTAGGACGTATGAGACATGAAGGGGAAAACGAGGTTATTTGCTTCAACATAACCTCAAGAGGGAGAAGGGTGATTCCTACTTCAACAGAAGGTGTTATTTGTAACTTGAGCTCTTTCACTATAGTGAATTATATAGTGGCAGAGATTGAAGTCGAGAGGGCTCAATAGACCTTCCCAATCATTCTCGCCACTCAGCTCCTTCTAGTTGTTTGTCATGCCTTTGCTAGCCATATCTCTCTTATCTCTCTATTAACTTAACTTTCCAGACTATATTTTGAGAATCGATTCATATAATTACATGCTATTTATAGACTCCATCCGTACGTGAAAAATTAGCCAATTCTTATATTGTCCTTAAGAATATTTTTCTTTTGGCATTAATGACTCTATTCCCATGTTGATATTTGTATACATGCAAAATACCATCACGAGACTTATAATGCAGATTTTGATATTTGTATACATCCAATGGCACGAGATTCATGCAGGGGGATTAGATGTGAGAAAAATAAAATATATTGTTTACTACATGATAGCTTTTTTAAAATCAAAATAAAAGTGATTTCTTCGAGTATTATTATTAGAGGCTCCTAATTTTGTATCTTTCTGATTTCTAAATGATAGTTAATGTGTATATTATATAAGAGAATAAAAAGATGTGAAAATTATTAACCTCTACGAGGCTTACTAGCTCATTGCTATTTGGCTGATGTGCTGTCCGGCATGAGATAGAAATACTGCAGTGGAAAGCCCAAAAAAGTTTCTGAAAGGCCATCCCTATAAAAGGAAAAAAAGAGAGACATAGCGGATGATGATGAAAAAGTTTCAAAAGATAAAGAGAGAAATAGGAGGGAGAAGATTTTACTTCCTAACTTGCCATATTTTCTATATTAAGAGAACAAAGATCCTTTTTCTGACTTAAGCATCAGAGCGTCTTTACTAGAATCCACCATTGGCAAGACCACCTTTGAGCTTGTATGTGTATTGTCATTGTAGGTCTCTATTTATAGTTCACAAAAAATAGGAAATCCGAGCCTGAATCCATTGATCCAGTCCAGACAAGGCCCAAAGTTCAATTTCCCCTCAACAAAATTAAGGGTCATTGATTTGAAGAACCACTTCTTCGGGTCAACATTTTTTGGTGCTGTTTGTAGGAATAAAATAAAAAGCTTTGTTAGGAGAAGCAACGTTCTAGAATGGCTGAACGTCATCTGCCAGCAAAAATTACATTACCAGAGAGCGAAACCCAAACCGACCTCTCATTCGAATAGAAAGCTCTCTGCACTCTAAAATAAGGGCAGAATTGAGAACACTGAGGGAGGAAAGGGATGAGCTAAGGCAGCTTATGACTGAGTTAATTAGGAACAAATGATTGAGAGTACGAAATTTGGACGGGGCAAAGAGAAGGGTCGGAGACTTTGCACAATTTGGCCGGGGTAAATATCTTAAGGGTACTAAGGACAAGTTTTTAATATATAGAGAAAATGACTTTGTGGTGAGAGGATACACAGATTTAGACTTCTAATCTGATCTAGATGATAGAAAGTCTACATCTGGATATGTATTCATTTTCAATGGTTCTACAATTAGTTGGAAGAGTAACAAACAATCATCAACAGCTGATTCTATAATAGGGGTATAATATATTGCAGCATCAGAAGCAGAAAAAGAAGCGGTTTGGATACATAAATTTGTCGCTCAACTTGGAATAGTTCCAAGTTCAATGAATCCTATAGCATTATGCTGTGACAACAACGGAGCAGTTGCACAAGCAAAAGATCCAAGAGCACACTAAAAGTTTAAGCATGTGGAAAGAAAATACCATATCATTAGAGAAATCTTGGCTAGAGGAGATGTAATAGTTCGTAGAGTAGACTCCATGAATAATGTAGCGGACCCATTTACTAAGGCCTTAACTTTAAAAATATTTGAAAGACATGTAAAGTCAATGGGCATTAGATACCATCGTGAATGGCACTAAAGTAAGTGAGAGTTGTTGGGATTTGTGCTTACATGCTATCCCTTTTATGTGTAAATATTTGCTTTAGATTTATACTATTATTATTTCAATATATCACAAATTATTTTATATACATATATAGTAAGATACTCGTAACGTTTTAGACATTGTATAATCTGAAAGAGTTTAGATCTGATTTAAAGGAGTTTAGATCAGTGCTAAGAGTTAAAAACACTAAAAGTTATAAATGCTAAAAGTTATCACTGATAAGAGTTACCAGGTTATAAGAGTTAGCGAAATCTAAAGAGTTAGAGCCTTGTTTAAAATGGGACAAAGACCTAAGAATATATTAATAATGACATAGTTGGAAAAGAGTTGCAAAGGATGCTGAGAAATATTGTTATGGAAATATGTTCTTAAACTTTATGTTCCTGATCTATCTTCACTGTGCGGGTCTGTCAGTGAAGACCTTAAAATATATAGATCAGTGTATGTCTATATCTGGATGGTTCAGATGGTTGATCTTGGCAGACCATGAGATTAATAGAATCACATATAGAAATACTAGTATTCAGTAAGGACTAAATATTGAACAGACTCACAAATACCTCCGATAGACATCTCGTAAAGCCATCAATGGAGGGTTTTTCGAGTTGAGTAGTATTCGTGGTCCTTGGATCTGAGTGCCACAGTGAACTTGTGAGTGATCCACCATACTTTGGTTATGCATATGGCAGATACCTTTCATGGTTTAGCCACTTGATGTTGCTGGGTATGGTCCGATGCTTATAGAATTCGGTGTGTATAGATATAGGATCCATCAACTCAATTGGGAGAGTAAAATATCATCAATTCAATTGGGTGAGTAAAATATCCTGAAGCTCCAAGATTGTATTTCAAAAAGTCTTATGGCCATAAGCAGAAATATCCGAGAAATTAGTTTTATCCTCGGGATAAATATTATCGTAAAAGTGTTTACAGATATTATTTATTGAGATACAAATCTAGAGATAAGTTTATGGTTGAGCATGTGGAGACTTGACGTTGTTGATCTATATCTCAATTCTTCTAGGATATCTATAATGGAAGGATTATATAAATATGTTATAACCTCAACTTGTATGGTTTAATGCGCCGTTTTGTAATATCCGTAACATGTGTGTGGGACATTGTTTACGAATGTATAGACAAGTTCTATATGACGAACCAGGTATGGACCTAGAGAGTCTCACAATATGAAGTGTACTTATTGCACACTGGGGAAACATATTAGATTGACCAATTTAATTCGAGAAATTTCAGGAAAGTAAAAATATGTTTCAAGGTTCCTTATGTTATGCACTTATCAATACTTAAATGTAAACTACATTATAAGTTTGCAAGATTTGTTAACCAATAAAAAATTGACAAGTGGCACAATCTTGCTTCATAAATGATTTACTATGTATTCACATATTTACCTTGCTTGGTAAATACTAATAAGGTAAATGTCTTTATTCAAAAATAGTTTTGAATTATTAATAATCTATTTATAAATGAATTATTATTATTAATTGGAATAAGTGGCAAACACCATTTTGTAATGGAGTAAGCACTTGTTATTAATAATATGAATTGTTGGCCTCTTTGAAATGGTTAAATGGTGCACTTAAGAAGTGGTGTAACCATTTAACATTGTTTAATTGTCATTCACTCTCTAACAATTGAGTCATACGAATGAATCAGTTTATTGGGGGCATTTACATGTTTTATTATTGAGCAAATGGCAAACAAAGATGAGTGGTGGTGGAGCACTGAGAGAAGCCATCATTTTTACACTAAACAAAATTGAAGAGTTCAATTTGAGAATGAGAGAGCGTAGAATTCAGTCAAGGTGAGAAGAGAGAATTGAGAGAATTTGCTAAGTCAATTTTCAAAGTGTTGAGAGAGTTTGTAAAATCTTACCAAAGTTCATAACAAAGAGTTGTAAGGGAACAATAGAAAAACACTTAATTCTTATTATTTCTTATAAAAAATAAATCATAAGGACTAAATTATTTTAAGTGTTAAAACACCCATTGCTGAAAATTTATGGCTGCTATTCTAACTTCACAATCCCACCCGCTTCAGTTGTGAACTAGAATTGTGCAACAGGATACTTCAAGGTGAGCTCAAAAATTGAAGATTGGAGTTCTTGAAGAATTGGATAGCTACCTTCAAAATCGAGTAAGCTATTTATATGCAATTTATTTATATGATACATATGAATATATATATATATGAGATATATGTATGTTTATGTATATACTTGAATGAACATATATGAGTATATATGCTTGAATATACAATATTGTATATAACATGTATGATTACTTCCGCTACGTATTTATAATTTTTTTAAAATATACGTACCTCTACACATCACACATTAAATCTAACACTTGCATTTGAAGAGGAACATGTGAATGAGTCAGTAAATGTTCCCACGCCTTAGACCCCTCCTAAGTTATCTCAGCCTACTGAACCAGAGGGTGGAAACATAAATATAGCTCAGATGGCCTAGATACTAGCGGCAACAATTCAGCAGCCGAGAGAGATAGAAGTGTTTATTGAGCGCACCAAGAAATTCGGCGCTAAGCCGTATGATGGTATAAGAGACCCCGAGAGAGCCCTATCTCTGTTAGAGAATAATGAAATTTTTTTTTAGGTTATGGGGTACTCGAAAAAATAGACGGTTTCATACTCAGCATTTTTATTGAAGGAAAGGGCAAAGGACTAGTGGAAGGCTTTGCAGAGGAAGAATTTCGATAAAGTGTCTTGGGAGCTTTTCAGAGGAGAATTTCTGGATACATTTTTCCCCAAGAGTTATAAAGATGCGAAGATAGAACAGTTTTTCAAGTTAGAACAGGGTTCGCTCTTCGTGGCAGAGTTTGAAAAGATGTTTTCAATGCTATCTGTGTTGTTCCCTTTATAGCTGATAATGATGAGTAAAAGGCTAATCAATTTGCAGTGGGCCTCAATCTTCAGATCACTGCTTACGTGGTATCGATAGCTCACACTCAGTATAGAGCATTAATGGAAGCTGCAACGCGAGTTAAAAGAAGTATGGCAGCCATTCCTAAATCGAAATAGCATGGACAAAAAATGGGTGGACAGGTGGTTTTCAGGGAGGACTTAGTAAATTTGCAAGAACGGAAGAGAGATCTATATAGTCCAATAATCAGAAACTAAGCCAAGGAACTCAATCAACTCATGCTTCTGTTAGGCAACCATCAGCCAAATCTTGTAGCACTAAAAAGGGTTAGAAGGATTTTTCAGTGTGTAACAAATGTACCAAGACTCATCTTAGGGATTGTAGGAAGGGGACTACAGGTTGCTATAAGTGTGGCTAGGATGGCCATTATATAAGAGATTGCCCGAATATTAGAGCTAGTAGTAAGCCAGAAAATAGACCATCAGCTCGGGGACAAACCAGTGGTGGTAGAGGACAGAGTCGAGGTGGTTCCCAATTTAAAGGGTCGAGTACTTTAGGCCAGCCTAATAGGGAAGCCAGTCATGATGGATCATCTGAAGGGCAGCAATAAAGACCTCATACCCAGGCTAGGGTATTTGCAGTAACCCAAGAGGAGACAGATGCGACCCTAGAAGTTGTGACAGGTACGATGTTAGATTTTAATTGAGATGCTTATATACTGATAGATCCTGGAGCTGGCTACTTTTTTATTTCTGTGGGGTTTGTTGCAAATGCTAGTATAACACCATAATTATTAGATTGTAGTATACGGTATCTATTCTCACTGGAGACTTTATTATAGCGAAAAAGGTATATAGGTGTAGTAAAATTTATACATGGGGTCAAGAATTTTTGGCATACTTGATCTTACTAGCCATCAGTGAATTTGATTTGATTTTAAGGATGGATTAGTTGTCTAAATATCGGGCCACAGTGGATTGCTTCCGGAAAGAAGTTAAATTGTGTAACCTAAAGAAAACTAAAGTTATTTTCTATGGAGTACGAAAAATACTTCCCGTCAGTATGGTGTTCGTAATGACGGCAAGAAAAATACTTTTGAAGTCATGTTAAGGGTATCTAGTTTATGCTATAAAGGTAAGGGATGGTGGAATGAAATTGGAGGATATTCCAGTAGTTAGAGAATTTCTGAATATGTTCACAGATGATATTATGGGGTTACCTTCAGATAGGGAAGAAGAGTTTTAAATAGAATTAGTCATTGGAACGAAACCAATCTCTAAAACCCCCTACAGAATGACTCTTTCAGAAAAGTTCAGATGGAAGAGTTGGTGAATAAGGGTTTCATCAGGCCAAGTACATCCCCTTGGGGGGCACCGGTCTTGTTTGTAAATAAGAATAATGGAAGTATAAGATTATGCATTGATTACAGGGAACTGAATAAAGTAACAACAATCAATATCCCCTTCTGAGAATTAATGATCTGTTTGATCAGCTATAGAGGACTAGAGTATTTTCCAAGATAGATCTGAGGTCAGGCTATCATCAATTGAAAATTCGTGAAGACGATGTTTTCAAGACTGCCTTTAGGACATGATATGGGCATTATGAATTTTTGGTTATGCCTTTTGGGCTGACTAATGCCCAAGCAGGTTCTATGGATTTAATGAATAAATTTTTTTGTCCTATTTAGATTAGTTTGTGATAGTATTTATTAATAATATACTGGTATATTCAAGCAGCAAAGAAGAGCACGCAAAACATCTAAGGATTATGTTTTAGACTCTAAAGGAGCATCGGTTATATGCCAAACTTAGTAAATGCCAATTTTGGTTACATAGAATTATATTTTTGGGACATGTTGTTTCTGCAAATGGGGTAACTGTAGATCCCCAAAAGATTGAAGCCATAGTGAATTGGAGACAACCCACGAATGTGACAGAGGTTCGTAGTTTCTAGGGTTTGGCTGGGTACTATAGGAAGTTTATAGAGGGATTTTCAAAGATAGTTGCTCCTCTTACTAAATCTGACCCAGAAAGAAGAGAAGTTTGTATAGTCGGAAGTGTACCAATAGAGTTTTGATGGGTTGAAGAAAAGATTGACCTCAGCCCTAGTGCTTACACTTTCATCAGAGAATGATGGATTTACCATACATTGTGATGCTTCCAAGTAGGGTCTAGGTTGTATGCTGATGCAGAAGAAGAAGGTAAATAGCCTATGCTTCATGACAATTGAAGAAGCATGAACAGAATTACCCCACACATGACCTAGAACTGGCAGTGGTAGTTTTTGCTCAAAGAATTTAGAGGCATTATTTGTATAGAGTTCCTTACAAACTTTTTACAGATCATAAGAGCCTGCAGTACGTGTTCACCTAGAAAGAATTAAATATGAGGTAGAGAAAGTGGCTGAAACTTATCAAGGATTATAAGTGCACACTTGAGTACCATCTTGGAAAAGCTAATGTGGTAGCAAATGCTGTCAGCAGGAAGCCTGCCAGCTCAGTAGCTCATCTGAAGGTCGCATATCTATCAATGCTAATAGAATTGAGGTCTTTGGGTGTTAGATTGGAGCTGTCAGATTCGGGAGCATTATTAGCTGCATTTTAGGTCCTTTCGATGCTAGTTGATCGGATTAGAGAATTACAGGCTCAAGATCCATAAGTAGTTAAATTGAAGGGTGAAATCGAGTCTGGGCAGTGATGAACACTTGAAATTACACCTTTAATAAGAGTTTTACATGATTATTTTGTATTACTAGTGTATTTAATTTTCTTAACTTAAGTATATTTACAATATTGTACTTAATTATCTTTTAACTGATTTGTGGTAGGTTCAGTACAATTGGCATAACTTTCTACCTAAAGATTCAATTGAGGTGATTCTTGATCCTGTGGAGAGCTGACTTAATTGGATAACATATTGTATTTCACAAAGCATTGGAAATTCTAGTGTTTAGAGGGTAAAAAATGGACTAGAACAGAACTGATCTGCAGTATAGGCTCAGTTTGAACAATCATCAGTATTTGGATGATAAGTATAGAAATACGTATCTAATATGTATGAGATTACTCAGTTTGGAAAGATAAGAGACTTATCTATAACTTTGATGTTTTGAGTGACAGCTAATTCGGATCACATCAATTCCAAATTGGATAATCAAGTGAGTACCCAAGTGATAATGAATGCAAATTATTTTGCCACCATTCTTGACTTTCATCAACCAAGTGGTTCCCTCCAAATTTGTCTCGATTTATCCATGTTTTTCTATAAATAGGTGGCTTGTTTATGCCTAAAGAATGTAATTAGAAAGTTAGAATTTAGTTCAAAATACTTGTCCTTTGTATCCATTTCTTTGTAAATTTATTTCTCTTGTTTACTATTAAATCATGTTATTTCTTCTTCCATTTCTTTTCTTTTTCTTTAGTTTTATTATGTCCAAATAATTTTCTTTAAGCTAAGGTGAAAGGGGGAAGCTCTTGGCAAGGTAATAAGATATGTTTAATATTTATTCATGAATTTAATGCTTCATTTTTAAGTTATGCAAACTTATATATGATGTATTTATTTTGTTTGTAGAATTAATACCCTTTCTTCTAAAGTGGTGATTCTTGATTTATTATTGACAAACTTAATACTTGGCACAATAAATTCTTGAAATCATTTACAAGATTTGGTGTATATAACCTTTCTTGTAAAGTCGGAGTCTTAATTTATTGTAGACAAATATAAAGATTGGCATAATAAATACTTGAACCCATTTATAAGATTTGGTGTATAATAATTGAAAGAAATAAATACTAATCAATATATAAATGATGATGAACTTTAATTGCTATATTTTCCGGTTGGAACCTCCTTTGTGTGAGGATTCCAATTGAGTTATAAAAAAAAAAAGTTAAATATATTCTTACTTTTTATGCCAAGAGTGAATCCCCGTAACCTTAGCTTTTATTTGAATTGGTTAATTGAAATAATATTTGCAAACATCTTATATTGCATTAATTATCATTAAAGTGTTTATAATTTGTAATTTTAATTCTACTTCCCTGTGGATCGACCTTGTTCTCATCGGGTTATTTATTGCTTCGACAATCCTGCACTTGGGAATAACTCCTATATTCTGGACGTGTCAGGCAGCGAAAAGACTTTTCAGTTACCGGAGATGGTGTAGTAACCTTGGGTCAAAGATTATGTATACCAGATGTGAGTGAATTAAGAAGAGAAATTATGGAAGAAGCTCATTCTTCTGCATATGCTATGCATCTGAGGAGCATAAAAATGTACTGCACCCTAAAAGAGCATTACTAGTAGAAAGGCATGAAGAAAGATATAGCCGAATTTGTCTCCAGATACCTGACTTCCCAACAAGTAAAGGCCGAACATCAGAAATCTGCAAGACTTTTACAACCCCTTCCGATCCCTAAGTGAAAATAGAAGAGGATAACATTGGATTTTGTGGTAAGACTTCCATGTAGCCAAAAAGGTAATGACGCGATATGGGTAATTATTGATAGACTGAAGAAATCTGGCCACTTTCTACCTATCATAAGTAATTATTCCCTGGATAAATTGGCCCAGTTATACGTAGATGAGGTTGTACGACTTCATGGCACTCTAGTATCCATAGTGTCAGATAGAGATCTGTGATTTACTTCTCAATTTTGGTCTAACTTACAGAAAGCTCTAAGCATTAAATTGAATTTTAGTACGACCTTTCATCTACAGACGAATGGCCAGTATAAGCAGACAATTTAGATACTCAAGCTTAGGGCGTGTGTCATGGAGTTTAAGGGGAGCTGGGATACTTATCTGTCATTGGTGGAGTTTACTTACAATAATAGCTATCAAACCATCATCGGGATAACATCATATAAAGTATTGTATGGAAGAAAGTGTAGAACTCTAGTTTTTTGGGATATGGTTGGTGAAAGGAAGCTTGTTGGTCCAGAAATTATATAGATTACTTCAGAAAAGATTCAAGTTATCACGCAGAGATTGAAAATAGCTAATGATAGACAGAAGAGTTATGCAAATAATCGAAGAAGGGACTTGGAGTTCCAGGTTGGTGATAAAGTCTTCCTGAAGATATCACTATGGAAAGGAGTATTAAGAATTGAAAAGCGAGGGAAGTTGAGTCCTCGATACATTAGGTCGTATGAGATAGTCGAACAAGTGCTGCAGGCTCTTGTGATATGTACTTGTGATTGAAATGAAATTGTTGTGTGGAGCTGGATTTGATTCAGGAAGAACCAGAGGTCCTATTTGAAAGTTGTGAAAACCATTTGAATAGAAATGTGGTATTTATTGCAGGTATTGATTTTTGGATTTTCAGAAAAATAGAGAAAACTCTGTCCCTTTTTTTAAAAAAAATTTGGTAAATTATCTTCACAAATATTTTGAAATTTATTTAGTAATAGCAAGAATTAAAAAGGGTTCGCCTAGTGAAATTTCTCAGTTTTAATAGTTAGACTTTAAAAAACTTTTGTTATGGTGCTTAGTAGGGCCCACCGAGATCTACAGTAAAGAGTTTGGGGCTAATCTTGTCACGATGTAATAAGATATTAAACACACACCATCTTTTCCTAACCAAGCTTAAATGTTTGACTTATAACTTGTCTTTCTATTGATAGGCTCCACACAACATCTAGCTTCACAACTCTTAAAGCCCTCAAAAGATTTATACTTTCACAACAAGCCTTTGCTCAGGCAAATAATATACTTGCTTCACTCGTTTGATATTTTTTTACTTTTGTTTATTAACAAGTTTATTAAATAATCCGTAACTGAGTTTCAAGATCCCTTTATCTATTGTTTATGAGTACAACTTCACAATTTAATATATATTTTAAAATGTTTCTCTATACAACAACTTACAAACACAATAACTAATTATTTCTATCATCTAAGTTTTGAAGGTCTGTGAGCTTCATTCTAAATTATCTATGAACATGTTATTTTCATCTTTTGTTTTACGAAGCTTCTTCAGAGCCTTCTCACGGGCTTTACTATGTCTCTCTAATGACACCATGATTTTAACTAACTTTGACTCATTAATGAGTTCAATGAATCTATAATTTCAGGAGATATAAACGTTTCAATGTTTAATACAACTGAAAAAAAACATATTATAGGATTCTTGGAAAAGAAAATTCATCAACCAGGATCATGCTTAGCTATTTTAGTTGTCAACTAACACTAATGATTATAACCACTCATACACCAATTTGGCCTCAAAATGTTTTGAAATAAATTCCACCATAAAAAAATACAACACCATATTTTATACAAGTATGTGCCTTTATCATGTCTTCACAAGTTTTACAAACCCTAAACCTTAAAGCAATCAAACAATTGCTATATGAATCTTTTTATGATGTTCTTTACTTTGATGCAATCTAAAAAGTAATTCCATTGAATGTTGTGTCTTCTACAAGATATAGGTTCTCTTTCACAATATGAACAAGCCAAAGTTATTCCGTAAAGGAAGTAACTCTACCAATTTAATAAATCGGCTGAAACATAAGGGAAGAATAGTACATATTATCCAAATGGTAAGGTTGTACTCATGAAATTGAGATAAAAGGATTTTAGGACTAAGTTTAGATTATATAGTAAACTTGTTAATAAAAAAAGTGAAAAATCATTCAGCGAGTAAATATAGTGCACCTTTTGAAAAGTTAATTTTACGCTTACTTTACATGCAACTGCAATAACACTTGGGAAAGTCTATTATTAGGTGATTTATTCTCATTTTCCTTAAAGATATAAAGTTTATTATTAGGGTTTATGTATAAGGTCAAGGATTATGGATTTATAGTTTAGGATTTAGGGTTAAAGATCGTGAATTTAGGGTTTATGGCTTAGAGTTAAAGATCATGGGTATAGGATTTCTAGTTTAGGGTTGAGGATCATAGGTTGAGGGTTTAAGGTTAAAGACCATGGATTTAAGGTTAAGATTAAGGATCATGAGTTCAGGGTTTACTATATTTTCAATTGTTCAATTGCTGTTGTGAATTGTTATACAAAATAATTATTAAAATATACATTTTGTTACACTCTTAAGAGTAAAAATAGTTCACTATATTATTATTTAACTATTTAGTTGTTAATTTTTTTAATTTAATTTATTTATTTAAATGCGCAATTAATTAATATTCAAATAACAAATTAAGCAATTAAATACATTAATTATAATTAAATAAAATAAATATATTAATAACTACATTTTATTTAAAAAATTACACCAATTTAAAATAATAACACTTTAATTAATAGTATTCAATATATTAATTCGTTAATTTAATTAATAATTAAAATTAATTTAATTTCAAATCAAAGTACATTTAATTAAAAAATTAGTTAAAAAAATTTAAAACAATTTAGGTTGCGCCATGTGGTGTGATCTTCAGTGCTAAGCTACATGCCCCACCGCTTATAGTACTCAATATAGTATTTTCTTCGTTTTTTCTCCATTTCTAGCTATTTTCCACCAAGATTTCACAAAATTATTTATTTATCCTTATATCTATCCAATTTTCACCAATTTTTATGAATTTGGATGAGAAAGAGGAAACAATTAAATATATTTGGGGTTGGAGAAAAAGTGTCCAAATTTAACCTTTTTGATATATAAGATCAAAAATTTCATATATGGCTCAAAAGAATACTTTATAAAATTGGGGGATATTTTTAAGATTTTTCCTTTTTGCTAAGACATTCACTATTAGTCGATTTTCAAGTAGGTATTTATATTGGTCTATTAATTATTGAGCAAAATGATCTCAATAGTTTTGGATGTCCTAATACCTAACTTTGCTTGTTTAATATGAAAATACTCATACGTAACTCTTCTATTAGTAAATTCAATTAAGGATAATGATATCTTTATCTCAAAAATTTAGTTTAATTTCAAATTTTGTCCCATTTAAATTAGAAATATATAATTTATTTTCAATCCGTTAAATTTTTTTAATAATTTAAATGGTGGAAGGGCAATAACGTAACTCACCACAAGAATTTAAAATGAATTGACAGAGAATGTTGAGTGAGACTCAATTAAACATGCAAAATATCATGTCATGTACATGTGTTAATAATGAATTTACCCATTAATTAAAAGATACCCTTGCCCACAACCTTACGCGTGTCCTTGCCTTCTCTTGCATTTTTGAGTGAAGCTTATGTTTGTTATCCTCCTCCTTAAGCACATCACACACAATGATGCACCTCCTTAATCTTCACGCACCTTATTTTTCCACTCAATTCGATCTCAAATCTATGCTCTTACTCCAAGTCTTGAAAGAGAATAACAAGTCGATTTTGAAAAAACTATGTAACGTTATTTTAAAACTTGATGCTCCTATTTTGCTCAATGGTGCTTAGCTAGAATTCATTTCTTTCATTTTTAATTTTTTAGTTTCTTCGAATACTAAAATTTATTAATCAAATTTGTTAATTTTGTATTGTGTTGAGTCAATTCATCGGTGACGTTGTGCTTCTCCAAATTGATACTTTGCAAGAGGTATTTTTGCGATTCTTGAGAAATGAAAATTTTGACTTAAGGATTGTAGAGTTGGAAGCGACTATTAATTTTATCATGAATTGGTTACCCTGTATGAGAGATAAGGAAAAGTTTCAAAATTTGTTGCTGGTGATGATGAGGACTTTGACTAAGGCATTGAACAATGGAAACGAGTCTATAACTCAGGAGGTGTTAAAGTTGTTGATTGAGTGGAAACTTTTAAGGATATAGTTTGTGGATGTGGCAGGGTAATGGTAGAGGTGGAGGGTTTAGAGGATGGGACATGACATTTAGTGATAGATTTTATGGTCTCACTTGCGAAGGCACATCATAGAGCTCTGCGAATGATTAGGAAGTTGTTGCAATTTATAAGGAGGCTATTTGTAGTTTTGATGAAAATGTTATTAGATTTAAAGGATGATCCTATATGGCATAGTGCTAAGAGTGAGGATGAGGATGTAGGGGAGACAAGTAATTATAGTTTTAGGTAAGAATATTTGGAGAGATTTAGAGATGTCTTTGGGCGGGAACATTGTTCTTGTTAGTGATGTCCTTTGTTGACGTGTCTTGCATATTAAATCATCTTTTGCAACTAATTTATCAAACAAGTGCAATCAAATAATTGTATAGCAAAATTATTAGTACCATTCAAACTGACAAAAAAAAATTAATGAATTAAAATAAAATTAAGTATTTTTTATCGAATAAAATTAAAAATTAAGCTAAACTCTTGGGACAAGATGTTCTTGTCCCAATTTAATTAATTTAGATGAAGCAGGTGTATTATTAATAATTACCTTAATGAATCAACTAAAGTGACATGTGAAAAAATTTTGAATTTCAAATTAAATAATTTTAATAAAAAATAGAGGTTAATGACAATCAATGATCAATTATTGACAATTGTCAAACAATTAACACAAATTAATAGTTAATCTCCTATCAATTGTCAATTAGTTAATCGTAATTAACAATTAGTCAACACCTATTAATAATTGATCAATATTAATCAAATATATTTATCAATTAGTCAATGCAAAATCAATGTAGATCAATAGTTAGTCAACCGCTAATCAACTTAGAACAAAACAAACTTTTTTAATTTTAGCTTATCTATTAGTTTCAATTATTTTTAATAAAAGAATTAAAATAAATAAACCGATAACATTAAACCATATGTCCTTTTATATATTATAAATATAGAGATATTGGTGTAATATATTACAGGTTGCAATTAGCCATGTGTCACAATAGAACTCTAATCAGAGGATAAAATAGTAATTATGTCAAATAAAGTACATTTTACCATCCAAGTTAACGAAATTCACCAATGAAGGAGGTGCATATAAGTATTTTTGAAACAGATGGATGACATTGGATATTAGGCCATATTATAGGGTAAAGAATTTTTGGACCCTACATTGTGAACACTTAGTCTTTTAAGATTATAACTTAAGCATTTAGTGTTTAAATTGCGCGTGTAATTTGCAGTTTTAGGTTATGAACCTGAGGGAGGTGGCTGACGAGACTAACAAGAGGGCATAAGAAGCCATGAAAAAGGCTGAGGAGCAGACCAAAGAATTGTAGCAACTGGGAATGAAGTCCTCAAGTTGAGGAAGACCGTAAAGGTTAGTGTATTAAGCTATTCAAGGACTGCTACCCCGAGATAGACTTTGATGTGGTTGGAAGAGGAGATCGCTCAGCAGTTGCCACCTTAAAAGGAGAATGGAGAACCATGCACCTACCTTTTAAGTTTTTGACTTAGAGGCTAGCATAGATAGCTCTCAGGTTGCACCCGCCAAGGAGCCACCAGTTATAAAGATAACTGGTTCTCATATTACTCTTTTGTTGCCTCTGGTTCTCATGTTGTTATTTCAACCGTCGAGCTAACTGAGTCGCTCTTTCTGACCAGCTTGCTAAAATCCCTTCTGCAAACTATGAATGAATTAGAAAGACCGCCTCCCTCTGCTAATAAGAATTGATATCTTTCATTTCTTTCTTTTTTTCTAATTTATGCCATAACGCCTTCAAAACTCAAATGCTTGTATATAATATTATTTTGTAAATGAAATGTTTTTATGTTTTGAGTTCTTCTTTGTATGAGAACCCATAGATTTAAAAATGATATAATGAAAGTTGAAATTTCTAGGTTTAAGTGGGTAAAGAGCAACTTGTTTAGAAATAAGATGGCAACATCTAAGATATATTCCTGAAGAGATCATGGCCTTTGTCTAAAGTTTCAAAAATGTAAGAAAACTTTTCTAAGTATAGGAAGGAGTTCTTAATGAATTTAAATGAAGGTTGTTTTATGATGAGTAAGAACTCAAGACAACAAAAACTTATCACTAAAACAACAAGTTTATTTATTTATTTATTTTTAAAGTATAATAGAGTGTTCTTGGTAGGAATGGGCATAGGAAAGATTCTTGAGAAGCAAAGGTGTTGGAGGATCCTATCATTAGTTAAACCAATAAATTTTCTAAATACTAATGATAACTTCTTGGCATATGGACTTAAATGATTAATACTTAAGATGTACCTAAATGTAAGAAGACTTGGATAGTTTTTCTAAGAATTTGAAAGTTGTCTTCAGTACTATTTCTTATAACGGTCAATACTTAGAGAATTTTAATTGAACTTCTCGAGTAGAGACATACAAAGAATTATGAAACATAAGTTTTTGATGGAATGTTATGTTTGGCCGAGATTTACTTTTATCTTCAACCTTACTTGATAGATAGGATGATTTGGGAAGTTTTGATCTAGCCTAATGGTTGTCAGATCTCTATTCTCAAAAGGGAAATTTATCTAATGTTTCTTAGGAGACCCATTCATGCATCAATGATTAATTTCCTAATATCCCTCAATCTTACTTAAGTTTCGAGAATAGGAATATTAAAGTGTCTTAGTAACTGTGAGACTATTCTTAAGTTATCTTATTTGAATGAGCACAATACTTCTTATAATGATCCTCAATAATAAGTATGCAAATTTTTACTCGCATATGACTTTTTCTTTTATTAACATAAATGGTGAAGAATTTTTCAGAACTAAATTCCTCTATCAACTCACTAGGGTTCTAAAATTACAATGCATAAAATAATAAGCAAAATAAAAGATTATAACTTCAAAAACTTGGGCAAATAACACTTGGAAAACTTCTATAGGTTATAATTCTTAAAGATGTTCAAAGGTTTCCTAACAAACCTTCAATTTGAGTAACTGAGTCCATAAGTTCTAGGTTTGATCATTCTAAGAAGTTTGTAGAGTCCTTCTTAATTATGGCTAAGGGTTGTCTCAGTATAATCTTTAGTGTTTAACATACGTTTCTTAAGATTAAGTTACCTTCTGAAAACTCTCAAGCTTGAACTTTCTTATTATAATATCGAGAGATCCTTTGTTGGTAAGCAATTGTTCTAATCAACTGGAATGACAACCTTGTATCCAAAGGTTAATAAGAAAGGGGTTCTTAGTTGAGGTTTTATTAATAACTCTAAGGCCCATAAGACCTTGGGTAGATCTTTCACCCCAAGCCTTTTCTCTAACTTAGCTTCTTCTTTAATAACTTATTAATTTGTTTGTTAGAAGACTCTACCTGCATATTAGTCTTTAGGTGAGTAGGTTAAGCAAATCAAAGTTATGTATGAAGGTTGTGGAAAAAACTTTTAAATTTCTCATTGTCAAATTGTTTGCCATTGTCGGTTATGATAACATGTAGAACACTAAATCGATAATTGAGATTCATCCAAAAAAAGTCTATGGATTTCTTCTTAATAATCTCTGCTAAGGGTTCTTTTTCTACCTATTTTGTAAGTAATCAATTATAGCCATAATATACTTCATTGAGGCTCATCCTTGGAGTAAAGGAATAATCAAATCAAGTCTTCCCTATGCAAATTACAATGGGCTTGACATTATCTTTAAGTTCTCAAGTGATGTAAGTATTTGATTGACATGCATTTGATAAGCATCTTATTTATGGATGGAATCTTTAATATCTTGTTGTACAGTGGGCTAATAATAATCATGTTCAAAGAATTTGTGTACCAAAGAATCCACACCCAAATAGTTCACATAGACTTTATAAAGTATATATTGATTATCTTTTGGACTCAAACATTTCACATATAGGCAAGAGCGTCCTCATCGATAAAAGATTCACAAATAACTTGTGTAGCGAGTAGATGTGTATTTTCGTTATTAGGTTTTATACTTATCCGAAGGTAATCTCCTATTTCTATGTACTTCTTGATCGAGTTGATCATGTGAGGGATACTATTGATGTTGAGGACCTCTTCTATTCTTTCTTGAATTTTGGGTTCTAAGATCAGCTCCAACAATACCAACCGTCGAAATGCTAAATAATGTTAGTCTTCTAATTCTCACTTTGCAGGATCTACTAAATAATTACGTTTTTTCAAATTGGGCCATTAACTTCATTTCCTTAAGTAAGTAGGCTACCATGTTCTCTCCTCAGGAAATAAAATTCTTCTTGAGTTAGTACACAATAAGGTAATGACCACTCTTCACCAGAATTCTTCTAATTCTTAATGCTCTTACTACCTTGAGTCCAACTAAAAAGGCTTTATACTCAGTCTCGTTGTTTGATGTTTAAAACTCAAATTTAGTAAAGTTCAATCCTTCATGCATAATTGACCTTGTCACTTTTAGACTTAATGAGCATGATCCTCACTTCATCACCCTAAGAGTTGAATGCTCTATCTATATGTAAAACCCATGATAGGGGAACTTATCCCTTAGGCTACTGACTCCCTTATAGGTTATTGGTTAGGCCATTCGTTAAAATAATATTATCTCTTTATATGCGTTCAGTTATGAAATCTATAAGTGCTTGGCCATTGAGCAGTGTATAGATTATACTGTATATCAAATAGGTCAATCATCCATATAATTAGTCACCTCAACAACTCTGGCTTTTATCTTAGAGGTTAGTCTATTAGAACTGTGACCGTATGGTCTTGGAAGTAGGGTTTAGCTTTTTTCTTGACATCACCATAGAAGGGTTAACTTTTATACTTAGGGGATATCTATTATCGAGATTTGTAAATGCTTTACTAGCAAAGTAAATAGGCCTTAAGCTCTAGCTTCCTTCTTTACTAGTACCGAGTTTACTGTATTTTGTGAAATATTTAGGTAAATGAATAAGATCTCCCTAGTTCTCGAGATAATAAGGTTTATTAATAGAGCCAAATAAGCCTTTAGTAGTGGAAAAGTTTCTTTCCATTGACAGGCTCATTTAATATTTTATCACCATTTAATTACTTGAAAGAATTCAAAGCATTTTTTAACAGCTTTGAAAATAAACTTACTTGAAGTAATTACTTTACTTATTAGTCTCTAGAATTCCTTCATTATGCTTGGATACTTCATTTTTATTATAGCCTTCACCTTATCTAGGTTAGCTTTTATACCCGTCTTGCTTACCATAAATGCAAAGCATTTTATAAACTATATTTTAAACATGCACTTACCAAATTCAACTTCTAATTCTCTTTCAGGATATTGAAGGTTCTTTTAAGATCTTTAACATAGTTTATAAGGAATGTTGACTTACTTATCATGTCATTAACATACACACATATGGTCTTCTTAATTAGAGGCTTGAAGAGCCTACTAATTAACCTCTGATAAGTTGCCCTCTTAGTCTTTAAACCTAAAGGTATAATGTTATAGCAGTAAGTTCCCTTATAGGTGATAAAAGAAGTATTGTACACATATTCTGATCTAGTTATAACTCAATAATGCATCCATAAAGTTCTGAAGTGCATGCCTAGTTGTCGAATCCACCAAATGATTAATCTTAAGCAACAAGAAATTGTCCTTGAGATGACCTTATTTAGGTCAATGATATAAATGCACACTTGCCATTTATTATTGGCTTTCTTTATTGTGACTATGTCTGCCAATCATTCAAAGTAGTTGACTTATTTGATGAATCTGAACAACAATAGCTTTTTAATCTCAGTTACCATTGTTTCATTTTCTCTTAGTTGAAGATCCTTCTCTTTTACTTAACTAGCTTGAATGTAGAGTTAATAGTCAACCTATGAAAGTAAATAATGGATTATTACTTGACATTTCATTTGGGTCCAAGTAGATATGTATAAGAACTTCTTCAATAAAGAACTTAAGTCTTCGCTTATCTTTGGTTCCAATGTAGACCCAATTTTAACTAACTTTTTAAAGGAATTCTTATTCGACTAAACTATGTTCAAATCTCTAATTGGTTCTTATAGCCATAGCTTCTCTTGCTTCCTTATATCCATCAAGGTGATGCAAAATGTTTTCTTGGTCAAAGTCACATAACAACTCCTTGTCATCTTTTGATTCCCTCAAGATCACGAATACTCCTACTACGGGAAACTTTAGCTTCAAGCAATGAATAAACATTGCTATATTTGAACTCCTTATGAAAGGTCTCTTTTTGAGGATCTTATATGAGAATAGTTATTTTACAATGATGAAGCTTACCATCATTATCTTCGTATATGACTTCTCCCCCAATGACATAGGTAATATGACTACTTCTAAGAGTGTCACATAACCATCCCTGAAGCTATATAGTGAAGTCTTTGTTCTATTCACTTTTATGTCCTTGATCTTAAGATCGTCATATACCACCTTAAAAATAATATTCACTAAGCTCCTAAGATCGATGAATACTTTGTTAACATTAGTCTTTTCCACTTGAATCATGACGACCAATGCATCATCATAAGGGTAGTTTACCCTTTTGGCATCTTCTTTGGTAAACAAGATTACTATACCATAGATCCTAAGTTTCTTTAAGGTAGACATGTTATATATCACTTGTTGTCCCACCATTGAGTACTTGAAATTATTCTCCCTTTATTTGAATCTCTTACTAGTGTTAAGCCTCTAGCAATGATCGTGGTTAAAGTTTTATAACAATAAAGCTTGAATTCTTAGTTCGCTACCTCCATAGGCAATTAGGTTCTTAGCATGTTCTATACTCATCTAAGTAACCATTTCTTATCGCTTTATTATATGGTTGTACTCGTTCATTGTATGGACATAGTCTCGATAAAACTCACATTTCTTGTTCTTGTTTCATTGAGATGCTAGTGTTTAAAAACCATTTGGATCACTAAGCATGCCTTATACTCTATTGCTTCATAGATGATATCCAAAGAGACCTTGAGTAGATTTTAGTCCTCTTTATCTTGAATATTAGCCATCTTGAAGGTAACGTCTTTGATCTATCACAATGCCTTTCTTCTTGAGACCTATTTTGCCTAAATGCTTCATTGGTCGTGGTGGAGTTTTCTTCCTCCTACCTTTGCAATCTCTTCTTTTTAGGGACTTTTTGAATTCTTCTAAATTTCCCTTAAGGCTTCATAATGTTTAGCCTATTTGCTTGTTCTTTCTCATTTATCTTTAGGTAATTGAGTGCTTTGTTGTAGGTGATGACATAGTTGGAAACATTGTTCTCAAATAAATAATACCAAAACTTATTTATCTATAATCCTTCTTTTAAAACTTCCAAAGAGATTAGAAGGTTGAAATCTTTAAGTTATATCATAACGTTATTGAATTATGTCTATAAATTCTCTTAAGGTTTCTCTGAAACCTTGCTTGATCTATCTAAGTTGCCGAGGTTCCTTTATCGAATTACAAGCTTCTAAAAAATATTATATGAATTAGTATGGTTGAAGTAGGTGATATTTCTTTGCTTCAGCCCCATGTCCCATGTTGAGCTTACCCTTCTAACCATATATATAATAGTCTACATATTTAATATTCTCAGAGCCTTGCAATTGCTAAGAGGCTAGTAACCATATTTACATAATAGTTAAGATCTGTGGTTCCCTTGCAAATAGGAAATGTAGGCATCTTATTCCATAGTTTTATCCTATCCGTGCCTTTGGTTATTGTACTCCCCCTCCCATCTCGAACAACCTTCATTTTAAATCTCTAACCTTCTCATTTAGAGCAAGTTCTGGGTTCTCTCATTTGCTACACATTCCTCTTTGCTCCTTTGTTTTGCTCTCAACAAGCATTAAACATTGTTTTTTTTTCTAGGTCATCCTCGTTTAGGTAACGGGTTAGTCTTTCACTTGTCCAGAGTCTTTGACTTGCAACCTAGTGAGGGTCATCTCCTTTGGTCCAGCTCGCGACCTATAACTCACTGGTTGCAATTCTAATTACTCTTAGGAACTTCTCCCTATGGCTCTTTTTGCTTTTCTTGATAAGAATATTTGTAACTCAGCTTTGCAGTTGTTGCTAGTGATTTTATATTCTAACTACACAAAGGAGCAACGGGGGTGGCTATATGTTCTTTCTTAGTTCAATCTCCAATTGACTTTCACTAGGCTTCTAGAAACTTCTTTAATAATTCCTTTATTGCCTCTCTATCTTTCATAAGCTCTTTTATAATTTTTCGTAGCTCCCTTTCCAACCTTTACCTTAATTCCTAAACCCTGTCATGCTCTTCTTGATAGCCTTGTTCATCTTCTAACTCATGTTCTTACTCCATCTATGGTATAGGCTTGAGTTAAGTTCTCAGTTGTGGTATAGGCCTTAACTAGCAGATAAATTTCATTTAAAAACGGTTGAACTCCTTCACATGAATCTCATTAGGCCTTCGTGGAAATGTTATTTGTGCTTACAAGTTCTAACTAGACTGTACTACTCCGGCAATAACCCTCCGATACCTAAGTTAGAAATTTTGGCTTGAACATTTTTTAAGAGAATTTTTAAATATCTAAGTGCATGCTCTTTTCATGTCATTTCCCTTTTTTCTTCCGATTCTAGAAAAATTGTCTTACCCTCTCCGTGTGCGACTCTTTTACTTCATTTTATAGGTTTCTCAACTAATCATTTATTTTTCTATGTTATAAAATATGCGAGAAGTCAAGAAATTGGGGCGTGGCATTATAGAGTTTCATGTGTCCACATTTTTTTAGGAAGTATAAACTTAGTGGTACCACTCTCGTGTTTTTTAGGCATTGGGGGTTTGTCCTCTTATTGAAGTGATTTTTTTGACCATTAATGGTGTATTTTTTCTTTCACTTATTCAAGAACCCTTGATACAAGTTGTCAAAGTCTTCAGTCTCGTGGTAGCGACTACCCATGGTCGGGTGAATTTTCGGACCATTGGGCCCTATATTTTCTTAGTGGTGGGCTTCAGGCCTCCTGAAACCATTGGCTCTTCAAATTGGGTTTGAGAGTTTGTCGAGATCTAGGTTTTGACAATATCTAAGGCAACATATTTATATAATTAAGAAAAATAAACAAACAAAATAAAAGATTTCCAAGAGTCGAGTGATAATACAATGAGCCCGAGAATGAAAAAAAAAGGGCAGTGTATACTGAGAAGCCTCAAGACCAATGGCGTCCCCCTGATTCTCCCCATCTTCCTCAATCTAGTTGCTTCATCAGCAGCAGCTCATTTCGTATTTGACTTCTTATTAGAGATCATTTAGGAGCTCTTATATACATTTCCAACTTTCTTGTCTAGCTCGTACCAAACCAGTACCAAATATTGGGCCATTCTTGTCATGCTTCTCATAAGTTTCACCGAGGACTGATGACTTCTCTTGCCTTCGCAAAGCTTGATTTTCTTGTTTGCTCTTGGTCCTGGGGCCTGGATTGCTCGTCCTTTCTCACACTTTGCTAAATGCAATATAAAAGTACTGAATGTCCTAGGGGAACTACTAATGCCATAATTGGACGAGTTCCCAGCAACAATGGTATCCCAATGGCGATTAACATCTAACCGAAAACTCTAGAGGTACATTGAGATAGTTATTCTTCTGCTTAGTGTTGGATAAACACCCACATTATCATTTATTAAAGCCTACCTACTTTCAAGTGTTTTCATTTATATAGCCATCACAAAATCAAACAGACCCCATATATCTGCAGTAAATAAAAGGCACAATATTTCACAGTTGTAAGAGAAGTACATCGGATGTTATCTGGAATTCTCACGTTGCATAGATGTATAGTAGGAAAAAATCGACATTAGCCGAATGAGCACATATTTTATAAATGAATCAAGCCATTTATTTTTATAATTTAACATTACCTTAAAAGTTTGAAGAAGTAACTAACATTGAACAAGTTATGGCATGTTGCGAAAAGATTGATAGTCACAAGAACGGAAAAAAGATGGGGTCTCTACAATAAAGCAAAATCAAAATGCCATGAAAGCCACACATATCATTTGAACAACCTTTTTGCATGAAAGCCACTTCATTATTTTGATAAACAACCGAGAACTGTCTCTAGTCTGAAAAAAGTAGGGTTCTTACAAAATCTGAGTTAATGCAAAGGAATTAATGCTGTAAGCAAAATCTAGTAATAATGCATAAATTTTCTCCTTTTGTTTCAATATGTAAATATTTCAAAATTGATGTTGAATGATCTATAATTCAATCTGTTAGATAAATATATACAACATAATAATGGCATAAACATCCGACTTATTTAGGTATCACATTTTGTGACTGCAATTACCATGTAATTGAAATTCCATAGAGAGATTCTTTTAGGCACTTAGTGACAGAGAGACAATTGAAGAGAGCTTCAATTTCTTGACTTTGGAAGAATTCTCTGGCCGAAATAAAACAAAAGAACTAGATTTTACTCTTATTTCCTTCCACTCAGGAGCTGAAGCACCTTCATTTCGAAAGTCACGAGGAGAATACAAAACTTGGAGCATTTGAGGGGCTGCAATTGCCATAAATGTTATAGTGAATTATTAGAAAAGTGAAAAGACAAAACAGAAGCAAACACATAATGTATAATTGGGGAAGTCCTAATAACCATGTTAAACCAAACAAGCAATCTCATGAATCACAATGAACTGACCACTTAATCAAATCTGAGTGGAGACCAATATTGGCTAGGTGACATGCATTCGCATTACGCTATGTAAAACCATGTGAATAACTTAGCTTGGCTGTGTATCTACTTATTTACCATGCATGGAGTAGCACAAGTATTGTTAAACAAGAAAGATATTACTGACAATTCAAACCCTTCTCCACTTAAAAGTCTGTACCAATTTAACTGCCATAAGCTCTAAAGAGTAATTCAAATTTGATAAAGGAAACGATAAGAAGACTGTCTACTTTTCACCAACTAGACAGACATAGAAACCCACAAAATCTAAAAGCAATTCATAGAACTTGTAGCAGATGGTCTGTAGGATAATAATTAAATATTTTTACTTTCAGACTTGCTTAAATATTTCAGATATAAGTTAGTGGTTTAGTGAGTGGGGAAATTTAAACATTGCAATACATGCTCCAGTCCAGAGGAAAACCTCAACTCTTCCCAATTGCTATAATTTCAACCTTGTTCTGCTATCTTCATTCTTAGTGACCCATATAATATATTAACATCTTATTAAACATTGATCCCAAACATCATGTCTTTCACCATCCATCACTCCTAATTTCTATTTTGCTAAAAGACAATGAGATAACTAATATTAATAAAATAAGTGAGCTAATGCACTTCCATAACAAACTGAAGAATCCTATATGGTAGTGACGTATCACAAATACACTAAAAACTTGTATCATAATAAGATTTTCTCAGTTACAGATATTTTTCCAGAAAAAGACTCCTATATCCATTACCACAGATTATGCCTACTCAAGGATACCCAAACTATGGCCAATTATTAAAACCAACATGCGCTTTATTTTATATGTTGATGAAATTTACGGCCTTAAATTCCCTAGCTCTCAATAACTAACCATGGTTTACAGTTTACTTTCAGTAGCCAAATAAACTATCAGAAAAGCAAAATGATTTAGAGATTATGCAATCCAAACATACTTAATTTTTGGATGGTCAGACATCTAACTTTTGATCTGTCAATAGTATATCTCAAACCCGAGGTATCTCCGCTCTCTCCTTTAAATTCCAGATATTCACCCCATACAAATCTATTACCTTCCATCTCTAACCTGCAAAGAAGTAGACAACTTTTTAGTGTTTTCTTTCTCATGTGATAACATTGTAAAACATAAATTGAATATTGCCGGAAATAATCACTCAATGAAAAATCAATAATTTATAACATATATGGCTAGGAAGTTAGACTGATGGATAGCTGCAGGAATAGCTCAAGCCCCATGCCAAGAATAACCCTAGGGTTTGAATAGGCTATTTGAACCAAATTAATCCCAACTAATTTAGAGTCATTTAACAAAAGGTCGAAAAAACACTGGAAGAAGTCATCAAGAAGCCAAATTTGGGGGATGATTGATGTACTATGCCACAACAGGTGCTTGCTCAATTCAAAAGAGCAAGAGGGTTTCACCTTTGAAAAAGCAAAAGATAAATTGCCCAGGGCACTGTAATTAGTTCAATTTGAAGGTAGAGATTTTAAAATCAGTTTTAAATGAAATAGAACATAATCAAATACAAAAAGATCTATGATTAGTTTAATCTTTCTTAGTTTTTTCTCAGGAAAAAAAAACTAATGTAGAAAGCTTTATTGTCTCTCACTAAGAAACAAAACAATAAAACAAAAACCACTACAACAAGAACAATATTGATAATAGTTTTATTTAATATTGTATTCATTAAATCTTCGACTAGTGACTGCTCAAACTTATTTTATTACCTGTCATAAAAGCCTTCAGTCTACAAGTCATGTTTGTCACATTTGAAGCTTTTGATTTAAATGGTTTCGTAATAGTCGTGCCCACTAGGACACAAAACAATAAAAATAAAAACAAAAAGAACAATAATAAAGATAATAGTTTTATAAGAACGATAATAAAGATAATAATTATATTTAAAATTGTATTCATTACATCTTCAAGTAGAAACTGCTCAAACTTATTTTACAAGCTATTTCATAAAAGCCTTCAGTCTATACTAATCATGGTTGTAACATGTGAAGTGATCATAATAATACATATTATACAGGATATCCAAAGCATCTTTCTCTGTCTATTTAGTTAAGATGTATCACATTCACATTAACCATAAAAGACAGTTTCATTAGCTGCAAAAAAGAAATGCAATAAAATGCAGAAAAAATGAGTCTCAGAGTTTTGAAAGGCATAGATGAAAACAAACCTGTCTCTCATTGGAGCTGTGCTGATAATATAATTGAGTTTATATTGTTCTGGTTTCAGTTGCACCAATTGGTCATAGGTAATGACCTCAGGCAGGTGTGACGCAATGCTGACAAAACGACAAAACCACATTTTATAGGCTACATGAGCAAACTACCAACAGACCAGTTTAACACAATATAACACATTTATGAATCAGATTCCAAATTTGTGGAAAATTTCTAAAAGATTATTTACCTGACCATAGTTATTGCCCATAACTTTCTATGTGCGATAAAAGATTGGAATGAAAAGCATCCTAATCTCAAAATAAATATGTAAAATTGCTGGGCAGTAAATTTTCAGGCCAACTGTATTATTGGGATAACATTCTACCCCAAAAATAACTCCTTTGATATTGCTCCCAAATGTGGGTACATTGTATGTAAATCAGAAAAGAGCTAATTATGTGACAGGTGGATAGGCAATTATTATTTACAGGAATATCACTTTCAGTTGAAACAAGCTGCATTAGATGTCTAGGTTTTGTGAAGATGTGAACTCGTACCGCAATTTTGGATTAGAAAGTATCACTTTGTAAGACAAACATCCTTCTCGTACAGCAATTCCCCTTCGTTCAAGATATGATTCAACAATGGAAGCTTGTTTCTTCACTTCCTCCACCTGGAACACAGAAATTCAAAGAAACAGAAAAAGTTGGACGACCAATAAAAACATTCAGTACATATTTCTTTTTGTCCTTAATTTCCCAACTTCTAGAAAGCTATAAAGATCAAAATAAAGGAACAAAACAAGAAAACCATGCAGGCAAAATCTTAAACCAGACTATGAAACATCATGACAAATCAAGGAAATTGATAACATCCATCAAGAAGACATTCAATACATTGGATATTTCTAATCAATAAAACATCAGCAAAAACTTTCTTAAAAGTCATATATAATCCATGACAAACACTATTATAATCATTTTAGAGCATTAATAGTAAGTACATATGATCATTAATCACACGGTAAGTACCGTTCTTTATTTCATTAAAAAAGAAAAAGAAGAGGATGATGGAGATATGCATTAAGCTGGAAAGACTATTTTTTACCTTCAGAAGCTACCAACTGTTGAAGTCAGGAAATCTTAGCAATCAAATATGCTACAAGCTATGCTTAGCAGCTCATTAAAGAAACGGATACTTTTAACTATAACTTACAGGATTGGGATGAAGAACAGCTCCTTGTTGATGGTCACCAGTACAAGACCAGCTGCCATCCTCATTGATTGATGGAAATCCCAAGAAATGCTTGACAGAAATCACTATTACCTCCCTGTAGTTATGCATTTTACTGTTATTAAAATTACATTATCCTAAATCTGATAACTGTCAAGAAAGTTAATATTAAAAGCAAAAACACTAAAATCATAACTAGTTCTATGTTGTTTAAGCCTTTTATTTCCCAAATATCTAAAGCCAAAAAAAACTTGACCCGAAGCTACAGTTGATATCTCAGCTCAAAAACGGTAGTTGAGAACCAACACATCTCTTCACAAGTTTCTCACATTGATAAAGAACATTTATAGAACGTAGGCACAAATACAATGTGAGGGGAACTGGAACCTATGACCTTCTGATCAAACTTAAGTTACGATCAGAAGGTTAGCATGATATGTAAACACAGACAGACAACAGACTTGCTCTCATCATACGAAAGAATCCAAATAGCCTGTCATAGTTAAAATAATAGCAAGGGCAGAGCTAACATAGGTCCAGAAGGGTTGATTTCTACTTCAACTTCTTGAGAGAATTAATGAGAGGTTAAATTTTCAATAACTCTGATTTTTTTTTAAACAATATCATTTTTATAGTAAATCTTTTTACCGCACTGCCTGAAATTCTTCCCAGTGGTAGGTGTTAAGCGCAGCCCAAAATTCTATCCCCAAATTTTGGGGTAAGTTCTACTCTTAGTTTTAAGAGAATTCTAGTTGCCATATAACAGAGAGAACTGAACCCAGAACCTCCAAAGTGGAGGTGGAAGTTCCAACCACCCTGCCTATTGTCACGGACTGGGGCGTGACACTATGATGTGATTGGCCTTATAACCCTGACTTTAACATTAAAATAGTTGCAATTGCTTTTGCTCTTCACAGTGCACATAAATGTACTAAATATGAGGAACTTCTTTTGCAAGTTAAAATTAATGAAAATTCAGTACTGTTTAAAGCTATCACTTTGAAAAACATTCTACATAACTAACTGGATTAAAAGAATGAAGTATTCATAATGCACTAAAAATTGAAGTGAATGGAATTTCCCTGATTTTAGTTCTTGTCTCTGCCAATGATTAAGAGCTTATATTTATTATTTTACCAAAATTTTAAGAAAACAAAAAAAGAAGGAGAAATAGATTTAACACATTAAAGGAAGATCAAAATTTACCCAGTAGTGACAAGAACTATATCAATGATCTGTCGCAAACCCGTATCAGGATCAGGAATTCGGAGCCCCACATGTGCTTTTCCTCCATAAAGCTCTTCAAGTCTTCAAATTAGAAAATACATAAATTAATTACTCGCGGAAAAATTTATTTTAATAAAAAAGAATCTCATACTAAAACAAAAGAGAAAAACAAGGAAAATAAGTTTTCCAAGTTAGCTTTCAAATAAGATTATGAAAAATTGAACTTCGTAACTTAAAAAAGAAAATGAAAAAAGAAACCAACTAAAGGAAACAGTCTATCATCTTCATTTCTTTGATCAAACTATATCAGCAACCCCCACCAAAAAGAAAAATAGTGAACAAGTTAAAATCTCTAAAATTAAACTAAATTAATTAAATTTGAGCCAATTTTTCTTACAAGCATCAATTTCTCAGCAACCAAAGAGAATAAAATAACTAGAAAATTTTGAAAGTGGAAAAACCTCTTGGCAACTGAGAGGATGACATTGTAATCAGGATTTTTGACGTCCGAAGCATCGGCAGTACGAGCGTTTCTCCTGAAGATTTTGAAAGTGAACCCCGAGTTTCTCTCGAAGAAATCGTAAATGAAGAGAATGCAGAAAACCCAGAAGCATATAGGTATTAATTCGTAGAGAACCCCAAAACATAAAGATTTTAAACCGCAGAGTACCCAAAAGCATATAGATATTAATTTGCAGACAACCCAGATGCTTATATATATCAAACTCAACCCCAAGCATATAGATATTAAACTCAAACAGATACTCATCGGGATTGTTTGGATCAGAGAAAATCTTTGTTTTGCTGAGATATTTACTGCAACAATATGCTTTTTGTGTCGCCTTGACAAAATTTTTTGCTTAAAGCATTCATTAGTCCTTTTTCTGGCGGGTATTTTTATTGGCCGGTTGACTGTTGACGTAAAAAGAAAAAAAGTAACCCAAATCCGAAAGGTGTTTTAGACGAGGAAAATGATCTCAACAGTTTTAGATATAAAAAGGGGCAAGGACGTATGAACCCCGCACTATGAGCTAATACTTAACTTAAGCCCTCTAATTTTAAATACTCGTATGCTCCCCTTCTGTTAGTAATTTCGTCTAATTTGGATTGAGGAAGTGGATATCATCAAGAATTACTTAATTGAATCAACTGTGACATATGGCAAAATTTTAGATTCTACATTAAAAAATATAATAAAATAAGTAAGGGTTAACAATAGTTAATAGTCGATTATGCTGATTAGTCAACACGAACTAATAATTTATTATTTTCAGTCAATTCTAATCAATAATTGATCAATATTTGTAAATGATTAGTCAATACAAGTCAACATTAATTAATAGATGATCAATACAAAATTAATACAAATCAATAATTAGTTAATTAGCCAATAATTAGTAATACAAAATTATTATTATATACAAGTAATAAACTATAAGTAATTGTTGTTATTGTTATGTTAAGTATTAATATTGTGTTTTCTTATTTTTATTCAAACGAATGAAAATCAAAAGATAAGTAATTTAATATAAATAAACAGAAAATTAACAATCAATATAAGACTAGAAATAACAATATAAAATTACCAATAATAGATAAAATCTAAGATTACAACTATCCTTTGATACATTACTTAAATCAATTAATCTTTTATTAAGTTAATCTCTCAATATGAATTATTGGCTAGATCTCTAATAGCATTACAAGTCTTTGTTGATGGTCGGACGACTATATCTTACCTAACAATTACCTATATGTCGATGATAATAAGATAAAATTAAAACTCGTTAAGAACTGTTTTATTACTACTATATATGTCATATGAGTATATGTTTATCTCATATGAAACTCATAACTGTTATGTTATGATCATATATCAAATTATTCAAGTCAATACAAAAATTCTTTCGTTAAGTTTATTAAGGTTCTTTAATCAATGTAATTAGTGATATTGTAATTAAATAGCAGTAAGCATAAAATAATTGAATAATTTTATTATTGAGTTTATAAAAAAAAAAGAACTTGAATTTAATCACATATCAAGTTCAAAGTTGTAACTTTAAATATAAAAATTTATCTCATGACGAAATAAAGAGTTTTAAAGCTTATTAAGAAAAACATTATAAAAATCATAAAAACTAGAGAGATAAAGAGTTATAAAAACTAAAAAGATAAAGAGTTGAAGAGATGAAACTAATTTTATTGTAATCTTCAATCTTCTAGTATTTTTGATCCTTTAAAAGTTGCTCTCTCTCTTTAAAAGATTGTTTTCTCTAGTACTGCTTCTTCTCCTCTCTTTTTTCTAGATTTTAAATAGGCTTTTTGATTTTTGATTTATAGGTTTTTTAATCTTCAAATTAAGGTAAAATATAAAATATAAGTCAAGCTAGGATTTTCCTTTCTTGTGCCTAGCACCAAAACTGTTTAAAAAGTATTGTTCACGCATTACTATTCGTGAATTATTATTCATGCACCACGGCCTTTGCTTTTGGGTGCTGTGGCACTAGGAACATTGACTTTGGTACAGTGCTAGGATCTTAGTACTGTAGTAAAATTATTGTAGCAGATTACGTTAAATGAGTATTGTAGTAATCTATTATAACAAAATTGATATTTTGCATTGTTTTCTTAAGATTTTTCTCCCAAATAATTACATTGACTTTAAACTTATAAAATAACAATAAAAAATATTAAAAAAACCTAATATTTATGAGTAAAATGAACAAATGTTAAGCCTATGAAAGACTAAATAATAAATATAAAATATACCCATTAAACTCCCCCAAACTTAAGAATTTGTATGTCATTGAGCAAAGAGAAAGAAAACTAAAATTAAAAACTCGAAAGACAAAAAGGTGGGTTAGTTTTAACAATGTATCTCAAATATTGCATATAGTTTATAACTTATGAAAAACTTTAGCTACATTAAAAGTTAGAATGTCAATCCATGCACTAGCCTTACCCAATATGTGATTCTCTTGGTGAGTATGTGTGAGTTATTCTCATTAATCATTCATACTTGGATCAGTTTATACATACAAGGATTCAAAAGATTTGTCTCCAAAAAATTCACATTTCATATGCTTACTTTTCATACCACTCTACATTAATATAGATGCATATATAATCAATGATTAAATATGGCTTTTTATTCAACTTGTAATGTACAGCTATGGTGAAGGTAGGGTAAAATAGATAAATTTTAGGCTTAGTTTATACTATAAACACATATTCTTGTTCTTGGATTATTTCTACATTTTACCAACTTTCTCAAAGATCTCCCAAACTTATTTTATACTTTTATTTGTCCACTTTTTTGCTCAACTTTCTTTTTTTTAAAAAAAAAAAACTAAGGGTGTATATATATATATATATATATATATAAGAACTCATTACAACCCCGAATTTAAGTTTTAATAACTTCTTATTAGCAATCAAAAACCCACAACCACTCTTCTTTCTAATCCTTCCATAAGCTCAATATTCCATATAAATCAGACACTATGCTTATGGTTTGTGAAGGTTGTTATGAAAGAAGTTTATTCAAAGGCTAAAGTATAGTTGTGGTTAACAAAGAAAAATAGTCATTAGACTTAAAGTGAGTGACAAGAGAAAAAAATAATATAATTGATAGGTTCGAAAGGCTTGAACGATCTAAACATGCTTTAAAATAAGTTTCTTAATCATGTGCAAACTAAGATTTCACCTTGAGTGGTAATCAAATAAGTTTATGCATAAACGTTCTCTAAATCGCAAACAAATAAAATAATCATAATTATGTGCTTAATGAATTCAAAGAATAAAAAATATGTTAAAAATTTGATACAATAATTAAATATAAGAACAATTACAATTCTATCATTTCTTAAGAATTATATTTATCACAATCAAGTTCTTATCATTAACTATTAAAATATCATATCAAACCTAAAACTAATAATTAACTGAAAAAAATTAACATGCAAAACATAAAATAAATAAAAACAACAAGCAAAATTGATGCAGCTAAAAATAAACATAGATAAGTGGTTTCCTCTCGTAAACTTACATTTGATATTGTCCTCAATTAAAATATCATATCAAACCTAAAACTAATAATTAACTGAAAAAAATTAACATGTAAAACATAAAATAAATAAAAACAACAAGCAAAATTGATGCAGCTAAAAATAAACACAGATAAGTGGTTTCCTCTTGTAAACTTACATTTGATATTGTCCTCAATGGCAAAAAAGTAAAAGTAAGAGTAGAAAACTTTTTTAGTAAATAAAGGCTCAACTCTATGGCATTTGAATCTTTGGTGTTGTATCGTTGGAATTTGGAACTGGGATTCTTTTTCTAGTTCTTGCGTCAAGGTGTTGGATATATCTGAGATCAAGAGAGTCAAATTTCTAGGCTTAAGCATGTGGCCATGGCTGGTAGGCGCTGTGGCACTAGCTTGTTGCGTGGTGTCATTTTCTACTTCTTGAGTGCTAACTTGCCATTTTAACACACTAAAAATAAAATAAACTATATTAAAAATTAAAAAGTTACTTGGATTACCTCTCAAGAAGTGTTTAATTTAACATTATTAGCTTGACGTTTTTCGGATTCATGGTGGATCAAACTGCATGTCTGAGACATCTTGCTTGCAAACTTTAGTTTGTGTCTTTGAGTGATAACATTATTTTTCTTCGACTTCTACTACTTTATGAGAAAGTTTTCTTAGATGCGGCCCTAATCACCTTGATTTAAGCCTTCCCAGATAATCTAAGACCATAAAAATGAGCCTCATTGGCTGGTATCTACTAGTTTCTTCATTATGACTTGTCATGTAGCTTTTTGTCTTTAATTTTTTGCAATGATGCCTTTTTATGAGCTTAGCATTGAATCACCTTGGCTACCTTTAATTTTAAAGGCTGTTATACTTCATGTAGAAGTATCATGTTAATTTTAAAGTAGCATGAGAAATGTTTAGAAAACTACTGTTGATCAAGGTTCTTCTCTTAAAATCTCTAGGAAAATGATGGTGGTGGATTGTAAAGGCTTAAGTTGCTTTATTGTTGCGCTTCTTATTTCTCTTCTTGAGCTTTAACTTTGTCATCTATTTTAAATTTGTCTTCCTAAAAACTTTCTTTTGATTGAGATTTTTCCCTTTCTTCATGTAGCTCTTTCCCACTCTTCAAAGTGATTACCTTGTATTGTTTCATATTTTTCTTTGGATGTACCTTCATATTGCTAGACAAGGAGCTTTGTGGATAACTATTTAAAAATACGGCCAATTAGTTTACTTGAGTTTCCAACGTCTTTAGAAAGGCTGCTTGGTTCTAAATGAGATTAGCTCGACTTTGAAGAAAGGTGTTAATCCATATCATGTACTATATGAGGTTTCTTCTAAATCCAATTCCTTCTCAAGCTTCTATTGAGGTTGTGTAAGAATGTTAAAAATATTTCTTCACTATGGATTATAGTTGTTGGAATTAGAGATGTGTTACTGTACATGAAAGTTTTTCATGTAATGCGCAATCTCAATGCATAAGTTATTTGAATAGTTGTCGCCATAAAAGTCATTAGTAAGGCTGGCTTTTTTATAGTATTGACTCTAATGGCATCTATTTTCTTGAACAGTAATTGATTTATGCAACTAATGAGGTGAGTGCCTTCATATCATGAACTTCTGCTATCTTTTTTAGTGTTATCTTTGTTGGTTATTGGTAATTGTTAGATGCCATCTCCTCAAAATGATTATATGTTTTTCTAGTTGATTTATTCATTAAAGCTCCACATGTTGTAGCATCTACTATGGTCTACAATTATCCCATCCAACCATTATAGAAAGTCTGCATGAGTAACCACTTTAGAATCCCATGATGTGGATATTTCCTAAGCATATCTTTGTATGGCTCCATGCTTCATATAAAGACTCCAAATCATATTACATGAATGCGGTGATGTCATTGCACATCTTTGCTATTTTAGATGGTAGAAAGAATTTAGACAAGAATTTCTATGTTAAATCATCCCATGTTACTATGGATCTAGATAACAATAACATTAATCAACTCTTTACCTTGTCTCTAAGTGAAAAAGAGAATAGTTGAAGTCTTATGGCATTATTAAAAATTCTGTTGAACTTGAAGGTATCAAAAATCTCCATCAAATTTATTATATGCTTAATAGGATCTCATTCAGTTGCCTGTTGAAATGTGTAGAATCCCTTAGCATTTGAATGGTGCTTGGTTTGATCTCAAAGTTATTGGCATTTATTGTTGGTTAGTGTATGCTGATGTGAATGCCATTGACCATTGGGACTGCATAACCCCTCAAGAATCTATGCTCTTTAACTTACTACTAAATCTGAATTTGATTGGCTTTGATGTATAGTTGAAAGGTAACCTAAAAATAAAAAACAAAAAGAATTCAAAAGTAACATAACAAAAATAAAAATAAATGAGATATAACTATAACACAGGAAATAAAATAAAAAGAAGAAAATATCTAAAGTAAGAGTAAGATAGATTAGTATTAAAATTAGTAAGAACAACAAACTAATTTCTTGGCAATGATGCCAAAACCTTGTTGTATTGTACTAAAGTGTAAGTGCATACTATTATAAAACAAAGTAATAAAGAATGAATAGAGTATTATTCTCATAAAAAATTCTTGTTATTGTTATGCTAAATACTAAAATTGTGCCTTCTTACTTTTATTCAGACGAATAAAAAAAAAAGTAATCTAATCTAAATAAATAGAAAACTAGTAATCAAAATAAAACTATAGATAAATATAATCACCAATAATAAATAAAACCTAGGATTTCAACTGTCCCTTGATACTTTACTTGAACCAATTAATATTTTCTTAAGTTAATTCCTCAATATGAATTATTGACTAGATCCCTAATATCATCACAATCCTCTGTCGATAGTCGAGCAACTATATCTTACCCTATAATTACCTATATGCCTATGGCAATCAGATAAAGATAAGACTCATTAAAAACTAATTAATTACTACTATATATGCCATATAAGTATATGTCTATCTTATGTGAAACTCATAACTACTAGGTTATAATAATATATCAAATTATTCAAGGCTAACACAAAAATCTCTTTGTCAAGTTCATTAAAGTTTCCTAATTAATCTAATTACTAATCAAGTAATTAAAAAGCGATAAGTACAAAATAATTGAATAATTTGACTATTGAGTTCATAAAAATAAAAAAATAATTTAAAATCAATCATATCGAGTTCAAAATTGTAATCTTAAATATAAAAATTTAGCTCATAATGAAATAAAAAGTTCTAGAGCTTATTAAGAAAAATGTTATAAAAATTTATAAAAGCTACAAAGATAAAAAGTTAAAGAAATAAAACTAATTTTGCCAAAATCTTTAATTTTCTAGTCTTCTTAACCCTTTAAAATTTGTTCTCTTTTCTCTAAAAAATTATTTTCTCATGTGCTCCTCCTCTCTTCTGTCTTAATTTTGAAATAGGTTTTTTATCTTCTATTTATAAGTTTTTTAGTCTTCAAATTAGGGTAAAATATTAAATATAAGTCCTAAGATTTCTCTTTATTGTGCCAAGCATTGACACTGCTTAAAAAGTAATGTCTATGTGTGTACTATTTATAAAGTACTATTCATGCATTGGGAACTTGGTTTTTGGGTGTTGTGGCGCTTAGAACGCTAACTTGGGCGGTGCAGCAGTGAGATTGTACTGTAACAATCTATTATAGCATAATTAATATTTTGGTCTTTTTGTGGATTTTCATCACAGATACCTCCTGTTGATTTCAAACTTGTAAAATAACAATAGTAAACAAAAAAAAAACCTAATATTCATGCTTAAAATGAACAAAGGTTAAATCTATGGAAGCCTAAATAGTAAGTATAAAATACGTCATCAAGTTCAACCTTTCTACAACTACCATGGTCTAACAGAAACAGTGTTTTTAAGAAAGTGACCTGACGAGTAAAGAACACATTTTGTTCCTTGGGATCGTAGAACTGATATTTTTTTGAATGATTGGGATATCCAATAAACTTATACTTTTACCCATTGGGCGTAAGTTTATCTTGTTGCATAACTTTCATTTAAGTAAGATAGCCACAAATTTTAACATACTCAAGGCTTGGTTTCTTACCAGTCCACATCTTATATGGAGGGGTAAGAATGGCCCTTGATGGAACTTTGTTAAGTAAATGAGCAGCATCGATCGATTGGTAAAGATATTTAGCAATATCGGTAAAGTTTATCATCAATCGAACACTATCTAATAAAGTCTAATCCGTCTCTCTAAAATACCACTGTGTAGAGGAGTACCTGAATGACTATACTAAATGAGAATCACATTCTTCTTTAAGTAATTAATGAGTTCATTGCTCATGTATTCACCCTCTTGATATGATCATAGGCATTTAATAAATTTTGCAATTGTTTTCTCTACTTCAAGTTGAAACTCTTTAAACATTTCAACAATTTCCAACTTATGTTTTATAAGAAATAATAATAGTATCAAGACAAATATCGAAAAAGATTATAATGTATCAAAACCTACCTATGGTAGTGTGACTCATTGAACCACGTACATCGTTATATATTAGTTACAATAAATCAATGGCCTAATGTCTAGCATCACTAAATAAATATTGGGTCATTTTTCTTTGAATACAAGATTCATAAACTAGGTAAGGTTCTATGGGGAGATAGGGTATCTGATTGTCCTTAACCAAACGGATTAGATGTCTCACGCCTATATAGTCTAATCTTATATGCCAAAATTCTGTATTATTTCATGAGTTCATTGCTCATGTATTTACCCTCTCGATATGATCATAGGCATTTAATAAATTTTTTAATTTTTTTCTCTACTTCAAGTTGAAACTCTTTAAACATTTCAACAGTTCCCAACTTATATTTTATAAGAAATAATAATAGTATCAAGACAAATATCGAAAAAGATTATAATGTATCGAAACCTACCTATGGCAGTGTGATTCATTGGACCACGTACATCGTTATATATTAGTTTCAATAAATCAATGACCTGATGTCTAGCATCACTAAATAGATATTGGGTCATTTTTCTTTAATACAAGTTTTATAAACTAGGTAAGGTTCTATAGGGAGATAGGGTATCTGATTGTCCTTAACCAAACAGATTAGATGTCTCACGCCTATATAGCCTAATCTTATATGCCAAAATTCTGTATTATTTAAAGTTTCTGAAAATTTTCTTTTGTTAACCTATACATCAGACATTTCGTGTAGTATTTAATATATGATGGCCATTAATCATTGGACAATAAGCTACCAAAACATTATCTTTACCAAATAAATATAAGGAAACATTTCTAATATTTATATGATAACCTTCTCTATCTAACACATGGAGGGATATAATTTGTCGTATTATTGTCAGCAAAAAAATAGTAATTATACAATATAATACTACAACCTAAATGGAGAAATAAATCAAAAGTTCTAACAGCCTCACCTTCGAAGAAATCTCTATTTCTTACACAAAGTTGTACTTCTCCTTTATTTAGCTTCCTAACTCCCCTTAGTCTCTATAACATATTGTAAATATGAAAAGGATTTGAGGTAACCAATATCCAACCAATGATAGTATCAAAAGCTAATGAAATGTAAATAATAGGTGAGCATATACTTGAGGGATTCTTCTTTACTGTATGTAAGGCTTAACACCGATTTATATAAAGAATTGTTAACATAACATGAAGACTGAGATTTGAAACATGTTGTAGAACCATGTACATAGTCTCAAATCTCTTAATATAAGATATCATTTACAAAACATGAGGACTGATTGGACTGCCTTTTGGAAGCCTTGCCTAAAACAACATTTTAATGATATGATACATCTTTGCTTATTATCGGTCACCAAATAGTCCCTCAGATGAAGCATAATACTACTTGTATTATCTATATGCATATGTTTCCTCTAAAGTTCAATAGACATTAAGGCAAAGATATCTGGCTTGACTTTCAAGTCATCATCTACCCATTTCTGATAATTATCAACCTCTTTTGACTGGATTTATCAAAAACACCTCTAGGCATCTTCTAATCAACCACGTATCCAAGCTTTTCTAAATACAGAATAATTTTAAGATTCATGTATTAGTTAGAGTAATTTTTGGCACTTGTTAGTCGGTGTGCATCTAATATGCTTACGAGTTGCTCAAACTCATTTTATCTTCAAAGGATAAAAAAAGATATGTTAACATAACATTTTTCAAATCTTACAAATGCTATTTAGATCATGGTATATGATGTACAATTTCTAACTAAGCACAAGTGTTACTATCGTACCAAGTAATATAAGATTTAAGTCCAAGTATCGTTCCCATAAAGACCTATTTAATCTAAATATTATAATCAAGTACTAAAATTAATCCTACTTTACTTTTACTCAAACAATCTTAAAATTGAATAATCTTTAACTTATCTAATTTACTATACTAAACCTAGTATTAAGTAATAAGCAAATAAGAGTTGAATTCACCAATTTAAAGAGAATCAAGGGTTTCAACATATCCCCCAATACTTCATTAAACCTATTATTCTCTTATTTAATCCCTCAATAATGAATTATTGGCTAGAACATGAATATTGTTATAAGCCTCTATCGATGGCCAAATAACTATATTTCATCCTAAAAATTACCTATATATCTATGGTAATCAGAATAGTATAAAACTCATTTAAGACATGTCAAATTATACCATACATGCCATATAGGTTTTCGTCTATTCTACATGGAACTCATAGTTGTTACCCTATGATCATGTATCAAGTTATCCTAGGCTAAACACATAAATTCCTCTGTCGATTTCATTATGGTTCCTCAAACATACAATTTATGAGCCAGGTATAAAGAAAGCATTAAATAAAAGATAGAATGAACAATCTCCTTCATTAAGTTCATAAAATAAGATATGTAATAGAATTCAATTACATATTAAGTTCAAAAGTCTAACCCTATATCACGAAAGGTTAGTTTATGATGAATTTAAGAGTTTCAAAGAAAAAATTTAAAGACATAGTAAACAAGGACATAAAATAAGAGAAAAGAAAAGAAAAGAAATAAAACAGGTTTGATGCCATGAATCTGTTCTTTCTCTTTCTTGCGTGTTGCACAATCTTCGCTTCTTCAATCTTTAATTATTTGCTTTGATCTCTCTATTGTGCTATCGTATTGGTTATTAAAAGAGGTCTTTTATAGGCTTTCATAATCCTAAAGGCCTATAGCTTAGAGTCCAAGTCATTTTAGGATAATAGTAAAATTTTCTTTTTTATCATTGAGCATTGCAAGGCTAGATGTAGGCGTCACGATAATGAGACTTGGGAAATCCATCTTAACATTTTCTAGCTAAGCATCGCAACGCTAACACTGTAGAAAAGTACTGTAGTAAAATCACTGTTCACCATTACCGTAGGGTTTACTGTAGCAATGTTGATATTTTTACCTTATAATCATTAGATTTTTCGTCCCTATTTGCTCTATTAACTTCAAACTTACAAAATAATAATAAAAAATATAAAAAGTTAAATAATCTTTATTTAAACAAATATTAAGTTTGAAAGATAAAAATATTAAACTTAATTAATCCCTATGTATATATATTCATTCTAAAAGCGCCTCTCCACTACCTTATGTACTCTTTTTAATCTCTCAAATAGGAATATGAAAGTTTAACTCTTTAAACTTTACAATGGAAAGTAGACATAATCAAATTTATTTTGACCTCGTGCTTTAGCAATATTGGTCATTGTAAATGCAAAAGGTAGATAACATTTGTTAATTGCATCTCATGTAACTCTTAACTTTGGTCATGAACTATTTATTATTCTCACGCTTTATCAATATAAGACAAGTCATGTTTAAAATCATCTTGACAATCATCAAATATAAGTTATTAATAGCACCCTTATGCTTTAGCAATATTGAGCGATAAAAAATTTCTTATATTTGCCTCATCTCATGTTTAACAGGTATAGTCCAAATCACTCCGACCAATCCTTCACGTTTCAATAATATTAAAAATAACCGAGGTAATACGTCTAATATCCTATTGATAAAATGGACAATGTTTAAAGTTCTCTAAGAATGAAACAATTACAATCTAATTTTGAGATATTTTAAACACATCTACATCTCATGATGATAGTTTGTTTTAATATTAAATTAATTTTACTTAAGCACAACTAACCCCTATCAATAGGAATCCCATTGGTTGACATAGTGATGAGGGTCTATTGTCCCTCTGCAGGTGAGGATATTTGGCATCTTAAATCCCTTTGGTAGCTTGATATTTCTAAGTTCGTCTGTGAAAAAGGAAATGCTTTCCTGTTCAGTCTTCCTTGATGAGAGTCTTTACGTCTCTTTCTCATCGAAGAATTGATGTAGTTGTTTTATGAGGCCCTAAACCTTCTTGACCAGGGGGTCATTATTTCAAAGCATTGAGTTATGCTATTGATTGTGCTTATACTCTCTGATCTAGTTAATGGCTTTCCTTGCATTCTCATCGATCCTATTTATAAGGGCGCAATTGCAATAGTATTTTTAGTACCAGACTTAGGTATTTGACTCTATATTATGAATATTTGACTATTTAATTGTATTTTTTTTAATCATAAATAGGTGCATGAGGAAAAATGAGAAGAATAGGAACAACTGGGAGTTGAATCAGATGAGAAACGAGTAAGATGTGCTCAAAATATGACACTGGGCAAACTTAGGCCTGGGCGCTGGGCACTACAGCGCCTAAGGAAGAAAGCTGGGTGCTGCGGCACCTAGTGACCAATGCCACAACATCTAGTCGGCCACCACTAAAGATGTATTTCTAGGTTATGGCACTGCGACGTCCATACAACATATAAAATGGCCTCTAAAAACTCCTATTTTGACTTGGATTCAAAGGCTCTCGACACTAGGATTTCTCATACCTATGAAAGCAATATTTTATGAGCAAAAACACAGACTTTGGAGAGGCAAAAACGTAAAGAAACAATTCAAACACAAATTTAAGAGATCAAAGTTAAAAAATCAAGATTCAAGTCAAGGAAGAGAGAGAAACACATCAAGGTGTCTTCTTGAATAGTTTTTCTCATATATCCTTATTATTATGTTCCTATTCTTATTGTTCTTCATAGATTGGTTTGATACTATTGGTTTTATGATGAGCTAAACATTGTTTATCTAGGATTAGACTAGTTTTGTTAATTCTTAGTTTATGAACATAATATATATAACTAATGCATTCTATCTTGATCTTAATGCTTTCATTATATCTGATCATTATCTTGAATGATTAAGGTACCATGATGAATTCGACAAAGGATTCATGTGTTTACTTAAAATAGTTTGATGCATAATCATAGGATAACAACTATGAGTTTTATATAAGATAGACATATCTAGATGGCATGTATAGTATGATATAGACTTGATCTTAATGAATTACATTCTATTCTGATTGCCATAGACGTATAGGTAGTTGTTCGAATGTATAATATAGTCACTTAACCATCAACAGAGGCTTGTGATGGGATTAGTGTCTAAGCCAATCAATTTGTATTAAGGGATTAACTAAGAAGGTTAAAGAATCCAATGAAATACTAGAGAATAAGTATAAACCCTGGATTATTATCAATTAGTGAATTTATCTCTTTTTTGTTTGCTATTTAGGTTTAGTTTCATTTGATAAAATTAGGTTTATTAGCTAAGTTTTAGATTTTAGGTTTCTCTAAATAAAAGTTGAGTAGACATAATTTTAGTAACATATTAAAGATTTAAATCGTATAGTCACTATGGGAACGATATCTGAACTTAACCCCTATATTACTTGATATGATAGCATGTGCTTGCCTAGGCAATTATAGCATACAACAAGTTTTTAGCACCGTTGCTGGATACTATTTCTATCTATTTTTTAGATCAATACTAATACTAAACTACTTGCTTTTAATTTACATTTTTTTAAATTTTATTTGTTATTTAGTTCATTTTCTTTTTTTTTCTACTTTGATTTTTTTTCTATTTTGCTCAAACAGTTCATGCGAAGGGTAAAAAGTGTTGACTGACTTCTTTTAATTCTGAGATGGAAAGAAACTTGCATAGACTTTGGCTTGAACAGCCCTAAGAATCTTTATACATAGAAGAAAATAACGATCATATTAATAATCTTGTATTTAAACCCTTGATACCACAAAGATCTTTAAAGGATTGTGTTATTCCTAATATGAATAGTATTAATCAATTATTTGGTGACCAACCATCAATACAAATAACTTTGAGATCAAATCGAGTATTATTCAAATGCTAAAAGAGTCTATCTCCCAATAATGATCCTAATATACACATCATGAATTTTTTTGAGATTTGATTTACATTTAAATACAATAGAGTCTCTAGCAATGCCATTAGATTAAGATTATTCCCTTTCTCCTTAAAGGATAGAGCTAAAAGTTAGTTGATGTCGTTGCCAGCAGAATCTATATCAATGTGGGATAATTTAGCACAAAATTCTTAGCCAAGGTTTTTCAACCAGCAAAGATAGCAAAGATAAGGAATGAACTCACCTTATTCAGTTAGATTGATAGAGATTTATTATATGAGACATGGGAGCGTTTCAAAGAATTGTTGAGGAAGTGTCCTCACCATAAAGTCCCTAAATGGCTATTAGTCTAAACATTCTATAATGGATTAATAGGTCATTTAAGGACTATTGTAGATGCCATTACTGGAGGAGTCATAATGAATATGTCCATGGATGAAGTTTATGATCTATTGAAAGAAATAGTGTCAAATTATCACGCCCCAGACTCAAAAGATCTGACACATGACATAACTTACATTCATTCAATAATATTGCATGAAATTTCAAACTTTAATTCAACATAGGAACCTTTAGCAAGTTGCTAGTAAGTTCAACACTAAAATCAACCAATAACCACACATGGTGAAACTTAAACCAAATACAATCACACTTATTAAAATAATACATAAGTATTTATTCAATAGGAAAAAATCAAATATCTTAAACCACGTGTCCCAAAATGAAACACTCAACAACCTAGCAACTTAGGAAACTCAAGGGACAGCAGGAGCCTTGCCAAATCCGCTAAGTACACATGTACCTTATTTACCTGAAATCACCATAAACTATAATAAGTATAAAACTCAATAAGCATACTAATTTTTCATATATCAAAATACAAATACATATATATACACAATGCATGTGTATGATATGCTGTGATAAATCAAAATCATAATTTTATCAAATCACATGTCAGGTAAGTGCTTACACATTCTTTCAAAACATATAATAGGAATACCATCACTCAACTATTACTTAGTAGAACTTTCATATCACATATCACATAATGAGCCAAATGTCACTCGTAGGTGACATACTGTATGAGAGGAATAGTATAAGTAAAGTTTAAATTACACATATATAATACTCATGCCCGAAGGTAAGAGCCAAACCCTCACCCTGATCATTGGTGAGTCCTCTTCCATGCACTAATACGCCACCATATGAATGTGATGACTCAATCTTCCTTTGAGTACCAATAGGATCCTCCCTACATACAAAATATATAACATATACCAATTTTGAAGGAAAGACTACACATAAAGGCTCCATAAATCACATAAGGTGCCTACTAAGTAAATAGTGAGTTCAAGCATCCTCAAAACACAAAACGTATCTCATGGACATTTTCCATTTCAAAAGCTTTCTTTGTTAAACATATTTTATTTGAAAGCTCACTTTCATAAACACGTGTATGTCCATGCTCAATGTCAATGCCTACTTTCATAAACATATTTCTTTCACATTTCATATCAAATATACTTTGACATAACATAAACATATTTCTAAGCACATTTATAAAATCATACATAGACAATTACTATACTTATTGCGATTTCAGTAAAAGCCTAGTATATTTACCTCTTAGCACTTTCAGATACAAGGCTTAATTCTCTTTAACCTATCAATGGAGATTAATCCTTTCATAAGCCTCAAAATTCACACAAAATACTTTTAAATAGCTTACAAAATTATACATATTGCACTTATCACATCGAATTGGTCTAATTACTTAGTTTCTCAAAACCTATCATTCTGACCACTTACACTTAACAAAATTTTCTTATATACCAAACGATGTTCAATTACTCCAAAATCAAATTATATCTTTCTTCACTCATATATATTTCTTATATATGAATATTATATCATAATTCCTACACATTTCATTTCATAGACACCATCAAATCCAAACTATTATTCTGGTCGGATCACTAAACAGTATTCAGTCTAGTAATTTTATAAAATCAAATACTAACTCAAAAATTACAAACTTATCATAGAATTACTCTTGCCACATATTTTAATCAATGATAAATATTTCACTTCAAAATTTCTGTCAAAAGTATTTTAAAACTATTTTATTCTATAGCTTTAAAAATATGTTAATCAAATACTGCAATGCGCTAACACTCTTTAAAAAATCATAACAATTTAACCATATTGATCTAAATTCTCAATTCGGAGTATATCATATTAGACATATAAACTTATCATATTCCATAAATTTGTAATTTTTAAAGATCATTAAGTAGATCAAAAACTGTTTGTCACTGTATCATACTATTAACACAGAACATTTCTACAGGGTCATTTTGGTAAATTCACTACAAATTCAATTTCTGAAATTTGTAATCGATTCAAAGTCTCAAATGATTCTAAACATGTCTAATTTCATGTACTCAAAATTAAAAATTAGAATCGGATCACAACAAGTTATAAAATTCCTAGATCAAGAGACTATCAATTAGAAAATTTGTAATTCATCGTGATTTATCAAGCTATTTACATAAATCATTATCAATTCTCACAATATTTTACGAAATACACACCAAATAATCAATTGTATATTTTTAGAAAAAAAAATTAAAGGAATTAACTAATTTAACACCAAAAAACTAAGAAAGGGTTATAATATACCTCTTAAAATTTAAATTTCAACTTTCTTCTTCTTTTTCTTCTTCTTTTTCTTCTTCTTCTTCTCTTTCTCTCCCATTTCCTTCTCTCTTTTCTCACTCTAAAAGAGGTAGCTCGACTAAAATGAGTGAATTAGGGTTTCAAAAGTGTACTTTTATACTAAGATGCTAATATTTAGTATTTACGAATTAGCCCCTAAAACTTTTAAAGTATTACAATTTGGTCCCTAAAATAAATTTAAAGTCTTGCAAATAAACCCAATACTAGTAGTATGTCCTTAACCTATACACACACTAATAATAATAATATATAAATCAAGTATCACTCACATACAAATAAAATACGTATATTTATATATATAAATACTTATTCTTACCGGTTGTGGATACTGGTTATTACACAAATAGCTACCAATGGCTAGCAAAAAGTGTTACACTAAGAAGAGTTACCGGTGTGTATAAGATGGACATATTTAATGCATTGGCAGCGTAAATCAATATATTATCTAAAAATATTAATGCATTGAACATTATCAAACCTTAGCAAGTAGCTCGTGACTTTTATGATGATAACTTCATGAATAGGCGATGCATGGAGTTAGCAATTATGTGGCCAATTTCAACAGACAGTAACCTAACTCACAATCCAACTTTTATAATCGAGGGTAGAGAGGTCATCCAAACTTCTCTTAGCGTAACAACCAAGAAGGCTCATCTAGACTAATGAATCCTCCAAGATTTCAATTGCCTAAAAAAAAGAAGCCAGCATTAAAAGACATACTCATACACTACATGAAGTCTAATGATGTCATCCTATAAAACCATTTGGCAACCTTGAAGAACTTAGAAGTTAAAATATAACAACTTGCTGTATCTCTTAACAAGTAACTTCGGGGCACTCTACCAAGTGACACCAAGATAAATTTAAGAGAAAATGTAGAGTAATGCCAAGTCATCAACTTGTAAAGTGGTAAGATCTTAAATGACAACATACCATTAACGCCACATCCAAAGATTAAGGAAAATGAGTGGATTGAACAAAAAGATGAAATACAACTATATAGACCATATATTCATTTCCCTCAAAGGCTCTAGAGGTGCAAATCAAGTGTTGAAATAGACAATCAGCAGTATATCAGTTCAGAACCAAGTGCAGAAAATTCAGCAAATGATGGTGCAGAAGCTGATATATTAGTGCAAAAAATTTCTGGAGTGTAGAAAAGCATTAACTCAGTAGAAAATACCAGTTCCAATGTCAAAAAATAGTCCTTGTAATCATTCACACCTCTTTTACAATTCCCACAGAGACTGCAAAATAAGAGATTAGATAAGCAATTCTCTAAATTTCTTGATGTTTTTAAGAAATTGCATATTAATCTCTTTTTTACAAATGAACTTGAACAAACGCCTAAATACGTCAAGTTCATAAAGAGTATCATTTTCAAGAAGATGAGATTAGAGGATTATGAGTCCATGATGTTGACAAAATAGGGTAGCACTATTTTACAGAAAGAAGCCAACTCATAAGCTTAAAGATCCCGAGAGATATACCATACTAGGCTCAATTAGCAATCATGATCTTAGTAAATCTCTATGCGATCTAGGAGTAAGTATCAATCTCATGCCTCTCTCCATCTATAACAAGTTGGGTTTGAGAGAAGTAAAGTCGATTAATATGAAACTTCAACTTTGTTGATGGCTCTCTTGCCTACCTGTAAGGAATCATAGAGAATGCATTAATAAAGGTGGACAAATATATTTTTCTCATCGATTTCATTATTATAGATATGGAAGAAGACAAGAGATCCCTATCATTCTTGGAAGACCCTTCTTAGTCACGGGTATACAGTTATTGATGTTAAAAAATGAGAAATAATCATAATGGTACAAGATGACACTGCAACTTTCAAATTCTTTAAGGAGATCAAGTTGTCATTTGAGAGTGAAGACTGTGGTAGGATTAATGTGATACACCTAAACGTCAAGTAGTTCAAAGACATGAAGATGTTGAACCATTACATTAAAAAGAAAGTGTTAAGGTATAGGAAGAAAAGAAAGAAGAAAAATGAGCAGCACATTGTTCGCGAAATTTTACACACATGAATTGTAACCGCAAGTGCATAGGTCGTGAGCAAGTAATAAAGTGATGAGTAGAGTATCGTTCCCATGAGGATTGTGTCCTAAATTGATGCTAAGTACTATAATGTTGGCAACCTAACTTTATCTAGGCTAATCTAAGTGATAATGTAAGTTATGAACTAAAAATGCTTAAAACTAAATAAACCGGTAAATTAAAATATGATATATCTATAGCAATGGGGTTTTAGGGACTTGATTTTTCTCTATTATTCCTATGATCTTTGTTATTAGTAATCAACAACCAATTTTATGCATTCATTAATTTAGGGTGTATGATTAATCTCATTCACTCTTTCGAGTGCCGAATAAGATACTATGCATAAACAACTAAGTTGATATCCCTATCTAACCCGTTATACATACACGCATTAAGCTACCCTTAAGTGACTACCCTAAGTTCAGTAGTCTCCCAACTCAACAAACTCAAAGCTATGCTTTTTACAACCAACAAATAGATTAAACGTTTCCAGGCATATAACCCAAATGTTTAAATCATCCAATACATTTCCTAATGCAATTAGAAGCATGAAGTGCATAAAAATCATAAAAGAATAATACAAGATAGCTATTAATCACATAACAACATCAACATATATTATTAAATATAGTTCTAATAAGGACTAGAACATATAATCTAACAACAAAATGATAATCTTGTGATATGGTGAATTATATACAAATAGGATCTTATAGTATTGATTTCATTCTATTCTTCCTATGTTCTTCCTATTTAGCAAATTCGTTCAATTCATTAATCAAGGGCTTAAGACTAATCTCATTTCCTCTTTCGAGTGCCAAATGAGATACTATGCATACATATTTAAGTTGATATCCTTATCTAACTTGTTTATATAGACATGCATTATGCAACCCTTAAATTGATTACGCAAGGATTAATTTTATTACATCTCCCGAGTGTCAAATGAAATTCTAGGCATAATGGCACACCCAAAGTGTTCGTGCCTGTCACACATTTTATCAAACACTTGAGGTGTACCACATGTAATCCTAGGCATAATGGCACACACAAAGTGTTTGCGCCTGTCACGCATTTTATCAAACACTTGGAGTGCACCACATGCAATCCTTAAGAAAACCATAATGATTATCTAAGTGTTATTGGCCTTCACACTCAATAACAACCTAAGGCTATGTTGTTTTCCAAATCCAATAAATGGGTCAATCTCGTCCAAGCATCAATTCATAAATTCACAACAACCAATTCACTTTCCAATCAATTGAAAGTATTAAGCATAGAGAAACATAGATGGATCACACGAAAATATACTAAATCATCCAAACATAATATAAATAAAACTACATCAAGCCTTAAAATCAAGTTTAATCACATAAAAATCCAAGCATAGCTCAAATTATCTAGAAATCTATAAATACAACTTATTTAAGCTATATTCATAATTGGAAATTTAAACAAAAGAGAAAAACAAATAAAAGGAAATAGAAAACCAAATTTGGGGATGTCTCCAAAGTTTCAATCTTTCAAATGTCTTCAATGATGCATAAGAAATTTTAGAGACATCATTTTCTCTCTTTAAATTCAAGCTCAAGCCTTTTTCTCCTTGCAAATTTCGTGCCCCTTGTTGCTCAACTCTCTTGGCTCAACAATGGGTGTTTATATTTAAAGTTGTGAAAATAGGACAAAAAAGCCAGTATCCAGTGCCGTGGCATTCGGATTCAATGTTGTGGAGTGGAGCTTCTAGAATACATGTCCCGGCCAATGCCTCGGCATTGCATTATACCACTGTTTATATTTTTAGCATTTTAGTCCCTTCTCAGATTATCATCTCAAATAGCTCCATTTGCATTTGGTTTCTAGTATTTTTACTTTGATAGTGCTTAAACCTATAAAACAACATTAATATGCATAAATACCCAAATTATCTGGATAAATTGAACAAACATCAAGTTTAGGTGGATAAAATATTTTATGCAATTACGCTCTATCACACAGTAAGGAGAAGACCAAAGAAAGGCACAAGAGAACTACTTTACTTCACTAGTCTAAGATTCAAGTCTTTTCAAAGAAGCACGAAAAGAATAAGGCACAAGCTACTGCCTTTGGCTTAATTAAAAAGATGTGAAAGTTAAAAAAGAGAAAGCCTAAAAAGTTTATATACAAAGATGCTATCAAGCTAATGACGCTAAATCAAGTGCTTCTTAGGAGGCAACCCAAGTAAAATTTATTTTTATTTGCTTATTTTCAAGTTTTAATTATGTTAATTTATTTTCTTTGTAGGAATAAAACAACAAGAGAAATATTCAAGGAAACAACATGAAAAAATGCAAGCATTACGAGCAAAGGAGACCAGAGTCACATCATTAGATAATAACACTGCATTGCTTCAACTTCATTTACCAAAAGAGTTTTTCTTACTTTTAAGTTTATTATTTGATATTAGGGACAACGTCTAATTTAAGTTTGGGGGTAGGAACACATAATCTATGTTTATTTTGCTGCCTGATTTGATTTGTTGTCTTATAGGTTAAATTATTTTTTTAGTTGCTAGTTTTAGTTGAGAAGATGATCATTAGTCCATGATAAAAAATAGAATATTGACTAAATTTATTTTCACAAGTCTCTAAAAAACGATAAGACACTTGAGATATTTCTTGTATCATGAATCTTGGATTGATTTCAACTTTAGTTTTGATCATTTACTCTTGAGCACATTGACATAAGCATATATTAGTTGAATTTTTTTATTAAAGATACTCATGCATAAGTAGTACACCATAGTCTCGAAGACCAATATTTAAGAACTTGCTTAATTACTACTTGAGACTAAATTCTAAAAAACACATGAATAAGAAAATGACATTAGGCCATCTTTAGACCAACTGAATCTTTTCTAGCCTACTATAGATGAATATTTATCCTTACTTACCTCGTTTGAGGTAATTTACCCACTTGTTCTATTTAACCACATTACGAGCCTTAAAATTTAATTTTAATTATCCTAAGATCTACTGTTAGCACCATAACCTTGAATTCGCATGGAAATACTCTTATAGAAAAAAAAGGTTGTATGTATGAAAAAGGGTACTAAAATGAAAAACGATACGTTTAGAAGGTGCATATCAATCTAAGTTTGGAGGTACATTCAAAATATATATGAAATAAAAAAGAAAAAGGTTTAAAAACAATACCCCCAGCTTAAGAAAAAGAATAAATTATTTGCAAGAGTGATTAAAAGAAAGATAAAAATATCATAAGTTTAGAGAAAAAGATAAATTAAGGAGAAGAAAGATCAAGAAGTTCTAAGTGAAGTTAAGTATTCATGGTGTGAGTTGCATATATATCTTTATATCCCACATTGGCTTACATTACAAGTTAATTAAAGTTCTAAATAGATCCTTAAACATGTGTATTTCTATATTAATGAAGAGTGGTAAGAACAGAAAGCTTATGGTAGTGTTATTATTGAAAATATGCCTAGACATCATCTTTATATACTTTCTTAAGTATTGAATAAATCTATTTTATTTGACTAGTTACTTGCTTATTTCATACACACACAAGTGATCATTTAAAGTGGAGAAAGAAAGACATGATGAATGGTATGATAGGTTTTTTTAAGTTGTCTATTGCATTATAATAAGACTTGTGTCATTTAATAGCCTTTGAGACAATGAGAATGATCGTCCAATCAACTAAGTCCTTTATAATTTTCTTTTATTCGGAGTTAATAAGTTGTGATTATTTGTCTTTATTTTGCTCGATGACAAGCAAAGTCTTAAGTTTGGGGGTATTTGATAGGGGTGTAATTGCAATAGTATATTTAGTACCCGACTTGAGTATTTTGCTCTAAATTATGAATATTTATCTATTTAATCATTTTTTTTATCATAAATAGGTGTACGAGAGAATGTGACTAATATGAACAAATGGGAGGCGAATCGGATGAGAAATGAGTAAGATGTGCTTAAAATATGACACTAGTAAACTCAAGCTTGGCGTTGCAGCGCCCATAGTTGTGCGCTGTAATGCCCAAGGCAATAAATTGGGTGCTGCGGCACCCATTGGCCAGTGCCGTGGCGCTTAGTCAGCCACCATCGAAGATGTATTTCTAGGTCTTGGGGTTGGAGTGCTCGTGTGACATATGAAAAGGCAACTCAGAACTTCTATTTTGACTTGAATTCAAAGGCCCTCGACCCTGGAGTTTCTCATATCTATAAAAGCACTCTTTTATGAGCAAAAACACAGACATTAGAGAGGCAAAAATGTAGAGAAATAATTCGCACACAAAATTGAGAGATTAAAGCCAAGAAATCAAGATTCAAGTCAAGGAAGAGAGAGAAGTACATCAATGTGTCTTCTTGAATATGTTTTCTCATATTTCCTTATTATTATGTTCATGTTCTTTTTGTTCTTCATGGATTGGTTTGATACTATTAGTTCTGTGATGAACTAAACATTATTTATTTATAGTTAGACTATTAAACCTAGTATGTAGTCAGATTTTGTTCATTTATAGTTTCTAGACTTAATATATATAATTGATTCATTCTATCTTGATCTTAATACTTTCATTATGCTTGATCAAAATCTTGAATGATTAAGGAACCATGATGAACTTGACAAAGAAATTCATGTGTTTAGCTTAGGATAGTTTGATGCATGATCATAGGGTAACAACTATGAGTTCTATGTATGATAGATATATACCTAGATAGTATGTATAGTATGATTTAGACTTGATCTTAATGAATTATATTATATTCTACTTGCTATAGACATATAGGTAGTTGTTAAAAATTGTAATATAGTCATTTGACCATTAACAGAGGTTTGTGATGGGATTAGTGTCTAAGTTAATCAATTTATATTAAGGGATTAACTAAGAAGGTTAATGAATCCAATGAAATACTAGAAAATAAGTCTAAACCCTAGATTATTATCAATTGGTGAATTTAACTTTTTTTTTTGTTTGCTATTTAGGTTTAGTTTAATTTGATAGACTTAGGTTAATTAACTAAGTTTTAAATTTTAGATTTCTCTAAATAAAAGTTGAGTAGACATAATTTTAGTAATTGATTAGAGAATTAGATCTTATAATACTTATAGGAACGATATTTGGACTTAACTATTATATTACTTGATATGATAGCATGTACTTACACTAGGTTATTATAACATACATCACCTGTTATTGCTTTTTTTTTTGTTCAGCAAGTCTTTGACATCTCCTTTGATTTAGCTAGTTTTTTTTTTGTTTATAATTTCTCAGGCATCTTGTGTATGTCCATTATCTTTTTGGAGTCTTTCAATGATAGTTTAGGCATCATTGTCCTTTAGACCATGGTTGGCATTTGAATGCCTATTGAAATCCAAATCTCTAACTTGTGAATGGTTAGGGGAGTGGTCGTGATCACCTTGCCACATTATTTTTACTAGGTTGACGACTCTCCCTCTTAAAAATATTATATTATAAACTCATTTTCTTTTCATTCTTAGGTGAGTCAAGAGGGTTTCTAGTTACCTTTGCTATTGGAACAACACTCATTGACTGTAATAAGTACTACTATGACTTATAATGGGGATGTGATTCTTGTGTCTCTTCTAGATTATTATGTTTTTCCAAAAATTTGGACATCATCTTTCTGAGTTCGTCCTTCTCTTTCTAGGACTTTCGTAATTCTTCTTCTAGTGCTTTTTTTTCCAAATTGGTGATTCTTTTTGTTGGCCTAGGTTATTGCTCGACCATATTTCTACTAACTTGTTAATATTCTGAGGTTTGGGATTCTCATCCGGTCGTGTGGTTTTTTTGCTATTTCATCTGGCCATAGAGCACGTGTTAACAATTTTGGTTGTGTGTCCGTCATGTTGTTTGTCTACTTTTGATAACTTTTACGTTTGATTCTCATATATAGTGCCAAACTGTTGACCCTTGAATTTGGTAACATAGGAGTCAATAAGTTAAATTTGATTTATTTTGGAAGCTTTGCTTAGAGGATAAGAATGGAAATAAAAAATGGTTGCTACTTTCCCTCATGAAAGAGATGTTTAACAAGAGCCTAAAATCACAAAGAAAATATGAGGCCATACCGGAAGTGTTTTTACGTGAACTCTAATGCTTAAGTTAGCAAGGGACCAAAAGGAAATAGAATAAGACAAGAAAGTAAAAGAGGAAAGCGATTTATATGGGCTCTTATATATATGGGTTTGTCTGTTAATCTTAGTAATCATGATTTAAGGGTTGATTTCTTTCTTTATTTAATAAGATATCCTAATACATTCACCCTTTTTTGGACTCTACTTTTAGAGTTTTTCTCAAATTGCACTTAATCTTTCTTTTTCTTTTTCTTTTTTTGTAGAGCTTGTCCCTTCCAATGGATTCTTTTTCTGATAATCTTGACTTTATCTACAGCTCTTAATGTCTTTTCAAACTTAAATTCATTTTAAGAACTTCTTTTATCTATTCGAGGTGGTCAATATTGGACCTCCCTCTGCTCGACTTAAGTAAGAGTTATCTCTTTTCGAATTTAACTTTTTCAAATAAGACAATTAGTGTTTATTATTCTCTATTATGAGACTAATACTCTAACCAACCCAAAGAGATTATCGTTCTCTATTATGAGACTAATCAAATATAGTAGTCGGTAGCTCGGAGGCTATATGCCAAGGTTCGAGGACATTTATAAGCCAACATTTTTACTTAAGGACTTACTCATCTGAGATCTTTAGTAAGCTCTCTAATCATGAGGTCTTTAAACTGTATGGGTCAAAGACCTTGCGCTTGGTTCACTGAAATCTAGAGGGAATAGTAGGTGTATCAAAGTTTTGAGAACTTAAATATATCCACTCACCAAATATTATTCACTATAATTTAAAGCCAAGCAATCTCTTGTTCAAAACCAATTGTGATTTAAAAATATGTGATTTTGGACTTGCTTATCCTGCCTCCGAGAATAAGTTCATGACAGAGTATATTGTTATAAGATGCTCAGGGCTCTTGAGTTATTGCTGAATGTTTTATATTATATTGCTGCAATAGGTGTTTGATCTTTTGGTTGCATATTTATAGAGCTTATAAGCCGTCAGGGCATTCTTAAATGGTGTCTAATGCACTACACCTACGACTACCCAAGTTCGAGTAAGAATTTAAGGCAAGGGCTGGATATTTAGAGTATCTAATTCCCATTCAAACCCTTTAAAAAAAGGAAATAAAGTTTATAAACAAAAAGCCTATGTTCCCAGTAAAAAGATCATAAACATTATAATGCGCTTATTGATAGAGGTGACTTGAAATTTAGGCACCAAGTGATTTGGTTTTAATTATCTCTTAAAGTTGCAGTAACTTATGTTCAAGATTTAAAATTTATAAGTTACAAAATGATAACCAAATTTATGATTTGGGTTTGGTAATGCATTGATGAAATAAAGGTATGGCAATCTAAGTGTTAATAAGTAATACAACAGAATTTCAAGATCCTCAAAGTTGATTGTTGCTTAAGTTTGGTATTTCAAAATTGAGAGCTTATAGTTGGCAAGTATATTGCACCATGATTCTTTTAACTAGTTGAATGTAATAAGAATGACATTCCTTTAAACACTTCTTTAGCGTTTCTCTACTCTTTGCAGTTTAAGCTTGTAATCATTCATTGAAGTTGATTTAAGTCTTAAATATAACCTGAAAGCTCTTTAGTGGATGATCGCTTATTCTTGGTTTTATGTTTTATAGACTCTTGACACAAATAAAGGCTGATTTAGGGTTTGTAAAATGAGGTTGTAAGAAGATATATTCAGCAACTTTCCCAACCTCCTCTTCGGCCATTAGCCAAGTTTTCCTATATGCTCATCCATTGGCCATTGATTTCATAGATAGAATGTTGACATTTGATCACATAACAAGATTTATCTGTAAATTCTGTATTCTATATCAGCCATTTGATGCTTTTGGGGTAAAATTTATTATATATCTATCATGGGATCCATCTTTTTTTGTAATCACTACACACTACAAGAAAAAAAGAAGATATAATGATAGAAATTTTGTGATAGATGTTTTTGCTATTCAAATAGAAACTATTAAGTATTTTATGGTATCAGTAATTTGTGATAAATTTTGTCACAATATTTTTTAATAAAAAAATTATGATAACATTCAATATAAATTTGTGATAGAAAGTATCAGAAAATATTTTACATAAATTTATGATAGTAAGTGACTAGGCAATGCATAAATGGCAAAACGACTTCGTTTTGGACTTTCTTTTCTTTTCTTTCTTTTTTTTTGACTTTTTAAGATTGCCTAAAACAACACTAGTTTTTGTATTCATTTTTTATTTTTTTGGAGAATATATCTAATGATGCCATTTCGATATTAACTTTTTTTTCAAAATGTCTTTTCGGCGTTGTTTAATTTCTAAATAACAATATCGAAAACATTGTCATTTGGTGCATTTTTTTTCTTTCTAGAACTTATGAAAAGAAAAACATCTTTTAATGACCAAATTCAAGAAATTTAAATGACGTTGTTCGATGCCCAACGTGCATAGACAAAAACATCATCATTTTTGTAGTGTTTTGTTTTCACATTTTGAAAAACGTCGCTGTTTTAGTTGCGAATTTTGCAGTTTGATTAAAAAATAAAATGGCACATTTTAGTAGTCTTTGAGTGGTAGAACGGCATCATTTTTAAGGCTATCTTGGTTGCCCTCTACTTTAACACTTAGAAGAATTTAAGGTGGTCTTCATTTTCTTCTAACATGAAAGTAGCTCACAAAATTTGTCTAGTTCATCCTGTCTTTGTCTCTTCATATCTAAGATTTCTAGTTCATCTTCTAAACAATAATCAGCTCACAAATTTGTCACTACAATTTGTCTGAAAAGATATTTCCTTATAAACCCTAATAATATATAAACATAATTATTTATAAATCCAAATTTGAAAAGGGGTTGGGTATTGTTTGTGTTTGTTCTTTGCATTTGGTCCTAAGTCTGGTGGATGTTGTTGATTTGGTTAATAATATAAAGATTTTGTTAGATGATGATATGGTGCTTACTTGGGATTTTGGTTCCTGGGTTTATTTAATTTGTGATATTCTAGTTGGCTTCTTGTTTGTTTCTCTTAATGGGTATGATAATTCTTGATGGGTTTTACATTAAGGATGGTGCCATATTTTGTATGATAATTCTTTTCTTATTGTATTTTATAGATAATTCATAAGTCATACAATCTGATTTTAATAAAGTGACTTACTTTTCTTTATGAGAGTAAGAATTTATTAAATGGCAAGACGCATCAGGTTCTGCTATTTTTGTTTTTTGCTACTTGTGGAATTAATGTAAGATAGTTTTGATTTATTTATTTATTTAAGAGTGTAGTCTTTTTTATTTTGATTTTACGTAAATACTTTGGTATAATCTGTAAGCATGGGTTTAAAATTGAAAATATTAATAAAGTAATAAAGATTTATATTGTTAAATACTGTTTATAGAATTTTTTTTATTATCTAATAAAAATAATGAGAAAGGTTATTTGATATGGTAAATAATTTTGGAATAAAGATCAATAAATTTGATTTTGTATATTTATACAAATTACTTCAAATATTGTTAATCTTTTTTTTTTAAAGTCTGACTGTCTCATGTATTGAACACTTTATCACAGCTCAAGTGTTCATTCATTCCCTCTAAAAGCAACAACAGAGGAAAAAGAACATGCCATTTATAGAACATCTCATTATATACCTATTAATTTATGTAATGTAGTTTATAAAATTATTTCAAAGGTTTTGGCTGATTGGGTAATGGGTGTTCTTCATGATAATATTTCAAAATCCCAAAGTGCGGTTATCCTGAGTACGTTAATTATTGATAATGTAGTGATTAATTTTGAATTCCTTCATTGTATTAAGAAGTGGAGAAAGTTGAAGGAAAATTTGTTGGCTTTAAAATTAGATATGACAAAGGCCTATAACCGCATTGAGTGAAATTTCTTATAGGCAATTATGCGCCAGCTTGGTTTTTTTGAAGCATGAATTCAGAGAATTTGGTGTTGCTTATCTTTGGTATCTTATTCTATTTTGATTAATGGGAAGCAATGTGGTTTTCTTAAGCCTATTAGAGGACTACGTCAAGGTGACCTTCTCTCCTCGTATTTGTTCATTATTTGTGCTGAAGGATTATCCTCTCTCTTTCGAAAAGCGAAAACTGAAGGAAAGTTAAGTGGCATTTAATGTGGTAGACAGGGGCCCTCTATTTCTCACTTATTTTTTGTGGATGATAGTTTAATATTTACGAAAGCTTTGGTTTAGAATTGTAGTGAGATTAAGGGAATTATTTCTTTGTATGAGAGGCATTTAGGCAACTCATTAATTTTTCAAAATTTGCTATGTGTTTTACTCCTTTAACACAGGAGGATTTAGGGATTCTGTTATGAAAGATCACAAAATACTACACAGCGGAAACAATTATTTCTCCCACTTTATATTATTAAAATGGGCAATGTATCACCACAATTAAAAAAATAATATTACCACAAATATAAACCATCAATCAATCACAATGAATACCAAATTTTTACGTGAAAAATCTAATTCGAAAAAAACCACAGGACCATAGTCCGATATCAACACTTTTACTATGTAATAATAATGGGATTACAACAATGTTCTCTCTAGAATCACCACTAAAGGCTCACTACAACATCAAGAATATTAATCTTGGCTCAACAATAATAAATCTAACAAATTCTCCTTAAATATAAACTTGCTAGATAATACTAAATCAAAGGCTAAATCAAAAATCAAATCTGATAGAATTGTAGAACAAATTGTTGGGAACTCACATTCAAAATTTGAGTAAAATCGGAGCTCAAATTAACATCCAATCATCAAGAAGAAAATTAAAACCCTAAGTTTTCTTCTTTTCTTCTTCCTTTTGTTCTTTTCTGGTTTCTGCCTTCTGCCTCTGTATTTTGTCTTGTCTTTCTCTTCAAAACAAAAAACACGGAATTTGCATTTCAGTTACTATACACTTATGGAAAATTTCAATCAGCTCCTTTCATGGCTAATTTTATAGAAGCCCCTGGACCCACATGATGTAGATCCCACCAATAAATCTCCCCACTCCACGTCATGTGAAAGGATCCACTAGACCCACTTTCCCTTTACAAACTTGAAGTTTCTCCTTGAACAATGACTTAGTCATCATATCTGATCCATTCTCACTTGTATGTATCTTTTCAAGTTATAACAATTTTGATTCTAATACGTCACGTACCCAATTATACCTAACATCAATGTGCTTGGATCTTAAGTGGAATGTTGGGTTCTTCGCCAAATGAATGGCACTTTGACTGTCACAGTAAACTATGTAGCTCTCTTGCTTCATTCTCAACTCTTGTAGGAACTTCTTCATCCACAAGGTTTCCTTGCAAGCTTCAGTAACTGCAATATACTCAGCCTTTGTGGTAGACAAAGCAACACATTTCTGAAGTTTGGATTGCCATGACAGAGCTCCCCCTGCAAAGGTAATCAAGTATCCTGATGTAGACTTCCTAAAATCCACATCTACTGTCATGTCTGCATTTGTGTACCCATACAACAGAGATTTATCACCACCAAAACATAAACATGTCTTAGAGGTGCCTCTAAGGTATCTAAAAATCCAATTTCACTACTATCCAATGCTCTTTGCCAAGATTAAAGAGAAACCGACTAACAACACCAACTGCATGAGCAATATTTGGTCTAGTACAAACCATAGCATACATCAAACTACTAACAGCTGATGCATAAGGCACTGCACCCATTTCTTCCTTTTCTTTCTCACTTATAGGACATTGCTTGGAACTAAACTTGAAGTGACCTGCAAGTGGTGAACTAACTGGTTTTACCTAACTCATGTTGAATCTTTCAAGAACCCTTTCAATGTAGTTTTCTTGAGATAACCATAACTTCCCATTTTTTGTCACTAGAGATATTCATGCCAAGGATTTGTTTAGCCTGTCCTAAATCCTTCATAGCAAATAACTTATTAGGTTCTCTCTTCAACCCTTTAAGTTTACTACCATCATGGCCAATAATTAACATATTATCCACATAAATCAAGAGAATAATGAACTCATTATCAGTAAACCTCTTTATAAAAACACAATGGTCTGATGTAGTCTTGCTGAAAATATGATTTTAGATGAAAGAATCAAATTTCTTGTACCACTGTCTCGATGCCTGCTTCAGCCTATACAAGCTTTTCTTCAACTTGCATAATAAATATTCCTTGCCTTTGACTCTGAATCCCTCAGGCTATTCCATGTAGACTTCTTCCTCTAAATCACCATGAAGAAAAGCTGTCTTTACATCAAGCTGCTCAATCTCCAAGTTTAAACTTGCTGCTAAACCAAGGACAACTCGAATAGAAGACATCTTCACTACAGGAGAAAAAATTTCTTCAAAATCAATTCATTTCTTCTAACCAAACCCTTTCACAACCAACCTAGCATTGTACCTTAGTTGTGAGTTATTTGCAGTCTTCAGCCTGTAAACCCATTTGTTCTTCAAAGCTCTCTTACCTTTAGGCAGTTTTGCTAACTCATAAGTGTAGTTCTCATGCAATGATTTTATCTCCTCTTACATAGCTTTAAACCACTCATTCTTGTGCTGGTGAGACATAACTTCCTAGAAGTTTTCAGGTTCTTCCCCGTTTGTAAGCATCACATACTCATGTGGTGGATATTTGGAGGAGTGGTGGCGCTCTCTTATAGATCTTCTTAACTGAGGCTCAACAGGTGGATCATATAATTCTGGAGGTGCTTGTTTAACTTGTTCTGTTGGACCATCATCATCAACTCTATCATCAAAATATTTTTATGCATCTCCCCCATAATCATCATAAGGTACAGGTGGAAAAATTGATCTGGAAGTATGAAGAATAGGAATTTCATCACATTCTTGAGGCTTCTCATCTTTCTCTACCCCATCAACCTTCTGATCTTCAAGAAATGTAACATCTCTACTTCTGGTGATTTTCTGACTCACTAGATCCCATAATCTGTACCCAAAGTCTTCATGTGCATAACCTAAAAAGATACACTCCCTAGCCTTATTATCAAGCTTCGACCTCTCATCTTTTGGAATATGAACAAATGCCCTGCAACCAAACACTCTTAAGTGCTAATATGAAACATCTTTCCCAGTCCAAACTCTTTCAGGTATATCATCATCCAAAGGAGCTGAAGGAGAAAGGTTAATTAAATCAACTACAGTCTGTATAGCTTCACCCCAAAAGTATTTAGGTAGCTTTGCATCATGGAGCATACACCTAATTCTATCTTAAATCATTCTGTTCATTCTCCCTACCACACCATTTTGCTGAGGAATTTTTAGCACAGTCTTCTCAAGTCTGATACCATGAGATCTACAATACTGCTCAAATGGTCATCTGTACTCACCACCATTGTCCGCCCTTACACATTTCAACTGTCTCCCTGTTGCTCTCTCAACTTTAATATAAAAATCTTTAAAAACATCAATACCTGGTCTTTAGATTTTAGAGCAAAAATCTACACTTTTCTAGAACAATCATCAAATAAAAGTTACAAAGTAAAGTGCACCTCCATGTGTTCTAGTTTGCATAGTACATACGTCAGTGTGTATCAAATCAAGTAAGTTTGCTCTTCTAGATGGATAAAAATTACGAAATGCAACTCTATGTGCCTTTCCTACTAAACAATGATCACAAGGTTTGAGAGACTTACCTACAAAGCTGGGCATAAAATTCTTCTTGACTAGAACTTGAAGCCCTTTCTCACTTATGTGGCCAAGCCTTTTATGCCACAACTCAATGTTAGATTCTTTTGCTGCTACATTGACATATTTTTTTATGCGCTTAGCTTCTATAACATAAAGAGTGTTTACCTTCCTTCCTTTGGCTAGAATTATAGAACCTTTGGTGAGCTTCCATTTACCTTCACCAAAGTAGTTGCAATAACCATCATCATCAAGTTTGCCGATGGAGATCAAATTCAGACGCATTTCTAAAACATGTCTGACATCCTTGAGTAGTAATCTGCTACCAACACTGGACTCCAAGTAGATATCTCCTATGCCCATAATCTTGGATGCATCATTATTTTTCATCCTGACATAGCCAAAATCACCACTAGTTTAGGATGTGAAGAAATCACCATTTAAAGTAACATGAAATGAAGCACCCGAATCAATTACCCAATCACTTGTATGACATGTGAGATTTATGGAGTTTTCATCATAAACAATAGTCATATCCCGATCAGCAACTACTGTATTGCTTACTTGTTCATTTTTCTATATTCTACACTCTCTCTTTATATGCCCAATTTTGTTGCAATGGTAATACTTTACATTTTTTCGTTGAGACTTGGATCTTCCTCTATAGTTGTAATTATTAGAACTTCTACTTTGGCTTCTTCCACGTCTTTCATGCTTTTCTATAACAAGTGTTTCTATCTCACAAGAACTCATACCTGCATTCTTTCTTCTGGCTTCTTCATTTTACATTCTATCCTTAACCATTTCCATGATTAGCTTCCCATTTGGCACTGAATTATTTACTGACACCACCAATGTCTCCTAACTATCCGGTAAGGAACTAAGCAATAACAATGCTTGTAATTCATCATCTAGTGAAATATTCATAGTTGTCAACTGGTTCACTAAGCCTTGAAACTCACTAGTGTGCTCAGCTATACTGTGCCCTTCCTTGTATTTTAGATTCACAAGCCTCTTCATTAAATTTGCTTTATTTTGTGGTGTAGGCTGCTCATAAATGGACTCTAACTTTCTCCATATAACATCAACCTTGGTCTCCTTTGCCACATGGTGAAACGCACTCTGATTTATTTATTGCCTAATGGTGCCAACACATTTTCTATGTAATTGGATCCACTCTTTATCACTCATTTTCTCAGGTTTTACAGCATCCCCTTCAATGGGTTCATGTAGGTCTTTTACAAAAAGTAAATATTCCATTCTGGACTTCCATATATCACAATTCCATGCCTTCAATTTAATCATGCATGCAGAATTTTCATCCATTTTAATCAACACAAATTAAGCACTGCACAACCTGGCTAGCTCTAATATCAATTTATTGGGAAAGATCACAAAATACTACACAGCGGAAACAATTCTTTTTCCTACTTTGTGTTATTAAAATGGGCAATGTATCACCACAATTAGCAAAACAATATATTACCACAAATATAAACCACCAATCAATCACAATGAACACCAAATTTTTACGTAGAAAACCCAATTCGAGAAAAATCACGGGACTGTAGTCCGATATCAACACTTTTACTATGTAATAATAATGGGATTACAACAATGTTCTCTCTAAAATCACAATTAGAGGCTCACCACAACATCAAGAATATTAATCTTGACTCAACAACAATAAATCTAACAAATTCTTCTTAAATGTAAATTTACTAGATAATACTAAATCAGAGCCTAAATCAAAAATTAAATTGATAGAATTGTAGAACAAGTTGTTGGAAACTCACCTTCAAAATTTGAGCAAAATCGGAGCTCAAATTGACATCCAATCATCAAGAAGAAAACTAAAACCCTAAGTTTTCTTCTTTTCTTCTTCCTCTCATTCTTTTCTAGTTTCTGCCTTCTGCCTCTGCATTCTATCTTCTGTCTTTCTCTTCAAAACAAAAAACACGGAATTTGCATTTCAATTACTGTGCATTTATAAAAAATTTCAATCAGCTCCCTTCATGGCTAATTTTATAGAAGCCCCTGGACCCACATGATGTAGATCTCACCAACAACTTCCTCATGTCAATGGCCATAAAAATAATGATTTATTTGCTGACCTCATGGATAAGATAGGGGAAAAGTAAAAGATTGAAAGTCAAAATTTTCTCAATCAGCTAGAAGCGAAGTTTTAATAAAACGTATCATCTAATCAATCCCTACATATGCTATGAATCTATTTCTCCTTCTAATGGCTATTATTCCTAATATTCATAGGGCTTGTGCTCGCTTTTGATAGTGGGGATGATGAAAAGAGGCGAATGCATTGGTGCTCATAAGAGTCTTTGTATAGATTGAAAAAGGATGAGGGTCTTGGCTTTCAGAAATTTTGTGGCCTTTAACCAAGCTATGCTTGGATCATCCTTAATGCCCCGGAATCCCTTTTCTTAAAGGATTCTATTTCTCATAATTTTTTTTTTGCAAGCGAAAGCAACGGGTAGTTCTTCTTTTATTTGGAAAAGCATCCTCCAGGGAGGGATCTTCTTTAACAAGGTCTAAGATGACTTATAGGTTCAGGTGAATCAGTTTCCATTTATCATGATCCTTGGCTCCTAAGGCCTTTTCCCTTTCGGCCTCTCTTTCCTCATAAGCTTCGGGAGCATGCTAGGGTTTCAGAACTTATTGCAGATTCAAGGCAATGGAATGAGTGGTTGTTTTCCCCTAAGGAGACAAAATTGATTTTGAGCCTCCTTTTTCCAAGAAGTACCATTGCTTGTGGTGATCGAATTTGTTGGCATTTTGATAAATTTGGGAAATAAACAGTTAGCAGTGGCTTTTGGCTAGCTACCTCGGCCAAGGGTAATGTAACTTGTTCCGAGAAATCTGTTATGGAGACGTGGTGGCTAAAGCTTTGGAAGATGGAGATTCTTACGATGGTGAAGATTTTTCTTTAGCGTGCAACTAATGATTGGATTCCAACAAATGTGAATCTGAAGAGGCACCATGTCCCTACTTGTGGAGACTGCCCTTTGTGTGGTCAAGGTGTGGAAATCACCATGCACGCCATCTGGCTTTGTGATGCATGAAGGCAGGTTAGATCGAACTGTGTCTTTATGGACCCGATTTCGATAAATCACAAACTTCATCCAAAGATTTCTTTGTTGCTTGTATGAGTGCTTTAATTAAAGATGATTTTGGAGATGGTAGTAAAAATGTGAATTCTATATCAGTTCTTGGATGGGCAAACAACTATTTAACTGATTAAAAAATGCTCAGGTGCATCCTTTGATGGCTAAACCTGATCATCCAAGCCGCTAGCTGTCTCCAAGTAGTAATGTGATAAAATTAAAAGCGGATGTCTCTCTCAACGTCCATTTACAGATGACGGGGCTGGGCTATATTTTAAGGCGTTGTAAAGGGAGCTTAGTGGGGGCAGGAATGGAGAGAGTTGATGCTGCCTGTCAAGTTCTGTCGGCGGAAGCAATGGTGATTTTGAGAGGTATTGTGGCGGCACAGAGGCTGGAAGTTTTAGATTTAGAGATTGAGTCAGACTCTCAAATAGTGGTGAATGAGCTTTAGGACAAACTTCAATGTTTTCTGAGCTGGGGATCATCATTCAAGATATCCTGAAAGTCTTAGAATCTTTTCAATCTTTCAAAATTTCATTTGTTTATTGCGACTCTAATAAAGTAGCTCATGGATTAACCAAGTTAGCTTTGGTGGCTAATGCTAAAGCCTCTTGGTCTTATGATGTACCAACCTCTATTCTCCTTTTTGTAATAGAGGATTGCTATCCTCAAGTTTCTGTTTAATGCACTAAGTTTCTATTCATAAATAAAAAATAAAAATAAAAACATAGGAAAAAGAATTTTTTTTTTAAAAAAATTGTTTTTTTAAAAAAAATTGTTTTGAGAAAATTAATATGGATAAGTCAGTAAATATACCGCTCTTACTATATATAATAATTCACGACAAGAAGGCAAGAACAACTCAAATTTATCATGACAAGAACAGTGTGTGAGATTTTTCCAGAAAAATATTCTTCCCACCTAGTTTACACATACAAATACATAGAACACATAACACTTTAAATGTATATACATGTTTTGTTTTTATACACATTTGTTACGGGTCCTTTCGATTCTTATCTTGCCAATTTATGTAATAAAAAGTTATTTACATTCCTAGGTATTATTCTAGCCAGAAGTCTCAAATTTTACTGTTTTTTTTAATTGTATATGCTTCTTAGTGTTCTTGAATTACTCTTTTGATCGCTTATTCTTTATTCTTGCTTGCTTTTTGGACTTTTTTTAAGATGGGTTTTATTTTTGTCAAATATGACATTTTTATGGGTTTGCAATGCATATTAAACAGCGTATTATAGTTTTTATATCTTTTATTTAAATTTTATTGTGTTTATGTAGTTTTAATAAATTAATTCTATTTAACTATGTAAAGATACCATTTTATGCAAATATTCCAAAGCACATGCTACAATGATAGTACATTGTTCTTCTCTCATCATACACCTTTGCACTACCATTGCTGCTATTTTCTCTCTATAGTTTATATTTATATTTATGTTCCTTTCTCTAAATCAATGTATTTCGTATTCTCTCACATGATGGGCCATGTGACCATATGTCTTTATCTTTCTCCACTTATATTTGCTAATTTACCAAATTCTATTATGTTTATATGGTTGAAATTGAATATGAATCTAGTTAGGCTACTCACTTGCCTTATTTTATTTTTAGGACATATTCCTTATCTAGCTAGATTACTCACATAGATAAATCTTAAATGTCATGTAATAGATTGAGTAAGGAATATAAAGAAGGGATTGAAAAATTTATTGAATTTATAACCTTGAATTTTGAACAATCAAAATTGATAAATATACTCATGTCTTAAATATCTTAATGTGAGCTTTAACACAACCCAGAAGTTAGAAATCACTTTATTGTGACTGGTATCAATGAAACCTATAAGACATAATATAAAAATAGGTTCTCAAAATGTGTAGATCAATACATGCTTGGTTCAAAATTAGACAATAACTTTAATATCACTATTAAAATGGTGCATAAAGTGTATAGGTATTATGACAATAGAGAGGTTTATTTTGTAAACTATATAGGATTTTCAAATTTTGTACCTTAGATGTAGTAAATGCACTAAATTATCTAGGTTGATAAAGTTATACAACATCAAAGACAAATATGGGTGGTCAGACAAGAGTTTTTCTGAGTTAGTAAGTTGTTTTCATGACATTCTTATTGAAAATAATGTGCTCCCCACTTTTACAGATGAAGCAAAAAAAAATAATGAGTTGTTTATGCATTAAATATGAAAAGATAGACACATACTGTAATGATTGTATTTGTAAAGAAAATAGTATGAACATCTTTCTAAATGTCCATCATATGGTACATCAAGGTGAAAGAAATAAAGGATGAGTTTGGTAAAGAAAGCAAACAAGGTTGCTGCCAAAGTCTTATAGTATTTCCTAATCATTCTACAATTGAGACCTTTGTTTCAATATCCTGATACTGTTAAAGATTTGACTTGGCATGTAACTGGGAGACAAAAGAACGATAAGCTTCAACATCTAGGTGACTCTCTGTTATGGCAATTAACAGATAATAAGTAACCTAACTTTACATCTGAGAGCAAAAATCTTAGAATGACTCTTTCAATTAATGTTATCAATCCTCATAGCACACTTAGTAATAATTATAGTTATTAGCCAAATATCCTTGCCAATTATAACCTTCCACCTTGGTTGTGCATGAAGCAAAAATTCATGTTATTGTCTTTTTTTATTCCTAGCCTACACTAGCCTAATAATGATATTGATGTATATTTGACACCATTGATTGATGACTTAGAAACTCTTTAGGATATGAGAGTGCAAGTTTTAGATACATATAAGAAAGAAGTCTTTACTTTGAGGGTTGTGGAATATAAGTGATTTCTCCACTTAAAGGAACTTATTTGGTGCTACCATGAAAGGGTAGTATGCTTATCAATATTATCAGGAGGGTATATCTATGTGTAGACTAAAACGCAACAAGAAAATGTCTTATATAAGGCATTAATGATTTCTTCTGGTTGATCATTCATATCGTACATAGATGAAAGTATTTAATGAGGAACCAGATTATGAATCCCCTTATTCCATTAAGTGGAGAGAAAATATTAAAGTCACTAGATGAGTTTAAAAATACATGGGAAAAGAAGCAAAAAATAACTAAAGTGTAAAAAAGAAAAGAATGATGATATTGTATTTTAGAATAAGAAGTCCATCTTTTTTACCTACCTTGTTAGAGATTTTTGCTAGTACCTTATCAATTAATGGTTATGCATATTGAAAAGAATGTGTGCAAGAGCATATATGGAACCTTACTAAATATTTTGGTATGACAAAAAATGGCATGAAATCAAGAATTGGTTCGAAGGAGTTAAGAATAAGAGAGAGCTATACTCTAAGAAAAATAACAATCAACTATTTTACTCGTAGCATGTACCACATTGAGATTGGCATAAATTAACGTGCCTACAAGATATTGTGCAAACTTTAAAAACTTTGTATATATGGACGATGCCTAGATTATAATTTTGAAGCTGCATGCTTGTCATATTCTAATGCAGCAATTCCTATCACTTGCCATGTGAGACATTTTGCCAGAATATGTTAGAATTACTATAACAAGGTTTTACTTATTCTTCAATGCATGTGCAATATAACAATAGATAGTAAAAATCCTAAGAAGTTGTAAAGAGATCATATATTAACATTGTGCTTGTTTGAATAGTACTTTTCACTTAGTTTCTTTGACATCATGGTGCATTTGACTGTCCATCTTATTGAAGAGTTAAGACTATATGGTCTGGTATACCTACGACGAATGTACCCTTTTGAGAAGTATATAAAAGTTCTAAAAGGTTATGCGTGTAATCGTAATTGGCTAGAAGGATGCATTGTTGAGTGTTATATTATTAAAGAAGTAATGGTATTATGTGTTAAATTCTTGGTAGGCATAAACCCAATTAGAGATCCATTCAGGCATAAAAACAAAATAGTTATTGAAAGGCTATTACCTAGTGGTCAGATCATTGAAGCTGACACTAACTTACTAAAGTAAGTGCATCACTATGTCTTAAAGAATACAATATCTATTCAACCTTATATTGAGTAAGTGTTCATATGTTTTAAAATTCCTTTAATAATTTTCATATGCCATAAACATGTTATGTTTTGATAATGTGATAATTGTTTACACTTTTAGGGAGCACTTCATATGGCTCGAGAAGTAATACCCTTGTAAATTAAGTATAAAAAATGGTTGCAAAAATAACATAATTATACACTTACGTATTGGTTTGCACATAAGGCATGTTAATTAAAAAATATTTTGACTATCTAAATATTTTTTCAAGTAAAAAGTACTAATACTCTAATTTTGTTATTTAACTTAAATTTTAGATTCTCAGAGCTTTAGATACGATAAGCCAATATTAGAAGTTGTACAATAGTTGGTAGAAGGATCGAGCCCAAATATCATAAAATATTCAAAGTATTTTATAAATGGGTACACTTTCTATATAGTATATTGAGATATAAATTGATCAACATAAAATAGCAGTGTTAGTATGATGACTACAATAATGCAGATTGCTAATGCTAAGGATAAACATCCAGTAGTTGGGAAGATGCCATATTACAAAGTCATTCATGAGATATAGGATATTAATTACCACATGTTTAAAGTCCTCCATTTTAAGTGCGATTGGGTAATAATAGATATAGTGTGAAAGTTGATAAGCATGGGTTTATTATTGTTGAACTTGAAAGTAGAGGTCATGAGTCTAATATGTTTATATTAGCTTCACAAGTGAAGCAAACTTTTATGTTACGGATTAAAAAAGATGTGAAATGTTCACTTGTTTGTATGATGCTGGAAAGGGGTGATGAAGCCAAATCTATCAAAGATAAGGTGAATAAAGAGCCATACATCTTTAATGATTAAACCACCCACTAAATCTAAAGGCCATAATTTAGAAGAAAATAGTAGTCCAAAGTAAATAAGTATAGATTATGAAGACACATTAATCAACTAATTAGAAATATTTGTGGAAGTAGGGGAAACGGTTTATTTATCAAATTAACAACTTGGATTTACGATTGCTTTTTATTTATTTATTTTTGTTTACTTATGATACATTACTATTTTGTTTTGTTTTTTTTTTTGTTTTTGGTATTATGTTTGTAGAATGATAGACAAGAATTGAAAGAGGAATGAATATCTTGACAATGTTAATGATAACAGGCAAGTGAATGAACATCTTATATATACAATAAGTTAGCTTCCTTGCTTGAAAAGCCTTTTTTTTAGAACATAGTCATTTAACTTTGCTATTTATCTAGAGATTGGTATGGTTTGTTGTTTGTTTGGCTTATATTCCATGTTGATTTTTTTTTTTTATCAATCACCGTATCTTCTTTTTCTTGTAGTAACAAATTGACTGCATTGAGGTTATTCAATATAATTTAGGCTTGTTTAAAGATGAAATTAGTCACTTGAGGGAATTTTTTTAAGATATCTAGATTGTCCTCGGTTTGAAATGTCAGTAGCTGTAAATTACCTCGAGCACAATGATAACGAAAATGTTTTGTAGATTTAACTATGAAATGTAATGAATACAAAATAACTTACAAATATGGACATCTATCATTTCGCACTCTTCTCTGCATGAAGAGACCAGTAAAGATTTCTATTGCGATTATTAATTTTAGTCTCATTATGTTCTCATCTATAAAGTTCCATTGTTTTGATTATTGATTACCATAGGGGGAATTAGGTTATACTACTATTTCTCTTTATATTATGTAATAAAAATTGTAACATTAGACATGACCAATTGATTGTCATGCCTTACAATCTCAAGTGATATATGTTATTTCATGCTTTTATTTAAATTCGATTCATCAATATTTGTTTTATTAACTTATTCTTTTTAAATTAGATTTTACTGTGTTCTCGTGGCAATTGACCTATCCAATAAATCAATTTATTACATAGATCCTTTGGGACAATGTTTGAATTATGACTTGAAAATTATTATTAACTGGTGGTTATTTTCTTATTATTAGGTCAATTTATATTCATTGTGATATCTACTGACAATATTTTTCTTTTTGCATATATTCCATAATGATAATTTTAGCTCAAGAAGGAAAGCAGCCAGAGAAAGTTGTTATAAATTAGGTTTCAGTAACATATACTATAAAATGTGCATGTGCTTTGTAGTTATTTGATATATCACTGTGTTGATATTATGTCATGTTTCACACGAGGTACATAATAAATGATAAAAGTGTTATAAAAAAAAATATAAGTAATTCATCTATAATTTATATTCTATTTTAACTAGGTTTATATAGTTTGTTACCTAGGATTGAATGTTTAGAACTTAATTCTTTTATATTTATTTTTTTTATGATTATAATAATTTTATGAAAAACAAACTTATATAGAAGAAGAGATCGACAATGTCTGCATGTGGTGGACAACTTTTATTTCTACCAAGTTCTAGCACATTTTGATACATGCAGGTAATATATATATGTGTGTATGTATATTGAAATAGAATAATAATAATTTTTTATAATTTAGCTTAAATAATATTTTATTTTATTTACTAAATTTAAAATTTTATATTATAATTTGGTAACCAACTTGCTCTTTTTTTTTTATCTTTTTATAAATGAAGACGATGTTTTTGGCCTTATGGTCATTTTAAAGATATATATATATATAAGTACATTTCTCTTTCCCTCCCCAGTCGTTGGCTTTATTGTCTTACTTCTTCATACACTCTTTTAGCTTTGTGTTAATCCCCCAAGATCTGCTAGTGTTGATACTTTAAAATTTGTACGAAAACTTTCACGTTGTCATAATTTCTTTTAGGCTAACACTTAGATAATATTTATTCTTAGAATGCACTCCTCTTCTTGTTCACAAGTAGGCTTCTAAGATTGATTTTACCGAACTCTTCTTTCCTTAAAGTTTAGAGGGATTTTTTCGTCTTTATACATAGCAAATTTCATAACCTTTCTACGCTTTTGTAGGCTTCATAATCTTGAGGGGAGATTCTCTAATTCCCAATACTTGGAAAACTTTACAAGATTTTTAAATTTGGTTTTTTTTTTTTAAGATATATCACCCATTTGTCCTCGGGTACTACAAGAAACTCAGTCTTTGGCATTAAATTGATTGTTAAAAAATGTTAAATACTTAGTGATAAAGTTGTTTGTCGCCAAATAATCATATTCCACAATGAAATATTGTTGTCACTGCATTTAGAATTTTTTGCGACAATACTTATTTGGAGCATAAGGTTTCTAGTAATTCAATAATATCATATATTTAATGATGCTATAAATCTTGAAGGCAAAATCGTTTGACAACAATAAATTGAATTTTGTAGCTTGATATTTTCGAAGATTAATTTCATGATAAAAAATCTTCGACAGCAAAGAAAGAAAAAAAAAAAAGTTGCTGAAACGTTTAAGCAAAATGCTAACTAAAAATAACGATCTGTCAATCAGAGATCCCACATTATTAACTAGAGATGATCCTAATTGATTTAATCATCTTATAAGTTTTTTCAAAAAGGTTTTAGATTTGAGAGGGGGATATTGGGTAGCATTGAAAGCTTTTTCATTAACGAAATTCCTTTCTACTGGAAATTCAAAAAAAAACAAATTGTACGAAAAATAAGACAAATAAATAATAGAACATTAGAATAATCTGAATCAACCTAACTCAATAGCAAAACCGTAATGTTATGTGTACAAAAAAGGGAAAATTTCTTCACTGGGTTGGGGTATTATAATCTTGTTACTAAATGTGTAGATGACTAAAGTGCTACATTATCACCTAATGTTTAAATTTTATTTGAAGGCCCTCACGAGAATGTGAGGTCTCAAAAGAAAAGAAAACAAAAAAAAATAAAAATATTCCACAATCCTAGCGAGAGATGATCTTGAAAAGTACTCAAAAGCATAATATCTACATAGTGCTAAAGTGTCATAACGTTTCTCAAACTCTTGGCTGTTAAATTTGTTTCAACATTAAATTTTAATTGGGCTACTAAATTGTTAAACGGTGAACTATTTTTATGTGTTGAGATGAATTTCAACACTAATTTTTTTTTGAAATTTTATAAAATAAAGTATCCACTTCCTTTTAAACAAAAAATTTATTTTAACCCTCCAACACATTAATAAATTTTATTAACTAAACATCTAATTTTTAAACTATTTTATCACCAAAATATTGTTGCATCTTTCACATCAACTATTTGAAATTGTAATTCAAAACACACTTTAACCTCACAACACGTATGCCCCTTCTCGCAATGAAGAGGGCACCAAAAAATTTGAGTTATGTTCACCATTTAATCTCTGATTTTTTTTATTAATAAAGACAATTTCATTTATTTATTGTGTTCTTAACTAATAAAAATTAGTCAAATAATATTTTACTATAAAAATTTATGACTTTTAAATAGTGATAATCTTTAGACATTTCTCAAAATCTTTGGTATTAAGAAAAAAAAAAAGGCACAAAAAAAAGAACCGCCACCTAAAAAGAACTATTCGCCATAAAAGCATTTATGCAAAGCTTCATTTTTTGGATACGTATAGCCCCGTCCTTTACTTTTATCATAAAACTCTTTAGACAGCCTTCAAAACTGATGTTAAAATTGTAAATCAAGCCTATTAAAAGAATGTTTGTCCCTTATTTACTTTCATAAGTTGACAACTCTCCGCTAATCAAAATATCAAAAGCTTAAACGGGTAAGTTTTAAAAGCAACAACACGAATAAAAACCATTGAACATAATTAATCATGATAAAGGAGCTTCAACACAATATTTCAGATCTGATTGATTTATGATAAAGGGGCTTCATACACCAGCAATAATTAAATATACAAAAACTCACTGTGTTAAATATATACAACATAACTGCATAAACATCCAACTTAACAACGTAGGTATATCTCATTCCACAGAGGCAAATTAGACACTTAGTGATAGAGACACAATTGAAGATAGCCGCAATTTTTGGACTGCATTAGAATTATGTGGCTGAAATAAAACTTCAACATTTGTTCCTACTCTTATTTTCTTCCACTCGGGAGCCGAAGCAGCTTCATTTCGAAAGTCACGAGGAGAATATGAAACCTCGAGAATTAGAGGAGCTGCAATTGCCATAAAAGGTGGAAGTGGATTATCAGAAAAATGAAAAGAGAAAGAAGAATAAATATACTTCAAAATCTAAAATTGGGGAAGCCGTATGAATCATGTCAAAACAAACACGCAATTTCATGAGTCATGAGGATCTGACCAAGCTGAGGAACAGAGACCACTATTAGCTAGTTTACATTCACTCATTACTTCTGAAACTATGTGAACAACTAAAATATTAGCTCACAGTTTATTCACTAAAATATTAGCTCCTACATTCCATGGAGGAGCAAAATTATCACTTATTTAACATTCTGAAACCAACAACTCCAACCATTCTCCACTTCCGAATCTGCCATAAGCTCCAAAGAGTAATTCAAATTTTATAAAGGAAAGGATAATCTAATTTCATGTATAATCTAATAATTTCACTATTTTTCCTAATTCTTACTACTATTCACAAACTAGACAGACTTATAAAACACAAAATTTTTATGCAATTCACAGAACTTGTAACAAGATATGAAATGTTAATAAAATAACTAAACTAATGCACTTAACGAATTGAAGAATCGTATAATGTAGTGACACAAAAATACAATAAAACCACGAACTGAAACCAGATTTTCTCAGTTACAAATTCAGAAAAGGACTACTATACCTATAACCATGGGTTATGCCCACTCGGGAAATAAAAAATATAGGCAATTACTGAAACCTACATGCCAATAATTGATATAAGTGGATGAAATTTACAGGCTTAAATTCCCATGCTTCCAATAGTTAACAATGTTGTAGAAATTTACTTATCATTAGCCAAACAAACTATCAGAAAAGCAAAATGCTACAATTGATTTAGAAATTGCGTGATCCAAACATACTCAGTTTTCTGATGGTCAGATGACTAACTTTCGATCTTTTCATATATCTCAAAACCCAGATATCTTCTTGCAGTCCTTTATATTCCAGAAACTCACCCCAAACTAATTTATTACCTTCCAGCTCTAACCTGCAAAATGATAGACAACTTTCAGTGTTTTCTTTCTCATTCTGCAAACATTAAAACATATGACAAATAGAGCTGGAAACAATAATTTGATGAATAATCAATAATCAGGGGAACTAGGCTGATGAGAAAGCAGCAGGGCTAGCTCAAGTCCCAGGAATAGCCTGTTCAAGCCTAAGCCTTGAACAGGCTATTCCAACCAAATTAATCCCATACATTTCTAGTTATTTAACATAAGGTAGAAAAAAGTGAAAGATGCCATCAAGAATCCAAAATTAGGGGATGCTTATTGTACTATGCCATAACAGGTGCTTGCTCAGTTCAAAAGTGCAAGAGACTTTCACCTCTCAAAACCAAATGATAAATTGCCCAATGCGCCATAGCTTCAGTGGTTTAACTCTTAATGTAGAGTTTAAAAAACCAATTTTAAATTAAATGCAAAGAGAATCAAATATAACTGTAAGGACTAAATCTGTCTGGCTCTATGACAGGTTGCCACTTCTTCACTTCCCAAGGTGGACGATACACTGAAGAGGTAAAAAGCATGGGATCAAACACCGTGAAAGATGTGGCTTTTACTGCATGGGGACAGCAACAGCTAAATAAGATGGAGATTAATATCTTAGGACCCACCAAGAGAGGAAAAGGCACACCCCCCCATCCACACGACCAGCAGGAAGCACTCTAAGCAGTTATTTCCAACCAAACTTTGCCTATAAATAGCAGAGATCTCTTCATTCTTAACAACTTTTACTTAGCAATTACTTTCTCTCACTAAAATATTCTCTCTCCTCTCTAATATACCTTGACTCACTAAAATTTCCTCTCCCTTCTCTCTAAAACACCTTGATTAACTTGACCATCGAAGAGTTATTTGTAGGTATAACCAAAATTTCTCTTGTAATCTGGAGAGAAGGAAGGAAGCAAAAGAGATCAGGAAGGATAGAATTGTCACTTTTGTACAGTGAAAGAATCACTCATTACTCAAATTTAGCTTCCGTTTTTTGCCTATGTCAAATGTGGACAAAGAGAAAAAAAATACCATAATAGGTTCACGCAAAAAATTAAGTACAAATAGACCAAAAAGAACTATGAATTTCACATCATGCTTATCCAAAAATAAAAATAAAAAAGGAAAAGAACCTAAATCATCATAACTCCCTTGTCTTGAACAAGATTTCTAACACCAGATCATTTCCACAACTTAATTTCTTCACCAAATGTTCATTTTTGTGAGATCGTCATCATTGTTAGACCTTGCCTTTACCTTAGGCTGAGCTTTTGGATAAGTTGACGTCATTGTTAGACCTTGCCTTTACCTTAGGCCGAACTTTTGGATAAGTTGAATCATAAAATGGTATCAAATCTAAGGTGGATAATTTGGAAATTAAAATTGGCATTTAGCGCAAAACCAAGTCATCATTTGAAAATTAAAAATTGGCATTTCACAGGGCTGAATTGGAATGAGAAGATCTTATTATACAAATCATTCAATAAACTTCCTAACGCAATTTACAGAGTTCAATATAAAGTTTTCTGGAGTAAGTTATGGTACTTCATTACTCGTGCAAATTCAAAGACAAATTAGGCTGCATAGCTTTTAGAGTAATCTACCTCATTTACAATGTCTTTTTACTGTGATTTAGTTTGTCAAAGATTCTTCTTAGTTGTAATGACAAATAATCAAAGGTCAAGCAAAATAGCGACTCTAATTTGAGGGGATCAAAACATCTTTCAATAACAATTATAGAGGTCTGGTCTACCCAAGCAATGATAGTTCAAGTTTAAAGTGAAAACCTAGCAATTATGTATTTGGATATAACATTACTACTATTGCTATCAACATCAATTACTAACTTTGCATATCTTAGAATACAGTAATGAAAAATCTTGTTCCGGTTGACTTTTGATTATTAATGATTACAACTAATAAGACTCTTTGACAAACTAAAAACACCATAAATAAGGTTAATTACTTCAAAATCTATCTACACATTTTAGGAAGAGTTTACCATAATTTACTCTAGAAAACTTTAAATTCAACATTGTAAAGAGGTAAGCTAACTTAATCATATATCTAATAATATATTTGTTGTGTTCCAATTCAATTTCACAAAATGCCAATTTCAATTCCCAAATTACCATCTCGGTTTTTCACTAAAAGCTCAGTTGATTAGTGCAAGAATTTGAAGCTCAAAAGGTCAACTCATTTAGACACTCCCATGTCAATTAATTATCTTTTCCATCATTCTAACATCACTTCCAAGTTGCAAGCTAGAAACAAAAGAAGACAAAATTCATGGGTTATATCAGGCCCTTCTAATTCATTGCTTTTAAAGAAATTGTCTTTCCTTTCACAAAGGGGAAAAGACACATTATTTGGAGTTATGTTGTTTCAACATTTTTATGGAGGTTATAGCAAGAAATAAATTAATTTCAGAGAGGGATAAGTTTGGCTTCAATTATTTAGGGTTATGTTAATTACGCATTTTTACCAGTGTTTACAACAAGATAAAAAAAAATAATGTCACAAAGAGATCAGTTCGACTTCAAATATAAAGGACGCTTAAGATTGTGTATTTTTTCTTTATATATCTCCACTTGGAAATGATGGATACTCCCTAGGTTCATAAATAAGTTTTAATATAGTGGAAATGTGAAAACAAAATGAAAAGTTTCAGACGATCCCATAAAACAGATGATTATATATACATTAAAATATCAACTTCAGACATATAAACCATTATATTCATTCGAGCACTATTTCTAGACTGTTGATTGACCCAACAAACTAGTTTCTGTCATTCTAGAAGAATTTATTTTTAATACCATTTGTCTTCTTATTTTAATATTTAAATGAAAGCCCACCAAGGTCTTAAAATGTTAGTGATATGGTGCTTGTGTGCGGATAGAAATATTAAAATGAACAAAGGCACAAAGTATTTCTTTGTTCTTTTTCAACCCAAACTAAGCAACAAGACACTTCATCCTTATATCTTAAAAATTAAATAAATAAATAAAACAGAAACTTCATCCTTCCATCTTTGAAATTGCTCCCTAATTTTTTAGATGCTTGTGAATTTTTTTTTTGGCCCAAAAATGGTGAACTTACTAATGTAAAGAGAAAAATAATGACATTTAAAAAAAATTGAACAATAAAAAATGAGTTTTACAAATCAACACCAAAAGCAAGCAAGAAGCAAATTGGAGAAAAAAAAAATTAGCTAGATGGTAAAGATGAGCAAATGCTGGGAAGAGCAAGTCCAAAGATGGAAGGATTAAGTGCTTGGTTGCTTAGTCTAGATTACTAAAGAAGAGAAGACCATTGAAAATAAGGGGTTGTGTTTTACAAAAAAAAAAATTCTCTCCTCACACAGGCCTGAATTTACTAACCCTTACAACCTTATCAGAAGTTCAATTCAAAAGTTAAAAGGAATTAAATATTAAAAAAATGAGACTAATGATATCAAGAAATTAATTTTTCTAAAAAGACAAACTTCTTAGGACTGTTGGATTGAAATGGCTTTCGGATGAATATAATAGTTCAAATATTTGGAGTTGAAAATTACTATATATACATATATAAAAAATTGTTTTCAGGTGTAGATGTCCACTTCTTTGTGAAAATTGATTCAACACTAGACTTTAATTAAAATGTGGAAATCCACACTTTTGCACCTGAAAATGTAAAATCAGTATATTTGCAAAATAAAGAAACTAAGAAATGTAATAAAGAACAATTAGTACATGTGCAATGTGGACCAGATGTCCATAAGAAAGCGAAAAAAACCCTAGGGAGAGGAATGATGAAAAGATCATTAAACAAGTATCATAGTAAGGCGTTCCAATCCGGCTCACGCTAGAGTTGGGAATATTTTTTTGTTTATATTCAATGTAAATAAAGACAAGTAACATAACCTTCCTATTTATAGCAGAGCAATGACTTTCCTATGTTAACTCTAGTGCTGGCAAAATGACACGCGGGTATCTAAACCCGTGGGTACCTAACCTATTTGGGGCGGATAATCTGGTAAATGTTTTTTAAAAAATTTAAAATTGGGTCTGGTAAAAATTTACCTAAATTATTTGGGTAGAACTATAAATCTCTAACCCAACCCAAATACCCGACATATATATTTTACCCAAATACTGTTCAGCATCTTCCTTTGGAGAATAGCAGACTAAGGCATGCTGGGTTGAAGGCATTAGCGTGGGAGGCTTTGGGGAAGGAAGTTGATAAGCCAAGGAGTGTCACGTTGAGTGCTTGGGATAATCGTCAGTTCGACCCTGCTCAGGTTCATTATGCTTGTCTTCATGCCTTTCTTTCTTTTGAGATGGGTTGGGTCCTCAATGCTTCTGACGCTTGAATACTGATTGGGGTTTGCTTTTGTTTGTGTTTGTAATGGAGGGTTGTTGTGATGATCTACCCTTTTTTGGAATGTTTTAATTGGAATGCGCTTTTTTATTTTTCTTTTTAATTTCTCTTTTATGTTTGCTGTCCTTGAATCTAGGGTTTTAAGATTTGGGGTTTCTAATCATTGGAATGCAAGTAATAATAAATTGGGTGTTTTAAGATTTGGGATTTCAATAGGATTATTGTCAGTCGTTGGTGCTTTTTATTGTTAGCAGTGCCTTTCAAAGATTTCATGTATTGTTGTTTGTCATTTGTGCCTTACTGATAATAAAACAATAACATTACTCTGCCTTTCTGCCAGTTTAGTAAGCATTCTATTAAAATTGCCTACTGACGATATTCTATTATTATTTAGAATAAATTGCAACGTCTCCAGAATAAATTGCCTACTGACGATATTCTTAGAACTTGAGGAATCTGCCTAGTTTCAGTGCGCTGTTTATGTCCATCTCCCTTAGCTTTTGAGATTGCATATCATCTTTTTAATTGTTTCTCTTTCTCCTGTTCTTCCTGCAATTGGTTGGCTGCGAAATTTGACACTCTGTTGTCCAATATCTCAGGAATTGCAACCTTTAGAATTTTATAATTAAGCCAATGCATAAGGTTTAATATCATTTTATTTTCTTAATTTTGATGAAGTTGAAAATAAATGATTCATATATGTTTGAAGAGATTTCCAGAACTCTTGAAACATGATGATGTTGATGTTTTATTATTGCCTTTTTCTTTGTTTTCTTCTTAGTATTCCATGTTCTTGGATCATAGGAAGTTACTTATGGTAGGAAAGATGATTGGGATTTTATCCCGGGGATCAATATGAAACCTTCATATTGGGGATTTATTGTGTCAAAAAATTGTAGAAGCATTACCTCTTCTTTGCTAGAATTTCAAATTTTCTTTAAGTGAAAATGAATAGATTCTAGTTGTAAAGTAGATAATCTAGGTGTAAAAGCAAGCTTTCCAACTAGACAAAGGTGAAGCTTATATTTTGTTTAATGTAAATACACAAGTCTCTTCTTTCTCTCAATTGTTTCTTCATGGTATCAGATCCAACTCTTAGCTTCTGACTTGTGAATTCCCTTTTTCTTTTTTGGACATACTGTCTGTCCTTTTTTCGGTAGCATTGCCCATCTATTTTTCGACAATCGTGTTCACTTTTTCTGGTGGCCGTGACCTTAGAAGGTTCTCGCCAGCAAGACTCGAGAAATCGTCGCCGGACGCATCTCCACGCGCCGAAAACAATAACACTCTCCTCTGACTGTACTATTTTCCAGCTAAGTATATAGTTCCCGGCAACTTCCGTTGACCTCAGAGGATGCCGGAGATAAAATCTGCAACAGTTCACTCTCACTGGCCACCGGACGCGCCTACATGCTCTGGCAACAATCAGCTCTCCAGCGATCGGCAACTGCCGATCTTCTTCTTTCCGGCGAACGTGAGTTCTCACCACCAGCGTCACTGGACTCAAACGAAGTCGATGACCTCAAATCCGACAGCCGCGCACTCATCGGCCGCCGGACACGCCACCACACATCACTTGATCGTTGATCTCCTCCTCCGATAAGTGTAATTCCTCACCGCCAGCGCCAATAGATTTAAGTGACACCAGCAAACCCACCATCCGGCCACTTGCCGTCGCCCGCCGCCGTCTCCTTCGTCGAAAACTGCCACTATGTTACCGAAAAATTGTTTTTGGAAAAATCAATCTCCACCTCAATTTATCTAGTTTGTGATTCAATATGGCCATTGAAAGCTCCAACTAGGTTCTACATTATCCTTTAACTCATTTCCTACTTTCATAACTGAAAAATTGGTAGGAAGTAGTAATTATGCCTTCTGGGCCGCGTCTGTTGAGTTTAGTGTATGGGATATAGCTTAGAAGACTATTTAACTACCAAGGTTACAGATTTGCAAGATAAAAATACAACTGAGTGAAAAAAGATTGATGCCTTATTGTGTAACCAATTATGGCAGAGCATTGATCCTCAACTATATCCCATTTCTAAGGCCTATTGAACTTATTTTGATATTTAGAATCAGGCTTAGTTGTTATATACTAATGACATCCAAAAACTATACTCTATTGTCTTAAATATTGTCAATCTAAAGCACCAAGCTATGGATATGTCAGAATTCCTTGGACAGATGGCATCTCTCAAAACCGAATTCAACTCACTCATACCAGTTGGTAAGACTGAAGCCGAAGACCCTTGCACAGAGGAATAAATTTTTTATGATTTTGACTCTGGCTTCTCTGAGCTCTCACCAATACAAGATCAAATCCTTGCCAATACAACTATCCCCTCTATGGATGAGGTGTTTGCTTAGCTCTTTCGTGTTTCTACACCAAGTTTTGTTCCCGAACACCTACAGTGGACTCTTCAGTCTTGGCCTCCCAATCTCAATCACATAGTTCTTTCAAAGGAGATCAAGGCGATCGCAGCAAAAATCGCCCTAAGTGTAGTTATTGTCATCGTTAAGGCCATACTCGAGAAAAATGCTACAAGTTGCATGGACGGCCTCCTCGAGCTACTAACCTTCCTCACACCGATCACACTAGCATCCCGAACAACTATTCTCCATTCATGACTATTACTGGTGTTGATTATGAGCGCTACCTTAAATACCAAGCAACTCAGCAGTCCACTTCCTTCATTGCTAATACTGATAATTCCATCACCTACCTCACTCAGTCTTCCTCTAAGAGACCATGGGTCCTTGATTCTAGTGCATCAGACCATATTTCTGGTAACCTTCAATTACTCTCTTGTATTTCTAAGATTGGGTCATTACCATTTGTCACTTTGGCTAATGGAACCAAAACCATTGCTAAAGCAATTGGTCGAGCTTTCTCTCTACTTTTTTTAACTTTAGACACTGTTCTTTATATCCCACAATGTCCTTTTAACCTTATCTCTATTAGTAAACTCACTCGTTGTTTAAACTGTGCTATCACTTTTGTTAATAACTCTGCTCTTATATAGAACCGCAGTACGGGAAAGATGATTGGCGCAAACCGTGAGTCACAGGGGCTCTATCATTTGAGTATTCCTCAACCATCTCTCGCGTGTACTGTTACTGAATCACCAGCACTTCTACATAATCATTTAGGACATCCACATTTGTTCAAGCTTTGAAAAATGGTTCCCAGTCTCTCTCACTTATTGTCTTTTAATTGTGAGTCTTGTCATATTGTGTTGTGGATCATTTTCAAAGCAGGTTAATAATCAAGCTACGTCCCCTTTTGAATTAGTTCATTCAGACACTTGGGGTCTTAGTCGAGTTTTATTTGTTTTAGGTTTTAAATACTTTGTTACATTTATCGATGATTATTCGCATTGCACTTAGTTATTTTTTATGAAAGATCGTTCTAAATTATTTTCCATCTTTAAATCTTTCTGTGCTGAAATTAAGGCACAATTCTCTATCACTATTTGTATATTATGTAGTAATAATACACGTGAATATTTTTTTATTTCTTTTACTAAATTTATTTCTCAGGACATTTTACATCAATATTCTTGTGTTTATACTCCGCAACAGAATGGAGTTGCCGAATGTAAGAACAAACATCTTATTGAAACTGCCTAAACTTTACTTTTACATTATAATGTTCTTCTCTATTTTTTGGCGGATGCTGTTCTTACTGCTTGTTTTTTAATAAATCGAATGCTCTCTTCCGTGTTACAACATCAGGTATCTCATTCTTTTCTGTATCCTGATCAATCATTGTTTCCTCTTCCCCCGAGTGTGTTTGGCTGCATATGTTTTGTCCACATATTCTCTCCTGCCACTCGACATCATTTCCTTTCTACTGATGTCACTTTTTTTTAGTCTTCCCCTCTTTTCTTCCTCGGCTTCAAAACATATATCACTCACAAAGGCTCTTCCAGTTCCTTATATTATTAGTCCTCCTGAGTCAAACACTGAACTTATTCTTGTCCCAAAATAATCTTCCTCCTGAAGATTCTCCCTCTCCGGCTCATGAGAGTCCTATTCCTTTTTCTTTTGCAGGTGATGACAGTGATACTGCTTCTGCGACACTTGAGGGGCGTGCCGACTCTCTTCTTTCTCCCGATCACTCTTCTACTGAGGTCATATCACCTGCTAACCAATTTCCCATTGCTGTCTGTAAAGGTATGCACTCCACTCCACTCGTAATCCTCAACCTATCTACAATTTTTTTTGTTATCATCGACTATCTTCACCATATTATGTCTTTGTGTGTACTTTATCCTGTCTCTGTTCTTACCACTCTTCGTGATGCTCTTTCACATCCTGTGTGGTGTCAAGTAATGGTTGAGGAAATGACTGCTTTGCACAATAATGGCACTTAGAAATTAGTTCAACTGCCCCTCAGTCATTCCACAGTTGTTTGTTGTTGGGTTTATACTGTCAAGATTGGACCCGATGATTAGGTTGATCGATTGAAAGCAAGGTGGTTGCCAAAGGGTACACGCAGACTTATGGCCTAGATTATTCTAACACATTCTCTCCTATGGCTAAAATGTAAAGTAGATCATCTAGGTATAAAAATAGCTTTCTAACTAGACAAAAGTGGAAGCTTAGGTTATATATTTTTGTATCATGTTCAATGGAAAACACACAAGTCTCTTCTTGTGGTAAGAACAGTAGAGAATGTGTCAGAATAATCTAAGTCATAAGTCTGCGTGTACCCTTTGACAACCAACCTTGCTTTCAACCGATCAATATGACCATCGGGTCCAATCTTGACAATATAAACCCAACAGTGGAGTAACTGAGGGGCAGTTGAACTAATTCCCAAGTACCATTATTGTGCAAAGTAATCATTTCCTCAACCATTACTTGACACAACCCAAGATGTAAAAGAGCATCACGAAGAGTGATAAGAACAGAGACAAAAGATAAAGTAAACACAAAAGCATAATATGATGAAGATAGTCAATGATAACTAAAAAAATTATAAATAGGATGAGGATTGCGAGTGAAGCACATACCTTTACGGACAGCAATGGGAATTAACAGGTGGTAGAACCTCAGTAAAAGAGTGATCGGGAGAAGGAAGTGAGCCGACGAGCCCCTCAAGTTTCGCAGGAGCGGTATCATTGTCATCACTTGCAAAAGAAAAAGGAATAGGACTCTCATGAGCCGGAGAGGGAGAATCTTCAAGAGTAAGATTATATTGTGGGACAAGAACAAATTCAGTGTTTAACTCAAGAGGAGGAATAATATAAGAAACTGAAAGAGCCTCTGTGAGTGATATTTTCTAAAACAGAGAAAAAAAAGAAAGGAAAAGACTCGAAAATTGTGACATTAGTAGAAAGGAACTGCCGTTGGGTGTTAGGAGAATAACATCAATATCCTTTCTGAAGACGCGAGTAGTCAAGAAAAATATATTTGATAGATCGAGCGGATAATTTGTCTTGACCATGAAAAAATACATGGACAAAATATGTGCAGCCAAAAGCACGCGGCAAAAGAGGAAACAATGGTTGATCAGGATACAGAACAAAATGCAGGACCCGATATCGTAACACGGAAGTGAGCATTCGATTTATCAAAAAATAAGCAGTAAGAACAGCATACACCCAAAAACGGAGAGAAACATCATTCTGTAGAAGTAAAGTGCGGGCAGTTTCAATGAAATGTCTGTTCTTATGTTTGACAACTCCATTCTGTTATGTAATATATAGACACAAAAAGACTGATGTAAAATGCCCTGAGAATACATAAATTTAGTAAAGGAGTAGAAAAATATTCACTTTCATTATCACTACGTAATACATGAATAGTAATAGATAATTGTGTCTTAATTTCAGCACAGAAAGATTCAAAAATGGAAAATAATTCAGAACGATCTTTCATTAAAAATAACCAAGCGCAATGCGAATAATCATTAATAAATGTAACAAAGTATTTTAAGCATAAAACAGATGAAACTCAACTAAGACCCCAAACTTTTGAATGATCTAATTCAAAAGATGACAGCCCAATTATTGACCCACTTTGAAAATGATCCATGAGAGTGTTTTTCAAGCTGACAAGACTCACAATTGAAAAACGATAAACGAGAGAGACCGAGAACAATTTCTTGAAGCTTGAACAAATTTGGATGTCCCAAACGATTATAGAGGAGTGCTAGTAATTCAGTAATAGTGTACACTACAGATAGTTGAGGAATATTCAAATGATAGAGCCTCTATGACTCACAGTCTGCGCCAATCGTCTTTCCCGTACTGCACTCCTGTATACAAACAGTCATTAACAAAAGTGATGGAACAATTTAAAGAGCAAGTGAGTTTACTAATAGAGATAAGATTAAAAAGACATTGTGGGATATAAAGAACAGAGTCTAAAGTTAAAGAAGACAGAGGAAAAGCTCGACCAATTGCTTCAATAATAGTTTTGGTTCCATTAGCTAAATTGACAGATGATAATGATCCAAACTCAAAAATACAAGAGAGTAATTGAAGGTTACCAGAAATATGGTCTGATGCACCGGAATCAAGGACCCACGGTCCGTAAGAAGAAGACTGAGTAAAGTAGGCAACGAAATTACCAATATTAGCAATGGAGGAAGTAGATTGCTTAGCTGCTTGGTATTTAAGGTAGTCCTCATAATCAGCACCAGTAATAGTCAATGATGGAGAACAATTGTTCGAGGTACCAAATTGATCGGTGTAAGCAAGATTAGTAGCTCGAGGAGGTCATCCATGCAACTTGTAACATCTTTCTCGAGTATGGCCCCAACAATGACAATAACTACACTTGAGGCGATTTTTGCTGCGATTGCCTTGATCTCCTTTGAAAGAACTATGTGATTGAGATTGAGAGGCCAAGACTGAAGAGTCTACTGCAGATGTTTCAGGAATAAAATTGGGGCAGAAACACGAAGAAGCCGAGCAAATACCTCATTCATAGAGGGGATAGTTACACTGGCAAGGATCTGATCTCGTATTGGTGAGAGCTCAGAACCAATAAAAGCCAAAGTCAGAACCATAAAAAATTTATCCCTCTGTGCAAGGTCTTCGACCACAATCTTACCAACTAGTAGAAGTGAGTTGAATTCAATTTTGAAGGATGCCATCCGTCCAAGAAATTCTGACATATCCATACCCTATTATTTTTTATTGATAAGATTCAAGACAACAGAATATAATTTTTGAATGTCATTAGTATATAACAACTGAGCCTGATTCCAAATATCAAAACAAGTCTGATAGGCCTTATAAATGGAATATAGTTGAGGATCAGTGCTCTGCTATAATTTGTTATGCAATAAGGCATCAATCTTTTTCCAATAAGTTGTATTTTTATCTTGCAAATCTGTAACTCTAGTAATTAAATGGTCTTTTAAGTCATATCTCATACACCATAACTCAACAGACGCGGCCCAAAATGCATAATTACTACTTCCTACCAATTTTTCAGTTATGAAAGTAGGAAATGAGTTGAAGGATAATGTAAAACCTATTTTGGAGATTTCAATGGCCATGTTTAATCACAAACAGGATAAAATGAGGATGGAGGTTGATGTAAAGCCAAAACATGGTAACAAAGTGACGGTGAAGGCGAGCGGCGAAGACAAGTGGCCGAATGGCAGGTATTTGGTTCACAGGCGTCGCCTGAATCTATTAGCACTGAAGGAGGAGATCGGCAATGTGTGGAGGTGCGTTTGACGGCCGGTGAGTGCGCGGCTGTTGGAGTTTAGGTCACCATCTTTGTTTGAGTCCAATGACACTGGCAGTGAGATTTCACATACGTCGGAAAAGTGCAGATCAGCGGTGAAAGATCAGCGAAAGTCTGGGCTATTACCAGCGCGTAGAGGCACGTCCGGCGGCCAATGAGAGAGTTACTGCTGCAGCCCTGATTTCCAGCACCTTCCGAGGTCAACAGAGGTGGCCAGGAACTGTACAACCACCGAAAAATAATACGGTTGCCGAAGTCTTACTGCTGCCCCCCGCGTGGAGGCGAGTTCGGTGATGCTTCCAACGACGATTTCTTGGGTCTTGCCAGCGAAAACCTTCTAAAGTCACGACCACCGAAAAAAGTGAGCACAGTGGCCAGAAAATAGATGGGCAGTGCTGTCGAAAAATAGACTAGCAGTATTACCGAAAAAATTCACAAGTCAGAAGTCAAGAGTTTGCTTTGATACCATGAAGAAATAAGTGAGAGAAAGAAGAGACTTGTGTGTTTTCCATTGAAAGTGATACAATAATATATAACCTAAGCCTCTACCCTTGTCTATTGGAAAGCTATTTTTACACCTAAATTACCTACTTTACAACTAGAATCCATTCATTTCCACATGAATAAAAATCATTGGTTATAGATTTGTCTTTTTGGTTGTTTAACACTAATGTCCTGCCATCTAGAAAGTGGGGGCTGAACTTGAATAATAGTAATAATAATTTACATTTTTCTTTTTTTTTTTTTTTCTCCATTTCTTTTAGTTCTTCACATTTATATGTTGTTGGGTGGATTTGGATTTGTTAGGTTATAGATTTATTTTTATTTATTTTGTAGGTCAAATATGTCAAATCCTACATGACATGAAGTGAACGATGATGTTCAAATGGTGATGAAACTCCAACTCAAGAATCAGTTCAAATTGGTAGTAGTGGTGGGAAAATGACGAGGTCGCAATCGGTTGTATGGCAGCATTTTATAAGAAAGACGTCGACAGGGGTAAAAAGCCATAAGCAAATATTTTAGTTGACGATGAAAAAGAAGATTGTAAGAAAATGAAGAAAATGAGGTGAACATTTTTATAAATATTATTAGTTTCTTATATTGAAACATGTTTAATATTACTAAACATAATCTTTTGATTTTTTATGATGTAGGGTTGTGGAGAAACTTAAAGAGAAATATTTTTTTTATATTTTGAATTTTTTTTATATGATATAATTTGGCACATTTGACAACTATATATAGTTTATTATGTTTACACTGTTATGATTAATGATTTTTATATAGGTTTTTTTTCTTTTTTTTAATACAATGATTAATGATATTAAGTTGTTTTATTTAAGTGATTTGTATATTTTAAAAATAATTTAACAATATTAAGTTTAGTTATAATATAATTAATATTTAATCATTTAGACAATTATTTTTAAAAGTATCCTTTGAAAATTCTTCCAAAAATTAGTTCAATTTATTTTAAATAAGTTCAATAATAAAACCCAAAAAAAATTGAGTAACGGGCCCTATGAATTATACCCAATTTGATTGAGTGTAACCCAACCCAAATCCATTCTTAAAATTTGAGTAATGGGGTGTGTTGAAAGTTACCCAACCCATTTGACAACTATATATAGTTTATTATGTTTACACTGTTATGATTAATGATTTTTATATAGGTTTTTTTTTCTTTTTTTTTAATACAATGATTAATGATATTAAGTTGGTTTATTTAAGTGATTTGTATATTTTAAAAATAATTTAATAATATTAAGTTTAGTTATAATATAATTAATATTTAATAATTTAGACAATTATTTTTAAAAGTAACATTTGAAAATTCTTCCAAAAATTAGTTCAATTTATTTTAAATAAGTTTAATAATAAAACCCAAAACAAATTGGGTAATGGGCCCTATGGATTATACCCAATTTGATTGAGTGTAACCCAACCCAAATCCATTCTTAAAATTTGAGTAATGGGGTGTGTTGAAAGTTACCCAACCCATTTGGATATGGGTTTGGGTCAAGAGAAACCCACCCAACCCAATTGCTAGCACTAGTTAACTCATATAAGTAATAGAATTTATTCAAATAAGCTAAATAAACTCAATCCTAACAAAAGGGAATAATCAAATCAACTAGTCCTATGAAAACAAGAAAATCTAATTGGACTCAAATAAATATTCATAACCCATAATTCATCCTACATCAAGTTTCATATAGATTGTTTTCCCTCCCTTGATCTTCTCTTTCTTTATCTATATGGCACCTGGTCCAGCTTTGTATCTTTTATCTTCAATTGATCTTTCTTAGTATCTTAGGAAAATAAATAAATAAAAGATACAAAGGTTGTACCTTTTCTTTATTGTTTATTTTATTTGTTTTGGGTTTGAGAAGTAACTAAGAAAGATTAACTAATTTTATCTTTCTACAATTGATAGATCTTTCTAAGTTTCTTCCAAGAAAAATAAAAAAAGAAAAGAAAAGCTTATGAATCGAATGGTTTCTGAATAATCTTCTCCACCATGAATCAAATTAATAATAAAAGTTTTGTATAAAGTTGCATCATCACATCTTCAACTAGTAACTCTTCAAATTTAACTTTAATTATTTTTGCCGTTAGAGCCTTTAGTCTCTACTTGTCACAGTTGTCATTTACATATGATGCAGGAGATCCAACAGCAAGTTTTTCTCTCTAGTCTGGTTTGTCTATGGCATTCACAATATCCACCAAAAACAGTTTCTATAAATGCGATAATATGCAAACATGAGTCCCAGAGTCTTAAGGTACAAATAGAAACAAACCTGTCCCATGTTGGAGCTGTGCCGATAATATAATTCAGTTCATAATGTGCTGGTTTCAGTTGCATCAATCGGTCATAGGTAATGATGACCTCTGGTAGGTTTGAAGCAGTTTGGCTAAAACAACTAAACCACATTTTAAATTATATTAGCCAACTACTAACAACTACATTAACAGAGTAAATTACATTTATGACGTGTTTAATAAATCAGATTCCAGGTTTTTGCAACAAGGCCTGAAAGATTATTTCCTCTTAGATAGTTATCCCATATCTTTCTACATATGTGCCATTACAATATTTGGCAATTAGAAACATGTTGATATCATCTCCCGATAATAGCATCCAACTACTAAACTTTTGTGTGATTATCAAGCGGCTAGAGTATCATTTAACTACAACTTTTGAATTCATTAGCTTATAAATTTAAGCAGCAGAGGGGTAAAAATTTAATTTAACAATGAAACATAAAGGAACAAAAAGAAGACAAAACCTAGAATAGAATAGAATAAATGGTAATGCCACTGGCATCAGTACTAAATATCTCGAACAATATGCTGTACAGAGATTTGAATTCTTCATTAATTGAGAAGTTTAGTTCAGTTAGGCAATCTAGCTGATGACAGTAGAAAAAAAAATGTTATTCTTGATAGAAACAGTCTTCAAGCTGTGGCAAACCACAAGAGTTTGAAGTATTGTAGGATTTTTTACACGGGTTGAATTTTGATAATTTGTGGAGCCTTAGAACTAAAGGTGCCAAACGAATGGGTCGGGCTAATAGGGTCGAATAGGACCAAAGCTCAACAGCTTCTATTAGGCCCAACTAGAGGTGTCAAACGGGCTAGGCTGCCCGAGCTCGTGATGCGCTTGGCCCACTTCTCATAGCTCAGTCCATTGGTAGACTAGGTTAGGCCTGTGTTCAAAGGCTCGCAAGATCAACAGGTAATAGCCTACAAAAAGAACAAGCCTAAGCTTCAAGCCCATTAAACCTGACAACTAAAAATATTTTTAAATAATAATAATTTACTGTAAATTTAAACTATTAGAATAAACTTAATATACTTTATTTTAAAAAATTTGGACTATCCAATAACTAATTTAACACAATATTATCAAGCCACACTAGTAACACAACAAACAATTTTAGTCCAACCAAATTTATGGCTAGTGACTATTAAATTATTTAATAACCAATTACAATTTTAATGAGATTAATAGTGGTCCTCAAGGGTTCCAACTATCACTATTTGAATTGTTTTTGCATTAATTTTAGGCAATTAAAATATATTTTATACTTGCTCAATACTACTTACTAAATAGCCCATGGTCCAATCATTATTTTGTCATTTCAATGGCCAACTGCATTAAAATAATTTTATAAAAATTGCAGTTGGTCGTTGAAATGAGAATAATAACTGTTATATGCTATTTATTAATGGTAATTGCACAATTATAAAATATATTTTAACTACCTAAAAATAAAATGAAAGCAATTCAAATAGCAACAGTTGAAAGCTTTAAAACCACTAGTAGCCTTATTAAAATTGTAGTTGGTCATTAAAATTATTTAAATAATTATTAACCATAAATTTGTTGTCGAGCCATAATGACTTGTTGTGTTGCTTATGTCACCCAATAAAATAAGGTTAAATTATCGATTTGGTAGCCTACATTTTTTAAAACAAAGTATATTGGGTTTATTCTAATTGTTTAAATTTAAGACAAATTACTGTTTTAATATATTTTTATTTGTCAGGCCTAACTGATTTGAAGTTTAGACTCGATATTTTTGTGGGCCACTATTTATTGGGCTTTCTCGCTCAGAACATAAGCCGAACCTAGCCTATCGACAGGCTGACCTTATACAGAAAGCAGGCCAAGCCCATCACAAACTTAAGTAGCCCGACCCATTTAACACCTCTACTTTCTACAGCACAGCTACTTGTGTCGGAATGAAGGTAGAAAGCAGCAAAAGTTGAATATTTATTTTTCCGTGATTATTTTGTGAGTTTGGTTTCATTGTGATTTCGGTATTATGTGGTACTGCTCCTTAGAAGATGTGACAACGGCATTGCAAATCATAGGGGCAGTGCAAACGTGGGTCACCACCTCCTAAGGGTCCAATTATTGTATCTGGTGTGTTTTATGGTATAGATAAATTGATTGAACTCTTAGGGGTACAATTGTAGTTTCAGTTTCCTTTCCATGTCCAGGGGTATAAAAGACATAGTTCAAAATTTTCCTAACCAGAGTAACGTAGATGTAGTTAGGTGATACCTCTATAAAGTTCTTGTAGTTTAAGTAATATGTAAATTTACAGCACAGGAATCTTCCAGCCAACAATATTATTGAGATAATGTTCCACCCCAAAAATAAGTCTCTAAAGCATTGCTCCCAAATATGGGCACACTTTATAGAAATCATAAAAGCACTAATTATGTCACAGATGAAGACTGAATATCACTTTTAGTTGAATAAGCTCCATCAAACACATTTATAAAGATGTTAAAACATACCGCAGCTTTGGATTAGGAAGTATCACTTTATACGACAAGCATCCTTTTCGTACAGCAATTCCCCTTTGTTCAAGATATGATTCAAGGATGGAAGCTTGTTTTTTAACTTCCACAACCTGAAACACAGAAATTTAAAGAAACAACTAAGTTGGATGATTCAGTAAAAGCAATCAGTACATGTTTCTTTTTGATCTTAATTCTTAATTCTCTAGAAAGCTACAAGATTAATAAATACGGACCATGGTAAATGAAATATTGCAAGAGCCTGTGAAACATCATTTCAAATCATGCAAACTGATGAAGTCCACCAAGACAATCAAAAACAGAATATTTCTTAGTAAATAAAACATCGGCAAATATAACTCATGACAAACACTAAAATAACTCCTTTACAGCACAAATATCAACTAAATATGTTCACTTGGTCACATGACAGTTACCATTTAAGAGGTTTTTTACTTTTCTGTTGGAGGTGTGAATAGGACTTTGTTTTTGTCATTCAGACATTTTAGAATTTTTGTTTCTCAATTTACAGCTGAAATTAATTTGCAACTTATCTGAATACATTTAAGATCAAAATTTTGACCAAACACTTAAATTTGAATGTCTAAATGGATTATTCAAGTTTTGACTTTTGACTCTAAAAACTACCCCTATACAATTAATGCATTTCCTACATGTAAAAACCTAGTTAAGTTTGTCTTTGATACAACTAATTATTTACAGCAAAGATTTATTATTAAATTTTTTAAAAAATAAATTATATTTCACATCATCAAAGAAACTTTTGGAGTATTATTTACATAAATAATATATTTATATTTTTAATTGTTTTCATGAATGATTAGTTTCAAATACAAATATAACTTACCGGATCAGGATGAGCTGCTTCTAGTTGACCCTCGCCCCCACAAAACCAGCTGCCATTGTACGTTATAAATACGAATCCTGAGAAGTTCTTCACAGATATGACTACTGCCTGCCTGTAACAATACATTTTACAGCTGTTACGATTATACTACCATACATCTGATAATTGCCAGGAATGTCAGAGAGGAAAAACAAAACATAAAAATCATCATTAGTGCTATGTCATTTAAGCAATTTCTTTTTATTTTCTTTTTCTTATTAAAAAATATACCATTAAAGCCAAAAAAATTCACCCAAAAGTTATAGCTGATATCTAAGATCAAAAAAAGTGTTTGAGAGCTAACACTTCACTGATTTCTCACATTGATCAAGGATAGATATGATTGTGGACGCAAAAACTCTAAGAGTTTTGCCCTTTCTAATACTCAAAAACCTATAAGACACTCTCTTACTTTGTATTTCTCTCCACCATTCACTCAAAAAAATCTCTCTATGCGTGTATTTGTTGACGCTTGCATATCAAAACATCTCTAAAAGTTTCCTCTCTCTACAATTAGCACCTTATCCCTGCATTACAATTACATTTTTGTTGATGAGACCTTTGACATTATCAAAACTAAGATCAAGGATCTGACCAGTTTAGCAAGTTTCATGGTACCAATGGACTTTCTTTAATTGATCTAATAAAATAAAATCCATTAAAAGTTTTATCCAGGTAATAAAAGAAATTTAAAAAAAAAAAGTGGTTCTCTCTTCTCAGCAGTAGTGGATCTTTTTGTAGCATTAAAATAAACAATTTCATTTCTAAACGAATGCTAAACAAGTTTTATGAACTGTCCATTCATAATCCACTAAGAATTGAAATGAATACAATTTCCATGAATTTATTTCTTGGCTCTGCCACTGACAAGTGATAAGAGCTCATTCTACTATTTAACGAAGTATTTTTTTTATAAGAAAAAAGAAATAAATTTAACGCAATAAGAAAGATAAATAGATAAACTTACCCATTAGTGACAAGAACTATATCAATCTTCTGTCGCAAACCCGTATCAGGGTCTGGAATTTGAAGCCCCAAATGTGCCTTTCCTCCATAAAGCTCTTCAAGTCTTCAAATTAAATACAAATAAATAAATTACTTGTGCAAATTTATTAAAGAAAAAAAAAGAATGTCATGATAGGACCATATTAAAACAAAGGGCAACAATAAGCAAAATAAATAAATAAAAAGCTAATGCACTGTTCTGTTTAGCTTCATTTCTTTGATCAAACTTTCTCAGCAACCCTTAGAAATAGTAATCGAGTTAAAATCTGTAAAATTAAGCTACAACTTGTTAAATTTGAGTCCTTTTTTCCATACATTAACGCATTTCTCAGCGATCAAACAGACAAAATAACAAGAAAGTTTTGATGATAAAAGAACCTCTTGGCGACTAAGGCAATGACAGTGTAATCAGAGGTTTCGCCGGCCGAAACGTCGTCGCAATAATCAGCGGTACTATTGTAGATATTGTAAATGACCCGACCGCAAAGAGCCCCCAAGCCCAGAGCCAAATAGGAGGCCATCGGCGGCGTTGTTTAGGATCCGAAGAAGAAAATTCTTATTTTGCAGGAAAATCTACTGTTAAGTTTTTCTTCTTTGTTGGTTCGAAAAACAAATTTACTGCAAACCTTATGACGAGGGATTAGCTACCAATAAATAATGCTTCAGCTTATTTACAAGTATATTATGTGCTACGATAATCGAAAATTGTAAAACTGAAAGAAAGTTATCAAATGCGCTTTACAACCGAGGCAGGCCATGACTGGGCATTGCTCACTTTTCCCAAATTTGCCGAATAATTTGTGGGGCCGACAGGTCTGCGTCAACGAGACGACGACTAGAACTTTTTTAAGTTTAACGCTTTTTTTTTTCCTTTTTTGCGCTGTGTAGTAAGCAGTAATTCTGAGTGGACTTGATGGTCTCCGTCAACAAATTCTTTTTTGTTCGGGAAAAAAAAAATTATCAAAAATCTCTGATTATTATAAAGGTTTAACTGAGACAATTTTAATGAAAATACTTACAAAAACATTACCCGTGTTTTATTTTATTAGTATTTTTATCGCATATAATTTTCAAAATAGTTGGAGCCAATTAAATTTTGCCCAATTCCATCATTTATTATTATTATTATTATTATTATTATTATTATTATTATATGCATCAGACTATATTCAATAACACCTAGTATTTATTTATAGTATGAAAAATTTATGAAATGTATAAAATTAAAATATAGTATATCATTTACAAATTTATCGGGACACTCAAGTTTAAGAACTACGTATATTTATCTCGTATCCAATACTTATGAGATACTTATATATCAATACGAACTTTAAGTTCACGGTCGACTGTGAATGACCATCTATACCCTATAGGTATGATATATGCTGATCTTATATAAAAGCATCTACTAACAGAAAATAGATCAGGGACAATATTCGAAAATATACTTGCATTACTAACATTTTTCAACACCTGATTGCAACTCTTTATAAATATATAGTTACTAGTATATTCTTAGGTCTATATCCTATTACAAAAAAGACTTCAATTCTTAGATATTCGCTGAACAGTATTACCTATTAACACTTAACTATGCTAACACTTAATATTTATATCTCTCAGTGTGGCTTAACACTAGGCCATGATCTAAACTCATTTAAATTAGATTTGAACTTCTTTAAATCATACAATATCTATAACGTTATACTGTATGGTACCATATAAAATAAACATTAGCAATTTAATAAAATTATACAATTTTATTAATAATAATAAAATATTTGTACAGAAATTGATGCCACATAAGCACCAATCTTAACACTTCTATGGCAATATACTTTGATGCTCTGTTGTATGCTGTCGCATGGTTTAGAATATTGCTTTCTGACAGGTAATACCAAAACCTATTCATCTTTAAACTTGACTTGAGAGCCTTTAGGGCGATAAGTTGGTCAAAAGCTCCCAGTAATATCAACTATTTATGGAACCTCCGAACAAAATCTTTTCAGTTCTCATTCCGACTCTGTTTAATCTGCTTCAATTATTTCGGGTTCTTAACTACCTCACAGGAGCCTCAAAAGTGTTGGGAGAACCTTTTAGTCAACTTGTGATAAGATGAGATGCTCTACTGCTTCAATCCTCTATACCACAGAAGGGTCTAGCATCATATGAAAAAACCTATACATCTGATCTTGTCTCAACCCTACGATTGAAAGCAGGTCAGTAACCTAGTCCACTTAATGGTTGAGGTTGATAACTCCCCTGTATATTGGAAGGCTTGTAACTTTGAACCCATTCGAGAGCTCCATATCCCTTAGCTCGTCTGTCAATAGAGATCTTCTTTCCCTCTCAGTCTTCTTTGGATGAGGTTGTTCTTTCTTCGCTTTCTCCTTTAGAAAGTTTTAAGTATCTCTTCCAGATTACGAACCTTGTCTTCTAGAGGCGATTCGGCAATATGATGTTGTTTGGTTTACGACTCTTTTCTCATTATTTGATCGAAATCTCCAACCTATGATGCATCTATTTTAACAGGCACTTGGTTTTGTTTGGCTACCCGACCAAGTCGCGTAAAGTTTCTATCCCATCCATTCATTCCAGCCACTCTTGGATTTGAACCTCCACAGCTTGAGATTCTTTTCTGCCCCCGTTTCTCGCTTCTTCTCCTCCTGTTCTTCCTTTATTTCTGATCAACTTAAACATAAGCTATATTAATTATTCCTTCTCTTCCCTCAGTGTTCTCAATTCTTCCAAAATTTTTGCCTAACTCTTCAATTAATGTGTGGACGATGGTTCTGCCATCTTGGTTATAATTGGATGATGAAACACCTTTTGACAAAGTTTTTCGTCTTAATTCCCACAGACAGAGCCAAAAACTATTGACCGAGAAAAATGACTTTTTAAGCTACCAAGTTTTGAATTTATTTTATACGGGAATCAACACGCCGGGTTTCACCTTACTGAGCCTAAAAGATGATGTCACGCTCCAGACCTAAAAGATCTGACACATGAAATAACTTACACTAATTCAATAATGTTCACTCATAATTAATATTGTATAAAATTTCAAACTTGAATTCTACATAGGAATCCTTAGTAAGTTGCTAGTGGATTCATCACAAAATTAATCCATAAATATACTTGATGGAACATAAACCAAATACAACCATACGTAATAAAATAATACATAAATATTTATTCAGTAAAGATAAAACAAATATCTCAAATTACGTGTCCACATTTAGCAACCTAAAAACTTAGGGAACCCAAAGGACAGCAGAAGCCTTACCAAATTCGTTAAGCACACATATACCTTATTTACCTGAAATCACCATAAACTACAATGAGTATAAAACTTAGTAAGCATACTAGTTTTTTCATTTATCAAAATACAAATACATATATACACACAATGCATATGTATGATATATCATGATAAATCAAAATCATAATCTTATCAAATCACATGTCAAGTAAGCGCTTACACATTCTTTCAAAACGTATAGTAAGAATACCATCATCCAACTACTACTTAATAGGACTTCCATATCACATATCACATAATGAGCCAAATGTCACCCGTCGGTGACATACTGTATAAAAGGAATAGCACAAGTAAGGTTTAAATTACACATATATAATGCTCATGCCCGAAGGTAAGAGCCAAACCTTCACCTTGATCATCGGTGAGTCCTCTCACATGTACCAATATGCCACTACATGAATGTGATGACTCACTCTTCCTTCAAGTACCCATAGGATCCTCCCTACATACATAACACATAACACATACCAATCCCCGAAGAAAATGCCACACATATAGGCTCCACAAATCACATAAGGTGCCTACTAAGTAAATAATGAGTTCAAGCATTCTCAAAATATAAAACGTTTCTCATGGACATATTCCACTTCAAAAGCTTTCTTTATTAAACACATTTCATTTTGAAACACTCACTTTCATAAATACATGTATGTCATAATATCAATGCTCACATTCATAAATATATGTCTCTCACATTTCATATCAAAATATACTTTAGCATAACATAAACATATTTCTAAGCACATTTACAAAATCACACATAGACAATTACTATATTTATGTGATTTCAGTAAAAGTCTAATATACTTACATCTAAACACTTTCAAGTACAAGGCTTAATTCTTCTTAACCTATCAATGGAGATTAATCCTTTCATAAGCCTCACCATTCACATAAAATACTTTAAATAGCTTACAAAATTACACATATTGCACTTATCACATCGAATTGGTCTAATGACTTAGTTTTTCAAAATCTGTCATTCTGACTGCTTACATTTAACAAAAAAAATTTATATATGAAATTATGTCCAATTACTCCAAAATCAGAATATACCATTCTTGACTCATATATCCTTCTTATATATAAATATTATATCATAATTTCTACACAATCTATTTTATAAACACCATAAAATCTAAACTATTATCCTGCCAGGATCAAGATATTTACTGAATAATATTCAATCTCCCAATTTTATAAAATCATATACTAACTCAAAAATTATAAAACTACTACAGAAATTACTTTTGACATATATCTCAATCCATGATAAATGTTTGCTTCAAAATTCCTGCCAAAAGTATTTTAAAACTATTTTATTCCATAGCTTTAAAAATCTGTTGATCAAACAGTACAGTGAACTAATACATCTTCGAAAATTATAACAATTTTATAACATTGATGTAAATGTTTAATTTTTAATATGTCATATTAGACATATAAATTTATCATATTCTAGAAATTTGTAATTTTTTAAGATCATTTAGTAGATAAAAAATTGTTCATATTTTAATATACTGTTAACACAGGAAATTTTCAGAATTTCAAAGTCATTTTTATAAATTCACTAAACATTCAATTTATGAAATTTTCAATCGATTCAAAGTCTCAAATGATTCTAAACATGTCTAATTTCGCATTCTAAAAAATCAAAACTAGTATCGAAGTATAAAAATTTACAAAATTCTCTGATCAAGATACTATCAAGTAGAAATTCTGCAAATTCATCATGATTCATCAAGTTATCTATATAATCATCATTAATTCTCAATATATCTTACAAAATTCACATCAAATTTCCAATTTTGCATATTTCTAAAATTTAAAACTTAAATAAATTAACTTAATTAACATCAATAAATTGAGAGAGTTATGATATACCTTTAAAGCTTAAAATTCGAATTTCTTCTTCTTTTTCTTCTCTTTCTTTTTCCTCTATTTCTCTCTCTAAAAGGGGTGGCTCGACAAAAAATGAGTGACTTAGGGTTTGAAATGTATATTTTTATACTAAGAGGTTAATTTTTAGTATTTAAAAATTAACCCCAAAATTTTTTTAAGTATTACAATTTGGTCCCTAAACTAGATCTAAAGTCTTGTAAATAAATCTAATACTAATAATAGGACCCTAATCCATTCCAAAAAAAAAAAAAAACACTGATAACAATACATAAATCAAGTATCATCTACGTACAAATAAAACACAAATATTATATTTACATAAATATTTATTGTTATCGGTTATAAATAAGTAGTTATTACAATTGAAGCATGAATCTCTCTCTGCTGTAATGGTAAAACACCTATAAGACACTTGAACCTATCATTAAGACCTTGTCGGAGTGAGTTTTGATGAAAAATCTCTAATACTTAAGTCAGAGAAAAGTCATTTTTTTGTGGAGTTTAAGGGAACAATGAGAAAAAAGTTAAAAAGAAAAGGTTAAATGCAGTGAAAGATGAATCCAGAATCAAGAATTCAGTATAAAAAAAGAAGTCTCTCCCCTCTATTATGGTTTTCTCACTTATAGTTGTTGGAAATTGAGTGTGTGACATACGAGTGTATATGTAATTTCAAAAATTACTACACGCAGCGGAAGCATGTTAACAAATACACCCAATTTAACAAATTCAACCACATATATCACATATATGCTCAAATATAACTATTATACAAAAATTTATACATTATGAACAATTGTGTACATAAAATTAAAATGTAAAGAACACTTACATAATGAAGGTAGTTTTACAAAATCTTCAAGTTCTCTAACAATTCAATTGAAGAGCTCACATTAAAGTGTATTATTCAATAATTTTAGTCCATAACGGTTTGGTGGGATTATGGAGGTAGAATGGTAGCTTACTTTTAGAATTTTCAGCAACTCTCTTTGAATACAATTTTTTATTCTTAAAATGAAGATGGTAAATATTTACATACAACTCTTGTTTAAATGATGGAAACAATTTCCATAGGATAATTAATTTTACACAACTCTTGTCTAAAAATTATATATCTCTTTCTCCATTTTTATTTATTTATTTTGAATCATCTATGAAAGAAGGAGATGAAGAGAAGTTCTACATATTTTCAACACTTGAAAAGAACAAAACCAGAATTCTCTCTTACCTCGCTCAACTAAATTTTTGCTCTTCTAAAAAATGAATGAATCAATAATCAAGTGTTAGCCAAAATTTGTTTTTGTTATTCAACATTTTGATTAAACAAAAATAAGTGCCCCACTAATTTTATTGTTAGTCTCTCATTCAAGATTAATTAATCAAGCACTAGATTAATGCCCACCCAAATTAATCTTTACCTAACAAATATAATTACTTTAATTATAATGGGTAAATAAATGGCCAACATCTAAGCCCCTCATTGTATTAAAAATACAATAGCTATGATTAATATATTATCATATTATCTAATAATATAATAATAATATCTAATTTAATTATTCAAAAAAATTTGAATAATTACTTTTTACCTTACTAGTTTTTACTACCAAAGTTAAATGGTAAAACTAAGATAAAATCAAATCATGGACCAAATTGTACTACTTGTCAACATTCTATTAATTAACAAATCTTGTTAATTAATTCAATAATGTACTTAACAATTAAGTCTTGACAAATGCACATCCCGATGGATCCCAAAATAATTATTCTTGTTTTACTGGAATTTATTAGATCGAATTATTCAATCTAATCCGCTACCATAGTGTGCAACGAGTACACTTTATATTGTGAGACTTCATACATCTGTGAACAATACCTCATACACACGTTACGGATATTATAAATTAGCGAGTTAGACCATGCAAGTTGAGGTTATTGTATATTTGTATAATCCATTCATTATATATATCCTGAAAGAGCAGAGATATAGATCATCATCGTCAAATCTCTATTTGCTCGACCATCAATTTATCTTCAGATTTATATTTCCTTAAATAATATTCACAAACACTTTTGTGATATTGTTTATCCCTTCGGAATATATTTTTTGAGGTTTATGCCTGTGGCCACAAAACTTTCTAAAATACAATCTTGGAGCATGAAGATATACAACCCACTCATATGAGTTGATATATCCATATCTTTGCACACCAGACTCCATGAGCATTGGACCATACCTAGCGACACACAGCGATCAGACTATGAAAGGTCTTTGACATGTGTGGAGCCAAATTATAGTGGATTACTCACAAGCCCACCGTGGTGCTCAGGTCAAAGGATCACAAATACTACTCAACTCATAAGACCTTCTATTGATGGATTTATGAGATGTCTATTAGAGGTCTTTGTGAGTCTGTTCAATACCAGTCCTCACTAAATACATGTATGTCTATATGAGCTTCTACTAAGCTCATAGGTTATTAAGACTAACCATCTGGACCATCCAGATATAGACATACACTAATCTATATTAATGGGTTTCACTGATAAACCCGGATCAATAAAATTAGATCAGGAACATCATGTTTGAGAACATACTTACATAATGACATTTTTTAGCACCATCTGCAACTCTTTGCAGCTATATTATTATTAATAATTCTTAGGTTATTACCCATTTTAGACAAGACTCTAATTGTTTAGATTTTGCTAACTCTATTAATATGCTAACTCTTAGCACTGATCTAAACTCTTTTAGACCATATCTGAACTCCTTCAAATCGTACAATGTCTAAAATATCACGAGCAACTTACCATTTATTATAAATAATATTAATATTTATACATCACGGGATGGCATGTAAGCACAAATCTCAATAATAGCATCAATCTTTAAGGAATATTCCTTGTGCTTGTCTTTATTGATGTTGTGCTTGAGTTGGATAAGTCTTGCTAATTTTAGGTTATGTTAATCTCTTTGAGTGATTTGGGGGATTCTTTTCTAAAGGCATTATAGTTCTTCTCCTCCTATAATTTTAATTCCTTTATAATGTTGGTTTCCTTTATAAACTCATTTTTATATTAAGTTTGATTGCTTTCTTCTTTGGCTTGGTGGTAGTCTGGTTTTAGTTTCGCTATAAAAGTGGTTCAGCATCTCTTACCGAGTTGATCTCTCTTATAACACGCTTGATCCCTGCTGGTCTGTCTTGTTTCTGTTCTCGTGGTAGTACCTAGTTGGAATGTATAAGCTGTTTGGTTCCAAGCTGACCTAGTACTTTTACAGAGCCAATTTCCTTATTCATCTTGATTGTGTGAAAATTGTTGATCCTAGTCGGCTCGGTCGGAGTATGCAGTATTGATGTTAAAATGGTTCAGACAAAACTTGGCCTAAGCGATCGAGCAAATTTCATGTTTGAAGTTCATCCTTAGGTCTGGTTTTGATATCTCTTGGTAATCTCTGTTGTTTTGGGCTTGAGCTTTCGAGGCTGACCTATAAAGGACTGTTTTGAAGAGTTTAGTCTTTTTAGACTTTTAAGAGTTAAGCCTTATGGAGAATTTTAAAAGGGAACAATTGTGAAAATGTTAATAAAAGTATATAGTATTAAATTTAATATGCTAAATAGTATTTTGCCATAAGAATATCGCAATGTGGAAATTATAAGTTAGTAGCTATTAATAACAACTCTTCATGCTAAGAAGTGAACTTTGAAATATAATTTGGAGTAGCAAGAATATTGGAAACAAAAATGATTCCTTCTGTCAAAGATGACTCCATATTAGGTTTATTGAACAAAAATGCATAATACTAAAAATTACATTCAAGCTAAGTTGCATCTGTCTCAAATCTAGTGCATCTTTTAAGGGAATTCAATTTAGCCCAATTGTTTCCTTTTCATTATTCCATATTACTAGATTAATCTAGTTTTGATCAATTAATTTAACTACTTCTAATAAGCAACTATAACCATATTACATGTCTATGTAATGGTGCAAACTATCTCTGGCAAATAAATATTTCTTTTCATCATATATTTACTCACCATTAAGAGTTGAGTGCAAGGCAGTAAATTTTAACTATCAAAAAGAATAAAACGTTAGGCAACTTTTTAAGATGATAAAATTAAGAATACCTTAATAGGCTGAAAGATGGGCATCACATAAACAAAATGATATAATGTCCTAGTTTCCTCTATTACTCCAATAATAGAATTTATACAGAACTAGATTTGTCTATATGTAAGACAACTAATATGACTATTAGAAACATGGCAATTGATGATTCACAACCTTTTAAAATAGCAAATAAAGAAAGGAGAACAACCAAAATATGACTTGATAGTAATTTGTAAATTGTAAAAACATGTTTCATGTTTGGAAAAACATATCCATGCTATAACATAAGTGATGTAAGTGGGTATTTCTACTGATCATATTGCCTTATTATTTTATCATGAGTAATTTCATACATTTTAGAACCACCTTAATTTCTCCTCACAACATTATAAACCCAATAAATTTCATATTGCTTCAAAAAATAAAATTGCGCATCTCAAACAATTTTATAACCCATCTTGTAATTTATGAGAAGTTTCACATGTGTCTATATATATATATATATATATATATATATATATATACTCCATTTGTCTCTTCATCTCCAATGACAATTTAAATATTAGCTTTTCATTCATTTCAAATGTGGCTAACCATTAACTCCTAGTTGCGTTGTTGTGAAAATGCTATATTAAAATGCAATACAAAATTAAACAAGGAATTTTTATATTTAGAAACAAACTTTTTGAAGAACTATGCATTGACTACTTGACATTTTAGTTGAAAACACATGATTAACATATGGAAGCACCCATTTCGATTACCTTGTATAAACTCTTCTACAATATTTGATTCCTAAATACATTCCTAATAGTACTTATAATAATCTATATACATCTGAGTATTCTAACTTTTAAGAAAATTTGCTCAATATATGTAAACTGTAAAATAAAAGTGTGTGGAAATACTTGAGAAATAACTTTTGACATTGGTCGACCCTGATCAGTAATAATCTTCTTAGGGTCATTATCAGAATTAATCTAGGAAATTTTTTGTTTAGGCATTACAGCAAACACCTTGTATGCACATCGACAACCAACAACAACAATCTAATATATCCAACATTTCAAACACAATCCTATAATTCTACACAAAACCCCAATATTAATGACAATAAATTCAAATTTTCAAATTCATAATCCAGTTTCAATTCAACGTGTGCCAAAATAGAGGTTAGAAAAAATATTAGAGCCAACAAATTGAAATTCACCAAACAAGTTTCGAATTGATTTTTAACCCTAATAATATAGGGATATTATCAAGAATACCTCTGAGGTATAGCTTAATTTTAATAATACCCACTAGTTTAAAAAATAGGCAGTAATGCCCAACCGTTAGAAAATCTTTTGTTAAAATTAACTGACAGAAGGGAAATAACGTTGTTACAATGTTATTTTATCTAAACAGCCCTTATCCCAATCCAGGCACCCTTATTTCTCTAACCAAACACATTTATCCCATTATCCAAACAATATTATTCTTGTATCCATACACTCAAATTAATTTTTAAAAAAGAATAATAATTAAATAAAAATAAAAAATAAAATAAAAAAACAAAAAAATCAGCAACTATAATTATGGCTGCTATTAATGCAACCATTTTGCCTATTATTAACGCAACCTTAAATGGTTGGTGTAATAGCGGCCATAAATGGCCATTGGTTAGCGGCCATTATGGCCGCTGTGAACTATGGCAAACCGGGGGCCATTTGGCTACCGGTTTAATTTAATTAATTAAAAATATTATATTATTAATTAAAAATAAAGTATTATTATTAATTTATCAATAAAAAAATTATTTTTTTTGAAAAATGGTGCTCTATTATTATTAATTTATTAATAAAAAATTAATTTTTTTGGAAATAGTGCTCTATAGGTGGAAGAATATGTTTCAATGGGTAATTTAGTCATTTCACATAATTTTGTTAATGTTAATGCAATATTTCCTTTTTATTGGGCATTGCTGCCTATTTTCCAAACTAATGAATTTGACTAATATTAAGCTATACCTTAAAAGTATTTTTGATAATATCCCAATAATATAATTAGAAAGAAAAATTAAGATTGTTAATTACTTATACCCTTTTAGTTGGTCGACGATAGGATTGCACATGAAATTCAAGTTGATCAGTGGCTAAAAGATAGATCGAACGGAAAAATTTAGCAAAGTAAGAGAATAGTGAGATGCTAAGAATGGAGAGTGTACAAGAATTAATGGGGAGCAAATGAGACTTGTTTTGAAATTTTAGCAATTCAATAAGGATATTTTACGAATAACAAAAATTTTAATAAACAATGATAGTGCTGTTGTGATATGGTGTGTGATGTGTATAGATACATATAATTTCAAAAATTAAAAACGCAACGGAAGTATTCATACATATTATACACTATGTAACAAACTCAAGCATGTAATCACATGTATGATCATTTAAGCACATATATATCTCATATATAATTTCATGCATAATATAAAATGAATTGTAAATAAATAACCTACCCGGTTATGAAGGTAGCTTTACAATTCTTCAAGAACTCCAATCTTCAATTTATTGAGCTCACCTTGAAGTGTTCACTTGCACAATTCTAGTTCACAACTAAATCCGGTGAGATTGTGAAGCTAGAATGGCAGCCTTAAATTTTCAGCAAAGGATTGTTTTAACACTTAAAACAATTTGTCCTTATAAATGATTACTACCAAGACATGAGAAGAATTAAGTGTTTTCATTAGTTCTTTACAACTCTTTATGTTGAACCTTAGTAAGCCTTTGCATTTTCTCTCAACACTTTGAGGAAAACACCTAGGAAATGCTCTCAATTCTGTCCTTGAACGAAATTCTCTCTTCTCATACACAAATTGAACTCTTTCAACTCTTAATTAAGTGCAAAGAATGATTACTTCTCTTAGTTTTCCACCACCACTTATCCATGTTTGCCATTACAAACATTAATCAATCATATTTTTCACTCAAGAAATTGATTCAACCATTTGAATCAATTTTTAGAGAGTAAATGGCATTTAAACAATGCTAAGTGGTCTCACCACTTCCATAATGCATCATTTAAGAATTTCTAAGTGGCCAACATTCCTTATTATTAATAACAAGTGCATTTTCGATTAATAAATGGTGTTTGCCACTTATTCTAATTAATAATAATAATTTGATTAATATATAAAATATTAATAATTCAAAACTATTTTAAATATTTACATTTACTATATATGTATTTACCAAGCAAGGTAAATAGGTAAATACATGGTAAATTATTTATGGAGCAAGATTATGTCACTTGTCAATTTCTTATTGGTTAACAACTCTTGTAAACCAATAATGTATTTTACATTCAATTATTGACAAGTGAATAATAAAAGGAACCTTGAAACATTTTTCATTTTGCTGGAAATTGTTGGATCAATTGTTCAATCCAATTCGCTGCCCCAGTGCACAACGAGTACATTTCATATTGTGAGACTCTCTAGGTCCATACTCGATTTGTCATATGAAACTATTTCACATGTTTGTGAACAATGTCCTACACACATGTTACAGCTATTACAAAACGGCACATTAGACCATACAAGTTGAGGTTAAAACATATTCGTATAATCCTTCCATCATAAATATCCTAGAAGAGCGGAGATATAGATCAACACCGTCAAGTCTCCATGTGCTCAACCATAAACTTATCTCCAGATTTGTATTTCAATAAATAATATCCGTAAATACTTTTACGATATTATTTTCCCGAGGATAAAATTAATTCTCGAATATGTCTGCTTATGGCCATAAGACTTTCTGAAATACAATCTTGGAGTTGCAGGATATTTTACTTATCCAATTGAGTTGATGGATCCCATATCTGTACACACCGGACTCCATGATTATTGAACCATACCCAGCGACACCCAGCGGTCAGACCATGAAAGGTATCTAACATGTGTGGAACCAAAGTATGGTGGATCACTCACAAGTCCACCGTGGCACTCAGGTCTAAAGACCACGAATACTACTCAACTCGAAAGATCCTCCATTGACGGCTTTATGGGATGTCTATTGGAGATCTTTGTGAGTCTGTTCAATATTCAGTCCTTACTGAATACTTGTATCTCTATACGAGTTTCTACTAAACTCATGGTCTACTAAGACTAACCATCTGGACTATCTAAATATAGACATACACTAATCTATATATATTAAGGTCTTCACTAACAGACCCGCATTAGTGAAGATAGATTAGGAACATTAAATTTAAGAACATATTTGCATAACAACATTTCCTAGCACCATTTGTAACTCATTGCAACTATGTCATTACTAATATATTCTTAGTTCCATTTCAGACAAGGCTCTAACTTTTTAAATTTTACTAATTCTTAGTTCTGATCTAAACTCTTTAGATTAGATCTGAACTCTTTCATATCATACAATGTCTAAAACGTTACAAGCATTTTATCATATTTGTATATAATATAATTAGTGATTTATAGAAATCATAATTGTATAAACATAAAGCAAATATTTATACACTAAAGGGATGGCACGTAAGCACAAATCCCAATAAGTGCTACCTATGAAAGCACTACATATGCTTATAGAGAAAAGCATTTACCCCAGTGCTTTAGTTAAAAAGCACATTTAGTGCTTTTAAATAATAAAAGTACTTTTTTCAATTTTTGCCAAATGCTAATAAAAATGCTTTCATTTGTGAAAAATGCTTTCAATTATTGACAGTTAGTATCACCTAGTTACTAGCACTTAATGTCAAAGTAATTGTAACCAAACTTCTTAATTTAGAACTTCACGAAAATTACTAGCTTGACCTTAAAAATTCATTCAATTTACTAAACCACACTTGTCCTCTTACAAGAGTCATATGCTTAAATTAGTGTTTATTCAAGAAAAATGATGTTATATGTAAAAAAGTGTTGTACAAACAAATGTGATGTTTTATTGGAAGCTTATGATTGAATCATGAGCAAAAAAAACCATATTATACTTGATATTTGCGTAAATCCAAATCCATATCGAAGAAGGTATAAGTGAAATAATCATTTCTACTACATTTGTTTTTAAAGATGCTATTCAAATACTAAGATAGATTATAAGCTTTTCTTCAATTAAAGCTCAAAAATACTAATCTAAATTGTTGAGGATTCTTACGCATTTTAATACCTATTGGCTCGGTATTTAGCACCCTAGAACCTTATACGCTTTACAGAAGTTTTTCCTCACAAGTAAAATTGAATAAACAAATATTAACCAATAAAATAGAGAAAAAAAATCGCACATAAGGTATAAGAATATACGTGGCTCGGCAAAATCGCATACATTCGCAGTGGATCATAGACCCAGCTTCTTTTATTCAGTTCTTTTATACCCAAAAAAATCTCTTATGAGAGAAACTCAATGAATACAATGATAGAGCAACTCCTAAGGGATTTACCTAGTACTTTCTTGTGCTTAGCTTCAGTGCTCAACGGTAATCTTTCGTGCTATGCCCATAATGCCCTAGAGCTACCTTAACCCTCTATTCTCTCTCTTATTGATGCATTGGCAATTTTAATGAATTATAAGGGTTTATATAATGTTTACAAAGTCCTTATAAACCTTATTACTTGTTGAAATAAGAATCCACATAATAGAGAAATCCAAAACTGACTTAAATATATAATTAGAATCAAAATAAGACTTTCCCAAAATAGGCAGAGCGACGTGAAGAGTAACCACGCAAACAGTACCATCTTTTCAGCTTCCTGTTTCACACCTTTTTTGTTCTTTAATTACGTCATTGACTATGTGTTCGACTCTCCCTTAGTTTCCAACTCAAAATTAAATTATTCTTAATTTTGAATCACCAAAATTTCAACAAACTCCTCTTTGATTCAAAATCTCTCCAAGAAGCTTTCCTAAAAACTCATCCACTATTTAGCCAATGTTAAATCACCAAACATTAACTCTAGTCTTATACCCAGACTTAACCTCTTTAAGGCTCATGACTTTTGTCGCCAAAAATTCCGAATATGTCCTCTCTAGTAGCCATCATATTATGATTAGACACCAACATAATATCTCCATGGTTGTATCCTCCCTTACCATACATTCTCTTTTGACCTTACTATTCCATTAAGATAAACTCTAATACTGCCCTTGGTATGAATCCCCTCAATATAAATCTATGTTGAGACCCACAACATTCTTCTAAGCATATAGCCTCAACCGTATTTCTCACTTACTGACCTTTAGATTATTCATATTCCTTCTTCAAAAAGCCATACTACAACTCCAAGTCTTATTCACAGAGTCATTGTAGCATCTCCACCCTTCTTTGCCCTCTTTTTCGATTGCTCTTCCATCTCTATTCTTAGCCTTGCACTCATACCACTGCACCATAGTCTCTTGAACTTTTCCCATATTCTTCTGTCTTTCATACTTGTGAGTCCTCATGGTTAAACAACCTATACTCGACCATTGACCTTAACTATAGCATTAATAAGGACTTAATCCCAACTTGGCTCTAAATCTGAACCTGGCTTTGATAATAATTTGTTGAGGATTCTTACATGCTTTAATACCTATTGGCCCAGTATTTAGCACTGTAGAACCATATGCCTTTTACGAAAGCTTTCCCTTACAAGTAAAACAAAAATAAACAAAGATCAACCAAGAAAATAGAAAACAAAGTCACACCTAAAACACAAAAACATATGTGGTTCAGCAAAACCGCATACGTCTATGGTGGATCATAAATTCAGCTTCTTTTATTTAGTTCTTTTATACCTAAAGAACCTTTTATAAGAGAAACCTAAGGAATACAATAATAGAGCAACTCCTAAAGGATATACGCAGTGCTTTCCTACATTTAGGCTCAGCGCTCAAGTACACCATAATACTCTTTTGCGTTATGCCAACAGCAGCCTAAAGTTACCTAAACAATATATTCTCTCTCTTGTTAATGTTTTGACAATTCTAAGAATTATAAGGATTTATATAGTGTTTACAAAGTCTCTATAAACCATATTCCTTATTGAAATAAAAGTCCATATAAAAGGGAAGTCCAAAACTGACTTAACACGTAATTGGAACCAAAATAGGACTTTCTTAAAATATGCAGAGCACGTGAACAGTATCAATAAATAGTAACATATGAATAATACCCATGTGAACAGTGACCCTATATGAATAGTTCCTTCTTTTCGACTTCTCGTTTCACACCTCTTTTGTTATTTATTTGCATCTTTGACATGTGTCCGACTTTCCCTTGGTTTTCAACTCAAAATTAAATTATCCTTAATTTTGAATCACTAAAATTCTAACACAAATAGAAGTAAAAATCATAATTTAATTCGTCTTTAACTTTTCAAGAAGTGCCTTATCTGCTTGTGATGTTTGTAAAATGTTGGGTCAAGTTACCTAAATTATAGGCATTTACATTAGATCTTTGGGCTTTTTGGTCTGCGTGGGACTCTATTCTTGGATTTAGTCTAATTCTAAGCTTGAATTGTTTCCCTAGCTTGACAAATTTAAATATATATGGGCAGAAGCTGGTTGAGCCATAAATATAATATGCCAATCAGTAACATTTCTCAATTTTAATTTTGTAGATAATTTATGTCATAATTTCTTGATATATTTTGTCACAACCTATATTATGATAGATTATCTATAAAGTTTTTGATCGATGGTGAAATATTTTTAAAAATATTATGTCACAAAAAGTAATTTTTCAGTAGTTATGTTAATCAAGTGTTGAAGAAAAGCCTTTTATTTTTAGACTTTTAAATGTTTCATAAGCTATATAGCTTTAATATAGTTTAATATTGTAAGTTAAAATTATGAATTATTATTGTTATTATATAGTAATTTTTAATATTTTTAAATTAGTTATTAAACTTAAGTTAAATATGAGAGTTACAATATATATATATATAAATAAATTATGCAAGTTACATATAATTATTATGGGAGTTACAATGTATTAAATTATTTTTATAAATATTAGCATTAATATCAACTATCTACTAGTATGTAAAGAGTGCTTATAATTATTAGAAGTAAGGAGTGAAGAAGAGAAGAAAGAGAATAGACTTACACAAATAAATAAAATAAACATTTTATATGTGGTGTTTTTGGGCAACTATGACCACGAAAACTTGACATTTTCATCAAGTTAGATTGCCTATTTTTTGTGCTAATTTTCTTACAGCTTGTTACAATGCTTTTCAAGCTCAGCATCCTTTAACTCTTCTTCCCTTTGGTATTGCTTAAAGTTGGTAATTCTAAATTTAATGAGAGGATCGAAATAGTTGGTTGGATAAGAGATTTAGGCCGGCCATAAACCACAAAGCTGTGAAGAAAGTTATTTTTAATAAAGGATAATTTGGCTATATCAAATCGCAAACAAACATATTCTCTATAAAAAAAAAAGTATATTTTTTAGAGGAACAAATAACTAAATTTCAAAAGTTAGCTTAAGTTTCTTTCAAATAAATAAATAAATAAATAAAGTTTTTAAAAATCAATAAAAAATAATTTATTTGAGCTATGAGAACCATTACCAAACACATATTGGTATGATGTGACTTTTTGACAATTCATCAGAATCCTAAACATGCACTAAATATAGATGACATTTCATTTCAGTTTATACATTGTTATTTAGGATTGCAACTACAATGGATGTGACGATTTTTATTTTTATTTAAACCGCGAGTTGGTTCTTATTTTAAATTGTTCTGCCACAAGAACAAAGATACTCACCGCTATTCGGTGACAAGTTAAAGATAAGAGTTCTTAGGCTCTTGGTCGTCCTAAACTTGTAGTTCATATCTTCTGTTTTACCAATTAACAATACAAAACTCTTTTTTTTTTTAATTACATCAAGCAAATCATATCCCACTTGCTCTAAGTAGGGTTGAACATCAAATCTCTTGTATATAGACATGAGAGATTTTACCGATTCAATTAACTAAAACACACAACGAAACAACAACTATAACCAAATTTATTTGAAATCCAAACTGACCCCTCTGCTAAAGCACAAGCAAAGGAACTTATTAGACATCACACATATCTATCTACTTCATTTATTGGTATAGAATAGTGAACATAGTGACACAAACCATTTTTTTTTCAACAACGCGATGCGGGCAACAATTTCAAGCCCTTTCCGGCCATGGAGGGTCAAGGCAAATCGAACAGCACCAAAGTGCATATGAGTGTAGCCTTGTTTTAACCAGTGAGGGAGAAGGTCCTCAGGGAACCTGAGGGTCACTACTTATTCTTCGGTTGAGGCGGGGAGGAGGTGTTGGTCGAATTTGGTTACTTGTACATATTCTTTGGTTTTGAGTCGATTTGGTGTTATCAACTATTTGAGAGAGGTAGAAATGGATTTTTAGGGCTTGAGAAAGGCATGGTAGGGGTTGATTATGGGGAGGTCAGCCACGGGTACTTTGTTTTCCTCTGGTAAGTGAGTGATTTCATACAGATGGTCTATTCTTGAAGAATCGGTTGATCGGAGTGAAGGAGAAGGAATAAGTGTAGTTGGAGAAGGGGAGAAGGCTGGGAGAGGAATGAATGACTCGGATGATGAAGGATCCATCATGATGAAGGCTGGTTATTCCCTCTAGTCTCCTTAGATATTAAGGCATAAATGAGTTGATAGCTTAAAAACTTGTTCAAATATACAACCTACAAAATTAAGGACTGGCTTTGATACCAATAAAGGAGTCTAACTAGTTATGAGGTATGCTCTGGCATAACACCCTGAACGGCCCTTTGCCTTGGCAGGATTTCTGCTGCCTAGCCTTTTACATAACGTAGTGTCAACTCCTAAACAGGATCTGGAACCGAGAATTAAAGATGAAGATAAACGAAAATAACTCTTTTTTTTTAGTCTTTCTAATACAGAGGATCCCTTAAGAAAGGGCAACAGTGGAGCATACTTAACTGGGCAAGTTTCTGATAAGAGCAAATTTGTCATATATTTTCTCATGCTTTTATTATTGATATTTTATGATTTTATGAGAATAGATGGCTATTTATGTGCTTTATTGTTAATTGTAGGGACTTGAACGAAATTTAAAGAAAGAATCCAAAAGGAGCGAAAACAGGGACTAAAATACAAAGTTTTCAAATTATGAGTCCAGCGCCCCCGCGCCACAAGTATTTTAGCCCCAGCGCTGAAATAGTGATTGAAATAAGAAAAACGACCTGCTTAAGTCGCGTCTAGCGCCCCAGCGCCGATGAGTCATCGCGCCAGCGAAGTTATATCGCCCCAGCGCTATCAACATACCGCACCAGCGGTGAAGCCGTTTTCATGCAGCGCCCCAGCGCCAAGATCCCATCGCTCCAGCGGTAATAGCTTTTTCACGCGTCGCCCCAGCGACAGATTCATAGCGCGCCAGCGGTAATACGAGTCCTAGTCCGATGAGAATTGAGATTTTCAAACTCATATCAATCCCTATATAAAACCACTCGTTCCCAGCCTTCAAGAATGAATCGAAGATGACCCAAGAGCACCAAGAATACAGAGCACAAGTCTTGGAGAGCAATAGGAGCTTAATTGAAGCAACTTTAGAGAGAGCATCGAAGACGTTCTTCGGCATCAAGAGTTCTTAGGCAACGCAATTAAGAGCAATTCGACGACTATATCGGTTTGCTAATAATTGTATCATGATTTATAATTATTTTTACTGCTGTTCTCTTGTAGCCATGAGCTAACTTATTTTCTAGGGTTAATATTTGAACTCAATATGTGTACTTAATTGCCATATCTTTTAGTATTTAATAAACTTAGTCCTTTATTATTTAAATTACTTGTGTTTAATGCTTCAATATATCTGGCCAATATATGGTGAATGAATTGGTAATATTATTGATAAATTCGAAAGAGGAATCATAATATTTAGACATAAGTAATTTGATGCATGATTGTAGAGTAACATTCAATGTTGCATATGCAAGTTTCAATTTATGATAGGAATATACCTAATTGGCATGTATGATCAATAAGACTTAATCTTAATGAATCTTAATTTATTACAAGTACCATAGGAATATAGGTATTTGGTAAATTAAGGTATACTTGCATGACCTTGGAAGAGGCTTGTGAATACATTAGTGTCTTGATCAATAATAAAGACTAAGTGAGTTAAATATTAGAGGATTAATCATTAGAAACATATTGAGGGATAATATTAATCCTAGGTTTTCTCTACGTTGCTATCTTTAAATCTCATTGCATTGTGTTTTTACTTTTATATTTCTTACATTCATTCTTAGATTTTATTTTTCTGAATAATTATTAGGAAGATATAATTTTAGTAATTGGTTAAAAACAAAGAATTATCCCTGTGGGTTCGACATCCGACTTATTTAGTCTCTTTATTACTTGCATACGATAGTGTATACTTGCACTTAATTTATGATATAGAATTATCGCATCAGTTTCTTCTAAAACTTAGAAAATTGTCAACTCATTTCATGCCTTTGATACTTAAGAGACTTCAGAGAACTACCGGAGGAGGATTTAGAAGCTCATGGGTTAAGGGAAACTTAAGAGGAGTTTTATTTTCTTTTCCCAACTTATTCCTTACAAGAGGAAGGAGTAGCCTTATATAGCCTGGAACTCCGAATACAGACAAACAAACTGACTTTTGACATGGCACGTAGACCACCATACAAGAAAAATAACTTAAAAACAAAGAGCAGACTTTTGCTTAATAACGGACACGCATAAAGGAAACATAATCTTTGGGCCACGTGATAATTGTGAGCATAAAGGCTCTGTTTTTTAGGACTTGTTTTATCACATGGCTTAGGTCCTGAAGCTTGATCAGCTGGACCCACTAGGACTTCCGACATCATTGAACTGTTTCCAGGCACGCCTGACCAGTCTGCTTTCATATTCTTCCATGAACTCTTCTAGCTGCTTGATGTCGTCATTGCTTTCATCATGAATTTCAGCTTCTTGTGGAGCTAACTCACGGGATAACAGTCTTGCTTCTTGTTGGGCTTGTGACTCGGTGAATGGGAGTTGAGCATCTTGGTTCAGGGAGAGGGATAGGTCTGGTGGTCCTGTAGGGGTAGATGGGGCATCATGCATCTGAGTATCTGTCTCCTGGGGTTCTGATGGGATGATTATGGGAGGAGAGTTTTCGTGATCGATTCTGGCTCGACAGTACTGGTAGTACTGTTGGGTATAGCGTTGGTGTTGTTCGATCTGCCTGTGTTTGTGGATATTGGATGATTGTTGGAGTCTGTATGAGAAGTCTTCGTCTGTGGTTTCCTAAAGGGCACAGTCTTTAGGGTCTATCCATACAGCTGATGGGATGATTTGGTTTTTCTCTGCAAGAACTCTTTCTAGTTCTCTCATCTCTGCTCTGTGGTTATCCCGGAACAGATGCAGGGGGTATGAAAACATAAAGTAGTCCTCGACGATGGGATAGTAATGCACCTCATGATCGGATATAATCATTCCCTTACGTTGGAAGAGAATGATGATATGAAATCTTCTAGGTGGCATTTTTGATTGGCTGTGTTGATGTATTAGCCTCTTGAACTTGACTAGCCATTGTTCGCGGGGGAAAAACCATTGTAAGAATGTGATTGCATCGCTGCTAGATGAGACTATTTCGAGCCATTTTTTCATTTTCAGGACAGGGAATTCCATTGCAATGGTGTAGGAATCTAACAGGTACCATAACAGGTCAAGAACGCTTTTGGACCAGGCTTCGAAAGGGGTGACTGTGAATAGGTAGAAGAATGGGTAGGTTAGGTTGAATAGCAGGGTGCCAAGAGTGCCCCATCCATTTTCGTCAACAGCTTGGATGACATACTCTCTTATGAGTTCAGTGGGGTTTGACCTGATAGTTCTGGTCCTAATTCTTTCTTCAAATTCTGGAGAGGCAAACGGGACTGGCAGATGGATGATGAATGGTTTTGGAGGAATAGCGGGGGAAGAGGCGGAGGACGAGGAGGCTGCATCAGGAGGATGGTGGAATAGGATTTGTGTTTTGGCCTTTTGATCGTGTGTTTGGTAGTGATGTGGTTGGTGAGTGGGCTATTGGTATTTATAGGGTTTCGGGAGAGGAAGTCTGCCACTGTGTTGTCTTTGCCTTTGATGTGTTTGACTTCGAATGAGAAATTAGAGAACCACTGTTGCCACCTTAGCAGTTGCTGGTTTGGAATGCGGTTCTGTTTGAACTTCAACATGTGAGAAAATGTTGACATGTCCAGTTCGACCATGAATTTATGTCTAATAAAGTGAAATTCAAAATTTTCAATTGCCTGTTTTACTGCCAATATTTCTTTAAAGGTGCTGTGGTAGTGGAGCTCTAAGTCTGAAAAGGCTCCGCTTCTGTACCCGTAAATTTATCATTTTTCATTGGTTTCTTCTAGGAGGATGGCCCCTCAATGGTAGTCCCTTGCATCTGTTTGTAGGATTCTCTTTCCATGTGATAGGATTTGTAAGAACGGCAGGTCTGTTGCTTTTTCTTTGAGCAGTCTTACGACTGACGTCTGTTGCTGCTGCCACTATGGAGGATTCGTTTTTAGCATGTGAAACAGGGGCTTCGTGATCTGCGAGAGGTGCTGTATGAAATTCGACATGTAATTTACAATGCCGAGGATTTGTTGGATTTGGGTCTTTTTCAGGTTGTCGTCAGGGAATCTGGTCAGCTGTTCTACAATGTGGGGTTGAAGTTCATATTGTCCATTCTTTATCGCATCCCTAGGAAATCTATTTCTTCAAGACCTGCGTGGCACTTTGTAGGTGAGATCATGATGCCCTTTTCTTATAGAATGCTGCCAAATCTCAAAAGGAGATCATAGTGTTCGTCAATGTTTTTCAAGAAAAGCAAGATATCATCGATGTAGATGAGAGCCTGGTTTTGGATTGGTTCGAATATTTTCATCATCATTTTTTGGAAAAGGGATGGGGCAGTCTTGAGACCGAAAGGTAGGACGGTCCATTGGTAGTGGTGGTGAGGCATGCAGAATCCTGTTTTGTGTCGGTCATCAGGGTGGACCCCTAATTGCCAGAATCCTATTTTTAGGTCAAATTTTGAGAACACCTGTGCCTATGCAATCCTTGAGAATAGATCCTGTTTGTTGGGTAGGGGAAACTTGTCATCTTACAAAAAAGAGTTTAGAGGTTAATAATTAATGACCAATCTTAATTTTCCTCTAATTTGCTCACTGCGTTTGTTGATATAGAAGGCTTGGTAGGCCCATTATAGGGAAGTGCGTTTAATGAGTCCTTCTTGTAACAGTTGTATGAGCTCTGCGTTAGCTATGTCAATATGGTCCGGTGGCATGCTAGGGTGGCTAGCTTTGGTTGGGTTGATATGTTCGTTCATGTGGAAAGGTAGTCGGACAAAGAATTCTTGGTTTTTTCGCAACGGGTGAGGATATTTGAGGAGGATTTCAGAGTGGCTGTTTGATGCAAAATGGTGTTTAATTTGTTCAAAGACAGCATTGAGAGGGGTAATGGAAAAACAGTTTGGGATGGTTGACCATGGTAAAAAATGGGCTTTGAACTTTAATCCATTAGGCTTGGTAAAGACTTTCTTTTCCAAGAGTTTTTGGATCAAATCAAAGCCTATGATCAGGTCTTTTCCTGGGAGGTCTGAGCCTCATAGTTTATGGCGAATTTTGAGGTTTGGAAAGAACTGTAGATAAATTAGCTTACTGATCATGGATACAATGAATAATTCATCATTGGCTGCTCGAAATGTTTGGTGATAGGGTTTCCAGTAGGACTCCGGGAGGATGATTGGGTTGATAATTGAAGCAGCGGCGTCGGTGTCAAGTAGTCCAATTACTTTGATTGGCTTACTGTATTTGGATGGGTATAGCTGGAGTTCTAACATCGGGATGGATACTGTGTGTAGTAGCTTGGATGGTATGGGTGATTGTAATGGCTCTGTTTGAATTTTCAGTGACTTCGAAACAGAGCTTGAAGAGGATTCTGATTCGGATTCTGAGTAAACAAAGATTGTGTCACTATCCTCACTGTTTTGCTCAGACAAAAGAGATTCCAGGTCTGAGTTAATGGGTTCGTCTTTTACAATGGCACTGATGGCCGACATCATCTTTTTTCTTTTGTCTTTTTCGGGACATTGTTTTGCAAAATGTCCTTTTTGCCCACAAATAAAGCACCTGTTCCTTTTTCTCGAAAAGGATGATTTTCTTCGAAAAAATCTCTTCTTGGACTTGTGTGGCCGGGAGAATGGTTGTCGGATTTTGAACTTTCGATGATGATGCTTTTTCTGAGTCCTGCAAGAGCATTGTTTTCCAGGGCATTTAATCTGCAGATCACGTCGTTCACAAGCCTTTTGGATTTGCTTACCCGTGAGATCAAAGTCTTTAAAGAATTTATACCGTGCACATAACCTGTCTAGAGCCAATAAGACTGCCTGTTGGATCATTCATATGGAGGAGTTTTGCAGATTTCTGTTCTTTGAATTAAGGAGTCTTAGGGCTTCTTGTCCCAGTGGTTCCAGGACTGAATTAAGATAGGCTTGTTTTAGATTAGGGTCATCAATTCCCAGAATGTAATATCTGGCTGTAGCATTTTTGAAATGTAATTCAAGGTCTTTTCGTTTGTATGAGCAACACTTCATTTTAAAGAATTCTTCACGGGCTTTGTCTGTTATCTGACCTTCTTCTTCAACAAATTCATTAAATAAAATGCCAATGAATTGTTCGATTGAATCATTTTGTTGTAGCATGCGCTATCTATATTCTCCTAAATTGAGGTACCAGTATTTTAGTATCCCTTGGAATTGGGCGATGGCCTTTTGTATGATTTCATGGATGGTTACTCCAGCCTTTTGTTGATCAGCTAAGCACTATGCTTGGAACTCGAAAATGCGATCAACCCATTGGTGATGCGATATTTCTATATCATAAATTAAGTGCAAGTATACACTATCGTATGCAAGTAATAAAGAGACTAAATAAGTCGGATGTCGAACCCACAGGGATAATTCTTTCTTTTTAACCAATTACTAAAATTATATCTTCCTAATAATTATTCAGAAAAATAAAAATCTAAGAATGAATGTTAGAAATATAAAACAAAAACACAATGCAATGAGATTTAAAGATATAGCAACGTAGAGAGAACCTAGGATTAATATTATCCCTCAATATGTTTCTAATGATTAATCCTCTAATATTTAACTCACTTAGTTTTTATTATTGATCAAGACACTAATGTATTCACAAGCCTCTTCCAAGGTCATGCAAGTATACCTTAATTTACCAAATACCTATATTCCTATGGTACTTGTAATAAATTAAGATTCATTAAGATTAGGTCTTATTGATCATACATGCCAATTAGGTATATTCCTATCCTAAGTTGAAACTTGCATATGCAACATTGAATGTTACTCTACAATCATGCATCAAATTACCTAGGTCTAAATATTATGATTCCTCTTCCGAGTTTATCAATAATATTACCAACTCATTCACCATATATTGGCCAGATATATTGAAGCATTAAACACAAGTAATTTAAATAATAAATGACTAAGTTTATTAAATACTAAAAGATATGGCAATTAAGCACACATATTGAGTTCAAATATTAACCCTAGAACACAAGTTAGTTCATGGCTACAAGAGAACAGCAGTAAAAATAATTATAAAACATGATACAATTATTAGCAAACCGATATAGACGTCGAATTGCTCTTAATTGCGCTGCCTAGGAACTCTTGATGCCGAAGAACCTTGTATCTCTCTCTAAAGTTGCTTCAATTAAGCTCCTATTGCTCTCCAAGACTTGTGCTCTGTATTCTTAGTGCTCTTGGGTCGTCTTGGATTCTTCCTTGAAGGCTGGGAACGAGTGGCTTTATATAGGGATTGATATGAGCTTGAAAATCTCAATTCTCGTCGGACTAGGACTCGCACTACCGCTGGCGCGCTATGCATCTGTCGCTGGGGCGACGCGTGAAAAAGCGATCACCGCTGGAGCGGTGGGATCTCGGCGCTGGGGCGCTGCATGAAAACGGCTTCACCGCTGGCGCGGTGACTCTCTGGCGCCGGGGCGCTATACGCGACTTAAGCAAGTCGTTTTTCTTATTTCGATCACTATTTCAGAGCTGGGGCGAAAATCCTTGTGGCGCTGGGGCGATGGACACATACTTTGAAAACTTTGCATTTTAGTCCCTGTTTTCGCTCCTTTTGCGTTCTTTCTTTAAATTTCGTTCAAGTCCCTATAAATAACAATAATGCACATAAATAGCCATCTATTCTCATAAAATCATAAAATATCAATAATAAAAACATGAGAAAATATATGACAAATTTGCCCTTATCAAATTCCCCCAAACTTAAATACTTGCTTGTCCTCAAGCAATAAAATAAAACTAAGAGAGAAATAAAGGGTTATACTTGACTCATTTAACAAAACAAAATATACTAATACTAGTAAGAAAAATCATTGTCTCAAAGGCTGACGAAATGGTACAAATCCATAAGGTAGACAAATAGCTATTGACAATTCTAATTATCTTCATTTAGTCCCTCATTCTTCCTCATAAATAATCACCATGTGTGTGTGTGTGCAGGCAGCAAGTAAATAGCTAAACCATACTTTGATTTACTTTATACTTTAGGTTGTACAGAAAAGATGATGTCTCGGCATTTTATTTGTATAATGACACTTCCATAAGCTTGTCTTTATTACCACTCTCCACTAATGTAGAAAATCACATGTCTAGGGATCTATTTAGGACTTTACTTAGCTTGTAACGTAAGGCTAAGGTCAAGGTGGGATAAAAAGATAAATATATGAAGTTCAAATTACACCATGAACACTTAGATTTTACCTAGAACCTCTTGATCTTCTTTTCCTTGTATTATCTCTTCCCCCAAACTTATTGTGTTCCCATCCTTCTTTTCAACCTTTTATTTTTCAAAAACTTTCTTCTCTTTCTTAAGTTGGGGGTATTTTTCTTTCTCTTTTTTTTTTCTTTTTTTTTTTTTCTTTTTTTTTTTTTTTTTGAATACCCCCAAACTTAGATTGACAAATACCACTCAAACTTATTTTTCTCATATCACCGCAACTTTTCCCTTTCAAGAGTATTTCTAAGCAAATGCAAAGTTTATGGTGTTACGGGTAACATTTTTAGATAAGTAAACTTTAAGTCTTGGGCTTGTAATGTGGTTAAACCGAAGAATGGGTAATTAGGCTCAAAATAGGGTACTAGGGATAAATATACAATAAAAGGTAGGCTAGAAAGGCTCAATCGGTCCAAAGATGGCCTAATGTCATTTCCCTATTCATGTGTTTCCTAGAATTTCGCCTCAAGTAGTAATTAAAGACAAGTTCTAGAGTATCGGTCTTCGAGACTGTGGTGTACTCCCTAAAGCATAAGTATCTCTAAGTAATAGGTATAACTATTCATGCTTATAAGGTGCTCAAAAAATGGTGATTATAAATAAGGTCAAATTTGTTCCTAAACTTAAATAATCAAAATTGTCTCAAGTATCTATCATTCCTTAGGGATTTGTAAAAATAAATTCAACCATGTATTTTCTTATCATAGACTAATGATCATCTTATCAAAACCTAATAAAAATGAATTAACTAAAAAAAAAAAAAACTAAGTAACTAAAAAAAAAAAAAAATTTAACCCACAAGAATGACCACCCAAATCATGCAGCAAAATGAACACAAGAAAGTGTTTCCCACCCCCAAACTTAATTTAGACATTGTCCCCAATGTCAAAAAATAAATAAGTGAAAGTAAGAGACTTCCCTGGTCAATTTTCGCTGCCGCGCTGACTCTCCATCGCTGGGGCGATGTTCTGGCGCTGCCGCGGTAATCATCTGTCGCTGCAGCGCTGAAGGCTGATTTCTGCACAGTTACTGGAATTTGCGCTGGCGCGATGTTGCGTGTACCGCGGGGGCGGTGGTGCTCGATTTTCCTGTCGCTGCCGCGCCATGTTATGCCGCTGGAGCGCTGAAATTCTTGGTTTTTTTTTTTTTTTTTTTTAAATGCTGAAAAAAAAAATGATAATAATAATAATAATAATACTTTCCTTGGGTTGCCTCCCAAGTAGCGCTTGATTTAACGTCATCGGCTTGACGGGGCTTTCTTTTCTTTCATGGTGGGTCGAAGATGCTGATGGAAGCATTTGTGTAAGTGATCTTGCTGGCTTTCTTCTTTTTCGGCTTCCATATTTTTGCAATTAAACCTTGGGCAGTATCTTTTGCTGCATTCTCCTTATGTCTCTCCGGAAAGACTTTAATCTTAGACCGAGGAGATGGTTCTTCCTTTTCTTTCTCTTTGCTTGCTTCGTCGTGATGCTGCTTTTTCTTCTTCTCTCTTGCCTTCCTATGTTTTAATGCTCTTTTTCGGATGTGAGGATCCAATGTCTCCATATCTTTAATTTGCTTAACGCTTGGATGCATCACATTAATGCAGAAACAGTCTTCATTTTCAGTTGGTATTTTGATCTCCTTGAAGACCTTAAAAGTGACTGTATCCTCTTGTACTCTCATGGTCAACTCTCCTTTTTGCACATCAATGATTGTCCTTCCAGTAGCTAGGAAGGGTCTTCCAAGGATAATTGGGATCTCTTTATCTTCTTCCATATCCAAAACAATGAAATCGGCAGGGAAGATGAATTTATCGACCTTAACTAACACATCTTCAATTAATCCCTTAGGATAGGTGAGAGAACGATCTGCTAACTGAAGTGTGATATTTGTTGGTTTGGCTTCTTTCAGTCCCAACTTTTTATACACGGACAAGGGCATAAGATTGATGCTAGCTCCCAGATCACAAAGTGCTTTCCCAAAATCATAATTCCCAATTGAGCATGGTATGGTGAAACTCCCAGGATCTTTGAGCTTTGGAGGTAGCTTCTTTAGGAGGATGGCGCTACACTCTTCCGTCAGGGCCACAGTCTCGAAGTCATCTATTTTTCTCTTCTTTGATAGGATGTCCTTCATACATCTCACATAGCTTGGCATTTGCTCCAGTGCATCTGCAAAAGGAAGATTAATATGTAATTTCTTAAAAACATCAAGAAATTTTGAAAACTGCTTATCTAGTTTCTTCGTTTGCAGCCGCTGAGGAAATGGAGGTGGTGGAGTGAATGACTGCGTAGGTTGCTTCTGTGGGTTGTTACTGGTATCTTCTGCTGCATTTTCTCTTTTCTGTTCTTGCACTTGAATACCAGATTCTATGCTTTTCTGCGTTTCAGCACTTTTCTCTTGACTTCTTAGCTGCTGTAATCTCTGAGGAAATGGTATAGGTGGTCTATATGGTTGCACGTCATCTTGCTGGACCACTGTTTCTTTTTCCTTCTCTATCATCTCTGAAAGTTGTGGTTGAGGAGTATTGTCATGTAAGACTTTACCACTTCTTAGGGAGATGGCTTGGCATTGTTCTACACTTCCTTTTGGATTGACTTCAGTGTTGCTTGGTAGAGTTCCTTGAGGGCGATTGTTTATTGCTGTTGCGAGCTGCCCTACTTGATTTTCCAAAGCTCTAAGTGAAGTTGCTTGACTTTGAAAGAGTGCATCTGTTTTCTTCATGTATTGCAGGAGCATGTCTTTAATGTCTGGTTTCTTCTCTTGCTGAATTTGCGTTTGGAAGCCAGGAGGAGCTTTGGAATACTGTCCTTGATTATTGTTGCTCCATGAAAAGTTGGGGTGATTTCTCCATCCAGGATTGTAAAAATTAGAATTGGGATTGTTACGGTTAAAGTCCCCTACATATTGAGCAGTCTCCATGCATTGTCCATTAGCATGATTGCTTCCACAGAAATCGCAAGTGATGGGTTGACTCTTGATAGCATTAACTCCCAAGTTGCTTAATTGTTTGGTCAAGAGGTTGACTTGGGCAGATAATGTAGTCAAAGTGTCTACTTCATGTAATCCAGCGATCTTTCTTGTAGTTGACCTTTCGGTGGGCCATTGATAGGCATTGGACGCCATCTCATCTAGTAGATTATAAGCTTCATCGGTGGATTTGTTCATGAGTGCTCCTCCAGCTGCAGCATCTACTATCGTTCTGAATTGACCGGCTAATCCATTGTAGAATGTTTGTACAAGTAACCACTTCGGAACTCCATGATGAGGACATTTTCTTTGCATATCCTTGTATCTCTCCCATGCCTCGTAAAGAGATTCTCCATCTAGTTGTAGGAATGATGTGATGTCGTTCCTCATCTTGGCAGTTTTAGCAGGTGGAAAGAATTTGGCGAGGAACTTTTGTGCAAGATCATCCCATGTAGCTATGGATCCAGATGGAAGTGATAGTAGCCAGCTTTTTGCTTTGTCTCTCAAGGAAAAGGGAAATAATCTTAGACGGATTGCATCATCGGACACCCCATTGTACTTAAATGTATCACATATCTCCAAGAAGTTGATGATGTGCATGTTTGGATCGTCATTGGGCAATCCTCCAAATTGTACTGAATCCTTAAGCATTTGAATCGTGCTTGGCTTGATCTCAAAGTTGTTAGCTTGAATAGTGGGTCTTTGAATGCTTGAATGGATTCCATTAACTAGGGGAACAGCATATTCCCTTAGTGGTCTTCCTTCATTGTCGGGTGCAATTGATACTTGGTCTTCCATGGTGTTGACTTGATTTTGCTCTCTTCTAATTCTTCGTAAGGTTCTTTCAATTTCTGGATCAAAAGCAATCAAGTCTTCACTTTTCGATCTTCGCATGTACCTCGTAACAAAGAAAGTAAAACTAAATTAAGAAAAATAAAAATAAAAAAAATTCTGAAGTAAAAACTAGAAAGATTGGTATTAATATTGGCGAAAAAGTAGTTAATTATCCCCGGCAACGGCGCCAAGAACTTGATGCGATATTTCTATATCATAAATTAAGTGCAAGTATACACTATCGTATGCAAGTAATAAAGAGACTAAATAAGTCGGATGTCGAACCCACAGGGATAATTCTTTCTTTTTAACCAATTACTAAAATTATATCTTCCTAATAATTATTCAGAAAAATAAAAATCTAAGAATGAATGTTAGAAATATAAAACAAAAACACAATGCAATGAGATTTAAAGATATAGCAACGTAGAGAGAACCTAGGATTAATATTATCCCTCAATATGTTTCTAATGATTAATCCTCTAATATTTAACTCACTTAGTTTTTATTATTGATCAAGACACTAATGTATTCACAAGCCTCTTCCAATGTCATGCAAGTATACCTTAATTTACCAAATACCTATATTCCTATGGTACTTGTAATAAATTAAGATTCATTAAGATTAGGTCTTATTGATCATACATGCCAATTAGGTATATTCCTATCCTAAGTTGAAACTTGCATATGCAACATTGAATGTTACTCTACAATCATGCATCAAATTACCTAGGTCTAAATATTATGATTCCTCTTCCGAGTTTATCAATAATATTACCAACTCATTCACCATATATTGGCCAGATATATTGAAGCATTAAACACAAGTAATTTAAATAATAAATGACTAAGTTTATTAAATACTAAAAGATATGGCAATTAAGCACACATATTGAGTTCAAATATTAACCCTAGAACACAAGTTAGTTCATGGCTACAAGAGAACAGCAGTAAAAATAATTATAAAACATGATACAATTATTAGCAAACCGATATAGACGTCGAATTGCTCTTAATTGCGCTGCCTAGGAACTCTTGATGCCGAAGAACCTTGTATCTCTCTCTAAAGTTGCTTCAATTAAGCTCCTATTGCTCTCCAAGACTTGTGCTCTGTATTCTTAGTGCTCTTGGGTCGTCTTGGATTCTTCCTTGAAGGCTGGGAACGAGTGGCTTTATATAGGGATTGATATGAGCTTGAAAATCTCAATTCTCGTCGGACTAGGACTCGCACTACCGCTGGCGCGCTATGCATCTGTCGCTGGGGCGACGCGTGAAAAAGCGATCACCGCTGGAGCGGTGGGATCTCGGCGCTGGGGCGCTGCATGAAAACGGCTTCACCGCTGGCGCGGTGACTCTCTGGCGCCGGGGCGCTATACGCGACTTAAGCAAGTCGTTTTTCTTATTTCGATCACTATTTCAGAGCTGGGGCGAAAATCCTTGTGGCGCTGGGGCGATGGACACATACTTTGAAAACTTTGCATTTTAGTCCCTGTTTTCGCTCCTTTTGCGTTCTTTCTTTAAATTTCGTTCAAGTCCCTATAAATAACAATAATGCACATAAATAGCCATCTATTCTCATAAAATCATAAAATATCAATAATAAAAACATGAGAAAATATATGACAAATTTGCCCTTATCAATTGGTGAGGCTGACGTCATCGAGAGTTAGCCAGTATTTTTTCTCTGTGTTGTCTGGTCGCGATGATTGGGCTTGTCTTCGCAGGGGAGTTTCTGCCTCGTCCATAGAGGAATCTGGTTCATGAACTTCTGTTTGTGGTCTTGATGCCTGTAGGTCTGAGGGTGTAATGTTCATGTATTGGGGTGGAATTAGGGAGGTTGTTGACCATGATGTTGACTCAAAGATGGATTCAGGTTCTGAGGCTGTTTGTGTCGTGGTGAGGGTGAATAGTTAATTCCTTGTGGTTGAAGGAAAAATGGATGTCATGGGGTTCGGGTTTCGCTAAAATTCTGGGGGTTGAGGCCGTGAATGTAGTGGATGGCTCGGAGGCATGCTTTTTCTTTTTGTCTTTCTTTTTTGGAATGAGTGTAGAACTGTCACCAAAGATGGAAGAAGGCTTGGTACATGGTAGGGGTTGTGATGCCTTGGGCAGGATATCTACTGGTCGCCACGGCTGAAAGATGTCTTGTTCGAGGCTTCATAGTTGAGTTTTCAAGTGATTGATTTTCTTTTCCTACTCTTGAAAGGGGAGACCGTGTTAAACCAGATCTAGCACATGTTCGTGTAGCATTTTAATTTCAAGTTTGAGTTTGTCTATCAGCATCTGGTGGGTCGTAAAGCCATTGTCAATTTTGGCTTCTATCCTTGTCTGTGATTCTTCTATCCTTTTAAGAGCATTATTTTGGGCTACAGCATTCTGTGACTGCCAGTTGAGAACCGCATCCGTAGGACTTGTTTGTTCAAAATTTTCGTCTGCCAGTCTAGTGTTTGGTTGTTTTACTTTCCATTGCTGGACAGTGTTTTCTTCAGGGTTTTATTGAGGGGTTAAGGGAAGAAAGTCTGCAGGCGAGAACATACAAATTTGTGGAATAGAGTTTAAGGGATTTAGGAGTTGAGGTTTCGGTTTGCATGTTGGTGGTTGTATGTTCTTTTTTTGTGGTTTGCAGTTTGGAAGAGGGTTGTGATGTGGAGCAGAGTATGTGACATAATAATCAAATTTTCTAGACGGCTGTCCTAGGGGCCTGACCTCTGGGTCACCATTATGATATCTTTTCTCGAGGGAACACTGGGAGTGTTGCTTTTTCTTTTTCTATCTTTATCTTTTGGTAAAGTTCTCATCATCTGATATGTCGTCTTGACATGACTGACAGCTGCAAAAGGGGTCCCAGTGGCAATGGCCATCCTCTGTCTTGCATTGGTAAATGGGTCTCTCTTGTCCTGAAAAAGAGACAATGGGGACTGTTTCTTGTGGGTGGTTGGCCGGGTTGAATGTGAATTAGGTTGGAAATGGTGGGGCTGAAGGACCCGGTTTCTCAAAATAGATCTCAGTTTCTCCATCCTGTCTTTGGAAGAAATTGTGGTTTGTGGTTTGTAGTGGTTTGAGTGGCTGGGATTGTTTGTGATCTTGCTTATACTTGGTTATCCATGTGTCTGGGAGGAGTTTTACCAGTTCTTCATTAGACAGCTGTCTTGGCACATAGGTGCATGTTGGTAACTTGTTGGATTCTACAGAGAGTAGGATGGCATCTTGACTGACGTGGGGCGTTCCAAAGTCCAGGGCATGATTTTGGACCTGGTAGACCATTTGGTAGTGAAGTGTGGCTGAATATGTGTTTTCTTCTGGTACTGCCCTCGTGATGTGGATCTGTGCTTTTAGGGTTAAAAAAAGGCTAGGGGTCTGTAAAAGGCATGCAAAAGTTAGGGTACAGAGTGACTAATACTGTGCCGACATTTAATGTAGTTTACATCATGCCGATGCAAGGGTCTTTGTACCTGGAGAATCGTCCATCAAGCAACGCGATGCGGGCAATAGTTTCAAGCCTATTCCGGCCATAGAGGGTCAAGGCAAATCGAACAGCACCAAAGTGCATATGAGTGTAGCCTTGTTTTAACCAGTGAGGGAGAAGGTCCTCAGGGAACCTGAGGGTCACTACTTGTTCTTCGATTGAGGCGAGGAGGAGGTGTTGGTCGAATTTGGTTGCTTGTACATATTCTTTAGTTTTGAGTCAATTTGGTGTTATCAATTGTTTGAGAGAGGTAGAAATGGAGTTTTGGGGCTTGAGAAAAGCATGGTAGGGGCTGATTATGGGGATGTCAGCCATGGGTACTTTGTTTTCCTCTGGTAAGTAAGTGATTTCATACAGATGGTCTATTCTTGAAGAATAGGTGGATCGGAGTGAATGAGAGGGAATAAGTGTAGTTGGAGAAGGGGAGAGGGCTGGGAGAGGAATGAATGACTCGGATGATGAAGGATCCATAATGATGAAGGCTGGTTGTTCTCTCTAGTCTCCTTAGATATTTAGGCATAAATGAGTTGATAGCTTAAAACCTTGTTCAAATATACAACCTACAAAATTAAGGACTAGCTCTGATACCAGTAGAGGAGTCTAACTAGTTATGAGGTATACTCTGGCATAACACCTTGAACAGCCCTTTGCCTATGCTAGAAGGATCTGGCACATAGTCATCCAACTTCCAGGAGCCATTACCCATATAAACCATGTTCTTGTTCTCCACGATCCACAAGTGCAATATCCCGATCAACTGCTAGCTTAAAATCATCATCCACTTATGTCCCTGCAATCCCATGTAGATAATTCTTTAAAATATGAGAATAGTATGAGGAATTAGCAGTCATCAAGTAAGGTGACTTAGTAGTTGTTGAAATATTGACTTGAATTATTCAAAATAATTAGCACCCAATATTTGACAATTGAAGATTGTTTGGTAAGCACCAAACTTGATAGATTGGTAAGAACCAAACTTGTGCCTAAATTGATGATTTTTTAATTTGTCTTTCACACACAAATGTCAATATTTGTGTGCTATAGTTTTGCTATAAATAAAGGCAATTCCATAAGAAAATTTGTGTAAGACATTAGAAGTATTTGAGAGCATTTGAGATATTTAAGAGAAATTGCATATTTATGCAATTTCATTAGTCAAGTGTTCTATTGAGCATATTGGGTGTATTGGAGTTTTGGGTTGTGAGGATTACTTACAACCATTGTATACTTCTATTTGTTATAAGTGAAATATTCTTTTGTGTCTTTACCCGTGGATGTAGGCTTAAAGCCGAACCACGTAAATTGTTGTGTATTCTCCTTTTGTTTATTTTTGCCACATTTCTCTACTAACGTCGTCACCTTGAATTTGTATAACTATTACGCAACCAACGCTTCCGCACAACAATTGGCATCAGAGCCTAGTGTTGTAGTGTGGATTATACATGTCTAGAAAAGTTCTGTCAAAAAGGCTAATATTGGCTAAGGAGTCTGGATTTTAAGTGGGACCATTTGTGACCCTTCCAGTCTTTTCTGGGAACTTTCTTGGTGTATAATTCATATGAACAGACATATAGGCATTGTTAGTTTAGTGCTGTTGAATTGTGTTAAGTAATAATTATTGTTCACTTATACTGTATACAGTACTGTTCACAAAGTACTATTTATGTGTACAGAAAAATGGCTGAGACATCAACTAAGTATTCGTCATCAAGGCACACGGTGACAAATGCCAAGTTTGAAGTAGAGAAATTTGATGGTACCAATAATTTTGCTATGTGGCAAAGTGAAGTGCTTGATATTCTATGTCAACAAGAGTTAGACATAGCTCTTAAAGAAAAGCCTCTAAAGATATGAATGACAAAGAATGGTAAAGGATCACAAGCAAGCATGTGATGCTATTTGACTATGCCTTGCTAAGGAGCATAAATACTTTGTCATGAATGAGACATCATCAAAGAAATTATGAGAGAAGCTAGAAGACAAGTATATGAAGAAAAGCCTTGAAAGTAGGCTTTATTTGAAGAAAAAATTGTTTCAATTCACATACACATCGAGCATGTCTATGGATGATCACATAAGTGCCTTCAACAAGATAATTGCTGATTTGGCCAATTTAGATGAAGAAATTGGAGATGAAGATAAGGCTTTGTTACTCCTAAACTCCATTCCAGATGAATATGATCATCTCACCACCACTTTGCTTCATAGGAAGGATAAAGTTACTTTTGATGCTGTATGCACAGCCTTGCATAATAGTGAAACTCGAAAAAAAGATAAACAATATCACTATGATACATCAGGAGAAGCCTTAACAGCAAGAGGTCATTCCTTAAGCCACAAACCTAGGAAGAGAGGCAAGTTCAAAGGAAGACCAGCAAAAGATGAATGTGCCTTTTGTCAAGAAAAATGGCATTGGAAAAAGAATTTCCCTAAGTTGCAAAAGAAAGATAAAGGCAAGACTATTTCTGATGCATATGTTACTGAACAAGGAGATGATACATCAGTTTGTGCCTAGTAGGCACAGTATTATTGTGTTATTCTGATGAATGGATTCTAGATTCGGATTGCACTTATCACATGTATCCTAATAAAGAGTGATTTTCAAGCTTCAAGGAGCTAGATGGAGGAGTTGTTTATATGGAAAATAATGATACCTATAAAATAACTTGGATGGGTACAATTCACTTGAAGAATCATGACGGATTAATGTAAGTTCTGACAGATGTCCGTTATGTACCAAACTTAAAGAAGAATCTCATTTCATTATGAGTTTTGGAATCGATGAGGTATACAATCACTACAAAAGATGGAATCGTAAAGGTAGTGTTGGGTGCATTGACAGTGATGAAAGGCATAAGAAGAAATAACTTGTACTACTATCATGGTAATACAGCTATTGGATCCGTATTAGTAATTTCTGGAAAAAAATGCAAATGTGGATGCAACTAGGTTGTGGCACATACGTCTTGGTCATGCTGGTGAAAAAGTTTTGCAAACATTGACAAGGCAAGGCTTATTGAAAGGTGCAAAGTCCTACAAACTAGATTTCTGTGAACATTGTGTAATGGGAAAGAAAACTAGAGAGAAGTTTAATGCTGCAATCCACTCCACTAAAGGGATGTTGGATTATATTCATACGGATGTTTGGGGACCTACAAAAACTTCTTCGATTGGAGGTATGCATTATTTTGTTACTTTTGTTGATCATTTTTCGAGAAGAGTGTGGGTATATGTGATGAAAAACAAAAGTGAAGTTATGAGTATTTTCCTTAAATGAAAAAAAATGGTAGAAAATTTAACTGGCAGAAAGGTTAAAAGGCTCCGATCAGATAACGGTGGTGAATATAAAAATGATCCATTAGGCACTTCACTGTTAGAGATACACCACAGCAGAATGGGGTGGCCGAACGTCTGAATCAAACTATACTAGAGAAAGTTTGATGTATGTTGTTCAATGCTGGATTGGGTAAGGAATTTTGGGCTGAGGCAATAGTATATGCATGCCATCTTATCAATCGTTTACCATCAACTGCCATTGAAGGCAAAACTCCTATGGAAGTCTGGATGGGTAAACTTGCTACTGATTATGATTCATTATATGTTTTTGGATCTACTGCTTATTATCATGTAAAAGAATCTAAGTTAGACCCACGAGCCAAAAAAGCATTGTTCATGGGTATAACTACTGAAGTACAGGGATATCGACTTTGGTGTCCTACTTCAAGAAAGATAATCTTCAGCAGGGATGTAACTTTTGATGAATCTGCTATGCTCAAACAAATTAATCAATGAGATCTTCAAAAGGAAGACAAGTCCAGTAGTACTCCACAGTAGGTGGAGCTAAAAAGAGTTTTAGATGATGTAGTTGATGACAATTATAAAGATGAAAAAGAGGTTTCAACCCAAGAACCTCCACAGCAACAAGATACAATTGCAGTTAGAAGGCCACGAAGAGAAATTCGTAAACCTGTTCGATTTGTTGATATGGTGGCCTATGCACTTCCAATTATAGATGACGATATTCCTTTAACTTATACATAGGCAATTTGCAGTCCAACAAGCAAATAATGGAAGCAAGCTATGAATGAAGAAATAGAGTCTCTTGAGAAGAATAAAACTTAGGAGCTAGCTACACTACCCAAAGGTAAAAAGGCAATTGGGTGCAAATAGGTATATGCAAAGAAAGCAGGATTTCCTTATAAAAATAAAGTTCGTTATAAGGCTAGGTTAGTAGCTAAGGGATATGCTCAGAAGGAAGGAATTGGTTATAATGAAGTCTTTTCTCCAGTTGTGAAGCATTCTTCCATCCGAGTGTTGCTAGCCATGGTTGCATAATTTAATCTTAAACTAGTTTAATTTGATGTCAAGACCGCATTCTTACACAGTGATTTGGAAGAGAATCTATATGACTCAGTTAGAGGGTTTCAAAATTGTTGGAAAAGAAGATTGGGTTTGTAAATTGACAAAATCGTTTTATGGCTTAAAGTAATCTTCGAGGCAGTAGTATAAACGATTTCATCAATTCATGAAGGGCCAAAGGTACACAAGGACTAAACTTGATCATTGTGTGTATTTTTGCAAGCTACATAATGGAACCTTTATATATTTGCTCTTGTATGTTGATGATATGTTAATTGCATCCAAGAGCAAAGATGAGATTGAAAAGTTAAAGATTCAACTTAATCAAGAATTTGAAATGAAGGATTTAGGTGAAGCCAAAAGCATTCTTGGTATAAAAATTTTCAGAGATAGAACTAGAAGCAAGGTTATTTTGTCCCGAAGACAATATCTGAAGAAGGTGTTACAACATTTTAGCATGAATGAGTAGTCTAAACCTGTAAGTACACCACTTGCTTCTCATTTCAAGCTTTCTGCATCATTGTCTCCAACTATTGATGAAGAAAGAAAGTATATGCTGCAAGTTCTATACTCCAATACAGTTGGTAGCTTGATGTATGCAATGGTGTGTACAAGGCCTGATATTTCACAAGCTGTCAGCATAGTGAGTAGGTATATGCATAATCCTGGTAGAAGACATTAGGAAGCTGTGAATTGAATTTTACGGTACATTTTAAATACCATAGATGTTAGTTTGGTATTTGAGCGGGATGATACTATTGGTCAAGATATTATTGGGTACGTTCATTTTGATTATGCTGGTGATGAAGATAAACGACGATCAACTACTGGCTATGTGTTTACACTTGCAAAAGGTCTAGTAAGTTGAAAGTCTACTTTACAAGAGTTGCTGAAAAACTTGGGTCTTAATCAGAAGCACATTAATGTGCATTGTGATAGTCAGAGTGCCATCTTCTTACCAAAGAATCAAGTTTTTCATACACGTACGAAGCATATTGATGTACGATATCACTTTGTGCGGGAGATTATTGAAGAAGGGAAGATACTTCTTTAAAAGATTGACACTGGTGACAATCCTGCAGATATAATAACTAAGGTGGTTACAACGATCAAGTTTAAGCACTGTCTTAACTTGATCAATGTCCTAATAATTTGAAGATTGCAAATTAATGGGTAAAGACACTAAAGCATATTTCTTTTAAAGTTTTGATTATTCAAGTCAAGGTGGAGATTTGTTAAAATATTGACTTGAATTATTCAAAATAATTAGCACCCAATATTTGACAATTGTAGATAGTTTGGTAAGCACCAAACTTGTGCCTAAATTGATGATTTTTTAATTTGTCTTTCACACACAAATGTCAATATTTGTGTGCTATAGTTTTGCTATAAATAGAGGCAATTCCATAAGATAAATTGTGTGAGACATTAGAAGTATTTGAGAGTATTTGAGAGATTTGAGAGAAATTGCATATTTATGCAATTTCATTAGTCAAGTGTTCTATTGAACATATTGGGTATATTGGGATTTTAAGTTGTGAAGATTACTTACAATAATTGTATACTTCTATTTGTTATAAGTGAAATATTTTTTTGTGTCTTTGCCCATGGACGTAGGCTTAAAGCCGAACCACGTAAATTGTTGTGTCTTCTCCTTTTATTTATTTTTGACATATTTTTCTACTAACGTCGTCATCGTGAATTTGTATAATTATTACTCAACCAACGCTTCCGCACAACAGTAGTGTCAATTTGTAACTCATTTTCTACGTCAACATAGCCAATAATAGTAGGTGGAAGAGTAGGAATAAGATCATTGGCATTTATTATGCGCAATAGATGAAGATTATCCAGTTCATCGAAAACAGTCTTGAAACCAAAGTTTCTAAAGCGAGGGCTAGCAAAAACGATTGCTGTAATCATATAGGCAGTATTTGATCCTGTGGGCTGGTTATATCTATTGGCAACTATGTCAGCTGTGTTCAACGTTGCAAGCGCCGCGCCCAAGCTATGGCCTGTTACTGTAATGTTGATTTCCTCGTCCTTATATTTGTTCACCACTACCCTAACCGCGCTTAGAACTTGGGGATATAACAATTATAGTCTATTTTTTTGCATTTAGGTTCTTTTTAAAATGCATATTGAAACTATACAATGACGTTGCATAGCTTTAAAATAATATTGTATTATAGAAATATAATTATGCAAAACTTGAAATTAACATTCTGTAACGTGTGAAAGTTCACATTACTGAAGAACGACTTCATTTGAAAATGTATGAACATAAAAAAAAAATACTTGTTCTCTAGCACTGGACTTGTTAAATCTAGAAACTAAGTACGATGTTGTGTAGAGAGCGTGAAAGCCGTGATGCACCCTAGGATTATTAATAACGTTTCCATGAATATCAAAAGTCGTGGTTAATAAGAACTTCCCATTATGATCCTACTCTTGGTCCGTCTTAGTTCCTCTCCAAGAAATCAAAATATCTCTTCTTCCCAACATGGCCGTGCCTTTATTTGAAGCAACAGCCACATAGCCAATCCAAGCAAATTGGCCAGGAGTAACGTCCTAATCGGAGAATTCAGGATCTGTGTTGCATAAAAATAGTTGGTGACACTGTACTTATAAGGATTCCCATTTTTTAAGCCAACCTTGGAGAATAATTTTGCAGGAGCATACAGGGGAAATCCATACATCTTATAAGTTTTTTCACCATTTAAGGTTTTAGATAATTGGTGATTCAACAATCATGGTTGGATAAAAATTGAGATGAATACCAAAGAAGAGAGTTACAAAAAGTCTAGAACGTGTGGGATGAAAAAGTCTAAGAAGTGTGAGACACGAATGGGGAAGGGAAATGGGACTCAAAGTCGCAAAGGCGGTGCCCAGGATGAGCACTGTGGCTCTAGAAGCGCCAGAAAGTCCGTTTTTTATCCAGATTTTGAGTTTTCAGAAATTTGAACTTTCAAAACAAGTGGACTCTTACTCCAACAAGGAATAGGGTTAGTAGGCACGAAATAACCTCTATATAAACAATTGTAAACCCTTTATTTAGATTAAGCATTAAGAGAGATTCTAAGAGAAGGGAAGAACTGGGTAAATACTAAGTGCTTGTGTGCACTAGGGTGAAACCATCGTTTGGGTAATCATTACTCGTAGTAGAGCAAGAGTTCACTAAATATTAGGTTCTTTTGAGGGTTCTTCATTAGGTTTTTCTTGTAAAATCTCTAGGAAGTTAATAAGAAAGACTAGGATCCTTGGATCCATCGTGGATATAGGCGATTGGCCGCACCACGTAAGATTATGTTGTGCTATTTTATATTGTGCTTTGGATTCTTGCTATTTTGCTTGGTAAATAAGTTATTCCACTGCACAAAGAGGTTAGGGTTTTAGGTTGAACTTGAGGTTATTCGCTTCAATATAACCTCAAGAGGGATAAGGGCGATTCTTCATTCACCAGAAGGCGTCATTTGTAACTTGAGCTCTTTCACTATAGTGAATTATATAGCGGCGAAGATTGATGTCGAGAGGGCTCAATAGACCTTCCCAATCGTTCTCGCCACTCAGCTCTTTCCAATTGTTTGCCATGCCCTTACCAGCCATATCTCTCTTATCTCTTTATTAACTTAACTTTCGAGACTATTTTGACAATTGATTCATATAATTGCATGCTATTTATAGACTCCATCCGCACGTGAAAAATTAGCCAATTCTTGTATTGGCCTTAAGAATATTTTTCTTTTGGCATTAATTACTCTATTCCCATGTTGATATTTGTATATATGCAAAATACCATCACGAGACTTATAGTGCATATTTTGATATTTGTATACATCCAATGGCACAAGATTCATGCAGGGGGATCAGATGTGAGAAAAATAAAAGATAATGTTTACTACATGATAGTTTTTTTTAAAAAAAAATAAAAGTGATTTCTCCGAGTATTATTATCAGAGGCTCCTAATTTTGTATCTTTCGGATTTCAAAATGATGGTTAATGTATATATTATATAAGAGAATAAAAAGATGTGAAAAGTCTTAACCTCTACGAGGCTTACTAGTTTGTTGCTATTTCGCTGATGTACTGTTCGGCGCGAGACAGAAATACTATAGAGGAAAGCCCGAAAAAGTCCTTGAAAGGTCACCCTATAAAAAGAAAAAGAGGGAGACATAGCGGATGATGATAAAAGATTTTCAGAAAGATAAAGAGAGAAAAAGAAGGGAGAAGATTTTACTTCCTAACTTGCCATATTTTCTATATTGAGAGAACAAAGATCATTTTTCTTACTTAAGCATCAGAGCGTCTTCGTTGGAACCCACCTCTGGCAAGACCACCTTTTAGCTTGTATGTGTATTGCCATTGCAGGTCTCTATCTACAGTTCATGAAAGACATGGAATCCAAGCTTGAATCCACTGATTTGGTCCAGACGAGGTCTTAAGTTCAATTCTCTCTCAATAAGTTTATGGCTCGTTGATCTGAAGAACCACTTCTTCGGGTCAACAGTTTTTGGCGCCGTCTGTGGGAATCAAACAAAAAGCTTTGTCTGGAGAAAAAACGTTCCAGAATGGCTGAACGATCATATGTCAGCAGAAATCACATTGTCGGAGAATGAAACCCAAACCGACCTCTCCCTTGAATAGAAAGCTCTCTGTACCCTAAAATAGGGACAAAATTGAGAACACTGAGGAAGGAAATTGAGGAGCTAAGGTAGCTTATGACTGAGTTAATTAGGGGCAAACGATTGAGTGCGAGAAATCGTGGAAGGGAATCTCAAGAGGAGATTCGAAGACAGGTGAAGTAAAGGGATGGATCGGAGATCCCGCACAATTTGACAGGGAAAATAGGCCAAGTCAGGTGACCCCTGAAAGGGGAGAGATGGAGCTAAGAGACCCGGAGCCATCGGTAGAGAGGGAGCTGACAACAGAGCCGCAACAATACCGATGGAGAAACCTGGGCCTTAAGAGCAAGGTTTGTAGCTTGAAAAATAAGTTGGAAAGCCTTCTAACGAAAAGAATGGAGAAGGACCAGCCCCTTGAAAAGATGACAAAAATGGAGATAATGTTACCATTAACAGTCAGGTGAGAGATATGGAGCTCCTAGACGGATTCTGACTCCCCAATTTACCTACCTACAAAGGGGTCACTGACCCTAATCATGACGTAGATCAGGTCACCGACCTGTTATCTATAGCAGGGCTAAGACAGGACTAAATGTGTCGGCTCTTCTATATGAACTTGGAAAGACCGGCGTTGCTCTAGTACAGGGGGCTAAACCATTGCCTCCTATAACTAGCTGATCGAAAAATTCACCCAACATTTTGGGGCTCATGCGAAGTAGCCAGAGACCTAGAACAGCTGAAGCAGATCAGGCAGGGTCAAGAGAAAAGCCTAAGGGACTACATTCGAAGGTTCCATAAGAAAGTGATAGCGCTGAGGGTGTTCGACCAGCCCATCGCTCTGGATGCCCTAAAGGCGAGGTTACAACTGAACCGGTTTGGGTACCACTTGGTAAAAAATAGTACCACAAGCTACACTGCAGCATATAATAAAGCCCCAAAATCATGTCAATAAAGAAAGGTGAGACAGCTAAGAGATTATCGGTTGAACTACCTCTAGGAAAGACTCGGCCATATAGGAAAGTAAGACATGGAGGGAGGGAGAGAGCCCCGCCCTTATTGCTAAAATATCAAAAGATGGATGGCGAGTACCGCCCCCCCGTAGGGAAGAAATTTTGCAAGCTAGCGTTATGAACCAGATAATAGAAATAATGTACCAAACAATAGGCCCCGGGACCAAGGGGAACATGGACTGTTCCGAATAGGTGGCCCCTAAAGGCACCCCAAAATTCGAGAAACGACAAACCATCGGGTATGGGGAAAAGAGTGGCACGAGTTGAGGATTTTTTACATCTGGTCATGCCACTCGAAGATGTCTATAAGGCTATTCGAGATAGGGGATTGTTACAGAAAAAATTCAAAGGGAAGGGAGCGGAGCGGTGAACTGACCCTAAGAAATGGTGTGATATGCATAAGAGTCCTGGGCGTTGATGCGATATTTCTATATCATAAATTAAGTGCAAGTATACACTATCGTATGCAAGTAATAAAGAGACTAATTAGTCGGATGTCGAACCCACAGGGATAATTTCTTCTTATTAACCAATTACTAAAATTATGTCTTTCTAATAATTATTCAGAAAAATAAAAATCTAAGAATGAATGTAAGAAATATAAAAGCAAAAACACAATGCAATGAGATTTAAAGATATAGCAACGTAGAGAGAACCTAGGATTAATATTATCCCTCAATATGTTTTTAATGATTAATCCTCTAATATTTAACTCACTTAGTCTTTATTATTGATCAAGACACTAATGTATTCACAAGCCTCTTCCAAGGTCATGCAAGTATACCTTAATTTATCAAATACCTATATTCCTATGGTACTTGTAATAAATTAAGATTCATTAAGATTAGGTCTTATTGATCATACATGCCAATTAGGTATATTCCTATCCTAAGTTGAAACTTGCATATGCAACATTGAATGTTACTCTACAATCATGCATCAAATTACCTAGGTCTAAATATATTGATTCCTCTTCCGAGTTTATCAAAATATTACCAATTCATTCACCATATATTGGCCAGATATATTGAAGCATTAAACACAAGTAATTTAAATAATAAATGACTAAGTTTATTAAATACTAAAAGGATATGGCAATTTAGCACACATATTGAGTTCAAATATTAACCCTAGAAAACAAGTTAGCTCATGGCTACAAGAGAACAGCAGTAGAAATAATTATAAATCATGATACAATTATTAGCAAACCGATATAGACGTCGAATTGCTCTTAATTGCGCTGCCTAGAAACTCTTGATGCCGAAGAACGTCTTGTATCTCTCTCTAAAGATGCTTCAATTAAGCTCCTATTGCTCTCCAAGACTTGTGCTCTGTATTCTTGGTGCTCTTCGGTCGTCTTGGATTCATTCTTGAAGGCTGGGAACGAGTGGCTTTATATAGGGATTGATTTGAGCTTGAAAATCTCAATTCTCGTCGGATTAGGACTCGCGCTACCGCTGGCGCGCTATGCATCTGTCGCTGGGGCGACGCGTGAAAAAGCGATCACCGCTGGAGCGGTGGGATCTTGGCGCTGGGGCGCTGCATGAAAACGGCTTCACCGCTGGCGCGGTATGTTGATAGCGCTGGGGCGCTGGAACGTCGCTAGCGCGGTGTCTCTTCATCGCTGGAGCTCCAGACGCGACTTAAACAGGTCGTTTTTCTAATTTCGATCACTATTCCAACGCTGGGGCTAAAATACTTGTGGCGCGGGGGCTCTGGACTCATAATTTGAAAGCTTTGCATTTTAGTCCCTGTTTTCGCTCCTTTTGCGTTCTTTCTTTAAATTTCGTTCAAGTCCCTATAAATAACAATAATGCACATTAATAGCCATCTATTCTCATAAAATAATAAAATATCAATAATAAAAACATGAGAAAATATATGACAAATTTGCCCTTATCAGGCGTACAACCGGAGAATGTACCAAGCTAAGAAAATAGGTCGACCACTGATAAGGCGTAATTGTATAAACTATTTTATCTTCCTAACTTGATATTTGTTCAATTTATCTCAATAATTGGGCTATTTATGCATATTAATGTTGTTTTATAGGTTTAAGCATTATCGGAGCAAAAATACCGGAAAACGGACGCAAATGGGAGCATTAGAGATAAAAATACAAATGGAGGCACTGTTGCTATAGTACCACTGTTTGCTACAGTGCACTGTTGCTACAGTACCACTGTTTTGTTACAGTGCAGAGCCGCAGCACTGGATTTCAGCGCCGCGGCGCCAATTACAGAAAGTGAGCGGCGCGGCGCCGAGACCTGGGCAGCAAAAGTTGACAGGTTGCTGAAAATTAGGAAACCCAAAAGCAACCCTAAGTGCGCCCTAATTCCGTGCTCTTACCTATATATTTGCTCAAAACTTACATTTTGGAGAGGACTCTAGTTGGGACAGTAGCTAGAAACACAAAGAAACACCTAACTTCTAAGTTTGGAGAAATCAAAGAGGAGGAAAGCAAGCTTCAACTTCAAAGACATTTGACAGGGATGTCTTCTTTTCTTTGATTCTTTACTTGTTGTAAGATGTTTAGTTTACATGTATTGATGGAATTAGCTTCAAGATTGTGTAGTTTAATGATGAGCTAATTTCATTAATCTAGGATTACATCCTTGAACTCATTATGTGATGGATTTTAGCTCTCTCTTTTATGGTATTAATTCAGCTTTTGATATATTCATTGTGCTTGTGCTTAATGCTATTTGATTACTTGGCTAGTAGTTAAATTGATCTAGAAATGCTTAAATAAACTTGACAAAGGCATTTAGGTATTTAGTCTTAAGCATATTGATGCATGATCATAGTGTAGTACACTTGAGTTTCATATGAGATAGACATATACTCATAAGGCATGTATGGCTCATAAAACTTGTGCTTAATGAATTTTGTTCAATTTATTTATCATAGACATATAGATATTTGATTGGATGGAATAGATTCACTTGACCTGCAAAAGAGGCTTGTGATGTGTTGAGTGTTTTGTTCAATATATCAAGTTGAGTACCAATAGACCTAAAAGAGATTCTGCTGAATTTATTTGCATAATGGGGGATAGTTTGTAATCCTAGGATTTCTCATATTGAATATAATTTGTTGGTAATTTAGTTTATCACTTAGCATAATTAAGTTGTTCTTTTACTTGAGTAGTTTAATCATCATACATTAAATCATTTTCTGGATAATAGTAGAAAGACACCATTTCAGTACTTAAACTAGAAAAGATAAATCATTCTCTGTGGGATCGACACTTTTCTCATCATATATTACTTGTTGCGACAACGTGTACTTGCGCTAATTTGTGTTATAGAAAACACACAACAATCACCTGATGAGGAATGGGTACCTAGAAGAATTTCGAGCATCGAAAGACAACGACCACCAGTCCGATCGGTACCTCAAACCCTAACTCTATGGTAATTATTTTGAGGGGACCCACGTTAGCAGGAGACTTGAATAAACAACGGAAGAACTACTTCAAATACTCAATGGTGGCACATCAAGTTATGTACAACACCCCTTTAGCCAAGAAGTCGAGGCTACCACAAGAAGTGTCAATCATGTTCACAGAGGAAGATGCTCAAAGGGTCAGCTACCCTCACGATTATGCACTCGTAATCAAAGTAGTGGTAATCAAAGAGAAAATAAACAGGGTGTTTGTCGACCTGGGCAACTCGGTCGACATAATTTTTAAGGAAACCCTGGACAATCTAAAAATTAGGAACATTCACATAGAGAAAACCCAAACTGCGCTATAAGAGTACGGAAAAAGCTGTGTGATGCCAGTCGGAGTGGTGACCTTCCCCCTCACCATTGGACGAAGGCCCTATGAGAAGACAGTGATGACCAGGTTCATAGTGGTAGATCGTCTATTCCCATATAGAGTCCTCATCGGGCGACCGCTCATGGTAAATACTAATGCAGCCCTATTCATCCATTACCTAAAGCTAAAAAATTTTGCGGGAGAAGGGATTGGGGTAGCATCAGGAGATCAAAAAATGGCGATGACCTATTATGCAGTAATGACAAATAGGACGTTTTGTATTTCCGCCATTAATCCAAGAGAGGGAATCCACAATTCCCCAGAGCCAGCGGAGGAGATGAAAAAACGTCAAGTCATAGTCGGGGAACCAGGGAAGCTAGTCAAGATGGGAACCCAATTGGGACCAGAAGTCGAACGAGAGTTGACCCATTTGATTCAAGAGTTCTTGGACATCTTTGTCTAGTCCCACAGCGACATGCTAGGAATTGACCTAAGGCTGGCTGCTCACAAGTTGACTGTCTTCTCTACGTATCGACTAGTCAAGTATAAAAAAGAATCTTCATTCAGGAACGAAACGAAGCTATAGTGGAAGTGGTGAAATAACTGCTGGCGGCCCGGTTCATCAGGGAGGTCCATTACCCGGAATGGTTGGCCAAAGTAGTAATGGTAAAGAAGTCGTGAAAAGTGGAGGATATGCATGGACTTCACTGATTTGAATAAGGCGTGCCCTTAAGACAGCTTCCCACTCTCCAAGATTGACCAACTAGTGGACGCAACGATAGGGCATGAGCTACTGAGTTTTATGGACGCCTTCTCCAGCTATAATAAGATCCTGATGTTCCTCTTCGACCAAGAAAAGACATCCTTCATCACCCATCAAGGGACCTATTACTACCAGGTGATGCCGTTCAGATTGAAAAATGTAGGAGCTGCCTATCAAAGGTTGGTAAACAGGATTTTCAAAGGTTTGATTGGTAAAAGTATAAAAGTATGCGTGGATGACATGATAGCTAAGTTAGTAAAAGTGGTTGACCATATGGGCAGACCTCAGGGAAGCCTTTATGGTATTAAGAAAGAGCGGAATGAAGCTGAACCCTGAAAAGTGCGACTTCAGAGTGAAATCCAACAAATGCCTGGGCTTCATGGTGAGCCAACAGGGAATAGAGGCCAACCCAGATAAAGTCTGAGCTATCTTAGAAATGAGGTCCCTAAGCACAGTGAAGGAGATCCAATGGCTAATTGGCAGGATCGCGGCACTAAATAGATTCATCTCCATAGCCATCGACAAATGTTTCACCTTTTTTCAGGCCATCAAGAAAAAGGGGGAAGGATCGATGGACTGAAGAATATGAGAAAGCTTTCCAATAGTTGAAGACCTACCTCTCTGAACCAGTACACCTGGCAATCCCATTACAAGGAAAACCGTTGATAGTATTCCTAGGAGTCTCAGAATGGACGGTCAGCTCGGTCCTCGCTAGAGAAGAAAGGGGGCTACAATGACAAGTATATTATACAAGCAGGGCCCTCAGCAGGGCAGAAATTCGATATCCTTTCCCCGAATATTTGGCTTTTGCACTAATCATGATTAGGAGGAAGTTGCAACCCTATTTTTAAGCACATACCATTATGGTGCTAACTAACCAACCGCTCAGATAAATGTTGCACAATGACAGGACCCGACCTGAGACCCTGTACAGTAGATCCCAGTGGCCATACCGGGCACCCTGATGAAAGTTCTTCAAAATATAACTGGGTAAGTTAAAACAATTTCGTGAGGCGAACCCCTTTTTGGTACTTGTATTATTAAGAAAATTTGGTAATATATATGAAAATGACATCTTAATTTTTAAAAAAAATTGGGCAGATTTTCGCCTGTTTTTTTGAAAATTCAAATAAAACCTGCAAAGAAATTTCACTTCTATTTCAAATACTTCTCAATGCTACCAATTCGGACCTCCGATTCTTTCCAAACCAAATTCAGCACAACTCAATAGTTCATTTAAATCATAAAATGAGCATATTTATAAAAAGTAAAAACGATCATCATAATATCGAAATCTCTTCTTATTGATTCAAAACATACATATAAATATACATGCCAACAACTACTATGCAGAAAGCAAAGGGTGCTATATAGCACATTTATATGTACAAAATGATCATCAGATTTGGCCCACTACTCAGCAAAAGGAGAATCAGCAGCTGGCGTACCAAGATCTGCACCTAGGAAGGGGGTTTAGAAAATATGAAACATAAACGAGTGAGCTAAGGGAGTTTAGTGAGTGCAATTAAGATTTCAAATAAAATAACATTATGCATAGATAGTAAATTCTAAAAAACATGCTTCTAAAACTGATGTAAAGCTGAAAAATGGCTTCTAACATCATATGCTGATGAAATCTTGCCAAACGGGTTTTATCTTTATTTTTGGAAAACAATATCCAAAATCTATATAACACAATAACTGTCATGTGCATAAAAATGCATAAAATGTTATCAGTAGATCAAAAACTAGTAAAGTCCTACTCGGCCATTTTCTTTCTAAACTGTACCGATGGTAACCTTAAAGCTCTATACTAACGCAGCGACTCAACTAGTAGTGCACACGTGAGTAAGTCACGGGACACCTCAACTAGCAGCACCCATAGTGACATCTCATTGGCTATGCAGCGAAATCCTACATCGCATACATATAGCGAGACAATCCCCCGTACACATAGAGTGACTCACATGACTCGACATCCTAACCTCTCAGAGTTAGTGACACACCCCATGACCTGCCCATGTGCATGGGATATACCAGCCGAGTCTAATACAATCACTACCACTACAATCTAAGAGTACCAATGGTCTTTAAAACGAATACAATAATTTTAAAACTGTTTCTTAAACCGAACATGTAAAATCATATCTATGAATATATATCAAGATAATAAATTGTGTTTATGCATTAAAAGCTCATAAAACATACATTTTTATTATGCGAAAATATGATAAACGAAAGATAAAGAAAATGGCAGATTTTCACTCACAACCGTTCCGCGCTCAATTTCGCTCCAGATTTCTGCTCCTGTTACCGCTCTCGGTTTTCTTCACCTACGTGCCATAAATGATGTTTAGAACCAAATCGAATACTAGAATCTAATTTAACTACTAAACGCCCTAATCGGCATACAAAGCCCCGATGCATACTACTTCCCGATTTTTATTTACGGAGTCATTTAATCTAATCTAACTCACTACTCGGCACCCTGAAAATTATTAAACGCCTTATAACTTAGTTGGACATAATTGCCCTTCACCTTTCCAAAATGGACAATGATGTCTCATTTTCTTTATTTTTGGTTTTTCCATCAACCATATACATTCAACATACATAAGGCACCATTTACACACAACAACTCAATCAAAACACCACTCAATCCCTAACTTCCTTAAAGTGGCAGAATTTCACCCTATGTTCTAACACATTTCTTTTATCAATTTCTTGTTTCAATTACATCAAAATCAAGCCAATTTCATTCTAATCCTCTAATTACAACCAATTGAAGTCTCTACATTGCAATCACCCAAAACCCTAATTCTTACCTTGTCAATTTCTTCAAATTGATGACTCCTTCAAGCTTTATACTAGAATTCAACTCAATCTAAACCAAAAACACATATAAGAACATCAATTCTTACCTCTTTTTCTTGAATTTTCACTAATGTAAGCTTCAATTGAGCTTAGGAATTGGTATGTAACCTTATTTTGGCTTGATTAAGCATGAAAAATCATGAAACAAAACTGAAATTTCACTATAGCAGCATCCCCTTCACCTTGCCCAAATTTGCTCTCTCTTTTACTCTAAGTATTTGCTTGTTGTTCTCTTGAAAACTCTACACACTTTCAACATATATATAGTGCTCCCTCAATTGACTATTTTGCCCTTCAACTTACTCTAAATTACTAGTTAGAATAGTCTAAAGAACTAATTAGAATTTCCAACTTGGCAATCCATGAGATTTCTTCTAATTGGACCATTCTCTAATATATGGATTGTATTTCTCAACAAAAGCTTGTTCCATACATAACCCTTAAATGGAAATTCATGTAGTAAATTAGAATTTCCTCATCCAAGCCAATAGAAAAAAATTCCAAAAATACTCTAAGGTCGTCCGACACTCCGATCGAGTGTGAAATTACCAAATTAGGTCTAATATCTTTCACGCGCATCATAAAGGAAATATTTCTAATATGGTTAAAATCGGGTAACCTTACAGTGTCATCATTACTTTATACCGAAATCTAAGTGCCAATACCACTAATAAGGATTGGATATTACACACAAGCTGGACCTATCTGGCTGATTGGTCAAATAGTCCATGGAGTTTAGCGAATTCGACATTCATTACTGGCCCTAAACTTTCATTAAAGGGCAGACCCTGACTGATTTCGTGGCTGAAAATACCTACAAGACAGCCGCCGGTTAGAAAGGCCTTGAGGTAAACTCTGAGGTATGGGTACTTTACATTGACGAGGCATCTAACTTGTAGGGAAGCAGGGCTGGGATTGTCCTCATCAACCCCCAAGAAGATGAGATTAGGTACGTTGTTCGCTTCAGTTTCAAAGCTTCGAACAATGAGGTAGAATACGAAGCTCTCTTAGTCAGGTTAAAAATGACTCAAGCGTTAACCGCTAAGGTAGTGTTGGTCAAGAGTAAATCTCAGCTGGTGGTAAACCAGGTCAATGGCGATTTTGAAGCAAGAGAGGAAAGGTTGGCCGCTTACCTTACGATGGTACGAAAGATGATGGGACAGTTCGAGGAGATAAAAATCAGACTGATCCAAGGAACGAGAACCATCAAGCGATGTTATCGCTAAAATGGCATCAGTAAAAGATGTCAACCTCCCATGATGGTTCCCATGGAATTCTTATCGAGACTAAGTACCCAAAAAATGGAGCAGATCGCGTAAATAGAATCAACGCTAAGCTGGATAGACCCCATCAAGGACTATATCTTGAACGGAATGGTTCCGAGTGATAAAAAGAAAGCCAGAATTAAATACCAAGCCGCAAGATACTCGATGATCGAGGGGGTATTGTACCGGAGGGGTTTCTCTCACCCCTACATGAGGTGCCTGAACCCCGCAGAGGCAGAACGGGTCTTAAGTCCGCGAAAGGTGTACGGCAATCATTCAGGGAGGGAAGCTTTGGCCCATAAAGTCTTCCGAACTAATTATTATTGGCCTACCATCCTTCATGATGCCAAGCACCTTGTTCAGCACTATGACACATGTCTGAAATTCGCAGATAGAATTCAAGCACCCGTAAAAGAGCTGGCCACAATGAACGGGCCGTGGCCATTTGCTCAGTGGGGGTTCAACTTGATCGGGCCACTCCCCTGAGGTAAGGGATCATGCAAGTGTGTGGTCATGGCAGTTGACTATTCATAAAGTGGATCGAGGCCGAGCCACTATCAAAGATCACAGAGAGGAATGTCCCTGATTTTGTATGAAAGAATATGATCTATCGGTACGGCATCCCTCACTTTATCATCACAGACCATGGTAAATAGTTTGACAATAATAACTTTAAGCCTCCTCAGCGCACCCTAAAACCAACGGCCAGGTCGAATCCTCTAATAAGTTGATCAAAAAGCTACTCAAGAAGAAGTTGACAAAAAAAAAGAGTATGGGTAGAAGAGCTACCAGAAGTATTATGGGTGCTCCGAACGGCTAGTAAGACAGCTACTGATGAGACTGTTGTGTGATTTCTATAACACAAACTAACGCAAGTGCACGTATCGCAACAAGTAATATATGATGAGAAAAGTGTCGATCCCACAGAGAATGATTTATCTTTTCTAGTTTAAGTACTGAAATGGTGTCTTTCTACTATTATCCAGAAAATGATTTAATGTATGATATTAAACTACTCAAGTAAAAGACAACTTAATTATGCTAAGTGATAAACTAAATTACCAACAAGTTAAATTCAATATGAGAAATCCTAGGATTACAAATTATCCCCCATTATGCAAATAAATTCAGCAGAATCTCTTTGATGTTTATTAGTTCTCAACTTGATATATTGACCAAAACACTTAACACATCACAAGCCTCTTTTGCAGGTCAAGTGAATCTATTCCATCCAATCAAATATCTATATGTCTATGATAAATAAATTGAACAAAATTTATTAAGCACAAGTTTTATGAGCCATACATGCCTTATGAGTATATGTCTATCTCATATGAAACTCAAGTGTACTACACTATGATCATGCATCAATATGCTTAAGACTAAATACCTAAATGCCTTTGTCAAGTTTATTTAAGCATTTCTAGATCAATTTAACCACTGGCCAAGTAATCAAATAGCATTAAGCACAAGCACAATGAATATATCAAAAGCTGAATTAATACCATAAAAGAGAGAACTAAAATCAATCACATAATGAGTTCAAGGATGTAATCCTAGATGAACGAAATTAGCTCATCATTAAACTACACAATCTTGAAGCTAATTCCATCAATACATGTAAACTAAACATCTTACAACAAGTAAAGAATCAAAGCAAAGAAGACATCCCTGTCAAATGCCTTTGTTGTTGAAGCTTGCTTCCCTCCTCTTTGATTTCTTCAAACTTAGAAGTTAGGTGTTTCTTTGTGTTTCCAGCTGCTGTCCCAGCTGGAGTCCCCCTTCAAAATGTAAGTTTTGAGCAAATAAATAGGTAAGAGCACGGAATTAGGGCGCATTTTGGGTTGCTTTTGGGTTTCCTGATTTTCAGGAACCTGTCAAAACTTGTTGCCCAGGTCCCGGCGCCGCGGCGCTGCGATTTGGCGCTGCGGCGCCCACTTTCTGCAATCGGCGCCGCGGCGCTGAAATCCAGCGCTGCGGCGCTGCACTGTTGCTACAGTGGTACTGTAGCTATAGTGGTACTGTAGCAAACAGTGCCTCCATTCGTATTTTTATCTCTAATGCTCCGATTTGCGTCCGTTTTCCGGTATTTTTGCTCCGATAATGCTTCAACCTATAAAACAACATTAATACGCATAAATAGCCCAATTATTGAGATAAATTGAACAAATATCAAGTTAGGAAGATAAAATAGTTTATACAATTACACCTTATCAGAGACGCCCTTCTCCTTAGCCTTCGGAAGCGAAGCAGTGATCCCTGTGGAAATTGGAACCCTGACCCACCGAGTACTAAATTTTTTCAAAACAATCAATGATGACCTGATGAAAGAAGGGTTGGACTCGATCGAATAGCTTCAAAACCAAGCTCAGATCCAAGCAGCAGCCTACCAGCAAAAAGTGGCCAGGTACTACAACGAGAAGGTCAGAGCCCGAAGTTTCGAAGAGGGAGACCTAGTGCTATGTAGGGTGGTGCTTAACATGAAGAACCGTGAAAATTGAGTCCTAGGTCTCACTTGGAAAGGGTCGTACAAGATCCTCAGGAGCGTAGGAGGGGCGTACAAACCCGAAGGAATAGACCGACGAGCCATCAGGAAACCATGGAATGTCGAACTGCTAAGAAAATACTATCTCTAAGTTTTTGTTCGTAACCCCTCCCTGTATGAAATATCATATTTAAATGAAAACTCGTTTCTTTTCTTCTTGTTGCATGAACATTCACGAGGAACCAATTGACTGTAATATGGAATAAGCCACCAAAGCAGGCGCATTCGGATAACTTGACAAAAGGTTTCGTATCGAGCCATCTGAGATAGAACGCCGCACGCCATATTAGGATCTGCGCGACGCCATCATCACAAAGACATCCTCATTTTTTGACATGGCATCATCAGCTCGATGCTCGCGGTACGATTCGCCATTAATAGTTCAACCTTTGTTCCATTTTTACCATCACCGGCTCAACGCTTATGGAGTGATTCACCGCGATCGGTTCGACCATTGTTCTATTTTCACCATCACCGGCTCGACGCTTACAGAGCGATTTGCTATGATCGGTTCGACCTTTTTTCTATTTTCACCATCACCGGCTCGACGCTTATGGAGTAATTTATCATGACGGTTTGACCTTTGTCCCATCTTCACCATCACCGACTCGATGCTCGCGGAGTGATTTGCCATGATCGATTTGACTTTTCTTTTGCAAAATCACACCTGGACGGCACGGTAGGGCAAGAGCTGTGGCACTTCCACAACATTACCATGGGTTACACTGTGGTGCCCATTGAAGAAGGTTGGACTGTGGCTTTTCTACGATATCATTGTGGCCTTTCCACCCAACCCATGACACGTTGTTCAGTGTTATTACATTGAGACGCTTCCTCGAAAGAATTGAAGACCTAGACGGCTCGGTGGGGCAAGGGCTGTTGCACTTCCAATAGCATTACCACGAGTTACACCATGGTGCCCATTGACGAAGGTTGGGTCGTGGTTTTTTCACAGTATCACTGTGGCCTTTCCACAGAACCCATGACACGTTATTCAGCATTATTACACTAAGACAATCCCTCGAAAGTATTGGACTGCACTTGGACTCGCTCGAGCTACCCACTTTGGACTGTACTAACGATCGATGCCTATTATGGACGGCCCAGTTACTCAATTGAATAGGGCACCGTTACAAAACTCCCCAAGTAGCTTCTACTTCAAATTACTCCTAAAAATGCAGACTAAGTAAAAGAACCTACTCAACCGTACCGACAACAAAAAGCTATTCGGCCCACGAATTGAAAGCAATTGACTATTAACCGATCCTGACTAAAGTTGTTCGGGAGACTGACTAGAGCTGTTCAGGAGATCAGTCAGTCCATCTTTATTATAAATCTATTCTCATTTATAGAATATCAATCGGAAACAACAATTACCCTTAATGGTTTTTTACTTGTTAAGTATGTTTCATGAGCGGTTCGGCTATCTCAGCGAACCGCACTGAAAAGAGAAGAATCTACCAAGATCAGGTAAAGGAGAATGAAAACACATTGGAAAAACAAATTAGTCCATTTATTGAAGGGTTGAGTACATGAGTCAAAAAGAAAATAAGAAACAAATAAAATGAACAAACACAAAAAAACAACTGTAGAGAAAGCGGCTATGAAGGAGCAAATCCACTCAAGCAGCAGGAGCAAAATCATAGGTATCCAAGCCTACAACAGGACCCGCCTCAAGAACATTGCCGACTGGAGGAGTTGCATCAGCGGTGGCAATGCCACAATCTGCCCCTGGTTGGCAAGAGGGGTAGCTTCACCACCACTCACGACAACAGCACTCCTAGAAAGGGTGGGCACACCGGTCAAAGGGGGCTTATTGCCACCAATGTTAGCAGGCACCAAAGGGTCATCATCATGGGCACCAGAAGTCTCCCCTTCATGGAAAGAACCTCCAGTAGCCAATGACCACAGCCATTGGAGGTCGATCTCTGGGTAGTGTTCTTCAAAAAGGATGATAGACCTCTGAAATCCTTCCATCGCGCCTTGATGAAAGCCTTCCTCATGACCAGCCGACCACTGGTTACGTTTCTGTTCAAGTTGGGCCATTAGAGAGGACCTGCTCTGCTCTACCACCTCCCTCTCTCTGTGGGCGGTACCGAGTTGCGCTTCAAGTTCTTCGTTTTAGCGGGTCAGCTCACCAATTCTAACCCCTGCCACTGCTTGATTATTTGTCATCGTGTGCTTAACCAATTATTTTTGGTGCTTGAGCTCAGACAATCTGCTCTATGCCTCGGCCCAAGTGGTCATTGATAGGGGCATAAAAGTAATAGTAGGATTTGTACTTAACTTTCGTATTTTGCTCCAAATCATAAGTATTTGAATATTTAATTGTATTTTCTGATCATAAACTGATGCATGATGGAAAATGTGATGCATAGGAATAAACGGGAGGCAAATCGGACGTCAAACGAAAAAGTTACGCTCAAAATACGAAAGTAGCGTAGCATCAGGTGGTTGGGCGCCGCGCCCAGAGCTGAGCGCCGCAGCGCCCAGAATAGCGTGTGAGCATCGCGGCGCTCATCAATGTCTTGACAGACCTGTACTCGTACCCAGCGCCACGACGCTGGGTACGAGACACCGCAGCGCCTGTGCGGATGTTTAAATACCCTTCTAAACTCGCCTATTGAATGGGGATTTAAAGCTCCTTGTGCCTAGGGTTTCTCATAGCAACAAAAACACTCTTTTGAGGCAAAAAATAGAGAGACTTAGCAAGAAGAATAACACAAGCAACAAACACTCATTCAAGCCAAGAGATCAAGGTGAAGTTATTGAAGATTGAAGATTGGGGAATCAACTCTTGAGCAATCAAGACAAGAGGAAGAAGAACAACTCAGAGCATCACTTGTTTTGTTTTATTCCTTACTTTTAAGAGATGATTTCATTCATTATATTTTCATACTTTTTCTTTGATATTCTTGTTTTGAATATGAGCTAATTTCTTTTGATCTAGGGTTAGACGTCATTGAACCTAGTATGTAATTGATTCTTTTAATCTTCTAGTTATGAACTTTTATTCCTTAATTGATTCAATCTATCTATGCTTAATGCTTTCATTATACTTGATCACTATTTTGATTGTTTAGGAACCATAATAACTTTGACGAAAGGAATCATGTGTTTAGCCTATGGTAGATTGATACATGATCATAGGGTAATATCTATGAGTTCCATCTAGGATAGACATACACCTAGGTGGCATGTATGGTTTGATTAGACTTAATCTTAATGAGTTGCATCTTATTCGGATTATCATAGACATATAGGTAATTGTTAGGGTGTGATATTATCATTCGACTGTTGACAGAAGCTTATGATGAAATCAGTGTCTAACCAATCAATTGATAAAAAGGAAAATAACTAAGGGGTTAAAGGGTTCAGTGAACTACTAGGGGATGCGTCGATACCCTAGATTACCTATCAATTTAGTGCATTTTATCTCTAAGTACTTGCGATATTTTAATTAGGTTTAATTTAATAGCAATAATATAGTTAGTTAAACTTCATCCTTGAAGCTAGTCTGGATAAAGGTAAGGTAGAGTAATTTTAGTATTCGATTGAAGAAAATAGAAACAATAGTCTCTGTGGGATCGATAATCTGGACTTAGTCCTATATTACTTGATACAAAAAGCGTGCACTTGTGCTAGGTCATTAAAATAGATCAGTTATCATCTCCTCAAGTTTAGCCCCCGCCTCATCGGCGATTTTCCTCTCCTACTCGGCGATCCTCCTCGAACGCTGAGTCTTAACCCGAGACCAAGCAAGATGATCTTTCACTTTCTAAGCACAGGTCACAAAACCCAGGATCTCAGCTCAAAATCGAGAAAGAAGGAAAATGGACTGCAAAAAAAAATAATAATAAACAAAGTTAGAGAAAGCATAGCACAAAAGAGAAACAATCCATTTGTTAAGTGACTTACATCGAGAACTGATCCTAGCGCGACATTAAACCCCATGGTGGGGTTCAGGGAGAATGCTTGACCCGCCTAGGTAGGTGTCACATACCTCTCCAGGTCCCTCATGACTAGGAGCAAGAAGCCCAAGTCCTCTCTGGCCTTTGGGACCAGCATAGAGGAAGACACTCGAGACGATCCCTCACGGAATGACTGCCCTTCCTGCCTCAGAGAGCTTGACAAAGATGCAGCCTGTCTGACTAGCGCTGCCTGGGTTGAGGGATAAACTGGGGGACCCTGTCCTCTGCTCGATGTTTGGACGGAAGGAGGATCATGCGGCAAGGTTTCAACGGGACCCCTTTCCTGGACAGTCAGGCACCGAAAAGCCCTATCCTCACGGGCCCGATCATCAGCAGACGGTGAAGACACTGTTAAGACCGGTGCTAACGTGCTATCCCTGGATGTACATATACTTGTGTATTTATACAATTGTACATTTCCATTAAATCCCTAATACCAATTTATATGGTACTATGCATGTAACATTACAGACATTGTAGATTTGAAGGAGTTCAGATCAGATCTAAAGAATTTAGATAAAGGCTCATAGTTAATCATGCTAAGAGATATAATTGCTAAATATTAGCATAGTTAAATGTTAACTGGTTATAATACTCAGCAGATCCAAGAGTTGGAGCCTTGTCTGTAATGAGACATAGACCTGGGAATATACTAGTAACTGCATAGTTGCAAGAGTTGTAATCGGGTACCAGGAAATGCAAGTTGCAAAAGTATGTTCTCAAATAATTATCCCTGATCTACTTCTGTCGATGCGGGTCTGTCGGTGGATACCTTTATATATAGATCAGCATATGTCGTACCTATAGTGTATAGATGGTCGTTCCTAATCGACTGTGAGCTTGGAGCTCGTATTGACATATGGGTATCCAGTTAGGACTGGATATGGGACAGACTCACGAGGACCTCCGATAGACACCTGATGAACACATGAAAATGCATGTTGTTAAGAGATTCAATCACCATTTAATGTCACTAATTTTAGTATTTTCTGTATTTTTAGCTTGAAATAAAGTGTTCTCCTTAAATTGTGATTAATGAATGTTATTTGGACAGGTTTAGGCAAACTGGACATAACTCTCAATGTAGAAATCGAAATGAAGAAATTCTTGAACCTGGTGCAACATGATTCAATCTTACACAAATTTGAAGAATAGTGGAAAAGCCAAATCCAACATGTTATGGGCCAAAAATTGAGATACAACAAAATCGGACTACAACTCTTACCCAGCTTGACCCAACTCACGTATTTAGACCGTATCTCACAAAATACGTACTCAATTGATATAATTCTTGAAGTTGTGAATTGCTGACTTAACTATCAACAACTCGTATGTTCATGGTAAAGTCCAAATCAGCCGTTATCATGGACCAAATCGCATTGCAAGTGGGTAAAATGGTTGTTGGCCGAATTCTGATGTATCTTTGGAATTTTGCTCATATCTCATTGGATACTTATCTAATTTGCATGAAAGCAGTGCCTATGGAAAGAAGAGTCAAAATTCTACAACTTTCATGTCGGCTGCAGAAGCTAAATTGATCATTTACATTATCAAAAACGTGCTGCAAGTGGATACACGAGTTATTGGCTTAAAATTATTGAAGATTGATGTCATCCATGACATATGTCCATTCATTGCCTATATAAGGAGACCCTTAGGAAGTTTTTAATAGATAATTCTCTCTTATTTTATTCTCATTAACATGTATTGTAATTTAGGCTAGAGTTCTTGGCAAGGCTAAGAGATGAACGTTTATGTGTAATAAATCTATTTCTATGCTTTGATTCGGTGTCAAGAGCTACAAATGTTGTAAGTTTGGTTTTGATTAAACTCTTATCTATTCGATTTTCTATAATCCAGAGATTATAATTCTCATATCTCATATATGTTCAGTCATGCTTTTCTTATGTGATTCATGTTGATTTATAATTGTTACTGGTTACATTGTTTTATATGTTAATCTTTTACTGCAGTATTGTCAATTTGATATATTGTCGATCTTGGATAACATGTAAGGGCAATAAATGTTTGATATTCAAGTTAATCTTTTACTGCAATATTGTCAAAGTGATATATTGTCGATCTTAGATAACTTGTATAAATGAACATGATATATGTTAATGCTTGCAAAGAGTTTAATTACGTCAAATGCATGTGTTATCAAATGTGCTATATTTTTCTATCTTCCGATTGATTGTTTGGGATGTGAAACTTTCAATTGAGTTATAAGCATTGAATCAAAGTGTAGAGTAGATTTATAAAGCATAATTGTGATTCTTGAAGCCTTGTTTGAATTATCATAAGACATTTCCTTCAATTCATAGACAATTCTATCTCATCCATTTAAATCAATTAACCCTTTGCTACTGCTTTAATATTTTACTTCACCAACCTATTTTGCCAAGAGCTTCCTCGTGGGATCGACACCTCAATCTATACTACGATAGCCGCGTTATATTTTGAGCATAAACAACACCCTATGTAAGCCGTCAACGGAGGGTCCTCTCGAGCTGAGTAGTATATGTGGTCCTTTGATCTGAGTGCCACAGTGAGCTTGTAAGTGATCCACTATACATTGGTTCCACACATGTCACAGACCTTTCATAGTGTGACCGCTAGGTGTCACTGTGTATGGTCCGATGTTTATAAAGTCCAGTGCGTATAGATATAGGATCCGCTAGCTCCTATAGGGAGTTCGATATCCAGATGCTTCGAGACTGTATCTTAGAAAGTCTTATGGCCACAAGCAATCATCCCGAAAAAGAGTTCCGTTTGGGGAGAACAATATGGCAAAAGAGTTTGTGCATATTGTTCAATGAGATACAAGTCTGGAGATAAGATATGGATGAGCACAAAGGGATTTGACGGTGATAATCTATATCCCCGCATATCCAAGATATCATGATGAAAGGACTATACGTATGCGTTGTAACCTCAGCTTGTATGGTTCAATGCACTGATTTGTATATCCATGACATGTGCGTGGGGCATTGTTCACGGACTCATGGAATAGTTTCATTTGACGAATCAAGCGTAGGACCTAAGGAGTCCTGCAATATGGAGTATACTCGTTGTGTACTGAGGCAGCGTGCCGGATTAAATTGTTTAATCCATCAATATTCAGTGATACCACGGGAATACGTGCATATCTGTATTTAAGTGTCAAATACAACCATTAGTTGATAATTGTTATCTACTAATTATATTATGACACGTAGCGTATTGTGGACCCTCAGTTGAGTTTACCCAAGTGTGAAATTTAGTAGGACCTACTAGGGGGTGAACTTGGTAATTATTTATGAGAAGTAAAATGGTCATTTTTCAGTTTGATTATTTAATAGTTAAATAATCAAAATATCTTTATTTTTATATTATATATTATTATATAATATATATTATTTTATTATTATTATATAATATATATTATTATATTATATGTTTTTTATATTATTTATATTTATATTATATATATATAAAGGAAAAGAAATAGAGAAATGAGAGATTTAAGCCAAACGGCCGAGAAAGAAGAAGAAAAGAGAGAAAGAGAAGGAAGAAAGAAAAAAGAAGAAAAAGAAGGAAGAAATGAAAGAAGAAGAAAGAGAAGGAGGAAAAATGAAATTGTTTCATTTTCCTCCATGCTTCCAATTGGAGTAATTATGAATTGCTTCAAACTCTCCATTTCCGACCCTTTTGGAAAAAATGATAAAAAACACTCTCGCCCAATTTTAGGGATTAAGAGTCAATCCAGGGTGAATATTAGGCTGTTGTTCTAACTCACCAAGCCCACCGAGTTGGTGACTAGAACTGCACGCAAGTTGGTCTCCATGTGAACTCTAAGAAAATACGTGTATATGATGCGATATTTCTATATCTTATAATTAAGTGCAAGTTTACACTATCGTATGCAAGTAATAAAGAGACTAAATAAGTCGGATGTCGAACCCACAGGGATAATTTCTTCTTTTTAACTAATTACTAAAATGATATCTTCCTAATAATTACTCAAATAAATAAAAATCTAAGAATGAGTATAAATAATATAAAAACACAATGCAAAGAGATTTCAGTGATAGCGATATAGAGAAAATCTAGGATTAATACTATTCCTCAATATGCTTTCTAATAATTAATCTTCTAATATTTAACTCCTTTAGTCTTTGTTATTGATCAAGACACTAATGTATTCACAAGCCTCTTCCAAGGTCATGCAAGTATACCTTAATTTACCAAATACCTATATTCCTATGGTACTTGTAATAAATTAAGATTCATTAAGATTAGATCTTATTGATCATACATGCCAATTAGGTATATTCCTATCCTAAATTGAAACTTGTATAAGCAACATTGAATGTTACTCTACAATCAAGCATCAAATTACCTATGTCTAAATATTATGATTCCTCTTCCGAGTTTATCAATAATATTACCAACTCATTCACCATATATTGGCCAAAGATATTGAAGCATTAAAATCAAGTAATTTAAATATCAAAGAACTAAGTTTATTAATTATTCTAAAGATATGGCAATTAAGCACACATATTGAGTTCAAGTATTAACCCTAGAAAATAAGTTTAGCTTATGGCTACAAGAGAACAACAGTAAAAATAATAATAAATCATGATACAATCAATAGCAAACCGATATAGACGTCGAATTGCTCTTAATTGCGCTGCCTAAGATCTCTTGATGCCGAAGAACGTCTTGAATCTCTCTCTAAAGTTGCTTCAATTAATCTCCTATTGCTCTCTAAGACTCGTGCTCTGTATTCTTAGTGTTCTTGAATTGCTCTAGGTTGTTCTTCGATTCTTTTTTAAGGCTGAGAACGAGTGGCTTTTTATAGGGATTAGTATGAGCTTGAAAATCTCAATTCTCGTTGAACTAGGAATTGCGCTACCGCTGGGGCGTTATGTAGTTATCGCTCGGGCGACGCGTGAAAAAAGCTTTACCGCTGGAGCAGTGGGTTGATGGCGCTGGGGCTCTGTCTTTTCGCTGGCACGGTGAATGTTTGGCGTTGGAGCTTTGGACTACTGCTGGCACAGTGACTGTTTGGCGTTAAGGCGCCTGATGCGACTTCAATAGGTCATATTTCGTATTTCGGTCACTATTCCAGCACTGGGGCGATGGACACATACTTTGAAAACTTTGCATTTTAGTCCCTGTTTTCGCTCCTTTTGCATTCTTTCTTTAAATTTCGTTCAAGTCCCTATAAATAATAATAATGCACATAAATAGCCATCTATTCTCATAAAAAAATAAAATATCAATAATAAAAACATAAGAAAATATATGACAATTTTGCCCTTATCAGTATAATGTTATATGTTGAGGTGAGTTCTCTAACCATTTTAATATATTAATGTGCTTAATATATTTATTTATTGTGTTTATTGTTTAATTTATGCTTCCGTTGTGTTAAAAATATGTATTTGATACGTATTTAGGCAATAGACACAATAGCACATGCATACACCCACGTGGCCTTAATTAGATCCTCCGCCAACAACAACCTCCCCCGGCCCCTTTCGGAACCGAACAGCATCCCCATGATATTGTCAGGGTTTAAAGGCCCCTTCCACCAGAGGAGGAGCTTTCGGCTCGGCTCTTCTTTCTCATCTTGCCGCCTTCTTGTTAAGATATTTCTGAATTTGCACTAATGTAAGAATCGAAAATGGGAAATAGGAGGAGAAAGTACAGGGAGATGGAAACTTACTTCGGGTTTGAGGAAGAGATGAAACGGATAGAACTAGTCCCGATTTGACAAGGTTGGATGGGGATAACAGCTCCTGAACCGGGCAAATATGTTGCAGTACAACGTCGATCCGAGTAAGAGTCTACTCTAAAACTTCCACGTCGGTCGCCCAAGTAACAACAAAAAAGAAAGGCGAGCGAAGAAAAGTCAGCTGAGCCAAGCCAATCACTTAAGTCCAACTTACTATACGAGGATCAAGACCTGTATCCGCAGAAAAGACAGCCGAGACAACCCACTCTCCCCCATCCCTCTTGGGGACTCTTCAACCCTACTCCCCCTAATAAAAAAACCATTCCTTCTTGGGTTCTGAAGGCCGTGAAATGAGAGGTAATATAAACCCTTTTGGCTTACGACATTGCTCCTGAAATGGTACAGGTAGCATAACTCTCAAAAATGGGAAGGAGGGGGGGACTGCCTTGCCTTTGACCACAAAACGTACAGGCTAGCAAGCACTCTCCAGGAGTTCGGGCCTAGCTAGGAATGGGCTATCCTAAGGCGGGCCAACATCTTGGCAAAATATTGTTGTATGGGAAGCCTAAGTCCCAGCCTTAAGAATTCAACATGAATAGCTACCTCGCCATCGGGAGGGCTGCTCGAATAATCTTCCTTGGAGTGCAACCTAAGGGTGATCGACTCAGGGATGTTGTAGGAATGCCTGATAAGGGTCAGATCATCCTCGCTAAGGCAAGAGGCTCGATATCGGGTGTTTATTTCGTACTCAGATATCGCTGCCCTCATCCTCTCTAGAGCTCGAGACCAATTCGGCCTCATGAAATGATACTTCAAACGAGGGAACTCCACTCGCCGAGGTGGATGCTCCCTCGTTCGCTCCAACTCCTCTGCCCCACCTAACCAAGGGCAAGTCTAAGGACTGTTCCCCTTCCTCAACCGCTATGTCCACAAATGAAAAGTTCGGATTGACACTGGAGGCCATCAACTAATGGGCAAGGGCAGCAAAAAATTGACCATTCTCGAAAATGGTAGAACAGGCAACGACCGTCAGGACCAAAAAATACGAGAAAAGGAAGAAAATTGAGATAGTGAAAAGTACAGGCAAATAGAAAACAAGAAAAGAGTCCGAAAAAGGAGAATATAAGGACGTACCAGGAAAAGAACTCAGAGAAACCAAGATGAGGAATGACAGAGAATGAAGTCGCCGGATTAAGAATGTCTGTTCAACAAAGTAGGCAACAGTAATACGACAGAAAAGAAGCAAAAAATCAAAAGTGCATAACGAGAAGAACAAAGCGGAGGAGAAATGCGACTATTTATAAGCAGTAGTGAAGTGATCTAGCCCGTTCAAAATAGAAGAAAACGAACTGACGAGATCGACAAGGACGGTGAAACGGCGCCTAGCACCAGAGACACAATGCTTCGAGTTCCTAGATGCAATAAAGGTGCGTCTCTTCAGATGGTTGTAACCCAAGCCTTCGGATCCAAACAGATCAGACAGTTCGGGGGACTTCAGTCAGATAAAGTCACTTGAAAAAAGGGAAAGACGCGACGTTTGAAGAGACCAGCTATTAAAATTCTAAAATCTTGGGAGAAACTGCCACTACGTGGCAACAACTTTTCAGGTCGCCATGATGACACCACAACACTTCCACCCGCTTTAACTTTTGTCAAAATTCAAACTTGATCACGTAGTTACTCAGAGCAAACAAAGTCAATCGACTCGAATGAAAAAGGCAACATATAAAGTCGGGGACCCGGGGAGCAATGCAGACTAACTAGACCAGAATAAAAGTTTCTAGTTCTGATAAATCAAAACTAAAAACTGGCAAACCCCTGATTCCCCCCTGAAAATCCCTCTCCTCTTGCCCTGAGGCCCAAGGGCCTAGAACGAGGCAGGCCTAGGAACATGGCCAAAGGGCCTAAACCAGTTAGAACAGAACCGGTTCGGATGCGAAAAATCTGGTCAGTTGATGATGAAACCTGTTCGGCATATACTGACTCGACCGCGATTACGGCCGAGCAGGTACCGATTTGGGCCCACCAAAATAAACCTCACTTGAACCAAAAATGCCAGTAGAGACAAACCCAAGGAATATGCTTAGCACATCAGAAGTGACATCTGATGTAGGGTAAGAACGGAGACAAAATATGTGGAAAGATATTAGTGGATGTTAGGAGGGGACAGTACAAAAGTATCTAGCGTGCGTCAGAAGTACGGCAGGAAATATCCAGTGCGAGACAGAAATACTGCAGAGAAAAGTCCGAAAAAGTCCCTGAAAGACCATCCCTATAAAAAAAAAAGAGGGAGATATAACGGAGAATGATAAAAAATTTCTAAAAGATAAAAAGAGAAAAAGGAGGGAGAATATTTTACTTCCTAACTTGCCACATTTTCTATATTAAGAGAACAGAGATCTTTTTTCTGACTTAAGCATCGGAGCGTCTTAACCGGAACCCACCTCTGACAAGACAACCTTTAAGCTTGTGTGTGTGTTGTCATTGCATGTCTTTATCTATAGTTCGCGGAAGATAGAGAATCCAAGCCTTGATTCAGTCCAAAAAAAAACCCAAAGTTCAATTCCTCCTCAATAAATTTAAGACTTGTTAATTTAAAAAATCACTCTTCGAGTCAATATTATTAATTTAATTTCACATGATAATCTTATGGACTGTTGTGAGGTTTATATCATTACGTATTAATTAAAATATATTTCAAAGAGAATATTCTATCTAGGGTTTGGTCTGATTCCTTTAATCACCTAAGCCTTTGTTTGTTACTCCATATGAAACTATAATCTAATCCCATATTTGGTCCCAATATAGCTATCTTGGACCTACATTTTATTGAAGAAGAGTTCAAATTTGTTATTCCATATGAAACTATAAGATAACTTAGGATAAATTATTTAAATATAAAAAGTAACATTAAATTAACTTTTATTTTAAATATTGTATTAGCTTTTATTTAACATATCCAATTTAATAAGTTTTATTATATATTATATTTGTTATCTAATAATATAATTTTTATTAAACATTTATTTTATTGCATAAAATAACATTTTCATAATTTATTAAACTTCCAATAATGTAAGATAATTAAGCTTAAATTAATATTAAATAATTTCAATTAAGTACTATACTTGTTAGCTGAACATTACAAATAAATAATTTAAATCACTAAAATTTAATTTATAAATAAATAATTTAATTTATTTAATAGTTATTTAAATCAATAATAGTATTTAATTCAATAATTTATAAAATTATTTCAATTAGTCCAATCCTACGTACCAAACAAGACCCTATAATTTGATAAATGATAAAAAAATTTATGTCCTTGCAAATATTCTACTAGAATACATTTTTATTTTAAAATTTAGATGAAAATAAAAAAACTTCATCTATTAAATACCAGCCTTTTATCTCTTATTTTTAATTGATTTCAAAACGATTATGCCTTGTTCATTAACTGCATTGACGGCCGCCCAAGATACACTCAAGGCTGACAATTTTACACTTAATATTATACGACTTAATAATTTTACCTTTAATAAATTTAAAGCAAATTGGATAGTCATTGTTCACCAACAAGCAATTTTATTTGGAACCCGTTTGAAATATAAATATTATCCAAAATCAAACTTCAAGCAGAATTTTATTTTGATCGAGAACGGAATTGCAGATGGCGATTTTAAAGATTAAAAAAAATTTGGATCCTTATCAAATGGAATTCCAGAACTATGATATAAAACTTTTAAACGTCTTTAAATAGCCCCATTGAACATATATATTGAGATTATTTTTGTTTCAAAAACATTTTTAAAAATATCTTTTAGATTATCCAAGACTTGGAAGACACTTGAACTCTCTAATTTCATTAATCTTTAATAATTATTGAACTTAAACTTATGTATTTACTGACTTTAAGAGTTTCTTGTTGATTTAATTCTTATTTCATACTTGTATTGAGAAATATTATGTTATCATACACTTGTTACGTTGAGATTTGTAATGATTCATTGACACTTTTTAAGTAATTTTTTAAAAATTAACTTACTGATGCTCTTGATTAGTGGATTCCTTGTCGTATTAGCGTGGAGTATAGATGTAGATTGTTTGAAATCTCAAACTACATAAAAACTAGTATATTAATTTTAGAGCGTATGAGTCTGTTTATTTTATTTATTTTATTTTATTTTATTTATTTAATCATTTAAGGGTTTTTTTAAAATTTTAATTTAACTTTGTCTTAATTAAAAAATAATTTTTTTGACTGACTGCAAAAAATTCAATTTATATAATTAGTTTTGTTTTCAAAAAACTTATTTATATTTATATGATATTTTTACATCCTTATTTATATTTTATAAAAACTTATATCTCTTCTAATTTTTTTATTGAATGTGACTTTTTTTTTTAAATATCTTCCTATTGATGAATTGATAGTTCAAATCCTCATGGGATTAAGTGGGTATGCAGTCAATTCCCTTTAAGTATTGTAATGCAATTAAGTAGTTATTTCTCAGGGCAAGTTCATAGGATGCCCTTATTTAGTACCTTCGTGGGTTGTCGCAATCAATTTTGTTTTGTGTACGTGAATTTCACGTTCATATGCTACCCTTTTATTTATTTAACTCTACATTTCATATCACTACTTTAAACGGCCGCATGGAATCAAGGGCCTTAATACATGTATTTTAGTGGGTTGTCGCAATCAATTTCGCTATAGTTATGCTATTCCGTGGGACCATTCCATATATTTTATCTTTGTATGTATTATTGTGAAATTTTGCATCATGAAAATTGTCTTATTCTATGTTAGTCCAAATACTTTTTAAAGAATGTCCCTTTTGGTTACATTTAGTCTTTTTTTTTTTAATGATTTGATATTTTTATTTCTAATTGCTAACCTTCAATTTTATCAATTTGTTTTTGTCAAATTGAAATATAAATTCGAAATCTTTAGCGGTAGTTAAATTTATACTCTACAAAAATAGTTGTAAGGTGAACAATTTATTTTTACTCTTTTCGAAAACTTTTTGATAGTTCGTTAAAACTAATCGATGGTGAGAACATCCGATGTCTATGTTAGAATAATTTTTGTTTTGGAGAAATAATATGGTAATGTAAAACTAATAAAAATAAATACAATAGATCATTTTTAAGGAAAGAAAAATCCTACTATAGTGCAGAGAAAATCCTCTTATTTATAGAGTTTGGTTTGGCTTTGTGCTTTATGGCAAATTACTCATTCTTTTAGAATTATATTCTCCTTTAAATTTTTTTGAGGGTGTATTTTATTTATTTGTGAAGTCTTAAGTGTCGTGTTCTACTCGTCTTTAATCTTTATGAGCGTTGTGTTTTATTTATCTTTGGACTCCTTAGAGTTGGATAAGGGTCTTTGACATTTGTAGTACTCGATCTAATGAGGAGTGATCAATCTAATAGGGGTATCTAGTCTGACGAGGAGTATTCAAACTTATAAAAGAGACAAAGAAGATTATTGACAATCAATTAAATGTTCTTGTAAGATGGGAGTCTTTCTCCATGCACAAAGGCTCTTCAATTGTACACTAAGACTCTTTGGTCGTGTACTAAAAGCAAATTCACTAATAAAAAAGAGGCTTTTTAGTTTAAATTTGAGTCATTCATAGTTAAGGAGAGTTTTATTTTTATAAGATAAAGCTCTAAGAACCTCCGATTATCAGAGCTTGAAGCTAAATGGGTATCTCTCACTCATTTTGTAAAATCATTCTCCCTATAATAAAATTCTTAATTGCTTTTCTCTTAATTCTCTTTCTAAGAATATCAATCTCTCTTGAAGTTCGTGGATGAATGTAGCCTCCAAATGGCAGAGCTTGCAACAACACCACTTAACAAAACAAAACTCCTTTTTTATTTTATTATTATTATTACGTCAAGCGAATCACATCCCACTTGTTGTGAGCAGGGTTGAACATTAAATCTCTTGTACATAAACATGAGAGATTTTAACGATTCATTTAACTAAAACACAGAACGAAACAACAGCTATAACCAGATTTATTTGAAGTCCAAACTGACCCTCTGCTGAAGCATAAGCAAAGGAACTTATTAGACATCACACAAATCTATCTACTTTATTTATTGTTATAGCACAGTGAACATAGTGACACAAACCATATTTGCTTAGATTGATGAGATGCTAGGAGGATCTGGCACATAGTCGTCCAGCTTCCAGAATCCATTATCCATCTGAACCATGTTCTTGTTCTCCATGATCCACCAAGTTTGTGGTACACCATATTCGGTCTTTAAATAATCTAATTCTTTGTTCACAAGTGCAATATCCCGGTCAACTGCTAGCTTAAAATCGTCATCCCCTTGTATCCCTGCAACCCCATGTAGATAATTCTCCAATATATGAGAATGTGCAATCACTGTAGCAGAGGATAAATCAGTCTTCAAGTAAGGTGATTTGGTAGTGTCAATTTTTAACTCCTTTCCCACGTCAACGTAGCCAATAAGAATAGGTGGAAGAGTAGGAATAATATCATTGGCGTTTGTTATGCGCAATAGATGAAGATTATCGAGTCCATCGAATACAATCTTGAAATCAGAGTTTCCGACGCGGGGGCTAGCAAAAACGATTGCTGAAACCATACACGCAGTATCTGATCCTGTGGGCTTGTTATATCCATTGGCAACTATGTCAGCTGCGTTCAGCGTTGCAAGCGCCGCACCCAAGCTATGGCCTGTTACAGTAATGCTGATTTCCTCGTCCTTGTATTTGTCCACCACTGCCCTAACCGCGTTTAGAACCTGCAGATATAACACAATTATAGTCTATTTTGTTGCATTTAGGTTCTTTTTAAAATGCATATTTGAAACTATATAATGTTGCATAGCTTAAAAATTGCATCTTATTATAACAATATACTTCTGTAAAACTTCAAATTAACATTTTTTAACGTGTGAAAGTTCACAGTACAAAAGAACGACTTCATTCACATAAAAAAAATTACCTGCTCTCTAGCACTGGACTTGTTGAATCTAGAGACTGAGTACGATGTTGTGTAGAGAGCGTGAAAGCCGCGATGCACCTTGGGATTATTAACAACGTTTCCAAGAATGTCAGAAGCAGAGGTTAATAAGAACTTCCCATTATGAGCCCACTCTTGCTCTGTCTTAGTTCCTCTCCAAGAAATCAAAATATCTCTTCTTCCCAACATAGCCTTGCCTTCATTTGTGACAACAGCCACATAACCAATCCAAGCAGATTGGCCAGGGGTAACGTCCCAGTCGGAGAATTCAGAATCTGGTGTTGCATAAAAATATTTGGTGACACTATACTTGTAAGGATTCCCATTTTGTAAGCCAACCTTAGAGAACAATTTTTCAGGAGCATACAGAGGAAATCCATACATCTTAGAAGTTTTTTCGCCATTGAAAGCGTCATTTGTAACTTGAGCTCTTTCACCGTAGTAAATTATATAGCGGCGGAGATTGATGTCGAGGGGGCTCAATAGACCTTCCCAATCGTTCTCGCCACTCAACTCCTTCCAATTGTTTGCTATGCCCTTACCAGTCATATCTCTCTAATATATCTCTCTATTAACTTAACTTTCCGAACTATATTTTGAGATTCGATTCATATAATTGCATGCTATAAATAGAGTCCATCCGCACGTGAAAAATTAGCCAATTCTTGTATTGGCCTGAAGAATATTTTTCTTTTGGCATTAATTACTCTGTTGATATTAATTACCGTCTGTTCGTGTTCCATAAACAATAAAGAATTTGTATACATGCAAAATACCATCACGAGACTTACAGTGCAGATTTTGATATTTGTATACTTCCAATGGCACGAGATTCGTGCAGGGGGATCAGATGTGAGAAAAATAAAATATAATGTTTACTAAATGATATTTTAAAAAAAAAAATTTAAAAGTGATTTCTCTGAGTATTATTATCAGAGGCCCCAATTTTGTATCTTTCTGATTTCTAAATGATAGTTAATGTATATATTATATAAGAGAATAAAAAGATGTGGAAATTCTTATCCTCTATGAAGATTACTAGCTTGTTGCTACTTGGCTGATGTGCTGTCATGACTCATGGGATATTGACACATTAATTTCTAGTGTTTTGTAGTTACTGCGCTTATCTGTCAAGGTTTTTTTTCTTCTTAAAAAAATTAAACAAAAAATATATATAATAACATCCGTCTTCAATTGATTTAATTAATAAAATATCATAAGTTCATGTCAGATTAATAAACTTAAGTAGTATTTTCTTTTTGATTGAATTGGGAATAGAATTGAATTGAGTTGAATGTTGAATAGAGTTGAATTTGAATAATTTATTTATTTATAATTAATATATAAATATAAATTTTCAATTATTATTTTTTAAATAATAAATAATTGAAAACTAATACATTTGTATTTATGCTGTTATGAATTTTTAATGATAAATTACTAAAAAAGTATGAAAATTATTTAATTATACAAATTATTATTACAATTGTTTATGACTTATAATTTTTATTTAAAATTGTAACTGTGTTAAAAAATACATTAATTATAAAATTGATTAACACAGTGAGTTTGTATTTTATATGATTGGTATTTGATAGGAAATAAATGAAATGAGTTTTATATGAAAATGGTATGAAAATGGATGTAATATATAAATTAGGTAAGAATATTTTTTTAGAAAGAATTTAATAATTTGACTCTCACTTTTTACATTAAGCCAAAACGCCAAAAAAAAAATTGCATTTTCTAATTAAGCCAAAATTTAGACTTATGTATATTTAAGTGAAAAAAATGGCACCCTAACGTGTTTCTTCAAATTGGTACATTTATTTCGGGTGGCAAGTAGATAACCTACCTTAAGTTTTAGAAATAGAAAATTTAGTTTTTATATTTTTGTTGAATTATTTATTTGATTTTTAATATTTTAAAAATCACCAATTACGTTTTTATGAGGGTTTTTTCTACTATTACTATTCTTAAAATATGCTTTTTTACTATTATTTTCATTTATGAAATATGACTATTTTCATTTTTAAGGGATGTAATTGATTATTTTTAAAATATTATGGATTTAATGAGTAATTTAATAAAAATATAGGGATTAAAATGATAATTTTTCTAAATTTTATATAATTCTATATTACTCTAGTACTTGAATAATGGATTGGTGGGTTGTGGGAATCAATTTTGAAACATTAATTGCACATGATAATTTTCATATAATATTCTTAAATTAATTAAAGCTACATTAGTCCAAAAATACATCGATTCCAGTGGCTAGTCATAGTCAATTTAGGTATAATTAATTTCACGGGACCATTAAGTTCTTTACATTTAATATTTTCCTATCGTAATTAATTTTATTAATTTGAGACTGTTGTGACATTTGTATCATTACATGTTAATTAAAATACATTTCAAATGGAATATGCTGTCTTTCTGTCTAGGGTTTGGTCCCATTCCTCTAATCCCCTAAGCCTTTGTTTGATATTCCATATGAAACTACAATCTAATCTCATATTTGGTCCCACTATAACTATTTTGAGCCTACATTTTATTGAAGAAGAGTTTAAATTTGTTATTCCATATGAAACTATAAGGTAACTAAGGATAAATTATTTAAATATAAATAGTAACATTAAATTAACTTTTTTTTTTAAATATTGTATTAGCTTTTATTTAATATATCCAATTTATTAAGTTTTATTATATATTATATTTGTTATCTAATAATATAATTTTTATTAAACATTTATTTTATTGCATAAAATAACATTTTCATAATTTATTAAACTTCCAATAATGTAAGATAATTAAGCTTAAATTAATATTAAATAATTTCAATTAAGTACTATACTTGTTAGCTGAACATTACAAATAAATAATTTAAATCACTAAAATTTAATTTATAAATAAATAATTTAATTTATTTAATAGTTATTTAAATCAATAATAGTATTTAATTCAATAATTTATAAAATTATTTCAATTAGTCCAATCCTACGTACCAAACAAGACCCTATAATTTGATAAATGATAAAAAAAATTATGTCCTTGCAAATATTCTACTAGAATACATTTTTATTTTAAAATTTAGATGAAAATAAAAAAACTTCATCTATTAAATACCAGCCTTTTATCTCTTATTTTTAATTGATTTCAAAACGATTATGCCTTGTTCATTAACTGCATTGACGGCCGCCCAAGATACACTCAAGGCTGACAATTTTACACTTAATATTATACGGCTTGATAATTTTACCTTTAATAAAGTTAAAGCAAATTGGATAGTCATTGTTCACCGACAAGCGATTTTGTTTGAAACCCGTTTGAAATATAAATATTATCCAAAATCAAACTTCAAGCAGAATTTTATTTTGATCGAGAACGGAATTGCAGATGGCGCTTTTAAAGATTAAAAAAAAATTAGATCCTTGTCAAATGAAATTCCAGAATTATGATATAAAACTTTTAAATGTCTTTAAATATCCCCATTAAACATATATATTGAGATTATTTTTTTTTCAGAAACATTTCTAAAAATATCTTTTAGATTATCCAAGACTTGGAAGACACTTGAACTCTCTAATTTCATTAATCTTTAATAATTATTGAACTTAAACTTATGTATTTACTGACTTTAAGAGTTTCTTGTTGATTTAATTCTTATTTCATACTTGTATTGAGAAATATTATGTTATCATACACTTGTTACGTTGAGATTTGTAATAATTCAATGACACTTTTTAAGTAATTTTTTACAAATTAACTTACTGATGCTTGATTAGTGGATTCCTTGTCGTATTAGCGTGGAGTATAGATGTAGATTGTTTGAAATCTCAAACTGCATAAAAACTTGTATATTAATTTTAGAGAGTATGAGTATGTTTATTTTTTTTATTTAATTTAATTTATTTAATCATTTAAGTGTTTTCTTAATTTAAATTTAGCTTTGACTTAATTAAAAATAATTTTTTTGACTGACTGCAAAAATTTCAATTGATATAATTAGTTTTTAAAAAAAAACTTATTTATATTTATATGATATTTTTACATCCTTATTTTTATTTTATAAAAACTTATATCTCTTTTAGTTTTTTTTTATTGAATGTGACTTTTTTTTTTTTAAATATCTTCCTAGTGGGTCATCACCCTTCAATTTAATGAATTGTTAGTTCAAATCCTCATGGGATTAAGTGGGTATCTTCTAGTGGGTATGTAGTCAACTCCCTCTTAAGTATTGTAATACAATTAAGTAGTTATTTCGCAAGGCAAGTCCATATGATGCCTTTATTTAGTACCTTCGTGGGTCATCTTAGAAGTTTTTTCGCCATTGAAGGCGTCATTTGTAACTTGAGCTCTTTCACTGTAGTGAATTATATAGCGGCGGAGATTGATGTCGAGAGGGCTCAATAGACCCTCCCAATCGTTCTCGCCACTCAGCTCCTTCCAATTGTTTGTTATGCCCTTGCCAGCCATATCTCTATAATTTATCTCTCTATTAACTTAACTCTCCAAACTATATTTTGAGAATTGATTCATATTGCATGTTATTTATAGACTCCATCCGCGGGCGTGTGAAAAATTAGCCAATTCTTGTATTGGCCATCCTGAAGATATTTGTCTTCTTGTGGTAGATATTAATTACTCTCTCTTCGTATACCATAAACAATAAAAAATTTATTTTTCTTTTGTAATATATTTATTTCAAAAATTTAAGACAATATTTTGTTATCGATGTTTATAAATATTTGATTGGACTTAGAATAGGAAAGGAGCAAGATAGATCGGAAGTTTTGTGTTTGTTCTAATTTCATATATAAATAAGAGAATTAGTGAGTGATATTGTTCACATTATAGTGCTACATTATGACTTTTTATTAAATATCTAAATAATGAAAAGTTTTTAAAAAAATAATACATATAAAAAAAAACTTAAAAAGTAACAATAATTTTTTGCTCATAAAACTCTATAGCTAAAAGAACAAAGTCTTCATATTTTTGCCCTCTAGTTTTATTAAATATTATAAGTGCTAAGTGATCATAATCGTCGCGGTTGAGATCCTCCGATGGCACGAGATTTGGTGGTCCATAGACTTTTTAACGTGTACGCCTGTAAGGGGATCCTCCAATGTGAGAAAAATAAAATATAATGTTTGCTAAATGATATTTAACGATATAAGAGTATAAAAAGACGTGAAATTCGTATCCTCTATGCGGCTTGTTGCTATTGGCTGATGTGCTGTCATCACACATGGGATCGTGACACATTAATTTCCAGTATTTTGTAGTTGCTGTGCTTATCTGTCAAGGGTTTTTTTTAATAAAAAAATTAAACAAAATATATGTATAAAATAACATCTCTTGTCAATAGATTTAATTAATAAAATATTATCAGTTAATGTTAAATAAATAAACTTAAGTAGTATTTTTTAATAATATAATATATTTTAAATTGTATCTTAAATAATGATATAATAAATAATTATTAGTTGAAAAAATAGTATAAAATTTAAAATTATTCATATACTCAATGATTATTTGATATATTATTATTTAAAAATATAACTTAAGATACAATTTAAAATATGTAATATTATTTATTTTTTGATAGAATTATAAATAAAATAGAATTGAATTGAATGCTGAATAAAGTTGAATCTAAACAAATTATTATCAATTTATTTATTTTGGTTTAATATATGAATATAAATGCTAAATTATTAATTTCTTAAAATAACAAATAATTGAAAACTAATATTTTTATATTTATGTCTTTATGAATTTTAATGATAAATTACTAAAAATGCATGAAAAGTATATAAATCAAAAATATTTTATTATACAAATTAATAGTGAAATAGTGTTAATTTGATTTTTATTACAATAGTTTATGACTTATAATTTCTTATTTAAAATTGTAATTAAGTAAAAAAATACATTAATTATAAAATTGATCAACACAATGCACATGTACTAAATTTATATGATTGGTATTTGATAGGAAATAAATGAAATAATTTTTATATGAAAATGGATGTAATATATAAATTGGGTAATAATATTTTATGAAAGAATTTAATAATTTGATTCCCACTTCTTAGATTAAGCCAAAACACCAAATAAATTTGCATTTCCTAATTAAGCCAACATATTAGACTTATGTGTTTCTTCGAATTGTTACATTTATTTAGGTGACTTGCCTTAATTTTTAGGAAAATTGATAATTTAACTCTTATATTTTTGTTGAAATACTTATTTATTTTTTATTTTTTAAAAATTATCAATTACATCTTTTAAAAAGCCTTTTTGCTATTATTTTTATTTTTAAAATATGTTTGTTTAATTTGTTTTTGGGTGAAATATCATCATTTTTATTTTTAAGGGATGTAATTGATAATTTTTAAAATATTAAGAACGTAATAAGTAATTTAATAAAAATATAGAGATTAAAGTAATAATTTTTTTTAAATTTTATATAATTCTACATTACTCGAGTACTTGAATAATGGATTAGTGGGTTGTGGGAATCAATTTTGAAACACTAATTGCACATGATAATTTTCATACAATACTTTTAAATTTATTAAAGCTACATTAGTCCAAAAATACATGGACTCTAGTGGCTAGTCAGAGTCAATTTACGTATAATTAATTTCACGGGACCATTAAATTCTTTATATTTTATATTTTCCCGTCGTAATTAATTTTGTTAATTTGATTTCTCATGATAATCTCGTGGACTGTTGTGACGTTTGTATCATTACGTGTTAATTAAAATATATTTCAAAGGGAATATGCAGGGTTTGGTCCGATTCCTCTAATCCCCCAAGCCTATGTTTGTTTTGTAGGATTAGATTGGGTATTTGGACTAAAAATTACAAATAATTTAATCCCATATTTGGTGCAAATAAAATTATTTGAGTTCAATTGTTTTTTTTTTTTTTGATCCCACTATAATTATCTTCAACCTACATTTTATTTAAGAAGAGTTCAAATTTGTTATTCCATATGAAACTATAAGATAACTTAAGATAGATTATTTAAATATTAAAAGTAACATTAAATTAACTTTTTTAAATATTGTATTAGTTTTTTTTTAATTTATCCAATTTAATTAGTTTTATTATATATTATTTTATTTATCTAATAATAAAAATTTTATTAAACATTTATTTAATTGCATAAAATAACATTTTCATAATTTATTAAACTTCCAATAATGTATAATAATTAAGCTTAAATTAATATTAAATAATTTATATTATATAATTTTAATTAATTAATATATTTTTTAATTGATTATTAGAAATAAATAATTAAAAATATTCGAACTTAATTTAAATTCATTTATAAATATATAATTTTAAATATTTAATAATTAATTAAATTAATACTAGTATTTTTAATTAAATAATTTGTAAAATCTTTTCAATTAGTCTAATCCTACGTACCAAATGAGCCCCTATAATTTGATAAATGATAAAACGTTTTATGCTCTTGCAAATAGTTTGTTAAAATTCATTATTGTTTTAAAATTTGAATATAAATGAGAAATTTTACTCATGAAACACCAACTCTTATCTCTTATTTTTACACTTAATATTATACGACTTGATAACTTTATCTTTAATGAATTTGAAAGCAAATTGGATAGCCATCTTCACCAACAGACGGTTTTGTTTTGAACCTGTTTGAAATAAAAACATTGTACAAAATCAAATTTCGAGTAGAATTTTGTTTTCATCCAAAAACGGAATTGCTGGCGCTTTTAAAGATTAAAAAAAAAAAAATTGGATCCTCGTCAAATAGAATTCCAAAATTATGATACGAAATTTTCAAAAACTTTTTAGAAATATCATTTTCATTATCTAAGACTTGGAAAACACTTGAACTCTCCAATTTCATTGATCATTGAGTTGATTTAATCTTATTGCATGCTTCTATTGAGAAATATTATGTTATTATAAGTGAGTTATATTGAGATTTGTGATGGTTCATTGACACTTTTTAAATAATTTTTTTAAAATTAACTTGATGATACTCAATGGAGTATAGATGGAGATCTTCTGAAGTGTCAAACTGCGTAAAAACTAATATATTAATTTTAGATAGTAAGAGCTTTTTTTAAAAAATTTAATTTAATTTAATTTATATAATCATTTAAATTTATTTTAATTTAACTTTGACTCAATTAAAAAAAGTAAGATTTTTGACTGATTGTAAAACATTTAATTGATATAATTAGTATTTTAAAAAAAATTATTTATATTTATATTATATTTTGTACATCCTTATTTATGTTTTATAAAAAATTATCTCTTTTATATTTTTATTTAATATAACATTTTTTATAATTTTTTTGATGTAATCATATCTTCCTAGTTGGTCATCACCCTTAAATTTAATTCAAATCCTCATGGAATTTAAGTACTCGCAAACATATCTTCTAGTGGGTATGGGTTGTCGCAGTCAATTAATTTCGGTTAGTTAATTCAGGGGATTTTTCCGTGGGTAATTTTCAAAAATAGTTAAATTTAAGGGTTTTTTAAATTTTTTTAGTTAATATTTTAATTTTTTTTAGCTAAACAAATCATTTTGGATAAAAATAAATTTTTACAGTTTAAACAGTACCTATTATAATAAACAGTAATATTATAGTGAATGATATTTTACTATAGTAATTTTTTTATTCAAAATTAATTTTTTTTTATCTATTAACATGATATTGATTTTATATTATTTATTTATTTTAATCATATTACTATAAAATTTACATAAATAATATAATTATTTAATGTAGTTAAATTAAGTTAAATAAATATAATAAATAAAAAATAATTTTCATAAACAAATACAAACTTAATTATATTTTTTAATTAAAATTATATTTATTGATAATTAAATAAAATAAATAAAATAAATAAAAATTTAAATAAATATATATTAATTATTTATGAATAATATAAATTAATCATGTTATATGTAATAAAATAAAATTATAAAAAACAAATTAAAATGTGGAGAAAAACATCGTGCCCAAAAATTTTATCACATCCATATGTGGGTGTGATAAAATTTTTTTTATAGCGCTCTAATATGGACGCGATAAAAAATGTAGTCTTTTTTTAAAATTTTATTATTTATTATAATATTTATTAATTTATTTAAAAGTGATTTGTTGTTATAAAGTTATTAAGTGCATTAAATGTACTGTAGATACTGTATAAATAATAAAATGATATTTTTATTTAAAAATAATTTATTTAACTTAACAAGTTAAAAAATTAATATGATAGTTAAAAAATTTAAGGCCCCTCAAATTTAACTATTTTTTAAAAAAAATTCCTTTGTATACGGACCTTTTAAGTATCGAAATGCAATTAAGTAGTTAATAAATATTTATTTAACAGGACAAATCCATATAATGCCCTTAATAACTACTTAAATAAATTTACTTTGGTGGGCTGTCGCAATCAATTCTGTGTACATGTATTTCACGTTCACATGCTCTCTTTATTTTTTAACTCTTACATTACTTCAAACCTGCATGGAATCATGCACCTTAATACATGTGTTCCAGTGGGTTGTCGCAATCAATTTCGTTATAGTTATTGTTATTTCATGGGACCATTCCATATATTCTGTCCATATATATTTACTATGAGATTTGTATCATAGAAATTGCCTTATTCTATGTTAGTCCAATTACTTTTTAGAGAATGTCCCATTTGGTTACATTTAGTCTTTTTTTTTAATGATTTGATATTATTATCTCTAATTATTGATCTCTAATTTAGAAATTTTTTTTTGTCGAATTTAATAGTTGAATTTATATTTTGTAAAATTAGTTGTGAGGCAAACAAATTGCTTCTAATTTTTTTAAAAATCTCTTGATAGTTAAAATATTTAAATGCTGCACAATTAATTAAGGCGAATCGGTGGTTATTCTAACAAAAACCCTTCAATGTCTAAGTTAAAATAAATTGTATTTTAAAAAAAATAATATGGCAATGTAAAAAAAATATTGAAAAATGAGTCTCCTTTTTTAGTAAGTGGTTGCTCTGATCTGAGTACGTTCTTTTATTTGGTCGACCAGGTTAAGCTATCCTCAAGTAAGTTCTCGTTCTCATTCTATTGAAAGTATAAAACTCAATGAGTCAACACCTCAATCTCAAGAATGACTACTTCATAATCGAATATCAATAAAAAAAAAGAAGTCTGCTTGATTGCAGCCTTGCTAGTAGTTCTAAAAAAAAATGAGTCTGCTTGGTTGCAGTCGCCTTGCTAGTAGTTTTAAGAGCACGTAATTTTTCAAAGGGTCCTTCACCTAGGCTCTTTTCTTCTTCAAGAGCATTTTTTTATTCTTTTTTTTCTGTTTATTTTAGGATGAGCAAGGGAGGCAAAACAAAGTTCAATAAAGAATCCTCAGCAAAAATCTTTGAAGTTGTCATTATCAAATTGTTTGTCATGCTCGATAATGCTAGCATATGAGATTCCAAATCAATAGAAGAGATTTCTCTATACAAAGTCTCTAATTTTCTTCTCAATAATTATAGCAAATGGTTCGGCCTTCACTTACTTAGTAAAGTAATCAACCACGACCATGACATTTTTTTTTTGAGCCTTTTCCCTAAAAAAGGGAACCAATCAAGTGGAATCTCTACTATGCAAACAACCAGGGGTTTGTCATCACTTTTAAGCTCTATAGCGTGCATGTATATCATTGACGTGCCTTTGACATGCAACACACCTCTTCACAACCTCATCAGCATCTTAAAGTGTAGTCGACCAATAATATCCCAGCCGAAAGGCCTTGTGTGCTAAGAATTCAACATATAAATGATTATAGTCGATGCCTAATGAATTTATCTCAATACGCAGTCAGCCTTGCTGAGATTAAAGCTTCTCAGGTATGGGTGAGAGGTCCTTAGTGATAAAAGATACCATCAATCAACGTAGATCTAACCAATGTGTATTTTAGTTGATGGGCTTCTAATTTATTCTTGGCAGTTCCTCATTTTTTATGCACCCTCTAGTTGGTGTTAGAATTTGTGCTTACGTGTCATCCCAGTTTGTATGAATATTTATTTTGTAATATTTATACAATGAATATTTTATCAAATCGCTAATAATCTTTATTAAATGGTAATAAAGCTTATAACATTATAGACATTTTATGATCTGAAGGAGTTCAGCTCTGGTTATAAATAAATACTAAGAGTTAGCACTACTAAGAGTTAGTAGGTTATAAGAGTCAGCAAGATCTAAAGGGTTAGAACCTTATCTATAATGCGACAAAGACCCGAGAGTCTACTAGTAATGACATAGTTGCAAAGAGTTACAATAGATGCTAAGAAATGTCATTATATACGTATGTTCTCAAATATAGAGTTCCTGATCTATGTTTACCAATGCGGGTCTATCGATGAATCACTATTATATACATTAGTGTATATCTATATATGTATTATATAGATGATTATTCTTAGTTAATCATGAGCTTGGTTGAAGCTCGTATAGATATGCAGGTATTCAGTTAGGACTGAATACTGAACAGACTTACGAGGACCCCAATAGATATCTTATGACTCTGTCAAAAGAAGGTCATCTCAAGTTGAGTAGTATTTGTGGTCCTTCGACCTGAGCGCCACGGTGGGCTTATGGGAGATCCACCATACTTTGGTTCCACGTATGTCAGAGACCTTTCATGGTTTGACGGTTACGTGTCGCTAGGTATGGTCCGATGCTCATGGAGTTCGGTGTGCATAGATATAGGATCCACTAGCTCACATAGGTAGGTTGTATATCCGATGCTTCGAGATTGGATCTGATGAAGTCTTATAACCATAAGTAATGAACCTAGGAAAAGAGTTTCCTACAAGTTTAAACAATATAGCAAAAGTGTTTGTTTATGTTGTTCATTAAGATACGAATTTTGAGATAAGTTCATGGATGAAATTATCGGGATTTGACGGTGATGATCTATATCCCGCTCATCCAAGATATAATGACGGAAGGATTATATGAATATAAAGTAACCTCAACATGTATGGTTTAACGCGCAGATTTGTAATATCTGTGATGTGTGCGTGGGGTATCGATTACAGACTTATGAAATAATTTCATATGATGAATCGAGCGTGGACCTAAGGAGTCCCAATATGAAATGTACTCTTTGAGCACTTGAGCAGCATACCGTGTTGAATAGTTTAATACAGTTAAATCCAGCAATTTACTATGATTAAGTTAACTAAAGTATGTGGTTAAATAGTAGGACTCACTTTAGGTTAACTTGGTAACCTAGTAAAGACATAAATATAATTTTACTTAATGATTATTTAATTGTTAAATAATTCAAATGAATAATTATTTATTTAATAGTTAAATAAATAATTTAATTTAACTATGGCTAAGAGTTAACCACATGGTTAAGTTAAGTTAACCTTACTTAATGGTTAAGTAAAGGTTAACCTAACTATGATTAAGTTAGTTAACTATGGTTAAATTTTTTAAATATTCATTTAACCTAACTAGAGTTAAGAGTTAACTATGATTAGATTAGATTAAATGTAAATTGAAATTAAGTGTAATAAATTAAAATTATATTCATTTGTATATATTAGCCAAATGTAATTAAATTCATAAGTTGTTAAATTTTCATTTTGCTAAAAGCTTGCCCAACCATAACAAAGAGAGAAAAGAGAAATTGTTTTCCTAATTTTGGATTTAAGTTGTTGAATTCATAATTTTTTTTTATAAGGCATTAAAACCAATTAAGTAAAATAGGTTTTTGATTAATTGATTAAGTGTAAATCAAAAGAAAAAAATCAAGAACAAAAGTTTAATTTGTTAAAATTTTGCTGGATCAAATTATCATTCTAGATAATAAAACTCACCATTGTTGATTATTAGAATTGATCAAAGATTGCATTTCAATGGACTTCAACAATTTCGATCCAAAGGCTTCAAGGGTTATTTCTCAATTTCATTTTTGTTAATTTGATTAATATATAATAATTGTTAGGGTATGTGCTTACGTGCCATCCCTGTTTGTATGAATATCTATTTTGTAATATTTATACAATGCATAATATATTAAATTGCTAATAACCTTTGTTAAAATGGTAATTAGGCTTGTAACATTATAGACATGATATGATCTGAATAAGTTCATATTTGGTTTAAAGAAGTTTAGACCAGCGCTAAGAGTTAGTAAAACTGATAGTTATAAATGCTAAGAGTTAGCAGGTTATAATAGCCAGCAAGATCTAAAGAGTTAGAACTTAATCAATAATGTGACAAAGACCTGAGAATCTACTAGTAATGACATAGTTGCAAAGAGTTGCAATAGAGATTAAGAAATGTCATTATATAAGTATCTTCTCAAACAAAAAGAGTTCCTGATCTACGTTCACCAATGAGGGTCTATTGGTAATACACATAGATTAGTGTATGTCTATATCTGTATTGTACAGATGGTTATTCTTAGTTAAACCATGAGCTTGGATGAAGCTCATATAGACATACAGGTGTTCAGTTATGACTAGATACTGAACAGACTCACGAGGACCCCAATAGATATCCTATGAAACCGTCAAAAGAAGGTCCTCTCGAGTTAAGAAGTATTTGTGGTCCTTCGAACTTAGCGCCACGGTGGGCTTGTGGGAAATCTACTATACTTTGGTTCCACGTATGGCAGAGACCTTTCATGGTCTGACCGTTACGTGTCGCTGGGTATGGTCTGATGCTCATGGAGTTTGGTGTGCGTAGATATGGTATCCGCCAACTCACATAGATGGATTGTATATCTGAACTTCGAGATTGTATCTTGTAAAGTCTTATGGTCGTAAGCAATCAGCATGGGAAAGGAATTTTCTACAGGTTTGAACATTATAACAATAGTGTTTGCGTATATTGTTCATTAAGATACGAATTTGGAGATAATATAGTAATGGATGAAATTATCGGGATTTGACGATAATGATCTATATCCCGTTCATCCTGAATATAATGACGAAAGGATTATACGAATATGGAGTAACCTCAACATGTATGGTCTAACGCGCTAATTTGTAATATCCGTAACGTGTGCGTGGAGCATCGTTCACAGACTTATGAAATAGTTTCATTTGACGAATCGGGCGTGGACCTAGGGAGTCCAAATATGAAATGTACTCTTTGAGCACTTGGGCAGCGTACTATATTGAATAGTTCAATACAGTAAAATCCAGCAATTTACTAAAGTTACATTAACTAAAGTATATGGTCAGATGGTGGGACCCACTTTAGGTTAACTTGGTAACCGAGTAAGGACATAATTGTAATTTTACTTGATAATTATTTAATTATTAAATAATATAAATAATTCAAATAAATATTTATTTATTTAATTATTGAATAAATAATTTAAATTTAACTAAGGTTATGAGTTAACCATTTAGTTAAGTTAGATTAACTATACTTAATGGTTAAGTAAAAGTTAACCTAGCTATGGTTAAGTTAGTTAACTATGGTTAAAATATTTAAATATTCTTTTCATTAACTAGAGTTAAGTGTTAGAATATTTAAATGTTAGTTTAACTTAACTAGAGTTAAGAGTTAACTATGATTAGGTTAGATTAAATTCAAATTGAAATTAAGTGAAATTAAGTATTATGAAATAAAATTAAATTCATTTGTATAAATAAGACAAATATAAATTAAATTCATTAAGTTTTGTTAATTTGATTTTGTAAAAATTAGGTCAGCCATTTCAAAGAGAGAAAAGAGAAATTATTTTCTAATTAATGGATTCAAGAGTTGAATTCATTATTTTCTTTTAAGGCATAAAACCAATTTAGCAAAATAGGTTTTGATTAATTGATTAAGTGTTAATCAAAAAGAAAAAATCAAGAACACAAGTTTAAGTAGTTAAACTTCTGCTAGATCAAAGGCTGTCATTCTAGATAATCAAACCCACCATAGTTGATTACTAGAAGTGATCAAAGACAACATTTCGGTGTACTTCAACAATCTTCATCCAAAGGCTTCAAGGATTATTTCTCAATTTCGTTTCTGTTAATTCCATTATTAAGTTATGATTGTGTTTACTGCAATGTTTTAAGCTTCCGCTGCTTTATTATATGTATGAGATATGTATATATTGTTGTTAAACACAAGACCCACATGCAAACACCCTAAGATGGATAACCCCCAACAATTAGTATCAGAGCAATTTTGTGTTGTTTTGGGTGTTTTTAGTGTTGGCTAAATGTTAGTTAAGTTGTATGACAAGTTCTGTGGGTGTTCGGATGCAATTCAAGTGTTGACAATGCAAAACTGGAAAAACTATCCTTGGAACGCTGGGGCGCTAAGTGTATAATGCGCCAGCGATGATGATCACGGGGGCGCTGAGTACATGGCGCTTCAGCGCTGGAAGCACAGCTTCCAGTGCCCCAGGGGTGGTAAACCAGCGTCGCAGCACTGAGGCTTTTGAAGCCCTAGCGCCGCAGCGCTGAAAGTCCAACGCTGTGGCGTTGACACTAAAAAAAAAAAGAGTAAATTTTTTTTAAAATTTTATACATGTGAGGGGTTTATGAGTTGTAATAATTAGAGTTATTAGTTTACATGATAAACTAAGGATATTATTTTTTTTTTATGTTGGTAACCGCAATGAGAGCCCTACTGATGGGGGTTAGTTGTGTTTGCACATGATTGAATAATTGATTGAGAATAACCTTCTCATGTGAAGAGAGCCTGTATTTGAAATCTCTCTTAATCAGATTAAAATTTATTGTATTATGTGCTAATATTTTAAATGATCCGTCTTGTCAATACGGTATTAGATAGGTTGCTATAGTCTTTCCCAATATTGCTTTAGCATGAGGATAATGTCAGTAACATATATTTGATGATTGGCAAGTTAATCTGAAATACACTTACCCAATATTGCTTTAGCGTGAGGATAATGTCAGTAACATATATTTGATGATTGGCAAGTTAATCTGAAATACACTTACCCAATATTGCTTTAGCGTGAGGATAAGGTGTATTTAGGATCAGTTATAAGAGTTGCAATTGATAAGAGTTGTCTACCTATTGGGTTTACAAAGGCCAATATTGCTTTAGCGTGAGGCTGGAGTAAAATGCAGTGGAGTCCACTTCTCACTGTATAGTTTAAAAATTCTTAAACTATAATTATCTCGTTAGAGAGATTAAAGGGATTATGTAAAGTAGTGGGAGGACGTTTTTAAACTAAAAATTGTATAATTGTTATACCCATAATTTAAAACGTTTTAATTAGCGATTTAATTAATTAATAATCCGCTGACACATATCTATTTTATTTTATCTTGTGAAGATTAATATGGCTTCAAACAACCCTTTGATGCGCATTCTAGATGCCAACCAACTTAAGGGTGCTGATAACTATTCATAATGGATGACTAATCTTAGAATTGTTCTGAATTCTGAAAGGCTTGGGTATATTGTTGATTAGAAAATGCCCTTAGGAGTTTCTAATGATGCCACCTTAGAAGAAAGGGTGACGTATCAGAAATGGTTGGATGAAGATTTAAAAGTTAAATCTTACATTCTTGCCTCGATGTCTCATGAGCTGCAGAGAGAGCATCTCCATATGGAGAATGCTAGCAGCATCATGCTCCACCTGAATGAGCTTTTTGGTGATAGACCTCAGATTGAGATATATCGTGTCGCCAAAGCACTCTTTCAGGATAGACTTCCTAAGGGTATCCAGTGAGTCCTCATGTCCTTAAAATTATCAGATATATTGAGAGGCTTGAGACTATGAAAATTTCTTTAAACAATAATTTGGGGAATAGTTTGATTCTTCAGTCGCTTCCGAGGTCATTTACGCAGTTCATCATGAACTTTAATATGCAAGAATTGACCCATACCTATGTTGATCTTCATAACATGTTGAGGACAGCATATGAGGATATGAATAAAGGAGGCTCTGCCCTCCTCGTTCAGGGTGCTTCATCTTCTACCCCGAAGGCTTCTGGGAAGTCTAAAGGGAAGAAGAAATAGAAGATGAGGTAGACACCCCGAATGGGTCCTCAAAAGCGACCGATATCTAAACCTCTAGAGAAGAGCAAGGCGAAAGGAAAATGTTTCTTTTGCAGTAAGGAAGGGCACTGAAAACGTAACTGCCCTAAGTATCTTGCAAGATTAAAGAAGGCTCCCTCAGGTATTTGCTTTCCTATCATTGACATTTCTTTAGCATTTGATGCTAATGCAGGCTGGGTATTAGATACAGCATGTCCTTCTCACATCTGTAATATGTTACAGGGTCTGAGGGAAGTTAGATTGCTGCAGCTAGGAGAGGTAAAGCTTCGAGCTAAAAATGGTGATTTCCTGCAGGTTGAAGCTATAGGACATTTGGATTTACTTCTCCAATGTAATAAATATGTTGTATTAAATAATTGTTATTTTGTTCCCAGTATCATCAGACAGATAATATCACTTCCTGTACTCGACAGTGAAAGGTATCATATGAATATTCGGAACTGTTCCTTATTATTATATGATATGCATGATATTTTATTAGCTGATTGTCGGTTAGTGAATGGGCATTATATATTAGATACAACAAGCAGTGTCATGAATATGCAAGCTAGTACAAGTAGGAATTCAGAAACTTTAAATGAGACGAAAATATGGCATATGAGTTTAGGTCATATAGGTGTGAGACGCCTAACCTGTCTGGTTAAGGATGGACAGATACCTGATCTGACTATACAGCCTTATCTAGTTTGTGAATCATGTATTCAGGGAAAATTGACCAAATCTCCATTTGCAGGTGTTGGACACCGTGCCTCAGATTTATTAGAACTTGTACATACTGATGTATGCGGTCCAATGAATCATACTGCTATGGGTGGATTTCGATACTTTATACTTTTTATCGATGATTTGTCATGATACGGGTATATGTTTCTTTTGAAACATAAGTCAAAAACCTTTGAAAAGTTCAAAGAATTCCGACTTGAAGTAGAGAAATAAATCGGAATGTACATTAAGTGCCTTCGATCAGATGAGGCGATGAATACATGAGCGGTGAATTTTTGGATTATTTAAAGGAGAATGGGATTCTAGCTCAATATAGTCCTTCAGGTACTCCACAACACAATGGTGTATCAGAGAGGAGGAATCAAAATTTATTGGAGATGGTCCGATCGATGATGAACTTTACCGATCTTCCTGAATATCTGTGGGGTTATGCCCTAGAAACGTCTACTCATATATTGAACAGAGTTCCATCTAAAGTTGTTCCTTCCACTCCATATCAAATATTGACTAAAAAGAAACCGAGTCTCAAATATTTTAAAATTTGGGGCTGTCCTGCTTATGTAAATGTTGTACAACAAGATAAACTTACACCCAGGGGGTATAAGTATCGGTTCATCGGGTATCCTAAGAATTCAATGGGATACCAATTTTATGATCCTGAACAATGAAAGGTGTTCGTTGCTCATAATGCCAATTTTCTTGAGAAACAGTTTCTCATGGATTGTGGGGATTGTAAAAAGATTGAACTTGATGAAGTTAATCAGAACACAGATGAATCACAGATGGAAACTCAGGCTCTATCGAGTGAAATACCTTTAACATACCTTACTCGTAGGTCAGAAAGGATGTCTAGGCCACCTGCTAAGTATGGTCAGATACCTGAAGGTGCGCTTGGAGTTTTCTTAATTGAAGAAAATGACCCTTTGACCTATAGAGATTCGATGTTGGACATTGACTCGGGAAATGGCAAGATGCCATAAAATTCGAAATTGACTCTATGCATCAGAATCAAGTCTGGGACTTGGTTCAGCTTTCTGAAGGAATAGTTCCTATCGGTTGTAAATGGATTTATAAACGGAAGCGTGGGCTTGATGAAAAGGTTTAAACCTTTAAAGCTCGACTGGTTGCCAAAGGTTATACTCAGCGATCTGGGATCGATTATGAGAAAACCTTTGCAACAGTAGCGATGCTTAAGTCAATTCGTATATTATTGGCATTTGCAGCATATTATGATCATGAGATATGACCGATGGATGTGAGGACGGCGTTCCTGAATGGATATCTTGATGAAGAGATATACATGGAACAGCCTGAAGGTTTTACATCCAGCTTGACCTCTGGTCTAATATACAAACTGAAGAAGTCTATTTATGGACTTAAGCAGGCATCCCAAAGCTTAAGCAGGCATATTTGTGTGGACTTAAGCAGGCATCCCTAAGTAATCAGATGGTCTGGTTTCATAAAAAATGAAGAGAAAACTTGTGTGTATAGAAAGGTCAGTGAGAGCATGATAGTTTTCTTAGTTCTCTATGTGGACGACATACTTATCATTGGGAATGATATTGGTATGTTGCAATCAGTCAAGAGCTATCTGAGTAAGAACTTCTCCATGAAGGATATGGGAGAGGCTTCCTTTATACTAGGTATAAAATTCTATAGAGATAGAGCGAGGAAGCTGATAGGACTCTCCCAATCATCGTATATTGATAGTGTCTTAGAAAGGTACAGTTTCACTAATTGTAAGACAACTAGTGTACCTTTTAGACATGGCATTCATCTTTCGAGGAAAATGTCTCTTCAAATAGAAGATGAAAGAGTTAAAATGTCTAACATGCCATATGCATCAGCTATAGGAAGCTTGATGTATGCTATGATGTGCACGAGACCTGACATCAGTATGGCTGTAAATGTTACTAGCCGATACCAATCTGATCCAGGTGACAGCCATTGGATGGCAGTCAAACATGTCCTGCAATACCTTAAGGGTACGAAGGACAAGTTTCGTATTTATAAAGATGGTGACTTGCAGGTGAGAGGATACGCAGATTCAAACTTTCAGTCCGACCTAGATGATAGAAAGTCTACATCTGGGTATGTGTTTATTCTCAACGGTGCTACAGTGAGTTGGAAAAGCACTAAACAGGGATCAACAGCTGATTCTACCACAGAGGAAAAATACATAGCCGCTTCTGAAGCTGCAAAAGAAGCATTGTGGATACGTAAGTTTGTCGTAGAACTCAGAATAGTTCCAAGTTCGAAAGATCCTATTTCATTATTTTGCGACAATAATAGAGCTATTGCACAAGCAAAAGAGCCAAGAGTACATCAGAGATCTAAACATGTGGAGAGGAAATACCACATAATTAGAGAGATCTTAGCTAGGGGAGATATAATAATTTGTAGAGTAGATTCTACAAATAATGTAGCGAATCCACTTACTAAAGCCTTAACTCCAAAGGTGTTTAAGAAACACGTGGAGGCTATGGGTATTAGATACCAGTATGTATGGCACTAGAGCAAGTGGGAGTTTGTTATGGTATGTGCTTACGCGCCATCCCTGTTTGTATGAATATCTATTTTGTAATATTTATACAATGCATATTATATTAAATCGCTAATAACCTTTGTTAAAATGGTAATTAAGCTTGTAACATTATAGACATGATATGATTTGAATAAGTTCATATCTAGTTTAAAGAAGTTTAGACCAGCGCTAAGAGTTAGTAAAACTGATAGTTATAAATGTTAAGAGTTAGCAGGTTATAATAGCCAGCAAGATCTAAAGAGTTAGAACTTAATCAATAATGTGACAAAGACCTGAGAATCTACTAGTAATGACATAGTTGCAAAGAGTTGCAATAGAGATTAAGAAATGTCATTATGTAAGTATCTTCTCAAACAAAAAGAGTTCCTGATCTACGTTCACCAATGAGGGTCTATTGGTAATACACATAGATTAGTGTATGTCTATATCTGTATTGTACAGATGGTTATTCTTAGTTAAACCATGAGCTTGGATGAAGCTCATATAGACATACAGGTGTTCAGTTATGACTAGATACTGAACAGACTCACGAGGACCCCAATAGATATCCTATGAAACCGTCAAAAGAAGGTCCTCTCGAGTTGAGAAGTATTTGTGGTCCTTCGAACTGAGCGCCACGGTGGGCTTGTGGGAGATCCACTATACTTTGGTTCCACGTATGGCAGAGACCTTTCATGGTCTAACCGCTACGTGTCGCTGGGTATGGTCTGATGCTCATGGAGTTCGGTGTGCGTAGATATGGGATCCGCCAACTCACATAGATGGGTTGTATATCCGAACTTCGAGATTGTATCTTGTAAAGTCTTATGGTCATAAGCAATCAGCACGGGAAAGGAGTTTCCTACAGGTTTGAACATTATAGCAAAAGTGTTTGCGTATATTGTTCATTAAGATACGAATTTGGAGATAATATAGTAATGGATGAAATTATCGGGATTTGACGGTAATGATCTATATCCCGTTCATCCTGGATATAATGACGGAAGGATTATACGAATATGGAGTAACCTCAACATGTATGGTCTAACACGCTAATTTGTAATATCCGTAACGTGTGCGTGGGGCATCGTTCACAGACTTATGAAATAGTTCCATTTGACGAATCGGGCGTGGACCTAGGGAGTCCAAATATGAAATGTACTCTTTAAGCACTTGGGCAACGTACTATATTGAATAGTTCAATACAGTAAAATTCAGCAATTTACTAAAGTTACATTAACTAAAGTATATGGTCAGATGGTAGGACCCACTTTAGGTTAACTTGGTAACCGAGTAAGGACATAATTGTAATTTTACTTGATAATTATTTAATTGTTAAATAATTCAAATAAATATTTATTTATTTAATTGTTAAATAATTCAAATAAATATTTATTTATTTAATTGTTAAATAATTCAAATAAATATTTATTTATTTAATTGTTGAATAAATAATTTAAATTTAACTAAGGTTATGAGTTAACCATTTAGTTAAGTTAGATTAACTATACTTAATGGTTAAGTAAAAGTTAACCTAGCTATGGTTAAGTTAGTTAACTATGGTTAAAATATTTAAATATTCTTTTCATTAACTAGAGTTAAGTGTTAACTATAGTTAGAATATTTAAATGTTCGTTTAACCTAACTAGAGTTAAGAGTTAACTATGATTAGGTTAGATTAAATTCAAATTGAAATTAAGTGAAATTAAGTTTTATGAAATGAAATTAAATTCATTTGTACAAATAAGACAAATGTAAATTAAATTCATTAAGTTTTGTTAATTTGATTTTAGAAAAATTAGGTCAGCCATTTCAAAGAGAGAAAAGAGAAATTGTTTTCTAATTAATGGATTCAAGAGTTGAATTCATTATTTTCTCTTAAGGCATAAAATCAATTTAGCAAAATAGGTTTTGATTAATTGATTAAGTGTTAATCAAAAAGAAAAAATCAAGAACACAAGTTTAAGTAGTTAAACTTCTGCTGGATCAAAGGCTGTCATTCTAGATAATCAAACCCACCATAGTTGATTACTAGAAGTGATCAAAGACAACATTTCGGTGTACTTCAACAATCTTCATCCAAAGGCTTCAAGGGTTATTTCTCAATTTCGTTTCTGTTAATTCCATTATTAAGTTATGATTGTGTTTACTGCAATGTTTTAAGCTTCCGCTGCTTTATTATATGTATGAGATATGTATATATTGTTGTTAAACACAAGACCCACATACAAACACCCTAAGATGGACAACCCCCAACAATAATTGTGTTTACTACAAAGTTTTATGCTTCTGTTTTATTTATATATGTATTAGATATGTATATTTTGTTGTTAAACACATACCCCAGATACAAACTTTTGGTAATTAAGTATGTGACATATGAGTGTATACATAATTTCAAAAATTACAACATATAGCGGAAGCATGCTACAAATACATCAATTTTAACAAATTCAACATATATATCACATATATACGTAAGTATAACAATTATACAATTATAAATATGATGAACAATCGTATTAAAACATAATGTAAAAATACTCACCTAATGAAGGTAGCTTTATAAATTCTTCAAGTCCTTCAATAATTCATGTGAAGAGCTCACCTTGAAGTATATGTTGAACAATTCTAGTCCTTAACTTTTGGTGGGATTAAAGAGTTAAAATGATAGCTTAGTTTTAGAATTTTTAGCAACATGTATTCAAACTCTTTTGAATAAAATTTTGTTTCTTAAATAGAGATGGTAAATATTTTCTATACAACTCTTGTATTAATTAGAAATATTTAACATACAACTCTTGTATAATTCTTAGAAACAATTTCTACATGATAATTATTTTGAACAACATTTTTCTAAAATAATTATCTTTTTCTCCATTTTCATTTTGTTCATCCATTAAAAAAGGAGATGAAGAAAAGTTTGTTTATTTTCCAACACTTGAAAGAACAAAACTCAAAACTCTCTCTTACCTCTCTTCCTTGCCATTGTCGAATTCTTCTCCAAGAATTGAATGAATCAATTCAATTGTTTTGACAAAATCCATTTTGTTTATTCAACACTTTGATTAAACAAAAGAAAGTGCTTCACCAATTTTATTGTTGGTCTCCCACTTAGGATTAATTAAACCAAGCACTAGAATAATGGCCACCTAAATTAATCTTTACCTAACAAATATAATTCTTTAATTATAATGGGTAAATAAATGGTTAATATCTAGGCTCCTCATTATATTAAAATACAATGCCATGATCTATATATATTATAATATTATCTAATAATATAATAATAATATATAATTTAATTATTCAAAACAATTTTGAATAATTACTTTTTATCTTACTAATTTTTACTACAAATGTTAAATGGTAAAAAGGAAAAATCAAATCATGTATCAAATTGTGCCACTTGTTAATATTCTATTAATTAACAACCCTTGTTAATTAATTAAGTGATGTACTTAACAATTAAGTCTTGACAAATGCACAATCCGAGGGATCCCGAAACAATCATTCGATTTTGCTGAAATTTATTGGATCAAATTATTCAATTCAATTCGCTACCTTAGTGCGCAACGAGTACACTTCATATTGTGAGACTCTCTAGGTCCACACCTGATTTGTCATATAGAGCTTCTCCATACGTCAGTGAACAATGTCCTATATACACGTTACGGATATTACAAATTAATGTGTTAGACCATACAAGTTGAGGTTATTGCATATTCGTATAATCCTTCTATCATTTATATCCTTGAAGAGCAGAGATATAGATCATCACCATCAAATCTCTATTTGCTCAACCATAAACTTATCTCCAGATTTATATTTCATCAAACAATATCCACAAACACTTTTGTGATATTATTTATTCCTTCGAAATATATTTTTTGAGGTTTATGCTTGTGCCCACAGGTTTTTTTGAAATACATCTTGGAGCATCAGGATATACAACCCACTCATATGAGCTGATGGATCCCATATCTACGCATACTGGACTCTATGAGCATCGGATCATACCCAGCGACACCCAACGGTTAGACCATGAAAGGTTTCTGACATGTGTGAAACTAAAGCATGGTGAATGTTTCTGACATGTGTGGAACTAAAGCATGGTAGATCACTCACAAGCCCACCGTAGCGCTCAGGTCAAAGGATCACAAATACTATTCAACTCAGAAGACCTTCCATTGACGGCTTCATGAGATATCTATTGGAGGTCCTTGTGAGTCTGTTCAATATCCAGTCCTTACTGAATACCTGCATCTTTATACGAGCTTCCTACGAAGCTTATGGTTTGCTAAGACTAACCATCTGGACCATCCAGATATAGACATACACTAATAAATATTAATGGGTTCCACCGATAGACCCGCATCGATGAAATTAGATCATGAACTTTGTGTTCGAAAATATACTTACATAATGACATTTTCTAACATCATCTGCAACTCCTTGCAGTCATATCATTACTAATATATTCTCAGGTCATTGTCCTATTTCAGACAAGGCTCCAACTCCTTAAATTTTGCTAACTTTTATAAACTTATTAACTTTTAGTACCACTAACTCTTAGTGCTTATAACCATTAGCGTTGCTAACTTTTAGCACTAGTCTAAAACTCTTTAGACCAGATCTGAACTCCTTCAAATCATACAATGTCTGAAATGTTACAAGCATTTTACCATTTAATAATAAATAATATTAACGATTTTATTAGAAATGATAATTGTATAAATACTATCATTAAATATTTATACATAATGGGATGGCAAGTAAACAAAAATCCCAACACAAACACCTTAGATAAATCCATTCTTAATAGCTGGGTCTATATAACTTTGACCAGAAATAATTTGGAGGACCTCTTCTTTTTTTGCCTTAGTGCTAGGCTTCGAGATAAACTCTCAGGGTACTGTTCGTGGGATTCTAAAGTATTTGGTTGAGGTCAATAATGCCAATACATCTGTTCAGTGGTTTCCACTTTAGAAAATCTATTTGATAACCACTATGTTAAAAGAGCCATCAATTCTTTAGCCTTCTATAGGTAAGCTAATTTATTATTTCATATGGCTTTGAAGTCTTGTCTGATTTGGCCAACCACTAGTTAAGAGTCACTTTTAATGAGTATTCTTTTGGTTACTTGTGCTCGGGTGACTCTGAATTTAACCAATAAGGCTTTGTATAATGCTTTACTATTTGTGGCTTGATATCTGAACCTTATAGCATAATTGAGTTCATCTCCTTCAGGGCCGAGAGTACCATCTTACTTTACATCTATTAAAATTTAATACCTCATCGATTTAGAGTGTCCAAGTGGGAGTTTTTGAGTATCATCCATATGATCAGCCTTAAACTACCTTCCCCTTACGCAGTGATCTCCTTATGGGTACATTCAACTATAAAGTTAGCCAATGCTTGTCCTTTCATACACCTTTATACATGTATTCCAATGGATTATCGCAATCAATCACGTTATAGAAGCTATTATTTCATGAGACCATTCCATATGATCTGTCCTTACATATATTTTTGTGAAATTTTATATTATGGAAATTACTTTATTTTAACTTAGTCTAAATACTTTTTTAGAGAATATCACATTTGGTTATATTTAATCTTTTTTTTAATGATATGATATTTTTATCTTTGATTTTAATTTTTTTAGTCAAAATAAAAATTAAACTAAAGATCTTTAACCAATGGTTAAGTTTATATTATATATAAGTAGTTGTGGGTAAACAAATTACTTTTACTCTTCATAAAAATCTCTTGATAGTTAAGATCTTCAACACTGAAAAAGAATAATTGGTTAAGGTTAGTTGGTGATAATTCTGATGAGAACCCTTTGGTGCCTAAGTTAGAATAAATTATGTTTTGGAGAAATTATATTACAATGTAAAAAGAATAATGAAAAAAGAGTCTTCTTTATTAGTAGGTGGCTGCTTTGATCTGAACATGTTCTCTTATCTAGTCAACCATGTCAAGTTATCCCTTAAGTAGTTTATTGTTCTCATTCTATTGAAAATACGAGACTTAATGAGTTAGCACCTCAATCTCAGCAAGAATGTTTGCTTCATAACTGAATGCCAATAAGAAATGAGTCTCTTTGGTTGCGGTCTTGCTAGTAGTTCTAAGAGCCCATAATATTTCAAGGAGGTTCTCAGCCCAGGCCCCTTTCATTTAAACTAATTTCTTCTTCAAAAGCTTATCTATCATCTTGACCGTTTATTTTAGAATGAGTAAAGAAGGTGAAACAAAGTTGAATGAAGATTCCTCAATATCAAATTATTTTTCATGGTTGGTAATGATAACATGTGAGATTCTAAATTGACATAAGATATTTCTCCATACGAAGTCTTTGTAAGTACAATATGAGAGTAATGTGTTTGGTTAGTGAAATGCATATGTATGTCCTACACAACATGCAGTGAAAATGTAAAATGCACATCATATAACTTCGAAGATTGCTAATGTAATGGGACAATTTGAAACGTGAAAAGTCTTACCCTGAAGCTCTCCCGTGAATAATTTTAGACTATGACTTCGATAGGCTTAAAGTTCTAAAATGATAACTTAATGTATAGAATAAGTTTTTAATTATTAACACTTAAACTTTTATTTTTACTCTTTTGATATCTTTAACTTTCTCAAAGCGAAACAATTTTTTTACCCTTAAGAAATTGTAATGGCCGAACCATACCATACCATTGGCAAACTAAATTTTAGTCTTATTTATATTGTTATCCATAACCAGTAAGAATAAATACTTATACATAGATATAATATTCATATTTTATTTGTATGTGGATGATACTTAATTTATATATTGTTATTAGTATTTTTTGTATAGATTAAAGACCTTCTATTAGTATTGGGTTTATTTGCAAGACTTTAGATTTATTTTAGGGACCAAATTATAATACTTTAAAAGTTTTAGGGGTTAATTTATAAATAGTAAATGTTAGTCTCTTAGTATAAAAATACATATTTTAAACCCTAATTTACTAATTGTTTTTCAAGCCATCCCTTTTAGAAAGAGAAAAGAGAGAAATATGGGGGAGAGAAAGAGAAGAAAAAGAAAAAGAAAAAGAAGAAATTGGAATTTTAAGTTTTAAGAGGTACATCATAACTCTTTCTAAATTTATTGGTGTTAATTAAGTTAAATTATTTAATTTTTAATTTCTGGAAATATGAAAAATTGGGGATTTGATGTGAATTTTGTAAGATATATTGAGAATTAATAATGATTATGTAGATAACTTTATAAATCACGATGAATTGTAGAATTTCTATTTGATAGTCTCTTGATCCAAGAATTTTATAAATTATATACTTTGATTCTGGTTTTGGCTTTTGAAAATATGAAATTAGACATATATAGAATTATTTGAGACTTTGAATTGATTGAAAATTTCAAAAATTGAATTCTTAGTGAATTTACAAAAATCACCCTAAAATTTTAGAAATTTCCTGTGTTAACAATATACTACAGTGACAAATAATTTTTGATCTGTTGAATAATCTTCAGAAATTAATAATCTTTGGAATATGATAAATTTATATGTTTAATATAATATATTCAAAATTGAGAATTTATATCAATGTGGTTAAATTGTTATAAGTTTCTAAAGTTTATCAACTCATTACAATATTGGATTAATAGATTTTTAAAGCTATAGAATAAAATAATTTTAAAATACTTTTGGTAGGGATTTGGAAGTAAAACATTTATCATGGATTTAGATATGTGTCAAGAGTAATTATGTAATAGTTTTACAATTTTTGAGTTAGTACATGATTTTATAAAATTGGAAGACTGAATACTGTTACGTAAATATCTTAATCGTGTTAGGATAATAGTTTAGATTTGATGATGTTTATGAAATAGATTGTGTAGGAATTATGATATAATATTTATATATAAGAAGGATATATGAGTCAAGAATGATATATTCAGATTTTGGAGTAATTGAACATCATTTGATGTATAAGAAAATTTTGTTAAGTGTAAGTGGTCAGAATGACAAGTTTTGAGAAACCAAGTCATTAGACCAATTCAATGTGATAGGTGCAATATGTGTAATTTTGTAAGCTATTTAAAGTATTTTGTGTGAATGGTGAGGCTTATGAAAGAATTATTCTTCATTGATAGGTTAAGGAGAAATAAGTCTTCTACTCGAAAGTGTTAATAGGTAAGTATACTAGACTTTTACTGAAATCACAATAAGTATAGTAATTATTTATGTATGATTTTATAAATGTGCTTAGAAAAATATTTATGTTATGCCAAAGTATATTTTGATATGAAATGCGAAAGATATATGTTTATGAATGTGAGCATTGACATTGAGCATTGACATATATAACATACATTTGTTTATGAAAGTGAGCATTTCAAAATGAAATGTATTTAACAAAGAAAGCTTTTGAAGTATAATATGTCTATGAGAAATATTTTGTGTTTTGAGGATTTTTGAACTCACTATTTATTAGTAGGCATCTTATGTGATTTATGAAGCCTTTATGTGTGGGCTTTCCTTTGGGATTGGTATATGTTATATGTTATATGTTCTAACTATAGAGAGGATCCTATTGGTACCTAAAGGAAGAGTGAGTCATCACATTCGTAAGGTGGTGTATTGGTGCATGTGAGAGGACTCACCGATGATTAGGATGAGGATTTGGCTCTTACCTTTGGGTATGAGCATTATATATGTGTAATTTAAACCTCACTTGTACTATTCCTCTCATACGGTATGTCACCTATAAGTGATATTTGGCTTATTATGTGATATGTGATATGGAAGTCATACTAAATAGTAGTTGAGTGATGGTATTCCTATTATATATTTTGAAAGAATGTGTAAGCGTTTACCTAACATGTGATTTAATAAGATTATGATTTTGATTTATCATAGCATATCATACATATGCATTGTGTACATATATGTATTTGTATTTTGATATATGAAAAATTAATATGCTTACTCAGTTTTATACTCATTATAGTTTATGGTGATTTCAGGTAAATAAGGTACATGTGTGCTTAGCGAATTTAGTAAGACTTCTGTTGTCCATTGGGTTCCCTAAGTTGCTAGGTAGCTAAGTGTTTCATTTGTGGACACGGAGTTTAAGATATTTGATTTGTCCTTATTGAATAAATACTTATGTATTATTTTATTAGATGTAGTTATATTTGGTTTATATTTCACCAAGTATGGTCATGGGTTGATCTTTATGTTGAACTTACTAGCAACTTGCTAAGGATTCCTATGTTGAATTCAAGTTTGAAATTTTATGCAATATTAATTATGAGTGCACATTATTGAATAAGTGTAAGTTATGTCGTGTGTCGGATCTTTTAGGTATAGGGCATGACTTATATCAAAATGGCCGAATTCATTTCAATTGATAAAAGTACACTAAAATAACTTTAGTATCTTAGTTTTTCTTTCACACTTAGTTAAATAATGAATATAAGCCATATATATGGCATTGATTAATTAACAACCAATGGACTTGAATAGATTAATTAATCTAAAAGAGAGAAAAAGAAAGCTTAACAATTAAAATTTTAATTCAAACTTATCTAATAACATTTCATTAATACAATAATAAACACTTGTCATTTTATCATTCAAAATTTAACAATTAGGTTTTAATTAAAATGATCAAAACAATTGCAAATGTGACAAGTGTTAAACACTTGTCCATATAATAAGTAAAGCTTATCCTCTAAGGCTAGGCTTAATAATACTTTGACATGTATCGTATTCTAATACTTAAAATTTGACACGTATTTTTTTTTTAGAGGTACTAAAATTAAATCTTGCTTATTCGAAAGTTTTTCAGATCAAACTCTTTAATCCTAACTAATACTCTAGTGCTCAACGAGTACACTTTATATTGTGCGATTCTCCAGATTCACACCCGTTTATTTTATATAATGTTTTCATAAGTCCATGAACATTATCTCACACACATATTATGGATACAACAAAATAGCATATTGAACTATACAAGTTGAGATTAACTATGTTTATATAATCTCTTCGTCACTTATATCCCAAAAGAGTAAAGATATAGATCTTTACTGTCAAATCTCTATTTGTTCAACCATGAACTTATCTCTAAAATTTGTATTTCAATAAATAATATCTACAACTCATTTGCGATATTGTTTTAGCTTACAGAAACTCTTTTTAGAGCAATGCTTTTTGTCTAAAGGCTTTTTGTAATACAATCTTGAAGCATCAGAATATATAGCCTACCCATATAAGCTTACGGATCCCAAATCTATATACACCAGACTCTATGGGCAATGGGACATACCCAATGACAACAAAAGGTTAAATCATAAAAACAATATGTGTGGAATCAAAGTATAATGGATCAGTCATAAGTCTACCATGGCACTCAGGTCAAAGGATCACAAATACTACTCAACTCGAGAAAACCATCTATTGACGACATTATGAAATGTCTATTAAAGGCCATCATGAGTCAGTTCAGTACCCAATTTTTACTAAATGCCTGTATGCCTATATGAGCTTCCACTATAGTCATGATCTGCTAAGACAGATTGTCTGGACAATCTAGATATAAACATACACTGATATGAAAAGTTTACCATTCAACTCGTATGGATAAATGTTGATTAGGAATAATGTTTCTAAGAACATATTGTATAATGACATGTTTTAGTACTAGTTGCAACTCTTTGCAATTATGTTATTATAATAAAATATTCTTGAGTCGTTGTCCCATTACAAACAAGGCTCTAACTATTAGAATTACTAATTTTTAGTTCTGATTTAAACACTTTTAGGTCAAATTTAAACTTTTTTATATCTAAAATGTCTGAAAAGAAATAAAATTATTACCATATAATAAATTAATGATTTACTAAAATGCACATTATACAAATATCAATAAATTTTCATACAAATAATAGAATAGCGTGTTAGCACCATCTCTAACAACAACAACTTGTTTTAGCGCTATTTACCATGGTATCTATTGATTCCATTGTTTATAGATCCAACCAGCTCATATAGCACAAGCCCATAATTCAGATCTTATTGAGATATTAATTATTTAATTAGTATTTCGTGAGAAGAATGATTTCTCACAAGTTGAAGAGTTCCACTTAAATTCTTCTCTTTTGGTTGAAACAAATTAGGATTTCTATTAACTATAGTGTAATTAAATCATATTTTGATTTAGATTCATACATTTATACATTAAAACGGATTAGGATTTGTACATTATAAATAAGCATGCTACCTTGGCTCATTATTCATTATTTGATTATACGCTCATTATTCAATTCAGAATTCATTCATTATTCGATTATACGCTTATTATTCAATTCAGAATTCATTCATAATTTATATAATTCATTCATCAATCTCCTGCTTATCTTTGCAACACTAATAGAGGCATGCATGCACTAGTATATTTAGTTCTTATCTTTTGTAATTTGCTCCAAATTATGAATATTTGGCTATATAATTGTATTTTTTAATCATAGATAGTTGCATGAGGGAAAATGTGATGAATAAGAACAAACGAGAGGGGAATTTGACGTAAAACTAGCGAGATAGGCCTAAAACACGCGACCACTAGGATCTAGGCCTGGGCGCTGTAGCTTCCAAGGCAGAAAGTCCAGCGCCATGGTGCCCACTGCCCAGCGCCGCAATGCACAGCTAGCCAAGTGAAGATCGTGCATTCCAAGTGTTAGCACTGCCATACTAAGCCCCTAGCGCCGCCGCCAATGCGATACTAGAAAAATACCCTATTTTGAGTCCAATTTTGACTTAGATTCGAAGCCTCTGGCCTCTAAGGTTTCTCATCTCTCGCCCCTAGGGTTTCTCATACTTATAAAAATACTCTTTTGAAGGCTAAAACATATACTTTACAGAGGAAAAAATTTAGAGAAAGAATTCACACACAAAATTCAGAAATGAAAGCCAAGAAATCAAGATTTAATTTCAAGATTGAAGATTCAAAGCCAAGGAAGAGAGAGAAGCACATCAAGGCGTCTTCTTGAATAGTTTTTCTTATCTTTCCTTATTATTATGTGTGAGTGATTTTAAACTTAGGGTGCATACATGTGGGTTTATATCTATTATTCAAATATAGTATATGTATCACATTCATATATGCGTAGCGGATGAGCGGATTATAAATTACCCAATGATAAACACAAATAAACTTTTACATGTTATCTCATAAATGTAAAATATTTCACGATTGAGAAATAGTACCTTGTCAAGCCTTTGGTATATGGTCGAACTGAAGTACCCGTCTTGAAGCAACCTGTTTATAATTTTAGTTCCTCAACACGGTGGGTTTGAAGAAACTAGAATAGCATCTTTTTCAGTAAAGAATTCAACTCTTAAATCCTTGTTTTTACCTTGTAGTATAGGTGACCAAAATAAAAGAGGAAAAATGGAAGAGGTGTATTTTTGTGCTCTCAACACTTAAGAGAATTTTTTAACACTTAACAAAATGCACTTCCCTTTCTCCCTTAGTGTCATAACTGAATTTTTCCTTAATACATTTAGCAATATATTGCTCTTTCATTTGTTTATTATTTTTTTTCATTTTCTCATCTAATGGCACCCATTATCTAGGTCAATGTTTGCCATTAGTGTTTTGTTTATTATTGTTTACAATAAACTAAATGAAAATAAAATAAAATAAAAAATTATTTAAATGAACTTGGCCTAAATCTAGCTCAAATGAGAAAACACTTTCTCATTATTAAAAAATATCTTAAGACCAATAATTAACAAATGCCACCTATTTATTCTTATTATATTATTTAATTAATATTAAATAAATGATTTAATCATATTAAATCACAACAGAAACACATGCCGATTTAAATTAAAAAAGGAATTGTTTGATTTCAATTTAAATAATAATATTATATATTATTATTATTTTATTCAATAAACATTTTAATAAATAAAATAATGATATTATTTGTCCAATAAATAAAGTTATTTTGGTAATTTCCAAATCAAACAATAATTAGCTCACAATGTGCCATGTGTCAATATCCCATTAGTCAATAACTAATTGTTAACTAATTAACGTATGTAACTCTTAGGTCTTGACATGTGCACAACCGGAGGGAAACCGAAGTAAATGTTCGGTCTGCTAAATTTTTTTGGATCAAACTATTCAATCCGTTGCTCTGCCCTAGTGCACAACGAGTACACATCATATTGCGGGACTATCTAGGTCCACTCACGATTTATCAAATAGAATTATTCTATGAGTCCGAGATTAATGCCCCATGCACACATCGCGGATATTACAAATCAGTGTAGTAGACCATACAAGTTGAGGTCATAACGCGTACGTACAATTCTTCCGCCAATAATATCTTAGAAAAGTTGGGATATAAATCACTATCGTCAAATTCCTATGTGCTCATCTATAAACTTATCTTTAGACATGTATTTTGATAAACAATATAAGCAAACACTTTTGTAATATGGTTGAACCCTATTAGAAACTCTTTCTTGGGTTTGTTGCTTATAGCCATAAGACTTCTAAGATACAGTCTCTGAGCATCTGGATATATTAACTCATCCATGTGAGTTAATGGATCCTATATATGTGCACACCGATCTCCATAAGCATCGAATCATTCCCAGCGACACCCAACGATCACACCATGAAAGGTCTGTGACATGCGTAGAACTAAAGTATGATGGATCACTTACAAGACCACTGTGGTACTTAGGTCAAAGGACCACGTATACTACTCAACTCGAGAGGACCTTCTATTGACGGCTTTATGCGATGTTTATTGGGGTCTTCGTTGAGTCTGTTCAGTATTCAGTCCTTACTGAACATCTGTATGCTATACGAACTTTTAGTAAGTCCATGGCAGCTAAGAACAACCATCTAGACCATTTAGGTATAATATGCACTGGTCTATTAAAAGGATTTAACCGATAGACCTGAATCGGTGAATTAAGACCAGAACCATATAATTTTAGAATAGACTTACATAATAACATTTCTCAGCACCTATTGCAACTCTTGTAACTATGGTATTACTAATTTATTCTCAGGTCTTTATATTGTCACAGACAAGATTCTAACTTTTAGACTTCACTGATTAATATAACATGCTAACTTTTTATCATTTATAGTTTTCAGTGATGTTAACTCTTAGCATTGATCTAAACTTCTTTAAACCAAATCTGAACCCTTTCATATTATATAATGTCTGTAGTGTCACAAGTATTAAACCATTCAATAATAGTAATTAGCGATTTAATAAATAATATACTGTATAAATATTATAAAATAAAATTTCATACAATAATGGAATGTCATGTGAGCACAAATCCCAATAAACTCCCACTTGCTCTAGTGCCATTAATAGTGGTATCCTATACCCATAAACTCCACGTGTTTCTCAAACACCTTTGGTGTGAAGGCCTTAGTCAATGGGTCTGCTATATTATTTACAAAGTCAACTCTACAAATTATTACATCTCCCATAACCAAGATTCTTTTAATTATGTGGTGTTTCCTCTCTACATGCTTAGATCTCTGGTGCGCTTTTGGCTATTTTGCTTATGCAATGGCTCTGTTGTTGTCGCAGAATAAAGGGATATGATCCATCGAGCTTGGGACAATCAGAGCTCAGCGACAAACTTGCATATCCATACTACTTCCTTTGCTGCCTTAGAGGCTGCAATATATTCTGCTTCTATTGTTAAATTAGCTGTGGATTCTTATTAGGTGCTCTTCTAACTCACTGCAGTGTCGTTGAGGATAAATATATATCTAGATGTAGACTTTCTATCATTTGGATCAGACTAAAAGTCTAAATTTGTGTATCCCTTAACCTATAAATCAATTTCTTAATAAATGAGAAACTTGTCCTTTGTACCCTTAAGGTATTTGAGGACATGTTTAACTGCCATCCAATGGCTGTTACCTGGATCAGATTGATACCGACTAGTAACACTTACAGCCATGTTGATGTCAGGTCTTGTGTACATCATAACATACATCAGGCTGCCTACAGCTGATGCATATGGCATCTTAGACATTCTAACTCTTTCATCTTCCGTCTGAGGAGATATTCTCCGCGAAAGATGAATGCCATGTCTGAAAGGTATATTATCTGTCTTACAGTTAGTAAAGTTATACATTTCAATGACACTATCAATGTTTGATGATTGAGAGAGTCCTATCAGCTTCCTAGCTCTCTAAAATCTTTCATGGAGAAGTTTTTGTTTAAATAACTCTCAACTAATTGTTACATACTGATATCATTACCAATGATCAGTATGTCATCCACATAGAGAATTACGAAGACAATTATACTCTTACTAACTTTTTTATACACACATGGTTTCTCATCATTTTTGATGAAACCAGACCCTTTGATTACCTCATCAAAATGAAGGTTCCAACTTCGGGAAACTTGTTTAAGCCTATAAATGGACTTCTTCAGTTTACACATTAGACCTGTGGATTGGCTAGATGCAAAACCTTTAGGTTGTTCTATGTATATCTCTTTCTCAAGATATCCATTCAAGAATGTCGTCTTTACATCCATCTGTCATATCTCATAGTCATAATATGCAGTAATAGCCAATAAAATTCGTATTGACTTCAACATCACTATTGGTGTAAAGGTTTTCTTATAATCGATCACAGATCATTGAGAATAACCTTTTGCAACCAGTTGGGTTTTGAAGGTCTCTACCTTTCCATCGGGCCCACGTTTTCGCTTTTAAATCCATTTACAACAGATAAAAACTATTCCTTTAGGAGGCTCAACTAAGTCTCATACTTGATTGTGATGAATTGAGTCAATTTCAGATTTTATGGCTTCTTGCCACTTTCTTTAGTCGATGTCTAACATCATATCCTTATAGGTTAAAGGATCTTTTTTTTCATTAAGAAAACTCCAAGTTCACCTTCAGGAATCTGATCAAACCTAGTAGGTAGCCTGACCATCCTTTCAGACTTACGTAGAGGGTATGTTAAAAGTATTCCGCTCAATTAATTTCGAGGTTCCATCTCGGGTTCATGTTCGCTTTGATTGGCTTCATCAAGTGCAATTCTATGATCTCAAGAAAAGTGGCATATCGAGAAACAAACACATTTCGCTCCTCGAGATCATAGAATTGGTATCCCATTGAATTCTTAGGATGACAGGACGCCTCCCCCCCCGAGACCCTCTACTGTAGGTCACAGCGGCCCTGCCGGGCACCTCGACGGAAGTTCCTCAAAATATAACTAGGTAATTTTTGAGAAAGTTTAGAAAGGCGAACCCCTTTTTAGTTCTTGTTACTACTGAGAAAGTCTTGTAATATACATGAAAATGACATCTTAATTTAAAAAAAAAACAGACAGAGTTTCCCCTATTTTTTGAAAAATCTATATAAAATTTGCAAAGAAGTTTCACTTCTATTTCAAACACTTCTCAATACTACCAATTCGGACCTCCGATCTTTTTCAAATCAAATCCAACACAACTTAATAGTTCTATTTAAATCACAAAATGAGCATACTCATAAAAAGGTAAAAACGATCATCATAATATCGAAATCTCTTCTAGTTGGTTTAAAGCATACACACAAATATACATGCCTACAAGTACTATACAGAAAGCAAGGGGTGCTATTTACCACATTTACATATACAAAAATAATCTTCGGATTTGGCCCACTACTCGACAATAAGAGAATTAGCAGCTTGCGTACCGAGACCTGTACCTGGGAAGCAGTTTAGAAAATATAAAACACAAAACGAGTGAGCTAAAAGAGCTCAGTGAGTGCAATTACGATGTCAAATAAAATAACATTATGCATAGATAGTAAATTCTAAGTACATGCATAAATCGTGCTTCTAAAACTGATGTAAAGCTGTAAAACGGTTTCTAACATCATGTGTTGATGAAATCTTGCCGAGCGAGTTTTATCTATATTTTTAGAAAACAATATCCAAAATCTATATAACACAATAACTACCATGTACATATAAATGCATAAAATGCTATTGGTAGATCGAAAACTAGTAAAGTCCTCGCTCGGCCATTTTCTTTCTAAACTATACCAATGGTAACCTTAAAGCTCTATACTTACGCGGTGACTCACCTAGCACCGCACATGTGAGTAGGTCGTGGGGCATCTTAACTAGCAGCACCCACAGTGACATCTCCAGACATCTCACTGGCTATGCAGCGAAATCCTATATCGCATAGACAATACTCCGTACACATAGAGCGACTTACATGACTTGACACCCCGACTTTTCAGAGTTAGTGACACGCCCCCTATGACCTACCCATGTGTACGGGATATACCGATCGGGTCTAATACAATCACCATCACTATAATCTGAGGGTACCAATGGCCTTTAAAACGGATGTAAAATTTTTTAAACTGTTTCTCAATCCGAACATGTAAAAGCATGTCTATAGATATATATCAAGATCATAAATCATGTTTATGCATCGAAAGCTCATAAAACATATATATTCATTATGCGAAAACATAATAAACGAAAGTAAAAGAAATGACAGATTTTCACTCACAACCGCTTTGCGCTCAATTTCGCTCTGGATTTCTGCTCCCGTTACCGCTCTCGATTTTCTTCACCTACGCGCCATAAATGACATTTAGAACTAAATCGAATGTTAGAATCTCATCTAACTACTAAACGCCCTAATCGGCATACAAAGCCCGGATGCATACTACTTCCCGATTTTTATTTACGGAGCCATTTAATCTAATCTAACTCACCATTTGACGCCTTGAAAATTATTGAACGCCTTATAACTTTGTTGGACATAATTGCCCTTCACCTTTCTAAAATGGACAATTATGTCCCAATTTTTTTCATTTTTGGTTTTCCATCAACCATATACATTCAATTTACAATATGCACCATTTACACACAACAATTCAATCAAAACACCACTCAATCCCTAACTTCCCTAAAGTGGCAGAATTTCACCCTAGGTTCCAACACATTCCTTTTCTCAATTTCTTGTTCTAATTACCACAAAATAAAGCCAATTTCATTCTAAAGCCCTAATTACAACCAATTGAAATCTCTACATCAAAATCACCAAAAACCCTAATTCTTACCTTGCCAATTTCTTCAAATTGATGACTCCTTCAAGCTCCACACTAGAATTCAACTCAATCTAAGCCAAGAATACACACAAGAATATCAATTGAAGCATTCTTGAAAGCTCACTTATCAAACTCATAAAACAATGCTTTTCTTACCTATTTGTCTTGAATTTTCACTAATGGAGGCTTCAATTGAGCTTAGGGATTCATATATAACCTTATTTTACCTTGATTACACATGAAAAATCACGGAAAAAAAATTAAAATTTTACTATAGCAGCACCTTAAACCCTTGCACGAATTTGTTCTATTTTTTGCTCTAAGTGTTTGCTTTTCATCTCTTGAAAACTCTACACACTTCTAACATATATATAGTGCTCCCTCAATTGACCATTTTACCCTTCAACTTACTCAAAATTTCTAATTTGCCATTAGTTCAAATGAAAGGATTTAATTGTTTCTTTTGTAACTATCTAGTTAGAATAGTCAAAGGAACTAACTAGAATTTTCAACTTGGCAATTGATAGGGGCATAAAGGCACTAGTAGGATTTGTACTTAACTTTCGTATTTTACTCCAAATCATAAGCATTTGACTATTTAATTGTGTTTTCTAATTATAAACAGATGCATGATGAAAAATGTGACGTATAGGAATAAACGATAGGCAAATTAGATGTCAAACGAAGAGGTTACGCTCAAAATACGAAAGTAGCGCAGTAGCATGTGGCTGGGCGCCGCGCTGCTTCTGTACATTTTCTGCACTTGTATGCTGTTCATCTTTCTTTTCTACACTTTTAGGATTTCCTTACTGCAATTTTACAGTTTCAGCACTTGTTTTGCACCTTTGTAACATTTGAGGAAAAGGAATAGGGGGTCTATATGGTTGCACATTTTCTTGTTGATCAACCCTCTCATTTTCCTTCATCTTTGGAAGTGGTGTTGGTAGTGTGTCATTATGTAAGACCTTACCACTTTGTAAGTTGACGGCTTGGCATTGCTCTACACTTTCTCTTGGATTAGCTTTAGTGTTGCTTGGTAAAGTCCCTTGAGGTCGATTATTTAGTGCTGCAGCAAGTTGCCCTATTTGAGTCTCTAGATTTTTCAAAGATGCAGAATGGTTTTGTAGAATAGCATCATTCGACTTCATGTACTGCATAAACATATCTTCCAAGGATGCTTTCTTTTCATGTGGGGGATGAAATCCGAGTGGGTTTGGTTTAAATTGCTGGCCTTGGTTGCCACCCTAAGAAATATTTAGATGATTTCTCCACCCCGAATTATAGTAATTTGAATGTGGATTATTCTGCTGTCTATTATGGTTCCCCACATAGTTTGCTGACTCTATGCATTGCCCATTCAAGTGATGTCGCCACAGAAGTCACAAGTCACAATTTGGGTCTTGATAGCATTCATAGAATCAAACCTCTTAGTTAATATATTGATCTGTGCAATCAATGCATTAAATGCATCAATCTCATGAACTCTAACAACCTTTCTTGGTGTGACTCTTTCAGCAGGCCATTGATAGCTATTCGATGCCATCTCTTCTAATAACTCATATGCTTCATCTGTGGACTTATTAATCAGAGCTCCTCCAACAGCAGCATCGATAATTGTCCTTAAATGACCTACTAGCCCATTGTAGAACATTTGGACTAATAACCATTTCAAAACTCTATGATGGGGACACTTCCTCAACATGTCCTTGAATAGTTCCCATTCTTCGTATAATGACTCACCTTCAATCTGCACAAATGAGATGATGTCATTCCTCATCTTAGTTGTTTTCGCTGGTGGAAAAAACTTTGCTAAGAACTTCTGTGCTAGGTCATTCTACGTTGATATAGATCCTGATGATAATGACATCAACTAGCTCTTGGCCTTATCCCTCAATGAGAAAGGGAATAGTCGCAACCTGGTGGCATCATCTGAAATCCCATTAAACTTGAATGTATGACAAATCTCCAAGAAATTCACAATATGCATGTTGGGATCATCATTGGGAGCTCCACTGAATAGCACCGACTCCTTAAGCATCTAAATAGTACTTGGCTTGATTTCAAAGTTGTTTGCATTAACAGTGGGGCGTCGAATACTAAACTGAATGCCTTCTGTTGTAGGAACAACATAATCCCTCAACAATCTCTGCGGATTCATAGGCTCAAACACTGGATTATTAATATTGTTGTGATTCTCTGCCATGTTTCTGTTTTGATGTTGTTCTCTACAAAGTCTCCAGAATGTTCTTTCAATCTTAGGATTAAAAGACGTTAAATTTTCACTATTGGTTCTTCGCATGAACTGTCAAAACAAAAAAAAATATATAAATGGTGACTAGAACGGAAAAAGAACTATAATAATAATGCAATAAAATAAATTCAAAGTAAAAGTAAGATAGTATGGTATTAGTATCAATCTAAGATTAGATAAAATAGTCCTCGGCAACAGCGCCAAAAAGTTGATGTCTATTTTAATGACCTAGCGCAAGTGCACTCTTTTTGTATCAAGTAATATAGGACTAAGTTCAGATTATCGATCCCACATAGACTATTGTTTCTATTTTCTTCAATTGAATACTAAAATTACTCTACTTTACCTTTATCCAGACTAGCTTCAAGGATGGAGTTTAACTAACTAAATTATTGTTATTGAACTGAACCTAATTAAAATATTACAATTACTTAGAGATAGAATTCACTCAATTGATAAGTAATCCAGGGTATCGTCGCATCCTCTAATAGTTCACTGAACCCTTTAACCCCTTAGTTATTTTCCTTTTTATCAATTGATTGGCTAGACACTGATTTTATCATAAGCTTCTGTCGACAGTCGAATGATAATATCACACCCTAACAATTACCTATATGTCTATGGTAATCCGAATAAGATGCAACTCATTAAGATTAAGTCTAATCAAACCATACATGCCACCTAGGTATATGTCTATCCTAGATGGAACTCATAAATATTACCCTATGATCATGTATCAACCTACCATAGGCTAAACACATGATTCCTTTCATCAAAGTTATCATGGTTCCTAAACAATCAAAATAGTGATCAAGTATAATGAAAGCATTAAGCATAGATAGATTGAATCTATTAAAGGATAAAAGTTCATAACTAAGAGATTAAAAGAATCAATTACATACTAGATTCAATAACGTCTAACCCTAGATCAAAAGAATTTAGCTCATGTTCAAAACAAGAATATCAAAACAAAAGTATGAAAATATAATGAACGAAATCATCTCTTAAAAGTAAGGAATAAAACAACACAAGTGATGCCCTGAGTTATTCTTCTTCCTCGTGTCTTGATTGCTCAAGAGTTGATTCTCCAATCTTCAATCTTCAATCACTTTACCTTGATCTCTTGGCTTGAATGAGTGTTTGTTGCTTGTGTTATTCTCCTTGCTAAATCTCTTTAATTTTTTTCCTCAAAAGAGAGTTTTTGTTGCTATGAGAAACTCTAGGCACCAAGCTTCGAATTCCTGCTTCAATAGGCGAATTTAGAAGGGTATTTAAACATCCGCACGGGCGCCGCGGCACTGGGCACGAGTACAGGTCTGTCAAGACGTCGACGAGTGCCGCAGTACTGGGTGCTGAGCACCGCGGCGCTCACACGCTGTTTTGGGTGCCGCAGCGCCCAGCCACCTGCTACTGCGCTACTTTCGTATTTTGAGCGTAACTTCTTTGTTTGACGTTCGATTTGCCTTCTATTTGTTCCTATGCGTCACATTTTTCATCGTGCATCTATTTATAATCAGAAAACACAATTACATAGTCAAATTCTTATTATTTGGAGCAAAATATGAAAGTTAAGTATAAATTCTACTAGTGCTTTTATGCCCCTATCTAATACCCCCAAACTTAAGACTTTGCTCGTCCTTGAGCAAAACGAAAAAAAAATATTCACAATTTATTCATGACTCAAAAAATAAAAATTAAAAACTAAAAACAAGCTCAGGTTGATTAGATGATCAATATTGTTGTCTCAAAAGTTGCAAAAAATAGCACAAGGTTATTTAGAAATCAATAAACAACTTTCAACAATCCTCATACTATTGATCAAATACTTCATTCTCTCTTATTAATGATCACTTGTGTGTGTGTGTAATAAGCAAGTAATTAGCTAAATAGAATATAGATTTACTAAATACTTAAGAAAGTACATAAAGATGATATCTCAGTATAGTTTCAATTATAACACTATCATAAGCATGCTTTTCATACTACTCTCCACTAATGTAGAAATACACATGTCTAAGGATCTATTTAGGACTTTATTAGCTTGCAATGTAAGGCTAAGGTAAAGATGGGTTATAAAGATATATATAAAGTGCAAATCACACCATTAAAACTTAGACTTTACTCAGAAACCTCTTGATTATTTCTCCTCCTTGATTATTCATCTCTTCCCCAAAACTTATGCTATTCCCATTTTTCTTTTAATCCATTTTACAAAGAATTTCTTTTTTTTCTTAAGCTGGGGGTATTATGCATTTAAACATTTCTTTTTTAAAGAGCAATGCAAAGCTGTTTCTTTGAGAAGTGGCAAGAAGTTGCAGTCAAATAGTGCAGAAGTGAAGAAAAGTGCAGAATGTAATGAAGAAAATAATGCAGAAGTGCAGAACATATACAGAAACAGCCCTGGCAGTCATTCACACCTCCTTCACTATTTCTACAGAGGCTGCAAAATAAGAGATTATCTAAAACCAGACTGGTTAGGCATCTCACACCTATATAACCCAATCTTATGTGCCATAATTAAGTATCATTTAAAGCTTCTACATTATTAGTAGTGTTACCCTGTACATTCATGACATTTCTCATTATATCTAAAATATAATGCCCACTAATTAACTGACACTCAGCTAATAAAATATTAAACATATCACATAAATATAAAGAGCGGTTCTTAATATACATATCATACCCTTCACTGTCAAGTACAGGAAGAGAGATAATTTTTCTGATCATAGTAGGCACAAAATAACAGTTATGAAGTACAAAAATTTTATTACAATGGAGAATTAAATCATAATGTCATATAGCTTCGACCCATAAGAGATCACCATTTCTTACTCGAAGCTGTACCTCTTCTGGCTGTAGCAATATAAATTTCTTTAGACCCTGTAACATATTACAAATATGAGAAGGACTTACGGTATCTAATACCCAGCCAATACTAGCATCAAATGCTAAAAAAATATTAATAATGGGAAAGATAATACCTGAGGGAGTCTTCTTCACAATGGCAAGGTAGTTGGGGCAGTTGCATTTCCAATGCTCATCCTCATCGCAATAAAAGTATTTGCGTTTCATTTTCGGTTTCTTCAGTGGCTTAGATAACTGTCATCGCTAAGGACCCATCTTAGGTGTCTACCTCACCTTTCTTTTCTTATTCTCTTTCGACTTCCCAGAAGCCATTGGGGTCAAAGATAAAGCACCATGAATAAGGAGGGTCGAGCCTCCTTTATGTATGTCTTCATCTGCTGTCTTCAGCATATTATGAAGATCGGCATAAGTAGGGGCATTTCTTGCATATTGAAGTTTATGATGAACTGTGCATATGACCCAGGTAGGGATGTTGTACTCGCATATGATCTTCACATTTCTGCGTGGCTTCTTGTACTCCATCGTTCATCCATAATACCTTCACTAAGGGAATGCTTTTATTACGAAGTACTTGCTCTTTTCAGTCTAGAATTTGCACAGCTTTTCTTCGTAAGTCAAGTTCTTGTTTAATTCTACTAATTATTCCCTTAGGATGTGCGAAGGATCTACTACATACTTGCGAAGCATGGAAACATGAAACACATTATGGATTCCAGCTAGATCTTCAGGTAACTGTAGACGATATGCTACCTTTCTAACTCTTTCAACTATCTCGTACGGCCTAATATAACGGGGACTCAGCTTTCCTTGCTTCCCAAATCTTAGTACTCTTTTCTATGGCGATATCTTCAGAAAGACCTTATCACTGATCTGAAACTCCAAGTCTCTTCTCCTGTTATCTGCATAATTTTTCTGTCTATCATTAATTATTTTCAATCTCTGCCTGATAAGTTGAATCTTTTCTGAAGTAATCTGGACAATTTCTAAGTCGATCAACTTCTTTTAACTTACCTCATCCCAATAAACTGGAGTTCTGCATTTTCTTCCATATAATGCTTCATATGGTGCCATCCTGATGCTAGTCTAATAGCTATTATTGTAGGCGAACTCCATTAGCGTCAGATAAGTATCCCAACTCCCCTTAAACTCTATAACATACGCTCTAAGCATATCTTCAAGTGTCTAAATTGTCCACTCAGATTGACCATCCGTCTGTGGATGAAACGCTGTACTGAAACTCAATTTTGTGCCTAGAGCTTTCTGTAAGCTGGGCTAAAATTGAGAAGTAAATCGTGGATCCCTATCTAACCAATAGGTACTAGAACGCCATGGAGCCGTACCACTTCACTTACATACAACTGAGCCAATTTGTCTAAAGAATAACTGCTTCTAATGGGCAGGAAATAGGCTGATTTCATCAATCTATCAACAATTATCCATATTGTGTCACTGCCTCTCTGGCTATGCAGAAGTCCTACCATGAAGTCCATGGTAATTCTCTCCCACTTTCACTTTAGAATCGAAAAGGGTTGCAAGAGTCTTGCAGGTTTCTAATGCTCAACCTTTACTTGCTAACAAGTTAGGCATCTTGAAACAAATTCGGCTATATCTTTCTTCATGCCCTTCCACCAGCAGTGGTCTTTTAGGGTACGGTACATCTTTGTGCTCCTCGGATGCATAGCATATGCAGAAGAATAAGCTTTTTCCATAATCTCTCTTCTTAACTCATTTACATCCGGAACACATAACCTCTGACCTAAGGTTACTACACCATCCTCGGTCACTGAAAGATCCTTCCGCTGCCCAGACTTGATTTCACCCTTTAATTTAACTACCTGTGGATCTTGAGTCTGTAGTTCTCTGATCCTATCAACCAGTATTGGACGGACCTGAAATGTGGGTAATAGTGCTCCCAAATCTGACAATTCTAATTTTAAACCTAAAGACCTCAATTCTATCAACATTGATAGATATGTGACCTTCAAGTAAGCTATTAAACTGACAGGCTTTCTGCTGAGAGCATCTGCTACCACATTAGCTTTTCCCGGATGGTACTTTAGGGTGTACTCATAATCTTTAATAAGCTTCAGCCACCTTCTCTGCTTCGTATTCAATTCTTTCTGGGTGAATAGGTACTGTAGGTTCTTGTGATTGATTAGTGTGCGATAGTAGCTAAGCGCAAGTGCACGCTATCGTATCAAGTAATATAGGACTTTAAGTCTAGATATCGATTCTACAGAGACTATGCAATCAATTCTATAAATAAAGTACTAAAATTATACCTACTTAACTTTTATTCAGAAAACCAAAATTTGGAATTTATATAATTAATCTAGTTCTCTCAATTAACTAAACAAAAGTAAAGAGTAGAATTCACAAATAAAGATAATCTAGGATTTTGACTCGTCCCCTAGTATTTCATTGGATTCATTAACCACTTAGTTAATCCCTTAATACCAATTGATTGGCTTAGACACTAATCTCATTACAAGCCTCTGTCGATGGTTAAGTGACTATATTATGCATTCTAACAATCACCTATATGTCTATGGTAATCAAATTAGAATGTAATTCATTAAGATCAAGTCTAAATTATACCATACATGCCACCTAGGTTTATGTCTATACTAGAGGAAACTCATAGTTATTACCCTATAATCATGCATTAAATTACCCTAGGCTAAACACATGAATCCCTCCGTCAGGTTCATCATGGTTCCTCAATCATTCAAAATATTGATCAAGTATAATGAAAGCATTAAACACAAGATAGAATAAATCAATTGAATTTATCAAGTTCATAAACTAAAATTTAACAAAATCCAAATCCATACTAGGTTTACATAGTCTAATCTTAGATGAACAAATTAACCCATCACAAAACCAAAAGTATCAAACTAATTTATAAAGATCAACAAGAACAAGCATATAATGATAAAAAAAAAGAGAAGAAAAACTAATCAAAGTGACTCCTTGATGTGCTTCTCACTCAATCTTGACTTGAAGCTTGAATTTTGATCTTGGTTCTTCAATCTTTGGCTTTGATCTTATGTTGTGAATTCTCTTTCTAAGTTTTTGCCTCTTTTCTCTCTTTTTCTCCTCCCTTTTTCCTCCTCCCCTCTTAGGGTTTTTGGTTTTCTATTTATAAGTTTTTATCTTCAAAATACTGTTTTACGAGTTACTGTAGCAAAAATACTATTCATATATAATGTAGTATAATACTATTCCCTGACACTGTTCACTGCCACGAGCGCCGCGGCGCTGGATTGTGGGCCCCACAACGCTTAGTTGCTGGGTGTTGTGGGGCTCAACCCTAGTGCCCATTTCGTATTTTAAGCGTAACGTCTTCGTTTGACGTCCGATTCGCCTCCCGTTTGTTCCTATGCGTCACATTTTGCATCATGCATCTGTTTATGATCAAAAACCGCAATTAAATAGCCAAATAGTTATGATTTAGAGTGATGAACACATGAAAATATATGTTGTTAAGAGATTCAATCACCATTTAATGTCACTAATTTTAGTGTTTTCTGTATTTTTAGCTTGAAATAAAGTGTTCTCCTTAAATTGTGATTAATGAATGTTATTTGGACAGGTTTAGGTAAACTGGATATAACTCTCAATGTAGAAATCAAAATGAAGAAATTCTTGAACCTGGTGCAACATGACGCAATCTTACACAAATTTGAAGAATAGTGGAAAAGCCAAATCCAACATGTTATGGGCCAAAAATTGAGATACAACAGAACCGGACTACAACTCTTACCCAGCTTGACCCAATTCACATATTTGGACCATATCTCACAAAATACGTACTCAATTGATATAATTCTTGAAGCTGTGAATTGCTGACTTTACTATCAACAACTCGTATGTTTATGGTAAAGTCCAAATCAGCCGTTATCATGGACCAAATCGCATTGCAAGTGGGTAAAATGGTTGTTGGCCGAATTCTGATGTACCTTTGGAATTTTGCTCATATCTCATTGGATACTCATCTAATTTGCATGAAATCAGTGCCTATGGAAAGAAGGGTCAAAATTATACAACTTTCATGTCGGCTACAGAAGCTGAATTGATCATTTACATTATCAAAAATGTGCTGCAAGTGGATACACGAGTTATTGGCTTAAAATTATTGAAGATTGATGTCATCCATGACATATGTCCATTCATTGCCTATATAAGGAGACCCTTAGGACGTTTTTAATAGATAATTTCTCTCTTCTTTTATTCTCATTAACATGTATTGTAATTTAGGCTAGAGTTCCTAGCAAGGCTAAGAGATAAACTTTTATGTGTAGTAAATCTACTTCCATGCTTTGATTCGGTGTCAAGAGCTATAAATGTTGTAAGTTTGGTTTTGATTAAACTCTTATCTATTCTATTTTCTATAATCCAGAGATTATAATTCTCATGTCTCATAAATGTTCAGTCATGCTTTTCTTATATGATTCATGTTGATTTATAATTGTTACTGGTTACATTGTTTTATATGTTAATCTTTTACTGCAGTATTGTCAATTTGATATATTGTCGATCTTGGATAACATGTAAGGGCAATAAATGTTTGATATTCAAGTTAATCTTTTACTGCAATATTGTCAAAATGATATATTGTCGATCTTAGATAACTTGTATAAATAACATGATGTGTGTTAATGCTTACAAAGAGTTTAACTAAATCAAATACATGTGTTATCAAATGTGCTATATATTACATACCTTCTGATTGATTGTTTGGGATGTGAAACTTTCAGTTGAGTTATAAATATCGAATCAAAGTATATAGTAGATTTATAAAGCATAATTGTGATTCTCAAAGCCTTGCTTAAATCATCATAAGACATTTTCCTCAATTCATAGATAATTCTATCTCATCCGTTTAAATCAATTACCCCTTTGCTACTGCTTTAATATTTTACTTCACTAACCTATTTTGCCAAGAGCTTCCTCGTGGGATCGACACCTCAATCTATACTGCGATAGCCGCGTTATATTTTGAGCGTAAACAAAAATTTGGCGCCGTTGCCGGGGAAGCACACTAAGCGAAAGTCGGTTGCAATTATAAATACTTAAGTGGTAACTTTGTATATTTTATTTTCTTTGTAAACTCATAGTTTTATTTCCTTTGTTGTAATTTATTTATTATTCATGGTTGGTTCTACCACCTAATTTATTTTATTTTTTTTAGTTAATTTGTTATATTTTATATTATCTTAATGGCTGGTTTTGCCGCCTAATTAGTTTATTTTCTTTTATCTATTTATTGCACTTTTTTTTAATGGCTGGTTTTACCGCCTAACTTTGTTCACTTTCTTTTATTTATTTATTGTACTTTATTTCTTTAGTTAATTTATTGTATTTTTTTTTATTTTGTGGCTGGTTCTACCGCCTAACTTAGTTTCTTTATTTCGTATTGTACTCTATTTATTTATTGCACTTTTTTTATTGTACTTTATTTTCATTTTCTTTTACGTATTTATTGCAATTTATTTTCTTTAGTTAATATGTTGTATTTTCTTTTTATGGCCGGTTCTACCGCCTAACCTTTTATTTATTTACTTATTGTATTTTCTTTTTATTATTTATTTATTGTACTTTTTTTTCGTATTTTATAGTCTTTTGTTTAGTTATTGTATTTATATTTCATGGTTGGTCTTACCACCTAACTTATTTCTATTTCTTGTTGTGTTTATTCCACTTCTTAATTTTCCTTAAGCATTTCTTTCCTAAAAAAAAAAAAAATTAGGATGTATGCATCGACCTAGAGACAAACGAGGAAGATTTGTGAGAGAACTAGAACTAGAACTAGAACCACTCCCACAATTTGTAAGTGAAGAGAATTCACCTTCTAGTTCATCTTGTAATTCTAACACAATGAGCCAACACGAAGAAAACCCCGTTAGAACTCTAAAAGATTACTTGCATCCTACTCGCACAGCCACACCATCATGCATTATATTTCCACCTAACATACCACATTCGGATTTTAAACCTGGAATGATACAACTTCTTCCCACTTTTCATGGTCTAGATAGTGAAAATCCTTATGTACATGTTAGGGAATTTGAAGAGGTAATTGCCACCTTCCATAGCCAACCTGAAGCCATAGACACTGTTAGGCTTAAATTTTTCCCTTTTTCTTTGAAAGACAAAGCAAAGAGTTGGCTATACTCTTTGAGGCCGAGGTCTATAGGAACTTGAGCAGAAATGACCCAAGCATTTTTCAATAAATACTTCCCACAACACAAAACTAATGGCCTGAAAAGACAAATTTCTTCATTCTCCCAAAAAGACAGTAAAACCTTATATCAAGCATGGGAAAGGTTTAAAGAGTTGCTAAATTTGTGCCCTCACCATAGGTATGAAAATTGGCGCTTGGTTAGTTATTTCTATGAGGGACTCACAATTAGAGAGCGCCAATTTGTTGAGATGATGTGTAATGGGGAGTTCCTTCACAAAGATCCTGAGGAAGCCATAGAATTCCTTAATGACTTAGCCGAAAAAGCCCATACATGGACTGGACCTAGCATTGCTGAAAGCACAAATAGGTCACGACCCAATGGAGTTTTCCATCTTAGGGAAGAGGATAACCTCAAAGCCCAATTAGAGGTCTTAATTAGGGAGTTAGAGGCCTTGAAATCCAAAGATAGAAGAGTCACCCACACGATTGCTAGAGTTGAATCACACGATGTCTGTTTTGTCTGTGGAGGAGCGGAACACTTAGCTCAGGATTGTCCCACGTATAGTGAGATGAGAGGGATATATGAGGAACAATGTAATGCCCTAGGGATGTACAAGAAGCCTTATTCACCCTACTCTGAAACATATAATCCTAGCTGGAGAAACCACCCAAATTTCAGTTGGAAATCTGACCAACAAACCAACAACCAATGGAAACAAGAACAACAAGCACCCAAGTCTTATGTTGCACCTCAATATAATGCATGACCAACTAGGAGTTCTTTAGAGGATACATTACAAGCATTTATGGAGGCATAAAGTAAGACTAATAAAAAATTTGAAACAATTCTTGCACAGGTGGTGGACGAAAACAAAGAAATCAAGAGTCAAATCACAAAGTTGACCAGTGCCTTAACTGTACAAGAGCGAGGTAAGTTTCCATCTCAACCTCAATCCAATCTGAAAGGATAATTCATGGCACAAGCTTCTACTTCTGATGTTCAAAATCTCAAAGAAGTCAATGCCATTACTACTCGAAGTGGTAAGATTGTAAGTAAGCCTACTCCTGAAATTAACACATCTACGAGTAGTAAAGATGCCCCCCTTGAAAAAGAGGCCACAATGGAAAAAGAGCCCGAAAGTAAGTTTTCAATCCCAGTGCCTTTTCCTCAAGCTCTTCGACCGGTTGAGAAAAATTCAGAAATTCAAGGTGAGATTTTGAAACATTTGAAACAAGTTAAAATTAATCTTTCCTTGTTACATTTGATTAAGCAGGTTCCAACTTATGCCAAAGTCATCAAGGATTTATGCACTATCAAAAGAAAACACCATGTGAAGAAAACTGCATTTTTGGCAGAACAGGTAAGTGCAGTGATTGAACAAAAGACATCACCCAAGTATAAAGACCCAGGATGTCCCACAATCTCCTGCCAAATTGGGACACATGAGTTTGGTCAAGCTTTATTGGACTTAGGAGCAAGTGTAAATTTAATGCCTTATTCTATTTACTTGCAGTTGGGACTTGGTGAGATTAAACCAACATCTGTAGTCCTACAATTAGCTGACTGATCAATCAAGAAACCACGGGGAATAGTAGAAGATGTTTTGTTGTAAATTGACAAATTTTACTATCCTGTTGATTTTCTTGTTTTAGATACTCATTCTGTTGTTAACATGGAGTCAAAAATCCCTCTTATTTTGGGGAGACCTTTTCTAGCCACTGCTAACGCTCTTATTAATTGCAAAAATGGTCTAATGAAATTATCTTTTGGGAATACGACTCTTGAGGTGAACATTTTTAACATTGGCAAACAACCACGAGAAGAAGACGAGTGCTATCATTCATATATGATAGACACACTTGTAGCGGAGGAAGCTTATAAAAATCATGGTTATGATTCTTCGAAAAACCTTCTCAATTTTGATTTTGAAGAATTGTATTATCCTGATGTAACAACTAATGTGTTTAGTATTTTTGACTCACAGGATAAACGGACTCGATTTTGGAAACCAGGCATTGAAAAGTTGCCACGAGAGGGGGAGAAACCAAAACCATCAAACCTTGGGATACCACGTGTCATCATTAGTAACCAAGGAACACATTTCTGTAACCGTTCTCTTAAAGCTTTGAATGTTGTAGGTCTACAGAGAAAGTTACAATTGTCAGAAATAGAAGAGCTACGAAATGATGCATATGACAACTTCACAATTTTCAAAGCTAAAATGAAAGTAGCTCATGATAAACAGATCTCAAGGAAACATATTGAGCCAAATCAACGGGTCTATCTTTATGATTCTCGATTGCATTTACACCCTAGAAAGTTGAGATCTCGATGGACTGGTCCATTTATGGTAAGACATGTTTTTCCTAATAGTGCCGTTAAAATAGAAGACCCCACTGATGGACGGACTTTCAAAGTGAATGGACAGCGGCTAAAAAGCTACGTGGAAAAGGTAAACGACTCTATGTACCTAGGCGAGATCCCTCTTGTGGATCCTGTCTATCGTGATTGATCAGGTTCAATCTATCTGTACCATATTTTATATTTTGTCTATATTTTATCTTTTGACTTTCTATTTTTGCTTTTATTTTCCTACACATTTTATTTTTGTTTATTTTCTTCTTTTTATTTTTTCTTCAGTGTGATTTTATTTCCCGGTCAAGTGGCGGATATGGTACTCCGTGACTATTAAAGTCGGTTTCTCAGTTCCCTAAAAACTGTCCCTCAAACTGTGCATTCATCTTTTTTCTTTCTTTCAAAATGGATCGCATTCTTGCCAACCTTAAAAAATGTTTTCCTTCATTTCCTCAAAATGCTCTACTTAAGATTTACAAAGCACGGTGTGAAAGACTAAGGCTATTGATGTTGGGTAATATCCCTGTGAACCTTCATTGGTTAATTGAAGCCAAGGTTCGGTTGTCTGGTGAGTTTGAAAATGATTTTGTTTCTCATATGCTTGGTCTTGGAAGAAGCTCTTATGCCAAAAGGTGACGAGCAAAAAGGTTACAAGTCTGTCATAAATGTGCTCGATGGAATTGTAATCGGAGTTGTCGTTCTTTAGGATTCGTATCTAGAAATCGAGAAGACAAAATTCAGTTCATTAAGGATGGACTGAGTAAGGAGTCTTTGGATGATATCCTGTGGGCTCGTGCAACGTGAACTTCTCGATTTATGGAACAAATTCAAAAATGAACATCAACGGTATAGTCTCGGGAATTTGACTCTAAAAGACCCTGTTTGCCAATTTATAAGAAAATTGGATGGGAAGCCTATCCCCGACCCATAGAGGGCGTTTAAGCCGTTACTGGACGTAAAACCAGAGGAAGATGTGAGCCACAATCACAACTACTTGTAAATACATGTGTTTTAATTTCAAACTTTATTTTATGAATAGTAGGGCTACTCATGTAGATGTCTTAAATTCAAATCTTTTTGTTCAATAATGCATGTGGGTCATTATGTTTAAATTTTTGTATTTTATTTTTAACTCTCTTTTGACAAACTGTCGGGTTACCATAATCATTGTTATCATTTGGCACTCTATAAATACAGCACCTCAGTTTCTTCATTTTCATATATTGAGATAAAGGTGAGAATAGATATGGAGGAAACCCAAGTTCGACAATTTTGAAATATATGTGTATTTTGTGGATCTAGTCCTGGGGAGAGTAAAGTGTTCGTAGAAGCAGCAAACAATCTAGGAAAAATATTAGCTGTAAGAAAAATTCATTTGATTTATGGAGGAGGTAGCCTTGGGCTAATGGGTGTGTGTCAACAGCTGCACATTTAGGAGGAAGTCAAGTTTTAGGTATTATTCCTACAGCTTTGGCCGTGGGAAACCTGACCGGGAAAACAATAGGGGAAGAATTACAAGTCTCAACCATGCATGAACGTATAGCCAGAATGCTTTGCAATGCAGACGCTTTTATTGCTTTACCAGGTGGTTTTGGTACCTTGGAAGAAATTTTTCAAATTGTCTCTTGGGCCCAACTGAATATCCACCGAAAACCCATAGGTTTGTTGAATGTTAATAACTATTTTGATTGCTTACTTTGTTTTCTTGATCAAGCTGTGGAACAAGAATTTTATTTCACATTCGGCGCGACAGATCCTGGTTTCTGCTACTGAGGCAGATGAATTGATTAACAAATTACAGGCAGTTACCTACGAACCTGACCCAGCAATAACTCGGATCGATTGGTCAGTGGGCCTTAACAAGCGAAAATTGGATCTGACACTCCGTTTGTAAATTTTTCTTTTTATTTATTTATTTATCAGTACCATCATTTTAGTTTATATTTGCTTAAGTGTCTCTCAGGTTTGTTTCTTTCAAATAACTGGCGTTTCAGGTAATGTCTCCTATACTTTATCTCTTTCTACTTAAACATTGAGGACAATGTTTCATCTGGTTTGGGGAGAGGATAATAGACATACGTTGCATTTTGATTAAAAAAAAAAAAATTGTGGTCCGACATTTGATTAAAATGGCAGAGTAAAGAGTTCATTCTTGAACTCTTGAGACGCATTCTAGGTCAAATTAGAATGGCAGAGTAAGGAGTTTTAGTACTAACTTTTGAAATGCATTTTAACTAACTTTTTGTTATTTTGTTTTATATTTCATGCATTGTCGTTTACTGCTGGTAGTCTTGGTAATTCTTGTATAAAGGAATTTGCTTTTCTGCCTAAGTATGATTTCAGAATTGTTTAGGTTGAGTCACTGTTTCTATCTAGGTTACTAAAGAATGACTTCCAAAATATTTTTGAGCACAATGCTAAGCCTTGTGGTAAGATGGATGATTCAATTTATATAGCCAAGAGAATTTCCATGTTTAAGTATATATTTTTCTAATCTCACATATCTTTTGTGAGTAAGTGAAAAGGTTGAGAAAACAGCTTATGAACCTTCATTGATCCTTTGAATTGGTTAATTTTTGTTTAGAATGATATTATTTGAATTAAGGGATAAGTTGGTTACATTTGTGCATAATATAATTTGGTGAGAAACCTTTATAATGCTTCCTTGTATTCTTCAAAAATACAAAAAAAAAAAAAACACACAAAAGTACCAAAAACAAGAAAAAAAAGAAGCAATTCAGTTTAATAAAGTCTTCATTCAATTTTAGAAGACAAATACCTTATAAAACAGTTTTCTCACCAAGTTATAATTGTATTATTCTCACAAGCCAATTAAAGTTCTAAAGTTGGCGTATGATATGAATAATTGATTTTTAAACAAATAATTTTCCTATCTTCGGATCAATGTTAGTTTATATATCTGTCCTTAAAATTGACTTTTTCTTGAGTGCTTAACTGTTTTCCAACTCCATAAGAGAAGTCCTAACCTTTTAAACAGTCATACACCTGTGGGGATATGGAGTTGAGGCTTTTACTTGGAGAAATTCTCAAGGCTATATCTATTGTGGTTAGATGGTTATGGCTTAGTTCACACACACACAAATTACGGAAGTTGTAATTGAAAAAACCATGATAGCAACAGTGATCTCGAACTAACGTTTTGATTGAAATGCTTAGATAGTTTTGCATATTCTATTTACGCTTGAATTGCTAGAGACTAGCAATAAACTGGTTGGGGGCTGTGATGAACACATGAAAATGCATGTTGTTAAGAGATTCAATCACCATTTAATGTCACTAATTTTAGTGTTTTCTGTATTTTTAGCTTGAAATAAAGTGTTCTCCTTAAATTGTGATTAATGAATGTTATTTGGACAGGTTTAGGTAAACTGGACATAACTCTCAATGTAGAAATTGAAATGAAGAAATTCTTGAACCTGGTGCAACATGACGCAATCTTACACAAATTTGAAGAATAGTGGAAAAGCCAAATCCAACATGTTATGGGCCAAAAATTGAGATACAACAGAATCGGACTACAACTCTTACCCAACTTGACCCAATTCACGTATTTGGACCGTATCTCACAAAATACGTACTCAATTGGTATAATTCTTGAAGCTGTGAATTGCTGACTTTACTATCAACAACTCGTATGTTATGGTAAAGTCCAAATCAGCCGTTATCATGGACCAAATCGCATTGCAAGTGGGTAAAATGGTTGTTGGCCGAATTCTGATGTATCTTTGGAATTTTGCTCATATCTCATTGGATACTCATCCAATTTGCATGAAATCAGTGCCTATGGAAAGAAGAGTCAAAATTCTACAACGTTCATGTCGGCTACAGAAGCTGAATTGATCATTTACATTATAAAAAATGTGCTACAAGTGGATACACGAGTTATTGGCTTAAAATTATTGAAGATTGATGTCATCCATGACATATGTCCATTCATTGCCTATATAAGGAGACCCTTAGGACGTTTTTAATAGATAATTTCTCTCTTCTTTTATTCTCATTAACATGTATTATAATTTAGGCTAGAGTTCCTAGCAAGGCTAAGAGATGAACTTTTATGTGTAGTAAATCTACTTCCATGCTTTGATTCGGTGTCAAGAGCTATAAATGTTGTAAGTTTGGTTTTGATTAAACTCTTATCTATTCTATTTTCTATAATCCAGAGATTATAATTCTCGTGTCTCATATATGTTCAGTCATGCTTTTCTTATGTGATTCATGTTGATTTATAATTGTTACTGGTTACATTGTTTTATATGTTAATCTTTTACTGCAGTATTGTCAATTTGATATATTGTCGATCTTGGATAACATGTAAGGGCAATAAATGTTTGATATTCAAGTTAATCTTTTACTGCAATATTGTCAAAATGATATATTGTCGATCTTAGATAACTTGTATAAATAACATGATGTGTGTTAATGCTTACAAAGAGTTTAACTAAATCAAATACATGTGTTATCAAATGTGCTATATATTACATACCTTCCGATTGATTGTTTGGGATGTGAAACTTTCAGTTGAGTTATAAATATCGAATCAAAGTATAGAGTAGATTTATAAAGCATAATTGTGATTCTCAAAGCCTTGCTTAAATCATCATAAGACATTTTCCTCAATTCATAGATAATTCTATATCATCCGTTTAAATCAATTACCCCTTTGCTACTGCTTTAATATTTTACTTCACTAACCTATTTTGCCAAGAGCTTCCTCGTGGGATCGACACCTCAATCTATACTGCGATAGCCGCGTTATATTTTGAGCGTAAACATGGAGTAAAATACAAAAGTTGAGTACAAATTATACTAGTGCTTTTACACCCCTATCAATGATCCGTAAATAACTTACAAGAAACCCCATACAAATAATGCCTCCAAATTCTTAGGGCAAAAACTACTACAGCTAGTTCTAGATCATGTGTAGGATAATTCTGTTCATGCTTCTTTAATTGTTTGGAAGCATAGGCTATTACTTTCTCCTTCTACATCAGTACACAATTTAGACCCTGCCTGAAAGCATTACAATATATGGTAAATCCATCATTCCTCGACAAAAGTGTAAGCACTGGGGATAAAGTCAACCTTCACTTTATCTCTTCAAAAATCTGCTGGCACGCTTCCAACCATACAAACTTCTCTTCTTTCCAGGTTAGTTTAGTTAAAGGAGCAGCTATTTTTGAAAATTCCTCTACAAACTTCCTATAATATCCGGCCAAACCCAAGAAACTACGTACCTTAGTCACGTTTGTGGGCTTTCTCCAATTCACTATTGCTTCGATCTTTTGGGGATCTACTACTACCCCTTCTGCAGAGATTACATGCCCCAAAAATGCAACTCTATCTAGCCAAAACTGACATTTACTAAGTTTGGCGTACAGCCGATGCTCCCTTAAAGTCTGCAAAACTATCATTAGATGTTCTGTATGCTCTTCCTTACTGCTTGAATAAACTAGTATATCATCAATAAATACTATCACAAACTGATCTAAATAGGATCGAAAAACTCTATTCATGAGATCCATAAAAGTAGCTGGGGCATTAGTCAGCCTAAAAGGCATAATCAAGAATTCATAATGCCCATAGTGGGTCATAAAGGCCATCTTAGGAACATTTTCCTCCTGGATCTTCAATTGATAATAGCCTAACCTCAGATCTATCTTAGAAAATACTCTAGCTCTTTGTAGCTGATCAAACAAATCATCAATTCTCGGAAGTGGATATTGATTACGCACTGTTACTTTGTTCAGTTCCCTGTAATCAATGCATAATCTCATACTTCCGTCTTTCTTCTTTATAAATAAAATCGGTGCCCCCCAAGGAGAAGTACTCGGTCTAATGAAACCCTTATTCACCAACTCTTTTAACTGAACCTTCAGTCCTTTCAATTCAGAATGAGCCATTCTGTAGGGTGCTTTAGAAATTGGTTGCGTTCCAGGGGCTACTTCTATTTTAAACTCTATCTCTCTATCTGGAGGCAAGCCCGAAAGATCTTCTGGGAATACATCCGGAAACTCTCTAACCACTGGAATATCCTCTAATTTCATTCCACCATCTCTTATAACTATGGCATAGACTAAGTAACCCTGACATAACTTTCGAAGCATCTTTCTTGCCTTAATTACTGACACCATGCTGGCGAAAAGTGATTTCCGCACCCCACAGAAAATAACTTTCGTTTCACCTGAGCTACATAATCTGACTTCTTTCTGGAAGCAATCTACTGAGCCTCGATATTTTGACAACCAATCCATCCCTATAATCACATCAAACTCACTAATGGCCAATACAATCAAATCCACCATAAACTATTGGCTCTCAATATTGATTTTACTACCCCTATACACCCTGTTTGCTACAATAGAGTCTCCTGTAGGAATAGACACTGCTACTGCACAATCTAATAACTGGGGCACTGTCCTAGCATTTGCAGCAAATTCCATAGAAATAAAAGAATGGGTTGCTCTAAGATCTATCAGTACATAAGCAACTCGATTAAAAATTGACATTGTACCTGTCATAACTTCTGATGCAGCATCCGCCTCCTATTGGGTCACCACAAATATCCTAGCTTGGGTATACGGTCTACCTTACGGTCCTCTAGATGATCCTTCTCAACTGGCTCCCCTACTAGGCTGGCTCGCACCGCTCGATCTTCTGAATTAGGGACCTCCTCGAATCTGTCCTCAGCCACCACTAGCCTGTCCCGGAGCTGGTGGTCTATCTTCTAGCTTACTGCTAGTTTCATCATTCGAGCAATCTCTCATGTAGTGATCCTCTTGACCACACTTATAACAATCGGTAGTCCCCTTCCTATAATCCCCCGGATGGGCCTTACCATATTTATTACACACCGAAATTTTTTTCAAACTCTCCTTAGTGCTTCAGAATCTGGCGAATGGTTGCCGAACGGAACCTTGACTGGATTGAGCTCCTTGGCTTAGTTTTCGACTGCTGGACCATGAAGATCTCTCCTCTGTTCAAGTGAATTTACTCGGTCCTCCTAGAGAACCACCTGACCAACCTCTTTTCTGGCCCTGTTGTTTCGGTTTAGGGATGGCCGCCATACTTCTTTCAACCCGAGTTGTAGCTTCCACCAATGCTCCATACTGAGTGTGGGCTGCCGATACCATATACGCCCTGATTCGTGGATTGCGACCCATTGCAAACCGGTTAGCCTTCTGCTCCTCATTATCGGTTATAAAGGGAACGACACGGAGGAGCTCTGAAAATTTCTTCTTGTACTCTGCCACCAAGAGGGAACCTTGATCGAGCTTGAAAATTTCTTCTATCTTCGCATCTTTATAACTTTTAGGGTAGAACTTATTCAAAAATTCCTCTTTGAAAAGTGCCCAAGACACCCCATTGGCGTTCCTTCTTTGTAAGGCCTTCCACCAATCTTTCACTCCTTTTTTTAGTAGAAATATGGAGTATACCACCATCTGCTCTTCCGTACATCCCATAACCTGAAAAATTTCTTCATTGCTCTCTAACCAGGATAGAGCTCTCTTGGGATCTCCGGTACCATCACGAGGCTTAGCGCCCAATTTCTTGGCACGCTCAATGGACACTCCGGTCTCTCTCGGTTGATGGATCGCTGCTGCTAGTATCTGGGCAATCTAAGCTATATTCACATTTCCACCCTTTGGCTTAGCAGGTTGGGATGATTCAGGAGGGGTTGGAGGCATAGGAACATTTACCGACTCATTTCCCTACTTCTCTTCAGATGCAAGAGGCTCTGCAGCTGCTCTCCTAGAACGTAGGCCTCTACGACGATGCATATTTTCTGTAAATTTAGTGATGCAAATGATTATTAAATGCAAAGAATTCAACTTACTAAAATTAGAAAAATATGCATGCAATTTCAAGAATCTCATTCTAAAAACGAACTTTTTAACTCAAAACACCAAAAACCATGCTCTGATACCACTCTAACAGGACCCCCCGAGACCCTCTACTGTAAGTCTCAGCGGCCCTACCGGGCACCTCGACTGAAGTTCCTCAGAATATAACTAGGTAAGTTGAGAAATTCAGCAAGGCGAACCCCTTTTTAGTTCTTGCTACTACTGAGAAAGTCTCGTAATATACATAAAAATGATGTCTTAATTTTTTTAAAAAAAGGGACAGAGTTTCCCCAGTTTTTCAAAAAATCCATATAAAATCTGCAAAGAAGTTTCATTTCTGTTTCAAACACTTTTCAATACTACCAATTCGGACCTCCAGTCCTTTCCAATTCAAATCGAACACAACTCAATAGTTCCATTTAAATCACAAAATGAGCATACTCATAAAAAGGTAAAAACGATCATCATAATATCGAAATCTCTTCCGGTTGGTTCAAAGCATACACACAAATATACATGCTTACAACTACTATGGAAGAAACAAAGGGTGCTATTTAGCACATTTACATATACAAAAATGATCTTCGAATTTGGCCCACTACTCGGCAATAGGAGAATTAGCAGCTTGCGTACCAAGACCTGCACCTGGGAAGGAGTTTAGAAAATATAAAACACAAAACGAGTGAGCTAAAAGAGTTCAGTGAGTGCAATTACGATGTCAAATAAAATAACATTATGCATAGATAGTAAATTCTAAGTACATGCATAAATTGTGCTTCTAAAACCGATGTAAAGCTCTAAAACGGTTTCTAACATTATGTGCTGATGAAATCTTGCCGAGCGAGTTTTATCTACATTTTTAGAAAACAATATCCAAAATCTATATAACATAATAACTGCCATGTGCATATAAATGCATAAAATGCTATCGATAGATTGAAAACTAGTAAAGTCCTCGCTCGGCCATTTTCTTTCTAAACTATACCAATGGTAACCTTAAAGTTCTATACTCACGCGACGACTCACCTAGCACCGCACATGTGAGTAGGTCACGGGGCATCTCAACTAGCAGCACCCACAGTGACATCTCCAGACATCTCACTGGCTATGCAGTGGAATCTTACATCGCATACATATAGCGAGACAATACCCCGTACACATAGAGCAACTCACATGACTCGACACCCAGACTTTTCGGAGTTAGTGACATGCCCCCTATAACCTGCCCATGTGTACGGGATATACTGGCCGGGTCTAATACAATCACCATCACTATAATCTGAGGGTACCAATGGCCTTTAAAACGGATGCAAAAATTTTAAAACTGTTTCTCAACCCGAACATGTAAAAACATGTCTATATATATATATATCAAGATCATAAATCATGTTTATGCATCGAAAGTTCATAAAATATATATATTCATTATGCAAAAATATAATAAACGAAAGTAAAAGAAATGACAGATTTTCACTCACAACCGCTCTGCGCTCAATTTCGCTCTGGATTTCTACTCCCGTTACCGCTCTCGGTTTTCTTCACCTATGCGCCATAAATGACATTTAGAACCAAATCGAATGCTAGAATCTCATTTAACTACTAAATGCCCTAATCGGCATACAAAGCCCGGATGCATACTGCTTCCCGATTTTTATTTACGGAGCCATTTAATCTAATCTAACTCACCATCCGACGCCCTGAAAATTATAGAACGCCTTATAACTTGGTTGGACATAATTGCCCTTCACCTTTCTAAAATGGATAATTATGTTCCATTTTCTTCATTTTTGGTTTTCCATCAACCATATACATTCAATTTACAATATGCACCATTTACACACAACAACTCAATCAAAACATCACTCAATCTCTAACTTCCCTAAAGTGGCAGAATTTTACCCTAGGTTCCAGCACATTCCTTTTCTCAATTTCTTGTTCTAATTACCACAAAATCAGGCCAATTTCATTCTAAAGCCCTAATTACAACCAATTGAAATATCTACATCAAAATCACCGAAAACCCTGATTCTTACCTTGCCAATTTCTTCAAATTGATGACTCCTTCAAGCTCTACACTAGAATTCAACTCAATCTAAGCCAAGAATACACACAAGAATATCAATTGAAGCATTCTTGAAAGTTCACTTATCAAACTTATAAAACAATGCTTTTCTTACCTCTTTTTCTTGAATTTTCACTAATTGAGGCTTCAATTAAGCTTAGGGATTCATATGTAACCTTATTTTAGCTTGATTACACATGAATAATCATGAAAAAAAAAATTGAAATTTCACTGTAGCAACACCTTTAACCCTTGCACGAATTTGCTCTTTTTTTTGCTCAAAGTGTTTATTTTTCATCTCTTAAAAATTCTACACACTTCCAACATATATATAATGCTCCTTGAACTGACCATTTTTCCCTTCAACTTACTCAAAACTTCTAATTTACTATTAGTTCAAATGGAGGGATTTAATTGTTTCCTTTTTAACTATCTAGTTAGAGTAGTTAAAGGAACTAATTAGACTTTCCAACTTGGCAATCCATGATATTGCTTCTAATTGGTCCATTCCTTAATATATGGATTGTATTTCTCAACAAATACTTGTTCTATACATCACCCTTAAATGAAAATTGATGTAGTAAAGTAGAATTTCCTTTTCCAAGCCAATAGAGAAAAATTTCAAAAATATTATAGGGTCGTCCGGCGCTCCAATTGAGTGTGAAATTACAAAATTAGGTCTAATATCTCTCACGCGCACTATAAAGAAAGTATTTCTAATATAGTTAAAATTGAGTAACCTTACGGTGTCTTATTTGCTCTATACCGAAATCTAGGCACCAATACTACTAATAGGGATTGGATATTACATGGGATACCCAACGAATCGGTACTTGTACCCCATAGGTGCAAGTTTATCCTGTTGCGTAACTTTTACATAAGCAGAACAGCCTCAAATCTTAAAATATTTAAGACTTGGTTTCTTTATATTCAACATCTCATGTAGAGTGGCTGGAACAGCTTTAGATGGAACTTTGTTCAATATATGAGCAGCAATTTCCAGAGCATAACCCTAAAGATATTCTAGTAGATCGGTGAAACTCATCATCGATCGAACCATATCCAATAATATTTGATTCTTCCTTTCGGACACACCATTGTGTTACGGAGTACCTAGAGGACTATGCTGAGCTAGAATCTCATTCTCCTTTAAATAATAAGAAAATTCACTGCTCATATACTTACCGCATTGATCTGATTGAAGGCATTTCACATACATTCCAGTTTGTTTCTCTACTTCAAGTCTGAACTCTTTGAATTTTTCAAAGGTTTCTAACTTGTGTTTTATAAAAAATACATACCCGTATTATGACAAATCATCAATAAAGGTAACAAAGTATCGAAATCCCACCATTGCAGCGTGATTCATTAGATCGCATACATCACTATGTACTAGTTCCAATAAATTAGTGGCATGATGTCCAACACCAGTGAATGAAGATTTAGTCATTTTTTCTTGAATACAAGATTCACAAGCTGGGTAAGTTTTTATGGTCAGATCAGGTATCCGACCATCCTTAACCAGACGGGTTAGACATCTCACACCTATATGACCCAATCTCATGTGCCATAATTAAGTATCATTTAAAGCTTCTACATTATTACTAGTGCTACCATGTACATTCATGACATTTCTCATTGTATCCAAAATATAATGTCCATTAATTAACTAACACTCAGCTAATAAAATATTAAACATATCACATAATTATAAAGAGCGGTTCTTAATATACATATCATACCCTTCACTTTCAAGTACAGGAAGAGAGATAATTTTTCTGATCATAGTAGGCACAAAATAACAGTTATGAAGTACAAAAATTTTATTACAATGGAGAATTAAATCATAATGTCATATAGCTTCGACCCATAAGAGATCACGATTTCTTACTCGAAGCTGTACCTTTTCTAGCTGTAGCAATATAACTTTCTTTAGACCCTGAAACATATTACAAATGTGAGAAGGACTTACGATATCTAATACCCAGCCAATACTAGCATCAAATGCTAAAGAAATATTAATAATGGGAAAGATAATACCTGAGGGAGTCTTCTTCACAATGGTAAGGTAATTGGGGCAGTTGCATTTCCAATGCTCATCCTCATCGCAATAAAAGTATTTGCATTTCATTTTCGGTTTCTCCAATGGCTTAGATAACTGTTATCGCTAAGGACCTATCTTAGGTGTCTACCTCACCTTTCTTTTCTTATTCTCTTTCGACTTCCCAAAAGCCATCGGCTGTCTTCAGCATATTATGAAGATCAGCATAAGTAGGGGTCATTTCTTGCATATTGAAGTTTATGATGAACTGTGCATATTACCCAGGCAGCGACTAGAGAATCAAATTGTTCTCAAGGTTATTGCTCAAAGAGATGTCCATGGACTCAAGCCTTTCGATTAATCCTATCATCTTGAGAACATGAGGACTTACTGGACTACCATTAGGGAGCTTTGCTTGAATCAGCGCTTTGATGACCGTATAATTCTCAATTTATGGTTGGTCACCAAAGAGCTCTATGAGATGGAGCATAATGCTGCTGGCACTATCTGTGTGGACATGCTTCCTCTACTGCTCAGTGGACATAGAGGCAAGGATGTATGACTTAACTTTTAAATCGCCATCTAACCATTTCTAATATGTCACCTTTTCTTTCTCGGTGGCATTCTTAGAAACACTTCTTGGCATCTTTTAGTCAATTACATGTCCTAGTCTTTTCGAATCTAGAACAATTCTGAGATTCATGTACCAATTAGAGAAATTCTCGACACCTTTGAGTTTGTGTGCATCCAGTATACGCACCAAGAGATTTGAAGATGACATCCTAGCTTACACAAGTCAAATAAAATAACATTAAGAAATGTAAGCAAAAAATATCATTAAATCGCTAATAATACATTTTAAATCATGGGTATAACATTTATACATTTTTATAATTTAAAATGCCCTCCCACTATTTTACATAATCCCTATATTCTTTCAAAATGGGATAAAGACAGTCTAAACTATTTAAAACTATATAGTGAGAAGTGGACCCCATTGACATTTTACTTGAACCACACACTATAGCGATCTAGGCCTTTGTAAATCTAACAAGTAGACAACTCTTGTCAATTGCATCTCATGCAACTCATACTCTTAATCTTAAATACACCTTATTCGTACACTGTAGCAATATAGGGTAAGTGCATTCCAAATTAATTTTTCAATTATCAAATATATACTACCGATACTTCCCGCACACTGTAGCGATCTAAGGCAATACTTTCGCATATATTTACCTTATTTCATGTTTAACCGATATAGTCTAAATCATACCGAACAAATCCCTCACACTGTAGTGATATTGAAAAATATCGATATAATACAGTTAACACCGTATTAACAGGATGGATCAACAATAAAAGAATATCTCATAATGTATTATTGTTCAATCTGATCATGAGAGATATATTTTTTTTTTACTCTTTTTTTCAGTATCACAAAGACTTAATCCTTATATCATGAGAAGGTAATTCTCAATCAAACATTAATTTATGTGTAAACACAACTAACCCCCACCAGTATGGCTCTTATTGTGTTTATTAACATAAAAAAATAATCCCAGATTATAATACAATTTAATAACTCTTATTGTTGTATCTGATAATCCCTCACATGATTAAAATAATATTTTAAACAATTTAAAAACATAATTAGAGTGAGTTTTGTGGTGCCACAGTGCTGGGTTCACTGTATGGCAGCACTGGGAGGGCATAGCCCCCGGCGCCATGATGCCCAGCTTTTGGCGCTACAACATTCAACAGCCATGCTGCAGCACCTTGTGTCTGGCACTGTAGCGCTAGGGCCTAGAGCCCTCTCAGTGCTACAGCGCTCAGTGCCTGGCAGTGCGGCGTGAATTCTAGAATCAGTGCTTAAGCGCCCATCACATAGCGTTGGAGCGCTACGGCACTAGCTACCTAGCATTGGGGTGCCGCGACACTAGCTACCCAGTGGTGGGGCATTGGAACAAACATTTCTAGTGCCTCAACACTGAACACTTATGGCCGCGGTGCTCCCTACCTTCGGTATATGTATTTTGACAATTTGAAATGCACCTTTTGAGCATTAGAACATCACCAACAGCAGTTTTGCACTCAAAACACCCAATATCAACTCAAAATTGCTCTGATACTTTTTTGTGAGTGATTTTAAACATGTGGTGCATATAAGTAGGTTTGTGTCTATCATTCAAATATAGTATATGTATCACATACATACATGTGCAGCAGATGATCGAAATATAAATTACTCAATGATAAACACAAATGAAGTTTTGCATGTTATCTCATAAATGTAAAATATTTGAAGATTGAGAAATAGTACCTTGTCAAGCCTTTGGTATATGATCGAATCGGAGTACCCGCCTTGAAACAACCCTTTCACAATTCTAGTTCCTCAACACGATGGGCTTGAGGAAGCTATAATACCAGCTTTTCCAACAAAGGATTCAGCTCTTAAATCTTTATTTTTACCTTATAGTATGGGTGACCAAAATAGAAGATGTGTGTTTTTGTACTCTTAACACTTAGCAAAATTCACTTCTCTCTCTTTTTCGGTGTCATGATCGAATTTTCCCTTAATCCGTTGAGCAACATATTGCTCATTCATTTGTTTATTATTTTCTTTCATTTTCTCACCTAATGGCATCCATTATCTGGGTCAATGTTTGCCATTAGTGTTTTGTTTATTATTGTTTATAATAAATCAAATGAAAATCATTTAAATGAACTTGACCTAAATCTAGGCCAAATGAGAAAACGCTTTCTCATTATTAAGAAATATCTTAAGGCCTACCATTAACAAGTGCCACCCATTTATTCTTATTATATCATTTAATTAATATTAAATCACAGTAGAAACACATGCCAATTTAAATTAAAAAATAAATTGTTTGATTTCAATTTAAATAATAATATCATATATTATTATTATTATTATTTTATTCAATAAATATTTTAATGAATAAAATAATGATATTATTTGTCCAACAAATAAAGTCATTTTGGTAATTTTCAGATCAACCAATAATTGGCCCACAATGTGCCATGTGTCAATATCCCATTAGTGAACAACTAATTGTTAACTAATTAATGTACTTAACTTTTAAATCTTGACACGTTCACAATCGGAGGGAGACCGAAGTAAACGTCCGGTCTACTAGAAATTTCTAGATCGAACTATTTAATCCGGTACGTTGTCCTAGTGCACAAAATAAACATCGGACCATACCCAGCAGTCACACCATGAAAGGTCTATGACATGCATGAAACCAAAGTATAATGGATCACTTACAAGCGTACTATGGTACTTAGGTTAAATGACCACATATACTACTCAACTCAATAGAACCTTTCATTGACAGCTTTATGGGATATCTATTAAGGTCCTCGTTGAGCCTTTTCAGTATTCAATTCTTTTTGAACACCTGTATACTATACGAACTTTCAGTAAGTCCATGGTCAGCTAAAAACAACCATCTAGACCATTTAGGTATAGTATACACTGGTCTATTTAAAAGAATTTCACCGATAGACCTGCATTGTGAATTAAGACCAGGAATATATAATTTGATAATAGACTTACATAATAACATTTCTCAGCATCTATTGCAACTCTTGCAACTATGATATTACTAATGTATTTTCAGGTCTTTATACTGTCACAGACAAGATTCTAACTCTTAGACTTCATTGATTAATATAATATGCTAACTCTTTAGCATTTATAGTTTTCAGTGATGTTAACTTTTAGCATTGATCTATATTTCTTTAGACCAAATCTGAACCCTTTCAAATCATATAATATCTGTAGCGTCACAAGCATTGAACCATTCAATAATAGTAATTAGCGATTTAACAAATAATGTACTGTATAAATATTATAAAATAAAAAATTCATATAACAATGGGATGACACGTGAGCACAAATCCTAACATTATGTTCTTATTCTTGCTGCTATTCATGAATTGATTTGATACTCTTGGATTTGTGACGAGCTAAATTTGTTTATCTATGGTTAAACTAAGTGAACTTAGTATATAGTTGGATTTTATGAATTCTTAGTTTATGAATCTACTACATTATAATTGAATCATTCTATATTGATCTTAATGCTTTCATTATATCTGATCAATATTTTGAATGATTAAGAAATCATGATGAACTTGACAAAAGGATTCATATGTTTACCCTAGGATAGTTTGATACATGATCATAAGGTAACAACTATAAGTTTCATGTAATTTAGACATATACCTAGATGGTATATATGACATAATTTAGACTTGATCTTAATGAATTATATTCTAATTTGATTACCATAGAAATATAGGTGATTGTTAGAATGTATAATATTGTCACTTAACTACCGACAAAGGCTTATGATGATCTTAATGTTTAAGGTAATAATTGATATTAAGGGATTAACTAAGAGGTTAATACATTTGATTGAAAAACTAAGGAATGAGTTTATACCCACGATTATTATCAATTAGTAAATTTATCTCTTTGTTTATTTGCTATTTAGGTTAATTTAATTGATAGAATTAGGTTATGTTAATTAAATTTCAGATTTTAATTTTCTGAATAAAAGTAAAGTAGATATAATTTTAGTAATTGGTTGATAGAAATGGATTGTATAGTCTTTGTGGGAATGATACTTGAACTTATTCTTATATTACTTTATACGATAGCGTGCGCTTGCACTATACTATTATAGCGTACACATCAGACACTGTATACACTAGCATCCCTCATTTTGATCAAATATTGACTTGAGCATCGAAATGTATTTTCTTATACAAAAATGGTACTTTTCTAACAGATTTGAAAAGATAGCACTAAAATGTTTTGAAATCGAAGAACTTCAATATCTAATACCCATTGACTCTAAATGTTTCTAAAATGCATTAGGCGCTAAGGCTTTAATGAGTAGGTCCATTACAACATCACTAAAATCTACTCTAGATACTATTAAATTTCCTCTAATCAAGATCTCTCTAATTATGTAGTACCTCCACTCTACATGCTTTAACCTTTGGTGTGCCCTAAGCTCCTGGACTTGAGTAAAATCCCATCGTTATTACAATATAGTGGGATAGGATTCACTATACTTAAGAATACTCTCAGTTCTGCAATAAACTTACGTCTTCACACTGCTTCATTTGCATTGAAGTCGCAATATATTTTACCTCTCTGGTAAAATCAGCTATAGATCCCTATTTTGCACTCTTATAACTGACATCAGCAACATTGAGAAGAAACATATAACTAGAAACACAAATGCAAAGTGCAAAGTGTCTCACACTTGTCAAACACAAAAACTATTTTTCACTTTCAAAATAATAAATGGCCAAATCTTAGAAACTCTTGTCTTATCTTTGGCAAATGTCCATCTTCCTCCCTCATTCCCAAAATGGTCGAACGAATCTCTAAAATGCAAAACCATTTTGCATGTTAAGATGACTTCCATTAAGTGGGCATTTATCCATTAACTTGGTAATAATGTGCCAAATGTTCCACATTTGTCAAGGGTAATAAAATTAACAATTAAGTTTAACACTTGGCATAATGTTTAAAAGGAAATTAATTAAGTATTATGATTTTAATGACATGTGTCAAATTTTAACAATTAGAATTTGACATATGTCTTCTTAGAGGTACTAAAATTGAATTTTGCTTATTTAAAATATTTTTCGATCAAACTCTTTGACCTTATCTGTAACCCTAGTGCTTAACGAGTACATTTCATATTGTAAGATCTTTAGGTTCACACCTGTCAATCTTATAAACTATTTCTATAAATCTGTGAACACTGCCACATACACATGTTACAAATACAACAAAATGGTGCATTGAACCATACAAGTAGAAATTAACCAGATTTGTATAATTCTTTCGTCACTCATATCCAGAAAGAGCAGAGATATAGACCATCACCATCAAGTCTCTATTTACTCAACCATGAACTTATCTCCAAATTTTGCATTCCAAAATTTGCATTCTCAAACTCCTTTATGATATTATTTTACCTTATGGAAAATCTTTTTCAAAGTAATGCTTTTGGCCAAAAGAATTTTTTAAATATAATCTCAAAACATCAAGATATACAACCTGCCATGCTCTATAAACATATAAGTTTATGGATCCTATATCTACGCACACCATGCTCTATAAGCATCGAAACATACCCAACGGCACCCAGAGGTCAGACCATGAATATTCTTTGATATGTGTTGAATTAAAGTATGAAGAATCACTCACAAGCCCATTATGACACTAAAGTTAAATGACCATAAATACTACTCAACTCGAGAAGACCATCTATTAATGACTTTATAAGATATCTATTAGAGGTCCTTTTGAGTTAGTTTAATACACAGGCTCTACTGAATACCTGCATGCCTATACAAACTTCTATTAAACTAATGATTTGCTAAAACTAATTATTTTGACAATCCAGATATAGACATACACTGATCTGTAAGGTTTACCAATCAACCCATGTTAGTAAATATTCTCAGATATTTATCTCATTATAAATAAGACTTTAACTTTTAGAATTACTAATTCTTAACCTTAATTTAAATACTTTTAAATCAGATTTAAACTACTTTAGATCTATAATGTTTAAAAATAAACAAGATTATTACTATATAATAATTTAACGATTTACAAAAATATGTATCATATAAACATCAAAATATTTATACAAAAATGAAATGGTCCAACAACATATTACATAAGATACTTATTAAATATGTAATGAACTTAAGTGTCCAAAACATAAAAACTATTTTTAAAGTAAAATCACTTTCTTGTTCAATGAAAACATAATGCATGATTATGCCCACTACTAATGCACATTAATCGCATCATACATTAGTCATACGCACATAATAATAAACATATCAAAATATATCAAAAATACATTCTTAAAATCCAGTCACACACATATACATCTTTTTATTGTGATTCAGTTAAAAAAAATTAGTTATAAAGCATATCAAAATACCTACGTACATATATATAGATGCAATATATATATATATATGCTTATTGTGATTCTATTTAATAAATCTAGTTTACTTCCATACAAATATATTAAAATATATTTTCCATAAACATATGAACATATTCTAAAAGTACTTTCATGAAAGCATGTCACACACACATATAAACATATAAATATATTTGCCATAAACATATGAACATATTCTAGTCAACTTATATGAAAATTATCAATATACATTATGAAAACAACTTTCATAAAAGTCATATTACACAGATATAAGTATGTTTATTGTGATTCTATCTAAGAGTCTAGTCAACTTACATACAAACATAACTAATATACTTTTATAATAAATATGTAAACAAATTTTGAAAATACTTTCATAAAAATTTTGTTACGCACATACGTATGATTATTATGATTCCATTTAAAAGTCTAGTTAACAAACCTCATAGCATCCTCTATTATCCATACCTTATCGATATCCTCTAACTTAAGATCATATCAATAAGATCTTTTAACAAAACATTCATATCAAATTATAGTCATAAGATACCTAAAGATCATCTACATTGTAAAGCATAGTCTAATCTTTATTATTCCTAATCAAATCCTTAAATAATCATGCTTCTATTATTTAACCCTAAATCATAATCATTTAATGATTAAATTTAATATGTAAGCTTAATATGCGTATGATATCTTAAAATTCAAATACCTCAAATTTCATATGCCAACAACTTCAAAACTTATCCTCATGTTAAATCAAAATCTGTTTCTTAACTGAATAGTACCTAATCATTGATTCATTATAAATTATTCCCTTTGAATTAATCTAAAATTTTACAGAGAGCATGTTGACATATACGAATTTGTTTCATAAAAGTTTCAGATCATTATCTGAACATGAACTATTGAAGTTAATTTTCGTTCTAGACCTTGTTAGAACTATTAAATGGCTTTCAACTTTGTGCTTACTCGCTTTAGAAATTCATATTAATTTATCTACTTGTAAAATCATGAAATTTATTCTAAATTAAACAAGACTGAAAGAAAATCCATACATATAAGTTTCCTAATTATGGAATGAGGATAGATTTATTAAAAATCTTTTGTAATCTTGAAATTTTGAAAATTTTGAATTATTTTTATGTATTTGAATCAATTTAAGAAAATTATTGAAATTCGTATTCTTGTTGTTTATCAACAAAACAAACTTTGATGAATTCATTGAGGCATCTAGTCCTACCATACCTGAAATTCAACTCCAAATTGTTTTGATTAAATTTAATACATGTTTTGTAATAGCCTTCTATAAGCATAACTTTTTATAAAATCTTAAAATTATAAAATTTTAATCTAATCATGTTTTTTTTATATATTAATATCATAAGAAAATAGGCAAACTTACCACTTTGATATTTTTCTCTTTGTTGAGATCTTCCTAAGACTTCTTCTCTTGTAAGAACCAAAAAATAAAAAAAATAAAAAGCTCTCTCAAATAATCATATATTTATAAAGTTTCGTTATAGCTCAAGATATTTTAATCCTTATAAAACCTAATTTAGAAAATATTTATCCCACTTTAATTACTAAATAATACTTAGCCTTTATATTAAGTAATATTTGGGCCCTTTATATTAAGTAAAATCATAAATGTGCCCATAATCCACAAAAAAATTTCCCATTAAAATCACTAAATTTTCTTATTGACGACAAAAAATTAGGTCTAATATATTTGGGCCAATATTAATTCAAAATATTTTATAATCATAAATCCTAATAATTTATCTCTTAGGTCGGGGTTTCACACCCTGATTGAAGGATTAACACTCACAACTCAATTACTGATCAAGAAAATGAAAATCTTTAGTGACTCAGTACTGATTGATTAAGGATTATGCAGTTAAAGGAAGGATGAAGATCTACTTATGTAAGGCTAAGGAATTAGTTGGAAGAAGAAGTCAGAATCATTCATACCTAAGAATTAGAATTGCACAAGCAGATAGATTAGGCAACGAAGCCTCAGCTGTAAGACTTTAAGATGGGACTGCTTTGGAAGATAAATCAAAGAAATGTTGGTGATTTCACACTTTTCCAGTTGCATGAAGCCATACATAGACTACTTTCAATATGGAAGCCTTCCAACAAATAAGAAAGAAGCGAAAAGGCTTACAAGCAAGGCTGGTAGATTTGTTCTTATCGATAGGGAGCTATATAAACGTTCTTTCACCGGAACATTTTTAAAATGTGTGGAAAAAAGAAATTGAAGGAAAGTTTTAGTAGAAGTACACGAGGGAACTGGTGGAAAGTACTCTAGTAGAAGAATTTTAACTTATAAAACTCTTCGGCATGGGTATTACCGGCACACCTTGCAGTAGAATGTGTCACGACCCGATTTTTCGAAACCGTGCGGCCTTAAACACTTGCTAGTGCTAAGCAGCCTACAAGACCTCAATTAACCAAAGAAAGAGATGAAGAAGAAGCACACCAAGTATTTGAGAGAATGCTCTCGGATTTTATTACTAAAGAGAGATTACAAAGCTATACACTTACAAGCTAAGAGTATTTCTACAATTTGGAGGATGGTTTCTCAAATGAGAACTCCACCTATTTATAGCTAAAGCTATATACAATGGACGGTTAGGATTAACTCTAATCCAATAGTCTAAATCTAAAGTGGGGAATATGCTAAGGAATATTCCAAAGATGCCAACTACCAAAAGTATATCCAAAGGAATATATCTTTTCTAGAAAATTCCCCCACCTACCACACCTATGTGGCATTAACCCAAATCCATTGGGCCTTCTAGAAGCTCTAGCCCATTTAACCCAAAATGAACTAAGCCCTCCCTTGGTGGTTCTGTCGCGCGCCAAATGTTCGAGTCATTGCTTGAGAATATTTAGGGCGTGACATTCTCCCCCACCAAATTCACGCGACGCCCTCGTCGTGTCTTCGCTGGAACTTGCGCACCCCGTTCTGCAAACTCTGGCTGTGCGCTCTCGTGTCTCAAGCGTGCTCTCCCATCCGGCAACCCTTTCCACTAGACAAAGTACTCAAGACTCGTCCTAAGTTGCTCCCCTTTGTCATGGCGTGTGGAAATCCCCAAAGGTTCCCGGTTGTGTGGCTCAAATTCTGCATCTCCCGTACCTCTACGGTACTGCTTCCAACAGCTTGCGGAATGCACCTGATGTCGCCACTGCCGCTGTCTCGAAGGTAACTCCACCTTATGCGAGACGTTGCCAACTCTCTTGGCAATCAACCTTGGCCCCTCGTCCCCACGATCAAGGCCCTTGTGGAGTGGGCGTGCTGACTTGCGTTGTGGTGGAAGTATCATCTCCATCACTAAGTCCCCCGCACTATGCTTGACACGCCGCTGCTTGTCTTCGACCCACTCTTTGTGCTGAAACTGCACATCATGTGACACCTTGGACTTTTGGATGACACCCGCATCCAACAACTCTTCAAGCTGCCCCTGCAGCTCTCCCATCTCCGATGGAGGCGCCAACCCCATAGTTGGAAGCGTAATCTCAAGCTCCAACTTGCCCTCAATTACATCTCTTGAAGGCGGTTCTTCCGGTATGGCAGTAGGCTTGACCCCATTGTGCTCCCCGAGCACTTCTGTAACAACCTTCAGTATTTCATCCTTGCCCCCATTTGCTGCATCATCCACCCCCGTTGTTGAGGTTGAATGTAACCTTCCTTTGCGCCCAGCATCTACCCTTAGTTGCATTGTGGAAAGGACCTTAGCGTTTGGCTTGGATCGCCCACCCTTGGGCATGTCTACCGTCGGTATCATTCGAGGCCCTCCTTCCAAAATACACATATAGTTGTGTTGAGGAAGTAACACCACATTGTACTGCCGTAAGAACTCCATACCTAGCACCACATCAAAATTATCGAGAGGTGCTACCGAGAAATTTACCTCACCGTGCCATTTGCCAATGTGAATTTCAGCTCCACGAACCGCCCCATCTAGCGGCTTGGCTCTTGCATTGACGGACTTGAGGTATCCCTCTCCTTTCTCCACATAAAGGCCCAAGCGTTCCGCTTCCGCACGCTTAATGAAGTTGTGCGTAGCCCCCGTATCAACTAACACTTGAGTCTTGATGCAATTGACATAGGCTTCAATGTACATGAGCGCCGTCCCCGTTGGCGCATCTGCACGCCGCTTGGCTTTGAGGGAATTGAACAGCTGCATGCAACCCATACGGCTCTGTTCGCCCTCATATTTTGCCTCGTGCATTGCATTGAAAGCCTTCTTTTTCGGACAGTCCTTCACCCAATGATCCCCATCGCAGAGAAAACAGTTAGACTTCGGACCATTACCTCTATGGCCGTTGCGTTTCTGTTCTTTCCACTTGGGCGGTTTGCCTTTCTCCTCCTTGCTCTCCGGAGGCTGAAACTCCTTGGCTCCCCCACCCTTACTGTGATTGGGTTTAAAATTCTTGGACTTTCCCGAATCCCCCTTGCGGTAATCCATGAGCGTCTCCGCCATTGTAAGGGCGTCGGATATATTCTGCACTCCACGCCGCTTCAACTCATTGGCTGCCCAGGATTGTAAACCGTCCAGGAAATTGAACAACAGGTCCTCCTCGGCCATGTTGCGGATTTGCAGCATCAGCAAAGAGTACTCCTCCACGTACTCCCCAATGGACTTCGTTTGTTTCAACTCCTTCAACCGCTTGCGAGCATCGTGCGCCACATTCTCCGGATAGAATTGGCGTTTTAACTCCCGTTGCAATTCTTCCCATGTGTCTATGGTGCAGGTACCCTTGCGAATCTCCTCGCTTTTCCTACGCCACCACAGAATTGCATGATCGGAAAGGTATAAAGTTGCGGTACTTACCTTGTGTTCGTCCCGCACGCCCATAGCGCCGAAATACCTCTCCATTTGCCAAAAGAAGTTGTCAAGCTCCTTGGCATCCCGTCTGCCGCTAAACTCCTTCGGTTTAGGGGCCTCAACCCTTGGTGCAGCCACCGCAGTTTGAGTAGCTACGCCATTAGCGACCGCTCGCTTGCACAACACCACATCCTCCTTGACATCTTCAAACCCCTTTCGTAGCTCTTCTACTTGGGCTTGAACCTTGTCCATGGTGTTGTAGACCTTCTCCTGAAAAGCCTTGATCCAGTCCCCTTGCTTGACAGCATGCTCGTCAATGGAGCTCTCGATGAGGGAGCGCAACTCGTCCCCCTGAGTATCGAGGCCTACCTCGACATTTTGCACTTGCTCCTCCAACTCCCCAAGGCGATCTGTTGCCTTGCTCACAGCGCCACCAAGCCTCATAACCATGTCTCCTAGATCATGGTTCGAATCAACGAACTTTCTGGCGAAATACTCCCATGTCTCCTAGGTTTGGGGTCTCTACCCTTCCCTTGAGTAATCCCCGATGTTCCAGCAACTTCCTTCACCATCTTCTTTGAACCCGCTCTGATACCACTTGTCACGACCCGATTTCTCGAAACCGTGCGGCCTTAGACACTTGCTAGTGCTAAGCAGCCTACAAGACCCCAATTAACCAAAGAAAGAGATGAAGAAGAAGCACACCAAGTATTTGAGAGAATGCTCTCGGATTTTATTACTAAAGAGAGATTACAAAGCTATACACTTACAAGCTAAGAGTATTTCTACAATTTGGAGGATGGTTTCTCAAATGAGAACTCCACCTATTTATAGCTAAAGCTATATACAATGGACGGTTAGGATTAACTCTAATCCAATGGTCTAAATCTAAAGTGGGGAATATGCTAAGGAATATTCCAAAGATGCCAACTACCAAAAGTATATCCAAAGGAATATGTCTTTTCTAGAAAATTCCCCCACCTACCACACCCATGCATATTTGGGGCGTGACAAATGCAAGAGCTCATGGAAAAACATGCTAGAAATGTAAAAAAAATATGCATCATTAATAAAGGTGTCAGTAGGGGAACTAAACATAATAATCGAACTATGACCATTCGTTGAGTGAGGAATGGATATTGTAGGCCAATGACCACTAGCTACTGACAATAAAAAAAAAATTTGTTTTATTGACAACTAGTTACTCTAGTAAGTGGGTTGAAGCAGAAGACCAGGCGCTTAAGTTGAATTCTAGATACAAAATCGACATTAATTACCCTTCTTAAGAAGGAACACTCTTTCTAAGAAAACATCACATGGAAGAGAACAACTATCTTCAATGAATCATAGTTCGAATATCTTTCCTATAAAGTATCACAAGTCAAGAAACAACAAAGGAATCAAGGTGGATTCAAAGGTGAACAATATTTTCATTTAGATATATCAAAAACTTATTACATCTACGAATTCTTTCAGTTTCTCTATTAGCTAAGATCAAACATTACGCTATTACAAAGCAAAATAATTATCATGGTTCCAAGGATATCAACAAGTACTACTACATTCAATCAGCAAAACAACAAATATTACAAACAAAAAAAGTAGCAACATTTTGTCCAGCCAAAAGATAAACAAAAGGAAGGGAATTTCAAACTTCCTCAGATGAAGAACTCTCTGAGTGGTCAACCACATCAAGATCTTCTTCTAATGCAAATTTTTCTAGCAGAGTCAAAGTTAGAGCTTTTTATATCAGCCTAAAAGTGTGTGGTAAACCAACCTCTATACCACCCACATTCTGTGTCAAAATCCTTAAGAAGAAGTCTGTGCACAATCGTCTCTCTCCCGAATCGAATCCTCTGCCTGAAGGCACGTACGGATGCTATGTGATATTGTCGATCATATTGCTGCTGAGTAATTTATAACTTCTTCCAAAATTTTATAAGTGATTGAATAGCTCCAACCTCCTTATTTGCTTCCTTCAGCATCTTTTATGAGTTCTCAAAGGACCGTCAATCTCAAATTGTTAAAAGAGGAAAAAAAATTAAATAATTTGTTAAAGATGAAACAAATCAAATGAAACAAATTATTTGATTTGTTAAAGAGAAAATAAATCAAATAATTTTTTTTAATTGATTTTAGGTTAAATATTTTAAATACTTTTTAGGTATATTTCTTTTTTATATGTAATTACCTAGTTTAATATTTTTTTCTTTTTTAACATAAGAATAACACTATAAATGTAAAGTTTACTTTTTGTACTTTTTGTATTTTGACATACTACAATACATATTTTTTGTCAAATTTTTTTCTTTTAATCTCTCAATTTTTCATGTTATTAGAGCATTTTATAAGTTTTTTTTTTCTTTCTCTACTGCATGAATAGTGTCTCAAAATGTATCCGCAAAACAGTGTCACAAAATAGTGCCATAAACAATAGTTGCTATAAACAGTACTGTGAATAGTCTCACAAACAGTGCCATGAACCGTGCTCGTGAACAATATCACTACCTTGAGCCCTAAGTTTCTTACATGACTTCTGCTGATTCATGAATAAAGAAGGAGGAATTTGCTAACATAATGACAGAAAAAGTTATTAACGATATGGATGCCTTCACCAAACATCACTCGGATTATTCGGGTCTTATTTTGGTTACCAAAACATTTGAAGGAGATAATTATGAACAATTGAACCGCACAATACTTATAGCTCTAAGTGCCAAAAATAAAATTAGATTCATTAACGAGACGATACAAGTACCACCTCAATATGATCCTAAGCTTTTGGTGTGACAACGGTGCAATAATATGATATTATCTTAGATTTTGAATTCAATTCATTTTAATATTGGAAGAAGTGTTATTTATGCGAAAACTGCAAACGAAATCTGGTATGACTTGAAAGATAGATTCTCTCAAGGGAATGACTCTCGAATCTATCAAATTTAATAAGAAACTTTTGAACAACGATAAAGGATTTTCTCTATTTTAACTTATTACACCAAAATGAAGTCACTTTAGGATGAGTTGGCTTCTTATCACGATTTAATTTCTTGTACTTGTGGGGTCTAAAAGGCCTTGCCAAATAAAAAGAAAAAGAAAGGGTTATGTAGTTCTTGAAGGGACTACATGAATCTTATGTTAGCATGCAAGTTCAATTCTCATAATGATTCGTCTTCTAAACACACACAAGGTTCATATCTTGATACTCCAACAAGAGAGATAAACTAAAGTAGCCATTCGAAGAGAAGGAGCTAGTCATACTGTAATGCAAGTTTTAGACACTTCAGAAACTAATTAGCAAACATGAAAGAAAAAGAGTTGTGCTCATTGTGAAAAAGACAACCATACCATTTATCATTGCTATTTTCTTTATGGTTTTTCACCTGAACACAAACTACATGGCAAGGAAGTGAAGCCAAGAGGAAATAAACCTAATGTCAATAACTCGACAGTTGAAAAAGAGTCATAGAGACAAATTTTTACCAACACCACTTTCACTTCTAAAAAGTACAATCTCCTCAAAGCTCTACTTCAAAATGATAATGGTAATACTTTACCTTTTATGAACAATACAAGTATTAGCTCACTTTTCTGTTATAAGATTAAATCTTCTTCACATACCGAGTGGATAATTATTAGTGGGGCTATCGACCATGTTTCTAATATTCAACTAATATCGCATAAGACATCTCCTTCCATAATTTCATTCGGTTACCAAATAGAGGCCAAGTTAAAATTGAGTATGTTGGGTCAACAAAGTTATTGGATAATATCACTCTAAATGATGTTCTCTATATACCACAATTTAGAGTTAATATGTTATTAGTTGGTAAAATTACTCAAGAAGTAGTTTAATGGTTTATACTATTTCAAAGCCGGCCAAACATCACCCATCATATTCCATATCTAATGCAAACCTCATATTTGGCATTGATGCGATATTTCTATAGCTTAAAATTAAGCGCAAGTATACACTATCATAACAAGTAATAAAGAGACTTATAAAGTCGAATGTCAAACCCACAGAGATAATTTTTATTTTCTACAAAGTACTAAAATTATATATTTCTTATAATTATTCAGAAAAATCGAACCTTAATTTTGTAATAAATTTAAGTAAAATAAAAGTGCAGAAAATAAATGACACAACTTAAATAAAATAAGAAGATAATAATATATAAAAAATATAGGGTTAATTACTATCCTTCAATATGTTTTCTAAAGATGAATCTTTTTAAGATTTATATCCCTCAATTCTTATTATTAGTAAAGACACAAATGTATTCACAAGCCTCTTCCAAGGTCATACAAGTATATCCTAATTTATCAAATACCTATATTCCTATGGTACTTATAATAAATTAAGATTCATTAAGAACAAGTCTTATTGACTATACATGCCAATTAGGTATATTCCTATCCTAATTCGAAACTTGCATATACAACATTGAATGTTACTCTACATCCATGCATCAAATTATCTAGGTCTAAATACATTGATGCCTCTTTCGAGTTTAAAAAAGTATTACCAAATCAATCATAATATTTATCAGATATAATGAATCATTAAGAACAAATAATTTGAATAATGAAGAATTAAGTTTAAATAAATATTAAAAAGATCCAACAATTAATCTCACATATTGAGTTTAAGTAATAACCCTAAAAAATAAATTTAACTCATGATAACAAGAGAATTATGGCTAAAAAATAAAATAAATATGATACAACCAAAAGCAAACCAATATAGACGTCAATTCGCAATTAGTTGATATGTCAAAGATTCACCAATAATCTCTTACTTACTTGAATTCCTATTTCTTCTCTCTTTAAAAAATGCTTTTATTCAATGTGTTGTGGCTCTAAGAGCCTTAAGTTATGTGTTCTTATAAGTCTGAAATAAGATGCCTTTATATAGGGATTGATTAGAGTATTTAAGTTGTACTTCTTTTTTTTACCGTAGTGTGACTACTGTTCATGATACTGTTTATAACCACTGTTCACACGCATTGTTCACGAGTTATTATTCATGCGCGACTGTTCACTGTTGGAGCAAAAAGCTTTGGGCGCTGAAATTTCGCTCGGGCGATATACTGTTTATCACTTCAAATGGGGGCACTGTAGCAAGATCACTGTTCACCGTCTCTATAGGATATTGTGGCAATGTTACTGTAGCATTATGTTTTATCTTGTTTTTCTTAGATTTTTATCCCCAATTGCTTCATTGATTCTAAACTTATAAAATAACAATAAACCATATAAAAAGCCTAATATTCTTATTAAAATGAGCAATTAATCAAGTTAAGGGAATGAAAATAATATATATAATTTACGCTTATTAGGCATAAATAATTGGGTCATCCCTCTATTATACCCTTTCAAGCATTCTCCAAAACTAACCCAAAAATCACTTTTGATTTTACTCTATTTTATGATGTTTGTCCTTTGGCTAGACAAACTCATTTATCTTTTCATAGTAGTTCCATATATACTAGTGCACCTATTGAGTTAATCCATTATGGTATTTGGGGACTTCATAAAATTATTTCTTGTAATTATTTCATAAAGTTAATCACTCATTTACATTTAATGAGTTTTAAATCTGAAACCAATCACTCGTAAAGTTATTTTTTTATATGCCCAAACTTAATTCCATTGTAGATTAAAGTTTTATATTCTAACAATGGAAAATAGTTTAATCTTTGCAAGCCTTAATTTTTTTACATATAATGGCACCTCTTTCTAATATATTTGCCTATACATACCCTAACAAAATAGAGTTGTAAAGTGTAAGTATAGACATCTCTTAAATATGACTCATTTACTTTATTTTAAAGTTAATCTATCTTTACAGTTATGGTATGAGAGCCTACAAATAGCCTACTATCTAATCTATCGCCTTCCAATTCCCAGCCAAACACCATATCATCAACTTTACGATAAAGCCTCAGTAGACTCTCATCTCTACACTTTCGATGTTTATGTTACGTTTCCAACCTTAAACCAAATTATAAATTTGATACTCTTGCCCAAAATGCATATTTCATGGTTATCCACTTGGCTAAAAAGGCTACCGCGTCTATGACCTCCAGTCTCATCAAACCTTGATCTCTCGTGATGTAATATTTCATGAATCTACATTTCCATATTCAACTGCTCTAATTCAAAACCTTAATGACCACATTGACACACTAACCCTACCCCTACTTTTTGACAAAACAAAAATCCTTAAGCCACTTTAGAACGTTAGTTCTGTGGCGCATTCACTTAATGTCGCATAACCGACATCCAAATTTTTGACATCCTGGTGCCAACCATTCCCCACCATGATGTGATTTTTGCCAGTACCAAGGAGCTAATCTAGAATACCCCAGTTTTACCTGAATCTAAAATACTCCTTGATTCTTATCCACCTCAACATTTTTCTCACCCCACAAATCTTCTAACCCATCTCCAAGATTATGAGGTAAACCATTCTAAGTTTTTCACTTTAAGTTCTTCTTATTCTTTAGTTATGTTTAACACAGGCCATCTAATTTAAGGTATGTCTCATACACCAATCTTTTTTATTCACATCAGACTTTTATCAATATTATTTCTCATATGGTTCAACTAGAAATATATGAACAAGCTTGCCATAATCTACATTGGGTGGCTGCTATGAATGAAAAAATTTCAACCCTTGCTATACCTGTATAAATATAAAAGCTAGTACTAGTAGTAGTTTGAAATCTTTAAATAAAACAGAATTATGGCATATGAGATTAGATCACATAGGTGTAAAACTCATAACCCATCTGGTTAAGGATGGTCAGATACCTGATCTGACCATACAGCCTTATCCAATTTATGTATCTTGTATTTAAGAAAAGTTGACCAAATCTTTATTTACTGGTGATGGACACCGTGCCTCAAATTTATTAGAACTGGTACATACTGATATATACAGTCTAATGAATCATACTACAATGAGTAATTTTTGATACTTTGTACTTTTTACCGATGATTTGTCATAATATGAGTACGTGTTTCTTTAGAAACAAAAGTTAAAAACCTTTGAAAGTTCAAAGGGTTTTGACTTGAAGTACAGAAACAAACTAGCATGTACATGAATGCCTTTGACTAGATTAAGAATATGAGTCATGAGCAGTGAATTTTTGAATTATTTAAAAGAGAATGAGATTCTAGCTCAATATAGTCCTCCAAGTATTCGACAACACAATGGTGTCTCAGAAAGAAGAAATCAGACTTTATTGAATATGGTTTAATTGATGATGAGCTTTACCAATATTCGTGAATATCTTAGGGATTATGCCATAGAAATTGCTGCTCATATATTGAACAAAGTTTCATATAAAGTTGTTCCCTCTACTCCATATCAAATATTGACTACAAGGAAGTCGAGTTTTAAATATTTAAGATTTGAAGCTGTCTTGCTTATGTAAATGTTACACAACAGGATAAACTTGCACCCAGATGATATAAGTATCGATTCATTAGGTACCCTAAGAATTTAATTGGATATCAATTTTATGATCCTAAACAACGAAATGTGTTCGTTGCTCACAAAGCTATTTTTCTTGTGAAATAGTCTCTTATGGATTGTGGGGATTATAAAAATATTAAACTTGATTAATTCAATTAGAACCACGATGAACCATGTATGAAAAATCAGGTTCAATTAAGCAGGATACCTTTAACCCACCCTCTAGGTAGGTCAGAATAGATATCTCGGCCACCTATCAGATATGGTCAGATGCCTGAAGGTGTACTTTGAATTTTTTTAATTAAAGAAAATGATCATTTTACCTATAAGGATGCGATATTGGATATCGACTTGGGAAAAAAAATGTCATAAAATTCAAAATTGACTATATATATCAAAATTAAGTCTGGGACTTGGTTCAGCTTCCCGATAGAATAGTTCCTATCGGTTGTAAATAGATTTACAAACAGAAGCATGGGCCCGATGGAAATGTTGAAGCCTTCAAAGCTCGACTGGTAGCTAAAGGTTATGCTTAACAATTTGAGATCGATTATGAGAAAACCTTAACACATGTTGTGATGCTTAAGTCAATTCGAATATTATTGGCATTCGCTACATACTATAATGATGAGATATAGTAGATAGATATAAAGACGACATTCTTGAATTGATATCTCGAAGAAGAGATATACATAGAATATCTAGAAGGTTTTGCATCTAGCTTGACCTCTAGTCTAATATACAAATTGAAGAAGTTCATTTATGGACTTAAGCAGGCTTCTTGAAGCTGGAATTTCTCATTTTATAAAGTAATCAACGGGTCTGATTTTATAAAAAAAAAATGAATAAGAATAGACTGAAGCAGGCTTCTTGAAGCTAGAATCTTTATTTTGATGAAGTAATCAACGGGTCTGGTTTTATAAAAAAAAGTGAATAGAAAGCTTATGTGTACAAAAAGGTTGGTGGGAGCATGATAGTTTTCTTAGTTCTATATATGGATGACATACTTATCATTAAGAATAATATTGGTATGTTAATCAGTCAAGAGCTATTTGGGTAAGAACTTCTCCATGAAGGATTTGGGAGAAGCTTCCTTTATATTGAGTATAAAACTTTATAGAAATAGAATTAGAAAGCTGATAGGACTTTCCAAATCATCATATATTAATAGTGTCTTAGAAACGTATACTCTTACTAATTGTAAGACAACTAGTGTGCCTTTCAGATATGACATTCATCATTCGAGAAAAATGTCTCCCCAGACAGGAGATGAAAGAGTTAAAATGTCTAACATGCCATATGCATCAGTTGTTGGAAGCTTAATACATGCTATGATATGTACTAGACCTAACATCAATATGGCTGTAAGTGTTACTAGTCGATAATAGTCTAATCTAGGTTACAACCATTGGATGGTAGTCAAACATGTCCTTAAATACTTTAAGATTACAAAGGACAAGTTTCTTATTTAGTGAGATAGTGACTTGCAAGTGAGAGGATACACGGATTCAGACTTTCAGTCTGACTTAGATGATAGAAAGTCTATATCTGAGTATGTGTTTATTCTCAACGATGTTGTAGTAAGGTGAAAAAGCACCAAACATGATCCACTGCTGATTCTACCATTGAGGCAAAATACATAGCCGCCTCTACAGCAGTGAAAGAAGCGGTGTGGATATATAAGCTTGTCACCGAGCTCAAAATAGTTTCAAGTTTGAAAGATTAAATACCATTATTTTGCGACAATAATAGAGCTATTGCACAAGCAAAAGAGCGAAGAGCACATTAGGGAGCTAAACATGTGGAGAAAAAAATACGATAGAATTAAAGAGATCTTAGCTAGAAGAGATATAATAATTTATAGAGTAGATTCTATAAATAATGTAACAGATTCACTTACTAAGACCTTAACTCCAAAGGTGTTTAAGAAATACATAGAGTCTATTGGTATTAGATACCAACATGAATAGCACTAGAGCAAGTGGGAGTTTGTTAGAATTTATGCTTACGTGTCATCCCTATTTGTATGAATATTAATTTTGTAATATTTATACAATGTATATTTTATTAAATTGCTACTAACCTTAATTAAATGGTACTAAAGCTTATAACACTATAGACATTGTGTGATCTGAAAGAGTTCAGATATGGTTTAAAGGGTGTTAGATCAAGACTAAGAGTTAACAACATTGAGAGTTATAAATGCTAAGAGTTAGCACTGCTAAAAGTTAACAAGCTATGAGAGTTAGCTAAATCTAAAGAGTTAAAACCTTATCTATAATGGGACAAAGACTTAAGGGTCTACTTGTAATGACATAATTACAAAGAGTTGCAATAGGAGCTAGAAAATGTCATTATGTAATTATGTTCTCAAATTCAGTGTTACTAATTTATGTTCATCAATACGGGTCTATCGATGAATCACTATTATATAAATCAGTATATGTCTATATCTGCATGGTACAGATGATTGTTCTTAGTTAACCATGAGCTTAGTGGAAGCTCATATAGACATGCAAGTATTTAGTCAAGACTAAATACTGAACAGACTTACGAGGACCCTAATAGATATCCTATGAATCCATCAAAGAAATGTCCTCTCAATTTGAGTAGTATTCGTGGTCCTTTGACCTAAGTGCCACTGTGGGCTTGTGGGTGATCCATCATACTTTGGTTCCATGTATGTTAGAGACCTTTCATGGTCTGACCGCTACGTGTCACAGGTATAGTCTGATGCCCATAGAGTCTGGTGTGTGTAAATACGGGTTTACTGGCTCATATAGGTGGTTGTATATTCGATGCTCTGAGATTGTATCTTATAAAGTCTTATGACCACAGGCAATTATCTCAGAAAAATAGTTACCCACATGTTTGAATAATATAGTAAAAGTATATGTGTATATTGTTCATTAAGATACAAATCTTGAGATAAGTTCACGGATGAGTTTGTGAAAATTTAACAGTGATGATCTATATCTCCACTCATTCAGGGTATAATGATGGAAGGATTATATAAATTTGTAATGACCTCAACATGTATAGTCTAACGTGATGATTTGTAATATCCGTGACATATGCATAGGGCATTGATCACAGACTTATAGAATAATTTCATTTGACGAATCGGGCGTGAACTAAAGGAGTCCTAATATGAAATGACTCTTTATGCACTTGGGCAGTATACCGTATTGAATAGTTCAATACATTAAAAATCTAATAATTTACTATAGTTAACTTAATTAAAGTAGATGGTTAATAATAGAACCCACTTTAGGTTAACTTAATAACTTTGTAAAGACATAAAATAATTTCACTTAATGATCATTTAATTGGTAAATCATTAAAATAAATATTTATTTATTTAATAGGTAAATAAATAATTTAATTTAACTATGGTTAAAAGTTAACCATATGATTAAGTTAATATTAACCTTACTTAATGGTTAAGTAATACTTAACCTAATCGTGGTTAAGTTAGTTAATTAGGGTTAGATTATTTAAATATTTACTAAACATAAGGGTTAAGTTAAACTAACTTAACTAAGATTAAATGTTAACTCTAGTTAGGTTAGATTAAATATAAATTCAAATTAAGTGAACTTAAATGATATTAAATTCATTTGTATGCAAAATGAAATAAAATTTAAATAAGTTAAGTTAATTTTGCTACGTGTTTTGACTAATCAAAAAGAGAAAGAAATAGAAAATTGTTTTTTTATTAGAATTTAATTGTTGAATTTATAATTAATCTTCCTTTCCATTAGGCTTAAACTAATTAAGCAAAATAAGTGTTTGATTTTTTAATTAAGTGTAATCAAAGTAAAATTAAATACTTAGGTTTAATTTATTAAACAATTTGCTGGATTAACATACTACTATTTTAGACAATTAATCTCACCCTTGTTGATTGTTAGAATTGACAAAGTTTACATTTTAGGTGGACTTTAAACAATTTTAATCCAAAGGCTTCAAAGGTTTAATTCTCAATTTCGTTATTATTTTGATTAATATGTAATAATTATGTTTATTGTAAATTTTTATATTTCCACTGTGCATATATATGTATGAGATATGTATATTTTAATGATAAACACATATATCCATACATGCACCCTATATAAATCGATAGGAGCATGGTCCCGTTAACTTCTGGTCATCAATCCATTAGTTGCAAATGAGTATACAAAATTAAGTACAACTCTAATAGTTCAATTGAGCATTATAAAACTCTCCTTATAGCTAAAGATCTTACTTAACACAAAGTATTGACTACACTGAAACCTTTGCTCCTATGGCTAAGTTAACTACTTTTCAATGTCTTTGTCCATTGTTTTTATTCTCATTGGCATCTTCATCAGTTGGATGTTCAAAATGATTTTCTTCATGGAAATTTGACTAGGGAGGTCTACATGACTCCTCCTCAAGGTTTTCATTGACAGGAGGAGTAACACTCAGTTTGTTGACTCTATAAATCTCTATACGAATTAAAGCAAGTATTATAGAGTTGGTTTCATTAGTTTCTTAATGCCATTCAGAAATTTAGTTTCCATAAATCATAGGTAGACTATTCTTTAATCACTAAGATTAATGGTAATTCTCTCACTGTTATCCTTCTTTATGTCGGTGACATGATCATTACCAGTAACAATGAAAAAATGATACAAGAGTTAAAAAATTTCTTGGCCAGTTATTTTTAGATTAAGGACCTCAGTAAATTGATGCATTCTCTTAGAATAGAAATTGCTCAATCCAAAGTAAGAATTTCTACCAACCAACAAAAATACACACTTGACATACTAGAGGAGGTTGGACTTGTAGGTGCTAAGCCTGCAAAATTTTTCATGGAACAAAATCTCATGCTTGCTTCTAATGGAAAGGAGTTGCTTAATGATCCAAGTCATAATCGTAGGTTGATTAGAAAGTTGATTTATCTTACCATCATTAGATTAGACATTACTTACTCAATCAACACACTTAGTCAGTTTATGCAACAACCTAGAAAATCGCATCTCGAAGCAGCACATCAAGTACAATAATACTTAAAAAAGGCTATGGGACAGGGTCTTTTATTTTATTCATATAAAAAGCTACAATTGACAAGCTTTGTGATGTAGATTGGGTTAGATGTCCAGATACACAATGATTAATTACTGGTTATTGTGTTTTTCTTGGTAATTCACTGATTTTATAGAAAAAGCAAGAAACAAGTTACACTATCACAATCCTCAGTAGAATCCAAATATAGGTCCATAGCATTGATTACTTGCAATTTAACTTGATTATGGTACTTATTAAAAGATTTGCAAGTATCTCACTCAAAACCAGCTCAACTCTTTTGTGACAACCAAACAATAATTTACATTTTAGCCAACCCTATCTTTCATGAAAAGATAAAACATATTGAGATCGATTGTCATATAGTCTATGAAAAAATATAAAAATTGAAGCTTAAGACTTTTTTGTGGGAAACAGAAAACAAGTTGCTGACCTTTTTATTAAGCTATTGGGTCAAGATGCTTTCTTCTTTTTGCTTGACAAGTTGGGAGTCCTTAACATTCACTCTCCAACTTGATGGGGAGTGTTAAAAGAGGAAACAAATAAAATAATTTGTTAAAGATAAAACAAATTATTTGATCTGTTAAAGAGGAAACAAATCAAATAATTTTCTCTTTAATTGATTTTAGATCAAATATTTTCAATTACCTTTTAGGTTTATTTTTTTTTTATATGTAATTACCTATTTTAGTTTTTTTCTTTTTCAACATAGGAATAGCACTATAAATGTAAAGCTCACTCTTTATATTTTGAAGTATAACAATATACAATTTTTTGTCTAAATTTTTTCTTCTCAATCTCTCAAATTTTTACAAGTTTAAAAACATAAACTTCAGTCCTTCTTAATAGATCAGCAGCAACTTGAGCGATACATGTTACAATTTTCATTTCTTTATGCTTTTTCATTGACTTAACATTCAACATGGAAATATAGTCGCTTTTTTTTAACACTAATCTTTCAAAAGCATCATTCTCAGCTTTGAGGCTGGATACATCTTTTTCCAAGTTATTAACCACTTCATCCCACACCCTTACTATTGCTTCAAGGTTGATCCTCTCTTTCCAAAGGGCCTTAATTGGCGCCCTTTAGTTTTGACATCAAAGCATTTGTTTTCTCTATCTCAACTACACAATCCTTCATTTGTTTCTTCATAAATTCACTTGTACCCAAACTAGCATATAAGAGATTATTCTATAGCCTTCAACGTCATTATCTCAACTTTCTTTACCTTCTCTTTGATATCAATAAACGAAGCTTTCTATTTTAATTGGGCGATTTCAGCATCCTTTAGACTAAGGATGGTAGCGGGCGAGTTTGGGACGAATACTTCTAATACCATATTTATATCCACTTAAAAAATAAAATACCATATCCTTCCCAAACCCGTTGCGGGTTTGGAGTACTGTTACCAAACCCGCACTTGCAGGTTTGTACCTATTACCAAACCCGCAATAGGTTATCCGTAAATTTTAAGCGGGTTTTGAATTAATATAATAAAAAATAAAACTATAATATTAATTTAATTAAAATTTTCTAAATTATAGCAATTAAAAAAATATCAGTTATACTTCTAATTTTATTTACATTAAATGTTATAATTTTAACTTCAATTTTAATTTTAATTACATTAAATGTTATAATTTCAAATCTAATCTCGATTTTAATTACGATAAATGTTATAATTTTATTTACATTAAATATTATAATTCTAAATCCAATTTCAATTTCAATTACGTTAATGTTATAATTATAATTTCAATTTTGATATCAATCATGTTAAATATAATAATTCTTATTCAAATTTTGATTTTAATTACATTAAATGTCATAATTTTAAATTCAGTTTCTATTTCAATTACGTTAAATGTCATAACTCTAAATCAAATTTTGATTTCAATTACATTAAATTGTTATAATTATAATTCTAATTTCGATAGTTAAATATTATAATTTCAAATCTAATTTTAATTATGTTAAGTATTTTAATTTCTATTCTAATTCTAGTTTTATTTACATTAAATATTATAATTCTTGTGTAAAATATTATAATTTCAAATTCAATTTTAATTTCAACTACATTAAATATTATAATTCTAAATCCAATTTCAATTTCAATTACGTTAAATATTATAACTCCAACTCAAATTTTGATTTCAATTACGTTAATGTTATAATTATAATTTCAATTTCGATATCAATTATGTTAAATATTATAATTCTTATTCTAATTTTGATTTTAATTACGTTAAATGTCATAATTTTAAATCCAATTTCTATTTCAATTACGTTAAATGTCATAACTCTAAATCAAATTTTGATTTCAATTACATTAAATTGTTATAATTATAATTCTAATTTCGATAGTTAAATGTTATAATTTCAAATCCAATTTCAATTATGTTAAGTATTTTAATTTCAATTCTAATTCTAGTTTTATTTACATTAAATATTATAATTCTTGTGTAAAATATTATAATTTCAAATTCAATTTTAATTTCAATTACATTAAATGTTATCATTCTAAATCCAATTTTATTTCCAATTTCAATTGCGTTAAATGTTCAATTCTAATTGCAATTACAATTTTAATTACGTTAAATGTTATAATTCCAAATCCAATTTCAATTACGTTAAATATTAAATATTTTAGTTCTAATTTCAATTATGTTAAATGCTATAATTTTATTTTTAATTTCAATTACAATCATTAGTCCCTTTAAACTAAGTTTATTTATTTTTATTGAATGGTATGAGTAATGTCAAATCAAATTTAGACTTTTTGATGTGAGATAAAAATAAATGCTAAAATAATTAACTCATTTTACTTTTTTTAATATTTTTTTAAAATGTAGTATGTGCAGATACCCGTTACGAGTATCGGCAAATTTTTTGCCAAAATCATACTTGTACAAAATTCGTTACGGGTTTTAATTTTGTATACCAAACCCATACCAAACCCGCTTCAAACTTTACTAAATCCTTCCCAATGTGGGTGGGTTTGTAGATTTTTTGCCATTCCTACTTTAGACATAGTTCTTCCTCATATGTTTCCACCATGTAAAGACTATCTTGTAAAGCCTACAACAATGTAATTTCATTTACAATCCTATACATATATAAGAAATACTGTTAAAAGAGGAAACAAATCGAATAATTTGTTAAAGAGGAAATAAATTATTTAATTTATTAAAAGAGTAAACAAATTATTTCATTTGTTAAAAGAATAAAAAAAATAAAATAATTTTTTCCTTAATTGATTTTTTATGTCAAATATTTTCAATTTTCCTTTTATATGTAATTACCTAGTTTAGCTTTTACTTCCTTTTTCAACATAAGAATAGCCCTATAAATGTAAAGCTTTATCTTTGTATTTTGATATATAGCAATACATAATTTTTATTCACATTCTTTCTTTTTATTCTCTTAAATTTTCATGCAGTCTAAGCCTCTCTAGGCTAATTTTCCTTTCTCCACCACGTGAACAATATTCCAAATAGTGTCTCAAATAATAGTGCAAAACAGTACTGTGAATAGGGCCTATGAACAATATGTGTAAATAGTACCGCTACCTTGAGCCCTAAGTTTCATACATGACTTATACTGATTTGGGAAAGGAGAATGAGGAATTTACTATGATGATGACAGAAAGTTGATGACAAAATGGATGCCTTCACTATACATTACTTGAATCATCCGAGTCTCATTTTGGATACCAAAATATTTGAAGGAGACAATTATGGACAATGGAGCTACATGATGCGTATAGCTCCACGTGCCAAGAATAAAATTGGATTCATCAACTGGACAACACAAGCATTACCTCAATCCGACCTTAAGTTTTCAACGTGGCAACGATGCAATGATATGGTATTATCTTAGATTTTGAATTCAATTCAATCTAATATTGTAAGAAGTGTTATCTATGTAGAAACTACAAACGAAGTCTGAGATGACTTGAAAGATAGGTTTTCTCAAGCGAATGACTCCCAAATGTATCAAATTTGACAAGAAATTATCGAACAACAACAAGGGTCTCTGTCTGTTGCAGCTTATTACACCAAAACGAAGTAACTTTGGGATAAGTTGGCTTCTTATAATGATACAATTTCTTGTACTTATAAGGGTCTAAAAGGCCTTGCCAAAAAAAAAAAAGAAAAAGAATGTATGCAGTTCTTGATTGGATTACATGAATCTTATGCCAGCGTGCAAGGCTTAATTCTTATGATAAGTTGTCTCTTGACACACGCAGGGTTCATGCCTTGATACTTTAACAAGAAAGACAAACTGAAGTGCTATTCGAAGAGAGAAAGCCAATCATGCTATGATGTAATTTTTAAACGCTTCAGAAACTAAAGAGCGAACATCAAATAAAAATGGTTGTACTTATTATCGAAAAGATAACCACACCATTGATCGTTGCTACTTTCTCCATGGTTTTTTGCATGGATACAAACTAGATGGTAAGCAAATAAGCCTAATGTTAATAACTTGACAGTCGAAGAAGAATTTTAGAGACAATATTTTACCAACACAACTTTCACTCCCAAAGAGTACAATCAACTCAAATGTTTACTTCAGAATGATAATGGTAACACTGTACCTTTATGAACACTACAGGTATTTGTTCACCTTTTTGTTATAAGATTAAATCTCCTATTAAATGAATTATTAATAGTGGTATTATCTGACACGTCTAGTTTATAGGTCCCAAGTGTAGGATTGTCGAAGTAATAAATAACACAGTGAGAACAGGGTCGATCCACAAGAAAGTAGAATTAAAATTACAAATTATAAATACTTTAAAGACAATTAATGCAGTATAAGATGTTTACAAATATTAATTCAATTAACCAATTCATATAAAAGTTAAAGTTAGAGGGATCCACTCTTGGCATAAGAAGTGAGAATATATTTAACTCTTTTTATAACTCAATTGGAATCCTCACACAAAGGAGGTTCTAACCGAAAAATATGACAATTAAAGTTCATCATTATTTATATATTAATTAATATTTATTTCTTTCATTTATTATACACCAAATCTTATAAATTGGTTCAAGTATTTATTATGTCAATCTTTATATTTGTCTATAATAAATCAATACTCCCACTTTACAAGAAATGGTACATACGCCAAATCTTAAAAATAGTTTCAAGAATTTATTGTGCCAAGTATAAAATTTGTAAATAATAAATTAAGATACACCACTTAGAAGAAAGGGTATTAATATTACAAAAAAAATAAATACATCATATATAAATTTGCATAACTTAAGAATAAAATATTAAATACATGAATAAGAGTTAAATATTACCTTGCCAAGAGTTTCATCCTTTCACCTTAGCGTAAAAAAAATTACTTGGACATAATAAAATTAAAGAAAAAGAAAAGAAATAGAAGAAGAGATAACATAACTTTACAATAGTAAACAAGAGAAATAATATTACAAAAAGATAATACAAAAGACAAGTGTTTTGAATAAAAACTTGCTCTCTAATTACATGTTTTGGGCATAAACATGCTACTTATTTATAAAAAAATATGGATAAATCGAGACAAATGAAGAGGGAACCGCATGGATGATAAGTCAAGAATGCTGGCAAATAATTTGCATTGATTATCATTAATGCACCCACTTACTTATGTAATTTAGAATTGATGTGGTCCGAATTAGCTGTCACTCAAAACATTAAAATTGTAGATAAGTCTCTTATATTTCTAAATTGAGTTTTCTCATACGTATTTCTATAGTTATGGGCCAAATACTGATGACTGTTCAGATTAGACTTGTATTGTAGATCAGTTCTGTTTTATGCTATTTTTACCCTATAAACGCTCGAATGTTTAATGCCTTATGAAATACAATATGTTAACCTCTTGAATCAAATATTTACGGGATTAAGAATCACTCCAATTAAATTCCTAGATAGAAAGTTATGCCCATTTTACCGAACCTACCACAAAACAGTTAAAAGCTAATTAGGTACAATATTGTAAACATATTTATGTTAAAGGGGTTAAAGACACTAGTAATACAATATAATATAAAACCCTTATTAAATATGTAATTTCAAATGTTCATCACTATCGATCATATTTCTAATGTTCAACCAATATTTCATAAGCAATTCCTTCCCATAATCCTGCTCGGTTACTAAATGAAGACCAAACAAAAGATGAGTTCGTTAGGTCAACAAAGTTGTCAAATAACATTCTTCAAAATGATGTTCTTTATATACCAAAATTTAGAGTTAATCTGTTATCAGTTGGTAAACTTATTCAGGCATTGGGTTATAGTATAATATTTACCCTACTTTTTGTGTGGTGCAGGATATGGCTACAAAGAAGACAATTGGCCTAGGCAACCAACTTAATGGTTAATACTATCTCAAAGTCAACCAAACATCATCAATCACACACCACATCCAATATAAATCTCATTTTTGGCATTAAAGATTGTGTCATCCCTCTATTGTATCCTTTTAGGCACTCTTCAAGTCTAACCCATAAATCTCTTTTGATTTTGCTCTATTTTATGATGTTTGTCCTTTAGCTAAATAAACTTATTTATCTTTTTCTAGTAGATCTATATACTACTAGTACACCTTTTGAATTAATCCATTGTGATATTTGAAGACCACATAAAATTACTTCTTATATGGGAGCTCGTAATTTCTTATCCATTATTGATGATTATGTTGGGATTTGTGCTTACGTGTCATCCCATTATGTATAAATATTTAATTATAATATTTATACAATTATCATTTTTAATAAAATTGTTAATATTATTAATTATTAAATGGTAAGATATTTGTAACATTTCAGACATTATATGCTGAAGTATTTCAAATTAAAGAGTTAGCAACACTAAAAGTTATAAGTGTTAAAAGTTAGCAGGTTATAAGAGTTAGCGAAATCTAAGGAGTTAGAATCTTGTCTTAAATGGAACAAAGACCTGAGAATATATTAGTAGTGGAGTAGCTGCAAAGAGTTACAGATGGTGCTAGAAAATATTATTATGCAAGTATATTCTCAAACACTACGTTCCTGGTCTAATTTCATTTATTTGGGTTTATCAGTCAAACCCAATAAAATAAACTAGTGTATGTCTATATCTATATGGTCTAGATTGTTAGTCTTAGCAAACTATGAGTTTAGTGGAAGCTCGTATAGAGATACATGTATTCAGTAAGGACTGGGTACTGAATAGACTTATGAGAACCTCTAATAAACATCTCATAAAGCCATCAATTAAAGGTCTTCTCTAGTTGAGTAGTATTCATGGTCCTTTTACCTGAGCGCCACGGTGGGTTTATGAGTGATTCACCATACTTTGGTTCTACATATGTTAGAAACTTTTCATGGTCTGACCGTTGGGTATTACTGAATATGATCTGATGCTCATCAAGTTTGGTGTGCATATATATATAGGATCCATCAACTCATATGAGTGAGTTATATATCCTGATATTCTGATATTTTATTTCAAAAACTCTTGTGGTCATAAGTATTAGCCCCAGGAAATAGTTTCAGTAAGGTTAAACAATATTGTAAAAGTATTTGCAGATACTGTTTATGAAATTATAAATTTGAAGATGAATTCAAAGTTGGGCAAATAAAGATTTGATGGTGATGATCTATATCTCTACTCTTTTAGGATATCGATGACGGAGAGATTATACGTATATGCTATAACCTCAACTTATACGGTTTAATGCACTACTTTTTAATATCCATAATGTATGTGTAGAGTATTATTCACGGACATATAGAGCAGTTTCATATGACAAATCAGGCGTGGATTTAGAGAGTCTCACCATATGAAGTGTACTCGTTGCGCACTAGGATAACGAACTGGATTCAATAATTTGATTTAAGAAATTTTAGCAAACCGAATATTTGTTTAAAGATCTATTAGGATGTGCATTTGTCAAAAATTAATTGTTAAGTACTCATATAATTAGTTGACATAAGTTGTTAACTAATAAGATATTGACAAGTGGCATAATTTGGTCTATAAATTATTTTTATCTTAAATTGACCAATTAACTTTGCTAGTAAAAATAAGTAAGGTAAAATAATTATTCAAAATTATTTTGAATAATTAATTAAATATTAAATATAATAATTGTTATTATAAATTTCAATTGAGGTACAAACAATTATTATTATGACCTATTAATAATGGCATAATGTTATGAATGATAGAACACCACTGAAGTAAAGTTTACAAAACTTATAAAAATAAAAAAATGTTTAATTTTTATTAAGTGCGTAATTAAATTACATTAGCACAATAATAAAAGAAAATGAAGATGTCATTTTTAATTTTATTTATATTAATTATTACTGTTGTAAATTTATTTAATGGATAAACACTAGTAGAAAAAATATTGGTGGCCAACAAAATTAATAGGTGGACCATTTATTATTTTTTTGTAGAGAACAAAAAAAAAAGGAAAGTGGTTCAACCATTAAAGACAGGAATTAATTTGATCAATTTTCTCTTAATTTTCATCATTGATAAATGCTCATCAAGTGATGAGAAAATAGAAAAACAAGAGTGAGAAGTGTGCAAGAGTTTAGCAAAAATAATTCTTTGAAAATTGATTTCAAAGGGGTTATGCAAGAGTTGCAAAATCATTCTATATTTTATAACAAATATTTATGTTCAAAATATTGAACAAAATTTGTGTTCATACCATTGGAAATTCAAATTGAAGCTATTATTCTAACTCCACAATTCCATCGGATTATTGTGGACTAGAATTGTTCAAGAGTATACTTTAATGTGAGCTCCAAAAATTTAAAATCTTCACTGAAGTTCATCAAAGATATGTTTCTGCAATCTTTACCATTTTATAATTCAGTTTACATTTGTACATATTGATTATATATTTAATTTTGCTGCAAATTGTATATGTTAGACATATATTTAAGTTTTTTAACATATACATAATCACATGCATATACTCAAAAATACATTAACAAATTATTCTCGTTATACTTGATTACATTTGATGAGTTTTAAATCTAAAACTCTATCACTAATAAAGTCCTTCTTTCATGGGTCCTAACTCAATTCCATTGTGGTATTAAAGCTTTACGTGCTGACAATGGAAAAGAGTTTGTATCTTTACAAGCATTTTTTAAAAGATAATGGTACCTCTTTTTAACCTACTTGCCCATACACACCCCAACCAAATGGAGTTGTAGAGTCTAAGCACAAACTTCTCTTAAATATAAGTCGTTCACTTTATTTTCAAGCTAACTTACCTTTGCAGTTTTGGGAGGAGAACCTACAAACAGCTTGCTACCTAGTCAATCACCTTCCAACACCGGTCCTATCTAGCCAAACACCTTATCATCAACTTTACAATAAAACTCCAATATACTCTCATCTCCGCACCTTCGGTTGTTTATGTTACGTTACCAACCTTAAATCAAATTATAAATTTGACACTTGAACCCAAAAATATATATTCGTTGGTTATTCACTTAGCCAAAAGGGTTACCGTATCTATGACCTCCAGTCCCATTAAACCTTAATCTTCTGTGATGTAGTATATTAACATATTCAACCACTCCAATTCAAATCCTTGATGACCTCATTAACACACCAACCCTACCATTACCATTTGACACAACGAATATTGTCAAAGACCCACAAAATAACTAACACACCATCTAGGTATTTCATCACCAACTTCTCCATGCTACATCGATATTTCAAAAGCAATCCAAAAGCCACACCAGAACTTTAGCGTCGTAGCGCCACCCATTCCACACTGTGGCATTGACATCCAGATTTTGAACACTGTGGTACCAACCATTCCCTACCCCAATGCCAACCATTCCCTACTATGACACTTGTTCTACCAGTACCCAAAAGCGAATTCAAAATAATTGCTGTGTGGCATCACATATCCCAAGCTACAACGATATCCCAATTTTACCCAAATTTAAAATACTTACTGATTCTTGTCCGCCCCAACGTTCTTTTTGCCTTACAAAAGTCCCCACCCACTTTCAAGATTACGAGGTAAACTATTCCAAGCTTCTCTATATCCTTCTTCTTCAGCTATGCTTAGCAAGCGCTACCTAATTTCAAGGTATGTCTCCTATGCCCATATCTCTCATTCACATCAGAGTTTTATCAATATTGTTCATTAAATGGTTAATCCAAAAATATATATACAAGCTTGCCACAATCTATATTGGGTTGCCACTATGAATAAAGAGATCTCATCCCTTGAAGCAAACCATGCCTGAAGTATAGTCCCGTTACCTTCTAGTCACTGACCCATCGTTATAAATGAGTCTACTAAGTCAAGTATAACTCTAGTGGTTCAATTGAGCATTATAAAGCTCTTCTCGTCGCTAAAGGGTTTACTCAACATAAATGTATTGACTATACTGAGATTTGTGCTCCCGTGGCTAAGTTAACTACTTTTCGATGTCTTTTGGCTATTGCTTCCATTCATCATTGGCATCTTCATTATTTAGATGTTCAAAATACTTTTCTTTTCATTGAATTTGATTGAGAAGGTCTATCTAACTCCACTAGGTTTTTGTCGATATGAGAGAGTAACACTTATTTTATTGACTCCATAAATCTCTCTACAGATTGAAACAAACTTCACGAAGTTGGTTTCACAAATTTCTTAATGCCATCGAGTAATTTAGTTTCTAATAATCACAGATAGACTATTCTTTATTCACCAAGGTTAATGATGATTCTCTCACTGTTATTATTCTTTATGTCGATAGCATGATCACCATCGGCAACAATGAGAAAATGATACAAGAGGTAAAGAATTTCTTGGCCATTTATTTTTGGATTAAGGATCTTGGTTATTTAAATTATTGTCTTGAAATAGAAGTTGCTAGATCCAAAGTAGAATTTTTATCAACCAACGGAAGTACACACTTAACATACTAGAGGAGGCTAAATTTGTAGGTGCCAAACCTATAAATTTCTTATTGAACAAAATCTCAAGCTTGCTTGTAATGAGGAGGAGTTGCTTAATAATCTAATGTTCTGATACATGACAGTCAGTTACTGATTATTGTATTTTTCTTGGTAATTTACTTATTTCGTGAAAAAGCAAGAAACAAGTCACAATATCAAGGTCTTCAGCAGAATCTTAATATAAGTCAATGACATTGATTACTTGTGAATTAACTTGGTTACGGTACTTATTAAAAGATTTGCAAGTATCTCACTCAAAGCTAGCTCAACTCTTTTGTGACAACCAAACGAAAATTTACATTTCAACCAACCGTATCTTTTATGAAAGGACAAAACATATTGAGTCATTGGGTCAAGATGTTTTCTTCTTTTTGCTTGGCAAGTTGAGAGTCATTGACATTCACTCTCCAACTTGAGGGGGAGTGGTGAAAGAGAAAACAAATCAAATAATTAGTTAAAGGGGAAATAAATTATTTAATTTGTTAAAAGAGTAAACAAATTATTTGATTTGTTAAAAGAGTAAATAAATCAAATAATTTTCTCCTTAATTGATTTTTTAGGACAAATATTCTTAAATTTTCTTTTATATGTAATTATCTTGTTTAGCTTTTTCTTCTTTTTTCAACATAAAAATAGCCCTATAAATATAAAGCTTTCTCTTTGTATTTTGACATACAGCATTACATTATTTTTATTCAAACTCTTTCTTCTCATTGACTACTTTATATGAAAGAAAAGGTTCTCTAAAGTTTTCCTCAAAAAGACAGCTTTAAAGCACAAGTCAAGTTCATAATAGATGAGCAATTACATAGTTTAATAGTATACTATGGTTTGGGGTCTTCTTATTCTCCAAGACCTGATATTTTTTCTGCTTATTGAGCTTAGAACTTCTTTCACACTATTGCGTGAAGCATTTGTTTGGTATCCCACTATTATCTATACTAGCTTGGAAGGTATGGCTACTCTCTTGTTTCTTGCTGAACCTCCTTCCCAATACAAGCTTCGCAGCCATCACTACTTGCATTTTTTTTAGTATGGTTCGTCCTTTATTAAGTTATGGGGTAAAATAACTATGCGTTACAATGCTCGGTGTCAAAGTGATTCTCTCAATTTTTCACTTTTCCAATAGAATTACACATACAATTACTTACATTGATCCATTAGTAAGAGCTCTTAAGTTCCCAAGTTCTTGCTTGATGACACTGCTCTTCGGATCCTTCCTCAAATAGGTTGATTCCTTTACAACCCTAGAGAAATCTACTTTCATAAAGACAGGTGTAAAGTTGTCACCTTCCTCATAAGGCGGTTAAAGGAATCTCTAAGACCTTCTTGTTCTTATTTTTTGACAAAAGGATTTTTTAGTAGAGTTGTAGATGAATCTAAGAGACAGTAACATCTTAAGGATTTGTCTCCCTTAGAGGAATAACAAGATCTTCGGCGGGATCAGAATTGAGAATGCTTGGATTTTCAAGAAATGGATTTACGGGGGGAACTTTGTATGAATACTTCCTCAATAAACTACCACCATCGGTAGTAGATGGCTCAACAAGATCAACAGTATGAAGAGGAATGTCTTCCGCAACTTGAGCAAAGGAATATGTAGGTTCAATAGAAACTTGTACATTAAAATAATGAGTAGGCAATTCAACAATAGATTTGACAAAATTGATTGCTTTTTCACAACAGGAATAGAAAAATCAATTTTGACAAGTACAATATTTAGTACCTTCTTTCCTTTTTGTGTTTTATTCTTTTTTTTTCTCCCTCTCTTTGTTTCTATCTTTAAGAAGCCTGGAGCAATGTTAGGTAAACCTTCCATGAAGGACTGAAAATCTAGAAAGATAGAAAGGGATGAATAAATAAAAACTCAATAATAAGAAGAAGAAAAAAAGCAGAAAATTGGTTACCTTCCTCTCGGGAAGACATGACTGGAATCAATGAAAGAGAAGTCTCTACAATAGCGGGAACCTATAGAGTGCTTTCAGCATAAGCAGGAACAGTAGCAAGAGTTTGAGTAGAAAGTTTGGAGGAACCGACAGAAGAACCTTCCTTTTGAATGTCCATAAAAAAATTAACTTCAAATAACGTAGGAAATAAATTAATAACATCTTTACCTCCTAAATCCTCACTTATATCAACAGAGGAAATGGTAGAATTAAAGAATAATAGATCAGATGAGTCCCAAAATAATGATAAATAAAAAAATATCATTAAAAAAAGTTTTAAAATTTTATATTAAAATTTAAATTAATTATAAATTACAAAACCTAATGGATATTATAAATTCTTAGAGTTTTAATTTCAAAATTCAAATTCATGTTAATAAAAATTAAGAGTTATAATTTTAAATATAAATTGCACAATTAATATTTGAGTTGTAAAATATTTAAAATTTGTACTAATACTCAATAAATATTGATATTAATACCTTAAACTTTATGACTACTATATAAATGAGTCATTCCCTACTCTAAATCTACACATACATACATCCTAAGATTAAACTCTAAATTTTATACACACTATTTTTCTTGAAATTTTAACATTGTACACTTGATATTTTCTACTGTTGGTTGTTATCATCGAAGAGCGTGGTTGAGAACATTTATATTGTATTTTGGAGTTGAGGAGAACCGCAATTACCGGCACGAGGGGAGGTCTCTTTGACTTTAGAAAAGCGCAACAAGTGTGTCTCTCCATTGCATAGGCCAGATTCTATTTTCTTGCTAATAATTGAGTTATTTTATTGTTTTATTTATACAGTTAAATTTTACATGTGACATAATTTTATGATTTCCCTAAAAAATAACATATAATATACACGCAACTTACAAAATTTTCTAAATTGGATCAATGGTTAGTAATAATTTTTAAGAGGATTACGTGCATATATACAAGAATAAATTCCTTTACAGCCTATCCATGATTTTGTGATGCAATTGAAGTAGTTTCACGAGTCAAATTGCAAAAAAAAGAGAAAGATAATTCTTATGCAAGCCATGAAGAGATCTACTCCACCAAGTCTAGGGCTTAAGAGTTATAAATCAATTTTGAATGAAGAGCCTATCACCAGAGTTTTAACTATTGAATCTAACATAAAGAGCTATCACCTACGAGTTCTTATGTGGAAGAGCAACTTATTCTTGTTAATGAGGTTCATGTATTAGCCCTGAAAAAAATGTTCTTAAAAATTATTCTTGTGATAAGGTTCATTCATGCATGAGTAAGCTTCAAAGGAGACTTACTAACAAAGGCAGAACGATGATGAAACATGGGTTATTTGAGTTTCAAAGAAGGTGGTTTATAATGAATACATGTTTGATTTACAAAGTAATGATGTAATGATTTACTATAAGTTCCATCTTCTCGATAGTCTTTTATTTGCAACAAAACTTAATGATGAGTTTCTTTCATAGAAATGTTGTAGGACAGAAACTAAGGGTAGATTATTTTAGATTTTATATTCGATTTGAATTTGATATTTATTATTTAGTGTGTTATTGTTCTTATTTAAGTTATAATTTTAAGAAAAGTCCAATTTCTTTAGTTATTAGGACTTCTTATTTTTTTACTAATTAGGAGTTATTATTTATTTAGGATAAAATCATCTATTATTGTAAATAAGTTTATTACTTGTAAGTTTTTACAACATCATATCAATAATATTTAGTTATATTTTCTTTTGAGATTTATCTTTATTGTTAATTTGTCACTCCTCTATTTAAGAGTTATCTATTTTAGTGAATTTAAGATGTACATTAAAAGAATATCTAGTATCACTTTTGTGCTGCTATATCAGGATTCTTGATGATCATCAAATTATTATGAAATACAATTCATGGTTTTGGGGTGAAGGTGATCAGAGGAAAAAATCTCATTGATTTTTAGCTTGAATTGAATGAAGATAAATGGAGGCTTCTTGTCAGGAGAGCTTAGAATTTTAATAACCACCTATTGGTATTGGAGTAACCAAAAAGGTTTAGGGAACTATGAAGTTCAATATGTCTTCCTTTTGGACACAACGAGCCCAACAAGAACCTCTGAAAAAGAGGAATAATTGTATCAAGCTCCACTCTTTTACATAAAATATGAATCCGCACTTTGGTTAGGGAACATATTGTACGATAAATTTAGAAGTTTCTATTTTTATTTGAGTTATTTTATGTTTCTTATTTTAGTTTTGTTTATTACATTAGGTTTTTGTATTTTAGTCATAATTATTATTTAATTAGGATTGAGATTATTTGTCTTGTTTGAATATAATTAGAATTAATCTCCTATATATAAACTTTTAATTTTAACAAGTTTTTCAAACGTTAATAAGTTTGAATATAATCAGGTTTTTCCCATCATTGAAAAAAAAATATTAAAAGAAAAAAAAATAGCACAAGGCCTTAACCATTTCACACCCAAACTACCGACGCATGACTACTGTAGTTCCAACACCCCTTGATTTCCATCACAAGCTCCAGTAATTTCGTGAGATAAATCCAACCAATGCCGCTAGAACTATACCACATTATCATAATCAAAATTCGTCCACTCAGCGATCCACCATTATTTTAGCCACCGCCACATCTACTAGAACCACCGTCTGAATCAGAAAGATCCGACCATCCATCTTTGTTGTCCATTTTCCACTAGAAACGCCATATTGTAGCCCTACAGCTGTGAGAAGCCACAGCTCGATCCATAGTTGTTCACTGAAGTTGGAAATCATTGCCATTACCATTGAGTTTAATGTTGTTGTCTCCATCTGTTCCAAGCCTCACAATCCATTTACAGGCCTGTTTGCTAGAAACATCTTAGCTTGATGAATTACCTTTTTTTCCCTTCTGTTTGTCTTTAAGAGAAAAGTGAGTTCAGAGATAAATAATAATAATAATAATTTTGAGAGTACAAAAAAGTGTGATTAAAAAAAAAAGTGTAAGTGAAAAGAAGAAGAAAAAAAAGAAATTCTATGATATGTCTTCTGTTTAAATGTGTGAATGATCTTCCGGGGGAAATTATACTCCAGTATATTTCCACCGATGGTTGTTTAAGGCTGAGCATTTTTTCACAGATACGAGAATGCCTAAAGAAAAAATTGGCATCGTTTGCAGCTTTTAAATTGAGAAAATGTGTTAGAGATTAATGACATGTAATGCGAAAGTCTCGATGGTATGAAGGGAAGGGCAAAATTTAATCATGGAATCATATGAAGTAACTTATGAGATTATAGCTCTGATTTTTGTTTGACATGTATCAAGATATACGATCTATCTATGATTATGCTGTTGAATTTTAAAATTTTCTTGAACATACATGTTTTGTTGAAAGTGAAAAAGTTTTTAGTGGATAGCTTTTAAACGTAAAGGTGTTTTGTGCTAAGATAAAAGATCAAATGCCTTCATATCCGATCTATACGTTGTTATATGTTATTTCTTTAGCTACAAATATTAAGTACTGACTTTAAAAACCTTTCAAAGTAAACAAAGATAAATTATGAAGAGGGTTATTGAAGATATTATATAAATATAAGAACAAGTGGCTAAAGGTTTTACAAGAAAGAGATTGAAATTGTCCCTAAGGAAGTAATAGAAGAAATGCCTAATGATTAAAAAAAAAGTGAGTAGAGTTTGTTACTGATTTGAGTTTTCTTTATCTAATAGTGTGTTTGAGGTTATGTAGGGACTTCAAATTCATAACATGTCATATTTAATAAGATGGTTCTACTTATTCACATGTAAATCCAAAAAAATTGTACTTGAAGAAGAATTAGCTAGAAAAATAAAAGTGATTGGCAAGCATATTGTAAAATGATGATTAAAAATGAATGATGGAGTCAGATAAAAACTATTTTAAGAACCAAACTATAAAAGAAATAAATGTTTTTGGAGACCTAAATGCTAACAGAAGTAAGCACTATGGCTTCTATAGTAATTAGGTAAAAATAGAAAAGACTAGAATAATAAAGTCCTTAGAAGGTCCGGAGATTCCAAAAATGCACCATGTTAATTACGAAGCCTAAGTCATATTAGATGTTGATATGTGACAATAACTTTATTAGAGTTTAGGTAAAAAAGCCTGTACTTGGGCTATAAGTACTCAGACTTGGGAAGCTTAATGTAATCTCTAAATTTTATCATTATCTTTGGTTCTTAAGAGCATTGATGAGCTTGGTCATTCACGATTGTAAATACTTGATCTTTTTAAAATAGTAGCATCAAATCTTTCTTTGGCATATAGATGCAGACTCTGCCAAACCACGTAAATTTCATCATATTTCTTGATTGTCCTCTGTTAACTCTTTCTTGTTTCTTAATTTGGTTCCTTGGATAAAGATTAGATTATATTCATTTCTAGTTCTAAAAATTAATATTAGAAGTTTGGTTGAAAACTTAATGGCATCTCGTAAGCTTAATATTGAGAAATTCAATAGCGAAAATGATTTTAATCTTTGGAAGATTAAAATTAAGGCATTCTCGGTTAGTCAGGGGCTCAAATATATAATTAAATAGGCTCCATTTGACTCAGATGAAAAGAAACAAAATCTTCAAAGCAAAATGTTGATCGTGCTAAAATTACTAATAAAACAAAATGTATGGTCATCCTCAGCCTTAATGATGAAGTTTTGCATGAAGTAGTGGGTGAAAACACAACCAATAGTTTATAAAAGAAATTGGATCCTTGTATAGGACTAAATCTTTGGCCAAAATTTACATCTAAAGAAGAAACTCTACCAGTTAAGTATAAAGAAATGGAGCTCTATCAAAGATCACATTAATGGCTTTAATATGATTATCATCAGTCTTGAAACCATTGATGTGAAGATTAATAATGAAGATAAGGCAATAATCTTGCTTAGCTTACTGCAACCAAGTTATGAGCACTTCATGGATACTCTCCAATATCACAGAGAATCATTTAAAATGAACAATGTAAAGCCTTCTTTGAATTCTATGGAATTGGCCAACAAGACGGAGGCTTGAGATTATAATGATGAAGGTTTAACTACTAAGAGAACATATAAAATATGGAATCAAAGGAAAAGAATAACAATAGATCAAAGTCCAAGAATAAATTTTAAAAAAATGCTTTTTTTTTTGTTAGAAGGTCACTTCAAGAAAGACTATCTAGAAAGAAAAGTAAGATTGAAAACTAAAGATCAAGAAAGGGATGCAACCATGGCCTCAGGTGAGGCTATGATGGTGCCGTTACTCCTAGTTACATCAAAATATACTATTACAAGTGTGTAAATCTTGAATTTTTGTTGCACTTTTCACATGATTCCAAAGCTAAGTCTTTTTGTCAACTACCATACTGTAAATTAAGGTAAAGTGTTGATAGGAAACAATTTAATATGCAAGGTAGCAGGAAATATGGATTATAAATTGAAGATATTTGATGGGATAATTAGAGAATTGAGGGATGTAAGATACATCCCAGATCTAAAGAGGAAGTTGATCTCTTTAGGGGAATTAGAATAAAGTTGCTATATTTTTACAGCATAAAAAAATATCTTAAAAATGGTAAAAGGGTCACTTGTGTTGATGAAAGAGACTAAGGTTAATTGTTTATATATGCTGAATAGAAGTTCTATTGAAGGATTTATTGCCCTAATAGTTGAAAGTGGCTTGGATATGTCTAAAATATAGCATATAAGGTTAGCACATTTAAAAGAAAAGGGATTTAAAGAACTAAAAGTTCAGAAAGTGTTAAGGAAAGATAAATTTAGAATCTAGAGTTCTTTTAGCATTATGTATTAGAAAAAAATCCTATAGAATGAAATTTAGCACTGGGGAACACAATGCAAAATTAATTCTAGAGTATATACATTTTAATCTTTAGGGGTCTACAAAGACTAAGTCTTTAGGTAGAGCAAGGTACTTTCTAACCCAGATAGATGATTACTTAATAAAGCTCTAGGTGTATATATTGAGAATAAAGACTAAGTGTTTGATATTTTCAAATCATGCAAGGCGTTAGTGGAGAATTAGATTGGGAAAAAAGTGAAAAGGCTCAGGACATGTAATGGGTTAGAATTTTATAAGTTTAAGGTTGATGTCTTTTGTGCCAAGTATAGAATCCGTAGGCGCAAGACAATATAGGGAACTCCATAACAAAATGGTCTTGCTAAGAGGATGGATAAGGCCATTATGAAAAAAGTGTGGTATATGCTGTTAAATGTTAGTTTACCCATAAAGTTTTGGACGAAAGTAGTGATGACAACAGCTTACTTGATCAATAGAAGTCATTCTTCGCAATAGAATTCAAGATACCAAAGAAAAAATTGTCTAAATATGTTCCAAGGTACGAGCATTTAGGATATTGGTTCTCCTACACTTATTTATGTTAACAAAAAGGAAAATTAGAACCAAAGGCCATCAAGGGAGTATTTGTGGTCAGGTTACGAAGTATGGTGTACTAAGATAAAATCCACTAAAAATAATTATTAGAATAGATGTAACATTCAATGAGGCTCCATTGTTGAAGAAAATCATTAGCATTGAAGAGATAACATCAAGGAGTAATAATCAGCGAGATAAGGAAGTAGTTGAGTTTGAGGTAGAGCATTTGGGAATAAGAAGCTTAGATACTGAAGGCTGCAATTTAGATTCAAACTCGGAACCTACTTCCCCAAAATCCCAACTCATGAAGCAAAGGACTCATGATCACTCTCTTGTAAGTTAATAGATGTGTCTAAAAGAATAATTAGAAGAATATCAATTGGTGATGGACAAATTTAGAAGGACAGTAAATCCTTCTAAGAGATTTGGGTACACTAATTTGATTTCATCTACATTTATATTGCGAATAAAGTAGATGTTGAGTAACCAAATTCATATACAGAAGCATTTAGAAACTATGACAGTGAAAGTTAGAAGCATATAATAGAGGAAGAAACTAAATCTCTTAAAAAGAATAGGACTTGAGAATTGGTTCCAAAGTCTCCAAGAAAGAAAATTATTAGTTGTAAGTGGATCTTCAAAGTGAATGAAGGAATCGAAGGAGTTGAGTCAGTGAAATACAAGGCGAGGTTGGTAGCAAATAGATTTTCATAAAGAAATGGGGAAGATTTTAACAAAATCTTCTCTTCAGTGGTAAAACATTGTTCCATAATGATCTTGTTGGCTTTATGTGTAAATTTTGGATTACATCCCAAAAAAATATATATAAAGATAGCATTTTTACATGGGGAACTAGAACAGAAGATTTATATAACTCAGCATCCAAGTTTTGAGGTTTCTAAGAAAGAAGATCATGTATGTTTGCTTAAGAAGTCCCTGTATGGACTTAAGCAATCTTTGAGATAGTGGTACAAGAGATTCAATGACTTCATGATTTGAAATATCTTTATAAGAAGTTTCTTAGGAAGTTCTTGAATGGATTTAAGTAATCTTTTAGATAGTGGTACAAGAGATTCGATGACTTCATGATTTGAAATATCTTCATAAAGGGTTTTTATGAAAACTGTGTTTATTTTAAGGAAATGTACAAAGGGAAGTAGATTAATCTATTGTTGTATGTTGATGATATAATGACTGCATGCCATGATATAGAAGCAATCAAAAAAGTTGAAAGAAAGAGGATAGATATACCATTTCTATCGCGGAAGAAATACATCATAAAGATACTAGACATATTTGTAATGCTAAATGCAAAATATGTAAGTAATTTTATAGCCATGCACTCTAAACTCTCTGTTACACAATTTCCTTCCACTGAGGAAGATAAACAAAAGATGTTGAAGACTCTTTATGCAAGTGTTGTGGGAAGTATCATGTATGTGATGACATTACCTATGCTATGAGTGTGGTAAGCCAGTATATAGCTAATCCAAGAAGCGAACACTAGAATGTTGTAAAATGGATCCCAAGATACTTAAAGGGTACTTCTAGTTATGGCTTAGTATTCAGGAAGGGTGAGTTGGTAGCTAAGTGGATAAACGGGCTTGTGGATGCTAATTATACTGGTGATCTAGACAATATAAAGTCTTTAACAAGATATGTGTTTATAGTAATTGAGTGTTGTGTAAGTTGAAAAGTTGCATTGCAGCTATTTATAGTGTTTTCAACTAGTATATGATGGCTATGAAAGGTGCTAAGGAAGCAATTTGGAAGAAAGCACTGATCGTGAAGCTAGTCGAAGGTGATTAATAAGCGAACGTATTTTGTGATAACCAGTGTGCTATACACTTGATCGAGAACCAACCATTCCATGAAAAGACAAAACATTAATATTGAGGTACACTTCATCAGAGTTCAAATTGCTAAGGGAGAGATAAATTTGGTTAAAATTCATACTTTTAAGAATCCAGTAGATATGATGATGAAAGCAATTCCCTCCACCAAGTTCAAGCTTAGTTCCAGGTTGGTTAATATAACCAGGCGAAAATAATGAGAAAAAGGCCACCAAAAAGATTGTAAAATGCTCATTGATTTAGAATCAAGGTGGAGATTGTAAAATAGTGATTAAAAATCCATGACAGAGTCATATGAACTGTTTTGAGGATGAACCTATAAAAGGAATGTAGTTTTTGCGATCCTAAATGCTACCAAAAGTAAGCTTTACAACTTCTATAATAATTAGCTAAAAAGGAGGGGTTGGAATGATAAAGTCTTTGAATGGTCTAAAAATTTCAAAAATCCACTGTCTCACTTAAATGATATAAGCCAAATCAAATACTCTATATAGCAATAAGTTTGTTAAAGTATGGGCATGAAAGGTCTGTACCTGGTTATAAGTACCCAAACTTAAAAGAGCTTAATTGAATCTCTAATTTACACAATTTTATTTATTTATTTATTTATTTTTTTTTTGGTTTTGGGAGTGCTCATGAGTTCAATCATTCAAGATTCTAAATACTTAACCTTGTTTGAATAATAATATCACATCCTTTTTGTGTTGGCCTGTGGATGTTGACTCTACCGCACCACGTAAATTTTTTTGTGTTTCTTTATTATTCTTTGTCAACACTTTCTTGTTTCTCAATTTGGTTCCATTGATAAAAATTAGACTGGGTTCATTTACAGTTCCAACAAATATTGAACAAGATTTGGCAGCAAGATAAAAGGCTTAAAGATAGTTTGTTTATCAAGAATCTTTTAAAAGAGTCATGAATACATAAAAGAAGAAGATTAAACATTACCATTCTCAAGTTGTAAGGAAAATTGATAAGAAAAAAAAAAGGCTACAAGTTTGTGATGGAAGATAATTTATAGTTTCATCCTCTTAACTTTTATTAAACTCAAGGGTGAAATTCAAGAAAAAAAACTCGGGTGAATTTTTTTCAAAATTTGTAAAATATGTTGTAGGACAAAATTAGGAGTTTCTATTTTTATTTGATTATTTTATATTTCTTATTTCAATTAGGTTTGTTTTATTAGGTTTTTCAATTTTAGTTAAATCAGGATTTTGAGACTATTTGTTTCATTTAAGGAGTATTATAACTATTTCCTTATAAGAAGGCTTGTAATCTTATAAGTTTTTCAAGCTTCGAATAATATTTATACTCTTTGACTTTTCTTATGGGCAGGAATATAAATCTTGTATTTTCAAGTTCTTTTAATTAGATTATAGTCTTAACTGGTAGAACAATAACCAGCCAAGTTGGAACTACAGTTCTTTAAGGTTCAACAAAGTGAAATATCCAACTACACTTTCTTTTCTTATCCACACCACTTCAGAATATGATTATGATAGCAGAAGTTGGACTTGAATGATTCGGGGGAAGTGCTTTGGCAAATATCTTTAGATTTGCATTCAAGTGTATGTCTTTGAACCATTAAATAGAGGTTATTGCTGCAAGCGAAAGAACATGAAAAATTCTTGATGGTGCTATCTATATGGAAAACTTGAGCTGCCACTTTAGGAATGCCCCAGTGGAAATCTGAATAAGGATTTTTCATCGAGTTGACATTTGGCCCATGGATGAAAGTATCCTTTGGCCTAATTACAAAATTTTGAGAAGATGATATGGGAAAAATGAGGTGTCTTGGCTTGCTCTGCCATATTAGTCCGGGAAAGACTTTAGGGTATCAAAACAAGCAACTCTTTAATGCCATAAACCAAAGAGGCATTCATGCCTGTCACTGGTTTCTTAGGCTTCAGGATCAGCAGCGAAGGAAAGTCATCCAAAAAATTCTACATATCTCAAAATGATAAAATAATCTTGAATGAAAAGTCGTAATGGTATGAGAAAGTCATAGATGGATCTAGCTGGTTAATCACCCAAAATTAATTATCTATAAATATATTTTTAAAAAGAGTAATTATTAAGAAGAAGAAGAAAAGTCTATTCAAATCATAAACCAAGGATACGAAGAACAGATTCCATCTATAAATCATCGACAAAACTGACCGCAACCTACTTTGCTAGAAATTTAGCTTTTGCAATTCCCTCGCATTTAATAAAAGAAAAGAAACATCTCCTAGCTAGGCCAAGGACTCTGAAATTAATTGAAAATGGCCTTCTATTCTCGAAAAAGATCTGTACTTGACTACATGAACGAGCTGCAATCAATTTCCACAAAGTGAGCATGGAATGAATACTCTAAAATAATTTTTGGTCCCTCCAAAAATTGGCAAGCATTCAACAAAAATTGCATCCCAATGAGGCCACATGGGAACAAGAAAACGCCATAAACACAACTCCTAAGGAAACTCGAAGCAATCCCCTAAAATCAATTAGCTGCTTCTCCTTATTCAAGGCAACATCCACATTCAATTTGCACTTCCTACTTAATGGGGAAGACTAAATAGCAAGATGATTCTCCATGGGTGAAGAAGAAGACCTTTCCCCAAGTACACTGTCCTATAGATTCTAAAACGCATATAATAGGGCACCAGTTTATTTCATAGTTGAGCTACTGCTAGGGAAGCACCATTGAACAGTACTTGGTTCCTTTCATTCTAGCAATGCCAAAGAACACACAATAGCTCTAAATCGGTTATAAATACTCATTAGAAGTTGCCAAAACCAAAAACAACTAAGCTCTGACCCCTGAAAATCTGACACAAAGTGATTAAAGTAGCTTAAAAGCCTAGACGTTCAAGATAGCAAAACAATCAAGCAAGGTATAAAAAGTTGTTTTTGCATGTTCACAGTAACAAAAATAAACGACAGATACTGCCACATATCTCTGATACAAGTAAAGTACGTAGGCAAAAAATTTTACATAGCACGCCACATTAAATGCTTAATCGTTAGAGGAATTCGAAGCCTTCCAAGTGTCTTCCACCAATCTTTCCAAGGAGATACAACAAAAGAGACATTGGGAGAATGATTGCTGAGGGTTGTCGAACCGCAACCTAGTTTAACCAAGTACCACCCATCCTTAGGAAATTGCCAAATAACTTTATCACTGCCAGCAAATTTACTAATCGGGATAGATGAATGAGATTAACATCTACCTACCAAAGAAGATCATTAGGTAGCTGACAGTTCCACTCAATAAAAATCCCGACTTTAGCTTGGAGTAATAACTCAAAAAGAAACTGGCTTAGGACCTAGGGGTTCAAGAATATAAATATGAGTTCACCATCTCTCAAATGTCATTGAATGCCATTTTGAAGAAGATCACGTCCTCATAATAAGCTACGCCGAAGATAAGAGTACCTTTTTTTTTTTTGTCAAAGCTTGAAGGAAAAGCACATGGGGAAAGTATTTGGTTTGATGATATGGCTGGACTAAGAAGAGGGATCAACCAAATTCTACCAACATTACTTTGCTAGAAGAGCTTGATTAAAAGCCCCATATCCCTAAACCCCAAGACAACCAACTTGTATGGCAAACAAACATTTTCCTAATTAAACCAAGACAACGCAGTCGTCTCACCATGTGACCCCCTCTAAAAAGACCAAAACAAACACTCAGGCAACTTAAAGATTGACATTGAATAGGTGGGATTTCATGAGCAACAACTTTTATAAAAATTAACTTACCTTCAACATAGAAGAGCTGCCCTTTCTATAACTACAATAAGCTCTATACTCTATTCATATGCTTTGAAACGCCATCTTCTTATTTAGACCTAAATAAGAGGGCAAACCAAGATCTTTTTCATAATCAAAAAACATGATAAGCTAAATAGTTGTTGTATAAAGGTTTGATCAATGATTGACACATTTGGACTAATTATAATGGTTGATTTGTCAAAGATTAATCATTTTTCTAGAGATCAAAGAATAATAACAATAGTTTTTTAATATCCAAATAATCTTTATTGTGGAAGAAGAGTAATCTATCATCTACAAAAAAGAAATAAGACACCCTTAGAACCTTTTATTTCATTATGAGATAATTTCTTTGTAGAAACTATCTATAATTACAATTTGAACTCAATATATAACTTGGATCAATTTATTTTCTCTTAGTTATGAATTCAATATAGAATTGTTCAATTTATTATGTGCTTAATATTTTTTAACTACTTAGATCTAATAAGTAGATTATTGTGGGAACCCTAATGAACTTGGAAAAAGAATTTAAGTATTGGCCTTGAATAGATTGGCATATGATTATAGTAGAATAGCTTTAAGTTTCGTGTGAAATAGGAATGCAGTCATATAGCATTCATAATTGATAAGGAACCTGTTCTTAATGAGTTTTGTTTTAATTTGATTACTATAGGAATATAGGTAATTGATTAGGCAAATATTTTCACTCGACCATCAGAAAAGAATTATGAATATATTGGGTTTCTTGGTTAACAATTCATATTGATGAATTAACTCAAGTGAAGTATTATGGGATAATTGTAGTCCTAAGAACTTTATAATTGGTGAATTAACATCTATTTTCTCTATTTTGTTTTACTTCATTTTGTTTGTTTATTTTAGGTTTAAATTGTTTGAATAAAAATAAGAAAACACAATTTTAGTACTTAACAAAATTAATAAAAACTCTTTATACTCTACTTATCACTTTATTACCTGTTTATGATAGAGTGCACTTGCACTCTAATTCATCACAATAGATTGCAACTACTCAATTGCTATAGAGGGGAGTGTGCTTATAATTATAGGAGGTTGTAATGCTACAAGATCAGTAGAGACCTCCACTAGCCTCTTTCCCTTTTCAATCAAAGTACTCTCTCTATTTATTTTTGCCCAGTATTACTGCTCGAGCTTCTTCCACTTAGACTAAGTAATGCATGGATCCTACAGGTATTCTTGCATGATCTCCTCGACCAAGGGATCTCAGCGAGAACACTTTCTACTACCCTCTCCTTACTCTATTGCTACAAAGGACAAAAAAAGTCAAAATGAAAAAGTAATTTAATATAAAAGACATGCATTATCAAGAAACAATCGAGAATTACTTCTTCTTTTTCTTCATCTTTTTCCTTTGGTATCTCAACAAGATAATTGACCAAGTCAATACTCTTTAAATTCTCTTAGCAGAGAAGTTCTTTATGGAAACCCCTATACTTTTGAGACAGAACAACTCTGTTTTTTTTTCTTCCTAAGTCAACTCAGGTTTATTTGTTTAGAAAGTTGTTGAAATAACAAATATGATCATACTATATAGCTATCAAAAAATTTACACAAGTATGGGATGAAAATTCTAGATAGGCAAGTCAAGGTGGGGTGAATTAGGCATTTAATAATTAATGCACTAATATAAATAATTTATGCAATTATTAAAAATAAACAAATTTAATAACAAATAATTACAATAAATAATAGAGTAAGGGATAGAGAGAATGACACCAGATGTTTACGTGGTTCGGCCTACGTCCATGCCCCAAGCAACTCGCCTTGAGGATTCTACTAGCTTGTCTTAAACTAAGGCCAAGAATCAATACAATTGACTTTTAAGGTGTCATGAAACCTTTACAACAAATTAATTTCTAAAGTACCAATTAAACCCCTTACAATTAAAGAGTAAAGTGTTTCTCAAAAACACCTAACTTACAACAAAAGAGTAATCACTCTCTTCAAAAAGTGTTTCCCACAAACACTTGAATAAAATATGAGAGAGTAACACTTATTTTATTGACTCCATAAATCTCTCTACAGATTGAAACAAACTTCACGAAGTTGGTTTCACAAATTTCTTAATGCCATCGAGTAATTTAGTTTCTAATAATCACAGATAGACTATTCTTTATTCACCAAGGTTAATGATGATTCTCTCACTGTTATTATTCTTTATGTCGATAGCATGATCACCATCGGCAACAATGAGAAAATGATACAAGAGGTAAAGAATTTCTTGGCCATTTATTTTTGGATTAAGGATCTTGGTTATTTAAATTATTGTCTTGAAATAGAAGTTGCTAGATCCAAAGTAGAATTTTTATCAACCAACGGAAGTACACACTTAACATACTAGAGGAGGCTAAATTTGTAGGTGCCAAACCTATAAATTTCTTATTGAACAAAATCTCAAGCTTGCTTGTAATGAGGAGGAGTTGCTTAATAATCTAATGTTCTGATACATGACAGTCAGTTACTGATTATTGTATTTTTCTTGGTAATTTACTTATTTCGTGAAAAAGCAAGAAACAAGTCACAATATCAAGGTCTTCAGCAGAATCTTAATATAAGTCAATGACATTGATTACTTGTGAATTAACTTGGTTACGGTACTTATTAAAAGATTTGCAAGTATCTCACTCAAAGCTAGCTCAACTCTTTTGTGACAACCAAACGAAAATTTACATTTCAACCAACCGTATCTTTTATGAAAGGACAAAACATATTGAGTCATTGGGTCAAGATGTTTTCTTCTTTTTGCTTGGCAAGTTGAGAGTCATTGACATTCACTCTCCAACTTGAGGGGGAGTGGTGAAAGAGAAAACAAATCAAATAATTAGTTAAAGGGGAAATAAATTATTTAATTTGTTAAAAGAGTAAACAAATTATTTGATTTGTTAAAAGAGTAAATAAATCAAATAATTTTCTCCTTAATTGATTTTTTAGGACAAATATTCTTAAATTTTCTTTTATATGTAATTATCTTGTTTAGCTTTTTCTTCTTTTTTCAACATAAAAATAGCCCTATAAATATAAAGCTTTCTCTTTGTATTTTGACATACAGCATTACATTATTTTTATTCAAACTCTTTCTTCTCATTGACTACTTTATATGAAAGAAAAGGTTCTCTAAAGTTTTCCTCAAAAAGACAGCTTTAAAGCACAAGTCAAGTTCATAATAGATGAGCAATTACATAGTTTAATAGTATACTATGGTTTGGGGTCTTCTTATTCTCCAAGACCTGATATTTTTTCTGCTTATTGAGCTTAGAACTTCTTTCACACTATTGCGTGAAGCATTTGTTTGGTATCCCACTATTATCTATACTAGCTTGGAAGGTATGGCTACTCTCTTGTTTCTTGCTGAACCTCCTTCCCAATACAAGCTTCGCAGCCATCACTACTTGCATTTTTTTTAGTATGGTTCGTCCTTTATTAAGTTATGGGGTAAAATAACTATGCGTTACAATGCTCGGTGTCAAAGTGATTCTCTCAATTTTTCACTTTTCCAATAGAATTACACATACAATTACTTACATTGATCCATTAGTAAGAGCTCTTAAGTTCCCAAGTTCTTGCTTGATGACACTGCTCTTCGGATCCTTCCTCAAATAGGTTGATTCCTTTACAACCCTAGAGAAATCTACTTTCATAAAGACAGGTGTAAAGTTGTCACCTTCCTCATAAGGCGGTTAAAGGAATCTCTAAGACCTTCTTGTTCTTATTTTTTGACAAAAGGATTTTTTAGTAGAGTTGTAGATGAATCTAAGAGACAGTAACATCTTAAGGATTTGTCTCCCTTAGAGGAATAACAAGATCTTCGGCGGGATCAGAATTGAGAATGCTTGGATTTTCAAGAAATGGATTTACGGGGGGAACTTTGTATGAATACTTCCTCAATAAACTACCACCATCGGTAGTAGATGGCTCAACAAGATCAACAGTATGAAGAGGAATGTCTTCCGCAACTTGAGCAAAGGAATATGTAGGTTCAATAGAAACTTGTACATTAAAATAATGAGTAGGCAATTCAACAATAGATTTGACAAAATTGATTGCTTTTTCACAACAGGAATAGAAAAATCAATTTTGACAAGTACAATATTTAGTACCTTCTTTCCTTTTTGTGTTTTATTCTTTTTTTTTCTCCCTCTCTTTGTTTCTATCTTTAAGAAGCCTGGAGCAATGTTAGGTAAACCTTCCATGAAGGACTGAAAATCTAGAAAGATAGAAAGGGATGAATAAATAAAAACTCAATAATAAGAAGAAGAAAAAAAGCAGAAAATTGGTTACCTTCCTCTCGGGAAGACATGACTGGAATCAATGAAAGAGAAGTCTCTACAATAGCGGGAACCTATAGAGTGCTTTCAGCATAAGCAGGAACAGTAGCAAGAGTTTGAGTAGAAAGTTTGGAGGAACCGACAGAAGAACCTTCCTTTTGAATGTCCATAAAAAAATTAACTTCAAATAACGTAGGAAATAAATTAATAACATCTTTACCTCCTAAATCCTCACTTATATCAACAGAGGAAATGGTAGAATTAAAGAATAATAGATCAGATGAGTCCCAAAATAATGATAAATAAAAAAATATCATTAAAAAAAGTTTTAAAATTTTATATTAAAATTTAAATTAATTATAAATTACAAAACCTAATGGATATTATAAATTCTTAGAGTTTTAATTTCAAAATTCAAATTCATGTTAATAAAAATTAAGAGTTATAATTTTAAATATAAATTGCACAATTAATATTTGAGTTGTAAAATATTTAAAATTTGTACTAATACTCAATAAATATTGATATTAATACCTTAAACTTTATGACTACTATATAAATGAGTCATTCCCTACTCTAAATCTACACATACATACATCCTAAGATTAAACTCTAAATTTTATACACACTATTTTTCTTGAAATTTTAACATTGTACACTTGATATTTTCTACTGTTGGTTGTTATCATCGAAGAGCGTGGTTGAGAACATTTATATTGTATTTTGGAGTTGAGGAGAACCGCAATTACCGGCACGAGGGGAGGTCTCTTTGACTTTAGAAAAGCGCAACAAGTGTGTCTCTCCATTGCATAGGCCAGATTCTATTTTCTTGCTAATAATTGAGTTATTTTATTGTTTTATTTATACAGTTAAATTTTACATGTGACATAATTTTATGATTTCCCTAAAAAATAACATATAATATACACGCAACTTACAAAATTTTCTAAATTGGATCAATGGTTAGTAATAATTTTTAAGAGGATTACGTGCATATATACAAGAATAAATTCCTTTACAGCCTATCCATGATTTTGTGATGCAATTGAAGTAGTTTCACGAGTCAAATTGCAAAAAAAAGAGAAAGATAATTCTTATGCAAGCCATGAAGAGATCTACTCCACCAAGTCTAGGGCTTAAGAGTTATAAATCAATTTTGAATGAAGAGCCTATCACCAGAGTTTTAACTATTGAATCTAACATAAAGAGCTATCACCTACGAGTTCTTATGTGGAAGAGCAACTTATTCTTGTTAATGAGGTTCATGTATTAGCCCTGAAAAAAATGTTCTTAAAAATTATTCTTGTGATAAGGTTCATTCATGCATGAGTAAGCTTCAAAGGAGACTTACTAACAAAGGCAGAACGATGATGAAACATGGGTTATTTGAGTTTCAAAGAAGGTGGTTTATAATGAATACATGTTTGATTTACAAAGTAATGATGTAATGATTTACTATAAGTTCCATCTTCTCGATAGTCTTTTATTTGCAACAAAACTTAATGATGAGTTTCTTTCATAGAAATGTTGTAGGACAGAAACTAAGGGTAGATTATTTTAGATTTTATATTCGATTTGAATTTGATATTTATTATTTAGTGTGTTATTGTTCTTATTTAAGTTATAATTTTAAGAAAAGTCCAATTTCTTTAGTTATTAGGACTTCTTATTTTTTTACTAATTAGGAGTTATTATTTATTTAGGATAAAATCATCTATTATTGTAAATAAGTTTATTACTTGTAAGTTTTTACAACATCATATCAATAATATTTAGTTATATTTTCTTTTGAGATTTATCTTTATTGTTAATTTGTCACTCCTCTATTTAAGAGTTATCTATTTTAGTGAATTTAAGATGTACATTAAAAGAATATCTAGTATCACTTTTGTGCTGCTATATCAGGATTCTTGATGATCATCAAATTATTATGAAATACAATTCATGGTTTTGGGGTGAAGGTGATCAGAGGAAAAAATCTCATTGATTTTTAGCTTGAATTGAATGAAGATAAATGGAGGCTTCTTGTCAGGAGAGCTTAGAATTTTAATAACCACCTATTGGTATTGGAGTAACCAAAAAGGTTTAGGGAACTATGAAGTTCAATATGTCTTCCTTTTGGACACAACGAGCCCAACAAGAACCTCTGAAAAAGAGGAATAATTGTATCAAGCTCCACTCTTTTACATAAAATATGAATCCGCACTTTGGTTAGGGAACATATTGTACGATAAATTTAGAAGTTTCTATTTTTATTTGAGTTATTTTATGTTTCTTATTTTAGTTTTGTTTATTACATTAGGTTTTTGTATTTTAGTCATAATTATTATTTAATTAGGATTGAGATTATTTGTCTTGTTTGAATATAATTAGAATTAATCTCCTATATATAAACTTTTAATTTTAACAAGTTTTTCAAACGTTAATAAGTTTGAATATAATCAGGTTTTTCCCATCATTGAAAAAAAAATATTAAAAGAAAAAAAAATAGCACAAGGCCTTAACCATTTCACACCCAAACTACCGACGCATGACTACTGTAGTTCCAACACCCCTTGATTTCCATCACAAGCTCCAGTAATTTCGTGAGATAAATCCAACCAATGCCGCTAGAACTATACCACATTATCATAATCAAAATTCGTCCACTCAGCGATCCACCATTATTTTAGCCACCGCCACATCTACTAGAACCACCGTCTGAATCAGAAAGATCCGACCATCCATCTTTGTTGTCCATTTTCCACTAGAAACGCCATATTGTAGCCCTACAGCTGTGAGAAGCCACAGCTCGATCCATAGTTGTTCACTGAAGTTGGAAATCATTGCCATTACCATTGAGTTTAATGTTGTTGTCTCCATCTGTTCCAAGCCTCACAATCCATTTACAGGCCTGTTTGCTAGAAACATCTTAGCTTGATGAATTACCTTTTTTTCCCTTCTGTTTGTCTTTAAGAGAAAAGTGAGTTCAGAGATAAATAATAATAATAATAATTTTGAGAGTACAAAAAAGTGTGATTAAAAAAAAAAGTGTAAGTGAAAAGAAGAAGAAAAAAAAGAAATTCTATGATATGTCTTCTGTTTAAATGTGTGAATGATCTTCCGGGGGAAATTATACTCCAGTATATTTCCACCGATGGTTGTTTAAGGCTGAGCATTTTTTCACAGATACGAGAATGCCTAAAGAAAAAATTGGCATCGTTTGCAGCTTTTAAATTGAGAAAATGTGTTAGAGATTAATGACATGTAATGCGAAAGTCTCGATGGTATGAAGGGAAGGGCAAAATTTAATCATGGAATCATATGAAGTAACTTATGAGATTATAGCTCTGATTTTTGTTTGACATGTATCAAGATATACGATCTATCTATGATTATGCTGTTGAATTTTAAAATTTTCTTGAACATACATGTTTTGTTGAAAGTGAAAAAGTTTTTAGTGGATAGCTTTTAAACGTAAAGGTGTTTTGTGCTAAGATAAAAGATCAAATGCCTTCATATCCGATCTATACGTTGTTATATGTTATTTCTTTAGCTACAAATATTAAGTACTGACTTTAAAAACCTTTCAAAGTAAACAAAGATAAATTATGAAGAGGGTTATTGAAGATATTATATAAATATAAGAACAAGTGGCTAAAGGTTTTACAAGAAAGAGATTGAAATTGTCCCTAAGGAAGTAATAGAAGAAATGCCTAATGATTAAAAAAAAAGTGAGTAGAGTTTGTTACTGATTTGAGTTTTCTTTATCTAATAGTGTGTTTGAGGTTATGTAGGGACTTCAAATTCATAACATGTCATATTTAATAAGATGGTTCTACTTATTCACATGTAAATCCAAAAAAATTGTACTTGAAGAAGAATTAGCTAGAAAAATAAAAGTGATTGGCAAGCATATTGTAAAATGATGATTAAAAATGAATGATGGAGTCAGATAAAAACTATTTTAAGAACCAAACTATAAAAGAAATAAATGTTTTTGGAGACCTAAATGCTAACAGAAGTAAGCACTATGGCTTCTATAGTAATTAGGTAAAAATAGAAAAGACTAGAATAATAAAGTCCTTAGAAGGTCCGGAGATTCCAAAAATGCACCATGTTAATTACGAAGCCTAAGTCATATTAGATGTTGATATGTGACAATAACTTTATTAGAGTTTAGGTAAAAAAGCCTGTACTTGGGCTATAAGTACTCAGACTTGGGAAGCTTAATGTAATCTCTAAATTTTATCATTATCTTTGGTTCTTAAGAGCATTGATGAGCTTGGTCATTCACGATTGTAAATACTTGATCTTTTTAAAATAGTAGCATCAAATCTTTCTTTGGCATATAGATGCAGACTCTGCCAAACCACGTAAATTTCATCATATTTCTTGATTGTCCTCTGTTAACTCTTTCTTGTTTCTTAATTTGGTTCCTTGGATAAAGATTAGATTATATTCATTTCTAGTTCTAAAAATTAATATTAGAAGTTTGGTTGAAAACTTAATGGCATCTCGTAAGCTTAATATTGAGAAATTCAATAGCGAAAATGATTTTAATCTTTGGAAGATTAAAATTAAGGCATTCTCGGTTAGTCAGGGGCTCAAATATATAATTAAATAGGCTCCATTTGACTCAGATGAAAAGAAACAAAATCTTCAAAGCAAAATGTTGATCGTGCTAAAATTACTAATAAAACAAAATGTATGGTCATCCTCAGCCTTAATGATGAAGTTTTGCATGAAGTAGTGGGTGAAAACACAACCAATAGTTTATAAAAGAAATTGGATCCTTGTATAGGACTAAATCTTTGGCCAAAATTTACATCTAAAGAAGAAACTCTACCAGTTAAGTATAAAGAAATGGAGCTCTATCAAAGATCACATTAATGGCTTTAATATGATTATCATCAGTCTTGAAACCATTGATGTGAAGATTAATAATGAAGATAAGGCAATAATCTTGCTTAGCTTACTGCAACCAAGTTATGAGCACTTCATGGATACTCTCCAATATCACAGAGAATCATTTAAAATGAACAATGTAAAGCCTTCTTTGAATTCTATGGAATTGGCCAACAAGACGGAGGCTTGAGATTATAATGATGAAGGTTTAACTACTAAGAGAACATATAAAATATGGAATCAAAGGAAAAGAATAACAATAGATCAAAGTCCAAGAATAAATTTTAAAAAAATGCTTTTTTTTTTGTTAGAAGGTCACTTCAAGAAAGACTATCTAGAAAGAAAAGTAAGATTGAAAACTAAAGATCAAGAAAGGGATGCAACCATGGCCTCAGGTGAGGCTATGATGGTGCCGTTACTCCTAGTTACATCAAAATATACTATTACAAGTGTGTAAATCTTGAATTTTTGTTGCACTTTTCACATGATTCCAAAGCTAAGTCTTTTTGTCAACTACCATACTGTAAATTAAGGTAAAGTGTTGATAGGAAACAATTTAATATGCAAGGTAGCAGGAAATATGGATTATAAATTGAAGATATTTGATGGGATAATTAGAGAATTGAGGGATGTAAGATACATCCCAGATCTAAAGAGGAAGTTGATCTCTTTAGGGGAATTAGAATAAAGTTGCTATATTTTTACAGCATAAAAAAATATCTTAAAAATGGTAAAAGGGTCACTTGTGTTGATGAAAGAGACTAAGGTTAATTGTTTATATATGCTGAATAGAAGTTCTATTGAAGGATTTATTGCCCTAATAGTTGAAAGTGGCTTGGATATGTCTAAAATATAGCATATAAGGTTAGCACATTTAAAAGAAAAGGGATTTAAAGAACTAAAAGTTCAGAAAGTGTTAAGGAAAGATAAATTTAGAATCTAGAGTTCTTTTAGCATTATGTATTAGAAAAAAATCCTATAGAATGAAATTTAGCACTGGGGAACACAATGCAAAATTAATTCTAGAGTATATACATTTTAATCTTTAGGGGTCTACAAAGACTAAGTCTTTAGGTAGAGCAAGGTACTTTCTAACCCAGATAGATGATTACTTAATAAAGCTCTAGGTGTATATATTGAGAATAAAGACTAAGTGTTTGATATTTTCAAATCATGCAAGGCGTTAGTGGAGAATTAGATTGGGAAAAAAGTGAAAAGGCTCAGGACATGTAATGGGTTAGAATTTTATAAGTTTAAGGTTGATGTCTTTTGTGCCAAGTATAGAATCCGTAGGCGCAAGACAATATAGGGAACTCCATAACAAAATGGTCTTGCTAAGAGGATGGATAAGGCCATTATGAAAAAAGTGTGGTATATGCTGTTAAATGTTAGTTTACCCATAAAGTTTTGGACGAAAGTAGTGATGACAACAGCTTACTTGATCAATAGAAGTCATTCTTCGCAATAGAATTCAAGATACCAAAGAAAAAATTGTCTAAATATGTTCCAAGGTACGAGCATTTAGGATATTGGTTCTCCTACACTTATTTATGTTAACAAAAAGGAAAATTAGAACCAAAGGCCATCAAGGGAGTATTTGTGGTCAGGTTACGAAGTATGGTGTACTAAGATAAAATCCACTAAAAATAATTATTAGAATAGATGTAACATTCAATGAGGCTCCATTGTTGAAGAAAATCATTAGCATTGAAGAGATAACATCAAGGAGTAATAATCAGCGAGATAAGGAAGTAGTTGAGTTTGAGGTAGAGCATTTGGGAATAAGAAGCTTAGATACTGAAGGCTGCAATTTAGATTCAAACTCGGAACCTACTTCCCCAAAATCCCAACTCATGAAGCAAAGGACTCATGATCACTCTCTTGTAAGTTAATAGATGTGTCTAAAAGAATAATTAGAAGAATATCAATTGGTGATGGACAAATTTAGAAGGACAGTAAATCCTTCTAAGAGATTTGGGTACACTAATTTGATTTCATCTACATTTATATTGCGAATAAAGTAGATGTTGAGTAACCAAATTCATATACAGAAGCATTTAGAAACTATGACAGTGAAAGTTAGAAGCATATAATAGAGGAAGAAACTAAATCTCTTAAAAAGAATAGGACTTGAGAATTGGTTCCAAAGTCTCCAAGAAAGAAAATTATTAGTTGTAAGTGGATCTTCAAAGTGAATGAAGGAATCGAAGGAGTTGAGTCAGTGAAATACAAGGCGAGGTTGGTAGCAAATAGATTTTCATAAAGAAATGGGGAAGATTTTAACAAAATCTTCTCTTCAGTGGTAAAACATTGTTCCATAATGATCTTGTTGGCTTTATGTGTAAATTTTGGATTACATCCCAAAAAAATATATATAAAGATAGCATTTTTACATGGGGAACTAGAACAGAAGATTTATATAACTCAGCATCCAAGTTTTGAGGTTTCTAAGAAAGAAGATCATGTATGTTTGCTTAAGAAGTCCCTGTATGGACTTAAGCAATCTTTGAGATAGTGGTACAAGAGATTCAATGACTTCATGATTTGAAATATCTTTATAAGAAGTTTCTTAGGAAGTTCTTGAATGGATTTAAGTAATCTTTTAGATAGTGGTACAAGAGATTCGATGACTTCATGATTTGAAATATCTTCATAAAGGGTTTTTATGAAAACTGTGTTTATTTTAAGGAAATGTACAAAGGGAAGTAGATTAATCTATTGTTGTATGTTGATGATATAATGACTGCATGCCATGATATAGAAGCAATCAAAAAAGTTGAAAGAAAGAGGATAGATATACCATTTCTATCGCGGAAGAAATACATCATAAAGATACTAGACATATTTGTAATGCTAAATGCAAAATATGTAAGTAATTTTATAGCCATGCACTCTAAACTCTCTGTTACACAATTTCCTTCCACTGAGGAAGATAAACAAAAGATGTTGAAGACTCTTTATGCAAGTGTTGTGGGAAGTATCATGTATGTGATGACATTACCTATGCTATGAGTGTGGTAAGCCAGTATATAGCTAATCCAAGAAGCGAACACTAGAATGTTGTAAAATGGATCCCAAGATACTTAAAGGGTACTTCTAGTTATGGCTTAGTATTCAGGAAGGGTGAGTTGGTAGCTAAGTGGATAAACGGGCTTGTGGATGCTAATTATACTGGTGATCTAGACAATATAAAGTCTTTAACAAGATATGTGTTTATAGTAATTGAGTGTTGTGTAAGTTGAAAAGTTGCATTGCAGCTATTTATAGTGTTTTCAACTAGTATATGATGGCTATGAAAGGTGCTAAGGAAGCAATTTGGAAGAAAGCACTGATCGTGAAGCTAGTCGAAGGTGATTAATAAGCGAACGTATTTTGTGATAACCAGTGTGCTATACACTTGATCGAGAACCAACCATTCCATGAAAAGACAAAACATTAATATTGAGGTACACTTCATCAGAGTTCAAATTGCTAAGGGAGAGATAAATTTGGTTAAAATTCATACTTTTAAGAATCCAGTAGATATGATGATGAAAGCAATTCCCTCCACCAAGTTCAAGCTTAGTTCCAGGTTGGTTAATATAACCAGGCGAAAATAATGAGAAAAAGGCCACCAAAAAGATTGTAAAATGCTCATTGATTTAGAATCAAGGTGGAGATTGTAAAATAGTGATTAAAAATCCATGACAGAGTCATATGAACTGTTTTGAGGATGAACCTATAAAAGGAATGTAGTTTTTGCGATCCTAAATGCTACCAAAAGTAAGCTTTACAACTTCTATAATAATTAGCTAAAAAGGAGGGGTTGGAATGATAAAGTCTTTGAATGGTCTAAAAATTTCAAAAATCCACTGTCTCACTTAAATGATATAAGCCAAATCAAATACTCTATATAGCAATAAGTTTGTTAAAGTATGGGCATGAAAGGTCTGTACCTGGTTATAAGTACCCAAACTTAAAAGAGCTTAATTGAATCTCTAATTTACACAATTTTATTTATTTATTTATTTATTTTTTTTTTGGTTTTGGGAGTGCTCATGAGTTCAATCATTCAAGATTCTAAATACTTAACCTTGTTTGAATAATAATATCACATCCTTTTTGTGTTGGCCTGTGGATGTTGACTCTACCGCACCACGTAAATTTTTTTGTGTTTCTTTATTATTCTTTGTCAACACTTTCTTGTTTCTCAATTTGGTTCCATTGATAAAAATTAGACTGGGTTCATTTACAGTTCCAACAAATATTGAACAAGATTTGGCAGCAAGATAAAAGGCTTAAAGATAGTTTGTTTATCAAGAATCTTTTAAAAGAGTCATGAATACATAAAAGAAGAAGATTAAACATTACCATTCTCAAGTTGTAAGGAAAATTGATAAGAAAAAAAAAAGGCTACAAGTTTGTGATGGAAGATAATTTATAGTTTCATCCTCTTAACTTTTATTAAACTCAAGGGTGAAATTCAAGAAAAAAAACTCGGGTGAATTTTTTTCAAAATTTGTAAAATATGTTGTAGGACAAAATTAGGAGTTTCTATTTTTATTTGATTATTTTATATTTCTTATTTCAATTAGGTTTGTTTTATTAGGTTTTTCAATTTTAGTTAAATCAGGATTTTGAGACTATTTGTTTCATTTAAGGAGTATTATAACTATTTCCTTATAAGAAGGCTTGTAATCTTATAAGTTTTTCAAGCTTCGAATAATATTTATACTCTTTGACTTTTCTTATGGGCAGGAATATAAATCTTGTATTTTCAAGTTCTTTTAATTAGATTATAGTCTTAACTGGTAGAACAATAACCAGCCAAGTTGGAACTACAGTTCTTTAAGGTTCAACAAAGTGAAATATCCAACTACACTTTCTTTTCTTATCCACACCACTTCAGAATATGATTATGATAGCAGAAGTTGGACTTGAATGATTCGGGGGAAGTGCTTTGGCAAATATCTTTAGATTTGCATTCAAGTGTATGTCTTTGAACCATTAAATAGAGGTTATTGCTGCAAGCGAAAGAACATGAAAAATTCTTGATGGTGCTATCTATATGGAAAACTTGAGCTGCCACTTTAGGAATGCCCCAGTGGAAATCTGAATAAGGATTTTTCATCGAGTTGACATTTGGCCCATGGATGAAAGTATCCTTTGGCCTAATTACAAAATTTTGAGAAGATGATATGGGAAAAATGAGGTGTCTTGGCTTGCTCTGCCATATTAGTCCGGGAAAGACTTTAGGGTATCAAAACAAGCAACTCTTTAATGCCATAAACCAAAGAGGCATTCATGCCTGTCACTGGTTTCTTAGGCTTCAGGATCAGCAGCGAAGGAAAGTCATCCAAAAAATTCTACATATCTCAAAATGATAAAATAATCTTGAATGAAAAGTCGTAATGGTATGAGAAAGTCATAGATGGATCTAGCTGGTTAATCACCCAAAATTAATTATCTATAAATATATTTTTAAAAAGAGTAATTATTAAGAAGAAGAAGAAAAGTCTATTCAAATCATAAACCAAGGATACGAAGAACAGATTCCATCTATAAATCATCGACAAAACTGACCGCAACCTACTTTGCTAGAAATTTAGCTTTTGCAATTCCCTCGCATTTAATAAAAGAAAAGAAACATCTCCTAGCTAGGCCAAGGACTCTGAAATTAATTGAAAATGGCCTTCTATTCTCGAAAAAGATCTGTACTTGACTACATGAACGAGCTGCAATCAATTTCCACAAAGTGAGCATGGAATGAATACTCTAAAATAATTTTTGGTCCCTCCAAAAATTGGCAAGCATTCAACAAAAATTGCATCCCAATGAGGCCACATGGGAACAAGAAAACGCCATAAACACAACTCCTAAGGAAACTCGAAGCAATCCCCTAAAATCAATTAGCTGCTTCTCCTTATTCAAGGCAACATCCACATTCAATTTGCACTTCCTACTTAATGGGGAAGACTAAATAGCAAGATGATTCTCCATGGGTGAAGAAGAAGACCTTTCCCCAAGTACACTGTCCTATAGATTCTAAAACGCATATAATAGGGCACCAGTTTATTTCATAGTTGAGCTACTGCTAGGGAAGCACCATTGAACAGTACTTGGTTCCTTTCATTCTAGCAATGCCAAAGAACACACAATAGCTCTAAATCGGTTATAAATACTCATTAGAAGTTGCCAAAACCAAAAACAACTAAGCTCTGACCCCTGAAAATCTGACACAAAGTGATTAAAGTAGCTTAAAAGCCTAGACGTTCAAGATAGCAAAACAATCAAGCAAGGTATAAAAAGTTGTTTTTGCATGTTCACAGTAACAAAAATAAACGACAGATACTGCCACATATCTCTGATACAAGTAAAGTACGTAGGCAAAAAATTTTACATAGCACGCCACATTAAATGCTTAATCGTTAGAGGAATTCGAAGCCTTCCAAGTGTCTTCCACCAATCTTTCCAAGGAGATACAACAAAAGAGACATTGGGAGAATGATTGCTGAGGGTTGTCGAACCGCAACCTAGTTTAACCAAGTACCACCCATCCTTAGGAAATTGCCAAATAACTTTATCACTGCCAGCAAATTTACTAATCGGGATAGATGAATGAGATTAACATCTACCTACCAAAGAAGATCATTAGGTAGCTGACAGTTCCACTCAATAAAAATCCCGACTTTAGCTTGGAGTAATAACTCAAAAAGAAACTGGCTTAGGACCTAGGGGTTCAAGAATATAAATATGAGTTCACCATCTCTCAAATGTCATTGAATGCCATTTTGAAGAAGATCACGTCCTCATAATAAGCTACGCCGAAGATAAGAGTACCTTTTTTTTTTTTGTCAAAGCTTGAAGGAAAAGCACATGGGGAAAGTATTTGGTTTGATGATATGGCTGGACTAAGAAGAGGGATCAACCAAATTCTACCAACATTACTTTGCTAGAAGAGCTTGATTAAAAGCCCCATATCCCTAAACCCCAAGACAACCAACTTGTATGGCAAACAAACATTTTCCTAATTAAACCAAGACAACGCAGTCGTCTCACCATGTGACCCCCTCTAAAAAGACCAAAACAAACACTCAGGCAACTTAAAGATTGACATTGAATAGGTGGGATTTCATGAGCAACAACTTTTATAAAAATTAACTTACCTTCAACATAGAAGAGCTGCCCTTTCTATAACTACAATAAGCTCTATACTCTATTCATATGCTTTGAAACGCCATCTTCTTATTTAGACCTAAATAAGAGGGCAAACCAAGATCTTTTTCATAATCAAAAAACATGATAAGCTAAATAGTTGTTGTATAAAGGTTTGATCAATGATTGACACATTTGGACTAATTATAATGGTTGATTTGTCAAAGATTAATCATTTTTCTAGAGATCAAAGAATAATAACAATAGTTTTTTAATATCCAAATAATCTTTATTGTGGAAGAAGAGTAATCTATCATCTACAAAAAAGAAATAAGACACCCTTAGAACCTTTTATTTCATTATGAGATAATTTCTTTGTAGAAACTATCTATAATTACAATTTGAACTCAATATATAACTTGGATCAATTTATTTTCTCTTAGTTATGAATTCAATATAGAATTGTTCAATTTATTATGTGCTTAATATTTTTTAACTACTTAGATCTAATAAGTAGATTATTGTGGGAACCCTAATGAACTTGGAAAAAGAATTTAAGTATTGGCCTTGAATAGATTGGCATATGATTATAGTAGAATAGCTTTAAGTTTCGTGTGAAATAGGAATGCAGTCATATAGCATTCATAATTGATAAGGAACCTGTTCTTAATGAGTTTTGTTTTAATTTGATTACTATAGGAATATAGGTAATTGATTAGGCAAATATTTTCACTCGACCATCAGAAAAGAATTATGAATATATTGGGTTTCTTGGTTAACAATTCATATTGATGAATTAACTCAAGTGAAGTATTATGGGATAATTGTAGTCCTAAGAACTTTATAATTGGTGAATTAACATCTATTTTCTCTATTTTGTTTTACTTCATTTTGTTTGTTTATTTTAGGTTTAAATTGTTTGAATAAAAATAAGAAAACACAATTTTAGTACTTAACAAAATTAATAAAAACTCTTTATACTCTACTTATCACTTTATTACCTGTTTATGATAGAGTGCACTTGCACTCTAATTCATCACAATAGATTGCAACTACTCAATTGCTATAGAGGGGAGTGTGCTTATAATTATAGGAGGTTGTAATGCTACAAGATCAGTAGAGACCTCCACTAGCCTCTTTCCCTTTTCAATCAAAGTACTCTCTCTATTTATTTTTGCCCAGTATTACTGCTCGAGCTTCTTCCACTTAGACTAAGTAATGCATGGATCCTACAGGTATTCTTGCATGATCTCCTCGACCAAGGGATCTCAGCGAGAACACTTTCTACTACCCTCTCCTTACTCTATTGCTACAAAGGACAAAAAAAGTCAAAATGAAAAAGTAATTTAATATAAAAGACATGCATTATCAAGAAACAATCGAGAATTACTTCTTCTTTTTCTTCATCTTTTTCCTTTGGTATCTCAACAAGATAATTGACCAAGTCAATACTCTTTAAATTCTCTTAGCAGAGAAGTTCTTTATGGAAACCCCTATACTTTTGAGACAGAACAACTCTGTTTTTTTTTCTTCCTAAGTCAACTCAGGTTTATTTGTTTAGAAAGTTGTTGAAATAACAAATATGATCATACTATATAGCTATCAAAAAATTTACACAAGTATGGGATGAAAATTCTAGATAGGCAAGTCAAGGTGGGGTGAATTAGGCATTTAATAATTAATGCACTAATATAAATAATTTATGCAATTATTAAAAATAAACAAATTTAATAACAAATAATTACAATAAATAATAGAGTAAGGGATAGAGAGAATGACACCAGATGTTTACGTGGTTCGGCCTACGTCCATGCCCCAAGCAACTCGCCTTGAGGATTCTACTAGCTTGTCTTAAACTAAGGCCAAGAATCAATACAATTGACTTTTAAGGTGTCATGAAACCTTTACAACAAATTAATTTCTAAAGTACCAATTAAACCCCTTACAATTAAAGAGTAAAGTGTTTCTCAAAAACACCTAACTTACAACAAAAGAGTAATCACTCTCTTCAAAAAGTGTTTCCCACAAACACTTGAATAAAATCAATACAAGAATTAAGAAATAAAATAATTTAAACTCTAAAATGAGTAGATATAAAGTTGTCAGAACAATGAAACTGTCAATTCTAATATATACTATTTTTCTCTTCTTCTTCCTTTTTTTTTTTTTTTTTTGAGCTTCAAATGAGTGAGATCTTTATAAGAAGTGAAAAATAGTTGTTGCTACAGTAAAATCCCATTGCTACAGTGTTGCTGCAGTAATTATTCTATTACTACAGTACCGCTACAGTGTCATAACCGTTGCTACAGTAGTGCTACAATCTGTTGTCAAAGTTTTAATCTTTTGCATTTTAGTCCATTTTTTAAAACTTTCAAAACTTTGCACTTTGGTCCACCTTCAGCATACTTGAATGATTTTACCACAACTTTTTGTAAAAAAACTTCAAATTTACTTCCATAAAATTCTTTAGAAAGCTGACATAATTATCTTTTGGTTATCATCAAGTTTGTATATATTTTGTCTCATGCAATACCAGTATAATTCTAAATATTCCTTTATGTTTTATTTGCTCCTAATTACCTCATTTATGCATTTATTCTTTCAATGCCTAAACATGAGATTTGTTATCATCAAAACATTAATATGTATTACTAGAAAGTCAACATAGGACATAAAAAATAAACATGCATGGATCTAATCTAGAAATGACTCAAGGACATGACAAATACATGAGCAACCCTACATGCTCTCGATTTTATTCCCCACTAGCAAAAAATCACAAGTGCTTCCACTAATGATTACTTGAAGGAAGACTCCATATAGAGGCATATCTCTTCTCTTCATCATAGACTGAAAGGTAGCAAAACCCTTTTGTTGATCAGAGTTAGCCTTACTCTGATAAATTTGTTACAACATATGAAAAGCGGGCTCACTATAGCAAGCCTTTAACCATATTACATAGAAGCTGACTAGTATCCTCTATGAATTGAAATTCAGTTGGCACGCTGCCAAGTTCAAGTAGGAAAGCATATGAATGTAATAAAGCTGAAGAGGCAATCTTAAACCTAAACTGAAAGAAATAAGGTTAAGAGTCACATCTTCAGCTAATAGCACACTAGCATACTTATGCTCAGGATGTACTCTTAGTGTGACCAAGTTCGGTATTTTATACATCGTCCTCAATAAGTTGAGGTCCTCTTACCTCATGCCTGAAAGATAATAGAGAATGCAATTCAACTTAAAAGAGACTTCTTCATCGGACTACAGGACAAATGCCTTCTTTATTTTCTTTGACTTGCTTAGCTAACTAGAGACTAATGTTCATCCTTGATGAGTATTACCCTTTATTTACGCATCATTGAATATCCTCTCAAAATCATTGGAGCTCGCAAGCATTTTTCCATTCTTCCATGGGTAGGCTCTTTGATAATCAAGTGGAGTTCTTGGCTTGCTCGAGCACTCATACTTTCAAATTATTGGGTTGAGCTACTCCCAACAACTGAGTCCTCACCAAAATTGCAAGGTTTATGATCAGATATACTCTAAGGGTCGTCGGCTAAAGACATGGTTTTAACACATAGACAAATAAGGTAGATAACTTATCAATAATTTACTATGCCAAGCACTCAAGCACATTCAGATAAGAATTAAACATCTTCATGCTAAGCACTCAAATTATGAAGAACATATTTCTAGATCTATAATGAAATGCAAAAATACAAGAAGCACACAAGGCAGTAAAGAAAATCATTAGAAATAAAAAAAAGTAATAAATAAACACTTACTTGTATGAAGATAGTTGAAGATGAAAAATGATGATCACAGAAAACACAAATCTTTTCTAAAAAAAATTCTATAATTTCTCTCTTTAAAATTTCCAAATGAAACAAAAGTGAAGAGACAAAGAGATTGAGTCTATAATATATAGAGTCCTCAAAGAAATCCCAACTATTGTTTTAACATCTGAAGGATGAAACAATCATATGAGTGAAACATTTCCTCGTTTAATATGCCCCTCTAAGAGCACACCCTAACCATTTGGTAAGTACCAATTGCTTAAGATGTGAACACATCAATAAAAAATTGAAAGGGCATAACTTCTCACTGAGCTATCTATTAATGCATGCTTTTTGAAGAGTCACCAAGCATTAAATGCATTTTTTACGCCAATTTTAAATACCTCATTACTATCATTATGGTAAGGTGACCATCTTATGAGAGTTCAAAGCACTTCAATAGAACAGTCTCTGGTTACTAAACACTTTACACCCTCGAGGATCCATCGTATGACCCGAAAACTTCACAAGGTTACCAAATCGAGAACTATAATAAAGTTTTTAACATCTACAAGTCGATACTAAAAATTGAGCACCCTTGTTCTCCTTTAGAATTTCAGCTCAAAGTCCAATCCTACTAGAAAGCCCACGACAGCCTACCGAAAGACATATTACCTAGGCACGCAAAGACCTTGAACTATATAAAAATGTCGTCAGTATTACAAATACCTTTAAGAGCCCAAACATGTAAAACCTCCAAGAGAACGAATATATAATACCTCCAAGAGGCCGATAACCCCTCATAAAAGCGATCAAAAAGGTATTTATCCACCATCAAAGACCGAAGACTCACACTGCACTCACTCTCAAATATAAGGGAAGACACATATTGATTAAGGATCGAAGATACACATTATGTTTATCCCTAAGAATCCCTAAGTCAAAAGATGTCCTAATTATAAAAGGACTCCACATGGCGTAGATCCAAAAGCACTCTATAGTCTCATTTCTAAGAAAACTCTACAACTTATGTCTATAAAAGAATAGTATATAACAAAGAAAGATCTTTTTTTTTAGATCTTTTAAGGCTTTTTCTCTGAGGTTTGACTTAAACACATTTTTAAGAGCTCTATTTTGAATTCTCATCATATTCCTCTTTTACAATATTCTTTGTGGCTTAATTACAACCTCTATAGCTCTATTACAGCAGCCCTATAGCTCAATAACAGCCTTAATGTCTCCGTTATACCCCACGTGGCTCAATTAAAACCCTTAAGGCCCCTTATTTGTAATCACTTCAATCTCTTGTGATTTAGTTATATTAAAAAAGTATTCAATAAGCATTTTGAATGAGCTAAATAGGCTCGGTAGAGAGAATGTAAGTTTACATTAAACTAAACCATAAACCAAACCATTATAATTTTGCTTTCAACCGTGATTCATTATTTGGATTCAATTTGAATGTTTAAATGTGTATGAAGCTTAAAATAAGGCTTTAGATGTCTTCTCTCAAAATGCTCTCTAAGGTCTCTTAGAAAGTTACGAGTGAAAGTGTGGTTAGGTCTTAGGACCCACTTTGTTGTCACCCGATTGGGGGTGCCTTTTGTCTTCTCATTCTTGGAAAGGCTTAAGAGGAATAGCAGGTCTTGAAAGAAATAATGTTTTATTTTATCACCTGTAGGGTTTTTTATTAAAGAAGATTGTTATACGACCAAGACAGGAGACCTAATTTGCTGATGCAATAACTTAAAGATTACGACCGAGGAAGAGGATGATATTAATTTTTTGAAATATGATAGAAAGATGGGAGAACAACTAACGACCATTTGCTTGGTAAGTAAGATCCTTTCTAACAAAGTAATTAATAGAGATGCATTTAAGGCAGTCATCCAACAGTTATGGAAAACTATAGGAAGCCTACACATTGAATGCTTGGACAACAATATGTTTCTGTTCAAATTCAATCTAAAAATGGATAAAAGAAAAATAGTAGTGTTTGGGCCTCGACACTTCGACAAATCGTTGCTAGTGTTGGCAGAAAAAGACATTATATAGATTGGATTAAAGGGATCAATTATCCTATTAGGATTCATTTCTTGTCTTAAATATTCACTTGTAGCATACCATATCTCAATGGATTGGCATAGTTTTTCTACCACGTGTACATTCCCATAATGATGGTGAGCTAAAGAGGATTTGAGATACAAAAAAGCAAGACTTCACAAATGTGCCTTTTTGAATTAGAATCATCAATGTTCCATTAATGTGCATGAACCGTGATATGGTGCAAACCATATGTAGTAAAGTGGGCAAAGTGGAAGAAATTGATTGGGAATCTTCTAATCTGGCGGGTAACTGTTGTTAACATATTTTAAGGTGTATGCATGTGATTGTGTACATGTTAAAAAATATAAACACATGTATTATATACACGAATTTCACAGTTGAATTAAGTATGTAATCAATATATACACATGTAACTTAAATCATTAACAACTTAAGATTATAGAAACATACATTTAATGACCTTCGGTGAAGATTTTAATTCTAAATTTTTCTTAGCTCCAACTTTGAACTCACCTTGAAGTGCACTATTGTTCAATTCTAGTTCACAACAATCTGGTGGGATTGTGAAGCTAGAATAATAGTAATTAAATTTTCAGCAATAAGGCTTTATTTCTTGAAAGAAAAATAAGAGGAATTTATTTTTCTTTCTCTCTAATTTTTCTCACAACTCTTTGTTCAAAGAAAACTTTCCAAAAACCAAACTTTCTTCAAGGCCCTATCTCCTTGCAAAAATTTTTACTTCACTCTTTATTAATCAAAATGAATTCACACCATTTTTTGTGCTCTGACCATTTCACAAGTGTTCCACCAAAATTAAGTTGAGTGGCTAATAATCAAAAATAATTTTTGGTAATCATTTTTAAAGGTTTAATAAAATTGACCATTAATTCTACAAAATGGCGTTTCACTTAATTTAATTTATATTTCTCAAAATAGGTATGTCTTTCACTTAGGAATAAAATAACAAATAAATAAAAATTATATTTTATTTATTTAATTATTCAAAAACTATTTTAATAAATAATATTTACCTTATTTTATTTTACTAACATAGTTAATGGGTGAATTAATGGTGAAACAATTCATGAAATAAAATTGTACCACTTGTTAACATCTAATTAGTTAATAATTATTGTCATCTAATTAAGTGATGTACTTAACATTTAAGTCTAGACAAGTACACAATCCGAGGAACCCTAAAATATATTTTCAGTTTGCTAGAATTTCTAGGATGGAACTATTCAATCCATAATGTTGTTTGCCCAAGTGCATAATGAGTACACTTGAGATTCTCTAGGTCTACACCCGAATTATTATATGGAACTCCTTTATACATCTGTGAACGATGCCCCACACACACGTTACGAATATTACAAAGCAGTACATTAGACCATACAAGTTGAGGTTATAACATATCTGTATAATCCTTCCATCATTTATATCAGGATAGAACGAAGATATAGATCAACATCGTTAAATCTCCATATACCCGACCGAAAGCTTATACCTGGCATTGTATTTTAATAAATAATATTCTTAAACACATTTGTGATATTATTTATCTATAAGTTTAAACTCTTTTCTCAGGAATTATGGCCATAAGACTTTTTAAAATACAATCTTAGAGCATTATGATATATTATTCACCCAAATGAGCTGATGAATCTCATATCTATGCACACCGAACTCCATAAGCATCGGACCACACCCAACGATCAGACCATGAAAGGTTTTTGACATGTGTGGAACCAAAGTATGATAAATCACTCACAAATCCACCATGACACTTAGGTCAAAGGACCACGAATATTACTCAACTTGAAAGATCATCTATTAATGGTTTTATGGGATGTCTATTGGAGGTCTTGGTGAGTCTGTTCAGTATTCAGTCCTTAATAAATACTTGTATCTCTATACGAGTTTCTACTAAACTCATAGTCTACTAAGACTAACCATCTAGACCATTCACATGTAGACATACACTGATCTATATATTTATTAAAGTATTCACTGACAGACCAGCATCAGTGAAAATAAATCAGGAACATAATATGTGAGAACATATTTGCATAATGATATTTTCTAACACTATTTGCAACTCTTTGCTACTACGTCATTATTAATATATTCTCAAGTGTTTATCCCATTTCAGACAAGACTCTAACTCTTTAGATATCACTGACTCTTATAACCTAATAACTCTTATCAGTGCCAACTTTTAGTATTTATAACTCTCAGTATTGCTAATTCTTAACACTGATCTAAACTCATTTAGACCAAATCTTAACTCTTTCAGATCATATAATGTTTGAAACGTTACAAATATCTTACTATATATAAAATATAATTAGCGATTTAATGAAATAATAATACTAATATAAATATTAAATAAATATTTATACATAAAAGAATAATATATAAGTATAAATCCTAACAACTGTATCAAAGTAAGAGTGTTAATTGATATAATTAGGCCTTTAAGAAGATCTATAAATATGAGTCTCATTTTTTGAGTCAAAGATGATAATGTTAGTATACTATAAGAGACTACTAGATTTCTGCTACTATTGTAGTAAGGTGGGTCACTTAGCCAAGGAATGTAAGAAGCTACTGAGGAAGGAAAAATGGGTGGATGAAAACAATTGATAGAGATGCCGTATAGGGCTTGGATGAAATTTGAGCATAAAGAAAGAGAGAGACAATACAGAAAATGAGAAGCACCTACTAATAACAAATCGTCGAATGAGGCATCAAGAAAGGGGAACGGGAACCAGAAGCTGCCAAAAAGCCAGGCAAAGCTTAAACAAACAATGAGATTTGGTTAATCAGGTGACATGGTTCTGGGCGGAACTGTACTCGTAATCGCTTACCCATCTAAAAAGTTCAATTCTAGTGCGAGATCGGGTCTTAATAACTATCCAAAGGTTGAGTTGATTGAAACATCAATCAATCGTTCCATTGAGACCTAAGGAGTGTCAGGTGGGGATTTCCAAGAGGCAGATGTCAAAGAAAGAATGGACATTGACAAAGAGAGCCTCGTTGACCTATTAAGAGTGGGTAAAGGAAAAGAAGAAAAAATGGGAATAGAGGCAGGAATAATAGAGAAGCTAGTGGCTGATATGGAGATAGGGTTACGAGTCCAAGTTCATCAGAGAACTCCAATGGGTAAGGACAAGTCTTCTCCTAAAAAAATGGAAATTAAGGACTAGGATCAGGCCCACACGTTGGAAGGTGCCTCAAAAGCTAACAGGCATTAAGAGAAGCCCAAACGTAATTGATATTTTGGAAGAAGAATGCCCAGCTCAGAAAAGATTAGAACGGAGTGGTAAAGGGTTATGGCTGGTATCTGAAAACGATTTTCTTACTAGCGGTGGAAGTAACTTAGAGAGGGATTTACTTAGCAATTGCTATGTGCAGAATCGGTTGGTGGGGAAACAAAATCTTTATTGGTAAAGGCTATCAAGCAGCCCCGGCGGTCCCCATGAAAATACTTAGCTGAAACGTGCAGGGGCTGGGGAATCCCCGTATGTTAAGAGGTCTCAATAAAATTTTCTAGTTACAGAATCTTGATATAGTATTTGTTTGTGAAACAAAACTTTTGGTAAAATAGATGGAATTGGTGGCGAGGAGGGTTAACTACAATAATTGTTTTGCTGTAAATAGAAAGAGCGGGGGTTAGCATTGCTGTGGGAAAAAGATATAGAACTGAACATCCAATCTTTCAGTAAACATCATATAGATGCAGTTGTCAAGCCTTGTGGGAAGAAGTGGTGGCGATATACAGGTATTTAGGGTAGCCCAAAAGCAGAGATGAAAAAGCATATATGGAAACTTTTGCGCAGGCTTAATGATATCCTGGCCTTACTATAGGTTTGTGGTAGTGACTTCAACGAAATCCTTGATATGGAGGAAAAACTTAAAGGGCCACCAAGAGGTGCAGAAGCTATATATTTATTGAGAGATGCCATAACGGACTATAACATGTCAGACTTGGGTAGGGAAGGATACCCTTTCATATAGAGTAATAAAAGATATGGGCATAGGCTCGTAAAAAGAAAGACTTGTTCGCTTTCTTGGTAATTCAGAGTGAGACACGACGTTTAAATGGGCAAGAGTAAAGAATTTGCAGTCTCGGTGTTTAGACCACTCACCAATTCTGTTGGAAGCTGAGGCCGGTGGTTAGGCAATTAGACCAAAACAGAGGATTAACAGGCGGTTCTACTATGAGGATATGTGGGAAATATATCAGTAATTCTTTAGGATGGTAAAAAGAAGGCTGAAAATGCTATGGAGCCTATTTAGTCTTTGAAAAAGAAGATGCATAGAGTCTCCGAAAGATTTACAGCCTGGAGTCGTGTAGAATTTGGGAAAAGGAAAAAGGATATGGAAGACTTAATGAAACAACTTGAGGCTTGTGTAGCGAATAATGATTTTGGAGATGGGGGAGTCAAGGTTATAAGGCTCGAACAAAAGATAAGACTCTTTTTTGCACGATGAGGAAGTGTTTTAGCGGCAGAGATCTCGGGTTGGCTGGCTCAAAGAAGGGGATCATAATACAAAATTCTTCTACACAAGGGCAACAGAAAGAAGAAGGCGGAATAAGATCAACGACTTATTAGACATGAACGATAAGTGATAAGATGACGAGCAAGGGCTTACTGAACTCATTTGGGTCCACTTTTCAAATCTCTTTAGCTCCAGCTGGCAAACAGAGGTTCAGATAGATGAAGCCCTACGGGGAATTGACAACTGAATTACCAAGGAGATGTCAGTAATCTTAGACTGGGATTTTTCGAGTGAGGAAATAAAAATAGTGGTGATGGAGATGAACCCCTCCAAGGCCCCTAGGCCGGATGGTTTTACAGCCAGCTTTTTTCAACATCACTGGAAGACAGTGGGAAATTCAGTAACCGAGGCTTGCCTCACTATTCTAAATCACCAAGGTAAAGTTGCTTGTATTAATAACACTCATACTTTACTGATTCCTAAGACTAATAGACCTCAAAAATATTTAGATTCTAGGCCCATTAGTTTGTGTAACGTAATTTATCGTGTTATTGCGAAAGACATTGCAAACAGGTTGAAACAGTTTCTTAAAGCTATCATCTCACCAAATTAAAGCGCTTTCATCCCATCAAGACTCATAATAGACAACATTATTATCGGTTATGAATGTCTCCACAAAATAAGGAAAGAAAGCTAAGGGAGAAAGGAATTATGGTTGTTAAGCTAGATATCAGTAAAGCATATGACCGTGCAGAGTGGAGGTTTTTAGAAAGGGTGATGAGAAAAATTGACTTTTCTAGTAAATGGATCGAGTTGATTATGAGATGTGAGACAACTCTAACTTTCTCCATTATAATCAATGGTCAACCGAAAGGCAGAATTACTCCTCAACGGGGGCTCCGGCAAGGCTGCCCGTTATCGCCCCATCTGTTTATCATCTATGCCGAAGCACTGTCTGCATTGCTTTAAAGGGCTAACTCGGAAGGTTCAATTTGTGGTATAAAGTTTGGAAGAGATTTGTCTGTCTCCCATCTTTTTTTCGTAGATGATAATTTAATTTTTACTAAGGGTAATGATGAAGAGAGTAGAAAATTGAAAACTATCCTAGACTGTTATGCCAAGGCTACTGATCAGATTATAAACTTTGATAAATCCTCCATAATGTTCAGCCCAAATGTCCAGGAGTCAATTCGTGGAAGAATTACATCCATCCTCAACCTCACCGCAACATCTCACCACACAAAATACCTCAAACTTCCGTCTATAGTTGGAAAAAACAAGATGAGTTTTTTTGAGGAGCTGAAGCTAAGAATTAGAGATAGAATTATGGGCTGGGACAGTAAGTTATTCTTATGTATAAGAAAAGAGGTGCTGATCACGGCGGTAGCCCAGGCAATTCCATCATGCACCATGAGTGTCTTCAAAATTCTAGAGCCTTTAGGCAAGGAAATCCAAAATATGCTGACAGGTTTTTGGTGGGGTTCGAGTGGTAGCACGAAAAAGATTCTTTGGCTATAATGGTCAAGGATGTGCCTTTCAAATAAGAACGCGGGCTTAGGATTCCAAGAGCTTAGCTGTTTTAACCAGGCACTGCTGGAAAAATAGGGATGGAGGCTGATCAATTATCCTTCACCAGTGGTTGGGAGAGTGCTTAAGGCTCGATATTTTAAAAATTGAGACTTTCTGAAGGCGTGTGTGGGGAGTAATCCCTTATTTATTTGGCGGAGCTTGATTTGGAGAGGAAGGTGCTTGTGAGTGGTTTGAGAAACAAAATTAGAGATAGGTGTAATACTCTAGTCTACTAAGAAACATGGCTCCCATAAATGACAACTTTCAGACCAATTTCTCCACGATCACTTCCCCTAAACAACAAAGTCAGCTCCCTTATTGAAGCACAGTGATGGAATATCCCTTTACTGCGTAACCATTTCTGTTTTGAAGGTGTAGAGTTAATCAAGTCTATACAACTTCCAAAAGTACCCAAAGAGGATAGCTTTATATGACATTATGTAAAGAGAGGAGTATATACGGTTCGTAGTGGCTATTTCGTATCTCTGTCATCCAAGCAAAAATGTTTAGGGGAGACCTCAAGTAATAGAGCTGCATAGTGGAAATACTAGTAGGTAATGGATATTCCTACAAAAATCAAAGTGTCTATCTAGAGGGCCCTAAACAATTTATTGCCTACCAGAGAAAACCTCTGTAAAAAAAATGTGTGTGATGCAAGGGAAATATCGAGGATGTATTCTATGCTGTCATCGGGTGTAAGTTTGAATGGAAGGTATGGAAAATCTTTTCGTTATATGGGCTAGTGAGCATGAAGAATCATAATAATTTTGAGGTATTTATAAGTCATATAATAATAAATATGTTTGAACAAGAGCTTAGTGTTACATTGCAAGTGCTCTGAAGCATTTGGTGAGCGACTATGTTTGTCAGAGGTCTTTTGGACTATGAAACATTACGTGAACCAGAGTTTTCAAAAGGCCTGCTGTTCAAGATGAAGAATCGGGCTTGGTCAGTGACTTATTAGGGTTGTTAACCTTAATTAGGAAATGAATATTCTATAGAATATGTGATGGCATTTAGGAATATTTTAGAGCATATTATTCCATCTTATATGTATACCGTTAGATCATTTAGATCTCAGTCGTCGATTGTATAGGGCTGCTAGTATATAAAGGGTTGTATAATTCATCTCATAGCTTGTGTTTTCTCTTTAGCAATATAGAGAACATTCTTGCAAACAGTTGGTGTTCGTTTTCTTCTTTTCTTTGTGTGATTTTCTCGGCTGCTTAGCACGTAACACATCTAAGGCCGTACGATTCTTGAAAGGTTCATGACATTTGGTTTCAGAGCAAGTTCAAAGATGGAGAAAGACACTACGCCATCAGATTTGACTGAAGAGAGGGGTCGGAACCCCAAAGCTAAGAGGCACGGCAGTGTCCCTCGCAATAAGTCAACAGATCCAAGTCAGGATGTGGGGAGCATGGTGAAAGCACTCAGCGGCACTGTCGAAAAGGCAGCAGATTACCTTGGAGAGCTGGAGTAGCAAATAGAGAAGCTCAAGGTGGGCCTCAACACTCAAGGAGATGAGCTGCGCTCCTTTATCGACACAACCATCGAGGCTTATGCCGATAATCAACGAGACTAGATTAAGGCTTTTTAGGAGAAGGTCCTCACCACGATAGATAAGATTCAAACCCAAGTAGAGGAGCTACGTCGAGGGTTTGAAACTGTCAAGGAGGATGTGGTGCTGTGCAAGCGGGTAGTGGCAAACAGGTCTATTGCCGCTCAAGTTACGGTGACTGCACCGAGGGTCGATGCTCCCAAGCCCAAGGAGTTCAGCGGTAAGAGGAACGCCAAGGAGCTCGATAATTACTTCTGGCAGATGGAGAGATATTTTGATCCCCTAGGCGTACAGAATGAGGATAAGGTAAACACTGCAACCCTATATCTCTCTGACCATGCAAATCTGTGGTGGCGTAGGAAGAGCGAGGAGATTCGCAAGGTTACTTGCACTATGAACACCTAGACAGAGTTGCAACAGAAGCTGAAGCATCAATTCTATCCAGAGAATGTGGCGCACGATGCAAGGAAGCATTTAAAGGAGTTGAGACAGACCAAGTTTATTGGCAAGTACGTAGAGGAGTACTCACTATTGATGCTACAGATCCCCAACATAAGTGAAGAAGACTTGTTGTTCAATTTTTTCGATGAATTACAAACATGGGCGTCCAATAAATTGAAGCGGCGTGGAGTGTAGAATATATCCAACACCCTCACATTGGCAGAAACGCTTATAGATTACCGCAAGGGTAATGCGAGGAAGTCCAAAAATTCAAAGCCTAATCACAGCAAAGGTGAGGAAACCAGGGAGTCTCACCCTCTGCAGAACATGGAGTCTCACCCTCCACAGGATAAGGAGGATAAAGATAAACCACTCACAGGCAGAGAGCAGAAGTGCAACAGCGGGAGAAAGCCAAGATCTAGCTGCTTCTTTTACGACAGGGATCATTGGGTGAAGGACTATCCAAAGAAAAAGGCTATCAACGCAATATTGGAGACTCAACAAGCAGGTGAACAGGGACAATTGGGATGTCTGCAGTTGCTCAATGCCAAGCAGGTAGCCCGTGTGTCAATGGGAAAGGCACTGATGTACGTTGAAGCCTACATTAACAGGAAGAAGACTCAAGCGCTAATGGATACTGGAGCTACGTACAACTTTATTAAACATGCAAAAATAGTCAGCTTGGGCCTCAAGGTGGAGAAGGAGATTAGCTACCTCAAGACCGTGAACGCCATAATCAAGCCACTAGACGAGGTCATTCACAGAGTCGAAATACGCCTCAGAAAATGGAGCGATAAGGTAAACTTTTCGATAGCACCTCTGGTTGATTTTGACGTTATTCTTGGTATGGACTTCTTGCGGCAATTTAATGTGGCACCACTTCTCCGATATAACTACATATGTATCCTAGAGGGAGGACCATGCATGGTGCCAACAATAGACAAGCCGAAAGGTGGGCAATCCAAGCCCAATGCCCACATCACTCTCCTTTCCCCATGCAACTAAAGAAGGGAGCTAAGCGGGGAGAAGAGACATATCTCACCACTATATATGAGGTAGATGATAAGGTGAATGGGGGCAAAGAGGAGCTGCCAGCAGAGATCACAAAAGTGCTCAAGTAGCACCAAGACGTGATGCCAGTAACACTACCACAGAAATTACCACCGAGACGAACGATCGATCACAAGATTCGAAAGTGCTCAAGTAGCACCAGGACGTAATGCCAGCAACACTACCACATAAATTACCACCGAGACGAACGATCGATCACAAGATTGAGTTGAAGCCATGAGCTAAGCCTCCAGCCAAAGTGCCCTGCCGAATGTCTCTACTGGAGTTAGCAGAGTTACGAAAGCAGCTCAAGGAGTTAATGGATACAGGATTCATCCAGCCATCTAAGGTGCTCTACGGCGCGCTGGTGCTTTTTCAGTGCAAGCACGATGGATCATTGCGGTTATGCATAAACTATTGGGCGCTGAACAAGGTCACTGTCAAGAATAGGTACTATATTCCTTTAGTTGCTGACTTGTTTGATCAATTGGGACAAGCAAAGTATTTCTGAAAGCTGAATTTTCGATCAGGTTACCATCAAGTGAGGATAGTCGAGGGTGATGAACCGAAGACTACCTGTGTGACACGTTATGGGGCCTTTTGAGTTTCTTGTCTTGCCGTTTGGCCTCACTAACACGCCAACCACCTTCTGCACATTGATGAACAACATACTCCAGCCCTTTCTTGATAAAGTCATCATCGTGTACTTGGACGATATCGTCATCTTCAACAACACTCTCGAAGAGCACGTGGTACACTTACAAGCTGTCTTGAAGGTGCTCCATAAGAACGAGCTGTATATGAAAAGGGAGAAGTGCTCATTTTCCAAGTCGGAGATAAACTTTTTGGGTCACAAGATCAAAGACAGCAAACTGATAATGGACAGGGCAAAGATTCGCACCATAGTGGATTATGAGGCACCCACGAAAGTTACCGAGCTGCGGTCTTTCCTTGGGTTGGTCAACTATTATCGGAGATTTATCAAGAGTTACTCCATCATTGTTGCACCCTTTACTGACCTGTTAAAGAAGACTAAAGCATGGGAGTGGACTAAGTAGTACTAATGGGCTGTTGATCAATTGAAGAAAGCAGTGATCGAGGAACTAGGCTTAGCATTGCCGAACCACTTGTTACCTTATGAAGTACATACTGATGCGTTTGACTTTGCCATTGGTGGTGTTTGGATGCAGCAGGACCATCCGATCACATATGAGAGCCGGAAACTCAACGAGATGGAGAGGCACTATAAGGTGCAAAGAAGGAGATAACAGGGGTCATCCACTGTCTGCGCACTTGGTGACACTATCTACTTAGGGCAACGTTTATAGTGATGACGGACAACATAGCGATGAGTTACATCTAAATCTAGAAGAAACTCAACCAGAAGCAAGCTAGGTGGTAGGACTTTCTGGCGGAGTTCGATTATGAGCTCGAGTACAAATCGGAGAAGGCGAACGTGGTGGCGGACGCCTTAAGCCTAAAGGTCGAGTTATCAGTTATCAATAAGCTGGAAGGTGATTTGCTCGGCCTATTTCACGAGGAAATGAAGCATGATCCCATAGCCACACAGCTCTCCGCTTAAGCACACGAGGGAAAGACTCAGCGATTTTGGACAGAAGATGGGTTTTTCTACACCAAGGGATGTCTAGTATATGTGCCAAAATTGGAGAACTTGCGGCATAACCTTTTCAAGGAATGTTATGACATAAAATGGATAGGACATCCAGGACAGCGGCGTACACGAACCCTATTGGAGACAGTATAATATTGGGCACATATGCGGAAAGAGATAGAACAGTTTGTCAAGATTTGTCTTATGTGCTAATAGGGCAAGATCGAGCAACGGAGTCCCGCATGGCTATTGGAGCCACTGCCCATATCGGAGAGACCTTGGGAGAGCATATCTATGGATTTCATCGTAGCCTTATCGAAGTCCGAGGGGTGTAGAACTATCATTGTAGTGGTAGATCGGTCTTTCAAGTATGCGACTTTCATACCGATGCCCAAGGAGTGTAGTGCAGAAGAGATAGCCAGACTTTTCTTTAAGCACGTAGTCAAATACTGAGGGTTGCCGAGAGTGATAGTCAGCGATCGTGACACGAGATTTACGGGGAGATTCTGGACAGGATTGTTCAATCTCATGAGATCGAAGCTTCGGTTTGTCACCAGCTTTGATCCACAAATTGATGGGCAGACCGAAAAGGTGAATGCATTACTGGAGCTGTACTTGCGGCACTTTGTGAGCGCAAATCAGCAGGATTGGATCAAGTTACTCGATGTGGCACAGTTCTCATCAACTTGCAGAGGAGTAAATCGATGAACTAAAGCCCATTCGAGTTAGCTACTAGCCAACAACCTCTCATGCTGCATGCGCTCGTATCTAGCGATACAGGAAGGAGTCTTGCAACCTACAAAGCTACGAAGTCCTGGCAGGAACAATCGGATAAGGTGCGGATGTGTCTGGATAAGGCGACAAGACAGATGAAGAAATGGGCTGATGGCAAGCGAAGACATGTTGAGTACAGCGTAAGGGACTTAGTGATGGTGAAAATCCTTTCGACGCAGCACAAGTCTACACGCCTACTTTATAAGGACCTTGTTCGGAAATATGAGGGGTCATTTTCTATTTCTATGAGGGTTGGCAATGTCTCGTACAAGGTGAAGTTGCCTTCGAGACTTCGGCTACATCCAGTGTTTCATGCAAGCTGCCTAAAGCCATACAATGGTGATGTAGAGGACACGGAGCGTGGGCTACTGATGCGATATTTCTATATCTTATAACTAAGTGCAAGTATACACTATTGTATGCAAGTAATAAAGAGACTAAATAAGTGGGATGTCGAACCCACAGGGATAATTTCTTCTTTTTAACCAATTACTAAATTTATATTTTCCTAATAATTATTCAGAAAAATAAAAATTTAAGAATGAATGCAGAAAATATAAAAGTAAAAACACAATGCAATGAGATTTAAAGATAGCAACGTAGAGAAAACCTAGGATTAATATTATCCCTCAATATGCTTTTAATGATTAATCCTCTAATATTTAACTCACTTAGTCTTTATTATTGATCAAGACGTTAATGTATTCACAAGCCTCTTCCAAGGTCATGCAAGTATACCTTAATTTACCAAATACCTATATTCCTATGGTACTTGTAATAAACTAAGATTCATTAAGATTAGGTCTTATTGATCATACATGCCAACTAGGTATATTTCTATCCTAAGTTGAAAGTTGCATATGTAGCATTGAATGTTACTCTACAATCATGTATCAAATTACCCAGGTCTAAATATATTGATTCCTCTTCCGAGTTTATCAACATATTACCAACTTATTCGCCATATATTGGCCAAATATATTGAAGCATTAAACATAAGTAATTTAAATAATAAAGGACTAAGTTTATTAAATACTAAAAGATATGGCAATTTAAGTGCACAAATTAATTTCAAATATTAACCTTAGAAAATAAATTAGTTTATAGCTACAAGAGAATCACAACAATTAAAATAAAAATAAAACATGATACAATCAATCGCAAACCGATGTAAACGTCGAATTGCTCTTGATTGATGTTGCTCTGGATTCTTGGTGCTCTTGAACTGCTCTAAGTTCTTTTTTTCTTGCTCTAGGTTCTTCTCTTGTCTTTTTGGACGCCTCTTGAAGGCTGGGAACGAGTGGGCTTTTATAGGGATTGATATGAGCTTGAAAATCTCAATTCTCGTCGGACTAGGACTCGCGCTACCGCTGGGGCGCTATGCAGTTGTCGCTGGGGTGCTGCATGAAAACGGCTTCATCGTTGGAGCGGTGGGTTTATGGCACTGGGGCGCTGGAGAGTCGCTGGCGCGGTGACTCTTCGGCGCTGGAGCGCCAGACGCGACTTAAACAGGTCGTTTTTCTAATTTCAATCACTATTTCAGCGCTGGGGCGATGGACTTATATTTTGAAAACTTTGCATTTTAGTCCCTGTTTTTGCTCCTTTTGCGAGGATAGTACGAAAGAAGAACTGCTGTCTGAGTCGTGAGTATCTCGTCAAGTGGAAAGGATTGCCCAATAGCGAAGCAAGTTGGGAACCCGAGAACGCATTGTAGCAGTTCGAGAACAAGGTGCGCGAGTTTCGACAAAGAGGCGATGAGTTTGGTGGGGGAAAATGTCACGCCTCAAGTGCTCTCAAGCATTTTTTCAAACACTTAGTGCGCGACTAGGCCTGCAAGAGGCCTCTTGGACCATGGAGCGCTACGTGGATCGGAGTTTTTAGAATGCCCGCTATTTGGGATGAAGAACCAGGCTTGGTCCGCGACTTTTTAGGGTTGTTAACCTTAATTAGGAAATGAATATTCCATAGAATATGTGATAACATCTAAAAATATTCTAGAGCATATTATTACATCTTGTATGTATATCGTTAGATCATTTAGATCTCAGCTGTCGATTGTATAAGGCTGCTAGAATATAAATGGAAGACCCTCACTTGTATAATTCATCTGATAGCTTGTGTTTTCTCTTCAGCAATATAGAGAGTATTCTTGCAAATAATTGGTGTACGTTTTTTTATTTTCTTTGTGTGATTTTTTTCGGCTGCTTAACACGCAACGCGTTTAAAGCTGCACGGTTCTCAAAAGATCCGTGACATTAAGCTCTGTGCAATCCTTGTGTGGGCGTGTTGGCATTAAAGGAATAAAATTTTGCTTAAAGGAAAATTGGAGAAAGTAGAGTGCACTCTTGCTAAAGCTACTGCCCTGGAAAAATAGGAGCACAGAGTATCCAAGTTTCATCTAAGATATACTTCAGATGAGACTTATGGTGGGAATGAAAATGAAGAAATGGGAGGGGTGACTCCGAATGGGATGTGGTTTAAGGTGAAGGTAAAAGCCTCTATTAAATTAGAGAGCAAGAGGGCTAGCCTGGGGGTTTTCATTGAGAGGAGATGGTGTGGCAAACGCTGCTGTTGTTAAGTGTTGCTTCTTAAATAAGGACATTGAGCAAACTGAAGCAGAGGTAATGTCCTTCGAGATCCAGATGGCCATAGATAATAGGTGCATTTCGGCTATTATTGTCTCAGATGCTAAGACGATCATCTATTTTGTTCAAGGCAAAATCTGTACAAGAAAGGAAATCATGTGGACTATCTCAGGAGGTGATCAATGATAAAAGGGTTTTCAAAGTTCAGTTTACTTCCAGAAATGGCAATATACAGGCTCGCAATTTAGCTAGAGTTGCTATTAATGTTTAGGACTGTGCAATATAGGTCAACGAATACCTTGATCATATTCATTGTTGTATCTCTCTTTCTTCTCGTTAATGGAAATTATTGTTTCTATAAAAAAATGTGTATAAAGTTTAAAAAACCCAACAAATGTTAAAAAGTGGTCGTTCTATCTAAATCTTAACCCAACTTATCAAAAGACTAAGTAACTATTTCTCAAAATAGTAATAATTTAAATTATTGGCTTAAAAAAACCCAAAATTCGAGGTCAACACTATTTACTTTAACTAGATTAATAATTTTATGATTTATCTCATTGTCTTTTTCATTTTTTTTTATTTTTTTTATTTTTTTTTTTTGAAGAAGGGATTATAATATTTATCATCATTTTCGCACCACCTGGAGGGAAGGGGGGGTCGAACCCAGGTGGGGATGTGAGTCCTTGGGGGCCTCAACCAACTTGGCTGAGCCCCCATACTCCTCATTGTCTTTTTCATATTCATATAAAATTTGAATTGTAATTTTTTATTTAATAAGGGTACGATTAAAAAGAATGTAATTATAATAATATATAAATAATATGTGTGTTATTTATAATTATATTTTATTTACTATATATAAAAATTTAGTTAGAAGTTGTGACCTATGAAAATATGAGAATGCAAATAAAATATTATATTTTCACTTTTTAAATTGAAGAATAATAAAGCTTATTTACATGTATGATGGTTACTTTGCACTTTTTAAATTATTATCAGCAAAATAGTGATATGAAAAAATATGTGTTTATAGTATTATAGGATTCTTCATAAAAAATTTGATTTCATAAAATTGGTGTATCCCCTCTCTTTTGATTTAATTTCTTTTAATCTTTTTAAAATGTAAAATTTTCTCATTCCAAATATAATATATACTAAATATTTAATTTAGTTTGATCTAGTGTGACATCCGATAGCATTCGAAAACCGAAAGCTAAGCAAAACAGAAATTACATGTTTAATTTTCTTCTCCCCCAATAAATAAATAAAGGCTTATTTATATATATAAATTAAACATATATAATAATAATTGTAATAATTGTTCAATAAGAATATGATTCTTTCTACACTTTTTTCTTTAAAGATTCTTTGTATGAGTTTAATGTTGATGATTAATAAATATGTGGATCTAAAAATTCATTTTGCCCTATTAAACCCTGCAAATTAATTATTTTCATGAATTAAAAAGAAAATTGTGCGAAAACAACAAAAGTGGTTGACTATTTGAATTACCATAGCAGTCTTTATGGATTATATAGCCAAAAGTTATGATGGTCTGATCAAGCTATCCCTTCGTCGGACGGAGTCTGAAAAGTCACGCAAAGTCGCAAACAAAAGTAAGAAACAAGGTGCTTTCAAAAAATAATAATAATAATAATAATAAGAAACAAAAACAAGGCAATTAATCCTCTTTTGTGATTTGTCCACGTGTCGTGCTCAACCATAAAGCGTCTCTCTCTCTCTCTCTTTCTCTCACTTTGAACTTGAAATTGAATACTCCTCCAAAGTCCAAGACAGACATAGCCATAGCCCATAGGCAGCCACAACCCACGGCCGAATCCATTCAATAACATCTCGAAAAATCTCAAAATCTCAAAGCAAATAAGAAGAAGAAGTAAGAGGAAGAGAAGAATGGCATACGTGGATCACGCGTTTTCGATATCGGATGAGGACATAATGATGGAAACATCCTACGCCGTCAACAACCGCCCTCCAATCAAGGAGATCGCTTTGGCTGTTTCCCTCCTCGTTTTTGGTACTTTTTCCATCATCTGCGGCTCCCTCATGGCCTACAACCGGGTCGGCGGCGACCGTGCCCATGGTACTCTCTTTTGCTTGCAACACATGTTCTTTAATTTATATAATTATAATTATAATTATATTCATTGGTTTCTGATCTTGTTTCTGTTTTTGGATAACTCCAGGACTTTTCTTTGCAATACTGGGGTCGATCCTGTTTATTCCAGGCTTTTATTACACACGAATTGCATATTATGCCTACAAAGGATACAAAGGCTTCTCTTTCTCTAACATACCCGCTGTCTAGTTATTTGCTGTATGTATCATCTGTGTTTTAGCTCATCTCCAGCTCATGTATATGTATACATCTTTCTCCTATTTGTACTTGAATCTTGATTTTTTCTTCTCTTTCTGAAACAATACTATGTTGTGTATATTTGGTCTCGGCCTCTAATTTTGTGTGACCAATGTGCGGTTTTGTTTGAGACGGTAGTATAGCTTACAATCAAACACCCTTGCCCCCAATTAGATGAGGGTGTAGTTGCGAGAGTTTGATTAAATATATTTCTTAAACTTTTGGGTCCTTGATTATTGTTATTCAATTAATTGCTTATTACTATTATTTATTCATTTAAATACTTGTTATTATTGTTCGGTTATATAAGATACCCAAGTGTGGATGTTAGTTTGATCTTCGATTCGATTCCTCTTTCACTAAACCCTAAAATCTTGGAGATTAATATACACTACTGGGTCTTGCTCTGATTGGGATGCTAATGCGGTGGCCACATCCACGAAACATTTCAGATTCAATCTCCATGATGGATGAGTTCTATGTTGACCCACTGATTTTTAATGAGAAGTGGTGGATCTGATTGTTCCATTATGTTTTGGATGATGGGTTTTGGATTTTTAAGGTAACAAACTAGTCTTATTTAATAACATATTCTCTTTTTAAATTATGGGACTTAAATAATGATTGTTTTCTTAGTAGTTCAAGTGGATAACTATATTTTAATAGTGTTTTAGTTTAAAAGTTGTGGTAATTCGGCTGCATTTGTCTCTCATTCTTAGAAAGTAACGGTTACAATTTCAATGGGGTTATGTATTCTAAGAGTCTCAATTTTTGGAATGGTTGATTTTTCTGTAATTTTAATGCTTTTGGATGATTAAATTGCCTGGAAAAGTAGTCACTGTTTGCTATATGTGTTAAGCAATTACTGAATAGAATGACTATGATTTTCTTACACAATTTTAGCAACCATGCTTACAACCATCTTGGTGAAGGTGTCATCCAGAGAGTTCCGAGGTAACATTTATTTACTTAGTTTGACAAATTTTTATTTGTTTCCAGAAAAAGTGTGCATCAATGATGCTTTAAACTGACTGAGAACTGGGGTTCTTTAAGGGTCTAGGTGTAGGCTTGGGTACTTGTTATGAGGTCATTATTCTTAAGTTGTTTGATTATTGTTCAACATAATGTGTTCCTTTTTTGTTTTTTAAGACATAAAGTCTTTCCACCACTTCTTTAAGAGTTGTTGTTAGTTTGTTTGATCTAGCAGAGCAAGTTGCAGCAGAATTTGATTTTTCTTGGGAACAAATGCTTGTGGAAGCGCTATCAACAGTGTCTTTTGGACAAAATTAGAAAATCTTTATGTGCTAGTATTATTATGGGCATGTAGAAGCTTGTCCTTAAAGCTAGTCTATTTCTGTTTGTTGCAATGGGACTGACATGAATTTTACGTCATATCAAGCTTCAGATTTTGTCTGTTTGCATTCTATTTTAATTTCGGAGTTTGTTATCCCTTGACTGTGAATTTGCTTTGGCTTCACTTCAAAATCTTATTGGTGCTCTTGCTAAACTTTTGATTGATGCTGTTAGTCTGATAATTGTATGCTACGAACTAAAACATGGCCTCAATTGCTTTAAGATTGTGAAATATGATAGTAAGTAGATCTGAAAAAAAATGTGTTTTTGTTTGCTTTTCTAACATTAATTGCCCAGTGATATATGAAATGCATGACCTACTTTGCTCATATAATGTGTTCTCTTAAAAGTTTAAAGCCCTCTATAAGGAATAATAAAATAAAAAAAATGTGGCAATGCCAATGGTGAGTTTCTGTTGGACTCTGCAAGACATATAAATATTGGTGCTGAGTAATGAACAGATAAAACTTGTTCAAGAAGTTTCCTTGGTGCAGACTACATTTGCCTTGTTATTTCACAGCTTATATGAGCAAATGCCTTGAAAGGTGATTTCTGAAAGGATGTGGCTATATTAGCCACTGTAGACTGAATTTAAGTCAGGTCACCATTTTAAAGATGACAACATTAGTTTTCTGCCTTTTCTTTTTAATTTATGTGTTATTCATTATTGATGATTCATTTAACTATATAGCTTGGAAGAAATTAATGTGAAAATTTATTTGCTTGTTCATGTATGACTTGTTAAATCAATCATCATTTAATGATTTATTTGCTTCACTTAGTAACTGCTACAATTAAAACATTGCCTTAGTCTTTGGTGGGGGTGGCCTCTTGTGTACAGTACCTGTAACTTCCTATGTGGATTGTGGAAAATGTGTCAATATTTGTTGTCACTATCTAGTCTTGAAAAGCTTCATGACGAAAGTCATATGCGGGGCTTCGAGTTCCTCTTTATAAAGCAGATCCGCATAGACTAGTTCTCATTCAGAGGTTTACTTTTATATGTTTAGCTGATAGATACTTTAAATATTAAGAGAATGCGCTTAATGTAGCTACTTTGTTTACGGTCATATAATTGTGGTTAACTGTAGTATGTGTTATTTGAGGGTGGCGCTGAGTGATTTTCTGTCAACAATTTTCTTGTTGCTATTGATATTTTGCAAACAAAATTATGCTTGAAATCAAACTGAATTTGTTAAACTCCTCTATGGGCATGAATTTATGCACAAAAAACTTACTGGTTCTATTTATTTGTAATGTTTCTGATGAACTTTAAGGTCTATGAATTTGTTATCCATGCATACAGAGCCTTCATTTGAATAGGGGGTTTTGGGAAACCAAGCACTGAACTTGGAGGTCAGTTAAATGACTCAATTGCCCTTTGGTCTCCAATTTTGTTGTTAGGCAGTTAATCATTCAAAGGATTTGGCCCAAGATCTATGATGTGCTTGTAGCTTTAGGCATTGTCATAAATTAATTCCTTTAAATCTTTGGATGATTTAATTTAAAGTCTAAACTCGGCATCTTTGCCATTTTGATAAGTACTGTCAAATTACTAGTGTAAAATTTCTGCAGATCTTTATTTTTGTCAATGGTTTTCCAGGGAGTTTTCTTGGAAGGATGGAAGAATGTTGTAAATTATCTCACTATACAACACATATTGGGATGATGCCATTAGTGATTATGAAAATGTTGACTGGTTTAGGATCAAAGTATATCTACCAATATTCCATTCTATAGACTTTTTCTCACGAGATTGCTTTAAGTTCATAGGAAAACTACTCTGACAGTGGCTATACAAGTGATAATGATAAACAGTGTTTTAAGATGTAAAAATATTATCTTTAGATAAAGTAATCAAAACAGAAAGGAAAAGTAAGATAGGAAAAAGGGAGATATAACTGCCATTTTTTGGTATATTTTGTAATTAGTTTCTTCATAAAGATGTAGTAGCCTAGTTGAAGAGACTAATTTATTATGCTCGATATAGTGATTGTATGTTGAGCACGAGCTTTGTGGCTTTTGAACTAATGTTTTGTATGTTAACCCTTGGTGTGTATCCACACTGCCACTACTTTTTAATGGGACTAGAAGTGCGGAGAGCCATAATGCTGGTGTATTCAATGCTACTTTGTCTGCCGATTATTCTTTAGGACTAGCTCAAGACATTTGCCGCGTTTAGGTAATTCTACTAGCACTTTTAAGACTCGATTCCTTCAGAATATATGCTTGGCAATCCCAAGTAGCATTCTGATAAGCTAGTGACAATTTGCTTTAAGATTTTATTCTCTGCATCCGCTAAACCTCAAAATTATTGCAATATGCTCATGCTATACAGAACTCTCATTTGAAACTATTGAGATAGTTCCATTTTATAGTATATCATAAGATACAAAAAGAATGTCAAAGAATAGGGTAACATTACCAACAGTTGGTTGTGGTACAATTGTTTTAACCTTTTTTGTTACTTGGACTAAGCTTTGTTACTTGGACTAAGCCAAGTTTTCGTTACATTTTTCAACTTTTGATTCATATTCTAAGAAACTTCAGAAACTTTGGGCATATAACAGAAAAAATGCAACGGAAAATTAAAATTTTGTAATGAAAAATTTGAGACGTCACCAAAAATAAATCTGTATGGCAACAATGCTTGAGGAATCATACACCAGCGGTGGAGGTAATCTCCACGGCAAGAAAAATTAAGCTCAACTCTGTACAAGTCTACCAAACAAACCGCCTTCTGAGCTCAATATTTCTCCTCGACTTTTTTTTCTTTCTAAATTAGCCTCTATTAATTATGATTGGAGAAAGAATCTAAACTGCGATCTATAACCTAAATTGAATATATGCATTCATTTTGTTCCTGAAGATGTACATAGCAAGTGATCAGTAATCAATTTGGATATTGTATTCAAGTTAAGGTAAACATGTCATTTTAATGCAAATTTTAATTAAATGTCTCTAATTATTCAAGAATTTAATTTTCTTAAATTGCTTCTCATGCCCAAATTCAAGAATGCAACCTCTACGTCATAGTGTGCACAAGAAATATTATAAATAATATCACAATACTTTTAAAAAATGTAAATTATTTTAAGTCCGCTTACTAATTAATGCGTGATTAAAAAGTACTATGTTCAATTTATAGATTTATTATCTTTTGCACTTTATATTATACAAATTTTTAGAAAAAATAATGTACATTAAAAAAGAGATAGATAATATATATTAAATATTCATAACCACCAAATTTTGAACATATGGTAGGTTTATAACTTTTGTTATCAATATTTAATATTTAATTATAATTTTATTTGTCAACTTTGTATTGCAAACATGAGCGATGTTTTAAATTTTTAGAGTGACCTTATACGTTATAAAATAGTGATATATGAGACTCAATAATAACATTATACATTGTAGGGTGACCTTAACATGATGTCATCATGCTTACATCATTTATCAAATTATGTTCCATGCTGGCCGTCACATAAACCTACACGTGTCCAACAATATGCCACATGGCATATATATAAGTCATCCACTAAGATTATAAATTACGGACTAGTGATAATATAAATTTATCACAAAATTAGTCTATTAAAGAGTTGTGTATGTATGGTAAATTTACTTACAAATTCGCTAAAATTCGTCTATATTGAAAATAAAATTTAATAAGGTTTAAATTAGTTTTTATATATATTTGGTATATAAAATTAAAACCTGGAGTAGATTTGGTATGGGTATGGATTCGATAAAAAATCAACAAATACCCACAATGCCTATTTGTAAATATATATTTTTTAATTTCTTTAAAAAAAAATAATACATTGCATATTGTATGTCTAGCGCGCTTAACATGCGTGCTAGGAGCGCATGTTACGCGCTTAGCATGTGCTACTAGCACACGTGTTAATTACTAGGCGTATAATATTACGCGCTTAATGTGCGCTCCTAGCACACGTGTTATACACGCTTACTGTGTGTTCCTAACACGTGTGCTAAGAGCACTAAGGGCACAATATTGAGTACTTTTAGTATTTTCTACTACCACGTGTGTTAAGTGTTATGCGCTTAGCGTGCGCTCCTAGCACACGTGCTAAACGTTAGGCGAGGAATATTGTGCACTTAGCGTGCGCTCTTAGCACACATACTAAGTGCGCTTTTAGCGTTTGGTCCTAACACGTATGTTAAACGTTATGTACCTATTATCAAACCCGCTTAAAATTTACAGATAACTCATTGTGAGTTTAATAATGAGTACATATCCGTTAGAACGAGTTTGGTATTAAAACTCCGAACCCGCAATAAATTTATAAAAAATTTAATATTTTATTTTTAAAACAAATATGAATACAAATTTAAGAGTATTCATTCAAAACCTAATTCGCCGCTAAGTTTACAATAAAAATGATCTATTATAAATTCTTAAAGCAACTTTAAATGATATAATAAATTTATTACAAAATACCGCTTATGATATTATCTATCACAATATCTTCTTTTAGCGGTGATTGTTGGACTAATTTTTAACGTTTAACGGACTAGAGTAATCATTACCACTCTTATTTTAAAAAATAATAATAAATTAACAAGTGTTAAAACTTTAAAAGTATTTTATTTAGACACCGTTTGGTTAATACTCACTAGTATTTTAGTGGGTCATTCTAGTACATTCATATTTAATAGTATAATTATTAAACAGGTATTTAATATTCTTTCATTGTAGGCCAGCTTTGAAAGCATATACCATTTAAAAAATTGTTGTTGAATTTTGTAATTGTTGGATGTTAGATTAATATGTTACTATGTAAACATATAATTTGTAGTCTTTATTATTTATTGTTGAATTTTTGTGAATTGGTATTGCATTTAGATGTTGGATTTACTTTATTTGGATCTTGAATTTATCTTATTTATGGAATTTTTTAAATTATTATATATATATATATATTAAGAATTTAATGTGGATGCAAATTTGTGGAATATTTTTAAATTATAATAATATATATAGTTATATAATATAAATTAACATATATATGAATTTAATTGTATATATTAAAAAAATAAAATGAATGATTTTGCAAACAAAAGAATACAAATCTATCACAAAAAATTAATAAACGTCTATCATAAAATATTGATACATATATAATAAATAATAATATTGATACTCAATAATGACATCATATAATTTTAGAGTGATTTCATAATGTCAAATTATGTGCCACACTAAGAACCACATAAACTTACACGTGTACAATAAATACAAGTCACCCACTAAAATTATAAATTATGGACTAATAATAAGACGAATTTATTATAAAATTAGTCTAATACAAAATACTGCTTGTGATAGATATTATTTAATGGATTGGAATAATCATTACCACTCTTTATTTTTCAAAATAAATAAATAACACGTAATTGATGTTAAAACTTAAAAAGTAATTTATTTAGACACGTTTGGTTAATAGTATACTCACTAGTGGGTCATTTTGGTATATTCATATTTGATAGTATAATTATTGGACAAATATGCCCTTAGTGTACATTATTTGTAACTCATAAGGAAATGGGTATATTTTGGAGGTTCACACTCATCTGATATAATATGGGTAGCCCATTAAACTCTCATACTCAGATACTCTTCACTATTAGGATTGAAGGTAGTAAAACTTCTCCTTTACTTTATGCATTTAAAGAGGTTCCATTCCACAAATCTTGTGCAGTGAAAAACTTCTCCTATTTTTCCTCTTTTCTTTTTTACAATACTGATATTAGGGTTGTTGAAGAACCACTTTTCTTTCTCGTTTTACGATATTAAGGCTATTGTATAATTTCAATTGATAATATTTTTGAGTTTCACGACAAGTTTTTTCACCCAACTTCAGAAAAGTAAGAAAGGATTTAGAAAATTAACAAATGATGTTAATTAATTATATCCAATAGCAGCTCTTTTTTAAGTAATTTAGGCATTTGTTCAGGGCCTCATTTTCTAAAGGGAATTTTTTTTTTTTAACTAGTCCCCTTTTTAATTTAGTTTTCTTTTTTAATCACACATTAAATCATTAATCTTTTATAACTAAAAGACTTATAATAGAAGCCATATTTTTTTTAATTCAAATAATTCTTCCAAAAAAAAAATTGAAAACCCAAAAGAATACATTCATTTTATTTTAAAAATCCGGATCAAATAAAATATTATGCAATTATATTATAAGATGAGATATTTTTAATAATAAATATATTAAAAATGAGCACATTAATTAAAAATGAGTAAATTTAGTCAAAAATAATATAAAATGAGTACAAATACCAAAATTGGAGGATGATTAGCACGGCGAAGGATATTAACTAATGCACGACACACACCGTACATGCCATGCCAAATGAATACCACCACACACAGTGCCTAGCGGTTATTTTCATCGATTTTCACACTTTTTAAATAATTTTTCAATATTAAGGTCTTTTTTCAGAAAATTTACCTACATTATACTATATAACAATAATATACCTATTTTAGCCATATTTATCTTTCAATAAAACAACTTATCAAGTTTTGCCATATTTTTTTACTAAAAAATGAGAAATGAGGACAGAAGAAAAATATGTTGAAAGGCAAAAAGTAATATTCTAAATCTTTTGGTTATAAAAGATTAATGATTTAGTGTGTGATTAAAAAAAAATTGAATTAGAATAGGGACTAGTAACAAAAAGTTTCCCTTATTTTTTTTTATAAAAAAAGTCTTATTTTTATAGAAAATAATACCACAAAATTATATATCTATATAGTGATTATATTTTAATAATCTAACTCAACTCATTTTAAAAAATAATTGTCTTAAATATTATAATGTCTAAATAAACTATTTTAATTGCCATTATTTTCCGTCATACCCCTATTTTCTAAAATGGCCCTAATTTTATAAGAAAGTGGTCTATAAAATTATATATGTATATTTTTAAAATATATTTCAATAATCAACTCATATTCCTATAAATAAGTAGTTTTAGGCAAATAATATTTTGTTGGATAAAAATCTTTAATTGGTGAAAGAATCACCAAAGTCAGGATCTCATGTTAAATCATCAAGAAGAATAAAATCGAAGCGTACCTGAATCCATAGAGACGTAAAAAAATTGTGGTTGATGCATTCCACGTCTAAACCTTTTCTTTATGAAAGAAAAGCTGCCGTCACTCACTGATGGGATGTAAATAAATAATACGTTAGGGTTTAGACTGGGGATCTCAATCTCTTATTTATAGTATTTTATTTTATTTTGGCCCATCATAAAATAAAATAAAATAACTAGGTCTCTACACATTAAAGCCCATACCATATGTGATGCCCTAAAAGCCCAATAATTATAAGCTTTATTTGATCACTTTTAATGGGCAACAAAATAGATAGCCAATAATGTATAATTAATTGATATATATAGGCCCACCTAATTATATAATACCCAACAATCTCTCACGTGGGCCACATATGTCACTTTACAATTGTACATTACCAAATAATTTTATGAGCTCAATATTTGCTATGTTAATCAAAGACATCTTTTAACAATCTGGTCCATTAATTATACTAATATAGGATCAAAGCGGTCTTCATTATTTTTCTTATAATTAGACCTATCATGGTCACGTACATCAATATAATCAATGACATAGATTAAGCATGGATGTGTAGCATAAAAATTTCATGCAACGTGATCCTTTAACATGCCTATTTTCAACTGGTCCTACTTTATAACTCATAAGAGTTCAACAATATACTTTCAAAACTTTATGCAAAACTGCAATTGAAAGAATATAACTTTATTTCAGAGTTTTCAATAAATAAACAAAAAATGTAATACTTTAGTCTGATCAGAAAATATGTCAATCGTAATTGAACTTCAAGAAAAAAACTCTCACTATAGAAGCATATCATCAGGATAAACCACACCCATACGAGCCACATGCTTATGAAACACCTTAGGTGGTACACCCTTAGTAAGCGGATCCGCAATCATTAAGTTTGTATTGATATGTTCAATAGACACTTGAAGACTCTGAACTCTCTCTTTAACAACAAGAAACTTGATGTCAATGTGCTTCGATTTTGACGAGCTTCTGTTGTTCTTAGAATATAATTCAGTAGTTTTATTATCACAATTTATTTTCAATGGTCTCTCAATACCATCGACAATTTGTAGCCCAGTGATAAAATTTCGCAGCCATATTACTTGATTTGATGCCTCATAGCAAGCTACAAATTCTGTTTCCATGGTGGATGAAGTTACGAGTGTCTACTTGACACTCTTCCATGACACAGCTCCCTCAGTCAATAGGAAGACATAACCTGAAGTGGATCTTCTGCTATCGAGACAACCAGCAAAATCAAAGTCTGAATACCCAATGATCTCCAAATGATTTGAGCTCTGATATGTGAGCATGTAATCTTTTGTTCTCTGTAGATACCGCATAACCCTTTTAACGGCTCTCCAGTGATCCATTCTTGGGTTACTTAGATATCTGCCAAGCATGCCAACTACATACGTAATATCCAGATGCGTACAAACTTGAGCATACATAAGACTCTCTACTACCGACGCATAAGGGATATTCTCTATCTCTTTCTTCTCAATCTCGTTTCTTGGGCATTAAAGCAGACTAAATTTATCACCTTTAGCAATGGGTGTGTCTCCTGATACACAATTTTTCATGTCAAATCTACTAAGCACCTTATCGATATATGCCTTTTGTGATAAGCCAAGTATCCCACGAGAACGATCTCGATGAATTTGTATACCTAACACAAAAGAGGCATTCCTAAGATCTTTCATTTCAAATTTATTTGAAAGAAATATCTTAGTTTTATGCGACAATCCTATATCGCTGCTTGCTAGTAGAATGTCATCCACATATAAGACAAGAAAAATAAATTTGCTCTCACTGATCTTGTGATAAATGTATTGATCAACAATGTTTTCCTTAAAACTAAAAGAGGTAATCACTTGATCAAATTTTCGATACCATTGACAGGATGCTTACTTTAAACCATAGATGGACTTCTTTAATTTGCACACTAAATGTTTTAAATCTTTGGATTCAAAGTTCTCTGGTTGCAACATGTATATGGTTTCTTCAATGTCGCAATTAAGAAATGCAGTCTTTACATCCATCTAATGTAACTCTAAATTATAATGAGCTATAAGTGCCATAATAATTCTAAAAGAGTCTTTCGATGAAACCGGAGAGAAAGTCTCTTTATAATCAATGCCTTCCTTTTGAGTGAAACCTTTTGCAACTAGACGTGCCTTATATCTTTCGACATTGCCTTTCGAATCCCGTTTGGTTTTGAAAATCCATTTACAACCAATTGGTTTCACTCCTTTAGGCAATTCGACAAGATCTCAAACTTCATTATCTTATATTGATTTTATCTCATCGTTCATGGCATTTATCCATTTTTTGGAGTTCACACTTTGTTTGACTTGACTGAAAGTTATTGGATCATCTTCCAGTCCTATATCAAACTCATGTTCTTGGAGATACACGACACAATCATTTAAAATCGCTGATCTCCTCTCCCTGGTGGATCTCCTTAATGACACTTCCAATTGAGGTTGTTGTTGTTTCTCTTCTATATAAGTAGGAGCAATTTCTTCAATATTAGTGGGAGGTATCTCAGGAACATCTTGATTATCTGTATTTGCATCAAGCATAATGACAAGTGCAATTACCTGGTCATTATCAATTGCAATATTAGGAATAGTTACATATTCCTCTTCAAAGACAATGTTCCTGAGTTTAGCACTCCCACTATATTCAACATCCTCAATGAACTTAGCATTCCATGTCTCGAAAAAAGATCTGTTTGAGGGATCATAAAACTTGAAGCCCCTCGATCTTTCTAAGTATCCAACAAAGTAGCAGCTTATTGTTCTTGAGTCTAACTTTCTTTCATTAGGCTTGTATGGCTTAGCCTCAGTTGGACAACCCCAAATATGCAAATGTCTAATACTAGGCTTCTTTCCAGTCCATAACTCATATAGGGTTTTAGCTACTGCTTTACTTGGAACTCGATTAAGGATATATACTGCAGTCTTTAAGGCTTCACCCCAAAGAGATTCTGGTAAAGAAGAATGATTTATCATACTTCTAACCATATCCTTTAGGGTCCAATTTCGTCTCTCAGCTACACCATTTTGACTTGAAGTCCCCGACATAGTGTATTGAGGAACGATACCACATTCTTGCAAATATCTTGCAAAAGGGCCTAGACGTTGTTCACCTGATCCGTCATATCTGCCATAGAACTCACCACCACGGTCAAATTTGATGGCTTTAATTTTCTTGCCAAGCTGATTTTCAACTTCAACTTTATAGGCTTTAAAAACATCCAATAACTGCGACTTCTCATGAATCAAGTATAGATACCCATAATGAGAATAATTGTCTATGAAAGTAATAAAATATTGTTGACTATTCTAGGAAGCCGTAAAGAATGGACTACAAATATCAGTATGAATTAATTCCAAGACGTTTGAACTCTTATTGGCACCAACTTTTCTAATATTTGTTTATTTTCCCTTAATGCATTCAATATATATTTTAAAATTTAAAAAATCAAGGGAATTTAGAATTCCTTCTGACACAAGCCTTTGAATTCTTTGTTTAGAAATGTGTCCTAAACGCTTATGCCATAACATATAAGAATTCTCATTAATTAATTTGCGCTTTACACCATAATTGCTTACATGCAAGATTTCATTAATTTGTGAGGCATGAAGATCCAATTGATATAAATTATCAACTAAAGAACCGGTACCAATAATATTTGAATTTCGAAAGAGACTAAACTTTCCATTTTCAAAAGAATAAGAGTAACCGAATTTGTCCAAATAAGAAATAGAAACTAAATTCCGTCTAAATGACGGTATATAAAATGTCTCATAAATAATAACCAGATTTTAATAGTAATTTAAATAATCCAATTACCTCAACAAGAGCCTTGTTGCCATCACCCACATAGATGAATCTTTCAGCATCAGTTAGCGGTCGGCTTCTTAGACAACTCTGCATAGTCACACTTATGTGAGTAGTTGCACCCGTATCTATCCACCAAGTGTGACTTGGTACTAAAGCCAAATTAACTTCTGAACAAACAAAGTTGAGAAGTTTACCATTTTTGTCAAGCCATTTTGCATACTTGGAACAATCCTTCTTCACATGTCCAACTTTCTTGCAAAAGTAACAAGAGATTTCAGTATTCTGTTTCTTTTGCATCTTAGGCTGTGAAGTTCCAATGTCTGCAGCTTTTTTTCCTTTATTATTCTATTTCCTTTTCTTGTTGGCAGCATTGTCATTGGAAGAAATTGCTAAATGAGCACTCTCTATCTTTTCTTGTTTCAATCTCTCTTCCTCTTGCACACATTGAGCAATGAGCTCATTAAGAGTCCATTTCTCTTTTTGAGTATTATAACTGATCTTAAAATGACTGTATTGTACAGGAAGAGAGATTAATACCAGGTGCACGAGAATGTCATTAGACATCTCTAACTTTAGTGCCCTTAATCTTGTAACAAGATTAGACATTTTCATAATGTACTCCCTTATATTTTCTTTGCCTTTATACCGCATTGAAACAAGCTTAGACAAAATGGTGCTTGTTTCGACCTTTTCATTACCAGCGAATCGGTCTGCTATTTGGCTCAGGAAATTTTTAGCATTTTCTTCCTCAGGCACTGCGCCCCTGATGGTATCTGGAATAGAGTGCTTCATGATCATTAGACTCATACGGTTAGAATGCTTTCATTTTTCATAAAGTGCCATTTGTTCAGCAATACTGCTATCAGTAGGGGTGGGAGGTTCTTCCATCCGGATTGCATAGTCTAGATCCATACACCAAAGCACAATGGTAATGTGCTTCTTCCATTTCCTGAAGTTAGTGCCGTTAAGCACTGGAATGTTGTTCAAGTTGGCAGATATAGAAGAAGCATTTACTGTATAGAACAAACAAAAAACTCACAATCAATAACCATGTCATTTAATCATGCATTCATATAAACACATGGCATAAGATATAATAAACTGGGCCATTATAAGATACCAAACACAACATTGCTATTTAGTCTTTGGACAGAAATAACAATTTGTAAACGGTACTATAAAAAAAAACTTAGACAATAAACATTGATAATAGGTCTTGCCAACAATACGTCTTTCTTTGGACCGACATATTATATGCATAGAAAGTGCCAAAGTTTATCACATATTTACTGTCTTATGTGTTTATTATTTGACCAAAAAATAATCTTACTTTGGGCCGATTATTTTTCTCATAAATTTAAACACAATTATTTATTTTCTTTAATAATACCCACATATTTCAAAATAAATAAATATGCATAAAAGATATTACTTTGGTGATATTTTAATTCAATTCAATTTATTTTTAAAATACTGGATATTAGTTTGTACGAAAAGAGAAAAAAATAAAATAAAATGGTCAAGGTCAAAGTCAACGATCAAAAGTCAAATTATGTCAAAATTAGGATGGGACCAGAATGGGTAAAGACTGAAGTAGTTGGGTTAGGTCAAGCCTAACATTTCCTAATTATCCAAACCTTAAACTTTATCTAATAACCTAAATTCAAATTGGGCTCAGGTCCATCCTAACTCACTTGTTTTGGTAAGTATGTTGGGTAAAAAAAAAATTTAGGCCTGGTAAAATTTTTATGGGCCATATATATTTGACTTAATAAACTCCTAAAATTTGTGAACACTAACAATTTGACGTGTATCACAATTAGGAGAAATCCCATCAAAACTTAACATCATCAATTTGACTTTGAATAAAATTTAACTGCATCTTTTTTTTCTTCTTTATTTTATTTATTTACACATTAAAAATAATAATTCAGAATTGAATTCTATATCTCCTCAATTCATTGAATACGTAATTTTTTTCTCCTTTTTTTTTAATTTTATATTTTTTTAATAAAATAAATAAATAATACATTAAACGCATTAAGAATTACGTATGATTACATGTAAACAGATGAAAAAAGCAATTCTTAATCCATAGATAATAACAAACTCACGTTTGTCTATAACACAAAAGTGACAATAATAATATTGTCAAAAGTTAAAGATGTAATCATTGAAGAATTGTGCATCAAACAAATTCCTTTATTTATTTTGAATAATTACGTATTTATATATTGAATCCAGTAATTATTGTTCGAGAAGAACAATTAATATGTAAATATATATATATTTATATATAATACATATGTAATACAATCATAAATATAATTTAATATAAAAAATATCTTTTAATAATTCAACATGAGGTGTCTCTGATACCACTTGTTGGATAAAAAATTTTAATTGGTAAAAAAATCACCATAGACAAGATCTCATGTTAAATTATTAAAAAGAATAAAATCGAAAGCGTATCTGAATCCATGAAGACGCAGAAAAATTGTAGTTGATGCCTTCCACGTCTAGACCTTTTCTTTATGAGAGAAAAACTGTCGTCACTCACTGATGAAATGTGAATAAATAATACGTTAGGGTTTAGACTGGGGATCTCAACCTCTTATTTATAGTATTTTATTTTATTTTGGCTCATTATAAAATAAAATAAAATAAAATAACTGAGTCTCTACACATTAAAGCCCATGCCATATGTGATGTCCTAAAAGTTAAATAATAAATAAATTTTATTTGATCATTTTTAATGGGCAACAAAATAGATAACCAATAATGTACAATTAATTGATATATGTAGGCCCACCTAATTATATAATACCCAACATATTTGTCTTAAATTTTATAATTTTCTAAATAAATTTCTTTAATTATTATTATTTTTCAAAATTAAACTTTAAAATTTTCAATCAAACATTAAATGAGTTAATTTTATTTTTTTAGAACACTTATAAATAAATAAAAAACTCAATATTTTTTTCTAAAGTTGAGCATAATAATAAAAATATATAAAAAGAAACTGAATCAAATCGCTCAATTCGATGGGTTTATTTCTCAATAAATGCAGATTCGTTTTTCTTTAATAAAAAATTAAAATTTTCGATTCTTCAAATTGAAAATTGAACTTGAAAAATTAACAAATTAATAAAATTTAAAATAATAAATGGCATAAAGTGATTGGCAGACATATACTACTTATGATGGACCTTGTTGCATTAAATACTTAGTATAAAAGTCACAGAGCCGCCCCCTCACCGTATGTGAGCATTGTCTCTTCTTTTTCTTTTCAACTCGTGACTTTCTTCAAACCAGGTGGCCCATCTTCACCTGATTTTCTCTTCACATCTGTTCGTCACCCGTGATTCGGTGGTCAAACCACTTATAGCCACCTTCTTTCTTTATTATATTATTGACAAGAAATTTATCTAAATGTATATTGTTTTATAAAATATTAAAATAAATTATTATTTGATTTATGAAAAATTATCGAAATGTATGTAGAGATATTGTAAAAACGGTGTGTTGTCGTGGAAAATTGTAGAAATATGACTATGTATTTTATATATATATATATATATATTTATTTTTCTTCTCAATAATTTTTATGAGATGGATTGATCTTTTGTATTGAAAATGTCAATTTAAGAAGTTTTGTTTATGATTCTAATAATTTTTTTTTTTTTTGAGTTGCCCTTGATTAAGTCAATTCTAAGAATGATACTTGTGAATGTTTTTAGGTGTCAGTTAAGAATGTGAGGTAAATGTTATTAGGGATATTAAATTCTTTCCGTTGACCATTTTTATTTTGAAATGTTCACTAATAGGAAGATTATAATTTTTTACAACAAAAAAATTGTTTGATTAATTTTTATTAGTTAGAAAGACAATAAATAGATGAAATTATCATTATTAATTACATAATTAAATTTTTATTATTATTTAAATCATAAAATCAAGAAAAAAATTATTATTATTGTCCAAATAAATCTGATAAAATATTTTATAGATTGAGAATAAGCAAAATTTTAAATTAATTTACAAAAAAAATTATGATTTGTATAATTGTTTCTTTGTATTTATTGTTGTTTTATATGTATAATAAGAATAAATAATATAATATAATTTTTTTTGTATTAGTTTATAAAAATTTAAGTATGAAAATATAATGGTAGTGTATTGTGATAAAATAGAGAACAAATAAATTGTCGGCGAAAAAATACGATGAATCAGGAGAAAAAAAAAATCAAGAACAAAGAAGAAGACGAGGCTCAAAAGGGGTCGCATGCCCTTATTCACACCGCACAACCAAGCATGTGACTACGTCGCTTGTCTCGCATTGGCTTCGTCATCTTATTTGTTTTAATTTCATTCTTTTCGTCTATTTTTGACTTTTTATTTTTCAATTGATCTTTTTAACTTTTAAAATTTAAAATATTAATGTCCAAATATTCAATCAACTTGTTCTTTAAGTTAAAATTTTTAAAAATATATTTTGAGTGATTTTTGAAGGTAAAATTTGAATAACTTATTATAAGAGAGAGGTAAAATATACTTTATAAATAAAATGATCTAAATTTATATTTTATAGTTATTAAAGATTGTATTTTAATTTTATAGTTATAAAAAATATAAGTTTAAAAATATTGATTATTAGTGAATATTTCTCCTTTTTATATTAACAGTTGAACTGATTAGTATTTTTTTTCAAAAAAAAAAAATTCGAATGTAATTTTTTTTTTCTTTTAAATAAAAGTAACTTTGATTCGTATTCAAAATCTTCAAATTAAATATACCACCGGTCCCTAACTTTAATCTTTTAACCAGAAAATATTTTGAGAATACCAACAAGACCATCCAATAAGCCGCCAATAATCAGGTCCGGGTATGGCAAGGGTTAAGTCCGTCACGGGCCCAGCCCGAAGGAAGAGTTATCTTGATCCGTGGTCGGGTTCACTCAAATCGGGGCCATAACGCGACCCGACCGGGGTGAGCACGGTTATATTACACCAAACAAAACGAAGGACAAGGCAAAGATATATGCAGATTCTTGCTCTTGTGGATCTATTGTCCCCGCAAAAAATTTTATGGTCTTTGTGATTCAATTGTCTACTAACAATCACTACAGCCCATTAAGATGAGCTTGACCCAATTCGCCATGGTAACTTCCTTATAACTCCTTTCTCTTTAATCTCTATGAATTTTTTGAAATTGTTACTGATTCTCTGCATGCCTCCATAAATTCTTACAAATAAATGGATGATACATCAAACTGTGGACTGAAATTTTCTTGGTTATTGCTCATTTTATGTTTTAATTAATATAGTGAGTTTTTTTTTTTCTTTTTTTTTTCTAGTTGAATTCAGCGTTTCTTTTTTCAGAAAGCACTTGTAGTGTTAATTAACTTAGAAGTTGGAAGTACTTGTTGAGAATTAACTTATTAAGTGATTTCCCAAAAAATACAATTCACACAAAAGCGTTTTTGACCATTTGAAAGCACTTTTGATGCTTTCGAAAGCTTTTCTGTAGACTTTGTAGTTGTTAACATAAAGCTGTATAAGTTGATTTCCTTTAAAGTTGATGATAGTGTGGCGATTGTTTTGTTAACAACGGGTTTTATGATGAGCTTGCAGGTGGAGGAGTTGGCTTTCCTTGTGAAGGACAATCTTCCAAGTAAGCATCTTGTACTCTCAATGGAAGAGGCCTTGGTCAACTTCCTTCAAGATGATAACAGGTAAACAAAGCTGCTTTTCTGGGTATAATTCGCTTGTTCAGTGTTTTGCTGATAACAATGTTGATTGCAGCACAGATGGGATCCTTGAATTGGAACCAATGGACTCCTACAATCGCCTTCTCTTGCATCGATTAGCTGATATATTTGGGTATTTCTCTTTTTTTAATTATTCTTTGCTGCCAAATTAATTATCTTCCTCACCTATATATTTATAGCAAAAGGATATTTAAAATTGGATTTTTGGATACCAAACTACTTTTTCGGTCTCTTTCAAGTAATTATTATTATTACTTTTTTTTTGTTATACTAGATTTGCGCATGAATCTGTTGGTGAAGGATATGATCGACACTTGATTTTAGAACGTTGTCCAGAGACATCAATGTACGTGAAGCCACATGAATCCCTGAATTAGTATTTTTCTTAAGTTCTATATTGACTCCTTGCATCTTTTCCTTTGCTTCATGCTATATTGTGTTTTGATTGATAGCTGAACTAGGGGTCTGTGAATGAGGGTATATATACCAACCCAATGTTGTTGTTGTCTAGATCCTTTGGTAAGTTGGCATTGAGGGGATAATTCGTTTCTGAAAGGCCATTGTGGAAATGAATGTTTTATGGTCTAGTTGTAAAAATAGCTTTCCAACTAGACAAAGGTGGATGCTTAGGCTATATATTCTTGTATCTTGCTCAATGCAATATACACAAGTCTTTTTCTCACAATTACTCTTACATGATATCAGAGCCAACTCTTGGCTTCTGTCTTGTGAATTTTTCCGACAATGCTACCTGTCTATTTTCCAGCAGCACTGTCAGCCTATTTTTCGGCCACCGTTCTCACTTTTTTCGGTGGCCGTGACCTTAGAAGGTCTCATTGGCAATACCAGAGAGATCGTCGTCAGAAGCATCGCTAGACCTGCCTCCACGCCCTAGCAACAGTAATACTCTCCGGCGACTGTACTATTTTTTGGCAGTCGTACAGTTCTCGACCACCATCGTTAACCTCTGAAGGCGCCGGTGATCAGGTCTGCAGCAGCCCAATCCTCACTGGCCGTCGGACGTGCCTCCACGTGCTGGCAATAGTACTCCTCTTCGGCGATCTTTAACCATCGATCTGCTTCTTTCTGGTGCGCGTGAGATCTCACCGTCGGCGTCACTGGACTGAGATGAAGCCGGTGACCTAAAACCAGCAACTGTGCACTCATCGGTCACCGAACGCGCCGCCTCTCTGCTGCCGTCGTGAGATCGTTGATCTCCTCCTCCGGCGAGCGTGAGTCCTCATTGCTTGGCGCCGATAGATTTAGGTGACATTGGCGAACCAAATCCCTGCCATCCACCACTTGTTGTCTTCGGCCACCGTCACTATCGCCAGAAACTGCCATTGTGTTGTCAGAAAACTGTTTCTAGATTGTAGAACTTCTCAGTTGTTTTCTCCTTAATCTTTTCCTCCGATTTGTGAGCAAATATGATTGCTACAGAGAACTCTAAAACAAACAGGCACCCTCCATCTGTGACTCTCACCGGTGTTGACTATGAGGAATACCTTAAATACCAAGTGGCTAAGCAGTCTACCTCTTCCACTGCATCCGTTACACATATTGGTAATTCGGTTGCTTGTCTTACTCAGCCCTCTTCTTTAGGACTTTGGACCCTTGGTGCCTCTGACCACATTTCTAGTAACTTTCAATTACTTTCTCATACTTCTTCATCTAGGTTATTGTCATCTGCCACCTTAGCGAATAGGTTCACAACTACTGCTCAAGCAATTAGTCGAGCACATCCTCTTCTTTCCTTACCTTTAGAATCTGTTCTTTATATACCGCATTATCCTTTTAATCTTATTTTTGTTAGTAAACTCACTTGCTCTTTAAACTGTGCAATCATCTTTGTTAATGACTTTGTTCCTATCCAGGATCGCTGTACGGGAAAGACAATTGGCGTAGGTCGTGAGTCACAGGGGTTCTATCATCTGAGTATTCCTTAACCATCTGTTACATGCAATGTCACTGAATTACCAGCACTTCATAATCGTCTGGAGCATCCAAATTTGTCAAAACTTCGAAAAATGGTTCCAGGTCTCTCTAGGCTATTGTCTTTCAATTGTGAGTGTTGTCAGTTTGGGAAACACTCTCGTGGATCGTTTCCAAAGCGTGTCAATAATTGGGCTACATTCCCTTTTGCATTAGTTCATTCAGATGTTTAGGGTCCTAATCGAGTCTCCTCTGTTTTAGGTTTTAAATACTTTGTTACGTTTATTAATGATTATTTGCGTTGCACTTGGTTATTTTTTATGAAAGATTGCTCTGAATTATTTTTCATCTTTTAGTCTTTTTGTGCTGAAATTAAAACACAATTCTCCACTACTATTTGCGTAGTGATAATGCATGTGAATATTTTTCTGCTCGTTTTATTAAATTTGTCTTCTCAGGGCATCTTACATCAGTCTTCTTGTGTCTATACTCTATAACAAAATGGACTTACCGACATAAGAACAGACATCTTATTGGAATTGCCTACATGTTACTTCTACATAATAATGTTCATTTTCGTTTTTGGGAGGATGCTGTTCTTACTGCTTGTTTTTTGATAAATCGAATACCCTCCTCCGTGTTACAACATCAGATCCCTTATTCTGTTCTATATCCTGATCAACCATTGTTTTCTCTTCCGCCATGTGTCTTTGGCTACATATGTTTTGTCCATGTCTTCTCTCCTGGTCAAGAAAAATTATCCACTCGATCCATCAAATGTATTTTTCTTGGCAACTCACGTCTTTAGAAAGGATATAAATGTTATTTTCTTGACATTCGACATCATTTCCTTTTTGCTGAATCACATTTTTTGAGTCTTTCCCTTTCTTTTCTTCCTCTGCTTCAGAACATATGTCAATCACAGAGGCTCTTCCAATTCTTTATATTATTCCTCTTTCTATGTCAAGCACTGAACCTATTCCTGTTCCACAATATGATCCTCCTCCTGAGGATTCTTCCTCTCTGGCTTATGAGAGTCTTGTTCCTTTTCTCCTACAAGCGATGACAGTGATACTGCTCCTGCAGCACTTGAGGTTCCCGCCGACTCAATTGCTACTCCCGATCACACTCCTACTGAGGTCCTACCACATGATGACCAATTTTTCATTACTGTCCGTAAAGGTATACGCTTCACTTGCAATCCCTATCTTATATACAATTTTCTTAGTTATCATCGATTGTCTTTACTATATTATGCTTTTGTGTCTACTTTATCATGTCTCTATTCTTATCACTCTCCGTGATACTTTTTCACATCTTGGGTGGTGTCAAGCAATGGTCAAGGAAATAACTGCTTTGCACAATAATGGTACATGGGAATTAGTCCAACTGCCCCTGGCCACTCCATTGTTGGTTGTCATTGGGTTTATACTGTCAAGATTGGACCCGATGGTCAGGTTGATCGTTAAAAGTAAGGTTGGTTGCCAAAAGGTACATATAGACTTATGGTCTAGATTATTCTGACATCTTCTCTCTTGTGGCTAAAATGTCGTCTGTTCGGTTGTTTTTATTTGTGGCTGCTATTCGCCAATGGTCTTTGCACCAACTTGACATCAAGAATGTCTTTCTCCATGGAGAGCTTTAAGAAGAAATCTATATGGAGCAATCATCTAGTTTTGTTGCTCAGAGGGAGTTTGGTTTGGTATGCAAACTTCGTCGCTCATTGTATGGTTTAAAACAATCTCCTCGTGCCTGGTTTGGTCGTTTCAACACTGTTATTCAAGAGTTTGGCATGATTCGAAGTCAATCAGATTACTCTGTTTTTTATAAGCATACACCACAAGGCCAATGCATATATTTGGCAGTCTATGTTGATGATATTGTCATTACAGGAAATGATCAAGATGGTATTAAGCAATTAAAAGAATACTTGTTTGATCATTTTCAAACCAAAGATTTAGGATTACTCAAATACTTCCTGGTATTGAGGTAGCTCAGTCTAGCTCTCGAATTGTTATTTCTTAAAGAAAGTATGCTTTGGATATTCTTCAAGAAACAGGGATGATGGATTGCCAACCCATGGACACTCTCATAGATTCTAACACTAAACTTCTACCTAGACAGGGGGAGCCTATTGCAGATCCTGGGAGATATCAGAGATTAGTTGGTAAACTTAATTATCTTACCATCACATGACCTGATATTTCCTTCTCGGTTAATGTTGTTAGTCAATTCTTACACTCTTTATGTGACAGTCATTGGAATGCGGCTATCCAAATCCTACGATATATCAAGAGTGCACCAGGTAAAGGTTTGTTATATGAGAATAAGAGTTATACACAGATTGTTAGATATTCAGATACCGATTGGGTAGGTTCTTCATCAGATAAACGTTTTACCATTGGGTATTGTATTCTTGTTGGAGGAAATCTTGTATATTGGAAAAGTAAGAAGCAAGCTGTTGTTGCTAGGTCAAGTGCAAAAGCAGAATATCGGGCAATGGCTTTAGCAACATGTGAACTTATATCTAAGAATTGAAATTTGCAGATATATCACAGATGAAATTACTTTGTGATAATCAAGCTGCCATTCACATTTCATCCAATCTAGTGTTTCATGAAAAGACTAAACATATATAGATTGATTGCCACTTTATTCGAGAAAAGTTTCTATCCGACATTATTTACACCAATTATGTTAGCTTAAACGATCAACTAGCATACGTTCTTACTAAACTCTCAGGGGTCTTAGAATTGATTTTATTTGCACCAAGCTTGACGCATATGATTTATATGATTCAACTTGAGGGGGAGTGTGGAAATGAATGTATTATGGTCTAGTTGTAAAAATAGCTTTCCAACTAGACAAATGTGGAGGCTTAGGCTATATATTCCTGTATCATGCTCAATGCAATATACACAAGTCTTCTCTTCTCAATTACTCTTACAGCCATTATTGGGGCGGCTTTTAAGGCCTCTTGATAGAAAAATTGTTTGGAAAAGACCCAAGTAGGATACTACTTGGGGACTCTATCAAGAGGCCTTAAAAGCGACGATAATGGCCTTTAAGAAACTAATTAGATGGAAATCTATATCCCTCTGTTAACCAAACAATGGTGAGGGCTTCCTTTCGGTGGGGGATTGTTAAGTGGGTTTTAGGGGAGCATTCTCCTAGGGCCTAAGGTAGCTTGAAATTCAAGTGTGTTGTTTAGATCATAGATTGAAATTCAAAAGAGGACTTTTATTCTTGATAGTGCAATTATTTCGCCGCCCTATGATTCTTAGTTGTTACAGATTGCTACATTGTATTGGAGCACTTTGCTAGAATATGGCTATTATTGTAACAACCCATTCCCACATGGTATGATATTGTTCGCTTTAGACTTTAGCTCTCAAAGTTTTGTTCTTGGGTCTCCCTAAAAGGTTTATACTATTTGAGAAGGGCTATACATATATGTCTAGAAACTTTATCTAATCAAACAACGTGGGATTCTAATACCTTACCCTCACCTCATCCATATTGACCTTGCTATTTTTAGCCTTAGAAGAGTTGAATTTTGGGTGTGCGCTAGGCCCCTGAGAACATACGGCTGACCTATGTGCACTAGACCCCAAGGGTTGCACGATCCTTGTGTGCTATCTCTGGTCTGCACCACAAGGTTGGTCGAACTTTGATACCACTTGTAACGACTCACTCCCATATAATATGATATTGTTCGTTTTGGGTCTAGGCTCGCACGGTTTTGTTCTTGGGTCTCCCTAGAAGGCCTATACTATTTGAAAAGGGGCTTTAACATACGGCTGACCTATGTGCACTAGACCCCAAGGGTCGCACGATCCTTGTGTGCTATCTTTGGTCCGCACCGCAAGGTTGGTCGAACTTTGATACCACTTGTAACGACTCACTCCCATATAATATGATATTGTTCGTTTTGGGTCTGGGCTCGCACGGTTTTGTTCTTGGGTCTCCCTAGAAGGCCTATACTATTTGAAAATGGGCTTTATATATAGCCTAGAAACTTTATCCAACTAGGCGATGTGGAATTCTAGCATCTCACTCTTACCTCATACATATTGGCCTTATTATTTGTAGTTTTAGAAGTGTCGAATTTTGGGTTTTACAATTATTACTTATATGACTTGAGAGAACCATTGAAGGATGGTTTACAATTCCCAAGATTCCAGTATTTCTAGTTCTATTTACTAGAATAATGAGCTAAAGGCTTTCAAAACTTGACGTAAATAATATGACAGCCATTATATGGCCTTGAAAATTAGTAACTCCACAACTGAAACAGGCTTCAATCCCTAATTAGTCACTATATTGCTAGATGACGACTGAGTCTATTCAATTGATTCTGGAAAGTTCCTAGTTATTTACTCATTTAATGCAACTCCGATGAGCAGATGTTATGATACTATGTTTTATTAAGAATTTTCAATTTGATAATCCAATAAATTTTCTTTGGAAAAGTTAAGAATATTCTGTTCGTGAAGAGTGACAATTTGTGAGAAAAGTAGGCTGGGGTTGTCTCATGGTTATTCTAGGGTTGTATTTGGTATGCAAGAAGATTTGTTTCATTGTTGGATATTAATGTGTTCATCTAGGTGCATCTATTGGCTCTCTTGACTGTGTAATGATCTTTCTCTGCTATACTTTATGTTGCTAGCATGATAGTTTTCTGTTATGGAAGTTGAAATTTCTGTTGCAGAAACTTTAAAGGGAACCTGCTCAATGGATTACTGTTAACTTTTTTGAGTCCTACATTATAGTTAGAGGCATACCTTTTTCTTATGTATATAAATAAATTGGGATAGAATGAGAAGTGTTGGAACTGAAAATTGGGAGGCAGAATGGCTTGAGGCTTTAGGAGCAAGGTGGCCCACAATTAGATTCCCCCTATGGATTGAAGAGAATTTTTTTCCCATCTGACTGTCATCTAGGCCTTATCTTCCACTATAAGCATTAAATTCCGAATGTTACATGGTATCTTCCTAATCTATTAATTGTCAGGCTTGTATACATCAACCTTTATGCAATAAATAAATGAATTAACTTATCAGGTGTAGAATTAAAGTGTTTCTCCATAATAAAGAGGTGAGATATGGGACAAGATATTAATTACTTTTATCATTTTCTCAGGATTGAAGGGTCACCTTGAGAGAGACTAACTTAGTTGATTAAACTTGTGGTGAAGGACAAACTAGAAGTCCATTAATGGGACTTATCGATCTTCAAATAGGAACCTCAGAAGCATAGCAGATATGTATCAGTTGTTCATTAAAGCAGATATTGAAGTAAAACTTCTCATTTCGAGATACATAAAATTGTTTATTGAAAATTTTCAGGTTGGTACTTCTTTTTCCCTCTCTGTGTTGCTAGTTGTGATCTGTAGTCTTGGATCAGCTACATTTAATAAGGTTGTTTAAGTTTTAATTCTGGCAATTCCATTGATAGCACCTCGTTAATTAGCGGCAGTTAAAACCAATCTGTTTCTTGAGTGCTCCCACCCTATTCATAGAGTTCGGAGATGGCCGTAGGGTGTCATTTCCCATATTCAACATATTGCCTTGTTTCCTTTGTTCTTGAGAAATTGTGGTCATTTGATTCTTAAAATTTGTTTCAAAGTTTCCTTATTGTGGATCAAAAGACTTATGATACAGCATTTCATTTGGAGATGGGCTATTGATTAATTCCTTTGGCATGTTTTGGAAAATTAGATCATTTCAGCACTCACTAGAATTTCTAAGCCACCAAAGTGTGGTGACAGTGGTTATTCCTATATGTTTTCAGATCAAGTTGTTTCATTTGATTCTTATTCAATTTTGACTGGGAGGGAGATTGTAGTATAGGTGATGAGCGTAATTTCATTGTGGCTTGGTGAATAATTTGAAATCAGCTCTTCACGGGATATTGGGGTGTGGGGGCACAGATGTTGATGGTTTGAAAAGGGTCAAGTCCTTCACTATTAAGTGAAGTAACTTAGGAAGCAGAAAAAAAGGAAGAGAGGAATGAGAAATAACATGGTTGGAGGGAGTGAAAAGGATGGGTAGTGGGGTTGATGATAAACCTGAAGAATATTACACGGAATGTTAGACTTGAATAAGCATGGTGAGGCGATGTTGGCTAAGAAAAATTGGACCCCAATATATGATATTCCTTGTAATATTTTTCAGGCGATGTAAGGCTGTGATGATGGTACTCCAAGACTCAGATGGAGTTAATTGTTGCTAGCTTACTTATGAAGCTCTTTGGTGATGATGGCCTTCACTGGAGGTTATTGATTCATCTAAGTTAATTAAATGGCAATTTGAAAGTGTTGTCTCACTTGGTATAAACACTTGGGGAATTTTTTTGAAATATCTCGATACGTATTTCAGTTTCAAAACTGATTATCAACTTGTATTCTAGTTTCAGCTTGACCTGAAATTTTATTATATTTGATCTTTTATTGTGATAAACCTGGATGATCAATTTTTCCATATTTCTTTTCGGATGTTTTAAGTTATTCGGTCCATTTTTGTATCTTTATTGTTCTGTGGAGCATTAAGACTGCAACATTGCACTAATCCTCTGCTTAGAGTGCAAACCTCTTATCGCCTTTGATGATTGTTTGGCAAAAGAAACTTATTAATACATGTTTGGATTTTTTCATAATAGCAACATAGTCATTTTACTAATTGAAGTTGAATCTAGTATTTCCAGTATATCACTGATAAGAGTTGTTGAATATGAGAAATGCATTTTTTTTTCTTTTCAGTTTATGAGACTATTAGTCAATTGAATGACAAGATTCTACCTATATCTCATAAATTTTCTTGCTTGTATCCATCTATCTGGATTATAGACCTTCCATTCTCGTTAGTGATATCTTGTGTCAAAATGGAGTGCCTCAATCTGTCACTACATCACACCAATTGTTGAGGAGAAAGGAGGCCCCAACAGGTACAACTTTTGGTCCCGCCCTTATGATTAGCATTATGTATTTCTGTATCAGAGACAACATTTTTACACCTCTAGAGAATTCAAAAGCATGACAAACAATGTCCTTGTCTCTAAAACTATTTTGAGCAGAAAATATTTGAAAATGTTGACTTGGGCTGGGAAAGATAGTAGGAAATACTGCATCAGTAGTTTAACTAAGTTATGAATTGTTTGGATTTCTTGCAGTTTACAGGCGCGGTTTAGTTTTGGAAGTTAATATTGTTTATTTACTGGTATTTTTTAGAGGGACTTAATAGAATTATTATTTTCCTGTAGGAAGAATGATCTTGGATTGCTTCTATTTAGGAAATACTGCATCAGTAGTTTAACTAAATTATGAATTGTTTGGATTTCTTGCAGTTTATGGGCATGGTTTAGTTTTGGAAGTTAATATTATTTATTTACTGGTATTTATTAGAGGGACTTAATAGAATTATTATTTTCCTGTAGGAAGAATGATCTTGGATTGCTTCTATTTAGTAAATTAAGATTGCTGAATCCTAATTTTCCTCCACTACCGTTGTTACCTAGTTCATTCTTAAAGATTAAACCTCCCTGCCATAAAGTTGTTTCAGCTGCTAAGGCACCTCAAATACAAGTTGCTGATTCCATCCTCAAGAGTTTCTTGAGGGCCCTTGTAATTAAGCCTCTAGAGAACTGGTTACTAAACCCTTGGGAAATAAAATAAAATAAAATAAAACCATTCTTAAGCTTCTGCTGTGGCTGTCAGAGCATTATAAACAAGTTTTTATGTGCCGATAAAATTGCCGTTACGCAAAATTAGGAATGGAGATTTCAACAATTGATTAAAAACCTAGAATCCCCCGTCATATTTTTCTCACCTTAAAACATCATAATAGCACATTCATTTAAAAACACGAGCAGCGGTAGAACTTTTCTATAACATGTTGTTTCGTTGGGAATGGTTACTCTTTCAATGTCTAGCTAAACAACTTCCTCTCTCTCCAGAATTTATACAAATTGAAATTTTCAAATAGGAGGCAGAGGTGTGGCACACTGACCATGTATGTTTTTATGTATGCACAACCTCTAATAGGGTTAGGATTCACTATCACTAGTGTGTTTAATTATTATCTTTAATTTTTTATTGAATATCATAATCTAGTTGTCAAACCACGTGGACTTCATGATTTTCTATGAGGAATTATTTCATTTCTTCTTCATTCTTCCTTTTCTTTCCCCACATTGAATACAAAATAGAATTCAGGTCAATGGAGAGATTTAACAAGATGTTTTTGTTTCAGTGTTAAAAACCCAATCTCCTCCACTTGAGCAATCACTAGAGGAGAGAGAAGCAGCATATTTGGCTGCACGTGAAAGAATTTTTTCAGCAGATGTGAGAACAGAGGTAGAACCTGTCAGGCAAAAGCCTCGAAGTGTTCCAGTTGTTGCACAGAGAATGATTGCACATGCATTAGGTCAAAAAGTGAAGATACGGGATCAAGATAATGTTATTAGGGATGGCAAGACATGTGAACAGCTAGTCAATGAAATTAACATTCAAGACAATGATAAAGGCAGACCCAATTTGAGTTTAGAAGCCTCTCAAGAAACCATGTCACCGTCCAGCCGAAATACTAATTCTTTTGAGAAAGCAAAGAAAACTAATGAAAAATGCAGTTCATCATCACAGAGTCAAAGAATTGCACCCAACGAAACAGTTGAAAAGAGTTGTAATGGTGTCAGCATACCTCGGAATGGAAGAAGTAAAAGCAGTGTCAGTAAGGACTACTTGAAAGAAGAACATTTGGGAGCCGCAAAGAGGATGTTTGCTCATGCTTTGGGTTTACACTCAGCCAAGGATGGATTTAATCCGAAAAGTAGCGAGAAGAAGCAAGTTGAATCAGAATAGGATTGATCATTTTCAATGAAGCGACTAACCAACTACAGGTACATGCCAATGTAATGATAAACGACATTGCTGATATTACTGTAAGAAGGAATGCAAAGGAAAAGAAAGTGTTAACCCATGGCGGTTGGAAAGTTACTGTCATCATCTGCGATAGCTTGCAGACAACTTTGCAGCCAGCCCCTTGTTGGCTTCCCCAAAATGTTTACCAGGTTTTCCCTATATGTTGGCTCCTCCATTTGTCTTTTCAATGTGTATATTAAAAATGTTAGTCTTTAACCTGTTTGTAAGAGCACACAAAATCTCTTTTATTCTGAAGAAGTAATCAGTATTTATATTTGTTTATCTCGAGTTTGTTTGTTCTAAATATTTTTGCATTCATAGGGTTTGCATCTCAGAAAGCCAGAAATGTAACAGCATAATTGTTCTGTGAAGAATTATTGTTAATGCTTTATTGCATTTTACATTTGAAATTGTCATCCATTTCACTTTCTTCTGTTTATGTTAAACAAACTAGTGTGTATAGGGGGGATGGGCAGTGGCCTTTCTTGTATCCTGCCAAATTTTTTATTTTTAATTTATCTTCACCCCATTTTTTTTTATAAAATTTAAGTTAACAGGTGTAGATGAAAATAGAGAATGACTCTTTCATTCTTTGTTTCTATTTATTTATATTAAATATTAATTTATATTTATAAGTTTTAATAATATAAAATTAATTTAAATTATGAAAAAAAATTAAATTAACAAGTTAGAATAATATGATAATATTTTTAAATAATGTGAATAATTAAAAAAATATATATATATTATTTTAGTGTCTGGTATTACTAATTTTGTTAATTAATTACAATAATGTTATACATTTTAAATTATATTTTAAGTAATGATTTGTTAAGAGATCATTAGATAGTAAAATGGTGTAAATTCATTATACAATCTTAACACTCAATGAAATTCAATTGTTTTATTTTTTTTTATTAAAAGTTATGAGATTAAAATTTTATTCTTATAAAATAATAAATTACTTTTAACTTTTTATTAATTTTATTGAAATAATGTAATAAATAGTTTAACATATTAAATTTACAAGAAAGTATATTGAAGTTTACCTCTTTTGTATTTTCAATAAATGTGTGATTAAATTTTTGTAAAAAAATTTGAATCTAAATTTGATAATAAAAGTAAACTATATAAGAATTAATTAGTTAAAATAAAAATATAAAAATTAAATTTTTACAAATAATATATAATTATATCATATCTTTAATTTCATCTTATAACTAATCTTGAACATACATCAAAGCCTCTAATATATTTGAATATAATTTATTATGACGAAGACTTATAAATTTAATTATTAAAATATTTTATAATAATCTAATTAAATATAAATTATAAAATAAAAAATTAATAAATTATATAAATATATACTAAATATAATATTTAATATATTCATATAAAACGGAATAAGAAGTGAAGATAGGGCAAAAATGCTGATCCAATCCTCACCTCATTAATAATTTAGAATTATTATTTTTTTCATCTTATTTTTATAAAAATCACTCATTCTTATTTTATTTTTTTTATAAAAATCACTCATTCTTATTTTATTCGAGACGGGCCTCACAGGATCCTATTCTCACATAGCATTCTACCGTCCTTTTAAGTGTGTAGTATTTTTATGATATTATAGTATACTTATCGAGATTGTACTCTTTGAAAATGTCCTTGAATTTAGAAAAAGATAGGATTCCGAGGTAGTAAATTCAAGGAGAATGACTGTTCTGTGAAGTTGGTAAATAAAGCACATGAACAAAATTTTATCTACATTCTTAGATGTTTTGTTTGGTAGATGCATTGCCAAAATATTGGTTTTAAAAATTATCAAAAATTCTTTAAAAGTTTTAAAAATTATTGTAAATGTTTCTAAAATTTATTGGAGACCAAAATATTACGAAATTGATTAGAAACCTCCCCTATTAACGGGATCTCTATCCTTTTTTTCAACTATATGAATCCGTTATAGTTACGGCAAAGGCTCGTATTGATGGGAATATAATTTATACATTTATATTGGTGGCTCCAACTACTTTAAAAATTAACAATTTGCAAATGTCGGGATCGCAAATGCACTGACCCCTTGGCATTAAGCCTCTAATTGAGGGTGATTCTAGTAAAGTTTCTTGTGCTAGTTCAAAGTTTTTTTGAAATTTTTTGGAAATGGCCCTAAAATTTTAGGTTTAATTTTTTTAACCATGCTTTAATTTTTTTACTCTTTTTTTGGTTGAAAGACATAATTTAGAACTCTTTTGCCCTTCAACTATATTTACTCTACATTAAAACAATTAACCCGAACAAAAAAAATATAAAATTTTCAAATAGCAAATACTTCTCTTCAAAGAACTGATCAAGTAGAGGAGAGATTCTTGACAAATTGATGTTAAGCATTTGGTAAGTTTTTCAAATTAAAGATATATTATGTAATATGTGGAAAAAATAAAATATTTTCACAATATATATATTTAAAATGAGTACAATGGTTAAAAAAAAAGAGAGAAAATAGTATAGAATAATGTAAAATAGATGCAAAAAGAGTAAAAAATCCGAAGGTAGTGCGAAATTAAGGAAGAGGTCGGCATGACGGTTGTGTATGTCTTAGCGTTCTTAGTGTACGGTGACCATAGACGGTGATTTTGCCAATTTTCGGTCTTTTAGGTCATTTTTCCACCCATTTCTCAAAATATCTATCCATTTTTCATAATATCTACTCATTTTGTACAATATCTACTCATTTTACACAAAATCTACTTATTTTACATAATATATACTCATTTTACACATTATCACAATATAAGTCATCATTAATCGAAAAGATTCACGAACTTACCAAGCATTGGTCATTTCTAGAAACAATGTACCGGTTTGGTCATTGATCTACAAGTTCTTAGTCGGTTTGAGTTGATTTTTGTGAGTTGTATGTGTATTTTGGTGAGAGAGACCAAATTTCAAATTTTGGAGGTAGAGGGACAATAGTATCTTCAAATGGGTTTTTTGGCTAAAAGAGATTAGAAAATTAAATTGTTGCTAGAAAAGAATAAGGCTAAAATATTAGGATCATTTTCAAAAACATTTCAAGTTTTTTCTTGATGGGGATAAAGATTGGTGATACTTAGCTCCGTCCAGCACTCAGGCTCAAACTGCCTCTTGAGCAGCCTAACCTAAAATGAGCTACCTCAATAGGACTGAGTTCAAGCCCAAATACTTAGACCTCCATAACTCGGCCTAGAAAGCCATCTAGTGGGACTCATGTTAGAACACGTGTCACTACTCAGTATTGGTGTCAGAGGACACGTCACAAGACCTTGAGCACCTGCCACATCACCATAGGTCTACTAGAAGGCCTATATGTCAGCACGACTCAGGTCTCACCATGTCATTAGTAGGAACCGCTAAAGGAGCACCTGGACGCAATGTCACCTAGCTATTTGACCTATATTGGATAAGAGAATCCCCAAGGAGTCAATGAAGAAATGCCACGTCAGCTAGCATCAGAACTTTGTTTCCTACTGACACTGTTGACATTTAGTACTCTTAAGTCTCACTAATTTAGGCTGACAGCTGAAAGTGACCAATCACTAATATTCCTTGTACTCCAGACATTAATAAAGGTTAAATGACCTAATTACGCCTCAGAGTGAAGTTCTCCAAAATACCCCTCATGATAGGAATTGTTCTATAATGGTAGTTCACCATTTGTCGCCCTTGACGGAAAATCTCCATGGTGGCACCTTCTTAGCCTAAGTTTATTTCTAAATATGAAAGATGGTAATAGAAAGAAAATAATTAGAAATTTTTAACAACTTCTAATAAGAAAAACTCTCTTCCTTTCTAGAAATTTTTACACTTTTTCTAAGGCAAGTAAACCTTGGGGAACCTTCTCCATACAATAATGACCTGACTTAAGCATCAGAGGGCCATCACTGACCATGCCATTGATGCCAGCCAATGACCTCATTTTGTTTTGTGCTCCTTAAGTCCCCTTAGTCCACTTAACTTACAACCCAAGCCGCCAAGCTTTTAACTTGGCGATTAACTTACTCTCCATTCATTCCCGGATTCTTCACTACCAAAATGAAGCTCCAAACCTGACTTAACCCTTGGCAATGAGAGGCCTAACAACATCAAACTGTCCTTTCACTTCTCTCACACTAGTTTTAGGGTCGGGCTTTCCTATGCTAAAAATGTACCCCCAACATTTGGTGTTGTCTATGAAAACCAAGATAAACATTGTCTTTAGATGTTATACAAGTCCAACTAGCCAAGGGTTTGTATAAACCCCACACCATGCCTGAAATGTCAAGGAAAACTAGAGCTTTCATTAGAAATCTGCCCGTTGAGAGAGTAGCTGAAGACGTGGAAGAACCCGTGCAAAGATTCCTTAAATAAGTCTGAAGGAACACTTCAAGGTTACCTAATAGACCATCTGGTTGAGATGCTCTAATCACCTAGAGCAGTTTGAGGGGTTTGCAAAAGATTTAGTGTTGTAGCATGACTAGTGTCACCGAAGGCCAGAGAAGGATGAAGAAAGAGACATGTGGGCTAGCTCAAGTTGCTCATACTCGCACTCACTTTGAAAGAATCAAGAGCTATTACTCTTGAGAGCCCAAGGAGAGTGGACAAGCTAGCAAGAGTAAATCCATTGCACACACCCATAAAAAGCTTCGCTCAACTGCAGAAAGCAAAATAAGAAAGAAAGGGGAGAGAAAACCAAATGAACCTCTTATGAGTGACCTTTGAGACTCCCTCAACACTAAGCATCAAGCCTGCAAAGAAGCAGAAGACGTCGAGGTGAGTAGCACCATGGCCAAGCTCTTGAAGAAGATTAATAAGCTTTAATGAGACCTTGAGGACATTTGTCAAGCTAATAATGTTGTCATTAGCCCTATCCTAGTAATGAAGGCTAAGTCCCCTTTTACAAAAGGAATTAAGAGTGTTCAATACCTCCTAAGTTTAGAATGTCACAAATTATCAACTACGAGGGAAGAATTGACCTAACAACTTACTTAGAACTTTACAGAGACTATATCTAAGGCGTAGAGGAAGATGTTATGCACCGCTTTTTTTCCTTACACTTTGTATGGAATAGCCCGAGCTTGGTTTCGAAGCTTAGACCCTGAGTCAGTGTATAGCTTTGACTAGTTGTATAAGGCCTTCGTTTTCCAGTTCTAGTATGCATGAGACAGACTTAATGATTCCTCCATCTTGATGTACTTTAAACAGGGAGCGTTAGAGGCCTTTAAGGCTTTGTGCAAAGGTTTCACAAGAAAGTTACTGATATGGGTGCTGTTAATGATAAGGAAACACTCATCAACTTTCACAAGAATATCTGACTTAGGAATCTGTGGTGTGCTTCTAGGTGTAAGAGGTGAAGACCTATGGTAAAACTTATCCTAGAGCCTTGAAGCAGACTGAGATAGATAAAAAGCCCCTAATGAAGAGGCAAGAAGAAAGGGAAGCTAGCTCTTGGTCTAGAGAAATATTGAGGAGTGTTGAGCCCGCTCTAATGCCATAGTCCTCCCCAAGGAAGCCATGCCCATGAGAGAACCAATCTCTCATAAGGTTACCTCATTTCTGCCTAAGCTCAGTCGAACGTGTTGGGATTTATACTTACGTGTCATCCCATTATATATAAATATATGATGATAGTATCTATATAATTATCATTTCTAATAAAATCGTTAATATTATTTATTATTAAATGGTAAGATGCCTATAACATTTCAGACATTGTATGATCTGAAGGGGTTCAGATCTAGTCTAAAGGAGTTTAGATCAGTGCTAAGAGTTAGCAACGCTAATAGTTAGAATTACTAAGAGTTAGTGGTGCTAAGAGTTAGTGATGCTAAGAGTTAACAAGTTCATAGAGTTAGCGAAATCTAGGGAGTTAGAGCCTTATTTAAAATGGGACAATGATCTGAGAATGTATTAGTAATTACATAGCTACAAGGAGTTACAGATGGTGTTAAGAAATGTCATTATGCAAGTATATTTTCAAACACAATGTTCTTGATCTAATTCAATCGATGTGGGTCTATCAGTGAAACCCATTAACATAGATTAGTGTATGTCTATATCTGGATGGTCCAGATGGTTAGTCTTAGCAAACCATAAGCTTAGTGGAAGCTCGTATAGAGATGCAGGTATTTAGTAAGAACTGGATATTGAACAGACTCACGAGGACCTCTATTAGACATCTTATAAAGCCGTCAATGGAAGGTCTTTTAAGTTGAGTAGTATTTGTGGTCCTTTGACCTGAGCGTCACGGTGGGCTTGTGAGTGATTCACTATGCTTTGGTTCCACACATGTCAGAAAATTTTTATAGTCTGACCGCTAGGTGTCACTTGGTATGGTCCGATGCTCATGGAGTCCGGTGTGCGTAGATATGGGATCCATCAGCTTATATGAGTAGGTTGCATATCCTGATGCTCTGAGATTATATTTCAAATAGTCTTGTGGCCACAAGCATAAACCTAAAAAATATATTCCGAAGGAATAAACAATTTCACAAAAGTGTTTGTGGATATTGTTTAATGAAATATAAATTTGGAGATAAGTTTATGGTTGAGGAAATAGAGATTTGACGATGATGATTTACATCTCTACTCTTCAAGGATATAAATAATGGAAGGATTATACGAATATGCAATAATCTTAACTTGTATGGTCTAACACGTTAATTTGTAATATCTGTAACGTGTATATGGGGCATTGTTCACGGACGTATAAAGGAGCTCCATATAACAAATCAGGCGTGGACCTAGAGAGTCTCACAAAATTAAGTGTACTTGTTGCGCACTGGGGTAGCGGATTGGATTGAATAATTCAATCCAATAAATTTCAGCCAAATAAGATAATTGTTTCGAGATCCCTCGGGATGTACATTTGTCAAAACTTAATTGGTAAGTACATCACTTAATTAATTAATAATGGTTGTTAATCAATAGGGTGTTGACAAGTGGCACAATTTGTTCCATAATTTAGTTTTACCTTTTTACCATGTAACCTTGGTAGTAAAAATTAGTAAGGTAAAAAGTAATTATTTAAAATTATTTTGAATAATTAAATTATATATTGTTATTATATTATTAGATAATATTATAATATATATAGATCATGGCATTATATTTTAATACAATGAGGGGTCTAGATGTTGGTCATTTATTTATTCATTATAATTAAAGTAATTATATTTGTTTGGTAAAGATTAATTTAGGTGGCCATTAATCTAGTGCTTGATTAATTAATCTTAAGTGGGAGGCCAACAATAAAATTGATGGAGCACTTCTTTTTGTTTAATCAAAAGCGTTGAATAAAAAAAATGATTTGGCAAAACAATTGAATCATTCATTTAATTTGGAGAACGAATTTCGGCAATGGCAAGGAAGAATAGGTAAGTGAGAGAATTTTGAGTTTTATTCTTTCAAGTGTTGGAAAAATAAACAAACTTCTCTTCATCTCTTTCTCTAATGGATGACTCATAATGAGCAAAAGAAAAATGGAGAAATAGATAATTATATTAGACAAGAGTTGCTCAAAATAATTATTCTATGAAAATTGTTTCTAAGAATTAATACAATAGTTGTATATTAAATATTTACCATCTCTATTTTAAGAAACAAAAATTGTGTTTAAAGAGTTTGAACACATGTTGCTGAAAATTCTAAAACATAGCTACCATTCTAGCTATATTATTGTATTAAAATTACAAATCATTTGTTGGAATTATCACATGCGGCGGAAGCATATTAATATATACACCTAATTTTACAATTAACCACATATATCACATATATGAACAAGTATAACTATTATACAAAATATATACACGATGAACAATTGTATTATGTATACACTCGTTTGTCACACACTTGATTCCAAATCATTTGCTTACGTTGTTAAACACAATGTGAGCCTTATTGGTGGGGGTTAGTTGTGCTTACGTAAATAAATAATCTAAGTGTAAATTAGATTCGTATGAGATGCAAAAAATTATTATTATTATTATTAATTTGAAATAAATATTAATTTATAAAATAATAATTAAAATTTTTTAAATCTCTCTTAATCAAGTTAAATAGTATTATATTATGAGATAATATTATACAATAATCTGTCTTATTAATACGGTATTAGACGGGTCATTTTGGTCATTCTTAATATTGCTAAAGCATGAAGGATTGGTCGGGGTGATTCGGGTTATGTTGGTTAAATATAAGATGAGGCAAATATATGTGAACGTATTACCCAATATTACTAAAGCGTAAGGGTAATACTAATAACATATATTTGATGATTGACAAGTTAATTTAGAATATACTTATCCAATATTACTAAAGCGTAAGGATAAGGTGTATTTAGGATCAGTGGTAAGAGTTGCAAGAGATGCAATTGACAAGAGTTGTCTACCTTTTGCGTTTATAAAGGCCAATATTGCTAAAGTGTGAGACTGGAGTAAAATGCCAATGGAGTCCACTTCCCGTTATACAGTTTAAAAGATTAAACTGTCGTTTTTCCTTTTGAGAGATTTAGGAAATTATGTAAAGCATTGGGAGGGCGTCTTTAGATTAAAAAATGTATAAAAGTCATATCCAAGATCTAAAACGTTATTAGTTAACGATTAGAAATATTCAGTTAAACATCTCCAATTTTATTTTATAGTGATAAGATTAGTAACTCATAGAGATAATAAGACTATGAGCAACCCATTAGTATACTTGATTAAGCACATAATCTATAGGGTACCGATAAATATTAAGACTTGCTTATAAATCTAAAAATTGTTCTAAATTAATAAAAATACTCATATATAAAATAGATCAATAGATAATACAAGAGGTGTTTCTGATAATGTCTCTTGAGAAGAGATGGTAGATTATCAGAAAAGGATTAAGAATAATTTAAAAGTCAAATAATATATATCCTGACTTATCTAATGATCTTTAGTAGTAGCATATGCACATGAGATGTACAAGTAGTCTAATGCTTCATTTGAAATTTATTTATATATATCTAAAACAAATATAGAGAATATTCACAATGAAAAGTGTTTCCATTATTAATAAAGTTTAAAATAGTAAAGAGTTACTATTCATAAAACCTTTACTTAGAAAGATAAAACTCTTGAATACCTGTTTATCAATCATTGACATTTCATATGCAAATCATGTGTAAAAGTGTAAGGATATAAGATATTGCCTGTCCTTCTCACATTTGCAAGATGTTGCATGGTTTAAGCAATACTAAAAAAATATGAAATGAAGTACAGTTGCACGTATGTAATAGTGATTACCTATACGTGGTAGCTATTAGGACTTTTAAGTCACTTCTTCATTCTAGTAAAAGCATTATGTTGTATAATTATTATTTTGTACCAAAACAAATTAGGCGAAATATATTACTCTCTGTATTAGACAGAGAGGGTTATCATACATACATTAAGAATAATTCCTCATGTTTATATGATAACAATAATATTTTGCTAACTAAATGTCAATGAATTAAATAGTCATTATATCTGACATACAATAAGAAATGCATAAAAATGTCTAGGTGAACAAAACATATAGTAGTTCAAAAACTTTGAATAATTACGAATTGTGGCATAAGTGATTAGGTCAAATAGCCATAAGATGATAATCTCGTCTGGTTAAGGATGGTCAAATACTTGATCTGACCATAGAATTTTGTCCGGTTTATGAATCCCATATTCAAGGAAAGTTGACTAAATCCTTTTGTCGGTGTTGGACACCGGGCTATTAATTCATTGGAACTAATACATAGTGATGTATATAATCTAATGAATCATATTTCCACTGGTAAATTTTAATACTTAGTTGTTTTTATCGTGATATGTCATAATATGGACATATGTTTATGGAAAATCATAGGTCGATAATTTTGAAGTGTTCAAAAAATTTCAACTAGAAGTAAATGAAATAAACCTATATGTTGAACACCTTTGATTAGATTGAGGCTGTTTATATATAAGCAGTAAATTCACGAATTATTTAAAAGAGAATGAGATTCTAGCTCAATATAGTTCTCAATATACTCCTTAACATAAATATGTTTTGAAGTATAGACAAATCGAACTTTATTAGATATAGTTCGATCGATATTAAGCTTTACTGATCTTCTAAAATATCTAAATGGTTATGCTCTAAAAATTGTTACTCATCTATTGAATAAAGTTCTATCGTAAATTTTTCCTTCTACTACATATGAGATATGGACTGGAAGGAAATAGAATCTTAAGTATATTAAGATTTAGGGTTATTTTACTTGTATAAGAGTTGCATAATCGTATATACTTGGACCCAAGGGGTACAAGTATCGGTTCAAAATATGTCCCAAATATTCCATGGGATATCAGTTCTATGAACCGAAAATGGAACCTAAAGATCAATTGAGTTAAATACCTTTATTTAACTTTCTCGTAAGTCAGATAAGAATATGAAGGCTGCTTATTAGGTATATTGCATACTTAAAAGGTGTTTTTGATGTTTTTCTTAGTTGAAGAAAAAAGATCCTATGACTTATAGTAAAACAATGTTAGACATCATTTAAGGAAATTGACAAGATGCTAGAAAATTCAAAATTAACTTTAAGCATGACAATCAAGTCTAGGACTTGGTTGTGATTTCTATAGGAATTGTTCTTATTGGTTGTAAAAGAGTTTACGCATAGAAATGTAGGTTCAAAAGTAGGTAAGAATTTTTATAAGCCCTGTTGATGTAAAAGGTTACCCTTAACGGTCTAGGATTGATTATGAGGAAACCTTTCACCAATAAATATGCTAAAGTTAATTCAAAATTTTGTTGGATATTGTAGTATACTAAACTCTTCATTTTGATGAGGTAATCAGATAATCCGATTTCATTAAAAATGAAGAGAAAACATGTGTGTTCAGAAGAGGTAGTGAGAGCATAAATTTATCTTTCTAATTCTCTATATATAAAATATTCTCATCGTCAGAAACAAAGACAATGATATATTACAAATCAGTCAGTTAAGAGTTAACTGAGTAAGAACATCTTCATAAAAGATTTGGTAGAAGCTTTCTGTATACTAGGTATAAGGCGTTATACAGATAGAGTTAGGAAGTAGATATAACTCTCCAAATCTCCGTACATAGACTAAGTCTTGAAAAGATATAATTTTAATAACTATAAAATAGTTAATGTATCTTTCAGACATGGCGTTCATCTTTCTAAGAGGAAGTGTCCTCAAGTAGAAAATAAAAAAGTTAGAGTGTCTAATATATAATATACATAAGCTAGAGTTAGCTTGATGTATACCATATTATGTACGAGTCTTGTATTATGATTGCTATAAGTGTTATGAGCCAGCATCAGTTTAATTTATGTAACGACTATTGAATAGTCGTGAAACATGTCCAAGTTATACCTGAGAGGTATGAAGGATAAGTTTCAAATTTATGGAAAATGTTTCTTACAAATGAGAGGATACGTAGAATCAAACTTCTAATCTGATTATGTATTTCTTCTCAACAGTATCACAACTTGTAGAATAAGTAAAAATTCAAATGTCCACATCTGATTCTACTTTAAAGATAGAATTTGTTGTAGCTTGAGAAGCTTGCAAAGGAATTTTTATGGATATTTAAGTTAGTTGCAGAGCTCACAATAAGTTCTAAGCTCAATGAATCCTATCACACTATAATGCAACTTCAACGGGGTAACTGCTCAAGCCGAGATACCATTTAATTAAAAGTATCTTCACTAATGGAGATGTAAGACAATCTAGGAAAACATCCTTACAGATTATAGCAGACCCGCTTTTTAAAGCCTTAACTCTTAAAAGTGTTTAAGAAACACGTAAAGTTAATGGATATTAAATACCATCATGAATAGCACTAGAGCAAGTGGGAGTTATTGGGATTTGTGCTTACGTGTCATCCTATTATATATAAATATATGATGATAGTATTTATACAATTATCATTTCTAATAAAATCGTTAATATTATTTATTATTAAATGGTAAGATGCTTGTAACGTTTCAGACATTGTATGATCTGAAGGGGTTCAGATCTAATCTAAATGAGTTTAGATCAGTACTAAAAGTTAGCAATGCTAATAGTTAGAAATACTAAAAGTTAGTGGTGCTAAGAGTAAGTGATGCTAAGAATTAACAAGTTCATAGAGTTAGTGAAATCTAAGGAGTTATAGCCTTGTTTAAAATAGGACACTGACTTGAGAATATATTAGTAGTGACATAGCTATAAAGAGTTGCAGATAGTGCTAAAAAATGTCATTATGCAAGTATGTTTTCAAATACAATGTTTCTGATTTAATTTCATCGATTTCCTAGTTATAGATTAACTAAACGCCTACAATGTGCTCTTGGGTAGGCTCTTCTTGTCTCCATGTATTACTTAACTATGAAGATCTTAGTGAGCAGAGAGGTTATCACTATGAAAAGTGACCAGGTAACAATTAGAAAGTGCTGTATAACTGTTGTAAAGCCAAGTTATCAAATTTCCACGTTAGACTTAAGGAAAAATAGTGAATAGAAGCGAAATAAGTTTGCTAAAGAGCTTATCTCGGTCTCAATCTCCTTAAATGACCCAAGCAAGATTGTCAAGATAGGCTCCTAAATGCCTGGGGAGATCAGAGAAGCTCTAGTCACATTTCTTAGAGATATACAAATGTGTTTTCCTGGTCCCACAAAGACATACCCTGGACTTATCCAAACTAGTATGTCATAGGCTAAATAAGAATCCCAACTACAAATTAATCAAGCAAAAAAGCCTTTAAACAAGAGAGTTGCAATCTATTGAAGCTAAGGTGGACAAGTTACTCATCACTGGCTTATCTAGGAAGGTCAGTACCTTAAGTGGATTTCTAATATTATGCTAGTGAAAAAGGCAAATGGGAAGTGGTATATATACATGGAATTCACCGACCTCAACAAAGCTTGTCCCAAAGATCGGTTCCCTTTACCCTGAATAAATTAACTGGTTTAGTCGACCTTAGGGCATGAATTTATTAGCTTAATAAATGCCTTCTTAGGTTACAACTAGATTAAGATATATGGCATAGATAGGGCAAAGACCACTTTTATTACCAACAGAGGCTTGTGTTGTTACAAGGCAATGCCTTTTGAACTTAAAAACGCTAGGGCGACCTACTAGCTCTTAGTTAACAAGCTCTTCAAAGATTAGATTTGGAAGACCATGCAGATTTATATTGATGACACGATTGCTAAATTCGCGCTTGGTACTGACCATGTATCAGGACTATGGAGGATGTTTGAGGTACTAATGAAGTATAACATGAAGTTGAATCTAGAAAAGTGCACATTTGGTGTGACTAAAGGAAAATTTCTCTGGTTCATTGTGAAACAAAGAGGGATAGAAGCTAACTTAGAGAATATCAAAGTTATAAGGGAGATGAAGACTGCCAAGATAGTCAAGGATGTGCAGAGCTTGCAAGACAAGTAGCCACATTGAGCAGATTCATCTCTAAGGCCATTGATCGTTGCCAACCTTCTTCAAAATTTTAAAGGTTAGGAAGAGCATGATCTAAACTCTTGAGTAAGAAGAGGCCTTATAGAAGATGAAGCAATAACTTGGGGGAGCCTTTATTTCTTGCCAATGTGCATCCTAATGACATACTCTTCATGTACTTAGTTGTATTTGAGACTACAACTAGCTCAATATTGGTGAGGGAGGAAGGCGATGGAGTTTAGAGTCCAGTTTACTACATCAGTAAATCTTTGGTCAATGTTGAGAAGCGGTTTCAACCTATTGACAAGTACGCGCTAGCTCTAATAGTGGTAGTGAGGAAGTTGTGCCTCTATTTCCAAGCTTACACTATTATGGTATTAACCAATTTTCCACTAAGGTAGATCTTTCAAAAAATAAACCTGTCAAGGTGGCTGATGAAGTGGTTGTACGAGTTGAAAGAGTTTGATATCACATGTAAGCCGTGCCCTTCTATCAAAGCGTAAGTTATTATCGACTTTGTAGTTGAACTCACACTAGACCTAGAGGAAGAAGAAAGTGAGAACTCTGAACTTAACATGCAACAAATAATGACTCCTTGGACTATACACGTGGATGAAACCTTGAATACACAAGGGAGTGAAGTTTTAGTCATTATAATCAACTCTGAAAGAGTAGAAGTAAGCTACTATTGTAGGAATGAGGATGGCTAAAGCCTTAGGAGCTCGACAGTTGGTAGTTAAGAGTGACTCCCAACTTGTTTAACCAGATTAACGAGTACCAAGCCAAAGATGAAAACATTTGAAGAAGGCTCATGAATTAATCAGCACGTTTGAGGAGATTAGTGTTGGGTAAGTCCCAAGGGAAGATAACTACAGAGCTAACATACTAGCTAAGCTAGCTTTTATTGGCTCTATGAAGCTGTCTAAGATAGTGTTAATGGAGATCATACCTGAATCAAGTATTCAAGCCACAGAACCCATAAAAATCTAATTGGTTGATGATGAACCTTGCTGGATAAACCCCGTTTGTTTAGTACCTAAAGAACGAAGTAACCTTTGAGGACAGAACTTAAGCCAGGAAGCTGAAGTACTAAGCAGCCGAATACTGCCTAGTTGATGAAGTACTTTATAAGAGAGAAGCTTGCCTACCTTACCTGAGGTTTTGTACCCTCAAGAAGGACAGGTACATACTCAGGGAGATGCATAAAAGGATATGCAAAAGCTATGGAGAATAAAGAGCCATAGCCTACAAGATACTAAGGTAAGGATACTTCTAGCTCAACATGAAATAGGACATGAAAAACCTAGTCAAAAAGTGTGACAAATGTCAGAAGTTCATGAAGATACTGAGGTAACCTCTTGAGAAGCTCACAGAACTGAACTTCCCTTAGCTTTTGGCCATCTAAGGGATAGATCTTATCGGCCTTATGCTAGTTAAAAAGGGGAAAAGCTAAGTACATTATTGTAGTAGTAGATTACGCAACTAAGTGGGCAAAGGCAAAACCCCTGACCTTAATAATTGAAAGGAAGACCACAAAGTTCATATGGAAAGCTATAGTTTATCATTTTGGTTTCTTTTACTCCATAGTGATGGGTAATGAAACTCAATTCAATAGCTAGAGGTTCAGATAGTTTTGCAAGAACTTGAAGATCAGTAATTGGTTTACCTCACCAACTCATCCTCAGTCTAACATGTAAGTGGACTATGAATAAGATCATCAAGACTATCTTGAAGAATAAGTTCGAAAGTAGCAAAATGGCCTAAGTAGATAAGCTACCTAGCATGCCGTGGGTCTACGAGACCACGCCCAACATTGCCACTGGAATAACCCCATTTGTTCTATTTTTCAGATCTGAGGCAGTTATACCAGTTGAGCTTTGAGAGCCTATATACAAAGTTGCTAACTTCGACACAGTTATAAACACTAGCTCAATCATAACTAATATAGATATCTTAGAAGAAGTGTGAGACTCAGTAGCCATCAAAGTGGCAGCCTACTAGGAACAGATAGCTAAGTTGTACGATAAGAAAGTTAGACCAAGTTAATTTAAAAATGGTAACTTGGTTCTCTGCCATGTGAACTTAAACACTAAAAACTCTCGAATGGAATCTTGGAGCCTAATTGAGAGAGTCCCTATCATGTAGAAAGAGTGATCATGCTAGGAACCTACAAATTAACCCATCTAGATGGCTAACAAGTGAAGCACCCATGGAATGCAATTCAGCTCCGCAAATACTACCAATAAGTAGTAGGCACTTATGTTTTTCACTTAGTTCTCATTTCAAACTTTTGCTAGTTGTTATCTCCTACTCTTTCTTGGAGCTTAGATACACTTCTAATAAGCTTAGTTATTTGTGGTTAATTCCAAGAAGTCATAATGGACAGAGTAAAGGACTTATTTTCTATTTACTTATCATGTAGAAAGATGTTAGGGCTGTATTAGCTATGCTTTTGATGTTCTCCAATGAAATGAAAAGATGTTCTCCAATTAATGTTTTTTTGTATCTCTAATGGTTGTTGAATGATTATATGTGCTCCATGAAAAAAGTGTTAACCTACTATTGCAGTTTGAAAGAGAATCCTGAGAGTGAGGCCGTAAGAATCTTGAATATGTGAAAAAACCTTAAAGATCCTTTCAACAAGGTTACATTAAGACCTCGAGCATTTTGTGTAGAAGGAATGCTCATTATGTGAATAGAGAGAGCGGCCCAATAATGGGACTTAGAATTGTTGGGGTGCCGATTTATCCCGGTTCACAACCTAAACTTATTGGGTGTATGCATAGTATATGTGTCCATTTTAAAATTCATATACATATACATCTAATACATACATATACAAATCATAAACGCAACGGAAGCTAGAAATTAAATTTTTTAAAATGAACACAATAAATGTTATTCATTACACTAATGAACAAAATATAAAATATATTAATCAAATTAATACTAATGATTGAGAATATCACCTGTTAAGCCTTTGGAATGAATTTCCGCATGAAGTCAACCCGTTGGTGGTTCTAGGACTCAACATGGTAGGCTTGAGTCGCTAGAACAGCAGCTTATATATTTTCAGCACCAGTTTAACACTTAAACCGTTGGATTAACTCTTAATTCCCATAGGCTAACACTTAGACTATATTCATTTTGTTCTTCAAGATTGGTTGGCCATCTTGTTTTGCTTCAAATGAGAAAGTGAAATCATTTTCTTCTTCTCCCTCCTCCATGGCTGAGAATCACATATTTTCTCTCTTTATTTCATCCTTCATTCATTTTGATGAAGAAGCCAAAAATGAATTCTTAACCCAACACTTGGCCGACCACTCTATTTGGCCTTTATCATTTTGCTTTTTTTTAAAAAGACCAAATACAATGCCAACCACCAACTTACCATTTTGTATTCATTAAATCAATATATATATATATATATATATAAGTGTTTATAATAATATAAGAAATCTTTTCTTTTTTAAATGTATCATAATGTGCTCCATTGAAAAATTATTCTTTAATGTTCAACACAATATGGTCGGCCATCTCTTGTCTTTGACAAGAATAATTTGTACTTATGTGCTCAAGCTTTGATTTAATTTCCCTTTAAAAATATTTGATTTAACTTAATTATTTGCTTAATAAAATTTCATTTTATTTAGCAATTAAATCCTCAAAAAATATTTACTTTATTAATTTAACCATGAGCTAACAATTAATTCTAGTTAAATTAACTAATTACTTAACTCTTAAGTGAGAACAAATATTTAGATTATTTAACACTTAAATAATTAATTAAGAAAAATAACCCTTACGCCTTTAATTAACCCAACGTGGGTCCTACCTTACCCAATACTTGACTCAATTTAACCAAAGGCTTATAATGTGTCACATGTCACTATTTAATTAATCAACAATAATTATTAACTAATTATTATACTTAACACTTAAGTACTGACACACACACATCCTGAGGGTTCCTGAAACAAATATTTGGTTCTACTGAAAATTACTAGATTGAATAATTCAATCCAGTACGTTGTCCCAGTGCACAACGGGTACACTTCATATTACGGGACTCTCTAGGTATACCCCTAATTTTTTAAATGAAAATATTCTATAAGTCTATGATCGATGCCCCACGCACACATCACAGATATTACAAATCAGCGCATTAGACCATACAAGTTAATGTCATAACACATACGTATAATCCTTCGTCATACATATCCTGGATATGTGGGGATATAGATTAGCACCGTCAAATCCTCGTATACCCATCCATGAGCTTATCTCTAGATTTGTATTTTCAAGAATAATATACACAAACACCTTTACTATATTCTTTAACCCTTTGGGAAACACCTTTCCCGGGTTAGTACTCGTGGCCACGAGATTTACTAAAATACAATATTAGAGCATGTAGATATACTACTCCCTATGAGAGCTGATGGATCTCATATTTATACATACTAGACTCCATAAGCATCGGACCATATCCAACAACACGCAACGATCACACCATGAAAGGTCTGTGACATGCATGGAACCAAAGTATGGTAGATCATTTAACAGTCCACCTGGCACTCATGTCAAAGGATCACGTATACTACTCAACTCAAAAGGACTCACAATTGATGCTTTCATAGGATGTCTATTGGCATCCTCATGAGTCTATTCAGCATTCAGTCTTGACTGAATACCCGTATGCATATACGAGCTTTCAGTAAGCCCATGGTCAGTTAAGAACAACTATCTATACCATATAGATGTAGCATACACTGATCTATATAAAATGGATCCACCGATAGACCTGCATCAGCAAAACAGATCCAAAACATAGTGTTTGAGGACATACTTGCATAATGACATCTCTTAGCACCTATTGCAACTTCTTACAACCATGTCATTACTAGTATACCCCCAGGTCTTTATCCAATTACAAATAAGGATCTAACCATTTAGATCTGGCTGACTCTTATATATTGCTAACTCTTAGCAGTGCTAACTGTTAGCATTACTAACTCTTAGCTCTGTTAATTCTTAGCACTGGTCTAAACTCTTTTAAACAAGATCTGAACTCCTTCAGATCATATAATGTCTGTATCGTAACAAGTATTGTGCCATGTATTTATATTGTATTAACGATTATGAAAATGTTTGCTTTATAAATATTAAATAATTTAATATTCATAAGTATTGGAATGGCACATAAGTACCAACTCCAACAAGAATTACAATAGAGTGAGCTATACTAATAAAAACATAAGTGAACAGTTCTCCATTTATTGCTATAAGAATACGTGTTATACTTCTCTCTTTATACCCTTTTTATGTGGCCATATACAAATAAGGATGTAGTTTTTGTATACCCTACTGGTTGTGCTCAAGAGTGAAGGGTTGGGAATAGAGCCTAATATAAACTAGCTATGCCGAATTTCTTTCAGCAGTATTAAGCTGAGAACCAAAGTGAGATGCCCATCAGCCATTTATGGAAGAAGTGGTTAAAGAGACCCGAAGTATAGTGGAAGCATGCTAAACTCCAAATGTATGAGTACTTGATACTATTTTTTATCTCTATACATTATGCGTCCCTCCTCAATATCTTTCTTTTGATAAGAAAAGTTGTTAAAGTCTTCTTAGTGGCACTCGTGGATAGTTTTCAAGGCTACTAGGTCTAGTGGTTGTAGTGATCATCGCTAGACTTAAGTTTATTACGTGTTATTTGAGAAATTCCCCAGTTTGAAATAGTAAGGGACTCAATTTTCCAAAAGGATAGTTGTTCTCCCACATGTTGTGCTAGTAAAATCAAAGCATACCATATTTACACAAAGATACTCACCAAACATACAACAACATCTTTATCAAGACTATAAACAAAATATGTTAATGTTCACCTTATCCAAAATAGTTCATACATCAACTATTGTTACCTAGTTAGATAACTTTGGTCTAAGGTGCCTCAGAGTTAAGAGTAACTAAAGGCTACTCAATAACCTAGACTTGTGAAAACACTTGTCACCAAAGTTCAGCATCCAAGGCCCAAAACATACTCTAAAGTAGTACCCAAGTTCAGAGTTAATTAGATGCAGTCATCCAAAGAAAAGTTCAACAAAAACTAAATGAGTTCATAAAAATGAGGGCAAACAAGAACAGTAATCAATATAAGGGTTATCTAACAGGAAGCAGTAAAGAAGACTTGAACTTAGAAGATCGCAACCAAGGGAGTCACTAAAAGAGATACCTGATCACCATCATCGTCATCGTCACCATCATCATCTTCTCCTCCATTGTTGTGACGGGCATTGGAGTCCATGAGGATATTAACATCAAGAAGGTCCTTGGCTGACTCCTCATTAGTGACTTTTTATTGAAGGGCAGCATGACTGACTGAGGCTTTGACAATGTTGCCCTATTTTTTTCCCAACTAAATTAGTCACAGTGGAAGCTCTAGATGCCAAACAATTGAAGCCCAACTCAAGGTAGGCCTCAGATACCATTTGGCGAGCATAGATCAATGCCTTTTACACTGCCTCCCTAAGCCTCTGCTCTAGCAAATTTACAACATTGTTCAACTTAGCAATAGTCTCTATCAACTTCTTGTTAGTCAGCTCTAGAATTGGCTTCCTCTATTTTATGTCTTTGAGCTCAGCAGTTGCATGGGAAAGCTTCTACTTATACTTATCCTTCTCACCCTTCAATACCTCATCGACCTCCCTTGAGTATCTACCCTAACAAGTAACTCAATCTTGAAGTATTTTAGATATTACATCTATAGGAAACCATATGAAATAATGTAAGGAAGTAAAGAAGAAGACATGAAGTGCAAAGGAGCTCAAGAAGGATCCTCCTCACTGTAGGAATGATCAGAGCTCAATTTCAATGATGCCAGAGTTAATTAACTCACTATAGAGAAACCATGAGATGGGAAAACCAGGAAGGTGAAGAAGAAGGCTGCTTTGAAGGACTGGGTATGTTGCTTAGCAGTTTGAAGGTGAAAGGGTTAAGAAGATGAAGTGGTAGGAAGATCCGAGTCTTCTATTTTAAACTGACCCCCTCAAATAGGGCTACATGGTAGCATACTAAAGGTTTCACATCTACCATGTTCTGATGTGTTGGAGCCACGATTGAGCCCCTTGAGTAAATGTAGCCGAGATGTAATTACTGCCCTGCTCCCTACTTACTTCGTGAAAAGGTAGAACTGCCCCTTGGTAGTTTCTAGATATTAAAAAAGGGGTGAGAACTTCCTACTAAAAAGGAAATTTCAAAAGAAAAAAAAAGAGAAGAAAGGATGAAGAGGTGTTTCCAATTAGGACGTGCTATGTGTCACATAAAAAAGTTAGTTCTTACTACCTCCTCACCTCAACACTTGAAATTAGGGGAGTTGATGTTGAGAATAAAGATTTGTGACACTCAGCTTAATCTAAAACTCAGCCCAATCCAGCACTTAAGCCCATACCACTTTTTAAGTAGCCCGACTTAAAATGAGCTACCTTAGTAGAACTAAGCTCGAGTCCAAACACTTGGACCTCAAAACTCAGCCTAAGATGCTCATCTAGCGGGACCTATGTCAGACCACGTGTCAATACTTAATACGGTGTCAGAGGACACATTACAAGACTTTTAGCACCTACCACATCACCATGGACCCATTAGCAGGCATACACATCAATATGGCTCAAGTTTCACCACGTTATAGTAGGATCTGCTAGAGGAGTACCTAGATGCCAAGTCACCTAGCTATTTAACCTAAGGATAAGGTTGGATAAGAGCATTCTCAATGAGCCAATGAGGGAGTGCCACGTTAGCTAGCATCAAGGCTTTATCTCCTGCTGACACTGTTGATACTATTATCACAATAAATAGAAGATGTTTGGGATAGTTGAATAATTCAGCATAAGACCCATTGAACATAGAGAAACAGAGTCAGACGACCCTTCAGTGCTCTCAAGTCTCATTAACTCAGGCTGACAGCTCTAGAAAGTGACTAATCACCAATATTCCTAGTACTTCAAACATCAGTGAAGGACAAATGACTTCCTTGCCCCTTCGAGTGAAGTTCTTCAAAATACCCCTCATGATACGAATTGTTCTCTAAGTTCTTCAAAATACCCCTCATGATACGAATTGTTCTCTAATAGTAATTCACTACTTGTCACCCTTGAGAAAAAATCTCCAAGCTGATACCCTTATAGCTTAAGTTTATCTCCAAAAGTAAAAAGTGGTAAGAGAAAGAAAATAATTCAAAATTTTGAAAATCTATCTAGTAAGAGAAACTCTCATTCTTCTCTCTAAAATCTTTAGGGCAAGTAAACCATAAGGAACATTCTCTACATAATAGCCATCTGACTTGAGTGTTAAAATGGTCGTCATCAGGGGACCTCATTTTCTTTATGCCCTTCAGGTCTTCTCAGGTTCCTTTAGCCTAGCTTGTAGCTCAAGTCACCTAGCTCTAACTTGGCTATTGGTCTATTCTCTACTCATTTCTGGATTCCTTAACACCAAAACGAAGCTCCAAACCTGACTTGACCCTTGGCAACTAGAGGCTAATGACAAGCGCATTTTATATATAATTTTATATCCTTTTTAATTTGATAATTGCTCTTTGCGAATGTGAATATGTAGCTTATTATGTGTATTAATGTCCTTTTGTAGGTTTCAAGTTAATGAGATATTTGGAATAAAAATTCAAAGAAAACAAGGCAAAAATATCAAATATGTTATAATGGATTGATATAATAGCATACTACAGTATTAGTGAACAATAATTTTCTATAGTGAAATGCTATAGTGCCCCACGCCTAAGCGCTGTCAGCACCTCAATTCCCTTTTTTACTTTGTGCCCTAATTTTGAAGCCTATTTTTTAAGCCTATAAAAAGGAGATTAAAAGTATTATTTGTCACAAAGAAGAAAACATGAAATTGGAGAGAAAAACAAAGAGTTTCTAGTGAGAGACAGCATTTGAAAGTTTGAAATCTTGAAGACCCTTAAAGATTGAAGACCCCAAGAGCTTCACCAATTAGTTTTTCCTTTTTTCTGTCTTATTTACTTTTATTTGTAATTTGTGTTGTTTGAACATGATTACTCTTATGAACCTTTGGATTAATGTAATTTCATTATAGATAGCTAAATTTCTTGTTTTAGAGCTTGATATAACTCTACTAAGTACTATGTTTTGATATATTTAGTTGATTAATGACTATATCTTGTGTTTATCATTTATGTTTTTATGAGTTTAATGCTTCTAATTAGATTAAAAAATTGATTAGATGATTTAGACTTGTAGGTTGTATGCTTAGGAAAGTTTGACCCATGTGTTGAAATTGAATAGCATAACCTTTAATTTTATTGAGTTGGGACATTAATAAAATTAAGGTAATCACTTAATGGTAGCATATTGCATGTACAGATAATAAGATTATTTTAAACCCTTGATTAATGAAACCACAAGAATAGTTATTAATCAGTAATCATGAAGAACATGGGAAAGATAGAGTGAAATCAAGACCCTAGGCCCCATTTACCATAGAATTCTAATCTCTTTGAATCGTTTAATTGTTTGTTTTAGCATTTTGATTTTTTTAACCACCCTATTGTTTAAATTAGCCTAGATAAAGTTATTTAGCATTTATTTAGAGCATCAATCATCTTGAGAACGATACTCACTCATCACTTTATTACTTACTCATGACCTTTGCACTTGCAGTTACAATCATATGTGTTAATTTTGCAAATACCTAACAACCTTGGACTTCCCTCTTACTTCTCTCACACTGGTTTTGGGGCCAGATCTCCCTTGGCTGAAAGTAGTACCCCGACATTTCTCTTTAATGTTATAATATATCTTTTATATTTTATTTACAATACGATTAATTGTATGGATTATTGGCATGTTAAGTTCTTAATTTTTAGGTAAAGTTTTTTGATTTATTTTTTTATGTGTTATAATTCTATAAATTTTTTATGTGTTTATTATTTTGTTATCTTTATATTTAATTATTACTTACATTATATTTATATTAAATATTTGTTATATTATTGTTCATATAAGTCTGCTTTATGGTTGTCATTTAGTTAAAACTTTCGCATAAAAAAAAAGGAAAAATTGTTTATTAGTTATATCTTTATTGTTTCATGTTTATATTTATATTCTATTCTATTATTATTTTTTAATATAATATTTATTGTTAGAAATTATTTCTTTGTCCTTATCATTGTTCTTCCATTGGCGATTCTTCTCTTTAATTCTAATATATACAATAGAATTTTTTAACTTTAAATGTTTCCTTTTGTGTTTGTTGCTTTTCTTATAATCTTTCTAAGAATTCTATAATTTTTCAATAAAGCAATCAGCCACAAAAGACTCAGGGAGAATAATACCTCATTTTTTAAATCATTGATTATTAAATAAAAATTATGAATTTGAGATGTCACATATATTTTTTCAAATATTTTTAAATATAAGAAATTTGCAATAACATACTTTTGGGCATCAACATCTACAATGACATATTTCTTCTTTAATTATACTCAAATTTTATGTGCATCTTTATATGTCGAATAGACATGATAAAGCTCATTGGAAAGTGTGTGGAGAATGGTATTACTACGACATACCTTGTTTTCCTTGTTCTATTTGGAAAAATTATTCCTTGTAATTTTCAACATTGGCATCTGGAGGAGGTTGTGTGAGATACTCTACCATGTTTATCATGTTCAAAATGTCAAATCATGCCCTCTTTTAAAGTGTTTTTCATCGAATGGAGGAATTTTTGTAGCCTCGGATAAAGATTTGGCTACAGCTAAAAAAGATGAATCACTAATTGTATCCATAGAAATAGTTTTAAGATTGTTAGAAAACTAGAAGAATGAACAACTTTTCTTGGTTGTCATCACGTGCAAATGCACTATCTTTAAACTATTGCTACCCCTCAAGATTCATAATCCAGATGCAAAGGATTTATATGGTAGTATAGTTTTTAAAATTTAATAACAAGTGAAATTGTAAGAGTGCATACTTTATACAACTTTTTTGGACAACAAGTAATCACTTTGAAATTGATTAATTTGTAGAGAATTTATAAATAAAGAAAATGATTATACTAAAAGTATCTTTCCAATTGAGATTTACCTACAATATAGAGAGAGGAGATGTCTCTATAGAGAGACACTAAGTCTCTTCATAAAGTCACAATATTTAGAAAGCTTGGTGATTTTTCTCAAGGGTCACATCTCTAGCACTGAGCTCCAAGAAGCTGCTTCCTAGTGCTCAAGTTTCAGTACGGAGCACTGCGGTGCTACTTCTTGGCACTGCGGTGCTCTTCCTCGGTGTCGCAGCATCCAAGCTATTTTTCAACAGCTTAGATTTTCTCTTTGATTCTTAACCCTTACTTTGTGCACTTGAAATACATTTATTTATTTGAAATACATTTATAATTTCTAACACCCTTATGATTTGGGTAAATTATAAATAATTCTCCTGTATTTATAAATCTTATGGAACTTCAAATGGTTTTTATTTACCAGTGGGAAAGAATTTTACATCTTAAGACAATTACAAAACAATTGATCTTCTTTTAAACATGGAAAAGAGATTTGAACTCGAGACCTTAATTGAAGTGAAGATATATATATTATCAAGCCTTTAATACGGGATTGTTAACATAACTACACGAAATAAGTTTCAGTCTCTTTTTATATATATGTAAAATTATAAAAAAAACATTATCAAATATAAACCTCTCATTTTGGTGTGCACAGGGGTTGATTGAGCTAGCCATCTTTTTAATCAACAAAAAAAAAATGGTCTATTGGACCGATTAACATTAACAAAAGTGTGAAGGTAAAATAAGTTTAAATCATTGGTGGGTTAAGATGATTGTTTTCAATTTTGAGCAGTACTGACATGTGTTGTGACTGTTCCAATTCTTGCATTTAAACGAGGGGTGAAAAATTTTGGGTTTGGGTTGAGTTTGAAAATTTTTAATCCCTACTAAAATTCGATCGGGATGCTGAAATGTGTTTCGATTGGAACACATTTCGGGTTAAAAAATTCTGATTTTTTTAAAAAATATATTATATTGAAACAATATAGTTTTGATTCGGGTTTGGGATAAGTCAGGATAATTTGGGACGGTATGGAATGATTCGAGTCGGGTTCAAAATAATTCGGGATAAATTCGAAACTATTCGGGATGGTTTGGGACGGGTTCGAAATAATTCAGGACGATTTAGGTCGAATTCGGGACAATTCGAGACAATTCAGGTCAGATTCAAGACGGGTCGAAAATTTTCCAAACCCAACCCATCCTAAACGAGTCCCGAATCTATTTCCGTTTCCGTCCTAACCCAAAATTTTTTGACGGATAATGTCCACCCCTAATTTAAACCGTTTTATTTTTTAAGTATGATGAACACAAAATATAATTGTGATAAGAATTGAAAAAATAATAAAAAAACAGTTGGATATATGTTTAATAAATAAAAAGCAAATGCCTAATCACGACCCACGCTAGCATTCTTCTTCAATTTATTAATGCCAAAGTCTTAAATCAATTATATGTTTCTTTCTTTTTTTCACATGACTTTGTCCCATTGCTTATGTTTTTTCTAAACCAATTTTAAAAGATAATTTTAGACTTTTAAACACTTTAAAACAGGTGAGATAAGCGCGATTCACTAATAAAAAGTGAGTACATATTCAAACATTATACCAAATTAAGAAGGGATTCAAACCTCATAGCTACGAAAATGAAGTATTTTCTTGTTATAGTAAGATTATATTATAATTTTTTTTTTATACATATTGTTATTGATATTATATTTGACTATATAATTAAAATCATCAGAACATTATTTTACATTATTTACATACACCCTATTCAAATTATAAAGTTCCTAAAAATAATAATTGTACTGCTTTGACATTTATTAAAATTTAAACCCTTAATTTAAATTAGAAAAATGCATAAAATTTACCATTGAAGCAAACACTCAAATGCCTACATAATAATATTTTATTAAGTTAGATTTTTTAGTTGTATTATAATGAATTTGATCTCAAATGACCTCAATAGATCTAAAGTTTGAAAAGCTGTTTTAATTACAAAAAATTTTATTTTCTTCTCTTTGGTATCAGAGCTCTCTTTTGTATTTATTTTTAAATAAAAATTTTATATGAGTAATTGTTACGGCAGACTTCATCTAGTTCATAATTATTATTGTTCCTCATTTTATATTGCATATCATCAACCTAAAACATAAGATTTTCTCATTAAAGCAAAGCATAAAATATTGGAAGCTTAGACAAAAAACTTTTGTAGGAGATCTCATCCATATACTTCATATTACTTTACTCATAGCACTAAAACTTGAAGAAATAGAATTATTAAAAGAAGAATTAAAAAGATTAGCCTTTTAAGAAATAAAAAACCATGTGTAATAAGTTAAAGTGTTTAGAGTTTAAAAACTTTGTTAAATATTGTAAAACAACAAAATTTCTTGAATTGCATAATTTACTATTAGAGATAGATACAGACGGTTATAATCTACATCTAGAAAGACTAAGAAACAGTTACAAAAATATTAATCGAAATTATCAAGCTATAGAAATATTTATAAAGATAAGTATAATAGAAGCATTTATTTATGAACTTTAAAAAGCTAGAATATTTAGATCTAGAAATTGCAGATTTTAAGAAAGTAAAACTAAATCTTTTAGAAAAATTCAAGTTACAGTGTAATATAGATTATTTAGAAAATCAATATAAGCATATTCCACATACAAGTAATAGCCAGTTAAATTTTATAGTAGATTTATTAATAAATTTATGAATAAACTTAGAATTTCATATAGATAAAACTAATAAAGCATTAATAGATTTAGTTCACTTTTTCTACAATAGTAAGATAAATAATCTTAGAAAAAACTTAGACTATATTAAAGAAATAATAGCTGATTTTACAGGAAATAAAATTAGTAGATTTTCAAATAAAAAAGAAACAGTAGACTTAATACAATTTATAGATAATAAAACTCTCAAGCCTGTAGAAATAGAAATAAGAAAGTTAATATAAGAATTAAGCGTCGAAGTAAAAAAAATGAAAAAGACTCAAAATAACTTACATATACAAATAAATAATATTAATAAAATAGTTAGTGAATGAGCAAAACTAATAAAAATCTAATAGATACTTTATTATTATTAAAAGAAGAAATATCATCCCTTACACCTATAGGATATAATAGTAAGCAGTTTTCTATAGAAAGTAATAATATACAACAAGCTCAAGCTAATACTATAATAAAACTTTTGTTAAAAGTCTTAAGTATAGTAGAAAGATTTAACTCAAAAAAAAAAAGTATAGTAGAAAGATTAGAAAATAAAATAATAAAATTAGAAGAAAAGTTTTATTTATCTAATAAACAAAAAGATACCGTATAGCTCTAGATAAATCAATAGATAGTATAGATAAAGAACATCATAAGCTAATTAATAAATAGAAGATTTAGAAAAACCAATAATAAATAAGACTTTAAATATATAAAAAAAATTAGAACCAAAAGTGCTGATAAAAAGTAATGGATCTAATAAGAAAACCTAACGTAGATAGATATCTCCCTATGTGAAAAAGTAGGAAGGACGTTAAATTTTTTAAATAAAAGAAATTAAATTATAGAAAGAACAGAAAACATAATAGATGAAGAAGATGCTAATAAGTTGTTAGAAACCGAATTTGAACAAATGAAAAGAAAAAATTTATATAATGAAGAAATCTTAGAAAAAATAAAATGTAACCTATATATTTATAAAGATGAAATAAAATTAACAGTAGTTAATAATAGGCAAGAATTTACATTAATAAGTCAGCAAAGTAGAAAATATTTAAAACAACAAAAATTCACATATATGCATATGGGAGTAATAATAATAATAGGTGTACTAAGTTAAGCAAGAGAAGGATTAGACACTAAACCTCATTTATACTTATATGACAATAGATTCTATGATCATGAATAAGCTCAAATAGCAAGTGCTAAAATAGACCTTAGAAATAAAATAGCAGTAGTAGGATGCATACCTAATATAGATATAAACATAGATGAATTTTGTAAATAGAAAAAGTTTAGTGTACAAACCAAAAGGTATAAATGAATACAAAATGTAAAAATATTAGGATTAAAATATTCTTTTTAGGAAAACTTTATAATAAATTTCATAAAAGATTTAGATTTGAAAGAAAAAATATTATAGAATATTTTAAAAGTCAATATATTGCTATGATAGTACCAAAAAAATTAACTTATAGTGAATTAAAAGGATTAGAATGGAATCTGCCAAATTTAAAAAATGAAAGAATAATAAAAATGCCTAAAACAAGTCATATATACATAAATATAAATAATTAAATCTCACAAAGATTTAGTAATTATAGAAAGATAGAAAGCACATAAATAGAAGAAGAAGATGAAGAAATAACGATAAATATGGCATACATAGAAACACCGATAGATAAAATCAAAACATTAAAAACTGATAGAGACCAAAGTATAGAACAAATATTTAATGAACCTTCTAAATACTTAAAAAGTGAAATCTTTGAAGAAATGTGTAATAATTTAGACTTTACAAATGAAGATATAAATAAAATATTAATAAATGAACTAAATTTTTCACTTTTCCAGTAGGAAGAAATTTATTATATAGAACATGAAGTATATGTAGGAGAAGAAAATAAAAAAACCTGAAATAGGATAAAATAGTATAAAGATACCATAACCTATAATAGAAACATCTAATATAGAAAAAAAATTTAGAAAAAAGAGGAATACCGGATAGCAAAGAAAAATATACAAAAGCAGAAAGAGTTTTTAAAGCAAAAACCAAATTAGAAAATTGGAAAATCTTACCAAAAGTTAGAGATATATTAGTATTAAACCTACAATGACATAAACCAGGAGATTAGAAACATGTATTTTGTGAATGGGAAGGAAATTTACTAAGACACTCAATGGAAGCATTAGCAGTAATATCAAACCCAACCTATAAGTTCATTTATTTAGAAAGTACTTTAGGATTTAATGAAAAATAAATATACTTAGGATAGAGACAATGGATGAAAGATAATAATAAAGTAAAGTTAGATGATTTTAACATTGATATTACTATAATAAATTTTATAGATTTAATAAGCAAGTTAGTATTAGGAGTAGGAATAGATGAAAAAGATGACATTATAAAATAAATCAAAGGTATAAGAAAACTTACTTAAAAGACAAAAATTTCTTCTTTATTATTTTTATACCTACAGGATGTTGAGAGAGATTGATTGATGAATTTTGTTTTTTATTCTACTTTTTTCAAGAATTTTACAAGCTTATACAGGCTCATTCTCTACAAAGAGGCATACAAGAATTTTTATAGTTGCGCATTTTTCCTATTCCAACTAGACATCTTAATTACAACTAACAACTAACAATAATTTATTAAGACTTTTACTATTAAAACTAATATTCTTAAATATTTTACTTTCCAACTCATTTCTACTTTTTTGTCTTTTGACTTCCTTGTCTTCTTTTGGCTTCTACTATCTTCTAGGCATGGGCGTATGGCCCAGTCCCGGCCCGATCCGGACCGTCCAACCTAAAAAAATTGGGTTGGAATGGGACGGGTCCTGAAATCGGGACAGAACCGAGACTAAAAATGTGAGTCCTGGTTGTCCCAGTCCAGCCGGGATGAGACCCAAGTCTGTTCGAGTCATTCCTGAATCGATTTTTTTTTGTTTTATAATGTAATCAAAATGGCACCGTTTTAATAAGAAAAAAAAATCGACATATCAGAATTCAGAAATCAGAAGCTATATTTTTCATTTTCATTTCAAAAGCTTTAAAACATTTCCGGTGCCGTTTAGTAATCTTCAACTGTTGCTGTTGCCACCGTTTAGCCACTACTGCCTACTGCCGTTTTGCCTCTGCTGTCACCTGCCGCTACGTGACCTACCATGTGGCCTGCCACTATTTTGCTAGTGTTGTTTCGCATTCGCGCGTTGCTGTTTTGCCGCCGTTGTTATTCTGCCGGAGCTATTTTGCTTTCGCCCGTTGCTGTTCTGCTGGTGCTGTTCTGCCGATGCTGTTCTGTCGCCGTTGCTATTCTGTCGTGTTGTTCTGTGTCCATGCGTTGTTGTGCCGTTCTGTTGTTCTGCATCCGCTGTTCTGCACTGCCGCTTGCCACCGTTGCTGCCGTCTCCACACTCACCGCCGATCGCCTGCCACATGCCGCCGTTGCTACTGTCTGTGTTCATTGAGGAATGTGATAATTTTAAATCCTATGTTAAATTTTCAGTTTCAAGTTTAATTTTTACCAATTAATCTTTGTGATATTTTATACTTTATGATAACTTGATAAGGGTATTTTTTTGGGGCTTTTTGTTTAAATGGTTATAATGTTTTAAGAATTGATTTAATTCTTGAGAAATTTGCAAAATCGTTTAGCTTCTAGAATATTTAACTTCATGTATTTCACATTCTGTGGCTTGCATTATGAGAAAAAAGACTTTTGTTTGCATTCCGATTAATATTTACATTTTACATTGATTTATTTTTGCATGAAAGATTCAAATTAATCTTGGTTGATCGTTGTGTATTATTATACTATTATATTATAGATGAGTCGTGATTCAACTTCAAAAAAATTTATGAATATTAGGGGATCTCATGACGATACGCAATGCAGCGTCGATGATGCAGATGCTTTGTTGTCTCCACATCCTAATACTAAGAAGAGAACAAGATCAATGGTATAGAGTCACTTCACCCCGTGTAAGGACATAACGAATAAGTCGCAGTGCAATTATTGTGAAAAATTGTATGCGTGTAATTCAACAAAAGATGGAACAAATGGTATGCAAAAACACTTATAGGTATGTAAGAATGTTCCACGTTCATTGTTAGATGATAGACAAACAATATTTGGTAGAGAACCCACAGGAGAAAAAGAGGAAAATAGTAGTAATGTTGTGTCTAGATGATGGAGTCAAGAAGCATGTCAAGATGCAGCTGTAAAAATGGTGATTATAGATGGATTACCATTCAGTTTTGTAGAGAATGATGGGTACTGATATTTTTGCAGTGTAACATATCCTCTATTTGATGTTTCGTCACGTAGAACTATAAACAGAGATGTAGTAGAGCTATTTGCTAAGGAGAAAGCCATGTTAAAGAGCCTATTTAGTGTAACTGGGCAACGAGTGAGCTTGACAACTGATCTTTGGACTTTCGTTTATAATCAAAGCTATATGATTGTTACTGCCCACTTCATAAGAGAATTATGAGTTTCTCTCTGATGTCATCCTATAAAGGGGATGACATCGACAAGCAACTTGAATCTTGCTTGTTGGATTGGGATATAGAGAAAGTGTTTACCGTTACAGTTGATAACACAAGCGCCAATGACGTTGCCGTCATTTATTTTAAGAAGAGATTAAAGAGTTGGAAAGATTAAGCACTGATATTGAATGGTGAGTTTATGCATGTGCGTTGTTGTGACCATATTTTGAATTTAATTGTGACTGATGGGTTAAAGGATTTGCATGAGAGCATTATTTCTATATGTAATGCTATGTATCTGAGATCTTCAACAGTAAGAGTTCAAAGTTTTAAAAGTTTTGTGGAGAGAGAAATAATTGATTATAAAGGGAGTGTGGTATTAAATATGCCAACAAGGTGGAATTTCACTTATTTGATGTTGGCGACTGTATTAAAATTTGCAAAGGTGTTTGATCGAATGGCATAAGAGGATGAGTCATATGGGAGTTATTTTTTGGAGGATGAAAATGGAAAAAAAAGATATAGGCCACAAATTATTATGGATTGGGAGAATGTTGAACGTTTGTGAAGTTTCTAAAAACGTTTTATGATGTCACGTTAAAATTTAGTACTTCATTGTCTATGACATCTACTATTTGTTTCAGAGAGATTTGTAAGATTAATTCCAATTTAACAAAATTAAGTCGGAGTAAAGATGTCTCTTTACGCGTCATGGCTAGCAAGATGCAGGCAAAATATGATAAATATTGGGAATCTATGGAGAAAATAAGTAAATTGTTGATACTTGCTACAGTGCTTGATTCAAGACGCAAGATGCAATTTGCTAGATTTTATTTTGGGTTTTTATATGGTGATGACAGCGCCAGAGTCGAAGACATGAAGAGAATAAGTAAAGAATTATTGTATAGGCTTTACGAAACCTATAATACATCGTATTGTAGAGCGATTGGTGGGCCAAGTAGTAGTGCTGGTAGTGTTAGTGGGTCTGGGAGTAGAGTTAGGAGTAGCACTAACATGTATGAGTCACAGTCACAGCAGTTTGGTCCATCAAGTTTATATTCAAACATAATACAGTTTGATGTAGGGGATGATGACCTTTGGGCAAAATTCGTAAGGTGTATAGATGACGAAATAGATTTGGCTGAATCCAATGAAGTGGATAAATACCTGATGGAGAAAGTTGAGAATCCCAAAAATCAACGTTTTGATATTTTGAGTTAGTGAAAGGTAAATGCTTCGAAGTATCCAATGTTGGCACAGATAACTAGGGATATACTTGCTATTCTTGTATCTATTGTAGCCTCTGAGTCGACTTTTAGTACCGGGGGATGTATTCTAGATTCATTCCGCAGCTCATTAACTCAAAAGATGGTTAAGAGTTTAATATGCACACAAAATTGGATTAGAGCTTCACTTTTGCTAAATAGACCGAAGAAAGAAGAATTTTTGAAAGATATTGAATTTTATGATAAAGTCGAAGTAGGTAAAAAAATATTATTCTACTATTTTATTATTTGTTCTTTTGAATTTTTTTCTATTATTTCTTAATGTTTTTTTTTTTTATAATGCACAAATTATTTTTTTATTTCTTTTATGTAGAATTTGCACATGTTATGCAACCGCCACCTGCACATCATTAAATTTACCAAGAGGTTACTTACGTTATTTGTGAGTAACTCAATTTTAAGGTAATTATTCAATAGTTCAATTAATAAAGTAATTAAGTTTTATATTGTAATTTATAATATTTAATATTTGTTATATTTTTATTTTATAGATTAATGAAGAATGCAAATTTTGATTACATTTTTGTATTGTACTTTGTAATATTTAATGTTTGTTATACTTATGAACTTAATGTATTTATTATTTAAATGTTGCACTTTATTTTTATTTTGTGAAGATGTTGGCAACTTGGCTTGGTTTATATTACCCATTAAAATTATTTTAGACTTATTGGTTTGGTTGGTAATGGGCTATTGCGAAAGACATTATGGTATGCATGAATTGATTTGATATGATGAATATTAAAGTGTCAATTTTGTGTAGGTATATGTTTATGAAAATATCTAATTTTTAGGGAAGGTTCTGCCGAAATTTTTTATTCGGATAATAAAAGTTAACATAATTAAAATTAAAATTAGATTTAAATTTGAATTTGAATTTGAAATTATAACACTTAAACAATTGATGTCACTATCATGTTAGATTTATTAAATCGAAATTATAATATTTGTGATTTAACGTAATAGACATTAAAATTAGAATTATAATGTAATATACATTAAAATTGAAATTATGACATAATAAACGTTAAATTCTATTAGAATTAAAATTAATAATTATATTAATGATAAGAAATTAATTAATAAAAAAATTATTAAAGTCTAAAAGAATACAAAACTACATTTTTTTAGATTAAAATACAAATTTGTAACAATGAGAATCATGAATTACAAATTAACCAAAAATAGTTATGAATTTATATAATTTTAATAAATTTTATAAAATTTAAATTAATTAGGGACATGGGCAAAATTTACCCATGTCCCAGTCCGACCTGAACCGGTTCAGGTTGAGACATGGTTCGGCCTGAATAAAATTTTTATTTGAGATAGATTTATCTATCCCGAACGAGACCCGAGACCGATCGGATCAATTCCGAATCCAACCCGATCTCGGGTTGCCCACCCCTACCAGTATCTTCTTTTAACTTCTTTTGTCTTCTTCTAATTTCAAAAGTCTCACGTTATTAGTATTAAATTGTAAAATAACACCACACTTAGTGAAATTCTTGCAGCAGAAGGATTCAAGAGAATACATTGACAGAATATAGTCCTTTTCTTTCCATCCTTCCTCGACTCATTACTTAAAGTCTATTGGCGAACAAACCTTCAACGCCCATTATTTACAAGAATGCCTGAAGTTTCTAAATATTACAAACTCGCGTCAAGCACAAGCGTATGGATGAAAATACATATGTACCCTTGAATAGTTAAGGAAAAGAAAAGGACCCTCCATTAGTCGACTGAGAACGTTCGAGCGCTACCCGACGAAGTCGAGAGACAATTATTGTTAGTTCGTTTTTCCCCTGTTCTTCTAGTACCACAAAACTCATATGAATGTGAGAATAATTTTACGACCTTTTACTATCTATAACTTTGGAAAAGTTTTATTTAACACACTTTTTAGACAAGGTATTATTTAAGCCTATAATTAAAAAAAATAACACAATAAAACCTCTTGATGCATACGAAGTATAAGAAAATTGAATATGACCCTACAGATGATAACCACTAAGAGCAGAAAAAGAAAATGGTTTCAATGCCCTCAGTATCAAAATGTCAATAACTCTCAAGATTCAAGAACAATGTATGGAAGAGAAATTGATAAGCATAAAACAAAGGTAAATGAATGAATTAAATCAATTCAACTAGATTATTGTTACCAAATCCTTTACTTCTCTCCAATTTGTTTTCCCACACTTTACAATTAAAAGAGGAAATCATGGTACTTTCAGCTGGCATCTTGCTTGGAGAACACATTCCCTGCAAGATCAGAGAGCAGAAAGAATCTCAATACCCCAGCACCACCCACAAGCCAACTTTTTAACTGAACAAGCATACAACAAAACGGTTAACGTACAGACCATATATCAAGCAAACTGTATCCTTGTTTCCTTTCCCGTGCCAATATTATGTCGTTCTTTTAAGCAGTAACCTTGAACTCAGTAAGATTTAGCTGGAAGAGTTAGGTTAGGAGAGGGTTATGGGAGGTCTATGAAGGGCCAGTTAGGCTCAATAATAGTTTCACTCCAAGGACAAACATCTACATAAAGTTAAACGAATCTCGAAGGCAAGGCATGTTCAGCAGACTTTTGAGCAAGTTTAACAACTCTTTAATGTGGTGATTTGACAATTCTATGTTTGGCTTCCTGTTACTGCAGGTGAGGACTTGGCAGCTAGAGCATTGAGATAAGATTGTGTAGCAACCAACTTATCTCTCAGCATCACATTGTATTCATATAAACATTGGAAATTCTTCTGGATATCAGACATCTCCACTTCAGAATCAGCCTTTATTACTGCATTAGAAAAGCAACAAAGTTACATAAACAAAGCACTAGAAAGGGCAAATCTCAACTAATTCCACAGTCACAAGTTATCTAATAGAAAACTACAGAAGTGTTCAAATTTGCCCTATAACGTCTAAAGACCCTGTCTTAATCAGAAACTGCCAAATCTGTTCATACTATTTCCATGCAGAGATGGGATGCATATGCATTAATGGGAAATGTTGCAGGGAAATTATTGTGTTAATATTAGAAGTTAAATTGATTAACTCATGCAAATATTCTTAAGGTTTAGACTATCAAAATCAGCGCTCTAGTTACCAACATTTCAAATGAAGACTTGTTCTCAGGATTGCTTAAATTGGCTCTAAAATTTTAAAACTGACTCAATGGTGATTGTTCTGTGTTTTAGACTTTCTGCAATCTTTTTCCGTTAGGTTACCTAACATGTTCCTACCTTTTGCTTCTGTTACAACTGACTTCACAAGAGAGGGGTTCTGATTTTAACATACTTCTAGATAGGTAGAAACATGTCAATAGGCCAAAAAGTTTTTCTTTTCCCTACTAATTTGTATGAATTGCACACAGAAAACAAATATAAGCATTATTATACATTATAATAATCTAAGTTAATCCTGCACCACAAGAAAGAAAAATGAAAAATTACTTCAAACAACTCTATATAGAAAAATAGCAGACTGAACATATGCCCACAAATTATAACAAAAGGAATAATGTAATCATTTGCAAAAGAAAATGCTTCAGGTTTGCAGGCAATGTGTAGATATCAATAGCATCACTCCATGAGATAAAACAATAGCATTAGCAGAGGCAAAAACAAAAAAGCAGGTAAAAACATAGAACATTAGATTATACCAAGTGGAGGTGGTAGGGGAATGACACAATCATCTTCAAGAGGTGATGCTTTAGGTTTGGAGGCATCTCCTACATCTGGCCGAACAAAATTCTTTTCCCCATTATTTGTAGAGCCAAGTGTTTCAGGTTTTGGTGTCTGGACAAAAAGCATAGAAGAGAGGTAAGTTAAAAGCTTGAGACATGCAATGAACACAGATTTTCAATCAAGAATTCAAAAGAAACAAGAATCAAAGATATTAATCACCAACCAATTGACAATCTTAAATTATCTCAGCGTGTAATTGCATATAAATCCAGGATGTCATGGGAAATACATCAGCATTTGCTTTTCATCAACAACACATTTAAGATTTTGAGCACTGGCAATTTGGTAATTTAAATTTAATAAGCAATAAAAATTTAGCATTTAATTTCAGCTCTTGATTGTGAAATTCTTGCATCACTAAACCTATTTTTCAAGCTAATAATAATAATTTGAACATATAGCCCAACATGTAACCATAAATGGTTAAAATGCATTCTCAAAGATGCAAGGAAGCTTCACAACATACTATTATATCTTTGGCAAGTAAAAAGACAATTTACTTTGAAAAATGTAAGAAATAAGCATAGATAAGAATCTTGGTAAATTATTTTTTTGTTAAATTAACAAAATATAGAAAATTATTTAATAACAGATTCCACTTGTCTACTAATGGAAACCGAACTCACAACCTACTCAGAGAGGATGAAAGATGAGATAAATGCAAAAGGTTCTATCCCCAAATACAAATTAAAATGAGAACAATGCTAGACAACAAGAAAACCATCTTACAGGTTCACCCCTTGGATGTGACAGCCTCCCTTCAGATTTTGATGCAGTTCCAGCTTTACCAGATTCCACATCCACAGTTTGGGTGCATTCTCTTGTGGCTTTCTGCACAATAAAAGATCCACCTAGGTTGAAGAAAGTAAAAGAAAGTATGGAAAACCACAAACAAGAGACCTACAGATGGAGCTTGTAAATCAACCACATAAGAGAAGTTCACAATCTACCTTCTCAGAAGATAAGCTGAATTTCTTGTTAAAACTAATATTATCCAAGCTGTTTTGTTTCCTTTGCTTCTGCAACGACCCACTTTTATGAAGTGATCCATTCTGATGCAATGATGGAATTCTGAGATTACTACAAGTTGATCCTTCTGTATCTTCGAAGTCATCTTGCAATGTCGTGCAATCAAATGTGTACTTTACATATTTCCTCAGCTAGTTACAACAATCACATACGTATCAGTCACTTCAGCTGAAACAGAACTAATATAGCAATGATATTGACATATAAAAATAATAGAATAGACATAAAGTAATCTTCAGATAAGGGAGAAAGTACTTTGGCCCAGTGTTCTTGAGCTTTACGACGACTTCTGATCTTTCGCAAAACAGTATCTTCATTTCGAAGTTTTTTGATTCTGTATTCACACTGTAAACCAGCAAAGTTAAGGAGAACCCAGACACATAAAACTAACATAAAAGTAGGGGCTGAGAGACCATGCACATTAAATTAAATCCACCTCTCAATAAGATACACTTAACAGTTTTACCCATTCCTTCAATCTATAATGTTTCCTCTATTATCTACCATGAAATTATGGGATCCGGCAATTTCACAACTATTATGGTTGGGACAAGTGGTGCCAAGAAGCAACCCATTCGGGTGCCTAAGGCACAAGGCACTATTTTGGATATCTAATTACATTATATGAACAAGATGCTCTCTATAAAATGTCCAGAAGTAAAACCAATTTATTCTGTGGTAGGACATAAAAATAAATTTCATTAAAATAAGAAAACAGAATTACATAAGCGAACTAAAGGTCCAAAAGACCCAAAACCCTCTCTGCAGTGAAGAAACCCATATATTATAACCAGAAGAAAAAGAAAACACTAATTTGCAGCCCTCTTATCTGATTCTCTGGAGCTTATATAAATTTCTGCACCTTCAAATATATCATTACAAATATTTATAATGCTTAACTTACAGGTCTTCAGAGTTTATACAAAAATACTTATCTTATTTGAATATGCAAATTCACATTGATCATAATATCATTTTCTAGAAAATGACATCTAGAACCCCAGACTTTAAACAAACCGAGTATTTCAAAATTACAAAAATAGCCATCCACCCTTACAACTAGTTCTAGAAATTACCTTCTAGCCATATGAGTAAAATAGTGCTGTTATATAAAACCATAATAAAATGGTAAAAGAAAATATTAATAAATATTTTATTAGATACAACTACAAAATATATTTTTTTGCAAGTATATTTAAATATACAAAAATATATATTGCATAAAAAATTAATATTGAAATATTTTATATAGAAGTCAATAACTTGAATCATTAATTTGAAGATATTTTAGTTCGCTAACAAGTTGAAATATAATTTGGGAGGACAAAATATGTTTCATATTTTGTGATGGTTATTTCAATTTTTTTCATCTTTTGTTTTAAAACTTTTCAGAATATATTTGGATTTTTTGGTTTAACAAGAAATAACAATAATAAGAACAAACATGTGACTGTACCAATCAAAGGCAATAAATTACAACTTATAACGATCAAATATAACAGCAGACGCTACAAATGACTATTTTTAAAACTTTTGAGGGTAAAATTGTCAGTTTTGTCAAAATATGCAGGTCCCAAAGTCATTTGCCTGATATTTTTATCACGAAAACTCTGGGGGAAGATCTCAAGAAAGTAGGTGCAGAAGGGAGATGAATCATACGAATACACCATAGTAACACAAATGCATATAACCATACATTTTAAAAACATTTCATGAGGAAAAAGAAAGGAAAAAAAGAGGAAGAGAAGCTGAAGGAAGTGAATCATACTTGCACCAAAAAAAAGAAAAATATGCCAATACTAAAGCAATATAGGCCACCGAGGTCTGCAAGGAAGCTCACTGCATGTGAAGAACAAACGTTATAATATGAGCATTCAGTATACCTTCAAACAAAATAAATTTACAGAAGAGTTGAAAGCTGCAACAGAGGAGATATAATACCAATCTATGAAGGCAGGCAAAATATTTGCAAGTCAATGGAGAGAACAAACCACTCTAATAGTAGATGAATAAAAATGTAATGAGATGGAAAGTACAAGAGATTGGCACCCAAAAGACTTGCAGTTTCACAAAATGGTGCTGGAAAAAAAGAAGTCAATTTAAACAGGAATAAAGAACGACATGTTATATAATACTATAATTTGGCTTGGCTATGAGTTATGACCTAAGATTGCCAGAATAAAGCATCTGACATTTACGTCTTATGTGACTTTCAGATTTTCACTTACACATAAAGGAGAGACCTAAAGAAGTAGCTACCTTAAGAAACGGAGCCAGAGGATACCTCAATTGTCCAACTAAAGTCACAACAGAAACCCATCTAGTCAACTAGAATGTCACTATCACAACTCTGATTGCTGGCCAGACAATAGTTAGGGAAGACATTACATATCACATCATACTCCCAAAGAAAACTCAACCATAATTCTGCACATGAATCATCTGTTCTACTTTCTTGGTACTGCTTACTCTCAGTACTCAAAACCAGAGGCATTACTCTCTTAGTTGCTCTCTTATCTCTCACACACATGGGTACAAGAGAAAGAGACACAAGCACACAAAAACATATTCACTAAAATAAATATAAAGTTTGACAGGTTATCAGGTATAAATTGGCCATTGTTGGAAGTTATAAATAAACCACTAGCATATTGTCTGCTGAATAGAATGCAAACCAATGAATGAATATTACATACACAGGTAGCAAAAATTACTTACCAGGACCCATTATACTTCGATTTTCGATCTCAACGACATAGGCTGAAAGAGTGTTGATAAACAATGTCGTATTTAGCAATCCATCATTAGAACTCAAAAGGGAGGCCTGCAGTTGATTAGTCTCGCGAAAGAACAAACCCGGGAGAAACTCATGAAATAGAGGTTGAAGGAGCTTCAGATCATGTAAATTACGGTACAAACGAGGAAATAAATTAAATTTCAAAATATTTGCATCCTTCCCTCTAAATGTAACTGGTCTATCATCAAAAGTGCTACCATTCTTCAGCGTGCCACTCACAAAACTCAAATGTTTCTTATTAGCATGATTTTTTGCAGTATAGTTGAAGCGAAAACCAACAGCCATAGCAGGATTATTGGGAATATCAACAAACTGCCAGGAAACGTACATAACATCATTAAGGATACGGCAATTGCTACACTTAAAACTCAAGGTTGGCCCAATACTTGTGTTGTGACATGCATAGGTGGCAAAATCTGAAAGAGGAGCAACTCTAAAGTCAACGGAGCCAGGATTTCCAATAACTACGCTACCAAGACCACGTAGGTTCGAACAGCTCATACTAGAAACAGTGGTTATATTAAATTCCATATCATTGGTGAAGGAAGCTAAGTCAGGTGCATTCAATGCTCTCACATTATGCACCTCAATCGTTCTCTTTGATATGATTTGGTAAAGCAACCTGAAAAGCCAAGTCAATTCATTATATCACCAAGAATTGCTATACATCATGTTTAGAATGAAAATACTTCCTATAAACAAATATACTCACGCAGCGAATAGACCAATGAACAATGTCCAACTAGCTATAGAAAATGTCCCACCAAGCTCTGTTTTTCGCTTCGTAACCACCTTCTGATCATCCTAGACATAAAATACAAAACAGCCCCGATGGTCAACTAAAGCTACAAACAATATCCTCCCTTAAAATTTGGCAAAATACAGGCAGTCATCACTTGTTCAGGGTATGTTTGTAATCGAGATGCTATCGCTTTTAATACACAGCTGGTAAAAAATAAAATCATTTAACTACAAGTGGGTAATTGGTAAACATTAGCTGGCAAGTAAAATTTGAGTGTTTACCCAATACTTTAGTTATTGTGCTTTCAATAAACTGAAGCAGAAGCATGGGCATGGCAGTTACAAACATAGCATCTTTTAAGACAAATTCCGAAAGATTTAAGACAAATTTCAAAACTAGTGACATCTGCCTATATTTTAAGCACTAACAATGAGCTAAATTAACAACTTCAAGATTGATTTATGAGTGTTGGTTTAACTGGTAAAGCCTCTTCGGTGAAACGAATGGTTTGGGGTTCAAACCCAGCCTGCAAGGTTTCGGCAGGGGTTTGATTTTTGAAAGAATTAAAAAAAATTTGAAGAAACAAATCTAAAATTGCCTTCGAACAAAATTAAAAATGCTTTTTTTTTTTGGTTTTGCATTATTTACCAGCCAGTGCCTAGTTGCAAAGCAAATATCGAGACGGCTAACCCACCATCTGAGCCGAAACCAAATACTCCGGCCATCACCAAGCTTCATAAACCTCAAGAAAAAGCAGCACAACAACCAACTAAAGACCATCACAGCCGTAGCCTCCAGGAAGACAGCCTGCGATTGAGTGAACTTTCTAATCGAATCAAACGAGAATATCGTCTCAGGAAACGATAGCCCATAGCTGACCCCGGAGTCCGTGGAAATGATTGAGGTCTCGTTGAAAAACCAACACGTGTTACTCGTGCCATTGTACAGCTGGCCGGGCGGGCACGCGCAGAGAGAGCTGTTGAACCTTATTGCGTTGCTCGGACAAGCCATCCTTCTAGAGACAGCTGGTTGAGATCTTGATAATTTTTAAAGGGTGTATTGGTTGGTTGATGGGGCCTTGGGGGGTTTCGTTTGTGATGTGAGTGGCGGGGTGGGTATGAATTTGAGGAAGGAAAAGTGAAGGGAGATTGGGGGAGGTGGATCAAAAGTGGGACGCAGTGGCGTTTAGAATTGGTGGGATTTCCGTGACTTTTCTCCAGAAAAAGAAGGGCTTTTGGCTGTTGAGAAAGTTTCAATTACAAATTTACAAAACAGAGAAGAAGAAAGGAATGTTCATCAGAAAAAATAAAAAATAAAAAAATTTAGATTCTGGGTCTTTTTCTTCTCCCACTTTTTTTTTTCTAAAATTAAAATATTCATACATTTAGTCTATTAAGTTTTTTTTTTTTTTTTAAAAAGTTAATTCTGACTTGTTGTCTCTCTTTGGGAATTTTGACATGGCCGGCCCTCTTTTTTTTTTTGTAAAATTTTCATATGTAGAGTACGGTAACGTTTATTTTTTAAAAAAAAAATTTGTCCGATGTGAATGTATCTAAATTCAGTTGATAAATTTCTGAACCTTTAAAATAAATAAATAAATCAGTTGATAAATTTGAATCACTATATCTGAAATATATATTTTTTTAATTTATCAATATAAATATTAAGTTGTATATTTTTATAAATCAAAAATATTTAAAAACTAGTAATTTTATATATACACATCACTTAAATATTATGTTTATTTGTGTTTATATTTAGAAATACTATCAAGTTAATTTGACAAAATAAATAGAATATATTAAGTACTATATTCGTAATTACCTGTAAAAATAAGTGGTAAGGAATAATATTTAATAGATGAAATTTTATATTTTCATTTAAATTTTTAATTATATATAATAAGAATTTTTAAAATACTTAAAATAATTAAAAATAAAAAATATTATAAGTGTGATCTAAAGTATACAGTACTCTCGCTCAACTCAATTTGTTAAAGATAGAAAAAGAAAAATCCTAGAATTTCTCTCTAACTTCTCTTCCAAAAGAAAATAGCGTCACGAACTTTGTTTTCTTATTTCGTCGGAGAGGGGCTTAGGCCCCTCTTTAGCGACTGAAATTTCTTCACATTTCCCCTATTCTTAACATATAATCTTCATCTCAATCTCCCTTCTTTTCCATTTTCTTAGTTTTAGGTTTTTTGTTGTCCATTTTATTTTATTTTATTTTTTCGGTGATATCGCTGACCATCAATAATGGTAATTTCTTTTGAAGTAGATAAAATTTATTAAAATTTGTATTTATATGTTATATTTTTATTTACGAATATTTATTTTATATTTATACTATTATTATTTTATTAAATCGTTAATTATATTTTATATATAGTAAAATATTTGTAATGTTTGAGACATTATATAATCTGAAAGAGTTCAGATCTGATTTAAAGGAGTTTAGATCAATACTAAGAATTAGCTGTTAACGTATTTTTGAGTGTATGCATGTGATTGTGTATATGTTAAAAAAACTTAAATATATGTCTCACATATATGATTTGCAGTAGAATTAAACATATAATCAACAGGTACACATAGAAATTGAATTATAAACAAGTTAACATTGCAGAAACATATTTTGAAAGAACTTCAGTGAAAATTATAAATTTTGGAGCTCATTTTGAAGTCTACCCTTGAACAATTATAGTCTACAATAATCTAATGGGATTGTAGAATTAAAATAATAACTTTGATTCGTTTTCAACAGCATGTGTTCAAACTCTTTAAACACATATATATTTATTTTTTTAAAAAATAGATTGATTATACAACTCTTGCATAACATCTTTTAAGATATTTTTTATTAAAGTATATTTTTATCCAAAAACTATTTTTGTTTCTCAATTTTCTTGTTTTTCTTTGGCACGACCGAATGATAGAATTGAAAAAGAATTAATCAAATCAACTCCTCTCAATTTTAGTGGTTCAACCACTTTCATTTTTTTTTTTTGTTTTTCTACTAAAAAATAATAAATGACCTATATTTTAATTTATTGGTCACCAATATTTTTTCTTTTTACTAATACTTATCTATTGAATAAATTTACAACACTATTAATTAACACAAATAAATTTTAAAATGACATATTTATTTATTTTTATTGTACTAGTGTAATTTAATTACCCACTTAATAAAAATTAAAATATTTTTAATTTTTATAAATTTTGTAAACTTTACTCAATGACGTTCTATCATTCATAATATCATGTCATTATTAATAAGTCATAGTAATAATTGCTTGTACTTCATTGCTATTTATAATAATTATTATTATATATAATATTTAATTAATTATTTAAAATAATTTTGAATAATTATTTTACTTTATTTATTTTTACTAGTAAGGTTAATAGGTCAATTTAAGGTAAAAATAATTTACAGACTAAATTATGCCACTTATCAACATCTCATTAGTTAACAACTTATGTCAATTAATTATATGATGTATTTAACAATTAAGTCTTGACAAATGCACATCTCAAGGAATCTTTAAATAAATATCCGGTTTGTTGAAATTTCCTGAATCAAATTATTGAATTCAGTCCGCTACCCTAGTGTGCAATGAGTATACTTTATATTGTAAGACTCTCTAAGTCCACGCTCAATTTGTCATAGGGAACTCCTCTATACGTCCGTGACCGTTACCACACACACACGTTACGGATATTATAAAGCAGCATGTTAAACCATACAAGTTGAGGTTATAGCATATACGTATAATCCCTCCGTCATTAATATCTTAGAAGAGTATAGATATAGATAATCACTATCAAATCTTTATTTGCCTAACTTTAAATTTATCTCCAGATTTGTATTTCTATTCTCAGGGTTTATACTTGTGGCCACAAGATTTCCTAAAATAAAGCATCAAGATATACAACTCACTCATATGAGCTAACGGATCCCATATCTACGCACATCAAACTCCATGAGCATCGGACTATACCCAGCGATACCGAGTGGTCAGATTATGAAAGGTTTTTGACATGTGTGAAACCAAAGTATGGTGGATCACTTACAATCCCACTATGGTGCTCAAGTCAAAGGATCATGAATACTACTCAACTCGGAAGACCTTCCATTGATGGCTTTATGAGATGTCTATTGGAGGTTTTCGTGAGTCTATTCAATACTCAATCCTTACTAAATACCTGTATCTCTATACGAGCTTTTGTTAAGCTCATGATTTGTTAAGACTAACCATCTGAACCAAACAGATAAAAACATACATTAATCTATATTATTGAATTTTATCAATAAACCCTCATTGATGAAATTAGATCAAGAATATAGTGTTTAAGAACATGCTTGCATAATGATATATTTTTAGCACCATCTGTAACTTTTTGCAGCTACGTCATTACCAATATATTCTCATGTCTTTGTCACATTTTAGACAAGACTCTAATTCCTTAAATTTTGTTAGCTCTTATAATTTGTTAACTTTTAACTCTTATAATTTGTTAACTTTTAGCACTACTAACTCTTAACACTTATAACTTTTAGCGTTGCTAACTCTTAGCACTGATCTAAACTCCTTTAGATCAGATCTGAACTCCTTCAAATTATACAATGTCTAAAACATTACAAGCATTTTACCATATAATAATTAATAATATTAACGATTTTATTAGAAATGTTAATTGTATAAATATTATAGTTAAATATTTATAAATAATGGAATGACACGTAAGCACAAATCTTAACATTGCAACGTTGAAAGTTATAAATGTTAAGAGTTAGCACTGATAAAAGTTACCAGGTTATAAGAGTCAACGAAATCTAAGGAGTTAGAGTCTTGTCTAAAATAGGACAGAGACTTGAGAATATATTAGTAATGACATAGTTGCAAAGAATTACAAATGGTGCTAGAAAATGTCATTATACAAATATATTTTCAAATACAGTGTTCCTGGTCTATCTTTACTGATGTGGGTCTGTTGGTAAAGACCTTATTAAATATAGATCAATGTATATCTATATCTGGATGGTTAGTCTTAGCAGACCATGAGTTTAGTGGAAGCTTGTATAAAGATACAAGTATTCAGTAAGGAATAGGTACTAAACAGACTCACGATGACATTCAATAGACATTCTATAGAGCTGTCAATAAATAGTCATTTCGAGTTGAGTAGTATTTATGGTCCTTTAACCTGAGTGCCACAGTGGGCTTGTGAGTGATCCACTGTACTTTGGTTCTACACATATCATAATCTTTCATAGTCTAACCACTAGGTGTCGCTGAGTATGATCCGATACTCATAAAGTCTAGTGTTCGTAGATATAAAATTTATCAACTTATTTAGAGAAATAATATATCTTGATACTTTTAAAATTGTGTTTCAAACATTTTTACGATCATAAACAATTATACTACATCAATATTCAAAGTGATCAAAGATGAATATAATACGATACCTAAGAGTTAATAGATAAATTAAATGTACTTTCAAAGGAGTTGGTCATAAAGCCAAAAACTACATCAAACTTTATAAATACAATAAAGAAGATTCTTCTACCAAAAAATGCTCTTTTTTTATTATTATTATTTTTATATTTTTATATTATTTTTTTAAAACATCATTCATTTGAGTTAAACATAAGAAAGTTCTTGGCAAGACCACCACCAATTAGCCTTAATTGATTATTTTTTACAACATTAAAAATTTTAATTATTAAGAAATTCTTGTAAAGAGTAGAAGCAATATATATACGTGATATAACTATTTCCGTAGAGTATAAATTCAACCGTTGGCAAAAAATTTAGAAATTAACTTCCAACTTAACCAAGAAGCAAAAAAATCACAGGTCAATGTTAACAAATCTTCCAAAACAAAATCAATGTGTACTACTAATTAAAGTAAAAATATACTCCTACAAATTCTACGAGATTCTAAACTTTCACTCACGAGAATAGCAGTGACAACTATTCCAACAAAAAGTGGTACCCGTAAAACTATGACAAAAACAAGCGTAAAAGTCCTCTAAATTTGTTCTTATTGAAGTGAATGGCTTTTATTAGAAAAAAACCTCAAATAAACTTAAGCAATTTTGTTTAATATTACAATATATTTCGACTTGAATTGTTTGTTATAATGTTCCATATTAACATTAAAAAATATTGGTGGTTTTTTTTTTCACTAAATGTTTAATTTAACTTGTTTTCAATGATCTGATTATTGGAAAACATTTGTCAACTTATGTAGCAACAAAACTTTGAAAATATATCAATTATCAGTTAGTAAAATTAAATTAAAGGAGTTCATCGACCACTAAATTAAAAATCATTTGAATTATTTCTATTATTTCTTTCTTAAAAATGCTCTTATAATATTAATTTCCTTTCACACATAAGTCTTTTTATTTTAATTGTTAAAATATTTTATTTTATTTTTACTTTATATATTTATGTTCTGGTTGATTATATGGATTTTGATTAAAAGTTTTGAAAATTAATAATTTAATCTCTGTATTTTTATTAAATTACTCATTTGACTTTTAATATTTTAGAAATTATAAATTATATTTACTATTTTTATTTTTAAAATATATTGTTGAAGTAGAAGCATACAAATAAGTAAAATCACTCAAACAATATATGCAAAACAAGTTATTAAGAAAATAAAAAGAGAGAAAAGATAGAATGAGAACACACAAAGAATTACATGGTTCGACAATTTGTCTATATCTACGGTGGATCAAAATCACACTCATTTCTTATCGAATCACAAGACACTTGCAAAACATGCCTTTTACAAGAAAAATTACAAAGAAAACTCTCTCTTACACTCTAAAATTTTCTCTCACAAAGATTTCTTACTTGATCACTTAGATTTCTTTTTTTATCATAAAAATATATTTACAAGCCAATTGACAGTCTTTATATAGGCTTTAGAACATCATAGGTTAATCCTAAACGTGTGTGAGTCGTATTAGGGAGTCCTAAAGTAAGTGAGAGACGAAATAAGGAAGTCTTAATTCAAAAAACACTTCCCGTGTCCAGTGCCACGGCACTCACCGCTCACCATCGCAGCGCACGTGGATCTCGCATTAGCGCTGCAGTGCTTGTCGCCTGGTGCTGCGGCGCTCACGCTCTGGACTAGGCGCCGTGACGTTGGTGCCTAGTCGCCGCAGTGCTGGCGCTCGGTGCGCTCCTATTCATTTTTCTCCTTCTTTCGCGTCCGTCTTCGATCCTTGCGCACCTTACACACTTGGCTTGCTATCTAAACCATATCCCAATGATTTTCAATCAATATTCTCACAAATCCTCTATTTGATTTAAAATCATTCACAAAACTACTCGATCTCTCATTTTCACATCTTCGGTCACCCTTACAAAGTAGTGACTCCGGTTAAGTCCTTGCATAGGACGAACTTAACCGAAGACAGTGGCTTAGTCAATATATCAGTAGGATTTTTAGACGACGCTATCTTCGTTAGGCTAACTTCACCACTTTGGACAATCTCTCGAATGTAATGGAATCTCACATCAATATATTTTGACCTCTCGTGGAACACTTAATGCTTGCTAAGGTGTATGGGACTTTGGCTATCGTAATATACACCGGTGTTCACAACTTCACTAGCCAATAACTCCGCGCATATACCTTTTAACCACACGGCCTCTTTTATAGCTTCACCAACAACTATGTACTCCGCTCTGTGGTAGATAGTGCAACCACATGTTGTAGAATCGATCTCTAACATACACTACACCCAAACACTATGAATAACCCGTCAATAATATTCTTTTGTCTAGATCACCTGTATAATCTGAGTCTACGTACTCTCTTACTATTTCATTGTTGTCCTCATCCTTTTAATACATTAACCCATGATTTGATCTACTCACCACACTTTACTGCAAGTCAGTGATCTTTACCCAGATTTATCATGTATCTACTCACCATACTCACATCCTGTGCTATGTCTGGTCTTATGTAAACCATTGCATACATTATACTCCTCACAGCGCTTGCATATGGCACTTTACTCATCTACAGTTTCTCTTCCTCGGATACCGGCGACTATACTGCTGAAAGTCTGAAATGCATGGCCAAAAGAGTATAGACAACTTTTGCGTTGGACATACCAAACTTCTTCAGAATTTTGAGTATATATCGCTGTTGGGATAAGAAAATAACATTTTTTCTTTTTCTCATAATATCCATACCCAAAATTCTCTTCGTTGCTCCTAAATCCTTCATTTCAAAATTGCCACTCAACTATTTCTTTAGTTTCTGTATTTCTTCCGTATTCTTATATGCGATCAACATATCACCGACGTATAGAAACAAATACATCATCCCACAACTTATGTTCTTGAAATACATGCATCCATCATACTTGCTCCTACTAAAGCCACAAATCATCATAAACTCATCAAATCTCATATACCACTGTTTAGGTGATTGCTTTAACCCGTATAATGACTTCTTTAGCAAACAAGCATGATATTCTTTTTCGGGCTCCTCGAACCCTTGCGGCTGTGTTATGCATATCGTTTCTGCAAGCTCTCCATGTAGAAAAGCTATCTTTACATCCATCTGCTCTAGATGTAAATCAAAGTTTGCACACATGGCTAACAAAATCCTAATAGGTGTGTGATTGACGACTCAAAAGAATATCTCATGAAAATCAACTCACTCTCTTTGAGTAAAACCTTGTGCAACTATCTTAACCTTGAATCTTGTAGGCTCTATCTCCGGTATCCCCTCTTTCACCTTATACACCCACTTGCATCCGACTAGTTTCTTTTGAGGTCTTTCCACCAACTTCCAAGTATTGTTCTTTCTAAGAGAACTAATATCTTTTTCCATAGCCTACTACCATTCTTTCTTATTTTCACTCTTCATAGTTTCACCATATGTCATAGGCTCATCATACTCAAGAGTATAAGCATAATTAAAAGCATGAGCAACTAAATCTGCTTGTGCATACCTGACTGGTGGGTTAGTTATTCTCCTTAGCTTGTCTCTGGCTAGCTGGTACTCTTCAAGTTCCATCTCAGAAGTTTTAGTCTTTCTTTGGGTGGACTTAGAGGAACTCGCCGGTGTTCTTGGTTCATCTTCAAGGATCTCTTCGTTGAAGTATTGATCTGGAGACATATCAGATCTACTATTAGGCTTTACTTCAACTTCTATTAACTCGGGTGCTGAGTCTTCCTTGGGAACATGTTCTTCTTTCTCATCTTCTTGGGAGGTTTTTAGCATCGTCGTCTCATCGAATGTTACGTCAGAACTTATAATACTCCTTGGTGGTGTCAAGTCTTTACACCACACCTTGTATCCTTTCACTCCTTCGAGATATCCTATGAATACCCCTTTGATAGCTTTAAGTTCCAACTTCTCCTCCTTAACATGTACAAAGGCAGGGCAGCCAAATATTCTGAGGTGTTCATACTTCGGAGGATTGCCAAACATTTCTTTTCTGACATCTTGAAGTCAATTACTGAGGAGAGACTTCTGTTAATCAAATAATTTGTCGTCACTATATCTTCTCGCCAAAACATTTTGGACATCTTTGCATTGGTAAGCATCCATCTAACCCTTTCAAGTAGGGTTCTATTCATCATCTCAGCTACGCTATTCTGTCGTGGTGTTGATCTCACCGTTTTATGCCTTGCAATCCCATGCTTAGCACAAAACCCATCAAACTCTTTATTGCAAAATTTGAGGCAATTGTTAGTTCTCAACCTCTTCATCTTTTTGCCAGTCTGATTTTCAACAAGAGCCTTTCAAGTCTTGAACACTTCAAACGTGTGATCCTTACTCTTCAACACATAGACCCACAGCTTCCTTGAATAGTCATCAATTAAACTGAGAAAATACTTGGCACCACCATGAGTAGCTGTCTGAGCTGGTCCTTAAAGATCCGAGTGTATGTAGTCAAGAGTCCCCTTAGTTATGTGTTCGCCGGTACTAAACCTCACCACCTTATGTGCTTTTCCAAGCACACAGTGCTCATAGAACTTTAAGGGCTGAAACTTATCCCCACCAAACTCCTTTTGACTAAATAACTCCTTTAGGTTTCTCTCGCCTAGGTGTGCCAGTCTAAGATGCCACAACTTGGTTTGTATACTCTCATCATCTATAGAGAATAGTGCAGAACCACTCACGACTTTACCCTTAAGTACATAAATGCCTTTGCGCTTCTCCCCTCTCATTACCACCATAGAACCCTTCAATACTCTCAAAATCCCTCCATTAATCTTAGTGGAACACCAATTCTGGTCTAAAGTCCATAATGAGATCAAGTTTCTCTTCAAGTTAGAAACATACCTAACATCTGTTAACTCTCTCATTCTCCCATCATGCAACCTAAGCTTAACACTTTATTCTTATCTTATGCTCTCTTCTCAGGATAGTTCTTTATGAAGTGCCCATATTTCTTATAGCAATAGAACTTTCTAGGAGTCTTAAACTTCGATCTTGAGCCCTTTTTTCCTTCCATCTATATATGAGGGCCTTCCTCTTACATATAAACTTTCTGCATTGCCATCGATATGCTTCTCTAATAACTTTGAGTTTGATGATGATTTCACATCACTCATCGTTAAACTCTCTCTATCGTAGAGTAGCATATCAACAAAACTCTCATAACTCTTGGGGAGTGAATTCAGCAGGATAATTGCTTTATTTTCATCTTCTATCTTGATGTTGATAGACTTAAGATCAATGATAATCTTATTAAAGATGTCTATATAGTCTTTCATCGGCGTCCCTTCTGACATGGACAACTGATACAGCTTCTTCTTTATATGCAATCTGTTGACCATCAATTTTTGCATATAAAGAGAGTCAAGCTTCTTTTAAAGACCTATCATCATCATCTCACCTGCTACTTTCCTTAGTACGTCATCGTTCAATGATAGAACGATTGTGCTATGTGCTCTTTCTTGAATGTCCATTTTTTTTGCTTCTACTTTAGATAGCTCTAGCATCTTCTCTTCATCATTAGATGGAGCTGTAATCTCTTCTAATGCCGAGTCTAGCATTTGGCTTACCAATAACGTCTTTACCTTCATTTTTCACAGATTGAAGTCATTCGTACCATAAAATTTCTCTACCTCATACTTAGGTGTGGCCATGTCAACTTAGAACTAAGCTCTGATACCAGTTTGTTGAAGCGGAAGCACACAAACAAGCAAAATCACCCAAGTAATATATGCAGAAATAGTTATTAAGAAAATAAAGAGAGAAATGGTAGAAGGAGAACACACAAAGAATTATGTTGTTCAACAACTTGCCTACGTCTACGGTAGATCAAGATCACACTCTTTTCTTATCGAATCATAAGGCACTTACAAAGTACGCCTTTTACAAGAAAGATCACAAAGAAAACTCTCTTTTGCACTCTAGGGATTTTCTCTGACAAAGAACCACAAAGATTTCTTACTTGATCACTTAGATCTCTTTCTTGATTACAAAGATATATTTACAAGCTAATTGACAGTTTTTATATAGGCTTTAGGATGTCTTAGGTTTACCTTAAATATCTAGGAGTCATATTAGGGAGTTTTGAAGTAAGTGGGAGACGAAATAAGAAAGTCTCATCGAGAAACACTTCTCGCACCGCAGCACTCACCACCGCGGCGCTGGTGGATCTTGTATAGGTACCGCGACACTCGTCTCCTAGCGCCACGGTGCTCACGCTCTGGACTGGGCACCGCGGCGTTGGTGCCTAGTTGCAGCAGCGCTGGCGTCTGATGCGCTCCTCTTTGTTTTTCGCCTCCTTTTGCGTTCATCTTTGATCCTTGTGCACCTTACGCACTTGGCTTGTTCTCCAAATCATATCTCAATAATTTTTAATCAATATTCTCACATATACTTTTTTATTATCATTTTTATTATTAAAATATAACTACTTTTGTCTTTAAAGAACTTAATTAACAAAATTTAACAAAAATATAAGGATTAAAGTGACAATTTTCTTAAAAATTTAAGCAGTTCTGCCATTCTGGATTAAGAATAATATTATGTGAGAATCCAGCACATGATATGTGATCGGTTGTATGATTTACAAATGCCGAAAGAAAACGCTAGCCGTTTCAGCCGGGTCCTTCAAATATCCTAATTTATTTTAATGCAAATATCATACTAATCATTAATAATTTAATTATAATAAAATCAGTCAAAACACAAAAACAATACAACTAGCCATGTGATTTCAATTACAAGCAGAGATATTAAAACCACCCCAATAAAATAAATATATGTTCAAAGTTGGTATCATAATTTGACTCGATTCATAATGTCATATTAAATATTTTGTTATAAGATAAAGTCAAAAAAAAAAAAATACAACTTAGTCCATGTGATGTCAATACCAATACAACTTTATTATAAAATGAGTTCACATTAAAAAATAAATAAAATAAAAGGTGTGAATATGTTAATATATGGTAGGTAAAGCTACACCATATTAAATTGTTTTATATAATATTATACTACGACATATGTTGAATAGAATTCGAATTAATAATTTAGTGGTAGTTCATATTGTTTTTCTTCAGGTTCTATTATTACTATAATACAGAATTTTCTTTTTAATTTTTGTGTAAGAGATTAAAATATTTATGTGCCTTAAACTAAGCATTTTTTTGAGTTAAGATATTAGCAGTGTCACTAAAATTCTATTTCCAATTTATCTTGGGTTTATTGGTAGATTTTTACCAATGTGAAAGTATTAAAAAATATTTTTAAGAAAATATATGATAATATTGTTGGGTCTATCTCTTATTAGATTCAATTAGCTCGTGTTAAGAGTTCAGTCTCACTTCAACTAAAAAGAACCTGATAGGGCATGCAGGCTTCTCTCACATATGCAAACAAAATAATTCAGATTACCTAAACCTATCGATACAAGAGAACTACAACGAGAGTACCTGAGAAGGTGAGAACATAAAGAAACTTAGCATTTATTCTAATTACTGTACATTGAATATTAATTTTGTAAGAAACGACCGAAATATGTGTTTAAAAATGAATTAAATTTAAACAACATAAGTTCGCTTGAATACTATTAAGAAAGATTTTAATTGTGAATTAATAGTATTTATGATTAAGGTCTATTGGGTTATTACTATATTTATTAAAAAATAACTCATTAAATCTTAATTTATATAAAAAGTTAAGTGCTAATTTGCGAAGGGACATGATGTTAAACAAACATACACAAATCTTGAAACAAAAAGTTAAACTAATCTAAAAGAACAAAAACTAACAACTTTGCTTATTCTTTCATTATAATTTACTTCCTCGTACATATGTCCTCTTTAATCTTGTAATTACTAATTTGAGTATTAAAATATTATATTTTATAAGAGGACATAGGGTTTTTATGCGATTGTTGAAATAGGCCTAGAGTAGGATTGGTTCAAAGGATGAGAATAAGCCTTGCAAATACACAAGGTAGTGAGATAATTTCTCTGAAACTTTGTATCAATAACTTCAGTAGCATAATCTATGAAAATACAATAGAATTAAGCAAAGAGTTTCTTAGAACAATAAAAGGTGTGAATATGTTAATATATGGTAGGTAAATTATACCATATTAAATTGTTAAGTGGGTGATATCGCCTACCACTCAGTGAGCGACGGGCCACTATTTTACACTGTTTAGCATGCACAATGCCAAACAATGTTCATCGTCCATAAAATTAAATCTCTATATATATAATATTTATTACAACATATGTTGAAATAAGTTTAAATTAGTAATTTAGTGTCAATTCATATCGTTTTTCTTCAGGTCCTATTATTACTATAATAAAGAATTTTTTTTAAATTTTATGTGTAAGAGATTAAAATATTTATGAGCCTTAACCTAAGCCTTTTTTTCGTTAAGATATTAGCATTGTGTCACTAAAATTCTATTTCCAATTTATCTTGAGTTTATTGGTAGATTTTTACCAATATGACTGTTAAAAAAATATTTTTAAGAAAGCGTGTAATAACATATTAGATAAGATTATACTAAAACAAATTAAATATAACCTATTTTGAAATATCACGTATTAAGTTAATTTAAATTTATAGTTTTGTAATTATTTTATAACTGGATATATTTTTAGACAAAAACATAAGAAAAAAAGAGAGTCACAACTACTATTTTATGAAGAAATAGATTAGTGCCGTGTAATACTTCTCCTATACAATAAAGTAATGCTAGGTTTATAAATTTTGGTTACAAAATTTATATTTTAACGAATATATCTCAAATTAATGACTATCACATATTAGGTAGTTATTATTATTTTTATTTACTTATTAATATAATAGTTATATAATAACGACTAATAATTGACACATTAAATAACACATTAATAAATTTTGCATTATTTTTATATGGTTAAGCTAAAAAGAAAACAACTAGTTCATGTTGTTTTTTTCTTTTAAAATTTTTATGACATAAAAGATAAATCAAAATTTTCTATTTAAACTTCAAACCTCTTATATCAATTCAAGAGATTTTATCAATGAAATCAATTAATACCCTCAAATAAGTAAAATTGTCATGTTAATTATACTTTAAAATAAATAAAAGAAGAGAAAATTAATAGTTTTCTCCTAAAGTTTGGTAGAATAATATTTTAGTCCAAACACTTTTGAAAATAAACAAGTACCTCCCCCAACCAGAGGGGGAAAAAAAGTAAAAATGCACCAAACTTAAAATAAACAAATTATATAATAATATAATTATCTAATTATTTAAAAGCAAAAGCTGGTGGTTTAACTATAAATAAATTATATTTTATTTTCAATTTTATTTTTGAATTTGAATTACTTAAAATTTGCAGGATAATACAGTTCCTCACAATCTAATCCCCATAAATCAATTTAGTTTTTAAGTTTCTTTTTATTTTTTCTTTATAAAAAGAATAATGTTTTATTAAGGTTAATTGTTACTAGCTGTATAATAATAATAATAATAATAATAATAATAATAATAATAATAATAATAATAATAATAATAATAATAATAATAATAATAACAACAACAACAATAATAATAATAATAAAGTTGTACAAGTTGCAGAAGGATACAATTCATCTTAATCCAAACCCTCCAATTAGCATATTTACGACTTAATTTTTTACTAAAAAAAATTATTTTGGTAATTGTTACAAGTTGTAAAATAATCTTATCGAAAAATGTACGTATTTTACTAAATAAAACTATTTTGAGGTTGTTTTTTTTTTAGGCTTAATGCTTAATATGACTTAATTTAATTTATTCAGTCATTTAAATTATTTTTTAACTTAATAAGAATTTTAAATTAATTTTAGCTTAATTAATTTTTTTTTTCACTTTTTAGCTTAATATAAAACATGAAAATGATATTATTAATTTCTTTCTCAAAAGAATCCTTATTAAATTTATATAATACATTCATTTTCATATAAAACTTGTTGCTTTTATTTCCTATTAATTACCTATCATATAAATTTCATACTTATTGTATTGATAAATCTTATAATTAAAGTGCTTTTTTTTCAACTTACTTACAACTTGAAAAAAAATTATAGATCATAAATAATTGCAATAAAATTTATATTAATATTATTCAATTATTAATTTGTATAATTAATTATTATTTTAGGTATATATATTTCATTTTTTGGTTAATTTATCATTAAAAATTTATAAGGGTATAAATATAAAAATATTTTAGTTTCTAGTTATTTTTATTTTAAAAAGATAAATAATTTAACACTTATATTTATATATTAAACAAAAAATAAAAATAAAAAAGCAAGTTATTCAGATTCATCCATTCAGCTTTATTATAAATTCAACTCCATTCAAAATCTAATTAAAAAAAACAAATAAATTATATAGTTTTTAGAATGTTTTAACAGACTTTCTAAGAACCATTAAAGTTGGGAATTATGTTACTTACTAAAATTTTTAGGGGTATTTTATTGAGTTCCACAAGTGTTTGGATTAAGTGTATCCTCTTCCGAGTAAGAAAATCAATTTGTAAGAAAGCTTTAGTTTTAGTCCACTTCTATTGAAGCGTACATCCTTACTATTACCAACTCTCAGGGAAAAATGATATTAATCAAATCATTATAAGTTATCATTTTAAAAACATATATATATTTACAGAATAAAAAGATTCGAAATCAAAACTTCTATTTTGATATAAAAATGTGCACTATAAATTTTTTATTATCAGACCATTATTGCGAGAACTACATAGTAAAAAATTGTAACAATCAATTGTTAATAAATTTATTTAGATCATCATTTGACCACTCATCTATTTGTATTAAAAATAAGGACTGAAACTAGTATTTTCGAATTTGTTAGAATCAAACTAGGGACTGAAACTAGTACTCTTCTTCTTCTTCTTCTTATTATTATTATAATTATTGTTAGTTTTAATATCGTTGTTATTATTATTGTCAGAGTAATGCTAAGCATATCAAATTATATCTTAATTTTGTATTTTAAAAAGTGATGTGTCAAGTAATTATTGAGTGTAATAAATAATTTTAAAATTTATACTATTTTTATAATCCAATAATTATTTAACACATCACTTTTTAAAATATAATTTAAAATACTTAACATTATTTTTATTGTTATTATTGTTATCCTTCTTGTTGTTATGATGACGATGGAACATTCAAAATGTTTATTTGTTTACTTGTCTCTTTTTATTCAGTGAAGGAGAATTAAAATAAAGGACTTCAGACATCAATTGAGAGATTTAATTACCTCTATGCTATGATTATAATTATGGAATAAATACATTAGGGTCTAGGATGGTCATGGTCCACCTAAGTAGGGTGAGCAATCTCAATTTTTGGTTGATTTCCTTCTAACCAAATTAAAAATTGAATTAATTAGTTCCCAAAAGGTGGAATCAGTTTAGTTTAGTTTAGTTTTCATTTTTTTTGTCTTTTTTCTTCTTATTTTATATATTTTTTTTAATTTTTAAACTAAATTGAATTGAATCAAATCAAAATAAATTAATTTATTTTTTAAGGAAAAAGATATTTAAACTCTTAAAATTTGATTTAAAAGATAGTTTCATCCCTATATTTTTAGAATTACCCTAAAAAAAAGTTTTCGTTAAAATTTTAATTTTAATTTTACTAATTTTTGCTCTTTTATAGCGTTTTTTTAGATGCAATACTACTATCATCATGCAAATCACAATATTTTGAATATGATAGTGTCAATGGTAAGTCAAGATCTTGTTGTCGATGTCGTTGAAAGGGATGTTTAGGTAATTTTAAGAACAAGAGGGGTGAAATTGTCATTTGAATTAAATTTTAGGGGTTTAGATATCTTTATATTTTGTGTTTATTTTAAATTTTTTTTAAAAAAAAATTGAACTAAACTATGAATCGAATCAAAATCGAATAAATCATTTCTAATCAAATAAAAATTACTTATAAACTGAACCAAAACGAACTAATTCAGTTTGGTGGAATTAATCTATTTGGTTTGAATATATTCACCCTACTTTTAAGCCCCACAAAAAAAATTTAAACTAATAAGTGACTATTTATGAATTTATCCTTAAAATATATATATCTCCATGTAAATTTTAATGCATGTCATTTTATTCCCTTTTATAGAAACTCTAGACTTATAACTTTTAACACTTTCATTTTAGCCTCCAACATTTGAATTTTGAATTTACTCTTCCTATAACCACCAAACCATTAATTGTTTTTAAAGAGAATTATTATGACTTTCAATATTTTTGTTAAATTTTTTTTATTTTGTCATTATATTATTTGAGTTCCTTATTATTAATTTTTTTATAAGGAAAGTTGTGGTTTCACATTGTTGATGTTCAAAAATCTATAAAGGCTTAAGTGCAAGCCCATACATTGAGGTATGTATAACAAGGAAAGAAATGAAGCTTAACTTATTTTTGGGATATTATTGTGGGTTGTGATTTGGTATATATAGAGTTGCACTAAATAAACCCAAAGTGTGTAGACCTTAAATTAAAATTCATTAGGGGGTATTTAGTCGAAAATAAGGGTAAGCTCACGTTATTAAATGTCTACTTATACATTTATTAAGAAACTCTAAATTGATTATGTAAGTGCTATTGGCCTCTTGAATTCAATAACAACTAAGGTTATGTTTCTCAAATCTGATGCATGTATCAATCTCTTTGAGCATTAAAACTCAATAATCTAAAATAACTAAGTCATGTTCCAACAAATTAAAAGCATTAAGTATAAAGAAATATAAATGAATTGAACTTAACTTTGTTAATAATTAACTAAATGATCTAAACATAGTATCAATAAAGTTACATCAAACTCTAGAATGAAGGTTTAGTCAAATATAGATACACCCATAACTAATATCATAAAAAAAAATTCATAGTGGATTTAGTAAAGGAAAAGAGAAAAGGAGGAAAAACTTTTATAGAGATGATCTTCAAAGCTCGAATCCTTTAAGAATCTTTAGCCTTCAAGTATATCTCTCTAGAAAATAGCTTAATCTTCTTTGAAAATTGTATCTCAAAACCTTAATTTTATGCTCCACTTTCTCTTCCTCTTAAATAATGGCATTTGGGTTTCTATATATAGAATTCAAATAAGGAAAAATTTTAGGGCATTCTTGATTTGTTAGCGGCACCATGGCTTAGATAACTTGGGGCCACGACTTGGACTTGATTCGAGTTAGGGCCACACCTTAGAGGTGTTGCTTCAATTAGCGCTGCGACCTAAAAAAGTTGGTGCCACGATACCAAGGCTTGCACTTTTGGCATTGTAGCTTGGATGTTTGGGCGCTCCGGCTTGGTTCTAATTTTTCTTCCCATTCTAGTTTCTGGGTTGCGGCTTGAGATTAAGAAACGACCAATTTGTCATTTTTCTTCAATTTTTGCTCTTCTTGTTGTACCACTTTATTGAAACTTATAAAATAATAATAACATGCATAAAAGCCACGTATTCCCACTTAAATTGAGTAATTATCAAGTTTAGAGAGTTAAAATATCATATATAAAATGCACTGATCGCTAAGTTAATTGAGAAACATAGTTTTAATGAAACACTATTTGGCCTTTTGACTAATTCCTAAAATACAATATGATAACTTCCTTATTTAAATTGGTATCTAATAAGTATATTAGTGTTTTATTTGTAATAAAATTGTACTTTGTCACTTTTATTTATTAAATTTATTTTACCTTTTAAGAGGGTAAAAAATCATTAAAAATGGCTAAATAAGGAGTTTTAGCTTATTATAAGCTCTATCATCATGAAAAAATAGTCATATTTATAGGAAAAACAAGTTGGAAGATCCTTAATCCAAGGCATTACACACAAGACAAACAAAGTACTAACTTAGAGCACATGACATTATAATTGTTTTATACAATAACCCACTCATCATCATTGTTTTGCGCTATTCCAAAATTTAAATACACCATAGATGAGTATTAAGAACTAAAACATAAGATTTTAGGAGTGCGTCCCTCCTAATATTTACAAAACTCTAGTTTTACAATATAAGCCCTATGGTTTGCATTGCATGCTACGCACCTTATATAGGTTCTATAATGTCTCTCGTCATCCTTAAGCATACCATCACGCCAAGTGTTTCTATATTATTTATTGTGCTAGTTCAACTCCCATACCTCTCACAGTTGATGATTGAATTTATCAGTTTAAACCCCTTTCTCTTGAGTCAGCTTGATCAAATTTGCAGCATTAACTTTTAGGACTTCATGAGCTCTTCATGAGCTTGGTAAGCCTTACTCTCGAAATCATTAAGATGAAAAGGCCGAGATCTAATATTTCAGACCTAACCCATATCTTTTGTATAACTTGCCATATAAATGTAAAATCATTGCAACTAATAACGTTATACCATGTTATGATCTTTTCATACCGGCCCAACACATGTAATTGATTTTAATGATCAAGCATAAAGCTTATGAAGGATTTTATTTCTCATATAAAACATATTAATATTTTTAACTTGGATAATGTATGCAAGAAATTAGTAAAAGTTTCTTCGCTTAATATTTATATTCACACTCTCCTTCTCGCTCTTTATTTTTTGAAAAAAAATTCATATACTCATAAACTTGATGTAATTTTAATTAATTTTCATATAATAATGTCAAACTATTAAAAGAAATTCAATTTAAAGATCTATTTTAGATTCACCATAACGTAAAATAAAATGTTTAACATTCTTACCAAAACGTGTGTGTATATATATATATATATATATATATATATAATGGTATTACTAATTAACAAAATGGTTTCTATTTACCCATTTGCAATTACCGGATTATTACTGAATGAACTAGAATGTGCATTGCAGATGTTTTTCTTGTTATAAAAATACTTGAATGATAAAATAGAATTATCATTAAAAATTAATCATCAGGAAAAAACTTAAAGAAATTGAAATTTTCTTCTCAGTTACGCTTATTGATTCCTATGGTAAAATAACTCTCTAAAATCTGCTTAAATTTGAACCTTTAGTTCAATCATATTAAACTATCTTGCCTCCTGATGTAACTTAGTTGATTGTGAATGCACATTTAAATGTGAGTTTGAATAATAATAAAAAATAAGTATTAGTGTTTAATGGTGAGTTTTCACATTTCAATCCAAAGATTTTTTTAATAAAAAAATTATAAACTGTCATAATAAGAGATTTTCTTATAATAGTAGGATAGATGTCACAAAAATCTTCATCCTAGTTACATATTGCCCTTTCACTGAAATTTATTCTGTGCCTTCTTATTCTTTTTTTTAAAAAAAAAAAATCATGATAGCAATCTACACACACTCACACACACATATATATATTATTGGGGTACAATTAAGTGACAATTGGCTCACTAAAAGAAGTCTTGGCATTTAGGTTTAATTTTTTTCATGAGTAGCCCTGCCCAAAACGAGCTACCTTGATAGACTGAGCACGGATCCAAACACTTAAACCTCTATAACTCAGCTTATAAAGCTCATATAATGGGACCTGTGTTAAGACACGTGTCACCATTCAATACTAATATCAAAGGACGCGTTGCAAATGACCTAGACACCAACTACATTATCATGGACATACCAATAGGTGTACATATTAGCATAGCTCAGGTCCTCGCCATTTCACTAATAGGACTTACTAGAGGAGCATCTAGACGCCTCAACATTCAACTGTTAACTCTAAAGATAAGGTCAAATGAGAAAATTCTCAAAGAGTTAATGGCTAACCTGCATGTTAGCTTGCACCAAAACCATGTCTCCTATTGACACTGCTAATACTACTGACATAGAAGACAGAGTTGTTTAGATTTGTTGAGGAAGCTCAGTATTGGATTCATTGACCTCAAGAGAATAAAGCCTGCTTAAGTTGGCTACTTTAAGCAAGTTTTTTCAAGATGCCACTATAAAAGAGATGATTCTCTAATTAAATGTTGCCACTTGTCACCCTTAAAGGGGTAATCTTATGCCAACTCCATCCACCTTTAGGGCTCATCTATATTATAAAAGTCTTACTTTCTCCAAAAGAAGAAGAGAGATGATAAGTCATAAGTTAAAGCTCTATTATTCTACTTTTTCTTATTTGTTCATTCTTTTATTTTCCTCTTCATTTTTATATTAGGGCTTTCATTACAACCCTGCTTGACAACCTTCAATCATTTATCAGTACTAAGGAAACATTTACCAAAATGCAAGAAATGACCTCCACAAGTCTAAAGAAAGGAAGAACATAGAAGCTCATTGTAAGAGACATTACTTTCGTTGTAACTTATATTTTATAATATCTTCTTCATATAATAGATTTCGACAATGAGCTCCATCTGTAGATGTAGGCCTTTAGGCTGAACCACGTAAATTTTTGTATTAATTCTCTTTATATTGTATTTTCTTATTAGTTGTAGTATTACTGAATTGTTAGCTTAGTATATATGAGCTCTACTGAGTCATACTACTTATAGTCGTCTCTGAAAAGCTCCCGACATTAGTTTTAATTTAGACCACCTACTAACTATCCTATAAACCCTAAGTCTCCATTAGCTTTCGAAATATATTTTAGGCTCTTCCTTACTCAACTCTACTCTCCCTAAGTACCTCATCTGACCTTAAACAAGACCTTAGTAGCTCTCTAAAACCTAGCTTAGCCAAACTATAATCTCTAAGCAGTTATCCACTCAATATCCTTAGCTCTGGTAACCTCTACTGAGTTATTGCTCTCTTTTAGTAAACAAATTCTCAATAGTTTAGGCTAATGAGATGGATGGGCCCTTGAGCTTATAGGTCTACCAAATTTGACCCTGAACAGCTGACGCCATTTATGGAAAAGTAACAAAAAGCTCTTCAATGACTAGAGCTTAGATCCTTACTTGAGAACTTACTTGAATAACAATATGGCAAGTTTGAAAGGATGTTATAAGATTATATTTGAAAGCTACTCTCCGAGGTCAAAGGTAAAGGTAGATCCAACGGAGAAAGTTGTGCTAAAAGCTCTGAGTCCAGATTCAAAGGTGAAGCATAAAAAGAAAACTCATCGTCAAGAGTTTGAGGTAACCTCTTCTGTTTCTCATTTTCTTTGTTATTCATAAGGAATCATAATACAGTGCTAAGTTACATAAGATTATTTAAGGTCGAAATCAATAAGATATGTAGTAAGGCCTCAAGTTATTTATTAATACCTTTATTGATATTATCATAAAAAAACCTCTTGATTGAGTCTCATTAAGACCTCTACTGAGGTTTGAAGCACATAGACCTTCCCTAACTTGTAAATTTAAAGCTATTAAGGCTTAATGCACCAAGACCTTTAAAAGGTCAAGATCATTATGTTACAACCTCTTAAAGATACATATTTAGACCTTTACTAAGGTCACACGTATATAGACCTCAATTTAAGAGCACCAAGACCTTTGTAAAGGTCGAGGATATTGAGACCCTATAAAGGTCTATACTGAGAGTTATATAGTGCATAGTTTTATCTTTAGAACTTTGTGGAGCTCAATGTTGAATCTCTAGAGCTGTGTAGAGCTCAGTGTTAAATTTTAGAGTCGTGTAAGAGCTCATTTGTATTTTTAGAGCTGTGTGGAGCTCAAGGTGTAATCTCTAGAGTTATATAGAGTTCAATGTTGAATTTTAAAGCTGTGTAAGAGCTTATTTGTATTTTTAGAGCTGTGTGGAGCTCAATGTTTAATATATATAGTTGTGTAGTACTCTGTTTTATTTTCAGAGCTTTGTAAGAGCTCATTTATATCTGTAAAACTGTGTGAGAGCTCATTTGTATTTTTGAGCTATATGGAGCTTAATGCTTAATCTCTAGAGTAGTTTAGTACTCAGTTTTATCTTCAAAGCTATGTATAAGCTCATGTGTATCTTTAAAAGCGATGAAGGAGCTCAGTGATGAATCTCTAAAGCGGTGTGGAAGCACAAAATGTAATCTTTAAATTTGTGTAAAAGCTCATTTATATCTCCAAAGCTATGTAGAGCTCAGTGTTAAATCTCTAGAATATGGTTAAATATACCTTGAGCACGGCGAGAATTGAGTAAAACCCAGGTTTTCCATTTTTTATGAGGGTTACTATGCTTGACCCATAAGATAGGCCAGGGCGTATGCCCCAAGTATTCACTAATACGGTTTATTTCATTTAACATTCAGGGGTTGAGCTCTATGTTCTCTAATGTCCTTAGTCTGCACCAGTGGATAGTGCCTATAGGTTGCCAAAAATGACTTTGTGTGTAATGAATCATTTTTATGAGGGTTATTATATCTGACTACTAAAACCCCTCAATGTGTAAAGTGCCCTAAAGATGCCAAAAATCAATCTGTGTGATGATAAGTTTTTATGCCAAAAATGGTTGTGTTACAGTTATTTTTTATGAGATTATTACACCCAATATATGTTGAGCCTCGACGTGCACAAATGTGTCTCCAAAGTGGTTTATCTCTATTTAGAACTAAAGAGTAAAGCTTTAACGTATGCTAAGGTATCTCTAATGCGGCTTATCTCTAGTTGAAACTCAGGGGTTGAGCCTCAACATGTGCTAATATGTCTTAAAAGCGGGTTATCTCCATTTGAAACTAAAAGAGTTGAGCCCTAATTAAAAGCGCGCTGTTTTCCTAAGATGTGTACATGTCCAACATATTCATTACAATGCAATATGCATGTCATACATACATATTAGCAATAAGAAATCTAATTTTCTAACGCAACAAACAAATTTAAATTTAAGTCTTCATTACTTTAATAAAATAATATTGAAAATCATCTTATTTAGCCTTTGGATCAAAGTTGGAGTCCACCGTGAAGCACATGCATCGGTAATTCTAGGACCTAACTTATGGGCTTAAGCCTCTAGAATAGCAGCTCTAATTCTAGCAAATTATGTTTAACTATTAATACAGAATTAGTTAACTCTTTAACTAAATTTAAACTCTTTAAACTTAAGTGTAGTTAAACACTTTAACTACGTTATATTTGTTTCAAAGCAACACTTGCTTTTGCTTCATTAAAAATGAAAATCTAGTTTTGTTTATGCAACTTTTCCAAAAACAAAACATGTTTCCACCATTTTCTTAATGGCCGGACTTTGAGAAGAAAAAGATGATGAATATGAAAAAACAACTCTTACTTTTCAATTCTCTTCACTTGGCAGAATTGTTCAGCCAACCAAAATGCAAAACTCACATTTTTAAATGCAACACTTGCATTTCAATATTATTTTCAAAATGAGGCCCCACTTACCATATCCCTTTGTCTACAATAATAGAAACATTTTTACATTATGATACACTATTGCATCAAGCCTTGGCCGACCACTTCATCTCTTTAACTAAAATAAAACAATTTCATTTTATATGTTAATTTTCCTCTCAAGTCAAGAACAAGGCCAACACCATAGCAATGCATGCCCATATTGTTGGGGTGTTGTTAAATCACTAGGGTGCTTGCATGTGGGTTGTGTTCATCATACAATAAACATACATATCTCATACATATATGTGCATAACGGAAGATTAGATACAATGAACACATAAAATACATATTTAATAAACTGAAATTCGAGATTGAGAAATATCACCAATGAAGCCTTTGGATTTATTTTGCTTGAAGTCCACCATGAAATAAATCTTTGAACAATCCTAGCAATTAACAATGGTGGGTTTGATTGTCTAGAATAGCAGTATATTAATCCAGCATTTTGTTTAACACTTAAACTTGATTCATAGTTAAACTATTTAACTTGATTAAATTTGTTTTTCCTTTTATTCAACTCTTGAATAAATAAAACAAATCTTGTTTTTAGTTATTGCATTTAGTAACCATTTGTCTAATATATTTTGTTGTTCTAACACTTAAAACACAAGACAAAGAATTTTAATTTCTCAAATTGAAATGACTCCCAAAATTGCAAAACTTAAAAACTAAAAACTTATTGATTTTGAATTTCATTTCACTTTATATACTAATGCATAAATTTCAAACTAATTTGAATTTCATTTGCATTTCATTTGGCTTAACCTAATCTTAGTTAACATTTAACCTTAGTTAGATTATTTTAACTTAATCCTTAAGTTAATAAATATTTAATTATTCTAACCATAGTTAACTAACTTAACCATGGTTAGGTTAACCTTTACTTAACCATTAAGTAAAGTTAACTAACTTAACCATATGGTTAACCTTTAACCTTAGTTAAGTTAAATAATTTATTTAACAATTAAATAAATAAATATTTGTTTTTATTATTTAATAATTAAATAATCATAAAGTAAAATTACTTTTATATCCTTACTAGGTTACTAAGTTAACTTAAAGTGGATCCCACCATTTAACCATATGCTTTAGTTAACTTAACCTTAGTAATTGCTGAATTATACTGTATTGAACAATTCAATACAGTACACTGCCCAAGTGCTCAAAGAGTATATTTTATATTGGGACTCTCTAGGTCCACATCCGATTTGTCAAATGGAACTATTCCATTAATCCGTAATCGATGCCCCACACACACGTTACGAATATTACAAATCAGCGTGTCAGACCATACAAGTTAAGGTCATAACGTATATGTATAATCCTTCCATCATTTATACCCTGGATGTGCGGGGATATAGATCAGCACCGTCAAATCCCCATTTGCTCATCCATAATCTTATCTCTAGATTCGTATCTCGATAAATAATATACGCAAACACTTTTGCTATATTGTTTAACCTTGTGGGAAACTCTTTTCCTGGGTTTATGCTTGTGGTCACAAGACTTTATGAAATACAATCTCGGAGCATCGGATATACAACTTACCTACGTAAGCTGACGGATCTCGTATCTATGCACACCGGACTCCATGAGCATCGGACCATACCCAGCGACACATAGTGGTCAGACCATGAAAGGTCTTTGACATATGTGGAACCAAAGCATGATGGAGCACTCACAAGACCACCATGGCGCTCAGGTCAAAGGACCACGAATACTACTCAACTCGAGAGGACCTTTCTTTGACGGCTTCATAGGATATCTATTGGGGTCCTCATGAGTCTGTTCAGTATCCAGTCCTGACTGGATACCCGTATACCTATACAAGCTCTAAGCTCATGGTCAGCTAAGAACAACCATCTGAACCAGTCAGATATAGACATACACTAATCTATATATTGTGAATTCACCAATAGACCTGCATTGGTAATCATAGATTAGGAACATTATATTTGAGACATACTTACATAATGATATTTCTTAGCACCTATTGTAACTCTTTGCAACTATATCATTACAAGTATACTCTCAGGTCTTTGTCCCATTCTAGACAAAGTTCTAACTTTTTAGACCTCGCTGACTCTTATAAACTGATAACTATTAACAGTGCTAACTCTTAGCATTTATAACTCTCAGCTTTGATAACTATTAGTTCTGATCTAAACTCCTTTAGATCAGATCTGAACTCTTTCAAATCAAACAATGTCTGTAATGTTACAAACATTATACCATATTAATATGATATTAACAATCTTTATTCAAAATGTTTATTGTATAAATATTAACAATTAATATTCATACAATATTGGAATGGCACGTGAGCACTAGCTCCAACACATATCATCTTGTTTCCCCTTAATTTAATATTTTGTTGACTTAAACAAATAAAATAAAACAATTTTTTTTTGCTAATTTGTTTGCTCTTACTTGTCATACAAGCAAGGGTAATTTTTTCAATCTCAAAGTCAAACAATGAAGGGTCCAAAATATGACACTTGTCATCATCCCATTAATCAACAACTTTGTTTTTAGCTAATTTATGTATTTAATACTTAAGTCTTGACAAGTACACAATCTGAGGGATCCTGAAACTAATATTTGGTTTGCTGAAATTTACTGGATGAAACTATTTAATCTAGTGTGTTGCCTTAGTGCACAACAAGTACACGACATATTGCAGGACTCCCTAGATCCATGCTCGGATTGTCAAATATAACTCTTCCATGAGTTCATGAACAATGGCCCACGTACACCTTATGGATATTACAAAGTAGTGTGTTAGACCATACAAGTTGAGGTTATAATATATTCCTATAATCCCTCCGTCACCTATATCTTGGAAGAGCAGAGATATAGATCATCACCGTCAAATCTCTATACGCTCGATCGTGAACTTATCTTTAGATTCGTATTTTGATAAACAATATACGTAAACACTTTTGCGATATTATTTAACCCTACGAAAAACTCTTTTTTGGGGTTTATACTTATGGCCATAAGATTTTCTGAAGTACAATTTTGGAGCACCGGGATCTACAACTCACCCATGTGAGCTGATGGATCCCATACCTACGCACACTAGACTCTATGAGTATAGGACCATAATCAACGATACGTAGTGGTCAGACCATGAAAGGTCTCTGACATCTATGAAAAAAGTATGTTAGATCACTCATAAGCCCACAGTGCGCTCAGGTCAAAGGACCACAAATATTACTTAGTCCTTACTGAATACCTGTATGCCTATACGAGCTTCCACTAAGCTCATGATCTTCTAAGACTATATAAAAAGGTTTCACCAATAGACTCGCATTGATAAAGTAAATTGATGTATGCTACAATGGCTAAACGCAAGTATACGCTATTGTATTAAGTAATATAGAATTTTATGTCTAGGTATTGATCCCACATGGACCATTTGATCTATTTATTTTAACTAATTGCTAAAATTATATCTACTTAACTTTTATTCAGAAAACAAAAATTTGAAATTTAATTACTAACCTAATTATATCAATTAAACTAAACCTAAATAGCAAGTAAACAAAGAGTTGAATTCACTGATGGATAATAATCTAGGGTTTAGAATTATCCCTTAGTATTTCATTGGATTAATTGACTTCTTAGTTATTTCTTAATACCAATTATTGGTTTAGAAACTAATCTCATCACAAGCCTCCGTCGTTAGTCAAGTGACTATATTACGGATTCTAACAATTAACTATATGTCTATGGTAATCAGAAAAGAATGTAATTCATTAAGATCAAGTCTAAATTATACTATACATGCCATCTAGGTATATGTTTATCCTACATAAAACTTATACTTATTACCCTATGATCATGCATCAAACTATCTTAGGCTAAACATATAAATCCCTTTATCAAGTACATCATGGTTTCTCAATTATTCAAAATATTGGTCACATATTAGAAATAATTAAAATCAAGATAGAATGAATTAATTATATATATTAAGTTCATAAACTAAGAATAAACAAAATCCAACTATAAGTCTAACCCTAGATCAACAATGTTTAACTCATCACAAAATCAAAATATCAAAGCAATCTATGAACAACTGTAAGAACAAGAACATAATGATAAGAAAAGAAAAGAAAAACTAATTAAGAAGACGTCTTGGATTGCTTCTCTCTCTTTCTTGATTTGAATCTTGATTTCTCAAACTTGAATCTTGATTATTGGCTTTGATCTCTTGAATTTGTGTTGTGAATTATTTTTCTAAGTTTTGTTTCTCTAAAAGTCTGTGTTTTGGCTCTTAAAGTGTGCTTTTATAGGTGTGAGAAACCCTAAATTCGAGGGCCTTCAAATTCAATTCGAAATAGGATATTTAGGAAGGTATTTTATTATTTGCACGGGCATTACGACACTGGGGTTGGGTACTGCGGCATTGGGGTTGGGCACCGCATCACTTGGACCTAAAAAATACGGTCTAGGAAAGCATTTCTAAGTGCAGCGGCACCCCATATTCTATTCTAGGTGCTGCAGTGCCCAACTTGGGCATTGTGGCACCCAAGCCTTGGTTTAGACGCTCTCGTATTTTAAGTACAACTTCTTCGTTTCTTGTCTGATTCGCCTCTCATTTGTCTTAAAACATCACATTTTCTATCATGCACCTATTTATGATTAATAACACAATTATATAGCTACAATTCATAAGTTTCTCCTATTCAGAGTACTAAACATACTAGTGCTTTTACACCTTTATCATAGATCAAGAACGAGGTGTTCAAGAACATACTCTATATTGATATTTTCTAGCACTATTACAACTATGTCATTACTAATATATTCTCAGATTTTTGTTTCATTTTAGATAAAGCTCTAACTCTTAGATTTTGCTAACTCTTATAACTTACTAACTCTTAGCATTTATAACCCTTAATATTGTTAACTCTTAGCACTGATCTAAACTTCTTCAGACCAAATCTAAATTGCTTTAGATCATACAATGTCTGAAATGTTACAAGCATGATACAATTTATTATAATATTAACGGTTATATTTGAAATCTATATTGTATAAATATTGAACAATTAATATTCAAACAATACTAGAATGGTATGTCCCTCTATGTGCTTATTTTTTAAAAACCTTGTCATTTACCTGTGAAATTAGGACATAAAGCTTTTTGGGCTATGAAAATGAATAACTTTGACTTAGATAAAGATGGTTCACTAAGAAAACTCCAGTTGAATGAATTAGAGGAAATCAACAATAATGCTTATGAAAACTCTAGGATCTACAAAGAGAAAATGAAGACATTTCATGACAAACATATTGCTAGAAAAACTTTTAAACCTTCACAAAAAGTTCTCTTGTATGATTCAAGATTACATTTGTTTCCTAGCAAACTTCATTCTCGATGAACTGGACCTTTCATTGTTAAAAAGTTTTTTTCACATGGAGCTGTGTAAATGGAAAATCCAAAAAATGAAAATATTTTTAAAGTTAATGGACAACGATTGAAAAATTATAAAGGGATGGTAAATAACTCTATGTGTCTCGAGGATATCCAATTTTTGGATCCTATCTATCATGCTTGATCAGGTTTTATTTATTTGTACCATATTTCATATTTTAATTTTGTTTGTTATTTTTTTTTTTTTTTCTTGTATGTTTTCATTTTTTGGTTAAGTGGCGAATAACGGTACACTGTGACATTTTAAGTCGGTTTTACCAGTTTTCCATAATTACTGACACCTTTTTCTTCTCCTTCTTTCTTAAAAAAAAAAGATGACATTTTAAAAAAAAGTGAAAAAATGTTTTCCCTCGTTGCCTCAACATGCCTTAAAAAATATTTATCAAGCAAGATGTAAAAGATTAAGGTTATTAATGATTATAAATATACTTGTTGATATACGATGGTTAATTAAAGCCCACGTTCGATTAGCAGGCAAGTTTTTAGACTAATTAATTTCTTACATGTCTGGCTTAGGTAAAAGTTCTTTTGTAAAAAAGCGAAGAACAAAAAGATTAGTTGTTTGTTACAAGTGTGCATGTATGACTTGTAATATAAGATGCCGCAGTTTAGAAATGGTATCTATAAATCGCGAAGATAAAATTAGATTCATTAGGGATGGCCTGAATAAGGAGTCTTTGGATGATATTCTAATGACTCTTGAGACGCATCCCAGTGGATATGTGCATATTGCCATTCGTGACTTATGAAAATTATTCCTAAAAGAACGTGAGCAGTACAGTCTCGAGAATTTGACTCTAAAAGACCCTATTTGTCAATTTATAAGAAAATTGGATGAGAAGCCTATCCCCGACCCATAGAAGGCGTTTAAGCCATTTCTAGATGTAAAACTAGAGGAAGATATGAGCCACAGTCACAATACTTGTATATATTTACTTTAATAGTTAAATGTTTCATTTCAACCTTAAATGTGTTCTCCAATAATAATCAACCACCCATAGCTGACTTTGGTTTTGAAAATTTCCATTTAAAGCTTAATCTCATCCAATAACAACTAACCACCCATTGAAATTTTACAATACAACACCTTTTGGGCTCTATAAATACATTACATTATTTTTGCATCTTCATACTTACTTAAAATAATTCCAGGGTTAAGGAGAGTGTAACAATGGCAGAAATATCAACTAGTAAATTCACAAAAATTTGAATCTTTTGTGGATTTAGCCCTAAAAAAATAAAAGAGTTTGTAAAAGCAGCAGAAATCCTTGGTAAGGTGTTCGCTAAGCGAAAAATTCATTTAGTATATGGGGAGGTAGCCGTGGATTAATGGGGTAGATAGTAGCAGCTGCACATAATAAAGGCAGTGGAGTTTTTGGATATTATACCAAAAGTTCTGGCTGTTGAAAATATTGTCGGCAAGACAATTGGGGATGAGTTATAGGTATCATCAATAAATGAATGTATGTATCTAATGCTTGAAAATGTTGATGCCTTCTTAGCTCTACCAGGAAGCTTTAGTACTCTGGAGGAAAATTTTCAAATTACCTCCTCGGCTCAATTACAAATCCACCAAAAACCCATTAGTTTGTTAAATGTTGACGACTTTTATAATGAGTTGTTATCTTTTCTTAACTATGCGGTGGAAAAACAATTCATATCATCCGTGGCACGAAAAATCCTCATTTATGCTTTTACTTTTGATCAGTTGCTCGATGAATTACAAACTTTCATACCTCTGTGTGATCCAACAATGCGTTAGATAGATTGGTATCTTGATTACAGTGAGGAAAAAATGCAAGATAGATTTGACTCTTCGTCTGTAGTCTATTTACTTTGATTTCTTTTTTCGTATTTTGTGTGGTTTATTTGTTGCAGGTTTTTCTTTTCAATAAAAGCTGTTTCAAGTGATATCTTCTATACACTACTCTTACTATATTTTGACATTGAAGATAATGTCTCAATCTAGTTAGGGGGAGAGATAGTTCATATATGATGTCAATACTACTTTTTTTGTTTATCATTTTGTTATTTTCCAAAAAAACAAAAAAAAATTGGCATCTGGCATTATGAATGACATGAGTAAAGAGTTTATTTTTGGACTCTTGAGATGCATTCTAACCCACTTGTTATTTTTATTTCATGCATATGTGTTCTTAGTAATTCTTATGTAAATAAATTTGATTTTCTATCGAGGTACAATTTCAAAATTGTTTGGTTTTAGTCATTTTTTCTATCTAGGTTACTAAAAAAATAACTTCTGAAATCATTTTTTTAGCACAATACTAAACTTATAGTAAGATGGTTGATTCAATGTATATAGTCGAGAATTATTTTTTTCATGTTTAAGTATACATTTTCTTAATCTCACACATCTTTATGCGAATGAGTTAAAAGATTTGAGAAAATAGCTTATGAGCTTTCATTGATATTTTGAATTAGTTAATTTTTTTTTTAGAGTGACATTATTCAAATAAAGGAACGATTTGATTGTCTAGCCAAAGAATGATTCGAATTTGTTAAATATATTTTGGTGAGAAGTAATTTTTATTTGGTAATATTTTTTGATGTTCTTGATATTCTCAAAAATGTAAAAACAAAACAGAGAGAATTACTTCATTCTTCGTTCAATGATAGAAGACAAAAGAGAGAGAGAGAGAGAGAGGGAGAGAGAGAGAGATTCAATCTAGTACAATAAAGTCTTTATTTTCAAAGATAAAAATCTTTAGGAAAGAGTATTTCTCACTGGGTTTTATTTGTGATATTCGTGATTAAGGGCCTAAAAACTAGCACGTGGCAAAAATGGTATAACTTTAAACAATTAATTTTTCTATCTTTAGATCAATGTTAGTTTGTTTTTCTGTCCTTAAAGGTAACATTTTCTTGAGCGCTTATCTATTTTCTAGCTTTATTAGTGAAACCCTAACTCTTTAAATAGTTTTTCACCCGTAAGAATATGGAGTTGAGGCTTTTACGTGAAGAAAATTTTCAAGGCTATATATTTTGTAGTTTATGGTAAGAAGGTTATAGCTAAGGTCACAAACACACGATTTTGAAAGTTATAAAATAACTTTGATAGAGATTATGATCTTGAAATAACATTTTGTTTAAAATGCTTAGATAGTTATTTCTTTTAATTTATTTATGCTTGAGTTGCTAGGGACCAGCAATAAGCTGGTTGGGGAGTATGATGAACACTTAAAATTACACATTTGATAAGGATTTTCAGCATCATTAGTGTTATTAATCTCCTTAATTTGAGCATGTTTTTAACATTATATCTAATTACGTTTCTATCTATTTTAATGTAGGTTCAGTAAATTGGCTATAACGTTCTACTTAGAAATCCAATTGAAGTAATTCTTGAACCTGTGAAAAGTTGATTTTAGGTACAATAAAATTTGATTTCACATAAAATTTTTAATTTGAACATTTAGAGGGTGGAAAATGGCTTTGAAGAAGACCTATCTATAGTACATGTCTAGTCTGACCAGGTTTTAGTATTTGGGCTGTATCTCACAAAATAAAAACCATATTGATATAATTCAAAAATCCACGGAAATATATTTCAATTACCTACAAATTATTAGTTCAGAAGAAAGTCCGATTCGGCCATCTTACCAGTAAACAGAGTGTTACAAGTCCGTAGAAAATTTAATAGTCAAAATGTTGAATGTTTGGTCACACGTGAGTAGTGCCCATAAATTTGCCTATTTAGGGACTCTCTTGGTTGAAGGGGGGGATATCTTTTATCATTTTGTAATTTGTAATTCATTTTTCATTTGCATTCTATTTTCCTAAGTTATGTTGTTCTAATTCCTAGCTAAGGCTAGAAGGGAAACACTTAATAGAGGTATAGTTTTGTCACTTTAATCATACTCTTGTATTTCATGTTTGTGTTCAAGTGATTTGATTCATTATTTTTAAAAGTTGTTTTGGTTTATTTGAAGCCTTGATTCTTTGTAGACTAAGAGCACAATAATGCTTGGAAAGATCTTCTACATATCAATAATATTTTATTTTATTTACAAATAATGTTCTCCATCAATTGAAATCATTTTTCAAGTGAGTAAAAGGATCAAAGGAACTCTATTACAACCCAAGTAAGTGTGGATCTCTAATGCCTTAGTGTTCTTTCAAATTGATTTCTTAGTTTACACTTGCTAATATTTTCTTTTAAAATCAACCATTATTCTTCATCTTTGGGTACAAGACTTCATTACTCTTGGATATTGACAAAAGCAACCTTTGCTCTTAGTGATCACTCTATGTGGATACGATACTCGGACTCATAAGTAAATACTATAATTAAGAGAACCTACACTTGGATAATACAATATTTAAGTTGTAGCACTTAGCACTGAATCCGCTAATCTCAGGGGGACAAAACCTACTGACCCCTTAGTGATCCCAGGTTCACCTACTCAAGCTGACTACTCCAAAAGTTGCTAATAAGAAGACACATAGTACTTGAAATGTTAGAGGATGTCTAATTAGCTTCTTGCCTCTTCTGAGCAAGTTCTCTAAAATGCCCCCTCATGAAAAGGATGATTCTCCAATTGAATGTCACAACTTGTTTCCCTTGAGGGGTAATCTCAGGCCAGCTCCATAGATTTTTAGGGCTCACCTTTACTAAAAAGCTTTATTTTCTCCAAGAGAAGAACAAAAATGACAAGTCATAAGTTAAAGCTCTATTACTCCACTTTCACATATCACTCATTCTCTTCTCTTCCTCTTAATTTTCATATTAGGGTTTGTATTACAACCCTACTTCAAAACCTTTAATAATTTATCCGTACTAAGAAAACGTTCATTAAAGCACAAGAAATGACCTCTATAAGTCCAAAGAGAGAAAAAACATAGGAGCTCTTAACTCGTGAGTGACATTACTCTTATTGTAACTTATCTCTTGTAATATATTTTTCATATAATGGATTTCGATGATGAGCTTTTACCCATGAATGTAGGCCTTTGGGTTGAATCACATAAAATTGTGTGTTGATTCTCTTTTTATTATATTTTCTTATTATTTATAGTAGTATTGAGTTTTGAGCTCAATCAAGATGAGTTTTACTGAGTTCCACTTGTTATAATTGTCTCTAGAATGCTCTTTGATTTTAGTTCTAATTTGGAGTACCTACTGACTATCCTATGAACCCTAAGTCTCTCTTAGCCTTCGAATATATTCTAGGCTCTTTCTTGTTCAACTCTGTACCCTCTAAATATCTTATTTGACCTTAAACACGATCTTAGTAGCCATTTCGAACTTAGATTAGACAAAATATCCCATTTAAATAGTTCTCCACTCAATAGTCCTGAGATTTGGCAACCTATACTAATTTGTTGCTTTTCCTCAATTACAAATTCTCACTAATTTAATCTCATGGGACGGTTGGAACCCCTGAGCTCAAGGGTCTACTAAATTTGACCCTGGACATATGTATAATTTTTATAGATGCACACATCTGCATCTTTTTTAAAAATGAAGATGTCTATTTTTAAACTAAAGTCTAATGCTAGAATTTAGGTTAAACAAGTTCTAAAAAAACATCAAGCGTTCAATTTTAATAAAAACAAATAGGCATCTACACTTTGAAAAAAGATGAATATTTGCACTTTAAAAAAATACGAAAGTTCGCAATTTAAAAGATACAAATACCCATATTTGAGAAATATCATATATATATATATATATATCTTAAGAATCTTTATAGTTGTGTTTTATCAACTATTTGGTAAAAGAAGTTGCCAGCAAAGGCTATTGACCTATGTATTGAAACTATAGTTCTTTAGTGGATATTGTGACTAAGAAATCTAATTTTAGTTTCAAATAGGTTATTAATTTTTTTTTTACACTACTAATCCATGACATTCCCTTCCTTTGGACCAAATGGGACAGTAAAAGTTATTTTTTATATATCTTATTATTCTCGTCATTGTTGACAGATCATAGCTTAAAATTTAGTTTGGATATATTTAGATCCATTGACTTAAGAATACAATATTTAGATCTCTATTGAGACGATTCCGTAAATATTCCATTCACAAATTGTGTTTTCATTGTATTTTTTTTATTTTATAAATATTTGTGATTTTTCTTCAATAATTATGTCAGATGCAGAAGCTCTAGGATACTAAAGTTTTTATGGATTTTTCCAATTTATTTTGTTAATCTTACACGTTGAGAAGTCATCAAGTTGGCTATCATTGTCAAATTGGGTATCATCAGATTGTTTTAGAACATAGATTCCTTTTGATGTTAAAGGCAGTAACTTCTTCAAGGCTTGAAAGTCTCTTGTTAATTTCTTTTAAAAGTTTTTGTCTGTTAGTCAGCTGTTTTCATGTCTTTGGAAATTTTATGACGTTTGAATAAGGGTTTATTATCTGATTTAATTGAAGTTGAGAAATGGGTGCTTTTATTATTTCTTCAGTTCTATCTAGTTCATTTCCAATTGTTTGTAAGTATTGGTTAGTGTAATTATTTCGGTCAAGAAGATTCTTTATTGATAAAGGTTAAATGATATATATTTTATCCCCATTTTGTTTAGTATTTTTTTGGTTTATTTAATGAGAATAAATAATTATTTATGTACTTTATTATTTATTTATAGGGATTGAACAAAAATAAATAAAATCTAAAGAAATTAGAGCAAAACCTTGAGTTTTGGAAACAAATAGCAAAATTAGGGATCAAATTGCAAAGGATTCAAAGTTGCTGAAAATTCCCCTCAATGAAATAGTGTCTGTCATTGTAGCTGTAATTCCTAAGATGAATCGCCCCAACGAGAAAGAATTTTGCCCTAGTGACATAAGTGGACAAAGACCCCATATTTAGTCGCAAAAATGCTACAGCAACAACAAGAAATTACTATAGCAACGACCAGACGCTCCAGTGATAGTAACTTAGCATTGCAACAATAGAACAAAAGGCACAGGTATTGTAGCGGTGAAGATATTTTCACTCCAGTGATTTTCCGTTTCATGAACTGAAATAAAATACAACTCCAAGACTTTAGTTACTTCTTACATAAAGACCACTCATTTCAACATTTAAAAAAACACACAACTTAGAGCTCTTTAGAGTCAAGAGAGCAATTAGAACATAATTTGAACAATTTAAAAGGAGAATTTCAAAAGAAGCAAAAGATTATTTGTAATCTCCAATCCCTATTAGCAATATAGGTGCTTAGATTTCGGTATAAAGCGATAAAGACACCGTAGAGTTACTCGATTCCAATCTTATTAGAAATATTTTTTTATGGCGCACATGAGAGGTATTAGACCTAAATTGATAATTTCACAGTCAATTAGAGTGTCGAACGGTCATGAAATATTTTTAGAATTTTTTTCTGTTGGCTTGAAAAATAAAAATTTCAATTTAATACATGAATTTTCATATAAGTGTTATACATGGAACAAGCCTTTGTTAAGAAACACAATCCATGTATTAGAAAATGGACCAATTAGAGGCAAGTTGATGGATTGCCAAGTTGAAAATATAATTAGTTCCTTTGACTATTCTAATTAAATAGTTAGAAATGAACCAATTAAATGCCTCTTTTTTTTAACCAAGGGCAATTTAGAAATTTAAGGTTACCTGAGGGGTAAATTGGACTTTTATAAGAGCACTATATAAGGATGAAGTGTGTAAAAATTTGACTAAGTAAAAGCAAAACATATTAGAGCAAAAGAGGAAAGAATTCGACCAAGGTGAGAAGGTGCTGCTACAGTAAGTTTTCATGTATGATCAAGTTAAAATAAAGTCAAATACAAGTTCCTAAGATCAATTGAAGTTTCTATTTGTGAAAATCCAAGGAAAAGAGGTAAGAAAATATTATTTAGTAATGGTGATGTGTGAATTTTTCAAGATTACTCAATTAATGTTTTTGTGTGAATTATTGATTTAGATTGAGTTGAATTTAAGTATGGAGCTTAAAGGACTCATCAAGGTAAAGGAATTAGTAAGGCAAGAATTAGGGTTTAGTGTGATTTTATTGTAGAAACTTCAATTGGATGTTATTAGGGCATTAGAATTAAATTGGCTTGATTTGGATATCATTGGAACAAGAAATTGAGAAAAGAATGTGTTGGGTAGAGAACGGTATATTCGGTCACTTTGGAAATTTTAGAGTTTGAGTTGTGCTTTAATTAAATTGTTATGTATAAATGATTCATTGTATCAATTGGATGTATATGGTTGATGAAAAATAAAAAATGAAGAAAATGGGACATAATTGTCTGTTTTAATAAGGTGAAGGGCAGTTATGTCCAATCAAAATTTAAAAGATGTTAAGCAATTTATGATTTCGGATGGTGAATTAGACAATATTAAATAAGATTGAATGACTTTGTAAATGAAAAATGAAAAATAGAGTCCATTCAGCCTTTGTAAGCCAATTAGGGCATTTACTAGTTTAAGTATAATTTTAGCATTGGTAAAGATTATAAATGTCATTTGTGGCATGTAGGTGAAGAAAACTGAGAGCGGTAAAAATAAGAATTTTTTTGTGAGAAAAAATGAGTTTGGAGCAGTTGGTGAGTAAAAATCTCTGTATGTTTGAATAACTATGTTTATGTGATTGTAAATGCTTAAATATTATTTATAATTTTTGTATACTATTATCATCATAAATTTCTACGTTTAGTTGAAAAAAAATAGTTTTTAAAGTTATTAAATCAGCTTTCAAAGGTTACTGGTACCCTCAAATTGTATACAGTGTGGTGATAGTTTAAGACCTGACCAGTATATCCCGTAGGCATGGGCAAGTATTGGGGGGCATGTCACTAACTTCAAGAAGTTGGGTTGTCGTGTCATGTGAGTCGCTCTATGTGTACGGGGTATTGTTTTGCTATTTGTAGGCGATGTAGGATTTCGCTGCATAGCTAGTGAGATGTCTTTAGATGTCATAGTGGGTGTTACTAGTTTAGACACTCTATGACCTACTCATATTGTGCAATGCTTGTTTAGTCGCTGCATGAGTATAGAGCTGTAGGGTCACCATTGGTGGAGTTTAAAAGAAAAATAGCCGAGTGAGATTTTTAATAGTTTTGAGTTACTGAACGCATCTCATGTATTTATATGTGTACATGTTAGTTATTATGTTTATAGACTCTGAGAATTGTTTATAGATATTATTAATAAAAACCGCTTGACAAGATTTTATCAGCATATGATTTTAGAAACTATTTTACAGTTCTATAATAATTTTAGAAGCATGTTTTAGATAGTTTCAAATTTTAATATTTATATAGAATTTTATTTTTACTAGAAATCTTAAATGCACTCACTGAGCTTCTTTAGCTCACTCATTTTGTATTTTATGTTTTCTGAACCCCCTTTTTAAGTGCAAGTCTCGGTGCGCAAGTCACTGATTCTCTTACAACAAATTAGTGGGCCAAGACAGACGATCATTTTGTAAATGTAAATGTGTTTAGTAGCACATTTTGATTTTTTTTCATAGTAGTTATAGACTTTATGCATATTGTACATATGTGTCAAACAAACAATAAATGTTTCGGTTATACAGTGACAATTTTTGCTTTTCCTCAGTAAGTTAATTTTGTGATTGAAATGAAATTATTGTGTAGAGCAGGATTTAATTTTGGAAGGACCAGATGTCTTATTTGGAAGTTGAGAAAACTATTTGATTAGAAGTGTGATATTTATTGCAGGTTTTGATTTTTTTAAATTTTCAAAAAAATAGAGGAAATTCTCTCTTTTTTTAAAAAAAAAATTGATAAATTATCTTCACAAATATTTCGGAATTTAGTTAATAATAGCAAGAAATAAAAAGGGTTCGCCTTACAGAATTTTTCAATTTAGTTAGACTCTGAGGAACTTCCATGGGGGTGCCCGGCGATGCCCACTAGGATCTACAGTAGAGGGTCTCAAAGCGGGTCTTATAATTATTGACGAATCTTTGGCATATCAACTAATGGCAAATTGACATCCATATTGGTTTGCTTTTGGTTGTATTATGTTTATTTTATTTCCAACCATAATTCTCTTATTATCATGAACTAATTTTATTTTCTATGGCTACTACTTGAACTTAATATGTGTGCTTAATTGTTGAATCTTTTTAATATTTATTTGAATTAAATTCTTTATTATTCAAATTATTTGTTCTAATGCTTTATTATATCTGATCAATATTGTAATTGAATTGGTAATACTTTGATAAACTTGAGAGAGACATCATTGTATTTATACCTTAATAATTTGATGCTTGATTGTTGAGCAATTTACAAGTTTTAACTTAGGATAGAAATATACCTAAGTGGCATATATGGCCTATAAGATTTGTTCTTAATGAATCTCAATTTATTGCAATTACCATAGAGATATAGATATTTGTTAAATTGAGATATACTTGACCTTGAGAGAGGTTTGTGAATATATTAGTATCTTGACCAATATTAGAATTAAGGGATATTAATATTAAAGAATTAATTTTTATAAAACATATTGAAGGATATTAATTAACCTTAAGCTTTTCTCTATATTGATATTTTCTTGAGTTATTCAAGTTGTGCTATTTAATTTTCTGTACTTTTATTTAGTCTATTTTAATTATTTGTAATTAAATTTTTTTTTTTTTGCATAATTACTAGAAAGATACATTTTTAGTACTTAGTTGAGAATAATATTTATCCCTGTAGGTTCGATATCCAACTTTATAATCCCCTTATTACTTGTTACGATAGTGTATACTTGCACTTAATTTTGTACTTAAAAAAAACACAAGAAGTTTTTGGCATCGTTGTCGGAGATCGAACCCAAGTTGACCTCATGACAAGCGGGAATACTCACAACTATACTACAATGACAAAAAATAATTTTGGTGTTGTTGTCAAAGATAATATTTTATTTTCACCAATATTAATATCAATATTGGTTAGTGTAATTATTTTGGTTAAAAAAATTCTTTATATCTTTGCCAGATAAGTTACTACTTATATCTTTTTTAACTTGAAAAGGTGAGGCATTAATTTATACATTGTTGATTGGAAAATCTAATTCATCACGCCAATAAGTTTTAGATTTGTTTAGAACGGGACGAACTTGGGCTTCTATTATTGGGATGTGCTGAAAATGGGCTTAAGCTCGATGACCGTGGCTTTCCTATAATAAAAACACAACATATTATAGTAACGTCGGTGATTATTCCAGTAAAGACTTTTTGATGCTTAAGTTAGTAGTTTTAGAGAAGATGAAATTGCTCTAAAGTCTTATGTGAGGAATTTTTTTTTTTTACCTTTAACCATTGTAAGGTCTTTTATAGTTAATCTTTGTCACTTCATCTGAAGAATCATGGGCGGGACATCTGGTTGTCTTGTCATGACTAATGGCGATTTCAGTGTAGTTAAATTAATTATCTCAAGATTTTTGCATTTACTTTGTAAGATGAAGACTTTAGTTCCAATCCCATGATTGATGGCAAGGTTGGGGTGATTAGATTTATCATCCCTAGATTTTCATACTTGCCTTATAGGATAAAGATTTTGATTCCAATCCTATAATTCCCAGGCCTTTCCTTATTTGATATGGATTTAGGACTATCGGTCCAGCAGGTGTTTTTGGTCTTGGGACTGTTTTTGCTGGAAGGGGATCTTAACAGCCTACTTGGATTTTAAGTACAGGTATTGAAGAGCTCCTCGTGGTTCTTATTTCTCGAGCAACTTGTTTAGGACATGGGCTTTAGTTCTTAATTTTGAGTATGTTTTTGATCCAGCATAGTTTATTGGGATAGTTCCCATCCTTTTGGCCCATGATGAGAGGTATGAATCTAGATTTGGGAATTAGTATTTAGGTTGATTCCTTAGGGGTAGGGGGTGGGAGGGATGGGGTATCTTAGTTTTGACTGGTCAAAGATTAAAACTAATTCTTTTGTTATGGCAGTTAGTTTGGGATGTCTAATATGTTTAAACTTTTTTGGGGGGAACAAATTGAAATGGCCCGAGAGTGGATTTGCCTAAAGTGGCGCCTTATGCAACTAATCAGTGTTTACCTTAAAGTGGTCTTTGTTCTTTAGAATATTTGCATTTAATGTTGGTGATTCCTTAAAAACCATGTGCCTTATTATTTTCTTTTCACAACCCTTAAAATTTTAAATTGAAAGGTTGTAAATGATGTGTTATAATCATAGGCCGAGATCTAATGGCTTATATTGCTTGAATTGTCATGTTTGGTTAGCCAATAAGGCATTTTTAAGTACGATGCGATTTGGTTCATTCTTCTGAATAAATGATGAGGATTCTTGCTAGTTGAAGCTATAAAAATATTTCATATAGGTTCTTTTAATATTTCTTGTTCACTTTATTTTTCTTCTTTAGCAAGCAAGAGGGAGAGAGAAGCATGCTTCTATCATTCGCGTAAAGCTTTTGCTCTACTTTTGCGTCTTACTTCAGGTAGTTACCCTTCCTTTCAATCATCTTCCCTAATTTCTTGTATGTAAATGCTTGTCATCCTTTTTTGTCTTTGATAAATGGTGCTCTATTTCTATGGTTTTTGTGTTTTGTTTGTTGAAAAAAGTGTCTAGTTTGTTACTATGCATATGGGTGTGTATTCTATTGTTCTTTTTGCCCATAGAATTATTAGCCTAAAAATTTCTTTAATGGTTTTTGAGAATGACCATAACTTGAACATTGACCTTTCACTAGTTGACATGAAAGAGGAAATTAGGGTTAAGGAAATCCTTCTAGTTAGGAGGACCCATAGGATTAGAAGGAAAATGGTTCTGAAAGTAAGGCCTCTTCCTAAGTGGGCTTGAGGACTTCTGAACTACTTTTGGACATTTTTGGACTCGTGGGGACAAGGGATGATATCAATCCTATGGGTGAGTCTACTTTTAGGATCAAGGGGGATAAAAATAAGGTATTTCCTAATGACCCTACAACTAACCCAGAAGAGCTTGAGTCTGAACTAGACCTTAGGTACCAAAGGTCCCATAAGATTAATGAGGACTTAGGTCACTTTAAACTTAGGTATAAAATTTCTGACTCAGTGACCTTGCGTGTCAAAACCTTGATGATTTTCGGAGTTGACTTGATCAGGGTCAGGTAGCTTTACATGTTGAATTCTTTAAATTAAGGCTTGGGCTCCATATTCAGCCTTAGTTTGCTAGAGTGTTAACATGTTTAAAGGTGGCTCTATCCAACTGGGCCTAAACTCTTAGCAAGTTCTTGCTGAGCACTTTGTTTTATGGGCAAGGTTAGGACAGTCTACACTTATTTTTCGGGAATCGTGGCCCTTGTACCATTTCAGGCATAATGTTATGGAGAATAAAGGCTTTTATTATTTTTCAAGCCATGAGGCTCGTAACCCCGTCCAAAATCTTCCATATACCAATAAGGGTTAGAATGAATACTGGTGTTTTGCTGCCATTGAATGGGGCTGGGAAGTTCTTTAACCTCGATGAAGGTTTTGGACCATTCCTACTTTTTCTTTAGAACCAATTCATTTTCATGTATATTTGTTTTTTTGTTTTTGCATTTTCTCACTCATGGTTGATTTCTTTCTCCTCTTTCTTTTAGAAGTTTGGACAACTAGTCCAAGAATATTTGAAGCATGTTAAGTTAGCGTTAAGATGTTTTTAGTATACATTATTAGTTATTAGAATCTTCTATCTATGGAATGCTTAGGGGACACCAATTTGGTTTCTGAATTACGCCGTTCTATTCCCAAAGTATAAGTAAGTTTGGTTTGGTTTTATACTGTTGTGATAGTTTGCGTGCTTATCATAAATTTGTACTTAACCCTTCTTTCATTCTCTCTTTCTCTCTCTCTCTCTCTATTTTTTAGGAATGTAAGGCTAATAAGGTGACCTAGCAGGAGAAAGGACTTGCCATGAAAGCACGAGCCATCAGTAATGGCAAAGAATGAAAACCTATATACTCAGAAAGTGTTCAATCTACTTTTTTGGCTCAGGTACTTCATTGTAGTAAGGGCTGAGAGAGCCCTAGGGGTAGTACTGGTCACGAAAGACCAAAGGACAGAGTGGGCCATATGAGCCTAGAGGGTAGAGAAGGTCATGGGAGCCTAGGGATGGAATGGGCCATAGGAGCCTAAGGAGTGACGTGACATCCAAAGGACCTGATCGTGAACAACTTTAGAATGGGGCTCGAGGTTAGACTCCTAGGCTAAGGTCTGGAAGAGACAGGGTAGTATCTACTTGGTTGCTCATTCAATTCACTCTAGCTTTAGCTCAACTTCCCTTGAGTTCTTCTCAATCAGTTGGAGCTTCTGGTTCTAAGTCACTGTCCTTGAAGGAGATTCGACGGCTAGTAATGGATACCCCTTTGACTGTGATGCCCACGGACCTAGTCTCTAAGAGGCAAAACCTGCTCAAGTATCTGATCCCTTGATGCGAAAATGGGAGAGGAATATGGATTCTATTTCGTTCAATTATATGACTGATTTGGACACGATTATTGTATTTCACGTTGCAGTCAGGAGCGCGATGGACATGATTTTTCTGTAACCTAGTTTTAATTGACCCATCATGGTGTGATACCTGACCATGTATTTGGGTTATTCTTATATAGCCTATGCCTTTGTTCAGTGCCAGATAAACGTGATTCTTGAATGCTGCTAAGTGATAAGGGTTAATTAAGTATAATATTTCATTATTCCAAGCTTAATATTTGTTTGTTTAAATTAAGATTACTTACTTTTTATGTGCTTTATTGTTATTTTGTAGGTTTAGAGTCAATAGAGCAAATGAGGATGAAAATCCAAGAAAAATAGGGCAAAAACATCAAAGTATTACAGTTCCCGCCTAGCGCCGCATTGCTGCATGAACAGTTACGTGCTAAATAGTAACTCGTAAACAATACTTGGGAACAGTCCTTGTGTACAGTAATAAAAGGTCAAAGCTAAAAACTCAAGAGTTAAGATCAAGAATCAAACTTTAAGTCAATATTAAGAGAGAAGCAACCTAAGACGTCTTCTTGATTAGTTTTTCTTCTCTTTTCTTATTATTATACTCTTGTTCTTACTGTTATTCATGGATTGGTTTGATACTCTTAGTTTTGTGATGAACTAAACTTGTTATTCTAGGGTTAGACAATGTGAACCTAGTTTGTAGTTGGGTTTCATTGATTCTTAGTTTATGAACTTAATTATTATAATTGATTCGTTCTATTTTGATCTTAATGCTTTCATTATAATTAACCAATATTTTGAATGATTGAGGAACCATGATGAACTTGACAAAGGAATTCATATGTTTAGCCTAGGATAAATTGATGCATGATCATAGGGTAACAACTATGAGTTCCATGTAGGATAGACATATACCTAGATGGCATGTATGACATAATTTAGACTTAATCTTAATGAATTACATTCTAATTTGATTGCTATAGACATATAACTGATTGTTAGAATGCTTAATATAATCACCTGACCATCGACAAAGGTTTGTGATGAGATTAATGTCTAAATCAATAATTTAAATTAAGGGATTAATTAAGTGGTTAATGAGTCCAATAAAATACTAAGGGATGCGTCTATACATAGATTATTATCTTTTGGTGAATTTATCTCTTGTTTGTTGTTATTTACGTTGATTTAATTGATAAAATTAGGTTAGTTAAATAAATTTTAGATTTTAGTTTTCTGAATAAAAGTTAAATAGTTGTAATTTTAATACTTGATTGAAAAACTTAGATAGCATATTCCTTATGAGATCGATACTTGGACTTAAAATCCTATATTACTTGATACGTTAACGTGCGCTTGCGCTTGGCTAGTATAGCATACAATCACTAAGCATTCAACAACTCAAGAAAAATTTGACCAAGGCTAAGCATGAGGCCCAATAGGCCTGTAAAGAGATCAAGGACATAGAGGCACAAATTGAGGCCTCTAAGATGAGAAGAGCTAAAGTGCAAAGCTAGGTTTTGAAGCTAGAAAGATAGACGGAGAACCCTGCTGAAGAAGGAAGCTTATACATTCATGACGGCTGCAGAAAGTCGGGTATCAGAGTTGACTCAATAGAATGGGCTTATGGAGGCTATATTCATTAAAACATATAGAGAGCTAAGTCTCTTAAGTTGATCAGGTCAATGATTGCCAGAGGAATGAATAAACTCACCGTGAAAGTTGAAGGCGCTTGGTCTGAAGGTCAGAGCGAGGGTTGCTGCTCTAGAGTTTTGGAGGGTTTTCGAGGTCCATAAGGTTTTCTTAGGATAATTATCCCAAAACCTCTAATAACTTAAGAGTTTAGTGACTCATCATCCCAAGGCGTATTAGTGTGAAACTTTGGGTACTGAGGAGGAGGTCACCCTTGTCGCTGACTTGAATGCCAATCCTTCTCTAGATCCCTATTTTTTAGTTATTTAGAACTCTGGTCTCTTCGTGAGGATTCCCAGTAAATACCAATTTTCTACTATTGTACTTATTATGCCTATTCCTTTTAATCCTAGTGACGCTATTTATGCTGCTGTTAGGACTTGTGCCCCTAAAAATATTGCATCCCTTACTATCCCCACGAACATCGCCCTTGATGTTGTTGCTTCTCCTTTCGATGATGTTGTTGTATGGGACGTGAAGGAGAATGTTGCTTAAGCTGCCTAAACTTGTTTACTTTTTGTAATCCCTTTTCTTCATGGGCAGATAGACCCTGATGAACAATTATTTTTTTGTTTTTATTTCGTAATCCTCAAATGGGCTTGAGGTTCTTTTTATTTTTGATGTAATCATTGCTTGCCCATAAGAAGATCTCAGGTGTTCATAGTGGTTAAGTTCTACCTTTTCGTTGGAAATTCCTATCTGCTAAAGTTCTGTAAAGCATACATTGCTTACGAGGGACTATAGTCCCTTAGTTTAGTTTCCATCTTTGCAGGATCTATAGTCTCTCATGCTTAACTTTTGCCTTTGAGGGGCTTAGATTTTATGCTTAATCTCAGCCTCTAGTAGGCTAGTTTTAAAAGGAACCCTTCGTGTAAGGGATCAAGTCTCTTTATTTAGGGTAACCTTTGCCTGTGATAGAGCTCGAGACTCTACACTATACTTGGGACAATTTATTTTTTATGTGGAGCTCGGACTTTATGTGCAAGGCCGTGATAATCTTACTTGCAGTGAGGCTTGAGACTCTAAACGTAAGATCACACTTGGCGCAATTTATCCCTTCAGTTAGAGTTAAGGACTCAATGCCTAAGGTCTCGAGAATTTTATCTATGATATAGCTTAGGACTTCATGTGTAAGATCTCCATACTTGAGGCAATTTACTCCTATAGCGAAGCTCAGGGCTCTATGTATAGGGTCTTGATAATCTTACCTATGGTATAGCTTGGGACTCTATGCGTGGGGTCTCGCTAATCTTACCTATAGTGGAGCTTAGGGCTCCACATGTAAGATCTTCATATTTGGGATGATTTACTTAAACGATATAGCTTGGGGCTCTATGTGCAGGGTCTTGATAATCTTACCTATAGTGGATCTTAAGACACTATGCATAAAATCACACTTGGAGTAATTTATTCCTTTGGTTAGAGCTCAATACTCCACGTGTAGGGTGTTGATGTAGCTCAAAACTCCACGCTAAAATCTTCACACTTAGGGTGATTTACTCATATGATAGAGGTGGGGGGCTCTATGTGCAAGGTTTTGATAATCTTACTTATGGTAGAGCTCAGGACTCTATGTACAAGGTCTCAATAATCTTACCTATGATGGAGCTTAGGACTCAATGTGTAAAATCTTTATACTTAGGGTAATTTACTCCTATGGTGGAGTGGGTTTTGATAATCTTACCTACGGTAAAGCTCGGGACTCCACATACAGTTTCTCGATAATCCACATACAGTTTTTCGATAATCTTCCCTATGGTAGAGCTCATAACTCCACGCGTAGGTTCTATACACTTAGGGCAATTTACTTCTATATAGAGCTTGGGGCTCTATGCATAGGGTATTGATAATCTTACCTACGATGGAGCTTAAGACTCTATGCATAAAATCTTCACACTTAAGGCGATTTACTCTTATGGTAGAGCTTAGGGCTCCGCACGTAGGGTCTTGGTAATCATACCTATAGTGGAGCTCGACTTTTGATGGAGCTTGGGATTTCATGTGTAGGGTCTTTGGAAATTTTTTGCCTGCGGTGGGCTCGAGTTTTCAACGATAGGCTAAGCAGATATGATCAAATGCAAAGAATATCTAGACTTTTATTTATTCAAATAATATTGTCATGCTTTTCACAATATAAGGAAACCTACATGCTTTCAAATATAACATTTTTTAATATAACAGTGAAAAATAGATTATTCAAGGGTAATAATTATTAAATAGTTTAATGTTTAGTGGCTTCTTTACATTTTTTCATCAGGCTTGAGTTTGTATATTCTTACTCGAATTCTCCTAACAATTTTGTAAGGTCTATCCCTTTTCAGTCCGAGGACTATATCTATTGGATTCTTTGTATTGAGGATGACTTTTCTGAATACTAAGTCTCCCTTTATAAACATTTGTGCCTGCACCCTTTTATTATAGCACTGTGCCATTTTTTTTGCAGGTTGTAGCCTTATATGTGCCATTTTTCTCCCCTATTCGACCTAGTCCAAGCTTTCTCTAATCAATTTCTTATTGGCTCCCTCCTCAAAGTGGAGTACTTAGTGAGTTGGGATGGCTATTTCTATAGGAATTACAACTTCACATTTGACGGCTATAGAGAATGGGTTTCTCTCGTGGCATTTTTGTTGGTGGATCTGAGTGCCCTGAGGACCTTAGGTAGTTTCTTAAACCCATCCTCTTTTTCTCTCAGTCAACTTCATACTTAGTCTCATTATTCAAAGTTGGGAATTTGAATTAAATGACATAACAAACCTCATATCTTTGAAGATTGATAAGCTATACACCCGTTCCGCATCTTTATGAATTAGAAACTCCGTCATTGTAGAGGGTCTAAGTTAAAGCTCGCCATGTTTGTTATCCAGAGGGTTCTTTTTTTTTCCTTTACAGTGCATTCAGGTATAAAGTTTGCTAGGGCTTGACTTTTGATGACTGCTCAGGGCTTATATTAAATGTCGAATTCACTTAGCTCAATCCTTGATAAGGGTTAATTAGGTATAATATTTGTATCTTTCAGGCTAAATATTTGTCCATTTAAATTAAAATTACTTGATTTTTTATGTACTTTATTGTTATTTTGTAGGTATAGAGTTGATGAAACTATTTGAGATGAAAATTTAAAGAAAACAAAGCAAAACTTTATAAAATTGCTACAATTACGAGCTACAGTGATTCTATTATAGTACTTGCTACAGTGAAAACGCAAAAAATGAGCCTTGCAATGCTTATGATAGTGTGTTTAGCACTGCAGCGCCTACAAACGAACGTCACAGTATCACGTGAACAGTATGCATGAACAGTGCCAGTGCAGATTAAAAAAAATGAAAATCCTAAGATGATTATATTTGATATTTTACACTAATTTAAAGACAAACTTTTGAATAAAATAACAAAAAGCCTATTTTCAAGAATAAAGAAGAGAGATAAGTTAGAGAGAGAAAAAACAACGTTTTTAGGATCAAGAAGACAAAAAGATTGAGGACTACAATAAAATTAGTTATATCTCTTCAACTTTTTATCTTTCTAGTTTTCTATGTTGTAAAAGTGTTCTATATGAGGAAAGTAACACAAGAAAACAATAAGGACAATATAAAAGTCAAGGCATGCTTAGCGTTGTCCTTAAATTATTTCTACCCCCACTATTGATAATAATCAATGGTGCAATTGAGTCAGAAGGAACGATAGTTCTAGGATTCGATGACTTATTAGAGAATATAAAGGTGCACACTAAATATAGTTCCCTTGGACAACAAGTGTTTACTTATGAAAGTGGTTGATAAGAGAGAATATGGATCAAAGAATGAAAAGATAAGTTAATTCATTTAATTCAAGTGTTCCTGCAGTATTTATAAAGTTAAGTGTTCTCTAAGAAGACACAACACCTTTTAAAAAGGCTACACATATTATAAGGGGTAGGTGACTCTTTAGAGAGTCACAACTCTAGCTCCAAGGGTTGATGAGCATTACAGAACCCAACGGCTATAAGTTGTTAGTGCCTTATTGGGCACTGCAGTGCTCAATATAGAAAGTTAAGCGCCGCAATGCTTCTAGCCTAGAACTGTGGCCCCAAGCCTCTTTCGGCTTGAGATTTTCCCTTTGTCTTCCTTTCTCTTCTCGGCTTTAATGCTTGATTTCACATTTATTTATTTGAAATACACTCTCAAATACTCTTCCAAGCCATAAACCAATCCACTTATTAAGTAATTGTATTTCATAGGAACTAGGTGAAACCAAGTTTCTATCAACCTTTATTCCTTTGGATGTAAAATAAAGAGTTAAATTATTAAGTTAAACTCTTTAGAACTTGTCTATGTCCATGATTTGGACTATTAATGGTCATGTTCCTTTCTAGTTTCATGAGTGCTATAGAGAAGCCTGCCTAACCCTCATAGGAATCGACCTAATTTCACACTCATATAGGTGACGCTCCATCAAGTGTATTTTATAGGTTTAACACACCACCCTATAAAGGGCTAGGGAGTTTATTAAGAGATTAACTCATCATTTTCCACTGCAGATGCACTACCTCGCCATAGGGAGAGACTCATAAAATAATCGGTAGTACAACAAGATAACAAGTGACTTGCTCTTACCTTTATAAACCTACTTCAATAAGATCTTCAATTATATAAGTAAGGTTATCATCATTCTTGTCTTATGCTCTAGGCAAAACTCCTATTCCCTTCGACGTCTCTTTCACTAATATCCTATTTAGTAGCTTTGTGAGAGGATCGACCAAGTTTCTCTCTAACTTCACATTATCTAGGCTTGCCACCCTAGATTCTAGCAATTGCTTTATGATGCCATGTCATAGACGAATATGCCTACTTTTTTCTTATATATTTTATTCTTTACTCTAGCAATCGCTGTTAGGCAATCACAATTTATAAAAATTATTGTAGAAGGGTGAGTACTAATGAAAAAATCACACATGAGTGTCTTTAACCACCCAACCTCAGAACAAGACTTTTCTAAGGCTATCAATTTTGATTCCATTGTAGATTGTGCTATACAAGTTTGTTTAATGGATTTTTAACATTTAGTTCCTCCACCTAAAGTCAAAACATATCCACAAGTAGACTTGACCTCATTAGATTCAAATATTTAATTAGCATCACAATAACCTTCAATCATAGGATGTGATCTACTATATGAAAGTGCCTAAGTTTAGTGTCTATCAAATATTTTGCAACTCTATCCAAGGCATTCTAATGCTCTTTTCCTGAATTTTAAGTATACCTACTCAATTTGCCTACAATATATGTTATATCAGGCTTAGTAGTATTCATTAAATATATGAGACTACCAATGATTCGGGCATAACGATTCTAATTGCCACTATATTCAACATTTGTTTTTAAAGTTTAACATTAGCATCATAAAGTGTTGCCACTAGTTTATATGTTGTGTACATGATAGAGGCGTAAAAGTACTAGTATAATTTGTACTCAACTTTATATTTTGCTCTAAATCATAAATATTTAACTATTTAATTGTGGTTTTTCATCCTAAATAAATACACAATGGAAAATTGGATGCATAGGAACAAAAGAGAGGTGAATCGGACGTTAAACGAAGAAGTTACACTCAAAATACGAAAGTAACGTAGCAGGTAGTTGGGCGACGCGGCGCCAAGGGCTAGGCGACACGGCGCCAAGGGCTGGGCGCCGTAGCGCTAGATCAATGAGTGAGTGTTGTGGCGTTAAGTACCCAGCGATACAGCACTCGTGGCGGGGATCAGTACCCATGTAAACAGTAACCCGTGAACAGTATTTTGCTACAATAACTTGTGAACAGTAATTTGAAAGAAAAAAAACCTATAAATAGAAAGCCAAAAACCCTAAAGGAGGGAAAAGAGAAAAGAAGAGAGAAAAGAGGCAAAAAGTTAGAGAGAAAGAATTCACAAAACAAAATCAAATGTTAAAGCCAAAATTGGAGAACCAAGATCAATATTCAAGCTTCAAGTCAAGATTGAGGAAGAAGCACATCAATGAGTCACTTTAATTAGATTTTCTACTCTTTCTTTATCATTATGTTCTTGTTCTTGTTGATCTTTATGAATTGGTTTGATACTTTTGGTTTTGTGATGGGTTAATTTGTTTGTCTAGGGTTAAACAATATGAACCTAGTATGGATTTGGATTGTGTTAAATTTTAGTTTATAAATTTGATAAATTCGATTGATTCATTCTATCTTATGTTTATTGCTTTCATTATACCTGATCAATATTTTGAATGATTGAGGAACCATGATGAACTTGATAAAGGAATTCATGTGTTTAGCCTAGAATAGTTTGATGCATGATCATAGGGTAACAACTATGAGTTCCATCTAGGATAGACATATACCTAAGTGGCATGTATGGTATAATTTAAACTTGATCTTAATGAATTACATTCTGATTTAATTACCATAGACATATAGGTGATTGTTAGAATGCGTAATATAGTCATTTGACCATCGATAGAGGCTTTTGACAAGATTAGTGTCTAAGCCAATCAATTGGTATTAAGGGATTAATTAAGTGGTTAATGAGTCTAATGAAATACTAGGTGATAAGTCAAAACCCTAGATTATCTTTATTTGTGAATTCTACTCTTTGTTTTTGTTTAAGTTAATTGATAGAATTAGATTAGTTAAATAAATTCTAGATTTTAGTTTTTTAAATAAAAGTTAAGTATGTACAATTTTAGTATTTGATTTATAGAATTAGATCGCATAGTCCCTGTAGGATCGATATCTGGACTTAAAATCTTATATTACTTTATACGATAGCGTATACTTGTGCTTAGCTACTATAGCACACCAATCAGTACACAAACCTCTTAAAAAACTTCTCAACATAATGCTCTTATGATAAAGTGAGACCATTAGATGTTTTCATAATCTTTACCCTAAGTATTACATCAACTTCTCTCAAATATTTCATATCAAATACATTTGATAGAAATCTCTTAGTCTCAATTATCACTCCCATATTAGGACTGAATATAAGCATGTCATCCACATATAGACATATGATAACATATTTATTAGTATTAAAGGTTTTATAGTACCATCAGCTCTCATTTGTTTTACACATCCATTTACAATCATAGGCTTGTAACCCAAAGGTAAATCAACTAATTCCCATACATGATTACTTATGATTGAGTTGATTTCATCATTAATTGCTTTCCTCCATAAAGGAGTATCATGAGTAATCTCACTAAAAGTCTTAAGGCCCTTTTCTATAAGAAAAATATAGAAATAATTACCAAAACTAGTAGTCTTTCTCATTCTTTTGCTTCTTGTAAGTTCATTGTTAGAGCTTTTATGAGGATCTATATTAACCTTTACATAAGTCAAACATTTAACTACATTGGCCTTCTTAAGAAAGATAGACTAAAAGAACTCTGTATTTTTAGATTCTATTATGTTGTTTGCATCAAACAACCTCATAGTTCCTCTAATACCAAGAATCTATATATAACATTATTCTGGGCATAACCTATAAACATACATCAATTATCTTAGGTCTCATCTTTTTCCTTTTAGTATCAAGAATAAGAATCTTTGCAATACACCTCCACACTTTGAGATATGAAAGAATAAGAGCATAACCTTTTCGTAACTCATAGGGTTAATTCTCATTTTCTTATAGAGAATTCTATTATGTATATGATAAGCAATCACAATTACTTGCCCCCACAAATTTATAAGTGTCCCAAAATTAATCAATAAATAGTTCACCATTTCTTTTAAAGTTCTATTTTTCCTTTTAGCCACCCCATTAGCTTCAGATGAGTATAGTGGTGTAACTTCATGTATAATTTTCATTGTCCTCGCAATAGAAACTAAACTAGTTAGACACATACTCTTCTCCTTTATCAGTTATTAACCTTTTAATTTTCTACGAAGTTGATTTTTAACTTTTTGTTTGTAGATTAAAAACTTATCTATATCTCATCTTTATTTCTTAACAAATATACCTTAGTATATTTTGAGAAATCATCAATAAAGATTATGTAAAATCTTTTTCCCCTCTAGTCATAATATTCTTAAGATCACCTAAGTCACTATGAATCAAAATAAGCAATTCAGTTTCTCTAAGAGTTATAGGTTTACAACTTTTCTTAGTGGCTTTCTTTTCATACATACATCACATTAATGCATTTAATCTAAACTCATGTATTATTGAAAGACTCAACAATATAAGCAGAAGAAACATCTTCATTTATTGGAACATCAACTACATTGAGTTTAAACAATTCATTGGAAGAATATCCCTTTCTAATGATAGAAGAATATCCATTTCTAATGAATATCCCACCCTTGGTTATTACAACGTTGTCCCCTTCATATGAGACTTTTACATTTTCTTTTCCTAACATAAACACAAAAACAAGATTGCATTTAATATTGGAAAAATAGAAAACATTATTTAATATAAGAGATTTCCTAGAGTAAGTTTAAGAATAACTTTCCTTTTTTCCACCATTGATATAGATAAGAATCACTAAGTTAAACTTGTTTATCTCCTTCTCTTATAGAAACATACTCCTAAAAAGAACTCTTGTCTCCACATATGTGTCTTATGGTTCTAGAGTCAATCACCCACTCGTGGTTGCCAGTTGACACCATGTTCACCTGTGAAACAACTACTGTAACAATAACATCTTCTCCATCAACCAAATTGGCTTTAGGAGTTCTATTTCCTTTCTTGTTTCTATGTTTACACTGATAAGTAAAATGACCACCCTTTCCACATGTATAACACTTAGCCTTTTTCTTGAATGAATTTTTATTTTTCTTAAAGTGAGAGTTGTTTGTGGAATCTTGATGTTTCTTATCATGATTATCACTCTCAACTAAATTGGCCTTGGAAACTAATTCTTTGCCTTTTCTAAGCTCTCATACTGGAGTTTCTTCTCTTTAATTCTAATGTGCACAATTGAATCTTCCAATATCAATTTCTTTCTTTTATGTTTGTTACTTTTCTTATAATCCTTCTAGGATTCAGGCAATTTTTCAATTAAGCAACAAACTATAAAAGGTTCTGGGGGAACTATATTTTTATTTTTCAAATCATTTAATAAAATGTGAAAACCATGAATTTGTACTGTTACCTCTTTTTTCTCGGACATTTTAAAGTCTAAGAAATTTGCTTAACATAATTTTAGGCATAAGCATCTTCTATAACATACTTTTTCTTAAGTTGTGCCCATAATTCATGTGTATCTTTGTATGTGGAATATACATCATATAACTCATTAGATAAGGTATGTAGAATTGTGTTACGACATACCTTATTTGCCTTACTCCACTTGGTGTACTCCTCATTATAGTTTTTTGTAGTAGCCTTAGGAGGCGTTGTAAGAAACTCAGCTAGACCCATGACATCAAGAGTATAAAAAACCCAGTCTTACCATCTCTTGAAATACTTCCCATTAAAATGTGGCATTTTTGTTGCCTCTAAAAGAGACTTGGCCACAACCAATAGTGAGGAATCACTTATAGTATCTATGTATGTATAGAATTAGTTTAGGATTATTGTAAAAGTGTGCTATATGAGGAAAGTAACACAAGGATACAAACAAGAACAACATGGAAGTCAAGGCTTGCTTAGAACTGTCCTTAAACTATTTCTACCCCTGCTATCGATAATAATCAATAGTGCAATTGGGTTAAAAGGTAGGATAGTTCTAAGATTTAATGACTTATTATAGAATATAAAAGTGTACACCAAATATATTCTCATTTGATAACAAGTGTTTACTTATGAAAGTGGTTGATAAAAGAAAATATGGATCAAAAAATGAGAAGAGAAGTTAATTCATTTAATTCAAGTATGCCTGCAGTATTTATAGAGGTATTGTGTCTCTCTCTAGAGAGACACAATACCTCGTTGAAAGACCATACCTATTAAAAGGGGTAGGTGACTTTTTGGAGAGTCACAACTCCAGCTTTGGGTGCCACGGTGCTCAGAACAGAAAGTTAAGTGCCGCAGTCTTCTCGGCTTTTTCTTTCTACTCTATTACTTGATTTTACATTTGTTTATTTGAAATATCTTCTCAAATACTAACATTCAATGATTTTCATAGTGTTTTTCTTAATAAGCTCTAAAACTCTTTACTTCATCATGACCTAAGTTTTTATATCAGGGCTATAACTTTGAACTCATATGTGATTAAATTCAAGTTATTTTTTTTATTTTTATGAACTCAGTAGTAAAATTATTCAATTATTCAATTTTTATTACTCTCTAATTAATTAGATTATTGTAGGAACCCTAATGAACTTAACAAAAAGATTTTTATGTTAGCCTTAAATAATTTGATATATGATCATAGAGTAATAACTATAAATTTCATGTGGAAAGATATATACCTACATAGCATATATGATATTAATAGATTAGTTCTTAATTAATCTTATTATATTCTGATTATTATAGATATAAAGGTAATTGTTATGGGTAAGATATAGTCACTCGACCACCGACAGAGACTTGTGATGATATTAAGAATCTAGCTAACAATTCATATTGAGAAATTAACTTAAGAAAAGATTAGTCAGCTCAAGTAACATATCAAGAGATAGATTATATTACTTATCATTTGATTTTTATTTTTCTAAATAAAAGTAAAAAGATAAAATTTTAGTACTTAGCATAACAATAACAATAATTTCTAGTGGGAATGATACTTTACTCACTTTGTATTACTTATTTACAATAACGTGCACTTGCATTTAAGTATATCACATCAATCGCCTATCTGACCAAACATCTCAAAAGGTTAAGCTTATGTAAAATATGTCTTAGGGCTGGTTATTGTGCACTATTATCATATGGGCTTAGAAGTAAAGATACAACTTTCACCCTTACCTGACCAATGCTAAGGCTAGCTTCTCGGTTAGGGGATATAAGCTTTCAAGATTAGTAAAGGATTTGCTGGTAAAGTATATTGGCTTCTAAACCCATGCTTCCTCTCTAATCAAAACCAAACTTCTATCCAAGTTGACACCTAGAGATATATGACAAGCTCATCTCTAGGGATGGGAACCAAGATGTGAACGGGCTACACAAGATAGGTTTTAAGTTGCTAAAATGCCTTCTTTCATTTTGAGGCCCATCTATTCTTCTCACACTTCTTGATGGCTTCAATAAACTTAAAACATTTTTTTGTTGCTCTAGAGTTGAATCGACTAAGGGTTGCCATTTTGTCTGTTAGTTGTTAGATTTTTTTCACGGAGCTCGAAGATTTTATCTCTAGGATCCAGGGTTACAAAACTATCATAAATGTCTCTACTTATAGATAGAGACCGATTAACATCCAATGGAGGATCAAAGAGAGAGAGAAATCTAGAATCTGATCTTATTAGAAAACCTAAACTACATGTACATTAAAGGCTGCAAAAAGAAAGAAAGTGTCAGGAACTCAATTAAATAAAACCAAAGGATAAAAATAAAAGATTAAATAAACTCACTTATTTCTTGAAAGATCTTCTTGTAAGTGTAGCTTCCATTGAAATCCTCAGTAGAAGCCTCTCACCAGAACCAAAAGGGAATAAGACCTCATCCAAAAGATAGTCACCGAATAAAATGCAGTTGTGGAATGCCTTAAAATCAAAGGACATGGAGCCCAAAAGGATCCTGAGGTAAGAAGATGTTATGGTCGGTATTTGCTCTTCTACAATCAAGACACAAGGAAAGTGGCACACTTGCTCTCAGTAAGCATAGGCCAAAAGTATTTAGTGACTATACAGGCTAGCATTGGAAACCATCTTTTTGAAGAAAAATTTCTTGATGAGCCTCTCTCTCTGTCAGAAATAGAAAGACAAGTTTGACTATCGAGGTAACTAAATGAAGTGGCAAGGTTGTATAGATGTCTAGGCCTTTTTTATTTGCCATTAATGTGTTGTGTGATTTCTATAACACAAACTAACGCAAGTGCACGTATCGCAACAAGTAATAAAGTGATGTGTAGAGTATCGTTCCCACAGAGAATGATTTATCTTTTCTAGTTTAAGTACTGAAATGGTGTCTTTCTACTATTATCCAGAAAATGATTTAATGTATGATATTAAACTACTCAAGTAAAAGAACAACTTAATTATGCTAAGTGATAAACTAAATTACCAACAAATTATATTCAATATGAGAAATCCTAGGATTACAAACTATCCTCCATTATGCAAATAAATTCAGCAGAATCTCTTTTAGGTCTATTGGTTCTCAACTTGATATATTGAACAAAACACTCAACACATCACAAGCCTCTTTTGCAGGTCAAGTGAATCTATTCCATCCAATCAAATATCTATATGTCTATGATAAATAAATTGAACAAAATTCATTAAGCACAAGTTTTATGAGCCATACATGCCTTATGAGTATATGTCTATCTCATATGAAACTCAAGTGTACTACACTATGATCATGCATCAATATGCTTAAGACTAAATACCTAAATGCCTTTGTCAAGTTTATTTAAGCATTTCTAGATCAATTTAACCACTGGCCAAGTAATCAAATAGCATTAAGCACAAGCACAATGAATATATCAAAAGCTGAATTAATATCATAAAAGAGAGAGCTAAAATCAATCACAAATGAGTTCAAGGATGTAATCCTAGATGAACGAAATTAGCTCATCATTAACCTACACAATCTTGAAGCTAATTTCATCAATACATGTAAACTAAACATCTTACAACAAGTAAAGAATCAAAGAAAAGAAGACATCCCTGTCAAATGTCTTTGAAGTTGAAGCTTGCTTTCCTCCTCTTTGATTTCTCCAAACTTAGAAGTTAGGTGTTTCTTTGTGTTTCTAGCTGCTGTCCCAACTAGAGTCCTCTCTCAAAATGTAAGTTTTGAGCAAATAAATAGGTAAGAGCACGGAATTAGGGCGCATTTTAGGCTGCTTTTGGGTTTCCTGATTTTCAGGAACCTGTCACAATTTGTTGTCCAGGTCCCGGCGCCGCGGCGTTGCGATTTGGCGCTGCGGCGCTCACTTTCTGCAATCGGCGCCACGGCGCTGAAATCCAGTGCTGCGGCGCTGCACTGTAGCAGTGTACTGTAGCAACAGTGTTACTGTATCAACAGTGCCTCCATTTGTATTTTTATCTCTAATGCTCCGATTTGCGTCCGTTTTCCGGTATTTTTTCTCCGATAATGCTTCAACCTATAAAACAACAATAATACGCATAAGTAGCCCAATTATTGAGATAAATTGAACAAATATCAAGTTAGGAAGATAAAATAGTTTATACAATTACGCCTTATCAAATACCCCCAAACTTAAATACTTGCTCGTCCTCGAGTAAAAGAGCACACGACAAAACACCAAAAAATGACAACAAACAATAAAAGGATATAAAACATTGGGTTGGCAAACGATTAGTAATTTATCTCAAAAATTTCTCATGACTACTATTCTCAAGGAAATTCTAAACATCTTAACCGTTCAACATGTTAATCCAACACTTATTCATACCTACAAGTGACCTACTTGGTGTGTGTGTGAATAGCTAAAATCATTAGTAGCATGCGCTCGGATTAGTTTATGCACATAAGATAATGAAATGGTCTTTATGAGATTTTTGCTTTTATTTAACACTCCATATGCTTATTTTTCGCATCACTCTCCACTAATGTAGGCACACACATAATCAAGGATCAAATAGGACTTTAGTTAGCTTGTAATGCATGGCTAGGGTGAGGGTATGATAAAATGGATCGATTTTGGCTCAACTTACACCATAAACACACATTCCTCTTGAGGTTACTCAAACCCAACCATTGTTTTCCACCCAATTTCCCCCAAACTTATTTCTTTGATTCCCTAGCTATTTTGTTGCTCTTCTTTTCTTTTCATTTAAGCTAGGGGTATAGCAAACTCAATTTTTCTTTTTGTTTCTTTCTTTTTTCTTTGAATTTTTTTTTTTTTTTTTACATATAAGTCACTATACCCCCAAACTTAAGCTTTTCATATTTGAACAACCAACATTTATAACCAAACCCAAAACTCTTCTTTAATTCACCCCTTCATTTATAAATGTTCACACAACTCTTTAAAAGAAGTGCAATACTTATGGCGTGATGGGTACTATGAAGGATAATAAAAGTAAAGGCTAAGGTAATGATATAGTTAGCTAGGAAAAATGATAATTAGGCTCAACGGGGGTGACTACGGTCAAAATTATACATAGGTTGGCTTGAAAGGCTCAATCGGTCCAAAAATGGCCTAAAATCATATCCCTAATTATGTATGCCCTAGGATTTCGCCTTGAGTGATGCTCCAACAAGTTCTAGAGTGTTCTTGAGACCATATTTATTCTTGTAGTGCATAAAAGTCTTCTAAGTAAGCATAAAACTAAATAATTCTAACTATGTGCTCGAAATATCAAGTGGTCACAAAGTGAAGCTGAACTTGTCCTAGATTACCAAGTAAACAATCACAACATTCATTGTTTCCAAAAGAACATAGCATTTGAAATCATGTTTCTATTTCATATCATTGACTACTAATCATTCAACCAACCCACAACTGAACACTAAAATGAAAGAAAACAAACAAAACAAAAAAAATTATGCAAAACAAACAACTAAAAACAGAATTAAAAACAAAACAAATAAATAAACACAACTAAAAACAGAATAAATGGGAAAGTGTTTCCCTATCCCCCAAACTTAATATCCGACATGTCCTCATGGCAAAACAAAAGAAACATAAGACAAAAAAAAAAACAGAAATACTCCCCAAAGATAGAGTGCGGGCTTTAGTCGTCATCTGTTGCTGTCACATCCTCATCTTCGCTATTTCTGGTAGCATCTGCATCCTCAGGGTCGATGCCGTCATCAGCATCATCATTCAACTCAGCTGGTGGTGGCGCAGTGTAAACTGGATGCTGTGGGAGTGAGGAAATATCAATTCCAAAATGGGCTGCCTGTATAGAAACCCACTGAGCACACCATTGTTGATGGGCAATGAACTGCTGCTGATGTGCTTCAATCTGCCGCTCAATTTCATCCAATCGAAATTGTACTGCTTCCAGATTGGAAGAGGAAGATGCCTGCGATGATGGTCGCGTAGGTGCCCTGGACCTATGCCCACCTTGGCCACAATGAGCGTGCACGTTGGTTACCGTGCTAGAGGTTATAGCTTGGCCAGGCTGTAATATCTCCTCCGAAGAACTCCACTTGACTCCAGCTTGAGCACATAATGCTGTAATTAGAGAAGGGCAGTATAACCCGAGCTTGCTGCTTTCACTGCAATGGAGAATGCTATTCTTGATCACTCGCCCAACATCAATAGATTTTCCTGTCATGATGGCATATAACAAAACTGCACGTTGCTTGTTTACACTGCTGAAATGTTTGACAGGCATTAGTCGTGCCCCAATAAAATAATGCCATGTTTTCTCATCCTTGCCCATGTATTTTGCTGAAAAAGATATTGGAAGAGGACCACCCAGTTTCCATTCTGCCTCGGCGGAGCATAACTGTCTAATGATTTCCTCATAATCCGGATCACGTAGCATCTTGTGAAAATCATCATCCCCGATTGATGGTGTTTTAAGGAATTTGTTGATGCTGGCACAGTCAATAGCTACCTGCTTACCTCTCACATATACCAGCAAGTTTGAATGTTCCTTAATATTCGCATAAAACTCTCGCACAATTGGTAGTACAGCCTCTCCCGGCTGAGTGCACAATTTCTTCCATCCCCTGGATTCAATGACTCTTGCTACACTGGGATAACTTTCCTCTAAAAGGTTAAAGCCTCGCTCAGGAATAACCGATCGCTTCACAATTGATTTAGCATAACGCTCAGATGCTTCTAAGGAGACAAACTTGCTGCTGTCAAAACTAGGTGAGGCCATTTTGGTGGTTTTCATTTTCTTAGGAGCCATTTTGCTAAGAACACCAATTTGCCAACTAAAACCCCTCCACCAATCTCCTTAATTGTCACAAGTCTACATTCCAATCAAATTAGCTAAAATTTCTACACATAGAATAACGAATTAAGTCTTCACAATTCTAAAACAATTCCAACACAATGACAACACAAATCCAACATAATTTCAACATAAAGCCAACACAAATCCAACACATTTCAATATAATTTCAACATAATTTCACCATAAATCCAACACAAATCCAGCACATTTCCAATATAGTGTCAACATAATCTCAACATAAAGCCAACACAAATCCAACACATTTTCAACATAATTTCAACATAAAGCCAACACAAATCCAACACATTTCCAACATAATTTCAACATAATTTCACCATAAATCCAACACAAATCCAGCACATTTCCAACATAGTGTCAACATAATCTCAACATAAAGCCAACACAAATCCAACACATTTCAATATAATTTCAACATAATTTCACCATAAATCCAACACAAATCCAGCACATTTCCAACATAGTGTCAACATAATCTCAACATAAAGCCAACACAAATCCAACACATTTTCAACATAATTTCAACATAAAGCCAACACAAATCCAACACATTTTCAACATAATTTCAACATAAAGCCAACACAAATCCAACACATTTCCAACATAGTTTCATGCAAAAATTCAAGATTAAACACAAAGCTTTCATTCTAGTAATCACAAATTGTTCCAATAATTGCATAATGGAAGTAGAATAAAGGAAGAATCAATGTAAAATAAGAGATTAGAGACAAGATTTTGTTTTACCTTGTGAGATTAATCCACCGAAATTTGAGATTGGGGAACTTTGTTAATTTGTGTGAAAAATGCAATTTAATGGAATTTGTGATGATGAAGTGTGTGAAATGATGTTGGAAATGTGTTTTGATGTTGATTTTAAGCTGAAATTTTAATGGGTAAAGTTGGGTTTGAGATTATGAATTGGGGTGGGTTGAGAGGTTTGAGAAATTCTAGGGTTAGCAAGAGAGAGAGCATGAGAAATGGGGAAAAATCGGGGCAAATGCCCCCTTTTTTTTTTTTTTTTTTTTAAATACCAATACTAATGCAACAAATATTTACCTTGGGTTGCCTCCCAACAAGCGCCTGCTTTTTCGTCTCTGGCTAGACGTTATGCTTGTAAATCACTCTGATTCCACAAACATAATGGAGGTACTTTGACGGTTGAAATTTCCTCCATAGTAATGCTTGAGACGTTGGCCATTTACTTTAAAAGTTATTCCTTTTTCTTCATCTTCAATATCAACAGCTCCGTGTGGGTATACTTTGGCTACTCTAAATGGACCAGACCATCTAGATTTGAGCTTTCCAGGGAATAGCTTGAGTCGGGAATTAAATAATAGTACCTGCTGATTGATTTCAAATGAGCGTTGTGCTATTCTTTTGTCATGCCATCTTTTCACCTTTTCTTTGTACAGCTTGGCGTTCTCATAAGCTTGTAGCCGAAATTCATCCAATTCATTCAGTTGTTGCATTCTTTTCTCTCCAATTGCTGTCAAGTCAAAGTTTAATGACTTGATCGCCCAATAGGCCTTATGTTCTAACTCCACAGGCAAATGACATGATTTGCCAAATATCAACTGATATGGTGATGTACCAATGGGTGTTTTGTATGCTGTACGATATGCCCAGATTGCGTCATCAAGCCTTATTGCCCAATCCTTGCGATTTGGCTTGACTACCTTCTCAAGGATTCTCTTCACTTCTCGATTGGAAACCTCAGCTTGTCCATTTGTTTGTGGATGATAGGCAGTGGCGATCTTGTGTTTAACTCCATATTTCTGAAGCAGTGCGGAGAATGATTTATTACAAAAATGTGATCCCTCGTCACTGACAATAGCACGTGGTGTACCAAAACGGGTAAGTATGTTCTTTCTCAGAAATCGCAACACCACTTTTGCATCATTAGTCGGCAAGGCAACTGCTTCGACCCACTTGGACACATAATCAACAGCCAATAGAATGTATTTCTGACCATTTGATGGAATGAATGGTCCCATGAAATCAATCCCCCAAACATCAAAAATTTCAACTTCTAATATGTTTTGCAGAGGCATTTCCTGCTTTTTTGACATGCTTCCTGTTCTTTGGCACCTGTCACATCTTAAAACAAAAAAATGTGCATCTTTAAATAAAGAAGGCCAATAAAAACCAGATTGCAATACCTTTGAAGCTGTTTTGTCTCCGCGAAAATGTCCAGCATAATCAGATGAATGACAATGCATGAGTATGTCTTCAATTTCTTCCTTTGGCACACATCTTCGAATCATTTGGTCTGCACATTGCTTAAACAAAAGGGGTTCATCCCAGAAATATGATTTGACATCATGCAAGAACTTCTTCTTCTGCTGGTAACTCAAGTCCGGAGGAAGGATTCCGCTGGCCAAGTAGTTAACATAATCTGCATACTATGGTAGATTGAGGTTTTCTACTAATAAGAGTTGCTCATCAGGAAAGGAATCATTAATTAATGTCTCATCATCACTTTGTTGTCCACCCTCTAAGCGAGATAAATGGTCTGCCACCTGATTTTCTGAACCTTTCTTGTCCTTGATTTCCAAATCAAATTCTTGAAGTAATAGCACCCATCTGATCAGTCTCGGTTTTGCCTCTTTCTTGCTAATCAAATACTTGATAGCAGAATGATCTGTAAAGACTGTCACCTTAACACCAATTAAATATGCTCTGAACTTGTCAAAGGCAAATACAACAGCCAACAACTCTTTCTCTGTAGTCGTATAATTGTTCTGAGCATCATTCAACGTTTTGCTTGCATAATAAATGGTGTGGAAAACCTTGTTTTTGCGTTGCCCCAATACTGCACCTACTGCAATATCACTAGCGTCACACATTACTTCGAAGGGCATGGTCCAATCTGGTGCGACAATGACTGGGGCTGAAATAAGCTTCCTTTTCAACACCTCAAATGCATCGTTACATGCTTGATCAAAGATGAATTTTGCATCCTTCTCCAACAAGCTACACAACGGCTTAGAAATTTTTGAAAAGTCTTTTATGAATCTTCTATAAAAGCCTGCATGACCAAGGAAACTTCTTACTCCCTTAACATTTGCTGGTGGTGGCAACTTCTCAATGGCTTCAATTTTTGCTCTGTCAACTTCTATTCCTCTTGAAGAGATCTTATGTCCCAAGACAATCCCCTCTTTCACCATGAAGTGGCACTTTTTCCAATTCAGTACCAAGTTGGTTTCTTCACATCTTTGTAGCACAAATGCTAAGTTCTTCAAACATACATCAAACGAATCCCCAAAAATTGAGAAATCGTCCATAAACACTTCCAAGAACTGCTCCACAATATCAGAAAAGATTGCTATCATGCATCGTTGAAACGTTGCGGGTGCGTTGCATAATCCGAAAGGCATCCTTCGGAATGCAAATGTACCGTATGGACAAGTGAAGGTAGTCTTTTCTTGATCTTCTGGTGCTATAGCTATCTGATTGTAGCCAGAATAACCATCCAAAAAGCAGTAAAATTCATGCCCTGAAAGTCTATCCAGCATCTGATCGATGAAGGGCAATGGAAAATGATCCTTCCTTGTGGCTTTGTTCAATTTTCTGTAATCCATACACACTCTCCATCCAGTTACTGTACGTGTTGGAAGTAGTTCATTGCTTGAATTAGTTATGACAGTGACCCCACCCTTCTTTGGTACACATTGAACTGGACTTACCCATGAGCTGTCAGAAATTGGGTAAATAATTCCTGCATCAAGCCACTTAATAATCTCTTTCTTTACTACTTCTTTCATCACTGGGTTCAGTCTTCTTTGGTGTTCAATCGAAGTCGTTTGCTCATCTTCTAACAATATCTTATGCATGCAGAATGAAGGACTGATTCCTTTGATGTCTGCAATTGTCCATCCCAATGCCTTCTTGTACGTCCGCAGTATTCTAAGCAACTTCTCTTCTTGTGTTTCATTCAATGTAGCAGATATTATTACAGGAAGTGTTGAGGATGGACCGAGGAATGCATACCGTAAATGGTTAGGCAAGGGTTTGAGCTCAAGTGTTGGCGGTTTTTCTGTCGAAGGTTTGGTTCTTGCTTCCATATTTTCTGATTCTTCAAGCACTTCAAATCTGAAACTCTTGTGCTCTTGATGGGGTGTAGAATTCAAAGCATTGAGATAATCCAGTGCTTCCTGATCTTCCACCTCATTCCCATTCATGACTGCATTTTCTAGAGAGTCTTGGCTGGAGTGATTGTTGAAAATCCTTTGAATCTCTCTGTCAATAATGTTGATGCAGAAACATTCATCTGCTGCTTTGGGAAATTTCATAGCTTTGAACACATTAAACGTCACCTCTTCATCTTGCACTCTCATAGTAAGTTCTCCCTTTTGGACATCAATCAAAGTTCTACCAGTAGCTAAGAAAGGTCTTCCCAAAATGATTGGAATTTCAAGATCCTCTTCCATATCCAACACAATGAAGTCGGCTGGGAATATAAATTTATCTACCTTAACTAACACATCTTCAATCACACCTTTAGGATATGTGAGTGAACGATCTGCAAGTTGTAAAGTGACATTCATAGGCTTGGCTTCCCCCAATCCTAGCCGGTTGTAGATAGACAAAGGCATCAAATTTATGCTGGCCCCTAGATCACATAAAGCTTTACCAAAATACCGGTTTCCAATTGTGCATGGAATGGTAAAACTTCCTGGATCCTTGAGCTTTGGAGGCAATTTTTTCTGCAATATTGCACTGCATTCTTCTGTCAACGCTACAGTTTCATACTCGTCCAGCTTCTTTTTCCTTGAAAGAATGTCCTTCATGAATTTAACATAGCTAGGCATTTGCTCTAATGCATCTGCAAATGGTATGTTAATGTGCAGTTTCTTAAAAATTTCCAGAAACTTTGTAAACTGCTTCTCTTGCTTTTGCTTCTGTAGTCGCTGAGGAAATGGTGGTGGTCTATAAGGTTGCACCTTCTCTTTCTGTATAACCTTTTCCTTTACTGCATTATCTTCTTGTTTTTCATTCCCCTTTTCAGAATTTTCTGCATCTTCAGCAATTGCAGAATTTTCTGCACTTTCTGCATTTTCTACATCTGCAGAATTTTCTGCATCTGCAGAATTTTCTGCATTTGCTGATGGTTTAGGTCTTCCCACAATGTTTTGCATTTCTTTACCGCTTCTCAATGTTACTGATTTGCATTGCTCTCTATCACCTTTTGGATTAACTTCCGTGTTACTCGGTAGCGAGCCTTGAGGACGGTTGTTCATTGCAGAAGCTAATTGACCAACTTGGTTTTCTAAGGTGCGAAGAGATGCTGATTGGCTTTGCAAAAGTTGGTCAGTTTGCCTTATGTATTGAATTAACAGTTCCTCAACACCAGGTTTCTTTTCTTGCTGAAATTGTTGCTGCTGCCGCTGCATTTGAAATCCGGGTGGACTCATGGATTTTGAGGATTGCCCTTGGTTATTATTATTCCAAGAAAAATTTGGATGATTCCTCTACCCTGGATTGTAAAAATTCGAGTTGGGATTATGCTGCTGTCGATTGTAACTCCCCACATATTGTGCTGTCTCCATGCATAGACCATTTTGGTGATTATCTCCACAAAAATCACAAGTTGGTGGTTGGCTCTTTACTGCATTGACTCCAAGTGTATCCATCTTCTTAGCCAACAAACTAACTTGTGCTGTCAAAGAAGTGAGTGCATCAATTTCATGCACACCAGCAACTTTTCTAGGATTCACTCTTTCTGATGGCCATTGGTAGCTGTTGGAGGCCATTTCTTCCAACAAGTCATATGCCACATCTGTGGACTTGCTCATTAACTCCCCTCCAGCTGCTGCATCTACAATCGTTCTTAAATGTCCCACCAATCCATTATAAAATGTTTGCACCAACAACCATTTGGGAACTCCATGATGTGGACACTTTCTCAGCATATCCTTAAATCTCTCCCATGATTCATACAATGATTCTGACTCATGTTGTACAAAAGTGGTAATATCATTACGCATCTTTGCAGTTTTGGCCGGTGGGAAGAACTTGGCTAAGAACTTTTGTGCCAAATCATCCCATGTTGTTATTGAACCGGATGGTGATGATATTAACCAACTTTTTGCTTTGTCCCTCAAGGAGAATGGAAACAACCTGAGTCTTATGGCATCATCTGACACGCCATTGTATTTGAATGTGTCACAAATTTCTAAGAAATTTGTGATATGCTCGTTGGGATCATCATTCGGGAAGCCGCTGAACTGCACTGATTCTTTAAGCATTTGAATAGTTCCAGGCTTGATTTCAAAATTATTAGCATTGATATTTGGCCTGCGAATGCTTGAGTGTATGCCATTCACCCAAGGAACTGCATAGTCTCTTAAGGCTCTTGGCTCTTCACAAATATTCTGGTTTTGCTCTTCCATGCTAGTCACTTGGTTCTGGTCTCGTCGTAATCTTCTTAGTGTCCTCTCAATTTCAGGATCAAAGTATGCTAGATCAACGCTCTTAGAACGTCTCATACACACCTGAAATTTTTGCAAACAAAAACAGAAATCTGAATTAACAACAGAAAAGACTTATATCAGTATTAAAATAAGAAAAAAAATTTCATTCCCCGGCAACGGCGCCAAAAACTTGTTGTGTGATTTCTATAACATAAACTAACGCAAGTGCACGTATCGCAACAAGTAATAAAGTGATGTGTAGAGTATCGTTCCCACAGAGAATGATTTATCTTTTCTAGTTTAAGTACTGAAATGGTGTCTTTCTACTATTATCCAGAAAATGATTTAATGTATGATATTAAACTACTCAAGTAAAAGAACAACTTAATTATGCTAAGTGATAAACTAAATTACCAACAAATTATATTCAATATGAGAAATCCTAGGATTACAAACTATCCCCCATTATGCAAATAAATTCAGCAGAATCTCTTTTAGGTCTATTGGTTCTCAACTTGATATATTGAACAAAACACTCAACAAATCACAAGCCTCTTTTGCAGGTCAAGTGAATCTATTCCATCCAATCAAATATCTATATGTCTATGATAAATAAATTGAACAAAATTCATTAAGCACAAGTTTTATGAGCCATACATGCCTTATGAGTATATGTCTATCTCATATGAAACTCAAGTGTACTACACTATGATCATGCATCAATATGCTTAAGACTAAATACCTAAATGCCTTTGTCAAGTTTATTTAAGCATTTCTAGATCAATTTAACCACTGGCCAAGTAATCAAATAGCATTAAGCACAAGCACAATGAATATATCAAAAGCTGAATTAATATCATAAAAGAGAGAGCTAAAATCAATCACAAATGAGTTCAAGGATGTAATCCTAGATGAACGAAATTAGCTCATCATTAACCTACACAATCTTGAAGCTAATTCCATCAATACATGTAAACTAAACATCTTACAACAAGTAAAGAATCAAAGAAAAGAAGACATCCCTGTCAAATGTCTTTGAAGTTGAAGCTTGCTTTCCTCCTCTTTGATTTCTCCAAACTTAGAAGTTAGGTGTTTCTTTGTGTTTCTAGCTGCTGTCCCAACTAGAGTCCTCTCTCAAAATGTAAGTTTTGAGCAAATAAATAGGTAAGAGCATAGAATTAGGGCGCATTTTGGGCTGCTTTTGGGTTTCCTGATTTTCAGGAACCTGTCACAATTTGTTGTCCAGGTCCCGGCGCCGCGGCGCTGCGATTTGGCGCTGCGGCGCTCACTTTCTGCAATCAGCGCCGCGGCGCTGAAATCCAGTGCTGCGGCGCTGCACTGTAGCAACAGTGTTACTGTATCAACAGTGCCTCCATTTGTATTTTTATCTCTAATGCTCCGATTTGCGTCCGTTTTCCGGTATTTTTGCTCCGATAATGCTTCAACCTATAAAACAACAATAATACGCATAAGTAGCCCAATTATTGAGATAAATTGAACAAATATCAAGTTAGGAAGATAAAATAGTTTATACAATTACGCCTTATCATAATGACAACAACATTTTTGTCAAAACTCACATTTTTTTCCTCACAATTAAAGAACAACTTCTATTTATTTAGGAAAAAGTAATCGTTGAGTTTCTCTGTTTGAGGGTATAAATGTTGAAGATGTCATAGATGATTAAATAGTAAAAAAGAGAATCATGAGGTTAAGATAGATAACATCCTATAGTTGGTAGAGGACACTCAAATAAATTTAGAGGGGGAAAGATTGGTGAGATGGAGAAATTCATGGATAATAGGAATGATAGAAAACCTATAACACATCATGTGTTTTGTAAAAAAAATAGAGTTTATATACTTGAACAGATGGTGGATCTTGGAGAGATTCTCCCACTAAAAAATTTCAAATTCGTACATTTTCAAGGAGTTAAAGCATTGATTTTAATTTGTCGAATGAAAAGTTGTACAAACCCTTCACCATTGTTGCAGAATAATGGAAGAAAAATTAGAAAATTAAGGTTTCTTAAGAGACAAGGAAATGAGAGAGACTAGAATTGCAAGGCCGCCCTGAGAGTAAAATAAAAAAGTGAAAACTTAAGGTTAAGCCGTTGGATTTTATAGGTAGAAAATAACCATTAACATATTTGTTAGATTGGAAATGACACAACTAATTAAATAGCAAGAGTCAACAACGAGCAAGAAAATTAAAAGACTAACGGAACATATGGCGTATTCTGATTGGTTAGTAAAGAGTGTCTTTTATGCTTTTCATTGAATAAACATGCTCCTTCGATTATAGAGGAGCATATGTTGGGCCCATCTCTCATTAAGCCTAACCAGCCCATGCTAAGTATTCAGAACTACTTTAATTTTAGGAGGCCCATGACATAATAGGCCTATTTTCTCACAAACACACATAACTAGGACTAGCCGACTCATAGGTGCTATAATTGGGTCATAGGCACCATAGAAGGCAGGAATGGACTAGAACTCAACATTTATTCCAATTATTGCACATTAAATACTATTTTGGCAAAGAAACGACCGAAATATGTATTTAATAAGGAACTAAATTAAGACAATATAAATTCACCTAAATATCATTAGGGACACATTTAATTTAGGTTTAAATATTATTTATAACTGAGATCATTTGAGTTATTACTATAATTACTCAATAATAACTCAAAAGAGCTTAGCTCTTATAAAAAATCAAGAAGCTAGTTATAGAAAGAGGAGACAGAGATTATCTAATTTAAATGAACACACTTACAATTTCGAGAGCAAAAACTATAAGCGTTCTAGGCATGAAAAAAATAATCCTTGTTTGTTTTTGCTTCATTATCCACTTCTACACACATATGCATCTTTTTATCCTATGAATTATTAACTTGAGTGATAGAGTGCTCTTTTTTTTTATAGAAATACGAAGAGTCTTTCATAATTATGAGAAGCATATAGAGGCAGCAGGATAATTTCTTGTAAAGTTTTTATTGTATAATGAACAATTGATAAAATTAATTTTTTTAACATTGACACCAAAATTAAAAATTTGTTAAAATCTCAATCTACTAAGACAATGAGACCTCGCTTAGAAAAGTCTATTCCAAGAAAGATGAGGGTATACTAATATCTGTTCCCTATAGAATTCTCCTAAAGCCCAATCTTTAAAGGCCCAAATATCAAAGCCCACAACCATTTCGTACGAATAGGTCGGCTCGAAGGCCCAATACAGGGGGTGACTGGCTAAGGGAAAGAGGCCTAAAGACCCAGAACCTGCTCGGACAATCACCTAGTTAATTTGACCGGCTCAGATCCTATCGAGTCTGTTCAAAGCCAAGTAACCTGGTACTTAGCGACGCACTAAGAGCTTTGACTCTAAACCAGAGCAGTACATATACCATGAGGGGATCGACGAAGTAAGTATACTAAGTCGCTTGCATGAAGACACTCCCAAGTTGTACAAGTCACACGACCTAAAAAAAGTTTAGCAGCCTAATAGAAACTTAATGTGAAAATGTTAGATTCAAAATGACCCAAACAAGGCAAGCTCTTATAAAAGGCAATCAACATTACTTTTGGAAGAAATTGTCTAATTTTGGGAAACTATTGTAAGGAATGATGCTTACATGCCATCCCTGATTATACATATACTTGTTATTTATACAAGTATAAATTCTCATTAAATTGATAATCTTTATTTATATGGTACCATGTAATGTAACATTATAAATATTGTATCATTTGAAGAAGTTCAGATTTGATCTAAAAGAGTTTAGATCAGGGTATAGAGTTGGCCACGCTGAGAGATATAAATGCTAAGAGTTAGTACAGCTAAGTGTTAACTAATTATAATACTCAACAAAGATTCAGGAGTTGGAGCCTTATCTGTAATGGGACATAGACTTGAGAATATACTAGTAACTGCATAGTTACAAGAGTTGCAATCAAGTGCTAGAAACTATCAGTTGCGCAAGTATGTTCTTGAATATTCTCCCTAATCTATTTTTGCTGATGCGGGTTTGTCGATGGATACCTTTATATAGATCAACATATGTCATATCTATAAGGTATAGATAGTTGTTCCTAGCCGACTGTGAGCTTGGAGCTCATATTTATATATGGGTATCTAGTTAGGACTAGATATGGGATGGACTCACGAGGATCTCTGATACACATCCTATCTAAGCGGTCAACGGAGGGTCCTCTCGAGTTGAGTAGTATATATGGTCTTTTGACCTGAGTGCCAAAGTGAGCTTGTGAGTATTTACCATACCAGTAGTTTTGGTTGTTAAATCTCGTGCAAGTTAGGTTGTGGTTGTATTGGCTGTAAGCGGAACCTAGGCGCTTTAGGTGTGTGTTGACCATGCACTCTCGCATCATGTAATGTCGTATGTATGATGGTGTAGTGATTGACCTTAATGCTAAATCCCTAAGGTTCAAAGCCACCTCTGATATGAATGTGGCTCTTTTTGCTACTAATTCGGGTATTCCCCCGAGGATGCAGGAAAGTAGGTTTGAAGCTACTCGACCTACCAGGGGAGGAACGAAACTAACAACCAGATCGAAGGGGGAGGAACTTAGCTGCACAACGGCTTCGCGCAAGTTGCTTACCAACCACCCCACTCTCCTCCAGATCCTTGCTTGCACCCTTTTCCAAAAACTTAACTACTCGGAACTAGCCAAAAGGCAAGTCTTGACGTTCTATTTTCATCATTCAATACTTTGGTTTTATATATGTCACAGACCTTTCATAGTATGGCCGTTGGGTATAGTCCAATGCTTATGAAGTCCAGTGCATACAGATATAGGATTCGTCAGGTCGCATAGGGAGTTTGATACCCAGATACTCTGAGAATATATCTCAGAAATGCTTGTGGCCATAAGAATTTATCCCGAGAAAGAGTTTTAGCCAGGGTTGAACAATATCAAAAAGGTGTTTGCGCATATTATTCAACGAGATATAAGTCTGGAGATAGGATATGAATGAGCACATGGGGATTTGACAGTGATAATTTATATTCCTGTACATTCAGGATATCATGACAGAAAGACTATACGTATGCGTTGTGACCTCAACTTAGATAGACAACACACTATTTTGTATTTTTGTGACATGTACGTGGGTCATTTGTTACGGACTCTTAAAATAATTCCATTTGACGAATCGGGCTTGGACCTTAGGAGTCTCGTGATATGGAGTGTACTCGTTGTACACTTAGACAACGTATCTGAGTGAATTTTTTAATCCAATAATATCTAGCATGACCATGGGATGCGCACGTGTCCGTATTGAAGTGTTAAACTTGGTAATCATTAAAGATGGGCAAGATGGTAATTTCACACATTGATTATTTAATTATTAAATAATCATAATATCTCATTATTTTATTATCTAATATAATATTATTTTTTATATAATAACATTATATTCTTGCTTGGTTTGTAAGTATTATGTATATAATATTATTATTTTATATAATTTTAGTTTCCATAAACTTGGTGGCCAAGTATACGAATTTTTTCTAATATTATGTTATATATTAATTTTTTAATACATATAAAATATATAGAGAGAGAGAAACATGTGAAATGGAAGAGAAGCTTGAAAAAGCAAAGTTGTTGCTTTTAAATGCTTTTCTTGCTTTGTTAATGGGTGTGTTGTTTGAAAAAGGCAATTGTTGCTTTGAAAACAAATGTTGTTGAGAGAAAACAAGTGGCGGCAAAACATAGAGTGAGATAGACAAATTGAGCTTTAGAAATTAATTTCAATAATTAGAATTAAGTTCCGTGCATATCTCTTGAATAAGCTATCAATTGCAACAATATAATAAATTTATTTTTATTGATCAAGAGTTAATCAAAGAAAAAACAAATTCAAAGGGTTTAAGTGTTAAACTCGGTGCTGGATATTTGGAGCTTCTGTTCTAGCTTACCAAGCCTATAGAGTTGGTGATTAGACCTGCCAATGAATAGGTCTTTGGGCGGACTCCTAATTACACGTGTAAAACTTTTTACGTTTTGGTGAATTCTTAAATTCACTTTATATATTATTTTGATTAATATATTATTACATCAGTTTATTGTATACTTTTATTATTCCACTGAGCCTAATTATGTATATGATAAGTATTTTGTACAATGAATACAGTTACACATGCATACACTCTAGTATAAAAGATCCTCTACAAATTGGTATCAGCGCCAGTTTTGTATTAATTTGAGTGTTGTTTGAGTGATGGAAATGATGTTCATAAAATTTCCAATGTAAAATAATGCATTTCAAGTGTTAAAATGAGTATACCAAGACAAAATTACACTAGGTGCCGCAGTTTTGTAACTAACACTGCGACATTGCACTGTTCACTTGAAAGTAATTTTGAACAGTATTTTGAACATTGTTTCAAAATTAAATTTTGCATGTGTTAGTTTATGAGATGTAGTGATAAATGTTATCAGTCTACATTATAAACCAAGGTCGATGAGATGTAGTGATAAGAGTTATAGGTCTGCATTATAAACTATGATCAATTTTTTTGTATTGGTAACTACAATGGGAGTCCTACTATTGGAGGTTAGTTGTGTTTGCATATAAAATTTGATTAATTGAGAATCACCTCCTCATGAGATGGGGACCCAAAAAATAAGAAAAATCTCTCTTAATCAGATTTAATAATATTATATTATTATTTAATAGTTTATTATGATCTGTCTTGACAATATAGTGTTAGACGAGTCACGTAGGTCTTTTTTCAATATTGCTACAACGTGAGAAATTTGGTCAGTTGGGCTTAGACTATGCCAGTTCAACATGAGATAGGCAAATATATGTAAACGTATTGCCAAATATTGCTATAGCATAAGGGTAGTATTAGTAACATATATTTGATTATTGACAAGTTAATCTGGAATATACTTACTCAATATTGCTACAGTGTGAAGATAAGGTATATTCAGGATCAAGTGGTAAGAGTTGCATTAGATATAATTGACAAGTGTTGTGTACTTATTGGGTTGACAAAGGTCAATATTGCTATACCGTGAGGTCGGAGTAAAATTCTAATAGGATCTACTTCCTACCATATAGTTTAAACTATATTTTTTCATTTGAGAGATTACCAGAATTATGTAAAATAGTAGGAGGGCGTTTTAGATTGAAAAATGTATAATTGTTATACCCATGATCTAGAATGTTCAATTAGCGATTTAATAACCATTTCGCTTATATCTCTAATTTATTTTAACCTGTCAACTATAATAACCACTACGAACTTGTTGGTGTGCATAGTTGATGCAGTCTAACTCAAGAGTACCAGAAATTACTTTGACCGGTAGATGAATCTTAGAAATATTATGGATTCAGAAAGCTTAGATTTATTGTTGATTAGATTTTGACATAAGTTATTTCTGATATTGCCTTTTTAGTGGACATCAACGAAAGAAGTATGACCTTATTTGTTTAGGGTACTTCATCTTTTACTCTGAGGACATCTGGTAAGTCTAGAGGTGTGAGGAGAAAAAGATGAAGTAGATACCCAGGATAAGTCTTCAGAGGTGATAATTATCCAAAGATCAATCAGAGAGTTGTGCAAATGAAAAGTGTTTCTATAGCAGTAAGGTTGGGCATTAGAAATCTCATTGCTCTAGATGCCTTATTATTGTCAAGAAGACTCTCACATATTTATGTTCAACAAGTATAGACATTTATATAGCATATGATGCCAGTTCAGTCTTAGTATGAGATACTGCATGTCCCTCTCACATCTGTAATATGTTGTATGGACTGAGAGAGAATAGAATGCAAAAGCCTGGCGAAGTATTGTTAGGAGTAGAAAATGATGATTTTCTGTAGGTCCAAGATGTTGGACAGTTTAACTTACTTCTCCCGTGTAATACAATAGTTTTATTGTATGATTAGCATTGTGTCTAGAACATCATTTGACAAATTATATTCCTTCTTATACTTGACAGTGAAGGATATCATATAAACATTAGGAATAGTTCCTCATGTTCATATAATGTGAATGATGTATAATTAGCTGAATGTTAATTAATAAATGTCAGTAGATCGAAATCTTTAAATGATACAAAACTGTGGCATATAAGATTAGGTCATATAGACGTGCGACGCCTAACCTGTTTGGTTAAGGATGGTTGGATACCTGATCTAACCATAGAAACTTAATTACTTTATGAATAATGTATTCAAGAAAAATCACCAAACGTCTATTTTTTAGTGTTGGACACTAAGCCATTGATTTATTAGAACTGGTACATGGTAATGTATGCGGTCCAATGGATCACACTGTGATGAAACAATTTTGGTACTTCGTAACTTGTGTCAATAATTTGTAATGATACGGGTATGTGTTTCTTATGAAATACAAGTCAGAAACCTTTAAAAAATGTTCAAAGGGTTTTGACTAAAAACAGAGAAATAGATCAGAATGTGCGTCACATCTCTTTGATCAGATTGAGGTAGTGAGTACATTGGCAACAAGTTTTTCGATTGTTTAAAGGAGAATGAGGTTCCCGCTTACCATAGTCCTCTAGGTACTCTATAATACAATGATGTTTCAGAGAGTAAGAACCAGACGTTATTAGATATGGTCCGATTGATGATTAGTTTTACCGATCTATATCTGTGAGATTATGCTCCAGTAATAGTTGCTTATTAAATAGAGTTCCATCAAAAGTTGTTATTTCCACGCCGTATAAGATACTGAGAGGAAGGAAGCTGAATCTTAAATATGTTAAGATTTAAGGCTATCCTATGTATGTAAGAGTTACGTAATAGGATATACTTGTATCCAAAGGAGTCGAGTCTTAAGTATTTTAAGACTTGAGGCTATCCTGCTTATGTAAGAGTTACAAAGTAGGATATCCTATTTTGTAAGAGTTACTCAGTAGGATAAACTAACACCCAATAAGTACAAGTATAGGTTCATTAATATCATGTGAATTTAATAGGATGCCAGTTCTATGATTTAAATAAGCAAAGTATATTTGTTTCTCGCTATACCATTATCTTAGAGGAAGATTTTCTCATAAACTATGGGGATCATAGAAAGATTGATCTTGGTGAAATCACTCTGAAAATCAATGAATTGAGGATATAAACTCGAGGTCAATTAAGTAGTGGACTTTAATACACTCTCCAAGTGAGTCGGAAAAAACCTCTAGGTCACCTATTGGGTATGTTATATGCCTGAAGATAATCTTGAAGTTTTCTTAGTAGAAGAAAATGATCATTTGACCTACAAGAAGATGATGTTAGACATCGATTCGAAAAAAAAACAAGAATCCATAAAAACAGAAATTAACTCTATGCATAAGAATCAAGTTTGGAACTTAGTTATGCTACCCGTGAGAATTGTTCTCATCAGTTGTAAAGAGTTTACAAAAGGTAGTAGGAGCCAAATGGATGGTAGAGACCTTCTAGACCCGATATTGGTTCCAGAAAGGTTATCCTCAGTGATCTGTGATCAACCATGAGGAAACTTTTGGACTAGTAGTGATGTTAAAGTGGATTAGAATTTTTCTAGCTCGTATAGCATACTGTGACTTTGAGAATTGGCAATATGGATATTAAAATGGCGTTCCGATATGCATATCTTAAGGTAGAGATATATGTGAAACAGATAGAAGGTTTTGTGTCTAGCTAGACCCCAAATCTTATATACAGGCTTAAGAAGTCCATTTATGGGTTTTAACGGGTTTTCCAAAGCCAAAGTCATTATTTTGATGAAGTAATCAGATTGTCTGATTTCATAAAAAACAATGAGGAGGCGTATATGTATGAAAGGTCAGTGAGAGCATAATAGTTTTCTTGATGCTCTATATCGATGATGTATTAGTCATTGGGAATGATGTTGGTATATCATAGTCGATCAAGAGTTACTCGTAAGTACTTTTCCATTAATAATTTGGGAAAGGCTTCCTATATACTAGGTATAAAACTTTATAGAGATAGAGCTAAGAATTCGATAGGACTTTCTCAAATTAGGTTACATCGATAGCATCTTAGAAAGGTACAATTTTTATTAATTGTGAGATAGTTAACGTACCTTTTAGACATGATGTTTATCTTTCAAGGAAAGTATCTCTTCAGATGAAAGATGTGAGAGTTAAAGTGACTGACGTACCAGATACATCAGCTCTTAAGAGCTTGATGTATGTTATAATGTGTATGAGACCTGATATCAGTATGGCTATAAGGGTCATGGCCGATACCAGTCTGATTTAGGTGACCGCTATTTGATGGTAGTTAAACATATCCTGAGATACTTTGAGGGTACAAAAGATAAGTTTCTCAAATATGGAGAAAGTGACTTATAAATGAGAAGATACACGAACTTAGACTTCTAGTTTGACCTAGATGATAGAGAGTCTATATCTGGGTATGTGTTCATTTTCATTGGTACTAAGTGAATTGGTATAGCACCAAACTGGAATTCACTGCTGAGTCATTTTGGAAGCAGTAAAGGAAGTGGTATCGAATCATAGGTTTGTCAACGAAGGAAACAATATGGATTCATAGGTTTTTTGCTATCCTTGGAAGAGTTCCAAGATAGATGGATTATATCCTATAGTTTTGTAACAATAATGATGTTGTTATGCAGGCCAAAAAGCCGAGAGAACACTAGTACTCTAACTCTATTAAGAGGAGTCTCATATAATTAGAGAGATATTGACCAGGGAAGATGTGATTATTTGTAGAAGTATTCTATAAATAATTTAGCGAACCTACTTTTTAAGGCCATGACTCAAAAAGAGTTTGAGAAACAAGTAGAGTCGATGTGTATGAGATACCATCAGGAATAGCACTAGAGCAAGTAAGAGATTGTTAGAGTCGGCGCTTACGTGTCATCCCTGATTATACATATACTTGTTATTTATACAAGTGTACATTCCTATTAAATCGCTAATCTTTATTTATATGGTACTATATAATGTAACATTACAGACATTATTTTATCTGAAAGAGTTTAGATTTGATCTAAAGGAGTTTAGATCAAGGCTTAGAGTTGGCCACGTTGAGAGTTAGCACAGCTAAGTGTTAGCTGGTTGTCATACTTAGTGAAGATCTAAGAGTTGGAGCCTTGTCTGTAATGGGACATAGACACGGGAATATACTAGTAACTGAATAGTTACAAGAGTTGCAATCAAGTACTAAGAAATGTCAGTTGCGCAAGTATGTTCTCGAATATTGTCCTTAATCTATTTCTACCAATGCGGGTTTGTCAGTGGACTGGATATGGGATGGACTCACGAGGATCTCTGATAGACATTTTATGTAAGCCATCAATTGAGGGTCCTCTTGAGTTGAGTAGTATACGTGGTCCTTTGACCTCAGTGCCATGGTCGCTTTGTGAGTGATCCACCATACTTTGGTTCCACATATGTCACAAACCTTTCATGGTGTGAACGTTGAGTATGGTCTGATGCTTATAGAGTCTGGTACGTTTAAATATGGGATCCGTCAGCTAGCATAGAGAGTTTGATATCCACATGCTTCTAAATTATATCTCAAAAAGTCTTATGGCCATAAGCATTTATCTTGAGAAAGAGTTTTCACCAGGGTTGAACAATATGACAAAGAAGTTTATACATATTGTTCAACGAGATACAAGTCTAGAGATAGGATATGAATGAGCACATGGAATTTGATGGTGATAATCTATTTATCCACACATTTAGGATATTATGATGGAAGGACTATATGTATGCGTTGTGACCTTAGCTTGGATGCTCGACACGCTATTTTGTATTTTCGTGATGTGTGAGTAGGGCAATGTTCACAGACTCATGAAATAGTTCTATTTAACGAATCAGGTGTGGACTTAGAGAGTCTTGCGATATAGAGTGTGCTTGTTGTGCACTGGGGCAGCATACCAAATTGAATTGTTCAATTTAGTAATATCTAGCATGACCACGAGATGTGCACGTGTCGCTATTTAAGTGTTAAATACAATAATTAGTCAATAATTATTGTTAACTAATTATATCATGACACGTGATATACTGTGAGCCATTGGTTGAGTTTACCTAAGTGTGGAATATGGTGGGATCCATTAGGAGTATACTTGATAACCATTAAAGAGGGGCAAAATGATAATTCACACACTGATTATTTATTTGTTAAATAATCATAATATTTTATTATTTTATTATATAATATAATATAATTTTTTATATAATAATATTATATTTATACTTGGTTGGCAAGTATTATGTATATAATATTAATTTTCATAAACTTGGTGGCTAAATATATGAATTTTTCTAATATTATATTATATATTAATTTTTTAATACATAATATATATATAGAGAGAGAAATGTGTGAAATGGAAGAGAAGCTTGAAAAAGCAAAGTTGTTGCTTTAAAATGCTTTTCTTGCTTTATTTACGGGTGTGTTGTTTGAAAAAAAGGCAATTGTTTCCTTGAAAAAAAATGTTTTTGAGAGAAAGTAAGGTGGTCGGCTAAACATATAATGAGATAGACAAATTGAGTTTTGGAATTAATTTCAATAGTTGGAATTAAGTTCCTTGCATATCTCTTGAATAGGCTACCAATTGCAACAACACAAAAAAATTATTTTTATTGATCAAGAGTTTATCAATGAAAAAATAAATTAAAAGGTTTAAGTGTTAAACCAGGCGCTGGATATTTGGAATTGAAGCTGTTGTTCTAGCTTATCAAGCCACCGAGTTGGTGACTAAAATTGTCAATTAGTAAGAACTCTAGACGGACTCCCAATTACACATGTAAAAATTATACGTTTTAGTGAATTTTCAAACTTACTTTATATTTTAATTTGATTAATATATTATTACATGTGCTTATTGTATGATTTTATTATTCCGTTGTGCCTAATTATTTATGTTATACGTATTTTGTATAATACACACAGTTGCACATGTATACACCCTAGTATAAAAAATTGCCAACAACTATCTCCTAAATCACACCAAGAAATCAGGGGATAACCTAAAATAACTTTAAATCCAGTGAAGATAAGTATCAAGCCCATAAAATCTTCAGAAAACCGATGTCATATAAAAGGGAGAAATGACTCAAAATAGGTTATTTTCTTAATTTTCTACACTCACGCTGCTCTCAGATAAATACCTAACTTAAGAATCAGAGGGTTGTCGCTGGAACTGCCATTGATGAGGTTTTAATGATAGCCTTTATTATGTTTGCAGGTGTCACAAAAGCTAGAAGCCCAAGTAGGCCTGCAATATTGGCCCACATAGGCAAAGTGTAGAGTTTTGGTTCCTATAATAAATAAATTTAAAGCTCGTTGGCCGAAAGAAGCCATTTTTTGGTCAATAATTTTTGGCACTGTTTGTGGGAATTAGAGCAAAAAGCTTTGTCACAAGCCTACTATCACACCACACATAGTAGAACACTTATCCACCAACCAAAATCATCTCATGGGACAACAATAAGTGAATTTGGGTAGGAATGGAGGCTGAGGAACTCGCCTAACAAACCCCTTTAAAATTCCCTTACCAGTAGAGATCTAGGAGGAACTGTAGATGTTGAGGGATGAGAAAGATGAGTTGAGATAACTTATGTTGAGATGTAGAAAAATAAGGGAAAAGAATGAGGAGATGTAAGGAATGATAGTAGAGGAAACTCGCAAGGGATTCTGACTGGTTCGGGATAAGAGGTCAGAGGCCCCACATAACCCAGCTGGAGAGTGAGGCATAGTCAAATGCCTACTGAATGGGAGGTGTCATCAGTAAGGGATTCCAGTAAGTTGTGAGGAATGAACGTAATCTTGACCAGTCAAATACCGAGAAGCCCTTGGGAGTCCTAAATCTAACTCATCTCTATATCCTAATGCCATAAATGTAAGTTTTCCTAAGAACTAATATGACACAACAGGTAAGGACACAGAGCAATCACACCAAAAAAGCCATATTCAAATTTTTAGGAATGATGGTTTACAAAAAAACATGAACAATGCAGCAAAAAGAAGCATAGTAGAAAAACTTGAGAAGAGAAGGAAGCATAAAAACTCACCAGTTGGAAGCGCAGAAATCAAAATACAAAATGATCGTCAGAATATGCCCAAACAGTAAGTGGTCATCAAAATACCTCTGTTCGTGAAATTATACGCACGTGAATTGCAGCCGCAAATGCATGCGTTGTGATCAAGTAATAAAATAATGAATGAATATCGATCTCATAAGGATTAGTATCCTAAATTAATGCTAAGTACTACAGTGTTGACAATCTAACTTTATCAATGCAAAATTAAAGACTAAGTTGAATTATAGAATTAAAGATGCTTAAACTAAATAATTTGATAAATTAAAGAGGTGAGAGTTTTATGATGATAGGTTCTAGGGACTTGATTTCACATATATTGTTCCTATGCTCTTTATTATTAGTGATTAACAACTAATTTTATACATTCATTAATCAAAGGTGTATGACTAATCTCATTACCTCTCTTGTGTGTCGAATGAGACCCTATGCATATACAACTAAGTTGATATCCATATCTAACTCGTTATACATACATGCATTAAGCTATCCTTAAACGATTACTATAAATCTATTAGTCTCCCAACTTAATAAATTCAGAGTTAAGCTTTTTTTAAACCAACACAGGGATTAAACTCTCCCAAGTACATAAGCCAAGCATTTAAAATATTTAATCAATTTTTCAATCAAATTAAAAGTATTAAGCACATGAAAAACATAAATGAATAAACATAAAATAGTCATTAATCACATAATAATATCAACACATAGTGTTCAATAAAATTTTATCAAGCTCTAGAACATATAATCTAACTATCCATAGTAAAATATTCAATTATATTAATTTAAATATTCACAAAAGTAATCATGTTCAAACAACGCAAATTATAAAAACAAACTTGAAATAAATATAAATGAAGTAGAGAAAAAGAAGGAACTAGTTGGAGAAATCTTGGGTAACCTTCAATCTTCAATAGTCTTCTCAAAATTCAAGCTCCAATGTGTTTCTTTCACTAAAATTGTTTGTTTTTCTATCTATTTCGTGATCTTTTGCCTTTCTTTAAATAAGACTTTTAGCTTTCTTTTTATAAGTTCCAAAATTAAGGCGAAATTAAGCAAAATTAGAATTTTGCATGAATTAGCGTTGCGGTGCCAATTTTTGGCGCTGCGGTGCAAAGAATCTGCTCGAATTACTACAGCAGCATAGGACTATTCATATAAATAGTAATTACTATTTTATTTTACTGTTCACACATTGATGCCTCGATGTTTTGGCACTGCGGTGTGGCACTATAGTAAAAGTATTGTTCATGCTTATTGTAGCAGTCAATGTAGTATTTTTAATATTTTTAAGCATTCTTTTTGGCTTTTTATCCCAAATAACTACTTTAACTTGATACTTACAAAATAATATTAATGCACATTAAATAACATATATTCTTATTTTATTTAAGCAATCATCAAGTTCAAGAGATTAAAATAATAGATATAAAATACGCTTATCAAATTCTCTAAACTTAAATGATTGCTAGTCCTCGAGCAATGAGAGACAATTAAAATCTTAAATGATAACAAACTATAAGAAAACACCAAACACTCGACTGGCAAATGATTATCAGATTGTCTAAAAACTTTCTCATGACTACTAATCCCAACGAAAGCTTAAACATCATAACTGTTTAACATGTTAATCCAACACTTATTCTAACCCACAAGTGACCTACTTGGTGCGTGTGTGAATAGAAAAAATCATTAGTCACATACTCTCGAATTAGTTTATGCACACAAGATAATGAAATGATCTATATGGGTTTTTATTTATTTAACACTCCATATGCTTGTTTTTCACATCACTCTCCATTAATGTAGGCCTACATATAATCAATGATTAAATTAGACTTTAGTTAGCTTGTAATGCATGGCTCGGGTGAGGGTAGGATTAATGGATAAATTTTAGCTCAACTCACACCATAGATATATATTCCTTTAGAGATTACTCAAATAGAACCAATTACTTTTCACTCGATTTACCTCAAACTTATTTCTTTGATTCCATTGCTATTTTGTTTTTCTTCCTTTTCTTTTCTTTTAAGCTATGGGTATAGAACACTCAATTTATACTTTTTTTTTTTTGGAATTTTATTTCTTTTATATATATATATATGTCACTATACCCCTAAACTTAGGAGAGAAATAGGAGATCAAACTCAAACTATGGTCGACGACGGTAACAACATAGTAAAATGGCACCAATTCAAAATTCATAATCCTCAACAATGGCACCAAAAATTTGTTTGCGAAATTATACACACGCAAATTACAACCGCAAGTATACGAGTTGTGATCAAGTAATAAAATAATAAGTGAGTATTATTTCCACGAGGATTAATATCCAAAATTGATGCTAAGTACTACAGTGTTGACAACTTAACTCTATCTATGCTAAATTAAAGACTAAGTTAAATTATAGAATTGAAGATGCTTAAACTAAATAATTTGGTAAATTAAAGAGGTGAGAGTTCTATGGTAATGGGTTCTAGAGACTTAATTTCACATCTATTGTTCCTATACTCTTTATCATTAGTGATTAACAACTAATTTTATGCATTCATTAATCAAGGGTGTATGATTAATCTCATTACCTCTCCTGAGTGTCGAATGACACCCTATGCATATACAACTAAGTTGATATTTCTATCGAATTTGTTATACATACATGCATTAACCTATCCTTAAATGATTACTTTAAGTCTATTAGTCTCCTAACTTAACTCAATAAACTCAAAGTTATGCTTTTTAAAACTAACACATAAATTTAACTCTTCTATGTACATAACTTAAGCGTTTAAAACATCTAATAAATTTTTCAATCAAATTAGAAGTATTAAACACATAAAAAATATAAATGGATAAACATAAAATAGTTATTAATTACATAACAATTTCAACACATAGTGTTAATAGAGTTCCATTAAGCATTAGAGTATATAATCTAGCTATCCATGGTGAAATAATCAATAACATCAATCCAAATGTTCATAAAAGTAATCATGTTCAAACAACACAAATTAGAAATACAAACTTGAAATAAATGTAGATAAAGTAGAGAGAAAGAAGGAACTAGTTGGAGAAATCTTAGGAAGCCTTTAATCTTCAATGGTCTTTTCAAAATTCAAGTTTCAATGTCTTTTCTCTCACTAAAATTCTTTGTTTCTCTATCCATTTCGTGCTTTCCTCCCTTCCTTTAAATGAGACCTTTAGCTTTCTTGTTATAAGTTCCAAAATTAGGGCAAATTATAATTTTCTGCATCAATTGGCGCCACAGTGCCTATTTTTGGCGTTACCGCACTGAGATTCTACCCGAATTGCCGCTATAGCATGAGACTGTTCACATGAACAATAATTACTGTTTATTTTACTGTTCACACACTGAGGCCTCGATTTTTTTGTACAGCAGCATAACACTATAGCAAAATGTACTATTTATGCTTACTGTAGTAATCATTGTAGCATTTTTTTATATTTTTGGGCGTTCTCCTCGGTTTTTCACCTCAAATAGCTTCGTTGACTTAGAACCTACAATAACATTAATGCACATTAAAAAATAAATATTCTTATTTAATTTGAACAATCATCAAGTTTAGAAGATTAAAACAATAGATATAAAATACGTTCATCAATGTCTGAACAGGAGGTTTATCACCAGAAAACGTTCATACAAAAACTTTAAGAGTACCAGAAGCTCAAGGAGAATAATGAAGATGAGTAAAGAAGAAAATGTCTCTCAAAATGGGTTTTTTATAGTCTTTGGACCAGAAAGATCATGACCGTTCAGATGAAACGAACGGTCATAATCATTAAGTACTCCAAGAGACATCATCTCAGAAGACTGACCCATTGTTTCATGACATCATGCACCATTAATGCACATCTCTTCAACGACTTTTGATCTAGACCGTTCAATTCAAAAATCAATGAATTGGATCTTTCTAGCAGCCTAAACACCATTTTGGTACTGAACAGACGTGATGCTCTATTTCAAGCACCACTAGCCACCCGATGCGAGATGAGCTAACTGTTGAGATTGGTTCCCATGCCTCAACCACCTCTTCAAATGCTGTTGTTGTGATGTTTCAAGATCCATGTCATAATGATTAATAAATGCTAAAGATATGAGGAAAGAACCAAGTACTGCATAAGAGGCAATCTGCTATAAATTAGCCAGATCTTCTCGAAAGATATACTAAATACCGAACAGTTATATGAACGCCTAAAGGTAACATTCTTAATAACCGAGCAGCAACAATATGAGTTGATCTAAAGACAAAGTAATTCGCTCAGGTATTTTTGGGATCTAGTACATGCCAAGTATAAAAATAAAAAAATAAATAAAAGTTTCCAATTTTAATTAATCATAACTAGAAACTGACAAACCCTTATTCCCCCTAAAAATCTCCTAAAGCCCAATCTCTAAAGGCCTAAATATTAAAACCTACAGCATACTTTGTATGAATGGGTGGGCTCGAAGGCCAATACATAGGGGTGACAGCCCAAGGGAAAGAGGCCTAAAAACCTAGAACCTACTCGGACAATCACCTAGTTAATCTGACTGCTCAAATCCTACCTAGGCTATTCAAAGCCAAGTAACTCGGTACTTAGCGATGTACTCAAAGCTCTGACTCTAAATTAAAGCGGTACAAATACCATGAGGGGACTGGCACGATAAGTGTATCGAGCCGCTTGCATGTAGACTCTCCCAAGGTTGCACAGGTCACATAATCTAAAAAAGTCGAACAACCTAACATAAATTTAATGCGAAAATGTTAGAGTCAAAATAACCCAAACAAAGTAAGCCCTTAAAAAAGACAATCAACATCACTTTTGGAGGAAATCATCTGATTTTAGAAATCTATTCTCCAAATCATGCCAAAAAATTAGGGAATAATCTAAAACAACTTCAAATTTGATAAGTATCAAGCCTATAAAATTTTTAGAAGACTGATGCTATATAAAAGAGAGAAATGACTCAAAACATATTATATTGCCAACTTTCTATATTCTCGCCATGCTCTTAAAAAAATATTTGACTTAAGCGTTGAAAAGTATTTGTTAAAATTATTATCAACAAGTTCTTAACATAATCTTTATTGTATTTGTAAGTATCATAAAAATTAAAAGTTCAAGTAGACCCACAATCTCAGGCCACACAAATAAAGCTCATAATTTTAATTCTTACAACAAATAAATTTGAAAGTCATATGACAAAAGAAGTCATTTTTTTTTCAACAATATATTTTAAATTTTATGCATCTTTTCATAATTTTCTAAGAGTCAGAGTGGTGTTTCTAACCGGGTCGAATTGTGGCGAATTAAACAGAGGCGGACCGTGCCCACTCAAGCGGAAACTGGAAGCGGAAGTAACATCACCGACCAGTCATAAAATCCACACAAAAAGAGCATACAATACACATTTGTCACTTTTCTAATTCCACTCGGTTACTCAAATTGACTTTTCCAACTCTAATCACATTAATTCAACTGATTTCTTTATTTTTTGTCCATTAATTCATCTGGGCATGCTTCAATATTCAAAAATTAGCAATACCCGAAGTCGAATTCCTCTAAAAAACCACTTTCAATGGTGAATTTCAATTAATTCCATATATCAATCTGGGTCTGCTTTAAAAACGCCTAAAATGGTCTCTTTATCTTCATCTGCTCCACCGTTACTTCCTCTAGCAACAAGCAGTGCCACTTCACGATCCTCTATATTTTCTGTTCCTAGCATAAAAGCGATCAATTCTTCATTTTGTTATAGGCCAAAAGAACAAGAACAGAGAAAAGTTGTTTTTGCTTGTGTGGCGCCTCCAAGGGACTTGGGAAATGATGGATTCTCTGCAACCAAAAAATTCAATGTAAATTCATTTAATATTTTTCTCTCTTTTCTAATATTTGCATTTCATTTAATCTATTTCTATCATTTTTTTGGCCAATGATTGGTAGTTTCAATTTTAGTTTAAAGGCATTTCTAAGTTTTACTTGAGTTGATCGCCAGTTGGATTATTTGGTGTTTGATTGCCAATGGTAGCTGTGGATTTTTGCATCTTGCTTTGTTTGCACTGGAGAGAGAAATCGTTTTTGTTGTCAAGTTATTTAATTTTGTGGTTTTTTTTGAAGCATTTAGTTTTTTGGTTTGAAATTACTTAATGTTTCTTTTATTTGGTTGCTTATTGTTTTTAGGGTATGTTTGTAAGTTGTCACTGTTGTGCGTCTGTTTAATTTTGAAAGCACAATAACTTAGTGTTTGATGAACGCCCACTATTAGCTGGCAGCTAATTTTTTCTTCCCCCACTCATTTACACTTATTCATGAGAGCCAGTGATTGCATTTTATGGTAGTACGGATGACAGACCCAGCACCTCAATTCATTTTCTTTACTATTACTGCTATTATTTTGGCCCAAAATCAAATTTGGTGTTTATTATTTATTTAAAATCATATCTTTATTTTACATTTACTAAGAAATTTAATTTTCTGGTTTTCTACTTGCTTATCTTATTCTGAAATGTTTATTTGATGATCGTGATTGAATGCTAGAATTTGCATGTGATCATTCAAGTTCTTTTTGGTTCTCTTGAAACCAAATATGGATATGTTTTTAATTGTGGGTCACATGGATTATGTCTCCAGGATTTATCTAAATCAGAGAACTTGAACACCTATTTGGAGCCCAATAATGATAAGGATGATGATGTTCTTATTGAGTGTCGAAATGTCTACAAGTCGTTTGGGGAAAAGCATATCTTGAGAGGTGTGAGCTTCAAGGTGAATTTTATTTGAATTTTGTATTCTAGCATAAATGTATTTGCAGCGTGTCTATATATTCATGTACAATACATTATAGAATATAAGTTTAGTAATGTGCATGGATAGTTTTTTATCAAATGCAATACTTTTTGAATTGTCTTTCTCAGTTGTCTTATTCTGCGTGATGGTTAAGAATCAGGCTAAGTGAGAGATGTTATAGAACAATGTCTTGTGGTAAGAGGTGAAAATGATCTTGAAATCATTTTAAAATTTCATCTAGAAGAAGAAAACTTTTGAGACGAAACTATCTGCAAAAGTAATGTCCGGAAGATGTAAATTAAAAAATGTTAGAAAGTAGGATTGAGGGTGCAATTTAGCCAATCTTATCCATAATTGTTATTTGGTCTTCCCACTTAGGCATAGATCTACTTGGAACCTTGGGCTCACTTTTAACCTTATTGTCCTTGGTGTTACACGAAGTGAAAAGGTTCCTATCTTAGACTGCTAAAAGTGTGTAATCCTTGCAGTAGTAACTGTATTGTTTGATGTCTGAATTAGACTGCTATAGAATCTCTGATTTCAAAAAAAAAATCTGGATGTATTCTCTGCTATTTATCTTGTGAACCATTCCTTTAGGGCTACAGACTTAGTCGAGCATGTGCGTAGCTATCAACCATTCTTTTAAGGCAATAGACTTAGTTGAGCATGTGCATAGCTACTTAATTTCTATTACATCATGATACCCTTTTTAATGATGGTTTTTTATCAAAGCTTTACTGAACATTAATTTTGTTACCATAAAATTGCTCTAGACAACAAAGTAAAATATAAATACCATTTTTTGCTTCTTTCTATCTTATTGTTCTGATGGTTTCACTTAATAAAGGTCTAAGTACTTGCGTTCAAATGATCTTCTGCCCATCTGAGTTTTGGCCTTAGACTTTAGCGTTTTGTTCTGTGTAGTTGCTGCCGCATTTACAAGTAAATGCTGTTGGGACTCTTTAGAGTCTTGCAATGAGTCTTATCTATATCTTTGGCCTATTAGTTTTAGCCACTTGAGGTAAAATGCTTCATTATTATATTTCTGCTTATAGATAACATAGAGATCTGGAAAAAATAAACATTCAAAAACGTAGGACAAACCTGAAAATGGAGTAGAATCAATAACACATCAAACAAAGTTGAAGAAGATAAGCTAGAAGAAATTATTGGTTGCTTTGGTTTGCAGAGATCATGTGAAAATGTATTCTTATACGAACTATGTTAGGTAGATCATATTTTTGTTTACAATTGGCTGCATTTGTTATATTCTGGTACATGTTTGTTTATTTCAAAAGTTATTTTCTTTTCAACAATGCCAGCATATATCTGATTGTTTGAAGGTAATGAACTGTAAAATTTGAAGAATTCCTTTTTTCAGTGGAGCAGATTTCATTATTCCATATTGGAGGGATTACCCAATTCTATTTTATTTTTGTTCAATGAAATACACCTGAGCTTTGTTGCTCTAGCAGTTCATTACAGAGCTATTAATATTTGTGTATTGGTGTTTGATTCTATTGTGTTCAGTTAAATACCATCCCTCTTTTTCTACACATTTTACTCGTTAAGAATCTAGAGGCCATGGACTTGAATTTCTTCTTGGTGATGCATATGACTCCTTTGTTGAATGATAATGCAAATGTAGTACTATTAATGAATTTTCATTTATTTTTTTCTATAAATATAATGTCTCACTTCACTAGTTATTGTGTCTATAACAGCATTTGCTACCTCCTTTTTTTCTTGTCCTTGTAAATTAGATCCATTTTCTCTTTTCATATTGGCCAGATTAGACATGGAGAAGCTGTTGGTATAATTGGGCCTTCTGGCACGGGGAAATCTACTGTTTTGAAGATTATCGCTGGGCTTCTCGCTCCAGACAAGGTAAATGTTTAAAGCAGTGTTTCATATTCCACTTCTGCACTGAACAGTTTTACCTTGGCTCTCAGTTCTTAGATTAGTTTATCCATTCATAAGTTTGTTTTTAGATTCTCTTGTAAACTATTCTGATTGTCTGATGGCAGGGAGAGGTTTATATTCGAGGTAGAAAGAGAGATGGTTTAATTAGTGATGAGGAAATATCTGGTCTTCGGATTGGACTGGTGAATATCTTATTAGCCCAAGGCATGTTCTTAGTTCTCTTCTGTTATTATATTCCTAATCATACTTGTTTGTGCATTTATTTCTTAAAACAGGTGTTCCAAAGTGCAGCTCTTTTCGACTCATTGACTGTTCGTGAAAATGTTGGTTTCCTTTTGTAAGAGACAGTCTAGTATCTTTGGAAATTCTGTACTTCGTTTTGTTACTTTCATCCTAAAGAGTTTTGACTGATGATATGATTGCTATCAAAATGGTATTTTTGAAGTTCGAAACCTGAGCTGCTTCATTTTGTTAACTCTAGGTATGAACACTCAAATATGTCTGAAGATCAAATTTCAGAGCTTGTGAAGGAAAACTTGGCTTCCGTTGGATTAAAGGTAAAGTTGAAGTATCTTTATATCTGTTTGAGTAGAAATGGATGGTGGCTGTCTTTTCCATAATTTATACACTTGGCTTGGTTGACGATGATCATGTCTTCAATCAACTGAGAGGTGAACCATCAAATGATGTTTCCAGTTTCTACAGTTTTTGCATGATTAAGAGTTGAAGCATAGTGTCTTAAAAATACCTTCCTCATAGTCATTGGTGTTGGTTTCCACAGCATTTAAGAAACTGATGCTTATCTCCATGAGATTTTTCTCATTTTGTTGTCTGTTGAAGTTCTAGCATATAATTGTGTTTTCTCTTTCCGTAATGTAGAATTGTCTTTGCACATTAATGCTACTTGTCAGACCTTCCCTTCTCCCACTTGTATTTGTGGGTATGCCAAACTTTATCTAAGCTCTAACTTAGTCTTGTGTTCAGGGAGTTGAGGATCGCTTACCATCTGAGCTTTCTGGTGGAATGAAGAAAAGAGTTGCTTTAGCTAGATCTATAATCTTTGATAACACAAAGGAGTCAATAGAGCCAGAGGTATGTAAAATGGCTGAATAGCTTTTCATACAAACTTCTTTGAGAAATTTTACATTAACAGTTAATAAATAACAAGGTAATTAATGATGTAGCCTTTGTTTTTAATAGCAAGTGTTGTGCTGTTGTGCCCTTTTTTTTGTTATATATGTGCATTAGCAATGGGCATACCTTAGGTTGGTTCCGGTCGAGCCTTCAACCAACCTAACCCAAACATATCAGAGTGGATAAAAGCTCAACCCATATCAACTGAAATGTTAGGCATAAACAGAACTAACCCGTATTCGTATTACTGTTTTCTTTGTATCAACCTGACTTGACCTGGAACCTAAATAAAAAGTTATTCTCTGTTAGAAGAAATTGGAGCAACACTGTTTTCTCATGCAGTTGAAAATCAGTCAGTCTCTGTTGCTTGACAATGTTATCCATGCTTCTCTCTTCTCCATTGGTAATTCTCCTCTTATTTTCCACTTTCTTTTCCCCTTTGTGAATAACAAAGTAATGGTGTTGAAGTAGATGATGTCCTTAGCTTTGTCAAAGACCTGACATCAACAACAACGACAATGTAATTTCTCACCCTTCCATTGATGAACCAAATCCTGCAACTTTTCGTTTTATTTATTTATTTTTCATTTTTAATGGGGATTTTATAGGGATAGGAATTAGGTTTGAGAACCCAAAACTTAGGTACCACTATTTTTTTTTTTTTGGGTGGGGGGGGGTTCAAATTTGAACATATATAAATATGAGTGAAACTTTGATGGATTTGAATGGATATCACTGAATGACATACTTGTTTTTCTTTTACCAACATCCAATTGTGAGTAATTAGTTGTTTGTTTTTACAAATAGAAAGGTTTGAAAACTAATCGTTTGCATATTTCTCATTTTAGGATTACATTTTTTTTTTAAAATAATTTGACAAGATCTGCATAAATGTGTTTGATCCTTCCCAAAAAAGTATAGTTATAAATATTTTTGAGTTAATAACTCAAAAAAAAATATTAATATAGTAACAATTAAAAAAAGTTCTGACTTCATATTGTAGAAAGTAGATTATAGGGGGTATTATTGTCTATGTAGATGTAGCATCTATGTCTTATCAACTTACCCAGCTATGAATTAAAGCTTTGACCAGGGAAGCTGTTTATGTGCTTTGAGGGTCTACATACATAGGAATGTGCCTACAGCTATGCGGAGGAAAACAATTGATGGAAAATTGTGTTGTTAATAGAGAGAGAAAGAACTATGTAGGTCAAGAGAAACTAAAAGGACTAAATTGTTGCATATTGTTATGCTATGAACCATTAGTCCTTTATATTGGCTAAAGATGAAGTAAATTAGGGAAATTAACACCAGTAGGAAAATCTAATAAGGAAATATGCAACTCGGAAACACCAATATGACCTATTAGGCGTCAACTAGTAACTCTCCAATACATTCTTAATTTTTAGCTTCAACATGTTAAATTATCCTAATTATATTCCTATTAGGATAGAAATTGTCTTAATATCATTTCACTGTACCTATTCATTTGAAGCTTCGTCACTTGCAGATCAAGATTTTATTAGTAGCACATTTATAGTTTGCAGCCTATTTTACCAAGTCATTGATTTTTTGCATGCTCCTGGTAAAGCATGGCAGCAATGCGTCTTATTACTTTCACCAGACTTGCTTTCATATAGCATAGCAATCAGTCAGGTTGGCTGTATGCAGATAATTTTTTAAACATGCAAGGGAATGTTAAGAATAAGTTTAAGGTGTTGAGGTAGCCTTTGGCCTTTCATTTATTATGTGCAAAAAGTATGCAACATTAATACCTCACAGAAAGAAATCCTATTTGTATAAGAGAGCTAGTTTTCAAAGACTGAAGTTTGCAGTAATTCTCAAGTATTGTTCTCTTGGCTTTTGAGCTCCATTATTTTGTTTATTATTTACTGGATTCCAAATGAAAAATTTACTTATCTCTCCTTTCTGTTGGTGAAGATGAACATCATAACATGCTTAAATACAACATCAAGTTATCAGATTGTTTACTGACAGTCATTCTGATTCCTGATCAGGTCCTCTTGTATGATGAACCAACAGCTGGCCTTGATCCTATAGCATCCACTGTAGTGGAAGATCTTATCCGTTCTGTTCATGTGACTGGTGAAAATGCACTTGGAAAGCCTGGGAATATTGCATCTTATGTGGTTGTTACTCACCAACATAGTACCATTAGAAGAGCTGTTGACAGGTTTTGCTTTTTCCAAACTTGTATTCATAGTTAATAATGCTATAATGGGGCATCTTGTGATGAAGTTGTTGTTTTATGTAAAGGTTGATATTTCTCTATGAGGGTAAAATTGTATGGCAAGGAATGACTCATGAATTCACAACATCAACCAATCCAATTGTTCAACAGGTAGTGACTAAAATGTAGTATTTCACAAATTCCAAATGCTGGTTTTACAATCGAAGTTTGGTCTTAAGATTCTTCATTTTTGTTATTGTGATAATTCTGTCTCCAGTCTAAACCAGGTTAAGTTTTATTTAGGTATCTTTTAAGTATGTTATTGATTTGTTGCATCATGTGCTTGATCACGAGTTAGTTTTTGTCATTGGCTGAACTTTCCTTGTATAGTTGTCATTGTCATTTTGTTTTTTTCTTTTTTCTTTTTTGCTTCTCTTTAGAACTCTCTTACTCTGTCTCTCTCTAATAAACAGAAGAGAGGTGGACATCAATGATAGGATATTCAATTATGCACACTTGGTATGTTAACTTGGTTTTTGTAAATATCTAATCAGTTGCTTCTCCTCTCCTTGTTACCAGTTTGCGTCAGGGAGCCTGGAAGGACCGATCAGATATTAAGATAAATAGCAGCATGGTATATCCAAGATGAACTGTGGTTTTAGTTTAGACCCTGCGAGGATTTTTCAGATGACAACATCCTTGAAATATTGAGTTTTGCTTGCAAATTTAACCCTGCATAACTGGTCTATACAAGCAAATCTAGAACTGTGATATATATTTCACCTCGTTGAGCCAGTGCATTTGTTAGTACAATACTCAATTGAAAGCAGGCAGACGACTTTGATCCCTATTATGAATTTATTTTTGTTGTCTTCCAATTTAGTGTATGTGTCAATTTGGGCATATTTTCTGCCTCCTTGTAGGAAAAGAAAAGCTCATTCTAAACAAAGCTGTGTATTAATTGCATTCTTTTGCTTAAACAAGGGCTTCAAGGCCACTAATACATGCCCTAAAGAGTAAATGCTAGTGTTAATTACTTGATAATTTTGGCCTTGATTTTTCTAGTTTGGACTTGATTTTAGTTGTCTGATTTTACATCTCAAGTTCTAAGCCATTTAATAATTTTATTTTCTTCATCTTCTGGATTGAACGCTCTTTTAAGACATTTTAGTATGAGTAGAAGGAATTGTTATTATTTTTTTAAAAAAATTTATTGGATTGGAAAAGGTTTGAGTAGACCATCACAAATTCATGAACACGAAAATATTTGTATCTACAACAAACTATTTCCCTTTGTTGTGCAATAGTTGTATTTATAAAAGAAGATGAACATGTTAAGAGTATTGCTTTTACAGATTTTGACACGGAAAACAAAAACTATAAGAAAAAAAGAAATAAACGGCCAAATTAATGGGGGAAAAGAAAAACAGCAATTCTGCTGTAATCTATTTTTCCCTTTGGTTGCCTAGTGTTGAAATAATTCCTGCACAGCCATTCAAATGATGCTATTCCGAATTTGTAATGAACTAATGATATTCTTAATTCACCAAATCAAGACATTATGCAGGATTTACTGGTTCATATAAGAAAAAGTAAAATTTGTTTGCACACAAATTGGGTTCTATAATCAAGTTTCCCGAATTTTGACATTTTATTTGATAGGGATAAATCACAATTTCACAACCTAAACTTCGGTAAAATAGGTCATGCCATTAGTAAAACTTTTAACAGATGATTAATGGTAGATACTTGCTAAAAAAACGCATCAAATTTTATGCCTTTATTTAATAGAACATATAAACTCAAGAACCTAAATGGCCTATCTTAGATGGAAATCCAGTGGTACCATTGCAACACCATTTTGCAATTGCCAAATTCATCAGCTAATTGTAAAATTAGCTAAGGCAAAGGGAATATCATAAAATAGGAAGTGTGCTAATAAGGAAGAGAAATGTGAATGTACAATGGAAAATTTTAATTGTCCAGAGCAAGCCTACATTAATTTTTTGTGTGGAGAATGTATTTTCTTGTTCGCGGCGAACAAAAAAGAGCAACAACACCAACGTAGAAGCTGACAAAGAAGCTTAAACAGAAAACCCAGATAGATATTGGTCCTTCTGTCATTTCTTCTCTTAAGGTTTTTCCAGGCATCAGTGGAAGGCTTGTCCTGTTACACCCTCTGTGAGAAGATTCAAGACACAAATTTGGATTTCCGGCAAATGCTCCTGGAAATTTTCGATACCCTTGTTTCTCGGAAACAAATCCTGAGAAACTATTGTAAGACAAGTTCAAAAGTGTCAAATCTTGAAGGCTTGAAATGTTTCCTGGTATCTGACCTGTCAATGAATTCTGCGACAAATCTAAGGCTCTCAAGCTTCTCATCTTATCCAAACCTGGAAGTTGACCATCAAGAAAATTGTATGATAGATTGAGATATTCCAATCCTTGCAGTTCAAATAGACCATCAGGAATTGTACCATGCAGCGAATTATCAGATAAATCCATTCCAACTGGCGAAAATAGATCATAGTGAAAGCTTAGGTCATTTGGATTAACGACAGCCAAAGAAATACTGATCGCCTTACTTCTCATTTCAACAAATAGTTTTGCAGGCATATTTCTACCAATATCGCTGTTGTTGAAATTCAAGCTAAAGTTAAGGTTACCGTCTGGTATGTAGCCCATGAATTTGTTGCTTGAGAAATCCATCATTTGAATTGCTTGAAATGAGAATATCCAGTTGGGAAGATTTCCACTGAGTTTGTTCTGAGCTAGGGAGAGGTACTTGAGGTTTGACCACTTGATTATTGCATCACTCAAAGTTCCAGAGAGATTGTTTGAGCTGAAATCTACAATCTCCAATGATTTCAAACCCGCCAAAGTTAGTGGTATCTCACCTGATATGATATTGTTGCTTATGTCCAATATCCTCAAGCTATCCAGAGCATCAAGTTCAGGTTGAATTTCACCAGAAAGGTTGTTGTTATTGACTATCAATGCCAGTAGCTGGAAACACCCAACAATGTTCAAAGGAATAGAGCCTGACAACATGTTGTGAGAGAGATCAATCAATTGAAGATACGTCAAGTTACCAATCCTTGCAGGGATTTCCCCTGTGAGAAGATTGTAGGAAAGAAACAATGCTTGCAAGCTTTTCAGCTCAGTAATCTTTAAGGGGATTTCACCCGAAAACCGATTGTGAGAAAGGTCAAGAAGAACAAGCCCTGATTTCTCTGTGGTCTCAGCAATTTTTCTCGGGAGAGGACCTGATAAGTCATTGAAACTCAAGTCCAACATAAGCAGCTTCTCTGAAAACACAAGTCTTGGTGAAATCTCATAATTCAAGTGATTGGACGACAGATTCAAACGTGTCAATGCTTGTAGTGAAGCAATACAAGTAGGTATGCCACCCACAATAGAATTGTTAGCCAAATTCAAAACAGTAAGAGACATTGCAGAAGCAGCAAAACAAGGCAAAGTACCCGAAAACATATTGGACCCAAGATTCAGAACAACCAAAGACTGAGAAAAGTCACGAACATTGCCCACCAAGTAATTGTTTTCAAGATCCAAATACTTCAATGACTTCAAGTAAAACAAGCTCTCGGGTATAACCCCACTAAATGAGTTGAAGCTCAGATCAAGCTTTTCCAAATTTGTCGAAAAATTCCCAACCCACCATGGAAAATCGCCTCCCAACTCTCCATTATAACTTATAATAAGTTCTCTCAAGTTCCCGAGCCTCATCATTGTATCAGGCACAACACCAACAAACTTATTATAGCTAAGATCAAGTGTCTTTAAACCATTTAACTCACCAATACATAATGGGATTCTACCCGAAAAATTATTACGAGACAAAATCAAGAAATCTAGGAATGATAGTTTACACAAACGGGGATGAACTTGGCCTGACAAGTTCATGCCGCTCAAGTTGATAGAGACAACACGGCCAGTCCGGTCCTCACAACCTACACCGGTCCAGTTGGTGCAATTAGACCCGACCCACGTTGATAACTTCTGGGTCGGGTCTTGAATCACCGACCTGAACAACAACAGTGAAGCTTTGTCTCCTGGGTGAAGCTCAAAAGACTCAGATAAGCAAGAGCATAGCAGTATCAAGAACAAGAGTGGCAGTGGGTTTAATTTAAGGGCTTTGCACGGGTGAAAATGTAAAACCCACTTCAGTTCCATGACTAAAAGCAAGCTCAACTACTCAGTTCAGTTAACGGTGCAGCTAAACTTCAACTTTAAAAAACTAAAATAATTCAGGCAAAACTGAAGAACACTTAAGTGGCAGCAGATGTAAATAAAGGCTATTACAAGGGTTAAAGTAAACATGCAAGAGAGAGAGTTAGAGCGACTTACTGACAGAAACAAACAAACAATGGAGCAATGTTGCAGCAAAGAAGCTGTTGAAGAAACTTGATTTTTAAAAAGTGGGGATATTTTTTTTTTTACGGAATTATAAATAAGTTTTTTTATTTACTAAAGTGAAAAAGCTTCTTTGGTTTGGTTTGTTGCTTTTACTTTTTTATTTGTTCTGTTGATGGTCTTACAAAATATTCTTTCTTCCTTTTAAGCTTGCAAATGAACTCTTTTTTTTTTTTTAATGCTTTATGCTTTTATTTATGCTAATGTCGGGAAATGCCTAACCCGAATCTTTTGTTTCAAGTTTCAACCCTAAGATCCGATTCAAATTGGATTGGTCCATGTTCCCTTTACAACCAATATGGCCCATGATAATCATCTTGAGTCGTGATATTTTCTAGGAATTTTTAAGAAATGACCTAAATTTTTAACTATTTTTCATTTTTAGCTACAAATAATAGGCTGATCTTCATTAATAAAAAATATAAAATAAACACAATTATTTTTATTAATAAAATATAATATTAAATAAAATATTTAAAAATAAAAATATAAAATCAGCTAACCTTTTGTAAATCAATGTCAATAAATATTCTATGATATTCAGAATAAGTAAATTTTAAATTTTAAATTATAAAAAAGATTAAATTATTTCTACTAGCGTATAATGTATTTGTTTCATAAATAAAGTCGACTTATCAATATAATTTTTTGAAATGGTACTTATTTTGTAAATGTATTATAACTAAAATATAGTCATAGTGTAATACAATGAAATAAGATAAATGAGAGAGAAAATCTGAAAAATATAAAAAGATTTGGGAAGTGAAAATCCAGATCAAAATCATTGTGAGGCTAATTTCGAACGCGAAAAAGGCCGCACGAAATGCATATAGGCACGCCTCTTGTATGCGAGAAGAGGCGCATGCTAGTATGCTACACTCCTTACCCATGCATGCAGTTATGTTTTTTTTTCCTAATTTAAATAATTTTTAATAATTTTTTTGCTATCGATGCTATAGAATATGAGTCATTCGTTATATACTGTGTCATATAATTAGAGTTTATAATGAGAACTTTGATATTTTAGTTCCGAAAAATGTGAATTATAAAGATATTTTAAATATTGTGTGTCATATAATTAGAATTGATAATGTGGAGTATAAGGTGACTGAATTTTTACTGATGCAATAAGATATAAGTTGAGACTAATTGAGATTAAAAATGATAATAATGTTGGTTCCTTATGGGAATCGATAGAAATTTGTTATGTTCTCCATATGTAATAATAGATCCCAGAGCTTTTGTATATCAAGTGTATGCATAGGCTCTTATTCAGAACCAACCATCGTGTCTAATCATTTAATATTGACAAGCGGTAGCAATCAAGTAAGTTCTACAACCCCAATAATATTAACCATTGTGCTTTCTACAAATACTAAGATTGACTATCATTATTCTCCTATAATATTCAATGAAAACCTAACTTATATGTACTACGATAGTGAGACAGATGGAGATATCAAAGGTCTTGAAAATGATGATAATGTTAAAGAATGTGGCAGATTGAATAATTAATTGGAAGGCATACATTGTTATGTTTCAAATAACTCTTTTAATAAGGTGCGTGATGGGTACGATTTGTATAGAAAAGAAAATAATGTTAAAGCTTAAAACCTTTTTTAGTTTCTTCCACTTATACCACTATCGGATTTGGCCATATCCGATAAAATATCATGTTCTAGAATTATGGATGTATTACAAAAAAAGTTGTATGATAGCAAAAATGAAATTCATCAAGCTATTAGCTTGTTGGCACTTAATGATAATTGAAGTTTTAAAGTTTTAAGGTCCATAAAAGATCATTTAAAGGCAAAATATAACAATAATAGATGTAAATAGCGATTACGTGTTGTGTCGACAGATGGGAGGAAGCATTTCATCATACATAGAATTAATACAGATAGTAGCTGTTAGCTAGATTGATTACATGATGGTCACCGACAAGTCAAGAGTTGATTATTAAAGAATTCATAAAATATAAGTTTGTATTGGTCAATTGACTTTACAAACCGAAGGAGATTCAAGCTGACATATGTAAAGAGTTTAATGTAGAGATACAATATTCCACTACTTGGTGAGCTAAGAAACATGCATACGGGTTGATAGCCAGTACTTTAGATGAGTCGTTCAAATTACTTCTTGTATAGTGCTATGTGTTGAAATAATAAAACCTGAGTACGGTTATTCATTTAAAAATTGATTATTGACATCACTTTAAGTTTCTTTGTGATGTTTGTGTTGGAGATGGTACTTACTTGCTACTTCAATGTTTGTATGAATATTCATTTAATATTTATACAATGTACATTTCAATAAATCATTAATATTTTTTATATGGTACTAAACTTATTACTTTTTAGACATTATAGATCTAAAGAAATTTAGATTTGATTTAAAGGAGTTCAGATTAAAGTTAAGAGTTAACATTCTAAGAGTTAGAACCTTGTCTGAATTTGGACAAAACTAGATAATATTATATTTATAACATAATTGCAAGGAGTTGTAAATAGTATTCGAGCATACTGCATATTGAGTGTGGGACGCAAGAGTTGTGTCTAGTTAAACATAGAGTGAATTTTTAATGTTTGACATCAAGGCCTAAAACAATGGGCGTCGTGGCTTCAAAAGTTGAAGCTATGGCTCCAGGTCTTTATTTAGTGTAGCGCTGCAGCATTGGCTACGTGGCACTGTGGCACTAAAGGTACTAACCTTAGCATTGTGGCGGTGGTATCCTAACGTCGTAGCGTTCATGATTTTCACTCTCTTTCAATTTTATATGCATGTGATGCTTATATTATGTAATTATATATTTGTTATATAAATTGTGATAATTTATTTATGTTGTTAACCATAATGGGAGCTCTGCTGGTAAGGATTAGTTGTATTTACATAAAATAAATGTGTATTTGAGAATGATATCCTCATGTGATGTAAATAGTTGCAAAATCTCTCTTAATCAGATTGAAGTGTATTTCATTTTAAGAAAATGTAATACATAGTACATTTTGTTAATACGGTGTTAGATAAATTGCATTAATTTTTCTCAATATCGCTTAAGTGTGGGGCTAGTATCAAACTTATATTTGATAATTTACAAGTAAATCTAGAATACACTTACCCAGTATCACTAAAGTGTGATGATAATGTGTATTTAAAACTAGTGATAATAGTTACATAAGTTGCAATTAACAAGAGTTGTCTACCTTTTGGGGTTTACAAAGATCAATATCGCTAAAGTGTGAGGTTGAAGTAAATTCTGATTGGGTTTACTTTCTACTATAAAGGTCAAAGAGTTTAACTTTTGTTTTCTTGTTCGAGAGATTAAAGTGAAAATGTAAAGTAGTAAGAGTGTGTCTTTAAATTGAAAATATATAAGATCTTATATCCATGATCTAAAGTATTTTAACGATTTGAAATGTAAATGTTATGCTAACATCTATTATTTTATCTTGTGAAGATAAGATGGTTTCAAGTAATCTGTTGGTACGCATACTAGATGGACACCAACTAAAAGGTGCCAAAAATTATTCTGACTAGATTATAAATTTCAGAATTGTTCTGGCTTCAGAAAAACTTGGATATATCATTAATCAGAGAACAACTAGAGGTGTTTTTTATACTACCTTTTTGGAAGAGGTTGAAGCTTATCAGAAATAGATAAGGGATGATTTGAGAGTCAAATTATATATCCTAACCTCGATGTCTACTGATCTTCTAATGAAGCATGTGCACATGGATAACGAAAATAGTATTATGCTTCATCTAAAAGAGTTGTTTGATATATCCAAACCACAAAAAGAGTGCAAAAGCATTGGAAAGTGTTTCCATTACTGTAAGGTTGGACGTTGTAACTATTACTATCCAAAGTGGCTTGCTATAAAAAAAGATAAAACTCTTAGGTGTTTGTTTACCTATCATTGAAATTTCGTTAGCTTTTGATACTAGCACAGGATGGGTATTAGATACTGGCTACCCTTCGCATATTTGCATTATGTTGCAGGGTTTGAGGGATGCTAGAAAGCTAAAGATAGGAGAAGTATAACTTTACGTAAAAAAATGGAGATTTCCTAGATATTGAAGTTGTTGAAACTTTTGAGTTACTTCTTCCTTCTGGAAAAACTATTTTATTATATAAATGTTATTTGTGTCAAACATTATAAGAAAAATCATATCACTTTTTGTACTTGACATAGAGGGTTCTCATATACATATTAGGAATAGTTGCTTAGATTTATGTGATAAAGATAATTCTTTGCTAGCTAATTGTCAATTGATGAATGACCATTATATTTTAGATACAATAGAAAATGTCTTGAATATACAGGTAAATAAGAAAAGAAAAGTTTAAAAACTTTGAATAATACTTAATTGTGACATATGTAATTAGGTCATATAAGCATGAGATGCTTGATATGTTTAGTTAAGGATGGTTAGATACTTGATCTTACCATAGAGCCTTATCTAGTTTATGAATCTTGTATTTAAGGGAAGACGACCAAATCTCCTTTTGTTGGCGTTGGACATTAGGCCACTAATTTATTGGAACTAGTACTTAGTGATGTATATGGTTCGATACTTCGTGATCTTTATCAATGATTTATCAAGATACAGATATATGTTTCTCTTGAAACACAAGTCAGAAAACCTTTTAAATATTCAAAGAGTTTTAACTAGAGGTAGAGAAGTAATAAGTTTACTAAATATCTTTGATCAGGTTGAGGAGGTGAATACATGAGCAGTGAATTCACTAATTTTTTGAAAGAGAATATAATTCTCACTCATTATAGTCCTCTAGGTACTCCTCAATATAATGGTATTTCAGAGAGGAGAAATTGAACTTTATTAGATATGATATGATCAATGATGAGCTTTACCGATCTTTTTGAATATCTTTACAGCTATACTCTATAGACTGCTACTCACTTATTAAATATAGTTCAATCAAAAGCAGTTCCTACCACTCCATATGAGATATAGACTTGAAGGAAACCAAGTCTTAAGTATGTTAAGATTTAATGTTGTCTTACTTACGTAAAGATTACGTAACATGATAAACTTGCACTTAATTGGTACAAATATCGGTTTATTGGTTATCCCAAGCATTCTATAGGATTCAGTTCTATAATCCAGATGAACAAAATGTGTTCATTGCTCATTATGACATATTTCTACAAAGCCAATTTCTAATAGATCATGGAAATTTTAGAAAGATTGAACTTGATAAAGTCAGTCAAGATGTTGATGAACCGATGATGAAACTTCAAGTTCAATAAAGTGAGATATCTTTGACTACCTTGTTCAACATCACCCTGAATATGCCTTTGATATTTTCTTAGTTGAAGAAAATGATCATTTGACTTATATAGAGGCAATGATGGACATTGATTCAAAAATATAACAAGACGCCATAAAATCTGAGATTGACTTAATACATAAAAATTAAATTTAAGACTTGGTTGAGCTTTCCAAAAGAATTGTTCCTATCAGTTGTAAATAGGTTTTCAAACGAAAGTGTGAGCTCGATGGGAAGGTTGAGACCTTCATGGCCCGACTGGTGACAAATGGTTGTACTTAAAAATCTAGGATAGATTTTGAGGAGACCTTTTCATCAGTACCTATGCTAAAGTCAATTCGAATTTTATTAGCTATTGTTGTACATCATGATTATGAAATCTGACAGATAGATGTAAAGACGACTTTTTTGAATGTATATCTTGAGAAAGAGATATACATGAAATAACCTTAAGGTTTTACATCTAGTCTAACTTCTAATCTTGTGTGCAAACCCAAAGAAGACCATTTATGGACTTAAGTAGGCTTTCGGAAGCTGAAATTTTTATTTTAATGAGGTAACCAAAAGGTCTGGTTTTAAAAAAAGTGGCAAGAAAACATATGTGTATAAAAATGTTATTAGGAGCATGAATATCTTTTTGGTACTCTATGTGGACGACATACTTATTATTAAAATTGATATTGGTATATTACAGTCAGTCAAGAGTTATTTGAGTAAGAACTTCTTCATGAAGGATTTAAAAGAGGCTTCCTTTATAGAGATAAAGCTAAGAAGCTGATAGGACTTTCCCAGTCCTTATACATAGATAGTATTCTAGAAAGGTACAACTTTAGAATGTGTCCTCAAAAGAAAAATGAAAGAGTTAGAATGTCTAACATACCTTCAACATCAACTATAGATAGCGCGATATACGTCATATTATGTTTGAAATCTAACATCGGTATGATTGTAAGTGTTATAAGCTAGTATCAGTCTGATCTAGGTAATGACCATTGGATGGCTATGAAACATATCCTGATATACCTTAAGGGTACAAAAGATAAGTTTCTAATTCATGGAGAGAATGACTTATAGGTGAGAGATACATTAATTCAAACTTTTAGTCAGATCTGGATGATAGAAAGTCTACATCTTGATATTTGTTTCTTCTTAATGGTGTCATTGCCAGTTGGAAGAGTGCAAAACAGTGATCCACAGTTGATTCTACCACAGAGGCAAAATACATTACGGCTTTGGAAGCTACAAAGGAAGCGGTATGGATACGTAAATTTATTGCAGAATTGGGAGTGGTCCCAAGTGTAGTAGATCTTATCACACTATTTTGTGACAATAATGAGGCAATTGCTTAAGCTAAGGAGCCAAGAGCACACCAGAAGTCTAAGTATGTGGAGAAGAAATATCACATAATTAGAGAGATCTTGATTAAAGGAGATGTAATAATATCAAAAGTAGATTATATGGATAATATAGTAGACCCACTCATTAAGGCCTTAACTCAACTATTATGGACATTGTATAACCTATGTGAGGTATATATTATGCTATGCAAGTCTAGTGTCCATACTCTAAGAACCTTAGTTTCGAATGTTAGAAGGAACTCACCTCTTGAACCTTGTAATTTTGAGTAAGTAACTTGTCTATAATGAGTTCAAGCTCTAGAAAAAATGCAAAACAGTGGCTATGACTAAGTTCTTTTGTGAAGAATATGAGTAAAAGGTAATTTAGTAATGTCGTGAATGTTGAAGAAGTACTTTAAGGTTTGAGCAATGGATGAAAGCTTAGGTTGAAGATGACAAGATTTGAAAGTGCTTTAAGGCTATCAAAAATTCATCCAATAATCTCTTTTTTTTAGTAAGAAAATATTAAAAAATTTAATAATGCTAGAATTTATACTAGGTCATGACTTCTTACTTAACCCCCTAATGTGTTTTACTCCTTCTAAAAGGAAAAAAATAATTTAATAAACAAAAGTGGCAAGATATAATATTATTCCAAATAAAAGACTAATATACTTTTTAGTCACCAAGTTAAATGAAAAAGCTACCAATTTTATTTAGTAGGATTCTAAGGCCAAATAATATCTTATTAAGACTGTATTTCTCAATCAGCTTTTCGTAATATAGATTTACCCTTATTTGGACTAATACCTCTCTAGTGGGCTTTATCCCAATGGTCCACATGTTTAAGGCCTTAGTGCAATTCTATACCTACCAAATTATGACCCACATATTGAGCCTCGAAAAATGGTTTAAGCCCATATATCTTATTTTAATATACGTACCTTAGTATGTGTGTAAGCATGGAATTGAGCATTTATAAATTTTTGTACAACAATAACAAGTTATGTGGTGGGTGAGTATGCTCAAGTTTTAGGCACAAATCTCATTAAGATATCAAAAAGACACTTGATTTGATATGAATGTTGTTCTAGTAGTCAAAAGTAACTTCAAAACATAAAACATTTAGCTAAGAATGAGAATTATCACCTACTAAACACTAACTTTTGCCCCATATTTTTACTCGAACTCAAGTGGTCGCAAGTGCAAAGCACATTCATGATGAGTTAAGCTCCACCCAGGGGACAACAAGTAACTTAGATTCAACAAAAATAATTGTTTATCTTTTACAAGTAAAGTATTTAATTTTTTAAAACTTTTGAGAAAGTTAAATAAATGAGATAATAACATTTTTTAAATATTATGATAATTATTTTTTTTAGATTGGATTGAATTTTAATAAATTTATTAAAGTAAATCTATGAGCTAATCCAGTGAGGAAAAATTATGAAATTTTGAATCCAATCCAATCCATCAAATCCAACAAAAAAATAGATTGGTTTGGATAGGATTCGACAAATAAAATGATTTGAATTAGATTATTTTAACATGTATAATAGATGTTAATGTTTATAATCAATTTGTAAAAGATTATTTATGTGAGTGTACATATAATTTTTTTTTTGTCTATTTTTAAGGGTTCTCAATCTTTAGCCCTAACATAGTTTGCCCCTAGTCTATTTTTGAAACCTCTGGTTTATTTAATAAAACTTCATTTGTAATTGTTATACTTAATTTTAAAAGTACACCAATTATATATTGAATAAACACTTGTAACTTCTTTTTTTCTAACTTAAAGATTTCACACCATAGTTTTTTTTAAAATAAAAATCAATATAAAAGCATTGACAATTATGCTCATTTATTATAAAAATTATATTTATAAAAAAAATCATTTATTTTCACTTGACAACTAGTATTTTTGTTCATAAATATTATAATATTATTTTCTTCGAACCACTATGAACTTTAGCAAATTTATCAAATTAAATCTATAATCTAATTCAGTAATGGTAAATGAAGTCCCGGATACGCAACCTAAGAGAAGGAATAGGTGAATTGGATATTTAAAAAATAAAATTCTGAAATAAATAATTTATGAAATTACTAAACTGTAAGCAAATAATTGCAATAAACAAGAGAGTATAAGATAAAGAGAATGACAATTGGATATTTATATGGTTCGGCACTCTAAATAGCCTACATCTACGCATTAAGTAATTCATGTTAAGGATTCTACTATACTTGCCTTAAACCAAGGCCAATAATGAATACACTTAACTTCCAAGATGTCAAGAAACCTTTACAACAAATTAGTTTTTAAGGTACCAATATAACATTTACATTGAATGTCTATATCCCTCAACTTTTATAGCATTTTCCACGAACACTTCAAAAAACCTAATATAAGAATTGATACAAATAAAAATGATATAAACTCCCAAATGAGTTAATATGAAGATTTTATCATAATGGGGGCTTAAGGATGATAAACTATGACATTTTGATATGTTTTGAGCTTTCTTAAATTAGGTATTTATAGATAAATTAAAAAACTAGTTGTTAGAAAAATCCAGAAAAATATAGATGTGGCTTAGCCGATTTGGAAAGTGGCTTAGCCAATTTAGAATTTGGCTTGATCGGTTTGAAAAATGACTTGACTAGTTTCGAAAGCATCTTAATCAGTTTAGAAAGAGGCTAAATTGATTTAGAAAGTGGCTCAACCAATTTAAGCTTTACCACAATAGTTACATTCTGTTTGAATCGGTTGTGAAACCGGATATCAAACTGCACAATCGCTTTATACTTTTTGTCTACACAAACTTGAATGATTTAGCTATAACTTTTTATAGTCAACTCTGAATTGACTTTCATGAAACCCTTTAGAAAACTGACACAGTTATCTTTCTAATGACATCAAATTTTGTGCACATATTTGATCTCATAAAGTGCCAATATAATTTCTAAAAAGCTTTTATGTTTTGTTGAGGTCTTGAAGTTCTTGAGTTACCATCAATGCTTTGCTTGCCATAAAATGCCTTTCTTCAATGCCTAATAAAATAATGTAATACAATTAACATAAAATTTGTTATTATCAAAACATTAATTTATATGACTAAAAAATCAACAATCTCTCCTTCTTTTTATGATGACAAATACCTCATATATTTTGATGGCCTTAGAAGAGATTTATACAAAGATTAATACAAAGTGATATAACTCTCTATTCTCTAACAGATACATGTATAAAAAAATCATAAGTGCATGGGTTGTGATCAAGTAATAAAATGATAAGTATGAATATTATCTCATAAGGATTGTTCTTTCAAATTTATGTTAAATATTATAGGTGTTTATAACTTAATTTTATCTAGGCTACCTTGAATTTAAATTAATTGCAAAAACTAAAGGAAATTTAACTAACAAATTTGATTAAAGCTATTGACAAAGCAATAATCAAAGTTGAAAATCCTATGAAATGAGGAATATATAATAAAAGAGGATCATAGGTTTTGATTTCACTAAAATTTTCCAATGTTCTTCCTTTAGTAATTATTAACTAATTTTATTTTTAATTAAAAGGTTAAAATTAATTTCATTACCTTTCTCAAGTGTTAAATGAGATCCTATGCATACATATTTAAGTTGATATCCTTATATAACTTGTCTACTTATACATTCATTAAGCAATCCTTATATTAATCAGTACCATTGGCCTCCCAAACTCAATAACAACTATGGTTATATTTTTCAAATTCGATAAATTAGTCATTCTCTCTTGAGCATTAAAACCCATAAATCTAAGTCAACCAACTCCTTTTTCAATAAATTAAAAGCATTAAACACAGAGAAATACAAATGAATTGAATTGAACTTTATTAACAATCAACTAAATATTTCAAACATAGTATCAATAGATCTATATCAAGCCCTAGAATAAAAATCTAGCCAAACATAGATAAACCCATAACTAAAATCATCAAGAAATTCATAAAGGCAAACATGTTTAAAACAATATCTACAAATACAAATTCTAATCAAGACAAAGAATGAAACTATGATGGAAATAGTCTTCAAGGCTTCAATCATTCAAGAAACTTCAAGAGTTTTTAGCCTCCAAGTCTCTCTCTATCTAGCAAAGTGTGCTTCTCTCTCTAATTTCATGCTCCCTTCTTTCTTTAAATAGTGACTTTTAAGTCTCTATTTACAGGCTGTAATTTAGGAAAAATTTTGAAACAAGAAAACTAGGTTTCCTATTTGTTTGGCGACACCATAACTTGAAAAGATTAGGGCCGTAACTTAGGCTCAAATTGTGCAGAGGTCGTGACTTGGAAAGATTTGGGCTGCGAGTTGTGGCCTCAGGTTAAGCTAGGGCTACAGCTTGACTTGACTAGGGTCGCAACTTAAAGGCCTACATTTTTTAGTGTCACAACTTGAGAAGATTGAGGCTGCAGCTTATAAGTGCTAACTTGTCTTCCAATTCTTGCTCTAGGGGTATGGCTTGGATTATGAACAACCTTTTTTTTACCCATTTTCCTCATTTTTTGTTGTTGTTCATGCGGCTTGTTTTTTTCAAATATTTATGAATGCATGGCTTCATTACAAGAATGTAAACAATTACTTTTTTATTTGGTGTTTTTTAGCATTTGAAGGCTATGGCATACCTATTGTCGAAAGCTAATGTTAAATGAACAACTCTAGTAAAGATTTATGTAGAATAAAAGTCATTATACATAATTCATTGGAATAATATTTTTTTATATTTTCTTTCTGATTGTTTTTGTGTTCATTTAGCATCAAATTTTAGTTATGGTGAATTGGTAATAATTTGTCTATAGGAAATAATTGTTGATTGACTAACTGGTAAGAATTGGTTGTTGGTCCATGTCTAAAGATCTTGTAGTTAGAATCTTCATCACGAACTCTATTGATTTAATGTTTACTGAATTGTCAGTAACATTTAGTATGAGTATAGCGTGTATGTTGGAAGCTATAGTAAATTTGATTTGAAATTCATCCTTAATTTGTTATGTTAAATTTCACTAATGCAAAAAAAAATACATAAAATTATATAAATCCATAGAGTTTAAAGTCAAGTTTAAAAAAAGGTGATTCAGCAAAATACAAGTTTTATAAAGAAAAAAAAAGTTTCTTCGAATGCTATCCACTCTTCAAAAAGACCTCTCTAGAAACCCTATCATCTTTTACGTTATAAATTATCATTGCCACCATCAAACTTATAATTCTAGTAATAATCAAAATTATTGAAACTTCAACATTTGAAAGGTTAAGTGATGAGAAAGCATGTATGATCTTCATTTATTTAGGTTCTTCTATTGTAACTCCAATTTTTTATGATATGAATTTGTTAGCACTTATTATATTTTTAGATTTAGGGATATAATACCCATCATTTCATTGAAATCATTGTATTATATTCAGTTTGCTTTTTATTTTAATTTATTTGATTACTTTATGTGTTTTGATGTTTCTTGTTCTAATTTCTAAGCACAATGTTTATGTTAAATGATATAGTTTCTTATTTAGTTTGGGTTTTGATTCCTTGTGAGGGTCAGTTTGTCATGTAGGGCATCATGTACCTTTAGGCACATATGCTAAATATAAAAGAAGAAACTAAAATGTTTTACGGTTGTGTTTCCTTTTAAATTATGATTGATTTTTGTTTTAAGTGTTTTTGAATACCTAATCAATTTTATATATTTTTGGTCATACATAATGTCACAGACTATTTTTCGAACTTGTGCGGCTTTAAACACTTTTCAAGTACTAAGCAGTCTACAAGACCAATTAACCAAAGAAAGAGATGAAAAAGAAGTAGACCAAGTGTTTGAGAGAATGCTCTTGTATATTATTACTAAAGAGATATTACAAAGCTATAGAAATACAACTTTTGGAGTATTGAAGGATGGTTTGCTTAAATGAGAGCTCTATCTATTTATAGCTAAAGCTATATACAATGAATGACTAGAATTCATCTAATTTAACGGTCCACATCTAAATATGAGAATATACAAAGGAATATTTTAAAGATGCCACCTACCACAAGAATATCCTAAGGAATATGCCATCTCTAGAATACTCTCCCACCTACCATACAAATGTGGCCTTAACCCAAGTCAATTGGGCCTTCTAGAAATTCAAGCCCATATAACACACAATTGGCCAAATACTCTCTTGGTGGACTTGTTGAGCATCAAATATTCGAGTAATTACTTGAGAATATTTGGGGCGTGACATTCTCCCCCACCAAATTCATGCAACACCCTCGTCGCGTCTTTGCTGGAACTTGCGCACCCCGTTCTTCAAACGCTGGCTATGCGCTCTCGTGCTCCAAGCGTGCTCTCCCATCAAGAAACCCTTTCCACTTGATAAAGTACTCAAGCTCATTCTGAGTTTGTCTGTTTTGTCATGGTATGTGGAATTTTTCAAAGGTTCCCGGTTGTGTGGCCTATACTCCACGCCTTTCGTACCTCTACGGTAATGCTTCCAACAGCTTACGGAATGTACTTGATGTAGCCACTACCACTGTCTCAAAGGTATCCTCACCTTATGCGAGACATTATCAACTCTCTTGGCAATAGCCCTTAGCCCCTCGTATCTATGATCAAGGATCATGTAAAGTGAGTGTGCTGACTTGCATTATGGTGGAAGAATCATCTCCATCACCCAGTCTCCCGCCCTATGTTTAACATGCCGCTGCTTGTCTTCGACCCACTCCTTGTGCTGTAAACGCACATTATGTGACGCCTTAGATTGTTGGATGACAGCCGCATCCGTCAACTCCTTGAGTTACCCCCGTAACTTTACCAATTCCAGTTGAGGCGTGCACACTATGGTTGGAATCATAATCTCAAGCTCCAACTTGCCCTCAATTTCCCATCTTGAAGGCGGTTCTTCTGGTAAGGCAGTAGGTTTGACCCCTTTATGCTCCCCGAGCACTTCTGCAACATCTTTTGGTATTTCATCCTTGCCCCATTTTGCCTCATCATCCATCTCTATGTTGTAACTGGATGTATTTCTCCTTTGTGCTCAACATCTTCCTTTAGTTGCATCGCAGAAAAGACCTTGGCGTTTGACTTGGATCACCCACTATTGGGTATGTCTACCATCAGTATCATTCGAGGTCCTCCCTCCAAAACATACATATAGTTGTGTTGAGGAAGTAGTACCACATTATACTGCTGCAAGAACTTTATACCTAGCACCACATCAAAATCATCGAGAGGTGCTACCGAGAAATTTACCTCACCGTGCCATTTGCTTATATGAATTTCAGCTCCTCAAACCACTCCATCTAGTGGCTTGGCTCTAGCATTCACGGACTTGAGGTATCATTCTCCTTTCTCCACATAAAGGCTCAAGCACTCCACTTTTGCAAGCTTGATAAAGTTGTGCGTATCACCTGTATCAACCAACACTTGAGACTTTATGTGATTGACATAGGCTTCAATGTACATAAACGCCGTCCTTGTTGGCGCGTTGGCATGCCACTTGGTTTTGAGGGAATTGAACAGCTGTATACATCCCATACGTCTCTGTTCGCCCTCCTCTTGTGCCTTGTACATTGCATTAAAAGCCTTTTTCTTCAGACAGTCCTTCACCCAATGATCCCTGTCACAAAGGAAACAATTCAACTTCGGACCATTACCTCTTTGGTTGTTGTGCTTCTGCTCCTTCCACTTAGGCGGTTTGCCTTTCTCCTCCTTGCTCTCCAGAGGTTAAAACTCTTTAGCTTCCCCACCGTTGCTGTAATTAGGTTTAGAATTCTTGAATTTACCCGTTTCTCCCTTATCGTAATCCATGAGTGTCTCCACCATTGTAAGGGCGTCAGATATATTCTGCACTCCACGTCGTTTCAACTCATTGGTAGCCCATGATTGTAACATGTCCAGGAAATTGAACAACAAGTCCTCCTCACTTATGTTACAGATTTGTAACATCAACAAAGAGTACTCCTCCACGTACTCCCTAATGGACTTTGTTTGTTTCAACTCCTTCAACGGCTTGTAAGCGTCGTACGCCACATTCTCCGAATAGAATTGGCGCTTTAACTCTCTTTGTAATTCTTTCCGTGTGTTTATAGTGTAGGTACCTTTGCGAATCTCCTTGCTTTTCTAATGCCACCATGGAATTACATGATCAGAAAGGTACAAAGTTGCGATACTTACCTTATGTTCGTCTCGCATGCCTATAGCGTCGAAATATCTCTCCATTTGCCAAAAGAAGTTGTCAAGCTCCTTGGCATCCTGTCTGTCGCTAAACTCCTTCGATTTAGGGGCTTCAACCCTTAGTGCAGCTACCGTACCTTGAGTAGCCACGCCATTAGCGACCGCTCTCTTGTACAGCACCACGTCCTCCTTGACATCTTCAAACCTTTTACGTAGCTCTTCCACTTGGGCTTGAACTTTCTCCATGGTATTTTAAACCTTCTCTTGAAAAGTCTTGATCCAGTCTTGTTGTTTGTCAGCATGCTTGTCAATGGAGCTTTCGATGAGGGAGCGCAGCTCGTCCCCTTAAGTATCGAGGTCTGATAAGGGCAAATTTGTCATATATTTTCTCATATTTTTATTATTGATATTTTATGATTTTATGAGAATAGATGGCTATTTATGTGCATTATTGTTATTTATAGGGACTTGAATGAAATTTAAAGAAAGAACGCAAAAAGAGTGAAAACAGGGACTAAAATGCAAAGTTTTCAAAGTATGTGTCCATCGCCCCAGCGCCACAATGATTGTCGCCCTAGTGCTAAAATAGTGATTGAAATAAGAAAAATGACCTGCTTAAGTCGCGTCTAGAGCCCCAGCGCCGAAGAGTCACCGCGCCAGCGACGCTCCATCGCCCCAGTGCTATAAATATACCGCGCCAGCGGTGAAGCCGTTTTCATGCAGCGCCCCAGCGCCAAGATCCCACCGCTCCAGCGGTAATAGCTTTTTCATGCGTCGCCCCAGCGACAACTGCATAGCGCGCCAGCGGTAGTGCGAGTCCTAGTCCGATGAGAATTGAGATTTTCAAGCTCATATCAATCCCTATAAAAAGTCACTCGTTCCCAACCTTCAAGAATAATCCAAGACGACCCAAGAGCACCAAGAATACAGAGCACGAGTCTTGGAGAGCAATAGGAGCTTAATTGAAGCAACTTTAGAGAGAAATACAAGACGTTCTTCGGCATTAAGAGTTCCTAGGCAGCGCAATTAAGAGCAATTCGACGTCTATATCGGTTTGCTAATAATTATATCATGATTTATAATTATTTTTGCTGTGATTCTCTTGTAGCCATGAGCTAATTTATTTTCTAGGGTTAATATTTGAACTCAATATGTGCGCTTAAATTACCATATCTTTTAGTATTTAATAAACTTAGTCCTGTATTATTTAAATTACTTGTGTTTAATGCTTCAATATATCTGGCCAAAATATGGTGAATGAATTGGTAATATTTTGATAAACTCGGAAGAGGAATCAATATATTTAAACCTAGGTAATTTGATGCATGATTGTAGAGTAATATTCAATGTTACATATGCAAGTTTCAATTTAGGATAGGAATATACCTAGTTGGCATGTATGATCAATAAGACCTAATCTTAATGAATCTTAATTTATTACAAGTACCATAAGAATATAGGTATTTGGTAAACTAAGATATACTTGCATGACCTTGGAAGAGGCTTGTGAATACATTAGCGTCTTGATCAATAATAAAGACTAAGTGAGTTAAATATTAGAGGATTAATCATTAGAAAGCATATTGATGGATAATATTAATCCTAGGTTTTCTCTACATTGCTATCTTCCTATTCTCTTTGCATTGTGTTTTTATTTTTATATTTTCTACACTCATTCTTATATTTTTATTTATCTGAATAATTATTAGGAAGACATAATTTTAGTAATTGGTTTAAAAAGAAAACATTATCCCTGTGGGTTCGACATCCGACTTAGTTAGTCTCTTTATTACTTGCATACGATAGTGTATACTTGCACTTAATTTTATGATATAGAAATATCGCATCAAGGTCCACCTCGAACTTCTCGACTTGCTCTTCCAACTCCCCAAGGCGATCTGTCGCCTTGCTCACAGCACCACCAAGCTTTATAACCATGTCCCCTAGTTCATGGTTCGGATCAACGAACTTTTTTAGTGAAACACTCCCATGTCTCCTAGCTGTGGGGTCTTTACCCTTCTTTTTAGTAATCTTGGATGATTCAGCAACTTTCTTCACCATTTTTTTTAAACTTGCTTTGATACCACTTGTCACTAACTATTTCTTGAACCCGCACGGCCTTAGACACATTTTAAGTGCTAAATAGCCTACGAGACTAATTAATCAAAGAAAGAGATGGAGAAGAAACACACCAAGTGTTTGAGAGAATGCTCTCGTATATTATTACTAAAGAGAAATTACAAAACTATAAAAATACAACTCTTGGAGTATTGGAGGATTGTTTGCTCAAATGAGAGCTCTATCTATTTATAGCTAAAGGTATATATAATGGACGGTTATGATTTATCTAATATAATAGTCCACATCTAAATAGGAGAATATACAAAAAAATATTCTAAAAATGTTATCTACCACAATAATATTCTAAGGAATATACCATTTCTAGAATACTCTCCCACCTACCACACAAATGTGATTTTAACCTAAGTCGATTGGGCTTTTTAAAAACTTAAGTCCATGTAACACACAATAAGCCAAATCCTTTCTTAATGATCTTGCATGCGCCAAATATTTAAATAATTACTTTAAAATATTTAAAGCGTGTCAATAAAAAAAGCTAAATGGTGATTTTTAGATAAATTTAAATAAAAATTCATTTTCAATACTCTCTTTCTCTCTCCCAAACTCTCACAACATTTCTTCCTTCTCTAAAATTTTTCCTCTACAATTTTCTTTCTTCAGTGTCACATCATTTTATTTCTGACTTTAGCCTGTTTGATTACTCTAATTGTTTTAATGTTGCTTTTCCAATGGCTCAATGTAGTGGTGAGATTCAAAGATTATAGCTTCCTTTTTAGTTTGGGTTTGATTTTTTGTTCAAAGGCTTCTAACTTTTTATGAAGTAAAGCTAGCTATCTAAGTTAACCTACATGTTAGTCGACTTTGCAAATTTTTACTGTGGTTTAAGTTCTCAATTGACAGATGATACGAATTCTAAGGTGGATAATCTTTGTACTGTGCCAAATTGAAGCACTTGGATAATCGAATAACCTATTGTGGGAGATGGAAAATATGTTATAAAGGTAACATGGTTTGAATTTAAATTTTATGATTATTAAAAATTATATTTTAATTTTATGGTTATAAAAAAATACAAGTTTCAAATATGAGCTATTAGTGAATATTTATCTTATTATTTTATATTCCTTGGTGATTAACATGAATGTGATATATTTTACGTTGACTTGTATTTAAATTTTTTTTTTTTTTACATTTAATCGAGTCTACATAAATATTTTGTGGAACGTGGTAGGAACATGATTCAACTCCAATTATTTTATATGTATAAATTATTGTCGTTCAATTGCTATGATTATATAAAATTATAAAAATTTAAAAAAATTGAAATGAGCTATTTTGCGTGAGGTTTTCTCACACGCAAGAGTGCCTTGTGCAAATTTTTCTTTAATTCATCAATTATTTTTATTTTATTGTTTAGATTTTTACTTTCATTCATCTTTTTTTTTTTACAATTTCACCACTAAATAAGATATTCGTCTTTAATTTATTTTATTTATAATCTAATTATTTTTAAAATCTAATTTTAGAATTTTTTTAGTGAGAGTTTGAAACTTTTAATGAAGAGAGAAAATATATATATAAGTAGTATAATTATCCAATTATTTATTTTTTAACTATAAATAATTAATCAATTTTAGTGGCTAAGAAAAGGGCTTAAAAATAAGGTATTTTTGAAAACATTTCTTATGTTTGTATTGTGTACGTAGGTGGACCTATTATAATGTACAGTCCCCAAACTCTAACATAATTTCTTAAATTTGTATTGTATATATAAATTTTTAGTATTATTAACATACTTATTTGGCTATCCTTAAATTTTTTTTAAAATTTTTATACACTCTCAATTTTTTTTTAAAATTCTTATATGAGTGTCAATTTAAAAAGTGTGCCACATTTTGTTTTTGGTTGGACATTAACACGTCACGATTACCATCAACTTAGAAGACTATATGTGCAACTCGGTACTTGCACATGAAAAAGGAATAAGTTTACAGTCAAAAGTGCTTTTTTTTTCATGATGTGTTGCTCCGTTGTTTCAATTTTTTTCTTTTTCTATTTTTTATGTTGCATTTCCAAATTTGAACTAGTAGAAATTATATGAATGAATATTAAACAAGTAGTTTATGAAACAACTTAAGTTCCTTCCTTTCCAAACCGATTTAATGTTTTAAACTCGTTTGTAAATAGATTACAAATTGGGTTAATGGTTTCGCATATGGAAAATAAACTTAGACTAATAAATGGAGCCTCAAGTTTAAAAGAAAATATTAAAAAATGCATCATACAATAAATGTGGATAAGGGTGAATTAAAATTGCTATGTTAAGAATATAGTTAAAGTGCAATATTTATAAGAATTGTAAATTTTTTTATATTTATGAGTATTGTAATTAATTCTTTTATAACTTGCAAATGAAAATTTAAAAAAAAAAAAAAAAACAAGATGTAACTGAAAAAACAAATCGCATGTTCATCTATCTATTTTTTTATAATAAAAAAAATCAACTCAACTTCATTTTAATAGAGTTAGCAATTTTGAGCACATGGAATCACCTATAAATCAATCCATTTGTCATTGAGTAATCCATTCAAATTATATATCCAACTCTACTTTTGGGTGTAAAAATAGTTATCAGTTTATAAATTAATTGTTAATCACTCCCTTTACCACATAAAATGGGCATTGCACCTCTAAACTTAGAAATTATTGACCAAACAAGAGAATTAAATATCCTATAAAAAGTTGCTTATACCTCGTGGTGATGTGCTAACCATCAGTTTGGCAATAATAAAAAATTGAGAATCGTTACCCTATCAGAAGGAACATACATAATGGGGAATTTGTAACCCAACAATTTATTATTAATGGATATTGAATCAGAGAAACTTATAAATAGTGGGGGATAACTATTAATGATTTGGGATAATAAAAACTAATAGTAGGACATCAAATGAGGATTATTGACCAAATGGGAGAATTGAACCACCTATAAATTACAACTTTTACTTATAGGAGATATGCTATTGTTAGGATAGTGTTACAAAGTATATAAAATATTGTTAGTAAAGAATTTAAATAATGTCAATTGATGATTATATGTAGATCAATTTTAATTTTGAGTGATTATAAATTTATGTTTGTGTCATTTGAAATATTCGTTACTGTTTGTCTAAAAGAACAGACTAAAAATTTATATTTTTATAACATATAAAATAAGCAGTTGAGAATATAATTTACAAATATGAAATCCATTCCTTTTTAATAGAAGTTGAAAAAAGATTCTCTTAAGGATTAATTATAAAACTGAATAATTAGAGCGCACAATTTGTAACACAATTAGAAATTAACTCTTCACTATTGAATTAATGATATTTAAGGATAAATAAGTAATTAGAGGAGTAAAATAATAATTGATCTAGCTCTAATTGTGAACCATCTTTGGAGGATTGAATTGCATGTAGTAATTGAATCAATTGACTATTCTAATTTTTTTGAGAAAATTATATTTACAATTTCAAGAGTACAATTTTAAATTTTTGGTAAAATAATACTGAAATTAATAACTTGAATTAATAAATCAAAGAGTATAATTAATTATCTAAAATTTATTAGAGCTTAAAATTGTAGGTACATAAGTCCTTAATATCACCTCTTTCATTATTATAATGAACAATTAAAAAGGAAACTATGTTATTACACAAATTGTTTGTGTCCAGAAAATAGTTTTTAAAATACGTATATTTTATATTTGAACAAAATTAATTAATTAATATAGATAATATATTATCCAAATATAATTAAATATTTAATTTAAGAAATTAAATAAATAAAATCTTAAGGATAATTTTTGAAATTCTCAAAAAGATTTTCTTTTAATTTTAGTGTTTTTATTTTATTAAAATACTATTAGTCCATTTATTTTAAAAGTCTTATAATACTTAATTGTTGGGTTTTATATATTAATCACAAAGAATGGAACTCTATATGATTTACATGTATTAAATCTCTTTTTAAGAGAGAATGATTTAATTAATAAAAGTTATTAAATAAATTATTAAATTAAAATAATAATAGTTTATTATTTTAAAGATATTTTTAAAAGGAGAATATCAGTTTAAAAAAGAGACACACACATATGTAAAAAAGACAGAATACATATTTTTTCTTCAGAAGAAAAAATAGGAAACTCACTATTCTTCTCACTGTAGAACAAGATGCTTGATTTGAAATTCTTTAGCAGAAGAAAACCTAGCGTGTATTCAAGATATATTTTTGTTTCTTGTTGATTCTTATTTATTTTAAACATTAAATTCATATATTCATAAGATTCTAAGATAAAAATAGTTTTTATTTGATAAAACAAAGATTAAAAAAAAATTATTTTCTATTCTGCTGCGTTATGAATATCATAACACCAAGAATTAGTATCAAAGCAATAGTTTCTTAAATATATACTTTTGGTGTTATGATTTATTTTATTTAAAATCATGATTTAGTAGTATGTGTGAAAGAGTAAGTACTTGCATTTTTATTTTGTTCATATGATGAATGGATAATTTGTGTATGGATCATTTTGTTGTTAATTGTATGGTCCTATAGGATTGTTTGTTAATCTCTTTTATTTTGATTAGATCAAAATTGTGTAAAACTATAATAGGGTTTAGGATTTTATGTAAGAATTTATTTTATTTTATTACTAACAAAAAAACAAACATAAAGAAGACGAAGAGGCATCATACAACAATTGGCCCCCATGCAAATTAATTTTCATGAATTAATATCAATTAAAATATATATACAGAAGATGAAGACACTACCACAAGTATGCTCTGTGGTTACCCTTCAATGGGATCCTCCACATCAGAACTCTAGATATGTTTGTTTCCATATTGAATCGATCTGTCGAGTGACATCTAATGGGCATTTGTCTTTGCATGGTGTGATTTAACGGCATATGCACCATACGCCTTGAAATTTCTTGCCATTTATTGGACATGTAATTTAATAGCCATGTGTTAGACACTAGTTCTACGTGGTTGTTAGTCTAGTTGGCAGCCGACACCATGGGACAGATGCTTTCATGCTGCTGCCCCTAGGTGCAGTAAGGGCAATCAAAAGGTCTTTTGGACTTAGGAGACTCAAAAATTATAAATTAGATTTTGATCCTTTTAATAATTGGGCTTTTTTGAGTTATTTATTTTTCTGTTTAAGAGTCGACCTACTTTAACATAAAAAATTACTATAGGCATAAGAAATATTTTTAAGCCTATACATATAAAAAAATAGACTGAATTTGTTATGAACTTAAGAAGACCATGTGCACCTGTACCTATTATGTAATTTATTTATTTATTTATTTTAATGGGTTGTAATCAAAATCTTAAGAGACCCGGTCAAAGTTAAATTAAATATAAATTTATGTTATTTATTTATGTGATGAATTATAACATGATCGTACATAATCACATGCCATGCATTTGTATCTATTCATATTATTATAATATGACATGCATACATGCTGTAATCAAAATCTTAAGAAACCCAGCCCTTTTTTTTTTACGGATAAAACAAATATTGAATACTAATAAAAGTTACCTTGGGTTGCCTCCCAAGTAGCGCTTGATTTAACGTCATCGGCTTGACGTGATGCTATACTAGGACTTTGTTATGGTGATTGAGGATTGTTGATGATCGAAATCTCCTCCCCAATAATGCTTTACTCTTTGTCCATTGACTTTAAAGGGTTGATTGGTCTCCGTATTTGCTAACTCTATTGATCCATGCGGATATCCTTTGAGTACTCAAAAAGGTTCAGACCATCTTGATGTTAGCTTCTCTGAAAAAGTTTCAATCTTTAGTTATATAGTAATACCTGTTGTCCTGGTGAAAAGTTCCAGGAGCTTATCCTTTGATCATGCCATCATTTGGTCTTCTCTTTGTAGAGCTTAGCATTCTCGTAAGCTTGAAGTCGAAGTTCATCCATAGCATTGCGTTGAAGTAATCTTTTATTTCCAGTTGCTAGTGAATCGAAGTTTAATGCTTTGATGGCCCAGTATGCTCTATGCTCAAGTTCTACCAGGAGATGGCAGGCTTTACCGAAGATGAGTCGATAAGGAGACATCCCAATGGGTGTTTTATAAGCCGTGCGATATACCCATAATGCGTCATCTAATTTTGAAGCCCAGTCTTTTCGGTTTGGTCACACTATTTTCTCCAAGATTCGTTTGATTTCTCTATTTGATACTTTAGCTTGTCCACTTGCCTGAGGGTGATATGCTGTGGCAATTTTGTGATTAACCCCATATTTTTGTAGAATGGTGGACAAGTACTGTGTGACCCTTCATCACTGATGATTGCTCGAGGAGTGCCGTATCTTGTGAAGATATTCTTGCAAAGAAATTTAAGTACCACCTTAGCATCGTTGGTTGGAAGTGCTATTGCTTCCACCCATTTTGAAACATAATCAACAGCTACTAGGATGTATTTTTGTCTGTTTAATGGTGGGAATGGTCCTATGAAATCAATTCCCTATACATAAAATATTTCGATCTCTAAAATGCCTTGAAGCGGCATCTCTTATTGTTTTGAAATGTTCCCTACCCTTTGGCATTTATCACATTTAATAATGTAGAGATGTGCATCCTTAAATGGGGTGGGCCAATAAAATCCACATTGTAAAACTTTAGCTGCAGTTTTGTAGCCTCCAAAATGTCCTCTATATTCGCTTCCATGACAATGGTGAAGAATGTTTTTCGTCTCTTCATATGGGACACATCATGTTATAATTTGATCAGCATTTGCTTGAATAGGAAAGTTTTATCCCAATAGTAAAACTTTACATCATGTAAGAACTTTTTCTTTTTCTGTGATGAAAGGTTAGGAGGCAACATACCACTAACAAGAAAATTGACAAAATCAGCATACTAAAGTACCTAGAAATGTTGAGCTGTCAAAAGTTGTTCGTCTAGAAATGTTTCATTGATGGACATTTCTTCATCGTATGTTCCTTCCAGTCGAGAGAGGTGGTCAGCAACTTAGTTCTCGGTACCCTTTCGATCCTTGACTTCTAAATCAAACTCTTACAGTAATAATACCCACCGAATTAATCTTGGTTTTACATCCTTCTTGGCAAGCAAGCATTTGATGGCAGCATGATCGGTGTATACAGTTACTTTTACACCAATGAGATAAGATCTGAACTTATCAAAAGCATACACCATTGCTAATAGTTCTTTTTCTGTGGTAGTGTAATTGTCTTGTGCTTCATTCAAGGTTTTGCTGGCATAGTAGATGGAGTAAAAAACCTTGTTTCTTATTTGGCATAGTACTGCTCCTATGGCTGTGTCGTTACCATCACACATGAGTTCAAATGGGAGATTCTAGTCATGAGTGATGATGACAGGAGCAGTTGTGAGTTTTTTCTTTAAAGTTTCAAAGGCTTGTAGTCAATCTTGATCAAAATTAAACTGCACATCTTTCTCAAAGAGGTTGCAAAGGGGTTTGGAGATTTTGGAGAAGTCTTTAATGAATCTTCTATAGAATCCTGCATGGCCAAGAAAGCTCCTAACCCCTTTGACATTGGTGGGGGTGGCAGTTTTTCTATAGTGTCAATTTTTGCTTTATCAACTTTTATCCCTTTAACAGAAATTTTATGCCCTAAAACAATGCCTTCTTTTACCATGAAATGGCATTTCTCCCAATTTAGTACTAGATTTGTCTCCTCACATCTTTTCAACACGTAAGTCAAGTTTTCCAAGCATTGATTAAAAGAATCCCCAAAGACTGAAAAATCGTCCATAAATACCTCTAGAAAATCTTCTACTATGTCAGAGAAGATTGCCATCATACATCTTTGAAAGGTAGCTGGTGCATTGCAGAGTCCAAATGGCATTCTCCTAACAAAAAATGTTCCGTATGGACATGTGAAGGTGGTCTTCTCTTGATCTTCAGGAGCTATGGCTATTTGATTGTAACCAGAATATCCATCTAGGAAACAGTAATATTCATGTCCAGCAAGTTGATCCAGCATTTGGTCAATGAAGGGTAGTAGGAAGTGGTCTTTTCTTGTGGCTTTGTTGAGTTTATGATAATCCATGCATATTCTCCAGCCTGTGATGGTACGTGTAGGTATCAATTCATTGTTGTCATTGGTGATAACTGTGAATCCTCCCTTTTTTGGTACACATTGGACTGAGCTTATCCACAAACTATCAGATATTGGGTAGATGATTCCAACATCGAACCACTTGATTATCTATTTCTTTACTACGTCCTTCATGATTGGATTCAGCCTTCTTTGTTGTTTAATGGTGGGCTTGTGTCCTTCCTCAAGTAAGATCTTGTGTATGCAAAAAGAAGGGTTAATTCCTTTGATGTCGATAATAGTCCATCCTATGGCAGATTTATACGCCCTTAAAATTCTCAACAGTTTCTCTTCCTGTTGCTCATTAAGATCGTTGGAAATAATAACTAGAAGAGTAGAATAGTTTCTCAAGAATGCGTACCTTAGATGGCTTGTAAGAGATTTGAGGTCTATCTTGGGTGGTTCTTCTATGGAGGGTTTAATGCGTGCCTCTGGAGTTGTAGGTTTATCCAATGATTCAAAGTTGAGTCTCTAAAGTTCATACCTTGGCAGTTTATTAAGTATGCTCACGTATTCCTTTGCATTATGATTCCTTACCTGTTCTCTATTGATGATGGCATCTTTTAAATGATATTGAATGGAATGAATGCTGAATACCTTTTGAACCTCTTAATTTATTTCATCATGGCTTAGATTGTCATCGATATCATTGGGAAACTTCATGGCTTTGAAAACATTAAAGGTCACTTCTTCATTTTGAACTCTCATGGTGAGTTCTCCTTTTTGGACATCTACTAATCTTCTTCCAGTAGCTAAGAAAGGCCGGCCTAGGATGATGGGGATTTCATGATCTTCCTCCATGTCTAGTACAATGAAGTCTGTTGGGAAGATGAATTTATCAACTTTAACTAGGACGTCTTCAATGATTCCCTTAGGATATGTGAGAGAACGATCTGCTAGTTGAAGTGTGATATTTGTTGGCTTAGCTTCTCCCAATTCCAGTTTATTGTAGATACTTAATGGCATGAGGTTTATGCTAGCTCCAAGGTTACATAGTACTTTTCCGAAGTCATAGTTCCTGATCTTACATGGTATGGTGAAGCTTCCCGGATCTTTGAGCTTTGGAGGTAGCTTTTTTTGTAGGATGGCACTACATTCCTCTGTTAATGCTACGGTTTCAAAGTCATTTGTTCTCCTTTTTCTTGATAGAATATCTTTCATGAATTTCACATAGCTCGGCATTTTCTCCAGTGCATCTGCAAAAGGAAGATTAATGTGTAATTTCTTAAAAATTTCAAGGAATTTGGAAAATTGCTTATCTAATTTTTGCTTTTGTAGCCTTTGAGGGAATGGTGGTAGATGATGGTATGTTGGCTCCTTTGGTGGTTGTATTTTGTTCTCTTCCTTCCTTGTCGCACTTTCATCATTCTCTTATGTGATCTCTTCTTCTTCATGTGCTTGTTGTGTTGTAGTTATGTTATTTGTAATTCTTTTCGCTCCTTAGTGTGAAAACTTTGCAGTGTTCTCCTTTTGGGTTGGCTTTAGTGTTGCTTGGTAAGGTTCTTTGAGAGCTATTGTTCATTGTTGTAGCAAGTTGTCCTACTTGATTTTCCAAGGCTTTAAATGAAGCTCCTTGACTTTAAAAGAGTGCATCTGTTTTCTTTATGTATTGTAAGAGCATGTCCTCAATGTCTGGTTTTTTTCTCTTACTGGTTTTGTGGTTGGAAGCCAGAAGGAGCTTTGGAATGTTGTCACTCATTATTGTTGCTCCATGAGAAGTTAGGGTGATTTCTCCATCCAGGATTTTAAAAATTGGAATTAGCGTTGTTGCAGTTGAAGTTTCCTACATATTGTGCTATTTTCATGCATTGCCCATTAGCGTGGTTGTCGCCATAAAAATCACAAGTGATAGGATGACTCTTGATGGCATTAACTCCTAAGTTGCTTAATTGTTTGGTCAGAAGATTGACTTGGGCAGATAATGTGGTCAAAGTGTCTACCTCATGTAATCTAGTGATCTTTCTTGTGGTTAACCTTTCAGTGGGCCATTGATAGACATTGGACGCCATCTCATCTAGTAGATCATATGCTTCATCGGTGGACTTGTTCATAAGTGCTCCTCCAGCTGCAGCATCTACTATTGTTCTGAATTGACCGGCTAATCCATTGTAGAATGTTTGTACAAGCAACCACTTCGGAACTCCATGATGAAGACATTTTTTTTTGCATCTCTTTGTATCTCTCCCATGCCTCATAAAGAGATTCTCCATCTAGTTATAGGAATGATGTGATGTCATTCCTCATCTTGACAGTTTTAGCAGGTGGAAAGAATTTAGCGAGGAACTTTTATGCAAGATCATCCCATGTAGCTATGGATCCAGATGGAAGTGATAGCAGTCAGCTCTTTGCTTTGTCTCTCAAGGAAAAAGGAAACAACCTTAGTCGGATTGCATCATCGGACACCCCATTGTACTTGAATTGTCACATATCTCCAAGAAGTTGATAATGTGCATATTTGGATCATCATTAGGCAATCCTCCAAATTGTACCGAATTCTTGAGCATTTAAATTGTGCTTGGCTTGATCTCGAAGTTGTTAGTTTGAACAGTTGGTCATTAAATGCTTGAATGGATTCCATTGACTAGGGGAATAGCATATTCCCTTAGTGGTCTTGCTTCATTGTCGAGTGCAATTGGTACTTGATCTTCCATGATGTTAACTTGATTTTGCTCTCTCCTAATTCTTCGTAAGGTTCTTTTAATTTCTGGATCAAAAGCAATCAAGTCTTCACTTTTCGATCTTCGTATGTACCTTGAAAGAAAGTAAGTAAAACTAAATTAAAAAATAATTAAAAAAAATCTGAAGTAAAAACTAGAAAGATTGGTAGTAATATTGGCGAAAAAGTAGATAATTATCCCCGGCAACAGCACCAAAAACTTGATGCGATATTTCTATATCTTAAAATTAAGTGCAAGTATACACTATCGTATGCAAGTAATAAAGAGACTAAATAAGTCGGATGTCGAACCCACATGGATAATTTCTTCTTTACAACCAATTACTAAAATGATATCTTCCTAATAATTATTCAGATAAATAAAAATTTAAGAATGAATTTAGAAAATATAAAGGCAAAAACACAATGCAAAGAGATTTAAGTGATAGTAATATAGAGAAAACCTAGGACTAATACTATCCCTCAATATGCTTTCTAATGATTAATCTTCTAATATTTAACTCTCTTAGTCTTTGTTATTAATCAAGACACTAATGTATTCACAAGCCTCTTCCAAGGTCATGCAAGTATACCTTAATTTACCAAATACCTATATTCCTATGGTACTTGTAATAAATTAAGATTCATTAGATTAGGTCTTATTGATCACACATGCCAATTAGGTATATTCTTATCCTAAATTGAAATTTGCATATGCAACATTGAATGTTACTCTACAATTATGCATTAAATTACCTATATCTAAATATTATAATTCCTCTTCCGAGTTTATCAATAATATTATCAACTCATTCACCATATATTGGCCAGATATATTGAAGCATTAAGATCAAGTAATTTAAATATCAAAGAACTAAGTTTATTAAATATTAAAAAGATATGGCAATTAAGCACACATATTAAGTTCAAGTATTAACCCTAGAAAATAAGTTTAGCTCATGGCTACAAGAGAACAGCAGTAAAAATAATAATAAATCATGATACAATTAATAGCAAACCGATATAAACGTCGAATTGCTCTTAATTGCGCTGCCTAAGATACTCTTGATGCCGAAGAACGCCTTGAATCTCTCTCTAAGGTTGCTTCAATTAAACTCTTATTACCCTTCAAGACTCGTGCTCTGTATTTTTGGTGTTCTTGAATTGCTCTAGGTCGCTCTTGGATTCTTCTTGAAGGCTGGGAACGAGTGATTTTTTATAGGGATTGATATAAGTTTAAAAATCTCAATTCCCGTCAGACTAGGACTCGCGCTACCGCTTAGGCACTATACAGTTGTCGTTGGGGCGACTCGTAAAAAGGCTTCACCGCTGGAGCGATGGGTTGATGGCGCTGGGGCGCTGTATTGTCGCTGGGGCGGTGAATGTTTGTCGCTGGGGCCCTAGATGCGACTTAAACAGGTCATTTTTCTTATGTTGATCACTATTCCAGCGCTGGGGCTATAATCTTTGTGGCGCTGGGGCGATGGACACCTACTTTGAAAACTTTGCATTTTAGTCCTTATTTTCGCTCCTTTTGCATTCTTTCTTTAAATTTCGTTCAAGTCCCTATAAATAATAATAATGCACATAAATAATCATCTATTCTCATAAAACCATAAAATATCAATAATAAAAATATAAAAAAAATATATGACAATTTTGCCCTTATCAACTATGAAGAGACTTTCTTGGTAGTAGCCATACTTAAATTCATTCGCATTCTCTTATTCATTGATGCATATCTCGATTATGAGATATAGCAAATGGATGTCAAGACAACCTTTTTGAATGGCTATCTTAAAGAGAGCATTTACATGGTGCAACCAGAGGGGTTCGTAGTAGAAGGCCAAGAGTAGAAAGTCTGCAATTTATTCAAGTTCATTTATGGACTTAAACAAGATTCAAGGTCTTAAAACTTAAGATTTTTTAAGACAATTAAATCTTATGGTTTCGAGCAAAATGTTAATGAACCTTGTGTATACAAGTACATTAAGAACAAAAATGTGATTTTTTTAGTACTTTATGTAAATGACATTCTACTCATTAGGAATGATGTAGGAACATTATTTAATATAAAAAGACGTGATTGGTTGAGCACTTCCAAATGAAAGATTTAGGAGAGGCAAGTTATTTCCTTAAGATCCAAATTATTCTGGATCGTAGAATAGACTATTGGCACTGTCTCGGGCATCATATATTGATAAAATACTTATGCGATTTTTGATGTAGAATTTCAAAAATGGTCAATTAGCAAATCAACATGAAATTGTTCTTTCTAGAGAGCATTATCCTAAGACACCTCAAGAGGATGAAGATATGAGACGAATTCCATATGCCTAATAGTTGGCAATGACATTTGCTATGCAATGAGAATAATCACTCATTATCAATCCAACCTTGGATCAGCTCACTGGATTATGGTAAAGCACATTCTCACGTACCTTTGAAGAATGAGAGACTATATACTTGTGTATTTATGTGGAGACTTAAACCCCACTGGTTATACTGATTCTGATTTTTAATCAAATAAAGACAGTCAAAAGTCGACGTCTAGGTCAGTGTTTACTCTTGGTAATGGAACCATAGTCTGGAGAAGTGTAAAATAATTCAACACTGTTGATTCAACCATAGAGGCTAAATATATAGCAACTTATGAAGTAGGTAAAGAAGTAGTATAGCTTAAGAAGTTCTTCATTAATCTAGAAATTGTTCCAGATATAGATAAACCATTGATCCTTTACTATGACAACAGTGTGGTAGTGAAAAATTCAAAGGAACCCAAGAGTCATAAGAGAACAAAGTATATAGAGAGAAAAGTATCACCTGATCAAGGAAATCGTGCATGGAGGTAATGTAACGATCAAGAAGATAGCATCTGAAAATAATCTTGCAGACCCATTCACTAAGTCATTGCCATCTAGGACGTTTGAGGGTCATATGGAGGGCATCATTTTAAGATGCATGTCTCACCTAATTAAAGGCAAGTAGGAGATTGTTAGAGATAGTGCCCTAAAAGCATATATTTGTACATTTTTAAATTTATAAAGTTACAAATTTATACTTGAAAAGTGTTCATAATTTTATCATCTAAATATTAGTAAATTTCTTGTTTATTTATGTGACCATAACCTTAATATATAATTGTTATATACAAGAGGATTAAGGTTATGAATAATAAACATAAAAAGTCCGTAATAAATTAATTAAAGTTTGAAATCTTTAATTAAATATTACTAGTGCGGTCGATAAATATTTAAAATGTAGTAATTTTATCCAAATCACTAATATAGTGACATTATAGTTGAGGCACTTTATATAATATATGATTATATAGGACTAGACCAGACGTAGTTTGAATTCTTATGTAAAATACCGTTGTTAATTAAGAATTCAAATAATATCAACTGATGATCATATTCAGATCACCTCAATCCTAAGTGATCATAAACTCCTGTTTGTATCATTATGTGTTATTTAAAATACTCGTTACGGTTTGTCTAAAATAACAAATTAAACCTTGTATTTTAGTGGCATAGTGAGATAAGCAACTAGGAATATAATTTACAAATATGGAATCTATTCCTTCCTAATGGAAGTTAAAAAGAATGTCCCCTTAAGGGTTAAGTTTGAAATTGAACAGTTAGAACACTCAATTTGTAACACAATTATAAAATAATTGTTCACTGTTGAATTAATGGTACTTAAGGATAAAGAAGTAATTAGAATGGTAAAATGATAATTTATGTAGCTCTAATTATAAACCATCTATGAAGAGTTGAATTACATGTAGTGATTGAATCAATGGACTGCTCTAAATTTTTTAAATAAATTATATCTACAATTTTAATAGTGTAATTTTAGATCTTTAGTGAAATAACACTTGAATTAATAAATTGAATTAATTAATCAAAGAGTTTATAATTATCTAAAATTTATTGAAACTTAAAATTATAGGTTTACCAATACCACATCTTTCGTTATCCTAGTGAATAATTAAAAAAAAGGATTGTGTTATTACACAAATTATTTGTGTTCAAAAAATAGTTTTCAAAATACATATGTTTTATATTTTGATACAATTAATTAATTAAAAATTAATTAATATAGATAATATCATATTCAAATATAATTAAATATTTAATTTATAAAATTAAATAAATTAAATAAATAAAATCTTAAGAAATAATAGTACTATCCTTAATAGTAAATTCTGCTCTTTTGAGACAATGTTCTGATGTAATAACTTTGATTTTATAAGGATGCACTCTTAGTGTAGAACTCTAAAACAACTGTGACATAATTTGTCTTTGGTAATAATGATTTAAAGATAATTTTATCTTTTTTCATCTTTTTATTAGTGTATATGATCTCCCAGAAAATAATCACTATTAATACACCAATTAAATTGACTATTAAATTTTTCATTAAAACAAAATCGTAACAGTCAAATAAATAAATTATTTATTTATTTACATAACCGCCACAAGATTTGATTCTAGACCATTACCATATTATAGTCAAATATTATTATTTATTTTTTGTGTCAATAATGTGTTTTGAAATGCAACAATAAATATTTAAAATACACAAATAAATACTAAAACTTTTTCTTAATTTAGAATTCAATGCATATTTATTAGTGTCTTTTCAGGCTACGAAGCACAACTAATTGTGTTCTATATTGACATAGTGAAATATAACGTTTTTAAGAATTAATAACCCGATCAAGATAAAAAAAATTTGATTCAATTGGAACACCTAACTGGGACGAGACTCGTCAAGACATGGGGTATTTTAGGATATGGGTCATTTTTAGACCATATCTTTAATTACTCTAAATTTATATTTTTAATCCAAAAATTTAGTTTTGAAAAATTTTTTATCTTTAAAAAGATTATTTAGATACTTAATAATTTTTTATTATTGATTTCTAATTTTATTATGAACAATTTAGTTTGGACTTATATTTTGGAGTAATTATTTTAACTTATTTTATATTGATAAACATTATAATTTTAATTTCAATTACGTTAAATATTTTAATTCTAATTTTAATTCTAATTATGTTAAATGTAATTATTGGTCCATATCTAATTTTAAATTTAATTATGTTAAATGTTATAATTCTGATTCTAATTTCAATTTCAATTATATAAATGATATAATTTCAAATTCAATTTTAATTTTCATTACATTAAGTGTTAGAATTCTGATTTTAATTTCAATTTTAAGTACGTTAATATTATAATTCTAAACTAAATTTAATTATATTAAATATTATAATTTCAATTCCAATTTCAATTTTAGTTACATTAAATATTATAATTTTGATTCTAATTTCAATTTTAATTACATTAAATGTTATAATTACAAATTCAATTTTAATTTTAATTACGTTAATGATTTCAATTTTAATATCAAATATGTTAAATATTATAATTTTAAATCAAATTTTAATTACGTTAAATGTTATAATTCTGATTCTAATTTTAATTTTAAGTACGTTAAATATTATAATTCTGAATCCAATTTTAATTTAATTACATTAAGTATTATAATTCCAACTCAAATTTCTATTTTAATTATTTTAAATATTATAATTCTAATTCTAATTTCAATTTTAATTACGTTAAATGTTATAATTTTAATTTTAATTACGTTAATTATTATAATTTCAACTCAAGTTTCAATTTTAATTATGTTAAATGTCATAATTTCGATTCTAATTTCAATTTCAATACGTTAAATGTTATAATTTCAAATACAATTTCAATTTCAATTACATTAAATGTTATAATTGGTATAATCTAGTTTTAATTTTATTTACGTTAAATATTATAATTTCAATTTCAATCACATTAAATATTAAAATTTCAAATCTAATGTTAATTTTAGTTATATGTTAAATGTTATAATTTTGATTTCAATTTTAATTTTAAATACGTTAAATATTGTCATTTTGATTCTAATTTTAATTTCAATTACGTTAAATATTATAATTTTAATTATGCTAAATATTATAATTTCAATTTTAATTACGTTAAATGTTATAATTTTAAATATGTTAAATGTTATAATTTGCTAAAATTCGATTTCAATTTCAATTACATTAAATATTATAATTTCGATTTTAATTTTAATTTCAATTACATTTAATGTTAAATTTTCAAATCTAATTTTAGTTATATTAAATGTTATAATTTTAATTCCAATTTCAATTTTAATTACATTAAATATTATAATTTTGATTCCAATTCTCTTTTCAATTATAGTAAATGTTATAATTTTAATTACGTTATATTATAATTTTAAATCTAATGTTAATTTCAATTGCATTAAATATTATAATTCTAAAGTTAATTTCAAATACATTAAATGTTATAATTTCAAATCCAATTTCAATTTTAATTATGTTAAATGTTATAATTGGTCCAAATCTAAATTCAATTTTAATTACTTAAATATTATAATTTTGACTCCAATTTTAATTTTAATTACATTTAATGTTAAATTCTAAATCTAATTTTAATTTTAGTTACATTAAATGTTATAATTTTGATTTCAATTTCAGTTTTAATTACGTTAAATATTATTTTATTCTAATTTTAATTTCAATTACGTTAAATGTTATAATTTCAATTCTAATTTTAATTTTAATTATATTAAATATTATAATTTAATTTCAATTTCAATTTCAATTAGTTAAATGTTATAGTTTCAAATTCAAATTTAATTTAAATTATGTTAAATGTTATAATTGGTTCAAATCTAATTTTAATTTCAATTACGTTTAAAGTTATAATTTCGACCTTAATTTCAATTTCAATTACGTTAAATGATATAATTCGAAATCTAATTTCAATTTTAATTATGTTAAATTCTATAATTTTAATTTCAATTTTAATTTCAGTTGCGTAAAATGTTATAATTTTGATTCCAATTCTAATTTTAGTTACGTTAAATGTTATAATTTCAAATCTAATTTCAATTTCAATATGTTAAATGTTATAATTCAATTCTAGTTTCATTTTGAGTTTCATTAAATATTATATTTCAAATCTAATTTTAATTTTAATTACATTAAATATTATAATTCTAATTCTAAGTTCAATTTCAATTACACTAAATATTATAATTTTATTTTCATTTTGATTTTCAGTTACTTTAATGTTATAATTTCAAATCCAATTTCAATTTCAATAAAATTAAATATTATAATTTTAAATTTAATTTAATTTTGATAGTTTAATTAGTCTTTAATGTCAATTTACTTAAATAAAATCATGAAACAAATTAAGATGAAAGTTTTTAGAAAAATAAAGAAAGCTTATAATTTATTAACTAACGTGTAAATTTATAAATTTATAAAAGTTACTTTATATTAATTTATAATTTGTTAATTAATTAATAAAATCTTTATTTAAAAAAAGAGTCTGGGATGGGATCCGAACCGGGATGAGAAATGTCCCGGATCTAACCAAGATATTCAGATCTCCCACTTTGGATCTACATATGTATCTGTTTTGAGATTGTATAAAAGATTTTAGGTTAGGACACTAAAGACAAGACGGGACTGAAATTTATGCCTACCTCCAGATGGAAAGTTAGTTTAGTCCCTCAAACTATAAAAGGGTTGTTTAATTAATTATATTAAATGAGAAAATTGTAATGAGATTAAGACGTAATGCTTTAAAAAAAATTATTCTAAGTGTTGAGTGGAGAACATAGCTGGCAAAGTCAAAATTTAGATTCTTATCCACAACATTTCTCTATGTCGACTGCTACGATGACAAAGTCCAAATTTCTGCCCCACAAGTAATAGAAATTGGAATTTTTGTTTTTTGATAGAAAGAAATTGGAATATTATTAAATTTTGGGAAATGGTCTTTCCCCATTAATTTAATATTCTTTTTTTCTTACTTGAAATATATAAACAGCAAGGACTTCCTTCTGATTTTTTTTTTAAAAGAAAAACTTGATTAAAATATCAAAAAACGATACAACCCTTTTCAAAAATAAATAAATAAATAAAAGATATAAAGAACTAATTGAAAAAAAAATCCTTCCAACAACAAAGAAAATATTATGTAATAAATCTAAACTGAATCGAACTCCAAACTTATATTTAAATTTAAATAATATTAAATATTTTAAATTTTTCTATCACAAATGACATCAAATTATTAAGTGAAAAAATAGTATAATAGATAATTGTTAAATTTATATAACTTCATCACCTAATAATTATTTGATATTTTAATTTGAAATATAATTTAAAAAGTATAATATCTCACTTAAAAATCTTAATAAAAACCCAATTCCTAGAGACTCAATTCCTAGAAACCCAAAAGACTAACTTTCGAAGATAATCAATAAGCAGTTTCAAATGTCCAAACCTAAAATAGTAGAGATCATTAGGGGATGACAAAACCAAGTCTCATGATAAACTTCAAGCATGAACCCTGCTCAGTCGCTAGAATCAAATTTAGTCTAAACCGCTCGTACACCAGCCTTACATACACACGACAAAGCTGGCTAGAGCTATAAACTTCTACACAACCAAGATAGACAAAACACAAAGAAAATAATTTAGTAAAAGTACCAGATCTACCCAAAATTGAACAGTTTACATTCTGATCAGGTACTACTGCAAGGACAGATACAAAGCCATCTGTTCATTCCACAGAAATAAGACTTCGACTAATTAGAATCCAGCACATTATTAGAAAGACTAGCTCTGTAAGAGATGTCGAACCGCTCTCACAATAGAAATAGTCGAGCCGAGCAAGAACTATCGGCTTAATATGAAAATGAATTAAAAGAGGAAACCAACGTTATTAAGGAAATAAAGTTGCAGAATGAGAAAGAACTATAATGCATTTAGGAAAGAATCTCATAAATTACGTCAAGAGATTAGAGGATAACCCAAAATAATCAAGATTTGCCCAAAACCTAAAGAGATTACCCAAAACAACCACAACATCGATGAAAGATGAGTACAAGGAATATTTTCAAAAGGTCGATGCTATAAATAGATGAGAAAATTGCACAGAAAAGGAGAGACAACATGAATATTTCTTTCTTTTATTTTTCTTTAATTTGGTTTTCTTTTACTCCCACAACCTCGTTAAAAAACTCATACCTAACTTAAGAATAGAGAGTTTTCATTGGAACCCACCATTTCGAGATCTTAACGATATTTTAATGTTTTACAAGTATTTTGCCATTACAATAATAAAAGAGAAGTTCAGAGTTTCAGGCCCAGTTAAATGAAGTTTAACATGCTAATTTTTGCAACAAAATAAATTCAAAATTTGTTGACCTGAAATTTTTTTTTATCGAATCAACATGTAGCATTACTCATTTAAATTTAGACAAATTCTAAGCATCAAAAACTTTTTTTTTCTTACACGAGAGGGAAAAATTGAATTCAATACCTCTATTAAAACGAAGATAGATGTACTACAAATATTTTATTGCCTTTTTTAAAACATAAGAATGAACTTTTTTTACAAATATAATTTTTATTTTTATTTTAATTCTTAATTTTTTATAATAGTGAAAAAAGTGTATATCAACTTTTTATCGTTGATCTTTAATGACGGGTACAAATATAATTTTCATTAGTGCTATTAGGAATGGTAGCGGGCAGATTTGGGACGGATACCTCTAAATCTGTATCCGTATCCATATCTGCTTAAAAAATAAAATACCAATTTTTTTCAAACTCATTACAGGTTTAAAGTACCATTATTAAACCCGCACTTACAGGTTTGTACTTATTATCAAACTTGCACCGGGTTATCCATGGATTTTAAGCGGGTTTTGAATTAATATAATAAAAAAATAAAATTATAACTTTAATTTAATTAAAAATTTACAAATTATAGCAATTAAAATAATATCAATTATAATTATAATTTTATTTAACATTAAGTATTATAATTTTAACTTTAATTTTAATTTTAATTACATTAAATGTTATAATTTTAAATTCAATCTCAATTTAATTACGTTAAATATTATAATTTTAATTACATCAAATATTTTAATTTTAATTCTAATTTTAATTTCAATTACGTTAAATATTATAACTTCAAATCTAATTTTGATTATAATTATGTTAATGTTATAATTATAATTCCAATTTCGATATCAATTATGTTAATAATTATAATTCCTATTCCAATTTTGATTTCAATTATGTTAAAATATTATAATTTCAATTCCAATTTTAATTTCACTTATGTTATAATTCTAAACCAAATTTTAATTATATTAAATTTTATAATTTTAATTCTAATTTTTAATTTTAATACATTAAATGTTATAATTCAAAATTTAATTTCGATTTTAATTACGTTAACTGCTATAATTTCAATTTTAATTACGTTAAATATTATAATATTAATTCTAATATTGAATTCAATTATGTTAAATGTTATAATTTCAAATTCAATTTCGATTTCAATTACATTAAATATTATAATTATAATTTTATTTATTTTTATTGAACGGTATGAGAAATGTAAAATTAAATCTAAATTTTTTTATGTAAGTTAAAAATAAATGCAAAAACAATCAACTCATATTTTTATTTTTTTAAAATTTTTTAAAAATATAGTATGTACAGATACTTGTTGTAGGTATCCACAAATGTTTTAACCAAACTCATACACATACTAAATTCGTTATGAATTTTAATTTTACATATTAAATTTGTTCCAAATCGATTTCAAACTTTATTAAATTCTTTTCAATGCAAACGAATCTTAACAAATTTATAAATTTTTTTACTATAACTGCTATAACGTTTCTCTTATCAATACGTGTTTAAGGAAAATGCATGCTTTTAAATTTTTTTGAGACAATTCGACAATTTCTTGCCAAAAAAAAACTGTTTAATATATAAACTCCAAGAAAGTCTTATTAAAAAATCTATTAAGACACATCACAACGGCTAAAGAATCACTCACAAGCAATTAATTTAATCTCATTTATCAACAGTTTTGTTTTAACGTAATATTAAAGTGGAAGGAAGGCAAAATTGGTTTCATAAAATAAAAGAATGATAAATCGAAGAGAAATGACATATTAACCCTTTAAAATTACCACTTCCTCTAACGTCTTAAAAATATTCCGTTATTTCTTTTTAGGAGATAATAAGACATTTTCTTAAAAGAAGTTTAAACGATTTCATAAAGGGAATAATAAATATTTTGAAAGCTGAGAGGAGAAATGGTAATTACCGAATAATTCAAGGGGCAACTGATTAATTCTCTTAAATTAGTAGAATAAAATTTAAAAAAAAATACTAAAAACTGTTAAAATAAAACTAAGTTTGATGTACAATTATTCGAATAATATTTAAATTCGCAATATAAATTAAACTCATTATAAATTATTATCAAATTAAATTCATATTAAATTTATAAATTAACCCATTTTTTAAAGAGGGAGGTTAGTGCGACTCAAGACCCACAATATATATTGAATGTGGTATTTGGTATTTATAACACAAAAATCTGTAGTCAACATTTTGGAGAAATACACAAAGGAATTGAGTTTTAAATATCTTGACCAAATGAACTTTTAGAAGTAATTATTCAAAAGGATCAAACTTGATTTAAAGGAAAAATATATATTGAGGGTCTTGAATATTGAATAATGTGATACTAAATGAGTGGATCCATAGAGATAAAAGGCTTCATTACAATTATCACCATATGATTAATGATAATATTGTTATTGCAGGCTGTTTGTAAGGATGAGAAAGAAATATAAAAATAACAAGTTTTTTAATACTTAAACTAACACCTTAAAAAGAAGAAGAAGAAGAAAGAGTGGGCTCCCACCACTACAATACAACAACTGAAACAATATAATAATTTGAATTTTTTAAACTTTAGGGTATATTTTTTGAGTTCTTAAAAATTTTATAGAAGTTTTTTTTTGAATGTTGCACTTTAATTATGACCAACTCCTTGAGAGTATTGTATTGTAGAGTAAATAGATTTAATAGTAACGTCACTAACCACAATGCTTTAATTATAAAATTAAAGTTATGATACATGATATTGTCAATTAATAGTCAGATTATAGAGACAAAGTTACGGCACTATAGTTTTGACATAATATTTTATATAATTTTAATTGTTAGATTAATGTACATTTAATAATTTGGTTACACTTAACATGCATAATTAATACGTGATGATTAATGTATATTTAAATTTAATCTGACTTATTTAATGTATAAATTGTATCAAAAATATAATGTCATAAATATTATTCCTTAATTATAATGTTAATAATATTATTTTTAAGTTAGAATTTTAAGTCATTAAATTAAGTTAAATTTATTTAAATATTACATTAAATTAAAAAAATAAACAATTTAGTTTTTTTTAAATTAAATTAATTATATTCAACGTTAAAAACTTCTTAAAAAAAGTCACCCCATCTATGTCTTTTATTTATTTTAATTAATTACTAATGGGAAAGAGTTATTTTTTTAAAAATAAAAATTTAAAAATTTAAAAGTTTTAACTTTTTATTTTTGTCCTTTATAGTTAATAATTACACAAAAAAGTAAACATATAAACCTAACAAGAAAAAGTTAAATATATAATATTTTTAAATAAAATATTACAAGCATAATTTTTTTAGTAATTACTCTAGATAAAATTACTACGATTTTTTTTTAAAGTAAAATTACTACGAATTCGAATGAAAAGAAATTCAAAGACTCACTCTCATGACGTGACCCACATAATTAAATCTCATTATTTTGTCTCTCCACAAAATTTTTTTTAAAAAATCCCATTATTTTGTAAAGCATAATGCGGGCAGGACAAAATCATTATACATAATTTGTCATAATTTTCTGCCTCACTCTTTTCGTGGCACGTCTTCAATCATTCACCGATTTCCTTTTCTGTTGGGATAATAACTTCGAGCTCTCTATCCTTTTTAAATTTTCTTAAATGAAGTACATAATTTATTCAGTTATATCAAATAAGCCCCAAATTCTTGTTGAAAATACTACAACACTCTTTAATATTAAGTTAGATACTCTCATAAATATTAGAAAAGTAATTTAACTATAGATATAGATATATTAATTTATGAACCATTAATTCTATACAATCTAATAATATAAAGAGTTAATGAGTAAAAATTAAACACTATATTTTAGCTTTCATTTTAATTATTAGATTGAGTGAAATTAATATCATTATTTTAGATAAAAGAAAATTTAATTAATATATCTTTATCATTAAATTATTTATGTTGAGATAGAAATTTTCATTCTTCTGAAGTAAAGAACTTCAAGTTCAACCTACAACTCTAATCTCTTTGTGCAGCGAAATAACTTGTTTATCAAATAAAATAGTAAGAATCCAAAGCAGAATATAAAAGAACACAACACAATCTTACGTGGTTCAGCTAATTGCCTATGTCCACGATAGTTTCAAGGATCCTAACCTCTTTTATTAAGTCCTTAGAGATTTTATAAGGAAAACTCAATGAATAATCTTTAAAGGACCTAATATTTAGTATACTCTTACTCTACCATGATCAATGAACACTCAAACAATGATTCCACCCTAGCGCACACAAGCACTTAGTGTCTACTCAGTTTTTCCCCTCTTTTAGAGTCTCTCTTAATGCTTAATCTCAACTAAAGGGTTTATAAATGTTTATATAGGGTTTATTTTGTGCCTAATAATTCTATTCATTGTTGGAGTAAGAGTTCTCTTGTTTTGAAAGTTCTAAACTTCCCAAAACTCAAAATCCTACAAAACAAATAGAAATTCCTCAGCTTTGGTGGCACGGCGCTGAGCTTAATCGCTCCCAACGCACTGAGAACCTAGCGCCGCAGTGCTCAGCACTGGGTGTCGCGGTGTTTTGCCCTGGTGGCTCTTCTGCACATTTTTTTCGCTTCCTTCACGTCTTCGAGTTCCGTTTCGCTTCTTTTTTCCTATCCTATACGTTCTATACTTCTCCATACGTGTCCCACACATTCTAAACTTCTTGTGACTCTCCTTTTTGATATTCATCTCAATTCTTATTTAACCAAAATTGTTAAATCACTAAATTTCTAACAATTTCAATAAAAACAAAGATACTAACCACTTTAAGATCGAGTGGTTGATATCCTACATCACACCTTAAGAGCATTAACTTAAGTTTTCTAAATAGAATTTACAGTATTTAAGAATCTGAATTAGTTTTAAAAAAATATGAGTAGTGTTATATTTATTTAATTAAATGTAAAATTTATATTTTAATTAATATATCATTAATTAATAACTATTAAGGATCGCAATTCAGCTCAAATTTAAATTTAAAAAAACTCAAAATTCAGTTTAACTTAAAACAATTGAGTTGTTTTTTAAATTTAGATTCGAGTTTTTGTGAGAATTTAAAAATTTGGCACAGATCTAAATTTTATTTATTAATTTTTTCTTTTAAAAAGTCTTAAATTAATTTTTAATGTATATGAATCTAATAATTGTTTGACAAATAAATATATCAAAAGCGTAAATTTAACCAAAATATTTTTAAAAATTAAAAATAAATTAGAAAAAAACTTAAAAAATATGGGCTTAAACTAGGATTTTGATTACACAGATCTTGTCTAGGTTTAAATCTAGATCTAATCCAAAAAAATTAGAATTTTGAGTTTATTAAAAAAATTTGAATCGAATTCGAATTAAACAAAATTTGGATCCTTTTATCATTCCTAACAACCATCACTTATTAAGTAGTTATTAATTTTTTTAATTTATTAATACGATAATTTTATAATACAAATAAAAATTTACACATAAGATGCCATATTAATTAATTTTATATCTCTACCGTGAAATCTATATCATTATTTGAACTGGGTTATGTCTTTGTTTAAGAAAAATTAAAAAATTTAGGGATTTGGACATTATTACTGCATTATTGCATTTTCCCCACCCAGTCTCGTCCACCCCCACAAAATCCAACTGAATAGTTGATTCAAAAAAAAAAAAAAACAAACATCCAACTAAATAATACTGCTCTTCTCTTCCGGAAAAAAGCTGATCAAATTTCACTCCCATTGTGTTTCAATCAGATACAACATAGAAGATCCGAGTCAATAACGGTCAGAGAGAGATTTTTTCATGGGCATTAACCTTATTCAATGGCAATTCTCTTCAATTTTTTGTTTCTTCTGAGCCTTTACCGACGACCCATCACCGGCTTTCACCTTCTCCTCATCTTCCTTCACTCCCTTTTATAACTCTTACTCCCCTTGCCGGATTTCTCGGTAACCCACTTCCAACAAACCCCGCGCCCCCAACAATCGGTTTCATTCAACGGAACTCAGTTAAGTTTACACAGTTCAGTTTTAGTAAAATTTGATTAAAAAAAATAGTGGTTTCGTCTGATAAAAGGGGAAAGAAATTTGTTTATGGCGTCGGTGTTTATTTATCATGTGGTGGGTGATCTGACGGTGGGGAAGCCGGAGCTGAAGGAGTTTTACGAGACGGAGACGGTGGAGGCGGCGTTTCGGGCGATCGGAGAGTCAACGGAATGCGGGATCTCCATTTGGAAGAGGAAAGCGCATGTGGGTATTGTTGAGAATAGCGAAATGAGGCAGCAGAGGTTTGTGGGTATTCTTAATTCACTTGATATTGTCGCCTTCTTGGCCAAAGCTGAGTGCTTGCAGGATCAAGGGAAGGCTATGCAGACGCCCATTTCTGAGGTTGTTATGCCTAATAATTCTCTTTTGAGACAGGTTGATCCTGGCACAAGGTTAGTTCTTTGTGCATCTTTGTTTTTTTGGGACTTTATGATGTGAGTTTCGTGGTTTATATGTAATGATTTGTGTTTTTTTTTTGTTCATGTGTATTTTCAATTTACTTTTTTGTGATTATGTTATGGATTTTGATAGTCATGGAGTTCATTGTTATTTTATTATTTGTAAGTAGGACTATTTAGCAATTGGGTTGTTTTATTCCGTTTTAATCTTTTATTATATATGTTTATGGAAATTGATTGTTCTATCCATTCATTGAAGCTGATAAAGCATTGTCATGACTAGTGTTAATGAGATCAAGTTTAAGCATTTGTGAAGAGGTATAGTTACGAAGTCTGACAATAGTGTGTGATAATGTGTGCTTCATTTTCCTCCTTAGGTGTACGGGGGTTTATGTATTCAATTCTTTTTCCAAACAAATGGAAAGCACTATAGAGCAATTTACTCACATTTGATGTATAATATAATGACTGTTTCACTAAATTTTGTTTTTTCTTTTCAATTCTGTGTAATGTTTAATTTCACATGAATTTTGGATCATAAGTAGCCTTATCTAAGTTGATTTATCCCTTAGGTTTTGATTTTTTTGGTATTGGAAGGCCAATGGATATGTTAATCTTGTTAGTATCTTCATCCTCCATCAGCCATAGACAATCCTTTATAAATTAATCTACATCTTGGAAGTTGACTGATTAGAATGAGCGCTTTTTGACTGTCCTCGGTGAAATTGTAATTTTATTGTTCATTGTTTGGATAGGCTGAAATTGTAGTGGTCACAGAAAAATACTTAATGCCATTCAAATGTTTATTTTGAAATTTCATTTATTGGTAGGAGAAAAGTTATGGAGATTGGTGTCACCACCATCTTCAAACCGAAAGAAAGTTTGCAGGTGTGATATATAATTTCTGATCTAATCTGTAGAAATCAGTGGAACTGTTCTTTCCAAGGACTCAAGAAGCCTGTCATTTATACATAGTTTTAAGGCCTTCTTGAGTTGTGTGTTTTTCTGGTTGTATTCCTGTGGGCCATAGGGAGTAATATTTTGAATTTACCTGGTGAAGAAGGTTAAGATTAAACAATCCTTCTAGTTGTGCTTGCATGCATGACAATCAAATGCCGTTCCTTATTTTCTGTATGAAGTGCATCGTTTGATCATAATGCAAAAAATATGACTCTAGGATCTGTTGATGGTAGTAATACAATGGGAAATCTTTTACTTTGATGCAGTAAACCTGGAAAACCTTGTGACAGTCACCTGGATTTTCCATTGGACCCAGGAAGTTCCAGCATCTCTTGCTCACTCTGCAAGGAATTATAGTGTCAACATAAGACTAGGGAGTTGGAAGGATTGACAGTTTGATATCAACTTTTAACTTGATTGAACAGAATCTTTTTTTCTCTGGAAAGTCTATTGTTAGCCTACTTTCTCTGGAAGTTTGCAGTTCATTGTTTTAGGGTTTTACATAATAAATAGAAGAACTGTGCCAACATTCCTGTATTTTTTTTTTTGTGAAATGCATATGTTCTAGGTTACTGGAGATTGATTCTGAGAAAGAATAGGACGGGGATTGGGGAAAATGTCTGGTGCAGGGGAAAGTGTGAATTTTAAGGTGCAAGTTGGACATTGAAGGGTGAAGAATTACTGAATGTTAGAACTTGATATAGATTACTGCTCCTTTTACTTGGCAAGATCAAAACTAGAGAATGTTAAGCAGAGAAATAAAACTTTTTTGCTCGTGACAGAATTTGTCGATTGCATATAAGTTTTTATCTTACTTTTAATGATTGCAAATACTATATATGTTTGTAGATGCATATAATTTACTTGATGCGCTTAAGAGTGGAGTAAATTATAACGTATAACTAAAGGAGTTTTCCGTCCATTTGAATCTAGGTCTTTGGAAATCTTTTTTATAAGAGGAAAACCCGGGTGGGTGGTTGTGAACATTGCCTGTTGCAGTGGCATGTATGAAATGTTTAACGTGTAGGTTGCATGTCAAAGAAAAATATTGAATGTTAGAACTTTATATGGATTTGAGACCTTTGGATAAGAGAGGATTTTTTGCTCAGGAGGAGGAGTTGTTTTCTCATACGGTTTCTTGTCTTTGATAATGATTGTATTTTCTATGCTTATTTTCCATAAAGTTAATTACTTTATGCACTGAAGAGAATATGTTTGGTTGATTTAACTGGGACACACTGTCCTGCACACTTTTGTGTTCATACATGTGCTCATTTCATTTTATGAGTATGTGTGTAGTTTAGAAGAAAAAGGTAACTGAATAATCTGCTGAGTATGATACAATTTTGTTGTACCTAGCCTCACTCGCTATCTATTGCTAAATTTTGATTGTCACTTGGGCTTGGTTATAAAGTGGGGTGCCCATGTATATATGGTGATATTGAACTTGTTGATTGAACTCAAATACATCTGGAATTAGGGTTTATTTGCATCAAATACTCTTATCAGCTTTTCTGAATATTATTATGTAGCTTATTTGTTCTGCCATGTATATGTTTGTATATGCATATAATTTATAACATTTCTAAAATTAAATTTAAGTTTAGAAATGACACTTGTTTTTCTGTATCAAGGAGTGGCTACTTTTGGATTGGAAGATGTAGTTTATTTGTTTTTTGTGGTCATAATCCTTTCGGAATATATGTTGCATTATGTTGGACTCAATTTGTTCAAATGTCATTTAAGTGCAAGCTATACTCTATTTTGTAGAGCAACTCCTGGTTTTATTTTGAGATTGTTCAAATCCATTTAGTATAATATGAAGGCAGATGTTGGGATAGTTCTTTGCAAGGTGAGGGTTAATCTGTGAACTTGGAGATACAAAGCATGAAGCATTAAGAATTGGCTTTTGTTGTTGGAAACATTTAACATTTGAGTTACATGCTACACAAAATACTCAATAGTGCACCATGTCTTTTAACGAAAATGAGAATGCTAATTACCAAAATAATAATAATAATAATAATAATGAATTAAAAAAATATAAAAAAGTGAGAGACTTGGTTGCACTTCTGAGAAGCCATATGAATCTTCACTTCTATTGATGCCATTATTCCCCTTGCTCTTGTGCCAGATTAATAGATGCCCTAGAGATGATGAAGCAAGGTGTGAGGCGTCTTCTTGTTCCAAAAGTCGTGGTATGGAGAGGCATGAGTAAGAGATTCTCGATTCTCTACAATGGGAAATGGCTCAGGAACATGGATGCGTCTAACAGCAGCAGCAACAACCTCCCTGCCAGCACCACCCGCCCTTCCTCATCATCCACCACTGTGCGTGATAAGTATTGTTGTCTTTCTCGAGAAGATGTCATCCGTTTCCTAATTGATTGTCTAGGTGCTCTTGCTCCACTTCCTCTTTCATCTATCTCCTCCCTTGGAGCCATTAACCCAAACTACAGCTCTATTGAAGCCTCTTTACCTGCCATTGAAGCTACCCACAAGCGACCTGGGGACCCTAGTGCAGTTGCTGTTGTTGAGCCCACCTCAGATGGTCAGTACAAAATTATCGGAGAGATCTCAGCTTCAAAACTGTGGAGATGTGATTATTTAGCTGCAGCATGGGCTCTGGAAAATCTCTCGGCAGGACAGTTTGTAATGGGTGTTGAGGATAATATAACTCCAAGATCCCTTCCTGATTATTCTGTTAATTCAATGGTAGGAGAAAATAATACAACCAATGGTGATGGTTCAACAAGGCCAAGAAAGTTCTGCAGTAGGAGTATTGGGTTCAACTCATCTAGCCCAACTTTTTCTGTGTGCAGGAGCCCAAGTTTTAGTATCAGCCGGAGCATGTACAGGGGCAGAAGCTCGCCATTGACATGTAAAGTGACGAGTTCATTAGCTGCAGTCATGGCTCAAATGCTTTCTCACCGGGCAACCCATGTATGGGTGACGGAGGATGAAAGTGATGATGTTTTAGTTGGGGTTGTTGGGTACGCGGACATCTTGGTTGCTGTGACCAAACAACCTACTGCCTTGACTCTGGCAAATCGGTCTTCTGAGGGGTTTGTAACTGAAGTTCACTGTTGAAACTTTTTATTCTTATTTTTGAATGTAATTCTTCTGTTGTACTTCAGTACTTCAGCTAATTTGCAAATTTATGCTTTTCTAAAATATATAGGAGATTTGGGTTGTGGGGCTTACACAAGTTTCTTGATTGTTGTACAATGAATACTGTAAAAAGACTCATGAAAGCTAAGTAGTTTGTTTGCTTTTTTTCTACTTGTTTCTGCAGTAATTCAATCTATATTTCATTTGTGTTTTTTCTTGTACAAATTCAAGGTGAGAACCCAAAATAAATAAATTAATTATATGAAATTAAAGTTCGGTCTGTTGGTTTGGTTTAGAGGTAATTTACTTATTTTTAGAACACAATAGTTAAAGTATTAGGTAATGTTTTCATTTTATAGGTAGGTGTTTATTAAATATTCATCTTCTTCTACTTAATTGATAATAATCACTCCGAAATTAGATAGTGCTTTCACTGCAAGCCATGACATCTTTATAAAAAATGGACACTAAAACAAAGCATTTTAAAATCTTATTGCTTTTTGGTATAACATGTTTTGCGTTTATGCCTCTCATTCACAAGTTATGTTGGTCAAATTTTTGTTACACGGCTCCTTGGACATGGTTATAATTATAACATGTATTGCTATTCTTGCTACACTTCGGTATTGTTATCAAAATATATTTTTTTTCGTGTCCTTTAAGATTTAACACGTTGACTCGTATATAAGAGAGACAAACCTGCTCTGGCTTGGAGTATATGATTTTTGTTCCAGATAATTTTCGGCTGACATTGTAGTTTGTATGCTCTTATCGTTGGTTATCTTCTCGAGGCAACAAGGCGCTTACGGCTGTAACTGTGGTTATGAGGTAGCTACTTGTCGGTTTTCCCTTGCCAGGGGCTCTCATGATAGGTAACACAAATGATATATTGGATCTTCCGGAAGTTTTTTTTATTGTACTTTCCCTATCTGAATTTAGCATTCTTTTTTAATTGCGGAGCGAAGCTGGTGAGCAAAGCAGCCAGCCCAAGAATGAAGTAAGAGAGTTTGCCAATCAATCTTTTTAGGTTATTCTGTGACCGTGGATGTGGCGTGGAGGCTATGCTTTAGACTGTTAGATCAACACTGATTCTCTTTTAGTGGACTAGGAACTTGTGGAACTTGTCTACTAAAACCCCAAAAATATACTTCTTGAAGTTCATTTTGACGCTATATACATGGCAGTGGTAGAACAATTATTCCAAAATGGCCAGATGTTCATCCCGAGTGGCAGACTTAACCACTAAATCGTCTACATAGCCCTTCATTTTTAGACCCATCATGTCATAAAATACAGCAACCGTGTTCTTTAATAGGTAGCTCTTGCGTTCTTGAGGCCCAACAACATGACCGTGTAATAGAAGTTACTCACGAAGGTTTGAAAGGCATTGTTTTTGGCGTCTCATGAAGCCATTTTAATTAGTTGTAGTTGCTGAATCCATCCATGAACGGCACATATAAGGATCAGGCCATTCTTCTTATTGCTAACACTATATTAGCCAACCAGGTGGACGCTTGATGGGTTTCACGAATTCATTAGTTATGAGCTTCTCCACTTCCTCCTTGATCTTCCACTTTTTAAGTCAGGATGAAAGCTACAATAAGGTTGTTTAATTGGCTTGATCCTAGGTTGTACATTGAGCGCATTGCAAGCTAGCCTAGGGGTTTAATCTAGTTATGTCTCGGTATTCATGTATAAAAATTTCATTGCACCTTTACAGTAGGCCCATGAATGAGTTATTTTCCTTTGCTAAAAGCTTAGAGCTTACTAGCCCAGGCTTTTATTGCTCTTTATCGGGGCTCAAATTGATTTCTTTTAGCTTTTCAGTAACTACGAAAGAGCCATCTTGCATGCGTTTCATGATCGAAAGGAATCTTGTCATCCAAGGTTGTAATAGGCTCTATAGTCATAGGTATTTTTCATACAGAGCTTCTCTTCAGTCACGAAAGAGCCATCTTGCATGCATTTCATGATCGAAAGGAATCTTGTCATCCAAGGTTGTAATAGGCTCTATAGTCATAGGTATTTTTCATACAGAGATTCTCTTCTACAGAACGATTGGGACATTTCCTTTCAAGTTGGTAGGGCCTCGTAAATTGTAAGCGGTAAATGATGCTTCTATGGAGTACTTACTTTTGGTAGTAGAGGTGATATGATTTGGCCATTTTAAAGGAGAATTGACTTTTCTCTAATTATGCCATATCGAGGAACTCATCTTTCCTCTTTCTATTTACCGTCTATCACGATTCTGGGTTGTGAGGCATATTGTACATGCTAGCCCCCAATAATGGCACTCTTAATGGCTAGTATATTGCTAAGGTCACTATCGATCTGGTTATAAGCTTGGGTGTATACGAGGTAACTCTTTCCTTGATGAAATGGCGTGGGATTGGCCGCAATCTTGATTGAATTTCTCCCAATTTGTCCTCTGACTCCTTGATGATAGGTGGATATTATCAGCATGTATGTGTTTAGCTATGACATTTCAAGCAGTATATAGTACACGGCCTCAATGTTTATTATATGAATAGGATAGGGGTATACAGAGGCCTTACCTCTAAATTTAGTTGTAACGATCTGCTCCCACATAGTATGATATTGTCTGCTTTGGTCCTAGGCCCGTACAACTTTGTTCTTGGATCTCCTTAAAAGGCCTCATGCTGATTGAGAAGAGGCTCTACATATATAGCCCATAAAATTTATTTAAACAAACAATGTGAAATTCTAGCACATGACTCTCACCTCATCCATCTTGGATCTTCTATCTATAGCCTTAAGAACCTTGGATCTTGGGTGTTACAATAGTTGTATGATGCTCTTAAAAAATATTCAGCTAATTATCAAAGTCAGAAACTCGCATCCTTCTCCCTATGATAAGGTTTAAATGGATATAGACAGCTTACAGTACGGTTATATGTATGATATTAATCAAGGCACCTGTATCAAGTAGTGCTCACTTGATGGATGCATCATTGATAAAGGATACTTGTTATCTGGATATTGAGTCTCCCATCCTCATTGATAAAGACTATAGCATTATTGGTTACTAAGTAAGCCCAATTAGTTTGGGCTTAGGTTGTGTAGTAATGTGGCTTATGTTATGATGAGATTTCTAGGAGTGCTTTAGTTGCAGCCTCTCATGCCTCGAGCCCATATCCTAGATGATTAAACAGAGATTTAAATTTGGATTTCATTGTAAGGCTCTCATTATAAAGTCCTATGGCTTCTTGCCTTACTTATTAGATTCTTCTTTCTAAATGATTAAAATAACCTTTTTCATGATTTTTTTGTACTAGGTTAACATTTCCCATGTACTTCAAAAAGTTAACTATGACTGCTTTCCCCTCTCTGTCTTGATGGGATTAATTTAGGTTTACAACCTAAGGTTTGTTAGGGATCTTTAGGGTTCTGTCTTTGATCTTATTGCAGATTAGCATCTGGAGTTTGTATAATGCATGGTGAAGCAGTTGAATGTTTTGGTGCAGGCGACATAAGTTATGGCTTCTTCTATCTTTCTCAATCAAGTTTCTCTTTACTATCATTAGCCCAATAGGGTTTTTAGGTATTCCTCACTAAACGACATGGGTTACTCCTCAGGATGCTTCCTAAGAGGTCGTCTGTCATATAGTTTAGACTGATTGTCCACATATATAGCTTGTGGCTCTAGATTTCTCTTAGAAATAGGGCTTCATTGCTTGTCAATAGTTGTTTCCTTTTCTGATAAGACTGTCCTCTTGGCAGCTTTTACAAATTTAATAAAAGATGTAATCCTTATATTTTTAAAGTGTACTTTGTATTCGGTTAACATGTTGCTAATATAGATTTCTACACTCTTCTTTGCCTTTTTGCTCAAAGCAATACAAGCTACATCTCTTAAATGTCTGACAAACCCAACCAATAATTCTTTATAGGCTTACTTAGTTTACTTGAGTTAGACAAAGTGACCATTTCCTTACTTTAGAAGTATTTTCTGCAGAATTTTGTGACCATCTCTTTCAAGTGAATATGGATTTGATTGGCAGCAAGGTGTACTAAACATAGGCACAACATGTAAGGGATTTAGAGAATTTCTAAGTTGTAAACTCTTGTTATTGACATTCATGCTAAAAGAGTTAATAAAACTTCTAATATGTTCCTTAGGGTTCTTTATCTTGCCATTGCAAAGAGAATAATAGTGTATCACAACTCTTAGGGTACAACATATCTAGGATTTCAACCGAGTATGTTAGCCCAGGTACGTATTCTATGTATGCCATTTATTAGTTATGACTTATCTAGTGATCATGGCTAGAACGTCAGATAAAGTGAGGGCTTCCACTTTGCTCTTTGGAATGCTAGGGTTAGTAGAGGCCACTTGAGCCTCTTTCTCAGAAATACCTAGGTCGTGTTTAGATTAACTGTTGTAGCTATAAGTTATTCCTATATTTTGGCTAGATTGATGGTCTTAAGAAAATCTTTTTGATTTTTCCATAAGGTTTACTGCATGGAGTCTTTGAATAGTAGGCTATAGCCTTCAAATTGGCATCCATATCCTATTTGTTTCCTTGGGTTTCCTCTAAAATTAATGGTAGATTAGTTTTGGTGTCACCATACAAGAGGACTCATCTTGCTCTTTATTGATAATGTTTCTCTTGTTTTTGCCTTCTCTCACAAGATCTTAGCTAAACTTCCTATTAGTATCACTAAAATGTTTGGGGCAGTACTAGGGAGTTGTGACATGAAAGAACGCTACTGATTATCGTGATCTGCACTACGGGGTAAGCTGTATAGTGAATACGGCTAGGGCTCAGAATATTAGATCTCATCCTCTTTACTCCCTATGAGTTGGAGAGTACGACCCATTAAACTCTCAAAGAGCTATAGTATAAGAATTTGATATTGCGAATTTACTCAGGTTGACTTGAAAGAAGGTGTTAAAATGGATAAATTCAATTACCAATTATGAAAGTTATGGAAACAGGCTTGAAATGTAAATAATAGAGAAAAACTTGATAATGTATTATCCTAGAAATGGTGAGTAATACTGGAAAATTTGTATGAGATTATAGCGTGCAATATAAGTTAGGGTTTTATGTTGCAAAATATTAATTTGTGAAGATTTTGAGGAACATAACCCTAGAACCTTTTACTCGAACTCTCTAGGGGTTTGTCAATGATGTGTATGAATTATGAGACATGCATAATAATCGTAATGAACAGGTTCTTGTATAAGAACATATAAAAAGAAAAACAAAATGTCTTACCTGCTAAACTAGATTGGTTATTCCTTGGGATACCACCTATGAGGCCATCTGTTTTATGGCTTAACCTGATTGTCGACATATATAGCTTATGGATCTAGCTTGCTCTTTTTGTTAGGGCTTTTTAGCTTGTCAACAACTACTGCCTTTACTAATAAAGTAGTATTCTTGTCAACTTTTACCAATATGATGAAAAAATTTACCCTACGTTTTTTAAGACAGGCTTTGTATTCGTTCAGCACGTTGCTAATATAGATTTTTGAGCTATTCTTTGCCCTTTTACTTTTAGTAATGCAAAGCTAAATCTTCAAAACATCTTACATACTTAACTAGATAGGCCTACTTAGTTTAGTTAAATTAGATCACAATATACTTGTACAAAATTTGAGGCCATCTCTTCCCAAATAAGTATGGATCCCATTGATAGTGAGGAGTACTAAGTATAGGCACGACTTATGAAGGATTTGGAGAATTTTTTATGTCTTAGACTTTTGTTATTGAGGTTCATGCCAAGATAGTCAATAAACCTTCTAATATGTTCCTTGGGATTCTTTGTCTTGCAATTGATAGAGAAAATAATGGTGTGTCATAGCTTATAAGGTACAATATATCCATAATTTTAATTAAGTATGGTTGAAAAGGAATGTATTCCATGTCTGCCATATGTTAGTTATAGCTTATATATCTGATCATGGCTAGAACATGACATCAAGTGATAGCTTTTGCCTTGCCCTCTAGCATGTTGAGTTATCAGAGGCCACTTGAGTCTCCTTTTCAAAAGTGCCTTGGGTTGATTTTAGATTGACTACTGTAGTTGAAGGTTGTTATACTATTATAGTCTGATTGATAGCCTTAATCAACTTTTTTTGATTTTGCAGTAAGGTTTCCTCTATGGCATCATTGAACAGCAGGGCTATAGGATCGGTGTTCATATTCTATTCATTTCATTAGGTTTCCTCTTAACCAAAGGGCAGATTAGTTTGTGTGTAACAATGCAAGAGAACTCATCTTGCTCCTTGGTGATGCTATTTCTTTGATTTTGTTTTCTTCCATTTCTCACAAGAACCGAGCTAAACTCCCTAATTGAGTCACTAAAATGTTTGGGGCTATACTAGGAGATCATGACATAGAAAAACACTACTAACTATATCGATTCGTGCATACGGAGTAAGCTATATGACAGGTATAGCTTAGGCCCTAAACATTAGATCTCAACCTCTTCACCCCTCTACGAGTTTAGGAGTACGATTTACTAAACTCTTGAAGAGATCTTGAAGTCAAAGAAATTGATATTGCAATTTTACTTAGGCCAACTCGAGATAAAGGTGTTAAAATAAATAAATCTAGTCACCAATTGTGAGATGTGTGAAAGCCAGGCTTGCATAATAAATAATGGAGAAACACTTGAAATATAGTGTGCTTAAAGATAGTTAAGGGCGTTGAGAAACTCGTATAAGGTTACAAAGCACAATGCAAGTTAGGTTTATGCTGTAAAACCCTTATTTTATGAAGGTTAGGAGGAATATGCCCCTACAACCTTGTACTTGAACTCTCTAGGGGTTTTCAATGATGTGTATAAGTTATGGGATAGGCATAACCATGTTGATGAGCAGCTTATTGTATAAAGAACACAGAAAAAGAAAAAGATCTCGTGTACTTTAAGGTAGATGCCTAAGATTTTTGTTTTTGCGTTAAATAAAGAAGATGAAATTTTTGTGTGTCCTATGACTACCAAATAAGTTAAAAAGATCCGATTTTCATATAATTTATGAAGGATACTTATATTGTTATGGTTTGCCTTAGAGTAGACTTCTATTTGATCATTTTTCCTCTTTAATAATGGTTTATGTAATGAGTTTTTACTCTTTTAAAAGGAAAAAAAACAAATTTGATAAAGAAAAGTGTCAAACATATTATTTAATTCCAAGTAAAACTCTAATGTACTTATTAGATACCAATTAAGATAAAAAAGTATTCATATTTTGTTTTAAGAATGAGTCAAAAGGTTAACCAGTATTGTATTGGGACTATGTTTCTCTATTAGTTTTGTAATGCGAGCTTACCTAAATTTTTGAATCAATATTACCAAGCAAGCTTTAATATAAGTGTTCACATGCTGTGGTTCTTATTTAGTGCAACCATATATGCCTACCAAATTATGACCCATAAGTAATGTTTTAAAAGTGGCTTAAAGTTATGTGTCTTACTTTATTATATATACCTAGGTATAAATGTTAGTTTGAAATTGGGCATTTGTAAATTAATGTGCAATAACCTACATTTACAAAGTTAAGGATACAAACTTTATATTTTAACTAATATTTCACCAATTATTAACAACATAAAACTATCATTCTTTGGCCGCCTTATTGCATGAAAAGAGTTGTACTTTGAAGTAAAAAACTTTTTCTTTTCAAAATAAGTAATAAATGTAAAATGAAACTTTTAATTTGAATTATATAAGAGCTTTACTCTATTAAACAACAAATTTTATCACACTTTATTATAGTTTTAAATTAATCTTATACTATATTTATTTGATAAATTTTCAATTAAATATAACTTGATATAAGTTAACAATCAATTTGTCAATTTAAAGCAACCGATGCAATCAATCAAAGAAAATAATAATAAGTACAATATATATATACACACACACACATATATATATATATATATAAACAATTAAACACAATCGACATTTCTGCAATTCGATACTGCAACTTATTCGTGCTTGACCTAAATTTCATTTAAGAATTTCATTATATGACATTAACAAAGGTCAACACAATTAAAATTTAGCCCAATTTGAGATTGCCTTTTAAAAAGTTGAAATCAAGGTCTTATAATTCTTAAAAATACTTTTTCATTGTAGATGGAAGGTATATTTTTTATTAAAAAAATTATAAAATAATTCATCAATGTAATTCTTAAAAATAATTTTTCATTGCAGCTGAAAGGTAGTTTTTTTATATAAAAAAATTTATATCATCAATGTAATTCTTTTCTTTTTTGAAGAAGAAGAATGTCATTTTTTCGTATGTAACATAAGAAATGTACATGAACTCAAGAAGTAAGGTATGGAGAGTCTCCATTCCTTATCAACTGCATTAAAAACACTTCTTCATTACAGGTGAAAGGTAGCTATTTTAATTAAAAAAAAACTATAAAATAATTCATCAATGACATTTATTGACATTTGACTTTTTTTTATTATAACCTTATTAATTTTTTTCAAGGAAAGGTAATTGTATCCTTTTTTCCCCCTCCATAATCCATATATCATTAATAAAAACTCTATTATATTTTCATTAGCACAACAAAAGCCTCTTTTGTCAAATGTAAATTGAGAAGTAATTAGAATTTAGTTAAGTAATACTTTTTCAACCCAATAAAAATATATTATTTTATAAACAAATAACCCTTATTTAAAAACTTACATTCATTACTTATTGAAAGCTCAAAATTCGAAACTATCCAAAAATTATGTTTTGGCCCTTGTTGGTTGTCTTAAATTATTAACAAAGAGCACCGTCCTCCTGTTAAAAAAAAAAATACTCTGATGATTACGTTAGTGTATAGTCAATACAAACGTGCGGTGTGTAAAAGTGTTTCAAGTAAGAGGATATTGAATGCTCTAATACTTTTACTTTATGTATGTAATTGTGATGCTCTAAATTGAATTGATTAAAGAATTATACATGCATTTTTATAGTGTAAAGTGATAGAGTTTCAATCATAATTATTTTTTTGTAGTAATATAATTTAATTCGTATGCAATGTGTTCATGTATGCGATAAGATGATGATCCCTATCATTTTATTACTATTTATTTATATGTTAGAGTACTAATCATGTAATAGATAGAGGATATCATTAATAGAGTTTATGCTCAAGGAAAATTATAATTAAAGATGAAAGAAGACTTGCACTCATACTTTTATACTTCTCAGGCAATTTGGCCTTATTACTTTTCTTTGGATAGTTTTATCTTTTACCTCTCTTGTGCTTTAAGAGTGATTTGGTGTAGCCCCTTTCTTTTTGTTGAAAATTAATTTTTGTGTTTTACTATTGATTAACTCTTAAATAATAATAACAAAAGCTTTACATACTTTAATGGCTTTGAAACAAAAAAAGATGGAGATAAATAGTAATTTCAACACTTGAAATCAAAGAAAAGAACTAATTTTTCTCTCTTAAAACTCTCTATCGGCCAAGTGTGAAGCCTTTCTCGAATTTTGTTTGATTTCATTTATAAATCAAATGCATCAGTTTACTTTAATTTCACATGCATATTGATTTGCATTTCACTTTAATTTGTTTTAACTTAACCAATGTTAACAAATATTTGTTAACATTAGTTAGGTTAAAGAAAACTTAACAATTAAGTAATGCAAAATATCTAATTAACATAATTCTAGTTAACAAATTAACCAAAGTTAAATTAACAAATATCTTAATTTAATTCAACTTTTTAGTTAACTATTAATCAAAGTCTAAGTTAATTATTACCTATAGTTAAATTAATTAATTATTTAATAATTAAATAAATAGATAATTTAATTATTTAACGATTAAATAATTAAGAAAGTGAAATTATCTTTAAACTCTTATTGACCTAAAGTAGGTCTCACTAATTTCAACTCTCGAGTTAATTTATCTGAAGGCTTATTATACGCCACATGTCGCCATTTAATTAGTCAACAATAATTGTTAATAAATTAATGTACCTAACACTTAAGAATGGACACGCGCGCATCTTGAGGGTTTTTGAAATAAATATTCGACTTTATTATATTTTATTAGATTAAACTATCCAATCATGTATGCTTCTTTAGTGAACAATAAATACACTTCATATTACGGGACTCCTTAGGTCTACACCTAATTCGTCAAATGGCACTACTCCATGAATATGTGATCGATGCCCTATGTACATGTCACAGATAATACGAATTAGTGTATTAGACCATACAAGTTGAGGTCAGAATACATATGTATAATCATTCTGTCAACTATATACTAGATGTGCGGGGATATAGATTTGGACCATCAAATCCCCATAAACTCATTCATCAACTTATCTCTAGATTTGTATCTAAATAAACAATATACGTAAACATCTTTACTTTATTGTTCAACCTTGTGAGAAGTTTTTTTTTTTTCCAGGTTTATTGCTTATTATCATAAGACTTTCTAAGATACAATTTCAGGGCATCAGATATACAACCCATCTATGTGAGCTGACGGATCCTATATCTATAAACACTAAACTCTATAAACATCGGATTATACCCAGCGACATGTAGAGGTTAGACCATGAAAGGTCTCTGACATCAGTGGAATCAAAGTATGGTGGATCACTCACAAGTCCATTGTGGCACTCAGATCAAAGGACCACATACAGTACTCAACTCGAGAGCACTTACCAATAACGGTTTCATAAGAAATCTATTGGGGTCCTCATGAGTTTGTTCAGTATCCAATTCTAACTAAATATCTGCATGCCTATACGAGCTTCCACTAAGCTCGTGGTCAGTTAAAAACCATCATCTGTACCCTATAGATATAGATATACACCGACCTATATTAAAATGGATTCACCTATAGATTCGTATCAATGAAAATAGATCAGAAATATAGTATTTGAGAACATACTTGTATAAGGACATTTCCTAGTACCTATTGCATCTCTTTGGAACTATATTATTACTAGTGTACCCTCAGGTCTTTGTCCTATTATATATAAGGCTTTAACTCCTTTTATTTTACCGCTCTTATAATCTGCCAACTCTTAGCTGTGCTAGCTGTTAGCATTTAAAACCCTTAGCATTACTAACTTTTAGTACCATTTTAAACTCCTTTAGGTTAGATCTAAACTCTTTCAGAACATACAATATCTATAATGTGACAAGTATTATTACCATTTAATAAAGAGTATTAGCGATTTAATGAAATATACATTGTATAAATGTTATCAAATAAGTATTCATACAAATAGAGATGACACATAAGTACATACCCTAACACTGAGAACAACAAAAGTTTGTCAAAATCAAAATATATTGACTTCAAGTTCTTGTTGTTAAAGATAGATTTCAAAGTCTTTAGATGTCTATTGAATATATAAGTACAATCTTTATGATTATGGATTTATTTACTAATAGTGTACCACCGAAGGTATTTCATGAGCATGTGGCTCGTATGGGTGTGGTTTATCATGATGATATGTTTGTACAGTAAGAGTTTGTTTCTTAATGTTCAATTTTAGTTGATATGTTTTTTTTTAATCAAACTAAAGTATTGTTATTTGTTTATTTATTTAAAACTTTATGCAAAGTTATATTCTTTTAGTTATAATTGTGCATAAAGTTTTGAAAGTATATTATAGAACTCTTTTGAGTTATAAAGTGGAATCAGTTGAAAATAAGCATGTTAAGGGATCACATTGCATAACATTTTCCTGTGGTAGCTTCGTCATTCTCTTTAGCCTATCTTTGGCTAGTTGGTACTCTTCAAGTTCTATCTCAAGAGCTTTAGTCTAACTTTGGGTGGACTTTAAGGAACTAACTAGTGTCTTTTGGTTTGACTTCAAGGGTTGATTTGCTAAAGTGTTGATCTAGGGCATCTCAGATTTTCTCTTAAATTCTGCTTCAACTTTAACTTTTTTAATGTTGAAACCCCATTTGGCACATGCTATTTTTTCACTTCTTGTTAAGAGACTTTCTATATTATCCTCTCATTGAATGTTCATCTCTATTGATGATACTTCAGGGTGGTTTCAACTTATTACACCATACTTTGTATCCTTTTACATATTCTAAATATCCTATGAATATCCATTTTAAGGTTCTAGGTTTCAACTTGCCTTGATTCACATGCACAAATACTTTAAGATGATCATATTTAAGAGGGCTTCTAGACCACTTCTCTTTCAGTGTTTTGAAGTCTATCTTTGAGAAATAACTTCTATTTATCAAGTAAGCTGTTATGACTACAGCCTCACCCTAAAATTCCTTAAATACCTTTCTAGAGGGCAACATGCATTTAACTATCTTGTGTAAGGTTATATTCATTCCTCTGCCAAACTGTTCTGCTCCAATGTTGATCTTATAATTTTGTGCCTCATAATCCTATGCTTGACACAAAAGCTATCAAATTTCTTGTTATAATACTTGAGACCATTATCAGTTCTGTCTCTTAATCTTCTTACCAGTTTGATTTTCAATAAGAGCCTTCATATTATGAATGATTCAAACACTTACTTCTTTCTCTTTAACATATATACCTACATGTTTTCTAAAATAATCATCAATAAAGGTCAGAAAGTACCTCGCTCCCTTATATGTAACTATTTGTGTTGGTCCCAAAACATCCAAGTGTATATAATCAAGAGTCCCTTTAGTTTTGTTGTTACCAGTACTAAACTTAATCTAATGTTCTTTCCCAAGCACACAATGCTCACAAATTTTCAACAACTGGAACTTATCCTCACCAAATGCTTTTTGATTATATGACTCGATCTTGTTTCTTTCACCTAAGTGGCTAACATTAAATGCCATAACTTGGTTAGCATATTCTCATCATCAATAGAGAATGATATAAAAACACGCATTGCCTCCTCTAAGCATATTCACAACATTGTGCCTATCACCTTTCATTATAACCATATTTTAACCCCTTAAGAATCTCATAATTACCTCCAAATGAACACCATGGTCTAACAACCCTAAGGAAATCAAGTTTCTTTTGAGGTCAGAAATATGCCTAACTTCTAGCAACTCTCTCATATTCTCATCTGTAACCAAAGTCTAACACTACCAATCCCTAGCACTTGATAAGCTATATCATTTTCCATTAATACTTTACCACTGTTAATGGGCTTAAAAATAGCAAATAAATACTTATTTAGATACATATGAAATGTATAACCAAAATCTAAAATTCACTCACCAAAATGCTTATCATAAGAAGCTACAAAAATCTTTATGCTATCATAGCTATCATCATGAGCTATAGTAGCATTTAACTATTGCTTATTATTCTTGAATTTCTTCATAGGACAATTCTTTATACAATATCATTCTTTCTTGTAGCAACAACACTTCCTAGTATAGCTCAAGGACTTTGATCTCGAGCCCTTATTTGACTTTTCCTCTTTTTACTTAGGCTTTCCTCTTGTAGTTAACTCTTCTACATCGACCCTTATCTTTATTCTCAATTGTTTTAAGTTTAACAATGATTTGACATCTTTTTTGGTTGAGTGTTCTCTGTTGCAGAGTAACGTATCAACAAAGTGCTCATAACTCTCAGGTAGGAAACTCAACAAGATGATGGATTATCTTTATCCTTAATCTTCACATCAGTTGTTTCTAAATGGATCATGATCTTTTTAAATGCATCTGCATGGTCTTTAATCAGCGTCCCTTCATTATATAAGGATTATCTAACCTTTTTCAATGACTAATAGTCGTTTCCTCATCAGCAACTACTCTTATTACCTCATCGCTCAAAGGTAGAATGATTCCACTATGAGCCATATCTTGAATGTCTTTTCTTTCTACTTCAGATTTAGATGAGTCTAACTTTTTCTCTTCACTTGACAGAGCTATAGTCTCCTATAGGATTGAGCCTAAGCCTTGGCTTATATGAATGCCATTACTTTAATCTTTGACATATTAAAGTCATTCTCACAGTTAAATTTCTTTACTTCATACTTGAGTGCTTCCATAATTTTTAAGCATTACTCTGATGCTAGTTTGTTGATAAAAATGTTCATTTACACAAGTATGATAATGTAGCAAACAAAATAAAAGAGCAATGAGAAGAAAATAAGAAGAAAACATACTTAGCAATTGACAAGGTTCGGGGATTATCTATATCTATGACGAATCAAGATCTCAATTCCTATATTGAATCAATAAGAATTCTAAAAAAAAAAAAAAACTCTTAAAAAGAGCTTATAAAGAATCTATTTCTCTCTATAAAGGGATTATAATTACTTAGTTAATTGTTATAATGTGAGATTGTTGTGATCACTTATTCAAGCAAAAATAAGTCCTTTAATATAGCTACATGCGTCTTAAGTTAACCGTAATATGAGTTGGAATCAAATAGGGTATTTTGACTTTAAAAATCAAGCATTAAAGATGGGGCATTAACTTCTAAATGTTAGGGCGTTGAGAATGCTGGGGCTTTGGCTTTGGAACGCGAGGAGTTGGCTAGAACATTGGGGCATTCTCATAGAACACATGGGCTTTCTCTCAAACAACTCACCTATGCCACTTACTAGAATTTATGTGGTGGTGCTCCCTCTTAGACGTCACGACTTTCACTCAATTCAAATGTCTTCACACTTTGACTTAGCGTCCCTCCGATTCCAAATCATTTTCAACATGATTTTTAATTATCTTCTCACATCCTTTTTAATTCAAAATTTCCATTTGAAACTATCACTCACCATTAGTCAATGTTTGGCCCCTTACTCCTTTCAATTGTTTTTTCTCAGAGGATATAATAAACACTAAATAAACCTATATATCATATTTGTAACTATAACAAACATAGGGACATAATAGTAATTAGCTAATTTAGAATGACAATTATATAATTAAACACTCGATGGGGATTTCGGCAAATAAGAAGATTTGATGGCCGTTATGACTGGCTATAACTATAGTATGCTGCTCAAGAGGTTGATTGATGATGATAATGAGGCAAAATGAGGAACAAATTGCTACTGGGGAATGGCGGCACTCACAATGATTTTGGCTCGATTTTGGTGTCAAAAGTTAGCGAAATGAGGTTGTGGATGGTCTAGATATGGTGGTTGATGTCCGAGGAATCGAACTGCAGTCTTTAGGTGTTGCATGAATGACGGATGATGATAGCACATGGTGATCGATGATAGTGCTAAGATTTTTGGCAGGATTTGAGTTTGTTTTTAAATTTTTTTTAACCCTCACAAACTAACTATCCATATTCCATAATCAAATGTGCACTAGATTTTTTTTAATGGTGATCCATCGACACATGATTTTATTTTAAATCTAAACACTAAACGATTCTCAAAACAAATTCAAACATGCTTTGATTTCATGAAAAAATTGACTATTAATATAAATTTGTAAATGAGAGTTTTATATTCATTAGCTTTTATCAAAGCTCAATTTATACAAAATGATGGAATTAATAAATAAATAAATTAAATGACAATAAAAAAAATGAATTACATTTAATATTGGAAATACACAATAAATTAAAATATTTGACTGAATCATGTTTAAGTTAACAAATTATAATTTTGTTATACTTGTCATAGTTGTGCCAGTCTTAAAAATCTCTATTGATTTGTTTTTTCCATAAAATTTTTCTATTAATTCTATATAAATTTGGACACTTTGATGTAAAAAAAATACAAGTTGACTAAAATTCTTTACTTATGAACTTCCACACCAATCTCATAACATGGTATACACTAAATTTACTTCTTAATTAAAACTTTTAAAAGTTGGTTTTATTTTTTTAACGTACAAACAGTAAAAGTCTGTTTACATAAATTACATCATTTTCAAAACGATGCCTAAATTGAATTGAATCAATAATATTCTCTAACATTTTTCTTTATTAGAGATACATGTTTATTATTAGAGATTGGAAAATTTTATATACCTGCATGTAATTTTACAACCATTAATATAATATTTTAAATATTTTATTAAAAACAATTTGGAAACTCCCAACACAAAAATTAATATCTTAATAGAAAAATGTAATCTTGAGTTATTTTTATATCAAGGTTAATGTATTATTTAACGATGTTATGCTATCATGACTAGTGTGCTAAGAGAAACACAACGATGATACGGACCGAATTTTACTTTTGATCAACAATAAGAGCGAGAAAAATGACAATTTGAACGTGTTAGTAATAAATAAATTTTTTTTATAAAATTAACACAGTAGAAGTCATATCATTTTGTTCATAATTACATGTATATGGATAGAAGATTACATCAGTTTATTGCTATGATAAATTTTGAATTGATTGACTGCAATCTTCTCTATTATCTTTAACCTTCAAATTCAATGTATGTGGGCACGTTGATCTTTTTTGAATCTCTAAAATCACTAATACCCATATCTTAGAGAAGAGTAATAATCAAATTCTTTTTCTACATAAGAATACGTGAAAGGAATATTTCTGATTATGGTTGTTGTTGTATTTTATTACTACCCCATACCTCCTATATATATATATATATATATATATAGGAATCTCCCTTGAATAATTATAATTAGATTAGGAATATTAAATTAAAGTTTATTAGGATTTGAGCTAGTAGAGAGACTGTAAGACCCTTGGGTTTTTTAGCTTCAACTTAAAAGTCCTAGTCTTAATCATATCATAATACACCAATTTTTCTAAGTTAACCATAAACTATTCCACTAAAAGTCAATGCATGTACTCTAATAACCCATATTATTAAGTAAAAGCCCAATTAATTAAATTGAGTTTGGTCTTTAGACCAATAATATCTACTTAATTGACCCTCTAATTGATATCTATTATTAAAATTAGGCAATGAAAAAAATATCTTGCCTCTTTAATTACTTATTTATCCTTAAGTCACTGAATGCTTTAATGATCACTTTTAATTTGTCTCGATTTACAAATAAATTTACAAATAAATATTATTATTCAATAAATAATTTATTGAATAAATTGCGGCCACAAATTCAAATGATCAATGACTGCAAATAGCTTAAGTAGACATTATTTATTAGATTCTATCTTGCAAATACATGTTCCTACAACCCATGAAATTACATCTCCAAGATATCGAGGTTTTGACCGTTTATATGGATCTCACTCCGTGATAACTTAAAAGATATAGTGCATGAATATATGTTCATTATTTGCTCAAGATTAAGTCAATCAAGCTTATATGCAAATTAAGATTAATGACATTTAGTTAACCTGATCGAAATTCACAGTAGTCCTATTGAATGTAACACATACACTAGTTTTTCTATTCGAAGTTTCTACTTCGATGATCAAGGTAAATCATTCACTACAAGAAGCAGGAAAACTATAACCTTACATAATGAAATACCCTTTCCATTAATAGTTATGTACATAATTTAATTTATAAAGAAATTATGATTTATACCCTCTTTATTAGCATCATATGCCTAATACACAGATAACATACTTTATAAATATGAGCTCATCAATATATGCTTAATCATATGTATGAATAAACTGTTATTAATTAAATAATATTATTTCACGTGCTTTAAGGCCATTAAATAACATTATAATCTAAAAATCTCTCATTTGCCCTAAAGTATGTCGAGTAACTATTGAACCCTATATTATTCATATGAGTTTTAAAACTCTTTAGAATGATTTAGGTGAACTAATCTACTAGATTATATGCTTAGATAATCTTAGATACCATAACCTCACCATTTTGCACAAAACTTATTTACCAAATGTTATTTCCTCTTAATGTGTTTTTTTTTCCTGGTATTTGGTTCCTAAGACCGTGCTACTGTCCTGTAAGGAACATTTGGAGCTATATAGCCTCTTTTACAGCTTCAGATGCAGCTATATATTCAGTTTCCATAATGGAGTTTGCAATACATGATTGTTTTAAACTCTTCCAAGTTATAACTCGACTACTTAAAGTGAACACATATTTTGAGGGAGATTAAGTTATCCTTATATTCTTGGAATTCTAAATTTGTATATCTAGTAAATAAAAGATCCTTACTGGAATATACAAGCATATAGACTTTCATTTTTCGAAGATAATTAAATATATGCTTTACTACAATCCAGTGTTCTGGTCCTAGAGTAGATTGATATATACTGACGATTTCAACTATATAACAAATATCTGATCTAGTATATAGCATTATATACATGGGACTTTTACTATTGATACATAAAAAATTCCTTTCATACAATCTATCTCTTTAATTGTCTTAGAAGACTGATATTTGGATAGATCAATTCTATATCTAAAAAGAAACAATCCTTTTTGGAATTATGCATGGCAAACTTGATCAAAATTTTGTTCACATACTCAGCTTGGGATAAGCACAACATCCTTAACTTGAAATTCCTTAATACTTTGATCTCAAGAATGTTACTAACTTCTACTAGTTCATTTATATCAAATAGGTTAGATAACTATATTTTATCTAATGATAACACTCCTACATTTTTATGAATGAGTAGTATATCATCTAAATACAGAACTAGAAAAAACATCAACCGCCCATTTACCTTCTTGTAAATACAAGGTTCATCAGGATCTTAGTTAAAACCAAATGATTTGATTGCTTGATCTAATATTCCAAGATCTAGATGCTTGTTAAGCTTATAGATAAATTTTTACAGTTTATAAACCATATGCTCTTAGTAGTTATAAAACCATTTGGTTGTATTATATAGATACTTTCTTTAAGATTACTATTAAGAAAGGCAGTCTTTACATCCATTTGTCAAATCGCATAATCAAGATTTACTGCAATGGACAAGAGAATTCTAATAGACTTAAGCATGGTTACCAAAGAAAAGATTTTCTCATAATTAATATACTCTTTTTGAGTATACCTTTTGCCACAAGCTTTACTTTAAAGGTTTTCATCTTTTTATTTATTCTTCTCTTTCTCTTGTAGACCAATTTAAACCCTATGAGTTTTATCCCTTTACGTTTTTGTTACAAGTTTTCAGACTTTCTTGGAATACATGGAATCCATCTCTGATTTTATAGTTTTACCCTAATAGTCTGCATCTTTACCAACCATTGCTTTATTATAGCTAATGGGATCTATTTTATGTTTATTAAAGATTATCTATAAACATTCTAATTAATATGCACAATGTACCAATGGTTGTCACTTTTACAATTAGCTCTATAAAACATTACTTTATCATAGTAAATAGGATCTAGGTCATGTTCATTAGAGACTACCTATAAAGATTCTATTTAATATGCACTTTGTTAGATGTCAAATAATCCTCCCACTACAACAAAGTACCAATGATTGTCGCTTTTGCATATAGCCTATAAACTATTACTTTATCATAGCAAGTGGGATCTAGTTCATATTTATTCAAAACTGCCCATAAAGACTCTAATGAACATACATATAGTTAGACGTCTAATAATTCTCCCACTATGACAAAGTATCGGTGAGTGTTATTCTACAATTGGCTTTAGTTGGTTATTATGATTTGGATTAGGAATTAACTCATTGAATCTCTTAAGTATAATACTAGAGTTCCTAGATAATTCATCAAGAACTATCTTACTCATATGTTTGAAGTTTTTTTTTTATATAATCTTCTTCAAGAAAGATTACATTGGTACTAACTAATACTTTCTTATCTTGAAAACTATTAAAAATAATCCCTCATATTCCTTTAGGATAGCCAATAAATAGACAAACTTCTGACTTAGATTTTAATTTATATGTTTTCCCTTTTTAGTAGATGTACTGGATAACCCAATATATGTATGTGATGTAAACTTAGTTTTAATCCTCATCCATATTTTCATAGGTGTTTTAAGGACTGACTTAGATGAAATTAAGTTAAGAAGATACATGGCTATTTCTAAGTTATAACCCAAGAACGAGATGAGTAAAGTTGAATAACTCATCATTGACCTCACAATTTCAAGAAGAGTTCTATTTCTCCTTATTGCAACACCATTTTGCTAGGGTGGCCTTAGTGCTATCAACTGGGATAATATTCCATTGTCTGAAAAATAGGTCCTGAACTCATTATAGAGGTATTCGTCACCTAGACCAGATTGAAGTGCCTTTATGTGTTTTCTTAATTGCCTTTCCACTTCTGTCTAAAACTCTTTGAATGTATGAAACATCTCAAACTTGTGGTGCATTAGGTACTCATAATTGAATCTAAAATAATCATCAATAAAAGTAATAAAATATTCATAACCTTCTTTAGCTTGTGTGCTCATGGGCCTACATATGTCAGAGTGCACTAATTTTAACGTTTCAATAGCTTTATTATCTTCAGCATTAAAAGGGTCTTCTAGTCATTTTACCTTCTATATAGGATTTGTAAATTGGTAATAGTTCAATCTCTAATGAACTCAAAAGTCGATCTTTGACCAGTCTTTAAATAATATCTATACTAACATGACTGAGACGTAGATGCCATAGATATGCTTGATTAGTTGGAGTCACTTTAATCCTCTTACAGTGATTAGATTTATTATTCAATTGTGTCATGCAGTAAGTTGATTTTAGGATATATGCAGTATAGATTGCTAACTAGTGTACCAAAACATATAAATGACTTATTTCTTTTGACCATTACAACTGAGTCTAAAATAACAAAATAACCAAATTTTATTCAAATAACTAAGTAAAATCAAATTGCATTTGTGTTCCGGTACTAACAAACAATACTCTAATACTAAAGTTTTAAGATCATCAAAATAAAGTTGAAAAACTACTACTGCCTTGGCTGCAACTATTATGCCATTTCTTAGTTTAAGACCGATCTCTCATTCATTAGTGATTTGGTTTTCTATAACCCTTGCAACAAATTAAAAATATGATTAGTGATTTCAGAATTTATTATTCAGAAATCTGTAGAGTCAACCACTAAACATATCTCAATCCAAAGAATATTTCCAAAATGTGAAACTGTATTTTAGCTACTGAAAAGTTAACTAAAAAACTATTTCTCTTCCAATGCCCTTTAATGCCACATTGGAAACATTTTCCTTGCCTTACTTCCTTTTTTATGAATTTGCACAGATGCTGAATTAGATGCTTTTTTTGGCTTGTTCTTCTTTTTCTTATTACTCTTTCCTTTAGGATTAAGACAAAAAAAAAAAGATTGGCCCTTAGTCAAGTGACTATTGTAAGCATCTATTTCATCTTGGGGTCTATTTTCATTAGGTATTTGAGGACATTTATCAATCAAGACATATCTGTAATTTGTAGCTGTAAGTACAATATCTAAGTTCTATTCATAATCTATATAATTATTCCTAGTTAACTTGTCTTGGTTTAAGATGGATGCTAGTGGGACAAATGAAGACATAATTCTGAAAATTAATTTATACATGAGCATACATTATCTGGTAGCATGTGAAACTTTTGCGTGAATGCAAAAAATGCATTTATGTAGAACTCTTTAACTATATTATGCATTGGTAATCCAACTTTCATTCATTATACGCCTCAGTAGGGTGTTCATATCCATCATGAATCAGACTAGTACCATACTAATGTTTTATATTATTATTATCTAGATATCTCATATCAAATAATAATAAACTACCAATTCTTTAGCCCTTGATTTAATTGATAAGAACTCCACAGGGAGGATATCAATAAACTTAAGTTGAGTGTATAACCATTATTTTAATCCTTTATATTTCTCAATTAAAAAAGCCACCATAGGGTAGTCAATTTCGTATAAGTCCTATATTGGATCTTCTTCTTTAGAGAAGTCATATCTAGTAACTAGTTCTGATTAATACACTCTATATGGAGCTCACAAGATTTAAGGTAAGACATTAATCAACCTTACTATCTGACCAATAATGGAGGCTGCGGGTTTTATTCATAAAGCCCTCTCTTACTCAATATTTTAATTCTTACAGTTTTTAATTTTAATATACTAATTAATTTATAAAATGACATTCTACTTATTAATATCTAATTTTACCTTTATAAAATAATTAATAAGGTCATGTCAATTTTGTTGGAGATGGTGCTCACGTGCCATTCCAATGTTGTATGAATATTAATTGTTAATATTTATACAACAAACATTTCGAATAAAGATTGTTAATATCATATTAATATGATATAATGCTTGTAACATTATAGACACTGTTTGATCTGAAAGAGTTCAGATCTGGTCTAAAGGAGTTTAGACCATAACTAATAGTTAGCAAAGCTGGGAGTTATAAATGCTAAGAGTTAGCACTGTTAAGAGTTAGTAAGTTATAAGAGTCAACGAGCTCTAAAGAGTTAGAACCTTGTCTATAATAGGATAAAGACCTGAGAGTATACTTGTAATGACATAGTTGCAAAGAGTTGCAATAGGAGCTAAGAAATATCATTATGTAAGTATGTCTCAAATATAATGTTCCTGATCTATGATCACCAATGCGGGTCTATTGGTGAATTCAAATATATAGATTAGTGTATGTCTATATCTGACTGGTTTAGATGGTTGTTCTTAGCTGACCATGAGCTTAGAGCTTGTATAGGCATGCGGGTATCCACTCAGGACTGGATACTGAACAGACTCATAAGGACCCCAATAGATATCCTATGAAACCGTCAAAGGAAGGTCCTCTCGAGTTGAGTAGTATTCGTGGTCCTTTGACCTGAGTGCCACGGTGGTCTTGTGAGTGATCCATCATGCTTTGGTTCCACATGTGTCAGAGACCTTTCATGGTCTGACCATTATGTGTTGCTGGGTATGGTCCGATGCACATGGAGTCCGGTGTGCGTAGATACGGGATCCGTCAGCTTACGTAGGTAAGTTGTATATCCGATGCTCCGAGATTGTATTTCATAAAGTCTTGTGGCCACAAGCATAAACCCAGGAAAAACGTTTCCCACAGGGTTAAACAATATAGCAAAAGTGTTTGCATATATTGTTTATCGAGATACGAATCTGGAGATAAGTTTATGGATGAGCAAATGAGGATTTGACGGTGCTGATCTATATCCCCGCACATCCTGGGTATAAATGATGGAGGGATTATACATATACGTTATGACCTCAACTTGTATGGTCTGACACGCTAATTTGTAATATTCGTAACGTGTGCGTGAGGCATTGATTACAGATTAATGTAATAGTTCCATTTGACAAATCGGGTGTGGACCTAGAGAGCCTCAATATGAAATGTACTATTTGAGCACTTGGGCAGTGTACCATATTGAATTGTTCAATACAGTATAATTCAGCAATTACTAAGGTTAAGTTAACTAAAGTATATGGTTAAATGGTAGGACTCACTTTAGGTTAACTTGGTAACCTAGTAAAGATATAATAGTAATTTCACTTTATGATTATTTAATTGTTAAATAATAAAAATAAATATTTATTTATTTAATTGTTAAATAAATGATTTAACTTAACTATGGTTAAAGGTTAACCATATGGTTAAGTTAGTTAACTTTACTTAATGGTTAAGTAAAGTTAACCTAACCATGGTTAAGTTAGTTAACTAGGGTTAGAATAATTAAATATTTATTAACTTAAGGGTTAAGTTAAAATAATTTAACTAAGGTTAAATTTTAACTAAGGTTAGGTTAAGCCAAATGAAATTCAAATTAGTTTGAAATTAATGCATTAGTATATAAAGTGAAATGAAATTCAAAATCAATAAGTTTTAGATTTTAGGTTTTGCATTTTGGGAGCCATTTCAATTTAAGAAATTGAAATTTTTTGTTTTGTGTTTTAAGTGTTAGAACAACAAAACAAATTAGACAAATGGTTACTAAATGCAATAACTAAAAAGGAGATTTGTTTTATTTATTCAAGAGTTGAATAAAAGGAAACACAAATTTAATTAAGTTAAATAGTTTAACTTTGAATAATGTTTAAGCGTTAAACAATTATGCTGGATTAACATATTGCCATTCTAGACAATCAAACCACCCTTGTTGATTGCTAGGATTGATCAAAGATTCATTTCATGGTGGACTTTAAGCAAAATTAATCCAAAGGCTTCATTGGTGATATTTCTCAATCTCGAATTTTAGTTTATTAAATATGTATTTTTATGTTCATTGTATTTAATCTTCCACTGTGCACACACATATATATATATATGAGATATGTATATTTGTTGTATGATGAACACATCCCACATGCAAGCACCCTAGTGATTTAACAACACCCCAACAAATTTATAAATTAATATAATTTTAAAACCATGACAATAATCTTATCTTAATCTCATTAGAATATTAATGTCACACATGATTATATATTTTATGCATAGACATGTGAATGTGACACCTTTAATCTTATAACATGTTATCATCCAATCAATTGACTAGATAAGCAAATACTCATAATTTATGGCTTTTTTGAAGAAGAAAAATATTAAAACTAAGCCTAAATTCTTCAAAGTCTCTCTTGAAGTCAACTTGGGCTCTTCTATAATGTTCATCTCATATTGCTTGTCTCCTTTTATGGGCTAGAATTTTGGGCCTTTTAAATTTTTTTGGTTCACTTATTTTAAAAAATAAATTGGGTATATTTTAGGCTTAAAATTTTTACCGGGCCTTCTTAAAATAAAATTCAAAAAATATTTTTAGACTTAATAATTTTAATAAAATAGCATAAATAAAATTTTATAAAATTGGACTAAAATTAAAAAGAGTTTGGGCCAACTTTGAATTTGTAAATACCCAAAATTAGTCCAAAGATAAATTTGGGTCAAATATAGGGACCTATTTATAAATATCTTAAAGTTCTCTAGCCAAACTGTGATTACCTACTTCATGGAGGGGCTGAGTAAAAATAATAATTCTGTGAGGGCCTATTTAAATAATTTACAAACTTAACCGGGTCAATTTGTAATATATAAAAACTTGACCAAGCCAAAGTAAAATTAATTAAACAAAGAGGGGGCTAGGTGATATTATACAGATGGAAACCTAATTCCATCATATTTCACACAGCGCCGCCTTCCACTTTTCACAAGCCCATCACTGCCCACGTTTCCAGCCACCGGCCGATGTTCAGATGAGACATCCAATTAGTTCAGAAGGAGTTGCTTTGTCCAGACACCTTCGCTGCTCCATGCAGCTTCCAACAATGACCCAAACGGAGCCAAAACGCAAGACCATCCGCATGAGAACGATTTTCTTGCCTAGCATCGCCTCTTACATACCTTTAGAGATTATGATCTCAACATATTGGAGTTACTAGATGCGTCTTGGGTTCCCTCACTTCTGCCACATGGCTCCACTTACACCCACGCACTGTCACCAACTTCTCCGAAATATATATATTTTCTTTTTCTTTTTTTTATAAATAAAAAAGAAAAAACTATTTGGCTCTTAGATTTATAAATAAATTTATGTTAATTAATTGACTTACAAAAAATCTAAAAAATTATCAAGAATTAATATAACTAAGAGAAAAATTTATGATATTATTATAGACATAGTTATTCATCACATAATTAATAAAACCAACGAATTAGATTAAATATGCAATTGCTGCCAGAATAAACAATTACTACCACATAAAAATAAATTATACATGTAATATGAAACAAGGCAGCTTTGATACCAGTTGTTAATAATAAATAAAAATTTCTATAAAATAAATGTAGCGAAAGCTAGATTATCTTGTTTATAATTACATATATAGGGATAGAAGATTATCTTAATTTCTTACTATGACAAATCTTAAATTAACTAGTTGCAATCTTTTCTACTATCCTCAACCTTTAAACTCAATGCGTATACTCATGTGAATCTTTCTTTAATCTTTAAAATCACTAATACTTAAATCTGAGAGAAGGGTAATAACAAAATTCTTTTTCTATTTAAGAATACATAAAAGAAATTTTTTTGGTTATGGTTGTTGTAATTGTTGTATTTTATTACTACCTTATACCTTCCATATATATAGGAATGTCCATTAAGTAATTAGAATTAGACAAAGATTAAAAATTTGAGTTCATTTGGATTTGAGTTAGTAGAGAGATTGCCAGACCCATGGGTTTTTTAGCTCTAACTTAAAAGACCAATTCTTAATCATCTCATGATACACCAAATTTTTAAGTTAACCCTAGGCTATTCCACTAAAAAGTAACTCATATTATTAAGTAAAATCTCATTAATTAAAACTTTATTTAATTAAATTGGGCTTGGTCTTTAGACTTATAATAACTGCTTAATTGACCTCTAATTGATGTCCATAATTAAAGTCAGGCCATGAAAAATTGTCTTGCCTATTTAATTACTTATTTGCCCTTAAGTCACAGAATGCTCTAATGATCACTTTTAATATGTCTATATTTGTAAATAAATTTACAAATAAATATTATTATTCAAAAAATAATTTATTGAATAAACTACAGCCACAAGTTCAAATGATCAAGTATTGCAAATAATTTAGGTGGATATTATTTATTTAACTCCATCCTACAAATATATGTTCCTACAAACCATGAAATTATATCTCCAAGTTATCAAGTTTTGACCATTTATATGGATTTTACTCTTTGATAACTCAAAAGATATAATGTATGAATATAAGTTCATTATTTGCTCAGGATTAAGATCAATCAAGCTTATTAAAGCTTATGCAAATTAAGATCAATAACATTTAGTTAACTTGATTGAAATTCACAGTAATCTTATTCAATGTGACTTATATGCTAGTTTTTCTACTTGAAGTCTATACTTCAACGATCAAGGTAAATAATCCACTATACAAAGCAGAAAACTATAACCTTACATAATGAAATGTCATTTTCATTAATGGTTGTGAACATGATTTAATTTATAAAGAACTTGTGATCTATACCCTCTGTATTAGCATCATATGCCAAATACATTGATCACATACTTTATAAAATATGGGCTCATTAATGTATGCTCAATCATATGTATGAATAAACCTTTATTAATCAAATAAAATATTATTCAACATACTTTAAAGGCATTAAATAATATTATATGCCTAACAGAATAAGGGTTGTGCTGAAATTTAAAAGAAATGTGCACAGTTTATTGATTGATCATCGTACAGTTTCACAAGGGTAGAATTTATGTCTAAGGAAATATTATATAAGATAAGTAAATTAATCAATGAAAATAATATAATAAAATTATAACATAACTTCATGAATAATAAATAGAGCTTTCATGAATTCACGCATGAATTAATTAGTGCTATTTCTAATTAACCTTGATATTCTCAAGAATATAACTAAGGCTAAATGTTCTTTCAATCTCATTTTTTAAAATTTTAATAGCATTGTTCACGAAATATAATTTGGGTCTTTGTATGTTCTATGTTCGGCTAAACAGAGGTTGCCTTGGATTCGAAAGAAGTTGAGACTAAAGGTTTTTGCCTGCAAGCAAGGTTTATTGCTAAACATGTGCTGAAGTATAGTAAGCAAGATCTATTGCTAAACCTGGGCTGTGGTGCAGTAAGCATATCGCAGAGCTTGGGTTTTTTTTATGGAGAAGGATGAGCAAAGCTCTAACAATAAGTTTGTATGGATTTGCAACAAGTACAAACAACAGTTCGAGGTTAAATGATAAAAATGAGAAAAATAGGATAAAAAACTGAGAGGCTTGTTTATTATGTGTATTAAATAGTTGATAATACTTTATAATGAGAAACCAAGCCTATTTATACGCTATAAATACTTATACAAAATATAACTTTACAAGGAAAGTAATTCTAATATAACACAACTTTTTTTATGTACAAATTTCTAAGTAAGCCACAATACATAAATGGCATTGAAACCCTATAATGGAAAAGCCCATTTAACATTTTTTAGGCCGACGTCAACAATATTCCCGACAAGCTGGTCAAAAGGATGATTTAGTCTTGCCATAATTATCCGGCCTAAATTGCTACTATAACAATCTATAATCGCAAGGGACCATACTCAAAATTCAATGCATCAAAATTGTTTGAATAACATCAATATGCTTAAAAACCGTCATGTCTTTTCTCTTAGGATCACTTGGATACCTTTCTATATTCAAACAAACTTTAAAGTTTCCTTGAGTTTAGCGATTGTTCTATCCTGGTTCAATATACTTTGCTCTATAGGGAATCTTATGAAATCAACTGGCTGAGAATGTTCTGCACTAGTCTGTTAACTGAATCTCAAATCGTCCTATATGAAGCTTTAGAGTTCTCACTTCTAAGGATCAATTAACATCTTAATAACCAAGATACTTTGTAAAAGTTGCCATCTTTATTCTTAGCCACCTGACTTCTAGCTTTTAGATCACCTTTTTATCCATAACCTCGTTATATCATTAAGAAATCACCTCATGACTATGGAAGTTTACTCAGCTACCATAGCTATAAAGGATGCTCAGGTGATCTAGGCATATCAATACATTGTTTAAAGACTTTTGTTTAAATTGGCCGCTTATTTTGATTCTCAAGATCATTACTTGCCTTATATTCTTAGGTCGATTTTTATTCTTGGGGTTAGCTTACCCTAGCCAAAACTTTTAATCTTCTAATCGTTCTAATAACTGTCATGTCATTAAATGTAAGTAATCATTAGTAATGATTTAATCATTACCCCTATTAATATCTTAGAAAAAAAAAATATCTTATCATTAACTCTTAATTAAATGCGCAACTGTTAGTGTGCGACTCTTTATTTCAACTGCTTTGAGGCCACTATAAGAATAGAACTACTCTATTTTAACCTTTACTCTTTCCCTAAGCTTTTCTCTTAACTCTCCAAGGTAAGTAACTGATGAACACATGAAAATGTATGTTGTTAAGAGATTCAATCACCATTTAATGTCACTAATTTTAGTGTTTTCTGTATTTTTAGCTTGAAATAAAGTGTTCTCCTTAAATTGTGATTAATGAATGTTATTTGGACAGGTTTAGGTAAACTGGACATAATTCTCAATGTAAAAATCGAAATGAAGAAATTCTTGAACCTGGTGCAACATGACTCAATCTTACACAAATTTGAAGAATAGTGGAAAAGCCAAATCCAACATGTTATGGGCCAAAAATTGAGATACAACAGAATCGGACTACAACTCTTACCCAGCTTGACCCAATTCACGTATTTGGACCGTATCTCACAAAATACGTATTCAATTGGTATAATTCTTGAAGCTGTGAATTTCTGACTTTACTATCAACAACTCGTATGTTTATGGTAAAGTCCAAATCAGCCGTTATCATGGACCAAATCGCATTGCAAGTGGGTAAAATGGTTGTTGGCCGAATTCTGATGTATCTTTGGAATTTTGCTGATATCTCATTGGATACTCATCCAATTTGCATGAAATCAGTGCCTATGGAAAGAAGAGTCAAAATTATACAACTTTTATGTCGGCTGCAGAAGATGAATTGATCATTTACATTATAAAAAATGTGCTGCAATTGGATACACGAGTTATTGGCTTAAAATTATTGAAGATTGATGTCATCCATGACATATGTCCATTCATTGCCTATATAAGGAGACCCTTAGGACGTTTTTAATAGATAATTTTCTCTCTTCTTTTATTCTCATTAATATGTATTGTAAATTAGGCTAGAGTTCCTAGCAAGGTTAAGAGATGAACTTTTATGTGTAGTAAATCTACTTCCATGCTTTGATTCGGTGTCAAGAGCTATAAATGTTGTAAGTTTGGTTTTGATTAAACTCTTATCTATTTTATTTTCTATAATCCAGAGGTTATAATTCTCATGTCTCATATATGTTCAGTCATGCTTTTCTTATGTGATTCATGTTGATTTATAATTGTTACTGGTTATATTGTTTTATATGTTAATCTTTTACTGCAGTTTTGTCAATTTGATATATTGTCGATCTTAGATAACATGTAAGGGCAATAAATGTTTGATATTCAAGTTAATCTTTTACTGCAATATTGTCAAAATGATATATTGTCGATCTTAGATAACTTGTATAAATAACATGATGTGTGTTAATGCTTGCAAAGAGTTTAACTAAATCAAATACATGTGTTATCAAATGTGCTATATATTACATACCTTCCGATTGATTGTTTGGGATGTGAAACTTTCAGTTGAGTTATAAATATCGAATCAAAGTATAGAGTAGATTTATAAAGCATAATTGTGATTCTCAAAGCCTTGCTTAAATCATCATAAGACATTTTCCTCAATTCATAGACAATTCTATCTCATCTGTTTAAATCAATTAACCCTTTGCTACTGCTTTAATATTTTACTTCACTAACCTATTTTGCCAAGAGCTTCCTCGTGGGATTGACACCTCAATCTATACTGCGATAGCCGCGTTATATTTTGAGCGTAAACAGTAACTCTCAAGTGTTCTTCGCTAATCTTCAAGATAAAAAACTTAAAACTTTTCACTATTAATCTTTTTACCTGTTGCATTCTTCGTAAATTTTATTTATATTCTTTTACCTTTCAATTGGTGTAACAGTCTTAATGACCTCCAAATCAACCTCTCCTTCACGCTTTAAGAAATCCAAATTGATCGAGGCTTATGAGATACCTCTTGACCTCATCTCCAAATCTAAAATGTTCAACGAATAGGTCATCTATAAAAGCATTGTCTTATAAAGATGACTCCTCCCAATATATCTTATGTCTTTTCAATTCGTTTATCATTCCTTAGTATTTTAATCATTTTTCTACTAATAAAAATGACCTACTGAGATTTGGCCAACCATATAATATGTCAATATAGATGACCGCTAAGTCTATTAGGTCTTGGCCGAAACTCTCTAGTGACTATGTAGGGTAGTTAAATCGCCTCGAGCCCATATCAAATCTGTATGGGATGCGACTTGGGTTTATGATTTAACCTAGCTATCTAGGTATCAGATCTTTCTTCATAATGGACTGATATCGGCCGTATTACTTTTTTGGTCTATAGATATGAATGTCTTTTGCTTTAGGTTTAATTTCATGACACCCATTTTATATGATCTGGCCATCATCTTTAATGTTTCTGTCTATAGTAGATTTTGTCGACATGTCCTACTCTAGGTCAAAAGCAAGTTTTGAAAAATTCATGACTTACTTTAGAGAAAAATCCCTCACCCCCTTTAAGGTAGAACATATAGCCTTTTTACTCTTTTGGCTAAGTAAGTATGCTATTTGGCCACCTTCATAGAAGATAACTAAGGAGTACTTGAAGGTGGCAATTGCCATAGCTGATGGTACTAGCTTTAAGGCCTTTTCTTCTTTCTCACATTTATAGAAATCTATATGAAATTTTCCCAAGTAAAGGTGAGGATACTTTCCCAAATGCGGTGGTCCCATTTAAATATTCTATTTCTGGATTGCTTATATATTCCTTACTTCTTCAATGCAAACTCTTAACCCCTTTAAGGTTGACTTTGTTGCTATACTCCTTGGTTGATCCAATGGCAGCTCAGCCAAGGGAGTTTTAAGGATGTCTTTACCTTCCTTTACTTGACCCTCTCTTTAGATGAAAGGTTATTCTATTACCTCAGGCCTTCCCTCTTTTTCCTCAAGTGGGCGCGTCAAACTTATCAGGGTCGATCAACTTTTTCTAAAGTGGTTGAGTTTAATATCGATTAACATATATCTTAGGTCACATGCCTCACTGTTAAGGACCTTCACCATGGTGTTATTATTGTCGCTGATAATAACAGTAAGTGCAGAACTGAGACTTACCACCCTCAGTAGGTAAGTCACCAATTTTGGGTAGTCCAGTCTGTCCTCCATTATAGTCTTTTCTTGCCTAACAAAAAAATAGAGCTAGAGTAGTCTTTAGAAGTCTTAGTTTTGTTCAAGAGATAACCATTGTAAAAAATAAAATACAAAAATCACTTTAAATAGTCGATCAACCTATTTCTCCTAGTCGTTTTAATTCTTTTATCCAGTATTGAGAGGAATTGGTCAACCTTTATTTTACAATTACTTTAGACAAAATTCTTCCTTTACACAATTTTGCAGTTGACAATAATTTTGCTGATGCTATATAGGTAGACCACAAAAAGACAAGGGGTAAGCTCATCCATGAAATCATAGACTTCAAAGCATTTTTTGGATTTAAATGTAACTATAATATTTTAGAAAAAATGAAAGGATTAAGTTACCAAAAAAAGAGGAATCTAGTCTTGGAATACAACTGGATGACCATTGAATACCGAACCAAGTAGGTTCATGAAGGCGGCCTATAACTTGGTAATGTGTTTTTTGAGTAGCCTTTTATGGACTCGAGGCTACCAATACTATATGTTAAATTTAGCATAGTAGAGAACATTCAAAAAACGGCCTACTTGGATAGGCTTTTACTTGAATAATTATTCTAAACCAACTTTAGACCCCACACTAGTTATAGTGGTTGAAGACTATACTTTTCAAGGTAACACTTGTATTTTCTTTAGTTCCATAGCATTTATTTTGATATTGATTTTTCTTATCTATATTTCAGAGGCTGTCCCCATTATCCTGGATGCTCCACCAGCAAAAAAGGAAGACTTAGCTCTACAGTAAAAGTGGGTCAAGGTAAATGATCACCCCACTATGTTTATTCTATAATATTTAAAATCGTCTTATAATATTTTTACCCATGTAGAAGACTGTAAAGAAGCCTTCAAAAAATAAAGATAATTCATTCCAAAACGGCTTTAGAATCTACCCTTTCACTTCAATCGGGTACTCTAATTGCCCAATCGACTCTTATAAGTCAATTATCTACCCCTTAAATTTAAATTGAGATGCCAAGCCCTATCTTTGTAGCAGAATTTCCCTGGATCCCCTCAAATTTAAATTGAGAGGCCAAGCCCTTAGGCGTACATCAGCTGTTAATGTATTGTCACTTCTTCTTAAAGAATCGTCAAGTGACCAAGAAGAATTTGAAAGCAAATCATCTTCTATGGAATCATTTGTTCATCCTTCAATAGCTTAGGATGATGTGAAGAAGACAATTGATGGGCTAAAGGGCTTGAAAGGAAAGGTGGCCAATCTGCTCTTAGACGATCGGCAAGTGATTGAAATAAATAAAATTCTCAAGCATTTATCTAATCATACCATAGACAACAACATCTTAGTCAGTCTGAAGACTTAGATTGATGACTTTGTTACTTTATTCACTTCCATCTCTAAAAGGAAGAAGTCAACCTTACAAATGATTAGGGAGGCCAGGAAGGAGGCAGAGGTGAAGGTGACTTTAGATCGCTTGGAGAGTCAACTAATGTTCTATGTACAAGTTTTAAGGGATAAGAGAAGGTTTGCCAAGCAAAAAATGAAAGAACTTTAGGGCACTCTAATGAATATCAGGGAAGAGGAGGCAGGGAGAATGACTCACTCCTTTGATTTGAGCAAACAAGTCTTAGAACTAGGCCTAAGGAAAAGCGAGCTGAAAAATAAGCTAAAGCTCAAGTATGCCTCAATTCCTAAGGTAGAGGCTGAAGTGAAGCCTCTGTAAATGCTTTTGCTCAATTAATGAAATGACTTCAAGTTTATGTATTATTTTTTTATTTGAAAATTATTTAGTACATCCTTTTAAATAGTCTGAAGTAAGAAATCAATATAATAAAGTTAATCATTCCAATAATAATTAATCATTTTCCAAGGAATTTATGTGAGTGATTTTAAACCTAGGGTGCATGTATGTGGGTTTGTGTCTATCATTCAAATATACTATATATATTACATACATACATGTGCAGTGGATGAGCAGAATATAAATTTCTCAATGATAACCACAAATGAACTTTTACTTGTTATCTCAAAAATAGAAAATACATCAAGACTGAGAAATAGTACCTTGTCAAGCCTTTGGTATATGGTCGAACCGGAGTATCCTCCTTGAAGCAACCTGTTCACAATTCTAGTTCCTCAACAAGGTGGGCTTGAGAAAGCTAGAATAGCAGCTCTTTTAGCAAATGATTCAACTCTTGAAACCTTATTTCTACCTTATAGTATAAATGGTCAAAATGAAAGAGAAAGATGGAGAGAGTGTGTTTTTGCTCTCAGCACTCGAGAGAATTTCCTAACACTTAGTCTATTAGTCACCCTACAATATTGAGCAACATATTGCTATTTTAATTATTAATAATTTTTACTCTATTTTCTCACATAATGGCATCCATTAGTATGGTCAATGTTTGCCATTAGTAATTTTTTTAATCATTGTTTACAATAAGTAAAATAAAAACAAAATAAAATGGAAAATGATTTGGATGAACTTAGCCAAAATTTTGGCCAAAATGAAAAACTCTTTTTCATTTGCAAGTGACATTTAAGGCCTACCATTTACAAGTGACACTCATTTACTTTTATTATAACATTAATCAATAGTAAATGAATGATTTAATCTTATTAAATCATGGTAGAAACACATGCCAATTTAAATAGAAAATAAATTGTTTGACTTCAATTAAATAATAATATTATATATTATTATTATTTGAATCAATAATCATTTTAATGAATAAAATAATAATATTATTTGTCCAACAAATAGGGGTATTTTGGTAATTTCTAAGTCAAACAATAATTGGCTTACAATGTGCCATATGTTAAAATCCCATTGGTCAATAACTAATTGTTAATTAATTGATGTATTTAACTCTTAAATCTTGACACGTGTAATATCCAACCCCTATTAGTAGTATTGGCGCCTAAATTTCGGTATAGAGCAATAAAGACACCGTAAGGTTACCCAATTTTAACCCTATTAGAAATAATTTTTTTTATGGTACGCTTGAGAGATATTAGACCTAATTTAGTAATTTCACACTCGGTCGGAGCGTCGGACGACCCTAGAATATTTTTGAAAATTTTCTCCATTGACTTGGAAAAGAAAATTTTAATTTACTACATGAATTTCCATTTAAGGGTTATGTATGAAACAAGCCATTTTTGAGAAACACAATACATATGTTAGAGAATGGACCAATTAGAGACAATTTTATAGATTGCCAAGTTGGAAATTTTAGTTAGTTCCTTTGACTATTCTAACTAAATAGTTGCAAAGGAACCAATTATATACTTAGTTTTCAACCAATAGAAAATTAGAAATTTAGAGTAAGTTGAGGAGAAAATTGGTCAATTGAGGGAGCACTATATAAAGGTGGAAGTGTGTAGAAATTTTGAAAGAGAAAAGTAAACACATCTTATAGTAAAAGAGAGGCAAATTTCGTCCAGGAGAAAGGAGGGGTTGCTACAGTGAAATTTCAATTTTTTTTCATGATTTTTCATGCTTAATCAAGCTAGAAAGGAGGGGTTGCTAAGGTCAAGTATAAGTTCCTAAACTCAATCAAAGCCTCCATTAGTGAAAATTCAAGAAAAAGAGGTAAGAAAAGCATTATTTTGTGAGGTTGATATATGAACTTTCAAGATTACTTCAATTGGTGTTCTTGTGTGTATTCTTGGTTTAGATTGAGTTGAATTCTAGTGTGGAGCTTGAAGGAGTCATCAAATTGAAGAAATTGGCAAGGTAAGAATTAGGGTTTTGGGTGATTGGAATGTAGAGACTTCAATTAGTTAGAATTAGGGAATTATAATGAAATTGGCTTGATTTTGATGCAATTGGAACGGGAAATTGATGAAAAGAAATGTGTTGAGTGGTAGATGTAAATTCAGCCACTTTAGGAAAGTTAGATGTGATTAAATTATTGTGTATAAATGGTGTATTATGTATATTGAACGTATATGGTTGATAGAAAAATCAAAATGAAGAAACTAGGACATAATTGTCCATTTTGGTAAGGTGAAGGGTAATTATGTTAAACCAAAGTTATAGGATGTTAAGAAATTTTCAGGGCGTCGAATGATGAGTTAGATTAGATTAAATGACTCTGTAAATAAAAATCGAAAAGTAGTATCCATTCGGGCTTTGTATGTCGATTAAGGCGTTTAGTAGGTAAATAAGATTTTAGCATTTGAATTGGTTTTAAATGTCATTTATGGCGTGTAGGTTAAGAAAATCGAGGGCGGTAATAGGAATAAAAATCTGGAGCGAATTTGTGCTCGGAGCGGTTGTGAGTGAGTGAAAACCTATCATTGTTTATCTTTCGTTTATTATGTTTTCGCATAATGAAATTGTATGTTTTAAGAGCCTTTAATGCATAAATATGATTTATGATTTCGATATATATATCTATAGATATGCATTTATATGTGCGGTTTAAGAAACAACTTTAAAACTACTACATCAGTTTTAAAGGCCATTTGTACCCCCAGATTATAGTGGTGGTGATTGTATTAGACCCGACTAGTATATCCCATACACATGAGCAGGTATCGGGGGGAGTGTGTCACTAACTCCGAGAAGTCGGGCTGTCAAGTCATGTGAGTCGCTCTATGTATATGGGGTATTGTCTCATTATATGTACGTGATGTAGGATTCTGTTACATAGCCAGTGAGATGTCTTGAGATGTCACAGTGGGTGTTGCTAGTTGATGCGCCCGGTGACCTACTCACGTGTGCGGTGCTAGTTGAGTCGCGGCATGAGTATAGAGTTTTAGGGTTACCATTGGTACAGTTTAGAAAGAAAATGGCCGAGAGAAGGCTTTAATGTTTTTTGATCTACCAATTGCATATTATGCGTTTATATGTACATGCTAGTTATTATGTTGTACAGATTTTAGATATTGTTTTTTGAAGATGTAAATAAAATCCGCTAGACAAGATTTCATCGGCGTATGATGTTAAAAATCATCTTATAGCTTTATACAAGTTTTAGAAGCATGATTTATGCATGTATTTTGGAAATTAATATATATACAAAATTGTATTTTATTTGAAATCTTAATGCATTTACTGACCTCCTTTAGCTCACTCGTTTTGTGTTTTATATTTTCTAAATCCTCTTTCCAAGTGTAGGTCTTGTTACGCAAGCTGCTGATTCTCTTATAGCTGATTAGTGGGCTAAATTTAAAGATCATTTTTGTAAATGTAAATGTGCTAAATAGCACCCTTTTTGCTTTCTGCATAGTAGTTATAGGCATATGTATTTGTATGTATATTTTGAACCAACAAGAAGAGATTTCGATATTATGATGATCGTTTTTACTTTTTATGAGTGTGCTCATTTTGTGATTTAAATAAAATTATTGAGTTGAGTTGGATTGATTTTGGAAAGGATCGAAAATCTTATTTGGTAGTATTGAGAAGTGTTTGAGATAGAAGTGTAAATTTCTTTGCAGGTTTTGTATTAAATTTTCAGAAAAACAAGGGAAACTCTGCTCGTTTTTTTTTTAAAATTTAATAAGTCATTTCTATGTATGTTCCAATATTTTCTCAGTAATAGCAATAACTAAAAAGGGGTTATCCTCGCGAAATTTCTCAACTTACCCAGTTAAATTTTGAGGAACTTCCATCAGGGTGCCTAACAGCTGGGATCTACAGTAGAGGGTCTTGGGGCGGGTCCTGTCAACACGTGCATGACCAGAGGGAAATCGAAGTAAATTTTTGGTTTACTGGAATTTTCTGGATTGAACTATTTAATCCGATACACTGCCCTAGTGCACAACGAGTACACTTCATATTGCGGAATTCCCTAGGTCTACTTCCGATTTGTCAAACAAAATTATTCTGTGAGTCCGAGATCGATGCCCCAAGCACACGTTATAGATATTACAAATTAGCGCAATAGACCATACAAGTTAAGTTCATAGCGCATACGTATAATTCTTTCACCAATCATATTCTAGAAGAGCGGGGATATAGATCATCCTCATCTGAAAACTTATCTCTAGACACGTATCTTGATAAACAATATATATAAACATCAGTGGGTACATGGACGAACCTCTAAAGGCCTATAAGGCCTCCATAGAGATGGGGACGGGGGTTCGATTCCTTGGGGGTGCAGGTTACCTGTGGATTGTGTGCTGGGGCGCCAGTAGGTGCTGAGGTGTCAGCCACTGGTTGGGTACCAAAACGTTGGTGGGCCCCACACACTCTAACAATTATCTCGCTATATATATACGATGTAGGATTCCGCTGCATAGCCAGTGAGATGTCTTGAGATGTCACTGTAGGTGCTGCTCTTTGAGGTGCCCCATGACCTACTCATGTGTGCAGTGCTAGTTGTGTCGCTGCGTGAGTATAGAGCTTTAGGGTTACCATTGGTACAATTTAGAAAGAAAATGGCCGAGCGAGGACTTTACTAGTTTTCGATCTACCGATAGTATTTTATGCATTTATATGCACATGGTAATTATTATGTGGTACATATTTTGGATATTGTTTTTCAAAAATGTAAATAAAACCCACACAGTAAGATTTCATTGGCATATGATGTTAGAAATTGGTTTATAGCTCTATATCAGTTTTAGAAGCATGATTTATGCATGTCTTTTATAATTTACTATCTATGCATAATGTTATTTTATTTAAAATCTTAAATATACTCACTGAGTTCGTTTAGCTCACTCGTTTAGTGTTTTATATTTTCTAAACCCCCTTCCCATGTGCAGGTCTCGGTACACAAGCTGCTGATTCTCCTATTGCTGATTAGTGGGCCAAATCTGAAGATCATTTTTGTAAATGTAAAAGTGCTAAATAGCACTCTTTTTGCTTTCTGCATAGTAGTTATAGGCATGTGTATTTGTATATATGTTTTGAACCAACAAGAAGAGATTTCGATATTATGATGATCGTTTTTAGTTTTTATAAGTATGCTTATTTTGTGATTTAAATAAAATTATTGAGTTGAGTTGTACTGATTTTAGAAATGACTGGAGGTCCTATTTAGCAGTATTGAGAAGTGGTTTGGAAATAGAAGTGTAATTCTTTACAGGTTTTGAGCTGAATTTTCAGAAAAACAGGGAAAACTTTGCCTCTTTTTTGTTTAAAAAAAAATTAAGATGTCATTTTCATGTATATGCCAAGATTTTCTCAATAATAGTAAGAACAAAAAAAGGGTTCACCTCGCGATATTTCTCAATTTACCCAGTTAAATTCTGAGTAACTTTTGTCGAGGTGTCCGACAGGGCCGCTGGGACCTACAGTAAAGGATCTCGAGGCGGGTCCTATCACCTTTTATTTTGTTAATCAAAAAACCATTTGAAATGGCCGGCATATCTTATTAATTCATTGGCCAAATAACAAACATTTTTGCGATATTATTTTCAACACGAGAAACATTTTTCTCGAGTATATTGCTTTTGGCCCTAAGACTTTTTGGAACACAATCTTGGAGTACTGGATACATTACTCACCCATATGAGCTAATGGATCCCATATGTACATACACTAGACTTCAAAAGCATCGGACCATACCCAGCAACACCCATCAGTTAGACAGTGAAAGGTTTTTGATATGTGTAGAACCTAAGTATAGTGGATCATTCATAAGCCCACAATGGTGCTCAGGTCTAGGGACCACGAATACTACTCAATTTGAAAGGATCATCCATTAACAGCTTTATGAGATGTCTCTTAGAGATCCTAACTGATCATGTTTAGTACTAAGTCTTCACTGAATACCTGTATGTATATATGAACTTCCTTAAGCTTATAATTTGCTAAGACTAACCAACTGGACCATCCAAATATTGACATATACCAGTCTATATTAAATAAACTTTCCACCAACAGACTCGCATAAGTGAAAATAAATTAGGAATATAACTTTTGATAATTTTTTTACACAATGATATTTCTTAGTACTATTTACAACCATTTGCAACTATAGCATTGCTAGTATATCCTTGGGTCTTTGTCTCATTTTAGACAAGGCTCTAACTCTTTAGATTTCGCTGACTCTTATAACCTACTAACTCTTAGTAGTACTAACTCTTAGCACTAGTCTAAACTCCTTTGAACTAGTTCTAAACTCCTTCAGATTATATAATGTCACAATTTTGCAAACATTTTACCATTTATATTTATTATTAAAAATTTATTCAAAATGTTTATTGTATAAATGTTAAACAATTAATATTCACACAATTTTAGAATGGTGCGTAAGCACCAGTTCTAACAATATTTACCCATTTTTCTCACAATAGCCCCTAGTCCTATTACAACATATAGTTTGGGCCTAGCCTCATGAGCCAAAATAAATCACATTCTAACCTATCATACATGTTCTTGGGTCTTATGTCATTAAGCTTACATAAATTGTAGTTTACTTATGATAAGCCAAATACTTAACTTAAAAAATTGTATTCATACTCTTATTAACAAAGAAAGCCTTAGTAAAATGGAAAAAATTTATTTTTTGACTACTATACAAACAATAATCACATATACACATAAAACAAGTAATTTCATTTACTAGGTACACGCGCTTATTACATTCTGAGTAACTCCTTTCACTGGTTTAGACACATTTGCTATCATCATTAAATCTTTGCTTGTCGAAGCTGCTCTAGCATTTAGTGTAGAAATTTGATTTGTCGAAGCTAAGACTTAAGTTAAAAGTTCAACAATTGGATTAACTTCATTCACTCTGGCGACCCTCTTCACAGTAAACCTCTCATTTGGCCATTGTCAATTGTTGCAGGCTATCTCCTCCAACAAAGCTTAGGCCTTTTTCACGATTTTTGAGAATAACGTACCACCTGCAGTCGCATCTATAATAGTTTTTGTTTGCCTATTTAGTCTATTGTAGAATATGTATATTTAGAACCAGTCTTGGTACCCATGTTGGGGGCACCTTCAAATAAGGTTCTTGAATCTCTTATAAGCTTTATAGTAAGGCTCAAAATTCAATTGCCTAAATCGTGCTATCTCCCCATTAAGTTATAAAGTCTTAGATGGTGGAAAGAACTTGGTGAGGAATCTTTGGGCAAGCTCTTCCCATATTATAATACTTTCTGGTTGTAAAGAATGAAGCCATCCCCTTGCCTTATCCTTAAGAGAGAAAGGGAACAAGCATAGGTGAATAGTATCTTTTGTAAGTCTTTTCATCTTGATGGTGTCGGAAACCTCCAAAAATATAGTTAGATGAACATTCGAGTTCTCACTTGGCAAGCCTCTATATTGATTGTGTATCACTATATTGATAAGGGCCAATTTTAATTCAAAATTATTGTCTTGAACCACTTGACGCTGAATTCCTAAATAGTTCTTATTAGCCACTAGCCTAAAATAGTCTCACAATGCCCTTGGTTGTGGGTTGTTGTTACCATTGTCGACCATAGTTTGAGCTTGATCTCCCTTTTGTCTTTTAAGACTCTGCAAAGTGCGCTCAACTTTTGGATTAAAGGGCAAAAGCTCTCAACTCAATAAACTCAAAGTTATGCTTTTTAAAACCAACATATGAATTAGTGTAATATCCAATCCCTATTAGTAGTATTGGCGCCTAGATTTCGGTATAGAACAAATAAGACACCGTAGGGTTACTCGATTTTAACCCTATTAGAAATATTTTCTTTATAGTGCACGTGAGAAATATCAGACCTAATTTGGTAATTTCACACTTGATCGGTGCGCCGGACGACCCTAGAATATTTTTAGAATTTTTCTCTATTGGCTTGGAAAAGAAAATTCTAATTTACTACATGAATTTCCATTTAAGGGTTATGAATGGAACAAGCCTTTGTTGAGAAACATAATCCATATATTAGAGAATGGACCAATTAGAAGAAATCTCATGGATTGCCAAGTTGGAAGTTCTAGTTAGTTCTTTGAACTATTCTAACTAAATAGTTACAAATGAACTAATTACATAATTAGTTTTTAACTAATGACAAATTAGAAGTTTTAAGTAAGTTGAAGGGCAAAATGGTAAATTGAGGGAGCACTATATATATGTTAGAAGTGTGTAGAAATTTAAAGAGAGATCAAACCAACACTTAGCCAAAAAAAGAGAGAAATTCGATCTTCAAAGGGGGTGCTGCTACAGTGACTATTCAAGTTTTTTTTCTTCATGATTTTTCATGTGTAATCAAGCCAAATTAAGGTTACAAACCAATCCCTAAGCTCAATTGAAGTCTCTATTAGTGGAAATTCAAGAAAAAGAGGTAAGAAAAGCATCTTTTATGAGTTCGATAAGTGAGAATTCAAGAATGTGTTAATTGATGTTCTTATGTGTATTCTTGGCTTAGATTGAGTTAAATTCTAGTTTGGAGCTTGAAGGAGTCATCAATTTGAAGAAATTGGCAAGGTGAGAATTAGGGTTTTTGGTGATTTTGTTGTAGAGATTTCAATTGATTGTAATTAGGGCTTTAGAATGAAATTGGCATGATTTTGTTGTAATTGGAACAAGAAATTGAGAAAAGGAATGTGTTGGAACCTAGGGTGAAATTCTGCCACTTTAGGGAAGTTAGGAATTGAGTGGTGTTTTGATTGAATTGTTATGTGTAAATGATGCATTTTGTGAATGGAATGTATATGGTTGATAAAAAACGCAAAAAATGAAGAAAATGAGACATAATTGTCCATGTTGGAAAGGTGAAGGGCAAGTATGTCCAATCAAATGATAAGGTGTTCAATAATTTTCAGGGCGCCGGATGGTGAGTTAGTTTCGATTATGGCTCCACAACTAAAATCGGGAAGTAGTTTACCTCTGGGCTTTGTATGCCGATTAGGGCATTTAGTAGTTAAATGAGATTCTAGTGTTCGATTTGGTTCTAAATGTCATTTATGGCGCGTAGGTGAGGATAACCGAGAGCGTTAACGGGAGCAGGAATCGGGAGCGAAATTGAGCGCGGAGCGGTTGTGAGTGGAAATCTGCCATTTCTTTTACTTTTCGGTTATTATGTTTTCGCACAATGACAATGTATGTTTTATGAGCTTTCGATGCATAAACATGATTTATGGTCTTAATATATTCATAGACATGCTTTTACATGATCGATTTGTGAAACAGTTTTAAAATTTCTGCATTTGTTTTAAGGCCATTGGTACCCTCAGATTATAGTGGTGATGATTGTATTAGACCTGACCGGTATATCCCGTGCACATGGGCAGGTCTTGGGGGTGTGTCACTAACTCTGAGAAGTCGGGATGTCGAGTCATGTGAGTCGCTCTATATGTACGGGATATTGTCTCGCTATATGCATGCGATGTAGGATTCCGCTGCGTAGCCAGTGAGATGTCTTGAGATGTCACTGCGGGTGCTGCTAGTTGAGGTGCCCCGTGAACTACTCACGTATGCGGTGCTAGTTGAGTCGCTGCGTGGGTATAGAGCTTTAGGGTTACCATTGGTACAGTTTAGAAAGAAAATGACCGAGCGAGGATTTTACTAGTTTTCGATTTACCGATAGCATTTATGCATTTATATGCACACAGCAGTTATTATGTTATACAGATTCTGAACATAGTTTTCCAAAGATGTAAATAAAACCCGCTCGGCAAGATTTCATTAGCATATGATATTAAAAACCGTTTTACAATTTTACATCTGTTTTAGAAGCATAATTTCTGCATGTACTTTAGAAATTGCTATCTTTGTATAATATTCTTGTAATTGAATTCTCATTCACACTCACTAAGCTCCTTTAGCTCACTCGTTTTATGTTTTATGTTTTAAACCTCTTTCTCAGGTGCAGGTCTCGGAACGCAAGCTGCTGATTCTCCTATCACCGAGTAGTGGGCCGAATCCAAAAATAATTTTTGTACATGTAAATGTGCTAATAGCACTCTTTACTTTATGCATAATAGTTGTAGGCATGTATATTTGTAAGTATGTGTTGAATCAAGAAGAAGAGATTTCCAGTTTATGATGATCGTTTTTACTTTTTATGATTATGCTTATTTTGTGATTTACACGAAATAATTGAGTTGTGTTGGATTTGATTTGAAAAGGACCGGAGGTCCGAATTGGTAGAATTGAGATGTGTTGGAATTAGAAGTGAAATTTCTTTGTAGGTTTATATGGATTTTCCCAAAAAACAGGGGAAACTCTGTCCGTTTGTTTTTAAAACTAAGATGTCATTTTCATTTATATTACTAGATCTTCTTAGTAGTAACAAGAATTAAAAAGGGGTTCGCCTCGCGGAATTTCTTAACTTACCCAGTTAGGTTCGGAGGAACTTCCGTCGGGGTGCCCGGCAGGGCCGCTGGGATCTATAGTAGAGGGTCTCGGGTCGGGTCCTGTCAATTAGTCTTTCCCAAGTACGTCTATCCATTTCCTAATCAAATTACAAACATTAAGCATATAAAACGTATAAATGAATAAACATAAAATAGTCATTAATTACCAAAACTGTAGTATATTTGGTTTCTCTAAGTATATCTCTACAGATATTCTGGTAGATCAGTGAAGCTCATCATCGATCAGACCATATCTAATAAAGTCCGATTTCTCATTATTAAAACACCATTGTGTTTCAGAGTACTCAGAGGACTATACTGAGTAAGAATCTCATTCTCTTTTAAATAATAAAAAAATTCACTATTTATGTACTCACCAATTTGATCTGATCGAAGGCATTTAACGTACATACCGATTTGTTTCTCCACTACAAGTTTGAACTCTTTGAACTTTTCAAAGGTTTCTAACTTGTGTTTCATAAGAAACACGTACTCATATCATGACAAATCATCGATAAAGGTCACAAAGAATCAAAATCCACCTATTATAGTTTGATTCAATAGACCGTACACATCACTATGTACTAGTTCCAATACATCAGTGGCATGGTGTCCAACACCAATAAATGGAGATTTAGTCATTTTTTCTTAAATGCAAGATTCACAAACTGGGTAAGGTTCTATGGTCAGATCAGGTATCTAACCATCCTTAACCAGACGGGTTAGATGTCCCAGTACCTATCCTCGCTGCTGTGGAAACATTTTCCTTTTGCTTTTGGCTTGGATATTTGTCGCCGCTAAGAACCCATCCTAAGTGTCTATTTTGCATTCTTTTTCTTCTTCCTTTTAGACTTCCCAGAAGCCCTCAAGGTCGAAGATGAAGCACCCTAGACAAAGAGGGTCGCGCCCTCATTTACTCATATTCTCCTACATTGTCTTGAGCATATTATGCAGATCAACGTAAGTAGGGGTTAGACCTTGCATATTAAGTTCATGATGAATTGTGCAAATGACCCAGGTAGTGACTGAAGAATCAATCTGTTCCCTAAATTATTTTTCAAAGAAATATCCATGCTTTGAAACCTTTCGATTAATCCTATCATCTTGAGGATATAAGGACACACTAGGCTCTCTTTAGACAGTCTGGCCTAAAAGAGACGATTGGTGACCCTGTAAATCTGGACCTAGAGGTCGGTCACCAAAGAGCCCTTAAGGTAGAGCATGATGCTGCTAGCATTGTTTATTCAAACATCCTCATACTGTAGCTCAGTGGTCATAGAGGTAAGGATGTAGGATTTAACCTTTGAATCATCATCCTTCCATTTCTGGTATGTCACTATTCCTCATCGGTGGCATCCTCAGAAACACCTCTGGGCATTTTTTGGTCAATAATTTATCCTAACTTTTCTAAATCCAAAATGATTATGAGATTCATGTACCAATCAAAAAATTTATCTACACATTCGAGCTAATGCATATCTAGTATTCGTGCTAGGGGATTATTAGAGGCTATTATTGCTTCACAAGGCAAAACAAAGAAATAGGAGAAGTCAGCGGAATTTAAAAAATTATTAAATCACTAATAAGATGTTTTAAATCAAGGGTATAATATATTTATACATTTCTTAATTTAAAACAATCTCCCACTACTTTACATAGTCCCTCTAATGTCTCAAAACGAGATAACGATAGTTTAAACTTAAACTATATAGTGGGAAGTACACCGCATTGGCATTTTACTCGGGCCGTACATTGTAGCGATCTTGGCCTCTGTAAACCCAACAGGTAAACAACTCTTGTTAACTGCATCTAATGCAACTCTTACTCATGATCCTAAATACGCCTTATCCTCACATAGTAGCAATATTGGTAAGTGTATTCCATATTAACTTGTCAATTATCAAATATATGCTACTAGTACTGCCCACACATTATAGCGATTTAAGGTAATACCTTCACATATATTTGCTTTATCTCATGTTTAACCGACATAGTCCAAATCGTATCGACCAAATCCCTCACACTGTAGCAATCTTAGCCTTTGTAAACCCAACAGGTAGACAATTCTTCTTAACTGTATCTCATAAAACGGTTACTCATGATCCTAAATATGCCTTATCCTCATACAGTAGCGATATTGGTAAGTGTATTCTAGATTAACTTGTCAATTATCAAATATATGCTACCGGTACTACCCACACATTGTAGCGATTTAAGGTAATACCTTTACATATATTTGCCTTATCTTATGTTTAATCGGCATAGTCCAAATTATACCGACCAAATCCCTTACACTGTAGTAATCTTAGGATAAGAGTGACATGACCTGTCTAACACCGTATTGACAAGCAGGATCATTATACAACATTATCTCATAATGTTATACTATTCAATCGATTAAGAGAGATTTTTACCTCAAAGACTTAATCCCCATCTCATGAGCAGGTAATTCTCAATCAGACATTAATTTCTATGTAATCACAACTAACCCCCACAAATAGGCTCCCATTGTGGTTACCAACATAGAAAAATGATCCTAGTTTATAATATAAACTGATAACTCTTATCATTGTATCTCATAAGCCCTCACATAATTAAAAAAATATTTTAAACAATTTAAAACATACTTAGAGTGACTATTGTTGGCGTTGTGATGTCGGGTTTATAAAACAACAGCACTAGGGGGCATAGCCCCTAGCGATGCGACGCCCAGCAGTTGGCATTGTGGCACCCATGACCCAATGATATGGCACTAAAGGTCACACCTCCAGCGCCGCTCAACCTATGCCTAGGGCTGTGGCACCCAAGGCAGAGCCTGGGCACCAGGCTTAGAGTCCCCAGCACTGCGGTGCTCAACACTTATAGTCGTTGTGCTCAAGTGCTCCCCATCTTTGGTATACCCATTTCAATAACTTGAAACGCACCATTTGAGCACCGAAACATTACCACCAACAATTTAACACTCAAAAACACCTAATATCAAATTAAAACGCTTTGATAGCATTTTGTGAGAGTTAATTAAACGTAGGGTGTATTCATATGGGTATTGTATCTATCATTCAAAACATGAATTTCTAACATATCTCATACATTATAGAATGAAGTGGAAGTATCAAAAATCTAATTTCCTAATGATAAACATAATACATTTTGCATATATCTCATAAATATAAATTTCAAAGGGATTGAGAATTTATGACCTTAGCAAGACTTTAGTCTTTTATCGATGCGGAGCTCCACAATGTAGCGATTCGTTTACAATTCTAGTTCCCTAGCACTAACGGCTTGGGAAATCTAGAATGACAACTATTCCAGCAAAGGATTTAACTCTTAAGTCCTATATTTAACCTTTTAAACAATGTTGCTTAACACTTAAGCACCTTTTGGACTTAGAAAGAAAGAGGAGAATAGAAGTGGTTCAACACTTGAACCTTTTCACCTTTTCAAATTTTCAGAGCTTTTTCTCCCTTTTTCTTTCTTGACCTGTCTTGCTCTTTTTGTTTTTTTTTTTTTCAAAATTAGCAACTTTTGCTAATTATAATATTTGTTGCTTTATTTTCCTTCTTAGTTGACAAAATATGGCCTACCATATATAGCACACACCACTCATGTATACAATATTATTTCATCACTTACAATAAACAAATAATACAAAAATAATGGATGCATTTGGCCAAAAATTGTAACCAAATTGGTGAAACAATTTCACTTCTTTTACAAGCCACAAGGTCCCACCATTGACTTACCTTTTGCCCTTGTCTTTGATATGATTTCACAAAACAAATCAAAGCTTAAAAAAGTGTGAGTGGTGGCCGAATTTGAGAAGAAGAAGGGGAAACATTTTTCTTTCTTGTATAACACATTTTCGGCCCACAACTTACAAGGCATTCATTAATGTTTTTATTTGTTTTATTTAATCAAATTAATATAACAAAACATATGTATTAGTGTAATAAATAATACTTGTTTGACTTTCATAAAATAATAATATCATATATTATTATTATTATTATTTTATTCAATAATAATAATTTAATGAATAAAATAATGATCTTGCTTGTCCAACAAGTAAGGTCATTTGGTAATTTTTAAGTCAAACAATCAAAGGCCTACAATACACCACGTGTCAACATCTCATTGGTCAATAACTATTATTAACTAATTGATATACTTAACTCTTAAGTTTTAACACATGTATGGCTCGAGGGAAACTAAAGCAAATGTCCGGTCTGCTAGAATTTACTGGATTGAACTATTCAATCTGGTGCACTGCCTCAGTGCACAACGAGTACACTTCATATTGCGGGACTCCCTAGGTCCATGCTCAATTTTTAAAATGGAATTTTTTCATGAGTTCGGGATTGATGCTCCGTGCACACATCACGAACATTACAAATCAATGCAGTAGACCATACAAGTTGACGTCATTGCACATACGTATAATCTTTCTACTATAATGTCCTGGACGAGCAAGGATATAGATCATCACCGTTAAATTTCCACGTGCTTATCCATGAACTTATCTCTAGACATGTACCTCGATAAACAATACACGCAAAAATCCTGTTGGAAACTCATTTCTCGGGTTTTGATGAGATACAGTCTCAAATGTCTCTGCTCTTTCAGGATATAAATGATGGAGGAATTATACGGATATGCATTAACCTCAACTTGTGTGGTTCGATAACGTGTGTGTATGGGGTATCAGTTATGAACTTACGAAAATGTTTTGTGAGATAAAATGGGTGTGAATCTAGGGAGTCTCACTATATAAAGTGTACTCGTTGAGCACTGGGTAGTGTACCGGGTCGAATTATTCCGTCTGGGAAGTTTTCAGAAAATATGAATTTATTTCAAGGTCTCTCGAGAAATAGCTAAGGTTTAATTGACAAACCTAAGATTGTGCCAAGTGAGACTTGACACTTTTATCTACATAGTGTATGCCTCAAATTGTGCCAATAATTTGTATGGGTACTAAATTGAGCTTTGGTGGATATAGCTATCATTTAAATAAAACAATTATTGTTTTATTTAAATTAAATTAATCGGCCATTTATTTAACTCAGGGTCTCTCGGGGAATAGTTATGGTTTGTGTGTTAAATCTAAAATTGTGCCAAGTGAGTCTTGACACTTTTATCTATCTAGTGTATGCCTCATTTTGTCCCAATAATTTGTATGGATACTAAATAGGCTATTGATAGATATAGCTATCTTTTAAATAAAATAATTGTTATTTCATTTAATATTAAATATTTGGCCATTTTTATTAAAGTGAATTGATTCCATGAGCTAATTTTCTTTTTAGGGTTAATACTTGAACTCAATATGTGAGCTTAATTGTCATATCTTTATAATTTTTAATAAACTTAGTTCTTTATTATTCAAATTATTCGTTCTTAAAGCTTCATTATATCTGGCCAATATTATTATTAAATTAGTAATACTTTGATAAACTCGAAAGAGGCATCACTGTATTTAGACTTATATAATTTGATGCATGATTGTAGAATAACATTCAATATTGCATATGCAAGTTTCAAATTAGAATAAGAATATACCTAATTGCTATATATGATCAATAAAACTTGTTCTTAATGAATCTTAATTTATTAAATATCATAAGAATATAGGTATTTGGTAAATTAAGATATACTTACATGACCTTAGGAAAGGCTTGTGAATGCAATAGTATCTTGATCAATAACAAAGACTGAGGGAATTAAATATTAGAGGATTAATCATTAAAAAACATATTGAGGGATAGTATTAATCTTAGCCATTTTCTATATTGATTTCTTCTAAATTTCTTAACATTGTGTCATTGCTTTTATATTTTTCAATTTCATTCTTCAGATTTTAATTTTTTTTGAATAATTACTAAAAACAATAATTTTAATAATTTGTTAAAAAGAAAATATTATCCCTGTGGGTTCAACATCCGAATTTTTGTCCCTTTATCACTTAATTATGACAATGTATACTTGTACTTAAGATTTAAGATATAGAAATATCGCATCAAGTTTTTGACATCGATGCCAGGGATAATTATCTACTTTTTCGCAAATGTTAATACCAATCTTTCTAATTTTTACTATAGATTTTATTTTCTTATTTTTCTTAATTTAGTTTTTTCATTTCTTTCTTTTGAGGTATATGCGAAGATCGAAAAGTGAAGACTTAATTGCCTTTAATCTAGAAATTGAAAGAACTTTAAGAAGAATTAAAAGAGAGAAAACTAAGTCAACACCATGAAAGATCAAGAACCAAATGCACCCAATATAGAAGTAAGACCGCTAAGAGAATATGTTGTTCTCTTAGTCAATGGAATCCATTCAAGCATCCAAAGGGAAACTATTCAAGCTACCAACTTTGAGATCAAGACAAGTACGGTTCAAATGCTCAAGGATTCAGTGCAATTTAGTGGACTACCCAATGATGATGCAAATATGCACACCATCAACTTCTTGGAGATATGTGACACATTTAAGGTCAATGGGGTGTTCAATGATGTAACCCGACTAACATTATTTCCGTTTTCCTTAAGAGAGAAAGCAAAAAGCTGGATACTATCACTTCCATTTGGATCTATAGCTACATGGTATTATCTTGCTTAGAAATTCCTCATAAAATTCTTTCCACCTACTAAAATTGTCAAGAAAAAGAACTACATCACATCATTTTTACAACTAGATGGAAAATCTTTCTATGAAGCATGAGAAAGATATAAAGACATTCAAAGAAAATGCCTACACTATGTAGTTCTTGTTGGGGATCAAGTGTATGATATACAAGTGTATACGTAATTCCAAAAATTACAATATATAGCGGAAGCATGTTACAAATACACCCAATTTAACAAATTGAACATATATATCACATATACATGCAAGTATAACAATTATACAACATAAATATGATGAACAATATTGTATTATAACATAATGTAAAATAACTCACCTAATGAAGGTAGCTTTACAAAATTCTTCAAGTCCTCCAACAATTCATGTCTAGAGCTCACCTTGAAGTATATGTTGAACAATTCTAGTCCATAACTTTTGGTGGGATTAAGGAGCTCTCTTTCTCTTCCTTTGCCAAATTCTTCACAAGAATTGAATCAATTATTCAATTGTTTTGCAAATCAATTTTGTTATTCAACATTTTGAATAAACAAAATTAAGTGCTCCATCAATTTTATTGTTGGTCTCCCACTTAGAATTAATTTAACCAAGCACTAGAATAATGGCCACTAAAATTAATTTTTACCTAACAAATATAATTACTATAATTATAATGGGTAAATAAATGGCCAACATTTAGGTCCCTCATTGTATTAAAATACAATGTCATGATCTATATATATTATAATATTATCTAATAATATAATAACAATATATAATTTAATTATTCAAAATAATTTTGAATAATTACTTTTTACCTTACTAATTTTTACTACCAAGGGTAAATAGTAAAAAGGTAAAATTAAATCATGGAACAAATTTTGCCACTTGTCAATATTATATTAATTAACAACCTTTGTTAATTAATTGAGTGATTTACTTAATAATTAATTCTTGACAAATGTATATCCCGAGGGATCCCTAACTAATTATTCTATTTTGCTGAAATTTATTGGATTGAACTATTCAATCTAATCCGCTACCCTAGTGCTCAACTAGTACACTTTATATTGTGAGACTCTCTAGGTCCACACCTAATTTGTCGTATGGAGCTTCTCTATATGTCCGTGAACAATGTCCCACATACACGTTACGGATATTACAAATTAGCACGTTAGACCATGCAAGTTGAGCTTATTGCATATTCGTATAATCCTTCCATCATTTATATCATTGAAGAGCAGAGATATAGATCATCACCGTCAAATCTCTTATTTGCTCAATCATGAACTTATCTCCAGATTTATATTTCATTAAACAATATCCACAAACACTTCTGTGATATTGTTTATTCCTTCGGAATATCTTTTCCAAGGTACATGCTTGCGGCCACAAGTCTTTCTGAAATACAATCTTAGAGCATTAGGATATACAACCCACTCATACGCACACCGGACTCTATGAGCATCGGACCATACCCAGCGACACCCAGTGGTCAGACCATGAAAGGTTTCTGACATGTGTGGAACCAAAGCATGGTAGATCACTCACAAGCCTACTGTGGCACTCAGGTCAAAGGACCACAAATACTACTCAACTCAGAAGACCTTCCATTGACAGCTTTATGAGATGTCTATTGGATGTCTTCGTGAGTCTGTTCAATATCCAGTCCTTACTGAATACTTACATCTCTATACGAGCTTCCTACTAAGCTCATGGTTTGCTAAGACTAACCATCTGGATGGTCCAGATATAGACATACACTAATCTATATTAATGGGTTCCACCGATAGACCCGCATCGATGAAATTAGATCAGGAATATTATGTTTGAGAACATACTTGCATAATGATATTTCCTAGCATCATCTGCAACTCCTTGCAACTATGTCATTACTAATATACTCTCAGGTTATTGTCCCATTTCAGACAAGGCTCTAACTCTTTAGATTTCGCTAATTCTTATAAACTTACTAACTCTTAGTACCACTAACTCTTAATGTTTATAACTATTAGCGTTCCTAACTCTTAGCACTGGTCTAAACTCTTTTAAACCAGATCTGAACTCCTTCAGATCATACAATGTCTGAAATGTTACAAGCATCTTACCATTTAATAATAAATAATATTAACGATTTTATTAGAAATAATAATTGTATAAATACTATCACTATATATTTATACACTACGGGATGGCACGTAAGCACAAATCCCAACAGTTCTAAAATCGATGCTTGTTCAAACATTCTACAATGGATTAGCTGGTCAATTTAGAATAATAGTAGATACAGCAGTTGGAGCACTTATGAAAAAAATATATCGATGAAGCTTATGATCTACTAGACGAGATTGCATTCAATGTCTACCAATTCTCCACTAAAAGATCAATCACAAGAAAGATTTTTTGCTACATGAAATAGACACTTTGACCACATTATCTGCCCAAGTCAACCTCTTAACCAAACAATTAAGCAACTTGGGAGTTAATGCCATCAAGAGTCAATCAATCGCTTATGATTTCTGTAGAGGCAATCATGCAAATAGAAATTACATAGAGACTACTTAATATGTAGGGAATTTCAACCATAAAAATCCTAACTCAAATTTCTACAACCTTGAATAAAGGAACCATCCCAACTTCTCATAGAGCAACAATCAAATGCAACTTTCTAAAAATATGAATTCTTCTAGCTTTTAACTGTAAACCCATCAAGAGAAAAAGTTAGACATAAAAGACATGTTCTTGTAATACATGAAGAAAAAAATATGCATTTCTTCAAAATCAAGCAGCATTATTTAGAGCCTTGGAGATTCAAGTAGGAAAACTTTCCACGGTAATGAAAAATCACCCTCAAGGACCCTACCAAGCAATACTGAAGTTAATCCAAAAAGAGAACATTACAAAACTGTCACATTAAGAAGTGGGAGGGAATTGCAAAACAACATAACTTCAACTCCAAAATCACATGAATAAAAGGAGATCCCATGAATAAAGGAAGAAGAAAATCAAACAAGGAAATAAGAAAATGATGCACAACCACCCAAGAAGCCAACATACAACCATCAACCATCTTTTCCACAAAGACTACAAAAGCAAAAATTAGATAAACAATTTTATAAATTCCATGAGATTTTTAAGAAATTACATATTAATCTTTTTTTTACAGATGCATTAGAGTAAATTTCCAGCTATGTAAGATTCATGAAGGACATCATATCAAAGAAGAAAGGAATAGGTAATTTCAAGACTGTGGCACTAATGGAGGAGTATAACACCATCCTTCTAAAAATACTACCTCTTAAGCTTAAAGATCCTAAATGTTTTACCATACAATGCTCAATTGGAAACTACAATTTTAGAAAAGCACTTTATGATCTAGGAGCCAGCATTAATCTTATGCCACTGTCTGTGTATAAGAAGTTAGGACTAGAGAAGGCTAAGTTAACGAATGTCACTTTATAACTAGCCCATCGATCACTCATATATCCTAAAGGTATTATTGAAGATGTATTAGTAAAGGTTAACAAATTTATTTTTCTTGTAGATTTCCTTGTTTTGGACATGGAGGAAGACCAAGATATCCTCATCGTGTTGGGAAGACCATTCCTTGCTATTGAGAGAATAATAATAGATGTTTAAAAAAGAGAGTTGACCATAAGAGTACAAGAAGAGAAAGTGACCTTCAAAGTCTTTAAGGAGATCAAATTGCCGGCTGAAAGTGAGGATTATTTCTGCGTTAATATAGTGAACTAAAATGCCAAACAACTCAAATGAATAGAGGCATTGGATCCTCGCATTCAAAAGAAAGCATTGAAGCATAGAAAGATAAGAAAGAAAAAGAAAGAGCAACACCTCGATAAAGCAAGCAAAGAAAGGGCAAGGAATACTACTTCCCCAGTTTAAAATTAAAGTATTTTCATAGAAGCACAAAGAAAATAAGATGAAAGCTACTACCTTAGGAATTATTACAAAGATATAGAAGAAAAATTAGAAAAAAGGGAGCCCCATCAAGTTGATGATTGTAAATCAAGTACTTCTTGGGACATAACACAAGTAATTTGTATTTTTATGCTTGCTTAATTCCATTTTTAGTTACTTTAGTTTCTTTTACTTTTAGGAATAAAGCAGCAAGTCAATTAAAATTTTCCTTTTAGGTATAAAGCAACAAGTCAATCATTCAAGGAAATAGTATGGACAATTGCACCATAAACCTTGAGTTTGCTTAGAAATACTCTTGAAAAAAAGAGGTTATGGTTGTAAAAGGTGTTACAAGAAAATAAGTTTCTATTTTATTTGTCAATGTAAGTTTGGGAGTATTAAAAAAAAGGAAGAATAAAAAAGAAAAACTAAAAGAAATAAAATACCCCACCTTAGGACAAAGAAGAAATTCTTTGAAAAAAATGGTTAAAAAGAAATATAGAAATACAATAAGTTTATGGGAGGAGATAATTCAAGGAAAAGAAAGATCAAGAAATTTTTAAATAAAGTCTAATTGTTTATGGTGAGATTTGAACTTTAATTTTTTTTATCCTTTTATCCCATCTTGACTCTAGCCTTATGTTACAAGCTAAGTAAAGTCCTAAATAGATTTCTAGACATATAATTTCGTACATTAGTGGAGAGTAATAAGAAAGACAAGCCTATGGAAGTGTTATGATACAAATCAAACGCCGAGACATCATCATTCATGTACAAACTAAAGTATAAAGTAAATCAAGGTATGGTTTTAACTATTACTTGCTGCTTGCACACAGACACATGGTGATTATCTATAAGGAAAAATAAGGGACTAAATAGAGATAAATAGAATTGTTAATAGTTTTTTTTTATCTATTTTAGGATTTGTGCCATTTAATAGCTTTTGAGGCAATCACTATGATCATGTAATTGACATAGCATGTTTTATTTTTTTTGAGACTTTGTTTATTATTTAAGTCAAGTATACCTTTGATTTTTCTCTCTAAATATTTTTATTACTTGAGAAAAAGCAAGGGTTTAAGTTTGGGAGAATTTGCTAAAGGCATATTTGTCATTTATTTTCTCATATTTTATATTGTTATTTTATTATTTTATGGGAATAAAGGGCTATTTATGTGCATTATTATTTAATATAGGATTTGGATTGAAAAAGATGCAATATTGGATAAGGAATGTAAAACATCAAAACTAGGGACTAAAATATAAGATATTCAAAATATGTATATATCACCCCAACATTACAAGTATTTTCACTTTAATGCTGGAGCTTTAATCAAAATAAGAAAGAAAGAAATAAGACCTATTTAAGTCATAATTTGTCATCCCAATGTTGGCTAGTTATCGCACCGATGATGGTCTAGTTCCCTAGCGCTATATCCTCATCGCTCTAGTGATACAAGCTTTTGACCACAATGACCTAGTGACAGCATGATAGTGCCCCAACAATAATGCGTTTCTTGACCTAACAAAAATTAAGGTTTTCAAACTCAAATCAATCCCTATCAAAGGCCACTCGTCCGTAGCCTTCAAACATCATGCAAGAAGATATGAGACATTCAAGAAACTTACAAAACAAGTCTTAGAGAGCAATTGAAGCATAATAACCAAGCTTAGAGGGAGATTCAAGGTGCGTCAACAACACATTTTTAAGAGCAATTCGACGTTTCTATTGGTTTGCCATTAATTGTATCATTTTTCTTATTATTTTTGCCGTTATTCTCTTGTGGCCAAGAACTAATGTTCTTTCTAGGATTAATAATTGAACTCAATATGTGCACTTAATTGCCACATCTTTCTAATATTTAATAAACTTAGTTCTTTGTTATTCAAATTATTCATTCTTAATGCTTTATTATATCTGGCCAATATTATAATTGAATTGGTAATACTTTGATAAAGTCGGAAGAAGCCTCACTGTATTTAGACCTAGATAATTTGATGTACAATTATAGAGTAACATTCAATATTGTATATATAAGTTTCAAATTATGATAGGACTATACCTAATTAGCATGTATGATCAATAAGACTTATGCTTAATGAGTCTTAATTTATTAAATACTATATGGATATAGGTATTTGGTAAATTAAGATATACTTGTATGACCTTATGAGAGGTTTGTGAATATAATAGCGTCTTGATCAATAACAAAGACTAAGGGAATTAAATATTAGATGATTAATCATTAGCAAACATATTGAGGGATAATATTAATCATAGCCTTTCTCTATATTGCCATCTTTCAAATTTCTTAACATTGGGTCATTGCTTTTATATTTTTTAATTTCATTCTTAAGATTTTTATTTTTCTGAATAATTACTAGAAAGAAATTATTTTAGTATTTGGTTAGAAAGAAATATTATCCCTACGGATTCGACATCCGACTATTTGTCTCTTTATTACATGAGTATGATAGTGTATACTTGCACTTAAATTTAAGATATAAAAATATTGCATCAATCATGTATTAAATTACTCTAACCTAAACACAATTACCTTTTTCAAGTCTATCAATGTGTTCCTCAGCCAATCAAATAGCCAAAAATATTGAAAGCTTCAAGATCAAATAATTTGAATAATAAAAAAATCAGTTCATAAAATATTTAAAAATGTTAACAATTAAGAGCACATATTGAGTTTAAATTATAACCCTAGAAAATAAATTAGCTCATGGTTACAAGATAATAAAAAACAATAAATAATTGAAAGCATGATACAACAAAAAAGCAATCCAAATTTGAATTCTTAAATTCCACCTTGTAGTTGGTTGATCTCATAAGAATTCATTGAAATTCCCTTGCTTCTCTTGATATATGCGAAACTTCTCTTTAAATTGCTTTAAATTATGTTCTATTTTCTCTAAAGAACCTAAGTTGTTAATTTGTAAAAGGCTAGGATGAATAGCTTTTTTTATAGGGAAACTTTAAAGTCTTAGAGTCGTATTTCAAATTAGATTCAAAATCACACTAGCAATAAGGAGTTCTCTATTCATCACTATGGCATTGCTTTAAGACATTCCATTTGTTGAATGGTAGCCATTCAATGCTGGGGCGTTGAATCTTGGAAATCAGGGTTTTAAAATTACTCGTATCGCTGAGGAAATGGCTTGTTGGCACTAAAGCAGTTCAAGTTTTGGGATTATCACCTTAAGGGTCTCCACCAACTGCTGGAGCATTATTCCTCTTCATTATGGCCTTCATTCGTAATTTTTCATATTTTACATTTAAGTCCTTATTTCTATTTTTGACTCCAATTTCTGTAGCTTTGCTCTAATTTCTTCACTTTCCATCTTGTAATGCTCAAACCCTATAAAATTAACATTAAGCACATAAATAGCCTTTTATTCACTTAAAAATAAACATTTTCTAAGTAAAATGGGGATAAAATACAGATCCGTTTTTCTTTTATCAAACTTCCCCGAATTTGAGAATTTTTCATTCACAAGGAAAGAGAGATAGAAGTAAATAGAAAATAAATTAAAGCTTGACTCAATAAAACTAAAAAAATATGATAAACTATATTGATTTGATGATCATAATAAAATCTCAAAAGTCTGTTATAATATCAACCAAGTTATTTAGAATTAACAAATAACCTTTAATAACTCAAAATACCATCATTAAGTTCTTCATTCTTCCTTATAAATGATCACCTTGTGTATATGTGCAGTCAGCAAGTAATAATCAAATTATACCTAGATTTACTCAAGTACTCAAGATTATATAGAAAGATAGTGTCTCGACATATTTTTATTTATAATAACACTACCATAGACTTGCTTCCTATACCACTTTTCACTAATGTATAAAGACACATGTCTAAGTATTTATTCGGTCTTTTATAAGCTTGTAACATAGACTGGAGTCAAAGTGGGATATAAGGATAAATATTTTAACTCAAGTTACACCATGAACAATAAGCTTTTTTTTAGAATTCTCTTGATTTTCCTTCCATTGATTTATTTCTTTCCCCAAATTCTAGATTTTTATATCCTTCTTTCAACTAATAATTTCAAAGAAATTCTTCTTTTCCTAAGCTGGGGCTATAAAGAATTAAATTTTTTTTTAATAAAAAAACTAACTTACCCCAAACCTAGATTGATATTTACTAACCATACTTTATTGTTTTTGACTCAATTCCATACAAGATGGTACCTTTTCATGCAACTATAATTTTTCACCTTCTATGAGTATTTCTAAGTAAATCTAAGGTTTATGGTGTTGCGGGTAATGTTTTGATAAATAATCTTAGAGTCCAAAATTGTAATGTGGTTTAACCAATAAATGGGTATGTAGGCTTGGAAGGGTTAAGTAGGAATAAATATATATCTAAGGTAGGTTAGAAAGGCTCAACCGGTCCAAAAATGGCTGAATTTCATTTTCCTATTCATGTGTTTCCTAGGATTTCACCTTAAATACTAATCTAGCAAGTTCTAGAGTGTAAGTCCTCGAGACATGAGTGTACTATTTAAGTATGAGCATCTCTAAGCGAAATTTTAACTAAACATGCTTTTATTTCAATGTGTGTATAAATAGTTGATCAAGTACAAGGTTAAAATTAGTCTAAATTTAGTATATGAATTATCTCAAGTGTTTATCATTTCTTAAAGACTTGAGAAAAATAAATTTCAGTTGATATTTTATTTCTTATCATTAACTAGTGGTCATCACCTCAATCCTAAGACTAATAGTCAAATAATAAAAAATGACATCATAAAATTAATAAGGGCGTACGCACTAATATAATTAGTTCTTGATTGGGATATTTTGCTCAAAATCATAAATAATTTGACTATTTAATTGTATTTTTAGTCGTAAATAGGTGCACGAGAAAAAATGTGATGAATAAGAACAAACATGAGGCAAATCAGGTGTAAAATAGTGTAGATGCCTAAACCCAAGCATGGGTACCGTAGAGCCTAAGGCTAGGCGCTGCAATGCTGAAGGCAAAAAGCTTGCTGAGTTGCTGAGCGTCCAGTGTCGCGAGACCCATGTGACAAGTGAAATACCTTCTTAAAACTTCTATTTCGACTTAGATTTGAAGGCCCTCAACCCTAGGTTTCTCATACCTATAAAAGCACTATTTTAAGCGCACAAATATAGATTTTAGAGGGGTAAAAAATGTAGAGAAATAATTCACACACAAAAGTAAGAGATCAAAGTCAAGAAATTATGATTCAAGTTCAAGATTAAAGATTCAAGTCAAAGAAGAGAGAGAAACACATCAAGGCCTTTCTTGAATAGTTTTTCTTATCTTTCCTTATTATTATGTTCTTGATTATGATGTCTTTGGTTGACTGGTTTGATACTGTTGGTTTTGTGATGAGCTAAGCCTGTTTATCTAGGGTTAGACTATTGAACCTATTATATAGCTAGGTTTTATATATTCTTAGTTATTAATCTTAATACATATAATTGATTCATTCTATCTTAATCTTAATGTTTTCACTATATCTCCTCAATATTAGGAATGACTGAGGAACCATGATGAACTCGATGGATAGATTCATGTGTTTAGTCTAGGATAGTTTAATGTATGATCATAGGGTAACAACTATGAGTTCTATGCAGGATAGACATATACTTAGATGGAATGTATGGCATGAATTAGACTTGATCTTATTGAATTACATTCTAATTTAATTACCATAGACATATAGATGATTCTTAGAGTGCGTAATATAGTCACTCGATCATCGACAGAGGCTTATGTAAGATGAAAATCTAAGCCAACAATTGGTATCAAGGGATTATCTAAAAGGTTAATAAATCTAATGAAATACTATAGGATGAATCAAAACCATAGATTATCTTTATTTTTGAATTCAACCCTTACTTGTGTTTAGTTAAATTTGATAGAATTAGGTTAATTGAATTTTAGAATTTAGTTTTTTTGGATAGAAGTTAAGTAGATATAATTTTAGTAATTGGTTGATAGAAATAGATAGCATAGTCCCTATGGGAATGATATTTGAATTTTAAATCTTATATTACTTGATATGATAAAATGTATTTGTGCTTAGCTATTAAACCATATATCAAGTTTTTGGCACCGTTGAGGATTTTTCTACCCAAACACTAGAGAGCTCAAAGACATGGAGATTTGAATTCTACAAAAAAAAGAAAAAATTAAGGCATAGAAAGAAAATGAAAAAGAATGATTGGCAGTGGTATAAGAGGATCAAAGAGAATGGCACAAAAGAACCACTTCACTGTTCTAAGATTCAAGTCTTTCCAGAGAAGCACAAGGAGAATACGGCGAGAATTGTCCCAAGGTCTAATTGTAAATATGTGGAAGCCTAAAGAAAGGAAAGCCAAGAAGCTTACATTTAAATAAGCTTTTAATATCAACTTTGACTAACCATAAGAGTAGAAAGAGCTCCATCAAGCTGACAACGCTAAATCAAGTACTTCTTGAAAAGAAACCCAAGTATTTTTTATTTTTATTCGCTTATTTTTAGTTTTAGTTATATTAGTTTCTTTTTATTGTTAGGAATAAAATAGGCCAATCATTCAAGGTGGCAGCACACACATTTACAAGAGTTAGGAGCAAAGGAACACCACAATCCAGTCAATAGACAACAACGCTACAATGTTTTAACATCATCGACCAAGGGAGTTTTTCTTACTTTTACTTTTACTTTTCAACATTGAGGACAATGTTTAATTTAATTTTGGGGATAGGAAACACATTTACTTGTGTTTATTTTGCTGCTTTTATTAATTGGTTATCTTGTAGGATAAATATTCTTTTAGTTATTAAGTTTTGGTCCAGAAGATGATCATTAGTCTATAGGAAACAATAGATACTTGAGATAATTCTTATATCGTAAATCTTGAACTCTTATATCATAAATCTTGAACTGAGTTCAATATTTGAAATAAGCATGTATTAGTTGAATTTTTTACTTAGAGATATTCATGCTTAAGTAGTACACCACAGTCTCAATGATCAATACTCTAGAACTTGCTTGATTACTATTTAAGATGAAATCCTAGAAAATACATGAATAAGAAAATGACATTAGCTTATTTTTTGGACCGATTGAGCTTTTTTTAGCCTACCTTATATGCATATTTATCTATAGTTACCCCATTTGAGCCTAAAGACCTATTTTTCTACTTAACCACCTTACAAGTCTTAAGCTTTGAGTTATTTATCCTAAAATATACCTGTAGCACCATAAACTTTGAGTTTACTTGAAAATATTCTTAAAAGAAAAAAGGTTGTATGTGTGAGAAAAAGGATACTAAAATGAAAAGGAATAGGTATTGAAAGTGTTTATTAGTCTAAGTTTAGGGGTGTGTATAAATATATATATATATATATAAAGAAAAAAGAAAGAGATTTAAATGTATAAATATCCCTAACTTAAGAAAAAGAATAAATTCTTTGCAATAGAGTGATTAAAAGAAAGATGGGAATATCATAAGTATGGGTGAGTAGATAAAATAAGAAGAAGAAAGAATAAGGAAGTTCTAAGTAAAGTTAAGCTTTAATGGTGTGATTTGAACTTTATATTTATCCTTATATTACACATTGACCCTAGCCTTATGTTATAGGCTAAGTAAAGTCTTAAATAGATCCCTAGACATGTATATTTCGGCATTAGTGGAGAATAACATGAACAACAAGCTTATAGTAGTGTATTATAAATTGAATTATGCTGAGATATCATTTTTATGTACTATCTTAAGTTATGGGGTAAATCTAAGTTTTTATTTAACTACTAACTTGCTTATTGCACACACGAACAAGTAATCATTTATAAGGGAGAATGAAGTACTTGATGAATGGTATTATAAATTATTAAAAGTTGTCTATTGTGTTCTAAAAGGACTTGTACCATTTAACCGCCTTTGAGAAAAATGAGGATGATCATTTAATCAACCCAATCTTGTTTTTAGTTTGTATTTTATTTTAGAGTCAAGAATAAATTGTGATTATTTGTTCTTGTTTTGCTTGAAGACAAGTAAAGTCTTAAGTTTTGGGATATTTGATATGGCCATAAATGCACTAGTGTAATTAGTCCCAGACTTGTGAATTTTGCTCTAAATCAAGAATATTTAGCTATTTAATTGTGTTTTTAATCATAAATAGGTGTCCAAGGGAAAATGTGATGAACATCAATAAATGGGAGAGAATCGGATGTAAAACAACAAAAATGCGCTCAAAACACGCAATGTCCTAAACTCAGGGCTAGGTGCCACGGTGCCTAAGGTAAAAAGCTGAGTGTTGTGTCACCCAATGCCTAGCACCACAGCACCTAGCTGACCACCATGATAGTTTGTGTTCCAAGTCTCGATGTTGAGACCCAAACGCCACGGGCCTATACAATAAGTGAAATTCCCTCTTAAAACTCCTACTTCGGCTTGGATCTGAAGGCCCTTGACCTTAGGGTTTCTCAAACTTATAAAAATACTTTTTTAAGAGCCAAAAAAAATATTTTAGAGATGAAAAAAATATAAAGAAATAATTCACACACAAAAGTCAGAGATCAATGCCAAGAAATCAAGATTCAAGTTCAAGATTGAAGATTCAAGTCAAGGAAGAGAGAAAAGCACATCAAGGTGCCTTCTTTAATAGTTTTTCTTATCTATCCTTATTATTATTTTCTTGATTATGATGTCTTTAGCTTATTGGTTTGATGCTATTGGTTTTGTAATGAGCTAAACTTATTTTTCTAGGGTTTGACAAATAAACCTAGTATATAGTTGGATTTTACGGATTCTTAGTTATTAATCTTAATACATATAATTGATTTATTCTATCTTGATCTTAATGCTTTTGTATACTTCATCAATTATGAATGATTGATGAACCATGATGAACACAGATGGATTCATTTGTTTAGCATATGATAGTTTGATGTATGATTATAGGGTACTAACTATAAGTTTCATATAGGATAGACAAATACCTAGATGCTATGTATGGCTTGACTTAGACTTTATATTAATGAATTAAATTCTAATTTGATTATTATAAACATATAGATGATTGTTAAAGTGCGTAATATAGTTACTCGACCATTGACAAAGGCTTGTGATGAGATTAATATCTAAGCCCACAATTGGTAGTGAAGGATTAACTAAGAGGTTAATAAATCCAATAAAATAATAGGGGATGAGTAAAAACCTAGATTATCTTTATTTGTGAATTCAACCCTTGTATTTAGTTTAATTTGATAGAATTAGCTTAATTAAATTTCAAATTTTAGTTTTCTAGATAAAAGTTAAGTAGACATAAATTTTGTAATTGGTTAATAGAAATAGATCGCATAGTCCATATGGGAATGATATGGACTTTAGATTCTATATTACTTGATATGTGCACTTGAATTTAGCTACTAAAGTATATATCAAAACTAGCAAGGAAAAATTCATACAGTAAAAAATAATCATAGATAAGTATTTTCCTCCCCAAACTTAAATTTAACATTGTCTTCAATGGCGAAAAATAAAAAAGAGAGTAGAAATCTTCCCTGGTAATTGAAGGCTTAGCATTGCAGTATTTAAGTCTTGATATATTTTCTTATCTCTTAATGGTGCAACCTCTTGTGCTGCTTCTTAAATGCTAACTTTTTTTCTTCTAATATCACTAGAAATAAATAATTTTAAAGATAAAAAATTACTTTGGGTTGCCTCTTAAGAAGTGGTTAATTTAACGTCATCGGGTGGATGTCATGCTTATACTTTTGCGATGGATTAAACTGCATGTCTAAGGCATCTCGCTTATGGACCTTTATTTGTATCTTTGAGAGTTAACACTCTTTTTCTTCTGCTTCTATAGCTCCATAAGAAAATTTATTACATGTGGTTTTGACAACCTTGATTTGAGCTTTTCCAAAAAGAATTGGATCTTAGACTAGAATAATTAACCTTGTTGGCTGATATCTAACTACCTTTTATTGATGATCTTTCCATTCCCCTTCTTTTTTTTTTATTTTTTATTTTGTGTAGTTTTATCTTCTCGTAAGCTTGTAGTTGTATGGCTTCTATCACTTTTAATTTCGGAGGTGGTGGTGCATCCTTCAGAATTACCATGTCAACTTTAAAACATTGGGAGACATTTTTGGAAAATTGCTAGTGAACAAGATCTTCTACTGAAGTTGTTGTGGAATAGTGGTTGGAGAGTATATAGGTTATATTTACTTTGAAGTGCTACTAATTCCTTTTCTTTTGTAGTGACTTCTTTTTTGTTTGCTTTTTTTTTTCTTCTAACAAGCTCTTATTTGGTTGAGATGTTTCAATAACTATTGATAGTTCTTGTTTACTCCTCAAGGTGATTTCTTGGTATCGCTTTCTATCTTCTCTTAGATTCATCTATGTGTTACTGAGAATGGGGCCTTGTGGACGGCTATTCATTATTGAGGCTAACTCTCCAACTTAAATCTCTAAAGTTTATAAAAAAGCTATTTGGCTTTAAAAAAGTTGATCTATCTTGTTCATGTATTGCATTAGCATCTTCTCTAAGGCAGAGATATCTTCGTACTGTTGTTAAGGATATGGTAGCATGCTAAGAGGATCTTTCTACCTTGGATCATTAAAGTTGGAATTGAAGGTGTATTGCTGCTAGTGATAGTTTCTCATGTAATGCGCATTCTCCATATATTGGCCATTCGAATGGCTGCCACCATAGAACTCACAAGTGACGGGTCGACTCTTTATAGCATTAATGGCATTTAATTCTTAGAGAACATATTGATTTGTGCAACTAATGAGGTGAAAGCCTTTATATTTTGTTAGCCTACAATCTCTCTTGGGGCTATTTTTACTACAGGCTATTGATAATTATTGGATGTCATCTTCTTTAGCAAGTTTATACTTCATCAATCGGTTTGTTAATTAGAACTTCCCTTGCTATTACATCTACTATGGCCCATAACTACCCTATCAAGCAATTATAGAAAGTTTGTATGAGCAGCCACTTTAGAATCCTATTATACAAAAATCTCATCAGCATGTATTTGTATCACACTTATACTTTATAAAAGTTTTCGAGTCATGTTGCATGAAATAAGTGATGTCATTACTCATCATTGTTGTCTTGACTAATGGAAAGAATTTTGATAAATTTATAGGCCAGGTCATCCCATGTTGAAATTAATCTTGATGGTAGGGACATCAACAAACTGTTTGCCTTGTCTCAAAGTGAAGAAAAGAAACAGACACAACAATATTACATCATCTAAGACTTCATTATATTTGAACAAATTACGAATCTCTAAAAATTTTATGATATGTGCATTTAGATCATCATTTAGAAATCAACCAAATTATACTAAGTCTTTTAGCATCTAGATTGTTCCCAATTGAATATCAAAGTGCTTGGCATTCATTGTTGGTTAGCATATGCTGATGTGAATGCTATTAATCATTGGGATTGTATAATCCCTTAAACATCTATGTTCTGCCACTTGCTATTGCAATTGAATTTGATAGGCCGTGATGTAGAATTGAAAGGTAACCTAAAAAATAAAAACAAAAAGAACTGAAAAACAACTATATAAAATAAAAAAAGAAAAATAATTATAAACAAAAATAACAAAAAAACGTTTGAAGTAAAAATAAGATAAATTGATATTAGTATTGAAAAAATTAATTAATTCTCTGATAACATCGCCAAAAAACTTGTTATATTATTCCTAAACACAACTTAAACGCAAGTATACGTATCGCAACAAGTAATATAGTGTTAAAATCGGATGTCGAACCCATAGAGAATTAATATGCATTTTTTACAAAATACTAAAATTGTATATTCTTATTTTTATTCAGAAAATCAATGTCTCAATTGAAATTAGAAGAAGAATACTAAATTTATGAATGCAAATAATCTAAAATTACCACAAATAGCAAATTATAAAATTTGCAATATAGAGAAAGTTTAGGATTATAACTATCCCTAAATATGTTTTTCTAAAAATATTATTCTTAATATTTAATCCTTCAGTTTTATTATTAGTCAAGACACTAGCATTTTCACTAGATTCTTTTGATGATCAAGTAAATATATCTTACATTACCAATTATCTATATTTTTATAATAATCCAATAAAATTAAGACTTATTAAGTTTAAGTTCTTTTAACCATACGTGTCATATAGGTATATTCCTATCCTAGATCCGAAACCTATAGATATTACCATAAGCTAAACACAAGAATGACTTTTCCAAGTCTATCAATGTCTCAATCAATCAATAATTTGTATGGAATATTGAGAGCATTTAGATAAAATAATTTGAATAATAAAAACTGAGTTCATAAAATATTAAAAAGTATAACAATTAAACACACATATTAAATTCAAGTTATAATCTTAAAAAATAAAATTACTTCATGATGTAAGATATTAAAGGCAAGAAATAATTAAAAATATAATACAACCAAAAAGCAAACCAAATTTGATGTCTCAAATTCTACTTTGCAATTAGTTTATTTCATAAGAATTCACCAAAATTCCCTTGCTTCTCTTGATATGTGTTGAACTCTCTCTCTAAATTGCTCTAAATTATGCTATTTTTTCTAAAGAACCTAAGTTGTGAATTGTAAAAGACTAGGATAAGTAGCTTTTTATATGGAAGCTTTTGAGTTGTATATAAAATCAAATTTGAAGTTTGTGATAAAATCTATCACGAATTATTGATAGAATAAAATTCATGAGAAATTCTATAATAAATTTATGATAATAATATATTTTTATCACAAAATTTTTATCATTAAATCTTTTTTTTTAGTAGTAAATATTAGAGTTTGACTCAAATCAAATAAAAACTGTCTAGAGATGGGCTAGATATAGACATAGACTTACCTTGTTCGAGTTTTATTAGGTGTTATTTTAATATTTAGCCTAAATCAATCCCCATTGAATTTTCTCTAGTCAATAGCTCGAGTAAGATTAACCATGAATTTCTAAATGCATGTCTTTCACTTTCATTTTCGCAACTCACAGTTCACAGCACAGGTCCAAAAACCGATGACATTAACCCACTCTTTACGGTGCATAAGAGTGGTTAGGTCATTAGCTACTAAAACTGCAAAGCAAATTCTATTGGCTTTAAAGGCATATAAAGGGACCAACCTCTATAGCCACTTCAATTATACAACAAACAAGACCAAGGAAAAAGTGCTCTCAGGAAAATACAGAAACCACAACAAACAAGTGTTCTCTAAGAAAACGTTCATCAAGTACAAAGCGCCTGACATTTGTGACTTGAGCTAAAATGTTACTTTCATTACTTAGAAGCTGTAGCACATACACAAATTCCAAATTCTCACAACTAAATAGAAAAGGAAAAAGGAAAAGAAAAACAAAGAATGATTTCAAAAAGAAATCAATCATCTCATAAGCTCGGAATTTATGATAATGAACATATTACTTGATAACTTGTAGAAACATTACATGCTACAGAAGGAAAACAAATTTCAAAAAAAAAAAAAAAAACACAATGTTTTGATAACATACTAAAGAACTAAAAGATGACCATTACAATGTTAATGACAATACTCAGGGAGGAAAGGATTTGCTTATTTATTTAATAATTTACCATGTTTTGGCCTGATTTCAATACCTTGGACTATGAGGCCACCCTTATAGTAAAGACCTCTTGTCTCCATAACACTCAATTCCAACTCATCCTCTTTATCCTCTTTATTGAGAAAGTTGCCTAACTCGATCTGCATCCAGCCATCTCCTCTATCTTTAGGACAAATAGATTTCTTCAAAATCCAATGCCAGCGTCGCTTCCGCTCCCTTTCTGCAGCTTTGACCCAATCCTGGTCAAATTGACGCATACACTCCCTTTCTGGATCGAAATAATCTAAACATACAATTCGTTTACTGCCTTCACTTCCAACAAGTGCGACACTCCCTTGTAATGGCTGATGTTCAAATCCACCGGCTGATGGTATCAATTTGTACACAAGATAAGCTGTATAAAGTGTACTAGTAGATAGACTTCGTGTACTAATCCTTCCACGGATTTCAAGGCAACGCGCAGGACAAAGCAAAACCACCTCTGGAAACCTGGTTTGACATGTAATCAACAAATCTTTAGACTCATCATTAAAAAGTAATAAAATTAAATAATGGGAGAAATGAAGGATACGATAAAGAGAGACACCACTCGGGTACACACGTGTAGCTGGTTTTGCATATAATCAATATATCTTTACACTCATCATTAAAAAAATAAAATAAATTAATCGGAGAAATGAAGGCAATGAGAAAGAGAGAAACCCGGAGTCGTTGGGTAACCATTCCGGATCCATCCAAGGATACGTATCACTCAAGACAAATGTGAGATCCCTGGCTGATATCATGTAACATTTCTTCCCACTCAGCTTGTCCAGTGAAAAAAGCTGTCCAATATTACTAGAAAAATTAGATTTGCAGCTTCATAATCAATGGAAAAGAAGAAGATTATAGAAGGCAAAAAAGATGCAGTAAAATTCGCCAAAATAAAAAATAGGGAGCGTGTGTGAAAGTACTTAAAAAGCACTTTGTACTAAGTAGTCAAGAACTCAACAGTTTGTTTCTAGAAAACATGGTAAAAACAAAAAATTGAAAAACACATATCAATTGTTTCTCCATAATGAACGTGCTTTTTTAATCTCGAAAGAAGACTTATCACTGTTGGGATATTACCTTTTTGCCACCGTCTACAAGGATGGGGTTCTGACAAAGGCTAAAGAAGAGCTCCTTCTTGGACGAGAACCTGAAGGAAGAAGCCGATGCCGAAGAAGAAGACGAAAGCGTCGAATTGGAAATTACACTCTGGTACTCCGGCGGGATGAACCGTTCCCACACCGCGTCAGATTCGGCAGCGGAATTAAAGATTTTTGAAACCGATGAAAGCCGACAAGCATCGCGAGGACTCGTAAAGGAAATGATGTTCGCTATGCAACCCTCCGGTAACCGCTCCATTTCTCCTACAATGCGATTTGCCCAAACGCAGATAACTATTTGTCGTTTGGATTCGGTGATTTTTAATTTTAGGCAGCCGATGTGTTGTGCGTTATATAGAGGGTATGTAACGATTAAAAGAAAACTTAGAAGCCAAGGTTTGTTTTTTTTAGCAACTTAGAAGTTAATTCTTGATATCTCCAGAATTAAAATATTTATGGTATGTAATAAAGTTGTTCTTATCTAATGATAACCTCTGAATTTATGTTATTGCGTGAGTGATGGATTGACATCTGGACACTTCAATTTTTGGCCGATGTAAAAATGAAAAGGTTAGCAAGAAGAGAGAAATAATTCAAAGAAAATAAAAGTTATTTATATGAGTTTGACATTTGATTTAAAAGTTCTTTTATTATTTGTAATAATAGCATATATCTATACTTAATTTAATACTTAAAATACACATAACAACCACTTGACTATATTATTAACGATCACATTTTGCTGTACGTCATTTAACATTTAAATTTTGTTCAACTTTATATCAAAAACTAATTTATAAAATAAATAACTATAAATAGTAATGTAATGTTGTTCTATTATTATATAAAATATATAATAATATTTATGGTATATAATAATAATTCAAAGAAATATTTATGGTTATTTATTGGTTTTTTGGAAGCTTTGAGTTGGAAAATGTAATAATAGCCTTTGGTTTTGAATTTTTACGACATTATATGGATAGTGAGATGATATTTGGGCACTTTTGAAATCTTGGTCTTTACAAATAAATGAGGAGAGAGATATAATTTAAAGAAAGCTTAGCAATTAAATTTTGGGATCATTTTCAGATTCAAAATTATAATATTATTGTATATAATAAAAATTGCTATTTTTTTAAGAGTTGGGTTGGAATATGTGATATTTGGACTAATTTTATTTTTATTATTCAATAATAAATTTTGGGTTATTACACTTCATTATAAAGATACAATAATCTAGAGTATCACATTCATTACACGAAAATGAACGCGTATTTATTTCCTTTATTATTCTTAAAATTCTAGATTTAGAGAAAGTATAAGATTTTGTCTGTTTATTACGATATTAGGACAACAAGTTCGACTAAGATATTTCTGGAAACAATTGTCGCAAGCAAGATGGAAAAACAAATTCTAAATATTAAAGTAATAAGAAATTGATTTTGAACTTATGATAAATTTTTTTTTTAATTTTGAAAAAGAGTGAGAATTTTTATTTTTTTTGGGAACAGAACCTCATAGTAGAAAACTCAGCAACGCTTTCCCTCCAAAAAAAAAAAAGAACTAGGCAATGCTCTAATAACTATAATTTTCCTTTTATGAATAATGTTCCACATTCTAATTTTGGATCTTAAGTAATAATTTATCAAATAATTATTTAATATAATAGATAATTTTAAAATTTATATTATTTTATTATTTAATAATTACTTGACACATTATTTTTTTTAAATATAATTTAAAATGTACAACATTACTCATATTTTATTAAGTAAGCTTATAATAACATTATACTTGTAAAAGAAGGAATAAAGAAAGGAGAAATCTCCTAATATTTCCTAAAATACAGACCCATTAACTAATTGTTTACAACATAACATTAACATAACCTGGCATTTAGATTTGCATAAAGAATAATACTATATTTTTTAAATATTATTTTAAAATTGTTATTGTAAATAATGTGTTAATTAATTATTTAATAGTAAAATAAAATATTATTATTTTAAAAGTTACACAATTCAATAATTATTTAACACATTAATTTAAAATATAAATTATAAAATAATATTTTAAAAGTGTAACATTACTCTATGGCAAAGTACTATAAATTTCTCAACCCTCAATTTAAAGGTCAACTACAACCAAGCTGTATATACTATATTGTATCTTAATTTTAAAATTATTTTTAAATCATTAATCATCTCAATTATTATTTCAAGAAATTATGCAGATCATAAAATATGTTCGTTTTACAGATAAATCTGATTTTTTTTCATTTACTTCTCTCTCTTTTCTTTCTTTCTTTCCTTTTTCTTTTTTAAAAAATTCTGAACGTAAATAATGATTTTCAATGATCAATCCTAATATTCTTTGTACATAAAATAGTGTTTTGGAAGGTTTAAAAGAAAAACTGTATGGTTTATATTGAAATACAGAAAGAAATATATTCATTGCTTCATCATTTTCTCTTCATTCTCGAATTTATTAACTTGGTATCAAAAGCCAATGGCTAACACAAGCTCAAATCCAATCATCGACCTTGGTAATGATAGTTTTAACCCAAATATTGATAACACAACAAATCAGGAACAAAACTAGGTACCAAGAGTTTAAATGATGTAGAGTCAAACAACCTAAAACAACCAAATGATGAGCAATTTATCCTCACTGTCACAAACAAGCTTGACAGAAAATAACTATATAATATGAAAAAATCAAGTTCTTCCTTTTATCCGTGGGAATAACCTTGAGAACTTCATTAAAGAATCACTCATTGTACCAAATAAATATGTTGTCACTCATGATAAACCACAAAATATGATAACCATTGAATATCCTCACTATCATCGTTGGACAAGGCAGGACCAACTACTCCTTAGTTAGCTGCTGTCTACTTTAAGTGAAATATAATATGCTCAGTCACAAAATATACCACTTCTCTAAAATTGTGGACTGCCTTAGAAAACATGTTTTGCCTACAATCACAAACAAGACTTCTTGAAATTATAAGGCAACTCAATATAACTAAAAAAAAATGAAAAATGACCATCTCTAAATATTTTGCAAAAATAAAAGCACTTGCTAGAAGTCTCAATGCTTCAAGAAAGCCAATATCAGATGATGAGCTCAAAGGTTTCATCTGAGGAGGGCTTGGATAAAACTATGACTTTATTGTGGTGAATATTGAGTCAAGGTTAGAGACGATAACAATTAAAGATTCTTATGCTATACTATTGAGATTGAGGGTAGGTTGGATCTAAATAGAGGTAATAATAGTGATTTTGAAGCCAATATGTCATATAACAGAAGTAACAACAATTAAAATTGAATGGGACAAGGCAGAGGAAATGGTGGTAGAACACACATCACTGGAAATAAAGTAGTTTTTTTCTCAAAATAGAGAAAACAAGACTAACAACTAGTCTGGTGGAAGAAACAACAGTCAAATGAAAGGAAAAGTTAAAGGACAACTAACCAAAACAAAGCCAAAAATGTGGCACCAAATCTACTTGAAACCTGGTCATGAGGCCATTGAATGCTGCATAGGTTTGAAGAAGACTTTCTACCAAGGCAAGAAAACCAACAAAACTCAGCATATGAAACCTATGAAGATGATCATAATGATGATCAAGGATGGTATCTTGACAATGAGGCAAAAAATCATATGACCAACAACACAAGCAATATGGTAACTCAAACTTAATACAAAGATAAGCAAAAAAAAGTCACTGTTGGTAGTTGTTAGAAACTAACTATTATTCATGTTGGTAATTACAAATTGCCTATTGTACTGAAGATTCAAATTGTGCTTTTATCTTACTTAAGGATGTGATATATGTGCCTGAAATGACTAAGAAAATCCTTAGTAATTCTAGACTCATAAGAGAAAATAATATGATTATAACTTTCTTTGATGATACTTATGTTGTAAATGACACGATTAGGAAGGTTTTGCTTTAAGGATGATACTTATAAAGATGATGATGATAACCAACAATGGTATCTTAATCATGGAGCCACAAAAACTGTTCCTACCTCTCCACATGAGATGTTGAAGGGTAGAAAATTGAGTCTTAAGTATCTTAAGATTTAGGACTATCCTGATTACATAAGAGTTATGCAATAGGATAAACTTGCACCTAGAGGGTACAAGTATAGGTTTATTGGGTATGCCAAGAATTTCACAAGATACTAGTTTTATGATTCAGAAGAATGAAATGTGTTCGTTGCTTGGAATGCTACTTTTCTTAAGAAACAATTTCTTGAGAATTGTAAGGATTGTAGAAATATTGTACTTGACAAAGTCAATCAAGAATCTAATGTACTAGAGATGAATATTGATGGTCAAATAAACAGTGAAGCTTTTATACACCCTTCACATAGGTCAAAAAGGATGTCTAAGCCACCTATTAGGTATGATTAGATGCCTGAAGGTGTATTTCAAGTTTCCTTGATAGACGAAAATGATACTTTGACTTACAGAGAGGCAATGTTAGCCATCGACTCGAGAAAATGGCAATAAGCCATGAAATCTAAAAATTGACTCTATGCATCAGAATCAAGTCTTGGACTTGGTTGAGCTTCCTGAAAGAATAGTACCTATCAGTTATAAATGGATTTACAAAAGGAAGTGTGAGCTTTATGGAAAAGTAGAAAGCTTCAAGGCCCAACTAGTAGCAAAAGGTTATACTTAGCGATATGGAATCAATTACTAAAAGACTTTTGCACCAGTCGTGATGTTAAAGTCGATTAGAATTTTGTTGGCTCTAGCAGCATATTATAAATTTGAGACTTGGTAGATGGATGTAAAGATGGTGTTTTTGAATGAATACCTTAAGAAAGAGATATTCATGAAATAGTCTGAAGGTTTTACATCCAGCCAGACTTTTGGTCTAGTACGCAGGCTGGAGAAGTCCACTTATGGGCTTAAACAAGCCTCCTAGAGCTGGAATCATCGTTTTGATAAGGTAATTAGAAAGTTTGGTTTCATAAAAAATGAGGAAGAAACTTGTGTGTATAAAAAGGTCAATGGGAGCATACTGGTCTTCTTAGTTCTCTATGTGAATGACATACTGATCATTGGAAATGATATTGGTATGATACAATCCACAAAAAGCTATATGAGTAAGAACTTCTCCATGAATAATTTGGGAGAGGCTTCCTATATACTAGGTATAAACCTTTATAGAGATTAGGGGTGGGAAATTTTGGGTTCGGGTCAGGTTTGAGAATTTCCAACCCCTACCCAAACCTGATTGGGATGCCGAAATATGTCCCGATCGGGACACATTTTGAGTTAGGACAGGTCGGGTCAAAAAATCTCAATTATTTTTTTTAAAAAAATTATTTTAAAATGACGTAGTTTTGGGTCGGGTTTGGGACTAGTTTGGGACAATTCAGGACGATTTAGGTCAAGATCAGGATGGGTTCAGGATAATTCGGGATGGTTTGGGTTGAGTTCAGGACGGGCTGGGAATTCCCGTTCGGGACAGAAAATTCTGTCATGAATGAGTCAGGAACACATTCTCATTCTCGTCCCGACCTGAAATTTTAGAATGGGTCGGGTTCGAGAATAATGCCCACCCCTAATAGAGATAAAGCTAAAAAATTGATAGTACTCTCTCAATCATTGTACATTGATAGCATCTTAGAAAGGTATAATTTTACTAATTATAAGACAGATAATATACCTTTTAGACACGGTCTTCATCTTTCAAGGAGAATATCTTCCCAGATGAAAGATTAAGAAGTTAGAGTGTTTAAAATAACACATGCACCAGCTATTGAAAGCCTGATATATGTTATGATGTACACGAGACCAAACATCAGTATGACTATAAGTGGTACAAGCTGTTACCAGTTTGATCTAGGTGATAGTCATTGGATGGCAGTTAAACATATAATGAGATACCTTAACAGTATGAAAGATAAGTTTCTCACTTATAGAGACAGTGATTTACAAGTGAGAATACACAGATTCAAACTTCCAATTTGACATAAATGATAGAAAGTCTACATCTAGGCATGTGTTTACTCTTAATGGAGGCGTGGTGAGCTGGAAGAGTACCAAGTAGGGGTCTATAGCTGACTCTCCTACAGAGGCAGAGTACATTGCCGCTTCAGAAGCTGCAAAAGAATCTATTTGGATTCGAAAGGTTATCGCCAAGCTCAAAATAGTTTCAAGTTTGTTAGATCATATCTCTCTATTCTGCCACAATAATGGGGCTATAGCACAAGCAAATGAACCAAGATCTCACTAGAACTCTACACATTTGGAGCGAAAATACCACATCATTAGAAAAATATTGGATAGGGGAGATGTAACTTGTAAAATAGATTCTATAAATAATGTAGCGGGCCTACTTACCAAGGTCTTAACTCCAAAGGTATTTAAGAAATACATATAGTCTATGGGTATTAGATACCATTGTGATTGGCACTAGGAACAGTGAGAGATTATTAGGGTTGTGCCTATATGCCATCATAGATTTATATAAATATTTGATATTTATACATTGTATATTTTATTAAATCACTAATTACTATTTAATTATATGATTTAATGCTTGTTACGCTACAGACTCTGTTAGACCTATGTATGCTAAAGTTCTATGCAAAATAGAGGAGACCAGATTAAAGAAAAAGAATGATCTCAAATTTGAGATGATTACCATAGAGGGTGATATGATTTTGTATATGAATTTCATTAAGGTAAAGGATATAGCGCCTGTGACTAGAAATGTCAAATTTCTATAGATTTTAAGTTAAAAATAAATTTATTTATATATATTTGAAGGTTTTATTTAATGTTATCAACTTTATACCATTTGAATTGTAGAAGATTATTAGATGAAAATTTAAGTAAAATATTTAAGTTATTATATATTTGAAGGTTTTATTTAATGTTATCAACTTTATACCATTTGAATTGTAGAAGATTATTGGATGAAAATTTAAGTAAAATATTTAAGTTATCTAATAACTTAAATATTTTACTTAAATTTTCATCCAATAATCTTCTACAATTCAAATGGTATAAGGTTGATAACATTAAATAAAACTTTTAACTTTAAATAAATAAATTTTTAACTTAAAATCTATAGAAATTTGACATTTCTAGTCACAGGCGCTATATCCTTTACCTTAATGAAATTCATATACAAAATCATATCACCCTCTATGGTAATCATCTCAAATTTGAGATCATTCTTTTTCTTTAATCTGGTCTCCTCTATTTTACATAGAACTTTAGCATACATAGGTCTAACCGAATCTTTTCTTTGAGCGTGGAGCGGTTGTGAGTGAAAATCTGCCATTTCTTTTACTTTTCATTTATTATGTTTTCGCATAATGAATATGTATGTTTTATGAGCTTTCGATGCATAAACATGATTTATGATCTTGATATATATTCATAGACATGCTTTTACATGTTCGGTTTAAGAAACAGTTTTAAAATTTCTGCATTTATTTTAAAGGGCATTGGTACTCTCAGATTATAGTGGTGATGATTGTATTAGACCCGGCCAGTATATCCCGTGCACATGGGCAGGTCTTGGGGGTATGTCACTAACTCCGGAAAGTCGGGATGTCGAGTCATGTGAGTCACCCTATGTGTACGGGGTATTGTCTCGCTATATGTATGCGATGTAAGATTCCGCTGTATAGCCAGTGAGATGTCTTGAGATGTCACTGTAGATGCTGCTAGTTGAGGTGCCCCGTGACCTACTCACGTCTGCGGTGCTAGTTGAGTCGCTGCGTGAGTATAGAGCTTTAGGGTTACCATTGGTACAGTTTAGAAAAAAAATGGCCGAGTGAGGATTTTACTAGTTTTCGATTTACCGATAGCATTTATGTATTTATATGCACACATCAATTATTATATTATATAGATTCTAGATATTGTTTTCTAAAGATGTAGAAAAGTCACTCGGCAAGATTTCATTAGCATATGATATTAGAAACTATTTTACAGTTTTAGCTCAGCTTTAGAAGCATGATTTCTGCATGTACTTTAGAATTTGCTATCTATACATGATGTTATTTTATTTGAAATCTTATTTGCACTCACTGAGCTCCTTTAGCTCACCCGTTTTATGTTTTATGTTTTCTAAACCCTTTTCCCAGGTGTAGGTCTCGGTACGCAAGCTGCTGATTCTCCTATTGCCGAGTCGTGGGCCGAACCCGAAGATCATTTTTGTACATGTAAATGTACTAAATAGCACTCTTTACTTTATGTATAGTAGTTGTAGGCATGTATATTTGTATGTATGCTTTGAACCAACAAGAAAAGAATTTGAGGTTATGATGATCATTTTTGCTTTTCATGAGTATGCTCATTTTGTGATTTAAATGGAACTATTGAGATGTGTTGGATTTGATTTGGAAAGGACCGGAGGTCCGAATTAGTAGTATTGAGATGTGTTTGAAATAGAAGTAAAATTTCTTTGCAGGTTTTATATGGATTTTCACAAAAACAGGGGAAACTCTGTCCGTTTGTTTTTAAAATTAAGATGTCATTTTCATGTATATTATAAGACCTTCTCAGTAGTAGCAAGAATTAAAAAGGGGTTCGCCTCGCAGAATTTCTCAACTTACCTAGTTAGGTTTGGAGGAACTTCGGTTGGGGTGCCCGACAGGACCACTGGGATCTATGGAAGAAGATCTCGGGTCGGGTCCTGTCAGAGTTGTATCAGAGCACGGTTTTTAAAGTTTTAGTTAAAAAGTTCATTTTTAGAATGAGATTCTTGAAATTGCATGCATATGTTTCTAAGTTTAGTAAGCTGAATTATTTGCATTTGATAATCATTTGCATTACTAAATTTACAGAAAATATGCATCGTCGTGGAGGCCCATGTACTAGGAGAGCAGCTACGGAGGCTCTTGCACCTGAAGAGGAGCAGGCAAATGAGTCGGTAAATGTTTCTATGCCTCAGACCCCTCATGAATCATCTCAACCCGCTGAGTCAGAGGGTGGAAACGTGAGTATAGCTCAAATGGCCCAGATACTAGCAGCGGCGATCCAACCGTCGCGAGAGACTAGAGTGTTTTTTTAGCGCCCCAAAAAATTGGGCGCTAAGCCTTATGACAGTACCGGAGATCTCGAGAGAGCCTTATCTTGGTTAGAGAACAATGAAGAAATTTTTTAGATTATGGGATGTACAGAAGAGCAGATGGTGGTATACTCTGCATTTCTACTAAAAGAAGAAGCAATAGATTAGTGGAAGGCCTTGCAAATGAAGAACGCCGATGGGGTTTCTTGGGCGCTTTCCAAAGAGGAATTTCTGAATAAGTTTTACCCCAAAAGTTATAAAGATGCGAAGATAGAAAAAATTTTCAAGCTCGAACAAGGTTCCCTCTCGGTGGCAGAGTATGAGAATATGTTTTCAGAGCTCCTCCGTGTCGTTCCCTTTATAGCCAATAATGCGGAGCAGAAGGCTAACCGGTTTGCAGTGGGTCTCAATCCATGAATCAGGGCGTATGTGGTATCGGCAGCCCACACTCAGTATGGAGCATTGGTAGAAGCTGCAACTCGGGTTGAAAGAAGCATGGCGGCCATCCCTAAACCGAAACAGTAGGGCCAGAAAAAAGGTTGGTCAGGTGGTTCTCGAGGAGGACCGAGTAAATTTACCCGAACAGAGGAAAGATCTTCATGGTCAACTAAGCCAAGGAGCTCAATCCAGCCTAGCTTCCATTCGGCAACCCTCTGCTGGATTCCGAAGCACTAAAGAGAGTTGGAAGAATTTCCCGGTGTGTAATAAATGTGGCAAGGCCCATTCGGAGGATTGTAGGAAGGGGATTACCGAGTGTTATAAGTGTGGTCAAGAGGGTCACTACATGAGAGATTACCCGAATGATGGAGCTAGTAGCAAGCCAGAAGAGAGACAACCAGCACTGGGACAGACTAGTGGTGGCCAAGGACAGATTCGAGGAGGTCCCCAATTCAGAAGATCGAGCGACGCGAGCCACCCTAGTAGGGGAGCCCGTCGAGGAAGATCATTTGGAGGACAACAAGGTAGACCGCATACCCAGGCTAGGGTATTTGCGGTGACCCAACAGGATGCGGATGTAGCCCCAGAAGTTGTGACAGGTATAATGTCAATTTTTGATTGAGATGCTTATGTACTGATAGATCCTGGAGTGACCCATTCTTTTATTTCTTTGGAGTTTACTGCAAATGCTAGTATAGCACTCCAGTTATTAGATGGCGCGGTAGTAGTGTCTCTTCCTACCGGAGACTCCATTGTAGCAGAAACAATGTATAGGAGTAGTAAAATCAATATTGAGAGCCAAGAGTTTATGGCGGATTTGATTATATTGGCCATCAGTGAGTTTTGATGTGATTTTAGGGATGGATTGGTTGTCCAAGTATCGGGCCTCAGTAGATTGCTTTCAGAAAGAAGTCAGAATATGTAGCCCAAGCGGAACGGAAGTTATTTTTCGTGGGGTACGAAAATCACTTTTCGCCGGCATGGTGTCGGTAATGAGGGCAGGAAAGATGCTTTGGAAGTCATGTTATGGGTACTTAGTCTACGCTATAGACGTAAGAGATGGTGGAACAAAATTGGAGGATATTTCGGTGGTTAGAGAGTTTCCGGATGTATTCTCAGAGGATCTTCCGAGCTTACCTCCGGATAGAGAGATAGAGTTTAAAATAGAAGTAGCCCCTGGAACGCAACCAATTTCTAAAGCACCCTACAGAATGGCTCCTTCAGAATTGAAAGAACTGAAGGTTCAGTTAGAAGAGTTGGTGAATAAGGGTTTCATTAGACCGAGTACTTCTCCTTGGGGGGCACTGGTTTTGTTTGTGAAGAAGAAAGAAGGAAGCATGAGATTATGCATTGATTACAGGGAACTGAATAAAGTAACGGTGCGTAATCAATATCCACTTTCGAGAATTGATGATTTGTTTGATCAGCTACAAGGAGCCATAGTGTTTTCCAAGATATATCTAAGGTCAGGCTATCATCAATTGAAGATCTGGGATGAAGATGTTCCTAAGACGGCCTTTAGGACCCGCATTCGGGTATTATGAATTCTTGATTATGCCTTTTGGGCTGACTAATGCCCCAGATGCTTTTATGGATCTCATGAATAGAGTTTTTAGATCCTATTTAGATCAGTTTATGATAGTATTTATTAATGATATATTGGTTTATTCAAGCAGTGGGGAAGAGCATGCAGAACATTTGAGGATAGTTTTGCAGACCTTAAGGAAGCATCGTTTGTACGCCAAACTTAGTAAATGCCAGTTTTGGCTAGATAGAGTGGCATTGTTGGGGCATGTAATCTCTGCAAAAAGGGTAGCAGTAGAACCCTAGAAGATCAAAGCAATAGTGGATTAGAGACAGCCCACGAATGTGACGGAGGTTCGTAGTTTCTTGGGTTTGGTCGGATATTATAGAAAGTTTGTAGAGGGATTTTCAAAAATAGTCGCTCCTCTGACTAAACTAACCCGTAAAGAAGAGAAGTTTATATGGTCGGAAGCGTGCCAGCAGAGCTTCGAAGAGCTAAAGCAAAGGTTGACTTCGGCCCTAGTGCTTATACTTCCGTTGGGGAATGACGGATTTACCATATATTGTGATGCTTCCAGGCAAGGTCTAGGTTGTGTGCTAATGCAGAAGGAGAAAGTAATAGCCTATGCTTCCAGACAATTAAAGAAGCATGAACAAAACTATCCTACACACGACCTAGAACTAGCTGCAGTAGTTTTTACTTTAAGAATTAGAGGCATTATTTGTATGGGGTTCCTTGCAAGATCTTTACAGATCATAAGAGCCTACAATACTTGTTCACCCAGAAAGAATTGAATATAAGGCAGAGAAGGTGGCTAGAGCTTATTAAAGATTATGAGTGCACCTTGGAGTACCATCCAAGAAAAGCTAATGTGGTAGCAGATACTCTCAGCAGAAAGCATGTCGGTTCAATAGCTCACTTGAAGGTCGCATATCTATCAATGTTGATAGAATTGAGGTATTTAGGTGTAAAATTAGAATTGTTAGATTCGGGAGCACCATTAGCCACATTTCAGGTTCGTCCAATACTGGTTGATCAGATCAAAGAACTACAAACTCAAGATCCACAGATAGTTAAATTACAGGGTGAAATTGAGTCCGGGCAGCGGAAGGATTTTTCAGTGATCGAGGATGGTGTAGTAACCTTGGGACGGAGGTTATGTGTTTCGGATGTAAATGAGTTAAGAAGAGAGATTATGGAAGACGGTTATTCTTCTGCATATGCTATGCATTCGGGGAGCACAAAGATGTACCGTACCTTAAAAGAACATTACTGGTGGAAGGGTATGAAGAAAGATATAGCCGAATTTGTCTCAAGATGCCTAACTTGCCAACAAGTAAAAGCTGAGCATCAGAAACCTGCAGGGCTCTTGCAACCTCTTCCGATTCTGGAGTAGAAATGGGAAAGAATAACGATGGATTTCGTGGTAGGACTTCTATGTAGCCAGAGGCAATGACGCAATATGGGTAATTGTTGATAGATTAACAAAATCAGCCCATTTCCTGCCTATTAAAAGCAGTTGTTCTTTAGATAAATTGGCTCAATTGTATGTAGGTGAGGTGGTATGACTCCATGGAGTTCTGGTATCCATTGTGTCAGACAGGGATCCACGGTTCACTTCTCGATTTTGGCCCAGCTTACAGAAAGCTCTAAGCACAAATTTGAGTTTCAGTACGGCTTTTCATCCTCAGACAGATGGTCAGTCTGAGCGAACAATTCAGACACTTGAAGATATGCTTAGAGCGTATGTTATGGAGTTTAAGAGGAGTTGGGATACTCATCTGCCACTAATAGAGTTCGCCTACAATAATAGTTATCAGACTAGCATTAGGATGACACCATATGAAGCATTATATGGAAGAAAGTGCAGAACTCCAGCACAAGTCAAAATACTTCTCAAAGTTAGAAACAAATATGACTAAAAGAAAACCTTTTTATTAATTAAAAGTGAAATAATTACAATTCGGTACCATAGTTCAAGTTACAAAAGAGTCATAAAAAGAAATACATCAGCTTTGAAAAGGAAAAACAAGGGCTTCTTATCTAGATGAGGCAATGTCAAAGAACCCTAGGTCAATCTCAGTAGCACTCCTCAGGGCCACAAAAACCCTGTATGAGGCCTCCACTGATGGTGGAGAGATAAACTAAGGAGCCTCATCCTAAAACGTCTGAGCTGGAGCTTTAAGTAGAGTAGGTTCAAGACTTTTTTGTTGAGATGGGTTCTGAGTAGCTTCTGGATGAGTTTAAAGAGTGGTATCAACAACTTCAGCTACTGGGACCTGATCAAAGGTGTCCACATCTTGAGCTTGGAAGGTCTTCACTTCAAGTCATTACCTACTAAAGACAATGTCCCACATCTATTATAGGCCAATCTTTAGGTAGCTTTTCTCGAACAAACTTACTGATCTGCAGAACCCCTCAGCCACACCCCGGTGGAATCCATTAGTATGGTTGGCTGACCAAGACCCTTGTAGCTATTCAATCTGACTAGCTAAATTCGCTTTGATCTGTTCGATCAGCTCATTTTCCCTTTGGTTGACCAATCAGAAGTCCTACTCTTAGCAATTGCCAAGGAGTTGGTCATTTCCTGTTCTAATAAGTTATTTTGGTGCTCTAACTCTGACCTTTGCTCTCTGCCAAACTAAATTCTTGGAACAATTCTCCAAGTATAAAAAAAGCCAAGCTTAAGTTCTAAGACAAACTTAAATATCAAATTAAATTTATTAAACAACATAAACACCAAAATATATTAAATAAGCTCTAAAAAATAGCTATAAAAGCTAAATGAGCAGATCCAATGTACCTTTGACTCTATAAAGTATAACTAATTTCAAATTAGGCTTGGGTTGCATATTGGGCTTCATATTATTGGGTAACCATGGGCCACTGTACCTATCATCATGAAGAGTGGTTATTACCAAATTCGTATATGCCTTAAGAATGAATGGAAAATTGCCTTAAGACTAATGATGTCTTGTATGATTGGTTAGTCATGATATTTGGGTTATCAAATTTGTTAAGTATCTTTATGCATTTATTGACTCAATTTAAGGAGTTCTATGAGAAAACTGATGACTTTCTTACAGATATGGTTTAAACATCTCATGTGGTAAGTGAATGATGACTTTAGGATTCATGATAGTTATTTCTTCAAAGGAAATTGGCTATGCATTCTAAGAAGTTCTTTATAAGACAAGTTTATAGGAGACAACTGTCACATTAGACATACCAAATCTCTCAAGTATCTTGAGTATATATCTATTTTGTTATAGCAAAAATAACATCTTTTCTCTTGCTTATAATACCCATACTCAAAATTCTCTTTACTACTCCTAAATCTTTCATCTCAAACTTGTCACTCAATTGATTCTTCAGTTTATGTATTTCTTCCATATTCTTAAATGAGATCAATATGTCATCCACATATAGAAGTAAATACATATTAAACCCACTACTTAGGTTCTTAAAGTACACATAATCGTCATATTTACTCTTATTAAATCTACAAGTCATCATGAAGTCATCGAATCTCTTATACCACTACTTAGAAGATTGCTACAATCCATACAATGACTTTTTCAATAGACAAGCATAATCCTCTATCCTGGGTTTACAAACCCTTTTGACTGTGACATGTATATTTTCTCTTCTATCTCTCTATGAAGAAAAGTTACTTTCAGATCCATAAGCTCTATTCTAATAAAAGTATGCTTGAATACTTATGAGAATATCTCATGAAAGTCTATTCCCTTATACTAAGTGAAACCTTGTGCCACTAGTTTAGCTAGGAAGCTAATAGGACTCTTTCAATCATCATACATTGATAGTGTCTTGGAAAGGTAGAATTTCACTAACTGTAAGATAGTTAATATACCTTTCAAGCATGGTATTCATTTTTCGAGGAGAATGTCTCCCCAGACAGAGGATGAAAGAATTACAATGTCTATAATGTTATATAAATCAGCTATTGGTAGCCTGATGTATGCTATGGTGTGCACAAGACTTGACATAAGTATGGATGTAAGTGTTATTAGTCGATACCAAATTGATCCATGTGACATCTATTAGATGGTAGTCAAATACATCCTTAAATACCTTAAGGGTATAATGGACAAGTTTCTCATTTATGGAGACACTGACTTGCAGGTTAGGGGATATACAGATTTAGACTTTCAGTCTAACCTAGATGATAGAAATTCTACATTTAGATATGTGTTTATCCTTAATAGTACTGCAGTGAGTTGAAAGAGCACCAATCAGGGATCCACAGTCGATTCAACAATTGAAGCAAAATATATTACAACATCTAAGGTAGCAAAAGAAGCAGTGTGGATACACAAGTTTATCGTCGAGCTTGGGATTGTCCCAAGTTCGATGGATCATATCCCTTTATTGTGCCACAACAACAGGGCTATTGCATAAGCAAAAGAGCCAAGAGCACACCAGAGATCTAAGCATGTGGAGAGGAAATATCGCATACTTAGAGAAATCTTGGCTAGATGAGATGTAATAATTTTTAGAGTTGACTCTGTAAATAATGTAGCAGACCCATGAACTAAAGCTTTAACTCTAAAGCGTCAATCTCAAACTCTCAAAATAGTTATGTTTTGATAAATCATGAGTAGACCTAGAGAGTCTTGTAATATGAAGTGTATCGTTATGCACTAGGGCAATGTACCAGATTGAATAGTTTGATTCAGTAAATTCCAGCAGACTAGACATTTACTTTAGTATCCCTCGGGATGTGCATGTATTAAGACTTAAAAGTTAACTACATTAATTAATAACAATTAGTGGCTGACCAAGGGAATATGGACACGTAGTGCATTGTGAACCAATTATTATTTGACTTAGAAATTATCAAAATAACCTTATTTATTAGACAAACAAGATCATTATTTTATTTATTAAAATATTTATTGAATAAGATAATTATAATAATATATGATATTATTATTTAAGAGAAGTTAAACAATCATTCTATAATGTAATTAACATGTATTTTTGCTATGATTTAATATGATTAAATGATGAAACAAAACACAAATGCAAGACATTTTCAATTGGTGGGCTGGACATGTTTCTTGCAAATAAGAAAATGCTTCTCATTTGGCCAAGATTTTGGTCACATTTATTCTACATAATTTTTCAATACATTTGTTTATTGTAAACAAATTTTTTAATAAGCAAAAGCATTCCCATTTTATTTTGTTTTCATTTTGTTTATTGTAAACAATTATAAACAAAATACTAATGGCAAAAATTGACCATAATAATAAAGGCCATTATGTGACTAAATAGCAAAAAAGGAAAAATAAATAAAAGATCAATATGTTGCTCATTTTGAGAGGCACGATTCCACTAAGCCTTGGGTGTAGAGAGGTGTATTTCTGTTTTTTTTATAAGTGTTAGGAAAAACTCTCAAAGGTTGAAAGCATAAAACACTTCTTCTATTTTTCTTCTTGGCCAACCATACTACTAGGTAAAAACAAGGATTCAAGTGTTGAATCATTTACTAGAAAAGATGCTATTCTAGCTTCCCAAACCTACCATGTTAAGAAACTAGAATTGTGAACGAGTTGCTTTAAGGCAGGTACTCTGATTCAATCAACAACCAAATTTTTTTTGAGGTAATGAATTCTCAATCTCCATATAATTTACTTTTATGAGATACCTGTAAGATTTATTTGTGCTTATCATTAGAAAATTAAATTTTTGTTCTCCGCTGCACTTTTATGTATATGATACGTACGCAAAATTGAAGGACAAACACAAACCTACAAGAATTGCACAAAATTGGGAGAATGCATATTATACTTAAACAGAATATGAATAGCAAACAATATTTCAACTAGTTCAAATATTATATACTTTCTTTTTAATTCAAATTTTAGAACTTAAACTTGAAATCAATTAAATATGAATTTTTTCTATAGTTCGTTTTTTAAAATTGTTTAAAATTTTTTTCTTTCTTTCTATCTTCTTTTTTTAACAGATTTGTAATGACAAATAATAGAACTTAAACGAATTAGGGTGAAGAATTAGGTTAAAGTTACTATCAAGAAGAAATAAAGATGATAGATTACATATTCAAGGACATAGAATAAGGGTGCAAAATTTAAAAGAATAAAAAACAATAAAAATAAAGGATAGATTAAACCTAATTTAGAGCCTAAGCTCTGATGCCAATTGATGTGAATCTCACAAAGAAAAGTGAAACCCGACGCTTAATGAGGTTCCTCTACCAAGGTTCGTTCTAATTCAAATTCACAAACAAACAAAACATAGAACCTTGACCCGTTATCTATAAAGAGATAAGAACTAAATGTATAAGAAATTAGGGTAGATATTAGTGTAAGCCTTAGAAACCATTCGTGTTGTCGGTTTTAGAGACATAATATTATGTAATCAATGAACTAAGTATTAATAAAAGAAAGAGTTTTTTTTATTAATGTGTAAACTATTTCCTTTATTCAGTCATGCATTTAAATAAAGTACACATATGAATGTCCAGATAATTCATTTAAAAGTTAGATAGAATTATCAAACCTGTTCCCTACAGAGTCAGCATTATTCAGACAATAATGCTGCATAGTAGGCATATTGAATGTTTTCAAAAAGGATATCATGAGCTGGTATTTCACGTAGTCAAAGAATCGATTGTCGAATGTGACCGTCAAACAATGAATCACATGATATTACATATAGTCAAAGATTCGTTGTTTGGTGATATTAGTGTACGATGTAGTCCTTCAACCTGAGACTGATGCGATATTTCTATATCATAAATTAAGTGCAAGTATACACTATCGTATGCAAGTAATAAAGAGACTAAATAAGTCGGATGTCGAACCCACAGGGATAATTCTTTCTTTTTAACCAATTACTAAAAATTATATCTTCCTAATAATTATTCAGAAAAATAAAAATCTAAGAATGAATGTAAGAAATATAACACAAAAACACAATGCAATGAGATTTAAAGATATAGCAACGTAGAGAGAACCTAGGATTAATATTATCCCTCAATATGTTTTTTAATGATTAATCCTCTAATATTCAACTCACTTAGTCTTTATTATTGATCAAGACACTAATGTATTCACAAGCCTCTTCCAAGGTCATGCAAGTATACCTTAATTTACCAAATACCTATATTCCTATGGTACTTGTAATAAATTAAGATTCATTAAGATTAGGTCTTATTGATCATACATGCCAATTAGGTATATTCCTATCCTAAGTTGAAACTTGCATATGCAACATTGAATGTTACTCTACAATCATGCATTAAATTACCTAGGTCTAAATATATTGATTCCTCTTCCGAGTTTATCAAAATATTACCAATTCATTCACCATATATTGGCCAGATATATTGAAGCATTAAACACAAGTAATTTAAATAATAAAAGACTAAGTTTATTAAATATTCGAAAGATATGGCAATTAAGCACACATATTGAGTTCAAATATTAACCCTAGAAAATAAGTTAGCTCATGGCTACAAGAGAACAGCAGTAAAAATAATTATAAATCATGATACAATTATTAGCAAACCGATATAGACGTCGAATTGCTCTTAATTGCGCTGCCTAGAAACTCTTGATGCCGAAGAACGTCTTGTATCTCTCTCTAAAAATGCTTCAATTAAGCTCCTATTGCTCTCCAAGACTTGTGCTCTGTATTCTTGGTGCTCTTGGGTTGTCTTGGATTCATCTTTGAAGGCTGGGAACGAGTGGCTTTATATAGGGATTGATATGAGCTTGAAAATCTCAATTCTCGTCGGACTAGGACTCGCACTACCGCTGGCGCGCTATGCATCTGTCGCTGGGGCGACGCGTGAAAAAGCCTTCACCGCTGGAGCGGTGGGATCTTGGCGCTGGGGCGCTGCATGAAAACGGCTTCACCGCTGGCGCGGTGACTGTCTGGCGCTGGGGCGCTATACGCGACTTAAGCAGGTCGTTTTTCTTATTTTGATCACTATTTCAGCGCTGGGGCGAAAATACTTGTGGCGCGGGGGCGCTGGACTCATAATTTGAAAACTTTGCATTTTAGTCCCTGTTTTCGCTCCTTTTGCATTCTTTCTTTAAATTTCGTTCAAGTCCCTATAAATAACAATAATGCACATAAATAGCCATCTATTCTCATAAATTCATAAAATATCAATAATAAAAACATGAGAAAATATATGACAAATTTGCCCTTATCAAATTCCCCCAAACTTAAATACTTGCTTGTCCTCAAGCAATAAAATAAAACTAAGAGAGAAACAAAGGGTTATACTTGACTCATTTAACAAATAAAGAAAATATACTAATACTAGTAAGATGATCAAAATCATTGCCTCAAAGGCTGATGAAATGATACAAATCCTTAAGGTAGATAAATAGCTATTAACAATTCTAACTATCTCCATTTAGTCCCTCATTTTTCCTTATGGACAATCACCATGTGTGTGTGTGTGCCAGTAGCAAGTAAATAGCTAAACCATACTTTGATTTACTTTATACTTTAAGTTGTACAGAAAAGATGGTGTCTCGGCATTTTATTTGTATAATGACACTTCCATAAGCTTGTCCTTATTATCACTCTCCACTAATGTAGAAAATCACATGTCTAGGGATCTATTTAGGACTTTACTTAGCTTGTAATGTAAGGCTAAGGTCAAGGTGGGATAAAAAGATAAATATATGAAGTTCAATTCACACCATGAACACTTAGATTTTACCTAGAAACCTCTTGATCTTCTTTTCCTTGTATTATCTCTTCCCCCAAACTTATTGTGTTCCCATCCTTCTTTTCAACCTTTTATTTTTCTTAAGTTGGGGGTATTTTATTTTCTCTTTTTTTTTTTTTTTTTTTTTGAATACCCCCAAACTTAGATTGACAAATACCACCCAAACTTATTTTTCTCATATCACCACAACTTTTTTCTTTTCAAGAGTATTTCTAAGTAAATGCAAAGTTTATGGTGTTACGGGTAAATTTTGGATAAGTAAACTTTAAGTCTTGGGCTTGTAATGTGGTTAAACCAAAGAATGGGTAATTAGGCTCAAAATAGGGTACTAGGGATAAATATACAATAAAAGGTAGGCTAGAAAGGCTCAATCGGTCCAAAGATGGCCTAATGTCATTTCCCTATTCATGTGTTTCCTAGAATTTCGCCTCAAGTAGTAATTAAAGACAAGTTCTAGAGTATCGGTCTTCGAGACTGTGGTGTACTCCCTAAAGCATAAGTATCTCTAAGTAATAGTTATAACTATTCATGCTTATAAAGTGCTCAAAAAATTGGTGATTATAAATAAGGTCAAATTTGTTCCTAAACTTGAATAATTAAAATTGTCTCAAGTATCTATCATTCTTTATGGATTTGTAAAAATAAATTCAACCGTGTATTCTTTTTCTTATCATAGACCAATGATCATCTTATCAAAACCTAATAAAAATGAATTAACTAAAAAAAAACTAAGTAACTAAAAAAAATTTAACTCACAAGAATGACCACCCAAATCATGCAGCAAAATGAACACAAGAAAGTATTTTCCACCCCCAAACTTAATTTAGACATTGTCCCCAATGTAAAAAAATAAAGAAGTGAAAGTAAGAGACTTCCCTGGTCAATTTTCGCTGCCGCGCTGACTCTCCATCGCTGGGGCGATGTTCTGGCGCTGCCGCGGTAATTGTCTATCGCTGCAGCGCTGAAGGCTAATTTCTGCACAGTTACTGGAATTTGCGCTGGCGCGATGTTGCGTGTACCGCGGGGGCGGTGGTGTCTCGATTTTTCTGTCGCTGCCGCGCCATGTTATGCCGCTGGAGCGCTGAAATTCTTGGTTTTTTTTTTTTTTTTTTTTTTTTTTTTTTTTTAAGATGCTGAAAAAATAAAAAAAATGATAATAATAATAATAATACTTTCCTTGGGTTGCCTCCCAAGTAGCGCTTGATTTAACGTCATCGGCTTGACGGGGCTTCCTTTTCTTTTATGGTGGGTCGAAGATGCTGATGGAAGCATTTGAGTGAGTGATCTTGCTGGCTTTCTTCTTTTTTGGCTTCCATATTTTTGCAATTAAATCTGGGGCACTATCTTTTGCTGCATTCTCCTTATGTCTCTCCGGAAAGATTTTAATCTTAGACCGAGGAGATGGTTCTTCCTTTTCTTTCTCTTTGCTTGCTTCGTCGTGATGCTGCTTTTTCTTCTTCTCTCTTGCCTTCCTATGCTTTAATGCTCTTTTTCGGATGTGAGGATCCAATGTCTCCATATCTTTAATTTGCTTAACACTTGGGTGCATCACATTAATGCAGAAACAGTCTTCATTTTCAGTTGGTAATTTGATCTCCTTGAAGACCTTAAAAGTGAATGTGTCCTCTTGTACCCTCATGGTCAACTCCCCCTTTTGCACATCAATGATTGTTCTTCCAGTGGCTAGGAAGGGTCTTCCAAGGATGATTGGGATCTCCTTGTCTTCTTCCATATCCAAAACAATGAAATCGGCAGGGAAGATGAATTTATCGACTTTAACCAACACATCTTCAATTAATCCCTTGGGATAGGTGAGAGAACGATCTGCCAGCTAAAGTGTGATATTTGTTGGTTTTGCTTCTTTCAGTCCCAACTTTTTATACACGGACAATGGCATAAGATTGATGCTAGCTCCTAGATCACAAAGTGCTTTCCCAAAATCATAATTCCCAATTGAGCATGGTATAGTGAAACTCCCAGGATCTTTGAGCTTTGGAGGTAGCTTCTTTAGAAGGATGGCACTACACTCTTCTGTTAGGGCCACAGTCTCGAAGTCATCTATTTTTCTCTTCTTTGATAGGATTTCCTTCATAAATTTCACATAGCTCGGCATTTGCTCCAGTGCATCTGCAAAAGGAAGATTAATATGTAATTTCTTAAAAATATCAAGAAATTTAGAAAATTGCTTATCTAGTTTCTTCTTTTGCAGTCTCTGAGGAAATGGAGGTGGTGGAGTGAATGACTGCGTAGGTTGCTTCTGTGGGTTGTTACTGGTATCTTCTGCTGCATTTTCTCTTTTCTGTTCTTGCACTTGAATACCAGATTTTATGCTTTTCTGCGTTTCAGCACTTTTCTCTTGACTTCTTAGCTGCTGTAATCTCTGAGGAAATGGTATAGGTGGTCTATATAGTTGCACGTCATCTTGCTGGACCACTGTTTCTTTTTCCTTCTCTATCATCTCTGAAAGCTGTGGTTGAGGAGTATTGTCATGTAAGACTTTACCACTTCTTAGGGAGATGGCTTGGCACTGTTCTACGCTTCCTTTTGGATTGACTTCGGTGTTGCTTGGTAAAGTTCCTTGAGGTCGATTGTTTATTGCTGTAGCAAGTTGTCCTACTTGATTCTCCAAGGCTCTAAGTGAAGCTGCTTGAATTTGGAAGAGTGCATCTGTTTTCTTCATGTATTGTAAGAGCATGTCTTCAATGTCTGGTTTCTTCTCTTGCTGTACTTGTGGTTGAAAGCCAGGAAGAGCTTTAGAATGCTGTCCTTGATTATTGCTGCTCCATGAGAAGTTGGAGTGATTTCTCCATCCAGGATTGTAAAAATTAGAATTGGGGTTATTGCGGTTGAAGTCCCCTACATATTGAGCAGTCTCCATGCATTGTCCATTAGCATGATTGCTTCCACAGAAATCGCAAGTGATGGGTTGACTTTTGATAGCATTAACTCCCAAGTTGCTTAATTGTTTGGTCAAGAGATTGACTTGGGCAGATAATGTAGTTAAGGTGTCCACTTCGTGTAATCCAGCGATCTTTCTTGTGGTTGACCTTTCAGTGGGCCATTGATAGGCATTGGACGCCATCTCATCTAGTAGATCATAAGCTTCATCGGTGGATTTGTTCATGAGTGCTCCTCCAGCTGCAGCATCTACTATCGTTCTGAATTGACCGGCTAATCCATTGTAGAATGTTTGTACAAGTAACCACTTCGGAACTCCATGATGAGGACATTTTCTTTGCATATCTTTGTATCTCTCCCATGCCTCATAAAGAGATTCTCCATCTAGTTGTAGGAATGATGTGATGTCGTTCCTCATCTTGGCAGTTTTAGCAGGTGGAAAGAATTTGGCGAGGAACTTTTGTGCAAGATCATCCCATGTAGCTATAGATCTGGATGGAAGTGATAACAGCCAGCTTTTTGCTTTGTTTCTCAAGGAAAAGGGAAACAATCTTAGACGGATTGCATCATCGGACACCCCATTGTACTTGAATGTGTCACATATCTCCAAGAAGTTGATAATGTGCATGTTTGGATCATCATTGGGTAGTCCACCAAATTGTACCGAATCCTTGAGCATTTGGATTGTGCTTGGCTTGATCTCAAAGTTGTTAGCTTGAACAGTTGGTCTTTGGATGCTTGAATGGATTCCATTCACTAAGGGAACAGCATACTCCCTTAGTGGTCTTCCTTCATTGTTGGGTGCAATTGGTACTTGATCTTCCATGGTGTTGACTTGATTTTGCTCTCTTCTAATTCTTCTTAAAGTTCTTTCAATCTCTGGATCAAAAGCAATCAAGTCTTCACTTTTCGATCTTCGCATGTACCTCGTAAGAAAGAAAGTAAAACTAAATTAAGAAAAATAAAAAATAAAAAAATTCTGAAGTAAAAACTAGAAAGATTGGTATTAATATTGGTGAAAAAGTAGATAATTGTCCCCGGCAACGGCGCCAAAAACTTGATGCGATATTTCTATATCATAAATTAAGTGCAAGTATACACTATCGTATGCAAGTAATAAAGAGACTAAATAAGTCGGATGTCGAACCCACAGGGATAATTCTTTCTTTTTAACCAATTACTAAAAATTATATCTTCCTAATAATTATTCAGAAAAATAAAAATCTAAGAATGAATGTAAGAAATATAACACAAAAACACAATGCAATGAGATTTAAAGATATAACAACGTAGAGAGAACCTAGGATTAATATTATCCCTCAATATGTTTTTTAATGATTAATCCTCTAATATTCAACTCACTTAGTCTTTATTATTGATCAAGACACTAATGTATTCACAAGCCTCTTCCAAGGTCATGCAAGTATACCTTAATTTACCAAATACCTATATTCCTATGGTACTTGTAATAAATTAAGATTCATTAAGATTAGGTCTTATTGATCATACATGCCAATTAGGTATATTCCTATCCTAAGTTGAAACTTGCATATGCAACATTGAATGTTACTCTACAATCATGCATTAAATTACCTAGGTCTAAATATATTGATTCCTCTTCCGAGTTTATCAAAATATTACCAATTCATTCACCATATATTGGCCAGATATATTGAAGCATTAAACACAAGTAATTTAAATAATAAAAGACTAAGTTTATTAAATATTCGAAAGATATGGCAATTAAGCACACATATTGAGTTCAAATATTAACCCTAGAAAATAAGTTAGCTCATGGCTACAAGAGAACAGCAGTAAAAATAATTATAAATCATGATACAATTATTAGCAAACCGATATAGACGTCGAATTGCTCTTAATTGCGCTGCCTAGAAACTCTTGATGCCGAAGAACGTCTTGTATCTCTCTCTAAAAATGCTTCAATTAAGCTCCTATTGCTCTCCAAGACTTGTGCTCTGTATTCTTGGTGCTCTTGGGTTGTCTTGGATTCATCTTTGAAGGCTGGGAACGAGTGGCTTTATATAGGGATTGATATGAGCTTGAAAATCTCAATTCTCGTCGGACTAGGACTCGCACTACCGCTGGCGCGCTATGCATCTGTCGCTGGGGCGACGCGTGAAAAAGCCTTCACCGCTGGAGCGGTGGGATCTTGGCGCTGGGGCGCTGCATGAAAACGGCTTCACCGCTGGCGCGGTGACTGTCTGGCGCTGGGGCGCTATACGCGACTTAAGCAGGTCGTTTTTCTTATTTTGATCACTATTTCAGCGCTGGGGCGAAAATACTTGTGGCGCGGGGGCGCTGGACTCATAATTTGAAAACTTTGCATTTTAGTCCCTGTTTTCGCTCCTTTTGCATTCTTTCTTTAAATTTCGTTCAAGTCCCTATAAATAACAATAATGCACATAAATAGCCATCTATTCTCATAAATTCATAAAATATCAATAATAAAAACATGAGAAAATATATGACAAATTTGCCCTTATCAAATTCCCCCAAACTTAAATACTTGCTTGTCCTCAAGCAATAAAATAAAACTAAGAGAGAAACAAAGGGTTATACTTGACTCATTTAACAAATAAAGAAAATATACTAATACTAGTAAGATGATCAAAATCATTGCCTCAAAGGCTGATGAAATGATACAAATCCTTAAGGTAGATAAATAGCTATTAACAATTCTAACTATCTCCATTTAGTCCCTCATTTTTCCTTATGGACAATCACCATGTGTGTGTGTGTGCCAGTAGCAAGTAAATAGCTAAACCATACTTTGATTTACTTTATACTTTAAGTTGTACAGAAAAGATGGTGTCTCGGCATTTTATTTGTATAATGACACTTCCATAAGCTTGTCCTTATTATCACTCTCCACTAATGTAGAAAATCACATGTCTAGGGATCTATTTAGGACTTTACTTAGCTTGTAATGTAAGGCTAAGGTCAAGGTGGGATAAAAAGATAAATATATGAAGTTCAATTCACACCATGAACACTTAGATTTTACCTAGAAACCTCTTGATCTTCTTTTCCTTGTATTATCTCTTCCCCCAAACTTATTGTGTTCCCATCCTTCTTTTCAACCTTTTATTTTTCTTAAGTTGGGGGTTTTTTATTTTCTCTTTTTTTTTTTTTTTTTTTTTGAATACCCCCAAACTTAGATTGACAAATACCACCCAAACTTATTTTTCTCATATCACCACAACTTTTTTCTTTTCAAGAGTATTTCTAAGTAAATGCAAAGTTTATGGTGTTACGGGTAAATTTTGGATAAGTAAACTTTAAGTCTTGGGCTTGTAATGTGGTTAAACCAAAGAATGGGTAATTAGGCTCAAAATAGGGTACTAGGGATAAATATACAATAAAAGGTAGGCTAGAAAGGCTCAATCGGTCCAAAGATGGCCTAATGTCATTTCCCTATTCATGTGTTTCCTAGAATTTCGCCTCAAGTAGTAATTAAAGACAAGTTCTAGAGTATCGGTCTTCGAGACTGTGGTGTACTCCCTAAAGCATAAGTATCTCTAAGTAATAGTTATAACTATTCATGCTTATAAAGTGCTCAAAAAATTGGTGATTATAAATAAGGTCAAATTTGTTCCTAAACTTGAATAATTAAAATTGTCTCAAGTATCTATCATTCTTTATGGATTTGTAAAAATAAATTCAACCGTGTATTCTTTTTCTTATCATAGACCAATGATCATCTTATCAAAACCTAATAAAAATGAATTAACTAAAAAAAAACTAAGTAACTAAAAAAAATTTAACTCACAAGAATGACCACCCAAATCATGCAGCAAAATGAACACAAGAAAGTATTTTCCACCCCCAAACTTAATTTAGACATTGTCCCCAATGTAAAAAAATAAAGAAGTGAAAGTAAGAGACTTCCCTGGTCAATTTTCGCTGCCGCGCTGACTCTCCATCGCTGGGGCGATGTTCTGGCGCTGCCGCGGTAATTGTCTATCGCTGCAGCGCTGAAGGCTAATTTCTGCACAGTTACTGGAATTTGCGCTGGCGCGATGTTGCGTGTACCGCGGGGGCGGTGGTGTCTCGATTTTTCTGTCGCTGCCGCGCCATGTTATGCCGCTGGAGCGCTGAAATTCTTGGTTTTTTTTTTTTTTTTTTTTTTTTTTTTTTTTTAAGATGCTGAAAAAATAAAAAAAATGATAATAATAATAATAATACTTTCCTTGGGTTGCCTCCCAAGTAGCGCTTGATTTAACGTCATCGGCTTGACGGGGCTTCCTTTTCTTTTATGGTGGGTCGAAGATGCTGATGGAAGCATTTGAGTGAGTGATCTTGCTGGCTTTCTTCTTTTTTGGCTTCCATATTTTTGCAATTAAATCTGGGGCACTATCTTTTGCTGCATTCTCCTTATGTCTCTCCGGAAAGATTTTAATCTTAGACCGAGGAGATGGTTCTTCCTTTTCTTTCTCTTTGCTTGCTTCGTCGTGATGCTGCTTTTTCTTCTTCTCTCTTGCCTTCCTATGCTTTAATGCTCTTTTTCGGATGTGAGGATCCAATGTCTCCATATCTTTAATTTGCTTAACACTTGGGTGCATCACATTAATGCAGAAACAGTCTTCATTTTCAGTTGGTAATTTGATCTCCTTGAAGACCTTAAAAGTGACTGTGTCCTCTTGTACCCTCATGGTCAACTCCCCCTTTTGCACATCAATGATTGTTCTTCCAGTGGCTAGGAAGGGTCTTCCAAGGATGATTGGGATCTCCTTGTCTTCTTCCATATCCAAAACAATGAAATCGGCAGGGAAGATGAATTTATCGACTTTAACCAACACATCTTCAATTAATCCCTTGGGATAGGTGAGAGAACGATCTGCCAGCTGAAGTGTGATATTTGTTGGTTTTGCTTCTTTCAGTCCCAACTTTTTATACACGGACAATGGCATAAGATTGATGCTAGCTCCTAGATCACAAAGTGCTTTCCCAAAATCATAATTCCCAATTGAGCATGGTATAGTGAAACTCCCAGGATCTTTGAGCTTTGGAGGTAGCTTCTTTAGAAGGATGGCACTACACTCTTCTGTTAGGGCCACAGTCTCGAAGTCATCTATTTTTCTCTTCTTTGATAGGATTTCCTTCATAAATTTCACATAGCTCGGCATTTGCTCCAGTGCATCTGCAAAAGGAAGATTAATATGTAATTTCTTAAAAATATCAAGAAATTTAGAAAATTGCTTATCTAGTTTCTTCTTTTGCAGTCTCTGAGGAAATGGAGGTGGTGGAGTGAATGACTGCGTAGGTTGCTTCTGTGGGTTGTTACTGGTATCTTCTGCTGCATTTTCTCTTTTCTGTTCTTGCACTTGAATACCAGATTTTATGCTTTTCTGCGTTTCAGCACTTTTCTCTTGACTTCTTAGCTGCTGTAATCTCTGAGGAAATGGTATAGGTGGTCTATATAGTTGCACGTCATCTTGCTGGACCACTGTTTCTTTTTCCTTCTCTATCATCTCTGAAAGCTGTGGTTGAGGAGTATTGTCATGTAAGACTTTACCACTTCTTAGGGAGATGGCTTGGCACTGTTCTACGCTTCCTTTTGGATTGACTTCGGTGTTGCTTGGTAAAGTTCCTTGAGGTCGATTGTTTATTGCTGTAGCAAGTTGTCCTACTTGATTCTCCAAGGCTCTAAGTGAAGCTGCTTGAATTTGGAAGAGTGCATCTGTTTTCTTCATGTATTGTAAGAGCATGTCTTCAATGTCTGGTTTCTTCTCTTGCTGTACTTGTGGTTGAAAGCCAGGAAGAGCTTTAGAATGCTGTCCTTGATTATTGCTGCTCCATGAGAAGTTGGAGTGATTTCTCCATCCAGGATTGTAAAAATTAGAATTGGGGTTATTGCGGTTGAAGTCCCCTACATATTGAGCAGTCTCCATGCATTGTCCATTAGCATGATTGCTTCCACAGAAATCGCAAGTGATGGGTTGACTTTTGATAGCATTAACTCCCAAGTTGCTTAATTGTTTGGTCAAGAGATTGACTTGGGCAGATAATGTAGTTAAGGTGTCCACTTCGTGTAATCCAGCGATCTTTCTTGTGGTTGACCTTTCAGTGGGCCATTGATAGGCATTGGACGCCATCTCATCTAGTAGATCATAAGCTTCATCGGTGGATTTGTTCATGAGTGCTCCTCCAGCTGCAGCATCTACTATCGTTCTGAATTGACCGGCTAATCCATTGTAGAATGTTTGTACAAGTAACCACTTCGGAACTCCATGATGAGGACATTTTCTTTGCATATCTTTGTATCTCTCCCATGCCTCATAAAGAGATTCTCCATCTAGTTGTAGGAATGATGTGATGTCGTTCCTCATCTTGGCAGTTTTAGCAGGTGGAAAGAATTTGGCGAGGAACTTTTGTGCAAGATCATCCCATGTAGCTATAGATCTGGATGGAAGTGATAACAGCCAGCTTTTTGCTTTGTTTCTCAAGGAAAAGGGAAACAATCTTAGACGGATTGCATCATCGGACACCCCATTGTACTTGAATGTGTCACATATCTCCAAGAAGTTGATAATGTGCATGTTTGGATCATCATTGGGTAGTCCACCAAATTGTACCGAATCCTTGAGCATTTGGATTGTGCTTGGCTTGATCTCAAAGTTGTTAGCTTGAACAGTTGGTCTTTGGATGCTTGAATGGATTCCATTCACTAAGGGAACAGCATACTCCCTTAGTGGTCTTCCTTCATTGTTGGGTGCAATTGGTACTTGATCTTCCATGGTGTTGACTTGATTTTGCTCTCTTCTAATTCTTCTTAAAGTTCTTTCAATCTCTGGATCAAAAGCAATCAAGTCTTCACTTTTCGATCTTCGCATGTACCTCGTAAGAAAGAAAGTAAAACTAAATTAAGAAAAATAAAAAATAAAAAAATTCTGAAGTAAAAACTAGAAAGATTGGTATTAATATTGGTGAAAAAGTAGATAATTGTCCCCGGCAACGGCGCCAAAAACTTGATGCGATATTTCTATATCATAAATTAAGTGCAAGTATACACTATCGTATGCAAGTAATAAAGAGACTAAATAAGTCGGATGTCGAACCCACAGGGATAATTCTTTCTTTTTAACCAATTACTAAAAATTATATCTTCCTAATAATTATTCAGAAAAATAAAAATCTAAGAATGAATGTAAGAAATATAACACAAAAACACAATGCAATGAGATTTAAAGATATAACAACGTAGAGAGAACCTAGGATTAATATTATCCCTCAATATGTTTTTTAATGATTAATCCTCTAATATTCAACTCACTTAGTCTTTATTATTGATCAAGACACTAATGTATTCACAAGCCTCTTCCAAGGTCATGCAAGTATACCTTAATTTACCAAATACCTATATTCCTATGGTACTTGTAATAAATTAAGATTCATTAAGATTAGGTCTTATTGATCATACATGCCAATTAGGTATATTCCTATCCTAAGTTGAAACTTGCATATGCAACATTGAATGTTACTCTACAATCATGCATTAAATTACCTAGGTCTAAATATATTGATTCCTCTTCCGAGTTTATCAAAATATTACCAATTCATTCACCATATATTGGCCAGATATATTGAAGCATTAAACACAAGTAATTTAAATAATAAAAGACTAAGTTTATTAAATATTCGAAAGATATGGCAATTAAGCACACATATTGAGTTCAAATATTAACCCTAGAAAATAAGTTAGCTCATGGCTACAAGAGAACAGCAGTAAAAATAATTATAAATCATGATACAATTATTAGCAAACCGATATAGACGTCGAATTGCTCTTAATTGCGCTGCCTAGAAACTCTTGATGCCGAAGAACGTCTTGTATCTCTCTCTAAAAATGCTTCAATTAAGCTCCTATTGCTCTCCAAGACTTGTGCTCTGTATTCTTGGTGCTCTTGGGTTGTCTTGGATTCATCTTTGAAGGCTGGGAACGAGTGGCTTTATATAGGGATTGATATGAGCTTGAAAATCTCAATTCTCGTCGGACTAGGACTCGCACTACCGCTGGCGCGCTATGCATCTGTCGCTGGGGCGACGCGTGAAAAAGCCTTCACCGCTGGAGCGGTGGGATCTTGGCGCTGGGGCGCTGCATGAAAACGGCTTCACCGCTGGCGCGGTGACTGTCTGGCGCTGGGGCGCTATACGCGACTTAAGCAGGTCGTTTTTCTTATTTTGATCACTATTTCAGCGCTGGGGCGAAAATACTTGTGGCGCGGGGGCGCTGGACTCATAATTTGAAAACTTTGCATTTTAGTCCCTGTTTTCGCTCCTTTTGCATTCTTTCTTTAAATTTCGTTCAAGTCCCTATAAATAACAATAATGCACATAAATAGCCATCTATTCTCATAAATTCATAAAATATCAATAATAAAAACATGAGAAAATATATGACAAATTTGCCCTTATCAAATTCCCCCAAACTTAAATACTTGCTTGTCCTCAAGCAATAAAATAAAACTAAGAGAGAAACAAAGGGTTATACTTGACTCATTTAACAAATAAAGAAAATATACTAATACTAGTAAGATGATAAAAATCATTGCCTCAAAGGCTGATGAAATGATACAAATCCTTAAGGTAGATAAATAGCTATTAACAATTCTAACTATCTCCATTTAGTCCCTCATTTTTCCTTATGGACAATCACCATGTGTGTGTGTGTGCCAGTAGCAAGTAAATAGCTAAACCATACTTTGATTTACTTTATACTTTAAGTTGTACAGAAAAGATGGTGTCTCGGCATTTTATTTGTATAATGACACTTCCATAAGCTTGTCCTTATTATCACTCTCCACTAATGTAGAAAATCACATGTCTAGGGATCTATTTAGGACTTTACTTAGCTTGTAATGTAAGGCTAAGGTCAAGGTGGGATAAAAAGATAAATATATGAAGTTCAATTCACACCATGAACACTTAGATTTTACCTAGAAACCTCTTGATCTTCTTTTCCTTGTATTATCTCTTCCCCCAAACTTATTGTGTTCCCATCCTTCTTTTCAACCTTTTATTTTTCTTAAGTTGGGGGTATTTTATTTTCTCTTTTTTTTTTTTTTTTTTTTGAATACCCCCAAACTTAGATTGACAAATACCACCCAAACTTATTTTTCTCATATCACCACAACTTTTTTCTTTTCAAGAGTATTTCTAAGTAAATGCAAAGTTTATGGTGTTACGGGTAAATTTTGGATAAGTAAACTTTAAGTCTTGGGCTTGTAATGTGGTTAAACCAAAGAATGGGTAATTAGGCTCAAAATAGGGTACTAGGGATAAATATACAATAAAAGGTAGGCTAGAAAGGCTCAATCGGTCCAAAGATGGCCTAATGTCATTTCCCTATTCATGTGTTTCCTAGAATTTCGCCTCAAGTAGTAATTAAAGACAAGTTCTAGAGTATCGGTCTTCGAGACTGTGGTGTACTCCCTAAAGCATAAGTATCTCTAAGTAATAGTTATAACTATTCATGCTTATAAAGTGCTCAAAAAATTGGTGATTATAAATAAGGTCAAATTTGTTCCTAAACTTGAATAATTAAAATTGTCTCAAGTATCTATCATTCTTTATGGATTTGTAAAAATAAATTCAACCGTGTATTCTTTTTCTTATCATAGACCAATGATCATCTTATCAAAACCTAATAAAAATGAATTAACTAAAAAAAAACTAAGTAACTAAAAAAAATTTAACTCACAAGAATGACCACCCAAATCATGCAGCAAAATGAACACAAGAAAGTATTTTCCACCCCCAAACTTAATTTAGACATTGTCCCCAATGTAAAAAAATAAAGAAGTGAAAGTAAGAGACTTCCCTGGTCAATTTTCGCTGCCGCGCTGACTCTCCATCGCTGGGGCGATGTTCTGGCGCTGCCGCGGTAATTGTCTATCGCTGCAGCGCTGAAGGCTAATTTCTGCACAGTTACTGGAATTTGCGCTGGCGCGATGTTGCGTGTACCGCGGGGGCGGTGGTGTCTCGATTTTTCTGTCGCTGCCGCGCCATGTTATGCCGCTGGAGCGCTGAAATTCTTGGTTTTTTTTTTTTTTTTTTTTTTTTTTTTTTTTTAAGATGCTGAAAAAATAAAAAAAATGATAATAATAATAATAATACTTTCCTTGGGTTGCCTCCCAAGTAGCGCTTGATTTAACGTCATCGGCTTGACGGGGCTTCCTTTTCTTTTATGGTGGGTCGAAGATGCTGATGGAAGCATTTGAGTGAGTGATCTTGCTGGCTTTCTTCTTTTTTGGCTTCCATATTTTTGCAATTAAATCTGGGGCACTATCTTTTGCTGCATTCTCCTTATGTCTCTCCGGAAAGATTTTAATCTTAGACCGAGGAGATGGTTCTTCCTTTTCTTTCTCTTTGCTTGCTTCGTCGTGATGCTGCTTTTTCTTCTTCTCTCTTGCCTTCCTATGCTTTAATGCTCTTTTTCGGATGTGAGGATCCAATGTCTCCATATCTTTAATTTGCTTAACACTTGGGTGCATCACATTAATGCAGAAACAGTCTTCATTTTCAGTTGGTAATTTGATCTCCTTGAAGACCTTAAAAGTGACTGTGTCCTCTTGTACCCTCATGGTCAACTCCCCCTTTTGCACATCAATGATTGTTCTTCCAGTGGCTAGGAAGGGTCTTCCAAGGATGATTGGGATCTCCTTGTCTTCTTCCATATCCAAAACAATGAAATCGGCAGGGAAGATGAATTTATCGACTTTAACCAACACATCTTCAATTAATCCCTTGGGATAGGTGAGAGAACGATCTGCCAGCTGAAGTGTGATATTTGTTGGTTTTGCTTCTTTCAGTCCCAACTTTTTATACACGGACAATGGCATAAGATTGATGCTAGCTCCTAGATCACAAAGTGCTTTCCCAAAATCATAATTCCCAATTGAGCATGGTATAGTGAAACTCCCAGGATCTTTGAGCTTTGGAGGTAGCTTCTTTAGAAGGATGGCACTACACTCTTCTGTTAGGGCCACAGTCTCGAAGTCATCTATTTTTCTCTTCTTTGATAGGATTTCCTTCATAAATTTCACATAGCTCGGCATTTGCTCCAGTGCATCTGCAAAAGGAAGATTAATATGTAATTTCTTAAAAATATCAAGAAATTTAGAAAATTGCTTATCTAGTTTCTTCTTTTGCAGTCTCTGAGGAAATGGAGGTGGTGGAGTGAATGACTGCGTAGGTTGCTTCTGTGGGTTGTTACTGGTATCTTCTGCTGCATTTTCTCTTTTCTGTTCTTGCACTTGAATACCAGATTTTATGCTTTTCTGCGTTTCAGCACTTTTCTCTTGACTTCTTAGCTGCTGTAATCTCTGAGGAAATGGTATAGGTGGTCTATATAGTTGCACGTCATCTTGCTGGACCACTGTTTCTTTTTCCTTCTCTATCATCTCTGAAAGCTGTGGTTGAGGAGTATTGTCATGTAAGACTTTACCACTTCTTAGGGAGATGGCTTGGCACTGTTCTACGCTTCCTTTTGGATTGACTTCGGTGTTGCTTGGTAAAGTTCCTTGAGGTCGATTGTTTATTGCTGTAGCAAGTTGTCCTACTTGATTCTCCAAGGCTCTAAGTGAAGCTGCTTGAATTTGGAAGAGTGCATCTGTTTTCTTCATGTATTGTAAGAGCATGTCTTCAATGTCTGGTTTCTTCTCTTGCTGTACTTGTGGTTGAAAGCCAGGAAGAGCTTTAGAATGCTGTCCTTGATTATTGCTGCTCCATGAGAAGTTGGAGTGATTTCTCCATCCAGGATTGTAAAAATTAGAATTGGGGTTATTGCGGTTGAAGTCCCCTACATATTGAGCAGTCTCCATGCATTGTCCATTAGCATGATTGCTTCCACAGAAATCGCAAGTGATGGGTTGACTTTTGATAGCATTAACTCCCAAGTTGCTTAATTGTTTGGTCAAGAGATTGACTTGGGCAGATAATGTAGTTAAGGTGTCCACTTCGTGTAATCCAGCGATCTTTCTTGTGGTTGACCTTTCAGTGGGCCATTGATAGGCATTGGACGCCATCTCATCTAGTAGATCATAAGCTTCATCGGTGGATTTGTTCATGAGTGCTCCTCCAGCTGCAGCATCTACTATCGTTCTGAATTGACCGGCTAATCCATTGTAGAATGTTTGTACAAGTAACCACTTCGGAACTCCATGATGAGGACATTTTCTTTGCATATCTTTGTATCTCTCCCATGCCTCATAAAGAGATTCTCCATCTAGTTGTAGGAATGATGTGATGTCGTTCCTCATCTTGGCAGTTTTAGCAGGTGGAAAGAATTTGGCGAGGAACTTTTGTGCAAGATCATCCCATGTAGCTATAGATCTGGATGGAAGTGATAACAGCCAGCTTTTTGCTTTGTTTCTCAAGGAAAAGGGAAACAATCTTAGACGGATTGCATCATCGGACACCCCATTGTACTTGAATGTGTCACATATCTCCAAGAAGTTGATAATGTGCATGTTTGGATCATCATTGGGTAGTCCACCAAATTGTACCGAATCCTTGAGCATTTGGATTGTGCTTGGCTTGATCTCAAAGTTGTTAGCTTGAACAGTTGGTCTTTGGATGCTTGAATGGATTCCATTCACTAAGGGAACAGCATACTCCCTTAGTGGTCTTCCTTCATTGTTGGGTGCAATTGGTACTTGATCTTCCATGGTGTTGACTTGATTTTGCTCTCTTCTAATTCTTCTTAAAGTTCTTTCAATCTCTGGATCAAAAGCAATCAAGTCTTCACTTTTCGATCTTCGCATGTACCTCGTAAGAAAGAAAGTAAAACTAAATTAAGAAAAATAAAAAATAAAAAAATTCTGAAGTAAAAACTAGAAAGATTGGTATTAATATTGGTGAAAAAGTAGATAATTGTCCCCGGCAACGGCGCCAAAAACTTGATGCGATATTTCTATATCATAAATTAAGTGCAAGTATACACTATCGTATGCAAGTAATAAAGAGACTAAATAAGTCGGATGTCGAACCCACAGGGATAATTCTTTCTTTTTAACCAATTACTAAAAATTATATCTTCCTAATAATTATTCAGAAAAATAAAAATCTAAGAATGAATGTAAGAAATATAACACAAAAACACAATGCAATGAGATTTAAAGATATAACAACGTAGAGAGAACCTAGGATTAATATTATCCCTCAATATGTTTTTTAATGATTAATCCTCTAATATTCAACTCACTTAGTCTTTATTATTGATCAAGACACTAATGTATTCACAAGCCTCTTCCAAGGTCATGCAAGTATACCTTAATTTACCAAATACCTATATTCCTATGGTACTTGTAATAAATTAAGATTCATTAAGATTAGGTCTTATTGATCATACATGCCAATTAGGTATATTCCTATCCTAAGTTGAAACTTGCATATGCAACATTGAATGTTACTCTACAATCATGCATTAAATTACCTAGGTCTAAATATATTGATTCCTCTTCCGAGTTTATCAAAATATTACCAATTCATTCACCATATATTGGCCAGATATATTGAAGCATTAAACACAAGTAATTTAAATAATAAAAGACTAAGTTTATTAAATATTCGAAAGATATGGCAATTAAGCACACATATTGAGTTCAAATATTAACCCTAGAAAATAAGTTAGCTCATGGCTACAAGAGAACAGCAGTAAAAATAATTATAAATCATGATACAATTATTAGCAAACCGATATAGACGTCGAATTGCTCTTAATTGCGCTGCCTAGAAACTCTTGATGCCGAAGAACGTCTTGTATCTCTCTCTAAAAATGCTTCAATTAAGCTCCTATTGCTCTCCAAGACTTGTGCTCTGTATTCTTGGTGCTCTTGGGTTGTCTTGGATTCATCTTTGAAGGCTGGGAACGAGTGGCTTTATATAGGGATTGATATGAGCTTGAAAATCTCAATTCTCGTCGGACTAGGACTCGCACTACCGCTGGCGCGCTATGCATCTGTCGCTGGGGCGACGCGTGAAAAAGCCTTCACCGCTGGAGCGGTGGGATCTTGGCGCTGGGGCGCTGCATGAAAACGGCTTCACCGCTGGCGCGGTGACTGTCTGGCGCTGGGGCGCTATACGCGACTTAAGCAGGTCGTTTTTCTTATTTTGATCACTATTTCAGCGCTGGGGCGAAAATACTTGTGGCGCGGGGGCGCTGGACTCATAATTTGAAAACTTTGCATTTTAGTCCCTGTTTTCGCTCCTTTTGCATTCTTTCTTTAAATTTCGTTCAAGTCCCTATAAATAACAATAATGCACATAAATAGCCATCTATTCTCATAAATTCATAAAATATCAATAATAAAAACATGAGAAAATATATGACAAATTTGCCCTTATCAGAGACATCGTGATCGTAACGGTTTAGATGCATATGGTTCATATGGTGTATACGGACAAAGCTAGTCATGCTCCGAACAAAAAACCTACTTGGTCATTTATTGTTCGTTCGTAAAAATGGTCAGTTGTCAAGACGAGATCTGTTGGCTCAAGCATAAAGGATAGGAGTTACCGCTGACTCCATCTGGGATTTGAGTTCCTAAGGACTATTGATAAATGTTGGAAAAATTAAATCTCTTGCTAGAGTATAAGAAATGTCATATGAAGAGTTTATGGTGATAAGTTTCGGACATATCGATTGATAATTTTGGAAAGTATCAAGTTCGAGATTTTAAGATTTTGTGAATTCAAAATCGATTAGGATTAGATAACAGAGGGATATTACCTACATGGAAAATATGACCGGGAACAAAATTTTCAATGAGTTGTCAAGCCATTATAGTTAGGGACTAGGAACATTGCTAGATGCATCCTATAGTCGTTGGGCATTTTAGATCCGTCTTGATTCAGATTATGTCTAACCAACAATTGTCCCAGAGGTCACACCATATATTTTTTGTGTTAAGATGTATTAGAGAGAGAGTTGATTATCCAGAGATGGCTAGCACCTTCTGAGGATAATAACTTTATTTTTGAGTAAGAGGCTACATAACAATAATCCAGAAATATTTTAAGAGTTGAAATATTTAGAAATTAATTGATTAAATTAATTATTAATTATTATATAGTGGGCTTTAAAAGGCTTTTAATGAGTTTAAATGTTAAATTACATTGATGGGCTTTAAGTGAACTAATAAGTTTACATGAGCTTTGGACAATGAAATTGTTTTTAAGCCAAAGGATTTAAGACCCTAAGTGCGATAAAAGAATTTGTGAAATTCTTAGGCAAAATTTGTAATTTTTTTTTTAAAGGTTGGTTAGTATATAAACTAGCCTAAGGCTTAAGTTAAAGATAGAAAAAAAAAATCATTCTTAATGTGAGAAAACACAAAAATAGTTTTCATTTCTCTTTAAGGGTTCAGCCAAGCACATCTCTCACTCAAGGGTGGTGTTCACTTTGGAGTTGATGAACACATGAAAATGCATATTTGTTAAGAGATTCAGTCACCATTTAATGTCACTAATTTTAGTATTTTCTGTATTTTTAGCTTGAAATAAAGTGTTCTCCTTAAATTGTGATTAATGAATGTTATTTGAACAGGTTTAGGTAAAATGGAAATAACTCTTAATGTAGAAATCGAAATGAAGAAATTCTTAAACCTAGTGCAACATGACTCAATTATACACAAATTTGAAGAATAGAGAAAAAACCAAATCCAACATTTTATAGGCCAAAAATTGAGATACAATAGAATCAGGCTACAACTTCTGCCCAGCTTGACCCAACTCATGTATTTGAACCGTATCTCACAAAATACGTACTCAATTGGTATAATTCTTGAAGCTGTGAAATGCTGAATTAACTATCAACAACTTGTATGTTGATGGTAAAGACCAAATCAGCCGTTATCATGGACCAAATCGCATTGCAAATGGGTAAAATGGTTGTTGGTTGAAATCTGATGCATCTTTGGAATTATGCTCATATCTCATTGGATACGCATCCAATTTGCATGAACTTGGTGCCTATGGAAAGAAGAGACAAAAATTTGGCGCCGTTGTTGGGGAGGCACACTAAGCAAAAGTTGGTTGCGATTGTAAATACTAAAGTGGTAACTTTGTACATTTCTTTTTTTCTTTGTAAAATATTAGTTTTATTTTCTTGTAATTCATCTTATTGTTCATGGTTGTTTCTACCACCTAATTTATTTTATTTTCTTTAGTTAATTTGTTATAATTTATATTATTTTAATGGTTGGTTTTACCGCCTAACTTCGTTCACTTTCTTTTATTTATTTATTGTACTTTATTTCTTTAATTAATTTGTTGTATTTTTTTTTGTGGTTGGTTCTACCGCCTAACTTAGTTTCTTTATTTTTTTTATTGTACTTTATTTATTTATTGCATTTTTTTATTGTACTTTATTTTCATTTTCTTTTACTTATTTATTGCACTTTATTTTCTTTAGTTAATATGTTGTATTTTCTTTTTATTTTAATGGCCGATTCTACTGCCTAACCTTTTATTTATTTACTTATTGTACCTTTTTTTTTATTGTACTTTATTTTTTTCTTCTTTTATTTATTTGTTGTACTTTGCATTTTATTTTTCTTTATTTATTACATTTTCTTTTCTTTTACTTACTTATTGTATTTTCTTTTTATTATTTATTTATTGTATTTTTTTTATTGTACTTTACAGTTTATTATCTTTTGTTCAGTTATTGTATTTATATTTCATGGTTGGTCTTACCACCTAACTCGTTCCTATTTCTTGTTGTGTTTTATTCCACTTCTTAATTTTCATTAAGCATATCCTTCTTTAAAAAAAAAAAATTTAGGATGTATGCATCGACTTAGAGATAAACGAGGAAGATTTGTGAGAGAATTAGAACTAGAACCACCCCCACAATTTGTAAGGGAAGAGAATTCACCTTCTATTTCATCTTGTAATTCTAACACAAGGAGCCAACACGAAGAAAACTCTGTTAGAACTCTAAAAGATTACTTGCATCCTACTCACACAGCCACACCATAATGCATTATATTCTCACCTAACACACCACATTCGAATTTTAAACCTGGAATGATACAACTTCTGCCCACTTTTCATGGTCTAGATAGTGAAAATCTTTATGTACATGTTAGGGAATTTGAAGAGGTAATTGCCACCTTCCATAGCCAACTTGAAGCCATAGACACTGTTAGACTTAAATTTTTCCCTTTTTCCTTGAAAGACAAAGCAAAGAGTTGGCTATACTCTTTGAGGCCGAGGTCTATAGGAACTTAGGCAGAAATGACCCAAGCAATTTTCAATAAATACTTCCCACAACACAAAACCAATGGACTGAAAAGACAAATTTCTTCCTTCTCCCAAAAAGACAGTGAAACCTTATATCAAGCATGGGAAAGGTTTAAAGAGTTGCTAAATCTGTGCCCTCACTATGGGTATAAAAATTGGTGCTTGGTTAGTTATTTCTATGATGGACTCACAATTAGAGAGCGCCAATTTGTTGAGATGATGTGTAATGGGGAGTTCCTTCACAAAGATCCTGAGGAAGCCATAGAATTTCTTAATGACTTAGCCGAAAAAGCCTATACATGGACTGGAATGGACCTAGCATTACTGAAAGCACAAATAAGTCATGACCCAATGGAGTTTTTCATTTTAGGGAAGAGGATAACCTTAAAGCCCAATTAGAGGTCTTAACTAGGGAGTTAGAGGCCTTGAAAACCAAAGATAGAAGGGTTACCCACACGGTTGCTAGAGTTGAGTCACACGATGTCTGTTTTGTCTGTGGAAGAGCAGAACACTTAGCTCAGGATTGCCCCACTTATAGTGAGATGAGAGGGATATATGAGGAATAATGTAATGCTCTAGAGATTTACAAGAAGCCTTATTCACCCTACTCTGAAACATATAATCCTAGCTGGAGAAACCACCCAAATTTCAGTTGGAAATCTGATCAACAAGCCAACAACCAGTGGAAACAAGAACAACAAGCACCCAAGTCTTATGTTGCACTTCAATATAATGCACGACCAACTAGGAGTTCTTTAGAGGATACATTACAAGCATTTATGGAGGCACAAAGTAAGACTAATAAAAAATTTGAAACAATTCTTGCACAGGTGGTAGATGAAAACAAAGAAATCAAGAGTCAAATCACAAAGTTGACCAGTGCCTTAACTGTACAAGAGCAAGGTAAGTTTCCATCTTAACCTCAATCCAATCCGAAAGGACAATTCATGGCAAAAGCTTCTACTTCTGATGTTCAAAATCTCAAAGAAGTCAATGCCATTACTACTCGAAGTGGTAAGATTATAAGTGAGCCTACTTCTAAAATTAACACATCTACGAGTAGTAAAGATGCCATTCTTGAAAAATAGGCCACAGTGGAAAAGAGCCCGAAAATAAGTTTTCAATCCCAGTGTCTTTTCCTCAAGCTCTTCAATCGGTTGGGAAAAATTCAGAAATTCAAGGTGAGATTTTAGAACATTTGAAATAAGTTAAGATTAATCTTCCCTTGTTGCATTTGATTAAGCAGGTTCCAACCTATGCCAAAGTTATCAAGGATTTATGCATTATCAAAAGAAAATACCATGTGCAGAAAACTGTATTTTTGGCAGAACAGGTAAGTGTAGTGGTTGAACAAAAGACACCACCCAAGTATAAAGACCCAGGATGTCCCACAATCTCTTGCCAAATTAGGACACATGAGTTTGGTCAAGCTTTATTGGACTTAGGAGCAAGTGTAAATTTAATGGCTTATTCTATTTACTTGCCATTGGGACTTGGTAAGATTAAACCAACATCTGTAGTCCTACAATTAGCTGACCGATCAATTAAGAAACCACGGGGAATAGTAGAAGATGTTTTATTGCAAATTGATAAATTTTACTAACCTGTTGATTTCCTTGTTTTAGATACTCATGCTGTTGTTAACATAGAGTCAAAAATCCCTCATATTTTGGGGAGACCTTTTCTAACCACTGCTAACGCTCTTATTAATTGCAGAAATGGTCTAATGAAATTATCTTTTGGGAATATGACTCTTGAGGTGAACATTTTTAATATTGTCAAACAACCACGAGAAGAAGACGAGTACTATCATTCATATATGATAGACACACTTATAGCAGAGGAAGCTTATAAAAATCATGGATCTAATTCTTTGAAAAACCTTCTCAATTTTAATTTTGAAGAATTGTATTATCCTGATGTAACAACTGATGTGTTCAGTATTTTTGACTCACAGGATATAGGGACTTGATTTTGGCAGCCATACTTTGAAAAGTTGCCACGAGAGAGGGAGAGACTAAAACCATCAAACCTCAAGACACCACAAGTTGAGCTTTTTCCACTGCCCAAAGGTTTGAAACACGCATTCTTGGGACAGGTGATACCTTTCCTATCATTATTTCTTCTGAACTTAGTGCTGAACAAGAGGAAAAATTGATAAAATTGTCAAAAGAACATAAGTCTGCACTAGGTTGGACCACAGCTGATATTAAAGGTATTTCTCCATTGATATGCTCCCATAGAATTCATTTAGAGGAAGGTGCCCAACCTCGTAGGGACCCATAAAGAAGACTTAACCCAACAATGAAAGAAGTAGTGAAGAAAGAGGTCTTGAAACTATTAGATGCGGGTATAATCTACCCAATTTTTGATAGTCAATGGGTAAGTCCAACTCAAGTAGTTCCTAAGAAATCTGGGGTTACTGTTGTTAAAAATGAGAATGGGATACCTGATCCAACTAGAGTAGTAAGTGGTTGGAGAATGTGCATTGATTATAGAAAGTTAAACACAGCCACTAGGAAAGACTATTTTTCATTGCATTTTATCGACCAAAATTTAGAACGTGTAGCTGGACATCCTTTTTATTGCTTTCTTGATGGGTATTCAGGATATTACCAGAATGAGATAGCTATAGAAGATCAAGAAAAAATTACTTTTACATGCCCTTTTGGTACTTATGCTTTTCGTAGAATCCCATTTGGATTATGTAATGTACCAACTACTTTTCAGCGTTGTATGTTAAGTATTTTCTCTGATATGGTTGAAAAATGCATGGAAGTCTTTATGAATGATTTGACTATTTTTGGTAATTCTTTTGATTTATGCCTACTTAACTTGAAATCTGTTTTGAATAGGTGTGAAGAAAAATGACTTATGCTAAATTGAGAGAAATGTTATTTCATGGTATCTTCAGGAATCATTTTGGGGCACATTTTATCTGAAAGAGGGATAGAGGTTGACAAGGAAAAAATTGAATTAATCTCTAAATTATTTACACCCAAAACGGTAAAAGATGTCCGATCCTTTCTTGAACACGCTGGCTTTTACAGAAGGTTTATACAAAATTTTTCTGCCATATCTAAACCATTGTGTAACCTTTTACTAAAAGATGCAGAATTTACATAGACATAAGAGTATGAGGAGGCATTTCGAACACTCATTGCCAAACTCACCACCGCTCCTATCATGCAATCACCTAATTGGAACCTCCTGTTGGGATTTGTGCTTACGCGCCATCCCATAGTATATAAATATATAGTGATAGTATTTATACAGTTATTATTTCTAATAAACTCGTTAATATTATTTATTATTAAATGGTAAGATGCTAGTAACATTTCAGACATTGTATGATCTGAAGGAGTTCAGATCTGGTCTAAAAGAGTTTAGACAAGGGTTAAGAGTTAGCAACGCTAATAGTTATAAATATTAAGAGTTAGTAGTACTAAAAGTTAGTAAGTTTATAAGAATTAGCAAAATCTAAAGAGTTAGAGCTTTGTCTGAAATGGGACAATGACCTGAGAGTATTAGTAATGACATAGCTGCAAGGAGTTGCAGATCGTACTAGGAAATGTCATTATGTAAGTATGTTCTCAAACATAATGTTCCTGATCTAATGTTATCTATGCGGGTCTATCAGTTGAACCCATTAATATAGATTAGTGTATGTCTATGTCTGGATGGTCCAAATGGTTAGTCTTAGCAAACTATGAGCTTAGTAGGAAGCTCGTATAGAGATGCAGGTATTCAGTAAGAATTGGATATTGAACAGACTCACGAAGACATCCAATAGACATCTCATAAAGCCCTCAATGGAAGGTCTTCCGAGTTGAGTAGTATTTGTAGCCCTTTGACCTGAGCACCACGGTGGGCTTGTGAGTGATCCACCATGCTTTGGTTCCACACATGTCAGAAACCTTTCATAGTCTGACCGTTGGGTATTGCTGGGTATGGTCCGATGCTCATGGAGTCCAGTGTACGTAGATATGGGATCCGTCAGCTCATATGAGTGGGTTGTATATCTTAATGCTCCGAGATTGTATTTCAAAAAGACTTATGGCCGCAAGTATATACCTTGAAAAAGATATCCCGAAGGAATAAACAATATCACAAACGTGTTTGTGGATATTGTTTAATGAAATATAAATCTGAAGATAAGTTCATGATTGAGCAAATAAGAAATTTGACGGTGATGATCTATATCTCTGCTCTTCAAGGATATAAATGATGGAAGGATTATACGAATATGCAATAACCTCAACTTGCTTGGTCTAACGCGCTAATTTGTAATATCCGTAATGTGTGCGTGGGACATTATTCACGGACATATGGAGAAGCTCCATATGACAAATTAGGTATGGACCTAGAGAGTCTCACAATATGAAGTGTACTCGTTGAGCACTGGGGTAGCGGATTGGATTGAATAGTTCAATCCAATAAATTTCAGCAAAATAGAATAATTAGTTAGGGATCCCTCGGGATGTACATTTGTCAAGACTTAATTGTTAAGTAAATCACTCAATTAATTAACAAGGGTTGTTAATTAATAGAATATTGACAAGTGGCAAAATTTGTTCTATGATTTAATTTTACCTTTTTATCATTTACCCTTAGTAGTAAAAATTAGTAAGGTAAAAAGTAATTATTCAAAATTGTTTTGAATAATTAAATTATATATTATTATTATATTATTAGATAATATTATAATATATATAGATCATGGCATTGTATTTTAATACAATGAGGGACCTAAATGTTGGCCATTTATTTACCCATTATAATTATAGTAATTATATTTGTTAGATAAAAATTAATTTTAGTGGCCATTATTCTAGTTCTTGGTTAAATTAATTCTAAGTGGGAGACCAACAATAAAATTGGTGGAGCACTTAATTTTGTTTAATCAAAATGTTGAATAACAAAATTGATTTGCAAAAACAATTGAATAATTGATTCAATTCTTGTGAAGAATTTGGAAAAGGAAGAGAAAGAGAGGTAAGACAGAATTTTTGTTTTTGTTCATTTTTCAAGTGTTGAAAATTATAGAACTTCTCTTCATCTTCTTCTCTCATGGATGGATTATAATGAACATAACAAATGGAGAAAGAGATTAATAGTTATGAAAAGAGTTGTTCACCATAATTAATCTCGTGTAGAAATTATTTCTAAGATTAATATACAAGAGTTGTATGTTAAATATTTCTAGATAATACAAGAGTTGTATAGAAAATATTTACCATCTCCATTTGAGAAACAAAATTATATTCAAAAGGGTTTCAATATAAGTTGCTAAAAATTCTAAGATTAAGCTACCATTCTAACTCCTTAATCCCACCAAAAGTTATGGACTAGAATTGTTCAACATATACTTCAAGGTGAGCTCTAGACATGGATTGTTGGAGGACTTAAAGAATTATGTAAAGTTAACTTCATTAGGTAAGTTATTTTACATTATGTTATAATACAATATTGTTCATCATGTTTATGTTGTATAATTATTATACTTGCATGTATATGTGATATATATGTTCAATTTGTTAAATTGGGTATATTTATAACATGCTTCCGCTATATATTATAATTTTTTGAATTACGTATACACTCGTATATCACACACTTGAGATCCCCAACACCTTCCATTTGAAATTATGTGTGATGCAAGTAATTATGCTGTAGAAGCAGTTCTTGGGCAATGTGGGGAAGAAAAATCCTTTGTTGTTTATTATGCTAGTAGGGTTTTGAATGATGCTCAAATGAATTACACTACTACTGAAAAAGAACTACTAGTTATTGTTTTTGCCTTAGATAAATTCCATTCTTATTTGATTGGTTCACCTATTGTTATTTTTACTGACCACGCAGCCCTTAAGTACCTTCTTTCTAAGAAGGATGCTAAAGCCCGTTTAATTAGGTGAATTTTTCTTTTGCAGGAATTTGATATAACCATCAAAGACAAGAAAGGCGTTGAAAATGTTGTTGCTGATCATCTATCCCGCCTTGAGTTCACTGACTCCATTGATTTGCCACCCATTTGAGATGATTTTCCTGATGAACATCTTTTTGCTATAAGCCAAATACCTTGGTATACACATATCGTAAATTATTTGGTTTGTGGTGAACTTCCATCTAACTAGAGTGCACAAGATAATCGTAAGTTCTTGGTTGAGGTACGCAATTTTTATTGGGATGATCCATATCTTTTCAAATACTATCCTGACCAAATCATGGGACGTTGCATTCCTGAAAGTGAAGTTTCTAGTGTCTTACATATTTGCCATAGTGCTACTGTGGTGGCCATTTTTCTATGAAGAAGACGGTTGTGAAAATTTTACAGTGTGGTCTTTACTGGCCCACTTTGTTCAAAGACACTAATAATTTTTGTCGTTTCTGTGAAAGATGTCAAAAGTTAGGTGTTTTATCTCGAAGAAATATGATGCCTCTTAACCCTATTCTTGTTATCGAGATATTTGACTGTTGGGGTATCGATTTTATGGGTTCTTTTTCCTCATCTTTTGGCTACCTTTACATCCTTTTAGCTGTTGACTATGTATCAAAATAGGTGGAGGCTGTAGCTTGTTGTACTAATGATAATACAACTGTGGTAAAATTCTTAAAAGAAAATGGGTTATCTAGGTATGGTACGTCACGCGTCATCATTTTAATTTATATTTGTTTAAATGTCTCTCAGGTTTGTTTTTTTCAAATAACTGGCGTTTCAGGTAATGTCTTCTATACTTGATCTCTTTTTATTTAAACATTGAGGACAATGTTTCATCTGGTTTGGGGGGAGGATAGTAGACACAAGTCGTACTTTATAAATAAAAAAAAAATTTGTGGTCCGATATTTGATTAAAATGACAGAGTAAAGAGTTCAGTCTTGAACGCTTGAGACGCATTCTAGGTCAAGTTAAAATGACAGAGTAAGGAGTTTTAGTTCTAACTTTTGAAACGCATTTTGACTAACTTTTTGTTGTTTTGTTTTATGTTTCATGTATTGTTGTTTATTGCTTGTAGTCTTGGTAATTCTTGTATAAAGGAATTTGCTTTTCTGCCGAGATATGATTTCAAAATTGTTTAGGTTGAGTCACTGTTTCTATTTAGGTTACTAAAGAATGACTTTCAAAATATTTTTGAGCACAATGCTAAGCCTTGTGGTAAGATGGATGATTCAATTTATATAGCCAGGAGAATTCCCATGTTTAAGTATATATATTTTTTTCTAATCTGACATATCTTTTGTGAGTAAGTGGAAAGGTTGAGAAAACAGCTTATGAACCTTCATTGATCCTTTGAATTGGTTAATTTTTGTTTAGATTGATATTATTTAAATTACGGAATAAGTTGGTTGCATTTGCGTATAATATAATTTGGTGAGAAACCTTTGTAATGCTTCCTTGTATTCTTCAAAAAAATAAAAAATAGAAAAAAAGAAAAATACAAAAAAAAAGAGAGCAAAAATACCAAAAAAGAAAAAGATGCAATTCAGTTTAATAAAGTCTTCATTCAATTTTAGAAGACAAATATTTTATAAAATAGTTTTCTCACCAAGTTATAATTGTATTATTCTCACAAGCCAATTAAAGTTCTAAAGCTGGCGTATGATAGGAATAATTGATTTTTAAACAAATAATTTTCCTATCTTTGGATCAATGTTAGTTTATATGTCTGTCCTTAAAATTGACTTTTTCTTGAGTGCTTAACTGTTTTCCAACTCCATAAGAGAAGTCCTAACCTTTTAAACAGGCATACACTTATGAGGATATGGAGTTGAGGCTTTTACTTGGAGAAATTCGCAAGGCTATATTGTAGTAAGATGGTTATGGCTTAGTTCACACACACACAAATTTTGAAAGTTGTAATTGAAAAAACCATAATAGCAACAGTGATCTTGAACTGACATTTTGTTTGAAATGCTTAGGTAGTTTTGCATATTCTATTTACGCTTGAATTGCTAGAGACTAGCAATAAACTGGTTGGGGGCTGTGATGAACATATGAAAATACATATTTGTTAAGAGATTCATTCACCATTTAATGTCACTAATTTTAGTATTTTCTGTATTTGTAGCTTGAAATAAAGTGTTCTCCTTAAATTGTGATTAATGAATGTTATTTGAACAAGTTTAGGTAAAATGGAGATAACGCTTAATGTAGAAATCGAAATAAAGAAATTCTTGAACCTAGTGTAACATGACTCAATTATACACAAATTTGAAGAATAGAGAAAAAACCAAATCCAACATTTTATAGGCCAAAAATTGAGATACAATAGAATCAGGCTACAACTTCTGCCCAGCTTGACCCAACTCATGTATTTGAACCGTATCTCACAAAATACGTACTCAATTGGTATAATTATTGAAGCTGTAAAATACTGTATTAACTATCAATAACTCGTATGTTGATAGTAAAGACCAAATCAGCCGTTATCATGGACCAAATCGCATTGTAAATGGGTAAAATGGTTGTTGGTTGAAATCTGATGCATCTTTGGAATTCTGCTCATATCTCATTGGATACTCATCCAATTTGCATGAACTTGGTGCCTATGGAAAGAAGATACAAAATTATACAACTTTTATGTCAGTTGTAGAAGTTAAATCGGTCATTTACATTATCAAAAACGTGCTGGAAGTGAATAAATGAGTTATTGGCCTAAAATTATTGAAGATTGATGTCATCCATGACATATTTCCATTCATTGCCTATATAAAGAGACTCTTAGGATGTTTTGAACATTAGATAATTCTCTCTTCTTTTCTTCTCATTAACATGTTTTGTAATTTAGGCTAGAGTTCTTGGTAAGGCTAAGAGATGAACTTTTATGTGTAATAAATCTACTTTTATACTTTAATTCGTTGCCAAGAGCTACAAATGTTTATAAATTTGGTTTTGATTAAACTCTTATCTATTCTATTTCTTTTTAATTCAGAGATTATAATTCTCATGTCTCATATAAGTTCAGCCATGCTTTTCTTATGTGATTCTTGGTGAACTATAATTGTTTCTGGTTACATTGTTTTATATGTTAATCTTTTACTACAGTATTGTCAAATTAATATATCATCGATCTTGGATAACATATAAGGGCAATAAATGTTTGATATTCAAGTTAATATTTTACTACAATATTGTCAAAGTGATATATTGTCGATCTTAGATAACTTGTATAAATGAACATGATGTGTGTTAATGTTTGCAAAGAGTTTAATTACATCAAATACATGTGTTATCAAATGTGTTATATTTTACCTATCTTCCGATTGATTGTTTGGGATGTGAAACTTTCAATTGAGTTATAAGCATTGAATCAAAGTGTAGAGTAGATTTATAAAGCATAATTGTGATTCTCAAAGCCTTGCTTAAATCATCATAAGATATTTTTCTCAATCCATAGACAATTCTATTTCATCCACTTAAATCAATTAATCCTTTGCTACCACATTAATATTTTACTTCACCAACCTATTTTACCAAGAGCTTCCTCGTGGGATCGACACCTCATTTTATACTGCGATAGCCGCGTTATATTTTGAGCGTAAATAGGAGTCTTAGTGTTTTCCAAGTGCAACTCAACCATCCAACCATCAAAGCAAGCTTGGATCAAGGTATGCCTCATATTTCATCAAAAGGCTTCTAATGTGAACTCATCTCCCAAAACCATGTACTATACCAATATATATGTCTATTTTTCAACATTTTCTATCATTCTTACACTATTCCTGTTGTATATTGTAAGAGTATTTCCAATTAATTGTATATATGTTGAATACTTTATGGAGAAATAGGACAAGGTGAAAATGAGGGAAAAGAAAGGAAAAAAAATAAAAGAACTGAAGCCTTGGACTGGGCTCCCTAGCTATCAGTACAATGTGTGGGGGCGATGGTACCCCAAACAGAATGTGGGTACCACAGCTCCCATACGTGCTGCCACCCCTCCTTTTGTTGATACCCATTATCCCTATTATATGAGTTATGGTATTATAGTTAAAGGTGTAACTCATTAGAGAGTCATTTAGCTCTTAAATAAGTTGTGTTTTTTTGGAAAGATGCCACTTTGAATCAAAGGTTATGACTTTATGGAAAGATACACAATTCTTCCTAAGATCATGACTCTTTGAAAAGTCATATGTCTACCTCAAAGGATATGTTAATCTAAAAAAATATTATGAGATTCCAGGGAGGCACAAATACCTCTATAAATAAAGAAGCACACCTTACTCTTAAATTATTATGAATTATTGATCATTCTCTTTTTATTCTCTCCATCTATCTTCGCAATAGCCACATCTCTCTCAAAGGCTACAAAAATTCCACCATTTGATGGTAAGCACTTTAAGTGGTAGGAAGCTCAGGTGTATGATATTCTGGATGTGATGGACATAGTAGAATATCTTACTAAACCTTTTCTAGATGCAAATGCTGAAAACTACAACAAGGAGATCTATAAATAAAATATGGCTAATAAGGTATGTTGTAACATAATCTTACACACATTATCATATGAATTATATGATGTATATCCTTCCTACAAAAGTACATATGAAATTTAGGCACAGCTCAAAAAGAAATATCTTATAAAAGATATAGGGGCCCAAAAGTATATATATACAAATTTCTTAGATTTTAAGATGTCTGAAGAAAAAACGGTTACTTCTCAAATTTATGATTTTTATTTGTTAATTAATGATTTGAAAAATGAGGGCATTGTTCTCCCTAAACCTTTTGTGGCTAGTTGTTTGGTTGAGAAATAACCAAATTCTTAGAATGATTACAAGAAAACCAATTAGCACAAAATAAAGCATTTAAAATTGGAAGATTCTATTATTCATATTAGAATTGAAGAAACGAATCGCTAACAAGAGTGAGAAAGGTAAGGAATTTGTTTCTAAGTTAAACTTAGTAGAGAATGAAAATTGTGGTAATAAGAAGCATAGTAAGACCACAAACAACACCTACCTTAAGAACACAAAGCCCTCATTTAAAACAAAGAAAGACAAGTGTTATGTTTATGGCAATGGTGGTCACTTAGCCTACAAATGCAAATACAAGAAAGATAAAAAGGAAAACAATAAAACTGCCAAAGCCAACTTGGTTGAGGGAGAAGATATTGTTGTTGTAGTAATTATTTTTCAATTGAACATGGCTGTAAATAGCAACAAAGAGTGTTTTATAGACTCAGGAGCCATAAGACATATTTGTAGTGACAATAGTACCTTTCATGACTATGTTAAGACAAGAGAATGGGAAGAACATATTTATCTTGGAGATTTTCATCCTACACTTGTGTTGATTAAAGGAAAGGTTCCCTTCATATAAACTTTTGAAAGATCTCTTGTACTGAATAATGTGTTACATGTTCCAAATATTAGATATAATTTGATTTTTATATTTATGCTTGGTAAAGCTAACGTAAAAGTCTCATTTGAAGGAGATAAAGTTGTGTTGACCAAAAATGGAAGAGTCGTTGAAAAGGGATATTTATTCAACAATTTGTTCAAAGTTAATGTAATATAAACCTCTTTGAATAAAAGTTTTACTTCTATTTACATTGTTGAACCCTATGATTTATAGCAAAATAGGTTAGGTCACTTGAGTTATTTGTATATAAGAAAAATGAAAAGAATTGGTTTGCTCTTAAATCTTGGCTTAAAAGACACACATAAATGTGATATATATGTGGAAGAAAAATCCACAAAGAAGAGTTGTAAATTAATTACTTAGTTTAATTCATAGTAACCTAAGTGAAATAAAAGATCTCGTGACTAGAGGATGAAAAAAGTATTATACCTTTATAGATGATTTTTCAAGGTATACTAAATTATATCTTTTGAGAAATAAAGATGAGTTGTATGATAAGTTCTTAATCTATAAACAAGAAGTTAAGAATAAACTTGAAAAGAAATCAAAAGATTAAGCACAGACAGATGTGAAGAATATATGTCAAATATGTTTAGTTCGTTTTGTGAGGATGATGGAATTATACATGAAGTGATGCCTTCATGTTCTCCTGAATCTAATGGGGTAGCTGAAATGAAAAATAGAACCTTAAAGGATATGATGAAATTGTATGTTATTAAATTCTAGAGTACCTATGAACTTATGGGGAACAATATTGACTGCTTGCCATATACAACCGAATTCCATATAAGAAAACAGGAATAACACCCTATGAGTTATAGAAAGGTCATACACCTAATCTTTCATATCTTAAAGTGTGGGGTTGTCTTGCTAAGTTCTTAATTCTTAATCCTAAAAGAAAATAAATGAGACTGAAGATGGTTGAATGTATGCTCATATGATATGCCCAAAATAGTGCTGCATATAAATTCTTGGCATTGGAATATACCATTAATTTGTTTGATGCAAATAATATCATAGAATCTAAAAATGCAGAATTCTTTGAAACTATTTTTTCTAAGAAAGCCAAACCAGAAAAATTGTTGACTTATAAAAATATGAATAATAATCCTCCTGAAAGCTCTAACAATGAACTTAGAAGAAGTAAGAGAATGAGAATAGGCACTAACTTTAGGGATGACTTCTATATCTTTCTTATGGAATAGGATCTTAAGACATAGAATGAGGCAATGTCTTCTCTTGACGCCCCATTTTGAAGAGAGGCCATTAATGATGAAATCTACGTCACCATGAGTAATCATGTATGAAAAATAGTTGATTTGGGTCTTAGTTCCAATCTCATTGGTTGTAAATGGATCTTTAAAAAACAATTAGGGCTGCCTCCTAGTTCCAAGCCCATTGGTTGTAAATGGATCTTTAAAAGAAAAATAAGGGCTAGTGGAAAAATTAAATATTTTAAGGCAAGATTAGTTGCCAAAGGGTTTACTCAAAAGATAGACTTATACTTTGATATTTATATTCTATAACTAAAATCACATCCATTAGAGTTTTGGTTGCATTAAATGCAATCCATGATTAGTATATACATCAAATGCATGTAAAAATTGCTCTTTTAAATAATGATTTAGAAGAGAAAATTTATATGAAACAACCGGAAGGTTGTATTAGTATTGGTTCAGAGCATTAAGTACTTAAGTTAATAAAATTATCATATGGTTTGAAACAAGCACTCAAGCAGTGGTATGAGAACTTTTACAAAATTTTGTTATCAAATGATTTTATGATTAATGATTCTAATAAATGTGTGTATTATAAAACCTTTGATACCGAAAGTTATGTCATCATATGTCTTTATGTAGACATGCTTATATTTAGTCCTAGTATAGAAGTAATCAATGAGACTAAGAAATATATATCAAGTAAGTTTGATATGAAAGATATGGGAGAGGTTGATGTTATTTTTGAAATTAAGATAATGAGATTCTATAGTGGTATATCTTTATCTCAAAAACACTATGTTAAGAAATTCTTAGAAAAGTTTGGATACTTGGAATATAAACTGGTGGCAACATCTTATAATGCTAGTACCAAACTTTACAAGAATAAAGAACATATTGAAAATCAAGCCCGCTACGCTCAAATTATTGGTAGTCTCATGTATTTAGTGAATTGTACAAGGTCTGATATAGCATATACTATTGGGAGACTGAGTAGATACACTCATAACCCGTGGTAGAAGGTTATAGTGATGTAAATTGAATATCAGAATCTAATGAAGTAAAGTCAACTAGTAGATATATGTTCACCTTAGGTGAAGGTACTATACGTTGAAAATCTACTAAGTAGACTTGCATTGCACGATTTACCATGAAATATGAATTAATAGCTTTAGAAAAAGCTTGTTCCAAAGTTGAGTGGTTGAGGACACTCATATATGATATTCCATTTAATTCTTACGCTTCTAACTTTATTACAATCAATTGTGATTATCTAGCTGCAATAGCTAGAGCAAAGAGTAAAATATACAATGGAAAAAGTAGACATATTTGTCTACGACATGGAATTGTTAAGCAGCTGCTAGAATCTAAGGTGGTGAGCCTAGGTTTTGTGCAGTTAGAGATGAATTTGGTCGATCTTCTAACAAAACTATTAAATTAGAGATTAATAGGGTAGATATCGATGAGGATGAGACTTTTGCCTAAAGCAATAGACAAGAGTGATGGTACCCTACCTATGTGATTGGAGATCCTATGAAGTAGATTCATAGAGGTATGAACAAGTCACTTGTTGTCTAGTTGTACTGTCGATTATACTAGTTAGCCATTCCTTATGGCGAGGTAGTACTTCTGCAGTGGTAAAAGGTTGAGTTAGTCTCTTAATAAACTCCATAACCCTTTATAGATGGGTGGTGTGTCTAAATGCGCAGAGCACACTTGATGGAGTGTCACCTATGTGAGTTTAGAACTGGGCAGTTCCTATGAGAGTTAAGTAGGTATCTCTAGAGCACTCATAAAACTAGGATGGCACATGGTCGGTAAAGTGCCAAACTGCAAGACAAAAATAAGATTGAGAATTTAACTTGATCTCTTAATCCTCTATCTTACAATAAAGGGATATAGGTTCATAAGAACTTGGTTTCACCTAGTTTTTATAAGTTACGATTACCTAATTAATGGTTGGTTCATAACTTTGAAGAGCACTAATTTATATGTTCAATTATACTTTGATTAAAGTTGATATAATAAATATAGTTTATTTGAAATATATAAGGGATTGTTGTATATTATAAGAGTATTGCAAATTTACTATATATATGCTGACGACTTGATGGAGAGAGAGGATAAAGTAAAAAGAAGGGAAAAAAAAGGAAAAAAAAAAGAGAAATAATGCCCAGGACTAGGCAATATGGGCACCGCGGCCCCATATGAGCTACCACCCCTTCCTTTGTTAATAACCATTGTCCCTATTATATGGGCCATGATATTAGAGTTGAAGGTGTTACTCATTGAATAGCCATTTAGCTCTTCAACAAGTTATGTTCTTTTGGAAAGATACCAATTTGAATCCAAGGTTATGACCTTATGGAAAGATATACAACTCTTTCTAAGTTCATGACTCTTTGGAAATACATGTGTCTACTTCTAAGGAGGCACAAATACCTCATAAATAGATAAGCATACCTCACTATTAAATTATTATAAATTATTGATCATTCTCTTATTTATTCTCTTCATCTATCAACTCTTATCAAAGTTATCTTATTGTCCTACAGAATTTGTAATTGGTGTGCACCATTACAAATTCAATAGTCATTTCATCCAGGAACTATACTACCACATAACCTATTTGTACCTTGATCATTGTCATTATGTGGGTAGAAATAGTTTAAGGATAGTGCCATATACACCTTGACTACACAATTCATTAGTATCCATTTATACAATCCTCAAAACTACATTACCTATAATTCCTTCAAATTGTATCAAAGCATGAAGGATTGTCACATTCCTTTTAAGCAAAATCACTTGAGAACGGTATAAATGTAATGAATATGTTGTATATGAATGGATGTTCGCATGATATGCACATATACTTGCATGTTGCTTTTGATGCAAAATATCATCATGTAAGGTTATTTGTGGTTCGACCATGTGTATATGCTACTAAAAAAATTATTTTTATTTACTCTAATGGGATTGGAATTGATGGTATATGCATGTGAACCATTAGATCCATGAGATGCATAAGTATGGGCTTGTAGGATGCATGTGATGCAACGAAATAGTTTTATGGGACTGTTTTTATTGTAATTTTATCATGTTTTTTTTATGTTGATTACATGCTTAAGGTATAAGTTGTTGTGTAAGGAGCATGTATATGCCTAATATGATGATATGTTTTATAAAAGTAATATAGTATGGCTATATGCAAGTGTTGTATATGGTTTGAATAATAGATTAATATGTTGGATTGGTATATGCATGGAAAATATTTCAAACAAAATCATTACTTGTCATGGAAGAAATAAAATTTTTCTTATCTTTTAAAATGATAATGATTAATATTTTTTAAAAGTTCAAAATATATTAAAATAGTGATATTAGATATCATCATTGCTTGATTTATTCAAACCTATGCATGGAGTTTTCTAAAAGTGATAGATTTGGTAAAAATAATTTTAAAACTTTGAGTGAAACATGACATAAGCACGATGATGCTTAAAAATTACAATTGTTGTATGCCCCAAAAGTTTTAAATAATTACTAATGCACTTTTTATATTTACACAAGGCAATGTATATGAGATATATATATTATGACACTTACCAATTTTATATTCATAGCATATTAATTACTTAAATTGTTTAAACTAATATTATGGATGCTTTAATGAATGTTAGATTAAGGGTTGATCAATGGGTGCCATTTATTTTTTGAAATATATTCAAGGGTTGTAATATTTTTTATTGGCATGTAATAATAATTATTTTATTTTTTTCTATTGTTTCATCGGGCCTACATGCCTAAGATTGCTTATGTAATTGGAGTGGTTGAACGGGAACCCAAAAAATAAACCGATGGTGATTCGGACGGAGACATAAGATAGAGTAAATAGTTTACTTTAGGACTGTATTTTTGAAAACCCCATTGATCAACCCACATGCTTTTATATTTTTATGCATAAGATGAAAGAGTAATTTGTATATTAAAGCATGAAATTAGATTAAATTTTCAGATGGTAATAAAAATTAAAACCTCCTTAAAGAAAAAAATATATTAAATCCATACCCCTTAATATGGGGCATAATTAGTTTCTTAGCATAAATATTAAATCCCAATATTCTATTATGTGAGGTATATAAGTTTTATGATCGGGAAAGAATTATATCTTGTTCTTGGATGAAAATTTCCATCTTGTCCAAGATTCTATTATGTGCGGACTTTGTGAGAATGTCATTTTAAGAAAGTGTATTGGTTTGGATTTAACAAGACTAAAGTACCAAGAGTCTGTTATATGAGGTATCTGTAGCTAGGGCATAATAAATAAATTATAGCTCACATGAGATGCGAAAGAAAATAGTTTCCTACTTATTAAAATTAATTGACCAAGAGACTATTATATGAGGTTAATTCAATTTAATAAGAATTTAATTCCAATTAAAAAATTTAATCCAACATAAATTTTTGGATCGAGCTTGGGGAGTACAAGATCTGAATAAATTAGTGGGGGCTAAATAAGATTTAGTAGTTTTATTAAATTGATTACGACACTAACAAGCGAATTAAGTTATTTCCTAACAATTTATATACTTGTGAAATATGAACAAATAGCAAACAACAGAGTTCTTTTAAGTCTTCTCGAAATACATACATTGATGGGATCCAAAATTAGTTTTAGACTTCAAAAACATTTTGTATGTTTTGGAGGGCTCGTTTCTAGTCGATATAGATCCCAATGCTTTACAGCAAGAAAGGGATACTTACGAGCAATGAAGAGTGAACAGTAAAAAGGATAAAAACTATATGATGGCTTCTATATCTCAGGATCTCTAGATACGTTATGAAAAAGTTTCAGACACATGCAGCATCTTGATCTCTTTGGAAGAGTTATACATGAAGCTAAGGGAGGGAATGCCACATAATGACCATGTAATCAATATGATGGCCTAATTATAAGTGAATAGTGTGATCCTTCCAGATTACGTCAGGGTGAATTTGATTCTCTAGTCCCTCCCTCCAAGTTATAAAGCATTTAAAATTAATTACCATCTCAATAGGATTAAGAGGGAGCTTCCAGAGCTATTGAACAAGATTCAAGATTTCTATAAACAAAATTATAAGAAAGCACAAGAAAATGTCTATATGGCTTTAGTTAAATAAAAGACGAAGAAAACAATATAGGGACAACACAAGAAAGGCCCAAAGGTTGAACCCACGAAGAAACCCTTCAAGAAGCCAGTGCCTAAAGTTGAGAAGATTAAGAAGGGTGAGACCAGTGATAGTAAAGGAACTCGTTTCCACTGTAGGGTTGAGGGAAACTAGAAGCGGAATTATCCTTAGTATCTTAACAGCCTTTAGAAGGCCAATGAAAAAGGTACAAATCAATGTCATGTGATTGAATTTGAATTAAGTATTGATTCAAATAATTATTCCTAGATATTAGATTCAGCAGCTACATCACGTGTTTATATAACTATGCAGGTCTTGTATAATAGTTCTGAGTTTGCTAGAGATGAAGTCATTTTGAAGATGGCGAATAAAACAAGTGTTGCAGTATCAGCCATTGAAAACTGTTCCATCAAACTTCCATCAAAACATGTTTTATACTTAAATAAAGTATTGTACTTTAAAAAAGCAACAAAAAAAATTATTTTTAATTCTGCCTTATGTAACAGTGGTTATATAATCAATTTAATAGAAATGAATGTTTGTTACATTTTGGAAATATATTAGTTGTAAAAGCCTTAAATACAAATGGTTTGCATATATTAAAGCTGAATAATTCAATCAATGTCATTACAAATAAGAGAACTTGAATAGAATCATATCCAAAAGTCTTGCGGCATCACAGACTTGGTCATATAGGAGAAAAGAAGGTTAAAACAACTTAAAAAAAGTTAGCTTTTAGGTACATTGGGTTATAAACCCTATCTAACTTGTGAATCTTGTCTCTAAGGTAAGGTGACCAAATATCCTTTCAAGAATAAAAAAGAAAGGGCTAAGGAACTTCTGGAGCTCATATATACAGATGTATATAGATCGTTTAGTACTTTAGTAAAGGTGGATTTGAATACTTCATTACTTTCACTAATGATATATCATGGTATGGGTATTTGTGTCTGATGAAATACAAATCTAAATCTTATGAAAAAATTTAGAGAGTTCAAGAATGAAGTAAAGAAAAAGAATGAAAAGAATGTTAAAGTGCTACGATTAGATCGTGGAGGCGAATACTTGAGTATAAAATTTCAGGCCTATTTGAGAAATAATGGTGTAATTCACAGTTAACCTCTTCATACATTCCTCAGTTGAATGAAGTATTTGAAAAGAGGAATCGTACCCTATTGGATATGGTATGATCAATGGTGAGATTTACAGACTTACCAGTCTTGCTTTGGGGATATGCTTTGCAGACAACAGTTCAATCTTAAACAGAGTACTGTCAAAGTCCGTACTAAAGACACCATATAAGACATGATACGAAAAATCCCCTAGTTTTAATTATATGAAGATTTGGGGTTATCTTATGTCAAGATAATCAAGATTGATAAGTTGGACATACGGTTAGAGAAAGGTATATTCATAAGGTATTATAAAGATGGTTTAGGATACTATTTCTATTTCCCGTCTGATCAGATAATTACGATCAGTAGAAATGCCAGATTTCTTAAGAAAGAGTTCTTAGAGAAATAGGGCATAGAGAGGGAAATAGAGCCTAAGAAAGAGTTTTAAAAGCCTAGAATCAAAAGTGCTAAAGAATAATTAGCCACTTAACAAACTTCAATATTAGATATAATCGTTCTAGTACATAGGCCTTCTAGAGTATCTAGACTTCCTGAGAGGTATAGATTCCTACAAGAACAGGATTTTGAATCGTACCTAGTGGGAGCTAGTGATCATGGTGATGATTTTAGAAGCAACGAGGAAGCTATCTTGGATAGAGATTCAAGAAAATGGCTAGAGGTAATGAATTCTAAGATAGAATCAATGCATGCCAACCAAGTGTGGACCCGTCTCAATAAGTAGTCCATATAGGTTATAAATGGGTCTATAAGAAAATTATTGGCCATGATGGAAAGGTAAAGACCTTCAAAGTACAGTTGGTTACAAAACATTATACTCAGAAACAGGGGTTGGACTATGAGGAAACATTTTCGCCCATGGTAATGATTAAGTCCATCTGAATTATGCTAGCCATAGCAGCATACTATGACTATGAGATTTGGCAGATAAATGTAAAAATGGCTTTCCTGAATGGTTTTATTGAGAAAAATATTTATATGGAACAACCAGTAGGTTTTGTATTCTCATCTAACCAAAACAAGGTATACAAGTTGCATCGATCCATTTACAGATTAAGGAAAGCTTCCTAAAGTTAGAACATCTGGTTCAATGAGATAATTAAATCATTTGATCTTATGAAGTATCTGGATGAACCTTATGTATATAAATGGGTTAAGGGTCATGCCATCATATTTCTTATAGTGTAATTGGATGATATACATTTGTGGAAATGATGTAGGCATAATGACAGAGGTTAAAATCTAGTTATCTAGAACTTTCTCAATAAAGAACTTGAAAGATGCAACCTTTGTCCTTGGGATACTCATCTATAGAGATAGATGTAAGAGGATAATTAGATTATCCCAAAGATTGTACATAGAGTAAATGTTAAAGAGGTTTAGCATAGAGAACTCTAAGAAAGATCTCATGCCCTTCACGAAAGGTCATCATCTTTCAAAAGATATTGGTCCAAAAATCAATAAAGAACGAGCATAGATTCGTGGTGTTCATTATACTTTGACAGTAGGGAGATATCAGGCTAATCCCTAGAAAAAACATTAATCATATGTTAAGATAATTCTTAAGTACTTAAAAAGAGCTAAGGATCTAATTATGAGTAATGGATGTTCTAAGTTAAAAATTCAAGGATACTCAGATGTCGATTTTTTGTTAGACATTAACAATAGAAAGTCTAAATCAGGATATATCTTTTTGTGTATAGAGGTGCTATAAGCTAGAAGAGTTCTAAGTAATCGACTACAGCAGACTCCATTACTGAAGATGAATCTATTGCTGCTTCAGCAGCAGCAAAAGAGGCCTTTTGAATGCAAATGTTTGTATCTAAACTGGAAGTGGTTCTGAACATGTGTTATCCTATAACCGTGTTCTATAAAAATACTAGGTCTATTGCATAAGTCAAAGAACTAAGATCCAACAAATGGTTTGGCCTTGTTTAACGTAAATATCACATTCTTAGAGAGATTATTGGAGCTGGATAGATATTAATTCAGAAGGTCTCATTAGAGGAGAATGTAGCTCTACTTATTAAAGCGATGAAAACAATATAGCTGGACCTATACCTTGAGAAGATGGGTATGAGATACAAAAGTGAATGGCTTTAATGCTAATGGGAGTTTGTTTGTGTAAGCCTCAGAAACCATTCGTGTTGTTGATTTTAGATACATAATATTCTATAATCAATTAAATAATTATTTAATAAAAGAAAGAGTCTTTATTCATATGTATAAGTTGTTTCCTTTATTCAGTCATGTATTTAAATAAAGTACACATATGAAGGTCTAGATAATTTATTTAGAAACTAGATAGAATTATCAAACCTGTTCTCTATGAATGTAGTATTATCTGAACAATAATGTTATATATTAGGCACTTTGAATGCTTGTGATTGTTGTGGCTAGGGTATTAGTATGGACTATTGGTTATAGAACTGATTATTGTGACCGTCAAAGGATGAATCACATGGTATTGCATATAGTCAAAGATTTGTTGTTTGGTCATATTAGTGTATGGTGTAGTCATTCTATTTAGGACATTGTGATCGTAACAGTTTGGATGGGTATAGTTCATATGGCGTATAGGATGAATCTAGTCATACTTCAAACAAAAAGCCTACTTGGTTATTCGTTGTTCGTTTGCGAAAACAATCGGTTGTCAAGACGGGATCTGTTGGCTCAAGCATAAAGGATAGAGGTTACTACTGACTCAATTTGGGATTTAAGTTCCTAAAGGAACATCGATAAATGTCAAAAAATTAAATCTCTGGCAGTCGTATAAGAAATGTCATATAAAGAGTTCGTGGTGACAACTTCCGAACATATCAATCAATAATTTTGAAAAGTATCAAGTTCAAGATTTTAACATTCCATGAATCTAGGATCGATCAGGATTAGACAATGGAATGATATTACCTACATGGAAAATATGATCGAGAATAAAATATTTAATGAGTTGTCAAGCCATTATGGTTAGGGACCATAAAACATTGCTAGATGTATCCTATAGTCGTTTGGCATTTTAGATCTGTTTGAATTTGGCTCATTATTAACCCATAATGGTCCTAGAGGTCACACCAATTACCTTTGGTATTAAGATGTGTTAGAAAGATAGAGAGTTGATTATCCAGAGATGGCTAGCACCTTCCGAGAATAATAACTTCATTTTTATGTAAAGGGTTACATGAAAATAATCTACAAATATTTTAAAAGTTAAAATATTCAAAAAAATAAATTTGATTAATTATTAATTATCTTAATATGTTAAGATAATTATATAATGGGCTTTAAAAGGCTTTTAAAGAGTTTAAAGGCTAAATTACATTGATGAGTTTTAAGTTAACTAATGAGTTCATATGGCCATGGATAATGAAATTGTCTTTGGGCCAAAGGATTTAAGACCCTAAGTGCCATTAAAGAATTTGTGAAATTCTTGGGCAACATTTTAAATTTGTTTTAAAAAGGCTGGTTAGTATATAAACTAACTTAAGCTTAAGTTAAAGAGAGAAAAAAAAAGACATTGTTAGTGTGAGAAAACACAAAAATGGCACTCATTTCTCTCTAAGGGTTCAGCCAACCACATCTCTCACTCAAGGGTGGTGCTCACTTTGGAGTCTTGAAGTTTTTCAAGTGCAACACAACCATCAAAGAAAGCTTGAATCAAGGTATATTTCTTATTTCATCCAAATGCTTTCAATGTGCACTCATCTCCTAAAACCATGTACTATACCAACATATATGTATATTTTTCAACATTTTCTATCATTCTTACACTATTACTTTAGTAGATGCCACATTTAAGAAATTATATGAAAACAATTTTAAGTGATAAGTTAAGGATGAGCACTACAAGAAGAAATCTTGATAAGTTTTGAAATTCTTTGAAGAACCAAGAGAAAACTCTCACTATTGTTAATGTTAAAACTTTGAATTCCCATTAACGTTACAAGGCCTTATTTAGGCAATTTTACCAATAGCATAAAAGGAAAACTAAGTCAAATCATAAGTCATAGTAAAAATTGATTACAAAAATAGGAAATAAATAACAAGCTTATTAAGGACACAAATGTTTCTGTATCTTTGTTTCTAACTTGAACCTAAGAATTAAAAAAAGGAAACAAAAAAAAATAAAGATCTAATAAAGTTGTGAACAAAGTCGCGTGAACAGTGATGCATGAATAGCAACCTAGATCTTCCTTCCTAAATTAAAATAGTCTTGTTTTATTCTTCATGTAAATTACTTCAGATCACTAAAACAAATTGAATAACATTGACAAGGCATTAGTCATCGTGAACACTCAAATCAGTCAGATTAGTGTTTTGAACAAAGAACAAATTTAAGATGTGCTCAATTAGCTCATTCAATTTTCTTGCCCTTGTCATTAGACCCCAATAGATACTCAACGGATCTTGTGAAGCTTTGACAACTTGACTCGAATCAATGATTCCTTCATTTTCTTTATTGACATTGTCATTGGACCCCTATGAATGTTGAACGATGATGCTTTGACAACCTGATTTACATCATAACCCCTCTCTTGAAAAGGATCCTAAAATCTTTACCTATATCAAAAGAGAGAAATCAACAACATTAAAACTTACACTTACATTATATTCACCTGAAAGATCTAACTTATTAGCATTGTCATTGATCCTTTCAATCACTTCAAATGGTCAATCTCCTCTTAGAAGTAGTTTAGAATGCTTTTGAACAAGAAACTATTCCTTCCTCATATGCAATAAATTCCAATCACCATTAACTCCAAAGGGGTTAATGGATCAAAACAATACATAATTTCAAAATGTGACAACTTTGTTGCTGAATGCACTCTCCTATTATATGCAAACTCTATATGTAGCAAACACTCTTCCCAAGCTTTCAAGTTCTTTTGTATTATAGCACACAACAAAGTAAATAAAGTCTTATTAATTATTTTCGTTTGTCCATTAGTTTATGGATGACAAGTAGAAAATAAATTTTAGTTCTTAACTGACCCCACAAAGTCCTCTAAAAACAGCTTAAGAACTTTGCACCCATATTTGAAAAAAATACTCTTAGCACGCCATGCAATCTTATAATTTCTGTGAAAAATAAGTTAGCAATATGTGATGCATCATCGATTTTATGATATGGAATAAAATGTGCCATGTTAGAAAATCTATCAACAACCACATATATGGATTTCCAACCCCTTTTAGACATAGGTAAACCTAACACAAAATCCATAAATATGTCAATCCAAGGTTCACTAAGTATAGGTAAAGGTGTATACAATCTATAAGTCTTAACTATAGACTTAGCTTGTCTACAAGTGACACACCTATCAAAAATTCTTTCTATATTATGTTTCATATGAAGCAAAAAAAAAGTGCTCATGCAAAACATCTAAAGTCTTAAATATACTAAAATACCTTATTAAACCACTCGATGAGCTTCTCCAGCAAGTAATTCACACAATGAACATTTTGGCACACAACTTATTTTCTCTAAAAAAAAGTTGATTATGCCTAAAGAACTTGCCAAATGCCAATGTTTCACATGTATTGAATATATTACCAAAATCATAGTCATTAACATACAAGTCTTTAATGTATTCAAAACCTAATAATTCTACATCTAAGGTAGAAATTAAAGTGTACCTTTGATATATTACATTAGCCACAACATTTTTCTTACATTGACTGTACTTGATCATGTAAGGAAACATTTCAATAAACTCCACCCACTTAGCACGCAGCATGTTTAGCTTGTGTTGACTCGTCAAATGCTTCAATAATTCATGATCCATATAAATTGCAAACTATTTTGGCCAAAGATAATGTTGCCACGTTTTTAATGCCCTAAACAATGCATACATTTATTTTCAAAAATATGGCAACACTACCTTTGGCTTAAAGAGGTCGTGATTCACACTAATCATTAGTCCTTTAAGCATTTGAAAGGCTAACAAAAGTTGAACAGAAGACATGCACATTGGGTTGAATTCATTAATACATTTCCATGTATCATCTGATACAGGTAATGTCAGAAAAACATCATCGCCGATGCACTTTCTTGAAGGAACATATTACTTTCTACTCTTGATGAAAAATTACTTGAAATTGATCACATTAAATAATTGTATCCTTTAGACCATAATTTTTGTGAGATGTTTTGGCTTTGTGAGAGAAACACAATGGGTAAGTTATTTAAACACGAGGATTTCCTATTTCAAAAAAATAAATTATGTGTCGAATTGCTCACATGATTTGCTAATAAGGGAATCCCATGATGAAGGTTAATGGGACACTTTAGAGTTGCTAAGACTTAGCCATTTTGCAAGAACACTTTTATTGGCCATACATGAAAATAGATGTTCAGATAATTTGTGGTAGATGTGTCACATGTACGCAAGCAAAATCTTGAGTGCAATCCCATGGTTTTTATACGCCACTGCCTATACTTAGTGAGCCCTGGATTGATACTTCAATATGTTGGGGTGCTAGTTCATCTCGATTCACAACCTAAACCTATTGGGTGTATGCATGTGGTATACGTGTCTATTTTAAAATTCATATATATGCGCATCTGATACATATATATACAAATCATAAATGTAACAAAAGCTAGAAATGAAATTTCCTAAAATGAACATAATAAATTTTATTCATTACTAATGAATAAAAAATAAAACTTATTAATCGAATTAATACTAATGATTAAGAATATCACCTGTCAAGCCTTTAGAATGGATTTGTAGTTGGAATATTCCATGAAGACAACTCATTGGCAGTTCTAGAACTCAACTTGGTGGGCTTAAGTCGCTAAAACACTAGCCTATATATATTTCCAACACCAGTTTAACACTTAAACTATATTTATTTTGTTCTTGATGTATTCAACAGTTAAATCCATCAAAACAAATAACTTAAATGCAACATTAATGGCCTTTTGTTTAAAAGAAGAAGATGAATAGCAAAACAACTTCTGCTATCAATTATTTCTTATTTTCAACACTTAAAAGCTCAAAACAAAAACAACTATACTTACCTTCACAATTGGTGGCCATCTTGTTTTTGCTTCAAAATAGAAAATGAAAACTATTTTTCATCTTCTTTCTTTCACCATGGCCGAATCGTACTTAGCTTTCATTCTTCTCCTCCTTTTCTTTTTTCTCAAGACAAATGAATTCTAAGACCAAAAATTGCTTTTCATGGCTAGCTACCCCATTTGATTTTTTATTCAACCATTCATTTGTTTTCAAAGACCAAATGATTTCAATGGCAACTACCACACATGATGGCATGCCACTTATTACATTTAATATTCATCAAATGAATATATAAATGTAATATAATATGAAATATCTAAGTTTTTGATTAATATATTATTATTTAAAAAAATTAGTTTATCAAATAAACCAAATATGTGTCCAATAATTGGACAAAATGCAATAGGCGGCCAACTCTTGTCTTTGATAAGAGAAATATCATTCAAGTTCTCATGACTCTATTTAGTTTCTCTTTTAAGCAATTTACTTTAACTTAATTATTGGCTCAATAAAATCTCATTTTATTTAGCAATTAAGTCCTCAATAAAATATTTACTTTATTAATTTAACCAAGAGCTAACAATTAACTCTAGTCAAATTAACTAATCACTAAACTCTTAAGTGAGAACAAATATTTAGATTATTTAATACTTAAATAATCAATTAAGAGAAATAACCCTTAAGCCTTTAATTAACCTAACGTGTGTCCCATCTTACCCAATACTTAGTTAATTTAACCGAATGCTCACAATGTGCTACGTGTCACTATTTAATTAGTCAACAACAATTATTAATTAATTACTGTACTTAACACTTAAGTATTGACTCGCACGCATCCCGAGGGTTTCTGAAACAAATATTCAGTTCTGCTAAAAATTACTAGATTGAATAATTCAATCCAATATGCTACCCCAATGCATAATGAGTACACTTTATTTTAGACTCTCTAGGTCCACGCTTGATTTGTCAAATGTAACTATTTCACATGTCTGTGATCGATGCCCTACGCACACATCACAGATATTACAAATCAACGTGTTAGGCCATACAAGCTGAGGTCACAACGCATATGTATAATCCTTCATTATGTATATTATGGATGTGTGAGGATATAGATCAGTGCTGTTAAATCCACGTATGCCAATTTATAAGCTTATCTCCAAATTTGTATTTTCAAGAACAATATACACAAACACATTTACTATATTGTTCAACCCTTTGGGAAACACCTTTTTTGGGTAAGTACTCGTGGCCACGAGATTTACTTAAATACAATATTAGAGGATCTGGATATACTACTCCTCTATGAGAGCTGATGGATCCTATATCTGTACACATTAGACTCCATAAGCATCAGACCATACCTAGCGACACCCAACGGTCACACCATGAAAGATCTGTGACATGTGTGGAACTAAAATATGGTGGATCACTTATAAATCCACCGTGGCACTTAGGTCAAAGGATCACGTATACTACTCAACTCGAGAGGACTTATCATTGATAGTTTTATAGGATGTCTAGTGACATTTTCGTTAGTCTGTTCAATATTCAGTTCTAATTGAATACCAGTATGCATATATAAACTTTCGGTAAGCCCTTGGTCAGCTAAAATGGATCCATCCATAAACCTGTATTGGTGAAGCAGATTAGTAATATAGTGTTTTAGGACATACTTGCATAATGACGTCTCCTAACACCTATTGCAAATCCTTGTAACCATGTCTTTACTAGTATACCCTCAGGTCTTTGTGCCATTATAGACAAGGATCTAATCTTTTAGATCTGGCTAGCTGTTATAACCTGCTAACTTTTACCAGTGCTAATTGTTAGCATAAATATAACACTTAACTTTGCTAATTCTTAGCACTAGTCTAAACTCCTTTAGACCAGATCTGAACTCCTTCAGATCATACAATATCTATAATGTAACAAACATTATACCATGTATTTATATTGTATTAATGATTATATGAAATGTTTTCTTTATAAATATTACATAATTTAATATTCATAAGTATTAGAATGGCACGTAAGCACCAACTCTAACACATTGGACTTTGTGTTAGGTTTGCATAATGATGAACACTTAAAATTACACAATTAATAAAGATTTTTCAGCATCATTTTGCATCATTAATGTTATTAATCTCCCTAACTTGAGAATATTTTTATTATTATATCTAATTACGTTTTTAACTGTTTTAATATAGGTTCGGTAACTTGGGTATAACTTTCTACCCATAAATCCAATTGAAGTAATTCTTGAACATATGGAAAGATAATTTTATGCACAATAAAATTGAATTTGCACACATAATTTATAATTCGAACATTTGAAGGGAAAAAAGTGACTTGGAAGAGGACCCACCTGTAGTGCAGGCTTTAGTTTTTGGACGTATTTCACAAAATAAAAATCCAATTGACATGATTTGAGTAGCCACGAAAATATATTTTAATTATCTATAAATCGTTAGTTGATCAGAAATCCCAATTCATCTAACTTGCCAATCAAACGAGTGTTACAAATTTAGTAAAAAGTTTGGTAGTAAAAAATATTGAACATTTGATCACACATAAACAGTGCCTATAAATTTGCCTATTTAAGGACACCTTTGGTTGGGGGGAGAGACATCTTCTATCATTTTGTAATCTTTAGCTTACATTTCATTGTATACTATTTTCTTAAGTTATGTTGTTCTGAATTCCTAGTTAAGGCTAGGAGTGAAACACTTAATGGAGGTATAGCTTTGCCACTTTAATCTTACTCTTGTATTTCATGTTTGTGTTTAAATGATTAGATTTATCATTGTTTTTAAGTGGTTTTTATTTTTTTAAAGCCTTGATTCTTTGTAGACTAAGGGCACAAGGAATGTTTGGAAAGATCTTCTGCATATCAACAACATATTTTTACAAATGATGTTTTTCATCAATTGAAATAAGTTTTCAAGTGAGTAAAAGGGATCGAAGGAACTCTACTACAACTAAATTAAGTGTGCATATCTAATGCCTTAGTACTTTTTTAAATTAATTTCTTAATTTACACTTGGTAATCTTTGCTTTTAAAATAAACTAATATTCTCCATCTTTGAGTACAATACCTTATTACTCTTGAATATTAACAAATTACCTTTACTCTTGGTGATCACTCCCTGTGGATACGATACTTGGACTCATGAATAAATACTATAACTACGACAGCCTATACTTGAGTAATATAATATTTAAGTTATAACAAGTTTTTGGCATCATTGCCTAAGAGTGAAATTAACTAAGAGAATTAGTAGTTATTTTTTTTTCTTTTTATAGAATGCTAAGCCTCCTATCTTACTTTACTTTAAGTAATCTTTATTTTATTATTTTTATTTGACTATAGTTGGTTTGACCATATAACGTTTTTTTAATAACCTTTTTCTAATCTAACTTTTAATTCTTCCTTTAACTTTTTTTACTAACCTTTTTCTAATCTAACATTTACTAATCTCACTTTTTACTCTTAATTTTTTATTTTACCTTCTAGTTTTCTCTATCTTATTTTATTTTATTTTTCTTTATTCTTTACCTTACTTTTCTTGTTTGTAGCAAGTTTTTGTTATTATATTTTGTTTTCTCTTATTGTATAAGTATATGGTTTCAAGATCTTAAGTCTCATTGGTTGGTGAAAGGTAATTCTAAAACTCTCTTTAATAATTTGTTTAATTTTCCATCATCTCATCATTCTTCATCAAACACATCACACACCATGGCCAATAATAAAAGTGTTCACGAAGACCATGATAATGGACATATCCAAATCATGTGTGAATACTTGCAACCTCTATGCATATATCCAAACCATGGAAATGAAGAAGTGAATGCCACAAGCTATACTAAAAAACGTTTTCCATCTCAGTACTCTAACACCTATAATGCAAATTAGAGAAACCATCCAAATTTTAGTTGGAGAAATGATAACAATACTTAAAAACAACCTCATCAAATGCCTTCAAATCCTAATTAATAGCACTCACCAAATATAAAAACCCTTAAGGAGACAGTCGAAGCATTCGTTCATGAGCAATCAAGATTTAATAATCAAACTTTAGGGGGGCACTAATGAGACCAAGAGCACAATTTTCAATTTGACATCTTCTGTGCAAAATCAAGAAAAAGGAAAGTTTCCTTCTCAACCTAAACCCAATCCCTTGAGTCAATTCAATATAAATGAATCTTGTGAAAAAGAAAAATAACTTCAAAATATCAATGCCATCACAACACTACCTAGTGGTAAGGTTATTGATAAAACTCTTCCTTCAAAAACTGATGACCCTAAATTACCTGAAGTAAAACTAAGAAGAAAAAAGAGTCAAAGCATTTTGAGATAGAAAAATGTCCAATTCTCGCCCTATTTCCTCAAAGATTGAAATCACTGAAAAGTTGAACCTAAATTCTAACATCTATTAACTTTTCAAGCAAGTTAACATAATATATCTTTTTATTAGATGCAATAAAGCAAATCCCATATTACGCTGAATTTTTGAAAGATTTGTGCACGGTAAAAAAAAAGCTTAATGTAAAAAAAAAAGTTTTTTGACCGAAAGCGTAAGTCCAATCATTTAACAAAACACTCCTCCAAAATACAAGGATCCTGGATGTCCAACTATTCCTTTTGTGATTGGTAATTTTATGATTGATTATGCTTTACTTGATTTAGGAGTTAGTGTTAACCTTTTTTCTTACACTATTTATGAGCAATGAGGACTTTGTGAGGTCAAACCTACTTCAATCACTCTTCAACTTGCTGATAGAAGTGTGAAAGTTCCAAGAGGAGTAGTGGAAGATGTGCTTGTTCAAATTGATAAATTTTATTTTCCTGTTGATTTATTATTTTGGAGACACATCTTATTTTGAACTTGAATGCTCAAATTCCAATCGTTCTAGGTGGTCTATTTCTTGCAACTTCTAATACTTTGATTAATTATAGAAATGGTCTTTTGAAGTTGTCTTTTGGTAATATAACGTGTGAATTGAATGTTTTTAATATTTTCAAGCAATTTATGGATAATGAAAATGTGTATGAAGTTGATCTAATCAAAGAACTTGTACATGAAGAATTTAATGTCTATTCTTCTGATAATGATTATAAAATGAAAACAATTCTAAAACTTATTCTCATTCATAGATTTTTTTAATAGACAAGTAGAGACCAATATTTGAAAAATTACCGCCAAATATGAATGCTCCCTTACTATCAAATGTATAGCCACCAAAACCTGAATTAAAGGCATTGCCATCTCATCTCAAGTATTTATTTTAAGGGTAAAATAAAACACGCTATAATCATTTCATCTAAAAGCATTCACTCCAAGAAAGAAAACTTCCATAAAGAAAAATTTTATGCGAGGTACACAATTTATTTTGGGATGATCCATACCTTTTTAAATTTTATCCTGACCAAATCATAAGATGATGTGCGCCTGATAATGAAATTCATGATGTCATCTCCTTTTGTCATTCTGAAACTTGTGGTGGTCATTTTTCTTCAAAGAAAACTACAGCAAAAATTTTACAATGTGAATTTTATTGGCCCACCTTTTTCAAAGATACCTATGAGTTTTGTAAAACTTGTGAACAGTGTCAAAAGTTAGGAAGTATAACTTGTAGAAACATAATGCCATTAAACCTAGTTTTAGTGATCAAACTTTTTAGTTGTTAGGGAATGAATTTTATGGGTTCATTTCCTTCCTCTTTTGGATACATTTATATCTTGGTGGCTATTGAGTATATTTCTAAATAGATTGAGGCAATCGCCTATAAAAATAATTATCATAAAATGGTTTTGAAGTTTCAAAAAAAACAACATTTTGACAATGTTTGGAATTCCTAGACCAATGATAAGTGATGGAGGTTGACACTTTTATAACAAACCTTTTGAATTGTTAATGAAGAAATATAGAATCACACACAAAGTGTCTACACCTAACCAACCACAAATATAAGGACAAGTCGAGCTTGCTAATAGGGAAATGAAATGAATTTTGGAAAAAATAGTAAACCTAAATAAAAAAATATTGGTTTTTTCGACTAAATGATGCACTTTAGGCTTATCGTACTGCTTTTAAATCACCAATTGGTATGTCTACCCATAGGCTTATTTTTAGAAAACCTTGTCATTTACCTATGAAATTGGAACATAAAGCTTTTTGGACTATTAAAATAATTAACTTTTACTTAAATAAAGTTAGTCCTGTAATGAAACTATAGTTACATGAATCATAGAACATCAGGAATAATGCTTATGAAAACTCTATAATCCATATAAAGAAAATAAAGACATTTAATGACCAGTATTTTTGTCAAAAAAAACCTTTGAACCTTCATAGAAAGTTCTCTTGTATGATTTAAGATTACACTTGTTTCCTAGCAAACTTTATTCTCGATGGACTGGACCTTTTATAGTAAAAAATAATGTTTTTCTCATGGAGCTATTGAAATTAAAAATCCAAAGAATGGAAATATTTTAAAAGTCAATGGACAATAATTGAAGAGCTATGAAGAGAGGGTAGACAACTCTATGTGTCTCAAGAAAATCCAACTTACGGGTCTTATTTATCATGCTTGATCAGGTTCTATTTATCTGTACCGTATTTATGCTTTGTTTTTTTCTTTATTTTCTTTTATTTGTGATTTTTTCTTTTGTGTGTTTTCATTTCCTAGTTAATTATCGGATAACGGTACTTCATGACATTTTAAGTCAGTTTTGCTAGTTTCTCATAATAACTGACACTTCTTCTTCTCATTCTTTCTTAAAAAATTGGATGACACTATAATGAATTTGAAAAAACATTTTTCCTCATTGCCTCAACATGCCTTAAAGAAGATTTACCAACCAAAATATTAACGATTAAGGTTATTAACAATTACAAATATACCTGTCGATATATGTTGGTTAATTGAAGTCCACATCTGATTAGTAGGTGAGTTTTCAGACTCATTAATTTTTCACATGCCTGGCTTAGGTAAAAATTCTTCTGTAAAAAAGCAAAGAGCAAAAATATTAGGTGCTTATTACAAGCGTACACGTTGTAACACAGGATGCCACAGTTTATGGATGGTATCTATAAATCATGAAGATAAAATTATATTCATTAGAGATGGCCTGAGTAAGGAGTTTTAGATGATATCCTAATGACTCTTGAGATGCATCCCAATGGATGTGTACATATTACCATTTGTGATTGATGGAAATTATTCCTAAAGGAACATGAGTGGTACATTCTCAAAAATTTGACTCTAAAAGATATTTTTTGCCAATTTATAAGAAAATTGGATAGGAAGCCTATTCTCAACCCATAGAGAGCCTTTAAGCTATTTCTAGACATAAAAGTAAAGGAAGATGTGAGCCACAATCACAACTACTTGTACATATTTACCATAGTAATTAATTTTGTAAATGTTTCATTTCAACCTTAAACGTCTTCTCTAATAATAACCAACCACCTATAGCTGACTTTGATTTTAAAAATTTGCATTTAAAGTTTAATCTCATCCAATAACAACCAACCACCCATTTAATTTTACATTGGAACACATTTTTTTGGCTTTTATAAATATATATTGCATTCTTTCTGCATCTTCATACATACTTAAAATCATTCAAGGGTTAGGGAGAGTATAACAATGGCAGAAACATCAACTCATAAATTCACAAAGTTTGTGTCTCTTGTGGATCTAGCTCTAGAAAAATTAGAGAGTTTATATAAACAGCAAAAACCCTTACTAAGGTGTTAGTTGGGCGTAAAATATATTTAGTATATGGAGGAGGTAGCCGTAGATTAATGGGGTGTGTAATAGCAGTTACACATAATAAAGGCAGTGAGTTTTGGGTATCATAACGAAAGCACTAGCTATTGGACATATTGTAGAAAAAAATTAAGGATGAGTTACAAGTATCATTAATGCATGACACATGTCTCTAATGTTTAGGAATGCTGATGCCTTCATATCTTTACTAAGAGGTTTTAGAACTCTGGATGAAAATTTTTAAATTACCTTCTGGGCGCAATTGTAAATCCACTAAAAACTCATTAGTTTGTTGAATATTGGCGAATTTTATAATAAGTTGTTATCTTTTTTTTAACTATGTAGCGAAAAAATAATTCATCTAATATATGGCACGACGAATCCTCATTTCTGCTTCAACTATTGATCAGTTGCTCGATGAATTACAAACTTTCATACCTTTGTGTGATCTAACAATACGTCAGATAGATTGGTATATTAATGACAGTGAGAAGAAACATAAGATAGATTTGACTCTCGGTCTGTAGTTCTCTACTTTTATTTCTTTTTCAACAATTTTTTGTGGTTTGTTTTATTTTATTGCAAGCTTTTCTTTTTAATAAAAGATTTTCAGGTGATATATTATATACTCCACTCTTACTGTATTTTGAGATTGAGGACAATGCCTCAATCTAGTTGAAGGGAGAGATAGTTCATATAAAATGTCGATATTAGTTTTTGTTATCATTTTGTTATTTAAAAAAAAAAACAAATTTGACACCTGGCTTTATGAATAGAATGAGTCAAGGGTTTATTTTTGGACTCTTGAAACGTATTCTAACCCACTTATTATTTTTATTTTTGCATTTCATGCATGTGTTCTTAGTAATTCCTGTGCAAACAAGTTTAATCTTGTATTTGGGGTATGATTTCAAAATTGTTTGGTTTTAGTTATTTTTTCTATCTAGTAAACTTTTGAAATCATTTCTTGAGCACAATACTAAGCCTTGTGGTAAGATGGGTGATTCAATGTATATAGCCAATAGATTTTCATGTTTAAGTATACATTTTTTTCTCTCACACATTTTTTTGTGACTGAGTGAAGAGGTTTAAGAAAATAACTTACGAACTTTCATTGATATTTTCATTGGTTAATTGTTGTTTGGAGTGACATTATTCGAATAAAGGAATGATTTGATTGTCAAGCCGAAGGATGACACGAATTTATGAAATGTATTTTGGTGAGAAGTGTAATATCCAATCCTTATTAGTAGTATTGGCACCTAGATTTTGGTATAGAGCAATAAAGACACCGTAGGGTTACTCGATTTTAACCCTATTAGAAATATTTCTTTTATGGTGTGCGTAAGAGATATTAGACCTAATTTTATAATTTCACACTCGATCGGAGCGTTGGACGACCCTAGAATATTTTTTTGGAATTTTTCTCTATTGGCTTGGAAAAGAAAATTCTAATTTACTACATGAATTTTCATTTAAGGGTTATGTATGGAACAAGCCTTTGTTGAGAAACATAATCCATATATTAGAGAATGGACCAATTAGAAGAAATCTCATGGATTGTCAAGTTGAAAATTCTAGTTAGTTCTTTGGGCAATTCTAACTAGATAGTTACAAATGAACCAATTACATACTTAGTTTTCAACTAATGGCAAATTAGTAATTTAGAGTAAGTTAAGGGCAAAAAGGTCAATTGATGGATAACTATATATATGTTGGAAGTGTGTAGATTTTTCAAGGGAATAAAAAAATAAACATTTAGAGCAAAAGAGAGCAAAATTTGTGCAAGGGTTGGAGGTGGTGCTACAGTGAAATTTCAATTTTTTTTCATAATTTTTCATGCTTAATCAAGCTAAAATAAGGTTACATAACAATTCCTAAGCACAATTGAAGCCTCCATTAGTGAAAATTCAAGAAAAAGAGGTAAGAAAAGCATTGTTTTATGAGATTGATAAGTAAACTTTTAAGGATTGCTTAAATTGATGTTCTTGTATGTATTATTGGTTTAGATTGAGTTGAATTCTAATGTGGAGCTTGAAGGGGTCATCAATTTAAAGAAATTGGCAAGGTAAGAATTAGAGTTTTGGGTGATTTGAATGTAGAGACTTTAATTGGTTGTAATTAGGTTATTAGAATGAAATTGGCTTGATTTTGATGTAATTGGAACAAGAAATTGAGAAAAGAAATGTGTTGGAATATAGGGTGAAATTTTGCCACTTTAGGGAAGTTAGGGATTGTGTGGTGTTTTGATTGAGTTGTTGTGTGTAAATGGTGCCTTATGTATGTTGAATGTATATGGTTGATGGAAAAACCAAAAATGAAGAAATAAGACATAATTGTCCATTTTTTAAAGGTGAAGGGCAATTATGTCCAACCAAGTTATAAGGTATTTAATAATTTTCAGGGCGCCAGGTGGTGAGTTAGATTAGATTAAATGACTTCATAAATAAAAATTGAAAAGTAGTATGCATCCGGGCTTTGTATGCCGATTAGGGCGTTTAATAGTTAAATGAGATTCAAGCATTCGATTTGGTTCTAAATGTCATTTATGGCGCATAGGTGAAGAAAACCGAGAGCAGTAACAAGAGCAGATATCCGGAGCAAAATTGAGCGCAAAGCGGTTATGAGTGAAAATTTACCATTTTTTTTTATCTTTCGTTTATTATGTCTCTGTATAATGAAAATGTATGTTTTATGAGCTTTCAATGCATAAACATGATTTATGATTTTGACATATATCCATAGATATGCATTTAAATGTTCGGTTTAAGAAATAGTTATAAAATTTCTGCATTCATTTTAAAGGCCATTAGTACCTTCAGATTATAGTAGTAGTGATTGTATTAGACTCGGTTGGTATATCCCGTTCACATAGGCAAGTCATTGGGGTGTGTCACTAACTCTGGGAAGTCGAGATATCGAGTCATGTGAGTCGTTCTATGTATATGGGGTATTATTTTGCTATATGTATGTGATGTAGGATTCCGCTGCATAGCCAGTGAGATGCCTTGAGATGTCACTATGGGTGCTGCTAGTTGAGGTGCCCCGTGACCTACTCACGTGTGCGGTGCTAGTTGAGTCGCTGTGTGAATATAGAGCTTTAGGGTTACCATTGGTACATTTAGAAAGAAAATGGCCAAGCAAGGACTTTACTAGTTTTCAATTTACCGATAGCATTTATGCATTTATATGCACACGACAGTTATTGTGTTATAAAGATTTTGGATATTGTTTTTCAAAGATTTAGATAATATCCGCTCGGCAAGATTTCATCAGTATATAATATTAGAAACCGTTTTACAGCCTTACATTAGTTTTAGAAGTATGATTTATACCTGTACTTTAGAATTTGCTATCTATGCATAATGTTATTTTATTTGAAATCTTAATTGCACTCACAGAGCTTATTTAGCTCACTCATTTTTGTGTTTTATATTTTTTAAACTCCCTTCCCAGGTGTAGGTCTCGGTACGCAAGCTGTTGATTCTCCTATTATTGAGTAGTAGGCCAAATCTAAAGATCATTTTTGTATATATAAATGTGCTAATTAGCACCCTTTACTTTCTGCATAGTAGTGTTGGCATGTATATTTGTATGTATGTTTTGAACCAACAAGAAGAGATTTCGATATTATGATGATTGTTCTTACTTTTGTTGAGTATGCTCATTTTGTGATTTAAATGAAACTATTGAGTTGTGTTGGATTTGGTTTGGAAAGGACCAGAGGTCCGAATTGGTAGTATTGAGAAGTAAAATTTCTTTGTAGGTTTTATATGGATTTTTCGAAAAAACAAAGAAAACTCTGCCTGTTTTTCTTTTAAAAATTAAAATAGCGTTTTCATGTATATTACAATATTTTCTCAGTAATAGCAAGAACTAAAAAGAGGTTCGCTTCATATAATTTCTCATCTTTCCCAGTTCTATTTTGAGGAAACTTCTATCAAGGTGCCCGGCAGGGCCGTGGGATCTACTGTAGAGGGTCTCGGGTCGGGTCCTGTCAAGAAGTAATTCTTATTTTATAATATTTTATGATGTTCTTGATATTTTAAAAAAATAGAGAAAAAAAAATGAGTCACTTCAGTTCAATAAAAGACTTCATTCAAAGTTAGAAAACAAAAGTGTAAAAAAAAAAAAAAAAGGAAGAGAGAGAATTAATCCCTTACAATATACAAAGACAATTTTTTTTTGGAAACAGTGTTTTTCATCCGGCTCTATTTGTGATATTCATTAATGAGGTCCTAAAAGCTAACACGTGGCAAGAATGATGTAACTCTAATCAATTATTTTTCTATCATTAGATCAATGATAGTTGCTTTATCTGTCCTTAAATGTAACCTTTTTTCTGGAGCGCTTATCTATTTTTCAACTCTGTTAGTGAAACCCTAACCTTTTAAATAGTTTATCACCCGTGAAGATATGGAGTTGAGACTTTTTCATGAAGAAAAATTTTAAGGCTATATATTTTATGGTTTGTGGTAAGAAGGTTTTGGTTAAGTTCACACACGCATAATTTTGGAAGTTATGAAATAACCTTGATAGCAATTGTGATCTTGAACTGACATTTTGTTTGAAATACTTAAAAGTTGTTTTTAATTTATTTATGATTGAATTACTAGGGACTAGCAATAAACTGGTTCGCGGGTATGATGAACACTTAAAATTACACATCTATTAAAGATTTGTTAGCATCATTTTACACCCTTAATGTCATTAATCTCCATAACTTGCATATTTTTAGTATTGTATCTAATTAAGTTTTTAATTGTATTAATGTAGATTCGGTAAATTAGGTATTACTTTCTACTAAGAAGTCTAATTGAAGTAATTCTTGATCATATGGAGAGATAATATCATGTACAAAAAAATTAGATTTCACACAGAATTTGTAATTCAAACGTTTAAAGAGTGAAAAGTGGCTTTGAAGAGGACCCATCTGTAGTGCAGGACTAGTTTGAGCAGGCTTTAGTTTTAGACCGTATCTCAAAAAATAAGAATCCAAATTCAGCCTTTTTTAATAATAGCCTGCAACAAAATAGACAAAGTCTTATTCACTGCTTCAATTTGACCATTAATTTGTGGGAGACAAGTAGTAGAAAACTACAATATAATTTTTAACTTACACCACAAAGTCTTTAAAAAGTAACTCAAGAACTTAGTATCTCTATCCGAAAATATTGTTCTAAGCATATCATATAATCTTACAATTTCTCTAAAGATCAAATCAGCAACATATGAAGGATCATCAGTTTAATGATAAGGAATGAAATGTGGCATCTTAGAAAAACTATCCACAACTACAAATTATAGATCGCTACGATATTTAGACCTAGGTAAACCTAACACAAAGTCCATAAAAATATTAGTCCAAGGCTCACTAGGTATAAGCAAGGGTGTGTCAAAACCATGGGATTGCACTTGGGATTTTGCTTGCTTACATATGATATATCTACCATAAATTTTCTCAACATCTCTTTTCATGTGTGGCCAATAGAAGTGTTCTTGTAAAATGACTAAGATCTTAGCAACTCCAAAGTATCCCATTAACCATCCACTATAAGATTCGCTTACTAATAAATTAAAGAAAAAGCAATTTGGCACACATATATTATTTTCTCGAAACAAGAAACCTTCGTGCCAAAGAACTTGACTACTAGATTTTTCTCACAAGCCCGAAACCCTTCACAAAAATCATGGTCTAAAGGATACAATTCTTTAACGTGCTCGAAACCAAGTAATTTTTCATCACGAGTAGAAATCAACATATGCCTTCAAAAGTGCATCAGCAATGATATTTTCCTTATCGTACTTATATTGGATGACATATAAAAATGTCTTAATGAATTCCACCCATCGTGCATGTCTCATGTTCAACTTGTGTTGGACTTTCAAATACTTCAAGGACTTATGATTGGTGTGAATCACAAACTCCTTAGGCCAAAGGTAGTGTTGCCATTTTTCTAGTGCATGAACCATCACTTATAACTCTTTACGTAATTAAGGTAGTTTAAGGCTGCCTCGCTTAATTTCTCGCTGAAATATGTAATTGGTCTTCCTCTTTGCAAAATAACTATGCCTATACCCATACCTGAAATATCACATTCAATTTCAAATGCTTTAGTAAAATTAGGCAAAGCAAGTAAAGAAGCATGAATTAATGTTTTCTTAATCAACTGGAATGCCTTCACTTGTTTGTATCCTCATTTGAATCTAAATTTCTTCTTGATGACTTTGGTAAGTGATGCAATGATGCTACTAAAGTCTTTCACAAACCTCCTATAAAAGCTAGCGAGTCCATCAAAACTATGAACATTACCTACACTTATGGGACTCGACCTTTCTTGAACCGTGCAGATCTTCTCTTAATCAACCTGTATTCCTTGTGTGCTCACAAAAAAAAAATCAAGAAACATAAGCTTATTAGTGCAAAAAGGTGTAGTTCTACAAGTTAGCAAATAACTTATTTTTTCTAAGTACAGCTAAAGTAGAATTTAAATCCATATCACGATTATCCAAATTTTTGCTATAAATGAGAATATCATCAAAATAAACAACAACAAATCTACATCTGATATCATGAATGGCATAGTTCATTAATTGCACAAAAGTACTTGGTCACTTACTCTATATAGCATAACTAACCACTCACATAAACCCTATTTCCCTTAGAAGCAATTTTCCATTCATCGCCCTCTTTCATTTCTGTTTGATGATAACCACTCTTTAAATCAATCTTAAAAAATACACAAGCACCATGCAGTTCATCTAACATATCATCTAAACTAAATCTATAACACGGTCATCCAAATTTTTGCTATAAATGAGAATATCATCAAAATAAACAACAATAAATCTACATCTGATATCATGAATGGCATAGTTCATTAATCGCACAAAAGTACTTGGTTACTTACTCTATATAGGATAACTAACCACTCACATAAACCCTATTTTACTTTAAAAGAAATTTTCCATTCATCGCTCTCTTTCATTTCTATTTGATGATAACCACTCTTTAAATCAATCTTAAAAAATACACAAGCACCATGCAATTCATCTAACATATCATCTAAACAAGGAATAGGTGATGATACGGTTCACGTAATTAATGTATATTTTCCATGTCTCATCCTTCTTATGAACTAAAATCACCGACATGGCACACGGACTCGTTGATAAGGCGTAATTGTATAAACTATTTTATCTTCCTAACTTGATATTTGTTCAATTTATCTCAATAATTGGGCTATTTATGCGTATTAATGTTGTTTTATAGGTTGAAGCATTATCGGAGCAAAAATACCGGAAAACGGACGCAAATGGGAGCATTAGAGATAAAAATACGAATGGACGCAAATTTTTCTTGGAATGATAATAGCCAAGGGCAATCCTCAAAATCCATGAGTCCACCCAGATTTCAAATGCAGCAGCAGCAGCAACAATTTCAGCAAGAAAAGAAACCTGGTGTTGAGGAATTGTTAATTCAATACATAAGGCAAACTGACCAACTTTTGCAAAGCCAATCAGCATCTCTTCGCACCTTAGAAAACCAAGTTGGTCAATTAGCTTCTGCAATGAACAACTGTCCTCAAGGGTCGTTACCGAGTAACACGGAAGTTAATCCAAAAGGTGACAAAGAGCAATGCAAATCAGTAACGTTGAGAAGCGGTAAAGAATTGCAAAACATTGTGGGAAGACCTAAATCATCAGCAAATGCAGAAAGTTCTGCAGATAGAAAGTTCTGCAGATACAGAAAATTCTGCAAATGCAGAAAATTCTGCAGATGCAGCAAATGCAGAAAATTCTGCAGATGCAGAAAATTCTGCAGATGCAGCAAATGCAGAAAATTCTGCAAATGCAGAAAGTGCAGAAAATTCTGAAAAGGGGAATAAAAAACAAGAAGATAGTGCAGCAACAGAAAAGGTTATACAGAAAGAGAAGGTGCAGCCTTATAGACCACCACCATTTCCTCAGCGACTACAGAAGCAAAAGAAAGAGAAGCAGTTTACAAAGTTTCTGGAAATTTTTAAGAAACTGCACATTAACATACCATTTGCAGATGCATTAGAGCAAATGCCTAGCTATGTTAAATTCATGAAGGACATTCTTTCAAGGAAAAAGAAGCTGGACGAGTATGAAACTGTAGCGTTGACAGAAGAATCAGTGCAATATTGCAGAAAAAATTACCTCCAAAGCTCAAGGATCCAGGAAGTTTTACCATTCCATGCACAATTGGAAACCGGTATTTTGGTAAAGCTTTATGTGATCTAGGGGCTAGCATAAATTTGATTCCTTTGTCTATCTACAACCAGCTAGGATTGGGGGAAGCCAAGCCTACGAGTGTCACTTTACAACTTGCAGATCGTTCACTCACATATCCTAAAGGTGTGATTGAAGATGTGTTAGTTAAGGTAGATAGATTTATATTCCCAGCCGACTTCATTGTGTTGGATATGGAAGAGGATCTTGAAATTCCAATCATTTTGGGAAGACCTTTCTTAGCTACCGGTAGAACCTTGATTGATGTCCAAAAATGAGAACTTACTATGAGAGTGCAAGATGAAGAGGTGACGTTTGATGTGTTCAAAGCTATGGAATTTCCCAAAGAAGCAGATGAATGTTACTACATCAGCACAATTGACAGAGATATTCAAAGGATATTCAACAGCCATTATAGCCAAGACTCTCTAGAAAATGCAGTCAAGGGTTACCTTAATCTACAAATTTCCAAGGATTATTCCCATTGTTTCCAAATGGACATGGTAATTCCGGATGAAACACAATTACCTCAGAGGCTAAAAGTGATAGAAGCCATTCAACATCAAGGTCATAAAAAGGCATCATGGTACAGATTGATAACCAAGAAGAGGCAAAGTACTTTCACAAAGAAAACAGCGAAAATAGGCTATTGGAGTTCAATCTTCCAGTCTAAGATTAAAGTCTTTCTGGGAAGGCTCAAAGCAAAATGGTCAGAGATGCCACTTCAAGATTTTCTTATGGAGTTGTGGAAGTCGAAGAAAAAGAATGTTAACACCCGAAGACATCGACTTAAGTTCCATAAGGGAGATGCCTCAGATATGCAGTTTGATCCTCATTGAGTCAAAAAGGATAACGTCTAGCCAGAGACAAAAAACCAAGCGCTGTTTGGGAGGCAACCCAAGGTAAATATGTGTTGCATTAGTATTGGCATTTATTATTTTCAGTTTCTAAAAAAAAAAAAAAAAAAAAAATTTTTTTTTTGGCAAGGAACGAGCGCCGCGGCGCTCAAACTGAGCGCCGCAGCGCCACTTCCAGAGATTCAGCGCCGCAGCACTGAAATCCAGTGCTGCAGCGTTGGTACCTGGGAATTTTTCCCAGGCACCAGCGCCGCGGCGCTGCAGCGGGGATAGTAACAAAAAGGGCATTTGCCCAAATTTTTCCCCCTTTCTCATGCTCTCTCTCTCTTGCTAACCCTAGACTCTCTCAACCCTCTCAACCTACCCCAATTCACACTCTCAAATCCCACCTTACCCATTAAATTTTCAACTTAAAAACAACATCAAAACACACTCCAAACATCATTTCACATACTTCATCATCACAAATTCCATCAAATTGCATCTTCCACACAAATTAACAAAGTTCCCCCAATCTCAAATTTCGGTGGATTAAACTCACAAGGTAAACAATCTTGTCTCTAATCTCTTATTTTACATTGATTCTTTCTTTATTCTACTTCCATTATGCAATTGTTGGATTAATTTGTGAGTAGTAAAATGAAAGCTTTGGGTTTAACCTTGAATTCTTGCATTGAGATTTGTGTTGGAATTATATTGAGATTATGTTGGATTTATGTTGGCACTATGTTGGATTTGTGTTGAGTTTATGTTGAAATTGTGTTGGATTTGTGTTGGAATTATATTGAAATTATGTTGGATTTGTGTTGGCATTGAATTGGAATTATGTTGGCATTATATTGGAATTGTGTTGGAATTGTGAAAACTTAATTCGTTATTCCATGAGTGTAGAAAGTTTTAGCCAATTTGATTGGAGTGTGGACTTGTGACAATTAAGGAGATTGGTGGAGGGGCTTTAGTTGGCAATTTAGTGTTCTGAGCAACATGGCTTTGTCAGCGAAGATGAAAATGCAACAGCAACAAATGATGACTAAAGCCCGGACTCTATTTCAGGGAAGTATTTCTATGCTTTTTGTCTTATGTTTCTTTTTGTTTTGCCATGAGGACATGTCGGATATTAAGTTTGGGGGATAGGGAAACACTTTCCCATTTGTTCTGTTTTTAGTTCTGTTTTTAGTTGTGTTTATTTATTTGTTTTGTTTTTAATTGTCTTTTTAGTTGTTTATTTTGCATAATGTTTTTGTTTGGTTTGTTTTCTTTCATTTTAGTGTTCAATTGTGGGTTGGTTGAATGATTAGTAGTCAATGATATGAAATAGAAACATGATTTCAAATGCTATGTTCTTTGGGAAACAATGAATGTTGTGATTGTTTACTTGGTAATCTAGGACAAGTTCAGCTTCACTTTGTGACCACTTGATATTTCGAGCACATAGTTAGAATTATTTAGTTTTATGCTTACTTAGAAGACTTTTATGCACTACAAGAATAAATATAGTCTCAAGAACACTCTAGAACTTGTTGGAGCATCACTCAAGGCGAAATCCTAGGGCATACATAATTAGGGATATGATTTTAGGCCATTTTTAGACCGATTGAGCCTTTCAAGCCAACCTATGTATAATTTTGACCGTAGTCACCCCCGTTGAGCCTAATTATCATTTTTCCTTGCTAACTATATCATTACCTTAGCCTTTACTTTTATTATCCTTCATAGTACCCATCACGCCATAAGTATAGCACTTCTTTTAAAGAGTTGTGTGAACTTTTACAAATGAAGGGGTGAATTAAAGAAGAGCTATGGGTTTGGTTATAAATGTTGGTTGTTCAAATATGAAAAGCTTAAGTTTGGGGGTATAGTGACTTATATGTAAAAAAAAAAAAAAAAAAAAAAAAAAATTCAAAGAGAAAAGAAAAAAAGAAAGAAACAAAAAGAAAAATTGAGTTTGCTATACCCCTAGCTTAAATAAAAAGAAAAGAAGAGCAACAAAATAGCTAGGGAATCAAAGAAATAAGTTTGGGGGAAATTGGGTGGAAAACAATGGTTGGGTTTGAGTAACCTCAAGAGGAATGTGTGTTTATGGTGTAAGTTGAGCCAAAATCGATCCATTTTATCATACCCTCACCCTAGCCATGCATTACAAGCTAACTAAAGTCCTATTTGATCCTTGATTATGTGTGTGCCTACATTAGTGGAGAGTGATGCGAAAAACAAGCATATGGAGTGTTAAATAAAAGCAAAATTCTCATAGAGACCATTTCATTATCTTATGTGCATAAACTAATCCGAGTGTATGCTACTAATGATTTTAGCTATTCACACACACACCAAGTAGGTCACTTGTGGGTATGAATAAGTGTTGGATTAACATGTTGAACGGTTAAGATGTTTAGAATTTCCTTGAGAATAGTAGTCATGAGAAATTTTTGAGATAAATTACTAATCGTTTGCCAACCCAATGTTTTATATCTTTTTATTGTTTGTTGTCATTTTTTGTTGTTTTGTCGTGTGCTCTCTTACTCGAGGACGAGCAAGTATTTAAGTTTGGGGGTATTTGATAAGGCGTAATTGTATAAACTATTTTATCTTCCTAACTTGATATTTGTTCAATTTATCTCAATAATTGGGCTATTTATGCGTATTAATGTTGTTTTATAGGTTGAAGCATTATCGGAGCAAAAATACCGGAAAACGGACGCAAATGGGAGCATTAGAGATAAAAATACGAATGGAGGCACTGTTTGCTACAGCGGCACTGTAGCTACAGTGCCACTGTAGCAACAGTGCAGCGCCGCAGCACTGGATTTCAGCGCCGCGGCGCCGATTGCAGAAAGTGAGCGCCGCAGCGCCAAATCGCAGCGCCGCGGCGCCGGGACCTGGACAGCAGATGCTGACAGGTTGCTGAAAATCAGGAAAGCCAAAAGCAGCCCCAAGTGCGCCCTAATTCAGTGCTTTTACCTATATATTTGCACAAAACTTACATTTTGAGCGAGGACTCCAGCTGGGACAGCAGCTGGAAACACAAAGAAACACTTAACTTCTAAGTTTGAAGAAATCAAAGAGGAGGGAAGCAAGCTTCAACAACAAAGTGCCACTGTAGCAACAGTGCAGCGCCGCAGCACTGGATTTCAGCGCCGCGGCGCCGATTGCAGAAAGTGAGCGCCGCAGCGCCAAATCGCAGCGCCGCGGCGCTGGGACCTGGACAGCAGATGCTGACAGGTTGCTGAAAATCAGGAAAGCCAAAAGCAGCCCCAAGTGCGCCCTAATTCCGTGCTTTTACCTATATATTTGCACAAAACTTACATTTTGAGCGAGGACTCCAGCTGGGACAGCAGCTGGAAACACAAAGAAACACCTAACTTCTAAGTTTGAAGAAATCAAAGAGGAGGGAAGCAAGCTTCAACAACAAAGGCATTTGACAGGGATGTCTTCTTTGCTTTGATTCTTTACTTGTTGTAAGATGTTTAGTTTACATGTATTGATGGAATTAGCTTCAAGATTGTGTAGTTTAATGATGAGCTAATTTCGTTCATCTAGGATTACATCCTTGAACTCATTATGTGATTGATTTTAGTTCTCTCTTTTATGGTATTAATTCAGCTTTTGATATATTCATTGTGCTTGTGCTTAATGCTATTTGATTACTTGGCCAGTGGTTAAATTGATCTAGAAATGCTTAAATAAACTTGACAAAGGCAATTAGGTATTTAGTCTTAAGCATATTGATGCATGATCATAGTGTAGTACACTTGAGTTTCATATAAGATAGACATATACTCATAAGGCATGTATGGCTCATAAAACTTGTGCTTAATGAATTTTGTTCAATTTATTTATCATAGACATATAGATATTTGATTAGATGGAATAGATTCACTTGACCTGCAAAAGAGGCTTGTGATGTGTTAAGTGTTTTGGTCAATATATCAAGTTGAGAACTAATAAACATTAAAGAGATTCTGCTGAATTTATTTGCATAATGGGGGATAGTTTGTAATCCTAGGATTTCTCATATTGAATTTAACTTGTTGGTAATTTAGTTTATCACTTAGCATAATTAAGTTGTTCTTTTACTTGAGTAGTTTAATATCATACATTAAATCATTTTCTGGATAATAGTAGAAAGACACCATTTCAGTACTTAAACTAGAAAAGATAAATCATTCTCTGTGGGATCGACACTTTTCTCATCATATATTACTTGTTGCGACAACGTGCACTTGCGCTAATTTGTGTTATAGAAAACACACAACACTCGTACTTTCCCTTACGTACCCATTTTCCATTAATTCACTAAGCTACCTTTGTAACTTCTTTGCCTCCTCATGATTACTTTGATAGGCTGGTCAGTTTGGAATATGAGCACTGGGCTTGAAATTAGTTTGATGTTCAATTCCTCAAATAGGAGGTAAACCATGTGAAACCTCATCGGGAAAAATATCATCAAACTCTTGAAAAAGAGAAACAAGTAAACTAAGCAAAGACGTGTTATGTTAGTTAGTGTTCAAATATTATTTTTTTTGTACAAAAATACAATCATTAGTTGATTTAAAAACATTGTTAGTGATAGAGAAAATTTTTTCTCTGCTTTTCACTTAAGCCAAGTCTGTCCTCTTGTTTTCTCTCTCATGTTTCTCAACCTCTTTTTTTTCTTTCTAATTTTCTTTTTTTTTCTTCTTTTTCTTACTTTATTTCTTTTAATCACTATCTTTTTGTAACCTCAGTTGATCTTAAAGACCTACTTTTATGAAAAAAGAACTAGAGTGATTGTTCTTTGATTAACACAAACAAATATTTATTAGTGAAACCATCATGCTTAATACATCGATCAAATTTCCAAGGTCGGCTTAATAACAAGTGTTCAACTTGCATCAAAACTTCATCTTTATATTTTCCGATGTTGAAGGAAACTAATACTTTTTAGTAACCCTCACCTCACCACTATCATTAAGCTGTGGCAATTTATAAAAGCAAAATCGTTTAATTGTTGGTTTTTTTTTAAAACTTGATTAATGTACCACCTTTTCTGTTAAATTTGTGTGATATTGTAATATTTTATTTGTGCCAAAATAAAAAAATTTGAGTACCTCAAAAGTTTGTGTACAAAAAAATCATACTATACATGTGATTTTGACACTGGACCCTCGAGACCATCTTGTCTGAGAATCGGAGAACCTTAGGAAAATCATAACTCAAGCTATAGACGCGTTTATCACATGCATAATGTAACTTTTGAATTTATCATTAAGCCCCACATTTAACCTCATGGCCTTAGTGATGTGGTCAATAGGATTGAGGCATCGCGATCAAGCTTGACTAGTGCTTTTTCTCTGGCTTCCGGAATATGTTTCTTTCCTTTTATATCTCAATTTGACATACTATTTTTCTATTAAATTCATGTGATACTTAAGTATTTTTTAGGAAAAAATAAATAAAATTTTAGTACTTTTAAAAGTTCATGTACCTCAACCCTGAGAGAGTTTGGGTGGTGTTTTTGAGGCTGAAAGGTTTGATTTTTTTGTGGGAAGTAGCTTTAAAGGGCTTAGAATCTTGAAACGAGTCCAATGAAATACTATATGCATGATTTTGACACCAAAACTTTGGGACCCCTTTGTCGAAGAATTGAAGAATCATCGAAAAATCATATCTCGAGCTAAAAGCATTCGAATTGCAAGCATGATATATCATTTTGAAGTTATTTCCAAGCTCTACATTCAAAATTATGCTCATAGTGATTGGGCCTATAGGATTGAGTCTCAATTTCATAATATGGGCCCTTAAATCGCGCGATCAAACTTTGTTGGTACATTTTCTCTAGCTTATTGGAATTGTTTTTTTGTAGAACTCAAATTGACACTTTTTCTATTAAATATGTGTACTTTTTAGTTTTTGTCCATGCTAAAATAAAATAAAAAAATTGAGTACCTCAAAAAGTTCTTCTACCTCGTCCATAAAGACCTTAGGAGGGGTTTTTAGGGCTTGAAAGTTGAACATTTTTTCATGAGGTAGTTGAATTCGGCCTTAGAAGCTTGAAACAATAACAATGGCATACTATATGCATGATTCTAACACTAGACCTCTAGAACTCTCCTTGTATGAGAATCAAAGAATCTTCGTGTAGCCATATCTCAAGCTATAGGTGTCCAAATAATGCATATGATATACCATTACGAAGTTATCGCTAGGCAATACATTCAGCTTCATGGCCTCGATGATGAGGCCTATAAAATTGAGGTCAAGTTTCGTTGTCTAGGCGATCAAACTCGACCATTGCATTTCACCAGCTTCGAGAATTATTTTCTTTTCTTGTAGAACTCAAATTGATGTACTATTTTTTTCATTAAATTCAAGTGACATTTAAGTTATTTTTTGAGCCAAAATAAACAAAAATTGAGTAGCTTAAAAAGTTCATGTACCTCAACCCTAGAGAGCCTAAGTAGGGTTTTTGACGGCCTGAAAGTTTAATTTTTGTGCACGAAATAGCTGTTGATGGCCTTAAGATAAGGCACATCACCAACTCATGTGGTGAAAACTCCAAAAAGAATATACTAAGTCATTCTGGGAATTGTAAATACATTTATTATAGTAGTTTTATTTAATACTAAATTTATTTTCTCATGGGTAGTAGTTGTAAGTTTGAAAATCTTAGTTACATTTAATATGTTTTGATGTTTGCGTGGTCTTAAAACTTTAATTTAGATATTGATGATTGTCTTGGAACTTTGATTTGGGTATTGATGATTGTCATAGAACTTTAATTTGGGTTTTACTATGCCATTTCTCGCCGCCGCTGCCACTCCCCCCTTTATTCTTTGCAGAATTCTCTACTAAAAGTTTTGTTTAGAATTTCAAATTTCTTAAGCTAATTTTCTTTCATCTTGTTGAATGATATCAACTCTTGTCTTTGTGAATAAAATCATGAATCCATCAATGTTTGTCCTATATTAGGTGGTATTAGAGTCTTATCTTGAGATGGCAGGCCCTAATTACTTGACTAATGATTGTTTGAATATGTTCGAACAAAGAGTGGCATAGTACAAATTTTTGATTGGTATGCAAGATCCTATAGCAACAATGGCTAAACATCTTATGGCTTTGAGAACTAATAATTCAATGCCAGAAGAACAAATGGTGGTAAGGAGAATATTGCACATGCAGCCTTATTCTATACCTTTTAAACTAAATTTAAAGGAGGAAGTTGAAGATGAAGTTTAGATTGGGAAGCAAGCAAGAGGAGCAGCCATGATTGCACAAAAATGGGCTAATCATTTTACTCCTCCAGTGAATGATTTAGAAGAGGGAAAGAAAGTGGATCTAGATTATACTGAGCCCAAGAAAAATAATGATGATTATAAAATTTGATAGCTAAAGAAAAGGGAGAACATGCAGCGTTTATGGTACGAAGGTTGATGATAAACCCATCAAAAGAAAATCTTTAAAGGAAAGTGGTTGGTTGATAATAAGGTGTGGAAACTCCTTGTTGATAGTTATAGTTGTGAAAAACTTACTGTCTCAATGTTTGGTTTATCATCTCAAACTCTAAATACAACCACATCTATCACCATACAACATAAGGCAAGTAAGAAAGGGCCATGTGTTGAGATTACAAAGCAATGTCAATTTCCACTTTCTATTGGTAACAGTTACAAATCTAATGTTTTATGTGATGTAGTCAATATGGATGCTTATCATGTGTTGTTAGGCCGGCCCTGGCAATATTATGTAGATGCTATACACAAGAAAAAGGATAATTCTTATCCTTTTACTTGGAATCGAAAGCAGATAATAATAGTACCAAGTTAAACCAAAAAGGTAGTTCTAAAATAGAAGTGAAGACATTACTTTTAGAGATCTACAATGATAGGACCTGACCTGAGACCCTCTATTATAGATCCCAGCGGCCCTGCCGGGCACCCTAACGGAAGTTCCTCTGACCTAACTGGGTAAGTTGAGAATTTTGCGAGGCAAACCCCTTTTTAATTCTTGCTACTACCAAGAAGGTATTGTAATATACATGAAAATGACATCTTAATTTTTAAAAAAATACAGACAGAGTTTCCCCTGTTTTTCGGAAAATCCATATGAAACCTGCAAGGAAATTTCACTTCTATTTCCAATACATCTCAATACTACCAATTCGGACCTCCAGTCATTTCTAAATCAAATCCAACACAACTCAATTATTCATTTGAATCATAAAATAAGCATAATCATAAAAAAATAAAAACGTTCATCATAAAATTGAAATTTATTCTTCTTGGTTCAAAACATATATACAAATATACATGCCTAAAACTATTATGCATAAAGTAAAGGGTGCTACTTAGTACATTTACATATACAAAAATAATCTTCGAATTTGGCCCACTACTCGGCAATAAGAGAATCAGCAGCTTGCGTACCGAGACCTGCACCTGGGAAAGAGGTTTAAAAAACATAAAACACAAAACGGGTGAGCTCTCAGTGAGTACAAATAAGATTTCAAATAATATAACATCATGTATAGATAGCAAATTATAAAGTTCATGTAGAAATCATGCTTCTAAAACTAATGTAAAATATTTTCTAACATCATATGCTATTGAAATCTCGCCGAGCGGGTTTTATCTACATCTTTGGCAAACCACATTCAGAATCTGTATAACATAATAACTGTTGTGTGCATATAAATGCATAAATGCTATCGGTAAATCGAAACTAGTAAAATCCTCGCTCGGCCATTTTCTTTCTAAACTGTACCAATGGTAACCCTAAAGCTCTATACTCACGCAGCGACTCAACTAGCACCACACACGTGAGTAGGTCACGAGGCACCTCAACTAGCAGCACCCATTGTGAGGATACGCACCCAGTTATCCTGATAAGCCGGGACATACCGGTCCCAGTGGGCCATCACTGGTGGGTTATACCACCTCAAGATGCCTAACAAATCCGTCCTTGTACCACTTGAGCTGGCCAGCTCAGGTGGTACAAGGACGGATTCGTTAGGCATCTTGAGGTGGTATAACCCATCCGGGTTCGATTCCTTGGGGGTGATCATTTGTGTGAATGGAGGCCACTGTGAGGTCTGGACCAGTGATGGCCCACTGGGACCGGTATGTCCCGGCTTGTCAGACTAAACGGTGAGTATCCTCGCACCCATAGTGACATCTCAAGACATCTCACTGGCTATGCAGTGGAATCCTACATCACATACATATAGCGAGACAACACTCCGTACACATAGGGTGACTCACATAACTCGACATCCCGACTTCTCGGAGTTAGTGACACACCCCCAAGACTTTCCCATGTGCACGGGATATACCGTCCGAGTCTAATACAATCATGACCACTATAATCTGAGGGTACCAATGGCCTTTAAAATAAATACAGAAATTTTAAAACTATTTCTTAAACCGAACATGTAAAAGCATGTCTATGAATATATATCAAGATCATAAATCGTGTTTATGCATCGAAAGCTCATAAAACATACATATTCATTATACGAAAACATAATAAATGAAAAGTAAAAGAAATGACAGATTTTCACTCACAACCGCTCCACACTCAATTTCGCTCCCGATTTCTGCTCTCGTTATCGCTCTCGGTTATCTTCACCTACGCGCCATAAATGACATTTAGAACCAAATCAAATGCTAGAATCTCATTTAACTACTAAATGCCCTAATCGGCATACAAAGCTCGGATGCATACTACTTCCCGATTTTTATTTACGGAGCCATTTAATCTAATCTCACTCACCATCCGACGCCCTAAAAATTATTGAACGCCTTATAACTTGGTTGGACATACATGCCTTTCACATTTTCAAAATGGATAATTATGTCCCATTTTCTTCATTTTTGGTTTTTCCATCAACCATATACATTCAATTTACAATATGCACCATTTACACACAACAACTCAATCAAAACACCATTCAATCCCTAACTTCCCTAAAGTGGCAGAATTTCACCCTAGGTTCCAACACATTCCTTTTCTCAATTTCTTGTTCCAATTATAACAAAAACAAGCCAATTTCATTCTAAAGCCCTAATTCTTACCTTGCCAATTTCTTCAAATTGATGACTCCTTCAAGCTCCACACTAGAATTCAACTCAATCTAAGCCAAGAATACACACAAGAACATCAATTTAAGCATTCTTGAAAGCTCACTTATCAAACTCATAAAACAATGCTTTTCTTACCTCTTTTTCTTGAATTTCTACTAATTGAGGTTTCAATTGAGCTTAGGGATTGGTATGTAACCTTATTTTGGCTTGATTAAGCATGAAAAATCATGAAAAAAAAACTGAAATTTCACTGTAGCAGCACCTTCAACCCTTGCACGAATTTGCTCTCTTTTTTGCTCTAAGTGTTTGCTTTTTGATTACTTGAAAATTCTACACACTTCCGACATATATATAGTGCTCCCTCAATTGACCATTTTTCCCTTCAACTTACTCAAAATTACTAATTTTCCATTAGTTGAAAACTAATTATGTAATTAGTTCATTTGTAACTATCTAGTTAGAATAGTCCAAATAACTAACTAGAATTTCCAACTTGGCAATCCATGAGATTTCTTCTAATTGGTCCATTCTCTAATATATGGATTATGTTTCTCAACAAAGGCTTGTTCCATACATCACCCTTAAATTAAAATTCATGTAGTAAATTAGGATTTCCTTTCCAAGCCAATGGAGAAAAATTCCAAAAATATTATAGGGTCGTCCGGCACACCGATCGAGTGTGAAATTACCAAATTAGGTCTAATATCTCACATGTGCACTATAAAGAAAATATTTCTAATAGGGTTAAAATCGAGTAACCCTACGGTGTCTTATTTGCTCTATACCAAAATCTAGGCCCCAATACTACTAATAGGGATTGGATATTACATACAAGGAGGATAAGTTTATGGAAGAGATAAAGGATACTCGCATGTATACAAAATTGGTGGTGAAAGAAGAAGAATTTCTTGAACAATCATTGTTGAATGAAGTTTAAGGGTTAATGGCTGAGTTTCTAAACTCTATGGCCAAACCAACTACATTGCCACTAATACGAGATATCCAACACCACACTAATATCATTCCTAGCAACTTACCAAATCTACCATATTATTGAATGATCCCACAAGCATATGACATTTTGAGAGAGATGGTATAAGAGTTATTGATGAAGAGACACATTAGAAAGAGTCTCAGTCCTTATGCTATTCTTACTCTACTTATCCTAATGTATGATAAGAGTTTACGAATGTGTGGACATTCGCACCACGACAAAATTATTACAAGGTATCCTTTTCTTATTCCTCACTTTCATAATTTACTTGACCAATTAAGTGATCCCAATGTGTTCTTGAAGATAGACTTGAAGAGTGGCTACCACCAAATCTAATACACTTTAGGAATGAATGGAAAATTTCCTTTTTAAGACTAATGATGGCTTGTATAAGTTAATAGTTATGATATTTGGGTTGTTAAATTTTCCAAGTAGCTTCATGCATCTAATGACCCCATTTAAGGAGCTTTTATGAGAATAATGATGACTTCGAGCATATTTGGTCTAAACATCTCATAAGGCAATCGAATGATAACTTTATGGTTCATGACAGTTACTTACTAAAAGGAAACCAACTATTCATTCTAAGGAGTCCTTTACAAGACATGCTTATCCACGAGATGCATTAGGGGAACTTGAGTGGCCATATGGAGTGTGACAAGACCATTACAAATCCAAGGAGAACTTATATGATCACTCAAGGATGAGATCTGTATAAGTGAAAGAGAATGATGGCAGACATCACTAGCTCATGTAATGTAAAGGCAAAGAAGAAGAGAAAACTTCATACTAGGAGTTGCAACTTCATTTATTATATAAATTATTTCATCTTGGTAGTAATTATAAGTTTCAAAGTGTTAGTTACATTTAATATTTTTTATGTTTATGTGGTCTTGAAACTTTAATTTAGGTATTGATAATTGTCTTGGAACTTTAATTTGGGTTTTACTATACTTACAGGATTGTTCCAAGTATTTAGAATTTAATTTAGTTAACATCTATAGTTTCAATAGCTTTTGATGACTAATGAAAAGTAGAATTCTCTATTAAGAGTTTAGTTCAAAATTTTAAATTTCTAGAGCTAATTTTCTTTCATCTTTTTGAACAATAACAATAACCTTCATCTTCATGAACAAAATCATGAACCCATCAATACTTACCCTACATCACCTTAGAATCTCAAAACAAGTCCAACATCATACTATTTGACCTGTCTAACTCCAATACCTCTAGAGGTGACAGGACCCGACCCTAGACCCTCTACTATAGATCCCAACGGCCCTGCCGGGCACCCCGACAGAAGTTTCTCCGACCTCATGGGTAAGTTGAGAAATTCTGCGAGGCTAACCCCTTTTTAATTCTTGCTACTACCGAAAAGATCTTGTAATATACATGAAAATGACAATCTTAATTTTAAAAAAAAACGGATAGAATTTCCCCTGTTTTTCAAAAAATCCATATCAAACCTGCAAAGAAATTCCACTTCTATTTCGAATACATCTCAATACTACCAATTCGGACCTCCGATCCTTTCCAAATCAAGTCCAATACAACTCAATTATTCATTTGAATCACAAAATAGGCATAATCATAAAATGTAAAAACGATCATCATAAAATTTAAATCTCTTCTTCTTGGTTCAAAACATATATACAAATTTACATGCCTAAAACTATTATGCATAAAGTAAAGAGTGCTATTTAGCACATTTACATGTACAAAAAAATGATCTTCGGATTTGGCCCACTACTCGGCAATAGGAGAATCAACAACTTGCGTATCAAGACCTGTACCTGGGAAAGGGGTTCAGAAAACATAAAACACAAAACGAGTGAGCTAAAGGAGCTCAGTGAGTGCAAATAAAATTTCAATAAAATAACATCATGTATAGATAGCAAATTCTAAAGTTCATGCAAAAATTATGCTTCTAAAACTGATGTAAAACTATAAAACGGTTTCTAACATCACATGCTATTGAAATCTTGCCGAGCGGCTTTTATCTACATCTTTGGAAAACTATATTTTGAATCTGTATAACATAATAACTGCTGGTGTGCATATAAATGCATAAATGCTATCGGTAAATCGAAACTAGTAAAATCCTCGCTCGGCCATTTTCTTTCTAAACTGTACCAATGGTAACCCTAATGCTCTATACCCACGCAGCGACTCAACTAGCACCACACACGTGAGTAAGTCACGGGGCACCTCAACTATCAGCACCCACAGTGACATCTCAAGACATCTCACTAGCTATGCAGCGGAATCCTACATCGTATGCATATAGCGAGACAATACCCCGTACACATAGAGCGACTCACATGACTCGACATCCCGACTTCCTGGAGTTAGTGACACACCTCCAAGACCTGCCCATGTGCATGGGATATACCGGCCGGGTCTAATACAATCATCACCGCTATAATCTGAGGGTACCAATGGCCTTAAAAATGAATGCAGAAATTTTAAAGTTGTTTCTCAATTCGAACATGTAAAGGCATGTCTATGAACATATATCAAGATTATAAATCATGGTTATGCATCGAAAGCTCATAAAACATGCATATTCATTATGCAAAAACATAATAAACGAAAAGTAAAAGAAATGGCAGATTTCCACTCACAACCGCTCCACGCTCAATTTTGCTTCCAATTTATGCTCTCGTTATCGCTCTCAGTTATTTTCACCTACGCGCCATAAATGACATTTAGAACCAAATTGAATGCTAGAATCTCATTTAACTACTAAATGCCCTAATCGACATATAAAGCCCGGATGTAAACTACTTCCCGATTTTGATTTACGGAGCCATTTAATCTAATCTATCTCACCATCCGGTGCCTTAAAAATTATTGAATGCCTTATAATCTTGGTTGGACATAATTTCCCTTCACCTTTCCAAAATGAACAATTGTGTCCCATTATCTTCATTTTTTATTTTTCCATCAACATATACATTCAATTTACAATATGTACTATTTACACAAAACAATTCATTCAAAACATCACTCAATCTCTAACTTCCCTAAAGTGGCAGAATTCCACTCTAGGTTCCAACACATTCTTTTTCTCAATTTCTTGTTCCAATTACAACAAAATCAAGCCAATTTCATTCTAAAGCCCTAATTACAACCAATTGAAATCTCTACAACAAAATCACCAAAAACCCTAATTCTTACCTTGTCAATTTCTTCAAATTGATGACTCCTTCATGCTACACACTAGAATTCAACTTAATCTAAGCCAAGAATACACATAAGAATATCAATTGGAGCTTTCTTGAAAGTTCACTTATAAAACTCATAAAACAATGCTTTTCTTACCTCATTTTCTTGAATTTCCACTAATTGAGGCTTCAATTGAGCTTAAGGATTCATATGTAACCTTATTTTGGCTTGATTACACATAAAAAATCATGAAAAAAAAACTAAAATTTCACTATAGCAGCACCTTCCCCCCTTGCACGAATTTGCTCTCTTTTGCTCTAAGTGTTTGCCTTTCATTTCTTGAAAATTCTGCAACCTTCCAACATATATATAGTGCTCCCTCAATTGACCATTTTGCCCTTCAACTTACTCAAAACTTCTAATTTTCCATTAGTTCAAATGAAAAGATTTAATTGGTTTCTTTATAACTATCTAGTTAGAATAGTCAAAAGAACTAACTAGAGTTTCCAACTTGGCAATCCATGAGATTGTTTCTAATTGGTCCATTCCTTAATATATGGATTGTATTTCTCAACAAAGGCTTGTTCCATTCATAACCCTTAAATGGAAATTCATGTAGTAAATTAGGATTTCCTTTTTTAAGCCAATAGAGAAAAATTCCAAAAATATTTTAGGGTCGTCCGGTGCACCGATCGAGTCTGAAATTACCAAATTAGGTCTACTATCTCTCACGTGCACTATAAAGGGAATATTTCTAATAGGGTTAAAATCGAGTAACCCTACGGTGTCTTATTTGCTCTATACCGAAATCTAGGCGCCAATACTACTAATAGGGATTGGATATTACAAGAGGTGTCTAAAGGAACTAAAGCAATTCATCTAAAAATCATTTCTAAAGAAATAGGAAAATGAGTATCCATGGAATCAATCAACCATTAACGCACATTCTTTAACCCTAGCGAGTCTGGGTGGAGTTTTTGGGGCTCAAACGATTTTCTTTCATTTTTATGTAAAGTACCCATTGATGGCTTAGAATCTCAAAACGAGTCCAATAGTGTACTATACGCTTAATTCTGACACTAGACACTCATGACCCCCAATTAGAGAAATGAAGAATCTTCAGAAAATCATATCACGTGCTACAAGCATCCAAATCACGCGTGATACACTTTTTTGAAGCTATTTCCAAGCTATATATTCAATCTCATGGCCCTAACTATAAGGCCCATAGGATTGAGGCCCAATTTCATCATCTGTGCCCTCAAATCATGCAATTAAACTCGATTGGTGCATTTTCTCTAGCTTTTGGGAATTTTTTCTTTTTTTGTAGAACTTGAATTGACGTACCACTTTTTTCTGCTAAATTTGTTTGATATTTTTTATTTTTTCATGACAAAATAAAAACAATTCGAGTATATAAAAAAGTTCATCTACCTCAAATTCGAGTTTCAAGACCTGAAAGATTGCTTTTTTTTTTACGTAAAGTAATCGTAGATGGCTTTAGAATCTTAAAACAAGCTCAACGGCATACTATACGTATGATTTTCGCACTGAAACTCTGGGATACCATATGTCGAAGAATCAGAGAATCTTCAAAAAATCATATCTCGAGCTAAAGGCATCTAAATCATGCATATGAGGTATAGTTTCAAAGTTAACATCCGGCTCTACATTCAACCTCATGGCATTGATGATATGGCTCATAGGATTGAGGCTAGATTTCGTCGTTTGGGTCCTTAAATCATGTGATCCAACTCGGCCAATGCTTTTTCTTTAGCTTATGGGAATTGTTTCTTTTCTTGTAGAACTCAAATAAATGTATTGCTTTTTATGTTAAATTTATGTGATATTTTAGAAATTTTTCGCACTAAAATAAACAAATTTTGAGTACCTCAAAAAGTTTGTGTACCTCAACCCGGAGAGCCTAAGCGTGGTTTTTGAGGCTGAAAGTTTGATTTTTATTTCGCTATAAGTGGTTGTAGATAGCCTTAAAATCTCAAAATGAGTCAAACGGCATAATATACAAGTGATTCTAACATTGGATCTCTATGACCCTATGTCAGAGAATTTGAGAATCTTCGAGAAAATATATCTCGAACTATAAGCGTCTGAATCGCGCATACGATATCCTATATCAGGAGTTTGAATTAAAGAAGCTTTGGGACCCTTTCCCCCCTTGTCGGAGAATAAAAGAAGCTTTAAAAAATCGTATCTTAAGCCACAAGACTTCAAATTACATGTGCGATGCACCGTTTTAAAGTTATCACTAGGACCAACATTCCACCTCAATGCCAAGGAAATGAGGCTCACAGGATTATAGCTAAAGTTTGTCATCTAGACCCTCAAATCGATGATCAAACTCGACTAGTGCATTTTCTCTAGCTTCTAGGAATTTTTTCTTTTCCTTGTAGAACTCAAATTGACATACTACTTTTTCTCTTAAATTCGTGTGATATTTTAGTATTTGTTTCTCACCAAAATCAACAAAATTCAAGTACCTCAATACGTTTGGCTACCTAAACCCTGGAGAGCGTGGGTGGGGTTTTCGAGGCTTGAAAGTTTTATTTCTTTCATGTGAAGTAATAGTAGATAGCCATAAAATCTCAAAATGACACCAACGGCTTACTATACATGTGATTTCGACATCGAAGCTTGAAAACCTCTTGTCGGAGAATTAGAGTCTCTTCGAGAAATCATATCTTGAACTACAAGCATCATAGTCGAGTGGTGATATACCATTTGAAGCTATTGTTGGGCCCTACGATAAGCCACAGGGCCTTGGCGATGAGGTCTATGAAATTTACATTGAATTTTGTTATCTGGGCACTCAAATTGTGAAATTGAGCTCTACCAATGCATTATCTCTTACTTTAAAAAATGCTTTCTTTTTGTAGAACTCAAATTGATGAACCTCTTTTTATGTTAAATTTGTGCAATTTGTAATATTTTTTCATGCAAAAATGAACAAATTCGAGTACCCCAAAAATTTCCTATATCTCAAGTTCCAGCTTCTTAATCACATATGATATATCCCTTTGAAGATATCGTCAGGCCATACATTCTGCCTTATGGCCTCATTGATTTAAGATCAATTAAACTAGGATGTTTGCATGTAAATTTCTGTTCATTGTATAAAATACGTATCTAATATATATATATATATATGCGCAACAAAATACTTAAAATAATTAATAAACATAAATAATATATTAATCACATTAATATATATAAAGAAGTTAAGAATTCATCGATTGTAACTTTTCTCAAAAGTTACTAAGAGTCCACCTGAAGTGTGACTCATTGGTAGTTCTAGCAATCAACTAGGTGGGCTTTACTATCTAGAGTAACAACATTGTATCTAGCACTAGGTTTAACATTTTAAATCATAAATAATTTGATTTACCCGTGATCAATACTTGATCAATAAATAAATACTTATGTTATTGAAATTGGTAGCCAATATTAGAGATAAGTGAAGAAAATTAATTTCAACACTTGAAATCAATTTTCAAATCACCAAAATTTATCTCTCTAACTATATGGCCGGCCACCCTTTTGATACAAACAACAACAATTGCTTCAAAAGCTTGTGACGTTTTTCACACATCAATATATATAATAATATAATATCATTAAATATATCTATACCTGGCCACCAAATACAGATATATTAATATTATATTAAATAATAATATTATATATACTTAACCACCAAGTATATATATTAGTATTATAATCAAATGATATAATATAATAATAAGATATTTGGATTAGTTAATCATTAAATAATCCAAGTATGAAATTATTGTTTTACCCCTTTTTTTATGGTTACCAAGTCTATACCCTAGTGGATCCCACCATACCACACTTGGGTAAAACTTAACTAATGGCTCATAATGCGTCACGTGTCAATGTACAATTAGTAAACAATAATTGTTAACTAATTAATGTATTTAACACTTAAATATAGACACGCGTGCATCCCGTGGTCATACTGAATATTATTGGACTAAACAATTCAATTCGATACACTGCCTCAGTTCACAACAAATGAACTGACCTGCGTTGTTGAAAATAGATTAGGACTATGTATTTGAGAACATACTCAGTTAATGCATTTTCTCCAACTTTTGGGAATTTTTTTTTGTAGAACTCGAATTGACATACCGCTTTTTCTCTTAAATTCATATGATGTTTTAGTATTTTTCTAAGCCAAATTTAACAAAATTTGAGTACCTCAAAAGGAAAGTCTAGCTTAGCCCGAAGAGCCTGGTCGAGTCTTCGAAGCCTAAAAGTTGAATTTTTTCACGTGAAGTAGTAGACTTTGGCCTTGGAATCTCAAAACGAGTCCAACAGCATGCTATACGCATGATTTTAATGGCGTACTTCCTGGACCCTTATCAGAGAATCAAAGATTCTTCAAAAAACCATATCTTGAGCTGCAGGCATCCGAATCATGTATATGATATACCATTTCAAAGCTATCATTGAGGCCTACATTCTACCTTATAACCTTGATAACAAGGCTTATAGGATTAATCCCATTTCATCATCTAGGCCCTTAAATTGTGTGATCAAACTCAGCCAGTACATTTTCTCCAACTTCAGAGAATGTTTTCTTTTTTTATAGAACTCGAATCAATGTATCGCCTTTTCTTTTAAAATTGTGTTATGTTTTAGAATTTTTCCTATGCAAAAATAAACAAAATTTGAGTACCTCTAAAATCTCATCTACCTTAGCCTCAAAGAGCTCGGGTGGGATTTTCGGGGCTTGAAAGTTGAATTGTTTTGCAAAAATCAGCCAAAGTTGGATTTAGAATTTTGAAACGAGTCTAACGGCATATTATACGTATGATTTTGATACCAGACCTCTGGGACCCCCATTTGGAGAATAAGAGAATCTTCTGGGAATCATATCTCAAACTAAAGGCATCTAAATCGTGCATATGACATACCATTTCAAAACCATCATCGGCCCTACATTTAGCCTAATGGCCTCGACAGTGAGGCCCACAGGATTGAACCCCAATTTCATTATACAGGTCTTTTAATTGCGTGATCAAACTCGATTGGTGCATTTTCTCCAGATTTTTAAATGCAAATTTCTTTTTTTTATAGAACTTAAAAATTGACATAATGCTTTTTCTTTAAATTCATGTTATGCTTTAGTATTTTTCTATGCTAAAATAAACAAAATTTGAGTACCTCAAAAAGTTTGTATACCTTAAAACGTTCGTGTACCTTAAACTCATTTAGCCTGGTGGGGGTTTTAGGACTTGAAAGTTTGAATTTTTCATGCGAAGTAGCCATAAATGGCCTTAAAATCTTGAAATGAGTCCAACTACATATTATACACATGATTCTGACACTGGACCTTCAGGAACTCGTTGTTAGAGAATTAGATAATCTTCAAGAAATTATACCTCAAGCTATAGGCATCTGAATCAAACATATGATATATCGTTTTGAAGCTATCACTGAGGCCTACATTCAGCCTCATGGCCTTAGCGATGAGGCCTACAAGATTGAGGCCTAATTTCATCATCTGAACCCTCAAAACACGTGATCAAACTCAAATAGTGCATTTTCTTCGTCTTTCAAGAATTTTTTACTTTTTTTTTTTTTTTTAATAAAACTCGAATTCATGTATTGCTTTTTTCTATCAAAATTTTGGGATTTTTTGGTAATTTCTTGCATAAAATAAACAAAATTTGAGTACCTCAAAATTTTCGTCTACTTGAGCCCTGAAAACTTGGGTGGGGTTTTCAGAGCCAGAAAGTTGAATTTTGTTTTGCTTGAAATAGTCAAAGTTGGTATTAGAATCTCAAAATGAGTCAAAAGATGTATTATACGTATGATTCTGATACCATACCTCTAAGACCCCATGTCGAAGAATTAGAGAATCTTCAAAAAAATCATATCTCAAGCTTGAGGCATCTAAGTCGCGCATATGATATACTGTTTCAAAGATATCACCAACCCTACATTAAGCCTCATAGCCTCACGATGAGGTCCATAGGATTAAGGCTCAATGGCCTTCAAATCACGTGATCAAAGTCAGTTAGTGCATTTTCATCGACTTCCGAGAAAGTTTTTTCTTATTTTGTAGAACTTGAATTGATGTACCACTTTCTCTATTAAATTCGTGTGATGTTTTAGTATTTTTCTATGCTAAAATAAAAAAAAAATTGAGTACCTAGAAAAGTTCATATACCTAAAACCCAGAGAGCCTTGGCGGGGGTTTCAACCTTAAAAGTTTGACTTTTTCACGCGAAGTAGCATTAGATGGCCTTAGTTCAACTATAATTCAAGGCATTCTCACTCATTGATTTTCTTGTGTTTTTACTTGCATACTTGGTTGATAATTAATATTAATCTTAGTTTTTAATTGTTTTTTTTAAGAATTGTGTTGTCCAGATAAAAGTAAAGGAATCAATTTTAGTATTTACTTAGAAAAGCACTTTAGTCCTTATGGGATCGATACCAATCATCAAAATATTACTTGCCAATAATAGCATGCACTTTCACTTGATTAAAAGCACACATAGCACATTTATCTTGCATTATGACAATTACCGAGTGCTACTAACCATGCTTTATATCTACTAAGTGAACCATCAAATTGAAATTTAATGGAGTAGACTTATTTACTACCAATGGGCTTAGTACCAAAAGGATAGGAAACAATATCCCCATTATAATTCTCCCGAAGTGCCCGAAATTCATCTTGCATAGCCTTTTTCCGACATCTCGAGTGGCGCTTGCAAATAAGAGGTAGGAATCGTAATAGCAGCTAAAGTTGTAGAGTAACCATAACTAGTAGGAGGGTGAATAGTGAGTGAGGAAAGTTGAAAAGCTTTACAAGCAATATCTGGATCAGGGTATGAATGGATCGACAATGAATGGGGTCATCATCACTAATAGACAATACCTGATTTAAAACGCTCAATAGATGAAGAGATGTCATAAAAAAGGTGAACATATTTTGGAGGAGCAACATAATATGGACAATAGTATTAGTTTTCATAGAAGACCACATTTCTAGAAATAAGTAAACAGTTAGTAATAGCATCATAAAATACAAACCCCTTCTGTGCTATACTAAACCCATAAAAGCATGTTGAACTGACTGAGCGGTATGCTTGTGACGTTTAGTAGTTGGTAAATGAACAAAGGAAACACAGCCAAACATGCATAATGTATCATAATAAGGGTGCAAAACATTGACATAAAAATAAGGAGAATCAAAATCCAATTGCTAAGATAGTAGACAATTAATCAAATAGATTGTTTGGATAAAGCTTCCACCCAAAAATTTAGCCAATATAGAAGATTCCAAAAGTAATGTTCCAACACGTCCCACGAGTGACAGTTTTTGTGTTCAGCCACCTCATTCTGTTGAGGAGTATAAGGACATGATCGTTGAGATACAATACCTTTTTGCTGCAAAAAGACTTGAAAAGCACGTGACATATGTTCTCTACCTTATTAGATCATAAAACAGTAATACCAATAAAAAATTGTGTCTTAATATAAGCAAGAAAATTTTGAAAAGTAGTAAACACCTCAACTTTAGAGTGAAGAAGTATACCCAAGTGAAAAGACTAAAATTGTCAATAAATGATACAAAATACATGTAATTAATATGTGAATTAATAGAAGTAATACCCAAATAGCATTATAAATAATCTCAAAATAATTATTGGCATAACCATGAGTTTGAAAAGGGAAAATTTACTTTTTCCTAGCTTACAATTAATGCATTCAAAATGTAATTAATGAGCAGGACTTTATTACTTATAACCCAAAAAGCCACACTTCATTAGATGGGACAAAAAGCCATACGTTAACAGATGGGACAAAATCACATTTTTTGGGTGACCTAATTGTTTATGTAAGATAGGAGGCTTATTGGCAATAGTAATACAAGCTAAAGACAAAGTACGAGGAATAGTAAACTGTTGAGGAAACAATCTTCCCACTTTAAGCCCCTTTGAGATCACCTTCCCGACACTTGATCCTACACAAGGCAACCATCACCAGAGAAATGTACATTAAAGTTGCATTTTGAAGAAATTGACCAACAAAAATCAAACTAGCAGACAATCAGGAGATACAAATTATTGGAGGAATTACCCTTCTCCTCGTGAGATTAGGTTAAAGTAAAGAATCCTAACTAAGTTTAACCTTGTATCCTAACCTCTTTGTGTAGTGAAATAACCTGTATATTAATCAAAATTAGCAAGAACTGAAAGCAGATATTGAAAAGCACAACATAATCACCTACGTGATTCGACTAATTGCTTACGTCCACGGTGGATCCAAGGATCCTAACCCCTCTTATTAACTCTCTAGAGATTTTATAAGGAAAATCCAATGAAGAACCCTCAAAAGGACCTAATGTTTAGTGTACCCTTAGTTTACCACGAGCAATGAACCCCCAAATGATAGTTCCACATAAGGGCACATAAGCACTTATTGTCTACCCAATTCTTTCTTCTCGTAGAGTTTCTCTTAATACTTGTTCTTAACTAAAGGGTTTACAAGGGCTTATATAGGGTTAAGTTTTGTGCTTACTAACCGTAATCCTAATTGGAGTAAAAGTCCACTTGTCTTGAAAGTTTAAAACTTCCCAAAACTTAATAATTCGAAACAAAATTGACTCTGCTAGCTCTGGTACCGCGACGCTAAGGACCTGGCACCGCAGCGCTGGGTCTCAAATCTGGGCATCTCGACACTCACCTTTGTTACCAGCTCCGCACTTTTTCCTTGCTTTCTTCGAGTCTTCGAATCGTATTTTACTTTTCTATTTGTGTCTCACACGTCTTGGACTTCCCATACTTGTCCTACATATTCTACACCTCTTGTGACTCTACTCTTTAATATTAATCTCAACCCTTGCCCAAACAAGATTGTTGAATCACCAAATCTCTAATAAAGCCTTCCTTGATTCAAAATCTTCGAATAAGAAAGCTTCTGGATCCGATCTACACCAATACTTTATCACATAGAGTTGAGTCTAGTTAAGTTTCTACCAAGACTTAACTTTCCTTGGGCTAGTGACTTTGGTCTCTAAAGGCATTCGTGCACTTTACATAGGGTATGGATGCATTGCACTCATTTATGACCCTCACTACCTTCATGAGCACAGTTTGGATGTGTTGTGTGTTTTCTATAACACAAATTAGCGCAAGTGCACGTTGTCGCAACAAGTAATATATGATGAGAAAAGTGTCGATCCCACAGAGAATGATTTATCTTTTCTAGTTTAAGTACTGAAATGGTGTCTTTATACTATTATCCAGAAAATGATTTAATGTATGATATTAAACTACTCAAGTAAAAGAACAATTTAATTATGCTAAGTGATAAACTAAATTACCAATAAGTTAAATTCAATATGAGAAATCCTAGGATTACAAACTATCCCCCATTATGCAAATAAATTCAGCAGAATCTCTTTGATGTTTATTAGTTCTCAACTTGATATATTGACCAAAACACTTAACACATCACAAGCCTTTTTTGCAGGTCAAGTGAATCTATTCCATCCAATCAAATATCTATATGTCTATGATAAATAAATTGAACAAAATTCATTAAGCACAAGTTTTATGAGCCATACATGCCTTATGAGTATATGTCTATCTCATATGAAACTCAAGTGTACTACACTATGATCATGCATCAATATGCTTAAGACTAAATACCTAAATGCCTTTGTCAAGTTTATTTAAGCATTTCTAGATCAATTTAACCACTGGCCAAGTAATCAAATAGCATTAAGCACAAGCACAATGAATATATCAAAAGCTGAATTAATACCATAAAAGAGAGAACTAAAATCAATCACATAATGAGTTCAAGGATGTAATCCTAGATGAACGAAATTAGCTCAACATTAAACTACACAATCTTGAAGCTAATTCCATCAATACATGTAAACTAAACATCTTACAACAAGTAAAGAATCAAAGCAAAGAAGACATCCCTGTCAAATGCCTTTGTTGTTGAAGCTTGCTTCCCTCCTCTTTGATTTCTTCAAACGTAGAAGTTAGGTGTTTCTTTGTATTTTCAGCTGCTGTCCCAGCTGGAGTCCTCCTCAAAATGTAAGTTTTGAGCAAATAAATAGGTAAGAGCACGGAATTAGGGCGCATTTTGGGCTGCTTTTGGGTTTCCTGATTTTCAGGAACCTGTCACAATTTGTTGTCCAGGTCCCGGCGCCGCGGCGCTGCGATTTGGCGCTGTGGCGCTCACTTTCTGCAATCGGCGCCGCGGCGCTGAAATCCAGTGCTGCGGGGCTGCACTGTAGCAAAACAGTGGTACTGTAGCAACAGTGCCTCCATTCGTATTTTTATCTCTAATGCTCCAATTTGCGTCCGTTTTTCGGTATTTTTGCTCCGATAATGCTTCAACCTATAAAACAACATTAATACGCATAAATAGCCCAATTATTGAGATAAATTGAACAAATATCAAGTTAGGAAGATAAAATAGTTTATACAATTACGCCTTATCAAATACCCCCAAACTTAAATACTTGCTCGTCCTCGAGTAAGAGAGCACACGACAAAACACAAAAAAATGACAACAAACAATAAAAAGATATAAAACATTGGGTTGGCAAACGATTAGTAATTTATCTCAAAAATTTCTCATGACTACTATTCTCAAGGAAATTCTAAACATCTTAACCGTTCAACATGTTAATCCAACACTTATTCATACCCACAAGTGACCTACTTGGTGTGTGTGTGAATAGCTAAAATCATTAGTAGCATACGCTCGGATTAGTTTATGCACATAAGATAATGAAATGGTCTCTATGAGAATTTTGCTTTTATTTAACACTCCATATGCTTGTTTTTCGCATCACTCTCCACTAATGTAGGCACACACGTAATCAAGGATCAAATAGGACTTTAGTTAGCTTGTAATGCATGGCTAGGGTGAGGGTATGATAAAATGGATCGATTTTGGCTCAACTTACACCATAAACACACATTCCTCTTGAGGTTACTCAAACCCAACCATTGTTTTCCACCCAATTTCCCCCAAACTTATTTCTTTGATTCCCTAGCTATTTTGTTGCTCTTCTTTTCTTTTTATTTAAGCTAGGGGTATAGCAAACTCAATTTTTCTTTTCGTTTCTTTCTTTCTTTTTTTTTTTTTTTTTTTTTTTTTTAATATATAAGTCACTATACCCCCAAACTTAAGCTTTTCATATTTGAACAACCAACATTTATAACCAAACCTATAGCTCTTCTTTACTTCACCCCTTCACTTATAAAAGTTCACACAAGTCTTTAAAAGAAGTGCTATACTTATGGCGTGATGGGTACTATAAAGGATAATAAAAGTAAAGGCTAAGGTAATGATATAGTTAGCAAGGAAAAATGATAATTAGGCTCAACGGGGGTGACTACGGTCAAAATTATACATAGGTTGGCTTGAAAGGCTCAATCGGTCCAAAAATGGCCTAAAATCATATCCCTAATTATGTATGCCCTAGGATTTCGCCTTGAGTGATGCTCCAACAAGTTCTAGAGTGTTCTTGAGACCATATTTATTCTTGTAGTGCATAAAAGTCTTCTAAGTAAGCATAAAACTAAATAATTCTAACTATGTGCTCGAAATATCAAGTGGTCATAAAGTGAAGCTGAACTTGTCCTAGATTACCAAGTAAACAATCACAACATTCATTGTTTCCAAAAGAACATAGCATTTGAAATCATGTTTCTATTTCATATCATTGACTACTAATCATTCAACCAACCCACAACTGAACACTAAAATGAAAGAAAACAAACAAAACAAAAAAATTATGCAAAACAAACAACTAAAAACAGAATTAAAAACAAAACAAATAAATAAACACAACTAAAAACAGAACTAAAAACAGAACAAATGGGAAAGTGTTTCCCTATCCCCCAAACTTAATATCCGACATGTCCTCATGGCAAAACAAAAAGAAACATAAGACAAAAAGCATAGAAATACTTCCCTGAAATAGAGTCCGGGCTTTAGTCATCATTTGTTGCTGTTGCATCTTCATCTTCGCTGACAAAGCCATGTTGCTCAGAACACTAATTTGCCAACAAAAGCCCCTCCACCAATCTCCTTAATTGTCACAAGTCCACACTCCAATCAAGGTGGCTAAAACTTTCTACACTCACGGAATAACGAATTAAGTTTTCACAATTCCAACACAATTCCAATATAATGCCAACATAATTCCAATTCAATGCCAACACAATTCCAACACAATTCAATATAATTCCAACACAAATCCAACACAATTTCAACATAAACTCAACACAAATCCAACATAGTGCCAACATAAATCCAACACAATTTCAACATAAACTCAACACAAATCCAACATAGTGCCAACATAAATCCAACACAATCTCAATATAATTCCAACATAATTCCAATTCAATGCCAACACAATTCCAACACAATTCAATATAATTCCAACACAAATCCAACACAATTTCAACATAAACTCAACACAAATCCAACATAGTGCCAACATAAATCCAACACAATCTCAATATAATTCCAACACAAATCTCAACATAATTCCATCATAATCTCAATGCAAGAATTCAAGGTTAAACCCAAAGCTTTCATTTTACTACTCACAAATTAATCCAACAATTGCATAATGGAAGTAGAATAAAGAAAGAATCAATGTAAAATAAGAGATTAGAGACAAGATTGTTTACCTTGTGAGTTTAATCCACCGAAATTTGAGATTGGGGGAACTTTGTTAATTTGTTGTGGAAAATACAATTTTGATGGAATTTGTGATGATGAAGTGTGTGAAATGATGTTTGGAGTGTGTTTTGATGTTGTTTTTAAGCTGAAAATTTAATGGGTAAGGTGGGATTTGAGAGTGTGAATTGGGGTAGGTTGAGAGGGTTGAGAGGTTAGCAAGAGAGAGAGAGCATGAGAAAAGGGGGAAAAAATTGGGCAAATGCCTTTTTTGTTACTATCCCCACTGCAGCGCCGCGGCGCTAGGAATCAGCGTCGCGGCGCTGGTGCCTGGGAAATTCCCAGGTACTAGCGCTGCAGCACTGGATTCCAGTGCTGCGGCGCTGAATCTCTGGAATTGGCGCTGCGGCGCTCGGTTTGAGCGCCGCGGCGCTCGTTCCTTGCCAAAAAAAAAATTTTTTTTTTTTTTTTTTTAGAAACTAAAAATAATAAATGCCAATACTAATGCAACACATATTTACCTTGGGTTGCCTCCCAAACAGCGCCTGGTTTTTCGTCTCTGGCTAGACGTTATCCTTTTTGACTCAATGAGGATCAAACTGCATATCTGAGGCATCTCCCTTATGGAACTTAAGTCGATGTCTTCGGGTGTTAACATTCTTTTTCTTCGACTTCCACAACTCCATAAGAAAATCTTGAAGTGGCATCTCTGACCTTTTTGCTTTGAGCCTTCCCAGAAAGACTTTAATCTTAGACTGGAAGATTAAACTCCAATAGCCTATTTTCGCTGTTTTCTTTGTGAAAGTACTTTGCCTCTTCTTGGTTATCAATCTGTACCATGATGCCTTTTTATGACCTTGATGTTGAATGGCTTCTATCACTTTTAGCCTCTGAGGTAATTGCGTTTCATCCGGAATTACCATGTCCATTTGGAAACAATGGGAATAATCCTTGGAAATCTGTAGATTAAGATAATACTTGACTGCATTTTCTAGAGAGTCTTGGCTATAATGGCTGTTGAATATCCTTTGAATTTCTCTATCAATAATGCTGATGCAGTAACATTCATCTGCTTCTTTGGGAAATTCCATGGCTTTGAACACATTAAACGTCACCTCTTCATCTTGCACTCTCATAGTAAGTTCTCCTTTTTGGACATCAATCAAGGCTCTACCGGTAGCTAAGAAAGGTCTTCCCAAAATGATTGGAATTTCAAGATCCTCTTCCATATCCAACACAATGAAGTCAGCTGGGAATATAAATTTATCTACCTTAACTAACACATCTTCAATCACACCTTTAGGATATGTGATTGAACGATCTGCAAGTTGTAAAGTGACATTCGTAGGCTTGGCTTCCCCCAATCCTAGCTGGTTGTAGATAGATAAAGGCATCAAATTTATGCTGGCCCCTAGATCACATAAAGCTTTACCAAAATACCGGTTTCCAATTGTGCATGGAATGGTAAAACTTCCTGGATCCTTGAGCTTTGGAGGCAATTTTTTCTGCAATATTGCACTGCATTCTTCTGTCAATGCTACAGTTTCATACTCGTCCAGCTTCTTTTTCCTTGAAAGAATGTCCTTCATGAATTTAACATAGCTAGGCATTTGCTCTAATGCATCTGCAAATGGTATGTTAATGTGCAGTTTCTTAAAAATTTCCAGAAACTTTGTAAACTGCTTATCTTTCTTTTGCTTCTGTAGTCGCTGAGGAAATGGTGGTGGTCTATAAGGCTGCACCTTCTCTTTCTGTATAACCTTTTCCTTTACTGCATTATCTTCTTGTTTTTCATTCCCCTTTTCAGAATTTTCTGCACTTTCAGCAATTGCAGAATTTTCTGCACTTTCTGCATTTTCTGCATCTGCAGAATTTTCTGCATTTTCTGCATCTGCAGAATTTTCTGCATTTGCTGATGGTTTAGGTCTTCCCACAATGTTTTGCATTTCTTTACCGCTTCTCAATGTTACTGATTTGCATTGCTCTCTATCACCTTTTGGATTAACTTCCGTATTACTCGGTAACGACCCTTGAGGACGGTTGTTCATTGCAGAAGCTAATTGACCAACTTGGTTTTCTAAGGTGCGAAGAGATGCTGATTGGCTTTGCAAAAGTTGGTCAGTTTGCCTTATGTATTGAATTAACAATTCCTCAACACCAGGTTTCTTTTCATGCTGAAATTGTTGCTGCTGCTGCTGCATTTGAAATCTAGGTGGACTCATGGATTTTGAGGATTGCCCTTGGTTATTATCATTCCAAGAAAAATTTGGATAATTCCTCCACCCTGGATTGTAAAAATTCGAGTTGGGATTATGCTGCTGCTGATTGTAACTCCCTACATATTGTGTTGTCTCCATGCATAGACCATTTTGGTGATTATCTCCACAAAAATCACAAGTTGGTGGTTGGCTTTTTACTGCATTGACTCCAAATGTATCCATCTTCTTAGCCAACAAACTAACTTGTGCTGTCAAGGAAGTGAGTGCATCAATTTCATGCACACCAGCAACTTTTCTTGGATTCACTCTTTCTGATGGCCATTGGTAGCTGTTGAAGGCTATTTCTTCCAATAAGTCATATGCCACATCCGTGGACTTGCTCATTAACGCCCCTCCAGCTGCTGCATCTACAATCATTCTTAAATGTCCCACCAATCCATTATAAAATGTTTGCACCAACAACCATTTGGGAACTCCATGATGTGGACACTTTCTCAGCATATCCTTAAATCTCTCCCATGATTCATACAATGATTCTGACTCATGTTGTACAAAAGAGGTAATATCATTACGCATCTTTGCAGTTTTGGCCGGTGGGAAGAACTTGGCTAAGAACTTTTGTGCCAAATCATCCCATGTTGTTATTGAACCGGATGGTGATGATATTAACCAACTTTTTTCTTTGTCCCTCAAGGAGAATGGAAACAACCTGAGTCTTATGGCATCATCTGACACGCCATTGTATTTGAATGTGTCACAAATTTCTAAGAAATTTGTGATATGCTCGTTGGGATCATCATTCGGGAAGCCGCTGAACTGCACTGATTCTTTAAGCATTCGAATAGTCCCCGGCTTGATTTCAAAATTGTTAGCATTGATATTTGGCCTGCAAATGCTCGAGTGTATGCCATTCACACAAGGAACTGCATAGTCTCTTAAGGCTCTTGGCTCTGCACAAACATTCTGGTTTTGCTCTTCCATGCTAGTCACTTGGTTCTGGTCTCGTCGTAATCTTCTTAGTGTCCTCTCAATTTCAGGATCAAAGTATGCTAGATAAACGTTCTTATAACGTCTCATACACACCTGAAATTTCTACAAACAAAAACAGAAATCTGAATTAACAGGAGAAAAGATTTGTATCAGTATTAAAATAAAAAGAAAATTTCATTCCCCGGCAACGGCGCCAAAAACTTGTTGTGTGTTTTCTATAACACAAATTAGCGCAAGTGCACGTTGTCGCAACAAGTAATATATGATGAGAAAAGTGTCGATCCCACAGAGAATGATTTATCTTTTCTAGTTTAAGTACTGAAATGGTGTCTTTCTACTATTATCCAGAAAATGATTTAATGTATGATATTAAACTACTCAAGTAAAAGAACAACTTAATTATGCTAAGTGATAAACTAAATTACCAACAAGTTAAATTCAATATGAGAAATCCTAGGATTACAAACTATCCCCCATTATGCAAATAAATTCAGCAGAATCTCTTTGATGTTTATTAGTTCTCAACTTGATATATTGACCAAAACACTTAACACATCACAAGCCTCTTTTGCAGGTCAAGTGAATCTATTCCATCCAATCAAATATCTATATGTCTATGATAAATAAATTGAACAAAATTCATTAAGCACAAGTTTTATGAGCCATACATGCCTTATGAGTATATGTCTATCTCATATGAAACTCAAGTGTACTACACTATGATCATGCATCAATATGCTTAAGACTAAATACCTAAATGCCTTTGTCAAGTTTATTTAAGCATTTCTAGATCAATTTAACCACTGGCCAAGTAATCAAATAGCATTAAGCACAAGCACAATGAATATATCAAAAGCTGAATTAATACCATAAAAGAGAGAACTAAAATCAATCACATAATGAGTTCAAGGATGTAATCCTAGATGAACGAAATTAGCTCAACATTAAACTACACAATCTTGAAGCTAATTCCATCAATACATGTAAACTAAGCATCTTACAACAAGTAAAGAATCAAAGCAAAGAAGACATCCCTGTCAAATGCCTTTGTTGTTGAAGCTTGCTTCCCTCCTCTTTGATTTCTTCAAACTTAGAAGTTAGGTGTTTCTTTGTGTTTTCAGCTGCTGTCCCAGCTGGAGTCCTCCTCAAAATGTAAGTTTTGAGCAAATAAATAGGTAAGAGCACGGAATTAGGGCGCATTTTGGGCTGCTTTTGGGTTTCCTGATTTTCAGGAACCTGTCACAATTTGTTGTCCAGGTCCCGGCGCCGCGGCGCTGCGATTTGGCGCTGCGGCGCTCACTTTCTGCAATCGGCGCCGCGGCGCTGAAATCCAGTGCTGCGGGACTGCACTGTAGCAAAACAGTGGTACTGTAGCAACAGTACCACTGTAGCAAACAGTGCCTCCATTCGTATTTTTATCTCTAATGCTCCAATTTGCGTCCGTTTTTCGGTATTTTTGCTCCGATAATGCTTCAACCTATAAAACAACATTAATACGCATAAATAGCCCAATTATTGAGATAAATTGAACAAATATCAAGTTAGGAAGATAAAATAGTTTATACAATTACGCCTTATCAGGATGTCAACTAGTGGTCTGCATTACCCTAACACCCTGCATTAGGCCACTCATGGCCATCCCAGTAAGTACATAAAGCCCTTCATTATGTTTCTCACCCCAAACCTTATAGATCATTTCTCTACCCTTAGTATTCTTTTTGTTTCACTCAAACTAAATACCCCTCCTTATTGAGCTTGCCTAGGGATATTAAGTTCCTTCTAAAATTAGGAACATGTTTTACACCATGTAAAATCCTAGTTTCTCCACATTGCATCCTCAACATTATGTCATCAACTTTTATGTTCTCACATGTCATGTCATTCCCCATTAGAGCTATACCTTTCTTGGTTTTGTAGTTGGTAAACATTAATCTATCGAAACACATATAGATGCTACACTTTGAATCTAGTATCAATTTATCAGCGTACTTTCCCTTTGAGGTTACCAACGTGTCTACAACTTCGATATCTTCCCCAAGAGTATTGATTGCAGCACAATCTTCTTGGTCTTTTGATCTCAAACAATCCTTTACAAAGTGTCATTCTTTATTACAAAGGAAACATTTCTTGGATCTCCTCATCGATTGGTTGCTCTTCCTCACTTATGCAAGCAACACTACTTGACTCTCAGACTCAGATCTCTTTGTCAATTCTTTTGATTCAATGATGCCTTTACGTTATTCATCGTTAAGGACTCTGCACCATACAGTAGCATATCCACAAAGTTCTCATAGCTCTTTGGCAACAAACTTAACAGGATTATGGCCTTATCTTTATCCTCGATCTTGATGCCCAATTGCTCAAGATTTATAATGATCTTGTTAAACTCGTCAATGTGGACTCTTAATGAAGATCTCTCATGCATAGTTAACTGATGTAGTTTCTTTTTCACAAGAAGTCTATTTACAAGAAACTTATTCATGTATAATACCTTGAGTCTCTTCTATAGCCCTAAAACAGTTTCTTCATCAACTTCCTTTAATACTTCATCGCTCAACACTAGGATTATGGTACTTTGAGCCTTTTTTTGAATTGTGTCCCAATTTTTCTGCTCAGACTTTGAGGTTGTCGTCCCTTCGCTAGTTAAGGAACTAGCTTCCTCTAAGGCTGAGTCTAACCCTTCATTCACTAGTAGAGCCATAACCTTATTCCTCCAAAGATTAAAGTCATTGATCCCATTGAACTTCTCTATTTCTTTCTTTATTGTATCTATGGTTTAAATACCCTTAATATGTATTATTGAACCTGGCTCTGATACTAGTTTGTTGGAGAATTTTTCATTCTCCTCGTTAGATTAGGGTAAAGCGAAGAACCCTAACCAAATTTAACCTTGAACTTTAACCTCTTTGCACAACGGAAAAACTTAGATATCAAACAAAAATAACAAAAATTAAAAGCAGATAATAAAGAGCAAAATACAATCACTTACGTGGTTTGGTTAAATTGCCTATGTCTATTGTGGATCCAAGGATTCTATCATTTCTTATTAACTCTATAGAGATTTTACAAAGAAAACCTAAATGAAGAACCCTCAAAAGGATCTAATATTTAGTGTACCATTGGTCTACCACGTACAATAAACACACAAACGATGGTTCTACCCTAGAGAAACACAAGCACTTACTGTCTACCCCATTCTTCTCTCTCTTAGAGTCTTTCCTAATGCTTATTCTCAACAAAAAGGTTTACAAAGGTATATATAGGGTTAATTTTCGTACCTATTAACCCTAATTCTTATTGGAGTAAAAGTCCATTTGTTTTGAAAGTCTAAAATTTCTCAAAACCTTAGCACTGCAGCGCGGAGTTAGTCACAGCTAGTGCCGCAGTGCTGGGAACCTAGTGCCGTAATGCTGGGTCTCTGATTTGGGAGCCGCGGTGCTCAGCCCTGGGCACCGCGGCACTCACCCTTGTAACTAGCTCCGTACTTCTTTACTTCTTTCGTGTCTTTGAGTCTTGTTTCACTTCTTCATTGTGTCCCACACATCTTGTACTTCTACATAGGTATCCCACATATTCTATACTTCTTATGACTCTCCTCTTTGATATTTATCTCAATTTTTATCCAAACAAAATTGTTGAATTACTAAATCTCTAGTACGAATACTTGATAGAGCATTGTAGGTACTTGTGTCCTATCTATGGCATTTGTATAATTAAAAATAATTACATATATACACTTCCATAATTGTTGCTTCCGTTGACAAAGCATTGTTGTGTTTTCTAATTATTTTAGATAGCAAGTACTATTTCATAGTTGATGCTATGATTAACTAATTCTTGTTCACATAAACAGGTCACTAGAACGTTCAAGGGAAAAGATCTCGGCGAAGTCAAATTTACTGTAAGTCTACTGTATATCTACTGTTATAGATCCTTAATTTCTTGCTTAAATAGTATAATGAAGTTCTGTAGATAATTCATGTTGGAAATTTGTATCAGCACAAAATATTCTCAATTTCAGGTTGGGCTATATCTGTTGTTGATGGTATTGAGAAAGAGGTTGTGCTCGGATTACGTCAAGCATAAAGAACAACAAGACATTCTGTACAGATTCTAGCGGCCGCGATTTTATTGAAAGGGTATGTTGCCTGCTAACATTTGATTTACTAACATTTGCGGATAGCACCTTTGAATCTTTCCATCTTGCTAGAATCAATCATTCTACATTTTTTTTTATCACTATAATATATACAGCTTTTAAAGATATTATCCTTTTGAAGGTTCGAGACTGCAGAAAGGATTGGAATCTGGGGGTGAATCAACCTATTGCCGGGAATTATTACCCAGTAAGTTTATTTTGTAACTGGAACCATGGATTTTATTACATAATTTTAATGTCAGCTATTGTTTATCTTCCGTGGCGAATACTTTTATGCCAGTATAGAGTATAATAAAAGACTTGGCCTCTACAATGGCTTGTGTCTTCATTACCACATGAGTTATGCATTTATATAGTCAAGCTTGACCACTTCGGGACTTACAATGTTTGTTTTCTTCTCCGTTCAGATTAATCTTGGAATTAATTGACAACGCAGAGCTTTCGATCTTAGTAGATAGATCGATTGGTTCCAGTATTGTGGATGGCCAATTGAAATTGATGATCCACAGGTTTTTTTGGTCCTTCGTGCACATAATATTTAACTGAGATGCAATATTTATATGTTTTATCGTTAGAAACCAGTTAAATATATGGAATTTCCTTCTTCATGTAGCAGGTTGCTTCATGATAATGGTAGAGGTGTCGCCGAGGCACTAAATGAAACAGTTCGTGTACTTGATAAATGTGAAGGACTAAATGTAGGTACAGTTTCTAACTAAATTAGTCGTCTCTATTTCACTGATACAAACAATTTTCACTTCTGTTTTGCCTAATAAATGCACATCTTTCAGATTGTAGGAAATTATTACCTCAGAATAGATCCTCTGGGAGAGGGTGCTAAGTGGCGTCGATCATTTGGCCAGGAGATATATTCTCCATTACTTTTAGCCTTCACATAACAGGTGAAAGCAAGAACTTGAAATATTGTTATTCGCTGCATTGTGGTCAATTTGTGACTCATAATCTTGGAAATCTTTTTCCCAGGGATAGACACAGTTGGGCAAATTCTCATGAATCAACATTCTCAGGAATGGACCCTCCTATGTTTTACCTGATAACTTTGCATTGATAACCCTACAGGTTTATATCTTTCATACTCGTCACTCTTTATTCATTTTAAGGTTTATGTTTTTCAACCAACTGAAATTTAAAAGCAGGAACGCCTACTAAGTTATGCAAATTCATTTCATTCACTTTTTTTGGGGTTGCCGTTGGTTTCATACCTAGTGTTCGGATGCTGGCATTCTAAATCAAATTGTTCAAGTAAGCTTGTCAAAACCTTCTAACCGACGTGTTCTTAAAGTGAACAGTTGAATTGCTTCATATGTCATATGGATTTTCTGCATTTTTCTGCATATCATCCTAGTTTGATTACTAGTCATCTTTACTTCTTTCCTTCACTCTCCTCCTTTTCCCAATTCATTTCATTTTCTTGTCATTGATGGTAGTTTAGCTTCTCAATATTAAACAAATATTGCCATACTTCTCAGCCATTCCAGGTTGTCCATTTCGTTGAGTGCAAAAAGACCTGTCATTGGTTGCGAACATGTTTGTTTAGATGAAGCCATTTGAGTATAATGGAGGTGTTTGCTCATATCAATTTTGTGCTATGATTCCGGATTTCGCAATGATTTCCAAAAGTGTAACGCATTTTGTATATCCCATTTTGTTTGTCTTTCTTCTCTCACTGCCAAAATTTTTATGATTATCACTTATAACTGCAAAAACTTCTGTCAAGTTCACAAATTCTTTCAAGATGGGTTTTTGTGAAAGACAGTAAGAGAGTTGGGTTTTGGTTTGATGAGTGAGAGTAGTTATCTTCTTGGGCAAAATAATGAAAATCCCTAACACCTTAGCATCAATGGTGTCAATAAATCGTTGACACTTTGGTATCAATGATTTTCTCACACTACGGTATCAGTGAATTACTAATAACATGGTTTTAGTGAATCTATGACACTGTAGTATTAGTAAATAATTGACACCATAATATCAGTTAATCGCTAATACTGCAATATTATTGAATCACTAACACTGTAATATCAGAAAAAAAATTTAATTTAATTTTTTTTAATATTTTACATTTAAATTATTAAATTAAATTATTGAATTTATTTATAAACTATAAATCCACAAATTAATAGTATATTTAGATTATTATACTAGAATTTTGAATTTATTTATAAACTATAAATTCATACATAAATAGCACATTTAAATAAAATAACAAATTATTTATTTATTTATAAATAACACTAAAATTGTCAAACTATCCAAACTAAGTTTTATAAACTATATAAAGCATCTCAAACTGAATATTAAAAAACTAAGATAATTCCATAAACACATTTACTAGAATCATAGCTTGAATAAGTGGCTAGCATTGTGCACAAAAGATCCTGCAATAATGCTAGATGTGTACGTGACAAATTCATTGGCATCTCTTGGGGACAAGTATTTAGGGTCTTTTGTTGTGTTTAGCTACCTATTCTATGCAAGAAATCCATAGATTAACCTATTAGACATTTTATGTTATTTTATGCCATTAAAGCATGTGTGATAATATTTTATTTGATTAATAAAATGTTAATTTATATATATAATTGAGCATATATTGATGAGCTCATATTTATAAAGTATATGATTTATGTATTAGGCATATGATGCTAATACAAAGGGTATAGATCGCAAGTTCTTTATAAATTAAATTTAGTTTACAACCATTAATGAAAATGACATTTCATTATATAAGATTGTAGTTTTTTTACTTCTTATAGTAGATGATTTACTTTGATCACCAAAGTAGAAACTTCGAGTAGAATAACTAGTGTATATGTTACATTGAATAGGGCTACTCTGAATTTTGATCTGGTTAACTAAAAAGTCATTGATCTTAATTTACAAAAGTTTTAATAAGCTTGATTGATCTTAATCCTGAACAAATAATGAACTTACATGTAGGCATTATCACAGAGTGAGATCCATATAAACAGTCAAAACATCGATATCTTTGAGATATAATTTCATGGGTCGTAGAAATATATATTTGCAAGATGGAATCTAATAACTACTATCCACCTAAGTTATTTGTTGTACTTGATCATTTGAATCTGTGACTACAGTTTATTCAATACATTACTTATTGAATAATAATATTTATTTGTAAATTTATTTACAAATATAGAAGTATTACAAGTAATCATTAGAGCATCCAGTAACTTAAGGACAAATAAATAACTAAAGAGATAAGACAATTTTTTTATGGCCTAACTTTAATTATGAACATCAATTAGAGAGTCAATTAAGTGAATATTATTAGTCTAAAGACTAAGTCCAATGTAATTAAATGAGATTTTAATTAAATGAGCTTTTACTTAATAATATGGGTTATTCGAGTACAGTCTTTGGCTTTTAATAGAATGCTTGGGGTTAACTTAAAAGAATTAGTGTATTATGAGATAATTAGGAATATGCCTTTTAAGTTGGAGATAAAAAGCTTGCTACTAGCTCAAATCCAAATCAATCTTTAATTTATTAATCCTAATCTAATTTTAAATACCCAAAAGAGATTTATATTTATATGAGAGGTATGAAGTAATAAACATTACAACAATGATAATCAGAAAAATTCTTTTACGTATTTTTTTGTAGAAAAAGAATTTGATTATCACATTTCTCTCATATTTGAGTATTAGTGATTTTAAAGATTAAGGAAAGATATATATGCCCACGCGCGTTGAGTTTGAAGTTTGAGAATAGTAGAGAAGATTACAGCCAGTCAATTCAAGATCTGTCATAGGAAGAAACTTAAGAAATCTTATATCCTTATACATATATTATGAACAAGACGATTTGGCTTCCGCTGTATTTATTTAGATAAATAGAAAGAAAAAAAAAGTTTATTTATTACTAATAACTGGTATCAAAGCCACCTTATTTCATATTACATGCATAAATTATTTTGTGTATTGCAGTAATTGTTTATTATGTCACCAATTGCATATTTAATCTACATTTGTTATTTTTATTAATTATATAATGAATGTTTATGCTCACAATAATTCATGGTTAGATATTTGTTTGTATTTTTCTTTCATTGGGAATTGTAATAAGAGGGGGTGATGAAATAATATTACAAATTTCTCTCTTGATTAGGTTAATTCTTGGTGGTTCTTTAAATTTTATTTGTAAGCCAAATAAATGGTTTAGGATTTTTATTTGTAATCTAAAGAATATATAAGTTTTTATATTTATTTTTTATTGTAAATAAAAAGGAAAACAAAAAAAAAATTAAGAAAAATAAAAAGAGTCGTGCACCCTGCCACTCATTCATGGTAGCGGTATGCATGGCTGCTAGGTACCTACTGCAGCAAGTCGTGGCAGCAACAACACTGGATAGCCTGCCCTTCAACGGCAATGTAACGACAGGCTTGGCGAGGCAATGGGTGGATCACAGCAGCAGCACATGAATGGCGTTTTGCTTACAGTTTCTGAAGGGGAATAAGTCGATCGATGTTGTCTAAAGCCGGTGCTAAGCTTCAGTAGACTCATCTCGGGGTTAATCTGTGGCCGAATTACGGCTTGAAAATGGGGCTGAGTGGCGCGAGGAGAATGAGATGGATCAAGGTTCTATTTGGAAATTCTCAAATGGACCCCTGCTAGTTTACATAAATTGTGTTGTGGTTCAAACAAATAGAAATTTTGTAAATTGGCCTAAGAGAATAATTTATTCTCACTCTTACCATCCAAGTTTTGGATAATTACAGTTTGGCTAGAATTTTGAGATATTTATAAATGGATCCTAAGTTTGATCCAAAATTTGTTTTAGACTATTTTTGAGTATTTACAAATTCAAAGTTGGCACAAACTCTTTTTAATGTTGGTCCAAATTTTATAAAATTTTATTTGGGCTATTTTATTAAATTGATTGGGTATATAAATATTTTTATTTTAAGAAAGCCCTATAGAAATTTTAAGCTCGAAATATGCTCAATTTATTTTTTAAAAATAAATAGATAAAAAAAATTAAAAGGTCCAAAATTCAAGCCCACAAAAAGAGATATAAGTAAGAGGAGATAACATTTTGAAAGAGCCTAATTTAACTTCAAGGAAGACTTTAAAGAATTTAGGCTTAATTTTATTGTTTTCTTCTCAGGAAAAACTATAAATTATGGGTATTTATTTATCTTGTTAATTGATTAGATGAATAGTATGTCATATAGATTAAGGGTACCATATTAATATATCAATGCATAAATTATATCATCATGAATGACACTAATGTTCTTATTAGATAAAGATAAGAATATTGTCATTATTTTAATATTATATTAATTTATTATTTGAAGTAACCTTATTAATTATTTTATGATTATAACAGTAGATATTCTAAGAATTAAAATATTGAGTGAGAGAGGGCTTTGAGCATAAAGCCTGTAGCTTCTATTATTGGTCATATAGTAAGGTTAATTAATGCCTTGTCTCAAATCTTGTGAGCTCCCTACAGATGACATTGATTAGAATTGGTTGTTAGGTAGGATTTTCGTAAAGGATAAGATCTAATATAGGAGTCATGCAAAACTAACTACTATGTGGTGGCTTTTTTAATTGGAAAATATAGAGGATTGAAATAATTATTGTACACTTAACTTAGGTTGATTGATATCCTCCCTACGAAGTTCTTTTCAATTAAATCTAAAAACTAAAGGATCGATAGTTTATTATTATTTGATATTAGATATAAAAATAATAATAATAATTAGTATGGTATTCATCTAATTCATGATGGATATGACCACCTTATAGAGGTATTCTGAATGGAAATTGAATTACCGATGTATAATATAGTTAAAGAATTCTACATAAATCCATTTCACGCATTCATGCAAAAGTTACACATGCTATCAGATAATGTATGCCTATATATGAATTTATTTTTTAGAATCATGTCTTCATTCAGCCCATTAGCATCCATCCGTAACCAAAACAAGTTAACCAAAAATAATTATGTGGATTGAAAGAGGAATCTAAATATTATTCTTAACATATTCAGAATATAGGCGTTTATTCCCAAGTGCAGGATTGTCGAAGTAATAAATAAGCCGATGAGAATAGGGTTAACCCACAGGAAAGTGGAATTAAAATTACAAATTGTATATACTTTAAACAGTATAAGATGTTTGCAAATAAAAATTCAATTAGCCAATTGAAATATAAGCTAAGATTAAGGGTATCCACTCTTGGCACATGAAATATGAAAATATTCAACTATTTTTATAACTCAGTTGGAATTCTCACACAAAGGAGGTTCTAATCGGAAGATATAACAATTAAAGTTCATCACAATTTATATATTAACTAGTATTTACTTCTTTCAATTATTATACACCAAATCTTGTAAATGGGTTCGAGTATTTCAATCTTTATATTTGTCTACAATAAATCAAGACTCTCACTTTACAAGAAAAAGTATCTATACCAAATCTTATAAATAGTTTTAAGTATTTATTGTGTCAACTATAAAAATTATTCATAATAAATCAAGATATACCACTTTACAAGAAAGGGTATTAATATTATAAAAAATAAATAAATACATCATATATAACTTTGCATAACATAAGAATGAAACATTAAATTCATGAATAAGAGTTAAGTATATCTTATTACCTTGCCAAGAGTTTGACCCTTTCACCTTAGCAAAAAGAAAATTACTTGGACATAACAAAACTAAAGAAAAAGAAAAGAGATGAAATAAGAGATAACATGACTTTAGAATAGTAAACAAGAGAAATAATAATATAAAAGATAAGTGTTTTGAGTTAAAATCTAGTTCTCTAATTACATGCTTTAGGCATAAACGAGCCACTTATTTGTAGAAAAACATGGATAAATCAAGACAAATGAGGAGGGAACCACTTGAATGATAAAAGTCAAGAAGGGTGGCAAATAATTTGTATTGATTATCATTAATGCACCTACTTGATTGTCAAATTTTGAATTGATGTGATCCGATTCAACTATAATCGAAAACATCGAAGTTGTAGATAAGTATCTTATCTTTTCAAATTGAGTTGTATCATGCATATTACATACTTATTTCTATAGTTATAGGCTCAATACTGATAACTGTTCGAATTGGGCCTGTACTGCAGATCAGTTTTGTTCTAGGCCATTGTCACCTTCTAAACACTTAAATTTTAAATACCTTATGAAATACAATATGTTAGCCCATTGAGTCAGCTCTTCACAGGATCAAGAATCACTCCAATTATTTCTTAGGTGGAAAGGTATGCCTATTTTACTGAAGCTATCACAAAATACTTAAAAGCTAATTAGATATAATATTGTAATCATACTTAAGTTAGAGAGGGTTAAAGACACTAGTAATACAAAATAATGGTATAAAACCCTTATTAAATATGTAATTTCAAGTATTCATTACACTTCCCAACCAACTTATTGCTAGTCCCTAGCAATTCAAGTGTTCATCTTAGAGTTGCTGAGGCCATAAAACCTAGACTAAGTATTCATTCGACTAATGGGCCATCTTTCTCTTCTAGTCTCATTCCTAAAGGAAAGGGTAGTAAGAAGAAAAAGGATAATCCCAAGAAATCAACTAACTCAACTTCTGAGCAAATTCAACAAAAGGACAAGAAAACCAAACAAAAATGTTTCCAATGTGGTGTTAAAGGGCAGTAGAAGAAAAATTATCCACTTTACCTAGCAAAGCTTTTAATGGCTAAAGGAGCAGCTTCTACTTCAGGTAAAATTCTTTTCATAGAAACATGTTTAGTAGTTGATTCTACTAATTTCTGAATAGTAGATTCTACAAGCACTAATCATATTTGTAATTCATTGTAAGGGTTCCAGGAAATTAGACAACTTAGTGAAGGGGAGATCAGCATAAAGCAAGGAACTGGTGCAACTATTGCAGCCAAGATAGTGGGAGTTGTTCTACTTTATTTTGATGATTTTAAGACTTTAGTATTAGAGGATTGTTTTTTAGTACCGAAACTCAAACGCAATTTGATTTCAGTTAGTTATTTGAATAAATTTGGTTATTACGTTGTTTTAACTCAACTCTAATGATAAAAAAAAAAGTCGTTTATATGTTTTGGTACACTAGTTAATAATCTATACAGCATATATCCTAAAATCAACTCATTTCATGACACAAAATTAAATAATGAATCTAATTACCATAAAAGGATTAAAGTGACTCCCAATAATTAAACATATATATGGCATCTATGTTTTGGTCATATTAGTCTAGATAGGATCCAAGGCCTGGTCAAAAATGGACTTTTGAGTTTATTAGATATTGAACTATTACCAATCTGCGAATCTTGTATAAAAAAAATAATTAGAAGACCGTTTAATGCTAAATGTAATAGAGCTATTGAAATATTAGAATTAGTGCACTCTAACGTATGTGGGTCAATGAACACACAAAGTAGAGGAGGTTATGAATATTTCATTACTTTCATCGATAATTATTCTGGATTCAATTATGTGTACCTAATCCGCTACAAGTTCGATGCGTTTGATAAATTGAAGGAGTTTTAAGTAGAAATGGAATTACAATTGGAAAAATACATAAAGGCACTTTGATTTGATCGAGGTGGTGAATACCTTTATAATGAGTTCAGTACCTATTTGTCAGATAATATGATATTATCCCAATTGACTGCACCAAGCTCACCCAAGCAAGATGGTATACTAGAAAAGAGAAATAAAACTCTTTTTGAAATGGTGAGGTCAATGATGAGTTACTCAACTTTACACAACTCATTCTAAGGATATGTCTTAGAAATAGCCAAGTATCTTCTTAACTTAATTCTATCTATGTCAATCCCTAAACACCTCTAAAAATGTAGATATAAGATAAACTAATTTACATCACATATATATCAGATTGTCCAACTCATGTGCTAAAAGGGAAGACAAACAAGTTGAAATCTAAGCCAGATGTTTGTCTATTTTTTGCCTATCCTAAAAGAACAAGAGTAAGTCTTTTCTATAGTTCTTAAGATAAGAAATTATTAGTTATCATTAATGAAATCTTTCTTGAAGAAAACTATGCAAAAGACTTTAAGTTTATGAGTAAGATAATTATTGATAAGTTATCTGGAAACTCGAATATTGTGTCTGATAGAGTAACTGAGTTAATTCCTAATCCAAGTCATAATAACTGACTAGAGCTACTTGTAGAAAAATAACCATAGATACTTGGTTATAGTGGGAGGATTGTTAGACGTCCAACTAGGTACATGTTACTTGGAGAGTCCTTTCAGACAATCTCTAGTGAGCAAGAACTAGATTCTACGAGCTATAATAAAGAAATGGTTGATAAAGATGCACATTATTGGCATAAAGCTACGAAATTAGAAATGGATTCCATGTATTCGAATCAAATATAAAAACTTATAGAGAAGCCTAAAAGGATAAAACCCATAAGGTGTAAATGGGTTTACAAGAGAAAGAGATGGATAGACAAAAAGGTGGATACCTTCAAAGTTGGGCTTATTCCTAAAAGTCATGGAGTTAAAAAAAAAAAGCAACAAGTTGTGGCTAGGTCAAGTGCAGAAGTTGAGTACGGTCCCTTATACCAATGCTTAAATCACTTATATATAATTTCTATTGAAAGAACTAGGAATTATTCTAAGTAATGCACCAACGATTTAGACAGGCAGCACTAGTATAGCTTCACTAGAATCAAATCCTCTATAGTACTTAAGGAAAAGCATGAACTATGTAGATATTAACAAGGTTGATGCTAACTTGAACCCAATAAATGAGCTGGATGAAAGATGACAAAGATTGTCCTAGAAATGTACAATGCTCTAACAAATGTAGTGTGCAAGACGGAGACAAAGATTGCAATTGCAATTACAGGAAATTACATTTGCATGTCTGTCAAAACAAAAGTAGTAGCAGCAGCTGGCGCCATCCTAATATGCTCAAATCAAGACCAAATGAATTAATGGTCAAGATGATTCATAGTATATATTATGTATTTTAATAGAAATGATGTAATTAGGAAATGTTGATCCTGTTAAAGATCCATTTGATGAAAGTCATACTCCATTTGTATATATAGGCTTGTAATTTATAAGTTATCTAACTGAAGCTATTGCAAATTCATACAAAAAAGAGATTTCACAAATACTAGTGTTCTTTGTTATTTTTACTGCTTGGATAGAAAATGTGAATGTATGCTATTTAATATGCTCCAATGTTTGTTTCTCCTTCCTTCAGACAATGCATCTAATTGTTTTGGTATCTTGGAAACTAGTTAATTTCTTTCTTGAATATGATGTCTGGCAACTTCTTAAGGGTTTGTCGGTTTTAACTTTAAACTAATAGCACATTTTTCATTAATTTATGGTAAACTTTTATGGTTTTAGGTGCTGCAATTGTTTTGCATGGTTTAATGAATTAAATGTAAAAGTATTGAAAAATAATATTCATCTTGGTATTATTATTACTATATTTTTAAATATATGCATCATTCATTCAATTTACAATAAGGTATTACAAAATATAATCAAGTGCAATATGTTGTATATCTGACTGATGTACAGAGAATAAATCTTTGTACACTGCAAATATTGTATAAGATTTAAAAATTAATATTGTGCATAATAATACTTGAATTTATAAAGAGTTTCGTATCTTTTGAATAAAACTCATCATGTCTTATTTTTGTAGATGTATACTATAAATTGCATAATGATGCGCACACTCACTCGTCTAAATAAATTAAATAACAATTGGTAATTTCAATTCATAAACTATTTTTGTGTCTAAATTGGTTGATTAATGAAGAATATAAATGGTATATAATTGGTTTGGTTATTAATAGCATATATAATTTTGAATTATACGAGTGCTAACTTTTACATGCCGGCAAGGTACCTAAACAAAGCGCCTTATTCTACTTGCTTTCTTCAAACATCAATTATGATTCCCTCCTCTCATCAATTCTTAGTCCTTCTTAACATTCGTTAAATCCAATCATGGAAATGCCATTACAAAATATTTTTATGTTGTAATTTATGCAATTTTCTAATCTCCCATTATTCCAAATTATTATTTATGGAAATTTGCTCAAGTATAACCCTATGAACTATGATATAATTAAAGATAGATAATAATATTAATTAGAATGCATCCTACATTCAATTTGTAAGTGATAATAAGATATCATATTAACTATTATGTTTTGTTGTAAATTATTATTTTATGTATATATATATAATTAAAACTATTTTAATCTAGTAAAATAAAAAAAAAATTAAAAAATAGTCATACAACGTCAAGCAATCAAAAAATTATTTACCAATCGAGATGACAAACCCCAATTATAAATTACTATATAAATTAAAAAACAATTTTTTAGATGGGAATGAAATGTGAATTTGGTGAGAATCTGAAACGAATTTAATGGTAAGGAATAGTTTTATCCATTTATTTATAGCAATACCACAACAAACACGTTTTGGCCTTGAGCTTTAGTATAATAAATTTTGTATCATGTCCTTAGACTTGTATTATAAATACGTGGCATGCTATCAACACATAATCAATCCTCAAATCATACAATAGCTTGCAGATATAAGACGAACAGATGGTATCTCATGCCCCTGCATGTTTAACATCATATGTTAGTGAAATGTCAACATTTAGTAAACAAATATCTTAGGGTTCTATCTATTATAAGTAAAGGTACCTAAACAGTAACACTTACTATTCAAACCTTATCATAATAGAAACTCTTTTCTTCGTAATAATTCTCTATCTATGGTTTGGAGTAATTTTCAGAAGGAGCACTACTTGCACATCACATCTGCATGTCCTCACTGATAATCATTAGACATCTAGGTTTGGATATATGATTTGACTCTCAAATTATTCTTTATCCATTTCTGGTAATTTTCGTCCTTTTCCAAAGAGATATTATCATAAACACCTATTAATTATTTATTGATCAATTGTATATCCAAGTTTCTCTGAATCTAAAACTATTCTCAGATTCATAAGTAAGTCTTAAAAGTTTATTGGTACCTTATAGTTAATGTGTATTATTCAAGTATACTAACGGATAGATGGTACTTATCTTTATCCTTATAAGGCAAGTATCTTATCTCTATAAGACCAATGTTCTATCTCTATGAGAAAAAAAATAAGAGATGTGAAATAAAATATTTCTAATCATTAATAATAACTCTTTAGATAATGGGTATAACAATATACATTTTTAATCTAAAGACGCCCTCCCACTGCTTTACATAATCTCTACAATCTCTCGAATTAGATAACGATAGTTTAAACTCTTTCAAACTATGCAACAAGAAGTGGACTTTTAACTCCAGCCGCACATTGTAGCAATCTTGGCCTTTGTAAACCCAAAAGCTAAACAACTCTTATCAATTGCATCTCATGCAACTCTTACACTGGTCTTAAATCACCTTATCCGCATACTATAGCGATCTATGATAAGTGCATTCTATATTAACTTATCAATTATCAAATATATGTTATCAATACTGCCAGCACACTATAGTGATATAGGATAAGATTGTGAGTGATTTTAAGCCTATAGTGTATGCATGTGGGTTTGTCTCTATCATTCAAATATAGCATATATATCTTATACATACATGCGCAATTAATGAGCGGAATACAAATTACTTAATGATAAACATAAGTAAACATTACATGTTATCTCATTAATGTAAAATACTTTAAGATTGAGAAATAATACCTTGTCAAGTCTTTGGCATATTATCGAACTGGAGTACCCGTTCACAATTCTAGTTTCTCAACACGGTGGGCTTGAGAAAGTTAGAATAATAGCTTTTTCAGCAATGGATTCAATTCTTGAATCCTTGTTTCTACCTTGTAGTATGGGTGACCAAAAATACAAGAAAAAATGGAAGATGTGTTTTTGCTCTCAACACTTGAGAGAATTTCTAATACTTAGCCTTTCAAAAGTCTCTCTACCATTCACTTAACCCCTTGCATGAATATTTGATAATTAATTGAGCAACTAATTGCTCTTTTATTTGTTTATTATTATCTTTCATTTTCTCACCTAATGGTAACCATTATGTTTGCAATTAGTTTTTTGTTTATTATTATCTTTCATTTTCTCACCTAATGGCATCCATTATGTTTGCCATTAGTTTTTGTTTATTACTATCTTACAATAAACCAAATTAAAACAAAACAAAATGGAATATCATTTAAATGAACTTAGCCTTAATCTAGGCCAAATAAGAAAATACTTTCTCATCATTAAGAAACATCTTAAGGTCTATAATTAACAAATACCACCAATTCATACTTATCTTATCATTTAACAAACATTAAATAAATAATTTAATCATATTAAATCATGATAGAAACACATGCCAATTTAAATTTGTTTGATTTCAATTTAAATAATAATATCATATATTATTATTATTATTTTATTAAATAAACATTTTAATGAATAAAATAATGATATTATTTTTCCAATATATAAGGTCATTTTGGTAATTTCTAAATCTAACAATAATTGGCCCACATATGCCATGTGTCAACATTCTATTAGTCAATAACTAATTGTTAACTAATTGATGTACTTAACTCTTAAGTCTTGACACGTGCACAACCGAAAGGAAAACAAAGTAAATGTCCGGTCTACTGGAATTCTCTGGATCAAACTGATAGGACCCGACCCGAGACCCTCTACTATAGATCCCAGCGGCCCTGCCGGGCACCCCGACGAAAGTTCCTCCGAACCTAATTGGGTAAGTTAAGAAATTCCGCGAGGCGAACCCCTTTTTAATTCTTGTTACTACTAAGAAGATATAGTAATATACATGAAAACAATATCTTAGTTTTAAAAACAAACGGACAGAGTTTCCCCTGTTTTTCGGAAAATCCATATAAACCTGCAAAGAAATTTCACTTCTAATTCCAATACATTTCAATTCTACCAATTCGGACCTCCGGTCCTTTTCAAATCAAATCCAACACAACTCAATTATTTCGTGTAAATCACAAAATAAGCATAATCATAAAAAGTAAAAACGATCATCATAAACTGGAAATCTCTTCTTCTTGATTCAACACATACTTACAAATATATATGCCTACAACTATTATGCATAAAGTAAAGAGTGCTATTAGCACATTTACATGTACAAAAATTATCTTTGGATTCGGCCCACTACTCGGCGATAGGAGAATCAGCAGCTTGCGTTCCGAGACCTGCACCTGGGAAAGGGGTTTAAAACATAAAACATAAAACGAGTGAGCTAAAGGAGCTCAGTGAGTGTAAATGAGAATTCAATTACAATAATATTATACAAAGATAGCAATTTCTAAAGTACATGCAGAAATTATGCTTCTAAAATGGATGTAAAATTATAAAACGGTTTCTAATATCATATGCTAATGAAATCTTGCCGAGCGGATTTTATCTACATCTTTGGAAAACTATATTCAGAATCTGTATAACATAATAACTGCTGTGTGCATATAAATACATAAATGCTATCGGTAAATTGAAAACTAGTAAAATCCTCGTTTGGCCATTTTCTTTCTAAACTGTACCAATGGTAACCCTAAAGCTCTATACCCACGCAACGACTCAACTAGCACCGCATACGTGAGTAAGTCATGGGGCACCTCAACTAGCAGCACCCACAGTGACATCTCAAGACATCTCACTGGCTACGCAGCGGAATCCTACATCGCATGCATATAGCGAGACAATATCCCGTACACATAGAGCGACTCACATGACTCGACATCCCGACTTCCCAGAGTTAGTGACACACCCCTAAGACCTGCCCATGTGCACGGGATATACCGGCCGGGTCTAATACAATCATCACCACTATAATCTGAGGGTACCAATGGCCTTAAAACAAATGCATAAATTTTAAAACTGTTTCACAAATCGATCATGTAAAAGCATGTCTATGAATATATCAAGATCATAAATCATGTTTATGCATCGAAAGCTCATAAAACATATATAGTCATTGTGCGAAAATATAATAACCGAAAAGTAAAAGAAATGGCAGATTTCCACTCACAACTGCTCCGCGCTCAATTTCGCTCCCGATTCCTGCTCCCATTAACGCTCTCGGTTATCCTCACCTATGCGCCATAAATGACATTTAGAATCAAATCGAACACTAGAATCTCATTTAACTACTAAATGCCCTAATCGGCATACAAAGCCCGGATGTAAACTACTTCCCGATTTTAGTTACGGAGCCATAATCGAAACTAACTCACTATCCGGCGCCCTGAAAATTATTGAACACCTTATAATTTGATTGGACATACTTGCCCTTCAACTTTCTCAAAATTACTAATTTACCATTAGTTGAAAACTAATTATGTAATTAGTTCATTTGTAACTATCTAGTTGGAATAGTCCAAAGAACTAACTAGAACTTCCACCTTGGCAATCCATGAGATTTCTTCTAATTGGTCCATTCCTTAATATATGGATTGTATTTCTCAACAAAGGCTTGTTCCATTCATAACCCTTAAATGAAAATTCATATAGTAAATTAGAATTTTCTTTTCCAAGCAAATAGAGAAAAATTCTAAAAATATTCTAGGGTCGTCCGACGCATTGATCAAGTGTGAAATTACCAAATTAGGTCTAATATCTCTCACGTGCACTATAAAGAAAATATTTCTAATAGGGTTAAAATCGAGTAACCCTACGGTGTCTTATTTGTTCTATACCGAAATCTAGGCGCCAATACTACTAATAGGGATTGGATATTACACAAACTATTTAATCCGTTACACTGCCCCAGTGCATAACGAGTACATTTCATATTGCGGGACTCTATAGGTCTACTCGTGATTTGTTAAACAGAACTATTCTGTGAGTTCGAGATCGATACCCTACGCACACGTCACGGATATTACAAATCAGTGCAGTAAACCATACAAGTTAAGGTCATAGCGTATACGTATAATCCTTCCGCCAATTATATCATGGAAGAGCAAGGATATAGATCACTACCATCAAATTCTTATGTGCTCATCCATGAACTTATCTCCAGACACGTATCTAAATAAATAATATATGCATACACTTTTATAATATTGTTTAACTCTGTAGGAAACTCTTTTTCCTATGCTTGTTGCTTATGGCCATAAGACTTTCTAAGATACAGTATTTGACAATCTGGATATATATAACTCATCCATGTGAGCTGACGAATTTTATATCTGTACACACCAAACTCTATAAGCATCAGGTCATACCTAGCAACACCCAGTGGCCACACTGTGAAAGGTCTGTGACATGCATAGAACCAAAGTATGATGGATCACTTACAAGCCTACCGTAGTACTTAGGTCAAAGGACCATGCATACTACTCAACTCGAGAGGACCTTCTAATGACAGCTTTATGAGATGTCTATTGGGATCCTCGTTGAGTCTGTTGAGTATCCAGTCTGTGAGTCCGAGATTGATACCCCACGCATACGTCACGGATATTACAAATTAGTGTAGTAGACCACACAAGTTGAGGTCATAGCATATACGTATAATCCTTCTGCCAATCATATCTTGAAAGAGAAAGGATATAGATCACCACCATCAAATCCCTATGTGTTCATCCGTGAACTTATCTCCAGACACGTATCTAAATAAACAATATATGCAAACACTTTTAAAATATTGTTTAACTCTGTAGGAAACTATTTTTCCTGGGCTTGTTGCTTATAGCCATAAGACTTTCTAAGATACAGTCTTTGACAATTTGGATATATATAACTCATCCATGTAAGCTGACGGATTCTATATCTGTACACACCGAACTCCATAAGCATCAGGCCATACCTAGCGACATCCAGTGGTCACACTGTGAAAGGTCTATGACATGCGTGGAACAAAAGTATGATGGATCACTTACAAGCCTACTATGGTACTTAAGTCAAAGGACCACGCATACTACTCAACTCGAGAGGACCTTCTAATGATGGCTTCATGGGATGTCTATTGTGGTCCTCGTTGAGTCTGTTAAGTATCTAGTCTTCACTGAACACCTCTATGCTATACGAATTTCTAGTAAGCCCGTGATCAGTTAAGAATAACCATCTAGGTATAATATACACTGGTCTATGTAAAAGGATTCCATCATCAGACCTGTATAAGTGAATTAAGACCAGAAACATATAATTTGAGAATAGATTTGCATAATAATATTTCTTAGCCCCTATTGCAACTCTTCCAACTATATTAGTACTAATGTATTCTTAGGTCATTGTACTATCACAGACAAGATTCTAATATTTAGACTTTACTGATTAATATAACATGCTAACCCTTTATTATTTTCAGTGATGTTAACTCTTAGCATTGATCTAAACTACTTTAGACCAAATTTGAACCTTTTCAGATCATATAATGTCTGTAATGTCATAAACATTAAATCATTTAATAATAGTAATTAACGATTTAACAAATAATAAACTATAAAATATTACAAAATAAAATTTTCATACAACAATGCAACAAATACTTTTATATATATTTGCCTCATCTTATGTTTATTCGGCATAGGCCAATTCCCCACAGACAAAACCCTTAAACTGTAGCAATTTTAGGAAAAGACAAACATGACTTATCTTATACCATATTGACAAGACGAACTAATGTAAAATACTATCTCATAATGTAAATACAATTCAATCTGACTAGAGAGATTTAAAAAAAAAAATTTAATTCATATCATCATCTTATGAGGACATGATTCTCAATTAGTAATTAATTTTATGCAAACACAACTAACCCCCACTATTAAAGCTCCTATTGTGGTTATTAGCATGAATAAATGATCCGTATTTAAAATGCAGACTAATAACTCTTAATACTACATCTCATAAACCCCACATGTATGAATTAATTTTAAACAATTTAAAGAAAATTTCTAGAGTGATTATGGTTAGCATTGGTGCTGGATTCCTAGCATTCCAGCACTTAAGGATATTGCCCACAGCAGTGCCCCTGGTGCTGTGGCACCCACCATCTGACGCTATGGTGCTAGAGGCAAAATATCTAGTGCCCCGAGCTTTCATTAATTAGTGTTACGATGTTGGCTTTCTAGCGTTGGGACACTGGGGACATAATCCTTAATGCCATGACGCCAAGCCCTTTGGGCCAGGCCTCCCAGTGTTTATCGCCTTGGTATACCTATTTCAACACTTGAGATGCACAATTTCAACACCGAGCCTTCATTAACAACATGATCAAAACTCCAAATCAACCTAATCAACATAACAATCATATTCTGATACCAATTGATAATGTGCTAATTTTATAGGCACGTGCAGGTGGTGCATATTTATTACTCTAACATTTACGTATCTCATACATAAACTAATGTAACAAAACCAAAAATCTATATTTCCTAGTGCAACAAACATATTTATATAATTAAGTTTCATTACTCTAATGAAATTAACGGATTGAGAATAACCTTTCAAGTCTTTAAAAATTATCAAATCGAAGTCCAGCACGAAGTGCACTCACGAGCAATTCAAGGATCCAACTAGGGTGGAATTGCTTTGCTAGAATAGTAGCTCTAATTTTCACTAGTGATGTTTAACTCTTAAAAACTATAGTGATTAAGTCTTAGTAATCTTGGTTAACTCTTAACCAATGCATAAACTCTTTAAGCTTGAGAATGATGGTTAAACACTTTAACCAATCTCATTTATTTTGAAGAAAATATTTGTTTTTTGTTTTATTCAACTCTTTGAATCAACAAAAACCAAATCTTTTGTATGCCTTAATTGGCCGGCCACTATGGAAGAGAATAGAGTAGATGAAGAACTATTTATAACTCTTGGAAAAGCTCTCCGTCTCTCTCTCTGTGTGTCTCTCTCTTTCTCTTTCTCACTCTCTCCCTATACCTTAACTTGATAGAGGATTAATAGAAGATTATTTTTTCATGTTTTTCCAATTACTATAATGAAATAAAGGCATATGTTTGAATTTAATATTACAACATTTGTAGACTATTTAATATTAAAAAATTTTATATTGTTAATAAATAGGGATGACCGTTTTTCTTAAACAAAATTGAAATAACTTTTGTTTCATTTTGTTTATCAAATACAACTGTCAAACCTATTGCCCCTACTTTGTCTCAAATACGATGCCACTATGGTTTTTTTTAATTATTTAATCAAATTACGAAATTGAAAAATACATGTGCATATTTATTATTCAAGCATTTTTTGATGAAGAAAAAACCTTTTTCTTTACGGAATTGATGTGGCTGACCAAGCTTTAAAATTGAAGCAATTTTGCTTTAATTTATTTTACAATAAATTCCCTATATTTGGTAAGTCAAGCCATGTCTCACCCTTCCATGCTTTCTATATCAACATTTTTCTCTTCTTTATTTGTTCCCTTTAATTAGATAATAATAGTCTGACTAGGAAATTCATTAATTAATTAGCATAATAATTTTATAATTAATTAATGACTTTGTTTATCTCATAAACAATGTCATTTTGGTCATTTCTAAGTCAAACATCCAAGGGTCCAAATTTGTGCCATGTGTCATCATCCCATTGATGAAGAACTCTTGTTAACCAATTAATATACTTAACTTTTATGTCTTGACACATGTACATCGTAAGGGAAACTGAAACAAATATCTCAGTTTGCTAAAATTTACTGGATTGAACTATTTAACCTAGTACACTGCCCAGTGCGAAACAAGTACACTTTATATTGTTGGATTCCCTAGTTCTACGACCAATTTGTCAAATGGAACTCTTTCATGAGTCCATTATCGATACCTTACACACACGTTACGGATATTACAAATCAGTGCGTTAGACTATACTAAGGTTATAACATATTCGTATAATCCTTCCGTCACCTATATCCTGGATGAGTAGAGATATAGATCACCACTGTCAAATCTCCACATGCTCATCCATGAACCCATCTCCAGATTTATTTTTTGATAAACAATATACGCAAAAACCTTTGTGATATTGTTCAACCCTACAAAACATTTTAGGTTTATACTTGTGGCTACAAGACTTTCTAAAATACAATCTTAAAGCATCAGGAAACGTACTTATATGAGCTAACAGATCCTATAATTATGCACAACAAACGTTATGATCATTGGACTATACCCAGTGACACGTAGCAATCAAACCATGAAAGTTCTCTACCATAAGTAGAACCAAGGCATGGCAGATCATTCATAAGCTCACCATAACGCTCAGGTCAATGGATTATGAATAATACTCAACTCGAGAAGACTCACAATTGGTAGCTTCATAGGATATCTATTGGGGTCCCATGAATCTGTTCAGTATTCAGTCCCAACTAAATGCCTATATGCTTATATAAGCTTCCAGTAAGCTCATGGTTAGCTAAGAACAACCATCTTTACCATACAGATATAGCATACATTGATCTATATAAAAGAGATTCACTAATAAACCCACACCGATGAAAATAGATTAGAAACATAGTATTTGAGAACATACTTGTAAAATGACATTTCTAGCGCCTATTGCAACTCTTTGCAACTATGTCATTACTAGTATGCCCTCAGGACTTTGTTCAATTATAGACAAGGCTCTAACTCTTTAGATTTCACTAATTATTATAATCTACTAACTCTTAGTAGCTCTAATTTTTAGCATTATAACTCTTAGCATTACTAGCCTTTAGCCCTAATCTAAACTCTTTTAGGCTAGATATGAACTAATTCAGATCATACAATATCTGTAGCGTAAAAACCATAATACCATTTAGTATAATATTAACAATTATAATTGAAATGTATATTGTATAAATAATAGCAATTAATATTCATACAATATTAGAATGGTCTGTAAGCCCAAACTCCAACACTTACAACATAAACAAATTCAGCTTTCACCCATCAAAGTGTATTTTTAAGGGATATAGCCCAAAACATAAAGGCTACCTATGTTAACACCTATTTGGTAAAGTATATATAGCTAGGCATGTGAGTTTTAATAAGATAGTGTTCCCCTTTTACACAAACCCTGAATTCAAGAGTAACACTGACACATTCTCGAATAATTCTAATGCACTAAGTCATTAATTCATTTTCGTTGAACCATCCTGTAGTTAAGATACTATAGTTGATACTGAACCAAACTTGGTCACTACATTAGCAGCCTTAATTATACCTACTCAGCCTAGAACAGTTAAATTACAAAATCTTGAAATCACTTGCTTACCTCAACTAAAACAATCCTAATCCATCTTCACCTACAAAGTCAGTTGAACCAGATCAAGTTTTAAACCTAAACAGAAACAATAGCACCATAAAATCAATACACCAAAATTACATACCCAAACATGCTATGATCACAAGGTCAAAAGTAGGGATTTTCAAACCAAAAGTGTATATAAGTGCCACAAACCAATGCATAAACATTCCAGAATCTACAGAGGTTTCCCTACACAATCTTAAATAGAACCACGCAATTCATTGAGAATTCAATTCTCTAGTAAAAAACACTATATGGGAAACCTCTCCAAACAGTTACATTTACTATATACAGGTATGAATAAGACTTGATCATCCAAAATGAATTGCTATAGTGATGAACACTTAAATTTACACATTTGATAAGGAGTTTTTAGCATCATTTTTCACAATTAGTGTTATTAATCTCCCTAATTTGACCATGTTTTCAATATTAAATCTAATTAATTTTTTTTATCTACTTTAATGTAGGTTTGGTAAATTGGTTATAACTTTCTACCTAAAAATCTAATTGAATTAATTCATGAACTTGTGGCAAGATTATTCTATGTACAAAAAAATTGGATTTCATACACAATTGTAATTTGAACGTTTGGAGGGTGGAAAATGACTTTGAAAAGGACCCACCTATAGTTCAAGCCTAGTCCGAGCAGGCTTAAGTTTATGGACCGTATCTTACAAAATAAAAACCTAATTTATATGATTCAAGAAGCCATAGAAATAAATTTCAATTATCTACAAATTATTAGTTCAGAAAAAAGTCCGATTCTATCATCTTAGCAATCAAAAGAGTGTCACAAATTCAGTAGAATTTTGGTAGTCAAAATGTTGAATGTTTGTGTTCAAATGATTTGATTCATCATTTTTGAAAGTTGTTTTGGTTTGTTTGAAACCTTGATTCTTTGTAGATTATGGGCACAAAAAATGTTTGGAAAGATCTTCTACATATGAACAATATATTTTTACAAATGATGTTCTCCATCAATTCAAATCATTTTTTAAATGAGTAAAAAGATCAAAGGAACCCTACTACAACTCAAGTAAGTGTGGATCTTTAATGCCTTAGTGTTCTTTTAAATTGATGTATTAATTTATGCTTGTAATCTTTTCTTTTAAAATCAACCATTATTCTTCATCTTTAGGTACAAGACTTCATTACTCTTGGACATTGACAAAAGTTGTTAACGTATTTTAGGGTGTATTCATGTGATTGTGTACATATTAAAAAATTAAAATTATGCATCATATACATGAATTTAGTAGCGAAAATTATCAAGTAATCAACATATACACATGTAGTTCAATTCTTAACAACTTAAGAATACAGAAAACATACATTTGAAGACCTCCGATGAAGATTTCCAATTCCGGATATCCTTGCTCCAACTTTGAGCTCACCTTGAAGTGCACTCTTGTCCAATTATAGTTCAGAATAATTCGGTGGATTGTGAAGCTAGAATAGCATCAGTGTGATCTCCAGCAACAAGGTTTTCATTACTAGAAAGAACAATATAAAGAATATTTTTTTCTCATTTGGTTTTTCTCACAAGTCCTTGTTCTTTGAGAAACTCTCTCAAAACCAACTCTTCTTTTTCATCTCAACCCTTGTATGAATTTGCATTCACTCTCTTGTTAACACACTTGAAACTCAACCATTTTTAATGGTTATAAAACTTCACAAGTGCTCCACCAAAATTAGATTAAGTGGCCAACTACCAAAAAAACTTTTGGTGCCCATTTTATGTCTTCCATTTAGGAATAAAATAACAAATAAATAAAATCATATTTTATTTATTTAAATAATATTTATTTAATTATTCAAAAACTATTTGAATAATTAATATTTACCTTATTTGATTTTACTAACATAGTAAATCGTTAAATTCATGGTAAAACAATTCATACAATAAAATTGTGCCACTTGTTAATATCTAATTAGTTAATAACTCTTGTCAACTAATTAAATAATATACTTAACATTTAAGTTTAAACAAGTGCACAACCCGAGGAACCCCAAAACATATTTTTGGTTTGCTGAAATTTCTAGGATGGAACTGTTCAATCCATTATGTTGCCCCAGTGCACAACGAGTACACTTCATATTGTGAGACTCTCTAGGTCCACACCCGAATTGTCATATAGAACTCCTCCATACGTCCGTGAATGATACCCCACACACATGTTACGGATATTACAAAGTAGCGTGTTAGACCATACAAGTTGAGGTTATAACATATTCAGATAATCCCTCCATCATTTATATCCGAGTAGAGCAGAGATATAGATCAACACCATCAAATCTCCATATGCCCGACTGAAATCTTATCTCTTGAATTGTATTTCAACAAATAATATTCTCAAACACTTTTGTAATATTATTTATCCCTAGGGTTAAACTTTTTTCCCGGGAATTATTGCTTATGGCCATAAGACTTTCTGAAATACAATTTATAGAGTATTATGATATAATACTCACCCAAATGAGCTGATGGATCCCATATCTATGCACACCGAACTCCATGAGCATCAGACCATACTCAGTGACACCAGCGGTCAGACCATGAAAGGTTTTTGACATGTGTGGAACCAAAGTATGGTGGATCACTCACAAGTCCACTGTGGCACTCAGGTCAAAGGACCACGAATACTACTCAACTCGAAAGATCCTCTATTGACGGCTTTATGGGATGTCTATTGGAGATCTTTATAAGTCTGTTCAGTATTTAGTCCTTACTGAATACCTGTATCTCTATACGAGCTTCCATTAAACTCATGGTTTGCTAAGACTAACCATCTGGACCATCCAGATATAGACATACACTAATCTATATATTTGTTAAGGTATTCACTGACAGACCTGCATCAGTGAAGATAGATCAGGAACATAATATTTGAGAACATATTTGCATTATGACATTTCCTAGCACTATTTACAACTCTTTGCAATTATGCCATTACTAATATATTAGGTCTTTGTCTCATTTCAGACAAGGCTTTAACTCTTTAGATAACGCTGACTCTTATAACCTAGTAACTCTTATCAATTTCAACTCTTAGCATTTATAATTCTTAGAGTTGCTAATTCTTAGCACTAATCTAAGCTCATTTAGACCAGATCTAAACTCTTTCAGATCGTACAATGTCTGAAACGTTACAAGTATCTTACCATATATAAATATAATTAGCAATTTATTGAAATAATAACACTAGTATAAATATTAAATAAATATTCATACATAATGGGATGACACGTAAGTACAAATCCTAACAAATGCGTATTGTGCGGTGGTGCGTTAGCTTCACTCTCTAGTGGACCCAAGGAGTTGGGTGGGCTCTATCGTATGCCTTTCTGATAGAGTGTATGGGACCCACCAACTCCTTGGTCCACCAGCTGAATGACACCTCAGAGCCACTGGCATCCCAACACACAATAGCATCTCATACGCGACCTCCCAAGGAATCAAGCCCGAGACATTCCTCTTATATTGCCTTAGCGACCCGTCCTTGTACCCATTGGGCTGACCAGCTCGATAGGGACAAGGACGAGTCGCTAAGGCAATATAAGGGAAATATCCCGGGCTCGATTCTTTGGGAAGTCGCATATAAAATACGATTGTGTGTTGGAACTAGTGGCTCTGAGGTGTCATCTAGCTGTGGACCAAGGAGTTAGTGGGTCCCACATACTCTATCAAAAGTAACCTTTGCTCTTGGTGATCACTCCCTATAGATACGACACTCGGACTCACAAGTAAATACTATAATTAAGACAACCTATACTTGGGTAATACAATATTTAAGTTGTAGCAAGTTTTTCGCACGGTTGCCGGGGAGTGAAATTAACTAAGATATTTAGTAATTATTAATTTTTTTCTTTTTATGGAAGGCTAAGCCTCCTATCTTTCTTTACTTTAAGTATTCTCGATTTTGCTATCTTTATTTGACTATGATTGGTTTAACCACCTAATTTATTTTATTTAATTTTACTAACCTTGTTCTAATCTAACATTTTATTATTCCTCTAACTTTTATCTAATCTAACATTTACTTATCTAACTTTTTTATTATTCCTCTAACTTTTATTTTATAGTTGGCCTTGCCACCTAATTTTCTCTATCTTATTTTATTTTATTTTCTTTCTTTCTTTACTTTACTTCTCTTATTTCTAGCATTTGTTATTGTATTTTGTTTTGTCTTCTTGTATGAGTATATGGTTTTGAGATCCTAACCCTTTGATTGGTGAAAGGTAATTTTAAAACTCCCTTTGATAATTTTTTTCATTTTCCATCATCTTCTCATTCTTCATCAAACACATCACACACTATGGCCGATAATGAAAGTGTTCACGAAGATCATAATAATGCACATATCCGAACCACGCGTGAATACTTGCAACCTCTTCGCAACTCTACAGCCTCATGCTTCATTTTTCCTTTGAATGCCAATAATTTTTTATTTAAGCCTGGAATGATTCCCTTAATTCCAAATTTTCATGGCTTAGAATCAGAAAGTCCATATTTGCATTTAAAAGAATTTGAGAAAGTTTGTAGTACATTTAATGACCAAAGATGTAGTGAAGAAATAATTAGGCTTAAGTTGTTTTGGTTCTCTTTGAAAGATAAGGCAAAAACTTGGCTTAATTATTTAAGACCAAGGTCAATAGGTACTTGGCAAGAAAAGTAATGTGAATTCCTAAAGAAATATTTTCCACCACATAAAACTAATGATTTGAAAAGAGAATTTCAAAATTTTTCTCAAAAGGAAAATGAAACATATTTTCAATGTTGGGACAGATTCAAAGATTTGTTAAATTCTTGCTCACATCATGGTTTTGGAAAATGGAGAACGATTAGTTTTTTTTCTGTAATGGTTTAATTCTTGAGATCAAACAACTCATTAAAATCATGTGTAATGGTGAATTTGTAGACAAAAACCCAGATGAGAAATTTGATTATTTGGATCATTTATAAAAAAAAATTCCCTAAATTGGCAAGTTACTAGTTCCATCAATTCAATTAGATCTAATCTTGCAAATTCTAGTGGAGAAAAATATCAATTGAGTCGAAAATGTGATCTAAGTACTAGGGTAGCTAGTTTGGCAAGGAATTTAGAAGCCATGGAAATGAGGAAACTAAGGGAAACTAAATCCATTCTTACTAATGAAGTTTGTGGTATTTGTGATATTGTTGGTCATCCCACAAATAAGTGTCCAAACCTTCCAGTCTTTAAGTGAATGCTATACATGAGCAAGTGAATGCCACAAACTATACTAAAAAACCTTTTCCATCTCAGTACTCCAACACCTATAATCCAAATTAGAGAAACCATCCAAATTTCAGTTGGAGAAATGATAACAATACTCAAACACAACCTCAGCAAAAGCCTTCAAATCCTCCTTCATATCACTCACCAAACATAAAAAACTTGAGGAGACGTTGCAAGCATTCATGCATGAGCAATCAAGATTTAATGATCAAACTTCAATGGCCATTAAGAAGATCAAGAGTACACTTTCTAATCTGACATCTTTTGTGCAAAATCAAGAAAAAGATAAGTTTTCTTCTCAACCTAAACCCAATCCCGTGATTCAATTCAATGTAAATGAATCTTGTGAAAAAGAAAAATTACTTGAAAATATTAATGCCATTACAACACTTCGTAGTGGTAAGGTTATTGATAAAAATCTTTCAAAAAAAGATGAACCTAAACCACTTAGAGTGAAAAATGAGAAGAAAAATGAGTCAAAGCCCTTTGAGATAGAAAAGCGTCCAATTCTTGCCCCATTTCCTCAAAGATTAAAACCCACTAAAAAGTTGAACCTAAATTCTGACATCTATGAATTTTCAAGCAAGTCAAAAAAATATCCCTTTATTGGATGTAATAAAGCAAGTCTCATCTTATGCTAAATTTTTGAAAGATTTGTATACAGTCAAAAGAAAGCTTAATGTTAAGAAAAAAAAGCATTTTTAGCCAAAAGTGTAAGTTCAATCATTCAACAAAACACTCCTCCAAAATACAAGGATCCTGGATGTCCAACCATTTCTTGTGTGATTGGTAATTTTATGATTGATTGTGTATTACTTGATTTAGGAGCTAGTGTTAATCTTTTGTCTTACACTGTTTATGAGCAATTAGGACTTAGTAAGCTCAAACCTACTCCAATCACTCTTCAACTTGCTGATAGAAGTGTTAAAGTTACAAGAGGAGTAGTGAAAGATGTGCTTGTTCAATTTGATAAAATTTATTTTTCTGTTTATTTTATTTTTTTGGATACACATCTTATTTTAAACTTGAATGCTTAAATTCCAGTCATTTTAGATCGTCCATTTCTTGCAACTTCTAATGCTTTGATTAATTGTAGAAATAGTCTTTTGAAGTTATCTTTTGGTAATATAACTTGTGAATTAAATATTTTTAATATTTCCAATCAATTTATGGATGACGATGATGATAATGTGCATGAGGTTAACGTAATCGAAGAACTTGTACATGATGAATTTCACGTCTATTCTTCTGCAAATGATTATGAAATGAAAAATAATTCTGAAACTCGTTCTTGTTCATAGGATTTTGGAATAAACAAGTGGCGACCAATAATTGAGGAATTACCACCAAATACGAATGCTCCAGTGCCATCAAATATGCAACCACTAAAACTGAAATGAAGCCATTGCCATCTCATCTCAAGTATTCATTTTTGGGTGAAAATGAAACTTTCCCAGTAATTATCTCGTTTAAGTTGAATTCACTCCAAGAAAGTAAGTTACTTGACACTTTGAAATTGCATAAAAATGCATTAGAATGGACCATTGTTGATATTAAAAGAATTAATCCTTTAATATACACACATAAGATTTCTTCAGAGGATAATGCCAAACCCTCTAGAAAGATGCAACGAAGGCTCAATCCTAACATGAAAGAAGTGGAAAGAAACGAGATCCTTAAGCTTTTAGATGTAGGAATCATTTACTCTATTTTTGACAACAAATGGGTAAGTCCTACTCAAGTTGTACTATTTATGCTCAAAATGTAATGCGACTATTGCAGTATAGATTGAGGTGTCGATCTCACAATGAAGCTTTCGGCAAAATAGGTTGGTGAAGTAAAATATTAAAGCAGTAACAAATAAGAAAATTAATTAATTGGTTTAAGTGGATGAGATAAAATTGTCTATAAATTGAGAAAATGTCTTATGATGATTTAAATAAGGCTTCGAGAATTACAATTATGCTTTATATATCTACTCTACACTTTGATTCAATGTTTATAACTCAATTGACTATTTTACATGTAAACAATCAATCGAAAGATATATAAAATTTAGCACATTTGATAACACATGCATTTGATATGACTAAATTGTTTTGCAAATATTAACACAAATCAAGTTTATTTATACAAGTTATCTAAGATCAACAATATATCATTTTAACAATACTGCAGTAAAAGATCAACTTGAATATCAAATATTTATTGTCTTTACATGTTATCCAAAATTGACAATATATCAATCGACAATATTGCAGTAAAAGATTAACATATAACATAATGTAACCAATAACAATTATCATTCAACAAGAATCATATAAAAAACGCATGACTGAATATATATGAGATATGAGAATTATAAGCTCTGAATTGTAGGAAATAAAATAGATAAGAGTTTAATCAAAACCAACTTACAAACATTTGTAGCTCTTGACAACGAATCAAAGCATAAAAGTAGATTTATTACACATAAAAGTTCATCTCTTATCCTTGCGAAAAACTCTAGCCTAGATTACAATGCATGTTAATGAGAAGAAAATAAGAGAGAATTATCTAATGTTAAATACGTCCTAATAGTGTCCTTATATAGGCAATGAATGGAAATATGTCATGTGTGACATCAATCTTTAATAATTTAGGCCAATAACTCGTTCACCCACTTACAGGATATTTGTGATAATATAAATGACCAAGGTAGCATCTATGGCTGACATGAAAGTTGTATAATTTTGTCTCTTCTTTCCATAGGCACTAGGTTCATGCAAAGTGGCTGAGTATCCAATGAGATGTGAGCAAAGGTCCAAAGATACATCAGAATTAGTCCAACAACCCTTTTACCTATTTGTAAGATAGTTTAATCCATAATAACGACTGATTTGGACTTTACTATCAACATAAGAATTGTTGATAATTAAGTTTGTATTTCATAGCTTCAAGAATTATGCCAATTGGGTATGTAGTTTGTGAGATATGGTCTAAATATATGAGTTGGGTCAAGCTGAGTAGAAGTTGTAGCCAGATTCTATTATATCTCAATTTTTGGCCCATAACATGTTGGATTTGGCTTTTTCACTGTTCTTCAAGTTTGTGTAAGATTAAGTCATGTTACTCCAAGTTCAAACATTTCTTTATTTTGATTTTTACATTGAGAGTTATGTCTATTTTACCTAAACATATGCAAATAACATTCATTAATCACAATTTACGGAAAACACTTTATTTCAATCTAAAAGTACACAAATGCTAAAATCAGTGACATTAAATAGTGACTGAATCTCTTAATAAATATGCATTTTCATGTGTTTATCACAGCCCCCAACCAGCTTATTGCTAGTCTCTAGCAATTCAAGCGTAAATAGAATATGCAAAACTACCTAAGTATTTCAAACAAAAAGTCAGTTCAAGATTACTATTGCTATTATGATTTTTTCAATTATAACTTCCAACAATTGTGTGTGTGTGAACTAAGCCATAACCATCTTACCACAAATCACAACAAATATAGACTTGAGAATTTCTCCAAGTAAAAGCCTAAATTCCATATCCTCATAAATGTATGACTGTTTAAAGGGTTAAGATTTCTCTCATAGAGTTGGAAAACAGTTAAGCACTCAAGAAAAAGTCAATTTTAAGAATAGACATATAAACTAACATTGATCCAAACATAGAAAAGTTAATTGTTTAAAAATCAATTATTTTTAACATGTACTAGCTTTAGGACTTCAATTGTCTTGTAAGAATAATACCAATATAGCTTGGTGAGAAAACTACCTTACAAAAAATTTGTCTTCTTAAATTGAATGAAGACTTTATTAAACTGAATTGATTCTCAGTTTTTTCTTTTCTTTCTATATTTTTTTCATTTTTTTGGTACTTTGTTTTTTTTAATTTTTTTTTTATTTTGAAGAATACAATGAAGCATTACAAAGGTTTCTCACCAATTATATTTTATATAAATGCAACCAACTCATTCTGTAATGTAAATAATATCAATCTAAACAAAAATTAACTAATTCAAAGGATTAATGAAGGTTCATAAGCTGTTTTCTCAACCTTTTCACTTACTCACAAAAGATATGTGAGATTGGAAAAATATATACTTAAACATAGGAATTATTTTGGCTATATAAATTGAATTATCCGTCTTACCACAAGGCTTAGCATTATGCTCAAAAATATTTTAAAAGTTATTCTTTAGTAACCTAAATAGAAATAGTGACTCAACCTAAACAATTTTGAAATCATACCTAGGCAGAAAAGCAAATTCCTTTATACAAGAATTATTAAGACTACAAGTAATAAACAACAATACATAAAACATAAAATAAAACAACAAAAAGTTAGTTAAAATACGTTTCAAAAGTTAGAACTAAAACTCTTTACTCTGCCATTCTAATTTGATCTAGAATGCATCTCAAGAGTTCAAGAATAAACTCTTTACTCTGCCATTTTTATCAAATATTGGATCACAAAATTTATTTTTTGGAATGAAAAATGTAACTTGTGTCTACTATCCTCCCCCAAACCAAATGAAACATTGTCATCAATGTTTAAATAGAAAGAGATAAAGTATATGAGACATTAGCTGAAACGCTAGTTATTTGAAAGAAACAAACCTAAGAGATACTTAAGCAAATATAAACAAAAATGATGATGCTGATAAATAAATAAAACAAAGAAAAATTTACAAACGAAGTGTCAGATCCAATTTTGTCTTGTTAAGGCCCACTGACCAATCGATCCAAGTTATTGCTGGGTCAGGTTTGTAGGTAGTTGCCTGTAATTTGTCAGTCAATTCATCTGCCTCGATAGCAGAAACAAGGATCTGTCACGTCGAATGTGAAATAAAATTCTATTCCACAGCTTGATCAAGAAAACAAAGTAAGCAATCAAAATAGTTATTAACATTCAACAAATCTATGGGTTTTCAGTGGATATTCAGCTGGGCCCAAGAGACAATTTGAAAATTTTCTTCCAAGGTACCAAAATCACCTGGTAAAGCAATAAAAGCATCTGGATTGTAAAGCATTCTAGCTATACATTCATGCATAGATGAGACTCGTAAATCGTCTCCTATTATTTTTCCAGTCAGGTTTCCCATGGCTAAAGCTGTAGGAATAATACCTAAAACTTGACTTCCTCCTAAATGTATAGCTGTTGACACATGCCCTATTAACCCAAGGCTACCCCTTCCATAAATCAAATGAATGTTTCTTACAGCTAATGTTTTTTCTAGATTGTTTGCTACTTCTACAAACACTTTATTTCTCCCAGGACTAGATTCATAAAATACACATATATTTCGGAATGGTTAAAGTGAGGTTTCCTCTATATCTACACTCACCTTTATCTCAATATATGAAAATGAAAGAAATTAGGTGTTGAATTTATACAGTACCAAATGATAACAATAATTGTGGTAACACGATAGTTTATCAGAAGAGAGTTAAAAATAAAATATAAAAATTCAAACATAATGACCTACATGCATTATTTAACCAAAAGATTTGAATTTAAGACATCTATATGAGTAGCCCTACTATTCATAAAATAAAGTTTGCAATTAAAACACATGTATTTATAGGTTGTTGTGATTATGGCTCACATCATCCTATGGTTTTACGTTCAGTAATGGTTTAAACGCCCTCTATAGGTCAGGGATAGGCTTCCCATTCAATTTTCTTATAAATTGGCAAATAGGGTCTTTTAGAGTCAGATGCCTGAGACTATACCGTTGATGTTCATTTTTTAATTTGTTCCATAAATCGAGAAGTTCATGTTGCACGAGCCCACAGGGATGCGTCTCAAGAGTCAATAAGATATCATCCAAAAACTCCTTACTCAATCCATCCTTAATGAACTGAATTTTGTCTTCTCTATTTCTAGATATAAATTCTAAAGAACAACAACTCCGGTTACAATTCCATCAAGCACATTTATGACAAACTTGTAACCTCTTTGCTAGTCATCTTTTGGCATGAGAGCTTCTTCCAGGACTGGGCATATGAGAAATAAAATCATTTACAAACTTACAAGATAATCGAAACCTTGGCTTCAATTAACCAACGAAGATCCACAGGGATATTACTCAACATCAATAGCCTTAATCTTTCACACCGTGCTTTGTAAATCTTAAGTAGAACATTTTAAGGCAATGAAGGAAAATATTTTTTAAGGTTGACAGTAATGCGATCCATTTTAAAAGAAAGAAAAGAGATGAATGCATAGTTTGAGTGACGATTTTTAGGGAATTGAAAAACTGACTTTAATAGTCACGGAGTACCGTATCGCCACTTGACCGAAAAATAAAATCACACTGACAAAAAAAACAAAAAAAAAGAAAATAAAGTAAAATAAAATGTGAAAGAAAATAAAAGCAAAAATAAAAAGTTAAAAGGTAAAATATAGACAAAATATAAAATATGGTACAGATAGATTGAACCTGATCAAGTATGATAGACAGGATCCACAAGAGGGATCTCGTCTATGTACATAGAGTAGTCGACCTTTTCCACATAACTTTTCAGCCGCTATCCATTCACTTTAAAAGTTCGCCCATCAGTGGGGTCCTCGATTTCAAAAGCACCATTAGAAAAAACGTGCCTTACCATAAATGGACCAGTCCATCGAGATCTCAACTTTTCAGGGTGTAAATGCAATCGAGAATCATAAAGATAGACCCATTGATTTGGCTTGAAGTGTTTCCTTGAGATTTTTTTGTCATGAGCTGCTTTCATTTTAGCTTTGTAAATTCTGAAGTTATTATATACATCATTTCATAGCTCTGAAGACCTGCAGTACTTAAAGCTTTAAAAGAACGGTTACAAAAATGTGTTCCTTAGTCACTAATAATGACACGTGGTGTCTCGAGGTTTGATGATTTTGGTTTTTCACTCTCTCGTAACAATTCTTTAATGCCTAGTTTTCAAAATCAAATTCCTTTATCATGTGAGTCAAAAATACTAAACACATCATTTATTTCATCACAATAATACAACTCTTCAAAATCAAAATCAAAGAGATTTTCCAAAGAATCAGAGCTGTGATTTTTATAAGCTTCCTCCGCTACAAGTGTGTCTATCATATATGAATAATAGCATTTGTCTTCTTCATGTGGTTGCTTACCAATATGAAAAATATTCACCTCAAGAGTCATATTCCTAAAAGATAATTTCATTAGACCACTTCTACAATTAATAAAAGTGTTAGCAGTGGTAAGTAAAGGTCTCCCTAAAATAAGAGAAATTTTGACTCCATGTTAACAACCGAATGAGTATCTAAAACAAGAAAATCAACAGGGTATAAAATTTATCAATTTACAACAAAACATCTTTTACTATTCCCCGTGACTTCTTGATTGATCGGTCAACTAATTGTAGAACTATAGATGTAGGTTTAATCTCACCAAGTCCTAATTGCAAGTAAATAGAATAAGACATTAAATTTACACTTGCTCCTAAGTTCAATAAAGCTTGACCAAACTCATGTGTCCCAATTTGGTAAGAGATTGTGGGACATCCTAGGTCTTTATACTTAGGTGGTGTCTTTTGTTCAATCATTGCACTTACCTGTTCTATCAAAAATGCAGTTTTCTTTACATGGTATTTTTTTTAATAGTGCATAGATCCTTGATGACTTTGGCATAAGTTGGAACCTGTTTAATCAAATGCAACAAGGGAAGATTAATCTTAACTTGTTTCAGATGTTACAAAATCTCACCTTGAATTTCTGAATTTTTTTCAACCGGTTGAAGAGCTTGAGGAAAAGGCATTGGGATTGAAAACTTATTTTTGGGCTCTTTTTCCACTGTGGCCTCTTTTTTAATAGAGGCGTCTTTACTACTCGTAGATGTGTTAGTTTGAGAAGTAGGCTCACTCATAATCTTACCACTTTAAGTAGTAATAGCATTGACTTCTTTGAGATTTTGTGCATCAGAAGTAAAAGCTTGTGCCATGAATTGTCCTTTTGGATTGAATTGAATTTGAGATTGAAACTTACCTCACTCTTGTACAGTTAAGACATTGTTTCAAAATTTTTATTAGTTTTACTTTGTGCCTCTATAAATGCTTGTAATATATCCTTTAAATGACTCCTAGTTGGTCGTGCATTATATTGAGGTGTAACATAAGCCTTGGGTGCTTGTTGTTCTTGTTTCTAATGGCTGTTGGCTTGTTAGTCAGATTTCCAACTAAATTTTGGGTGGTTTCTCCTGCTAGGATTATAGGTTTCAAAGTAGAGTGAATAAGGCTTCTTGTACATCTGTAGGGCATTACATTGTTCCTTATATATCCCTCTCATCTTACTATAAATGGGGCAATCCTGAGCTAAGTGTTCCACTTCTCCACAAACAAAACAGACATCGTGTGACTCAACTTTAGCAACCGTGTGGGTGACCCTTCTTTCTTTGGCTTTCAAGGCTTTTAACTCCCTAGTTAAGAACTCTAATTGGGCTTTGAGGTTATCCTCTTCCTTAAGATGGAAAACTTCACTGGGTCGTGACCTATTTGTGCTTTCAGTCATGCTAGGTCCAGTCTATGTATGGGCTTTTTCAGCTAAGTCATTAAGGAATTCTATGGCTTCCTCTGGATCTTTGTGAAGGAACTCTCCATTACACATCATCTCAACAAATTGGCGCTCTCTAATTATGAGTCCCTCATAGAATTAGCTAACCAAGCGCCAATTTTCATACCCATGGTGAGGGCACAGATTTAGCAACTCTTTAAACCTTTCCCATGCTTGATATAAGGTTTCGCTATCTTTTTAAGAGAAGGAAGAAATTTGTCTTTTCAGGCCATTAGTTTTGTGTTGTGGGAAGTATTTATTGAAAAATACTTGGATCATTTCTGCCCAAGTTCCTATAGACCTCAGCCTCAAAGAGTATAGCCAGCTCTTTGCTTTATCTTTCGAAGAAAAAGGAAAAACTTTAAGCCTAACAGTGTCGATGGCTTCAGGTTGGCTATGGAAGGTGGCAATTACCTCTTTAAATTCCCTAGCATGTATATAAGGATTTTCACTATCAAGACCATGAAAAGTGGGCAGATGTTGTATCATTCCAAGTTAAAATTCGATTATGGTGTGTTATGTGAAAATATAATACATGATGGTGTGGCTGTGCAAGTAGGATGCAAGTAATCTTTTAGAGTTCTAACGGGGTTATCCTCGTGTTTGCTCATTGTGTTGGAATTACAAGATGAAGTAGATGGTGAATGACAAGACCCGACTCGAGACCCTCTACTATAGATCCTAGCGGCCCTACCGGGCACCCCGACGGAAGTTCCTCCGAACCTAACTTGGTAAGTTAAGAAATTCCGCGAGGCGAACCCCTTTTTAATTCTTGTTACTGCTAAGAAGATCTAGTAATATACATGAAAACGACATCTTAGTTTTAAAAACAAACGGACAGAGTTTCCCCTGTTTTTCGGAAAATCCATATAAACCTGCAAAGAAATTTCACTTCTAATTCCAACACATCTCAATTCTACCAATTCGGACCTCCGGTCCTTTTCAAATCAAATCCAACACAACTCAATTATTTCGTGTAAATCACAAAATAAGCATAATCTTAAAAAGTAAAAACGATTATCATAAACTGGAAATCTCTTCTTCTTGATTCAACACATACTTACAAATATACATGTCTACAACTATTATGCATAAAGTAAATAGTGCTATTAGCACATTTACATATACAAAAGTTATCTTTGGATTCGGCTCACTACTCGGCGATAGGAGAATCAGCAGCTTGCGTTCCGAGACCTGCACCTGGGAAAGGGGTTTAAAACATAAAACATAAAACGAGTGAGCTAAAGGAGCTCAGTGAGTGTAAATGAGAATTCAATTACAAGAATATTACACTAAGATAGCAATTTCTAAAGTACATGCAGAAATTATGCTTCTAAAATGGATGTAAAATTGTAAAACGGTTTCTAATATCATATGCTAATGAAATCTTGCCGAGCGGGTTTTATCTATATCTTTGGAAAACTATATTCAGAATCTGTATAACATAATAACTGCTGTGTGCATATAAATGCTATCGGTAAATCGAAAACTAGTAAAATCCTCGCTCGGCCATTTTCTTTCTAAACTGTACCAATGGTAACCCTAAAGCTCTATACCCACGCAGCGACTCAACTAGCACCGCATACGTGAGTAGGTCATGGGGCACCTCAACTAGCAGCACCCACAGTGACATCTCAAGATATCTCACTGGCTACGCAGCAGAATCCTACATCGCATGCATATAGCGAGACAATATCCCGTACACATAGAGCGACTCACATGACTCGACATCTCGACTTCCCGGAGTTAGTGACACACCCCCAAGACCTGCCCATGTGCACGGGATATATCGGCCGGGTCTAATACAATCATCACCACTATAATCTGAGGGTACCAATGGCCTTAAAATAAATGCAGTAATTTTCAAACTGTTTCACAAATCGATCATGTAAAAGCATGTCTATGAATATATCAAGATCATAAATCATGTTTATGCATCGAAAGCTCATAAAACATACATAGTCATTGTGCGAAAATATAATAACCGAAAAGTAAAAGAAATGGCAGATTTCCACTCACTACCGCTCCGCGCCCAATTTCGCTCCCGATTCCTGCTCCTGTTAATGCTCTCGGTTATCCTCACCTACACACCATAAATGACATTTAGAACCAAATCGAGCACTAGAATCTCATTTAACTACTAAATGCCCTAATCGGCATACAAAGCCCGGAGGTAAACTACTTCCCGATTTTAGTTACGGAGCCATAATCGAAACTAACTCACCATCCGGCGCCCTGAAAATTATTGAACACCTTATCATTTGATTGGACATACTTGCCCTTCACCTTTCCAACATGGACAATTATGTCCCATTTTCTTCATTTTTGGGTTTTTCATCAACCATATACATTCCATTCACAAAATGCATCATTTACACACAACAATTCAATCAAATCACCACTCAATTCCTAACTTCCCTAAAGTGGCAGAATTTCACCCTAGGTTCCAACACATTCCTTTTCTCAATTTCTTGTTCCAATTACAACAAAATCATGCCAATTTCATTCTAAAGCCCTAATTACAATCAATTGAAATCTCTACAACAAAATCACCAAAAACCCTAATTCTCACCTTGCCAATTTCTTCAAATTGATGACTCCTTCAAGCTCCAAACTAGAATTTAACTCAATCTAAGTCAAGAATACACATAAGAACATCAATTAACACATTCTTGAATTCTCACTTATCAAACTCATAAAAGATGCTTTTCTTACCTCTTTTTCTTGAATTTCCACTAATAGAGACTTCAATTGAGCTTAGAGATTGGTTTGTAACCTTAATTTGGCTTGATTACACATGAAAAATCATGAAAAAAAAACTTGAATAGTCACTGTAGCAGCACCCCCTTTGAAGCTCGAATTTCTCTCTTTTTTTGGCTAAGTGTTGGTTTTGATCTCTCTTCAAATTTCTACACACTTCTAACATATATATAGTGCTCCCTCAATTTATCATTTTGCCCTTCAACTTACTTAAAACTTCTAATTTGTCATTAGTTAAAAACTAATTATGTAATTAGTTCATTTGTAACTATTTAGTTAGAATAGTTCAAAGAACTAACTAGAACTTCCAACTAGGCAATCCATGAGATTTCTTCTAATTGGTCCATTCTCTAATATATGGATTATGTTTCTCAACAAAGGCTTGTTCCATTCATAACCCTTAAATGGAAATTCATGTAGTAAATTAGAGTTTTCTTTTCCAAGCCAATAGAGAAAAATTCTAAAAATATTCTAGGGTCGTCCAGCGCACCGATCGAGTGTGAAATTACCAAATTAGGTCTAATATCTCTCACGTGCACTATAAAGGGAATATTTCTAATAGGGTTAAAATTGAGTAACCCTACGGTGTCTTATTTGTTCTATACCGAAATCTAGGCGCCAATACTACTAATAGGGATTGGATATTACAGTGAATTCTCTTTCGTTACAAATTGTGGTGATGGCTCTAGTTCTTCTTCTCTTACGAATCTTCCTCGTTTGTCTCTAAGTCGATGCATACATCTTAACAATTTTTTTTTTCTAATGAAGGAAAGGTTCAAGGAAAAATAAGAAGTAAAATAAAACACAACAAGAAATAGAAATGAGTTAAGTGATAAGACCAACCATGAAATATAAATACAATAAATGAACAAAAGATAATAAACTGTGAAGTATGATAAAAAAAAAGTACAATAAATAAATAAATAAAGTACAATAAGTAAATAAAAGAAAAGAAAGTACAATAAATAAAGGAAAATAAAATACAAAGGACAATAAATAAATAAAATAAAGTACAATAAATAAATAAAAGGGTACAATAAGTAAATAAATAAAAAGATAGGCGGTAGAACCGGCCATCAAAATAAAATAAAAATACAACATATTAACTAAAGAAAATAAAGTACAATAAATAAATAAAATAAAAAAAAATAAAGTACAATAAAAAAAGTGCAATAAATAAATAAATAAAAATAAAGTGCAATAAATAAATAAAATAAACTAAATTAAGCGGTAGAACCAGCAATTAAAATAAAACAAAATATAACAAATTAAAAAAAGTAAAGTGCAGTAATAAATAAAAGAAAATAAAGTGTGAAGCACAATAAATAAAGAAATAAAATGAACTAAGTTAGGCGGTAAAATTAACCATTAAAATAAAATAAAATATGATAAATTAACTTTAAAAAAGTAAAGTGCAATAATAAATAAAATAAAATAAAGTGCAATAAATAAATAAAACAATAAAGTGCGAAGTACAATAAATAAATTTAAAAAAATAAGTTAGGCAGTAAAGCCAGCTATTAAAATAATATAAAATATAATAAATTAACTAAAGAAAACAAAATAAATTAGGTGGTAGAACCAACCATGAACAATAAGTTGAATTACAACAAAGGAAATAAAACTAAGCTTTTACAAAGAAAAGAAAATATACAAAGTTACCACTTTAGTATTGATAAATGCAACCGACTTTCGCTTAGTGTTCCTCCCCGGCAACGGTGCCAAATTTTGTTTACGCTCAAAATGTAATACGGCTATCGCAGTATAGATTGAGGTGTCGATCCCACGAGGAAGCTTTTGGCAAAATAGGTTGGTGAAGTAAAGTATTAAAGTAGTAGCAAATGAGAAAATTAATTAATTGGTTTAAGTGGATGAGATAAAATTGTCTATAAATTGAGAAAATGTCTTATGATGATTTAAATAAGGCTTCGAGAATTACAATTATGCTTTATATATCTACTCTACACTTTGATTCAATGTTTATAACTCAATTGACTATTTTACATGTAAACAATCAATCGAAAGATATATAAAATTTAGCACATTTGATAACACATGCATTTGATATGACTAAATTCTTTTGCAAATATTAACACAAATCAAGTTTATTTATACAAGTTATCTAAGATCAACAATATATCATTTTAACAATACTGCAGTAAAAGATCAACTTGAATATCAAATATTTATTGTCTTTACATGTTATCCAAAATTGACAATATATCAATCGACAATATTGCAGTAAAAGATTAACATATAACATAATGTAACCAATAACAATTATCATTCAACAAGAATCATATAAAAAAAGCATGACTGAATATATATGAGATATGAGAATTATAAGCTCTGAATTGTAGGAAATAAAATAGATAAGAGTTTAATCAAAACCAACTTACAAACATTTATAGCTCTTGACAACGAATCAAAACATAAATGTAGATTTATTACACATAAAAGTCATTTCTTAGCCTTGTCAAAAACTCTAGCCTGGATTACAATGCATGTTACTGAGAAGAAAATAAGAAAGAATTATCTAATGTTGAAAATATCCTAAGTGTGTCCTTATATAGGCAATGAATGGAAATATGTCATGTGTGACATCAATCTTCAATAATTTAGGCCAATAACTCGTTTACCCAATTGCAGCACATTTTTGATATTGTAAATGACCGACGTAGCCTCTGTGGTTGACATAAAAGTTGTATCATTTTGTCTCTTCTTTCTATATGCACCGAGTTCATGCAAATTGGGTGAGTATCCAATGAGATATGAGTAAAATTCCAAAGATACATCAAAATTAGGCCAACAACTCTTTTACCTACTTACAAGACAGTTTGGTCCATAATAATGGCTGATTTAGAATTTACCATCAACATAAGAGTTGTTGATAATTAAGATAGTATTTCACAGCTTCAAGAATTATATCAATTGGGTACGTATTTGTGAGATACGGTCCAAATACATAAGTTGGGTCAAACTGAGCAGAAGTTGTAGCTCGATTCTATTGTATCTCAATTTTTGGCCCATAACATGTTGGATTTGACTTTTTCACTGTTCTTCAAGTTTGTGTAAGATTGAGTCATGATACTCTAGGTTCAAGAATTTCTTCATTTTTATTTCTACATTGAGAGTTATGTCTATATTACCTAAACTTGTGCAAATAACATTTATTAATCACAATTTAAGGAGAACAATTTATTTCAAGCTAAAAGTACAAAAATGCTAAAATTAGTGACATTAAATGGTGACTGAATCTCTTAATAAATATGCATTTTCATGTGTTCATCATGTACCTAAGAAATCTGATGTAACTGCAGTTGAAATTGAAAACAACAAATTAATTCCAATCAGAATGGTTACTAGTTAGCATATGTGCATTGATTATAGGAAACTAAATTCGATGACTAGGAAAGATCACTTTACTCTACATTTCATGGATTAAATTTTAGAAAAATTGTTGGGCATGAATTTTATTGTTTCCTAGATGGGTATTCTTGTAATATCCAATCCCTATTAGTAGTATTGGTGCCTAGATTTCCGTATAGAGTAATAAAGATACCGTAGGGTTAGCCGATTTCAACCCTATTAAAATTTTTTTTTATGATGTGCGTGAGAGATATTAGACCTAATTTTGTAATTTCACTCTCGGTTGGAGTGTTGGACGACCCTAGAATATTTTTGGAATTTTTCTTTATTGGCTTAGAAAAGAAAATTTTAAATTACTACATGAATTTTCATTTAAGGGTTACGTATGGAACAAGCCTTTGTTGAGAAACACAATCTATATATTAGAGAATGGACTAATTAAAAATAATCTCATGGATTACCAAGTTGGAAATTCTAGTTAATTCATTGGATTATTCTAACTAAATAGTTACAAAGGAACCAATTACAAACTTAGTTTCCAACTAATGGCAATTTAGAATTTTTGAGTTAGTTGAGGGGCCAATTAGTCTTTTGGGAGAGCACTATAAATATGGTAGAAGTGTGTAGAAATTTTAAGTGATCAAAGTGTTAACATATTTTAGGGTGTATGCATTTGATTATGTACATATTAAAAAAATTAAACACATGTATCATATACACGAATTTGGCAGCGGAATTTATCATATAATCAACATCTACACATGTACTTCAATTCTTAGCAACTTAAGAATACAGAAAACATACCTTTAAAGACCTCTGATGAAGATTTTAAATCCAAATTTCTTTGCTTCAACTTTGAGCTCACCTTGAAGTGTACTTTTATTCAATTCTAGGTCACAACAATCCAGTGGGATTGTGAAGCTAGAATAGTAGTAATATAATTTTTAGTAACAAGGTTTTGTATTGCTTGAAAGAAAAATAAGAAGGATTTATTTCTCTTTCTCCTTTGGTTTTTCTCACAAGTCTTCTTTCAAATAAAAACTCTCTCAAAACCAACTCTTCTTTTTCCTCTCAATACTTGCATGAATTTTCATTCACTCACTTGTTAACACACATGAAACTCAACCATTTTTAGTGCTCTCAACACTTCACAAGTGCTCCACCAAAATTAGATTAAGTGGCCAACTACCAAAATAATATTTTGTAGCTATTTTAATGGTATAATAAAATTAACCATTAATCACAAAATAATGTTCCACTTAATTTAATTTATGTTTTTCAAATTAGGTATATCTTCTATTTAGGAATAAAATAACAAATAAATAAAATCATATTTTATTTATTTAAATAATATTTATTTAATTATTCAAAAACAATTTGAATAATTAATATTTACCTTATTTGATTTTACCAACATGGTAAATAGTTAAATTCATGATAAAATAATTCATGGAATAAAATTGTGCCACTTGTTAATATCTAATTAGTTAATAACTCTTGTCAACTACTTAAATAATATACTTAACATTTATGTCTAAACAAGTGCACAACTCGAGGAAGTCCAAAACTTATTTTCGATTTGTTGGAATTTTTAGGATGGAACTGTTAAATCCATTATGCTGCCTAGTGCACAATGAGTACACTTCATATTGTGAGTCTCTCTAGGTCCACGCCCGAATTGTTATATAGAACTCCTCTATATGTCCGTGAATGATGCCCCACACACACGTTATAGATATTACAAAGCAGCGCGTTAGACCATACAAGTTGAGGTTATAACATATTCAGATAATCCCTCCATCATTTATATCCGAGTAGAGCAGAGATATAGATCAACACCGTCAAATCTCCATATGCCCAACCATAAGCTTATCTCTAGAATTATATTTCAATAAATAATATTTCCAAACACTTTTGTAATATTATTTTTAGGGTTAAACTCTTTTCCCGGGAAATATTGCTTATGGTTATAAGACTTTCTGAGATACAATCTTTAGAGTATTAGGATATAATACTCACCCAAATGAGCTGATGGATCCTATATCTATGCACACTGGACTCCATGAGTATCGGACTATACCCAGCAACATCCAGTGGTTAAACCATAAAAGATTTCTGATATGTGTGGAACCAAAGTATGGTAGATCACTCACAAGCCCACCGTGGCACTCAGGTCAAAGGATCACGAATACTACTAAACTTGAAAGACCCTCTATTTACGACTTTATGGGATGTCTATTGGAGATCTTTGTGAGTCTGTTCAGTATTCAGTCCTTACTGAATACCTATATCTCTATACGAGCTTCCACTAAACTTATGGTTTGCCAAGACTAACCATTTGGACCATCTAGATACAGACATACACCAATCTATATATTTTATTAAGGTATGCACTGACAGACCAGCATCAGTGAAGATAGATCGGGAACATAATATTTGAGAACATATTTGCATAATGACATTTTCTAGCACTAGTTATAACTCTTTGCAACTACGTCATTACTAATATATTCTTAGGTCTTTGTCCTATTTCAGACAAGGCTCTAACTCTTTAGATATCGTTGACTCTTATAACCTGATAACTTTTATCAGTGCCAACTTTTAGCATTTATAACTCTCAGCGTTGCTAATTCTTAGCACTGATCTAAACTCATTTAGACTAGAACTAAACTCTTTTAGATCATACAATGTCTAAAATATTACAAGCATCTTACCATATATAAATATAATTAGCAATTTAATGAAATAATAATACTAGTGTAAATATTAAACAAATATTCATACATAATAGGATGGCACGTAAGCACAAATTTCAACAACTCCCACTTGCTTTAGTGCCATTCACGGTGGTATCTAATGCCCAATGACTCTACATGTCTTTCAAATACTTTTGGAGTTAAGGCTTTGGTAAGTAGGTCTGTTACATTATTTATAGAATCTACTCTACAAACTATTACATCTCCTTTATCCAAGATTTCTTTAATGACATGGTATTTCTTTTCCACATGCTTAGATTTGTGATGTGCTCTCGGCTCTTTAGCTTGTGCAATGGCTTCATTGTTATCGCAAAATAATGGTATAGGATCCATTGCACTTGAAACTATTCTAAGTTCAGCGACAAATTTGCGTTTCCACACTGCTTCTTTTGCTGCTTCTGAGGCTGTAATATATTTTTCTGTTGTGGACGATTGTTTGTTGCTCTTCCAGCTAACTACAACACCGTTGAGAGTGAACACATATCCAGACGTAGACTTTCTATCATCTAGATCAGATTGGAATTTTGAATCTGTGTATCCTCTCACTTATAAGTCACTTTCTCTATAAATTAAAAACTTGTCCTTAGTACCTATAAGATATTTGTGGACATGTTTCACAGCCATCCAATGACCTTTGCCTGGATCAGACTAATATTGGTTGTAACACTTACAGTCGTACTAATGTCAGGTCTCGTACACATTATGGCATACATCAAGCTTCCCACAGTTCATGCATATAGTACGTTAGACATTCTAACTTTTTCATTTTCACTTTGAGGACACATCTTCCTCTAAAGATGAACGCCATGTCTAAAAGGTATATTAACTGTCTTATAGTTACTAAAATTATACATTTCTAAGACATTATCTATGTATGATGATTGAGAGAGTCCTATAAGTCTCCTAACTCTATCTCTATAAAGCTTTATACCTAGTATATAGGAAGCCTCTCCCAAATCCTTCATGGAGAAATTCTTACTTAGGTAACTTTTGACTGATTGCAACATACCAATATCGTTTCTGATAATGAGTATGTCATCCACATAAAGAATCAAGAAGACTGCCATGCTTCCACTGCTCGTCTTATACATACAATATTTTTCTTTGTTCTTGATGAAACCAGACCCTCTGATTACTTCATCAAAACGAAGATTCTAACTTCGGGAAGCCTGCTTAAGTCCATAAATAGACTTCTTCAGCTTGCATACTAAACCAGAAGTTTGGCTAGATGTAAAACCTTCAGATTGTTCCATATAGATTTCCTATTCAAGATATCCATTTAAAAATGCCATTTTTAAATCCATTTGCCAAATTTCATAGTCATAATATGCAACAATTGCCAGTAAAATTCGAATCGACTTAAGCATCGTTACTGGTGAGAAGGTTTCCTCATAATCGATCCCAGATCATTGAGTATAACATTTCGCCACCAGATGGGCTTTGAAAGTCTCTACTTTCCCATCAGCCCCAAACTTCCACTTGTAAATCCATTTACATCCGATAGGAACAATTCCTTCAGGAATCTCAACCAAGTCCCAAACTTGATTTTGATACATTGAGTCAATCTCAGATTTCATGGCCTCTTGCCATTTTCCCTAATCGATGTTCAACATCGCCTCTCTATAAGTTAAAGGATCATTTTCTTCAATCAAGAAAACACCAAGAGCACCTTCAGGTATTGGACCATACCTTTTGAGTGGCCTTGATATCCTTTCTGACCTATGTGGAGGGTGTGTTAAAGGTATTATGCTCGATTGAGCCTGAGGTTCCATCATTGGTTCATGTACATCCTGATTAAGTTCATCTAACTCAATCTTTCTATAAGGTCTACAATATATGAGAAACTGTTTCTCTAGAAAAGTGGCATTCCAAGTAATGAACACATTTCGTTCCTCAGGATCATAAAACTGGTATCCCATTGAATTTTTAAGATACCCAATGAACCGATACTTGTATACTTTAGATGCAAGTTTATCCTATTGTGTAACTTTTACGTAAGTAGGACAACCCTAAATCTTAATATATTTAAGACTTGGTTTTCTTCCATTCCAAATCTCATAAGGAGTAGAAGAAACAACTTTCGATGGAACTCTATTCAATACATGAGCAACAGTTTCTAGAGCATAGCTCCAATGATATTTAGGGAGATCAGTGAAACTACTTATCGATCGGACCATATATAATAAACTTTGATTCCTCTTCTCTGAAACACCATTGTGTTGTAGAGTACCTAGAGGACTATATTGAGCGAGAATCCCATTCTCCTTTAAATAATCCAAAAAATTATTGCTCATGTATTTACTGCCTCAATCTGATCGAAGGCATTTGAAATACATTCCGGTTTGTTTCTCTACTTCGATTGGAAACTCTTTGAACATTTCAAAAGTTTCTAACTTGTGTTTTATAAGAAACACGTATTCAAATCGTTATAGAGCATTTATAAAGATTACGAAGTATCGAAAGCCACCGAGTGTAGTGTGATTCATTGGACCACATACATCACTATTTATAAGTTTCAATAAATCAGTGGCTCAGTGTCCAACAAATGGACCTTTGGTCATTTTCCCTTGAATACAAGATTCACAAACTGGATAAGGCTTTATAGTTAGATCAGGTATCTGATTATGCTTAACTAGATGGGTTAGGCGTTTCACACCTATGTGACCTAATCTTATATGACACAATTCTTTATCATTTAAAGTTCCTGATTTATTATCAGCATTCACCTGTACATTCATGACATTTTCTACTGTATCCAATATATAATGGCCATTAATTAACTGACATTCAGCTAATAAGACATTATCCAAATCATACAAACATAAGTAATGGTTCCGTACAAACATATAATATCCTTCACTGTCTAATACAGGAATAGAAATAATTTGTCAGATAATGTTTGGCACATAATAACAATTATTCAATACAACAATTTTATTACATGGAAAAAGTAAATTAAATCGTCCAATAGCCTCGACCTTCAGGAAATCTCCATTTCCAACACGAAGCTGTACTTCTCTAAGCTGTAATAGTCTAACTTCCTTCAAACCCTGCAACACATTGCAAATATTAGAAGGACAAGTAGTATCTAATACCTAACCAGTATTAGCATTAAATGCTAAAGAAATGTCAATAATAGGCAAGTGCATACCTAATGGTGTCTTCTTAATGGCGGTAAGGTATTTTAGACAGTTTTGCTTCCAATGCCTTTCCTCGTTGCAATGGAAACATTTTCATTTTGCTTTGCTTTTATGTTGAGGCTTGGACATATGTTGCTTTTGAGGACCCATTCTGGGTGCATACATTACTTTTCGTTTATTCTTCCCTTTGGACTTTTTAGAAGTCTTCTGGGTAAATGATAAAGCACCTTGAACATAGAGGACTGTGCCCCCTTTGTTCATATCCTCTTGAGTTGTTATCAATATGTTATGCAGATCAGTATAAGTAGGAGTCAATCCTTGCATATTATAGTTCATAATGAACTATAGAAATGACCCTAGAAGTGATAGGAGAATCAAACTATTCCCCATCCGTTGCTCAGTAAGAGATCCATGGTTCCTAACCTCTCAATATATGATATCATCTTAAGGACATGAGGACTTATTGAACTGCCTTCGGGTAGTCTAGCTTAAAAGAGAGATTTGGCAACCCTATATATTTCAAATTAAGGTCAATCACCAAATAACTCTTTTAGGTGGAGCATGATACTCCTAGCACTGTCTATGTTGACATGCTCCATTTGAAGCTCCATAAACATTGAGCGGAGGATGTACGATTTGACTTTTAAATCATCATCCAACCATTTCTGATATATCTCATTTTCTTCCGGATAAGCATCATCAGAAAAAGCTTGGAGCAGGCGCTGATCAATTACATATCCAAGCTTCTCAAAATTCAGAACTATTCTGAGATTCATAAGCCAGTCAGCATAATTTTCTGTACCTTTGAGTTGGTGCGCATCTAAGATACGAACTAGTGGGTTGCTTGAAGCCATTTGATCTTGACAAGACAGAAGAAAATATGTTAATAGAATATTTTAATCGTTAATAAATTACATTTTAGATTATGAGTATAACAGTTATACATTTTTTAATCTAGAAAATGCCCTCCCACTATTTTACATAATTCCTTTAATCTCTCAAATGGGAAAATGAAATTTTTAGATTCTTTAAACTATATAGTGAGAAGTGGATCCCATTGGCATTTTACTTTAGCTTCACGCTGTAGTAATATTGGCTTTTATAAACCCAAAAGGTAGACAACTCTTGTCAATTGCATCTCATATAACTCTTTCGATTGATTCTAAATACACATTATCCTTACGCTATAGCAATATTGGATAAGTATATTCCAGATTAACTTGTCAATCATCAAATATATACTACCAGTATAGCCCTCATGCTGTAGCAATATTGGGGAATACGTTCGCATATATTTGCCTCATCTTATGTTTAACTAGCATAGGCCGAATCACTTCGACCAATCCCTCACGCTGTAGCAATATTGGGAAAGACCGAAGTGAACCGTCTAATGCCGTATTAACAAGACGGATCATTATATAATATTATCTCATAATACAATATTATTTAATCTGATTTAGAGAGATTTTTATTTATTTATTATTTATAATTTATAATTATTATTACTATTAACAATTATAATAATTTTCACATCTCATAAGTATCTAATTCATAATTAGAATATTTGTTTATGCAATCACAACTAACCTCCACCAATAGGGCTCCCATAATTAATAAGCATAAACAAGTATATATTACATGTAATACAATGATATAACAATTATAATTGTATTAAATGAATCTCACATGCAAATTTTTTTTTTTTTTGTTTTCAACCTAAAGGGTCCTGGGTTTCTGACTTACAAATACCCCTGCCTTCATCAATAGTAATGCCATGGCGTTAAACACATGAACGCTCCGGCATTCAACACATGAACGCCTCCGCATTCTGTATTTCAAACGCCTTTATGTCAAGAACCTCAACGCCACAACGTTATACAACCAACGCTTCTGTGTTAATCTCTGAACGCTTCTGCGTTTGGTACTTAACGCCGCGGCGTTCATTTTACTACATGAATGCCCCAATGTTAGGTTCCTGATGCTACAGCATTATTTGACAGAAACTATATTTCTACACTTTAAACACTTCAAAATGCAAATTTTACTATTTTTAGGCATTCTAAACATTTCATATAACACTCCAATAACCCAGAAATACAATAAACATGCTCTGATATCACTTGTTAGCGTATTTTAGGGTATATGCATGTGATTGTGTACATATAGAAAACAAACTAAACACATGTATCATATACACGAATTTGGCAGCAAAATTTATCATGTAATCAACATATACACATGTACTTCAATTCTTAACAACTTAAGAATACAGAAAACATACCTTTAAAGACCTCCAATGAAGATTTCAATTTTTGGATATCTTTGCTCCAACTTTAAGCTCGCCTTTGTTCAATTCTAATTTACAATAATCTGGTGGGATTGTGAAGCTAGAATAGCAGTTGTATAATCTCCAACAACAAGTTTTTGATTACTTGAAAAAAAATATGAAGGATTTATTTTTCTTATCCTTTGGTTTTTCTCACAAGTCTTTGTTCAAAGAAAAACTCTATCAAAAGCAACTCTTCTCTTTCCTCTCAATCCTTGCATGAATTTTGATTTACACACTTGTTAACACACATGAAAACTCAACCATTTTTAGTGCTCCTAACACTTCACAAGTGCTCCACCAAAATTAGATTAAGTGGCCAACTACTAAAATAATTTTTGGTGGCAATTTTAATGGTCTAATAAAATTAACAATTAATCACAAAATGGTGCTTCTGTTATTTTAGTTTATGTTTCTAAAATTAGGTATGGCTTCCATTTAGGAATAAAATAACAAATAAATAAAATCATATTTTATTTATTTAAATAAAATCTATTTAATTATTCAAAAACTATTTGAATAATTAATATTTACCTTATTTGATTTTACAAACATGGTTAATGGGTGAATTCATGGTAAAACAATTCATGGAATAAATTGTGCCACTTGTTAACATCTAATTAGTTAATAACTATTGTCAACTAATTAAATGATATACTTAACATTTAAGTCTAGACAAGTGAACGACCCGAGGAACCCCAAAACATATTTTCGGTTTGTTAGAATTTCTAAGATGGAACTATTCAATCCATTATGCTGCCTCAGTGCACAATGAGTACACTTCATATTGTGAGACTTTCTAGGTCCACGCTGGAATTGTCATATAGAACTCATCCATACGTCCGTGAACAATGCCCCACACACACGTTACAGATATTACAAAGTGGCACATTAGACCATACAAGTTGAGGTTATAACATATTCATTTAATCCCTCCATCATTTATACTTGGGCAGAGCAGAGATATAGATCAACACCGTCAAATCTCCATATGCCCAACCATAAGCTTATCTCTAAAATTGTATTTCAATAAATAATATTTCCAGACACTTTTGTAATATTATTTATCCCTAGGGTTAAACTGTTTTCCCAGGAAATATTGCTTATGGTTATAAGACTTTTTGAGATATAATCTTTAGAGTATTAGGATATAATACTCACTCAAATGAGCTGATGGATCCTATATCTATGCACATCGGACTCCATGATCATCGGACTATACCTAGCGACACCTAGTGGTCAGACCATAAAAGGTTTCTGATATGTGTGGAACCAAAGTATGGTGGATCACTCACAAACCCACCGTGGCACTCAGGTCAAAGGACCACAAATACTACTCAACTTGAAAGACCCTCCATTTACGGCTTTATGGGATGTCTATTGTAGATATTTCTGAGTCTGTTCAGTATTCAATCCTTACTGAATACCTGTATCTCTATACGAGCTTCCATTAAACTCATAGTTTGCTAAGACTAACCATCTTGACCATCTAGATATAGATATATACCAATCTATATATTTATTAAGGTATTCACTGACAGACCAGCATCAGTGAAGATAGATTGGGAACATAATATTTGAGAACATATTTGTAGAATGACATTTTCTAGCACTATTTACAACTCTTTACAACTACGTCATTACTAATATATTCTTAGCACTTTGTCCTATTTTAGACAAGGCTTTAACTCTTTAGATATCGCTGACTCTTATAACCTGATAACTCTTATCCATGCCAACTTTTAGCATTTATAACTCTCAGCGTTGCTAATTTGTAGCACTAATCTAAACTCATTTAGACCAGATCTGAACTCTTTCAGATCGTACAATGTCTGAAATGTTACAAGCATCTTACCATATATAAATATAATTAGCAATTTAATGAAATAATAATACTTGTATAAATATTAAACAAATATTCATATATAATGGGATGGCACGCAATTACAAATCCTAACCCAAAGTACAACACTTAAAGCAAAAGAGAGCAAAATTCGTGCAAGAAGAGTGGTGCTGCTACAGTGACATTTTAAATTTTTTTCTCATGATTTTTCATGTTTAATCAAGCTATAAAAAGGTCAAGTATATGTTGCTAAGCTTAATTGAAGCATCCATTAATCAAAATCCAAGAAAAAGAGGTAATAAAAGCATTGTTTTGTGAGATTAATACGTGAACTTTCAAGATTGCTTCAATTATTATTCTTGTGTGTATTCTTGGTTTAGATTGAGTTGAATTCTAGTGTGGAGCTTGAAGGAGTCATCAAAGTGAAGAAAGCGGCAAGGTAAGAATTAAGATTTTGGGTGATTTAAATTTAGAGACTTCAATTAGTTGTAATTAAGGCATTAGAATGAAATTGGCTTGATTTTGATGTAATTGGAACAAGAAATTGAGAAAACAAATGTGTTGGAACATAGAATGAAATTCTACTACTTTAGGGAAGTTAAGGATTAAGTTATGTTTTGGTTAAGTTGTTGTGTATAAATGGTGCCTTAGATATTGAATGTATGTGGTTGATGGAAAAATGAATAATGAAGAGAATGGGACATAATTGTCTATTTTGAAAAGGTGAAGGGCAATTATATCCAACCAAGTTATAAGGCGGTTAATAATTTTCAGGGCGCCGAATGGTGAATTAGATTAGATTAAATGACTTTGTAAATGAAAATAAAAAAGTAGTATCCATACAGGCTTTGTATGTCGATTAGGGTGTTTAGTAGTCAAATGAGATTCTAGTGTTTGAATTAGTTATAAATGTCATTTATGGCGCGTAGGTGAAGAAAACCGAGACCGGTAACGTGAGCAGAAATTGAGCTCGGAGCGGTTGTGAGTGAAAATCTGTTATTTCATTTTGTCTTTCGTTTATTATGTTTCCACATAATGAAAATGTATGTGTTTATGAGCTTTTAATGCATAAACATGAGTTATGATCTTGATATATATCTATATATATGCTTTACATGTTCAGTTTAAGAAATAGTTTTAAAGTTATTACATTCATTTCAAAGGCCATTGGTACCCTCAGATTATAGTGGTGGTGATTGTATTAGACCCGATCGGTATATCCCATACACATGGGCAGATATTGGAGGTGTGTTACTAACTCTGAGAAGTCGGGATGTCGAGTTATATGAGTCGCTCTATGTGTACGATGTGTTGTCTAGCTATATGTATACGATGTAGGGTTCCGCTGCATTGTCAGTGAGATGTCTTGATGATGTCACTGTGGGTGCTGCTAATTGGGGCGCCCAGTGACATACTCATGTGTGCAGTGCTAGTTGACTCGTTGCGTGAGTATAGAGCTTTAGCGTTACCATTGGTACAGTTTAGAAAGTAAATGGCCGAGTAAGGGCTTTAATAGTTTTTTATTTACCGATTGCATATTATACATTTATATGCACATGCTAGTTATTATGTTGTGCAGATTTTGGATATTGTTTTCCATAGATATAAATAAAATCTGCTCGGCAAGATTTCATTGGCATATAATGTTTACAACTGTTTTACAGCTTTATACAAGTTTTAGAAATATGAATTATGCATGTCTTTTAGAATTTAATACTTATGCGGAATTTTATTTTATTTGAAATCTTAAATGCACTCACTAAGCTCCTTTAGTTCACTCGTTTGTGTTTTATGTTTTCTATCCCCCTCCAAGTCTGGCCTCGGCGCGCAAGTCGTTGATTCTCCTACGACTCATTAGTGGCCCAGTAAGACGAATATTTTGCAAATGTAAATATACTAAATAACACTCTTTTTGTTTTCTGTATAATAGTTATAGGTATGTGTATTTGTACATATATTTTGGACAAACACGAAGAAGGTTCAATAATTTGATGATCATTTCACTTTGTTATTAGTATTCCAGTTTTTGGATTATAATAAAATTATTGAGTTGTGTTGGATTTGGTTTGGAAAGGACCGGAGGTCTTATTTGGTAGTATTGAGAAGTCTTTGAAATAGAAATGTAATTTCTTTGCTAGTTTTATATTGGATTTTTTGAAAAACAAGGGAACTCTGCCCGTTTTTGTTTTTGAAAAATTAAAAAGTTATTTTCACGTATATTCTAAAATTTTCTCAGTAATGGCAAGAACTAAAAAGGGGTTCTCCTTGCAGAATTTCTCAGCTTACACAATTATATTCTGCGAATCTTCTGTCGAGGTACCCGACAGGGCCGCTGGGATCTACTGTAAAGGGTCTCGGGCTGGGTTATGTCATAGTGGTATCAGAGCACGATTTTCAAAGTTTTACTTAAAACGTTTAATTTTAGAATGAGATTCTTGAAATTGCATGCAAATTTTTTTAAATTTAGTAAATTGAATTCTATGCATTTGATAATCATTTGCATAATTAAATTTACAAAAAATATGCATTGTCATAGGGCCCACGTACTAGGTGTAATATCCAATTCCTATTAGTAGTATTGGCGCCTAGATTTCGGTATAGAGAAAATAAGACACCGTAGGGTTACTCGATTTTAACCCTATTAGAAATATTTTTTTATAATGCGCGTGTGATATATTAGACCTAATTTGGTAATTTCACACTCGATCAGAGCGCCAGACAACCGTAGAATATTCTTGGATTTTTTATCTATTAGCTTGAAAAAGGAAATCCTAATTTACTACATGAATTTCCATTTAAGGGTGATGTATGGAACAAGCCTTTGTTGAGAAACATAATCCATATATTAGAGAATGGACCAATTAGAAGAAATCTCATGGATTGCCAAGTTGGAATTTCAAGTTAGTTCTTTGGACTATTCTAACTAGATAGTTACAAGTGAACTAATTGCATAATTAGTTTCCAACTAATGGCAAATTAGTAATTTTAATGAAGTTGAAGGGAAAAATGGTCAATTGAAGGAGCACTATATATATGTTGGAAGAGTGTAGAAGTTTGAAGAGATCAAAACCAACACTTAGAGTAAAAAAGAAAGAAAATTCGAGCTTGAAGGGGAGGGTTGCTACAGTGACCTTTCAAGTTTTTTTTTTTCATGATTTTTCATGCTTAATCAAGCCAAAATAAGGTTACATACCAATCCCTAAGCTCAATTGAAGCCTCAATTAGTGGAAATTCAAGAAAAGAAGTAAGAAAAGTATTGTTTTATGAGTTTGATAAGTGAGCTTTGAAGAATGCTTAAATTGATGTTCTTGTGTGTAATCTTGGCTTAGATTGAGTTGAATTCTAGTGTGGAGCTTGAAGGAGTCATCAATTTACAGAAATTGGCAAGGGAAGAATTAGAGTTTTTGGTGATTTTGTTGTAGAGATTTCAATTGGTTGTAATTAGGGCTTTAGAATGAAATTGGCTTGATTTTGTTGTAATTGGAACAAGAAATTAAGAAAAGGAATGTGTTGGAACCTAGGGTGAAATTCTGCCACTTTAGGGAAGTTAGGGATTGAGTGGTGTTTTGATTGAGTTGTTGTGTGTAAATGGTGCATATTGTAAAGTGAATGTATATGGTTGATGGAAAAACCAAAAATGAAGAAAATGAGACATAATTGTCCATTGTAGAAAGGTGAAGGGCAATTATGTCCAACCAAGTTATAAGGCGTTCCATAATTTTCAGGGCGCTGGATGGTGAGTTAGATTATATTATATGGCTCCGTAAATAAAAATCGAGAAGTAGTATGCATCCGGGCTTTGGATGCCAATTAGGGAGTTTAGTAGTTAAATCAGATTCTAGCATTCGATTTGGTTTTAAATGTCATTTATGGCGCGTAGGTGAAGATAACCGAGAGCGATAACGGGAGTAGAAATCGGGAGCAAAATTTAGCGCAGATCGATTGTGAGTGGAAATCTGCCATTTCTTTTACTTTTCGTTTATTAAGTTTTCGCATAATGAATATGTATGTTTTATGAGCTTTCGATGCATAAACATGATTTATGATCTTGATATATATTCATAGATATGCTTTTACATGTTTGATTTGAGAAATAGTTTTAAAATTTATGCATTTGTTTTAAAGGCCATTGGTACCATCAGATTATAGTGGTGATGATTGTATTAGACCCGGCTGCTATATCCCGTGGACATGGGCAGGTCATAGGAATTGGGAAGTCAGGATGTCGAGTCATGTGAGTCGCTCAATGTGTACGGGGTATTGTCTCGCTATATACATGCGATGTAGGATTTCGCTGCATAGCCAGTGAGATGTCTTGAGATGTCACTGTGGGTGCTGCTAGTTGAGTCACTGTGTGAGTATAGAGCTTTAGGGCTACCATTGGTACAGTTTAGAAAGAAAATGGCTGAGCGAGGATTTTACTAGTTTCGATTTAGCCACAGCATTTATGCATTTATATGCACACAGCAGTTATTATGTTATACAAATTCTGGATATGGTTTTCCATAGATGTAGATAAAACCCGCTCGGTAAGACTTTATTAGCATATGATATTAGAAACTGTTTTCCAACTTTACATCAGTTTTAGAAGCACGATTTCTGCATGTACTTTAGAATTTGCTATCTATGCATAATGTTATTTTATTTGAAATCGTATTTGCACTCACTGAGCTCCTTTAGCTCACTCGTTTTGTGTTTTATGTTTTCTAAACCCCTTTCCCAGGTACAGGTCTCGGTACGCAAGCTGCTGATTCTCCTATTGTCGAATAGTGGGCTAAATCTGAAGATTATTTTTGTACATGTAAATGTGCTAAATAGCACTCTTTACTTTATGCATAGTAGTTGTAGGCATGTATATTTGTATGTATGTTTTGAACCAACAAGAAAAGAATTCGAGATTATGATGATCATTTTTGCTTTTCATGAGTATGCTCAATTTGTGATTTAAATGAAACAATTGAGTTGTGTTGGATTTGATTTGGAAAGGACCGGATGTCTGAATTTGTAGTATTGAGAAGTATTTGAAATAAAAGTGAAATTTCTTTGCAGGTTTTATATGGATTTTCTGAAAAACAGGGGAAACTTTGCCCATTTTTTTTCAAAGAGAAATTAAGATGCCGTTTTTATGTATATTACAAGATTTTCTCAGTAATAGCAAGAACTAAAAAGGGGTTCGCCTCTCAGAATTTGTCAACTTACCCAGTTAGGATCTGAGGAATTTTCATCGGGGTGCCTGGCAGGGCCGCTGAGATCTATAGTAGAGGGTCTCGAGTCGGGTTCTGTCACTAGGAGAGTAGCTACAGAGGCTCTTGCATTTGAAGAGGAGCAGGGGAATGAGTCGGTAAATATTCCTACTCCTTAGACCCCTCCTGAGTCATCTCAACCTACTAAGCCAGAGGGTGGAAACATGGATGTAGCTCAGATGGCCTAGATACTAGCAGCAGCAATCCAGCAGGTGAAAGAGACAGAACTGTCTATTGAGCGCGCCAAGAAATTAGGCGCTAAGCCTTATGATGGTACAGGAGACCCCGAGAGAGCCCTATCCTGGTTAGAGAACAATGAATAAATTTTTCAGGTTATGAGATATACTGAAAAATAGATGGTGGTATACTCTGCATTTCTATCGAAGGAAGGAGCGAAAAATTGGTGGAAGGCCTTGCAAATGAGGAATACTGATGGGGTGTCTTGGGCACTTTTCAAAGAGGAATTTCTGAATAAGTGTTACCCCAAAAGTTATAAAGATGCGAAGATAGAAGAGTTCTTCAAGCTGGAACAAGGTTCTATCTCGGTGGCAGAGTATGAGAAGACGTTTTCAAAGCTCCTCCACGCTGTTCCCTTTATAGCTGATAATGAAGAACATAAGGCTAATCTATTTGCAGTGGGTCTCAATCCTCGAATTAGCACGTATGTAGATTCTGCAGCCCACACTCAATATGGAGCATTGGTGGAAGCTGCAACTTGAGTTGAAAGAAGCATGGCCGCCATTCCTAAATCAAAACAGTAGAGCCAGAAAAAAGGTTGGTCAGGTAGTTCTCGAGGAGGACCTAGTAAATTCACATGAATAGAGGAGAGATCTATATAGTCTAGCAATAAGAAACCAAGTCAAAGAGCTCAATCTAGTCAAGCTTCCGTTAGGCAACCATCGGACGAATTTCGAAGCACTAAGGAGAGTTGGAAGAATTTTCCAATGTGTAATAAATGTGGCAAGGTCTATCCAAGGAATTGTAGGAAGGGGACTACCAATTGTTATAAGTATGGTCAAAAGGGCCACTATATGAGAGATTGCCCAAATAATGGAGCTAGCAGTAAGCCAGAAGATAGACCACTAGCTTCGAGACAAACTAATGGTGGCCAAGGATATATTCGAGGAGGTCCCCAATTTAGATGGTCGAACGGCTCGAGGAGGGTTTTCCAGAGTACCGTAAGACGATCTCATACCTAGGCTAGGGTATTTGCAGTGACCCAATAGGAGGCGGATGTAGCCCCAGAGGTTGTGACAGGTACGATGTCAAATTTTTATTGAGATGCTTATGTACTGATAGATCTTGGAGTGACCCATTCTTTTATTTCTATGGATTTTGCTGTAAAAGCTGGTATAGTGCCCCAGTTATTAGATTATACAGTAGTAGTGTCTCTTCCTACGGGAGACTCCATTGTAGCAGAAAATATGTATAGGGGTAGTAAAATCAGTATTAAGGGCCAAGAGTTTATAGACAATTTTATTTTATTGGCCATCAGTGAGTTTGATGTGATTTTAGGGATGGATTGGTTGTCTAAATATCAGGCCTTAGTGGATTGTTTTCGGAAAGAAGTCAGATTTTGTAGCTCAAGAAGAACGGAAGTCATTTTCTGCAGAGTGTGAAAATCACTTCCCATTAGTATGGTGTCAATGATAAGGGCAAGATAGACGCTTCGGAAGTTGTGTCAGGGGTACTTAGTTTATGTCATAGACATAAAAGACTGTGGAATGAAATTGGAGGGTATTCCAGTGGTTAAAGAGTTTTCGAATGTATTCCCAGAGAATCTTCCGGACTTACCTTCAAATAGAGAGATAGAGTTTAAAATAGAAGTAGCCTCTGGAATGCAACCAATTTCCAAAGTGCCCTATAGAATGGCTACTTCATAATTAAAGGAACTGAAGGTTTTGCTAGAAGAGTTGGTGAATAAGGGTTTCATCCGACTGAGTACTTCTCTTTGGGGGGCACTAGTTTATTTATAAAGAAGAGAAACGGAAGTATTAGATTATGTATTGATTATCGAGAACTGAATACAGTAATGGTGCATAATCAATATTCACTTCCGAGAATTGATGATTTATTTTATTAGCTACAGATAGCCAGAGTATTTTTCAAGATAGATCTGATGTCAGGCTATCATCAACTGAAAATGCGGGAGGAAGATGTTCCCAATATGACATTTAGGACCTAATATAGACATTATGATTTCTTGATTATGCCTTTTGGGCTGATTAATGCCCCAGCTACTTTTATGGATCTTATGAATAGAGTCTTCCGATCCTATTTGGAACAGTTTGTGATAGTATTTATTGATGATATACTGGTTTATTCAAGTAATGAGGAAAAGCAAACAGAACATTTGAGGATTGTTTTTCAAACCTTAAAGGAGCATCAGCTGTATGCCAAACTTATTAAATGTCAATTCTATATAAATAGAGTTGTATTTTTTGGGCATGTAATCTCTGCTGAAAGGGTAACAATAGATCCCCAGAAGATTGAAGCCATAATGAATTGAAGACAGCCCACGAATGTGACGGAGGTCCGTAATTTCTAGGGTTTGGCTAGATATTATAGGAAGTTTGTAAAGGAATTTTCAAAGATACCCACTCCTCTTACTAAACTAACCCAAAAAGAAGAGAAGTTTGTATGGTCGGAAGTATACCAGCAGAGTTTTGAAGAGCTAAAGTGAAGGTTGAATTTAGCCCCAGTGCTTACACTTTTGTCTAGGAATGATGGATTTACTATATATTGTGATGCTTTAAGGCAGGGTCTAGGTATGTGCTAATGCAAAAGGAGAAAGTTATAGCCTATGCTTCTAGAAAATTAAAGACGCATGAACAGAATTATCTTACGTATGACCTAGAACTAGTTGCAGTAGGTTTTTCTCTAAGAATTTAGAGGCAATATTTGTATGGGGTGCCTTGTAAGATCTTTACAGATCATAAGAGCCTACAGTACTTGTCCACCCAAAAAGAATTGAATATAAGGCAAAGAAGGTGGCTGAAGCTTATTAAAGATTATGAGTGCACCTTGGAGTACCATTCGAGAAAAGCAAATGTGGTAGCAAATGCTCGCAACAGAAAGCCTGTTAGCTAAATAGCTCACTTGAAGGTCGCATATCTATCAATGTTGGTAGAATTGAGGTCCTTAGGTGTAAATTTAGAATTGTCAGATTCGGGAGCATAATTAGCCACATTTCAGGTCTGTCTAATACTGATTGATTGGATCAAAGAACTACAGACTCAAGATCCAAAGGAAGTTAAATTGAAGGGTGAAATTGAGTCAGGGTAGCAGAGGGATCTTTCAATAACCAAGGATGGTGTGGTAATCTTGTCAAAGATTATGTGTTTCGAATATAAATGAGTTAAGAATAGAGATTATGGAAAAAGGTCATTCTTCTACAAATGCCATACATCCGGGGAGTACCCTAAAAGAGCACTACTGGTGGAAGGGCATCAAGAAAGATATACCCGTATTTGTCTCAAGATGCCTAACTTGCCAAGAAGTAAAGGTTGAGCATCAGAAACTTGTAAGGCTTTTGCAACCCCTTCCCATTCCAGAGTGGAAATGAGAGAGAATAATGATGGACTTCATGGTAGGACTTTCGCATAGCCAGAGAGGCAATGACGCAATATGGGTAATTGTTGATAAACTGACAAAATCTGCCCATTTATTACCCATTAAAAGCATTTATTCCTTGGATAAATTGGCCCAGTTGTACATAGATGAGGTGGTACAACTCCATGGCATTCCAGTATCTATTGTGTCAAACAGGGATCCACGATTCACTTCTCAATTTTAGCCCAGCTTACAGAAAGCTCTAGGCATAAAATTGTGTTTTAGTACGACCTTTCATCCACAGAAAGATAGTCAGTCTAAGTGAATAATCCAGATACTCGAAGATATGCTTAAAGCCTCTGTTATGGAGTTTAAGGGGAGTTGGGATACTCATCTGCCGCTAATGGAGTTCGCCTACAATAATAGCTACCAGACTAGCATCGGGATGGCACCATATGAGGCATTGTATGGAAGGAAGTGCAGAACTCTAGTTTATAGGGATGAGGTAGGTGCAAGAAAGCTGATCGGCATAAAAATTGTCCAGATTACTTTGGAAAAGATTCAAGTTGTTATGCAGAGATTGAAAATAGCTAATAATAGACAAAAGAGTTATGCAGATAACAGGAGAAGAGACTTGGAGTTTCAGGTTGGTGATAAAGTTGTTTTAAAGATATCGCCATGGAAGGAAGTACTGAGATTCAAAAAGTGAGGAAAGCTGGGTCCCCGATACGTTGGGCCGTATGAGATAGTTCAAAGAGTTGAGAAGGTGGCATATTGTCTATGATTACTAGAGGATCTGTGACAGAACCCGACCCAGAATCCTATAACGTGGACCTAGGTAGGCCCTGCCGGGTACCATAACGAAATGCTTTCCAAAGTCCGTTATCAACCCTGAGAAATTCTATGAGGTGAACCCTAAAATTTATATTAATTTCTTTTAGATATATTCTCTTAAACACGGGAAAATGTTTTTTTCTAAAATTCCTGGATTAAAATGGACAGAGTTTTCCCTGTTTTTTTGAAAATCTATATTTCATAAACCTGTAGAAATACACTTTAAATATTTCTCACATCTCTTAGCTGCAAAGAGGACCTCCTGTCCCTACCCAAATCAATCAACACATGCATTCTTGATCATACTCCAACAGACATTTATAGCAGAACAACCTATTGGGATTTATGCTTATGTGCCATCCCATAGTGTATAAATATATAGTGATAGTATTTATATAATTATTATTTCTAATAAAATCGTTAATATTATTTATTATTAAATGGTAAGATGCTTGTAACGTTTCAGACATTGTATGATCTGAAGAAGTTCAGATCTAGTCTAAAAGAGTTTAGACAAGGGCTAGGAGTTAGCAACTCTAATAGTTATAAAAACTAAGAGTTAGTGGTACTAAGAGTTAGTAAGTTTATAAGAGTTAGCGAAATCTAAAGAGTTAGAGCCTTGTCTAAAAAGGGACAATGACCTAAGAATATATTAGTAATGACATGGCTTCAAGGAGTTACAGATAGTGCTAGGAAATGTCATTATGCAAGTATGTTCTCAAACATAATGTTTCCGATCTAATTTCATCGATGCGGGTGTATCGGTGGAACCCATTAATATAGATTAGTGTATGTTTATGTCTGGATGGTCCAGATGGTTAGTCTTAGCAAACCATGAGCTTAGTAGGAAGCTTGTATAGAGACGCAGGTATTCAGTAAGGACTGGATATTGAACAGACTCACGAAGACATCCAATAGACATCTCATAAAGCCATCAATGGAAGGTCTTCCAAGTTGAGTAGTATTTGTGGTCCTTTAACCTGAGCGCCACGGTGGGCTTGTGAGTGATCCACCATGCTTTGGTTTCACACATGTCAGAAACCTTTCATAGTCTGACTGTTGGGTGTCGCTGGGTATGGTCCGATGCTCATGGAGTCCGGTGTGCGTAGATATGGGATCCGTCAGCTCATATGAGTGGGTTACATATCCTAATGCTCCGAAATTATATTTTAGAAAGACTTGTGGCCGCAAGCATATACCTTGGAAAAGATATTCTGAAGAAATAACAATATCACAAAAGTGTTTGTGGATATTGTTTAATGAAATATAAATCTAGAGATAAGTTCATGATTGAGCAAATAAGAGATTTGACGATGATGATCTATATCTCTGCTCTTCAAGGATATAAATGATGGAAGGATTATATGAATATGCAATAACCTCAACTTGCATGGTCTAACACACTAATTTGTAATATCCATAACGTGTGTGTGGGACATTGTTCACGGACATATGGAGAAGCTTCATATGACAAATTAGGTGTGGACCTAAAGAGTCTCATAATATGAAGTGTATTCGTTGAGCACTGAGGTAGCCGATTGGATTGAATAGTTCGATCCAATAAATTTCAGCAAAATAGAATAATTAGTTAGGGATCCCTCGGGAAGTACATTTGTCAAGACTTAATTGTTAAGTAAATCACTCAATTAATTAATAAGGTTGTTGATTAATAAAATATTGACAAGTGGCAAAATTTGTTCCATTATTTAATTTTACCTTTTTACTATTTACCTTTGATAGTAAAAATTAGTAAGGTAAAAATTAATTATTCAAAATTATTTTAAATAATTAAATTATATATTATTATTATATTATTAGATAATATTATAATATATATAGATCATGGCATTGTATTTTAATACAATGAGGGACCTAAATATTGGCCATTTATTTACCTATTATAATTATAGTAATTATATTTGTTAGGTAAAAATTAATTTTGGTGGCCATTATTTTAGTGTTTGGTTAAATTAATTCTAAGTGGGAGACCAACAATAAAATTGGTGGAGCACTTAATTTTGTTTAATCAAATGTTGAATAACAAAATTGATTTGCAAAACAATTGAATCATTTGATTCAATTCTTGTGATGAATTTGGCAAAGGAAGAGAAAAAAAGGTAAGAGAAAATTTTGGTTTTTGTTCATTTTTCAAGTATTGAAAATTGTAGAACTTCTCTTCATCTTATTCTCTCATGGATGGATTATAATGAACAAAAATAAATGGAGAAAGAGATTAATAATTATGACAAGAGTTGTTCACCATAATTAATCTCATGTAGAAATTGTCTCTAAGATTAATATACAAGAGTTGTATGTTAAATATTTCTAGATAATACAAGAGTTGTATAAAAAATATTTACCATCTCTATTTGAGAAACAAAATTGTATTCAAAAGCGTTTGAATATAAGTTGCTGAAAATTCTAAGATTAAGTTATCATTCTAGCTCCTTAATCCCACCAAAAGTTATGGACTATAATTGTTCAACATATACTTCAAGGTGAGCTCTAGACATGGATTGTTGGAGGACTTGAAATTTTTTGTAAAACTACCTTCATTAGGTGAGTTATTTTATATTATGTTATAATACAATATTGTTCATCATGTTTATGTTGTATAATTGCTATACTTGCATGTATATGTGATATATATGTTCAATTTGTTAAATTTGGTGTATTTGTAATATGCTTCCGCTATATATATATTGTAATTTTTTTTTAATTATGTATACACTCGTATATCACACACTCGAGATCCCCAACACAACCAACCATTTCAGAAAAGTATAAATATGTATCTTAGATCCAAAATCTGTTATACATGTTATATAATGCAAAACTAAATATGATACCTGAATATGCACTAAATGTATATATATGACTTTGCACATGCACAGGAGATCGTCGTAGGGCTGGCCCACTACTGATCTACAGGAGAAACTGTAGGTGGAACGTTGCTGGCTGTACCTGGGGGAAAAATAGAAATGCCAAAAATAAAGGGTGAGTTGATAAACTCAATGAGTGGGTGTGAAATCTGAATAATTGTGGAAACATGCTGAAAATTCAAAAAAATACTGAAAACTGTTCTTAATTGTTTCTAAATCTCGAATACTGGTAAAACTCTACCTAATGGTTTTCTTTATTTAAAATTTTAAAACTTAATAGGCTACTGCTGAAATCTGTAAATATTATTAACAAACATTTTATTTATTGGAAAAAATACATATCTCATACAATTATCTAAAACTTCTACTTGATTCTAGTCTATCTAAAAAACACTAATGGCTACCTTAATGCTGGACCCATTCATCGACATAGCCGACAAAATAACTCGGTCATAGGGCGGTCTCCAGTAACAACAACCATTGTGACTAATCTGATAAACTAATAAATTTGAGACATCTCATTGACTATGTGACGGAATATATATCACAGACATACATCACAGACACCCCGTAGCATAAGCGACTTACAAACTCGACACCCCAACTCCCTGGAGTTAGTACCACTCAACCCAACTAATTAATCTGCCCACAAATACCAAGTGTACCGGCCGGGTCTATACTATCCCACAGGGATCTGAATCTGATAGCTGATGACTAATGAATGGGGTACCATTGGCCTTTAAAAACTAATAGCGTGTAAAAACTATTTCTTACTGCTGAAAAATAAATCTTTAAACTGTTGAAAATACTGAACTCTAATTTTAAAATTTTGCGGATTTTTAAATGATAAATTTTCAATTCTCATTATATAAAAATATCAAATAAAATATCATTATGCTTTCATTAATTCTTAAAAGTCCTGTAACTTGAATAAATTACTTGAAACAACAACATTTAAATTAGAAAGCACATAAATACTAATAATTTAAAATAAACTGCACTTAATTTCTTTAAATTGTTTTCCCACTCACCAACTATCCTACGCTAAAGTTTCTTTTCCGGACGTGTCTTTTCATCGGTTTCGACCTTCGGCACCTACAAAGCATAAATTATGCTTTAGTCCCCCTAAAATGGCAAAATTACCAAAATTCGCCTATAATACATCTTTCGGCCACATCAAAATTCCTTTTTAAATTTACAATTTTGCCCTCAATAATCTCAATTTATACAAAAGCTACCATTTGTTTGTCAAAGGGGTCTATAATCTCTTATAATTTTCTTTGGACATAATTATCCCTACTCTTTGTCATAAATGACCATTATGTCCTATGTCCTATATCCTAACTTTTATTTCCACCCATCAAAACTCATCTTAAGGGTCCTAGAATTCATTCTTAACCCTCAATTTTAGCTAATTACACTTGTACCACTAAAAGCCCCAAAATGACCCAAATGAAATTTTTACCATTTTTCAAATTTCTTCTTAACTATGGTCTTATCTATTCTCCAAATTCATTCTAATGCCCTACATTTATTCAATTGAAGTCCAATTATACAAAAACCCTAATTTACTATTCTATGGTTTGGAATTCTCACCTTTTAAAGCAAATTTACCCTTAATCCACACTTAAATCCTGCTTAAGCGCTTGCTTAGGATGTGATGCTTACACAAAAACTTATTAGTACAAATATTGAATTTTTACTACTTAGTCAACCAAACAATTCTAAACATATTCAGTGTGCACCCAACGCCAAAATTGACTATAAAATTATCCAATTGGGTCTTTTGCGGCTCATGTAAACACCTAAAAAAATGTTACAAGGAGGGTTAAAATCTAAAACTTCTACGGTTCTCTAATTGTCAAATACTGAAATTCTAGGTATTTGACTATTCATAGGAACTGAGCATTACAATTTCACCCCTCTTTAAAAAACTTTCGTCCTCGAAATTTTAAATCATACCTATCTCAAAAAGGTAGGGATGATATACCATCATTTGGTCCTCACGTTCCTACATGACTTCTTCTATTCTATGATTAGTCTATAACATTTTTCACTGAAGGAACACCTTTATTACGAAGCACCTGTTCTATTCCATCGAGAATCTACACTGGTTCCTCCTCGCACACTAGATTTTCCCTTAATTCTATAGACTGCTCCTGTAAGATATGCGTTTGATCTGTTATATACTTGTGAAGCATGGACACATAGAACACATTATGAATTCTAGCCAAATTTTTTGGTAATTGTAGGCGGTATGCTACTTCGCCAACCTTCTCTGTGATTTCATACGCCCCAATGTACCTAGGGCTCAGCTTCCTTTACTTCCCAAAACGTAGCACTCCTTTACAAGGTGAGATCTTCAGGAAAACCTTGTCCTCAACTTCAAATTTCAGGTCCTTTCTTCGATTGTCTGCATAGCTTTTCTACCTATCATTAGCTATCTTCAACCTTTGTCTTATAATCTGAATTTTCTCTGAGGTGACTTAGACAATCTCAGAATAGAAGCTTCCTCTCACCTACATCATCCCAGCAAACTAGAGTTCTACACTTTCTTCCATACAATGCCTCATATGGTGTCATTCCAATGCTCGAATGATAATTGTTATTATAGGTAAACTCCATTAACGGCAGATAGTTATCCCAGCTTCTCTTAAACTCTATTACATAAGCTCTAAGCATGTCATCCAATATCTAAATCACCCATTCTGATTGTCCGTCGGTCTGTGGGTGAAAAGCTGTGCTAAAATTTAGTTTAGTGCCTAGAGCCTTCTGTAAGTTAGGCCAAAATTGGGAAGTGAACCATGGATCTTAGTTTGAAACTATGGATATTGGAGTTCCATGAAGCCGCACGATCTCGTCTATATATAATTAGGCCAACTTCTCTAAGGTATAATTACTCTTGTTGGCCAAAAAATGGGCGGACTTCGTCAGTTGGTCTATAATCACCCATATAGCGTCATACCCCATCTGGCTACGCGAAAACCCTACTATAAAATTCATAGTAATGCGTTCCCACTTCCATTCTAGAATTGGAAGCGGTTGTAGGAGGCCTGCAAGTTTCTGATGCTCCACTTTCACCTATTGGCATATTAGGTATTTGGAGACAAATTCAGCTATGTTTCTCTTCATGCCCTTCCACCAGTAATGCTCCCTCAGGGTCCGGTACATCTTGGTGCTCCCTGGATGCATGGCATAGGCATCAATGAGCTTATTCCATAATCTTCTTTCCTACTTCTCCCACATCTGGAATACATAATCTTTGACCCAACATTACTGTACCATCATTAATTACTGTAAAATCTTTCTATTGTCCTTCCATAATCGCATTCCGCAATCTAATCATCTGAGAATCTTAAACCTGTAGCTCTTTAATCTGATTAATAAGTCTTGCCTAACTTAAAATGTAGCTAGCAATGCTCCTGACTCTGATAATTCTAGATTCACACCTAAAGACCTCAATTCTAATAACATCAAATGAGAGGCCCTTAAGTGAGCCACTGAACCCATAGCCTTCCTACTAAGAGCATTTGCCATCATATTTGCTTTTCTTGGATGGTACTCAATGGTGCACTCGTAATCTTTTATTAATTCAAGCCATCTCCACTATCTCATATTGATCTCTTTCTGTGTAAATAGATACTGTAGGCTCTTATGATCTGGAAATATCTTAAAGGGAATTCTATATAAATAATGTCTCTAGATCCTCAGGTCAAACACTACTGCAGCTAACTCTAGGTCATTTGTAGGGTAATTCTGCTCATGCCTCTTCAGTTATCTCGAAGCATAAGCTATCACTTTTTCATTCTGCATCAAAACACAATCTAGACTTTGCCTAGAGGCATCACAATGTACGATGAACTCATCATTCCCCAACGAAAATGTAAGTACTAGGCTGAGACTAATCTCTTTTTCAACTCATCGAAACTCTGTTGGAAAACTTTCGACCATACAAATTTCTCTTCTTTCATAGTTAGCTTAGTTAGTAGGGCAGCTATCTTAGAAAACCCTTCCACAAATTTATGATAGTATCCAACCAAACCCAGAAAACTACGAACCTCACTTATATATATAGGCTGCTTCCAATTTAGTATAGCCTCGATCTTTTGAGGATCCACTGACACCCCGTCTTCTGAGATAACGTTCCCCAGGAATGTAACCTTAGCCAGCCAAAATTTGCACTTACTAGGCTTGACATATAATCGATGTTCTCCTAAAGTCTGTAGAATTACCCTCAAGTGCTCTACATGATCCTCCTTACTACGTGAATAGATTAGTATGTCATCAATAAATACTATTGCAAACCGATCAAAAAATGGCTTAAATATCCGATTTATCAGATCTATAATTATAGCTGGGGCATTCGTCAACCTAAAAGGCATGATTAGAAATTCATAATGCCCGTAACGAGTCCTGAAGGCAGTCTTAAGAATATCCTCTACTCTGTACTTGGCCTACACTACTCTGTCCCTAAACTAGGGCTCTATTCTCTAATCTGCTATTGGGCCTCACATTAGGGCAATCTCTCATCAAGTGGCCCTCCTATCCACATTTGTAACAGCCGGTGGTCCCTATTCTGCACTTCCTTGGATGAGATCTACCGCACCTACTGTATGCCTAAAACTTCCTCATACCCTCTCGGCCGCCTCTAGATCCTACTGACTGTGTGTGTACTGAGGCTTGGCTGGGCCTGTTTTGGACTCCTTGGCTAGGCCTCTAGCTACTGGATCTCACAGATCTCTCATTAGTCCTCATCACCTTACTCGGGCCTCCCTGATTACTACCCGTCCAACTATGCTTTAGACTCTGCTGACACAGCCTAGGGATGTGTCACGGACTTAATTTCTCGAAACCATGCGGCCTTAGACACTTGCTAGTGCTAAGCAGCCTACAAGACCCCAATAACCAAAGAAAGAGATGAAGAAGAAGCACACCAAGTATTTGAGAGAATGCTCTCGTATTTTATTACTAAAGAGAGAATACAAAGCTATACACTTACAAGCTAAGAGTATTTCTACAATTTGGAGGATTGATTCTCAAATGAGAACTCCACCTATTTATAGCTAAAGCTATATACAATGGACGGCTAGGATTAACTCTAATCCAATGGTCCACATCTAAAGAGGAGAATATGCTAAGGAATATTCCAAAAGATGCCAACTACCAAAAGTATATCCAAAGGAATATGCCTTTTCTAGAAAACTCCCCCACCTACCACACCCATGTGGCATTAACCCAAATCTATTGGGCCTTCTAGAAGCTCTAGCCCATTTAACCCAAAATGGACTAGGTCCTCCCTTTGTGGTCCTGTCGCGCGCCAAATACTCGAGTAATTGCTTGAGAATATTTGGGGCGTGACATTCTCTCCCACCAAATTCACGCGATGCCCTCGTCGCGTCTTCGCTGGAACTTGCGCACCCCATTCTGCAAACTCTGGCTGTGCGCTCTCGTGTCCCAAGCATGCTCTCCCATCCGGCAACCCTGATGCGATATTTCTATATCATAAATTAAGTGCAAGTATACACTATCGTATGCAAGTAATAAAGAGACTAAATAAGTCGGATGTCGAACCCACAGGGATAATGTTTTCTTTTTAACCAATTACTAAAATTATATCTTCCTAATAATTATTCAGATAAATAAAAATCCAAGAATGAATGTAGAAAATATAAAAGTAAAAACACAAAGCAATGAGATTTAAAGATAACAACGTAGAGAAAACCTAGGATTAATATTATCCCTCAATATACTTTTTAATGATTAATCCTCTAATATTTAACTCACTTAGTCTTTATTATTGATCAAGACACTAATGTATTCATAAGCCTCTTCCAAGGTCATGCAAGTATACCCTAATTTACCAAATACCTATATTCCTATGGTACTTGTAATAAATTAAGATTCATTAAGATTAGGTCTTATTGATCATACATGCCAATTAGGTATATTCCTATCCTAAATTGAAACTTGCATATGCAACATTGAATCTTACTCTACAATCATGCATCAAATTACCTAGGTCTAAATATTATGATTCCTCTTCCGAGTTTATCAATAATATTACCAACTCATTCACCATATATTGGCCAGATATATTGAAGCATTAAACACAAGTAATTTAAATAATAAAGGACTAAGTTTATTAAATATTCAAAAGATATGGCAATTTAAGCGCACATATTGAGTTCAAATATTAACCCTAGAAAATAAGTTAGCTCATGGCTACAAGAGAACAGCAGTAAAAATAATTATAAATCATGATACAATTATTAGCAAACCGATATAGACGTCGAATTGCTCTTAATTGCGCTGCCTAGGAACTCTTGATGCCGAAGAACGTCTTGTATCTCTCTCTAAAGTTGTTTCAATTAAGCTTCTATTACTCTCCAAGACTCGTGCTCTATATTCTTCGTGCTCTTGGGTCGTCTTGGATTCGTTCTTGAAGGTTGGGAACGAGTGGCTTTATATAGGGATTGATATGAGCTTGAAAATCTCAATTCTCGTCGGACTAGGACTCGCACTACCGCTGGCGCGCTATGCATCTGTCGCTGGGGCGACGCGTGAAAAAGCTATTACCGCTGGAGCGGTGGGATCTTGGTGCTGGGGCGCTGCATGAAAACGGCTTCACCGCTGGCGCGGTATGTTGATATCGCTGGGGCGATGAATCATCGCTGGCGCGGTAAATATGTGGCGCTGGGGCGCTAGACGCGACTTAATCAGGTCGTTTTTCTTATTTCAATCACTATTCCAACGCTGGGGCGAAAATACTTGTGGCGCGGGGGCGTTGGACTCATAATTTGAAAACTTTGCATTCTTTCTTTAAATTTCGTTCAAGTCCCTATAATTAACAATAAAGCACATAAATAGCCATCTATTCTCATAAAATCATAAAATATCAATAATAAAAACATGAGAAAATATATGACAAATTTGCCCTTATCAAACCCTTTCCACTCGACAAAGTACTCAAGACTCCTCCTAAGTTTCTCCCCTTTGTCATGGCGTGTGGAAATCCCCAAAGGTTCCCGGTTGTGTGGCTCAAATTCTGCATCTCTCGTACCTCCACGGTACTGCTTCCAACAGCTTGCAGAATACACCTGATGTCGCCACTGCCGCTGTCTCGAAGGTAACTCTACCTTACGCGAGACGTTGCCAACTCTCTTGGCAATCAACCTTGGCCCCTCGTCCTCACGATCAAGGCCCTTGTGAAGTGGGCGTGCTGACTTGCGTTGTGGTGGAAGCATTGTCTCCATCACCAAGTCCCCCGCACTATGCTTGACACGCCGCTGCTTGTCTTCGACCCACTCCTTGTGTTGAAACTGCACATCATGTGACACCTTGGACTTTTGGATGACACCCGCATCCAACAACTCCTCGAGCTGCCCCTGCAACTCTCCCATCTCCGATGGAGGCGTCAACCCCATAGTTGGAAGCGTAATCTCAAGCTCCAACTTGCCCTCAATTACATCTCTTGAAGGCGGTTCTTCCGGTATGGCAGTAGGCTTGACCCCATTGTGCTCCCCGAGCACTTCTGCAACAACCTTCGGTATTTCATCCTTGCCCCCATTTGCCGCATCATCCACCCCCGTTGTTGAGGCTGAATGTAACCCTTCTTTGCGCCCAGCATCTACCCTTAGTTGCATTGCGGAAAGGACCTTGGCGTTTGGCTTGGATCGCCCACCCTTGGGCATGTTTACCGTCGGTATCATTCGAGGCCCTCCTTCCAAAATACACATATAGTTGTGTTGAGGAAGTAACACAACATCGTACTGCCGTAAGAACTCCATACCTAGCACCACGTCAAAATCATCGAGAGGTGCTACCGAGAAGTTTACCTCACCGTGCCATTTGCCAATGTGAATTTCAGCTCCATGAACCGCCCCATCTAGCGGCTTGGCTCTTGCATTCACGGACTTGAGGTATCCCTCTCCTTTCCCTACATAAAGGCCCAAGCGTTCCACTTCCGCACGCTTAATGAAGTTGTGCGTAGCCCCCGTATCAACCAACACTTGAGTCTTGATGCAATTGACATAGGCTTAAATGTACATGAGCGCTGTCCCCGTCGGCGCATCTGCACGCCGCTTGGCTTTGAGGGAATTGAACAGCTGCATGCAACCCATACGGCTCTGTTCGCCCTCGTATTTTGCCTCGTACATTGCATTGAAAGCCTTCTTTTTCGGACAGTCCTTCACCCAATGATCCCCGTCACAAAGGAAACAGTTAGACTTCGGACCATTACCTCTATGGCCGTTGCGTTTCTGCTCCTTCCACTTGGGTGGTTTGCCTTTCTCTTCCTTGTTCTCCGGAGGCTGAAACTCTTTGGCTTCGCCACCCTTGCTGTGATTGGGTTTAGAATTCTTGGACTTTCCCGAATCTCCCTTGCGGTAATCCATGAGCGTCTCCGCCATTGTAAGGGCGTCAGATATATTCTGCACTCCACGCCGCTTCAACTCATTGGCTGCCCAGGATTGTAACCCATCCAGGAAATTGAACAACAAGTCCTCCTCGGCCATGTTGCGGATTTGCAGCATCAGCAAAGAGTACTCCTCTACGTACTCCCCAATGGACTTCGTTTGTTTCAACTCCTTCAACCGCTTGCGAGCGTCGTGCGCCACATTCTCCGGATAGAATTGACGCTTTAACTCCCGTTGTAAACAGCTGAAGCAACATGTGTTCGAATCCTAGGATTAAGTCTCACAGCAAATCTACTCGCTTTCTGCTCTTCATCATCTGCTATAAATGGGACTAATTACATCAACTCTAAGAATTTCGTCTCATATTTTGCTACTGACAGCGATCCCTGTTCTAATTTAAAGAACTCCTCTATTCGGGCATCCTCATAACTCTTAGGATAAATCTTGCCTGAGAACTCTCTTTTGAATAATGCCCAAGATATACCTTCTGTGCGCCTCCTCTACAGCGTCCTCCACCAATCGTTTGCTCTCTCCTTGAGTAGGAATGCTGAGTAAGAGACCATCTGGTCCTTAAAGCACCTCATAATCAGAAAAATCTCTTCATTGTTCTCCAGCCATGATAATGCTCTCTCTGGATCTCCGGTGCCATCATATGACGTGGCGTCCGATTTCTTGGCTCGTTTTAACAATACCCCTGACTCTCTCAGCTGCTAAATTGCGATAGCCAACATCTGAGCCATCTGTGCCATATCCATAGCTCCACCATGTGGCTCCACACGTTGAGGTGACTCCGGAGGGGCTGGTGGTCTCAGGACATTTATTGACTCATTAACTCGTTATTCAGGTACTATAGCTCGAGTAGTGGCTATCCTGATAGGTGGTCGTCCACTACAATGCATACTTATGTGCATGCCAATAACGAAATATATTAATTATGCATGAATTGTAATTTTCATAATGCTAAAAATGCATGCCATACTCACAAAAATCCAACCCAAAATAACTATTTAACTCAAAACATCGAAAACCTTACTTTAATACAAATCTGACAGAACCCAACCTAGAATCCTACAACGTGGACTTAGGTAGGCCCTGTCGGGTACCTCAACGAAATGCTTTCCAAAGTTCGCTATCAACCCTGGGAAATTCTATGAGGCGATTCCTAAAATTTCTCTTAATTGCTTTTAGATATATTCTCATAAACACGGGAAAATATTTTTTTATCTAAAATTCCTGAATTAAAACGGACAGAGTTTCCCCTGTTTTTCTAAAAATCTATATTTTATAAACCTGCAGAAAATACACTTCAAATATTTCTCACATCTCTTAGCTACAAAGGGAACCTCCCATCCCTACCCAAATCAATCAACACATGTATTCTTGATCATACTCCAACAAACATTCATAGCAGGACAACCAACTATTTCAAAAAGGCATAAATATATATCTTAGTTCCAAAATCTGTTATGCATGCTATATAACGCAAAACTAAATATGATACATGCATATGCACTAAATGTATACATATAACTTTGTACATGCATAGGAGATTGTCGTAGGGCTGGCCTACTACTGATCTACAAGAAAAATTGTAGGCGGAACGCTGCTGGCTATACTTAGGAGAAAAATATAAACATAAAAAACAAATGGTGAGTGGATAAACTCAATGAGTGGGTGCGAAATACGAATAATTGTGAAAACATACTGAAAATTCAAAAAAATTACTAAAAACTGTTCTTAATCATTTCAAAATCTCGAATACTGGTAAAACTCTATCGAGCGATTTTCTTTATTTAAAATTTTAAAACTTAATAAGCTATTGCTAAAATCTGTAAACATTATTAACAAACATTTTATTTATTGGAAAAACTACATATCTCATACAATTGTCTAAAACTTCTGCTCGGTTCTAGTCTGTTTGAAAAAACACCAATGGTTACCCTAATGCTGGACCCAGTAGTCGACGTAGCCGACAAAATAAGTCGATCACAGGGCGGTCTACGCTAGCAACAACCACTGTTACCAAAGTGATAAACTGATTAATCTGAGACATCTCGCTGTCTATGTGGCGGAATATACATCGCAGACATATAACGAGACAACACCCCATAGCATAAGCGACTAACAAACGAGACACCCTGACTCCCCGGAGTTACTAGCACTCAACCCAACTGACTAACCTACGTATGATTACGGGGTGTACCGGCCGGGTCTATACTATCCCCACAAGGATCTGAATCTAATAGCTGATAACTGATAAATGGGGTACCACTGGCCTTTGAAGACTGATTGTGTTTAAAAACTATTTCCTACTGCTGAAAAATAAATCTCTAAACAGTTGAAAATATTGAACTCTAATTTTAAAATTTTTTGGTATTTTTAAATGATAAATTTTCAATTCTCATTATATAAAAATATCAAATAAAATATCATTATGCTTTCATTAATTCTTAAAAGTCACATAACTTGAGTAAATTACCTGAAACAACAACATTTAAATTAGAAAGTACATAAATACTAATAATTTAAAATAAACTGCACTTAATTTCTTTAAATTGCTTTCCCACTCACCAACCGTCCTATGCTAAAGTTTCTTTTCCGAACGTGTCTTTTCATCGGTTTTGACCTTCGGCACCTACAAAGCATAAATTATGCTTTAGTCCCCCTAAAATGGAAAAATTACCAAAATTCGCTTATAATACATCTTTCGGCCACATCAAAATTCCTTTTTAAATTTACAATTTTGCCCTCAATAATCTCAATTTATACAAAAGCTACCATTTGTTTGTCAAAGGGGTCTATAATCTCTTATAATTTTCTTTGGACATAATTATCCCTACTCTTTGTCATAAATGACCATTATGTCCTATGTCCTATATCCTAACTTTTATTTCCACCCATCAAAACTCATCTTAAGGGTCCTAGAATTCATTCTTAACCCTCAATTTTAGCTAATTACACTTGTACCACTAAAAGCCCAAAATGACCCAAATGGAATTTTTACCATTTTTCAAATTTCTTCTTAACTATGGTCTTATCTACTCTCCAAATTCATTCTAATGCCCTAAATTTATTCAATTAAAGTCCAATTATACAAAAACCCTAATTTACTATTCTAAGGTTTGGAATTCTCACCTTTTTAAGCAAATTTACCCTTAATCCACCCTTGAATCTTGCTTAAGCACTTCGAAACAACTTGAATTTAGTGTGGATTCCTTGATTTGGTTTAGAAATTTCATACACTATTCATATCCTTCCCATCTTCATTTTTGAAATCCTCTCTCTCTCTTATTTTTTTTAACAATTCTTTGAAATAAAACACTTGACCTTTATATATATACCCAAAAATTGTATAATGGCTCTCCAAGAAATTTCTAATTGCTACTTAGTCCTCCAATTAAAAAGAATTTGATTGGTGGCCAATAATTTAATAAATATTACTAATAACTAATAAAATATAATATAATAGACTAATATAAGCAATTGTCCCAATTTGATTCATCCATATGTCTTAATATACACATACTTATCCAAAAAAAATAGCTTGCTTAGGGTGTGATGCTTACACAAAAAATTATTGGTACAAATATTGAATTTTCACTACTTAGTCAACCGAAAAATTCCAAAAATATTCGGTGAGCACCCAACGCCCAAATTGACTATGAAATTACCCTATTGGGTCTATTATAATCTGGCTAGAATCCATGATGTGTTTCATATTTTCATGCTTCGTAAGTACTTAGCAGATCCTTCGCACATCCTAATGGAACAGTCAGTAGAATTGGATGAGAAACTGACCTACGAAGAGAAGCCTATGCAAATACTAGATCAGAAAGAGCAAGTGCTTCGTAATAAAAGCATTCCCTTAGTGAAGGTGTTATGGATGAACCATGGAGTCGAAGAAGCCATGTGGGAACGTGAAGATAAGTTGTGAGTACAACATCCCCACCTCTTTGAGACAGGTATGATTTAAATTTCGGGGATGAAGTTTTTTTAAGGAGGGGTAAAATTGTAATATCCAATTCCTGTTAGTAGTATTGGCACCTAGATTTCGGTATAGAGTAATGAAGACACCGTAAGGTTACCCGATTTTAACCTTATTAGAAATATTTATTTTATGGTGCACGTGAAAGATATTAGACCTAATTTGGTAATTTCACATTAGGTTGGAGCATCGAACAACCCTAGAATATTTTTGAAAATTTTCTCTATTGGCTTGGAAAAGGAAATTTTAAATTACTACATAATTTTTCATTTAAGGGTTAAGTATGGAACAAGCCTTTATTGAGAAACACAATCCATATATAAGAGAATGGACCAATTAGAAATTATCTAATTGATTGCCAAGTTGAAAATTCTAGTTAGTTCATTGGACTATTCTAACTAGATAGTTACAAAGTAACCAATTGCATACTTAGTTTCTAAATAATGGCAATTTATAAATTTTGAGTTAGTTGAGGGGCAAATTGGTCTTTTGGGAGAGCACTATAAATATGATAGAAGTGTGTAGAAATTTCAAGTGATCAAAGCACAACACTTAGAGCAAAAGAGAGTAAAATTCATGCAAGAAGAGTGGTGCTGTCATAGTAACATTTCAAGGTTTTTTTTAATGATTTTTCATGTTTAATCAAGCTATAAGAAGGTCAAGTATAAGTTCCTAAACTCAATTGAAGCCTCCATTAGTGAAAATCCAAGAAAAAGAGGTAAGAAAAGCATTATTTTGTGAGATTAATATGTGAACTTTCAAGATTACTTCAATTGATATTCTTGTGTGTATTCTTGGTTTAGATTGAGTTGAATTCTAGTGTGGAACTTGAATGAGTCATTAAAGTGAAGAAATGGCATGGTAAGAATTAGGATTTTGGGTGATTTGAATGTAGAGACTTCAATTGGTTGAATTATAGCATTAGAATGAAATTGGCTTGATTTTAATGTAATTGGAACAAGAAATTGAGAAAAGAAATGTGTTGGAACATAGAGTGAAATTCTACCACTTTAGGGAAGTTAGGGATTGAGTTGTATTTTGGTTAAGTTGTTGTGTATAAATGGTGCCTTATGTATATTGAATTTATGTGCTTGATGGAAAAATCAATAATGAAGAGAATGTGACATAATTGTTCATTTTGGAAAGGTGAAGGGCAATTAGGTCCAACTAAGTTATAAGGCGGTGAATAATTTTTAGGGCATTGGATGGTGAGTTAGATTAGATTAAATGACTCCGTAAATAAAAATTGAAAAGTAGTATCCATCCGGGCTTTGTATGTTGATTAAGGCATTTAGTAGTAAAATGAGATTCTAATGTTTGAATTAGTTCTAAATGTCATTTATGGCGTGTAGGTGAAGAAAACCAAGACCTGTAACGAGAGCAGAAATCCAGAGTGAAATTGAGCTCGGAGCAGTTGTAAGTGAAAATCTGTCATTTCTTTTTATCTTCCATTTATTATGTTTCTGTATAATAAAAATGTATATTTTATATGCTTTTAATGCATAAACATGATCTTGATATATATATATATGCTTTTACATGTTCGGTTTAAGAAATGGCTTTAAAGTTACTGCATCCATTTCAAAGGCCATTGGTACCTTCAGATTATAGTGGTGGTAATTGTATTAGACCAGACTGGTATATCCTGTACATATGGGCAGGTATTAGGGGTGTGTCAGTAACTCCGAGAAGTCAAGATGTCGAGTTATGTGAGTCGTTCTATGTGTACGGGATATTGTCTCGCTATATGTATGCGATGTAGGATTCTCTGTATAGCCAGTGAGATGTCTTGATGATTTCACTGTGGGTGCAGCTAGTTGAGGCGCCCTGTGACCTACTCACATGTGCGGTGCTAGTTGAGTCACTGCATGAGTATAGAGTTTTAGGGTTACCATCGGTACAGTTTAGAAGAAAATGGCTGAGTGATGGCTTTAATAGTTTTCGATTTACTGATTGCATATTATGTGTTTATATGCACATACTAGTTATTATGTTGTACAGATTTTGGATATTGTTTTTCATAGATGTAAATAAAACCCGTTTGGCAAGATTTCATCGGCATATAATGTTTACAATCATTTTCCGGCTTTATACAAGTTTTAGAAACATGAATTATGCATGTCTTTTAGAATTGAATACTTATGCAAAATTTTATTTTATTCGAAATCTTAAATGCACTCACTGAGCTCCTTTAGCTCACTCGTTTATGTTTTATGTTTTCTATCCCCCTCCAGGTGCAGACCTCAGTGCGCGAGTCACTGATTCTCCTACAGCTCATTAGTGGCCCAGTCATATGAATATTTTGTAAATGTAAATATGCTAAATAGCACTCTTTTTATTTTCTGTATAATAATTATAGGCATGTATATTTGTACATATGTTTTGGACAAACACGAAGTGGTTTCGATAATTTTATGATTATTTCACTTCTTTATCAGTATTCCAGTTTTATGATTATAATGAAATTATTGAGTTGTGTTGGATTTGGTTTGGAAAAGACCGGAGGTCCTATTTGGTAGTATTGAGAAGTGTTTGAAATAGAAATGCAATCTCTTTGCAGGTTTTATATTGGATTTTCTGAAAAATAGAGGAAACTCTACCCCTTTTTATAAAAAAAAGTTAATAAGTTACTTTCACGTATATTCCAAAATTTTCTCAGTAATGGCAAGAACTAAAAAGCGGTTCGCCTCGCGAAATTTTTCAACTTATATAGTTATATTATCAGGAACTTCCATCGAGGTGCCCGGCAAGGCCGCTGAGATCTACTGTAGAGGGTCTCGGGCCAGGTCTTGTCAATTCTGGGTACAACCAAATTGAAATTACACTTGAGGATCAAGAAAAAATTACTTTTACATGCGCTTTTGGAACATTTGCATACAAAAGAATACCTTTTGGTTTATGCAATGCACCTACCATATTTCAAAGATGTATGCTCAGTATTTTTAGTGATATGTTCGAATGTTTTCTTGAAGTATTCATGGATGATTTTTCTATTTTTGGTAATTCATTTGACGATTGCTTATCAAATTTATAGAAACTCCTTATTAGATGCAAAGAAAAGAATCTTGTGCTTAATTGGAAAAAATGTCATTTTATGGTTAATCATGGCATTATACTAGGTTATATTATTTCCTCTAAGGGCATAGAAGTGGATAAAGACAAAATTGATTTGATCACCAATCTTCCTTCCCTCCATATGTATAAAACATATTTGGTCATTCTTAGGATATACTGATTTTTATAAAATGTACATTAAAGATTTTAGTGACATATCTAGACCATTGTGTAATCTTTTGTCAAAAGACACTTTTTTTGAATGGACTACGGCTTGTCAAGAAGCATTTGATAAACTTAAAAGCATATTAGCTTCTGCTCCTATTATTCAATCTCCTAATTAGTCTTTACCTTCTGAAATTATGTGTGGTGCTAGTGATTAGGCAATTGGATTTGTTTTAAGGCAAAGAAAAGATAAATGTCATATACTATGCAAGTAAAATATTTGATAGTGCTCAAATGAATTATTCCACAACTAAAAAGGAATTACCTGCAATAGTATTTGCTTTGGAAAAATTTAGATCTTATCTTGTTGGTTTATCCATTGTTGTATTTAGCGATCATGTAGCTTTGAAGTATCTTCTTTCGAAGAAGGATGCCAAGCCAAGGTTAATTAGATGGATACTTCTCCTCCAAGAATTCAACATCACAATTAAGGATAAAAAATGAATTGAAAATATTATGGTCGATCACTTGTGTAGACTTATTTGTGATGAATCTTTTGAAACTTCATGAATCAATGATACATTTCTAGATGAATAACTTTTTGGTATTGTTAATTTACCTTGGTTTGCTGACATTTGTAATTTTCTTCTTATAGGAAAACTTCCATCTCATTGGCAATCCCAAGACAAAAGAAATTTTTTATGTGAGGTACACAATTTTTTATGGGACTATCCATACCTCTTTAAATATTGTCTTGATTAAATCATAAGACGATGTGTGCCTGATAATAAAATTCATTATGTCATTTCCTTTTGTCATTCTGAAGTTTGTGGTGGTCATTTTTCTTCAAAGAAAACTCCAGCAAAAATTTTACAATATGGATTTTATTGGCCCACCCTTTTCAAAGATACCTATGAATTTTGCAAAACTTGTAAACAATGTCAAATGTTGGGAAGTATAACTCGTAGGAACATGATGCCATTAAACCCAATTTTAGTAATCAAACTTTTTGATTGTTGGGGCATTGATTTTATGGGTTCGCTTTCTTCTTCTTTTGGATACATTTATATTTTGGTGGCTGTTGAGTATGTTTCTAAATGGGTTAAGGCAATCTCCTATAAAAATAATGATCATAAAATGGTTTTGAAGTTTCTAAAAAATAATATTTTGACAAGGTTTGGAATTCCTAGAGTAATTATAAGTGATGAATGTTCACACTTTTGTAACAAACCTTTTGAATTATTGATGAAAAAAATATAGAATCACACACAAAGTGTCTACACCTTACCATCCATAAACATGTAGAGAGGTCGAGCTTGCTAATAGGGAAATCAAATGAATTTTAGAAAAAATTGTAAACCCAAATAAAAAAGATTGGTCTTTACAACTAAATGATACACTTTGGGCTTATCGTACTGCTTTTAAATCACTAATTAGTATGTCCCCCTATAGGCTTGTTTTTGGAAAACCTTGTTATTTACCTGTTGAATTGGAACATAAAGATTTTTGGGCTATCAAAATGATTAACTTTGACTTAGATAAAACTGGTTCACTAAGGAAACTCTAGTTAAATGAATTAGAGGAAATAATGAATGATGCTTATAAAAACTTTAAGATCTACAAAGAGAAAATGAAGACATTTCATGATAAACACATTGCAGAGAAACCTTTGAACTTTCACAAAAAGTTCTCTTGTATGATTTAAGATTACACTTGTTTTCTGGCAAACTTCGTTCTCGATGAACTGGACCTTTCATTGTCAAAAATGCATTTTTCTCATAGAGTTATTGAAATTGAAAATCCAAAAAATAAAAATATTATATTATTAAAATTGAAAATCCAAAAAATAAAAATATATTATTGAAATTGAAAATCCAAAAAATAAAAATATTTTTTAAGTCAATAGAAATTGATTGAAAAACTATGAAGATAGGGTAAAGACCTCTATGTGTCTCGAGGGCATCCAACTTATGGATCCTATCTATCATGCTTGATCAGGTTCTATCTATCTATACCATATTTCATGTTTTGATTTTGTTTGTTATTTTTTTCTCCTGTATGTTTTTATTTCTCGGTTAAGTGGTGGATAACGAGACTCCATGACATTTTAAGTCAGTTTTGCCAGTTTCACAAAATTACTAATACCTTTTTCTTCTTCTTCTTTCTTAAAAAATGGATGACATTTAAAAACAAAATTGAAAAATTATTTGTCCTCATTGCCTCAACATGCCTTAGAAAAGATTCACTAAGTAAGATGTGAAATATTAATGTTATTAATGATTATAAATATACCTACTGATGTACGTTGGTTATTTGAAGCCAATGTCCGATTAGCATGCGAGTTTTTAGACTCATTAATTTCTTATATGCCTAACTTAGGTGAAAGTTCTTTTGCAAAAAGGTGAAAAGTAAAAAGATTAGGTGTTTGTTACAAGTGCACATGTATGACTTATAACACAAAATGCCACAGTTTAGGAATGTTATATATAAATTGCGAAGATAAAATTAGATTCATTAGGAAAGATAAAATTAGATTCATTAGGAATGGCTTGAGTAAGGAGTCTTTGGATGATATTCTAATGACTTTTGAGACGCATCCAGTAGATATGTGCATATTTCCATTCATGATTTATAGATATTATTCCTGAAGGAATGTGAGCAGTACAGCCTCAGGAATCTTACTCTAAAAGACCATGTTTGCCAATTTATAAGAAAATTAGATGGGAAGCCTATCCCTGACCTATAGAAGGCGTTTAAGCTGTTTCTAGATGTAAAACCAGAGGAAGATGTGAGCCACAATCACAATTACTTGTATATATTTACTTTAATAGTTAAATGTTTCATTTTAATCTTAAATGTCTTCTCCAATAATAACCAACCACTCATAGCAGACTTTGATTTTGAAAATTTGCATTTAAAGCCTAATCTCATCCAATAACAACCAACCACCTATTGAAATTTTATATTGCAACGCCTTTTTGGCTCTATAAATATATTATAATATTTATGTACCTTCATACTTACTTAAAATCATTCAAGTGTTGGAGAGTGTGTAACAATTGCAGAAACATCAACTCGTAAATTCGCAAAAATTGGTGTCTTTTGTGGATCTAGCCTTAGAAAAACAAGAGAGTTTGTAGAAGCAGTAGAAACCCTTAATAAGGTGTTAGTTGAGAGAAAAATTCATTTAGTATATGGGGGAGGTAGACGTGGATTAATAAGGTGGGTAGCAGCTACACATAATAAAGGCAGTAGGGTTTTGGGTATCATACTGAAAGCTCTAGCTGTTGAAATATTGTCGGCAAAATAATTGGAGATAAGTTATAGGTATCATCAATGCATGAATGCATATCTCTAATACTTGGGAATGTTGATGCCTTCATAGCTCTACTAAGAGGCTTCAGAACTCTGGAGGAAATTTTTTAAATTACCTCCTAGGCTCAATTGCAAATCCACTAAAAACCCATTAGTTTGTTAAATATTGGCGACTTTTATAATGAGTTGTTATCTTTTCTTGACTATGCAGTGGAAAAGCAATTTATACCATCTGTGGCACGACAAATCCTCATTTTTGCTTTAATGATTGATCAGTTGCTGGATGAATTACAAACTTTCATACTACTGTGTGATCCAAGATTGCGTCAGATAGATTGGTATCTTCTTGACAGTGAGAAAAATGCAAGATAGATTTAACTTTTCGTCTGTACTATTTTTTCTTTGATTTCTTTTTCCGTATTTTGTGTGGTTTATTTGTTGCAGGTTTTTCTTTTCAATAAAAGCTGTTTCAGGTGATATCTTCTATACTCTATTCTTACTGTATTTTGACATTGAGGGTAATGTCTCAATCTAGTTGGGGGGAGAGATAGTTCATATATGATGTCAATGCTACTTTCCTTTTTTTATCATTTTTTTTCCAAAATAATAAAAATAATTTGACATCTGGCATTATGAATGGCATGAGTAAAGGGTTTATTTTTGGACTCTTGAGACGCATTCTAACCCACTTGATATTTTTATTTCATGCATATATGTTCTTAGTAACTCTTGTGTAAATAAATTTGATTTTTTATCAAGGTATGATTTCAAAATTATTTGATTTTAGTCACTTTTTCTATCTATGTTATTAAAAAGTAACTTCTAAAATCATTTCTTAAGCACAATAATAAGTCTTGTGGTAAGATGGATGATTCAATGTATATAGCCAAGAGATTTTTTTTTCATGTTTAAGTATACATTTTCTTAATCTCACACATCTTTTTGTGAGTGAGTGGGGAGATTTGAGAAAACAGCTTATAAGCTTTCATTGATCTTTTGAATTAGTTAATTTTTATTTGGAGTGACATTATTCAAATAAAGGAATAATTTGATTGTCTAACCAAAGGATGACTTGAATTTGTTAAATATATTTCAGTGATAAGTAATTCTTATTTTGTAATATTTTCTGATGTTCTTAAAATTCACAAAAGTGTCAAAAAAAAAGAATCACTTCAGCTCATAAAAGTCTTCGTTCAATGATAGAAGACATAAATGTCCAAAACAAAGAAAAAAGAAAAGAAAATAGAGAGAGACTCAATCTAGTACAATAAAGTCTCTATTTTAAAGACAAAAGTCTTTAGAAAACAATATTTCTCATCAGGTTTTATTTATGATATTCGTGATTGAGGTCCTAAAAGCTAACATGTGGCAAGAATAGTGTAACTCTAAACAATTAATTTTTCGATCTTTGAATTAATATTAGTTTGTTTGTCTGTCCTTAAAGGTAACGTTTTCTTGAGTGCTTATATGTTTTTCAACTTCATTAGTGAAACCCTAACTCTTTAAACTATTTTTTACCAGTGAGGATATAGAGTTGAGGCTTTTACATAAAGAAAATTTTCAATGCAATATATTTTGTAGTTTGTAGTAAGAAAGTTATGGCTTAGTTTGCACACACATGATTTTGAAAGCTATAAAATAACCTTGATAGAGATTGTGATCTTGAACTGACATTTTGTTTGAAAAGTTTAGATAGTTATTTCTTTTAATTTATTTACGTTTGAATTGCTAGGGACTAGCAATAAGTTGGTTAAGGGGTATGATGAACACTTAAAATTACACATTTGATAAGGATTTTTCAGCATCATTTTAAACCATTAGTGTTAAAAATCTCCCTAATTTGACCATGTTTTCAGTATTATATCTAATTAAGTTTTTATCTGTTTTAATACAGGTTTGGTAAAGTGGCTATAACTTTCTACTTAGAAATTCAATTGAAGTAATTCATGAACCTGTGGAAAGATTATTTCATGTATAACAAAATTGGATGTCACACACAATTATGTAATTCGAACATTTAGAGGGTGTAAAATGGCTTTGAAGAGGACTCATCTGCAGTGCAGGTCCAGTCTGTGTAGGCTTTAGTATTTGGACCGTATCTCACAAAATAAGAATTCAATTGATATGATTCAAGAAGCCACAAAAATATATTGTAATTACCTATAATTGTTAAATCCATAAAAAGTCCCATTCGGCCATCTTACTAGTCAAAAGAGTGTTACAAATTCAGTAGAAAGTTTGGTAGTCAAAATGTTGAATGTTTGGTCACACGTGAATAGTTCCTATAAATTTGCATATTTAATGACTCCCTTAGTTGAAGGGGGATATCTTCTGTTATTATTATAATTTTTAGTTCATTTTTTATTTGCATTCCATTTTCTTAAGTTATGTTGATCTAATTCTTAGCTAAGGCTAGGAGTGTAACACTGAATGGAGGTGTAGTTTTGTCACTTTGATCTTACTCTTGCATTTCATGTTTGTGTTCAAGTGATTTGATTCATCATTTTTTAAAGTTATTTTGATTTGATTGAAAATATAGTAATACACGTTAATAGTTTCTTTTAAAACTAACCATTATTCTTCATCTTTGGGTACAAGACTTTATTACTCTTGGACATTAACAAAAGGAACCTTTGCTCTTAGTGATCACTCCCTGTGGATACGACACTTGGACTTACGAGTACATACTATAATTAAGATAACCTACACTTAGGCAATACAATATTTAAGTTGTAGCATATAGGCAATGCGTTCACTATCCACTTTAGTGTTGATGCATGCCTGCTTATGTTTCGTAAAATTTGAAATAATTATCAACTCTCTAACCAGTTATATTTATTATATAAAGGTATGAACTCCTTATATCACAATGCAATTTCCAATGCTTTCCTCATCTGTACATGACAAAGACAATTTACAATTTTAACATTCCCCCTAAAGAGCGATACAATTATATTTATAATATCTAATTGGAAATATTATTTTATAATTACTAGCTAAAAGTTATTTGTATAATCATTTTTTTTATAAGAGAAAGAGTTTTACACAAATAAGAAAAAATATGTTTTAATTTTACGAATAAAAGCTCAAAATTTAGGCTTATGATAAGAGTTCTTTTTAAAAGGATGAAATTATTATTATCACTACTATATTTTTAAATAAATGCATCATTCATTTAATTTACAAGAGGGTATTACAAAGTATAATCAAGTGCAATATGTTGTATATCTGACTGATGTACGGGGAATAAATCTTTGTATACCATAAATATTGTATAAGATTTGAAAATCAATATTGTGCGTAATAATACTTGAACTTCATAAAGAGTTTCATATCTTTCGAATAAAACTCATCGTGTCTTATTTTTGTAGATGTATACTATAAATTGTATAATGATGCACACACCCACTCGTATAAATGAATTAAATAATAGTTGGCAATTTCAACTCATAAACTATTTTTGTATCTAAATTGGTTGATTAATGAAGAATATAAATGGTATATAATTGGTTTGATTATTAAAAGCATATATAATTTTGAATTATATGAGTTCTAACTTCTACATGCTGGCAAGATACCTAAACAAAGCGCCTTATTCTACTTGCTTTCTGCAAACATCAATTATGATTCCCTCCTCTCATCAATTCTTAGTCCTTAATATTCGTTAAATCCAATAATGGAAATGCCATTACAAAATATCTTTATGTTGTAATTTAAGCAATTTTCTAATCTCCCATTATTCCAAACTATTATTTATGAAAATTTTCTCAAGTATAACTCTATGAACTATGGTATAATTGAAGAGAGATAATAATATTAATTAGAATACATCTGACATTCAATTTTTAAGTGATAGTAAGATCTCATATTAACTGTTATGCTTTGTTGTACATTAATATTTTTGTGTGTATATATATAATTAAAATTATTTTAGCCTAGTAAAGTAATAAAAAAATTTAAAAAATGGTCATGCAACATCAGGCAATCACAAAATTATTTACCAATCGAGATGCCAAACCCCAATTATAGATTACTATATAAATTAAAAAACAATTTTTAGATAGGAATGAAATGTAAATTTGGTGAGAATCTGAAACAAAGTTAATGTCAAAGAATAGTGTTGTCTGCTTACTTATAACAATACCACCACAAACGCTCTTTACAACACATAATCAATCCAAACACACCTTACCACACATGTTAATAATGGTGGATATTCACAATTGGTAATTATAACAAATGACTTTATTATTTATCAGGATAATTAGAAACATCTTTTTAAGTTTATGTGAACATTGGCAAAAATAACACAAAATATCAACTCTCTCTTCCTCTTTCTCTCCAAAACATTCATTTTCATAATTGTAGTAATTAATGTTATACATCTCAAGTTAGTCCTAAATTGTATAAGTTATTAGGATGTATCGAACAATAATTGGGTGGTGAAATAGTTTAAATTACAAATTTATCTATTATGCGCTCAATAATTACTTGATACATCATTGTTTAAGATACAACTAAAGATATAAACTTGGGATACGTAAAAAATTTTTACATAGTGAATTAAATTATCAGTTTAAAAAATGGTTCCTGCTAATATTACAGACTTACTCTTTAATAAGATATTTAATATTCAAACAATATCTTATCATTCTCTACTTTAATATTTTTCTCTAATAAAAAATATTTAATTTACAAGTGGTCCCCTTTTTTACATTTTTCCAAATTTATTATCTTATCTTAATAGGAAATAATTTTATATTTGTAAATGGTCCTATCTATATATCTTTTTCTTGATATAAAGAAATTTTATACTTATAATTATATTTCTCTTTTCTTCAAAACTATAGAAACTTGATACCAATGAATTAAGAAACACCTTTTGTTTTTTTTTTTTTTTTTTTGCTATCTTTACTATGGCTGTATACTGAAGTTCTAAGCTAAAATAGAGAAGAAAATATAAAAATAGAAAAAGAATGATCTCAAATTAGGTAAAATTATCATCTAGGAAGAAAGAATTTTGTATATGAATTTCATTTAAGGTAAAGTCATGGATAAAACTGTTGTAGCACACTCAAACCCTGCAAAACTCCCCTTAATTTTGTATATGTATATAATTTTTTAGTCTTAAAATATCTATTTAGAGCTCCTAATTATTTTTTTGAAATTTTTATGCTTAGGAATTAAATTGTCATTTTAAAAAATGGTTCCTCCTAATACTAAAGACTTACATTTTAATAAGTTATTTAATATTCAAACAATATCTTATCATTCTATACTTTAACATTTTTCTCTAATAAAAAATATTTAATTTACAAGTGGTCCCTATTTTAATAATTTTATAATTTTATCTTAATAACAAATGATTTTATATTTATAAATGATCCTATCTATACATCGTTTTCTTGATACAAAGGAATTTTATACTTATAATTGTATTTCTCTTTTCTTCAAAACTTTAAGAACTTGATACCAATGAATAAAAACAATACCTTTCCCTTTTTTTTTTACTCTCTTTACTACAGCTGTATACTAGAGTTCTAAGCTAAAATAGAGAAGAAAATATCAAAATAGAAAAAGAAGTATCTCAAATTAGGTAAAATTATTATTCAAGAAGAAACGATTTTGTCTTTGAATTACATTTAAGGTCAAGTCATGGACAGAACTGCTGTAGGCCAGAGGCATGACCCACCTAATCTCTGCAAAAGTTCTCTTAATTTTGTATCTGTATATATGTTTTAGTATTAAAATATCTATTTTGACCTCTTAAATTTTTTTAAATTATTTTTTACATAGTTAATTAAATTATCAATTTAAAAAATGGTTCCTACTAATATTAAAGACTTACATTTTAATAAGTTATTTAATATTCAAACCCTATCTTATCATTCTCTACTTTAACATTTTTCTCTAATAAAAAATATTTAATTTACAAGTGGTCTCTATTTTTATAATTTTTCAATTTTGTTATCTTATCTTAGTAAGAAATAATTTTATATTTATAAATGGTCCTATCTATATGTATTTTTCTTAATATTAAGGAATTTATATTTATAATTGCATTTCTCTTTTCTTCAAAATTATAGGAACTTGATACCGAATTTGTATTTTTTTTAATCTCTTTACTACAAATGTATACTAGAGTTCTAGGATAAAATAGAGAAGAAAATACCAAAATAGAAAAAAAATAATCTGAAATTAGGTAAAATTATCATCCAAAAAGAAAGAATTTTGTATTTGAATTGTATTTAAGATAAAGTCATGGAAAGAACTATTGTAGGCAAGGGACATGGCCCACCCAATCCCTACAAAAGTACCCTTAAATTTGTATTTTTATATAATTGTTTAGTCTTAAATTTTTTATTTTAACCTCCTAATTTTTTTAAAATTTTTTTTTACTTAGTTAATTAAATTGTTAGTTTAAAAGTTTAAAAATAAGTATAAAGCTCACAAGGCGGAGTACCATGTGTGTTGAATCAACCACTGTAACTCCTATTATAAGTTATCATTGTTTTGTTCATTCCATCTCCAAATAAAATAAATTTGTTTTTCAAAATCAATATGCACTCTCTCCGTATATAGAGAATAGAGTATCGGAATTATTAGGAACAACTTGAATAGCTGCTCCAGTGGAAGTGAAATTTCCTGACCCATCAAGGGCCACGGTCACATTGAAAATTTGACAGCTAGTATTAGTAATAAAGAAGAGAACTAATATTTTGAAAACAAATGCTATTATAGAAGCCTTCGCCACTGGATATGACTTACAAATTTTAAGATTATAGAATGCCTAAATTTCCGTGGGCAATATTTATAATGGTGAAATTTTTATAAATGGCCTAATATTTTTGGACAACTTTTATTTTAACTATAAACTAATTATTTAAAATTTTTAAGTTAAAATATTTAAAAATGAATACAATTGCCCCCTGTGTTATTTAAAACAAATGTAATTGATTATTAATTAAACATCTAGATCATAAATTGATCAATAATCAATGAATAAAAAAAATAACTTTCATATATATATATATATATATATTGCTCTCTTTACTATGACTGTATACTAAAGTTCTAAGTTAAATGGCTCAATATTTTGGATAATTTTTATTTTAATCATGAACTAATTGTTTAAATTTTTTTAAGTAAAAATATTTAAAAATTAATACAATTGCCCCCTGTTATATTTTCTACCTAATTCAAATCGTCAGCCATGGCAAAACAATCTAAAATTTCATGAAATAAAATGGTTACTATTTTGTAATTTTAATATTACTATATGATTTATATTTACTATTTATGTGTTATTTTTTTTTTAAATAGTAGTTGATTATTAATTAAACATGATAAATCATAAATTGATCAACAATCTTTCTCTTATTTCAGGGTCATCTTCTCTATGTTCTCTCTCGTACGTTAGCAACCTCTCTTAACACATTTTTTTAAGTTTTAATAAACCATTGCCACCAAATTTTAAATTTTCATGCAGATAATGATTTTTTTTAAATGATAGTTTTATTAAAATTGTGCTCTACAAAAAAAGCTGTGTTTAGTTATATATGGTAATGGAATATGTGATAGTCAATCAAACAAAAATAATAAATGACAAGTATTGCAATTACATCAATAATGTCCAACATACCAATCTCTTAATTTGTTTTTACTTTAATGATAATGATCCAGCTTATCAATTACTTCCACTCTTTTAATTTGTTTCAGGTCAATTTCTTTTACTTAATTAGTAATATTTGTCATTACCCTATACTTTAAACTTTAGTTTTGAGAGAGGTTATTGGTTTGATTAATAAAAGCACAGAATTATCCATCATGTAAAACAACTTTAACTTGATTGAATATTTTACTTTATTGGTGGCTATCAACTCTCCAAACAGTTATATTTACTAAATACAGGTATGAATAAGACTTGATCATCCAAACTGAATTGCTATGGGCGACGAATTCACTATCCACTTTAGTGTTGATGCATGTCGGCTTATGTTTAGTAAAATTTGAAATAATTATCAACTCTCCAAACAATTAAATTTACTATATAAAGGTATGAACTCCTCGTATCACAATACAATTTCTAATGATTTCCTCATCTGTGCATGACACAAACAATTTACAATTTTAACATTTTCCCCAAGGAGCGATACAATTATATTCATAATATATTTTTAAAAATATCATTTTATAATTACTAGCTAAAAGTTACTTGTATAATTATTTTTTGTGATAAGAGAAAGAGTTTTACACAATTAAAAAAAATTATTTTATTTTTACAGATAAAAGCTCAACATTTAGGCTCATAATAAGAGTTCTTTTTAAAATGATGAAATTATTATTATTACCATATTTTTACATATATGCATCATTCATTCAATTTACAATAAGGTATTACAAAGTATAATCAAGCTCAATTGAAGCCTCAATTAGTGAAAATTCAAGAAAAAGAGATAAGAAAAGTATTGTTTTATGAGTTTGATAAGTGAGCTTTCAAGAATGCTTAAATTGATGTTCTTATGTGTATTCTTGGCTTAGATTGATTGAATTTTAGTTTGGAGCTTGAAGGAGTCATCAATTTGAAGAAATTGGTAAGGTAAGAATTAGGGTTTTTGGTAATGTTGTTGTAGAGATTTCAATTGGTTGTAATTAAGGCTTTAGAATGAAATTGGCATAATTTTGTTGTAATTGGAACAAGAAATTGAGAAAAGGAATGTGTTGGAACCTAGGGTGAAATTCTGCCACTTTAGGAAAGCTAGGGATTGAGTGGTGTTTTGAATGAATTGTTGTGTGTAAATGGTGCATATTATAAATTGAATGTATATGTTGATGGAAAAATAAAAAATGAAGATAATGGGACACAATTGTCCATTTTGGAAAGGTGAAGGGCAATTATGTCCAACCAAGATTATAAGGCGTTCAATAATTTTCAGGGCACCGGATGGTGAGATAGGTTAGATTAAATGGCTCCGTAAATAAAAATTGGGGAGTAGTTTACATCCGGGTTTTGTATACCGATTAGGGCATTTAGTAGTTAAATGAGATTCTAGCATTCGATTTGGTTCTAAATGTCATTTATGGCGCGTAGGTTGACAGGACCCGACCTGAGACCCTCTACTATAGATCTCAGCGGCCCTGCCGGGCACCTCGACGGAAGTTCCTCCGTACCTAACTGGGTAAGTTGATAAATTCCGCGAGACGAACCCCTTTTTAATTCTTGTTACTACTAAGAAGGTTTAGTAATATACATGAAAACGACATCTTAATTTTAAAAATAAATGGACAGAGTTTTCCCTGTTTTTCAGAAAATCCATATAAAACCTGCAAAGAAACTTCACTTCTATTTCTAATACATCTCAATTCTACCAATTCAGACCTCCGGTCCTATCCAAATCAAATCCAACACAACTCAATTATTCATTTGAATCACATATAAGCGTAATCATAAAAGTAAAAAGAACAATCATCATAAAATTGAAATCTCTTCTTCTCGGTTCATAATATACATGCCTACAACTATTATGCATAAAGTAAAGGGTGCTACTTAGCACATTTACATATACAAAAATAATCTTCAGATTTAGCCCACTACTCGGCAATAGGAGAATCAGCAGCTTGCGTACCGAGACCTGCACTTGGGAAAGGGGTTCAGAAAATATAAAACACAAAACGGGTGAGCTAAAGGAGCTCAGTGAGTGCAAATAAAATTTCAATAAAATAACATCATGTATAGATAGCAAATTCAAAAGTTCATGCAGAAATCATGCTTCTAAAACTGATGTAAAACTGTAAAATGATTTCTAACATCATATGCTATTGAAATCTTGTCGAGCGGGTTTTATCTACATCTTTGGAAAACTATATTCAGAATCTATATAACATAATAACTACTGTGTGCATATAAATGCATAAACGCTATCGGTAAATCAAAAACTAGTAAAATCCTCGCTCGGCCATTTTCTTTCTAAACTGTACCGATAGGTTCCAACACATGGTAACCCTAAAGCTCTATACCCACGCAGTGACTCAACTAGTACCACACACGTGAGTAGTGACTCACAGGGCACCTTAACTAGCAGCACCCATAGTGACATCTCAAGACATCTCATTGGCTATGCAGCAGAATCCTACAACGCATGCATATAGCGAGACAATACCCCGTACACATAGAGCGACTCACATGATTCGACATCCTGACTTTCCGGAGTTAGTGACACACCTTCAAGACCTGCCCATGTGCACGGGATATACCGGCCGGGTCTAATATAATAATCACCACTATAATATGAGGATACCAATGGCCTTAAAAACGAATGCAGAAATTTTAAAATTGTTTCTCAATTCGAACAAGTAAAGGCATGTCTATGAATATATCTCAAGATCATACATCATGGTTATGCATCGAAAGCTCATAAAACATGCATATTCATTATGCAAAAACATAATAAATGAAAAGTAAAAGAAATGGCAGATTTCCACTCATAACCGCTCCACGCTCAATTTCGCTCCCGATTTCTGCTCCCGTTATCGCTCTCGGTTATCTTCACCTATGCACCATAAATGACATTTAGAACCAAATTGAATGCTAGAATCTCATTTAACTACTAAATGCCCTAATCAGCATACAAAGCTCGGATGTAAACTACTTCCCGATTTTTATTTACGGAGCCATTTAATCTAACCTATCTCACCATCCAGTGCCCTGAAAATTATTGAACGCCTTATAATCTTGGTTGGACATAATTGCTCTTCACCTTTTCGAAATGGACAATTGTATCCCATTATCTTCATTTTTTATTTTTCCATCAACATATACATTCAATTTACAATATGCACCATTTACACACAACAATTCATTCAAAACACCACTCAATCCCTAACTTCCCTAAAGTGGCAGAATTCCACCATAGGTTCCAACACATTCCTTTTCTCAATTTCTTGTTCCAATCACAACAAAATCATGCCAATTTCATTCTAAAGCCCTAATTACAACCAATTAAAATCTCTACAGCAACATCACCAAAAACCCTAATTCTTACCTTGCCAATTTCTTCAAATTAATGACTCCTTCAAGCTCCAAACTAGAATTCAACTCAATCTAAGCCAAGAATACACATAAGAACATCAATTTAAGCATTCTTGAAAGCTCACTTATCAACCTCATAAAACAATGCTTTTCTTACCTCTTTTTCTTGAATTTCTACTAATTGAGGCTTCAATTGAGCTTAGGGATTGGTATGTAACCTTATTTTGGCTTGATTAATCATGAAAAATCATGAAAAAAAAACTTGAATAGTCACTGTAGCAGGACCCCCCTTTGAAGCTCGAATTTCTCTTTTTTTTTTTTGTCTAAGTGTTGGTTTTGATCTCTCTTCCAATTTCTACACACTTCTAACATATATATAGTGCTCCCTCAATTGACCATTTTGCCCTTCAACTTACATATGACGATATAATGTTTGGCATCAAAGGCTTTATAATATACACATTGATTAGAATCATTAATTATGAAACCATTTGATAACAAAGCTTTGTTAAATTTCTCATGCCACTATTTTGGTGTTTGTTTCAAACCATATAATGATTTTACTAACTTACATATTTTATACTCCATACCAATACTAATACAACCTTTCGATTGTTCCATATAAATATCATCTTCTAAATCACTATTTAAAAGGTAAACTTTACATCCATTTGATGCATATACTAATCATGGATTGTAATTAAATCAACTAAAACTCTAATGGATGTAATTACAGGAGCATAAGTATCATGGGTATACTAATTATACATTTTCGATTTAAAATGCCCTCCCATTGCTTTACATAATCCAAATAATCTCTTGAACGGGAAGACGATAGTTTAAATTCTTTTAAACTATACAGTGGGAAGTAGATCCCATTGAAATTTACTCAGGCCTTATGCTGTAACAATATTGGCCTTTGTAAACCCAATAGGTAGACAACATTTGTCAATTGCATCTGATGTAACTATTACCCCTTGATCCTAAATACACCTTATCCTCATGCTGTAGCAATATTAGGTAAATGTATTCTAGATTAACTTATCAATGATCAAATATATGCTACCGATACGATACTACCCTCACGCTGTAGCAATATTAGACAATACTTTCTCATATATTTGCCTCATCTCATGTTTAACCGGTATAGTCCAAGCCTAACCAACCATGTCATTAGCGCTATAGCCATATTGAGAAAAGGTCGACCTGAATCGTCTAACACCGTATTGGCAAGACGGATCAAAATAAAACATCATCTCATAATGTAATATTCTTTAATCTTATTAAGAGATATTTTATTTCTAGGTCTCCATTCACTTAGGGAGGGTGATTCTCAATTAATTAATTTTTCTATGCAAGCACAACTAACCCCTACCACTAGGGCTCCATTGTAGTTACCAGCACGGAAAAATTAATCTTGATTTATAATGCAAACCGATAACTCTTTATCACCTCATCTCATAAACCCAAGATTATAAAGTAGACTAATAACTTTTTATCACTACATCTCATAAACCTACACATGCAAAATAAATTTTGAAACACTGTTCAAACAATTGTAGGTATGAACAGTAACATACTGTATCAATGAACAGAAAAAATCACTGTTCAAGTAAACAGTATCCCTCCGCTAGCTATCATCGCTGTAGCGCTAGGAAGTCAAACCTCTAGTGCTACGGTGCCACATCACCTCGCTATAGCACTGCGGCGCTCGTGCTTCATCGTTAGGGCACGAATTCTAGAAACTCATTTTGTTACTTCTTTTAAGTTCATTATTAGAGCTCTTAGAAGGATGATTATTTATATTCTGAGAGTCAATAATTTTTCTAACTTGGCTTTCTTAGAAAAAATAGTTTCAAAAAACCCTGCATTTTTAGATTCTACAATATTATTTGTATCAAACAAATTAATGGCATCTTCTAATATCAAGATTCTATATATAGCACTATTATGGGCATATCCTATTAGCATACAATCAACCGTCTTAGGTCTCATTCTTTTCCTTTTAGGATTTGAAATTAAGACCTTAGCAAGACATCCTATACTTTGAGATATGAAAGATTATGTTAGAATTTGTGCTTACGTGCCATCCTATTGTGTATAAATATTTATTTATAGTATTTATACAATTATTATTTTTTAAAATCACAAATATCATTAATTATTAAATGGTAAGTTGCTTGTTATGTTTTAAACATTATATGATATGAAGGAGTTCAAATCTGCTGTGAAGAAGTTTAGATAATTGTTAAGAGTTAGCAATGCTAATGGTGATAAGTACTAAAAGTTAGTGGTGCTAAAAGTTAACTGGTTATAAGAGTTAGCAAAATCTAAGGAGTTAGCAATAATGTATATGCAAAGTGTTGCAAGTGGTGCTAGGAAATGTCATTATGTAAGTATGTTCTTAAATATTACGTTTCTTATCTAATTTCATTGATGCGGATCTATCGGTGGAATCCATTAATATTAATTAGTGTAGGTCTATATCTAAATGATCCAGATGGCTAGTCTTAGCAAATCATGAGTTTATTGAAAGCTCGTACAGAGATACAGGTATTCAGTAAGAACTGGATACTGAACAGATTCATGAGGACTTCTAATAGACATCTCATAAAACAGTCAATGGAAGGTCTTCAAAGTTGAGTAGTATTTGTGGTCCTTTTATTAGGGTCGATGCTTACGTGCAATCCCTGAATGTACATATACTTGTATGTTTATACAAGTGTACATTCTTATTAAATTGCTAATACCCATTAATATGGTACCATGCAATGTAATGTTACAAGGATTGTACAATCTGAAGAAGTTCATATCAGATCTAAAAGAGTTTAGATAAGGGCTCATAATTAGCCATGCTGAGAAATATAAATGCTAAATATTAGCATAGCTAAGGGTTAGCTGGTTATAATACTCAGCACATTCAAGAGTTTGAGCCTTGTCTGTAATAGGACATAGACCTGGAAATATAATAGTAATTGCATAGTTGCAAGAGTTGCAATCGGGTGCCAAAAACTGCAAGTTATGCAAGTATGTTCTCGAATAATTATCCTTGATATAGTTCTGCTGATGCAAGTTTGTCGATGGATACCTTTAATATATAGATCAGCATATGTCGTACCTATAAGGTATAGATAGTCGTTCCTAGCCGACCGTGAGCTTGAAGCTCATATTGACATATTGATATCCAGTTAAGACTAGAAATAGGACAGACTCACGAAGGCCTCCGTTAGACACTATATGTAAGTAGTCAATGGAGGGTCCTCTCAAGTTGAGTAGTATATGTGGTCCTTTGACCTAAGTGCCACGGTAGGCTTGTAAGTGATTCATCATACTTTAGTTCCACACATGTCACAAACCTTTCATGGTGTGACCGCTGGGTGTCGCTATGTACAGTCTAATGCTTATGAAATCTGATGTGTACAGATATGGGATTCGTCAGCTCGCATAGGAAGTTTGATATCTAGATACTTCGAGACTGTATCTCAAAAAATATTGTGGCCATAAGTATTAATCCAGAGATAGAGTTTCATTAGGGTAGGACAATATGGCAAAGGAGTTTGCACATATTATTTTGTGAGATATGAGTCTGGAGATAAGACATGGATGAGCACTAGGGGATTTAATGGTGATAATCTATATCCCCGCACATTCAGGATATCATGACAGAAGGACTATACGTATGCGTTGTAACCTCAACTTGCATGGTTCAACGCACTGATTTATAATATCCATGATGTGTGCGTGGGGCATTGTTCACGGACTCATGGAATAGTTTCATTTGACGAATCGAGCGTAGGCTTAGGGAGTCCCATGATATAGAGTATACTCGTTGTGCACTGGGGCAACGTACTGGATTAAAGTGTTTAATCTAGCAATATTCAGCACTACTATAAGAATGTGTGGGTGTCTGTATTTTAGTGTTAAATATAACAATTAGTTAATAATAATTATTTACTAATTGTATTATGACACGGCGTATTGTGGACCTTCAGTTGAGTTTACCCAAGTGTGAGATTTTGTGGGACCCACTAAGGAGTATGCTTGGTAACTATTTATGAGGTGCAAAATGGTCATTACATACTTTGATTATTTAATGGTTAAATAATCAAAATATCTCTCTTATTATATTATACAATATATTATTATTTATATTATATTATATAATATATTATATTATTATTTTATTTTATATATATATATAATGAAAGACAAAGAGAGGTGTAAGTGTGTTTTTTGGGTGTGCTGAGAAAGAGAAGAGAAATTGAGAAAAAAGAAGAAAAAAAAGGAAAAATGAAATTATTTTATTTTTCTCTATGGTGTCATGGAAGCAATTATGAATTGCTTTATTTTCTATTTCTTGTTCTTTTGGAGAAAATGATGAAAACACATACCTGACCATTTTAGGGATTAAGAGTTAATCTCGTACTGAATATAGGGCTACTGTTCTAACTCACTAGGCCCACCGTGTTGGTGACTAGAACTACCCGCTAGTTAGTCTCCATGCGGACTCCAAGAAAATACGATAATGTTACACGTTAAGGTGAGTTCTCAACCTTTCTAATATATTAATGTGATTAATATATTTATTTATTATATTTATTGTTTAATTTAATGCTTCCGCCGTGTAAAAATTTGCATATGATACGTTTTTAGGTAATAGACACATTTGAACATGCATACACACATATATTAGATCCCTGATAACACCTTTGATCTGAGCGCCACTGTGGGTTTGTCAGAAACCTTTCATAGTTTGACTGCTAGGTATCATTGGGTATGGTCCAATGCTTATAGAGTCTGGTGTGCGTAGATAAATATAATAAATAAATATATCATTGGATCCGTCAGCTTATATGAGTGAGTTGTATATCCTAATGCTCTGAGATTGTATTTCAGAAAGTCTTGTGGCCACAAGCATAAACCTCGAAAAATATATTTCGAAGGAATAAATAATATCACAAAAGTGTTTGTGGATAATGTTTATGAAAATATAAATCTGGAAATAAGTTAATGGTTGAGCAAATAGAGATTTAACGGTGATGATCTATATCTCTGCTCTTCCTAAGTATTTATGGCGGAAGGATTATATGAATATGCTATAACTTTAACTTGTATGGTCTAGTGTGTTGATTTATAATATCTGTAATGTGTGTGGGGGGCATCATTAATGGACGTATGGATGAGTTTCATATGAAACATTGGGCGTGGACTTAGAGAGTCTCAAAATATGAAATTTACTCATAGCACACTGAGGTAGCTGACTGGATTAAATAATTGATCTAATAAATTTCAACAAAATAGAATAATTTTTTCGGGATCTCTCAGGACGTGTATTTGTCAAGACTTAATTTTAAAAACAACACTTAATTAGTTAACAAGAGTTGTTAATCAATAGAATGTTGACAAATGGCACAATTTGGTCCATGAATTATTTTTCACCTTAAATTTATCATTTAACCTCGACCGTAAAAATAAGTAAGGTAAAAGTAATTATTCAAAATTGTTTTGAATAATTAAATTTTATATTATTAGATAATATTAAATAAATTAATCATTGCAATTGTATCTTTTATACAAAGAGGGCCTATATATTGGCCATATAATTACCTAATATAATTAAAGTAATTATATTTGTTAGGTAAAGATTAATTTAAGTGGGCATTATTCTAGTGCTTGATAAATTTAATTGAATAGGAGACCAACAATCATGATGGTAGGAAGAGCACTTGTTTTTTCTTAGCCATCATTTCGAAAAACAAAAATGAATTGAATTCATTCATTCATTTTGAGAGAAAAATTCAACCAAGTAAGGAGGAGGTAAGTGAGAGAGTTGTTTTTTTGTTCTTTCAGGTGTTGAAAACATGAAAAACTTCTCTTCATCTTCTTCTCTCATGGATGGCTTAAAATGAAAAAAAAAAGAAAATGAGATATTTATTTTAGACAAGAGTTGTTCAAAAATAATTATCCTATGAAACTTATTTCCAACAATAATACAAAAGTTGTATGCAAATATTTACCATCTCTATTTTAGAAACAAATAAATGTACTCAAAGAGTTTGAATACATGTTGCTAAAAATTCTTAATCAATGCTACCATTCTAGCTTCATAATCTCACCAAACCATTATAGACTAGAATTGTTCAAGAATACACTTTAATGTGAACTCTTCACTTTGGATTGTTGGAGGACTTGAAGTTTTTGCAAAGCTTCCTTCATTACGTAAATGTTCTTTACATTTTATTTTAGCACAATATTCATCATATATAAATTTTGTATAATAGTTATACATGTACATATATGTGTTTAATTTGTTAAATTTGGTGTATTTTATTAACGTGCTTCCACTGCGTGTGGTAAATTTTTGAAGTTACATGTACATTTGTATATCACACACTCAACTCAAGAAATAATATTAGAGCATGTTAATTTAAGTATGTGATCAATCTTGTTGTTAAATATCTTTAACATGGTGTTGTTGTATATTTGAATGAATTGATGATGTTTAAATTTGAACATGGTGATGTGTTGATGTTTAAACATGATGATGAACTTATTGTGGTATTTTTAAACATGATAGTATTTAGAATTGAACCATGATTATGTTTGGATATGATACCCAAAAGAAAATAGTAAAAATCGAGGGTGAAAAACAGTGTTCGAAAGGTTGGAACATTGTTCCAGCGGCTAGCGCCAGCTTCTGGCTGCCACGATGCCACGTGAATTTTAGGCTGCACGCCGTAGTACTAGCTTCTGGTTGCTGCGGCACTTGACCATTTTGGATGAACGCCGTGGTGTTCATTCTTTGACGTTGCGGCATCTGGGTATTGAAGACCAAAAAGAATGAGTATAATTGTTTTTGGAGCATTATATAGTATAAGGCTAGAACCTTCAATTTTTAACACTGATCATTCCCAACATAATACTCTGATTTGTAATTTTTGCAAGTGAAGTATATTTAATACAATTATAATTGTTATATTATTATATTAAAATTATAAATCATTTGTTTATGTTGTTAACCATAATAAGAGCCCTATTGGTGGTGGTTAGTTGTATATACGTATATATATATTCTAATTATAAATTAGATTCATATGTGATGCAAAAATTTATTATAATTATTAATAATAATTAAATTTAAATCTTTCTTAATCAGACTAAATAGTATAGTATTATGAGATAATGTTATACCATGATTCGTCTTGTCAATACGTTGATAGATAGGTCATTTCGGTCACTCCCAAGATCACTAAAGTATGAGGGATTGGTTGATGCGATTCGGACTATGCAGATTAAACATAAGATAAGGCAAATATATGTGAAAATACTATCCGAGATTACTAAAGTGTGCGGGTAGTATCAGTAGCATATTTTGTATGATTGATAAGTTAATCTGAAATATAATTATCCTAGATAGCTAAAGTGTGCGGATAAGGTGTATTTAGGATTAGTAATAAGAGTTGTATAAGATACAATTGACAAGAGTTGTCTACCTTTTGGGTTTACAAAGGCCAAATCGCTAAAGTGTGTGGATGGAGTAAAATGCCAATAGGGTCTACTTCCTATTGTATAGTTTAAAAGATTAAACTATTGTTTTTCCTTTTGAGAGATTTAGGAGATTATATAAAGCAGTAGGAGGGCATCTTTAGATTAAAAAATATAAAAAAGTTATATCTATGATCTAAAGTATTATGTATTAATGATTAGAAATGTTCTGCTAAGCATTTCTAATTTTATCTTGTAGTGACGAGGTTAGTATCTTACAAAGATAAGATGACTATGAGCATGACAGGACCCGACTTGAGACCCTCTACTATAGATCTCAGCGGCCCTACCAGGCACCCCAATAGAAGTTCCTCCAACCTAACTGGGTAATTTGAGAAATTTCGCGAGACGAACCCCTTTTTAATTCTTGCTACTACTGAGAAGGTCTTGTAATATACATGAAAATAATATCTTAATTTTTTAAAAAAAGGACAAAGTTTCTCTTGTTTTTCGAAAAATCCATATGAAACCTACAAAGAAATTTCACTTCTACTTCAATTACATCTCAATACTACTACTTTGAACCTCCGGTCCTTTCCAAATCAAATCCAACACAACTCAATTATTCATTTGAATCACAAAATAAGCATAATCAGAAAAAGTAAAAACGATCATCATAAAATTGAAATCTCTTCTTCTCGGTTCAAAATATATATACAAATATACATGCCTACAACTATTATGCATAAGGTAAAGGGTGCTATTTAGAACATTTATATATACAAAAATGATCTTTGGATTTAGCCCACTACTCGGGAATAGGAGAATCAGCAGCTTGCGTACCGAGACCTGCACCTGGGAAAGGGTTTAGAAAATATAAAAAACAAAATGGGTGAGCTAAAGGAGCTCAGTGAGTACAAAAAAAATTTCAATAATATAACATCATGTATAGGTAGCAAATTCTAAAATTCATGTAGAAATCATGCTTCTAAAATTAATGTAAAACTGTAAAACAGTTTCTAATATCATATGCTAATGAAATCTTACCGAGTGGGTTTTATCTACATCTTTGGAAAACAACATCCAGAATCCTTATAACATAATAACTGTTGTGTGCATATAAATTCATAAATGCTATCGGTAAATCGAAAACTAGTAAAATCCTCGCTCGGCCATTTTCTTTCTAAACTGTACCAATAGTAACCCTAAAGCTCTATACTCACGTAGCGACCCAACTAGCACCGCACACGTGAGTAGGTTACGGGGCACCGCAACTAGCACCACCCACAGTGACATCTCAAGATATCTCACTGGCTATGCAGCGGAATCCAACATCGCATGGATATAGCGAGACAATACCCCGTACACATAGAGCGACTCACATAACTCGACATCTCAACTTCCCGGAGTTAGTGACACACCCCCAAGACCTGCCTATGTGCACGGGATATACCGGCTGGGTCTAATACAATCATCACCACTATAATATGAGGATACCAATGGCCTTAAAAACGAATGCAGAGATTTTAAAATTATTTCTCAATTCGAACATGTAAAGGCATGTCTATGAATATATATCAAGATCATAAATCAAGGTTATGCATCGAAAGATTATAAAAGATGCATATTCATTATGCGAAAACATAATAACAAAAAGTAAAAGAAATGGCAGATTTCCACTCACAACCGCTCCACGCTCAATTTCGCTCCCGATTTCTGCTCCCGTATCGCTCTCGGCTATCTTCACCTACGTGCCATAAATGACATTTAGAACCAAATCGAATGTTAGAATCTCATTTAACTACTAAATGCCCTAATCGGCACACAAAGTCCGAATGCATACTACTTCCCGATTTTTATTTACGGAGCCATTTAATCTAATCTAACTCACTATCCGGCGCCCTGCAAATTATTGAACGCCTTATAACTTGGTTGGACATACATGCCTTTCACCTTTCCAAAATGGACAATTATGTCCCTTTTTCTTCATTTTTGGTTTTTCCATCAACCATATACATTCAATTTACAATATGCACCATTTACACACAACAACTCAATCAAAATACCACTCAATCCCTAACTTCCCTAAAGTGGCAGAATTTCACCCTAGGTTTCAACACATTCCTTTTCTCAATTTCTTGTTCCAATTACAACAAAATCATGCCAATTTCATTCTAAAGCCCTAATTACAACCAATTGAAATCTCTACAGCAACATCACCAAAAACCCTAATTCTTACCTTGCCAATTTCTTCAAATTAATGACTCCTTCAAGCTCCACACTAGAATTCAACTCAATCTAAGCCAAAAATATACACAAGAACATCAATTTAAGCATTCTTGAAAGCTCACTTATCAAACTCATAAAACAATGCTTTTCTTACCTCTTTTTCTTGAATTTCTACTAATTGAGGCTTCAATTGAGCTTAGGGATTGGTATGTAACCTTATTTTAGCTTGATTACACATGAAAAATTATGAAACAAAAACTTAAATTTTACTGTAGCAGCCCCCATTCACCTTGCACGAATTTGGTCTCTTTTTGCTCTAAGTGTTGGTTTTGATCTCTTCAACATATATATAGTGTTCTCTCAATTGACCATTTTGTCCTTCAACTTACTCAAAATTACTAATTTGCCATTAGTTGAAAACTAATTATGTAATTAGTTCATTTGTAACTATCTAGTTAAAATAGTCCAAAGAACTAACTAGAATTTCCAACTTGGGCATCCATGAGATTTCTTCTAATTGGTCCATTCCTTAATATATGGATTATATTTCTCAACAAAGGCTTGTTCCATACATCACCTTGAAATGGAAATTCATGTAGCAAATTAGGATTCCCTTTTCTAAGCCAATAGAGAAAAATTCCAAAAATATTCTATGGTCGTCCGGCGCTTCGATCTAGTGTGAAATTACCAAATTAGGTCTAATATCTCTCACATGCACCATAACAAAAATATGTCAAATAGGGTTAAAACAGGATAGCCCTACAGTGCCTTATTTACTCTATATCAAAATTTAGGCGCCAATACTACTAATAGGGATTGGATATTACAATTTCACCCCTCCTTAAAAAAAAAAAATTTGTCCTCAAAATTTAAATCATACCTATCTCAAAGAGGTGAGGATGTTGCACTCGCATCTAATCTTCACGTTCCCACGTGGCTTCTTCTATTCCATGGTTCATCCATAACACCTTCACTAAGGGAATGATTTTGTTACGAAGCACTTGCTCTTTCCGGTCTAGGATTTGTATAGGTTTCTCTTCGTAGGTCAAGTTCTCGTTCACTTCTACTAATTGTTCCCTTAGGATGTGCGAACGATCTGCTATATACTTACGAAGCATGGAAACGTGAAACACATCATGAATTCTAGCCAGATCTTCCGGTAACCGTAGACGATATGCCACCTTTCCAACTCTTTCAACTATCTCATACGGCCCAATATACCGGGGACTCAGCTTTCCTCTCTTCCCGAATCTTAGCACTTCTTTCCATGGCGATATCTTCAGAAAGATCTTATCATCGATCTCAAACTCTAAGTCTCTTCTTATGTGATCTGCATACCTTTTTTTGTCTATCATTAGCTATTTTCAATCTCTGTCTGATCAGTTGAATCTTTTCCAAAGTAATCTGGACAATTTCTGGGACGATCAGCTTCCTTTCACCTACCTTATCCCAATAAACTGGAGTTCTGCATTTTCTTCCATATAATGCTTCATATGGTGCCATCCCGATGCTAGTCTGATAGCTATTATTGTAGGCGAACTCCATTAGCGGCAGATGAGTATCCCAACTCCCCTTAAACTCCATAACACATGCTTTAAGCATATCTTCAAGTGTATAAATTGTCCGCCCAGACTGACCATCTGTCTGTAGATGAAAGGCCGTACTGAAACTCAATTTTGTGCCTAGAGCTTTCTGTAAGCTGGGCCAAAATTGAGAAGTGAACCGTGGATCCCTATCTGACACAATAGATACCGGAACGCCATGGAGTCGTACCACCTCATCTACATACAACTGAGCCAATTTGTCTAAAGGATAACTACTTCTAATGGGTAGGAAATGGGCTGATTTCGTCAATCTATCAACAATTACCCATATTGCGTCACTGCCTCTCTAGCTACGCGGAAGTCCTACCACGAAGTCCATGGTTATTCTCTCTCACTTCCACTTCAAAATCGAAAGCGGTTGCAAAAGCCCTGCAGGTTTCTGATGACCTTTACTTGCTGACAAGTTAGGCATCTTGAGACAAATTCAGCTATATCTTTCTTCATACCCTTCCATCAGTAGTGTTTTTTTAGGGTATGGTACATCTTTGTGCTCCCCGGATGCATAGCATATGCAGAAAAATAAGCTTCTTCCATAATCTCTCTTCTTAACTCATTTACATCCGGAATACATAACCTCCGACCCAAGGCTACTACACCATCCTCGGTCACTGAAAGATCCTTCCGCTGCCCGAACTCGATTTCACCCTTTAATTTAACTATCTGTGGATCTTGAGTTTGTAGTTCCTTGATCCGATTAACCAGTATTGGCCGGACCTAAAATGTGGCTAATAATGCCCCCAAATCTGAAAATTCTAATTTTACACCTAAAAACCTCAATTCTATCAACATTGATAGTTATGCGACCTTCAAGTGAGCTATTGAACCGACAAGCTTTTTGCTAAGAGCATCTGCTACCATATTACCTTTTCTTGGATGGTACTCCAAGGTGCACTCATAATCTTTAATAAGCTCCAGCCACCTTCTCTGCCTTATATTCAATTCCTTCTGGGTGAACAAGTACTGCTGGCTCTTATGATCAGTAAAGATCTTACAAGGAATCCCATACAAATAATGCCTCCAAATTCTTAAAGCAAAAACTACTACAGCTAGTTTTAGGTCATGTGTAGGATAATTCTGTTCATGCTTCTTTAAATGTCTGGAAGCATAAACTATTACTTTCTTCTTCTGCATCAGCACATAACCTAGACTTTTCCTGGAAGCATCATAATATATGGTAAATCCGTCATTCCCCGACGGAAGTGTAAGCACTGAGGCCGAAGTCAACCTTCACTTTAGCTCTTCGAAGCTTTGCTGGCAAGCTTCCGACCATACAAACTTCTCTTCTTTTCGGGTTAGTTTAGTCAGAGGAGCGGCTATTTTTTAAAATCCTTCTACAAACTTCCTATAATATCTGGCCAAACCCAAGAAACTACGGACCTTGTCACGTTCGTGGGCTGTCTTCAATTCACTATTACTTCGATCTTCTGAGGATCTACAGCTACCCCTTCTGCAGAGATTACAAGCCCTAAAAATGCAACTTTATCTAGCCAAAATTGACATTTACTAAGTTTGGCGTACAGCCGATGCTCCCTTAAAGTCTGCAAAACTATCCTAAGATGTTCTGCATGCTCTTCCTTACTGCTTGAATAAACCAGTATATCATCAATAAATACTATCACAAATCGATCTAAATATGATCAAAAAATTCTATTCATGAGATCCATAAAAGAAGCTGGGGCATTAATCAAACCAAAAGGCATAATCAAGAATTCATAATGCCTATATCGGGTCCTGAAGGCCCTCTTAGGAACATCTTCCTCCCAGATCTTCAGTTGATGATAGCCTGACCTTAGATCTATCTTGGAAAATACTCTGGCTCCTTGCAGCTAATCAAACAAATCATCAATTCTCAGAAGTGGATATTGATTACGCACCGTTACTTTATTCAGCTCCCTGTAATCAATGCATAATCTCATGCTTCCATCTTTCTTCTTCACAAACAAAATTGGTGCCCCCCAATGAGAAGTACTCGGTCTAATGAAACCCTTATTCACCAACTTTTCTAACCGAACCTTCAGTTCTTTCAATTCTGAAGGAGCTATTCTGTAGTGTGCTTTAGAAATTGGTTGCGTTCCAGGGGCTACTTCTATTTTAAACTCTATCTGGAGGCAAACTTGGAAGATCCTCTGGGAATACATCCGAAAACTTTCTAACCATTGAAATATCCTTCAATTTCATTCCACCATCTCTTACATCTATGGCATAGACTAAGTAATCCTGACATGACTTTCAAAGCATCTTTCTTGCTCTTATTATTGACACCATGCTGGCGGAAAGTGATTTTCGCACCCCATGGAAAATAACTTCCGTTCCGCTTGGGCTACATAATCTAACTTCTTTCTGGAAGTAATCCACTGAAGCCCGATACTTGGACAACCAATCCATCCCTAAAATCACATCAAACTCACTGATGGCCAACACAATCAAATTCGCCATAAACTCTTGGCGCTCAATACTAATTTTACTACTCCTATACACTGTTTTTGCTACAATGGAGTCTCCGGTAGGAAGAGACACTACTACAGTGCCATCTAATAACTGGGGCACTATACTAGCATTTACAGCAAACTCCAAAGAAATAAAAGAATGGGTCGCTCCAGGATCTATTAGTACATAAACATCTCGATCAGAAATTGACATTGTACCTGTCACAACTTCTGGGGCCGCATCCGCCTCCTGTTGGGTCACCGCAAATACCCTAGCCTGGGTATGCGGTCTCCCTTGTGTTCCTCCGGATGATCCTCCTCGATCGGCTCCCTTACTAGGCTGGCTCGCACCGCTCGATCTTCTGAATTGGGGACCTCCTCGAATCTGTCCTCGACCGCCACTGGTTTGTCCTGGAGCTGGTGGTCTATCATTTAACTTACTGCTAGCTCTATCATTCGGGCAATTTCTCATGTAGTAGCCCTCTTGGCCGCACTTATAACACCCGATAATCCCCTTCCTACAATCCCCTGGATGGGCCTTGCCACATTTATTACACACCGAAAAATTCTTCCAACTCTCCTTAGTGCTTCGGAATCCAGCTGATTGTTGCCGAACGGAAGCTTGGCTGGATTGAGCTCCTTGGCTTGGTTTCTGGCTGCTAGACCATGTAGATCTCTCCTCTGTTCGGGTGAATTTACTCGGTCCTCCTCAAGAACCACCTGACCAACCTATTTTCTGGCCCTGCTGTTTCGGTTTAGGGATGACCGTTATGCTTCTTTCAACCCGAGTTACAACTTCCATCAATGCTCCATACTGAGTGTGGGCTGCCGATACCATATACGCCCTGATTCGTGGATTGAGACCCACTGTAAACCAGTTAGCCTTCTGCTCCTCATTATCGGCTATAAAGGGAATGGCTCATAGGAGCTCTGAAAATGTCTTCTCGTACTCTACCACCGAGAGGGAACCTTGTTCAAGCTTGAAAAATTCTTCTATCTTCGCATCTTTATAACTTTTTGGGAAGAACTTATTCAGAAATTCTTCTTTGAAAAGTGCCCAAGACACCCCATCGGCATTCCTCCTTTGTAGGGCCTTCCACTAATCTTTCGCTCCTTCCTTCGATAGAAATGCAGAGTATACTACCATCTGCTCTTCCGTACATCCCATAACCTGAAAATTTTCTTCATTGTTCTCTAACCAAGATAAGGCGCTCATGGGATCTCCGGTACCTTCATAAGGCTTAGCGCCCAATTTCTTGGCACGCTCAATGGACACTCTGGTCTCTCGCAGCTATTGGATCACCGCTGCTAGTATCTGGGCTATTTGAGCTATATTCACGTTTCCACCCTTTGATCAGCGGGTTGAGATGATTCAGCAGGGGTTTGAGGCATAGGAACATTTACCGACTCATTTCCCTGCTCCTCTTCAGGGACAAAACCCTCCGCAGCTGTTCTCCTAGTACGTGGGCCTCCACGACGATGCATATTTTTTGAAAATTTAGTGATGCAAATGATTATTAAATACAAAGAATTCAACTTACTAAACTTAGAAAAATATGCATGCAATTTCAAGAATCTCATTCTAAAAATGAACTTTTTAACTAAAACTTCAAAAACCGTGCTCTGATACCACTCTGACAGGATTCGACCCTAGACCCCCTACCATAGATCTCAACGGCCTTGCAGGGCACCCCGACAGAAGTTCCTCCGACTAACTAGGTAATTTGAGAAATTTCACAAGGCGAACCCCTTTTTAATTCTTGCTGCTACTGAGAAGGTCTTGTAATATACATGAAAATGACATCTTAATTTTAAAAAAAATGAACAGAGTTTCTCCTGTTTTTCGAATAATCCATCTGAAACCTGCAAAGAAATTTCACTTCTATTTCCAATACATCTCAATACTACCAATTCGGACCTCCGCTCCTTTCCAAATCAAATCCAACACAACTCAATTATTCATTTGAATAACAAAATAAGCATAATCATAAAAAGTAAAAACGATCATCATAAAATTGAAATCTCTTCTTCTCGGTTCAAAATATACATACAAATATACATGCCTACAACTATTATGCATAAGGTAAAGGGTGCTATTTAGCACATTTATATATACGAAAATGAACTTCGGATTTGGCCCACTACTCTGTAATAGGAGAATCAGCAGCTTGCGTACCGAGACTTGCACTTGGGAAAGGGGTTTAGAAAACATAAAACGCAAAAAAGGTGAGCTAAAAGAGCTCGGTGAGTGCAAATAAAATTTCAATAATATAACATCATGTATAGATAGCAAATTCTAAAGTTCATGCAGAAATCATGCTTCTAAAACTGATGTAAAACTATAAAACGGTTTCTAATATCATTTGCTAATGAAATCTTACCGAGCGGGTTTTATCTACATCTTTGAAAAACAACATCCAGAATCTTTATAATATAATAATTGTTGTGTGCATATAAATGCATAAATGCTATCGGTAAATCAAAAACTAGTAAAATCCTCACTCGGCCATTTTCTTTCTAAACTGTACCAATGGTAACCCTAAAGCTCTATACTCACGCAGCGACCCAACTAGCACTGCACACGTGAGTAGGTCACGGGACACCTCAACTAGCAGCACCCACATTGACATCTCAAGGCATCTCACTGGCTATGCAGCGAAATCCTATATCGTATGCATATAGCGAGACAATACCCCGTACACATAGAGCAACTCACATGACTCAACATCCCTACTTTCCGGAGTTAGTAACACACCCCCAAGACCTGTCCATGTCAATGGGATATACTGGCCGAGTCTAATACAATCATCACCACTATAATCTGTGGGTACCAATGGCCTTAAAAACGAATGCAGAGATTTTAAAACTGTTTCTCAATTCGAACATGTAAAGGCATGTCTATGAATATAGATCAAGATTATAAATCATGGTTATACATCGAAAGCTCATAAAACATGCATATTCATTATGCGAAAACATAATAACGAAAAGTAAAAGAAATGGCAGATTTCCACTCACAACTGCTCCACGCTCAATTTCGCTCCTGATTTCAGCTCCCGTTATCGCTCTCGGTTATCTTCACCTATACGCCATAAATGACATTTAGAACCAAATCGAATGTTAGAATCTCATTTAACTACTAAATGCCCTAATCGGCACACAAAGTCCGAATGCATACTACTTCCCGATTTTTATTTACGGAGCCATTTAATCTAATCTAACTCACTATCCGGCTCCCTACAAATTATTGAAAGCCTTATAACTTGGTTGGACATACATGCCTTTCACCTTTCCAAAATGGACAATTATGTCCCTTTTTCTTCATTTTTGGTTTTTCCATTAACCATATACATTCAATTTACAATATGCACCATTTACACACAACAACTCAATCAAAATACCACTCAATCCCTAACTTCCCTAAAGTGGCAGAATTTCACCCTAGGTTTCAACACATTCCTTTTCTCAATTTCTTGTTCCAATTACAACAAAATCATGCCAATTTCATTCTAAAGCCCTAATTACAACCAATTGAAATCTCTACAGCAACATCACCAAAAACCCTAATTCTTACCTTGTCAATTTCTTAAAATTAATGACTCTTTCAAGCTCCACACTAGAATTCAACTCAATCTAAGCCAAAAATATACACAAGAACATCAATTTAAGCATTCTTGAAAGCTCACTTATCAAACTCATAAAACAATGCTTTTCTTACCTCTTTTTCTTGAATTTCCACTAATTGAGGCTTCAATTGAGCTTAGTGATTGGTATGTAACCTTATTTTAGCTTGATTACACATGAAAAATTATGAAAAAAAAACTTAAATTTTACTGTAGCAGCCCCCATTCACCTTGCTCGAATTTGGTCTCTTTTTGCTCTAAGTGTTGGTTTTGATCTCTTCAACATATATATAGTGTTCTCTCAATTGACCATTTTGTCCTTCAACTTACTCAAAATTACTAATTTGCCATTAGTTGAAAACTAATTATGTAATTAGTTCATTTGTAACTATCTAGTTAAAATAGTCCAAAGAACTAACTAGAATTTCCAACTTGGGCATCCATGAGATTTCTTCTAATTGGTCCATTACTTAATATATGGATTATATTTCTCAACAAAGGCTTATTCCATACATCACCCTTAAATGGAAATGCATGTAGTAAATTAGGATTTCCTTTTCTAAGCCAATAGAGAAAAATTCCAAAATTATTCTAGGGTTGTCCGGCACTCCGATTGAGTGTGAAATTACCAAATTAGGTCTAATATCTCTCACGTGCACCATAACAAAAATATGTCAAATAGGGTTAAAACCAGATAGCCCTACAGTGCCTTATTTGCTCTATACCGAAATCTAGGCGCCAATACTACTAATAAGAATTGGATATTACAGAGCAACCTGTTAATATACTTATTTTAAGCACACAATTTATTAGGTACCGATAGAAACTTGAACTTGCTGATAAATTTAAGAATTGTTCTAGATTAATAAAAATACTAAGATATATTATAGATCGTAGATAATACAAGAGGTGTTTCTAATACTGTCTTTTAAGAAGAGACAGAAACATATCGAAAAAGGATTAAGAATAATTTGAATGTTAAATCGTATATCCTGGTTTATCCATTGATCTTCAGTGGGAGCATATACACATGAGATGTACAAGTAGTATTATACACAATCTGAAATTTATTTTATATATCTAAAACTTATATAGAGAATATTCCTAATGGAAAGTATTTCCATTATAGTGAAGTTTTAAAAAGTAACAGTTACTATTTAAAAAACCTTTAAATAGAAAAGATAAAACTCTTAGATATCTATTTATTGATAATTGACATTTCATATGCATGTGATTTGAAGAAATGCATGGATATGAGATACCGCCTGTCCTTCTTACATCTGCAAGATGCTACATATTTTAAGCAATACTAGAAAACTATAAAATAAGAAGTACAATTGCATGTAGGAAATTGAGATCACGTATGCATGGTAGCTGTTAGGACTTTAAAGTTACTTCTTCATTCTAGTAAAAGCATTATGTTGTATAGTTGTTATTTTGTGCCAAACAAAATTAAGCAAAATATATCACTCTCTGTGGTAGATATGGGGGGTTATCATATAAACATTAAAAATAGTTTCTCATATTTATATGATAATGATAATATTTTACTAACTGAGTGTTAACTAATAAATGACCATTATATCTTACATACAATAAGAAATGCATAAAAATGTCTAGTGAACATAACTAATAGTAGTTCAAAAACTTTGAATAATAACAAATTATGGCATAAGTGATTAGGTCATGTAACCGTGAGGGGACTATCCCGTTTGGTTGAAGATAGTGAAATACTTGATCTAACCATAAACCTTGTCTAGTTTATGAATCTTGAATTCAAGCGATATTGACTAAATCCTTATGTAGGTGTTAAACACTGGGCCATTGATTCATTAGAACTAATACACAGTAATATATATGACTAATAAATCATACTGGCACTAGTAGATTTCAATACTTCGTTGTTATTATCATGATTTGTCACGATACAAACATGTGTTTCTAGAAAACATAGGTTGACAATTTTGAAATGTTCAAAGAGTTTCGACTAGAAGTAAAGAAATAAATCATTATGTATGTTGAACACCTTTGATTAGATTAAGGTTGTTTAAACAGAAGCAGTAAATTAATATATTATTTAAAAGAGAATGAGATTCTAGCTCAATATAGTTCTTCAAGTACTTCTCAACATAAATATGTTTTGAAGTGAAAAAATTGAATTTTATTAGATATGATCTGATCGATGTTATACTTCACCGATCTTCTAAAGTATCTATAGGGTTATGCTCTAGAAACTGTTACTCACATATTGAACAAAGTTTCAACATAAGTCGTTCCTTCTACTACATTGAGATATGGACTAGAAGGAAACTAAGTCTTAAGTATGTTAAGATTTAGGGTTATTCTACTTGTATAAGAATTGTGCAATAGGATATACTTGGACCCAATAAGTGCAAGTATTAGTTTATAGAATATCACAAATATTCTATGGGGTATCAGTTCCATAATCCAAAGAACGAAACTTGTTCATTGTTAATAGTTTCACTTTCTTTGAGAAATAGTTTCTCATGGGGTATTGAGATTATTGAAAGATTGAATTTTCTAAATTCACTCAAGATAAAAATGAATCAACAATGGAACCTAAAAGTTAATTGAGTAAAATACCTTTACACACTTTTTTAGTATGTCAAAGAAGGATATTAAGGCTACCTATTAAGTATGTTACATACTTAAAAGGTACTTTTGATATTTTCGTAATTGAAGAAAATTGATCCTATGACTTAGAGAAAAATGATGTTAGACATCTTTTAGGGAAATTAACAAGATGCTAGGAAATTCAAAATTAACTTTAAGCATAACCATAAAGTCTAGGACTTGTTTATACTTCTTATAAGAATTTTTCTTATTGGTTAAAAATGAGTTTAGGCATAGGAAGTGTGGGCCCAAATAAAAGGTAAAAACCTTCAATGCTCGATTGATGTAAAAGATTACACTCAGCAGTCTGTGATCAATTATGAGGAAACCTTTTCACCAATACATATGCTAAAGTTAATTCAAATTTTGTTGGATATTATAGTATGTTAAACTTTTTGTTTTGATAAGGTAATCAGAAAGTATGATTTCATTAAAAATAAGTAGAAAACGTGTGTGTTCAGAAAGGATAATGGGAGCATAAATTATCTTTCTATTTCTCTATATGAATAACATACTCATTGTTAGAAATGACAATGATATGTTGTAAGTTAATCAGTTAAGAGTTATCTGAGTAAGAACTTCTTCATAAAAGATTTGACAGAGGCTTTCTATATACTAGGTATAAAACTTTATAGAGATAGAGTTGAAAAAATGGATAAGACTCTTAAAATCTTCGTACATAGACTAAGTCTTGAAAAGGTGTAATAACTATGAGACAGTTAATGAATCTTTCAGACATGACATTCATATTTCTAAGAAGAAGTGTCCTCAAGTAGAAAATGAGAAAGTTAGAGTGTCTAACGTACCAAATGCATCAACTAGAGGTAGCTTGATGTATACTATATTATGTACGAGACTTAGATCTTGATGGCTATAAGTGTTATAAGTCGACATCAGTTTGATCTAGGTAGCAACCATTAAATGGATATGAAATATATCCAATTATACATGAAAGGTACCAAGTATAAGTTTCTAACTTATAAAGAAAGCTACTTACAAATGAAAGGATCAATCTGATCTAGGTAATGACCATTAAAGAATAATTACTAAATAATTATGATCTTGTTGAAGGCATCTATATGGTCTTTAATAGTTGTCCCCACTGACAAAGACAACTGATAAAGTTTATTCTTTATATGCAAACATTGGCCGATGACTTTATATGCAAACGGTTGTTCTTAGCATAATATAAGCTTAGAGCTCATATAGGCATAGGGTATTCAGTTAGGACTGAATACTGAACAGACTCATAAGAACCTAAATAGATATCCTATGAAATCGTCATTGGTAAGTCCTATTGAGTTGAGTAGTATTTGTGATCATTTAACTTGAGCACCATGATGGACTTATAGGTAATCCACCATATTTTAGTTCTACGAATGTTAGAGATATTTCATGGTCTGATCACTAAATGTCGCTGGGATAGTCCGATGCTTATAGAGTCTGGTGTATGTAGATACGAGATCCGTCAGTTCATATAAGTGGGTTGTATATCCGATGCTCCGAGATAGGATTGAATAAACCTAGGAAAAGAGTTTTTCATAAGGTTGAATAATATAATAAAGATGTTTATGTATATTGTTTGTTGAGATAGGAATATAGAGATAGGTCTATAGATGAGCTATATCGAGAATAGTTGATGAAAAGATTATACATATGCGTTCTGACCTTAACAGTATGGTTTACTGTATTGATTTGTAATATCTGTGATGTGTGCGTGGGGCAACGATCACAGACTTATGAAATATTTTCATTTGAAAAATTTAGCGTTGATGTAAGGAGTCCCGCAATATGAAGTGTACTCATTGTACACGAGGGCAACGTGCCAAAATAAATAATTCAATACAATAAAATCTAATAAAAATTGAATATTTATTTTAAGAATTTTTACGATACAGTGTGTTCATATTTAAGTGTTAAGTATAATAATTAGTTAATAATTGTTAGGAGACTTCATTTCGGATGGCCTCCTAAAAATTGTAATTCAAAAACTTTATAAGTGATTTATTCTCTATTTTAATGTGATTAAATGCATAAATTGTGTTTATTATTAAGCATGTATGAAAAATCGTAAAATTATATTGGTAGCTGTCAAATGGATACTAAGTTGGGAGGCAACTAGATATGGACTGTTTTTTGTTTTCATTATAATAAGGCACAAGTTAAGAAAGGTAAGAAGTTAAAGAATTGTCAGGTTACGTTGATATTGATTATGCAGAAACTTTATCGTAAATGAGATCATTGAATGGTGTCTTGTTAACCATATCAAACTGCAATGTGAGTTGGAAATGCTCTCTCAAACTGTGTCATTTTTAACGATAAAATCAAAGCGTGCAGTGGCAATTGAAGCTCTTAGACAAGCAATTTGACTTAATTAGTGTTATGGATTAGAATTTGGTATTGACTCAAAAATATTAACTGGTGTTGAATCAGAGTGTATTAACCCAAAAGAGTACCGATGTTGAGACAAAGAGTATAGTAGCAACTGAAGCTATTAAATAAATAATTTAGCTTAATTAGTGTCATATTGATCCAAAAATTAGCTTATAAAGTATTGTTGTTTCTTCGTCCACATAAACCCAAAATTCATTATGAGTGGTAAATTTGTTGTCGGCCAAAACGATTAATTTATAAAATAATATTTTTTATTCACCCATATGAATTTAAGACCCACCCAATTGATCGTATGAAGTGTTTGTTACGTTTGGTTCATTTTTTTGAAAAACCAAAATTAGTTCGTATTTACCGACAGTCAGTATTCTTATAAAACTTGCATCTCAAATACTAACTTGACCCTCATACATATAAGAACTTGGACTTGCGGCTGGGCACTTATTGACCTAATTTTTATCTACAGAGGTGATATTATAAGGATTGATAAGCTAAGCTAAGGATAGGTCGATATTAATGATAGTTTTGTACTACGTGCATGCTACTTATAAAAGAGATATCTCTGTTTATATTTCCACAATATCACTTTGAATCATCATTGGCAAGTTACTTGGGGTTGGACTCGAGTGTTTAAGGACTCAACTCAAGTCTTATAGTGTGAGCGTGCCCTTTGGTCAAGTGTGAACGTGCATTTAAAGTAATGTGAATGCATGTTCACAATTAGAATGAGTCCAAGTACGAAGATTGGATTTGATGAATGCTAAAGGGAATTGGCCAACTTGACCTTTTTTGAGGTAAAAACTTTTATTTGATTATAGTCCAAATTTTTATATTTGAGTGATCAAAGATATACAATTTGTTTTTTTTTTACTTTTATTTATAAAATTTGCGGAAAAAGAAAATATATTTTTAATTTTTTTGAATTAATTTTATCAATAAATAATCTAAAATTTTATTTTATAAGAAGTAATAAAAGTTAATTATTTACATAAAAAAATAATTATAAAATTTTAATAAAAAATTAAAATATATATGTATGCCCAAAGCGTAGGGCAAATAAATATTTTGAATTTGTTTAAATTTATAATTATACAATATTTAAAATAATTTAAATAAAAATAAATATTTATTATTTAAAAAGTTGATATTATTTAATGTTTTGTTTTAAATTATTTAATTTAAAATTTTAATTTATTATTTAAATTATATTATTAAATTTTATAAGATTATTATAAAAACATTTACTTTAAATTTAATAAAAAAAGTTGCAAAGCATACTTAACGTGCGCTTTGCTCCTTTATTCTTTTTTATTTTCTTTTATCATTTTTAAAAATTTTAAATTATAACTATAATAATATTTAAAATAATTTAAATACAAATAAATATTTTTTTTTTAAAGTTATATATTATTAATATTTTATTTTTAAATTATTTAATTTAAAAAGCTTAATTTATTATTTAAATTATATTATATAATTTTACAAAATTATTATAAAAATTTAAAACAACACTATAGCACACAAGCTGCGTCACGTTGCAATCTCTAAACCTTACTATATCTGCCCTAAATCCTAAACCATGATACTAAACTTTAAACTCTAAAATCCTAAAACTCAAATTTAAATATCTAAACCCCAAATCTTAAACTGTGAACACTAAATTCTAAAGTCTACTCTTATCCTAACTCTAAAATCTAAATGCCTATCTTAAACCCTAACCATGAACTCTGAATCCTAAACCCTAAATTATAAATCTCTAGCCCTATATTTTGAATACCTAAATCTCAAACCGTAAACCATGAACCCTGAACTCTAACCTTAAAACTCTAACACCTCAAATGTCTATCCTAACCTTAACTCTAAATCCTAAACCATAAAATCCTACAACTCTAAACATTTATTCTAAAATGCTAAATGCCTATCCTAAAATTCAACCCTGAACTCTAAATTTTTAAATCTAAAATGTATAAACTCTAAACTATAAATTTTAAATCATAAACTCTGAACTCTAAAGTCTAAACTTGACTCCCAAATTTTAAATTCTTTGTTTTTAATTTAATTGATTTTTTTAAACTAATTAATTTTTTAATTTTTATTCAATTTTAGTCTTTTAATCAATGAATGTAGTTTTGTTTGAATAAGAATTAGTTTTTTAATTAATTTAATATTTTATTAAAATTTTAGTGTTTTGATTTTGGCAAGGAGGTTCAAACTCAATTTAATAAAAAAATGAATATATTAAAATTTATTAAATTAATGACAAAAAATAAAATTTTAAAAATGTCACATGACACCATGTGGCACTAAGTTGAAGCACGCGCTTTGCTTTTATTCTTTTTTTATATTTTATAATAATTTTATACTTTACAAATTTTAAAATAAAATATTAAATAATTTAAAACTTTAATAAATAAGTATTTATTTTTATTTTAAATATTATATAATCATAATTTGAAATTATAAAATTAAAAAAATAATATATAAAGTGGAAAAGCGTGTGCCTTTCTTAGCGCTTTGGCCATATATATTTTTAATTTTTTGAAAAAATAAATTATTTTTTAAATTTTGTTATATAATAATTAATTTTAATTATTTCTCATAAAACTAAAATTTGTGATTAACTTTGTTGATTAAATTAATTAAAAAATTAAATTTTTATATAATTTTATCATTAATAAAACTTTTAAATTAAATAATAGAATAAAAAATATTAAATACTTTAAAATTTTAAATAATAAATTTGTTTTATTAATTATAATTTAAATTTTAAAAAAAGCAAAAACAATAACATATGATGTGGCAAAGTGCTTGCAAAACCCAGTGCTTTGGCCATATATATATTTTAATTTTTTTTAAACTTTTATACTTATTTTTTAAATACTTTTTATGTAAATAATTAATTTTTATTAGTTCTCATAATTTTTTGATTAAGTTAATTAAAATATATTTTTTATAAATCATACAAATAAGGGCGAAACGGGAAAAATTGTATGTCTTTGGTCACTAAAGTATAAAGATTTTGATTGTATTTAGAAAAAAACGTTTTACCTCAAAAAGAGGACAACTTGGCTAATTTCCCTCTTCTAATCCAATTTGATACGAGGAGCTTCAAATTTTGATTATTAAAGATATAAAAAAATTAAGATAATTAATTAATATATATTTATTTTGTAATTAATTTGTTATATTAAATTTTTTATATGTATTTATGTTTCTTTGTTTATATTAACTTAAAATATATATAAAAGCTTATTATGCAGTGTTTGTTATACAAACATTATAATAAAGATGTAGTCTTTACAATTTTCTTGTCTCTTTTTATTTTTGCTGCTTTATCTTTTCTAAAATATGTCAAAGTTAAGTAACAATCCTTTTTAAAACCTTTTGATTTTTTTTAAGAGCTATTTTTCATTACTTTCTATATCTTTTTTATATACTATCTCTTAACACACTTGAACTCACAACAATTGATTTCCTGTTTCTTTATCAACGCATATGCAATCGCAGTGATTTATTTTCTCAACGCACTTATACTCGTAACGGTTAATTTCTTATTTTCTCTATCAATGTATTTATAATCGCAATAGTTGATTTTCTCAACGCGCTTGTCACTCCGACAATGTACTCACCAACAATATTATCACTCTCTGATAACATTGTCTTTCTTTTAAAATGGTTGTCTCTCACTGATAATAGTTATTCCTCTCTAATAAAGGTTGTTATTTGTTGACAACGATTATATCTCAATGACACCATTATAATTAAAAATATTTCTTTTCAAATTTAAACTTCTATCATCTTAAATTTGAAATGGGATGTTAAAAATATAAAGAAATCAAGATAATTAAATTCTATCATATATATTTTATAATTAATATATTTTATTTGATTTTATATATATATTTTCTTATTTATGTTAACCTAAAATTTATATAAAAATTTATTTTATAACATTTGTAAAACAACATAATATAGTAACAATATAATATTTACAGTTTTCTTGTCTATTTTTATTTTTCTGCTACTTTATTTTTTTCAAACGAGTATTTAGTTCGAGATAATCGAGTCTCATGATGAGAGATCTCATTGAGTTCTTTGGTTTTAGAACATTTCCAATCCGACCCAAAATTGACTTAGAATTGAAAAATAAAAAAAAAACAAATAAATAAAAGATGCAAAATGATGTTGTGTTGTTCCTTTTTTTCGAATAAATAAATGCACAAAACAACATTGTTTTATGGAGTTCAAAACAATGCCATTTTTTGGATTCTACAATAAGTGTTGTTTTGTAGTGTTCAAAACAGAATCATTTTAAAGAGCAAAACGATGTCGTTTTGTACTTCTAATAACCCAAAATAAAAAATAAATAAACAAAACGCAGAAGCCAAAAACCTCCCCCATTCTTGTCTCGTCTCTCCCCTGAATCTCGATTTCTACTTTCTCTCTTATTCTCTTTGTCTCTATCCAACGTCTCTTTTCTGATTTTCATTGGTCTAAGCCCTCAGGCACTTATTTCTTCACCTTCTCTCAACCAGCATATGCCCTTTCAGCTAAGTTATTCACTGTTGAGTCACTGAAACTAACAAAGCTACAAAAAAAAAAGTAATTATATACCAAATTAAATAATTTATTTTTTATAAAAAAGAGACTATTTGTGAAGTATATTTATACTTTTTCAGAATGGTGATAAGCAAGTATATTTAATGTATTAGACACAAGGCCCTTATACATTCCATTCTCTCCTTTTTTGATTGAGAGAGCAATAGATGATGGAAGTGGTGACGTTTCGTAAATGATGATGATTTTTTAAGCTCCTTCAGAAAAAAGGTTAAGATGTATCTCTCTAATCTAATGAATAGAATTTTAGTGAAATCTTCATGTTTTAAGTAAATCGAGAGAAGTCTATCAACTTGTTTTCTTTTAAATTTGGGGCCAAATACTTGTTTTCTTTTAAATCTTCCTGTTTTAAGTAAATCGAAAGAAGTCTATCAACAACTTGTTTTCTTTTAAATTTGGGGCCAAAGACTTGAATTTGATGTTTATGAGTGGGACTAGATATGCCGCTTGTATTTGGGACCGAAATTATGAATTTATCATATGCAAAATTTAAATTCCATATTGAACAAATTATATTTCTTTTGAGTTTCATGTATGTTTATATTTAAAATTGCCAATTAATCATGTTAATTGTTTGAGATGAATTAAACAATATAGATAATATAAAAACATGGATGATGCATTACATATTAATTGACTTGAGTTGTTTGTGATGCCTAAATACTAAATAGATTTCACTTATGTGACTATATTAAGTGACTTGTAAACCTTGAGTTATTAAAGCTTGTTAATAAATTTTATTATGCCTTTAAATTGAATTTTGATGATGAAACTTAAAATAATTTATTTATTTGTAGATAATGAGTTAATTTTCAAGTTCGGTAATAATATCATTGACTTGCAATTTTGTTCTCAATTGAATTTTAAAGATGAGTGAAAGGACAAAGAAGGGATTTTCCTTCCACCATATCCTAATCCTAAAAAGAGAGTTTATGTCATAAGTTTTGGTAGTAAATAAAATTGTTTAATAAAATAAACACAACGAAATTAAATTGTCTTGTTCATAATTACATATATAGGCATAGAAGATTACCTCAATTCTTCGTTATGGCAAATCTTGAATTGACTAGTTGTAATTTTCTCTATTATCCTCAATCTTCAAACTCAACGCGTATAAGCACGTGAATCTTTCTTAATCTCTAAAAATACTAATACCCAAATCTGAGATTCTCTTTCTATGTAAGAATACGTAAAAAGAATTTTTCTAGTTATGGTTATTATTATTTTTAATTGTTGCATACCTCTCATATATATATGAATTTTTCTTAAGCATTTTGAATTAGATTAGGATTATGAAATTAGAGTTTGATTAGAATTTGAGCTAGTAGAGTGACTACAAGACCCATGGGTTTCCTAACTCCAACTTAAAAGGCATAATCTTTATTATCTCATAATATACCAATTCTTCTAAGTTAACTCCAGACTATTCCACTAAAAGACAAGGACTGTACTCTAGTAACCCATGTTATTAAGTAAAAGCCCATTTAATTAAAACTTCTTTTAATTAAATTGGGCTTGGTCTTTATAACAATATTAACCACTTAATTGACCCTCTAATTGATGTTCATAATTAAAGTTAGGCCATGAAAAGAAAATGTCTTGTCTCTTTAATTACTTATTTGTCCACAAGTCATTGAAGACTCTAATGATCACTTTTAATCTATCTATATTTATAAATAAATTTACAAATAAATATTATTATTCAATAAATAATTTATTGAATAAACTGTGACCATAGATTCTAATGATCAAGTACTGCAAATATCTTAAGTGGACATTAATTATTAGATTTCGTCTTACAAATATATGTTCCTATGACCCATGAAATTATATCTCCAAGCTATTGAGGTTTTGATCGTTTATATGGATCTCACTCCGTGATAACTTAAAAGATACATCGTATGAATATAAGTTCATTACCTGCTCAGAATTAAGATCATATGGCTTATTAAAGCTTTTACGAATTAAGATTTACAATATTTAGTAACCAAATCAAAATTCATAGTAGTCTCGTTCAATGTAACATATATACTAGTTTTTCTACTCAAAGTATCTACTTCGATGATCAAGATAAATCATCCACTATAAAAAGCAGAAAAACTACAACCTTACATAATGAAATGCCATTTTCATTAATGGTTGTGAACATGATTAATTTATAAAGAACTTATGATCTATACTCTTTGTATTAGCATTATATGCCTAAGACATAGATTATATACTTTATAAATATATGCTTATCAATATATGCTCAATTATATGTATGAATAAGCTTTTATTAATCAAATAAAATGTTATTTCACATGCTTTAAGGGCATAAATAACATTATATGTCTAACAATCTCCCACTTGCCCTAAAGCATGTCAAATAACTATTGAACCCCATATTATTCATATGATTTTCAAAACTCTTTTTTTTTTGTAATGAATTAGGTGAATAGATCCAATATATTATTGCTTACGCAATCTTAGATACTATAACCTTATAATTTTGCACAAAACTCCCTTACTAAACTTTATTTCCTCTCAATGTGTTTTCTTCTCGTATTTGATTCTTTAAACTGTGCTACTGCCTTACTATTGTCTTAATGAAGAATAATAGGCATCTGAGCACTAGGTACCACCTTAAGCTCTATAAGGAACTTCCAGAGTTATATAGCCTATTTTATAGCTTTAAATGCAACTATATATTTAGTATTCATTGTGGAGTCTACAATATATGATTATTTTGTACTCCTATAACTTATAGCTCCACCACTTGAAGTAAACATAGATCTTGAGAAAGATCTGGGTATCTATGTTATTAGAATTCTAAATATGTATACCCAATAGGTATAAGATTGTCACTAAAATATTCAAGCATATAATCTTTTGTTCTTTGAAGGTACTTGAATATATGCTTTATTGCAGTCCAATGTTCTAATCCTGGATTAGATTGATATCCACTGATTATTCAAACTATATAACAAATATTTGATCTAGTACATGGTATTGAATACATGAGACTTACTACTGTTAAGGCATAAAGAATACTTCTTATGCAATCTATTTCTTCAGTTATCTTAGGAAATTGATACTTAGATAGATCAATTCCATATCTAAAGGAAAATAATCCTTTTTGGAATTATGCATGACAAACTTGATCAAAATTTTGTTAATATACTCAGTTTAGGATAAGCCTAATATCTTTAACTTAAAATCCCTTAATACTTTGATCTCAATGATGTTATTGACCCTTTCTAGATCATTTATATCAAAATAGTTAGATAACCATATTTTGTCTGATAATAATGCTCCTACATCATTTTATATCATCTAAAATATAAGACTAGAAAAATCATCAACCGTTCATCTATCTTCTTGTAAAATAAGGCTCATCAGAATTTTGATCAAAATCAAACGATTTAATTGTTTGATAAAATCTGATGTTCCAAGATCTAGATATTTGTTTTAGTCCACAGATAGATTTTTTCAGTTTACAAACCATATACTTTTGGCATATAACTATAAAACTATATAGTCGTATATACTTTCTTCAAAAAATTTCATTAAGAAAGGTAATCTTAACATCTATTTGTCAAATCTCATAATCAAGATTTGCTACAACAGAAAAGAGAATTCTAATAAACTTAAGCATGGCTTACAGTAAAAAGGTCTCCTCATAATCGATACCTTCTTTTTGAGTATACCCTTTAACAATAAGCCTAGCTTTGAAGGTTTTCACCTTCCTATCTACCCTTTTCTTTCACTTGTAGACCCATTAACACCCTATGGGTTTTATCCCTTCAGGTTTCTCTACAAGTTCCTAGACACTATTGGAATACATCGAATCCATTTCTGATTTCATAGCTTTATGCTAATGGTCTGTATCTTTATCAACCATTATTTCATTATAGCTAGTGAGATCTAATTCATACTCATTAGAGATTACCTAAAAGGACTCTCCAATAACATGTACCTAGTTAGACGTCTAATAACCCTTCCCCCATGACGAAGTACAAGTGGTTGTTATTCTGCAATTAGCTCTGGTTGGTTACTATGATATGGATAGGGAATTAACTCATTGACTCTATCGAGCACAATATTAGAGTTCACAGATAACTCATCAAGAATTATCTTACTACTAAGCTTGAAGTCTTTCATATAATCTTCTTCAAGAAAGATTGCATTAGTGCTAACTAATACTTTCTTATTTTGAGAACTATAGAAAAAGACTTCCTCTTATAGCCAACAAAACAAACAAACTTCTGACTTAGATTCCAACTTATATGTCTTCCTTTTTATCATATAAGCTGGACAACCCCATATATGTATGTGACATAAACTTGGTTTGCGTCTTATCCACATTTCCAGAGGTGTTTTAGGGACTGACTTAGACGGAATTAAGTTAAGAAGATACATGGTTATTTTTAAAGCATAACCCCAGAATGAGATAGGTAAAGTTGAATAACTGATCATTGACCTCACCATTTCAAGATGAGTTCTATTTCTCCTTTCTGCTACACCATTTTGCTAGGGGTGACCCTAGTGTAGTCAACTAGGATAATATCCCATTATTTAACAAATAGGTCCTGAACTCATTATAGAGTTATTTGCCACCTCAATCAAATCGAAGTTTCTTTATGTGTTTTTCTAATTGCCTTTCCACTTCTGCTTAAAATCCTTGAATTTATTAAACGCCTAAGACTTGTGGCACATTAGGTACATATAACCGAATTCAGAATGATCTTCAATGAACGTGATGAAATATTCATAACCTCCCTTAGCTTGTGTGCTCATGGGCTTACATACTTCAGAGTGCACTAATTCTAACACTTCAGTAGCTCTATTACCTTTAGTATTAAAGGGTCTTCTGGTCATTTTGTCTTGTATATAAGATTCGCAGACTAGTAACGGTTCAATATCTAATGAACTCAAAGGTTCATCTTTGACCAATCTTTGGATCCTATCTAGACTAATATGATCAAGACGTAGATGCCATGGATATGTTTGATTAGTGGGAGTCACTTTAATCCTCTTATAGTGATTAGATTCATTATTCAATTCTATGTCATGTAGTGAGTGGATTTTAGGATATATGCAGTATAGGTTGTTAACTAATGTAGTAGAATATATAAACAACTTATTTCTTTTAATCACCACAGTTGAGTAAAAAATAATAGAATAACCAAATTTATTCAAATAACTAACTTGAATCAAATTACATTTAAGTTTCGGTACTAACAAACAATCATCAAAATAAAGTTGAACTACTCTCACTACCTTGCTACAACGATTGCACCATTTCCTAGTCTAAGACTGATCTCTCATTCATTGAGTGATTTAGTTTCCTAGAACCCTTGCAATGAATTGCAAATATGATTAGTGGTTTTAGAATCTATTATCCAAGAATCTACAGATTCAATCACTAAACATTTCTCAATGAAAATAATATTACCAGAATGTGAAGTTGTCCTTTTTGTTATTGAAAACTTAACTAAAGAATAGTTTCTCTTCTAATGCTCTTTAATGCCACATTGTAAACACTTTACTTAGGGCCTTACTACCGCTTTATGAATTTGCATAAATCCTGAATTAAATGTTTTCGTTAACTTGTTGTTCTTCTTCTTACTAATCTTTCTTCTAGGATTGAGACAAAAAGATAAAGATGAGCCTTTAGTCAAGTGACTATTGTAAATATCTATTTCATCTTGGGTGCATTTTCATTAGGTATTTAAGCGCATTTATCTGTCAAGATATATTTTCGCTTTTTAACTGAGAGTACAATATCTAAGTGTTTGCGTATTTTAAGGTGTATGCATGTGATTTTGTATATATTGAAAAAACAAAAACTAAACACATGTATCATATACACAAATTTGACAGCGAAATTTATCATGTAATCAACATATACACATGTACTTCAATTCTTAACAACTTAAGAATACAGAAAACATACCTTTGAAGACCTTCGATGAAGATTTCAATTTCTGGATTTCTTTGCTCCAACTTTGAGCTCACCTTGAAGTATACTTTTGTTCAATTCTAGTTCACAATAATCCGGTGGCTTGTGAAGTTAGAATATGACAAGACCCGCCCTAAGACCCTCTACTATAGGTCCCAGTGGCCCTGCCGGGCACCTCGACGGAAGTTCCTCAGAATATAACTAGGTAAATTGAGAAGTTTCCACTAGGCGAACCCGTTTTTAGTTCTTGCTACTACTGAAAAAGTCTTGTAATATACATGAAAATGACATCTTAATTTAAAAAAAAAAAGGGCAGAGTTTCCCCTGTTTTTCGAAAAATCTATATAAAACCTGCAAAGAAATTTCACTTCTATTTCAAACACTTCTCAATACTACCAATTCGGACCTTCGGTCCTTTCCAAATCAAATCCAACACAACTCAATTGTTTCATTTGAATTACAAAATAAGCATAATCATAAAAAGCAAAAACGATCATCATAATATCGAAATCTCTTCTTGTTGGTTCAAAATATATATACAAATATACATGCCTACAACTATTATGCATAAAGTAAAGGGTGCTATTTAGCACATTTACATGTACAAAAAAGATCTTCAGATTCGGCCTACTACTCGGCAATAGAAGAATCAGCAGCTTGCGTACTCAGACCTGCACCTGGGAAGGGGTGTTTAGAAAACATAAAACACAAAATGAGTGAGCTAAAGGAGCTCAGTGAGTGTAATTGAGATTTCAAGTAAAATAACATTTTGCAAAGATAACAAATTCTAAAGTACATGCAGAAATCATGCTTCTAAAACCGATGTAAAGCTGTAAAACGGTTTCTAATATCATATGTTAATGAAATCTTGGTGAGCGGATTTTATCTACATCTTTGGAAAATAATATCCAGAATCTGTATAACATAATAACTGCTGTGTGCATATGAATGCATAAATGCTATCGGTAAATAAAAAACTAGTAAAGTCCCTGCTCGGCCATTTTTTTTCTAAGCTGTACCAATGGTAACCCTAAAGCTCTATACTCACGCAGTGACTCAACTAGCACTGCACATGTGAGTAAGTCATAGGGCACCTCAACTAGCAGCACCCGCAGTGACATTTCAAGACATCTCACTGGCTATATAGTGGAATCCTACATCGCATACATATAGTGAGACAATACCCCGTACACATATGGTGACTCACGTGACTCGACATCCAGACTTCCTGGAGTTAGTGACACACCCCCAAGACCTGCCCATGTGCACGGGATATACCGGCTGGGTCTAATACAATCATCACCACTATAATCTGAGGCTACCAATGGCCTTTAAAATAAACGCAGAAATTTTAAACTGTTTCTCAAATCGAACATATAAAAGCATGTCTATGAATACATATCAAGATCATAAATCATGATTATGCATCGAAAGCTCATAAAACATACTTATTCATTATGCGAAAGCATAATAAATGAAAAACAAAAAAAATGGAAGATTTTCACTCATAATCGCTCCGCGCCCAATTTCGCTCCCGATTTCTGCTCCCGTTACCGCTCTCGGTTATCTTCACCTATGCACCATAAATGACATTTAGAACCAAATCGAATGCTAGAATCTCATTTAACTACTAAATGCCCTAATCGGCATACAAAGCCCAGATTCATACTGCTTTTCGATTTTTATTTACGGAGCCATTTAATCTAACCTAACTCACCATCCGGCGCCCTAAACATTATTGAACGCCTTATAACTTGGTTGGACATAATTGCTCTTCACCTTTCCAAAATGGACATTTATGTCCCATTTTCTTCATTTTTAGTTTTTCCATCAACCATATACATTCAATTTACAATATGCACTATTTACACACAATAACTCAATCAAAACACCACTCAATCCCTAACTTCCCTAAAGTGGCAGAATTTCACCATAGGTTCCAACACACCTTTTCTCAATTTCTTGTTCCAATTACAACAAAATCAAGCCAATTTCATTCTAAAGCCCTAATTACAACCAATTGAAGTCTCTACATTCAAATCACCAAAACCTTAATTCTTACCTTGTCAATTTCTTCAAATTGATGACTCCTTCAGGCTCCACACTAGAATTCAACTCAATCTAAGCCAAGAATACACACAAGAACATCAATTAAAGCATTCTTGAAAGCTCACTTATCAAACTCATAAAACAATGCTTTTCTTACCTCTTTCTCTTGAATTTTCACTAATGGAGACTTCATTTGAGCTTAGGGATTGATATGTAACCTTATTTCAGCTTGATCACACATGAAAAATCATGAAAACAAAACTGAAATTTTACTGTAGTAGCACCCCCTTCACCTTGCACGAATTTTGCTCTCTTTTGCTCTAAATGGTTGCTTCTTCCAACATATATATAGTGCTCCCTTAATTGACCATTTTGCCCTTCAACTTACTTAAAACTACTAATTTACCATTAGTTGAAAACTAATTATGTAATTAGTTCATTTGTAACTATCTAGTTAGAATAGTCTAAAGAACTAAGTAGAATTTTCAACTTGGCAATCCATGAGATTTCTTGTAATTGGTCCATTCTCTAATATATGGATTATGTTTCTCAATAAAGACTTGTTCCATATATCACCCTTAAATGGAAATTGATGTAGTAAAGTAGAATTTCCTTTTCCAAGCCAATAGAGAAAAATTTCGAAAATATTCTAGGCTCTTCCGAGGCTCCGATTGAGTGTAAAATTACTAAATTAGGTCTAATATCTCTCACGCGCACGATAAAAATATATTTCTAATAGGGTTAAAATTGAGTAATCCTACGGTGTCTTTATTGCTCTATACCGAAATTTAGGTACCAATACTACTAATAGGGATTAGATATTACCGAAATTTTAACTTACTTAAAATTTATAATTTGCCATTAGTTGAAAACTAATTATGAAATTAGTTCATTTGTAACTATCTAGTTAGAATAGTCCAAAGAACTAACTAGAATTTTCAACTTGGCCATCCATGAGATTTCTTCTAATTGGTCCATTCTCTAATATATGAATTTTGTTTCTCAACAAAGGCTTGTTCCATACATCACCCTTAAATGGAAATTCATGTAGTAAATTAGGATTTCCTTTTCTAAGCCAATAGAGAAAAATTCCAAAAATATTCTAGGGTCGTCCGGCGCTCCGATTGATTGTGAAATTACCAAATTAGGTCTAATATCTGTCACGTGCACCATAACAAAAATATGTCAAATAGGGTTAAAACCGGATAGCCCTACGGTGCCTTATTTGCTCTATACCGAAATCTAGGCGCCAATACTACTAATAGAGATTGGATATTACATTGGCTATCATAATATACACCAATATTCACATCTTCACTAGCCAATACCTCTGCGCATATGCCTTTGAACCATACAGCGTCCTTATTAAGTTTACTAACAGCTATGTACTTTGCCTCTGTGGTAGATAGTACAACCATATGTTGTAGAACTAATCTTCATCACACACAGTACACACAAACACTATGAATACGTAACCGTCAATGATATTCTTTTATCTAGATCACTACATAATCTGAGTCTACGTATCCTCTTACCATTTCACTGCTGTTCTCATCCCTCTTATACATCAACCCATGATTCAATGTCCCTTTGAGATATCTCAGAATCCACTTCACTGCAAGCCAGTGATCCTTACCCGAATTTGTCACGTATCTACTCACCACACTCACAGCATGTGCTATGTCTGGTATTGTACAAACCATTGCGTATATGATGGTCCCTACAATGCTTGTATATAATACTTTACTTATCTATAGTTTCTCCTCTTTAGATGTCAGTAACTGTGCTACTAAAAGTTTGAAATGTATAGCTAAAGAAATAGAGATAGCCTTTGTATTGGACATACCGAACTTCTTTATAATTTTGAGTATATATAATTGCTAAGACAAGAATATAACATCTCTTATAACTCTTATAATATCAATACTAAATATTTTCTTTGCTACTCTCAAATCCTTCATTTCAAACTCACCACTCAACTGCTTCTTAAGTTTCTGTATTTCTTTCATATTCTTAAATGTGATCAACATATCATTAATTTATAGAAGCAAATACATCATCCATAACTTATGTTCTTGAAGTAAATGCATTCGTCATATTGCTCATAAAGCCAAAGCCATCATAAATTCATTAAATCTCTCATACTATTGTCTAGGTGATTGCTTTAACCCATATAATGACTTCTTTAGTAAGCAAGCACGATCTTCTTTTTCAGGCTCCTCGGACCCTTGTGGCTATGCCATGTATATCGTCTCTTCAAGCTCTCCATGCAGAAAAGTTGTCTTTACATCCATCTGCTTCAGATGTAAATCAAAGTTTGCACACATGGCTAAAAAACTCCTAATAAATGTATGCTTGACAATTGGAGAGAATATCTCATGAAAGTCAACTCCCTCTCTCTGAGTAAAGCCTTGTGTAACTAACCTAACCTTGAATCTCATAGGCTCTATCCCCATATCCCCTCCTTTACCTCATACACCCACTTGAACCCAACTACTTTGTTTTTGAGGTCCTTCACCAACTTCTAGGTATTGTTCTTCTTAAGAGAACTAATATATATTTCCATGGCCTACTGCCATTCTTTTTTATTTTTACTCTTCGTAGACTCACCAAATGTTCTAGGCTCATCATATTCAAGAGTGTAAGCAAAATTAAAAGTATGAGAAACTAGATCTGCTTGTGCATACCTGATTGGTGGGTTAATCATTCTCTTTAGCTTGTCTCTGGCTAACTGATACTCTTCAAGTTCCATTTCAAGAGTCCTAGTTTTTTTTTGGTGGACTTTGAGGAACTCACTGGTATTCTTGGTTTTGGGATTTGTGCACACGAGCCATCCCATTATTGTATGAATATTTTATTTTATAATTTTTTCCAATTCATTATTTGTTAAATTGATAATTACTATTCTTAAATGGTTCAATGCTTATGATGCTACATATATTATATGATCTGAAAAGATTGAGATTTGGTCTAAAGAAGTTTAGATCAATACTAAGAGTTAACACACTGAAAACTATAAATGCTAAATGACACGTCCAGAATATAGAAGTTATTCCCAAGTGCAGGATTGTCGAAGTAATAAATAACTCGATGAGAACGAGGTCGATCCACAGGGAAGTAGAATTAAAATTACAAATTATAAACACTTTAAAGATAATTAATACAGTATAAGATGTTTGCAAATATTATTTCAATTAACCAATTCAAATAAAAAGCTAAGGTTATAGGGATTAACTCTTGGCATAAGAAGTAAGAATATATTTAATTTGTTTTTCTATAACTCAATTGGAATCCTCACACAAAGGAGGTTCCAACCGAAAAATATAGCAATTAAAATTCATCATCATTTATATATTGATTAGTATTTATTTCTTTCAATTATTATACACCGAATCTTATAAATGGGTTTAAGTATTTATTATGCCAATCTTTATATTTGTCTACAATAAATCAAGACTCCCACTTTACAAGAAAGATTATATACACCAAATCTGGTAAATGGTTTCAAGAGTTTATTGTGCCAAGTATTAAGTTTGTCAATAATAAATCAAGAATCACCACTTTAGAAGAAAGGGTATTAATTCTACAAACAAAATAAATACATCATATATAAATTTGCATAACTTAAAAATGAAGCATTAAATTCATGAATAAATATTAAACATATCTTATTACCTTGCCAAGAGCTTCACCCTTTCACCTTAGCTTAAACAAAATTATTTGGACATAATAAAACTAAATGAAAAGAAAAGAAATGGAAGAAGAAATAACATGACTTAATAGTAAACAAGAGAAATAATAGTACAAGGAAAAGGATACAAAGGAAAAGTATTTTGAACTAAATTCTAACTTTCTAATTATATTCTTTAGGTATAAACAAGCCACCTATTTATAGAAAAACATGGATAAATCGAGACAAATTTGGAGGGAACCACTTGGTTGATGAAAGTCAAGAATGGTGGCAAAATAATTTGCATTTATTATCACTTGGGTACCCATTTGATTATCCAATTTGGAATTGATGTGATCTGCATTAACTGTCACTCAAAACATAAAAGTTGTAGATAAGTCTTGTATCTTTCCAAATTGGGTGATCTCATACGTATTAGATACGTATTTCTATAGTTATGGGCCAAATACTGATAACTGTTCAAACTGGGCCTGTACTGCAGATCAATTCTGGTCTAGTCCAATTTTCACCCTCTAAACACTTGAATTTTCAATGCTTTCTGAAATACAATATGTTAGCCCATTGTGTCAGCTATGTACAGGATCAAGAATCACCTCAATTGGATTTTTAGGTAGAAGGTTATGTCCATTTTATCGAACCTGCCACAAAACAGTTATAAGATAATTAAGTACAATATTGTAAACATACTTAAGTTAAGAAAATTAAGTACACTAGTAATACAAAACAATCATGTAAAACTCTTATTAAATGTGTAATTTCAAGTGTTCATCACACCCCCCAACTGGCTTATTGCTAGTCCCTAGCAATTCGAGCATAAATAAAATTTGAACACTACCTAAATATTTCAAACAAAACGTCAGTTTTAAAATCACAATCGCTATAAAGGTTATTTCAATCATAACTTCCAAAAATATTTTTTTGTGTGTGTGAATTAAGCCAAAGCCTTCTTGCCACAAACCACAATATATATAGCCTTAAAAATTTTCTAAGTAAAAGCCTCAACTCCATATTCTTACAGGTGAATAACTTGTTTAATGACTTAGGATTTCACTCATGAAGTTGGAAAACAGATAATCGCTCAAGAAAAATTACATTTAAGGACAGACAGACAAACTAACATTGATCCAAAGATAGGAGAATCAAATATTTAGAGTCAAACCATTATTGTCAAATGCCAGCTTCAGGACTTTAATTATTTAATGCGAATCTTACGAATATAGAATTCGGTGATAAGATTGCTTCCTAATGACTTTAGTCTTCTAAAATTAAATGAAGACTTTATTGAACTGAATTTTTTTTTTTAAATTTCAAGACTTTTTTTCTTTCTTTCTTTCTTTTTTAATTTTTTTTACTCATTGTTTTTTTCTTTTTTGAAAGACATAAGGAATCATTACAAAATAAGAGCAATTTATCACCCTAATACTTTTCCAATTTTTTTTTTATCCTTTAGCTAAGCAACCAAATCATTCATCATCCCAAATAATGTCATTCCAAATAAAAATTAACCATTTCAAAAGATCAATGAAAGTTCGTAAGCTGTTATCTCAAACCTCTCCACTCACTCACAAAAGATATGTGAGTTTAAAAAATAATATGTATACTTAAACATGAAAATTCTCTTGGCTATATATATTGAATCATCCATCTTACCATAAGGTTTAGTATTGTTCTCAAGAAATAATTTCAGAAGTTTATTCTTTAGTAACCTAAATAGAGAAAGTGATTTAAACTAAACAATTTTGAAATCATACATCGATAGTAAAGCAAATTTATTTACGCAAAGAGTTACCAAAAACTTAAGCAACAAATAATTATACATAAAATGCATTAAAAATAAACCAATTAGAATGTGTTTCAAAAGTTTATAATGTACTCTTTACTCTACCATTCTAGAACTAGAATGTGTCTCAATAATACATAAATGAACATTTTACTCACGCCATTCATGATAATTTGTTTTTTTTTACATAACAAAGTAATAACAACAACAAAATAAAATAATTAACACTAACATTATATATCAACTATCCTCCCCCCAACCAGATTGAGACATTGTCCTCAATGTCAAAATATAGAAAGAGTAAAATATAGAAGATATCACCTGAAACATCTTTTATTGGAAATTAAACCAGCAACAAAATAAAACAAGCCACACAAAAAAGCTTTAAAATACATAGAAATAGATAGGCTACAGACGAAGCGTCAAATCTATCCTGCGTTTCTTTTCACTGTTATCAGTATACCAATCTATCTGACTCATTATTGGATCAGATAGAGGTGTAAAAGCATGTAGTTCATCGAGTAACTGATCAACAGTTGAAGCAGAAATGAGGATCTGTCGTGCTGCAGATGAGACGAATTATTTTTCCACCGCATAGTCAAGAAAAGATAACAACCCATTATAAAAACCATCAACGTTTAACAAACCAATTGGTTTTTTTTATGGACTTGTAATTGTGCCCATGAGACAATTTGAAAAATTTCCTCCAATGTTCCGAAACCTCCAGGTAGAGCTATGAAGGCATCAGCATTACGAAGCATAAAAGAAATTCATTCATGTATTGATGATACCTGTAACTCATCCCCAATTGTTTTTCCTACAATGTCTCCAACAGCTAGAGCTTTTGGTATGATACCCAAAACTCAACTGCCATTATTTTGTGCAGCGGTTTCCACACGTCCCATTAATCCAAGACTACCTCCCCCATATACTAAATGAATATTATGCTCAGCTAACATCTTACCAAGGGTTTCTGCTGCTTCTATAAACTCACTAGTTTTTCCAGGGCTGGATCCACAAAAGACACAAATTTTTATGAATTTACGTATTGATGATCCTTCCATGATTACACTCACCCTCTCTCTTGAATGATTTTGAGTTTGTACAAAGATGCAAAAATAATGCAATGTATTTATAGAGCCAAAAGATATTGCAAAGTTAAATCACATGGCTATTGGCTTGAAATACAAGATTCAACACCTTTTACCAATTTTCAATTTATTAGCTAGAAAAGTCACATCGGTTGTCAGCTTAAAATGCAAAATTTTCAAAAAGGATTATAGGTGGTTGATTATTGAAAAGACGTTTGAGTTTGAAATGAAACATTTAAAAATAACAGCTATAGTAAATATATACAAGTAGTTGTGATTGTGGCTTACATCTTCCTCTGATTTTACGTCCAGTAACGGCTTAAACGCCCTCTATGGGTTGAGGATAGGCTTCCCATCCAATTTTCTTATAAATTGGCAAACAGGGTCTTTTAAAGTCAGATTCCCGAGACTGTACCGCTTATGTTTTTTTATGAATATGTCCTATAATTAATGAATTGCAATATGAACATATCCACTAGGATGCGTCTCAAGAGTCGATAAGATATTATCTAAAGACTCCTTACTTAGGCCATCCTTAATGAACCTAATTTTATCTTCGCGATTTACAGACACCATTCCTAAAGTGCGGCAACGTGTGTTTCAAGTCGTGCGTGAACACTTGTAACAAACATTTAATCTTTTTGCTCTTCGTTTTTTTGAAAAAGAGCTTTTACCTAAGCCAGGCATGTAGGAAATTAATGAGTCTGAAAATTCACCTGTCAATCTAACTTTGGCTTCAATTAACCAACGTAAATCAACAGGTATATTCATAATCATTAATAACCTTAATCTTTCACATCTTGCTTGGTAAATTTTCTTCAAGGAATTTTGAGGCAATGAGGGAAAACGCTTTTTCAAATTTTTTAGAATGTCATCCATTTTTTTTTTTAGAAAAGGGGGAAGAAGAGAATATATCAGTAATTATGGGAAACTGACAAAACCGATTTGAAATATCATGGAGTACCGTTATCCGCCACTTAACCGGGGTGCAAAACAAAACTACTAAATTAACCTGCAAGTAAAAAAAATAAAATGTTAGAAGAAGAATAAATATATATAAATATGTAAATATATAAAACAAAGATGAATTGGTCTCGTAACAAGGATCTGACAGGAACGTAAATTCTTCATGAAAAGCTTGATTTTCTAGAAACGGCTTGAGTCTTTGCCCATTTACCTTAAACACATTCCCATTTCTAGGATTTTCAATGTCAATTGTTCCATAAGGGTACACATGTTTCACAATAAAAGGGCCACTCCATCTTAATCTCAATTTTCCAAGGAATATGTGAAGTCGAGAATTATAAAGCAAAACCTTCTGACCAGTGTCAAATGTTTTTCTCTGAATTTTTTTATCATGAAAGGCTTTAATTTTAGCTTTATGAATTTTTGAATTCTTATATGCATCATTTCTCAATTCTTCAAGTTCATTTATTTGTAATTTACGTATATGTCCAGCAGAATCAAGATTTTCATTGAAAGTTTTAATAGCCCAGTAGGCTTTATGCTCAAGTTCCACAGGTAAGTGACAAGGTTTTTCATAAACTATCCTATAGGGAGACATACCCAATGAAGTTTTAAAAGCAGTTCTATAAGTCCACAGTGCATCATTTAGTCTTAAAGACCAATCTTTGCGATTTGGGTTTACAATTTTTTCTAAAATTTGTTTTATCTCCCTATTTGCTAATTCAACTTGTCCACTTGTCTGAGGATGATAAGGGGTGGCAACTTTATGAGTAATATCATATTTTTTCACTAATGTTTCAAATGGCCTATTACAAAAATGCTTACCCCCATCACTTATAATGGCTCAAGGGATTCCAAATCGACTTAAGATATTTTCTTTCAAAAATTTCATAACTGTTTTATGGTCATTATGTCAACATGGAATAGCCTCAATCCATTTTGAGACATAATCTACTGCAACTAAGATATACGTAAATCCAAATGATAACGGAAATGTTCCCATGAAATCTATCCCCCAACAATCAAAGATTTCAATAACAAGAATGGGGTTCAAAGGCATCATGTTTCGTTTTGAAATTGATCCCAACTTTTGACAATTTTCACAAGTTATACAAAATGCATGTGTATCTTTAAATAAAGTGGGCCAATAAAATTCACACTGCAAGATTTTTGCAGCTGTTTTCTTTGATGAGAAATGTCCCCCACATGCTTTAGAATGACAAAATTCAATAACTTTATTTACCTCATTGTCGGGTATGCATCTTCAAAATATTTGATCACGACAATATTTAAAGAGATAAGGATCATCCCAATAAAACTTTCTCACCTCTGTTAAAAATTTTCTTTTGTCTTGAGCATTCCATTGAGGTGGCATTTCTCCTGTTACAAGAAAATTAACAATATTAGCATACCAGGGCATTGTAATAGTAGAAAATAAAAATTCATCGGGAAAAGAATCATTAATAGGTGTTATTTCTGTTGATGAATCTGGTGTGAGTCTTGATAAGTGATCTGCAACAACATTCTCAGCTCCCTTCTTATCCTTGATAGTGATAATAAATTCTTGAAGCAATAGAATCCATCGAATCAGTCTTGGTTTTGCATCCTGTTTTGACATTAAGTACCTTACAACAGCATGGTCAGTAAATACAATAGTTGAAGAACTAATTAAGTAAGAACGAAATTTGTCTAATGCAAATATTACAGCAAGTAGTTATTTTTCAGTTGTTGTGTAATTCATTTGTGCACTGTTTAAAGTTCTACTTGCGTAATAAATTACATAGGATTTACCTTCCTTTCTTTGTCCTAATACAACACTAACAACGTAATCACTAGCATCACACATGAGCTCAAAAGGTAAAGACCAGTCAGGAGATTGTATGATAGGAGCAGATGTTAAGAGGCCAATTAATTTATCAAACGAATTTTGACACTCTTGAGTCCACTTAAATGATACATCTTTTGCTAAGAGGTTACAAAGAGGTTTAGATATAGCACTAAAGTTTTTTATGAACCTCCTATAGAATCCAGCATATTCTAAAAAGGATCGGACTTCTCTGACTGTTTTTGGTGGAGGCAAATGTGTAATGAGTTCGACTTTTGCCTTATCCACTTCAATTCCTTTAGAAGATACTATATGTCCCAAAACAATTTCAAAAGTAACCATGTAATGACATTTTTTCCAGTTCAATACAAGATTCTTTTCTTCACATCTTTTTAAGACATTTTCTAAGTTTTCAAGACAATTATCAAAAGAATTTCCAAACACAGTTAAATCATCCATGAAAACTTCTAAATAATGCTCAATCATGTCACTAAAAATGCTTAACATACATCTCTGAAATGTTGCTGGGGCATTACAAAGTCCAAAAGGCATTCTTCTAAAAGTAAAGGTTCCAAAAGGACATATGAATGTAGTATTTTCTTGATCCTCTAGTGCTATAGGAATTTGATAATAGCCAGAGTAACCATCTAGAAAGCAATAGTAGGGATGTCCTGCTACTCTTTCTATAATCTGATCAAGGAATGGTAAAGGAAAATAGTCGTTTCTAGTGGCCAAGTTTAATTTTCTATAATCTATGCACATCCTCCAACTAGATGAGACTCGAGTTGGTATTAACTCACCTTTTTCATTTTCAATGACTGTGATTCCAGATATTTTTGGTACTACCTGAGTAAGACTTACCCACTTATTATCTGAGATCGGATAGATGATTCCTACTTCAAGTAATTTGAGAACTTCAGCTCTCACTACCTCTTTCATATGTGGATTTAATCTCCTTTGAGGTTGTTGGGAAGTTTTGGCATTATCCTCTAGGTGTATTCTATGTGTGCAAATCAAAGGATTAATACCATTTATGTCTTTTAAAGTCCACCCAATTGCATTTTTATGCATTTTCAATAATTCAATCAACTTATCTTCTTGTTCACTTGTGAGTGTAGAAGCGATTACCACCGGGTAAGTTTGTTTCTCTCCAAGAAATGCATATTTCAGTCCTTCAGGCAGAGGTTTTAACTCCAACTTTGAAATTTCGTTCTTTTTATCCTCATTTTCTCCAAATTCTTCAAACTTTAGTTTCCATCTTTTATTTTCAATCACCTATGCATAGTCATGTAAAGAACATATCTCAAAGATTTCAGGATCTAATTGTATATTTGACTCAAATGAATTTATTAAACACATTTCTAAGGGATCGATAAAACTCCCTTTTTGAATATGATCCTCCACAATCGTTTCAATCATGTCACCTTCTTCAATTTCATCCTCCTCTTCATATGGTTGCTTACACATATTAAAAATATTGAGTTTAAGTGTCATGTTTCCAAATGAAAGCTTCATTACTCCATTCCTGCAATTAATCAAAGCGTTAGAAGTTGCTAAAAATGGACGACCTAAAATAACAGGTATCGAATTACATCCTTTGACAGGTTCTGTGTCCAAGACGATAAAATCCACAGGATATATGAATTTATCAACTTGAACTAAGACATCCTCCACTGTCCCTCTTGGTACTTTTATTGATCTATCGGCAAGTAAAAGAGTTACAGATGTTGATTTTAACTCCCCGAGATTGAGCTGCTGATAAACTGAATACGGCAATAAATTCACACTAGTACCAAGATCAAGTAAGGCTTGTTCAATTTTATGACTTCCAATAATACATGAAATTGTAGGACAACTAGGGTCTTTATATTTCAAAGGATTATTGTTCTGAAGAATGGCACTTACTTGTTCAGCTAAAAATGTTTTCTTTTTCACATTCAGTTTTCTTTTTACTGTGCATAAGTCTTTCAAAATTTTTGCATAAGATGGAACCTGTTTAATAGCATCTAGTGAAGGAATATTAACTTTTACCTGTTTGAAGATTTCAAAAATTTCAGGATTGTGATTCATCTTCTTAGTATTACGTAATGCATGAGGAAATGGAGGTGGAGGTAAGGGTTTAGTGTTTTCTTCATTAGATGTAGGTTCAACACTTTCCTTACCCTTAGAGATTGATTCATCACTCTCATGAGGTTCAGGAATTTCCTTTTCAACAATTTTACCACTCCGAAGAGTGATAACTGCTTTAACTTGATCGATGTGTTGGCTTCCTGAACTACATGCATTTGAGTTATGTTGTCCTTTGGGGTTTGGCTGTGGTTGAGAAGGAAATTTTCCTTTCTCATGAATGTTCAGTGCAGATGCAAATTTAGTAAGAGTATCTTTCAAATCAGTAAATGTTTGAGCATTTTGAGAATTAACAGACTCTTGTTTTTCAATGAATGTATGCAAGGTTTCTTCAAGATTTTTCCTAGGAGGTGGGACTTATGGTGCATAACCTTGATGATTTTGAAAGTTTTGGTGTGGTTGGAAAGGTGGTTGTGAAGCCTGTGCTTGAGTGTCATTCCTCCAACTAAAATTAGGGTGATTTCGCCATCCAGGATTATAGTTTTGTGAATATGGGTTATTGTTTGATCGCTTGAACATGTTTAGAACATTGACTTGTTCATGGAGACATTCCCTAAATGCAGGCAAAGTTGGGCAATCATTGGTAGAGTGATCATAGGTTTCACAAATGTGACATACAATTTCTTGAACAGATTTTATTTGACCACTCTTTTTCATTTCTAAGGTTTCGACTTTTCTAGCAAGGGATGCTAATTTGGCTTGAAGGTCATAGTTTTCCTTAAGATGATAAATACCCCCACTAGATGTAGTGGTTTGATTTTTGCTAGGTGCCTCACAGGTACCAGCAATGTCCCAATTTTGAGCATTTTCTGCTAGTAAGTCAAGATAGTTTATTGCCTCTTCTGGGTCTTTTTCCTCAAATGTTCCATTACACATCATTTCTACCATTTGCCTAACTTGGGGTGTTAAACCCTCATAGAAATTTGAGACTACTCTCCATGTTTCAAAACCATGATGGGGACAGGTATTAAGTAATTCTTTATACCTTTCCCAACATTGGTAAAGGGTCTCTCCTGGTTTTTTGGGCAAAAGTGGTGATTTGTCTTTTGAAAGAATTTGTTCTATGGGAGGGAAAAAACTTTTTCAGGAATTGTTGTTGCATCTCATCCCATAAAGAAATGGATCCTGGCCTAAGGTTTTGTAGCTATGTTTTAGCTTTATCTTTTAAAGAAAAAGGGAAAAGCTTAAGTCGAATTGTGTTCATGCTACAATTTTGATCATTATACGTGTTACATACTTCTTCAAATTCTCTTAGATGTAGATAAGGGTTCTTTGCATCTAAGCCATGAAAAGTGGGTAAAAGTTGCATAATGCCTGGCTTAAAATTAAAATGCGTTGCATCCGGTGGAAAAATTAAGCAAGATGGTGCACCGGTTCGTGTAGGGTTCATATAGTCTCTAAGTGTCCTAGGTCGGTTATGGTCATTATGTTGGGACTGATTATCCCCTGGGTCTATGAGTCCCTCAATTTGATTTTTTCTCATGGTGTTACTTGGTGAAGAATGAGAAGATGAAGGAGAATCTAACAAATTATCAAAGGAAGTTTCGAAATTACCTTTTACTAAACGATGAGAATTAGGATCTCGAAACCAACCGCTCATAAAAAGAAACAAAAAAAATACAATAATAATAAATAATACAAATAAAATATTAAACACAGGTAAATAAAATAAAATATTACACACAAGTAAATAAAATATGTAAAACTAAAAGCAAAATAAAGATAAATAATTAGAAGTTAGATTAGTGATGTTAGATTCTATAATAAAAAGTTAATAAATAAATAGTAGGAGGCTTAGCCTTCCATTAAAATAAAAAGCGAAAATAAAAAGCGAAAATAAAAGGTGAATAATAAATAAAGTAAAGTACGTTAGGAGGCTCGGCCTTCCATGAAAATTAAAAAAAAACGAAAATAAAATGTAAAAAATAATAAATAAACGAAATAAAGAGTAGGAGGCTCAGCCTTCCGCGATAAAAAAAATAGAATAATAAATAAAGTACGTTAGAAGGCTCGGCCTTCCATGAAAATAAAAAATAAAAATAAAAATAAAAAAACGAATAATAAATAACGAGTAGGAGGCTCAGCCTTCTATAAAAATAAAATAAATAAACAAACAACAACAAAACAAAATATTAACGTTACCTCCTCGACAATGGCGCCAAAAACTTAACACGTCCAGAATATAGAAGTTATTCCCAAGTGCAGGATTGTCGAAGTAATAAATAACCCGATGAGAACGAGGTCGATCCACAGTGAAGTAGAATTAAAATTACAAACTATAAACACTTTAAAGATAATTAATTTAGTATAAGATGTTTGCAAATATTATTTCAATTAACCAATTCAAATAAAAAGCTAAGGTTATAGGGATTCACTCTTGGCATAAGAAGTAAGAATATATTTAATTTTTTTTTCTATAACTCAATTGGAATCCTCACACAAAGGAGGTTCCAACCGGAAAATATAGCAATTAAAGTTCATCATCATTTATATATTGATTATTCTTTATTTCTTTCAATTATTATACACTAAATCTTATAAATGGGTTTAAATATTTATTATGCCAATCTTTATATTTGTCTACAATAAATCAAGACTCCCACTTTACAAGAAAGGTTATATACACCAAATCTTGTAAATGATTTCAAGAGTTTATTGTGCCAAGTATTAAGTTTGTCAATAATAAATCAAGAATCACCACTTTAGAAGAAAGGGTATTAATTCTACAAACAAAATAAATACATCATATATAAATTTGCATAACTTAAAAATGAAGCATTAAATTCATGAATAAATATTAAACATATCTTATTACCTTGCCAAGAGCTTCACCCTTTCACCTTAGCTTAAAAAAAATTATTTGGACATAATAAAACTAAATGAAAAGAAAAGAAATGGAAGAAGAAATAATATGACTTAATAGTAAATAAGAGAAATAATAGTACAAGGAAATGGATACAAAGGAAAAGTATTTTGAACTAAATTCTAACTTTCTAATTACATTCTTTAGGCATAAACAAGCCACCTATTTATAGAAAAATATGGATAAATCGAGACAAATTTGGAGGAAACCACTTGGTTGATGAAAGTCAAGAATGGTGGTAAAATAATTTGCATTCATTATCACTTGGGCACCTATTTGATTATCCAATTTGGAATTGATGTGATCCGAATTAGCAGTCACATGAAACATAAAAGTTGTAGATAAGCCTCTTATCTTTCCAAATTGAGTGATCACATACGTATTAGATACGTATTGCTATAGTTATGCGCCAAATACTGATAACTGTTCAAACTGGGCCTGTACTGCAGATCAATTCTGTTCTGGTCCAATTTTCACCCTCTAAACACTCGAATTTCCAATGCTTTTTGAAATACAATATGTTAGCCCATTGAGTCAGATCTGCACAGGATCAAGAATCACCTAAATTGGATCTTTAGGTAGAAAGTTATGCCCATTTTACCGAACCTGCCACAAAACAGTTATAAGATAATTAAGTACAATATTGTAAACATACTTAAGTTAAGAAAATTAAATACACTAGTAATACAAAACAATCATGTAAAACTCTTATTAAATGTGTAATTTCAAGTGTTCATCTCTAAAAGATTAGATGTTATGTTAATCAGTGAAGTCTAAGAGTTATAATCTTGTCTTTGATGCTATAAAGACCTAAGAATACATTAGTAATAACATAGTTGCAAGAGTTGTAATAGGTGTAAAGTAATGTTATTATGCAAGTCTATTATCAAATTATATGTTCCTAGTCTTAATTTACCAATGCAGGTCTGTCGGTAGAATCCTTTTACATAGACCAGTTTATACTATACTTAGATGGTCTAAACGGTTGTTCTTAGCTGACCATAGGCTTACTGGAAGTTCCTATAGCATGCAAGTGTTTATTAAGGACTAAATACTGAACAGACTCAACGAGGACCCCAATAGACATCCCATGAAGCCATCAATGGAAGGTCCTCTCGAGTTAAGTAGTGTACATGGTCCTTTGACCTAAGTACCACGGTGAGCTTGTAAGTGATCCATCATACTTTGGTTCCAAGCATGGCACAGACTTTTATGGTGTGACCGCTAGGTGTCGCTGGGTATAGTCTGATGCTTATGGAGTCCGATGTGTACAGATATAGAATCCGTTAGCTCACATAGATGAGTTATATATCTGGATGCTCAAAGACTGTATCTTACAAAGTCTTATGGCTATAAGCAACAAACCCAGGAAAATAGTTTCCTACAGGGTTAAACAATATTGTAAAAGTATTTGCATATATTCTTTATTAAGATACATGTTTGGAGATAAGTTCCTGGATGAGTACATAGGGATTTGACGGTAGGGATCTATATCCCCTGCTCTTCCAAGATATAATTGGCGAAAGGATTATACTTATGCGCTATGACCTCAACTTGTATGGTGTACTGTACTGATTTTTAATATCCATGACATGTGTGTGGGGCATCGATCTCGACCTTGCAGAATAGTTTTGTTTGGCGAATTAGGAGTGGACCTAGAGAGTCCCGCAATATGAAGTGTACTCGTTGTGCACTGGGGCAACGTACTGGATTGAATAGTTCGATCGAAAAAATTTCAGCAGACCGAACATTTACTTCGGTCTCCCTCCCGTCATCCACGTATCAAGACTTAAGAGTTAAGTACATCAATTAGTTAACAATTAGATATTGACCAATGGGATATTGACACATGGCACATTGTGAGCCAATTATTGTTTGAGTTAAAAATTACTAAAATGACCTTATTTGTAAAACAAATAATATCCTTATTTTATTCATTAAAATATTTATTAAATAAAATAATAATATATGATATTATTATTTAAAATTAAAATCAAACAATTCATTTTTTAATTTAAATGGACATGTGTTTCTACCATGATTTACTATGATTAAATTATTTATTTAATATTAATTAAATGATATAACAAAAATAAATGGATGGCACTTATTAATAGTAGGCCTTAAGATATTTCTTAATAATGAGAAAATATTTTCTCATTTGATCTAGATTTAGGTAAGTTCATTTAAATGATTTTTCATTTTATTATATTTTTATTTGGTTTATTGTAAACATTAATAAATAAAACACTAATGGAAACATTGACCTAAATAATGGATGCCATTAGGTAAGAAAAATAATAAACAAATGAGAGAGTAATATGTTGCTCAATTAATAATGAAAAATTCGGCCAAGATGTTAGAAGAAGAGAGAGAAAAGTGAATTTTGCCAAGTGTTAGAAAATTCTCTCAAGTGTTGAGAGCACTGTTGAAATGTATATGGTATTTTGTATATATTTATGTTCAATATCATAGAATAGGAAATAGATTGATAACATTCCAAATATGACTAATTGACCTTCATTGAAGTCATGTTTGTTCAAACAACCAGCTAGCAAACATTCTCATTAAATCTCTCAAGGGTTTTCAAATTGATTTTATTTGTAACAAACTTGACACATATAATTTATATGCTTCAGCTTGAGGAGTATTGAAATGTATACGGTATTTTGTATATATTTATTTTCATTATCATAGAATATGAAATAGATTGATAACCTTTCAGATAGAACTAATTGACCTTTCAAATAGGACACACAGCTTCATCTATATAATGATGTATTTTTTTTATTATCAATTGATAAGTATTCTTCTTTCTCTATTTCTTCACAATCATAAAAACACACATTTTTCATTTTTTTCTCTTCCATTTTGGTCACCCTTGCTACAAGGTAAAATTCAGGATTTAAGAGTTAAATTCTTTGCTGGAAAAGCTCCTATTCTAGTTTTTTCAAGCCCACCGTGTTAAGAAACTTGAATTGTGAACGGGTTGCTTCAAGGCTAGTACTTTGGTTTGACCATATACCAAAGACTTGACAAAGTACTATTTCTCAATCTTAAAGTATTTTACATTTATGAGATAACATGTAAAAGTTCATTTGTGTTTATCATTGAGTAATTTATATTTCGATCATCCACTGCACATGTATATATGTGATACATATGGTATATTTGAATGATAGGCACAAACCCACATACATGTACACTAAGTTTAAAATCACTCACACTTGATTCATCTTTAAGGATCTCATTGTTAAAGTAATGATCTGGTGGCATATCAGATCTATTCTTAGGCTCCACTTCAACTTTTATTGACTCGGGCGCTGAGTCTTCATTGGATACAGGTTCTTCTTTCTCATCTTCCTATGAGGCTTTCAGCATAGTCGTCTCATTGAATGTCACATCATGGCTTATGATACTCCTTTGTGGTGTCAAGTCTTTACACCACACCTTGTATCATTTCACTCATTCGGGATATTCTATGAATACCCCTTTGAAGGCTATAGGTTTCAACTTTCCCTCCTTAACATGTACAAAGGCAGGGCAACCAAATATTTTGAGGTAGTCATACTACAACTTCTCCCCAAAATGTCTTGGACATCTTTGCATCGATAAGCATGCATCTAACCCTTTCAAGTAGGGTCCTATTCCTCTTCTCAGCGACTCTATTCTACTGTGGTGTTGATCTTACCATTCTATACCTTGCAATCCCATGCTTGGCATAAAATCCATAAAACTCTCTATTGTAAAACTCGAGGCCATTGTCAGTTCTCAACCTCTTCACCCTTTTGCCAGTCTAATTCTCAATAAGAGCCTTTATAGTCTTGAATGAATCAAATATTTGATCCTTGCTCTTTAACATATAGACCTGCAACTTCTTTGAATAGTCATCAATCAAACTGAAAAAATACTTATCACCCTAAAGATCTAAGTACATGTAGGCAAAAGTCTTTAGTCTTGTGCTCGCCAATACTAAATCTCACCCTATATGCTTTTTGAAGCACACAATGCTCACAAAACTTTAATGGCTGGAATCTATTCTCACCAAATGCCTTTTGACTAAATAACTCCTTTAGGTTTCTCTTGCCTGAGTGTGCCAATTTAAGACACCACAACTTGGTGTGCATATTCTCATCTCTACAAAGAATAATACATAACCATTCACAACTTTACCTTTAAGCATATAAATACATTTGTGCTTCTCTCCTCTCATTACCACTATGTAACCCTTTAACACTCTTAAAACCTCTCTGTTGATCTTGATGGAACACCCATTCTAGTCTAAGATTCCTAGTGAGATCAAGTTCCTCTTGAGGTTAGGAACATACCTAACATTTGTTAACTATCTCACTCGCCCATAACGTAACCTAAGTTTAACACTACCAATTCTCATCATCTAACATGCAGCATCATTATCCATTAGCACTTTACCATCACTAATGGGTTGAAAATTTACAAACCAAGACTTATGCAGGTACATGTGAAAAGTACAATCAGAATCAAGAACCCACTGTTCAGTGTTCTTACAATTAGGAGTGATAAGTGTCTTTGCGCTGTCATAGCTATCATCATAAGAAACTGCAGCTTCCACTTTCTTCTTGTCTTATGCTTTCTTTACTAAACAATCCTTTATGAAATGTCCCCTTTTCTTACAGCAATAGCACTTCCTAAGAGTCTTGGACTTTGATCTTGAGCATTTTTTTCCTTTCATTTCTATATGAAGGCCTTCTTCTTACAAATAAATTTTTGCATTGCCCTCGATTTGCTTCCCTAATAACTTTGTGTTATTGTTCATCATTAAACTCTCTCTGCTATAGAGTAACGTATCAACAAAGCTCTCAAAACTCTTGGAGAATGAACTCAGTAGGATAATTGCTCTATCTTCATCTTCTATCTTGATGTTGATAGACTTAAGATCAAGAATGATCTTATTTAAGGCATTTATATGATCTTTCATCAATGTCCTCTCTGACATGAACACCTGATACAACTTCTTCTTTATATGCAATCTGTTGGCCAATGATTTCCGTATAAAAGGAGTCAAACTTCTTCTAAAAACCAATTGCCGTTATTTCACTTACTACTTACCTCAGTATTTCATTGTTTAATGATAGAACAATTGTGTTGTGAGCTCTTTCTTGAATGTTCCTTTTTTCTACTTCAGCTTTAGATGACTTTGGTGTCTTTTCTTCTTCACTAGATAGAGCTACAGTTTTCTCTAATGCTGCAACTTACCGTTGACTCACCAATAATGCCTTAACCTTCATCTTCCACAGATTGAAGTCATTCATACCGTTGAACTTCTCTACCTTATACTTGGTTGTGGCTATATCTGCTTAGAACCTGGCTTTGATACTAGTTTATTGAAGCGAAAGCACATAAATAAGCAATATAACCCAAGCAATATAGTGTAGAACAAGTAATTAAGAAACTAAAGAGAAAAAGGTAGAAGATGAACACATAGAAATTTACGTGGTTCAGCAACTTACCTACGTCTACGATGGATCAAGATCACTAAGTCTTATTATTAAATCTCAAAGTTACTCAAAAAGTATACCTTTTACAAGAAAGACTCACAAAGAAATATTCTCTCTTGTAACCTAAGGATTTTCTCTCACTAAGAATCACAAAGTATGTTTTAATCACAAAGATTTCTTAGGTTCTCATAAAGATTTCCCAAAATGTGTTTACAAGCTAATAGAGAACTTTTATATAGGCCTTAGGATGACCTAAGTTTAATGTGGGAGTCGTACTAGAGAGTCCTGATGATAGGACCCGCCCGAAAATCTTCTACTGTAGATCCCAGTGGGCCTCCTCAGGCACCTCAACGGAAGTTTCTCAGAGTTTAACTATTAAAATTAAGAAATTTTGTGAGGCGAATCCTTTTTAATTCCTGCTAATACTAACTGAATCTAAGAATATTCGTGATGATAATTTACCAAAAATTTTAGAAAACAATGGACAAAGTTTCCTCTATTTTTCTGAAAATTTGAAAAATAAAACCTACAAGGAAAATCACACTACTCTTTAAAATAGTTTTTTTAACTACAAAATAGGACCTCCGATCCTTCCAAAATCAAATCCAACTTTATACAACAATTTCATTCCAACCATAAAATTAATATACTAATGAAAAGTAAAAATTGTTAATGTACTCCGAAACTATTTCTTATTTGTTCGAAACATATGTACAATGTGTACAAAGTCTATAACTATTTGTAGAAAATCAAAACGTGCTACTTGACACATTTGCATTTACAAAATGATCGTCTGTCTTGACCCACTAATTTGCTGTAGTAGAATCAGCAACTTGCACACCGAGGCCTGCACATGGAGAGGGGTTCAGAAAATATAAAACACGAAACGGGTGAACTAAATGAGTTCAGTGAGTGCATTTAAAATTTTCAGTAAAAATAAAATTCTATATAAACATTAAATTCTGTACATTGTCTAAAACATGCTTCTCAAGTTATAATAAAACTTTAAAATTATTTCTAAACATCATATGCTGATAAAATCCTGCCGAACAATTTTTTTGTTGTTAATAATCTTTATAAACAATTGTCAAAATTTGTAAAACATAGTAACTACCAATTACACATATAAATACATGATATGCGTTCAGTAACTAAAAAATTGCTAAACTCTCGCTCGGCCATTTTCTTTTAAAACTGCACCAAATGGTAACCCTAAAATTATATACTTATGCAGCGACTAAAATAGCACCGCACAACGTGAGTAAATCACTGGGCGTCTAAACTAGCAACACCCATTGTCACATCTAAAGGCATCTCACTGGCTATGCAGCGAAATTCTACATCGCCTACATATAAAAAGACAATACACTGTACCCAAAGAGTGATTCATATGACTCGACCACCTAACTTCTTGGAGTTAGTGACTCACCCCCCTAACCCTACCCACCCTACCCCCCAATACTTGCTCATGCGTACAGGATATACCGACCGAATCTTAAACTATTACCACACTATAAATCTGAGGGTACCAATGGCCTTTAAAACTAATTTAATAACTTTAAAAACTGTTTCTTAAACTGAACATAGAAATGCATAATTATAAGTGTATACCAAAATCGTAAATCATGCTTATGCATTAAAATCACAAAAAACATACAATTTCAATATACTGAAACATATTAAATGAAAGATAAACCATTCTAGATTTTCACTCATCAACCGCTCTAAACTCAATTATTCTCTAAAAGGTTTTATTCTTTTACTTATATCGATTTCCTTCACCTTACTAATTCCTTTAGTTTGGTATCTCTTTTGAGCTCCACACTTGAATTCACCCTAAATCTCTTTTCCTTAGGATTTCACTAGTGGATACTTCAATTGATCTTAGAAACATGTATTTGGCTTTATTTTAACTTGATCATACATGGAACATCAGGAAAAGGCCTTGAATTTTACTGTAGCAACATCTCCCTTCTCTTGGCCAAATTTCCTCTCTTTTGCTCTACCATATTATGCTTTTTACTTAACCAAATTTTTACACACTTCATTTTTATATAGTGGTCTTTCAAAAGTCCAATTTACCCCTCAACTAATTCTAAATTTCTAAATTGCCATTAGTTAAAATTGGAAGTATTTAATTGGTTCCTTTCTAACTATTTAGTTAGAATAGTCAAAGGAACTAACTAGACTTCTAACTTGGTAATCCATCAAATTGTATCTAATTGGTCCATTTTCTAATACATGAATTTTGTTTCTTAACAAAGGCTTGTTGCATGTATAACACTTATATGAAAATTCATGTGTTAAATTAAAATTTCCTTTTCCAAGCCAATAGAAAAACTTTCACAAATATTCCATAACCATTCGGTAGTCCGATTGACTGTGAAATTACCAATTTAGGTCTAATACCTCTCACGCACACCATAAAAAAATATTTCTAATAGGGTTGAAATCGGGTAACCCTACGGTGTCTTTATCGCTTATACCAAAATCTAGGCACCTAAACTACTAATAAAGATCTAATATTACAACCCTATTGGCTCAATGGTACTAGAGGTGCTCCCTAGATATCTTAAAACCCTATATGGTCATAGGTTCAAGCCTCGAAAAAGCGAAATAAATTAGATATATTTTATTTACCTTACCATATTTGAATCCTACGTCGTGATGATTAATTAGTTATGAACTTGTCGATGTGATTATTAGTGTTTTTTAATGTTAATATGATATTAGAAGGTAAAAACAAAGATTTAAAATTTATATTTGAATGTTATAATCTTTTTCATGTTTTTATAATTTAAGGGAATGTTTAAAATTTAAAATAAATTCTACCAATTTTTTTAAAAATTATAATACTTATACATTTGATTTGTAATAACTTTAATAAAATATTTTTTATAACTCAAATTAATTATTATTAACTTGATAAAAAAAAAACAGCCAAGTCCAAAATAATTTAATGTAAGCCAAATTTTGATTCACTAAAAAAATTTAAATTCAAATGAATGATGATTAGCAAGAGGATTGGAGATTTGAAATTGTAATTGGAGATGTAACGATTAGAATTGAAATTTAAATTAAAAATATAATAATTATAAATGCAACTAAAACTAAATTGTAATTGTAGATGAAAATGCAATAGTTATAAATTCAATTAGAATTGGAATTAAAACTTTAATTGTAATTAAAAAATTAATAAGTAGAATTGAATTTTGAATTAAAATGTAACAATTATAAATGCAATTCCAATTAGAATTGGAATTAAAATCATAATTGCAGTTGGAAATATAATAATTAGATTTGAAATTTAAATTGAAAATATAATAATTATAAATTAAATTAAAATCAAAATTATAATTGTATAAGTAATTAGAATTGGAATTAAAATCATAATTGATTAAAATGTGAATTAAAAATGTAATAATTATAAATTCAATTAGAATTGGAATTTTAATTACAGATGTAAAATAGAATTAGAATTAAAATCATAATTATAGTTGGCAATGAAAATTTTAATAATTAAAATTAAAATTCGAATTGAAATGTAATAATTATAAATTCAACTAGAATGACAATTGCAATTTAGAGATGTAAATTGTAATAATTAGAATTGAAACTTTAATTAGAAATGTAACAATTATAAATACAATTCAAATTGAAATTAAAATTGTAACTTTATGTAATTGAAATTAGTTTTTAGTACTTTTACATATTCAATTAAATAAATTAACTTAACAAAGCAAGCTCACATAATTTTACAACGAATATGAAGTAATAAATCATAAGGAATATAAAACAATTAGAATAAATTTATTTAATACATATTAAAATAATAAGGTGACATATTCATAATTTTACTATGAAATAATAATTTTTTAAATTTAATTATTTATCATTTTGATCTTTGTTATGTGCATTGGAGATTGGTAATTTAGTTTTTGTAAATACACTATTAAGTACTAATATTATTATAATTTTGTAAAAATCATTGTAGGGAGTTGATCAATATTCATTTACTTTATTATAATATTTTTACATAAATTGTTAACTTTGTTATTTTTAATATTAAAATATTAATTTAATCAAAATCCTAATTAGAAAGAAGATTCAATTATTCAATTAATATTAACTTAATAAGAAAAAAGTCTATATAAGTTTTTAAAATAAAATCTTTTAGATATTTTAAAAATTTTCTTAAATAAACTCAAAACACAATAAATAAATAAATACATAAGACAAGCCCAATTAAAACTTACTTCATATTTTTTTTAAAAATAAATCTCAATTAAAATCCAAACTCCAAAACAAAAAATATGTAAAAAAAATTAACAAATAACTTAGCCCAATTTTGAAACTCACCTAAAAGAGAGATCTAAACCAGCCCAACATAGGTAAGAGGAGATGATCTTATCCCGTATCCTGTCCTGGTGCAACCCAAATATTTTTTCGTCCCAATAAACTTGAGTTTAACCAAATTGATCTAAAACTAGACCGAACTCAATCTCCCCACTCCTAATTAGGCTGGTGAGAGTGAACGTTGACATGGCTTGAATAATGATGCCAAAGTGACAATACTATTTATTTGCACGTTTTGGATTTAAGTGTATGCGTATGGCGTTTATATACTCTAGTAAAGTTGGTTATTGGATAAGGGGAGGAGATTAATTGCAATCTACCATGTAATATTTTACTATATTGATCATGTTATTTTCAAAAGCTGTGTTTGACGGAAGGATTCGGGAATTGAATTTAACTAAAATAATATAATGTAATAATTTATGTTTGGTAGTGTAGTTTTTGAAGGAAAAAAAAAAAAGAAGAGATTAATGTTATTTTGACATTAGGCAAGCCGCATTCACATTCAAGTTATTAGCCGGGGATGTTTGCCATCTTGTAGTAGCAGAAAAAGACTAAACTCAGAATGAAGTGAACATAATTCTAAACAGGTTTGCAGCCTCGAGGCTGAAACAAATATGTTGTGAGAAATTAGTTTTATTATTAATTTTATTTAATAATTAATTTTAAATTTAATTTCATTTGTTAGAATATATGTGTCCTAATGTTTTTTAGACTGATATTTAGCACCTTAAAACTCTAAATATTTTACGAAAGACTTTGTTACAAGTAACTAAGAATATACAAGATTATACATAATAATAAAGATAACGAAAAAAACGTAATAAAATATAAGATATATATAGTTCGGTAACAAACTCCTATGTCTATAGTGGATCAATGATTTAAATTTTCATTAACCGTTCACAAAGAACTACAACTCACATAAAACCCTCAGATCTCTTAAATCTCTCAAATCACTAAGATTCATTGATCACTAGTATCTCCCCATCCACATAGATATTTACAATAAGAGATTAGCAAGGAATAGCCAGAGCTTCCCTCAAATAATTTATTATCACTCTTTTGTACATTCAACACTTAAGTAATTTTTATGGCACCATCTTTAGTACACTCAGCACCCTAGGGCTGCCTATACTCTTTATTTGCTCTTATGTTTGCATTTTTAATACTTGATTAATTCTAAGAGACTTACAAGAGTTTATATAAGATTTTTAATATCTTTAAAAACTTTATTTATAGTTGAATAAGAGTTTACACATCATAAAAGTCTAAATTGACTTTAAGATGCAATTCTATCAAAAAGCATAATTTTTCCAAATAGGCATTACTGCAACATTCAATACCATTGTTAGGTGTTAATGCATCTTCAAGACAATGTTTTGGCATTTGGTGGCAAACATTGTAGCATTGAGCATATTGAAAATGAGATTTTAGATGGAAGTACAAAAAAACATTGTAGCATTGAGCATATTGAAAACGAGATTTTAGATAGAAGTACAAAAAAGAAAAATAATTAGTACCCCCCAAACAAAACAAGCAAAAGGGCAAATATTTTCATCTATTTTATATTATTTTGGCGGCATGGCCAAGTGGTAAGGTGGGGGACTGCGAATCGCTTTTCCCTAGTTCAAATCTGAGTGCTACTTGATCAACAAAAGACAATACTCAAAATCCTTTATTTTGCTTGGCTAGAATAATTGATTGTGCTGATTAAAATTGAGTATAGACATGTGGTATTTGTGTCCATTATTCATTATTACGTATGCATGCATCTCATACAATATATATATACACACACACACACACACACATAAGCAATATATGCATCTTATACATAAAAATGCATAGTGAAAGCTAAAAATCTAATTTTCTTATAACAATGAATACAATAAATTTTATTCTATCACAATAATGAACAAAATAAACTATATTAATTATATTAATATCAAGATTGAAAATAATAACCTCGCAACCCTTTGGAGCGGTTTTAGTTGAAGAACCGTTCAAAATAAACTGTTGGCAATTTTAGGACTAAACATGGTGGGTTTGAGTTGCTAGAATAACAACCTTAATTCTAGCAACAATTTAACTCTAACCCTTAGATTAACTCTTAATATCTATAATCTAACACTTAAACTATAAGCTATTTATTTTACCCTTGATCAACACTTGATCAATAAAACAAAAGATTGTATTGCTTTAATGGCCTAAGCCTAATAGAGAAAAAAATGAATTATTGGATGCAACACTTGACCCAAAAAATTGAAGAAACAATTTCTCTTTCTATTTTTCCTCTCAAATGGTCGACCACTGCAAAGTAATCAAGAAGACCATTTTTGTTTCATTTAGCTTATGCTTTGATTCCTTAACTTTTAAGCAACAAAAAACTTAACCATTAAGTAATCTTTTAACTAAGCTTAAGAGTTAATTTTTGAACTTAGTTAGTTTAAGTTTACTTAGCCATTAAGTTATGCCTTTAACACAATCATGGTTAACTTTTAACTTATGTTAAGTTTAGGCATTACTTAACTCTTAAGCTTTTATTTAATATTTGTTTATTAAATTAACTTTACCCTAGGGTTAATATTTTGTTAGTGTATGTGTTCACGTGCCATCTCTATTTGTATGAATAATTATTTGATAATATTGGTGTTAACTAATTAAATGGGGACATGTGGCACATTGTAGACTCTTGAATAATTTACTCAAGTATAGATTTGATGGAACCCACATTAGGTTGAATAAGGGTATTTTGGTAATTTCATATACATGATTATTTAATAGTTAAATAATTAGGATATTTTAATATTATAATATATAAATAAAGTAATTAGCTCAGCCATGGTTAACAGTTAACCATAGTTGAGTTAATAATTATTGAATTATTATATTATATTAAAGTAATAAATATCTAGATATTTAACAAAACTTGTGTTTGCACATAAATAAATGATTGATTAAGAAGTTACCTTCTATATGATGGGAGCTAGTGCATAAAATTATTTCTTAATTAGATTAAATTTTATTGCATTATGAGATAGTGTTTTAAGTTGATCTGTTTTATCAATACGGTGTTAGATAGGTCATGTCAGTCTTTCTTCAATATTGCTACGGCGTGAGGGATTTGGTCGATATGACTTGGACTATGCGGGTTAAATATGAGATGAGACAAATATATACGAATATATTGCCTAATATTGGTACAGCGTGAGGGCAGTGTTAGTAACATATATTTGATTATTGACAAGTTAATCTAAAATACACTTATCCAATATTACTACATCGTGGGGATAAGGTGTATTTAAGATCAATGGTAAGAGTTATATGAGATGTAATTGATAAGAGTTGTCTACTTATTGGTTTACAAAGGCTATTATTGCTATAGTGTGAGGCTATAGTAAAATGATAGTAGGGTTCACTTCTTACTGTATAATTGTTTTATCAATGATTTAAAACATTTTTATATTAGTGATTTAGTTTTTTAAATATCCACTGACATATCCTATTTTGTTTTTGTTTTGTGAAGATACTATGACATCTACATATCCACTGGCATATCCTATTTCTTTGACTGGTATATGAATCTTAGAATTGTTATAGATTTAGAAAGACTAAGATATGTTGTAGATCAGAATATGCCCAGAGGCGTTTTTTATGATGCCACCCCAAAGAAAAAGGTGATATATTAGAAATGGTTAAATGATGACTTAAAGGTTAAGTCTTACATCCTCGCCTCTATGTCGACAGAGCTTTAGTATGAGCATATTCGCATGGATAACTATAATAGTATCATGCTTCATCTAAAGTAGTTCTTTACTCATGCCATTTATGATGCCAGATGTCAAAATTTGTTTTTTAAAAAAAATAACAAAATGATAACAAAAATTGACACTAACATCTTATATGAACCATCCCTCCCCCCCAACTAGACTGAGACATTGTCTTTAATGTCAAAATATAAAAAGAGTAGAGTATAGAAGATATCACTGAAAACATTTTTTATTTAAAAAAAAAAGCCTGCAACTAAATAAAACAAATTGCAAAATTACTAAAAAAAATACATGAAAGTAGATAGGTTATAGATAGATAGAACCTGATCAAGCATGATAGATAGAATCCATAAATTGAATTTCTTTAAGACGCATAGAGTTGTCTACCCTCTCTTTATAGCTCTATAATCGTTATCCATTGACTTTGAAAATATTTTCATTTGATGGATTTTCAATTTCAACGGCTCCATGAGAAAACTCATTTTTTACAATGAAAAGTCCACTCTATCGAAAATGAAGTTTTCTAGGAAATACGTGTAATCTTAAATCATAAAATATAACTTTTTGTGAAAGTTTAAAGGTTTTTCAGACAATATTTTTGTTGTGAAATATCTTCATTTTCTCTTTCTAGATCCTAGAGTTTGTTGTGATATGGTGTGTGATGTGTATAGATACATATAATTTTAAAAATTAAATATGCAACGGAAGTATTCATACATTTTATACAATATGTAACAAACTCAAGCATGTAATCACATGTATGATCATTCAAGCACATATATATCTCATATATATTTTCATGCATGATATAAAATGAATTGTAAATAAATAACCTACCCAGTTATGAAGGTAAATTTACAATTCTTCAAGAACTCCAAGCTTCAATTTGTTGAGCTCACCTTGAAGTGTTCCCTTGCACAATTCTAGTTCACAACTAAATCCGGTGGGATTGTAAAGATAGAATGGCAGACTTGAATTTCCAGCAAAGGATTATTTTAACACTTAAAATAATTTGTCCTTATGAATGATTACTACTAAGAGATGAGAAGAATTAAGTGTTTTCTTTAGTTATTTACAACTCTTATGTTGAACCTTGGTAAGCTTTTGCATTTTCTCTCAACACTTTGAGAAATACACCTAGGAAATGCTCTCAATTCTCTCTCCTTTCTCCTAGAACGAAATTTTCTCTTCTCTTACACAAATTGAACTCTTTCAATTCTTAATTAAGTGCAAAGAATGATTACTTCTCTTAGTGCTCCACCACCACTTAGCCATGTTTGCCATTACAAAGATTAATCAATCATATTTTTCACTCAACAAATTGATTCATCCATATAAATCAATTGTTAGTGTACAAATGGCTATTAATCAATGTTGAGTGGTCACACCACTTCATAAATGCACCATTTAATAAATTCTAAGTGTCCAACATTGCTTATTATTAATAACAAGTGCTTACTCCATTACTAAATGGTGTTTGCCACTTATTCCAATTAATAATAATAATTTGATTAATATATAAAATATTAATAATTCAAAACTATTTCGAATATTTACATTTACCTTATATGTATTTACCAAGCAAGGTAAATAGGTAAATACATGGTAAATTATTTATGGATCAAGATTGAGCCACTTGTCAATTTCTTATTGGTTAACAACTCTTGTAAACCAATAATATATTTTACATTCAATTATTGACAAGTGAATAATAAAAGGAACCTTGAAACATTTTTCATTTTGCTAGAAATTGTTGGATCAATTGTTCAATCCAATTCGCTTCCCCAGTGCACAACGAGTACACTTCATAATGTGAGACTCTCTAGGTCCATGCCCGATTTGTCATATGAAACTATTTCACACGTCTGTGAACAATGTCCCACACACATGTTATAGATATTACAAAATGGCGCATTAGACCATACAAGTTGAGGTTATAATATATTCATATAATCCTTCCATCATAAATATCCTAGAAGAGCGAAGATATAGATCAACACCGTCAAGTCTCCATGTGCTCAACCATAAACTTATCTCTAGATTTGTATTTCAATAAATAATATCCGTAAACACTTTTACGATATTATTTTCCCGAGGATAAAATTAATTCTTTGATATGTCTGCTTATGGCCATAAGACTTTCTGAAATACAATCTTGGAGTTGCATGATATTTTACTCACCCAATTGAGTTGATGGATCCCATATCTGTACACACCGGACTCTATGAGCATCAGACCATACCCAGCAACACCCAACGGTCAGACCATGAAAGGTATCTAACATGTGTGGAACCAAAGTATGGTGGATCACTCACAAGTCCACCGTGGCACTCAGGTCTAAGGACCACGAATACTACTCAACTCGAAAGATCCTTCATTGATGGCTTTATAGGATGTCTATTAGAGATCTTTGTGAGTCTGTTCAATATTCAGTCCTTACTGAATACTTGTATCTCTATACGAGTTTCCACTAAACTCATGGTCTGCTAAGACTAACCATCTGGACTATCCAAATATAGACATACACTGATCTATATATATTAAGGTCTTCACTAACAAACCCGCATTAGTGAAGATAGATTAGGAACATTAAATTTAAGAACATATTTGCATAACAACATTTTCTAGCACCATTTGTAACTCATTGCAACTATATTATTACTAATATATTCTTAGGTCTTTGTCCCATTTCAGACAAGGTTCTAACTCTTTAGATTTTACTAACTCTTAGTTCTGATCTAAACTCCTTTAGATCAGATCTAAACTCTTTCAGATCATACAATGTCTAAAATATTACAAGCATCTTACCATATTTGTATATAAATAATTAGTGATATATTGAAATCATAAATTTATAAACATAAAGCAAATATTTATACACAAAAGAGATGGCACGTAAGCACAAATCCCAACAGAGTTTTCATAAGCATCATTCTTGATTTCTTCTAATTCATTTAACTGGAGTTTACTTAGAGGACCAGCTTTATGTAAGTCAAAGTTAATCATTTTGATAGCTCAAAAGGCTTTATGTTCTAATTCCACAGGTAAATGATAAGGTTTTCCAAAAATAAACCTATAGAAAGACATACCAATTGGTGATTTAAAAGTAGTACGATAAGCCCAAAGTGCATCATTTAGTCATAAAACCAATCCTTTTATTTGAGTTTATTGTTTTCTTTAAAATTCATTTGATTTTCCTATTGCAAGCTCAACTTGTCCATATGTTTGTGAGTGGTAAGGTGTAAATGCTTTGTGTGTGATTCTATATATCTTCATCAATAGGTCAAAAGGTTTGTTACTAAAGTGTAAACCTCTTTCAGTTATAATTGCTCTAAGAATTCCAAACCTTGTCAAAATTTTATTTTTAAGAAACTTCAAAACCATTTTATGATTATTGTTTTTACAGAAGATTTTCTCTACCAATTTAGAAACATACTCAGTAGCCACCAAGATATAAATATACCAAAAAAAAGAAGAAAATGGACCCATAAAATCAATGCCCCAACAATCAAAAAGTTCAATCACTAAAAATAAGTTTAATGGCATCATATTCCTACAAGTTACACTTCCTAACTTTTGACATTGTTCCTAAGTTTTGTAAAACTCATAAGTATCTTTAAAAAGGGTGAGCCAGTAAAATTTACATTATCAAATTTTTGCTACCGTTTTCTTTAAAGAAAAATAGCCACCCCAAGCTTTAGAATTACAAAAGAAATGACATTATGAATTTCATTATTAGGCATACATCGCCCTATGATTTGGTCAAGACAATATTTGAAGAGGTATAAATCATTCCCAAAAATATTGAGTACCTTGCATAAAACTTTTCTTTTGTCTTAGGATTGCCAATAAGATGAAAGTTTTTCTATAACAAGAAAATTACCAATAACAGCAAATAAAGGTAAATTAATAATACCAAAAAGTTATTCATCTGAAAATATATCATTGATTAGTGAAGATTCAAAAGATTCATTATAAATAAGTCTAGACAAGTGATCAACTATCAAATTTTCAACTCCTTTCTTATCCTTAATTGTAATGTCAAATTTTTGGAGAGAAAGTATCCATCTAGTCAACCTCAGCTTAGCATCCTTCTTTGATAAAAGATACTTTAAAGCTACATGATCGCTAAATACGACAATGGATGAACCAACAAGATAAGACCTAAACTTTTTCAAAGTAAATACTACTCCAAGCAATTCTTTTTCAATTGTGGAATAATTCATTTGAGAACTATCAAGTGTTTTACTTGCATAATATATGACATGGTATTTATTATCTTTTCTTTGCCCTAAAACATCTCCAATTGTATAATCATTAGCATTACATATGATTTCAAAAGGTAAAACCAATTAAGAGATTGAATAACATGAGCAGAAGTTAGTATTCTTCTAAGTTTACCAACTACTTCTTGACAAGCTGCGGTCCATTCAAAAAGAGTGTCTTTTAACAAAAGATTATGAAATGGTTTAGATATGACACTAAAGTCATTAATGAATCTTCTAAAAAAACCAACATCCTTTAAGAATGACCTAACATATTTTATACATATGGGGGGGAAAGAAGAGTGATGAACAAATAAATGTTGCCTTTTCCATTGCTATGCCCTTAGATGAAACAATATAACCCAGCACAATACCATGATCAACTATGAAATGACATTTTTTTCAATTAAGCATAAGATTCTTTTTTTGCATCTAATATAGACTTTCTACAAATTTGATAAGCAATCATGAAATGAATTATTAGAAAATAGAAAATTCATTCATGAATACTTTAAGAAAATGTTCAACCATGTCACTAAAAATACTAAGCATGCATCTTTGAAATGTGGCAGGTTCATTGCATAAACCAAAAGGCATTCTTTTGTATGCAATATTCCAAAAGTGCATGTGTTTACATTCAAAATTTAATGCAGCTATCATAGTATAAATTGAGGTGTTGATCCCACAAGGAAGCTTTTGGCAAAATAGGTTGGTGAAGTAAAATATTAAAGCAGTAGCAAAGGAGAAGATTAATTAATTGGTTTAAGTGAATGAAATAGAATTATCTATGAATTGAGGAAAATGTCTTATGATGATGCAAGCAAGGCTTTGAGAATCACAATTATGCTTTATAAATCTATTTTATGCTTTGATTCAATGTTTATAACGCAATTGAAAGTTTCACATCCCAAAAATCAATTGGAAGATATGTAAAATATAACACATTTGATAACACATGTATTTGATATGACTAAACTCTTTGCAAACATTAACAAAAACCATGTTCATTTATACAAGATATCTAAGATTGACAATATATCATTTTGATAATATTGTAGTAAAAGATCAATTTAAATATTAAACAATTATTGTCTTTACATGTTATCCAAGATCGACAATATATCAATTTACAATATTGTAGTAAAAGATTAACATGTAAAACAATGTAATTAATAACAATTATAATTCAACAAGAATCACATAAAGAAAGCATGATTGAAAATATATGAAACATAAGAATTATAACCTTTGGATTATAGAAAATAAAATAGATAAGAGTTTAGGCACAACTAAACTTACAAACATTTGTAGCTCTTGACAAAGAATCAAAGCATAGAAGTAAGTTTATTACATATAAAACTTCATCTCTTAGCCTTGCAAGAAGTTTAGCCTAGATTACAATACATGTTAATGAGACGAAAATAAAAGAGAATTGTCTAATGTTAAAAATGTCCTAAAAGTGTCCTTATATAGTCAATAAATGAAAATATGTTTAGCGTGACTTTAATCTTCAATAATTTAAGCCAACCACTTATTCACCCATTTGTAGCACCATTTTGATAATGTAAATAACCGATGTAGCCTTTAAAAATTATACCAATTGGATACGTATTTATGAAATACGGTCTAAATATGTGATTTAGGTCAAGCTGAGCGGAAGTTATAACCAAATTCTATTATATCTTAATTTTTGGCCCATAACATGTTAGATTTGACTTTTCAACTGTTCTTCAAGTTTGTGTAAGATTGAGTCATGTTACTCCAGATTCAAGAATTTATTCATTTTGATTTCTACATTAAGAGTTATGTCCATTTTACCTAAATCTGTGCAAATAACATTCATTAATCACAATTTAAGGAAAACGCTGTATTTCAAGCTTAAAATACAAAAATGCTAAAATTAGTAACATTAAATGGTGACTGAATCTCTTAATAAATATGCATTTTCATGTGTTCATCACAGCTCCCAATTACCTTTTGCTTGTCTCTAGCAATTCAAGCGTAAATAAAATATGCAAAACTGCCTAAGCATTTCAAACAAAAAGTCAATTTAAGATCACTAGTGCTATTATGATTTTTTTTCAATTGTAACTTCTAAAAATTGTGTGTGTGTGTGTGAATTAAGCTGTAACAATCTTACCACAAATCTTAATAGATATAGCCTTGAGAATTTTTACTAATAAAAGCCTCAACTCCACATCCTCACAAGTATATGATTGTTTAAAAAGTTAAGATTTCTCTCATGGAGTTGGAAAACAGTTAAGCGCTCTAGAAAAAGTAAATTTTAACAACAGACATACAAACTAACATTGATTCAAAGATAGAAAAAATTAATCGTTTTAGAAATCAATCGTTCTTGACATGTACCAGGTTTAGGACTTCAATTGTCTTGTGAGAATAATACAAATATAGCTTGGTGAGAAAACTGCCTTACAAAATATTTGTCTTCTAAAATTGAATGAAGACTTTATTAAATTGAATTGATTCTTTTTTTTCTTTCTATTTTTTTTGTATTTTTCTTTTCTTTTAATTTTTTTTTAAGAATACAAGGAAGCATTACAAAAGTTTCTCACCAAAATATATTACACACAAATGCAACCAACTTATTCCTTAATTCAAATAATATCAATCTAAATAAAAATTAACCAATTCAAAGGATCAATGAAGGTTCATAAGCTGTTTTTTCAACCTTTTCCCTTACTCACAAAAGATATTTGAGATTAAAAAAATATATACTTAAACATGGGAATTCTCTTGGGTATATAAATTGAATCATCCATCTTACCACAAGGCTTAGCATTATGCTAAAAAATATTTTAAAATTCATTCTTTAGTAACCTAAATAAAAACAGTGACTCAACCTAAACAATTTTGAAATCATACCTATACAGAAAAGTAAATTCTTTTATACAAGAATTACCAAGACTACAAGAAATAAAAAACAATGTATGAAATATAAAACAAAACAACAAGTTAGTTAAAAGGCTTTTCAAAAGTTAAAAATAAAACTCCTTACTCTGTCGTTCTAATTTAACCTAGAATGCTTCTCAAGTGTTCAAAAATGAACTCTTTAATCTGTCATTTTAATTGAGAGTATATATTCGCATCATCATTTTAGTTTACTCTTTACTTTTTTTTATTTTTTATTTTTTTGGAATGCAAAATACAACTTATGTCTACTATCCTCCCCCCCCCCAAACCAGATAAAACATTGTCCTTAATGTTTAAATAAAAAGAGATAAAGTATAGGAGACATTACATGAGACTCTAGTTATTCAAAAGAAACAAACCTGAAAGACACTTAAGCAAATATAAACTAAAATGATGATGCTAATAAATAAATAAAACAAAGAAAAATTTACAAATGAAGTGTTAGATCTAATTTTTGCTTGTTATGGCCTACTGACCAATCGATCCGAGTTATTGCTAGGTCAGGTTCATAAGTAACTGCCTGTAATTTATCAATCAATTCATTGGTGGCAAAAATGAGGATTTGTCATGCCGAATGTGAAATAAAATTCTGTTCTACAGCTTGATCAAGAAAACAGAGTAAGCAATGAAAATAGTTATTAATATTCAACAGACCTATAGGTTTTTTATGGATTTCAGTAGGGTCTAAGAGGCAATTTGAAAATTTTCTTCCAGGTACCAAAACCACCTGGTAGAGTAATAAAAACGTTTACATTGTAAAGATTCTAGCTATATGTTCATACATGGATGAGACTCGTAATCCTTCCCCTATTGTTTTTCCAGTCAAGTTTCCCACGGCTAAAGCTGTAAGAATAATACCTAAAACTTGACTTCCTCCTAAATGTTCAGTTATTGACACACACCCCATTAACCTAAGGCTACCCCCTCCATAAATCAAATGGATTTTTTTTGTAGCTAATACTTTTCCTAGATTATTTGCTGCCTCTACAAGCACTTTATTTCCCCTAGGACTAGATCCACAAAATATACATATATTTCAAAATTGTTGAACTGAGGTTTCTTCCATATCTACACTCACCTTTATCTCAATATATGAAAATAAAGATAATGAGGTACTGTATTTATAGAGTACCAAATGAAAACAACGATTGTGGTAACCCGACAATTTGTCAGAAGAGATTTAAAAATAAAATACAAAAATTTAAAGATAATGACCTACATGTATTATTTAACCAAAAGATTTAAATTTAAGAAATCTATATGAGTAGCCATACTATTCATAAAATAAAAAAAGTTTGAAATTAAAACATATGTATTTACAAGTAGTTGTGATTGTGGTTTACATCTTCCTCTAGTTTTACGTCCATTAACGGCTTAAACGCCTTTTATGGGCCAGGGATAGGCTTCCCATCGAATTTTCTTATAAATTAGCAAACAGAGTCTTTTAGAGTCAGATTTCTGAGACTATACCGTTGATGTTCATTTTTAAATTTATTCCATAAATCGAGAAGTTCACGTTGCACGAGCCCACAGGGATGCATCTTAAGAGTCAATAGGATATCATCCAAAAACTAATTACTCAGTCCATCCTTCATGAACTAAATTTTGTCTTCTCAATTTCTAGATGCAAATCCTAAAGAACGACAACTCCGGTTACAATTTCATCTAGCGCATTTATGACAGACTTGTAACCTCTTTGCTCGTCATCTTTTAAAATAAGAGCTTCTTCCAAGATTAGTTATAAAAGAAACAAAATCATTTGCATACTCACTAGATAATCTAACATTGACTTCGATTAACCAACGAATATCCATAAGGATATTACTCAATATTAATAGCCTTAGTTTTTCACTCCGTGTTTTGTAAATCTTAAGTAGAGCATTTTGAGGCAATGAAGGAAAACATTTTTTAAGGTTGGCAAGAATGCGATCTATTTTGAAAGAAAGTGAAAAAGAACAAGGATAAATGCACGGTTTGAGAGACAGCTTTTAGGGAACTGAGAAACTGACTTTAATAGTCATGGTGTACCATATCCGCCACTTGACTGGGAAATAAAGTCATACTGATCAAGCATGATAGATAGGATCCACAAGAGGGATCCCATCTAGGTACATAAAGTAGTCTACCTTTTCCACATAGCTTTTCAACCGTTGTCCATTCACTTTGAATTTTCGCCCATTAGTAGGGTCTTTTATTTTGACAGGACTATTAGGAAAAATGTGTCGTACCATAAATGGATCTTTCCATCAAGATATCAACTTTCCAGGGTGTAAATGCAATCGAGAATCATAAAGATAAACTTGTTGATTTGGTTCGAAGTATTTTTTTGAGATCTGTTTGTCATGAGCTACTTTTATTTTAGCTTTGTAAATCTTGGAGTTTTTATATGCATCATTTCATAGCTCTTCTATTTCTAATAATTGTAACTTTCTCTGAAGACCTGCAGCACTTAAATCTAAGTTAAGGGCTTTAACAGCCCAATAAGCTTTATGCTCTAGCTCAACAGGTAAATGGCAAGCTTTCCCATAAACAAGTCGGTATAGAGATATGCATAAGATGGTTTTGTATATAGTGTGATATTCCCATAATGCATCAGAAAGGCGTAGAGACCAATCTTTGTGATTCGGGTTAACCGTATTTTCTAAAATCTGTTTAACTTCTTTATTTGCTAACTCGGCTTGTCCATTTTCCTGTGAATGGTATGCAGTGAAAACTTTATGAAGAACACTATACCTGCACATTAAAGCTTCAAAATAATGGTTACAAAAATGTATTCCTTGGTCACTAATGATGACAAGTGGCGTACTGTACCTAGATAACATATTTTCTTTTAAGAATTTTACCACAATTGTATTATCATTAGTACGATAAGCTATAGCCTCCACCTATTTTGATATATAGTCAACAACTAGAATGATGTAAAGGTTAGCCAAAGGATGAGGGAAAATGACCCATAAAATCGATACCCCAACAATCAAATATCTCAATAATAAGAATAGGGTTAAGAGGCATCATATGTCTTCGAGATAAAGTACCTAACTTTTGACATCTTTCACAAGAACGATAAAAATTATTAGTGTCTTTGAACAAAGTGGGCTAGTAAAGACCACACTGTAAAATTTTCGTAGCTGTCATTTTCATAGAAAAATGACTGCTACAAGTAGTACTATAGAAAATATTTAAGACACTAGAAACTTCACTTTCAGGAATGCACCGTCTCATTATTTGGTCAGGACAGTATTTGAAAAGATATGGATTATCCCAATAAAAATTAAGTACCTCAACCAAGAACTTACACTTATCTTATGCACTTTAGTTAGATGAAAGTTCACCACAAACTAAATAATTTATGATATGTATGTACCAAGGTATTTGGCTTATAGTAAAAAGATGTTCATCAAGGAAATCATCTCAAATGGGAGAAAAATCAGTGGAGTCAATGAACTCAAGGCGAGATAAATGATCAGCAACAATATTTTCAACGCTCTTCTTGTCTTTAATGGCTAGGTCCAATTCTTGCAAAAGAAAAATCCACCTAATTAAACGGGCTTTAGTATCCTTCTTAGAAAGAATGTACTTAAGGGCCACATGGTCAATAAAAACAATAATAGATGAACCAATCAAATAAGAACAAAATTTTCTAAGGCAAAAACAATAGCTAGTAGTTCTTTTTTAATAGTAGTGTAATTCATCTGACCATCATTTAAAGTCCTACTAGCATAATACACAACAAAGGGTTTTCCCTCCCTACGTTGCCCAAGAATAGCTCCTACAGCATAATTACTTGCATCACACATAATTTCAAATGAGAGGTTCCAGTCTGGTGATTTCATGATACAAGGGGTGGTGAATTTGGCAATGAGTGTTTGGAATGTCTCCTCACACTCTTGTGTCGATGTAAATTTAGCATCTTTTAGCAAAAGGTTACACAATGGTCTAGATATAGCAGAATAATTTTGTATAAACCTCTTGTAAAAGCCAGCATGTCCAAGAAAAAATCAGGCATCTTTTACCATTTTGGGTGTAGGTAATTTAGAGATTAATTCAATTTTATCCTTGTCAACCTCTATCCCTCTTTCTGATACAATGTGCTCTAAAACGATTTCTAAAGATACCATGAAATGAAATTTCTCCCAATTTAGCACAATTCATTTTTCTTCAAACCTATTCAAAATAACTTTCAAGCTAAGTAGACATAAATCAAATGAATAACCAAAAATAGCCAAATCAAACATAAAAACTTCCATGCATTTTCAACCATATCAGAGAAAATACTCAACATATAACGTTGAAAAGAAGCTGGTGCATTACATAATCCAAATGGCATTCTACAAAAAGCATAAGTACCAAAAGAGCATGTAAAGGTAGTTTTTTCTTAATCTTGTATAGCTGTCTCAATCTGGTAATATCCTGAATACCCATCATGAAAGCAATAAAAAAGATGTCCAGTTACATATTCTAAAATTTGGTAGATAAAAGGCAATGAAAAATATTCTTTTCCTAGTGGCTGTGTTTATTTTTCTATAATCAATACATATTCCCCAACCACTTACTACTCTAGTTAGAACAGGTATCCCATTCTCATTTTCCACAATAATAACCCCAGATTTCTTAAGAACTACTTGAGTTGGACTTACCCATTGACTAATAGAAATGGGATAAATTATACCTATATCTAATAGTTTCAAGACCTTTTTCTTAACTTTTTCTTTCTTTGTTGGGTTAAGTCTTCTTTGTAGGTCCCTACGGGGTTGGGCACCTTCCTCTAAATGAATTCTATATAAGCATATCAATAGAAAAATACTTGTAATATTAGCTATGGTCTAACCTAGTGCAGACTTATGTTCTTTTAACAATTTTATCATTTTTTCCTCTTGTTAAGCACTAAGTTCAGAAGAAATGATGAAAGGAAAGATATCACCTAGTCCCAAGAATGCATGTTTCAAACCTTTGGGCAGTGGAGAAATCTCAACTTATGGTGTCTCGAGGTTTGATGGTTTCAATTTCTCCCTCTTTCGTGACAACTCTTCAAAGCGTGGCTGCCAAAATCGAGTCCCTTTATCCTGTGAATCACAAATACTAAACACATCAATTTTTTTTTCAGGATAATACAATTTTTTAAAATCAAAAGCAAAGAGATTTTTTGAAGATTCAGAGCTATGAATTTTATAAGCTTCCTCTACTACAAGTGTGTCTATCATATATGAATGATAGCATTCGTCTTCTTCTCGCGGTTGCTTTCTAATATGGAAAATGTTCACCTCAAGAGTCATATTCCCAAAAGATAATTTCATTAGACCATTTCTGTAATTAATAAGAGCGTTAGCAGTGGAAAAACAAAAAGTCTCCTTAAAATAATAAGAATTTTAAACTCCATGTTAACCACATAATGAGTATCTAAAACAAGAAAATCAATATGATAGTAAACTTTATCAATTTGCAACAAAATATCTTCTACTATTCCTCGTGGTTTCTTAATTGATCAGTCAGCTAATTGTAAGACTACAGATGTAGGTTTAATCTCACAAAGTCCCAATTGCATGTAAATAGAATAAGGCATTAAATTTACACTTACTTCTAAGTCCAACAAAGCTTGACCAAACTCATGTGTCCCAATTTGGCAGGAGATTGTACGACATCCTAGGTCTTTATACTTGGATGATGTCTTTTGTTCAATTACTACACTTACCTGTTCTGCCAAAAATGCAGTTTTCCTTACATAGTATTTTATTTTGATAGTACATAGATCCTTGATGACTTTGGCATAAATTAGAACCTGCTTAATCAAATGCAACAAGGGAAGATTAATCTTAAATTTTTTAAAATGTTCTAAATCTCACCTTGAATTTCTGAATTTTTTTCAACAGGTCGAAGAGTTTGAGGAAAAGGTACTGGGATTGAAAACTTATTTTTTGGCTCTTTTTCCACTATGGCCTCTTTTTTAAGGAGGGCATCATTACTACTCGTAGATTGGTTAGTTGGAGAAGTAGGCTCACTCACAATCTTACCACTTCAACTAGTAATGGCATTGACTTCTTTGAGATTTTATGCATTAGAAGTAGAAGCTTATGCCATGAATTGTCCTTTTGGATTGGATTGAGGTTGAGATGTAAACTTACCTCGCTCTTGTACAGTTAAGGCACTGGTCAGCTTAGTGATTTTACTATTAATTTCTTTGTTTTTGTCATAGGTCCAGTTTATGTATGGGCTTTTTGATTAAGTCATTAAGGAATTTTAAGGCTTCTTTAGGATCTTTATGAAGATACTCCCTATTACACACCATCTCAATAAATTGTCGCTCTCTAATTATGAGTCCCTCATAAAAATTACTAACCAATTGCCAATTTTCATACCCCTAGTGAGGGCACAGATTTAGCAACTCTTTAAACCTTTCCCAAGCTTGATATAAGGTTTCACTGTCTTTTGTGAGAAAGAAGAAATTTTGCTTTTCAGGCCATTAGTTTTGTATTGTGGGAAGTATTTATTGAAAAATGCTTGGGTCATTCTCTGCCCAAGTTCCTATAGACCTCAGCCTTAAAGAGTATAGCCAACTCTTTACATTGTCTTTCAAAGAAAAAGAGAAAAATTTAACCCTAACAGTGTCTATGGCTTCAGGTTAGCTATGGAAGGTGGCAATTACCTCTTCAAATTCTCTAACATGTACATAAGATTTTCACTATCTAGACCATGAAAAGTGGGCAGAAGTTGTATCATTCCAGGTTGAAAATCTGAATGTGGTGTATTAAGTGAAAATATAATGCTTGATGGTGTGGCTGTGCGAGTAGGATGCAAGTAATCTTTTAGAGTTTTAACGAGGTTATCCTAGTATTGGCTCATTGTATTGGAATTACAAGATAAACTAGATGGTGAATTCACTTCTCTTACAAATTGTGGTGATGGTTCTAGTTCTACTTCTCTAAAAAATCTTTTTTGTTTGTCTCTAAGTCGATGCATACATCCTAACAATTTTTTTTACTCTTTGTTTTAATGAAGAAAATTCTCAAGGAAAAATTAAGAAGTGAAATAAAACAAAACAAGAAATCGAAATGAGTTAGATGATAAGACCAGCCATGAAATATAAATATAAAATATAATAAATGAATAAAAGATAATAAACTGTAAAGTACAATGAATAAATAATTAGAAAGTTAGGCGGTAAAACGAAGCATTAAAATAAAATAAAATAAAAATACAACATATTAACTAAAGAAAAAAATTACAATAAATAAATAAAAGAAAATAAAAATAAAGTACAATAAATAAAAAGGTCTAATAAATAAATAAAAGAAAATAAAGTGCAATAACTAAATAAATTAAAATAAATATAAAGTACAATAAATATAAAAAAAACTGCAATAAATAAATAAAGTAAAATATATAAATAAAGTGCAATAAATAAATAAAAAAAAATTAACTAAGTTAGGCAGTAGAACCAGCCATTAAAATAAAATAAAATACGACAAATTAACTAAAAAAATAAAGTGCAATAATAAATAAATAAAATGAAATGCAAGGTACAACAAGCAAATAAAAAAAAAAGAACTAAATTAGGTAGTAGAACCAATCATGAATAATAAAATAAATTACAACAAGAAAAATAAATTTTAAAACTAAAATTTTACAAAGAAAAGAAAATGTACAAAGTTACCGCTTTAGTAGTGATAAATGCAACCTACTTTCGCTTAGTGTGCCTTCTCGGCAACGGCGCCAAATTTTATTTATGCTCAAAATGTAATGCATCTATTGTAGTATAGATTGAGGTGTTGATCCCTCAAGGAAGCTTTTGGCAAAATAGATTGGTAAAGTAAAACATTAAAACAGTAGCAAAGGAGAAAATTAATTAATTGGTTTAAGTGAATGAAATAGAATTGTCTATGAATTGAGGAAAATGCCTTATGATGATGCAGGTAAGGCTTCGAGAATCATAATTATGCTTTATAAATCTACTCTACACTTTGATTCAATGTTTATAACTCAATTGAAAGTTTCACATCTCAAACAATCAATCAGAAGATATGTAAAATATAATATATTTGATAACACATGTATTTGATATGACTAAACTATTTGCAAACATTAACACAAACTGTGTTCATTTATACAAGTTAGCTAAGATCGACAATATATCATTTTGACAATATTATAGTAAAAGATCAACTTGAATATCAAACAATTATTGTCTTTGCATGTTATCCTAGATCAACAATATATCGATTGACAATATTGTTGTAAAAGATTAACATGTAAAATAATGTAATTAATAACAATTATGTTCAACAAGAATCATATAAAGATAGCATGACTAAAAATATATAAAACATGAGAATTATAACTTTTAGATTATAGAAAATAAAATAGATAAGAGTTTAGGCACAACCAAACTTACAAACATTTGTAGCTTTTGACAAAGAATCAAAGCATAAAAGTAATTTATTATACATAAAAATTCATCTCTTAGCCTTGCAAGAACTCTAGTCTAGATTACAATGCATATTAATGAGAAGAAAATAAGAGAGAATTGTCTAATGTTGAAAAAATCCCAAGAGTGTCCTTATATAGGCAATGAATGTAAATATGTTTAGTGTGACTTCAATCTTCAATCATTTAGGCCAACCACTCGTTCACTCATTTGCAGTACCTTTTTGATAATGTAAATGACAGATGTAGCCTTTATGACCAATATACAGTTGTAGCATTTTGTCTATTCTTTCCATAGCAACTAGATTCATGCCAATTGGATGAGTATCCAATAAGATATGGGCAAAATGCCAATTTTGTGTCAAATTTTGGGCAACAACCCTTTTACCTATTTGTAATACAATTTGGTCCATGATAACGGCTAATTTGGACTTTACCATCAATATAAGAGTTGTTGATACTTAAGTCAGTATTTTAAAGCTTCAAAATTATACCAATTAGATACGTATTTTATGAAATACATTCCAAATACGTGAGTTAGGTCAAGCTAAGCAAAGTTGTAACCCAATTCTATTGTATCTCAATTTTTGGCCCATAACTTGTTGGATTTGGCTTTTCAATTATTCTTCAAGTTCGTGTAAGATTAAGTCATGTTACGTCAAGTTTAAGAATTTCTTCATTTTGATTTCTACATTAAGAGTTACGTCTATTTTACCTAAACTTATGCAAATAACATTCATTAATCACAATTTAAGGAAAACACTTTATTTCAAGCTAAAAATACAAAAATGCTAAAATTAGTGACATTAAATGGTTACTGAATCTCTTAATAAATATGCATTTTCATGTGTTCATCAATATGTGAAAGTAGCTTTTTTCTTGATCCTCTAGTACAATTTCAATTTGGTTATACCCAGAATACCCATCTAGGAAATAATAAAATTCATGTCCAGCTATCATTTCTAAAATCTGATCTATAAAAGGTAGAAGGAAGTGATCTTTCGTGGTCATTGAATTTAGATTCCAATAGTTAATGTGCATGCCTTAACTAGTAACAGTTATAGTTAGAATTAATTTATTGTTTTCATTTTTTACTACGGTTACTCTAGATTTCTTAGGTACAACTTGAGTAGGACTTACCCATTTGCTATCAGAAATAGAATAATGATTAATAAATCTAAAAGCTTAAGGACCTTATGCATTTTGTAATGGTCCATCCTAATGCATTTTGTAAAATTTCAAATTGTCAAGTAACTTCTTTTCTTGCGGTGAATTTAACTTAGACAAGATGATTACTGGAAATGATTCATTTGCACCCAAAAATGAATACTTGAGATGAGATGGTAATGGCTTCAATTTAGATTTTAGTGGTTGCACATTTGATGATAAGGGAACGTTCGTATTTAGTGGTAATTTCTCAAATCTTGTTCACCACTTGTCTATTCCAAGAGCCTATGAAGAAGAATGAGTTTTAAAATTGTTTTCCATTTTATAATCATTATTAGAAGAATAGACATTAAATGAATTTTAGAAAAAATTGTAAACCCAAATAAAAAAGATTGGTCTTTACGACTAAATGATGCGCTTTGGGCTTATTATACTGCTTTTAAATCACTAATTAGTATGTCCCCCAATAGGCTTGTTTTTGGAAAACCTTGTCATTTACCTGTTGAATTGGAACATAAAGCTTTTTGGGCTTTCAAAATGATTAACTTTGACTTAGATAAAACTGGTTCACTAAGGAAACTCTAGTTAAATGAATTAGAGGAAATCAGGAATGATGCTTATAAAACTCTAAGATCTGCAAGGAGAAAATGAAGACATTTCATGAAAAAAAAATTGCAGAGAAACCTTTGAACCTTTACAAAAAGTTCTCTTGTATGATTCAAAATTACACTTGTTTCTCGGCAAACTTCATTCTCGATGAACTGGATCTTTCATTATCAAAAACGCTTTTTTCTTATGGAGTTGTTGAAATTTAAATCCAAAAAATAAAAATATTTTTTAAGTCAATAGACAACAAATGAAAAACTATGAAGAGAGGATAAACAACTCTATATGTCTCGAGGACATCCAACTTGTAGGTCCTATCTATCATGCTTGATCAGGTTCTATCTATTTATACCATATTTCATATTTTGATTTTGTTTGTTATTGTTTTTTCTCTTGTATGTTTTTACTTCCCGATTAAGTGGCGAATAACAAGACTCCATAACATTTTATGTCTGTTTTGCCAATTTTCCATAATTACTAACACCTTCTTCTTCTTCTTCTTTCGTAAAAAATGGATGACATTTTAAAAAAAATTTGAAAAAACGTTTTCTTTCATTGCCTCAACATGCCTTAGAAAAAGATTCACTAAGCAAGATGTAAAATATGCCTGATGTACGTTGGTTATTTGAAGGCCATGTCTGATTAGCAGGCGAGTTTTCAAACTCATTAATTTCTTATATGCCTGGCTTAGGTGAAAGTTCTTTTGTAAAAAAGCGAAAAGCAAAAAGATTAAGTGTTTGTTACAAGTGCACACGTATGACTTGTAATACAAGATGCCGCAGTTAAGGAATGGTATCTATAAATCACGAAGATAAAATTAGATTCGTTAGGAATGGCCTGAGTAAGAAGTCTTTGAATGATATTCTAATGACTCTTGAGGCGAATCCCAATAGATATGTGCATATTGCCATTTGTGATTTATAGATATTATTCCTAAAGGAATGTGAGCAGTACAGTCTCAGGAATCTGACTCTGAAAGACCCTGTTTGTCAATTTATAAGAAAATTAGATGAGAAGCCTATCCCCGTACTATATAGGGCATTTAAGCTATTTTTGGATAAAAAACTAGAGAAAGATATGAGCCACAATCACAACTACTTCTATATATTTACTTTAATAGTTAAATGTTTCATTTCAACCTTAAATGTCTTCTCCAATAATAATCAATCACTCATAGCCGACTTTGATTTTGAAAATTTGCATTTAAAACCTAATCTCATCCAATAACATCCAACCACCCATTAAAATTTTACATTGCAACACCTTTTGGCTCTATAAATATATTACAATATTTTTGCATCTTCATACTTACTTAAAATTATTCAAGGGTTAGGGAGAGTGTAACAATGGCAAAAGCATCAACTCCTAAATTTACAATAATTTGTGTATTTTGTGGATCTAACCTTAGAAAAACAAGAGAGATTGTAGAAGCAGTAGAAACCCTTAGTAAGGTATTTCACATCAGGTTTTATCTATGATATTCGTGATTGAGGTTGGCAGAACCCGACCCAGAATCTTACAACGTGGACCTAGGTAGACTCTGCCAGGCACCCCAATGGAACGCTTCCCAAAGTCTGCTATCAACCCTGGGAAATTCCATGAGGCGAACCCTAAACTTTCTCTTAATTTCTATCTAATATATTTTCATAAACACGAAAAATTTTAAATTTTACTTAAAATTTTTGGATTAAAACAGACAGAGTTTCCCTTATATTTCTGAAAATCTATATTTCATAAACCTGCAGAAAATACACTTCAAATATTTTTCACATCTCTCAGCTGCAAATGGGACCTCCCGTCCCTTCCTAAATCAATCAACACATGCATTCATGATCATACTTCAACAGACATCCATAGCAAGAAAGCCAATGATTTCAAAAATGCATAAATATTTATTTTAGTTCCAAAGTCTATTATGCATGCTATACAACGCAAAACTAAATATAATATATGATATACACTAAATCTATACATATAGCTCTGTAGATGCACAAGAGATCGTCATAAGGCTGACCTACTACTAATCTACAGGAGAAACTGTAGGCTGTACGCTGATGGCTGTACCTGGAGGAAAAATAGAAACACAAAAAACAAAGGGTAATTTGATAAACTCAATAAGTGGGTGTGAAATTTGAATAATTGTAGAAACATACTAAAAATTCTAAAAGTACAAAAAACCGTTTTAAATCGTTTCTAAATCTCAAATACTGATAAAACTCTACCGAGCGATTTTCTTTATTTAAAATTTTAAAACTAAATAGGCTAGTACTGAAATCTGTAAACATTATTAACAAACATTTTTATTTTCTAAAAAAATAAAGCTACATATCTCATACAATTGTCTAAAACTTTCGCTCGGTTCTAGTATGTCTAAAAAGCACCAATGGCTACCCTAATGCTGGACCTACTCGTCGCCATAGCCGACAAAATGAGTCGGCACAGGGCGGTCTCCGCTAGTAACAACCACTATGACCAATTTGATAAACTGATAGATTCGAGACATCTCACTGTCAATATGGCAGAATTTACATCGCAGACATATAACGAGACAACACCTCATAGCATAAGCGACTCACAGACTCGACACCCCGACTCTCTAAAGTTAGCAGTACTCGACCCAACTGACTGACTTGCCTACGCATATAGGGTGTACCGGCCGAGTCTATACTATCCCTACAAAGATCTGAATCTAATACCTAATAACTGATAAATAAGGTACCACTAGCCTTTGAAAACTGATAATAGTCTAAAAATATTTCTTACTGCTAAAAAATAAATCTCTAAACTGTAGAAAAGACTGAATTCTAATTCTAAAATTTTTGCAGTATTTTCAAATGATAAATTTTCAATTCTCATTATCTCAAAAATATCAAATAAAATATCACTATACTTTCCTTAATTCTTCAAAATCACGTAACTTGAGTAAATTACTTGAAACAACAACATTTAAATTAGAAAGTATATAAATACTAATAATTTAAAATAAACTGTATTTAATTTCTTTTAATCGCTTTCCCACTCACCAACTGTCCTTCGCTAAAATTGCTTTTTCGAGCTTGTCCTTTCACCAGTTTCGCCCTTCGGCACCTACAAAGCATAACTTGAGTAAATTACTTGAAACAACAACATTTAAATTAGAAAGTATATAAATACTAATAATTTAAAATAAACTGTATTTAATTTCTTTTAATCGCTTTCCCACTCACCAACTGTCCTTCGCTAAAATTGCTTTTTCGAGCTTGTCCTTTCACCAGTTTCGCCCTTCGGCACCTACAAAGCATAAATTACTCTTTAGCCCCCTTAAAATGGATAAATTACCAAAATATCCCTAGTGCACATTTTCATCCACCCCTTAAAATTCCTTTCTAAATTTACAATTCTTCCCCCACCAATCTCAATTTGTGCACAAACTACTATTTTTTGTCAAATGGGTCTATAACCCCTTATAATTTTCTTTGGACATAATTACCCCTAATCTTTGTCATAAATGACCATTATGTCCCATATCCTAACTTTGATTTCCACCCATCAAAACTCATCTTAAGGGTCCTAAAATTTATTTTTAACCCTCAATTTTAGGTAATTGCACTTGTACCACTAAAAACTCTAAAATGGCCAAAATGACCCAAATGAAATGTTTACCATTTTTCAAATTTCTTCTTACCTATGGTCTTTTCTACTCCCCAAATTCATTCTAATGCCCTAAATTTATTCAATTGATAAGGTTTGGAATTCTCACCTTTTCAAGCAAATTTACCCTTAATCCACCCTTGAATCTTGCTTAGGTACTTGGAAACAACTTAAATTTGGTGTGGATTACTTGATTTGGCTTAGAAATTTCATAAATATCACTGTTCATCTCCTTCCCATCTTCAGTTTCGAAATCCTCTCTCTCTCTCTCTTTGTTTTCTTTTTTTTTCTTTTTTCTTAACAATACTTGAAAACAAATACTTGGCCTTTATATATAAACCAAAAAATTGCACAATGGCTCTCCAAGACATGCCTAATTGCCATTTAGTCCTCCAATTAAAAAGCCTTTGATTGGTGGCCAATAATTTAATAAATATTACTAATAACTAATAAAATGTAATATAATAGACTAATATATGTAATTATCCCAATTTGATTGGCCCATATGTCTTAAAATACACATAATTATCCAACAAAAAATAGCTTGCTTAGGGTGTGATGCTTACACAAAACATTATTAGTACAATTATTGAATTTTCACTACTTAGTCAACCAAAAAATTTCAAAAATATGCGGTGAGCATCCAACGCCCAAATTGACTATGAAATTTCCCAATTGGGTTTATTATGGCTCACGTAAACACTTAAAAAATATGTTCCAAGAAGGGTTGAAATTTGAAACTTCTACGGTTCCCTAATTGTCAAATACCGAAATTCTAGGTATCTAACTATTCATGGGAACTGGGCATTACAATTTCACTCCTTCTTAAAAAAAAATTTGTCCTCAAAATTTTATATCATACCTATCTCAAAAAGGTGGGGATGTTGTGCCATCATCTGGTCCTCACATTCCTACGTGGCTTCCTCTATTCCATGATTAGTCCATAACACCTTTATTAGAGGAATGCGCTTATTACGAAACATCTATTATTTTCGATTAGGAATCCGCATTGGTGCCTCCTCGTACACTAGATTTTCCCTCAATTCTATTGGCTGCTCCTGTAAGATATGTATTGGATCTGCTATATACTTACGAAGCATGGAAACGTGGAACACATTATAAATCCTAGCCAAATTTTCTGGTAATTGTAGGCAGTATGCTACTTCGCCAACCTTCTCTGTGATTTTGTATGGCCCAATGTACCTAGGGCTCAGCTTCCCTTGCTTCCTAAAGCGTAGCACTCCTCTACAAGGCGAGATCTTCAGGAAGACCTTGTCCCCGACTTCAAATTTTAGGTCATTTCTTCGATTGTCTGCATAGCTTTTCTGCCTATCATTAGTTATCTTCAACCTCAGTCTTATAATCTGAATTTTTTCTAAGGTGACTTGGACAATCTCAGGACCTAGAAGCTTCCTCTCATCTACCTCATCCCAGCAAACTAGAGTTCTACACTTCCTTCCATACAATGCCTCATATGGTGCTATACCAATGCTCGATTGATAACTATTATTATAGGCGAACTCCATTAACGGTAGGTGGTTATCCCAGCTTCCCTTAAACTCTATTACACAAGCTCTAAAGATATCTTCTAATATTTGAATCACCCGTTCTGATTATCCGTCGATCTGTGGGTGAAAAGCTATGCTAAAATTCAGTTTAGTGCCTAGAGCCTTTTGCAAGTTGGGCCAAAATCGAGAAGTGAACTGTGGATCTCGGTCTAAAACTATGGATACTAGAGTGCCATGAAGCTTTACGATCTCGTCTATATGTAATTGGGCCAACTTCTCTAAGGTATAATTACTCTTGATGGGTTAAAAATGGGCGAACTTCATTAGTCGGTATACAATCACCCATATAACGTTATACCCCTTCTGGCTACACGAACACCCTGTTAGAGTGTGTGGGGCCCACCAACACTTTGGTACCCAACCAGTGGCTGACACCTCAGCACCTACTGGCACCCCAGCATACAATCCGCAGGTAATCTGCACCCCCAAGGAATCGAACCCCCGCCCCCATCTCCATGGAGGCCTTATAGGCCTTTAGAGGTTCGTCCTTGTACCCATTGGGCTGGCCAGCTCAATGGGTACAAGGACGAACCTCTAAAGGCCTATAAGGCCTCCATGGAGATGGGGGCGGGGGTTCGATTCCTTGGGGGTGCAGGTTACCTGCGGATTGTGTGCTGGGGCGCCAGTAGGTGCTGAGGTGTCAGCCACTGGTTGGGTACCAAAGCGTTGGTGGGCCCCACACACTCTAACATACCCTACTACAAAATTTATAGTAATGCGCTCCCACTTCCATTCTGGAATCAGGAGTGGTTGTAGGAAGCCTGTAGGTTTCTAAGGCTCCGCTTTCACCTGTTGGCATACTAGGCATTTGTAGACAAATTCAGCTATGTCTCTCTTCATGCCCTTCCACCAGTAATGCTCCCTTAGGGTCCGGTACATCTTAGTGCTCCCCGAATGCATGGCATAGGCTGATGAATGACCTTATTCCATAATCTCATTTTTTACTTCTTCCACATTTGAAACACGTAATCTCTGCCCCAACATTACTGTACCATCCTCAGCTATTATAAAAGTTTTTTGTCGTCCCTTTATAATCTCATTCTTCAATCTAATCATCTGAGAATCTTGAACTTGTAGCCCTTTAATCTGATTAATAAGTCTCAGTCTAACTTGAAATATAGCTAGCAATACTCCTGACTCTGATAATTCTAGCTTCACACCTAAAGACCTCAATTCTAATAACATCAATAAATGAGAGGCCTTTAAGTGAGCCACTGAACCATGGCCTTCCTACTAAAAGCATCTGCCACCACATTCACTTTTTTCGGATGGTACTCAATGGTGCACTCATAATCTTTTATTAATTCAAGCCATCTCCGCTATCTCATATTAAGCTCTTTCTGTATAAACAGATATTGTAGGCTCTTATGATCTGTAATTATCTTGCAGGGAATTTCGTATAAATAATATCTCTAGAACCTCAGGGCAAACACTACTGTTGCTAGCTCTAGGTCATGTATAGGGTAATTTTGCTTATGCCTCTTCAGTTGTCTCGAGGCATAAGCTATCACCTTTTCATTCTGCATTAAAACACATCCCAAACCTTGGCTAGAGGCATCACAATATACAATGAACTCATCATTCCTCGACAGAAATATAAGCACTGGTGCTGAGGTTAATCTCCTCTTCAACTCATCGAAACTCCGTTGGCAAACTTCTGACCACACAAATTTCTCTTCTTTCTTAGTTAGCTTAGTTAGTGGGGCAGTTATCTTAGAAAACCCTTCCATAAATTTTCAATAGTATTTAGCCAAACCCAGAAAACTACGAACCTCTGTCACGTTTATAGGCTGCTTCCAATTCAGTATAGCCTCGATCTTCTAAGGATCCACTGACACCCTGTTTGCTGAGATGACGTGCCTCAGGAATGTAACCTTATCCAACTAAAATTGGCACTTGCTAAGCTTGGCATATAATCGATGTTCTCTTAAAGCCTGTAGAACTACCCTTAAGTGCTCTATATGCTTTTCTTCGCTATATGAATAGATCAGTATGTCATTAATAAATACCACTACAAATTAATCCAAAAATAGCTTGAATATCCGATTCATCAGATCTATAAATGCAGCTGGGGCATTTGTTAACCCAAAAGACATGACTAGAAAATCATAATGCTCGCAACGAGTCCTGAAAGCAGTCTTAAGAACATCCTCTTCCCGTATCCTCAGTTGATGATAACCAGACCTCAAATCTATTTTAGAGAATACTCTGGCTCCCTGCAATGGATCAAATAAATCGTCAATCCTTGGAAGTGGGTACTGATTGCGTACTGTTACCTTATTGAGTTCTCGGTAATCAATACATAATTGCATACTTTCATCTTTCTTTTTCACAAATAATACCGGCGCTCCCTATGGGAATGTATTTGACTGGATAAAGCCCTTATTCACTAACTCCTCAATCTGCACTTTCAATTCTTTTAATTCGAAAGGAGCCATTCTAGGGTGCCTTATATATTAATTTCGTACCAATGATTAGTTACATTTTGAATTCCACCTCTCTATCTTGAGGTAATCCTGGTAAATCATCTAGGAACACGTCCAAAAATTTCCTAACTACTGGGATATCTTTCAATTTCGTACCCTCATCTCTGGCCTCAATGACATATACAAGATAGCCTTGACATGATTTTTTCAGCACCTTCCTTGCTTTAACTGTTGATTTGATACTGATGGGAAAAATTCTTCGAGTCCCACAGAGACTGACCTCAGATTCGCCTAGCTTACATAACTGAACTCCTTCCTAAAATAATTCACTGTGGCTCAATAAGTGGACAACCAATCAATTCCATAATCACATCAAAATCTCTAATATCCAAAAGGATCAGATCTGCTAAAAACTCTTGACCCTTAATACTAATACCATTATTCTTGGACACTCTATTAGCCACCATAACATCCCTGATAGAAAGAGATATAACTATACTATCCTCTACTAATTGAGGCACTACCCCCACAATTGTTACAAATCTCATAGATACAAAAGAGTGGGTAGCTCCAGGATCAATCAATACATGAGCATCTCGATTAAATACCGATAGTGTACCTGTGACTACATCTAGTATAACCTCTACCTCTTGCTGCATCACCGCAAACACCCTGGCCTGGGTACGAGGTCTCCTCAGCTGTCCTCCCGAGCCCCCATCTCGTCCAACTCCTCCACTAGATTGGCCTGATCTCTTGGGTCCTCTGAATGAAGCACTCCCTCTGCTCTGTACTTGGCCTCCATTACTCTGTTCCTAGACTAGGGCTCTGTTCTCGGTTCTGCCATTGAGCATTACATTAGGGCAATCTCTCATCAAATGGCACTCCTGTCCACATTTGTAACAACCGGTGGTCTTTATTCTGCACTCCCCTAGATGAGATCTCCCGCACCTACTGCATGTCGGGAACCTCCTCATATCCTTTCGGCCGCCTCTAGATCCTGCTGACTGTGTGCGTACTAAGGCTTGGCTAGACTGGGTCTAGTCTCCTCGGCTAGGCCTCTTGCTATTGGATTCCACAGATCTCTCCTCAGTCCTCATCACCTTACTCGGGCCTCCCTGACTACTACCCATCCAGCTACGCTTTAGACTCTGCTGACGTGGCCTAGGGATGGCTGCCATACTCCTCTCCACTCTGGTCGCCGCCTTTATTAGTGCTCCATACTAAGTGTGAACGACTAAAGCAACATATGTTCGTATCCTAGGATTTACTTCCATAGCAAATTTACTCGCTTTCTACTCCTCATCATCTGCTATAAATGGGACTGCTCGAATCAACTCTGAGAATTTCTTCTCATATTCTGTGACTGATAGCGATCCCTATTCTAATTTAAAAAACTCCTCTATTCGGGCATCCTTATAACTTTTAGGATAAAACTTGCCTGAGAACTCTCTTCTGAATAATGCCCAAGATATAGCTTATGTGTGCCTCCTCTACAGCGCCCTCCACCAATCTTTTACTCTCTCTTTGAGTAAGAACACTGAGTAAGAGACTATCTGGTCCTCAGAGCACCCTATAATATGAAAATTCTCTTCATTATTCTCCAGCCATGATAATGCTCTCTCTGGATCTCCATTGCCATCATATGACGTAGCGCCTAATTTCTTGGCACGCTCTAATGATACCTTTGACTCTCTCGACTGCTGAATTGTGGCAACCAACATTTGAGCCATCTGTACCATATCCACAGCTCTACCTTGTGGCTCTACACGCTGAGGTGACTCCGGAGGGGCTGGTGGTCTCAGGGCATTTATTGACTCATTAATCCGTTCCGATTCAGGTACCTCAGCCTGAGCAGCGGCTCTTGTGATAGGTGGTCGTCCACGACGATGCATACTTCTGTGCATATCAATAACAAAACATGATTAATTATGCATGAAATGCAATTTTCATAACGCTGAGAATGCATACCATACTTACAAAAATCTAACCCAAAATAAATATTTAACTCAAAACATCGAAAACTTGCTCTGATACCACTCTAGCAGAACCCCGACCCATAATCCTACAACGTAGACCTAGGTAGACCCTACCAGGCACCCCAATAGAACGCTTCCCAAAGTCTGTTATCAGCTCTGGGAAATTCCATGAGGTGAACCTTAAAATTCCTCTTAATTTCTGTCTGATATAATTTTATAAACACGAAAAAAATTAAATTTTTCTTAAAAATTTTGGATTAAAACAAATAGAGTTTTCCCTGTTTTTCTGAAAATTTATATTTCATAAACCTGTAGAAAATACACTTCAAATATTTCTCACATCTTTCAGCTGCAAATGGGACCTCCCGTCCATTCCTAAATCAATCAACACAGGCATTCATGATTATACTTCAACAGACATCCATAGCGAGAAGACCAACAATTTCAAAAAGACATAAATATTCATTTTAGCTCCAAAATCTATTATGCAGGCTATACAATGCAAAACTAAATATGATACATGTATATGCACTAAATGTATACATATAGCTCTGTACATGCACAAGAGATCGTCGTAGGGCTGACCCACTACTAATCCACAAAGAAACTATAGGCTGTACACTGTTGGCATACCTGAAGGAAAAATAGAAACACCAAAAACAAAGGGTGAGTTGATAAACTCAATGATCGGGTGTGAAATCTGAATAATTATGGAAACATACTAAAAATTCTAAAAGTACAAAAAACTGTTTTAAATCGTTTCTAAATCTCAAATACTGGTAAAACTCTACCGAGCGGTTTTCTTTATTTAAAAATTTTAAAACTAAATAGGCTAGTACTGAAATCTGTAAACATTATTAACAAACATTTTTATTTTCTAAAAAAATAAAGCTACATATCTCATACAATTGTCTAAAACTTTCGCTCGGTTCTAGTATGTCTAAAAAGCACCAATGGCTACCCTAATGCTGGACCCACTCGTCGACATAGCTGACAAAATGAGTCGGTCACAGGGCGGTCTCCGCTAGTAACAACCACTATGACCAATCTGATAATCTGATAGATCTTAGATATCTCATTGTCTATGTGGCAGAATATACATCATAGACATATAGTGAGAAAACACCTCGTAGCATAAGCGACTCATAGACTCGACACCCCAACTCCCTGGAATTAGCAGTACTCAACCCAACTGCCTGACTTGCCCACGCATATGGGGTGTACTGGCCGGGTCTATACTATCCCCACAGGGATCTAAATCTAATAGCTGATAACTGATAAATGGAATACCACTGGCCTTTGAAGACTGATAATATTTTAAAAATATTTCTTACTGCTGAAAAATAAATATCTAAACTATAGAAAATACTGAACTATAATTCTAAAATTTTTGCGGTATTTTCAAATGATAAATTTTCAATTCTCATTATCTCAAAAATATCAAATAAAATATCACTATGCTTTCTTTAATTCTTAAAAATTACGTAACTTGAGTGAATTATCTGAAACAACAACATTTAAATTAAAAGGCATATAAATACTAATAATTTAAAATAAACTATATTTAATTTCTTTTAATCACTTTCCCACTCACCAATTGTCCTTTGCTAAAGTTTATTTTCCAGGCTTGTCCTTTCACCGGTTTCGTGCTTCGGCACCATAAAGAATAAATTACTCATTAGCCCCCGTAAAATGGAAAAATTACCAAAATACCCCTAGTGCACATTTTCAACCACCACTCAAAATTTCTTTCTAAATTTATAATTCTTCCCCCAACAATCTCAATTTATGCACAAACTACCATTTTTTTGTCAAAGGGGTCCATAACCCCTTATAATTTTCTTTGGACATAATTACCCTTAATCTTTGTCATAAATGACCATTATGTCCCATATCCTAACTTTGATTCCCACACATCAAAACTAATCTTAAGGGTCATAAAATTCATTCTTGACCCTCAATTTTAGGTAATTGCACTTGTACTACTAAAAACCCCAAAATGGCCAAAATTATCAAAATGAGATTTTTACCATTTTTTAAATTTCTTCTTACCTATGGTCTTATCTACTCCCCAAATTTATTCTAATGCCCTAAATTTATTCAATTGAAGTCCAATTATACAAACACCCTAATTTAGTATTCTAGGGCTTGGAAATCTCACATTTTAAGTAAATTTACTCTTAATCCGCCTTCGAATCTTGCTTAGACACTTGGAAACAGCTTAAATTTGGTGTAGATTCTTTGATTTGGCTTAGAAATTTCATGGATTTCACTGTTCATATCCTTCCCATCTTCATTTTCGAAATCCTCTCTCTCTCTTTGTTTTTTTTTCTTTTTGTTAACAATTCTTGAAAAAAAATACTTGGCCTCTATATATAAACCAAAAAATTGCATAATGGCTCTCCAAGACATGCCTAATTTCTATTTAGTCCTCCAATTAAAAAGCCTTTGATTGGTGGCCAATAATTTAATAAATATTACTAATAACTAATAAAATGTAATATAATAGACTAATATATGTAATTGTCCTAATTTGATTGGCCCATATGTCTTAAAATACACATAATTATCAAACAAAAAATAGCTTACTTAGGGTGTGATGCTTATACAAAACATTATTGGTACAATTATTAAATTTTCACTACTTAGTCAACTGAAAATTTTCAAAAATATTCGGTGAGCATCCAACGCCCAAATTGACTATGAAATTTCTCAATTGGGTTTATTATGGCTCACGTAAACACTTAAAAAATATGTTCTAAGAAGGGTTGAAATCTGAAACTTCTACGGTTCCCTAATTGTCAAATATCGAAATTCTAGGTATCTAACTATTCATGGGAACTGGGCATTACAGAGGTCCTAAAAGCTAACACGTGGCAAGAATGGTGTAACTCTATACAACTAATTTTTCTATCTTTCAATCAATATTAGTTTTTTTGTCTATCCTTAAAGGTAACCTTTTCTTGAGCACTTATATGTTTTCTAACTCCATTAGTGAAACCCTAACTCTTTAAACTATTTTTTACCAGTGAGGATATGGAGTTGAGGCTTTTACGTGAAGAAAATTTTCAATGCTATATATTTTATGGTTTGTAATAAGAAGGTTATGGCTTAGTTTACACACACATGATTTTGAAAGCTATAAAATAACCTTGATAGAGATTGTGATCTTGAACTGACATTTGTTTGAAATGCTTAGATAGTTATTTATTTTAATTTATTTTATTTGAATTGCTAGAGACTAGCAATAAGTTGGTTAATGGGTATGATGAACACTTAAAATTACACATTTGATAAGGATTTTTCAGCGTCATTTTCATCCATTAGTGTTAATAATCTCCCTAATTTGACCATGTTTTCAGTATTATATATAATTAAGTTTTTATCTATTTTAATATAGGTTCGGTAAATTAGCTATAACTTTCTACCTAGAAATCCAATTAAAGTAATTCATGAACCTGTGGAAATATTATTTCATGTACAACAAAAATGGATGTCACACACAATTTGTAATTTCAAAAGTTTGGAGGGTGGAAAATGGCTTCGAAGAGGACCCATCTGCAGTGCAGGTCCAGTCCATGTAGGCTTTAGTATTTGCACCGTATCTCACAAAATAAGAACTCAATTGATATGATTCAAGAAGCCACAAAAATATATTTTAATTACCTACAAATGATTAGTTCAGCAGAATATCCGATTCGGCCATCTTACTAGCCAAAAGAGTGTTACAAATTCAGTAGAAAGTTTGGTATTCAAAATGTTGAATGTTGGATCACACGTGAATAGTGCCCATAAATTTGCCTATTTAAGGACTCTTTTGGTTGAAACGGGATATCTTCTGCCATTATTGTAATTTTTAGTTCATTTTTCATTTACATTCCATTTTTCTAAGTTATGTTGTTCTAATTCCTAGCTAAGGCTAGGAATGTAATACTTAATAGAGGTGTAGTTTTGTCACTTTGATCCTACTATTGTATTTCATGTTTTTGTTCAAGTGATTTGATTCATCATTTTTTAAAGTTGTTTTGATTTGTTTGAAACCTTGATTCTTTGTAGACCAAGGGAGCAAAGAATGCTTGGAAAGATTTCTACATATCAACAATATAGTTTTACAAATGATGTTCTCCATCAATTGAAATCATTTTTCAAGTGAGTAAAATAATCAAAGGAACCCTATTACAACTCAAGTAAGTGTGGATCTCTAATGCCTTAGTGTTCTTATAAATTGATTTCTTAATTTATACATGGTAATATTGTCTTTTGAAATTAACCATTATTCTTCATCTTTAGGTATAAGACTTCATTACTGTTAGACATTAACAAAAGGAACCTTTGCTCTTGGTGATCACTCCCTATGGATACGACACTCGGACTCACGAGTAAATACTACAATTAAGACAACCTACACTTGAGCTATACAATATTTAAGTTGTAGCATATGGGCGATGCGTTCACTATCCACTTTAGTGTTGATGCATGCCTGCTTATGTTTAGTAAACTTTGAAATAATTATCAACTCTCTAAACAGTTATATTTACTATATAACGGTATGAACTCCTCATATCACAATGCAATTTCCAATGCTTTCCTGATCTGTATATGACAAAGACAATTTACAATCTTAACATTCCCCCACCCCACAAAGAGCGATACAATTATATTCATAATATCTATTCGAAAATATCATTTTATAATTACTAGCTAAAAGTTATTTGTATAATTATTTTTTGTGATAAGAGATAGAGTTTTACAGAAATAAGAAAAAATTTGTTTTAATTTTAAGAATAAAAGCTCAAAATTTAGGCTTATGATAAGAGTTCTTTTTAAAAAGATGAAATTATTATTATTACTACTATATTTTTAAATAAATGCATCATTCATTCAATTTACAAGAGGGTATTACAAAGTATAATCAAGTGCAATATGTTGTATATCTGACTAATGTACAGGGAATAAATTTTTGTGCACTATAAATATTGTATAAGATTTAAAAATCAATATTGTGCGTAATAATACTTGAAGTTATAAAGACTTTCATATTTTTTGAATTAAACTCGTCATGTCTTATTTTTGTATATGTATACTATAAATTGCATAATGATGCACACACCCACTCGTCTAAATAAATTAAATAACAATTGGTAATTTCAATTCATAAACTATTTTTGTGTCTAAATTGGTTGATTAATGAAGAATATAAATGATATATAATTAGTTTGATTATTAAAAGCATATATAATTTTGAATTAAATGATTTCTAACTTCTATGTGCTGGCAAGTTACTTAAACAAAGCGCCTTATTCTACTTGCATTCTTCAAACATCAATTATGATTCCCTCCTCTCATCAATTCTTAGTCCTTCTTAATATTCGTTAAATCCAATAATGGAAATGCCATTACAAAATATTTTTATGTTGTAATTTAAGCAATTTTCTAATCTCCCATTATCCCAAACTATTATTTCTGAAAATTTGCTCAAGTATAACCCTATGAACTATGATAAAATTAAAGAGAGATAATAATATTAATTAGAATACATCCTACATTCAATTTGTAAGTGATAATAAGATCTCATATTAACTATTATGCTTTGTTGTACAATATTATTTTTGTATGTATATATATAATTAAAATTATTTTAATCTAGTAAAATAATAAGAAAATTTAAAAAATGGTCATGCAACATCCGGCAATCACAAAATTATTTACCAATTGAGATGCAAAACCCTAATTATAGATACTATATAAATTAAAAATTAATTTTTAGATGGGAATGAAATGTGAATACGTAGGTTATTTGTGCTTTCTTTGGTTGTTTGATTGTTTATCTTTTTATTTTTTGATTTTTATTATTCTTACTTGCTTATGAGGGATAGACTTCTATAGGGCACTTATGGTTTCTTAAAGTGCACGCTAAAAACCCCGCAACAATAAATATTTCTAAACACACTTTGAATCTATCCAAATTTTAATATTAAGGTCAAAGTTTCAAAAATAATGGAAGCTAAAGCTTAAAAATTATATTTAGAAAGTTAAAATTAGAAATATTTATTGATACCATTCTTTTAAAAAAAAATCTTATTTTTTTTAGCCTTGAATTTGCTAGGCCCAACGCAGTTTCACCTTTAGAACTATTTTTAATTTTTGAAAAAATTTTCTTTATAAATTCTTTTAAAGAAGGTGACAAGTATTAGACAAAAATAAAAGGAACAAATAATCAAATTTATTTTAAATGCATTGAAAATAGATTATAGGTAGGATAATTTCATTTTGGGACATGATGAAGAAATAAAGCCCCTTCTCATTTTAATCTTATTTCTTGATACCAACTTGACATGATTAACATAATTACTGAAAATAAATCTTTTTCTCTTTTTTTTTCATTATTTAAAAATATCTTATCTTATTACTTTATTATAAAAATATTTTAATTGCTACTTTATTAACAATTTACCTTATATGTTTTAGCTAATTATAAGTAAAGTTCTTGGGTTTTGGAAACCTTCAGAAATTACTTTCGTGCCCTTGGATCTTTACTGGAATCCCGAACTTGGCTCTTCTTTCTTCTTTAAATGGTTTCTAGAACCTTTCTTTGAAACAAGGTTGTCCTCCTATAAAAGAAAACACTTCGATGCTCGAGACAGTAAACAACAAAAGAGATTGTGCTATGAGTAGGAGTGATTAATCTAGCAAGAGGGTTTTGTGTTTCGTGAGTTCTCAGAGATCAAAATAAAGATCTCAAGAGAGCTTTGGGTTCTCCGCTAATGAAAGCTTTCTCTCTATTTGAATGTACTTGTATCGAACTCTTTAGTCTCTCTGTGATTTCTTAATCTGTGTATGAATTCTTAATCTCTGAATGAATGAATGTAATTAAATTATGCATGCCTTTTAAAGTGCAAAGGTACAATGTTTAATCATAATTCAATGTGCTATCATGAAATGATTTTCAATCTTTTTCAGGATTGAAGAGATATAATTTATTATGGTTCAGTCTTTATCTCTCACGAAGAAAAATTTTACCGTGACTCCTTCACGTGTTTCAATATGTTCCTCTAATAAATTCGGTCCAATTCTAAGACTAAATTTAATCATATCATATAATAAATGTATAATCAAAAAATAACTTTAACTTGATCAGATAACCATAAAGCATCAAGATTAATCAAATAAGAGAAGAAGTATTCAAACTTGACTCAAGTTCCTTGTCTATTTTCTATTAAAACACGCGAGGGAACTTGAGTTCGAATTGAACTCTGCCATATACTTGGATTAGTGCCCATCGCATCTGGGCTGGGGCCTATCTTGTCCAAAGGGGTATTTTAGTAATTTCTAGAACATGTGGGCCTGTTTTCTGGGTCTAACAATCTCTAAGCTTGTCAATTCCTAATTGTTAGTTCTTATTCAAGCTTCTTTGCTAACGTGTCTTAATTTACTCTTAAAACAAATGATTCTTTTTAATTGGGCAGAGCCACTAGTTGAGCCTTGACCAAATATAAGCCCAACAATAAGAAAAATAAAAATTAATTATATTTAAATTCGAGTCAAGTAAAAAAGTTAATAATATTATACTTACATAGTAGGAATACAAAACTTATATCCTAATTGATATGACATCTCATGTATCAATTGTTATTTGGTATTATATATCTATCATATTAATAAGAAATTAATAATTAAAGTCAACAACTATCCAATAAATGGAAGTCACTAATTAATAATACATAGGTGTAGAACAAAAATTAAAGTGGGGGCAAATATTGAAATTAAAATTATATTGAGTTTGAATTTAATTATATAAGGTTTTAGTGTTAGACTTAAAATCTTAGGAGAATGGAGGTAAATCATATAAATAACCTTTTTAAAGGGTAAAAATTATAAAAATCTATTATTAAGTTAAAACAAATTTTGAGGCTTGGGGGGTCATTCCCCATAAACCCTAGAGAAGCTTTACCCTTGCTAGTTGTGATACAAAATTTATATTCTAATTATATAACTATAACATTACTATATATATATATAAATATATATAAATTCATATTAGGATAGACACCTCATTGCTGAGGTAACTCTAATGTAACTAGAAGTGGCAAATGGGTTGTTTTATGTTGTGTTGGCACGACCCACGAAATAAAGGCCCAAATGAGCTGTCGTGCCTAGGCCTATATGATAACCTGGAGCCAAGTCTAACACAGCCCATAGGTACATTTGAAACCATGATAAATCTCACTCAAGTCAACTCTTTCAAACCTCTCTCAACTTTTTTAAACCTCTCTAAACTCTATAAATTTATTTTAGTTTTCAACTCTTATTCAAATTTCTCTTATTATTTATTTAATTTTTAATATTCATTCATCTAACTTAAAATTTTTAACACAATCGTTTATTACCAACACAATGTCAAATTTTAATATTCATAATATTTGGACTAATGAAAGTAAAGAAAACATGTCAATTCTATCACAAATAGAATTTTTAGCTTTTTCTAGTAAAAAGTCTTCTTCCACAACAGAAAATGTTGGAAGCCTTAAAAAAAATAAAAAGAGGTCAAAAATTAGATGTTTGAAATTATTTTATGCTGGAGAGTTGTATAGTTTCTGGAAAATATGATTTGAGGTATTTTTTTTCATATTCTTAATTTAATTTGTTCAAGATGGTTTGAATATAATTAATTTTTATGTTGAAAAAAAATTAGAAAAGTAATAAAATTATTGCACCGTCATCTAGAAGATGATAAGAATTTAAAGTTGTATTGAATAATTATGGAATAGATAGTAGAAGGTTTAAATTTGACGTGAAAACCCATTGAAGTGCTACATATTAGATGATAAATTTTTGCATGTGGGTTTTAGTGATTATATTACATATTATTATAATTATGAAATGAAAGACTGTTGAATTTTGGGGATTTAAAATCAAAGATAATTTAATTTTGAGTTTAAAACTAAAGGAGAGTGGAACACATGATTAAGGACGCAATAAAAGGACAAAAGAGGTGCAAAACACGAAGCCAAAAGAATGGTACTGTTCACATGGCATTGCTTGTTTAAAAAATTCATATTTTAGTTTTAATTATGTGTTTAAGTCAGTTTTGGACTTTTCTTTTATGTGGACTCTTATTTCAATAAGAAATAAAATTTTATAGAGATTTTATAAACACTATATAAACCATTGTAATTCATTAGAATTACAATGCATTAATAAGAGAAAGAATAAAGGGCAGGGGTAGCTCTAAGGCGTTGGGTGCAAGTACGAAAGAGTACCATTGAGTGCTTAAGTGTTAGTTGCATATGCATAAGAAAGTACTAGATAGATCCTTTATGAGTTTTTCTATTGTTGTATTTCTTATGTTTCTCTTGTAAAGGGGTTCTTTGGACATTAAAGAACTGGAATAAAATAAGCTAGGTTTATAATCCATTGTAGATGTAGGCAGTTTTATTAAACCACGTATATTTTTGTACCTTATGTGTATGTGTGATTATTTTCTTTATTTCTTGGTTGATCTTATTTATTCTTATTTTATTTATAAGAGAAAGCTTTCATAAAGTGCAAAAAGGTACTAGGGTGCTAAATAATGGGCCAATAGATATTAGAGCATGTAAGAATTCTCAACAAAGACACTATATTAAGTAATGATGATTGAAAATTTTATTTTACTAAATGCATTTTTTTTTAAAGTATTTAATAATATCACGTTAGTATGTTCATGTATGTATCAACCTTCATCTTCTATCACTTTGACTCATATATATAATATTAGTGATGTTTTTATTAAAATAGAGATGATTTAATGTTTTATGATATATGTACTTTTGTAGAGACTAATTCCAAAAATATTGAAGGAAAATTCTTATATTATTTTTGTGTGCAGTGGTAATGAATCTTAGAATTAATTAGTCTAGTGAAAAAGTTTTAATTGCAGGGATCTCAGAAAAGAGTACAATGAAGTTCTATTTTAGAAGTGTAATACTATAATTTGGAGTTCATTTAATATAGAGGTGCCATAATTGCTCCATTAGAGTAGTTAATCCCAAACTCAATGAGTCCTCGAGATATATGTAATGCTTAGTCATCAATAAAACACAGGTATTGTATATGGGGTAAGGTCTTTGAGGAGTATTGTTGTGTAGTTGAGCTCAACATTAAGTGGGAGGCTGAGCACATGAGCTCAATCCATGAGAATTAGTGCTCAACCCTACGGGAACTCATCTCCTCGGACTTGGTGTAATACACAACCCTTTGAAAAGTCATTTTTTTGAATTTGTAATCATTGTTTAGCCATGATCGATCTTAGGCAGTGCTTAGCCACTTTTATCATTAGTGGTTTAGGCTTCTCCACTTTGGGCTTGAGTGGGCTTGAGCCTAGGATGTTGGGGACAATATGATATTTTATTTATAAAGTGATGCAGATACGTATTTAAGAGTATCCATCTCAAACTTTATTAATTTAAGAAAATTGACATGAGGTATAACCCATAATATATTTTGAGGGGTATCTTATCAGAAAGAAAACTTTTGGAGAAAGGTATTAGATGGCTTATTAGTAATGGGAATAAGGTAAAAATCTGCAATAGTAATTGGCTGCCAAGGGCATCTACTATGAAACCAGTTTCCCCACCACTGCTACCAGCATATAGCAAAGTGGATTTATTGATTGATGAGGAGAATAGATGAAGAAAGAGATTATACAATAGTATTTCTAGGATATTCAGGCTGAGCAGATGCAGAACATTCCACTTCTTCTATCTAAAATTGAAGACACAATTTGTTGGCACTATAACAAAAGCGGAGAGCATTCAATGAGAAGTGGATATCACATTGCTTAGGAAGGAAAACATTTAGGCATTCCAGAACCATCAATGGAATTAGGGAAAAGTTGGAAGTTCATTTGGAATATCTCAATTCCATAAAAGGTTAGAATTTTTCCATAGAGAGCCCTAAACAACATACTACCAATAGGCTCTAGTCTAGTTGCAAAAAAGATACTAACTCTTCGTGTCTAAGATGTTGTAAAAAGAAAGAATCTTCCATGCCTTGGTGATTTGTAAATTAGTCAGGAATATATAGAAGTGCTCAAACTTTGCAGCATTAATCAAAGGCATGCATGAAAAGGATCTGTGGAGTTTTATACAACATACTGGATCGGTCACTTCACATGAAGAAATTGCTAGAGTAGTGTTTGTTGCTATAGGATAATTGGAAGGCTAGAAATAGCTTTATTATGAGAGGGGTATTAGAGAACTCAGAACAACTGGTCGCATGGGTGGTAGCCTATTTTGAATCCTATAATGCAATTAGCTAGCATCAGCAACCTGTGAAGAGCCAGATTTTGGACTATGCAGCATCATCAAGGGAGAAGTATGCAGAACACTGGCAGAGAATCAATGTAGATGCTGTTGTGAATGAGAGGAAGGGTAAAATTAGATTGGGAGTTGTAATCAGAGATGATGAAGGGAGAGTCATAACAATGGTTGTCTCACCAACTATCATTCAGATGTGGAGATAGTAGAAGCAAGATCTATCCAATTTAGATTAGAACTGGCCAAGAAAATGCAATGCCATAGAGTAGTGGTAGAATCAGATGCAACGAATGTGGTTCAAGTAATCGAGAGAACCATTAACTCATTAAGAAAATTAGATGGATTATCCATAATGTCAAAAATCTTATAAAGGAAAGAGATCATGTAATTCTTAGACTTATACCGAAGTCTCACAGGGCTCATAAGATAGCCAAAATTGCCTTGAGCACTAGTGATGTAAAAGTGTGGCTGAAAAACTTTCCAGTGATTGTAAAATGAATTATATATATATATATTAAAAAAAATATCTTTAGCTTTACCCCTTTTAAATCCATGAATTTATTGCCTCCCTAAACTTTTACCTCTAACCACAAATTTCTTACTATTTATATTTTTTACTCCATTTCTGCCTATGAAGCGCCAAAAAATTTATTATTAAAAAAAATGATATGATAAAAATTTTATATATCTCATAACAAAAGTAAGTATTTCTAAACACACTTTAAATTCATCCAAATTTTAATATTAAAGTCAAAGATTCAAAAATAATGAAAGCTAAAGGTTAAAAATTATTTTTAAAAGTTAAAATTATAAATATCTACTCATGTCCTTTTTCTTAAAAAAAAAATCTTATGAGGCTTGTAGGACTTGACTTTGTTAGACCTCAACGCAGTTTCACCTACTATTTTTAATTTTGGAGAAATCTATCTTTATAAATTCTTTTAAAAAGGATGAGAAGTATTAGACAAAAATAAAAGGAAGAATAATCAACTGGTTATTTTAAATGCATTGAAAATAGATTATAAGTAGGATAATTTCATTTTTTATACATGAAGACTTTTCTCCTGAATACATAGATGTCGTAGGAATTATTAGGTAAGAGAACACGTTATTAATTATTTGATTGTGATTTGTGCAGCATTATGTATATACAATGCAATCCTTTTCATTACAATTATTTTGGGACACGATGAAGAAATAAAAAGCCTTTCTCGTTCTAATCTCATTTCTTTGAAACCTACTTGACAATGATTAGCATAATTACTAAAAAAGAATCTTTTCTACTTTCTTTTTTTTTTTTTTGGTTATTTAAAAATATCTTATCTTAACTGGTTTATTAGAAAAATGTTTTAATTGCTACTTATTAATAATTTAACTAATTATGTTTTAGCTCATTATAAAAAAATTAAAAATTAATTATTGTTGAACCTAAAATTTGATAACTTGAGAGTCAACGAGTTAAATTTATTGATTATTAAAGAGATGAGTAATGACGTTACGGATGAGGTGGGATTAAATTGATTTGATCACTCTTTTCTCACGGATACCTCATTTCATGAAACCTTGCAACCAAAGAAAAAAGTAAGGATAAGCAAGATATTTTTTTGGCATGGGCATTCTAATGCTTAAGTTAGCAATCATTTAGAAAAATAAAGAATAGGATAAGAATGTAAAGAATGAAGTGGTGAATGATTCTATATATATACTCTCGTGATATTAAGAATGGCAATCTTGAGAATTTAAATTTTTGAACAGTATTATAGAACTCTTTAAGAATGCATAATATATAATTCGGTGTGTGTTTCTCCAAATATGAACTTGAATATAATAGTCATCTCAATTATGAAAGTTTATATGAATGACTAATGTTTGGATGATTTTCAATATAAAATTTGTTCTTAATTTATAGGATGGGGATATTGTTAGGGTCGGTGCTTACGTGTCATCCCTGAATGTACATATACTTATGTATTTATACAAGTGTACATTCCCATTAAATCGCTAATACCAATTTATATGGTACCATTCAATGTAACGTTACAGACATTGTACATTTAAAGAAGTTCGAATCAGATCTAAAGGAGTTTAGATAAGAGCTCATAGTAAGTCACGCTGAGAGATATTAATACTAAATGTTAGCACAGCTAAGGGTTAGCTGGTTATAATACTTAGCATATCCAAGAGAGATATTAATGCTAAATGTTAGCACAGCTAACTGTTCTAGCCGACGATGTTAAATCAGACGCTTCTTGAAAGGCAACCCAAGCATAGTATCCTTTAATTTTATTTTAATTTTAAAAGTTAGTTTTTAATATTGCATTTACTTTTGTGCTTATTGCTTAAAAAATAAAAACTAAAAAAAAGTGTTGAGTGAAGCTTAGCACCGCAACACCTATAAGACAGTGTCGCGACACCCAAGTCAGTGAGCTCACCACCATGATGCCCATAAGCCAAAATCGCATTGTTGAGAGTTAGGGATCATAAGCATTACACCCAGACCCCAGCATCGCAGTAATACATTTTTAGTGTTGTGGAGCTCAAGTCAGAGCTTCCAAAGCCATAACACTCCCTATCTAGCACAGCTAATACTAAAGCCTTGACAACTCAACTCTAAATTATCAAGTCTAAGTTCAAATACTCCTAAACTTTCGCATTTCTCACTTTCTTCTTTTCAAACCCTTACACTACTCAAAAACCCTAGAATGCCAATCCCTCAATAATCTACCAAATCAAAGCACTCTGACCATCAAACCAAGGCCGAACTTCCATAAGAATATAAAATCAATTTATAAAAACCAACATTTTTCTCAAAAGTTTAACAAATCACCCAAGAACACCAAAAGCCTTAATTCTCAATTTTGGTCACATTTTGTGCACTTAAGGTAATAATTTCATCATTCCTCATTTATTTAATCATTTAAAGTACCTTCTCTTAGTGAAAATCCTTTATTTCACTTTTAAATTTTTGCTATCTCGTCCTACTCTCTAAACTGTACTAAATTTTGCTCCAATTGTCTATATGTTAAAGGCTAGGAGAATGTTCTTTTCTTTTTTTTGGGAAGCTTTCGAGACTTGGAGCCGTATTTGGAATTAGATTCATAATCGCATCAATGCTAGGGTGTTATCTTTTCATCATTGGGGGTTCTCTCAAATAGTTTCATTTCTACAACGGTGGTCACTCGACGCTGGGGTGTTGAGCCTAGAAAAGTAGGATTTTTTTATTAGTCACATCGATTGGGTGATGACTTGCTAGTGATGGAGCACTCAAGGTTCTAGAATTACCACTATAACATTCTCCATGTATTGTTAGAGTATTCCTCTTCTTATGAATGCTGGAGCTTTCAGTTTTTTTTATCACCGTAACGTTTATCCAGATTTTGCAATTAAGTCTATTTTTCTGATTTTGACTTCACTTTCTGCAGTTTTCAACTTTTTATTCTCAATTCCTATAAAATTAACATTAAGCATATAAATAGTCTTTTATTCACTTTAAAACAAACAAGTTTTAACAAAATTGGGGGCAAAATATAGATTTATTTCTCTCTTACTAGGTGTTTCTATAATGAGTGGAGTTCTCTTCTATTTCTTAAGGTGATCTCTTGGAATTGTTCTCTCTCTCTCAATTTGGATTCACCTTAATGTTGTTGGGTAATTTTTGTAGCTACTTATCCTATTTGTGTCTCCAACATCTTTAAAGATGTAGAATCACTTTGGAGAATGTTGCTTTGGTTCTATAAAATTGCATTATTAGATTTCATGTACTGTAGGAACATATCTTCCATAGCAAGATTCTTTTCTTGTAGTTGGAATTTTAGGAGATTCATAGGCTAAGATGATTACCCCTGGTTGTTATTTTAAGAGAAGGTTGGATTACTTATCCATTCTCAGATTGTAAAAGTTTGAGTTGGATTGTTTTACTGTCTATTAAAGTTCTCCACATAGTTTGCTCTCTATGCACTGCCTATTCATAAACTGTCACCATATCAATCATAGGTGATATTCTGAGCTTTTATAGCATTAACGCTTGTTGCATCAAACTTCTTGGATAGCATATTGACTTGAGTAGCCACTGTGTTGAATGTGTCTATATTATGGACACCTCCAACTTTGCTTAGTGTTACTTTTTTAGCTGGCTATTAGTAGTTATAAAATTCTTTCTCTTTTAGTAGATCATATGCCTCATCCATAGATTTGTTCATTAAGGCTCCTCTAGTGGGTACATACACAATAGCCATCAAGTGACCTACTAGCCAATTATAGAATGTTTAGACTAATATCCATTTAAAAACTCCATAGTGAGGGCACTTCCATAACATGTCTTTGAATTTCTCCCAAGCTTTATACAATGGCTCGTATTAAACTAAATAAATAAGGTGATGTCATCTTCATTTTTGTTGTTTTTACAAGTGGAAAAAATTTAGCTAGAAATTCTGCGCTAAATCATCCCAAGTGATTATGGATCTGAATGAAAATGGCATTAACCAATTCTTAACTTTATCCCTTAAAGAGAAGGAAAATAGTATCAATCTGATGGCATCGTATGATACTTCATTATATTTGAATGTATCACAAATCTTCAAGAAATGCATGATATGCTCGTTGGGATCATTACTTGGTAAACTGTAAAATTGTATAGAATCCTTCAGCATTTGGATAGTACTCTGCTTGATCTTAAAGTTATTTGTTTTGACTGTTAATTGTCGAATACCTGAGTGGATACCATTTGCTGTAGAGATTGCATATTGCCTTATGAGCTCTATGGTTCTGCTACAGTTTAATGATGAATTTCTGGATTATTGATCTGGTCATCTATAATTACTGCCTGGTTTTGTTCATGTCAAATTCTATGAAATGTTCTTTCAATCTCATGATCAAAAGAAGTTAGGTCCATACATTTTGCTCTTTACATGAACCAATAGAACTAATATTGTACAAAGAACAATTAAAAAGTCTAAATTAAAAGCAAGATAGCTTGGTAACAATATAAGTATAAGAATAGATCAAAATTCCTTATAATAGCGCCAAAAACTTGTTATGCAAATTCTAGTTAAATGCAAGCATATGTTATCATAACAAATAATATAAAGATATGATCTGATATCGTTCTCACATGGACTTTAACTTAATCTTTAAATGTGTACTAAAATTAGCACTATTTAACTTTTATCCATACAAAACTAAAATTAAGACTTTAATTAATAAATATAACTAAACTTAAAACAAATCAAGTTAAAGCAATAAATTAAACAAATAGGAAATTCACCAATTTAAAGAAACTTAGGATTACAACTTATCCCCCTATATTTCATTGAACCTATTATTCTCTTATTTTAATTATTTAATAATGAATTATTGGCTAGATCTTTTATATCGTTGTAAGTCTCTATTGATGGTTAAATAATTATATCTCACCATAACAATTACCTATATGCCTATGATAATGAGAATAAGATGAAATTATTAAGAGCTGATCTATTATACCATATATGCCATATGAGAATGTTTCTATCTAGTATGAAACTCAATGCTGTTATCCTATAATTATATATTAAACTATTTTAGGCTAAACACATAAATTTTCCTATTGAGTTCATTATAGTTCCTATAATATTCAAAATATTAGTCAAATATTAAGAAAGCATTAAGTACAAGATAGAATGAACAACTCTACTTTATTGATTTAATAAAATAAGAGAAATAATCGAGCTCAACCATATATTGGGTTCAATAGAAACTCTATATAAATAAAATTAGCTCATGTTAAATTAAGAGTACCAAAGAAAAAATTAAAAAATATCATTAACAAGGACATGAAAACATAAGAGAAGAAAGAAATTAAATAAGGTAGAAGCCCTGAATATTTTCTTTCTCTCTCTTGTTGTACAATCTTTGGCTTAATCTTCAATGTTGCTTGATCTTTCTTGATACATTGTTTTTATTTTTGCCCTAACTTCTGTGTATAGTCTCTTTCTATTTGTCCTTTAAAGGGGGTACTTTTATAACCCTACGGATTTATTGCTTTATGTTCAAGTTGTATTAGAAAGTCTATAAAAGTTTTCCTTTTATTGCATAAGTACCGTAACACTGGCTTCTGACCATCGTGGCGTTGAACTCTTTGACTTGAGGGTTATGGTGATGGGTTGTGGGTGCCATAACGCTAAGACCTGCAAATCGTTTCCCATTTTTGATGAGTGAGCACTGTGGCGATGGTAAGGGAGCACCGCGGCACTAGGATTTTTGCATTGGGTGCCACGACTCTAGAATCTTTGTGTTGGGCCCCATGGCTTTTTTCTTCAATTTTTTTTATTTTTGTCCACTTTTTAGTATCTTCATAACAAATAATTGAAAACCTATTTTTTAGTAATAAAATTCATAAATAGCCAAATAATCATTAATTTAAAGTAAATATTAAGCTTAGGAAAAAGAAAATATTTATTCTAATGAATCCTTATCAATAGTCGGACCACCATGATCAATGTTCTAACCAGCTTAAAGAATATTCCATGGTCCGAAGACATATCTAGGGTAATGCTTTTCTTTTGGCTTGGACAGAGACTTTTTGAGCTATAGAGGCTGCGATTTTTTTGGGTCTGATGGGCTAAAGTTTTTAGGTTCTTATAAGTAAAAATCTAGGGTAAAACACAACAACAACAACAACAACAATAGCAATAACAATATTTTTAAGTCTTATAAGTCAAAATAGGGTAAAAGACAACAAGAAAACAAAAAAGAAGAAACTTAATTTATTTTAAATTATATTTATTGGTAATTAAATAAAATAAATACAAATTTAAACAAATATTTTTCTTTTAAAAATCTTATTAATACCTTTGTCAATTAATATTTTTTAATTATTTTAATTAAAAATGAGTAAAATTAATAAAGTACAATTATACTTCATTTTGACATTATTCTCAAATCTCATCTTTACCAAAAACAAATTTCTATCACTTTAAAGAAGATGATAGTCACCACCGTAGATGTGAAACTAAGACTTAAATTAGGGCGAAAGCCTCCAGCAAAAATACTCTCCCTTCACCACAATTCTTGTCAATATAAAGCCAAAGACAAAGTAAGAGTGGCTCCACAAGAATCAAAATTAAAATCAGAATCAGAATTAGAATCAGATCCATCCAACGGGTGGAGATCTTAATAAGAAGAACAGGAGCCACCCCAGCCCCATCATGAGCATTTAATCTTTGGATGCATCGCTAGCGGAGGAGCTGAGTGCCATAAAGAAAAACGCTGGAGAGATTGAAGCTGGACAATGAGAGAACGAAGAAGATTAAGTGAGAGAGAGAGGCGGTGCTGGATGTGCCAATAAAGGAGCTTCCAAACAGAGGAGAGATTCAGAAGATGCTCAAGATTGAAGTTGATAGATTATATAGATTGAAGAACTCGTTAAAAAATATCTAATCACTTCTAAAATTAACTAACATAACAAAGTTTCAATACCTAGTAGTACATATAGAAGAATAAAAATTCAGCAAGAACAAACTATTAAAGGCTGATATGAAATGGGTTGGGATGGATAAATTTCTCTAACCCGAACTGAGTTTAGGAACCCGGTCTGAAAATTTTGGGTTAATCGGGATTTGGGTATTTTATTTGGGACCAACTAGATGATAGATACCTATCAAATACCTGTCCCGAGCTGTTTAAACCTGAATTCGGTCAGTTTAGGATAGGAACGTGAATCGGGTTAGATTTTTCTATCTCGAATGGGATCAGTTCGGCCGGATCGACTTGAAGTTGGACCAAATCCGAGTCTACCCACTTATAGTAATGGGCATATGACAGATAGAGGTAGCATGCTATTGAGATAAGAAAAAAGAAATAAATTAGGTATTAGGTAAAATCTTATTGGAGATTTATTTTATTTTGATTTTTTTAATTGACTCAAAGAAGTTATTCATTTTCAAATTTAAGAGTCGAATGTTGCAGATGATGATGAGGTACCGGTGGGTGAAAATACCTTGCAGAGTCCTAATTTTTAAATTAAATATGAGCTAAATGATACCCTTATTTTTAGTTAAGCCATTTTTTAAATAAGTTTGTTGTTTTTTCCGCAATTCTGGTTTTACCTTCCTCCATATGATGAATGAGAGAATAAGATGAACAACTTTTTTTTTTTTGGAGCGTAAAAGGGTCACTTAATTACAACATGATACGTGGACTGACTAGACATAAAATGTTATGTTTAATAGCTTTAATTTTTAAATTTAGGTTGAATTATCAGTTTTACTCTTTTTTTAATTAAAATTAATAAAATTTATTAATTAATAAAAATATTAATTAAATTTTTACAGATATTAAGATTTGCACATCTCTTTTCAAAAATTTTAGAAATTTAAATATTATTTTATATATAAAAATTGATAATTATATGAAAAATTATATATATAAAATTTTTATTTTAAGAGATGATGTTTTTTTTATTATTAATGATATATTAATTTAATGAATGATGACTTTAAAAAATATTTTAAATGGTGTCACTTGTCACATCTCACATTATTTATGTTCTAGGAGTAAAATAGTAAATTTACTAAAAAAAATTAGAATTTAACAAAACCATCATAATTGCATTATTTGCTTTTTAAGTGTTTTCGATTTTTTATACTTGAGGAAAACTATGTAAGTGGCAAACTCCCAAAAAGGAAAAGAAAACAATACGCTGTGATTTTTCTAATTTTTTCTTTATATTACTAATAAACGACGAATTGGTTAATGAGGAAGAAGAAGATGGATGGGAGTAGAGGGAAAAAAATCCGATGTTCTTGTAAATATCGGAATTTTTTTTATTTGGCATAAAATAAAAATAATATTTTTTATTTGATTAAAAAATACATTTTTTCTTTTTAATATGACAAAAGGATATCTATATCTGATTTGATATGAATATTAATATGTGAAATATAAAAAGTCACTTTTATTTTGATGAAGTGATTTTAATAGTAATGTGCCCAACAATACGGGGTTATGGTGTTTTCGAATTATTTTTTATTGACCGAAAAAGTAGTTTCAAATTAATGAGCTTTAAATGTGTTTGTATAGGGAATAAGAACTCTAAGTTTTGCCTAAATGCGCTATGGTGTTGGGCCTTTTTGGATTTTTTGCTCTGTTACATCTGTAAATACTAAGAAAATATTTTCATTAAGACCTTTTTGGTGGTGGTTCCAGTGAAGACTCTCTAATGCTTAGGTCAGCTCTATAGTGAACTGTGTTGAAGTCAGAAGAATATTGAGAAAGTTTTTCTATCTGAAGTATGAGAAATCCGAACTTATTTCTAGTTGTTTCTCTTCTTTATATAGCATTAGATTCGGAAGATTTCTGTAGATGGATACTTAGGCTATCACCGGATTGCTCGGCATGAATAAAGGCAAACAATCAGGATGTCTGTCTTCTGTGACTTAAGGATATTATCTCTCAAATTTAAAGATCTTTCTTTAATAGTGGTGCAGGCTGTCATGCTTAATGATTTACCTTATCTGGATTATTGACTTAATGTTTCCTTCATAGTTGAGAAGTTGTCCTTTAGAATTAGCGGACCTGGTTGCTTGGCATTCTCTATTATCCGAGCAGCATTGGAAATACTTGTTGATGAGTGGCTAAACCTTTCTACTTCTCTAGCTATTCAGGCCTCTTGAGAGTTGGCCGAGTACGGGGCACGGTCTAAGTTAGGCAGACCCTGAGTTGACCGAAGTGATGAGACAATTTTTCTAGAGAATTTTGGCTTTTGGGCCTGACCCTTAAGTGGAGCTGGTTGTTAGCCTTGATATTTGGTCTTTAGGATTGTCTATTTGGGTGAAACAGATTATAAGCTTGTTACCTGGGCCTTTGGGGATTTTTGGAAGGGGGATGGGGGGGTGGAATAGGGTTCCACTAGTTTCTAATTTTAATTAATCAAAGTTGAAAACTTTACTCTTGTTTGCTTTTTTTGATCAGTTTGTGCTATCTCATAAGAAGCCCGAGCAGATTAGGCGCCCTTAAATAGGCTCATGTTGTTGCTATTCGATGTCTAAAATGCTGCCTTGGTATATGTATTGTAGTTGTTTAGTGCCTATGGTATTATTATTGCTCAGTGTTTAATATGTCGCTTTGGCATACACGTTAGAACTATTCGGTGTTTATGGTATTATTGCTGCTAGGTGTCTAATATGCTACTGCGGTATACGTATTGTAGCTGTTCGGTGTTTTTAGTATTGTCGCTGCTCAGTGTCTACTATGTCGCTTCGGTTTATGCATTGTAGCTATTTGGTGTTTGTGGTATTGTTGCTGCTCGGTGTCTAATATGTTGCTTCAGTATACATGTTGTAGTTGTTTGGTGTATGTGGTATTGTCATTGCTCAGTGCCTAATATGTTGCTTCGGTTTACACATTGTAGTTGTTCGTTGTCTATGGTATTGTTGCTGCTCGGTGTCTAATATGTTGCTTCAGTATACGCATTGTAGTTTTTCGTGTCTGTGGTATTGTTGCTGTTTGGTATCTAATATATTTGAGTGTCCACTATATATTTTGAAAAAGTTCAGCTAGTTTCGAGTAAGTTGATACTTGTTAGCTAATGCTTACTTTGTATTCTTTTCTCGAATCTTTGGCATTTATGACTCATTATGACACGGATCCTGAAATGTTGTGCCTGCAGTATTTAAAGAGGTGCTCAAAATATGGGAATCAATCTCAGCTGTTGGTTTATCTTGCATCATATGGCTAGGGGAGCATGAAATGGAACATCTTATTTGCGTAAAACCAACTTAATGTTAGGGTGTCTTAGAAGATCTGATCCATTAATTTTTTAATCGAACGGTTCAGATTAAGGGCAGCTAAGGACATGTGCATTAATGGTGTCTACTGACGTGAAACGAAGCAGCAATCCTTTTAAAAAGATGTTTATTGAATCCATGCAATGATCATAATCATTTGTTCCAACTAAAAGGCTATAAAAAGAAGCTAATTGGGTGAAAATTTCCTTCTTACTTACCGTTATCTTCCTGAAGTAACTTTGTAATCTTTGAAGGCTTACGGTTCATACGTTTTCTGGTGCTTATGGTGACTGTTTCTTAATAGAGTGTATTTGTGATATTTGTGCTTTAACATGTTAGTTACTCTTATTCCTTATCTTCTTTTCAAATTCTTTGCCATGTTAGGTTTGTTGTATGTTTTCACTGTATATTTTATTCATGCTTTCCAGTAATATGCCATACTCAGAATCTTAATGCTCCTATTTTCTTGTTTGCCTTTTTTTTCCTATGGTGTGGTTGCCCTGTTTTCTTGTCCTTGATGTTAGTTTAGTTATTAAGAAAATTGTTTTTCATGGCTTCGAGAAGTAGAAATGATTTAGGCATTCCTGTCATTAACATGACTGCTGAAGAGGACGTTGAAAGTTCTGAGGTTCTAATTGTCAGAAAGATAAGTAGGGCTAGTGGAGGTGATGTGGCTTCCACCCAAACAAGTGATGTAAGCTCCACCTCATTAGTGGTTATTATCGACCCCGAATCGGTCTTAGGTATAGATGATAAGGGTAATTTAAAGGCTAACCCTAAGGATCTTGCTCAAGAACTTCTAAGGCTTTTTGATGAAGTCCTGGAGTTTGAGCTCGATCAGATATATTAGAGATCTATTATGACCCAGGCAGATTTAGATTCTTTGAGAGCAACCTATAACATCCCTGAATTAGTAACCCTTAGGCTCCCCTTAATTGATGATTTTTCGAGTAGCCCTTCTGATGAGGAACTAGCGATCCATGCTGAATTTCTTTAACTTGGTCTTAGGTTACCTATATAGCTTTACTTTACTTGAATGTTAGCCCATTTTGTGGAGAGTTTTAGCAAGTATATATGTATTGTAGGTTAGGGTACGATTGTCCTTACTCTATTACTAGGAGCTACACCACTTATATCATTTTAGAAGCAATGTTGAGAATATAGGGGCATCTATTACCTCTCTTTTCATGGGTCTAGAACCCCATCTTTGGTCTCTCTTCTTTTGTCAAGATCTAGAAGGGGAATTGAATCTTCTCTAAAGGCGAGTAAGGTTAGGTGTTCAATAAGTAGAGAGGAGGGAACTAGGTCGTCCCTTCAGATTTCGTATTAAATGTAGGTTTTCTTTTTCTCTTATACTTTAGCTATTCTCTTTTGTCTTCTTTTTTAATTAACACTTGAATTTCAAAGACCCGAGCGACCAATTTAAAAGTATCTGAGAATAGAAGTGCTCAAATTAAAGATACTTTTGTACACATTTCTCATTTGTAGGATTTATTATTTCCTGCTTATCTTGTGTAATCAGGCCTGATGTCCGAAGTCTCTAGTGAAATATCATGTAGACATAGTAAGTCATTTGAGTAATTCTTGTGTTTCTTTTTAAATCTGAGCAACCATTATATTTATTAACTCTACTTTTATTTTTTTACAGGAATAACTGAGCAAGATAAAGGTGAAAAAAAGGAAGAAGGGATAGACTGAAGGCCTCGGTTCATCATCAAGAGGTCACGGTGACCTAAATCTAAATAGTATGATAGGGTTTCTTTTCAACCCTAAAGAAAAAGGCCAAGGTAGGGCTCCTACACAGGAAGGGCGAAGGCTAGTTTGCCAAACTAGTAGGGGTTAAGAAAGCTCTCCGGAAAGTAGAGATTCGGGGTCTCTAGGGGTAGAAGGATTGTTAGCCCCTGCCCTCCTCATGCTAGCCCTCAAGGTAGAGGTCAAACTACTTCAGTTCAAATGACAGAACAAACTTCCCCTCAGCCTCCCAAATTAACTGAGGAGTCCAACTCAGGAAGTCTAGGGGTGCCTCTACTAAGGTAGGGCTCTCATCTAACTGTTACTCTCAATGTGCTCATACCGAAATAGAGTGAGGATTTGGCCTATATGATTTCGATGATACAGGAGCTTGAGCCCTACGGGGATCTTTCCTAGGTAGCCTGGGTCTTTACTTTAGACTTCATTACGGGGTTTCACAATTCTTTAGGCTCTACTCTAGATGTGAGGCTTTTCTCTCATCTTACTCTTTTTTTTTTCTTGAATCTTTTTTTTTATACTGTTTGAACTTTTGTTCAGAGTCTACCTATGCTTTTCTTGGTTCTGAAGTGAGATTATTGTTATGATGGCAAGATCCCACCAAGCTAAGGAAGGCCTTGAAAAAGTGAGGTAAGAAATACTGCAGGCCAGGAGAGAGGCCGATCAAGAGCGCGAAAAGGTGCAGAAACTGGCTGAGCAAATAGAGGGCCTTAAGATTGATCAAGCTAAGGTGAAGAGCATGGTATTCTAGTTGGAGCACCAAAATAAATTATTGGAGTAGGAGATGGCCAACTTTTTGGCTATTGCTAAGAGTAGGGCTTCTAAGCTGGTTAACCAAAATGATGAACTGGAGAGGTAGCTGGTTGTGGCTCAGCAATAGAGGGAACTGATCAAGAAGATCAGAGGTGATCTAGCTACTCAGGTCGAAGAACTTTATAGATGCTAGTTGGCCAGTCATACTAATGGATTATGCCAAGGCGTGGCTAAGGGTTTCCTGAGGTTAGTTAGCCTCTTTGACAAGAGTTACCTTGAGATTAACCTACAATGGATGTAGGACACAATTTTTGAGGGGTATGGACCTAAAAGGGAGACATCCTAAGCTCAAGGTGTGGATGCCTCTGACCAGGTCCTAGTTAGTGGAGTTGCTGATGCTGCTCTTCAAACTCCTACAGTATCTATTTAGGACTTTTATCAATAGTAAATCCCTACTCCCGCTCTATTAGAGGATCTAACTTAGGCGTTTAAAGATAATATTCCTTAGTCCGTCCCTCTACCATCAGGAGAGGCCTCATCTGCTGCTATTGTGGCCCTAGGGAGTGCAACTGACATTAACTTGGAGTCCTTTGACAGTACCTCAGCTGCTTAGGAAGCTTTTAAATTTTCTTTTCAACTGATGTATTTTTTGCTTTTCTTATTTGAATTATAGTGTCGAGTTACAGTTCTGCTTTTGATTAATACAAGTTTTCTTTTTCTTATAACTTGTTTGTCTTTATTAATCTTTGAAAAGTATTATCCTATCTTTCTGTATGAATTAATGACAATAAAATGATGTTAAGTCTAATGAAAGAAATCATATTTAGATTTTCGTTGCAATGCATGGCTTTTTAAGTAGAAATGATCTTTGGGTTAAATAAATAATATGATATATAAAAGGGATCTTGTTCAGAACATCTTGAATATAAGCATAACTAGTAGATGTAACCTAAATTCTTCAACAGTAGATGCATTATTAAAAAGAAGCTTGTTTAGATACTTAGGATGAGCTGAATATACTAAGGGAAGTTAACCTATGTAGTTTTTTGAGATACCAGTTCAATGACGAGTAGGTTGAAGGATGCTTGTTCAGTCTTTAAAGTACATTAAGTGCACCTTTGCTAATCATAGGGTAATTCCTTTTAAGTGCTATACCTTTTTAAGGAACCTTTAAAGGGTATTAGTCTCGCTTGATTGATTATTGGATAACCTCATGAGTGCCATATCCCTGTAAAGATTACCTTTAAGAGCGTTAACACTGCCTGGTTAATCTTAGTAACCACTTGAGTATCGTACCTTTATAGGGACTACCTCTAAGAGCATTAACCCTGCCTAGTTGATTATGGGTAACCTCTTGAGTTTTGCACCCCTACAAAGGCTACTTCAAATAGCATTAACTTGCATGATTGATCTTAGGCAACCTCTTGAGTATCGTACCCTATATCATAGTTAGTTGATACTAGGTAACCTCTTGAGTGTCATACCCCTAAAGAGACTACCTCAAGGAGTTTTAGGCTTTCTCTGTGGATCATAGCCAATCTCTTGAGTGTCACACCCCTATATACCTCTAAGAGCGTTAACCCTGCCTAGTTGATCCTGGTTAATCTCTTGAATTTGGTACCCCTACAAAGACTATTTCAAAGAACATCAACCTGCTTGGTTGATCTTAGTCAACCTCTTGAGTGTCGCACCCTTGAAAAGACTACCTTTAAGAGAGTTACCCCCTCTTGGTTAATCTTGGGTAACCTCTTGATTACCTCACCCTTGTAAAATTACCTCAATGAGCATTAATTAATTGATCCTAGGCAACCTTTTGAGTGCCAAACCCTTGTAGGAATTACCTCTAAGAACGTTAACCCTTTCTGGTTGATCTTGGGTAACCTCTTTAGTGCCACATCTCTATAGAGACTACCTTAAATAGCATTAACCTTTTCTTTTGATTTTTTCATTTGTAAGTTAGGGTATAAGCAGCCATTCAGTCTCGTGGACATGAAAGAAAATCATTTCATTAGCAGTATTTTATTCAACAATGGGAAATACATAGAATATTACTCTTGCAAAAGGAAGATTGAAAATATATAAGTTTCAAGACTAATACTTCTTTAGCAGCTCGGCATTCTATAGCTTCTTTACTACCTATCCATTAGTTCCTTTGACTTCATAGGTTCCTCTTACTCTTCTGACAACTTTGTAAGGGCCTTCCCAGATCAGTCCGAGGACTTCGTCTATTACGTTTTAAGTGTTAAGGATGACTATTCTCAACACCAATTCGCCTTCTATGAATTAATGTGCCCAAAATTTCTTATTGTAATACCTAGAAATATTTTATTGGTAAGCTTCTACCCAGATTTGGACTCTTTCTCTAAGTTATTCTATTGAGTCCAGGTGTCTTCTACTGGGCTCATTGTTAGTAGTTTCCGAGAAGTACAACATTTGGTATATTGGTGTTCTAACCTCGGCAGGGATTATAGCCTCATAACTGAAGGCTAATAAGAATGGAGGTTCCCTTGTGGCTATTTTGCTTGTAGTCCTAAGAGCCCAAAGCACTCTAAGCAGCTCCTCCACCCATCCTCCTTTCTTATTGGTCAGCTATTTCTTTAATAGTTTCTTAATGCTTTTACTGGATGATCCATCTGACCGTTGGTTTTGGGTAGGGTTGGTGATACAAATAAAAATCGAACTCCTAATGCCTTATAGAAGTCTCTAAAGTTATTATTATCAAACTGCTTCCTATGGTCAATAATAATTATGCACATCATATTTCTTTAAACAAAATCCCACACACTTTTTTTAGTAATCTTTGAAAGCGGTTGGGCTTTAATCTATCTGGTGAGGTAATCCACTACTATAATCATATATTTGTAGGATTTTTTTTATTGAGATAAAGGCTCTATTAAGTCTAGACACCATTGGGCAAACGACTATGGCTCTACCATAGTAGTTAGCTCCCCAGTTGGCGCTTGTATTTTATCTGTAAATTTCTAACAAGTATTGTAATGCCTTATTAGGTCCTTTGCATATTGGAGGGTAGTGGGCCAGTAATAGCCAGTTCTAAACACCTTGTGAGCCAGCACTTCAATTATAGAGTGATTGCCATAAACCCCTAAAAAATAAACTTCTTTAAGGACCTTTTTGGCTTTTTGTGGTCCTAAACACCTCATATAAGGATGAAAGAAGCCATGGATATAAAGTATTCCATCAATAACTAAATACCGAGCTACTTGATATTTGAGTTTATGAGATTCTCGTTTGTTTGCTAAGAGGATCCCATATTAGATTTAGCTTATAATTAGATTAATCTAGCTAGGTTGGGAATCAATCTACATGACTTATTTTTCCTCCTGAATGTTGAGTGTGGGGATAAATTCTATTGAGACAGCCTAGGATAATCGAGCTTCTTTATTAGATATCTGAATATCACATCTGCTCGGTGGTTTTTACATCTTAGGATTATCTATACTTTAGTTTCTTTAAACTAGCTTATCAAGTCTTTAACCTTCGTCAAGTAAGCTATCATCTTCTCTTCCTGAGTTTTAAAGATACTATTCACTTGGTTTACCACTAACTGGGAATCACTCTTCACCAATACTTATGTGGCCGATACTTCTTAAGCCACCATTAGTCCAGCTAACAAAGCCTCATACTCTACTTCATTGTTGGAGGCCTTAAATCCAAACCTAACTGCATAACTTATCTTATCCACTTTTAGACTAACTAGGACTATTCTTGCTCCATATCCTTAAAGGTTGGATACTTCATTAATGTAGAGTACCCAAGCTTTATTTTTTCTAAGAGTCTCTTCCTCCATCTTTTCTAATTTCAATCCTCCATTTATACACTCTTTTACAAAATCTACTAGGGCCTGCCCCTTAATAGTCGTTCGAGGTTTATACTGTAGGTCAAATCATTTAGCTATATTAACCATCTAATTAGGCGACCTCGCAAATCTAGCTTATACAAAATCTGTTTGAGCGACTGATTTGTTATGACCACAATCGTGTGAGCTAAAAGTATGGTTACAGCTTTTTACTTGACATTATAAGGGCGAGTACTAGCTTTTCTACAAGAATATCCCTACTCTCTGGACCGGTAAAGGATTTTTAGGAAAATAGACTAGTTGTTGGACCCCCATTTCCTTATTGACTAGTACTGAACTTACTACTTTATTTAAGACATTAAGGTATAATATAAGCTTAGCTCTTTGAGTAAGGACAACAAGGTGGACAGGTTGAGAGATGTAAGCCTTGAGCTGCTGGAAAGCTTCCTCACATTCTAAGGTCCACTTATTCTTTTGTCTCCTCTTTATTGCTTGAAAGAACTTAAAATATTTGTTAGTGACTTGGGAGATGAATTTGCTTAGAGCTGCTACTCGTCCTGTAAGTCGCTGGATCTCTTTAAATGTGCTTAGAGACTTCATTTCTAATATGTCTCAAATTTTTTCTAGGTTAGCTTCCATTCCTTTATTGCTAACCATGAAACCCAAGTACTTGTCATACTTTACACCAAAGGCACATTTCTTAGGGTTCAGATTCATATTATGCTTCCTCAGAATTTCAAAAATCTCCCTTAGATATTTCTCATAGTCCTCTACTTCAGCGGACATAGCTGTCATATCATCCATATATTCTTCCATGTTTTTGCCTATTAAAAGCTTGAACAGCTTATTCACTAACCTCTGGTAAGTGGCTTCAATGTTTTTAAGGTCGAAGACATCACCTTGTAATAGTAAGTCCCTTGATATATCACAAAATAAGTCTTTTTCTGGTTTGGGTAGGGGAATATGGGAATTTGATTGTATCTAGAGAAAATGTTCATGAAGCTAAGTAGCTCATGCTATGCAGTGGAGTCAACCAACCGGTTTATCTTAGGGAAAGAAAAGTTCTCTTTAGGGTATGCATTATTTAGATTGATGAAGCCAACATACATCCTTCACTTTTCATTTGTGTTCTTTATCATGACCACTTTAGCCAACCATTCGGGGTAATGAACTTCCTTGATGACTCCTACAACTAATTACTTTTCTACTTTTGCTGCCATCACTTCATTCATTTTATAGTTCAATATTCTCCTATTCTGTTTGATTGGCCGAAAAGTTGGGGCTCACAACTAGCACATGGAAGGCAGTGCAGGGTCAATCCCTGGCATATCCTCACGTGACCATGCAAAGATGTCTGAGAATTCTTGCACCAAAACTTTCAGCCTTCTTTAACTTTGGGTTTAAACTAGGAGCCAATCGTGACTACTTTTTCTAGCATGTTAAGTTTAACTTGAACCGAGCTCAATTCCTCTACTAGTTTAGGTGACTCTTTAACCTCATTTCATTGATCTACCATGGAAATGCAATAAGTTGATTCCAACTGTTGGATGAATATTTTTCCATTTGCCAGTATGAAGGTAGATTCTTGACAAAGATTTTTGTTTTGATCCCCATAGACGGTATCAAAACCTGTTGATAAAAAAAGTAGCTTTTTTAGCCAATGAGCTTTAAATTTATTTGTAGAGGGAATTAGAACTTTGTGCTTTGCCTAAATAGGTTATAGTCTTAGGCTTCATTGAGCTTTTTGCTTCTGTTACTCTTGTAAACACCAAGGAAACACTCTCATTAAAACCTCACTAGTGTGAAAGTTAGAAGAATATTGAAAGAGTTTTTCTATTTGGAGTGTGAGGAATCTGAACCTATTTCTAGTTGTTTCTTCTCTTTATAGAGCATAGGGTCTAGAAGACTTCTGTAGATGGACACTTAGACCATTATCGGATTGCTCGACGTGATTGAAGATGGATGATCAGGATGTTTGACTAGTGTGACTTGGAAGATATCATCTCCCAAATTTAAAGATCTTTCTTTAATGATGGTGCAGGTTGACATACTTAATAACTTACCTTATCTGGGTCATTGACCTAATGTTTCCTTTATGGTTGAGAAGTTGTCCTTCAAAGTTAGCTGACCCAATTGCTTGGCATTCTTTATGATCTGAGAAGCTTAAAAAAATGCATTTGATGAGTGGTTGGCTATCTAATGCGTCAGTTGCTCGGGGTGTTCGTATTGACTTGGTCGAGGCCTTATGAGTGTTGGTTGAATATGGGGTCTAAGTTAGGCAGACCCTCAGATGACAGAAGTGAAGAGATGACTTTTCAAGCAGGCTCAAGGTTTTGGGCTCGTCTCCTCAAGTAGAACTGGTTGTTGGCCTTGATAATAGGTCTTTAGGCCTATCTATCTAGGTAAAATAGGCACTATAGGCTTGTTACTTGGGCCTTTAGGTATTTTCAAGGGATAACATATTAGAAGTGGTGCTTACATGCCATTCTAAATTATATGAATATTAATTGTTTAATATTTATACAATAAGCATTTTGAATAAAATCGTTAATATTTAATATTTTTGGTAAGATGCTTGTAACATTTCATATATTGTATGATTTGGAGTAGTTTAGATTTGATTCAAAAGAGTTTGGACTAGTGGTAAGAGTTACTACACTAGGAGTTATAATTGCTAAGAGTTAGTAGGTTATAAGAGTCAGCTAAACCTAATGAGTTAGAGCCTTATCTAAAATAGAAAAAAAATCCGAGGGTATATTAGCAATGACAGAGTTGCACATGGTTACAAATAGTGTTAAGTAATGTCATTGTGCAAGTATATTTTTAAACATTATGTTCCTGATCTATTTTCAGTGATGCGACTCTGTCGATGAAAATCTTATTTAATATAAATTAGTGTATGTCTATATTTAGACAATCCAAATAGTAAATCTTAGTAGACCATGAGCTTAATGGAAGCTTGTATAAATATGCGGGTATCAGTGAAGGCTAGGGACGGAACAGACTCAATTAGGATCTCGAATAGACATCCTATAAAGTCGTCAATAGATGATCCTTTTGAGTGAGTGATCTATCATACTTAGGCTCTACACATGTCAGAGACCTTTCATAGTCTAACCACTAAGTGTCGTTGGGTATGATCCGATGCTTATAGAGTCTGGTGTGTGTAGATATGGGATCCATCAACTTATATAGGTGAGTCATATATCCATATGCTCCAGGATTGTGTTCCAAAAAATCTTAAGGTCATAAGTAATTCACCTAGGAAAAATATTTTCCGTATAAGAAATTATATCGTAAAAGTATTTGCGGATATTGTTTATCAGAATACATATATGGATATAAGTTCTAGTGTTGAGCATATAGAGACTTGACGGTAATGATCTATGTCTCCGCTCTTCCAGGATATAAATGATGAAGGGATTATACGAATATGCATTAACCTCAACTTGTATGGTTCAATATGCTATTTTGTTATTTTTATAACTTGTGTGTGAGGAAACGTTTATAAACTTATGAAAGAGTTCCGTAAGATAAAATGAGTATGAACTTAAGAAGTTTCGCTATATGAAGTGTACTTATTGTACATTGGAGCAGTACACTAGATTGAATAATTCAATCTAGAAAGTTCTCGAAAAATTAAAATTATTTTAGGATCTTTAAGGAGATCATAAGTTTTAATGTTAAACTCAGAATCTCGCCAAATAAAACTTGTTACTTTTATCTTTCTATTGGATGTCACATATCATGTTATAAATTTAATAAACATAACACGTGGTATGATTTGATTGGCCTATTTAATTTGCAAATGTTAACAAAATGAATTGATTTATTTGATAATGAAAAGAAAGCCATCAATTGAAATCAAGATGTACAGGTCTTGCTTAATTAATAAAGCATGAGGTAGCCTTTAATACTTTAATTCACTTTTGGTAAAACAATTTTCATTTTGATTTTGTCTCTTTCTTAGCAAATGAAATTTAAATGCTTTGTCGTGTATTTCTTAAGTAAGTGATGTCATCTTGAAATGGTTTGTGAACAAACTATGGCCACTAATCTTTCTTTAAATTTGGCCAATAAATATGTACAAGCATGACAATGCAAGTTTAATGCATTCTCATATTTGTTGATTATTTGACACTATTTTAATTGTCATTGGCCAAATTGTTGACTAATTTGGCTATAAATAGCTAAGTGCATTGATAAAAGAATAAAAATGTGAAGAAAAATTATAAGCATTTTAGTATAAAGTTTGAGAGATATTAAAAGTAATAGTTGTTTTAGTATAAAATATTCTTGTCAAGAATATTAAGTTATTGTTTTAACTTAAAAAAATTTATCATCTCTTAAATTAAAATTGTACAAAGCACGTTTTAAGAGTGAATCCCTTAAAATTTTATTAACGTATTGAGATATTTATTTATATTTTACTATACTTAATTATGCATGTGTGATGTGTAATTAAAAATTAAAAATTACACACTTACTTATACACATTGCACACTTTCAAAACTTTTTTTTTTTTTTAATAACAAGTACTTTCATTGAGAACTATACAAAGGCTCAAGGCCCTTACAACAAATTTGGAAATATAATTTGGAGTAGATTCATACCATATTATATCATCAGAGTAATGTGAAGCAACCTTCGCAACTTCATATGCAATTCTATTAGGGCTTTGGGGTGTATACAAAATCTGAAAGGATTGAAAGTCATGTATACACTCAAATGTTTCCAATAATCTCGTAGCTTAGAACTAGAAATGTTACAAGAAACGATATCATTGATGATAGTATCCGCATCAGGTTCGACTTCAATATGAAAATAACCCTGCTGTTTCAATTGCACCAAGCCTTTATAGAGTGCTAAACCTCTATAATAGGAATTTCCAGCATGCCATTGTGGGAAACAGCACCTGAAAAGAGTACAACACCCTTATGGTCTCTGCAAATGTAGCTAAAGTATGTCTATCCACAGAATGGTTGATGGATGCATTCGAGTTTAGTTTAACGATGCCAACAGTAAGTGCCCTCCATTGTTGAGTTGTTGTAAGTATGTGCCCTCCATTGTTGAGTTGTTGTAAGTATTTCTAAGGTTTTTTGTTCTAGGATCAAGTTGAAATTTTTAAAAATCATAAAGGTAAGCCTGCGAGCTCCATTTCTACAATATTTAAGGAATGAATACAAGAGATGAATAAGTCTAGCATGATGATTTGATGAGTACATAGAATCCTTTGTAATAAATCACAATCACGCTTGACTACAGCTGGGGTATATCAAAAGCACAAGGCATGAATGGTGTTTTCAGCCCACCTTTCATAAAGCAGACACATTTCTTGAACAGACATGTGATGGGCTCGAAGATTAGTTGTTGTGGGAAGCCATTGATGTGCTGCCTTCCATTGAAATACTTTGATCTTGTAAGGTATATGTAGCTTCCATAAATAATGTCACCATTTATGGACTTCATCCTCACATAGACTACTCAGATGATCTTGAAGAGTTAATGCCAGCTAATAGCTTGATTTGACTGAGTATTTATCATGCTTATTATAGTGCCAAATCAAGGTATAATTACGAACTGTTTCATAGCTTCCAATTGTGCTTTGGATGTACTCTTGCTCATCTATCATGAAATCAGCCTGAATGTTTTTAGTGTCCCAACCTCTAGAAGCGAAATGCAGTTTAGCGACGGTAGTAAGCTTAGGGAGCAAATACGAAAATGACGGTTTTAAGGAAAATGGCCGAAAAAGTCAGGGATCATAATAAATGGAGATGGAAGTACCATCGCCCACTCTTCACCGTAAACCTAGCTTCAATAAATCTCGACCCCTTAAAATGCTCTGCCATAGAAATGATGCTGAGAAGGTCTATCTAGCCTGCAAAAGGAACAGTCAGTGAAATAAAGGTGTTTGAGCACCATAGCCATCAAAGCGTCTAGATACTGAATAAGCCTCCACCCTACTTAGCAAACATGGCCCCGTGGAAAATATTTAAGTCACGGAACCCCAAACCCCGTCCTTCTTGAGGTGGTAAAGCTTATCCCAAGAACATCAGTTGATCAGTGTCATTAGCGCTCACCAGAATCTCGAGCTTAGCCGATGGAGCTCATTGACAAGAGAGAGAGAGACAATTTGAACATGTTCATTGCATATGTTGGAATTAGACTTCATTATAGAGATGGCAAGAGGGCCGTGCCGACCACGAAATTTGAGCAAACGTGGGCTATCGTGCCGGGTTGGCCTAAGCATGAACAATATTCATATCAGACCAGCCCAGGAACGATAGCAAAAAATTAGGTCCAAACATAACTCAAAGCACGGTTCGTTGTGAGCCGTTCCGTGCTTGGCACACGGGCCTAACGAGCTAACCCGTGAGCCATAAAAATATTTTAATAATGTTTTTAAAAAAGTTATTTTTTAAATAAAAAAGAAAAAAAATATTATTATTATGACAGGGTCATGTGTTTCTCCTGTAGTTATAGTACCCGTAATTTTAAATTTTAATTTTTTTTACATTTCTTTTTTTAATTGTTTAAATTTGGCAACATTATTTTTATTATTGATGCACATTATTTCATACATATTCGACGTAATTAAAATTAAGTTTAAATTTAAAATTATAGTATTTCACATGATTGAAATTGAAATTAAAATTATAAATATTTAATAAAATTAGAATTATAATATTTAATATAATTATAACTAAAACTAAAATTTAAATTTGAATTATAATATTTTAACGTAATTTAAATTTGAATTGGAATTTGAAATTTAACATTTAACATAATTGAAATTAAAATTAATTGTAATATTTAAAGTAATTAAAATTATAACATTTAACATAAATAAAATTGAAATTGGATTCAAAATTATAACAATTAAGGATTTGGAATTATCACATTTAACATAATTAAAATTGAATATAGATTTGGAATTATAGCATTTAATGTAATTAAAATTGGATTTAGACTTATAATATTTAACGCAATTGAAAATGAAATTGGTTTTAAAATTATAACATTAATGAAATTAAAATTGGATTTAAAATTACAACATTTAATGTAATTAGAATTGGAATTATAACATTTAACGTAATTAAAATTGAATTTGGATTTGAAATTATAACATTTAACGTAATTGAAAAAAATTGAATTTATATTATAATATTTAATGTAATTGAAATTAAAATTGGAATGAAAATTATAACGTTTAATGTAATTAAAAGTAAAATTGAATTTAAATTATAACATTTAATGTCAATAAAATTGAAATTGAAATTCAAAATTATAACTTTTAACTTAATTGAAATTAAAATTGGAATCTCAATTGTAACTTTTAACATAATTAGAATTGAAATTAAAATCTGAATTATAACATTTAACGTAACTGAAAATAAAATTGGATTTGAAATTATAACATTTAATGTAATTAAAATTAAAATTGGATTTAAAATTATAATATTTAATGCAAATGAAATTAAAATTAGAATTTAAATTTGAATTATAACATTTAATGTAATTAGAATTGGAATTGAAATTGACATTATAACATTTAACATAATTGAAATTAAAATGAGATTTGAATTATAACATTTAATGTAATTGAAAGTAAAATTGGATTTGCAATCATAACTTTTAATTTCATTGGAAATTGAAATTATAACATTTAACATAATTTGAATTTGAATTATAACATTTAACGTAATTAAAATTATAATTATAATATTTAACATAATTAAAATTAAAATTAGATTTAGAATTATAACATTTAATGTAATTGAAATTAAAATTAGATTTGAAATCAGAACATTTAACGTAATTGAAATTAAAATTGAATTTGAATTATAACATTTAATGTAATTATAATTAAAATTAGAATTGAAATTATAACATTTAATGCAATTGAAAGTAAAATTGAATTTGAATTATAACATTTAATGTCAATGGAATTGAAATTAAAATTTAAAATTATAACTTTTAATGTAATTAGAATTAAAATTAGAATCTGAATTATAACATTTAACATAACTGAAAATGAAATTGGATTTGAAATTATAATAATTAACGTAATTGAAATTAAAATTAGATTTAAAATTATAACATTTAATGTAATTAGAATTAAAATTATAACATTTAATGTCAATGGAATTGAAATTGGAATTTAAAATTATAACTTTTAACATAATTAGAATTGAAATTAGAATCTGAATTATAACATTTAACATAACTGAAAATGAAATTAGATTTGAAATTATAATAATTAATGTAATTGAAATTAAAATTGAATTTAAAATTATAACATTTAACGTAATTAGAATTGAAATTAGAATTTGAATTATAACATTTAATGTAATTAGAATTGGAATTAAAATTATAATATTTAACATAATTAAAATTAAAATTTAATTATAACATTTAATGTAATTGAAATAAAAATTAGATTTGGAATCATAACTTTTAATGTCATTGAAAATGAAATTGCAATTTGAAATTATAATATTTAACGTAATTAGAATTGAAATTAAAATTTGAATTATAACATTTAATGTAATTGAAATTAAAATTGAAAATTGAATTATAACATTTAATATCATTGGAATTGACATTGAATTTTGAATTATAATATTTAACGTAATTGAAATTGAAATTAGATTTGAAATTATAGCATCTAATGTAATTGAAATTATAATATTTAACTTGAGGATGTTTAAATTTTTTTGAGTATAGATTAGAATAATGTTAATAAATACAATTGATTCAATTGCTAAATTTTTATTTCAATTTTATTTTTTTTCACATAATAAAATTATATTTCTACGTGTAATACCAATTTGTTTGAAATTATAAATTATAATTATAATTTTAATAATATGTACATTAATGATAATTCTAATTCTAATTAGAATGTAATTTTAATTATGATAAAAACAAAAATTTAATAGTTATAATTAGTAATAACAATTAGAATATTTTAAAAAAAATAAATATTGATTTAACGTATATTTATTTATAACATAAATATTAAATTAGATAAACAAATACATAAACATATATGTGACCTAGTGGTAAGATGCTTTTACTTAATAAAATTTTTAGTCACGAAGTCTTGATTTAAGATTTTATGAGCACAAAATTTTGTTGTAAATAGTGACACAGGATATTGGCACTATTGACAAGAATAGTGACACTATTGGCAGGCTACTAGCACGAACTCGTCACGGGCTCGTGCTAGCCTGAACCCGTAACGGGCTTGTGTTAGCACGAGCTCATGAGCCAAAAAATGCGATCTAAGCACGGCACGACATGACATAACATAATGGGTAGCTCAAGCATAACACAATATTGTAGCATGGCGGCCTGTGCATGCTACAATACCGTGCTAAGCTGTACTGTGCTTGAGCCGCTTGATCCAATTGTCACCTCTACTTCAATAGTACCTCTAGAGCCTAGGTGAGAAAAACTTCAATTACCACCCATTCAATTTATTCCATGACTCTATTCTTGATGTTAACAACCATGGTTTCTTATTTTTTTTCCACTAAAAAGTGAACTCGTGGCACCGCAAGATATTGAAGGAGCTAATTAACCACTTCTGGAATTTATCCCCAAAGTACACAGCATACTTGGAAAATTTGACACATTGCCTCAACACTCTCATATTTTTGCAATAGTTGTTTAATATTCTGGCCATCCATAATATTTGTTCGAGTAAAAACTAGGTTGTCATCTGCAAAAACAGATGTGAAATAGCCGGTCTCTGTCGCTCGTATTTGAGGCCATGTATCTTGTGCTTGCCCACAGCTTTGGAAATCAGTGAAGATAACCCTTCAGCACATATCAAAAATAAGTATGGAGATAATGAATCATCTTGCCGATGTCCCCTTGTTGGTTGAACCAAACCCTTTGGTTGTCCACTCAATAAAATAGAATACGACACCAGGGACATACAAGTCCAGATTTTCAAACACCAGTTATCTGAGAAACTCATTCTCTTTCATCATCGCCTCAAAATAATACCATTCTATCCTATTATATGCTTTAGCCAATTTTAGTGCCATAAAACCCTCTGAAGATTTTGTTTTTTCTACTCTTTAAGGCGTGGATGCAGTTATTCTTAAAATTTTAATTAGTAATTTATATTTTTGTGCTGACTTTTGTGATAAGGTTATTGTGCCTAAAATATGAGCTCAGCTGTTCGAGACTTTTTAATTATCATATTATACCACACTAACTTATTTCATGTCGAAATCATATTATGGTTTTGCTGACTAAACATTTTAATAAATTGCTCTTATAGTCTAACTTGCTCCTAATAAATTTTTTATAGATAAAAAATAGTTATTTTTTTCATGGAAGAAAAAAAAACCCTTCATCATTCAGTATTAATTTACTTGGAAGAACTAGTATTATTACATAATCACACATAAAACATATTCCTGGGCAACTCGAATAAGTAGTTATTATGACATTGAATGGAAAATAAAGGTTTTATATAGATCGTTTATCATTTTAATTTGCTTCACAAAGTATAGAATTTCACCATGGGTTCCCTCATAAGTAAGATTTATATATAAAATGCTAAACTAATTGAGTTCGATTTCCAAGGAGAAATAGAATTACAATTAAATGGTGCAGAAATGAAGGTTTAATGTACAAAATCCAGAATTGCATAATAAGCAATCAACACTGGCAAAGACATTATAGTGCCAAAAATAACCCTGCAAAAAGAAAAGAAAGGAAAAAAAAAACAAGTTAATGAAAAGTTTATCTTAACAATATTTTTTCAAAATAAAAAAAGTTTATCTTAATACTTAGCATTAATTTTCTATAGTTTGTATGGAAGTTCCATTTTGTTATAATAAAACTAGAATTGTTTTGCAAATAACCAGTTTGTTAATTAATAGTCAATAAATTAGCTATTTATGAAAAATTCTCATAATAAAATGTGGCAGTTAATGTACCATGTTGTTTTTTTGTATTACCTCTTTATTTTTTATTATTTTATATTATTCAAAATTTTAAGTATTAGTCGAGACATAAATATTTGAAAATCATTTTTACAGCTTAATTTTGATAATATCGGAAGATTTTATGGTAGTATGAAATATTAAAAGACATTTCCAGATAATATTCAATCAAAAGGGGAATATATAAATGGTCAGACCCTTAATTAAAGAAGTTTTAGTGATAAAGAGTAGAAAAATTGACAATTTAATCTCTATATCTTTATTAAATTACTTATTTAATTCTTAATATTTTAAAAATTACTAATAACGATTTTAAAGAGCGTTTTTAATATTATTTCATTCTTGAAATATACTTTTTACCGTTATTTTTATTTTTAAAATATGATCATTTTTATCTTTAAAAAACTTAATTAGTAATTTTTAAAATATCAAAATATCATAGATAATTTAATAAAAATGTAGAAAATAAATTGACAATGTCTCTAAAAAGTATGATTACTTACGCAGTGCTAAGCACATCTGCATGGAGTCCATATTCTTTAGCAAATATGAAAGAAGTAATTGATTGTGGTAGTGCTGCCTGCAACATTAAACACACATAAAAGCATTAATAACACAGAACGACAGAAATACCAAACACAAACTTGTATAAATACTTACACCAAACACAACGTTTATTTCTTGCAATTTAGCGTTGTATTATTCGGAGATATAATAAATGTAAATTCGCATATTATAAAATACGGCCCTCTATGCTGATTAACGTTTGTTTTAAAGAAACATGTTAATTAGAGAGATTTCTGATATTAAAATTTTGTAAAAACACAAATATCTGATTGCTTTTGATAAGTGAAAGAAGTGATCATTTACATGACTTGAGAAGGGTATTTGACCAACTACGAAGATATCAACTCAAAATGAACCCTCTAAAATGCGTTTTTGGTCGGACAAGGCTTATTAGCATATATGTTAATTGTCAATTTGATACTTTAATTTTGTAGAATTGTTTAGTTAATTCTTATATATATTTTTAAATATTTTGATTAGTTTTTATTATTAATAAAAATAATATTTAAAGTGTACTTTCAAGACAAAAAATATAAATTTAATTAAAGTAAAATGATCACGTCTCTCTCCTAGTATATGTCCACTGAGTCGAATAAAAAAATATGTAGTACCGAGGTAATGTCCATTGAGTTAGTCTCTTCCATAAGTATTAAAGCATTTAAATTATAAAACAAAATTAGACCCCACTAATTACTTTTAGTTCATACGCGAGAAAGTGCGTGCCATTCTGCTCTATTCTATTGTATTTGTTAATTATCACTTTTAGTTCCTACAGACGAGAGTGCATCACAAGATTTATTTATTTTAATTACTTTATTTTTATTAACTACTCACTTTATATTACTAAAAGATTAAATTAGGAAAGAATCTTGATAATAAAAAATAGTATAAAAAAGGGAGTAATTGGTTATTTGAAAACAACTAATAATTTGCAAATAAATAAAAAATGTCCATTGAGTTGAGTCTCTTCCATAAGTATCAAAGCATTATAAATTATAAAGTAAAATTAGATTCCACTAATTACTTTTAGTTCATACGAAAGAAAGTGCGTGGCATTCTACTGTATTTGTTAATTATCACTTTTAGTTCTTACAGATGAGAAAGATTTATTTTTTAATCATTATATTTTTTATTAACTACTCACTTTATATTACTAAAAGATTAATTTAGGAAAGAATCTTGATAAAAGAAATAGTATAAAAAGGGTGTAATGGGTTATTTAAAAAACGAATAATTTGCAAATAAATAAATAAATAAAGGGAAAAAAATTACAATTCCATGTATATATACAAACTTGTTAAGGGTGTGTAACACTTGAATCGGACGCCGAAATTTATTGAGATTGCATTTATTCGGACGTGATTAAAAAAATCTAGAATCAAAACAAAAGTAATATTTTCCTTAAAAAAAAAAATGTCATCTTTCATATGGAGCAGACTCAAATCTTGGTTGCGACCAACGACCCAAATGGTGTTGGGCATGAGTCATTTGATTTGAAAGACAAATTATTTTATGTAACCAAACTGGCGCACTTGGGGCGTGCATGATCATGAATACTAAAACTTAAGGTTATAATCACCTGAATGATAGCAACACGTAAGACATCACCGTGCAAACCCACAGCAATAGCACCAATGGCCAGTGCTGCTGGCCCTGCTATGAACTTTAATACCATTCCCAATACAGTCATGTTTATCCCACATGCTATCAACTTTTCCTGCTGAGCCATAAACATCCCTGCATATTTATTTGTTAAAATTAATGCAATCACTTCTTCACAATAATATAACATCTTATGCAAATAATAAATTAAAAACCAAATCTCACCAAGGCTAAACATGGCAGTTCCACTCCCAGCTCTTGACATGATCAATATGGATCCCTCGACGATGCTTGGAATCTCTAAATGCCACCTTCATTCAGTTAATAATTATCTTAATTAATCATCAATATGTGTGATCGTCCATATATATGAATTTTTGTTTTCCAAAAAGAATTAAAAGATACTAATAATATTTTCATACCTACTTGCCACAAAAGCCCAAGCAATGCCAAGAATACAAGCATATGAATTAGGGTTCATGGCTACTTTTATCCACACAACCTTCATCAAAGGCCAAAAAGAAGGCCTAGAGCTTGCCTCAATGTTTACACTGCCCTCCAAATCATTCTGAGCATCTCCCACGATGTTCGTATTCGAAAAATTTGCTGTAGTTCCCGCCCTTCGAAATTCCAAAACGAACAATAAAATAGTAAACCAAAGAATGCCTTGAATTACAGATGATTGAACAGCAAGATCAACAGCCATTTGGCCATACATGGCTTTCATTAGCGGAACTCCTACAACAAGAGTGTTCGTTAAAGTACACATGGAGAAGATTGTTATAGACCAGCAATAGCTTCCCTTGCTGCTACACTTAGCCCAGAAAGCCAACACGATAAAAGTAATGAGCTTGGATATAGCATCAGCGCCAATAAACGGAAAATTCCATTTGAAAGGATCCACATGAGCTGTGAATTCGATGGTGAAAAGAGGAAGAGTGAAGAAGCAAGCAAGCTTATTTATGGTATCACACTGTTCTTTGGTGAAAATTTTCCACCATTTCACAGAGCCATAACCTAACATCAATGCAACATAGAGTGGCGCCATTGCCACAATAACTTTGTAAACATCTCCCGAACCAATCATCTTTTAGGGATTTTCTTTTTTGGCTAGACTTGTTTATAGGGTGTTGAAGCTCTATCGAAAGAATGAAATTGTTTCGTGAATGAATGAAATGGAGTCTGTATTTATATATGCAGGAAAGAACAAAGCATGTTTGCCTTTTGTATTATTAAATAATGTTTGTTGGTGGATGATGTTTGTGAGTTTATGCCGTGGACTCTTGAGTTGACGTAAGTTTTTTAATTTCAAGTAGTGCTTGCAAGCACGGGCGGTGCCATGTTAGGCCCTTGGATTGACGTAAATAATTCTAAGCCACGGCTACCCATTGGAATTTGGAATTCCAACCTTTTATCTGTAAAATTATTCAAATACCCTCTAGAGTTTTACTTTATTAGAAGATATCATCTCTATTCTTCCGTTTGAGAACATTGGCCCTCAAAATGCTTTTGTAGAATCATCTCAATTATTTTTAATTTGTTCAAAGTGCTCCTCTTACTCTTACATACAGAGGTGTGGAAATTATTTTATTGTCACATCTCGCTTGGATATAACATCTCGCTTATTGTCGTTGTAAGTGGAAAAATAAGATCAATTGGTAGAGATAATCTAAATTGAAGAAAAATAAGGGGGTTGTATCGATATTGCCGTAATATCACATGAAGGACATATTCGCACCACATGAAACGAAAGGCTCGGCCTTATTTATAAATTGAAATGGACCAACTATAATGGCCACGTGGCAAGCAATAAAGGCCGGGAAGTCAAATCAAAATTGGATTTTGTCCTCATTCCAATCCATCTGCCTTTACCTTTTAAGACTTTCTTCTTTCTTTTCTTCCGGAAATGAGTTTTATCCTTTCTAAAATGGAATTTGTCTTTCGAAAATGAATTTTGTCTTCTAGCTTTCCCAACTTTTAAGTTTTAATCCCTCATAATTTTTTAAAAAAAAATTATCAAAATAGCCCTAAATTTAGGTCCTTTATATTTTTAACAATAAAACAACTCCTAAATCTTTATTAGTTAAATTAAAGTAAAAGGACAAAACTATATTTATTTATAAAATATAATTAAATCATTTATATTCACACATTTTCTTGAATATGTATTTTCCAAATTAATTTAATAATAATTTTTTTTCTTGTTATAGATGCAATGAAGCATGAGCCATTTATTGTATACTTTGGAAGAAGGTGAAAGAGTTTTAATGATGATGATGAGAGATATATTAAGCTCAAAATTTTTTGTATTTTGATATAAAGGGTGTGAAATATGCAGAGTTGTTGAATATTGTGTGTCGTATAATTAGAGTTGATAATATGTAATAAAAAGTGTTTATGAGAATTTTTATTAATGCAATGAGGGTGAAGTTGAGACTAATTGAAATTGAAAAATGATGATGATGTGCAGTTCTTTATGGGGGTCAATAAAAGAATTTTTCCACCTCTATATGTAACACTAGATGTTAGAGCTCCCATATGTGAAAATAAAAAAATATGCCATAATCACTTAATGTTGGCAAGCGGTGGAAATCGAGTGACTAACATAGCATCAACAATACCGATCGTTATTTTTTTATTTACAAATACTACAAATGATTATTATTATTTTCTTATAATATTCAATGAAAACCTAACTTATATGTACTACAATAGTTAGACAAATGAAGATGACGATGGTAATGAAAATGCTAATAACATGAAAGAACCTGATAGACTGAATAATATATTGAAGATAAACAATGTTATGATTCTAATAATTCTCCTAATGAAATGCATGATGCATATGATTCACATTAAGAGAAGATAAAGTTTAACCAAAAAACTCTTTTCAATTTATTCCTTTGATATCACAATCAAATTTGGCCATATCAGATAATGTATCATGTTCTGAAATTAGGGATGTATTTATGAGAAAGTTGTATAATAGCAAGAATGATTTGCATGAAGCTATTAACTTACTGACTCTTAAGAGTAATTGGAGCTTTAAATTTTCGAGATCAATGAAAGATTGTTTTGAGGTGAAAAGCAATGATAAGAGATGTAAATGGAGAATATATATATAGTGTAGGAAATGCAAAAGTTCTTAATTGTGTGAAGAGTAGATACAAATCACACGTCATTTAGATCAATGGCATCATAGTCATTGCTAAGCCAAGAGTCGGATTATTGGTAAAATAATAAAAAAATAAGTTTGCATTACTTAGTGAAATTTACAGATCGAAGTAAATCCAAGCCGACATACAAGAAGAATTTGCTGTGGAGTTAATATATTCTATTGCTTGATGAACTGAAGAGCATACATGCAAGTTGATAGTTGATACTCTAGAGGAATTCGTATAGATGACTTCATATATACTACTATATGCTGGAACAAGAGAATCTCGGTATGTTTACTCATTTGAAAATTAATGACAATAATTACTTTAAGTATTTCTTTGTAGCATTACAATGATACATCGAAGATTTTCAATCATCCATTGGATAGTGATTGCAATTGATTGAATATTTCTAAAAAGTGTATATTTTGTACAATATTTGTAGTCATATATAAAGATGGAAACAATTAAATATTTTCCTTGGCTTAAGGGATTGTTGATTCTACAAACGATTCTTCTTGTACATGGTTTATGGCTAACTGCAGAGAATTATTAATGACACTCAAGATTTAGTATTTGTATCTAATCGATGTGCTAATATTGAGAAGGCCATTGGAGTTGTAGTTCCTAATACCTTTATAAAGTTTGTATTTATCACTTGAAGAAAAATTTAATAACAAAATATAAGATACCATTGAAAAAAAAAATTAGCTTCCTATTTTATTATTGCAAAGACATATCACTTTTTCTTACTTTCGAGACCAAATCAATAAGATGTGAGAGAAACTTGAGGCATCAATGTATTTAGAGGAGAACGTTGGTTTCAAGAAATAGGCTTGACTAGTGGATGCATTCAGAAGATACAATATCATAACCGCTAATATTGAGAGAGCATTAACATAGTTGCAAAATATGCACAATCTCTTCCTGTGTTTGCTTTGGTTTAGTAGATATGAGAGTTAATGCAAAAGTGATTTTTTCATTTACGAAGGGCAGCAAAAGGTATAACATCATTTTTAATGACTTAGGCCAATCACAAAGTTTGGAAGAATAATAATAAATCTAGCCGAATGATAGTTTACTCAGTTAATAATTCAAATTTGTAGTGAATGATGGAAGAAGAAATAAAATAGTGAACATCATCTTAAAGACATGCAATTGTCAGAAGTTTAACTTTCAATGATGACCTCATGCCCATGCTATTATGATATGTATACAAACCAAATTATAGTTTGAGGGTCTTTGTTTGCCCTATTATAAATCCAAGTATTTATTTTGTGTATATAGCGAGTTAATCCTTTTTATTAGCTATCTGTTAGATTTAATAGTTCAAGATAAATTGAGAAATATTGACACCTAACTTTCTATAGCACATTAATAATTAAAGAGACATAGGATGAAATGGATTCCATTGTAAGGGGAGAAACAAACAAAATATGTATGTAATTATTGCAAACAGTATAGAGATAATCGTCAGACTTATCAAAATCCTATTGCTTTACATAGCAATTGGTATTTGTTTGTTACTTATGCTTTATTTTGTTACTATTTAATATTATATCTATTTGTAAAACTTAAATTAATATTTAATTCCATATATCTTTTTTCATTTTTCAAATTTTTAGTACTTATTGCTATTTTAAAGTTGAAATTTAAAGTTATAATTAAATTTATATAAAAATGTCAAAATCATCCACGAAACATAAGGACAAAATAACATAAAATAGTATAACATAACGCATTATATTTTTTTCGAGGCATGAGATGGTTAACTTTTGTCTAAAACAACTTGTACTCTTGGGTCCGTAATCAAATAGTCAACCTAACATTGATACTTAATAAACTTACGACTATATACTCTATAGTTCCTACTTTGGACCCTTTGTTAATACATACTTTTCTCTAATTGAATTACAACGAACACTGATAAATCTTTAATAACATATCTCCTACGAGCATAAAATCTCTATACTTAGAGATAATGTGGCATAAGAATATATAAAAGAGCAATATAAGCTTTCAAAACACCATCACACATATCCATTAATATTGGAATTATAGATATTGGCCTTCTAGTGCAACAAATTAACCTTTGTTGCAATCTACTACTTGCCTTTGTAGTACCTTTTATCAAACTTAGCCTACAATTTACTATTAAGAAAATATTTTTTTTGTCATAATCCATAAGGCAACAACATACTGTCCTATGTAATACTAAATAGATTATAGGCCTAATTATTGTTCATACGTTTAAAAGACTTCTGCTATAATTGATAACATAAAATTAGTTAAGTTATAAACATTAAATGATAACATAATGTCAACACAACAATCTGTCAATAAATTAGTAACGCTTGCTAATATTTGCTTTGGCATTAACGAATAAACTTTAGGTCCTCATTAATATGCTGCAAAACCCAACATATATGTATAAATATTTTTGCCTCTAATTTATATTTAAAAAATACAAGAATAAAAATGTCCTTACAATATCATCAAGCCTATTATTTAGGAGCTGATGAGACCATGCCAGGTTAATATTAATCTTGTAGATATATTAACATGCCCTTGACCATCTCAAACCCAAGCCTCAAACTTTACTTACATGCATAAGACTATTGGCTATGATGGATCTATGTCAACCTCAGACTCATCACACGGAAGCTCAATTTGTAGTTTTGTCTTTCTTTTTCTAATTTTTCTTGATATGAGATTGGTAAAAGAGGTGTGTTTTACCAATGCAACTTTCTATCGATGCTCAGACATAATCATCGCATTTACAGCATTAGGTAAAATTTGCACACTTGTGCAATTGTCAAGTTAGTATTACATGTCTAGATGTTAATCATTCTTATATCCAAATGTCGGAGTCTAAACATCATCAGTCACGTCTTCTCCAAACTAAAACAAAACAGCACTAATGGATATATTAAGTTATTTAATTTAAATTTTAGTTAGCTATATTTTTTAATGCAGTTTAATGTACAAAACTTACCATAGTATGATCTACATATGCAAAACTAGTAGATGACTGGAAATTTTGAATCATCATTGTTATCTGATGTAAAATATTTGCTTTGCCTTGCTCCATCCTTCGTATCATCCACTCTTCTACCCACTTAATCCTTTCCATCACCTCTACTTTGTCCAACTTCATATGTTCCAGTAAATCATTAATATTCTTTCAATAACACCATAATTTGATGGTGTATTCTGCTCAAACTATATATAAATAATCATAATCAATCTAGAAATTAATATTTATCAAGATTAAATTATCAATAAAAGAAATAAGCATAAAATATTACACTATTGCGCCAAATGCTTATGAGGCTTCTTCACGGTATCCATGCTCAACGTCCATATCATCCTTTGGGTCAGTAAAATAGACATTCGTCACAACATCATCCAATTTAAGGTCCTTGCATAGCTCTCTAATGAAATCCCTAAAATACTCATCACCTTGAACCTCCTTAATCTTTTCATGTTCTTTGGCTATTGGCTTTTATGTACCTCTACAACCTACAAAACCCAAATTAATTATATATATATACCACAAAATTATTAACCACTATCAGAAGATTATAAATACGAAAGTGACAATATGGTGTAAAGCATATAAGATCATTTTTTATAAGATGTTGATAATTAAAAAATAATAAATTAACATCAACAAAAGATAGTTGAACATTTTCTGTGCATTTTCATATAATAATGAATTGATAAAATTATACACCTAGAAGTTATAGAAAAATCTATACACATTATATTTCTCATAGTTGCCATCTGGAGCAGGGTTTTTTTTTTTTTTACTTTATCTAACTTGTTGACTGTCACTATGCTAAATAGGTCATATAACACCTTTCATGCGATGTTGCCCCATAAGTACTAATTAAACTCGTCCAAATCATCAACTATACTTACAACAAAGAAATAAAGTAAATAAAATTGTACTACATCATGTGGCACCAAAAACATGATGAAAGAAATAAAGTAAATAAAACTACTACATCTTCATCGTCTTCTTTCACAAAATGCATTCCGCTAAACTAAGCATCTAACTCCTTGTATGTCAACTTTTTTGTAGCATCAAAATATATATTCCAAAATCGATTTCTAAGTATTCTTCTCAACTTGATACAACGAATAATCTCCCATTTTCAACCTTATTATCAATGCAACCTCCTTATGAAATAATTTAATGCTCTTATTCTACACCAAAAGCCACATTTTTTTATATAGATTTTTTGGTTTGAACTTGCCTTAATAAAAATTTATACAATAATATTTTAGATAATGAAATATTTTGTAAATCTAAAAAGTCACCCATACATGTCGTCCTAAATAATTCCTTTGAGCACGCATTAACTTATATCTTACAAGATTTAAGGCCCGCATCTTTGAGTATGAAGTAATTGATACTCGACAATACTCATCAATTAGAATTATAGATAATTTGGACATATTATGCTTCCTAAAAATATTAAAAGAAAATAGCTGCAATAAATAAATTCAATACCCTAACAAAACAAATACAAATAAATAAATAGACTAACTAATTAAACAAAATTAAATGAATATTTAATTAAAAATTTAAATTAAACTTAATTAATTAAACTCAATTAAATTAATCATTAAAATCAATAAATATAAATTGCTTGAACTAAACAAATATAAATTAATTACATACAATAGCTAAACAAATACAAATTAATAAACTAAGTAATAAACACAATTAAAGATATTAATTAATAATTAAATATTATACTTCCAATAGATAAATTAAATAAAAATATATATCAAGGACATAATAAACTAATTAATTACATACAATTAACAATTTAATTAAATAATTTGTTCATTATATATTTTTATTTAATTAATAAATAAATTAAATTATTTACAATAAATAAATAAAAATTACTAACTAAGCAAATATAATTGGATTTAAATAACTAATTATTTATATATTGTTAAAAAATTAAATTAATTAATTGATTCTATATTTTTATTTTTTAAATTAATAAACACAATTTTAGAAATTAATTAATTAAATAAATTCTTTAATTGCAATAATAATATAGATTACCTTAAATAAACAATTATAAGTTAATAAACTAATTAATTAAATACAAGTAAACAAATTATTAATTAATTATATAGTTTTAAAAACATTACTAAATATATGTATTACAATAAATGCAATTAAATAAATTTACTATTCATTCATTTATTTCATCCCATATATTTATTTAATAAACAAATTGAATATAATCAACATATTATTTTATAAAATATAATTAAAAATAAATTTTTTTATAATTTTTGTACACCATGGCCAACAAACATCGCGCGAATGGTGCACGTATGGCTCCCTTGCCGCATACACTGCCTTTAACAATTGGTATTTTCACTTAAACCAGCTAATTTTATATTCAATTTGCTCATATTCTACTATTTTTATCCAATCTACTCATTTTTTAAATATTTATCACAAAAATCTATCATTTTCTCATATTATCACACTATATTTTAAATTTGAGAAAGTTACCAAGTATAAGCCATGATATTCTTCCCCATACAGACCGTCATCCTCTCTACGCCGCCGTCTACGTCAATGCCACCAATTTAGGTGTTTGAATTTTCCGATCTAAAGTTAGAGAGTCTTTTAGTATTTTGGTGTTTTGAGAGAATTTAGTGGGAAAATATAATTGGGGTAATTGTATATTTTAAAAAAAAATTTAACTATAAAAAATTAAGAATTTGACTTGTGGCTAGAAAAGAATTGAGGCCTAAACGAGTGGTTAGTTCAAAAAAGTTTCCTTGTTTTTTTACTCGGGTGGAAATCCATCTTTCACAAAAACTTTTACTTTTCTTGAGTGGCCACTGTTGTTGTGTTCTAATTACGTTAGGCACTTGAGTTCTCTTTGCCCTTGTTATCTCACTAATTTTACTACTTTCAACACACTTAGACATTTGAGATATTGTCCAAAAAACCTCCTACAAACTTTTCCCACTTTTTTTCGCTCTCTTATTCTAAAATTAATGATGATGGATTAGCTAGCTTCAGGAAATTGAATACCTAATGTGTTTTCAATTTAATCGTTATTTTTTTTTTTTTGGGGAATTTTTCACTTTGTAAATTGGCTAGCATACTTGTTAATATGTTCAGCTGTTTGTAATTGTCTATGCAAAATTTGGCTATCATTCTTAATGGTTAAAAACTTTGAAAGTGATTCTTTTACGATTTTTTAAGAGTTGTTTGAGTTTGGTCGTTAAATTTTTTTTTTTTTTACTTTAGAATATATTTAATTACACTTTGAAAATAATAATAATCAATTATTAAGAAAATAAACTAAATCAAGATATAAAAAAGACACAAAAAATTTTCTTAAATTTATTTGATTCTTGTAACTTCGAAATCTTAATTTGAGGTTAAGGCTATGTCATGTGGTGGGTCATCCGCACTCTCCACAATTTTAAACAAGTGAATGATTGCAGGCGCGCGGGAAAAGAATGCGGATACTTTTTTGTGGAAGAAAAAGCGAAAACCAACTTTCATTTGACTTCTAATATATGGTAACTGATGAATTGTGGAATATCGACAAAAGCTTCTGAAACAATATTCCAGAGTGTTATTATTACCGCTCTCCACAATGTTATTATAATCGTAAATAAATTTCAATCGTTAGATAGATTCACGGTTGAAGTTATAGATCGGGAATTTAGTTAAGGGTTATTTTATGGATACCCTTTGGATATGTCTTAAAATTAGGGATATTTTTTAGGTATAAAAATAGTTTTTAATATCTTTATTATTAAGAAATGTCATAGATTATTTTAAAATTTTTATAAAATAATTATTATATCCTTATTTATTATCTTTTTAATTTATTTTGAGTTATTTTGTTTTTTTTTTAAACTTTAGTATTAAATAAAAAATAATTTTTACAAAATATTTATTATTTTCATTTTTATCATTTATATTTTGTTTTTCAATTTTGGTCTCTATATTTTATTTTTTACTTGAGTGCTAAAGTAAAATTTTAACAAAATATTTGTTATTTCTATTTTTTAACATTGGTTTAAAATTTTAAACATTTTAATCTTAATAAAAGTTTACAATAAAAATAAAAATTTAAATAAATTTTAAGAATTAGAAATAATCAATAGTTTGTAAAAATATATATATATTTTTATTTTAGTAATCAAGTAAAAGCAAAAATAAAAGTAACCCATTATCTTTAATTTCGGTATAAGCTATGAAAGAATTGTCCAATGATTTGATCATCCATATATTGTAAATGTATAATTAATTTGGGTAATCAAGTAAAAATAACAAATAAAAGAGAATTTTATACATTTACTTATTAAATAATAGAATCTATTAATTTGTATAGTTAAAAAGACACTTTTATACATTTATTCATAAAATCACGTTCCACAATATAGTTAATTGTACTTATTTCAAAATTTAATTTATAATTATACATTTATATAAGATGGATGATCAAATTATTGGATAATTCTTGCATAGCCTATGCCCTGAAATTGAAGAGGATGGATTATTTTTATTTCCTTTTTTACTTGTCTGTTAAAACAAAAAAAAAATATTTTATACAAAATATTTATTATTTCTAATTTTTAAAATTTATTTAAAATTTTATTTTTATTATAAACTTCTATTAAGATTGAAATATTTAAAATTTTAAACAAACGTTAAAAAATAGAAATAAAAAATATTTTATTAAATGTTTTAATTTAGTATTCAAGTAAAAATGAAAAAATAGAGTACCAAAATTGAAATTTTTTAAAGATAAATGATAAAATTAAAAATAATAAATATTTTGTAAAAAATATTTTTTTATTTTAATACTCAAGTAAAAACAAAATACAAAAATAACCTAAAATAAATTAAAAAGAGTATGAATAAGGGTATAATAATCAATTTTTTTTAATGATTTAGAATATTCTATGGCATATAATAATAGTAAGAATATTAGAGGTTATTTTCCATACCTCAAGGCACCCATAATTTTAAAACATATCTCAGGGGCACCAATAAAAATGCTCCTTTAGTTAAAATCAAGCCGTCCGATTTATATATATTAAAAAAATTTAATAGATAACATTACTCATATTATGCTCGTCAACATTTTCATACGATGTTGTTTAGTTAATTTATAATTTTAATACTTGTTGTCTTCAAAATTTTGGCCTTGACTTAATTAGGCTCAAAATGGTTGAGCCTATTTTGAGATCACTTAAAGGTTGATTTTTTCATCCCACTAAGGCCCATAAAGGCTAAAGTCCGAGACCAAAGTTACATCAAGGTCAACCAAATCTATCCCAATACACTTTATTTTATGGTCAATGAGTCTTTAATCTATAAATAGAGAAGTTATCTTCATGACAGGTGAGTAGTCCTTAGCTTATAATCGATGAGCCCCTTTTTGTCTGGAATGATCAACCTTCAATCAATTACTGATGAATCTCTTCTCATAAGTCTGAGAAACTACTGACTCTAAAGACTCCTCCATCTAAGTCAAAGAGACCAAGATGAGTAAAATATGATATTAAAAAGTCCACAGATAAGTAGAAGACGACATCAAAGAATCCAACTATAGATAGAACACTCAAATTTTGAGGAGTCGGTCCTAGGGCTCAAACTGCCCTAATCTATATAAAGTGAATATTTTCCACACAAGTGGGGCATGATTAGGAAAATTATTATGATTTTTTTAGGCATTTATAAACATTTTTTTTACACACCAATTTTGTCTATATTTCTTCATTACCTATTTTTTTAACTTAAGCATCGAAAGTTTTTCGCTAGAAATCACCACTAGTGTAGTCATAATCGATCTTGTTTTCACAACAAACAAGTTTCATTCACCATAAGATCTGTAGGAAGAATAATAGCCATCCATCCATATGTTAGAACTTTTCCATCAAAGATATAAATTTAGCTCTTGACTAAGGACTTCGAGTTTGATCCCTAGTTTGTCCAAGAAGTCTAAAAATTCACAGTTAACATAACAGAACTAGACCTAGAATCCTACAATGTGGACCTAAGTAGGCTCTGTTGGGCACCCCAATGGAACGCTTCCCAAAATCCTCTATCAACCCTGGAAAAATTTCATGAGGCGAACCCTAAAATTTCTCTTAATTTCCTTTTTGATATATTCTTATAAACACAGGAAATTTATTTTATTTTTCAAAAATTCCTGGATTAAAACGAACAGAGTTTCCTCTGTTTTTCTGAAAATCTATATTTCATAAACCTGCAGAAAATACACTTCAAATATTTCTCACATCTGTTAGCTGTAAATGGGACCTCCCGTCCCTACCAAATCAATCCACATGCATTCTTGATCCTACTCTAACAGACATTCATAGCAGGAAAACTAACCATTTCAAAAAGGCATAAATATGTATCTTAGTTCCAAAATCTGTTATGCATGCTACACAACATAAAACTAAATATGATACATATATATGCACTAAATATATACATATAACTCTGTACGTGCACAGGAGATCGTCGTAGGGCTGGCCTACTACTGATCTACAGGAGAAACTGTAGGCTGAATGCTGCTGGCTGTACTTGGGGGAAATAAATAGAAACACCAAAAACAAGGGGTGAGTTGATAAACTCAATAAGTGGGTGTGAAATCTGAATAATTGTAAAAACATACTAACAATTATAAAAAGTACTGAAAACTGTTCTTAACCGTTTCTAAATATCGAATACTGATAAAACTCTACCGAGCGATTTTCTTTATTTAAAATTTTTAAAACTTGATAGGCTATTGCTGAAATCTGTAAACATTATTAACAAACATTTTCATTTTCTAAAAAAAAACTACATATCTCATACAATTGTCTAAAACTTTCGCTTGGTTCTAGTCTGTCTAAAAAACACCAATGGCTACCCTAATGCTGGACCCACTTGTCGACGTAGCCGACAAAATGAGTCGGTCACAGGGCGGTCTCCGCTAGCAACAACCATGTGACCCATCTGATAAACTGATAGATCTGACATATCTTATTGTCTATATGGCGGAATATACATCGCAGACATATAGCGAGACAACACCCCGTAGCATAAGCGACTCACAGACTCGACACCCCGACTCCTCGGAGTTGGCAGTACTCAACCCAACTGACTGACCTGCCTACGCATACGGGGTGTACCGGTCGGGTCTATACTATCCCCACAAGGATCTGAATCTGATAGCTGATAACTGATAAATGGGGTACCACTGGCCTTTGAAAACTGATAATTTTCTTAAAACTATTTCTTACTACTGAATAATAAATCTCTAAATTGTAGAAAATACAAAACTGTAATTCTAAAATTTTGCGGTATTTTAAAATGATAAATTTTCAATTCTCATTATCTCAAAAATATCAAATAAAATATCACTATGCTTTCCTTAATTCTTAAAAATCATGCAACTTGAGTAAATTTTCTGAAACAACAACATTTGAATTAAAAAGCATATAAATACTAATAATTTAAAATAATTTGCATTTAATTTTTTTTAATCGCTTTCCCACTCACCAACTGTCCTTCGCTAAAGTTTCTTTTTCGTGCTTGCCCTTTTATCGGTTTCGCCCTTCGGCACCTACAAAGCATAAATTACGCTTTAGCCCCCACTTAAAAGGCAAAATTACCAAAATACCCCTAGTACACATTTTTAGCCACCACCCAAAATTCCTTTCTAAATTTATAATTCTTCCTCCAACAATCTCAATTTATGAACAAACTACCATTTGTTGTCAAAGGGGGTCTCTAATCCCTTATAATTTTCTTTGAACATAATTACCCCTAATCTTTGTCATAAATGACCATTATGTCCCATATCCAAATTTTGATTTCCACCCATCAAAACTCATCTTAAGGGTCCTAGAATTCATTCTTAACCCTCAATTTTAATTAATTACACTTGTACCACTAAAAACCCCAAAATGGCCAAAATACCCAAATGAAATTTTTACCATTTTTCAAATTTCTTCTTACCTAAGGTCTTATCTACTTTTCAAATTCATTCTAATGTCCTAAATTTAATCAATTGAAGTTAAATTTTACAAAAACCCTAATTTACTATTCTAGGGTTTGGAAGTTTCACCTTTTAAAGAAAATTTACTCTTAATCCACCTTTGAATCTTGCTTAGGCACTTGGGAACAACTTGAATTTGGTGTGAATTCCTTGATTTGGCTTAGAAACTTCATGGGTATCACTGTTCACCTCCTTGCCCACTTCATTTTTGAAATTCTCTCTCTTTGTTTTCTTTTTTTTTTTTCTTAAAAATTCTTGAAAAAAAATACTTGGCCTTTATATATAAACCAAAAAATTGCATAATGGCTCTCCAAGACATGCCTAATTGCCATTTAGTCCTCCAATTAAAAAGCATTTGATTGGTGGCCTATAATTTAATAAATATTACTAATAACTAATAAAATATAATATAATAGACTAATATATGCAATTGTCCCAATTTGATTGGTCCATATGTCTTAAAATACACATACTTATCCAACAAAAATACCTTGCTTAGGGTGTGATGCTTACACAAAATATTATTGGCACAAATATTAAATTTTCACTACTTAGTCAACCGAAAAATTCCAAAAATATTCAGTGAGCACCCAATGCCTAATTTGACTATAAAATTACCTAATTGGGTCTATTACGGCTCACGTAAACACTTAAAAAAATTTGTTTCAAGAAGGGTTAAATTCTGAAACTTCTACGGTTCCTTAATTATTAAATACCAAAATTCTAGGTATCTGACTATTCATGAGAACTGGGCATTACATAACAATTTGATGCTATCTATGAAAATGGTACAAAAAATCATAAAGATCAATAATTTGAAACTGGGTAAGAAGATCACACTGAAAAGGAAGATGAAAGACCAAGATTTAGATCATAATACGTTGCATAGCTTTAAATTAGAGAACCATATGAGGAGGAGTAGGATCATTAAGAGAAAAATTTTGGTCAGCAAGAGAAACTCTAGGTCAACTCAGACTTAATGCAAAAATTGTTATAAGAACTAGAGAAAGCTTGAGAAGAAATGAAAAATATGAAAAAACTACTGAAAAATAAGTTAGAGTTCAAAAAAATTCAAGAATCGAGATCACGAACTGAGAGTTGCCATGAGAGGCATGAAGACCCATCACTTTCCATATCACAAATGGGTGACTTGAAAGGCTAAGGAGGTATGTAAGAGAAAGAGACGAGGACAATGATCTGGATGAACACATCACCCAATGACTCATATGAGCCAAACAAAAAAAAGAAGAGAATAGAGTGCAAGTGGATTTAAAATAAGAGAAGGCAGAATACAAAAGGAAGCTCTCCATGGGAAATTAAGAGGACTATAACAGAGAATAACAGAGCTCATAAAGTTATGGAAGTTGTGAAAACCAACTTAACAAAACAAGACCGAGAGAAAGATGAGGTCACCACTCACTCAGAGATATGGAGTTGTCCACTACTTTTAGAATGCCTAATATAACAACCTACAATAGGACCTTGAATCTCGACCACTATGTAGACCAAGTGACTAATCTCTTATCCATTACTGGACTTGGGCATAATCAAATATGCAAATTGTTCAACATAAATTAGAAGGACAAGCTATTTTATGGTGTTGAGGATTAAGGCACAAAAGCATCTCATTATACAACCAACTCTTTAGTATATTCATCGAACATTTGCAAAGAGCCTGATCTCAGGCTACAAATCCTCAACAGTTAAGAAAAATTAAGCAACAATGATTGAGAGTTTAATAAGTTTTATAAATAGATTCCATAAGGAGGTTATCTAAGTCAGAGCATATGAATCACCAATTACTTTAGAGGCATTAAAAGAGTGCTACAATAGAAGATATTCTAGTGCTACAATAGAACATATTCTGGTGCCATATTATAGAGAATTTTATTTAGACTTATTCTGCATCTTATGAACAAGCACAAACTTACACAAAAATCAAGGAGGAGAAAAACTTAAAGAAGTTAACCATAAAAGTCCAAGGAAGAACTTGGGAGAAGGGATTTAAACAGTCACTAGAATATAATAAGATACCTCTAAAGGGGAGATGGAATAAGGGGAGAAGAGAAAGAAGTCTGCCTAAACCGAGCAAGTACTTTAAAGAGGAGAAGTCTAGATAGGGTAGGCACAATGTCAAACTATGAAGTTCTTTACCTCGAGTGGTAAGGGTTGATGATGTTTAGCCTTTCATACCTCATAGGGCTCTTATAGATGTCATATTAAGGCCATCAAGGATAGAGGACTGCATAGCGAACTAGACATTATTCGAACATCAATGTTTAAAAGAAATTTGGGACATAAAGTTTACTTTTATAAAGGTCATGGTCACTCAACTAAATATTGTTATAGTTTGAAAGAACAAATAGATCAATTAATTAGAAATGGATACTATAATGTGTTTAAAGTAAACTATAAGGCCATTAATGGGTTGTGTCAGGCATGGGCTTATGCTAGCATAGATCGTTGGGCTAAAAAGTGTGGCTCAACAGGCCATGTCGTCCAGGTATCGATCCAAGACACTCTACAATATCCTACTAGGTCGAGCTATTCCTAGGCGGCTTGGCCTAATTTCTACCTTTAGATGTAATCCCTACAAGTGCAGGTAATGAGTAGTTATGCGAAAAAGTAAAATGCTAGCTAAGCTACAACGTTTTTTAAGTGTTTGTTATTAATCTAAAATATTGTTTATTTAGTCGTGCCATAACTTTTTCAAGTGTTTACCATTGACCTAAAGGACTATTTATTTGGTCGTACCATGACTTTTCAGGGGGTTTACCATTTACTTATTAGACTGTTTACTTGTTTTGACTTCTTTAACTATTTGCCATTGACCCAAAATATTGTCTCCCTAGTCGTGCCATAGCATTTTTGGGTGCTTGCCATTGACTCAAAAAAAGTTTATAGCTAGCCGTGCCATGACTTCTTTAGGTGCTTGTCATTAACTCAAAAGACTATCTACCTACCTATGCCATGACTTTTTCAGGTCTCTATCATGACCAAACAACTGTTTACTTGGTCATGCCATGACTTCTTTGCCTATTTATACCTAATGCCCACATAATTTTTATTAGATGCAGGACCAATCGCATGACACCCTCATATATGGTCCAAACTTAGGAGCTAGACTAGCTTGTTAGGTAGTGTTGTAACTCATGTTATTACTTTCTTGAGTGCTTGCCGTTAACCTAAAAGACTTTCTACCTAGCTGTGCCCTGACTTCTGCCATGACTTCGGGTGCTTGCTATTAACCAAAACGATTATTTGTTTAGTCGTGTCATGACTTCTTCATTGATTTATAATTAAGACCCACACAATTTCTTGATGTGCCATTATTTATTCGAGTGTTTGCTATTGACTTAAAAGATAATTTACTTGGTTGTGCTAGGACTTTTTCACTCATTTATACCAAAGACTCACACAATTTCTATTTGATGTGAGACCAATCACATGACACCCTTATGATAACTAGTCTAAACTCAAGGGCTAGATTAGCCTGTTAGGTGATGCTATCTACTCACTTATATATACCAAAGATCTATCAAACTTCTATTCGATTTAAGACCAATCATGTGATGTAGGATTCCTTTATCATATTTTGTCTAACTCAAAAGGCCCACTTAGTACGTATTATCCAAACTTACTTCTTTTGAGACCAATCACATGACACTCTTATCATATTTAGTTTAAACTTAAAGACTAACTTAACTTGTATTGCCTATTCTTACTTCTTTTATGAAACTCGCATCCTATATGACAATCTCTATTTGGGTTTGATTTGGAGGTATGTAAATAAGAATTTTAGTATGCTTTAATACTACTTATTGTGGACTAATGTTTTTCGTTGACTTAAAAAAATAATTTGTTAAATAATACTGTCTACCTAACTATTTATATGCAAGACCCAACTAATTTTTATTTGATGCAAAACGTGGCTATAAGTTAAAGTTTGGCCTGCCTAGAGTTATCACTAACAAATTGTTTTCTATATATTATATATATATATATATATATATTGAAAAACAAAGTTAGGAGACAGTATAATACGTTTCAATTAAAGATAAGAAAGAAAGATAATTAAAGATGATTTTTTTGTTTTTGAAAAAAGGAAGAAAGAAAATACCCTTAGTCGTACAGAACCGTAGTAATGTAATATTGTTATTTCAGTAAACTTCTGTACACTGTCCTTTCTTATTACTCATTTGAGCCTTAAATTTATACAACAGTTTATGATGTAATTCACTGTAAGTGCACCTAAAACTTAACACAAATGGTATTAAGATAACTTCTAACTTAGACTATTACCACTCAATAACTCGGTTATAAACTCAATGTTAACTAAAATACTTCGTTTATTTTACATTTGTCAGTTGTGTGAATTGAGTTTGTAAATTATTTTAAGTTAAGATATCTAATTCACTCCCTCTTTTAAAGTGTCGTTCAAGTTTCAATATCTTAATGGAATTAAGCAAAAATTTTAAGTTAACACTTAATTATATAATTATCTGAATGAGTTTTTAAGTTTTAACTCTCAAAACTACCATCTTAAAAAATTTATTTATTTTTCTAATATATAAAAGAAAAACATAATTCATTTTGTCTTTTATACAACCAGTTATCTACAGTAAAATTTAAATTTAAATTTAAAAGTAAATTAAATTAGAATATCATTTATGTAAAATAAATCACACGTACAATATACTATCATTTTTAATCTTCATTTTTTTCATGAATTGTTAGTTAAAAATTTCAAATTATATATTTTTTATATGGGTTATTTTTAGTTTACCTCCTTCATATTTTGACAATCCCCTCACGCCCATATTTTTTACACTAGACAAAGAACTCCCAATTCATTAAATTTCATCGTTAAATTTAAGATAATTTTTTAATAATAGTCCAAAATTTTTAATATTTTTTTAATATAGTCACAAACTAACTCTTATAACTATTGTAGCCAAATACTCCAAAAATGAACCAAAATGCTCTCATCTATTGTTTCATAAGAAAATTTTCAAGAATAGCCCAAAAGTTTTGGCCATTTTTCATTTAACCACAAACCCACATTGTCAACCTTTAATATTTTTTAAATATTTATTATCAAATTCATTTTGTTTTAACTTTAATTGGTTTATTTTTTATTTTAATATTCTGTTTTTGTATTTTTATTTCTTTTATTTTACGTTTATTTTTTATAGTATTTGTTTTTGTTTTAATTTAAATATATATATAGTTGTCGTCGTCAAGGAAAGGTAACTTCCTATGACAATGCTGGTTGCAAAAATTTCATTGAGCTTCCAAAAAATATAGTGATTGTAGCACAGCCTTGCGTGGTGTTTCGCGCGACCACCAAACATTTTAAAGTTGATTTTTTATCAATTTTTATCACAATCACTATTTTTGGTCTTCTTCCGCAAAATGCAAAATTTATGTGTTTAGGACTCGAAGGCAACTCTAATGGATTATTTTCAATCAGATGTTACTATCCATTAACAAGAGAAACTGATTTTTCATGAATGAGCATTTGTGAGTTGGAGAGGAAGGGAAATTAGGGAATTCAATTTACGAAGGTATTTTGGTCCGCTTAGGGGGTATTTGGCTACAAACATTGAGAGAGAATTTGGGACTAAATTAAAAAATGGCCCAAATTTTCCTTATTTCATTTAGTTTTACTCTTATAACCATAAACCATAGAAATACACTCCAAACTATTATAAATAGCGATTAGAGACTTGAATTTACATCCCAAGGAGGGGTGCAACTAAAAATTTATCTTCGGTTGGGGTAAATATTTTTAAAATACTATTTTAAGACTCAATAATATGAAAACTTTTATTCATGTAAATGAAGAATAAACTTTATATTATACACAATGAAACGTAGAAAAAAAAAATATTTAACTAAATCTCATTTTTAATTAAATATATAACCATTGAATAACTTTGAATTGCAAAATAATATACTATTGAAGTTGTGCTCGGCGATATTTTACAGTATAGAATTCATCCATTATTGATTCTAAATCAATATCATTGATAAGTTCTCTTTCAATATAAACAACCATACAATTTACAAGAAAATTATTTTCCATTTTATTACGAAGCGTTGTTTTAATAAATTTCATAGCTAATAATGCATGTTCCATTAAGACCGTGGACATTGATTAAGTCAACATGAGACAAATTAATCTATCAATTAGGAAATAATTCTCAAGCTTTTTTTTTTAATTTATTTCAAATAAACCACGACATAATTCAAAAAGAGAAGACAAATGTTGAAATTTCGAGTGATAGAGTAGATCAATCTCATACTGTTCTAATTGTCTCCTCAAAGCATTTATCTCATATCCTAAGAAATCTTAAGAATAGAACTTTTTTGTAAGACTATAAATATGATCAACTTTAAACATTTAAACCCATCACTTGGATCCAAAGCTGAACTAAGAGTAAAAAGTTTTGATGTCTCTTTTATGAATCTACTATCTAACTCCATCAATTGAAAATCAACTACAACATTGAATATACTAATGCGATAATAATATTTAATTGTAATATGATTTTGTTGTTAAGAAGAATGATTAGTACCTTCGGTATAATAATTATTCATATTCAACATATCAATGTTCTGAGTTTCACAAAATAAAACCACACGTTTAATAAAAGTATCCCAACCATCTTTTATAAAATTTTGGAGAAGTGTTTTTGTAGTTGACACTAAATTCAAAGTATTCAAGATATCTGTAATGCTTTACATAGTTTATCAATGATTCCCATAACTTCGTTCAATAAAAGCAAGATAAACACGAACTCAAAAGATTTCAATGCCTTATACGCCCCTCTAGCTTTTTCCATACACTATTGTTGGCTTCAGTTTTAATCAAATCTTCAAGATTATTACAAGTCACTTTAAACATGTCAATTAACTTATTTGTCGAGGGAGAAACGCCATTCTTCCTTCCCATGAGAATAGGTTAAAGCGATGAACTCCAAATTTAACTTTAAATCCTAATATTTATGCACAACGAAATAACTTGTATATAAAGTAAAATAACAAGAATTCAAAAGAGAAAATAAAGAGTACAATACAATCACTTACGTGGTTCGGCCAATTGCTTACGTCTACGGTAGATCCAAGGATCCTAACATCTCATGTTAACTCCCTAAAGATTTTACAAGGAAAACTCAATGAAGAACCCTTCAAAATACCTAATGTTTAGTGTACCCTTACTCTACCACGAACAATGAACACCCAAACGATAGTTCCACCCTACCGCACACAAGTACTTAGTGTCTACCCAGTTCTTCTCTCTTTTAGAGTCTCTCTTAATGCTTAATCTCAACTAAAGGGTTTACAAGTATTTATATAGAGGTTATTTCGTGCCTATTAACCCTATTCCTTATTGGAGTAAGAGTCCACTTGTTTTAAAATTCCTAAACTTCCTAAAACTTAAAATCCGGATCAAAAATGGACTTTCTCCCACTTTGGCGCTGAGGTCCTGGAGCTGTGACGCTAAGCCTTGATGCATCCAACCCTATGACGCTAGGAAGCTAGAGCTGTGGCGCTGGGTATGCCGCGTCCAGCGCCGCGGTGCTGAAAACCTGGCGTCGCAGCCCCAGAGTTTTGTTTTGGGAGCTGTGGCGCTCAGCCCTGGGTGCTGGCCCCTGTTCTAGCTCCGTGCTTTTCCTTGCTTCCTTCACATCTTCGAGTTCTGTTTCTGTTCCCGCTTCATGTTCCAAACATCCTAGACTTCTCCATACATGTCTCATACTTTCTAAACTTCTTGTAACTCTCCTCTTCGGTATTAATCTCAATTCTTGTCCAAACAAGATTGTTGAATCATCAGTTCTCCAATAAACTATTCCTTGATTCAAAATCATCCAAATAAAAAGACTTCTGGATCCAATCCACACAAATACTCTGTCACCTAGAGTTAAGTATAGTTAAGTCTCCACCAAGGCTTAACTTTTCTTGGGCTAGTGACTTCGGTCTCGAAAGGCATTCGTGCACCTTGCATAGGGTATGAATGCGTTGCACTCCTTTCTAACCCTCATCACTTCGGTGATAATGATTTGGATGCCGCTTAATGGTCTGTATTACCCCAACACCCCGCGTTGGCCACTCATGGCCATCCCTTTAAGCACATAAAGCCCCCAATTATACTTCTCAACCTTAAACTTTATAGGTCTTTTCTTTTCCTTCAGTTTTTTATTTTCCGCTCTAATCGAATACCTTTCCTTATCGAGCTTGCATAGGGATATCAAGTTCCTCCTCAGCTTTGGAACATGTCTTACATCATATAAGTCCCTAATTTCTCCATCTGGCATCATCAACTTTATATCACCAACTCTTATGATCTCACAAGTCATGTCATTTCCCATTCGAGTTTTACCTTCTTGGCTTTGTAGTTGGTAGACATTGATTTGTTGAGAAAAATATGGACCCTGCACCCCAAATTTAGTATCCATTGGCTAGTATACTTTTTCCTTGAGCCTACCAACGTGTCTACAACTTCGGTATCTTCCTCAGTACTGATTGCAGCCCACCCTCCTTGGCCTTTTGATTTTGTACTATCCTTCACAAAGTGTCTTTCCTTATTACAAAGGAAACACTTGTTGAATCTCCTCCTTAATTGGTTGCTCTTCTTTCTTTGTGCAAACAATGCAGCTTCACTTTTGAACTCAGATCTCTTTGTCAATTCTTTTGAGTTCAATGATGCCTTGACATCATTCATTGTTAAGGACTCTTTACCATACAGTAACGTATCTACAAAGCTTTCATAGCTCTTTGACAACGAACTTAATAGGATTATGACCTTGTCTTCATGCTCAGTCTTGATGCCCAATTGCTCAAGACTTATGATGGTCTTGTTGAACTCGTCAATGCAAGCTCTTAATGAAGATCCCTTGTGCATTATTAACTGATGCAGTTTCTTTTTCACAAGAAGTCTATTTGTAAGAAACTTCTTCATGTATAATGCCTGTAGTTTTTTTCATAGACCCAAAGCAGTTTCTTCATAACCAACTTCCCTTAATACTTCGTCGCTCAACACTAGGATTATAGTGCTATGAGAGTTTTTCTGAATCGTGTCCCTATCTTTCTGCCCAGACTTTGAGGTTGTCATCTCTTTGCTAGTTGAGGAACTGGCTTCCTCCAAAGCTATGTCTAGCCCTTTCTTTACTAGTAGAGTCTTAACCTTCTTCCTCTAAAGATTGAAGTCATCTATCCCATTAAAATTATTTATTTCTTACTTGATTGTAGCCATGGTTTAAATATCTCAGGTGTGTATTATCGAACGTTAGCTCTGATACCAATTTTTTTAGGGAGGAAACGCCCTTTTTCCTATGAGATTAGGTTGAAGTGAAGGATCCCAAGTTCAACCTTGAACCCTAATCTCTACGCGCAGCAGAATAACCTGTATATCAAGTAAAATGACAAGAATTAAAAGTAGAAAATAAAGAGCACAACACAATTACTTATGTGGTTCAGCTAATCGCCTACGTCTATGGTGGATTCAAGGATCCTAGCCTCTTTTATTAACTCTCTAGAAATTTTACAAGGAAAACCCAATGAAAAATCCTCAAAATGACCTAATGTTTAGTGTACCCTTACTCTACCACGAATATTGAACACCCAAACGACGGTTCCACCCTAGCGTACACAAGCACTTAATGTCTACCTAATTCTTCCTTCTCTTAGAGTCTCTCTTAATGCTTGATCTCAACTAAAGGGTTTACAAGTGTTTATATAAGGGTTATTTCGTGTCTACTAACCTTGTTCCTTATTAGAGTAATAGTTCACTTGTTTTGGAAGTTCTAAACTTTTCAAAACTCAAAATTCGAATCAAAAAAGGACTTTCCCTTGCTCTGGCGCTGCGACGCTGAGGTTCTGGCTTTGAGCCTTGACACGTCTAGCACTGCAACGCTGGGCATGTTGTGTCCAGTGCTGCGGCACTGGGAACCTGTTACCGCGGCGCTAGGGTTCTATTCTGGGTGCCACAGTGCTAGCCCCTGTTCCATCTTTGCCCTTTTCCTCATTTTTTTCCCGTCTTCAAATCCTGTTTCGCTTCCCTCTTTCATGTTTTACATGTCCTAGACTTCTTTATACGTGCCCCACACATTCTAGACTTCTTGTAACTCTCTTTGATATTCATCTCAATTTTTGTCCAAATAAAAATATTGAATCACCAATTCTCTAATATTATTAATGGAACTAAAATGATAGCTCCAACAGGTAGGTTCAAGTCGGTGCAAAGTACAGATTTGATTAGTCCAAGTACCAATGTTAAGTTCTCCCGAAGCCACCATCTCTGCAATCTCAACTTCTTAAATTGATTTTAATTTAGAAATCCATTTGGTAGATGATATAACAATATTAATAATAGAATTTAATTTTGAGAAAAGTAGCCAAACATCATGCACATCTTTAGCTAGTAAAACTAAAACAAGTTGCGATTGATGAGCAAAACAATGAACATATGTGCATATGGGCAATCATATAGAAGTAATGTTTTTAATCCATTCCATGAACCATACATATTACTAGCACCGTCATACCCTTGATCTCGCATATTTTTAATCTAGATATTATATCTAGTAAGAATGTTGGATATTTCTTTTTTCAAAGTTGGTGCAATAGTTTCATCAACAACAATAATCTAAAAAAAAGGGTTCTCGAACATATGCATATTATCAATATATTTAAGAGTAATAGCATTTGTTCCATATTGGCTCCATCAAGTGCATCCACCAGAATACAAAATTTTGTTTCCACAACTTATTCACGAATTTTATTTCTCACTTTATTAGCAAGAATTTAAAAGCTCTTTTTGAACTCTTGGAGAAGTATATTTGGCATTCCCAGATTCTTCTCTAAAGCAATGTTGGCAGTATCTTGATTCCATGTGGCGAGGTATTTTACATTTTAATAAAGATTCTACAGTTTACTGAATCAATAGACACATTATTACCTCGAAAAGCACATGCTTGCTTTGCAAAGCCACTTTAATATCTCTATCGAGATTTTGAGTTTCAATCGATTTTGCTAATCTTGCTATGCTGATTTTGAATTCATTACTTTATTAAAATCTCTTGATGATTTCTTAAATGTATCCCAGTTTTGAATATTAGTATTATGTGTGAATAAGAAGTCCCCTCATGATTCACAAAAGCACATCTATCTCCAATACGAACTCTCCTCTAATTGTTAAATTTATCAATAATAAACGCATGAAAGTTTATTGGATTACTTTCAAAAAGAAAGCATGGAAAATAAAATTCCTTCTCTTTTTTTTTTCCTCACAATATTCAATCTAAGAAAAATGTGAGTGCCAAGAATATTAAAATTTTTTATTTTTCTTTCCATATGATGAAGATTGAAACTCTGTTAATTTAGGTTGAGATGGGCTCATAATTATATATGCTTTTTGTTAGAGGAATCACCATTATTCTTGTAAGACTAGATTAAAGTGAAGAACCCTAATCAAGTTCAATTTTAAACCCTAACCTCTTTACATAGCGGAATAATATGTATATCAAGCAAAAATAGCACGAATTCAAAGCAGAAAATAAAGAGTACAACACAATCATTGACATGGTTTGACCAATTACCTATGTCCATAGTGGATTCAAGGATCTTAGCCTCTTTTATTAACTCCTTAGAGATTTTACAAAGAAAACCCAATGAAGAACCCTCAAAAGGACCTCATGTTTAGTGTACCTTTACTCTACCACGAACAATGAACACCCAAACAACGGTTCCACCCTAGTGCACACAAGTACTTAGTGTCTACCCACTTCTTCCCTCTCTTAGAGTCTCTCTTAATGCTTGATTTTAACCTAAAGGATTTACAAGTGTTTATATAGGGGTTATTTCGTGCCTACTAACCATAATCTTTATTATAGTAAGAGTTCACATGTTTTGGAAGTTCGAAACTTCTCAAAACTCATAAATCCAAAACAAAAACAAACTCTGCCCGCTCTGACATCACGGCGCTGGGTTTCTGATTTGGGCGCTGTGGCGCTCAGGCCTGCACCAGTTTTCACGCCTTTTCTTCACTTTCTTCTTTATGTCCTATACGCCCTAAACTTCCTCATATATGTCCCATACGTTCTAGACTTCTTGTGACTCTCCTTTTGATATTCATCTTAGTTCTTGTCCAAATAATATTTTTGAATCACCAAATCTCCAATAAACCCTTCTTTGATTAAAATTCTTCCAAATAAGAAGGCTTCTAGATTCGATTCACACCAATACTCTATTACCTAGAATTGATTTAGTTAAGTCTCTTCCAAGACTTAATTTTTCCCGAGTTGGTGGTTTTGGTCTCCAAAGGCATTCGTGCACCTTGTATAGGGTATGGATGTGTTGCATTCTTTTCTGACCCTCATCACCTCGGTAAGCACAGTTTAGATGTCGCTTGGTGGTTTGGATTACCCTAACACCCCACGTTGAGCCACTTATGGGCATCCTAGTAAGCATATAGAGCCCCCATTGTGCTTCTCACCCTTAAACTTTATAGATCATTTCTCTACCCTTAGTTTTCCTTTCTTAGCTCTAACCAAATACCCCTCTTCATCGAGCTTACATAGGGATATAAAGTTCCTCCTCAGATTAGGAATATGCCTTACACCATGTAAGTCCTTAGTTTCTCCACCTTGCATCCTTAGCCTTATGTCACCAACTCCTATAATCTTACAAGTCATGTCATTTCCCATTAGAGCTTTAACTCTCTTGACTTTATAGTTAGTAAACATCGAATTGTTGGGACATAAATAGACACTATACCTCGAATCTAGTATCCATTTGCCAGTGTACTTTTTCCTTGAGGCTACCAACGTGTCTACAACTTCAGAATCTTCCCTAAAAGTACCGATTGCAGCACACCCTCATTGGCCTTTTGATTTAGGACAATCCTTCACAAATTTCCTTTCCTTATTACAAAGAAAACACTTCTTAAATCTCCTCATCGATTGGTTGCTCTTCTTTTCTTGTGCAAGCAATGTTGCTCCCATTTCGGACTTAGATCTCTTTGTTAATTTTTTTGAGTTCAATGATGCCTTGACATTATTCATCGTTAAAGACTCCTTACCATACAACAGCATATCCATAAAGTTCACATAGCTCTTCGACAACAAACTTAATAGGATTATGACATTGTCTTCATTCTCAGTCTTGATGCCCAATTACTTAATATTTATGATGATCTTGTTGAACTCATCAATATGGACTCTCAATGAAAATCCCTCGTGCATAATTAACTGATGTAGTTAATTTTTCACAATAAGTCTATTTGCAAGAGACTTCTTCATGTATAATGCCTAGAGTCTCTTCCATAACCTCAGACCAATTTCTTCATCACCAACTCCTCTTAATACTTCATTGTTCAATGTTCAGATTATAGTGAGATTGGGGTATGAAACAATTGATGTACGTAAGTATAATTGTGCTTTATTTTAAAAAGAACATGAAGAAAAAAATTATTGTCTAGAATATGGAGAGCCAAGATATAAATATAATGATGGAAAAGGTAAAAAGATTCCTTATATTATGTTATTTCTCTTTGAAACCAAGCAACATCAGTGTGTTTTTTTTTTGTCAAAACACACTGCTGTTGATATGCGATGGCATAAAGAGAAACGTGTTGACACATGTGGGGTATTGAGACATCTGGCTGATGCAGATAGATGAAAATATTTTGATAATAAATATGCAAGGTTTGCTCAAGAACTTAGGAATGTTAGGCTAGGAATTACCACTGATAGATTCAATCCATTTGGAAATATGAATAACTCATTTAGTATGTGACCGATAATGCTATTGGCTTATAATCTCGCTCCTTGGAAGTGTATGAAAAAAAATCTTTTCTCATGTTGTCATTACTTATTCCAGGACCTAAAGCACATAGAAAGGATGTTGATGTATATTTGTGTCCTTTAATTGAAGAGTTGAAAGAGTTATGATATATGAATTTCAAAACTTATGATGTCTCAATGGGACAATATTTTCACATACATTCAACCGTGTTATGGATTATAAATGATTTTCTTGCCTATAAGTATATGGTAAAATTTATTTTTACCTTATCAATATGTATAAATAATATTCTATTATTTGATTTTTTTTCCCCTTTATGTAATGAAGGAAAAAGCAAGAAAGAATGTTGCTAACCAAAAAACTCAAGTACAATCATCGGGAAGCATCATTACCTTTCTCGAGTATCAAGAAAAAGTTATTTTTAAGATTACATTTTCTTTATAATTATTAATGTTCAGCAATTGTTATTTTTTTATTCATATTCAGAATTATATTTATACTAGTGTATTAGAGCTATTAATTTAGAATGATATGACCATTGAAACATTATCTTGAAATATTTTACATCTCTAGTTGTGTGAGTTAATTAAACTTAGGGTATTTTCATGTGTGTATTATATCTATCATTTAAAACATGAATTTTTAACATATTTCATACATTATAGAACGCAACGGAAGTACCAAAAATCTAATTTTCTAATGATAAAAACAATAAATTTTACATTTATCTCATAAATATAAGTTACATAGGGATTGAGAATGTATTACCTTGGCAAGCCTTTGAATTTTCTTCAAACCGAAGAACCGCGATGAAGTAACTCGTTTACAATTCTAGTTTCCCAATACGGTGGACTTGGGAAGCCTAGAATGACAACCTCTTTTCTAACAAAGTATTCAACACTTGAATCTTTATTTCTACTTTGTAATATAGTTGGCTAAGATGAAGAAGTTTGGATAGGGTATTTTTGTGCTCTCAACCTTTGAGATTTTTCCTAACACTTAGCAAAATAAAAACACCTCACTTCTCTCTCTCTTTACCCTCTTTCACTTGGCCGAGTGATCATCTTGATATTGAGCTACACTTTGCTCTTTATTTGCTTCATTTTGTTTCTCATTCAATCATCATACATTGTCCCCACATGGCATGGCTTTTACATGTTGAAACATTTTTTTATAATAAACAAATGCAACAAAAGGCATGCATCTCAAGTATGTGAAATAAATGTGGCCGAAATGGTAAGCAAAAAAGAACAAATTGAATTTTCATGGCTCCACCATGCATAGTTTGCTTTTTAATTTGATTAATCAATATTAAAACAAATTGAAACACATATGGCTTTGTCTTTGTTTCAATCATTTACAATAAACAATTAAAACAAAAGGCATATGTTTGTATGTGTGTGCATGTTTGCCGCGAGAGGCAAAGCAAATAAAGAAACAATTTCTTCACTTGCTTCTTATACACACTATGGTCCCGCCATGTCTTATAAACCCATGCATGCATATTTTATTATTTTATTTAATCAATATTAAATATAACAAAACATATGTATTATTGCAATAAATAATATTTGCTTGACTTTAATAAAATAATAATATCACATATCATTATTATTATTATTTTATTCAATAAACAGTTAAATGAATAAAATAATGATCTTGTTTGTCCAACAAGTGAAGTCATTTTGGTAATTTCTAAGTCAAACAATCATAAACCCATAATACGCCATCTGTCAACATCCCATTGGTCAACAACTATTGTTAACTAATTGATGTACTTAAATATTAAGTCTTGACATATGTACGGCCCAAGGGAAATTGAAGGAAATGGTCAATCTGCTGAAATTTATTGGATTGAACTATTCAATCTAGTATGCTACCCCAGTCACAACGAGTACACTTTATATTGCAGGACTCCCTAAATCCACGCTCGATTCATCAAAGGGAACTGTTCTGTGAGTCTGAGATCGATGCCTCACGCACATGTCACGGATATTTCAAATCAGCATAATAAACCATACAAGTTGAGGTCATTGCCCATACGTATAATCTTTTCGTCATATATATCCTGAAGGAGCGGGGATATAAATCATCACCGTCGAATTCCCACTCATCCGTGAAGCCATCTCTAGACACATATCTCGATAAACAAATATACGTAAACACCTTTGTGATATTGTTTGACCCTATTGGAAACTCTTTTCCCGGGTTTGTTTCTTATGGCCATAAGTCTTTCTGAGATACAGTCTTAGAGCATCTAGATATACGACTCACCCATGTGAGCTGATGGATTCCATATCTATGCATACCAGACCTTTATAAGCATCGGACCATACCTAGCGACACATAGCAATCAGACCATGAAAGGTCTCTGACATATGTAAAACCAAAGTATGGTGGATCACTTACAAGTCCACTATAGTGCTCAGGTCAAAGGACCACGTACATTACTCAACTCAAGAAGACCTACCATTGATGGCTTTATGGGATGTCTATTGGTGTCCTAGATGAACCTGTTCAGTATTCTATCCTTACTGAATACCTGTATGCTATACGAACTTCTGGTTAGCCCATGGTCAGCTAAGAACAACCATCTCGACCATCTATGTATAGTATACAGTGGCCTTATTAGAAAGGGTTCCACCGACAGACCCACATCAGTGAATAAGACCAAGAACATATAACTTGAGAATAGACTTGCATAATAACATTTCTCAGCACCCATTGTAGCTCCTTACAACTATGTTATTACTGATGTACTCTCATGTCTATGTCCCGTTACAAACAAGGTTCTAACTCTTAGATTTTGCTGACTTTTATAACTTACTAACTCTTAATAGTGCTAACTGTTAGTAATTATAATTCTTAGCATTGCTAACCTTTAGCGCTGGTCTAAGCTCCTTTAGGCCAAATCTGAACTTCTTCAGATCAAATAATATCTGTAGCGTAACAAGCACTGTACCATGTAATTAATGAAATTAGAGATTTAACAAAAACGTACTGTATAAATATTATAAAATAAAATATTTATACATCAATGGAATGACGCATAAGCACAAATCTCAACACTAATATGATCATGATAATGTATGCTTTTAGTCCACCAACAAATTCATGAACCAATATTATGCCATTATTGTCATGAATATTTTTCATATACTTTGCCATAAATGTTCTCTAAGCAAATGAGGAGCTCTATATTGAAAATCTAGATTAATACTTTACTTCATTTCAAAATAATTTGAAGGTTTAATGCTTGAGTGCTGATTTGAAAGGAAGGAGAAGAAGATAATTAAGTATTTATTGGAATCTTGATTCAAGGCTATATTTTACATTTCTTTGCAACAATTGCTTTTGTTATTTTTCAATATTATGTAGAGTTCATACCTAATTTAATATGTTGATTTTATGGGGAATTTGTAATAAAAATGGTTTATGAGGAAGAGATTATGTAAAATAGAAATGAGAAAGAGATTATATAGTGTAGAAATTAAGTAGTAAGTTTATTATGAGTAGTGTATTTGCCATAAGTAAATTTATATTTTGATTAATTTTTTTATAAATCTGATTCTTCACATGAATTATACATCATAAATGTTATTAAATTTTAGTATATGCCAACAACTCCTTATTTTTTACTTTTGATTATATATATGTTTAGTATTGAGTGAGATCCTAGAGAAAAAAAAACAGATTTTAACAACAACATATATACTTCTATTAGTAAACTGTATTTATACACATGTATTATTGTCCAGGCTTTTCTCTACTCAAAATTAAACACAATAAAAATCCTAAAGAATTTTGTTTCAACAAAAATCTCTAAGAATTCATTTTTTATGAATTTTTAAAGTAGAGACTGCAATATTAGAAAATAGAAAATTTAGCAATAAACCCAAATTAAAAAAAAATAGTTTTACCTATCTGTTGACGCTGGCCCAAAAATTGTATAATGGCTTTATCCATTTTAGGAATTAGGCCCAATTAGTGTTGTATCTTATTTAATAGTTTGATATTATAGGAAGTTTTTTTTTATTGAGATTCTTTCCCTTTTAAAATTAGAATTTGCAGTAGAATTTTACAGCATATATAAAGCTTGCTCTCTCATTGTATAAAAAAAATCAACAATTCATTAAACACATAATATATAAGCTTTTAAGCTTTTTCTTTAGTTTTGTCTCATTATTTTCATTCAACCCAAGATTTGCGTGCTTGCTTGTTGAAACCTATAGCCTTGTTGTTAAAGTTTTGCATGTTCTTCTCCAAGAAAAACCCAAGCATTGCAGTATGCTTACTTTCTACAGCCTAGGTTTTAAATAAGCCTTGATCGCTGTCATCGAAATTCAGCCCAGCCTTATTTGGTTAAGCTCAATCTCAGTTTCTTGTGAATATGAGATGTCGCATTGGTCTAGTAGGACACTGGACATACACTGATCCAGTCCCATTAAATTTTATACGCGACGGTATCAAACAATCTTAAAAAATTCTAATTCTTTTTAAACTGGCTTTTATATATGCGTAGTTATTTCAATTTTAATTTCATTATTTTTAGATGACTTTAAAATATTTTATGAATTAAATTATGAACTATGTTCATATTTGAAAACTATTTAACAGATTATTTCAAGCATAAACATAATTTTTTTTTTTATTTTTCCTAACCTAAATATCCGAAATAAATTATATGTTGAACTCTTAAATTTCTAAAATAGATGGGTATAAAGTTTTTATTAATCCAATTTACAGAATATGAGACATAAATTTTGGAGCATTTACTGTTTGATACTAAAATAGAAATCTTTGGTGGGGGTGAAGCCATATTGGATGGTTTAGTGCTATTCTTTCCAGATTTGTTCTTTGCCATTAGTTTAGTTGTTACTAGCATACAAAAGGTGTCCAACTGGGTTTGCCAAAAAAATGTTTGCAGATAAAATTTAATGGGACTAGATCCGTAATAGATTTAAATATAATAATTAATTCATTTCAAATATCATACTTCTATTCTTTTATAATAGCATAGTTTGCAATAGTTTTGTGAATAATATCCAATCAACTCAAAATTGAAATCATAATTTTTTTTTGTTATTGTATAGAAAAATCAATAGCCTTGCAATCTTATCTAAGGAGATGTTTAAAACTATAAACAAATTATTTAATTGAAAACTTGAAAATACATAAACTATAAAAACATATACATACTTTTTGACCAAAATCAGCGGAAAAATATTTAATTGAAAAATCATAAAATAAGTTTCAAAAGTAACAATAAATCATTAGTATCTTTAATAACAACATTTCTTATTTGAAAATAAAAAGAATAAATTATGAATAAAGTTACTTACCTCAACAAAAGCAAAACCCACAAAGAATATCTCTATGTATCCAAATACCACAAGCACCCTACTCATGAAGACAATAATTAATAGTTATTCATAATCATTCTTAAACTAGATATATTTCTCAACTTTACTCTCTCTAAGATCTAGTAGACTTGGAACAAGATGGGGCAATTTTAGCTCATATCGAGGAAGATTTACTTAATCACTAGCTAGAAGAGATTCACAGAAATACTTTTCTTTACCCTTGGCCATTTTCTATTGCTAATATACAAGGATTGGTCTCTGAGATCGCCCTGAAAAACCAGCAACTCAGCACATTGCTCACAAACTAAATGGTATAGTTTTTCGACCACTGATAAATAACAATGAGAATATAAGTTGAGATAGAACCAGATAGAATTGATAGCTCTTCTCTATGGTCGACCAAACGCTAAACTTCAGAAACTTCAACGATGATAGAGTTATCACCAAACTGACCCACCATATGACTCAGTTAATATTCTTAGGCAACCTGAGAGAGTTGAGTTTACGAACTCACAGGTCAACCAAAATCAACCAAGCTAAATTTTTAACTATAACTAGGCTGGTAATATGATTAATCTATAAAACTTACATCAACTGGCTTAACAAACTCAAGAACAGGTTGGCCAAACTTAGTCTTGGCCAATCTAGTTTAGATCAATGGAGCTTGTTAGACCAGTGATGCGATATTTTTATATCATAAATTAAGTGCAAGTATACACTATCGTATGCAAGTAATAAAGAAACTAATTAGTCGGATGTCGAACCCACAGGGATAATTTTTTCTTTTTAACCAATTACTAAAATTATATCTTCCTAATAATTATTCAGAAAAATAAAAATCTAAGAATGAATGTTAGAAATATAAAAGCAAAACATAATGCGATGAGATTTAAAGATAACAACGTAGAGAAAACCTAGGATTAATACTATCCCTCAATATTCTTTCTAATGATTAACCCTCTAATATTTAACTCACTTAGTCTTTATTATTGATCAAGACACTAATGTATTCACAAGCCTCTTCCAAGGTCATGCAAGTATACCTTAATTTACCAAATACCTATATTCCTATGGTACTTGTAATAAATTAAGATTCATTAAGATTAGGTCTTATTGATCATACATGCCAATTAGGTATATTCCTATCCTAAATTGAAACTTGCATATGTAACATTGAATGTTACTCTACAATCATGCATCAAATTACCTAGGTCTAAATATTATGATTCCTCTTCCGAGTTTATCAATAATATTACCAACTCATTCACCATATATTGGCCAGATATATTGAAGCATTAAACACAAGTAATTTAAATAATAAATGACTAAGTTTATTAAATACTAAAGGATATGGCAATTTAAGCGCACATATTGAGTTCAAATATTAACCCTAGAAAATAAGTTAGCTCATGGCTACAAGAGAACAGCAGTAAAAATAATTATAAATCATGATACAATTATTAGCAAACCGATATAGACGTCGAATTGCTCTTAATTGCGCTGCCTAGGAACTCTTGATGCCGAAGAACGTCTTGTATCTCTCTCTAAAGTTGCTTCAATTAAGCTCCTATTGCTCTCCAAGACTCATGCTCTGTATTCTTGGTGCTCTTGGGTCGTCTTGGATTCGTTCTTGAAGGCTGGGAACGAGTGGCTTTATATAGGGATTGATATGAGCTTGAAAATCTCAATTCTCGTCGGACTAGGACTCGCACCACCGCTGGCGCGCTATGTATTTGTCGCTGGGGCGACGCGTGAAAAAGCTATTACCGCTGGAGCGGTGGAATTTTGGCGCTGGGGCGCTGTCTTGTCGCTGGGGCGGTGACTTTCTGGCGCTGGGGCGCTATACGCGACTTAAGCAGGTCGTTTTTCTTATTTCGATCACTATTTCAGAGCTGGGGCGAAAATACTTGTGGCGCGGGGGTGCTGGACTCATAATTTGAAAACTTTGCATTTTAGTCCCTGTTTTCGCTCCTTTTGTGTTCTTTCTTTAAATTTCGTTCAAGTCCCTATAAATAACAATAATGCACATAAATAGCCATCTATTCTCATAAAATCATAAAATATCAATAATAAAAACATGAGAAAATATATGACAAATTTGCCCTTATCAGCAACCTCGACGACCAAGTAGATCAAGGTGGATATACAAGTTAATGTAAGAAAACTGACCATGGGGCAACAGTAAAAGAAAATGCCTAAAATGACGCCATCAACATAGTAGTTCTATTGCATTAGTCATTTTGGTCAAGGCCAGGGCAACCCTCAACCCTAGATGGTGATGTGGTAGAGGTGTATCACGTTACGATGGACGAATTAGAGGAACCGGCATCACTGACCCTCTCTCACTCAATAGAAGACATGACCCAGCACATTCGGCCCCTTTATGTCAAGGCCAATGATATGGGTTAATTAGATCTAATATTTCCATCTTTCAAACTTAATATTTTTTCGTTTAAATTAAGATTATTTATTTTTTTATGTATTTTATTGTTATTTTATAAGTTTGGAATCAATGGATCAAATAATGATGAAAATTCGAAGAAAATAAGATAAAGCATTAAATTTACAGTAGATTGCTATAGTAATGAACTATAGTGATTTGCTACAATACCAGCACCACAACCCTATATAAATAGTAATGTGTGAACAGTACTAGTGAAAATAATACATGAATAGTTTATAAATAGTAAATCATAAACAACAATCCTAATCTGACTTATATTTGATGTTTTATCCTAAATTGAAGACATAAACCTATAAATAGAAGATCAAAAACTCTAATTCAAGAATCAAGAAGAGAGAGAAAGAGCAATTCTTAAAGGATCAAGAAGACTAGAAGATTGCAGAAAAATTAGTTTTATCTTTTCAACTCTTTACTTTCTAGTTTTTTATGATTTTCATGATGTTATTCTTGATAAACTCTAGAACTTTTTATTTCATCATGACCTAAATTTCTATTCTAGAGTTACAACTTTAAACTTAATATATGATTGAATTCAAATTCTTTTCTTCTTTTTATGAATTCAATAATAGAATTGTTCAATTATTATATGCTTAATGCTTTCTAATGACTTGACCACTAATTAGATTATTATAGGCCGATCTTCAATAAAAAATAAATAGCACGGGTGAACTAAGTGGAAACTCTAAAAATGGAGCAATCAGTTAGCCTAATCTATTGCAGGGCGATCTCGTAAATGTATCACATGGCGATATATTGACACCTTTTGACATAACAAGACAACGGAGGCGATTTGACCAAAAAATGGTGGACAGCCAGCTAGAAAAAGAGTTGCAAGCTTTAGAAAATAATCTTTTTGATCGGCTTGTAAGGGGCATTGTTGACGCTAGCTGAAAAATTGTATAATGGGCTTATCCATTTTAGGAATAAAGCCAATTAGTGTTGTATCTTATTTAGTAGTTTAACATTATAGAAAGTTTTATTTTATTAGGATTCTTTCCCTTTTAAAATTATAAAAATTTTTAATGTTATTATTGATGTTATTTTGAGAAGGCTTTCAACCTTTTGAATAGATCCTTGTACATTATGAATAGTGTTACTTATTGATTTGATAACTTACCTCTCGTCATTTACTTTTTGCAAATTAAATTTTAATTGGGTGAGTTATCTTGGAGTTGAGCATTCAGTGGGCTATCTTTTACTTAATAAGAGAAATGATTTGTTTCCGGTAGTTTTAATTAGAATATTAATTTTGTATTAAATGAACTTTTGTTTTGATTAGCATGTTTGAGTTGTAACTCTTAAGTTGTTTGATGTGCTTGATGACTTGGTTGATCTTTATATTTAATCACTTTATTTTTACCATAGTTTGATATATCTATGTAACTTTGCCAAATACATATGTAATATCCAATCCCTATTAGTAATATTGGCGCCTAGATTTTGGTATAGAACAAATAAGATACCGTAGGGTTACTCGATTTTAACCCTATTAGAAATATTTTCTTTATAGTGCACGTGAGAGATATTAGACCTAATTTGATAATTTCACACTCGATCGGTGCGCCGATCACCTTAGAATATTTTTAGAATTTTTCTCTATTGGCTTGTAAAAGAAAATTCTAATTTACTACATGAATTTCCATTTAAGGGTTATGAATGGAACAAGCCTTTGTTGAGAAACATAATCCATATATTAGAGAATGGACCAATTAGAAGAAATCTCATGGATTGCCAAGTTGAAAGTTCTAGTTAGTTCTTTGAACTATTCTAACTAGATAGTTACAAATGAACTAATTACATAATTAGTTTTTAACTAATGGGAAATTAGAAGTTTTAAGTAAGTTGAAGGGCAAAATGGTAAATTGAGGGAGCACTATATATATGTTAGAAGTGTGTAGAAATTTGAAGAGAAATCAAAACTAACACTTAGCCAAAAAAAAGAGAGAAATTCGAGCTTCAAAGGGGGGTGCTGCTACAGTGACTATTAAAGTTTGTTTTCATGATTTTTCATGTGTAATCAAGCCAAATTAAGGTTACAAACCCATCCCTAAGTTCAATTGAAGTCTCTATTAGTGGAAATTCAAGAAAAAGAAGTAAGAAAAGCATCTTTTATGAGTTTGATAAGTGAGATTTCAAGAATGTTTTAATTGATGTTCTTATGTGTATTCTTGGCTTAGATTGAGTTGAATTCTAGTTTGGAGCTTGAGGGAGTCATCAATTTGAAGAAATTGGCAAGGTGAGAATTAGGGTTTTTGGTGATTTTGTTGTAGAGATTTCAATTGATTGTAATTAGGGCTTTAGAATGAAATTGGCATGATTTTGTTGTAATTGGAACAAGAAATTGAGAAAAGGAATGTGTTGGAACCTAGGGTGAAATTCTGCCACTTTAGGGAAGTTAGGAATTGAGTGGTGTTTTGATTGAATTGTTGTGTGTAAATGATGCATATTGTGAATTGAATGTATATAGTTGATGGAAAAACCCAAAATTGAAGAAAATGGGACATAATTCTCCATGTTGGAAAGGTGAAGGGCAAGTATGTCCAATCAAATTATAAGGTGTTCAATAATTTTCAGGGCGCCGGATGGTAAGTTAGTTTCGATTATGGCTCCGTAACTAAAATCGGGAAGTAGTTTACATCCAGGCTTTGTATACCGATTAGGGCATTTAGTAGTTAAACGAGATTCTAGTGTTCGATTTGGTTCTAAATGTCATTTATGGCGCGTAGGTGAGGATAACCGAGAGCGTTAACGGGAGCAAGAATCGGGAGCGAAATTGAGCGCGGAGCGGTTGTGAGTGGAAATCTGCCATTTCTTTTACTTTCAGTTATTATGTTTTCGCACAATGACTATGTATGTTTTATGAGCTTTCGTTGCATAAACATGATTTATGATCTTGATATATTCATAGACATGCTTTTACATGATCGATTTGTGAAACAGTTTTAAAATTTCTGCATTTGTTTTAAGGCCATTGGTACCCTCAGATTATAGTGGTGATGATTGTATTAGACTCGGCCGGTATATCCCGTGCACATAGGCAGGTCTTGGGGGTGTGTCACTAACTCTGGAAAGTCGGGATGTCGAGTCATGTGAGTCGCTCTATGTGTACGGGATATTGTCTCGCTATGTGCATGCGATGTAGGATTCCGCTGCGTAGCCAGTGAGATGTCTTGAGATGTCACTGTGGGTGCTGCTAGCTGAGGTGCCCCGTGACCTACTCATGTATGCGGTGCTAGTTGAGTCGCTGCGTGGGTATAGAGCTTTAGGGTTACCATTGGTACAGTTTAGAAAGAAAATGGCCGAGCGAGGATTTTACTAGTTTTCGATTTACCGATAGCATTTATGCATTTATATGCACACAGCAGTTATTATGTTATACAGATTCTGAATATAGTTTTCCAAAGATGTAGATAAAACCCGCTCGGCAAGATTTCATTAGCATATGATATTAGAAACCGTTTTACAATTTTACATCAGTTTTAGAAGCGTAACTTCTGCATGTACTTTAGAAATTGCTATCTTTGTATAATATTCTTGTAATTGAATTCTCATTTACACTCACTGAGCTCCTTTAGCTCACTCGTTTTATGTTTTATGTTTTAAACCCCTTTCCCAGGTGCAGGTCTCGGAACGCAAGCTGCTGATTCTCCTATCGCTGAGTAGTGGGCCGAATCCAAAGATAATTTTTGTACATGTAAATGTGCTAATAGCACTCTTTACTTTATGCATAATAGTTGTAGGCATGTATATTTGTAAGTATGTGTTGAATCAAGAAGAAGAGATTTCCAGTTTTGTGATTTACACGAAATAATTGAGTTGTGTTGGATTTGATTTGAAAAGGACCGGAGGTCCGAATTGGTAGAATTGAGATGTGTTGGAATTAGAAGTGAAATTTCTTTGCAGGTTTATATAGATTTTCTGAAAAACAGGGGAAACTCTGTCCGTTTGTGTTTAAAACTAAGATGTCGTTTTCATGTATATTACTAGATCTTCTTAGTAGTAACAAGAATTAAAAAGGGGTTCGCCTCGCGGAATTTCTTAACTTACCCAGTTAGGTTCGGAGGAACTTCCGTCGGGGTGCCCGGCAGGGCCGCTGGGATCTATAGTAGAGGGTCTCGGGTCGGGTCCTGTCAACATATGACTTAATAAAATACAAATTTATGATTCTATCACTGATTTGTGATATAATGTATTACAAATTTGTGATAAATTTTTTATTTTAAATTAAATGACGACGTTTGAAATTTCTACATCAAATTTAATAAATTTTGATTAGATAATGTGAAAACATATTTATCACTAACTTATGCTATTTGCATTCTATCACCAATTTGTGATAGAATATATTTCAAATTTGTAATAAAAAAATTATTTTAAATTAAACGACATCATTTTAAATTTCTACGTTAGATTTAATAAATATTTATTAAATAAAATGAAAATATATCTATCACTAACATATGAAATTTATCTTCTGATACATTTTATCACTGATTTGTGATATAATGTATCATAAATTTGTAATATAAAATATAATTTTTAAGTTAAGAATCTATCACAAATTACTGATAGCATACAATTTCGTGATAGATTCTATCACAATTTTTTTTATCGCAATGTATCTCTATCACTAAAATTCTTTTTTTAGTAGTGGCTCATTTTTTTTCTTCAGCTCTAAATTTTTCAAGGACAAAATTATCAAGTCATATATTATTATGGGTAAAATTATAAAATTAAATAAAAAATTAGAAGATAATAGAAAATTCTTAACAGCGAGGGGGTTTTTGTCTGTCAATTTTTTTGGGGCAAAATTATCAAGTCATATATTATAAAGTGTAAAATTATAAAATTGGGTAAAAAGTTAAAAGATAATAGAAAATTCTTAACAATAAGGGGGTTTTTGTCCTTTTTGAAACCATAGGAGGTAAGTGGACATTAAGCCAATACTATAGAGGTATTTTTCTTTTGCTCTTTTGTTTTAAGGGTAAAATTGTCATGCCATATATTATTAAGAGTAGAATTATAAAATCAGGTAAAAAGTTAAAAGATAACAAAAAATTCCTAACAGTAAGGGATTTTAGTCCTTTTCGAAACCACATAGGGGTAAGTGGACATTAGCCGATACCATATGAGGGTAATGGTCATTTTTTCAATTGCAAGAGGTTCAAGATTGAATTTAGCTATTCCCCCCCAAAGTAGGTTCCTGTTGTTATTTTGAGTTAAACATTTATTTCTATTGAATAATTTATTTTTTTTGACATGGAGATGGGAATTCGAACTCAAGATCTTTACTTTAGTAAACGAATGCACTGTAAACTCTTTATTACTTAACTTTTTTAACAAGTGACACGGGATAAAATTAACCATCCATAATTGTAAATTACTTTTCACCGAATTTCCCTTAGCAAGTGGAAAAAAATGGATAAAACAATTGTGTGTCAAGGTGTACTAATGCATTGTCCTTAAAATTATTTCTACTCCCATAATGATAATTATCAAAGTGCAATAGGGTGTGAATGGTAGTATAGTTTTTAGAATTTAATGACAAATAGAATTTGCAAAGGTGCACACTAAATGCAAATTCCTTAGACTACAAGTACGTAATGACTTTAAGAGTGGTTGATAAGAAGAGATAATTTGAATCAAAAGACAAAAAGAGTTGTTAGATTCTTCATATGGGAAGTGTCTACAATATTTATAGAGATAAAATGTCTCTTTGAAAAGATACAAGATCTCTTCAAAAGGCCACACCCATTGAAAGTGGTAGATGACTCTTCCAATGATCACATCCCCAGCTCCCAGTGTTGCAGCACTCAACAATCAGTGTCGCGGCGCTCAAGGAAGTAAGAACCCAAATGCCCGACTGGGCGCCATGGTGCCCAAATACTAATGTTGCAGTGCTCAAGCCAATTCTAGCTTGGGTACCTTTTTTGTCTTCTTCATTTTGTTTCTCTTCTTAACTCTTTCTCTCTATTCTAATACTTTGATTTACATTGGTATGTTTGAAATACACTTATAACTACCAAAAATTTTGAGCATACATATTCAGTCTTATAAATTGGGTAGCTCAAATAAAAAGATTGATTATCATATTTTGTATTTATAGTTTTAATCTCCTAAACGTGATGATTGATCAAATTAAATAAGAATATGTATTTTTAATGTGTGTTAACGTTATTTTGTAGGTTCCAATTTGACGAAGCTATTTGGGGTGAAAAGTTAAGGAGAAGGCGCAAAAATATAAAAGTGCTACAGTAACAATTATAGTGGACATTAGTATTATGCTACAGTGCCACGTTACAGCACTATAAAAACCTATGTCGTGGAACCACGGTGCCAAAAATTAAGGCTACGGCGCAGGAACAGTAATTACTCAGTGGGGGGAATTGTTCATGCAAACAGTACCGTGCCGCAGCGCCAAAAATTAGTGCTGCAACCCCAAATGATGCAGAAAATTCTAATTGTGCACTAATTTTGGAACCTATAAAAAGAAAGGTAAAGGGCTCATTTAAAAGGAGGAACGAAAACACAAAATACATAGAGAAAACAAGGGTTCTAGTCAAAGAAATACATTGGAGCTTGGATTTAGAGAAGCATATTAAAAATTGAAGGCTTCTAACTGTTAAGGTCGATGCTTACGTGCCATCTCTGAATGTACATATACTTGTGTATTTATACAAGTGTACATTCCCATTAAATCACTTATACCAATTTATATGGTATTATACATGTAACATTACAGACATTGTAGATTTAAAGGAGTTAGGATCAGATCTAGAGAGTTTAGATAAGGGCTCATAGTTAGCTACGCTGAGAAATATAATTGCTAAATGTTAGCATAATTAAGTGTTAGCTAGTTATAATACTCAGCATATCTAAGAGTTGGAGCCTTGTCTATAATGGGACATAGACCTGGGAATATACTAGTAACTGCATAGTTGCAAGAGCTGCAATCGGGTGCCAGAAAATGCAAGTTGTGCAAGTATGTTCTTGAATAATTATCCCTGATCTATTTCTGCTGATGTGGATCTGTCGGCAGATACCTTTTTATATATAGATCAGCATATGTCGTACCTATAGAGTATAGATGGTTATTCCTAGCCGACTGTGAATTTGGAGCTCGTATTGACATATGGGTATCTAGTTAGGACTTGATATAGGGCAGACTTACAAGGGCCTCCGATAGACACCCAATGTAAGCCGTCAACGAAGGGCACTCTCAAGCTGAGTGCCATGGTGGGCTTGTAAGTGATCCACCATACGTTGGTTCCACGCATGTCACAGACATTTCATGGTATAACCGTTGGGTGTCGCTGGGTATGGTCCAATGCTTATGGAGTCCGTGCGTACAGATATGGGATCCGCTAGCTCCCATAGGGAGTTTGATATCCAGATGCTTCGAGACTGTATCTCAGAAAGTCTTGTGGCCACAAGCAATCATCCCGGGAAGGAGTTCCGTCAGGGTAGAGCAATATGGCAAAAGAGTTTGTGCATATTGTTCAGTGAGATACAAGTCTGGAGATAAGACATGGATGAGCACAAGCGAATTTGACGGTGATAATCTATATCCCGCATATCCAGGATATAATGGCGGAAGGACTATACGTATACGTTGTAACCTCAGCTTGTATAGTTCAATGTGCTAATTTGTTTATCCCTGACATGTGCGCGGGGCATTGCTCACGGACTCATGGAATAGTTTTATTTGACGAATCAGGTGTAGAACCTATAGAGTCCTGCGATTAAATTATTTAATCTAGCAATATTCAGCAATACCACAGAAATGCATACGTGTCTGTATTTAAGTGTTAAATACAACAATTAGTTGATAATTGTTATTTACTAATTGTATAATACCACGTAGTGTATTGTGGACCCTCAGTTGAGTTTACCCAAGTGTGGGATTTGGTGGAACCTACTAGGGGGTGAATTTGATAACTATTTATGAGAGGTAAAATGGTCATTTCTCAATTTGATTATTTAATAGTTAAATAATCAAAATATCTTTCTTTTTATATTATATATATTATTATATAATATATTTTTATATTCTTTTATTATTATTATATTATATAAATTATAATATATTATATTATATTTTATATATATATATAAAGGAAAAGAAAGAAAGAGAAAGAGAAGCAAGATTTGGCCAAACGACCAAGAGAAAGAGAAAAAAAAAACGGAGGGAAAGAGAAGAGAAGAAGAAGAATGAAGAAAAAAAAAAGGAGGAAAAATGAAATTGTTTCATTTTCCTCTATGCTTCCAATTGGAGCAATTGTGAATTGCTTCAAATTCTTCATTTCTTATCCTTTTGAAGAAAATGATATAAACTCCCTCTTGGCCATTTTAGGAATTAAGAGTTAATCCCAGGCTGAATATTAGGTTGTTGTTCTAGCTCACCAAGCCTATCGTGTTAGTGACTATAACTACACACGAGTTGGTCTCCATGTGGACTCTAAGAAAAACACATTATAACGTTACACGCTTTAGTGAGTTCTCTATTCTTATAAATATATCAATGTGATTAATATATTGTAATTATTGTGTTTATTGTAAAATTTATACATTTTCGCTGTGTTAGGCAATAGATACAATAGCACATGCATACAGCCACGTGGCCTAGATAAAATCCTCTGCTAACACCAACTACTTCTCAAACTAGTTTGTTCTTTATTTTTATCTCATTTACATTTAATTCAAGTTTGTAATTGTGTTTTGTGTTGATTTGAACATGGATACTTTTATGAACATTTGGATTGATATAATTGAACATTTCTATATGGATTGCTAGATTGTTTTTTCTAGGGCTTGATGGACATCTATTGAATAATATGTATTAATGTTATTATGTGATTATTGACTATTTTATGTTTTTTATTTATGTTTTTTATGTGTTTAAGGCTTCTAATTGCATTGAGATATGGATTGGATGATTTAAACATTTGAGTTATGTACTTAGGAGAGTTTAATCTATATGTTTGTTGTAAAAAGTATAGCTTTGAGTTTCTTAAGTTGGGAGACTAATGAACTTAGGGTAGTCACATAAGGGTAGTTTAATGCGTGTATGTATAACAAGTTAGATAGGAATATCTACTTAGTTTTATAGGCAAAGAGTTTCATTTGACACTCGAGAGAGGGAGTGAGATTAATTATACACCTTAGACGAATAAATGCATAAAATTGGTTGTTAATCGTTAATGACAAAGACCATAGAAATAATAGAGAAAAATTAAGTCCCTAAAACCCCATTGTCATAGATTTTTCATTCTTTTAATTTACCGACTTATTTAGTTTAAAGCATTTTTTATTTCATAATTCAATTTTGACTTTAGTTTAGCCTAGATAACTTTAGGTTGCCAATATTACGGTAATTAGCATTAATTTGAAGCATCAATTCTCGTGGAAACGATACTCACTCATCACTTTATTACTTGATCATTTCCCGTGTATTTGCAGTTACAATTCGCTTGTGTATAATTTCTCGAACAAAGATATCATGACTTTGAATATAAAATAAAGGTTTCCATAGTTGAGTTCATCAATTTAATATGCTCCACACAAGATAGAATTTCACTTGGTTCCCTCGTAAGTAAGATATATCATGTCATTATTTAAACTAATTGAGTTCGACTTCCATTACTCATGGAAACAAAAAGGAGAAAAAAAAATTAAATTAAGATGTATAACATTTGTCTTTCCCTCCCTCTCTTACAAAAAAAAAAAAGCCTCAACGAGGGTTTAATGTACAAACTCTAGAATTGCATAATAAGCAATCAACACTGGAAGAGACGCTAACATGCCAAATATAACCCTGCAAGAAAAAATAATAATAATGATATTAATGAAAGTATTTCTTTTTTTTTCGTTTGGTTACTATGAAAGTTGTCATTAAAGAAGTTTTAGTAATAAAGAGTGTGATTACTTACGCTGTGCTAAGCACATCTGCATGGAGTCCATATTCTTTAGCAAATATGAAAGAAGTAATTGATTGTGGTAGTGCTGCCTGCAACATCAAAACATAAATAAAAGCATTAATAACACGCAAAACCATAAAATTTCCAAATAAAAACAATTTAAGCTATTAAAAGAGATCTGTGGTTCAATTGATAAAAATAAAAAGAAAAAGAGAGGGAGATGTTGTCCCAACTTTTTTTAAGATAATTTTTTTTTCTTAATACAAATATCTACTTTATTTTAAATACAAATATTTGCTTTTTTATAAAATTATTTTTAAAAAAAACAAAATTTTATTCAATATGTCAAAAATAAACTCTTTATATATATATATATATATATATGTTTTAATATTAATAAATCTATTGATATTTACAATCAAATATCCATTGGCAGCCTGCAAATTTAGATCAGGAAAGGCCAAAGTTATTCTATTAAAATTTGAAGAAATCTACTTCAGAAAAGACCAAATTTACTCCACTAAAATTCAAATAAAACTACTCCTACCTATACTTGAAAGAAAATTCAAACTCTGATCTCAAAACTACTCACCACTAGACCCGCAGGTGGTGGACAAATTAAACTCTTAAATAAGGAGATATATGTGATACCGAGGGTCGGTGAACAAATATCTTAGTATTTTTTAAATATCAAAAAGCTTATTATATAAGTTGTAAAGAACCATGGAAAGAAAGTCGAATAAAAATGACTAGAACCGATGTAATGTCCTTTGAGTCTCTTCCGTAGGTCTTAAAAGTGTATACTTTGAGAATTAAAATAAAATTAGACCCCTACAAAACTTAGTTCCTACGTACAAAGTGCACCACATTCTAATATTGTATTGTTAATATCTATTCCAGTTAGAAGACTCTGTAGTTTTGGTTTTACTTTAATTTCATTTGTCTTATGTACATAGGACATGTAAATATATTCCAAAGTCATCTTGAGTCTTTTCATTTGAAAGACAAATTACTCTATGAAAACAAATTGGCGCATTTGGAGGCGGGGAGGCATGCATGATCATGAATATAAAACATTAAGGTTAGAATATTTATAATAATAATCACCTGAATGATAGCAACACGTAAAACATCACCATGCAAACCAACAGCAATAGCACCAATGGCCAGTGCAGCTGGCCCTGCTATGAACTTTAACACCATTCCGAATACGGTCAGGCTTGTCCCGCATGCTATCAACTTTTTCTGTTGAGCCATAAACATCCCTACATAATATATGAAAATTCTAGTCACTTTCTCCCTCTCTCTTTATATATATATATTTAAATAATATTACCTACTAACATTTTTTTAATATATACAGTAATTTAATAGATAGGAATATTTACAATGCAGATTTGAATTTTGCTATTGTAAAACAAAACAAATTTTAAATTTTAAAATGTTCAAAAATTCATATTTTACATTTTTTACCCATGCATATATTTTTCATATTTTTAGTTCAAAGACAATATCGTTTTTAAGTTAGGCAACACCTAAATAACATTATATAAATAGAAACTTGTGGACATTAATATTTAAAAAAATTAAATATAAATTAAAATCGTATCTCAATTCTCAACTCTGACCTGAGCGAATTTTGATCTTTAAAAATGTTTTGTGTACCAAAACAAAATATATAATAACCTTAGAAACTCGGAAGCAGCACTGTCTCTTTATACGAAGAATTACAATTCGAAAATTTGAAGAACTGCCAAAGTTCGTATAGGCTAGACCAACTCATAGAAGTTAAAAAAACAAAAAAAGTTAAAAAAAGCAGAAAGCTAAGGAACCTCACCCATGCTGAACATGGCAGTGCCCGTCCCAGCTCTTGACATGATCAGTATTGATTCGTCAATGATACTTGGCATCTTTAAATGCCACCTGCAATTGTTAGTAATTATTTTAATTAATATGAGTAATCATCAAAGACTCTAATATGTTTTCCCAAAAATTAAATAAATAACCTTGCATACCTATTTGCCACAAGAGCCCAAGCAATGCCAATAATACAAGCATATGAATTAGGGTTCATGGCTATTTTAACCCACACACCCTTCATCAAAGGCCAAAACGAAGGCCTCGAATTTGCCTCAACTTTTACACTTCCCTCTAAATCTTTCTCAACATCTGCCACGACGATGTTGGTATTCAAAAAACTTTCTGTAGTTCCTGCCCTTCGAAATTCCAAAACGTACAATAAAACTGTAAGCCAAACAATGCCTTGAATAACGGATGACTGAACAACAAGATCAACAGCCTGTGGGCCATACATGGCTTTAATTAACGGAACTCCAATAACAAGGGAATTCGTCAAAGTGCACAAGGAGAAGCTTGTGATAGACCAGCAATAGCTTCCCTTGCTGCTACACTTGGCCCAGAAAGCTAACACGATCAAAATAATCAGCTTGGATATAGCATCAGCTCCAATAAATAGAAAATTCCATTTGAAAGGATCCACGTGAGCTGTGAATTCAACGGTGAAAAGAGGAAAAGTGAAGAAGCAAACAAGCCGGTTTATGGCATCACACTGCTCTTTGGTGAAAATTTTCCACCATTTCACAGAGCCATAACCTAACATCAATGCAACATAGAGTGGCACCATTGCCACAATAACTTTGTAAACATCTCCCCAACCAATCATCCTTTAGCGTGTTTTCTTACTAGATTTTTTTTTTTTAGGGTTTTGAAAGCACTATTGAGAGAATGAAAGTGTTTTGTCAATTGAATGAACTAGAGTTTGTATTTATATATGCATGAAAGAATAAAGCTTTTTGCCTTTTGTATTAATAAAATTATGTTGCTTGGTGGATGTATGTGATTCTATGCCGTGGATTCTTCAAGAAATGACAAAAGTTTTTAATTTTGATAAGTGCATGCAAGTGTTATGTTGCTTTCACAAATGGGTTTGTCTTTATGGTCAGCAATCTTCTCTAGAATAAGGAATGAGGTCCAGCGATTATTCCACCTGTCTTTAATGCAAATAGTAATTTCCGCTTTTTGTTTTCTCTGTAGTTATAATATATTATTCTACCATTATTGCAGCAAGTAGATACTCTAATTGATAGAGGGCAGCATAAACCTTTCCTCCTTGTTTTGTTTAGATAGTAACATGTAATCAACAATACATAGCTAAGTTGATCAAGAAATGCCTTCGTTTTTCATATCTTTCTATATGTTCTCAGAAGCTCAAAAAGTTTATTAAGTCATGTCATCGGAATAATGTATTAAAGTGAACCAAACTTAGAGGCATCATTTCATTAGCATCTTGAAGATACGTTGGTTGTTAAGAAAGCAGTTTTTTTTATTGTCCTAAATCCACCGTGGCAACTTTATAAAATTTAAATTTCTTTGCTCTTTATGTCATCCGTTCGATTTGACTGAACCGATTGTGCGAGAATTTGGGATAATTTCATCTAGGTTCGCCTATTAGTTATGAAGTATCCTTCTATTATAATAAATAAAAAAAATACATATCATAAAATCATTGACTAAATGTATCTAACTTTTTTCTTAAAGAGTTAGAAATACCAGGTCTGTTTTAGTTTTAGTACTCGTATACCAATGCCATTACCTTTTAATCCATAATATTGTTGTGGTAAACCTCGAAAAAGCAGGAAATAATTTATTAAAGTAAAAATACAAGAATACAAAATTAAGAGGTAACTTTATCCTTAAGAAGATGCATAAAATCAAAAATCACATTGTTCATATAATATTTATATATATAAAACATTAACCGACTCTATATGAAGAAAAACCAACTGCATTCTTAAGAAAAAAAATAAGAGTAATGTTAGGTATCTTAAGAATTTATTTTAAATTATATTAAAAAATAATGTGTCAAGTAAATATTAAGTAGTAAAATAATACAAATTTTAAAATTATTTATTACATTCAATACTTACTTAAAACAACCCTCTTAAAATACAATTTAAAATAAATAAATGAAGGAGCACATCCCATCGAGTAACTGTAATATCTTAAAACTAATGGAGCCTCCAATTTGACTTGAGAGAGTTGAGTTGTCATTAAACATTAAAGTTCATGGTGTTGAGTGTATTTTGATAAACTTCATGGACACTTAGTAATATTATTGTCTCATCCGAATTGACTGCTCTCTTGAAAAAACAATCTGGCACTTAGCATGTGAAAATAGCATATAGAATAAGTTCCATATATTTGCATCATTATATGCTTATTCCCTAAATTCCACAGTTCTGCTAACTTCAAATCCATCAATTATTTCTTGGCATTCTATGACTAAAACCCACTCAATATATTCCTCTTAAATGGTTGTTGATGGAAAATGGGAAAGGGAAAATGGAAAATGCGATATAACTAGCGAAGAATATTAACTGATTTCTATGAATGAAACTTTTGGACTGAGTTCATTTAAATTATTTTACAACTTTGTTTCTTCCCTTTTGAGTTTGAATGGCGTAGGACTCTTATTGACTTTGAACCATTACAGAAAAATTTTATTTTTCTACAGAAGATTGAGTAAATTGGCACCTAGGGTAAGTGTAGTTGACAGATGATAAGTTCACTGTTAAAATATTCCAAGTACAAGAAGAACTTTTTTCTTTGTGTCTTAGTTCTATGCTTTTGGCTTCTATACCTATGCTACTGATCAGGTTTCCACAAGTCTAAAGATTTAGGTTGCTAGTTAACGAACACATATTTTGTTTGTTTTTTAGACTGTAGCAATTTAAGGATTCAATATTAAAAGTTGTAATAGTATTACGATGCTGGATATTTAATCCAACCAACATTTATAATATTACGAAACTAAATAATTATGAATTAATACTATATATGAATAAAATGACACAACAATTAAAAAATAGGTGTCATTCTCGTTGATTGATTGATTGTCGTAAGGGAATAAAAGTTAATCTTCCTTTTTATGACCTAATTTGATATTTAGTGGCTCTCAATGAGAAAGTATGTACTGTTCTAAAAAAATTAAGTCTAGGTCAGAGATGGGACCTAACTTTTATATACAAAATTAAGGTTCTACACTAAACTATCCCATAACGGGCTTCAATAAGACCCAAAAGCCTACACTTATCACTCAACTAGGTTTCTACATAAAAGATGCCACATGCAATTTAAAAGTGATCACTAAACATATTGGACTAATTAATTAATGGACTACCCATTAACCCGTTTTTATAAAGAAAAGAAATTCAATTAATGTTAGTCTATATTTAATTAAAATTTTCTAACATTCTCCCACCTGGGCAAATATTAATTAATTTTTGAGTGTGTATTAAAATAAATTTTAAAAACAAGACTCTTGGGTTAATAATAGAAAAATTATGTTTCGTATGACCACACATTTTAAAAGAAATAATAGTCTATAAATAGCGTCTTGAAAAACTTATCCGGTCTAACATGATTTTAATATTAGACTATGATAATCTATATGTTAATCTCAACACCATGTGACCATTCATAATCACAAATACTAATAATCATATCGATATAGATCGTAAACCCAATAGTGTCGTAAAAAACCAATGCCAACATGTGATCAAAATTAATATGCATTATTTCTTATCGATCTTTGCTACAATTTCTCAACAAAATCAAAATTAATATGAAATTGTAACTACAATGTCTCAATCAAAATGAAATTACCTGACTTTAACAAGTCAGACGTTACTTATTGTTCAACATGAGATCTCAAAATAATTGTTATATGTGACATCCAAAAGTATATAACTATAATTCTTAAGGCACAATATACTATGTTGGAAATGGCAATCCTTCTAGTTCTATATGATCTCCTCATTTATACTTTAAAAGAAGATTCATTTGTGGACTCATAGGTTAAAAGAATCTCTTCTGCATTAAGAGCTTCTTTAGTAGCAAGAGGATTGACAGTATCAATTCCCTATTGATCTCATGATCAATAATTGTACCCTCAGTGTTATCATATGAGGTAGACAATGGTAGGAAACAACATCAAAGGGTTTTACTATTTTTTAGAACCAAAAGGGAATATCTTTAGCAATATCCAACTCCACATATTTTGCTATTTGAGACTCAACAACTCTAGTATCACGAGTCAAACAATAAAATATATTGACAAGAATATTATTTAGATATGTCATATCAAATAATAATAAACTACCAATTCTTTAGTCCTTAGATTTAATTAACAAGAACTCCATATGAAGGATATCAATCAACCTAAGTTAAGTGCATAACCATTATTTCCATCCTTTATATTTTTCAATTAAAAAAGCCACCGTAGGGTAGTCAATTTCTCACGAGTCCTATATTGGATCTTATCCTTTAGGGAAGTCTTATCTAGTAACCAGTTCTGATTAATACCCTCCGTATGGAGCTCACAATATTTGAGGCAATGCATTAATCTATCTTACTATATGACTAATAATGGAGGCCATGGGCTTTACGCCTAAAGCCCTCTCTCACTCAATATTTTAATTCTTAGAGTTTTTAATTCATTTATAAAATGACGTTCTACTCATTAATATCTAATTTTATTTTCATAAAATAATTAATAAGGTCACGTCAAATAATAAATTAATATAATATTAAAATATATGACAATAATCTTATCCTAATCTCATTAGAACATTAATGTCATACAAAATGATATATTTTATACATGGATATGTGAATGTGAAACCCTTAATCTATATGACATGTTATTCATCAAATCAATTAACTAGATAAATAAATAACCCATAATTCATGGCTTTTTCTAAGAAGAAAAATATTTAAAACTAAGCCTAAATTCTTCAAAGTCTTCATTGAAGTCAACTTAGGCTATTTCATAATGTTACCTCCTCTTGTTTGTCTCATTTTATAGGCTTGAAAATTTGGGTCTTTTAATTGTCTTTGGTCCTTTTATTTTTAAAATAAATTGAGCATATTTTAGGGTTAAAATTTCTTTGGGCCTTCTTAAAAACAATTTAAGTAAAAATATTTTTAGACCCAATAATTTTAATAAAATATTATAAAATTTGGACCAAAAATAAAAAGGAGTTTGGGCTAACTTTGAATTTGCAAATATCCAAAATTAGTCCAAAAATAAATTTAGGACCTATTTATAAATATCTCAAAGTCTCCTAGCCAAACTTTGATTGCCCAATACCTGGAGGGGGCTGAATGAAATAAAATAATTCTGTTGGGTCTATTTGCATTGACAAACTTTTAAAGGTCTATTTATACAGTATGTAAACATCTTGACCAAAAGCAAAATTCTTTATAACGAGGAGGGGTATATGTGATATTCCACAGATGAAACCTATTTCCATCGTATTCACACAGTGCCGCTTCTACTCTTTGCCATTTCTTTTTTGTTTTTACGTTTTTCGTTTCCATTTTTTTATTTTTCTTCTTCCCTTTTCTTTTTTAATTTTATTACAACCAAAATAATAATAAAAATATATATTCTTTAGATTACAAATCAAAACCTTAAGCCATTTAATTAGCTTATAAAAAAAATCTAAAAAATCACAAAATATTAACCTAATCATGAATTATTATGAGCACAACCATTTATTATATAATTAATAAAAATAACAAATATAAATTATTTATGCAATTGGTGCCACAACAAAAAATTGCTACCACACATAATAATAAATTATACATGTAATATAAAATAAGGTGGCTCTGATACCAGTTCTTGGTAGTAAATAATTTTTTTTTTATTTAATGAAATTAACACAGCGGAAGCCAAATCGTCTTGTTCATAATTATATATATAGAGATAGAAGATTATCTTAATTCATCACTATAACAAATCTTGAATTGATCAACTATAATCTTCTACACTATCCTCAATCTTCAAACTCAACGCATGTGAACACGGGGATCTTTCCTCAATCTTTAAAATCACTTATACCAAAATTTAAGAGAATGGTAATAACTAAATTCTTTTTCCACACAAGAATATGTAAAAAAAAATTTCTGGTTATATTTATTGTTCTCCATTTTTTTTTATTATTACCCTTTACCTCTCATATATATAGCAATCTCTCTTGGGTATTTAGAATTTGATTATGATTAGAAAATTAGAGTTCTATTAGGATTTGAGCTAATAGAGGGACTGCAAAACCCATGGACTTTTTAGCTTCAACTTAAAAGGCCTAATTCTTATTATCTCATAATACACCAATTCTTCTAAGTTAACCCCAAGCTATTCCACTAAAAGGCAAGAGCTATACTCTAATAACTCATGTTATTAAGTAAAAGCCCATTTAATTAAAACTTCTTTTAATTAAATTGTGTTTGGACTTTAGACCAATAATAATCACTTAATTGACCCTCTAGTTGATGTCCATAATTAAAGTTAGGCCATGATAAAAATATTTTACCTCTTTAATTACTTATTTGCCTCTAAGTCACTGAATGCTCTAATGATCACTTTTAATATGTCTATATTTGTAAATAAGTTTACAAATTATTATTATTATTCAATAAATAATTTATTGAATAAACTGTGACTACAGATTCTAATGATCAAGCACTGCAAACATCTTAGGTGGACATTAATTATTAGATTCCATCTTACAAATATATGTTCCTACGACCCACGAAATTATAAGTCAAAGCTATTGAGGTTTTAACCGTTTATATGGATCTCACTCCGTGATAACTCAAAAGATACAACGCATGAATATAAATTCATTACCTATTCAGGATTAAGATCAATCAAGCTTATTAAAGCTTTTGTAAATTAAGATCTACGACATTTAGTTAACCAAATCGAAATTCACAGTAGTCTTGTTTAATATAACATATACACTAGTTTTTCTACTCGAAGTCTCTACTTCGATGATCAAGGTAAATAATCCACTATAAGAAGCATAAAAACTACAACCATACATAATGAAATGCCCTTTTCATTAATGGTTGTGAACATGATTTAATTTATAAAGAACTTGTGATCTATACCCTCTGTATTAGCACCATATGCCTAATACATAGATCACATACTTTATAAATATGAGCTTATTAATGTATACTCAATTATATGCATGAATAAACTTTTATTAATAAAATAAAATATTATTTCACATACTTTAAGGACATAAATAATATTATATGTCTAACAAATAATGTTCTAAATTTCTTTAATAGTATGAAATGAATTTTTAATAATAATAGTTACTAGAGAAAATTGTTTGTATAAAAGAAAAAAAAATAATTATGTTTTTGTAGAGTAGAAAATAGATTCATTATATAGGAGGATTTTTTTAAAGTTAAAATTTTAAATAATTCATCAGACTTCAAATGTAAGTGTTAAGTAAAAAAATTTAGCTTAATCTATCTAAAGATAATCAGTTAATTTTAACATTAAGTTGAGAAAACAAATATTCTAAAATATTAAAATTAAGGTACTGTTTGTTTTTTCTATCTAAAGTCTGAATAAATCTGAATGCTTATGTCTGAATGATATGTTTATTTTTTATAACATCTTAATATAAGTGTTAAGTTATTTTATTATACTAACAAAAAAAAATGAATCTAGTAATTTAACATTTATGTCCCTTAAAGTGCTATGTAAATTTGTATTTATATGCTAAAAATACTGTCAAGTTGATTAATTTAAAAAAATAAATAAAAATTACTAAGTAATTTAAAACTAAATAATTATAAGTTTTTAACTAATTATTTATAAACAACAAATTAAAAATAAAATATATTATATTATTTTTGTGTTTTATTTTATGGTATAAAATATAGTTTTTTTTTTAAAAAAGGAATTGTAAATTTTTTGGGAAAATTTTAAAATAGCCTCATTTTTTAAGTAAAAATCTATTTTAATCCTTTAGCAAAATTAGATACTTTATTAGCCAGACACAAGAAGTTTTGACTATTTTACCCCTAACATTTTTCACCATTCTTAAAAGTCAACTTCTCAATCAGACGAACAAATTTCTTTAAAACATCGGCTAAAACCAAAGTAAATCGGGAGTTTCAACATTGATATTTTAAAGTTGAAAGTTGAAAAGACCATTTGAGAAGTAAAAAATCAAAAAATGGGCAAAAAGTAGTACGTTTTTCATTTTTTAATTATTATGTGTAGGCCCAGGATTGCACACATGGCCCGTGCACAAGCACGAGTCCAGGAAGCTTCCACTGGCGCACTCAATAGGCACGTGCCATGTGGCCGAGAGAAGAAAAAAAGAAAATTTTCGCTTTGTTAGTAAAAACATTTAATTAATAATTATTTAAACTCTGATAAATAATTAATATAATAATAATTACAAATTTTATAATTATAATTATTTAAAGTTTGAAAAATAATGATCATTATTTAAATTTTAAAACAATAATAATGATGAGGATAAAATTAAAAGTAATAATTAGAAATTGTATAATAATTATAATAATAAAAGTAATTATTTTTTAAATTCTGAAAATAATAGTAATAATGAGGATAAAATTAAAACATAATTACAAATTGCACAAAATAATTAAGCAAATTCCGAAAATAACAACTATTATTATTTAAGTATGGAAAAAATTAATACAAATAATAATAATTAAAAAATTTATAATAATAACTACTTTAATTCTGAAAATAATAAATATTATATAAATTCCCAAAAAATTAAAAAATAATTATAATGTGGATAATATTAAATAAATAGCAATTAAAAATCGTATAATAGATATAAAAATTATGAAACAAATATTTTAATAATCGAAAAAATAAATAATTATTATTTATTTTATAAAAAAATAAATAACAAATAATGAGGATAAAATTAAATATATAATAATTAAAAATTGTATAGCAAATATTTTAATTGCGAAAAAATAATAATTATCATTTAATTATCAACAAATAATAAAATAATGAGGATAAAATTAAATAATTGATAGTTAAAATTGTATAATAAATATTTAAATTTTGAAAAACGAATTATGACTATTATTTAAATTCTCAAAAAATAAAACAAATAATAATAATGTGGATAAAATCAAATAACTAATAATTAAAAATTATATAATATAATTTAAATAATTAATGCTATTTAAAATAATAATTATTCAAAATATTTGTTATAATATGTTTATGCTTATTGTTTTATTCTTATCTATTCTTTTTTATAATATGTTTATTTGCACTAAAGTGAATTTTCATTTATTTTTGTAGAAAGAAATATGTCTCTAAAGAATACAAAATTCTGATGGAGGAGTTCTATTTCCTAGCTCTTTCAACAGTGACAAGCCTGTGGGCAATTAATCTTATACGATGAAAGTTGACGGTCAATCAGTTGACGATGTTCAAGGAGACATGCATGGGTCAATTCTTGGACTTATGATTTAATATTTTTTCAGGGATGTTAGTGCATCAAGTCTTGTTACAAGTACAAACTGTTAAGTTGCATGAGAAACTGTGGTTCCTATTTAATGGTAGGTAGATCTAATTCTCCCACAAAGAGTTTGTACTGATTATAGGAATACGGATGGGAGATTACTCACATGTCCGAGATTTTGGGAGAAAATTACAAAGTCGACTTTGGCAGCTCTACTAGCCAGAGAGAAAATATTTAACGTACAAAGATTTGGGTTAGTAGTACAAGAATATGGACTTTGTGAACATCAACAGTCAAGATGTGATGAAGCATAGTTTAGTGTATCTGATTCATAAATTGTTGTTACCCCATGACATCCGTAAAGAGGTTTAATATTTTGTGCTATGCATTATGGATGATTTTCAAGAGTTCAATAATTATCAATAGGAGAACATAGCGTGGTCCATCCTTTATAATTCAATTAGCACAGCGTGCATTAAAAAGTTGAACAAACTAATAATTGATCCTACAGGTGCCAAAAAAGAAATACAATGTGTTAGGTTTTTCTTTCGGTTTCCTAGTACAAAGTTTTCTAAAAATTGATCATTGATGTAGTTATTTACTTTTACCAAATCTTATTTGTTGTTTTTAACTAATTATTAGGTGTAGATATACGAGCCCATATCGATCTATAAGGAAGCATTTGCACGTCGAGTAGCTAACCACTTCCCTCATATGTTAAACTGGGTAAGTAGGGGGGACTCTGCAATTAATAGAAATTCAAGATGAGTTTTTAACGTATGAGCATGTATGTTGTGCTTCACTCTACTCCATTGCATTATTCTATATTATAATATTATAACTTTTAACTATTTGGTTTCCAATTCTAATACATAAATTCTTAACTACTAGTTTTTGAAAGCTATTCTGGTACATTATGGACTAATACCATAAAAACATAAATTACAAGAGAAGGCTATCCAGACGCCGAAACATGGGGATCCCATTGGGGATTTATGCTGGGTCTTACCACATACAGGTTATGTACAGGCTCAAATAATCTCCATTCGATATAGTGACCCCGCTGGTGATGTTAGTATGGATGTGGATGTGGACAAAAGCCCGAAAGCCTCTAGATAAATAGTATAAACTCTTGACTGTTTTAGTTATTGTAATTTTTTGGCATCCATAAAAGTAATCACTGAAATTAATTTTATTACATGCTATGATTTTTTTCATATAGTCTGAACATACTAGCACAACACCTTATAACGCTGCCTAGAGGATCGATGAGCTACGTGAGCAATTAAAAGTGGATAAAGTTAAGTTGTTGTAATGAATGGACCATGATCGAGAACTTGTCCTAGGAAGGGTGGATCAGGTCCGATGTGACCTCATAAAAGTAATGATACAGTTCTTTCTGTCATGTTCATTATTCTAGGCGGGCTCGAACAAAACTATGGTAAGGCAATTCATGTAATGTCTACTTTTAATAAATTAGTTTGCTTGCATAATTTTATTGTTGCAATTTATTATTATAGTTTTTGTATGAAATGACTCAGGACGTACGTACTCCAACTTTAGACGTGACTAGCAGTAATATAATGCAGTCCAACTTAATGCTCTCGCTAGTATCCAAACTATACCACCTGATGCAACTCGAAGCATGAGTATGTATGGTCGGCCTTACAAGCCCGCATGGGCTAAGCATATACTATTTATAAATCCCATGCCTAAATGGATCAAGAAAAAGAAGTTTAAACTTAGGGACCAACCTGGCACTAATGTTTCAAGCATTAAGGTTAATCCATTGCAGTGGATAGACTTAACTATCCGAGCACAAATTGAGGCCTAGCTCAAGACTTCTAATGGTCATGTTAGTTTACTTGGGATTAATGTAAACTCAGTGTGATTTAGGTAGATTTTATGTGACTAGCTTGATAACTTTGTAAGTACATAATTCTATTTTACAAATTGTGTTTTTGAATAATATAGTAACTATATTCGTTATCGAATATGTATTCATTGGTTATTTTTGGCTATCAACTTTAAAGTTGATTTGTCAATGCCACTATAAGTGTACGTAGGCATTGCCTTAATGCTGCACCATTGTGGAGACGTACTTCTTTATAAGTTTGTTCAGCATATTTACATTTCTCTTTTGCATATGCCATTTACTCATATTTTATTTTGCTATAAATTTAGGAGCCCTATAGATATATAGACGAGCAATGTAGAGATCTCTCGTGTATTACATAAGAGTCATCATTCCTCGCATATGCATAGGGACAAAAGAAAGGGCTCCTCAGCGGGAAATTATGGGTAAGTGTTGATAAAGTAATCGTCACAGAACATAAATTATAAATACTTTTTTACTTTATTTAGTTAATATAACAATATTTTTTATATATAGGTCTCTATCCTAATTAATTATAAATAACAACATTAGGTTTTCGCATAGGTGGATTTCCTACAGAGGAATGTGACAATATATGATTCTAGTATTAATGCATATGCTAATGAGTTGTTGGAAGCACATATAGCACATTTATTCATGGTGATCTTCCTTTATCTGAAGGCATGTAGTTTCTATTAGTTGAGACCAGATGTTGAAGTTGAGGGTAGTTCACCTTTTGATGTAGTTATATTAAGGGGAAGTGTACCTCAACAGAGAGTTAAGAGTGAGAATTGTGGGGTCTATACATGTATATTTATTAACTTTTTAATGTTAAGTAGACCCTTAGAATTTGAATCTGAGCATGTTCAATTTTTTAGATATAATATAGCCATAGATTTATGTGATAAGTGTTGATCATCTTAAGGTGCATGCATGTAGCTAATGTATTCATCAATACATAATCATGCATCATATACATTTTTATGCACAATGGAGGTCCAAAAATCTAATTTTCTAAGTGATAAGCAAAATAAATGTTTTATGTTATCTCATAAATAAAACTACAGGAATTTATAAAGAATCGCCTTGAAAAACCTTTAACATTTGTGTTGTTGTAGTTCCCACCTTGAAGGGAACTTAATTCTAACACCCAACTCAATGGGTTGGCTAGTCTAGAATTGTAGCTTATTCGAGCAAAGATTTAACCCTTAAACCCTAATTTAACTCTGAAACTAATTGCTTAGCACCTTAAACTTGGACTACTACAATACAATGAATGATATTTGTTCTAATTAAACACTTAAACAGAAAAACTCATTTCATTGTTACTAGTAGAATGGCCAGCCATATGAAGGAAAAATAAAAGAAGATAGAAGTGTTCTAAACACTTATAAAAATTTCTCTAACACTTGGAAAACTTAGCATTTCTCTTTTCTATCACTTAGTGGCTGAGTAACACCCTTTAAAAAATGAACAATTTTGCTCTTTTATTGTTTTAGTTTCCCTCCATTTAGATAAATGATGGCCCTATAAATATGGTCAATAACTTGCCCACTTAGTTTTGCTTTTACATTGTTAATTCTTTAATCAAATTAAAGAATTATAAAACAAATATGCTTGCATGAACTTGGCCGAATTTTGTGACCAAATTGATGAAACAATTTAACTCATTTTTAAAGTCAAATTCGGCCCCCACCAATGCATTGCCATCTAATGCAATTATTTTATGACTATTTAAACAATTTAACTAATTAAACATGCAATAAGTAGCCTATAATGTGCCACGTGTCATCATGTCATTGGTCAACAAGTATTGTTAACTAATTGATGTACTTAACACTTAAGCCTTGACACATACACATCCTGAGGGATACTAAAGCAAATGTCCAGTCTGCTGAAATTTACTAGATTGAACTATTTAATTCAATTCGACACGCTGCCCTAGTGCACAACAAGTATACTTTATATTGTGGGACTTCCTAAGTCTACGCTCGATTTGTCAGATGCAACTGTTCCATGAGTCTATGATCGATGCCCTACACATATGTTACGGATATTACAAATCAGTGTAGTAGACCATACAAGTTGAGGTTATAACGCATACATATAATCCTTCTGCCATTCATATCTTGGAAGAGTGAGGGTATAGATCATCACTGTCAAATCCCTATGCGCTCATCCGTGGACTCATTCCTAGATAAGTATCTCGATAAATAATATACACAAATTCTTTTGCAATATTGTTTAACCTTATAGGAAACTCTTTTTTTAGGTTTATTTCTTATGACGATAAGTCTTTCTAAGATACAATTTCGAAGCACCTGGATATATAACTCACCTATATGAGCTCCCGGATCCCATATATGGGCACATCGGACTCTATGAGCATCGGACCATACCCAACAACACGTAGCGGTCAGACCATAGAAGGTCTCTGACATACGTGAAACCAAAGCATGGTGGATCACTCACAAACCCACTATGGTGCTTAGGTCAAAGGACTACACATACTACTCAACTCGAGATGACCTACCATTGATAGTTTTATGGGATGTCTATTGGGGTCCTAGTTAAGCCTGTTCATTATCCAGTCCTTATTGATTACCCGTATACTATACGAGCTTCCGATAAGCCCATGGTCAGTTAAGAACAACTATCTAAACTATCTAGATATAGTTATACACTAGTCTATAATAAAAGGTTCCATCGACAGACTCGTATCGGTGGATTAGACCATAAATATTGTATTTGAGAATAGACTTGCGTAATAACATTTCTTAGCACCTATTATAACTCTTTGCAACTATGTTATTACTAGTATACTCTCAAGTCTTTGTCCCATTACAAATAAGGTTCTAACTCTTTAAATTTTGCTTATTATAATAACCTGTTAACTCTTTAGCATTTATAATTCTCGGCGATGCTAACTTTTAACGCTGATCTAAACTCATTTAGACCAAATCTAAACTTCTTCCGATTATAAAATGTCTATAGCATTACAAGCATTACACCATTTAATTAATGTAATTAACGATTTAACAAAATATACATTGTATAAATATTACAACAAAATAAATATTCATACAATAATGAGATGGCACTTAATGTGAATGTAATTTATCCATACATTACAGTTAAATTTGATTACAACAACTTAATATTCATTTATATTTAACAAATCCAATATGGTGGGAAATAATTCAAAACCCATGTAAACATTTGGAAAATGACCAAGTCTTATATAATTCAATATGACAAATTTGGAAAGCATATATATGATTCAAAAGTAACTTATACAAAAAAAAATAAAAATATCCCCTATCAATGGCTCGCAACGCAACAGGGTTCCGACACGTTTAATGGTTATGCCTATGCTACTTACCCCGTCTGCACATATTCTTTGTTGGTTCCTCCCCATGTGATGGAATTGGCTTGGTCTTATACTTCAATTATTACTGTCGTGTGATAAAAAGTTGAATTCGGCATCTCTAAACTCATTCGAAACAATCTAATTTAACGAATGGTCAATCAGATTTACTGACTTCCTATATGCACACAATAAGCACTCTGAGGTATAATTAGTTGAACAAAAACTCTGATAGTTTAATCTAGTTTGCCTACATACCGTGAGATCATAGGCACAAGGTAGTTGGCAAAATGCAAACTTTCGATAAATGCATGACTTTGTGGGAGGTTCATTATTCCATTTCAAGCTTCACCCTTCACTTATCCACAGGATGAACTGTCATGCAACTCGACTTATCATTATACTTCCAAATCTTATCGTGTGCCCAACTCACTAGGCGGATATCATAACTTTTTCTGCTTTTCTCTGCTGATAAAATTAGTTTTGCATTAACTCATGAATCTGCTCAACTCATCAAAAATTTTACTAACATCTTTTGCAATAACATTTATACTCTCTGTAACATTGTTGGTCATGATGTCATATCTTCTGAAAACTCCAATTGATTTCACTTATTCTAGGAACCCAACATCCTCATCTAAATACTTTATAGCTTCAGGTTTCATTTATTGCATCTTATTCATTTGTTCTCGACAGTCAGCAATGTAATATGCCTTTGCAGCAATAAAATAAGAAGCACGAATCCCCCTTTCTTCTTTTTTATCTGATGGTATCTTGTATCTACTAACCAACTTTTTTTCAAGTGACATACATATCCCATGATAGACATTGGGAAACACCTCTTAAATAGATTTTTCAATACTCGTATATTGGTTGGATATAAAAATAAGATCATCAATATCACTAATAACACCTTGGAGTTTAGCCATAAACCATGTCCAGGACGAATCGTTCTCTAAATTAGTAATCCCCTATTCTAATGAAAATATTTGATTATTTCTATCTTTGTATATGGCCACAAATAATGTTCCTAGATACGAACCTTTTAAAAATATTTCATCAACTACAATCACCGGCTAAATAGATGACTGAAATTCCTAATTTATGGGCCCAACGCCAGAAATAAATATTTAAAGTGATTGCAGTCATCGACTTCCAAATGTGTAACTGTACTCAATTTTTGTTTTTTCAGCACATTGTAGTATGTTGGGAGTAATATGAAAGAAGCCTTTGGTGTAAAACCCAGTTACTAATAATAATGTAAATACCTAGATTTCGGTATAAAGCGTTAAGGAAACCATCGGGTTACCCAATTTTAAATCTATTGGAAATATTCTTTTTATGATGTGCGTGAGAGGTATTAGACCTAAATTGGTAATTTCACAATCGATTGGGGAGTCAGATGGTCATGAAATATTTTTGAAATTTTTTTCTATTGGCTTGGAATAGGAAATTTTAATTTAACACATGGATTTTAATATAAGTGTTATGCATGGAACAAACCTTTGTTAAGAAACACAATCCATGTGTTAGGAAATGGAGCAATTAAAGACAAGCTCATGGATTGCCAAGTTAAAAGTGTAATTTAGTTAGCTTGACTAGTTTGTCAAATAGTTAGAAATAGACCAATCATATGCTTCCATTTCTAACCAATGGTATCTTTGATATTTAGAGTTTAGTCAAGGGGAAATTTAGGAATTTTAGAGGGCACTATATAACGTAAACAAGTGCTGGAAAATTGGTCTAAATGAAAGCAAAATTTGATATTAAAAGATGAGACTATCGGCCAAATTTAGAGACAAAAAGGGGGAGAATTTTAGCCACTTGCAGAATCATTTCTAGCAGTAAATTCAAGGCTTTTTCATGATTTTCCATGCATGATCAAGCTAAAATCAAGCTAAGCTCAAGTTCCTAAGATTAAATAGATCATGCATTAGTGAAAAATCCAAGGAAAAGAGGTAAGAAAACATCATTTAGTGATGATGGTATATGATTTTTCAAGATTATTTCAATTAATGTCTTTGTTTGAATTATTGATTTATATTTGAGTTGAATTCAAGTGTGGAACTCAAAGGAGACACCAAACTAAAGGAATTAGTAAGGCATGAATTAGGGTTTTGTGTGATTTTGATGTAGAGACTTCAATTGAATGTTATTGGGGCATACAATTAAATTGACATGATTTGAATGCCATTGGAACAAGAAATTGAGAAAAGGAATGTGTTGGGTGGAAGATGGTGAATTCAGCCACTTTAGGGATTTTAGGGTTTAAGTTGTGTTTTGGTTCAGTTGTTGTGTATGAATGATTTCTTGTGTCAATTGATTGTAATATGGATGATGGAAAATCAAGAATGAAGTAAGGGGGACATATTTGTCCATTCTTTGTAAGGTGAAGGGCAATTATATCCAACTAAAATACTGGAGTGTTAAACAATTTTATGGCGTCGGATATTGAACTAAAGAAAATTGAAAGAACATGAAAATGGAAATGAAAATTGGAGTTCATCCGAGCATTGTACGTCAATTAGGGCGCTTACTAGTTTAGGTGTAATTTTAGCATTAGTAAAGGTTTTAAATGTCAATTGTGGCATGTAGGTAAAAGTCAAAAATTTTTTGGATAAGAATTAAGCTTGGAACATTTAGTGAGTGAAAATTTATAATTGTTTATCTTTCATTTAACATGTTTTAGCATATTAGAATTTTATGTTTATATGATTTTAAATGTATAAGCATGATTTATAGTTTTTGGTATATTGTTATAATTATGAATTTCGATGTTTAGTTTGAGAAACAGTTTTTAAAATTATTAAATTAGTTTTCAAAGACCATTAATACTCTCAGATTTACACTATAGTGATAGTTTAAGACCTGGCCGGTATATCCAATGCGCATGGGCAAGTATTGGGGAGTGTGTCACTAACTCTAAAAAGTCGGGTTGTCGAGTCATGTGATTTGCTCTATGTGTACGGAGTATTATCTCGCTATATGTAGGCAATGTGGAATTTTGTTGTATAACTAGTGAGATGTTACTAGTTTAGACGTCACAGTAGGTGTTACTAGTTTAGACGTCCTGTGATCTACTCACGTTGTGCGGTGTTAGTTTAGTCACTGCGTAAGTATAGAGCTTTAGGGTTACCATTTAGTGCAATTTAGAAAAAAAATCGCCGAGCGAGGATTTTAGTAGTTTTTGAGTTACCAAACGCATATCATGTATTTATATATGTACATGTTAGTTACTATGTTTTACAAATTCTGGCAATTGTTTATAGAAATTATTAATAAAAACCACTAGGCATGATTTTATCAGCATATGATGATTAGAAACAGTTTTATAATAGCTTAAGAAGTATGTTTTAGGCAGTATTTAGAATTTAATATTTATATACAATCTTATTTTTACTAAAAATCATAAAATCACTCACTGAGCTCCTTTAGCTCATCCGTATTTTATTTTATATTTTTTAAAACCTTTTCTAGGTGTAGGCGTCGGTACGTAGGTTGCTAATTCTCTTACATCAGATTAGTGGGCCAAGTCAGACGATCATTTTATAAATGTAAATGTGCTGAGTAGCACTTTTTAATTTTTGCATAGTAGTATAGACTTTGTGCATCTTATAAATATGTTTTGAACAAACGAAAAATAGTTTCTGTAATATAGTGACTGTTTTTACGTTTCATTAGTAATTTTTGCTGTGTTGAGTTTGGATTTGATTCGAAAAGGATTGGAGGTCTTATTTGGTAGTTGAGAAAATTATTTGAAATAGAAGTGTAATTTATTGCAAGCTATGTTTTAGGATTTTTCTGAAAAACATAAGAAACTTTGTCATTTTTTTTAAATTGGTAAAATATCTTCACTGGTATTCAAGGATTTAGTCAGTATTAATAATAATTTAAAAGAGTTCGCCTCACGAAATTTCTCAGTTATGATAGTTAGACATTGAGAAACTTTCGTTGCGGTGTCAGGCAGGGTCCATAGGGATCTACTGTAGAGAGTTTGGTGGGTCCTGTCATTTGGAGAGCTGGCTATCAATATGCATGCATGCTCTTTAACTTGTCGAGTAGTGTGATACGTTATCTTTACCCTAAATTTTTTTCGCATGTCGACTAGGATCTCCTTAGGTCCGTAAACTCTATTGAATGATGCAAACTTACTTTTAATATAATTGCTAATAATCTGACTCTTCGCATGCTAGTAACCATCATGCAACCGATCTAGTTGACATGTGTGATCTACATAAATTCGACGCATGATGAATTGTTGCCTCGCCACCATCAACACTGCACGCACCATTTGTATCTCGCATCTCACATAATCACATTTTGTCTCAAATCAATCTTTAATAGACCTTGAAACTTTGAAGCTTTAATTACCTTTGAGTGCCAGTATGCTAATAGCCTGTTAAAGTTCACCTTTGTTATCATAAAACTTTCAAACAAACAAATCCTCAATTCTAGAACTAGATACCTTATTTAATACGACCATTTCCTCTTATAGTCAAAGTGTAATCTTGTGCATCCTCATTAAGGGAGGTATTAGAAATATAACAATGGTCCCCTTTCTGAGTGTCATCCAATTATTCAACTTCTTCCAAATCGTCAACAATTCCAATACCATTGACATCCTTGTCTGTTCGACTATCAAAGTGCATATATGTTAGATATTCATTAAACTTTAGTGGAAAATGCTGATGATAGTCACCAATGGTATTTATAGGATGTATAAAAGTTGGTATTGATGGGGTTATACAGCTTGCTTTCTACCGCTTCTTGACATGAATTGATTGGGCACATGTGCATCTTCTTCGTATACAATAACTCTAGGTTCCAATGTTATACATGTGGGATATAATGATCTTCTATTGATCCCATAAGAATAGAATATCATTGTCATTTTTAATCTTAATTAGTCTCAATTTATATTTCATTGCATCCATAGAAATCTTCAATGACACCTTATGCTCTATATTATCAACTCCAAGTGCAAAACACACTATTTAATAGCTCTTCATAATTAATATTTTTCAGAATTGCAGTACTCAAGTTACCGAATCCAGTATATCTCTCTTCCCCATCATTAGTACTCCCCCACCTTCCCCCCAAATAGTATAACAATTGACTCATACTCCATAGAATTTGTAATAAAAAAAAAACTTATTAAAATAATTTTTAATACATTAAAAAAATTAAATTTGAAAATAATGCGAGACTAGCGGGAGATGGGTATCAAAATACCCATCTTGTGAAGGGTAGGGCAACATCAGTCCTCATGGCGCAGGGTATGTTGCGAGGCCTCTTCTCGTGCTTTGTGCAAGATGCGGCTGGTAGTATTTTTCATCCTGAAATCATTATTTCTCTTGATTTAGCGTATTTTTTCTTCGACACATTTCATTTAGTCTCCATTTTATCATAATATACTACTATTATATTTTTATACTTATTTATTTATAAACTAAACACAAAAAAGTTCAAAATCATTATCTAACTTTCATTATAAATACAAAACAACAACAAATATTTTGTAAATAATCGTGCAAATCACATCGTTTGTTTAAGATTAATTCACAAAATTGCTTTTTTTTAATTTATAGAGTATTTTTTCAAAATTTTTGGCACAATAACAACCTTGTTTATTTATTTTTATGGCTCAAATAATTTGGGTTTGAGTTATGTTAACAAGGAGGGTATTTTCATCTATTTACATTTTGTTTTACTAATAAAGATTAACCAAAAATTATTTGGTTATGAAAAATTGTAAGTTCCAAAAATTTGACTATTTTTAAATATTTTCCGAATTTTTTGGATATATAAATTGTTATATAGAAGTAACCAATTCTAACTTACAATGCTAAGATAACTAAATGAACGTGGAAGTTAGTACAAGGTGGCGAGTTAACTTGACGAGTGGTGGCTTGGTCTTTAAGTGAGTGCATAGACAAGTGGGTAGTATGCTTCACGTGATATTTGGTCACGTGAAGCATACTATAAGTAGGCAACATGTGTAAGGATATGTGAAGAAATTGTATAGAGAGCAATGAAGAGGGATGGCAAAAGCCAAATGAGAAAAGAATTAAAAAAAAACGGTGAATAAAAAAATAGCAAATCTCTTCCACAAGAGGCAGGGAGTTGATTTCAAATATAAGAGGTGAAAATCGAGAAAGAGACAAGATGGAGAGACATAACTGTGAGTTGATTTTGTGAGAAACCAAATAAAATTGGGCAACTAAGTTTTTTGTGAGAGAGAAAGTAGAAGTTTGAGACAAGATGCATAGACAAGTGGGTCACAATGAAGAAGTTCAAGGTGGGGCTCGAGTTGGTGATTTGTGAAGACATGGTAGTAGAAAAAGAGAAGGAGAAAAGAGACGGTGATACTTGATAGGGTCTGAGCGGCTAATAGGGTTTTAATTTGAGAAAGTGATAACTTATATAATTAGTGATTCCTAATTCAAAAGATTTTGGTGGGTAAATTACTAATTATGAATTAAGTGATTAAAATTAACTCTTTTAACTAGGAATATTTTATGGTTATAATAACAGCCAATAATCTAACAGAAAGCAGTGGCAAATTTTTAAACTGCGAACTAAATTTTATGGTTAAATATTATTATTTTAGGCTATAAATTGAGATTTTATTTTTAAATGTTACTACTTTTAATCACAAACTTTGCATGGCTAAAGGTGACATAACTAAAGGTGACTTATTTAGCCGCAAATATTTTATGATTAATATCATTGGTCAAGAATTAAATAGTTTAATTGAAAAAATAATTAGTCACAAATAAAATTTATGGCTAAAAAGTACTTTTGATTATGCCAAGCCATTTTTTCAAAGTTTGTAAATTATAAATGCAAAGGTCTTTTAAAATAGTATGAGATGTTTTAAGAAGACTCAAGAATAAAGTTGTGTGGGCCAAATTCAAAGCAAACAATATAATAAAGGGTGTGAGCGAACCGTTAAAAATGATATTAGAATAAGGCCTACCTTATTGTGTAGGCTAAAAAGCTTATAGTTTCGGCTAAGATAGTGCACACAGACAATGTGACTCTTAAAGTCTAGCGTATATAGATAAGTTATGTATCTCTCAAATCATAGCGCACGCAAGATTATATATCTCATAGGGGATAAATTATAACACCCAAAATTTAACACTCTTAAAATTATATGTAATAAGACCAAGATGCATAAAGTGAGAGTCGTGTACTAGAATCTCACATTATTTTCTTAGATAAAGTTTTTGATTTATATATATATATATAGAGAGAGCCCCTTTTCAAATAATGAGACCTTTGAAGAAGACAATAAATAAAATTGTGCATGCCCTAAAACAAAACAAATAACATTACACTGTATAAGAGCGGCCATTACAATATCATCATAGGCTATAAAATATTTTTTGTGACTAAATATTTTTGGGATAAAAAGCAAATTTCTTCTACTTTGCTTGCATGCGGTTGTACCGTAGAACATTATAACATTTTAGGAGCTAATAAAATATGTTACTTTTAAAATTATATTAATTATGTATTTAACCTTCAGTTTGCTTTTTTTAAAGAAATTAAAATTGAATCGATTTTTTCGATCTCAAAAGAACACGCAATTAATTTTTATTTACTAAAATCAAACCCGTTTGACTAGTTCAATTTGATACATTCTGAAATTTTCAATTCAGTTGAATTTTTTTACCCAGCTCTAAGGTTAAAAATAACACTCCCATTCCCTAATGGTTGGATCCATAATTTCATATTTCATCCAAAGGTATTAAATTTGATTCCGCACTCCTGTTTCTTAATCTCTTGAAGTAATCGCATCCTGAATGTTGAATAGAATTTCTTGTTTGAATTTAAATTGACATATTTTTTTTCTTAAATTAATTTTCTAAATACGAAACAACTAAATTTATATTTTTATATTTATATATTTATAAACTTTCAATATTAAATTAATAATAAAATTTTTAAAAAATACGAAAATAATATTTAATTATACAAAGTAATATTTAAACAATTTTAATTTGAATTTTCTTTCTTAAATTTTTACTGGCTTATGATTTCTTTTTAAAAGCTGTAATATAATATTTGATAACTCTAAATTGAAAGAAAATAAAAAGATTAAGAACATTTGGTTTAGAAAGTATATAAAAGAAAATAATTGTGAAATTTATTAACGCAATAAATACATAATTTATTCTAATAGGTATTTTATACGATATAAAATAAATATGTTTTATCTGAATAGGGATGTTAATATATTAAATAGGCAAAGATAATTTTTTTGTTTTAAAAGAATAATTATATTAGTAATATTTTTTACATTAAGTCAAAAAGTTAAAAATAACTCAAACTTACAATCTAAGAATATAAATATAAAGAAAAATTGATAGTTCAGTCCCTGTGCTTCTATTGAATTTACTCATTTGGTCTCTAATATTTTAAAAATTATCAATTACATTCTTTAGAGTATTTTTGTTACTATTTTTATTTTGAAATATACTTTTTTACTACACTTTTAATTTTAAAGAATAATCATTTTCATCTTTAAAGGTTGCAATTGACACCATTTTTTAAATTTTTAAAATTTAATAAGTAATTTAATAAAAATATAAGGACTAAAGTAATTGAGATATTATAATAACCACGAGACTGTTTCAACTGGCGCACTTTTTGTTTTCATTTTCATTTTTATTTTTTGAAAGCCGTCACTATTTATCTTTTAATAATTGAGATATTATACCAACATCTCTTTATCCTTTTATTGCATGACCACGTACGTTATAGAAGGTATACAATTTTCTTTAAATTGAAGATCAAATAATATCGGCAATATGTATGAATAGTACAAGGAACAAATTCTATATTGGTTGGTTGGTTCATAAGAAATCTTATGTCAATTCTTCGGGTCGAAGTTTCTTTTTGAAACTCAACTCGTAAATATTCTTCCCTCAAATTACGATTATTTTGTTAAGCCAAAGAATAAAATTTAGTTACAGCGTTTGATTGATTTTTCTTTTTTTTTTAAAAAAAAAAGAAAAACAAAAACGAAACAAAGAAGAAAGTGGGTGCAATTGTAATTTTTAATCAAGAGATGGAATAACTCCTGAAGATGAAGATGGCATTTGATACTACATTTTGGATTTGATTGGCATCTGATTTCATCATCTTCTTCTCATTTATTTCTTCAACTCGCCCATATCTATGATATTCCCATGCCCTCTATTCTATACCACAAGTTTTTTTATTTATATTTTGGTTTATAAATTAATTGATAATACATTGATATTTCTTTGTCCTTGCACGTGCAAAAGTTGGTCCAATAATTATATGAATATAGAAGGACCATAGAAGACAGTCTTTTATGTTCAATAAATTAGTTCTGTTTTTTTTTTTATCGATAGGTACTTCAAAGTTGACAAAAGCTATAAGAAAAATATCTTTTTTTTTTATCAAATCTTTTTGGCTGTTATTAAAATTGGTCGTTGATATAACTTTTTTTAATTGAAAATTGTAAGCTATCAAAAAAGTGAAAAAATTGTATCATGCAATTGCAATAGTTAATTATCCAATAAAAAAGAACTTTGATTTTTAGTCGTTGATGATTATATTTTATCAGAAATTATAGACGCCGATATTAATTTTAATGGCCATAAGTAATAGTTAAAAATGTACTTTTTTTCAACCAATTTATTGTTATAGTCAAAAATACGTTATTTATTTTGACGGCATTTTTTATTTGGTGGTAACAAATTATTATTTCAACCAAATACACTTATGATCTTAAATTTAGTAAAATTTAATTAATTTTTCAACTGCATTTATCATCTATTGAAAATGATCTTTATTTTTTACTGCATTTTTAGCACTCATTAATGTAAAGTGTTTTCGACTAAATGATAATGTAGTCATAAATAATTGTTAATTTCTTTTGTGGTGGTGTCATGTTTTTATGTTTAATGATTATAAACCACAATCGAATATGTAACTTTATTTTTTACCAATGATTTAAAAGGTAAAAAGTATGTAATATTTATAATCTTATCAATTTATAATTGAAATAATAATAATTATTTTGATTAAATATTGATATAGGCAAAAATAAGTGATATTTTAATTTTTTTTGCAAGATGAAATTAACACCAATTACCTTTTTTAATGATGGATTTATTAGAACTTAAATACGATACAAACATGCTTCAAAGCAAGTAAAAAGCATTTAGATCAATACGAAATTAAATGAATTAAAAGACCTCCTGCTATTGAATTCTGCACAATTCAAAAGTATGGTTAAGTTTTACTTGTCTAATTTGGCTCTTCTAACCCTCCATAAAAACTCTTTATCATAATATTTTTTTCTCAAAATAATCGAGATCAAGTATGTCGGGCTTAGGAGACCAAAATCATAAAATAAAAACTCATATTAACTCTTTCCATCAAGAAATTAATATGAGGTTTCTTAATTTATAAAGTTACCAACATCAATTGTATTTAATTGTTGATGGAAGTTAACCAACGTAAATTAGTACATTAATATTGTTAAGATTTGTGCTTACATGTCATCCCATTGTTGGATGAATATTTATTTTTGTAATATTTATAAAATGTATATCGCTAATTATATTAATTAAATGGTACATTGGTTGCAATGCTACAGTCATTGTATGATCTAATGGAGTTCAAATGTGAACTATATGAGTTTAGATTAGCACTAAGAGTTAGCATCGCTGAAAATTATAAATGCTAAAGACTTAGCATGTTATAACAATCAGCGAAATCTAAAATGTTAGAACCATGCCTGTAATTGGATAAAGACCTAAGAGTACACTAGTAATAACATAGTTGCAACAGGTGCTAAGAAATGTTATTACCCAAGTCTATTTTCAAATGTAATGTTCTTGGTCTAATCCACAAATGTAGCTCTATCGGTGGAACCCTTTATCATAGACTAGTGTATGACTATATCTAGATGATCCAGATGGTCCTCTCAAGTTTAGTATGCGTGGTCCTTTGACCTGAGTGCCATGGTGGGCTTGTAAGTGATTCATTATGCTTTGGTTATGTATGTCAGAGACTTTCATGGTCTGACTACTACGTGTCATTGAATATGGTCCAATACATATAGAGTCTGGTGTGTGCAGATTTGGGATCTGTCAGCTCACATGGGTGAGTTGTATATCCAGATGCTCTGAGCTTTATCTCTTAAAGACATATGGCGATAAGCAATAAACCCGGAAAAAGAGTTTCCTACAGGGTTAAACAATATGCAAAGGTATTTGTGTATATTGTTTATTATAATACGTGTCTAGAGATAAGTTTACGAATGAGTGCATGAGAATTTGACAGTGATGATCTATATCCCTACTCTTCTAGGATATAAATGAAGGAATGATTATACATATGCGCTATGACCTCAACTTGTATGGTTTATTACACTGATTTGTCATATTCTTGACGTGTGCATAGGGCATCGATCACAGACTCACAGAATAGTTTCGTCTTATAAATTGGGCATGGACCTAAGGAGTCCCGAAATATGTAGTATACTCGTTATACACTTGAGTAGTATACTAGATTGAATAGTTCAATCTAGTAAATTTTAGTAGACTGAACATTTGCTTTAGTATCCTTCGGGATATGCACATGTCAAGACTTACGTGTTAAGTACATCAATTAGTTAATAATAATTTTTTACCAATATGATGATGACACATGGCACATTATAGGCCATTTATTATTTGACTTTGAAATTGTAACACCCTAGGCAAATCCCAAATCACCAAAACACGGGAGAGATGTTGGGTTTATAAAGAGTAATCCACACCTTAATTGGCAAGACGCATTTTGGGTGAAGGATGCTTGCGTAAAGCCCAAGAACAAAACCGTGCAGGCTTTGGCCCAAAGCGGACAATATCTTGCCAGGTCTGAGTTGGGTCATGACAAATGGTATCTAAGCCACTTCTAGTGTCCTCTTGGGTGGTGGTGGGGTAAATTTCAGTGAGGATGCTGAGTCTATAAGGGGGGTGTATGTAACATTCTAGGCAAATCATACATCGCTAAGGCACGGGAGAGATGCTGGGTTTATAAAGGGTGATCCATACCTTAATTGGCAATACGTGTTTTGGGTGAAGGATGCTTACGTAAAGCCCAAGAACAAAAACGTGCAGGCTTGGGCCTAAAGCGGACAATATCTTACCAGGTCTGGGTTGGGTCATGATAAATATTACTAAAATGACCTGGCTTATTTGATAAGCAAAGTCAATTAATTAAATATAAAATTGTTTTGTTTTAATTAATTAATTAATCAAGCTATTATAAAAGTGGCCTGTAAATTTTATGAATTAAGAATTCATTTTCTAATACATATGTTTTAATTAAATTTAATAATGATTAAATAAATTATTCATGAAACACTAATGCATGGCCATTTGAAATGGTGTAGCCGTGTAACTTGTAAAAGGTAAAATTGTTTCATCATTTTGGTTGTAAAATTCAGCTAAGTTTATTCTATTATACACATGTCTTTTGATTTGTTAATTAATTATTTATTGTAAACAATTATTTTTAAAGCAAAACCAAATGGGCAAGCAATTGAAAACCATGCTTCTGGGCCATGTTGTGTCCTATTGGAGGGAAAGAAAATTAAAACAAATGAGAGTAAAATGTTTGCTCATTTTTAAGTGGTGAGACTCAGCTACTAAGAGAGAGAAAAAAAAGTGGTTAGTTTTCCAAGTGTTAGAGAAATTTTGATAAGTGTTTGTAACACTTTCATCTTCTTTTATTTTTTTTCTTTTTCTTTATATGGCTGGCAATTATACTAGTAATAATTAAATGTGTTTTGTTGTTTAAATGTTATATTAGAACAAACATCATTAATTGTAATGTAGTAGTCTAAGCTTAAGGTGTTAAGCAATTAGTTTAAAAGTTAAACTAAGGCTTAAGAGGTTAACCTTTACTAGAACAAGCTGGTATTCTAGACTACCCAAGTCTACCTAGTTAGGTGTTAGAATTGAGAACGAATTCACTTCAAGGTAGGAACTCTGACAACACAAATTCTAAAGGTTTGTCAAGGTGATTCTCTACAAATCCTTGTAACTTTATTTACGAAATAATGTGAAACCTTTATTGTGTTTTCACTTAGAAAATTAGATTTTTGAACCTCCGCTATATAAAATTTATATAATGCATGATTATGTATTAATGAATACATCACCCACATGCATGTAACATAGGATAATCAACCACTCAACAATTGGTTTCAGAGAATTTTGTGTTGATTTTGGTGTTTTTAAGTGTTGGAATTTATTGTTGGTGAGGTCCCGATGTTCAAATGGTGCATTTCAAAATATTGAAATAGGTATACCAAGGTTGGGAATGGGACGCTGCAGCATTGGATGATGCAATAAAAATATTTTTTAAATTGTTTAAAAATTATTTTATGAATGTGAGGGTTTATGAGATGCAGTAATAAGAGTTATCAGTCTTCATTATAAAGTGGGATCATTTTTTTTTCTTTTTTGGTAACTACAATGGAAGCCCTACTAGTAGGGGTTAGTTGTGTTTGCATAGAAATAAATATCTGATTGGAAATCACTCCCTCATGAGTTGGGGACTAAGTCTTTAAAAATCTCTCATAACAGATTGAATAATATTACATTATGAGATGTGTTTTTATTAATATCCATCTTATCAATACGATGTTATAAAAGTTATGTTGGTCTTTTTCCATGATCGCTACAGTGTGAAGGATTTTATGGGTTTTGGACTATGCCGGTTAAACATGAGAGAAGGAAAATATATGGAAAAGTATTACACTAGATCGCTATAGTGTGTGGGTAGTACTGGTAGCATATATTTTATATTGATAAGTTAATCTGAAATACATTTATCCTAGATTGCTACAATATGCGAATAAGGTGTATTTAGAATCAGCAGCAAGAGTTGTATGAGATACAATTGACAAGAGTTATTTACCTGTTGGGTTTACAAAGGCTATAATCGCCATAGTGTGCAGCCCGAGTAAAATGTCAATGGGATCCACTTTCCACTGTATAGTTTAAAAGAGTTTAAACTATCATTATCCTGTTTGAGAGATTAAAAGGACTATGTAAAGTAGTAGAAAGGTATTTTATATTAAAAAATGTGTAACTATTATACCCATGATTTAAAATATGTTATTAGCGATTTAATATTTTTTATATATTCGCTGATGATAAGGCGTAATTGTATAAACTATTTTATCTTCCTAACTTGATATTTGTTCAATTTATCTCAATAATTGGGTTATTTATGCGTATTAATGTTGTTTTATAGGTTGAAGCATTATCGGAGCAAAAATACCGGAAAACGGACGCAAATCGGAGCATTAGAGATAAAAATACGAATGGGGGCACTGTTTGCTACAGTAACACTGTAGCTACAGTACAATGCTACAGTGGTACTGTAGCAACAGTGCAGCGCCGCAGCGCTGGATTTCAGCGCCGCGGCGCCGATTGCAGAAACTGGGCGCCGCAGCGCCAAAACGCAGCGCCGCGGCGCCGGGACCTGGGCAACAAGTTTTGACAGGTTCCTGAAAATCAGGAAACCCAAAAGTAACTCAAAATGCGCCCTAATTCCGTGCTCTTACCTATTTAATTGCTCAAAACTTACATTTTGAAGAAGACTCTAGTTGGGACAGCAGCTAGAAACACAAAGAAACACCTAACTTCTAAGTTGGAGAAATCAAAGAGGAGGAAAGCAAGCTTCAACTTCAAAGACATTTGACAGGGATGTCTTCCTTTCTTTGATTCTTTACTTGTTGTAAGATGTTTAATTTACATGTATTTATGGAATTAGCTTCAAGATTGTGTAGTTTAATGATGAGCTAATTTCGTTCATCTAGGATTACATCCTTGAACTCATTTGTGATGGATTTTTAGCTCTCTCTTTTATGGTATTAATTCAGCTTTTGATATATTCATTGTGCTTGTGTGTAATGCTATTTGATTACTTGGCTAGTAGTTAAATTGATCTAGAAATGCTTAAATAAACTTGACAAAGGCATTTAGGTATTTAGTCTTAAGCATATTGATGCATGATCATAGTGTAGTACACTTGAGTTTCATATGAGATAGACATATACTCATAAGGCATGTATGGCTCATAAAACTTGTGCTTAATGAATTTTGTTCAATTTATTTATCATAGACATATAGATATTTGATTGGATGGAATAGATTCACTTGACCTGCAAAAGAGGCTTGTGATGTGTTAAGTGTTTTGGTCAATATATCAAGTTGAGAACTAATAAACATCAAAGAGATTCTGCTGAATTTATTTGCATAATGGGGGATAGTTTGTAATCCTAGGATTTCTCATATTGAATTTAACTTGTTGGTAATTTAGTTTATCACTTAGCATAATTAAGTTGTTCTTTTACTTGAGTAGTTTAATATCATACATTAAATCATTTTCTGGATAATAGTAGAAAGACACCATTTCGGTACTTAAACTAGAAAAGATAAATCATTCTCTGTGGGATCGACACTCTACTTATCATATATTACTTGTTGCGACACGTGCACTTGCGCTAATTTGTGTTATAGAAAACACACAACAGCTGACATCTCCTATTTTTGTTTTGTGAAGATATAATGGCCTCCTCCAACCCTTTTGTGTGCATATTAGATGCACACCAACTCAAAGGTGCTGAAAATTTCTCTGATTGGTACATGAATCTTAGAAACGTTCTAGATTTAAAGAACCTCAGATACATTATTGATCTGAAGATGCCTAAAGGTGTTTCTGAGGATGCCACCCCAAAGGAAATGGTGATATATTAGAAATGGTTAGATGATGATTTAAAGGTTAAATCTTACATCATTGCCTTTATATCTACAGAGCTGCAGCGGGAGTATGTCCGCATAGACAGTGCTAGAAGCATTATGCTCTATCTGAAGGAGTTCTTTGGTGACCGAACCAAGTCAAGATTTATAGGATCTCCAAAGCATTGTTTCATGCTAGACTCTCTGAGGGTAGTCTAGTGAGTCATCGTGTCCTTAAGATGATAGGATTAATCAAAAGGCTTGAGTCGATGGAAATTTCTCTGAATAATAACTTAGGGAAGAGCTTGATTCTTCAATCGCTGCCTGGGTCATTTGCACAGTTCATCATGAACTTTAATATACAAGGAATGTCCCTTACCTATATTAATCTTTATAACATGTTGAAGACAGCAGATTAGCCCTTTTTATTTAGAGTGCTTCACCTTCTAATCCAAAGGCTTCCGAAAAGTCCAAGGGAAAGACGAACAAGAAAGTAAAGCTAACACCTCAGATGGGTCCTTAAATACGGTAGATATCCAAGTCTCAAGTGAAGAAGAAAATAAAGGAAAGGTGTTTTTTTTACGGCGAGGAAGGGCACAGAAAGTGCAACTGCCAAAAATAACTTGCTAGTTTGAAGAAGACTCTTTTAGGTATTTGCTTAACCATTATTGACATTTTTATGTCATTTAATGCTAGTTTAGGTTGGGTATTAACACTACATATCCTTTTCACATCTACAATATGTTATAGGGTTGAGGAAAGTTAGATTACTGCAGTCGGGAGAAGTATAGCTTCGAGTCAGAAATGGTGATTTCTTGCAGGTTAAGGCTGTTGGACATTTTGATTTAATTCTCACATAATAAAATTGTTGTATCGTATAACTGTTATTTTGTACCTACCATCATCAGACAGATTATCTCCCTTTTTATACTTAACAGTGAAGGGTATCATATATATATTAAAAACAGTTTCTTATGCTTGTATGATATGTATGATGTTTTGTTAGCTAAGTGGCAGTTAATTAATGGGCATTATATTTTGGATACAACTGAAAATGTCATGAATGTACAGTTTAATGCTAGTAGTAGCTTGATAACTTTAAATGAAATAGTATTACGGCATATAGGTACTAGACGCCTAACCCATTAGGTTATGGATAATCGGATACCTAATCTGACTATATAATCTTACCCAGTTTATGAATCTTGTATTCAATAGAAGATGACCAAATCTCCCTTTACTAGTGTTAGACACCGTGCTATTGATTTATTAGAATTGGTACATAGTGATGTATTGGTCCAATGAATCATGCTTAATAGGTGGATTTCGATACTTCATACTTTTTATCGATGATATGTCATGATATGGATATGTGTTCCTTATAAAACACAAGTCACAAACCTTTGAAAAGTTTAAGTAATTCAGACTTGAAGTAGAGAAACAAACTGGCATGTACGTCAAATGCCTTTGATTAGATCGAGGCAATGAGTACATGTGTCACGCCCCAGACCCAAAAGATCCGACACACGACATCACTTACATTCATTCAATAATACTTAAACATTCATTTTAATTTCTTTCAGAATTATAGCAATTGAATTATGACTGGGACAATTAGTAAACCGGAGATACGCAGAGTTTTCTCAGAGATTAACACTCTACTACGTCACCAGTAGCAACTTTGTTACCGAAAGCCCAGAATATATTCATTGTAAATTCTTACTAAAATCAATCCATTACTACACTTGGTGAAACTTAAACTAAATCCAACCACACACAATAAAATAATACATAAGTATTTATTCACTAGGGACAAATCAAATATCTTATCCCACGTGTCCCCAAATGAAACACTTAGCAACCTAACAACTTAGGGAACCCAAGGAACAGCAGAAGCCTTGCCAAATACGCTATGCACACATGTACCTTATTTACCTGAAATCACCATAAACTATAATGAGTATAAAACTCAGTAAGCATACTAGTTTTTCATATATCAAATACAAATACATATATGTACACGATGCATATGTATGATATGCTGTGATCAATCAAAATCATAATCTTATCAAATCACATATCATGTAAGCGCTTACACATTCTTTCAAAACACATAATAGGAATACCATTACTCGACTACTACTTAGTAGGACTTACATATCACATATCACATAATGAGCCAAATGTCACTCGTATGTGACATACCGTATGAGAGGAATAGTACAAGTGAGGTCTTTAAATCACACATATATAACGCTTATGCCCAAAGGTAAAAGCCAAACCCTCACCCTGATCATCGGTGAGTCCTCTCACATGTACCAATACGTCACCACACGAATGTGATGACTCACACTTCCTTTAGGTACCAATAGGATCCTCCCTACATACGGAACACATAACATATACCAATCCTGAAGGAAAGGCCACACATAAAGGCTCCACAAATCACATAAAATGCCTACTAAGTTAACAGTGAGTTCAAGTACCCTCAAATCACAAAATATTTCTCATGGACATATTATACTTCAAAAGCTTTCTTTGTTAAACGCATCTTATTTTGGAAAGCTCACTTTCAAAAACACATGTATGTCCATGCTCAATGTCAATGCTCACATTCATAAACATATATTCACATTTCATATCAAAATATACTTTGACATATCATAAACATATTCTTAACCCCATTTACAAAATCATACAAAACAATTATTATGTTTATTGTGATTCCAGTAGTAAGTCTAGTATACTTACCTCTTAACACTTTCAGCTACAAGACTTAAATCTCCTTAACCTATCAATGGAGATTAATCCTTTCATAAGCCTCACAATTCACACAAAATACTTTAAATAGCTTACAAAATTATACACAATGCATTTATCACATCAAATTGGTCTAAATACTTGGTTTCTCAAAACCTGTCATTTTGACCACTTACACTTAACAAAATTTTCTAATACATCAAATGATGTCCAATTACTCCGAAATCAGAATATATCATTCTTGACTCATATATACTTCTTATATATGAATATTATATCAAAATTCCTACACAATCCATTCCATACATACCATCGAATCCAAACTACAAACCTGACAGGATCAAGATACTTACTGAACAGTATTCAATCTCCCAATTTTATAAAATCATATACTAACTAAAAAATTATAAAACTACCACATAATTACTCTTAACACATATCTCAGTCCATGATAAATATTTCTCTTCCAAATCACTGCCAAAAATATTTTAAAACTATTTTATTCCATAGCTTTAAAAATCTGTTAATCAAATATTGCAATGAGCTGATACACTTTAGAAATTCATAACACTTCAACCACATTGATCTAAATTCTCAATTCCGAGTATATCATATTAGACATATAAACTTATCATATTCCACAAATTCATAATTTTTGAAGATCATTCAGTAGGACAAACATTGTTCGTCACTGTATTATACTGTTTACACAGGAAATTTCCAGAATTTCAGGGTCATTTTGGTAAATTCACTATAAATTCAATTTCCAGAATTTTCAATCGATTCAAAGTCTCAGAAGATCCTTAACATGTCTAATTTCATATACTCAAAACTGAAAACCAGAATCGAATCACAACAATTTATAAAATTCTTGGATCAAGAGACTATCAAGCAGAAATTCTACAATCCATCATGATTTATCAAACTATCTTATAGATCATCATCAATACTCAAAATATCATACGAAATACACATCAAATCCTCAATTATACATATTTCCAGAAATCAAAACTTAAAGAAATTAACATAATTAACACCAATAAATTGAGAAATAGTTGTGATATACCTCTTAAAATCCAAAATTCCAATTTCTTCTTCTTTTTCTTCTCCTTCTTCTCTTTCTCTCCCCTCTTTTCTCTCTTCTCTCTCTCTAAAAGAGGTAGCTCGACCAAAATGAGAGAATTAGGGTTTTAAAAGTGTATTTTTATACTAAGTGGCTAATTTTTAGTATTTACAAATTTGCCCCCAAAACTTTCAAAGTATTACAATTTGGTCCCTAAAATAAATCTAAAGTCTTGCAATTAAACCCAATGCTAATAGTATCACCTTAACCTATACAAACACTACTAATAACAATATATAAATCAAGTATCACCAATATACAAATAAAATACGTATATTTATACATATATAAATACTTATTCTTACCAGTCGTGGATACTGGTTACTACAATTCTCCCCTCCTTATAAGAATTTCGTCCTCGAAATTCATGACTTGAGCAAACATATGAGGATACTTAAATCTCATTTCTTATTCTCATTCCCAAGTTGCCTTTTCAACAGTATGGTTTATTCATAAAACATTTACAAAGCAATCTTTTTAGTATATAAGATTTGCTCATTGTGGTCCAAAATCCTAATAAATACTCATTCATATATTAGATTATCTCTAAGTTGGCTCATAGCTTAGTCTGTGAGAGGAGTACGAAACATTCATCCATAAAATAAACACATGACACACATTATGGACTTATAAAATTATACACACATAATTTTTACTCTTTTCTCCCATTCGTTCAATATTTAATAGGCATCTATACACTTCACCTTTTATTCATTAAAGAATAACATAGATGTAGAATACTCATACTAATCTCTTAAATAAAATTTTTAACTCTTCTGAAAATTTTAATCCTTTCAACATATACTCATACGTCATAATATCATTCTAAACAATATAGCATTTCTACGCAACTAAGTTGTCATTCAAATCAGAATATTGAAGGCATTATCTTAAATGATCAAAAATCAACTTCAATAAAATAAAATAAAAACCTTTAGTTCAATTGATTCTCAAACTATAGATCTCAACATTATATCTCTTACTCTAAATCTTTAAAAAAAATAGTCCACCTTATTGGACATCATTTTCTCATTGAGACTGACATGTCTGCTTTTTCTAATATGCTCGATTTCAAATAAAAAAGATTCCACTAGCACAATTACTGCGATGACAAATATGATTCTTTTAACTATTCCTTTAACGTCATCCACGTAAAAGGAAAGGACAAAACGATTATTGATTTTCTTTCATAAAACTCTATAAATAGCCTAAACCTCATAATCACTTTTCTAGCAATAAATAAAACCAACCTTCTTACCATCTTCATAATGAATCCCATTATCATAACTCCTCCTGTTCTTTTTTCTCCACCACAATTTTCAGACCTAATCAAAACCAGAACACTCCATTCCCGTGCCAAAGAATTCATCAGACACTACGCCATCTTAGCAGTCCAAGAACACGGCCTCACAGTTCTTGGTGGCCCTTTGTTCAACTTAGAATACCCTTTCTTTCACCTGCACTCTTTTTTCCCATTTCCCAATGGTCCAAACCTGTCCTTTACTTGTTATGGTACCTATTAGATCTGTATACAATTGCCATGGAATTCCCATTACTTAGAACCGTCCAAAAATTAGAAAAATGTGATGAAGATCATCCAGCCCTGATTTTTCTCCAATGGTTTTACCCAAAGACATGGTGGATAACTAAATTTCAACACATGATTGCAAACAACACAAATGCTGCAGTTCCCAGACAACATCTTTGGTCTGTTTTACTTCTCCAACGAAAGGGTATGATTATTTCAGATCATGAAATCCATTATTACCCCATTGTCAATGATTACCTCACCTTTACCCTTTCACTAAAGGGATCAATTAAGCTCTGGCCTGAAGAAGTAATCCAGCAAAAGAAAGAACTTGAAAGAATTCTTGCTCAGGAAAATCAAATAATTCCTCCGTCTGTTTGGATCTCCCCAGAAGATGCTGCACCTTGGGAACAAGTTGAAGCTGACTTTACAGAAGACCTGAATTTTGCCAATATACTCAAATTCCAACAAAGACAAAAATATCATCTTTCACATCTCAGAAATACAGATTACTCTACTCATCATCACCATATCCCAAACATGACTTATTATGCCAGATACAGACAAGCAATGGATAACCTTCACCAATGGCCTCAGCTAACTGTCCCGACAGAACCTACCCAATCTCAGCCAGTTGTCCCGACAGAACCTGACCAACACCAACCCAATCTTGACTTATCCCTCTTTCAAGACTCCCAACCTTATCTAACCGACACTCAAATCCAAGGGGAATCCAGCACATCCCTCATCTAGACCAGCTCACCTGCAGAAGATCAAGATATGGTAGACCCACCTTCCACTCAGCCAGAGCCCTCATTCAATGTATGGGAACAACAACTCCATAAGTTTCTCTCTTACGGATACGACACAGATGAAAGCGACCAGGGAGACTCATTTTAACCTACATTGCTGTTTCTGTTTTTCACAGAAACTAGATCCGTATTGTTCTATCACATCAAAGAGAGACTGACTACTGCTTTATCTTTATGTCAAGTGTGCTTTATTTTTCTTTATGTCTGCTTTTAATCTATCGACCAAAAATTAATGTTAAGACCACAAAAATTCTTATAATTAATAAAGTTAATTTGGCCTCATGTCCAAAGTCCAATTGTTAGCTCAAAAAGTCTTCAAGTCATAGATGCATTGTCGGCCATTAGTGCCAAAACGGCAAAGTCCCTAAGCCCATAAAATATGCCTTTATTTGACTTTTCTTAATCATCTTACCTAACTCATCACGCTTCCAACACAATTTTATCACACTTACATATCAAAAATATTTATTCAAATTTTGCGGCTTATTGTCCCTTATAAAATGATAAAGTAAAACTGATTCTTTTCATTTCTTTTCTTTTTTTTTTTTTTTGCCTCACAAGAATCGAGAAAAATATATACTTGAACATACTTACACATATGCTCCATAGCTATTATCAATTTGTCTCTCTATAAATACATTATTATTCCATCCTTATTCAAATTCGAAAACATTCAAAGATTAGGGTGAGCATAACAATGGAGGAAACCTCAGCTCGTCGATTTACAAAACTTTGTGTCTTTTGTGGATCCAACCCTGGAAATACTGAAGAGTTTACAAAAGTTGCAGAAAATCTTGGTAAGGTATTAGCTGAGCGAAATATACATTTAGTATATGGAGGAGGTAACCGAGGGTTAATGGGGTCTGTGGCAAAAGCTGCACATAATAAAGGTAGTCGAGTTTTGGGTATCATTCCAAAACCTCTAGCTATTGAAAATATTGTAGGAAAAACAGTTGGGGATGAGTTACAAGTCTCATCTATGCACGAGCGAATGGCTCAAATGCTTAGGCATGCAGATGCTTTCATAGCTCTACCGGGAGGTTTTGGGACCTTGGAGAAAATTTTTCAAATTGTCTCATGGGCACAATTACAAATCCACCAAAAACCCATTGGTTTGTTAAATGTTAATGGCTTTTACGACGGGTTGATATCTTTTCTTGACTATGCAGCGGGAACACAATTTATCCCACTTCTAGCACGACGGATTCTTATTTCAGCTCCAACTGTTGATCAACTAATTGATCAATTACAGTCTTTTATTCCTCTGTCTAATCCAACATTGCATCAGTTAGATTGGTCTACTCATGACAGTCAGAAGAAGCGCAAAATAGACTTAAATCTCACTCCGTAGCCTCTACTGTATTTTTGTTGCTGCTATTGTTGTTGTGTTGTTGTTTTCCTTTTCAATAAAAGTTGTTTCAATTGATGTCTTCAATACTCTACTTCTCTATATTTTGTCATCGAGAAAATTATCTCAATTTGCTCCATCACATGCAAATTATCATTATAAGATATTCAACATCACTCTTACTAAGCATATTAGTCATAACTTAAAAGAAAATCTAAATGGTAACATTAAGATCCACAAGGTACCATTATCCACAACAACAACAATCTTAGCAGCTTTTGGATACTGTGTCATCTTCACAAAATCATACAAAATTTAAGGAATATGTCAAACTTTTACATAACAAAGCTACAAACACAATCCTAAGGATTTGGCATCTGCTCGGTTCCCTTGACTCGACACTTAAAAGTCTACAGAATCATATCTTAGCTCTGATACCAATAAAAGCTGTCACGCCCCAGACCCAAAAGATCCGACACACGACATCACTTACATTCATTCAATAATACTTAAACATTCATTTTAATTTCTTTCAGAATTATAGCAATTGAATTATGACTGGGACAATTAGTAAACCGGAGATACGCAGAGTTTTCTCAGAGATTAACACTCTACTACGTCACCAGTAGCAACTTTGTTACCGAAAGCCCAGAATATATTCATTGTAAATTCTTACTAAAATCAATCCATTACTACACTTGGTGAAACTTAAACTAAATCCAACCACACACAATAAAATAATACATAAGTATTTATTCACTAGGGACAAATCAAATATCTTATCCCACGTGTCCCCAAATGAAACACTTAGCAACCTAACAACTTAGGGAACCCAAGGAACAGCAGAAGCCTTGCCAAATACGCTATGCACACATGTACCTTATTTACCTGAAATCACCATAAACTATAATGAGTATAAAACTCAGTAAGCATACTAGTTTTTCATATATCAAATACAAATACATATATGTACACGATGCATATGTATGATATGCTGTGATCAATCAAAATCATAATCTTATCAAATCACATATCATGTAAGCGCTTACACATTCTTTCAAAACACATAATAGGAATACCATTACTCGACTACTACTTAGTAGGACTTACATATCACATATCACATAATGAGCCAAATGTCACTCGTATGTGACATACCGTATGAGAGGAATAGTACAAGTGAGGTCTTTAAATCACACATATATAACGCTTATGCCCAAAGGTAAAAGCCAAACCCTCACCCTGATCATCGGTGAGTCCTCTCACATGTACCAATACGTCACCACACGAATGTGATGACTCACACTTCCTTTAGGTACCAATAGGATCCTCCCTACATACGGAACACATAACATATACCAATCCTGAAGGAAAGGCCACACATAAAGGCTCCACAAATCACATAAAATGCCTACTAAGTTAACAGTGAGTTCAAGTACCCTCAAATCACAAAATATTTCTCATGGACATATTATACTTCAAAAGCTTTCTTTGTTAAACGCATCTTATTTTGGAAAGCTCACTTTCAAAAACACATGTATGTCCATGCTCAATGTCAATGCTCACATTCATAAACATATATTCACATTTCATATCAAAATATACTTTGACATATCATAAACATATTCTTAACCCCATTTACAAAATCATACAAAACAATTATTATGTTTATTGTGATTCCAGTAGTAAGTCTAGTATACTTACCTCTTAACACTTTCAGCTACAAGACTTAAATCTCCTTAACCTATCAATGGAGATTAATCCTTTCATAAGCCTCACAATTCACACAAAATACTTTAAATAGCTTACAAAATTATACACAATGCATTTATCACATCAAATTGGTCTAAATACTTGGTTTCTCAAAACCTGTCATTTTGACCACTTACACTTAACAAAATTTTCTAATACATCAAATGATGTCCAATTACTCCGAAATCAGAATATATCATTCTTGACTCATATATACTTCTTATATATGAATATTATATCAAAATTCCTACACAATCCATTCCATACATACCATCGAATCCAAACTACAAACCTGACAGGATCAAGATACTTACTGAACAGTATTCAATCTCCCAATTTTATAAAATCATATACTAACTAAAAAATTATAAAACTACCACATAATTACTCTTAACACATATCTCAGTCCATGATAAATATTTCTCTTCCAAATCACTGCCAAAAATATTTTAAAACTATTTTATTCCATAGCTTTAAAAATCTGTTAATCAAATATTGCAATGAGCTGATACACTTTAGAAATTCATAACACTTCAACCACATTGATCTAAATTCTCAATTCCGAGTATATCATATTAGACATATAAACTTATCATATTCCACAAATTCATAATTTTTGAAGATCATTCAGTAGGACAAACATTGTTCGTCACTGTATTATACTGTTTACACAGGAAATTTCCAGAATTTCAGGGTCATTTTGGTAAATTCACTATAAATTCAATTTCCAGAATTTTCAATCGATTCAAAGTCTCAGAAGATCCTTAACATGTCTAATTTCATATACTCAAAACTGAAAACCAGAATCGAATCACAACAATTTATAAAATTCTTGGATCAAGAGACTATCAAGCAGAAATTCTACAATCCATCATGATTTATCAAACTATCTTATAGATCATCATCAATACTCAAAATATCATACGAAATACACATCAAATCCTCAATTATACATATTTCCAGAAATCAAAACTTAAAGAAATTAACATAATTAACACCAATAAATTGAGAAATAGTTGTGATATACCTCTTAAAATCCAAAATTCCAATTTCTTCTTCTTTTTCTTCTCCTTCTTCTCTTTCTCTCCCCTCTTTTCTCTCTTCTCTCTCTCTAAAAGAGGTAGCTCGACCAAAATGAGAGAATTAGGGTTTTAAAAGTGTATTTTTATACTAAGTGGCTAATTTTTAGTATTTACAAATTTGCCCCCAAAACTTTCAAAGTATTACAATTTGGTCCCTAAAATAAATCTAAAGTCTTGCAATTAAACCCAATGCTAATAGTATCACCTTAACCTATACAAACACTACTAATAACAATATATAAATCAAGTATCACCAATATACAAATAAAATACGTATATTTATACATATATAAATACTTATTCTTACCAGTCGTGGATACTGGTTACTACAACATGAGCAGTGAATTTTTTATTATTTAAAGAAGAATGAGATTCTCTTTCAGTATAGTTCTCTGGGCACTCTGCAATACAATGGTATTTTGTAGATGAGGAATCAAACTTTATTGGATATGATCCAATCGATAATGAGCTTTACCGACCTCCTAGAATATCTATGAGGTTATGCTCTGGAAACTGCAGCTCACATATTTAACAGGGTTCCATCTAAAGTTGTTCCGACCATTCTGCGTGAGATGATGAAAGGAAAGAAATAGAGTCTTAAATATTTTAAGTTTTAAGGTTGTCCTACTTATTTAAAAGTTATGCAACATGATAAACTTCCACCCAAATGGTACAAGTACCAATTCGTTGGGTATCCTAAGAATTCAATGGGATACCAGTTCTATGATCCAAAAGCATAAAATGTATTCATTTCTCGATATGCCACTTTCCTAGAGAAGGAGTTTCTCACGGATCGTAGGGATTGTAGAAAGATTGAGCTTGATGAAGCCAAGTAGAACCAGAATGAACCAGAGATGGAACCTCAAGCTCAATCGAGCAGAATATCTTGGACACCCTCTGTGTAGGTCAGATAGGATGTCTAAGCCACTTGTTAGGTATGGTTAAATTCCTGAAGGTGTGCTTGGAGTTTCCTTAATTAAAGAAAATGACCATTTAACCTACAGGAAGGTGATGTTAGACATCAACTCAAAAAAATAGCAAGACGCCATGAAATCCAAAACTGACTTAATACATCAGAATCAAGTCTAGAACTTGGTTGAGCTTCTCGAAGGAATAGTTTCTTTGGTTGTAAATAAATTTACAAGTGAAAGTGTGGGCTAGATGGGAAGGTAGAGACCTTCAATGCTCGACTAGTTGTAAAAGGTTATTCTTAATGATATAGGATCTATTATTAGGAAACCTTTGCACTAGTAGCGATGTTAAAGTCAATTTAAATTTTATTGGCGATTGCTATATATTATAACTTTGAGATATGACAGATAAATGTAAAAATGGCATTCTTGAATGGATAACTCAAGGAAAAGAAATATGTGGAACAACTTGAAGGTTTTATATCCAGCCTAACTATAAGTCTAGTATGTAAACTGAAGAAGTCCATTTATAAACTTAAGCAGGCTTCCCGAAGTTGGAATTTTCATTTCGATTAGGTAATTAGAGGGTCTGATTTCATAAAAACATGAAGAGGAACCTTGTGTATACAAAACGTTCAGTGAGAGTATGATAATTTCTTTATTCTCTAAGTAGATAATATACTGATCATAAGGAATGATATCGGTAACATACTATCGATCAATAGCTATTTGAATAAGAACTTCTCCATGAAGGATTTGGGAGAGGCTTGCTATATACTGGGTATAAAGCTTTATAAAGATAGAGCTAGAAAATTGATAGGACTCTCACAATCGTCGTACATCGATAGTATCTTGGAAAGGTATAATTTCACTCACTGTAAGACAGGTAACGCATCTTCTAGACATGACATTCATCTTTCGAGGAGAATGTCTCCTTAGACAGAAGATAAAAGAGTTAAAATGTCTAACATACCATATGCGTCAGCTGTAGAAAGTCTGATGTATTCTATGATGTGCACGAAACCTGACATCAACATAGCTAGAAGTGTTACTAGCTAGTACCAGTTTCATCCAGGTGACAACCATTGGATGTCATTTAAATATGTCCTTAAATACCTTAAGGGTACAAAGGAAAAATTTTTACTTTATAAAGATAGTGATTTTCAAGTTAGAGGATATACAGAGTCAGACTTTCAGTCTGATCCAAATGATAGAAATTCTATATTTGGATATGTATTCATCCTTAACAATGCCGAGATGAGTTGAAAGAGCATCAAACGGGAATCTAGAGCTAATTCAACAATGATAGTAGAATATATTGCGGCTTTTGAGGCAGCAAAAAAAGTAGTTTCGATATGCAAGATAATCACTGAGCTAGGAATAGTCTCAAGTTTGATGGATCACATCCCATTATTCTATTACAACAATGGGGCTATAGTACAAGCCAAAGAGCCAAGAGACACTAGAGATCTAAACATGTGGAGAGAAAATATCACATAATTTAAGAGATCTTGGCTATAAGAGATATAATAATTTATAGAGTTGACTCTATAAATAATGTAGCAGACCCACTGATTAAGGCCTTAACTCTAAAGGTGTTTATGAAATACGTGGAGTCTATGGGTATAAGATACCACTATGAATGGCACTAGAGCAAGTGGGAGTTTGTTGGAATTTGTGCTTACGTGCCATCCTATTATTGTATAAATATTTATTTTTGTAATATTTATATAATGTATATTTTGTTAAATCACTAATTAGATTAATTATGTGGTACAATGCTTATAATGCTTATAATGCTATAGACATTATATGATTTAGAAGAGTTCATATCTTGTCTAAAAGAATTTAGATCAGCGCTAAGAGTTAATATTGCTGAGAATTATAAATGTTAAAGAGTTAGTAGGTTATACTAATCAGCAAAATCTAAAGAGTTAGAACATGGTCTGTAATGGGACAAAGACCTGAGAGTACACCAGTAATAATATAGTTGCAAAGAGTTGCAAAAGGTGCTAAGAAATATTATTACCCAAGTTTATTCTTAAATATAATGTTCCTGATCTAATCCACCGATGCGGGTCTATCAGTGGAACCTTTTATTTTAGACCAGTGTATGACTATATCTAAATGGTGCAGATGGTTGTTCTTAGCTGACCATGGATTTACCGAAAGCTTGTAAGGATTGGATACTGAATGGGTTCAACGAGGACCCTAATAGACATCATATGAAGCCATCAATGATATGTCTTCTCGAGTTGAGCAGTATGTGTGGTCTTTTTACTTGAGTGTCACAGTGGACTTGTGAGTAATCCATTATACTGTGGTTCCACATATGTCAGAGTCCTTTCATACTCTCATCGCTACGTATCACTGGGCATGGTCAAATGGTCATAGAGTCTAGTATAAGCAGATATAAGGTCTGTCAACTCACATGGTGAGTTGTATATCCAGATGCTTTCATCCGAAATCTCTTTAAAATACTTTATTGATATAAGACACATCACCTATATTTTTCATGTTAAAATTTTCAGAGAGAAATTATTTGACTTTATGTAGCAAATTCTTATCATTGGTTGCAAGTAAATTATCATCTATATATAAAATAAGAAAATAAGTTTACTCCCACCAAATTTTTAATATATACATTGATTCATAATATTCTCCATGAAACCAAATGAAGGGATAACATCATAAAATTATTAATACTACTGAAGAGTTGTTTGTTTCAATTCATAATATGAATTTCTTAAGCTTCCACACCAAATGCTCACCTTTACTAAAGGAAACTTCTTCTAATTGTTTCATATTGTTAGAGTCGGTGCTTACGTGCTATCCCTGAATGTACAAATACTTATGTATTTGTACAAGTGTACATTCTTATTAAATCGCTAATACCTAGTTATATGGTATTATGCAATATAACGTTACAGACATTATAGATCTGAAGGAGTTCGGATCAGATCTAAAAAAGTTTAGATAAGGGCTCATAGTTAGCTATGCTGAGAAATATAAATGCTAAATGTTAGCATAACTAAATGTTAGCTGGTTATAATACTCAGCAGATCCAAGAGTTGGAGCCTTGTTTGTAATGGGATATACACCTGGGAATATACTAGTAATTGCATAGATGTAAGAGTTGCAATTGGGTGCCAGAAAATGCTAGTTGCGAAAGTATGTTCTTAAATAATTATCCCTAATCTATTTCTGCCGGTGCGGGTCTGTTGGTGGATATCTTTATATATAGATCAGCATATGTCATACCTATAGGGTATAGATGGTCATTCTTAGCAGACTGTGAGCTTAGAGCTCGTATTGACATATGGGTATCTAGTTAGGACTGGATATATAACAGACTCACGAGGGCCTCCGATAGACACCCTATATAAGCCATCAATGGAGGGTCCACTCGAGTTGAATAGTATACGTGGTCCTTTAACTTGAGTGCCACGGTGAGCTTATAAGTGATCCATCATGCTTTGGTTCCACGCATGTCACAGACCTTTCATGGTGTGACCGTTGGGTGTCACTGGGTATGGTTCAATGCTTATAGAGTTCGGTGTGTACAGATATGAGATCCGTCAACTTGCATAGGGAGTTAGATATCCAGATGCTTCAAGATTGTATCTCTGAAAGTCTTGTAGCCACAAGCATCAATTCCAGGAAAGTGTTCTGCCAGGGTATAACAATATGTGCAAAGGAGTTTGCACATATTGTTCAGTGAGATACAAGTCTAGAGATAAGATATGGATGAGCACTATGGGATTTGACGGTGATAATCTATATCCCCGCACATTCAGGATATTATGACGGAAAGACTATACATATGCATTGTAACCTCAGCTTGCATGGTTCAACGCGTTGATTTGTAATATCCGTGATGTGTGCGTGGGGCATTATTCATGGACTCATAGAATAGTTCCATTTGAAAAATTAGCGTAGGACTTAGGGAGTCCCACGATATGGAGTGTACTCGTTGTACACTGGGGAGCGTGCTGGATTAAAGTGTTTAATCCAGCAATATTCAGCACTACTATAGAAATGCATGCGTGTTTGTATTTAAGTGTTAAATACAATAATTAGTTAATAATAATTATTTACTAATTGTATTATAACACGTGGCGTATTGTGGACGCTCAGTTGAGTTTACTTAAGCGTGGAGTTTGGTGGGACCCACTAGGGGATATGCTTGGTAACTATTCATAAAGGACAAAATGATCATTTCATACTTTGATTATTTAATGGTTAAATAATCAAAATATCTCTCTTATTATATTATATAATATATTATTATTTATATTATATATATATATATATAAAGAAAGAGAGAGAGATTTGTGTGTGTGAGTTTCGTGACTCGGGAGAGAAAAGCAAATGAAAGAAGTAGAGGAGAGAAAAGGAAGAAGAAATGGTCGAGAGAAGAAGGTAAAACAATAGGAAAAATGAAATTATTTTATTTTTCTCTATAGTTTCAATTGAAGCGATTGTGGATTGCTTCAAATTCTCTATTTCTTTTCCTTTTAGAGAAAAGGACATAAACACACACCTGGCCATTTTGGAGATTAAGAGTTAATCCCGTGCTAGATATAGAGCTACTGTTCTAGCTCACTAAGCTCATCGTGTTGGTGACTAGAACTGCCCACGAGTTGGTCTCCATGCGGACTTCAAGGAAATTCGTGTATTACGTTATATGTTGAGGTGAGTTCTCAATCCTATTAATATATTAATGTGATTAATATATTTATTTATTATATATCTCACGCTTTTGCCGCGTTAAATTCGTATATGATACGCATTTTAGGCAATAAACGCAATTGCACATGCATACACCCACGTTCATTAGATTCCCTGACACATATGAACCTGTTTCTCTATATCTTTATTGAGAAAACTTGTTTTCACATCCATTTATAACATCTCTAAGTTAAAATGAGTAACCAATGCCATAATGATATGAAAATAATCTTTATTGGGTACAAAAGAAAAGGTTTCCTTGTAGTCCATTCCTTCTATTTGAGTGAATTCTTTTGTATCAAGTCTTAATTTATATCTTTTGATATTGGCCAATAAGTCTTTCTTTATGTTAAAGACCTATTCACATCCAATTGCTTTTGCATCATAAGGTAACTCAACAAGATCCCAGACTTGGTTAGATATTATAGAATTCATCTCTTCTTTCATGGCATCAAACCATAAATTTATAGCTTGCAAAAATATTTTAGGATAATTTTTAGCTCCAATGTTATAGTCCTAGATTGTTATAGATATACAATATAGTCATTAGGAATTTCTTATTTTCCTATTCTAGTAGATCTTCTTAAGTATTTACTTGCCTTATAATGAACAAATATCGTCCTTCTATCGACACTGCCCTTGATCTCCATTTACATCTGTCATCATCGCATTTTAACTCAAAATGATCTTTGGTGGACTTGTAAACTCTAAAACTCCATTTGCCCTTCAATGCAACTATACTTATAGCTTTATCAATTTCATCTTTGTTGTTATACAACTTTTCTACAAACATGTCACCAATCTCAGTAGAACATATCTTTTTCGATATGTTCAAGTCAAATGGTGGTATTTCAGGCTGAAACTGAAATGAGTTTTCTACCTTAACCCTTTCTTATATGCCATAATCATTATTATTATCATCACCTTTATCATCAGCATTATGCTCATCTTCGTTGTTGAAATGTATATAGTAGGTATATATGGTAAGCGTAAAATAGGAAAACACTAATGATGTTCCTTTTTTGCATAGAAGACTTCCTTTCTAGGGCTATCCTTTTTTCTATATATTGTAATCTTTCTTTACAATGAATAACACAACAGAATTATATTCTCTTCTTTTACATGGTATCAGAGCTATTGTGCTCTCTTTATTTTTTAGTTTTTTTGGTGAATTCGCCTATTTCTTTTCCTGCCATTATGTTTTCTTTCTTTTTCAGGTCGTGTCCTTTATTCTGACATCACCAGTAGTTCACCGGAGAACCTCTAAGAAAAACAGAACTTGAACCTCCGTTGCACGTGCCCCACGCGCCGTTGTCGAAATTTGACCTTTTTTTCTGATGCGCATAGACTCTCACCACTCGCATCCTTGTCCTCAGACAGTACCAGCGATCACTTTTGTGGTGGCCCAATAATCATCAGCTTCTGTACTCGCCGCCATGCACCGTGCCTCTCCTCAGCTTAATGTTTTTTTATCTCAGTCTCCTGTGAGCGTGAGGCTTCACCGTCGACACCAATTACTCTATACGACACCGATGACCCCAAAACCACCCACTATGTCCTTACCATCACCGACCGCCATCACCATCGCCGAAAATATGCCATTGCCTTGCCAAAAAATTGCTCTTAGTTGTTTGTTGTTCTCTCCTTCCTCATCCTCTATAATTTGTAAGCCAATATAACTACTGAGAGCTCTAAAATAGATTCGGTTTTTTTCTTTGGTTCATTCCTGATTATTTCTACTGAAACATTGGTAGGGGGTAATAATTATACTTCTTGGGCCACATCTATTGAATTATGGTGTATGAGATATAGTTTAGAGGACCATTTAACTACCAGGGTTACAGATTTAAAAAATAAAGATACAACTTAGTGGAAAAAGGTTGATGCCTTATTATGTAATCAATTATGACAAACCATCGATCCTCAATTATATCCCATTTATAAGGCTTGTCGAACTTGTTTTGATATTTGACATCAAGATGAGTTCTTATATACTAATGATATTCAAAGGTTGTACTTTATGGTCTCAAGTCGGGTTAGTTTAAAACAACAGGGTATAGAGATGTCAGAATTCCTTGGCAAGATGACCTCCCTCAAAACTGAGTTTAATTCACTCCTGCCGCATAGTGAAACTGTTGATGACGATCTTGTTCAAAGAGATAAATTCTTTATGGTTCTCACTCTAGCATCACTTAGCCCCGAGCTCTCATCAGTTCGTGATCAGATTCTTGCTAGTGCTGTTGTTCCTTCTATGGATGATGTCTTTGCCCAGCTGCTTTGTGTATCTGCTCCAGGTCATCAGTCTGGGCCCTCCACCACTGATTCAAATTAGTTCGTCTTGGCATCTCAGTCACAGCCTTCTTTTAAAGGAGAGCAAGGTGATCGTGGAAAAAGTCATCTTAAGTGCACTTATTGTCATCGGTAGGGATATACTAGGGAAAATGTTACAAATTACATGGAGGACCTCCTCGGGCTGCTAACCTTGCCCAATCTGATCAGTCTGACACTACAGACAAGCAACCTCCATCCATGAATCTCACTGGTGCCAACTATGAGGAATACCTTAAATATCAAGTTGTTAAGCAGTTTACCTCTTACATTAATAAGTTATCAACAACAATATATAATTAAACTGAAATTATATTTATGATTGCATTAAGTCATCAAATATATATTTTTTATAAAGATGGTTGAAAAATGGTTGAAAAATATTGTCATCTAAAAACGTTTATTTGATGCTTCTTTATTGTACTTGCAGTGGCATACATCGCTCGTAATACGTCGTATTTGTGTGGCTAGTCAAAAGTAGATTATTTTTAACAACCCTTCAACGATGACTCATTCTGATCAAAAACAATATTTTCAACCGCATTATACTTGTTTCTATAGCATTATGTTATATATGAGCTTTTTTATTATAGTGAAAAAATCAGAGTTTTTTCATTGAGCTTAATTAATTATATAATCTAATTGTTGAATTAAACATGTGTAGATATATTTGCGTTTTTTATAAAGAAAATTATTAAAAGATAAAAGTTGATGGATTCAATTAGTCTAATAATTATGCTACTTAAATAAAGAACTGAGAAAAGCTTTATTTTAAAGAAATTCTTTCTAAACCATTTTTTATTGGAAAACTTTCATTGCCTTTTAAATTGTTTATATATTATTACTTTTTTCTGTTAATTGTTTTAGAGCTACTTATTTTATTTAGAGTTTTTAAAAAGAAAAATGGTAGTGAACAATTATCAATTATTCCTAAAAATAATAATAAATAATTTTAAAGAACAAAAAGAAAAATTGTATACATGAGAAAGAAAACTTAAGGAAGTACTGGTTGTTTTCTCATTTTTATATATAAATTGTAAAAGAGACAAAAGCTTGTCCATTCTAATGCATTATTTATTTAACTATCTTTATAAATATGGATATCAACCTTACCACTAATTTCAATTACTAATTAGTTTTAGAATTAATTGTACTTTATTGGAGATTTTACTGCATCCTAATACCTCTGACTGGCATTTAGTATTGTAAAATTCTAAAGGCTTTGTGGAATACTTCATTTATTAGTAATCAAGAATATAAAAATATATATAAAATAAAAATAAAAAAAACAATCATCACAAAATACAAAATATACATTGTTTAACAATAAATGTGTACATTTATGACAGATTAAAGACCCACCTTCTTTTATTAATGGTTCACAAAGAACATTCAAATCATTAAGTATCTCATAAATTACTTAGATCACTTAAATTTTACAATAAGAGATTAATCAAGGAATACAACGAATAGTCAGAGTTCTCTTTTAAATAATCTATCAATGCTCTCTTGAGCACTCAACATTATAGAATTGCCTAAACTCTCTATTCTCTCTTATGTTTATATCTTTGATACTTGATTAATTATAAAGGGTTACAAAAGTTTATATAGTATTTAAAAATTCACTAAAAACACTAGATCTAATTGAAATAAAAGTCTACGTGCTTAGAAACTCTAAAACAAACTTAAACACACAATCAGAACTAAATCAGAACTTTTCTAAATGGTCAGCACCATGGCACTAATACAACTTCGAATTAACACCATTGTGTTCCAAGACCAACGCTACGACGTTGGCTTTTTATTTTTGGCATCGGAGCACTGAGTAGCCAGCATTGCAACGTCCACACTTGAAAATGTCACCGCTTGTATTTTCACGTTCTTCTTTATCTGCTTCTCGTTTCACACTTTTTTCGTATGTTCAACGCATACTCAATTTCGTATTCGACTTCTATTGAATCTTCAACTCAAAATTAAATGTATCATTAATTTTAAATCACCAAATTTTAATAATAAATAATTCAATAAATTATTTAAAAATACATATGTCTAAAAGCGAAAATAATTATCTATATAAAATATTAAATAGTCTTTTTTTAAAATATTAAATAGTCATGAGTGAGGATGTTTGCAATGTTAGGAAGCCCGGTTTGGCTGCACTGGAATCAAGTTTGAATCATTCAAACCTGTTGGAGTATTTCTCCAAACCCGCCTATTTTCGACTTTTACATAAGTTTCCTTGCCTTGTCTAAATTTTCTCTAATATTTAATTAATTTTATAAAGGAACTCTGATTACTAAATCACCGTAAAAGAAAAGAAAAAGAGAAAAATAACCCATATTACAAGATTATCCCAATTGCACTAAACCACCGAAAAAGGAAAGAAAAGATAAAATGTGAATGATACAACGCCTAACATATAGTTAAAAAAATAATAATAAAACTTTTTTCTTATCTAGAAAAAACTTAAGAGCAAACAATGAAATTCAGAAGTAGATTTCCAAATACATAGCTGGTTTGAATCACTTCTTAAAGCCTTGTGATTCCTTAATGCAATAGAAATAATATTTCATTTACTTAATATTTTTTAGCTAGGAAAATGTTTTTGTACTGATATCAATGTTTTCCAAGTGTGGAATATTTTCTGGTTAGACAAATGATTATGAAGCATGTTTTCCAAGTGGCTGGACCACTAAAAGGACTTGGCTCTTGAGCTTCACTCTCATAAAAAAATAAAACACCCCGTGGAAGCTCAAAAAATGATCATCATTCATCACAATTCACCATTTGCTTCTTTATAATCTTTCATCACCAGGAATATCTTTCAAACCAACAATAAAATCACTATAACCATTTCAAATCAATATATGTATGGCATTTCTAGACCTGCCATTTCTTGCATTTACTTGATTCTGGTCTGGCTAAATTTACCAAAGAATCAACATGGGTACATTATTCAAAGCCAGTTTTATAATATTGTAGTACTGCAAATAGAAAGGGTCTTTAAATATTTGTCCACACATTAAAAATAGCACAATTATAATTGAATGAGGTAAATAGAAATAAGAAAATACAGTACCAATTTGTTTCACTCCTCTAACCATATAATATCACATAAGATTTATCTATTACAGCGAGGTTACTATAAAGATGATGCTCACTGTGAAAGACATTCAGTTTAAGAACAGGCAATTTGGAAAGAAATAAGAGCGAAAGAAAATTGATTATCCCAAGCGTATTTGAAGGTGACATTAGTAAATCCGTAGAAAGGATGTTCGTTGATGACAATACAGGCATCGCCAGATACCGCTAACACCGAAGGGTCGACTGGTTCTACAGTCTGAAAGCCATTGCATACGCAGTTGTTAGAGAGTGGCACCTCAAATTCGGGCTTTCCTTCCACCGTACCATGGGCTACCGCGATCGACGATGTATCGCACTAGGTTCTTTGTAATCTCCCTTTCGAAGTAATCAACTTCACATTATCAAAATCCTCTAACACTCATTTTTGGCAACTCCTTCACATTTTTATTAAATTCCTCCTCCTCTCATAACTCTGGCCCAAAAACTTGCTCAACACATAAAGCTTCCCTTTGTATTCCCTCAAAAGATCCTTCAAATGCTTTATTATATGTAGCTGCCTTGCAAGAAGCAAATATAAATCCAGGATCTGTTCATCCTAAAGCTACTGATCCTGGATTGATATTTGTTGCTTGCAAAGCATTCAACAGAAACTGAGGAGAGGCATAACAATAAAATGGCTAATTGGCTATTGCTCCGATACAACAATTAAAACCAAAACTCAATTACCATACAAAAACTTTGGCCATATTTAAAGAAACCAGTAAGGATCTTGGTTTGAGCTTGAAAGTACGATAGAAAATAAAGAAGAGAGAAAGAGTTAATGAGTGATTGAATTGATCTTTTGTTAGTGCCACATATTTATAATGAAAAGTTGAAACGTTTTTCGATAGACGTCAGAGTAAGAGTAATTAATTACTTGTTATTTGTGTTATTTTGATGCTGACATAAAACAAATTATCTAAATAAATCGAATTTTTATTTGTCTTATGTTGATGCAATGTAAAACAAACTCAATTATGTGCATTTAATATAAAACAAGATTAAATGATTTTCTTTTCTCATGCTTCTAGTTTTTCATCTATATTTCCTTGTCATCTATTCATATTATACTCCAAGTATGTTAATTATATTAGATTGAGTTTTTTTGGAATGGTTTGTTTTATGTCTGCGTCAACATAACGTCAAATATGGCCCTTAACACATGGATTTTGATTTGATTGAGATATTCAAGTACATTTTTTAGATTAGTCTAAGGACATAAAACAAAAATTATGTCTATATTCGTCCAACATTATTTTTTGGTATTGATAAAGAGGAGGAAATGTGTTGTGTTGTGGTATTACTAAACCGACAACATTATTCTGTCATTAAATACATCCCAAATTCACATTTCACTTTGATTTTTAACTGTTCATCTATACACTTTTTTTTTCTTTTTTAATGAATATTTGCAAAAAAATTACATTATTTTACTAGATTAAAATAATCTTAATTATATATATGTACAAAAGTAATAATTTATAATAAAGCATAATAGTTAAATGAATTTAGGATGATCTAATTAGTATTATTATCCCTCGTTAATTATATCATATTTATATGGTTATACTTGAGCAAATTTTAATAAATAATATATGGGAATATCAAGCCAGGATCTGTTTATCTTAAAGTTTTTTTATGACAAAGGACTCAGGGCAAGATTTGGTCAAGGATACAAATTCGCATACAAATGCAAGAAAGGTAAAGAAAAACTCTTTGCAAAATAAGGTGATTATGTGTGTTGAAACAAAGCACAAAACTTTATTCCATGGATCGGGCATATAGAATTGTCCTGGAATAACTATCCAGAAAAAGAATTAAGCTGTCTAGCTAATAAGATTAAGAAATGTTTTCTTTAACAAAATCTTGATGTTATAATAATATTATAAGTTCTCTTTATTATTTGTAAATTTTATTTTATATATTAGTGTATTTACTAGTTTCTGAATAAAATTAAATAAAGTTAGGAATTGGGACTGCCTTGCAATATGGGTTGTGACGTTTCTATCATTCTAGATTTATTCTATAGTATTGAAAAGTTTTAACGATATTGATAGTGAAATTATTTGTATCTGATAGATTTAATTCTTTGAGTTGATCAAATAATTCAAATTAATTTTGGAATTAAAATTTTAATTTCAGTATCATAAAATAACTCATTGTTATATTATATTTATACGGACAAACTTATACTTTATTAAATTTTATTTTTCAGGTATTATTTTTTTAGGAAAAAAGAAAAGAACTAGATGTTAATTTGCAGGAACCACGTCATTGTCAAGTCTAGCTGTAATTACACTAAAAAATATTTATTATGCACAATATTGTACCCAAAACGATATGTTAAGCTGGCTATGGATGATTCTCAGTCGACAATATTTTAAACTTTGTCATTGCTATTATTTCTCCGATAAACCTCTAAAAGGATGGTCACTCGTACAGTCCAGAGGTGCTTTGCTGGCCATCTCTCTCACATGTACTTTGAGAAATTACCCTCTCATGTGATGCTAATTAATGAGGTCATGGCATGTCTCGAGAATAAGTCTTGAAATGTATTATATATACTATGTAGTTCCTGTCCTTGACAGTCTCTTTGTGGGAATTTCAAGTTGTAGATATAGGAAGGGCAGTAAGGTGAGGATTGAAGACATTGCCAAAATGGTAACGTGGTCTGTGTTATTACTATAAATAGATTGAAAACAGAATAGATAAGCAATAAGTTCAATTACCTCCAGCGAAGACGTAAAGAAACGGATTTTTCATAAGGAGACAGTTCATAATACAAGTCTTTAATTAGAATGGAAAGCAATTACTTTTAACCAGAGAAATAATGAAAGAAACTACAAAATTGAACATGGTCAAAACTGTTGCAACCCATACCGTCCAATTGCCAATAAATGAACCAAGGCCATACTTTCATTTTCACGTGAAGATATCAAACCTATGAATTATTGGATCTTCATTCCCAAATAACAAGCAATTAACTCGGATGCCTAACATTTACACACTTTGAAGGTAATTAACAAGTATTATAAATATGTGCCATTAACACACAATCAATCACTGAAAACCGTCCAAAAGAAAGCATGAGAATACAAGAGGGATGTGCTTAATCATAAAAGAGGACGTGGTGGAGAGAGAGGGGGGATAAAGCTCTAGATTTGGATCTTGTAGAGAAAGAAGGATTACAAAGCTTGGTTACTGAGACGACGAAAGAAGCAAGTGGTGTGGATGTTGATCAACACAATAAATACATAATTTATTCTAATAGGTATTTTATAAGATATAAAATAAATAAATTTTATCTGGATAGGGATATTAATAAATTAAATAGGCAGAGATAATTTTTTTTAAAAAAATTTGTACTAGTAATATTTTTTTACCTTAAGTCAAAAAAGTTAATAATAATTCAAACCTACAATCCAAAAGTATAAATATAAAGAAAAATTGATAGTTTAGTCCCTTTATTTTTATTGAATTCACTCACTTGGTCTCCAACATTTTAAAAATTACTAATTACTTCCTTTAGACTGTTTTTACTACTATTTTTATCTTGAAACATACTTTTTTGTTATTATTTTTATCTCTGAGCAATGATCATTTTCTATTTTAAGGAATGTGATTGATAATTTTTAAAATATTAGAGATTCAATGAATAATTTAATAAAAATATAGGGACTAACATAATAGAGATACTATAATAACCACGAGCGCATTTTTTGTTTTTGTTTTTATTTTATTTTTTAAAAGCTGTCACTATTTCTCTTATAATAATTGACATATTATACCAACATCTATTTATCATTTTATTGCATGACCACGTTATAGAAGGTATACAATTTTCTTTAAATTGAAGATAAAAAATGGCAATATGTATGAATGAACAAATTCTATATTGGTTGGTTCATAAGAAACCTTGTGTCAATTCTTCGGGTTGGAGTTTCTTTTTGAAACTCAACTCATTTTGCTTGCGTTGCGTTTTTTTTTTTTTTAGGGATTAGATTTATAGTTTCTCGTATACTCTTCAATCATATATATCACGACTATTTTGTTAAGTCAAAGATTAAGATTTAGTTACAGTTTTTCATTGATTGTTTTTATAAAAAAAAAAATTAAGAAGAAAGAAAGAGAACAAAGGCGAATAGTGGGTGCAATTGTAATTTGAAATCATGAGATGGAATAACTCCTGAAGATGACATTTGATACTACATTTTGGATTTGATTGGCATCTGATCTCACATCTTCTCATTTATTTCTTCAACTTGCCTATATCTCTGAATATTCCTATGCCCTCTGTTTTATACCACAAGTTTTTTATTTGCTTATAAATCAATTGTTGAAGCGGAAGCACACAAACGAGTTAAACAATTCATCCAAATAATATAATAATACAGAATAAATTATTAAAAAATAAAAGAGAGAAAGGGTAGAAGAAGAACACACAAAGAATTACGTGGTTCAGCAACTTGCCTACGTCCACGGCGGATCAAGATCACACTCTTCTCTTATTATGAATCACAAGACAACCACAAAATATACCTATTACAAGAAAGATCATAAAGAATACTCTCTCTTGCTCTCTAGGGATTTTCTCTCACAAAGAACCACTAAAAACAATTATTAAGATTATTGTTGATCACCAAGATCTCTTTAAGATCACAAAAATCTCACTAACTTGATCACAAAGGTTGTCAAGTTCACTCTCTGTATTGTTTACAAGCCAATTGATAGCCTTTATATAGGCCTTGGGACGTCCTAGGTATTCCCTATACGTGTGGGAGTCGTATTAGGGAGTCCTAGAGCAAGTGGGAGATGAAATTAAAAAGTTTCCTAATTTCGGAACACTGTTCCTGCGTTCAGCGCCGCGGTGCTGGTTAGCGTCGCCGCGACGCTGGCCCGATATTTGCTGAGCGCTACGGCGCTGGATCCCAGCGCCGCGGTGCTCAAGTACTGGAAGTGACGCCGCGGCGCTCATCCTGGTCACCACGGCGCTGGCGCCTGATGTGCGCCCTTCTTCAGTTTTCACCTCCTTTCGCGTTCGTCTTCGATCCGTGCGCACCCTACGTACTTGGCTTGATCCCCAAATCATATTTCAATAATTTTTAATCAATATTCTTACATCAATTAATACTCTAAAAAATAATTTGTATATAGGGTAGTTAATGTTGGTCCAATAATTATATATGAATATAGAAGACAATTCTTTTATGTTCAGTAAATTAGTTCTGATTTTTATCGATAGCTACTTCAAAGTTGACAAACACTACAAGAAATGTTTTTTTTTTTTTTATCAAATGTTTTCAATTATTAAAATTGGTCATATAACTTTTTTAACTGAAAATTTTAAGCTATCGAAAAAGGAGAAAAATGTGTTATGCAATTATAAGGACTAATTATTTGTTGAAAACACTTTGGTTTTTAGTCATTGATGATCATATTTTAGTGAAAATTATAGATGCTAACATTAGTTCCAATGGCGTAAGTAATAGTAAAAAATGTACTTATTTTTAAACTGATTTGTTGTTGTAGATAGAAATACATTTCTTTTTATTATGATGGCATTTTTTATTTGGTGGTAACAAGTTATTATTTCAATCAAATACACTAACGGTCCTAAATTTAGTGAAATTTAATTAATTTTTCAATCGCATTTATCATCTGTTAAAAATTATATCTTTATTTTTGATTGCATTTTTATACACTCATTAATGTAAATTTTTTTGACTAAATGATAATGTAGTCATAAATAATTGTTAAATATTTTTTTTCAGTGGAGCCATGTTTTTATTTTTAATGATTACAAATCTCAATCAAAAATGTAACTTTATTTTTTACCAATGATTTGAACATAAAAAAATGTAATATTTATAATGTTACTAATTCATAATTGAAATAGTAGTATTTATTTTGATTAGATATTGATGTAGGCAAAAATAAGTCATATTTTCAATTATTGTTTTAGCAAGATGAAATTAACACCACTTATCTTTTTTAATGATGGATTTGTTAAAACTTAAATACAATCTAAACATGCTTCAAAATAAATAAAATGCATTTAAATCAATGCAGAATTAAATGAATTAAAAGACATATCTATTTCTATTGAATTCTGCACAATCTAAAAGTATGGTTAAGCTCTACTTGTGTAATTTGGCTCTTCTAAGCTCTCTACATAAACTCTTTATGATGATGTTTTTTCTTAGAAATATTGAGATCAAGTATGTGAGGCTTAGGGGACCAAAACTATAAAATAAAAATGCATATTAACTCCTTCCATTAAGAAGTTAATATGGGGTTTCTTAATTGTAGCTTTTCAGGTTATTCCACTAAAAGTTAAGGGCTGTACTCTAGTAACTCATGTTATAAAGTAAAAACTCATTTAATTAAAACTCATTTAATTAAATTAGGTTTGGTCTTTAGACCAATAATAACCACTTAATTTACCCTCTAATTGATGCTTATAATTAAAGTTAGGCCTTGAAAAAAATATCTTACCTCTTTAATTACTTATTTGCCCTTAAGTCAATGAATGCTCTGATGATCACTTTTAATATTTATATATTTGTAAATAAATTTACAAATAAATATTATTATTCAATAAATAACTTATTGAATAAATTACAGCCACAGATTCAAATGATCAAGTATTGCAAACAACTTAGGTGAATATTATTTATTAGATTCTATCTTGCAAATATATGTTCCTACGACCCATGAAATTATATCTCTAAACTATTGAGGTGTTGACCATTTATATGGATCTCACTTCGTAATAACTCAAAAGATGTAATGCATGAATATAAGTTCATTATTTGCTCAGAATTAAGATTAATCAAGCTTATTAAAACTTTTATGAATTAAGATCTACGACATTTAGTTAACCAGATCAAAATTCACAATAGTCCCGTTCAATGTAACATATACATTGGTGTTTCTACTCGAAGTCTCTACTTCGATGATTAAGGTAAATCATCTATTTATAAGAAGTAGAAAAATTATAACTTTACATAATGAAATGTCATTTTCATTAATTATTGTGAACATGATTTAATTTATAAAGAAATTGTAGTCTATACCCTCTATATTAGTATCATATGCCTAATATATAGACACATACTTTTATAAATATAAGCTTATTAATAAATGCTCAATTATATGTATGAATAAATTTTTATTAATTAAATAAAATATTATTTCACATATTTTAAAGGCATAAATGACATTATATGTCTAATAATAAGAACTTTGGTCATATAAGAAATCAGTAATGATCAAAGGTTTGAGCTTGAAAGTATAGGAGAAATAAACAGAGAAAGTAATGAATATCTTCGTTGTTAACATGCGTGTTACTGGTGATTGAATCGATTGTTTATTAGTGGCACATATTTATAATGAAACCTTAGGCAATCGAGTAATTACTTATTTGTTATTTGTGTTATTTGTGTATTAGTGGTACGTATTTATTTATTTATTTATTTCTCATGCTTCTATTTTTTCATCTATATTTCCTTTATATCCATTCATATTATACTCCAAGTAATGTTAATTGTATTAAATATTAAATGCAGATTGAGTTTTTTTTTGGATGGTTTGTTTTATGTCTACGTTAACATAACACAGTTGTTAACATTAATCAACTCAAATATGACTATTAACACATGGAATTTAATTTGATTGAGATATTCAGGTACATTTTTTTATGTCTATATTCGTTCAAGATTATTCTTTGATATTGATAAAGAGGAGGAAACGTGATGTGTTGTATTGTGCAATTGTTATAAGTAAATGGACAACATTATTCTTTGTCATTAAATTCACCTTAAATTCATACCAATTTCAAATTTCACTTTGACGTTTAACTGTTGATCTATACTCTAGTTTTTTTTTTATTCAATATTTACAAAATTTTATATTATTATATTAGATTAAAATAATCTTAATTATATATATGTACAAAAGTATTAATTTACAATAAAGCATAATAATTAAATTGAATTTAAGATGATTTAATTAATATTATTATCTCTAGTTAATTATATCATATTTATATGGTTATACTTGAGCAAATTTACATAAATAATAGCTCGGAATAACAGGAGAATAGAAAATTGTTCAAATTACAGTATCAAAATGTTTTGTAATGGCATTAATTTCCATTCTTGAATTTATGGAATATTAAGAAGTACTAAGAATTGATAAAGAGGAGGGAATCAAAAGATATTATTTATATAGTTTATGAATTGAAATTGCCAACTCAAGTTATTTAATTTAATTAGACGAGTAACCAATTATCTTAGATACAAAATAATTATAAATTGAAATTGCTAACTCGTGTTATTTAATTTATTTAGACGAGTGGGTGTGGGTATCCTTACGCAATTTATCCTACACAAAAAAAAAAAAAAAAAACTAAGAAGTATTATGCTATTACATATTTGATATTAGTCATTTGAGCAACTGCTGATATGATATGATTTGGTGTCAGATTTGACTCCTTAACCGTAAATGCTGAATTATGAGTCCAGAGAACAATATCTCGAGTATTGTTTTTATAGTATGATTTGGTGGTTAAATGCCATTTACTGCTTATATCTATTTTAGTAGTTTACGCAAAAAGTAGCATTAAGGCAACGTGACAAAATAATAAAAACAAAGGCATAATAATATAACAGAGGATATGGGTAGTGAATATACTCTAGAATGACTCCGTTAGTACTCACTAACTCTCTCTGTATATATATATATATATAGATTATTTATATTATCAAATTTATATTTTGATTTTGAGATATAATATTTTCAACAATAAATAACTTTTTTTTAAGCCCTAAAGGGATGATGTACTACAAGCCTATAACAGTGTTGATATACAAAAAAATGTCGAAGGGCTCAAGTCCAAAGTCGTATATACTTGATCAAATACAGTTTACGGGTATGATATACGTGTTGGTAGCTGGCACCGTGTGTCAGCTACATAATTGCTGGCACACGGTGCCAGCACTTATTTCATGGTGGACAGTCATTTCTTGATTGTCCACCATGCTAAACTCTCCCTATAAATGGGAGAGTTTAGCAATTGATCCTATAATGAAAATTAGAGAAAGTTTTAAAAGTTTTGAGAGAGTTTTTGAGTGATTGAGAGAATTGGGTGTATTAAAATTTTAAGTTGTAAGGCTAAAACACTATAATACTTGTATTCTCTATTTTTAATAGTAAAAGATTCTTCTATCTTCGCCCGTAGACGTAGGCTAAAAGCCGAACTACGTAATCTTGTATTTGTCTTATTTTTATTTTCATTATTCTTCTTAATTTCGCTTTAGCTGTGACCCTGCATCACCCCTTAATTTCCTAACAAGTGGTATCAGAGCTTCTAGTTTAAGGAGGTCACTATTCACGTATACAATTACTATTTACGTATACAGTCATTGTTTATACGTATGGGTACTATTCACGTGAAACAGTAAGAGCCAATCCTAGCAGAAAGTAGTCCGTGGTGAAAAGTAATGGCAGCAAAATACAAAGTTGAGAAGTTCAATGGGGGTAATTTTACATTGTGAAAAATGAAAATAAAGGCGATTTTAAGGAAAAACAAGTGCTTAGAAGCGATTGATGAAAGGCCCGATGGTATCACTGATGATATCAAATGGAATGAGATTGACGGTAATGTAGTTGCTGATCTGCATCTAGCACTTGCTGATAATGTGCTATCCAGTGTAACGGAAAAGAAGACAGCAAAAGCGATCTGGAATGCTCTCATAAAATTGACTTTAATGAAAGTATTGACTTTAATGAGATATTTTCCCTTGTGGTTTGACTCACGACAGTCAGAATAGTCCTAGCAATGTGTGCTACATTTGACTTACATCTAGAGCAACTAGATGTGAAGATAGCTTTTCTTCATGGAGAACTTGAAGAAGAAATTTATATGCTCCAACCAGAAGGCTTTAAAGAAGAAGGAAAAGAGAACTTGGTTTGCAGGTTGAACAAATCTCAGTACGGTCTCAAACAGGCGCCGAGGTGTTGGTACAAGAGATTTGATTCCTATATCATCAGCTTTCGATACAACAGACTTAGTTTAGACCATTGTATATACTACAAAAGGCTTGAAGATGATAATGATTTCATTATTTTGCTATTGTACGTAGATGACATATTGGTGGCAGGCCCCAACAAAGATCGAGTCCAAGAATTGAAGGAACAGTTGGTTAGGAAATTTGATATGAAGGACTTGGGACCAGTAAATAAGATTCTAGGGATGCAAATTCACCGAGACAGAAATAACAGGAAGATTTGGCTTTCTCAGAAGAACTACTTAAAGAAAATCTTGTGGCATTTCAATATGCAAGATTGTAAGCCAATTAGTATCCCACTCCCTATTAATATCAAGTTATCCTCTAAGATGTGTCCTAGCAAAGAAGCAGAGAGGAAGAAGATGTTTCGAGTACCGTGTGCATCAGCAGTGGGAAGTTTAATGTTCGTTATGATTTGTACTAGATCAGACATTGCACAAACAGTGAGAGCAATTAGTAGATATATGACGAATCCTGGTAGAGAGCATTGGGGTTGTGTTAGGAGGATCCTTAGATACATTAAGGGTATTTCAAATGTTGCTTTATGTTACGGAGGATCAGATTTTATTGTTAAGGGCTATGTGGATTCAGATTTTACAGGAGACCTTGATAAAAGAAAATCCACTACTGGCTATGTGTTTAAACTTGCAGAAGGAGCTGTAAGCTGGGTTTCAAAACTGCAAACTGTTGTGGCATTATCTACTATAGAAGCAAAATATATGGCAGCTACACAAGCTTGCAAGGAAGCAATTTGGATACAAAGATTACTGGAAGAGCTCGGGCACAAACAAGAGAAAGTTGAATTGTTTTGTGATAGTCAGAGTGCCTTGCACATTGCAAGGAATCCAGCTTTTCATTCAAGAACAAAGCACATAGGTGTTCAACATCACTTTGTTCGTGAAGTGGTATAAGATAGAAGTGTGGATATGAACAAAATTCATACAGATAATAACCTAGCAGATGTGTTGACCAAACCCATCAATACCAACAAGTTTGTATGGTGTAGATCCTTGCATGGCCTAGCAGACACATAGGCAACATGACTTTGGCGAAGAAGAAAAGAATGGTGTGGAGATTTGATTAATTCTCAATCAAATCTCCAAATGGGAGAATTGTTGGTAGCTAGCACCGTGTGCCAGCTACATAATTGCTGGCACACGGTGCCAGCACTTATTTCATGGTGGACAGTAATTTCTTGGCTGTCCACTATGCTAAAGTCTCCTTATAAGGGAGAGTTTAGCAATTCATCCTATAATGAAAATTAGAGAGAGTTTCAAAAATTTTGAGAGAGCTTTTGAGTGATTTGAGAGAATTGGGTGTATTGGAGTTTTGGGTTATAAGGATAAAACACTACAATACTTGTACTCTCTATTTCTAATAGTAAAAGATTCTTCTATTTTTACCCGTGGACGTAAGTTAAAAATCGAACCACGTAATCTTATGTTTTTCTTATTTTTATTTTATTATTTTTTTTAATTTTACTTTAACTGCGATCCTGTATTATTGCTCAATTTTCTAATAATATGAACTTAAACTACTTTTTTAAACTTAACCAATTAGTCATATCTAATAGGTTTAAGATTACATAAGAAAAAACTTAGTTATTCAATAAAAAAGTAAATTACTTTTTAAATAAAATTCTATTAAAGCAACCTATATTAAGAAAAAACCATACTCGTTACTTTCATCATCAACACATTATCCATTGAACCTCATCATATTAAAGCAACCTACACGATTTCCAATGCCCAAATTGCTAATAAAAATAAATAAATCAAAAACACTTGCTCAGAAAACAAATGAAAAAAAAAAACCCTAAAATAGATCTGGGTTTCCTTAAAACATAAAAATAAGATTTTTTAAGATTTGAAATTCTAGCTTTCTCTCATACCCAAAACACATACCAAATTTCACTAAATCACCCTAAACAGTTCCTTAAACTCTTCTTAGTGTGTTTCTCTATTAAATAGTAAGTAAATATGGTTCTCACACTCTCACAACTTAAGCCAAATTTGTTCGATATAAAAGCTTTATAACAAAGACTGTCAGAGTGAATACACACAATTAAACCTTTGATCTCAAAAGCTCTTCAGGGTTGCAGTGGGCTTTATTTTCAATCTCAATAAAGGTGAAAATGTTGAGATTTACGGTTTGTAGTTGCATCACCGTAGAATCATCACAGCAAATTTAATTCTACCACGTAGCGATCTCTTAAATCCGCCTCAAACATTCGTTGAACGTTGAATAGGATAGGACTATTAATCAAGTACAAATAAAACTTTAATTTTAACAATTGTTTTTGTGTTATATCATGAATCTTGTGAAAATTGCTAACTTTATCATTAAGTAGGAGCACTTGCAGCATGAAGTTCGTGGTCTAGGGTTGCAACCTTCTCTCCTCATTTGAGGGATGTGCCCATTTAATGTATTTAGATTTTGTTCAAAGATTGATGAGAAATGTTAAAGTTACTAACATTATAGGGACTTTTTAGTTATTAGGGAATTAGAATATTTACCATTGTGTTAGCTATTATCTCGTAGCCATGCTTTTATGTAGTATTCTTTTATATAGGCTAAGGATTTCATGCTTATATAAAGAGATTTCAATTTCTCTTACATGATATTGGAGTTAACCTACGGATCAAGGTTTTTATATATATATATATATATATTTATATGTATTTTTTTAACTCTTCGGTATGCCAAATTTTCACCAACACACTGTCACTGCTATTGATTATGACATGGCCGTGCCCACAATTGGTCACCATCTCAAACCAATAAATCAAGACCACCATCAAACTTAAAAAGGGATGTTTGATTCTTTTCCACCATTCTCGCTGCCTATTCATCACCGGAAACATCAAACCATGTAATAATTGCTAAGAGTGCCGCCATTCACGCCCAACTATTGGCTAGCATATTTATTCCTCAACACCCTCACTAATCAAGTCCTTACACATCAATTTATGTAACCTAGCCCTAACCACCCCTTAGATTGCGAAAATCCGGCCAAAGAACAAGCCAAATCTATCATGCCAAACTATTGCCTGGTTCACACTCCTCTCCACATTTAAGATGCCACTGGCTATATCAATCAACTCCATGTTGTCTGCTCTTCAAGATTCGACCTTAGCCGGTTCGTAAATGGGGTCCCTTCGCCATCGACGTCGAAACTTAGATATGGGCATTATATCTTAGCAACTATTAGGTCCAATCAAAAATTTTTAAATAATTTTAGGGCATATATGAAATTTTAGATAAAATTGGAGTCTAACATGATTTTTTACATAAATTCGGAATAAATATGTAAATTGAAATAAATTGGGGGTAAATGTAAAGTTTTAAAAAATTACGAGGTGGACCTAATTTTTTATGATAACTTTTCTATTATTTTTTGTACTGCATTAAGTTAAAGTTCTTCATGTCTCATTGAATTTTTTTTTAAATATATTTTTATAAACAAAATTTTCGTTTTGGTTAAAAGAAAAATTTTAAAGTTTTTTTTTATTGGGCAAATTCACCTAATAAATATTTAGCATTGCAACTCATCAAGAGTTATGCTATTTTTTTTAATTACTTACTTTATTTCTTTTGATAAAAGTTTGCCTACCATTTTTGCGCAACTCGCCTGTGGTCTTTGGTCTCTTCATGGTTCGCTTATAATTTTTACATGCAAGTTTTTTTTTTTAGTGCACTTTATGATTATTATTTTTTATATTAACGCGTTTGTATTTGTAATGATTATTTTTAAATTTTTTATTAATACATTTTTACTTGTAGAAGTTTTATTCTTAACGCACTTTTCAATCTTTAACAACATTGTGATTCTATAATAATGATTGTCTCTATTATAACGAATGTCTCTTATGTGTGCTATTATAAATTTATCATATTTTTTATTCAGCTATTTTGTTATTTTATTTTTTAGTTTGATTTATAAACTCACCCCATCTTGAGCTTAAACTGGACTATTAAAGTTAGCAGTATATTATAGATTTCTTTTTTAATTATTATAGAATTAGAACATTTTCCTTTATGTCAACTATTCTCTCATAGTCATAGTTTTATGTCTTTTTTTTATATATACTAAGAATTTAGTACTTATATAAAGATAGGATTGTGTAATTATCATTTAGAATAGAAATAAAGAGATTTTAATCTCTCTAATAGCAAACAAGACTTCATGCTTCTCTTCTCCTTTATACAGGTCAAGATCTCAAGAGTGCACGTACCTGCGGAATGCCATAAACATTCAAGGACCCGAAGATTACTATTGAAAAATAAAATAAAATCAGAGTTTCAAATATTACAATTCCCAACCCAAATTTTTTCTATAAAAGAAACAGCAACTTTTATTATATTATGATTAATTCTAATCTAAAAAATGATCCCAAAACTTAACTGCTACCATTTTTAGTTTTTTGAATTACGTCTCTGTCTCTCTCACCTCTCTATTTTATACAGTTCAATATTTCAAGAGTGCTCAGATGTCAACCTACTACCTGCGGAATGTCATAAAAATTCAGGAATCCGAAGATTATTATCGAATAAAATAAAATAAAAGTTCAAATATCACATTTTTGAATCCAATCTTTTCCAAAAAAAAATAAAAAGAATTATCAATTTTTATAATATACCACAAATGTAATAATCCTAATTCTAGAAAATGATTCCAAAACTAAACTGCTAAGCTTTCTTTGAATTATTTCTCTCTGTTTGCTTATCCAAGATCTGAAGAGGCCCTAAATGTCAGCTAATTCCCTGAAGAACAAAAATAAAATTAGAGTCCAAATTCACATTTTCAAATATATATGAGAGGAGATGAAATAATTAATAAAAAGATTAATCATACTTGATATTAGAATATTATTTATTTTTATGTTTTTTGTTTTATTTATTATTTACTTAAAAATATTTTTATTATTTATATTGTTGAAAGATATTATTATATTATTTTAATTTATTAGTTTAATTATTTTTTATTATAATATAAATTAATTTTATATTATTAAAATTTATGCATATAAATTAATATTTGATAATAGAAATGAAAAATGAAATATAGATGAAAAAATCATTTCTCGCATAAAAAAAATGTTCATCTCTATCCCACTAAATTTTTATGAGAAATAAAATAAAAAAAGTTTAAAATAAAAAATAAAGTAAAGTAAAGAAAAGCCTCATTGCCCCACCTGTCCCATTGCGATCCCTACTTCACAATTAAACTTTTCCTACTTCACAATTAAACTTTCTTTGAATTATTTCTCTATCTTTCCTTGCCTTTTTACTTCATGCAGGCTAAGAGCTCAAGAGCGCCCAAATGTCAGCCGATTAACCGCTGAGCATTGTAAAAGTTCAGGGACTTGAAGGTTATTATGAATAGTGAAAATAATATAGATCTCAAATATAGGTTATTATATGATCTAACATACTTCCTACCCTAATCTTGTTGTATTTCTGTCACACGCTAAATATCTTTTTATAGATCTTACTTTGACATACTTTTGACTCTACCCCTGTTGTACTTCTGTCACACGCTAGGTATCTTTTTGACATTCGTTTGAGCATATTCTTAGCATATTCCATATAAACATCTTCGCTAGTGAATTTGATTAAGTATAAGGCTAAGTTTGATCAATTCAGGGGCGGTCCCTTGATAGACTTTTCTTATTCGGCTCGGTCATGGTCTGAGACTATCCTAAAGAGTTGGTCTTTTGGTGACTTCATTGATTGTACCTGGTCAGCCCGTCCGTCATAGAACCGACCCAGTTTACCCGTTGATGGACTGATATGGTTAATGTGTAAAGGGGGGTCTTGATTGTATCTTAGCCGGTTTTATTGAGCAAGTATTTCAAGTTGCTTATCAGATTCTGCACTATCTAGTCCTGCCAGGACTTGGCTTGATAGATGTCGCTATGGACTTATCTTCAAAGTATGCAATTCTGCAAGGAGTGGTGGTGTAATATCCAATTCCTATTAGTAGTATTGGCACCTAAATTTTGGTATAGAACAATAAAGACACCGTAGGGTTAATCGATTTTAACCCTATTAGAAATATTCCTTTTATGGTGCAAGTGAGAGATATTAGACATAATTTGATAATTTCACACTCGATCGGAGCGTCGGACGAACCTAGAATATTTTCAGAAATTGTTTCTATTAGCTTGAAAAAGGAAATTCTAATTTACTACATGAATTTCCATTTAAGGGTTATGTATGGAACAAGCCTTTGTTGAGAAACATAATCCATATATTAGAGAATGGACCAATTAGAAGAAATCTCATGGATTGCCAAGTTGAAAATTCTAGTTAGTTCTTTGGACTATTCTAACTAGATAGTTACAAATGAACCAATTACATACTTAGTTTTCAACTAATGGCAAATTAGAAATTTAGAGTAAGTTGAAGGGCAAAATGGTCAATTAATGGATAACTATATATATGTTGAAAGTGTTTAGATTTTTCAAGAGAATAAAAAAGTAAACGTTTAGAGCAAAAGAGAGCAAAATTCGTGCAAGGGTTGGAGGTGCTGCTACAGTGAAATTTTAATTTTTTTTAAATTATGTTTCATGCTTAATCAAGCCAAAATAAGGTTACATACCAATTTCTAAGCTCAATTGAAGCCTCCATTAGTGAAAATTCAAGAAAAAGAGGTAAGAAAAGCATTGTTTTGTGAGATTGATAAGTAAACTTTCAAGATTTCTTCAATTGATGTTTTTGTGTGCATTCTTGATTTAGATTGAGTTAAATTCTAGTATGGAGCTTGAAGGAGTCATCAATTTGAAGAATTGGCAAGGTAAGAATTAGAGTTTTGGGTAATTTGAATGTAGAGACTTCAATTGATTGTAATTAGAGTATTAGAATGAAATTGGCTTAATTTTAGTGTAATTAGAATAAGAAATTGAGAAAAGAAATATGTTGGAACCTAGGGTGAAATTCTGTCACTTTAGGAAATTTCGGGATTGAGTGGTGTGTTGATTGAGTTGTTGTGTGTAAATGGTGCCTTATGTATGTTGAATGTATATGGTTGATGAAAAAACCAAAAATAAAGAAAATGGGACATAATTGTCTATTTTGAAAAGGTGAAGGACAATTATGTTCAACCAAGTTATAAGGCGTTTAATAATTTTTAGGGTGCTGGGTGGTGAGTTAGATTAGATTAAATGACTCCGTAAATGAAAATTGAAAAGTAGTATGCATTCGGGCTTTGTATGCCGATTAGAGCATTTAGTAGTTAAATGAGATTCTAGTATTCGATTTGGTTCTAAATGTCATTTATGGCGCGTAGGTGAAGAAAACCAAGAGCAGTAATGGGAGCACAAATTCGGAGCGAAATTGAGCCTAAAATGGTTGTGAGTGAAAATCTACCATTTTATTTACCTTTCGTTTATTATGTTTCTTCATAATGAAAATGTATGTTTTATGAGCTTTCAATGCATAAACATGATTTATGATCTTAATATATATCTATAGATATACATTTGTATGTTCGGTTTAAGAAACAGTTTTAAAATTATTGCATTCATTTTAAAGGCCATTAGTATCCTCAGATTATAGTAGTGATGATTGTATTAGACCCGGTCGGTATATCCCGTGTACATGGGCAGGTTATGGGGTGTGTCACTAACTTCGGAAAGTCAGGATATTGAGTCATGTAAGTCGCTCTATGTGTACGGGGTATTATCTCGCTATATGTATGCGATGTAAGATTCCACTACATAGCTAGTGAGATGTCTTGAGATGTCACTGTGGGTGCTGCTAGTTGAGGTGCCCCATGACCTACTCACGTGTGCTGTACTAGTTGAGTCGCTGCGTGAGTATAGAGCTTTAGGGTTACCATTGATATAGTTTAGAAAGAAAATGGCCGAGCGAGGACTTTACTGATTTTCAATTTACCGATAGCATTTATGCATTTATATGCACATGGCAGTTATTGTGTTATATAGATTTTGAATATTTTTTTTCAAAGATGTAGATAAAACTCGCTCAACAAGATTTCATCAGCATATGATATTAGAAACCGTTTTACAGCTTTACATCAGTTTTAGAAGCATGATTTATACATCGGTACGCAAGCTGCTAATTCTCTTATTGCCAAGAAGTGGGCCAAATCTGAAGATCATTTTTGTATATATAAATGTGCCAAATAACACATTTTGCTTTTTGTATAGTAGTTGTTGACATGTATATTTGTATGTATGTTTTGAACCAATAAGAAGAGATTCGATATTATGATGATCGTTTTTACTTTTTATGAGTATGCTCATTTTGTGATTTAAATGAAACTATTGAGTTGTGTTGGATTTAGTTTTGGAAAGGACCGGAGGTCCGAATTAGTAGTATTGAGAAGTATTTGAAATAGAAGTGAAATTTCTTTACAGGTTTTATATGAATTTTCCAAAAAATAAGGGAAACTTTACCCCATTTTTTTTAAAATTAAGATGTCGTTTTCAGGTATATTACAATATTTTTTCAGTAATAGTAAGAACTAAAAAGGGGTTCGCCTCCCGAAATTTCTCATCTTGCCCAATTATGTTCTGAGAAACTTCTGTCAGGGTGCCCGGTAGGGCCGCTGAGATTTATTGTAGAGGGTCTTGGGTCGGATTCTGCTAGGTGGGCTCTAATGAGGGTTATTCTAGAGAAAAATATATGGCTGGGCCTTTGAGAGTTGACTTCTTTTGAGTTTTGAGGCTTTAGGTGCGAAGGTGATTATCTGGGGAAAACATCATCAAAATAGTAAAAATATTTTAAAACAAAGTATTAATCATATGCTTTAAGTAACCACAGGGCTCTAAGGACCAGCACTGTGGCATTGAGCTTTTAGTTTTTGACACTTTAAAATCAAACACGAGATCAAGTATGTGTTGAACATATAAGAGAAATGCAACACAAGAAGCGGATGAGTGGAAAGGCGTGAAACCATAAGGTTTAGTTAGACAAATGTTTATGTCTTGATAATGCATGTTTTCCAAGTGTCGAATATTTTCTAGTTAGATAAATGTTTATGAAGCATATTTTCCAAGTGCCTGAACAACTAAAAGGACTTGGATCTTAAGCTTCACTCTCTATCTAAAAAACAAAACACCACGTGGATGCTCATAAACTGATCATCATTCATCACAATTCACTATTTAGTAATTCTTTGTAATCTCTCATCGCTAAGAATATCTTTCAAATCAGCAATAAAATCCCTATAATCATTTCAGAAGCCATTCAATTAATCTCCCTCTAAGTAATAAACAATAAAATCCCTATAATCATTTCAGAAGCCATTTAATTAATCTCCCTCTAAGTAATCAACTGGACCTTATAACTCTTCGTGTGTTTATTAAAATCTTCAACACTCATTTTTTCAACTCCTTCACATTTTTATAAAATTCTTCATTGTCAGATAACTCTAGTCCACAAACTTGATTAGGCACATAAATCTTCCCTTTATATTCCCTCAAAAGATCCTTCAAATGCACATTGACACACATTTTGATTTTCGCTCTCTTTGTTTGATTTATGAAATTAAGGACTATTTCTAAAAAATTTCCATACTTTTATTCTCTCTATTTTATACTAAAAGATCCTTTTAAGTTTTTCTCTTTTTTTTATTTGACATTATAGATTAATTAATACCACAAGTTTTTCTTCTTTTTTTTATTCTCATATTTTCTTTCCGTGAAAAATAATTGGAAAATTTTCATAAATAACCCTTCAATTTTGTTATTATTCTTTTTTAACCAAGTTTTAAATCATTATCTTTTATTAACCAAATATTTTAAAATATGACACTTTTATCATAAAATGAAAATGACACTATTGTTCTACTCTCTACCGAACCAAAATTTTAATATATAAAAATTTTGCTAGATTAAAAATCTTGAAGTTGCCATTGCATATATCGGATCTTAAACAATATATTTGTCACTTCAAATCAAGAAAATTGGCGATTCTTGGTAAGTTTTTAGAATTTTTTGAGAATTTTTAATGTTATTAGAAATTAGTTAGAATTTACATTTGAAGCTAGAAATAGGTAAAATTAATGAATTATATGTGAAAAATAGGTTAGAATAGTGTAAGAAATGTTGAAAATGAGCCAAACAAATAAGAGTTTGGGGTGTATTTTATCGAAACAAAATGATGCCCGATTCGGCAGCTAGCAGCCGCCTAGTTTCTCTACAATCTCGGGGCCCGAGATGGGCTCCAAAATATCCCCAATGGCGCATCTCGTAGCAACATCACAAACTTTGAATCAGCAATGCTGCACTATTACACCACGTGGCACCTTCATAGGCTGTCACGTGGCGCAATTATAATTGTTTTAAAAATTAAGTATAATTTTATTTAAACTTTTTTCTAAATTAAATATAATTCTATTCAGCAATTAATTAATTAATAAGTTGATTAATATTATAAATATTTGTTAAATAATTAATTTATCTATTATAATATGATTTTTTATGTGTTATTAAGTAATAATAATTATAATTTTTTATAACATTATTTATTTAATCAGCACCTTTTGTAATTAATTATATATTAAAAATATTTATTTAATTAATTATCATAATATGTTGATTAATAAGTTAGTGTTTAATTTCCCTTCCCTTTTTATGTCTGTTGATTGAATTAATATATTATATGTGAATTTTTTACAAATAATATTATATGTTAGTAGTTAATATGTATGCTTGTTATTTGTTAATAATATTAATTTATTATTTTATTTTATTTTCTTAATTGTTATAGAAAAAATAACGTATCAAAAAAATATATACTTTTAGAGCATATATTGTTTCGTGCATCAGTGACGACGTATTTGAAGATATGGGGTTTAAACTCTCTATAAAGAAAAAACTAACAAAAAATCAAAATGCATTATTTAGGCAGACATGTATGGGGTATTTCTTAGATATGACAGATTTAACTTTCTCCAGTATTTTGGTGTGACACATCCAGAATATAAGAGTTTATTCTCAAGTGTAGAATTGTCGAAGTAATAAATAACTCGTTGAGAATGAGGTCGATCCACAGGGAAGTAGAATTAAAATTACAAACTATAATAACTTTAAAGACAATTAATGTAGTATAAGATGTTTGCAAATATTAATTCAATTAACCAATTCAAATAAAAGCTAAGGTTATAGAAATCCACTCTTGGCATAAGAAGTAAGAATATATTTAACTTTTTTTATAACTCAATTGGAATCCTCACACAAATGAGGTTCCAATCGAAAAATATAATAATTAAAGTTTATCATCATTTATATATTAATTAGTATTTATTTCTTTCAATTATTATACATCAAATCTTATAAATGAGTTCAAGTATTTATTATGCCAATCTTTATATTTGTCTACAATAAATCAAGACTCCCACTTTACAAGAAAGGGTATATACACCAAATCTTGTAAATGGTTTCAAGAATTTATTGTGCCAAGTATAAAGTTTGTCAATAATAAATCAAGATACACCACTTAGAAGAAAAGATATTAATATTACAAATAAAATAAATACATCATATATAAATTTGCATAACTTAAGAATAAAACATTAAATACATGAATAAGAGTTAAGTATTATTACCTTACTAAGAGTTTCACCCTTTCACCTTAGCATAAAGAAAATTACTTGAATATGAGAAAAAGAAAATGCAGAAGAAGGGGGTAGCTTCAGACTAACCTCAAGCTTAGGGCACTATAGACCTAGCCAGCACATTGACTTTAGCTCCAGCTAATAATAAAACTAAAGAAAAAGAAAAGAAATGGAAGAAGAGATAACATGATTTTATTAGTAAACAAGAGAAATAATATTACAAAGAGATAATACAAAAGATAAGTATTTTAAACTAAATCTAGTTCTCTAATTACATGTTTTATGCATAAACATGCTACTTATTTATACAAAAATATGGATAAATTGAGACAAATGAAGAGGGAACCACTTGGATGATAAAAAGTCAAGAATTGTGGCAAATAATTTATATTGATTATCATTAATGCACCCACTTGTTTATCCAATTTGAAATTAATGTAGTTCGAATTAGCTGCCACTCAAAATATCAAATTTGTAGATAAGTCTCTTATATTTTCAAATAGAGTTGTCTCATACATATTAGATACATATTTCTATAGTTATAGGCAAAATACTAATGACTGTTCGGATTGGGTCTGTATTGTAAATTGGGTCTGTATTGCAGATTAGTTCTATTTTAGGCCATGTTCACCTTCTAAACGCTCAAATTTTGAATGCCTTTTGAAATACAATATGTTATCCCATTGAGTCAGCTCTTCACAGGATTAAGCATCACTCCAATTGAATTCCTAGATAGAAAGTTATGCCCATTTTACCGTACCTGCTACAAAATAATTAAAAGCTAATTAGGTACAATATTATAAGCATACTTAAGGTAGGGGGGTTACAGACACTAGTAATACAAAATAATGATATAAAACCCTTATTAAATATGTAATTTCAAAGCATTATTGTCCTGAAGAATAGTACTTACTTGTTCAACTAAAAATGCTTTCTTTTTCACACTCAATTTTCTTTTTATTGTGCATAAATTCTTCAAATATTTTGTATAAGAGGGAACTTGTTTAATAGCATCTAGTAAAGGAATATTGACTTTTTTCTGTTTGAAGATTTTAAAATTTTCATGATTGTGATTCATCTTCTTAGCATTATGTAATGCATGAGGAAATAGGGGTAGAGGTGAGGGTTTGTTATTTTCTTTCTTAGGTGTAGGTTCAATGCTTTCCTTACCCTTAGAGATTGATTCATCATTCTCATGATGTTCAGGAATGTCTTTTTCAACAATTTTACCATTCCGAAGAGTGATAACCGTTTTAACTTGATCCATGTATTGGCTTCTTGAACTATATACATTTGAGTTACGTTGTCCTTTGGGGTTTGGTTGTGGTTGAGAAGAAAATTTTTCTTTCTTATGAATGTTTAGTGCGGATGCAAATTTAGCAAGAGTATCTTTCAAATCAACAAATATTTGAACATTTTGAGAATTAATAGACTCTTGCTTTTCAATGAATGCATGCAAAGTTTCTTCAAGATTTTCTTATTAGGTGGGACATATGGTGCACAACCTTGATGGTTTTGAAAATTTTGGTGTGGTTGGAAATATAGTTGTGAAGCCTATGCTTGAGTGTCATTCCTCAAACTAAAATTCGGATGATTTCTCCATCTAAGATTGTAGTTTTGTGAATATAAGTTATGATTTGACCGTTTGAATGTGTTTAGAACATTGGCTTGTTCATTGAGATATTCCCTAAATGTAGAAAAAGATGGACAATTATTGATAGAGTGATCATGGGTTTTACAAATGTGACACATAATTTCGTAAACAGATTTTATTTGACCACTCTTTTTTATTTCTAAGGTTTCGAATTTTCTAGTTAGGAATCATAATTTGGCTTGAAGGTCATGGTCTTCCCTAAGATGATAAATACCCCCACTAGATGTAGTGGTTTGATGTTTGCCAGGTGCCTAACAGGTACCAATATTGTCCCAATTTTGAGCATTTTCTGCTAGTAAATCTAGATAGTTCATTGCCTCTTCTGGGTCTTTGTCCTCAAATGTTCCATTACACATAATTTCTACCATTTGCCTAACTTGGAGTGTTAAGCCCTTATAAAAATTTGATACTAGTCTTCATGTTTCAAAGCCATGATAGGGACAGGTATTAAGTAATTCCTTATACCTTTCTTAACATTAGTAAAAGGGTCTCTCCTAATTTTTGGGCAAAAGCGATAATTTGTCTTTTGAAAAAATTTGTTCTATGGAAGGGAATGTTTTTTTCTTCAGGAATTATTGTTGTATCTCATCCCATAAAGAAATAGATCCTGGCTTAAGATTTTGTAGCCATGTTTTAGATTTATCTTTTAAAGAAAAATGGAAAAGCTTAAGTCGAATTGTGTATATGCTACAATTTTGGTCATTATACGTGTTACACACTTCTTTAAATTCTCTTAGATGCAGATAAGGGTTCTCTACATCGAAGCCATGAAAAATGGATAAAAGTTGGATAATGCCTGGCTTAAAATTAAAATATGTTGCATTCGGAGAAAATATTAAGCAAGATGGTGCACCGGTTCGTTTAGGGTTCATGTAATCTCTAAGTATCCTAGGTCGGTTATGGTCATTATGTTAGGACTGATTGTCCCTGGGTCTATGAGTCCCTCAATTTGATTTTCGCTCATGGTGTTAATTGGTGAAGAATGAGAAGATGAAGGAGAATCTAACAAATTATCAAAGGAAGTTTCGAAATTACCTTTCACCAAATGATGAGAATTAGGATCTCGAAACTAACCACTCATACAAAGAAATAAAACCAAATACAATAACAATAAATGTTACAAATAAGAAAAATAAAATAAAATATAAAACACAAGTAAATAAAATAGGCAAAACTAAAATTAAAATAAAATAAAGATAAATAATTAGAACTCAGATTAGTAATGTTAGATTAGTCAATATTAGATTATATAATAAAAAGTTAATAAATAAAGAGTACGAGCTTTAGCTTTTCATGAAAATAAAAAGTGAATAATAAATAAAATAAAGCAAGTTAGGAGGTTTAGCCTTCCATGAAAATAAAAAGCGAATAAATAAAGTAAAACATGTTAGGAGGCATAGCCTTCTATGAAAATAAAATAAACAAACAAACAACAATAACAAAAAATGTTAATTTCACTTTCCCAACAATGACTCCAAAAACTTGACACGTTTAGAATATAGGAGTTTATTCCCAAGTGTAGGATTGTCGAAGTAATAAATAATCCGGTGAGAATGGGGTCGATCCACAGAGAAGTAGAATTAAAATTATAAACTATAATAACTTTAAAGACAATTAATGTAGTATAAGATGTTTGCAAATATTAATTCAATTAACCAATTTAAATAAAAGTTAAGCTTATAGGGATCCACTCTTGGCATAAGAAGTAAGAATATATTTAACTTTTTTTATAACTTAATTGGAATCCTCACACAAATGAGGTTCCAACCGAAAAATATAACAATTAAAGTTCATCATCATTTATATATTAATTAGTATTTATTTCTTTCAATTATTATACATCAAATCTTATAAATGGGTTCAAGTATTTATTATGCCAATCTTTATATTTGTCTACAATAAATCAAGACTCCCACTTTACAAGAAAGGCTATATACACCAAATTTTGTAAATGGTTTCAAGAATTTATTGTGCCAAGTATAAAGTTTGTCAATAATAAATCAAGATACACCACTTAGAAGAAATGATATTAATATTATAAATAAAATAAATACATAATATATAAATTTACATAACTTAAGAATAAAACATTAAATTCATGAATAAGAGTTAAGTATTACCTTGTCAAGAGTTTCACCCTTTCACCTTAGCATAAAGAAAATTACTTGGATATAATAAAACTAAAGAAAAGGAAAAGAAATGGAAGAAGAGATAACATGATTTTACAATAGTAAACAAGAGAAATAATATTACAAAAAGATAAGTATTTTGAACTAAAATCTAGTTCTCTAATTACATATTTTGAGCATAAACATGCTACCTATTTATAGAAAAATATGGATAAATTGAGACAAATGAAGAGAGAACTACTTGGATGATAAAAGTCAAGAATGGTGGCAAATAATTTACATTGATTATCACCTACTTGCTTATCCAATTTGGAATTGATATGGTTTGAATTAACTGTCACTCAAAATATTAAAGTTGTAGATAAGTCTCTTATCTTTTCAAATTGAGTTATCTCGTATATATTAGATACGTATTTCTATAGTTATGGTCCAAATATGGATAACTATTTAGATTAGGCCTGTATTGCAGATCAGTTCTGGTTTAGGACATTTTCACCTTTTGAAATACAATATGTTAGTCCATTGAATCAGCTCTTCACAGGATCAACAATCACTCCAATTGAATTTCTAAGTAGAACGTTATGCCTATTTTACCGTACCTATCACAAAATAGTTAAAAGCTAATTATGTACAATATTGTAAACATACATAAGTTAAGGGAGTTAAAGACATTAGTAATACAAAATAATGATATAAAACCTTTATTAAATATGTAATTTCAAGTGTTCATCATGGTGCATGAGTTATTATTGTGGATGTGCATATCTTTAATTTACACGATGAGATGTGGTTTTATATAGGAAGAAAAGCATCCAATTTAACCGGCATGAGTTTGTAGTTATCATCGGACTAGAAATGCAAGATTGCCCTCCTACCCAGCAGCTGATGAGTAAATTGAGTAGTCGATTGTAGGATACATATCTTTTAAAGGTAAAAAAATTATCGTACATATTTTTTGATAAATGATACGGACGTCTAAAACTATTAGAGATAGACGATGAAGATGCAGTAAAGTTAAGTTTATTCTATTTTGTACATCGTGTTTTGAACCCACGCAATGAACATAGCAAAATTTAAAATTTTGTACTATATTTAGTGGATGACCTTGATAAGTTTAATAAGTATCCATGGGGCAATATTGCATGGACCGTACTTTATAGCTCTTAAAAATGTCGCATTCCAAAAACTTGAGAAAATAATTATGAAAGGATTTGCACAGAGTAAGTTTGAGAGTTACAACGTATATGATTTTTTGCACGCATTTCTAGTACGTCATAATTTTATTGTACTTAACATTTTAATTTTAATTAATTATTTATTTTTGTATAAGCCAAACTTATATCTTAAAAATGATTATATTAGGTATGGATTTTCAAGGCAATTATAGTGTACAGTTTCATTCTAGTGATTGCTTTCCTCATATTTTGAATTGGATGACTCGAAGAAATCTGTAGTTCGATGATGTAAAGAATACAAGATTAGGGAATGATTTGGTATGTTTTGAGATCAATGAAAAATATAAGTATATAAATTTTATTTTGTATTACTCATAACCTAATTTTTAAATTTGTAGGTTTTTTCGATACATCATAAATTAGTACCAAAAGATCATGAGAAAAAGAGGCAGTCGTGCAAATGGTTAGACATATAGGCATTTCAAGCGGGAGTTATGCTGGGAACTTACCAAATATACATGATTATGAAGGGAGCAAGAGCAAGCACCAAAAGGCTTATGTCTATTTCAGTGACCCTAACAATGATAATATGGATGTGGAGGGCGATGGATATGAATAGCAAACCCATAAATGTCATAATGAGTGCCTGAAGCAATGGTATATTACTTATTTACGCAATTAACTAAAGAGAAATTTTCATATATATTTATAAATAAGTCATTGACTATAGTTATGTTTCTTGTAGTCTGAATATAGTACATCTGCAGACCATGACATTATAAATTAGTTTGAGTAACTGCGGAAAGCAATGATTAAGAGACTTGATCGTACTAAAGTTACAATGTTGTAGAGAATGGAAAAAGACAAGGATGAAACTTTTACAGGGGTTGAGTAGCTCCAGACCAATCTTACACAGTAGATGATGATGTACTTTAGGTAGTCATGCTCCTTCCAACCCAGTAAAAGCAAATAATATGGTGAGCAAAATAAATTTAAAAGCGCAGTATCTTAATTGCATTTTGCCTTATTTTAATATATACATATATTTTAGTTTGAAAAGAATACATCGGCAGGCTGTCAATATGGTTTTCAGACCCCACACGTTTCTCAATAAACCATCTTTGCATTAACTCTCGAATCCACTTAACTAAGGCAGTCACTGTAATGCCACGTGCTTCCTTTGCAACAACATTAATGCTCTCTACAATGTTGGTGGTGATGATTATATCTTTTAAATGCTCCCATTGATCAAGCCATTTTGAGAAATCAACCTCCTCCTATAAATATCTTGTTGCCTCTAGTTTCATTTCTTGCATTTTTTTAATTTCTCTTTGAAAGTTAGCTAGGCGATATACCTTGGCAGCAACAAAATAGGAAGTCAAATATCCTCTCCTTTCTTTGTCTTTAACAGTATCTTATATCATACGACCAAATTACCCTCAAGTGATAGATGCATACCCCATGATATACATTAAAAAACATCTCTCTAATGGCCTTCTCTATACTAACATATCTATTAGATATAAATATAAGGTTCTCAATATCACCAATGACTCCTTAGAGTTTTGCTATAAACCACGTTCATGAAGCATCGCTTTCTGAGTCAGCAGTAGCCTATGCAAGTGAAAATTTTTGGTTGTTTCCATCATTATAAATAGCCACAAACATTGTTCCTAGGTACACATTTTTCAAAAATGGACCATCAACTGCAATAACCAATTGAATGGATGACTGAAATCCTCTAATACATGGTTCAAGTACCATAAAGAAATATTTAAAGTGCTTGTAATTATCAATCTTCAAATGCGTTACTGTACCTGGGTTCTATTGTTCTAACATATGGCAATATGCAGGAAGTAATTTATATGAAGCCTTTGGAGTACCACGTATAAACCTTAATGCATGCTCCTTAGATTGCCAAGTAGTGGGGTAAGTTATCTCCACACTAAACGCTTCACATACGTTTGCTTGGATCTTTTTCGATCTAGAAAGTAGACTCACAGATGCAAACTTATTTTTTTTTTATGGATTTGCTAATAATTTGAGACTTTGTTTGTCAATAACTATTACGTAATCCATCTAATTGGCATACGTGATCTGAATCAATTCTGTGCAAAATAAAATACTTCTTTGCATTTGTCAACACCTTACGTAATCACCACAACATCTATTATCGTCACATTTTACTTTAAAATAATCTTTGGTGGACCTTGAGACTTTAAAGCTCCAATTACTCTTAAGTGTTAGCATACTAATAGTCTGGTGAAGTTCGTCTTTGTTATCAAAAAACTTTCCTACAAATACATCACCAATTCCATTACTCGATATCTTATCCGATATGCTTAAGTCTGATGGTGGTATTGGAGGCATAAACGCAAATGGATTTTTAGTTTCATAAAAATCTACTCTTCTAGCTTCAATAGTTAGGGAGCTCGTTGAAATATAACAATGTCTGCCTTCTGATACATCATCCTCTTCTACATTATCAACATTCTCAACATTATCACAGTTCCCTTACATATCCCCAATATTTGTAATATTACCACAGTCCCCTTCCACATCCCCAACATTTCCATTGTCATCACAATTATAATGTGTATAGGCTAGGTTTTCATTGAATGGTATAAGAAAACATTGTGATATTCATTCATTATGTTTAAGGGAACCAATGTTAGAATTGATGGAGACATATGACTTACTTGGTTACTACAGTTAGCTGACATAAAATGAGTATAAATCGATGGTGGATTTTGATTGGGGGGTTGTACATTATCTTTATAAATGGGAGTTCTAGGATCCACTATTACATATAAAAGATAGTATAATCTTCTGTTGGTGCTAAAAAGGAATTGAACATCACCATCATTTCTAATCTTAATAGGTTTTAACTTATATCTTATTACATCAATTTTGATTTTCAAAGTCATCTTATAGTTCATATTGTAAACTCCCAAGGTATAGTATACTATATTCAAAAGATCTTTAAATTTAATATCTTTTGGAACTGAAATCCCAAAGTTACTATAATCAACATAACTCTCTTCCTCATCATTAGAACTCCCTCACTTACCTCCAAAATAAATAACAATTGCATCATATTCTACTGGACTTGACAAGAAAAAAGAAATTCTTAAAAATAAACTCCAAAATAATTTAGAATAAATCGAGAAAATCCTACGATATTGCAATATTAAAAAATAAAATAAAATAAACATAAAAATATTAAATGAAAAAAGACACAATTAAAATACTTTTTAAAATAATAAAAAATTATGCAGCATATAATGGCTCCACGTGGTGCAAAACAGTGCAGCATCGCGACATTGAGTCACTGATGCTGCAACGAGATGCGCGGGCCTGAGATGGCCATGGGATTTTCGAAACTAGAAGGCGGTGAGGTGCTGCATTGGCCGTCGTTTGGTTTTAACTAAATACACTAAAATTCATATTTTTTGTCGAATTTTAATATTTTTTATATTATTTTAACTCTTTTTTCATGTTTTATTCATTAATAATATTTATTTCTAGCAATGACAAGTTAAAAAATGTCGATCCACAATATGATTCTTAATTTGGTAGAGAGACAAAATAGAAGATTTAAATTTTTATTTAAGATATAAATGTCTTGTTATGAAATGTTTAGTTAATAAAAAATGGTGAATTAAAAGTTGGTTAAGAAATTATAACAAAATATAACAATTATTTAAGAAAATTTTCCAAAATAATTTATATAAAGGATACTTAAAGTTATTCCAATAATATAGGGTACTTTCATGTTTTTTTTTTTTAGGAATAATGATATTTATCATTGAATAACTTTAAAGACAATACATCAACGGACCTTTGATACTGTAATAAAAGGATTACCAGGATATAGTAGAAGAAGTGCATATAAGCATCTTCCTGAACCAAGCTCTTTCAAAGAAGAGTACTGATAAGGATAAAATTATCATATATTTTTTCATGTTTTTATTTTGATAATTTATTGTTTTATGAGAATAGATGGTTATTTATATGCATTATTGTTATTTATAGGGATTTGAACGAAATTTAAAAAACGAATGCAAAAGGAGCGAAAACAGGGACTAAAATGCAAAGTTTTCAAAGTATGTGCCCATCGCCCCAGTGCCACAAGGATTATCGCCCAAGCTCTGGAATAGTGATCGAAATAAGAAAAAATGACCTGTGGAAGTCGCATCCATCGCTCTAGCGCCAGATCGTTACCGCGCCAGTGACGGGACAGTGCCCCAGCGTTATAAACTCACCGCTCCAGCGGTGAAGCCTTTTTCACATGTTGCCCCAGCGACAATTGCATAGCGCCTTAGCGGTAGCGCGAGTCTTAGTCTGACGAGAATTGAGATTTTCAAGCTCATATCAATCCCTATAAAAAGCCACTCGTTCCCAGCCTTCGAAAAAAAAATCAAGAGCACCCAAGACATATTGAAGAACACCAAAAATATAGAGCACGAGTCTTGGAGAGCAATAGGAGTTTAATTGAAGCAACTTTAGAGAAAGATTCAAGGCGTTCTTCGGCATCAAGAGTATCTTAGGCAGCACAATTAAGAGCAATTCGATGTCTATATCGGTTTGTTATTGATTGTATCATAATTTATTATTATTTTTACTGTTATTCTCTTGTAGTCATGAGCTAATCTTATTTTCTAGGGTTAATATTTGAACTTAATATGTGTGCTTAATTGCCATATCTTTTGAATATTTAATAAACTTAGTTTTTTTATATTCAAATTACTTGATTTTAATACTTTTATATATCTGGCCAATATATGGTGAATGAGTTAGTAATATTATTGATAAACTCGGAAGATGAATCATAATATTTAGACCTAGGTAATTTGATGCATAATTGTAGAGTAACATTCAATGTTGCATATGCAAGTTTCAATTTAGGATAAGAATATACCTAATTGGCATGTATGATCAATAAGACCTAATCTTAATGAATCTTAATTTATTACAAGTACCATATAAATATAGGTATTTGGTAAATTAAGATATACTTGCATGACCTTGGAAGAGGCTTGTGAATACATTAATATCTTGATCAATAACATAGACTAAGGGAGTTAAATATTAAAAGGTTAATCATTAGAAATCATATTGAGGGATAGTATTAATCCTAGGTTTTTTCTATATTGCTATCACTTAATTCTCTTGCATTGTATTTTTCCTTTTATATTTTCTGCCTTCATTCTTAAATTTTTATTTATCTGAATAATTATTAGGAAGATATCATTTTAGTAATTGGTTAAAAAGAAGAAATTGTCTCTGTGGATTCGACATTCAACTATTTAGTCCCTTTATTACTTGCATACAATAGTGTATACTTGTACTTAATTTTATGATATATAAATATCGCATTAAGTACCAGTCATACCCACAATGGGTAAAGACATCCTTAAAAAGGAATACGAACTCTTTTGATAAAAAGGGTGAAATCTGAACCTTCCTAAAGAAAGGGAAATAAAAACCTTTCCGAAAAAAGAAAAATACAAATCCCAACAAATGGATGAATTATTACAAGACCCACATTATTCATGCAAAAAATATTCCATGATAACGCAAATCTTATTCTATAACCAGTACGAAAAATAATATTTCGTATCCAAAATAGATCAATGACAAATGTACTGCACTGGCATGGTTATAACTTCAAATAGGGGCTGGAATACGGTGCAGGATATAGCGGAGATACTATCGCTGGAACTTCACCAGAGGCAGCACCAGACCATGAACCAAAGGGCCGCAAGTCAGAAAAAGGACGGTCGGAATCAAAGGAAAATGCCATTGGAACTGGCAAGTGCAAACGTGGTTAGCTCGGTGAGACCGGTAGGAGGCTAGGAGATGCGATGGTGTCCGGCGCAGGGAGCAGTGGTCACGTCATTGAAATGCCAGCGGCTAAAGTCATTCGGTTGTTGTGGGTCGGCCATGGCTGGTGCGCCGTGGAGGTTGGCGTCACGACGGTGAAGCATTTCTTCTCAGCCCCTGTTGGCCACTGAAAACACCTACACACACCATACAGATGTACTATCCAACCTTCGCCACAGGTCATGGTCGAAGAGCACTACGGCCCTGAGCTAACTAATGGAAGCTGACCTGGGACCATGGCCAGAAAAGCCGGCAAAGCAAAACTAAACTCGAAAACCAGAACTTTCTAGCCTCCGCCGCTGGTCATGGTCGAGGAGTACCGCGGCCCCTAACAACACAATGGAAACTGACCTGGGAGCATGGCCCAATCACCGACGAAGCAACAAAACTTGAAGGCAAAATTGGTAAAAGTCGTTGGAGACAAACAAAAGGGCATAAGAAAAAATCGAGGAAAGAGAACTAGAACAGAGAAATAGATCGAGATGAGGGGAGAGGGGGAAAGGTTCCACCGGAGAAGCGCGGTGGAGCCCCTCTCTGATGAGGTTGTGTGCCCCTACAACGCTTTATTTAAGAGAGAAAAATGAGAGATATTAGGATAGGGGGGGGGGGGGGGGGGGGGGTAAAAGATATATCACAGGATACTTTTATGTTAAGTAAATTAGTTCAGGATTTTGTCGATTAGCTTTTTCAAGTACGAAAATGCCCTCTATGAATAATGCAGCCACGTGGTCTCAAATAAGGCCTTTCCACATCAGCAAATCAGGTGGCTCATATAATACTTTTTATATATGGCAGGTTTGCAGCTTCAGTTTGCCGTATGCAGCTATGACCATTTGCGGGCTTCAATGCAATCATGTCTTTTGTATCTTTTACAAAAGAGCATACATAATCATCTTTAAGTCCTTCAGAAGTTCACTGGTTTAGCAACATAATACTATAAGCAGCTAAAACGTTGCTACTGCTAGGCAGAATTAGCATTTTTATGTGGAAAATTGGAGGAAACTCTTGGATCACTGCAGTAAAAAAAGCTTTTCTAATTTCTCCTACCAGGGAGAAAGAAAAGCGGAGCATTAGAAGAAGAGAAGATATTGAACTAGAGGAAGAGGAAAAGGTTGTTTAATCACCCACCTTCTTGTTTTTATAAACGCCTTAACCACTCCATTATTCAATCTTTAACCCATTTTCAAGGAGAGAGACCAAAGAGAGAAGAATCGGAGAAGAAGATTTGAAAGAGCTCATTGGTATGTGCTTTTGTCTCTATAGTCTTGATAACTAGGGTTTTATTACTTGGAATAATGCGTGTCCGTGCAATTTTCTTGTCATTTTTCTGCTTGTATTCGGAATTTTCATTTACGGTTTTTAAAGCTGTCAATTGTCAAAAATTTTCAATAAGCACTATTTCATGTTTGGTGTCCTTTTCTTTTTCCTGTTGAATTTTGTCAGAAAGATGTAAAGAGTGAACCAGAGGAGATTCTTGGGGAAGTTTCAAAGGCTCATCGTGCTATACAGTAAGTTACTCTTGGAGTTTATATATTTTTGTTGTTTAATGAAATTTGTGTTATCTTTTGTATGTTTCAAAACTATGTTGATGGACATTCTGATTTGATTTTTTTCTTTGGGTTTTATTTCATGGTTTCCAAAGTTTGAATTTGTAATCCATTGTTTCTGGTACTTCACGTTCTTAATTTCTTTTTTCATCTATATAAATCTTCGAAAAATTGGCTTTCATGGGTTTGATTATTCTTATAGGGTTTATGTTTTTAGTTTAATCTTTTTGCTCTTTCTTTGGATTTAATTGACAGTTGAAAACGGTTAGATACTGTTCGTGTCATGTGATTGTATTTCTGATTTTTTGTTATTTAAGGTACATCTGGATTGATCTGCTTTAATTGTTGTGATAGGCCAACTTTGACTCTCAAAACTATTCAAAATTTGGTTTGTTTTTACATGTCAATTATTGATTTTGATTTTTCTTTATGCAGTTACAATAACCAATTAGGCTGTTACAGCATTGAAGATGTTGCGAGAAAACAGAAACAAATATGATTTGGTTATCAGTGATGTTAATATGCCAGACATGGATGGTTTTAAGCTTCTTGAACTTGTGAGGCTTCAGATGGACCTACCTGTCATAAGTATGGAATCTCCTTGTTACTTTATCACATTGAATGCTCTTGCTTTCCTTATTGAATTGTTCGAATTTTGTTGTAGAAAGAATTGAAAGAATTCAATTTCGTTACATTAGTTGGCAAGGATTGGGTTTTGATGCAGCTTTTTTGTCTCTTGAAATTTGGTTGTGCTGTCACACATAGCGATAACAAGACCTTGTCCAATCAAGAGAACGATTGTGCTGGAGCCGGAGAGAGTGGACAAGGTGGTACATCTACTGGAAATTCTGATCAGAATGGAAAATCTAATAGCGAAAGGTTCAGAATGGAAATGAGGATGAAGAGGGTGAAGATGATGGATAGGAGAATGAGGATTCAACAACCAAGAAAAAGCCTTGTGTTGTTGGTCTGTGGAGTTGCACAGGAAGTTGTTGCTGCTGTTAATCAATGGGACTTGCCAGTAAGTCTCCATTTACAAAGAAATAGTATTTCGTTTCTCTGATATCAACAATCCTCATTCTTGACAGCTTCTTAATTTTCTCCTGTCGTTTATCGAATGCAGAGGCTGTACCAAAGAAAATTCTTGACCTGATGAATGTAGAAGGGCTAACAGCTGAAATGTGGCAAGCCATCTGCAGGCACTGATCTTTCCTTTTCATTCATTATTTTCTGAGACACTTACAGTCTTGTCTGTGATTTCTTAACAATGCTCTCCTTCAATCTTACTTTCTTATTTGTGTTTCAGAAATATAGGTTGCATCTGAAAAGAATTAGTAATGTAGTAATGTAGCAACTCATCTGCAGGCACTGATTTTACTGACTGTTGTTTCTGAATGCATGAACCCCTGAATTTTGTGGCTGGTTCACATCATCACTTATAAATGCATAATCCCAATTTAGAAGCTGTCTTCACTCTGAATGAAAGATTTTGTAAATATTTCCTTGCAAGAACACACATTAATGTTTAACAAGAGAGAGAGGTTAACTACAGGAAAATAACACTGGTGTGCTGCTGTAACTCTGATACTTTGAACAAATGAGACAATTAAACCTCATTGGACATCCAAATTTGCCTTAGTGACAAGAAATACTTTAGTATAATTTGAACCTCTCTGATTTAAATTTGTACCTATCATAGATGGTAGTTGCAGCCTGAAGAATATATATATATATATATCTTATCTGGTGAATATATGTATCTTGTCTGGTGATATTATTTGTCCATCTTGGACATTATGGTCAAGTTTATACCATGCCCCTCCATTGTTACCCAGGCTTTCTGGTGTGAGATTATACTGTCTTTTTAAAAAAAAAAAAAAAAAAGTTGTGCTGCGGAGTCAGTTAACCATAACAGAACCTGCAAATGTTCTTTTTGTCCCTGTTTCAGTTAATAGAAAATTTTTGTCTGTGGATATGTGCGGTAAGTAATCTGAACTTTCCTTTTCCTAACTTTCTCTCTTCTTGTTTTTTGTTTCAGGTTTGGAAAGAGCGAATATGATAAAATATTACTTGGGTCTTTTGTTTTTCCTGCTTATTTGTCTGAGGAAGTGCTAATACTGCCCTTGTGAGAATTTCATCCATTAAGGATAGTCTTTGCTGGGGAAGATGCTTGCACGTTTGTAGCACTTATATAAATTATCATAACCTCTTCCCACTGTGATCTAGTTGGGTCTGTCTTGCAATATGAGTTCTCTTTCTCTCTTCTTATGGTGGTTTAGTAGTAAGTGGTTTAGTAATAAGGGTTCTTTTTTTTTTTTATAAAAATAAATAAATGTCAGAAAAAAGTTAAGGCAAGGAACTTGTGTAAAAGTTTTGCTCTCAGTGCTTTATCATATAAGCGTTAGGATAAACAGATCTGGTTTAACGTTTCCATTTAAATATGAGCAATCTATTCCATTTAGATACATTAATATTAAGCATTTGAACATAAAAATGTGATCACATTTACAATTAAAAAACTATTTTCATTTAAGATGTTTATGTAAGCGTTAATTTGAATGTGAGCTGGACTCAATACTAAGACTTTTATATTGTTAATCTTGTTTTATATTAAATACAGATTGGGTTTGTTTGAGAGTTTGTTTATATCACATCAACATAAGACGGATCAAAGAAAGATTTGGTTTATTTGAATAGTTTGTTTTATATCGACATCAAAATAATGCCTAATGTTTTACACACTTTGAAATTAATTAACTGACATTATAAATATGGGCTATTAACACACATTCAATCACTAATTTAATACACATTTAATCACTCATTCACACATATATTAGTAATAATCAAAGATTTCAACTTGAATGTATGAGAGGAAATAAAGAATAGAGATAATTCTATTTATGTGACTGAGAGTTAATTCTGTTTTCATTTTCGTAATATCAAATTCGTGCAATTAAATTACTTGTTCTAGATTATTATCGTAAGTTGGGTTTCAGAATTTGTTTGTAAAGGGATTTAGTGCAACGAAGCCCATTCTGTACTAAGGTTGATAACCTATACAGCAGAAGGTATTCTGCCTAATAAAGCAGAGGCTTCGGATCCTGCTTGGACGAAACGAAAAAGATTGTCAATAGAAATATGTCATCTGCATTAACATCCCAAATTCCCCCATGGTTATTGTTGTTAGGGTAGTCAAACCAATGAGCTCCGGCGGTTCATTCATGTGACGGAGACTAGTGCTACTTTAGATTAAATTTGATAATTTCAATAAAAACCCATGTTTTATTCGTGTCAGAAGTGTGCTCAAACCTAGTTATTTTAGTAAGAGTTCATTCATCTGACATAGACTAGAGCTACTTCAAACTAAATTTGATAATTTCAGTACAAACCCATGTTTTATTCGTGTTAGAAGTGTGCTCAAACCTAGTTATTTTAGTAAAATTAAGAATGCATAATTCCTTTTATCGTGGTTCAATAATTATGGGAGTTTTTGAGGTTTATATTAGAACTTCGCATTATCTATTGTTTATATATTATTGTTGATTGTCTAGCTTAATTGTACTAAAGGGATGCATAGAAATATCCTTGTGTGTCTTTCTCAGGGATTTTTTTTCTTTGGCTGCTGTTTGGGTTTCTTTACGTTTTATATTATGTTTTACCTATGTAAGTTCTTAAATTAAATTGTTTTTGGATTTCCAAGTCAGGTTGTGAGGTCCTGAGAGATAGCAGGATTGCTCAGTTACTTGAAATGGAGAGCGGCATTGATTTTTTGAACGGGTTTGATCACGAGATGTCAATAAAGATCCTGACATGTTTGCAAGAATGGGCTGTTTCTTGCGGTCTTAGCGATATTATGGTAAGCAAAAAATATTTAGCAATGCTTATGCATTCTCATAGCCCTTTCTTGGCAAAGAAACAAGAAAGGATGTTCTGTATACCTTGCCCATTGTGTCTCTGTCACATTGATTCTTCATCTTACTCTGCTGAACAATTTCTAGATACTAATATTTTAAATTTTAAAATATCCCAAAAACATGATGTGTCAGAATGTTAGTGAGATCTTAGTTTTCATAAACTGCTTGTGACCACATACACATTTGCTTCTATAGAGTTAAAAACCCTAAGCTTCTTATAATATCACATCTTCACTTGTCAAGATACCCATATAACAGCTGCCGCCTGCTGCAACCTCCTCGTCCATTGCTTCTACAATCAGTTTCACGCCAATTCATAGACACGATCAAAGCTATACATCACGTCTATTATTTCACAATGGAAGAAGAAAAAGGAGGAGAAGAAACACCAAAATCTAGAGATATATGGTGTTATTACCGTGATTATATTTTGGCATTGGAAGATCCAAGAAGACTCTCATCACTTCTCACATACTCACCACAAGGTTCGATACTGTTAGCCTTTTTTTTCTTTTCTTAAATATCATTCCTTTTTATTTTATTATTTTTTTAGGCTATAAACTAAAGATCCTTTATATTCCCTCAAAAGATCCTTCAAATGCACAGATCCTGGATTGATATTTGCTGCTTGCAAGGCATTAAGCAGTTCACTTTTTTTTTTCTTAGTATAGCTCGACGGTGGCCTTGAAATAATCTAGAGGCTTACCCTGAAACTGAGGAGAGGCATAACCATGGTGGGTGTATTCATGGAGAATGAACTTGTTTTAGAAGACATGAAGAATGATTGGCCCACTCTAAAAGAAAATAATGATGACAACGAAGGATTTTGCTTACATGAATACCACCACCATGGTTATGCCTCTCCTCAGTTTCAGGGTAAGCCTCTAGATTATTTCAAGGCCACCGTCGAGCTATAATAAGAAAAAAAAAAAAAGTGAACTGCTTAATACAAACTCAACTACCATACAAGAACTTTAGTCATATTTGAAGAAATCAGTAATGATCAAAGGTTTGAGCTTGAAAATATGAGAGAAATAAAGAGAGAAAGTAATGAATATCTTCATTGTTAACATGTGTGTTAATGAGTGATTGAATTGATTGTGTTAGTGGCACATATTTATGATGAAACCTTAAACTGAGTAATTAATTATTTGTTATTTGTGTATTAGTGACACATATTTATTTTTTATTCTTTTCTCATGCTCTATTTTTTCCATCTATATTTCCTTTATATCCATTCATATTATACTCCAAGTAATGTTAATTATATTGCATATTGAGTTTTTTTTAGATGGTTTATTTTATGTCTATATCAACATAACACAAATTGTTTTAACATTTATCAACTCAAATATGACTTTTAACGCATGAATTTGGATTTGATTGAGATATTCAAGTACATTTTTTAGATTAGTTTAAGGACATAATACAAAAATTATGTTTATATTCATCTAACATTACACTTTGGTTTTGATAAAGAGGACGAAACGTGCTGTGTTGTGAAATTCTTATAAGTAAACGGACAACATTATTGTTTATCATTAAATTCATTCTTAATTCACCTTAACTTCGTACTGATTTCATATTTCACTTTTGACGTTTAACTGTTGAGGAGTGGGTGTGGGTATCCTTATGCAATTTATACTATAAAAAAAAAAAAGAAAAATCATTACCCAGCGGACATCATTTGGCTGTCTTGCCGGTATCAAGCAACCAAATGGAAACAGCAACTAACCATGGCTCTTGGCCTAGACGACGCCCTGTTAACTTAGAAGAATTATGCTATTACATATTGATATTAGTCATTTGAGCAACTGCTGATATGATATGATTTAGTGTCAGATTTGACTCCTTACCTTAATGCTGAATTATGAGTCCAGAGAACAATATCTCGAGTATTGTTTTTATAGTATGATTTGGTGGTTGAATGTCATTTATTGCTTATATCTATTTTAGTAGTTTACGCAAAAAGTAGCATTAAGGCAACGTGACAAAATAATAAAAACAAAGACATAATAATATAACAGAGGAGTTGGGTAGTGAATATACTCTAGGATGACTCCGTTAGTACTCATTAACTCTCTCTCTCTTTCCCTTTCTACATATATATATATATATAGATGATTTAAATTATCAAATTTATATTTTGATTTTGAGATATAATATTTTTAACAATAAATATCTTTTTTTAGAACTGAAAGGATGATGTACCGAAAGGAGATATAATATGTCCCTAAGGGATAGATAACAAGATTAAGGTGGATGAGGTATGGGTCAAATACTAAAATTTTAGATTATTTAATTAAATAAAAAATTTTAATTATATATATAGAATTCTTTTTCAAATTATATGAGGTCTTTGACGGAGATTCAATAATAAAATTATATAAGTTCAAGTCTAAAGTGAATAATATGATATTGTGAGAGAGTAGGTTATTACAATACTATTATAGGTCATAAATGTTTTTCGTGCCTATATATTTTGGGGCTAAAAAGCTAATTTCTTATCATTTGCTTGCATTCGGTGTACTGTAAATTATATAGGAGCTAATAAAAATATGTTACTTTTAAAATTATATTAACTATGTATTTAACTTCGGTTCGGTATTTTTTAAAGAAATTAAAGCTGAATCGATTTTTTTATCTAAAAAAAAGGCACAATTAAATTTTACTTTTTTTTTTAACCTAACTCTAGGATTGAAAATGACACTCCCAGTCCTTAACCCCAGATTACAGTTGGATCCACTCTCATTCTTAATTTCATATTTCATCCAAGGTATTAAATTTGATTCCCCGCTGCTCTTTCTTAATCTCTTGAAGTAATCACACCTAAATGTGAATAGACTTTCTTGTTTGAATTTTAACGACATTTGTTTTTCTTATATTGATTTTCCAAGTAGGAAACAACTAAAATTAATATTGTTACATTTATACCTTTATAAACTTTCAATGTGAAATTAATAATAATAATGTTTTCAAATATTAAAATAATATTTAAACAATTTTAATTTGATTTTTTTTTTAAATTCTTAGTGGCGTTTGATCTCTTTTTCAAAAATTGTAATACAATATTTGATAGCTCTAAATTAAAACAAAACCAAAGATTAAGAAGAACAATTGGTTTAGAAAGTATATAAAAGAATAATTGTGAAATTTATTAAAGCAATTAATACTTAATTTATTCCAATAGGCATTTTACAAGATATAAACTAAATAAGTTTTATCCGATAAGGATGTTAATATATTATATAGGCAGAGATAATTTTTATAAAAAAATAATTATACTAGTAATACTTTTTACATTAAGTAAAAAAGTTAAAAATTCATTTTCATTAAATAAAAACTAAACAATTTTAAATCACTTAATAAGTTAAATTAAGTCATATTTAGTGTTAATTTTTAAAAAAAAATAATTAACACTAAATAGAGAGATTTGACTAATTATACCAAAGTTGACAACTTTTAATTTTGATTATTCTTGCATATTTGCATGTCAATAATGTAACCAATTAATTTATGAAACTCTATTAAGATTCTTATCATAGACATATGCATGCTTAAGTTCCATATCGCTTTAACTTTTGAATATGAAAGTAAATTTAATTTTTAAAGTTGTTGATAAAGCACGTTTCCTGAACCCATTAAAATTTTATTGTCACCCTTTTATGGGTTTTAATTTATTTATTAATAATATTTTTAAAAGTGGTAGAAGAGATTTCATTCTTGAAATTTAATTTTAACTTTATAGTCTAAGATTTAATTATATTTTATGTATAAGAGAAAGTTAAAACTCGTTTTCCTAAATTGATGCCTATCTATCATTAAATTTTTCCCTTTTCTTTATGATTATTATTATTATTATCAATTTCATCCTATATTTAATTGACATATCAACTTAATTCTCATTTTTATAAATATTCAATTACTCTCTGTAAGAATGAAAATGGTCATTATTAAGAGATAAAACTAGTAGCAAAAAAGCCAAATACGTCCCTAAAGGGACTAGGTATTTATTAAAAAAATAAATAAAAACTAAGTTGATATATCAATCAATGACGAAATAGTTCAAATCTACAATCTAAGAATGTAAATATAAAAAACTAACCACGAGATTGTTTCAATTGACACACTTTTTATTAGAGGTGACAAAAGGGTTGATGGGCCGATATAGTGTCGTGCTTTAACGGCACAACTTAATTTGCAATGTTGTGCTGGGCTGTAGATTGTAATCCAGTGTGTCGTGCCAACACAGACCTATGATGGGCCATGGGCTGTGTCAAATTACTTATATTTTTAAATATTTGATTTTCTTTAGATATTTAAAATATATTTTTAATATTTATAATTATTTTTCTTATGATATTTATTTACAATTATAAATATTGTAATAAATAGTATAAGTATTAATTGTAATATAATTTATTGATATTATATTAAAAAGTTTTGTTATAATCATAATTAAATTAGAATTAGAATTTGTTTATAAAATTTATCAATATTATTTAAAATTTAAAATTATTGGATACAAATATCAAAGGCCAAATTTATATAACTATAGTTATAATTACAAAGGTGGAATATTTGAGTATTTCTAGTGATCGGTCATATCATATAGGCCCCAATCAGACATCCAATTGCTTCGTTTTGAATTATTCGGAGGACCATCCCAACTAAGTTGGCACCTATTGAACTATTTTTTATTTAAAAATTCAATCATTTTCTAATAAACTACAAATTTATATTTTAAATTATCAAATCTCAAAGTTCTGAAAATATCTGATCATGTCTTTTTTATCTAATATCCTCTTAATTATATTAAAAACAGATTTCGATGCGACAATGGACACCCATGGTGTTAGTAGATCTCGGGCTATGATGAATTCTTTCATTCGATTTCTACCATGAAAAAATATTAAATTCTCTTTACTGTTGTGTAATCAATATACAAGAGTAGTTAGTATCAATAAAAGTTTTTCAATTTAAAAGCAAAATATATAGTGGTACTAGAACTAATCAGTCTTTTACATTTTAACAAAAGACTCCAAGCAGTCTGATATAATTGTGCGATAAAATTGTAAATTTGGTCAAAATTAGGGTTGATAAATAGACTATTTATTTGTTTCTTCTATAAATACAACTGATTCAAATTTATTTTCATAGAAAATAAATAATTGTATGATAAAATTATAAATTTGGTCAAAATTATAAGAAAGTCCAGAGTGTTAATTTTCTCAAATCCTAACAAATAAAACTTTTACACCATACTAATTGATTTTGAGATTCATTATTGTTGTACAAATAAACAACATAGGAAGTTCCCTCTAATAGTTTTGAAATTTAATCTTCATAACAGTATATATATAAGAAAATATTGGGTTACCTCTATATTTAACAAAATATCACTATAATTATATATATAAGTCAAAGTAAAAGAAAATAAAGGTTAATATATACATGAACATGCTAACATGACATCATAAATAATTTTAAAAATGCATATAAAAAATTTAATTTCTTAATTATTAGTAGTTAGTAGAATGTCATTCATTTTATCATTATAATAATATATTATATAATAATTAAAACCTACACAAGTTTTTACAATCATATATGTAGTATTCCAATGAATTTGTACATCAAGTTTAAAACTTTTACAATCCGTTCTATAATTATTCAATACGGTTTTAAATTCTCGTCGTTTAAAAAATGATGAAGTAATAAATTTTATTGCTTCTCTAATATTTTTAATTTAAGAATTAACTATATTTAAACCATTTAGAACAATTAAATTAATAATATGATAAAAATATTTCAAATGAATAAAAAAAACTTAAACCACTTGCAAGTTGATGGAAAAATAATTCTAGCGGCAATATTGATACCTACATTGTCAAAAGTAATACTAATAAACTTTTTAGCAATTTAAAATTCTCTAGAGCCATTTATTAAATAATTAAAAGTAACATTAGGTGTGTGTGGATGTTTAATTCATAGAAAGTAATAATTTTTTTTGTGGGTAAAAATCATTCATTATCAATATAATGTAACATAATGTTGAAATTTGTACTTACGTGCCATCTTATTTTGTACGAATATTTATTTTATAATATTTATATTATACATTTTATTAAATCGCTAATTTCATTAATTAAATGGTACATTACTTGTAACGCTATAGACATTGTATGATTTGAAGGAGTTTAGATCTGGCCTAAAGGAATTTAGACTAGCGCTAAGAGTTAGTAACTCTAAGAATTATAATTGCTAACAGTTAGCACTACTAAGAGTTAGTATGTTATTAAAGTCAGCAAAATTTAAGTGACAGGACCCGACCCGAGACCCTCTACTATAGATCCCAGCGGCCCTGCCGGGCACCCCGACGAAAGTTCTTCCAAACCTAACTGGATATATTGAGAAATTCTGCGAGGCGAACCCATTTTAAATTCTTGTTACTACTAAGAAAGTCTAGTAATATACATGAAAACGACATCTTAATTTTAAAAACAAACGGACAGAGTTTCCCCTGTTTTTCAGAAAATCCATATAAAACCTGCAAAGAAATTTCACTTCTATTTTCAATACATCTCAATACTACTAATTCGAACCTCCGGTCCTTTTCAAATCAAATCCAACACAACTCAATTATTCATTTGAATCACAATTAAGCATAATCATAAAAGTAAAAAAAAACGATCATCAAAAAATTGAAATCGTTTCTTCTCGGTTCAAAACATACATACAAATATACATGCCTATAACTATTATGCATAAAGGAAAGAGTGCTATTTAGCACATTTACATGTACAAAAAATGATTTTCGGATTCGGCCCACTACTTGGCAATAGGAGAATCAGCAGCTTGCGTACCGAGACCTGTACCTGGGAAAGGGGTTCAGAAAATATAAAACACAAAACGGGTGAGCTAAAGGAGCTCAGTGAGTGTAAATAAAATTTCAATAAAATAACATCATGTATAGATAGCAAATTCTAAAGTTTATGCAGAAATCATGCTTCTAAAACTGATGTAAAATTGTAAAACGGTTTCTAACATCATATGCTAATGAAATCTTGCCGAACGGGTTTTTATCTACATCTTTGGAAAACTATATTCAGAATTTGTATAACATAATAACTGCTGTGTGCATATAAATGCATAAATTCTATCGGTAAATCGAAAACTAGTAAAATTCTCGCTCGGCCATTTTCTTTCTAAACTGTACCAATGGTAACCCTAAAGCTCTATACCCACGCAGCGACTCAACTAGCACCGCACACGTGAGTAGGTCACGAGACACCTCAACTAGCAGCACCCACAGTGACATCTCAAAACATCTCACTGGCTATGCAGCAGAATCCTACATCGTATGCATATAGCGAGACAATACCCCGTACACATAGAGAGACTCATATGACTCGACATCCCGACTTCCCGGAGTTAGTTATACACCCCCAAGACCTGCTCATGTGCACGGGATATACCGGCCGGGTCTAATACAATCACCACCACTATAATCTGAGGGTACCAATGGTCTTAAAAACGAATGCAGAAATTTTAAAATTGTTTCTCAATATGAACATGTAAAGGCATGTCTATGAATATGTATCAAGATCATAAATCATGGTTATGCATCGAAAGCTCATAAAACATGCATATTCATTATGCAAAAACATAATAAATGCAAAGTAAAAGAAATGGCAGATTTCTACTCAATTTCGGTCCTAGTTTCTGCTCCCGTTAACGCTCTCGGTTATCTTCACCTACACGCCACAAATGACATTTAGAACTAAATCGAATGCTAAAATCTCATTTAACTACTAAACGCCCTAATCGGCATACAAAGCCCGGATGCATACTACTTCCCGATTTTAGTTACGGAGCCATAATCGAAACTAACTCACCATCCGGCGCCCTGAAAATTATTGAATGCCTTATAACTTGGTTGAACATAATTGCCCTTCACCTTTTCAACATGGACAATTATGTCCCAATTCCTTCATTTTTGGTTTTTCCATCAACCATATACATTCAATTTACAATATGCACCATTTACACACAACAATTCAATCAAAACACTACTCAATTCCTAACTTCCCTAAAGTGGCAGAATTTCACCCTAGGTTTCAACACATTCCTTTTCTCAATTTCTTGTTCCAATTACAACAAAATCATGCCAATTTCATTCTAAAGCCCTAATTACAACCAATTGAAATCTCTACAACAAAATTACCAAAAACCCTAATTCTCACCTTGCCAATTTCTTCAAATTGATGACTCCTTCAAGCTCCAAACTAGAATTCAACTCAATCTAAGCCATGAATACACATAAGAATGTCAATTGGAGCATTCTTGAAAGTTTACTTATCAAACTCATAAAATAATGTTTTTCTTACCTCTTTTTCTTGAATTTTCACTAATTGAGGCTTCAATTGAGCTTAAGGATTCATATGTAACCTTATTTTAGCTTGATTACACATGAAAAATCATGAAAAAAAACTTGAATAGTTACTGTAGCAGCACCCCCCTTTGAAGCTCGAATTTCTCTCTTTTTTTGGCTAAGTGTTGGTTTTGATCTCTCTTCAAATTTCTACACACTTCTAACATATATATAGTGCTCTCTCAATTGATCATTTTGCCCTTCAACTTACTTAAAACTTCTAATTTGCCATTAGTTAAAAACTAATTATGTAATTAGTTCATTTGTAACTATCTAGTTAGAATAGTTCAAAGAACTAACTAGAACTTCCAACTTGGCAATCCATGAGATTTCTTTTAATAGGTCCATTCTCTAATATATGGATTATGTTTCTCAACAAATGCTTGTTCCATTCATAACCCTTAAATGGAAATTCATGTAGTAAATTAGGATTTCCTTTTCTAAGCCAATAGAGAAAAATTCCAAAAATATTCTAGGGTCGTCCGACGCACCGATCAAGTGTGAAATTATCAAATTAGGTCTAATATCTCTCACGTGTACTTTAAAGGGAATATTTCTAATAGGGTTAAAATTGAGTAACCCTACGATGTCTTATTTGCTCTATACCGAAATCTAGGCGCCAATACTACTAATAGGGATTGGATATTACACTAAGAGTTAGAACCTTGTTTGTAATGAAACATAGATCCGAGAGTACATTAATAATAACATAATTGTAATGAGTTGCAATGGGTGCTAAGAAATGTTATTATGTACGTGTATTCTCAAACACAGTGCTCCTAACCTCATTCACCGATACGGGTCTGTCGGTGAAACCTTTATTATAGATCAGTGTATAAGCATATCTAGACCATTAGTAATAATATAGTTATAATGAGTTGTAATTGGTGCTAAGAAATTTTATTATGCACGTGTATTCTCAAATACAGTGCTCCTAACCTCATTCACCGATACGGGTCTGTCGGTGAAACTTTTATTATAGATCAGTGTATGAGCATATTTAGATGGTCTAGATGGTAGTTCTTAGCTGATCATAGACTTACCGGAAGCTCGTATTGCATACGGGTATTCAGTGAGGACTAAATACTAAACAGGCTCAACGAGGACCCCAATAGACATCCCATGAAGCCGTCAATGGTTGGTCATCTCGAGTTGAGTAATGTACGTGCTCCTTTGACCTGAGCACCATGGTGGACTTGTGAGTGATCCACCATACTTTGGTTCTACATATGTCAGAGACCTTTCATGGTATGACCGCTATGTGTTGCTAAATATGATCTGATGTTAATGGAGTTCGGTGTGCACAGATATTGGATCTGTCAGTTCACATGGGTGAATTGTATATCTAAATGCTCCGAGAATGTATCTTAGAAAAGTTTATGGCCATAAGTAATAAACCTGAGAAAATAGTTTTTCACAAGGGCAAACAATATCATAAAAGTGTTTGCGTATATTGTTTATCAAGATACATGTCTAGAGACAAGTTCATGGATAAGCATGTGGGAATTTGATGGTGTTGTTCTATATCCTTGCTCCTCTTGGATATAAATGGCACAAGAATTAGACATATGCGCTTTAACCTCAACTTGTATGGTCTACTGTGCTCTGTGACGTATGCATGGGGCATTGATCACGGATTTACAGTATAGTTCCATTTGAAAAATCAGGTGTGGACCTACGGAGTCCCCCAATATAAAGTATACTCGTTGTGCATTGGGACAATATACCAGATTGAATAGTTCAATCCAGTAAATTCTAGTAAATTGGACATTTGCTTCAGTATCCCTTGGGATGTACATGTGTTAAGACTTAAGAGTTAAGTACATCAATTAGTTAATAATAATTGTTGAGCAATAGGATCATGACACGTAGCATATTATAGACCAATTATTGTTTGACTTTGAAAATACTAAAATGACCTTACTTGTTGGACAAACAAGATCATTATTATATTTATTAAATTGTTTATTGAATAAAATAATATTTATAATAATATTTGATATTATTATTTTAATCAAGTCAAACAATTCTTGTTTATTATATTATGCATGTGTTTCATTTTTTTTAATATGATTAAAATAAAGAGAAGAAACATGAATGCATGGCTAATGAAATTAGTGGGACTAAGATGTGTTAAACAAACAAATGAAGAAATTATTTCTTCAAATTACTTTGTCTCTCTCGGCCAACACTTCTCCATTGTATGCACTTGATTTGTTTAATGTAAACATATCAAACACAAATGTAAATGAGAAAGTCAATGGTGGAACCAAAATGTGTAATACAAGAGATAAATAAGTTTCCCTTTACGTGCACAATTCAGTCAAGTGCATCCCTTTTGCTTTTGTTTTCATTTTCGTTTAGTGTAAACAATTATAAACAAAAATAAATGGCTAAGTGTTGCCATACTTGTATACCATTGCTTGCTTGTTAGAGGGAAAATGAAATGAAGCAAAATAAAAGAACAAAAGTTGCTCATTTGAGATGTGTGTGTCTCTGCCAAGAAAAGAGAAAGAGAGGGAAGTTCTTATTTTTCAAGTGTTGAAAAGTTCAAGAGTTGAACATCTTCTTCGTTTTTCCTTTGTAAGTGATTTGGCCACAAAAGACACAACGGCCATAATTGTTCTTAATGTTTCAAGTGTTGAAACAAAGCAAACAACATTGATAGCTTTGTAGTAACTTCACAAGCTTAAGAGTTGAGCATTTTAGTTTAAGAGTTAAATTAGGGTTCAAGTGTTGAATCTTTTGTTGGAATAAGAAAGCCATTCTAGACTTTCCAAGCCCACCAAGTTGGGAGCTAGAATTCATAATAAGTGCATTTCAAGGCGGGAACTCCGATTCATTTAAATTCTAAAGGCTTGCCAAAATAATTCTCATCAAATTCTTGTAATTTCAATTGTGAGATAATATAAAAAAACTTATATGTTTATCATTTAGGAAATTAGATTTCTGGATTTTTGTTGCTCACAAATATGTATATGATGCATGTTTTGTAATAATGAACACAATCCTATATGTATGCACCTTACGATAATCAACACTCACACATATATCACTAATCATTAGCACTCATCTAACAATCAAAAGTAACAACAAACACTCCTTTAAATTGTGAGATTTTATCAATTAGTTTTTTTTTTAATTTAATGATATGTATTGAAAATATTATTTTTAATTGTATTTCTTAGAACATGAGATAAGTTGAGTTGAACGTATATTTTAATAATTTTTCATACATTTCATCTTTAGCAAATGAGAGAGGTTGTTTACTAGTTGCAACATATCTAACTAATTCAGTATGCATGTGTGGTTGGTTATAATGGAATTTAAAAAGATTTTATCTAAGAGCACTTTGGGTAAGTTCAGTTTGAGTTGGCTCATTTGGATCATATTTCTGTAAATATGCCTTAGAATGTTGATTCAAAAATGCCTAGTGTCACCTCTACTTTTATCTTCTAAAGTTTTACCACAAAATTCATAAATAACTTTTTCTTCTATTTTTTCAAAAATTGTACAAGTCTTCGGTATAAAATAATTCTAAACATCTAATGTTTGACTTTTTTTTTTTCTAATAATTTCAACATTTTTAGTCGTGTGGAAGCAAATTGACTACTATAAATTTATGATGGCATTGAAATATTATCTTTAAATAGATTATGAATATTAAAATTTGTCATTGTATGGATAATAAATAACTGTATTGAGAATTTATAATTAAAAATTAAAAAATAATTAAATAATTTAAGAGATTTTAATTTTTAAAGAGAGTTGAAATAATTTAGAAGAGAAATAGAAAAAGTTTAAGCTGGGTAAAAAAAGTTGAGAATGAATTTGGGAGGAGAGAAGACCATCGGTGCCATTTTATAAGCACCCATGGGTCATCTTTTTAATGACCATTTGATTAATGATCATTTTTAATGTCTATTGATTATCGGTCAAAAAGACTATTGATCAAATGGTCCATAAAAAAATAAATGTCCCTTTAGAAAATTAATAATAAGAAAATAAAAGGTTGTAGACTGCAACTTGTAGCTCTACCTGCATCTTGCGCTACGAGTAGCTTATATTTTATTTTTTTTATTATTAGAAATTAAAAATATATATTGTTAAAAATAAAAAATAAATATTTTTAAATTATTAAAAATTAAAAAAATATATTTTTTATGATGCGGTCCAATAGGCCACCCGTACCAGCATGCATGACACAATTAATAGCTGTGCATATAGACACGGTTCTAGTACAAATTTATAGCTATGCCTCTAAATAAATTAGAGAAAAAAAATAAAATTTGAAGGGAATTGAACCCTTGATCTGAAAGATAAAATCACACATTGTTACCACTAGACCAAAATAAAGTTTATATAATATTTTAATAAATATTAATATATATATATACCTTGTAAATTAATAAGATGAATTGTTAAATCTTAATTAAATATATTTTGGCACTAAACAATTATAAATAATAATAAGTGTAAAATATTTTAAATATCATTTATTATAAGTAAGCTTATAAAATGAGATTTTTTTAGAAGCCCATTTTAAAAATCTTCTCAATTTTTAATTATTCTTAAATTAATTGAAAAGAAATAAAAAAAGTATTTGATAATTATGTTATATACTATATTTGTTTATAACATAATTATCAATACTTTTTCATAAAAAAATATTTTTCTAATATAACATAATTGTTTCTTTATTAACAGCTTCTTTGAGAGCATAGAAGAATTTGGCATTATTTGTAGTAATTTTTTTAATTTACAATTTTGTGAAAATTATTTTTTTATGAGTTGAATATAATTCTCAATATTTACTGTTTCTAATTTTTTTTTATGTGAATTCTCATAAGTTATAATTTAAATTTTAAATTCTTAATGAAAATTTATTTTATTATTTAATATTAAATAATAAAAATTCAGGTATGAGCTAGAAAATAACTTTATGTTTACTATGTATTATATTATAGTTTTTTTTTATAATTTCAGAATAATTTTAAGAAATTATAAAATAATTTATTTTTATAATAAGTTCTTAAAACTTAATCTTTAAGTCTTTTGTGGTAAATGTATACGTACGTAATTAAATTTATTAAAATATTGTACACTTATTATTGTTTATAATTTTTGAGTACCAAAATTTATTTAATTTAGAATTAACAATTTTTTTAATTAATTGTTAGGGTATATATATTAGTCTTATTATTGTTTATGATTTTTGAGTACCAAAATTTATTTAATTTAGAATTAAAAATTCTTTTAATTAATTTTTAGGGTATATATATTAGTCTTTATAAAATATTATGTAATCTTTGCATAATGGTGAAAATAGGTGATTTTATTTTTGAGGTCAAAGAGTTCAGTTGCCTTCAAGTTCTCTTTTTTTTTCCTCATTTATTTAAGGGTAAAATTGTTAAATTATATATCAAGAATAAAATAGTTAATTCATAAAAAAATAAAATTAATAGAATAGTAATAATGGAATAGCAGCGGAATAATGAATAGTAATAACGGTAGAGGGTTTTGATACTTTTTAAAACCACAATGAGGTAAATGGATATTAATTGAAACCTTAGTGGGCCTAGTGAAATAATATATATTCTAAAATTATTTTTTACATAATTTCACTACCCAATATTCATTAACACATTATTTGAATAAAAAATTTAAAATACTATTTAAGATGTCTAGCGTTATTCATTACACAACCTAAGTAAAGAGCTAAGAAGATCTTTATTTTTGAGAAAATTCTTTTTAAACCATTTTTTTAGGAAAACTATTGTTGCTTTTAAATTTTTTAATATATTATTATATTTTCTTTTAATTGTTTTAAAACTACTCAATACTTTCTTTTTTTAAATTTATAGAAAGAAAAATAGTATATATAAAAACAAAGTTAAGAAGGTAATAGTTGTTTTCTCATTTTTTTATATATAAAAATTCTAATATATTAGTTATTCAAGTATCTTTGTAAATAATTCTACAAATTTTGATAAATACAGACGTCTAAAAGAGAAAATGATTATCTATATAACTTAGTCTTGACTGCAAGACTGGTTTGGCTGCACTGGAACCAAGTTTGACGTCATTCAAACCTGCTCGAGTATTTCTCCAAACCAGCCCACTTTTACTCAAATTTCTTTATCTTCACTTAGTTTTCTCTATCATTTATTTAGTTTTATAAAAAAAACCCTTGTTACTAAACCCGCATAAGAGGAAAGAACGAGTGAAAGAGAACCCATATTGCAAGAGAGTCTCAACTATACTTTATTTAATTTTATATAAAAACTAATAGATACACTGATATATAAAATAAAACTTACAACACAACAAAAAAAACTTAAAATATTATTATAATTTTATGATAGTTATTTTGGGATAATTCTATCTGCCTATTGCATGAAGTAAAGTTTTGTGCCTTGGCATCGATGCACATAATCACCTTGCTTTACAAAGAGTCTTTACCTTTCTTAATGCATCTGTATGCGAATTCGTAACCCTGGCCTATTCTTGCCTTGAGTGCTTTATCATAAGAAGCTTTAGGATAAACGGATCTTGATTCAATATTTCCTGCTTCCATAGCATTCCACAGTTGGTTTTTCTCGTATAACTCGGTGGTTGTATTGAAATAAGCTAGAAACATACCTTTAAATTTAGGAAAGGCATAACCATACCTGTTTTATTGATATAACCCATTTTTTTTATACATCAACTATAAGATCTATACAATTGAAAAATTAAGCTTATTTAAGGGTACGCCTCTTGCTTAACTCGGCACCACTACCAAGCTATATGAAAAAAAGCCAATTGTTGAATGCCTTAGAAGCAGGAAATATCAAACAGGATCTATTTATCCTAAAGTTTCTTATAACAAAGGACTCAGGGCAAGATTTGGTTAAGGATACAAATTCGCATAGGGATGTATTAAGAAAGGTAAAAACTCTTTGGTAAATAAGGTGATTATGTTGTTGATGCCAAATCACAAAACTTATTTCATGCAATAGGCAGATATAATTGTCCTGAAATAACTATCCAAAAAAAGAATTAAGCTCCCTAGCTAATAAGATTAAGAAATATTTTCTTTAACAAAATCACGAAGTTATAATAAAGTAAAATAACATTTTAATCCTTTATTTTAGGGATACATATCAACTTAGTCTTATATATTCTAATAATTACTATGTTAATCCATGCCGTTAAAATTTTGTTGTTAAATATTTATATTTTTGCTACTTTTATCATAATACCCTTAGTCAAATGTTCATCAATCATGTGACACGTGTGATGACATGTGTCATCACTTAATTAGTTTAATTTTTTATTAAATATTTTTAAAAATAAATTAAATTAAGTAAAAAATAAAAAAATTAAAATAAAACTGCCACTGTTGCTAAAAAATGAAGACCGACCAACTGCTGACAGTTATTTTTTGGTGACATACCGACGATCAAATTTGTCTAATTTTACATTAATGGACTCTATTTTTTCTGATCTACACAATAGTGAAGTTATTTTTTGCAAAACAATACAGAAAAAGGCTAAAATGGTGGGAGAGGAGCAACGACCACCATCGCTCGCAGTCAAACCAGGGGAGAGGAAGGTTGACTTGCACTGCCACTACCTATAGAGAGGCCGTCAAAATGGTGGCATTTTTTATTTATAAAAAATTACTTCACCATTGTGTAAATTAAGAAATATTGAGTCTAATGATATAAAATTAGATAAGTTTTATGGTTGGAATGTCGCTGAAAAAAGGCGGTCGACCAATCGCCGTTTTCCATTGATAACGAGCTGTAAGTGTATTAATTAACTATTATATATTTTATATTTGTTAAAAATATAAATTAATTATATGAAGACACGTGTCATTTGTAACTAATCATATTATGACGGGTGTTCTTTATTAATTAAAAAAATATTTATTAATTTACTTAAAAAAAATTTCTTTTAAAAAACATATTTATTAAATATATAAACCAATTACATAATGACATGTGTTTTTTGTAAGTAATCATATTATGACACGTGTCCTTCTATTAAAAATATATTTATTAATTTACTTTTAAAAAAATATTTCTTTAAAAAAATATTTATGAAACATATAAACAAATTATATGATGACACGTGTCATTTGTGCTAATCGTATTATGACATATGTCCTTTATTAATTAAAAATATATTTATTACTTTACTTTAAAAGTTTTTTTTTAAAAAAAATATATTATTAAAAATATCAACCAATTATATCATGACACATAGCATTTGTAACTAATCATATTATGACACATGTCCTTTTATTAAACATGTCTTTATTAATATACTTTTAAAAATATTATATGATAACACGTGTTATTTGTAACTAATTATATTATGCTACGTGTCCTTTTATTTGAAATAAATATATTTATTTATTTACTTTTAAAAATATTTATTTAAAAAAATATATTTATTATAAATATTAACTAATTACATGGTGACACGTGTTATTATTAACTTATAATATTACGACACATGTTTTTTTTTTTTACTTTTTAAATTGACATTTGATGGCTTTATTTTAAAAATGATAAAAGTACTATTTTACCCTTAAAATGAACCCCTTTAATGATAAAATTCTAGCGGTTGGGATTAATATGGTAATCATTGGAACATGAAGAACTAAGTTGGTATACACCCCTAAAATAAAGAACTAAAATATCATTTTTCCTTATAATCTTGCGTTGGTGAACATCTAGTATACGCACCAAAGTCATCAAATCAAATCTTCACAAAACAAAATAAAACAATAGATGTTAGCAAAATAAAAAGAATTATTAAATTGCTAAGTACAATATTTAAAACCAACACATGCATAATTTAATTTTGAAACCCTTTTCAAAATTACTATTTGAGTGAACAATGTCAATGTCGCGATGCTGGGCTACTAGCACTACAACTCTAGAAGGGAAAACCTCCAGCGTCGCGACACTAGCTTTTATTGGGGTGCTAATGAAATTTTATCTCCAATGTGCGCCTAAGAATTTAGAATTAAATGTTTATACCACAAGTGAATGATATAGGCATCTAGATTAGTAGAACTACATTTTGCACCTAATTTTGTACTCAGTTGGATTTGGGAGCATGGTCATGCAAGCCAATACAATGGTCATATGAAGCATAACCAATAGATATATATTAAGTACTACCAAATATGTTATCAACCAATTGCCATCAAGGTATAAAACAATTCATTAAATTCTAGAAGACCCTTATTCATTTGCCTTGTGGTCTGTACACATATGGTCGGTAAAGTGGCCAAGATTACAATATCATAAAGGGTATTAGAAAACCTAAGCAGCACCAAGCAAGATTATCCTTGCTAGGTATGTGCTGCAAACAGTCTATAAAAGAAGCCACATTGGCCCTCAAATGTATCACAGAGCTAGAATATAATTTAAAATAGTTTGTTACTATCATCTAGTAGTTACAAAACTAAACCTATAATAGTTACAAGTAAAAATAAAAGCAGTCAGTAGATAAGTTATCAAGTGATAAAGAGGAGCTTAGAACTTAGTACACAATATCTAAATGAGTCATAAAGAGAGGTGGCTCCTCACCCCTATCACCATCATTATTCCCATCATTTCATTTGGGCTTCTAGTGGTTGAGTCCATAGGAACACTAGTCTTAAGAAGGTCTTCACTTAATCCCTCTTTAGTGACATTTGGTTACTTTTGTTGGAAATAGAGTTTAAATATTAAACAATTAATATTATATTAATATTAATTGTTTAATATTTACAAAATAAACATTTTGAATAAAATTATTAATATTAAATATATATATATATATATGACAAGATGCTTGTATACATTGTATGATCTAAAAGAGTTCAGATCTAGTCTAAAGGAATTTAGACTAGGGCTAAGAATTAGCAACGCTGAGAGTTATGATTGTTAAGAATTAGTACTACTAAGAGTTAACAAGTTATAAGAGTCAGTGAAGTCTAAAGAGTTAGAGCCTTTTTTGAAATCAGATAAAGACGCGAATGTATACTAGCAATGACATAATTGTAAAGGTTGTAAATAGTACTAAAAAATATCATTGTGTAAGTATGTTCTTGAACGTTATGTTCCTGATCTATCTTCACTGATATGGGTTTATTAATGGAGACCTTATCATAAATAGATTAGTGTATGTCTATATCTAGATGGTACAAATGGTTAGTCTTAGGAGACCATGAGTTAAATGGAAGCTTATATAGATATACGGCTATTCAGTGAAGACTAGGTACTTAATAAACTCAATGAGGACCTCCAATAGACATCCCATAAAGTCATTAATGGAGGGTCCTTTCAAGTTAAGTAGTGTTCTTAGACTATTGACTTGAGCACCACGGTGGGTGATCTACTATATTTAGGTTCCACACATATCAGAGACCTTTTATAGTCTAACAGTCATATGTCGCTAGATATAGCTGATGCTCATGGAGTCTGATGTATAGATATGGGATCCGTCAGCTCATATGAGTGAGTTGTACATCTAGATCCTCTAAGTTTGTGTTCTATAAAATCTTATGGCCATAAGTAATAAATCTGAAAAAGTATTTCTTGTAAGAGAAACAATATTGTAAAAGTATTTGCGGATATTGTCTATGGGAATACGAATCTGGAGATAAGTTTTGGATTGAGTATACAAAGACTTGATGATAATGATCTATGTCTTTGCTTTTTCAAGATATAGATGACAGAGAAATAATACGAATATATATGAACCTCAACTTGTATGTTTCAACACTGTTATTTCTATAATGTGTGTGGGGCATCACTTGTAAACTTACGGAAGAGTTTCATAAGAAAAAACAAGTGTGAACCTAGAGAATCTCACAATATGAAATGTATTTATTGAGCACTGGGGTTGCACACCGAGTCGAACAATTTGATCTAAAAAATTTTTGAAAAGCCTGAATTATTTTAAGATCTCTTATGATGCATAAGTGTCAAGGATTAAATGTTAAACCTATTAATTTCATTGGTTAACATTAGTTAAACCTATTAACTAATTAAAATTCGACATATGGCCTTTTATAATATGATTGTGTGACACATGATAAAAGCCTTGCCACCACTTTTCCTTATTATGGGACAAGTGTCCTTGAAGTATAAAACATGTAATATTTTATATTACAAAACTTAAATGAGTGAGAATGCTGGCATTCGTCAATTACATAGTAATACATGCAAACTTAATGGTTTTTGGATAATAATTTGCCACCACCTTATGCTTAATGAATTTCCACTACTAATGTTTCTATTTGGCCACTTTACTTCAACATTTGTAAAGATTTGTTATAAAACAATGTTCAGCCAGCACATTCACTTGCCATTAAGCTTTTGTTTGCAAGTATGATGTGGCCAAATAAAAGCATTACCATGCTTATGAAAATTGGCCATTAATATGAATTTGATTAGCAGAAATGTTAGCAGCTTATGCTATATGTAATTGAGGCATTGTTTGAGTTAAAAATAAGTAATTTAAAAGCGTGGCATTCGGTAATTCTTAAAGGCCGTTGATATTGCAAATTATTTGTAATATAAATAAGACTTTTGAAACCTTCAACAATTAAATAATAATAATAGAAATCAATTATAAGGTTTAAAAATTGATCAAACAAAGGAAAAAGTTTCTTTGTTATTTTGGCTGAGAGACAACTAGAAGAAAGTGTTGCTTCAACAATATTTTTAGTTGAAATTAGTTACTACCATTCTAGATCTACAATCCCATTAAATGTTACAGACTAGAATTGATCGTAGGATCACTTTAAAGTGAACTCCGAAAACAGAAACTACCATATATTATCATTTAATCTTATTAGTGTAATGAAATATATATGTATTTTATACTGCTGCATTAATTTTGCAAGTTAGATAATAAAATTAATATTAAAAAAAATAAAATGCACACATTTACCCTATACATAACACATTAATAACTTTGAGGTGCCATGATTGGTGGAAGATTTAGTAGCATTGTCCTTTTTCTTAGCAGGTAATGCCCCTAACGCTAGAAAGCTGAAGTCTACTTATTAGTATTAGAAGCCTTTTCTCCAAAAGGTCAAATACATTGTGCAATCCTAAGATAGTCTCAATTAGCTCTTCATTTTTCTAAGAGAATATCTTATTTTCCCCAACCTTCTTAATAGTACTTTTCAAGCAGTAATAAGCAACAGTAAGCTCATTTTCTAAAAAAGTGTACTATTGCTTATACTTATTCTTTTTAGCCCTCAAAACCTCTTCGCTCTGCCTGACTGTGACTTGATATACTTCAAAGTCCTTAACAGCCCTTAAGGCCCTCTCAAGCTTCTCATTGTGCTCTTCAAGTTGTAGTCCTTCACATTTTACGTTATCTCAAGGGTATTCTTTTTCATGGTCTTTATTTTTTGGCACACTCTTCTATTATGCTACAATTCTATGTGGATACAGATTGGGTTAATGATCCTAGAGATTGACGATAAGTACTGGATTTTATCTTTTCTTGAGAGATTCTCTACTTTTATAAAATAACAAAAAGCAAACAATTACTGCTTATTCTAGTACTAAGGCTGAATATCGTGTTCTTACTAATACTACTTATGAGAGTTTTCGTCTTCGATGGTTCTTTAAAGATATGGTTATTTCTCATTTTGGAGCTACACCTTTTTATTGTGACAATTATAATGCTATTCAGATTTCTCTTAATGATGTCTTTCATGAGTGAACTAAGCACATTGAGATGATTGTCATTTTGTTCAGCAACATGTTTCTTAAGGAATAGTTACTATCACTCCATTTCTTCTAATGATCAACTTGCTGATGTCTTCACTAAGTCTCTTTTTCCCTACTATTTTCAAGCTCTAGTATCTAAACTCAAGCTTGATTTTGCTGCGTTATCTTAGGTTTGAGGGGGATGTAAATGATATAATATAAATTTACCGTATACATATATATATATATAGTTGCCATTTTTACATTGTAATTAATTCATTATATTTTGTTTCCTTGTATATACTTTGTTTCATATTTTGCGTTAACCTAAAGTTTATATAAAGACTCACATTATATTATTTCATTATAATAAAATATATATAGTTCCTTGTCTTTCTCACACTTACAACAAGCTAGTTATAAACTTTGCTTCGACAAGTGTGAAGAGGTAAATTTGTCTATCTTAGTTAGGAGTTTGGCCACATTTTTTATAATCTTTATGTTTTAAAAGCCCTTTAAACTGACTGATAATATGTGGTAGCTTCTTAGGCGAGCTTGAGGTTTTTCCTAAGGTTCTGATGTGTCATTAGGCTTTTAACTTTCACTTGGTTAGTCCTATAAACGTAAGTTTTTGTGCAATTTTGCTAAGGAGGATTCCTCTTACAAAGTATGAAAGTTAATGACCGTTGTACTAGTTCCTTAGAGGCAGTGGTTAAAGGTCAGTTGTGCCAAGGATCATGAGTTTTTTATGCTAAAATACACAAGGCTTAGAGAATTCCCGTACAATGGGGAGCTTACAAAAGTATTTTTTAGAGTTTCTTTTAATTTGGTTTTTATTCTTGAAATTAAATTGTATGGTAGATGGGTGGAGAGGATTCAAAATAGTTTTGGTTTCTAATATTCTTTCCATGTTGATAGTTATGTGCATAACAGGGAATTTTGTACTCTGTGGATACAAGTACCAGTGCCATAAAGAAATGTCACGAAAGGAATGATTGTCGCAATGTCTCGGTGCTTGGTTTTTCACGCTTTCTTATTAATTTATAGGTTTGTGTCTTAATAAATTGCAATGGCATGTGATTGGCTTTTAATTTATAGGTTTGTGGTCATCTCAATTAACATGATTGTTGTCATAGTTGGCAATTGCTTAGGCAACTAAAGTTATGTTCTTCATTGCCATTTTTGTAAATAGGTGATTTCAATAAGATACTGTTATTGAAAGATAAGAGTGGGGTTTCTAATGTTGTTCGACATTGTATATCTGATTTTTAGCGGCTGTCAGAAATATTGGCTTGTCCTTCTTGATGAGATTTTTCCATTAAGCTAAAGTTTTTCTAAGAGATTTTTTTATCTATGGATCACCATGCCCTTCATTTGGTTTTTCCTCTTGTCTCTCTAATGGAATTTGGCATGGGCATCAACGACATTTCAAATTTGAACCTATATAGATCCAGGAACCTGATTATCGTGAGTGTGTTAAACAAGTGGGCAAACTTGCATGGAGATTCAATATTGCATAAACTTCAAGCTTATGCTTTAACTTTGTAGGATTGCATATCCCTTTGCAGATTTGGAAGATTTAGGTAAATATTAATCTTCTGCTTTCGACTGCAGATGAACAAGTGAATGTTAAGTATTTTAAATGCTTAGAAGTATAGCTTCAAGGGCTTCTGAAGAGAGAAGAACTTTATTGGTTTCAATGGGATCTTGTTGATTGGCTGAAATATGGGGAGATCGAAGCAACAAATTTTGTATTAGTTAAACTTTTAATAGGAATACTAAGAATAAAATTGTAGGGTTAATCACTGATGATTGTGTAATTCTCTAACAGGTATATCTGTTGTTATTGGTCAAAATTTTACCAATCTTTTTCAACTGACAAATTCCTTTTTATGTTGTTGTAATGATTTTTCAAATTTTCAACGTTGTATTTCTTAGCCTACGGATGTTTCTTTGGATGCTCTTTTTATTATTGAAGAGGCTAGGTCTTTTTTATATAGGCCCAATTAAAGCTCCAGGATTGAATGGCTACCATGATATATTTTCAATAGTTTTGGGACATTATGAGATTGATGTGATACATTTCTGATTTGTTGTTCTCAATTATGGTAACTCATTGACTGATATAGAACAAGTGTTGATGGGTTGTAATTTCATTCACAAAGATGAAAGTTATTGATATCGTTTAACAAATACGAAAATTAAAATGATAGATTACCAATTTTAAAGAAAAGTTTCTGATTTCTTAATCTCTGAAATTACAAAGTCTAGATGCTTTCTCCCTTATCTCTCATGTATTTATAGAGATCTCTTGCATGTCTAGCAATTATTACAACAATTATGATAACTTATAACTACTAACTGTCAACTACTATCAAGAACTGAGGCACTTGGAATGCTAGCACTTATTACAATATTTAATGTAACTTAAAACTATTAACTATCAATAACTAAGGCTTTATCTTAACACACTGTCAAATATTGCAAGTACTATCATAAATGTTGTTATAGGCTCCCAAAAGCTTCTCACCACATAGGCTGCTGCTGGTAAATGTTAATTGCTGGAGATTGCTTCTAACAATGTAATAGACATTAATGAAATGTCTATCATGTTCCCCATCACATGTACTGGTGTATCCCCTATCATTCTCCTCCATTTATAGAGAACTCGTCATCGAGTAACCATACAAATCCTCTCCGAATTTGCAATAGTCTTTTCACGCTCCACATGGCCACTCAAATTATATAAATGCATTGCTTTATTGATGGTAAGAATGTTCATACACATTCGCCAACTCTCATCCTCCTTTAGTGGAAATAGAGCAAAAATAGCACAAGAATTGATACTCTCCATGATGTATCTCTTCCTAAATAGTTCTCACACATTTTCTCTCAAAATATTATGCTTTTGATTTCTAATTTGATATTCTAGTAGATTTAATGAGTCGCTTGAATAATGTGACAGATATGATAAATTGCAAAAAATGATATCAAAGTTGTGAATATTTTGCATTAGTGGCAATGTAGTAGGTTTGGCCATTAGATTTGGAAATTTACACCAAATGAGGTGTAAATTTCTATGATGTATCTCTTCCTAAATAGCCCTCTCACATTTTCTCTCAAAATATTATGCTCTTGATTTCTAATTTGATAATCTAGCAAATTTGATAAGTCGCTTGGATAATGTGGCAGATATGATAAGTTGCAAAAAATGAAATCAAAGTTGTGAATATTCTGCATTAGTAGCAATGTAGTAGGTTTGGCCATCAGGTCTGAAAATTTAGTCACTAATCCTTGGACTTCATTCGGTAATAATTGTTTAGGCAGCTCTCATTTCTCCGCCAAAATGGTACGCATAAGCGTCTTCTGTATTTCTTCCATAACGTTTTCCACCTTGTGGATCTCTGAAAATAAAGTTTTCTCCTCCACTTTAGAGACTGCCTTCTTAGGTTGGCTTAGTACCATCACTATCCACTTTTGGCTCCAATTAAAAGAATAAGTATTATCCTTCTCATTGTGTAAAGCATCAACATCGTATTGCCAAGCTCTGCCTAACAATACATGATATAAATCCATTTTAACAACAATACATAAAACTTTTGCCTTATAACTCTCACCAATTGATAGAGGTAATCGACATTGTTTGGATATTTTCACATACCTTTTAAAACCAATCTATGCTGTACAGTGAAGGATATGGTTCAGTGTAAAGTTTAAGGTGATTAACTAATCTTTGAGACACTAGGTTTTCACCACTACAACTATCAATAATTATTTTACACACCTTATTAACTACTGAACATTTTCCTGTAAATATCATTTTTTGTTAAGTCTTATCAGTTTTTGTATCATCTAGATCCAGTTTATCTTCTTTTATTAAATCATCCATTATAAGGGCAAAATGATTAGGCCTTCTTCGTGCAATATCAATTGCTATTCTTACTTACAGCTTGACTGTAACTTCTTCTTCGACTTTCTCCTCAAAGTTGAAATTATAAAGTGCAAAATGTGATTTTTTGTATAGTATTCTACTTGCCACCATTGGTTCTTATGGCAGCGGGTTATAAGTTCTCAAACCCATAAGATGTTTGGTCATTGCTTCTATATTTTTCTTCATTTCAGTCATCAAGTTTCTATTTTTTGCTCGAATGCATACAAATACTCTCTATTTAAGTAACTTCGGCTTGCCATCTTAAGATAAGGCTTTGATACCACTTGACGCAGGATAAATGCTGATGGGTCATGATTTTATTCATGAAGATGAAAGGTATTGATATCGTTCAACAAATACAAAAATTAAAATGGTAGAGTACCAATTTAAAAGAAACGCTTCTAATTTCTTAATCTCTAAAATTACAAAGTCTGGATGCTTTTCCCATCATCTCTCATGTATTTATAGAGATCTCTTGGGCTATCTAGCATTTATTATAGCAATTATGATAACTTATAACTACTAACTATCAACTACTACCAAGAACCGAGGCACTTGAAATGCCAACACTTATTACAATATTTAATACAACTTAAAACTATTAACTACCAACTGCTAACTATAACTAAGGCCTTATCTTAAAACACACTGTCAAATATTGCAACTACTATCATAAATGTTGTTACAGGCTCCCAAAAGCTTCTCACTACATGTGTTGCTACTGAAAAATTTGAATTGCTGTAAATTACTTCTAACAATATAATGAACATTACTGAAATGTCCATCATATTCTCCATCACATATACTGGTATGTCCCCATCATTGACCCTTACAACTTCCATACATGTGGTTTTACTTTAATTTTAAGGTATCTTGGCTTACTTGTATTTCCAAGTTTCCGCCATTATGGCTATACAATATCTTATATAAAATTGTTAGTAAGATGCTGGCTAAGTGGTTGAAGCTTGTATCATAATATATCATTGCCTTTTTTTAAAATGTGGTTGTCCTTGGACATTTTATTTCTAATTAAATAACTTTGACTTTTGAATTGATGCATTTATTGAAGTTGTCATTCCAATAAGGTTGGTTATATATGAATGTATAACATGGTGGAATAAGATTTCTTAATTTTTATGATGAAGAAAATGAAGTTCAGTGACAAGTGGCAACAATTAGTTCTTAGTTATTTCAATATTCATTTTTGGTTAATGACACTCCTACCAAGCTAGTCACCCCATCATGAGGTTTATGTCAAGGTTGTCTCCTATTAATGTATTTATTTCTCATTTATGCAGAAGGTTTCACTTTTTCGCTTCAACTTGTGGAGTTAAAAAGAGGAGTTTCATGGATTAACTTGTTTGCACAGGTAAACAAGGTACATTATATGGCTTTGTTGGGATTTTATTATAATATTACATTGTATTAGGGGTTTAAGGATTTAGTTATTTTTAATCAAGCTCTTTTATCAGTTAAATTAGTTGATTTGTTCTTTTTGGTGAGACAACACAGGTAAATGAGGTAAATTACATTGGCTTCATCAGGATTTTATTATTTGACGCATTGTAATGAAGGATTGTGATTTAAAGGTTTAAGTATGTTTAATCAAGCTCTTTTGGCTAAAGAGTGCTAGTATTTGTTGGCTAACTTAGATTCTTTAGCTTGTCATTTTTTCATATGGCATAACTTTTAGGATTTATTTTGACAACCATTAAACTTTCATGTTAGCATTTAGACGTCCCTTTGTCTTTTTTTTGTGTCATGAGGGTTGGGAAGCAACCTTATATGCTCTTTGTGATTCTTTTGAGATTAGTTTAGTTTAGGATATCATTTGTTTCAACACTCTTCATTTCTCTTATAAAGGGCAACTCTTTGTGTTTATACTGTCTGTTTATATATATATATATATATATTGTCTTTATTGATCTAGAGTTGCTATGTGTGTTGTTATAGGCTTGTTGGTATGCTTAGATAAAATGTTGTTTGTGTTAGTTTGGTAAATAAATATTTTTCTTATTATTAAAATAAATACAGCGGAAGTTAGATCGTCTTGTTCATAATTACATGTATAAGAATAAAAAATTATCCCAATTCCTTGTTATGGCAGATCTTGAATTGACTGGATGAAATCTTCTCTACTATCCTTAATCTTCAAACTTAATATGCGTGGGCGCTTGGATCTTTCTTAATTTCTAAAAACACTAATACCCAAATTTGAGAGAATGATATTAATTAAATTCTTTTCCCACGTACGAATACGTAAAAGAATTTTTTTCTGTATGGTTGCAGTCTATTTTTCTTATTACATACCTCCCATATATATAGGGATCTCTCTTAGGTATTTATAATTTGATTAGGATTAGAAAATTAGAGTTTAATTAGGATTAGAAAATTAGAGTTTGATTAGGATTTGAGCTAGTAGAAGGACTGCAAGACCCATGAACTTCTTAGTTCCAACTTAAAAGACATAGTCCTTATTATCTCATAATACATCAATTCTTTTAAGTTAACCTCAGGCTATTCCACTAAAAGCCAAGGGCTGTACTCCAGTAACCCATGTTATAAAATAAAAGCCTATTTAATTAAAACTCCATTTAATTAAATTGAACTCGGTCTTTAGACTAGAAATAACCACTAAATTGACCCTCTACTTGATGTCCATAATTAAAGTTAGGCCTTAAAAAATGTCTTACCTCTTTAATTACTTATTTGCCCTTAAGTCTTTGAATGCTCTAATGATCATTTTTAATATATCTATATTTGTAAAAAAATTTACAAATAAATATTATTATTCTATAAATAATTTATTGAAAAACTATGGCCACAGATTCTAATGATCAAGTACTACAAACATATTAGGTGGACATTAATTATTAGATTCTATCTTGCAAATATATGTTCTTACGACTCATGAAATTATATCTCCAAGCTATTAAGGTTTTGACCGTTTATATAGATCTCACTTTGTGATAACTCAAAAGATCCAACACATAAATGTAAGTTCATTACCTGCTCATGATTAAGATCAATCAAGCTTATTCAAGCTTTTGTGAATTATGATCTATGACATTTAGTTAACCAGATCAAAATTCACAGTAGTCTTGTTCAATGTATCATATACATTAGTTTCTCTACTCGAAGTCTCTACTTCGATGTTCAAGGTAAATCATCCACTATATGAAGTAGAGAAACTACAACCTTACATAATGAAATGCCATTTTCATTAATGGTTGTGAACATGATTTAATTTATATAGAACTTGTGATCTATACCATTTTAATTAGCATCATATGCCTAATAAATAGATCACATACTTTGTAAGTATGGGCTCATCAATGTATGCTCAATTATATGTATAAATAAATTTTATTAATCTAATAAAATATTATTACACATGCTTTAAGGGCATAAAATAACATAAAATGTCTAACAATTGCTCACTTGCCCTAAAGCATGTCGGGCATCTGTTGAACTCCCATATCATATATATGAGTTTCAAAAACTTTGTTGGCAATGATTTGATGAATGGATCTGCTAAATTTTTTGCTGATGCAATCTTGGATACCATAACCTCACCCTTTTACACTAGCTCTTATACCAAATGGTATTTTCTCTCAATATATTTTCCTTTCTTGTGGTATCTCGGTTCCTTGGATTATGCTACAGCTCTGCTATTATCACAATGAATAACAATGGACATCTTAGCATTAAGTACCACTTCAGTTCCATAAGGAACTTGCGGAGCTATACAGCCTCTTTTGTAGCTTCTGATGCAGCTACATATTCAGCTTCCATGGTAGAGTCTGCAATGAATGATTGCTTTCTACTCCTCCAACTAATAGCCCCTCCACCTAAAGTAAACACATATCCTGAGATAGATATTCGGGCATCCTTATCTGATTGAAAATCTGAATCTGTATACCTAATAGGTATAAGATCCTTACTGGAATACACGAGCATATAATCTTTTGTTCTCTAAAGGTACTTAAATATATGCTTTGCTACAGTCTAGTGTTCTGGTCTTGGATTAGATTGATATCTGCTGACCATGCTGACTGCATAACAAATATCTGAGACTTTCTACTACTAATACATAAGGAATTCCTCTAATGTGATCTATCTCTTCAGGAGTTTTGAGACACTAATTATTGGATAGATCAATTCTATGTCTAAAAATGAGTGTTCCTTTTTTGGATTCATGTATAGCAAACCTAACTAGAATTTTGTCTATATATGCAACTTGAGATAAAGCTAACATCCTATTTTTACGATCTCGTAATAGTTTAATTCTAAGGATGTAACTAGCTTCACCTAAGTTCTTCTTATCAAATTAGTTAGATAACTAAATTTTAACTGATGATAATGCTCCTACATCATTTCCAATGAGTAGTATACCATCTATATATAAGACTAGAAAAACTATCAATTGCCTATCTATCTTCTTATAAATATAAGGTTCATCAGGATTTTGATCAAAACTAGATGATTTGATTGCCTGATCAAATCTGATGTTCCATGATCTAGATGCTTGTTTAAGCTCATAGATAGATTTGTGTAGTTGACAAACCATGTACTCTTAGCTTATAGCTATAAATCTATCTGATTGTATTATATAGATACTTTTTTCAAGACTACCATTAAGAAAGGCAGTCTTGACATCCATTTGCCAAATCTCATAATCAAGATTTGCTGCAATGGATAAGAGAATTCAAATAGACTTAAGCTGACAGGACCCGACCCGAGACCCTCTACTATAGATCCCAGCGGCCCTGCCGGGCACCCCGACGGAAGTTCCTTCGAACCTAACTGGGTAAGTTAAGGAATTCCGCGAGGCGAACCCCTTTTTAATTCTTGTTACTACTAAGAAGATCTAGTAATATACATGAAAACGACATCTTAGTTTTAAAAACAAACGGACAGAGTTTCCCCTGTTTTTCGGAAAATCCATATAAACCTGCAAAGAAATTTCACTTCTAATTCGAACACATCTCAATTCTACCAATTCGGACCTCCGGTCCTTTTTAAATCAAATCCAACACAACTCAATTATTTTGTGTAAATCACAAAATAAAGCATAATCATAAAAAGTAAAAACGATCATCATAAACTGGAAATCTCTTCTTCTTGATTCAACACATACTTACAAATATACATGCCTACAACTATTATGCATAAAGTAAAGAGTGCTATTAGCACATTTACATGTACAAAAATTATCTTTGGATTCGGCCCACTACTCAGTGATAGAAGAATCAGCAGCTTGCGTTCCGAGACCTGCACCTGGGAAACGGGTTTAAAACATAAAACGAGTGAGCTAAAAGAGCTCAGTAAGTGTAAATGAGAATTCAATTACAAGAATATTATATAAAGATAGCAATTTCTAAAGTACATGCAGAAATTATGTTTCTAAAACGGATGTAAAATTGTAAAACGGTTTCTAATATCATATGCTAATGAAATCTTGCCGAGCGGGTTTTATCTACATCTTTGGAAAACTATATTCAGAATTTGTATAACATAATAACTGTTGTGTGCATATAAATGCATAAATGCTATCGGTAAATCGAAAACTAGTAAAATTCTCGCTCGGCCATTTTCTTTCTAAACTGTACCAATGGTAACCCTAAAGCTCTATACCCACGCAGCGACTCAACTAGCACTGCATACGTGAGTAGGTCACGGGGCACCTCAACTAGCAGCACCCACAGTGACATCTCAAGACATCTCACTGGCTACGCAGCGGAATCCTACATCGCATGCATATAGCGAGACAATATCCCGTACACATAGAGCGACTCACATGACTCGACATCCTGACTTCCCGGAGTTAGTGACACACCCCCAAGACCTTCCCATGTGCACGGGATATACCGGCCGGGTCTAATACAATCATCACCACTATAATCTGAGGGTACCAATGGCCTTAAAATAAATGCAGAAATTTTAAAACTGTTTCACAAATCGATCATGTAAAAGCATGTCTATGAATATATCAAGATCATAATTCATGTTTATGCATCGAAAGCTCATAAAACATATATAGTCATTGTGCGAAAACATAATAACCGAAAAGTAAAAGAAATGACAGATTTTCACTCACAACCGCTCCGCGCTCAATTTCGCTCCCGATTCCTGCTCCCGTTAACGCTCTCGGTTATCCTCACCTACGCGCCATAAATGACATTTAGAACCAAATCGAACACTAGAATCTCATTTAACTACTAAATGCCCTAATCTGCATACAAAGCCCGGATGTAAACTACTTCCCGATTTTAGTTACGGAGCCATAATCGAAACTAACTCACCATCCGGTGCCCTGAAAATTATTGAACATCTTATAATTTGATTGGACATACTTGCCCTTCACCTTTCCAACATGGACAATTATGTCCCATTTTCTTCGTTTTTGGGTTTTGTCATCAACCATATACATCCAATTCACAATATGCATAATTTACACACAACAATTCAATCAAAACACCACTCAATTCCTAACTTTCCTAAAGTGGCAGAATTTCACCCTAGGTTCCAACACATTCCTTTTCTCAATTTCTTGTTCCAATTACAACAAAATCATGCCAATTTCATTCTAAAGCCCTAATTACAATCAATTGAAATCTCTACAACAAAATCACCAAAAACCCTAATTCTCACCTTGCCAATTTCTTCAAATTGATGACTCCTTCAAGCTCCAAACTAGAATTCAACTCAATCTAAGCCAATAATATACATAAGAACATCAATAAACACATTCTTGAATTCTCACTTATCAAACTCATAAAAGATGCTTTTCTTACCTCTTTTTCTTGAATTTCCTCTAATAGAGACTTCAATTGAACTTAGGGATTGGTTTGTAACCTTAATTTGGCTTGATTACACATGAAAATTCATGAAAACAAAACTTGAAAGGTCACTGTAGCAGCCCTCCTTTCCAAGCTCGAATTTTCTCTCTTTTGTTCTAAGTGTTTGCTTTTGATTATCTTCAAAATTCAACACACTTCCAACCTATTTATAGTCCTCCCTCTATTTACCATTTTGCCCTTCAACTTTCTCAAAATTATTAATTTGCAGTTAGTTGAAAACTAATTATGTAATTAGTTTATTTGTAACTATCTAGTTGGAATAGTCCAAAGAACTAACTAGAACTTCCAACTTGGCAATCCATGAGATTTCTTCTAATTGGTCCATTCTCAAATATATGGATTATGTTTCTCAACAAAGGCTTGTTCCATTCATAACCCTTAAATGGAAATTCATGTAGTAAATTAGAATTTTCTTTTCCAAGCCAATAGAGAAAAATTCTAAAAATATTCTAGGGTCGTCCGGTGAACCGATCAAGTGTGAAATTACCAAATTAGGTCTGATATCTCTCACGTGCACTATAAAGAAAATATTTCTAATAGGGTTAAAATCGAGTAACCCTACGGTGTCTTATTTGTTCTATACCGAAATCTAAGCGCCAATACTACTAATAGGGATTGGATATTACATAAGCATAGCTACTGACGAAAAGGTCTCCTCATAATCGATACCTTCTTTCTGAGTGTACCATTTAGCAACAAGCCTAGCTTTGAAGGTTTTCACCTTTCCATCTACTCCTCTCTTTCTCTTGTAGACCTATTTACACCCTATGGGTTTTATTCTTTCAGGTTTCTCTACAAGTTCCCAGACTTAATTGGAATACATGAAATTCATTTATGATTTTATAGCTTTATGCCAATGGTTTGCATCTTTATCAACCACTGCTTCATCATAACTAGTAAGATCTAGTTCATGCTTATTAGAGACTACCTGAAATGACTCTCCAATTAACATGTACCTATTTGGACGTCTAGTAATCCTTCCACTATGACAAAATATCGATGGTTGTTGTTCTGCTATTGGCTCTGGTTGGTTATTATGATCTGGATTGGGAATTAACTTATTGACTCTATCAAGCACAATATTAAAGTTCTTAGATAACTCATCAAGAATTATCTTACTCCTAGGCTTGAAGTCTTTCATATAGTCTTCTTCAAGAAATATTGCATTAGTGCTAACTAATACTTTCTTATCTTGAGAACTATAGAAAAGACTTCCTCTTGTTCCTTTAGGATAGCTAACAAACAGAAAAACTTATAACTTAGATTCTAACTTATCTGTCTTCCCCTTTAGCATATATGCTGGACAACCCCATATATGCATATGATGTAAACTTGGTTTATGTCTTATTCACATTTTCAAAGGTGTTTTAAGGAATGACTTAGATCTAATTAAGTTAAGAAGATACATGACTATTTCTAATGTATAACCTCAGAATGAGATGGGTAAAGTTGAATAACTCATCATTGACCTCACAATTTCAAGAAGAGTTCTATTTCTCCTTTCTGCTACACCATTTTCTTGGGGTGACCCTATGCAATCAACTAGGATAATATCCCATTGTCAAATGCCTTAGACTTGTGGCACATTAAGTACACATAACCGAATCTAGAATAATCATCAATAAAAGTAATGAAATATTAATAACCTCCCTTAACTTGTGTGCTCATGAGCTCACACACGTCAGAGTATACTAATTCTAAATAGCTTTATTACCTTTAGCATTAAGGATCTTCTGGTCATTTTACCTTTTATACAGGATTCACAGACTGGTAATGGTTCAATATCTAATAAACTCAAAGGTTCATCTTTAACCAGTCTGATGGATCTTATCTAACTAATATGACCAAGACGTAGATATCATAGATACGTTTGATTAGTGGAAGTCACTTTAATCCTCTTATGGTGATTAGATTCATTATTCAATTTTGTGTCATGCAGTGACTTGATTTTAGGATATATGCAGTATAGATTATTAACTAGTGTACCATAACATATAAACGCCTTATTTCTTTTGATTATCACAGTTGAGTCAAATATAATAGAATAACCAAATTTATTCAAATAATTAACTTAAATCAAATTACGTTTGAGTTTCGGTACTAACAAATAATCATCTAATACTAAAGTCCTAAAATCATCAAAATAAAGTTGAACAACTCCCACTGCTTTGGCCGCAACAGTTGCGCCATTTCCTAACCTTAGACTGATCTCCCCTTCATTGAGCTGTCTGGTTTCCTGAAACCCTTGTAATGAATTGCAAATATGATTAGTGGCTCTAGAATCTACTATCCAAGAGTCAGTAGAATCAACCACTAAACATGTCTCAATGAAAAGAATTTTACCAGAAGGTGAAGCTGTCTTTTTAGTTATTGAAAACTTAACTAAATGACAATTTCTCTTCCAATGCTCTTTAATGCCACATTGGAAACAATTTCCTTTGGGCCTTATTACCTTTTATGAATTTGCACAAGTTTTGAATTAAATGCTTCTTTTGGCTTATTCTTCTTCTTCTCATTACTCTTTTCTCTAGGATTGAGACCAAGAGATGAAGATGGGCCCTTAGTCAATTGACTATTATAAGCATCTATTTTATATTGGGGTGCATTTTCATGAGATATTTGAGTGCATTTATCAGTTAAGACATATTTATGCTTTTCAACTGTGAGTTCAACATCTAAGTTCCTTTCCCAGTCCACATAATTATTTCCTGTTAACTTGTTTTGGTTAAGGATGGATGCTAGTGGGCTGAATGAAGATATAATTCTGAAAAATAAATTCTTACATGAGTATACATTATTTGAAAACATGTATTACTTTTGCATGAATACATGAAATACATTTATGTAGAACTCTTTAACTACATTATACATTGGTAATCTAATTTTCATTTAGAATACGCCTTCGTAGAGTGGTCGTATCCGTCATAAATGAGACTAGTACAATACTAATTTATTATTATTTGATATAATTATTATCTAGATATCTCATATCAAATAATAATAAACTATCGATTCTTTGACTCTTAGATTTAATTGACAAGAACTCCGTAGGGAGGATATCAATCAACCTAAGTTAAGTGTACAACCATTATTTCAATCATTTATATTTTTCAATTAAAAAAGCTATCATAGGGTAGTCAGTTTCGCATAAGTCCTATGTTGGATCTTATCTTTTAGGGAAGTCCTATCTAGTACCAAGTTCTGATTAATACCCTCCGTAAGGAGCTCACAAGATTTGAGACAAGGCATTAATCTTCCTTACTATTGGACTAATAACGGAGGCCATGAGCTTTATGCCTAAAGCCCTTTCTCACTCAATATTTTAATTCTTAGAATTTTTTATTTAATTTATAAAATGACATTCTACTCGTTAATATCTAATTTTATTTTCATAAAATAATTAATAAGGCTACATCAAATAATAAATTAATATAATGTTAAAAATATGACAATAATCTTATCCTAATCTCATTAGAATATTAATGTCATACAATATAATATATTTTATGTATGGACATGTGAATGTGGCACCTTTAATCTATATGACATGTTATTCATCCAATCAATTAACTAGATAAATAATCCATAATTCATGGCTTTTCCTACGAAGAAAAACATTAAAAACTAAGTCTAAATTCTTCAAAATCTTCATTGAAGTTAACTTGGGCTCTTTCATAATATTACCTCCTCTTACTTGTCTTCTTTTATGGGCTTGAATTCTGGGCCTTTTAATTTGTTTTAGTTCACTTATTTTAAAAATAAATTGGGCTTATTTTAGACTTTAAAATTTCTTTGGGCCTTCAAAAAACATTTAAATAAAAAATATTTTTAGACCCAATAATTTTAATAAAATAGCCCAAATAAAATTTTATAAAATTAAACTAAGATTAAAAAAAGTTTGGACCAACTTTAAATTTTGCAAATACCCAAAATTATTCCAAAAATAAATTTGGGTTAAAGTTAGGACTTTATTACAAATTTCTCTAAGCTATCTGGTCAAAAATATAATTACTCAAGTCTTAGAGGGGGCTGAGTGAAATAAAAAATTCTATTAGTGCCTATTTGCACACCTAACAAATTTTTAAGGGTCTGTTTGTACAAAATGTAAATTTCTTGATCAAAATCAAAAACTTTTATAACAAGGAGGGGCCTATGTGATATTTGCTAATGAAAACCCTAATTTCACAATATTCATACAGCACCGCTCCCGCTTTCTCCCTGCCCACTGCCGGCCAATATTCTGGCTTTACTTCCAGCCGTTGATCGACGCCGCGAACAGCACAATGAAGATAACCCAGCCGCCAATGAAGCTTGCCTCCAGCTTCAGAATACATCGGTTTCCATGAAGACCCGCGTACAGCCCACGCCGCCAAAAAATTGTCGCCCAGCCACCGCAGCTCATGGTCTTATCATTACTCCAAGCAGCTATTGCGTCACTGTTCAGTGCTGTTTCGTCTACGACTTGCCAACACGGGTGTCGAGCGTTGTTGCTGTGGCGACTTGCCCCTGCAAGCCCCGAATGGAACAAGCCTTTGTTGAGAAATACAATCCATATATTAAGGAATAGACCAATTAGAAACAATCTCATGGATTGCCAAGTTGGAAACTCTAGTTAGTTCTTTTAACTATTCTAACTAGATAGTTATAAAGAAACCAATTAATTTTTTTTATTTGAACTAATGGCAAATTAAAAGTTTTAAGTAAGTTGAAGGGCAAAATGGTCAATTGAGGGAGCACTATATATATGTTAGAAGTGTGTAGAAATTTGAAGAGAGATCAAAACCAACACTTAGCCAAAAAAAGAGAGAAATTCGAGCTTCAAAGGGGGGTGCTGCTACAGTGACTATTCAAGTTTTTTTTTCATGATTGTTCATGCTTAATCAAGCTAAAATAAGGTTACATACCAATTCCTAAGCTCAATTGAAGCCTCAATTAGTGGAAATTCAAGAAAAAGAGATAAGAAAAGCATTATGTTATGAGTTTGATAAGTGAGCTTTCAAGAATGCTTAAATTGATGTTCTTATGTGTATTCTTGGCTTAGATTGAGTTGAATTCTAGTTTGAAGCTTGAAGGAGTCATCAATTTGAAGAAATTGGCAAGGTAAGAATTAGGGTTTTTAGTGATGTTGTTGTAGAGATTTCAATTGGTTGTAATTAGGGCTTTAGAATGAAATTGACATAATTTTGTTGTAATTGGAACAAGAAATTGAGAAAAGGAATATGTTGGAACCTAGGGTGGAATTCTGCCACTTTAGGGAAGTTAGGGATTGAGTGGTGTTTTGAATGAATTGTTGTGTGTAAATGGTGCATATTGTAAACTGAATGTATATGTTGATGGAAAAATCAAAAATGAAGATAATAGGACACAATTGTCCATGTTGGAAAGGTGAAGGGCAATTATGTCCAACCAAGATTATAAGGCGTTCAATAATTTTCAGGGCACCGGATGGTGAGATAGGTTAGATTAAATGGCTCCGTAAATAAAAATTAGGAAGTAGTTTACATCCGGGCTTTGTATGCCGATTAGGGCATTTAGTAGTTAAATGAGATTCTAGCATTCAATTTCGTTTTAAATGTCATTTATGGCGCATAGGTGAAGATAACCGAGAGCGATAACGGGAGCAGAAATCGGGAGCGAAATTTAGCGCGGAGCGATTGTGAGTGGAAATCTGCCATTTCTTTTACTTTGCGTTTATTATGTTTTCGCATAATGAATATGCATGTTTTATGAGCTTTCGATGCATAACCATGATTTATGATCTTGATATATATTCATAAACATGCCTTTCCATGTTCGAATTGAGAAACAGTTTTAAAATTTCTGCATTCGTTTTTAAGGCCATTGGTACCCTCAGATTATAGTGGTGATGATTGTATTAGACCCGGCCGGTATATCCCTTGTATATGGGCAGGTCTTGGGGGGTGTGTCACTAACTCCGGGAAGTCGGGATGTCGAGTCATGTGAGTCGCTCTATGTGTACAGGGTATTGTCTCGCTATATGCATGCGATGTAGGATTCCGCTGCATAGCCAATGAGATGTCTTGAGATGTCACTGTGGGTGCTGCTACTTGAGGTGTCCCGTGACCTACTCACGTGTGCGGTGCTAGTTGAGTCACTGCGTGGGTATAGAGCTTTAGGGTTACCATTGGTACAGTTTAGAAAGAAAATGGCCGAGCGAGGATTTTACTAGTTTTCGATTTACCGATAGCATTTATGCATTTATATGCACACAGCAGTTATTATGTTATACAAATTCTGAATATAGTTTTCCAAAGATGTAGATAAAACCCGTTCAGCAAGATTTCAATAGCATATGATGTTAGAAACCGTTTTACAGTTTTACATCAGTTTTAGAAGCATGATTTCTGCATGAACTTTAGAATTTGCTATCTATACATGATGTTATTTTATTGAAATTTTATTTACACTCACCGAGCTCCTTTAGCTCACCCGTTTTGTGTTTTATGTTTTCCCAGGTACAGGTCTCGGTGCGCAAGCTACTGATTCTCCTATTGCCGAGTAGTGGGCCGAATCCGAAGATCATTTTTTGTACATGTAAACATGCTAAATAGCACCCTTTACTTTATGCATAATAGTTGTAGGCATGTATATTTGGATGTATGTTTTGAACCGAGAAGAAGAGATTTTAATTTTATGATGATTGTTCTTTTTACCTTTATGATTACGCTTATTTGTGATTCAAATGAATAATTGAGTTGTGTTGGAATTGATTTGGAAAGGACCGGAGGTCCGAATTAGTAGAATTGAGATGTATTAGAAATAGAAGTGAAATTTCTTTGCAGGTTTTATATGGATTTTCTGAAAAACAGGGGAAACTCTGTCCGTTTGTTTTTAAAATTAAGATGTCGTTTTCATGTATATTACTAGACCTTCTTAATAGTAACAAGAATTAAAAAGGGGTTCGCCTCGCGGAATTTCTCAACTTACCCAGTTAGGTTCAGAGAAACTTCCGTCAGGGTGCCCGACAAAGCCGCTGGGATCTATAGTAGAGGGTCTCGGGTCGGGTCCTGTCAGTGATATTATTCCATCACCCCCTCTTGTTACAATTCCCAAGAAAAAAATACAAACAAATACTTAACCATGAATTATTGGGTGTAACCATTCATCACATAATTAGTAAAAATAACAATATAGATTAATATGCAATTGGTGCCACAATAAACAATTACTACTATACACAAAATGAACTATACATGTAATATGAAATAAGGCTGCTCTGATATCAATTGTTGGTTAGTAAATAAATTTTTTTCTATTTATAAAAGTAAACATAATGGAAGCCAAATTGTCTTGTTTATAATTACATGTATAGGTATAGAAGTTTACCTCAATTCCTTGCTATGGAAGATCTTGAATTGACTAGATACAATCTTCTCTACTATCCTCAATCTTCAATTACGCGTGTGGGTGCGTGGATTTTTCTTAATCTCTAAAACTACTAGTACACATATCTGCGAGAATGATATTAATTAAATTCATTTCCCACATAAGAATACGTAAAAGAATTTTTTTCTATATAGTTGCGGTCTACTTTTCTTATTACATACCTCTCATATATACAGGGATTTCTCTTAGGTATTTAGAATTTGATTAGGATTAGAAAATTAGAGTTTGATTAGGATTTTAGCTAGTAGAGGGACTGTAAGACCCATAGCTTCCGAACTCCAACTTAAAAGACCTAGTCCTTATTATCTCATAATACACCAATTCTTCTAAGTTAACCATAGACTATTCCACTAAAAGCTAATGGCTGTACTCTAGTAACTCATGTTAAAATAAAAGCCTATTTAATTAAAACTCCTTTTAATTAAATTGGGCTTGCTCTTTAGACCAACAATAACCACTTAATTGACCCTCTAATTGATGTCCATAATTAAAGTTAGGCCTTAAAAAATGTCTTGCCTCTTTAATTACGTATTTGCCCCTAAGTCCTTGAATGCTCTAATGATCATTTTTAATATATCTGTATTTGTAAATAAATTTACAAATAAATATTATTATTCAATAAATAATTTATTGAATAAACTGTGGCCACAGATTCTAATGATCAAGTACTGCAAATATCTTAGATGGACATTAATTATTAGATTCTATCTTGCAAATATATATTCCTATGACTCATCAAACTATATCTCCTAGCTATCGAGGTTTTGACCGTTTATATGAATCTCACTTTGTGATAACTCAAAAGATACAACACATGAATGTAAGTTCATTACCTGCTCAGGATTAAGATCAAACAAGCTTATTAAAGCTTTTGTGAATTAAGATCTACGACATTTAGTTAACCAGATCAAAATTCATAGTAGTCCTGTTCAATGTATCATATACATTAGTTTCTCTACTCGAAGCCTCTACTTTGATGATCAAGGTAAATCCTCCACCATAAAAAGTAGAAAAACTACAACCTTACATAATGAAATGCCTTTTTCATTAATGGTTGTGAACATGATTTAATTTATAATAAACTTGTGATCTATACTCTCTGTATTAGCATCATATGTCCAATACATAGATCACATACTTTATGAATATGGGCTTATCATTGTGTGCTCAATTATATGTATGAATAAGTTTTATTAATCTAATAAAATGTTATTACACATACTTTAAGGGCATAAAATAACATAAAATGTCTAATAGTTTGGGTATCTCTTCTTATTCATCTCGGATTGTTCAAGATGTTGGGTTTTATTTTGTTGAAATCTAATGATTCAAAACTTAGGATGAGTTTAATTTTAAGTTATAAACTAAGGAAGAGTTGAGATAAGATTAATGACACATTAGATGGATGAGCAAGAGTTGAAAATGAAAGCTAGATACAAGAAGGAATGCAAAAGAATGAGGGGGACTTGTTAACCACTGAACACTGTAGAATTGGGAACTCAATGCTGATTATTCAATCTAATTTAAAACCTGGTCAATAGACACTCTATTATTAGTGAAAATAAATCGATAACTCTTGAATTGATATAATAGCCCTTCTACTACACTACTATAATCATTTGTGAATCCTAAATACAAGGATTTACAGTACTTTAAAGAAGAGAAACCCCAGCAGGTTAGAATCACAAAAGTTGCAAGAGTCTTTTCTTATACGTATTTTGATGAAAAAGATTCGGCGAGTTATTGTTGAAGCTAGTACTTACGTGCCATTCTAATATTGTATTAATATTAAATTATTTAATATTTATACAATAAATATTTCAAATAAAATCGTTAGTATTGAACATATATGATACAATGCTTATAACATTACAAACATTGTATAATTTAAAGAGTTTAGATTTGGTCTAAAAGAGTTTAGATCAGTGCTAAGAGTTAGCAATGCTGAGAGTTATAAATGCTAAAAGATATCACTACTAAAAGTTAGTAGGTTATAATAGTAAGTGATATCTAAGGAGTTAGAACATTATCTAAAATAGGACAAAGACCTGAGAATGTACTGGTAATGACATATCTGCAAAAAGTTACAATAGGTGCTAGGAAATGTTATTATGCAAGTATGTTCTGAAGGACTATATTCTTGATCTATTTTCATTAATGCGGGTCTGTGGGTGAATTTATTTTATATAGATCAGTGTACATTTATATCTATAAGGTATAGATAGTTGTTGTTAGCTGACTATGAGCTTGAGCTCGTATAGGTATACGAGTATTTTATCAGGACTAGATATTGAATAGACTCATAAGGATGCTATTAGACATCCCATTAAGCCATCAATGGCGAGTCCTCTCGAGTTGAGTAGTATTCATGGCTCTTTGACCTGATTACTATGGTGAGCTTATGAATGATCCATCATACTTTGGTTCCACAAATATCAAAGACCTTTTATAGTCTAACCGCTACATATCACTGATTATGGATCGATGCTCATGGAGTCCAGTGTGCACAAATATGGGATCTGTCAGCTTACATAAATAGGTTGGATATCTTGATGTTTTAAGAATTTTATTTCAAGAAATCTTGTTGCCACAAGTATATAACCTTGGAAAAGAGTTTTTCTTAGTGTTAATAATATTGTAAAGGAGTTTGCAAATATTGTTTTATAAAGTACAAATTCTAGAGATAAGTTCACGGATGAGCATTTGGGGATTTGATAGTGCTGATCTACATCCCAACACATCCAAGATATAAGCGACGGAAGGATTATATGTATGTGCTATAATCCCACTTTGTGGTCTAATGCACTAATTTGTAACATTCATGACATGTGCATAGGCATCGATCATAGACTAATGGAATAGTTACATTTGACAAATCAACTGTGAACCTAGAGAGTCTTACTATATGAAATATACCCATTATGCACTAGGGTAACATACTAGATTGAATTATTCAATCTAGTATTTTTCAACAAAACTAACTATTTATTTCATGAACTCGTGATGCACACGTGTTTAGACTTAAGTATATTAATTAGTTAACAATTATTATTAATCAATTAAATATTAACATATGGCATATAATAAGCCTTCAGTTAAGTTTACTTAATTGCATGGTAAGGTATGACATACTTTGGGTTAACTTGGTAACCAAGTGAAGGCTTAAAGGTAATTTCAATTAATTAATTATTTAATTATTAAATAATCTAGATATTCATTGTATTTAATAATTAAGTAGAAATTAACTTAACATTGGTTAAATGTGATAATGTTGATTCAACTACGATACATATGTGTGTTTTTCGTGTTCATAATTAATACATATATATATATATATATGTGCATTATATATGTAGCAGAAGTCATAAAAAAATATTATGAACACAATTGATCATTTAATCAAGTTAAACATAAATTGAGAAATCGTTACCTTTGAAGCTTTTGGACTGTTTTTCTAGGAATCTGCCCAAAGCGAAGCTCGTTGGTAGTTCTAATGATCAATGAAGTGGGTTTGATTAACTAGACAACATCCCAATCCAACTTTTTTTCAACTCTTTAAACCCTTAAGCCTAAGAAAAACATTTTTTCTAATGATCTTATTTGTTCACTCTTTAATCAACTCTTTAAATAATAAACAAAGTCTAATGCTTTAATGGCTAAACCTTAATAGAGAAGAAGAGGAATGGAAGACAAGAAAACCATTTTCTCTCTCAATTTCTCTCTCTATGGCCAGCCACACTAAAGCAAAGAATGATTTTATCTTGTTTCAATTTCACTTATATATTACACTATTTAGTTAACTTAACCATGGTAAAGTTAAAGATATTTTCACAAAATATCTTAATAAAATAATATATTATTTAACCTAACCACGGTTAACATATAACCATGTTTGGGTTAACCAAACTTGCCCAACAAGTTTGGTTAAATATCTAGATATTTATTACTTTAATATAATATAATAATTAAATATCCATTAACTCAACTATGGTTAACTTTTAACCATAGTTGAGTTAAATACTTTATTTAATATATAATAATATTAAAATATCTTAATTATTTAACTATTAAATAATTATATATGTGAAATTACCAAAAGGCTTTATTCAACCTAATATGGGTCCTATTAAATCCATACTTGAGTTAAATTATCAGAGAGCTCATAATGTGCCACGTGTCCCCATTTAATTAGTCAACAACAAGTGTTAACAAATTAATATGCCACGTGTCTCTATTTAATCAGTCAACAACAATTATTAGATTTTATTAGATTGAACTATTAAATCCTATATGCTACGTCAGTGTACAACGAGTACACTTCATATTGCGGGACTCCTTAGGTCCACGCCTAATTCGTTAGATAAAACTATTCCATGAGTACATGATTGATGCCTATGCACACGTCACGAATATTACAAATTAGTGCGTTAGATTATTGATGAACACTTAAAAATGCATATTTGTTAAGAATTTCAATAATCATTTTACATTTAGAATACTACTAATTTTATTATTTTTGTAGTTTTAAGTTAGAATAAAGTGTTCTCCTTAATTTGTAATTAATAGATACTTTTGCACAGGTTTAGTAAAATGAACAAAACTCTTAATCTAAATTTCAAAATAAAGAAATTCTTGAACCTGGAGAAGCTGACTCAATATTACACAAAGTTTATGAACAACTAAAAACTCAAATCCAATATAATATGGACCGAAATTAGGACACAATAGAACTGAACTACAAGATATGTTTAGCCTGAGCCATATTTCGTATTTAGACCGTATTCTACAAAATACATATCCAATTGGTATGATTCTAGAAGCTACATAAATATAAGTTAGTTATCTACAACTTCTTAGTTGAGAAAAATAGTCTAATTCAGCCAGTTTTATAGTCAAAAGGGCATTGCAAATTTGCTGAAAGGTCTGGTAGCCAACGATGTTAAAGTTTTAGTAATAAGTGAATAATGCCCATAACTTTGCCTATTTAAAGACACCCTTGGCAGAAGAGAATGGGAGATCTTCTATCATTTTGTAATATTTAGTTCACTTTTTATAATATTTTATTTTCTCAAGTCATGTTGTTCTAAATTTCTAGCTAAAGGTAGGAGTGAAACACTTAGAAAGTTATAGTATTATCACTTTAATCCTACTCTTCTCATATTTTATGTTTATGTTTAAATGATTTGATTTATAATTTATGAAAGTTGTTTTAGTTTGTTTGAAACCTTGATTCTTTATAGACTAAAGGCATAAAGATTGCTTGGAAAGATCTTTAACATATCAACAGCTTATTTTTACAAATGATGTTTTTCATCAATTAAAATCATTTTTCAAGTAAAAGGAGCAAAGAAACTCTACTATAACCCAAGTAAGTGTAGATCTTAAATGCCTTAATGTTCTTTTAAATTGATTTTATTAATTTATACTTAGTAATCTTTTCTTTTAAAACCAACCAATATTCCCTATTTTTGGGTACGATACTTAATTACTCTTGAACATTGACAAACAACCTTTACTCTTGGTGATCATTTTTTGTTGATATGACACTCGCACTCACAAGTAAATACTACAATTAAGACTACCTACACTTGAATAATACAATATTTATGCAAATTTTTGGTGTCTTTGCCAGAAAGTGAAATTAACTAAAGATAATTAGTTTTTGTTTTCATAAAAGGCTAACCTCCAACCTTTACTTTATTCATTTATTTATTTTTATTTGTTGTTTTTGTTTAACTATGGTTGGTTTTACTTGACCACTTACTTTTTGTTTCCTAATCGTTTTCTAATCTAACACTAACTAATATAACTTTGACTTACTCCTCTAACTTTTATTTATTGTAGGCTTTTCTATCTAATTTACTTTTATATTTTTTTCCTGTTTATTATTTATAACATTTGTTATTATTGTATCTTTTTTTTCTTTTTATGAGTGGCTGATTTCAAGATCCTACATCTCATCATTAGGAGAAAGGTAATTTCAAAACATTCTTTGATAGTTCATTTTATTCTCCTTCATCTTCTCATTCTTCATCAAATACATCACACATTATGGTTGATAATGAAAGTGTTCATGAAGATCATGATAATGCACCCATTCGAACCATGTGTGAATACTTGCAACCTCCTCACAACTCTACGCTCTCATGCTTCAAATAATTAGACTTAAGTTGTTTCCATTTTTACTAAAAGACAAAGCAAAAATTTGGCTTAGTTTTTTAAAACCAAGGTCAATAGGTACTTGGCAAGAAATGCAATGTGAATTTTTAAAGAAATGTTTTCCAATGCATAAAACCAATGCTTTGAAAATACAAGTTCAAAATTTTTCTTAAAAAGAAAATGAAACATACTTTCAATGTTGGGAAAGATTTAAAGATTTGCTAAATTCTTACCCCTATCATGATTTTGAAAAGCAGACAACAATTAACTTTTTCTATGATGGTTTAATTTCTAAGACAAAACAATTAATAGAAATCATGTGTAATGGAGAATTTTTAGACAAGATTCAGATGAGGCATTCAATTATTTGGATCATTTATAAAAAAATCTCATAATTCACAAATTACTAGTTCTACCAACTTAATTAGATCTAATCTTACAAGTTCTAGTGGAGGAAAATATCAATTGAGTCAATAACATAATCTAAGTGCTAAGGTAGTTTGTTTGGCTAGGAAAGTAGAAGCCATGCAAATAAGGAAACTAAGGGAATCCAAATCCATTCTTATTAAAGACGTTTGTGGTATTTGTGACATTGTTGGCCATCCCGTAAATGAGTGCCCATGTCTTCTGATATTTAAAGAAGCCATGCATGAGCAAATGAATACCACAAACTATACTAAAAAATCATTTCCATCTCAGTACTTTAACACCTATAACCCAAATTAGAGAAACCATCCAAATTTTAGTTGGAGAAATGATAATAACGTCCAAACACAACCTCAACATAAGCTTTCAAATCCACCTCCATATCACTCATCAAATATAAAAACCTTTGAGGAGACATTGGAAGCATTCATATGTGAGAAATCAAGATTTAGTGATCAAACTTCATAGGCCATTAATACGATCAAGTGTACACTTTCTAATCTAAATTTTTTTTGTGCAAAATCATGAAAAAGGTGAGTTTTCTTCTTGACCTAAACTCAATCCATTGAGTTAATTCAATGTAAATGAATTTTGTAAAAAAGAAAAATCACTTGAAGATATCAATGCAATCACAACACTTTGTAGTGGTGCGGTTATTGATAAAACTCTTCTTTCAAAAAAAGTCAAAGTCTTTTGAGATAAAAGAGTGCCAAATTCCTGCCTCACTTCAGCATAGATTGAAACCCACTGAAAATTTGAACCTAAATTCTGACATCTATGAACTTTTCAAGCAAGTTAAAATACATATCCCATTGTTAAATACAATAAAGTAAGTCTCATCTTATGTCAAAATTTTAAAAGATTTGTGCATGGTCAAAAGAAAGTTTAATGTTCGAAAAAAAAAAAAGCATTTTGACTAAAAGTGTAAGTTCAATCATTCAACAAAACACTCCTCCAAAATATAAGGATCCTAGATGTCTAACCATTTCTTGTGTGATTGGTAACTTTAGGATTAATCATGAATTGCTTGATTTATGAACTAATGTTAATCTTTTGCCTTACACTATTTATGAGCAATTAGGACTTGGTGAGCTCAAACTTACTCTAATAACTCGTTAACTTGCTAATAGAAGTGTGAAAGTTCCAAGAAGAGTAGTGGAAGATGTGCTTATTCAAAATGATAATTTTATTTTCCTATTGATTTTATTGTTTTGGGTACATATCCTATTTTGAACTTGAATGCTTAAATTCTAGTCATTCTAAGTTGTCAATTTTTTACAACTGCTAATACTTTGATTAATTGTAGAAATGGTCTTTTGAAGTTATTATTTGGTAAAATGACTTGTGAATTGAATATTTTTAATATTTCCAAGTAATTTATACATTATGATAAGGTGCATAAGGTTGATCTAATTGAAGAACTTATACATGATAAATTTAATGTCTATACTTCTAATAATAATTATGAAATGAAAAATAATTTTAAAACTTGTTCTTCTTCACAGGTTTTTAGAATAGACAAGTGGTGAACAAGATTTGAGGAATTACCACCAAATACGAATGTTCCCTTACCATTAAATGTACAACCACCAAAACCTGAATTGAAGCCATTACCTTCTCATCTCAAGTATTATTGTTTGGGTGAAAATGAAACTTTTTCTGTAATCATCTTGTCTAAGTTGAATTCACTGCAAGAAGAGAAGTTGCTTGACACTTTGAAATTGCACAAATAACATTAGGATGAACCATTGTTGATATTAAAGGAATTAACTCTTAATATGCACACATAATATTTATTTAGAGAATAATGCCAATTCCTCCAGAGAGATGCAATGAAGGCTTAATCCTAACATAAAAGAAGTAATAAGATATTAAGTCCTTAAGTTTTTAGATGTATAAATCATGTATCCTATTTTTGATAGTAAATGGGTAAGTCCTACTCAAGTTGTACCTAAGAAATCTGAAGTAACCATAATAAAAAATAAAAATAATAAATTAATTCTAACTAGAACTATTACTAGTTGGTGCATATGCATTGACTATTGGAATCTAAATTCGATGACCTTGAAAGATCACTTCCCTCTACCTTTCATGGATCAAATTTTAGAAAGGTTAGCTAGACATAAATTTTGTTGTTTTCTAGATGGGTATTCAAGGTACAACCAAATTGAACTTGTACTTGAAGATCAAGAAAAAAAACTACTTTTATATGCCCTTTCGGAATATTTGCATACAAGAGAATGCCTTTTGGTTCATGCAATGAACCTTCAACATTTCAAAGATGCATGCTCAATATTTTTAATGACATGGTTAAACAGTTTCTTGAAGTATTTATGGATGATGTTTCTATTTTTTGTAATTCATTTGATGATTGTTTATCAAATTTGTAGAAAGTTTTTATTAGATGCAAAGAAAAGAATCTTGTGCTTAATTAGCAAAAATGTCATTTTATGGTCTATCATGGTATTGTACTGGGTTATATTGTTTCATCTCATGGCACAGAAGTGGAAAAAGCCAAAATTAATTTGATCATCACTCTTCTTTCCCCCACAGATATAAAACATATTAAGTCATTCTTAGAATATACTAGCTTTTTTTAGACGATTCATTAAAGACTTTAGTGTCATATTTAGATCATTGTGTAATCTTTTATCAAAAGACACTATTTTTGAATGAACCACGGCTTGTCAAGAAGCAGTTGATAAACTTAAAAGCATGCTAACTTCTGCTCTTATTATTCAATCTCTTAATTGTTCTTTACCTGTAGAAATCATGTGTAATGCTAGTGATTATGCAATTTGAGATGTTTTAGGGAAAAGAAAAGATAAGAAATACCATGTCATATACTATGCAAGTAAAACACTTGATAGTGCTCAAATGAATTACACAACTGAAAAGGAACTACTTACAATAGTATTTGCTTTAAAAAAAGTTATATCTTATCTTGTTGGTTCACTCATTATTGTATTTATCAATTATGCAGCTTTGAAGTATCTTTTTTTGAAGAAGGATGCTAAGTCGAGGTTGATTAGATGGATACTTTTCCTCCAAGAATTCAACATCACAATTAAGGATAAAAAAAAGAGTTGAAAATATTATGGCTAATCACTTATCTATACTTATTTGTGATAAATCTTTTGAATCTTTACTAACCAATAATACATTTCCAAATGAAAAACTTTTTGGTATCATTAATTTACCTTTACTTGCTGACATTGCTAATTTTCTTGTTACAGGAAAACTTCCATCTCATTGGCAATCCTAGGACAAAAGGGAATTTTTATATGAGGTACGCAATTGTTTTGGGGATGATTCATACCTCTTCAAATATTGTCCTAACCAAATCATAGGATGATGTGTGCCTGATAATGAAATTCATAATGTCATTTTCTTTTGTAATTCTGAAGCTTGGAGTGGTCATTTTTCTTTAAAGAAAATGGTTGCAAATATTTTGTAATATAGATTTTACTGGCCTATCCTTTTCAAAGATACTTATAAGGTTTGTAAAATTTATGAACAATTTCAAAAGTTAGGAAGTGTAATTTGTAGGAATATGATGCCATTAAACCCAATTTTAGTGATCGAACTTTTTGATTGTTGGGGCGTTGATTTTATGGGTTTATTTCCTTCTTCTTTTGGGTACATTTATATCTTGGTGGCTATTAAGTATGTTTCCAAATTGGTAGAGGAAGTCCCCTATAAAAACAATGATTATAAAATAGTTTTGAAGTTTCTAAAAAACAACATTTTGACAAAGCTTGGAATTCCTAAAGCAATTATAAGTGATAGAGGTTCACACTTTTGTAACAAACCTTTTGAACTGTTGATGAAGAAATATAGAATCACATACAAAGTGTCTACACCTTACCACCAATAAACATATGGACAAGTCGAGCTTGCTAATAGGGAAATCAAATGAAGTTTGGAGAAAATGTTAAACTTAAATAAAAAAGATTGGTTCTACGACTAAATGATGTATTTTGGGCTTATCGTACTGCTTTTAAATCAACAATTTATATGTCTTCCTCTAGGATTGTTTTTGGAAAATATTGTCATTTACTTGTGGAATTGGAACATAAAGTCTTTTGGGCTATCAAAATAATTAACTTTGATTTAGATAATGCTGGTCCTCTAAGAAATCTCCAGTTAAATGAATTAGAAGAAATCAAGAATGATGCTTATGAAAACTCAATGATCTACAAAGAGAAAATGAAGATATTTCATGACAATTATCATTAAAACCTTTAAACTTTCGCAAAAAGTTCTCTTTTATGATTCAAGATTGCACTTCTTTCCTAGCAAACTTCATTTTCGATGAAGTGGACCTTTCATTGTAAAAAATTATTTTTCCCATAAAGCTGTTGAAATTGAAAATCCAAAGAATGAAAATATTTTCAAAGTCAATAGATAATGATTGAAGAGCTATGAAGAGAAGGTAGACAACTCTATGTGTCTCGAAGAAATCCAACTTATGGATCTTATCTATCATGCTTAATCAGGTTCTATTTATCTGTAGTCTATCTACTTTTATGTATTTTTCAGCATTGTCTGCAGTTTATTTTATTTAGTTGCAGGTTTTTCCTTTTAATAAAAGATGTTTCAGGTGATATCTTTTATACTTTACTCTTTTTATATTTTGACATTAAAGACAATGTCTCAGTCTAGTTGGGGAGAGGAATAGTTCATATAATATTTTAGTGTTAATTTTTGTTATCATTTTGTTAGTTTTTCAAAAACATAAATTTTGACATCTAGAATCATAAATGGCATAAGTAAAGAGCTCATTTAGATGGAGCATAATACTGCTGACATTATCTATGCAAACATACTCACACTGAAGCTCTGTCAATATAGAGGCAATGATGTAAGACTTAACCTTTAAGTCGTCATCTAACCATTTCCGACATGTTCCTTTGGGGTGGCATCATTAGAAACACCTCTGGACATCTTTTGATCTATAACATATCTTAGTATTTCTAAATCTAGAACAATTATAAGATTCATATACCAGTAAAAAATTTGTTGCATCCTTAAGTTTGTGTCCATCAAGTATACGCACCAAAGAGTTTGTGGATGCTATAGTATCTTCACAAAATAAAAGCAAAATAGGATATGTGAGTGGATATTTAAAAAAGTAAATTACCAATATAAAAAGGTTTTAAATCATGTAAAAAGTAAATTACAATTAAACAAATTTTAATTTAAAACTCCCCCCTCCCCCCACTGCGTTACATAATCCCTTTAATCTCTCAAACGGAATAATGACAGTTTAAATTCTTTTTAACTATACAGTGGAAAGTGGACCCTATTGACATTTTACTTTAGTCTCACGTTGTAGCAATATTGGCCTTTGTAAACTCAACAAGTAAACAACTCTTGTCAATTACATCTCATGTAACTCTTACCACTAATCATAAATATACCTTATCTTCAAGCTGTAATAATAGTGGATAACTGTATTTCAAATTAACTTGTCAATAATTAAATATCTGTTACTAACATTGCCCTCACGTTGTACCAATATTAGACAATACATTCACATATATTTGCCTTATCTCATGTTTAACCAGCATAGTCCAAGTCATATCGACCAAATCCCTCACGTTGTAACAATATTGAAAAAAGGACGACATGCCTTGTCTAACACCGTATTGACAAGACAGACCAATTTAAAACACTATCCCATAATGCAATAAAATTTAATCTAATTAAGAGACAATCTTTTACACAGCTCCCATCACATAAGAAGGTAACTTCTCAATCAATCATTTACTTTTGTGCAAACACAACTAACCCCTACCAGTAGGGTTCCCATTATAGTTACCAACATAGATAAAATGATTCTGGTTTATAATAAAGACTGATAACTGATAAGGGCAAATTTGTCATATATTTTCTCATGTTTTTATTATTGATATTTTATGATTTTATGAGAATAGATGGCTATTTATGTGCTTTATTGTTAATTATAGGGACTTGAACGAAATTTAAAGAAAGAACGCAAAAGGAGCGAAAACAGGGACTAAAATGCAAAGTTTTCAAAATATGAGTCCAGCGCCCCCGCGCCACAAGGATTTTCGCCCCAGCGCTGAAATAGTGATCGAAATAAGAAAAACGACCTGCTTAAGTCGCGTCTAGCGCCCCAGCGCCACATATTCACCGCGCCCGCGACGCTACATCGCCCCAGCGCTATCAACATACCGCGCCAGCGGTGAAGCCGTTTTCATGCAGCGCCCCAGTACTATTATCACACCGCTCCAGCGGTAATAGCTTTTTCACGCGTCGCCCCAGCGACAGATGCATAGCGCGCCAGCGGTAGTGCGAGTCCTAGTCCGATGAGAATTGAGATTTTCAAGCTCATATCAATCCCTATATAAAGCCACTCGTTCCCAACCTTCAAAGACGAATCCAAGACGACCCAGGAGCACCAAGAATACATAGCACAAGTCTTGGAGAGCAATAGGAGCTTAATTGAAGCAACTTTAGAGAGAGATACAAGACGTTCTTCGGCATCAAGAGTTCCTAGGCAGCGCAATTAAGAGCAATTCGACGTCTATATCGGTTTGCTAATAATTGTATCATGATTTATAATTATTTCTACTGCTGTTCTCTTGTAGCCATGAGCTAACTTATTTTCTAGGGTTAATATTTGAACTCAATATGTGCGCTTAAATTGCCATATCTTTTAGTATTTAATAAACTTAGTCATTTATTATTTAAATTACTTGTGTTTAATGCTTCAATATATCTGGCCAATATATGGTGAATGAATTGGTAATATGTTGATAAACTTGGAAGAGGAATCAATATATTTAGACCTAGGTAATTTGATACATGATTGTAGAGTAACATTCAATGTTGCATATGCAAGTTTCAACTTAAGATAGGAATATACCTAATTGGCATGTATGATCAATAAGACCTAATCTTAATGAATCTTAATTTATTACAAGTACCATAGAAATATAGGTATTTAGTAAATTAAGGTATACTTGCATGATCTTGGAAGAGGCTTGTGAATACATTAGTGTCTTGATCAATAATAAAGACTAAGTGAGTTAAATATTAGAGGATTAATCATTAGAAACATATTAAGGGATAATATTAATCCTATGTTTTCTCTATGTTGCTATCTTCACATCTCATTACATTGTGTTTTTGCTTTTATATTTCTTACATTCATTCTTAGATTTTAATTTTTCTGAATAATTATTAGGAAGATATAATTTTAGTAATTGGTTAAAAAGAAAGAATTATCCCTGTGGGTTCGACATCCGACTAATTAGTCTCTTTATTACTTGCATACGATAGTGTATACTTGCACTTAATTTATGATATAGAAATATCGCATCAATAACTTTTATCACTTTATCTCATAAACCCCACATATATGTTTAATTTTTCAAACAATTTAAAAAAATTAAAATTTAGTGTACTGCGCTGGCGTCATGGTTCTAGGCTTTGAGCTATACAACACTAGAAGGCAAAGCCCCTAGCGCTATGGCACCCAAGCACTCGCGATGTGGCACCAGGGCCTAAGGCTATAGCGCTACAATACCTATTCGTTGGTGTTGTGGTGCTACGGTCTAGTGCCCCAATGCCACAGCACGAGCTTACTAACATTACAACGCAGGGGAAAGATACCCAGCGCCACAGTAACAAGGCCTTTATGCCCTCGCACCGTGATGCTGAGGATAAAATCTCAGCGCCGTGGCACAAAGCTATCTTGGCAGCTACTTTCTGGTGTCACCTGCCTTAGTATCCCCATTTTAACACTTGAAAAGCACTATATTGACACTGAAACACCACAAACAACAACCTTCACACTTAATTAATCACGCAATTAACACAAAAAATGCTCTGATATCATTTGGTGTTGATTAAACTACGGTGCATACGTATGTTTTTCATGTTCATAATTAATACATACGTATCAAATACATATATATACGCATCACATAGGCAGCAGAAGTAAAAAATATTATGAACATAATTGATCATTTAATCAAATTAAACATAAATTGATAAATTGTTACCTTTGAAGCTTTTGGACTGTTGTTCTGAGAATCCTCCCGAAGCGAAACTCATTGGCAGTTTTGTGATCAACAAGGTGGGTTTGATAGACTAGACAGCATCCTAATCCAATTTTTTCTTTAAACCCTTAAGCTTAAGACAAACTTTTTGTCTAATGATCTTGTTTGTTCACTCTTTGAATAATTAACAAACAAAGTCTAATGCTTTATTAGCTAAACCTTAATGGAGAAGAAGATGAATAGAAGACAAGAAAACTATTTTCTCTCTCCTTGGCCGGCCACACTAAAGTAAAAAATAATTTTATTTGTTTCAATTTCACATATATATATTATACTATTCAATTAATCATGGTTAATTTTAACCATTGTAAAATTAAAGATATTTTTACAAAATATCTTAATAAAATAGTTGGGTTAACCAAACTTGTCCAACAAGTTTGGTTAAATATGTAGATATTTATTATTTTAATATAATATAATTATTAACTCAATTATGGTTAATTATGAAAATATCTTAATAAAATAATATATCACTTAACCTAATGATTAACATTTAATTATAGTTGGGTTAACTAAACTTGTCCAATAACTTTAGTTAAATATCTAGATATTTATTACTTTAATATAATATAATAATTAAATAATGATTAACTCAACTATGATTAACTTTTAATTAGGATTGAGTTAATTACTTTATTTATAAGTTATAATATTAAAATATTCTTATTATTTAACTATTAAATAATCATGTATATGAAATTATCAAAATGTCAGTATTCAACCTAATGTGGGTCCTATGAAATCTATACTTGAGTAAATTATTCGAGAGTCCACAATGTGCCATGTATTCTTATTTAATTAGTTAACAACAATTGTTAAATTTTACTGGATTAAACTATTCAATCTTGTATACTGCCTTAGTGCACAATAAATACATTTTATATTGCGAGACTCTCTAGGTCCACACCCAATTCGTCATATGAAACTATTTCATGAATCTGTGATCATTGGCCCACTCGCACATCACATATATTATTAATAAGTGCGTCAGACTATCGTGGGTGTATTGCACACTAAGACTTTCTGAGATACAATCTCTGAACATCAGATATACAACCTTTTAATGGGGATCTAATATACGTGGGTGTATGTATGTGCAATTGTGTCAATTGCCTAAAATACGTATCATATACATATTAAACGAGGTAGAAGCATTTAAACATGCAATAAACACAATAAATAAAATATATTAATCACATTAATATATTAGTAGTGTTGAGAAATCACCTGAACGTGTAACATTATACACATTTTTTTCAGAGTCCACATAGAGACCAACTCGTTGCCAGTTCTAGTCACCAACTTAGTGGGCTTGGTGTGTAATATCCAATCCCTATTAGTAGTATTGGCGCCTCGATTTTGATATAGAGCAATTAAGGCACCGTAGGGTTACCTAAATTTTTTTTTTTATGGAGTGCATGAGAGATGTTAAACCTAATTTGATAATTTCATACACAATAGGAGCGTCGGACAACCCTAGAATATTTTTGAAATTTTTCTCTATTGACTTGAAATAGGAAATTCTAAATTACTATATAAATTTTCATTTAAGGGTTATGTATGGAACAAGTCTTTGTTGAGAAACACAATCCATATATTAGAGAATAGACCAATTAGAAACAATTTCATAGATTGCTAAATTGAAAATTCTAGTTAGTTCATTTGACTATTCTAACTAGATAGTTACAAATGAATCAATTACATACTTAGTTTTCAACTAATAAAAATTTAGAAATTTTGAGTTAGTTGAAGGGCAAATTGATCTTTTGAGAGAGCACTATATATATGGTAGAAGTATGTAGATTTTTTAAAAGAGTAAAAGCAAACACTTAGAGCAAAAGAGCAAAATTCGTGCAAACAAAAGAGGGGGCTGCTACAGTAAAATTTCAGTTTTTTTTTTCATGATTTTTTATGCTTAATCAAACTAAAATAAGATTACAAACCAATTCCTAAGTTCAATTGAAGTCTTTATTAGTGGAAATTCAAGAAAAAGAGGTAAGAAAAGCATTGTTTTGTGAGATTTGTAAGTAAACTTTCAAGATTGCTTCAATTGATGTTCTTGTGTGTATTCTTGGTTTAGATTGAGTTGAATTCTAGTGTGGAACTTGAAAGAGTCATCAATTTGAAGAAATTGGCAAGGTAAGAATTAGGGTTTTGAGTGATTTGAATGTAGAGACTTCAATTGATTGTAATTAGGGCATTTGAATAAAATTGGCTTAATTTTAGTGTAATTGGAACAAGAAATTGAGAAAATAAATGTGTTGGAACCTAGGGTGAAATTCTGTCACTTTAGAAAAGTTAGGGATTGATTTGTGTTTTGGTTGAATTGTGGTGTATAAATGGTGTCTTATGTAAATTGAATGTATATGGTTGATGGAAAAATCAAAAATGAAGAAAATAAGACATAATTGTCTATTTGGAAAAGGTAAAAGGCAATTATGTCCAATTGGAGTTATAGGGTGTTAAGAAATTTTCAGGGCGTCGGATGATGTATTAGATAAGATTGAAATTTTAGCATTCGATTTAGTTCTAAATGTCATTTATGGCACGTAGGTGAAGAAAACCGAGAGCGGTAACGGGAGTAGAAATTCGGAGCGAAATTGAGCGCGGAGCAGTTGTGAGTGAAAATCTGTCATTTCTTTTATCTTTTGTTTATTATGTTTCTGTATAATGAAAATGTATGTTTTATGAGCTTTCAAGGCATAAACTTGATTTATGATCTTGATATATATCCATAGATATGCTTTTACTTGTTTGGTTTAAGAAATAGTTTTAAAATTATTGCATCTGTTTTAAAGGCAATTGGTACCCTCAGATTACAGTGATGGTGATTGTATTAGACCCTGCCAGTATATCCTATGCACATGGGCAGGTCATGGGGGTGTGTCACTAACTCCGTGAAGTCGAGCTATCGAGTCATATGAGTCACTCTATGTGTACAGGGTATTGTCTTGCTATATGTATGCGATGTAGGATTCCACTGCATAGCCAGTGAGATGTCACTGTGGGTGCTGCTAGTTGAGGTGCCCCGTGACCTACTCACATGTGTGGTGCTAATTGAGTCGCTGCGTGAGTATAGAGTTTTAGAGTTACCATTTGTACAGTTTAGAAAGAAAATAGCCGAGCGAGGACTTTACTAGTTTTCAATCTACCGATAGCATTTTATGCATTTATATGCACATAGCAGTTATTATGTTGTACATATTTTGGATATTATTTTTCAAAGATGTAAATAAAACCCACTCGGTAAGTTTTCATCTACATATGATGTTAGAAACTATTTTTCAACTTTATATTAGTTTTAAAAGTATGATTATGTATGTTTTTTAGAATTTACTATCTATGCATAATTTTATTTTATTTTTGAAATCTTAAATGCACTCACTAAACTCCTTTAGCTCACTCGTTTTGTGTTTTATATTTTCTAAACCCCCTTCTCAAATACAGGTCTCTTTATGCAAGCTGCTGATTCTCCTATTGCTGATTAGTGGGCCAAATCTGAAGATTATTTTGTTCATGTAAATATGCTAAATAGCACTCTTTTTGCTTTCAGCATGGTAGTTCTAGATTTATGTATTGTACATATGCTTTGTATAATCAAGAAGAATTTCGATATTTTGATGATGGTTTCACTTTTTTATCAGTATTTTAGTTTATGATCATAATGAAATTATTAAGTTGAGTTGGATTGTGTTAAAAAAGACCGAATGTCTTATTTGGCAGTATTGGGAAGTGGTTTGGAATAGAAGTGTAATTCTTTGCAAGTTTTGTACTGAATTTTCAAAAAAACTAGGAAAACTCTGCCCCTTTTTTTAAAAAAATTAAGATGTCATTTACGTGTATATACTAAGATTTCTCAATAATAGTAAGAACTAAAAAGGGGTTCGCCTTGCAAAATTTCTCAACTTACCCAGTTATATTATGAGGAACTTCCGTCGAGGTGCCTGGCAAGGTCGCTGGGACTTACAGTAAAGGGTCTCAGGGCGGGTCTTGTTATGGTGAGCTAGAAGAGTAGCATGATATCTAGTACGGGATTAACTCTTTTCAAAATGACCGGTTGTATTTTTTCTTCATTTTCTCTAAAAGGATAAGGAAATGAAATTTGAAACAATTCACAATTGCTTCTTTTGGTACCATGAAGAAAAATAAAACAATTTTATTTTTCCATTTCTTCATTTTTTTTTCTTCTTCTTTCTTTCTCGCCACCATTTCTTTTGCTTTCAATTTCTCCATTTCTCTTTCTCGACCAAAACACACACAATTTCACATATATATATATATATATCTCACAACAATATAATAATAATATTAAATAAAACACTTTTATTATGCAATAATAATAAAAAATAATAATGCTTGACAACTAAAAAGTATTATTTAATATAATAATATTATGTAATAAAATAATATATAATATAATATTATAATGAGATATTATTGATTATTTAACAATTAAATAATCAATATATGAAATGACTATTTTGTCCTTCATGAATAGTTACCAAGTCTACCCTTAGTGGGTCCCATCAAATTCCAAACTTGGGTAAACTCAATTGGGGATCCACAATGCGCCACATATCATTATACAATTAAAAAATAATTATTATTGACTAATTGTTATATTTAACACTTAAATATAGACACATATGCATTTTCGTGGTAGTGCTGAATGTTGTTGGATTAAACAATTTAATCTGGCACGCTCTCTCTGTGCACAATGAGTACACTATATATCACAAAACTAATTAGATCCATGTTTGATTCATCAAATGAAACTATTTCATGAGTCCATGAACATTGCCCTACGCACACGTCACAGATATACAAATCAACGCGTTAAACCATACAAGTTGAGGTTACAACTCATACGTATAGTCTTTCCGTCATGATATCCTATATGTGTGAGGATATAGATTATCACCATCAAATCCCCATGTTCACATCCATGTCCTATCTCCAGACTTGTTCTCACTGAACAATATGTGCAAACCCCTTTACCATATTATTCTACCCTAGTGGAAACTCTTTCCCGGGATTAATGCTTGTGGCCAGAAGATTTTCTGAGATACACTCTTAAAGTGTCTAGATATCTAACTTCCTATGCGAGCTGACAGAACTCATATCTGTACACACCAGACTCTATAAGCATCGAACCATGCCCAGCGACACCCAACAGTTATAGCATGAAAGGTCTGTGACATGCATGGAACCAAAGTATGGTGGATCACTTATAAGCCCACCGTGTCACTCAAGTCAAAGGACCACATATACTACTCAACTCGAGAGGACTCTCCATTACTGGCTTATATAGGATGTCTATCGGAGGCCCTCGTGAGTCTGTCCCATATCCAGTCCTAACTGGATACCTATATGTCAATACGAGCTCCAAGCTCACAGTTAGCTAGGAACGACCATCTATATCCTATAAGCACGACATATGCTGATCTATATATAAAGGGTATCCACCGACAGATCCGTATTGGCAGAAATAGATCAAGGACAATTATTGAGAACATACTTGTGCAACTGACATTTTCTAACACCCGATTGCAACTCTTACAACTATGTAATTACTAGTATATTCCCAGGTCTATGTCTCATTATAGATAAGGTTCCAACTCTTGGATCTTTGGTGAGTATTATAATCAATTAACACTTAACGATGCTAACATTTAGCATTTATATTTCTCAGCATGACTAACAAAGAGCTGTTATCTAAACTCTTTTAGATCTGATCTGAACTCCTTCAGATCGTATAATATATGTAACGTTATATTGCATGGTACCATATAAATAGGTATTAGTGATTTAATGAGAGCGTACGCTTGTATAAGTACATTCAAAGATGGCACGTAAACACCAACCCTAACAATCTTTCACTTACTCTAGTGCCATTCCTTATGGTTTCTCATACATATTGACTCCACGTGTTTCATAAACACTTTTATGAGTCATAGCCTTAGAAAGTGAGTTCGCTAAATTATTTATAGAATACTTCTATAAATAATCACATCTCCCTAAGCTAAGATCTTTGTAGCCATTTGAGACTCTTTTTAACATTATTGAAGTACTGGTGTCCTCTTAGCACCTTGGCCTATATAACGGCCTAGTTTTGTCTCCAAACTATGGGATAGGATCCATTTGACTTAGAACTCTTTCAAGCTTAGAGATAAACCTAATAATATATATTGTTTCTTCCACTAAGCCAATATAAATCAACAGTGAATCCCAGTTTGGTGTTATTCTAACTCACCTAGTACCATTGAGAATGAGCACATTCCCATATGTAGACCCTCTATTATCTAGGTCAAACTAGAAGTCTGACTCCGTGCATCTCCTTACTTGTAAGCCATTTTCTTCATATTTGAGAAATTTATCCTTTGTATCCTCAAGGTATCTCAAGATATATTTAACTACCATCAAATGGCGGTCACCTGAATCAGACTAATATCGGCTCATAACTCTTACAGCCAAACTGATATCAGGTCTCAAATACATCATAGCATACATCAAGCTCTAAAGAGCTGATGTATCTGGTGCGTTAAACACTCTAACTTTCTTATCTTTTATCTAAAGAGACACTCTCTTTGAAAGATGAACACTAGGTTCAAAAGATACATTAACTAACTCATAATTAAGAAAATTACACCTTTTCAAGACGCTATTGATGTGAAATAATTTAGGAGAGTCCTATCAGCTTTCTAGCTCTATCTATATAAAGCCTTATACCCAATATAAAGGAAGCCTCTCCTAAATCCTTCATGGAGAAATACTTATGAGTTACTTCTGACTAATTATAACATACTGGCATCATTCCCAATGATTAGTATATCATCAACAAAGAGCATCAAGAAGACTATCATGCACCCACTGACCTTTCATGCACACAAGCTTCCTTATTAAATTTGTATGAAACCAGACAATTTGACTATCTCATCAAAACAATGAGTACAGCTTTGGGAGGCTTATTTAAGCACATAAATGGACTTCTTAAGCCTGCACATTAGATTAGATGTCTAGCTGGATGTAAAATCTTCAGGTTGTTCCATGAATATCTCTTACTCGAGGTATTCATTCAGGAATGTCATCTTTACATCCATCTACCAAACCTCAAAGTCGCAATATGCTAAAAGAGCCAATAACATTCTAATCGAAGCATCAATACTGGTTCAAAGGTTTCCCCTTAGTTAATCCCAAATCACTGAGGATTACCTTTCTAGAACTAATATAGGGTCTATAAGGTCTCTACCTTCCACTGGCTCCCACTACCTTTTTGTAAACCCTTTACAACCAATGAGAACAATTTCCACGGGTAACTTAACCAAGTGTCAAACTTGATTTTGATGCAAAGAGTAAATTTTTTTTTTTTGTTTTCTTGGCTTCTTGTTGCTTCCCGAATCCATGTCTGACATCGTCTCCCTATAGGTCAAAGGATAATTTTCTTCTACCAAGAAAACTCCAAGTTCACCTTCAAGCATCAAACAAACCTAATAGGTGAGATAGACATCCTTTTCGACCCATTTAGAGAGTGCTAAAAAAAGGTCACTGTTTGATTGAGATTGGGTTCCCATCCTTGGTTCATTGATTTCAAGATTGATTTCACTAAATTCAATCCTTCTATGATTCCTACGATTCATGAGAAACTCTTTCTCTAGAATGGTGCTAAATCGAGAAAAGAACACACTTAGCTTCTCAAAATCATAGAACTAGTATCCTATTGAATTCATAGGATACTCAATGAACCTATACTTGTATCTCTTGATACTTGTTTACCCTGCTGAATAACTTTTACAAAACAAATACCCTGCTGCGTAACTCTTACATAAGCAGGACAACCTCAAGTCTTAACATATATAAGATACATATTCTCCTCTCTATATCTCATACGGAATAGAAGGAATAGTTTCTGATGAAACTCTGCTTAATAAAGTCCGGTAACACTCATTATCGATCGGACTGCATCTAATAAAGTCCAAGTCCTCCTTTCTGAAATATCATTATATTATGAATTAGTCGGAGGACTATAATGAGTAAGAATTTGATTCTTCCTTAAACAAATGAAAAACTTGTTGTAAATATACTCACTACCTCGATCTAATCGAAAGGATTTAAGGTACATTTTGGCATGTTTGATCATTTTTGTGAATACATTATTCATAAACTGGTTAAGAATTTATGGTTAGATTAGAAATCCAACAATCCTTACCCAGACGGCTTATGCGTTTCACGCTTATTTGACCTAAGCATATATACCATAACCAGCCATTTAAGAGAAAAAATAGAAGGAGAAATTATTTCTTCAATTTTTGGGGTCAACTGTTGCATCCAATAATTCATTTTTTTCTCTATTAGGCTTAGGCCATTAAAGCAATACAATCTTTTATTTTATTGATCTAGTGTTGATCAAGGGAAAAATAAATAGCTTATAGTTTAAGTGTTAGACTATAGATATTAAGAGTTAATCTCAGGGTTTAAGAGTTAAACTACTGCTAGAATTAAAACTCTAGTGACCAAAGCCTACCTCGTTTAGTCCTAGAATTGCCAACAGTTCATTTTGAGCGATTCTCCAGCTAAAACCGTTCTAAAGGGTCGCGAAGTGATTATTTTCAATCTTGGTATTAATGTGTGTTGGAAAATTGGTGATTCAATAATCTTGGTTGGACAAGAATTGAGATGAATACCAAAGTGAAGAGTCACAAGAAGTCTAGAACATGTGGGACACGTATGGAGAAGTCTAGGACGTGTGGGACACGAATGAGGAAGTGAAACGGGAATTGAAGACGTGAAGAAAATAAAGAAATCGCGGGGAGCTGACCAGCGCCGCGGTGCTCAAAACAGAAGACCAGCGCTGCAGCACTGGGTTCCCAGCGCCGCGGCGATGGGTGACACGTCCAGAATATAGAAGTTATTCCCAAGTGCAGGATTGTCGAAGTAATAAATAACCTGATGAGAATGGGGTCGATCCACATGGAAGTAGAATTAAAATTACAAATTATAAACACTTTAAAGATAATTAATGCAGTATAAGATGTTTGCAAATATTATTTCAATTAACCAATTCAAATAAAAAGCTAAGGTTATGGAGATTCACTCTTGGCATAAGAAATAAGAATATATTTAATTTTTTTATAACTCAATTGGAATCCTCACACAAAGAAGGTTCCAATCGGAAAATATAGCAATTAAAGTCCATCATCATTTATATATTAATTAGTATTTATTGTTTTTAATTATTATACACCAAATCTTATAAATGGGTTCAAGTATTTATTATGCCAATCTTTATATTTGTCTACAATAAATCAAGATTCCCACTTTACAAGAAAGGTTATATAAACCAAATCTTATAAATGGTTTCAAGAATTTATTGTGCCAAGTATTAAGTTTGTCAATAATAAATCAAGAATCACCACTTTAGAAGAAATGGTATTAATTCTACAAACAAAATAAATAAATCATATATAAATTTGCATAACTTAAAAATGAAGCATTAAATTCATGAATAAATATTAAACATATCTTATTACCTTGCCAAGAGCTTCACCCTTTCACCTTAGCTTAAACAAAATTATTTGGACATAATAAAACTAAATGAAAAGAAAAGAAATGGAAGAAGAAATAACATGACTTAATAGTAAACAAAAGAAATAATAGTACAAGGAAAATGATACAAAGGAAAAGTATTTTGACCTAAATTCTAAATTTCTAATTACATTCTTTAGGCATAAACAAGCCACCTATTTATAGAAAAACATGGATAAATCGAGACAAATTTGGAGGGAACCATTTGGTTGATGAAAGTCAAGAATGGTGGCAAAATAATTTGCATTCATTATCACTTGGGCACCCACTTGATTATCCAATTTAGAATTGATGTGATCCGAATTAGCTATCACTCAAAACATAAAAGTTGTAGATAAATCTCTTATCTTTCTAAATTGAGTGATTTTATACGTATTAGATACGTATTTCTATAGTTATGTGCCAAATACTGATAACTGTTCAAACTGGACCTGTACTGCAGATCAATTCTGTTCTAGGCCAATTTTCACCCTCTAAACACTCGAATGTCCAATTCTTTGTGAAATATAATATGTTAGCCCATTGAGTCAGCTCTGCACAGGATCAAGAATCACCTCAATTGGATCTTTAGGTAGAAAGGTATGCCCATTTTACCGAACCTGCTACAAAACAGTTATAAGATAATTAAGTACAATATTGTAAACATACTTAAGTTAAGAAAATTAAATACACTAGTAATACAAAACAATCATGTAAAACTCTTATTAAATGTGTAATTTCAAGTGTTCATCACACCCCCAACTGGCTTATTGCTAGTCCCTAGCAATTCGAGCATAAATAAAATTTGAATACTACCTAAGTATTTCAAACAAAACGTCAGTTTTAAAATCACAATCGCTATAAAGGTTATTTCAATCATAACTTCCAAAAATATTTTTGTGTGTGTGAATTAAGCCAAAGCCTTCTTACCACAAACCACAACATATATAGCCTTAAAAATGTTCCAAGTAAAAGCCTCAACTCCATATCCTTACAGGTGAATAACTTGTTTAATGACTTAGGATTTCACTCATGGAGTTGGAAAACAGATAATCGCTCAAGAAAAAGTTACATTTAAGGACAGACAGACAAACTAATATTGATCCAAAGATAGGAAAATCAAATATTTAGAGTCAAACCATTATTGCCAAATGCCAGCTTCAAGACTTTAATTATTTAATGCAAATCTTACGAATATAGAATTCGGTGATAAGATTGCTTCCTAATGATTTTAGTCTTCTAAAATTGAATGAAGACTTTATTGAACTGAATTGACTTCTTTTCTTTCTTTTCTTTTTTTTTTTTTAAATTTTTTTTTTTTACTCATTTTTTTTTCTTTTTTGAAAGACATAAGGAATCATTACAACATAAGAGCAATTTATCACCATAATACTTTTCCAATTTTTTTTTTTATCCTTCAGCTAAGCAACCAAATCATTCATCATCCCAAATAATGTCATTCCAAATAAAACTTAACCATTTCAAAAGATCAATGAAAGTTCGTAAGCTGTTATCTCAAACCTCTCCACTCACTCACAAAAGATATGTGAGTTTAGAAAATAATATGTATACTTAAACATGGAAATTCTCTTGGCTATATATATTGAATCATCCATTTTACCACAAGACTTAGTATTGTTCTCAAGAAATAATTTCAGAAGTTATTCTTTAGTAACCTAAATAGAGAAAGTGATTTAAACTAAACAATTTTGAAATCATACATCGATAGTAAAGCAAATTTATTTACGCAAGAGTTACCAAAAACTTAAGCAACAAACAATTATACATAAAATGCATTAAAAATAAACCAATTAGAATGTGTTTCAAAAGTTTATAATGTACTCTTTACTCTGCCATTCTAGAACTAGAATGCGTCTCAAGAATACATAAATGAGCATTTTACTCACGCCATTCATGATAATTTTTTTTTTTTACATAACAAAGTGATAACAACAACAAAATAAAATAATTAACACTAACATTATATATCAACTATCCTCCCCCCAACCAGATTGAGACATTGTCCTCAATGTCAAAATATAGAAAGAGTAAAATATAGAAGATATCACCTGAAACATTCTTTTATTGAAAATTAAACCTGCAACAAAATAAAACAAGCCACACAAAAAAATAAAACAAGCCACACAAAAAAGCTTAAAAATACATAGAAATAGATAGGCTACAGATGAAGCGTCAAATCTATCTTGCGTTTCTTTTCACTGTTATCAGTATACCAATCTATCTAACTCGTTGTTGGATCAGATAGAGGTGTAAAAACTTGTAGTTCATTGAGTAACTGATCAACAGTTGAAGCAGAAATGAGTATCTGTCGTGCTACAGATGAGATGAATTATTTTTCCATCGCATAGTTAAGAAAAGATAACAACCCATTATAAAACCCATCAACATTTAACAAACCAATGGGTTTTTTTATGGATTTGCAATTGTGCCCATGAGACAATTTGAAAAATTTCCTCCAATGTTCCAAAACCTCCAGGTAGAGCTATGAAGGCATCAGCATTACGAAGCATAAAAGAAATTCGTTCATGCATTGTTGATACCTGTAACTCATCCCCAATTGTTTTTCCTACAATGTCTCCAACAACTAGAGCTTTTAGTATGATACCCAAAACTCGACTGCCATTATTTTGTTCAGCGGTTGCCACACGTCCCATTAATCCAAGACTACCTCTCCCATATACTAAATGAATATTGCGCTCAGCTAACATCTTACCAAGGGTTTCTGCTGCTTCTATAAACTCACTAGTTTTTCCAGGGCTGGATCCATAAAAGACATAAATTTTTGTGAATTTACGAGTTAATGATCCTTCCATGATTACACTCACCCTCTCTCTTGAATGATTTTGAGTTTGTACAAAGATGCAGAAATAATGCAATGTATTTATAGAGCCAAAAGGTATTGTAAAGTTAAATCACATGGCTATTGACTTGAAATACAAGATTCAACACCTTTTACCAATTTTCAATTTGTTAGCTGGAAAAGTCACATCGGTTGTTGGCTTAAAATGCAAAATTTTCAAAAAGGATTATAGGTGGTTGATTATTGAAAAGACGTTTGAGTTTGAAATGAAACATTTAAAAATAATAGCTATAGTAAATATATACAAGTAGTTGTGATTGTGGCTCACATCTTCCTCTGATTTTACGTCCAGTAACGGCTTAAACGCCCTCTATGGGTCGGGGATAGGCTTCCCATCCAATTTTCTTATAAATTGGCAAACATGGTCTTTTAAAGTCAGATTCCCGAGACTGTACCACTCATGTTCTTTTAGGAATATGTCCCATAATTCATGAATTACAATATGCACATATCCACTAGAATACGTCTCAAGAGTCGATAAGATATTATCTAAAGACTCCTTACTCAGGCCATCCTTAATGAACCTAATTTTATCTTCACAATTTACAGACACCATTCCTAAAGTGCGGCAACGTGTGTTGCAAGTCGTGCGTGGATACTTGTAACAAATATTTAATCGTTTTGCTCTTCGTTTTTTTGAAAAAGAGCTTTTACCTAAGCCACGCATGTAGGAAATTAATGAGTCTGAAAATTCACCTGTCAATCTAACTTTGGCTTCAATTAACCAACGTAAATCAACAGGTATATTCATAATCATTAATAACCTTAATCTTTCACATCTTGCTTGGTAAATTTTCTTCAAGGAATTTTGAGGCAATGAGGGAAAACACTTTTTCAAATTTTTTAGAATGTCATCCATTTTTTTTTCAGAAAAGGGGAAAGAAGAGAAGATATCAGTAATTATGGGAAACTGACAAAACCGATTTGAAATATCACGGAGTACCGTTATTCGCCGCTTAACTGGGGTGCAAAACAAAACTTTAACAAAACTACTAAATTAACCTGCAAGTAAAAAAAAAAAATGTTAGAAGAAGAATAAATATATATAAATATGTAAATATATAAAACAAAGATTAATTGGTCTCGTAACAAGGATCCGACAGGAACGTAAATTCTTCGTAAAAAGCTTGGTTTTCTAGAAACGGCTTGAGTATTGTTTTTTGTTGATCAGGTAACACTCAAATTTGAACTGGGGAAAAGGGATTTGCAGTCCTCTACCTTTGCTTGTTTTGTTTAAGGGGTACTAAATATTTTTCTTTTTTGCACTTCCTTTTGAAATCTCATTTTTCAGTATGTTCAATGCTACAACGTTGGCCACCAAACGCCGTAACATTGGCCTGAAGTTGCATTACCACCTAATGATGGTACTAAATGCTGCAGCATTGCCTATTTAGAAAAATTACGTTTTTGGATAAAATTGCATCCTAAAGTCAATTTTAGACTCTTATGATGTGTGAACTCTTATTCAACTAGAAATAGAGTTTCTAAAGATTTTGTAAACACTATTTAAACCATTTTAACCCCTTTAGAATTAATCAAGCATTAAAAATACAAATATAAGAACGAATAAAGAGCTTAGGTAGCCCTAGAGTGCTGAATGTCATGGAAATTACTTGAGTGTTAAATGTATAAAAGAGTGGTGATAAATTCTTTGAGGGAATCTGTGGCTATTTGTTGTTATTCTCTTATTGTAAGTATCTTTGTGGTTGGAGAGATACTAGTGATAAATAGATCTTAGTGATTTGGGAGATTTAGGGGATCTGAGAATTCTGTGTGAATTATAATTCTTTGTGAACAGTTAATGAAAAAGACCGAATCATTGATCTATCATAAACATAGTCATATATTATCGAATCGCATATATCTTGTGTTTTATAATGTTTCTTTCTTTATCTTTATTATTGTGTATAATCTTGTATATTCTTAGTTACTTATTACAAAGTTTTTTATAAAATATTTCAAATTTTAAGGTGTTAAATACTATTTAAAAAAATATTATAACACATATATGCTAACGAACGAAATTAAATTTAAAACTAATTATAAAATAAAATTAATAATAAGACTAATTTCTCACAAAATATTTGTTTCAGCCTCGAGAGCTGCAAACCTGTTTAGAATCATGTTGGCTTCATTCTAGTTTAGTCTTTTTCTACTACTACAAGATGGCAAACATCCTCGGCTAATAACTTGAATGTGAATGCGGCTTGCCTAACGTCAGCGTAGGAATAGTTCTCTAAGATTGCATTGGTTTTGGTGGTGCTTGCTTCTACTAAGACACTGATAGGATCACATGAATTTTAAACAACAAAATGTATGACTATTTTTGAATAGATAATGTGGCTAATTTTTATGGTTTTGTTGTCCGTTTTGTGGGTGGAATTTGATTGTCTAAGTGTTAGCGCTTTATTAGGAACTGAAGGAAATATTTTTGCTCGTATTTGTCATTTAGTTTGAGATCGAAAATGTTATTTATTTTTTTATATACCGTGAAGGAAAGTTTGTGGTTCATTTTTTAGCGAAATTTGTTATTTCCAATAGTATTAATTTCATTTAGTATATTTATTTTCCTAGTTTTCTTTGCAAATGTATTACAGATGATTGTTTCTTTTTTTGGGAATAAAATTAATCTCTTTTTTTTCCTTTAAAAAAAATTCTATACTATACCAAACATAAATTATTACATTATATCCTATATTTTAGTTATATTCAATTCCCAAATCCTACCGTCAAACACAGCTTTGGAAAATAACATGATCAATATAGTAAAATATTACATGGTAGATTGTAATTAATCTCCTGCCCTTATCCAACAACCAACTTTACTGGAGTATATAAACGCCATACGCACAGACTTAAATCCAAAACGTGCAAATAAATAGTATTGTCACTCGGCATCATTATTCAAGCCATCAACATTTACTCTCACCAGCCTAATTAGGAGTGGGCAGATTGAGTTTGGTCCAGTTTTAGATCAATTTAGGTAAACTTAAGTTTCGATCGGGAAAAAAGAAAGTTATTTGGGTTGGGTCAGGACAGGATACGGGATAAGATCGTGTCCTCTTACTTATGTTGGGCTGGTTTAGATCTCTATTTTAGGTGACTTTCAAAATTGGGCTAAGTTATTTTTGAATTTTTTTAATTCTCTTAACATATATTTTATTTTGGACTCTAAATTTTAATTGAGATTTATTTTTAAAAAAATATGAAGTAAGTTTTAATTGGGCTTATCTAAAAGATTTTATTTTAAAAAATTATATAGACATTTTTCTTATTAAGTTAATATTAATTAAATAATTGAATCCTCTTTTTATTTAGGATTTTGATTAAATTAATATTTTAATATTAAAAATTACAAAATTAACAATTTATGTAAAAATATTATAATAAAGTAAATAAATATTGATCATTTCCTACAATGATTTTGATAAAATTATAATAATATTAATACGTAATAGTATATTTACAAAAACTAAATTACCAATCTCCAATGCGCACGATAAATATCAAATTGATAAATAATTAAATTAAAAAAATTATCAATTCATAGTAAAATTATGAATATATCATCTTGTTATTTTAATATGTATCAAAATTTATTTTAATTGTTTTATATTCCTTATGATTTATTACCTCATATTTGTAATAAAATTATGTGAACTTGCTTTATTAAGTTAATTCAATTAATAGAATAATTGATTATGTAAAAGTAATAAAAAATAATTTCAATTATATAAAGTTACAATTTTAATTTCAATTCCAATTGTATCCATAATTTTTACATTTCTAATTAAAGTTTCAATTCTAATTATTGCAATTTATATTTTCAAATTGCAATTGTCATTCTAGCTAAATTTATAGTTATTACATTTCAATTCAAATTTTAATTTTAATTACTAAAATTTACATTGCCAACTACAATTATGATTTTAATTCTAATTCTATTTTCATCTCTAATAAAAATTCCAATTCTAATTAAATTTATAATTATTACATGTTCAATTCAAATTTTAATCAATTATGATTTTAATTCCAATTCTAATTACTTATACAATTATAATTTCAATTTTAATTCATTTATAATTATTATATTTTCAATTTAAATTTCAACTCTAATTATTATATTTCTAACTACAATTATGAAAATGTTATAATTCTAATTCTCCAATCCTCTTGCATCACTCATTTGAATTTAAATTTTTTTAGTGAATCAGAATTTGGCTTAAATTAAATTATTTTTAATTAGACTTGGCTGTTTTATTTTTTTATCAAGTTAATAATAATTAATTTGAGTTATAAAAAAATATTTTATTAAAGTTATTACAAATCAAATGTATAAGTATTATAATTTTTTTAAAAATTGGTAGAATATATTTTAAATTTTGGACATTCCCTTAAATTATAAAAACATTCAAAAAATTATAACATTCTAATATAATTTTTAAATCTTAGTTTCTACCTTCTAATGTCACATTAACTTCAACAAACACTAATAATCACATCTACAAGCCTATAAGTAATTAATCATCACAACGTAGCATTCACATATGGTAAGTTAAATAATATATATCTAATATCAAAATGTAAGTAAAAAAGATAAAAATATATGTGATCTTCATGTTCTCCAAAGGAAAAACAATATCTCTAATTTTGACGTTGGCAATTTACAAGGTTGCATCCAAAATAATTTAACATATTATGTTAAATATATAATTGAATAAAAAAAATTTATTATTTTTGAATAATTGAAAATTAAAATTTTACCTAAAAAAAAATTAAATAACAAATTTTACTCTTGTCATAGTGGAAATATTTACACAAATTAATAATTAGATTAGCAGATAATATTTAAAAAATTAGAAGTATACAAATTAAAGAATGTTATAGTAATTGTTTACATGTTGCATGTTTGTCATAAAACTCAGCATCTTGAAGCAATACACTTCTTCTCTCTTCGTTCTATCAACCAAAAGCAAAGCTCGTGTTTAGTTTTTTGTACATACCAAGCCCTCTACTGCCTTCAAAGTCAACAAACTTTGGAATGAATCAAGAATATGTCATTTGATACTAAACGTTGGCTTAGAAGCCACGGTAAATATGGTAATAACAAGTGCATCTCTAGTTACATGTGCCAAAATTGGATATCTCTAGGTTTTTAACTTCAACCATTGCAGAAGAACAAAACGTGGATTACAAGAACTCTCAATCTAATCCATCAAGTATCTATCAACTTTATTGATTCTTCCAAATCTATATCATCCTTTTCAAGAATAACAAATTTACTTAAAGGGTCATCATCATGCATGACATCTCATACCATATCTTGAATTATATTTGAGGGGCCGCCAGATTGTTGTGACTATAAATTAAATATGATATTCCCACCAATACCACTACTAGATGCATCACAATGTAGTTTGTCATGTCATGCATTGTAGGAGCCTAAACAACAAGTCATTGTTGAGGTGCTTCATTTTCAATTCTTACATTGTTATCACCAAATAAAATACCAAAATAAAATCTGGCGAGCTGCATCTTACATCATGGATCAAGTAAAGTAGCTATGATCAACAATACGTGAATTTCTAATATTTATCATACTTTATTCTCATCTTGGTCATTATGATTCCAACCAAACATCTTCACTTTGACTGAATTTTGATAAGTTGGAATATATTTTACAAATTTTATTGAAATAGATAATAAATGTCACACTTAATAAAATACTAAATTTAATATGAATTTATAAAAAGTTTATAAAAATATCACAAAATGCTCAACACCCTCCCAATTCTCACAACTGGTGGTCTCTCTCTTCTATTTCTATTTTCCTTCTCTAAAAAATAACTCACATATAATTCATCCTCTTCTTTCATCTGGTCAAATGCCTTTTAAAATTTCAATGCAGTTGCTAACATCAAGTAGGTAGAATTTCACCTCGTTGGCAGATCTAACACCACACTACCTTTGTACTCAATTTTCTCTCTTTCTACACAACTTTTAAAAGCTTGCAATCTCGTTGTGGAAGATCTAGCATGTTTCACTTTATTGAGTATATAAATAATACTCTCATTCAATTCTTTTAACCCATTTGTTATAATTAAAATCAAAATGTGCTCGTAACCATGCACATGCATAAATTCTCATTCAATACTATTGAATCCTCTTTCTAATTCTTTAATTTCTTTCTTAGATAACTTACAATAACATCATTGAAGTGACATTATCAACTATTATGGTAGAGACTTTCTCTATGCTTTAGTCCAACAAATAAGTTTTTAGTTATTTTCGATCATTTCTCCTTTATGGTTTGAAATAGTTGTGTGATTTTAAACCTAGGGTGTATATATATAGGTTTGTGTCTATCATTCAAATATAATATACGTATCATATATATACATGCGCAGCGGATAAATGGAATACAAATTTCATAATGATAAATACAAATAAACTTTATATGTTATCTCATAAATGTAAAATACTTTAAGATTGTGAAATAGTACATTATCAAGCCTTTGGTATATTGTCGAACCGGAGTACCCGCCTTGAAGTAACCCGTTCACAATTCTAGTTCCTTATCACGATGGACTTGAGGAAGTTAGAATAGTAGCTTTTCTAACAAATGATTCAACTCTTGAATCCTTTTTTTTACCTAATAGTATGGGTTACAAAAAATGGAAGATGTGTTTTTGCTCTCAACACTTAACCTTTCAAAATTCTCTATATCAGTCCCACTAATCCCATGGCCTAATTTTCACTTAATTAATTGAGCAACATATTGCTCTTTCATTTATTTATTATTATATTTCATTTTCTCATCTAGTGGCATCTATTATGTTTACCATTAGTGTTTTGTTTATTATTATCTTTCATTTTCTCGCCTAATGGCATCCATTATATTTTTCATTAGTTTTTGTTTATTATTATTTACAATAAACCAAATGAAAACAATACAAAATAAAAAAGTATTTAAATGAACTTAGCCTTAATCTAGGCCAAATGAGAAAATATTTTCTCATTATTAAGAAACATCTTAAGGCCTACCACTAACAAATGTCACCCATTTATACTTATCATATCATGTAATTAATATTAAACAAATAATTTAATCATATTAAATTATGGTAGAAATACATGTCAATTTAAATAAAAATTAATTTTTTGATTTCAATTTAAATAATAATATCATATATTATTATTATTATTATTATTATTATTATTTTATTCAATAAACATTTTAATGAATAAAATAATAATATTATTTATCCAACAAATAAGGTCATTATGGTAATTTTTAAATCAAACAATAATTGGCCTACATGTGCCATATGTCAATATCCCATTGGTCAACAACTAGTTGTTAACTAATTGATGTACTTAACTCTTAAGTCTTGACACGTGCACGACTAGAGGAAAATCGAAGTAAATGTCAGGTCTGTTAGAATTTTCTGGATCGAACTATTCAATTTGGTACGCTGCCCCAGTGCACAACGAGTATACTTCATATTGCGAGACTCTCTAGGTCCACTCCCAATTTGTCAAACAGAATTATTCTATGAGTCCGAAATCGATGCCCAACGCACACATCATGGATATTACAAATCATTGCAGTAGACCCTACAAGTTGAAGTCATAACGCATATGTACAATCTTTCTGCCAATCATATCCTAGGAGAGCAGGGATATAGATCATTACCGTCAAATCTCTATGTGCTCATCAATAAACTTATGTCAAGCCCCAGACCCAAAAGATCTGACATATGACATAACTTACATTCATTCAATAATGTGCACTCATAAATAATATTGCATAAAAATTTCAAACTTTAATTCAACATAGAAATCCTTTGCAAGTTGCTAGTAAGTTCAATACTAAAATCAACCCATAACCTAAAATATAAATAAAAATATTTATTAACAATATTTAAATATTTATTTTAATTTTTTAAAATTATAACAATTGAATTATGACTAGAGCAATTAGTAAACCGGAGATACGCAGAGTTTTCTCAAAGATTAACACTCTACTACGTTACTAGTAGTAACTTTGTTACCAGAAACCCAGAATATATTCATTGCAAATTCTTACTTAAAATCAACCCATAACCACACTCAATAAAATAATACATAAGTATTTATTCCATAGGGACAAATCAAATATCTTAAACCACGTGTCCCCAAATGAAACACTCAGCAATCTAGCAACTTAAGGAACTCAAGGAACAGTAGAAGCCTTACCAAATTTGCTAAGCACACATGTACTTTATTTATTTGAAATCACCATAAACTATAATGAGTATAAAATTTAGTAAGCATACTAGTTTTTCATATATTAAATACAAATATATATATGTACATAATGTATATGTATAATATACTGTGATAAATCAAAATCATAATCTTATCAAATCACATGTCATGTAAGCGCTTACACATTCTTTCAAAGCATATAATAGGAATACCATCACTCAAGTACTACTTAATAGGACTTACATATCACATATCACATAATGAGCCAAATGTCACTCGTAGGTGACATACCGTATTAGAGGAATAGTACAAGTGAGGTTTTTAAATTACACATATATAATGCTCATGTTCAAAGGTAAAAGCCAAACCCTCACCCTGATCATCGGTGAGTCCTCTTACATGCACCAATACGCCACCACACCAATGTAATTACTCACTCTTCCTTTAAGTACCAATAGGATCCTCCTTACATACGGAACACATAACATATACCAATCCCGAAGGAAATGCCATACATAAAGGCTCCACAAATTACATAAAATGCCTACTAAGTTAACAGTGAGTTTAAGCATCCACAAAACACAAAATATTTCTCATGGACATATTACACTTCAAAAGCTCTCTTTGTTAAACACATTTCACTTTGAAAGCTCACTTTTAAAAACACATATATATCATGTATGTCTATGCTCACATTTATAAACACATGTCTTCACATTTCATATAAAAATATACTTTGAAATAATATAAACATATTCCTAACCACATTCACAAAATCATACATAACAATTACTATGTTTATTGTAATTTCAGTAAAAGTCTAGTATATTTACCTCTTAATACTTTCAGCTACAAGACTTAAATTTTCTTAACCTATCAATGGAGATTAATCCTTTCATAAGCCTCAATATTTATACAAAATATTTTAAATAGCTTACAAAATTACACATATTGCACTTATCATATCGAATTGGTCTAATTACTTAGTTTTTTAAACCTATCATTCTGATCAGTTACACTTAACAAAATTTTCATATACATCAAATGATGTCCAATTACTCCAAAATTAGAATATATCATTCTTGACTCATATATCCTTCTTATATATGAATATTATATCATAATTCCTACATAATCCATTCTATAAACACCATCGAATCCAAACTACTAACCTGACAAGATCAAGATATTTACTGAACAGTATTCAATCTCCCAATTTTATAAAATCATATGCTAACTCAAAAATTATAAACTACCACAGAATTACTCAACACATATCTCAATCCATGATAAATATTTCACTTCAAAATTATTGCCAAAAGTATTTTAAAACTATTTTATTCTATAGCTTTAAAAATCCGTTAATTAAATACTGTAATGAGCTAACACTCTTTAAAAAATTATAACAATTTAACCGTATTGATTTAAATTCTCAATTCTGACTATATCATATTAGACATATAAACTGATCATATTTCATAAATTTGTAATTTTTGAAGATCATTCAGCAGATAAAAAATTATTTGTCTCTATATCACACTATTAACACAGGAAATTTCTAGAATTTCAGGGTCATTTTAGTAAATTCACTACAAATTCAATTTATAGAATTTTCAATCGATTCAAAGTCTTAATTGATTCTAAACATGTCTAATTTCATATATTCAAAATTTAAAACCAGAATTGAATCACAACAATTTATAAAATTTCTGAATCAAGAGACTATCAAGTAGAAATTCTGCAATTCATCATGATTTATCAAGCTATCTACATAGATCATCATCAATTCTTACAGTATCTTATCAAATACATATCTAATCCTCAATTGTACATATTTTCAGAAATAAACAATTAAAGAAATTAACTAATTTAATACCAAGAAATTAAGAAAGTGTTATAATATACCTCTTAAAGTTTAAATTCTAACTTTCTTCTTCTTTTTCTTCTTCTTCTTCTTCTCTTGCTCTCCCCATTCTTTCTCTCATTTCTTACTCTGAAGAGGTAGCTTGACCAAAATGAGTGAATTAGGGTTTCAAATGTGTATTTTTATAATAAGAGGCTAATTTTTAGTATTTACAAATTAGCCTCTAAAACTTTTAAAGTATTATAATTTAGTCTCTAAAATAAATCTAAAGTCTTGCAAATAAACCCAATACTAATAGTATGTCCTTAACCTATACAAACACTACTAATAACAATACATAAATCAAGTATCATCCATATACAAATAAAATATGTATATTTATATATATATATATATATATAAATACAAATTCTTACCGGTTATAGATACTGGTTACTACAACTTATCTCTAGACAGGTATCTTAATAAATAATATATACAAATACTTTTGTAATATTATTTAACCCCGTGAGAAACTCTTTCTTGGGTTTGTTGTTTATGGCCATAAGACCTCCTAAGATACAGTATCTGAGCATTTGGATATATATAACTCATCTATGTGAGCTGACGAATTCAATATTTATACATATTGAAATCCATAGGCATCGGACTATACCTAGCGGTCACACCGTGAAAGGTCTATAACATGTGTGGAACCAAAGTATGATGGATCACTTATAAGCCCATCGTGGTACTTAGGTCAAATGACTATGTATACTATTTAAATCGAGAAGACCTTCTATTGACTGCTTCATAGGATGTCTATTGGGATATTCGTTGAGTCTATTCAGTATTTAATCCTCACTAAACACTTGCATACTATAAAAACTTCCAGTAAACTCATGGTTAGCTAAGAACAACCATCTAGACCATCTAGGTGTAGTATACATTAGTCTATGTAAAGGTATTCCACCGTTAGACCTGCATTGGTGAATTAAGATCGGGAATATATAATTTGAGAATAAACTTACATAATAACATTTCTTAGCACCTATTCCAACTCTTGCAGCTATGTTATCACTAATATATTCTCAGATCTTTGTACCATCACAGATAAGATTCTAACTCTTAGACTTCACTGATTAATATAATATGCTAACTCTTTAGCATTTATAGTTTTCAGTGATGCTAACTCTTGGTATTGATTTAAACTTCTTTAGACCAAATATAAACTCTTTCAGATCATATAATGTCTATAGCGTCACAAGCATTGAACCATTTAATAATAGTAATTAGTGATTTAATAAATAATGTACTCTATAAATATTATAAAATAAAATATTCATACAGTAATGGAATGGCACATGAGCACAAATCCTAACAATAGAATCTCAAAATCCTCCTACGTAACTATCAATCATTATCTATAAAGTGATCCGTAACAACTACATAGTTGTAAACATGAATAAAAGTCTGTATATTGGTTGTCAAGCTCACTCATCGTCCACTAATCAAACTCTTTAGCATAGCTTTCTCCTTAATAAATAACTCAATTGCGTCATTTGTTATGAGTTTACGTGATGAGACATCAAATCTAAGAACACTACAAAAATATTAAAATCCATCATTCTTTGCAAACGCAAATGGAAATTCATCCACCACCACTATTTTCACAGTTCCTTATCAATATGTCTCTTGACTTTATTCTCTAGACAAAATATTACTCTCCCCCCACTCACAGGTCAGTTTTTTTTTCAATTTATTTTTTGTTCATTAATTATTGTCTTCTTATAATTTTTACATCTCTTTAAGTGCTTTCTTATACCACTAGTATTGTAAAATATTGAATTATAAATAATTAGTTTACTACAATAATTACATTTGATTTTGTCTTTAATGATTTTATATCGCATGAAGTGCAATCACATTTTTTATCTTGGTGCAGATGCTTATCGCATAAACTCTCTTTTTAGGGTTAGGATATGGTAGAAGAGAAACATCTTCTTGGTCCTCTCACTCATCTCTAGAATTCGATTGAGAATGAAATTGTAAATCAATAATATTATTACCGAACTTGAATATGAACTCATTATCTATAAATAATTAAATTATTTTAAGTTTCATCATCAAAATTCAATTCAAAGCCATAAGAAAATTTATTAACAAGCTTTAATAACTCAAGGTTTACAAGTCACTTAATATAGTCACATAAGTGATACATATACTATTTAGTATCTAGGCATCACAAACAACTCAAGTCAATTAATATGTAATCCATCATCCATGTTTTTAAATTATCTATATTGTTTAATTCATCTCAAACAATCAACATGATTAATTGACAATTTTAAATATAAGCATACATGTAACTCAAAGAAATATAATTTCTTCATTATGGAATTTAAATTTTGCATATGATAAATTCATGATTTCGGCCCCAAATACAAGCGGCATATCTAGTCCCACTCATAAACATCAAATTCAAGTCTTTGGCCCCAAATTTAAAAGAAAACAAGTTGTTGATAGACTTCTCTCGATTTACTTAAAACATGAAGATTTCACTAAAATTCTACTCATTAGATTCGAGAGATACATCTTAACCTTTTTTCTGAAGGCGCTTAAAAAATTATCATCATTTACGAAAGGTCACCACTTCCATCATCTATTGCTCTCTCAATCGAAAAAGGAGAGAATGGAAGGTGTAAGGGCCTTGTGTCTAATACATTAAATATATTCTGAAAAAGTATAAATATACTTCACAAAATAATCTCTTTTTTATATAAAAAAAAAGGAAATTATTTAATTTGGTATATAATTCCCTTTTTTTGGTAGCTTTGTTAGTTTCAGTGCCTCAACAGTGAATAACTTAGCTGAAAGGGCATATGCTGGTTGAGAGAAGGTGAAGAAATAAGTGCCTGAGGGCTTAGACCAATGAAAATCAGAAAAGGGACGTTGGATAGAGACAAAGAGAATAAGAGAGAAAGTAGAAATCGAGATTCAAGGGAGAGACGAGACAAGAATGGGGGGAGGTTCTTGGCTTCTGGGTTTTGTTTTTTTTTTTTTCCAATTTTTTTTTTTGGGTTATTACAAGTGCAAAGCGACACCGTTTTGTTCTTTAAAATGATTCTGTTTTTAACACTACAAAACAACACTATTGTAGAATCCAAAAAATGGCATTGTTTTGAACTCCATAAAACAATGTTGTTTTGTGCATTTATTTATTCGAAAAAAGGAGCAAAACAACATCATTTTGCATTTTTTACTTATTTGTCTTTTATTTTATTTTTCAATTCTAAGTCAAATTTGGATCAGGAAATGTTCTAAAACCAAAGAACTCGGTGAGATCTCTTATTACGAGACTCTACTATCTCAAACTAAATATTTGTTTAGAAAAAATAAAGTAGTAGAAAAATAAAAATTGACAAAAAAATTGTAAATATTATATCTTTATTATATTATGTTGTATTATAAATGTTATAAAATAAAATTTTATATAAGTTTTAGATTAACATAAACAAAAAAAACATATATATATATAAGAAAACTCAAATATAATATATTAATTATAAAATATATATAATAAAAATTAATTGTCTTGATTTTTTTATATTTTTAACATTCTCTCACAAATTCATGATCGTACAAGTTTGAGTTTGAAAAAGAACATTCTTAATTGTAATGATACCGTTGAGATACAATTGCCGTCAACAAATAACAACCCTTATCAGAGAGGAGTAACTATTATTGGTGAGAGATAACTATTATGGAAGAGAGACAATATTGTCAAAGAGTGATAATATTATTGGTGAGTGACATTGTTGTTGGTGAGTGACAATACTGTTGGAGTAAGCATGTTGAGAAAATTAAATACTGCGATTGTAAATATATTAATAGAGAAAATAAAAAATTAACCATTGCGAGTGTAAGTGTATTGAAAAAATAAACTACTACAATTATATATGCGTTGATAAAGAAACATGAAATCAACCGTTGTGACTGCAAGTGCATTAAAAAATATTATATAAGAAAAAATATAGAAAGTAACCGAAAATAGCTCTTAAAAAGAATCAAAAGACTTTAAGAAGAATTGTAACTTAACTTTGACACCATTTTAAAAAAGATAAAGCAGAGAAAAAATAAAGAAAGATAAGAAAACTAAAAGACTACATCTTTACTATAATGTGTTGTATAACAAATACTACATAATAAATTTTTATATAAACTTTAAGTTAATATAAACAATAAAACATCAATACATATAAAGAAATTTGATATAACTAATTAATTATAAAATATATATAATAATTAATTGTCATAATTGTTTTATATCTTTAACAACCCAAATTCTAAGTTCCTTAAGTCAGATTGGATTCAAAAGAGGAAAATTAGCCAAGTTGTCCTCTTTTTGAGGTAAATTTTTTTTATATTTAAATACAATCAAAATCTTTATACTTTAGTGACCAAAGACATACAACTTTTCTCCTTTCGCCCTTATTTGTATATTTGTAAAAAATATATTTTTTAATTAACTTAATCAATAACATTAATAAAAAAAATTATGAGAACTAATAAAAATTAATTATTTACATAAAAATTATTTAAAAAATAACTATAAAAGTTTTAAAATAATTAAAAAATATATATGGCCAGTGCGCTGGGTTTTGCATGCACTTTGCCACTTTATATGTTATTATTTATTTTTTACAATTTAAATTATAATTAATAAAAAAACTATTATTTAAAAGTTTAAAGTATTTAATATTTTTTTATTCAATTATTTAATTTAAAAGTTTTATCAATGATAAAATTATATATAAAAAAATTTAATTTTTTAATTAATTAATCAACAAAGTTAATAAAATATTTTAGTTTTATGAGAAATAATGAAAATTAATTAGTTACATAAAAATATTAAAAATATATATGACCAATGTGCTGGGAAAAGCGCACGCTTTTGCGTTTGCTTTGCCACTTTATATATTATTTTTTTAGCTTTACAAATTTAAATTATGATTATATAATATTTAAAATAATTAAAATTAAAATAAATACTTATTTATTAAAGTTTTAAATTATTTAATATTTTATTTTAAAATTTATAAATTATAAAATTATTATGAAATTAAAAAAGGAAAAACAAAAAGTTAAGTGTGTGGTTCAACTGGCATCTTGTGACATTTTTAAAATTTAATTTAATTTTTTATTTTTTGTCATTAATTTAATAAATTTTAATTTGTTTATTTTATTTTATTAAATTGAGTTTAAATCTCCTCGTCAAAATTAAAACAATAAAAGTTTAATAAATTATTAAATTAATTTATTCAAATAAAATTAAATTCATTAATTAAAAAACTAAAATTGAATAAAAATTAAAAAATTAATTCGTTTTTAAAAATCAATTAAATTAAATTAAAAAATAAAATTTTAATATTTAGGAGTTAGAGTAGACATTTAAGGTTTAGAATTTAGAGTTTATGTCTTATAATTTATAGTTTAGGGTTTATACATTTCAAGTTTAGAAATTTAGGATTCAAGGTTGGGTTTTAGGATAGGCATTTAGGGTTTTAGAATAAATATTTAGAATTGTAGGATTTTATGGTTTAAGGTTCAGAGTTAGAGTTAGGATAGACATTTGAGGTGTTAGAGTTTTAGGGTTTAGGATCAGGGTTCAAGGTTTACGGTTTGAGATTTAGAGGTTCAAAATTTAGGGCTAGAGGTTATAATTTTGGGTTTATTATTCATGGCTCAATGTTTAGAGTTCGTGGTTAGGGTTTAAGATAGACATTTAGGTTTAGAGTTTAGGGTAAGAGTAGATATTTAGGGTTTAGTGTTCACAATTTAAGATTTGGGGTTTAGATATTTAGGATTTGAGCTCATGGTAGACATTAGAGTTTTAATATTTTAAAGTTTAGAGCTTGGGGTTTAGTATCACTGTTCAAGATTTAAGACAAATAGGGTAGGGTTTAGGGATTGCAATGTGACGCAGGTCGTGTGTTATAGTGTTTTTAAAAAAATTTATAATAATTTTATAAAATTATATAATATAATTTAAATAATAAATTAATCTTTAAATTAAATAATTTAAAACTAAAATACTAAATAATTTATAATATTTTAAAAATATATTTTATTTATTTAAATTATTTAAATATTTTATTATAGTTATAATCTAAAATTTTAAAAATGATAAAATAAAATAAAAAAGAATAAAGGAGCAAAGTGCACCTTGAGTACGCTTTGCAACTTTTTTTTATTAAATTTAAAGTAAATTGTTTTATAATAAATTTATAAAATTTAATAATATAATTTAAATAATAAATTAAATTTTAAATTAAATAATTTAAAACAAAATATTAAATAATATAAAACTTTTTAAATAATAAATATTTATTTTTATTTAAATTATTTTTATATTATATAATTATAATTTAAGATTATAAATTTAAACAAATTCAAAATATTTATTTGCCCTGCGCTTTGGCCATATATATATATTTTTTAATTTTTTATTAATTTTTTATAATTATTTTTTATTACTTCTTATAAAATTAAATTTTAGATTATTTTATTGATTAAATTAATTAAAAGAAATAAAAAATATATTTTCAACTCACATGGCAGTTTGATAAGGTTAACAAGACACCGTTCAATGATCTCATTTACGATAAATTTTCTGCATAATCAATATCAACGTAACCCGACAATTCTTTAACTTCTTACCTTTCTTAACTTGTGCCTTATTATAATGAAAAAAACAGTCCATATCTAGTTGCCTCCCAATTTAGTATCCATTTGATAGCCACCAATATAATTTTACGATTTTCCATACATGTTTAATAATAAACACAATTTATGCATTTAATTATATTAAAATAAGGATTGAGAATAAATTATTTATAAATTTTTTGAATTACAATTTTTAAGAAGCCGTTTAAAATAACGTTCGTTTACAATTTTAGCGATCAACAAAATAAATTTAATCATTTAATACAATAACTTGAATTCAATAACTCAGTTTAACTTTTAAATCTTTTCAAAAATAAACTCTTTATCTTAAATTTATTTGTTCAAACTTTGTACGACACTTGAACAATAAACAAAAACTTATTGAAATGATGGCTTGGCTTATAAAAAAATAAGATAAATGAAACAGTGTAACTCTAACGCTTAAAAAATAAAGAAACAATTTCTTTGCTCTCAAAACGGTCCACACTGACAACAACAATGCCATTCTTTTGTTTCATTTTGCTTATAAGTTAAATGCATCTTATTTCATTTAACTTAACCCAACTTGAATTATCACTTAACTTAAACTGAGGTCAGAAAGCTTAACCCTTAAGTTAACTAAGATTTTTATAAAGTAACCTAACCATATTAAATTAACTTAATCTAGATTAAATTATTAAAATATCTAAATTGACCCAACTAATTAGTTAACCATTAACAATTGTCTAATTAACTATTTATTAAACAATTAAATAAATAAATAATTTTTATTATATAACAACTAAATAATCTATTAACTGAAATTATCTTTAATTTTTAATTTAACTTAAAGTAGGTCTCATTTTAATACATACATGAGCAAACTTAATCGAGGATTTATTATATGTCATGCATCACTATATATTTAGTCAATAATAATTATTAACTAATTATTATACTTAACACTTATGTATGGACACACTGTATCTTGAGAATTTTTAAAACAAATATTCAATTTTTGTTAAATTTTACTGGATTGAAAAAATTAATCTGGTACGCTGCCCTAGTGTATAATAAGTACACTTTATATTGCAGGACTCTTTAGGTTCATGCTCGATTTTTCAAATGAAAATATTTCATAAGTCTATGATCGATGCCCTACACACACATCACAGATAGTACAAATCAGCGTAGTAAACTATACAAGTTGAGGTCAAAACACATATGTATAATCCTTCCGTCAACTATTCCCATATAGCTCATCCAGAGACCTATCTCCAGATTCGTATCTAAAAAAATAATATAGACAAACATCTTTGTTATATTATTCAATCCTATGTGAAACTCTTTTTCTAAGTTTATTACTTATAGCCATAAGACTTCCTGAGATACTATTTCGGAACATCGGATATACAACATACCTATGTGACTTGATGGATCTCCTAATTTAACATAAAGTAGGTCTCACTTTAACACATACATGAGCAAACTTAATCGAGGGCTCACTATGTGTCACGCATCACTATATATTTAATTAATAACAATTATTAACTAATTACTGTGTTTAACACTTAAGTATGGACACGCTATATCCTGAGAATTCTTAAAATAAATATTTAATTTTTGTTAGATTTTACTGGATTAAACAATTTAATCTGGTACGCTACCTTAGTGTACAACGAGTACATTTTATATTGTGGGACTCTTTAGGTTCACGTCCGATTTTTCAAATGAAAATATTCCATGAGTCTGTGATCGATGCCCCACGTACACATCACAGATATTACAAATCAACGTAGTAGACCATACAAGTTGAGGTCAAAATACATACATATAATCTTTCTGTCAACTATTCTCATATAGTTCATCCATAGACCTATCTCTAGATTCGTATCTGAAAAAAAAATATACAAACATCTTTGTTATATTATTCAATCCTATGTGAAACTCTTTTCCTAGGTTTATTGTTTATATCCATAAGACTTCCTGAGATACTATTTAGGAGCATTGGATATACAACCTACCTATGTGACCTGATAGATCTCGTATCTACATACACCGAACTCTATAAGTATCGGACTATACCCAACGACATCTAGGGATCAGACCATGAAAGGTCTTTAACATTCGTACAACCAAAATATGGTGGATTGCACACAAGTCCACCATGGCGCTCAAGTCAAATGACCACAAATACTACTCAACTCGAGAGGACTTACCAATGATGGTTTCATAAGATATCTATTGGGGTCCTTATGAGTCTGTTCAGTATCCAGTCCTAACTGAATACCCTATGCCTATACGAGCTCTAAACTCATAGTCTACTAAGAACAACCATTTGTACTATGCAGATATAGACACACACTAATCTATATGAAAAGAATAACCAATAGACTGTATGGTGAAACAGATCAGGAACATAGTATTTGAGAATATACTTGTATAATGATATTTTCTAGCACTTATTGTAACATTTTGTAACTATGTTATTACTAGTATATCCTCAGGTCTTTGTCTCATTATACATAAGGTTCCAATTCCTTTGATCTGGACTCTTATAACCTGCTAATTTTTAACATTTATAATTTTCAGTGTTGATAACTCTTAACTCTGGTATAAACTCTTTTAAGCTAGATTTAAACTCTTTTAGATCATACAATATTTGTAACATTATAAGCATTGTTACCATTTAATTAATGTTATTAGTGATTTAATAAAATATATATTTATGATAAAAAAATTGATAAAAATATAAAATGATATGGAGCTAGCTAACAGTTTCCCATTGAAAACGAAAGAAGAGTCCAAAAATCCGATGAGGTGTCATAGCAAATCTAAATGGACAGAAAAGATGGTGTTGATTTTAGTTTGTATATATTGTTTGCTGGTGATTTATATTAAATTCCATTGTTGAAGTTGCATCAATTTGACATTATACTTCTTATCAATCTTTATCGGTTTTATGCTCTGTTTGGTGCAATGAATTATCTTTATTTCTTAAATTAATTAATGGATTGATTTTCATCTTATTTTATATTTAGAAAATGTAGGTTATAACAAATCATTTTCTTAAAAAAAAATAGTGAGCAATCAGTAGGTTATACTAGATGTGACAAATTTTGACATAACTTACCAACTCAACATAAAATTAGTGTATTTTGGTTGATTTAAAATGGCATGATTATTAAATGTGTAACTCGAATAAAACACAATTAGCAGTCGTGTTAGATTTGGGTTACTGTCTTGACATGTCAATCCGTTTTTGACAAGATTAATTATTCAAGTGTATATGACATGTTAATTTATTTATTATCCAATATAATTATCTTATGCTTGCATTCTCTCAAAAATGTTTACTTATATTTTAGAGTTGGGGAAAGAATAGCTACAACCCTAATGTTTGGCCTAAAAGGTGCTTACAGATAATATTACAATTGTGATAACCTTTTGAACTATAATTAACTTAAAATTTAAATAGATTTGATGCATTATTAATGTGGCACAATATAAATCACTTATTTTTGTTTTAAATATTTAAAAAATTATAAAAAAATTAAATAGATTATTAATAATAATATAAATATAAGTTATATTATATTTATTCCTAAAAAGAATATGTGGAATGGTACTATTGATTTATTTGATATATTTTAATTAAAAAGTAAAACCTATAGCCACATCAACATCATCGAACATCAAATCTTATGATTTCCGGAATGGTAGAGCTCTTTTTATCAAAAGTGTAGTGGAAAATGGTGATTGTAATACTACTATCCAATGGTGGTGCATTCAGATGCAGCACCACACCACCATTAAAACCACCAGTCGAAGATCTCGCTAATGGTAGTAGTGGGGATTTGTAATGCATTACCATTTAATAGTGATGTTATGTCAATTAATGTTCACTCTCTGTTTCACCCTCTTCACTTACTCTTTAATAAAAACAAATTTGTTATTATGTAGATCACAAGATTATAGTCCAATAATATCAATGTTAATTTGCTCATCCACCATCGCCGTCTCTATCTTTGAAATCGAAATAATAGAATTTAAAAAAAAATAATATAGCTTCTTTTTTTTTTTATAAAAAAAGGCTACTTTAGTAATGAGATTTTTTATATTATAAATCTCATAGTTAATTATCTTTCAGTATAAGATTCTAATTCATCTTATTCTATTTTTCTATTTATTTTCAGTATGAGATTTAATAAGTTGTTTAATTCGAGAATTAGGCTTGATGTAAGATAACATGAAGTAGAATACGAGAAGATGATTAAATATGACATTTTGAAAAGAGTTGGAGTCGGGCCAATAAGTAAAGGACATGTGAAGAAGATGCAAAGATGAGAAGAATTTGGAAGCACAAGGAATAAGCTGGACACTACGGCACTAGGTGTGTAACTCCGCAACGCCCAACTTCAAGTCTTAGTGCTGCAGTGTCTAGGAGTTGGCGCTGTAACACTATTGCAACTAAAACCCTATTAGGATTCTTAAGTTGTCTCAAGCACCTTATTTTATTTCAATTTGGACTATGATTAACTTAGTATGTATGCAGGCTATATAAAGGCCTTATTTTGCCTTGAAAAATATCATCATAACATAGACACCAAAGTGAGCTATTTAGAGAACAATTATTATAATCCTTTGCAGTGAGAGAAATAAATTTTTTGTGAGTTCTTTCTAAGATTTCTTTGTAAGCTCTTAATAGTTCAATAATAAGAAGCAAGAGTTCTTCTACCATTCTTTCTTTATTATAGTTCTCCTTCTACCATTAAAACTTCACTATAATGGACATACTTTCTATTGTGAATATTCTCTATATAAGTTTTAGATATATAAAAAAAATTTCAGATTAAGTATAATACTACTTCTACATTTAATGTGTATATGCTCCCATTGAAGATCATTAGATAGGTCAAGATATATGATTTAACCTTTAAATTATTCCTAATCCTTTTTCGATATGCTTCTGTCTCTTCTCAAAAGACAGTATCAAAAATACCTCTTATATTATATGTGATCTATAATATATCTTAGTATTTTTATTAATCTAGAATAATTCTTAGATTTATTAGCAAGTCTAAGTTTCTATCGGTACCTAATAGATTGTGTGCTTAAAACAAGTATATTAATAGCTTGCTCATAGTCATCTTATCTTTATAAGATACTAACCTCCTCAATATAAGATAAAATTAGAGTTATTTAGCAGAACATTTTTAATCGTTAATAAATAATGCTTTAGATGCCCTCTCACTGTTTTATATAATCCCTTAAATCTCTCAAAAGGAAAAATGATAGTTTAATATTTTAAACTATACAACAGAAAGTGGACCCATTGGTATTTTACTCCAGCCGAGCACTTTAGTGATCTTGGCCTTTGTAAACCCAAAAGGTAGACAACTCTTGTTAATTGTATCTTATACAACCCTTACTACTGATTCTAAATACATTTTATCTGTACATTTGAGCAATCTAGGATAATGGTATTTCAAATTAACTCATCAATCATCAAATATATATTACCGATACTATCTGCACACTTTAACAATCTAAGATAGTATTTTTGTATATATTTGCCTCATCTCATGTTTAATTAGCATAGCCCGAATTATGCCGACCAATCCCTCGTACTTTAGCGATTTTAGGAGTGACCAAAATGACTTATCTAACACCATATTGACAAGACAGTTCATGGTATAACATTATCTCATAATACTATACTATTCAGTCTGATTAATAGATATTTAAATTTAATTATTATTAATAATTATAATAAATTTTTGCATCACATACAAATCTAATTTATAATTAGAATATTTATTTACGTATGCATAAGTAACACCCACCAACCCATTGTGGTTAACAATGTAAACAAATAATTTATAATTTTAATACAATAATATAACAATTATAATTGTATTAAATATACTTCACTTGCAAACATTGTAAATCGAAGTATTATGTTTGGAATGATCAGCGTTAAAAACTGAAGGTTCTAGCATTATACTATATAATGCTCCAAAAATTATTGTACTCGTTTTTTTATGTCTCCAGTACTTAGACATAGCGTCGTCGGAGAGTAAATAACACCACATTCATCCAAAATGGCCGGGCGTCGCAGTGCCTAGAAGCTAGCACTGCAACATCCAGTCTAAAATTCATGTGGCACCGTGGCAGCCAGAAGCTGGAGTTGGCCGCTAAAACAGTGTTCCAACATTTCGAACACTATTTTTCACCCCCGATTTTTACTATTTTTTCTTGGGGTATCATATCCAAACATCATTATGCTTAAATTTTAAATACTATCATGTTAAAAAATACCACAATATGTTCATCATCATGTTTAAACATCAAACATTACCATGTTCAAATTTAAACATCATTAAGTTGTTCAAATATACAACATCACCATGTTAAAGATATTTAACAACAAGAATTATCACATATTCAAATTAACATGCTCTGATACCATTTGTTGAGTTTAGTGTATGATATACAAGTGTACATGTAATTTCAAAAATTTACCACACGTAGTGGAAGCATGTTAACAAAATACACCTAATTTAAAAAATTAAGTACATATATAACATTTATGTATATGTATAACTATTATACAAAATTTATACATGATGAACAATTGTGTTAAAATAAAATGTAAATAACACTTACGTAATGAATGCAGCTTTACAAAAACTTCAAGTCCTCTAATAATCCAAAGTGAAGAGCTTACCTTGAAGTGTATTCTTGAACAATTCTAGTCCATAACAGTTTGGTGAAATTATAAAGTTAGAATGGTAGCTTTGATAAAGAATTTTCAACAACATGTATTCAAACTCTTTGAGTATATTTATTTGTTTCTAAAAGAGACATGATAAATATTTACATACAACTCTTTTATTATTGTTGGAAATAATTTCCATTGGATAATTATTTTTGAACAACTCTTGTCTAAAATAAATATCTCTTTCTTCATTTTCTTTTTCATTTTAAGCCATCTATGAGAGATGAAGATGAAAAGAAGTTTTCATGTTTTCAATACTTGAAAGAACAAAAACAAAACTCTCTCACATACCTCTCCTTTACTTGGCCGAATTTTTCTCTCAAAATGAATGGACGAATTCAATTCATTTTTGTTTTTCCAAATGATGGCTAAGAAAAAACAATTACACTCCCCACCATCATGATTATTGGTCTCTTACTCAAATAAATTTATCAAGTAATAGAATAATAGCCACTTAAATTAATCTTTACCTAACAAATATAATTACTTTAATTATATTAGGTAATTAAATGGCCAATATCTAAGCTCCTCTTTGTATAAAAGATACAATTGCCATGGTTAATTTATTTAATATTATCTAATAATATAAAATTTAATTATTCAAAATAATTTTGAATAATTACTTTTACTTCACTTATTTTTACCACCAAGGTTAAATGATAAATTTAAGGTAAAATATAATTTATGAACCGAATTGTGTCATTTGTCAACATCCTATTGATTAAAAAAACTTGTTAACTAATTAAGTGTTGTACTTAATAATTAAGTCTTGTACTTAATAATTAAGTCTTGACAAATGCACATCCCGAAATAATTATTCTATTTTGTTGAAATTTATTGGATCGATTATTCAATTTAGTCCGCTACCCTAGTGTGCTACGAGTATAATTCATATTTTGAGACTCTCTAGGTTCACGCCAGGTATTTCATATGGAGCTCATCCATACATCCGTGAACAATGTCCCACACACACATTACAGATATTACAAATCAATGCATTAGACCATACGAGTTGAGGTTATAGCATATTCTTATAATCCTTCCTCCATATATATCTAGGAAGAGCAGAGATATAGATTATCACCGTTAAATTTCTATTTTCTTAACTATAAACTTATTTTCAGATTTATATTTCTATAAACATTATCCACAAACACTTTTGTGATATTATTATTCATTTAAAATACATTTTTTGGGGTTTATGTTTATGACCACAAGATTTTCTGAAATATAATCTCAAAGTATCCGGATATACAACTCACTTATATGAGCTAACAGATCTCATATCTATGCACACCAGACTTCATAATCATCAGACCATACCCAATAAAACCTAGTTGTCAGACTATGAAAGGTTTCTGACAAACCCACTGTGGTGCTTAGGTCAAATGATCACAAATAATACTTAACTCAGAAGACCTTCTATTGACTGTTTTATGAGATGTCTATTGGAGGTCCTCCTAAGTCTGTTCAGTATCCAATCCTCATTGAATACTTGTATCTTTATACGAGCTTCCATTAAGCTCATGGTTTGCTAAGACTAGCCATCTGGACCATTCAGATATAAACCTACACTATTCAATATTAATGAGTTCCACTGATAGATTTGCATCGATTTAATTAGATCAAATACATAATATTTGAGAACATACTTAATGACAATTCTTAGCCCCACCGGTAATACTATACAGATACGTCATTACTAATATATTCTCAGGTCTTTATTCCATTTCAGAGAAGGGTCTAGCTTTTTAGATTTCATTAACTCTTATAACCAGCTAACTCTTAGTACCATTAACTCTTAGTACTTATCACAATTAGTGTTACTAACTCTTAACAATTATCTAAACTTTTTTACACCAGATTTGAACTCCTTTAAATCATACAATGTCTAAAACATAACAAGCAACTTACCATTTAATAATTAATAATTAATAATATTAATGATTTAATTAGAAATGAGAATTGTATAAATACTATAAATGAATATTTATACATAATGGGATGGTACGTAAGCACAAATCACAACATAATCTTTCATATCTCAAAGTGTGGGGATGTCTTGCTAAGGTCTTAATTCCGAATCCTAAAAGAAAAAGAATGGGACCTAAGATTGTTGATTGTATGCTAATAGGATATGCCGATAACAATGTTGTATATAGAATCTTGGTATTAGAAGATACCATTAATTTGTTTGATACAAATAATATTATAGAATCTGAAAATGTAAGGTTTTTTTTGAAACTATTTTTTCTAAGAAAGCCAAATCAGAAAAATTATTGACTCTAAGAATATAAATAATAATTTTTTTAAGAGCTCTAATAATGAACTTAAAAGAAGTAAAAGAATGAGAATAGCACGAAGACATATAGTGAGGCAATGTCATCTTTTGATGCTCTTTTATAGAGAGAGAGAGAGAGAGACCATTAATGATGAAATCAACTCCATCTGAGTAATTATGTTTGGGAAATAGTTAATTTGCCTCCTGGTTCCAAATCCATCGATTGTAAATGGATCTTTAAAAAGAAGATAAGGGCTAATGGAATAATTAAAAATTTAAGGCAAGATTAGTTGCCAAAGGGTTTACTTAAAAGAAAGACTTAGATTGTTTGGATACTTATGCTTCTGTAATTACATCCATTAGACTTTAGTTGCTTTAGCTACAATCCATGATTGGTATATACATCAAATGCATGTAAGGACTACTACTTTTAAATAGTGATTTAGAAAAGTAGATTTATATGTAACAATCAGAAGGTTGTATTAGTATCGGTACGGGGCATAAAGTAAAATTATTATATGGTTTGGAACAAACATCGAAACAATGGCATGAGAAATGTAACAAAGCTTTATTATTAAATGGTTTCATAATTAATGATTTTGATAAATGTGTGTATTATAAAACCTTTGATGCTAAAAGTTATGTCATCATATGTTTTTATGTAGACGACATGTTAATATTAAGTCTTAGTGTGGAAGTAATCAATGAGACTAAGAAATTTCTGTTGACTAAGTTTGATAAGAAGAATATAGGAGAGACTGATTTATTCTTAGGATTAAGATAATGAGAACTTATAGTGGTCTATCTTTATCTTAAGAACACTATGTTTAGAAATTCTTAAAGAGCTTTGGATACTTGAGATATAAACTGGTGGCAATACCTTATGATGCTAATACCAAACTTTGCAAGAATAAAGAACATAGTAAAAATTAAGCCTGTTATGCTTAAATTATTGGTAGTCTCACATATTTCATGAATTATACAATGCTTGATATAGCATATGTTATAGAGAGATTAAGTAGATACACTCATTACCCTAATAGAGAATATTGGAGTGCTTTAAATAGAATTGCTAAATATCTAAAAGGCACTAAAAAATATGTTCTAACATATGGTAGATAACAACTTGTGGTAGACATTTATAGTGATGCAAATTAGATTACATAATCTAATGAAGTGAAGTTAACTAGTGGATATGTGTTCACCTTAGGTAGAGGTGTCATATGTTATAAATCCACAAAGTTGACTTGTATTGTACGATCTACCATAGAATCAGAATTAATGGCTTTGAAAAATGCTTGTTCCAAAGTTGAGTGATTAAGGACACTCATATATATTCTTCCCTTTAATTCGCACTCTTCTAACTCTATTGTAATTAATTGTGATTGTCTAGCTACTATAGTTATAGTAAAGAGTAAAATATACAATAGGAAGAGTAGACATATTTATCTACGACATGTAATTGTTAAGCAGCTGCTAGAATCTAGGGTGGTGAGCCTAGATTTTGTAAGGTTAGTGATGAATTTGGTCGATCCTCTAAAAAAATCACTAAATGGGAGATTAGTGGAACAAGCATCAAGGAGGATAGGACTTCTGCCTAGAACAATAGAAAAGACTAATGGTAACCTTACCTATGTGATTGGAGATCCTATGAAATACGTACATAAGGGTAAGAACAAGTCATTGTTGTACTACCAATTATACTTATGAGTCATTCTATGGCGAGATAGTACATCTGTAGTGATAACAAATTGAGTTAGTCTCTTAATGAACTCCATAGCTTTTTATAAAATTGATTTAGTTTCTTAATGAGCTCCATAGCCTTTTATAGATGGGTGGTGTGTTTATCTGCAGAGCACACTTAATGGAGGGTCACCTATGTGAATGTAAAACTAGGTCGGTTCCTATAAGAGCTAGAAAGGTATCTCTACAGCTAGGAAGGTATCTCTAGAGCACTCATAAAATTAGGAAGGCACATAGGCAGTAAAGTGCCAAACCACAAGACATAAATAAGATTAAGAATTTAACTGGATCACTTAAATCTGATATCTTACAACAAAGGAATATAGGTTCATAAAAACTTGATTTTACATAGTTCCTGTAAGTTATGATTAATTGATCAATGGTTGGTTTATAGCTTGGAAGAGCACCAATTCATATAAGTTAAATTCTACTTTGATGTAAAATTAATATAATAATATAGTTTATTTGAAATATGTAGAAGATTGTTATATATTGTAAGAATATTCAAATTAACTATATATGTTAAAGACTTGATGGAGAGAGAGGACAAAGTGAAACACAACACCTAGTACAATATGTGTGAGTGCAATAACTCCCACGGCTAGGCGCCTCGGTACTCCAAACAGAATATGGGCACTGCAGTGCCCAGATGGGCTGCTACCCCTCTTTTTTTTTTTTTAGATCTATGGCTTTAAATATAAAAGCCAAGGTATTAGAGTCATTTAACTCTCTAATAAGTTTTATTCCTTTAAAAAGACACCAATTTGAATCGATGGTTATGATCTTATGAAAAGATACACAACTCTTCCTATGGTCATAACTCTTTCAAAAAGTATGTATCTACACTAAAGGATGTGTTGATCTGAAAAGGTATTGTGTCCTTTCAGAGAGGCACAAATACCTCTATAAATATAGAAGCACACCTTACTCTTAATACATATATGAACAATCTATCATTTTCTTTTTTATTCTCTATATTTATCAATTTTCATTAAAAGTTATCTTGTAGTCCTATAGAATTTGTAATTGGTGTGCACCATTATAAATTCAATAGTCATTGAAATATAGAACTATACTACCACACAACTCATTTGCAACTTAATCATCATCATTGTAGGGATAAAAATAGTTTAAGAACAGTGCCTTACACGCTTTGACCACATAATCTATTAGTATCCATCTATACAATCATCTTAACTCAACTACATTTCTAACAGTGAGATCTTGGAAGTAAAAAATAGGTAGCAACCCATCTTTTATCTAAGCTCTAAGAATTATAATAAGATTGATCAGGATCAGCTAATTTGTTTTGTATTTCTTAGCTTGGCCAATCAGTTATTTTCCTTTGAAAACTTTTTAAAAAAATTTAAATTTGAAGCTTAATAACTTTTTATTAGGGTTGGTGCTTATGTATAAGTTATTCAGAGCAAACTGATAATTTAATTTAATTCAATTTTTAAACTAATAATTTAATTCCTAAGTATAAATTTTTTTAAAACAAATTAAGAGGTCTAAATAGATATTTTAAGACTAACAAATTATACATAGATACAAAATTAAGGGGACTTTTGCAGGGATTGGGTGGGCCATGTCTTTTGCCTACAACAGTTCTGACAGGACCCGACCCGAGACCCTCTACTATAGATCCCAGCGGCCCTGCCGGGCACCCCGACGGAAGTTCTTCCGAACCTAACTGGGTAAGTTGAGAAATTCCGCGAGGTGAACCCATTTTTAATTCTTGTTAAGAAGGTCTAGTAACATACATGAAAATGACATCTTAATTTTAAAAACAAACGGACAGAGTTTCCCCTGTTTTTTAGAAAATCCATATAAAACCTGCAAAGAAATTTCACTTCTATTTCTAATACATCTCAATTCTACTAATTCGGACCTCTGGTCCTTTCCAAATCAAATCCAACACAACTCAATTATTCATTTGAATCACAAATAAGCGTAATCATAAAAGTAAAAAGAACGACCATCATAAAATTGAAATCTCTTCTTCTCGGTTCAAAACATACATCCAAATATACATGCCTACAACTATTATGCATAAAGTAAAGGGTGCTACTTAGAACATTTACATATACAAAAATAATCTTCGGATTTGGCCCACTACTCGACAATAGGAGAATCAGCAGTTTGCGTACCGAGACCTGCACCTGGAAAAGGGGTTCAGAAAACATAAAACACAAAACGGGTGAGCTAAAGGAGCTCAGTGAGTGCAAATAAAATTTCAATAAAATAACATCATGTATAGATAGCAAATTCTAAAGTTCATGCAGAAATCATGCTTCTAAAACTGATGTAAAACTGTAAAACGGTTTCTAACATCATATGCTATTGAAATCTTACCGAGCGGGTTTTATCTACATCTTTGCAAAACTATATTCAGAATCTGTATAACATAATAACTATTGTGTGCATATAAATGCATAAATGCTATCGGTAAATCGAAAACTAGTAAAATCCTCGCTCGGCCATTTTCTTTCTAAACTGTACCAATGGTAACCCTAAAGCTCTATACCCACGCAGCGACTCAACTAGCACCGTACACGTGAGTAGGTCACGGGGCACCTCAACTAGCAGCACCCACAGTGACATCTCAAGACATCTCACTAGTTATGCAGCGGAATCCTACATCGCATGCATATAGCGAGACAATACCCCGTACACATAGAGCGACTCACATAACTCAACATCCCGACTTTCCGGAGTTAGGTACACACCCCCAAGACCTGTCCATGTGCACGGGATATACCGGCCGGGTCTAATACAATCATCACCACTATAATCTAAGGGTACCAATGGCCTTAAAAACGAATGCAGAAATTTAAAAACTGTTTCTCAATTCGAACATGTAAAGGCATGTCTATGAATATGTATCAAGATCATAAATCATGGTTATGCATCGAAAGCTCATAAAACATGCATATTCATTATGCGAAAACATAATAAACGCAAAGTAAAAGAAATGGCAGATTTCCACTCACAACCGCTCCGCGCTCAATTTTGCTCCCGATTTCTGCTCCCGTTATCGCTCTCGGTTATCTTCACCTATGTGCCATAAATGACATTTAGAACCAAATCGAATGCTAGAATCTCATTTAACTACAAAATGCCCTAATCGGCATACAAAGCCCGGATGTAAACTACTTCCCGATTTTTATTTACGGAGCCATTTAATCTAACCTATCTCACCATCCGGTGCCCTGAAAATTATTGAACGCCTTATAATCTTGGTTGGACATAATTGCCCTTCACCTTTCCAACATGGACAATTATGTCCCATTTTCTTCATTTTTGGTTTTTCCATCAACCATATACATTCAATTTACAATATGCACCATTTACACACAATAATTCAATCAAAACACCACTCAATTTCTAACTTCCCTAAAGTGACAGAATCCACCCTAGGTTCCAACACATTCCTTTTCTCAATTTCTTGTTCCAATTACAACAAAATCATGCCAATTTCATTCTAAAGCCCTAATTACAACCAATTGAAATCTCTACAACAAAATCACCAAAAATGCTAATTCTCACCTTGCCAATTTCTTCAAATTGATGACTCCTTCAAGCTCCAAACTAGAATTCAACTCAATCTAAGGCAAGAATACACATAAGAATGTCAATTGGAGCATTCTTGAAAGTTCACTTATGAAACTCATAAAATAATGCTTTTCTTACCTCTTTTTCTTGAATTTTCACTAGTTGAGGCTTCAATTGAACTTAAGGATTCGTATGTAACCTTATTTTAGCTTGATTACACATGAAAACTCATGAAAAAAAACTTGAATAGTCACTGTAGCAGCACCCCCCTTTGAAGCTCGAATTTCTCTCTTTTTTTGGCTAAGTGTTGGTTTTGATCTCTCTTCAAATTTCTACACACTTCTAACATATATATAGTGCTCCCTCAATTGACCATTTTGCCCTTCAACTTACTTAAAACTTCTAATTTGCCATTAGTTAAAAACTAATTATGTAATTAGTTCATTTTTAACTATCTAGTTAGAATAGTTCAAAGAACTAACTAGAACTTCCAACTTGGCAATCCATGAGATTTCTTCTAATTGGTCCATTCTCTAATATATGGATTATGTCTCTCAACAAAGGCTTGTTCCATTCATAACCCTTAAATGGAAATTCATGTAGTAAATTAGGATTTCCTTTTCTAAGCCAATAGAGAAAAATTCCAAAAATATTCTAGGGCCGTCCAGCGCACCTATCGAGTGTGAAATTATCAAATTAGGTCTAATATCTCTCACGTACACTATAAAGGGAATATTTCTAATAGGGTTAAAATCGAGTAACCCTACGATATCTTATTTGCTCTATACCGAAATCTAGGCGCCAATACTACTAATAGGGATTGGATATTACAAGTTCTGTTCATGACTTTACCTTAAATGCAATTCATATACAAAATCTTTTCTTCTTGATGATAAGTTTACCTAATTTGAGATCATTCTTTTTCAATTTTGGTATTTTCTTCTCTATTTTAGCTTAGAACTCTAGTATATAGTTGTACTAAATAGAGTAAAAAGAAAAAAATATACAAACGGTATTTTTTTTATTCATTAGTATCAATTTCGTTAAGTTTTGAAGAAAAGATGAATACAATTATGAGTATAAAATTCCTTTATATCAAGAAAAAGATGTATAGATAGGACCATTTATATATACAAAATTATTTCTTATTAAGATAAGATAATAAAATTGTAAAAATATAAAAATATGGATCACTTGTAAATTAAATATTTTTTATTAGATAAAAATGTTAAAGTAGAGAATGATAAGATATTGTTTGAATATTAAATAGCTTGTTAAAAAGTAAGTCTTTAATATTAGTAGAAACCATTTTTTAAACTGACAATTTAATTCATTAAGTATAAAATTTTTAAAAAATATTTAAGAGGTCAAAATAGATAATTTTAGACTAAAAAATTATATACAGATACAAAATTAAGAGGACTTTTACAGGGATTGGGTGGCCATGCCCTTGGCCTACAACAATTCTATCCCGGACTTTACCTTAAATGCAATTCATATATAAAATCTTTTTTACCTCGATGATAATTTTACTTGATTTGAGATCATTCCTTTTTTTTATTCATTGGTATCAAGTTCTTATAGTTTTGATGAAAAGAGAAATGCAATTATAAACATAAATTTCCTTTATATTAAGAAAACGATGTATAGATAAGACCATGTTTTAATATTTTATTATTTCTTATTAAGATAAATAATAAAATTAGAAAATTATAAAAATAGGGACCACTTGCAAATTAAATATTTTTTATTAGAGAAAAATATTAAAGTAGAGCAAGATAAGATATTGTTTAAATATTAAATAAATTATTAAAAGTAAGTCTTTAATATTAGTATGAACCATTTTTTAAACTGACAATTTAATTCACGAAGTATAAAAATTTCAAAAAAAATTAGGAGGTCTAAATAAAATTTAAAAACTAAAAATTATACACACATATAAAAAATTAAGGGGATTTTTACAGGGATTGGGTGGGCCATGTCCCTTTACTAATATAGTTCTATCAATTAATTTACCTTAAATTGAATTCATATATGAAATCCTTTTTTCCCTGGAGGATAATTTTACTTAATTTGAGATCATTCTTTTTCTATTTTGGTATTTGTTTTCTCTATTTCAGCTTAGAACTCTAATATACAGTTGTAGTAAAGAAAGAAAAATAAAACAATACGAAATGTATTTTTTTTATTAATTAGTATCAAGTTCCTATAGTTTTGAAGAAAAGAGAAATACAATTATAAAGATAAAATTCCTTTATATTAGGAAAAAGAATTATAGATAGGACCATTTATAAATATAAAATTATTTTTTTATTAAGATAAGATAATAAAATTGGAAAATTATAAAAATAGGGACCACTTCTAAACCAAATACTTTTTATTAGAGAAAAATGTTAAAGTAGAGCAAGAGAAGATATTGTTTGAATATTAAATAACTTATAAGTCTTTAATATTAGTAGGAACCATTTTTTAAACTGACAATTTAATTCATTGAGTATAAAATTTTCAAAAAATAATTAGGGAGGTCTAAATAGATATTTTGAGACTAGGAAATTATAAACAAATACAAACTTAAGGGAAATTTTGCAAGGATTGGGTAGGCCATTCACTTTGCCTACAATAGTTCTGTCCATGACTTTACCTTTAAGTGTAATTTATATACAAAATCTTTTCTTCCTGGATGATAAATATACCTAATTTGAGATCATTCTTTTTCAATTTTGGTATTTTCTTCTCTATTTAGCTTAGAACTTAGTATATAGTTGTAGTAAAGAAAGCAAAAAATAAAATCAATACGAAAGGTATTTGTTTTATTCATTGGTATCAAGTTCCAATAGTTTTGAAGAAAAGAGAAATGCAATTATAAATAAAAAAACTCCTTTATATTAAAAAAAAGATGTATAGATAAGACCATTTATAAATATAAAATTATTTCTTATTAAGATAGGATAATAAAATTGGAAAATTATAAAAATAGGGACCACTTAAAATTAAATACTTTTTTAGAGAATAATGTTAAAGTAGAGAATGAAAAGATATATTTTGAATATTAAATAACTTATAAAAATTTCAAAAAAAAATTAGGAGGTCTAAATAGATATTTTAAAACTAAAAAAATTATAAATAGATATAAAATTAAGGGACTTTTGCAGTGATTGGGTGGGCCATGCCCCTTGCCTACAACAGTTCTATCCATGGCTTTACCTTAAATGTAATTCATATACAAAATCCTTTCTTCCTAGATGATAATTTTACCTAATTTGAGATCATTCTTTTTCTATTTTGTTATTTTCTTCTCTATTTTAGCTTAAAACTCAGTATACAATTGTAGTAAAGAAATTAAAAAAAAAACAATACGAAAGGTTTTTTTTAAGCATGCCCGCTTATGTTTGGTTAAATTTGAAATAATTATCAACTCTGCAAATAGTTATTGGTGGAAATTAGAGCTACTATTCTAGTGAACCAATTCCACCCCAGTTGGATCCTAAAATTGTTCGCTAGTGCACTTCGTAGTGAACTCTAATTTGATAATTTTCAAAGGCTTGAAAGGTGATTCTCAATCCTTTAATTTCATTAGAGTAATGAAACTTAGTTATATAAATATGTTTGTTGCACTAGGAATCATAAATTTTTGGTTTGGCTATGTTAGTTTATGTATGAGATACGTAAATGTTAGAGTAATGAACACGCACCACTTGCACGTGCTCTAGAAAATTAACACATTATCAATTGGCATCAGAACATGATTATCATGATGATTGGGTTGACTTGGACTTTTGATTATGTTGTTGGTGAAGGCTCGGTGTTGAAATGGTGCATTTTAAGTGTTGAAACTGGTATACCAAGGCAATAAACATTGGGAGGCCATGGCCCAAAGGGCTTGACGTCGTGGCATTGGGGATTATGTCATCAATGCCGCAATGCTAGAAAGCCAGCATTTAATAGGGGTTAGTTGTGTTGTGGGGGTTAGTTGTGTTTGCATGAAATAAATCTCTGATTGAGAATTACGTCTTCATATGATGAGGATATGAATTTTAATTTTTAAAAAATCTCTCTTAATCAAATTAAATTGTATTAGCATTATGAGATAGTGTTATATGTTAGTCCGTCTTATCAATACGGTGTAAGATAAGTCATGTCGGTTATTTCCCAAGATCTCTACAATTTGAGGGTTTTAGCCTATGTTGATTAAACATGAGGTGAAGCAAATATATATGAAAGTATTATCTTATATCAATATAGGGTGCTGGTAGTATCAATAACATATATTTGATCATTGACAAGTTAATTTAGAATATACTTACCCTAGATCTCTACAGTATGTGAATAAGGTGTATTTAGGACCAGGAGTAAGAGTTGCATGAGATGCAATTGATGAGAGTTTTCTCCCATTTAGGTTTACAAAGGTCAAGATTGCTATAGTGTGCGACTGAAGTAAAATACCAATAAGGTCCACTTCTTCTCCACAGTTTGAAAGAGTTTAAACTATCGATATCCCAGTTGAGAGATTATAGGAATTATGTAAAGCAATAGGAGGGCGCCTTTAGATTAAAAATGTAAAACTATTATACTGATGATCTAAAGAGCTATTATTAATGATTAGAAATATTTTGTTTCACATCTCTTGTTTTTTCTTATAGAGATAGGACATTGGTCTTATAGAGATAAGATACTTACCTAATCGATATAAAGACAAGTACCAACTATCCGTTAGTATACTTGAACAATACACATTATTCATAGGGTACCGAAAAACTTCTAAGACTAACTTATGAATTTAAAAATAGTTTTAAATTTAGAGAAACTTGGATATACAATTGATCAATAAATAATTAATAGGTGGTTATGATAATTTCTCTTTGGAAATGGATGAAAATTACCAAAAATGGATAAAGAATAATTTGAGAGTCAAATCATATATCCAAATCTCGATGCCTAATGATCATTAATGAGGACATGTGCATATCTGATGTGCAAGTAATGCTCCTTCTAAAATTTCTCCAAACTACAGATAGAGAATTGTCGCAAAGAAAAGAGTTTCCATTATAATAAAGTTTGAATAGTAAGTGTTACTATTTAGGTACCTTGACTTAGAATAGATAGAACCCTGAGATATTAACGTGCAGGGGTATGAGATACCATACATCCTTTTGATATTTGCAAGTTGTTGCATGATTTGAGGATTGATTTTGTGTTGATGGCATGGCACGTATTTATAATACAAGTCTAAGGACATGTTATAAAAGTTATTATACTAAAGCTGGGCCAAAACGTGTTTGTTGTGGTATTGCTACAAGTAAGCGGATAACATTATTCTTTGACATTAAATTCGTTTCAGATCATCACCAAACTCACATTTCATTGCCATCTAAAAATTATTTATTAATTTATATAGTAATCTATAATTAGGGTTTGTCATCTCGATTGGTAAATAATTTTGTGATTGCCCGGCGTTGCATTACCATTTTTCAAATTGTTTTATTATTTTACTGGATTAAAATAACTTTAATTATATATATACACTAAAATAATAATTTATAACAAAGCATAATAGGTAATACGAGATCTTATTATCACTTACAAATTGAATGTAGGATGTATTCTAATCATTATTATTATCTCACTTTAATTATATCATATTTTATTGGGTTATACTTGAGCCAAATTTAATAAATAATAATTTGGAATAATAGAGATTAGAAAATTGCTTAAATTACAACATAAAAAATTTTATAATGGCATTTCCATTATTGCATTTAACGCATATTAGGAAGGACTAAGAATTGATGAGAGGAGGGAATCATAATTGATGTCTGAAGAAAGCAAGTAGAATAAGGCTCTTTGTTTAGGTACCTTGCCGGCACGTAGAAGTTAGAACTCATATAATTCAAAATTATATATGCTTTTAATACTTAAACCAATCATATACCATTTATATTCTTTATTAATCAACTAATTTAAACACAAAAATAGTTTATGAATTGAAATTACTCACTGTTATTTAATTTATTTAGACGAGTGAGTGTGCGCATCATTATGCAATTTATAGTATACATCTGCAAAAATAAGACACGACGAGTTTTATTCAAAAGATATGAAACTCTTTATGAAGTTCAAGTATTATTATGCATAATATTAGTTTTTAAATTTTATACAATATTTGTGGTGTATAAAGATTTATTCCTTGTACATCAGTCAGATATACAACATATTGCACTTGATTATACTTTGTCATACCTTCTTGTAAATTGAATGAATGATGCATATATTTAAAAATATACTAATATTAATAATTTCATCTTTTTAAAAAGAACTCTTATTATAAGCTTAAATTTTGAGCTTTTATTCGTAAAATTTTTTTTCTTAATTGTGTAAAACTCTTTTTTTTTATCACAAAAAATAATTATACAAATAAATTTTAGTTAGTAAATATAAAATAATATTTTTAAATAGATATTATAAATATAATTGTATCGCTCATTTGAGGGAAAATGTTAAAATTATAAATTGTCTGTGTCATGTACAGATAAGGAAAGCATCGGAAATTGTATTGTGATATAAAGAGTTCATACCTTTATATAGTAAATATAACTGTTTGGAGGGTTGATAATTATTTCAAATTTTACTAAACATAAGCGGGTATCCATCAACACTAAAGTGGATAGTGCACTTGTCGCCCATAGCAATTCAGTTTGCATGATCAAGTCTTATTCATACCTATATATAGTAAATATAACTGTTTGGAGAGTTGATAGCCACCAATAAAGTAAAATATTCAATCAAGCTAAGCTGTTTTACATGAGGGATAATTCTTTGCTTTTATTAATCAAACCAATAATTTCTTTCAAAACTAAAGTTTAAAGTATAGGGTAATGACAAATGTTACTAATTAAGTAAGAGAAATTGATCTGAAACAGATTAAAAGGGTGGAAGTAATTGGCAAGCTGGATCATTATCATTAAAGTAAAAACAAATTAAGAGATTGGTATGCTGGACATTATTGATGTAATTGCAATACTTGGCATTTCTTATTGTTGTTTGATTGACTATCACATATTCCATTACCATATATAACTAAACACAGCTTTTTTTTTTTTAAGCACAATTTTAATAAAACTATCATTTCAAAAAAATCACTATCCACTTGAAAATTTAAAAGTTTTTGGCAATGATTTGTTAAAACTTAAAAGGATGTGTTAAGAGAGGTTGCTAACGTATAGGAGAACATAGAGAAGACAACCTTGAAATGAGAGATTGATTGTTGATTAATTTATGTTTTATCATGTTTAATGAACAATCAATTTCTCTTTTTAAAAAACACATGAATAGTAAATTAAATCATACAGTAGTATTAAAATTAAAAAATAGTAACTATTTTATTTCAGGAAAGTTTAGATTTTTCGCCATAGGTGACGATTTGAATTAGGTAGAAAATATAACAGGGGCAAAAATATTTTAAACAATTAGTACATGGTTAAAATAAAATTATCAAAAACATTGGGCCATTTAGCTTAGAACTCTAGTATACGGTTGTAGTAAAGAGAGCAAAAAATAAATAATACGAAAGGTATTTTTTTTTTATTTCTTGGTATCAAGTTCCTATACTTTTGAAGAAAAGAGAAATGCAATTATAAATATAAAAATAATTTATATTAAGAAAAAGATGTATAGACAAGACCATTTATAAATATAAAAGTATTTCTTATTGGGATAAGATCATAAAATTAAAAAATTATAAAAATAGGGATCACTTGTAAATTAAATATTTTTTATTAAAGAAAAATGTTAAAGCAGAGAATTATAAGATTTTGTTTGAATATTAAATAACTTATTAAAATGTAAGTCTTTAATATTAATGGAAATCAATTATTAAACTGTTAATTTAATTCCTAAGTACAAAATTTTGTTTAAAAAATCAAGAGGTCTAAATAAAAATTGTAAGATTAAAACATGCACACACAGATACAAAATTAAAAGGACTTTTGCAGGGATTGGGTGGGCTATGCCCTTTGCCTACCATAGTTCTATCCATGACTTTACCTTAAATGCAATTCATATACAAAATCTTTTCTTCTTGATGATAATTTTTTACCTAATTTAAGATTATTCTTTTTTTATTTTGGTATTTTCTGCTCTATTTTAGCTTAGAACTCAAGTATACAGTTGTAGTAAAGAGAGAAAAAAAAAATAAAACTCAAGTATACAGTTGTAGTAAAGAGAGAAAAAAAATAAAACTCAAGTATACAGTTGTAGTAAAGAGAGAGAAAAAAAAGGAAATGTATTTTTTTTATTCATTGTTATCAAGTTCCTATAGTTTTGATGAAAAAAGAAATGCAATTATAAATATAAAATTCATTTATATTAAGAAAAAGATATATAGATAGGACCATTTATAAGTATAAAATTATTTCTTATTAAGATAAGATAATAAAATTGAAAAATAATAAAAATAGGGACCACTTGTAGGTTAAATATTTTTTATTAGAGAAAAATGTTAAAGTAGAGAATGATAGGATATTGTTTGAATATTAAATAACTTATTAAAAAGTAAGTCTTTAATATTAATAGGAACCATTTGTGAAACTGACAATTTAATTCACTAAGTATAAAATTTTTTAAAAAAAATTAGGAGGTCAAAATAGATATTTTAAAACTAAAAATTTATACACAAAAACAAAATTAAAGGGGCTTTTACAGGGATTAGGTGGGCCATGCCCCTTGCCTACAACAGTTCGATCCATGTCTTTACCTTAAATTGAATTCATATACAAAATCCTTTCTTCCTAGATGATAATTTTACTTAATTTGAGATTATTCTTTTTCTATTTTGTAATTGCTTCTCTATTTTAACTTAGAACTCTAGTATACAGTTGATTTTTAAATCTTATACAATATTTACGGTGTACAAAGATTTATTCCCCATACATCAGTTAGATATACAACATGTCGCACTTGATTATACTTTGTAATACCTTCTTGTAAATTGAATGAATTATGCATATATTTAAAAATATAGTAATAATAATAATTTCATCTTCCTAAAAAGAACTCTAATCATCAGCCTAAATTTTGAGCTTTTATCCGTAAATATAAAACAAAATTTTTCTTAGTTGTGTAAAACCCTTACTCTTATAAGAAAAAGTAATTATACAAATAACTTTTAGCTAGTAATTATAAAATGATATTTCTAAATAGATATTATAAATATAATTGTATCTCTCCTTTAGGGAAAATATTAAAATTATAAATTGTCTTTGTCATGTACGGATGAGGAAAGCATTGGAAATTGTATTGTGATATGAGGAATTCATACCTTTATATAGTAAATATAACTTTTTGGAGAGTTGATAATTATTTCAAATTTTACTAAACTTAAGCGGGTATGTATCAACACTAAAGTAGATAGTGAACTCGTTGCCCATAACAATTCAGTTTAGATGATCAACTCTTATTAGTAAATATAATTGTTTGGAGAGGTTTCCCATGTAGTTTTTTTTTTTACTAGAGCATTGAATTTTGCGTGCATTGTATGGTTCTATTTAGGATTGTGTAGGGATACCTCTATAGATTCTGTAATGTTTGTGCATTGGTTTGTGGCACTTATATACACTTTTGGTTTGAAAATCCCTATTTTTGACCTTGTGATCATAGCATGTGTGGGTATCTAATTTTGGTGTATTAATTTTGTGGTGCTATTGATGCGATATTTCTATATCATAAATTAAGTGCAAGTATACACTATCGTATGCAAGTAATAAAGAGACTAATTAGTCGGATGTCGAATCCACAGGGATAATTATTTCTTTTTAACCAATTACTAAAATTATATCTTCCTAATAATTATTCAGAAAAATAAAAATCTAAGAATGAATGTAAGAAATATAAAAGTAAAAACACAATGCAATGAGATTTAAAGATAACAACGTAGAGAAAACTTAGGATTAATATTATCCCTCAATATGCTTTTTAATGATTAATCCTCTAATATTTAACTCACTTAGTCTTTATTATTGATCAAGACACTAATGTATTCACAAGCCTCTTCCAAGGTCATGCAAGTATACCTTAATTTACCAAATACCTATATTTCTATGGTACTTATAATAAACTAAGATTCATTAAGATTAGGTCTTATTGATCATACATGCCAATTAGGTATATTCCTATCCTAAGTTGAAACTTGCATATGCAACATTGAATGTTACTCTACAATCATGCATCAAATTACCTAGGTCTAAATATATTGATTCCTCTTCCGAGTTTATCAAAATATTACCAATTCATTCACCATATATTGGCCAGATATATTGAAGCATTAAACACAAGTAATTTAAATAATAAATGACTAAGTTTATTAAATACTAAAAGATATGGCAATTTAAGCGCACATATTGAGTTCAAATATTAACCCTAGAAAATAAGTTAGCTCATGGCTACAAGAGAACAGCAGTAAAAATAATTATAAATCATGATACAATTATTAGCAAACCGATATAGACGTCGAATTGCTCTTAATTGCGCTGCCTAAGAACTCTTGATGCCGAAGAACGTCTTGTATCTCTCTCCAAAGTTGCTTCAATTAAGCTCCTATTGCTCTCCAAGACTTGTGCTCTATATTCTTGGTGCTCTTGGGTCGTCTTGGATTCATTCTTGAAGGTTGGGATCGAGTGGCTTTATATAGGGATTGATATGAGCTTGAAAATCTCAATTCTCGTCGGACTAGGACTCGCACTACCGCTGGCGCGCTATGAATCTGTCGTTGGGGCGACGCGTGAAAAAGCGATTACCGCTGGAGCGGTGGGATCTTGGCGCTGGGGCGCTGTATGAAAACGGCTTCACCGCTGGCGCGCTGACTCTTCGGCGCTGGGGCGCTAGACGCGACTTAAGCAGGTCGTTTTTCTTATTTCGATCACTATTTCAGCGCTGGGGCGAAAATACTTGTGGCGCGGGGGCGCTGGACTCATAATTTGAAAACTTTGCATAAAATTAAAAAATAGTAACTCATAATGACAGGACCCGACCCGAGACCCTCTACTATAAATCCCAGCGGCCCTGCCGGGCACCCCGACGGAAGTTCTTCCGAACCTAACTGGGTAAGTTAAGAAATTCCGCGAGGCGAACCCCTTTTTCTATTCTTGTTACTACTAAGAAGATCTAGTAATATACATGAAAACGACTTTTTAGTTTTAAAAACAAACGGACAGAGTTTCCCCTGTTTTTCGGAAAATCCACATAAACCTGCAAAGAAATTTCACTTCTAATTCCAACACATCTCAATTCTACCAATTCGGACCTCCGGTCCTTTTCAAAACAAATCCAACACAACTCAATTATTTCGTGTAAATCATAAAATAAGCATAATCATAAAAAGTAAAAACGATCATCATAAACTGGAAATCTCTTCTTCTTGATTCAACACATACTTACAAATATACATGCCTACAACTATTATGCATAAAGTAAAGAGTGCTATTAGCACATTTACATGTACAAAAATTATCTTTGGATTCGGCCCACTACTCGGCGATAGGAGAATCAGCAGCTTGCGTTCCGAGACCTGCACCTGGGAAAGGGTTTAAAACATAAAACATAAAACGAGTGAGGTAAAGAAGCTCAGTGAGTGTAAATGAGAATTCAATTACTAGAATATTATACAAAGATAGCAATTTCTAAAGTACATGCAGAAATTATGCTTCTAAAACAGATGTAAAATTGTAAAACGGTTTCTAATATCATATGCTAATGAAATCTTGCCGAGCGGGTTTTATCTACATCTTTGCAAAACTATATTCAGAATCTGTATAACATAGTAACTGCTGTGTGCATATAAATGCATAAATGCTATCGGTAAATCGAAAACTAGTAAAATCTTCGCTCGGCCATTTTCTTTCTAAACTGTACCAATGGTAACCCTAAAGCTCTATACCCACACAGCGACTCAACTAGCACCGCATACGTGAGTAGGTCACGAGGCACCTCAACTAGCAGCACCCACAGTGACATCTCAAGACATCTCACTGGCTACGCAGCGGAATCCTACATCGCATGCATATAGCGAGCCAATATCCCGTACACATAGAGCGACTCACATGACTCGACATCCCGACTTCCCGGAGTTAGTGACACACCCCCAAGACCTGCCCATGTGCACGGGATATACCGGCCGGGTCTAATACAATCATCACCACTATAATCTGAGGGTACCAATGGCCTTAAAACAAATGCAGAAATTTTAAAACTGTTTCACAAATCTATCATGTAAAAGCATGTCTATGAATATATCAAGATCATAAATCATGTTTATGCATCGAAAGCTCATAAAACATACATAGTCATTGTGCGAAAACATAATAACCGAAAAGTAAAAGAAATGGCAGATTTCCACTCACTACCGCTCCGCGCTCAATTTCGCTCCCGATTCCTGCTCCTGTTAACGCTCTCGGTTATCCTCACCTACGCGCCATAAATGACATTTAGAACCAAATCGAACACTAGAATCTCATTTAACTAATAAATGCCCTAATCGGCATACTAAGCTCGGAGGTAAACTACTTCCCGATTTTAGTTACGGGGCCATAATCGAAACTAACTCACCATCCGGCGCCCTGAAAATTATTGAACACCTTATCATTTGATTGGACATACTTGCCCTTCACCTTTCCAACATGGACAATTATGTCCCATTTTCTTCACTTTTGGGTTTTTCATCAACCATATACATTCCATTCACAAAATGCATCATTTACACACAACAATTCAATCAAAACACCACTCAATTCCTAACTTCCCTAAAGTGGCAGAATTTCACCCTAGGGTCCAACACATTCCTTTTCTCAATTTCTTGTTCCAATAACAACAAAATCATGCCAATTTCATTCTAAAGCCCTAATTACAATCAATTGAAATCTCTACAACAAAATCACCAAAAACCCTAATTCTCACCTTGCCAATTTCTTCAAATTGATGACTCCTTCAAGCTCCAAACTAGAATTTAACTCAATCTAAGCCAAGAATACACATAAGAACATTAATTAACACATTCTTGAATTCTCACTTATCAAACTTATAAAAGATGCTTTTCTTACCTCTTTTTCTTGAATTTCCACTAATAGAGACTTCAATTGAGCTTAGGGATTGGTTTGTAACCTTAATTTGTCTTGATTACACATGAAAAAAAAACTTGAATAGTCACTGTAGCAGCACCCCCTTTGAAGCTCGAATTTCTCTCTTTTTTTGACTAAGTGTTGGTTTGATCTCTCTTCAAATTTCTACACACTTCTAACATATATATAGTGCTCCCTCAATTTACCATTTTGCCCTTCAACTTACTTAAAACTTCTAATTTGCCATTAGTTAAAAACTAACTATGTAATTAGTTCATTTGTAACTATTTAGTTAGAATAGTTCAAAGAACTAACTAGAACTTCCAACTTGGCAATCCATGAGATTTCTTCTAATTGGTCAATTCTCTAATATATGGATTATGTTTCTCAACAAAGGCTTGTTCCATTCATAATCCTTAAATGGAAATTCATGTAGTAAATTAAAATTTTCTTTTCCAAGCCAATAGAGAAAAATTCTAAAAATATTCTAGGGTCGTCCGGCGCACCGATCAAGTGTGAAATTACCAAATTAGGTCTGATATCTCTCACGTGCACTATAAAGAAAATATTTCTAATAGGGTTAAAATTGAGTAACCCTACGGTGTCTTATTTGTTCTATACCGAAATCTAGGCGCCAATACTACTAATAGGGATTGGATATTACAAATAAGGTATATTTTGGACCAAGAGTAAGAGTTTCATGAGATGCAATTGACAAGAGTTTTTTTCCATTTAGGTTTATAAAGACCAAGATTGCTACAGTGTGCGGTTGAAGTAAAATGCTAATGAAGTCCACTTCTTATTGCATTGCTTAAAAGAGTTTAAACTGTTGTTATCCTATTTGAGAGATTATAGGGATTATATAAAGCAGTGGAAGGGCATCTTTAGATTAAAAATGTATAACTGTTGTAGCCATGATCTAAAGAATTATTATTAATGATTAGAAATATTTTGTTTTACAACTCTTGTTTTTTCTTATAGAGATAGGACATTGGTTTTATAGAGATAAGATACTTACCTTATTGAGATCAAGACAAGTGCCAACTATCTGTTAGTATACTTGAACAATACATATTAATCATAGGGTATCGAAAAACTTTTAAAACTAACTTATGATTTTGAGAATAGTTTTAGATTCAGAGAAACTTGTATATACCATTGATCAATAAATAATTAATAGGTGGTTATGATAATATCTCTTTGAAAATGGATGAAAATTACCAGAAATGGATAAAGAATGATTTGAGAGTCAAATCATATATTCAGGCCTCGATGTCTAATGATCATCAATGAGGACATGTGCATATCTAATGTGTAAGTAGTGCTCCTTCTAAAATTTCTCCAAACCGCAGATAGAGAATTGTCGCAAAGAAAAGAGTTTCCATTATAATAAGGTTTGAATAGTAAGTGTTACTATTTAGGTACCTTGACTTAGAATAGATAGAACCCTAAGATATTTGTTTACTAAACATTGACATTTCACTAACATATGATGTTAAATGTGCAGAGGTATGAGATACCATCCGTCTTTCTGATATTTGCAAGCTGTTGTATGATTTTAAGATTGATTTTGTGTTGATGGCATGGCACATATTTATAATACAATTCTAAGGACATGATACAAAATTTATTATACTAAAGCTTAGGGCTAAAACGTGTTTATTGTGGTATTGCTACAAGTAAGCGAATAACACTATTCCTTGACATTAAATTCATTTAAGATCATCACCAAATTCACATTTCATTCCCATCTAAAAATTGTTTATTAATTTATATAGTAATCTATAATTGGGGTTTGTCATCTTGATTGCTAAATAATTTTGTGATTGCCTAACGTTGCATAACCATTTTTCAAATTTTTTTAATCTTTTACTGGATTAAAATAATTTTAATTATATATATACACTAAAATAATAATTTAAAACAAAGCATAATAGTTAATACAAGATCTTATTATCATTACAAATTGAATGTAGGATGTATTCTAATTATTATTATTATCTTGCTTTAATTATATCATATTTTATTGGGTTATACTTGAGCCATATTTCATAAATAATAATTTGGAATAATGGAGATTAGAAAATTGCTTAAATTACAACATAAAATTATATTTTAATGGCATTTCCATTGATCAGCACATTAGATTATTGATGAACACTTAAAAATGCATATTTATTAAGAGCTTCAATCATCATTTTACATTTAGAATGCTACTAATTTTATTATTTTAAAGCCAGAATAAAATGTTCTCCTTAATTTATAATTAATAGATATTTTTGCACAGGTTTAGTAAAATGAACAAAACTCTCAATGTAAAATTCGAAATGAAGAAATTCTTGAACTTGGAGAAGTATGACTAATTCCTACACGAAGTTTATAAATAATTAAAAACTCAAACGCATTCGTTCGACAGTTTTCCTTAAATCGACCAAGTGCTATTTATCTTCAGGCTATCGCATTCAAATTGATGTTGAACTACCCGTCTGTGGTCTTGTCCTTCTTAAGCAGCAAGAGGGCATTCTAACAAAGCAAATATAACGGTGCATTCGAGAACATCTTTGCGAGGATATTAAAACGATTGGATTAACAACAGAGAGAGGAAAGAGAGGGCATCCAATATATCATGGACCAAAATTAGGACACAACAAAACTAAATTGCAAGCTACGCTTAGCTTGACCCACCTTTCGTATTTAGACCATATTTCATAAAATACGTATCCAATTGGTATGATTCTAGAAGCTACGAAAATGTAAATCAATTACTATAACTTGTTAGTTCAGAAACATAGTCTATTTTAGCCAACTTTATAGTCAAAAGGGTATTACAAAATCAGTGGAAGGTTTGGTAGCCAACAATGTTGAAGATTTAGTAATATGTGAATAGTGCCATAACTTTGCCTATTTAAGGACACCTTTGGCTGAAGGGAACGAGGAATCTTCTATTATTTTGTAATCATTAATTCACTTTTTATATTATTTTATTTTCTCAAGTCATGTTGTTCTAAATTTCTAGCTAAAGATAAGAGTGAAACACTTAGGAAGTTGTAGTATTGTCACTTTAATCCGACTCTTGTATTTCATGTTTGTGTTCAAATGGTTTGATTTATCATTTATGAAAGTTGGTTTGGTTTGTTTGAAACCTTAATTCTTTGTGGACTAAAGGTAAAAAGTGTAATTCCCAGTTCCCATGAATAGTCAGATACCTAGAATTTCGATATTTGACAATTAAGGAACCGTAGAAGTTTTAGATTTCGATCCTTCTTGAAAATTTTTGTTTAGTGTTTAGGTGAGTCGTAATATACCCAATTGGGTAATTTCATAGTTAATTTGGGCGTTGGGTGCTCACCAAATATTTTTAAATTTTTTTTCAGTTGACTAAGTAGTGAAAATTCAATATTTGTACCAATAATTTTTTGTGTAAGCATTACACCCTAACAAGCTACTTTTGTTGGATAAGTATGTGTATTTTAAGATATATGGACCAATCAAATTGGGACAATTGCATATATTAGTCTATTATATTATATTTTATTAGTTATTAGTAATAATTATTAAATTATTGGTCACCAATCAAAGGCTTTTTAATTGGAGGCCTAGGTAGCAATTAGGCATTTCTTAGAGGGCCATTATGCAATTTTTGGATATATATATATATATATATATATAAGGCCAAGTGTTTAATTTCAAAGAATTGTTAAGAAAAAAAAAAGAAAGCAAAAGAGAGAGAGAGGATTTCGGCCATGAAGAGGGGAAGGAGATAAATAGTAAAACCCATGAAATTTTTAAGCCAAATCAAGGAATCCACACCAAATTTAAGTTGTTTCCAAGTGCCTAAGCAAGATTCAAGGGTGAATTAAGGGTAAATTTGCTTTAAAAGGTGAGAATTCCAAACCCTAGAATAGTAAATTAGGGTTTTTGTATAATTGGACTTCAATTGAATAAATTTAAGGCATTAGAATGAATTTAGGAAGTAGATAAGACCATATGTAAGAAGAAATTAAAAAAATGGTAAAAATTCCATTTGGCGATTTTTGGGTTTTTAGTGGTACAAGTGCAATTAGCAAAAATTGAGAGTTGGGAATGAATTCTAGGACCCTTAAGATGAGTTTTGATGGGTGAAAATCAAAGTTAGGGTATGGAATATAATGGTCATTTATGACAAATATTAGGGGTAATTATGTCCAAAAATATTATAAGGGATTATGGACCCTTTTGACAAAAAATGGTAGTTTATGTATAAATTGAGATTGTTGGAGGCAAAATTATAAATTTAGAAAAGAATTTTAGTGGTGGCCGAAAAATGTACACTAGGGGTATTTTGATAATCTTGCCATTTTTTTGGAACTAAAGCATAATTTATGCTTTGTAGGTGTCGAAGGTCGAAACCGGTGAAAGGATAAGCCTGGAAAAAAAACTTTAGCGTAGGACAGTTGGTGAGTGGGAAAGCAATTAAAAAAAATTAAATGCAGTTTATTTTAAATTATTAGTATTTATGTATTTTTTAATTTAAATGTTATTGTTTCAAGTACTTTACTCAAGTTACGTGATTTTTAAGAATTAAGAAAAACATAGTGATATTTTATTTGATATTTTTGATATAATGAGAATTGAAAATTTATCATTTAAAAATACCGCAAAACTTTAGAATTACAGTTCAGTATTTCCAATAATTTAGAGATTTATTTTTCAGCAGTAAAAAATAGATTTTAAAAATTTATATATCAATCTCAAGAAACAGGTTTTAGATACTATTAGTTTTCAAAGGCTAGTGGTACCCCATTCATCAGTTATCAACTATCAGATTCAGATCCTTATAAGGATAGTATAGACCCGGCTAGTACACCTTGTATGCGTGGGCAGGTCAATTAGTTGGGTTGAGTGTTACTAACTTCGAGGAGTCGGGGTGTCGAGTTATGAGTCGCTTATGCTATAGGGTGTTGTCTCGCTATATGTTTGCAATATATATTTCGCCACATAGACAGTGAGATGTCAAAGATTTATCAGTTTATTAGATTGGGCACAGTGGTTGTTGCTAGCGAAGACCGCCCTGTGACTAACTCATTTTTTCGGCTACGTCAACTCGTGGGTCCAGCATTATGGTAGCCATTGCTGCTTTTCAGACAGACTAGAACCGAGTCAAAGTTTTAGACAACTGTATGAAATATGTAATTTTTTTCCTAGTAAATAAAAATGTTTGTTAATAATGTTTACAGATTTCAGCAGTAGCCTATTAAGTTTTAAAATTTTAAATAAACAAAACAGTTCGGTAGAGTTTTACCAGTATTCGAGATTTAGAAATGAATTAGAACAGTTTTCAATACTTTTTAGAATTTTTAATATATTTCCACAATCATTCAGATTTCACACCCACTTATTAAGTTTATCAACATACCCTTTGTTTTTTGTGTTTCTATTTTTCCCACAGGTACAGCCAGCAGCATACAGCCTATAGTTTCTCTTATAGATCAGTAATAGACCAGCCCTACGACGATCTCCTGTGCATGTACAGAGTTATATGTATACATTTAGTGCATATACATGTATCATATTTAGTTTTGCGTTGTATAGCATGATTGACAAATTTTGGAACTAAAATGAATATTTATGCCTTTTTGAAATAGTTGGTTTTCCTGCTATGAATGTTTGTTAGAGTATAATTAAGAATGCATGTATTGATTGATTTGGGAAGGGATGGGAGGTCCCCTTTGCAGATAAGGGATGTGAGAAATATTTGAAGTGCATTTTTTATAGGTTTATAAAATATAGATTTTCAGAAAAACATGGGAAACTCTATTCATTTTAATCCATGAGAATATATCAGGAAGAAATTAAGAGTAATTTTAAGGTTTGCCTCATGGAATTTCTCAGGGCTGATAACGGACTTTGGGAAGCATTCCGTTGGGGTACTTGGCAGGGCCTAACTAGGTCCACATTGTAGGATTCCGAGTCTGGTTCTGTCAGAGTGGTATCAGAGCAAGTTTTCGATGTTTTGAGTTAAATATTTATTTTGGGTTGGATTTTTGTGTGTATGGTATGTATTTTCAGCATTATGAAAATTACATTTCATGCATAATTAATCATGTTTCGTTATTGATATACATAGAAGTATGCATCGTCATGGACAACCACCTATTAAGAGAGCCGTTGCTCGGGCTGCAGTACCAAACCCAGAACAAGTTAATGAGTCAATAACTGCCCCGAGACCACCAACCCCTCCAGAGTCACCTCAGTGTGTAGAGCTACAGAGTGGAGCTATGGATATGGCATAGATGGCCCAAATGTTGGCTGCCACAATTCAGCAACCGAGAGAGTCAGGGGTATCGTTAGAGCGCGCCAAGAAATTGGACGCCATGTCATATGATGGTACCGGAGATCTAGAGAGAGCATTATCATGGCTGGAGAACAATAAAGAGATTTTTCAGATTATGGGGTGCTCTTATGACCAGATGGTCTCTTACTTAACCAGAGGGTAAAATTGGTGAAGGGCGCTGCAGAGGAAGCACACAGAAGGTATATCTTGGGCAGTATTCAAAAGAGAGTTCTTAGGCAAGTTTTATCCTAAGAGTTATAAGGATGCCTTGATAGAGAAGTTCTTTGAATTGGAACAGGGATCGTTGTTAGTAGCAGAATATAAGAAGAAATTCTCAGAGTTGATTCGATTAGTCCCATTTGTTAAGGTCAGTGCTTACGTGCCATCCCTGAATATAAATATATTTGTGTATTTATATGGTATTATACATGTAATGTTATAGACATTGTAGATCTGAAGGAGTTCGGATCAGGTCTAAAGAAGTTTAGATAAGGGCTCATAGTTAGCCACGCTGAGAGATATAATTGCTAAATATTAGCACAACTAAGTGTTAGCTGGTTATAATACTCATCAGATCCAAGAGTTGGAGCCTTGTCTATAATGAGACATAAACCAGGGAATATACTAGCAACTACATAGTTACAAGGGTTGCAATCGGGTGCTAGGTGTTGTGTAATTTCTATAACACAAACTAACGCAAGTGCACGTATCGCAACAAGTAATAAAGTGATGTGTAGAGTATCGTTCCCACAGAGAATGATTTATCTTTTCTAGTTTAAGTACTGAAATGGTGTCTTTCTACTATTATCCAGAAAATGATTTAATGTATGAGATTAAACTACTCAAGTAAAAGAACAACTTAATGATGTTAAGTGATAAACTAAATTACCAACAAGTTAAATTCAATATGAGAAATCCTAGGATTACAAACTATCCCCCATTATGCAAATAAATTCAGCAGAATCTCTTTGATGTTTATTGGTTCTCAACTTGATATATTGACCAAAACACTCAACACATCACAAGCCTCTTTTGCAGGTCAAGTGAATCTATTCCATCCAATCAAATATCTATATGTCTATGATAAATAAATTGAACAAAATTCATTAAGCACAAGTTTTATGAGCCATACATGCCTTATGAGTATATGTCTATCTCATATGAAACTCAAGTGTACTACACTATGATCATGCATCAATATGCTTGAGACTAAATACCTAAATGCCTTTGTCAAGTTTATTTAAGCATTTCTAGATCAATTTAACTACTAGCCAAGTAATCAAATAGCATTAAGCACAAGCACAATGAATATATCAAAAGCTGAATTAATACCATAAAAGAGAGAACTAAAATCAATCACATAATGAGTGGTACTGTAGCAGTACTGTAGCTACAGTGTTACTGTAGCAACAGTGCCCCATTCGTATTTTTATCTCTAATGCTCCGATTTGCGTCCGTTTTCTGGTATTTTTGCTCCAATAATGCTTCAACCTATAAAACAACATTAATACGCATAAATAGCCCAATTATTGAGATAAATTGAACAAATATCAAGTTAGGAAGATAAAATAGTTTATACAATTACCCCTTATCACTAGGAAATGCAAATTGCGCAAGTATATTCTCGAATAATTGTCTCTAATCTATTTCTGCCGATACGGGTCTTTTAGTGGATACCTTTATATATAGATCATCATATGTCGTACCTATAGGGTATAGATGGTTGTTCTTAGTCGACCGTGAGCTTGAATCTTGTATTGACATATGGGTATCCAGTTAGGACTGGATATGGGACAAACTCACGAGGGCCTCCGATAGACATTCAATGTAAGCCGTCAACAGAGGGTCCTCTCGAGTTGAGTAGTATACGTGGTCCTTTGACTTGAGTGCCACAGTGGGCTTATAAGTGATCTACTATACTTTGGTTCCACGCATATCACAGACCTTTCATAGTGTGACTACTGGGTGTCGCTGGGTATGGTCCGATGCTTATGGAGTCTGGTGCATACAGATATGGGATCCGTCAGCTCCCATATGGAGTTAGATATCTAGATGCTTTGAGATTGTATCTTAGAAAGTCTTGTGGCCACAAGCAATCATCTAGAGAAAGAGTTCCGCCATGGTGGAACAATATTGCAAAAGAGTTTGCGCATATTGTTAAATGAGATACAAGTCTGGAGATAGGACATAGATGAGCACTAAGGGATTTCGTGGTGATAATCTATATTCTCGCACATCTACGATATTATAACGGAAAGACTATACGTATGCATTGTAACCTCAGCTTGCATAGTTCAACGCATTAATTTATATATCTGTGACATGTGCGTGAGGCATTACTCATGGACTCATGAAATAGCTCAATTTGATGAATCGGGCGTAGGACCTAAAGAGTCCCGTGATATAGAGTGTACTCGTTATGCACTAGGACAGCGTGCTAGATTAAATTGTTTAATCTAGCAATATTTAGCAATACCACGGGAATGCATGCGTGTCCGTGTTTAAGTGTTAAATGCATCAATTAGTTAATAATTGTTATTTACTAATTGTATAATGACACATGACGTATTATAGACCCTCGGTTGAGTTTACCCAAGTGTGATTTGGTAGGACCCACTAGGAGGTAGACTTGGTAACTATTTATGAGGGGTAAAATAGTCATTTCTCTTTTTAATTATTTAATAGTTAAAGAATCAAATATCTCTCTTTTTATATTATTATATAATATATTATTTATATTATATTATATATTATATATATATAAAGAGAAAGAGAAAGAGAGATTTGAGTGTGTATGAGGGCCAAAAGTTGGCCAAGAGAAATAGAAGAAGGAAATGAGAAGAAGAGGAAGAAGAAAAGAAGAAGAAGGAGAAGAACAAGAAAAATAAATGGGAAAAATAAAATTGTTTCATTTTTCTCTATCCTTCTAATTGAAGCAATGATAGATTGCTTCAAACTTTCTATTTCTTATCCTTTTGGAGAAAAGGATGAAAAACACACATCGGCCATTTTAGAGATTAAGAGTTAATCCCAGGCTGAATATCGGACTGTGGTTCTAGCTCACCAAGCCTATCGTGTTGGTGACTAGAACTACACACGAGTTGGTTTCCATGCGGACTATGAGGAATTACATGTATAACGTTACAGGTTTTGGTGAGTTCTCTATCTTATAAATATATTAATGCGATTAATATATTTTATTTATTGTGTTTATTGAATGTTTAACGCTTTTGTTGAATTTAAATTCGTATATGATACATATTGAGGCAATAGACACAATTGCACATGCATACACCTGTACGTATATTAGGTCCGCCAACACCATTTATCGCAGATGATGGGGAGCAAAAAGTGAGTAGATTTGTTGTGGGACTTAATCTCAGGATACAAACATATGTTGCTTCAACCGTTCACACTCAGTATAGAGCACTAGTAGAGGCGACGACTAGAGCGAAGAGGAGTATGACAGTTATCCCTAGGCCGCGTCAGCAGAGACTAAAGCGTAGCTGGACAAGTAGTAATTAGAGAGGCCCGAGTAAGGTGATGAGGATCGAGGAGAGATCTGTGGAATCCAGTAGCCAGAGGCCTAACCAAGGAGATCAGACCCAGCTCAACCAAGCCTCAATAAGCACACAGTCAGCAGGATCTAGAGGTGGCCAAGAGGGTATGAGGAGGTTCCCGACATTCAGTAGGTGTGGGAGATCTCATTCAAGGGAGTGCATAATAGGGACCACCGGCTATTGCAAATAGGACAGGAGGGCCACTTGATGAGAGATTACCCTAATGTGACGCCCAGTGGCAAATTAGAGAACAGAGCCCCAGTCCAAAGACAGAGTAGTGTAGGCCAAGTACAGGGCAGATGGAGTGCTTTATTTAGATGACCCAACAAATCAGGTCAGTTTAATAGAGAAGTTAGTTGTGGTGGGGGTTTGAGAGGACAGTTAGGTAGACCTTGTACCCAGGCCAGGGTGTTCGTAATGACGCCGCAGGAGGAAGAGGCGACACCAGATGTTGTCACAGGTACACTGTCAGTATTTAATCGAGATGCTCATGTATTAATTGATCTTGGAGCTACCTATTCTTTTGTATCTATGAGATTTGTAATGATTGCGGGCATCGTGCCTCAATTATGAGAGGATAGTGTAGCTATATCTCTTCCTACAGGGGATGTTATGGTGGCTGATAAAGTGTATAGGAATAGTGGAATAAGTATTGAAGGTCAAGACTTTTTAGTAAGTCTAATCTTCTTGAATATTAAAGATTTTGATGTGATTCTGGAAATGGATTGGTTGTCTACCTATCGGGCTTCGGTGGATTATTTCAAGAAGGAGGTTCAGTTATGTAAACTAGAGGAATCCGAGGTTAGTTTTTGTGGGACTCGGAGAATTCCTCCCACCAGTATCATATCAGCAGTTAAAGCGAGGAAGCTGTTGAAGAAATCGTGTCAAGGTTATATTGTATATGCCATTGAGGCCAGAGACGGGGGCATGAAATTGGAAGATATCCCAGTAGTTAGAGAGTTTTCGGACGTGTTCCCAAACAATTTGCTAGGATTGCCCTCAGATAGAGAGGTGGAATTCAAAATAGAACGAATCCCTAGTACGAAACCAATATACAAAACACCCTTCAGAATGGCTCCTTCTGAGTTGAAAGAATTGAAAGTGCAGATGGAGGAGTTAGTGAATAAGGGCTTTGTTCGACCGAGTACGTCCCTATGGGAAATTGGTATTATTTGTGAAAAAGAAAGATAGAAGTATGCAATTATGTATTGATTACCGAGAACTCAATAAGGTAACAGTACGCAATCAGTACCCACTTCCAAGGATCGGAGATTTATTTGATCAATTGTAGGGAGCCAGAGTATTCTCTAAGATAGATGTGAGGTCCAACTATCATCAGCTAAAGATATGGGAAGAGTGTTATGATATGGTGTGTGATGTGTATAGATACATATAATTTCAAAAATTAAATACGCAACGGAAGTATTCATACATGTTATACATTATATAACAAACTCAAGCATGTAATCACATGTATGATCATTCAAGCACATATATATCTCATATATATATTCATGCATGATATAAAATGAATTGTAAGTAAATAACCTATCCGCATGGAAGCTGGTATTATTTGTGAAAAAGAAAGATAGAAGTATGCAATTATGTATTGATTACCGAGAACTCAATAAGGTAACAGTACGCAATCAGTACCCACTTCCAAGGATCGGAGATTTATTTGATCAATTGTAGGGAGCCAGAGTATTCTCTAAGATAGATGTGAGGTCCAACTATCATTAGCTAAAGATATGGAAAGAGTATTGTGATATGGTGTGTGATGTGTATAGATACATATAATTTCAAAAATTAAATACGCAACGGAAGTATTCATACATGTTATACATTATATAACAAACTCAAGCATGTAATCACATGTATGATCATTTAAGCACATATATATCTCATATATATATTCATGCATGATATAAAATGAATTGTAAGTAAATAACCTACCCGGTTATGAAGGTAGCTTTACAATTCTTCAAGAACTCCAAGCTTCAATTTGTTAAGCTCACCTTGAAGTGTTCCCTTGCACAATTCTAGTTCACAACTAAATTCGGTGAGATTGCGAAGCTAGAATGGCAGCCTTGAATTTCCAGCAAAGGATTGTTTTAACACTTAAAATAATTTATCCTTATAAATGATTTCTACCAAGAGATGAGAAGAATTAAGTGTTTTCTTTAGATCTTTACAACTCTTTATGTTGAACCTTGGTAAGCCTTTGCATTTTCTCTCAACACTTTGAGAAAAACACCTAGGAAATGTTCTCAATTCTCTCTTAGAATGAATTTCATTCTTTTCTTACTCAAATTGAACTCTTTCAATTCTTAATTAAGTGTAAAGAATGATTACTTCTCTTAGTGCTCCACCACCACTTATCCATGTTTGCCATTTCAAACATTAATTAATCATATTTTTCACTCAACAAATTGACTCATCCATATGAATCAATTATTAGTGCACAAATGGCTTTTAATCAATGTTGAGTGGTCACACCACTTCACAAATGCACCATTTAACAAATTCTAAGTGGCCAACATTGCTTATTATTAATAATAAGTGCTTACTACATTACTAAATGGTGTTTGCCACTTATTCCAATTAATAATAATAATTTGATTAATATATAAAATATTAATAATTCAAAACTATTTTGAATATTTACATTTACCTTATATGTATTTACCAAGTAAGGTAAATAGGTAAATACATGGTAAATTATTTATGGAGCAAGATTGTACCACTTGTCAATTTTTCATTGGTTAACTCTTGTAAACCAATAATGTATTTTACATTCAATTATTGACAAGTGAATAATAAAAGGAACCTTGAAACATTTTTCATTTTGCTGGAAATTATTAGATTAATTGTTCAATCCAATTCGCTGCCCCAGTGCACAACGAGTACACTTCATATTGTGAGACTCTTTAGGCCATGCCCGATTTGTCATATGAAACTATTTAACACATCCGTGAACAATGTCCTACACACATGTTACGGATATTACAAAATGGTGCATTAGACCATACAAGTTGAGGTTATAACATATTCGTATAATCCTTCCATCATAAATATCATAGAAGAGCGGAGATATAGATCAACACCGTCAAGTCTCCATGTGCTCAACCATAAACTTATCTCTAGATTTGTATTTCAATAAATAATATCCGTAAAAACTTTTACGATATTATTTTCTCGAGAATAAAATTAATTCTCGAATATGTCTGCTTATGGCCATAAGACTTTCTAAAATACAACTTTGGAGTTTCAGGATATTTTACTCACCCAATTGAGTTGATGGATCCCATATCTGTACACACCAGTCTCCATGAGCATCGGACCATACCCAGCGGTCAGACCATAAAAGGTATCTGACATGTGTGGAACCAAAGTATAATGAATCACTCACAAGTCCACCGTGGCACTCAGGTCTAAGGACCACGAATACTACTCAACTCGAAAGATCCTCCATTGACGGCTTTATGGGATGTCTATTGGAGATCTTTGTGAGTCAGTTCAATATTCAGTCTTTACTAAATACTTGTATCTCTATACGAGTTTTCACTAAACTCATAGTCTACTAAGACTAACCATCTGGACTATCCAGATATAGACATACATTGATCTATATATATTAAGGTCTTCACTAACAGACCCGCATTAGTGAAGATAGATCAGGAACATTAAATTTAAGAACATATTTGCATAACAACATTTCCTAGCACCATTTGCAACTCATTGCAACTATGTCATTACTAATATATTCTTAGGTCTTTGTCCCATTCCAGACAAGGCTCTAACTCTTTAGATTTTACTAACTCTTAGTTTTGATCTAAACTCCTTTAGATTAGATCTGAACTCTTTCAGGTTATACAATGTCTAAAACGTTACAAGCATCTTACCATATTTGTATATAAAATAATTAGTGATATATTGAAATTATAAATGTATAAACATAAAACAAATATTTATATATAAAAGGGATGGCACATAAGCACAAGTCCCAACAAAGAGGATGTTCTTAAGACTGACTTTAGGACTCGTTAAGGGCATTATGAATTTTTAGTCATGCCTTTTAGGTTGACGAATGCCCTAGCTGTATTTATGGATCTGATGAATCGGATATTTAAGCCATTTTTAGATCGATTTATGGTGGTATTTATTGATGACATACTAATCTATTCACGTAGCAAGAAGGAGCATGCAGAGCACTTGAAGGCAGCTCTACAGACTTTAAGAGAACATCAATTATATGCCAAGCTTAACAAGTGCCAATTTTGGCTGGATAAGGTTACATTTCTGAGACATGTTATCTCGGCAAACGGGGTGTCAGTGGATCCTCAGAAGATCGAGGCTATACTGAATTAGAAGTAACCCATAAACGTAACTAAGTTTAGTGTTTTTTTGGGTTTAGCTGGGTACTATTGAAAATTTATGAAAGGGTTCTTTAAGATAGCTGCCCTGCTGACTAAGCTAACTAGGAAGGAAGAGAAATTTGTGTGGTAAAAAGTTTGTAAACAAAGTTTTGATGAGTTGAAAAGGAGATTAACCTTAGCCCCAGTGCTTCTACTTTCGTCAGGGAATGATGAGTTCATCGTATATTGTGATGCCCTCAGGCAAGGTCTGGGCTATGTTTTGATGCAAAATGAAAAAGTGATAGCTTATGCTTCGAGACAACTAAAGAGGCATGAGTAGAATTACACTACACATGACCTAGAGCTAGTTGCAGTAGTGTTTGCCCTGAGAATTTGCAGATATTACTTATATGAAATTCCCTGCAAGATATTTACAGATCATAAGAGCCTGCAGTATCTGTTTACACAGAAAGAGCTCAATATAAGACAACAAAGATGGCTTTAATTAATAAAATATTACGAATGCACCATTGAGTACCATCTGAGAAAAATGAATATGGTGGCAGATGCTCTTAATAGGAAGGCTATGGGTTTAATTGTAATGCCCAGTTCCCTATAAATAGTCAGATACTTAGAATTTTGGTATTTGACAATTAAGGAACCGTAGAAGTTTTAGATTTTGTCCATTCTCAAAACATTTTTTTTAAAGTGTTTATATGAGCCGTAATAGCCCCAATTGGGTAATTTCAGAGTCAATTTGGGCGTTGGGTGCTCACCGAATATTTTTAAAAATTTTCAATTGACTAAGTAGTTAAAATTCAATATTTGTACCAATAATTTTTTGTGTAAGCATCACACCCTTAGCAAGCCATTTTTGTTGGATAAGAATGTGTATTTTAAGACATATGGATCAATCAAATTGGGATAATTGTATTATTAGTCTATTATATTATATTTTATTAGTTATTAGTACTATTTATTAAATTATTGGCCACCAATCAAAGGCTATTTAATTGGAGGACTAAGTAGCAATTAGGCATTTCTTGGAGAGCCATTATGCAATTTTTGGGTATATATATAAAGGCCAAGTGTTTTATTTCAAAGAATGGTTAAAAAAAAAAAAAGAAAACAAAAGAGAGAGAGAGAAAGAGAAGATTTCAAAAATGAAGATGGAAAGGAGATGAATAGTGATACCCATGAAATTTCTAAGTCAAATCAAGGAATCCACACCAAATTTAAGTTGTTTCCAAGTGCCTAAGCAAGATTCAAGGGTGGATTAAGGGTAAATTTGCTTTAAAAGGTGAGAATTCCAAACCCTAGAATAGTAAATTAGTGTTTTTGTATAATTGGACTTCAATTGAATAAATTTAAGGCATTAGAATGAATTTCGGAAGTAGATAAGACCATATGTAAGAAGAAATTTAAAAAATGATAAAAATTCCATTTGGGTCTTTTTGGCAATTTTTGGGTTTTTAGTGGTACAAGTGCAATTAGCAAAAATTGAGGGTTGGGAATGAATTCTAGGACCCTTAAGATGAGTATTGGTGTGTGAAAATCAAATTTAAGGTATGGGGCATAATGATCATTTATGACAAAGATTTGGGGTAATTATGTCCAAAGAAAATTATAAGGGATTATGGACCCTTTGACAAAAAATGGTAGTTTTTGCATAAATTAAGATTGTTGGGGCCAAAATTATAAATTTAAAAAGAAATTTTGATAGTGGCCAAAAGATGTACTCTAGAGGTATTTTGGTAATTTTGCCATTTATGGGGACGAAAGCGTAATTTATGCTTTATAGGTGCCGAAGGTCGAAAGTGGTGAAAGGACAAGCCCGAAAAAGAAACTTAAGCGTAGGATAATTGGTGAGTGAGAAAGCAATCAAAGGAAATTAAATGCAGCTTATTTAAATTATTAGTATTTATGTACTTTCTAATTTAAATGTTGTTGTTTCAAGTAATTTACTCAAGTTACGTGACTTTTAAGAATTAATGAAAGCATAATGATATTTTATTTGATATTTTTATATAATGAGAATTAAAAATTTATCATTTAAAAATACCGCACAATTTTAGAATTACAGTTCAATATTTTAAACAGTTTAGAGATTTATTTTATAGTTGTAAGAAACAGTTTTTAGACATTATCAATTGTCAAAGGCCAGTGGTACCCCATTTATCAGTTATCAGCTATCCGATTCAGATCCCTGTGGGGATATTATAGACCCGGCCGGTACAACCCGTATGTGTGGGCAGGTCAGTCAGTTGGGTTGAGTGCTACTAACTCTGGGGAGTCGGGTTGTCGAGTCTGTGAATCGCTTATACTACGAGGTGTTGTCTCGTTATATATCTACAATGTATATTCTGCCACGTAGACAATGCGATGTCTCAAATCTATCAGTTTATCAGATTGGTCACAGTGGTCGTTGTTAGCGAAGACCGCCCTGTGACTGACTCATTTTGTCAGCTACGTCAACAAGTAGGTTCAGCAATAGGGCAACAACTGGTGCTTTCGAAACAGACTAGAATCGAGAAAAAATTTTAGACAATTGTATGAGATATTTAGTTTTTTTCAAAAAATAAAAATGTTTTTTTAACAATGTTTATAGATTTCAGTAGTAGCCTATTTAGTTTTAAAAATTCTAAATAAAGAAAATCGCTCGGTAGAATTATATCAGTATTTGAGATTTAGAAATAATTTAGAATAGTTTTCAGTATTTTTTTAGAATTTTTAGTATATTTCCATAATTATTCAGATTTCACACCCACTCATTGAGTTTATCAATTCACCCTTTATTTTTTGTGTATCTAATTTTTCCCCAAGTATAGATAGTAGTGTATAGCCTACAATTTCTCCTGTGGATTAGTAGTGGGCCAGCCCTATAACAATCTCCTGTGCATGTACAGAGCTATATGTATACATTTAGTGCATATACATGTGTCATATTTAGTTTTGCATTGTATAGCATGCATAATAGATTTTGGAGCTAAAATGAATATTTATGCCTTTCTGAAATGGTTAATGTTCTTGTTATAGATGTCTGTTGGAGTATTATAAAAAATACATGTGTTGATTGATTTGGGAATGGACAAGAGGTCATATTTGCAGCTGAGAGATGTGAAAATTATTTGGAGTGTATTTTTTGCAGGTTTATAGAATATAGATTTTCAAAAAAACAGGGGAAACTCTGTCCATTTTAATCCAGAATTTTTAGAAAAAAATTAAAAATTTCCCGTGTTTATAAAAATATATTAGAAAGAAATTAAAAGAAATTTTAGGGTTCGCTTCATGGAATTTTCCAAGGTTGATAGCAGACTTTGAGAAACGTTCTATTCGGGTGCCCGATAGGGTCTACCTAGTAGATCCACGTTATAGGATTCTGGGTCGAGTTTTATCAGAGTGGTATCGGAGCAAGGTTTTTGATGTTTTGAGTTAAATATTTATTTTGGTTTGGATATTTGTGAGTATGGCATGCATTCTAAACATTGTGAAAATTGCATTTCATGCATAATTAATCATGTTTTGTTATTGACATGCATAGAAGTATGCATCAATGTGGACGACCACCTATCAGGAGAATCGCTGCTCGGGCTACAGTACCTGAACCAGAACAGGTTAATAAGTCAATAAATACCCCCGAGACCACCAGCCCCTCCGAAGTCACCTCAGTATGTGGAGCCACAAGGTGGAGCTATGGATATGGCACAGATGGCTCAGATGTTGGCTACCGCAATTCAGTAGCCGAGAGAGTCAAGGGTATCGTTAAAGTGCGCCAAGAAATTGGGCACCACGTCATATGATGGCACTGGAGATCCAGAGAGAGTATTATCATGGCTGGAGAATGACGAAGAGATTTTTCAGATTATGGGGTGTTCCGAGGACCAGATGGACTCTTACTCAGCGTTCCTGCTCAAGGAGAGAATAAAAGATTAGTGGAGGGCGTTGCAGAGGAGGCACACCGAAGGTATATCTTGGGCAGTATTCAGAAGAGAGTTCTTGGGCAATTATATTTTTATATAATGAGAATTGAAAATTTATCATTTAAAAATACCGCAAAATTTTAGAATTACAGTTTAGAGATTTATTTTTCAGTTGTAAAAAACAGTTTTTAGACACTTTCAATTTTCAAAGGCCAGTGGTACCCTATTATCAATTATCAGCTATCAATTTCAGATCCCTGTGGGGATAATATAGACCCAGCCGGTACACCCCGTATGCATGGATAGGTCAGTCAGTTAGGTTGAGTGCTACTAACTCCAGGGAGTCGGGGTGTCGAGTTTGTGAGTCGCTTATGCTGCGGGGTGTTGTCTCACTATATGTTAGCGATGTATATTCTTCCACATAGACAGTGAGATGTCTAAGATTTATCAATTTATCAGATTAGTCACAGTGATTGTTGCTAGTGGAGATTGTACTGTGACCAACTCATTTTATCGGCTACGTCAACGAGTGAGTCCAGCATTAGGGTAGCTATTGGTGCTTTTCTAGACAGACTAAAACCAAGCGAAAGTTTTAGATCATTGTATAAGATATGTAGTTTTTCTAGAAAATAAAATGTTTGTTAATAATGTTTACAGATTTCAGCAGTAGCCTATTAAGTTTTAAAATTTTAAATAAAAAAAACTGCTCGGTAGAGTTTTGCCAGTATTTCAGATTTAGAAACAAGTAAGAACAGTTTTCAGTATTTTTTTGAATTTTCAGTATGTTTCCATAATTATTCAGATTTCACACCCACTCATTGAGTTTATCATCTCACCATTTGTTTTTGGTGTTTCTATTTTTCCCCTAGTTACAGCTAGCAGCATTCCGCCTACAGTTTCTCCTGTACATCAATAGTGGGCCAGTCCTACGACGATCTCCTGTGCATGTACAGGATTATATGTATACATTTAGTGCATATACATGTATCATAATTAGTTTTGTATTGTATAGCATGCATAACAGATTTTGGAACTAAGATACATATTTATGCCTTTTTGAAATGGTTGGTTGACTTGCTATGAATGTCTGTTGGAGTATGATCAAGAATGCATGTGTTGATTGATTTGGGTAGGGACAGGAGGTCCCCTTTACAGCTAAGAGATGTGAGAAATATTGAAGTGTATTTTTTATAAGTTTATGAAATATAGATTTAAAAAAAAAATAGGGGAAACTCTGTTTGTTTTAATCCAGGAATTTTAGAATAGAAAACAATTTTTCCGTGTTTATGAGAATATATCTAAAAGAAATTAAGAGAAATTTTAAGGTTCGCCTTATAGAATTTCCCAAGGTTGATAGCAAACTTTGGGAAGCATTCCGTTGGAGTGCCCGGCAAGGCTTACCTAGGTCCATTTTGTAGAATTCTAGGTCAGGTTCTGCCAAAGTGGTATCAAAGCAGGTTATCGATGTTTTAAGTTAAATATTTATTTTGGGTTGGATTTTTGTGAGTATGGCATGCATTTTCAGCATTATGAAAATTGCATTTCATTCATAATTAATCATATTTCATAATTGACATGCACAGAAGTATACATCATCGTGGATGACCACTTATCAAGAGAGCCGCTACTCGGGCTGCAGTACCTGAACTAGAACGAGTTAATGAGTCAATAAATGCCCCAAGAACACTAGCCCCTCCATAGTTACCTTAGTGTGTAGAGCTACAGGGTAGAGCTATGGATATGGCACAGATGGCTAAGATGTTGGCTGCCGCAATTCAGCAGTCGAGAGAGTCCGGGGTATCGCTAAAGCGAGCCAAGAAATTGGGTGCCATGTCATATAATGGCACTGGAGAACCAGAGAGAGTATTATCATGGCTGGAGAACAATGACAAGATTTTTCAAATTATGGGGTGCTCTAAGGACCAAATGATCTCTTACTCAACGTTTCTGCTCAATGAAAGAACAAAAGATTGGTGGAGGGCATTGCAGAGGAGGCACATAAAAAGTATATCTTGGGCATTATTCAGAAGAGAGTTCTTGGGCAATTTTTATCCTAAGAGTTATAAGGATGCTCGGATAGAGGAGTTCTTTAAATTAGAATAGGGATCACTGTCAGTAATATTAGAATAAATTTTCATAGTTGATTCGATTAGTCCTATTTATACCAGATGTTAAAGAGCAGAAAGCGAGTAAATTTGTTATGGGACTTAATCCTAGGATACGAACATATGTTGCTTCAGCTGTTTACACACAGTATGGAGTACTAGTAGAGGCGGCGACCAAAGTGGAGAGAAGTATAGCACCCATCCCTAGGCCGCGTTAGCAAAGTCTAAAGCGTAGTTAGACAGGTAGTAATCAAGAAGGCTCGAGTAAGGTGATGAGGACCGAGGAGAGATCTGTGGGATCCAATAGGCAGAGGCTTAGCCGAGAAGACTATATGTAATCCAGCCAAGCCTCAGTGCGCACACAGTCAATAGGATCTAGAGGTGACCAAGAGTATATGAGGAGGTTCTCGGCATGCAATAAGTACGGGAGATCTCATCCAAGGGAGTGCAAAATAGGGACCACCGGTTGTTACAAATATGGACAGGAGGGCCATTTGATGAGAGATTGCCCTAATGTGATGCCCAGTGTCAGATCCAAGAACAGAGCCCTAATATAGGGACAAAGTAGTGTAGGCCAATTATAGAGCAGAGGGAGTGCTTCATTCAGAGGTCTCAATAGATCAGGTCTGTCTAGTGAAGGAGTTGGTCGAGGCGGGTTCAGGAGGACAGTCGAATAGACCTCGTGCCCAAGCCAGATGTAGTTACAGGTACACTGTTGGTATTTAATCAAGATGCTTATGCATTGATTGATCTTAGAGCTACCCACTCTTTTGTATCTACGAGATTTGTAATGATTGCGGGTATAGTGTCTCAACTATTAGAGGATAGTGTAGTTATATCTCTTCCTACTGGGGATGTTATGGTGGCTGATAGACTGTATAGGAATAGTGGCATTAGTACTAAAGGTCAAGAGGTTTTAGCAGATCTAATCCTCTTAGATATTAGAGATTGTGATGTGATTATGGGAATGAATTGGTTGTCCACTTATCGGGTCACGATGAATTATTTCAGGAAGAAGGTTCTGTTATGTAAGCCAGGGGAATCTAAGGTCAGTTTCTGTGGGACTCAAACAATTCTTCCCACCAGTATCATATCAGCAATTAAAGCGCGGAAGCTGCTGAAGAAATCGTGACAAGGCTATCTTGTATATGCCATTGAGGCCAGAGATAAGGGGTACAAAATTTGAAGATATCCTACTAGTTATGGAATTTTCGGATGTGTTCCCAGATGATTTACTAGGATTGCCCCCAGATAGAGAGGTGGAATTCAAAATAGAACTAATCCCTAGTTCAAAACCAATATATAAGGCACCTTATAAAATGGCTCTTTCTAAATTGAAAGAATTGAAAGTATAGAGTGGCGAGTTAGTGAATAAGGGCTTTATCTGGCAGAGTACATCCCCATAGGGAGTACCAGTATTATTTGTAAAAAAGAAAGGTGGAAGTATGTGATTGTGTATTGATTACTGAGAACGTAATAAAGTAAGAGTATGGAATCAGTAGCCGCTTCCGAGGATCGATGATTTATTTGATCAATTGCAGGGAGCCAGAGTATTCTCTAAGATAGATCTGAGGTCCGGCTATCATCAACTAAAGATACAAGAAAATGATGTTCTTAAGACTGCCTTCAGGACTCGTTACGAGTATTATAAATTTCTAGTCATGCCTTTTGGATTAACGAATGCCCCAACTACATTTATGGATCTAATGAACTGGATATTTAAGCCATTTTTGAATCGGTTTATAGTGGTATTTATTGATGACACACTGATCTATTCACGTAGCAAGGAAGAGCATGCAAAGCACTTGAGGGCAGTTCTACAAACATTAAGAGAACATCAATTATATGCCAAGCTTAGCAAGTGCCAATTTTGGCTGGATAAGGTTACATTCCTTGGGTATGTTATCTCGGCAGATAGGGTATCAGTGGATCCTCAGAAGATCGAGGCTATAATGAATTGGAAGCAGCCCATAAATGTAACTGAGGTTCATAGTTTTTTGAGTTTGGCTGGATAGTATCAAAAATTTATAGAAGGGTTTTGTAAGATAGCCTCCCCACTGACTAAGCTAATTAGGAAAGAAGATAAATTTGTGTGGTTGAAAGTTTGCCAACAGAGTTTCTATGAGTTGAAAATGAGATTAACCTCAGCCTCACTACTTACACCTTTGTCGGGAAATAATGAGTTCATCATTTATTGTGATGCCTCTAGGCAAGGTCTGGGTTGTGTTTTGATATAGAATGAAAAAGTGATAGCTTATGCTTCGAGACAATTGAAGAGGCATGAGCAGAATTACCCCACACATGACCTAGAACTAGCTGCAGTAGTGTTTGCTCTGAGGATTTGGAGACATTATTTATATGAAATTCCTCGCAAGATATCTACAAATCATAAGAGCCTACAGTATCTGTTTACATAGAAAGATCTCAATACGAGATAATGAAGATGACTTAAATTAATAAAAGATGGTGAGTGCAACATTGAGTACCATCCGAGAAAAGCAAATGTGGTGGCAGATGCTCTTAGTAGGAAGGCCACGAGTTTAGTGGCTCACTTAAGGGTATCTCGTTGATGAACACATGAAAATGCATGTTGTTAAGAGATTCAATCACCATTTAATGTCACTAATTTTAGTGTTTTCTGTATTTTTAGCTTGAAATAAAGTGTTCTCCTTAAATTGTGATTAATGAATGTTATTTGGACAGGTTTAGGTAAACTGGACATAACTCTCAATGTAGAAATTGAAATGAAGAAATTCTTGAACCTAGTGCAACATGACTCAATCTTACACAAATTTGAAGAATAGTGGAAAAGTCAAATCCAACATGTTATGGGCCAAATATTGAGATACAACAAAATCGGACTACAACTCTTACCCAGTTTGACCCAATTCACGTATTTGGACCGTATCTCACAAACTACGTACTCAATTGGTATAATTCTTGAAGATGTGAATTGCTGACTTTACTATCAACAACTCGTATGTTTATGGTAAAGTCCAAATCAGCCGTTATCATGGACCAAATCGCATTGCAAGTGGGTAAAATGGTTGTTGGCCGAATTCTGATGTATCTTTGGAATTTTGCTCATATCTCATTGGATACTCATCCAATTTGCATGAAATCAGTGCCTATGGAAAGAAGAGTCAAAATTCTACAACTTTCATGTCGGCTGCAGAAGCTGAATTGATCATTTACATTATCAAAAATGTGCTGCAAGTGGATACACGAGTTATTGGCTTAAAACTATTGAAGATTGATGTCATCCATGACATATGTCCATTCATTGCCTATATAAGGAGACCCTTAGGACGTTTTTAATAGATAATTTTCTCTCTTCTTTTATTCTCATTAACATGTATTGTAATTTAGGCTAGAGTTCCTAGCAAGGCTAAGAGATGAACTTTTATGTGTAGTAAATCTACTTCCATGCTTTGATTCGGTGTCAAGAGCTATAAATGTTGTAAGTTTGGTTTTGATTAAACTCTTATCTATTTTATTTTCTATAATCCAGAGGTTATAATTCTCATGTCTCATATATGTTCAGTCATGCTTTTCTTATGTGATTCATGTTGATTTATAATTGTTACTGGTTATATTGTTTTATATGTTAATCTTTTACTGCAGTATTGTCAATTTGACATATTGTCGATCTTGGATAACATGTAAGGGCAATAAATGTTTGATATTCAAGTTAATCTTTTACTGCAATATTGTCAAAATGATATATTGTCGATCTTAGATAACTTGTATAAATAACATGATGTGTGTTAATGTTTGCAAAGAGTTTAACTAAATCAAATACATGTGTTATCAAATGTGCTATATATTACATACCTTCCGATTGATTGTTTGGAATGTGAAACTTTCAGTTGAGTTATAAATATCGAATCAAAGTATAGAGTAGATTTATAAAGCATAATTGTGATTCTCAAAGCCTTGCTTAAATCATCATAAGACATTTTCCTAAATTCATAGACAATTCTATCTCATCCGTTTAAATCAATTAACCCTTTGCTACTGCTTTAATATTTTACTTCACTAACCTATTTTGCCAAGAGCTTCCTCGTGGGATCAACACCTCAATCTATACTGCGATAGCCGCGTTATATTTTGAGCGTAAACAAAAATTTGGCGCCGTTGCCGGGGAGGCACACTTAGCGAAAGTCGGTTGCGATTATAAATACTAAAGTGGTAACTTTGTACATTTTTTTTTTCTTTGTAAAATCTTAGTTTTATTTCCTTTGTTGTAATTTATTTATTATTCATGGTTGGTTCTACCACCTAATTTATTTTGTTTTCTTTAGTTAATTTGTTATATTTTATATTATCTTAATGGCTGGTTTTACCGCCTAATTAGTTTATTTTCTTTTATCTATTTATCGCACTTTATTTTCTTTAGTTTATTTATTGCACTTTTTTAATGACTGGTTTTACCGCCTAACTTAGTTCACTTTCTTTTATTTATTTATTGTACTTTATTTCTTTAGTTAATTTGTTGTATTTTGTTTTTATTTTGTGGCTGGTTCTACCGCCTAACTTAGTTTCTTTATTTCTTATTGTACTCTATTTATTTATTGCACTTTTTTTTATTGTACTTTATTTTCATTTTCTTTTACGTATTTATTGCAATTTATTTTCTTTAGTTAATATGTTGTATTTTCTTTTTATGGCCGGTTCTACCGCCTAACCTTTTATTTATTTACTTATTGTATTTTCTTTTTATTATTTATTTATTGTACTTTTTCGTATTTTATAGTCTTTTGTTTAGTTATTGTATTTATATTTCATGGTTGGTCTTACCACCTAACTTATTTCTATTTCTTGTTGTGTTTATTCCACTTCTTAATTTTCCTTAAGCATTTCTTTCCTAAAAAAAAAAAAAAATTAGGATGTATGCATCGACCTAGAGACAAATGAGGAAGATTTGTGAGAGAACTAGAACTAGAACTAGAACCACTCCCACAATTTGTAAGTGAAGAGAATTCACCTTCTAGTTCATCTTGTAATTCTAACACAATGAGCCAACACGAAGAAAACCCCGTTAGAACTCTAAAAGATTACTTGCATCCTACTCGCACAGCCACACCATCATGCATTATATTTCCACCTAACATACCACATTCGGATTTTAAACCTGGAATGATACAACTTCTTCCCACTTTTCATGGTCTAGATAGTGAAAATCCTTATGTACATGTTAGGGAATTTGAAGAGGTAATTGCCACCTTCCAGAGCCAACATGAAGCCATAGACACTGTTAGGCTTAAATTTTTCCCTTTTTCTTTGAAAGACAAAGCAAAGAGTTGGCTATACTCTTTGAGGCCGAGGTCTATAGGAACTTGGGCAGAAATGACCCAAGCATTTTTCAATAAATAATTCCCACAACACAAAACTAATGGCCTGAAAAGACAAATTTCTTCATTCTCCCAAAAAGACAGTGAAACCTTATATCAAGCATGGGAAAGGTTTAAAGAGTTGCTAAATCTGTGCCCTCACCATGGGTATGAAAATTGGCGCTTGGTTAGTTATTTCTATGAGGGACTCACAATTAGAGAGCGCCAATTTGTTGAGATGATGTGTAATGGGGAGTTCCTTCACAAAGATCCTGAGGAAGCCATAGAATTCCTTAATGACTTAGCCGAAAAAGCCCACACATGGACTGGACCTAGCATTGCTGAAAGCACAAATAGGTCACGACCCAATGGAGTTTTCCATCTTAGGGAAGAGGATAACCTCAAAGCCCAATTAGAGGTCTTAACTAGGGAGTTAGAGGCCTTGAAATCCAAAGATAGAAGGGTCACCCACACGGTTGCTAGAGTTGAGTCACACGATGTCTGTTTTGTCTGTGGAGGAGCAGAACACTTAGCTCAGGATTGTCCCACGTATAGTGAGATGAGAGGGATATATGAGGAACAATGTAATGCCCTAGGGATGTACAAGAAGCCTTATTCACCCTACTCTGAAACATATAATCCTAGCTGGAGAAACCACCCAAATTTCAGTTGGAAATCTGACCAACAAGCCAACAACCAATGGAAACAAGAACAACAAGCACCCAAGTCTTATGTTGCACCTCAATATAATGCACGACCAATTAGGAGTTCTTTAAAGGATACATTACAAGCATTTATGGAGGCACAAAGTAAGACTAATAAAAAATTTGAAACAATTCTTGCACAGGTGGTGGACGAAAACAAAGAAATCAAGAGTCAAATCACAAAATTGACTAGTGCCTTAACTGTACAAGAGCGAGGTAAGTTTCCATCTCAACCTTAATCCAATCCAAAAGGACAATTCATGGCACAAGCTTCTACTTCTGATGTTCAAAATCTCAAAGAAGTCAATGCCATTACTACTCGAAGTGGTAAGATTGTAAGTGAGCCTACTCCTGAAATTAACACATCTACGAGTAGTAAAGATGCCCCCCTTGAAAAAGAGGCCACAATGGAAAAAGAGCCCGAAAGTAAGTTTTCAATCCCAGTGCCTTTTCCTTAAGCTCTTCGACCGGTTGGGAAAAATTCAGAAATTCAAGGTGACATTTTGGAACATTTGAAACAAGTTAAAATTAATCTTCCCTTGTTATATTTGATTAAGCAAGTTCCAACTTATGCCAAAGTCATCAAGGATTTATGCACTATCAAAAGAAAACACCATGTGAAGAAAACTGCATTTTTGGCAGAACAGGTAAGTGCAGTGATTGAACAAAAGACACCACCCAAGTATAAAGACCCAGGATGTCCCACAATCTCCTGCCAAATTGGGACACATGAGTTTGGTCAAGCTTTATTGGACTTAGGAGCAAGTGTAAATTTAATGCCTTATTCTATTTACTTGCAGTTGGGACTTGGTGAGATTAAACCAACATCTGTAGTCCTACAATTAGCTGACCGATCAATCAAGAAACCACGGGGAATAGTAGAAGATGTTTTGTTGCAAATTGATAAATTTTACTACCCTGTTGATTTTCTTGTTTTAGATACTCATTCTGTTGTTAACATGGAGTCAAAAATCCCTCTTATTTTGGGGAGACCTTTTCTTGCCACTGCTAATGCTCTTATTGATTGCAGAAATGGTCTAATGAAATTATCTTTTGGGAATATGACTCTTGAGGTGAACATTTTTCATATTGATAAGCAATCACGAGAAGAAGACGAATGCTATCATTCATATATGATAGACACACTTGGAGCGGAGGAAGCTTATAAAAATCATGGCTCTAATTCTTTAGAAAATCTCTTTGATTTTGATATTGAAGAATTGTATTATCCTGATGAAACAACTGATATGTTTAGTATTTTTGACTCACAGGATAAAGGGATTCGATTTTGGAAACCAGGCATTAAAGAGTTGCCACAAGAGAGGGAGAAACTAAAACCATCAAACCTTGGGACAATACGTGTCATTATCAGTAACCAAGGAACACATTTCTGTAACCGTTCTCTTAAAGCTTTGAATGTTGTAGGTCTCCAGAAAAAGTTACAATTGTCAGAAATAGAAGAGCTACGAAATGACGCATATGACAACTCCAGAATTTACAAAGCTAAAATGAAAGTAGCTCATGATAAACAGATCTCAAGGAAACACTTTGAGCCAAATCAACGGGTCTATCTTTATGATTCTCGATTGCATTTACACCCTGGAAAGTTGAGATCTCGATGGACTGGTCCATTTATGGTCAAACATGTTTTTCCTAATGGTGCTGTTGAAATAGAAGACCCCACTGATGGACAGACTTTCAAAGTGAATGGACAGCGGCTAAAAAGCTACGTGGAAAAGGTAAACGACTCTATGTACCTAGGCGAGATCCCTCTTGTGGATCCTGTCTATTGTGATTGATCAGGTTCAATCTATCTGTACCATATTTTATATTTTGTCTATATTTTATCTTTTGACTTTTTATTTTTGCTTTTATTTTCTTGCACATTTTATTTTACTTTATTTTCTTCTTTTAATTTTTTCTTCAAGCGTGATTTTATTTCCCGGTCAAGTGGCGGATACGGTACTCCGTGACTATAAAGTCGGTTTCTCAGTTCCCTAAAAACTGTCCCTCAAACTGTGCATTCATCTCTTTTTTTTCTTTCAAAATGGATCGCATTCTTGCCAACCTTAAAAAACGTTTTCCTTCATTTCCTCAAAATGCTCTACTTAAGATTTACAAAGCACGGTGTGAAAGACTAAGGCTATTGATGTTGGGTAATATCCCTGTGGACCTTCGTTGGTTAATTGAAGCCAAGGTTCGGTTGTCTGGTGAGTTTGAAAATGATTTTGTTTCTCATATGCCTGGTCTTGGAAGAAGCTCTTATGCCAAAAGGCGACGAGCAAAAAGGTTATAAGTCTGTCATAAATGTGCTCGATGAAATTGTAATCGGAGTTGTCGTTCTTTAGGATTCGTATCTAGAAATCGAGAAGATAAAATTCAGTTCATTAAGGATGGACTGAGTAAGGAGTCTTTGGATTATATCCTATTGACTCTTGAGACGCATCCCTGTGGGCTCGTGCAACGTGAACTTCTCGATTTATGGAACAAATTCAAAAATGAACATCAACGGTATAGTCTCGGGAATCTGACTCTAAAAGACCCTGTTTGCCAATTTAAAAGAAAATTGGATGGGAAGCCTATCCCCGACCCATAGAGGGCGTTTAAGCCGTTACTGGACGTAAAACTAGAGGAAGATGTGGGCCACAATCACAACTACTTGTAAATACATGTGTTTTAATTTCAAACTTTATTTTATGAATAGTAGGGCTACTTATATAGATGTCTTAAATTCAAATTTTTTGGTTAAATAATGTATTATTTTTCTTTGTTTTATTTATTTATTTGCATCATCATTTTAGTTTATGTTTGCTTAAGTTTCTCTCAGGTTTGTTTTTTCAAATAACTGGCGTTTCAGGTAATATCTCTTATACTTTATCTCTTTCTATTTAAACATTAAGGACAATGTTTCATCTGGTTTGGGGGGAGGATAGTAGACATACGTTGCATTTTGCAAAAAAAAATAAAAAATTATGGTCCGACATTTGATTAAGATGGCAGAGTAAAGAGTTCATTCTTGAACTCTTGAGATGCATTCTAGGTCAAATTAGAATGGCAGAGAAAGGAGTTTTAGTACTAACTTTTGAAATACATTTTAACTAATTTTTTGTTATTTTGTTTTATATTTCATGCATTATCGTTTACTGCTTGTAGTCTTGGTAATTCTTGTATAAAAAAATTTGCTTTTCTGCCTAAGTATGATTTCAGAATTGTTTAGGTTGAGTCACTGTTTCTATCTAGGTTACTAAAGAATGACTTCCAAAATATTTTTGAGCACAATTCTAAGCCTTGTGGTAAGATAGATGATTCAATTTATATAGCCAAGAGAATTTCCATGTTTAAGTATATATTTTTCTAAATCTCACATATATTTTGTGAGTAAGTGGAAAGGTTGAGAAAACAGCTTATGAACATTCATTGATCCTTTGAATTGGTTAATTTTTGGTTAGAATGATATTATTTGAATTAAGGGATAAGTTGGTTACATTTGTGCATAATATAATTTGGTGAGAAACCTTTATAATGCTTCCTTGTATTCTTCAAAAATACAAAAAAAAAAAAAAAACACACAAAAGTACCAAAAACAAGAAAAAAAAAGAAAAAAAAGCAATTCAGTTTAATAAAGTCTTCATTCAATTTTAGAAGACAAATACCTTGTAAAACAGTTTTCTCACCAAGTTATAATTGTATTATTCTCACAAGCCAATTAAAGTTCTAAAGTTGGCGTATGATATGAATAACTGATTTTTAAACAAATAATTTTCCTATCTTCGGATCAATGTTAGTTTATATGTCTGTCCTTAAAATTGACTTTTTATTGAGTGCTTAACTGTTTTCCAACTCCATAAGAGAAGTCCTAACCTTTTAAACAGTCATACACCTGTGAGGATATGGAGTTGAGGCTTTTACTTGGAGAAATTCTCAAGGCTATATCTATTGTGGTTTGTGGTTAGATGGTTATGGCTTAGTTCACACACACACAAATTACAGAAGTTGTAATTGAAAAAACCATGATAGCAACAGTGATCTCGAACTAACATTTTGATTGAAATGCTTAGGTAGTTTTGCATATTCTATTTACGCTTGAATTGCTAGAGCCTAGCAATAAGCTGGTTGGGGGCTGTGATGAACACATGAAAATGCATGTTGTTAAGAGATTCAATCACCATTTAATGTCACTAATTTTAGTGTTTTCTGTATTTTTAGCTTGAAATAAAGTGTTCTCCTTAAATTGTGATTAATGAATGTTATTTGGACAGGTTTAGGTAAACTGGACATAACTCTCAATGTAGAAATCGAAATGAAGAAATTCTTGAACCTAGTGCAACATGACTCAATCTTACACAAATTTGAAGAATAGTGGAAAAGTCAAATCCAAGATATTATGGGCCAAAAATTGAGATACAACAAAATCAGACTACAACTCTTACCCAGCTTGACCCAATTCACGTATTTGGACCGTATCTCACAAAATACGTACTCAATTGGTATAATTCTTGAAGCTGTGAATTTCCGACTTTACTATCAACAACTCGTATGTTTATGGTAAAGTCCAAATCAGCCGTTATCATGGACCAAATCGCATTGCAAGTGGGTAAAATGGTTGTTGGCTGAATTCTGATGTATCTTTGGAATTTTTCTCATATCTCATTGGATACTCATCCAATTTGCATGAAATCAGTGCCTATGGAAAGAAGAGTCAAAATTCTACAACTTTCGTGTCGGCTGTAGAAGCTGAATTGATCATTTACATTATCAAAAATGTGCTGCAAGTGGATACACGAGTTATTGGCTTAAAACTATTGAAGATTGATGTCATCCATGACATATGTCCATTCATTGCCTATATAAGGAGACCCTTAGGACGTTTTTAATAGATAATTTTCTCTCTTCTTTTATTCTCATTAACATGTATTGTAATTTAGGCTAGAGTTCCTAGCAAGGCTAAGAGATGAACTTTTATGTGTAGTAAATCTACTTCCATGCTTTGATTCGGTGTCAAGAGCTATAAATGTTGTAAGTTTGGTTTTGATTAAACTCTTATCTATTTTATTTTCTATAATCCAGAGGTTATAATTCTCATGTCTCATATATGTTCAGTCATGCTTTTCTTATGTGATTCATGTTGATTTATAATTGTTACTGGTTATATTGTTTTATATGTTAATCTTTTACTGCAGTATTGTCAATTTGATATATTGTCGATCTTGGATAACATGTAAGGGCAATAAATGTTTGATATTCAAGTTAATATTTTACTGCAATATTGTCAAAATGATATATTGTCGATCTTAGATAACTTGTATAAATAACATGATGTGTGTTAATGCTTGCCAAGAGTTTAACTAAATCAAATACATGTGTTATCAAATGTGCTATATATTACATACCTTCCGATTGATTGTTTGGAATGTGAAACTTTCAGTTGAGTTATAAATATCGAATCAAAGTATAGAGTAGATTTATAAAGCATAATTGTGATTCTCAAAGCCTTGCTTAAATCATCATAAGACATTTTCCTCAATTCATAGACAATTCTATCTCATCCGTTTAAATCAATTAACCCTTTGCTACTGCTTTAATATTTTACTTCACTAACCTATTTTGCCAAGAGCTTCCTCGTAGGATCGACACCTCAATCTATACTGCGATAGCCGCGTTATATTTTGAGCGTAAACACTCGTTCATCGATGTTATTAGAATTGAGGTCTTTATGAGTGAATCTAGAATTATTATAGTCATGAGCATTGCTAGCTCATTTCAAGTTAGGCCAAGACTTATTGATCAGATTAAAGAACTACAGGTTCAAGATTCTCAGATGATTAGATTGAAGAACGATATTATAGAAGGACAACAGAAAGATTTTATAGTAGCTGATGATGGTACAGTAATGTTGGGTCAAAGATTATATGTTCCGGATGTGGAAGAAGTAAGAAAGCAGATTATGGAAGAAGCTTATTCATCAGCCTATACCATGCATCCAAGGAGCACCAAGATGTCCCGAACCCTAAGGGAGCATTACTGATGGAAGGGCATGAAGATAGGCAAAACTGAATTTGTCTCTAAATGCCTAGTTTGCCAACAAGTGAAAGTGGAGTATCAGAAACCTGTAGGCCTCCTACAACCGCTTTCGATTTCATAATGAAATAGGGAGCACATTACTATAGATTTCTTAGTTAGGTTTTCGCGTAGCCAAAGGGGGCATAATGCTATATGGGTGATCATAGACTGACTAACGAAGTCTGCCCATTTTTTGCCCATCAAGAGTAATTATACCTTGGAGAAGTTAGCCCAATTGTATATAGACAAGATTATGCGACTTTATGGCACTCCAGTGTGTATAGTTTCAGACCGAGATCTATGGTTCACTTTCCAATTTTGGCCCAGCTTACAGAAAGCTGTAGGCACTAAACTGAATTTTAGCACAGCTTTTCACCCACAGACTATTGGACAATCAGAACGGGTGATTCAGACATTAAAAGATATGCTTAGAACTTGTGTAATAGAGATTAAGGGAAGCTGGGATAATTACCTACCATTAATGGAGTTCGCCTGTAATAACAGTTATCAGTCGAGCATTGGAATGGCACCATATGAAGCATTGTATGGAAGGAAGTGCAGAACTCTAGTTTGTTGAGATGAGGTCGGTGAGAGAAAGCTTCTAGATCTTGAGATTGTCTAAGTCACCTCAGAGAAAATTCAGATTATAAGACAGAGGTTGAAGATAGCTAATGATAGGTATAAAAGCTACGCAGATAATCGAAGAAACGACCTGAAATTTAAAGTCAGGGACAAGATTTTCATGAAGATCTCGCCTTGTAGAGGAGTGCTACGCTTTGGAAGAGGAGAAGCTGAGCCCTAGGTACATTAGGCCATACAAAATCACAGAGAAGGTTGGCAAAGTAGCATATCGCCTATAATTACCAAACAATTTAGGTAGGATTCATAATGTGTTTCACGTTTTCATGCTTTGAAAGTATATAGCAGATCCAGTGCATATCTTACAGGAGTAGCCTGTGGAATTGAGGGAAAATCTAGTGTACGAGGAGGAACCAGTGCGAATTCTCGATAAAAAAGAACAGGTGCTTTGTAATAAATATATTCCTCTAGTGAAAGTGTTATACACTAATCATGGAATAAAGGAACCCACATGGGAACATAAGGACTAGATGATGGCACAACATCCCCACCTTTTCGAGATAGGTATGATTTAAAATTAGAGGACGGAATTTTGTTTTAAGGAAGGGTGAAATTGTAATGCCCAATTTTTCATGAATAGTCAGATACCTCGAATTTTGGTATTTGACAATTAGGGAATCGTAAAAGTTTCAGATTTTTATCCTTCTCGAAACATTTTTTCTAAGTGTTTACGTGAGCCGTAATAGGCCTAAATGGGTATTTTCATAGTCAATTTGGGCATTGGTGCTCACCGAATATTTTTAAAATTTTTCGATTTACTAAGTAGTGAAAATTCAAAATTTGGACCAATAATATTTGGTGTAAGCATCACACCCTAATCAAAGCTATTTTTTTTTGGATAATTATATGTATTTTAAGACATATGGACCAATTAAATTAGGATAATTGCATATATTAGTCTATTATATTATATTTTATTAGTTATTAGTAATATTTATTAAATTATTAGCCACCAATCAAAGGCTTTTTAATTGGAGGATTAGGTAGTAATTAGGCATTTCTTGGAGGGCCATTATGCAATTTTTGGACATATATATAAGGCCAAGTGTTTAATTTCAAAGAATTGTTAAGGAAAAAAAAAAAAGAAAACAAAGAGAGAGAGAGGATTTTGGCCATGTACAGGGAAGGATATGAACAGTGAAATCCATGAAATTTCTAAGCCAAATCAAGGAATCCACACCAAATTTAAGTTGTTTCCAAGTGCTTAAGCAAGATTCAAGGGTGGATCAAGGGTAAATTTACTTTAAAAGGTGATAATTCCAAACCCTAGAATAGTAAATTAGGGTTTTTGTATAAATGCACTTCAATTGAATAAATTTAGGGCATTAGAATGAATTCGAGAAGTAGCTAAGACCATAGGTAAGAAAGAATTTGAAAAATGATAAAAATCCCATTTGGTTGTTTTTGGCCATTTTGGGGTGTTTAGTGGTACAAGTGCAATTAGCAAAACTTGAGGGTTGGGAATGAATTCTAAGACCCTTAAGATGAGTTTTGATGGGTGGAAATCAAAGTTAGGGTATGAGACATAATGGTCATTTATAATAAAGATTAGGGATAATTATGTACAAACAAAATTATAAGGGATTATGGACCCCTTTGACAAAAAATGGTAATTTTTGCATAAGTTGAGATTGTTGGGGGTAGAATTATAAATTTAGAAAGGAATTTTGTGGTGGCCGAAAGATGTACTCTAGGGGTATTTTGGTACTTTTTATATTTTAGGGGGATTAAAGCGTAATTTATACTTTGTAGGTGCCGAAGGTCGAAACCGGTGAAAGGACAAGCCCGGAAAAGAAACTTTAGAATAAGAAAGTTGGTGAGTGGGAAAGCAATGAAAGGAAATTAATTGTAGTTTATGTTAAATTATTAGTATTTATGTGCTTTCTAATTTAAATGTTGTTGTTTCAGGTAATTTACTCATGTTACGTGACTTTTAAGAACTAAGGAAAGCATAATGATATTTTATTTGATATTTTTATATAATGAGAATTGAAAATTTATCATTAAAAAATATCGCAAAATTTTACAATTACAGTTCAGTACTTACAACAGTTTAGAAATTTATTTTTCAACAGTAAGAAATAGTTTTTAGACACTATCAGTTGTCAAAGGCCAGTGGCACCCCATTTATCAGTTATCATCTATCAGATTCAGATCCCTTTGGGGATAGTATAGACCCGGTCAGTACACCTTATATGCGTGGGCATGTCAGTCAGTCAGGTTGAGTGCTACTAACTCCGAGGAGTCAGGGTGTCGAGTCTGTGAGTCGCTTATGCTACGGGGTGTTGTCTTGCTATATGTCTGCGATGTATATTCCGCCACATATACAGTATGATGTCTTAGATCTATCAATTTATCAGATTGGTCACAATGGTTGTTGCTAGTGTAGACCGCCCTGTGACCGACTCATTTTGTCAGCTACGTCGACAAGTGGATTTAGCATTAGGGAAGCTTTGGTGCTTTTTAGACAGATTAGAACCGAGCGAAATTTTTAGACAATTATATGAGATATGTAATTTTTTTTTCAAAAAATAAAAATGTTTATTAATAATGTTTACACATTTCAACAGTAGCCTATTTTGTTTTAAAACTTTTAAATAAAGAAAATCGCTCGGCAGAGTTTTACCAGTATTTGAGATTTTGAAATGATTTAGAACAGTGTTCAATGCTTTTTTTAGAATTTTCAATATATCAACTCACTCTTTATTTTTAGTGTTTCTATTTTTCCCCAAGTATAGCCAGTAGCATACATCCTACAATTTCTCCTGTCAATTAGTGGTGGGCCAGCCCTACGACAATCTTTTGTGCATGTATAAAGCTATATGAATACATTTAGTGCATATACATGTATCATATTTAGTTTTACGTTATATAGCATGCATTATATATTTTGGAGCTAAAATGAATATTTATACCTTTTTGAAATTATTGGTCTTCTTGCTATGGATGTCTATTGGAGTATGATAAACAATGCATGTGTTGATTGATTTGGGAAAAGGCAAGAGGTCTCATTTGCAGCTAAGAGATGTGAGAAATATTTGGAGTGTATTTTCTGCCAGTTTATGGAATATAGATTTTTAGAAAAACAAGGGAAACTATGTCCATTTTAAAATTAAAATTAAAATTAGATTTCTAGAATTTTTAGAAAAAAATTAAAATTTCCCCGTGTTTATAAAAATATATTAGATAGAAATTAAAAGAAATTTTAGGGTTCGCCTTATGGAATTTTTTAGGGTTGATAGTAGACTTTGGGAAGCGTTCCATTAGGGTGCCTCGCAGGGCTAACCTAGGTCCACGTTATAGGATTTCGGGTCGGGCTCTGTCATCAGTGGCTCACTTTAAAGCCTCTCGTTTATCGATGTTATTAGAATTGAGGTCTTTAGGTGTAAAGCTAGAATTATCTGAGTCAGGAGCATTGCCAGCTACATTTCAAGTTAAGCCGAGACTTATTGATTAGATTAAGGAGCTATAGGTTCAAGATTCTCAGATGATTAGCTTGAAGAATAAGATTATAGAGGGACAACAGAAAGATTTTATAATAGCTGAGGATGGTACAGTAATGTTGGGTCAAAGATTATATGTTCGGGATGTGGGAGAAGTAAGAAAGCAGATTATGGAATAAGCTCATTCATTAGCCTATGCTATGCATCTGGGAGCACCAAGATGTACCGGACCCTGAGAGAGCATTACTGGTGGAATGGCATGAAGAGAGACATAGCTGAATTTGTCTCTAAATGCCTAGTATGCTGATGAACACATGAAAATGCATATTTATTAAGAGATTCAGTCACCATTTAATGTCACTAATTTTATCATTTTTGTACTATTAGCTTGAAATAAAGTGTTCTCCTTAAATTGTGATTAATGAATGTTATTTGCACAGGTTTAGGTAAAATGAATATAACTCTCAATGTAGAAATTAAAATGAATAAATTCTTAAACTTGGAGTAACATGACTCAATCTTACACAAACTTGAAGAACAATTGAAAAGCCAAATCCAACATGTTATGGGCCAAAAATGGAGATACAATAGAATCGGGCAATAACTTCTGCTCAGCTTGACCCAACTTACATATTTGGACCGTATCTCACAAAATAATTACCCAATTGGTATAATTCTTGAAGCTGTGAAATACTGACTTAATTATAAACAACTCTTATGTTGATGGTAAAGTCCAAATCAGCCGTTATCATGGACCAAATTGTCTTACAAGTGGGTAAATGGGTTATTGGCCTAATTCTGATGTATCTTTGGAAGTTTGCCCATATCTCACTGGATACTCATCCAATTTGCATGAATCTAGTGCCTATGGAAAGAAGAGACAAAATTCTACAATTTTTATATCGGTCACAAGCTACATCGGTCATTTACATTATCAAAAACATGCTATAAATTGGTGAACAAGTTATTAGCCTAAAATTATTGAAGATTGATGTCACACATGAGATATTTCCATTCATTGCCTATATAAGGACACTCTTATGACGTTTTTAACATTAGATAATTCTCTCTTATTTTTTTCTTATTAACATGCATTGTAATCTAGGCTAGAATTCTTGACAAGGCTAAGAGATGAACTTTTATGTGTAATAAATCTACTTCTATGCTTTGATTCATTGTCAAGAGCTACAAATGTTTGTAAGTTTGGTTTTAATTAAACTCTTATCTATTTTATTTTCTATAATCCAAAGGTTATAATTTTCATGCCTCTTATATGTTCAGTCATGCTTTTCTTCTGTGATTCTCTTTAAATTATAATTATTATTGGTTATATTGTTTTATATGTTAATCTTTTACTACAATATTGTCGATTGATATATTGTCGATCTTGGATAACATGTAAAGACAATAAATATTTGATATTCAAGTTGATCTTTTACTGCAATATTGTCAAAATGATCTATTGTCGATCTTAGATAACTTGTATAAATGAACATGATTTGTGTTAATATTTGCAAAAGAGTTTAGTCATATTAAATGCATGTGTTATCAAATATGCTATATTTTACATATCTTTCAATTGATTGTTTAGATGTAAAACTGTCAATTGAGTTATAAGCATTGAATCAAAGTGTAGAGTAGATTTATAAAGCATAATTGTGATTCTCGAAGCCTTGCTTAAATCATCATAAGACATTTTCCTCGATTCATAGACAATTCTATCTTATTCTCTTAAATCAATTAATTAATTTTATCCTTTGCTACTGCTTTAATATTTTACTTCACCAACCTATTTTGTTAAAAACCTCTTCGTGGGATTGACACCTCAATCTATACTGCGATAGCCGCGTTATATTTTCAGCATAAACATGTGCCAATAGGTGAAAGCGGAGCATCAGAAACCTGCAGGCCTCCTACAAATGCTTTCAATTCCAAAATAGAAGTGGCAGTGCATTACTATGGATTTCGTAGTAGAGTTTTCACATAGCCAGAGGGGGCATGACGCTATATGGGTGATTATAGACCGACTGACAAAGTTTGCCCATTGTTTTGCCCATCAAGAGTAATTATACTTTAGAGAAGTTGGCCCAATTATATATAGACGAGATCGTGCGGCTTCATGGCACTCTAGTATCCATAGTTTCAGACCGAGATCCACGATTCACTTCTTGATTTTGGCCCAGCTTACAGAAGGCTATAGACACTAAACTGAATTTTAACACAGCTTTTCATCCACAGAGTGACAAACAATTAGAATGGGTGATTTAGATATTAAAAGATATGCTTAGAGCTTATGTAATGGAGTTTAAAGGAAGCTAGGATAACCACCTACCATTAATGGAGTTTGCCTGTAATAATAATTATCAATCGAGCATTGAAATGGCACCATATAAGGCATTGTATGGAAGGAAGTGTAAAACTTTAGTTTATTGGCAAGAGGTAGGTGAGAGGAAGCTTCTAGATCCTAAGATTATCCAAGTCACCTCAGAGAAAATTCAGATTACAAGATAGAGGTTGAACATAGCTAATGATAAGCAGAAAAACTACGCAGACAATCGAATAAAGGGCCTGAAATTTGAAGTCGAGGACAAGGTCTTCCTAAAGATTCGCCTTATAGAGGAGTGCTACACTTTGGGAAGCGAGGGAAGTGAGGGAAGCTGAGGCCTAGGTACATTGGGCCATATGAAATCACAGAAAAGGTTGGCGTAGTACCATACTGCCTACAATTACCAGAAAATTTGGCTAGGATTCATAATGTGTTCCAAGTTTCCATGCTTCGCAAGTATATAGTAGATCCAACGCATATCTTATAGGAGTAGCCTATGGAATTGAGGGAAAATCTAGTGTATGAGCAGGAACCAGTGCAAATTCTCGATCAAAAAGAACAGGTGCTTCGTAATAAGCACATTCCCCTAGTGAAAGTGTTATGAACTAATCATATAATAGAGGAAGCACATGGAAACGTGAGGGCCAGATGATGGCACAATATCCCCACCTTTTTTAGACAGGTGTGATTTAAAATTTAGAGGACGGAATTTTTTTTTAATGAGGGGTGAAATTGTAATGCCCAGTTCTCCATGAATAGTTAGATACTTAGAATTTCAGTATTTGACAATTAGGGAATCGTAAAAGTTTTAGATTTTGACCCTTCTCAAAACATTTTTTTTTACGTGTTTACGTGAGCTGTAATAGCCCCAATTGGGTATTTTCATAGCCAATTTGGGCGTTGCGTGCTCATCGAATATTTTTAAAATTTTTCGGTTGACTAAGTAGTGAAAATTCAATATTTGTACAAATATTTTTTAGTATAAGCATTACACCCTAAGCAACTATTTTTGTTGGGTAAGTATGTGTATTTTAAGGCATATGGACCAATCAAATTAGGATACAAATATTTTTTAGTGTAAGCATTATACCCTAAGCAACTATTTTTGTTAGGTAAGTATGTGTATTTTAAGGCATATGGACCAATCAAATTAGGATAATTGCATATATTAGTCTATTATATTATATTTTATTAGTTATTAGTAATATTTATTAAATTATTGGCCACCAATCAAAGGCTTTTTAATTGGAGGACTAGGTAGCAATTAGGCATTTCTTAGGGGGCCATTATGCAATTTTTGGATATATATATATATATATATATATAAGGCCAAGAGTTTAATTTCAAAGAATTGTTAAGAAAAAAAAAAAGAAAACAAAAGAGAGAGAGGATTTTGGCCATGAAGAGGGGAAGGAGATGAATAGTGAAACCCATAAAATTTCTAAGCCAAATCCACATCAAATTCAAGTTGTTTCCAAGTGCCTAAGTAAGATTCAAGGGTGGATTAAGGGTAAATTTACTTTAAAATGTGAGAATTCCAAACTATAGAATAGTAAATTAGGATTTTTGTATAATTTGACTTCAATTGAATAAATTTAGGGCATTAGAATGAATTTGGGAAGTAGATAAGACCATAAGTAAGAAAAAATTTGAAAAATGGTAAAAATTCCATTTGGATCTTTTTGGCCCATTTTAGGGTTTTTAGTGGTACAAGTACAATTAGTAAAAATTGAGGGTTGGGAATGAATTCTAGGACCCTTAAGATGAGTTTTGATGGGTGAAAATCAAACTTAGCATATGGGACATAATGGTTATTTATGATAAAGATTATGAGTAATTATGTCCAAAGGAAATTATAGGGATTATGGACCCCTTTGACAAACAATGATAGTTTTTGCATAAATAGAGATTATTGGGGGCAAAATTATAAATTTAAAAAAGAATTTTGATGGTAGCCGAAAGATGTGCTCTAGGGGTATTTTGGTAATTTTGATATTTTTGTGGGATTAAAGGGTAAATTATGCGTTGTAGGTGCCGAAGGTTGAAACCAATGAAAGGACAAGCCTGGAAAAGAAACTTTAATGTAGGACAGTTGCTGAGTGGGAAAGTAATTAAAAGAAATTAAATGCAGTTTATTTTAAATTATTGGTATTTATGTGTTTTCTAATTTAAATGTTGTTGTTTCAGGTAATTTACTCAAGTTACGTGATTTTTAAAAATTAATAAAAGCATAGTGATATTTTATTTGATATTTTTGATATAATGAGAATTTAAAATTTATCATTTAAAAATACCGCAAAATTTTAAAATTACAATTTAGTATTTTCAACAGTTTAGAGATTTATTTTTTAACAGTAAGAAACAGATTTTAGAAATTTACATATCAATTTCAAGAAACAATTTTTAGATACTATCAGTTTTCAAATGCCAATGGTACCCCATTCATCAGTTATCAGTTATCAAATTCAAATTCCTGTGGGGATAGTATAGACCCGGTCGATACACCCCGTATGAATGGGCAGGTCAGTCAGTTGGGTTAAGTGTTACTAACTATAAGGAGTCGGGGTGTCGAGTCAGTGAGTCGCTTATGCTACAAGGTGTTGTCTCGCTATATGTCTGCGATATATATATTTCACCACATAGATAGTGAGATGTTTAAGATTTATCAGTTTATCAGATTGGTCACAGTGGTTGTTGCTAGTGGAGATCATCCTATGACCGACTCATTTTGTCAGTTACGTCGACGAGTGGGTCCAACCTTGGGGTTAGCCATTGATGTTTTTCAGACAGACTAGATCCGAGCGAAAGTTTTAAACAACTATATGAGATATGTAATTTTTTTTTTCAGTAAATAAAAATGTTTGTTAATAATGTTTACAGATTTCAGCAGTAGCTTATTAAGTTTTAAATTAAAAAAATTGCTCGGTAGAGTTTTTTCAGTATTCGAGATTTAGAATGATTTAGAACAGTTTTCAATACATTTTAGATTTTTTAGTAAGTTTCCATAATTATTCAGATTTCACACTTTATTTTTAGTGTTTGTATTTTTCCCCCAGGTACAACCAGCAGTATACAGCCTAAAGTTTCTTCTGTGGATCAGTAGTGGGCCAGCCCTACGATGATCTCTTGTGCATGTACAGAGCTATATGTATACATTTAATGCATATACATGTATCATATTTAGTTTTGCATTGTATAACATGCATGACAGATTTTGGAACTAAAATGAATATTTATGCCTTTTTGAAATAGTTGGTTTTTCTACTATGGATGTGTGTTGAAGTATGATTAAGAATGCATATGTTGATTAATTTTGGAAGGGACGGGAAGTCCCCTTTGTAGATAAAAATGTGAGAAATATTTTAAGTGTATTTTCTGCAGGTTTATAAAATATAGATTTTAAGAGAAACATGGGAAACTCTGTCTGTTTTAATCCAGGATTTTTTAGAAAAAAATATTTAAAAATTTTCCTATGGTTATGAAAATATATCAAAAAGAAATTAAAGGTAATTTTAGGGTTTGGCTCATAGAATTTCCTAAGATTGATAACAAACTTTGGGAAGTGTTCTGTTGGGTTGCCTAGCAGGGCCTATCAAGGTCCACATTGTAGATTCTGGGTTGGGTTTTGTCACAAAGAATGCTTGGAAAGATCTTTAACATATAAACAGTTTATTTTTACAAATGATGTTTTTCATCAATTGAAATCAATTTTCAAGTGAGTAAAAGGATCAAAGGAACTCTACTACAACCCAAGTAAGTGGATCTCTAATGACTTAGTGTTCTTTTAAATTGATTTATAACTTATAATTAGTAATCGTTTCTTTTAAAGCCAACCAATATTCTTTATTTTAGGGCACGATACTTAATTACTCTTAAACGTTGACAAACAACCTTTACTCTTGGTGATCATTTCCTGTTGATATAACACTCGCACTCACGGGTATATACTATAATTAAGATAACCTATACTTGGATAATACAATATTTATGTTGTAAAAAACTTTTAGTGCCTTTGTCGGGGAGTGAAATTTGTTAGGGTTGATGCTTAAGTGCCATCCCTGAATGTACATATACTTTTGTATTTATACAAGTGTACATTCCCATTAAATTGTTAATATCAATTTATATGGTATTATGCATGTAACATTATAGATATTGTAGATCTGAAGGAGTTCAGATCAGATCTAAAGGGTTTAGATAAGGGCGCATAGTCAGCTATCCTGAGACATATATTTGCTAAATGTTAGCATAGCTAAGTGTTAGCTAGTTATAATACTTAGCAAATCCAAGAGTTTGAGCCTTGTCTGTAATGGGACATAGACCTGGGAATATACTAGTAACTGTATAGTTGCAAGAGTTACAATCGGGTGCTAGAAAATGCAAGTTGCGCAAGTATGTTCTCGAATAATAGTCCCTGATCTATTTCTACCGATGAAAGTCTATCGGTAGATACCTTTATATATAGATCAGCATATGTCGTATCTATCGGGTATAGATGGTCATTCCTGACCGACCATGAGCTTAGAGCTCGCATTGATATATGGGTATCCAGTTAGGACTGGATATGGGATAGACTCACGAGGGCCTCCGATAGACATTTAATGTAAGCCATCAATGGAGGGTTCCTCTCGAGTTGAGTAGTATACGTGGTCCTTTGACCTAAGTGCCACGGTGGGCTTGTAAATGATCCACTATACTTTGGTTCCACATATGTCACAGACCTTTCATAGTGTGACCACTGGGTGTCGCTTGGTATAGTCCGATGCTTATGGAGTTCAGTGCGTACAGATATGGATCCGTCAGCTCCTATATGGAGTTTGATATCAAGATGATTCGAGACTATATCTCAAAAAGTCTTGTGGCCACAAGCAATCATCCCAGGAAAGAATTCCGACAGGGTAGAACAATATGGTAAAGGAGTTTGCGCATATTGTTCATTGAGATACAAGTCTGGAGATAAGACATGGATGAGCACATGGGGATTTGACGGTGATAATCTATATCCCCGCACATCCTGGATATCATGACGGAAGGACTATACATATGCGTTGTAACCTCAGCTTGTATGGTTCAACGTGTTGATTTGTATACCCGTGACGTGTGCGTGGGGCATTGCTCACAGACTCATGGAATAGTTCCATTTAACGAATCAGACGTAGGACCTAGGGAGTCCCGCGATATGGAGTATACTCGTTGTGCACTGGGGCAGCGTGTCGGATTAAATTGTTTAATTTAGCAATATTCAGCGATTCTACGAGAATGCATGCATGTCTGTATTTAAGTGTTAAATACAACAATTAGTTACTAATTGTTATTTACTAATTGTATAAGGACATGTAACATATTGTGGACCTTTAGTTGAGTTTACCTAAGTGTGGAATTTGGTGATACCCACTAGGGGGTAAACGTGGTAACTATTCGTGAAGGACAAAATAGTCATGACACACTATGATTATTTAATTGTTAAATAATCATTCTCTCTCTCTTTCTCTCTCTCCTTTTTATATTATATAACATATATTATTATATTATATTATATTTTATATATATATAAAGAGAAAGAAAAGAGAAGAGAAGAGAAGAGAAGAAGGCCAAACGGCCGAGAGAGGGAGAAGAGAGAAATGGAGAAGAAAGAAAAGAGAAAGAAGAAAAGAAAAAAAAAAGGGGAAGAGAGGAAAAATGAAATTGCTTCATTTGTTTTCTTTGCTTCCAATTAGAGCAATTATGAATTGCTTCAAATCTTCATTTTTTATCCTTTTGGAGAAAAGGATGTAAATTCACTCCCGGCCATTTTAGAGATTAAGAGTTAATCCCAGGCTGAATATTAGGCTGTTGTTCTAGCTCATCAAGCCCACTGTGTTGGTGATTAGAACTGCACATGAGTTGGTCTCCATGCGGAATCTAAGAAAAATACATGTATAACGTTACACGTTTGGTGATTTCTCTAATATTATTAATATATTAATGTGATTAATATATTTATTTATTGTGTTTATTGTAAAATTTATATTTTCGCGGCGTTAGGCAATAGACATAATTGCACATGCATATACCCACATGCTTAGATCCTACTACGCCAACAAAATTAACTAAAGATAATTAGTTTTTATTTTCATAAAAGGTTAAGCCTCCTACCTTACTTTATTTATTTATTTTTATTTGTTGTTTTTATTTTACTATGGTTTGTTTTACTTGACCACCTGCTTTTTGTTTACTAACCTCTTTTTAATCTAACTTTTATTTACTCCTCAAACTTTTAATTATTATTGGTTTTTCTATCTAATTTACTTTTATATTTCTTTTTCTTTTTCTTATTTATAACATTTGTTATTATTGTAATTGTTTTCTTTTTATGAGTGGCTGGTTTGAGATCCTACATCTCATCATTTGGTAAAAGGTAATTTCGAAACATTCTTTGATAGTTTATTTGATTCTCCTTCATCTTCTTGTTTATTATTAAATGCATCACACACCATGACAGGACCCGACCCGAGACCCTCAACTATAGATCTTAGCGGCCCTGCCTGGCACCCCGATGGAAATTCCTCAGAGCCTAACTGGGTAAGTTGAGAAATTCCGCGAGGCGAACCCCTTTTTAGTTCTTACTATTACTGAGAAAATCTTGTAATATACATAAAAACGACATCTTAATTTCTCTTTGAAAAACAAATGGGCAAAGTTTCCTTTGTTTTTCAGAAAATCCATATAAAACCTGCAAAGAAATATCATTTCTATTTTAATCACTTCTCAATACTACCAATTCGGACATCTGGTCCTTTCCAAATCAAATCCAACACAATTCAATTATTCATTTAAACCGCAAAATGAGCATAGTCATGAAAAGCAAAAATGATCATCATAATATCGAATTCTTTTCTTGTTGATTCAAAACATACATACAAATATACATGCCTAAAACTACTATGCATAAAGTAAAGAGTGCTATTTAGCACATTTACATTTACAAAAATGATCTTTTGCTTCAGCCCACTACTCGGCAATAGGAGAATCAGCAGCTTGCGTACCAAGACCTGCACCTGGGAAAGGGTTTAGAAAATATAAAACACAAAACGGGTGAGCTAAAGGAGCTCAGTGAGTGCAAATAGGATTTCAAATAAAATAACCTTATGTGTAGATAGCAAATTCTAAAGTTCATGCAGAAATCATGCTTCTAAAATTGAGGTAAATATGTAAAACGGTTTCTAATATCATATGCTAATGAAATCTTGCTGAGCGGGTTTTAACAATATCTTCAGAAAACAATATCCAGAATCTGTATAACAAAATAACTGTTGTGTGCATATAAATGCATAAATGCTATCGGTAAATCAAAAACTAATAAAATCCTCGCTCGGCCATTTTCTTTCTAAATTGTACCAATGGTAACCCTAAAGCTCTATACTTATGCAGCGACTCAACTAGCACCGCACACGTGAGTAGGTCACGGGGCACCTCAACTAGCAGCACCCACAGTGACATCTCAAGACATCTCACTGGCTATGCAGTGGAATCCTACATCGCATACATATAGCGAGATATTACCCCTTACACATAGGGCGACTCACATGACTCGACATCCTGACTTCCCAGAGTTAGTGACACACTCCCAAGACCTGCCCATGTGCACGGGATATACCGATCGGGTCTAAAACAATCATCACCACTGTAATCTGAGGGTACCAATGGCCTTTAAAACAAATGCAGAAATTTTAAAACTGTTTCTCCAATCAAACATGTAAAAGCATGTCTATGAATATATATCAATATCATAAATCATGTTTATTCATCGAAAGCTCATAAAACATACATATTCATTATGCGAAAACATAATAAACGAAGAGTAAAAGAAATGGCAAATTTTTACTCACAACCAATCCGCGCTTAATTTTGCTCCCGTTATCGCTCTCGGTTATCTTCACCTATGTGCCATAAATGACATTTAGAACTAAATCAAATGCTAGAATCTCATGTAACTACTAAATACCCTAATCGGCATACAAAGCCCGGATGCATACTACTTCCCAAATTTTATTTACGAGCATTTAATCTAATCTAACTCACCATCCGGCGCCCTGGAAAATATTAAACGCCTTATAACTTGGTTGAATATAATTGCCCTTCACTTTTCCAAAATGGATAATTATGTCCCATTTTTTTCATTTTTGGTTTTTCCATCGACCATATTCATTCAATTTATAATATGCACCATTTACACACAATAACTCAATCAAAACATCATTCAATCCCTAACTTCCTTAAAGTGGCAGAATTTCACCCTAGGTTCCAACACATTCCTTTTCTCAATTTCTTGTTCTAATTACAACAAAATCAAGCCAATTTCATTCTAAGGCCTTAATTACAACTAATTGAAATTTCTACATCAAAATCACCAAAAACCCACCCTAATTCTTACCTTGCCAATTTCTTCAAATTGATTACTCCTTCAAGCTCCACACTAGAATTCAACTCAATTTAAGCCAAGAACACACACAAGAATATCAATTGAAGCATTCTTGAAAGCTCACTATCAAACTCATAAAACAATGCTTTTCTTACCTCTTTTTCTTGAATTTCCACTAATTGAGGCTTCAATTGAGTTTAGGGATTGGTATATAACCTTATTTTGGCTTGATTACACATGACAAATCATAAACAAAAACTGAAATTTCACTATAGCAGCCCCCCTTCACCTTGCACGAATTTGGTCTCTTTTTTTGCTCTAAGTGTTGGCTTTTGATCTCTCCAACATTCTGTACACTTCTAACATATATATATAGTGCTCCCTCAATTGACCATTTTTCCCTTCAACTTACTTAAAATTACTAATTTTCTATTAGTTGAAAACTAATTATAAAATTACTTCATTTGTAACTATCTAGTTAGAATAGTCCAAAGAACTAACTAGAAATTCCAACTTGGCAATCTATGAGATTTCTTCTAATTGGTCTATTATCTAATATATGGATTATGTTTCTCAACAAAGGCTAGTTCCTTACATCACCCTTAAATGAAAATTCATGTAGTAAATTAGGATTTCCTTTTCCAAGCCAATGGAGAAAATTTTCAAAACTATTCTAGAGTCGTCCGGCGCACCGATCGAGTGTGAAATTACAAAATCAGGTCTAATATCTCTCATGTGCACTACAAAGGAAATATTTCTAATAGGGTTAAAATCAAGTAACCCTACGGTGTCTTATTTACTCTATACCGAAATCTAGGCGCCAATACTACTAATAGGGATTGGATATTACACACCATGGCCGATAATGAAAGTGTTCATGAAGATCATGATAATGCACCTATCTGAACCATGCATGAATACTTTCAATCTCCTCGCAACTCTATGCCTTCATGCTTCATTTTTCCCTTGATGTCAATAACTTCATATTTAAGCCTGGAATAATTCCCTTAATTCTAAATTTTTATGACTTAGAATTGGAAAGAGCATATTTGCATTTGAAAGAATTTAAAGAAGTTTATAGTACATTTAATGACCAAGGATGTAGTGAAAAAATAATTAGACTTAAATTGTTTCCATTTTCATTAAAAGGCAAAGTAAAAACTTAGCTTAGTTCTTTGAAACCAAGGTCAATAGATACTTGGCAAGAAATGCTAAGCGAATTTTTAAAGAAACTTTTCCTAACACATAAAACCAATACTTTGAAAAGACAAATTCAAAATTTTTCTCAAAACGAAAATGAAACATACTTTCAATGTTGGGAAAGATTCAAAGATTTGCTAAATTCTTACCCCCATCATGATTTTGAAAAATGAACAACACTTAGCTTTTTCTATGATGGTTTAATTCCTAAGACAAAATAATTCATAAAAATCATGTGTAATGGAGAATTTTTAGAAAAATTCAGATGAGGCATTTGATTATTTGGATCATTTATTGGAAAATTCTCAAAATTGGTAAATTACTATTTCTACCAATTCAATTAGATCTAATCTTACAAGTTCTAGTGGAGGAAAATATCAATTGAATCAGGAACATAATCTAAGTGCTAGGGTAGCTAGTTTGGATAGGAAAGTGGAAGCCATGGAAATAAGGAAACTAAGGAAATCCAAATCCATTCTTACTGAAGACGTTTGTGGTATTTGTAACATTGTTAGCCTTCCCATAAATGCGTGCCCACACCTTCTAATTTTTAAAGAAGCCATGCATGAGCAAGTGAATACCACAAACTATACTAAAAAATCTTTTCCAGCTCAGTACTCTAACACCTATAACCCAAATTAAAGAAACCATCCAAATTTTAGTTGGAGAAATGATAATAATGTCTAAACACAACCTCAACAAAAGCCTTCAAATCCTCCTCCATATCACTCGCCAAACATAAAAACCCTTGAGGACACGTTGAAAGCATTCATGTGTGAGCAATCAAAATTCAATGATCAATCTTCATAGCCCATTAATGAGATCAATTGTACACTTTCTAATCTGACATTGTTTGTGCACAATCAAGAAAAAAGTAAGTTTCGTTCTCAACCTAAACTCAATCTCTTAAATCAATTCAATGTAAATGAATTTTGTGAAAAAGGAAACTCACTTGAAGATATGAATGCCATCACAACACTTTGTAGTGGTAAGGTTATTGATAAAACTCTTCCTTCAAAAAAAGATAAATATAAACCACCTGAAGTAGAAAATGAGAAGAAAAAAAAAATTCAAAGCCTTTTGAGATCAAATAGTGCCCAATTCCTGCCTCATTTCCCCATAGATTGAAACCCACTAAAAGTTGAACATAAATTCTGACATCTATGAACTTTTCAAGCAAGTCGAAATAAATATCCCATTGTTAGATACAATAAAACAAGTCTCGTCTTATGTTAAATTTTTTAAAAATTTGTGCACAGTCAAAAGAAAGCTTAATGTTTGAAAAAAAGTATTTTTGACTGAAAGTGTAAGTTTAATCATTCAACCAAACACTCCTTGAAAACATAAGGATCTTAGATGTCTAAAAATTTCTTGTGTGATTGGTAATTTTAAGATTGATCGTACATTGCTTAATTAGGACCTAAAGTTAATCTTTTGTCTTACACTATTTATGAGCAATTAGGACTTGGTGAGCTCAAACATACTCTATTCACTCTTCAACTTCCTGATAAAAGTGTGAAAGTTCCAAGAAGAGTAGTGGAAGATATAATTATTCAAATTGATAAATTTTATTTTCCTATTAATTTTATTGTTTTGGATACATATCGTGTTTTGAACTTAAATACTTAAATTCCAGTCATTCTAGGTCGTCAATTTCTTGTAACTACTAATTCTTTAATTAATTGTAGAAATAGTCTTTTGAAGTTATCATTTGGTAAAATGACTTGTGAATTGAATGTTTTTAATATTTCCAAGTTATGGATGATGATAATGTGTTTGAAGTTGATCTAATTAAAGAAATTGTACATGATAAATTTAATGTCTATTCTTCTAATAATGATTATAAAATGGAAAACAATTTTAAAACTCATTCTTCTTCACATGCTTTTGAAATAGACAAGTGGTGAACAAGATTTGAGAAATTACCGCCAAATACGAACGCTCCCTTATTATCAAATGTGCAACCACCAAAATCTAAATTGAAGCCATTACTATCTCATCTCAAGTATTCATTTTTGGGTGAAAATGAATCATTTCCAATAATCATCTTGTCTACGTTAAATTCACTGCAAGAAAAGAAGTTACTTGACACTTTGAAATTTTACAAAATGCATTAGGATGGACCATTGCTGATATTAAAGGAATTAACCCTTAATATCCATATATAACATTTATTTAGATAATAATGCCAAATCCTCTAGAGAGATGCAACAAGGCTCAATCATAACATGAAAAAAGTGGTAAGATATGAGGTCCTTAAGCTTTTAGATTTATAAATCATTTGTTCTATTTCTAATAGCAAATGGGTAAGTCCAATTCAAGTTGTACCTAAGAAATCTGGAGAAACCGTAGTCAAAAATGAAAACAATAAATTAATTCTAACTATAACTGTTCCTAGTTGGCACATGCGCATTAACTATTGGAATCTAAATTCAATGACTAGGAAAGATCACTTCCTTCTACCTTTTATAGATCAGATTTTAGAAAGGGTAGCTGGACATGAATTTTATTATTTTCTAGATGGGTATTCTGGGTATAACTAAATTGAAATTGCACTTGAGGATCAAGAAAAAAACTACTTTCATATACTGATGAACACATAAAAATGCATATTTATTAAGAGATTTAGTCACTATTTTATGTCACTAATTTTAGCATTTTTTGTATTTTTAGCTTGAAATAAAATGTTTTCCTTAAATTGTGATTAATGAATGTTATTTACACAGGTTTAGGTAAAATAGATGTAACTTTTAATGTAAAAATCAAAATGAAGAAATTCTTGAACCTGACTCAATCTTACACAAACTTGAAGAATAGTTGAAAAGCCAAATCCAATAAGTTATGGGCCAAAAATTGAGATGCAATAGAATTGGGTTACAACTTCTGCTCAGCTTGACCCAACTCAAGTATTTGGACTTTATTTCACAAAATACGTATCTAATTGGTATAATTCTTGAAGCTTTGAAATACTGACTTAAGTATCAACAACTCTTATGTTGATGGTAAAGTCCAAATCAACTGTTATTATGGACCAAATTATATTGCAAATGGGTAAAAGGCTTGTTGGCTGAAATCTGACACAAATGTGGCATTTTGCCCATATCTCATTGGATACTCATCCAATTTGCATGAACCTGGTAGCTATGGATAGAAAAGACAAAATGCTACCATTGTATATCAGTCACAAAGGCTACATCTATCATTTATATTATCAAAAGATGCTATAAGTGGGTGAACGAGTGGTTGGCCTAAATGATTGAAGATTGAAGTCACACTAAATATATTTCCATTCATTGCCTATATAAGGACACTCTTGGGAAGTTTTCAACAGTTAAACAATTCTCTCTTATTTTTTTCTCATTAACATACATTGTAATCTAGACTAGAGTTCATGCAAGGCTAAGAGATGAATTTTTATGTGTAATAAACTTACTTCTATGCTTTGATTCTTTGTCAAAAACTCTTATCTATTTTATTTTCTATAATCTAAAGGTTATAATTCTCATGTTTTATATATTTTTAGTTATGCTATCTTTATGTGATTCTTGTTTAATATAATTGTTATTGATTACATTGTTTTACATGCTAATCTTTTATTGCAATATTGTCAATCGATATATTGTCGATCTTGGATAACATGTAAAGACAATAATTATTTGATATTTAAGTTGATCTATTATTTCAATATTGTCAAAATGATATATTATCAATCTTAGCTAACTTATATAAATAAACATGGTTTGTGTTAATGTTTGCAAAAAGTTTAGTCGTATCAAATACATGTGTTTTCAAATGTGCTATATTTTACATATCTTCTGATTGATTATTTGGGATGTGAAACTTTCAATTAAGTTAGAAAAATTGAATTAAAGTGTAGAGTAGATTTATAAAGCATAATTATGATTCTTGAAGCCTTGTTTCATCATAAGACATTTTTCTTAATTCATAGATAATTCGATCTCATCCACTTAAACCAATTAATTAATTTTCTCCTTTGCTACTGCTTTAATGTTTTACTTCACTAACCTATTTTGTCAAAATCTTCCTCGAGGGATCGACACCTTAATCTATACTGCGATAGCCGCATTATATTTTGAGCGTAAATAAAATTTGGCGCCGTTGCTAGGAAGGCACACTAAGCGAAAGTAGGTTGCGTTTATTAATACTAAAACGGTAACTTTGTATATTTTCTTTTCTTTTTAAAATTTTAGTTTTTAAATTTATTTTTCTTATTGTAATTTATTTTGTTATTCATGGTTGGTTCTACTAACTAATTTAGTTCATTTTCTTTTATTTGGTTGTTGTACTTTGCACTTTATTTTTTTAATTCATTATTGAACTTTATTTTTTTAGTTAATTTGTCGTATTTTATTTTATTTTAATGGCTGGTTCTACCGACTAACTATGTTAATTTTATTTTATTTATTTATTTTACTTTATTTATTTATTACAGTTTTTTTATTTATTGTACTTTATTTTTATTTTATTATATTTATTTATTGTACTTCATTTTCTTTTATTTATTTATTACAATTTTTTATTTATTGTACTTTTTTTTATTTTCTTTTTTTTATTTATTGCACTTTTATTTATTTATTTATTGCACCTTTTTTATTTATTAATTGTACTTTATTTTTATTTATTTATTGTATTTTTTTCTTTAATTAATATGCTATATTTTTATTTTATTTTATTTTAATGGCTGGTTCTACTACCTATCTTTTTAATTATTTATTTATTGTACTTTACAGTTTATTATCTTTTATTCATTTATTGTATTTTATATTTATATTTCATGACTGGTCTTATCACCTAATTCATTTATATTTCTTGTTGTGTTTTACTTCACTTCTTAATTTTTCCTTGAGAATTTCCTTCATTAAAAAAAAATAGTAAAAATATTTGTTAGGATGTATGCATCGACTTAGAAACAAACGAGTAAGATTTTTTAGAAAAATAAACTAGAACCATCACCACAATTTGTAAGGAAAGCGAATTCACCGTCTAGTTCATCTTGTAATTCTAATACAGTGAGCCAACACGAGGATAACCCCGTTAGAACTCTAAAAGATTACTTGCATCCTACTCGCACAGCCACACCATCACGCATTATATTTTCACCTAACACACCACATTCGGATATTAAACCTGGAATAATACAACTTCTACCCACTTTTTATGGTCTAAATAGTGAAAAAAATCTTATGGGCATGTTAGGGAATTTAAAGAGGTAATTGCCACCTTCCATAGCCAACCTGAAGCCATAGACACTGTTAGGGTTAAATTTTTCCCTTTTTCTTTGAAAGACAAAGCAAAGAGTTGGCCATACTCTTTGAGACCAAGGTCTATAGGAATTTGGGCAAAAATAACCTAAACTTTTTTTAATAAATACTTTCCACAACACAAAACTAATGGCCTGAAAAGACAAATTTTTTCTTTCTCCCAAAAGACAGTGAAACCTTATATCAAGCTTGGGAAAGGGTTAAACAGTTGCTAAATCTTTACCCTCACCATGGGTATTAAAATTGGCATTTGATTAGCAATTGTTATGAGGGACTTATAATTAGAGAGTGCCAATTTGTTGAGATTATGTGTAATAGGGAGTATCTTCACAAAGATCTTGAGGAAGCCATAGAATTCCTTAATGACTTAATCGAAAAAGCTCATACATGAGTTGGACCTATGATGAAAACAAAGAAATCAATAGTCAAATCACTAAGCTGACCAGTGCCTTAATTGTACAAGAGCGAGGTATGTTTTCATTTCAACCTTAATCTAATCCAAAAGGACAATTCATGGCACAAGCTTCTACTTCTAATGCACAAAATCTCAAAGAAGTCAATGCCATTACTACTCGAAGTGGTAAGATTATAAGTGAGCCTACTTCTCCAAATAACCTATCTATGAGTAGTAACGACGCCGTCGTTGAAAAAGAGGCCACAGTGAAAAAAGAGCCCGAAAATAAGCTTTCAATCCTAGTGCCTTTTCCTCAAGCTCTTCGACCTGTTGGAAAAAAGTATTTTTGGTAGAACAAGTAAGTGCAGTAATTGAACAAAAGACACCATCCAAGTATAAAGACCTAGGATGTCCCACAATCTCCTACCAAATTAGGACACATGAGTTTGGTCAAACTTTGTTGGACTTAGGAGCAAGTGTAAATTTAATGCCTTATTCTATTTACATGCAATTAGGACTTAGTGAGATTAAACCTACATCTGTAGTCCTACAATTAACTGATCGATCAATTAAGAAACCACGAGGAATAATAGAAGATGTTTTATTGCAAATTGATAAATTTTACTGTCCTATTGATTTTCTTATTTTAGATACTCATTATGTGGTTAACATGGAGTCTAAAATACCTCTTATTTTGAGGAGACTTTTTTTGGCCACTGCTAATGCTCTTATTAATTACAAAAATGGTCTAATAAAATTATCTTTTGGGAATATGACTCTTGAGGTGAACACTTTTCATATTGACAAGCAACCACGAAAAGAAGACAAATGCTATCATTTATATATGATAGACACACTTATAGCAGAGGAAGCTTATAAAAATCATAGCTATAAATCTTCAGAAAACCTCTTTGATTTTGATTTTGAAAAAATGTATTATCCTGATGAAAAAACTGATGTGTTTAGTATTTTTGACTTACAGGATAAAGGGACTCAATTTTTGCAGACATGCTTTGAAGAGTTGCCACGAGAGAGGGAGAAACTGAAACCATCAAACCTCGAGACACTATAAGTTGAGATTTCTCCACTGCCCAAAGGTTTGAAACACGCATTCTTAGGACCAGGTGATTCCTTTCCTATCATCATTTCTTCTGAACTTAGTGCTAAACAAGAAGAAAATTTGATAAAAATTTTAAAAGAACATAAGTCTGCACTAAGTTGGACCATAGCTAATATTAAAGGTATTTCTCTATTGATATGCTCCCATAGAATTCATTTAAAGGAAGGTACCCAACCCCGTAAGGACCACAAAAAAGACTTAACCCAACAATAAAAGAAGTAGTGAAGAAAGAGGTCTTGAAACTATTAGATGTGGGTATAATTTATCCAATTTCTATTAGTCAATGGGTAAGTCCAACTCAAGTAGTTCCTAAGAAATCTAGGGTTACTGTTGTGAAAAAGAAGAATAGGATACTTGTTCTAACTAGGGTAGTAAGTGGTTGGCGAATGTGCATTGATTATAAAAAATTCAACACAACCACTAGGAAAGATTATTTTTCATTGCCTTTTATCTACCAAATTTTAGAACATGTAGCTGGCCAACTCAAGTGGTACAAGGACGGATTCGTTAGGCAATTTAAGCTCAGCGAGCTGGGTTCGATTCCTTGGGGGGTGCAATTTGGTGTCCGGTCGCGTGCAAACTTGAGGTTATGCTGGGGCCTTCCCCCAGGTGACGCAAAACATGGGTCGTGACAATCAACACCTGTAGAATCAAAAGGAACAAGATTATCATGAGCCAGAGAGGGAGAATCTTCGATGGGAAGATTATTCTGTGGGACAAGAATAGGTTCAGTGTTTAACTCAGGAAGAGGAATAATATATGAAACTGGAAGAGCCTTTGTGATTGACATATTTTCGAAAACAGAGGAAGAAAAGAAAGGGGAAGACTAAAAAAAGGTGATATCAGTAGAAATGAAATGACGTCGAGTGTCAAAAGAATAACATCTATATCCTTTCTAAAGACGTGAGTAACCAAGAAAAATATATTTTTCGGACCGAGCGGATATAGAAGTTATTCTTCTGACACTCGATGTGAGTAACCAAGAAAAATATATTTCATGGACCGATCGGATAATTTGTCTTGACTAGGAGAGAAGACATGTACAAAATATATGCAGCAAAAGACACGCGGCGAAAGAGGAAACAATGGTTGATTAGGATACATAACAAAATGAGGGACCTGATGGTGTAACACATATGAGGGCATTCAATTTATCAAAAAACAAGCAGTAAGAACAACATTCGCCCAAAAGTAAAGTGCTAGTAGTTTCAATAAGATATTTGTTCTTACACTCAACAACTCCATTTTGTTATGGAGTATAGACATAAGAAGACTGATGTAAGATACCCTAGGAAGACATAAATTTAGTAAAAGGAGCAGAAAAATATTCACGTGCTAATCACTATATAATATACGAATAATATTAGAGAATTGTGTCTTAATTTCAGCACAAAAGAATTCAAAGATGGAAAATAATTTAGAGCGATCTTTCATTAAAAATAACCAAGTGCAACACAAATAATCATCAGTAAACGTAACAAAGTATTTAAAACCTAAAACAGAAGAGAATCAACTCAGACCCCAGACATCTAAATGAACTAATTCAAAAGGGGATGCAACCCGATTATTGACACACTTTGGAAACAATCTACAAGAGTGTTTTCTAAGCTGACAAAACTCACAGTTGAAAGATGATAGAATAGAGAGACCTAGAACCATTTTTTGAAGCTTTAATAGATTTGGATGTCCCAAACGATTATGAAGAAGTATTGGTGATTCAGTGAAAATGCATGCAACAGAAAGTTAAGGAATACTCAGATGGTAAAGCTCTTGTGACTCACGACCTATGTCAATCATCTTTCCCATACTGCAATCCTATATAAGAACAGAATCATTAACAAAAGTGATTGCACAGTTTAAAGAGCGAGTGAGTTTACTGACAGAGACAAGATTAAAAGGATAATGCGGTATACAAAGAACACATTTTAAAGGTAAGGAAGAAAGAGGATGTGCTAAACCAACTGCTTAAGGAGTAGTTATGGACCCATTAGCTAAGGTGAAAGATGGCAATAAACTAGATGTAGAAGTATGAGAAAGTAATTGAACATTACTAGAAATGTGGTCAGAGGCAACAGAATCAAAGACCCAGGGTCCTAAAGAAGCAGATTGGGTAAAGCAAGTGACCGAATTAGCAGTATGTGAATGAAAGAGGTAGACTGCTTAGTCGCTTAGTATTTAAGGTATTCCTCATAGTTGATACAGGTGAGAGTCATGAATGGAGGTTTCTTGTCTAGTTTAGAACTCTTAGCAGTTATATTGGCTCGTAAATCGGAGAGAAGGAAAAAGGAGAAAACAACTAACAACCAAGAGAAGTTTTCCAATAACACACTAGCAGTGTTTGGTGACGGCAACGGCAGGCGGCAACGAGAAGTGATATGGTGGCAGGTATTTAGTTCACCGGCGTTGTCTGAAGCTATTATTGTTGGTGGTGATGACTCATGCGCGTCGAATGAGGAGATCGACAATCACGTGACGCCAGCTAAGAGGTGGCACGAAAGCGCCTGTCTGCCGACCTATGAGTGCACAACTGCTATAGGCTTAGTCGTTAGCCTTGTCTGAGTTCATGGGAAAGATGATCGTTAGAGAAAAGTCACTGGTTAAAGAGATCGAAAACTAACCAATAATATGGGCAGCGTGTACGGTGGCCAATGACTATTGGGCTATTGTAGAAGTGATCATCAACATTGTCTAAAGGCAGGGACACCGACGGTAAGAGTCCATATGCACCAAAAAATTAGGGTAGATTCTGGTAGGTGGCACATGGTGGTGCATCCAGCAGGGTTCAACGCCTGCCTTCTTGGAGTTTTGTTAGCGAGTTACTAGTGTTCTCAAAGCTGAAGACACGACTATTGAAAAAATGAAGAAAATATGGTGGCCAGAAAAAGAACAGGCGACTTTGCCGAAATAATTAAGGATCGAAAAGAGCATAATGGCTCTGATACTATGTAAAGAAATAGATAAAGAAGAATACTTATCAATTGATAACAAGAAAAATACATCATTATATAAGTGAAGTTATGTGTCCTATTTGGAAGGTCAATTAGTCTTATTTGGAAGGTTATCAATCTATTTCCTATTCTATGATATTGAACATAAATATATACAAAATACCATATACATTTCAACAACGCTCTCAACACTTGAGAGAATTTTCTAACACTTAGCAAAATTCACTTCTCTCTCTCTCCTTTTGACACCTTGGCCGAATTTTTCATTATTAATTGAGCAACATATTGCTCTCTCATTTGTTTATTATGTTTCTTCCATTTTCTTACCTAATGGCATCTATTATCTAGGTCAATGTTTCCATTAGTGTTTTGTTTATTAATGTTTACAATAAACTAAATGAAAAAATAATAAAATGAAAAATTATTTAAATGAACTTGCCTAAATCTAGGCCAAATAAGAAAATATTTTCTCATTATTAAGAAATATATTAAGGCCTACCATTAACAAGTGCCACTCATTTATACTAATTATATTATTTAATTAATATTAAACAAATGAATTAATCATATTAAATTATAGTAGAAACACATGTCCATTTAAATTAAAAAATAAATTGTTTGATTTCAATTTAAATAATTATATCATATATTATTATTATTTTATTTAATAAACATTTTAATGAATAAAATAATAATATTATTTGTATAACAAATAAGGTCATTTTGATAATTTCTAAATCAAACAATAATTGGCTCACAATGTGCCATGTGTCAATATCCCATTGGTCAATAACTAATTATTAACTAATTGATGTACTTAACTATTAAGTCTTGATACATGGACGACCAGAGGGAGACCGAAGTAAATGCCCGGTCTGCTGAAATTTTTTAGATCGAACTATTCAATCCAGTACATTGCCTCAGTGCACAACGAGTACACTTCATATTGTAGGACTCTCTAGGTCCACTCTCGATTCGTCAAATAGAACTATTCTGTAAGTCTGAGATCTATACCCCACATATATATTATAGATATTACAAATCAATACAGTACACCATACAAGTTGAGGTGGTAGCGTATACGTATAATCCTTCCGTCAATTATATCTTGGAAGATCAGGGATATAGATCCCTATCGTCAAATCCCTATGTACTCATCCATGAGCTTATCTCTAGACACATATCTTAATAAACAATATATGCAAATACTTTTACAATATTATTTAACCCTGTAGGAAACTCTTTTCCTGGGTTTGTTGCTTATAGCCATAAGACTTTTTAAGATACAATCTCTAAGTATCCAGATATATAACTCATCTATGTGAGCTAACGAATTCTATATCTGTACACATCGGACTCCATAAGCATCTAACCATACCCAACAACACCCAGTGGTCACACCATAAAAGGTCTATGGCATGCTTGGGATCAAAGTATGATGGATCACTTACAAGTCTACCGTGGTACTTAGGTTAAAGGATCATGTATACTACTCAACTCGAGAGAACCTTCCATTGACGACTTCATGGTATATTTATTAGAGTCCTCATTGAGTCTGTTCAGTATTTAGTCCTTACTGAATATCTGCATGCTATACAAACTTCCAGTAGGCCAATAGTCAGCTAAGAACAACCATTTAGACCATCTAGGTATAGTATACACTAGTCTATGTAAAAGGATTCCACCGACAGACCTGCATTGGTAAATTAAGATCAGGAACATATAATTTGAGAATAGACTTGTATAATAACATTACTTAACACCTATTACAACTCTTGCAACTATGTTATTATTAATATTTCTCAAGTCTTTGTAGCATCACAGATAAAATTCTAACTCTTAGACTTCACTGATTAATATAACATCTAATCCTTTAGCATTTATAGTTTTTAGTATGTTAACTCTTCGCATTGATCTAAACTTCTTTAGACCAAATCTGAACCCTTTCAGATCATATAATGTCTATAGCGTCACAAGTATTGAACCATTTAATAATAGTAATTATCAATTTAACAAATAATGAATTAGATAAATATTATAAAATAAAATATTCATACAATAATGGGATGGCTCGTATGCACAAATCCCAACACCAAGAACATCGGCTAGTTTCTCAAAGTTCACCCAAGAAAAGACTAGGACTCCTAAAATGGATTTTAAAAAGTATCAGTAGCCAGAGACAGGCTAAGGAGAACGATTAACCCACCAATCAGGTATGCACAAGCAGATCTAGTTTCTCATACTTTCAATTTTGCTTACACTCTTGAATATGATGAGCCTAGAATATTTAGTGAGTCTACGAAGAGTGAAAACAAAAAGGAATGGCAGTAGACCATGGAAAAATAGATTAGTTCTCTTAAGAAGAACAATACTTGGAAGTTGGTGGAGAGACCTAAAAAAAAAGTAGATGGATGTATTAGGATTTTCTCTGAGAGAGGGAGTTGGCTTTCATGAGATATTCTCTCTAATTGTCAAGCACACATCTATTAGGATTTTCTTAGCCATATGTGCAAACCTTGATTTACATCTGGAGCAGATGGATGAAAAGATAACTTTTCTGCATAGAGAGCTTGAAGAGACAATATACATGGCACAGCCACAAGGGTTCGAGGAGCCTAAAAAGGAAGATCGGGCTTGCTTACTAAATAAGTCATTATATGGGTTAAAGCAATCACCTAGACAGTGGTATAGGAGATTTAATAAATTTATGATAGCTAGTGGCTTTAATAGGAGAAATATGACGGATGCGTTTACTTCAAGAACATAATTTGTGGATGATGTATTTGCATCTATAAATTAATGATATGTTGATCGCATGTAAGAATATGGAAGAAATACTGAAACTCAAGAAGCAGTTGAGCGGTAAGCTTAAAATGAAGGATTTGGAAACAGCAAAGAGAATATTGGGTATATATATTGTAATAGTTATAAGAGATGTTATATTCTTGCCTTAACAACTATCTATACTCAAAATTATAGAGAAGTTCGGTATGTCCAATACAAAGACTGTCTCTACTTCTTTGGCTATACATTTCAAACTTTTAGCAGCACAGTTGCCAACATCTAAAGAGGAAAAACTGCAGATAAGTAAAGTATCATATACAAGCATTGTAGGGACCATCATGTATGCAATGGTCTATACAAGACCAGACATAGCACATGCTATGACTGTAGTGAGTAGATACATGGCAAATTCGGGTATGGATCACTGGCTTGCAGTGAAGTGGATTCTGAGATATCTCAAAGGGACATTGAATCATGGGTTGATGTATAAGAGGGATGAGGACAGCAGTGAAATAGTAAGAGGATACATAGACTCAGATTATGCAGGTGATCTAGACAAGAGAATATCATTGACGGGTTACGTATTCACAGTGTTTAGGTGTACTGTGTGTTGAAGATCAGTTCTACAACATGTGGTTGCATTATCTACCACAGAGGCAGAGTACATAGCTGTTAGTAAAGCTATTAAGGACGCTGTATGGTTGAAAGGCATATGCGCAGAGGTATTGGCTAGTGAAGATGTGAACATCGGTGTATATTATGATAGCCAAAGTACCATACACCTAATCAAACATCAAGTGTTTCACGAGAGGTCGAAATATATTGATGTACGACTCAATTATATTCAAGAGATTGTCCAAAGTGGTGAATTTAGTCGAAAGAAGATAGAGTCGTCTAAAAAACCTACTGACATATTGACTAAGCCACTGCCCTTGGCTAAGTTCATTCTATGCAATAACTTAACCGAAGTCACTACTTTATGAAGGTGACCGAAGATGCGGAGATGAAAGATCTAGTTACTTTATGGATGATTTTGAATCAAAGAGGGGATTTTAAGAGAATATTGATTTAAAATCATCGAAATATAATTTGGAGAGCAACCCAAGTGTGTAGGGTACGCAATGATCAAAGACGGATGCGAAAGAGGCGAAAGGCACAAGGGGTAGTACCCAGGTGTGGGTGTTGCAGTGACTAGGTCCTGGGCGCCGTAGCACCCAAAACAAAACCTGAGCTACGCAGTGCTAGGTGACCAGCGCTGCAATGACGAGGTGCAAAGTGCTACGGCGCCCAGCGTGGGTACAGTTTCCCACTTTGTTTCGACCTTCTTTCATCTCCCAATGGTTCCAGGACTCCTTAATACGACTCCTACATGTTTAGAGTAAACCTAGGTCTTTCTAATGCCTATATGAAGGCTCTCTATTGACTTGTAAACAAATATTTAAAAATATTTGTAAGAACCTAAGAAATCTTTGTGATTAAAACATACTTTGTAATTCTTAGTGAGAAAAAATCCTTAGGTTACAAGAGAAAGTGTTTCTTTGTAAGTCTTTCTTGTAAAATGCATACTTTGTGAGTGCCTTAAGATTTAATAATAAGAGTGAGTGATCTTGATTCGTCGTGGAATGTAGTTTGTCATGCCATGTATTGTAAGATCCTAAACAATAACTCATTGTTGAGCTGCTTCATTTTCAATTCTTGCATTGTTATACCAAATAAAATACCAAAATAAAATCTGGCAAGCTGCATCTTACATCATGGATCAAGTAAAGTAGTAATGATTAAGAATCTGTTAATCCTATAGTGGATTTCTAATATTTCTCATACTTTATTCTCATCTTGGTTAATTATAATTCCAACGAAAAATCTTTACTTTGACTCAATTTTGATAAGTTGGAATATATTTTACAAATTTCATTGAAATAGATAATATATGTCACACTTAATAAAATACGAAATTTAATATGAATTCATAGAAAGTTTATAAAAATATCACAAAATGCTCAACACTCTCCCAATCCCCGCTAACTGATGGTCTCTCTCTTCTCTTTTTATTTTTCTTCTCTAAAAAATAACTCCCATATAATCCATCCTCTTCTTCTATCTAGTCAAATGCCTTCTAAAATTTCAATGCAGTTGCCAACATCAAGTAAGCAAAATTCAACCTTATTGGAAGATCCAACACCACACTACCTTTGTACTCAATTTTCTCTCTTTCTACGTAACTTTTAAAAGCTTGCAATCTCATTGTAGAAGATCTAGCATGTTTCACTTTATTGAGTATACAAATAACACTCTTATTTAATTCCTTTAACCTATCTATTATAATTAAAATCAAAATGTGCCCATAACCATGCAGATGTATAAATTGCCCATTCAATACTATTGAATCATCTTTCTAATTCTTTAATTTCTTCCTTAGATAACTTACAATAACATTGTTGAAGTACATTATCAACTATTATGGTAAAGACTTTCTCTATGCCCTAATCCAACAAATACGTTTTCAGTTATTTTCGATCGTTTCTCCTTTATAGTTTGAAATAGGAACTTATAATCCTCTTATGTAACTACGAATCATTATCTATAAAGTGAACCGTGACAACTATGTAGTTGTGAACATGAATGGAAGTCTATGTATTGGTTGTTAAACTCACTAATTGTCCACTAATCAAACTCTTCAACATAGCTTTCTCCTTAACAAATAACTCAATTGCATCATTTGTTATAGGTTTACGTGATGAGACATCAAATCTAAGAACACTACAAAATATATTAAAATGGCAATTCATCCATCACCATTATTTTCACAATTGCCTATCAACATACTTCTTGATATTATTAACTATGACACAACATTACTCTCCCCTCTCTCTCTGGTTAGTTTTTTTTTTCCATTTTTTTTGTTCATTAATTACTCTATTCTTATAATCTTTACATCTCTTTATGTGCTTTCCCATACCGCTAGTTCTGTAAAATATTAAATTATAAATAATTATTTTACTACAATAATTGCATTTGGCTTTGTGATTCATGATTTTATATCGCGTGAAGTGCAATCACACTTTTGATCTTGGTGCAGATGCTTATTGTTAGACCTATAATGTTATTTATGCCCTTAAAGCATGTGAAATCATATTTTATTTTATTAATAAAAGTTTATTCATACATATAATTGAGCATACATTGGTAAGCCCATATTTATAAAGTATGTGATCTATGTATTAGGCATATGATGCTAATACAGAGGGTATAGATAATAATCATAAGTTCTTTATAAATTAAATCATGTTCACAAACATTAATGAAAATGGTATTTCATTATGTAAGGTTGTAGTTTTTCTGCTTCTCATAGTGGATGATTTACCTTGATCATCGAAGTAAAGACTTCGAGTAGAAAAAATAGTGTATATGTTACATTGAACAAGATTACTATGAATTTTGATCTGGCTAACTAAATGTCATAGATCTTAATTCACAAAAGCTTTAATAAGCTTGATTGATCTTAATCCTGAATAGGTAATGAACTTACATTCATGCGTTGTATCTTTTGAGTTATCACAGAGTGAGATCCAAATAAATGGCCAAAATCTCGATAGCTTTGAGATATAATTTCATGGGTCGTAAAAACATATATTTGTAAGATGAAATCTAATAATTAATGTTCACCTAAGATGTTTGTAGTTCTTGATCATTAGAATCTGTGGCCACAGTTTATTCAATAAATTATTTATTGAATAATAATATTTATTTGTAAATTTATTTACAAATATAGACATATTAAAAGTGATCATTAGAGCATTCAGTGACTTAGGGACAAATAAGTAATTAAGGCGGAAAGACAATTTTTTTTCATAGCCTAGCATTAATTATAGACATCACTTATAGGGTCAATTAAGTGGTTATTATTAGTCTAAAGACTAAGCCTAATTTAATTAAAATAAAGTTTAATTAAATTGCTTTTACTTAATAATATTGGTTACTAGAGTACAGTTCTTAGCTCTTAGTTGAATAGCCTGGGGTTAACTTTGAAGAATTTGTGTATTATGAGATAATAAAGACTATACCTTTTAAGTTGGAGCTAGGAAGCCCATAGGTCTTAGAGTTACTCTACTAGCTCAAATCCGAATCAAACTCTAATTTTCTAATCTTAATCTGATTCAAAATACCCAAGAGAAATTCTTATATATATGGTAGGTATGTAATAATTAAAAACAAAAACAACAACTATAATAAGAAAAATTCTTTTTACGTATTCTTATGTAGAAAAAGAATTTAATTATTATCATTCTCTTATATTTGGTTATTAGTATTTTTAGAAATTAAGAAAGATCCATGTGCCCACATGCATTGAGTTTGAAGATTGAGGATAGTAGAGAATATTCCACCCAATCAATTCAATATTTTGCATAACGAGGAATTGAGGTAATCTTCTATCCCTATACATGTAATTATGAACAAAACGATCTGGCTTCTACTGCGTTTATTTTTTTAAACAGAAAAAAATTTATTTACCACCAACAATTGGTATCAAAGCAACTTTGTTTCATATTACATGAATAATTTATTTTTATGTGTGGTAGCAATTATTTATTGCAGCACCAATTGTATATTTAGTCTATATTTGTTATTTTTATTAATTATGTGATGAATGGTTGTGCCCATAATAATTTATTGTTAGGTTAATTCTTAATTATTCTTTAGATTTTTTTTGTAAGCCAATTAAATGGCTTAAGGTTTTTATTTACAATCTAAAGAATATATATTTTCATTATTATTTTGGTTGTAATAATAAAAAAAAATAAAACAAAAAAAAGGAAAAAGAAACACGTAAAACAAAATTTTAAAAATAGGAAAATGCAAAGAATAAGCGGCAACTGTGGGGATAAAAGGAAAAGATGATTATCATCTTGAAAAATATCATCTAAACCTCTATCAGGTTAACTGATTATATGTTGGCAAAGATATTTTGCATTCTGCAAAAAAAAACCCTTAAAAGTTTGTTAATTGTGCAAATGAGCTCTAACATAATTATTTTATTTTTACTCAGCCCCCTCTAGGTATTGGGTAATCAAAGTTTGGCTAGGAAGCTTTAAAATATTTGTAAATAGGTACTAAATTTAACCTAAATTTATTTTTGGACTAATTTTGAGTATTTACAAATTTCAAGTTAGTCCAAACTTCTTTTAATTTTGGTTCAATTTTATAAAATTTTATTTGGACTATTTTAATAAAATTATTGGGTTTAAAAATATTTTTATTTTAAGTTTTTTTAAGGCCCAAAGAAATTTTAAGCTTAAAATATGCCCAATTTATTTTAAAAATAAGTAGACCAAAGAAAATTAAGAGGCCTAAAATTCAAGTCCATAAAAGGAGACAAGTGAGAGGAAGTAACATTATAGAAGAGCTCAATTTGACTTCAAGAAATACTTTAAAGATTTTAGGTCTAGTTCTAAATGTTTTTTTTCCTAGGAAAAGCCATGAATTATATGTTATTTATTTATTTATCTAGTTAATTAATTGGATGAATAATATGTCATATAGATTAAGAATGCCACATTCACATGTCTATGTATAAAAGTTATCATTTTATATGATATTAATGTTCTAATGAGATTAGAATAAGATTAATATCATATTTTTTAATATTATATTAATTTATTATTTGACGTGACCTTATTAATTATTTTATAAAAATTAAATTAAATATTAATGAGTGGAACATTATTTATAAATTAATTGGTATATTAAAAATTAAAAAATTTATGAATTAAAATATTGAGTGAGAGAGGGCTTTAGACATAAAACCCCTGGCCTCCATTATTGGTCCTATAATAAAGTAGATTAATGTTTTGCCTCAAACTTTGTGAGCTCCCTATGGAGGGCATTAATCAGAACTCATTACTAGATAAAACTTCCCAAAAGGATAAGATCCAATATAGGACTTATGTGAAATTGACTACCCTACGGTAGCTTTTTTAATTAGAAAATATATAGGATTGAAATAATGGTTATACACTCAACTTAGGTTGATTGATATCCTCTCTATGTAGTTCTTGTCAATTAAATCTAAGGGCTAAAGAATCGGTAATTTATTATTATTTGATATGAGATATCGAGATAATTATAATAAATTATTATGGTACTAGTTTGATTTATGATGGATACGACCACCCTACGAATGTGTATTCTAAATAAAAATTGGATTATCAATGGATAATGTAGTTAAAGAGTTCCACATAAATGTATTTCATGTATTCATGTAAAAGTTTCACATGTTATCAGATAATGTATGCTTGTGTGTGAATTTATTTTTCAGAATTATGTCTTCATTCATCCTATTAGCATCCATTCTAAACCAAAACAAGTTAACCAAAAATAATTATGTGAATTGGGAAAGGAACTTAGATATTGTACTCTTAGTTAAAAAGTGAAAATATGTCTTGACTGATAAATGTCCTTAAATACCTAATGAAAATACACCCTAAGATGAAATAGATGTTTACAATAGTCACTTGACTAAAGGCTCATCTTTATCTTTTGGTCTCAATCTTAAAGGAAAGATTAGTAAAAAGAAGAAGAAGAACAAGTCAAAGAAAGCATTTAATTCAAGATTTGTGCAAATTCATAAAAAGGTAGTAAGGCTCAAAGAAAAGTGTTTCCAACGTGGCATTAAAGAGCATTGGAAGAGAAACTATCCTTTAGTTAAGTTTTCAATAGTAAAAACATGTTTAGTGGTTGAATTTATAGATTCTTGGATAATAGATTTTGAAGCCACTAATCATGTTTGCAATTCGTTGCAAGGGTTCTAGGAAACTAAATCACTCAATGAATGAGAGATCAGTCTTAGACTAGAAAATAGTGCAACTGTTGCAGCCAATGCAGTAGGAGTAGTTCAACTTTATTTTGATAATTGTTTGTATTAAATGATTGTTTGTTAGTGCCAAAACTTAAACACAATTTGATTTAAGTTAGTTATTTGAATAAATTTGGTTATTCTGCTATTTTTTACTCAGCTGTGGTGATTAAAAGAAATAAGTCGTTTATATATTCTAGTACACTAGTTAACAACCTATAGTGCATATATCCTAAAATCAACTCACTACATGACACAGAATTGAATAATGAATCTAATCACCATAAGAGGATTAAAGTGACTCCCATTAATCAAACATATCCATCGCATCTACGTCTTAGTCATATTAGTCTAGATAGAATCCAAAGATTGGTCAAAGATGAACCTTTGAGTTCATTAGATATTGAACCGTTACTAATCTGTGAATTCTGTATACAAGGTAAAATGACCAGAAGACCCTTTAATACTAAAGGTAATAGAGCTATTGAAGTGTTAGAATTAGTGTACTCTAAAGTATGTGGGCCCATAAGCACACAAACTAAGGGAGGTTATGAATATTTCATCACGTTCATTGACGATCATTCGGTATTCGGTTATATATAACTAATGTACCACAAGTCTGAGGCGTTTGATAAATTTGATGAGTTTCAGCAGAAGTGGAAAGGCAATTAAAAAAACACATAAAGACACTTCAACTTCATTGAGGTGGCAAATAACTCTATAGTGAGTTCATGACCTATTTGTTAAACAATGGGATATTATCCTAGTTGACTACACTAGGGTCAACCCCAGCAAAATGGTGTAGCAGAAAGGAGAAATAGAACTCATCTTGAAATTGTGAGGTCAATGATGAGTTATTCAACTTTACCCATCTCATTCTACGTTTATGCTTTAGAAATAATCATGTATCTTCTTATCTTAATTCCGTCTAAATCAGTCCCTAAAACACCTCTGGAAATGTGGATAAGACGCAAACCATGTTTATGTCACATATATATATGGGGTTGTCCAGTTCATATGATAAAATAAAAGACATACAAGTTGGAATCTAAGTTAGAATTTTGTTTATTTTGTTGGCTATCCTAAAGGAATAAGAGGAAGTCTTTTTCTATAGTTCTTAAGATAAGAAAGTATTAGTTAGCACTAATGCAATCTTTCTTGAAGAAGACTATATAAAAGACTTCAAGCCTAGTAGTAAGATAATTCTTGATGAGTTATTTGTGAACTCTAATATTGTGCCTGATAGAGTCAATGAGTTAATTCCATATCCAAATCATAATAACCAACCAGAGCCAATTGCAGAACAACAACCACTTGTACTTCATTATAGAGGGAGGATTATTAGACGTCCAACTAAGTACATGTTATTGGAGAGTCCTTTCAGGTAGTCTGTAATGAGTATAAACTAGATCCCACTAGCTATGATGAAATAATGGTTGATAAATATGCAAACCATTGGCATAAAGCTATGAAATCGGAAATGGATTCTATGTATTCCAATTGTGTCTAGAAACTTGTAGAGAAACCTGAAAGGATAAAACTCATAGGGTGTTAATGGGTCAATAAGAGAGAGAGAAGGTGATGAACACATGAAAATGCATATTTTTTAAGAGATTTAGTCACCATTTAATGTCACTAATTTTAGTATTTTCTGTATTTTTAGCTTGAAATAAAGTGTTCTCCTTAAATTATGATTAATGAATGTTATTTGGACAGGTTTAGGTAAAATGGATATAACTCTCAATGTAGAAATCAAAATGAAGAAATTTTTAAACCTGGTGTAACATGACTTAATCTTACACAAATTTGAAGAATAGTGGAAAAGCCAAATCCAACATTTTATGAGCCAAAAATTGAGATACAATAGAATCGGGCTACAACTTCTGCCCAGCTTGACCCAACTCACATATTTAGACTGTATCTCATAAAATACGTACTCAATTGGTATAAATCTTGAAGTTGTGAAATGTTGACTTAACTATCAATAACTCGTATGTTGATGGTAAAGTCCAAATCAGCCGTTATCATGGACCAATGTTGTTGGCTGAAATTTGATGTATATTTGGAATTCTGCTCATATCTCATTGGATACGCATCCAATGTGCATGAAATTGGTGCCTATGGAAAGAAGAGACAAAGTTCTACAACTTTTATGTTGGTTACAGAAGCTAAATCGGCCATTTACATTATCAAAAATGTGCTGCAAATGGATAAACAAGTTATTGGCCTAAAATTATTAAAGATTGATGTCATCTATGACATATTTCCATTCATTGCCTATATAAGGAGACTCTTAGGATGTTTTCAACATTAGATAATTCTCTTTTCTTTTCTTCTCATTAACATGTATTGTAATTTAGGCTAGAGTTCTTGGCAAGGCTAAGAGATGAACTTTTATGTGTAATAAATCTACTTCTATGCTTTGATTCATTGCCAAGAGCTACAAATGTTTGTAAGTTTGGTTTTGATTAAACTCTTATCTATTCTATTTTCTATAATCCAGAGATTATAATTCTCATGTCTCATATAAGTTCAGTCATACTTTTCTTATGTGATTCTAGGTGAACTATAATTGTTACTGGTTACATTGTTTTATATGTTAATCTTTTACTACAGTATTGTCAAATTGATATATTGTCGATCTTGGATAACATATAAGGGCAATAAATGTTTGATATTCAAGTTGATCTTTTACTGTAATATTGTCAAAGTGATATATTTTCGATCTTAGATAACTTGTATAAATGAACATGATGTGTGTTAATGCTTGCAAAGAGTTTAATTACATCAAATACATGTGTTATCAAATGTGCTATATTTTACCTATTTTCCGATTGATTGTTTGGGATGTGAGACTTTCAATTGAGTTATAAGTATTGAATCAAAGTGTAGAGTAGATTTATAAAGCATAATTGTGATTCTCAAAGCCTTGTTTAAATCATCATAAGATATTTTTCTCAATCCATAGACAATTCTATCTCATCCACTTAAATCAATTAATCCTTTGCTACCGCTTTAATATTTTACTTCACCAACCTATTTTTTCAAGAGCTTTCTCGTGGGATCGACACCTCATTCTGTACTGCGATAGCCACGTTATATTTTGAGCGTAAACAGAAGGGTAGATGAGAAGGTGAAAACCTTCAAAGCTAAGCTTATTGCTAAAGGGTATACTCAGAAAGAATGTATCGATTATGATGAGACCTTTTCACCGAAAGCCATACTTAAGTCTATTAGAATTCTCTTTTCTATTGTAACAAATCTTGATTATGAGATTTGACAGATAGATGTCAATATTACCTTTCTTAATGAAATTTTTTGAAGAAAGTATATACAACCATATAGTTTTATAGCTATATGCCAAAAGTATATGGTTTGTAAACTGAAAAAATCTATCTATGGGCTTAAACAAATATCTAGATCTTGAAACATCAGATTTTATCAAACAATCAAATCTTTTAGTTTTGATCAAAATTCTGATGAGCCTTATGTTTACAAGAAGATAGATGAACGGTTGACGATTTTTCTAGTCTTGTATTTTAGATGATATACTACTCATTGAAAATGATGTAGGAGCATTATAATCAGAAAAAATATGGTTATCTAACTATTTTGATATGAATGATCTAGAAAAAGTCAATAACATCCTTGGAATCCAAGTATTATGGGATTTTAAGTTAAAGATATTAGGCTTATCCCAAACTGAGTATATTAACAAAATTCTGATCAAGTTTGCCATGCATAATTCCAAAGAGGATTGTTTTACTTTAGATATGGAATTGATCTATCTAAGTATAAATTTCCTAAGACAACTGAAGAGATAGATTGCATGAGAAGTATTCCTTATGCATTAGCATTAGTAAGTCTCATGTATGCAATGCTATGTACTAGACCAGATATATGTTATATAGTTTGAATGATCAGTGGGTATCAATCTAATCCAGGACTAGAACATTGGACTGCAATAAAGCATATATTTAAGTACCTTCGGAGAACAAAAGATTATATCCTTGAATATTTCAGTGACAATCTTATACCTATTGGGTATATAGATTTAGAATTCTAATAACATAGAATACCCGGATCTTTCTCAAGATATATGTTTACTTCAAGTGATGGAGCTATAAGTTGGAGGAGTACAAAACAATCATGTATTGCAGACTCCACCATGAATACTGAATATGTACCTGCATTTGAAGTTGCAAAATAAGCTATATAACTCTGGAAGTTCCTTATAGAGCTCAAGGTGGTACCTAGTGCTCAAATGCCTATTGTTCTTTATTAAGACAATAGTAAGGCAGCAGCATAGTTTAAAGAACCAAATACTAGAAGAAAATACATTGAGAGGAAATAAAGTTTAGTAAGGGAGTTTTGTGCAAAATTGTGAGGTCATGGTATCTAAGATTGCGTAAGCAATAATTTAGTGGATCTATTCACCTAATTCATTGCAAAAAAATAATAATAATTTTGAAACTCATATGAATAATATAGGGTTCAATAGTTATTCGACATGCTCTATGGCAAGTGGGAGATTGTTAGACATATAATGTTATTTATGCCCTTAAAGCATGTGAAATAACATTTTATTTGATTAATAAAAGTTTATTCATACATATAATTGAGCATATATTGATAAGTCTATATTTATAAAGTATATGATCTATTTATTAGGCATATGATGCTAATACAGATGTTATAGATCATAAGTTCTTTATAAATTAATCATATTCACAACCATTAATGAAAAGGGCATTACATTATGTAAGGTTTTAGTTTTTCTGCTTCTTATAGTAGATAATTTACTTTGATTATCGAAGTAGATACTTTAAATAGAAAAACTAGTGTATATATTATATTGAACGAGACTACTATGAATTTCGATTTGGTTACTAAATATCGTAGATCTTAATTCGCAAAATCTTTAATAAGTCTTATAATCTTAATCTTGAGCAGGTAATGAACTTATATTCATACATTGTATCTTTTGAGTTGTCACGGAATGAGATCCATATAAACGATCAAAACCTCAGTAGCTTGGAGATATAATTTCATGGGTCGTAGGAACATATATTTGTAAGACGAAATCTAATAATTAATGTCCACGTAAGATGTTTGCAGTACTTGATCATTAGAATCTGTGGCGACAGTTTATTCAATAAATTATTTATTGAATAATAATATCTATTTGTAAATTTATTTACAAATATAGATATATTAAAAGTGATCATTGGAGTATTCAATGACTTATGGAGAAATAAGTAATTAAATAGGCAAGACATTTTTTTTTCATGGCCTAAGTTTAATTATGGACATCAATTAAAAGGTCAATTAAGTGATTATTATTGGTTTAAAGACCAAGCACAATTAAAAGAAGTTTTAATTAAATGGGCTTTTACTTAATAATATGGATTACTAGAGTACAGTCCTTGACTTTTAGTAGAATAGTCAAGGGTTAACTTAGAAGAATTGGTGTATTATGAGATAATAAGTACTATGCCTTTTAAGTTAGAGCTAGAAAGCTCATGGGTCTTGTAGTCACTCTAGTTCAAATTCTAATCAAACTCTAATTTCTTAATCTTAATCTAATTCAAAATGCCCAAGGAAAATTCTTATATACATGGGAGGTATATAATAATTAAAAATAATAATAATCATAACTAGAAAAAAAACTTTTACATATTCTTACGTGGAAAGAGAATTTAATTATTACATTCTCTCAGATTTTGGTATTAGTATTTTTAAAGATTAAGAAAGATCTACGTACTCACACACGTTGAGTTTGAAGATTGAGGATAATAGAAAAGATTGCAATCAGTCAATTCAAAATTTACCATAGCGGAAAATTGAAGTAATCTTCTATGCCTATACATATAATTATGAACAAGACGATTTTACTTTCGTTACATTTATTTTATTAAACAAAAAAAAATTTATTTACTACCAACACTTATGACATAAACTCTCTTTTTAGGATTAGGATATAGTGGAAGAAAAATCCCTTCTTTGTCCTTTCACTCATCTTTAAAATTCAATTGAGAATAAAATTGCAAGTCAATGATATTATTACCGAACTTGAAAATTAACTCATTATCTACAAATAATTAAATTATGTTAAGTTTCATCGTCAAAATTCAATTCAAAGCCATAATAAAATTTATTAACAAGCTTTAATAACTCAAGGTTTACAAGTCACTTAATATAGTCACATAAGTGATATACTATTTAGTATTTAGGCATCACAAACAACTCAAGTCAATTAATGTGTAATGCATCATCCATGTTTTTATATTATCTATATTGTTTAATTCATCTCAAACAATTAACATGATTAATTGACAATTTTAAATATAAGCATACATGAAACTCAAAAGAAATATAATTTGTTCAATATGGAATTTAAATTTTGCATATGATAAATTCATGATTTCGGCCCCAAATACAAGCGGCATATCTAGTCCGACTCATAAACATCAAATTCAAGTCTTTGGCCCCAAATTTAAAAGAAAACAAGTTGTTGATAGACTTCTCTCGATTTACTTAAAACATGAAGATTTAAAAGAAAACAAGTATTTGGCCCCAAATTTAAAAGAAAAAAGTTGTTGATAGACTTCTCTCGATTTACTTAAAACATGAAGATTTAAAAGAAAACAAGTATTTGGCCCCAAATTTAAAAGAAAACAAGTTGTTGATAGACTTCTCTCGATTTACTTAAAACGTGAAGATTTCACTAAAATTCTATTCATTAGACTAGAGAGATACATCTTAACCTTTTTTCTGATGGAGCTTAAAAAATCATCATCATTTACGAAATGTCACCACTTCCATCATCTTTTGCTCTCTCAATCAAAAAAGGAGAGAATGGAAGGTATAAGGGCCTTGTGTCTAATACATTAAATATACTTGCTTATCACCATTCTGAAAAAGTATAAATATACTTCACAAATAGTCTCTTTTTTAAAAACAAAAATAAATTATTTAATTTGGTATATAATTACTTTTTTTTTTGGTAGCTTTGTTAGTTTCAGTGACTCAACAGTGAATAACTTAGCTGAAAGGGCATATGCTGGTTGAGAGAAGGTGAAGAAATAAGTGCCTGAGGGCTTAGACCAACGAAAATCAGAAAAGAGACTTTGGATAGAGACAAAGAGAATAAGAGAGAAAGTAGAAATCGAGATTCAAGGGAGAGACGAGACAAGAATGGGGGAGGTTTTTGGCTTCTGGGTTTTGTTTATTTATTTTTTATTTTGGGTTATTAGAAGTGCAAAACGACACCGTTTTGCTCTTTAAAATGATTATGTTTTGAACACTACAAAACAACAATATTGTAGAATCCAAAAAATGGCATTGTTTTGAACTCCATAAAACAATGTTGTTTTGTGCATTTATTTATTCGAAAAAAGGGAGCAAAACAACATCATTTTGCATCTTTTATTTATTTGTTTTTTTTTATTTTTCAATTCTAAGTCAATTTTGGGTCGTCTTGGAAATGTTCTAAAACCAAAGAACTCGATGAGGTCTCTCATCATGAGACTCGATTATCTCGAACTAAATACTCGTTTAGAAAAAATAAAGTAGCAGGAAAATAAAAAATAAACAAAAAAATTGTAAATATTATATTGTTACTATATTATGTTGTTTTATAAATGTATAAAATTAACTTTTATATAAATTTTAGGTTAACATAAACAAGAAAATATATATATAATTAAATATAACATATTAATTATAAAATATATATGATAGAATTTAATTATCTTGATTTCTTAATATCTTTAACATTCTATTTCAAACTTAAGATGATAGAAGTTTGAGTTTGAAAAGAAACATTTTTAATTGTAATTGTGCCGTTGAGATATAATCGCTATCAACAAATAACAACCTTTGTAAGAGAAGGGTAACTATTATCGGTGAGAGATGATCATTTTGAAAGAAAGACAATATTGTTGGAGAGTGATAATATTGTTGGTGAGTGACATTGTTGTTACCGAGTGATAATATTGTCGGAGTGACGAGCGCGTTGAGAAAATCAACTATTGCGATTATAAATGCATTGATAGAGAAAATAGAAAATTAATCGTTGTGAGTGCAAGTGCGTTGAAAAAATAAACCACTGCGATTGCATATACGTTGATAAAGAAACAGAAAATCAACCGTTATGAGTTCAAGTGTGTTAAGAGATAATATATAAGAAAAGATATAGAAAGTAATAAAAAATAGCTCTTAGAAAGAATCAAAAAGTTTTAAAAAAGATTGTAACTTAATTTTAACACATTTTAGAAAAGATAAAGCAGCAAAAAAATAAAAATAGACAAAAAAAATTGTAAAAACTACATTTTTACTATAATGTTTGTATAACAAATGTTGCATAATAAGCTTTTATATATACTTTAAGTTAATATAAAAAAAGAAACATAAATACATATAAAAAAATTTAATATAACCAATTAATTATAAAATATATATATTAATTAATTTTCTTGATTTCTTTATATTTTTAACAATCAACATTCCAAGTTCCTCATATCAAATTGGATTCAAAAGAGAAAAATTAGCCAAGTTAACCTCTTTTTGAGGTAAAACTTTTTTATTTAAATACATTCAAAATCTTTATACTTTAGTGACAAAAGACATACAACTTTTCCCCTTTCACCCTTATTTGTATGATTTATAAAAAATATATATTTTAATTAACTTATCAATAATTTAATCAAAAAATTATGAGAACAAATAAAAATTAATTATTTACATAAAAGTATTTAAAAAATAATATAAAAGTTTTTAAAAAAATTAAAATATATATATGGCCAGAGCGCTGGGTTTTGCAAGCACTTTGCCCCATCATATGTTTTTTTTTTCTTTTTTTAAATTTTAAATTATAATTAATAAAACAAATTTATTATTTAAAATTTTAAAGTATTTAATATTTTTATTCAATTATTTCATTTAAAAGTTTTATTAAGGATAAATATATAAAAATTTAATTTTTTAATTAATTTAATCAACAAAGTTAATCACAAATTTTAGTTTTAGGAGAAATAATGAAAATTAATTATTATATAAAAATTTTAAAAAAAATAATTTATTTTTTAAAAAAATTAAAAATATATATAGCCAAAGCACTGGGAAAGGCACACGCTTTTGCGTGTGCTTTTCCACTTTATATATTATTTTTTTAACTTTATAATTTCAAATTATGATTATATAATATTTAAAATAATTAAAATAAAAATAAATACTTATTTATTAAAGTTTTAAATTATTTAATATTTTCTTTTAAAATTTGTAAAGTATAAAAGTATTATGAAATATAAAAAAAAAAACAAAACAAAAGCAAAGCGCGTGTTTCAACTTAGTGCCACGTGGTGCCACGTGACATTATTAAAATTTTATATTTTGTCATTAATTTAATAAATTTTTATTTATTTATTTTTTATTAATTTGAGTTTGAATCTCCTTGCCAAAATCGAAACACTAAAATTTTAATAAAATATTAAATTAATTAAAAATTAATTTTTATTCAAATAAAACTACATTCATTGATTAAAAAACTAAAATTGAATAAAAATTAAAAAATTAATTATTTAAAAAAAATTAATTAAATTAAATTAAAAACAAAAAAATTAATATTTAGGAGTCAAATAAACATTTAGAGTTTAGAATTTAGGATTTAGAGTTCAGAGTTTATGATTTAAAATTTACAGTTTAGGGTTTATACATTTGAGGTTTAGAAATTTAGAGTTCAGAGTTGAATTTTAGGATAGGCATTTAGGATTTTAGGATAAACGTTTAGAGTTGTAGGATTTTATGGTTTAGGGTTCAAAGTTAAGGTTAAGATAGACATTTGAGGTGTTAGAGTTTTAAGGTTAGAGTTCAGAGTTCAAGGTTTAAGGTTTGAGATTTAGGTATTCAAAATTTAGGGCTAGAGGTTTATAATTTAGGGTTTAGGATTCAGAGTTTATAATTAGGATTTAGGATAGACATTTAAATTTTAGAGTTAGGGTAAGAGTAGACATTTAGGATTTAGTGTTCATAGTTTAAGATTTGGGATTTAGATATTTAAAATGTAATTTTTAGGATTTTAGAGTTTAGAGTTTAGTATCATGGTTCAAGATTTATGGCAGATAGGGTAAGGTTTAAAGATTGCAACGTGAAGTAGCTCGTGTACTATAGTGTTGTTTTAAATTTTTATAATAATTTTATAAAATTATATAATATAATTTAAATAATAAATTAAGCTTTTTAAATTAAATAATTTAAAATGAAATATTATTAATTTTTAAATTTTTAAAAAAAATATTTATTTGTATTTAAATTATTTTAAATATTATTATAGTTATAATTTAAAATTTAAAAAAAATGATAAAATAAAATAAAATAAAAGAATAAAGGAGCAAAGCGTACTGCGCTTTGCAACTTTTTTTATTAAATTTAAAGTAAATGTTTTTATAATAATCTTATAAAATTTAATAATATAATTTAAATAATAAATTAAAATTTTAAATTAAATAATTTAAAACAAAACATTAAATAATATACAACTTTTTAAATAATAAATATTTGTTTTTATTTAAATTATTTTAAATATTGTATAATTATAAATTTAAACAAATTCAAAATATTTATTTGCCCTGCGCTTTGGCCATACATATTTATTTTAATTTTTTATTAAAATTTTATAATTATTTTTTATGTAAATAATTAACTTTTATTACTGCTTATAAAATAAAATTTTAGATTATTTATTGATAAAATTAATTCAAAAAAATTAAAAATATATTTTCTTTTTTCCGCAAATTTTATAAATAAGAGTAAAAGTAAAAAAAACAAATTATATATCTTTGATCACTAGAATATAAAATTTTGGACTATAATCAAATAAAAGTTTTTACCTCAAAAAAGGTCAAGTTGGCCAATTTCCCTTTAGCATTCATCAAATCCAATCTTGGTACTTGACTCATTCGAATTGTGAACATGCATTCACATTACTTTAAATGGACGTTCACACTTAACCAAAGGGCACTCTCACACTATAAGACTTGAGTTGAGTCCTTAAACACTCGAGTCCAACCCCAAGTAACTTGCCAATGATGATTCAAAGTGATATTGTGGAAATATAAACAGAGATATCTCTTTTATAAGTAGCATGCACGTAGTACAAAATTATCATTAATATCGACCTATCCTTAGCTTAGCTTATCAATCCTTATAATATCACCTCTGTAGATAAAAATTAGGTAAATAAGTGCCCAGCCGCAAGTCCAAGTTCTTATATGTATGTGGGTCAAGTTAGTATTTGAGATGCAAGTTTTATAAGAATACTGACTGTCGGTAAATACGAACTAATTTTGGTTTTTCAAAAAAATGAACCAAACGTAACAGACACTTCATACGATCAATTGGGTGGGTCTTAAATTCATATGGGTGAATAAAAAATATTATTTTATAAATTAATCGTTTTGGCCGACAACAAATTTACCACTCATAATGAATTTTGGGTTTATGTGGACGAAAAAACAACAATACTTTATAAGCTAATTTTTTGGATCAATATGACACTAATTAAGTTAAATTATTTATTTAATAGCTTCAGTTGCTACTATACTCTTTGTCTCAACATCGGTACTCTTTTGGGTTAATACACTCCGATTCAACACCAGTTAATATTTTTGAGTCAATACCAAATTCTAATCCATAACACTAATTAAGTCAAATTGCTTGTTTAAGAGCTTCAATTGCCACTGCACGCTTTGATTTTATCGTTAAAAATGACAGTTTGAGAGAGCATTTCCAACTCACATTGCAGTTTGATATGGTTAACAAGACACCATTCAATGATCTCATTTACGATAAATTTTCTGCATAATCAATATCAACGTAACCTGACAATTCTTTAACTTCTTACCTTTCTTAACTTGTGCCTTATTATAACGAAAAAAAAACAGTCCATATCTAGTTGCCTCCCAACTTAGTATCCATTTGACAGCCACCAATATAATTTTACTATTTTTCATACATGCTTAATAATGAACACAATTTATGCATTTAATTACATTAAAATAGAGATTGAAAATAAATTAATTATAAAATTTTGGATTACAATTTTTAGGAGGTCGTCCAAAATAAAGCCTCCTAACAATTATTAACTAATTACTATACTTAATACTTAAATATGGACACGCTGTATCCTTAGGATTCTTAAAACAAATATTTAATTTTTGTTAGATTTTATTATATTGAACTATTTAATTTGGTACGCTGTCCTCGTGTACAACGAGTATACTTCATATTGCGAGACTCTTTAGGTCTATGCCTAATTTTTAAATGGAAATATTTCATAAGTCTGTGATCATTGTCCCACGCACGCATCACAGATATTACAAATTAGTGCAGTAAACCATATAGTTAAGGTCAGAATGCATATGTATAATCTTTTCATTAACTATTCTCGATATAGCTCATCTATAGACCTATCTCTAGATTCTTATCTCAACAAACAATATACACAAACATCTTTGTTATATTATTCAACCTTATGGAAAGCTCTTTTCCTAGGTTTATTCAACCTTATCTCAGAGCATCGGATATATAACCTACCTATGTGAGCTGACGAATCTCGTATCTATGTACATCGAACTCTATAAGCATCGGACTATACCCAGCGAGATCTAGCGATCAGACCATGAAATGTCTCTAACATTCGTAGAACCAAAATATAGTAGATTATCCACAAGTCCATCATGGCGCTCAAGTCAAATGACCACAAATACTACTCAACTCAAGAAGACTTACCAAGGATGATTTCATAGGATATCTATTGGAGTCCTTATGAGTCTGTTCATTATCCAGTCCTAACTGAATACCCAAGTCTAAGTTTCTATCGGTACCAAATAGATTGTGTGCTTAAAACAAGTATATTAACAGGTTGCTCATAGTCATCTTATCTTTGTAAGATACTAACCTCATCACTACAAAATAAAATTGGAGATGCTTAGCGAAACATTGCTAATCATTAATAAATAATGCTTTAGATCATGGATATAACTTTTATATATTTTTTAATCTAAAGATGCCCTTCTACTGCTTTATATAATCCATTAAATCTCTCGAAAGGAAAAAACAGTAGTTTAATCTTTTAAACTACACAACAGGAAGTAGACCGCATTGGCATTTTACTCCAGCCACACACTTTAGCGATCTTGGCCTTTGTAAACCAAAAAGGTAGACAACTCTTGTCAATTGTATCTTATACAACTCTTACTACTAATCCTAAATACACCTTATCCGTACACTTTAGCAATCTAGGATAATTATATTTTAGATTAACTTATCAATCATAACAAATATGTTACCGATACTACCCGTACACTTTAGTAATTTAGGATAGTATTTTCGCATATATTTACCTCATCTCATGTTTAATTGGCATAGTCCGAATCACATCAACCAATCCCTCACACTTTAGCGATCATGGGAGTGACCAAAATGACCCATCTATCAATATATTGACAAGACGAATCATGGTATAACATTATCTCATAATACTATACTATTTAGTCTTATTAAGAGAGATTTAAATTTAATTATTATTAATAATTATAATAAATTTTTGCATCACATACGAATCTAATTTATAATTAGAATATTTATTTACGTATGCACAACTAACCCCCACCAATAGGGCTCCCATTATAGTTAACAACGTAAACAAATGATTTATAATTTTAATACAATAATATAACAATTATAATTGTATTAAATATACTTCACTTGCAAAAATGGAAAATCAGAGTATTATGTTTGGAATGATCAGCGTTAAAAATTGAAGTTTCTAGCCTTATACTATATAATGCTAAAAAAAAAATTATACTCATTCTTTTTGGTCTTCAGTACCTAGACGCCATAGTGTTGAAGAACGAACACCACGGCATTCATCCAAGATGGCCGAGTGTCACAGCAGCCAGAAGCTAGTACTGCAGCGTGGAGCCTAAAATTCACGTGGCGCTGTGGCAGCCAGAAGCTAGCGCTAGCCACTGGAATAGTGTTCCAACCTTTCAAACACTGTTTTTTAGCCCCGATTTTTACTATTTTCTCATGGGTATCATATCCAAACATAATCATGGTTCAATTCTAAATACTATTATGTTCAAAAAAACCACAATAAGTTCATCATTATGTTTAAACATCAAACATCACCATGTTCAAATTTAAACATCATCAAGTTGTTCAAATATACAACAACACCATATTAAATATATTTAACAACAAAAATTATCACATACTTAAATTAACATGCTCTGATACTATTTGTTGAGTTGAGTGTGTGATATACAAATGTACATGTAACTTCAAAAATTTACCACACGTAACGGAAGCATGTTAATAAAATACACCCAATTTAACAAATTAAGCACATATATGTATATGTATAACTATTATATAAAATTTATACATGATGAACATTGTGATAAAATAAAATGTAAAGAACACTTACGTAATGAAGGCAGTTTTACAAAAACTTCAAGTCCTCTGACAATCCAAAGTGAAGAGCTCACCTTAAAGCGTATTCTTGAACAATTCTAGTCTATAATGGTTTGGTGAGATTATGAAGCTAGAATCGTAGCATTGATTAAGAATTTTTAGCAACATGTATTCAAACTCTTTGAGTACATTTATTTGTTTCTAAAATGGAGATGGTAAATATTTGCATACAACTCTTCTATTATTGTTGGAAATAATTTTCATAGGATTATTATTTTTAAACAACTCTTGTCTAAAATAAATATCTCTTTCTCTTCTTTTTTTTCATTTTAAGCCATCCATGATAGAAGAAGATGAAGAGAAGTTTTTCATGTTTTCAACACCTAAAAGAACAAAAACAAAACTCTCTCACTTACCTCCTTCTTACTTGGTCGAATTTTTCTCTCAAAATGAATGAATGAATTCAATTCATTTTTGTTTTATAATAGCTAAGAAAAAATAAGTGCTCTTCCTACTATCATGATTGTTGGTCTCTTATTCAATTAAATTTATGAAGCACTAGAATAATGGCCACTTAAATTAATCTTTACCTAACAAATATAATTACTTTAATTATATTAGATAATTATATGGCCAATATCTAGGCCCCTCTTTGTATAAAAAATACAATTGCCATGATTAATTTATTTAATATTATCTAATAATATAAAATTTAATTATTCAAAATAATTTTGAATAATTAGTTTTACCTTATTTATTTTTACCGCCAAGGTTAAATGATAAATTTAAGATAAAAATAATTCATTGACCAAATTGTGTCATTTATCAACATTCTATTGATTAACAACTCTTGTTAACTAATTAAGAGATGTATTTAAAAATTAAGTCTTGACAAATGCACATCCCGATAGATCCCAAAAAATTGTTCTATTTTGTTGAAATTTATTAGATCGATTATTTAATCCAGTCAACTATCCTAGTGTGCTATGAGTACATTGCATATTTTGAGACTCTCTATGTCCACGTCTGATTTTTCATATGGAGCTCATCCATATGTTCATTAACGATGTCTCACACACACGTTACAGATATTATAAATCAACATGTTAGATCATACAAGTTAAAGTTATAGTATATTCGTATAATTCTTCCGCGATATATATCTAGGAAGAGCTGAGATATAGATCATCACTGTCAAATCTCTATTTGCTCAACCATTAACTTATTTTCACATTTATATTTCCATAAACATTATCCACAAACATTTTTGTGATATTATTTATTCCTTCGAAATATATTTTTTGAGGTTTATGCTTGTGGCCACAAGACTTTCTGAAATACAATCTCAGAGCATCAGGATATACAACTCACTCATATGAGCTGACGGATCTCATATCTACGCACACCAGACTCTATAACCATTGGACAATACCAAGTGATACCTAGCGGCCAAACTATGAAAAGTTTCTGACAAACCCACCGTGGCGCTCAGGTCAAAGGTGTTGTTAGGGATCTAATATATTTGTGTATGCATGTGCAAATGTGTCTATTACTTAAAATACATATCATATATGAATTTTTACCCTGCGGAAGTGTTAAATTAAACAATAAATACAATAAATAAATATATTAATCACATTAATGTATTAGAAAGGTTGAGAACTCACCTTAACGTGTAACGTCATCGTATTTCCCTAGAGTTTGCATGGAGACCAACTCGCGGGCAGTTCTAGCCACCAACACGGTGGGCTTGATGAGTTAGAATAGCAGCCCTATATTCAGCACGGGATTAACTCTTAATCTCCAAAATAGTCGGGTGTGTGTTTTCATCATTTTCTTCAAAAGAATAAGAAATAGAGAATGAAGCAATTCATAATTGCTTCTATGACACCATAGAGAAAAATGAAATTATTTTATTTTTTCCTTTTTTTTCTTCTTCTTTCTCTATTTCTCTTCTCTTTCTCGGCACACCCAAAAAACACACTTACACCTCTCTCTGTCTTTCATTATATATAATAAAATAATAATATAATATATTATATAATATAAATAATAATATATTATTTAATATAATAAGAGAGATATTTTGATTATTTAACCATTAACTAATCAAAGTATGTAATGATCATTTTACCCTGCATAAATAGTTACCAAGCATACCCCTTAGTGGGTCCCATAAAATCTCACACTTGGCTAAACTCAACTGAGGGTCCACAATACGTCGTGTCATAATACAATTAGTAAATAATAATTATTAACTAATTGTTATATTTAACACTAAAATACAGACACGCACATTTTCTCGTGGTAGTGCTGAATATTACTAGATTAAACATTTTAATCCGGCACGCTGCCCCAATGCACAACGAGTATACTCTATATCACAGGACTCCCTAACCCCACGCTCGATTCATCAAATGGAACTATTCTATGAGTCTGTGAACAACGCCCCACGTACACATAACGGATATTACAAATTAGCGCGTTGAACCATGCAAGCTGAGGTTACTACGTGTACTTATAGTCCTTCCGTCATAATATCCTAGATGTGCGGGGATATAGATTATCACCATTAAATCTCCTAGTGCTCATCCATATTTTATCTCCAGACTCGTATCTCACAAAATAATATGTGCAAACTCCTTTACCATATTGTTCTACCCTGACGAAATTCTTTCCTAGGATTAATACTTGTGGCCACAATATGTTTTAAGATACAGTCTTGAAGCATCTGGATATCAAACTCCCTATGCGAGCTAACGGATCCCATATCTGTACACATTAGATTCCATAAGCATCGGATCGTATATAGCAACACCCAGCGGTCACACCATGAAAGGTCTGTGACATGCGTGGAACCAAAGTATGGTGGATCACTTACAAGCCTATCGTGGCACTCAGGTCAAAGAACCACGTATACTACTCAACTCGAGAGGACCCTCAATTGACTGCTTACATAGGGTGTCTATCGAAGGCCCATGCGAGTCTGTCCTATATCCAGTCCTAACTGGATACCCATATGTCAATACGAGCTCCAAGCTCACAGTCGACTAGGAACGATCATCTATACCCTATAGGTACGACATATGCTGATCTATATATTAAAGGTATCCATCGACAGACCTGCATCGACAAAAATAGATCAGGGATAATTATTCGAGAATATACTTGTGTAACTTGCATTTTCTGGCACCCAATTGTAACTCTTGCAACTATGTAGTTAATATTATATTCCCAGGTCTATGTCCTATTACAGACAAGGTTCCAACTCTTGGATATGCTAAGTACTATAACCAGCTAACCCTTAGCTGTGCTAACATTTAGCATTTATATCTCTCAGCATAGCTAACTATGAGCCCTTATTTAAACTCTTTTAGATCTGATATAAACTCCTTCAAATCGTACAATGGCTGTAACATTACATTGCATGGTACCATATTAATAGGTATTAGCAATTTAATAAGAATGTACACTTGTATAAACACATAAGTATATATACATTCAGGGATGACACGCAAGCACCGACCTTAACAAAAAGACCACAAATACTACTCAACTCAGAAGACCTTCTATTGACTGTTTTATGAGATGTCTATTGGAAGTCCTCATGAGTCTGTTCAGTATCCAGTCTTCACTGAATATCTGTATCTCTGTACGAGCTTTCACTAAGCTCATGGTTTGTTAAGACTAGCCATCTGGAACATTTAGATATAGACCTACACTAATTAATATTAATGGGTTCCACCGATAGATCCGCATCGATGAAATTAGATCATAAACATAATATTTGAGAATATACTTATATAATGATATTTCCTAGCACCGCCTACAACACTTTGCATATGCATCATTATTAATATATTCTCAGGTCTTTGTCTCATTTCAGCGAAGGATCTAACTCTTTAGATTTTGCTAACTCTTATAACCAGCTAACTTTTAGCACCATTAACTTTTAGTACTTATCACCATTAGCGTTGTTAACTCTTAACAATTATCTAAACTTCTTCACGCTAGATTTGAACTCCTTCAGATCATATAATGTTTAAAATATAACAAGCAACTTACCATTTAATAATTAATAATATTAATGATTTTAAGAAATAATAATTGTATAAATACTGAAGGTTTGACTTCCTAGCGCTACAGCAAAGATAGCTAGTAGGGGGATACTGTTCACTTAAACAGTGATTTTTACTGTACACTGATACAGTATGTGTTACTGTTCATACCTACAATTTTTTGGACAATATTTTGGATAACGTTTCAAAATTAATGCTGCATGTGTAGGTTTATGAGATATAGTGATAAAGTTATCAGTCTAAATTATAAACCGGGGTTTATAAGATGCAGTGATAAAGAGTTATCGGTCTGCATTATAAACTAAGATTAATTTTTCTGTGCTGGTAACCACAATAGGAGCCCTAGTGGTGGGGTTAGTTGTGCTTGCATAGAGAAATTAAATAATTGAGAATCACCCTCCCTAAGGGAATGGAGACCTAGAAACAAAATCTCTCTTAATAAGATTAAAGAATATTACATTATGAGATAATATTTTATTTTGATCCGTCTTGCCAATATGGTGTTAGACGAGTCACGTCGACCTTTTCTTAATATTGCTACAGCGTGAGGGACTTGGTTGGTTAGGTTTGGACTATACTGGTTAAACATGAGATGAAGTAAATATATGAGAAAGTATTGTCTAATATTCCTACAACGTGATGATAGTATCAGTAGTATATATTTGATCATTGACAAGTTAATCTGGAATACACATACCCAATATTGCTACAGCGTGAAGATAAGGTGTATTCAGAATCAAGGGGTAATAGTTGCATGAGATGCAATTGACAAATGTTGTCTACCTGTTGGGTTTACAAAGGTAAATATTACTACAGTATGAGGCCCGAGTAAATTTCAATGGGATCTACTTCCCACTATATAGTTTAAAAGAGTTTAGACTATCGTCTTCCCGTTCGAGAGATTATCAAGATTATGTAAAGTAATGGGAGGTCATTTTAAATCGAAAATGTATAATTAGTATACCCATGATACTTATGCTCCTGTAATTACATCAATTAGAGTTTTAGTTGATTTAATTGCAATCCATGATTGGTATATACATCAAATGGATGTAAAGTCTACCTTTCTAAAAAGTGATTTAGAAGATGATATTTATATGGAACAATCGGAAGGTTGTATTAGTATTAGTATGGAGTATAAAATATGTAACTTAGTAAAATCATTATATGGTTTGAAACAAACACCAAAATAGTGGTATGATAAATTTAACAAAGCTTTGTTATCAAATGGTTTTATAATTAATGATTTTGATAAATGTGTATATTATAAAGCATTTGATGTCAAACATTATGTCATCATATGTTTTTATGTGGATGACATACTAATATTCAGTCCTAGTGTAGAAGTAATCAATGAGACTAAGAAATTTTTGTCAACTAAGTTTGATATGAAGGATATAGAAGAAACTGATGTTATTCTTGGGATTAAGATAATCACAACCCATAGTGGTCTATCTTTATCTCAAGAATGCTATGTTGAGAAATTCTTAAAGAAGTTTACTTAAGATATAAACCGGTAACAACACCTTATGATGCTAGTATGAAACTTTGCAAGAATAAAGAATATAGTGAAAATCAAGCCCATTACAATGGGAAGAGTAGACATATTCATCTACGACATGTAACTATTAAGTAGCTACTAGAATCTGAGGTGGTGAGCCTAGATTTTGTAAGGTTAGAGATGAATTTGGTCGATCCTATGAAAAAACCACTAAATAGGAGATTAGTGGAACAAACGGCAATGAGGATGAGACTTCTGCTTAGAACAAAAGACAAGAGTGATGGTAACTTTATCTATGTGATTAGAGATCCCATGAAGTAGGTACATAAGGGTAAGAATAGGTCATTGTTTGTCTAGTTGTATTACCAATTATACTTATGAGTCCTTCCCTATGGCGAGATAGTACATCTGCGGTGATAAAAAATTGAGTTAGTCTCTTAATGAACTCCATAGCTCATAAATGGGTGGTGTGTGTTACAGCCCATGTTTTGCGCCACCTGGGGAAAGGCCCCAGCGTAACCTCAAGTTTGCACGTGACCGGACACCAAACGGACACCCTCAAGGAATCGAACCTAGCTCGCTAAGCTTAAATTACCTAACGAATCCATCCTTATACTACTTGAGCTGGCTAGAACTATAGTATACAGTGGTAGTAAAGAGAGCAAAAAATAATAATAATAATAAGAAAGTTATTTTTTTTATTCATTAATTGTTGATCAATTTATGTTTAATTAATAATAAGTTACATTTTTTTTAAAAAATAACACATAAATAGTAATATATAAATCATATAGTAATATCAAAATTAAAAAAAGTAACCATTTTATTTCAAAAAATTTTAAATTTTTTCGCCATGGGTGACGATTTGAATTAGGTAGAAAATATTACAGGGGGCAATTGTATTAATTTTTAAATATTTTAACTTAAAAAATTTAAACAATTGGTTTAAACAATTGGTTTATGTTTAAAATAAACATTGTTCAAAATATTGGACCATTTAGCTTAGAACTATATAGTATACAGTTGTAGTAAAGAGAGCAAAAAACAAAAATACGAAAATTGTTTTTTTCTTCATTGATTGTTGATCCATTTATGTTTTATGATGTTTAATTAATAATCAATTACATTTTTTTTTAATATAACACATAAATAGTAAATATAAATTATATAATAATATTAAAATTAAAAAATAATAACCATTTTATTTTAATAAATTTTGGATTTTTTTGTCATGGGTGACGATTTGAATTAGGTAGAAAATATAACATGGGGCAATTGTATTAAGTTTTCAATATTTTAACTTTAAAAATTTAAATAATTAGTTTATGGTTAAAATAAAAATTATCCAAAATATTGAGCCATTTATAAAATTTTAACCATTATAAATATTGCCTGTGGAAACTTAAGCTTTCTATAAAAAAACAACTTAAAATTTGTAAGTCATATCCAATGGCGAAGGCTTCTATGATTGGCATTTGTTTTCATCATATTAGTTCTCTTCTTTATTACTAATACCAGCTGTCAAATTTTCAATGTGACTGTGGCCCTTTATGGGTCAGAAAATTTCACTTCCATTGACGCAGCTATTCAAGTTGTTCCTAATAATTCCAATACTCTATTCTCTATATATGTGAAGGAAGGAATATATTTTGAGAGAGTGCATATTGATTCTGAAAGAAAAAAAAAATATTTTATTTGGAGATCAAAAGAACAAAACAATGATAACTTATAATAGGAGTTACAGTGGTGGTGAATTCAGCACACATGATACTCTGACCCGTGAGCCTTGTACTTATCTTTAAACTTTTAAATTGACAATTTAATTCACTAAATAAAAACAAAATTTAAAAAAATTTAGGAAGTTTGAATAAATAGTTTAAGACTAAAAAATTATATAAAAATACAAAATTAAGGGGACTTTTGTAGGGATTGGGTGGGCTATGTCCCTTGCCTACAATAGTTCTTTCCATGACTTTACCTTAAATGTAATTCATATATAAAATTCTTTCTTTTTGGATGATAATTTTACCTAATTTAAGATTATTCTTTTCCTATTTTGATATTTTCTTCTCTATTTTAGTTTAGAACTCTAGTATACATTTGTACTAAAGAGAGAGAAAAAAATATTATGAAAGTTATTTTTTTTAAACATCGGTATCAAGTTCCTATCTTTATATTAAGAAAAATATGTATAGATAGGACCATTTATAAAAATAAAATTATTTCTTACTAAGATAAGATAATAAAATTGGAAAATTATAAAAATAGGGATCACTTGTAAATTAAATATTTTTTATTAGAGAAAACTGTTAAAGCCAAGAATGATATGATATGATTTGAATATTAAATAACTTATTAAAATGTAAGTCTTTAATATTAGTAGGACCTATTTTTTAAATTGGTAATTTAGTTCACTATGTAAAAAACAATTTTAAAACTTTAGTAGGTTAAAATAGATATTTGAAGACTTAAAAAATATATACAGATACAAAATTAAGGAACCTTTTGCAGGGATTAGGTGGGCCATGCCTCAGGCCTACAACAGTACTGTCCATGACTTTACCTTAAATGCAATTCAAATACAAAATCCTTTCTTCCTAAATGATAATTTTACCTAATTTGAGATAATACTTTTTCTATTTTGATATTTTCTTCTCTATTTTAACTTAGAACTCTAGTATACAGTTGTAGTAAAGAGAGCAAAAAGAAAAGAATAGGAAAGGTATTTTTTTTATTCATTAGTATCAAGTTTCTACAGTTTTGAAGAAAAGAGAAATACAATTATAAGTATAAAAATTTTTCATATTAAGAAAAAGATGTATAAATAGGACCATTTATAAAAATAGGGACCACTTGTAAATTAAATAATTTTTTATTAGAGAAAAATGTTAAGGTAGATAATAATAAAATATTGTTTAAATATTAAATAACTTATTAAAATGTAAGTCTTTAATATTAGGATGAACCATTTTTTAAACTGACAATTTAATTTATAAGTATAAAAATTTTAAAAAAATAATTAGGAGCTCTAAATAGATATATTAAGACTAAAAAATTATATACATATACAAAATTAAGGGGAGTTTTGCACGGATTGGGTGTGCTACAACAGCTCTGTCCATGACTTTACTTTAAATGAAATTCATATACAAAATTCTTTCTTCCTAGATGATAATTTTACCTAATTTGAGATCATTCTTTTTCTATTTTGATATTTTCTTCTCTATTTTAGCTTAGAACTCTAGTATACAGTCGTAATAAAGACAGCAAAAAAAAAATACGAAAGGGTTTTTTTTTATTCATTGGTACCAAGTTTCTATAGTTGACAAGAAAAGAGAAATACAATTATAAGTATAAAATTCCTTTATACCAAGAAAAATATGTATAGATAAGACCAATTACAAATATAAAATTATTTTCTATTAAGATAAGATAATAAAACTGAAAAAATATAAAAAAAAAAGGGACCACTTGTAAATTAAATATTTTTTATTAGAGAAAAATATTAAAGTAGAGAATGATAAGATATTGTTTGAATATTAAATATCTTATTAAAAAGTAAGTCTTTAATATTAGTAAGAACCAGTATTTAAATTGACAATTTAATTCACTATGTAAAAAGGTTTTTACGTATCCCAAGTTTATATCTTTAGTTGTATCTTAAATAATGATGTATCAAATTTATTAAGCGTGTAATAGATAATTTTGTAATTTAAATTATTTCACCATCTAATTATTGCTCGACACATCCTAATAACTTATACAATTTAGCACTAACTTGAGATGTATAGCATTAATTACTACAATTATGAAAATGAATGTTTTAGAGAGAAAAAGGAAGAGAGAGTTGATTTTCTGTGTTATTTTTGTCAATGTTCACATAAACTTAAAAAGAAGTTTCTAATTATCCCGATAAAAATTAAGGTCATTTGTTATAATTACCAATTGTGAATATTCAGCATTATTAACATGTGTGGTAAGGCGTGTTTAGATTGATTATGTGTTGTAAAGAGTGTTTGTTGTGGTATTGCTATAAGCGGACAACACTATTCTTTGACATTAAATTCATTTCAGATTCTCACCAAATTCACATTTCATTCCCATCTAAAAATTGTTTTTATTTTTATTTTTATAGTAATTTATAATTGGGATTTGTCATCTCGATTGGTAAATAATTTTGTGATTGCTTGGCATTGCATAACAATTTTTTAATTTGTTTTATTATTTTACTAGATTAAAAAATATTTAATTATATATACACACCAAAATAATAATTTAGACCAAAGCATAATAGTTATATATGAGATCTTATTATCACTTACAAATTGAATGTAAGATGTATTCTAATTAATATTATTATCTCTCTTTAATTATATCATAGTTCATAGGGTTATACTTGAGCAAATTTTCAGAAATAATAGGTTAGAGTAATGGGAGATTAGAAAATTGCTTAAATTACAATATAAAAATATTTTGTAATGCCATTTCCATTATTTGATTTAAAGAATATTAAGGACTAAGAATTTATGAGAGGAGGGAATCATAATTGATCTTTGAAGAAAGCAAGTAGAATAAGGCGCTTTGTTTAGGTATCTTGCCGACACGTAGAAGTTAGAACTCATATAATTCAAAATTATATGCATTTAATAATCAAACCAATTATATACCATTTATATTCTTCATTAATCAACCAATTTAGACACAAAAATAGTTTATGAGTTGAAATTGCCAACTATTATTTAATTTATTTATACGAGTGGGTGTGGGCATCATTATTCAATTTATAGTTTACATCTACAAAAATAAGACACGATGAGTTTTATTCGAAAGATATGAAACTCTTTATGAAGGTCAAGTATTATTACGCACAATATTGATTTTCAAATCTTATACAATATTTACAGTATACAAAGATTTATTCCCCGTACATCAGTCAGATATACAACATATTGCACTTGATCATACTTTGTAATACTCTCTTGTAAATTGAAAGAATGATGCATTTATTTAAAAATATAGTAGTAATAATAATAATTTCATCTTTTTAAAAAGAACTCTTATCATAAACCTAAATTTTGAGCTTTTATTCGTAAAATTAAAACAAATTTTTTCTTATTTGTGTAAAACTCTATCTCTTATCACAAAAAATAATTACACAAATAAATTTTAGCTAGTAATTATAAAATGATATTTCTAAATAAACATTATAAATATAATTGTATCACTCTTTGGGGGGAAATTGCATTGTGATATAAGGAGTTCATACCTTTATATAGTAAATATAACTATTTAGAGAGTTGATAATTATTTTAAATTTTACTAAATATAATCAGGCATGCATCAACACTAAAGTGGATAGTGAACAAGTCGCTCATATGCAACTTAAATATTGTATTGTCCAAGTGTAAGTTGTCTTAATTATAGTATTTACTCGTGAGTTCGAGTGTCGTATCCACAAGGAGCGATCACCAAGAGCAAAGATTCCTTTTGTCAATGTCCAAGAGTAACGAAGTCTTGTACCCAAAGATGAAGAATAATGGTTAATTTTAAAAGAAAATATTACCAAGTAGAAATTAAGAAATCAATTTAAAAGAACACTAAGGCATTAGAGATCCACACTTATTTAAGTTATAGTAGGTTTTCTTTAATCCTTTTACTCACTTGAAAAATGATTTCAATTGATGGAGAACATCATTTGTAAAAATATATTGTTAATATTTATAAGATCTTTCCATGCATTCTTTGCGCCCTTAGTCTACAATGAATCAAGGTTTCAAACAAAGCAAAATAACTTTAAAAAATGATGAATCAAATCACTTGAACACAAACATGAAATACAATAGTAAGATAAAAATGACAAAACTACACCTCCATTAAGTGTTACACTTCCAGCCTTAGCTAGGAATTAGATCAACATAACTTAGGAAAATGGAATGCAAATTAAAAATAAACTAAAAATTAAAATAATGATAGAAGATATCCCCCTTCAACCAAGGGAGTCCTTAAATAGGCAAATTTATGGGTACTATTCACAAGTGACCAAACATTCAACATTTTGACTACTAAAATTTCTACTGAATTTATAACACTCTTTTTGACTAGTAAGATGGCCGAATCGAACTTTTTGCAGAACTAACAATTGTAGGTAATTACAATATATTTTCGTGGCTTTTTGAATTATATCAATTGGGTTCTTATTTTGTGAGATATAGTCCAAATACTAAAGCTTACACAGACTCGGCCTGCACTGCAGATGGGTCCTCTTCAAAGCTATTTTCCACTCTTCAAACGTTCGAATTACAAATTATGTATGAAATTCAATTTTGTTGTACATGAAATAATCTTTTAACAAGTTCATGAATTACTTCAATTGAATTTCTAGGTAGAAAGTTATAGCCACTTTACCGAACCTACATTAAAACAGATAAAAACTTAATTACATATAACATTGAAAACATGGTCAAATTAGGGAGATTATTAATACTAATGGTTCAAAATGATGCTGAAAAATCTTTATCAAATGTGTAATTTTAAGTGTTCATTATACCCCTTAACCAACTTATTGCTAGTCCCTAACAATTCAAGCGTAAATAAATTAAAAGAAATAACTATTTAAACATTTCAAACAAAATGTCAGTTCAAGATCACAATCTCTATCAAGGTTATTTTATACCTTTCAAAATCGTGTGTGTGTAAACTAAGCCATAACTTTCTTACTACAAACCACAAAATATATATCATTGAAAATTTTTTTCACGTAAAGGCCTCAACTCCATATCTTCACTGGTAAAAAAATAGTTTAAAGAGTTAGGGTTTCACTAATAGAGTTGGAAAACAGATAAGCGCTCAAGAAAAGGTTACCTTTAAGAACAGACAAAAAAAATTAATATTGATCTAAAAATAGAAAAAAATTAATTGTTTAGAGTTACACCATTCTTGCTACGTGTTAACTTTTAGGACCTCAATCACGAATATCATAAATAAACCCCGATGAGAAATACTGTTTCCTAAAGACTTTTGTCTTTGAAAATAGAGACTTTATTGTACTAGATTGAATCTCTCTCTCTTTTCTTTTCTTTTTTCTTTTGGACACTTAGTCTTCTATCATTGAACGAAGACTTTTATAAGCTGACGTGATTCTTTTTTTTTTAACACTTTTGTGAATATCAAGAACATCAGAAAATATTACAAAATATGAATGTATATCACTAAAATATATTTAACAAATTTGAGTCATCCATTGGCAAGACAATCAAATCATTCCTTTATTTGAATAATGTCACTCCAAACAAAAATTAACCAATTCAAAAAATCAATGAAATCTCATAAGCTGTTTTCTCAATTCTCTCTACTCACTCATAAAAAGATGTGTGAGATTAAGAAAATGTATACTTAAACATGAAAAAAAAATCTCTTGGCTATATACATTGAATCATCCATCTTACCACAAGGCTTATTATTGTGCCCAAGAAATGATTTCAGAAGTTACTTTTTAGTAACATAGATAGAAAAAGTGACTAAAACCAAACAATTTTGAAATCATACCTTGATCGAAAATCAAACTTATTTACACAAGAATTACTAAAAATACGTATGCGAAATAAAAATATCAAGTTGGTTAAAATACGTCTCAAGAGTCCAAAAATAAACCCTTTACTCATGCCATTCATAATGCCAGATGTCAAATTATTTTTTATTATTTTGGAAAATAAAAAATTATAAATAAAAAAAGTAGCATTTACATCATATATGAACTATCTCTCCCCTAACTAGATTGAGACATTGTCTTCAATGTCAAAATACAGTAAGAATAGAGTATAGAAGATATCACCTGAAATAGATTTTATTGAAAAGAAAAACTTGCAACAAATAAACCACACAAAATACGGAAAAAGAAATCAAAGTAAAAAGACTACAGACGAATAGTCAAATCTATCTTGCATTTTTTCTCACTGTCATCAAGATACCAATCTATCTGACGCATTGTTGGATCACACAGAGGTATGAAAGTTTGTAATTCATCAAGCAACTGATCAATAGTTGAAGCAGAAATGAGAATTCGTCGTGCCATAGATGATATAAATTGCTTTTCCACTGCATAGTCAAGAAAAAATAACAACTCATTATAAAAGCCGCCAATATTTAACAAACCAATGGGTTTTTAGTGAATTTGCAATTGAGCCCAAGAGTTAATTTGAAAATTTTCTCCAGAGTTCTAAAGCCTTATAGTAGAGCTATGAATGCATCAGCATTCCCAAGCATTAGAGACATGTATTCATGCATTAATAATACTTGTAACTTATCTCTATATATTTTGTCAACAATATTTTCCACAGCTAAAGCTTTCGGTATGATACCCAAAACTCTACTGCCTTTATTATGTGTAGCTGCTACTACCCACCCTATTAATCCACGTCTACCTCCCTCATATACTAAATAAATTTTTCGCTCAACTAACAGCTTATTAAGGGTTTCTGCTACTTCTACAAACTCTCTTATTTTTCTAAGGTTAGATCCACAAAAGACACAAATTTTTGTGAATTTACGAGCTGATGTTTCTGTCATTGTTACACTCTCCCTAACCCTTGAATGATTTTAAGTAAGTATGAAAATGCAGAAATATTGTAATATATTTATAGAGCCAAAAAGGTGTTGCAATGTAAAATTTCATTGGGTGGTTGGCTGTTATTGAATGAGATTAGGCTTTAAATGCAAATTTTCAAAATCAAAGTCGACTATGAGTGGTTGGTTATGATTGAAGTCATTTCAAGTTGAAATGAAACATTTAACTATTAAAGTAAATATATACAAGTAGTTGTGATTGTGGCTCACATCTTTCTCTGGTTTTACATCCGGAAACAGCTTAAACGCCCTCTATGGGTTGGGGATAGGCTTCTCATCTAAATTTTTTATAAATTGGCAAATATGGTCTTTTAGAGTTAGATTCCTGAGACTGTAATCCTCACATTCCTTTAGGAATAATATCCATAAATCACGAATGAAAATATGCACATATCCACTGGGATGCGTCTCAAGAGTCATTAGAATATCATCCAAACACTCCTTACTTAGACCATCCCTAATGAATCTAATTTTATCTTTGCGATTTATAGATATCATTCCTAAACTGCAGCATCTTGTGTTACAAGTCATACGTGTACACTTGGAACAAACACCTAATCTTTTTGCTCTTCGCTTTTTTGCAAAAGAAATTTTACCTAAGCCAAGCATATAAGAAATTAATGAGTATGAAAACTCGCCTACTAATCGAACATGGGCTTCAAAGAACCAACGTACATCAGCAAGTATATTCATAATCATTAATAACCTTAATATTTCACATATTGCTTAGTGAATCTTTTCTAAGGCATGTTGAGGCAATAAGGGAAAATGTTTTTTCAATTTTTTTAAAATGTCATCCATTTTTTAAGAAATAAGGAGAAGAAGAAGGTATCAGTAATTATGAAAAATTGGCAAAATTGACTTAAAATATCACGGAGTATCGTTATCCGCCACTTAACCGGGAAATGAAAACATACAAGAGAAAAAAAAAATAACAAACAAAATCAAAACATGAAATATGGTATAGATAGATAGAACCTGATCAAGCATTATAGATAAGATCTATAAGTTGGATGTCTTCAAGACACATAAAGTTGTTTACCTTCTCTTCATAATTTTTCAATCATTGTCTATGGACTTAAACAATATTTTTATTTTTTGAATTTTCAATTTCAACAACTTTATAAGAAAAAAATATTTTTGACAATGAAAGGTCCAGTTCATTGAGAACGAAGTGTAATCTTGAATCATACAAGAGACTGTTTGTGAAGGTTCAAAGGTATCTCTGTAATCTGTTTGTTATGAAATATCTTCATTTTCTCTTTATAGTATTTATGACTAGGAGTAAGAGTTGCATGAGATGTAATTAACAAGAGTTTTTCTCTTATTTAGGTTTACAAAGGCCAAGATTGCTATAGTATGCAATTGAAGTAAAATACCAATGAGGTCCACTTCTTGCTGCACAGTTTGAAAAAGTTTAAACTGTCAATATCCCAGTTGAGAGATTATAGAAATTATGTAAAGCAGTAGGAGGGCGTCTTTAGATTAAAAATGTATAACTGTTATACCCATGATCTAAAGAGTTATTATTAATGATTTGAAATATTTTGTTTCACATCTCTTGTTTTTTCTTATAGAGATAGGGACATTAGTTTTATAGAGATAAGATACTTACTTGATAGAGATAAAGACAAGTTCCAACTATCCGTTAGTATACTTGAACAATACACATTAATCATAGGATACCAAAAAACTCTTAAGACTAACTTATGAATCTAAGAATAGTTTTAGATTCAGAGAAACTTGGATATACAATTGATCAATAAATAATTAATAGGTGTTTATGATAATATCTCTTTGAAAAAGGATAACAATTACCAGAAATGGATAAATAATGATTTAAGAATCAAATCATATATCTAGACCTCGATGTCTATTGATCATCAATGAGGACATGTGCACATGTGATGTGCAAGTAGTGCTCATTCTGAAAATTTCTCCAAACTATAGATAGAGAATTCTTGCAAAGAAAAGAGTTTCCATTATTATAAGCTTTGAATAGTAAGTGTTACTGTTTAGGTACCTTGACTTAGAATATATAGAACCCTAAGATATTTGTTTACTAAACATTGACATTTCACTAACATGTGATTTTAAACGTGTCGGGGTATGTGATACCATCCGTCCTTCTCATACCTACAAGTTGTTGCATGATTTGAGGATTGATTATGTGTTAATGGCATAGTATAGATTTATAATACAAGTCTAAGGACATGATACAAAATTTATTATACTAAAGCTCAAGGCCAAAACTTGTTGTGGTATTGCTATAAGTAAGCGGATAACATTATTCTTTGACATTAAATTCGTTTCAGATTTTCACCTGTTAAAGCGAAAGAACACAAACAAGCAAAATTACACAAGCAATATATGCAAAATAAGTAATTAAGGAATAAAGAGAGAAGCGGTAGAAGAAGAATACACAAATATTTACGTGGTTCGGCAACTTGCCTACATCCATGGCAGATCAAGATCACACTCTTCTCTTATTATGAATCACAAGACACTCACAAAGTATGCCTTTTACAAGAAAGATCACAAAGAAAACTCTCTCTTCACTCTAGGGATTTTCTCTCACAAAGAACCATAAAGATTATTGATGATCACTTAAATTCTATTTACAAGCCAATTAAGAGCCTTTTTATAGGCATTGGAATGACCTAAGTTTACCATAAACGTGTGGGAGTCATTTTAGGGAGTCCTGAAACAAGTGGGAGATGAAATTAGGAAGTTTCCTTATTTCGGGATACTGTTCCCGTCTCTAGCACCACGGTGCAAGGCTCTTACTGCTGCGACGCTGGTGCGCCCGTCTGAGCACTGTAGCACTCGTCTCCTGGCCCTGCGGCGCTCAGATGCTGGATTGGGCGCCTGGTACGTCCCTCTTTGTTTTTCTCCTCCTTTCGCATCCGTCTTCGATCTTCGCGTACTCTACACATTTGGCTTGATCTCCAAATCATATTCCGATAATTTGTAATCAATATTCTCACATCACCTAATTCACATTTCATTCCCATTTAAAAACTATTTATTAATTTATATAGTAATCTATAATTGGGGTTTGTCATCTCGATTGGTAAATAATTTTGTGATTGCTTAACGTTGTATGACCATTCCTTTAAATTTTTTATTATTTTACTAGATTAAAATAATTTTAATTATACACTAAAATAATAATTTACAACAAAGCATAATAGTTAATACGAGATCTTATTATTATTACAAATTGAATGTACGATGTAGTCTAATTATTATTATTATCTCGCTTTGATTATATCATATTTTATTACTTTGATTATATCATATTTTATTGGGTTATACTTGAGCAAACTTTCATAAATAATAGTTTGGAATAATGGAGATTAGAAAATTGTTTAAATCACAACATAAAAATATTTTTTAATGGCATTTCTATTATTGGATTTAACAAATATTGAAAAGGATTAAGAATTGATGAGAGGAGGGAATCATAATCAATGTCTGAAGAAAGCAAGTAGAATAGGGCGCTTTGTTTAGGTACCTTGCCGCCACGTAGAAGTTAGAACTCGTATAATTCAAAATTATATATGCTTTTAATAATCAAACCAATTATATACCATTTATATTCTTCATTAATCAACTAATTTAGACACAAAAATGGTTTATGAATTGAAATTACCCACTGTTATTTAATTTATTTAGACGAGTGAGTGTGCGCATCATTATGCAATTTATAGTATATATCTACAAAAATAAGACACGACGAGTTTAATTCAAAAGATATGAAAGTCTTTATAACTTCAAGTATTATTACGCACAATATTGATTTTTAAATCTTATACAATATTTATAGTGTACAAAGATTTATTTCCTGTACATCAGTCATATATACAACATATTGCACTTTATTATACTTTGTAATACCTTATTGTAAATTGAATGAATGATGCATATATATAAAAATACAGTAATAATAATAATTTCATCTTTTTAAAAAGATCTCTTATTATGAGTGTAGTAACCAGTATCCACGACTGGTAAGAATAAGTATTTATAAATGTATAAATATACGTATTTTATTTATATGTTGGTTATACTTGATTTATATATTATTATTAGTAGTGTTTATATAGGTTAAGGTGATACTATTAGCATTGGGTTTAATTGCAAGACTTTAGATTTATTTTAGGGACCAAATTGTAATACTTTGAAAGTTTTGGGGGTAAATTCATAAATACCAAAAATTAGCCACTTAATATAAAAATACATTTTTAAAACCCTAATTCTCTCATTTTGGTCAAGCTACCTCTTTTAGAGAGAGAGAATAGAGAAAAAGAGGGGAGAGAAAGAGAAGAAGGAGAAGAAAAAGAAGAAGAAATTAGAATTTTGAATTTTAAGAGGTATATCACAACTATTTCTCAATTTATTGGTGTTAATTATGTTAATTTCTTTAAGTTTTGATTTCTGGAAATATATATAATTGAGTATTTGATGTGTATTTCGTATGATATTTTGAGATTTGATGATGATCTATAAAATAGCTTGATAAATCATGATGGATTGTAGAGTTTCTGATTAATAGTCTCTTGATCCAAGAATTTTATAAATTGTTGTGATTCGATTCTGGTCTTGAATTTTGATTATATGAAATTATACATGTTTAGGGTCATCTGAGACTTTGAATCGATTGAAAATTCTGGAAATTGAATTTTTAGTGAATTTACCAAAATGACCCTGAAAGTCTGAAAAGTTCCTGTGTAAACAGTATATTACAGTGGAAAATACTTTTTGACCTATTGAATGATCTTAAAAAATTCTGAATTTATGTAATATGATAATTTTATATGTATAATATTATATACTCGGAATTGAGAATTTAGATCAATGTGGTTGAAGTGTTATGATTTTCTAAAGTGTATCAGCTCATTGTAGTATTTGATTAACAGATTTTTAAGGCTATAGAATAAAATAGTTTTAAAATATTTTTAGCAGTGATTTGGAAGTGAAATATTTATCATGAACTGAGATATGTGTTAAGAGTAATTATGTGGTAGTTTTATAATTTTTAAGTTAGTATATGATTTTATAAAATTAAGAGATTGAATACTGTTCAGTAAGTATCTTGATCCTATCAGGTTAGTAGTTTGGATTCGATGGTATGTATGGAATGGATTGTGTAGGAATTTTGATATAATATTCATATATAAGAAGTATATATGAGTCAAGAATGATATATTCTAATTTTGGAGTAATTAGACATCATTTGAGGTATTAGAAAATTTTGTTAAGTATAAGTGGTCAGAATGACAGGTTTTGAGAAACTAAGTATTTTGACCAGTTTGATGTGATAAATGCATTGTGTATAATTTTGTAAGATATTTAAAGTATTTTGTGTGAATTGTGAGGCTTATGAAATGATTAATCTCCATTGATAGGTTAAGGAGATTTAAGCCTTGTACCTGAAAATGCTAAGAGGTAAGTATACTAGACTTTTTACTGGAATCACAATAAACATAGTAAGTGTTATGAATGATTTTGTAAATGTGGTTAAGAATATGTTTATGCTATGTCAAAGTATATTTTGATATGAAATGTGAATATATGTTTATGAATGTGAGCATTGACATTGAGTATGGACATACATGTATTTTTTGAAAGTGAGCTTTCAAAATAAGATATATTTAACAAAGAAAGCTTTTGAAGTGTAATATGTCCATGAGAAATATTTTGTGTTTTGAGGGTACTTGAACTCACTGTTAACTTAGTAGGCATTTTATGTGATTTGTGAAGCCTTTATGTGTGGCCTTTCCTTCGTGATTGGTATATGTTATGTGTTCCGTATGTAGGGAGGCTCCATTGATAGGTTAAGGAGATTTAAGCCTTGTACCTGAAAATGCTAAGAGGTAAGTATACTAGACTTTTTACTGGAATCACAATAAACATAGTAAGTGTTATGAATGATTTTGTAAATGTGGTTAAGAATATGTTTATGCTATGTCAAAGTATATTTTGATATGAAATGTGAATATATGTTTATGAATGTGAGCATTGACATTGAGCATGGACATACATGTGTTTTTTGAAAGTGAGCTTTCAAAATAAGATATATTTAACAAAGAAAGCTTTTGAAGTGTAATATGTCCATGAGAAATATTTTGTGTTTTGAGGGTACTTGAACTCACTGTTAACTTAGTAGGCATTTTATGTGATTTGTGGAGCCTTTATGTGTGGCCTTTCCTTCGGGATTGGTATATGTTATGTGTTCTGTATGTAGGGAGGATCCTATTGGTACCTAAAGGAAGTGTGAGTCATCACATTCGTGTAGTGGCGTATTGGTGCATGTGAGAGGACTCACCGATGATCAGGGTGAGAGTTTGGCTTTTACCTTCGGGCATGAACATTATATATGTGTAATTTGAAGGCCTCACTTGTACTATTCCTCTCATACGGTATATCACCTACGAGTGACATTTGGCTCATTATATGATATGTGATATGTAAGTCCTACTAAGTAGTAGTTGAGTGATGGTATTCCTATTATGTATTTTGAAAGAATGTGTAAGCGCTTACATGATATGTGATTTGATAAGATTATGATTTTAATTAATCACAGCATATCATACATATGCATTGTGTACATATATGTATTTGTATTTGATATATGAAAAACTAGTATGTTTACTGAGTTTTATACTCATTATAGTTTATGGTGATTTCAGATAAATAAAGTCCATATGTGCTTAGCGGATTTGGCAAGGCTTCTGCTGTTCCTTGGGTTCCCTTAGTTGTTAGGTTGCTAAGTGTTTCATTTGGGGACACGTGGGATATGATATTTGATTTGTCCCTATTGAATAAATACTTATGTATTATTTTCATTGTGTGTGGATTGGATTTGGTTTAAGTTTTATAAAGTGTGGTTATTGGATAATTTTAAGTAAGAATTTGCAATGGATATATTCTGGGCTCCTGGTAACAAAGTTGCTACTGGTGACGTAGTAGAGTGTTAATCTCTGAGAAAACTCTGCGTATCTCCGGTTTAATAATTGTCCCAGTCATAATTCAATTGCTATAATTCTGAAAGAAATTGAAATGAATGTTTAAATATTGTCAAGAGAAGTTTACATTTATATGTTAGGTTATGGGTTGAGTTTAGTGTTGAACTTACTAGCAACTTGCTAAGGATTCTTATGTTGAATGAAATTTGAAAATTTTGTGTAATATTATTTATGAGTGCACATGCAGTGAATGAATGTAAGTGATGTCGTGTGTCAGATCTTTTGGGTCTGGGGCATGACAATGAGCCTAAATTTTGAGCTTTTATTCATAAAAAAACAATTTTTTTTCTTAATTGTGTAAAACTCTTTCTTTTATCACAAAAATAATTATACAAATAAATTTTAGCTAGTAATTATAAAATGATATTTGTAAATATATATTATAAATATAATTGTATCGCTCATTTGGGGAGAAAAAATTAAAATTATAAATTGTCTAGATGAGGAAAGCATTGGAAATTGTATTGTGATATGAGGAGTTCATACCTTTATATAGTAAATATAACTGTTTGGAGAGTTGATAATTATTTCAAATTTTACTAAACATAAACAAGAATACATCAACAATAAAATAAATAGTGAACTCGTCGCCCGTACAATTCACTTTGGATGATCAAGTCTTATTCATACCTATATATATAGTAAATATAACTGTTTGGAGAGTTGATAGCACCAATAAAGTAAAATATTCAATCAAGCTAAGCTGTTTTACATGAGAGATAATTCTTTGCTTTTATTAATCAAACCAATAATTTCTCTCAAAACTAAAGTTTAAAGATTAGGGTAATGACAAACGTTACTAATTAAGTAAAAGAAATTGATCTGAAACAAATTAAAAGGGTGGAAGTAATTGATAAGTTGGATTATTATCATTAAAGTAAAAGCAAATTAAGAGATTGGTATGTTGGACATTATTGATGTAATTGCAATACTTGGCATTTATTATTGTTGTTTGATTGACTATCACATATTCCATTACCATATATAACTAAACAAAGGTTTTTTTGTAGAGCACAATTTTAATAAAACTATTATTTCAAAAAAAATCATTATATGCATGAAAATTTAAAATTTGGTGGCAATGGTTTGTTAAAACTTAAAAAAAATGTATTAAGAGAGGTTGCTAACGTACGAGAGAGAACACAGAGAAGACGACCTTGAAATGAGAGAATGATTGTTGATCAATTTCTGTTTTATCATGTTTAATTATTAGTCAATTACTTTTTTTAAAAAAAATAACACATAAATAGTAAATATAAATCATATAGTAATATTAAAATTAAAAAATAGAACCATTTAATTTCATAAAATTTTAGATTTTTTTTGCTATGGGTGACGATTTGAATTAGGTAAAAAATATAACAGAGGATAATTGTATTAATTTTTAAATATTTTAACTTAAAAACTTTAAACAATTAGTTTATGGTTAAAATAAAAATTATTCAGAATATTGGACCATTTAGCTTAGAACTATAGTAAAGAGAGCAAAAAAATATATATATAAAAGTTATTTTTTTTTATTCATTGATTGTTGATCAGTTTATGTTTTATGATGTTTAATTAATAATCAATTACATTTTTTTTAAATAAGACATAAATAGTAAATATAAATCATATAGTAATATTAAAATTAGAAAATAGTAACTATTTTATTTCAGGAAATTTTAGATTTTTTCGCCATGGGTGACAATTTGAATTAGGTAGAAAATATAACAGGGGGCAATTGTATTAATTTTTAAATATTTTAACTTAAAAAATTTAAATAATTAGTTTATGGTTAAAATAAAAATTATCCAAAATATTGGGCCATTTATAAAAATTTCACCATTATAAATATTGCCCTTGGAAACTTTGGCATTCTATAAAAAACAACTTAAAATTTGTATGTCATATCTAATGGCGTAGGCTTCTGTAATAGCATTTGTTTTCAAAATATTAATTCTCTTTTTTATTACTAATACTAACTGTCAAATTTTCAATGTGACTGTGGCCCTTGAAGGGTCAGAAATTTTCACTTCCATTGACGCAGCTATTCAAGTTGTTCCTAATAATTCCAATACTCTATTCTCTATATATGTGAAGGAAGGAATATATTTTGAGAGAGTGCATATTGATTCTGAAAGAAAAAAAAAATATTTTATTTGGAGATCAAAAGAACAAAACAATGATAACTTATAATAGGAGTTACAGTGGTGGTGAATTCAGCACACATGATACTCTGACCCGTGAGCCTTGTACTTATCTTTAAACTTTTAAATTGACAATTTAATTCACTAAATAAAAACAAAATTTAAAAAAATTTAGGAAGTTTGAATAAATAGTTTAAGACTAAAAAATTATATAAAAATACAAAATTAAGGGGACTTTTGTAGGGATTGGGTGGGCTATGTCCCTTGCCTACAATAGTTCTTTCCATGACTTTACCTTAAATGTAATTCAATTACAAAATTCTTTCTTTTTGGATGATAATGTTACCTAATTTCATATCATTCTATTTCTATTTTGGTATTTTCTTCCCTATTTTACCCTAGAACTCTAGTATACATTTGTAGTAAAGAGAGAAGAAAAATACGAAAGGTTTTTTTTTTTAATCATTGGTATCAAGCTCCTATAGTTTTGAAGAAAAGAGAAATGCAATTATAAATATAAATTCTTTTATATTAAGAAAAATATGTATAAATAGGACCATTTATAAATATAAAATTATTTCTTACTAAGATAAGATAACAAAATTGGAAAATTATAAAAAAAAAAAGGGACCACTTGTAAATTAAATATTTTTTAATAGAGAAAAATGTTAAAGTAGAGAATGATAAGATATGGTTTGAATATTAAATAACTTATTAAAATGTGAGTCTTTAATATTAGTAAGAATTATTTTTTAAATTGATAATTTAATTAACTATGTAAAAGAAAATTTAAAAAAATTTAGGAGGTCAAAATAGATATTTTAAGACTAAAAACATATATACATATACAAAATTAAGAAAACTTTTGCAGGGATTAAGTGGGTCATGCCTCTGGCCTACAGCAATTCTGTCCATGACTTTACCTTAAATGCAATTGAAATACAAAATCGTTTCTTCTTAGACGATAATCTTACCTAATTTGAGATAATTCTTTTTCTATTTTTATATTTTCTTCTCTATTTTAACTTAGAACTCTAGTATACAGTTGTAGTAAAGAGAGCAAAAAAAAAAAAAACAAAAGCTATTGTTTTTATGCATTGGTATCAAGTTCCTACAATTTTGAAGAAAAGAGAAAATGCAATTATAAGTATAAAATTTCTTTATATCAAGAAAAGGATGTATAGATAAGACCATTTATAAATATAAAATTATTTATTATTAAGATAAAATAATAAAATCATTAAAATAGGGACCACTTGTAAATTAAATATTTTTTATTAGAAAAATATGTTAAAGTATACAATGTTAAGATATTGTTTGAATATTAAATAACTTATTAAAATGTAAGTCTTTAATATTAGGAGGAATCATTTTTTAAAATGACAATTTAATTCCTAAGTATAAAAATTTCGTAAAAATAATTAGGAGCTCTAAATAGATATTTTAAGACAAAAAAATTATATACATATACAAAATTAAGGAGAGTTTTGCAGGAATGGTGTGCTACAACAGCTCTGTCCATGACTTTACCTTAAATGAAATTCATATACAAAATCCTTTCTTCCTAGATGATAATTGTACCTAATTTGACATCATTCTTTTTTTATTTTGATATTTTCTTCTCTATTTTAGCTTAGAACTCTAGTATACAGCCGTAGTAAAGACAACAAAAAAATAAATAAATACAAAAGGTATTTTTTTAATTCATTGATATCAAGTTTCTATAGTGTTGAAGAAAAGGAAAATATAATTATAAGTATAAAATTCATTTATATCAAGAAAACGATATATAGATAGGACAATTTACAAATATAAAATTATTTCCTATTAAGATAAGATAATAAAATTGGAAAAATGTAAAAGAGGGGACCACTTGTAAATTAAATATTTTTTATTAGAGAAAAATGTTAAAATAGAGAATGATAAGATATTGTTTGAATATTAAATATCTTATTAAAAAGTAAGTCTTTAATATTAGTAGGAACCATTTTTTAAACTGACAATTTAATTCACTATATAAAAAAATTTTACGTATCCCAAGTTTATATCTTTAGTTGTATCTTAAATAATGATGTATCAAATAATTATTGAGCATGTAATGAAAACTTTTGTAATTTAAACTATTTCACCACCCAATTACTGTTCGACAAATCCTAATAACTTATACAATTTAGGACTAACTTGAGATGTATAGCATTAATTATAACAATTATGAAGATGAATGTTTAAGAGAGAAAGAGGAAGAGAGAGTTGATTTTCTATGTTATTTTTGTCAACGTTCACATAAACTTAAAACGATGTTTCTAATAATCTCGATAAATAATAAAGTCATTTGTTATAATTACCAATTGTGAATATCCAGCATTATTAACATGTGTGGTAAGGCGTGTTTGGATTGATTATGTGTTATAAAGAGTGTTTGTTGTGGTATTGCTATAAGTAAGTGGACAACACTATTCTTTAACATTAAATTCATTTCAGATTCTCACCAAATAGTTTGACAATAACTGCCTACGTCCACAATGAATTTCAAACTCCTAATCTCTTTTATTCTATTCTTTTGTATACAAAAAAAAACTCCCTATAAGAGATACAGGGAATACCAAAATAGTCCATAGCTCTCAAGGATCTACATCATACTATCTTGTATATTCAATGCACTCAAGTGTGACTTATTTTCTCTCTTGTTGATGATTTGATGATTAATAAATTATAAGAGGTTGCAAGGATTTATATGATGTTAATGATGACCTTAGAAACCCTAAATTTAGTTGGAATAAGAATTCACATGCTTAGGATGCTCAAAACTGAATTAAACACACAAGTAGAACAAAAAGAGAATTTCTTTTTGAACAAGTAACGCTGGAGTGTGCAAGGTCCAATGGTGGGGCGTTAATATGAATAACCAACACTGCAGTGTTCCAAAACCATCATTGCAATATTGGGCTTCCTAAAATTACTGTTACGGTGTTAAGCACCCAACACCGTGATAATCTTCACTTGAGAATTTCTCACTTGTGTTTCCAAGCTTCTCCCCGCATCTAGCTTTCCGTTTCACACTTCGTTTGTCTGTCAATTGTGTTATTGACCACGTATTGACTCTTTCTTGGTCTCTAACTCAAAATCAAATTAATCCTTGATGTTGAATCACCAAATTCCAACCACCCAATCATTGATTCAAAATCTCTCCAAGAAACTTTACTAGGATCCATCCGCTCTAATGCTCTATCATCTAACATAAACTCTAGTTAAATCTTTATCTAAAATTAACTTCTTTTGGGCTCATGACCTCGGTCTCCAAAGATATGAATGCATTTTCCCTTGGGTGGCTCTAGTATTATGATCTCCCATGTCAATCTTAACACTATCACAATACCTTCATGGCATATCCGTGCTAGCAGCACCCTCCATGCATTCTCTTTTGACCTTTATCATAATGGTAAGCAAATCTCCAATGCTGCCGTTTAGTATGTATCCTCTTAACAACCTATGTTAAGTTACCTTTAACATTGCTATGAAGCACATATGGCTCCTTGTGCTTTTCACCTCTCATTACCATTATAAATCCTTTCCTTGTCCCCAATATTCCTTTTTCTGCCTTAAATGAATACCCATATTGTTCTAGCATTTCTAAGGATATTAAATTCCTCCTAACTATAGGAATATGCCTTACACTATGTAAGTCCTTAATTTCTCCATCATGCATCCTCATTCTCATGCTACCAATCCCTATAACTCTACAAGCCATATCATTCACTATTAATATTTTTCTTCTTTTAATGGTTTTATAATTGGTAAGTAAGCCGAACACGTATGGTAGCTATAACCAGAATCAAATACCCATTCTCTAGCATACTTCTCACTAAAAGCTACTAATGACTTTGTAATGTCTTTGCCTTTCTTTTCAAGTAATCCTCTCCAAGTGCCCCTCTTTATTACAAAAGTATTACTTCTTAGATCCGCCCCATTAATTATTCCTACCATCTCCTCCTCTTACTGATGAGTGATTTTAAACTTAGGGTGTATACATGTGGGTTTGTATCTATCATTCAAATTGCATACGTATCACATACATATATACGTAGCGGATGAGCGGAATACTAATTTTTTTTAATGATAAACATAAAAAAACTTTACATGTTATCTCATAAATGTAAAATATATAAAGATAAATATAAAAAAACTTTACATGTTATCTCATAAATGTAAAATATATAAAGATTGAGAATTTATTACCTTGTCAAGCCTTTAGTTTTTGGTCAAACCGAAATACCCGCCTTAAAGCAACTCGTTCATAATTTTAGTTCTTCAACATAATGGGCTTGGGGAAGCTAGAATAGTAACTTTTCCAGCAAAGGTTCACTTTTGGATCCTTTGTTTCTACCTTGTAGTATTGATGACCAAAATTGAAGAGAAAATGGAAGAAATATATTTTGTGCTCTCAACACTTGAGAGATTTTTTAATACTTAGCCAATTCAATTCTCTCTACAATTTTCACTAATTCCTTGGCCAATTTTTGCACCCTACAATATTGAGCAATATATTACTCTTTTAATTATTTATCATTTTCACTCTATTTCTCTCACATAATAGCATCTATTATTATGGTCAATGTTGGCCATTAGTAATTTGTTTATCATTATTTACAATAAACAGAATAAAAAGAAAAATTATTTGAATGAACTTAGCCAAAATCTTGGCCAAATGAGAAACTCTTTCTCATTTGCAAGTGACATTTAAGGCATACCATTTACAAGTGCCACCCATTTACTCTTATTATAACATTTAATCAATAGTAAATAAATGATTTAATCTTAGTAAATCATAGTTTGACTTTAATTAAATAATAATATCATATATTATTATTATTTTATTCAATAAACATTCTAATGAATAAAATAATAATATTATTTATCCAACAAATAAGGTCATTTTGATAATTTTTAAGTCAAACATTAAATGGCCCACAATGTGCCATGTCTCAGCATTCTATTGGTCAACAATTAATTTTTAACTAATTGATATACTTAACTCTTAAGTCATGACACGTACACGACCAGAGGGAAACCGAAGTAAATTTTCAGTTTGCTAAAATTTTCTGGATCAAACTATTTAATCCAATACGCTGTTCCAGTACACAATGCGTACACTTCATATTGCGGGCATCTCTAGGTCCACTCCCGATTTGTCAAATTGAAACTATTCTGTGAGTCTGAGATCGATGCCCCATGCACACATCATGGATATTACAAATCATTGCAGTAGACCATACAAGTTGAGGTCATAGCGCATACGTATAATCCTTTTGCCAATTATATCCTGAGAGAGCGGGGATATAGATCACTACCGTCAAATTCCTATGTGGTCATCTGTGAACTTATCTCCAAACACGTATCTTAATAAATAATATATACAAATACTTTTACAATATTGTTTAACCTTATAGGAAACTCTTTTCCTAAGTTTGTTGCTTATTGCCATAAGACTTTTTAAGATACAATCTCTGAACATCTGGATATATAACTCATCCATGTGAGGTGATGGATCTCATATTTGTACACACTAGACTCCATAAGCATCAGACCATACCCAGCAACACCCAGCGGTCACAGCATAAAAGGTCTGTGACATGTGTGAAACCAAAGTATAATGGATCACTTACAAGCCCACTGTGGTACTCGGGTCAAAGAACTACGTATACTACTTAACTCAAGAGGACCTTCTATTGACAGCTTCACGGGATGTCTATTGGGGTCCTCATTGAGTCTGTTCAGTATTCAATCCTTACTGAATACCTGTATGCTATACGAACTTTCAGTAAATCCATGGTCAGCTAAGAACAACCATCTAGGTATAGTATATACTGGTCTATGTAAAAAGATTTTACCGACAGACCTACATCAGTGAATTAAGACCAGGAACATATAATTTGATAATAGACTTACATAATAACATTTCTTAGCACCTATTGCTGTTGGGATTTGTGCTTATGTGCCATCCTATGATGTATAAATATTTAATGATAGTATTTATACAATTATCATTTCTAATAAAATCGTTAATATTATTTATAATAAATGGTAAGATGTCTCACGCCCCAGACCCAAAAGATCCGATACATGACATAACTTACACTTATTCAATAATATTTAAACATTCATTTTTATTTCTTTCAGAATTATAACAATTGAATTATGATTGGGACAATTAGTAAACCGGAGATACGCAGAGTTTTCTCAGAGATTAACACTCTACTACGTCATCAGTAGCAACTTTGTTACCGGAAGCCCAGAATATATTCATTGCAAATTCTTACTTAAAATCAATCCATAACCACACGTGGTGAAACTTAAACTAAATCCAACCACACATAATAAAATAATACATAAGTATTTATTCAATAGAGACAGATCAAATAAATATCTTATCCCACTTGTCCCCAAATAAAACACTCAGCAACCTAGCAACTTAGGGAACCCAAGGAACAGGAGAAGCCTTGCCAAATTTGCTAAGCACACATGTACCTTATTTACCTGAAATCACCATAAACTATAATGAGTATAAAACTCAGTAAGCATACTAATTTTTCATATATCAAATATAAATACATATATGTACACAATGTATATGTATGATATGCTGTGATCAATCAAAATCATAATCTTATCAAATCACATGTCATGTAAGCGCTTACACATTCTTTTAAAACATATTATAGGAATACCATCACTCAACTACTACTTAGTAGGACTTACACATCACATATCACATAATGAGCCAAATGTCACTCATAGGTGATATACCGTATGAGAGGAATAGTACAAGTGAGATTTAAATCACACATATATAATGCTCATGCCCGAAGGTAAAAGCCAAACCCTCACCCTGATCATCGGTGAGTCCTCTCACATGCACCAATACGCCACCACACTAATGTGATGACTCAATCTTCCTTTAGGTACCAATAGGATTTTCCCTACATACTGAACACATAACATATACCAATCCCGAAAGAAAGGCCACACATAAAGGCTCCACAAATCACATAAGATGCCTATTAAGTCAACAATAAGTTCAAACATCCTCAAAACACAAAATGTTTCTCATGGACATATTACACTTCAAAGCTTTCTTTGTTAAACACATTTCATTTTGAAAGCTCACTTTCAAAAACACATGTATGTCCATGCTCAATATCAATGCTCACATTCATAAACATATGTCTTTTAATTTCATATCAAATACACTTTTGCATAACATAAACATATTTCTAAGCACATTTACAAAATCATACATAGACAATTACTATGCTTATTGTGATTTCAGTAAAAGTCTAGTATACTTACCTTTTAGCACTTACAACTACAAGGCTTAAATCTCTTTAACCTATCAATGGAGATCAATCCTTTCATAAGCCTCAAAATTCACACAAAATACTTTAAATAGCTTACAAAATTATACACAATGCATTTATCACATCAAATTGGTCTAAATACTTGGTTTCTCAAAACCTGTCATTCTGACCACTTACACTTAACAAAATTTTCTAATACATCAAATGATGTCCAATTACTCCAAAATCAGAATATATCATTCTTGACTTATATATCCTTCTTATATATAAATATTATATCAAAATTACTACACAATCCATTCTATACACACCATCGAATCCAAACTACTAACCTGACACGATCAAGATATTTACTGAACAGTATTCAATCTCCCAATTTTATAAAATCATATACTAATTAAAAAATTATAAAACTATCAACGAAATTCTCACATAATTAAATTCATGATAATTATTTTGCTTCAAAATCACTGTCAAAAATATTTTAAAACTATTTTATTCCATAGCTTTAAAAATCTGTTAATCAAATACTGCAATGAGCTGATACACTTTAGAAAATCATAACACTTCAACCACATTGATCTAAATTCTCAATTCTGAGTATATCCTATTAGACATATAAACGTATCATATTACACAAATTTTTAATTTTTAAAGATCATTCAGTAGGTCAAAAATTATTTGTCACTGTATCATACTGTTCACACAGGCAATTTCTAGAATTTTAGGGTCATTTTGGTAAATTCACAACAAATGCAATTTCTAGAATTTTGAATCTATTCAAAGTCTCAAATGATCCTAAACATGTCTGATTTCATATACTCAAAATTTAAAACAAGAATAGAATCACAACAATTTATAAAATTACTGGATCAACAAACTATCAAGTAGAAATTCTATAATTCATCATGATTTATCAAGCTATCTTATAGATCATTATCAATTCTCATAAGATCTTACAAAATACACATCAAATCCTCAATTATACATATTTTCATAAATTAAAATTTAAAGGAATTAACTTAATTAATACCAATAAATTGAGAAATAAGTGTGATATACCTCTTAAAATTCAAATTTCCAATTTCTTTTTCTTTTTCTTTTTCTTTTTCTTCTTCTTCTTCTTCTTCTCTTTCTCTCCCCTCTATTTCTCTTTTCTCTCTCTCTAAAGAGATAGCTCAACCCAAAAGAGTGAATTAGGGTTTCAAAAGTGTATTTTTATACTAAGAGGCTAATTTTTGGTATTTATAAATTTGCCCCCAAAACTTTCAAAGTATTACAATTTAGTCCCTAAAATAAATCTAAAGTCTTGCAATTAAACCCAATGCTAATAATATGACCTTAACCTATACAAACACTACTAATAACAATACATAAATCAAGTATCACCCACATACAAATAAAATACGTATATTTATACATATATAAATACTTATTCTTACCGGTTGTGGATACTGATTACTACAAGATGCTTGTAACGTTTCAGATATTATATGATCTAAAAGAGTTCATATATGGTCTAAGGAAGTTTAGATCAGTGTTAATAGTTAGAAACGCTAATAGTTAAAAGTACTAAGAGTTAATGGTGATAAGAGTTAGCAGATTAATAGAGTTAGCAAAATCTAAACAGTTACAGCTTTGTCTGAAATGGGACAATGACCTGAGAATATATTAATAATAGCATAGCTGCAAAGAGTTGTAGATAGTGCTAAGAAATATCATTATGCAAGTATGTTCTCAAACATGATATTCCTGATTTAATTTCATTGATGCAGGTCTATCGATGGAACCCATTAATATAGATTAGTGTATGTCTATATTTGGATGGTCTATATGGCTAGTCTTAGCAAACTATGAGTTTAGTGGAAGCTCATATAGATATACAGGTATTTAGTGAGGACTGGATATTGAACAGACTCATAAAGACCTCCAATAGACATCTCATAAGCCATCAATGGAAGGTCTTCTGATTTGAGTGCCATGGTGGGCTTGTATATCCTGATGCTCCGAGATCGTATTTCAAAAAATCTTGTAACGACAAACATAAACCTCAAAGAATATATTTCGAAGGCATAAACAATATCATAAAAGTGTTTGTGGATATTGTTTAAGGAAATATAAATCTGGAGATAAGTTAATGGTTGAGCAAATAGAGATTTGGCGGTGATGATCTATATCTCTACTCTTCCAAGATATATATGATGGGGGGATTATAAAAATATGCAATAACCTCAACTTGTATAGTCTAACGCGTATTTGTAATATCTGTAATGTGTGTGTAGGGCATCATTCACAGACGTATGGAGGAGCTCTGTATGACAAATCAGGTGTAGACCTAGAGAGTCTCATAATATAAAGTGTACTTGTTGCGCACTAGGGTAGTGAATTGGATTGAATAATTCGATCTAATAAATTTCAGCAAAATAGAATATTTATTTCTGGATCCCTTGGGATGTGCATTTGTCAAGACTTAATTGTTAAGTACATCATTGAATTAATTAACAAGAGTTGCTAATTAATAGGATATTGACAAGTGGCAAAATTTATTCCATAATTTGATTTTACCTTAGTTTTACCATTTAATCTTGGTAATAAAAACTATTAAGGTAAAAAGTAATTATTCAAAATTATTTTAAATAATTAAATTAGATATTATTATTATATAATATGATAATATATATTAATCATGGCCATTGTATTTTAATACAATGAGGAATCTAGATGTTGGCCATTCATTTACCTAATATAATTAAAATAATTATATTTATTAGGTAATAATTTATTTAGATGGCCATTATTCTAATACTTAATAAATTAATCTTAAGTGGGAGACCAACAATAAAATTGATGGAGCATTTATTTTTGTTTTATCAAAAAGTATTGAATAACAAAATAAAATTAAGCTAACAATTGAATTCATTCATTCAATTGGAGAAGAAAAAATTCGGCCAAAGAATTGAGATGTAAGAGAAAATTTATTTTTGTTCTTTCAAGTGTTGGAAAACAAAAAAAAAAAAAAAACCTCTCTTCTTCTTTTTCTCTCATAGATGGCTCAAAATAAATGAAAAGAAAATAGAGAAAAGATATTATTTTAAACAAGATTTTGTTCAAAATAATTATCTTATAAAAATTATTTTTAAAAAATATACAAGAGTTGTATGTAAAATATTTCTTATTAATACAAGAGTTGTATATAAAATGTTTACCATCTCCATTTTAGAAATAAATTATTATATTCAAAGAATTTGAATACATGATGCTGGAAATTCAAAAACAAAGCTATTATTCTAATTCCATAATCCCACCAAACCGTTATGGACTAGAATTATTCAATAATATACTTCAAGATGAACTCTTCACATGGATTATTGAAGGACTTGAAGAATTTGTAAAGCTACCTTCATTAGGTAAGTGTTCTTTACATTTTGTTTTAAGTAATACAATTGTTCATCATGTAAAAGTTGTTGTATAATAGTTATACTTGAACATATATGTGATATATGTGGTTAAATTTGTTAAATTTGGTGTATTTATTAACATGCTTCCGTTGCGTGTAGTAATTTTTAAAATTATGTATATACTCGTATGTCACACACTCGATTCAAATAATTACAACTATGTTATTACTAATGTATTCTCAAGTCTTTGTACCGTTACAAATAAGGTTATAACTTTTAGACTTCACTAATTATTATAACATGCTAACTCTTTAGCATTTATAATTTTTCAATGATGCTAACTTTAGACCAAATAGGAACTCCTTCAGATCATATAATGTCTGTAGCATCACAAACATTGAATCATTTAATAATTTTAATTAGCAATTTAACAAATAATGTACTATATAAATATTATGAAATAAAATATTCATCAACAATGGGATGACATGTGAATACAAATTCCAACACTTACAACTAACGCAGTTGCACTACCAGATTAAAATCTTTCTTTCTAATTATTTAGAGTTTAATGAAGCTTTAACATTTGTTACCATTAAAGTCTCCCTACCATACATGAGTATGTCCACAAAGTGCTCATAACTTGGAGGTGAAAAACACAATAAAATTATTGTCTTATCCTCATCTTCAATCTTGATATTTATCATTTTAAGATCAATGATAATTTTATTAAAGGCATCTATATGGTCTTTTATTAAAGTTCCCTCAACCATAGATAATTGATATAACTTCTTCTTGACATTAAAATAATTCGCCAAGGATTTTGGCATGTAAAAGGCATTAAGTTTCTTTTAAAGAACTAATATCATCTTTTCGTCGGCCACCTCTCTCAAAACTTCATCACTCAATTACAACACTATGAATTTATGAGCCTATTTCTAAATGGTTTCTCTATCTGCCTCAAATATAGGTTTTGTTGGTCTCTTTTTTACACTAGTTGTTGCTTGAGTTTTCTCAAGGGCTAAATCTAACCTTTGACTCACCAGTAGAGTCATAACCTTCACTTTTCATAGATTGAAGTCATTCTTCTTATTAAATTTCTCTATCTCATTTTTCTTAGTAGCCACGGTTAATACCACTTACTTAGACTTTGATACCAATTTATTGTGGAGTTTTTAGCGTGCACTCTAAGAACCCTAAGCGCCCTACGAAAGTATTTCATTCACAAGCAACCAAGAACAATAAGGATCAACAACTAAGGAGATAAACAATCAAGCAACTAAAGAAAGTACAAGTAAATTATGTGGTTTAGCAATAATCGCCTATATCTCTAGTGGATCTCAAGATCTTAGCTTCTTTTATTCTATTCTTTTGTACAAATGAAACCCCACAAGAGACACAAGGAATACCAAAATAGCCTAGAGCTCTCAAGAATCTATACCACACTATCTTGTGCACTCAAAATATTCAAGTATGACCTATGATTGTCTATTCTCTCTATTATTGATTATTTAATGTTTAATGAATTACAAGAGTGTTAATACTAACCCTAAAAAACTTAAATCTAATTAGAATAAGAATTCACATACTTAGAAAGTCCAAAATTGACTTAAACACGTAATTAAAACCAAAATTGAATTTTTCTCAAACATATAACGCTATAGTGTTCAAGGTTCAAAGCTGAGGTGTTAATATGACTAACCAACGCCAATGTTGGACTTCTTGAAATTATCGTTACGGCATTAAGCACCTAATGTTGCAACATTCTTTATATCAAACTTTCTCACTTGTATTTCTAAGACTTTTCTCACATTCAGCTTCCTATTTTGTACCTCTTTTGTCCGTCCATTGCATTCTTGACCATGTGTCGACTCTTTTTTTATCTCTATCTCAAAATAAAATTAATATTTAATTTTGAATCACTAAATTCCAACAATTTTTTTAAGAGATAAATAATTTTCATATCATTTCTTTTTTTTATTAAATAATAATTTTTTTTGCGCTTAATAAACAAAAAGGGAGTAAAAAGTATAAATAGTAAGAAATTTTTAGTTAGGGTTGAAAGTTTAGGGAGGCAACACATTCATAAATTTAAGAGGGATGCTAAAGCTTGAAAAGTAAAAACTTTGCCCCAGTTGTTTGTAGTTAGCAAATATAATATAAATCTGCCATTATCTCGTATCTCTACACACACACACAAAATTAAGTTGATATGATTATACTAGTCCTATTATTTTATTTGTAATTATTAACCTCAAAATTTGAGCGATTTTAGGGTCAACAAGTTAGATTTTTTAGTTCTTGAGAGCATAAATTAGGATTAATAAAAATAATCATAAAGATGCAGCAAGACAACATTATGATTAGGGGTTCAGCTCAACGTGATCCTACACCCACTTTACCAAACTTGATAAGCTCACTCATATGACACTATTAAGTAATTTTGTTTACAATAGAAGTACAAAAAATCATAGCCATTACAAAGAAATTGAATGAAAGAAGAAGAAGAAGCAGAAGAATACGTGATCCACTTCTCTTATTATTTTGCCTCTTTTTATAGATGTTGTTATGCTTAGATATTTGAATCCTTGTAGGACTGGAATACGCCATTATTTTTCGAATAAGGATTTATCTCGAGATTTTAGGGATATGATTCCTTTTTGTATTAGGATCCATCTTAAGATCAAGACATATTATTCGAAAATCTAAAAGAGAATAAGAGTTCCTCAGTTTTAGTATTAAATTGTCAATGCTATAAATATTTTTATAGTTTAGGCTGGAAGATTTATCCTCGGACCGATTTATCTCAAATTGCTCGAGTGGTGTGAGTTCTTAGTCTGCTCCAACCTTATGCTCAGATTACGCTCGATTTAACTTATTTTATGTGCTCGAAAACTTACCTATGATGGTTACATTGGGTCATACCCTCTACTTCTTAACTTTTCAAGTAGTCAATCAAGGAGGTTTATAGTGCCTATATGATTAACCTTAGTAGAGCTAAAGCCTCTGTCAGGGCTTACGCAGCCTTGATGATGGTTTACGCAGCATATGTGAAGACTTAAATAACCTTGATAAAGGCTTACAATGGCTTCAATGAAGGCTTACGTCGATCTTAATGAGAGCTTACATGGCCTCGATAAGGGTTTACGGCAACCTTAATGAGAGCTTGCATAGCCTCGATGAGGACTTACAATGGCCTCGATGAGACTTATGCAACCTCGATCCTTGGTTCTCAACCTCGATCCTCAATTTTGGGTCCTCGATTATTAATCTCGGGTCCTCAGTCCTTGGTCCTTTTATTCTTAGTCCTTTTATTCTTAGTCCTTGGTTTTACAGAAGACCATAGGAAATTACCCAAAATAAATTATGTTTATGGTTTATTTACCAATGTGAGAAACATACTAGAAAAACTGAATTCCCTTAATCTAAGAGGAGGCTAAGTGAGAAAAGCTAAATGATGAACTAGTTTCATCTTTTTCTCTCTCATCGTGCAGTCTTTCTTCTTCTACCTAACCTTCTAGCCATCGCTAACCACCATGAGGAGACTACTAATTAGTGATGATTTTTTATTGTTATTATTTATAGGTAGGCACATTTGTTTGGTAGCTATTGCTACTGTTAGAGCTTTGACAAGTTTTAAAACTCAAAAAGTAGTGGCAGACCAAGCAGTGGAAGGTGATAACAACGGTTTCGCCAACAACGATTATTGTCAATAACCAAAAGAATGGCTTCGGTTCACAAATCTATCGGTAACTTGTTGTTTACTTGCTAGTTGGTTACTTTGCATGACGATGATGATTCTTATAAAGCAATGCAATATAGTAACTTGCTCTAAAGCAATGTTATCCTTGTTGGATTACCAATACTTTCAAATTCAAACTTGATTTCTAAGGTCTTTGGTTTGGGCAATTAGCAACACAAATTCATAATTGAGGTTTATCACAAAATCAATTCAAAAGAAGTTGGAAGATTAACATCACAACATATAATTATAAATCAAATATAAACTAATAGATAAAAGTATAAAAATTAACAATTTAAAATGGGACAACCATCTTTACTTAATCTCATATTAACTCAAAAAAATTGTTATTCTACGAGGAAGTAATTTCAACAAATTGAAAAATGTAATGATAAAGTACATAAGCTTAATCGATATTATAATTTATCTCAATATGACAAAAGAGTCTTACTCTGTAAATTGTTAATCTTCATCGCTTTGTGTCATGCTCCACAGATGATGTCAAATGGTTAACCTAAAATTTTGGGCAATTTCGGAGCCAATGATTTAGATTTGTTAATTATTAAAAAAAATAATTGAGAATAATAAAAATAATCATAAAGATATAATAAAAAAAAATTATAATAATTCAATTTAATATGAGCCTACATCTATTTATAAGTTCACTCATATGATACTATTAAATAATATTGTTATAATAGAAGCACAAAAAATTGTAGTCGTTATAGGAAAATTAAATAAAAAAAGCAGAAAAATACAGTGTTCCATCCTCTCATTATTTAGCCTTTTTTATAGGCATTATTATATTTAGATGTTTAAATTTTTATAAGATTAAAATATGTCATTATTTTTTTTATTAAGATTGATACTGAGATTTTAAGGATAAAATTTTTTTTAGGATTAGAATCTCAAATTAGGATATGTTATTTGAAATCTACAAAATAGAATTATAATTAAACTTTGATCTAGACGAATTTTGAGAGTATTACAGTCAATTTATTTTAGAAGAAAACGTGGTATCCGTAGAGCAAAAAGAAAATGAATATAGAATAAAGTATAAACAACAAGGAAAAATGAAATACTATATAATAATTTTTTTCTTTAAAAAAAAAGAAAAAGAAAACAAGAAAAATGGCAACAATATGTCTCGTTTTGAAAAGCATGGCACAGTATCTTTGTTGTTATTATTTAAAGGAAAGAGACAGTAACACAAAAACAAAAAAGATCGTGCTCAGAGTAGAAGATGATGAATAATAGAAACGCAAGAACTCCACTAACTGGCCGTGTTTTACGGGGTTTTTTTTTTTTCCTTATATCTACATCTACATATTCATCCAATCACATTACTTATTGCCTGACCCACCCATCACTTCCTCTTTTTCTTTCTTAATTTTCCTGGAAAGCTCATTGCCTTTGTTTCAGTCTCTTTTTTGTTTCTTTTTTTATTATTTTTTTTGGGGGGCATTTTTATCGTTGTTGGTTTTTTTAAGTTTTTGTTTGTTGCTGTTTCAGAGTGCTTTTTTAACCAAAGACAACAAGAACAAGCACTTTTGATCGAACAGAAACAAAAACAAACACAAACCCATCCGTATTTTTAAAGAAGTTGTGTGTTTTGTCTTCGCTACTGTTTCATAATCTCTCTGTATGTGGGTTGCTTTGAACGTTTCATTGGTCTCATGTCCACCAAATTTGTAAGTATTTTCATTTCATTTTTGTGTTCTCATCCAGCTGTTCATGTAATAGTTTTGCATCAGAATTGGATTATTAGTTCTTACAGTTGCTGAAAATTCAATTAATGGAATGACTTTGAGGTAATTAAATAATTAAAATGGACTTAAGGTGGGTTGTTTTTGCATGTTTTAGTCGATAAGATTCAGAGCTATTTCTAGTAATGAAGATTGTGATTCATCAGTAGAGTAATTAAGAGAAGCAAACATTTTTTTATGTATATAACTTTTGTTTGATACTGCAAAATCAGTTAAAGTCCTATGTTTTAGTATACTCAGAGAAGTTAAAGCTCCATTGAATAACAAGGCAGTTTCTTTGTTGAACCAAATTGAGCTTGAATTTTATTATTCATCTGAAGAAAAGCTTCTATATTTTCATAATTTGAATGTCAATTCTTGGTGAAAATAATTATCTTCTAGCGAGTACTGAGTGCAATATTTGAAATTTTTTTAAGAAAAAAAATATGGTAGAGGATACCAGAGAGCAAGATTCTGCTCGAGGGTGTTCTCTATATGATATATTGAATTCAATGGAGTTGTGGGTTTAGTAATAAGTTAGTGCCCCGTGCTTTTTCTTTGTTCATGGTAAAACTTTATCCCATTCTGCCATATTTTTGTGTTTATATTTGTCAATTCTTGTTGTATAATGCTGGGATGCTGTCTTTCTAGTTCTCTGCAAACTTTAACTAATGGGGGTAATTCAACCCTGAGTTTTTCTGCAGCATGTATAATTGGAAACCTGTACATTTACAAGCCGTTTTACTTGTGTCTCCTAGATGATCAGTAAATAATAGTAAACTTTCTTTTTCCGCTGCTGTGCTTATTTGACAATCATTGGTTGTCAAACTATGCTCAGAATTTCTATCCATTTCCTATAATTGAGAAGTAGAAAACAGCATAATCTGGATATAAATCCTCTCTAACCCTTGAAAACACTATCCTGGCTTTTGGAAGTGCTGTATTTATCACTATTGCTAATGGTGATAAACTCAATAAGTTCATCTCTATGTTTATAGTGCCGTAGTTGGCTTTTCTGCTTTTGATAAATGAGTATCCTTTTGAAATTACATCATCGTTTGTGTGGTCTTCTTGTTATGAATAATCTGTCAGCTGCTCATAATATTGATTTGTTTTCCAGGAAAATTTTGTTTCATTATTGTAATTATTTGCTCGAAGTCCTAAAGCAGAAGTGTTTTATATGTAGCTATCAGAGTTATTGAGTCTTATCCTTTTTCTGCTGCATTTTACAGGTATCCCTGTTTGCAGACCCAAAGAATAGAAGATCATGTCTTTGTAGCATTTTTCCTGCAGTTCCAGTGCTTTTTCTAATCATACTCGTAGGAAGTGAATTCATATCACCAAACTATCAACTGGTATATTTTCATACCGTACTCTCTTTTATAATGTACATGTACAAAAACTTTTATCTGATTTTTATACTATCATAATAATTACACATTGTCTCATCAGCTGTTCTTATACAGTTAAATCTATTCGTGCTTTGTTTAAATCCTTTTAGAATAATTTTTCATGTTTCTCAAACTTCACTGTGCCTGAAAATTTTGATTTGAAATATTATTCACTATTGTTGTTCTTACTCTATCTTATACACTAAACTTCCAGTGTCATTTCATTAAATGTGTAGGTAACTTTGGGTTCTGTTGTGCAGAACATTGGTGTTTTACCGAGTTCAAAGTTCAACGGATGCAAGGTTTGTTTTCACTTCCTTGAAGATTTTGTACCTAATTAACTGTTTGGTACTTGTTCCTTAAGTTTGTGTATCTGCTTTAGAATCAATGTAGGCCTGATGGAAGTGAGGCATTACCTGAAAGTATCATAGCAAAGACATCTAACTTGCAAATGCGACCCCTATGGGGCTTTCCCAAGGTAATGATCTCTGTCATGACTGATAGATGTTTCATTTTGTAATGCGCAATCACTCAATTTCCAAACTTTATTTTTTTTAATTTCATGTAGCAGAATTTAAGAATTATATGGTTCAATGTTTGGTTTGTAGAAGTCTTATTCATTTAGTCTTAAGAACAACCAGCTTACCCTGAAATGGAGTTGCTACCGTATCCACGAAAACCCTTTTAGGATCTTGTTAACCAACTTAATCAGGAGCAGCTCTATGTTATGGTTTTCAGTAGAACTTAGGAATTATAGTTCATCTTTGATTGGTTAAAATTCTTCTTTTGTCAATCATACGAATAACTACACCATTGTTTTTAACACATTTGACTGCTAACATGCAATGCTCATTCTATTTCATTTGCCCATACTGATTTGTGGATTTTGAGAGCTTGAACCGGTGTTTGTTTTGAAAGCCTTGAAAAGTTATTGGAATTCTTTAACTTCACAGCTAGTTTCACTGAACTTGATCAGGATAGTTTGAAACCAGTTAATGACTTCACTGGACTCTCAAATATTTGTTACTTTTCAGCCCTCAACGAGTTCATTTAATAATTTCTCCTGGTCCATTTCAGAGACAATATGATATGTTCTACTGCATCAAAAGGGGCCATGGTTGTCTTGTCATTAAAAAAAATCTTTGATACGAGAGGTCATAAAGAACATATTTTTGTCTCAAAAGCGTCCACTTCAACATCCCTAAACGTTAATTATTCAAAGAAGATGGGGATAAGAGTTAGAATGTGATACCTGGGATATTCTGCTTTGCCTCATTAGTTTTATTGTTTCAGTATAACAGTGGTTTGTTACTATTTGGACAGAAGAGCAATTCTTCACCCAGCTTACTTGCAATGGCTGTGGGAATAAAGCAAAGTGATCTTGTGGATGAAATGGTCAGAAAGGTGTATAACTAAACTCATGATTTCCTGATTACTATGTTCTTTTGTTTCTAGTTTTGCTTAAATTGTCATGATGAAATTTGCAGTTTTTATCAAGAAAGTTTGTTGTAATGCTTTTCCATTACGATGGAATTGTTGATGAATGGAAGACTTTTGAGTGGTATGATGGTGTAATACATGTTGTTGCAGTTAACCAAACAAAATGGTAAGTTGTCTTAACCGTTTACTTTTGTAATTACTTATAACAGATGGTTCATTATTTTGAATATGTTCTCTTGTGTTTTGGTTTATATGATGAGTAGGTGGTTTGCAAAGCGGTTCTTACACCCCAATATAGTTGCAGAATACAATTACATTTTTCTTTGGGATGAGGACCTTGGTGTAGAAGATTTTGACCCTGAACAGTATGTTGACCTCAACTCATTTAAATTGGAAAAATGCACTCATTCTAGTTTGGAAATATATGTTTGAAGTTCCAGAAAGTGTCTTTGGTGTTTATATATCTATTAAGGAATTATAACAATAATCTGGTTTTTTTAGTTTTTGAGTTTAAATTCTTATAAAATCCAAGTGAAAAAGAATATAGCTAGATGTGATTAAAAAAGTATATAGTTTGTTGTAATTACTAATAATTTGAGATATTTACATAATAGTAATGTTTTGAAAACATGTGCACAAAAGTGGAATCTGCTGTAACTGCTTATATTCGAACTTGAGTGCCTTTCCTTCTAGTCCTTGGATCAGTGATTACCTTAGTATATAATTGGTGTGTGGTGTCCGCAAAGTTTATATGGATTGCAATGCCAGAGAGATACACATATACGCTTGATTGACTAAAGCTGGAGAGGTCTGTCAGAATGTGGACATTGCTGTAATAACTTATTGCTTTTACTTAAGAAGTTTTGTCTTGGCTGCATGATGAAAGATGGCCAAAGGCTTGCCAAGTTTTTAGCAGACTCTATTCATGCAAACCCCACTGTTCTTATTCAAATTCAAGCTGATTTGTCAATGGCCTTCTATTTAAAACTTTATACTTCTTTTCGTACAGTAATATAACTTTATTAATTATGGTTAGATCTTAAAAGCTGAACACTCCTTTCTGCAGTACACATTCACTACAGTTGTCTGCTGTGATACCAAATCATCATGTTTATTAGAAAATATTTGCTCTGGGGAGATAGATACGTGCTCTAAACTGCACATCTTGTAGTCTGGAAAAGGAACATTTGCTTCATTCTCTGCCTCTGGTTGTGAAAAGTGTAGCAACCCATCCATTAATGTGTGCATTTACCGCATTACATGCTCTGTATTTCCAATCTGTAAAAAGTAAGATAAACAAGGGTGATGAAAAAACTGGTTAAGCAAATAAAAACTGGCAAAGCATATTCTTTGTTTTTCTTACCCTTTGGCATTCATGTTCAATAAGAATTTTCTTTGCTCATTATCTTAAGGCCATAGTGTCCATAACCTCTCATCAGTAAGTTTTGACATTTATATTTAAAGAGAAATATTGAACTATTTGAACACTAGACTTGCTTGCATCTGCAGATAGAACCATTTTAACAATATAGATGTTATTAACACTTTATTTGACAAGGGCTCAAACTTTATTTATTTTTTTTTTTTTCTTTCCAAATGTTGGACGCTTTTAGGTATGTGTCAATTGTTAAGAGTGAAGAGCTTGAGATATCACAGCCAGCACTTGATCCCAAATCTGAGGTGCATCATCAAATTACCGGACGCAGCAGGAGATCAATTGTGCACAGGTTCTCCTGTTACCTAATTTCCCAATTTATCAGCAAAGCTCTTGTACCTTTTTTACTCACCATTTACTTACTCCAGTAGCTTGTTTCCTATGTTTTGCTCCATTGTGTTATCAGAAGGACTTTCAAGCCTGGTGTTTGTGATGAGAACAGTATGGCGCCACCGTGCACTGGGTAAACTTCCACTTACGATAAACTCACTTTATGTACATAGTTCATTAATATTTTGATTTCCATGCAAGATTGGCTTCTCTGTTGGAGCTAAAAAGAATTCATTTTTTTATCATCTGCTGTTGTACAATAGGCACAAAATTAATTTATTTTTTTCCTAGACAACTATGATGAAGACTCTTGTTATAGGTGGATAGAGATGATGGCCCCCGTTTTCTCTAGAGCTGCCTGGCGTTGTGTATGGTACATGATCCAGGTATGTCTTGCTACCATATTAGTTCCATTTATTCTATTTATCATTAATTTTGCTTCTTTTTTGTTTCTTGGAGGGGTAAGGGGATGGTAGTTGTGCCATCTAGTAGCCTTTTAATGTGATATGTGATAGGATACATCTATGTTTTGAGTTCATGCTAACTGAAAAATGATTCTGATATAATGTCGTAAGAAGTTTTAGGTGAAAAAGACTTGGGCATCGATTTTCTTCTGTTAGCTTCTAAAAGAACGTAACAGGCTGCTTATGTGGTAATGCTATAATTTTATATTAGTTGTTTGATGAATACAAACTAACTTGGGTTCATGAAGATTTTCTCACCCTTAATAGTGCAATTGATTTCATGTTAGGTCAGATGCTGGTAAACTGTTTCACATGACTCACTCCTTTTATTTTTTCCCAACAGAATGACTTAATCCATGCTTGGGGTCTAGATATGCTGCTTGGTTATTGTGCACAGGCAAGCTTCTCCTGTTACGTATTCTTTATGTCTTGGTACTTTTGCTTGGGCCAAAGCATTGCTCAAGTCCATTCTTTTGATAGGGGGATAGAACCAAAAATGTTGGTGTTGTTGATGCTCAGTACATACTCCATTATGGCCGCCCTACACTTGGAGTTCCAAATGAAAACAAGGTCAGACATGATATCCCTTTATCAGTTTGAACAGTTTAAATATTTTTCTAAGCAATGTCTTTTAGCTAATTTTGGGCTCTTGATCATTAAGTTTTTTATATCTACTCCATCTCGTGATCATATATATTAGAACTCATTTGAATGATTGAGAGGATTATTTTGGTCATCTATATCTTCATCTCAGCTTAGAACTGATTAAATCATGTTGAGATATATTATTGCTTTCTGTTTAGAGGCTAAGGTCTAGTTTGCTATGTTTGAGGAATATATATTGACAAATTACTACATTCAAAATTTGTATGAACACTTGGCTTCTTGTTATCATTTTTTTAGCAAAAATGGATTGTCCTTGGAAGTATATTTTCTGATTACAAATCATTTAAGTCATCGGTGGACCAACAATCATCAACTTAGTAGTAGAAAAGGTCATTTTTCATTTTGAGGTTCAGTCCTTTATCAGAAAGTCCAAGACAGGTGTCCTAAACTCCTAGGTCTTCTGCGGTCTTAGCATTTTGGATAAATTGGATCTCCCATGACTCAAATACATACATGAGCTAGTCAGCCAAGAAATTTACCAACTCACCAGAAAATGGCCAATCTTAGTGCTCATGTGCTCCTTAATTCTGAGATATCATCTCTAGCATGAAAGATACTTTTTGTCCACTTATGCATGTCCAAGAACTGACAAAATCATGTATGTTACTCGGAAAATGTTTGGATCTTGGAGTTTAGCATTTAATGCTAACAAATGTTCATTAATGCAGACAAGTTTGGCAGAAAATGGCCCTAGCCCTCAAAATGAAACTGTAAGTGTAGTGAGAAATGTATCTTTTCTAAACCTTGATTCTCCTTGCCTCATTTTTGCCATCAACATAACTGAATTTGTGATTGACTACCTATTGCAGGCATCATCTCATTCTCATGGGAAAGATCCTAGAATGGAAGTAAGCATTGACTCTAAATTTGTCTGCGGAAACTAGATAAATCACCAAATTTATGCATCTTTTTATTTGCTTTCTTGCAGGTGAGGAGGCAGTCCTTCATCGAATTCAAAATTTTTAAAAGACGATGGGAACAAGCAACAAAGGAGGATAAATGTTGGATTGATCCATATGCACAGTCATAGTAGTAAAGCATACAAGAATTTCGATCATTATCTCTTTTCATGGTCTTTTAAAGCTAAGAAAATGTGTCAATTCTAAGCATTGTAGTTGGTTTAAGTCAAAATGCAAGAAGGCCAGAGCAAGACATTGTTAGGCATTGGAGGTAAAAAGAGATCTCAAGCTTCTGGAAATTAATAGGAAAAAGAAGGGTATATATTTTAAGTACAGAAGCAAAGTATTTTTCATGTGGGGAGCTAACTGCTGAGTTTTAAATATTCTTCTGTTTGTTGGTATATGTATCATAACTAAGGTCCTGTAATTAAATCGATAAATTTTATTTATTTCTTTTTTCATTAAGGGGAAATGTGGTTGTAGATGCAAAGCAAAAATAATAGTGAAGTGACCTTCTCTTCTCATGACAAGCTAGTAGTTTTTTACTCCTTTAGCTCAAGTTTTTGTCCATTTAGATTTTTAAAAAACAAAAAAAAACTAAATATGTTTGTTAGGAGACCCACTTGTATTAATGTTAAATGCTACTGTTAAGTTATCCCTTGGATAAAAAATTTCATAACCTAATTCATTAAATTAACATAATAGGAAGGGCGGATTTTTTTAAGGGTCTAGGGGGTCATGGCCCCTCTAAGTTAGAAATTTTTTTAAATTTAATAATATATTTTTATCTTTTAAAATAAATATTTTTATGATTTAGTCCTTTTAAAATTTTAAATTCATCACTAAAATTTTAATACAATTAAATTTTAAATTAATATAATTTTTAATTTTAACATCTAAAACTCTCACCTTAAATTGTAATTTGGTCTCTGAGAATAGAAAAAAATTTCAATGCAAGACCATCAGCTCAAATACTCAAATTTGACACTTAGACTTTAAAGTTTAAACTTGTAAATAATGATCGAACAATATTACTTGAGCTCCGGAAGCACTAATTTGTTTAACTATTTTTAAAAAAAAAGAAAAATTATGACACAAGAATAAATTTTGTAATCTAATTTTGCTTTATCATAATAGGAGGAGGTTTGGTCTATATCATTTTAATTGCCCCAGTTGTAAATATCTAAGTTTTATTGTTTGTTAATTAATTAATATTTAAATTGTGATATCTATTAAATAAAATTCTATGTGGCGCCATCTAAAAAATTTAAGTCTAATAAAAGTCAAGTCTATTTTTTAAACATTGAAAGGTAATTTACCACCACATATTTTGCATGTGGACGATCGTCATAACCTAATTTGAAGTTCTTGTACAACTTTCAGCGTTAGGAATTTTGGATGGTAGAAAGATTTACCTAACTTTTTTTTTTTGGGTTTGCTGTAATATTTGAAATTTAAAGTGAATAATATTATATTATATATGAATCGGATTGTTATATTTGCTTCTTTTATTATTATTTTAAATTTTGAATTAATTTTGATTTTATCTTTAAAAAAAGCATATATTAAGCAATTTTATTTGTGAAAAATGATAAGCATCGACTCAAAAAATAGTCCATTAGAATCGTGTGTTGTTGTGGTAGTAAGTAAGAATGTAATTAGTAATGAGAGGGTAGATTTGTTTGCAATATTCAAAAGGTCAAGGTACCACGATGATAAAATCTACTTCAAAGAAAAACATAAAGGAGGTTGAGGGGGGGATGAGAAATTAGTATTTATGAAGAAAGCGATCACATCATATTAAGTTTTACAAGTAATCATATCATATTGAATATGCTTCAGCAAATTTAGTTTGTCATGTCATTATGCATTATGCATTATGCATAAGGCAAAAAGTTTGTAGAATGAAATTAAATGCATTTTAGACAATGGAAATGATGGGGTGTTGGAGATTGTACAAGTGAAGCAACCATTCTAACATCATCACTTTTCAGTTATAATAATCATTCTATTGTTTTAATAAAGAGTAACACTATACTTTTTTAAATAATATAAAAAAATTTATATTTTAAATTAAAGTGTTAAATAATTATGAAATAATAAAATATTATAAATTTTAAAATTATTTATTATATTATTTTATTATTTAATAATTATTTGATATTTTATTTAAAATAAAAAAAATTAAAATATAATTTAAAAAATATAATATTATTCTTTACAAAATCTTAAAGTCTCGTGTAATTCAATAAAAATATTAAATTTTATTAAATAATTATAAGAGAATTATTAGAGGCCAATGCAAATCAAATTTATTGCAACAGTTTGAAAATCTAGATAAAATATTGACTACTTTTAGTGTATTTGCTTTCACTCTTAATTATATCTTTAAAAAAATTTAAGTAATATTATGCATTTCAAATTATATTTTAAATTACATTTTAAATAATAATGTATTATGTAATTTTTAAATAATAAAATAATATAAATTTAAAATTATTTATTATATTATTTGACCGTCTAATAATTACTTAATACATTATTATTTAATATATAATTTAAAATATATAATATTATTAAAAACAATTAAATTCAATAAAAATCAAATCTACCCCAAGTTTTTTTAAAACACCTACCTCCATGTATTCAGAAAAAGACTTTGGAAGTTGGAATTCACCTCTTTAACTTTCCACCCACCTTTGAGTCTTTTTTTACTTTTTGGTCAATTTGTATCTAATTTTAGTTTGTATGACCATAATTCCCCAAACCCATCCCCCTTTCATTACTATTTGCAAATTGCAGCTTCCTATTTGGACCAATTTTATATTTGTGGACCATTCACATGCTGTCTTTATGATTCCAGCTTGCATCTGAACTTTATATGCAAGTCATTCTCAATAAATAAAAGTTAACATATCTTTTTCAATTTTCTCTCTTCTTCTCTTCTTATTTGTTTTCAATTGAATGAATAACCATTCTCTAAGGGCAGAAGCAAAATACCCTCAAGGCAAATTTGTTCTGTTCTTGACAGAATCTGTATTTCTTAATTGAAAAAATCTTTAGCATGACATTCAATTTTCAACAAGAGGGGACATGATAGGATGACAGATTGACAGTGAGTCAAAAAGGGAAGAAATTTTTTTCACGAGGGGCATAAATGTGAATGATGAGATTTGCCACAACTTTGATTGCAAAATTGTCCTTGTATCATCAGCACATGGGTGGCTGTGTTGATTTGCAAACTCAGATCATGAGGTCAATGAGATTCCCAAAACACTCTTCTCAAGACACCACCAAAAACCCAAGCTGCTAATTTATGGACTAAAATGGAGAAATTTGTGGACTGAAATGCAGCAAAATCAAAATAGGATATATATTCATTGTAGAAGTAGAACTCAATTGGTTTGTTGTCACGATGACGACATGGTATCTGTTATGTATAATGGAGTATCGACTCTCAAGAAGAAGTATAAAGCTACCACTTCATAATTTCAAGCAACTAGTATGAGCTTCGAATTCATTGTTTCTACCCAACAACCACCCACCTTAATATTTTGAGTTGGCTTCACCTACATACATTAATATCATTATCACCTCTATCTATCTCAGCTGACCAGCCTTTTACATACTCTATCTTATTTTGAGCTTTTTGCACTAAATAATACTACCAAAACTCCATCAATGGCAATTTAAAGCCATTCATTATCTATTATCTCTACCCAAAAACATATATTTAATGAAAACATGATAAGCAAACATCATGCAAATAGCTTAAACATTTTGGCTTCCAATGAGATGCAATAGAATAGGGAGGAAGCAAAAGAACCAATCATAAATACATATACTATTTTTTTTGTAATTCACTATTTTGTTTCCATTCTTTAATAATTTTACATCATATCAAGTATAAATAATTTGTAAAGCAAATGTGATAACTATGTGAAATCAAAGCTACTTCCTCAAAAAGCATCAAATGCAACATGAAAGGCAAAATGTAGAGTGGAGGAGCAAAAACATAATTGGAGATTAAAAAACTTTCAATTCTATTAAATTTAATTAATTATCATTACGCTACAACATGTTGCCGATTGCATTACACCCACTAGTACAAATAAACAAATGATAAACAAGTGACAACACCAAAAAGAAAAAGAATTAAAATAATATGAAAAGAAAAAGATTATCTTAATATTTTGTCATGAGTAACACAATTACAACTGAGCATTAACATTAAAATAATCTTAAGCAAAGATTATGATAACCTCAATACACTTAATAAACAAAGAACAATTGTCCCCTTAAACACTCATTTAGTGCTCTGAAAAACTTCACTGACTAATTACTTAAAAACTAAGGAACAAATCTGAAATCCCACTAGAGATAGCCAATAAACTTATCTGAAATATCAATCCCCAAACATTAATACCAATGATAATACTACTAGATTGTAATAAATTATAAAATTATAAACAAACAAACGAAGAACAGATATTCTTTCTTTTTCCCATTTCACACTCCCAAAAGGAATCAATATTTGGCCCCAAAATTAAACAAATCCAAATTTATCGAAGATGAGGCTTAGAGATGGCAACCCAAACAATTACAGGTCTTGGGGGTGAAAGAGCAAAAGCCAAAAGGCCTATTGGGGATGTTGCAATTAATAGCATAGCAACAAGGAGAGGGCAAACACAAGCCTTTAGCTCCACCACAGCAAGTGCAAAGTGCACATATTTGAAAACTATTGAGCTTTCTTCTTGTCTCATTGAGCATCATTACCATCTTCTCCTCCATTAATGGCACCATTTCTTCACTCTTGGGCTCCATTGCCACTGACCCATTTGCCTCAAAAATTATAAAACAATCAACAAACACTCAATCCAAAGCATACCCAGAAAAATTAAAATGACAAAAAAGAGCAAAGATCTGAGAACCCAAATGGGTTTTTGAACCCCCAAAAAAAATAAATAAATAAAAAGTGAGAATATAAAGATGAAACTTACTTGGGTCATTGTACTTGCTTGATTGGGAGTTATTACAGTAACTAAAATGAAGAGAAACAAGAGAGAGAAAGCTTTGCCATGAGCAGACATGATTGTTTTCTTACAATATGGGGGTTTTGGGAATTTTAGTGAATAAGTATTGAAGAGAGGAAGAAGGGTTTTGAACTTTTGATTCTTTGTGTGTGTTTGAGGAAAAGTTTTTATGGTGGTATTGTTTTGATTTGATGTGTGTTGAATCATATAAAAAATAATTATTATATATCAAAAAATTTCTGACTTTATTTTGAAGAGGGGTTTTTTTTTAAGTTTAAAGGAGTTTTGACATATTGGATTTGGATTATTGGTTGAAGAATGGAGAAAAAAAAAAATGAGAGGAGAAATTTGGGGGGGTTTGGGGAGAGAGAGAGATGAGTTTTGATGGCAATTTTTTTCCTTTTCTACTGTGGAGAGTGTGAGTAGTAGTGATATGTGTGTGTGTGTGTGAAAGCAGAAATGTGAATGTCATCACGGGAGGAACTATACAGTGTAGAGAGAGATACATGTTCTCTTATCTGCATTGCCACGTGGCATATCATGAGGTTGTTGATTGAGGCTGCCTTGATATAGACAGGGTTGTTTCAATCAATGATAAGCTGTCAATTAGTGCCTAATGGGCCCAAGTATCTGAGCCTTATTAGACCTTGTATTGGGTCCATTTGGTGTCAGTTCAGCTTCACAAATTTCAACTTTAAACTCCCATTCGCTTATAATATTGATCAAATTTAGGATAAGGTCCTTCGTCGGCGGGAGTGCTTGGAAGTCCCAAAAAATTTAAATTAATAAAATAAATCTTGCATAAAGATGAATGTGAATTACCTGTTTACAATTATTTGTTTGATGGGATCCTTAAGCCGGATTAGGAATTTACAATATGTATTACAATTTATTTATTTTATTTAAATTTAGTGATATAGATTATGAATAATGATTCAACTAATAAACTAATTGAATAAAAATTTATGGATAATTAAATGAATCAATTAGGATTCGAACATTTTGATTCACCAATTTATTTTCAATTTGTTATTATTTACATGAATGAATTAAATGAATTCGACTCAAACACGTTATTTTTAAAAAAAAATTATAAGATTTTAATTTTAAAATATATAGATATATATAATTGACTAATTTACAAAACATTTACTTATACAAAACATAAATATAAAACAAAGTAAATGAATTTTACATGAATTGTTTATTTTTTCTTATGTATTTTTTTTTACCAAACAAATAATGAATTAAATTTGGATCGAATTTAAACCGTTTACATATTTATATCAAATATGAATTAGACAAACCAAATTCACTTAATTCATTTAAATGCAAATTCACTAAAATTTTGATATACTTTAATTAAATTTTATATGAATATTAAATTTTATATGAATACGATCCGTTTATTCATTTTATTGCTCTTAAATTGAATGAATTGAATGAGGCAATAAAATCTTTATAGAAGCTTAAGAAGAAGTTCAATGCCTTCTTTGATGTCGTAAACAAGTTGTTATAAACATCAGAGAAGCTAAATGGAAAAGAGAATAAATGATAGATTATTGTGCTTGGATCCTTTATTTATGATTTGATTTGTTTGATATAGAAGTATTTTTATTTTTAACTTTAAAAAAGAAACAGCTATTTACTATTCCATCTCTACGTATTTCTCATTTTCATGCAGTTAACTTTAAAGACATAATGCCCAAGTAACGGATAGTTTGACTCTTAATTTAGAAGTTAAAGTTCTAGTTCTTTCTTATATATAAATAAAAATAATTTTTTTTTAATTTTTAATAAAATAAATTTAATTTTTTTAATTAAAATTTATGAATTGTACCACAATAAATATCATTGCTATATATTTCAATAAATTTTCAATTGTATATATCAATAGATTTTTATAATATTAAAAAATAATAATAATAACACCTTTATCATAATCATATACCCCAAATGAACCCATAATACCATTGTTTATGGTATATTCCAAACCAATTGACTATTTTTTTTTTTTTTTGAATGAGGGGATTACAATATTTTTTAACATTTTCGCACCACCTGAGAGGGAGGAGAGGGTCGAACTCAGGTGGGGATGTGAGACCTTGGGGGGCTCAGTCTTGAGCCCCATGCTCCAAACCAATTGACTATTTTTTTTTTTTTTTTGAATGGGTGATTACAACATTTTTTTTCAACATTTCCGCACCACCTGGGGGGGAGGGGGGGTCGAACCCAGGTGGGGATGTGAGGCCTTGGGGGGCTCAGCCAACTTGGCTGAGCCCCCATGCTCTCAAACCAATTGACTATTAAACATGATAATTGAATTATTACAACTGAAAGTTCTCTGTATAAATCACCTCACGTGATTGAGATCGGACGACTCTTTGAAACGAAAGTTTTCTATTCCTCAAAACAGATATTTGAGCTGATCTTTTTGTTGTAGTACTAATTAAGATTAATAAAAATATTATAATTATATTAACTACAGATTCCAGAAATTCTTATTTATGCAATAGTTTTTTAAAAATAAAATAAAATCATCTCCCAGACTATTCTGCTCTAATTTTACTTTCAACATTCAATTTAACACTTACAGCTTTTTAGGGCTTAATAAGCTATTTGAGCTCCAATATATGCGATTAATATAATCATCTCACACATTATTTTTAAAAATATAATTTAAGATGGATAACATTATTCATTTTAATTAGAGAGCCTAACGACCACTATCCATTAAATTTTCCTTGTATCACGAATAAGGTACTTACTATTGACCCAAAATTTTTTGATGTAAAACATAACATTCTTTTCCACCCAATCACGTGATATTCTCGTCACAATCTGTCTTAAATTCAATAGCCAACTTGATTCATATTATCCAAATTCAAGCGTCAACTAGACTCGTATTACCCATCTCCTGAGAGGATGGGGGACCATACCTATATGACAATCTCCATTTGAGCAATTTTAAAGGCTCAAATAAAAATAAAAATTCAAGTTTACTTTAATATTACTTGTCACGGGCCAAATACTTATCATTGACCTAAAAGATTAACTTATTAGATAACATTACTTATCCACTCATATATATTTAAAATCCACTCATTTTCTATTCAATGTTGAACAAGACATTTGTATGAAAAGTCTATTGATCAACCCATATTACACGTCTAGTTAATACTATTAATCAAAATTCTAATCCACATCAATCAGAAAGCTATCACTTATGTGAACCGTTTTGAATGATGAATGAAACTGCTAAAGGAGGACCATGAAAGGATAAACACAGGCTTGTATCTAAGACATAACTCTATATCAACTGATGATGAACAAATTGCAAACAAGACCTGTCAGTATGGCTAACTTCCAAGGACTCTTATATAATGCGGCTCATTTGCCAAATTAATCTAATATCAAATGGTAATGCAATAACTGAAGAATGATAATAAACCTGCAAGGCAAAACCTTTTTCAACTTTGCAACTAAAACCATTCTGTATTTGATCTCAATGACCTTCACAAATCTAGTCCACCAGTCTTTCTAGGAGATCTATGGCAATTGGACATAAAATAAATTAAAAAATATTTTCTAAATTCATAATTCATATGCAAAAGAAAATTCTTAAATTGCTGTGGCACAGAAATTAATTAGTTTGTCTTTTATGCTTGGAATCATAAAAGATCTTCACATCAACAGTCAAACAATTGTAAGCATCTTTAAGTATAAGCCTACGACTGAACTAATGAAGCAGAAATAAGTTCACTCTTCTAATCTAGTAAATTTCCTTAGTATATCGCTGAGCTTCTGAATTTCTATTTGTTAGGTAAAATGCATTTGTCGTATGGGTCTGTTACATGTGCATTTGTCGTATGGGTCTGTTAAAATAAAAAATTTAATTGGTTGACCTAATAGTACTGCTGAAGTTTTTGGCTTTTTTTGTCGATTATGCAGAGGTAGGCAGCTTAGGACACTTTCATTGCAAGACATTTTCCTTTCTTATTTGCATTCAAGGATTAACAAAGAGAAATAAATTTTTATTGTCATAGTTTTAATATTAATCATGTATATACTTTTGAATTAATTGTTATAAAATATATTTTAAATTAATTGAATTGAATCTTATATGTATGAAACAAATATTGTACTTCTAAGATCATCTCCTAATATGATATCAGACTAATACTGATATTGAATCAAGGTCTCCCTTATATAGACCCATAATGAATCAGATTAGAATCATGATCTGACAGATGATACTGTAACATAAGGAACATATATAAACAGAAAAGTGTTGCATGAGCTAGTCAAATAACTACCTGATACAGCATTATTGCATGAGATGGAAGAAAGCAAGGGCTGAATCCCCCAAAGCCCAGAACAAATCGCCCACAAAATTTGATGCATGGTATTATTTCCAGGGGCTCGTTATTCATGAATCACAACCAGCATTTTTCAATAAACATAACACAGAGATTCATACAAGCAGATTCATATAAGCATTTTTCAATAAAACAAGTAGGCTGCAAAAAAAATGCAAAAACCTTTTTACAGCATCAGCCAACATTCCGCTAAGTTCCTAATCATTGCAGATCCTATTTCCACTTAAATTATAGAGGAGGCACCAAATTATCATGTTCTTGTGATACCTGCTGTAGTTTATTCAATAATGTTTACTGAAGACTTGAGTGATTACTGGAGTGACTTCACTCTGTCACTGACTCTGCCATTTCACACCACCTGGAAAAGTAAAAAAATATGATACTTCATTGGGAAAAAAGCAAATGAAGCAAACTCCAGGGAAGATGTTGGAAAAAGAAAAAAGAAACAAAAAGATTATATTAAGATATTGTATTGTGCACCTTACAACTTTCAAACCAGTGAGAGCTACCCATCAACAAGGAAGATTACCTGCAAGATTTGGAACTTAAAGAGACTTTATCTGCTGGGAACATGAACACCATCATTCTTCTCTGCTGTCTCTGATTTCAACTTTTCAGACAAAAGTTGAACCACATAGGCTTCAGCAAGATAACACCTATCCACCAAAACAATTAAGGGGATCAAACATCAACATGTCAAAACAAACTGAGGATGTTGCAGTCATACTAAGGAGTAAGGGAGGGAAATATTTTACGACAGGAAACAACGTGGAAATTAAGAAGCCTGCAACATCTGATGGCCAGTGAATGTAAGTGTAGCAAGGAAGAAGCAGACAATGATGATAATAAATGCTGAGTAAAGCAGGCAGCACACATTCAACTTTAAGAAAAAGCAGGGCTTGGGTGGACATTTCAAACCAGAACAGCTGAAATGCGGGTTCACTGAAAGCTGGACTAGAGCAAAGAATGATTTGTATAACATATTAGCTGGAAAAGAAAAATAGATTGCAAGAATCAGAAAGATGTGCTTCAGGAAAGATGATATGTTCACATTGGGATTTACCAATTGTGACAATATTTCAGAATTTTATACAAAGCAGGAACATCAAATTCAGAGTGGTCTGTTGACTGAATTTCATTTTCAGAAGATCATAATGAACTTGACATGAAATCTGTACATTTCCAGAAACAGGAAATGTATTTACAGATTATGCTATTGTAAAACCAAATACTGTATCAAAGTAATTGGCCGATTGCTTGAGGCACCATTATTCTTCTGTGTCAATGTCATCATCACCAGAAGACATCTGTCTAGTCTCTGAAAACGAAAGTCGCCTGGGCTTTCCTAAGCCTGCTTCAACAAGCCCTTCTGATGATAAATTTAATCCAGCAGTTCCAGATGATGACCCCAAAAAACGTCGAACTGGGGCATCAGCTGAAGATGATGCAGAGGGATTGTATGTGAAAATTTCCATGGGGTGGTCAAACTTGCAACTTGGACCAAACTTGCATATACCATAACGAGAGTAGAAGATGCACAAAGGTTCTCCCTGTTTAAGTTTGAGAAACCAGCCTCATCAATCCCATAAAGAAGTTCAAAGCAAAAACAGTAATATGTATCAAACCAATCAAAGTAGTTCTACAGCTCAATAATCACGCAAGACGTGGCAGGTACCCTATCTATGAAACTGAATAAGTTTACAACTAAAAGATAACAATAGAAAGAAGAACAGGGAAAATGTCCAATTACTTTCTATTCTGGGTTCATCAGTCTGTTCTACATCTTTGTTAATTGAAGACATCTGGCCTCTCTGGATCTTGTTGGATGAATTTAAAGAAAATCTCTTTCAGGTCAAAAGATCTTGTTTTTTCCGTTCCTCTCATAAGGGAAAAAAACAAATTTCAATTGTTCCAAATGTGTTCTGAAAAATCACTGTTACTTTAAATTTTACATGTTTGTATGTGTAAACAAGATCTTGCTATCTGACATGCATGCATGCATGCATGCATGTGTGACTAGAGAAAAAAGTAAAGGGTAAATATAACTAAAAGTTAAATTTGTCTAGTAAGAGCTCAGTGAATAATAGCATGAAAAACATGTCTGGATGCTAGCCTCTATCATAAGGGTACACAAAATATTCTGCTCTTAAGTTTTCAGTGGAATCCATAGAACAGACAGCAATCAGTACAAATATGTCACATCAAAGGTGAGCACTCCCTAAAAGCTTTAGTTGCTTGGGCTGCAATAAAAATGATAACTGGTAGGTTGAGAGGAAATTGTTTTGCAGCAACATATATTTTATACAGTCTTCTAAATAACATAAGAAAGATTCAATTCAGGAAAAAGGATTGAGCAATTTTATGAGCATTACTTTTGACATACAAACGGAAGCAATTTCATTATAAAACCCACGCAAGTGAAGGAACCACAACACCTTCAACTCAAAAAAGTTCATTAGTTCTAAACTATGAGTCGAGGTGCATGCTCTACGTTAACTTACAGAGAATAAGAAATTCCAAGATAAAACTCATCACTTGTTTAACTCACCGGACGTAATGGGAGACCTATGGGACTCAAGACACAGTCTGGAACAGGAATTAGTCTTTCTCTTGGATGATGGAACCTACAAACTGCACCAAATTTACAATCTCCAGTCTTCATGTAAAACTGGCATTCAGGCTGGCCAGGTCTCTCAGGAAACACATTCTCTCTCTGCAATGCATAAAACCCTACAGGGACAGAGCCAGAACGGTATGGAGACATCATCCCTTGAGATCCTGAATTTGCCAGTTCACTCTGGCATGAGGCTCCATAGATTTGATTATTTCCCCCCGTTTGCTGAAGGTTCTCAGAAGAAGATACAGATCCCAGTTGACCCTGGAAAAAGGTATCCCATCAGAAAGTGCCACAACTCAAGCTCAAAAGCAAATCATAACTACATAGCTATACATTAACTAAGAAAATTGAAAAATGAATACTCATGGGCCTTTCTGTGCTGCAATAAAACCCTATTACATAGCTACTGCCAAACAACCTAATCCGGGGATTGGGACCCCTCCACCACCATGAAGTGTTGAAGACTATATAAAATTATTTGTGCATATCTTGTACTGCAAAATACATGTGGTATCAAATATATAAAATACAATTGACTAATTACTATCTAACAGAAAACAGCAGATCAGTGCACTGCCACCTCCACTGTCTCCTCACCACAAAATCAGCAACATCAGTCTACCTTCACCACTACTACCAGCATAGCCGCCATCACAAAGTAACATATTACCAATTTCACCAGGTTTCCTCTGAACTATGGAAACCACAACTTCAAGCAAAGAGAGTGGTACAAGATCAAAAGACTTGAATGAGAATAAAAATATATAAAAGAAATAATCTTAAGCATTTAGACGTGTAAATAGTTCAACTTCAGCAATTACCACTGACCAGTTTATAAGAAGATCCTATCATATGAATTGAAGTTGGGTATTTAAAGTAAAATTTGGTGCATGCCAAGGAAGAAAGTCAGCAGACATAATCACTGAAATATTTCCTTTGAGTTGTAGATTGAACCAGATTTTTGAAGAATATTAAAAGCCATCTTCTTGATTTAAAGGAAAGCGTGTAAAACAATAAACATCTTTCCTCCTATGGTCAGTATTACAGAAGGACCAAAGACGATGATTCGTTTAAGTTCTTTCCAGAGATACCGCTCGCAAGCAATTGGTAAAAGTGGGTACAGAAAAGCTTACACTGTATGCATTCCAACCTGGAACTGATACCATCCCCTGAGGTAAAAGTAATGATGCATAACTTGATGGAGCTTGCCAGCGTGGGCTGGGAATAAAAGATGCTCTAGACCAGTTAGTAATTCCTCCAGCATAAGACTGTTGACCAGGAGTAGTCGGAGATTGAACAGTAGGATAAACAGGAGAGCCGCGCAATGAAACCATCATGTTGGTTGGTTGAGGATGGTGGAATTTACAAGTGCTTCCAAACTTGCACTGTCCTGTTCTTAAATAGTAAGTGCACTCAATCTCATTCTGTAGAGGAGACGGGAAAAAGTGTAAAAATATAAAATATCAGCATATGAGAAGAACAAGAATCCTTACAAACAAAATATCTGCATGTAAAATGGATGAAACTTTCGGAACACACATTCCTTAAGTAAATGAACAAGGATAAAAAATATGTGGTTGTTATATCTTCACTAATATATAAATTATACATCACATAAAATTTTGTTTGTTGTACTTAAGCTCAGATGTTCAGGAGACAAATCAAAATATTCTGCCTGGGATTGATGATGAAATCGCATAACAGGAATTAAATGTATGATTTATTACATGTTTTTTATTCATTTCAATGTTCTAACAATAAATGCAGATGCTGCCATTTTTTAGCTGCTTGTGCATATGCTAAAAGCAGCCAACCAAAATATTCATATTCAGGGGGAGGAAAGAACAAAAGTGAAACAAGAAGAATTCAAAATGTGTCAAACATTAATTAGGCATTGGTATGAAATTACACAAATGCTTCTACTTAAAATGAATTAAACAAAAATATAGATTTCAAACCGGGCGTAGAGGATAGCCCAAAATATTTAAGGAGACTCTTCCAGCAACCCCAGCCTTGTCTCTAGGATGATGAAACTTGCATGTGGCTCCAAACTTGCATGTTCCTGTCTTCAAGTAGTACTGAAGTTGATCAAAGCAGAATATTAGTTCGCCAAACACAAGATGTACAATTTTAAAGGACATATCTTCTATATACAACAAACAGGCTGATAAAATAAACAAATTGACCTATTACATGCCCACTTATTAGCAACCAATGCAATGTTAACTGAAATCAACCTCTATATTAATTTTAGCACCCAATGCAATGTTAACTGAAGTCAACCTCTATTTTAATTTTCTGACGACCATGACAAGTATCAAAATATATATATATATATATATATATGGCGATTTGAAAATTGTCTAATCAAAAAATAGGTTCAGAATAAACTTTGATCAGTGCCCACAGACTAATTATTTTAACTGCAACCAATTCAGATGGTTATAGAGGGACCTAAAAATCAGTGCATTTAAATCATATTCCCATTTGTATAAGTAAAGGAAGAATAATTACATGCCTGGCATTCAGGTTGTCCTACTCGTTCTGGGTACTCTCCCTTTATCCTTGCTGTGGCAATAGCCTGGAATTCAACATAAACTCAATGAACATATCAAACTCCAAATAGCCATCAAAAACATCATAGCACAGTATCGAATCAAGATATTCAAGCTTTTTACTGGGATGCAGTGAACAAGAAACAAAATTAATATATGAAGTATGCTAATGTGCAAGCACTTGAAAATATGGGGGTTGGTTGGGCATAAATGTATGTTAGAGCATCTATTTGTTTCTGCAAGTGGAAAACTATATCTTTTGGGGTGGGGGTTTGAGGGGGAAGGGTGGGGGAAGAACAAGAACCCACAAAGATCTAACTACCCGGAGTAAGAAAATCAAATATTGTTCACTGAGGACATTTGCTAATCTAAAAGCCAAACAAGATGGTTTCAAAGCTTTTGTTTCTGTCAATTGACTTGATAGTTAAACAGGCTACAACTCACCGGCATCTGCCAATAAAGCAGGGAAAAGAATAATTATAAAAAATTAAAACTAAATTATTCAAAATATATGTCAAAACACAATAAATACTTATATAATAAAGAAGTTATAGGTTAAGTTGAATAGGTGATTTTAATTTTGCATAGGAACTGAAAGTACTTTTCTAGAATAATTTATAGGAACTGAACAGTTTATGCGCCTAACCCTTCAGCCACCTTCATTAAGGCTACGGTAGTGGAAGAAACAAGAAGCTTTTCGTGGATACAACTAAGGACCTGATTGCAATGTACTAATATTACATCCATCTATTATTTCACTTGAGTTCATAAAATACTGTCAAAACATGTTGCAGTTATACCAGCTTCCTGTTAGGAGGGTGATTAAATCGACATGTTGTCCCAAATCTACAAAGGCCTGTTCTGATGTAGTAAGAACAATCTGGCTCTCCAGGACGCTCAGGTAGGGAACCAGACTCCGTTGCCTCATTTGTTCTCAAGTTCATTTGCCACAAAGCATCTAAAACACCAGTAAATGAGTAGCTTCAGATCACTAAATGTGTAAGTTTGTTTTCCAAACAACAATTAAGTTACATTACATAATGTCAGTGTTCGTGTCCACCTTAATCTATATTCAAACACTATCGACATTTTGAGTATTGTTCTGTAATAAGAGACAATCAGTACTCCCAATGGGAAGTCCTCAAGCTGTAAAAGGTTTGATAATTGCATGCAATAAATGGGACATAAGGCACTGGTCCTCCAGAAAAAGTGAGAGTTCTTACCACTATCATCTGCAAACCTTTAAAATAGCTTAGTTCTTCGAAAGGAGAAAAAGCAAGAAACATATTATTCCAATGCCTTTCAAAAAGGCCATTTAAAAGCATCATTTCTCATTCTTAGCAAATTCAAAACACACAAAGCTATATTTCATATATTACCACATTATTGATTAACATATCTCATTTTGTAAAGAATCTTTTATTTTTCTTTCTATTCACAAGTAAATAAAGCAGAAAATGAGGTAATATTCGAGATATCAATTTGAATTTAATCAAGTAGCACTCACATTTCAGAGAAACATGAGCAAATAAAAAACTGAAGAAAGAAAGAAAAAATAAATGATGAACAGATTCTAAATTCCCATTTAAAAAGGTAATTCTAAAGCGGAAGTTATATCACTAAAGAAATATCAATCATTAAACAATCTACAACAAAAACGTCATGTTCTATTTGATGGTAGAGAAAAGAATATCTTGAATTCTCCTCCATTTTGGAATTGCATTCCCAATTAAAATAAATAAACAATTTTTGTTTTCATTTGTTAATACAAAATTCCATTTTCTGATTACACAAGCAACATAAATCCCAGCATCTGATAAATCAAATAATTGCAAAGACTCAAAAAGAGTTCTTACTGTTCTAGTACATTACACACATACACACCAAAAGAACAAATAAATAAAAGAGGTAAATAGGAAATACTGGAACATTTGAATGTGACAGATGAAACTTCCTACATTTAGAAAAAGCAATCAAAAACTAAAACGACCAGAAAATAATATCACATTTGCATGCTCGTGATCTTTTCCTTAATGTTGTGGAATCAAATGAAGAACAAGCCTGATCTTCACTTAATTTCCTTAAATTGAACGCATACTAAATGACTCTAAAGAACAGAAATTTGACACGATTGCTGATACAAGACCAAATAGCTATTCAGACTGTTTATACAACAAGATAAAATGCACAAAGCACTTCTATTTTGGAAAATAGAGAAGTAAAAAATGGAAAACAAAACCAAACGTAAAACTCAAAGACTCGAAATCAATTTAGAATTTGACTTTGAACAATATAAATATGTCATTTCATATGATCCAATATTACTATTAATGAAGCAGAGAGGATTATCCAATTTAATTGGAAAAAAAAGTAAAAAAAAACCAAACAGAAAAGCAGATAAATTGCTTTAAAAAGATTACTGGATATAAGTTTAGTGACTGATCAATCATGAAATTCAACGGGTAAAGGTCAAAAACGACAAATCACAACTGAAACGAGCTGAACTCAAACTGTAAATATCAGATAATGAAAAAAAAATGGAATTAATAGAAAGATAACGATCTTCATCAGTGATCAATCATCGGAGGGGCAAAGGGGGCAATTCACAACAAAATCAGCATTTAAATTTTCAAACGAATCACCACAAATAAAAAAAGGCAGAGAAACTGGAGCTTACTGAACAAGGAAGAAGAGAGATAAAAATGATAAAAGAAAAAAGTAAGTCATTTAGATGAATAAATAAACGAGACCTTGGTTCAAGGACGGTGACAGTGAGGGTCCCTCGGTCACAGCAGCGCCGCGGGACATAGGAATTCCGGCTTCAAATTCCATTATTCATCCATCACCACTCAGTCACTCTATCATTCCCCGCCGGAACCTCCATTACCTCTCGAAGTCACCACCACCACCAACGCCTGTTACTCTATGTAATTCCCCTCCGCTTACAATTTCCACAAAAAAAAAAAAGGAAAGCAACACAGAAAACGCAGCGTTTAATTCTTCTTTCAGACGAGAGAGAGGGAGAGGGAGAGGGAGAGGAAGAGAGAGTGTAAATAAATTTTCTCTTTTATTTATTAATTTTGTTTAATTTATTGCAAAGCAAAATAAAAAAATAAAAGCAAAGAGAGCGCTCTCTTCTCCTCTCCACAAAAACCAGAAAAAAAGAAAATGAGAGAGAATAAAAACCAACCATCCAAACCAGACAGCTCCCTTTTTCTCACCCGCGTTTTGCACTAAACGGACGACGATACCTCTCCCCACTCTCTCCCACAGGCGCGTGCTCCTCTACAGATCCGACACGTCATGTTATCTTATTAGTACTTTAATTTCTTTGTTCGCTGAGGGAATATTTAATGTGCCACGTGGCATGTGAGAAAGCGAGTGGGTGAAGTGAGAGTGGGGCGCCGAACCGGGTACCAGAATCTCGGCCCTCCTTTCATACAACTGCCTTTACTATTTCCAGGTGATTTTTTTATTTGTTCCAGTAACTGCTCTCCGTCTGTTTTGGTGCATGGTTTTCGTTTTCTCTTTTTCCGGGCGTAAAATATTGTTTTTTTTTCCTCTTAGACTTTAAATTAAATTAAACTCTGATTTCACCTCTTAGTTTTCAAGTCTTTGAATCTAATACCGCAAATATTTATTTTAAATGGCAGCAGCGGAGTTACGATAAGTTTTCAAAAGTAGCTTTTATTAACTACGTTAAGTTTTTTATATTAGCAGTTTGCTCCATTCAAATATTTTATTTGCCCTGTCGTAACTAAATTAAGTTATAAAAAATGATCTTAAACTTGTTATAAATAATATTACACTTATTAAATAATACCTTAAATTTTTTATTTAAATCAATATGTTAAATAATTATTATTTAATAAAATTATATAATTTTTAAATTCACTCATTACACCATTTCACTATTTAATGATTGCTTAATAAATTTTTTAAAATAAATTTTTTTTAATATCATTTAAAAAGTATAATATTATTTTAATTTTTATTGAAATTCTCTCCAACAATAATTATGTCTTTGCCCTTATGCGCTCTTTCCAATTACAAGAAAATACCCCTTATCATCTTGTAAAACAAAAGGACTCACACGCCCAAATAAAAAAATGTAGAAGAAGTTTGAGTGTTCGATTATGAAATGAGTGAATTGTAGTTTCGAGAGATATTTTTCAAGTTTCAAAAAGATAATCCTCTTAGATGATGATGTTTCGAATATATATGCCTAGAGATGACAAAATGCCTCGTAGGGATGAGATTTCATGGGACCCGCCCCAAATGTGAAAATAGAGTGAAACATGAAAAAAAATTATTCTTCTAATTATTAATGGAGCGGGAATGGGATTAAGCTTTCATGCCCCATTCTCACCCTGCACCCTATTTTATATGAGTATATTAAATGTAACTGTTAGTATATAGTTATATGGTTTACCAAGTTTTTTATTTTGTAATTTGTATTTAACTAGGTTACTAAGAAATTTTTTAATAATATAATTTTATTAATAAAAACTAAAAATATTTAAAAAATATATATAACTTAAAAATTAAAGGCTTTTATTTTTTAGTTGAGCTGTTAGTCATCATTAATTTTATTCTCTCAGACTCTCATCAAACTTAGTCAGTTGCTCTCTTTATCCTCTCATCAAACTTACTCTCTCATCTTGAGTAATAAAAAATTCAAGACTACAGCAAAATCTATTTTAGTAACATCTGAATCTGTATTTAGTGCAAGTGTTATTGTAAGTTATTAGAAATTTTGATGTTTGCTCAATATTATTTATGAAACTACTATTTTAGTGTTTCTCTCGTAATATTTACTTAAAAATTTATTATAGTGTTCACATTATTTAAAGATATTATTATATTATTCTAACTTATTAATTTGATTCTTTTTTATCATAATATAGATTATTTTTATATTATTAAAATTTATGAATATAATCTAATATTTAATATTAATAGAAATAAGAAATGAGGCGGGAATGGGGAAATCACTCCCCATGTGGGGATTCCTCATCCCTGCCCTACTATATTTTTATAAGGAATAGGATGGGAATAGGGCTTAAAATAAAAAGTGGCATGGGGTATGAAAAATGCCTCCTCGCCCCCGCTCCACCCCTTGTCATCCCTACTAGAGATCAATCAAGTTATTGTTGAATTATTTTGGTAATAACTCAATTGCTCTTTGTTATAAATGACATAAATTAGGGATTTAATGCTTTATGTTTAATCGCCTCTTTAATGATAGAATTTCCTCTTAAATGTGTTTCAATGATTTCTTAACAGTTAGTTAAGTAAATTATCACCTGATTAATGTTGGAGGCATTAATTATGTTTCCACTAGTATTTATTCAGTTTTTGGAAAGTTCGAGCAATAGGTTGGCCTTTAATAACTCTCTCTTCATACATAAATAATCAAAAATAGGAGTTTGATTCGTTCTTATGTTCTCAGAAAGTCCATGACTCGTTTATAATTTTTTTATAGATTTATGGGTCCTACTTTGTCGCTTCGAATCTAAATTCGAATTGTTCCCCTAATTGGACTTTGTTTCACACAGATCTTTCTTTATTGGCGCGAGCTAGTTGGGTCCATTTAAATATAGGCTGAACAATTATAAATTTACTCTCATTAATTAAAAAAACCTAATTCTACTATTAGCTATAATTGAAAACATATGGTAAAAAAAATTATACAAACACTCTTGAGTTTTGGAGAAAGTTTTTAAAATTGCCCCTCATTTAAGGATAAATTATTTTTTAACCATAAGTCAAAATGCTAATTTTTATTAACCAAAACCAAAATAAATAGACAAAATCACCCTTATTTTATAAAATATAACTTTTTCATTCAGTAAAATTAAATATTTCAAAATTGGCAATTTAAAATCACTTTGAAAATCCACACTCCAGCAAATTCAAATTCAGAATAAGTAGATTTCAACCATTTTATAAATTAAAAAATGAGTATGATTATATAATAAAATTATAAATTTAAACTTTTTCAGAATCGAGTTATGAATTTTTCATATTTATTTTACAAATCTATAAGTATGGAGATGTAAACATAATGTAATGTGATAAATTGGAAAAGAAATTGGTGTGGATTCGAAAATTTTCAAGTTTTGAGAAGAAAAAATGAGAATTGGAACCAAAACTTGATACTCGTGCGATGGGTGCACGTAGTGCGCATAAGAGGTGCACAAAGCCCATTTGCACACCATGTGATAATCATTTTTTTGCGACTTCGCGTGTTTTTTTCGAATTATTCTTAATACTTTAATAAGATTTTTTTATATTTTTTTTGTTATAGGTATTATGGAGCATGAGTCATTCGTTGTATGTTTTAGGAGAATGTAGGAAAGTTACAATAATAGTGATGAGAGATATATTAGGTTAAAAAATATTGGTATGTCAATTTTGAAGAATATAAAATATGAAGAGTTTTTAATACTGTGTGTCATATAATTAAAATTGATAATGTGCAATCTAAGTGTTAATAAAAGTTTCTATTAATGCAATGAGGATGAAGTTAAGACTAATTAAATTTAGAAATGATAATCATATGTAGTTCTTTATGGGGGTCAATAAAAGAAATTTTGCACCTCTATGTATAATAGTAGATCCTAAAGCTCCCATATATGAAGATGATGTAGAGGCACTCATTGAGAACGAACTATTCTGCTATAATCACTTTATATCAGCAAGTAGTAACAACAAAGTGAGTAGCATAGCCTTAATAATACCAATTGTTTTGTTTTCCACAAATACTACAAATGGCTATCATTAACATTATTCCCTTACAATGTTCAATGAAAACTCAACTTATATGCACTATGATAGTCAAACAAATATAGATAAAAAAGTAATGAAAATGTTGATAATTGAACCAAAGTTGATAATTATATATTGGAAGGAGGACAATGTTATGTTTCTAATAGTTCTCTTAATGAGGCTCATGATGCATATGATTCGCATGCTAAAGAAGATGATGTTCAGGTGGAAAACTTTTTTTCAATTTATTTTTCTGATACCACTCTCAAACTTGGCCATATCAGACAAGGTATCAATACTAAAATTGGGGATGTGTTGGTGAGAAAGTTGTATGATAGCATAAATAAACTTTATTAAGCTATAAGCTTGCTAGAACTTAAGGATAATTAGAGATTTAAAAGACATATAAAAGATTATTTTAAGGTGAAATGCAATGATAAGAGATGAAATAGCGAGTAAGTGCAGAGTTAATAGATTTGCATAAGCATTTCATCACGAGGAGAATAGATACATATCACATATGTCTTATGATCGATTGTGTGATGGTCACTAGCAAGTCAAGAGTCGAAATATTGCTAAAATAATGAAATATAAGTTTGTATCAATGAGTATAATTTATAGATTGAAAAAAAATCCATGAAGAATTTAGTGTATAGTTAACATATTCTATTGCCTGACGAGCTAAGAAGCATGCATGTAGGTTGGTAGCTAATAAATTAGAGGATTTTTTATACTGCTTTCTATATACTGCTATGTACTAGAATAACAAAATCCTAGTATAGTTACTCATTTAAAAATTGATGACAACAATCTCTTTAAGTATTTTTTTGTGTCATTGGCACAATGCATAAAAGGCTTTTAGTAATCCATCTAACTGATGCAGTTGATGGAACATTTTTAAATGGTGTGTATCTTGGTACATTTTTTGTAGTCGTATATAAAGATGAAAATAATAAGCGCATTTTATATATTATATTATATATCTTATAACTTGATGTTTGTTTATTTTAAGCATGAATATGTGGCTTTTTTATATGTATTAATATCATTTTGTAAGTTTGAAGTTAACAGATTTGTTTAGGAAAAAGCTACAATAACCATGAGCAATATTTTTTACTACAATGCCTGTGCCAAAAAGTGGCGCTTAAGCACTAAAAAAAACCTAAGGCTCGACGCTGCATCATGATGATCAGTACCCATGAACATGTTTATAGGTACTATTCATATAAATAATGTTGTGCCTAGACGCCATCCATCAATTTTGCCTTTACTTTGAAGCTTATGAATTAGAACCTTTGAGCTACTACCCAAGGAGAGGAAAGAGTATGAAAAATAGAGAGAGAATAACATTTAGAAGCTTAGATTCTTAAAGATTTGTAAAGATTGAAGCCTCCAAAGAGACATCTCCAACTAGTTTTCTCTTTTTCTTTTTTTGTTTACTTTGATTTAGAGTTTATAATTGTAGATTATATTGCTTTAAATATGTTTACTCTTATAAATTTTTGGATTTTTGTAATTTTTTGGCTTAAACATAGTTGGCTAGAATTCTTTTTCTAAGGGCTTGATGTAGCTCTATTGGGATTTGTGCTTATGTGCCATTCCCTTTGATGTATAAATATTTATTTTTATATTTATATAATCATTATTTTATTAAAATCACTAATTGTATTTAATATATGGTAAAATGCTTATAACGTTTCAAACATTATATGATCTAAAGAAGTTCAAATCTGATCTAAAAAAGTTTAGATCAGTGCTAAAAATTAGCAACGCTGAGAGTTATAAATGCTAAGAGTTAACACTAAAAAAAGTTAACAGGTAATAAGAGTCAGCGAAATCTAAGGAGTTAGAGCCTTATCTTAAATGGGACAAAGACCTAAGAATATATTAGTGATAACATAGTTGCAATGAGTTACAAATGGTGCTAGAAAATGTCATTATGCAAATATTTTCTTAAACACTATGTTCCTAATCTATCTTCGCTTATACGGGTCCGTCAATGAAGGCCTTAATATATATAGATTAGTGTATGTCTATATCTAGATAGCTCAAATAGTTAGTCTTAGCAGACCATAAGTTTAGTAGAAACTCGTATAGAGATACAAGATTCAGTAAGGACTAAGTACTGAACAGACTCACGAGGACCTCCAATAGACATCTCACAAAGCTGTCAATGAAGAGTCTTCTTGATTCGAGTAATATTCATAATCTTTTGACCTGATCACCACGGTGGGCTTGTGAGTGATCCATCATACTTTGGTTCCTCACATGTCAAAAATCTTTCATGGTTTGATCATTGGGTGTCACTGGGTATGGTTTGATGCTTATAGAGTTCGGTGTGTGTAGATATGGGATCTATCAGCTCATTTGGGTGAGTAATATATCCTGATGCTCCAAGATTGTGTTTTAGAAAGTCTTATGGCCATAAGCAATAATACCTGGGAAAAACGTTTTATCTGGGAATAAACAATATTGTAAAAGTGTTTGTGAATATTATTTATTAAAATACAAATCTAAAGACAAGTTTATGGTCGAACATATAAAGACTTGAAGGTATTAATCTATGTCTCTGCTCTACCAGGATATACATGATAGAGAGATTATACAGATATGTTATAACCTCAACTTATATGGTCTAACGCGTCACTTTATAATATCTATAACATATCTGTGGGACATTGTTCACGGACATATGAAGAAGTTTCATATGACAAACTGGGCGTGGACCTAGAGAGTCTCATAATATGAAGTATACTTATTGTGCACTAGGGCAGCATATTGGATTGAATAGTTCGATCTAAGAAATTCTAGTAAACCGAAAATTTGTTTCAGGTTCCCTTAGGGTGTGTACTTGTCGAGACTTAAATATTAAGTGCATCACATAATTAGCTAACAATAGTTATTAATCAATAAAATATTGACAAGTAGCAAAATTTGGTTAATAAATTATTTTTACCATGAATTTATCATTTAATCTTGCTAGTAAAAATAAGTGAGATAAAAGTAATTATTCAAATTATTTTGAATAATTAATTAAATATTAGATAGGGTATGTGTATTCATGACATGGGCCAAGTGTACATGTTGTGTAATTAAATTGTGTTTACCTTTAACAAAACATATTGGTGGTAATATATAATGGTAGGGCATTGATTTTGTATTGTAATACAAATTGCACAAATAATATCAATACCATGACAAAAGATGATGGATCAATATGGTGAGTGTCATTAATATTTCTACTTAAACATGTCTCTTGGTAGGTTATGTATAGCATTATGTGGTTTGAAGAGAATTAAATTCTTTCATTCAATTTTGTGAAAGCAAAAATACGTAAGTGAGAGTTGAGAGAGAATTATCTTTAAGTTTTTTGTAAGTGTTCTAAACAAAGTGTTGTGAAGAACAAAATCAAAAGCACAAAGTATTTATACCATTTTCACTCTAAACATAAATACTTGTTGTTGGAACAATTTTGTGGCTGCTATTTTAGATTCACAATCCCACCAATTTTGTTGTGAACTAGAATTGTACAACAGCACACTTTAAGATGAGCTCAAAACTTAGAGATTGAAATTCTTGAAAAATTAAAAGTTATCTTCAATCCAGGTAAGTTTTACTTATTTGTTATTTAATTTAATTTACATATGGACGTATATGAGATATATGCATATGAATATGTTAGATTGAGTATATTTTATATGTGATACTTCTGCTATGTATAATAAAATTTTAAAATTACATGTACACTCAATTAATCACATACTTACTTAACAAATGGTATCAGAACATGTTAAATTGATTGTGTAATTTATAATAACATTTAAATTTGAGCATGATGATGTTTCAAATTTAAACATGATAATGTTTAAAATCAAGACATATTGATGTTGTAATTTTAACCATGGTTGTGTTTAATTTTTTTAACATGTTAATGTTTAAGAAATTGAACATGTTAATATTTAATTTTTGACATAGTGATGTTTATAAGTTAAATATGTTGTTGTTAAATATTTTGACATGTGATGTTATATATATTTGAACAACTTATTAATGTTTAATTTTTAACATAATGATATTTATAAGTTAAATAATATTGTTGTTGAATATTTTGACATGTGATGTTATATATATTTGAACAACATGCTAATATTTAATTTTGACATAATGATGTTTATAAGTTAAATATGTTGTTAAATATTTTAACATATGATGTTATATATATTTGAACAACTTGTTAATATTTAATTTTTGACATAGTAATGTTTATAAGTTAAATATGTTGTTGAATATTTTGACATATGATGTTATATATATTTGAACAACTTCTAATCTTTAATTTTAAACATGGTGATGTTTATAAGTAAAATATATTGTTGTTGAATATTTTGACATGTGATATTATATATATTTGAACAACTTGCTAATGTTTAATTTTAAACATGGTATTGTTTAAAATAAAAAAAATTAATTAAATAAATAATCTAAAATTATCATCCTCATGAGATGAGGATATGTTTATAAAATCTCTCTTAATCAGATTGATTAATATTTCGTTATGAGATAATATTATAATATAATCCGTCTTGTCAATACGGTGTTAGATAAATCGCTTCAATTTTTTTTCAAGATCGCTAAAGTGCGAGGGATTGATCAATGTGACTTGGGCTATACCGGTTAAACATAAGATGAGACAAATATATGTAAAAATATTACACTAGACCGCTAAAATGTGCAGAAAATATCGGTAATATGTATTTGATAATTGATAAGATAATTTGGAATATACTTATCCTAGATGCTAAAGTGTGCGGATAAAGTGTATTTAAGATTAGTGGTAAAAGTTGCATAAGATGCAATTGACAAGAGTTGTCTACCTTTTAGGTTTACAAAAGCCAAAATCACTAAAGTGTGTGGTTGAAGTAAAATGTCAATGGAGTCTACTTCTCACTGTATAGTTTAAAGAATTTTAAGTATCGTTTTTCCATTTGAGAGATTAAAGAAATTATATAAAACAGTGGGATTACATTTTTAGATTAAAAATGTATAGCTATTATACCCATAATCTAAAGCGTTATGTATTAGCGATTGAAATATTTTTCTAACATCTTTTCTTTTGTCTTGTGAAGATCAAATGACTTCAAGCAACCCACTAGTTTGTATTCTTGATGCGCACTGCACCAATTCAAAGGTGCAGAAAATTATGCTGACTAATTTATGAATCTCAAAATAGTTCTAGATTCTGAGAAACTTGAGTATGTAATTGATCAACACTTGCCCTGAGCTGTTTCTAATGATGCTTCTTCAAAAGAAAATGAGACATATTGAAAATAGTTTGATGACGATTTGAAAGTCAAATCGTACATCCTCGGCTCAATGTCTACGGAGTTGCAAAGAGAACATGTCTATATGGACAGTGCTGGCAGCATAATGTTCCACTTGAAGGAGTTATTTGGTGACCAATCTCAAGTTGAAATATACAGAGTTGCCAAATATCTATTTCAAGCTAGATTATCTGAGGGTAGTATAGTAAGTCCCTATGTCCTCAAGATTATATCTCATATTGAGAGGTTAGAAACCATGGATATCTTACTAAGTAATACATTATGGAACAGTTTGATTCTTTAATCACTTCCAAGGTTATTTTCATAATTCATCATGAACTTTAACATGCAAAGATTGACATTACTTATGCTTATCTGCATAACATGCTAAAAATAACTCAAGGGGACATAAATAAAAGGGGCACGACTCTCTATGTTTAGGGTGCTTCATCTTCTTCCCCGAAGAATTCTAAGAAGTTCAAAGAATAGAATAAAATGAAAGTAAAGCATGCACCCAAAATGGGCCCTCAAAAGCAACACATGTCTAAGCCCCAACATAAGAACAAAGCAAAAAGAAAATGTTTCCATTGCAGTGATGATGGACATTGAAAGCATAACTGCCAAAAATATCTTGCCATAATTAAAAAGACCCCCTCAACTATACATTTACCTATCATTGATATTTTTTTAGAATTTGATGCTAGTTTTGGCTAGGTATTAGATACTGCTTGTCCTTTTCATATCTGCAATGTGTTGCAGGGTCTGAAGAAAGTTAGACTACTACAGCCTAGAGAAGTACAACTTTATGTTAGAAATAAAGATTTCCTACAGGTCGAGACTATTGGATGTTTTAATTTACTTCTTTCATGTAATAAAATTGTTGTATTGAATAATTGTTATTATGTGCCAAACATTATCCGACAAATTATTTCAATTCCTGTAATAGACAGTGAGAGATATCATATGTATATTCAGCACCATTTCTTATGTTTGTATAATTTGGATAATATTTATTAGCTAAATGTCAGTTGATTAATTTCCATTATATATTAGAAATAACAAGAAATGTCATTAAAGTACAGGTGAATGCTAATAATAACTCGAAAACTTTAAATGATACAAAATTGTGGCATATGAGATTATGTCATATAGGTGTGTGACGCCTAATCCATCTGGTTAAGGATGGTCAAAACCTGATTTGACCATAAAACTTTATCCAGTTTGTGAATCCTATATTTAAGAAAAAATGACCAAAGCTCCATTTACTAGTGTTGGACATCACGCCACTGATTTAGTTAAATTTGTATATAGTGATATATGTGGTCCAATAAATCACACTATAATGGGTGGATTTTGATACTTCGTTATCTTTGTTGATGATCTATTATGATTTGGATATGTGTTTCTAATAAAACACAAGTAAAAAAGTTTTGAAAAGTTCAAAAAGTTTTCACTCGAAGTAGAGAAACAAACTGAAAAGTATATCAAGTGATTTCGATCAGATCGAGACGGTGAATACATGAGCAGTGAATTTTCAAATTATTTAAAGGAGAATGAGATTCTTGCTTAGTATAGTCCTCCGGGCACTGCACAACACAATGGTATTTCAGAGAGGATGAATCAGATTTTATTAGATATGATCCGGTCGAGGATGAGCTTATTGATCTCTTTGAAGAACTATGGGTTATACTCTAAAAATTGCTACTCATATATTGAATAGAGTTCCATCGAAAACTGCTCCATCTACTTCACATAAGATATGGACTGAAAGAAAACCGAGTTTTAAGTACATTAAAATTTAAGGTTGTTATGCTTATGTAAAGGTTACGCAACAAAATAAACTTGCACCCAGAGAATATAAGTACCGGTTCATTTGATATATCAAGAATTTAATGGGATACCAATTCTATGATCCAGAATAACGAAATGTGTTTGTTTTTCATTATATCACTTTCCTAAAGAAAGAATTTCTTATGGATCGTAGAGATTATAGAAATATTGAACTAAATGAAGTCAATCAAGTTGTAAATGAACCAACGATGGAACCTTATGCTTAATTGAGTGAAATACCTTTAACAGACCCTCCACGTAGGTCAGAAAAGATATCAAGGCACCTAAAAGGTATGGTTCAATACCTAAGGTGCTTTTGGTTCAATTAATTTCTAAACAACTGATTTTTCTATCTTTAGATCAATGTTAATTTGTATGTCTTTCCTTAAAATTGACTTTTTCTTGAGTGCTTAACTGTTTTCCAACTCCATGAAAGAAATCCTAACCTTTTAAATAGTCATACACTTGTAAGGATATGGAGTTGAGACTTTTACTTAGAGAAATACTCAAGACTATATATGCTGTGGTCTGTGGTAAGAAGGTTATGACTTAGTTCACACACACACACAATTTTGAAAGTTATAATTGAAAAAAACCACAATAGCAATAGTGACCTTAAAGTGACTTTTTGTTTGAAATGCTAAGGTAATTTTGCATATTCTATTTATACTTGAATTGTTAGATATTAGCAATAAGCTGGTTAGAGACTGTGATGAATATAATAAAAAAACATATTTGTTCAGAGATTCAGTCACCATTTAATGTCACTAATTTTAGTATTTTTTGTATTTTTAAGTTTGAAATAAAATGTTGTCCTTAAATTGTGATTGATGAATGTTATTTGCACAGATTTAGTAAAATGGATATAACTCTCAATGAGAAATCCCAATGATGAAATTCTTAAACTTGGAAGAACATGACTCAATTTTACACAAACTTAAAGAACAGTTAAAAAGCCAAATCCAACATTTTATGGGCCAAAGTTAGAATACAACAGAATTGGATTACAACCTCTGCTCAGCTTGACCCACCTTATATATTTGAACCATATATCACAAAATACATACTCAATCAGTATAATGCTTAAAGATGTGAAATATTGACTCAATTATCAACAACTCTTATGTTGATAGCAAAGTTCAAAGTAATCGTTATCATAAACGAAATTGCATTGTAATTTGGTGAAATGGTTGTTAGCCGAAATCTGATGTGTTTTTAGTATTTTTTCTATATTTCATTGAATACTCATCCAAATTGTATGAACCCAATGGATATGGAAATATGAGACAAAATTTTATAACTTTTATATCTACTAAAAAGGTTGCATGGATCATTCTATTGTCGAAAAGGTACAACAATTAAGTGAAAGAGTGAGTGGCCTAAATTATTGAAGATTGAAAGAACATTAAATATATTTTCATTTATTACTTATATAATGACACTCTTAGAAAGCTAATCGATGGTTTTTGAATGATTTTTAATTCTCTCATATACTTTCTCTTTACCATGCATTGTAAGTTAGGCTAAAATTATTGGCAAGGCTAGAGATGAACGTTTATGTGTAATAAATTTACTTTTAGACTTTAATTCTTTTTAAGAGTTACAAATATTTGTAAATTTGCTTGTGACTAAACTTTTATCTATTATTTTTCTATAATCCAGAGGTTATAATTCTCATGTTTCATATATTCTCATGCTTTTTTTATGTGATTATTATTGAATTATAATTATTATTGATTACATTATTTTACATATTAATCTTTTACTGTAATATTGTTATTAGTTATATTGTCGATCTTAGATAACATATAAAGACAATAATTGTTTGATATTCAAGTTGATCTTTTACTGCAATATTGTCAAAATAATATATTGTCGATCTTAAATAACTTATATAAATAAACATGGTTTGTGATAATGTTTACAAAGAGTTTAGTTATATCAAATACATATATTATCAAATATGTCATATTTTAAATATCTTTCGATTGATTGTTTGGAATGCGAAACTTTCAATTGAGTTATAAACTTTGAATCAAAGTTTACAATAGATTTATGAAGTATAATTATGATTCTCGAAGCCTTACTTACATCATCATAAGACTTCGTCCTTAACTTATATACAATTCTGTCACATATACATAAACCAATTAGTTAATTTTCTCATTTATTACTATTTTAATATTTTTATTTCACTAACCTATTTTTCCTAAAGTTTTCTCCCGGAATTGACACATCAATCTATACTACGATAGCCATATTACATTTTGAGTACAAAAACCCAGTTACTGATCTGAGCATTGTAGCACCCAGTCATGGTCTAAGTTACTTTCGACTTTTGAGCGCATCTTGGTCGTTTCTCGTCCGAATCACCTTCCGTTTGATCCTATGTGTCATATTTTCCCTCATATATCTATTTAAGATTAAAAACACGAATAAATAGCTAGATATTCATAATTTAGCGTAAAATACTCAAGTTAAGATAATAAATATACTATTATAACTATGCCATTATCACCTTATTATAGGGAGGGAGTCATAATATAATCAGTAGTACAATAAGACAACAAGTGACTTATTTTTACTTTTATGAACCTACTTCAATGGAATCTTCGATCACATAGGTAGGGTTTGTTGGGAGTTGTTCATTCTAGGGTGTTTGCATGTGGGTCTTGTGTTTAATCACAATTTATACATATCTCATACATATAATGAAGCAGCGGAAGCTTAAAACATTGCAGTAAACACAATCAAAATATATTAATTGAATTAATCAGAAACGAAATTGAGAAATAACCCTTGAAGCCTTTGGATGGAGATTGTTGAAGTCCACCGAAATGTTGTTTTTGATCAATTCTAGTAATTAACAATGGTGGGTTTGATTATCTAGAATGACAGCCTTTGATCCAGCAGATGTTTAACTACTTAAACTTGTGTTCTTGATTTTTTCTTTTGATTAACACTTAATCAATTAATCAAAAACCTATTTTGCTAAATTGGTTTTAAGCCTTAAAAGAAAATAATGAATTCAACTCTTGAATCCATTAATTAGAAGACAATTTCTCTTTTCTCTCTTTGTAAAATGGCTGACCGAATTTTACAAAATCAAATTAAAAAAAAAACTCCTTTTTAATTTAATTTATATTTGTTTTATTTATACAAATGAATTTAATTTCATTTCATAACACTTAATTTCACTTAATTTCAATTTGAATTTAATCTAACCTAATCATAGTTAACTCTTAACTTTAGTTAGGTTAAACTAACATTTAAATATTCTAACTATAGTTAACACTTAACTCTAGTTAATTAAAAGAATATTTAAATATTTTAACCATAGTTAACTAACTTAACCATGGTTAGGTTAACTTTTACTTAACCATTAAGTATAGTTAATCTAACTTAACTAAATGGTTAACTCTTAACCTTAGTTAAACTTAAATTATTTATTCAACAATTAAATAAATAAATATTTATTTGAATTATTTAACAATTAAATAATTATCAAGTGAAATTACAATTATGTCCTTACTCGGTTACCAAGTTAACCTAAAGTGGGTCCCACCATCTGATCATATACTTTAATTAACGTAACCTTAGTAAATTGATGGATTTTACTGTATTGATCTATTCAATACGGTACGCTGCCCAAGTGCTCAAAGAGTGCATTTCATATTGAGACTCCCTAGGTCCACGCCCGATTCGTCAAATGGAACTATTCCACAAGTCCGTGAACGATGTCCCACGTACACGTTACGGATATTACAAATTAGCGCGTTAGACCATATATGTTGAGGTTACTCCATATTCGTATAATCCTTCCGTCATTATATCTAGGATGAACGGGATATAGATCATTACCGTCAAATCCCGATAATTTCATCCATTACTATATTATCTCCAGATTCGTATCTTCATGAACAATATACGCAAACACTTTTGCTATAATGTTCAAACTTGTAGGAAACTTCTTTCCCATGTTGATTGCTTACGGCCATAAGACTTTACAAGATACAATCTTGAAGTTCGGATATACAACCCATCTATATGAGCTGGCGGATCCTATATCTACGTACACCGAACTCCATGAGCATCAGACCATACCCAACGACACGTAGCTGTCAGACCATAAAAGGTCTCTGACATACGTGGAACCAAAGTATGATGGATCTCCCACAAGATCACTGTGGCGCTCAGGTCGAAGGACCACAAATACTACTGAACTCGAGAGGACCTTCCTTTGACGGTTTCATAGGATATCTATTGGGGTCCTCGTGAGTCTGTTCAGTATCCAGTCCTAACTGAATACTTGTATGTCTATATGAACTTCAACCAAGCTCATGGTTAACTAAAAATAACCATCTGTACAATACAGATAGAGACATACACTAATCTATGTGTATCACCGATAGACCCTCATTGGTGAACGTAGATCAGGAACTCTTTATTTGAGAAGATACTTCCATAATGACATTTCTTAGTCTCTATTGCAACTCTTTGCAACTATGTCATTACTAGTAGATTCTCAGGTCTTTGTGACATTATTGATTAAGTTCTAACTCTTTAGATCTCGCTGGCTTTTATAACCTGCTAACTCTTAGCATTTATAATTATCAGGTTTGCTAACTCTTAGCGCTGGTCTAAACTTCTTTAAACCAGATATGAATTTATTCAAATCATATCATGTCTATAATGTTACAAGCTTAATTACCATTTTAATAAAGGTTATTAGCGATTTAATAAAATATGCATTGTATAAATATTACAAACTAAATATTCATACAAACTGGGATGGCGCGTAAGCACATACCCTAACAGGGTTACAATCACTCTTACCTTATACTTTAGGCAGAAGTCTTATCCCCCTCGACGTATCTTCAATAGGATCTTCAATCACATAGGTAGGGTTACAATCACTCTTACCTCATGCTCTAGGCAGAAGTTTCATCCCCCTCGACGTATCTTCTACTAATCTCCTATTTAATGGCTTTGTCAAAGGATCAACCAAGTTTTGCTCTGACCTCACATAATATAGGCTTGTAGCAGCTACTTAATGATGCTATGTCGTAGACGGATATGTCTACTTTTCTTATTAGACATTTTACTTTTTGTTCTAACAATAGCTGTTAGGTAATTACAATTTATAAAAATTATAGTATGAGGGTAAGTATTAATGGAAAGATCACACATGAATGTCCTTAGCCACTCAACTTCAGAACAAGCATTTTCTAAGACTATCAATTCTGACTCTATGATAGATCGTGCTATACAAGTTTGTTTAGTGAATTTCAATATATGGCTCCTTCACCTAAAGTAAAGACGTATCCACTAGTAGACTTGACCTTATTAGATCCAGATATCCAATTAGCATCACAATAACCTTTAATCACAAGTTGTGATCTATAATATAAATATGCATAAGTTTTAATGCCTGTTAAATATTTTGTAACTCTATTTAAGGTACTTCAGTGCTCTTTTCCTAGATTTTGAGTATACCTACTCAATCTCCCTACAACATATGTTATATCAGGCCTAGTTGTATTTATCAAATACATGAGACTACCAATGATTTAAGCATAACGATTCTGATTGTCATTATGTTCAATATTCTTTCAAAGTTTAACACTAGCATCATAAGGTGTTGCTATCAGTTTGAATGCTGTGTATCCAAACCTCTCAAGAAACTTCTTTACATAGTGCTCTTATGATAAAGTGAGACCATTAGATGTTCTCATATTCTTTACCTCAAGTATCACATCAGCTTCCCGTAAATCTTTCATATTAAAAATATTTGATAGAAACCTCTTAGTCTCAATTATCACTTATATACTATGACCGAATATAAACATATCATCCACATATAGATATATAATCACATATTTATTAGTATCAAAAGTTTTATATTACCTACACTTGTTGAAATCATTTATCATAAAACCATTTGATGAAAAAGCATTGTCAAACTTTTTATGCCACTGTTTTAGTACTTGCTTCAAACCATTTAAAGACTTAATTAACTTACATACTTTATGCTCGGTACCAATATCAATACAATCTTTCAATTATTTCATGTAAATTTTCTCTTCTAAATCACTGTTTATAAAGGCGGTCTTCACATCTATTTAATGTTTGAACAAATCATATATTACAGTCAAGGCAAACAAAATTCTAATTGATATAATTCTAGTAACATGGGCATAAGTATCAAAATAATCTAATTCTTTCTTTTAAGTGAATCCTTTGGCAACCAATTTTACATTATACTTCTCAATAGTCCCATCAGCCCTAATCTTCTTTTTGAAGATCCATTTACAACAATAGGCTTAGAACTCGAAGGTAAATCAACTAATTTCTATACATGATTGCTCATGATAAAGTTGATTTTATCATTTGTTACCTTCCTTCATAAAAGATCATCATGAGAAATCATAGCCTCACTAAAAGTTTTATGGTATTTTTCTATAAGAAAAACATAGAAATCATTACCAAAACTAGTAGCCTTCCTCATTATTTTGCTTCTCCTAAATTTATTGTCAGAGCTTTCTAGATGATCTATATTAACCTTTATATGAGTCATAGTTTTATCTATATTAACTTTCTTAGGAAAGATAAACTCAAAAAATTATGCATTTTTAGATTATATTATGTTATTTGCATCAAACAACCTTATTGTATCCTCTAATATCAAGAATTTATATGTAGCACTATTTTGAGTATAACTTATGAACATATAATCAATTGTCTTAGATCTCATACTTTTTCTCTTAGTATCTGAAATAAGAACCTTTGCAAAATACCCAGACACTTTGAGGTATGAAATGTTAGGAGCATAACCTTTCCATAACTCATAAGAAGTAATTCTCATTTTCTTGTATGAAATTTGATTTTATATATGGCAAGTAGTCAAAATTCGCCCCCCCGCCCCCGATTCATAAGTGCCTTTGAATTAATCAATAAATAATTCATCATTTCCTTTACAGTTATATTTTTCCTTTCAGCTACTCTATTAGATAAAAGTAAGTATAGTGGTGTAACTTCATGTATAATTTTATTGTCCTTACAATAGAAACTAAATAAGTTAGACACATACTCTTATTCTCTATTTATTCTTAATTTCTTAATTTTTCTACCAAGTTGATATTTAACTTCTTGTTCATTGACCAAGAACTTATCATATGACTCATATTTGTTTCTTAACAAATACACCTTAGTATATTTTGAGAAATTATCAATAAAGATTATGTAAAATCTTTTTTTTCCTCTAGTCGTGATTGTTGTGTGATATGGTGTGTGATGTGTATAATTTCAAAAATTAAATACGCAACGGAAGTATTCATACATATTAAACAATATGTAACATATTCAAGCATGTTTGATCATTCAAGTACATATATATATCTCATATATATATTTTATGCATGATATAAAATGAATAACAAATAAATAACCTACCCGGATATGAAGGTAGCTTTACAAATCTTCAAGAACTCCAAGCTTCAATTTGTTGAGCTCACCTTGAAGTGTTCCCTTGCACAATTCTAGTTCACAACTAAATCCGGTGGGATTGTGAAGCTAGAATGGCAGCCTTGAATTTCCAGCATATGATTGTTTTAACACTTAAAACAATTTGTCCTTATGATTACTACCAAGAGATGAGAAGAATTGGGTGTTTTCTATAGTTCTTTACAACTCTATATGTTGTAACTTGGTAAGCCTTTGCATTTTCTCTCAACACTTTGAGAAAAACACTTAGGAAAGGCTCTCAATTCTCTCTCTTTTCTCCTAGAACGAATTTCACTCTATCTTGCACACATTGAACTCTTTCAATTCTTTCTTAAGTGCAAAGAATGATTTCTCTTTGTGCTCCACCACCACTTAACCATGTTTGCCATTACAAACATTAATCTATCATATTTTTTACTCACCAATTTGATTCAACCAATTGAATCAATTTCTAGAGAGTAAATGGCATTTAATCAATGTTAATTGGTTTTACCACTTCCTTAGTGCATCATTTAAGAATTACAAAGTGGTAAACTTTCCTTATTATTAATAACAAGTGCATTCTCCATTAGTAAATGGTGTTTGCCACTTATTCCAATTAATAATAATAATTTGATTAATATATAAAATATTAATAATTCAAAACTATTTTGAATATTTACATTTACCATGTATGTATTTACCAAGCAAGGTAAATAGGTAAATACATGGTAAATAATTTATGGAGCAAGATTATGTCACTTGTCAAATTTCTTATTGGTTAACAACTCTTGTAAACCAATAATGTGTTTTACCTTCAATTTTTGACAAGTGAATAATAAAAGGAACCTAGAAACATTTTTCATTTTGCTGAAAATTGTTGGATTAATTATTCAATCCAATTCGCCGCCCCAGTGCACAACGAGTACACTTCATATTGTGAGACTCTCTAGGTCCATGCCCGATTTGTCATATGAAACTATTTCACACGTCCGTGAACAATGTCCCACACACATGTTACAGATATTACAAAACGGCGCATTAGACCATACAAGTTGAGGTTATAACATATTCGTATAATCCTTCCATCATAAATATCCTAGAAGAGCGGAGATATAGATCAACACCGTCAAGTCTCCATGTGCTCAACCATAAACTTATCTCTAGATTTGTATTTCAATAAATAATATCCGTAAACACTTTCACGATATTATTTTCCCAAGAAATTCTTGGATGTCTGCTTATGGCCATAAGACTTTCTGAAATGCAATCTTAGAGTTACATGATATTTTACTCACCCAATTGAGTTGATGGATCCCATATCTGTACACACCGGACTCCATGAGCATCGGACCATACCCAGCGGTCAGACCATGAAAGGTATCTGACATGTGTGGAACCAAAGTATGATGGATCACTCACAAGTCCACTGTGGCACTCAGGTCTAAGGACCACGAATACTACTCAACTCGAAAGATCCTCCATTGACGGCTTTATGGGATGTCTATTGGAGATCTTTATGAGTCTGTTCAATATTCAGTCCTTACTGAATACTTGTATCTCTATACGAGTTTCCACTAAACTCATGGTCTGCTAAGACTAACCATCTGGACTATCTAGATATAGACATACACTGATCTATATATATATATATTAAGATCTTCACTAACAGACCCGCATTAGTGAAGGTAGATCAGGAACATTAAATTTAAGAACATATTTGCATAACAATATTTCTTAGCACCATTTGTAACCCATTGCAACTATGTCATTATTAATATATTCTTAGGTCTTTGTCCCATTTCAGACAAGGCTCTAACTCTTTAGATTTTACTAACTCTTAGTTCTGATCTAAACTCCTTTAGATCAGATCTGAACTCGTTCAGATCATACAATGTCTAAAACGTTACAAGCATCTTACCATATTTATAAATAAAATAATTAGTGATATATTGAAATCATAAATGTATAAACATAAAGCAAATATTTATACATAAAAGGGATGGCACGTAAGCACAAATCCCAACAGTGATATCCTTTAAGATCACCTAAGTCACTAGGAATCAAACTCAGTAATTCGATCTCCTTAAGAGTTATAGGTTTACAACTTTTCTTCATGGACTTTCCTTCCACACATACATCACATTCATGTGTTTTATCTAAACTCATATTAGATAGTAAACCAACTCTTGTCATCTTTTTTAAATAAAGATAATTCAAGTGACCTAGTTTATCATGCCACAAATTGAAAGACTCAACAATATAAGTAGAAGAAACATCAAGTATATTTAGTTTGAACAATTTATTGGAATAATATCCCTTTCCAATTAATGTCTCACTCTTGGTCATTACAACTTTATCCCATTCAAATGAGACCTTTACATTAGCCATTCCTAACATAAACACAGAAACAATATTATATCTAATATTGGGAACATTGAGAACATTGTTTAATATAATAGATTTCCTAAAAATAAGTTTAAAGAGAACTTTTTCTTTTCCCACCACCGATGCAGAATTGAAATCACCAAGATACATTTGTTCATCTCTTTCTCTAATGGAAACATGCTCCTGAAAAGAACTCTTATCTCTGCATATGTGTTTAGTGTCTCCAAAGTCAATCAACCACTCTTTGTTGCTGCTTGCCACCATGTTCATCTTTGAAATAACAACTACATCAATAACATCTTCTCCCTAAACCAAATTGGCCTTAGGAGTTTTATTGTTTCCTTTCTTGTTCCTGTATTTACATTAATAAGCAAAAAGATCACTCTTTCCACAAGCATAACAATTACTAATTTTTCTTGAATGAGTCTTTATTCTTCTTAAAGTGAATTTTGTTTATGGACTTATGATGTTTCTTATCATGATTATCACCTTATACTAAATTGGCATTAGAAACTAATTCTTTGGCCTTCTCTATGTTCTCCTTTTGATGAATCTTTTCTTCAATTTTAATGTGCATAATTGAATCTTTCAAAGTTAAATTCTTCCTTTTATATTTGTTGCTTTTCTTATAATTCTTCCACGATTCAGACAAGTTTCCTATTAGGTAACTAACAATAAAAAGTTCAGGGAGAAACTATTTTTATTTTTCAAATCATTTAGTAAAAGGTGAAAATTATGTATTTGTGTAGTATTCTCTTTCTCTTTGGACATTTTAAAGTCCAGAAAATTTGCTATAATATACTTTTGTGCATTAGTATTTTCTATAACATACTTTTTCTTAAGTTGTGTCCACAATTCATGTGCATTCTTATATGTGAAGTAAACATTATATAATTCATTAGATAATGTGTGAGGAATTATGTTACGACATACCTTTTTTGCCCTACTCTATTTGGGGAACTTCTCCTTATAGTTTTCTACAATAACATCAAGAGAAGGAATAGTGAGAAATTCGGCTAAACCTATTACATCAAGAGTATCATATACCCGATCTTGTAATTTTTAGAAATATTTTTCATCAAACGGCAGGATCTTCATAGCCTCTGAGAGAGACTTTGCTACAACCATTAATAAATATTCACTTGTAGTATCCATGTGTATATGAAAGAATTAGTTTAAGATTGTTAAAAAAAAGTTTCATTATCTAGGGAATACACAAAGATTCAAAATAACCAAAGATTGAAGTCAATGCGTGTAATGCACTGTCCTTAAACTATTTCTACCACCACTTATAAATGAGTTTGTTAGTAGGATAATTCCATAATTCAATGACTTCTGAGAAAGTATTAGGTGCACATCAAATACTTTTCTTGGACTACAAGTGTTTAAACTCAGAAAATGATTTATAAAAGAGAGAAACTTAAATCAAATATTGAGAAAAGAAGTTAAATCTTTTGTTTCAAATGTGCCTGCAGTATTTATAGAGTTATATGTGTCTCTCTTGGGAGACACAACACCTCTTTAAAAGGCCACATCACATGAAGGGGTAGGTGACTCTTTAGTCACTAAATTTGACTCTAAGCATCACGACGCTCATCCTTTAGCATTGCAGCACCCCACGTTTAAATTCGGTGTTGCTTGACTGAGCACTGCAATGCTCAGGAGTCAGCGTCGCAGCGTACAACCCTAAAGCTGAAATACTGCAGTGCCACAATGACCAAACCTCCTACTGCTTGGGCACTTCCCCTTTTGTAGTAATAATAATAATAATAATATTGTAGATGTTAGTTAGTTCTAACTGATAATTTTTTTTAATTAAATATAAATAATTTGGAATTCAAATTTTGCTCGTAATGAGTTATGAGTTGAGAAGAAATTTGCTTTATATTTAGAATAGTGCTAATAACTTTGGTCGTTCTTTTGAATCAATTATATCTTTTTATTTTGGTATTTTAAATCTATCACAATTTTATTAATATAATACAAAATTAAAATGTAGCAACTGACACAATTAATTATATCTTTTATTTTGGTATTTTAAATCTATTACATTTTTGTTGGTGCAATTTTATTAACAGGTTGATCAGTTTTTTTTTATAAAAAAAAAAAAGAATTGTGATGAGGTAATCCTAAATATTTTTTATCTATATTCTATTAGATTTTTCATTTTATTTTTGGGTTAAACTTTTTATAAACCAAGTGTTATTCGTTATAAATTGTGTCATATATCTATATATGTATATATATAATTTATGTTTTTAATTAAGTAAATATATGCACAAAACTTCTTAGATGGTAAGATGTGCACCTTTCTTATTTTAATGTAGAGAGTTCAAATTTTAACAAAAATTTATCATTATTTTTTCATTTTGACTTGATTATTGTCAATATATGAATTCATGCTAATTGAGTTACCATAAGGTTGCTTCAATAAAAAAAATTAGTAAATACATATTAATAATATATAAATATATATTAAACAATTACAAATTGAGAGAGGTGCTTAATTCTATCCTCCTACTGTCTCATGATTCATGAAGAATTTTTGAAATTATTTTAACTTCAGTTAATACAAAATTAATGTTATTTTATAAGAATAAAAACATCTAAATTTCTAAAATTTGATCTAAAAGATAATTTCATTCCTTTATTTTTACAATTATTCAAAAGAACCTCCTTTGACAATAGCAAAATTTTGACTTACCAAGAATATTATCATATTTAAAATTTTATAATACACATGATAATAATATTGTTTCATTTAAATAAGTGTCAGAAAAAAGCAAAAAAGTAGTGAAAATAATAAAATAAATTTAATAAAAATGAGTGTTTTGAATAATTTTAAAGTAAGGATGAAATTGTTCTTTAAATCAAATTTTCTGGTCTAAATGTTTTTTTTCTCATTTTTATATTATTATTGGACATTTGCCCTCAAATCTAAAGATAGCAAAGTTTGTTTTTGTCTGTGTAAGATTTCTGTTATTTATATTTCGTTTAACCATTTAGATTACCTTTGCATAATTACGTTTTCTTTTTGTACGTGAAATTGTAAAGACATAAAAAAAAACCAAAAAAAGAAAAAATGTAAAATCAAAACTGAAGCGTGGAATTGGGAAAAGTGGAGGTGTGCATATAAATAAATTTGGTAAAAGCACGAGGATCCCGTTTTCTATTGCCTATTGGGCGTTAAAAGGGCCCACGCAAACGCAGTGGGTGGCTTTGATGGGCCATTAGTCTTTTTGAATCTTTTGCCAATAATAATTATTATTTTAGTGGCTTTTAAAGGGAGGAAGAAAAAGAACGGATGAGAATTCTACACGTGTCAATTTTTCATTCCCCCATTTCACCTCGGATGGCTCTTACTCGCAGGGGGTTACTTTTGGAATTTTGGTCATTGTTTATTGTTTTGCGGCGGATAGTAGATACTAATTAGAGTCGGCTGATTCGATCATTCTATTGACACCTAGTCCAAGTTGAGTAGTTTTTTTTTTTTGTTTTAATTGATAATTACATTGTGAGTTATTAGTGCAATAATTAGAGACTAATTAAGACAATTTTTCTTTTAAACTGACAAACTTATAAAAATGTACTCTACAAAAGAAGTATAAACTTTCTTAAAAAGAGATAGAATACCCTTATAATAATAATGATATCAAAATTAAATATCGATAGTTAAAATATAAATAGATTCACTATCAAACGAAAGAATTAGTGTTAGGTCATTATTGACAGAAATTTTATTCGATAGGAGATTATTGAATGAATTGATTCAATGGATTGGAAGAAGACTCAAAGATAAAATATTAAGAATGGTGACCACCAAATTTAAGGTAGAGAAGTTTAACGAGTAAGAAGACTTTACTCTACGGCAAAAAAAAGAATCCACTTTTAACACTATCATCTTACAATTATCAAACAATACTATGACAAAGTTAATGAAGAGATTATAGCAAGACGACTTTGGTTAAGCTTGAAGGCTAATATATATATCTAAATCTTTATTGGTTAAGCTTAAAGGCTAATATATATATCTAAATCTTTATCCTGTAAGGTCCTTCTGAAAGAAGAGTTATTTAGCTTTCACATGGATTCCAAAAGGTTTAGAAGAGAAATTTGATGAATTTAAGAGAATCTATATAGACTTTTGGAAAATATTGGTGAAGCAATTAGTGATGAGAACCAAACAATTATTCTATTAAACTCTTTACCAAGTTCTTACAAAAAAAGTAAAATTAGCGATTAATACGGTAGAAAAAGTCTTACCCTATACGATTGTTTGACTGCCTTAAGACTAAGGGAGTAAGAAATAAAAACTAAGAAGAAAGATAGTGGAAAAATTTTGTTTGCTAGATGAAGACCAAAGAAAAAAGAGAAAGGAAAATACAAAAAAAAATCTTGGTCTCAGTTAAAGACTGAGGAAGAAAATGTTATTTCTGTGGAAAGAAGAGGCAGTTAAAAAGAAATGCTACGAAAAAATTGATTTTTTTTTAAAAAAAAAGTTTAGATCATATAAATATAGCAGTAATATTGGATAGGTATAATAGTTCAGATGTTCTCATAGTTTTAATGGAGGAAAATCTGAAAGATTGGGTCTTGGATTTCATATGTGCTTACCATATGAGTACTAATAAGGATTGGTTTGATTTACATGAAAAATATAAAGCGGGGTAAGGTACTAATAGGAAATAATAATTCATACAAGGTGGGTGAGATGAGTATAATTCCTATAAAGTTGTATGATGGAATAATAAGAATCCTAAAAGATGTGAGACATGTTCATGAATTGAACAAGAACCTGATATCTTTAAGGGTTTTGGATGAATTAAGGTACACTTGTAAAATTAAATATGGACATATGAAGATAAGTAAGGGTTCTATGCTTATGATGAAGAATATTGAGCAAGCTGGTCTGTATATTTTATAAAGAAGTATTATTATTGGATATATTGTTGCTGTTATTCATGTATGGTACAATGAGATTGAGTTGTGGCACAAAAAATTGGTCTAAAAAGGGAAACCTAACTTACCATAGTTGGGAAAACAAGGTCTCATTAGTAATGAAAGGCTAGTTGGGCTGAAACTCAATGAATACTGCATATTGAGAAAACAACAAAATGTTAGTTTTAGCGCTAACAATTATAAGACCAAATATTTGGTATACATCTATACTAACTTGTGGGGGCCAAGAAATACAGCAACATATGGTGGTAACATATATTTTCTATCCTTGATTGATGACTACTCAAGAAATGAGCATATGAAAGTAAATGAGTAAATGATAATTCAGAGTAAAGTGGAGGCATCTTACTTTGAAGTGGAGCTACAACCCTAATTCTTAGAAATAATATACAAATTGAACCAGAAGAGAATCCACAGTTTCAAACTGATTATAAATCAACTCAAGATTAATAGACAAATACTCAAGACAGAGGCCAAGATAAAAACCCAAGATAAAGGCTTGAGGTAGAGGTCCAAGATAGAGGCTTAAGACAAAGGTCCAAGATAGAGGTTCAATACAGAGGTCTGAGACAGAGATCTAAGATAAAGTTCTGAGACAGAGATCTAAGATAAAGTTCTGAGACAGAGATCTAATACAAAGGCCCAAGATAGAGGCTTAAGACAAGGTTCAATATGGAGGTCCGAGACAGAGATTCAAGACAAATGCCAAAGACAGAGGTTCGAGATAGAGATTTGAGACAAAGGTCCAAGACAAAGGTTTGAAACAGATATCTGAGACAAAAGTCCAAGATAGATGTTTGAGACAAAGGTCCAAGACAGAGACCAATAGGCAATGTATTTAGAGAGTTAGTTTCTAGTGGAAGAGTGAAGCTTAAAAAGATAAGTACTAGGTACTATATGTGAACAAATTTAAGGTATGTATAAATCTATTGAATATAGATAAGAGGTAAGAAACAAAAAAAAAAATTGAGTTGAAGAAAAAGTACTACATTAATACATGGATTAAAATGCATTAGAACCACAAGTGAATATGTTAAATAATGTTGGTCCTTATGCATTTTAGGAATCAGTTTCAAAGTTCATTTTTCTTTTTCATATCTTAACAAGGATTTCTCCACAACAGGTTCTCCTTATAATAGACGAGTCGACTTCTCTATTGAAATTCTAATTTGAGAAAGAGTAGAAGAAGCTAAGAAAAGCCTTGAGATAAATTATATAAATAAGGCCCAGTTTAGGTTGTCTATTATCAAAGAACTTAATTCTTCTATACTCTTTTCAAGTAGAAAGAGAAAGACATAGATATAGACAGAGGGAAATTTGTAGTTTAGAGAAAGAAAATTCTTTAAAGAGAGAAACTATTTTTAGAGGGAGAAAGTTATCTAGATAGAAAAATAATGTGTATCAAGAGAGTATATGTTTCTATAATTCTATTCCATATAATATTTTGAGATATAATGCATTTTTTAGGTCAATTGTTTCAGCTCATGAAAATGGATGTAAATTTATAAGAATTGAACCATTATAAAATTTGGCATTTTTTTTTCATTTTAATTTTTATAACCTATTGATTTTATATTCTTAATTATTTGAGTTTTGGGTTGAACTACGAATTTTCAACAACTCTATAATATTATGCATACAAAATTTAGAGAAAAAAAATTGGTTAAAATAATTTTTTTTAATTAAAATACAGAATAAATCAACTTGTCTTATTCATAACTATAAGTATATTGTTAGGAAATTACTTTAATTTCCCATTTGTTAAGTTTGAAAAAGTTGATTGCAATCTTTTTTGTTATTATTAATTTTCAAATATATGTATATGGGTATATAGATCTTACAAAAGCAATGCTCAAGATTGAGGACCTCCCAAAGCCTATGCCCATAAAATTAGTCTAATTCAATTTTATTTTAAAAGTAAATTACATAAAAAACTAATAGAGTAGTTGACATACTTATAGATTTCTTAGCTCAAACTTAAAAAGTCTAACACAAATTATTTCATAATCCATAGGATTTTTTAAGTTAATCACAAATTATTTTATTAAAATCATAATTTTGTACTCTAGTAACCATGTAATTAAATAAAGCTCATTTGATTAAATTAAACTTGGTCTTAAACCAATAATAACTATTTAATTGATTATCTATTTGATATTCATAATTAAAGATAGGGTATGAAAAAATATTTTACCTCTTTAATTATTAATCTTTAAGTCATTAAATGTTATAGTAATTTTTTTTAATATATTTATATTTATAAATAAATTGTAAAAAAATATTATTATTCAATAAATAATAATGTTACACTTCCAAAATGGTATTCCATATTTTTTTTATCACAAATGATGTGTCAAGTAACTATTGAGTGATGAAATAACGTAATGGGTAATTTTAGAATTTGCACTATTTCGCCACCTAATGATTATTTGATACTTCAATTTGAAATATTATTTGAAAGGTATAATATTATCCTTTAATAAATAATTTATTGAATAAATTATGGTCATATACTTTAATAATCAAGCACTATAAACAGTTTGGGTAAACATCACTAAGTGTAAATTTTATGTTGCAAGTATATATTTTTATAACTTATGAAATTATATTTTCAAGTCATCAAAATTTTGACCCTTAAATTTATCTTTTTTTTAATAATTCAAAAGATATAATAGATGAATACAAATTCATCATTTGTTTAGAATTAAGATTAATTATGCTTGTTAAAGTTTATGTGAAAGTATTAATGATGTTTCTTTAACCAGATCAAAATTCATATTAGTCCAATTCATATATCATATACATAAATTTTATTAAAGAATAATACTACACTTTTCAAATGATATTCCAATTTATATAACAATTTTTTTAAAAAACTTGAAGCTTCTATTTCAATCATTTACTTTAAAAGTAAAAAAAAAAAACTAAGAAATTAAATAAGAGCCTTATATAATGAAATGCCTATACCATTATTGTTTGTATATATTAACATCACATACTCAATACTTAAATTACATAGATTATAAATATGAGCTTAATAATGAATGATCAAAATAATATATGAATAAATAAATATTACAAATATTTTAAGAGCATTTATAATAATTCTACCTCTAACACATAGTTTGGATAAAACTTCATATCTCAATTAATGTCCTTTTTGATAGTAATATTGTGGATTTGTAATATAGATAAGGGTTTAAAGAACAGCCATAAGAATAAAAATGGTGTTATTGTTTTTATTTCATAAAATTTGAGAATGAATTCGGTTTCATCTCCTAAAAAAATATTAAGAAAATGAAAAAGAAAATAAAAAGGAAAAGCATATTTGATAAAATATATTTAAAAGTAATAAAAATAACCTACAAACATTTGATAAAAAAATATTTTAAATAAAATTGTTATCATGTATATATAAATTTTCAAGTTTATTTATTTTATTAAAATTTCAACCTTTTATTTTATAATTAACAAATTAAGTAAATCAATCTTATTTTTATTTTATTTAGTAGCAATTATAGTTTCATGCTAATGCATTTTCTTCCTTAATATGGGGATTTATAAGTTTGAATTTTTCTTCCCTCAAAACTATTAAAAAAAAAAGGCAATTGGAGGGTCAATGATTTGATTTCCATATTTTTATAAATGTTTTTGCCCCCAGCAATTTGGGCACGGCATGCAAAGGCCCAAAAGATCGAACTCAGCTAAAAGAGGCGTAAAGGTCGATCTCCAGCATGATCTGTTAGGGCCTCCTGAGGCCCATAAGTTCAAGCCCAGAGTGAAACGCCGGGCCCCCAACAATGACCTGGACACTTAACAAACTTATATAGATTATTATTATTTTTTTAATTTTAATTTAGTTTAAATCAAATACCAATTGTTTGCTTAAGTTTATATCAAATACCATTTTGATAAGCAACATGAATATATGATTACGACTTTATTTATTTAATTTTTTTTAAAGTATAAATATAATATAAGTAAATGGAATATAATTGTTATTGTTAGGGTTTTTGCATTCTCTCCTCTTCCTTCAGCAAACAACTTTAGGGTTTTGCATTCTCATTCTGTCTGTCCACTCAAACCAGTACCAGCTCAAATCAAAAGCAATGGGGAGAAAACGAGACAGAATACAGAACCCACAGCCTTTTCTCCCAGCTGACGATGACAAATCCGTGGCTTCTTTAAAGAAACGATCCAAAGCTGCAAAGCACCACCAAAAACAAGATAAAGTACTCTCTTTACACCTCTTTCATTCATTCTTTCAAATAACTATTCTTTTTTTTTTCTTAAAAATTTCTTTTGTGTTATTTACTTGTGTGCTTAATTTTGCTGTTGTGTAGATGATTTCATCGGGGATGAGTTCAAAGATTTTGAAGCAAGCGTTGATTCAGCAGAAGGAGATTCTTGAAGAGTCTGAAGAGCCTAACGCTACCAAAGACGCCTTCGTTTTTGCCGAAGAAGAGGAGATTAAGCGTCAAGCTAAAGAAGCAGACGAAGATATTGATGATTTTGGTGGTTTTTCTGAGACCCAAAGTCAACTCGGCAATTATGAGGTCAGTGTTGTTTTTCTGAGTTTCGTTTAATAATCTAGAAATATGAGCTCTGATTTGTAGAATTATAGTTGTAGGAAGCTTGATGTCTCTATTTATTAAAACTGTTTTTAGATCAATTGCGGTGAGAATGCTTAATGAGTGTTTTTTTTTTCTTTTTTGTCTGGGGTGTTAGTTGCGTTGTTTTTGAATAACAACAGTTCTTGAAACCACTTCAAATACTTGCTAAATCCAAGTTTCAAATAGAGTGCTGAACACAATTTATTTTGGATTTTAATCTGTTTTGATATTTGATAAACAGAAAATGGGTTTCAGAACCTAATATTTTAGTTTCTTTTTCTTTTTTCAAATATATTGCAGGAAGAGATTGATGAAGATGATGAGAGATTATTGGAGGCATTCTTATCAAAGGATGCTGGTCCACAACTTACACTTGCTGACCTTATCATCAAAAAAATTAAAGAGAATGATGCAAATGTTACTTCAGGTTGATGTCTTATTAATCATCAAAGGGTTATGTTGGTGTTGTATTCAGATGTTGGTTTTAGTATTCTTTACTTATCTATGCTTTGGAACTTTGTAGAGACACGGCCTTTACCTAAGTTGGATGAAACCTTCATAAAATTGTATAACGGGTAAGTTAGCTTTGTTATGAAATTTGTTTATGTTGTTAGATTGGCTACATTATGAAATTTTAGCATTGTATTCACCTCCCGACATGGATAATTGATTCCGAATTCATGCTTGTGATTGTTATTGGGGTGTTTTGTTAAGGGACTATTTCTCTTTTTAATGTTGTAAAAAGATTGACTAAAGGTGCCAATAACAAAATGTGCAGAGTTGGTGAGTTTCTCAGTAAATACACAGCTGGAAAATTTCCCAAAGCGTTTAAGCACATCCCTTCAACACAAATGTGGGAGGATGTTTTGTACCTTACTGAACCTGAGAAATGGTCGCCTAATGCAATGTATCAAGCCACACGAATCTTTGCTTCTAATCTGAGTGCTAAGAAGGCAGAACGCTTTTACAAGCTTGTTTTGCTCCCTCGAGTCAGAGATGATATTCGAAAGAATAAAAGGCTGCATTTTGCTCTATATCAGTCATTGAAGAAATCTCTATATAAACCTGCTGCATTCAACAGGGGAATACTGTTCCCATTGTGTAAGGTATGCATCTTCCAATATGGCAACTTGGCTCCAATTTACCGTATTTTCATGTACATAACTCCACGTATTGTAAACATACTATATAGCTACATTTTTGCATATATACAAGTACATATGTAAACAATTTCCAGGTTTAGTTTGTTCTTTTATATATTAATCATTAATGCATTCACAAATTCAATCATTTACCTTTTAACAATTACTTAAATTGAAGTTTATTTTATGATGCTGCTTTTTCTATTCTTTTGTTGTACATCACTGTATGAGAAGATTTTTACTGCCTTGTTAGCTTTTTGTTACTGGTTTACTAATTTTTCTCAATCAGCTCAAATCTGAACTACTACTATTTCACAAGTTGTGATCTGAAAGAGGAGCTTAGGTCTGAAGTTTTGGTATAAAGATATTATAGAAAGAATTTTGGATTTCTGTAATACTCTTTTTAACTTGATGTACAGTCAGGGACATGCAGCCTCAGGGAAGCTGTCATCATTGGGAGCGTTATTGAAAAGGTTTCCATTCCTATGCTTCATTCTAGGTATGCTCTATTTTGCGGGTCATAAAGAGAAGACCTTATTTACTGTATGCCGAGGAGGATTTATTTTTAGGGCTAGAAAGATAACAAACTTCATTTGATTTTGGAAAAGAAAAAAATGGGGAAAACTTATTTCCCAATACGAGATTACCAATATACTTCTTTTCTCTTGCTCTCTTTTTCATTCACTTACTCTAGTTGCATTATAGCTCATTCTTGTTTCCTTTTAGAAAGCTCTCTGGCTTTATGTGATCACATTTGATATGTGCCGCCCATGCATTTGGATGTTAAGTAAAAGTTTGAAATTGTTTAAGGAAACATTTAGTTTGATCAATTTTGAGTATGGTTATTGTGGTTCTTACAGTAGAAAAAGTTAACAAAAATTACAATGTAATATTGGGATTTTATTGATTTAGATATTTTCATGTAAAAAACAAATTTATTTTTACTTTAATACCCATGGAGGAAAGTGAGATGTTTAGAGATTCCTAAGTTTAATTGTCTTATTTAGCTTAGCTGTGGAAAGCACTGTCAGTTATTTACCATCGTACCACTTAAATATTATCTATATAATGGAGTGTGGCTTATGATGTCAAAAGTAGGTACATGAAATACTTATTCAATATGCTGTTACAAATAAGATTAATTCACTTACTAATTGTGATGGGCATCTGATAAGATTCTAAGAGATGTGAAGTGTTGTTGGCTTTTGCATAACTAGTCATTTGAGTTGTTCATACATTTCTATGAAGCTTTCTACTATGAGATACAAGTTCCTGTTTCATAGTCTGTTTCTTGAATGATTGCATCTTTCACCCTAAAATAAAATACTTCTGTGTAAATGGAGAAAACAATGACTTTTCTTCAATTATCAAATTATTCTTTTTCCTTAGATATTTTAAAAGTTTCATCTTTATTTTCTATATTTTTTTTAATTTGCCAAATAAGCGATATTGCACTGTTATGTTTTAAATTCAGCTCCTCATCCCATAGTATGATTTATTTATCCATTCCTACCACACCTACCCCCCCTCCTCTCCAACCCTTGGTATGAACGAGATTTTATTCCATGAACTCTTTCACAACTTCAAGGAGTGCCTACCAATTGAACTGCCTACACCTGCCAAATATAGACAATGTTGATTAAAAGACTTTTCAGTAGTTTTTAGTTTTCAATGTTGCGTGTTACAATTTGACCTCTTCCTAAACTAATTTATGTTATCAATAAAAGTGTAAAAAAAATGCATAACTTACGAGTGATTTCCCCTACAAAGTTGTGATGGTGGCCTCCTAAATGAATTTGGTTAGTCTATCTTGGTAAAACTTGTTGATAGTTAGCTTTGCTTAGTAGTAAATGATCTCACCATTTTAACTCAATAATTCTGCAATTGAAAAAATTGCTTAACCCCACTTGAAGTGCAAATGATTGATTAGATTATTAGCATTGCAGATATAAATGAGTTTATCATATTCCTTTTTTCTGAGAATTATATCTCACTTCTTTTGGATACTTCCAGGGAAGTCTATTTGTTCTCTTTGTAATTGGAGATTCTTATATTCAAAATAATTAAATGGGTTGATTCTTTGGGTTTTATGCTGATACATTGAATATTTGCAATTCCTCTGAATAATGAATTTGTAGTGTGTTTTGTCTCCTTGACTGCCAGAATTTTGCATTTCAATGGTCATAATTTGGATGCATGTGAGAGATAACTAGTGGAAATTCTGTTTGAAATTGCAGTGTTGCATTACTGAAGCTTGCAGAAATGGAATATTGTGGTACAACAAGGTATACAAGTTTGTAATATCAGCTTAAAATAATTTTCGCCCAAATTTGCATTTGTGTCTAGAAAACCACCGACCGATTGTGTCTTGCTGTGCCTTGGGTTGGGAATGTGCTTGGTAACTTTGGAAATAAGTAATTAATAGGTACATGTGCATGATGTCCTTAATGGGGTGAGCATTTGACTTACTAAGAAGAAACCTTGAAAAAGAACTGTAAAGGATGGGATAAGGTTGTAAAAGTAGCACTATGTTCATGTATTCTATGTGTTTAATTAATGGTGCCTCAAACAAAAGCTAGGGATGCCTATATATGTGGAAGTGGTTGTTGAATGAAAACTTTGAAGTTCAACATAAGAAAATTCCCAAGTACACAAAGCATAATCCTGATAAGTTTACTAGTGTGGCATCCTCCATGTAATAATAGTATAGTATATGTACATTCCTGCACATGATATTGATATGAGAAACAAAGTGATTAGTATCAATCTATGAATCTAGGTTTTAGCTGTTGTGGTACAATGAAAGGTTGCATGGTCAAAGGAATTCTCATTTCACAACTTATTGTACATATTGGATTCTTTGGATCATGTCATTTTATTGTTGCAAGATGATCTGAAAAATTGCTAAATAATGTTGTGTTCTCATTGCAGTTATTTTATAAAGCTTCTTCTGGAGAAGAAGTATGGTTTGCCATATCGTGTCGTTGATGCTATTGTTGCTCACTTCATGAGATTTCTCGAGGAGACAAGGATAATGCCTGTAATATGGCACCAGTCACTTCTTGCATTTGTACAGAGGTCTGTAATATAGTTTGCAATAAGTTTACTTCAGATATATTTGTTTGAGCCACGAAGAGTCTATAGATTTAAAATTGAATTTGAAGTTTGGAACATAAGGAAATAAGGATGTAACTCCTCTTTGGGGACAATAATTGTTTAACTATTGCCTGTATACATTTTGTCCTCTAGTTTTATTGTGCCGTTTAAGACAAAATATTGGAACACATACACGTAAAACTGAGAGAGGGGTAGATAAAAGAGAGTGTGAAGAAAACATATTGGTTTGTGATTCTTTCCATATGTATATATTTGTTTTCTCATAGATTTTTTAAAACTTTAAGAAAGAATCTAATGTAATATTAACATCCTCTTACTAGGATTCTCTATTGAGCTTTAACAAATTTCTTTAATTTTAAGAGAAATGTTGTCTTTGTAATGGTAGCTTTTGACTAGGTATTTCTTTAGGTAAGGCTTTTGTAGCTTTAGTATAGAAGCTTAGATAGTGTCTTGAATTGATTTATTTTAATAAATTAATTATTAAATCTTTCATGTAAAACGAAAGGAAGTTTATGTATTGTCATAGGTTGGATGCTTACTATCAACCCAATGACTAGTCTATTAGGTGATATTTTCTACTTGCCTTTAAGAGTGGGAATACCAAGGTGCTTATCCAATATGGTATTCTACCTCACACATTCATGTCATTTACTTATTGTGCTTGTCCCATTCCTTATGGGCCTATCTAGTCGACCTTAACATCCCTGTCATGCAACTTGCTTTAGTGTGAGAATCCCTTGTTCAGGTGTTCCTATTCCCCATGAAAACCCACTCCTTGTGGCAGTCTTGTTAGGTCTCATGGCATAGGTATTTGGGGGGTCCATGCAATGGATAAAAGGATGGACTTGCTTTAATAGCACTTGTCATAATTGAGAATTTTACCTTTCCAAACCGTGCCAAGCTTTAATCTTGTTGGCTCCGAGTCTGCTTGCAAATTTGCACGAGAGAGATAAGGGAACAATAGACAGTGTTTGAGGAAATGATTTTATTACTATCTTTCAATGAATATATTTGGTGGAGTTCATGGGATGGTTTTACCTAAAACCTTATTTACTTATGCTACTGGCTATATACATTTTCCGACTAGAATTACTGTGGCCTAAGACTATGATTACATTGACCTAAGGATTACAATAAAGATGTTAGGATTCCCCTTTGAGATGCTATCACATATTTCAGGGAATATTCCCTATACAAGCTTTTTATGTCTTCCATCATCATTGGCTGGTCCTTGTTCAGCTTGGGTCAAACCCATGGACTTCCCATTAGGTGTTTAGATTGTTTCACAGGTTCTGTCAATCGAGGTTGCACCAGAGTGTTTGATATAATGCATGGAACACATAGGTCATGACATTCCCATTTAGCATGAAACTTTGCTACAATGCAAGGATTGAGGAAGTGGAGTATCATATGGAATTTGCTTGGGTGGGAGAGAATAATTTGACAAAGAGCAATTATAATAAAAGGCAAGTCAAAAATAATCAAGTGGAGGAAAAAGTGTAGCACTGAAAGTAGTGTTGGAAGTCATAGACCTCAAGTTCTCAAAATGAGGACTTGCAACAAAGGTGCTGTGAAATTAGTTGTAGTGGAATCTTAGGACGTCTTAGGTATTTTGTCAATATAGCCTCCCCTACTAGAGGTTGTATCAATGGTGGAAGCTTTTTGAGCATTTTAGAGACCCAAGGGGACACAAAGAAGTCTGTGCACTTTCCACCTAGATTAAGACTAGACTCCATGATGATGACTCTAGAGGCTTAAAAAAAAAGAATATTTTATGGAGTTTCTCAAGAAAGATATTTGGCATCTTTATTGTACATCGTTACACTATTGTAATTCTACTCATAGAATGTACCGAACTGATGGTATTAATAGGTCCCTATAACTCTAGTGAGACTGTACACATTGTGACCTATTACATGGATTAACCTTTTTTCATTTTTTATTTTTTGAGAATTCTATAGATTGTATTCTGTTTATTGGTTGACTTTGGGCCAACAAGGTGGAAGCTTGGCGGATAGGGCCATGTTATTTGAAGTGTAAATTCCCAGCTCATGATAGTTGGTATTTGCATTATTGAAAGTCAAGCCTAAAGTTTCTGATGGGTATATTAAAAAGTTAAGTTTCATTTAATTTGATCAAATTAGCAATTGTAATTTGATGACTCTCCTGTTGCTCAATTTGGCAACTAATTTGTGTCTCTCAAGGGGCTAGCCTAGTTGATTGGATCTCATGTAGTATACCAAGAGGTTTAGGGATCAAATCCCTTAATGCCCATTGCCCCACTACGTTGAAGAATGATATTTAATTTCTCTCTCATAGGAAGGGTTGGAAAATGATATTGCATTTAATTGCAGCATGTTGGATTGTTGAACTGTGGCCAAATCAGCGACAATAGGGCTTAACATGGATTGTTAAAGTCATTGGTGCCATTGATGTTACAAAGTTGATAAATTCATCAGTTTCACATTGAGACTTATTGAAAAAAATGTGTATATTGACCTGTGTGTCTTGTATGGTATAATATTGTATGACTAAAGCGTGTCTCTCTCTAATATGTTTTCTATTGTATTAAGCTATTTATGCTGTTTTAAATAAAAGGTATTTTTCACCAAAATAGTTGACACCTGGGCTTTTTCTTAAGTTGTTGCTACATGAAATTTCTTTGCAGGTACAAGAATGAACTGCGGAAGGATGATAAAGATGACCTTCGAATTCTACTCAAAACGCAAAAACATAAATTAGTAAGATCCTTGTCCCTAATACTGCTAATTTTCTGAGCTCTCTCTTCTGTTTATTGGATAATCTTATTTACATGATATATTTTAGCAGAATATGATTTCCATGCTCCCTCTGTAAATGCAGGTTACTCTTGAAATTATTAGGGAACTTGATAGTAGCCGCAATCGTGGGGAAAAGGAAGATGATATGTTAATATATATCCTTTCCTTTATTAAAAACTTCACACTTTGTGTTTTTGCCTGTGCATTGCTTTTTTTTAACCCTTTTTTTGGGGTGTTTTGGAGTGTCATATTCTTTCACATGGATTTTTTGTTTCAATATGGGTTTCGGGTTAACTTCTGTCTAGTTTGTTAATTGCATGTGTATAGTGGATGTTTGTTGCATGATTGCCTAGCATTTGGAGCTCTTTGTAGGCTGAAGTTGTTAATGATTTAAGCAATGGTTCATTATGGAGCTCTTTGTAGGCTGAAATTGTTAATGATTTAAGCAATGGTTCATTATGAAGAAAATTACATTTTCTTGGTAAGGTTCATCAGAGTAAATTCCTTAACTTTTCATACCTTGTCCTGTTTCTGTGATCAATAAGACGATCGAGGAAGATAGGTTTGATATTCCAGATGTACCTATGGAGGAAGATTGAGTATTTAGAGCCAATGGATGTTGTTGATTGCCTGGTATGGTCCTCTGCTTATTCTACTTGGTGTTTTAACCATAAGCACATGCAGGTAGTGTGATCCTATTGGTAGCCTGATAGGTTCAAATAATGTAATTTTACTTTTATCCTGGGTTTGCTCAAATACAAGTTTTGCCTGAATTGTTGGAAAGTCTTGGGGGGCATATTTGTTTCCTGAACACAAAACAGTTTTCGACTCTCAAAAAACTGTATTTTGTTTTCTTGACTAGAAAGCTTGTTTGGCTACTGTTTTCAGAATAGTTGTGATGTTTGGTTCTGCCAGAAGCTTTAAAATGATAATGTGTTGAAAGAAAATAAATATCTAGCATTTCTTTAGGTAGAAGAAAGCCTTGATATTGACATTCAAGCTATTTCATGATTCAGGTTTCTAGTTGATACAAATGAATCAACTGAAAACAAAATAAAGCTGTAAAGCTATTCCATTTTCTTATTCTGAATACATATTTGAGATTACAAAGTGTCTCTGATACATATGCCATTGTATGTAATTCTTGAACTGATTAAAGGTTTGTTTCCAGGTGCAGGTTGCAAACCGAGGATTCTTGAAGTTGCTAACATTTCTTTGAGATGCAGTTTTGTCCTTGTGTATGCAGGAATTTTGGAAGCGATAGATGCAATTTACAATTGCTGAGATATTCTTCTAATTTAGTCTCGTTGGATTCAAAAGTTGATTATTATTGTGTCCCAAATAACATTGTTATCTAAGAAATCGTGTATTTATAAAGTTTGCTTGTGTTTGAGTGGCCTTTGGTATATGCTTCTCCCTTAACATTTATATATACATATAGGAAACGCTGTTGGTTCGTATAACTTTTCTGGGCACAAAAAGCAGAAGTAGAATAAAACCATTACAATAAAATTATGACATATGCTTAGATATATGACATTATAAAACTGCTATTTAATCGCAATATCTTTTAATATGAGATTTAAATTTACATCCTTTGCCTTTAAACGAAGTGCGCCCAAGTAACAAGTGGTCTTCTCTTCCTCCATGTGGCAAAAAATGTGATATTATTTAATCGATATTCCTTATTTTATTTGTGATTATTATGTTAATATTAGATCAGATTAAACTACTAAAGAAGTACTTACAGTTTGTGTTTTCATATTACACCAAAAGAGATTATGAATTTATTCCATAAATAAATGCATATAAATATAAAGAAATAATGACTTGGCAGCATTTAGGTTCTATACCGTGGTGGTTGGCACTCTGGACTTTGAATCCAGCGATATGGGCTGGACTCCTGTAGGATCTCTTTTATTATTTATTTATTTAATTTTACCTTGGAAGTTCTTTCGGCCCATTTGTAGATTGGGCTCAGAATTCAGGCCCACTTTGTAAAGACGATCAGTGTGAAATTAAAATGGTTGAAAAATCGGTTTCAAATCAAGTAAAAACAAAAAAAAAAAAAACAAAAAGACTGAAAAATCATTACGCTTTTAAATGTTACAACTTCATGCATATTTTTTAAATTAGTTTAATTGTAGATTCATTCATTTGATTTCATCATTGAATTGCGTATAGTTCTTGTTTTGATAAAATGGCTGTTTACTAGATTAATTAAACTAAATACTTTTAATAAATGATCAAACAATCAACATCTTTAGCAAAAAAGAAACAAGAAAAGAAAAGAAATAAAATCCTAAATAACAAATAATCACAATATTAGACCGTCAAGTGTTTTTCTAAAAATAAAATTTAAAATTTGAATCTAAAAATGTTTTAGAGCTTGGAATGACCATGACCTCTTAGCCTCTGTTGTAGTTCACCCCTGTATATAAATTCAAGTATTAGCTTCTTAGTTAAAAAAAAAAAAAAACTATAGCCTACAAGAATAGAAGTTAATTAGAAACTAAAGTTGAATTTTTAATTCTATTTCAAACTAAAACATCAATTTCTGTTGTTTCTCCAACTTGGCTTGCAACACTGTCATGAAAATAATTAAATTTAACTTGAAATTATCTTCATTTTCTTTAAAACGCCCCTTCAAAGTAAATGTGCAAACTTTTACATGTAGCTAAATTTATGCTGAGCCAATGCTCTATATTCACATTATGTAATGGACTTTTTTTTTTTTTTTCTTCTCTTGAAATAATTATGGCCGACATGTCTAAAAAAAGAAACAATTTTTATTTTATTTTATTCACATGCATGTTTTTCTGACAAGTAACGTTATTGTTAAGAAAAAACTAAAACTTAATCACTAAGCTTTTCTTCGAATCATTCGTTTCTCTCTCCTCCTCTCCTTTTATAAACCCACAGCACATCCGCAGCAAAATCAGCGAATAGAAAACGAGTAAATATTAATCTGTGTTTCGGCAAATCGCTTGGAAGGAGAAATGGGGCGGTTACCAGAGGGTTGCATAGCGAACATCATTTCCTTTACGAGTCCTCGCGATGTTTGTCGGTTTTCATTGGTTTCAACGATCTTTAAGTCTGCGGCTGGATCCGACACTGTCTGGGAACGGTTCCTCCCGCCTGACTACCAGAATATAATTTCAAATTCGATGATTTCGTCGTCTTCTTCGGCATCGGCTTCTTCCTTGCCATTCTCGTCCAAGAAGGAGCTTTTCTTTAGCCTTTGTCGAAACCCCATCCTGGTAGACGGTGGCAAAAAGGTAATTTACTAATTTCCTTTTTCTTTTGTTTTAATTTTCAGAATATGAAATTATATAAAAATTCTTAATCATATTGATGTTTTGCATTGGATTTTCGTAATTAATTAGTTTTGTTTGATAATTCGGCTGCTTGTGTTAACAGTTGAATGTTCAAGTGCTTGTGCCGCCCTAGTTTGTATGTTTGTTTGTTACAAATCAACAAGAGTAATTTCCTATATGTTTTTTCTTTCCCTTGATTATGAAGCTGCCAATCTAATTTTTCTAGTGGTATTGGACAGAGCTTTTTTCTGGACAAGCTGAGTGGAAAGAAATGTTACATGATATCAGCTAGGGATCTCACAATTGTCTGGGGTGATACACCTGAGTATTGGCAATGGACGTCTTTACCCGACTCTAGGTTAGGTTTCTCTCTTTCTCATGCCCTTCATTTCTGTCATTATCTTATAATATTATATAATGATGAGTGCAAAGATTTATTGATTATATACAAAAACCAGGTACCTATATATACCCGCGTCCAGTTTCTCTCATTATTTTATTTCTTTTTTTTTTTAATGATGAGGGTAAGAATTTATTGATTATATGCAAAACCAGGTTTCCAGAGGTGGTTTTACTCAGGGATGTGTGTTGGCTTGAAATCCATGGAAGGATAAGTACAGAAAGTCTGTCTACTGGAACACTTTATACAGCTTATCTTGTGTACAAGTCAACCCCAAATTTTCGTGGATTCGATTCTCTGCCGTTGGAGGCGAGTGTTGGACTCGTCGGAAGTCAAGTCCATAAACAAAATGTCTATTTGAATCCTGAAAGGAGCTGGTTGGCTGGACTATTAATTCGCGGCCACGGTTTGCGGTGGCAGGCATCTATCCCTCGAGAAAATGATGGACATTATCCTAAGGAGAGAGAAGATGGCTGGATGGAGATCGAGTTAGGTGACTTTCTCAATGAAGGGGATGAAGAGGCTGATTTGGAAATGAGTGTTTTGGAGACGAGACGTGGTCACTGGAAGACTGGCCTCATTGTTGAAGGTATAGAACTCAGGCCAAAGCAAGGTAAATAAATAAATAAGCAAATCCTTTCCTCCCTGATTATGTCATTGAAGTTGCAATGGGCATCTTTTAGTTCTCTAATCAGTTAACTACTTCATCAAAACCTTGTGTTTTTTTCTTAAAAAAAAAAATATTTTCCTTCTCTAGCATGCAAAGTTGTTTCTACAAGCATTATAATAAATTCCGAGCTTATGAGCAAATTGATTTCTTTTTGAGATCATTCTTTGTTTTCCTTTTCCTTTCTTTTTTTCTATTTAGTTGAAGAATTTGTAAGTAATGAAAACAACATTTTAGCTCAAGTCACAAAATGTCAGCCTCTTTGTACTCGATGAACGTTTTTTTAGAGAACACTTGTTTATTGTGGTTTCTGTATTTATAGAGGTTGAAAATAACATTATAGTAGTTGTTTTGTTTCGGTCTCCCATAAATATCAAATTTTTTTTTTTGTTGGTGTAATTCAAGTGGCTATAGATGTTGAAGTCCCTTTATATGTCTTTAAAGCCAATAGAATTTGCAGTTTTAGCTAAAAGGATGTAATGTTGATGTAGACGAGTGGTTTTGAAGACTCTTGTTTTATTGTTAATATCATTAAATCAAATCTCTTAAGTTATTTTTTTGTTTGTTGATTTCATTTGTCAATAGTTATTCAAATTGTGTGTAAACGAGCTATCCTCATTGGGTAGTTAAAATTAAAAGAATGAATATATTTTATCGTTTGAAATTTCTATTAACTTTTTTCCCCCTCTTTTTAAAGAATGATAAAGATTTCAACTTAATTTTAGGAATTGTAGGTAATGAATGTAAGTTTTGAGGTAAGGGTTGTTTGTTTATAAAATAATATATTTTTATTGTGTTGAAAAATTATCACTTTAACTAAATTCTAATAACCTCTCTGTTTACATTTGACAAAAGAGGCTTTTGCTGTGCTAATGAAAAATATAATAGGGTTTTTTATTAATAATCTATTGATTATGGAGGGAAAAAAAGAATAATTACCTTTTCCTTAAAAGAAATTAATAAGGATATAATAAGGAAAAAAAAACTGAAATGGCACTAAATTTCATTGATGAATTGTTTATTTTTAATAAAAAAAAGAAAAGCTACCTTTCACCTTCAATGAAAAATTGTTTTTAAGAATTACAAGACCTTGATTTTAACTTTGAAAGGTAATCCCGCTAAATTTTAATCTTGCTGACTTTGGTTTATGTCATGCATTGAAATTTTTAAATGGGATTTAGGTCGAGGGTGAATAAGTTGGAGTATCGAATTGTATAAATATCGATTGTATTCAATATTTCTTATATATATATTGTGCTTAATGTTTTCTTTGATCGACAGCATCTATTACTTTAAAATTGACAAATTGATTGTTAACTGATGTTTATATTATCAAGTTATATTTAATTGACAAATTATCAAAGAAAAATAAAATAAATTAGTAGATTAATTTAAAATTTTAGTAAAGTGCGATAAAGTTTGTTATTATCCATTCCATCTCTCTTAGATTGTTAAAAATTTCTATCCTAGTTCCCATATTCAGTTGTGCTTAGACATTACTAACTTTTTTATATAAGAAAATTATTTGTTTAATTTTTTTATAAGACGATTTTTTTTCAACATTTGGATTTTCTTTTTATTTAGTTTAAGTAAATATAAATTTTGTGTTGTATGAAAAATTCAACATGAACCATCACCAAACACTTACATTTAAGAATTTGTAAGGTTGGTGGAAAATTGGGCTGTTGAACTTCGTTTGAGTTTAAGGTAGGGCTTGAATCAATTTAGAAGATAATGAACAACGCAATATTGAGTAGGGAATTCTCGTGTAATGTTTGAGGGAGAATTTGAGTAATTTTTAACTTCGAACACAGAGAAAATATTAAGGTAGGCGTTAGTGGGGTAGTTGAGAGGAGAACAGGTTAACCCTTGAGGTATGCACTGGTCATTAGCCTGGGTAGGCCTCTTTTAAAGAAGGATTCTAGAAAATTCAGAGATTTGGCATAAACCTATTGCCCTAACGGCCTCCTTGCCTCGGCAGGACTTACGGCGGTTCTGACCAAACCTAATCTTTTTCTTAGAAATAAGGTTGATGCTGGCCTCTTACAAGGATTAGAGACCCCCTCCCTTATCGGATCTTTGTTACACCATTCTTTTCAAGATTAGAGTTGTAAAGAGAATTTTAAAAGGAAACTTTAGAGAAACATATTTTTTAAAACACACAAATTTTTATTCCTCTTCAAGTTCTGAGTACAAACTAAGCTTAAAGGCCCTTATATAGACTATTGGACCTTGATATTATGGCATTAATGGTTGACAATAACTTGAAGACTTTTCTAGACTTAAGCCTAATAATTATAAAGACTTTTATGACCAATACATGACATAAAGGAAAATTGACATAAAGATAAAGCTTGCATAACACACTTGTCAACAAAACTTATCTGACACGCTTGACAAAAAGATAAAGTTAAAGCTTCTTTGACACACTTGTCAACAAAGCTTATCTAACACACATAACATAAAGATAAAGTAAAGACACTCTTGTCATTATTAACTCTGAAAGGACGAGTAGCTTGAGTTGTCACTATCATAGCCCTGGGTAAAGTCATTGAATTGGGCCCAGAAGCTTCTTGTGTCTAGTGATGCGGGTTCCATAGATCTAGTTCTTACTAACGCGGCTGCCACTTGTTGGACTTCACTATCAGTTGGATAAGGTTAGGCATCTTGGAATAGTGATAGAGTTAAGTTGGGTTGTTATGAAGTGTCATCCATTTGCATGTGGTCACATGGCACACTTGGTTGTGGGAAGCTGTCCGGGTTTAGGAATTCGTTTGTGTTTGGAGTGTTGTGATAGTGTTTGGAGTAGTCAGTCAGTCAGTGGTGTATCAAGGAGGTTTGAAGTCGATTTTTACGAAACATGGCGTTTGCATTGTTCATTCTTTCAGAAAAATCTGGGGGCACATTTTTCTAAGGTGCTTGGTCTTCAGGAGAAATTCATATTGATGGAGGAATTATTTGATTTTCTTCTCCCAGGTCTCTTTCTAGAGCTCTTATCTCCATTTTATGTTCTTTTTGGAACAATTGCAGAAAATATAGGAAGGTAAAATAGTTCTTAACAGTAAGGTAATAATGTATCTCATGGTCTGAGACTATTATTCCTTTTTGTTGGAGTAAAAGGATCGTGTACAAGTGTCTTGGTTTGACTGCACTGTTGGTGTGTTTATACAGCAGATGTGTAGTTTGTTTATCTACCAAGATTTCGGGTAAAACCACTGGAGAAAAATACAAACTGGGTTATTTTCTTTATGTTGCTATATCTATTCAAGGGTTATTTATAATGAAAAATCCATAGCAATGGTGTATAGATTCAGTAAATACTAAAGCAGGTAAAGGACAGTTTTGGACCATTTTTGGAAGGAAGTAGCTTAGTGAAGAAAGAAAAATGGATAATCCAGATTGAAAAAAGGACCTCCAATTACAGAATATCCATGTTCTTCTACGGCTTCTAGAGCATAGTTATAGATTAGCTCTTTGGCTGCAGAGTGGAGGGTTCTGGTTCGGATGAGCTCTGGTAATTCAAGTGGGATGAAGGGTACATGAGGATTGACTGTGAAGTTACTCATCATGAAGATGGTGAATAGTTTTTTCTTTGTTGCTGGATGAGTGGTTGTAGGAAAAGTGTTTGTGGGGCTCAGGCTTTTTATAGGATTTCGTGAAAGAAAGTCTGCAATGGTATTGTCTTTTCCTTTCACGTAGATGACGTTAAAGGAATAGTTAGAAACCATCTCTGCCATATTAGCAAATGTGTTAGAGGAATCTTTTTCTGCTTAAAACTGAGCATGTTGGGAAAAATGGACATGTCAATTTCAATTTAAAAATGATGTCCTATTAGATAGAATTCAAATATCTCAATGCCATGTTTTACGGCTAGTATCTCCTTGTACGTGCTGTGGTAGTGGATTTTTGAATCAGAAAAGCTGCCACTTTTGTATCCACATATTTTTCTTTTTCCGTTGAGCTCTTCAAGGAGAATAGCACTCCAATATAGATCACTTGCGTCTATTTTCAAAATTATTTTCCCCGAGGAGGGAATCTGGAGTGGTGGCAAAGTCTCTGCTATTTCTTTCAACTTTTTGACTGAAGTGGTTTGCTCGTGGGACCATGGTGGATGATTTTTTTTTCTGAGCATTTGGTAGAGTGGCTTTGTTAGCTGGGCCAAGTTCTGGATAAATTCGGACATGTAGTTGACAATTCCCAAGAACTATTGGAGTTGTGTGCTGGATAAGTTTTCATTAGGGAATCTAGTGAGCTGGCTAGCAATGTTGGGTTGAAGTGTGAACTATCCACTGTTAATTTTCATTCCAAGAAAGTCAATCTGGCTATGGCCCATTTGACATTTTGTTGGAGAAATCATAATGCCATACTTGTACAAAAGAGAGTCGAAGTGCAAAAGCAATTGGTGATGTTTATCTGCATTATCAAAAAATAACAAAATGTCATCAATATAGATGGGTGCTGTTTTCGAGATTGGCTCGAATATCTTCATCATTACTTTCTGGAATAGTGAAGGGACTGGTTTTAGTTCAAAAATGAGAACTGTCCATTGAAAATAATGATAGGGTGTACAGAATGCTGTCTTATGACGATCTTCTGGATCAATTCCAAGCTGCCAAAATCCTGACTTGAGATCGAACTTTGAGAACAGTTTTACTGTGGCTATCCTGGAAAAGAGTTCTTGTCTGTTTGATAAAGGAAACTTGTCATATTGCAAAAAATCATTAAGAGGTTGATAATTAATTATAAGACGCTGTTTGCCTGTGACTTGTTCACTCCTTTTATTGACATAAAAAGCTTGACAGGTCCATTGGGAGCTTGTGGGCTCGATCAATCCTTCATTTAAGAGCTGGGTCAGTTCATCTTTGGCAAGTTGGAGGTGTTCTGGCAACATTCTTGGATGGCTTGCTTTTGTTGGGTTGATGGCCTCATTTTTCTTGAATGAGAGTTTTATGAAAAAGACCTGATTTTTTCATAGAGGGTTTGGACATTTGAGGATAAATTCGGAATGGTTGTTGGCGGCTGATTGGGCTTTGATTTGGTCAAAGGTTGTGGTTATATGGTCAAGGGTGAAATAGTTTGGGATGGTGGTCCACGAAAGGAAATGGGATTTGAATAGTAATCCGTTGGGCTTGGGCTGGACTTTCTTTTGTAACAGTTTTTGGATAAGATCAAACCCAATAGTAATATTTTTATCGAGTAAATCAGATCCTAAAAGCTTATGTTTTATCATCAGTCCGAAAAAGAATTTAAGATAAATTGTTTTACTGATAAGATTAACAGTAAACAATTCATCATTGGTAGCCCTGAAGGTTTGCTGGTACGGCTTCTAATACTGGCTGGGTAATATGGCTGGATTCAAGATAGAAGCGGCAACTCCTGTATCAAGAAGTCCTGAGACCTTGATTGGGTTATCATATTTGGTGGGAAGCATATGAATTTCTATCATGGGGACCGAGATTGAGGACATGGATGGTTTGGTTAAGTGGTGAGGTTCAGGTTGAATTTTGAGGGAATCTGTGATGGAGTCTGTTTTTGAGTCTGAAGATGAGAGGACTAAGATTGTATCACTGTCTGGTTCTGACTGTTCTAAATAGTTTGATTCGAGATCAACTTGTTCTAGATTACAATGGGAAACAATAGTGATAGCTACAAAGACTTTTTTCTTTTTGACTTTTTGTGGGCACTGTTTGGCAAAGTGACCTTTTTGTTTGCATATGAAGCACTTGTTGAACTTTTTGGACAATGCTGATCGATGTTTGAAAAAATGTTTCTTTCTGAACTTGTATGGAGACGAACTTGAGTTTTCTGTAGTACATGACTTAACAATCCATTCATCTTGATAACATAAGTTTGCCCACCCTTAAAATGAGGCAATCCATTTAAAAAGGTTAAGGCCGATTCGCATGGTACATGACTTAACAATCCATTCATCTTGATAACATAAGTTAATTTTTTTCATTGTGAGGTTCGATGTTTGTAGGTGTAAAATTTATTGTATTTGAGTAATGTTAAATATTTTAAATTGTATTATAAAAGTGATACTTTAAGTAAAAATAAGGTATAATAAATGATTTTAAAATTTATATTATTTTATTATTTAATATTTACTTAATACATTACTTTTTTAGATACAATTTAAAATGCCTAATATTATTTATTATATTTTGTGATCAAAATATAGCTAATTAAAAATACTATGAGAAGCAAAGTGGATGATTGGCGGCGATGATGATTTTGTTGTGATATATAGACAAAATTAGAGTAGACAAAATTAGAGTTTGTTCAAATTAAAATATATTATATAGTTAAGTAATTTTTAGAATAACTAAAACTATTAGAATAAATAAAACTATTAGAATAAATGAGCTAGCAATAGTGTGTGCTTGTGAGGTCAAAGATTGTAACTTTTTGTTTATTATTTAATTGAATTTACTACTTTTATGCGTTTAATAAGAATATAATCATACTTTTATTAATTTTATTTATTCTTTTGTTAGTTTTAACAAAAATTGTTATTTTTAGCAAAAATTGTTATAAATAAATTTTTTTAAAATTATAAGAGTTTGCATGTCTATTTTTTTAAATCTTAAGGGTTTATTTTTTCGTTAAATTTAACAAAAATTATAACTTAATAAGGGTGTAAATAAAAATTTTAAAATTATAATTATATGTATATTTATTTTTTTAAATTTTAAGAGTTCAGATATTTTTTTTTTATAGATATACACGTGACATAATACCCACCTTCCCTTGATGGGGGTATTTAAAAAAAATACTTAAACTTGTAGTTTTTTAATAATTGTACCCCTAAAACTTAAATTACAAAGACTCCAATGAATAATTGCTTTATTGGAGAATTAGTCGTTGTGACAATATGATTACAACTATTATCCCCAGAGTTCCTGCAGCCTCAAACATGACTCACTATTTTAGAAAAAGCCTCCTCTTTTTGTTAGTAGGAGAGACGATTGGCTAATGTATCGGCTGGACATTGGTCATTTGGAGTTACATTCCCTAGGATACTCTCCACTAGGAGAGCTATCTATCTAGCCTTGTCTGTGGCAAGTATCTTAACAAATGTTTGTAGCATTGCCAATTCTTACAAGTGAAGGATCTTCACATATAGGCTCAATTTAATCATAGTAAAGGCAATATCTAGCCTTGTAACAGTCAAATACTGAAAATGCCCTAATGGTTTGTCTCTAAAATCTACCATCTGAAAACTTTTGATCGTCTAAATTGGACAATTTGCTGCTTACAGACATTGGTGCCCAAACACCCTTTACAAATCATGCAAGTATTTAGACTATGAAAAGCTGCATTCCTGAGGTGTTTCTACTCACTTCCACTCTTAAATAATGTAACAGCCCCAGCACCTAAGAAATAGAAGCCTCCAAATTTTGAATGACTTGCTCCATTGCTTGTCATTATCGGCGACTTCTATATCATCGACATAAACATGTAGTAACGTAATAAAACATCTTGGTTTTATAAAAAGTGTGAAATCTGTTTTAGCATTATTAAAAGTCCATTGTAACATTTTTAAAGACCTTTTTAGCCTTTCAAACAACGCCCTTTGGACCCCATTTCAGGCCATATAAGACTTTATTCACTTGTCCATTTATACCGAGGTTCTTTTTTCTTTTTCTTGCCTGAGGTTCTTTGTTATCAACAAATTAATAATTTTGGTTGCTCCTTTGTACTAGGGATGGCATTAATTTAGAATTAATATCTTAAATTTGTACCTGCATTCATTTAAAAACTAAAATATTAAATTTTTTTAAAATTTATTGTGAGTGTGAAGTTCCATTATCAAACTTAAGGGTGGACATTATTCTCGAACCTGATCTGTCTCAAACTTTCGAGTCGAGACGAGAATGAGAATGAGTTCGAGACTCATTCGGAATAAAATTTTCTATCCCAAACTAGATGGGTCGGGTTTAAGAGATTCCCCAACCAGAATGAAAATTTCCGACCTGTCCCAAACTCGTTCTAATCCGGACTCGAATTGTTCTGAACCCATCCTGAACTGTCCTGAATTATCTCGAACGCGTCCTGAATCATCTTGAATCCGACTCAAACTGTCCCGAACCCGAATTAAAACTACATGATTTCAAAATAATTGTTTTTTAAAAAAAATCGAAATTTTTTAACCCGACTTGTCCCAACCCGAGGTCGGATAAAAAATTGTCCCAACCCGAAAGGTGTCCTGATCGGGACACATTTTAGCGTCCCGAAATGTGTCCCGATCTGTTTCGGGTAGGGGTCGAGAATTCTCGAACCCGAAATTGCCCACCCTTAATCAAACTCACACTAGCAGGTATGTACTTATTATCAAACCCGTAAAGAATAAGTTGCGAATTTTAAGCGAGTTTTGAATTAATATAATAAAAAATAAAATTATAATTTTGATTTAACTAAAAATATATAAAATATAACAATTAAAATAATATCAATTATAATTATAATTTTATTTACGTTAAATGTTATAATTTTGATTCAAATTTTAATTTTAATTACATTAAATGTTGTAATTTTAAATCTAATTCCAATTTTAATTACGTTAAATGTTATAATTTTTATTACATTAAATATTTTTATTTTAATTCTAATTTTGCTTTCAATTACATTACATATTATAATTTCAAATCTAATTTTGATTTTAATTACGTTAAATATTATAACTTCAAATTCAAATTGGATTTCAATTACGTTGAATGTTATAACTATAATTCTCATTTCGATATCAATTACGTTAAATATTATAATTATAATTCTTATTCTAGTTTTGATTTCAATTACGTTAAAATATTATAATTCAAAATTCAATTTTGATTTCACTTATGTTAAATGTTATAATTTTAAATTCAATTTCGATTTCAATTATATTAAAGTTTATAATTTCAATTCCAATTTTTAATTTTAATTATGTTAAATATTATAATTTAAAATTTAATTTTGATTTTAATTATGTTAAGTGTTATAATTCTAATTTCAACTTCAATTTTAATTATGTTAAATATTATAATTTTGATTATAATATTGATTTTAGTTACGTTAAATATTATCATTCTAAATTTAATTTCAATTTCAATTACGTTAAATATTATAATTCTAAATCTAATTTTTATTTCAATTACATTAAATATTATAAATTTAATTTCAAATTTGATTTCATTTACGTTAAATATCATAATTTCAATTTCAGTTACGTTAAATGTCATAATTTTAAATCTAATTTTAATTTCAATTACGTTAAATGTCATAACTCTAAATTCAATTTCGTTTTTAATTACATTAAATATTATAATTATAATTTCAATTTCGATATCAATTATGTTAAATACTATAATTTTAATTCCAATTTTGATTTCAATTATGTTAAAATTTTGATTTCAATTATGTTAAAATTTTGATTTTAATTACACTAAATGTTATAATTTTAAATTCAAATTCAATTTTAGTTATATTAAATGTTATAATTCCAAATCTAATTTATATTACGTTAAATATTTTAACTTTAATACCAATTCTAATTTTATTTATATTAAATATTATAATTCTAAATTCAATTTCAAATGTGTTAAATGTTATAATTTCAAATCCAATTTCAATGTCAATTACATTAAATGTTATCATTCCAAATCCAAATTCAAATGCAATTTTATTTTTAATTTCAATTACGTTAAATGTTTAATTTTAATTACAATTACAATTCAATTACGTAAATGTTATAATTTCAAATTTAATTTTAATTACGTTAAATTTTAAATATTCTAATTCTAATTTTAATTACGTTAAATGCTATAATTTTAATTACAATAATTTGTCTATTTGAGCTCATTTTTATTTATTTTTTATTGAATGGTATGAGCGACGTTAAACTAAATTTAGACCTTTTGATATAGGCTAAAAATAAATTCAAAAAAAAAAATCAACTCAATTTTATTTTTCTCCAATTTGTTTTTTAAAAAAATGTAGTATGTGCAGATACCAGTTGCTACTATCCGTAGATTTTTTTACCAAATTCATATCCGTACCAAATCTGTTGCGAGTTTTGATTTTGTATACCAAACCCGTTTTTAACCTTACCAAATCCTTCGCAATACAGGCAATTTTTAGCGAATTTGCTAGTAATTTTGCCATCACTATCAGTTGGGAGTTGTCCATTCTAGGGTGTATACATGTGGGTTTTGTGTTTAATCATAATTTATACATATCTCATACATATAATGAAGCAGCGGAAGTTTAAAACATTGCAGTAAACACAATTATAATATATTAATCAGAAACGAAATTGAGAAATAACCCTTGAAGCCTTTGGATTGAGATTGTTGAAGTCTACCAAAATGTTGTCTTTGATCAATTCTAGTAATCAACAATGGTGGGTTTGATTATCTAGAATGACAGCTTTTGATCCAGCAGATGTTTAACTACTTAAACTTGTGTTCTTGATTTTTTTCTTTTGATTAACACTTAATCAATTAATCAAAAACCTATTTTGCTAAATTGGTTTTAAGCCTTAAAAGAAAATAATGAATTCAACTCTTGAATCCATTAATTAGAAGACAATTTCTCTTTTCTCTCTTTGTAAAATGGCTGACCTAATTTTGTAAAATCAAATTAATAAAAACCTTTTTGAATTTAATTTACATTTGTTTTATTTATACAAATGAATTTAATTTCATTTCATAACACTTAATTTCACTTAATTTCAATTTGAATTTAATCTAACCTAATCATAGTTAACTCTTAACTTTAGTTAGGTTAAACTAACATTTAAATATTCTAACTATAGTTAATACTTAACTCTAGTTCATTAAAAGAATATTTAAATATTTTAACCATAGTTAACTAACTTAACCATGGTTAGGTTAACTTTTACTTAACCATTAAGTATAGTTAATCTAACTTAACTAAATGGTTAACTCTTAACCTTAGTTAAACTTAAATTATTTATTCAACAATTAAATAAATAAATATTTATTTGAATTATTTAACAATTAAATAATTATCAAGTGAAATTACAATTATGTCCTTACTTGGTTACCAAGTTAACCTAAAGTGGGTTCCACTATCTGACCATATACTTTAGTTAACGTAACTTTAGTAAATTGCTAGATTTTACTATATTGAACTATTCAATACGGTACACTGCTCAAGTGCTCAAAGAGTACATTTCATATTGGGACTCCCTAGGTCCACGCCCGATTCGTCAAATTAAACTATTTCACAAGTCCGTGAACGATGCCCCACGCACACGTTACGGATATTACAAATTAGCGCGTCAGACCATACATGTTGAGGTTACTCCATATTCGTATAATCCTTCCGTCATTATATCCAGGATGAACGGGATATAGATCATTACCGTTAAATCCCGATAATTTCATCCATTACTTTATTATCTTCAGATTCGTATCTTTATGAACAATTTACGCAAACACTTTTGCTATAATGTTCGAACCTGTAGGAAACCCCTTTCCCAGGTTGATTGCTTACGGCCATAAGACTTTACAAGATACAATCTCGAAGTTCGGATATACTACCTATCTATGTGAGCTGGCGGATCCCATATCTACGCACACCTAACTCTATGAGCATCGGACCATACCCAGCGACACGTAGCGGTCAGACCATGAAAGGTCTTTGACATACGTGAAACCAAAGTATAATGGATCTCCCACAAGTTCACCGTGGCGCTCAGGTCGAAGGATCACAAATACTACTCAACTCGAGAGGACCCTCCTTTGACGGTTTCATAGGATATCTATTGGGGTCCTCGTGAGTCTGTTCAGTATCCAGTCCTAACTGAATACCTGTATGTCTATAGGAACTTCAACCAAGCTCATGGTTAACTAAGAATAACCATCTGTACAATACAGATATAGACATACACTAATCTATATGTATCACCGATAGACCCTCATTGGTGAACGTAGATCAGGAACTCTTTATTTGAGAAGATACTTCCATAATGACATTTCTTAGTCTCTATTGCAACTCTTTGCAATTATGTCATTACTAGTAGATTCTCAGGTCTTTGTGACATTATTGATTAAGTTCTAATTTTTAGAACTCGCTGGCTATTATAACCTGCTAACTCTTAGCGCTAGTCTAAACTTCTTTAAACCAGATATAAACTTATTCAGATCATATCATGTCTATAATGTTACAAGCTTAATTACCATTTATTAAAAGTTATTAGCGATTTAATAAAATATGCATTGTATAAATATTACTAACTAAATATTCATACAAACTGGGATGGCGCGTAAGCACATACCCTAACGCTGCCTTGTACACGTCTTTATTTAGCACTACACTAAAATAATTCTTTACATCTAGTGGTTTGACCTTTTAATATTCATTTAAGATTGTCAAGCTTAAAAATACTCTTACAATCAAGGGTGACATGGGTGGGTTAATCTGATTTTGGCCGGAATCAAATTGACCCGTGATTATTCAATTCTCCCATAAGGGAGAATTGAACAAAATTCTCCCTTATTTTTATTTGGTCTAGTTTGATATTTCAATTTTGGGCCCAACTGAACTTGCTCTACAATGTGATTTGTTTTTTTTAATTTTATTCTTTTAAAATGTGGACTTTTTAAATTTAATTTTTTAGAAATTTGTTGGTCATTTTGAGTCTAATTTTTAGGCCTATTTCATATTTATATAATTACCATTTACTTAATTTGAGATAAATTTAAACTTTAAATTATTAATAATATCCTATGTCCTAACAAATTTATTTACATGTTTATATTTTAAAAATATTCAACGTTAAATATTTTAAAATTAAAAAATATATAACTTATAAATTTTTCTTTATATAAAATGCAAATATAAAATAGTTAGTACAAATATAAAACTACAAATAATAGACTATTGGAATTTGTGCTTACGTGTCATCCCTTTATGTATAAATATTTATTTAATATTTATACTAGTATTATCATTTCATTAAATCGCTAATTATATTTTATATATGGTAAGATGCTTGTAACGTTTTAAACATTGTACAATCTAAAAGAGTTCAGATCTGGTCTAAATGAGTTTAGATTAGTGCTAAGAATTAAAAATGCTGAGAGTTATAAATACTAAGAGTTGGAACTAATAAGAGTTATTGAGGTTATAAGAGTCAGCGATATCTAAAGAGTTAGAGTCTTGTCTGAAATGGGATAAAGACCTGAGAATATATTAGTAATGATGTAGTTGCAAAGAGTTGTAAATAGGGTTAGAAAATGTCATTATGCAAATATGTTCTCAAATATTATGTTCCTGATCTATCTTCACTGATGCTAGTCTGTCAGTGAATAATTTAATAAATATATAGATTGATGTATGTCTATATCTGGATGGTCCAGATGGTTAGTCTTAGCAAACTATGAGTTTAGTGGAAGCTCGTATAGAGATACAAGTATTCAGTAAGGACTAAATACTGAACAGACTCACAAAGATATCTAATAGACATCCCATAAAGCTGTAAATAGAAGGTCTTTCGAGTTGAGTAGTATTTGTGATCCTTTGACCTGAGTGCCATAGTGGGCTTGTGAGTGATCCACCATACTTTGGTTCTATACATGTTAAAATCTTTTCATGGTCTGATCGCTGAGTGTCACTGGGTATAGTCCGATGCTCATAGAGTCCGGTGTGCATAAATATGGGATCCATCAACTGATTTGGGTGAGTATTATATCCTAATGCTCTAAGATTATATTTAAGAAATTCTTATGGCCATAAGCAGTAATTCCCGGAAAAAGAGTTTAACCCTAGGGCTAAATAATATTACAAAAGTGTTTGGGGTATTATTTATTGAAATACAATTCTAGAGATAAGCTTTCGGTCGGGCATATGTAGATTTGACGGCGTTGATCTATATCTCCGCTCTACTCGGATATAAATGATGGAGGGATTATATGAATATGTTATAACCTCAACTTGTATGGTTTAACGCACTACTTTATAATATCTGTAATGTGTGTTTGAGACATCGTTCATGGATGTATGGAGCAATTCCATATGATAATTCGGGCATTGATCTAGAGAGTCTCACAATATGAAATGTATTCGTTGTGCACTGGGGCAACATAATGGATTGAACAGTTCTATCTTAGAAATTTCAATAAACTGAAAATATGTTTCAGGATTCCTCGGGTTGTGCACTTATCTAGACTTAAATGTTAAGTATATTATTTAATTAGTTGACAAGGGTTGTTAACTAATTAAATGTTAATAAGTGGCACAATTTTGTTCCATGAATTATTTTACTATAAATTTACCCATTAACCATGTTAGTAAAATCAAATAAGGTAAATATTAATTATTCAAATAGTTTTTGAATAATTAAATAAATATTATTTTGATTAATAAATTATCATTTTATTTATTTGTTATTTTATTTCTAAATGGAAGACATACCTAATTTGAAAAATATAAATTAAATTAAGTGGAGTACCATTTTATAGAATTAATGGTCAATTTTATTAGACTATTAAAAATGATTACCAAAAATTATTTTTGGTAGATGGCCACCTAATCTAATTTTGGTGGAACACTTGTGAAGTGTTGAGAGCACTAAAAATAGTTGGATTTCATTTGGATGTACAAGTGTGAATCAAAATTCGTGCAAGTGTTGAGAGGAAAAGAAGAGTTTGATTTTTAAGAATTTTTCATTGAACAAAGAGTTATGAGAAAAACTAGAAGAAAGAAAAATAAATTCCTCTTATTTTTCTTTCAAGTAACATAAACATTGTTGCTGAGATTAAATTGCAGCTATTATACCTTTACAATTCCACTCGATTGTTGTGAACTAGAATTGAATAAAAGTGCACTTCAAGATGAGCTCAAAGTTGAAGTTAAAAAAATTTGGATTTGAAATCTTCACCGGAGGTCTTCAAATGTATATGTTTTCATAATCTTAAGTTGTTAAGAATTTAAGTTTAATGTGTATATGTTGATTATATACTTAATTCTGCTACGAAATTTGTGTATATGATACATATGTTTAGTTTTTTAACATGTACACAATCACATGCATACACTTTAACACACGTTAACATAAACATCATAACATTATCATCCATGAATAATCAATATCCAATAATTCAAAATCAATTGTCCATTAAAATCAAATTATCCATGAAAATCTAATTGTCCAATATAGTTCAAACTTCAATATAAGATAAAAATGCACCACATAGCTAACAACTCTACAATAATTTTATAGTATAATATTCAATTTCATAATCCACATATCCAAGTTTTCAATCCAAAGTGCAAAATCCAACTTCTAAAATTTAAAGTTCAAAATGGCCAACTTATCATTAACGATCAACTCCAATCCAAAAAGCCAACAACTTTATAATTATATGGAAAAAAAATCTTTATTAATAAACTATAAATTATAAGTTAGATATAAGAAACATGATAAATTTTAAAATTATTACCTCAAATAAAAATATCAATTAATGATCATAACATGATTTGATGTTTGCATCGAATTGAAAATTTTTACAGAAAAAAATATAAAAGATAAGTAAAGAATAAAGTTAATAAAATTAATTGTCACATGACAATATAAGTAATTATTACACCTACTTCAATACTTTCACAAATTTTAGTATCTTTTGTGCTAGGAATGTTCATCTAGTTTCAAAGGAAAGCATATTGAAGCTAATTCTTGGTATAAATCAAGGTCTCCATAGTCTATAGTAAAGAACTCCTAAATACATTAAAAATGTGTCTTAATATACTTGAAAATATTACGAATACTAGCAATGGAATATTAACCTTTTTCATCCCATCTTAAAAAAAATAAATTAATAATATATGCAAAACATCACAAATGCTTAAAGTCGCCATTTAAAACCAATGAATCCTCATTCCAACTCTTTAATTTTTTTTTGACATTCCTGACTGCAACATCATTTATACTTAAATTGTTTATTGTAATAGTAAATGTACTTCCAATGTCCCAATCAAACAAACAATTTTCTATCAACTTTTCAATGCTATCTATGGTTTGAAATTGTCCTAAAACTGAGAATCCTCTTATGCAACTACTACTTCTTATCAATAAAGTGAGATGTGATTAATATATAATTCTCATTCTAGATCAACATTTAAGTATCCATTGTGATACAAATCCTCTACTTATTAACAATAAAAGTACTTTTTAACAAAACCTTTTCATTCAAATGCAGTCAAGGATGTCTCTTGTAATTGTTCTTTGAGATGGTAAATTAAATCTTGGTTAAGCTTTTCTTATAAACTCAATAAACCCTTCACCCTCCACAAGTAACTCATCTTTTATCATCATTCGAATAAGTTATTTTTTGTTGGAGCTGGTGCTCACGTGCCATTCCAATATTGTATGAATATTAAATGTTAATATTTATACAATAAACATTTTAAATAAAGATTGTTAATATCATATTAACATGGTAAAATGCTTGTAACATTACAAACATTGTTTGATCTGAAATAGTTCAGATCTGGTTTAAAAGAGTTTAGACCAGAACTAATAGTTATCAAAGCTGAGAGTTATAAATGCTAATAGTTAGCACTGTTAATAGTTATCAGTTTATAAGAGTCAGCGAGGTCTGAATAGTTAGAACCTTGTCTATAATGGGACAAAGACCTGAGAGTATACTTGTAATGATATAGTTGCAAAGAGTTGCAATAGGTGCTAAGAAATATCATTATGTAAGTATGTCTCATATATAATGTTCCTGATCTATGATCACCAATGAGGGTCTATCAGTGAATTCACAATATATAGATTAGTGTATATCTATATCTGACTAGTTCAAATGGTTGTTCTTAGCTGATCATGAGCTTAGAGCTTGTATAGGCATACAGGTATCCAGTCAGGACTGGATATTGAACAGACTCATGAGGACCCCAATAGATATCCTATGAAACCGTCAAAGGAAGGTCCTCTCGAGTTGAGTAGTAATCGTGGTCCTTTGACCTGAGCGCCACGGTGGTCTTGTGAGTGATCCACCATGCTTTGGTTCCACATATGTCAGAGACCTTTCATGGTCTGACCGCTATGTGTCACTGGGTATGATCCGATGCTCATGGAGTCCGGTGTGCGTAAATAAGGGATCCATCAGCTTACGTAGGTAAATTGTATATCCGTTGCTCCGAGATTGTATTTCATAAAGTCTTGTGGCCACAAGCATAAACCCGGGAAAAGAGTTTCCCACAGGGTTAAACAATGTATGCAAATAAACAATATAGCAAAAGTGTTTGCATACATTGTTTATCGAGATACGAATCTAGAGATAAGATTATTGGATGAGCAAATGGGGATTTGATGGTGTTGATCTATATTCCCGCACATCCAGGATATAAATGATGGAAGGATTATACGTATACGTTATGACCTCAACTTGTATGGTCTGACACGCTGATTTGTAATATTCGTAACGTGTGCGTGGGACATCGATTACGGATTAATGGAATAGTTCCATTTGACAAATCGGGTGTGGACCTAGAGAGTCCCAATATGAAATGTACTCTTTGAGCACTTGGGCAGTTTACCGTATTGAATTGTTCAATACAGTATAATTCAGCAATTACTAAGATTACGTTAACTAAAGTATATGGTTAAATAGTGGGACCCACTTTAAGTTAACTTGGTAACCGAGTAAGGATATAATAGTAATTTCACTTTATGATATTTAATTGTTAAATAATTAAAATAAATATTTATTTATTTAATTGTTAAATAAATGATTTAACTTAACTAAGGTTAAAAGTTAACCAAATGGTTAAGTTAAGTTAACCTTACTTAAAGGTTAAGTAAAGGTTAACCTAACTATGGTTAAGTTAGTTAACTATGGTTAAATTAATTAAATATTTATTAACTTAAAGGTTAAGTTAAAATAATTTAACTATGGTTAAATGTTAACTAAGATTAGGTTAAGCCAAATGAAATTCAAATTAGTTTAGAATTTATGCATTAGTATATAAAGTGAAATGAAATTGAAAATCATTAAAAAAAAATTTTGAAATTGATTTTAGATTTTAGGTTTTGCATTTTGGGAGCCATTTCAATTTGAGAAATTGAAATTGAAATTGTTTGTTTTGTGTTTTAAGTGTTAGAACAATAAAACAAATTAGATAAATAGTTACTAAATGTAATAACTAAAAACAAGATTTGTTTTATTTATTCAAGAGTTGAATAAAAGGAAAAACAAATTTAATTAAGTTAAATAGTTTAACTTTGAATTATGTTTAAGAGTTAAACATATATGCTGGATTAAGATGCTATCATTCTAGACAATCAAATTCACCCTTGTTGATTGCTAGGATTGATCAAAGATTCATTTCATGGTGGACTTCAAAGAAAATTAATCCAAAGGCTTCATTGGTGATATTTTCTCAATCTCGAATTTTCAGTTAATCAAATATGTTATTTATGTGTTCATTGTATTTAATCTTCCGCTGTGCACATGTATGTATGAGATATGTATATTGTTTGTATGATGAACACAACCCACATGCAAGCACCCTAGGTAATTTGTACCCCAATAACCCAACATTTTTTAATTCAGTCCTTATTAAACCTTATTGCCACAACATTTGCAACAACATTTTTTTTAACTTCTCATCTTTTGTTGTACACATTATTTTTTTCTAGGGCTAAAACTTATTGTTTATCATCAATTTGTGTACTCCATAAGCAACACATCTCTTCAAATGTGACCATATATTTAAGATCCAATATTAATACCATGACATGCATAACTCATCCCAAAATATTTGCATTTAACTTTTTCGCCACCTAATAGTTTAATGAAACTTTGATCTTAATTGACTAATACTACTATTCACAACATTATGCCCTTATTCTTGAATTTTTGAATTATGATATATCTACTACAATCAAATCCAACAATAGCACAATCACACCAACTTTAGAAAATCAAACACCTCTTTTAACTTCAAATAATGAATGAGATGTAGATGGGAAATAATTTATTACTCATATAATGATATCGATGCATGACAAGCACTTAAAAGGTTTATTTCAATACATATGCCAAAGCAAAAATTTCAAATGAAAAGGAGAAATTCTATAAAGAACAAACAAACTTGGTAATTTAACATATATACATAGCACATGTTAATGTTATCTAGCATGACTAAATAATTAAAATTCATTTATGTGAAAACTAATTAAAATTCTTTTCTTTCTCCTTCTTTCTTCTTTTTTTTCTTCTCTTTTCTTTCTTCTTCTTTTTCTTCGGATCATTCTATCATACAGAGATTAAAATTTCAGTATTAAAACCTAAATAAATTTGAGACCATTAGATAAAATAAATGGTATATAATATTTATCAAAATAAAAAGTTAATTTATTATAAAATATTTAATTAGTTGTACAGTTAGTTATCACTTATTTTAAAAAAATTAACAGTAAAAAAGAAAGTAATCGACGCTTTTTCTTCTCTCATCTGCGATTCTCTGTAAAACATATCTCGCCAGATTTGGCCACCGCCAAATCATTCTGACAAAAGAAAGTCGTGCCATCAAATTGTGTGTCAGAACAAGTCATCGTCATCACAAAATCCTCTATCAAAACTAAAGTTCTCCGGGAAAATTTCAGAAATAACCCTTTTATTTTTTTATTATTCTTTCTTAACCAAATACAATATGGTTATACTTTATTAACCAAATAAATTACGTTTGGACAAGTATACCCTTTCACTGTTTGCACAGTACCTACTAAAGTGTACAGTATTATTGCTACAGTGTTTAATTAAATTAAAATTAAATATTTTTTGTCTATTAAAATTATATTTTTTTATATTAGTTATTTATTTATTTTAATTACATTACTATAAAAATTACATAAATAATAAAATAATTTAATGTAGTTAAATTAAATTAAATAAATACACTAACTAATATAATTTTATAAATAAAAAAATTAATTATATTTTTTATTAAAATTATATTTATTAATAAGTAAATACAATAATAAAATTTAAATAAATATAATTATTTATTTATGAATAATAAAAAAATAAAAAAATATAAGTATCACAAAGGCTATCTCAGCCATCGCATCTCGGGCCCGAGATGGCCCCGAGATGCCCTCGAGATGCGATGGTGGCTACCATGCCATCGCATCTCGGGCCCGACATGGCCCAGAGATGCGATGGTGGCCATCGCTACAGTGTACAGTGTTTTTGCTACAGTGATTAATTAAATCAAAATTAAATAATTTTTGTGTATTAAAATTATATATTTTTTATATTAGTTATTTATTAATTTTAATCATATTTCTATAATTAAATAAAATTATTTAATGTAGTTAAATTAAACTAAATAAATACACTAACTAATATAATTTTATAAATAAAAAAATTAATTATATTTTTTATTAAAATTATATTTATTAATAAGTAAATACAATAATAAAATTTAAATAAATATAATTATTTATTTATGAATAATAAAAAAATAAAAAAAATATAAGTGTCACAAAGGCTATCTCAGCCATCGCATCTCGGGCCCGAGATGGCCCCGAGATGCCCTCGAGATGCGATGGTGGCTACCATGCCATCGCATCTCGGGCTCGAGATGGCCCCGAGATGCGATGGTGGCCATCGCTACAGTGTACAGTGTTTTTGCTACAGTGATTAATTAAATCAAAATTAAATAATTTTTGTTTATTAAAATTATATATTTTTTATATTAGTTATTTATTAATTTTAATCATATTTCTATAATTAAATAAAATTATTTAATGTAGTTAAATTAAACTAAATAAATACACTAACTAATATAATTTTATAAATAAAAAAATTAATTATATTTTTTATTAAAATTATATTTATTAATAAGTAAATACAATAATAAAATTTAAATAAATATAATTATTTATTTATGAATAATAAAAAAATAAAAAAAATATAAGTGTCACAAAGGCTATCTCAGCCATCGCATCTCGGGCCCGAGATGGCCCCGAGATGCCCTCGAGATGCGATGGTGGCTACCATGCCATCGCATCTCGGGCTCGAGATGGCCCCGAGATGCGATGGTGGCCATCGCTACAGTGTACAGTATTTTTGCTACAGTGATTAATTAAATCAAAATTAAATAATTTTTGTTTATTAAAATTATATATTTTTTATATTAGTTATTTATTAATTTTAATCATATTTCTATACAATTTACATAAATAATAAAATTATTTAATATAGTTAAAGTAAATTAAATAAATACACTAACTAATATAATTTAATAAATAAATAAAAATTTAATTATATTTTTTTACTAAAATTATATTTATTAATATATAAATAATAAATATAATTTATTAATAATTATTAATAATAAATATTTATTAATAATATTTATTAATAATAAATATAATTTTAGTAAAAAAATATAATTAAATTTTTATTTATTTATTAAATTATATTAGTTAGTGTATTTATTTAATTTACTTTAACTATATTAAATAATTTTATTATTTATGTAAATTGTATAGAAATATGATTAAAATTAATAAATAACTAATATAAAAAAAATATAATTTTAATAAACAAAAAATATTTAATTTTAATTTAATTAAACAATGTAGCAATAATACTGTACACTGTAGCGGGTACTGTACAAACAGTAAAAGGGTATACTTGTCTAAAAATAATTTATTTGGTTAATAAAATATAATCATATTGCATTTGGTTAAAAAAGAATAATAAAAAAATAAAAAGGTTATTTCTGAAATTTTCCCAAGTTCTCCGCATCTTGCCGCCTGCGATTCTCTGTATCGCCGACCATCTGACAACTTGCAGCCATTATCCTGCACTTTTGTCATTCCCCTGTCAAAATTTATAATACAATATCACTAATTTTTGCTTTTTGCATTACCCTTTTAGTGGTGAAAATTGCTTCTTACATTACTTTTGGTGGTGGAAATTGCTTCGCTTGCTTGGGCAATATTATTTTCTTAAGAATCCTGAAGGCCTTGATCCTCCTTCCCCTTGGTCAAGCTACCAATAGACAAGCAATTTTATAAATAAATCACATAATTACAAAAGGGTGATATTGAATCATTGACACTAGAACTATAAAAGTCTCCAGATTCAATTGAAAGTAGATATTCTGAAAATGAAGGCTTACCTTTGGGGTAATTGTAATTAGGATAATTACTCTTCAGTTTATCAAGTCACATGATCTGATCGTGTGTGTTGTGCATATGTATCTCCCTTCTACCTCGGACTTTTTATATGCCAAATGCAACACTTCAGTTACTTCACGTACATCTGCTATCTTTTATAATTTGTTTTCCAATGACTCGTAACCTTTTGTGCAAAAAGTGTTAGACGTTTTATGTTATTTTATGTCTTTAAAATATAAGTAATAATATTTTATTAGATTAATAAAATTTATTCATATATATAATTAAGTATATATTGATGAACCTATATTTATAAAGTATGTAATCTATATATTAGGCATATAATGCTAATACAGAGGGTATAAATCACAAATTCTTTTATAAATTAAATATAATTCACAACCATTAATACAAAATGACATTCATTATATAAAGTTATAGTTTTTCTACTTCTTATAATGAATAATTTTTCTTGATCATTGAAGTAGCGATTTCGAGTATAAAAAAAAAATTAGTGCATATGTTACATTGAACGAGACTACTATGATATTCGATCTGGTTAATTAAATGTTATAGATCTTAATTCACAAAATTTTTAATAAGCTTGATTAATCTTAATCTTGAGTAGGTAATGAACTTACATTTATGCATTGTATCTTTTGAGTTATCATGGAGTGAGATCCATATAAACGGTCAAATCCTCGTAGCTTGGAGATATAATTTATGGGTCGTAGGAACATATATTTACAAGATAAAATCTAATAAATAATGTTCACCTAAGCTATTTGCAATACTTAATCATTAAAATTTGTGACCACAGTTTATTCAATAAATTATTTATTTATAAATTTATTTTCAAATATAGACATATTAAAAATGATTATTAGAGCATTTAGTGACTTAAGGGCAAATAAGTAATTAAATAGACAAGATATTTTTTCATGGCCTAATTTTAATTATAGACATCAATTAGAGAGTTAGTTAAGTAGTTATTATTGGTCTAAAGACCAAAATCAATTTAATTAAAAGAAATTTTAATTAAATGAGCTTTTACTTAATAACATAGGTCATTAGAGTACATCCATTGACTTTTAATGGAATAGCTTGAGGTTAACTTAGAAGAATTGATATATTATGAGATAATACAGACTAGGCCTTTTAAGTTGGAGCTAAAAAGCCCATGGATCTTGCAGTCTTTCTACTAGCTCAAATCTTAATCAAATTCTAATTTTCCAATCGTAATCTAATTCCAAATACCGAAGAAAAATTCTTATATATATATACGGGAAGTATGAAGTAGTAAAAGAATTATAACAAATATAACAAAAAAAAATTCTTTTTACTTATTCTAATGTGAAAAAAGAATTTAGTTATTATTATTCTCTTTGATTTGGGTATTAGTAATTTTAAAGATTGAGAAAAGATCTATGTGCCCACACGCATTGAGTTTGAAGGTTGAGGATAGTAGAGAAGGTGGCAACCTATCAATTCAAAATTTGCCATAACGAGGATTTGATGTAATCTTCTATCCTTATACATATAATTATGAACAAGAAGATTTGGCTTTCACTGCGTTTATTTTATTAAATAAATTTTTTTTATTTATTACTAATAATTAGTATCAGAGCAGCCTTATTTTATATTACATGTATAATTTATTTTGTGTATGGTAGTAATTATTTATTGTGTCACCAATTGCATACTAATCTATATTTGTTATTTTTATTAATCATATGATGAATGATTATGCCTAATAATTTATAGTTAAATATTTATTTGTATTTGTTTTCTTGGAAATTGTAACACGATGGGGTGATGAAATAATATCACAATTTTCCTTCTTGATTAGGTTAATTCTTGGTGGTTTAATTAATTGGCGTAAAAATTTTATTTGTAATCTAAAGAATATATAGGGTTCTTTTTTATATTTTTTTTATTTCTATTGTATTTTAAAAAAGGAAGAAAAACATAAAAAAAAAAAAAAGATCAAGCAAAATTCTGCCAGCATCTTACTAGTGCGGCACCGTTGGCCATCAAGCGATGAGCAACCACTGCAGTCATCATTTTTTGCAGACCAGACGCTAGCAATGAAAGGTAGAAGAATGATCGGTGATAAACACTAGCAGTGGCAACCGTTTCTTGCGGATTACAGTAGATAGGAGTGGCTTAGGCGAGCATTGCTCGCGGTTTCATGGCGATGGAATCTACTAGTACAATTTGTGGTTGGCGGCAAGTCATGGCGACAACAATCTTTTTAAAGTCGAGCGGTAGCTTAAATTGGTGGTGGCAGTTGGGTAGAGAGAGCGGCGGCTAGAGAAAGAGAAAATGTGGAATTAGGGTTTTCACTAAAATTATCTCTTAGGCCCTCCTTGTTTAATTAATTCAGTTTTGGCCTAGACAAGTTTTTAGAATTTTAAAATAGTCTCTAACAAAATTGGTTATTCCACCCAACCCCCTTCTATTTTGGGTAATTAAAGTTTGATCAGATAGCTTTGAGAAATTTACAACAAAATTTTACATTTAACCCAAATTTATTTTTGGACGAATTTTGGGTATTTACAAATTTAAAGTTAGTCCAAACTTTTTTTATCTTGGTCTAATTTTATAAAATTTTATTTGGGCTATTTTATTAAAATTATTAGGTCTAAAAATATTTTTATTTAATTTTTTTTAAGAAGGCCCAAAGAAATTTTAAACCTAAGATATGCCCAATTTAATTTTAAAAACAAACAAACCAAAGAAAACTAAAAGGTATAAAATTCAAGTCCATAAAAGGAGACAACTAAGAGGAGATAACAATATGGAAGAGTCCAAGTTAACTTCAAGGAAGACTTTGAAGAATTTAGGCTTAATTTTAATATTTTTCTTCTTAGGAAAAGTCATGAATTATAGGTTATTTATTTATCTAGTTAATTGATTGGATGAATAACATGTCATATAAATTAAGGATGCCACATTCACATGTCCATACATAAAATATATCATTTTGTATAACATTAATGTTCTAATATGATTAGGATAAGATTATTGTCTGATTTTTTTAATATTATATTAATTTTTTATTTGACGTGACCTTATTAATTATTTTATTAGAATAAAATTAGATATTAATGAGTAAAACGTCATTTTACAAAAACTATAAGAATTAAAATATTGGGTGAGAGAGGGCTTTAGGCATAAAGCCCATGACCTCCATTATTGATCTTATAGTAAGGTAGATTAATGTCTTCCCTCAAATCTTATGAGCTCCCTATAGAGGGTATTAATCAGAACTGGTTACTAGATAGAACTTCCCTAAAGAATAACATTCAATATAGGATTTATATGAAATTGACCACCTACGGTGGCTTTTTTAATTGAGAAATATAAATGATTGAAATAATAGTTATGCACTCAATTTAGGTTGATTGATATCCTACCTATGAAGTTCTTGTCAATTAAATTTAAGAGTTAAAGAATCAATAATTTATTATTATTTGACGGATACGACCATTATACAGAGGCGTATTCTGAATGGAAAGTAGATTACCAATGCATAATGTAGTTAAAGAGTTTTACATAAATGCGTTTTGTGTATCCATGCAAAAGTTACACATGCTTATAGATAATGTATATTTATGTATGAATTTATTTTTTAAAATCATGTCTTCATTCAGCTCACTAGCATTCATCTTTAACCAGAAAAGTTAACTAGAAATAATTATGTGGATTGAAAAAGGAACTTAGACATTATTCTCAGAGCTGAAAAGTACAAATATATTTTAATTGAAAAATATCCTCCTGAACCTAATGAAAAGGCATCTCAAGTTAAAAAATATACTTATAACAAGTGGCAATAGTCTGATGATATGGCCAAATGTTATATATTAGTTTCTTTGTCTAGTACTTTAGCTGTCATGACTTAATTTAGACTTGACAAGATATTGTTCACTTTAGGCCCTGGTTCGCATGGTTTTATTTTTGAGTTTCACGCAAGCGTCCTTCACCCATAACACGTCTTGCTAATTAAGGTGTAGATCACCCCTTATAAATTCAGCATCTCTCCCGTGCCTTAACAATGTGTGATTTGCCTAGGGTGTTCATACACCCCCACTTAAAAACTCAGCGTTCTCGCTAAAATTTACCTCATCACCACCTAAATAAACACTAAAAATAACTTTAATACCATCTAAAAGAGCCCACATAAATTCTTATACAAGATATTATCCATTTTAAAATACACTCACGCATTCTTTCCCTCGCAATTTTGTTATTCATAACCTTCATTTCTCTCATTATTTTATTTTATTTTATTTTTAATGATGAGCATTAAAGATTTGTTGATTATATGCAAAGCCAGGTTTCTAGGGGTGGCTGAGCTCATCCATGTGTGTTGGTTTGAAATCCGTGGAAGGATAGTACACGAAGTCTGTCTACTGAGACACTTTATACAGCATATCTTGTGTACAAGTCAACACCAAATTTTTATGAATTCAATTATCTGCCGTTAGAGGCGAGTGTTGGACTTGTCGGAAGTAGGCTATAAACAAAATGTCTATTTGGATGCTGAAATGGGGTGGTTGGCGTCGAAGGCATCTATCCCTCAGAGAAAATGAGGACATTACCCTAAGGAGAGAGGAGATGGCTGGATGGAGATTGAGTTAGGTGACTTTCTCAATGAAGGGGATGAAGAGGATGAGTTGGAAATGAGTGTTTTGGAGACGGGTCACTAGAAGAATGGCCTCATTGTTCAAGGTATTGAATTCAGGCCAAAACATGGTAAATAAATATATAAGCAAATCCTTTCCTCCCTGAGTATTGGCCATCTTTAAGCTTTTATTAAGTTAATTATGTTATCAAAACCTTGTGTGTATGTGTGTTTTTTTTTTTAAATTTATTTTCCTTCTCTAGCATGTAATGTTTGTACAAGCATTATAATAATTTCCGAGCTTATGAGCAAATTGTTTTTTTTTTTGGGATCATTCTTTGTTTTGCTTTTCCTTTTCTTTTCCATTTAGTTGAAGAATTTCTAAGTAATGAAAGTAACATTTTAGATCAAGGCACAAAATGTCTGTCTCTTTGTACTCGATGAACGTTTTCTTAGAGAACTTAGAGAACATTTATTCACAAAATGTTGAAAACTGAAATGTCAATAAATGTCATCAATTATATTGTGTTGACTCAGGCTAATGTTATCATTGAAATTCTGAAATGAGATTTGCGTCGAGCGCGAATGAGTCGGACTGTCAGAGTATTGAATTGCATAAATGCCGATTGTGTTTTGTACTTATCATTATTTTTTCTTTGATTGATTACATCTGTCCCTTTAAATAGAAAAATTATCAAATAAAAATAAAATTGTAATTAAGTGTGATAAAATTTGTTATTATACATTTCATCTCTCTTCGATCGTTAAATCTCTATCCTAATTTCCATATTCAATTGTGCTTAGAGAATACTAGGTTTTTTTTATAAGAATATTATCTATTTATTTACATTTTTTATAAGACTTTTTTTTTTTGTTCTCAAAATTTGAAATTTTCTTTTATTTAATTAAATATAAAATTTGTGTTGTAGAAAAAATTCAGCATGACCCACCAATAGAGACTTACACTTGAGAATTTGTAAGTTGGTAGAAAACTGGGCTACTAAGTTTGTTTGAGTCTAAGGTTTGGCTTGGATCGGTTTGGAGGATAGCGAACAGTGAATATTGAGTAGGGAATTCTCAGAGTGTTGTTTGAGGGAAAAACTGAATAATTTTTAACTTATAACACATGAAAAATAGTAGGTTCGAGGTGGGTGTTAAGTGAGGGTGGCTAACGACGATCCTTTGACGCTTAAGTAATACAATGATTAAATTATGAACTGCTCCTTAAAAGGTTTTCTCTACAAAATTTGAAGAAGATGAAATGAGATATTTCTTACTCGAGATGTATTTTGAGTGAGCCTTTTTCTTACTTGGATTCAAAATTTGAAGAGTGCTTGAGTGAGGAGGTGGTCTAGCTTGGAGAATTCTTTGTTATACTCTTAAGATTTAAGGAAAGAGATATCCAAAACTCTATAATTTTAAATTTTTTATTTACAATCTTATTAAGTAGTGTAATTTGTTAAAGTTAACGGATAAAAAGATAAAAATTAAACACCATATTTTAAAGGAAAAAAGTCAATTTATTTAATTATAAACAAACAAAAAATTTATGTAGATCATATGTCATGCTTTGATTGGGAACCTTATAATAGTTTTTATTTTAAAATTAAATTTTTTTTTATTGATTTTGATCTATTTTTTATATTCAAATCCCTTTAAAACATCATGTCTCCTCAAAACTCAGCCCCACCATTTCCTCGACAATATAGTTAGTTCTAGTATTATTATTATTTTTGGTCGGCCCTATTTTTATAGGAACGTGATAACCACAAGAGAAATTTTAGATAAACGTCAGTCATGATACCACCGTGAGCTATCACGATGATTAATAAGAGCTTCTATAATACAATTTTATCTATTTATTATTTTGTACTTATTATATTTTCTTTGATTGCTTGCATCTATCGCTTTAAATTGAAATATATAAAATAAAATTAGTGTAAAATTAATTTAAAATTATAATAAAGTGTGATAAAATTTGTTATTATCCATTTCATCTCTCTTCGATTGTTAAATCTCTATCCTACTTTCTATATTTAATTGTGCTTAGAGATTATTAGCTTTTTTATAAGAAAAATATCTATGTATTTACATTTTTTATAAGACTTTTTTTTTGTTTTCAACATTTGGAGTTTTCTTTTATTTAATTAAATATAAAATTTGCGAGAACTGAAAAGAGCGGTTAAAGTTGCCGCAGCCATAAGGTTCTCTGTGAGAAAATCAAATGACATCAACAATGATAACTGCAAAAGAAATTCTAAATAAGCATCAGCCATGATACCACCGTGAGGTATCACGATGATTAATAAGATTCTATAATAAAACGAGTAATTTAGAGTATAATAGGTTGAAAATTGATAAATTTGATTAAAAATAATTGAAAATTGTAAAAAAAAGAAAACTCTAACAAAAAGACATTGAAAAAAAAGGCTATAGTCGACAAGGCCTTTCGTCCAACTTGCAACCCACTTGCAGCCAACTTACTTTACACCTTGCGCATGAGGCGTTGCGAGGTGTGGTGCGAGTTGGGGCCTCACATCACATCACGTGCGTGGGGCGTGACTAAGGCCTCAACTCGTGCCACGCCCCGTGCGCGAGGCATCTTACAAAGCCCTTTCCCTTGCCTCGTGGGAGGTGCAAGAAATTCTAATTTTTGTTAAGGTTGTGCCCATGTGCCATCCTAGTTTTGTATGAATATTTAATATCTATACACAATACTTTTTGTTATATCGCTAATTACCTTTTAATAATATGGTTTGATGCTTATTATGCTATAGACTTTGTATTATGTAAAGGAGTTCGGATACGGTCTAAAAAAGTTTAGGCTGGTGCTAAAAGTTAGCGAATATTTCAAGAGTTGGAACATTCTCTGTAACGAGACAAAGACCTCAGAATATGATAATAATGATATAGTTGCAAGAGTTGCAATGGATTTCTAGGATGTGTCATTATACAAGCATGTTCTTAAATACATAGTTTCTGATCTATTTCTACTAACGTAGGTCTGTTAGCAGATCCTATTAATTTACATAGATCAGTTTATGTCTATATCTATAAGGTACAGTTGGTCGTTCCTAGCTGACCAGGATCTTGGAGATTGTATAGGCATACGAGTATTTAGTTAGTACTTAATATTGAACAGACTCATGAGGACCCTAATAGACATCCTATGTTGCCGTCAATAGAAGGTCCTCTCGAGTTGAGTAGTATACGTGGTCCTTTGACCTGAGCACTACGTTGGGCTTGTGAGTGATCCACCATGCTTTGATTCTACACATGTCAAAGACCTTTCATGGGCTGACCGTTGGGTGTCGCTAGGTATGGTCTGATGCTCATAGAGTCCGGTGCGTGCAGATATGAGATCCATCAGCTCTTATAGGGAGTGATATATCTAGATGCTCTAAAATAGTATCCCAAAAAAATCTTATAACCGTAAGTAGTTAACCCAAAAAGGTGTTTCTATGGGGTTAAATAATATGGCAAAGAGTTTGCATATATTGTATTATTGAGATACTATTCTGGAGATAGGTTTATGGATAAGCATATGAGAATTTGATGGTGTGGATATATTGTTAGAGTCAGTGCTTACGTGCCATCCCTGAATGTACATATACTTATGTATTTATACAAGTGTATATTTCTATTAAATCGTTAATACCCATTTATATAGTATTATGCATATAACGTTACAAACATTGTAGATCTGAAGGAGTTCGGATTAGATCTAAAGGTGTTTAGATAAGGGCTCATAGTTAGCCACGCTGAGAGATATAAATGTTAAATATTAGCACAACTAAGTGTTACCTGGTTATAATACTCAGCAGATCCAAAAGTTGGAGCCTTGTCTGTAATGGGACATAGACCTGGGAATATACTAATAACTACATTGTTGTAAGAGTTGCAATCGAGTGTCAGGAAATACAAGTTGCGCAAGTATGTTCTCGAATAATTGTCCCTGATCTATTTCTGTCGATACTGGTCTGTCGGTGGATATCATTATATATAGATCAGCATATGTCGTACCTATAGGGTATAGATGGTCATTCCTAGCCGACCGTGAGCTTGGAGCTAGTATTGACATATGGGTATCCAGTTAGGATTGGATATTGGACAGACTCACGAGGGCCTCTGATAAACATTTAATGGAAGCCGTTAACGGAGGGTCCTCTTGATTTGAGTAGTATACGTGGTCCTTTGACCTGAGTGCTACGGTGGGCTTGTAAGTGATCCACCATACTCTGGTTCCACGCATGTCACAGACCTTTCATGGTGTGACCACTGGGTGTCATTGGGTATGATCTGATACTTATAGAGTTTGGTGCGTACAAATATAGAATCTGTCAGCTCCTATATAGAGTTTGATATCCAGACTGTATCTCAAAAAGTCTTGTGGCCACAAGCAATTATCCTAGGAAAGAGTTTCGTCAGGGTAGAACAATATGGCAAAAGAGTTTGCACATATTGTTCAGTGAGATACAAGTCTAGAGATAGGACATGGATGAGCACATGGGGATTTGACGGTGATAATCTATATCCCTGCACATCCAGGATATCATGATGGAAGCACTATACGTATGCATTGTAATCTCAGCTTACATGGTTCAATGCACAGATTTGTACATCTATGACTTGTGCGTGAGGTATTACTTACGGACTCATAGAATAGTTCCATTTGATGAATCGAGCATAGGACCTAGGGAGTCCCACCATATGGAGTGTACTCGTTATGCACTAGGATAGCGTGCCAGATTAAATTATTTAATTCAGCAATATTCAGTATTATCACAAAAATACGTGCATGTCTGTATTTAAATATTAAATACAACAACTAGTCAATAATTATTATTTACTAATTGTATAATAACACGTAGCGTATTGTGGACCCTCAATTGAGTTTACCCAAGTGTGGAATTTGGTAGAACCCACTAAATGGTGAACTTGATAACTATTTATGAGGGACAAAATGATTATTTCTTAGTTTGATTATTTAATAGTTACATAATCAAAATATTTTTTTTATATTATATAATATATTATTATATAATGTATTTATTATATTATATTTATATTATATTATATATATATATAAAGAAAAAGAAAGAGAAAGAAGAGAAGCAATTTGGCCAATTCGGCCCAGAAAGAGGGGGAGAAGAAATGGAGAGAAAGAGAAGGAAGAAAGAAAGAAGAAAAAAAAAGAGAGAAAAAATGAAATTATTTCATTTTCTTCTATGCTTCCAATTAGAGCAATTATGAATTACTTCAAACTCTTCATTTCTTATCATTTTGGAGAAAATAATATAAACACACTCTTGGCCATTTTGAAGATTAAGAGTTAGTTTCAGGCTGAATACAGAGCCGCTATTCTAGCTCACCAAGCCCACCATGTTTATGACTAGAACTGCATAAGAGTTGGCCTCCATGCGAACTTTAAAAAATATACGTGTATAACGTTACACGTTATGGTGAGTTCTCTAATCTTTCTAATATATTAATGTGATTAATATATTTATTTATTATGTTTATTGAAAAACTTATACATTTCCGCTGCATTAGGCAATAGACACAATTGCACATGCATACATCCACACATGCCTACGATCTGTCGACATCTATGTCTTCGTACATTCAAGATATATATGATGGAAGGACTATACGTATGCATTATAATCTCAACTTGTATGGTTTAACGCGCTGATTTGTAATATTCGTGATGTGTGCGTAGGGCATTGCTCACGGACTGATGAAATAGTTTCATTTGACGAATTAAGTGTGGACCTAAGGAGTCCTGTGACACTGACATGGAGTGTACTCATTGTGCACTAGAGCAGAGTATTGGATTAAATTGTTTAATCTAGTAATTTCAACGTTACCACAAAAATGCGTGCATATGCGTACTTAAGTGTTAAATACAATAATTAGTCAATAATTATTATTCACTAATTGTAAAATAACACGTGACGCATTATGGACCCTTAGTTGAGTTTACTCAAGTATAAGATTTGGTGGCACTCTAAAGGGTATACTTGGTAACTATTTATGATGGGTAAAATAATTATTTCACACTATAATTATTTAATTGTTAAAGAATTATTATATCTCAAATAAAATATATTATTTTATAATATTTTATTTATAATAATATAATATATATAATGCATGATAGTTGTCATGCATTATATATAATAATATTATTATTATTTTATGGGTAATTATATTAATATTATACTATAATATTATTTTTTTAATGAAAAGAGATATACTTGTGTGAATCCAAACGGATATTAGAGAGTGAATTGAAAAAATAAGGGTGATCATCAATTCTTATTTCCATTTTGCTATATGTAACTAAGAGAATTAATTGTTGCTTCCATTTCTCTTCTTCATTATTGTGAGAGACAAAGAGCAAAACATAAGAACCGGCCATTTGGGGTTAAGGATTAATCCCATGTTAGATTTAGTAGATGCTGTTCTAACTTATCAAGTTCACCAAGTTGATAACTAGAATTGTCATCGAGTAAAACTCCAGACAGACTCCGAAGAAAAATGTGTAAAACGTTACACATATTGGTAATTTCTCAATTTTACTATTTATATATTAATTTGATTAATATATGATTATGTGTTTATTGTATGTTTTAAAATTTCACTGCGCTAAATATGTATTAGATACGTATGTTTCAATAAACACACTAGCACATGCATATATTCGTACATATTTGATCCCCCACAAAATATGGTATCAGAGCCATTTCTGTAAAATTTGGGTGTTATTTGAGTGAATGAAACTAAAAGACCAGTGTAAGTGGTGTATTTTAAGTATTAAAATGGATATGCCAAAAGGCATACACTGGGCGTTGTTGCTCCATGGGATTAGCACTCCAGCGCTGGAGGTTTGACCTCCCAGCACTGAGGACTTTGCACCCCAGCGATGGAAAATTTTGTCTCAGCGCTGGAGTACTGGTTAGCCTACACTGGGGTGCTGAAGGTTCAAAAATTCGCGCCTCAGCGCTAATAGGTCAGCACCGCGACCTTTGGGGTTTGATCTCCCAGTGCTGTAGCACTGATGTGAGGGCGTTGTGGTACTGAGGGTTGGACCTCCCAGCGCTGCAACATTGGTAATCTGCACCGTGGCGTAGGAACTGTTCTCTTAAATAGTGCCTAATGAACAATATTTTTTACTATTTATGTGCTACAGTATTTTTGAACAGTATTTTAAAATTAATTTTGGATGTGTAGGGTTTATGAGATGCAGTAATAAAAGTTATTGATTTTTATTATAAACCGGGATTAATTTTCTGTATTAAGAGTCACAATGAGAACCCTACTGGTGGAGGTTAGTTGTGTTGATATAGAAATATTTATTAATTAAGAATTACTTCCTCATGAGATGAGGATTTATTAAACTAGAAAAATCTCTCTTAATGAGTTTAAAGTGTATAACATTATATGATAATATTATATTTTGATCCGTCTTGTCAATACGATGTTAGACAAGTCACGTCGCCCTTTTCTCAATATTGCTACAGCGTGAGAGACTTGGTCTGTTGGGTTTGGACTATACCAATTAAACATAAGATGAGATAAATATATGCGAACGTATTACTCAATATTGCTACAACGTGAGGATAATTTATAAGTTAATATGGAATACAATTATCCAATATTGTTACAATGTGAGGATAAGATGTAATCAGGATTAAGAAGTAAGGGTTGCATGAGATGCAATTAACAAATGTTATCTACCTGTTGGGTTTACAAAAGCTAATATTGCTATAACGTGAGGCTGAAGTAAATTTCAATAGGGCCTACTTCTCGTTGTATAGTTTAAATGAGTTTAAACTATCATATGCTCATTTGAGAGATTATCGGGATTATGTAAAGTAGTGAGAGGGTGTTTTAAATTAAAAAATGTATAATTGTTATACTCATGACTTAAAACGTAATATTAACGATTTAATAAATTTCGCTGATATCTTCTATTTGTTTTGTTTATGCAAGATTTGATCTAATGGCCTCCACAAATTCCTTGGTGCGCATATTGGATGTACACCAGTTCAAAGGCGTTGAAAATTATTTAGATTGGCTCATGAATCTAAGAATTATTTTAGATTCTGAGAGGCTCGGATATCTTATAGATCAGAAGATGCCCTGAGGTGTTTCTGATGATGCCTCCCCTGAGAAAAAAGAGATATATCATAAATGATTGGATGACGATTTAAAAGTTAAATCGTACATCCTCACTTCGATGTCTACAGAGCTGTAGCGAGAGCAAGCTGTATGGACAATGCTAGTGGTATAATGCTGCACTTGAAAGACCTCTTTGGTGATCGACCTTAGGTTGTGATATATAGAGTCGCCAAGGCGCTCTTTCAGGCTAGACTGAGCAAGGGCAGTCCTGTTAGTCCCTATGTACTCAAGATGATTGGTTACATCGAAAAATTGGAGGCTATGAACATTTCTCTGAATAATAACTTGTGGAATAGTTTGATTCCCTAATCGCTGCTAGGGTCATTTGCATAGTTTGTTATAAATTTTAATATACAAGGATTGACCCCTATTTATCCCGAGCTTCATAATTTGTTGAAGACAGTGGACAAGGACATGCAAAAATAGGCCTCGGCCTTCTTGATCCAGGGTGCCTCATCTTCTACCCCAAGAGCTTCTGAAAAGTCCAAAGGGAAAAAGAAGATATAAAAGAAGCCACTCCGAATAGGTCCTCAGAGGCAGCAGGTATCCAAGCCTCATGAGAAGAAAGCAAAGAAAAAATATTTCTTTTGCAGCGAGGATAGGTATTGAAAGCACAATTGCCTGAGGTATATTGCTATTGTGAAGAAGATTCACACAGGTATGTGTTTGACTATTATTGACATTTCTTTAGCTTTTGTATAATTGTTATTATGTACCCAATATTATCAGACAGATTGTATCCATTCCTGTGCTTGACAGTGAAGGATATCATGTAAATATACAGAATCGTTCTTTGTATTTATATAATATGTATGATGTTTTGTTAGCTGAGTGTCAGTTAGTCAATGGGTATTATGTATTGGATACAGTAAGAAATTTCATGAATGTTCAAGCTAGTTCTAGTAACAAACGTGCAAGATCGAAAAATTTAAATGAAACCAAAATGTGGCATATAAGATTAGGCCATATAAGTGTGAGACGCCTATCTCGTTTGGTTAAAGATGGTGAGGTACCTGTTTTGACCATTGAATCTTATCTAGTTTGTGAATTTTGTATTTAATAAAAAATGATCATATCTCTATTTACAGGTGTTGGACACCGTGCCACTGGTTTATTGAAACTGATACATAGTGATATATTAGTCCAATGAATCACACTGCAATGGATGAGTTTCGATACTTTATAACCTTTATCGATGATTAGTCACAATATAATTACGTATTTCTTTTAAAATACAAGTCAAAAACCCTTAAAAAATTTAAAAAATTACGACTTGAAATAAATAAAACTACCTCCATATAATAAGGACAAAACAAAGCCCTTACATAGAAAGAATAACACAAAATTTATCACCACATTACATGTAACATCCTCCATCATTTACAAACATTAACCCTTTCAAATTCCATCCCCCCTAAACCATCAACAATATAACTAACATAGAACAACCAAAGTAAATACACATTTGAAACACTGACAGACCATTGGATCTTTCACAGAGGTGGGGGCGAGTTGTTTTACCCGATGGTGGCGGGGGAACTTGAAGGCTGCCAAAATTTGCTTCTCACTAGATCAGGCTAAGTGTTTGCTATTGGTAAGCATTTGCTCATGATGCAGGGGATGTATGCTCAAAGGTGGTTAGCAGTAGCGATAGGTTTAGAGGGTTGTCAAAGGAGAAACACTGATGGTGGTGTCTAGCGGAGACTATCGTTAGGCTTAGTAGAGCCCCACCGTAGTTTGGCTTAAGTCGATGTTAGGCTCAATGGAGGCCAATGGCTGCATATTAAAGCGTCACCTTAGTTCAGCTCAGGCTGGCGTTAGGCTCGACTAGATAAATGCTCACCAAAAAATCAAAGCAGGAAAGGAAATAAATATGTAAACAAACGAAAAAAAAATTGAAAACCAATATAAAATGAAGGAGAAAATTGCATAGAAGAAAGAGAGGGGGAGATTAGAAAAAAAAAAGGGGAAGAAAGAAAAACAAAAGGAAAGGATCTCCACTGGAGAGAGGCTAAAGCCTTTTTTTTTTTTTTAGTGAAAAGAGATGGAGAAATGGTGGCTGCAAATGGGTTTTGATTGTGAGAGAAAATAGTAATTTTGGTGAGAGAAGAGAACCAAATGCAACTTTTGCTTACTTTTTTGAAGAAGGAAAATGATAAAGTGAATAGTAAACTAAAACAGAGAGAGAAATAGAAGCAAAAACACTAGAGATCTGGATAGAATTTTTTCAAATCCTAGAAAATCCAAATCCATAAACCTTTTAAAAAAATTTGAATTTGAAATGAAATTGGATTTTTCAAGTATTGTTTGGATCCGAATTTTTTTGAGTTTTCGATTTTTTTCTAATCCAATTTCAGATTTGAATATTTTTACCTTCCTTACTTAAGTCCCTCTTAGACACTAATATCTTTTAACTATCATTAAATTGTTAGTCTTGTATTACATTTGGACGAAATTACAACAATGCTCTCAAAATACCAAAATACAAAAAAAATAAATAAATCTCTTTTCATGCTCACTAAATTTAGAAAAATGTCATCTTAATCGCTACAAATTTTTTAATTGTATGAAATAATTTAATTATGTCAAACCGGATGTGTGGTTTGAACAATGAAGATTACAGTAATGACTATATTTGAGCTCTAATTGTTAATTTTTTAATTTATCTATAAATACCTCATTTAAAAAAGTTAAAAAATATGAAGACATAAAATTTTAATATCATTCATTCCCATTGAGAAAACATTTTCAAATTAATTCATTTGAGAGTTTAGATTAATTTTTTTTAAATTAATTTTGTCTTGAATTTAATAAAATATTTGTGAGAAGCACTTTGAGAGTAATGTAATACTCATTTAATGTAAAGATTTATTGACATCTTAAAAATCAAGAGTATTGAATTTTAACTTTGATTTAAGATAAGTTTAGTGAAATTTTAAAAATGAGTTATTTAAAACGTAGACGTAAACCGTATAAAGTGTCGAACCACATAAACATTTGAATGCTATTATTTATATTTTTTATTCTTTTATTTATTGTAATTATTTTATACTATTAAATTAATTTATATTTTAACAATTGTATATTTTTTTATTTTAAAATATATTAAATTTTAAAATATTCAATTCAACTTCTATCTTAGGTGACCTACCTAGATTTCAAATAAAAAAAAAATGAGAAGCTTAAATTATAACCACAAGCTATAATCAACAAAGAATAGAACAATTAATTACAGACTCGAACATAAAAGTCTTCAACCTTTTAATAAAGGCGACATACGACATTTTCTTAGGGGTCTTCTTTTGACCAACAACCTCTATAACATGCATAGAAGGCAAAATAGGTTATAAGCACTTGGCCAAATAAAGTATAGTAGAAATAACCAAAATAATTGAGAAACCATGTTAAGAAATAATCCCACGTGCTGTCTTTTAAAAAAAGGAGTACCAGAAGATGATTACTCTACACAGAACAAGCTAGAAAATCAAACTAAGAATAAAAAAAGAATATCGTCTAAGAATAAAACTAAGAATAATTGACAAGAGAACCATAGCTAAAGCTCACCCGTTTCCTCGAGAATTCCCTCTTTACAAGCTATCTTCTAACAAGCCATAAAGAGATTTTTGGACTCCCCGCTAAGTTTGGAGGCCATATAGTTTCTCTTTAGTGGTTTTCTACCATCTTAACATAACAACTTCAGAAGTAGAAGGTTTAGAAGAGGTAGTGCCAGTAGCTTAAGCTTGGCTTGCAAGACTTTTTGGCCAATCATAATGCCTACCTCAAGCCTATGGCTTATTGTACCTTACACGTCAAAGTCATTCACGATGCTTCTCACTAAACGGAAAAAAAAAATGAACAATAAATAATGTACTGCTAAAAAAGAAAAAATGTTTCTTTACTACAAGTTAAAAAATAAAAAAAAACTTTTGTACTTTAAAAGCGACATTTTTTTTATTAGGATTAATATTTATGTGTTATTTTTAAATATATATATTTATGTATTTATATATGTGTATATTTTTATTAAATCGTTAATATTTATTTATATAATATTATGTAATGTAACATTATAAATATGATCTGAAAGAATTTAGATCAAATTTAAAGGAGTTCAGATAAAAACTCATAGTTAGTCACGTTAAGAGATATAAATACTAAATGTTAGCACAATTAAGTGTTAACTGATTATAATACTTAACAAAAATCTAAGAGTTGGAGCTTTATTGTAATGGGATATAGACCTGAGAGTATACTAATAACTGTATGGTTGCAAGAGTTGCAATCGAGTGCCAAAAAATATCAATTTTGCAAGTATGTTCTCAAATAATTATCCCTGATCCATTTCTGACGATACGGGTCTGTCAGTGGATACTTATAATATAGATCAGCATATATTGTACGTATAGGGTATAGACGGTTGTTCCTAGTCAACCGTGAGCTTGGAGCTCGTATTAATATATGCGTATTCAGTTAGGGTTAGATATAGGACAGACTCATGAGAGCCTCCGATAAACATCCTATATAAGCCGTCAACGGATGAGCACTAGAAAATTTGATAGTGATAATCTATATCCCCACACATTTAAGATATCATGATGGAAGGACTATACGTATGCGTTGTAACCTCAACTTGCATGGTTCAACGTGCTAATTTGTATATCTGTGACGTGTGCGTAGGGCATTGTTCATCGACTTATAGAATAGTTTCATTTGACTAATCGGCATAGGAATCTAGGGAGTCTCGTGATAAAGAGTGTACTCATTGTACACTGGGGTAGTGTGCCATATTAAAGTGTTTAATCTAGAAATATTCAGCATTACCACAGGAATGCGTCTGTGTCTGTATTTAAGTGTTAAATACAACAATTAGTCAATAATTATTATTTACTAATTGTGTAATGACACGTGGCACAATGTATACCTTTGGTTGAGTTTATCCAAGTGTAGAATTTGGTATAACCCATTAGGAATAAACTTGATAACTATTTATGAGGGGTAAAATGATTATTTCACACTATAACTATTTAATTATTAAATAATTATTCTCTCACATTATTATACTATATTATATAATACTATATATATATTTTTATTATATTTGGGTGCCAAATAATTGGCACCAATTATATTATTATTATTTATATTATATTATATATATATAGATATAAATAGAGAGAGGTGCTTTTGTAATTTTAGTGTGTGTGCCCGTGAGAGGAAAAGAGAGAAATGGAGAAGAAGAAGAAGAAAGAAAAAAAAAGAAAAAAAGAAAAAAAAATTATTTTATTTTATTTTATGATTCTATTAGAAATAATTGTGAATTATTTTAAATTTTTTTTATCATTTTAGAGAAAATAATAAAAATACACACCCCGCTATTTTGGAGATTAAAAGTTAATCTCGCGCTGGATATAAGGTTGTTGTTCTAACTTATCAAGCCTACCGAGTTAATGACTAGAACTGCTCGCGAATTAATTTTTATATTGACTTTAAGGATATACGTGTATAACGTTATACGTTAAGGTAAATTTTTAATTTTACTGATATATTAAGGCGATTAATATATTATATTTATTATGTTTATTATTTAATTTAATATTTTTACCGTATATTATATGTATAAAATATATATATTAAATAATAAACATAATTATATATATATATATATCCACATATATTAAATTCCCCGACAACATTTCTCCCATCCATTTCAACCGAGGAAGAAATTTCCTCCATGATAAAAGTATTACCCACTTAAAAACTGTGATAACTTGTGACTTCTTCTCAGAATAGGAGATAAAACTATAAATGATGGTAGGAGATCTAAAGGTTGGGAAACTAGTAGTATTTGAAGATGGGTGTATTGAGATTTACAAAGTTAGCTAGTTTAGAATGAATATAATTTAAATAGTGTAACATATTTTAAATTTGAATATTAAAATTTAAATTTTTTTAATCATAAAGGTTATAATAATAATTTAATAAATTTTATATTAAAATTAAAGAATTTCGTCACTTACCAAAAGTGTTAACGATATTTTAAAAATATTAAAATTTATATATGTCTTTTTTTGTTTTTAATTAAGAGAGTTAAAAAAACAAATATTTTTATTATAGTCTTGAATTTAGAGAATGATCCCAAAACTTAACCAGTAAGCTTTCTTTATATCATTTCTCTCTCTTCTCATCTCTTTACTTTATACAAGTCAAAATCTCAAAAGCGTCCAAATGTGAAATCACTATTTGTGAAATGTCATAAAATTTGGGTATCGACGGTGATCACGGAATAATAAAAGTAAAATGAGAGTGATATTTCCCAACCCAATTCATTGATCTCAATATTTTTTTTAATATTTTTATAATTATGATTCTTTTTTAATATTTTATAATTATGGAGAAGGAAAATTTGAATCTCTAACCTGAGAATGTACTTATAAAAAAATATTTTACCATTTTAACATATTTTTATGTACTAAAATGATCCCAATACTTAAATCATTAAAGCTTTTTTTTAATCATTTCTCTTTCTCTCCTCGTTTCCCTATATAAACACGGCACAAAGTGCTGCCCAAAATTAGAATTACCGAATAAAAAACGAGTAAAAATATTCATCTGCGTTTCGCATGGAAGGAGAAATCGGGCGTTTACCAGAGGGTTGCATAGCGAACATCATTTCCTTTACGAGTCCTCGCGATGCTTGTCGGTTTTCATTGGTTTCAAAGATCTTTAAGTCCGCGGCCGAATCCGATACCGTTTGGGAACGGTTCCTCCCGCCTGACTACCAGAATATAATTTCCAATTCGACACTTTCGTCTTCTTCTTCCTTGCGATTCTCGTCCAAGAAGGAGCTCTTCTTTAAGCTTTGGTGGAACCCCATCCTTGTAGACGGTGGCAAAAAGGCAATTTCCTAATTTTCTTTTCTTTTGTTTTAATTTTCAAAAAGTGAAATAATATAAGAATTCTTAATCATACTGATAATTCGGTTTGTATGTTCAAGTGCTTGTGGTGTCATAGGTTGTACGTTTGTTTTTCCACAAATCAACAAGAGTATTTTTCGGGATTGGAAAAAGCTCTTGAACTGCTTTTCACGGAAGCACTTGATATATATATATATATATATTGAGATTTTTGTTTTTGTTTTTAATTTCTGGGATGTCTTTGTCTGGAGAAACATTTCAAAAAGTATTTTCATCTATTATTATTATATTATTATTAGAATTTGGCTGCATGTTTTTGTATTAGTAGAAATTGGTTAGGAGTTGATGGAAGCCATACTTAACAGTGATAAGTCATCTTTTGTGATTAAAAAAAAAGTACTTTTGAGTGCATTTTGGAGAAACAATTGATATGTTTTTTCATTTTCCTTTTGTTTTACAAAGAAAAAAAAAAACATCTAGAAACACGATGACGAGTTCTTGATTACTAAGTACAAAGTGCTAGTACTTTCACACACGCTCCCTGTTTCTGATTTGGAAGAATTTTATAGCATTTCTTGCCTTCTATATTTTTGTTCTTCCCAATTTATTATCAAGCTGCAAATCTAATTTTTCTCTTGACTTTGGACAGAGCTTTTCATTAGACAAGCTGAGTGGGAAGAAATGTTACATGATATCAGCCAGGGATCTCACAATTGTCTGGGCTGTTGATACACCTCAGTATTGGCGATGGACGCCTATACCCAAGTCCAGGTTTCTCTTCTCATGGTCTTCATTTCTCTCATTATTTTATTTTATTTTATTTTTTCAATGATGAGCGTAAAGATTTATTGATTATATGCAAAACCAGGTTCCAAGAGGTGGCTGAGCTCATCCGTGTGTGTTGGCTTGAAATCCGTGGAAGGATTAGTACACGAAGTCTGTCTACTGGGACACTTTATACAGCATATCTTGTGTACCAGTCAACACAAAATTTTCATGGATTCGAATATCAGCCATTAGAGGCAAGTGTTGGACTTGTCGGAAGTCAAGGCCATAAACAAAATGTCCATTTGGAAGCTCAAAGGGGGTGGGGGCGACGAGACCAGTTTCCAAGGCGGGCCGGACTCTTAACTCACAGCCCCAGTTTGTGGTGGCAGGCATCTATCCCTCGAGAAAATGATGGACATTATCCTAAGGAGAGAGGAGATGGCTGGATGGAGATTGAGTTAGGTGACTTTCTCAATGAAGGGGATGAAGAGGATGAGTTGGAAATGAGTGTTTTGGAGACGGTCACTGGAAGACTGGCCTCATTGTTCAAGGTATTGAAATCAGGCCAAAACATGGTAAATAAATAAATAAGCAAATCCTTTCCTCCCTGAGTATTGTCATTAACATTGTAATGGGCATCTTTTAGTTCCTTAGTATGTTAATTATGTTATCAAAACCTTGTGTTTTTTCTTTTTAAATTTATTTTTCTTCTCTAGCATGTAATGTTTCTACTAGTTATCTAGTAATATGCGCATTATAATAAATTCCGAGCTTATGAGCTGATTAATTTCTTTCGAGATCATCCTTTTGTTTTGCTTTTCCTTCCTTTTCTATTTAGTTTTAAGAATATATATATGTTACTTGTGAAAGATGGGAAAAAAAAGGCACCAAGGTGTCGTCAAATATTTAGGGTCAGTTTGAAATAGAGGTGTTCCTACTGAGCATGTAAATTACAGGAGTTAGAAATTGTTGGTAAACATGATATTTGACTTTACAAGTAGGTGCTTAACAAACATGCACCTAGTATCCTGAAGGGCACAAGAAGCAGTTCAATGCTAAGGGAGCCTGTTGTTATGAAATGGAAATGAACGAGGAATTATAATAGTTTGTTTTTGGTCTCGCGTAAATCTCTTATTGTTGTGTATTTGTCATCTCTGCAGATGTTAGAAATGCAGGTGGAACAATTGATAAATGCTGGCCACAATCATCCTCAAGATGCATTGCCAAGCAATATTAAATAATTTTCAATGAAAAATGTTGAATACAACCAAAGGTAATTGTATTTTCATTAAATTTTGTGTTTACTTTTTGTATAAGAAAGAAGATGGTGTGGCTATTCAAAAGAAATGAATCAAAAAAAAAATTGATTAAAAAATAAAAAAAAGAAGGTAAGAAAAAAAAATGAAGAAAGAAAAAAAGAAAGGAAAAAAAAAACAAAAAATATGGAAGAAAGAAAACAAAAGAAAGAAAGGAGAAAGAAAAAGAAAACGAAAAAGAAAGGAAAAAAAAAAAAGAATGGGTGCTGGGATGAATCTTAATTTTTTTTTTCAAATTTTCTCAAATTTTTCTTTTTTCCTATTTTTTCCCCACTTTTCCCCTACTTCAAAACCTTAACCCCTCTCAACACTAACTCTTCAATTCCATAAATTTAACATTGTCAATTCAAATTCACTATAAAACAACCATCAAAATATATCAAAAATATAATTTACATCTACTATTAACTCTAATTTTCACCAAAAATTGATGATTTCATCAAAAAATTCAAAAAACACTCCAAAATTTGAGATTGGTAGATTCATTATCTAAGGTACGTATTTTTGCGTCCTTACACTTAATTATTGATGAAAATTCATCATGTTAGTGTTTGAATTATAATGTGGAGTATTAGTAGTGGATTAAGTTGTAGAGTGAATTGTTGGCTGAAGCTTGTATTTGCAAATTGATTGGGAAGTGTTTGAATTTATTTACACTTGAAATACAATGTATTGTGGTTGTTTGAGAGATATTAATATTAATGTCATTGTGAGAATTAAAAAACAAAGTTCAGAGTTTTGAATTCTAGTTGAAGGGTTACTGTTACATTAACACATACATGCAATGAGATGAAGAACAATCCTTGTTACTTCATCAAGCTCTGACAACAATTAATGACAACGATTTGGAGGACGATATAGACACTATGAGGAAAATGAGTGAGGCCTCAACACATTATTCAGGGAAGTGTTTCCTTTTTCTAATTATATTGATGCCATGAGGACATGTCATAAATTAAGTTTGGGGGAGGGAAACAGTTTCACATTTTCAAATGGCTTCACTTATTTATCTATATATATTCTTTTTCAAATTTACTTATTTATCTGTAATTTTTTTCAATTTGCATTTTTTTGGGTGTGTTTTATGTGTTTTGTATTTTGTTTTTGATTTAAAATGATTATTATGCTATGATAAAACTGAGTCTAGAAACTATAATTCTTAGGAATCAATAGATACTATGTTTGATCTAAATTGCAAGGTTTATCTTATTTGTGATTACTTGAGACACATTGAGTACATAATTGGATTATCAAGTTAGTTGTTAACTTAGAGGAAGTTTATGCTCAACAAGAACACAAAGGGTCTCAAACACACTCTAGAATTTGTTTGATTATCACTTGAGGCGAAATCTTAGGACATACATGATTAAGGAAGTGATTTTAGGCTATGTTTGGATCATTCGAGTCTTTTAAGCCTACTGATATATTTTTATTATCCCTAGTCACCAATTTTGAGCCTAATAACCATCTTTCTTTGCTAGCCATAATAATACTCTAAAACAAATACATATTCCATCATTATCGTTTTTCACACCATAAACATAAAAGTTATGGCTGTTATTTATACAAAATTGTTGAAAAATTCTAAGTTTGGGGCATAGTGATTTGGAATACTATGTAAAAAACTAAAAAAAAGGAAAAAAAAAACAAAAACAAAAACAAAAACAAAAAGAAAAAGAAAAAGAAAAAGAAAAAGAAAAAGAAAAAGAAAAAGAAAAAGAAAGGATAATAAGGAGTAATAAAGGAAGTTTCAAATTACGTTTAGGGGTGTTTTTTGAAAATGAGATGATGAGTTTGATGATCAAAAGTAATGTATGTTTATAGTGAGACTTAAACAACAAGTGAATCCATATTATCCTACCTTCACCCTAACCATATATTACAAGCTTAATAAAGTCCTATTTGATCATTAATCATGTTTGTTCCTACATAGTGGAGAGTGATATGAAAGCAAGCCTATGGAATGTATGTTCAAAAGAAAATTTTCTATAGTGACAACATCTCTTCTTGTAGGCATAAACCATTCCGGGTGTTTTAATTGACAATAACGACTACACACACACACATACACCGAGTAATCACTTAAAGGGTAAAATAAGTATGTAATTAGGAATATTGGATACTCACAGTATCTAAAGGATTTTTAGAGTTGTAGACGATGTAAAACAACTAGTAATTATGTGTAAACCCATAAATTTGTTTTTTTGAATTTTATTTTATTTTTTTATCTTGTCTTTGCTCAAGGACGAGTTAACTCTTAAGTTTGGAGGTATTTGGTAGGGCGTAATTATATAAAATATTTTATTATCTTAAACTTAATGTTTGCTTAAATTATCCTAATAAATTGACTATTTATGCATGGTATATTATTTTATTGGTTTAAAGACTATCGGCACGAGAATACTGAAAATCGAAAGCGAATGAAATTGTTTGGGATAAAAATTAAAAAAAGAGAGCAAAATACTCAAAATATAAACAATGATCATAAATAATACTAATGTATAATATAAGTGAACAGTAATTTAAATACTGTTCATCTAGAAATCCAAGTTTTAGTACCGCGACATCAGAAACTAGCACCTAATGCCCATTTTAAAAAATTTCCAGAATTTGATGAACGTCTGAACCGAATGTAAATTTGGTTCCTGGTTACCCGATTTAAACCCTTTATTATTATTTTTTTTCAAATTTTTTAGGAAAATTTCACAAGTTGACCATTAATTTAATATCAATTTTTATTTTAACCGAAGTCAAATATTTTAAATTATACTAACCAAATATACATTACGTTTACTATTTTACCCTTATTATAATTTTAATAATTTTTGTTGTTATTTAATTTTTTATAAATTATTTAAGAATATAAATTTTTAAATAATTAAAATTTTAATTAATTATCAAAAGATATTATTTATAATAATAATAATTAAAATAATAAAAACACAAATAAATGCTCGTTGGGCGCGCGCCCAGCGAGCACCCAATTAAATTTTTAATAAATATATTTAAAAATAAAATAAATAGTTATATATTAAATATTACTTATATATAAATTAAAAATAAAATTTTATTTAAAAAAATAAAAAAGGCTTGAGCGTATGCATTTAGCGCGCGCTTAACGCATGTGCTCAACAATACTTTACTTTGTACGCATGCATTGGGCGCGCGATTGGGCGTGCGCCTAAGTTATACGCCTAACAATACTTTACTTTGTACGTATGCATTGGGCGCCAGTCTAATGGATGTGTTCAAAGCAGATATATATATTTTTATTTTATTATTTTATTTAAATATATAAACTATCATAATTTATATTTTTTTATCTTTTATTACCCCTCACAATATCATCTCTCATTTTATTCTCAAATCGTAGATCTGTAGCATTTTATTCTCAAAACTCATAGATCTCTCGTTTTATTCTCAAATCGTAAATCTACTGCGTTTTATTCTCAAAACTCATAGATCTGCTGCTTTGAACAGAATTTTTCATCTTTCTGTAAATATACAAAGATTCAAACTTAAGAAAAAAAGATGAAGTTAAAAACTAGTAAGTTTTTGTTTATTTTAATTAATAATATTATTTATATTTATTGAAATAAATGTAATAGATGAAAAGTAATGAATAAATGATTAAACTTAATTATTGAGACAGTGCTTGACTGCACATATAGTTGAGTTGTGGCTGCGCGTGGTTGCATATATAGTTGTTGCTGGCCGTCGATTGGTGTGCTTCTTTGCGTGGCTGTACATGTAGTTGTTGTTGGCCGTCGTCTTGTGCGCACACTAGTTGCAACAAGGTGCTCATGTACTGCATCGGTTGCAACAAGGTGCTCATGCGCACCACCGCAATACTGTAACACCACCACAAAATAGCTCCCGTTTTTTGTGAACCCGCATATTATATTTATTTTATATATTTAAAATAAAAATATATTTTATTTATATAAATAGTTATATATTCAATTTTATTTTTTAATTTAATTATATATAATTAAATTAAAATTATGTTGTATTTTTTTTAAGTGACGTTGATTATGTCACAAATTTTAACTATTATATGTTTTGGAGGAAGATGAGAGAGTTGTAGCGATGATTTTGAAAGATACATTGGATATCAAAATATGCATATGGTTGTTCCGAAAAATATTAGATACAAAGCGTTGTTGAGAAGAATTTGTCATATTTTAGGAGTTAATCTGGTGCATTATAAAGTAACTCTGAAGTTTGAGGTTCCTTCAAGTACCATAAAGTTGAGACCCATTCCACTTGAAAATGACGATGATGCAATATTGTGGTTGAGCTTACAGAATAATATAGCTACACCGCTTTGTGTAACAGTAGATGCTCGAGGACCTGAAAGTAATGCAGAAGCATCAATGGAGCAAAAAGAAGGCTATGTTAAGCAATTCTCATCGACAACTCCTGTGTATATTCCAAATTCCCCGGAGGATTATCATTATTCTTCTTCGATGCTCAACGAACAACGAGGCTACACATATGACCATAGTCAGATATATAGAGATGTTAGCTTGATCTTGGCTATGATATTGGTGAAAATGATGATCACGGTTACGAGATTGATGATGATGGTAGAAATGATGATGATGATAATGATGATGATTATGAAGAGAATGAGGATTTAAATGATAATGCTGGTGATGATGATGATAAGGATGATGATGATGAGGAGGAGGGTGATGATGATGATGATGATGATGAGGGTTATGGTAGAGAAGAAAAGGTTAAGGTAGAAAATCCATTTCAATTTCAGTCTGAAATACCACCATTTAACTTGAATGTATCGGAAAAAATTTCTTGTACTGGGATTGGTGATGTATTTGTAGGAAAATTATATAACAACAGAGATGAAATTCATGAAGTTATAAGTATGGTTGCATTGAAGGGAAAATGGAGCTTTAGAGTTTACAAATCCACCAAAGATCGTTTCGAGTTGAAATGCGATGATGACAGCTGCAAGTGGAGATTATGGGCAGTGTCGACAGAAGGGCGACATTTTTGTTGTTGTTAGGCGAGTAAATACAGAGCACACTTGTGTTTTAAGTCAATTACGGGATGATCACCGGCAAGCCAAGAGCTAAATTATTGCTAAAGTAATAAAAAATAAGTTTACATCGGTCAATAGAAACTATAGGTTGAAAGACATTCAAGCAGACATACGTGAACAATTTGGTGTTCAGATAACCTATACTAATGCTTGGCACGCTAAGGAGCTTGCATTAAGATTGATAAGAGATACTCATGAGGATTCATTTAGATTGCTTTCTGCATACAGCTATGTATTGTAAGAAAATAACCTAGGTACGGTTACTCATTTGGAAACTGACGCGGATAATCACTTCAAGTATTTCTTTATGACGTTAATGTTGGGTTATATGGGGCGAATTTACTTAGGGTTCTTGCATGTGGGTTTGTGTTCATCATACAAACAATATACATATCTCATACATACATGTGCACAGCGGAAGATTGAATACAATGAACACAGAAAATAACATTTGATTTAAACTGAAATTCGAGATTGAGAAATATCACCAATGAAGCCTTTGGATTAATTTTCTTGAAGTCCACCATGAAATGAATCTTTGATCAATTCTAGCAATCAACAAGGGTGGGTTTGATTGTCTAGAATGGCAGCATCTTAATCCAGCATTTGTGTTTAACTCTTAAACATTTTACAAAGTTAAACCATTTAACTTAATTAAATTTGTTTTTCCTTTTATTCAACTCTTGAATAAATAAAACAAATCTTGTTTTTAGTTATTACATTTAGTAACCATTAATTCAATTTGTTTTGTTGTTCTAACACTTAAAACACAAAACAAACAATTTCAATTTCTCAAATTGAATTGGCTCCCAAAATGCAAAACCTAAAATCTAAAAACAATTTTTTGATTTTCAATTTCATTTCACTTTATATACAAATGAATTAATTCCAAACTAATTTGAATTTCATTTGCATTTCATTTGGCTTAACCTAACCTTAGTTAACATTTAACCTTAGTTAGATTATTTTAACTTAACCTTTAAGTTAATAAATATTTAATTAATTTAACCATAGTTAACTAACTTAACCATGGTTAGGTTAACCTTTACTTAACCTTTAAGTAAGGTTAACTTAACTTAACCACTTGGTTAACTTTTAACCTTAGTTATGTTAAATTAATTTATTTAACAATTAAATAAATAAATATTTATTTTAATTATTTAACAATTAAATAATCATAAAGTGAAATTACTATTATATCCTTACTCGGTTACCAAGTTAACCTAAAGTGGGTCCCACCAATTTAACCACATACTTTAGTTAACGTAACCTTAGTAACTGCTGAATTATACTGTATTGAACAATTCAATATGGTACACTGCCCAAGTGCTCAAAGAGTACATTTCATATTGGGACTCACTAGGTCTACACCCGATTTGTCAAATGGAACTATTCCATTAATCCGTAATCGATGCCCCACGCACACGTTACGAATATTACAAATCAGCGTGTCAGACCATACAAGTTGAGGTCATAACGTATACGTATAATCCTTCCATCATTTATATCCTGGATGTGCAGGGATATAGATCAGCACCGTCAAATCCCTATTTGCTCATCCATAATCTTATCTCCAGATTCGTATCTCGATAAACAATATACGCAAACACTTTTGCTATATTGTTTAACCCTATGGGAAACTCTTTTCCCGGGTTTATGCTTGTGGCCACAAGACTTTATGAAATACAATCTCGGAGCATCGGATATACAACTTACCTACGTAAGCTGACGGATCCCGTATCTACGCACACCGGACTCCATGAGCATCGGACCATACCCAGCGACACATAGCGGTCAGACCATGAAAGGTCTCTGACATATGTGGAACCAAAGCATGATGGATCACTCACAAGACCACCGTGGCGCTCAGGTCAAAGGACCACGAATACTACTCAACTCGAGAGGACCTTCCTTTGACGGTGTCATAGGATATCTATTGGGGTCCTCATAAGTCTGTTCAGTATCCAGTCCTGACTGGATACCCGCATGCCTATACAAGCTCTAAGCTCATGGTCAGCTAAGAACAACTATCTGAACCAGTCAGATATAGACATACACTAATCTATATAAAGTGAATCACCGATAGACCCGCATTGGTGATTATAGATCAGGAACATTATCTTTGAGACATACTTACATAATGATATTTCTTAACACCTATTGCAACTCTTTGCAACTATATCATTACAAGTATACTCTCAGGTCTTTGTCCCATTATAGACAAGGTTCTAACTCTTTAGACCTCGCTGATTCTTATAACCTGCTAACTCTTAACAGTGCTAACTTTTAGCATTTATAACTCTCAGCTTTGCTAACTATTAGTTCTGATCTAAACTCCTTTAGACCAGATCTGAACTCTTTCAGATCAAACAATGTCTGTAATGTTACAAGCATTATACCATATTAATATGATATTAACAATCTTTATTCGAAATGTTTATTGTATAAATATTAACAATTAATATTCATACAATATTGGAATGGCACGTGAGCACCAGCTCCAACAGTTAAGACCCTGCATAAGAGGTTTTAATTCATTAATCCGACCGGTGGTTGTAGTGGACGAAATATTTTTAAAAGGTTCCTATCTTGGTACAATGTTTGTGGCTGTTTATAAAAATGAAAACAATCAGATTTATCTATTAGCTAGGGAATTGCTGACTCAGAAAATGATACTTCTTGGGAGTGATTTATGGTTAAACTACGAAGAGTTATTGCAGATCATCAGAATCTTGTTTTTATATTTGATCGACTTGCTAGTATTGAGAGAGCTATACAGGGTGTCTTTTCTCATGCATATCATGGGTTCTGCATATATCATTTGAAAGGAAATTTGATGACAAAACATAAGTTACCATCGGATAAGTCTAAAAACGGGTATACCTATCTACCTACTTCACTGCTGCCAAGGTTTATCGTGTCCATGATTTTCAATACCAATTAAACAAGATGCGACAAATGAGACCTGACGTAACAAAGTATTTAGAGGAAGATGTTGGTATGGTGAGATGGGCACGATCATTTGGTGCTTTCAGAAGGTATGATATTATGACTACTAATATCGCTGAGAACATTAATGCAGTTGCAAAAGAAGCCAAAAAGCTTCCGGTGACTAATTTGGTGGAGTGGATGCGGGAGCTAACGCAATTGTGGTTTTACCATAGATGATTGACATCATAAAATATGACCAATGTGTTGACAAACTGGGCACATCATAAAGTCATGAAACATAACGATAAGGTAAGTCGAATGATCATTTCTCCTGTTGATGATTTACGATTTGTAATTATGGATGGTGGAGCAAATTGGATTGTAGACATTGGTGAAAGAACATACAGCTGTCGAAAGTTTAATTATCGACAACTGCCTTATTCCCATGCACTCGCCGCATGCAGATACATTAGATTATCGCACGAGAGTCTTTGTTCAACTTATTACACATTTGAGACTTTATTTCATGCTTATAGCGAACCAATACTTTCGATTAGTCAAGTGTCAGATTGGATAGTTCTAGAGTATTTGAAAAATATAGACATTCAGCCTCCGATAGCACATCGTTAGTCAGGTAGACGTCGGATGAATTAAATTCTATCTCAAGGAGAAGAACCATCAAAGAATATATGTAGTCGTTGTAGACAACATGGACATAATCGAAAAAAGTATCAAAACCATGTACCTTTACAAAGCAGGTGATGTATATTCGTTTATAAAAATTTACTTTATTGATATTTAATTATGTATAATATAAGGCTAATATTTAAATTTTATGTTTCAGATGGATCTAAAAAAATAAGGGAAAGACCTATACCATGAGGTTTAATTATGTATGAGAGTCGAGTTTCGTCACTTCTGTAATTCACTTATTTTGTAATGCATTTATTTTGTAATTCACTGATTTTGTAATGCACTTATTTTGTAATTCACTTATTTTGTAATGCACTTGTACTTTGTATTATATACTTACTTATTTTATTTTAATGCACTTGTCTTTAGTATTAATGTTGATAATTTTCACAAACTTTTGACAAAATCTCCTCTACAATATGGACGATCTCAAACCTGCCATATTGAATAAACACACTTCTATCAAACTGTAAAATCACTTCCGCATACATACACCCAAATCAACGCCCACGAAAAATTATAGTATATCAATTATACACCCAAATCAATGCATATAAAAAATTTATAGTACAAAATATCTATAAAGCTGTGGTCCACAAATCAACGGCCATCTTCTGTCTATAAAAGGTACCAATGTCAGAGAACGAGTTAAATGGCCGACCTAATATTAGATATTCAATATACATACAAGCGAAGACGCCATAGTCCTCGCTCCCCACCTCTTGTTGCGGCACATTCTCCTGGATACGAGTCACCGGCCAAGAAAACAAATTTGGCCTTTGTATGCCCCTTAAACTATAAAATCTACACCTTTTAAGGTACAAAGACATTGCAACACAAAGAGGCTCTATAAATTTCATGATGGACTTATCTAAATGGCCGTTCACGCTGGAATCATAAAGAACAATTACAAATCGAGTAAGGTCGAGTTGCCTTACAATCCAATGTTCTTGAATGATATTCAGAGGAATATATACCTGCAAAAATACTTATGGTATTATTTTTAATAAGTATGTTGTTACATGTATAGTAAAAATTTATTATTATTCTTAAAAAGTACCTTATTGACCATTGCCCACGGTTTAGCGCCAAGTAACTCGGTCTTTGTTCCGAGTGCATAAGCCAACAACATTTCGAGCCAGTCATTGTTGTCTGAAGGATTGGCAGTGAAGGACGTTTGCCATATTTGTCGAATGTACTCCTAAACACAAATAAAAGATACTCGTTAAAGTCGATAATAGTTATTATACACATTCGTGGAGATGATAATGTTATATGCACAATAAACGGATAATATAATAACTTACGTAGAAATATGCATCTACAGTTGTACTATCCTGTAAGTACATGTCAGAAAATGTTTTTTGACGCAAACGCAAAACCTTCAAATATTCATTTATATGCTGTAAAATACACCGAATATGTATAAGTTTTGATATTATTAGACAATTCACAAAATAAAAAAAGTAAAAATAAGTCCTCACTGAATCGTCAAGCTAATTTTGTAGTATCTCATTAAACCATGTGTTGTTCGGATCGAGTCCGTGCAAATAAACTTGTTGTGTTGAGTCATTATTTTTTATCCAATCCAGAAGCTCAACATATTTACTCTAATAAATAGGAATCAGCTGCCCGTTTATGTCAATAGTAGGTCCCACTTGCAATTCCATAAGTTTCTTCTTCGCTGGTTGTTTTAACGGACTGGTATATGGACTGACTTGGGTTGCTCCCTTCTTGCAAAAGCGTCCATACCTACTTATGTTTTCACCCAATGGAGCAGGTATAATTTTTAAGTTTGTAGGGCTATCAACAACAGGAGCAAATGACTGATGGTGAGACTCGCTAGAATGAGCAAATGTATGAAAGTCAGCAGTCATGAATTCGGTACCTTACAAAACCAAACAATACCAGTTAATGTATTGACTTGTTAAACTTTGTATCCAATATATTTTAGGTTTAAAACGTACCATACTCTGCCCTACATCCTCGGAGATCTTGGCTGGTTTAAGCTGTTGCATCAAGAGAGATATTTGATGCAAGATATTTTCTTCAGCCTTATCAATCTTGGCTGAAAGCTCTGCGTTACCCTTATCAATCCTGGTAAATATCATTTTTCAAGATTATTCATCTTCTTCTCTAGGATTTGATACTGTGATGTTAACGTGCCGGATTGAAACTATACATAAGTTATTATAATCAATTTTCACAAGCTAATACTAACCAGTAACATAAGCATCAGATAATTCAAGGAAAAAAAAAATTATTATACCATTGATTCAGTCGCTGGCGGGGCTTCAAATTCGTAGAGATACTGTAAATTATCGGTGCATTGGGTGTCCGAGATATCAACTGTCTCCAAATTAAGACTCCCTCCCCATTTTTCCGATGGAATGCAAAAGTTTACCGCCGCGCGATAGTCCACAGTTTTCTCATGTTTGCGGGGTACCAATTTCCTATGAACCTTCAAAGCTTTTATAATATTTTAGATTTATTAATCATTATTGGAAAATGTAACACAAATTATAAGGAAGTTATATATATTTTTTGTTGAACATAAAATCATACCCCAACACCATCGAAGAGGACATCTACGACGTTTTCATATAATGGGGTGCTCGTGCCAGACCAATTTAGAATACGAGGAAAATAGTCTTCATTCTTATGGACAAACAGCTCCCCACACCTCGGGATCGCCTCGTAGATCCACACCTGAGATGATAATAAATTTAAATTACAATGTTAACAAAATAAAATTTTCTCTATCCTAATATCATAATGAATCAAAAAGATAGAATTACTTGTTGGGAGTTGTACATTCATGGGTGTTTGCATGTGGGTTTTGTGTTTAATCACAATTTATACATATCTCATATATATAATGAAGCAGCGGAAGCTTAAAGTATTGCAGTAAACACAATCACAATATATTAATCAGAAACGAGATTGAGAAATAACCCTTGAAGCCTTTGGTTGGAGATTGTTGAAGTCCACCAAAATGTTGTCTTTGATCAATTCTAGTAATCAACAATGGTGGGTTTGATTATCTAGAATGACAGCTTTTGATCCAGCACTTGTTTAACTACTTAAACTTGTGTTCTTGTTTTTTTCTTTTGATTAACACTTAATCAATTAATCAAAAACCTATTTTGCTAAATTAGTTTTAAGCCTTAAAAGAAAATAATGAATTCAACTCTTGAATCCATTAATTAGAAGACAATTTCTCTTTTCTCTCTTTGTAAAATGGCTGACCTAATTTTGCAAAATCAATTTAACAAAAACCTTTTTAATTTAATTTACATTTGTTTTATTTATACAAATGAATTTAATTTCATTTCATAACACTTAATTTCACTTAATTTCAATTTGAATTTAATCTAACCTAATCATAGTTAACTCTTAACTTTAGTTAGGTTAAACTAACATTAAAATATTCTAACTATAGTTAACTCTTAACTCTAGTTAATTAAAAGAATATTTAATTATTTTAATCATAGTTAACTAATTTAACCATGGTTAGGTTAACTTTTACTTAACCATTAAGTATAGTTAATCTAACTTAACTAAATGGTTAACTCTTAACCTTAGTTAAACTTAATTCATTTATTCAACAATTAAATAAATAAATATTTATTTGAATTATTTAACGATTAAATAATTATCAAGTGAAATTACAATTATGTCCTTACTCGGTTACCAAGTTAACCTAAAGTGGGTCCCACCATCTGACCATATACTTTAGTTAACGTAACCTTAGTAAATTGCTGGATTTTACTGTATTAAACTATTTAATACGGTACGCTGCCCAAGTGCTCAAAGAGTACATTTCATATTGGGACTCCCTAGGTCCACGCCCGATTCGTCAAATGAAACTATTTCACAAGTCCGTGAACGATGCCCCACGCACACGTTACGGATATTACAAATCAGCGCGTCAGACCATACATGTTGAGGTTACTCCATATTCGTATAATCCTTCCGTCATTATATCCAGGATGAACGGGATATAGATCATTACCGTCAAATCCCGATAATTTCATCCATCACTTTATTATCTTCAGATTCGTATCTTTATGAACAATTTACGCAAACACTTTTGCTATAATGTTCGAACCTGGAGGAAACTCCTTTCCCAGGTTAATTGCTTACGGCCATAAGACTTTACAAGATACAATCTCGAAGTTCGGATATACAACCCATCTATGTGAGCTGGCGGATCCTATATCTACGCACACCGAACTCCATGAGCATCGGACCATACCCAGCGACACGTAGCGGTCAGACCATGAAAGGTCTCTGACATACGTGGAACCAAAGTATGATGGATCTCCCACAAGTTCACCGTGGCGCTCAGGTCGAAGGACCACAAATACTACTCAACTCGAGAGGACCTTCCTTTGACGGTTTCATAGGATATCTATTGGGGTCCTCTTGAGTCTGTTCAGTATCCAGTCCTAACTGAATACCTGTATGTCTATATGAACTTCAACCAAGCTCATGGTTAACTAAGAATAACCATTTGTACAATACAGCTATAGACATACACTAATCTATGTGCTTCACCGATAGACCCTCATTGGTAAACGTAGATCAGGAACTCTTTATTTTGAGAAGATACTTCCATAACGACATTTCTTAGTCTCTATTGCAACTCTTTGCAATTTTGTCATTACTAGTAGATTCTCAGGTCTTTGTTACATTATAGATTAGGTTCTAACTTTTTAGATCCCGCTGGGTATTATAACTTGCTAACACTTAGCATTTATAACTATCAGCTTTGCTAACTCTTAGCCATGGTTTAAACTTCTTTAAACCAGATATGAACTCATTCAGATCATATCATTTTTATAATGTTACAAGCTTAATTACCATTTAATAAAAGTTATCAGCGATTTAATAAAATATGCATTGTATAAATATTACAAACTAAATATTCATACAAACTGGGATGGCGCGTAAGCACATACCCTAACATTACTTACCAAGAATGTGTGACAAAATGAGTATAAGTTGTATGATTCCTTATCCTCAGCGCCTGATTTTTTTACCTTCACCAACTTTTTAATTGGAGTCATGCATAAACTATTATAGAGTACAGTCCATGTAATCGTGCCCTAAAGATGGATATTAAACTCATCTAAATTATCTATGAGACGAAGTACAAAATATTGTATGATTCTATTCCGATCACGTGGCATTATCAATTTATGAAATACATAAAATAGACACATTTTTACTACATCTACATCATCATCGTCAAATGTAACGCTCATGAACTATATATCCAAATTCTTGTAAGTCAAGTGACTTCTACCCGAAAAATATTTATGACAAAGTCTATCACCTAACTCACTTACTACAGGATAATCCCTCATCCTCAAACCAGTAATCAAATAAAAATCTTGACGAGAAAATCTAATACGTCTTTTACCTATGTAGAACCATGATTCTTCATATAAATTTTTGGTATGCACACGTTTTAATAAAATCTTATGTGCTAAAATACCTGAGAATGGAATATCTGATACATCCAATAAACTAACAAAATATGTGGTTCTAATTATTTCTACCTGCCTCGAAGTTAATTTATTTTTTATATTTTGTATAACCTATAACTTCGAGTAAGTATGTATGTTCACTCGGTAGAAATATTTTTCGGCAATTACGTATTTTTTTGTGACATTCTCCTTCCTGAAAAAATTAAAAAATTATTAATATTAACAAAATAATAATCAACATAACATATAACAATTAAATCAAAATTTAATTTAATTACACTAACAACTAGACTATTTACATAATAATTAAACAATTTAAATTATTAAATTAAATAATTATAAATAAACATAAACAACATAAATTAATTAAAAAATATTTAAATTTTTGCAGTCAGACGAGGCGGCGCGTGCGTCTCCACGCTGCTAGCGGTTGGCGAGTAGACGCACCTCGCTTGGGGTGCGCCAAGCGGCGTGTGCCTACCGCGGTTGGAGAGGGACGCCGTCGGGCGCGCGCCAAGCAAGAGCTCACAACGGCATGGCCCGGGCCAACCGCGTTAGGCGCACGCCGCTTGGCGCCCTCCAAGCGGCTTGCGCCTAATGCGGTTGGCACTTGCGTTTACTCGCCAGTCGCCAACAGCCCGTAGACGCACGCGCCGCCACGTTTGACCGCAAAAAAAAGTTGAATTCACCATTTCTGGCCACGTTCCCAATTTACACACATTTTTAACTTTCTACATATTTCTACACATTTCTAACTAATATAAATTATAATACTAAAAAATTACAAAAAAAAAAATTATAAATACACTTACCAATTTTGTTTCATAAAAAAATTATAATGTTAACCGTAAAGGAGTGTTAACCGTGAGAGAAAAAGTTAACCGGTGAGAGTAACTGTGAAAGTGAGAGAGGGAGAGAGTGAGAAAGAAAAAGTTGCCGGTGTTGATGGTGATGTAAAATAAAAAATAAGAAAAAAAATTTATTTTATTATTTTATTTAATATAAAAGTAAAATAAAAAAATAAAATGTAATTAACTATGATTATATACTCGATTAAAATAACTTATACAACCATAAAAAAAAAATTAAATCGACCAATTTTTCAATTTTTTAATATAGGTGCAGATTGCTTTCTTTGCATTCCAAACTCCAACTACAAAAAGCAGTTCTCCCAACCAATGCTTTGTCTCTCCCCGCTCATCATTTCATTTTGCTAACATATATATAATATATTCCATCATTACTTTTTGAGTTTCTATACCACCTTTTACTTTCAATTACTTTTTGTTAATAATAAAAGTATATTCAAATATGATTGTAGGATTTGCAGCTTTTACACGAATGATTTTACAACTTTAATTTAATTTAGTTGTATAACTTTCTGGGATGTCCTAGTTCTTAAAATAAATAAATAAACAAATATGAATGTAGTTTTTTTTTTTTTGAATGACAAATATGAATGTAGTTTTTACGTGAAGGAATTTGCAGCTTTTGTTTTTTTTAATCATCATTAAATATAATATCAATAATTAAATCAGCAATATTATACTACAAGATTAGAAGATTACCTGTACACTTATACGGAGATAAATATAGGTATGGCCAAACCTAACATCTCACCCTAAAAGATGCATATTAAACTCTATATTAGAGGATTATCTCTATAATTAAATTAAAAATTACTGTTGAGTATTATATATTAAAATAGGTTTATATATATTAATTAATTATATATTATTAATTATTTATTTTGTTATTTATTAAAAGTGATTAAATAAAATTTATTTATTATTAAACTTTTATAGCATCACGTATAATATAAGTTTTAATGTATAAAAATTCAATTATTTTATGATGGGTTAAAATAAAATTAAATATTATAAATAATAAGTTGAGGTCTCTAGTTTAAATTTTAACATATTATTCATTCATATTTCATCAGTGAGTGATAATAGTTTTTTTTCTTATAAACAAAAACGTTTAGACGTGAAAGGTATCAACCCCAATTTTTTCGCATCTCTATAAATTCAGATACGTTTTTAATTTTATTTTTTTTGATGATTTAACATGAGATCTTGACTATAGTAGTTCTTTCACTAATTAAAATTTTTATCCAACAAATAATATCAGAGCCGTCTCATGCCGAATCATTAAGAATTTTTGTGATGCCTTTTGTTTTGTTGAGTTCTGAAATTTCTTAATGAGAAAACATTAATATTCTAGAATTAAGATTCAGAGTTTATTTGATTTGATGAAACTGATAATGTGAATTTATTCACATAATCTTTTATGATCAAAGTAAATTTTTACCCATATTTATTTTCAAGTGATAAAGGGCATTGATGTGTTCATCGGCATGATATTAATAATAATAGAAAAAACCAGTGGAGGGTTTTCTCCTTGAATCTATCTCATCTTTTGAATTCTGACAAAATTTAATCTTCTAACTTGTTGTTTTTGCACTACTATTATGGAAAATGAGAATGCATGAAATTTTCTATTGAATGAAATATTTTGCAACTGTATTGATTAATCAAAAATTGTATTGATTATTGATGCATGTTTTTTTTTATGGAAATGAAATAAAAAAAATCTAAGAGAAAAAAATGGTAGAAGTTAAAATTTATTCAAAGTCAAATTAATAATATCAATTTTGATGGGATTTCTCTTAATTGTGGTGCACATTAGTATTCATAAATTTTAAAATTTTATCAGGTCAATTTTATAAGGTTCATAAAAATTTTACTGGGCCCAAGTTTTATATACCCAACATATTGGCCGAATCAAGTGAGTTAGGATAGATCTGAGCCTATTTTGAGTTTAGGCCATTTGATAAGGATTATGGTTTGGGTAATTAGAAAATGTTAGGCTTGACCTGACCCAACTACTTCGGTCCCTACCCATTTCGGTTCCGTCCTAAATTTGACATGATTTGGCTTTTGACTTTTAACCGTTGACTTTGACAATTTTATTTTTTCTCTTTTGTTTTCCTGCAAATTAATATCCAATATTTTAAAATAAATTAAATTGAAATAAAATACCACAAAAGTGATATCTTTTATACACATTTATTTATTTTGAAATATGTGGGTATTATTAAAGAAAATAAATAATTGTGTTTAAATTTATGCGAAAAATAATTGGTTCAAAAGAAGATTATTTTTTGGCAGATAATAAATACATGTGATAGTAAATATGTGATAAACTTTGATACTTTCTATGCATATAATATATCAGTCAAAAGAAACGCGTATTATTGGCAGAATCTATTATCAATGTTTATTGTCCAAGTTTTTTAGAGTACCGTTTATAAATTGTTATTTCTATCCAAAGACTAAATAGCAATGTTGTGTTTGGTATCTTATAATGGCCCAATTTATTATATCTTATGCCATATGTGTATATGAATGCATGATAAAATGATATGGTTATTGATTGTGAGTTTTTTGCTTGTTCTATATACTAAATGCTTGTTCTATATCTGCCAACTTGAACAATATTCCACTACTTAACGACACTAATTTCATGAAATGGAAGGAGCACATTATTATTGTACTTGGGTTTATGGATTTAGACTATGTAATCCAGATGAAAGAACCTCCCGCTCCTACTGCTGAACAAATGACACTTTATGAAAAATATGAGCGTTTTAACCGCATGAGTCTGATGATCATGAAGCACTTTATTCTAGATACCATCAGGGGCACAGTACCTGAGGAAGAAAATGCTAAAAAGTTCCTAAACCAAATAGCAGACTGATTCGCTGGTAATGAAAAGGTCGAAATAAGTACCATTTTGTCTAAGCTTGTTTCAATGTGGTATAAAGGCAAAGAAAATATAAGAGAGTACATTATGAAAATGTCTAATCTTGTTACAAGATTAAGGGCACTAAAGTTAAAGTTGTTTGATGACATTCTTGTGCACCTGGTCTTGATCTCTCTTCCTGTACCATACAGTCATTTTAAGATCAGTTATAATACTCAAAAAGAGAAATGGACTTTTAATAAGTTCATTGCTCAATGTGTGTAAGAGAAAGAGAGATTGAAACAAGAAAAGATAGAGAGTGCTCATTTAACAACTTCTTCCAATAATAATGCTGCTAACAAGAAAAGAAAATTGAATAATAAAGGAAAAAGAGTTGTAGACATTGGAACTTCAAGCATAAGGTGCAAAAGAAACAGAATACTGAAATCTCTTGTTACTTTTACAAGAAAGTTGGACATGTGAAAAAGGATTGTTCAAAGTATGCAAAATAGCTTGACAAAAAGGATAAACTTCTCAACTTTGTTTGTTCAGAAGTTAATTTGGCTTTAGTACCAAGTCACACTTGGTGGATAGATACGAGTGTAACTACTTACATAAGTATGACTATACAGGGTTTGTAAGGAACCGACTGCCAACTGATGTTGAAAGATTCATCTATGTAGGTGATGGCAACAAGGCTCCCGTTAAAGCAATTAGGTGTTTGAGTTTACAATTAGTATCTGGTTATTATTTGGATTTACATGAGACATTTTATGTACCGTCATTTAGACGGAATTTAGTTTCTATTTCTTGTTTGGACAAATTCGGTTACTCTTGTTCTTTTGAAAATAAAAAGTTTAGTCTATTTCAGAATTCAAATATTATTGGTACCGATTCTTTAGTTGATAAATTATATCAATTAGATCTTCATTCCTCACAAATTAATAAAACCTTACATGTAAGCAATTATGGTATAAAGCACAATTATGGTATAAGTTCCCTTGATTTTTCAGATTTTAAAATATGTATTGAATGCATTAAAGGAAAACAAACAAATATTAGAAACGTTGGTGCCAACAGGAATTCAAACGTTTAGGAATTAATTCATACTGATATTTGTGATCCATTTCCTACGGCTTCTTGGAATAGTCAACAATATTTTATTACTTTTATAAATGATTGTTCTCATTATGGGTATCTATACTTGATTCATGAGAAGTCTTAATCATTGGATGTTTTCAAAGCCTATAAAGCTGAAGTTGAAAATTAGCTTGGCAAGAAAATTAAAGTCGTTAATTTTAACCATAATGGTGAGTTCTATAGTAGATATGACGGATCAGGTGAATAATGTCTAGGCCTTTTTGCGAGATATTTGCAAGAATGTGGCATCGTTCCTCAATACACCATGCCGGGGACTCCAAGTCAAAATAGTGTAGCTGAGAGACGAAATCAGACCCTAAAGGATATGGTTAGAAGTATGATAAACCATTCTTGTTTATCGAAATCTCTTTGGGGTGAAGCCTTAAAGACTGCAATATATATCCTTAATCGAGTTCCAAGTAAAGTAGTAGCTAAAACCCCATATGAACTATGGACTGAAAAGAAGCCTAATATTAGACATTTACATGTCTGGGGTTGTCTAGCTGAGGCTAGGCCATACAAGCCTAATAAAAGAAAGTTAGACTCAAGAATAATAAGCTGCTACTTTATTGGATACTCGGAGAGATCGGGGGGTTTCAAGTTTTATGATCCTTCACGAAGATCTTTTTTCGAGACAGGGAATGCTAAGTTTATTGAGGATGTTGAATATAGTGGGAGCACTAAACTCAGGAACATTGTCTTTGAAGAGGAATATGTAACTATTCATAATATTACAATAGATAATGGCCAGGTAATTACACTTGTCATTATGCTGGATGCAAATACAGATTATCAAGATGTTCCTGAGATACCTCCTGCTAATATTGAGGAACCTGCTTTTATGGCCAGGTAATTACACCTATCATTATGCTACATGTAAATACAAATAATCAAGATGTTCTTGAGATATCTCCTACTAATATTGAAGAACCTGCTCTTACTCACGTAGAGGAGCAATAACAACAACCTCAATTGGAAGTGCCATTAAGGGGATCCACTAGGGAAAGGAGATCAGCAATTTTAGATGATTATGTTGTGTATCTCTAAGAACATGAGTTTGATGTAGGGTTGGAAGATGATCCAATAACTTTCAGTCAAGTCAAAAAAAGTATGAACTCCAAGAAATGGATAAATGCAATGAAAGATGAGATGAAATCAATGTAAGATAATGACATTTGAGATCTTGTTGAATTGCCTAAAGGAGCAAACCAATTGGTTGTAAATGAATTTTTAAAATCAAGCGGGATTCAAAAGCAATGTCGAAAGATATAAGTCACGTCTGGTCGCAAAAGCTTTCACTTAAAAAGAAGGCATTGATTACAAAGAGTCTTTCTCTCTGGTTTCATCGAAAGCCTCTTTTAGAATTATTATGGCACTTGTAGCTCATTATGATTTAGAGCTACATCAGATGGATGTAAAGACTGCGTTTCTCAATGGCGACATTGAAGAAACCATATACATGTTGCAACTAGAGAACTTTGAATTCAAAGATTCAAAATATTTGGTGTACAAATTAAAGAAGTTCATCTATGGTTTAAAGCAAGCATCCTATCAATAGTATCAAAATTTTGATCAAGTGATTACCTCATTTGGTTTTAAGAAAAATACTGTTGATCAATGCATTTATCACAAGATCAGTAGGAGAAAATTTATTCTTCTTGTCTTATATATGGATGACATTCTACTAGCAAGCAGTGATATAGAATTGTTGCATAAAACCAAGAGATTCTTTTCAAATAAATTTGAAATGAAAGATCTTGGGAATGCCTCTTTTATGTTGGGCATAAAGATTTACCGAGATCGTCATCGTGGCATACTTGGTTTATCACAAAAGGCATATATCGATAAGGTGCTTAGTAGATTTAAGATGAAAAATTATGCATCAGGAGACACACCTATTGTTAAAGGTGATAAAATTAGTCGCTTCAATGCCTAAGAAATGAGATTGAGAAGAAAGAGATGGAGAATATCCCTTATGCATTGGCAGTATGGAGTCTCATGTATGCTCAAGTTTGTACGCGTCCGGATATTACGTATGTAGTTGGAATGCTTGATAGATATTTAAGTAACCCATAAATAGATCACTAAAGAGCCGTTAAAAAGGTTATGCGGTATTTACAGAGAACAAAAGATTATATGCTCACATATCAGATATTAGGTCATTTAGAGATCATTGGGTATTCAGACTCCGAGTTTGCTAGTTGTCTCGATAGTAGAAGATCCACTTCAGGTTATGTCTTTTTAGTGGTTGGGGGAGCTGTGTCATGGAAGAGTGTCAAGCAGACACTCGTAACTTCATCCACCATGGAAGCAGAATTTGTAGCTTGCTATGAGGCATCAAATCAACTAATATAGTTGCAAAATTTTATCACTGGGCTATAAATTATTGATGGCATTGAGAGACCATTGAGAATAAATTATGATAATAAAGCCGCTAAGTTATATTCTAAGAATAATAGAAGCTCGTCAAAATCGAAGCATATTGATATCAAGTTTCTTGTTGTTAAAGAGAGAGTTCAGAGTCTTCAAGTGTCTATTGAACATATCAGTACAAACTTAATGATTACGAATCCGTTTACTAAGGGTATACCACCTAAGGTGTTTCATGAGCATGTAGCTCGTATGGGTGTGGTTCATCTTGATGATATATTTCTATAGTGAGAGTTATTTCTTAATGTTCAATTACAATTGATATATTTTCTGATCAGACTAAAGTATTACTCTTTGTTTATTTATTGAAAACTCTGAAATAAAGTTATATTCTTTCAATTGCAGTTTTGCATAAAGTTTTGCAAGTATATTGTTGAACTTTTATGAGTTATAAAAAAGGACTAGTTGGAAATAGGTATGCTAAGGGATCACGTTGCATGAAATTTCCATGCTACACATCTATGCTTGATCTATGTCATTGATTATATTGATGTATGTGACCATTGATAGGTCTAGTTACAAGAAAGATAACGAAGATCGCTTTGATCCTATATTCGTATAATTGATGGACCAAATTGTTCAGAAATGTCTTTTATTAAGATAGCAAATATTGAGCTCATAAAGTTATTTGGTAATGTACAATTGTAAAGTGACATATGTGGCCCAAGTAGGAGATTGTTGGGTATTATATATTAAAATAGACATACATATATCAATTAATTGTATATTATTGACTATTTATTTGTTGCACATTAAAAGTGATCAAATAAAGTTTATTTATTATTAGGCTTTTAGGGCATCACGTGTGGTATGGGCTTTAATGTGTAGAAATCTAATTATTTTATTTTATTTTATGATGGGCCAAAATAAAATAAAATACTATAAATAATAGGTTGAGGCCCCCAGTCTAAACCTTAACTAATTATTCATTCACATCCCAATAGTGAGTGACGACAACTTTGCTCTCATAAAAAAAAGATTTAGACATGGAAGTCATCAACCCCTATTTTTTTACGTATCTATGGATTAAGGTACGCTTCTGATTCTATTTTTCTTGATGATTTAACATGAGATCCTGGCTATGGTATTTTTTTACCAATTAAAGTTTTTATCTAACAATTACAGCCTTTATTGAGGATGTAGAATCCTACCTTGACGCAGGAAAGATAAAACTACTTCCATACAGTGGGAACAAAAAAAAGCCCTCACACAAGAGGGATAAAACAAAATCTAACTCCATATTACATGTAACATCCTCCATTAATTACAAATATTAACCCTTTCAAATTCATCTCAAATCGTCAACAACACAACTAACATAGAATAACTAAAGTAAATAAACATTTCAAGCCCTAACATACTGCTGAATCTTTCATAGAGGTGAGGGAGAGTTGTTTTACCCTACTGTGGTAGGTGAACTTGAAGTAGCTAAAATTTGCTTCTCATTAGATTAGGCTAAGTGTTTGCTACTAGTGAGCATTTGCTCAGAATGCAGGGATGTATGCAATTAGGTGGTTAGCAGTGGCAACAGGTTTAGAAAGTGGCTGAAGGAGAAACATTGGTGGCAACGCCTGATAGAGACTAGCGTTAAGCTCACCAGAGCCTAACTCGGTTTGGCTCAGGCTGACATTAGGCTCAATGGAGCCTAGTGGTGGTACATCACAACCCTAACTGAGTTTGGCTTAGGCTGGCATTAAGCTTGACTAAATAGATGCTTGCTACAAAAATCAACAAGAAATGGAAAAACTGAAAACTAACCAAAAATAAAGGAAAAAACTGCATAGAAGAGAGAAAGAGAGAGATGGAGATTGGAGAGATAAAAAAGGAGAAAAAGGAAAAGAGAAGCATCTCCACTGGAGAGGGACGAAGCCTTCTTTCTAGTAGAGAAAGACGAAGAAATGGTGGCTACAGCTAGGTTTTGCTAGTGAGAGAAAAAAGTATTTTTAGTGAGAGAAGAGAACCCAAATTTAGCTTTTGCTTACTTTTCTGAAAAAAAGAAATAACAGAGAAGAGAAACAAAAGGGAAAGTTATGTTTTTGGGTGGGATTTTTTTAAATCCTAGAGAACTCGGATCCAAAAAAAAAAGAATCCAAATCTAATAAAAAAAAATCTATATTTTTGAGTATTTCTCGAATTTGAGTTTTTGAAATTTTTTGGGTCTCGGTTTCGATCTGAAATTTTTGCCATCCTTACTTAAGTCCCTCTTGTTTTTATTTTTGACACTAATATCTTTTAACTATCATTAAATTGTTAGCCTTCTATTAGAATTGTACAAAATTACAAGAATGCTCTCAAAATGCCAAAAAAATTTAATTCTCTTATCATTCTCACCAAATTTAGGAAAATGTCATCTTAATCACAACAATTTTTAGTTGTGTGAAATAATTTAATTGTATAAAAATATCGGTTTTTTACAATATATACTTATATGTATATATAGGAACTAATTGAGAGAAAGAAAGAGTTAAAGAAAAATGATTTTTATTAAAAAATAAAAAAATAGTCATTTTTTTTATGCAAGAAAATATATAAAATATATAAAATATTGATATTATTGTTTTTTGTAGAAGGATAAAAGAGACCTTCAAACTCATCTTATTTACTAATCCATTACGATTTAATGTTTATTTTATAAATTTTATATTCTACCAAAGAATAGTAAATAGTCTTATTTGACAATCTTAAAGGTGTTTTTAGATGAAACAAAACATTAGTAACCATTAATTTGAGAATGTAAGCACCCAATAGGATTTAGATCCTCTCTTAAGCTAAATTTTTTTCTTAATTTTTTACTAGTATGTGATTAGTGAAGATTGATAATTACTAAAAAGAAAATTAGTAAAAGAATAATTTTTGACCACTCATGCCTAATACAAAACACGTGTCAAAAGATCTTTAAAAGCTTAGGTAAATTTTAACTTTGGAAAAGATCTTAATTCATTTTATAAATGGACTTTCTAATCGATACTTGAGTAATTTAATAGTATCCGTGAGTTTAATTTAATAAAAAATGACAAATATACCATTGGAGATGGTGCTTACGTGTCATTCCGATTAATGGTAATCATTTCGATAATAATCATTAATTTATAATTATATGGTAGGAAGCTTGTAATATTTATAGACATTGTAGATCTAAAGGCATTTAGATCGATCCAAATAAGTTTAGATCAGTGCTAAAATTTAGCAATTCTAAAAGTTAGAACCTTATTTGAAATGGGACAAAAACCCGAGAATGTATTAGTAATGACATAGTTGCAAAGAGTTGTAAATGGCGCTAAGAAATATCATTATGCAGTATGTTTTAAAAAAGACATCGTTCCTAATCTATGGTTATCGACACAGGTCGATTGGTACTTCTTTTGGATCAGTGTATGCCTTTATCTGGATTGTCCAGATAGTTAGTCTTAGTAGACCATAGGCTTAGCAAAAGCTTGTATAAGCATACAAGTATTCAATGAGAACTGGGTACTAAATAGACTCATGAGGCCCTCAAACAGACATCCCATAGAGCCGTCAATAGAGGTCTTCTCAAGTTGAGTAGTATTCGTGGTCTTTTGACTTAAGTGCCATGGTAGGCTTGTGAGTGATCTATCATGTTTTGCTTCTTTGCATATCATAGACCTTTCATGATTTGATCGCTAGGTGTTAATGGGTATGGTGCGATGCTCATAGAGTCCGGTGTGCGTAAATATGAGATCTGTCAGCTCATATGGGTAAGTTATATATCCTGATGCTTTAAGAATTGTATTTTAGAAAGTTTTTTTACCAAAATCACAAAACCCCCCAAAAAGAATTTTCTGTAGGGTTAATCAATACTGTAAAGGTGTTTGTGAATATTATTTTACAAAAATATAAATCTGAGAATAAGTTTATAGTTGAGCATATAGCGATTTGACGATGATGATATGTGTCTCTACTCTTCCAGGATATAGGTGACGGAAGGATTATACGAATATGGTTGACCTTAACTTTTATGGTTCAATGCTCTGTTCTATAATATCTATAATATGTATATGGGGCATTATTCACGGACTTGCAAAAGTATTCCATAAGAGAAATAGAGATGAACCTAGGGAGTCTCACAATATGAAATATACTTGTTGAGCACTGGGGTAGTAAGACGGATTAAATAGTTTGATCTAGGATGATTTTGAAAAGTAGAATATATTTTAGGACCTCTCTATAAAGTGGAAAATATTCTTTGCAAATGTTGCAAAGAGGTCTCTATTGCATAACTAAGGGAATCTTGCCACATGGCACTTGTTTGACAAGTGGAACATGTAGCCTTTGCATGATTGACACTTGGCAGTGTGTTTGAGATGCATAAGTGAAAGTGTCAACCATGCAAAGGGTGAGGTGGCTAAAGGTTTATAAATATTGCATATAGCCTCTCCACTTTTGTTAACTATATAAACTAGTTTTGAACTTGTTTCAAAACAGGCATAGTTCTAAGTTAACAAACCAGTACCCATTTAAGAGGATTTTGAAATTGAATTATGCTAGAAATTGATCAATATTCTGCCATTCTAAAGTTTCAATTCACTACTTTGTTAAAGCCTAAAATTGTTTAAGAGCTGACTTCAATGTTAGCTCTGAAGAATAATTCTTCACCAAAGTTCTTCAAGTGTGAGTTTTTGTAAATTGATATTATATTTGATATGTTTGAAAGTGTGTATGTTGATTAAAATATTTAATTCTGCTACATAATTGCTTGATTGTCAGGCATTTAAGTTTTAGTCAACTTGTACACAAATCACATGCATGCACCTAAATTACACATTTACAGTGGTATCGGAGCATATAATTATATGTTTCTGGGTTAATGTGGTGTGTTAGGGATGCCTAGAATGTGTTAAATTATTTTTTAAAGTGCAGATTATGGGTTCTTCTCTGTTGAACGCTGGGGTATTATCCCTGCAAAGCTGGGGGTGCTCATCTTTTGAATGAATGTTGTGGCATTACTTGGTTTAACATTGGGGTGTTCAAAGCAACTCAACGTTAAAGCATTATAGTGTATAATGTTGGGGCATTGGTGAGTTGCATGGCTAATATATTCAAGAATTGAACACGAGGGCACTATAGGACTTAATGTTGGGGCATTGGTGAGTGGATTGCTAACATATTCAAGTATTAAATGCAGGGCCTTATAAGGTTGAACGTTGGGGCACAAAAACATAAGTGAAAATAATTTATCTTTGTTTTATTTTATTTTACCAAGGTATTATATAGATATTCCGGGGTGTTCAAAGAGTTGAACACCAAGGCATTCAAATATTTATAGCGTCGAAGCATTTCTATCAATACACCACATTTTGTAATGTATAAACTATTTATATTTATTTGCACTGTCAACCAAAATGAGAGCCATACTGGTGTGGGTTAGTTGTACTTATGTGAACAATATTCTGATTATGAATCAGATCCGTATGAGATGCGAAAAGTCATTATAAATTAAAAAAAAAAAAAATCTTTCTTAATCAGATTGAAGTGTATCACATTATGAGATAATATTTACATGGTCCACCTTACTAATACGGTATTAAATAGTGTATTGACAAATATAATCTAGACTATACTGGTTAAACATATAATGAGACAAATATAAGCAAAAGTGTTATCTAATATTGCTAAAGCGTAGGGGTAATATCAGTAACTTATATTTGATCATTAACAAGTTAATATGAAACACATTTACCCAATATTAGTAAAGCGCAAGAATAAAGTGTGTTGAGGATTAGAAGTAAGAGTTGCATCAAATACAATTGACAAGAGTTGTCTATCTTTTGGATTTTACAAAGGCCAATATTACTAAAGCATGAGGCCTGAGTAGAATATTGATTGGATCTACTTCTCATTGTAAAATTTAAAATGCTTGAATTTTTGCTTTCCTGTTTAAGAGATTCTAACAAATATGTAAAGCAATGGGAGGGCATCTTTAGATTGAAAGTATTTACTAGTTATAAAAATGTTAATATTAAATTATTAGAAATGAATCTGCTAAACATCTCTTGTCTTGTCTTATGCAGATAAAATAAGAAGAATACAAGCAATCTGTTAGATATACATATTAGACATACACAAACGAAAGGGCACCAGAGTAATAATTATGATTGACTCAAAATTTTAAAATTATTTTAGATTTGGTATAACTTGAATATATCATAGATCAGTAAAAGATAAGAGGTGTTTTTGATAATATTTCTTCTTAAGAGGTTTAGATTATTAGATAAAGATGATTTGAGAGTCAATTCACAAATATATCTTGACCTCAATATATACTAATATTCAGTGGGAGCATGTGTATAGAAATAGTACAAGTAATATTATGCTTTTTATCGAAAGAATTAGTTTGATATATCTAAATCCACAAGATAAGAATAAATGCAAAGGAAATTTTTTTCATTGCAATATAGTTAGACTCAGTAAATGTTACTATCTAAACTACCTTGAAATAGACAATCTAAACCCCTTAAATGAATGTCTACTAAAATATTGACATTTCATCAACATCTAATGCTAGAAAAGGCTGTGTATTAGACATCGCTTATTCGTCTCATGTCTACAATTGTTGTATGATTTGAGAAATGCTAAGAAGATACTAGAAAGGAGAAGTATATCTTTTCGTATGAAATAGAGATTTCCAAAAATGATGAAACTGTTTAGACTTTTAGTCACTTCTCTCTTCTGGTAGAAGCATTACGTTGTATACCAATTATTTTATACCGAACATTATCAAATACATAATATCCATTCTTGTGTAAGACACTGAAGGTTATCATGTACATAGAAGGAATTGTTTCTTATATTTACATAATGTTGATAATGTATCATCAACTAAATGTCAACTGATGACAGACCAATAGAATTTAGATACAACAGTAAATATCTTGAATAAATTGGTGAACAGATAAAGTAGTAAGTTTGAGAACTTTGAATATTATAAAATTGTGGCAAATGAGACTAGGATATACGGGCGTAAGATACCTAACCCATCTAGTTAAAAGTGGTCAAATACTTGATCTTATTGTATGACCTTATTAGGTTTATAACTATTGTATTCAAGGGAAGATTACCAAGTCTCTATTGTTAGTGTACGACACTATGCCAATGAATTTATTGGAACTTGTAAATAGAGATGTACGTGGTCCAATAAATTACACTATTATAGGTAAGTTTCCTTACTTTGTTGTCTTCATCGATAAATATCATGATCTAAACATGTGTTTGTTGAAACATAATTTGGAAACTTTTGAAATGTTCAAAGCGCTTTCAACTGGAGTAGAGAAACCAACCACCATATGTATTAAACGTCATTGATAAGATTGAAGCGATAAATACATGAGCAATGGATTCCTGAAACAGTTATAAGAGAATGAGATTCTTACTCACTATAGTCTTGCAGGTATTCCTAAAACATAATAGTAATTGCCTAAATTGTACTATCACTCAACGAAGTTGTAAAGTCTTAGATGGTGGAAAGAACTTGGTGAGGAATCATTGAACAAGCTTTTCCCATGTTGTAATACTTTCCGGTTCCAATGATTGAAACGATCCCTTTGCCTTGTCTTTAAAAGAGAATGGCAATAAGTGTTGGTAAATGACGTCCTCCGTGACTCTATTTAATTTGATAGTATCACACATCTCCAAGAATATTACAAGGTGAACATTTAAGACTTCCTTTGGAAATCCCCCATATTGATTTTGTTGAACCATGTTAATGAGGGTTGGCTTCTATTCAAAATTGTTGGTTTGAACTACTTGGCGTCGAATCCCCAAATAGTTCTCATTAACCACAGGCCTAAAATAGTTCCTCATACCCATGGTTGTTGGTTATTGTTGACTTCGTCGACCATAACTTGAGTTAATCTCTCATTTCTCTCCTAAGCCTCTGAAAAGTATGCTTAACTTCTGATCAAAAGGCAAAAGCCCCAAGCTATGAGCTCTTTTCATACACATTCAAACAACCAAAACAAAACCATAAATAAAAAAGAATAAAGAAAAATAAAATGTGTAAATTAAAATCAAGTTGTGTATCTACAATATTAGCACAAATTCAAAATTTACAATCTCCGGCAATGGTACTAAATATTTGTTTGCAAAATTATACACACGCGAGTTGTAACTGCAAGTGCACGGGTCGTGATCAGGTAATAAAGTGATGAATGAGTATCATGCCTACGAGGATTAGTGTCCTAAATTAATGCTAAGTACTACGGTGTTGGCAACTAAATTTATCTAGGCTAATCTAAATGATAAGTTGAATTATGAAATTAAAAATGCTTAAAACTAAATAACTTGATAAATTAAAGGAATGAAAGCTCTATGGCAATGGGATTTTAGGGACTTGATTTTCCTTTATTATTTCTATGCACTTTATAATTAGTGATTAATAACTAATCTAATGTATTCATTAATCAAGAGTTGAAGACTAATCTTATTCCCTCTTTCGAATGCCGAATGAGACTCTATGCATATACAATTAAGTTGATTTTCCTATCTAACTCATTATAAAAACATGCATTAAGAAACCCTTAAATGATTTCCCTAAATCTAATAGTGTCCCAACTCATTAAACTTAAGGTTATAATTTTTAAAATCAATACATGGATTAAACTTCTCCAAATACATAACCCAAGCATTTAAAACATCTAATATATTTCTCAATGCAATTAGAAGTATTAAGCACATAAAAAACATATAAATGAATAAAAATTAAATAGTCATTAATCACAAAATAACATCAATACATGGAATTCAATAGAGTTCATAATCTAGTAATCCATAATAAAATATTCAATTACATCCAACCAAATATTTATAAAACACAATTATGTTCAAATCAACACAAAACACAATTATGAACTAAAAATAAATGTAAATGAAGTAGAGAGAGAAGAAGAAATTAGTTGGAGAAGTCTTTAAAGCCTTTAATCTTCAATAATCTCCTTTAATCCAAGCTTCAATGGTGTTGCTCTTATTAAAAACCCAAGTTTATCTCTATTTCGTGCTCTCTTTTCATAATGTGAGAAGTGACTAAATGGTAGTATTTATAGGCTTCAAATTAGGGCAAAAATGCGGCTAATAAAATCGGTAATGACGCCTAGGCGCTACTTTTTGGCACCCAAGCATCAAGCATTCTGCCCGATTTGGCGCTTGGGCACCGAGCATTGTAGCAGCTTGGCACTGTAGCAAGTTACTATATCACCTTTACTATTCATCAAAACTGTTCATAAACAATGTAGCATATTTGGATTTTTGCTTTTTTTTCTTTGAATTTTCATCCCAAATAGCTTCATTAACTTGAAACCTATAAAATAAAATTAATACACATAAAAGTCATATATTCTTATTTAAATTAAACAATTATCAAGTTTAGAAGAGATACAATATAATATATAAAATATGCTTATCAACCAACAGATATCGCACAGAGCCGTCAATGGAGGGTCTTCTTGAGTTTAGTAGTATTCATGGTCTTTGACCTAAGCGGCACGAGGGGTTTACGAGTGATCTACTATGCTTTAATTTCACGTATGTTAAAGACCTTTTATAGTTTGAACTTAGGGTGTCATTAGGTATGGTCCGATGCTCATGGAATTTGGTGCGTATAAATTTGGGGTCCGTTAGCTCATATGGGTTAGTTGTATATTATAATGCTCGAAAATTATATTTTAGGAAGTCTTATAACTATAAGAGGAACCCTAAAAAAGAGTTTTTCGTAGGTTTAAACAACATAGCAAAGAAGTTTTTGTATATTATTTATGGAAATAAAAATTTAGAGAAATTCATAATCAAACATATAGAGATTTGACAGTGATGATCTATGTCTCTACTCTTCTGGGATATAGGTGATGAAAGGGTTGTACGTATATGTTATAACCTTAACTTGCATGATTCAATTCGTTATTTTATAATATCTATAATATATGTGTAGGGCATTATTCACAGACTTACAGAAGAGTTTTGTAAGATAAACAGTTATAAACCTAGAAAGTCTCACAGTATGAAGTGTACTCATTGAGTTAGGGTATAGTAGCTTGACCTAAAAAGTTTCAAAAAATGGGATTTTTTCAAGATCTCTCGAGAAGCACACTTGTTAATATTTAAGTGTTACACCTATATTTTATTTGTTAAAGTTATTAACCAATAAAATCTTGACACTTGGCACTATACATGGAAAAGTGAGTAGACATTTGACTTTAATTCATGGAAAAGTGAATGGACACTTGACATTATGCATGGAAAAGTGAGTAGGCACTTGACTTAATGTATGGAAAAATGAATGAACACTTGCCATCATGCATGAAAAAAATAAGTAGACACTTGACTTTAATGCATGGACAAGTGGCCTTCATGCATGGCATTTGTGGGACAATTACCTTTTGCTGGATACTTACTGGACACTTGTCCATGTGAAGAGAATAATATGTTAAACAAATGAAAAGAGTTTCATTTAGTGAATGCAATGTGTATATTTGGCCATTAGCTCTTCAATCAAAATAAGAGTTTATTTTTGGTAAGGTGAGAGTGTATATTCAGCCAAGTGAGAAAAAAAGAATACAAGAGTTATGTTTTGGCTTCATAGAGCTTAACACCATTCATTCATGAAATTATGTTTTTCCTCTAATTCCCATTTTTTACCAAATTAAGAGAGACCAAAGCAAGAGTTGCTTGAATAATCCATTCGAAAATTATGCTACAATTCTAGATTCTTAATCCCAGGTGTTGAGGACTATAATTGTTTATGAATTCACTTCAAAATGAGACCCACAAATTAATTCCGCACTAAAAGTCTTCTAGGGTAAGTTTTTCTATTAATGTAATTGATTTACATCTGGTGTATGTTTGTTGAATAGGAAATTAGATTTCCATTCCATTGTGTATATGTGTGTTTGACATGGACTAAATATTCAATGAGCACTATCACATGCATACACCTATTATACACTTCAACAATGGTATTAGAGCATGTTTATGTGTTATTCTGGGTAAATAGAGTTTACTTGAGGTTTTTGGAATGCCTAGGAACAATTGATACTTCATTTTCAAGTGTAGAACCCAATCTTAGTTCGAGGGAACCCTAGGGTGTTTCATGCTTAGCGCAGGGGCGTTCATGAATTTGGATGAACACTAAGGCAGTGGGTGTATAATGCTACGGCGTTCAAGGCATAGACTCTATTTTTCATTCTTTTGCATGTGATGTTTATATTATGCCATATAACTATTATATCATTGCCATATAAATTATTGTCATTTGTTTACTTTATTAATTACAATTGGAGCCCTATTAATGAGATTAGTTGTGCTTGTGTAATACAAATATTTGTTTATAAATTAAATCCTGATGAAATGTGGATAAATTACAAAATATTTCTTAATTAGATTAAAAATGTAATTTTTTATGAGATAATTTTATTCATGGTCCGTCTTGTCAATACAGTGTTAGACATGTCACCTGCCCTTCCCAATATTGCTAAAGCATAAATGATTGGTTTGTGTGATTTGGACTATGCTTGAATATAAAATGAGATAAATATAAGCGAAAGTATTATTTAATATTGCTAGACTGTGAAGGTGGTATCAGTAACTTATATTTAATCATTGAAAAATTAATCTAGAACATATTTACCCAGTATTACTAAAGCGTAGGGATAAAGTGCATTTAAGATCAGTGATAAGAGTTGCATGAAATGCAATTGATAAGAGTTGTCTACCTTTTGAATTTTACAAAGGTCAATATTGCTAAAGTATGAGGTTGGAGTAGTGATTGTTGCTATAGTAGCTAAGCGCAAGCGCACACTATCGCATCAAGTAATATAGAATTTTAAGTTCAAGTATTGATCCCACATGGATTATTTGATCTAATTCTTTCAATCAAGTACTAAAATTATAACTACTTAACTTTTATTCAGAAAATTATAATCTGAATTTAATTAACTAATCTAACTCTATCAATTAAATTAAACAAAATCAAAGGATAGACTTCACAAATAAAGATATTCTAGGGTTTTAACTCGTTCTTTAATATTTTATTAGATTTATTAACCTCTTAGTTAATCTCTTAATACAAATTGTTGGCTTAGACACTAATCTCATCACAAGTCTCTGTTGACAGTCAGTTGATTATATTATACATTCTAACAATCACCTATATGTCTATGGTAATCAAATCATAATGTAATTCATTAAGATCAAGTTTAAATTATACCATACATACCACCTAGGTATATCTATCATAGATGGAACTCATAGTTGTTACCCTATGATCGTGCATCAAACTATCATAGGCTAAAGACATGAATCCATTCATCTAGTTTATCATGGTTCCTTAATCATTCAAAATATTGATCAGGTATAATGAAAGCATTAAGCACAAGATAAAATGAATCAATCTATTTTATTAAGATCCTAAACTAAGAATTAACAAAATTTAAATCCATACTAAGTTCACATAGTTTAACCTTAGATGAATAATTTAGTCAATAAAAAAACCAAAAGTATCTAACTAATTCATAAAGATCAATAAGAACAAAAACATAATGATAAATAAAGACTAGAAAAACTAATCAAAGTAACTCTTTAATGTGCTTCTCGCTTATCTTTGACTTAAAGCTTGAATCTTGATCATGGTTCTTTAATCTTTGATTTTGTGTTGTGAATTCGTTCTCTAAGTTTCCTCTCTATTTTTTTTCTCTTCCTCTCTTAATTAAGGTTTTTTGGCCTTCTATTGATAGGTATATGACTTCAAATTATGGTTAAATGTTAAATACAAGTCAGAGTATGATTACTGTTCACGGGTTACTATAACGAATCACTGTAGCTATTACTGTAGTAATTTGATGTTTTTGGATTATTTTCATTAGAGTTTCGACCTTATTTGCTCTATTGACTCTAAACCTAAATGATAATAAAATACATAAAAATCCAAATACTATTAATTCCTACGAACAAATATTAAATTTGAAAGATAGAAATATTAGACTTATTTAACCCTTATCAAGTAGAAATATCAATTGGATTTACTTCTCATTGTGAAGTTTAAAAAGTTTAAACTTTCATTTCTCGTTTGAGAGATTAAAAAAAATGTAAAGTAATGGGAGGGTGTCTTTAGATTAAAAAATATCTACTAGTTATATCCATGATCTAAGGCGTTATCAAATAACGATTTTGAAATGTTTTCTACTAACATTTACTATTTTTGTCTTATGAAGATAAGATGGCCTTGAATAATCTGTTAGTTCGTATACTTGATGCACACTAATTGAAGGGTGTCAAGAATTACTCTGACTGGCTGATGAATCTCAAAATTATTTTAAATTCAGAAAAGCTTAGATATGTGATTGATCAAAAGATGTCTAGAGATGTTTTTGATAAAGCTACTTAGGAATAGCTTGAGACATATCAGAAAAGGGTTGATGATGATTCGAGAGTCAAATTATACATCATCACCTCGATGCCAACTGAACTTCAGAGGGAGCATATGCACATGGATAGTGCAAGTAGTATTATACTTTATTTGAAGGAGTTGTTTGGAGATAGATCACAAGTTAATCTATATAGGATCTCCAAGACACTCTTTCAATGCAAGTTGGCTGAGGGTAGTCCAGTTGGTCTGTATATACTTAAAATGATCTCTTACATCGAAAATTTGAAGACTCTAAATATATCTCTGAATAATAATTTGAGGACTATTTTTTATTCTCTAGTCTCTGCTGAGGTCATTTGCATAGTCTATTATGAACTTTAATATGCAAGGGTTGACTCCTATATATACTAATACACAAGACAGCTTAAAAGGATATGAATAAAGGGGGTATGACCTTCTACGTTCAAGGTAGTGATCCATTTTCTATCTCGAAGGCTTCTAAGATGTCTAAAGGAAAGAAGAAGAAGCAGTTACCTTATGCAGATCCTCCAAGACAAGCCATATCTAAGTCACATAAGAAGAACAAAGACAAAGGAACATATTTTCATTGTAGTGAGGACGGACAATGAAAGCGTAATTATCCGACGTTTCTTGCCATAGTCAAGAAGAACCCATCAAGTATATGTTTGCCTATCATTGATATTTCATTAGCATTTGATGCTAGTACATGATGGGTATTAGATACCACTTATTCTTTCACATATGCAATATATTGCAGGGTCTGAGGAAAGTTAGAAAGCTACAATTTAGAGAAATACAACTTCATGTTAAACATAGAGATTTTCTACATGTCGAGGCTATTGGACGTGTTGAATTATTTCTTCCTTGTGATAGAACTTTAATGTTGTATAATTGTTATTTTGTACCAAACATTATTAGGCAAATTATATCATTTTTATTGTTAGACATTGAAGGTTATTATATATTTATTCAAAATCATTCCTTGTACTTATATGATGTGGATAATATTTTATTAGCTGAGTATCAGTTGATGAATGATCATTATATTTTAGATATAATAGGAAATGTCTTGAATGCACAGGTGAACATAAGTGTTAGTTTGGAAACTTTGAATCATACAAAATTATGGCATATACGATTAGGTCATATAGGTATAAGATGCATATCCCATTTGGTTAGGATGGTTAGATACCTGATCTTATCATAGAACTCTATCCAGTTTATGAATCTTGTACTCAAAGAAAGATGACACTGATTCATTTGTTAGTATTGAATATAGTGGTACTGATTCATTAGAACTAGTACATGGTTATGTATGTGGCTCAATGAATCACACTGGTATGGGTGAGTTTTGATACTTTGTCATCTTTATTAATAATTTGTCACAATATAGATATATGTTTCTGATGAGACACAAGTAGGAAACTTTTGAAATGTTCTAAAATTTTTGACAAAAGGTAGAGATATAAACTAGTATGTATATTAAATGTCTTCAATAAAATCTACGTGGTGAATACATAAGCAATGAATTCATAGATTACTTGAAAGAGAATAGGATTCTTACTCAATATAGTCATTCAAGTACTATTCAACACAATGGTGTTTCGAAGAGGATGATGAGCTTTATTAATCTTCTAGAATATCTATGAGGTTATACTCTAGAAACATCTGTCCACTTGTTGAATAGAGTTCGAACAAAAACTATTCTTACTACTCCGTATAACATATGAATTGAGAGGAACCTAAGTCTTAAGTATGTTAACATTTGGGGTTGTCCTACTTAAATAAAAATACGCATTTGGATAATCTTTTACCAAAGGAGTAGAAGTATTGGTTCATTGGATATCCAAAATACTATAGGATATTAATTCTATGATCTAAAGGAATAAAACATGTCCATTGCTCGTAATGCCACTTTTCTTGAGAAACAGTTTCTCATAAACCATAGAGATTGTAGAAGAATTGAACTTGATGAAGTCAATCCAGAGGTTTATAAACTGATGATGGAACCTCAGGCTCAATAGAGTGAAATACCTTTGACACAACTTTGACGTAGAATAGAAAAAATGTCAATGCCATCTGTAAGGCATAGTATGATACTTAAAGATGCTATTGAGGTTTTCTTAGTTGAAAAAAGAGATCATTTGACTTATAGAGAGGCAATGTTGGACATCGATTCGAGAAAATGGCAAGAAATCATGAAATTTAAAATTGAATATATGCTTGACAATCAAGTTTGGCACTAGATTGAGCTTCTAAAGGAATTATTTCTATTGGATGTAAATGGGTTTACAAGCAAAAGCATGGGCCTTATAAGGAAACCTTTTTACTTATAGCCATGCTAAATTTTATTCAAATTTTGTTGGCTATTATAGCATATTATGATTTTGATATCTGAAAACTGGATGTAAAGACGGCTTTCCTAAATGGATATATTGAGAAAAGGATATTTATTGAGCAACTTGATGGTTTTACATTTAGCCTGACTTTTAATCTAGTTTGTAGACTAAAGAAGTCCATTATGGACTTAAGTAGGCTTTTTAAAGATGGAATATTTATTTTGATGAACTAATTAAAAGGTCTAGCTTTATTAAAAAACAAAGAGGAAACATGTACATACAGAAAGGTCAGTGGGAGTACGATTGTCTTTTTTATTTTTTACATGGATGATACAATCATTATTGAAAATGATATTGGTATGTTATAGTTAGTCAAGAGTTATCTAAGCAAAAAGATCTTTATGAAGGATTTAGGAGAGGCTTTCTGTATATTGGGTACAAAACTTTATAGAGATAGAGATAAGAGGTTGATAGGATTCTCTCAATCTTCGTATATAAAAAGTGTTCTTGAACGGTATAACTTTAGTAAGTGTAAGACAATAATGTACCTTTCAAACTACTATATGCATCAGCTGTGGGTAGCTTGTTGTACACCATGTTATGTACAAGATTTAATATTAGTATGGCTGTAAGTGTTATGAGCTGGTAACAGTCTGATCTTGGTAACAACCATTGAATGGTTGTGAAACATATCTTAAAATACCTTAAGGGTATAAGGGATAAGTATTTTTTTTAATTTCTGGAAAGAATGACTTACAAGTGAGAGGATACACTAACTCAGACTTGCAATTTAATCCAAATGATAGAAAGTCTACATTTGGATATGTCTTTCTTCTCAAAAGTGCCATAGATAGTTGAAAAAGTGTCAAGCAAGTGTCCATAGGTGATTCACCATGAAGGCAGAATACATTGCGGCTTTAGAAGCTGCAAAAGAAGCGGTGTGAGTACACAAGTTTATCACAAAACTCGGAATAGTTCCAAGTTCAGTGTATCTCTATCTAGATCAATATGTGACTATATCTAGATTGTCCAGATGATTAGTTTTTGATGACTATAGGCTTAGCGAAAGCCCGTATAGGTATACAGGTATTCAATAAGAATTGGATATTTACCAAACTCATGAAGACCTCCAAAAGACATCTCATAGAGCCATCAATGGAATGACTTCTTGACTTGAGTAGTATTTATGGTCCTTTAACCTGAGCATCATGGTGGACTTATAAGTGATCCACCATTTCATGTATATCATAGACCTTTCATGGTCTGACTTTGGGTGTCTTCAGGTATGGTTTGATGCTTATAGAATCTAGTACGCGCAGATATAAGATCTTCAGCTTATATGGGTGAGTTGTATATCTTGATTCTTCAAGATTGTATTTTAAGAAATCTTTGACCATAAGCAAAAACCCAAAAAAATAGTTTTTTTTTGTATGTATAACAATATCGCAAAGGAGTTTATGGATATTATTTACAAAAATACAAATCTAGAGATAAGTTCACGGTTAAATATATTGAGATTTGAGGGTGATGACCAATGTTTTCGCTCTTCCAGGATATAGGTGATTAAAGTATTATATGTATATGTTATAATCTCAACTTATTTGCTTCAATGCGTATTTCTGTAACATCTGTAACAGTATGTAGGGCATCGTACATGGACTTGCGAAAGAGTTCTGAAAGAAAAACGTGTAAACCTAGAAAGTCTTATAATATGAGGTGTACTCATTAAACACTGGGGTATAGACATTTGACCCAGGAAAGATTAGAAAGCAGGATTAGTTTAGGAACTCTCAGGAAGCACACTTGTTAAGGTTTAAGTATTAAACTTATATTTTATTAGTTAAAATTGTTAACTAATAAAATCTTGACACTTGGCACAATGCATGAAAAAGTGAATAGACATTTAACTTTAATACATGCAAAAGTGAATGAATACTTAGCATCATGCATGAAAAAGTGAGTATAGTTGACTTAATGCATGGAAAAGTAAATGGATACTTAGCAGCATACATGAAAATGTGTGTAGACACTTGATTTTAATGCATGAAAAAGGTAATGAACAAGTGGTCTTTATGCATGGCATTTTGTGAGACATGTGCGTTTTGCAAGGATACTTAGTGGACACTTGTCCATTTGAAGAGAATAATACATTAAACGAATGAAAGAGGTTTCATTTGGTGAAGGCAATGTGTATATTCGGCCTTTAGGTCTTCAACCAAAAGAAGAGTTCATTTTTTGGTAAGGTGAGAGTGTATATTCAAACAAGTGATAAAAAAAGAACACAAAAGTCATGTTTCGGCTTCTTAGGGCTTAACACCAATTGTCCACGAAAAAGAGAGAATAAGTAAGTGTTGCTCTTTTCTTTTAAGTCCTTTTTTTGCTCAAATTGAGAGAGACCAAAGTAAGGGTTTCTTGAATAATACGTTCTAAAATTAGGCTATAATTTTAGATTCTTAATCCCACCAGTATTAAGAACTAGAATTGTTTATGAATTCGCTTCAATGTTAAACCCACGAATCGATTCTACAACGGAAGTCTTCAAGAGTAAGTTTTCTATTAATGTAATTGATTTGCATTTGGTGTATGCTTTTTGTATAGAAAATTAGATTTCTATTCCGTTGCATGTATGCATCTTTGATATGCATTGAATATTCAATTAACACTATCACATGCATGCACTCATTATGCACTTAAACATATAAGTGGTAAGTATATTTTCATTTGAGATACAACCCTCCACATGCACCTCTTGACTTATGTCTGTTAGATTAAAATTTAAATTTGATCTACATGTTTAAATGAACCATTACTTCAAGCCAATAGGTGTCATCAACAGTTGTATTATTTCATATTTAATATGAAAGAATACAATCTCATAAATAGTTGTATATATAAAAAGGTAGGAGATAACTTTTTCACTAATGTGTATTTTAAAATACTTATCAGGCTATGAACCAACCATTAGACAACTAATGTATCTCACAGGAACTTGGTAAAACTAGGGTTTTATCAACTAATACCCCTTCTGCGTGAGTCAGAGGACTAGCTACCCACATTGAATTCTCTTCAAGTTGTTTTGTATTTTTTGCACTTTATGACATTGTGCTTAGCTGGATTTATGAGTGCTCTAGAGATGTCTGCCTAAGCTCTCATAGAAATTGATTCAATTTCACACTTATATAGGTGAATTTTCATCAACTGTATTCTACAATTAAACACCCTACCATACAATATTAGGCTATGGAGTTCATTAAGACTATAAAACTCAACCTTATTTACTGCAACAAGTACTTTCTTGTCATAGGGAGGACTCAAGATTATATTGGAGATACAAAACAATAAGTTACTTATTCTTACCCCTATGAACCTACTTTTAGGATCTCCAATTATATAGGTGGAATTACCATTACTCTTGTCATATGCTTTAAGTATAGTCTACTACCCCTCGACGTCGAATCACTAACCTTATTTAGTGATTTGTTAGAGGCTTGGACAAATTCTACTTTAACCTTATAGAATTTTGGCTTTCATAGCCAAACATAAGCAATTTTATATCAAAATTGTTTACTTTTCTCACTATGATATTCAATCACAACTTTTGAATATTCAATATTCAAATATATTCATTTTAATAGGCTAAATTGAAAATATTAGAGATAACAATATACATCTAAATAAATTAGTGCTGCAGCCCCATTACTCAAGCCAAAGTCATACAGTGGCATAATATAGGCCTGGTCCCGCAGTGTCACTTCTCTGGCGTTACAGCTCCAAGCTCCTCACTTGCATTGGTTTTTCTTATTCAGATGCCAATAATATTCCTTATCAAATATATAATAAAGAAAACTTCAGAAATTTAATTTATTTATACTAAACTACGCTTTAAATGTCAAATTCTCATGATGAATTACAATATATGTATATATATATATCACTTTATGCATAATAAATTTTGTAGTGATTCTCATGAAATCACATGTTCCTTTCATATGCAAATAATTTAATGCATTAGAATTAAAAATCATAATATACCATGCATAATACATTACATGTCTAGATCCATGAAATAGAATAAATAATAACAATCACACCTTGTTACCATTGTAGATCACTTCATCTATCAAGTAATAGTTTTATCCTTAAGATTGTTGGAAATTTTAGAATCTTAATGGATGCTTCATATAAAATAGATCAAACATACAACGGATGATAAGCCAAGGCATGTAGAGTACATAGTACTTAAGGATAAATTTTTCTTATCTAAGACATTGTCCTAGTGCAACCAGGTTATATGGCGGTCTACCCTCTAACATTCACTGGCTTAGTTCTGTATGGGTGCACTCCTAAGAATATAGCCTTAGAACAACTCTTTGTAATTTTACACATTCTTTTTTCTAGTATCAACACATATATTTATAAATGGTAAGTACCATTTCATTTTAGACACAATTCTCCACATGCCCTCTTGGTTTATGATCGTTATATCGAAATTTAAATTTAATTAATAGTTTAAAATGAACCATCACGATTTTTAAATTAACAGTTGTCATCAATGGTTGTATTATTACATATTTAATATAAAAGCATGCACCTTCATAAATAGTTACATATATAAAATGAAATGAGACAACTTTTCATTAATTTGTATTTTGAAATCTTTATAGAATATCCAACAGATATGAGGGATTTAATATATATATATATATATATATGTAAACACATATATATGTAGATTTAAGAATATTTATCTTAAATTCAATCATTACTAATTCATTACTAGTTTGATGAATAAATATAAAAGTTAGAACTTTATGTCTTACTTTATTTATATATGAAGTTCTAAATAAATATTTATTTTGTACCTCAATACTAGAGATGGCAATTAAGCCCATGCACACAAAGTGCCTAACTTGGCTCAGGTGTTAATGAGGCTTAAATTTAAACAGGGCTTGGACCTAAGTCGATCTACAAAAGCCTTCACTCGAACTTGAGTATAAGTATTATTTTCATCTTTGTTTTTTTATTTCTTAATTTTATAATTTTTTATATAAATTTTAAAAATCAGCAGGTCCTTTATTTTGAAAGAAAATTTCATAAAATAAATTATTCTAGCATATTTAGGTCCCTAAATTGTTAATTTTTTTTAAATGATTAAAGTACTTTTATTATTATTGAATTTTCTGACCAATAAATGTAATGAGTATATACGTGAATAAAAAGATATTTCAGTGATTTCCAAATTGTTTTAATAACAAGTCTAAACAAAACAACACTCGGTCAAAAGCATGCCAATATTGGTCACTCTCCATCTTTAGTCCAAGAAATGACACAAGTCAATACAACCAGAAAACACAAAGGTGAACTAAAACTTGAGGACTCTAAGGAGCCACAAAGTAGCAAGAGCTAAGAAAACTCTTATAACACTCATATTCTTATGCCTTGCGCTATAACATAAATACTTATACACACAATATGTGCAAAATAAAATTCATTCATTTTTGAAATTACACCATGTTAAAAGTTAAAAAGGTATAGGAATTTTAGTGAGAACCCCACTCTTGTAGCAATATTTAAAAAAAGGTCCATACGAAAAAAAAAAGGTGAGAGATACTCTATCCAACTCATGCCTTGGCTATCTCAGCATCTAGATCCTTAAAAGGATCCTCCTACCTCAGAATTAAGCCATATGTAATCTGAGCTAGTCTCTCTATATGTTAGACCAATTTCTCCATAGCAAAACTAACATTGCCATTATCTTTACATACTCCCATTCAGGCATTCAACACTTTGGTAGACAAATGCTCTATTTTTGTCACACTCATATAAAACAACATTTCAAATTGTTCTATGAACATATACTTGAAAGTTGGCATAATAAAAAATTCCAGCACTTAAGTTTGGAACTTGTTTCACCAAATTTTATAGTAGAGGGATTGTTTCTTCAAGGACCGAGCATCTTTTGGAAACTCCTATTTGGCCACTGAACTGATAATGAAGCCAAAGAATTGGTACTGTGGGATTGATCATTGAACACAACCTAGAATTATTCTACAAGTTGTTTATAAGATGGAACAACTAGACTTGGGAGGTAGAAACAAAAACCCCTAAAATAAGAATGTTGGCTTTTTAGTTACGTGATTTAATATTTAATGATAAAAAGTCCTATGTTGATCGTAATAAATTAGTCTATTAGGCATTGAAGGTTTAAGTATATAAGGAAGGCATATTATAAGCAAACAAAGTAATCATAGCAACTCAAGAATTTCAAGATTTCAAAAAAAAGAAAAGAATTTTGGTAATTATACTGGTACCTCATGGGACTAAATTTATGCCTAAAAGTATTGTACTTAGAAAAAGATAATTGTGTTAGATTTTCAAAGAATTTTATAGAAGTCAATTTGGAGTTGTATAGAGAGAATTATGGCTAAATCATTTATGTTTGTACAGATGAACAAGGTTAAACCAGATGAAACTTCTACAAAATTAGTAAAAAGGTTTTACTAGCCTGTTCAAACTGGACAATTTGAAAATATCAATTTTTAGTGTGGTTTGTTTTTTGGTTTATATAGAATGAAACTAGATGGAAATAGAGGAAAAATCATATGTTATAGTTTAAATAATGATTTTGAATTAGATGAGCAGTTTATTTTTCAATGGGTATATTTTGAATGCAATAGCAATATTTTTTTTAATTTAATGGTCATATTTTAAAAAAAATCTAAAACTGTATTCCAAACCGGATGTGTGCTTTGAACAATGAACACTATAGTAAAGACTAGTTGAACACTATAGTAAAGACTAGTTTTGAGTTCTAACAACTAGTTTTCTAATTTCTCTATAAATATCTCAATTAAGAAAGCTAAAAAATATGAGGACATAACATTTCAACATCTTTCATCCCTCATTGTGATTACGTCTTTAAATTAACTCATTTGAGTGCTTAAATCATATTTTTTTGATCTAATTTTGTTTTGGGTTTAATTAAGTGTTTGTGAGAAATAATTTGAGAGTAGTATGATACTTATTTGATGTAAAGGTTTCTTAACACTTTAAAAAGTCAAGTTTATTAAATCTTAACCTTAATTTAAGACAAACTTAATGGAATCTTCAATGTGAGTTGCTTGAGGTGTAGACATAGGTCGTGTAGAGTATTGAACCATGTAAACATTTGGATGTCACTCTTTCTATTTCTTATTCTCTTATTTATTGCAATTATCTTACACTAATAAATTGATTTATATTTTAGTAATTGTATAAAAAAATTTATTTTAAATTATATTAGTGCATTAAATTTTTAAATACTTTAAAAAGTCAAGTTTATTAAATCTTAACCTTAATTTAAGACAAACTTAATGGAATCCTCAAAGTGAGTTGCTTGAGGTGTAGACATAAATCGTGTAGAGTATTGAACCATGTAAACATTTGGATGCCACTCTTTCTATTTTTTATTCTCTTATTTATTGCAATTATCTTACATTAATAAATTGATTTATATTTTAGTAATTGTATAAAAAAATTTCTTTTAAATTATATTAGTGCATTAAATTTTTAAATACTTAATTCCACCACCTTCTTGAGTTTGCCTACCTAAATTTTAAAGAAAGAAATGATAAGCTTAAACTAAGGCCACAAGCTATAATCAATGAATAGAACAATTAAGAGAAGGACAAGAAGCTTACCAGCAACTGTAGACTCGAACATAAGAATCTTCAACGTTTTAGTAGGGGCGACATACGACATTTTCTTAGTAGGTTTTCTTTTGACCAACCACCTCTTAAAAATACCTAGAAGGCAGAACAACTATAAGCACTTGGCCAAACAAGTATAGCATAAATAACCAAAATAATTGAGAAACCAAATTAAAAAAAAAAAAAAGTACCTACAGAATGTGATCCCACGTACTGTCTTTTAGGAAAATGAGTACCAGATGATGATTCCTCAGAACAAGCTATAAAATCAGATTGAGAATAAAAAAAAGGATGCTATATAAATGACAAGACAACCATGGCTAAAGCTCACCAGTTTCCTCGAGAATTCCCTCCTCACAAGCTATCTTCTGACAAGGCAAAAAGAGATTTTTGGCCTCCATGCTAAGCTTGGAGGCCATATATTTCTTCTTTAATGGTTTTGCATAACCCTAATACAACAACTTCAACAATAGAAGGTTTAAAAGAGGTAGTTCCAATAACTTGAGCTTGGCTTGCAAGACTCTTTTAGTCAATCATAATACCTACCTCAAACCTATGACTTACAGTACCTTACTCGTCAAAGCCCTTCCCGATGCTTCTTACTAAATAGAAAAAAAATGACATGAATAATAACGAATGTACTGCCGAGAAAGAAGAATAAAAAGTGTACTTCAATTCCCTTATACCTCAGAATGGACGTCCTTCTTGCTCTCCTCTTCATCCAATGAAGAAATTTCCTCCATGCCAAAAGTATTACCAACTTGAAAACTATGAGATAGCTTGCGTCTTCTTCTTAGAATGTAGACGAAGTTATAAGCGGTCTGGTAGAAGATCTAAAGGTTGGAGAACTAGTAGCGTTTGAGGATCGATGTATTGACATCTTTACAGTTTTCTCAATCGAATTCGCGCCATTTGTGATCACGGTGTAAGGCATAGGGACCTCGTTGAATATATGAAATCCACATTGATTTTTGCTCTAGAGTCAAAGCACTTAGTACGCAATTCAATGAAAAGGCTAATGCTGGAGCCAACCGGCGCGTGTAGGGCCAACAACTTCTATATCTATATCCTTGAGATTCGTAAAGTTAACCATGAAATATAATCTAAATAGCACAATATATTTTTATTACATTTGAATTAAAAAAGTTTTTAGTCATGAAGAGGGATATAATGATTATGTTAAAATTAATAAATTTTGTCACTTAATAAAAATGTAAATAAAATTTTAAAAAATATTAAAATCTGCATATCTTTTTTTTTTAAATTATGAGAGCTTTAATATCATTTTTTTTCTTTATTATATGCTATAAATATTATAATTTTAAATTTGTAGAATCATCCCAAAATTTAATTACTAAGCATTTTTGAATCATTTCTCTCTCTTCTCACCTCTCTACTTTATACAAGTCAAAATCTTAAGAGTGTCCAATGATCAACTCTATTTGTAGAATGTCATAAAATTTTAACTCTATTTGTGGAATGTAATAAAAATGTAGAGATAAAAAGTTATTATTGAATAATAAAAATAAAATAAAAATCCAAATATGATATTCGCCCACCTCATTCTAAAGAATGATCCTAAAACTTAACTGGTAAGCTTTCTTTTGATCATTTTTCTCTCCCCTCACATGTTTACTTTTTACATGCCAAGATCTTAAAAATGCCCAAATATTATCCCACAACCCATAAAATATCATAAAAATTCAGGAACCGAAAGTTATGATTGAATAATACAAATAAAATATAAATTCAAAAATCACATTTTCCACCCCAATCCTTTAAAAAAGATATCAACTTTTATTATATACCAAAAGTGTTATAATTCTGAAACAGGAAAATGATCCCAATAATTAATCACTAAAGCTTTTTATTTTTAATCTTTCATCTCTCTCCTCGCATCCCTACATAATACCGAATAAAAAACGAGTAAAAATATCCATCTGCGTTTTGAGAAATCGCATGGAAGGAGAAATGGGGCGGTTATCGGAGGGTTGCATAGCGAACGTGATTTCCTTTACGAGTCCCCGCGATGCTTGTCGGCTTTTAAGTCCACGGCCGAATTCGACAAGAGCTCTTCTTTAGCCTTTGTCGGAACCCCATTCTTGTAGACGGTGGCAAAAAGGCAATTTGTTAATTTTCTTTTCTTTTGTTTCAGTTTTCGAAATATGAAATTTTATAATAATTCACACTCATACTGATATTTTGCATTGGAATGCTTTAGTTAAATTAAATTAATTTTCTTTGATAATTCGGCTGCTTGTGTCAACAGTGATTAGTTGTATGTTCAAGTGCTTGTGTGTTTGTTTGCCACAAATCAACAAGAGTTCTTTTGGGATTTGAAAATGCTCTTCAACAGCTTTTCACAGAAGCACTTGATATGTTTTGTCTTTTTTTTTTTTTTAGATATTTGTTTTTGTTTTTGTTTTTAATTTCTGTGATGTCTTTGCTTGAAAAACATTTGATAAGTTCTTGACAAAAAGTTCTTTCATCTATTATTATTATTATGGTTTTTGTAATACTTAACAGTGATAAGTCATCTTTTGGGATTAAAAAAGCACTTGGAGTGCATGTTCAAGAAACAATTGATATTTCTTTTCATTTTCTTTTTGCTTTACCCAAAAAAAAAATTACTGTGTTTTCTAGAAACACGGTGCCGAGTTCTGGACTATTAAGTACAAAGTGCTTTTTAAGTGCTTTTTCATCCGCTCCCTGTTTTTGATTTGGGAGAATTTTACAGCATTTCTTGCCTTCTATATGAAATGACAAAAATGCACCTAGTAGTATCCCGAAGGGTAAAAGAGGCAGTTCAATGCTAAGGGAGCCTGTTGTTATGAAATGAAAATGAATTGAGGAATTATAGTAGTTTGTTTTTGGTCTCACGTAAAATCTCTTTTTGTTGTGTAATTGAAGTGGCCATAGAGGTTAAACTCCCTTTATATGCCTTTAAAGCCAATAGAATTTGCAGACGACTGTGTTGAAGACTCTTGTTTAAATTTTTAATGTCATTAAATCAATCTCTATGTTATTTATTTATTTATTTTTTATTTTGTTAATAGTTATTCAAACTGAAATCACACTAAATGTCATCGATGAATTATTTTATAGTTTTTTATTTTAAAAAAAAAAAAAAAGCTTCCTTTCACCTGCAATGAAGACGTGCTTTTAAGAATTACAAGACCTTCATTAGAACTTCTTAAAAGGTAATCTCAAATTGGGCTACATTTTACTTGGGTTGACTTTGGTTTATGGTTTATGTCATGCATTGAAAATTTTAAATGGGATTTAGGTCGAGGGTGAAGAAGTTGAGATATCGAATTGTGTAAATATCGATTGTGTTTAATTTTCTTTTTTAATATATATTTTGTACTTATTGTTTTATTTGATTGATTGCATCTATCACTTTAATATTGACAAATTGTTTGTTAACTGATATGTATATTATCAAGCTATATTTAATTGAAAAATTATCAAATAATAATAAAATTAGTATAAGATTAATTTAAAAACTGTAGTAAAGTGTGATAAATTTTTTGTTATTATTCATTTAAAAAATATATTTATTTAGTTAATTAAATTTTTTATAAGACTTTTTCTTGTTCTCAACATTTGGATTTTTCTTTTACTTAATTTAAGTAAATGTAAAATTTGTGTTGAACAGCATGACCACCCATGAACAGACTTAAAAGTAGAAAGGTAACGCCCAAACCACTCTTATGCGGCGTAAACCGTGTGTCAAATTCATCAATTTTTAGGCTTATGGTGTGAACTGTGAAAATAAAAGTGATAGACATGCGCGAGAAAATTTATAGCTAATCCTACACGAGCTTTTGATTAGAGAAATTCAACGTGGATTGGATTAGGCTGAAAAAAATTGAATAATATTAAGTATTTTAAATTATATTTTTAAAAAATAATGTATCAAATAATTATTAAATGTAATATATAATTTTATTATTTAATACATTATATTTAAGATATAATTTAATATATAATTTAAAATATTTAATATTATTAAAAAAAATTTAAAATATAGCCCAATAAAACTCGGACAAGGTAAGTCTATATCTATGTTTAATCCATTCTTTGACAATTCTTGTTTTGTTAGAGTAAAAGCCTTATTTCATTCAAACTAAAAGTTTCTTTACATTTAGTACTCGCTTTGAAAAGAAAAGATTTTATTACTTCAAAGTATAACTCTTTTGACACAAAAGGCTGGCGAAGATGGGAATGGCAAAATGTCTTGAGAAAATGGGAATTTACTTTGAATATAGTGGAAATAGGATGATTTTTATAAAATAGAATGGAGTAAGAAAAAAAAATTTCTCCGAATTGTTAATGGAGCAGAGATTAGATTAAACTTCCTTGCCCCATTTTTATGAATATATTAAATATTATTTTTTAATATATATTTATGTATTAAATAATTTATTAATTTTTTATTTTATAATTTATATTTAATTAGGACATATTTAAATAATATATTTTTATTATAAAAAAATATAATAAAAATTCTAAAAAAATCTATTTTTTTTATTATTAATGACAAAAGACTATTGTGTTTAAGTTGAGTGGCAATTGATTTTAATTAGAATATGAGTCAATTAATAGGAAAATCAATTATGCTAGATACTAAGTTATTTAAATTCTTAATTTTTTTTTAATTTTTCTTATTTTATTTGTTATTTATTTATTTACTAATTATTATTCACATTATTGAAAGGTAATATTATATTATTCTAATTTATTAATTTTCTTTGTTTTTTTCAATCATAATAAAGATTAAAATTTTATATTGTTAAAATTTATTAATATAAATAAGTATATAATATTAATAAATAAAAAATTAGAAACGGAGTGAGATAGGAAAGGCATTCCTCGTGTGGAGATTCTCCATCTCCACCCCATTAAAGTTTTTAGGAAATGGTAGGGAACAGAGCTAAAACAAAAAATGGGGTAGGGTATAGAAAAGGCCTCCTTGCCACCATCCTGCCCTATTGCCATTCCTAGCTGAAGAAAGATAGTTTTATGTTGTCAATAATGTATCCAAACTCTGTAAATGTATATTATTGTATAAAAATTTACAAAGGCCCAAGTTCAAACCAAAATGCATACCCATGTACGTATAAAAAGGTAAGACACTAAGTTCAAGTTACTTTTTTGGGCACTACTTATGGGTTATAATTTGGTAGATACATGATTGCACTAAATAAGATCTAAATATTTAAACCATTAGATTAAAGCTCGCCTGGGGAGCATTTACTCTAAAATGAGGGTAAGTCCACATTACAAAACTAGTGGAGAAACATAGTCTTAATAATAAATTATTTGACCTTTTAACTCATTACTAAAATAAAATATGATAACTTCCTCAATTTAATTGGTATTTAGTAAGTATATTGGAGTTTTATTTGGAATAAATAAACTTTTGCCACTTTACTTTATCAAATTCATTTGTTCCTTTTAGGAGGATAAAAATTGATTAAATAAATATATTTTAAAGAGAACAAAAAGGGTAAAATAAGGAGTCTAACCTTAGTATAAACTCTAGCACTATAAATATCTTCTATAAATTATCTAAAGGATTATTTTTTAACATCTTTGGTAGCCCTAGGACACGTGCAGACACAATATTCTTTACTTGACGCAAAAGAAAAAACCTTAGGGTACACCACATTTTGTTTGATGTTCTTCATACAAGAAGCTATTCATCACTATTATTATGCCTATACTATAACTCATACACATCATTGATAAACCCTAGGGAGTTCAAGTATAAGGTTCTAGGATCATGTTCCTCCTAACCTTTACAAATAAGATTTTTGTATCATAAACCCTAACTTGCATTGCACACTACAACCTCATACAAGTTTTTTAGTGTCCCTTATCATCTTTTGGCACACTACACTATCAAGTATTTATTCATAATTTTTTGTGCAAACTCAGCTTCAACACTTTTCATAGATGGTTATTTGATTTATTTGTTTAACACATTTCCTTTTAATTGATCTGAAAAAATTTACAACATTAGCTTCTTGGACTTCAAGAGCTCTTTAAGAGGTTAGTAGACTGTACTCCTAAACTCACAGAGGGTAAAGAGTCTGAGATCTAATGTTTTAGGCCCAAGCCATACCCACCTTATAGCTTTCTTAGTAAATGCGTCGCTACAACTAGTAGCGTTCTTTTATGTCACAATTGTCTAGTAATATCCAAAATATTTTAGCAACTCTATTGGGAGTTTAGCTAGGATCTTGTTAAAAAAGGTGAAAACAAGAGAAAGGTTGTCACCAAGGAGCAAAATGAGTCCTCTCACATACACACAAAAGCTAATCTGCTCTTGGGTCTAGAGGAAACCCAAGGAAACCTAATATGAAAGCCATAGCCCTGCTATTAAAGGGTGTCATACAGGAAACCTTATAGTAAATTCAGAATGAGTTGCTTAGAGCCATCAACCCAATCAAAACAATAGAACATCCTGTAGCTGCAGCAGCTTAAGTGGCCTTAGTGAACCATAACATGCCATAAGGCAAGGTAGAAGCCCTTACTCGATTTGATGTTCTAACTATGATCAGCTTGATAAGTCATAACCAACATATGACAGACATAGGATACGTTCTTTTGCCAACATACTGTTGAAATATTAGACATGTTGTACCCTATTCGATATAATGCCTCATTGTGGATGACTTTTACAGAGCTTCTAGTGTCAACCATTGCTTTTGCGACTCATTAATGTTGATCCTCAAAGTTACTACTAAGGCATTGTCATGAGGGAACACAATGCCCCTGTAGTCTTTCTTGGTAAATAGGATTAGCGTTTACAGGGAAAGAGGCTCAGTAGGAGCAAGGCGAATGACATGGATTTGCAATATTTGATTACAACTCGAAGTCATTAAATAATTAAATTCAATATTTTCTTTTATGTTAAGAATTTAGTTTTGAAATATTTGATTTGTGTGTGCTTAATGCTATCATATTACCTGGTCAATATTAGATTGATTCGGGAACACATAAATAAACTTGAAAAAGAAATTTTTGTGTTTAACTTAAGCAAATATGAGTTTCATATGAAGTATGAATATACCATATGACATACATGACCTATTAAACCTGTACCTAATGAATCTGATTTCAATTTAATTATCCTAGAAATATAGATAATTAATTGAATGCGATATATTCACTTGACTATTGAAAGAGGTTTATGAAAATTTCAATATTTTGATCAATATTTCAGATTGAGAGTTTAACTTAAAAGAGATCTAAATGGATTAAGTGTTCCATAATAAGGGATAGATTATAATCCTAGGCTGTCTTAAATTGGTAATTGAATCTTACAACCTTAGATATATATTTTATTTGAGTTCTTAATTTACAGCAGCTCTATTTCATTTTAAATTGCTAATTGGATAAAAGTAAGAAGAAATAATTTTAGTAATTAGTAAGAAATAACATCAATCCCTATAGGATTGATATCTTATTCATTATTGTATTACTTGTTGCAATAACAGGCACTTGCATTTATAGTATACATTTACATCACACAAACAACAAAGACATATAATAACCTTGGTAACTTCATCTCTATTCAATTTAGTGCATCCTTGTAGATGACTTCTACGGAGCTTTCAGTGTCAACCATCACTCTTGCTACTCACTAATGTCAATCTTCAGGGTGACAATTCGTTATGAGGAAAGATAATGCCCTTGTAGACCACTTGAGTAATTAAGATTGGCGTGTACTGAGGAATAAGCTCAGGAGGGGCAAGGTCAGCGATATGGATTTGCAATATTTGATTACAACTTGAACTTATTATGTAATTAAATTCAATTCTTTCCTTTATGTTATGAATTCAATTTTGAAATATTTGATCGTAGCATAGTAGTTATAAGTTACATATGAGATAAGAATATACCATATAGCATATATGATCTATTAAACCTGCACTTAATTAATCTTATTTCAATTTAGTTATCATACAAATATAGATAATTAATTGAATGAGATCTATTCACTTAACTATCAAAAGATGCTAATGAAGATTTTAGTGTTTTGATCAATATTTCAAATTAAAAAATTAACTTAAAGGAGATCTAACTGGCGTAAGTTGCATAATGAAGGTTGATTGTAATCCTAGGCTGTCTCAAATCAGTAATTCAATCTTACAACCTTATATCTATATTTTATTTGAGTTCTTAATTTACCGTAGCACTACTTCATTTGTATTTATTATCTGGATAAAAGTTCAAAAAAAATTGGCAATTAGTAAGGAATAACATCATTTCCTGTAGGATCGATATCCTATTCAGCAACATATTACTTGTTGCATTAACGAGCACTTGCATTTATAGTATATATTTACATCACATAAACAACAAAGACATATGATAACCTTGGGAATTTAATCCCTATTTGGTCTAGTGCATCATTATAGATGACTTTTATAGAGTTTTCAGTGTAGACCATCACTCTTATGACTTACTAGTTTTGATCCGCAGGGTGATTATTAGGTCATTGTCATGAGGGAACACAATGCCCCTGTAGTCCTCCTTAAGCATTTAGTAGTACCATGGCCATTTCCCTAATGGAAGTCACAGTATTTAAACTTGCTTTTTGCTTCTTCGTTCCGAGATTCCTCTCATGGAAGTGGGCTTTTAGAGCCACCCTTTGTTCCTAATGTATTATGAGAATTGTGAAACTTATAAATTCTGAAAAGGACTCAGTTGTTGAACTTAGGTATAAGAGGCAGCCTTTGTGGTTCCAGATATTCTCTTAGGGTTTCTTTATCATTGGTGGTGGTGTTAAGGTTGGCTCAAGCCTTCTCTGTCTATCTCTAGGCTATGTGGCCTCCCCATTTTCCTATTGCTTTTTCATAAGGAGTTTCTCATCTATCTCTACCTATTTTAGGGCCTTACCATAGACCTCCTCATATGTCTTACCATAGGCATTGTTTGTAACCTCTTTATGGAACCTCTAGACAAAGTCTTTTAGTAGCTCAAATTCTTTTTGTCTAACATACATCAGTGTAGATAGGTCTTTGGTCCTCAGTTAATTGATCAAATATATTCATATACTCGAGTTCTAGACTCTTGAACCATGCCCAAGTTGTCCTGCACAAATCGTGGGTGAATAATCTACAGATAGCATCATCATTTACCCTCTGAATCAACATATGGTCTTTGTAGAGCTCTAAGTAAGTTATCTAGCCTTTCCCCTCATTATGACAAGTTATGGCATCCTAAACTTAGTAGGTAAAAAAGCTAGTTAATACTAATAATGGTAAAAGGATTTATCATTGAATCCTTTACGCGACAAATGTCTTTAAGCTCCTGTTAGAGTTTGTCAACTTTCCTTAAGAGCTTAGTGGTTGCGCTATTTGGCTCTGTGCACTCCTTCTCTTTACAAGCTTAGTGCTTAGCATTGATGGAATCTTGGAAATGTCCTCTAAGCTGCTCTTTTTATATATGGTCATTGACGCTTCTTGACTTGCTTTCAGTAGTGAAGCAGAGCTCGTTACTAAAGAGAGTGTGGGATTTACTTTTGCTAGCCTGTCTACTACATTGAGGCTTCTGCTTCTAATGACTCTTGGATTTGTTAGGGTGAGTGCAAAGAGGAACATGGTAAGTCCTCCCACCAACGTCTTTCTATATCCTTTCATGACCTTCGATAAAACTAGTCAACATCTAACACATCTCCTTGGAGAGTTCCTCGAACTATCTTATAGTTATGGGCGTATCATTTTCACCTAGGTTGCTTGGGGCTCTAGAGGTATTTCTTTGAGTATGTTTGAGGAATCATTGAACATACTCCTCCAAATCCTTAGTAACCTTTTCAACATGTGGGTTTCGGAGTTAAAGACTCGGCTTTCTTAAACATCTTTAGATCTGGCGAATGCCTTCTCATGAATTCTCGGTTAATTGAAGAAACGTTTCAAAGCAAGCTTTTCTCACCTTCCCACAGACAACACCAAAATGTTCAAGTCTAAATCTAGTTTAAGCTCAAGATATTTGAGAATTTGTAAGGTTGGCGGGAAACTGGGCTACTAAGCTTGTCTAAATCTAAGGTTAAGCTTAGATCAATTTAAAGGATAGTGAATAAAGTGCTATTAAGTGGGGAATTCATGGGTACTGTCTGAGGGAGAAACTGAGTAAATTTTAACCTGCAACACACGAGAAACATTTCAAGGATAGGTGCTAGTAGGGTGGTTAGAGATGATCATTCGACACTCAAGTAAGATTATGGCTAAGTGGTGAATTCGTTCCCTAAGATTTTTTTTCCTTAAAGAGGAAGATGAAACAAGATATTTCTTACTTAATATGTCTTTTGAGTTAGCCTTAGTCTTACTTGGATTCAAAACTTGAAGAGTGCTTAAGCAAAGAGGTAGCTTAGCCTAGAGAATATCTTTTTGGGTGTACACATGGTACACCATTGCTAGAGAACTCTCATTCAACGGGCATATTTTAGAGAAACACTAGAACTGAGTGCTGATTGGTGCTATAGTAGTTAAGCACAAGCGCACGCTATCATATCAAGTAATATAGAATTTAAAGTTCAAGTATTGATCTCTTAGGACCATACAATCTAATTTTTTCAATCAAGTACTAAAATTATAACTACTTAACTTTTATTCAGAAAAATAATATCTGAAAGTTATTTAACTAACCTAATTCTATCAATTAAATCAACCTAAATAGTAACAAACAATAGATAAATTCACCAATTGATAATAATCTAGGGTATAGACTCATCCCTTAATATTTCATTGGACTTACTAATATTTTAGTTTAATCCTTAAAAGGAATTGATTGGCTTAGACACTAATCTCATCATAAGCCTCTATCAATGGTCAAGTAATTATATTACATATTCTAACAATCATCTATATATCTATGGCAATCAAATTAGAATGTAATTTATTAAGACCAAGTTTAAATTATGTCATACATGCCATCTAGGTATATGTCTATCCTACATGGAACTTATAATTATTACCCTATGATTATGTATCTAACTATCATAAGTTAAACACATAAATTTCTTTGTCAAGTTCATCATGGTTTCTCAATCATTCAAAACATTGGCTAGATATAGTGAAAGCTTTAAGATTAAGATAGAATGAATCAATTATAATAATTAAGTTCATAAACTAAGAATCAATGAAATCCAACTACATACTAAGTTCACATATTCTAACCCTAGAATAATAAGTTTAACTCATCACAAAATTAAGAGTATCAAATCAATCCATGAATAACAACAAGAACAATAACATAATAATAAGAAAAGATAAGAAAAAGTAATTAAGAAGACGTCTTGGGTTGCTTTTCTCTTAATCTTAACTTGAAGCTTGAATCATGATTTTGAATCTTAATTTCTTGGCTTTGATCCTTGATTTTATGTTGTGAATTCTTTCTCTAAGTTCTTGCCTCTCTACTTAATTTTTTGAATAAAGACTTTTGGCATTCTATTTATAGGTTTATGTCTTCAAATTAAGGTAAAACGTCAAATACAAATTAGATTAGCATTACTATTGACATGCACTGTTCACAAAATTGTTCGCCACTTTATTGTTTATATAGCGCTGCGGTGTTGAAGTACTATACATACTATTTTTTAGCACTATTCTAGGCATTGCGGGGCTGGGCACTGTAGCATAATTACTCTAACTAGTATTATAGTAATATGCTATAGCAGGTACTATAGCAATTTGATGTTTTTACCTTATTTTCTTTGAATTTTCATCCTTATTTGTTCCATTGACTCCAAACCTATAAAATAGCAATAAAATACCTAAGAAAGTCAAATAATCTTAATTTAAATAAACAAATATTAAGTTTAGAAGGTGAAAATATTAGACCTAATTAACCTCCATTAAGAGCTCTTTAGTAATTATGCCCTCATAGATCTAAAGAGTACAAGGATTCCTAGAATTAGTTGCTTTATTTGAGAATTAGTCTTAGAGTCAATAAGGTTGCATATATTGCCTTTTAAGTCCCTGCTGGCTTGGGCCTAACTCACCTAACCTAAACAAAGCTTCATCTTTTTGTTAGCACGAGACAAGGTGCTAATGACTAGTTGATGTAGCAACTAGACATTGGTCTTTTGTGATTATATTCTCTTGGACATTATCCACTTGGACAACTATTCAAGAGTACTCTCTCTTGAGTTACCCTTGATGTGTCTCTTAATAACATGGATTATACCATGTAAATGGCCTATGATTGTGGGGCCTAATGCAAACATGGAAGGTGATCTAATTGTGCTGACATGTCCTCCACATGAGGGATTGAGTAGTGATGCATACTTCTCAATAGGCCCCACTCGAAGTGTCTCACAGACTCGATTAAGTAACTAATGGGCTCATGCCCTTACTAAGTCCAGTCTTGTGATCATAATCTAAGTCGAACATCCACTAAAAATATGGGCCTAAATGCCAAATGGTTATATGAGAGTGGGCCTAGGTGTCGCCATAATTTTTCCAACAAGTACATTGACATGCCATAATTAATTAAGTGATTTTTAAGTGGAATAAAGTGGTTTGATTCTATTCGTTTAACAAAATAATTTAATTTTATATAAACGAGAAAAAAGTTAAATTGTAATCGTTATATTGAATTTTGTAAGTATTTTATGGTGAAAATTAAATTTTATTTGATTTTAATCTATTATATTTATATACACTTCTTATTATGTAGTCGTGAATGCGCTTAAATTGCATAATAGTATATTAGAATCAATAGAAAATGTTTTTTATGAGGATATTTTTGTAAATACCCTTATTTGCCTTTTGATCACAAAAATTACAAGTTACATGTTAAATCCCTCTTGTTTTTTTCCTTTTGACACTAATATCTTGTAACTATCATTAAATTGTTAGTCTTGTATTACATTTGCACAAAATAACCACAATGCTCTGAAAATACCAAAAAAAATTAAATCACTTATCATGCTCACCAAATTTAAGAAAATGTCATCTTAATTATTTGACAAATTTTTTAATTGTGAAATAACTTTATTGTGCAAAAATATCAGCTATTATATATATATATATATATATATATATATATATATAAGAACTAATTGAGAGAAAGAAAGAGTTAAATATTTTTAGAGGGAACGGGTGGGGGGGAACCTTTTTTGATAAAAGAAAATATAAAAAAAAAATTAGTTTTTTTTTCTTTCTAAAATGATAAGAGAGACCTTCAAACTCTTTTTTTCTTTTACACGAGATAAGGAGGATTTGAACCTAGATTCTCTACATGCAAGTACACCTTCAAAATCATCTTATTTACTAATCTATTACGATTTAATGTTTATTTATTTTATGAATCTTATCTTCTACTATAAAATAGTAAATAGTCTTATTTGATAATTTTTTATTAGAATCGCATTTATAAAATTTGGTACTTACATTACTATATTATTGGATATTAATGTTTTGCTTCATCAAAAAAACCTTTTAGCTTTCTCTTTTCATTAAGGCTTCATTGCTTGTAAAAAACTATTGCCTTTATTGATAAGGTGCTCCTCTTCAGATTGGGTTTCCTTGGGTTTCATTTGAACCTAAGGATAGATTAGTTTACATGTTACCATAAAAGAGGATTCATCTTGATCATTGTTGATAATGTTTCTCTAGTTTTCACCTTTTTCACAAGATCCTAACTAAACTCTCTTCTAGAGTTGCCAAAATGTTTAGAATAATATTACTAAAAGGTTATGTCATGGTAGAGTGCTACTGGCTATAGCGATCCGCACTTATATAGTAAGCTGTATGATCGAAATGTTAGATATCAACCTCTTTACTCTATGCGAGTTTAGGAGTACGATCCACCAAACTCTTGAAGTCCAAAAAATAAATGTTACAAATTTACTCATACCGACTAAAGAAAATGGTGTTATAATAGATATATCCAATAACCAATTATGAAAGGTGTGAAAGTCCAGCTTGCACAATAAATAATAAAAAAATACTTGATAGTGTAGTGTCCTAAAATTGATGAGGGCCATTGAAAAACTTGTACGAGATTGTAATATACAGTGCAAGTTAAGGTTTATGCTACAAAATCTTAATTTGTGAAGATTAGGAGGAACATGCTCTTAGAACCTTATACCTAAACTCTCTAAGGTCTGTCAATAATGTGTATGAGTTATGGGACGGGCATAACAATAGTAATGAGCAGGTACTTGTACGAAGAACATAGAAAAAAGAATGTGGTGTACCATAAAGTGTGCCTAAGGATTTTATTTTTGCGCAAGTAAGGAAGATGGTTTCTGCATGTGTCCTAGGGCTACCAAAGACGTTAAAAAGAAGGGTAAGTCTTTGTCTATGTTTAACCCATTTCTTGACAATTCTTGTTTGGTTAAGAGTATAACCCTCCATTCGACCATGTAAACGGGTAACCAATCCAACCCAATAAAACGCCTACTTTTAAGGTGAAATATCATGTTCACCAAATACATTGAACTACTGTAATTTACAACCGCAGTAGGAACACATCTATTTCTTACTGACCCTCAATATTTGACAATACCTTGTAGCCTTCTTTTCCCCATCTTTCACAAGTAACACAAGTCTAGCTAACTAAGAGTATCACAAAATCTAACCAACATATAGAGTTAGAAAACAAATACAGCTATTGTCTCAAAATCTTTAATAGTCCAGAAGCCTGTTCGATATAATATATTTTATGTGACCCTGAATGAATTTGAATTTAATCTGATCCCCAATGGGATTAAAAGACTAGGAAATAAATCTCAAAGGTAAATACAAAACCCACGATAAACAAGTGTTATCTAAGAAAACGTTCATCGAGTACAAAGAGCCTGACATTTGTGACTTGAGCTAAAATGTTACTTCCATTACTTAGAAGCTGTAGCACATACATATAATCTTACAACTAAATAGAAAAGAAAAGGAAAAGCGAAACAAAGATTGATCTCAAAAGGAAATCAATTAGCTCATAAGCTCGGAATTTATTACAATGCACATACTACTAAATAACTTGTAGAAACATTATATGATAGAGAAGGAAAATAAATTTTAAAAAAACACACACACACAAGGTTTTGATAACATAATTAACATACTAAAGAACTAAAAGATGCCCGTTGTACATAATTAACATACTAAGAACTAAAAGATGCCCATTACAACGTTAACGGCATTACTCAGGGAGGAAAGGTTTTGCTTATTTATTTATTTATTTACCATGTTTTGGCCTGAGTTCAATACCTTGGACAATGAGGCCAGTCTTCCAGTGACCACCTCTCGTCTCCAAAACACTCATTTCCAACTCATCCTCTTCATCCTCTTTATTGAGAAAGTCACCTAACTCGATCTCCATCCAGCCATCTCCTCTCTCTTTAGGACAAATAGATTCCTGCAAATCCAAACCCCATCGTTGCCTCCGCTCCTGTTCTTCCTCTTCGTACCAACCCACATCATATTGTCGCATATTCTCCCTTTCTGAATCGAAATAATCCAAACAGACATTTTGTTTATGGCCTTCACTTCCAACAAGTCCAACTCTCACCTGTAATGGCTGATATTCAAATCCATCAGATATTGGTGCTAACGTGTACACAAGATAAGCTGTATACAGTGTCCCAGTAGACAGACTTCGAGTACTAATCCTTCCACGGATTTCAAGCCAACACACGTCCCTGAGCAAAGCAACCTCTGGGAATCTGGTTTTGCATATAATCAAAAACCCTTACAATCATCATAAAAAAAATGAAATAAAATAATGAGAAAAATGAAGCCATGAGAAAGAGAGAAACCTGGACGCGGGTATATATGGGTACCTGGTTTTGCATATAATCAATAAATCTTTACACTCATCATTAAATAATAAAATAAAATAATGACAGAAATGAAGGGCGTGAGAAAGAGAGAAACCTAACCTGGAGTCAGGTAAAGACGCCCATTGCCAATACTCAGGTGTATCACCCCAGACAATTGTGAGATTCCTGGCAGATATCATGTAACATTTCTTCCCACTCAGCTTGTCCAATAAAAAGCTCTGTCCAATGTCACCAGAAAAATTAGATTTCTAGCTTCATAATCAATGGAGGGAAAAAATATATATATATAGAAAGCAAGAAATGCTGTAAAATTCTCCAAAATAAAAAACAGGGAGCTTGTGTGAAAGTACTTAAAAGCATTTTGTACTTAGTAGTCAAGAACTCATCATAGTGTTTCTAGAAAACACAGTAATTTTTATTTAGGGTAAAACAAAAAGAAAATGAAAAACACATATCAATTGTTTCTCCAAAATGTACTCCAAGTGCTTTTTTAATTCCGAAAGATGATTTATCACTGTTAAGTACGGCTTCCATCAACTCCTAACAAATTTCCACTAATACAAAAACAAGCAGCCAAAATCTAAAGGAAAATAATAATAATAATAATAATAATAATAGAAAGAACTTTTTGTCAAGAACTTATCAACAGAGACATCCCAAATATAAAAAAACAATTTTTTTTTAAAAAAAAACATATCAAGTGCTTCAGTGTTCAATCCGGAAAGATACTCTTGTTGATTTGTGGCAAACAAACATACAACTAATCACCGTTAACACAAGCAGTCCAATTATCAGAGAAAATTAATTAACTAAGAAAATCCAATGCAAAACATCAGTATGATTGAGAATTCTTATATAATTTCACTTTTATAAAATTAAAACAACAGAAAAGAAAATTAAGAAATTACCTTTTTGCCACCGTCTACCAGGATGGGATTCTTACAAAGGCTAAAGAAGAGCTCCTTCTTGGACGAGAATCGCAAGGAAGAAGCCGATGCCGAAGAAGAAGACGACGAAAGCGTCGAACTGGAAATTATATTCTGGTAGTCAGGCGGGAGGAACCGTTCCCAAACGGCGTCGTATTCGGCCGCGGACTTAAAGATTTTTGAAACCGATGAAAGCCGACAAGCATCGCGAGGACTCGTAAAGGAAATGATGTTTGCTATGCAACCCTCTGGTAACCGCCCCATTTCTCCTTCCATGCGATTCGCCGAAACGCAGATGAATATGTTTACTCGTTTTTTGTTTGGTAATTTTAATTTTGGGCAGCAGCTGTGCTGTGGGTTTATACGGGGAGGCGAGGAGAAAGAAGAATGGTTAATGGAAAAAAAAAAAACTTAGTGACTAAGTATTGGGGTCATTTATAACACATGTATTTAATAAAAGTTGCTATTTCTTTTTAATTGGGTTGGAAAATAAGATATTTGGATTTTTATTTTATTTTTATTATTCAACAATAACTTTTGGTTCTTAAATTTTTACGACATTTTGTGGTCAGTGGGTTAATATGTACAGTCTTGAGATTTTGGCATATTTAAAGTACAGAGGTGAGGGGGGAGAGAAATGATTTAGAGAAAGCTTAGCAGACTAGCAGTTAAGGTTTGGGATCATTCTCTAAATTTAGAATTATAATATTTATGGATTGAATTGAAAAATATTATATTTGAATTCTTATTTTATTTTTATTATTTAATAATAATCTTCAATCCGTGAATTTTTATTATATTCTATTGATAGTGAGTTGACATTTGGATGCTCTTGATATTTTGACTTGTATAAAGTAAAGATGGGAGAATAAATATGATAAAATTTAAATTTGAATTTTGATTTTTTTAATTTAAATTAAATTTTTTTTATAAATTTAGCTTAAATTTTTTTAGTCAAGTCAGATTCAAGTTGAGTCTAATTTTTTTTATTTTTGTGTTAAAATTTAAAATTTTAAGATATTTATTTATACAACAATTATTAGATTGTAAAATTTATATTATAATTTGTATTCATAATTTAATATATTTTAAATTATATTAAATTTTATCCTCTTATAATTATTAAAAAATTCAAATTTAATTTTTATCTTGTTTTAATTTTTTTAAATAAATTTAAATTTTTAAGGTATTTATTTTGTAAAGTCATTGTTAAATTTATATATATTAAATTAATTTAGAATTTTTCTTAAAAACAAAATAAAAATAAATAAATAAAATATGAATATGGGTCAAATTTCCAAATTCCCACAAAAATCTGATTTTGAATTTTTCAAAAAATGGATTTGGAAAAAAAGTTAAAATTTTTCAGACCAAGTTACAAATCTGAATTGAGCTAAGTTTTTGAATTTTTTTTGAATTTTAAAGCCAAGCCAAGTCAAAATGTCATCGCTAGTGAATAGAGAGAGAAATGATTCAAAGAAAGCTTAAAGTTAAGTTTTTGGATCATTCTCCAAATTCAAAGTTATAACATTTATATTATATAATAAAGTTATAACATTTATATTATATAATAAAAGTTGCTATTTTTTTTTTTTGTTGAAGGATTGAGTTGGAAAATGTGATATTTGGAGTGTCTGATAGGGGTAGCAAAATTTCCCATTAGGTTGAACTTTATTAGATATGGTCTTTATTTGGAATGAGATTCACATTCAATATAATCTTTTAGATACTCTTCAATACAATGGTATTTTAAAGAGAGAAAATTGAACTTTATTAGATATGGTCAAACCGATAATGAGTTTTATCGATTTTCTTAAATATCTTTGGGGTTATGCTTTATAGATTACTGCTTAATTATTGAATAGAGTTCCATTAAAGGATATTATTACCACACCATATAAGATATAGTCTGAGAGAAAATCAAGTCTTAAGTATGTTAAAATTTAGGGTTGTCTTGCTTATACAAAGGTTATGCAACAAGATAAACTTGCTCCTAAGAGAGTATTAGTTCATTGGATATCTCAAGCACTCTATATGATATCAATTCTATAATTATGTGGAATGAAATTTTCTCGTTGCTCATCATGCCATCTTCCTAGAAAGCCAATTTTTGATGGATCATGAGGATTGCAGAAAGATTGAAGTTGATGAAGTCAACCAATATGTTGGTGAATTGATGATGGAACATTGGGTTCAATTGAGTTAGAAACATTTAACATACCCTCCCTATAAGTCAAAAAGGATCTCGAGGCCATGGTATGCTGCCTGAAGTTGCATTTGATATTTTTTTAGTTGAAGAAAATGATCATTTGACTTAATAAAGGCAATATTGAACATTGATTCAAGAAATGGCAAGACGACATGAAATTTGAGACTGAGCTAATGGTTGAGCTGCCAAAAGAAATTATTCCTATCAATTATAAAGGTTTAAAAAAGAAAGTGTTGGCCCAATGGGAAGGTAGAGACCTTCAAAATCCGACTGGTAGTAAAAGGTTATACTTATAAATTTGGGATAGATTTTGAGGAGACCTTTTTACCAATAACTATGTTGAAATTAATTCAAATTTTATTGGCTATTGCTGTATATTATGATTGTGAAATCTAGTAGATGGATGTAAATGCAACTTTTCTAAATGAATATCTCAATGAAGAGATATACATGGAGTACAGCCTGAAGGTTTTATATCTAACTTGACTTTAAAACTGGTGTGCAAACTAAAGAAGTATATTTATGGACTTAAGCAAGCCTCCCTTACTTGGAATCTTTATTTTGATGATGCAATAAGAGGGTCTGATTTTATCAAAATCAAAGAGGAAACGTAGGTGTATAAGAAGGTTAGTGAAAGTATGATTATCTTTCTAGTATTCTATGTAGATGACATAATCATTATCGGAAACAATATTAGTATGCTGTAGTCAATTGAGAGTTATCTGAGTAAGAATTTCTCCATAAAAGATTTGAGAGAGATTGTTTTTATACTGGGTATAATTCTTTATAGTGATAGAGTTAAGAGATTGATAGGATTCTTCTAGTCAACGTACATAAATAGTATTCTAGAAAGTTATACCTTTAGTAACTGTGAAATAATTAGTATACTTTTCAGACATGACATTCATCTTTCTAAGAAGTTGTGTCATCAAAAGAAAGATGAAAAGGTTAAAATATTTAACATACCCTATGCATCAGCTGTAGGTAGCATAATATATGCAATGTTATGTAAAAGACCTAACATCAGCATCACTGTAAGTGTTACAAGTCAGTGACAATCTAATCTAAAAAATAACTATTAGATGACCGTGAAACATATCCTAAAGTACCTTAAAGGTATAAAAGGATAAGTTTATAATTTATAAAGAGAGTGACTAATAAATGGGAGAATACGCTAATTCAGACTTCCAGTCTGATCTGAATGATAGAAAGTCTACATTTGATTATGTGTTTTTTCTCAATAGTATTGTTGTTAGTTGAAAGAATGCAAAACAGGCAATCACAGCTGCCGATTCTATCATGGAGGCAGAATATATTGTAGCTTCAAAAGCTACAAAAGGAGCAATGTGGATACACAAGTTTGTTGCAGAATTAGGAGTAGTCCTAAGTATAGTGAATCCTATCCAACTATACTGCAATAACAATAGGGCAGTTGCTCAAGCCAAAGAGCCTAAGTCGTACTAGAAGTCTAAGCATGTAGAACAAAAGTATAACATAATTAGAAAAATCTTAGTTAGAAGAGATGTAAATAGTATCTAGAGTAGATTCTATCGATAATGAGTGGATCTACTCAGTAAGGCCTTAACTCCTATGTATTTTTAAAATATTTAAAGTCAATAGGTATTAAATACCATGGTCAATGACACTAAAGCAAGTGAGAGTTTTTGAAGATAATGCTTATGTGTCATTCTATTTTTTGTATGAATATTTATTGATATATATACAATGCATAATTCTGTAAATTATTAATTTATTATATGATAATAATCTTGTTCCTTTTCATATATTGTAGATCTAAAGTTGTTTAGCTTAAGACTAAGAGTTAGTAATTCTAAAAGTTAGTGCTTTGTCTAGAATGAGACAATACCCGAGAATATTTATTATAATGACATAATTGTAAAGAGTTGCAATTAGTACTAAGAAATGTCATTATATAGCATATTCTCAAAAACATCATCCTTGATCAATGTTTACTAACACGGGTTTATTGATAAACCTTACAGATCAGTGTATGTTTATATTTAGATTATTCAGGTAATTAATCTTAGCAGATTGTGAGTTTAGTGGAAGATCATATAGGCATACAGAGTTTTAGTTAGGATTGAGTATTGAACTGACTCATTGGGATCTTTAATAAACATCCCACAAAGTAGTCAATGGATGGTCTTCTCAATTTGAGTAGTATTTTTATGGTCATTTTAGCTAAGTGCCATGGTGGGTTTGTAAGTGTTCCCCTATGCTTAGATTCCACACTTGTTAAAGAACTTTTATGGTCTAACTTTTCAGTGTCATTAGATGTGGTCCGATGCTCATGGAGTCTTATATCCGTAGATATAGAATTCGTTAGAGTATATGGATAGGTTGTATATCTTGATACGCTAAGATTGTATTTTAGAAAATCTTATAGCCTTAAGCATTAACCCCAAAAAATATTTTTTGTAAGGTTAAAAATATACCCAAAGAGTTTGTGGATATTGTTTATCAAAATATACATCTGGAAATAAGTTTATGGTCAAGCAAATAGAGATTTGAAGGTGAAGATCTACATCTATTCTTCTGGTATATAGATGACGGAGGAATTATACGAATATGATTAAACTCAACTTGTATGGTTTGACGCACTATTTTGTTGTATTCGTAACATGTAAGTGAAACAGTGTTCATAGACTTATGAAAAAATATGCTATAAGATAAATAGGTGTGAACCTATAAAGTCTCACAATATAGAGTGTTCTCGTTGAGCACTAAGATAGTAGTTAAGATTGAAGAGTTTAATCTAAAAAAATAATGAATAAGCAAGATTTGATTTCAATACCTCTCAGAAAGAACATGCGTCAAATTCTAATTGTTAGAATTCGATACATGTCATTAAGTCATCTTTATTAATTCTAACTTAAGCAAAATGTTAAGTAAAACTTAATTATTAATTTTGTTAACACTTTGAGAAATGTAGGACACTTGACATAATTTTACTTAATTAATGGACACCTTTTCAATTAAAATAAAGTCAACAAAAAATGCAACGAGGTTATGCATTTTGAGTTTCATTGGTTTGACATTTAAAGAGAGATATGGTTTTGAAGCAAAGCTTGGCTTACTTGTTTTGACAAGTGTGAGATAATTATTTTGAAAATAAATTAAGTAATGGACATTTGTCCATTTTAAAAGTTAAACAAGATAAAGTATAAAGCTTATACTTTTAGGCTAATTCTTGGTTTGACTTTTTGGAAATTTGGTAAGATGGTTGTATGAATTAGCTTTGGCTTTGAAAAGAATGAGGTCAAGAAAGTGAAAGAAAAATTGTTTAAAGAGTTTAAGCTATAAAAGAAAAATCTTGCAAAAATTTCAAGCTACAATTCTAGATTTTTTAGCCCACTGTAGTTAGAACCTAGAATTATTTTCAAGAATACTTTAAGGTAAAGTTTTGAGTTCTAGTTGTCCAACTTCACCAGCAGTTCTTCAAAGGTATATTTATTATTACTGAGATAGAATTGCCTGTATAGTGTGGTTTTGAAATGTTTGTTATTGTTTTTGCTACATGTTGTGTGTGGCATGTATTTGCATTTAACTAACCATACATACACTCTCACACACCTTTACAACAACTGGTTGAATAAGTACTTAGGAGGTAGAAACAAGAACCCCTATAGATAAGAATGTTAGCGTTTTAGTCATACGATTTAATATTTGATTATAAAAAATCCTATGCTGATTGTAATAAATTAGTCTGTTAGGCATTAAAGGTTTAATTACATAAGGAAGGCATATTATGAGCAAACAAAGTGCTCATTACAACTTAAGAACTTCAACAAAAAGAAAGATATTTTTGTAATTATAGGTGAAATAGAGGTGAAATACAATCTTTGAGACCAACTATTGATCATTAACCAACCCATCAATTTAATTTTAGAAAAATTTTATTAGTTTTATTTTCTCTTTGCTCGAGGTCAAATAAATGGTTATGTTTGGCAGATTTTGATATGTTGAATTAGGATTAGTATTTTTATCTCCTTAAATTTAATATTTGTTCATTTAAATTCAATTATTTGGCTATTGATTTATAGGTATAAGGACATTTTACGTAAGTAGGATTGAAAATAAATAAAAAAGAAGTGAAAAACTCAAAATTAGAGTAAGCACTGCTGTCATAAAAGAGGGTGCCATAGTGCTAAGAGCAGAAAAAAAGAATCTTGAAGATAGAATTTGAGTGCCTCGACACCTAAGAATCATTGCAGCAGTGTTATCACAACACAGAAATTAGTGAATATCTAAAAGCTCAGCATCGTAGCGATAAACCTAAATCAAGCCAGTGTTATAGCATTGAGAAGTTAGGGTTGCAACGCTAGGGGTGAAAATTGACAAATTCTATCTTGACTTGGATGAGAAGGATGCCCTAATTTGGAGCTTTAAACCTATAAATATAGCTCTTTTGATGCCAAAATCAAAAAATAACAAAAGAGCTTGAAAGAGAACAACTTATTTTAGAGTTAGAGCACGTTTAGAGATTGAAGAATGAGGCTTCTAAAGCAAGGAAGAGGGAGAAAGCTAAGATTTTTCAGGGCATTATCTTTTTTGTTTTGTTCTTTTTATTGTTATGGATTATTATTCTTTATGATGTTGATTATAATATGCTATAAAACTCTATTTGTCACTATGAGCTAATGTTTTATTATTATGATTGCAACTTTGAACTCGATATATAATTGAATTAGATTTCTTATTTTTTTTTTATGAACTCAATATCATAATTATTTAGTTTATCTATGTTTAATGCTTTCTATTTATCCAACCAATAATTAGATTGTTTTAGGAACCATAAAGAACTTGAAAAAGGGATTTATGTATTTAGCTTTAGATAAAGTGATATATTATTATAACGTAACAATTATGAGTTTCATATAAGATAAAAATATACTCATATGACATAAATGGTTTTAAAAGACATATTCTTAATGAATTTTGCCTTTATTTAATTACTATAGAAATATATGTAATTGTTATGCTAAGATATATTCACTTAACCATCAAAAGAGGCTAGTGAAGATATTAAGAGTTTTAGCCAACCATATGTAGTGAGGGACTAAATTAAGAAAAAGATAACTTAATTTAAGTAAAGTATTAAGAGATAGTTATAATCTTAAGTTTATTTCATATTGGTGATTCATACTTGCTAGTTTTCATTATCTCTTTATTTTTTTTCAATTTACTTAGATTAGATTAAATTGTTTTTAATTTTTAGTCGTCTAGATAAAAGTAAGGAGATGTAATTTTAATACTTAGCAAGATTAGGATAAAAATTTCTTGTAGGAACGATACTCTACTAATTCTATATTATTTGTTGCGATGGTGTGCACTTATACTTTAGAATTACACAACATATTTTTTGACACCGTTTCCAAAGAATTTGATATTTATTTTTGCTAATACTAATGACAATCTATCTTACTTTTAGTTTAGATTTTTTCTTTTCTTTTCTTTTTTATTTTTGCAAAAATTCTTTAACAGTTTATGTGATGTTCAAAAAGTGTCGACGTGGTTACTTTTGATCCATAAATCAAGAGAACAATAAGAAGGATAAGTCAAGAGCAAAATCAAGCTGACAATATGGTAGACCTAATTTAGAACCCAACTAAAGAACAAAGATCCTTGAGGGATTATGCAGTCCTATTAGTTGATGGCATTCACTTCAGCATATATAGACTAATCATTAATGCTAAAAACTTTAAGATCAAGCTCACCACAATTCAGATGTTAAAGTATACTGTGCAGTTCAGTAGGCTACTGAATGACAATCTCAATGAAAATATCATAAACGTTTTAGAGATTTGTGATACTTTCAAGTATAACAAAGTCTTTGACGATGCGATAAGGTTGTGGCTGTCTCCTCTTTCACTTAAGGATAAGGAAAAAAGTTATTTGGTGTCATTTCCATCTAGTTCAATATTGATATGGGATGATTTGAGGTAGAATTTTTTAGCTAAGTTCTTTCTACCAGCAAAAATAGTAATGATGCGTAATAGTATAAAATCATTTATATAGTACAACTTGAAATCTTTTTCTGAAGCATTAGTTCAAAGACATACTAAGGAAGTGTCCACATCATTAAGTCTCAAAGTAGCTATTAGTTTAAACCTTTTACTATAGGCTAGTAGGGCACATGTGGACTATAGTAGATGTCATAGTGGGAAGAGCCTTAATGAACAAGTCAACTGATGAAGTATATGACCAATTTGAGGAGATGGCATCTAATAGCTACCACTACCCAATAGAAAGAGTTACATAAAAAAATTAAAAGTGTTCACAATGTAGAAGACTCGCTTTATTAGTTGCACAATTTAACTTATTGGCAAAGAAATTTGATGACATTTGGGTAAATGTAGTAAATTTTAACCTATCATTTGTGACTTTTATGGCGACAACCATTTTAATGACCAATGCATAAAAATTGCATAGTATGTTGTGATTTTTAATAGGTGGTAACATAATTCCAACTCTAATTTCTTTAATCTGTGATAAAGAAATCATTCAAATTTCTCCTGAAGTAATAACCAAAGACAACCATCCAAATTCATGAATCACCTAGGATTTCTAGCATAGCCTCAATAGTAGTATGAGAAGAAATTGACACTAAAAGAGATGTTCATGCATTATATGAAGAAGACCGATGCCTCATTTACAGTCAAGCTAACCTTTTACAATCCAAGTAGCCTCATTAAGAACTTTGGAGACATAAGTAGGACAACTTGCAAAAGTTTACAATCGCCTGCAAGGAACACTACCTAACAACACTAAGATCAATCTAAAAGGTGATTAAGAACATTTCAAGGTAATTACCTTAAGAAGTGGAAGAGAACTACCAGAGGTGGCAAGAAGCTCCCAACCAAAGAAAAGTCATATTATAGCGGATGAGCAAATAGAGGAAGAGAAAATAGTTGAAAAAACAATAGTATAGAATAGTGGTTCAAACCCATACATCCCATAGCCACTTTTCCCTCTAACATCTCCAAAAAAGGAAATTAGATAAAGAATTTTTCAAAATTTTGAAGGTTTTTAAAAAATGCATATCAACATCTATTTTGTAGAAGCTTTAGAGTAGATACCCAACTATGTCAAATTCATGAAAACCATCTTATCAAAGAAAAGACGACTTAAAGATTTTGAGACAATAGCTTTGACAAAGGAATATAGCACCATTTTATAGAAGAAGTTGTCGCCAAAGCTCAAGGATCCAAGGAGCTTCATCATTCCATGCAAAATCTAGTGCTATTATTGATTTATAAAAGGTTAGGTTTAGGGAAGGCAAACGAACCAATTTCATAATACAACTTATAGATTGATCTCTCACGTATCTGAGAGGCATCAATAAAGATATGCTGGTAAATGTCAATAAATTCATCTTTTTTTTACAGATCTTATTGTGTTGGATATAAAAGAAGATAAGGAGATTCCAATCATCATTAAAAGGTCATTCTTAGCCACAGGTCAAGCAAAAATTGATTATAGAAAAGGGAATTGATGATACAGGTTCAAGATGACATAGTAACACTCAAGGTTTGCAAGGCAATGAAGTTGCCAAATGAATCTTAAAACTTCATAAGGATTGATTTGGTGCAACCGAATAAAGAACAACAACCTCTACAACTAATGGAGATAGATAATACAACCCCGACTTTATGTTAAAGCAAAGCTGAATAAAATTCAGAATAAAAAAAAGGCATAATAACATCATCATGGAAGAATATTCAGATTTGAGATAAAGATGTTCATTCTTTTAGACAAGATTAAAACTCTTCTCAGGCAAGCTCAAGTTAAGGAGCTCAAAGTCACCCTTAAAGACTGCCAAAGATAATCGACAATGACTAAAGTATCATTGGGGATGAGTTTCTTATCAACAAAATTCATCCGTTATTTTGTTTGATCTGCCAAGAAAAAAAGTAAGAAGTCAATTCGACAACGTTAAATCAAATGCTTCTTGTGAAGAAAATCAAGTAAATAAGTTTTCTTTTTTTTTTAGTTTTTGTAAAAAAATATATTTATAATAAAAAGAAGGGAAGTCAATGTTGCAACACTCACTCGTGTCCAAGAAAAGAATACAAGGCAGTATCTCAGCACCTCGATACCCTACACTCAAGGTTTTAGCTCCTAACCCTAAAGAAGTTACTCACCAAACCTAGGTCTTACTACCATAGCACCCAGAAGCCAGTGCCGCAACACCAACCTGATGAAAAGTTCTCTTATTAGGCAGAATATCAAGGCCTCAGAGCTACCCATAGAGTGTTGCGATGCCAAAAAATGATTAAAAATAAAACTCAAGTCAGTAGCTCGGTGTTGTGGTATCCATGGTAAGGCATCAGAACACTGAGAACTAGGCATTCAGCCTTAAATTTCCAGGCCACAGTGTTATGCCGCCCATTTAGAAAATAGTTAAAAATAAAGTCCCTATATATTCCTACAATTTTTTTTTCAAAAACCTCAAACCCTAAATCCTCTCAACTCTTTCTCATCAATATTTAAAATCCGACCATCCCACAAAAAATCCACCCTCAAACAACCTCCAAAACACATCAAAAACATAAAATCATCCACTTTAGTTTTTTAACTTAATCTCATACTAAAAAATTAGGGATTTTTCATAAAAATTCTAAGAGGCAATCCAAATCACAATAGGGAGGAGGGGCTCTTGAATTATTTATTGAGGTACTATTTGAATTACATTGTAAAGTATTCCTATTGAATAGAACTATTGGATTGGAATTATGAATTGGAGTTGTAAATTGAAAATTGATTTAGAGTATTAGAATTATATATTTCATTTGGATTATGCTGGGCTTTGAAATTGCGGAGAAATATTTTTTTTTGTCAATGTAGAATTTGGAGGTTTCGAGAATTTAGTTTTTGTGGGTAATATTAAGGTTGTATTGAAGTATGGCACCAAAGAAAAGCAAGATTAAATATATTGCCGAGGCAAGCTATGACACCACCAAATTTGTGTCATTGGTAACAGCTCAACAATATACCAATTCAATGGTCAAGAAGTCCATAATTTTGAAGTGAGATTTTAACCTACCAGACAATAAATTTCCCGCCTTCCTCTTTATCAAAACTCTTTAGGAGCAGTTTAGAGCAACGATATTATCGATGGTTCATACATTTTGTGCTAACACCATAGAGCACAGACACTTGAGGGTTAAAATACGGGGCAAGAATATTGCTATCAATAGTCTCAGCATTAAAAGTTCTTTATGTTAAGGTCGATGCTTACGTGTCATCCCTAAATGTACATATACTTGTGTATTTATACATGTGTACATCTCTATTAAATCGCTAATACAAATTTATATGGTACTATGCATGTAACATTATAGATATTGTATGATCTGAAGGAGTTCAGATCAGATCTAAAGAAGTTTAGATAAAGGCTCACAGTTAGCCACGCTGAGAGATATAAATGTTAAATATTAGCACAGTTAAGTGTTAGTTGGTTATAATACTCAACAGATCCAAGCGTTGGAGCCTTATCTGTATTGGGACATAGACTTGGGAATAAACTAGTAACTGCATAGTTATAAGAGTTGCAATCTGGTGCCAGAAAATGCTAGTTGTACAAGTATGTTCTCGAATAATTATCCCTTATCTATTTCTGTCGATGCGGGTCTATCAGTGGATACCTTTTTATATAGATTAACATATGTTATACCTATATAGTATAGACGGTTGTTCCTAGCCGACTGTGAGCTTGGAGCTCGTATTGACATATGAGTATCCAGTTAGGACTAGATATGAGACAGACTTATGAGGGCATCTGATAGACACCCTATGTAAGCCGTTAATAGAGGGTCCTCTCGAGTTAAATAGTATACATGATTCTTTGGCCTGAGTGACACAGTGGGCTTGTAAGTGATTCACCATACTTTGGTTCCACGTATATCACAGACCTTTTATGGTGTGACCGTTAGGTGTCACTGGGTATAGTTCGATGCTTATGAAGTCCGGTGCGTATAGATATGGGATCCGTCAGCTCACATAGGGAGTTTGATATCCAGATGCTTCGAGACTGTATCTAAAAAAATCTTGTTGCCACAAGTATCAATCCTCGAAAAAAGTTCCGTCAGGGTAGAACAATATGACATAAAGGTTTGCGCATTTTGTTCAGTGAGATACGAGTCTGGAGATAATACATGGATGAGCACTAAGAGATTTAACGGTGATAATATATATCCCCGCACATTCAGGATATCATGATGGAAGGACTATACGTATGCGTTGTAACCTCAACTTGTATGGTTCAACGCACTGATTTGTATATCCGTGACGTGTGCGTAGGGCATTATTCACGAACTCATAGAATAGTTCCATTTGTCGAATCGGGCATGGACCTAGGGAGTCCCGCGATATGGAGTGTACTCGTTATACACTGGGGAGCGTGCTGAATTAAATTATTTAATTCAGCAATATTTAGCACTTTCACGGGGATGTGTACGTGTTTGTATTTAAGTGTTAAATACAATAATGAGTTAATAAATTTTATTTACTAATTGTATAAGGGCACGTGGCGTATTGTGAACCCTCAGTCGAGTTTACCAAAGTGTGGAATTTAGTAGGACCCACTAAAAGGTAAACTTGGTAACAATTCATGAATGGCAAAATGGTCATTTTACACTATAATTATTTAATTCTTAAATAATCATTCTCTGTCTCTTTTTTATTTTATATTATATAATATATTATTTTATTATTATATTTTATTATATATATATATATAAAGAGAAAGAGAAAGAGAGATAAGAGTTTGTGTATGGGGAAGGCCAAATTTGACCGAGAGAAAGAAATGGAGAAGGGAAAAGAAAGAAACAAGAAGAAGAAAAAGAAGAGAAAAAGAAAAAGAAAAAAATAGGGAAAAATGAATTTTTTTCATTTTTCTCTATGGATCTAATTGAAGCAATGATGGATTGCTTCAAACTCTCTATTTCTTATCCTTTTAGAGAAAAGGATATAAACACACACTCGGCCATTTTTGGGATTAAGAGTTAATCCCATGCTGGATATCGGACTGCTATTCTAGCTCACCAAGGCCACCGAGTTGGTGACTAGAACTGCATACGAGTTAGTCTCCATGCGGACTCTGAGAAAATACGTGTATAACGTTACACGTTGTGGTGAGTTCTCTAACCTTTCTAATATATTTATGTGATTAATATATTTATTTATTGTGTTTATTGCAAGTTTCACGCTTCTGTTGGATTTAAATTCGTATATGATACGTATTTAGGCAATAGACACAATTGCACATGCATACACCCACACGAATATAGATCCAACAAAATGGTATCCGAGTAATTTAGGGCTTATTTGGGGTGTTGGTTGAGTGAATGAATGCAAAAGGCCCAGTGAAAATGGCGTGTTTCAGATGTTGAAATGGGTATTGCAAAATGGGGTTCACTAGGCGCTGCCGCGCCAAGGCTCTGGCGCCGCAGCGTTGGGGGTTCGTTGGCCCAATGCTGGGAGTTTTTTTCTCCCAGCGCTGGCAAGCCCCAGCTAGGGGTGGGCAAATTTCCCGTACCCGTCCTGACCCGACTCTTCCCAAAATATTTGGTCGGGATGGGAATGGGAATGGGTTTGGGAGTTGTTCGGGACAGAATTTTCTGTCTCGAACGGGAATGGGTCCGGGACTTGTTCAGGACAGAATTTTCTGTCCCAAACGGGCTAGGTTGGGTTCAAATTTTTTTTGAATGGGTTTAGGAATTCCCGAACATCCGAATCTGTTCAGGAATTTCTGACATTTGTTTTTTTGTAAATAGCACTTTTAAAACAGCACTGTTTCATGAGGCTTGAAATGGTGTCGTTTTGGTGAAGGAAAAATTAAAATGAAATCGATTCTCTTTCTTAACTTCTGTGCTTTTCTTTAGTTTCTGATTTCTCTTTCCTCTTCTCGCAAAATCTCATCCACACCGACACAGCCCCCACCCACTCAAGACGGACGCCACCGGTGACAGACGCCATCGAGTTAGTCACAGTCCTCACTATAGCCTTGATCTCACTTCTCAGTCTCAGGGTGGGCAGTATCTGGGTGATTGCCACCGACCGCTATAAGGCCTCCAAAGTCGAGGGTAATTGCCGACATCTGACCACGGTGATTATTTTTTAAAGCATTTAGTTTTTTTGGTTAGCTCGCATTTAGTTTTTCGTTAGTTATTTGATTGAAATAAATTACCTAAGCATGGATTGAAGCATGTATAGTATGTGTATGTGAATGCCCTAGGATTAAAATAGTTATCGATATCAAGGAACATACTATAGCTGTATTTCCAAGTTTGGAGAACTTAATTATTCATCATTTGTGGAATTTGACATGTATCTTGGAGGGAATTGTATCTGGAGGGAGCTTTACAGAGCTAAGAATTTTGTTGGTGCACTATAATAAATTTTCTACTTTGTTTGGTTGGCAAGAATCAGTGAGAAAAGAGTCATTTGAAACACTATACATCACTTCCCATGTCATTCTTATATGCACCTCTTAAAACAGAACGACTGGCGGTGACACATGCACCCCTAACTGGACCGCCCCACTCTCTTTGTTTTCTAGGCCTACTATGCATTTCCCTTCATGTTGCATTTGATATGTCCACTTGTATGGGACCATCTCCCTCATTTTCCCCCCATTAAATGATGTTGGGTTTGTGTGGCAGTGGCCACCATGGTGGCATCGACAAGTGTATGCCCGAATTGGACTCCTTGCGATCACAAATTGAACACTTGTCCAGTGTTTGTTGATTGGGATTGTGATTGTCGGCGGGGAAATATCTGATGGAGTTCCCACCAAGATGTGATCAATGGTATTATCTGGAAGACAAGGATAGGACATCTCTCGTAACAAACCTAAAACCCCTATTTTAAATTAAAATAATATACTACATGTTTCGTATATTATTCATTCAGTGATATTAGATCATTACATGTCATTGGAAGATAGAGTTTACCCTTGGTGGGCTAGCTAGGTTTAGATGTCACATGTAGATTGGTTGATATTGCTTTAGGTAATTTCCTTTTCTGAGTAAATAGCTTCAACTGTGGGTATTTATAGTCGATGTTCTCATGATTTCAGCAACATTTTCCTTTTTCAATTTCGTTATTTTTGGCGTAATTAAAAATAATTTTATACTAAAACCTGTTTGATTTACATTGACAAAGACTTGCCTTCACTGAATGGTCTAATATATATATTACAAGGATTTAGCAATAGCTTTATTTTTAGTGAGAAAACGTAACAGAATTCTTATTGAGTCAGCATAACAGAATTCTTCATCACCTCTAATTAACTAATTCACAACTGTTATGCATATGTATATGCAGAGACTGGTTGTGTCATGGTAACTGTAACTTTTATTCTACTTTCTGCACCTGTACTTGCCTATTTCTTTTGCTCTCTGCACCTACACTTGATTTTAATTATATGTCTAACATGCACACATGTCCAAAGATGAAGCATATCTTTACAAGCTCAATAGTTCGTTGTCTCACTAAATTAGAGTAATTAGTAGTTGAGGATTGTCCAGCCATTCAACATATCATACTAGAGGGTGAGATTGTAGATTCTAGTTGCATTACACTTCTGAGTTTGAAGAAGTTAAGGCTTCATTACCTGCCTCGATTGGTTAACATTTAGAGGAATGCTTGGACCTCATTAGAATATATCAGCATTTGTAACTATTTTTTATTGATATTTTACTGTTATTTTGGAGCTGTATTGCTACTATTTTTGTTATTATTTTGCTACTGTTTATCTACTGTTTTAGGATTGTTTTGCTATAATTTTTGTTACTTTTTTATTGATGCTTTGCTACTATTTTAAAGCTGTACTGCTACTGTTTTTGTTTTGTTTTTCTACTATTTTTCTGCTGTTTTAGGATTATTTTACTACAATTTTTGTTGCTTTTTTATTGATGCTTTGCTGCTATTTTGAGTTGTATAGCTACTTAATTTCTATTAGAACATGATACCCTTTTTAATGATGATTATTTTATCAAAGCTTTATTTGTAGATAATGGATTCAGATTCAAGTTCAGCTGGTAATAATTTTGTGGACTTACATTCTCAATCAAATTCTGAGGACGATCATGAGAGGGATACGAGTAAGGAAGAAAAAGCTTCCTTTCTGCCACGCTTTAAAAAAAAAAAGAGAAAGCTTATGCCACAAGCATCGGCACAAAGATCGAAAGCATGGTTGCACTTAAAAACAAAATAAAGCGTTGACAGACAAAGCAAAATGTAATCATTGTGGTAAGTTGACTAGTTGTCATTTAGTGTTTCATAGAACCAGTGGTATGTCAAAACACTTAAAGAGATGTGTCGAGTTTAACAAGAAGGTGATTGATGATCAACAACTAGTTTTTGGTAAAGAACCTACTGGAGAAGAAGGAGAGGGTAGTAATGCTGTATCCATAGGATGGAGTCAAGCTCCATGTCGAGAAGCTCTTGTTAAAATGGTAGTGATGGATGAGTTGCCTTTTAATTTTGTGGAAAATTATGGGTTTCGATATTATAACAGCATGGCAGTTCCTTAATTTGATGTTCCATCTCGTAGAACCATAGCAAGAGATGCAGTTAAGTTGTTTGGTTTAGAGAAAGGCTTATTGAAGAGTTTAATTAGTGGGCAACGAGTGAGCTTGACCACTGACATTTGGATTTTCATTCATAATAATAGTTATATGGTTGTCACAGCTCGCTTTATAGATAGTCATTGGCATTTTCGTGGGAGGATTTTGAGCTTTGCCCCCATTTTAAATCACAAAGGAGATACAATCGGAAAGTAGTTGGAGGATTGTTTGTTAGATTGGAATATTAATAAAGTATTATAGTAACAGTTGATAATGCAAGTGCTAATAATGTTGCCTTATCTCATTTGAAGAAGAGATTGAAAAGTCAGAGAGAAGATTCTTTGGTTTTGAATGGGGAATACATGCATGTGCGTTGTTGTGCGTACATTTTAAACTTGATTGTAATAGATGGGTTGAAGGATTTAAATGAGAGCTTGATTTCTATACGAAACGCAATAAAATATGTTAGAACTTCTGAATTGTGCTTACAAGCCTTTAAATATTATGTAGAAAGGGAGAAGATTGAGTATAAGGGAAGGGTAGTGTTAGATATGCCAACTAGGTGGAATTCTACCTATTTAATATTGACGACTGCATTGAAATTTTAAAAGGCTTTTGATTTGATGGCAGATGATGATCATTTATATGGAAGTTATTTTTTAGAGGAGAAAAATGAAAAGAGAAGACAAGGGCCACCAGTCAGTTCAGATTGGGAGAATGCTAAGCATTTTGTTTTATTTTTGCAATCTTTCTATGAACCAACATTAAAATTCAATGTTTTTTTAAGTGTTACCTCTATAGACTATTTCAATGAGATTTGCATGATACTTTCCCGCTTAACAAAAATGAGACAGAGTAATGACTTTTCTTTAAGAGACATGGCAAACAAGATGAGGTTAAAATTTGATAAATATTGAGAATCTAGTGAGAAGATTAATAAGATTTTGATAATAGGTACTTTACTTGATCCAGGGAGTAAGATGTAGTTCTCTGAATTTTGTTTTGCAAAACTCTTTGGTAATGATAGGGCAAGAATTGAAGAAATGAAACATCTCACTAAAGAGTTATTATTTTGGCTTTATGAAGCCTATAATGCATTGCATGGCAAATCACAGTGTGGTGCATCTACTGCTAATGGTACTGCTGTTGGTGGTGGGAGTAGTAGTGCTAGTAACATACTTGTTTCACAGTCACAAGTATCCGGTAGCACCTTGACCTCACTAATTGCAAATGTTATGCGGCGTGATGACCCTTGGAGTGAATACATTGGGCTTGTAGAGGACAATAATGATTTAGAAGAAATGCATGAGGTGGAAAAATACTTCATGGATAAACTTGAGAATTCTCGCAACCCGCATTTTGATGTTTTACAATGGTGGAGGTTGAATGCCAGGAGATATCCTATTTTGTCACGTATAGCTAGAGATGTACTTGCTATACCTGTATCTACTATAGCCTCTGAGTCAGTTTTCAGTACTGGAGGTCGTATTCTTGATTCATTTCGAAGTTCGTTAACTTCGAAGGTAGTTGAGGGCTTGATATGTGAACAAAATTGGATACGATCTTTACTTTTGGTGGATAAAGTGAAGCGAGAAGAAGGATTGCTTGCAGATGTTGAATATTATGACTAACTAGAAATAGGTAAAATAATGTGAATTACTATAATAAAATTCAAATATTTATACTTATGTGCATACATTTTTTATTTTTACTTGTTTTTTTTTTTCATGTAGAGTTTACTCATTTGTCAATGTAAGAGCGTCCACAGGCACCAGCACTACATCAGCAATAGATCATGTTATTCATACTTACTGTTTTCACTACTGTTTTGGTTTGATTTTGTTTGTAAGTTGATGATTTTATTTGTAAGTTGATGTTTCATTGGCCAAGGATTAATGCTTCATAAATTATTAAATTTTGAACTTAATCTTTTATTTGATTTGTATTGCTTTCTAGAATGTTGTTAATTATTATGTTGTGTTGTAGTTGGTTATGATATGTGAATGTGAATTTAGTAGGTTATTATAATCAATCAGTGAAATGTCCAAAAATAACGGGAGATTCTGTCAAAATTTTATTAAAAATAAATAAACGTATTTCAATTGAAAATTGGATTCAAAAATCAAAATGACAATATTTTATGTAATTGGATTTTAAAATTTTAAATTGAAACGAATCAATATTAAAACTGAAACGCCATTAAATTTTAATTGAAACGAATTAATTTTTAAAATTACTAAAATTATAATATTTCTATTTCAAGTCATTTATATTCACATTGAATTTAGAATAATAATATTAACAAATTTGTTAAATATTATAATAATTATTGAATTTAGAATACTTCAATTTGAATTTAGATTCAACTTATTATATTTAAAGTATTTCAATTGAAAATTGAATTTAAAATGATAACATTTTACACAATTAAATTTGGAATTGAAATTTGAAACGAATTGATTTCAAAAGTAATCAAATCAAATTATAATATTTCACGTAATTTAATTTCAAATAATAACATTTAACGCAATTCAAATCTATGATATTTAACGCAATTGAAATCGAAATAACATTTTAAATTAAAATATTTAACGTATTTCAACTTCAAATTAAATTTAAAATGATAATATTTTAAGTAATTGGATTTGGAATGAATCGATCTCAAAATGACAATAACAATATTTTACGCTATTAAATTTTAATTGAAACGAATTCATTTTTAAATTAATCAAATTATAATATTTCTATTTTCTGTCATTTATATTCACATTGAATTTAGAATAATAATATTAAAAATTTGTTAAATATTATAATAGTTATTGAATTTAGAATACTTCAATTTGAATTTAACATTAACAAATTTTCGACCCGACCAAACCAAACCGACCCGAAAATCCTAAACCCGACCCAAAAATTCTCGAAACATCCCGTCCCGAACCCGACTCAAAAATTCCTAAACGGTCCCATCCCAAATCCGACCAGAAAAGTCCTAAATTAAAACGGCACTGTTTCAGAACAATTATTTTTCAAAAAAAAAATCAAAAATTCCCGACCCGACCCTAATTGGATCGGGAATTGTCTCGACCCAAAATGTGTCCCGAATGGGACACATTTTGCCATCCCGATCAGGTTTGGGTAGGGTTCGGATATTCCTAAACCCAAAACTGCCCACTCCTAGCCCCAGCAAGGGCGCGAGTTTCTAGAATTCGCATCCCAGCGGTAAAGCGTCAGTGCCGTAGCGCTGGAGGTACGACCTCCCAGCGCTGCAGCGGTGAAGCGTAAGCACTGCAGTGCTAAAAGGTCAGCAACGCTGGAGGTTTGACCTTCCAGCGCAGCGATGTGTGTTGGCGCTGCGGCGCTGGGGGTTTGACCTCCTAGCGCTGCAGCGATGAAAGCTGGGTGCGACAGCGAGATACTATTCACTTAAACAGTAGCACATAAAATTATGAAAAATACTCTTCACTATACAGTAAAAGTTACTTTTCACTGCTACAGTTTTTTTTAAATAGTATTTTAAATTTAATTTTACATGTGTAGATTTATGAGATGAAGTGATAAAAGTTATTAGTCTACATCATAAATCGACATTTATGAGATGCAGTGATAAAGAGTAATCGGTCTGCATTATAAGCCAAAATTAATTTTTGTGTTGGTAACCATAATTGGAGCCCTATTGGTAAGGGTTAGTTGTGCTTACATAGAAAAATTAATTTATTGAGAATCACCTTCCTAGGAGTATGAAGACCATAGTTTAGAAAAATCTATCTTAATCAGATTAAAGAATATTACATTATAAGATAATATTTTATTCGGATCCTTCTTGTCAATACGGTGTTAGACGAGTCACGTCGGCATTTTTTCAATATTGCTATATCGTAAGGGACTTAGTCAGTTGGGCTTCGACTATGCCAGTTAAACATGAGATAAGACAAATATATGCGAAAGTATTGCCCTATAATGCTACACCATGAGGGTAGTATCAGTAGCATATATTTGATCATTAACAAATTAATCTAGAATACACTTATCCAATATTACTACAGCATGAGGATAAAGTATATTTATGATCAAGTGGTAAGAGTTGCATAAGATGCAATTGACAAGTGTTGTCTACCTATTGGGTTTACAAAGGCCAATATTGCTACAACGTGAGACCCAAGTAAATTTCAATGGGATCTACTTTCCACTGTATAGTTTAAAAGAGTTTAAACTATTGTCTTCCCGTTCGAGAGATCATCGGGATTATGTAAAGCAGTGGGAGGACGTTTTAAATCAAAAATGTATAAATAGTAGACCCATGATTTAAAATGTTCTATTAGCGATTTAATGACTATTCCGCTTACATCTCCTGTTAGATTACCCTGTTAAGAACAATGGCCACTACGAACTAGTTGATGTGCATAGTTGATGCAATTCAACTCTAGGGTACTATGAATTACTATGACCAGTGAATGAATCTAAAACATGTTCTGAATTCAAAAAAATTTGGATTTATTGTTGATTAGAATTTGCTATAAGGTAATTCTGTTAACACCTCTAAAGGATTGAATAGAGAGAGTATGATCCTCTTTGTTTAAAGTGCTTCACTTTCTCCTCCAAATATATCTGGTGAGACCAGATGTGTGAAGAAAAGAGGATGAGGCAGATACCAAGCATAAATTCTCATAGGCAACATGTATCCAAAGATCAACAAGAGAGCATGTAGATAGAAAATGTTCCTACTGTAGTAAGGTTGGGTATCAAAAATCCCCCTACCCTAGAAACCTTATTATTGTTAGAAAGATACCTACAGATTTATGCTTAACAAATATATAATGCTAGTTTAAGCTGGGTATGAGATACCGCATGTCCCTCTCATATCTACAATATGTTGTAAGGATTGAGAGAGACTAGAATGCAACAGCTTGTAGAAGTAAAGTTGAGAGTAGAAAATGATGATTTCTTGCAGGTCCAAGTTGTTGGGTAACTTGACTTATTTCTTGTATGCAATACAATAGTTGTATTGCATAATAAGTATAATGTTTTATTAGCTGAATGTCAGTTAATAAATAAACATTATATACAATTAGAAAGTCTATAGATCGAAATCCTTAAATGATACGGAGTTGTAGTATTTTAATTTAGGTCATATAGGCATGAGATGCTTATCCGTTTGGTTAAGGATGGTTGGATTCCTAATCTGACCATAAAGACTTAACCAATTTATGGATAATGTATTCATGGAGATGACCAAATATACCAGAATGTACAACACATCCCTTCGATTAGATCGAGGTAGTGAGTACATTAACAACAAATTTTTCGTTTGTTTAAGGAAGAATGAGATTCTTACTCATTATAGTCCTCTGGGTAATCCATAACATAATGATATTTTGGAGAGGAGAAATTAAACTTTATTAGATATGGTTCGATTGATACTGAGTGTTACTGATCTATATCTGTGAGTATCTGCTCCAAATATAGCTATTTATTAAGTAGAGTTTCATCAGAAGTTGTTTCTTCATTTCATATGAGATACAGAGAGTAAGGAAGTCGTATCTTAAGTAAGTTAAGACTTGGGATTGTCTTGTTTACGTAAGAGTTACGCAACAAGGTATCTTATTTTGTAAGAGTTACTCAATAGGATAAACAACATCCAAGAGGCACAAGAATAGGTTCATTGAGTATCCTGTGAATTATATAGGATACTAGTTCTATGATTCAGAGAAGCGAAGTGTGTTTGTTTCTCGGTATACTGCTATATTTGAGGAAGATTTTCTCATAGGTCGTAAGAATTATAGAAAGATTGAGCTTGGTGAAGTCAATCTAGAAATCAATGAACCAAGGATGGGAACTCAGGCTCAATTAAGCAGTGACCTTTTAGTACACTTCCAGATGGGTCGGAAAGAATGTCTAGGTCACTTTTTAGGTATGGTTTATACTTGAAGGTAAACTTGGAGTTTTCTTGGTTGAAGAAAATAATCCTTTGACCTATAGGAAGACGATGTTAGACATCATTTCGGAAAGCAGCAAGAAGCCAAAGAAACAAAAGTTGACTATAAGCATCAGAATCAAGTCCTAGACTTGGTTAAGCTACTCGTGGGAATTATTCTTATGGTTGTAAAGGGTTTACAAAGGGGTAGTGGGAGCCAATTAGAAGGTAGAGACATTCAGGCCCCATATTGGTTTTGGAAAGGTAATCCTTATTGATCTGACATCACTAAGAGGAAACCTATAGACCAATATTAATGCTAAAGTCAATTAGTATTTTATTGGCTGTTACAGCATATTAAGACTTTGAAGTTTGGCAGATGGACGTAAGTACGACATTCTGGAATGGATATCTCAAGTAAGAGATATTCATAGAATAGCCTGTAGATTTTATGTTCAACCAGACTTCTGGTTTAGTGTGTATGAAAGGTCAGTAAGAGCATGATAATCTTCTTGATGCTCTTTGTTGATAACATACTAGTCAATGAGAATGATGTCAGTATGTTATAATTGGTCAGAAGTAGCTCGTAAGTGTTTCTCCATAAAAGATTTAGTAGAGGCTTCCTGTATATTAGGTATAAAGCTTTATAGAGATAGAGTTAGGAAGCTGATATGATTCTCTCAAATTATTTTACATCAATAACATCAGAAAGGTACGGTTTATTAACTATGAGATAGTCAACGTATCTTTTGGACCTGGTGTTCATCTTTAAAGGAGAGTGTCTCTTCAAATGGAAGATGAGAAAGTTAGAGTGTCTAACATACCAGATACATCAGCTCTTCAGAGATTGATGTATACTATGATGTGTTAGAGACCTGAGATCATTTTTGGCAGTAAACGTTACGAGCCGAGTTCAGTCTGATACAAGTTCAGCCATTTAATGGTAGTCAAACATATCCTGAGGTACCTAGAGGATACAAAGGATAAGCTTCTCAAATTTGAAGAAAGTGACTTACAAATGAGAAGATGTACAATGTTAGACTTTTAGTTTGACCTAGATGATAGAGAGTCTACATCTGAAAATGTGCTTATTCTCTATAGTATTAAGTGAGTTGGAATTGTACCAAATTAGGATTCACTGCAGACCTATAAGTAGGCAGCGGAAGTGACAGTGAGAATTCGTAGGTTTGTCGTTAGACTTGGAAGAGTTCCAAGATAGATGGATCATATCCCATAAGTTTACGATAAAACTAGGCCATTGTACAAGCCAACGTGCCAAGAGAACACCAGTACTCTAATTATGCTGAAAAAAAGTCTCACATTACTAGAGGGATCTTGGTTGAATGAAATGTGATTATTGGTAGAAGTATTCTATAAATAAATAGAAGTATTACTAGACCCACTTTCTAAGGTCATGACTCTTAAAGTGTTAATGAAACACGTAGAGTCGATGTGTATGAGATGCCATCAGGAATATCACTAGAGCAAGTGGGAGATTGTTAGGGTCGGTGCTTACGTGTCATCCCTGAATATACATATACTTGTGTATTTATACATGTGTATATTCCTATTAAATCGCTAATACCCATTTATATGGTACTGTGCAGGTAATATTATAGACATTGTACGATCTAAAAGAATTCAGATCAGATATAGAGAAGTTTAGATAAGGGCTCACAGTTAGTCACACTGAAAGATATAAATGCTAAATATTAGCACAGCTAAGTGTTAGCTGGTTATAATACTCAGCAGATCTAAGAGTCGGAGCCATATTTATAATGGGACATAGACCTGGGAATATACTAGTAACTGCATAGTTCAAGAGTTGCAATCGAGTGCCAGAAAATGCTAGTTGCGCAAGTATGTTCTCGAATAATTGTCCCTGATCTATTTCTGCTAATGCATGTCTATCAGTGGATACCTTTTTATATAGATCAGCATATGTCATACCTATATGGTATAGATGGCCGTTCCTAGCCGACTGTGTGCTTGGAGCTCGTATTGACGTATGAGTATCCAGTTAGGACTGGATATGGGATAGACTCATGAGGGCCTTCGATAGACACCCTATGTAAGCCGTTAACGGAGGGTCCTCTCAAGTTTAGTAGTATACGTGGTCTTTTCACCTAAGTGCCACGGTAGGCTTGTAAGTGATCCACCATACTTTGGTTCCACGTATGTCACAGACCTTTCATGTTGTGACCGCTGGTTGTCACTAGGTATGGTTCGATGCTTATAGAGTCCAGTGAGATAAATATGGGATCCGTCAGCTCGCATAAGGAGTTCGATATCCAGATGCTTTGAGACTGTATCTTAAAAAATCTTGTGGCCATAAGTATCAATCCCAGGAAAGAGTTCTGTCAAGGTAGAACAATATGGCAAAAGAGTTTGCGCATTTTGTTTAGTAAAATATAAGTCTTGAGATAAAATATGGATGAGCACTAGGAGATTTGATGGTGATAATCTATATCCCCGCATATCCAAGATATCATGACAGAAGGACTATACGTATGCGTTGTAACCTCAACTTGTATGGTTCAACGCACTAATTTGTATATCTGTGACGTGTGCGTGGGGCATTGTTCACGGACTCATGGAATAGTTACATTTATCGAATCGGGCGTGGACCTATGGAGTCCCGTGATATAGAGTGTACTCGTTGTGCACTAGGGCAGCGTGCCAGATTAAATTATTTAATCGAGCAATATTCAGCACTTTCACGAGAATACGTGCTGTCTGTATTTAAGTGTTAAATACAACAATCAGTTAATAATTATTATTTACTAATTGTATAAGGACACGTGACGTATTGTAGACCCTCAGTTGAGTTTTTTCAAGTGTGAAATTTGGTGAGACCCACTAGAGGGTAAACTTGGTAACAATTCATGAGCAAAATGGTTATTTTACACTATGATTATTTAATTGTTAAATAATTATTCTCTCTCTTTTTTATTTTATATTATATAATATATTATTTTATTATATATATATATATATATAAAGAGGGATAAGAGTGTGTGTGGGGAGAAGGCCAAATTTAGCCGAAAGAAAGAAATGGAGAAGGGAAAAGGAAGAAGGAAGAAGAAGAAAAAGAAAAAAATAAAAAAATAAAATTGTTTCATTTTTCTCTATGAATCTAATTGAAGGAATGATGGATTGCTTCAAACTCTCCATTTCTTATCCTTTTGGAGAAAATGATATAAACACACACTCATCTATTTCGGGGATTAAGAGTTAATCCCGTACTGGATATAGGGATGCTGTTCTAGCTTACCAAGTCTACTGAGTTGGTGACTAGAATTGCATACAAATTAGTCTCCATGTAGACTCCGAGGAAATACGTGTATAACGTTACATTTTGTGGTGAGTTCTCTAACTTTTTTAATATATTAATGTGATTAATATATTTATTTATTGTGTTTATTACATGTTTCACACTTCCGTTGGATTTAAATTCGTATATGATACGTATTTAGACAATAGACACAATTGCACATGTATATACCCACACGAATATAGATCCAACACTTTAACCGCGCTAACATCGAACATGATGAGTATCACCAACTGTTGGCAGAACTAGATTACGATGCCATAATCCAAAGATTTTGTGCACCTAGGACTACATGGATACTATAATGAGAGCACTACATCTCGTTTCACCCGAAGACTATATGTAGGGACGAGAAAATTTGGCATTATTTTATCGGGGCCTAACTTATGCCAGTTACACACTTCAACAGTGTGACCAAGGATTGAGCCATTATCTTCTACATGATCATGACTAGTAAAAGCATAGACGTTAAAAAGGTTATCAAAGTAGCATTATCCACAGCTACCAACAAGAAAAGGCTAGCCTAGTCTGCTCATCCCTTATCACAGCACTATGCTTCAAGGCTAGTGTCCAAGGGACCTATTTGAGGAGCCTCTGCACCCTTCCTACTCATTACATATCAGTACAATATACAAGGTTCGGGCTTTGATTCCTAAACCTCCCAGTCAGCCATCTGCGCAGGCCACCTTCTCATTCTGACCAATATCCCTTTAGGATTGCCTTGCATGGCTCGAGAGCGAGCTTCAAGAACACTAACAAGAGTTCCAAAACTTCAGCAGTGACTTACTAGTGGGCCAAATGGTCTATGTACTAGGCTCAATGAATGCAATTAACTATTGTCACCTAGAGATTGACACCAGCTAGCACCTATCACCTTTCGCCTACCTTATACTTTCGCCAGCAGCTCACAACAGCAAATATGATGATGAGAGGGATGCTCCAAGATGACATGGACAACAAGTGAGAGTACAACATATTATTCAATGAAGTATAATATTTCTCTAATTTTACCACTTACTATAAAGACCATACCATAATTTAAGTTTGGATGAAAGGGAAACACTTCCTTATTTTTCATGTGGGTTTAGTATTATTTATCTATTTTTTATGTGTTTTTATTTCATTTTGTCTTGTTGAGTCTTCAGTTGGAAGATGATTACGGGTAAATGATAAAAAATAGAAAACTAATAATAAAAGTTATAATTTTTAAGAATTAATAGATGCTATGACTATTTATGTATCTCAAATATGATGTACAAGTTTTACCTTATTTGTGGGTGCTTGAAAACAATTGAGCACATAGTTAGATTATTTAAGTTAATTGTTGACCATGAGAAATTTTATGCATAACAAGTATACAAAAGGTATACATGATTAGTTAGGCCCTGTTTGGACCATTTGAGGCTTTATAGCTTACCCTTTGATATAAATTATTCCTAGTCATCCCTTTTGAGCTTAACACCCATTTTCTTTGATGAACCGCAAAAATACACCTTAGCCAGATTGAATATCCCTCATAACACCTGTCACACCAAAATATGATAGTCCTATTATAAGACTTTATGGATGATCGGTTTATAGAAAAATAGAAGTGAGAATGAAAGAAATAATACAATTTTGTTTACTCAATTTATAAAATGTTTTTATTAGAATTGTTAAAAAAAAAGTGTATTCCTTAGCTTGAAAGAAAAAGAAAAAGTTTGAACAACAAAAATCAAATAGGGGAAAATAAGGAATTAAGTTTGGGGTAGACCCAATAGAGGAATTTAAGGATTCAAATAGGTCTAATATATTTATAGTGTGAAACAAAATTAAAAAAGAGGCTAATTATCCTACCCTCACCCTAAGCTTTACATTAAAAGTTGTATAAAGCCTTAATTGATCATTCGATGTGTGTGTACCTATATTAATAGAGAGTGATATAAAAAGTAAGTCTATATAGAATGCAAGTAAATAAAAATTCATAGAGACCACATCCCTTTTTGTATGTATAAACTAATCTAGATGCATTTAATTGATAATAAAGATAACACACGCACGCGCACACACACACACACACCAGGTAATTACTTGTAGGGTAAAATAAGTAAGAGGGTTAGTTATAATATATTTTTATGGTATTTAAAAGTGTTTGAGAGTTATAGGTGAAATACAATCTTTGAGACCAAGTATTGATCATCAACCAACCCATCAATATATTTTTAGGATAATTTTATTAGTTTTGTTTTCTTTTTGCTCGATGACGAGCTAATAGTTATGTTTAGAGGAGTTTGATAGGCTGAATTATGATTAGTATTTTTATCTTTTTAAACTTAATATTTGTTCGCTTAAATTCAAGTATTTGACTATTTATGCAAACTATGGTTGAATTATAGGTTTAAGGACATGGCACCAGGATTGAAAACGGATAAAAAAGGAATAAAAAAGTTAAAATCAAAGTTAGTATATAGCATTGCAGCGACAATACTTAACGCCGCATCGCTACTATGAGCCTAGAAATTAGTAAAGATCCAAAAGCTGAGCATCGTAATGCTATAAAGGTAGCACCACAAAAAATTAACCTAAATTGATCCGGCATTGTAGCACTGGAATGTCAAGCTGCAATGCCAAGACGAAAATTAAAAAATCCTATTTTGACTTGGATGAAAAGGATGCTTTAATCTGGAGCTTTAAACTTATAAATAAAAGTCTTTTAAAGCCAAAATAAGAGAATAATAAGAGAACGTGAAAGAGAACAAATTATTTTAAAGTTAGAGCAAGTTTAAAGATTAAAGAAGGAAACTACTACAATAAGGAAGAGAGAGAAAATGAATATTTCAAGGCACTATTTCTTTTCTTTTATTCTGTGTTATTGTGATTATTATTTTTCATAATGTTGATTATTATATGCTCTAAAACTCTTTTTGTAACCATGAGCTAAGTTTTTATTATGAGAATTGCAACTTTGAATTCGATATGTAATTGAATTAGGTTTCTTTTTATTTTATGAACTCAATATTAGAATTGTTTAATTTATTTGTGTTTAATGTTTTGTATTTATTCAGCTAATAATTAAATTGTTTTAAGAATCATAAAAAAATGAAAAAGAGATTTATGTGTTTAGTTCTAGATAAATTGATATATAATCATAATATAATAGTTATGAATTTCATATGAGATAAAAATATACTTGTATGGTATATATAGTTTTAAAAATCCTATTCTTAATGAATTTTGCCTTTATCTAATTACTATAGAAATACAAGTAATAGTTAGAGTAAGATATATTTGCTGGCTTGTAAAGATATTAAGAATTAATAATTTATATTTAGAGATTAAATTAAGAGAAAATTACTTGATTCAAGTAAAATATTAAAGAATAGTTGTGAAAGACCAAATGTATCATTAAATCTTTGCTTGACAATATGAAATAATATCTATTACATATGATAAAATAAAATATTCTAAAAACAAATGAACTTAAATTATTGAGTCAATTTATCGTAATTAAGAATAACTATTAGCATAATTTTATTTATTTTTAGTCACGTTCACACTCTTTACTTAGGCTGAAAGCTATTTTGATCCCAATTTTTAAGCCATCAACCAACAACCATTATTGGTTCCCAAAACAAAGAAACTATTATTAAAAAATGAGCCCATGATATCCACAAAGTTTAATTTAACTATATATTCACCCCACAAATTCTACGTTAAAGTGGCAATCTCACAAAATTCTATTAGGATCCAAACTTGCAAGACTCTTTTTCTTTCCTCTAAAGGTTTTCTTTCCTCTATTAGTTCATTAAATTTAATTTATTTTCAATGAACTAAACGCTGATAAATTATTTAATTTAACTATATATTCACCCCACAAATTCTACGTTAAAGTGGCAATCTCACAAAATTCTATTAGGATCCAAACTTGCAAGACTCTTTTTCTTTCCTCTAAAGGTTTTCTTTCCTCTATTAGTTCATTAAATATAATTTATTTTCAATGAACTAAACACTGATAAATTATTTAAAGCTGAATAAAATTAAGTTAAAATAGTTAACTTAACTCTTAATAATTTTTATGATTTTCTTCTCAAAAGTACCCTTATAATATTAACTTATTTTCACACAATTCTTTATTTTTTCTTACCAAAATATTATGCTTAAAAAGGCATATATGTCAAATATTAGTTTTCATATACTTTCTTTTAGACACGAAAAAAAAAATGTCATCAAGACATATAATGCCAAATGTAGTTAAACTTCAACCAAATTTAAAATTATTTAGATTTCACTAAAAAAAACCCTAATTCTGCCTTTAAAGTCCTGAGAGGACTTGACCGGATACAATAGTTTTCTTTATTTATTCATTTCCATTTTCTTTTGTTTTCTTTTTTCTCTTTTGTAATTATATTATATATGTACACATCCACACACATACATGGATGACTTACCACCCATTATTATAATACTTTACGTTCTATTCAACTTAAAGATTCAAGTTCTCCTATGGGTGCTGAGTCTAGTGTTTAGTTAGTAATTATATAATCTTAGGATATTCATTTTATTTTAGAAACATCTATTGAGTTCCAATTTGAGTCATGATGGAAAGATATTTCTTCTATCTTATCTCCTTTTAAATTAAATCCACTAAGTTTTATAAATTCTATGACACTTTTCTAATGCTTTCCTTTTCAGAAGTTGTAATTCCTAGTTGGCAGTCTAAGCTCTTTATAAGTTATCTAGTGTCAATATCCAACAGTGTCTTCTTCTACACCTAGTCTCACCTTCATATTCTTTTAAAACTAGATTTACAAAGACATAGGAAGCACAACTATAAGGGAATTCACCTTACAACCATTAGACTTGGAATCCAACCACTTATCCCTATAAGAGAAAATGCTACCTGGCTGATTTTTCTTCTAGATGCCATGTGGCATAAATTTGAGTTATCCTTGATAACTACAGTAGAAGTTGCCCTTCATAATGGTCATATTCTACTATAGGTTGAGCCTAACTTCACTATTAATCTGCTAAACCTTATGGTGTAGACTTGAAAGTAGGAGAATCAATAGTAGCTCTTAGCCATACCATGACCTATGAAATTCACCCACATCTCTTCTCATGGATCACAATAGAAAGCCTGTAATTTGAATAATTGGAGATAGAAGAGATATTCAACCAAAGATCTACAGACAAACCCAACTTACTTTTTCCCTCTCATTGGAAAAGTGAGTGTGAAGCCAGTTAGTAGACTCACCAGCATAGGGCAACGAAGGCCTCTATTTCCCTCCCTACATAAACCAGACTAATCGATCCCCGTAAAAAAAGGTCAGCATAAAGGCAGACCTCCTAGCAAGTGTCCACGTATGATGAGAAGTCAAATTATTCCATAAAGTTTATTAGCTCCATCCTTTCCTAAACTAGAATTTCTAACCTGTTACAATATAGAAAAGTCGGTAGTCCATAAACCACGACTAAAAGAAGTCAGTCCAATTGAAGCAGCAGCTACTTGGGGAAATGAAAATGCACTCAAACAAAATGAAGCTCTTCCTAGCATCGTAAGGCACCATGAAATGATTCTTACAAAAGTTCAAGAAATTAAATAAAGATAATTAATCTCCAAGGCGAATATAATGTCTATTTGTCTTCTTCGTCATAGTTTTAATATTAAAGAGGATGTTCATCATGTTTTTTTTTTAGATGCTATTTTGCTAACAAAATTTGGCGTTGGCTCACATTTGTGATTCAAACTTCTATACCTTCTATGTCAAATGTTCATGGTTTTTTATCTTCTTTCTTGGAGAAGCCATTACACTCTCAACTACTCAATGTTTGGATTGCTATGATTATTTTTGCTTCAAGTGATGAGATTTGGCATGTTCACAATTTAATTCATTTAAATAATTGAAAAGTTCCGGCTATTAAGATTATAGCCTAGTTTTTGTCCTCGCTGTTGTTTTTCTGGCCATGTAGGAAATATTTTGCTAGGCTTAGGTGTAAGCCAACTTTAAGCTCCTAAGGTGTTTGTTTGGTATGGAACCCACTCTAGATTCTTGGGTTAAGGTCAATATAGATAGAACTTCTAAAGATAATCCTGATCATGCGGCTTGTGCTAGGATTTTTAGGGACAATTTTGGATCTTTTCTTGGGTGTTTTACTTCTCTTCTTGGTGAGAGAACGGATGTCTTTGTTGAACTAATCGCTGTGATTCATGCTATTGAACATGCCCTTGTTCATGATTAGTTATATCTTTAGATAGAGAATGATTCCATGCTTATTATTTTACACCTAGAGAATCAGCATTTTTGGCTCTTCCTTTTTCTACCTCGAATCGTTGTAATAATTGTATTGCAAAAATTGTTCGATTTTCTTATGTTTTCAAAAAAGGTATTAGGGATTTAGGGCTATCGACGTCTTAGCCAACATGGGTTTGTCTATCTCTTCATTCACTTGGCTAGATGAGGCTCCTACTCAAATTATATCCTTTTAGCCGAGGGTGCAACAAGATACCCCTCTTATAGGTTTGTTAGCTTTTTGTTCATTTTTTTCTTACATGAGTAGTTTGCTCTTTGGTTTTATTTATCTTGTTAACGGTAAGGCTCATTATGTTACCCTAGTTTAGTATTCTTCTCTCTTCTCTTCACTAATGTTTTTCTCGTTCCGTTGAGGTTCATCACGGAACAAAAAATCTCTAAGGCGAAGTCCCAAACTTGTTAAAAAAAGAAGTTCAAATTTTGTCAAGAGATGTTAGGCATGTTTTTACTATCACTTCAATTTTGAATTGCATGTCAAATTGGAAAAAGGATCTAGTAAAAGCCAAACAAGAATATATGAGAAAGCTATGATCTTCCAACTAGGAAAAATGATAAGACATTTTGGAAGAATCATCATCAAGCGTTAATACAAAAGCCTTCTAGAAAAGTTATATTTCTTATCCACAACCATGGCCAATACAAGTTACAAGATCGGAGAAGAGCTCCATGATGAAACTTTAGATGTTTCAAATTCCAACTCTTCTCTATCATCTGTTATTCTAATAGACATGGCAAATGATCCTCCACAAGATCCTGTGAATCCAACTTCTATGGATTCTATAAACAGAGGCACTACAACAAGATAAAAGCATCAACGTAACATCTTCTCTTTACATAAATTCAAGACCATCAACATCTCAAGTAAATGGAGAAATTCTAGCTCAAGTTAATATTTATCATGGCCATTAGCATCAAAACTTATTGGAATATTAATGAAGTAGGTTAAGATGTTGTCCTAGTTATACCGAATCTATCAGAACTCCACATATCTCTCAAAGAAGTTACACTTCGACTAGTTGGTGGATTTACTTTACAAGAAGTTGGTAGGTTATAATTCTTACTGTACAAGAAAGGAAAAATATTCTGAACCATCCTAATGGATTACAATCATCTCATCTCACAATTAGGACAAATATATATATATATATTTGTGTGTAACCCAAAGAGAAGATGACATTGTAGAACAAGTGTTATAATGCCAAAAAGCTTAAAGATAACTATCTCATTTAAGAATACCTCATTTACAAATTCAAAAAGACTACAAACACCATCAAGAGGACATTTATTCTTAAAATGCATGGACAAGTTGTAGAACTATTAGAAGCAAAACTTAAAGTTGATGGCATTACAGTCTTTCTACAAAAGCTTGACAAAAAAACTGGCTCAAAATAATGGTCAAGGATAACAACTCAAACAACTAATGAAGCAAATCGAGAGGACATCTCTTTTGAACATTGCAAGAAACAATCATAAAAATTTGGTCATCTAAATTTAGAGAAAAGGCCTTCTTGCAATAAATCTCACACTTAAGAAAAAGAAATGGAAGCCATACAAAAGATTGAAATACATATTCACCAAAAGAAGAAAATTTTCAGCTAACCAGAAAATGCAAATGTTTTATCTGCGGCAAACCAAAACATTATGCACAGCAATATATATATATATACACAATAGTAGAATTTATACCATAATTAAAAGTAGAATATGTTAAGGAGACATCATAAGTATATGACACAAAAAAAAGAATAAAAACATTTTAAAACTAATGTACTTAATAAAGTAATAAAAAAGAATATAGCGCATGTTTATAATAGTCACATTTCTTTTATTCAAGGAATATGCTTTCTTAAATGTTCTATCTCAAAATAATATTTATTAGTTTGATCATTTATTAAACCAGTGCATGCCAATTTTTATATTTTATATCAGATAGAAATTGAGTGGTCTTAAATAATTTAGTCTTTTTAATAATTGTAATAATCTAATCCGTGATAAGTAATATTGCAATAGACCTTATTTACATATGGTCCCCCAAAATTCTATTTTTTAAGTCCTGAATAAATTTATCACATAAGATATAGATTCCTCAAAGTTAGTAATAATAGAAATACAAGTTAAGTTAGTTTATGAAAGATGGGTCAGATGTGACGAGGGCGTCATGTAATTAGATAGGAGAGATTGTCACATCCCATATTAGATAGAAATTAGTTGGGTAGGCAATATTATCTAATAAGCTAATATTTTAGGTCGATCGTTGGCGTTTGACTTGTGACAATCTTAAAAAATAAGTCTTCAAAAGTTAATGTTACCATAGATTTAGCAAACAAATCTACAAAATTAACGTTAATCTTTTATTATGCTACATAACTCATGTACGTAAAAGGATTTTGGTGAAATATGTTCCATCCAATTTCTTTTGATGTGTTCACTATTAATTTAAACAATATAAGCAGCATTGTCCTCATAACTTACTCTTGGAGTATTTGTAACTGAATGATATGTTGCACATGCTCTAGATATACGAATGATAAACTATAACCATACATAGTCCTAGCTTGCTTCCCATAATACAAGAATCTCAAATTGATTAGATGAGATGACAACTATAGTCTGCTCCATGGATCACTATAAAATTGTTATATAATTATTAATAAAAACATATCTTATTTATGAGTGGACTTTATAGGAATTAGATACAATTATATTTCAATTTCTAATAAGTTTGACAATTTAAAAACGGCTTAACATAAAACAACAAGATCACTAAATACAAAGCATAACTCGTTGTTTAAGATTTTTTACGTAGACTTGATATTGATTATAATGAAATACAATGAGTTTAACATGGATTAATATTGTAACATAAATAATAACGTGACCTAATGCAAAAATTGATAATTATGTGTTCAATAATAATTACTTGGAGTTGTTTAATTAATAATTTCACTAACTCATTTTTTTATAAAAAACAAATTGTGGCACAAGATGTTGTACGTCAATGTCCACTTATGTACAATAGTGATCAAATTGTTTAAATGTAAATTCTAGCATATTATTAAGACATATAATCTTAATTTCCAAGCTGAAAATTGTATCCTTACAATTAATCCTAGAACTTTTATTTTAATGTTACAAGTAAATCTATCTCTAAAAAACCATCACATCAAACTTGAAATCCTAAGTAGGTAGCCTAAAAGGGGGTGTAAATTGGATATTAAAACAAATATGCTCTAAAATGAATCATTTATGCAATTACTAAAATTTAAACAAATTTAACAATAAATAATTGTAATAAATAAGAGATTAAGGGATAAAGATAATAACACTTGATGTTTATGTGGTTTGGTACTTCACATAGCCTACATCCAAGTCTCAAGCAACTTGCCTTATAGATTTTATTAAGTTTGTCTTAAACTAAGGCCAAGAATGAATATACTTGCCTTTTAAGGTGTCAAGAAACTTTTACAACAAATTAATTTTTAAGGTACCAATATAACCCCTACAATGAATGTGTATATCCTAAACTCTCAAGCGTTTTTCATAAACACTTGAATAAACTTTATACAAGAATTGATATAAGCAAAATGATATAAGCTCCTAAACAAGTTAATACGAATATTTTAGCACAAAATGAGCTTAAGGATTTTGACGTATGATGTCTAGATGTGTTTTGAGCTTTCTTAAATGAGGCAATTCAAGAGAAATACGAAAACTAGTCATTAGAGCTAATTTCTAGCCGTTATAGCACTTTTCCAAGTTCAAACTACATAATCGCTTTCGAAATCCATAAAACTAATTTTCCAAACCCCATAACCGCTTTGTAAACAAGCACAATTGTTTTAATCAAAATCTAGAAACATAGTAGTTGGTCTCCAAATTGAATGGCTGGTTCTTAAACCGCACAACTGGTTTCAAACTGGTTAGAGCCAAATTGTCTCTAGTTTTCAGTCAATTTCATTTTGTTTAAATTGGTTGTGAAATCAATCCTTAAACTACACTATTGGGCCCATAATAAAAGTAGGCCCAACTATCCCGCACTATTAAAAATCATTATTAGGCTTTTAAAAAGACCTTAGTCAGAACCAGTTCAAAAGACCAAGCCAAAGACCAAATTTAACACATCTTAGCTTGAAGCCCAAAGTTGTTAGAAGTATCATATTCAAGTTTTATGACCTAATGTTTGCTAAATTGATAGACACATATACAAAATTGAAAGGGCACGGATCATGAGCAAGTAATAAAGTGATGAGTGAGTATCATTCTCACGAGAATTGATCTTTCAAATTAATGCTAATTACTATAGGTGTTCACAACTTAATTTTATATAGGCTAACTTAATTCTAAATTGATTATGAAAATTAAAGATAATTTAATTAACAATTTAATAATTTTAGGAGGTGAGAAATCTATAATAAAGAGTTTGTAGAGCCTTGATTTCACTCTACCTTTTTCATGTTCTTCATGTTTATTGATTGTTAACTAATCTTGTTAATTTATTAATTAAGGGGACAATATTAATCTCATTACCTTTTCCGATCATCAAATGAGATATTATGCATACATATACAAGTTGATATCCCTATTAAACTTATTTATATATATTTATTGAGCAACCCTAAAAATAATTATCCAAGTGTTATTAGTCTTTCAACTTAATAACAACTAGAGTTATACTTTTCAAATCCCATAAATGGGTCAATCTTTTTCGAGCATTAAACCCAAAAATTTAAATTATCTAATTTATTTTCTAATTAAATGAGAAACATAAAGCGCAAAAAAGTATAAATGAATCAAACAAGACTTTATTAATAATCAACTAAATCATCCAAACATAATTATAGAGCTACAACAAGGCCCTAGAATAAGAGTTTAGCCAATCATAGATAAACACAAAACAAAGATAGTCCAGAAATTTATAAATGCAAGTATGTTTAAACAAGCAAATTTCACAAATCAAACTTCAATTAAACAAGAGACATAAAGCAAATGAGGAAGAAATCTTATAGAGAATAGCTTTAAGCTTGAATCCGTCTGGAATCTTCGAGCTTCAAGTTTCTCTCTCTAGTATTTGGCTCAATCTTCCCTAGGAATTATGTCTCTCTATCCTAATTTCGCACTCCTCTACTCTCCTTCCAATGAGACATTTGGTTTTCTTTTTATAGGTTTCAATTTGGGCCCCCAAAATTAAGGCATAAAAATCAAAGATGATGTGGTTGCTGGCAGCACCATGGTGCCACCTTTCTAGCACCATAGCGCCAACTTACTATTTGGCTTGAGCTCGATTTGGCTTCGTGCACCAATTTTTGGCATTGCAGCACCAAGTCTTGGATTTTAAGAGCTACAACTCGAACTTTTTAGCACCATAATGCCAACTCTCAGGTTTGGCTCTTTAGCTTGATGCTGTGAAATGCTCATTTTTTGCTTTTTCTTCAAGTTTTTCCTTTCTTGTTATATCATTTTATTGAAACCTATAAAAATAACAATACACACATAAAAAGCCATATTTTCGTACTCAATATGATTAAATATCAAATTATAAGAGACCAAATATCTTATATAAAATGCATTTATCACCTAATTAATAGGTAAATCACAACCCATCTTTTTGAGGATATTTTATAAGTAGGTAAGGAAATACACGGGAAATGAGGAAATAGGTTTGAATTCTAACCTCTACTCGTTCTTTGATTACAATGTATGAATATAAGCATGATTATGATTTAGAATTAATTTTTACTTCTTCTATTCATTGTATAGTATGCATTGATTATACACAATAGAATCTTATTTTGGATTTATTTCCATTATTATAGAAGAATATGATTTTTCATGATTTATTCAATTTAATTCAACTCATAATAACTAAATAACTCTTAAGACCTTTTAGCACTCTCTAAGAGCATCTTCTAGCAATTCAATTTGCTTATTGCTTGTCTAAGTTGTTTTCACATACAACGCCCTCTTTTTTGATCAAACACTAACTTAAGCGTTAGAGTATTTTTCTTTCTTACAAGAGGATGGTGCTGTTCTAGAAGTCAAGAATTGTTCAAAGGCAAGAAATGAGGAAGATAATAGTATTTTTGGAATTCCCATGAAGGATCAAAGGTACCTAGGAAATTTCTTGAGGTTTTGAAACTTGACAACTTTAGTGGCACAATTTATGGGAAAGTTAAAAAAGAAAAGACTTTCTCATCCCAATCTGAGTAAACTCTTTTACTTCAAATTTCAACTCCTCACCTCAATAATCAAAAGATATGGCATATTAAACAAGCAACCGATCTGAACCTGAAAACATCGAGAGAAGAGGTTCTAGTTCCTTTGAATTAGCTGCCTTTAGGAATAATGTTCCCTTAAGCATAGCCTTTCTGTTGTCAAAACTAATGAACATGATTGACAGAAAGGAAACTAGAAATTACGGGACAAAGTTGTGATGTTATTGTTGAAATTTGTGCTCATGTGCCATCCTAATTTTGTATGAATATTGTAGTTTCATATTTATGTAATAAATAAATATTTCATTAGATCACAAATTACTTTATTAAAGTAAGATGCTTGCAATATTTTGGACATTGTATAGACCTGAATGAGTTGAGATCAGATCTAAGGAGTTGAAACCCTGTCTAAAATTGGATAAAGACCTATGAATATACTAACAATAATATAGTTGCAATTGCTAAGAAATGTCATTATATAAGTGTATTATCTAAATATTTGTTCCTAATCTATTTCCACCAATGTAGGGTCTGTCGAGTGGAATCGATTAATATAGATTATTGTATATCTATGTTTGGATTATCCAGATGGTTAATCTTAGCAGACCATAAGCTTAGTGGAAGCTCATATAGTTATACAGATATTCAATGAGGACTAAATACAAAACAAGACTCAATAAAAACCTCTAATAAATATCCTATAAATCCGTCAGTGGAGGATCTTTTTAAGTTGAGTAGTATTCGTAGTTCTTTGACCTGAGCACCATAGTGGTCTTGTGAGTGATCTACCATACTTAGGTTCCACACATGTCAGAGACCTTTTATGGTCTGTCCGCTGGGTGTCACTGGGTATAATCTGGTGCTTATGAAGTCCGGTGTGTGTAGACATGGGATTTGTCAGCTCATAAGGATAAGTCAAATATCCAGATGCTCTAAAGTTGTGTTTTAAGAAGTCTTATGGCTATAAGCATTAAACCTAGGAAAGAGTTTTTCGTTGTATAAATAATATCACAAAGGAGTTTACGTATATTGTTTATCGGAATATGAATTGAATAGATAAGTTTATGGTTGAGCAATAGGAAACTTGACGGTGCTGATCCATGTCTCTACTCTTCCAGGATATCAATGATGGAGAGATTGTTTGAATATTGATTAACCACTATTTGCATGGTTCAACTCGTTATTTTGTATTATCCATAACGTATGTGTGTGGGGCATCATTTATAGACTTACAAAAAAATTTGTTAGACAAAATGGGTATGAACTTAGAGAGTCTCATTATATGAAGTGTACTGGGTAGCGCACCAAATCGAATTTTTTGATCCGGGAAGTTTTTGAAAATATGAATTTATTTTAGGGTCTCTCGAGAAGTAGCTAAGGTTTAAGTGTTAAACCTAAGATTGTGCCAAGTTAGACTTGACATTTTTATCTACCTAGTGTATGCCTCAAATTGTGCTAATAATTTGTATAGGTACTAAATTGGGCATTGGTGGATATAGTTACTATTTAAATGAAACAAATGTTGCTTTATTTAAATTAAATCAATGAACCATTTATTTATTTTAGATTCTCTCAATGAGTAACTAAGGTTTAAGTGTTAAACCTCAGATTGTGCCAAATGAAACTTGACACATTTATCTATCTAGTGTATGCCTCAAATTGTGCTAATATTTTGTATAGGTACTAAATTGAGTATTGGTGGATAAAGTTATAAAGCAATTGTTATTTCATAATATATATATTATTCGACCATTCAATATGACAAATGAGTTAGATTCATTTTATTAAAGCCTTTACAAATGTTGAATTGTGATTAGGCAAACAAAAGGAAATGGCATTATGTTAAACCTTTATTGGCCAAAAACAATTGAAGAGTTAAAGATTGAATTTGATTCATTCCTACAGTAATAAGTGGCAACGTTTTGAGTAACATTAACTATTAATTATTTCATTGTGAAGCCACTAGTTTTGAGCCAATTTGATTAAGCAATTATGTTCTTGCCACCCTTTTCCATTTGTCAATCTTATTACATTTGATTGGTTAATTCAAGAGATGAAATGAATTCATATTGAATTCAAAAATTAGCCGAATTCATTTGTTATTTCAGTAAGTGAATTTGATAGCTTATGTTCAGTGTTAAGTATTCAAATTAAATAGCACAACTATATTCAATATTCACCCAAGAGATAAATAATTGAAGCAAAGTTGCTTCATATATTTTGAAAAAGAGAAAGTTACTATTCTAGCTTGAGGAAGCCTACCACATTCCCCAACTAGAACTGTTAAAGCACGCTTCAATGGTGAGTTTCTTAATCTTATTAATGTAATGAGATAGTATTGTGTGTGATATTTCTGCTGTGTTGCATGTGAGACATGAGATATTTAAATTGATTAAAATGCATACATTCACCGGTAGCATGACGCACACGCACACAACACCCATAGTTACAAGGAGGCGTAGACTAGGATAATGATTTCGAGGAACCACCATAAGATAATACATGTGGGATTTTATTCATCACTATAAAGATATGCATCATATATACATTTGTACGCAACGGAAGACCAAAAATCTAATTTCCTAAGTGATAAACACAATAAATTTTTCATGTTATCTCATAAATGAAATTGTATAGGTTTGAAGAGAATTACCTTAGCGAGCCTTTTGTTCTTTGTTGAGCTAAAGTCCCTACCTTGAAATGTACTTGTTGTGAATTCTAGCTCATAACTTGGTAGGCTTAAATAGTCTAGAATGTTAACTTATTTCAGCAAAGGTTTAACAACTTAAACCTTAAGTTTAACTCTTAAACAAAAGTTTTAACACCTTAAGCTTAAGACTACAACTACAAAGCTATAACTGTTCTTGCTTTGTTTCAACACTTGAAACATAAAAACAATTATATCATTTGCATGTTATATGGCCAGATCACTTAGAAAGAAAAGAAGAAGGAGATGTTCAACTTTTGAACTTTTTAACACCTGAAAATTTAATAAGAACTTCTCTTTTGCTCAATATGGCCGAATTACACATCCTTCTTCTTGAGCAAACATTTTTTCTTTTTTATTTGTTTTGCTTTCCCTCCAATAATGAACATCTCATGGCCTTACAAAGTATGAAACATAACTCTTGCCCATTTGCTTTTGTTTTAATTTGTTTATAATAAACAAAACAAACAAAAAGAAGCATGTGTTGAAATGGCTGAATTTATGATCCAAAATTGATGAAATACTTTACCCTTTTACAAGTTAAATTCGGCCCCACAATGGCATGGCCATCTAATGCAATTGTTTCATTTTTATTTTAATCACATTAAAAAAATAAAACATGCATTAATGTTTCACTTTTTCATTTGTTTCATGTAATATTTTAATCAAACTAAATATGCAACAAATGAATAAAATATAATTGTTTGACTAATACAAAATAATATCAAATATTATTATATTTATTTTATTCAATAAATAATATAATGAATAAAATAATGATCTTGCTTGTCCAATAAGTAAGGTCACATTGGTAATTTCTAAGTTAAACAATAATTGACTTATAATGTACCACGTGTCATCATTATATTTTTCAACAACTATTGTTAACTAATTGATGTACTTAAGTTTTGACACGTGCACATCTCAAGGGATACTAAAGCAAATGTTTGGTCTGCTGAAATTTATTGGATTGAACTATTCAATCCAATACGTTGTCTCAGCGCACAACGAGTACACTTCATCTTGCGAGACTCCTTAGGTCCATGCCCGATTTGTCAAACGGAACTATTCCATAAGTCTGAGATCGATGCCACACGCATAAGTCACGAATATTAGAAATCAGGGCAATAAACCATACAAGTTAAGGTCATCGCGTATACGTATAATCATTTTATCATTTTTATCATGGAGGAGCGGGCAGGGATATAGATCATCACTATCAAATCCCCATGCGCTCATCCATGAACTTATCTTCAGACACGTATCTCCATAAACAATATACGCAAACACCTTTGCAATATTATTTAATCCTATGGGAAACTCTTTTCCTGAGTTTATTGCTTATGGCCAAAAGTCTTTTTGAGATACAGTCTCAGAGCATCCGAATATATAACTCACTCATATGAGCTGACAGATCTTATATCTGTGCTCACCAAACTCCATAAGCATCGAACCATACCCAATGACACATAACGGTCAAACTATGAAAGGTCTCTGACATATGTAGAACCAAAGCATGATGGATTACTCACAAGCCTATAATGACGCTCCGGTCAAAGGACCATGTATATTACTCAACTCAAGAAGACCTACAATTGACAACTTTATAGGATGTTTATTGGGGTCCTCGTTGAGCTTATTCAGTATTCAGCCCTCACTGAATACTCGTATGCCATACGAACTTCCAGTAAGCTCATAGTCAACTAAGAACAACCATCTAGACCATCTAGACATAATCATACACTGATCTATAATAAAGAGTTTCACTGACAGACTCATATCAGTGAATTAGACTAGGAACATTGTGTTTGAGAATACACGTGTATAATAACATTTCTTAGCATCTATTGTAACTCCTTGAAACTATATTATTACTGATGTACTTTCGGGTCTATATCGTGTTACAGATAAGGTCCTAACTCTTAGATTTTGCTAACGTTTATAACTTACTAACTCTTAGTAGTGTTAACGATTAGCAATTATAATTCTCAACATTGCTAACTTTTAGCGTTGGTCTAAACTCCTTTAGACCAGATCTGAACTCCTTCAGATTATACAATGTCTGTAGCATTACAAGCATTGTATCATTTAATTAATGAAATTAGCGATTTAATAAAATGTACTATATAAATATTATAAAATAAAATATTCATACAAAATCGGATGACACGTAAGTACAAATCCCAACAAATAGAAATACCCAAATAATGAAGGTTTAAACTCCTAACAAGGTTCTAAAAAAGGAAATAGCTTAGAATAAAGCTCAGGAATCAACTCCTAATGTCCTTAGGAAGCAAAGAGAGAAGATATAAGAGAGAACATACTCAAAGCAGTAAGGGAGTTATATGCCAAAATATAAAAGCCAAGATCCACAGAAGATGTAATAACCTTGGCAAGAATGGTGAATCAAGATCTATTAGTAAAAAAAATAAGATTAGCCAAGAGGCCAGAGAAATTCAAGTTGCCAAAGGTTCAAATGTTTAACAAGACTGGCAATCTTAAAGATAATATATTCCACTTCAATGCAAGAGTGATTATGAATCCTTACAATGGAATCTTGAAGTGCTTAGTTTTTCCCTCCAGTCTAAAAGGCTCAACCCAGACTTAGTTCTAAAGCCTTAAGGAGAACCTTACATCTTTATTTGAAAAACTGACTGAACAATTCATCGGTCAATAAATCAATAATAAGAAAGACAAAAAGACCACGTTTGATTATTCTCAATGAAGTAGAAAAGAATGAGTCAATGCACAACTTCCTCAATAGGTTTAATAGGGAACTAACTTATTTGAAAAATTGACTGAATAATTCATCGGTCAGTAAATCTAGAATAAGAAAGCCAAAAAGACCACGTTTGTCTATTCTCAATGAAGTAGAGGAGAATAAGTCAATTTGCAACTTTCTCAATAAGTTTAATAGGGAACTAAGTTAATTGGCAAGTTGTGATTCAAAAATAACAGCCTAAGGCTATAAAAGACAGTCAAGCTTCTACTTCATACTACAAGTATTTAGTTTGAAAAAATTTTACTTCCTTAAAATAATTAACAAAAGTTCTGAACAATAGATCCGGGAGGAAGAAGAAGAAGCCTCTACAAAGAAAGATGTTTTTATAATAATAGTAAAGAAACTAGAAAATACCTTTCAAAAATAGGGATTTTGGGAAACAATCGTAAAATGAGGGAGGAAAAAGACCTTTTAGGCAAGAAAAAGGTAGTCAGGAGAAAAGGCAATGGGGATTTATAGAACAACTAATCCCCATCAACACACTGGAAGAGCAAATATAGGAGAAATTAAAGGATTCTAGAATATTTTAAAAACCCAAACCAATTGAGAAGTCAATGAATTGTAGGGACAGATTTAAACATTGCCCTTTCTACAATGATTACGAGCATTAATTCCAAGGATGTAAAGCATTCAGGTATCAAATTCATAAGCTAATAATAGATGGTCGATTAAATGAATACAAAGCTAATGACAGCCTCAAGAAAGCCATAGAACCAATAAGGGAACCAAAAAACCCTAGAGTCAATAATAAAAAAACTAGGACGCCAATCCTTAATTCAATACACGTGTTCTTTTATATAAATTGAAACCACGAAACCTGTCATGAAAGAAATTAACGAGTCTGCACTTCCAATACTTGAAGTTCCGCTAGAAACCAGAAACTCTATAGAAGCACGGGTGACAAAATATAAAGTGAACTAGTTCCATATCAACATTGTCTACGAAAAGCCATTAGAAAGAGAATGAATAAATGAGAGATAGAGACCATTATTTCAAATAGCAGAAGTCCAGAGGTATGGAGTAATAAGGACTTTTGCTTCCTTTTCTATCATCAAAGAATTAGAGGAAATCAAGTTCTCACATGTGGATCTATTTAATTTGATGATGTTGCATCTGGAGTAAACATAATCGCCACCATTGTCAGACTAGTACTAGTAGATGAAGGAAGTAGTGCAAATAAATTATTCTAAAAAATACTCAAAAGGATGAAATTGAATATAGACAATCTCAGACAATATAATACAGAGTTGATAGCCTTTAGAGAAAGTAAGGAGAAAGTGAAATGAGATATTACCTTACTTATTATGGTAGCTAGGAAAATATTAGAGGTAGATTACTTGGTGGTCCAAGCATATATTACTTACAATGCCAAAGTAGGATGTTTTTTGGATTGATTACATGGAAGCAGTACCTTCCACCCTGTACCAAGGAAGTAGTTAGATGTGTTTCAACTATGAGAAGAGGAGTGGTCGATATCAAAGGGGGAAAAATATAAGTGAAGTAGTGCTACGCTAACACACTGAAATCAATAGTTGACAATACATGAAAGAAGGAACCAGAAGAAACATCAAAGAACAATGAACAAGAGAAATAGGTTCCACATTCTCCTAGAGAGTAACCTCTAGCGAATAGCAATTACTAGATCAGCGGCTGAAGGGATTTGCCTCAGAAAAATAGTACATGTCACATAGCACGGAGAAAATGGAGGAAGTAATCCTGGACTTTTTGACTCTCAACTAAAAATTTCTCCTCAGAACAAACTTAACTGAGGGAGAATGCCAACAAATGATAAAGTTACTAACTAGGAACAGTGATATCTTTGCCTGGTCTCACAAGGAAATGGTAGGTATAGTCCTAAAAATGATGTCCTATTGATTAAACATCTAGGATGGTTTTAAACCAGTATGATAAAGGCAGAGGAGATTCGCTCTCAAGCGGAACCATATTATAAGTGAGGAAGTAGATAGACTTTTAGAAATTATATTTATATAAAAAGTGAACTATCCAAACTGGCATTCTAACATTGTCATTGTAAAAAGAAAAAGAATGGGAAGTAGAGAGTATGTGTTTACTACACCAACCTCAACAAAGCTACACCCAAAGATTTCTTTCCACTTTCCAAAATTAATTAGATGGTTGACACTACAATTAACTACGAACAATTGTCATTCTTAGATGCATACAATGGTTACAACCAAATTATAGTAGCAAATAAGGATGAAGAGAAAACCAGTTTCATCACTAAGAGGGGATTCTACTATTATAGAGTAATGCCCTTTGGACTTAAAAACACCATAGCTACTTTTCAAAGGCTCGGGTTTTTCGGAAGCTAATAGGAAAGATTGTGGAAGTATAAATTAATGATACTATAGTCAATAGTAAGAAGGTTGAAAATCATATAGCTGATTTGTAAGAAGTTTACGATGTCTTACAGCAGTATAAATAAGAATGAATCTCGACAAATGTACCTTTGGGATATTATCTTAAACATTTATAAGGCATATTTTCAGTATATGTGGAATTAAAGAAGACCCAACACAAGTTCAAGCATTAAGGAATACTACAATCCTTCATATTCTAAAAGAAATCCAAACCTTAATTAGAAGAATTGTAGCATTAAACTTATTTATTTGATGGACGTCAAACAAATATAGCCATTCTTTTAAGCTTTGAAAGCAAAGAAAATGAATGTTTAAGGACAAAAATAGATGGAAGCTCTACAACAGCTCAAACATTACTTAAGGTTGCCTCTGATCCTCTCCACGCCACTTTTTGATGAAAATCTTTTCCTCTACCTCACCGTCAACTATAGCAGCGAGTGCCGCTTTGTCAAGGAAGAGGTAAATCAGTAGAAGCTAATCTTTTAAACAAGTAAAGTTCTAATAAATGCAGAAACTAGGTATTCAACAACAAAGAAGCTTGTCCTAACATAACCCATGCAAATAACAAACTCTGCCACTATTTCGAGGCTCCCCTTCTAGTTGTCTATGCTTCCTACCTACTTAAAAGGATCCTTTCAAGACCAGACGCAGTAGGAAGAGTGACTAAAATGGCTATGAGACTAATTTACTTGGATATTAGTTTCCAACCAAGAACAAGTATCAAAGGTCTAGCTTTAATAACTTCCTACTTGAATATCAATAAAATGACTCGTTGTTTCTAGAACCAATAAAACTTGAAGAAACTTTAAAGATGCACATAGATAAAACTTCGAACAATAAAGGCACAGGTCTTGGAGTATGCTAAAAAGTCCAAATAGATTGATCTTAGAACATGCACTAAAACTCAAAACACTTATTTCAAATAATGAAGCTGAATATAAAGCCTTAATAGAGGGACTAATAATAGCTTACCAAATAATAATTAAGAAATTGGAATTTAACACTAAATTCACACTCATTACTTCCTAGTAGGGTAGAGAATACACCACCAAAGAATAACGAATGCAAACCTTTTAGCCAAAGCTAAAAAACTAGCGAAGTATTTCCAAAGCATTAACATCTCTCAGGTCCCTCGAGAATAAAATGCAGTTGCAGATAGGCTTGTAAAGGAAGCCTCCACCGTAAAACTTCAACTGAAAAGAACAGTCCCCTTAACTGTAAGAGAAAAGACCAAAGCAAATGACAATGAAAGCGATTGGGAAACAATAGAAACACATAGCACAATGGAAATAGAACTACGAACAATTAGATAATACTGTACATTGAATATCTGAAGGATGGAAAGCCTTTCACAAATAAAAAGGAAGCAAGAAAGTTATAAAAGCCGAGCGAGAAGGTTCACCATCAAAGATGGCCATCTTTACAGACAATCTTTCTCTAGAATCCTCATGAGATGTGTGCCTATAAAAGATGGGGAGAAGATATTTAGTCCCATTAATCCATTTTAATGGGTTTTGCTTTTGAATAAATCCATCAAGGAATGTGAGAAAACTATTTAAACAGAGGCATAATCACACATAAAACCATGCACTTAGGATCCTTTTAATCCTCCATTAAAAGAGATGCGTTAACATATATAAAGAAATACGAAAAGTGTTAGAAGCATACAATACTCTTTCATCAATATACAGAAGACTAAAATGTACATTTATAACCCTTGGCCATTCATCTAATGAGGGATGGATATAGTAGGTCCACTATCACTAGTCGTAGGAGGAAAACTCTTCTTCATTATAGGCACAAACTACTTCATTACGTGGGTAGAAGCGAAAACCTCTAATAACATCACAGAAGTGGAAGTAAAGAGATTGATCTTGAAAACCATAGTCATAAGATACAGGATGCCCCGAATATTAGTGTTAGATAATGAGAAGCAATTTATGAACTCCATAGTTACTTTCTTTTGTAAAAAATTTAAAATCCAGTAACGTTTCTTTTCTCTCAACTACCTTCAAGGAAATGAGTAAGCAGAAGTTGTAAACCAAACAATCTCTATGATGCTAAAAAATGCCTAGAAAGAAAGAAATAAATGTGGCACGAAGAACTTCAAAGAGTCCTCTAGGTATACATAATAACCAAAAATAGATTAATTAGAACCATGCCCTACTCACTAATCTACAGGATTGAAGCAGTACTTTATATAGAAGTACTCATCCCAACTCTAAGGATGAAGACAATACAACTAGAGCTCAACAATGAAGCTCTAACTATAGTAAAGGATCTAACAGATAAGGCACGTGATATCGTAACCATCCATGTAGTAGTATACAAATCAAGAATGCAAAGGCAATATATTAACAAGGTTTACATAAGAGAAATCAACAAGGGCAACCTAGTTTTATGGGAAGCACTCGACATCAATAGAGAATGTAATGTAAGTAAAATGGTTGAAACATTGGAAGGTTAGTATGAAGTCATGAGTAATTTAGACAATGGTGCTTTTTTGTTGCAAGACAGGGCATGAAACTCTATCCTAACACCTTAGAGCATATCTAAACTTGAAATGTTCTATAAGGATACCTTATAGAAGCCAACATGCCAAAACTTGGGAAGACCTCACCAAACTTCTTTTGTACAAGATACTTAGGAAATCATGCCCCATCAAACAGAAGCGGGTTATTGCATCAGGGTCATATAAGTACCTCATAGAGGCTAGTTTGTCAAAACGTATGAAGACTTTACTAAGCTTCCTTCGTGTAGGACACTTAGGAAGTAAGGCCCCATCAAGTATAGACAGATCATGGAGTCTAGACTATGAAGCTACCTTATAGAGGCCAGTGTGCCAAAACTTAATAAAACCTACTAAGCTTCCTTGGTGCAGAACACTAGAAAAGTAAGGCCTCATCAAGCGGAGATGAGTCACAGTATCTAAACCATAGAGGTACCTTATGAAGGCCAACATGCTAAAACTTGGGAAGAACTCACAAAACTTCCTTTATGTATGGCAATTGGGAAGTAAGGCCCCATCAATCGCAGACAAGTCATAGTATCTTGACAATTGAGGTACTGTGTGGAGGCTAGTATGCCAAAACTTAAAAAGACCTTGTCGAGCTTCATTCATGCTTACATATGGGAAAGAGACCTCATTAAGTGGATATGGTCTACAAATATTTTTGCCATAAAGGTACCTTATGCATGTTAATGTGGAATAGGAAGACGTACCATAAATAGAATAGAATAGTCAAGAAATGAGGGTAATTTACTCATTTCGTGCTGAAGACCTCACTGTGTTTCCTTTATGCGGGACATTTAGAAACTGAGGCCCTATCAAGCAGAGATGAATTACAGCATCCAAACCATAAAGATACCTTGTAAAGGCCAGTATGCCAAAACTTAGAAAGGCTTTGCCAAGATTTTTTCGTGCAGGACACTTGGAATGTAAGGTCCTATCAAAAAGAAAAAAGTTACTTCATTCAAACCATAAAGGTACCTTGTGGAGGGGAAGACCTCATCAAGTTTCTATCGTGTAAAACACTTGAGAAGTAAAACCATGTCAAGCGAAGATGGGCTATAGCATCCGAGCCAGACAAAAACCTTATAAAAATCCACTAGTCTGAATCCAAAAACAATATTCACCAAAGCTTCCCCTACTAGATGCAAAACTCTTTTCCTTTTGTTGATCCTTGTAATATAGATTTCAAATTACAAATTACAAAACTTCATCAATGATTTGAGAGGAAGATCCACTATATCCAAGTAAATTGCCTCCCCGTCTAAGTTATAATTGATTCGACAATGGTCATTGTCAAGATGCCTTACGAACCAACCCTTATAAAACCCACATATAACATCAAAGTGTTGGCGGAGGATCTAAGGCACATGAGTGTATGTATGTACAATTATGTTTATTGCCTAACACAGCAAAAATGTATAAATTTTGTAATAAACACAATAAATATAGATCGGTAACACTCATTATCTATCGGACCATATCTAATAAAGTTTGATTCCTCATCACTAAAACATCATTATGTTATGGATTACCCGGATGACTATAATGAGTGAGAATCTCATTCTTCCTTAAACAAACAGAAACTTGATGTTGATGTATTCATTTTCTTGATCTAATCGAAGGAATGTGATGTACATTCTGGTATATTTGGTCATCTCCATGAATATACTATTCATAAACTGGTTAAGTTTTTATGGTCAGATAAGAAATCCAACTATCCTTAACTAAACGGATAAGCGTCTCATGCCTTTATGACTAAAACTTATATACCATAACCCTGTATCATTTAAGGATTCTGATCTACAGACATTTATAATTATATATAATGTCTATTAATTAACTGGCATTCAGCTAATAAAATATTATATTTATTATACAGTACAATTATTGTATTACATACAAGAAGAAAGTCAAGTTGCCCAACAACTTGGACCTACAAGAAATCACCACTTTCTACTCTCAACTTTACTTCTTCAAGCCGTTACATTCTAGTCTCTCTCAATCCCTGCAACATTTTACATATATAAGAGGGACATGCAGTATCTCAGCTTGAACTAACATCATATGCCTTAGAAATATCTATATATGTCAAACACAAATCTATGGGAGTCTTCCTGACTTTTTTACAGCTTCTACGGTAGAGGGATTTCCAATACCCAAACCTTACTGTATTGGAAATATTTTCTATCTACATGTCCTCTTATTGATTTTTTGGATAAATATTGTCTCTGAGGATTTATCCCGAACATCTGCCTCATCTTCTTCTCCTTACACATCTGATCTCATCAGATATACTTTGAGTAAAAGGTGAAGAACCCTAAACAAAGAGGGTCACACTCTCTCTATTCAATCCTCTAACGAGGTGTTATCAGAATCACCTTACGGCAAACTCTGATCAACAATAAATCTAATATTTTCTGAATCCAGAACACTTATGAGATTCCTCCACCGGTCAGAATATTTCCTAGTACCCTAGAGTTAGACTGCATCAACTATGAAAACCAACTGGTTCGTAGTGGCCATTATTCTTAACAGGCCAAACTTAAGGGAGATGTAAGCAGAATGTTCATTAAATCGCTAATATAACGTTTTAAATCATGAGTATACAAAGTATACATTTTTTTCAATTTAAAACGCCCTCCCACTGCTTTACATAATCCTGGTAATCTCTCAAATGGGAAAATGATAGTTTAAACTCATTTAAACTATATAGCGGGAACTAGATCCCATTGCAATTTCCTCGGGCCTTACGCTGTAGCAATATTGGCCTTTGTAAACCCAACAGGTAGATAACATTTATCAATTGCATTTCATGTAACTCTTACCACTTGATCCTAAATACATCTTACCCTCACGCTGTAGCAATATTGGATAAGTGTATTCCAGATTATCTTGTCAATGATCAAATATATGCTACCGATACTACCCTTACGTTGTAGCAATATTGTGCAATACTTTCGCATATATTTGCCTCATCTCATGTTTAACCGGCATAGTCCAAGCCCAACCGACCAAGTCCCTCACGCTATAGCAATATTGGAAAAAGGCCGATGTGACTCGTCTAACACCTATTGACAAGACGGATCAGAATAAAATATTATCTCATAATATAATATTCTTCAATCTGATTAAGAGAGATTTTTGTATCTTATGGTCTCCATACTCGTAGGAAGGGTGATTCTCAACTAATTAATTTTTTTATGCAAACACAACTAACCCCTACCAAAAGGGCTCTCATTGTGGTTACCAGCACAGGAAAATTAATTCTTAATTTATAATGCAGATTGATAACTCTTATCAATGCATCTCATAAACCCCAAATTATAATGTAGACTGATAACTTTTATTACTACATCTCATAAATCTACACATGCAAAATTAATTTTGAAACACTGTTCTAAACACCGTTCAAAAAACACTGTAACTATAAACAGTAACATTCGAGGGTACTGTTGTGTGAACAGTAACATACTGTATCATGAACAGTAATTCACTATTCATGTGCTGCTTTTCAAGTAAACAATACACCGCGCGAGATGTCACTGCTGGCTACAGCATCCAGTGCTTCCCCTTTGACATACCTGTTTTAACACTTGAAACGCGCCATTTGCATTAGGCCTTTTGCATCCATTCACTCAAACCACACCCAAACAAGCCATAAATGGCTCTGATACCATTTAGTTGGTGGAGGATCTAAGGCACATGGGTATATGTATTTACAATTATGTTTATTGCCTAACACAGCGGAAATATATAAATTTTGCAATAAACACAATAAATATAATATATTAATCGTATTAATATATTTATAGAATAGAGAACTCGCCATAACATGTAACGTTATACATATATTTTTTTTCGGAGTCCGCATGGAGACCAACTCGCTGGCAGTTCTAGTCACAAACACGGTGGGCTTAGTGAGCTAGAACAACAGCCCTTTACGCAACACCGGGTTTAACTCTTAAACCCTAAAATGGTCAGTGTGCGTTTTTATCCTTTTCTCCAAAAGAATAAGAAATGGAGAATTTGAAGCAATCCACCATTGCTTTAATTAGAAGCATAAAAAAAATGAAACAATTTTATTTTTCCCCTTTTGTTTTTTCTCTTCTTCTTCTTCTTTCTTTTTTCTTTCTTTCTTTCTTCTTCTCTCCTTCCTCTCCTCATTTCTCTCTTTCTCTCGAACAACAATTGCACACAGCACCCACTTCTTTTAATTCTTTTTCTGTTCACTTTATATATATATATATATAAAATAAAATAATAATATAATATAATATATATATAATGATAATATAAAATTAGTAATCACACAGCACCAACTATTTGGCACTTAAATATAATATTAATATATATAATATCTAATAATAAAATATAATATGATATAATATAATATAATAATATATTACATAAAAAGGAATTATAATATAAAAATATATTATATAATTTAATAAGAGAGATATTTTAATTATTTAACAATTAAATAATCAAAATGAGAAATGACTATTTTGCTCATCATGAATAGTTACTAAGTCTACCCCCTAGTGGATCCCACTAAACTCACACTTGGGTAAACTCAACCGATGGTTCACAATGCGCCACGTGTCATTATACAATTAATAAATAACAATTATTAACTAATTTTTGTATTTAACACTTAAATACAGACATGCACTGTCACGCCCCAGACCCAAAAGATCCGACACACGACATCACTTACATTCATTCACTGCATGTGCACTCATAAATAATATTACACAAAATTTTCAACTTTCATTCAACACAGAAATCCTTAGCAAGTTGCTAGTAAGTTCAACACTAAAATCAACCATAACCTAACATATTACCGGGAGCCCAGAATATATCCATTGCAAATTCTTACTTAAAATCATCCAATAACCACACTTTATAAAACTTAAACCAAATCCAATCCACACACAATGAAATAATACATAAGTATTTATTCAATAGGGACAAATCAAATATCATATCCCACGTGTCCCCAAATGAAACACTCGGTAACCTAGCAACTTAGGGAACCCAAGGAACAGCAGAAGCCTTGCCAAATCCGCTAAGCACACATGTACCTTATTTACCTGAAATCACCATAAACTATAATGAGTATAAAACTCAGTAAGCATACTAATTTTTCATATATCAAATACAAATACATATATGTACACAATGCATATGTATGATATGCTGTGATCAATCAAAATCATAATCTTATCAAATCACATATCATGTAAGCGCTTACACATTCTTTCAAAACACATAATAGGAATACCATCACTCAACTACTACTTAGTAGGACTTACATATCACATATCACATAATGAGCCAAATGTCACTCGTAGGTGACATACCGTATGAGAGGAATAGTACAAGTGAGGTCTTGAAATTACACACATATAATGCTTATGCCCGAAGGTAAAAGCCAAACCCTCACCCTGATCATCGGTGAGTCCTCTCACATGCACCAATACGCCACCACACAAATGTGATGACTCACACTTCCTTTAGGTACCAATAGAATCCTCCCTACATACGGAACACATAACATATACCAATCCCAAAGGAAAGGCCACACATAAAGGCTCCACAAATCACATAAAATGCCTACTAAGTTAACAGTGAGTTCAAGTACCCTCAAAACACAAAATATTTCTCATGGACATATTACACTTCAAAAGCTTTCTTTGTTAAACATATCTTATTTTGAAAGCTCACTTTCAAAATACACATGTATGTCCATGCTCAATGTCAATGCTCACATTCATAAACATATATTTACATTTCATATCAAAACATACTTTGACATAACATAAACATATTCTTAACCATATTTACAAAATCATTCATAACACTTACTATGTTTATTGTGATTCCAGTAAAAAGTCTAGTATACTTACCTCTTAACACTTTCAGCTACAAGACTTAAATCTCCTTAACCTATCAATGGAGATTAATCCTTTCATAAGCCTCACAATTCACATAAAATACTTTAAATAGCTTACAAAATTATACACAATGCATTTATCACATCAAATTGGTCTAAATACTTGGTTTCTCAAAACCTGTCATTTTGACCACTTACACTTAACAAAATTTTCTAATACATTAAATGATGTCCAATTACTCCGAAATCAGAATATATCATTCTTGACTCATATATACTTCTTATATATGAATATTATATCAAAATTCCTACACAATCCATTCCATACACACCATCGAATCCAAACTACAAACCTGACAGGATCAAGATACTTACTGAACAGTATTCAATCTCCCAATTTTATAAAATCATATACTAACTCAAAAATTATAACACTACCACATAATTACTCTTAACACATATCTCAGTCCATGATAAATAATTCACTTCCAAATCACTGCCAAAAATATTTTAAAACTATTTTATTCCATAGCTTTAAAAATCTGTTAATCAAATACTGTAATGAGCGTATATACTTTAGAAAATCATAACATTTCAACCACATTGATCTAAATTCTCAATTCTGAGTATATCATATTAGACATATAAACTTATCATATGCCACAAATTCGTATTTTTTGAAGATCATTCAGTAGGACAAACATTGTTCATCACTGTATTATACTGTTCATATAGGAAATTTCCATAATTTCAGGGTCATTTTGGTAAATTCACAACAAATTCAATTTCTGGAATTTTGAATCGATTCAAAGTCTCAGATGATCCTAAACATGTCTAATTTCATATACACAAAACTCAAAACCAGAATCAAATCACAACAATTTATAAAATTCTTCGATCAAGAGACTATCAAGCAGAAATTCTACAATCCATCATGATTTATCAAACTATCTTATAGATCATCATCAATTCTCAAAATATCATACGAAATACACATCAAATCCTCAATTATACATATTTCCAGAAATCAAAACTTAAAGAAATTAACATAATTAACACCAATAAATTGAGAAATAGTTGTGATATACCTCTTAAAATCCAAAATTCCAATTTCTTCTTCTTTTTCTTCTCCTTCTTCTCTTTCTCTCCCCTCTTCTCTCTCTCTAAAACAGGTAGCTCGACCAAAATGAGAGAATTAGGGTTTTAAAAGTGTATTTTTATACTAAGTGGCTAATTTTTGGTATTTACGAATTTACCCCCAAAACTTTCAAACTATTACAATTTGGTCCCTAAAATAAATCTAAAGTCTTGCAATTAAACCCAATGCTAATAGTATCACCTTAACCTATACAAACACTACTAATAACAATATATAAATCAAGTATCACCAACATACAAATAAAATACGTATATTTATACATATATAAATACTTATTCTTACCAGTCGTGGATACTGGTTACTACAATTCTCCCCTCCTTATAAGAATTTCGTCCTCGAAATTCATAACTTAAGCAAATAGATGAGGATACTTAGATCTCATTTCCTCTTCTTGTTCCCAGGTTGCCTCTTCAACTGCATGGTTTCTCCATAAAACCTTTACCAAATCAATCTTCTTAGTACGAAGAATTTGCTCCTTATTGTCCAAAATCCTAATGGGCACTTCTTCATAAGTGAGATCATCCCTAAGTTGAAGTGGCTCATAGCTTAACACATGTGAGGAGTTTGAAACATATTTTCGCAACATGGACACATGGAACACATTATGAACTCCTGATAATGATGGAGGAAGGGCAAGTCTATAAGCCACATCACCTATCCTTTCCAGGATTTCAAATGGACCAATGAATCTTGGACTCAACTTTCCTTTCTTGCCAAATCTCATGACTCCTTTCATTGGAGCAACCTTAAGAAATACTTTTTCACCCACCTTAAATTCTAGATCTTTTCTTCTATTGTCTGCATAGCTTTTCTGTCTACTCTAAGCCACTTTCATTCTTTTTCTTATCTTCTCTATAACCTCACAAGTTTGCTGGATAATCTCTGGCCCTAAAATTTTTCTTTCTCCAACTTCATCCCAATGCACAGGAGATCTACATTTTCTTCCATACAAAGCTTCATATGGGGCCATACCAATAGTTGATTGATAACTATTGTTGTATGCAAACTCCACTAATGAAAGGTGTTTGTCCCAACTACCTTTAAGGTCTAACACACATGCTCTCAACATATCTTCTAGAATTTGAATGGTCCTTTCAGATTGACCATCAGTCTGTGGGTGGAATGCAGTACTGAAGTTCAACTTCGTGCCCATGGCATTATGTAGGCTCTTCCAAAATATTGAAGTAAATCGGGGATCTCTATCAGATACAATTGACACAGGTACTCCATGAAGCCTCACAATTTCATCAACATATAATTGGGCATACCTATCCATGGAATAAGTGGTGCATATTGGAATAAAATGTGCTGATTTTGTTAGCCTATCAATAATCACCCATATGGCATTGTAGCCCTTTTATGTACTTGGCAACCCAACTACAAAATCCATGGCTATATGCTCCCATTTCCATTCCGGTACCAATAAAGGTTTCAATAACCCAGATGGTCTCTGATGTTCTGCCTTAACTTGCTGACATGTCAAACATTGCTCTATAAATTTTGCAATCTCTCTTTTCATATTAACCCACCAATAAATAGCTCGTAGGTCTCGATACATCTTGGTACCTCCCGGATGGACAGTATATGGTGAACTATGAGCTTCAACCAAGATCTCATTTTTCAACTCATCATTATTAGGCACACAAAGTCTACCTTCAAAATGTAGAGCTCCATCATCAAAAATAGCAAAGTTAGGCCTTTTACCCAATGAAATTTCTTCCATAATTTTCTTCAGATGCACATCATTACCTTGTGCTTCCTTAATTCTCTTAATCAGGGTAGGCTGAATGGACATACTTGCAACATAAGCCCTATCATTAGATCTTACCACTTCAATGCCAAGCTTTTCTAAATCCAACAAAATTTGCTTTTGAGTAGTCAAAAGTGCTGCCATATGTCCTGAAGATTTTCTACTCAAAGCATCTGCTACAACATTAGCTTTTCCCGGATGGTAGTTAATCACACAGTCATAATCTTTGACTAGTTCCAACCATCGACGTTGCCTCATATTTAACTCCTTTTGAGTAAAGAAGTATTTAAGACTTTTATGATCTGTGTAAATTTCACACCTTTCTCCATAAAGATAATGCCTCCAAATTTTCAGAGCAAAAACTACTGCAGCCAACTCCAAATCATGAGTAGGGTAATTCTGCTCATAAGTCTTTAGTTGTCGTGAGGCATATGCCACTACCTTTTCATCCTGCATTAATACACACCCAAGCCCTTTCTTGGAAGCATCACTATAAATCACAAATCCAGCAGAAGCAGAATGGATGGTTAGTATGGGAGTAGATACTAACCGATGCTTGAGTTCTTGAAAACTTTTCTCACATTCTTCTGACCACTGAAACTTGACATTCTTTCTTGTCAATTGAGTTAAAGGTGAAGCTATCTTAGAGAATCCTTCAACAAACCGTCTATAATATCCTGCCAGCCCAAGAAAACTTTGAATTTCCCCCACATTAGTTGGTCTGGACCAATTCACCACTGCTTCAATTTTGCTTGGATCCACTGAAATTCCCTTTGAGGAAACAACATGTCCTAAAAATACCATTCGATCTAGCCAGAATTCACATTTCTTGAATTTTGCATAAAGCTGCTTCTCCCTTAACACTTGTAGGACTTTTCTTAAGTGTTCTTCATGTTCTCCCTTACTCTTAGAGTACACTAGGATGTCATCAATAAACACAATAACAAACCTATCCAAATAATCCTTGAATACTCTATTCATTAGATCCATAAAGGCAGCAGGTGCATTTGTCAACCCAAATGGCATAACAATAAACTCATAATGCCCATATCTGGTACGAAATGCAGTCTTTGGAATGTCTTCTTTCTTGATCTTCAATTGATGATAGCCAGAACAAAGATCAATTTTTTGAGAATACACAAGCTCCTTGCAACTGATCGAATAAATCATCGATTCTTGGAAGTGGATATTTATTCTTTACAGTCACACGGTTCAACTCTCGATAGTCAATACATAATCTCATTGAACCATCTTTCTTCTTAACAAAAAGAACTGGAGCACCCCAAGGTGAAACACTCGGGCGAATAAACCCTTTCTCAAGCAATTCATGTAGTTGTTCCTTCAACTCTTTAAGCTCTACTGGTGCCATACGATAAGGTGTTTTAGATATAGGACTGGTTCCTGGCAGAAGTTCTATAGTGAATTCAATCTCTCGATCTGGTGGAACTCCAGGTAAATCTTCAGGGAATACATCTATAAACTCATTCACCCCTAGAACATCTTGGATTTTCATTTCTTCTTTCTTTGTATCCACTACAGTCGCTAAGAAACACTGACAACCCTTCTTAAGACTTTTCCAAGCTTGTAAAGCAGATATTACTTTTGGCAAAGAGCATAACTTAGAACCAATAAAACTAAACTCAGGCTCCCCGGGTGGTTAGAAAACAACTTCTTTCTCAAAGCATTTAACATTAGCATGGTACATAGACAACCAATCCATGTCAAATATAACATCAAAATCATACATATTCAAGATAATCAAATCTGCTTGTAGCACCTTATCTCCTATTTCAATTTTACATGATTTTACCACATTTGTAGCACACATCAAATCTCCAGAAGGAGTTGCAACACATAAATCTACACCCAAAGGTTCTGGCATAACCCCCATATTACTAACAAATGCATGGGACACAAATGAATGGGTAGAACCTGAATCAAAAAAAGCTAAACCATGCTGGCCAGATATAGAAATTGTACCTGTCACCACAGAAGGTGAATCATCTGCTTCTTTTCTGGTAAGAGCATAGACTCTTGCTTGAGCTTTCTGATCTTTTTTAAATCCTCCCTGATCATTCTTCATCTCTGGACAATCCTGAATAAAATGACCAATCTTTCTACACTTAAAACAAGCTCCACTTTTCCTGAAACACACCCCTCCATGTGGTCTCCCACATGTATCACATAATGGAAAATCCTTCTTTTCAATGTCATCATTCCTATGCCTCTTCTTTCCTTTCCATCTGTCAAACTTTTTATGATTATTTTTAACCCAGGGTCTCTTTTCTGATCGATGATAACCTACATGTTTGGACTCAGATGGTGCTGCCAATTCTTCATCCCTTGCTAATATTTCAGCCCTCTGTAGTACTGCACTGTATGTCTGTAGATCAAGGACAGAGAGTAACCTTCTCACTTCTAGTTTAAGACCCATCTAAAACCTCTTGGCCTTACGTGCTTCTGTGTCTACTAAGTGGGGAGCAAACCTGGACAACTCCTCAAACTTCCTCTCATATTCTGTTACTGACATTTTGCCCTGAGTAAGGTGGATAAATTCTGCCTCTTTCTCATCTCTTAGGGACTGGGGAAAGTATTTTTCATTAAATACTTCCTTGAATCTTTCCCATGTTATCTTGTTCTTATCAATATTCAGTGTCCGCATGGTCATCTTCACAAAATCATACAAAATTTAAGGAATATATCAAACTTTTACACAACAAAGCTACAAATACAATCCTAAGGATTTGGCATCTGTTCGGTTCCCTTGACTCGACACTTAAAAGTCTACAGAATCATATCTTAGCTCTGATACCACTAATAGCTGTCACGCCCCAGACCCAAAAGATCCAACACACGACATCACTTACATTCATTCACTGCATGTGCACTCATAAATAATATTACACAAAATTTTCAACTTTCATTCAACACAGAAATCCTTAGTAAGTTGCTAGTAAGTTCAACACTAAAATCAACCATAACCTAACATATAAATATAAACTTCTCTTGACAATATTTAAACATTCATTTCAATTTCTTTCAGAATTATAGCAATTGAATTATGACTGGGACAATTATTAAACCGGAGATACGCAGAGTTTTCTCAGAGATTAACACTCTACTACGTCACCAGTAGCAACTTTGTTACCGGGAGCCCAGAATATATCCATTGCAAATTCTTACTTAAAATCATCCAATAACCACACTTTATAAAACTTAAACCAAATCCAATCCACACACAATGAAATAATACATAAGTATTTATTCAATAGGGACAAATCAAATATCATATCCCACGTGTCCCCAAATGAAACACTCGGTAACCTAGCAACTTAGGGAACCCAAGGAACAGCAGAAGCCTTGCCAAATCCGCTAAGCACACATGTACCTTATTTACCTGAAATCACCATAAACTATAATGAGTATAAAACTCAGTAAGTATACTAATTTTTCATATATCAAATACAAATACATATATGTACACAATGCATATGTATGATATGCTGTGATCAATCAAAATCATAATCTTATCAAATCACATATCATGTAAGCGCTTACACATTCTTTCAAAACACATAATAGGAATACCATCACTCAACTACTACTTAGTAGGACTTACATATCACATAATGAGCCAAATGTCACTCGTAGGTGACATACCGTATGAGAGGAATAGTACAAGTGAGGTCTTGAAATTACACACATATAATGCTTATGCCCGAAGGTAAAAGCCAAACCCTCACCCTGATCATCGGTGAGTCCTCTCACATGCACCAATACGCCACCACACGAATGTGATGACTCACACTTTCTTTAGGTACCAATAGAATCCTCCCTACATACGGAACACATAACATATACCAATCCCGAAGGAAAGGCCACACATAAAGGCTCCACAAATCACATAAAATGCCTACTAAGTTAACAGTGAGTTCAAGTACCCTCAAAACACAAAATATTTCTCATGGACATATTACACTTCAAAAGCTTTCTTTGTTAAACATATCTTATTTTGAAAGCTCACTTTCAAAAAACACATGTATGTCCATGCTCAATGTCAATGCTCACATTCATAAACATATATTTACATTTCATATCAAAACATACTTTGACATAACATAAACATATTCTTAACCATATTTACAAAATCATTCATAACACTTACTATGTTTATTGTGATTCCAGTAAAAAGTCTAGTATACTTACCTCTTAACACTTTCAGCTACAAGACTTAAATCTCCTTAACCTATCAATGGAGATTAATCCTTTCATAAGCCTCACAATTCACATAAAATACTTTAAATAGCTTACAAAATTATACACAATGCATTTATCACATCAAATTGGTCTAAATACTTGGTTTCTCAAAACCTGTCATTTTGACCACTTACACTTAACAAAATTTTCTAATACATCAAATGATGTCCAATTACTCCGAAATCAGAATATATCATTCTTGACTCATATATACTTCTTATATATGAATATTATATCAAAATTCCTACAAAATCCATTCCATACACACCATCGAATCCAAACTACAAACCTGACAGGATCAAGATACTTACTGAACAGTATTCAATCTCCCAATTTTATAAAATCATATACTAACTCAAAAATTATAACACTACCACATAATTACTCTTAACACATATCTCAGTCCATGATAAATAATTCTCTTCCAAATCACTGCCAAAAATATTTTAAAACTATTTTATTCCATAGCTTTAAAAATCTGTTAATCAAATACTGTAATGAGCGTATATACTTTAGAAAATCATAACATTTCAACCACATTGATCTAAATTCTCAATTCTGAGTATATCATATTAGACATATAAACTTATCATATTCCACAAATCCGTATTTTTTGAAGATCATTCAGTAGGACAAACATTGTTCATCACTGTATTATACTGTTCATATAGGAAATTTCCATAATTTCAGGGTCATTTTGGTAAATTCACAACAAATTCAATTTCTGGAATTTTGAATCGATTCAAAGTCTCAGATGATCCTAAACATGTCTAATTTCATATACACAAAACTCAAAACCAGAATCAAATCACAACAATTTATAAAATTCTTAGATCAAGAGACTATCAAGCAGAAATTCTACAATCCATCATGATTTATCAAACTATCTTATAGATCATCATCAATTCTCAAAATATCATACGAAATACACATCAAATCCTCAATTATACATATTTCCAGAAATTAAAACTTAAAGAAATTAACATAATTAACACCAATAAATTGAGAAATAGTTGTGATATACCTCTTAAAATCCAAAATTCCAATTTCTTCTTCTTTTTCTTCTCCTTCTTCTCTTTCTCTCCCCTCTTCTCTCTCTCTAAAACAGGTAGCTCGACCAAAATGAGAGAATTAGGGTTTTAAAAGTGTATTTTTATACTAAGTGGCTAATTTTTGGTATTTACGAATTTACCCCCAAAACTTTCAAACTATTACAATTTGGTCCCTAAAATAAATCTAAAGTCTTGCAATTAAACCCAATGCTAATAGTATCACCTTAACCTATACAAACACTACTAATAACAATATATAAATCAAGTATCACCAACATACAAATAAAATACGTATATTTATACATATATAAATACTTATTCTTACCAGTCGTGGATACTGGTTACTACATGCACGCATTCCTGTGGTATTGCTGAATATTACTAGATTAGACACTTTAATCTGGCACGCTGCCCCAGCGCACAATGAGTACACTCCATATCGCGGAACTCCCTAGGTCCTACGCTCGATTCGTCAAATGGAACTATTCCATGAGTCTGTGAGCAATGCCCCACGCACACGTCACGAATATATAAATCAGTGCGTTGAACCATGCAAGTTGAGGTTACAACGTATACGTATAGTCCTTCCGTCATGATATCCTGGATGTGCTGGGAATATAGATTATCACCGTCAAATCCCTTAGTGCTCATTCATGTTTTATCTTCAGACTCGTATCTCACTGAATAATATGTGTAAACTCCTTTGCCATATTGTTCTACTCTAGCGAAACTCTTTCCCGGGATGAATGCTTCTAGCCACAAGACTTTCTGAGATACAGTCTCGAAGCATCTGGATATCAAACTCCATATAGGAGCTGACAGATCCCATATCTGTACGCACCGGACTCCATAAGCATCAGACCATACCTAGCGACACCCAGCGGTCACACCATAAAAGGTTTGTGACATGCATGGAACCAAAGTATGGTTGATGACTTACAAGCCCACCGTGGTACTCAGGTCAAAGGACCACATATACTACTTAACTCTAGAGGACTCTCTGTTAATGGCTTACATTGAATGTCTATCAGAGGCCTTGTGAGTCTGTCCCATATCTAATCCTAACTGGATACCCATATGCCAATACGAGCTCCAAGCTTACAATCGGCTAGGAACAACCATCTATATCCTATAGGTACGACATATGATGATCTATATTTATAGGTATCCACCGATAGACCTGCATCGGCAGAAATAGATCAGGGACAATTATTCGAGAATATACTTGCGCAACTAACATTTGCTGGCACCTGATTGCAACTTTTGCAACTATGCAGTTACTAATATATTTCTGGGTCTATGCCCCATTGTAGACAAGACTCCAACTCTTGGATCTGCTGAGGATTTTAACTAGCTAACATATAGTTGTGCTAACATTTAGCAATTATATCTCTCACCGTGGATTACTATGACCCCTTATCTAAACTCCTTTAGATCTGATCCGAACTCTTTCAGATCTATAATGTCTATAACGTTATATGCATAATACTATATAAATTAGTATTAGCGATTTATCGAGAATGTACACTTGTATAAATACACAAGTATATGTACATCCAGGAATGGCACGTAAGTACCGATCCTAACACAAAGTCCCCGAAAAGCTCTTTATAAATAGGTAGATTATTTCTCAAATAGAAGTCATGATGAAAACCTCCCAAATAAACACTTTCTTAATCTTAGCTAACTTCTACTCCTACATAGCAAACAAAACTTCCTTATCCACTAGGACTATAGTAAATTCCCTATGAGATATCTCTAGGGAAATACAGAGCTCATTAATTAACTTCCCGAGTTAGGTAGCACGACCCTCCACCAACCTTAGCAAATCAACACCAATGGCAGTATGGTTTGCCATAATCTATAACTCATTGTGTTTAGACATCAACTTCATATTTATGGCCAATAATTGCTTCTAAAGTTGACAGATTGTACTTTTTAAAGAGTCCTTACTCTCTTGCAACTTTCTTAACTTTTGCAGCAGTGATATCCTTCCCTTGTTGCATGTTCTCCACCTCTCTTTCCACAAAAGATACCCTATACTTAATGATTTAGGAATGCCTAGATCTCAGGCCGATCCCTTAGTAGTGTTGCATTCATCTGACAAGCCTCATCTAATTCTCTCAAGCGTTGAGAGCACAAAAACTCAACTTTTTTCATTTTTTCTTCTTCTATTTTGGCTTCTATTTTGGTCACCCATATTACAAGGTAGAAATAAGGATTCAAGAGTTGAATTCTTTGCTAGAAAAGCTACTATTCTAGCTTCCTCAAGCCCACCATGTTGAGGAACTAGAATTATGAATGGGTTGCTTTAAGGCGGGTGCTTTGATTTGATAATATACCAAAGGCTTGACAAGGTATTATTTTTCAATCTTGAAGTATTTTACATTTATGAGATAACATGTAATGTTTACTTGTGTTTATCATTATAAAATTTGTATTCCGCTCATCCCTGCGCATGTATGTATGAGATACATATGCTATATTTGAATGATAGACACAAACCTACATGCATGCGCCCTAGGTTTAAAATCACTCACAGTAACTTATGACAAAGCACGAATAGAAGTTCCCAATGGGAACCCTTGTGTCAAGCGACCAGCCACAAATAAAATAGGATCCACTCAAATAGGTTCATGATCAATGTTCGAACCTTGACTAGCCTCTCTCGTACTTGAGATTAACTTCTAATCTCTACAAGCTGACCAGTCATAGTGAAGTCCAACACTTGCCCTTCCAAGGAAAGCTACACCGTTTCTACAGAAATAGCTACACAAGGGAAAAAAAAAAGGAACTAGATATCAGAATTAATCATAAATAAAGCAAGGAACCAAGTTCAAAAAGAGAGAACAAAACACTTATTGATGTTCAGGAAAAAATTCTTGTAGAAAAAAAGAAGAAATGTTATCGCTTTCCCTAAGATCCCTTTCTAGAAACAATTCTTCTACAAGAAGGAACTCACAGTACAGAACCCTATGTTGGAACCCTCCACAGAATCAAATGGTGGGGGCATAACTTTAATGCTTAAGTTTAAGAAGTAAGGTCCAAATCCCATCTTTCTAGTTAGGCACACAAGAAGTAACAAACCAATAAAAAGTTTGAGAATTTCCTCAATATCTTAAGGGTATAAATTACTTATGGTTAATGGGGTTGTTCTAAAAAACTTCCTAAAAAACACTCTTAACCAGGGATTGATGGGAAGGAAAAAGTGGTCTTCTAGTCATAAATGCCAAAAAAGATGTTTACCTTGAATGGAAGCCATGATTATTTTTAATTATTGCTTATAACTATAACAGCTCTCCTAAAAACCAACGCACTTTCCTTTAAAGTCTTTAAAGAACTTCCTTCCCTTTTTTGAAAAACAAAAGTAATTGGCTTTGGGAAGAATACGATTATGAAAGGTTAAGCAATATAGTTTATTTTGTTTGTTTTCAGTATATAAAATTGAATAATCAGAATCTTTGATAAATAAAAAGGCCATAGAAAATAAGAATTGCAAACAATAAAAAATTACCATAACTGAAGAGATGAGGTCACTTCAAAACAACAAAACCTAGATCCTTATATCAAAACCTAAAAATAAAAAGATTGTTGACTACAAGTGGATTTTTAAAATTAAGATATAACTCCTCGTAACCCTGACACTTTTAAGGCTAGATTAGTAGCTAACGATTTCTCTTAAAAGAAGAGAATTTATTATAATAAAATATTTTTTCTTGTTGTTAAATACACCATTATTATATTGATTTTATCACTTGCTGCTTATTTTAATTAGAAATTAGATCAATTAGATGTAAAAATAGCTTTTTTACGTGGTGATCTAAAAGAAGTCATTTATACGAAACAACTTAAGGGAGTTGTAAAAACAACTTGGTATGCCTCCTTAAAAAGTCCTTATAAGGGTTAAAACAGTCATCTAATCAGTGGTATAAAAAGTTTGATATTTTTATTACTAAATTAGGATTCAGAAGAAGTAATTTTGACACATATTTTTATTTTGAAAACCTTACAATTAAATGTCAAATATTCCTTTTATTATATGTTGATGATATGCTACTGTTTAGATTAAATAAAATTGAGATAAAGAAATTAAAAATTCATCTTGAATGAGAATTTGATATGATAGACTTACGAGAAGTTAAAAGAATTTTAGGATGGATATCTTTAGAGATAGATCAAGGAATCTGTTTATTGTATCTCAGAAATAGTACTTGAAAAAAGGTGTTAATTAGGTTTGCCATAAAAGATTATAAAGTAGTTAACATACCTTAGGTTGTATACTTTAAATTCTCTAAAGAGCAGTGTCCTGTTACTAAAAATGAGAAACAAGAAATATCCAAAACACTTTATTCAAATGCCATTGGTTTTATTATATATGATATGGTATGTAGTAGACATGATGTTGCTTATATTATAAGTGTTTTGAGCAGGTATATAGCCAATCTTATCAAGGATCATTCGGCAGGAATAAAATGGTTATTAAGATACTTAAATGGTATAGTAGATTATGGTTTAATATATGGTAAATATGAGAAAAGGTTGAATTTGTTTCGCTACATGAATTTTGACTTTGTAAAGACAAAGATAAAAGACGATCTACCAGAAAATATATGTTTACTTTGTGTGGAAACTATGTTAGTTAAAAATCCCAGTTGTAGCCATTAATGTCTCTATCTAGTATAAAAAAAAAGTATCTAGCAATGACTTAAGCAATGAAAAAAGCAATTTAGCTATAGGGTAAATATTAGTGACACTCAACCTAATTTAACACTCAGGTTTAGACCACTTCTTAAACAACTTGGTCTGAAATAAGCTACCTTGGTAGAACTAAGCTCGAGCGTAAGCACTTAACTCGACCCAAGAAACCCATCTAGTATGACCTATATTAGAATATGTGTCACTAATCAGTGCTGGTGTTAGAGCATATGTCATAGGAGTTTAAGCATTGGCCATGTCAGCATTGGCCCATTAGAAGGTGAACATATCAGTATAACATAAGTCTTACCACATCACTCGCAGGCTCGCTAGAGAAGCACCTAGACGTCATGTCAACTAGTTATTAGACATAAAGATAAGATTAGATAAGAGAATCTCTAAGGAGATAATAAGTAAGTGTTAGCAGAGGATCTAAGGCACACTGGTGTATGCATGTGCAATTGTGTCTATTGCCTAATGCAGCGGAAATGTATTTATTTTACAATAAACACAATAAATATAATATATTAATCATATTGATATATTTATAGAATAGAGAACTCACCAAAATATGTAACGTTATACACGTATTTATTTCAGAGTCTGCATGGAGACCGACTCGCGTGCAGTTCTAGTCACCAACTCGGTGGGCTTAGTGAGTTAGAACAACAGCTCGATATTCAGCCCGAGATTAACTTTTAATCCTCAAAATAGTTAGGTGTGTATTCATATCATTTTCTCCAAAAGAATAAGAAATAGAGGTTGAAGTAATTCTCAATTACTTCTAAGACACGATAAAGATAAATGAAATAGTTTCATTTTTCTTTTTCTTTTTTTCTCTTCTTCTTTCTTTTTTTTTTCTTTCTTCCTCTCCTCCATTTCTCTCTTTCTCTCGGGCAACAATTGCCCAAAATCATCTCATCTCTGTCTTTTTCTCTTTATATATATATATATATATAATATAATATATAATATAATAATAATATAAAATTAGTAATTGGTGCAAACTATTTGGCACCCAAATATAATATTAATATATATAATATCTAATAATAAAATATTATATAATATAATATAATAATATATTATTTTATTTTATAATATAATATAAAAAGATATTATATAATATAATAAAAGAGATATTTTGATTATTTAAAAATTAAATAATCAAAGTGAGAAATGATTATTTTGCCCCTTATAAATAGTTACCGACTTTACCCTATAGTGGGTCCCACCAAACTCACACTTGGGTAAACTCAACCGAGGGTCCAAAATGCGCTAGGTGTCATTATACAATTAGTAAATAACAATTATTGATTAATTATTGTATTTAACACTTAAATACAGATACGCATGCATTCTCGTGGTATTGCTGAATATTGTTAGATTAGACACTTTAATCCGACATGTTGCCCCAGTGCACAACGAGTACACTCCATATCGCGGGACTCCCTACGTCCTACTCTCGATTCGTCAAATGAAACTATTCCATGAGTCTGTGAGCAATGCCCCACGCACACGTATATCCTGGATGTGCAGGGATATAGATTATCACCGTTAAATCTCATGTGTTCATCCATGTCCTATCTCCAAACTTATATTTCACTGAACAATATGCGCAAACTCATTTGCCATATTGTTTCACCTGGCGGAACTCTTTCTTGGGATGATTCCTTGTGGCCACAAGACTTTCTGAGATATAGTCTCGAAGCATCTGGATATCTAACTCCATATGAGAGCTAACGGATCCTATACCCAGTGACACCCAACGATACGCACCGGACTCCATAGGCATCGGACCATATCTAGCGACACCCAACGGTCACACCATGAAATGTCTGTGACATGCGTGGAACCAAACTATGGTGGATCACTTACAAGCCCATTGTGGCACTCAGGTTAAATGACTACGTATACTACTCAACTCGAGAGGACATTCCGTTGATAGCTTACATTGAGTATCTATCGGAGGCTCTCACGAGTCTGTCCCATATCCAGTCCTAACTGAATACCCATATGTCAATACGCACTCCAAGCTCACAGTCGGCTAGGAACAACCATCTATACGCTATAGGTACGACATATGCTAATCTATATATAAAGGTATCCACCGACAGACCCGCATCGGCATAAATAGATCAGGGACAATTATTCGAGAACATACTTGGGCAACATGCATTTCCTGGCACCCGATTACAATTCTTGCAACTATGCAGTTACTAGTATATTTCCAAGTCTATGTTCTATTATAGAGAAGACTCCAACTCTTGGATATGCTGAGTATTATAACCAGCTAACACTTAACTGTGCTAACATTTAGTAATTATATCTCTCAGCGTGGTTAACTATGAGCCATTATCTAAACTCCTTTAAATCTGATCCGAACTCCTTCAGATCTACAATGTCTACAACGTTACATGCATAATACCATATAAATTAGTATTAGCGATTTAATGAGAATGTACACTTGTATAAATACACAAGTATATGTACATTCAGGGATGGCATGTAAGCATCGACCCTAACAATCTCTCACTTACTCTAGTGTCATTCCTGATGGCATCTCATACATATCGACTCTATGTGTTTCATAAACAGTTTTAAAGTCATGGCCTTAGAAAAGTGGGTCCGCTAAATTATTTATAGAATACTTTTACAAATAATCACATCTCCTTAGAGCCAAGATCCCTCTAGTCATGTGAGACACCTTTAAACATGATTAGAGTACTGGTGGATTCTTAGCATATTGGCTTGTACAATGGCCTGTTTTTGTTGTAAACTTATATGATAGGATCCATCTGTCTTGGAACTCTTCCAAGGTCAGTGATAAACCTACGAATCCTCACTGCCGTTTTTGCTGCGCCAATTTAAATTAGTAGTAAATCCCAGTTTGGTGTAATTCCAACTCCCTTAGTGCTAATGAGAATTAGCACATTCCCATATATAGACTCTCTATCATCTAAGTCAAACTAAAAGTCTGACTCTTGCATTTTCTCATTTGTAAGTTAGCTTTCTCCATATTTTAAAAACTTATCCTTTGTACCTCCAAGGTAACTCAGGATATGTTTAACTACCATGAAATGGTGGTCACCTAAATCAAATTAGACTCAGCTTGTAACTCTTACAGCTAGACTGATCTCGGGTCTCAAACACATCATAGTATACATCAATCTCTGAAGAGCTGATGTATCTGGTATGATAGACACTCTGACTTTCTCATCTTCTATCTGAAGAGACACTCTCTTCGAAAGATAAACACCAGGTCTATTAGATACATTAACTATCTCATAGTTAACAAACTGTACCCGTTTAGACACTATTGATGTGAAATAATTTGGGAGAGTCCTATTAGCTTGCTAGCTCTATCTCTATAAAGCTTTATATCTAGTATAAAAGAAGCTTCTCCTAAATCCTTTATAGAAAAATTCTTACGAGTTACTTCTGACCGATTATAGCATACTGACATCATTCTCAATAACCAGTATATCATCAACAAAGAGCATCAAAAATACTATCATGCTCTCACTGACCTTTCTTGCACACTTGACCAGAATTTTGGCTGGACATAAAACCTTCAGGCTATTCCATGAATATCTCTTACTTGAGATATCCATTTCGGAATGCCTTACATCCATCTGTCAAACTTCAAAGTCATCATATGCTGTAATAGCCAATAATACTAATCGACTTTAGCATCAATATTGGTTCAAAAGTTTTCTCTTAGTTGATCCTAGATCACTGAGGATTACCTTTCCAGAATCAATATAGAGTCTAAAAGGTCTCTACCTTCTATCTGGCTCCCACTACCCCTTTTCAAACCCTTTACAACCAATGAGAACAATTCTCATGGGTAGCTTAACCAAGTGTCAAACTTAATTCTAATGTATATAGTCAATTTTATTTCCATGGCTTCTTGCTGCTTCTCAAATCGATGTCTAACATCGACTCGCTATAAGTCAAGGATGATTTTCTTCTACCAAGAAAACTCTAAGTTCACCTTCAGGTATCAATCATACCTAAAAGTTAACCTAGACATCCTTTTCGACCCATTTGAGGGTGTGCTAAAAGGGTCACTGTTTAATTGAGCCTAAGTTCCCATCCTTGGTTCATTGATTTCTAGATTGACTTCACAAAGCTCAATCTTTCTATGATTCTCACGATTCATGAGAAACTCTTCCTCAAAGATAGCGGTTTACTGAGAAACAAACATACCACACTTCTCTGAATCATAGAACTAGTATCCTATATTATTCCCAAAATACTTAATGAACCTATACTTGTACCTCTTGGGTGTTGTCTATCTTGCTAAATAATTCTTACAAAACAAGATACCCTACTACGTAACTCTTACGTAAGCAGAACAACCCCAAGTCTTAACTTACTTAAGATACGGCTTACTTTATTTCTGTATCTCATACGAAATAAAAGGAATGGCTTCTGATGGAACTCTACTTAATAAGTAGTCATATTTGGAGCAGATACTCACAGATATAGATTGGTAACACTCATTATCAATCAAACCATATCTGATAAAGTCCAATTTCTTATTTTGAAACATCATTATGTTATGGATTACCCGGAGGACTATAATGAGTGAGAATCTCATTCTTCCTTAAACAAACAGAAAACTTGCTGTTGATGTATTCACTTCCTCGATCTAATCGAAAAGATGTGAAGTACATTCTGGTATATTTGGTCATCTCCATGAATACATTATTCATAAATTGGTTAAGTCTGTATGGTCAGATCAGGAATCCAACTATCCTTAACCAGACAGATAAGCGTCTTACGCCTATATGACCAAAACTTACATATACCATAGCTCCTTATGATTAAAAGATTGCAATCTATAGACATTTCGAATTGTATATAATGTCCATTTATTAATTGACATTCAGCTAATAAAACATTATACTTATTATGTAATACAGCTATTGTATTACATACAAGAAGTAAGTCAAGCTACCCAACAACTTGGACCTGAAGAAATCACCATTTCTTATTCTCAACTTTACTTCTAAAAGTTATTTTATTATAGTCTCTCTCAATCCCTGCAACATATTATAGATATGAGAGGGACGTGCGGTATCTCATACCCAGCTTGAATTGACATCTTATGCCCTAGAAATGTCTATGTTTGTCAAACACAAACCTGTGGAAGTCTTCCTGACTATTATACGATTTTTAGGGTAGGGGAATTTCCAATACCCAACCTTACTGTAGTGGAAACACTTTCTACCTACACGCCCTCTTGTTGATCTTTGGATAAATATTGCCTCTGAGGATTGATACTGGGTATCTACCTCATCTTCTTCTCTTCACACATCTGGTCTCACCGGATATACTTAGAATAAAAGGTGAAGCACCATTTACAAAGAGGGTCATACCCTTTCTATTTAATCCTCTAAAGGTGTTATCAGAATTGCCTTACGACAAACTCTGATCAACAATAAATCCAAAAATTTTTGAATCCAGAACACTTCTGAGATTCATCCATCAGTCAGAGTAATTCCTAGTACCCTAGAGTTGGACTGCATTAACTATGCACACCAACTAGTTCGTAGTGGCCATTATTCTTGATAGGCCAAACTTATAGGAGATGTAAGCGAAATGTTCATTAAATCGCTAATAGAACGTTTTAAATCATGGTATACAAAGTATACATTTTTTTCGATTTAAAACGTCGTCCCACTGCTTTACATAATCCTGATAATCTCTCAAACAGGAAGACGATAGTTTAAACTCTTTTAAACTATACAATGAAAAGTATGTTCTATTGCAATTTACTCGGGCCTCACGCTGTAGCAATATTAGCCTTTGTAAACCCAACAGGTAGATAATACTTGTCAATTACATCTCATGCAACTCTTAACCTTTGATCCTAAATACATCTTATCCTTACGCTGTAGCAATATTGGATAAGTGTATTCTAGATTAACTTGTCAATGATCAAATATATGCTACCGATACTACCCTCATGCTGTAGCAATATTGGGCAATACTTTTGCATATATTTGCCTCATCTCATGTTTAATCGGCATAGTCCAAGCCCAACCAACCAAATCCCTCATGCTGTAGCAATATTGGGACAAGGCCAACGTGACTTGTCTAACACCGTATTGACAAGACGGATCAGAATAAAATATTATCTCATAATATAATATTATTCAATCTGATTAAGAGAGATTTTTGTATCATATGGTCTCTATACTCCTAGGAAGGGTGATTCTCAACTTAATTAATTTCTCTATGCAAGCACAACTAACCTTCACCAATAGGGCTCCTATTATAGTTACCAGCCAAAAAATTAATTCTGGTTTATAATGCAAACCAATAACTCTTTATCACTGCAACTCTTAAACCCTGATTTATAATGTAAACTGATAACTTTTATCACTACATCTCATAAATTTACACATCTAAAATTAATTTTGAAACACTGTTCTAAACTCTGTTAAAAAATACTATAGCTATAAATAGTTACTTCCGTACTGTATATGTGAACAGTAACATTACTATATCGATAAACAGTAACATACTATTCATGTGCTATTGTTCAAGTGAACAATACACCCTGCTGCGCCAGATGTCACCGCTGGCGCTGCAGCGCCCAGTGCTTCCCCTTTAACATACCCGTTTCAACACTTGAAACGGCACCATTTACACTGGGTCTTTTGCATCCATTCACTCAAACAACACCCAAATATACCATAAATGGCTCTGATACCATTTTGTTGGCGGAGGATCTAAGGCACGCGGGTGTATGCATGTGCAATTGTGTCTATTGCTTAACATAGCGAAAATGTATAAATTTTACAATAAACACAATAAATATAATATATTAATCGTATTGATATATTTATAGAATAGAGAACTCACTAAAACGTGTAACGTTATACATGTATTTTTTTCAGAGTTCGCATGGAGACCAACTCACGTACAGTTCTAGTCACCAACTTGGTGGGCTTGGTGAGCTAGAACAGCAACCCGATATTCAGTCCGGGATTAACTCTTAATCCTCAAAATAGTCAGATATGTATTCATATCATTTTCTCTAAAAGGATAAGAAATGGAGGCTGAAGTAATTCTTAATTACTTCTAAGACACAACAGAGAAAAATGAAATTGCCTAAAATTATGGAGGCTGAAGTAATTTTTTCTTTTTTTCTTTTTCTCTTCTTCTTCTTCTTTTTTGTTTTTTTTTTTCTTCATCTCCTCCAATTTCTCTCTCTCTCTCGGGCAACAATTGCCCAAAATCATCTCATCTCTCTCTTTTTTCTCTTTATATATATGTATATATAATATAATATATATATAATAATAATATAAAATTAGTAATGGGTGCCAACTGTTTGGCACCCAAATATAATATTAATATAAATAAAATATTTAATAATAATATATTATATAATATAACAAGAGAGATATTTTGATTATTTAATAATTAAATAATCAAAGTGAGAAATGACCATTTTACCACTTATAAATAGTTACCGAGTTTACCCCCTAGTGGGTCCCACCAAACCCACACTTGGGTAAACTCAACCGATGGTCCACAATGCGCCACGTGTCATTATACAATTAGTAAATACAATTATTGACTAATTGTTATATTTAATACTTAAATACAGACATGCACGCATTCTCGTGGTATTGCTGAATATTGCTAGATTAGACACTTTAATCTGGCACGTTGCCCTAGTGCACAACGAGTATACTCCATATCGTTGGACTCCCTAGGTCCTATGCCCGATTCGTCAAATGGAACTATTCCATGAGTCCGTGAGCAATGCCCCACGCACACGTCACGGATATACAAATCAGCGCGTTGAACCATGCAAGCTGAGGTTACAACGTGTACATATAGTCATTCCGTCATGATATCCTGGATGTGCGGAGATATAGATTATCACCGTCAAATCCCCTAGTGTTCATCCATGTTTTATCTTCAAGCTCTTATCTCACTGAACAATATGTGTAAACTTCTTTGCCATATTGTTCTACCCTAGCGGAACTCTTTCCCGGGATGATTGCTTGTGGCCACAAGACTTTCTGAGATACAGTCTCGAAGCATATAGATATCAAACTCCATACGGGAGCTGACGAATCCCATATCTGTACACACCGGACCATACCCAGCGACACCCAACAGTTATACCATAAAAGGTCTGTGACATACGTAGAACCAAAGTATGGTGGATGACCCACCATGGCACTCAGGTCAAAGGACCACGTATACTACTCAACTCAAGAGGACTCTCCATTGACGGCTTACATTGAATGTCTATCAGAGGCCCTCGTGAGTCTGTCTCATATCTAGTCCTAATTAGATACCCATATGTCAATACGAGCTCCAAGTTCACAGTCGACTAGGAACGACCATCTATACACTATAGGTACGACATATGCTAATCTATATATAAAGGTATCAACCGACAGACTCGCATCGGCAGAAATAGATTAGGAACAATTATTTGAGAACATACTGGCGCAACATGCATTTCCTGGCACCCGATTGCAACTCTTGCAACTATATAGTTACTAGTATATTCCCAAGTCTATGTCTCATTACAGACAAGGCTCCAACTCTTGGATCTGCTAAGTATTATAACCAGCTAACATTTAGCTGTGCTAACATTTAGCAATTATATCTCTCAGTGTGATTAACTATGAGCCCTTATCTAAACTCCTTTAGATCTGATCCGAACTCCTTTAGATCTATAATATTTGCAACATTACATGCATAATACCATATAAATTAGTATTAACGATTTAATAAAAATTATGAAATGACCATTTTACCCCTAATGTATAGTATATGTACATTTATAGTAAGTGCCATGTCAACATGCACAAAACTTTATCTCCTGATGACACTGCTAACATAAGAGGTAAAAGGTGTCTAGGGTAGTTGGATAGCTCAGCATAAGACCCGTTGAACTTAGAGGGATAAAGTCAGAAAACCTTGAGCTCCCAGGTTTCACCAACTCAAGCTAACAATACTAGAAAGTGACTAATCACCTATATTCCTAATACTCAAAGCACAAGGTAATGTTTAAAAATCTTCTAGCCCCTCCGAAGTAAGTTCTTCAAAATACCCCTCATAATAGGGATTATTCTCTAATGATAGTTCACCATGTGTTGCATTTGAGGAAAATCTCCAAGCTGGCACCCTCCTACCTCAAGTTTATATGCAAAAGTGAAAGGTGGTAAGAAGAGGACAAACAATTTCAAATTTTAAATAACTCTCTAGTAAGAGAAAACTTTCATCATTATCTCTAACATTTTTCATATACCTTCTATAGGACAAATAAACCCTAAGGAACATTTTTCACACAATAGCCACCTGACTTGAGCATCAGATAACTGTTGTTGGCTACTCTAATAAGGCAAGTCATTGATCTCGTTTTTCTTTTTGTATGCTCCTTAAGTCCCCTCAGGAGGACCAGTCTCCACTCGACGTTCAACCTGTTCTCCATTCAGTTTTGGACTCTGCACCTCCAAAACAAATCCCTAACTTGACCTTTGTGATAAAAGGCCCAATAAACTTTGGACTTTCTAATACTTCACTCACACCCGTTGGGGTCAGCCCTTAGGCTGAAAATCAAACACCAACAATTTGTGTTTGGTTTGTTGATTCTTGAAATATTTTGAATCTTGGGTTGGTTTATAACACATTAATACTTCTTATAGCTCCTTATAATTTGATCCAAATTTTAGTAATCAGTTAAAAATTATTTAAAATTTTATTAAATATGCGTGTTCAAAGTACATTTTAATATGTAAATAAATTTACCTATTTGATGTGAATCGTGAACTTATCCATCATTAAATCTTGTTAGTTAACTTATTAATAATACAGTAATACACACACACACACACACACACACATATATATATATATATATATATATATACACGTGAAAAATAATTTAATGGATTATGTAATTCACTATATAGAGAGTTTATAGACATATGTTAAAATTTTATAATACATCCTAAATTATGTAAAAGTTGTGAACTGATTAGACAGTGTTACTTATTATATAATAAATTACGTAATGTATTAAATTATTGTTTTACACATATACACATACATACATACCTATATATATATATATATATTTTCCAAATTATTATTTCAATATCTTCTTGCCATCTTTGCCCTTCACCTCTTCTTATATGTAATCTAGATCATTAATTATTTTTTATTTAATATTATCCTTCTTTTTTTACCATTAAAAAATTAAACAACCGTAAATAATTAAAAAAATATATTTCTTTGTGTAAAAATATAAAAATAAAAATAATATGCTCCTAAGGTTCATTAAAAGTTCTAAGTTATTCTTATGTATCATAAAAAGTCGTTGAGATGCTAAAGTTAAATAATTTTTTGTAGTATAAGAAAATATCATCCATTTTCTTCAAATAAAATATTATTTTTTTTATGTTTTTAAAAGAATATTGTTATATTGTATATATGTGTATATATATAAGAAAAATTATAAAGTATTCCCCTCTTGTTTTAAATATTATCCACTTAACCTTTATGTTTTATATTATTTAAAAAATTCCTTATTATTACAAAAATTATATTAAATCTTAATTATTTATTATCTTTTTACTAATCTACCCTTATATTATTATTATTTTCATAATTTATTAATGTAATTTAAAAAAAATACTAAAATAATTAAAATAATAATATATTTATGTTATGATAAAAGAGTGAATATTTTTCTTATTTTATTTTAATATTATATTTTATTAATATTTAATATTTTTAATGCATTAATATTTAATACTCATTAGAAAGGATAAATATGTTATAGTTTTTTTTAATTTTTTAAACACAATCACTAAAAATAATAAAATCATAATATATTTATTCTTTCTTAAAAAGTATTAAATATTAATGTATTTTAAGAAAATAATTAATGAATAAAATTTTAAAATATAAAATAAAAAAATACTTAAAATATTCACCATTTTATCATAACATAAATATATTATTTTTTATTATTTTAATTATTTTAGTACTATTTTAAAAAAATTACATTAATAAATTATGAAAAAATAATAATATATTAGTAGATTAATAAAATAACAATAAATAGTTAATATTTAATAAAAATTTTGTAAAATAGAGGATTTTCTTTATAGTAATATAAAACATTAAGAACTTAAATAGGTAATGTTTAAAAGAAGAAGAGGTAATTTATAATTTTTCTATATGGTTTATCTAAAACATTTGTCATATAATTGAAAAGACGTTTCAAATACCACACGGTTACCAGCATCCCAGTTTTATGTAATAAAAAAATAATTTATTTTATTATAAAAAATGTTATATTAAAAATTAAATAACATTTGAAAATAAATAATATTACTCTTTTTTTTCTTCCTTAAAATTTTGTAGGAGCAACCATCTAAACAACTTATCATTAAGATGAATTCAGACAGACAATTTTGTTAATCTTCAATTTGATACTCCTATTTATGAAGTAGATTCATAACAATTATCTCATCTTCTTATATAGATCAACTCTCTTTAATTGTATTGAATTCCAAACTCCTTCCCTCTCCCGTTTACATAACAACTTTCAAACTTTCTTAATAATTATTTTATAACTTTACTAAAAGTTATAATTATTTTACTGAATTGTTTAACGTTTAAAATTTGCTGGTCAAATTATCGGAATTGCAGCAGCGAAGCCTTTTCAATATGAGAACCCCTTTTTTCGTTCCCTCACGGTTTCTGTAGAGATTTTATTAGCGCTTCGCAAGATCTGTAGGTCTCTTTGCAGATCTGACTCACTTTTCTCGATCACCAAGTAAATTTTCGATATGGGTTTGTTTTCAAACCCCAGAAACCGCTCTCTCCGCCTTCTCTTCATCGCCTCATGCGTTGTCTCTGGTCTTTATTCAATTTCTGCCCAGGTTTTGCTCTTTCACCCTCTTTTCTCCTTATCTATTATCTGTTTGTAGGATTTGTGAAAATGGGTTTTGGTATTTATAGGAGGCCATGTTTGGAATAGAGAATGAAGATGCAAATCAATCAGTTAAAGATCTGGGTCGCCGTGGCTTGGTTAGTGTCTTTGTTTATGATTTTTTTTTTTTTTAAGTTTTGGTGTTTGGTTGCCTACAAAAATTAAGTGAAAAAAGTTGTGAATTTAAACTTTTTGGTTATACAGGTCATTTCCAATGATCTTGATGCTGATATTAGTGTGATGGCTATTAATCTTGACTCGGGTCTTGGAGTCTTTGATGCATTCTTTGCAAGTTTTTCGATGATTCTAGTCAGTGAGGTTTGTACTTTTACATTTCTTATCTTAGTAATTCCGATGTTTAGAAGAAAAAAAATGTTTAAATTTTAGACTAATTTTATTCGCACTGTATGGTCTAATCGATATATGGGTTGATTGATAAAAATTATACTAGATTGGAGATGAGACTTTTATAATAGCAGCGCTTATGGCAATGCGACATCCTAAGTCGACCGTTTTATCGGGTGCTCTCACTGCTCTGATTGTAATGACTGTAAGTTGGCCCCTTTTGATTTGGATCAATTATTTGTGCGTTGTATTTTGTGAAGTCTGCTCATTTTTGCTTCTGTTAATGCAATGCACTTGCACGGTGTTATAATGGAATGGTTCCAGTGACAACAGAGTACTACCAAGTGTACTTTCTCTTTACTTGGTTAAAGTTGTTGTACATGTCAATTAGGTACTTTCTACTGGACTAGGTAGGATTGTGCCAAATTTGATATCAAGGAAGCATACAAATAGTGCAGCTACAGGTATATTGTCTTGTATTCCTATCTCCCTGCCCTATTTTACTTATTAGCAATATCTACCTGTATCTTTTTGTTATGTTAACTACCATCTTTGTCTTTCTTTATGTTCTACCATGTGAGTTTAATGCGAATTTAGGCATACATGCTAGAGGAGAACATATAATAAATATGAGGTATTGAGCTTAATTTAACTTGGGTTTTGTTAGAGCTCGGCAGGATGACGAGATGGAAGTTTGAGAACAGGCCATTTTAGCTTTTGATAAATCGTCCAGTTGAGTTCACATTGAGCCTCTGCATTGTCTATCTTGTCTGTCTCTCTCTGTTGCTTGAACATGATTGAAGGAATTGTTGTACTATTGCAACCCGAGAGGCCTAGGTTTCAATGTTGGGTAAAGCAAATGTCCTTGGGACATTTATAATGTTGGTGTATTATCTATAAGTATACATAGGAAGAAATGATTTGATATGTAAAATGTAGAAATAGAAGTACAAGGACATTGCCTTAGTTTTGGCATTCGCTGGCCACCCAGGTAAGGTGGTCGGATCACCATAGACAATTATGGATAAAGTAATAAGCCAAATCTTCTTTTGCAAGTTAAGCATTGAAATATTATGAGAAAATATGTGTTTTCATTGGAAGTCTTTAATTTGATGCTAGAAAAATGGAATTTAAATTGCTTTTACTCATTTCCATAGAGCCCTTTATCTGTATATGTGAAGATAATAAACAATTGCCAAGTCAGAAAATTAGTAAAATAGTCATGCTATTGATAATGAACAATTTCCTTACAAAGTTTACTTTAATATGTATTACATATTCTAGTGCTGAAATTCGGTACTGTTAGACAGTTGATTGAGTGAAATGAAATTGATATGGGAACGTGCTATGTTCAAACTGGTAGGAGTACTGGCCTGAGTTATATCATTTATGCCAATGAACTAGTGAATTCTTTTATTAATTCTGTTTCAGTTATATATTTATCAACTCCATATATGCCAATGAATCAGTCATTCTTCCTCGTTAGTATGATTTCATTGTGATGATATACTTAATTCACTGGCAAATGCTTATGTGATGAAACCCAATGCTATACATCATGTGCCTTTGTATTAGGCCCCGGAATTGTGATGCTTTGTTCTCTTATTAATGAGGACAAGCAAAAATCAAAGATTGACCTAGGAAAATGAAAATTAATGAAGTTCGAGCTTAAATTATTCATTTACTTCTTTTGACTTTTAAATTTTATGTTGCATTTTGTCTCGAATTTTTCATCCTATATCATTGTTTTTGGATAATATTTACTGATTTGGCATCAGAAGAAATTAGCATGATCAGTATGTTATGTTTCCTTTTTTATGCAGTTCTATATGCATTTTTTGGTCTGCGGTTACTTTACATAGCTTGGAGGTCAGATTCAAAATCAAATCAGAAAAAAGAAATGGAGGAGGTATGTTTTTCCAGCAGTCAATACCAGTTCAGAGTTTGTCTCTTGTTGAAAGAAAAACAAGGAGAAGAAGAAGATAAATAAATAAATAAATATACCTGTGCGAGTGATTCCTGCCCACAGCTGTATACATGGTAGAAGTTTGTTTACATTTTCTTTTCTTGATGTCCAGAAATTCCCTCTTTATAAGTTCAAGTTCAATGCTGTAGCTAGGAAACTTGTGGGATAATATCCCTAGCATGTAGGCCCAAGGCTTTCAATCATTGGCCTCTTGGTTGGAAAGCAAAAGTTCTAATGTCAGTGAATGTATTTGGAGGCCATGATGCTTGTTCATTCCCAATGGAAAATAAGTTCAGCCGCCACTTCAAGTTTTATGTCCGTAAATGATTAAAACAAATAGGTGTTAGTTGAAAGTTTTTATAAACCTAAGTACATAAATAATATAATATAGTGGAATAGACTGAAGTAATTGGGTGATTGGCAGACTGCCTCTCAGTGTCAAAACTTTAATTTGACGTTGGCTAATCAATCTACTAAATGTCTAGTTTTTCCTACCACAGAAGATGCCTAAATTGTTTTAGTTATTTTTTTTTTCTTTTTACATTTGATTTTTTTTTTAATTTCTAACTCTTTTTTATCCTGTTTATGGTATCACATAGAATGAAGAATGTTCTATGAAATATAAGTTTTGGCTATTTGATCTTCATCCTTTTCATATTCTTTGCATTCACCTGTTCAGGTGGAAGAGAAAATGGAGTCTGGGCAAGGAAAGACAACTTTCCGCCGCCTTTTTTCAAGGTTTTGTACGCCCATATTTTTAGAGGTGGGTTTTACTAATTGTCCCTTAGAACCAATGTTCTGGTTGCATGAGATGCTTGTTTGTTAAAGTTCTTGATGATTAACTCTTTTCTTGTACTGGTTAAATTTGTCCAATCCTATTATTAGACATTCTTAAGTTCATCCACTCCAAATCTTATGTTTATTTTCTCATCCATGCTTCTGTTTTTATGTTGCAGTCATTTATTTTGACATTTCTAGCAGAGTGGGGAGATCGTAGCCAGATAGCCACAATTGCTGTAAGTTTATATTTTCTTTTCTAAATTCCTTATTTTTTAATCAAAGTATTCCTCCAGATAGCCACAATTGCTGTAAGTCTATATTTTCTTTTCTAAATTCCTTATTTTTTAATCAAAGTATTCCTCCCGACTTTGTCTCATGGTAGCCATATACAGTTTGAAGTACTATGATACATACATATATGGATACATTTTCTGGTTTAGTGGATTATATGTTCACTTCCAATTGTATGCGGATCTCGTGACTCACCTAAGCTTGACATGGCTTTTATAAGCATTATATAGTTAGAATCCCATTGACCAAAGATCGAGATATTCTTTTTCATAGTCTTATTTCTGGCAGTTGTGCTGGTCCTTTTATTGCAAGGGTGGTTGTGTAATTAAGGTTGGTCTTGATCATTTGCATTCTTGATTAATTGATGCTTAGAATTGCCATGAACCGCATGAATTTGATACAGCATCCGTGTTTAGAGAAGGCATGTGATTATATCACACAGCATAATTTTACATTATGTCTGGATGACTTGCATGGTATCCTATATTACTTCTGTGAATGATGCGTTCCTGCAGTTGGCAACGCACAAAGATGCCATTGGAGTTGCAGTTGGGGCCACAATAGGACATACTATCTGTACATCACTGGCTGTGGTTGGAGGAAGCATGTTAGCATCCAAAATCTCACAACGCACAGTTGCCACCATCGGAGGCTTGCTTTTCCTTGGCTTTTCTTTGTCTTCATACTTCTATCCTCCCCTATGATCTGATATTGTAGACTAACCCCATTCTTCAAGTGTCTCTATGGACTTTTCTTTTTGCCTTTTTTTATTTCCTTTTTACTTTTTATCTTTTATAGATTTTGTAATGATAAACGCATGAAAGGGTTTATACTAATTGGTGTTAAACACCAGATTACGTTTATTCTTTTGGTCTAATTAGCAAATAATTATATTTTCATGGCTTTACTTCAACTTTGCCTTTAACAAAATTTTGAAAATATGAACTTGGAAGCTCAAAACTCAATCTCATAGATTTTCAAAATATTTCAGCAATAGTTTTTATTTTGATTCTTTACATTAGGAAAAAGGACATATTGACCTCATGCATAAAGGGATTTAAACTGATTGGTATTTTCTTTTGAAAATGCTAAAATTTTTCCCGCTTTTTAAAATTTTGTTAAGTTAGTGGTTGTTACTATTTCTGTAAAATCTTTTTGAACATAATTGATAATTTAGATTTACGTAACGGTGGGTGATTTTTTTTATAACGAAGCATTGGACAAGGTCTAAATAAATAAAGTGACAGTCATTGTATCATCACTAAAAGAAAATTGGTGTGTTATATAGTACATTGTCATTTCTATTGAATTTGTCAATGATTTAATTTGACAGTAATATTATGGTAGTCGTCACATTTTTTTTTTTTATTTGAACTTGTTTGGTATTTTATTGTTAAAATATTTTACAATTGTAAAATTTAGAATTTGATAATAATAATAATATAATTTTGTACTCATCGACAGTGACAACAAATAATGGCATAATAGTCGTGACAAGTTTTAAGCTTTTTAAGATTTCTTAAAAAAAAGTTTTAAGCTTTTTAATCATTTTAGGAGGTATTTTTATGGGTATTATTAAGGTTTGACTTAAATTAGCGGTGTATTAAAGGTTTGGCAAATAGAATTTAGTGTTGTCACGAAATATTTTAAATTTTTTATAAAGTGACTATTATATTTTTATTTATTATTTTCTTAATTTATGTTAGATTATTTTGGTACTCTTTTTTTTATTTATTTGAATATTAATATAAAAAATATATATATATATTTTTTATCATTTATTTAAATTTTTTTCTGACTTTGACACTTTGGTTTTTCTTTTTTACTTGAATAAAAAAATAAAAAAATTAAACAAAATATTTTTTATTTTTATATTTTAACATTTGTTTAAATTTTTAAATATTTTAATCTTAATTGAAGTTTACAATAAAAATATAATTTTAAATAAGTTTAAAAATTATAAATAATAAATATTTTGTAAAAAATATATATTTTGTTTTAGTAGTCAAGTAAGAAAATAAATAACTCATCTTCTTCAATTTTAAAGCATAAGTTATGTAAGAATTATTAAATAATTTGATCATCTATCTTATATAAATATATAATTAATTTAGGTAGTCAAGTAAAAAAAAAAAGAAATAAAAGAGAATTTTATATATTTACTTAATAAATAATAAAATTTATTAATTTAGATAATTAAAATAATGATTTTATATATTTATTTATAAAAATTACGTCTCACAATATAATTAAATTTTTTAAAATTATTATTGAAAGGTGTAAATAATAAAAAATTTATTAAAACTTTTTGTTTCTGTGTAGAGACAAAAATTGAACTCCTAGCTTATAAACAGAGAAACGTACTTCATTTTATTTTAATGTAACATTAAAGGAAAAAGATAAAAGATTAAAAAAAATAAAAAATGAAATGTGATAGTAACAAGAGCAGTAGGCGATTGCGTTCGGGGAAGGTTCAAAATGTTAAAAGAGGAGAAGCCACTATCGGCAATGTCGTCATCAAAATGTTGATTTTTGTGACTGCTCTGCTTGTATATATCTCATAAAATGTTGATTTTTGACCAGCCACCATTGCCGCGTTTTCTTTGCCGACACCAACGACAGCGATTTCATAAACACCTCCATTTCTAATTCTATTTTAACAAACGGGTCATTGTCGTTATATTTCTTTAAAATATTATTAATAAATCTAATGATTCGAGTAAACTGCATGTTGCCAGGTAGGCTCGGCTAAGCTCGGCCCACCAAAGCTAAAGTTTTAGGAGCTGTTGGGCTCACTCCACCAAGGTCCTTCAAGTCCAAAACATTTGAGAGCGCCTAATCAAATTTATGTCCAGATTGACCCATTATGGGCTCACTCCCATAATGGGTCATTAAGCCCAAAATGCTAGAGACCACCCTTCGAGCTTATAAGACTCGAGTCTTCAATAACTTGAAATTAAAGACCCCATAACCCAAGATGCACCATCCTCAAATAAGAAGAGGTGCTCGACTAGTGAGCTCAACAATCATTTAGGCTCGATAACTATTTTAGATATGAGGATAACCTACAATGCGAAGATCTTATCCTCAGATCTCTTAGAACATGAAGATAGTATTATTGAATCCCTGTTCTCCGCAACTATACCATAATCTCGTTTTCTTATCCATTCTAAGATATGGAGAATGGTGCAGAAGGGATAACCCACCAACTACAAAATCTATAAAATGAGACATACTAATCGTGTGGGAGGGGTAAGGATATTTTTTTTCTTTTAAAAAAATACTTACCGCAAGAATTTTTCACTCACTCTCTAAAAAATCCTCAAAATTCTCTAAAGTTAAAAATCAACTTTTATATCAAAAGGTTATTGCTGAAATAACAATCGGTGTAGCCTAATCAAAATTTGTAAGTGTAGAAAATTTTCAAAATAGGCCTTAAGAAATTGCTTAGCTAAAGAAAAGCCCATTGTTTCCAAAAAGAAATTCATTTATAGATCAAGGCCTCATCCTTGACCAAAAATATTATTTGAGGTTGTTAAGATCAAGGTTAATAAATTGGCATCTGTGAAAAATAGCGCAAGAAGACATAGTGACAACTAATTCGCATTTAAATAAAACTCTACTTTAGGGAAAATTGTAATGCGTTCTTATATGACAATCAAAACACAATGAAGAGCCCAATTCCTAGAATTTAAGAGTCCTAATAAGAGCATGACAAGGATGATGTACATAGATCAAAAAAATAACATAGCCCTCACGAGGGTAACAATGAAGATACTGAATGTATACAAATACTGGAGAGAAATTTGTGAGAGAATAAGTAATAGCTCGCAATAACAAAGGGGGAAAATGAGGTAATGAAGGAATTGCTAGAAAATTTCCTGCAAACACAAAAGAAGTTTGGGGAATCAAAAGGAGAAGAAAGGAGCAACAGACTCTTTTGCTCCTCCGTATAGGTAGAACACTAAGACACCGACAAGCACTATTGAGCTTAACCCTCAATACACCTGCCATAAAAACCAAAAGCAATCAAAGGGAGAGAGCCATAGAATACAGATAAAGTCACGATTAAGGAGCCATAGATCATGAGATAGACTTAAAGGAAAGAATCTCAACTAGAACATAAGTTAGTGATTCTAGGCAGGCGACAAACCCAACCTAACTGTTGGATGAAGATGACCTAAATGAGAATGACGCTCGATGTCTATTGAGGACAAAGCAGTGAGGTCGAGAAGAAAAGGCTACCAAAGATAGACCTTGGAAGATAGGATTAGGGATTTGAAAAGCTCGACCAATTAAAGTACAACCTGAGCAAACTACAAAGCTAGAGCAAAGGTCCCTGCTCATGGATAAACTAAGGGATACAGAGTTCTTGAACACTCTCAAAATGCTTAAAGTACCTATGTATGCACGTACTATAGACCCAAAACATTATATTGATATAGTTATTGATCTCTTGGTAATCGTAAGGCTCAAGGCTATCATATATGTAGTTTATTCCTTGGGCTTAGAGGGAAAAACTCTAATGTGGTACAAAAGGATGAAGTAGAGAAGTATCATCTCTTTCAACTAGCTAACTAATTTATTTATACAATATTTTCAAGGAGCCAATGAGGCAGCCATGGACCCTAGATAGGTTAGAAAAATCTAACAGTGTTAAGGGGAGTCCTTGAAAACCTTCGTTAATTAATACCACAAAAAGGTTATAAAACTTAGGAGAATAACCTTCTAATTAAACTTTAAGCTTTTAAGAAAGGATTGTAGCTAATCAGGTTCTGGTATTACCTGTCTGAGCACCATGTCCCTAACTATGTGACCGTCTACAACAAATTCCTGGATATTTAAGGATGGAGGAAAATGATCAAGCAAAGGAAAGTCCAAGATCAAAAGTTTAAGAGGTTCCTTGATAGCAGATATTACAAAAGACAAAAAGAGAGAACCTATTCTCGTATAGGGAAGTACTTCAAAGGAGATCAGTTTCTAAAATAAGGGTACAACGACAGTAGTAAGAGGTCACCCTTTCAGGTAGCAAGGATCGAAGAAGAAGAACCTTAGATTCCACTAAATATACCTTTAGACATCATTTATAAAGTAATCAAAGATAAATAATTACTAAGTGAGCCAGATACAATTAGAACACCAACATCTCGGCAAAGTAAAAATAAAAAGTGCAAGTTCCATTAATATCATAATCACAATACAAGAAACTGCAACCATCTAAGAAAGCAGGTTGATTAATTAATGAGGAATTACTACCTTAATGAATACATAGCCAAATAAGGACCTAAGGCTCTTGTAGAGGTAGTGAACTTAAAAGCTCCCCTAAAAAAGAGTTGACAATGATGTTCTTGATAGTAGTTATACTCCCTTATATCATTGAGATAAAAATCTTACATGAAAACAATGATAGTGAATTTCATAGTATTTGAGCAATCATTTCTTTATAAGATCCTCACAAGGAGATCCTTCATGAGGAACTTGAATGCAACAATGCCCATCCACTACTTAAAGTTAAAGTTCATAATGGTGGATGGAATGAAAGTGATCTCTAGAGACTAAAAGATGGTAAGAAGTTGTTATGCCAGCTCAATCAATAAGACATTCATAGTGAAATAAGTTAAAGTCTCAAGAACTAGTAAAAGACATGTTCGAAGTGTAACTTAAAAAGGACTCCCCTAAAAAGATAGCCAAAATTGGGTCCAACTTGGAACATAAAATTAAAGATAACATAAGCTCCTTGCTGAGAAAGCTCTCAGATATTTTATCTAGTTGCACGAGGATATACTAAATATTGACCCTTTACTAATCTCTCATAGCTCGAAAAATACCTTAGTTTTTAAACCTGTCGAACAGAGAAAAATTATCTTAATCAAAAGAGGAATAAGGTAGTGGTTGCTAAAGTCAAGAAGCTATTATCATTTGGCTTCATCCAAGAGGTCAGTTACCCAAAATAGCTTACCAGCATGGTGATGGTGATGTTCATAAGAATGAGTTAGAAGCTAAGTGGGCTAAAGGATTTGTGAATACTGATTATGTTGGTGAGTTAGATAAAATAAGGTCATTGACCAGGTATTTGTTCAATGTAAAAGGGTATTGTGTAAGCTAGAAAGACATATTGCAGCCCGTGGTTACATTATCAACAACTGAAGCAGAGTACATGGTAGTTGTGAAAGTAGTTAAGGAAGTAATTTGGATAATGGTTTTAATTGTAAAGCTAGAAATGGATGATTAGTTGGTAGATGTGTTTTATGATAGCTAACGTGTGATACACTTAAATAAAAACTATGTGTTTCATGAAAGGACAAAGCACATTGACATCGTGCACTTTATCAAAGATCAAGTTACAAAGGGAGTTATTAATTTGGTCAAGATTTATGCTTTCGTTAATCTAACTGATATGATTACTAAAGTAAAGAGTCCAACAAGATGATTGTGATGCTCATTAATTTAGAATTAAGGTGGAGATTCTGAAATGATGGAAAAAAATTAATAATGAAGTCAGTTGTATTGTATTGGGGACTAAACTACAAATGAAAGCAAGTTTTTAAAGACTTAAATGGTAAAGGAATAAAGTATATTACTTACAGAGTAATTAGTTAAAAATAGAAGGACTATGATGATATTGCCCTAGCAAGTTTGGAAGGTCCGAAAATGCATCGTTTCATTAATGAGTTTGAGCCGATCAAATACTGATAGGTGATAAAAGTTAGTTAATGATAGTAATTTTGAGCTTTTATTTTATTGATAAGAATATTAGGGATATTTATTAAGTGAAATGTTTAGAGATTTATGAGAGAAAATATGTCTTGTGAGAGAATAAAAAGGATTTGAGTTGAAAAAGGAATTTTATTAGAATAAGAAGAAGAATTACAAAGCTTATGATTTTAAGAGAGCTTGGTTGTTATTCTACAACCTATGCTCCAACAATTAGCCTTGCCCTTTTATACTTGTAAAATTGACAAAAGTGTGCAATATGTACAACTTATTTCACAAACAAATAGAACCACACAATTATCAATTAGTTATAGATTTTTCTACATAATTGCAACTTTTCCATAATTATCTAGATATTTATAAATTTATCTAGATTTTGTAGTATTAAATAATTTAGGTCACTTTTCTAGAAAGAGCATTAATGTCAACACTCCTCCTTAATAACACTTTCGTTAAACTCCCATCATTTCTCGCAGTAACTCAAACTTTGATCTTAGAAGTGCCTTGGCGAAGATATCTAAAATTTGTTCTTCTGTTTTGCAATACTTGAGTTCAATCTCTTTGTTTGTTGATGCCTATCTCGAAAAGTGATGCTTGATTGTAATATGCTTGGTCTTGCTGTGGAACACTAAATTTTTTGCATAGCTATTATTGACTTGTTGTTGCTGAATATTTCTGTAGCTTCATTCATTTTTTTTTACAATATCTTTAAATATTCTTCTCAACCACTTCATTCTAGTGTAGTCATCAATGAGTAAGATGGAATACCTACTTTGTTCAAGTTATAAAGCCTTCATAGGTTTGCAGATGTTTTTATGAACAAGCTCTAACAGTGTTTTAGCTCTGTGAGATATTCTTGTTGGAAATTATTATCACTATTGTTTGCCTTGTAAACAACCTTCACATACATCATTGATCTCTTTTATACTTGACATGTCATATTTTTCTGCTGAAGAATCTTAAGTCAGTGAAATTTAAAGTGCCAAAATCTTTTATGCCATAGCTACGAGTCTTTAATTTCTACTTCCATGGCTGTAAAGATACGATGCCACTGTAGAGGGTAGTTTTTATACTGCATCATCACTTTACTTATTATTTGGCTTTTATCTTTACCATATATTGTGCACCAATAAAGTATAAAGAATATCCATGTTCAATCATTTGTCCAACGCTTAACAATTTATCTTTTAAACTTGGTACCAACAATACATCATTAATATATTTAATTCCTTTATTTGTTTGAATGGTGATTATAAATTTTCTTCGGGCTTCTACCAATCTTCCATTCCCTAGTCTAACTTGTGCTTTATTGATATGTCTAAGTTATGAAAAATGTTCTCATATCCTGTCATATGATTGTTGCAAGTGCTATCCATGTACCACATGCTTATTTTTCTCCTCCATAGCTGTTTAACAAGCATAAAATAGCTTCTTTTTCTCAATTTTTTTTTCAATGTAATTGGCTTGGTAATTTTTCTTTAGACGCCCAAACTTTTTACAATTGTGGCATTTTGGCTTCCCGTGAAACCAACAATCTTTTTCTATATGGCTTGTTTTTTCACATGTATCACATGGTGGATAATTTTCCTTTACCTATATGTTTCTTTGATTATACCTATTTTAATTTTTATTTTTTCTGATTGAGTTTTTTTAATTACCTCATTCTTTATATTTTTGAGACTGCAAATTCAATTTAGACTGGTAAGCACTTTCAATTGAATTTTCATTTCTCTTACTCAACATTTTCTCCCACGCTTCTAAAGAGCCCATTAATTTCGCCACTGTAAGAGTTGATATGTCTTTTGACTCTTCAATGTTAGTAACTATTTGAAATTTTTTTCTATAAAACTAATTAATATTTTCTCGACAATTTTGTTATTACTTATATTTTCTCCATTGGCTATTAATTTATTTACTATTTCTTTCACTCTTGAATAATAATCTTGAGCCGTCTCAAAATCTTGCATTTTGAGATTTTTTAAATCTCTTTTTAAAGATTGAAATTTAATAATGCGTACCTTAGCATTACCTTCAAACTTATCTTTCAAAATATTCTAAGCTTTCTTTGCTGAAGTGACTCTAATATTTCTTAGAAAAATAGCATCATCCATCACTTGCTAAATAATGAAGAGTGGTTTAACATCATTCTGTGTCAGTTCCACAAATTTTTTCTTCTGCTTTTCAAATATAGCAAATGCACTATTTGGAGTAGAAATCCATTTAATGATTATATCCCATAAGCCTTGAGACAAAAAAAAAAATATGTTTTCATTTTAATGCTCTAAAAATTATAATTTTCCCTCGAAAAAATAGAGATTGAATATGATTATTTGTTGGAGTCTCTATTAGCAATGATGAACCTTAAGCACAGTTATGGTTGTATTAGGCTTTGATACCACTGATAGTAATTTTTTGCTCTTATTTTATTAATAAAAATTTTGAGGATATTTATTGAGTGAAATATTTAGTGGTTTATGAGAGAAAAAATGTTTTGTAGGAGAATATAAATGATTTGAGTTAAAAAGGGAATTTTATTGGAATAAGAATGAGGATTATAAAGCTTATGATTTTAAGAGAACTTGGTTGTTATTCTAAAATCCATACTCTAATACTTAGCCTTGCCCCAATTTATACTTGTAGAATTGACACAAGTGTGCAACATATACCACTCATTTCACACACCACATAATTATCACTCAGCTTTAGATTTTTCTACATAATTGCAACATTTCCATAATTATCTAGATATTTATAGATTTATCTAAATTTTGTAGTATTAAATAATTTAGGACACTTTTCTAGAAAGGATATTAATGTCAACAGGTAAGTTTGTTAGTGTTGAAGCAAAAATAATAATTCCAAATATATAATGCATTAACAAAGCAATTAAGAATAAATTAGAGAGAAAGAGCGAAAGAAAACACACAAGATTTACCTGGTTATGCAATTTGCCTACATCCACGATGGATCGAAATCTCACTTCTTTTATTATGAATCATCAAATCTCACAAAGAGCTCTCTAAAATTGCACTAACAAAGAACACAATCTATCTCTATTATAATTTAGAAGTTTCTCTTACGAAGAATCACAAATATTATAAAGAATCACTAAGTTATGTTTACAAACTAATAAATAGCATTTATATAGACTTATGATGATCTAGGAAAACCCTAAATCTAGTGAAAATCATATTGGGGAGTCCTAGAACAATTGAGAGATTGTTTAAAACGAGGAAACTTATTTCTTGCATTGGCACCATAGTGTTGGCTCTCTAGCAACGTGGTGCCACAAGCTAATCACACCAGTGTTGTGGCACTGGCATCTCTGCCTGATACGCTGCGGTGTTCCACCTTGGGTAGTGCTGCCTTCGTTCTTTTGTCTCCTTTCACGTACATATTCATTCATCGTATACCCAATGCACTTAACTTGCTCTCCAAATTATCTTTCCAATGATTTTCAATCAACTTTCTCGTAAATCCCCTTTTTGATTCAAAATCATTCACAAAGCATCTAAAATTTCTCATCTCCGCATCTTTGATCACCCTCATATAGTAGTAACTCTGGTTAAGTCCTTCTATAGGACAAACTTAACTGAGGGCAATGGCTTAGTCAACATATTAGCAAGATTTTCAGATGATGCAATCTTTGTTAGACTAATCTCGTCACTCTGAAAAATTTCTCAAATGTAATGGAACCACATATCAATGTATTTAGACCTCTCAAGAAATATTTGATGCTTGCTTAAGTATATAGCACTCTGGCTATCATAATAGACACTGGCATTAACATCTTCAGTTACCATTACTTCTGTACTCCGCCTCTGGTGTAAATAGTGTAATCACATATTGTAGAATTGAGTTCCAACACATACTATACCCAAACACCATGAATACATAACCTGTCAATAATCTTCTCTTGTCTAGATTACTTGTATAATCTGAGTTAACGTATCCTTTTACCATTTCATTCTCATTTTCAGATCTTTTATAAAACCAATCTATGATCAGACGTTTTCTTGAGATATCTTAAAATTCACTTCACTGCAAGCCCGTGATCCTTACTTAGATTTTCCATTTACCACACTCACAGCTTATGCTATATCCAGTCTTATGCAAACCATCGCATACGTGATGCTCCCCACAGTGCTTGCATACAGTACTTTACTCATTTGTAGTTTCTCATCTTTGGATATCGATGACTATACTGCTGAAAGTTTGAAATGCATGGCTAAAGAAGTAGAGATGGCCTTGGCATTGGACATACCAAACTTCTCTAGAATCTTGAGTATATACTGCTGTTGTGACAAAAAGATAACATCTTTTATTTCTCTCATAATATCCATACCCAATATTCTATTTGCCACTTTCAAACCTTTCATCACAAACTTGCCACTTAACTACTTATTGAGTTTCTATATCTTTTCTATATTCCTACATGCAATCAACATGTCATCCACGTACATGTATAGAAGTAAATACATCATCCCACAGCTCAAGCTCTTAAAGTACATGTATTCAACATGTCACAAACTTGCCACTTAACTATTTATTGAGTTTCTATATCTTTTCTATATTCCTACATGCAATCAACATATCATCCACGTACATGTATAGAAGTAAATACATCATCCCACAGCTCAAGCTCTTGATTCCTACATGCAATCAACATGTCATCCACGTAAATGTATAGAAGTAAATATATCATCCCACAGCTCAAGCTCTTAAAGTACATGTATTCGTCATACTTGTTCATACTAAATCCATAAGTCATCATAAATACATTGAATCTTCTATATTACTGCCTAAGAGATTGCTTCAATCCATACAAAAAATTCTTAAGTAAACAAGCATGCTCCTATTTTTTGAACTCTACAAACCCCTACTGTTATGCCACATAAATCATCTCTTCAAGTTCTCCAAGTTATCTTTACATTAATTTTCTCTAAATGTAAATCAAGGTTTGCATACATGGTTAACAAAATCCTAATGGATGTGTGCTTGATGACTGTAGAGAAAATCTCATAAAAGTATACTCATTCTCTCTAAGTAAAACTTTGTGTAACTAGCATAGCCTTGAATCTTATAAGCTCTATCCCTGGTATCCATTCTTTAACCTTATACACCACATACACCCCTATTAATTTCTTTTGAGGTCTCTTCACCAACTCCTAGATATTATGCTTTCAAAGAGAACTAATCTCTTCTTCCATAGCTTACTACTATTTATCACTATATTCACTTTTTATAACCTCACTATATGCCCTAGACTCATCAAATTGAATATTGTAAGCAGAATTAAAGGCGTAAGCAACCGTATCTGCTTACACATACCTAATTGAAGGGATTAATCATTCTCTTTAGCCTGTCTCTAGCTAATGGATACTCTTCAAGTTCTATCTTAAGAGTCATAGTCTTTCTTTAGGTGGACGTGGAGGAACCCGTTGGTGTATTTGGCTCAATATTAAGGATTTTTTTCTGTTAAAATGTTAATCTGAGGGCATATTAGATTTATACTCAAGCTCCATTTCAACATCAATTAACTCGGGTGCTGAGTCTTCCTTAGTCATAGGTTCTTCTTGCTCATATTCTTGGGAGGCTTTTAATTTTTCTATCTCATCGAACGTCACATTAGGGTTAATGATACTTCTTGATGGTGTCAAATCTCTATACCACACCTTATATCCTTTTACACTTTTGGGATACTCTATAAATATCCTCTTGATAGATTTAGGTTCTAATTTTTCCTCCTTCATATGAATAAAGCTGGGTAATTAAATATCTTGAGGTGATCATACTTAAAAAGGCTGTCAGACTATTTTTCTTCTAGGATCTTGAAGTCTGTCGTTGAGGAAGGATTTCTATTAATCAAATAAACTACAGTCATCATAGCTTCATCCTAAAATACCTTAGACATCTTTGCATTGGTAAGCATGAATCTAACCCTTTCAAGTAAGGTTCTATTCATCTCACAGCTGCGTCATTCTACTAATATTTTGATATCATAGTTTTATGCCTTACAATCTCATGCTTTGCACAAAACTAATCAAGCTCTCTATTGCAAAACTCAAAGCCATTGTCAATTCTTAGTCTTTTTACTCTTTTGAAGGTTTGATTCTCAAAAAGAGACTTTCAATTTTTTAACGTATCAAACACTTAATCGTTGCTCTTCATTATATAGACCCACAGCTTTTTCGAATAGTCATCATTAAAACTGAGAAAATACCTAACCTCAGCATAAGTCACTTTTTGTGCTAGTTCCCAAATATTTGAGTATATGTAGTCAAGAGTCCCCTTAATCTTATGTTCGTCGGTACTGAACCTCACTTTATATGCTTTCCCTAACACACAATGCTTACAAAACTCTAATGGCTAGAACTTATCCTCACCAAATGCCTTTTGACTAAATAACTCCTTCAGGTTTCTCTCACCTAGGTGTGCCAGTCTAAGATGCCACAACTTGATTTGTATACTCACATCATCTATTAAAAATAATGCAGAACTACTCATAACCTTTCTCTTTAGCATATAAATACCCTTATGCTTCTCACATCTCATTACAACCATAAAACTCTTTAATACTCTCAAAGCCCCTCCATTAATCTTGATGAAAGATTTACTTTGGTCTAATGTCCCTAGTGAGATCAAGAACATACCTAACATCTGACAACTCTTTTTTTTGCCCATCATGCATCCTAAGTTTGACACTATTAATTTCTATCACTTGATAAGTTACCAATTAACACATTACCACCATTAAGGGGCTAGAAATTTACAAACCATTATTTATGTAGGCAAATGTGAAAAGTACAACTAGAATCTAGAATCCAATGTTCAGTATTCTTACCAACAAGGGTTACTAAAGTCTCTGCGCTATCGTAGCTATCATTATAGACAAGCACATCATTCACTTTCTTCTTGTCTTGTGCATTCTTCTCCAGACAATCCTTAATGAAGTGCCTCTTTTTTTTTTACAGTAATAGCATTTCCTAGGAGTCATGGACTTCGATCTTGAGCCCTTTTTTTTCATCTCTATTTAAAGACCTTCTGCATTGCTGTTAATTTTTTTTCCTAATAGTTTTAAGTTTAACAATGATTCCACATCACTCATTGTTAAAATCTCTCTACCGTAGAGTAACATATCAACAAAACTCTTATAACTTCTAGGAAGCGAACTCAATAGAATGATCCCCTTATCTTTATCTTCTATCTATATGTTGATAGACTCAAGATCAATGATAATCTTGTTGAAGGCGTTTATATTGTTAGGGTGTCGGTTCATCTCGGTTTACAACCTAAACCTATTGGGTGTATGCATATGGATACATGTCCATTTTAAAATATATATAGATACGCATCTAATACATATATATACAAATCATAAATGCAACAGAAGCTAGAAATCTAATTTCCTAAAATGAACACAATAAATTGTATTCATTACGCTAATGACCAAAATAAAAAGCATATTTATCAAATTAATACTAATGATTGGAAATATCACATGTCAAGCTTTTGGAATGAATTTGTGGCTAGAGTGCCCTATGAAGATGACCCGTCAATAATTCTAGGACTCCACTTAGTGGGCTTGAGTCACTAGAACAACAACTTATATATTTCCAACCCTGGTTTAACACTTAAACCATTAGATTAACTCTTAATCTTCATAGCCCAACACTTAGACTATATTCGTTTTATTCTTGATGTATTCAACACTTTAAATCTATTAAAACAAATAACTCAGATGCAACATTAATGGCCTTTTGTTTAAGAGAAGAAGATGTATAGCAAAATAACTTTTACTATCAAGTATTTTTTGTTTTTAACACTTAAAAACTCAAAACAAAAATAACTCTACTTACCTTCAAAATTGGTGGCCATTTTGTTTTTACTTCAAAGAAGAAAACTATTTTTCATCTTCTTCCTTTCACCATGGCCGAATCCCACACTTAGTTCTCTTCCTCTCATCATTCATTATGAAGAAGCCAAAAATTAATTCTTAACCCAACATTTGATTGGCTGAATCCCACACTTAGTTCTCTTCCTCTCATCATTCATTATGAAGAAGCCAAAAATTAATTCTTAACCCAACATTTGACTGGCCACTTTATTTGGCCTTTATCATTTTGTTTGTTTCAAAGACCAAATACAATGCCAACCACCTACTTACAACATGGTTTGATACTCACTCATTTTGTAATTCATCAAATGAATACATATGTTATAATAATAAAAAATATCTTCTCTTTTGTTTAATAAATTATTATTAAAATAAATTTAGTTTATCAAATAAACTACATATATGTCCAACAATTGGACAAGAGTGGGTGGCCGGCCATCACTTGTCTTTGATAAGAAAATTTGCACTTAAGTCCTTGTAATTCTATTTAATTTTCCTTTTAAGCAACATATACTTTAACTAATTAATTGCTCAATAAAATCTCATTTTATTTAACAATTAAGTCCTCAATAAAATATTTACTCTATTAATTTAACCATAAGCTAACAATTAACTTTAGTCAAATTAACTAATCACTTAACTTTTAAGTGAGAACAAATATTTAGATTATTCAATACTTAAATAATCAATTAAAGAAAATAAACCTTAAGCCTTTAATTAACCTAACATGGGTCTCACCTTACCCAATACTTGAGTCAATTTAACTGAAGGCTCACAATGCGCTACGTGTCACTATTTAATAAGTCAACAATAATTATTAATTAATTATTATATTTAACCTTTAAGTACTGACACGCGGGCATCCCAAAGGTTCCTGAAATAAATATTTGGTTCTGCTAAAAATTATTAGATTGAATAATTCAATCCAATATATTGCCTTAGTGCACAACGAGTACACTTCATATTGTAGGACTCTCTAGGTTCACGTCCAATTTATCAAATGGAACTATCCCACAAGTCTATGATCGATGCCCTACGCACACGTCATAGATATTACTAATCAGTGTGTTAAACTATACAAGTTGAAGTCACAACGCATATGTATAATCCTTCATCATGTATATCCTGAATATGTAAGAATATAGATCAGCACTGTCAAATTCCCGTATACCCATCTATGAGCTTATCTTTAGATTTGTATTTTCAAGAACAATATGCACAAACACCTTTGCTATATTATTCAACCCTTTGGGAAACATCTTTCATGGGTTAGTACTCGTGGCCACGAGATTTACTGAAATACAATCTCAGAGCATCTGGATATACTACTCCCCTATGAGAGCTGACGGATCCTATATATGTACACACCGGACTCTATAAGTATCGGACTATACCTAGCGACACCCAGCGATCACACCATGAAAGGTCTGTGACATGCGTGGAACCAAAGTATGGTGGATCACTTACAAGTCTACCATGGCACTCAGGTCAAAGGACCACGTATACTACTCAACTTGAGGGGACTCACCATTGACAGTTTCATAAGATGTCTATTGTCATCCTCGTGAGTCTGTTCAGCATTCAGTCCTGACTAAATACCCGTATACATATACGAGCTTCTGGTAAGCTCATGGTTGACTAAGAACAACCATCTATACTATATAAATATAGCATACACTGATATATATATAAAAAGAGTTCCACCGATAGACCTGCATCGGTGAAAGCAGACCAGGAACATAGTATCTGAGGATATACTTGCATAATGACATCTTTTAGCACCCATTACAACTCCTTATAACTATGTCATTACTAGTATACCCTCAAGTCTTTATTCTATTACAAATAAGGATCTAATCTTTTAGATCTGTTGACTCTTGTAACCTGCTAACTTTTAGCAGTACTAACTGTTAGTATAAATACAACACTCAGCTCTATTAATTCTTAGCACTGGTCTAAATTACTTTAAACCTGATCTGAACTCCTTCAGATCATACAATGTTTGTAATGTAATAAGCATTGTACCATGTATTTATATTGTATTAACGATTATATGAAATGTTTACTTTATAAATATTAAATAATTTAATATTCATAAGCATTAGAATGACACGTAAGCACCAACTTCAACATATATGGTCTTTTATTAGTGTCCCCTCTAACATGAACAAATGATATAGTTTCTTCTTTATATACAACCTGTTGGCCAATGACTTTCACATATAAAGAGAATTAAACTTCTTTCGGTAACCAATTGCTGTACTATCACTTGCTACCTCCCTTAAGATTTCATCGCTCAATGACAGAACAATAAGATTGTGAGCTCTTTCTAAAATGTCTTTTCTTTCTACTTCAACCTTAAATGACTCTGGCATCTCCTCTTCTCAACTAGATGAAGCTGTAGTCTCCTTTAATGTTGAGTCTAACCATTGGCTCACCAACAACACTCTCACCTTGAGCTTCCATAGATTAATATCATTCGTCCCGTTGAATTTCTCTATCTTATACTTGGGTGCGGTCATGTCTTGCTTTGAACTTGGCTCTGATACCAGTTTATTAAAGTGGAAGCAGTAATCCCAAATATATAATGCAATAATAAAGCAATTAAGAATAAAATAGGGAGAAAGAGCGAATGAAAACACACAATATTTACGTAGTTTAGTAACTTGTCTACGCCTACTGTAGATCGAGAACCACTTCTTTTATTATAAATCACTAAAGTAATCACAAAGTATGCCATTTAAAAAAAAGAACACAAAGTCTCAGAACTCTCCAAAATCGCACTAACAAAGAATATAATTTATCTCTCTTATAATCTAGAAAATTATCTTAATAATATCATAAAGACTACAAAGAATCACTAAATTATATTTATAAGTCAATAAAGAGTCTTTATATAAACTTAGAACGACTTAGAAAAATTTAAAACCGAGTGGAAATCAAATTATAGAGTTTTAGAACAAATAGGAGACTATTTAGAATAAAAGAACTTATTTTTCGCATTGGCACCGTGACGCTGGCTTTCTAACATCGCGACGCTGACTTTCTAGCACCGCGTCGCTGGCTTTCTAGCACCGCAACGCCATGCACTAATTGCACTAGTGTTGTGCTAGTCTTCTGGTGCAGCGGCACACCACCCTAGGCGCCGCAATGCCCAAATTTAGATAGTGTCACCTTTATTCTTTCACCTCTTTTTACATCCCTCTTTATTCATTATTTGTCCAATACATTTAACTTGATCTCACAGCTAAAATTATGAATTTGTGCCTTCAATCTTAGCTTATAAATATCTAAATTTTAGAATCTTAATGAAGCTGATGTAATCCATCATTTCTTTTAATTTTTAAAGCTTTACAAAACTTGTAAAATTAAGATTATAATTCTTGAATCTTAATTAGAATAATAGCATAAATAATTTCTGTTAAAGCCCGTGGATGCAGGATTTACCGAACCATGTAATTACTATGAATTCTTAATTATTTTCTTCATCTGATCTCAAGTCCAACTTATTACGCCATGTCAGTTTTAACCCAAGAAAAAAAAATCTAAGCTTTGTTCGATAACATTTTTAACTGTTTAAAATGTTCGGGTTCCCCAAACCCCGAAAAAAATTCCCGGACATAGTCTTCATTTCTCTTTGGCGGGGCAAGAGACCAGCACCATTTGTTTCACTTGTATTAATAACAATGTCATGAGAAGATTCTGTCAAAGATTGTTTGAGTTGCCATCTAATTGCACTCGTAATTGGTCTTTTGCTAAAAAATGACTAATGTCTCCTTAAGTTTTTTTCATAAATATTATTTTTATTCTTCTTTTTTTTAATTACTCATTATTCTCCTAAAAACAATTAGTTATTCCAAAATATAATAAAATTTTTTTAAAAAATTCAAAAAAAATAATATATATAAAAAATGTAGAGATGCAACGGCAATTTTCTGAAGTGAAATGAATCGTTTGACATCGATTTTCTATAAATTTCGAAGGTTTATTTAAGTTTTGTATTCAAAAAATTAAAAGTTGTAGCAGACACTTCACTTATATAGATGTGGGGTTGGTTATAACAATTGTGTAATCAATTATTGTTCATCTTTTTGGATAATATCAAAATATGTCTGATCGATACAAAGAGAAATAGATAGAGAGCCGCTATTGGACGAGAAGGGGTAGTTGCCCCTCGATTTTACCTTTTTTACTAAATTGTCCATTAATGCAGGGTTACAGTAACATCTTTTGCCGGAAGGCGCTTTGTTAATATTACAAGAAAAGTAAGAGTGTAAATGTAATTGCAAGCAGAGGTTCTCATCCAAAGAACTTCACTTGAAAAATCATAAACATCTTAAATGTTGCCTAAATTTTTTTTAAAAAAAAGGACTTGATCAAATTTGATCGCGTATTTTAAGTGCTTAAACAACATAATTTAGATTTCATTGAAAGGACATATAGCCTAAGTATAAGTATAGTGCATAAAGGTCATTGATAATTTTACAACAATATATCATATGCACGAATTTTTAACTATGTACTAAGTTATGACCTCCCAAAATTTAGTGCCGTCCTACATCATTATTACACTTACGTCATGCTAAATTAATAATTTAAACTATTATTTTTATTTTTTTTTATTAAAATATAATTGAATTTGATAGAATTCTAAATATGTCTTAATTCATGTTTGAATGATATGTTCTTTTTTATAATTTTTTTACATCTGAAAAGGAATATCTTAAATAAAAATTTTATATACCCTTTCAAATATAATATTTAATATTTTGCTATTGAAAAGGAAACACTTTCATAAAAATATAATTTAATATTATAAGAATATTTTTTAGAAAAAAAAAGTAATAAAAGTCATTCAGATTTTCTTATAAAAAAATTCAACATTAAGTTAATTTTTTTTACTTTTATTTTATGAAAATTGATATATTTTTAATATTCAATTTGAAGCTTCTTAATCATAACTTTCATGTTCAATTATTTTTTTTACCCTTATGGTACTATTTTAAATTGACTAAAGCGTTCTCTTTTATCTTATAAAAAAAAAATACTTCAATATTTAAATTAATATTTAAAAACAAATAAGAACAAATCAACGTATTGCAATAAATGTATGTAATTCAAATTCTTCTTTTTAATTGGTTTCACTCCTCGTTAAAAGGTCAAAAATTTTATAAGTTAGGAATTTCATTTCTATTTAAAGTGTATTAATATGAACATTTATTTTAATAAAATAATGGCTAAAGCCATTTAAAATTTTTTTAATACTTGTTCCCATTATATCTTGGTAGAAAAGTTTTACCGGTAATCATCCAATCTTCAAGAAATTCTTTTTATGGAATTAACAATTGAAATCATATTTAAAAATTTGTACTATTTAATTTCTTTCTATCTTTCCACGATATTCATGGTTTATATTTTGAGATCACGAGCTAAGAAATGAATTACCTGTTTGACAAACAAATCAGGTTTCTTCTTTAAATTTATTGGTTCGTTTATATGATCTTTTTTAAGTAAATAGTAAAATGATCATTAGTACTTGAGGTGACTGAGCCCGTTAAGAATGCATTACCCAACACAATTAAAAACTAAATATTTCATAATAATTAAATCCCTTAAAATATTAAAGTTTAATCCCTTAAAAAAAATCCCAAGTATAAAGGTCGTATGGTTTTCACTTTTATTTTTATTTTTATGTTTTAAAAAAGGCAGTTTTTGTTTAGGTACGTTGCTCATCAATCAAGGGCTTAAGGGTAAGGGATTTGCCTCATTTATATCGAAAGACGAGATGGAATGAGCCTATCATGGTCAAGTATTTATGGGAATCTTTCGTATGATTAATTCATAAAACAGAAAATCCCAATCCAGTAACATTTCTTTAAAAGAAAATTTTCTTTCTCTCTCCAACCACAAAATAAAAGAAAATAAAGTAAATTTTTCTAAAACAAGAAATCTCTATTTCAACAATCAATCATTCTTTACTCCTTTGGAATCAAGAAATGTTCAAATTATTGGTCTCCATCACCAAGAGTTAGCTCATAGTCTTTTTTTTGTAGAACTTAATGGATTTAATTGCTTGGGATACACTACTTCAAGTTAGGTAGAGTTGAAACCAAGTAAACAAAACCCAAATTAAAAAAAAAAATCTAAAAAGAAATAATTGATATGAAGAAAACATAAATTTAAAAAAAAAAGATTATCTATAAAGAAAAGAGAATGGGTGGCGTATTGTATAAGAGAGGCAAGGGAATGTAGGAGCCCACTGTTGAGTCTTGAATAGGAAAAAAAAAGTTTATTGAAAAAGACTTTGGCAAGGCACTTCGTCGTCTGTAGCCTAAATTAAAATTGCACTTCTACCTAATTTATTTATTTGATGGCATGTTTATAACTCATGCGTGGGTTAGGATTGTCATTTGGTCAAACTCCACCATTCAGTAGTTTAATATTTGCTTAAATAAGATGCTTTTAGTGTGTGTATCCTAAGGCTAAGAAACAAACTCATACAAAGAATTCCATCAGTTTCAGTATCATTTGAGACGGCTATTTCTCTTTTACATAGCTTTTTGTTTTCTGAAAAAGTAGTCACCTTAACTTAATCCCATGTATTTGAATTCTGGATTACACGTTGAGGAATAGAATACCAATGGGTTTGGTGTATGCAGAAACATTATGTTTCTCTCAATTGAATCTTTGTCTCTACCAAACTAACTGATGACCAAGATCATGATCATGATCTGGTGTAGCTTGACTTCGTATACGTAGTATAATTGTAACTTGATAACAAAGCCATGATCCAACCCATTATAACAAACCCAATCAACCCACTTCCATTTTTGCATTTCCCTCAACCACTGATCCTCTCTCTCGCACTCTTTTCATTTTTATCATTGCAGCTCTCTCGCTAGCTGCTAATTTGTTCTGCACAAAATGAGAGATCGTATGGAAAGATTTGTTCTTCTTCCTTTCTCCGTTGGCTGTGTCTCTGAATCAAGCATTGCTGTTGCCGTTCAGCAGCAGCAACAACAATCTCGAAGATCATCTAAGCCTGCTCATGATCACAAAAACTCATCTACAATAAGTCTCTCTCTCTTTTTCTTTCTATTTTGGTTTTTTTTTTCTTTCGAAGTTGACGTATCATTCAGACGTATGATTTTATTTGCTTTTTTATTTCTGTAAAGGAAATCAAGAGGAAGACGAAGAGAGTTTATCAAGTAATGAGAGCATGAAGAGCTCATTGAGGTTCATGGCCATTTCAAAGCCTGAAATACCAACTGGGTTACATAGGCTGTTCAAAAGCTTCAAAAACATCTCTCAATTATTTGGTAAGCCTATTTCAATCATATTTTCTTGGGAAAATTTTTAACACGTACATTATGTTTACACCAAAATTAAGTCCAAGCATCTTGATCATTTTTGTTTTATTTTTTTTAAAATGTTTTTCTAAACTCTTTATGATTTTTCAGTAAATAAATATAGTTTTTATTTAATTATATTTCAAAATAGGTATATGAAATAATTCCATCTTCATGCAAAGATATAATCTTGATGAATGATAGTCTCTATCGTTTCCTTAATATTTTGCTACCCTCCTAAGTAAGCTTATTAATTTCCATTTATTTTATTTTTTTACATATATAATAACTCCATAAACTATACAGAATAATGCTTAAAATAATAATAATAAATGGAAAATACTTGTAATTTACTTGATGGTAATCATTTTATTTTGTAAATTTGTATTTTGAAAAGAGAAAAAATTTAGAATAAAAACATCGTCCTTCAATTTTAAAGATATTTCTTAAGATGCATCATTAAAAAAAATAAGAAAATAAAAAGGGTACAAAAACTTTTCTTTAAACCAGGTGTATATGCAATATTTCACTGAATTAATCATAACACATGTATTTTTTGTATATATAGCATGGTTGTATTGATAAATATATCGATACCATATTTATTAATTCATGTATTATTAAGTGATGTAGACACTTTTTTTTTTAACTTTGATTTTTCTGGTTTTTAATATCAAATTTATGTTATTTGCCTTACAGCATACAAGGAGGAGATAGATGAAGTGGAGGATGATATTGAAATAGGGTTTCCAACAGATGTGAAGCATGTTACACATATTGGAATTGATGGTTGTGCAATTACTGATAATAATAATAATAATAATAATAATAATAATAATAATAATAATAATAATCCCATCAAAGGCTGGGAAGATCTCATGATATCTCCAGAGCTGCTGCCTGATCTCCCTCCTGTTTCTTTGGGACAATTTCAGCTTTCAATGGCTGCTCAAGCTGATCAGGCAAATCTTGTTAAAGGTTCCACTTAATTAGCTAATAATAATAATAATAGTACGTATATATTTAAATGTGTAAAATCATATTCTGAATTCTCTTCTATATTCTGGTATACTCTACAGATTTAAGTTTGCGTATACTCTACAGATTTAAGTTTGCCTATGGTGGTTGTATAAAGGTTTACTACTTGAAAGAATTTGCTTTTTGTAATTATGCGATGAACATCTCATCCTACCTTATTCGGAAAATTATAGAATATTATTTTGTTCTTTAGATTTAGAAATGGGGTAAGAATCAGTATGATGTAATTACTTGGAAATTTTTCTTTTTCAACCTTTAAGAAACCTATTAATTACTGTCTTTGTTGAAGAAAGTCAAATTTTGAATTCCTTGAAAAAAAAAAAACATAATTAGTGAAGTGTAATTGTTAAAATATCTTTCAAGATCCCAGTAATAATAGACAACAAACAAAATATAGTTTTTACAAATGACTTATCTGTAAAAGTGTGATAGCTAGCAAAGTCCTACCAATTAAAATATACAGTTTTTTTTTTCTTAATTTGATAAATCTGTTGTTAAAAAATATTCTTTACACTTGATCTTTCTTACAAATTATCTTGTCAGGAAGAACGATCAAAATTCTCTTCTGATATAAACTTAATTCTACAAGGTAATATAGGTTTACAATTAGTAGTTAATAAAAATTAATGTATACTCTTTTGATGCTCGGACGGCAAGTGGTGTTGTTATCTGAATGCTTGAGTGTTGTTGGATTGATGACTGTATTATAAACACATTTATTTGTAACTTTTAAAAAAAATTGAGATGAAAGCAAACATGGAATACTAACAAACTAAATAGCATTGCTCATTTGAGAGAACCGAAACCTCCCAATTGTTGGCTTTTGAGGGATCAACCCCTTCCAAAGATTATCTCAATGATCCATAACTTTAATTTGATAATCGCTCACCCCCTTTTCATCTCATTTCCTATCTCCTCCTAAATAGAAGAGATTATATCACTTATGCTTGAAAAAATGAAATCACTAATCCATTTATACATATATATACATATATATGTTACTTCCACCAAATAGGAAAATTGGCTAATAAATAGTTAAACATGCCTTAAAACATATTTGACTAAAATCAAAGAAATAAAATTATTTAATATTAAATAAAATTTTATTGTAACATTTCGCAACGCTTTTGAGCCGATGTCTATATCACTCAACATTCTCGACACTAATCCGGTAGTAACTCTTTCTCTTTGGCAGCTTCCCTCGAATATCAATATTCGATATGATAGTATCAGACTCGTGCATAAATTATCAATTGTATGACTTTCAAAACTTGTGAAGTAGCAGCTTGACAAAAAATCTTTTTAGCACGAAAAAAGCTTTTAAAAAATTAACTCTGATACTAAATGTTATAAATATATTTATTGGTAACGTTTTTTGAGAAATTAAGATGAAAGGAAACATGCATGAATACTAATAAATAAGATAGAATGGTTCATTTGAGGGAACCGAAACCTCTTAATTAAATTTTTGGCATTTCAAAGGACCAACTCCTCCCTAAAGTCATCTCAATGATTATAACTGTTGAGGTATAAGTTGGGCTCTTCAATTCGACACCATTTAGGCATCAACTTAACTATAGCTCTGATACTAATTTGTTGCAAAAAATCACCCTTAGCACTAATTTTATTACTGGTAATTAGCTTTAGCACTAATTCTTTTGTTCGGGTATACATGCTCTAATACCTCTTAGTCAGGTATTTAGCACTATAATACCCTATGCACTTTATGGATGATTTCACCCATAAACAACATAAAAATAAACAAGATCAACCATCTAATTGAGATAACAATTAATCACACAAGATATAAGAATATACGCAATTCAACAATAAATGCTTACGTTTATAATGGATCTCAAGATCTTAACATTTTTTATTCAATTCTTTTATATATAAAAAGACCCCCATACAAAAGAAACCCAAGGAATACAATAATAGAGAAATTCCTAAAGGATTTATCTAATGTTATCTTGCGCTTATGCATAGCACTTAAGTACTCTTATGCCTAGCGCTAGAGCTACCCCAATCCTCTATTCTCTTTCTTGTTGATGCATTGCCTATTATAATGAATTACAAGGGTTTATATAGACTTTAAAAAGTCCATAAAATCTTATTTCTAATTGGAATATGAGTCTAAGAATCCAAATCCTACTCAAAGAAGTCAAATTGAGTCAAAACAGGACACGTTCGCAGGTTACCATACAAACAATACCTTCTCATGTGAAAAGTACCATATGAATAGTATATATAAATAGTACCCTACTTCTGGCTTTCCGTTTTTATCCATTTCTCATCCATCCCTTGCGTACTTTACCTCATGTTCGCTTCCTCCATAGTTTCCAACTCAAAATCAAACACAATCTTAATTTTGAATCACCAAATTCCAATAATAACTTTAATCTTGATAATTGCACACCCTTATTTTCATCTCATTTCCTAGCTTCTCTTAAATAAAAGAGATTACATAACTTAAGGCTAAAAAAATGAACCCACTACCTTATTACATATAACGCTCCCATAAAATAGGAAAAATAGATAATTAATGTTTAAACATGCCTTAAAAATATTTGACTAAATCAAATAATTGAAAATTAATAAAATTATTATAGTGAATAAAATATGATTGCAATAGATTGTGAAAGGGATTAATAATTTATTAGTTTGTTTTAACAAGTACATTAGTATGAAGATACTCAGAAAGAATGAGATAGAGTTTATCACCTACCCTATTACCCTGTTGTGCCAAAAGGAACTAAAAGCTTACTAGGCTATTAACCATCTACCAGTATTTCCTCTTTCGCTTTTGCTTTTGGATTTTTCTTGTAATGTGTACTAATTTTTAAGATTTTAAGGAGGGTATGAAGTGTAAATTTTATTGATTAATTATTCATAAGAGTTATGATAACATAAATTATTATTAGTTATTGCAAAATAAAAGTACCATTATACAAACTACTGTGATTTTTTAAAATAAAAATTTAAAGTAGGAAATGTATGTCACGTATATTTGTTAGTCCATGATTTATAACTTGGAATAGGATTTTATATGTTTGTCTACGTGAGGTTTTTGAGCTAAGGGTGCTTGGATATTTAGTCCTATCTCATATACTATAAATGGTAGCACTTCTTCTTTTATGAGAGATATGCTATTTTTTACAGCTAATTCTAATTAGGAATGACAAAATTCAGATTTAGGTGCAAGTGTTGCTCAACTCAGACCCGGACCTTGGTTTGTTTTAATACTTTTTGAAACTCGAGTTTTTTTTTGTGTGACCCAAGTCTGGATTTAAATCTGGATTAGGCCTGGGTGACTCGAAACATGGATTTTAACTTCTTCTTTTTTTTCAAATTTTTGGGTTTTTTATTATCTGAAACATGTTACTTCTTCTTGTCGCTCACTCACATTATAGAGTTTCTTTCAATGGCTTCGTTTCTATCCACCTTCTACCAATTCCATAATCTAACCCCCTATCTTTATAAAACACAATGTTAAGCTTTCATCTTCTTTATTCGCCTATCAACTTATCCTCAAACTGAAATATCTGTCTCGAAACAAAAAACCATCTCCACTTCTCTCTCCAACCCTAAGATTTCTCATTGTCATAGCCATGGCTCCTCCCAAACCTCATGGTAAACCCAAGAAAGGTATTAATTTCTTATGCCTAAGCCTTTCCTTCTCTTTTTATTTATTACACCTTTTGTTTATTTCCTTGTTTTTGTGATTGAAGTTTTAGGTAACGGTGGGTTTTGATAAAACTAGCTCTAGAAGTAGGCAGGGCAAAGATAAAAAGATAAAAAATTGCAGTTTAAAAAGAAATCAAGAATGATCTCAAAGTTTGTTCTACTTACAATAATGGCTAGTAAAATATAGAGAAAATAAATTATAAAAATTAGCTTTATTATACCTAGTAGATGAGATGAGAGGGAACTGAGATGAGAAGAGAGCAGATGGACTTGAGAGAGATGGTGCAATTTTAGTTTATAGTGCAGAGAGAATGAGACTAGGACAAAAAAAAATACTAGGTTCCGAGTCGAGTTTTTTCGAACCAGAAAAAACCTAAATTCGGTCTAAACCTAAAAATAAAAAACTAGAACCTGGATTTGAAAAACATTCAAATTTATTTTTTCAGATTTTTCAAGTTTTTTTGGGTTAGTCCAATTTGGGTTTTTTCAGGTTTAGTTCCAAATTCAAGTTTTTTAGAGTTCGAGTCCAAATCCAGATTTTTTGAGTTCAAGTCTAAATTCGAGTTTTTTGCCATCCCTAATTTGAACAATAAACACATTCCTAATCGTAAACCACCTCTTCTTATCTTGACATTATAAGTGAAGTCTTTTTATGCATGGAAAACTATTTAAAATTGAAAGGCATCATTGGTAGGCTGCCAAGTAAACTTTCCTATGTTGTTAGGGATAAGTTAGGAAAGTGAGTTCAAATTTTAAAAATATGGTTTGTGATTAAAAGTTGATAAAAAACAATAATGTAATAATATAGTAAAGTGTTTGTTGAAATGTATATGTATATATGGTTAGTTCTATAAAATAGAAAAATATTGATAGTATTTTTAGAACAGAAAAGTTATATAGTTGACTTTCTATTATAGTTATCACCTCTCCTATATAATGTACTATTTTCTAAAGGAATGACTACACAGAAATATATTCTATTTTTTTACATGAAATCAGAGCCAATTCTTAGCATCATTTTTTGACGATTGCCTCTTTTTTTCCGGTAAGTATCACTTGCATTTTCTGGCTACCGTGTTTTTTTCCCCCTTTAGTGGTTATGACCACAGTTTGTTGATCATTAGTGACTCACTGATAAAAGTCCAAGAAGATCATCATTAGAATCTCATCGGACATGTTGCCACTCGACACCCACAACTCTGGCCAGTGTTCAATTTCTCTCTTTGATGACATTTTATCGGCAAAACTATCTCTAAAATACTCAGAAGAGTCCAACGACCAGGCTTATAGCTACTACTCTCCTGTCGACTACCCCCTCTCTTAGCCTCACGCGCCACCAGTCTTGGCCGATGCGTGAATACTATTTGTCTTATTTGATGCATGTGACCACTTATCGTGGTACCATCGACTTTAGACAACGTCGATCTACCTCTCCAACTAGCGCGTCCTCTCTGTCACCGGACCACCGTTGCAATCACTGGCTCATGATCTCCAAACAGCTTCTCTGACTCATGTGTACTCACACCACCAATATCATTGTACTCAGACAACACCGATCTATTTTTTGGGTTGCAGCATCGCCACTATAGCCAGATCACCATTGTCGAACCACCATCTCCGTCATTGAAAAATCACCTCGTTTTTCTCCAATTTATGATTAAATATGGCCATTTCCAATTATTACAACTGAAAATTTTTTGGGAAGTAGTAATTATATCTCTTGGGCCATGTCTATTAAATTATAGTGTATGAGACACGGCTTAGAAGACCATTTAACTACCAGGATTATAGATTTAAAAGATAAAGATATAATCGACTGGAAAAAGATTGATGCCTTACTATGTAATTAATTGTGGCAAACCATCGATCCTCAACTATACCTCATTTATAAGGCTTACTAAACTTATTTTGATATTTGGAATCAAGTTAAGTTGTTATATACTAATGACATTTAAAGACTGTATTCTGTTGTGTCAAATTTTGTCAATCTGAAATAAAAGGGTATGGACATGTCAAAATTCCTTGAATAGATAGCCTCACTCAAAGCTGAATTCAATGCACTCCTCAGTATAGTAAGACTGTCACAGAGGGATAAATTTTTTATTGTTCTAACCCTAGCATCTATTAGCCCCGAGCTCTCACCAGTCTGTAGTCAGATCCTAGCTAGTGATGTTGTTCCCTTTTATAAACGATGTCTTTGATCAGCTTCTTCGTATTTCTACTCTAGGTCATGTTCCCAGATCCTTCACAGTTGATTCCTCAACCTTAGCATCTCAATCACAGACTTCTTTAAAAAAAGAGTAAGGTGATCGAGGGAAAAGTCATCCCAAGTGTACTTATTATCATTGGTGGGGACATACTTAGGAAAAATGTTACAAGATACATAGATGACCTTCCTGAGCTGCTAACCTTGCTCAGTCTGATCACTCTGATACAACAGACAAGCAACCTCTGTCCTTGACTCTTATTAGTGATGACTATAAGGAATATCTTATATACTAAGCGGCTAAGCAATCTACTTCTTCCGTTGCTTTCATTGCATATATTAGTAATTCGATCGTCTGCCTTACTTAGTCCTCATCTCAAGGACTATTGGTCCTTGATTCTAGTGCCTCTAATCTAATTTTTGGTAATCTTCTATTACTTTCTTGTACTTCTGAATCTAGGTCATTACTATCTGTAATTTTAGTCAATGGGTCCATAAGCACTGCTAAAGCAATTGGTCAAGCACATCATCTTCCCTCATTACCTTTAGAATCTATTCTCTATATTCCATGATTTTCTTTTAATCTTATATCTGTCAGTAAAGTTACTAGCTCTTTAAACTGTGCTATCACTTTTATTGATGACTCTGTTGTTATACAAACCATAGTATAGGACAGATGATTGACATAGAACGTGAGCCATTAGGGCTTTACCATCTCAGTCTTCCACAACTATCTATCATATATACTAATATAAATTCTTAGCACTTTTTCATAAACCATCTGAGAAATCTGAGTCTATTAAAACTTTGAACAATAGTTTCGGATCTCTCTAGTTTATCATTTTTAAATTATACGTCGTGTCAACTTGAAACCACTTTCGTGGGCTATTTCCCAAGCAAGTCAATAATAAGGTTGCATCTCCCTTTGAATTAGTTCGTTCTGATATTTGGAGTGTAGTAACCAGTATCCACAACCGGTAAGAATAAGTATTTATATATATAAATATACATATTTTTATTTGTATGCGGGTGATACTTGATTTATGTATTGTTATTAGTAGTGTTTGTATAGATTAAGGACATACTATTAGCATTGAGTTTATTTGTAAGACTTTAGATTTATTTTAGGGATCAAATTATAATACTTTAAAAGTTTTGGAGGCAAATTCGTAAATACTAAAAATTAGCCTCTTAGTATAAAAATACACTTTTGAAACCCTAATTCACTCTTTTGGGTTGAGCTATCCCTTTAGAGAGAGAGAAGAAAGAAATAGAGGGGAGAGAATGAGAAGAAGAAAAAAAAAATAGAATTTTGGATTTTAAGAGGTATATCACAACTATTTCTCAACTCACTGTTGACTTAGTAGGCATCTTATGTGATTTGTGGAGCCTTTATGTGTGGCATTTCCTTCGGGATTGGTATATGTTATGTGTTCTGTATGTAGAAAGGATCCTATTGGTACCTAAAGGAAGATTGAGTCATCACATTCGTGTGGTAGTGTATTGGTGCATGTGAGAGGACTCACCGATGATCAGGGTGAGGGTTTGGCTCTTACCTTCGGGCATATATGTGTAATTTAAACCTCACTTGTACTATTCCTCTCATACTGTATGTCACCTACGAGTGACATTTGGCTCATTATGTGATATGTGATGTGTAAGTCCTACTAAGTAGTAGTTGAGTGATGGTATTCCTATTATATATTTTGAAAGAATGTGTAAGCGCTTACATGACATGTGATTTAATAAGATTATGATTTTAATTGATCACAGTATATCATACATATGCATTGTATACATATATGTATTTATATTTGACATATGAAAAATTAGTATGCTTACTGAGTTTTATACTCATTATAGTTTATGGTGATTTCAGGTAAATAAGGTACATGTGTGTTTAGCGGATTTAACAAGGCTTCTGCTGTTCCTTGGGTTTCCTAAGTTGCCAGGTTGCTGAATGTTTCATTTGGGAACACGTGGGATAAGATATTTAATTTGTCCCTATTGAATAAATACTTATGTATTATTTTATTGTGTATGGTTGAATTTAGTTTAAGTTTCACCAAGTGTGGTTATGGATTGATTTTAAGTAAGAATTTACAATGAATATATTCTGGACTTCCGGTAACAAAGTTGCTACTGGTGACGTAGTAGAGTATTAATCTTTGAGAAAACTCTGCGTATCTCCGGTTTACTAATTGTCCCAGTCATAATTCAATTGCTATAATTCTGAAAGAAATTAAAATGAATGTTTAAATATTATTGAATGAGTGTAAGTTATGTCATGTATCAGATCTTTTGGGTCTGGGGTGTGACATAGAGCCCTAGTTCAACTTCTTCTGTTTTAGGATTAAAATATTTTGTTACGTTTATTGATGATTATTCGCGTTGCACTTGGATATTTTTAATGAAGGGATCGATTTAAACTATTTTTAATTTTTGAATCTAATAGTACTAAGATTAAGACACAATTCTCTACTATTATTCGTACATTACGTAGTGATAATGCACGTTAATATTTTTTTGCTCACTTTACTAAATTTATATCTTCTCATGAAATTTTACATCAGTCCTCCTATACCTATACTCTACAATAAAATGGACTCGCCAAGTGTAAAAATAAACACCTCATTGAAACTGTCCGCACCTTATTTATCTACAATCACGTTATTCTCTGATTTTGGGTCGATGTTGTCCTTACTGCTTGCTTTTTTTATCAACCATATGCCCTCCTCAATCTTGCACAATAAAGTTCCTCGTTCTATTTTATATCCTGATCAACCATTGTATCCTCTCTCCCCTCGAGTCTTTGGCTACATGTGTTTTGTCTATGTTTTCTCATGTGTTTTGTCTATGTTTTCTCTTCTAATCAAGACAAGTTATCCATTCAGTCCCTTAAATATATCTTTTTAGGATACTTACGTCTCCATAAAGGGTATAGGTGTTATTCTTCTGACATACGCGGTATTTTATTTCTGATGATGTCATATTTTTTTAGTTTTTCCCTTTCTTTTCTTCCTTTCATTTTGAGACATCGATAGTCATAGAGGTTCTTCCAATTTTTTACATTACTTCTCCTTCCGAGTCACCCACTGAGCTAATATATGAGCTAGTATCTGATTATTCATCTCTGGCTTGTGATAGTTTTATTCTTGTTGATCTTACAGGTGATGCTATTAATATTATTCCTGAAGCTTTTGTTAACTCACTTCCTGCTCAAGATTTCTCTCCTACTGAAGTCTTATCTCTTGATGACTAGTTTTCTATTTCTATTCATAAAGGTATGCGATCCATTCGCAACCTTCATCCTATATATAATGTTCTTATCATCGCTTATCTTAACCATACTATACTTTTGTGTCTAATTTATCTTTTGTTTCTATTCCTATCACTTTTCTTAAGACTCTTTCATATCCTGAGTGGCGTCAAGCAATGGTTAAAGAAATGGTTGTTTTGCATGCCATTAAGAATTAGTTCGGTTGCCACCAGGATACTTTACTATTGGTTGTTAATGGGTTTACACTATAAATGTTGGACCCAATGGATAGGTTAATAGATTGAAAGTACGGTTGTTTTCAAAAGAGTATATTCAGACTTATGGACAAAACTATTATGAGACTTTCTCTAATGTAGCTAAAATGTTGTCTGTCTAATTGTTCTTATCTATAGCTGCTCTTCATCAATGACCTTTGAACCAACTCGATATCAAAAATATATTTTTTTATGGTGAACTTTAGGAAGAAATATATATGGAGCAACCACATGATTTTATTACTCATTGGGAGTCTAGTTTGGTATATAAACTTCGTCGCTCCTTGTATAGTTTAAAATAGCCACTTCGTGCCTGGTTTAGCCATTTCAGTATTGTTATCCAAGAGTTTGGCATGATTCAGAGTGAGTCAGATCATTCTATTTTTTATCAGTATACACCATACCGATGCATATACCTAGTAGTTTACATTGATGATATAATCAAAACAGAAGATGATCAAGATAGTGTTAAGCAATTAAAAATTCACTTGTTTCGTATTTTAAGAATAAAGATTTAGTACTGCTCAGATATTTCTTTGGTATAGATGTTACTTAATCTAAGTCTGAGATTGCCATCTTTCAAAGAAAATATACTTTAGATATTCTATAGAAAATAAGAATGTTAGACTGCAAACCTATAAATTTTCTCATAGATTCTAATACTAAACTTCTACCTGAACAAGGGATTCCTCTTACAAATCTTGGAAAATATTAAAGATTGATTAGTAAACTTAATTATCTCACCATCAAATGGCCTGATATTTCTTTTTCGATCAGTTTTGTTAATGAGTTTCTACAATCTCCGTGTGATAGTCATTGGGATGCAATTATCCGAATCTTATAGTATATCAAAGGTGCACCATGCAAATGTTTATTGTATAAGAATAAGGGTTACACACAGGTTGTTGGATACTCAAATACTAATTGGACAGGTTCTCTATCAAGTAGACATTCTACTACCGAGTATTGTGTTTTTATTAGAGGCAATCTTGTATCATGAAAAAGTAAGAAATAAATCAGTGTTATCAGGCAAGCGTAGAAGTAGAATATCATGCCATGACCATAACAACATGTAAGCTTATATGGTTAAAATGGTTAATCCAAGAATTAAAATTTGTGGACATATCACAGATAAAGTTACTTTGTGATAATCAAGCCACACTTCACATTTTATCCAACTCAGTGTTTCATGAAAAGACTAAGTATATAGAAGTTGATTGCCACTTCATTCAAGAGAAAATTTTGTCTAGCTGTATTTTCACTAATCATGTCAGCTCAAACAACCAACTAGTAGATATCCTTACTAAATCTCTTAGGGGTCTTCGAATTGATTTTATTTGTAGCAAACTTGGCGTATATATTTATATGCTCTAACTTGAGGAGGAGTGTTGAAATGTATATATATGGTTAGTTCTGTATAATAGGAAAGTATTGATAGTATTTTTAGAATAAGAAAGTATTGAATAGAAAAAGTTATATAATTAACTTCCTATTATAGTTATCACCTCCCTTATATAATGTACTATTTTCTCAAGAAATGAATACACAAATATATTATCTTCTTTTACAATGTTAAAACAATATTTAGAAGTCATATAAGTTCAATAATTTTATAAAAATATATAAGTTCAAATTTGAAATCATTTTAACCATTAAAAATCTATAAAGACTAATTCATAATATTACTTTTATAAGTAGTCTGAAAGCTCTAATCCACAAAGTCTTTATTTTTTGTATTATTGATAGAGGAAAATATATATTTTACCAATAATGAGAAAAGAAAAGTGAGCTACCGTGATACTATTTGTTAGGCTTAATCAGTCTAATGCCATCTACCATATTTCTCTCACAATAGGAAAGATTTCATGGCCATGCCTATATCAGATCTTTCTATTTGAACCATTATAACAACCTAACACAACAATTGTAGCACAAGTAATTGATCCAACAATATAAAAAGGAACGTGTCATCTAACATTAGGAAGATTTAGGGAAAAGCTTGTATTTTTTCTCCAAATCTTCCTGTATAAATAAGTAAAGTAAGTTTCTCTCACTTAAGATTCATTAAGAAATCACATTTAAAATTTAAATTCTTTTCTTTCATTGTTCTATTGAATGAACTGTTCACTAAAAAATATTTTCTCTCTTAAACAAAACACTTATTTCCTTTCCTTTTAATGTTTCCATTCCTCGAACTAATCATTCCTAATTATTGACTTTAGTGCTAAAGTTTTTTTCGCAAGTGAACAAGGGCGTTTTTCATATTTAAAAGGTGAAGGATGAGGATTTAAAGGTCTTTGATTAAGGAAGTACCAATTCAAGGCAATTCAATGGTCTTATTTGCAAGAATTCTTTTATCCTAAAAATGATCGCATTTTATTAAAATTGGAGGACAAATGAGCAAAGATGGATAAACCGAGACTTAATTAAATAGTCCAATCATATCATAAAAAAGAAGTGAGAGAATAGCCAAACATAGGTGAAATGAAGATGAACAAAGAAATTTTAGATGCAGATATAGATGTCTTGATGAAAATCTTAAAGCAATTGAAGGAATCAAAGAGGAAGAACCATGTGCTAAGAGGGAGGATCATAGTGATAAAAAGATTCAAAGAATTGAATGGAAATTAAGAGATGATCATCACAATCAGTTTCAACAAAATGATATAGAAGATGCTATGGTTCAGAATGTGGCTAGAGAGCAAAGCCAAAAGAAGGCAAAGAAATTGAGTGACAAAGCTAACATGAGAGCTTCAATTACGAAAAAAAGTTGGAAAGATGTATAAGAGGACAAGAAAGTCAGTGATCATTAAAGATGCTATAATCTTGGCATAGAAAGTCAATTAAGATTCCTTTGTAAAATCAATTCACGTGGCTCTGAAACCTCACAAGTTTATTATTCTGTATTTTCAGTGTATAATGAACGAGAGATCTAGAGAAGTACCTCTTTCATTTCAACACTAAGATAATCGTGCATATAGATATCGAACCTATCAAATAGATTATATTCCCTTTAAGCCTGAAATGATTGGCTTTGGTGTGGTTTCATAGTTTGAAGGAGAATTCAATGGCTTCTTTTACTGAGCTATCTATGCAATTCATATATTAGTATATGAGGAATAGAAATAAGAATAAGGTCGAATTTGATCTATTTCTCATGAAGCATTGGGAATTTGAGACGATCAAGAGCTTCTTGAACAGATTTAATAAAGAGCTTAACAAAGTATAAAGCTATGGTATGGACATCGCTAACCAAGCATATCCAAAGACAGTGAAAACTTCTACTCCAAATTACTGATACCTAGTCTGGAGAACTTCACCTCTTTTGAGGTATCAACCAAAAGTCTAAGCAATGGATTCAGGAGGAAGAGGATGATGTTGTGATAGTTAAGAAGGCTTTTGGCATAATCATTAGTGAATTACTAAAAGTTGATGAGAGGAGACTATAAACAACCTTTCATATGAGAGGACAATAAGAAAGATAAGCATGGGAAATTTTTTTTTTTAACCATTGAACCTGATTAACATGCTAGAAAAGAATATAATATTGAAATACAAATCCAAAGGTCTTTTCTAAAAGTTCAACGTCATTCTAACTCCAAAAGATCATATCAATCAATCTAAACACTGTATATTCCAAAATAAGGTTAGGCATCTTATTGGTGCTAACGATCCCTACAAGAGTAGACCAATGCTCTGATAAGGAATTGTCACATGGCAAAGTTCAGGCTAGACACAAAATGAAAGATATTGATGCAAAAGATGAAAAGTCAAAATAACTAAGCATAATTCATAGGTCGTGTTTGAGTTTTGTTATCTGTAAGAGAATATGAAAGATGGAAGTTTTGAGGAAAAGATGAAAAAGCAACTTAATGAAAGCTTAATCAAGAAATCTATTTTCGAGGTTAAGGAAGAAAGTCTTAAAGAAGATCGAGAAGATAAAGTATGAGACTATAAGATGATTTTAAAAGGTCTAGAGGTGGATAGGATTTCTTTAAAAAAGTCTGTGAAAAGTGTATTGGCAAGGATCATTGTGGAACAATTCATTGTAATTGTGCTACATAGGAGGCCACTCAACAAAGAGAAAAGAGATAAAAGGTAGAGGTCATTGTATAAGAAGGCTATAGAAGTACAGAAGTGCGAAATAACTTAGTCATCAGCTACTACAGTAATGTATATAGTGCAGGAACCTAGGGAAATCATTTTTTTTGAGTGAGGGTTTAACATGTTTATAGATTCCATGTTTAGATCCCTTAGTGGTCAGCAATCTAATTGTGGATGTATAAGTGAGAAAATTGATGATTAACAAAGGTAGCAGTGCTGACATTTCTATTTTGAGAGGCATTCCAGCTCATGAAATTGGAAGAGAAAGATTTTAAGAAGTGTAATATTGAATTAATTGCCTCTAAAATAGGGAAGGTACTAGTAAAAAGGATTATTTTGTTACTTGTAAAGGTAGCTAAAAAGCATTAAAGGTCAATTACTTAGTTGTAGATGCACCGTCCACCTTTAATACCATAATGGAACATATTGGTTATACTTCATGGAAGGAGTCCTATCCACACTACATCAAGTAGTCAAGTATGTCTTGACTAATAGAAAAGGCATTGTGGATATCAAAAGGGAATAATTCCTAGCTAAAGAATATTATGTCACCTCCCTTAAACCTGAGAAGCTCGAGAAATTGAAGACAACCATTAAGAAAGTTAAGGTGAAGGGTGATGGGAAAACCATAGCTAGAAAGTTAAAGCCAAGAACTTTCTGCTTCCACAGACCAAAATTTCACCTTTACCTCCTATAAAGGTGGAAGCAAAATGAAAATTAGAATATTAAAGGTCGAAAGGGCTTCCTCAAGCTCAAGAAAAGGAAGATTATATGGTCTTATGTATTGAAAAAACAATAGAAGTGCAGCTAAACCCTTCTACCACTGACAAGAAGGTGCTTGTGGCCACTAGCATAACTAAGGAAGACATATCAAATATGATAGAACTATTGAGAAAGAATTATGATTTCTTTGCATGGTCATATAAAGACATGGTTGGGATTTATCTAAAAGTCATATGTCAAAAGTTGAGGATTGATAAACACCATTTACTTGTAAACAAAGGCATAGGCAATTTGCATCTGAGTAGAACAAGATCATCAATGACGAGGTAAATCAATTGTTGGAAGTTGGATTTATTTGGGAGGTCCAATATCCAAATTAGCGTTCCAATGTGTTGTAATAATGAAGAAGAATTGAAAATGGATACTGTGTGTAAACTACATGATTCTCAACAAAGCTACCTCAAATGATTCATTCTCATTCCTAAAATAAATCAAATAATAGTAGTGATGACCGATTATTTAAGGCTATCTTTTTTGGATGCCTACAGCAGGTACAACCATATTAAGATAAAAAGAATATAAAATTCCTTTGGTACATGGAATTTATTATTGTAAAGTAAAGCTTTTTGAGTTAAAAAAAATGCATGAACCACCTTCTAGAGAATAGTTAACAAAATCTTTAGAAAGATGATAAAAAGGACAATGTAGGCTTATATTAATAATAAAGTAGTCAAAAACAGAAAGGTGAAAGATCACTTGAGGGACTTATAGAAAGTGTTCAATGTACTAAGAAAGTTTAAGATGCACTTGAATCTAACCAAGAGCATTTTTGGTCTTTCATTTGAAATTTTCTTAGGACATGTGGTTAATGCAAGACGAATCGAGACAAATCCTTCATAAATGTTGGCCTTAAGATAGTCGACGATTTATTTTTAAGATGTCAGACAAGTGCAAATTGTTCTTCCAAGCCATCAAAGCTAAAATCGGAGGCTTATAGAGACTTGAGCAGATAAAAGCACTGTAGAACATAAAAGACTATTTAAGGAAACCTCTAATCTTATCTTTCTTTCTTTCTTACAAAATCGTATTTTTGTATCTTATAGTTTCCAATGCAACTGCTAGTGCAATGCTATTCAGGGAAAGCAAAGGCCTATAAAAACTAATCTTCTATACCAATAAATTCCTACTAGATGTCAAAACTAGATATCTACTGAACGGCCATGATTCTTCACTTATCGAAGGGGCATCTGTTGGACCTAAATTTAGTTGGCCCAATCAGCCTAATGTCATCTATCCTATTTCTTTCACAATATGAAAAGATCACATGGGCACACCTATACCAAATTCTTCTCATTTGAACAGTTATAAGAACTTTATATAATAGCTATAGCACAAGTAGTTGATTCAATAGCAAGAAAAAGTACACATCCATCCATCAATCAAGAATATTTTAGGAAAAACTCATATTTTTCCTCCAAATATTCCTCTATAAATAGGGAAGTCCTCTCACTTAAGAAATCACATTTAAAATTCAAATTCTTTTTATTCATTGTTCTATTGAATGAACTATTCACTTAAATACATTTTCTCTCTTGAGTCAAACACTTATTTTCTTTCTTTTTAACCGTTTCATTCTTCAAACTAATCCTTTTTAATTATTAACATGAGCATTAGAGTGTTTTCTATAGGGAATAAAGGTACTTTAGTCATTTAGAAGGTAAAGAATAATAATCTAAAAATTTTGATTGAGAGCAATCTTGGGCACTTCACTACTAAATAACAATACAAATTATACATATAGAGGTTAAATTATTGGTGGAAAAGTCTTTCACACTGGTGTGGTTATAAATCGCACGGTGACTTCTTGCAAGGCAAAAGGTGTAGTCATTATCAAATATAAAAGTTTCAATTTCCTTCACAAGAGAGAACTAAAATTGGCCTATCCTTGTGCTGTTAATATTAATGTAAATGAAATGGATCAGGCTCAGACTCTTCCTTCCCTCCTTTCGATGTTGACGAAGGGGCAATTGATAGGCTGCCCTTTGAAATTAAGGCTCAGGCAAATGCCGAGGATTGGGAGAAGTCCAGCATCCGCCAGCATATGACCTCAACGACTCCGAGAAGTGGGCTGACTGCTGTCAATGGGCTTGAACTTAGTGGTGTCTCCATTGATTGGTTAGATCACTTGGAGGCTTTGGCTACATCATCAAATTATAGAAGAAAACTACAGAACTCTGTACGAAAATATCATCACAATAAGATCTCATTTCGGCCTTAATACAATTAGGACCCAAAGATTTCATTTGTGAAGACTAAATTCTTTTTGCAACATCAAGGTAAAAATTACTTTATTTAAAAAATGAAATAAGTGCATTTTTTTATATAAGGGTTCGATTTTCGTCCCTACATAAAAACAAAGAATTTTAACATATTTTTTTATTATTTGTAAATGTACTAGCCTTAATTTATCTTATTAACAATGTTATGTTGTTGTATTACCTTTTTAATAACATTTACACTTAAAGAAATAGTGAATTTTGATAAAGGAAATTAACTATATAATGCATTTGCTTAAAATTAAAGAATTTGCAGTGCGTTATTATTTTACGGAAGTGAAGATTTTGAATGTAAATCCTTCTTCCTTCATCCTCCATATATAAGGGAAAAAAAAAGACAATATAGTTGTCGTAAAAATAAATAACATAATTACCGCACAACAAATTTTTTTGAGACCTCATTGTATCATAGCCAAATATAAAGAGTCTTAGAATTTTCAACCTTCTTTTTAACCATCACATTTAAAATATTGAATATGAAACTTGTAAGGGTCATTTTTAAATAGAATTCGAGAATTAAAACTATTACACATCAATGTGTAACAATGATGCCTTAACAAAATTTAAGATATTTTTTTAAATACTAACACATGATTAAGAGATTTATTGACATTTCAAATAAGATTTATTTTGATAATGCTCAAAAGACGATGTTAATTGATGGCAAAATCTACTCTTAAATTTTAAAAGAAAATTTTGTACCCATTTACTATAGATCCTTTTTTTCCCCCTCGTATAAGTGACTTGCTATTGAATTATGAGTGGTTATGTCACGTTGGATTTGGCCCAAGAAACTTTAGGTTTGGATCAATTGGAACAATTCAATTTGGACTAAGTCCCAAATAGGATTAAAAGATTGATTCTAATTGATCACGTATTAAAGGATCGATTCGATTTAGTTTCATCAACTGTCTTAATCAATTTTCAATATCTCAATAACGTTTTTTAATTCTCTAAAAACAAAACGTCTCGAAAATTTTCTATGTCATTTGTCAATATAAATAAAAATCAACAAAGAGACGTATAAGTTATTCTTAATAATAACCATGATAGTGTTCACGAAAATAAATTCAAGTTAATGCATATTCTGTGTTGGTTAAACAAAGATCGCCTCAGATTCGAGAGAAGCCGAGACTATGAATTTTACCAACAAGTAAGGTTTATTATTAAATTTGGCTTGAGATACAATAAGCATGATATATTGTCAGACCTGACTTGTGGTGCAGCAAGCATATTGCAGAGTTTGGATTCTTTGCAGAGATGGACAAGTGAAGCTTCTAAAAATAAGGCTATAGGATTTTCAACATACAAGAATACAGAGTCTTAGGTTGAATAACAAAAACGGGAGAACATAGATAAAACCTAAGAAGCTTGTGTAAATTATGTGTATTGAATAGTTGATCATCTACAATGAAAAATCAAGTCTATTTATAAGCTGTGAAACCCTATACAAAATCTAATTTTATAAGACAGAATTATAATTGAACAAATCTTTCTATTATATACAATTTTTTAAATAAGCTACAACACAAAATTGAGCCTAAAATTTTAAAATGAAAAAGCCCATCATGCACCTTTTAGGCCGGCGTCAACAATGCCCCCTGCAAGCCTTGGTCAAAATGGCAAGCCTTGGTCAAAATGATGATTTTGTCAATGCTTGCAACACTTATCCAGCCTAACTCGCCTACTATCAATTTGAGATTTCAGAATTGCTTGGAACTAGTTTGAATATCGCTTGGACTCCGATTATTTTACTTCAGATCGCCTTATGTGAAGATTGTCCCTATGAATCCTCCAGGTCGTCTGAAACCTTTAAGGATTATCTAATCAGTCAACCCTTAGACTCAATAATTAGCAAGATATTTTCTTGAGATCGCCTATTGATAAGGTTAATTAGGTATAATATTTTCATCTTTCAAGCTTAATATTTGTTAGCTGAAATTAAGATTATTTGGCTTCTATGTATTTTATGATTATTTTGTAGTTTTGGAGTCAATTGAGCAATAGAAATAAAAATCTAATGAAAATAACCTAAAAACATCAACTTACTATAATACACGCTATAGTAGATTGCTGCAATAATAAACTAAAGTAATTTGCTACAATAACAGCACTGTAACACTCAGGAACGTCGCTCAAAATAATGTGTTCAATGCTCAAAATCGAGCACCACAGCACTGCATGAACGGTAATGAGTAAACAGTACTCGTGAACCATAGCTTAAACAGTAACTCGTGAACAGTTTTGACTTATATTTGATATTTTACCCTAAATTGAAGACATAAACCTATAAATAAAAGAAAAGAAGACCTAATTCAAGAATCAAGAGAAGAGAAAAGAAGATAGAGAAATAGCAATTTTTGAAGGATCAAAAAGACTAAAATATTGAATATTGTAAAAAAAATTAGTTTTATTTCTTAAACTCTTTATCTTTTTAATTTTCTATAATTTTCATAATGTTATTCTTGATAAGCTCTAGAAATTTTTATTGTATCATGACCTAAGTGTTTATTTCTAGAGTTAAACTTTTAAACCTAATATGTAATTGGATTTCATTGATTCTTATTTTATGAAGTTAATACATATAATTGACTCATTCTATCTTGAGTTTAATGCTTTCATTATATCTGGTCAATATTATGAATGATTGATGAATCATGATGAACTCGACAGATGGATTCATGTATTTAGCTTAGGATAGTTTGATGCATGATTATAGGGTAACAGCTATGAGTTCCATGTAGGATAAACATATACCTAAATGACATGTATAGTATGATTTATACCTGTTCTTAATGAATTACATTCTCATCTTATTACTATAGACATATAGTCATTGTTAGAATGCATAATATAGTCACTCGACCATCGGTATAGGCTTGTTATGAGATTAGAGTTTAGCCAATCAATTCATATTAAGTGACTAACTAATACATTAATGAATCTAATAAAATATCAATGGACGAGTCTATACCCTACATTATTATTAATTTGTGGGTTTAACTCTTTGTTTATTTGTTATTTAAGTTAAATTTTAGATTAATTACTTAATTTTCAGATTTTAGTTTTCTAGATAAAAATAGAATAGGTATAATTTTAGTTATTGATTGATAGAATTAAATCGCATAGTCTATGTGGTAACAATATTTAGATTTAAAATTTTATATTACTTGATACGATAGCGTGTGCTTGCACTTAGCTAGTATAGCATACATCACCCATCTGAGGTCGCCCTGTCCTTCAAGTCTATTCAATTCACCCATGATGACTTGTTCTTTAGTGATCGCCTAACTTTCCCTTAGCTTCTAAAAATTGCCTAACATCACTTGGTGGAAATCGGCTATAATCACCCCAATCACCTGCGTTGAAACTTCATGAGGTTTTTAGGTGAAAAATCACTCTAGGCATCTTGGACAACTATTATAATCCAAAAATCGGGTATATTGCATATTAAATTTTTAGAAGGGCGATTTCAAAATTTTCTTGCAATCAAAGTCAATTTTTTCAAATCATCATTGATTTTCTTAACATGGGCAGTTCTCACATTTATATAGCCGATTTCATCATTTCATTTAACAAGTGCACAACTTTCATGGAGGTGCAAAAGCAAATAAAAAATTTCACGATCATTTGGCCATTAAGTCTATTTTTGGGCTTATAAAAAATCATTACATTTCATCCATAAAAGCGATTTCTAGAAAACCATGAACATAGCCGTCTTTACATTTCACTTCACAAGCAATGATTTGCTTTTGACTATTATTTGTATGACTAACTTATAACTATTGCATAGTCAATTTTTACTTATCATTCATCTTCATTTTTTATTTTTTTTAAATATAAGGTGGTCATTTGCATGATTTGGTCGAGGCGATTTCATGGGCAAATCATGCAATGGTCATAGTTGGCGATTTGTTCATTTTATTATTTATTTTTAAAGTTGAGCGATTTGCCCTTTATATTCTCATCACCAACTTCATATACTAATACTAATGGCCAAGTAGGTAATTTTAAAACTTTTTCACTATGGCCAATTTTATTATTTCATCCATCATTTTTTCTACTTTTTTTTCATATAGGAGATTTGCCCGAGTCATAGGTGATTTACCCATTCTTGGGCAATTTGCCCATTATTTATGGGTGTTTTGTTTTTCAATTTGTTGGGAGATTTTCCTAAATCATGGCAATTTACCCAAATCATAGGTGATTTGCCTATCATTTGTGCGCTTTTTTTTTTAATATGGTTGGCGATTTGCCCACCATGGCCATAAACTGGGCGATTTACCCACCATGGCCAAGAAGTGGGTGATTTGCCCATGGTCATTTCATGGCCATAATTTTAAGTGGGCGATGTTTTTTAAGGGTGGGTGATTTGGCATGTTTTGGCCATATATGTTATAAGGACGCCCTGACTATCTTTGAAAAATCATCTTGACATGTTTTCAAGGTTGCTACTATGTCACTTCCTTTTCTGGTCACTCGATCCTTAAACCCATAATGGCCATTTCTCTGATAATCACCTAGCATCCTTTTATTTTCTAAAATCACTTATCAAGTGCCACTTAATCAATATTGGCTACGGTCACCCATGTTGAAGCTTCATAGGTTCTTTAGGTGAAAAATTACTTATAGACCCTTCGAGAGGCAAAAAAATCACATGTGGAGATCTCATCATTTGCTTGAAATCGTCCATCACAGCTATGTAATCCTCTTAATTTACATGTAATCGCCCCAAATGAACTAGTAGACATGCCCAATAACCTATAATTTTGGCAGCCTTGAATGGGCCTTTCTAATTTGGATTTATATGTGCACTTAATATAAATTAGCTCAGACCTATTTTTTATCATTTTTTTTAAATTGATCTCTCAAAATCAGTTGTATTGAGAATTTTTTGTTATCCAACTCTAATGGGGTATACTTTCTCTAATTCATAACTAATCTAAGGGTCTATCTGTGGTACTGCATACCTTAATCATATGTTGACAGTCTTCTTTGGGGTGCTTTTCTTTTGATGATGCCCCCTGGTTAACTTGATCATCTTGAGATTCATGCTCAGCTAGATCATTTAGGTCACCCTGGTTACCTTATATAGGTGGGTTATTGTTTGCCTTGTTCCTATTCACTGGTAACTAGACTTTTCTCTGGGATTTATCACCTTTGTTGATTAGCCTGGATGACTATGAGACCTTTGTTACTCTATTTTTATAGAGCCTTTTGTTGAGGTTGTCAATCTTGGCTAAGTTTTCCCCAATCTTTTAGCCATCGCCCCAAATTTTGAACGGTATGCACAAGACGCCTTTACTGCTTACATCTATGCATTCTCCTATTCTAAGTTTTTGTCAGCTTTATATTTGGACAAACTCGATCACTTAACCGATCAAATATGCTCCATCTTAAATCATTCTCAAATGTAGTATGGCACTGAGGGCAAACTAGATTGGCCTTAGGTCTAAAATTATTTATAGGCTGGTATAAATTTAATCCTTCAAAGTTGCCCTAAACCTTCTCAAAGATTGTATGGCACTGAGGGTAAACTAGACAAGCCTTTATAGAGGTCGGCTAGTCACTAGAAGTCTGATCTATTGTAACCACCTTTTCTTTCCAGGTCGTCTCTGAAGCCAAATCACCCACTTGGCTTATCTAGGGTCCAGACTCCTATTGACGACTCTTAACCCAATAACTTCCTCAGTGTAGAGGGTATAACAACATTAACCGACTAATAGAAATGGGTCAGTCTCCATGAGAGAAGTCTTTCCCTTGTAACCGAAGAGAAACCTGCCTTTGTCGATTAACCGGTAAATCTTATTTTTGAATACAATACAATTGTTTGTACTGTGTTGTCAAGAATTGTGCCACTTACAGTAATCTTTTCTTGTACATTGGCCGATCATAGGGATGATGTGGCCTTCGAATAGCTTTATCTGTTTATCCTTTAAGAGCTAATTAAAAATTTGATCGATTTTTCACAGATTGAATGAGTACTTATTGGCGATTTAGGTGTTCTTGCCGAACTTCTTCTTGTCTCTACTGAGAGTCTTTTGCTTCAGTACTAGGCACTTATATGGCCCTCCATTCAGTACTTCAACCAAATAAACTTCCTCATCAGAATCTAAGTCTTTAGAATCAGTTTCTGAACCAGCTTAGATTGCAACAACCTTTAACTGATTCTTGTAATACATCTATTTAGATGACACCCTATATTGGTCTATTTCCCTTACGACCGTTTTATAATTGATCTTTCTAGTGGCTAATTCATACAAATCCTTAACTCAATGCCTTTGAAGTGCTCCCTCATTGTGAAGGATATACCTTTGACCACTATTAAGACTAAGTCGGTTTCAAAGATTTGTGTTTGGCAGTGTGTTTGAAGCTTTCTGAATTGACTAATATATTTAGAAACTAATTCAGTTGGCATTTTGGTGACTCTGGCTAGGTTAGCCAAAATTACCTTTGAGGCCGACTTGTAGAATTCAATATAAAACTTAACCTTCATTTCCTCCCAATTAGTGATCAACTCGGGCACCAAGTTAGTACCAAGTGAAAGTCGTCTTGGTCAAAGAGTTTCCAACCAGTCTCAGCTTCTAGAAATGAGACAAACTAGCCTTACTACATTATACTGTGAACCTAGAGATATGCTCGAACATGGTGATATTCTCCTTGCCCGAAAATAAAGAGAATTTGGAGATTTATATCCCTTTGAAAAAGAAAAAAAATGTATCGATGCTATTAGGTATACCTTCTTGTAAGAAGAATGCACCATATGCTTCAAATCGACCTCCATGTTTTGTAATACTTCTGCTAGTATATTGCGGTCTATCTCAAGTCGCTCGAAACCACTTGTAGGTCGTATAGGCTACATGAACCCGAATTGTATTGGCTAAGATTGAGTTTAGCCGACTTGCTCTTGGTTTTGAGGAAGGGATTGCTGTAAACTCTTTAAATTGATCGTGTTATTAGCTTGGTCGTAATTGAAAATTTATCCCCGATTAGTTCTAATGGGCCTGTGAATTTGAAGACTCAACCCTTTGAGGTTGCTTAAGGATATTAACCGAACTATATTGCAAGTTAGCTTAGTAATACTGCTGTCAATGAGGCTCTTGTAACTTAGGGTTCTGTCGACTCTAGAGCAGAGCTAATAGCTCAACTTGGTTCTGCCTCATCGACTTAAGGTTCTTCAGAATACTATGGCTTATATTCTGATTATCTTTGACCAGTAGTCAAAAAATTACGACCATCTGATTCATCAGTATTGTACTGAGCTATTGATTTTCTTGAGTGATATAGGTGACCAATCCTTGGATGTCGGCCATAGAAAATGGCCTAAGATATAAAAGAGAATTGCTGTGTATCTTCTCTAGCTATTGATTCAATAAATCCTCATCGGCATGTGTTAAACTCGCCCTGTCTTAATCAGAATCAACTGGGTTTCTGATTTATGTTTGTTAAATAAGCTACAACATAAAATTGGGCCTAAAATTCTAAAATGGAAAAGCCCATCATACACATTTTAGGCTAGAGTCAACAGATAAAGATGATTTAAGTGATGAAAAAGACAATAAAGTTAAAAATAGTCATTTTCATTTTTAAAAAATTCAAATCAACAATGAACCTCCAAGTTGTAGTGGTTAGAGGTGGACAATTTCGGGTTCAAGAATTCTCAAACTCGTTCGGGACGTCGAAAAGTGTCTCGTTCAAGACACTTTTTTGGTCAGGACTATTCCTAACCTGACATTGGGTTGGGTCAAGATGGATCAGGTCGAGAATTTCCTAATTTTGTTTTTCTAATCCATCAACCAATTCGATTTTTTGCTTTTGGTAATGCATTAGGTTCTCATTATTTGTTCGACGAGTGTTAAGTCATAAGAACTGATTTTCACTCTTTTTTTGGCTATGTAATTAGATGTTGTGCCATTACTTTTATGATAAAAATTAAGAAATGGCTTTTGCTTTCATTGTCTTCAAATTTATTGCTAAAATAAATTAGGCAACACATGAAAACACTATATTTGATAGCAGTGGAGTATAATTTGATAGCAGGAGCTCATTAACAACAAATTAACAATCCTCTAAAGACAAACAACAAAACCATCCAAGCACTATTAATAGCAGAGACAATATAACAGGGCAAGTAAGTCTTCATTAACTAAAACTATTAATATAGAAAAAAAAAAGAAAGAAAGAAACCCAACACTATTCTCCACTCATCTTTTTCCTCTTAGTATAGCTTGAGAACCTGAGTGCAGCTAAACAAGGCCTCTTCCTTCATGAAGCCCGTTGCATTGGCATAATGAGTGGTTGAGGCAACGCCATTGTAGTTGGTCAAGATGACACAAGCACGCTCACGACCTAGAGCGAGTGTTTTGCAGTCATGCTAGGGGCAACTAATAAAAATAGCATCATAAATCTCATCCTCATAGTCTTCATTAACAAGGATCTTGTAGGTTTCAGTTAAGTCTGTTGTTCCTTCTCTACTGTATACAACTTCTGTTAACTTCCTATCTTTACATTCCACTTTAACCTTGGCACCTATAAAAATAAGTTGATAATGAAGAGATTATTAACATGAGAACCCCCATGATTCTAATTATCTAATTGATTGAGCAACATGATATGCAAAAATATGATAACTCCATAACCTCAATAGCTTAGCATCATAAAATTGATAATGTTCTATATCCAGTGGAAATTCTTGTTTCTAAAAACTTAAAGAAAAAACTCTAAATTGCATAATAAAATTTGAAAATAGATCCGTATCATGAACTAAATGCCTCGACATATACACTTGTTCTTGAAACAAACAATAAAGTAAATTTTATTTATGTCACAAATGCAAAAGAAAAGACAAACACGGCGACAATTTTACTATCATAAAAAATTATTTCGAGTTTGAAAAATTCTCAAACGAGTTTGATAATTTTTTGATCCTGACCCAACCCAACCTATTTGGGATAAATTTTTCTATCCCCAACAAGTCCTAAATTAATACATGTTTTTATCTTGACCCAAAATTTTGAGACAAGTCGGGATGGGAACGAAAATTCTGCCCACCCCTAATGGTGGCTAGTAGTAATGATGAAGGCCCCTTAATGGTTGAAGCAACATTGGTTAACACGACGGAGATGGATAACCAAAGTTAGCAATATGATTATATAAGGATTTGCGGTTTGTAGTATTTTAGAGATTTTAAGAATTTAGGGTTTTAAAATGAATGTTATGGAATAAGAAGTTGTTTAATTTTTTAATATGGAGGTGGAAGAATTCAAATTTAAGGTTTTTAGAATGTATTACAAGTTTTTTAACCATTGGGCTATTTAAATATATGCGGAATAAAAGGATATTTTAATTTTCTTGAACTTCAAAATCTTGATCAAGTGAAACGGGCTTTTCTTTTTGTGTTAATTAAACATTCTTGATCTAATATGGTTAATATATCTTAAGCTATTCTACATCTATTTTTATGAAATCGATATCGATTTAGTTTATATTTTTATCCATTCTTAATTAATTTATAAAAATTCATAAATATCAACCTTTTACAATTGAAAGAAAGTAAAGAATCTTTACAATTCAACGAAAATAAATAATTTTTTTAAATAATTAAAAAAACTTCCGCTTAATTATCTCAACAATTAAAATCCCGAGTCAAAAGAATAGTTGAGTCAATCACAAATAATTAAAAAATAAATAAATATTCACCGTCCTAGGAAAAAGTGAGGATAAATTCGAAAGTGACACAAAAGGATAAAGCCCCAAGGAGGGCACAGAACAATTCTTCCAAGACTTGGTATTTTTAAATTGACCCAGCAATTAGAATGCTTGCACTTGTACACCAGGCTTGACTCTTCCATTTATATGCCCAAAGTAATGCAATTTCCACTCCCAGTGCCGCCCATGCGGCGGCCACTATTTTTTAAATTCAACTTTTTGTTTTTGTCCTTAGTTATCACTTTATTCTTTCAAGGATGATTTAAGACTTGTTAAAAGTTGGTTAACAAGTGGAAATTTCAATTATTTTACTTTATTAGAACACAACTATAATATACAATGGGTTAGATTATGGCTACTTTAAAATATTAATTGAAATTGATGAAAGTTGAGGCAGTCTTTTATTTAATTTTTTTACACCTATACTTTTAGATTGTGGTTTAAAACATCTCACTTTCTTTATTTTTTTAAAAAAAAATTATTAAATATAATATTATTGATTAAATCAGTAATATTATATTATAGAATTTTTAATATAAAATTAAAATATTATAAAGATGTTATACAAAAATTAAATATATTTATTATGGTTCGTCCAAACCTATAACTCTTTTATAGAAAGAAAGAAACAAACAAACAAACTCTTTAATAAGAAATTATTCTAATCGAGATCCCTACTCCTGTATAGGATAAAAAAGACCTACCCTTTTAAGATGAGAATAATTTATCCCGTTTAAGACGAGGATAACCTACTCCCTAAGTGAGGAATAAAACTACCCTCATAAAATATAGACAAAACTGCCCTCACCAAAGAAGGATTAAATCATCTCACTTATTTCTCTTTAGTTGTACTATAATTTTACTTAAAAATAAATAAATTAGTTTATAATTTTTAAATCCAACTATATTATAAGTAAATATAAAAATAAGAGAAAAGAATATTTGAACTCTTAATATTTTAAAAAATGGATATGTAGATTATAAGGGTTTAAAATTTTATTAACACTAGATAACGGTTTCAATCTATTTTAACTGTAAAAAGAAGTTTGTATGTCTCATTTTCTGTCCTTTTTTATATTAAAATAAATGAAACTATTATTTGGTAAGAATTTCAATAATATTTTTAAAACTATTAAAGTTTGAATGTTTTTTTTTTTGTAAGTAAAGAATTGATATAAATGCTAAATTCAGCAGGTATTATAAGGAGAATAATCAAAGGAAAGAAATTAAGACATTACAACACCTAGAAATCTAGATACATTCACCACCTAGTTGCAATGTGGTCTATCCCTTGGCCATTGACAACACTTATACATCTAATCCAGACATCATCTTTAATCTTTTGATAGACATCGCTAGTAGAAGGCGTTTTTTTGTTGAAAGACAACCATATTTCGTTCTCTCCAAATATAATAGATTGTAGCACAGAACGCTACTCTTCTGATCTTGTTGAGAATAAATTTGCCTTTAAATTTTCTAAAACGTTAGGGATTCAGATATCGTTTTCTTTAAAAATAATTATAATATAAGCTTTTTTTTAAAAATAAATTAGATTAAAATTTTTAAACTTAATAATGTGTTATTTTTATATCTTATAATTGAGTACAAGTATACATTATCATATGCAAATAATAAAGGAACAAAAGAGTCGGATGTTGAACTTATAAGGATAATATCTTTTTTTTAACCAAGTATTAAAATTATGTCTTTCTAATAATTATTTAGAAAATAAAAATTTTAAAATGAATTAAAAAAATATATAAGCAATAACACAATATAAAGAGATTTTGAAGATAGTAATATAGAAAAAACTTATGGTTAATACTATCCCTTAATATGCTTTTCAATAATTAATCCTCTAATATTTAATTCACTTAATTCTTGTTATTGATCAAGACGCTAATGTATTTACAAGCCTCTCCCAAGGTGACGTAAGTATACATTAATTTACCAAATACCTATATTCCTATGATACTTGTAATAAATTAAGATTAAGTCTTATTAATCATACATGCCAATTAGATATATTCATATCCTAATTTAAAACTTGCATATACAACATTGAATGTTACTCTACAATCATGTATCAAATTATTTAGATCTAAATATAATGATTCATCTTTCAAGTTTGTCAAAATATTATCAATTCATTCACCAAATATTGGCCAGATATATTAAAGCATTAAGAACAAGTAAATTGAATAATAAAGAATTAAGTTTATTAAATATTAAAAAGATATGACAATTAAGCACACATATTGAGTTCAAATATTAATCCTAGAAAGAAAATTTAGTTCATGACTATAAGAGAACAGCTGTAAAAATAATAAAAAATTCATGATACAATCAATAGTAAATCGATATAAACGTCGAATTGCTTTTGATTGCGCTGCCTAAGAAACTCTTAATATAGAAGAACGCCTTGAATTTCTCTTTATGACTACTTTAATTATGCTCCAATTGCTCTCTAAGACTTATATTGTGTATTTTTGATATTCTTGGATGTTCTTTAAAGGCTGGAGACGAGTGACCTTTTATAGAGACTAATTTGAGCTTGAAATCTCTTATTCTTGTTAGGTCAGGAATCGCACTACCACTGTGACGCTATCATGCTATCGCTGAGGCACTACGTTCAAAAGGTTCTATCACTAAAGCAGTGAGGATATAGCGCTGGGGCATTGGGTTGTCGCTAGTGCGGTGGCTAGCCAACGCTAGGGCGATGAACTGTGACTTAAACATATCTTTTTTTTTAATTTTTTTATTTTAGTCACTGTTCCAACATTGGCACAAAAATCTTTGTGGTGCTAGGGTGATAAGTTCATACTTTAAATTTTATTTAAGTTCCTATAAATAACAATAATATACATAAATAGTTATTTATTTTCGTAAAATAATAAAATATCAAAATAAAAATATAAAAAAATATATGATAAATATGCTCTTATCACTCAACTACTTTGCGAGTAAAGAAAAAAAAAGTAAATTCTAAAGTTAGCATCTGATATTGTCGAAGATAGACTTAACAATTATGGGAAGTGTTTGATTAAAATTAGATTGACATTCAAGCTAAAGGCTCATTTTAAATAAAAAGAAAAATACTAATTTTTAATTGATATATATTAACTTAATTTTTTTTTTATATATAAATACTTAGATAGTCTTTTTAGATATATTTTTGACTTTTTTTTTTGTTCATTTTCATTCCCAAATCATGATTATTTTTGTTTTTACAAGGATTTATTGAATATTTTTAAAAAACAAATAGGGATTAAATTAGTATATATCAATTAAATTAGAGATAAAAGTTTTTTTTCTAAATTAAAAAAAAGAAGAAAAAATAGTAGTCATAATAATTCATATAAAGTGGGAGAAGAAAAATAGAGGCAAATGAGGGTTTGGAAGGCTTGAAGCACAAATATTGCATCGGATGAAATGTAGATGTAATCCAAACATTATCCCTTCGGCCGACGCTTTCCTTTAATGCTTACGGGTTTCGTTCGGGTTTTAAAATCGAGTAGAATTTGGGCAATAATTTAGGTGATACACATTGTTTGTTGTTAATTTAGTTTTTTATTTTTAGAATTTTAATAATAAAAGAAACTAAGCATCATTATCTAAAACTAATCATCATAAATATTAAAGATATGTTTTCAAGTCGTGATTCATGTGACAAGTTCCTAATTTTGCATGTGACGGTTTTTAAAATTGACCGATATCTAAAGAACAATTATGCAGCATTAGCGTGGAATTAGAATTTAAGATGAGAGATTAGATTGATGTTAAAATTGAAAATTATATTAAATTAAAATTTAATTATATTAGAATTTTAATATTAAATTTAAAATTTTGAAAGATTAAGTAAAAAATATATTTTTTAAAAGATAAAAATTTTGATACTTAAGGGCCATAACTCACCCTTTCTTAGGTCCAGTCCTCTGTAGCATCATTATCAGCAGTGCTTAAAAACTTTGTAAATTTAAAGTCACATTTATTATTAAACAAAAATTATATTTATATAACATTTAAATTTATGTTGAAAATTCGTCATATTTAATTTTTAAAATATAATTGAATTACTAGTTCATATATATATATATATATTTTAAATTAGTTGTTATCTCTTCGATTCATTTTTAAAATTAAATATTAAGTTTTTTCATGTAAAAATGGAAATTACTACAAATTCTTAAAAGTAGATTGTTTTTCAATTAAAATAAAATAGACTTTTTTTTGGGGTAATTTTTTTGTCCCATTCGAAATTAACATAATTTATCACACATTACTTTTCTCGTAAGTCATCAACGCGCGCATGTATGCCGCTAGTTTATACGTTAAATTAACTAAACCAGTGAGATAAAATCATAACTACATGATATATTATAAATAAAAAGAATTAAGAATATAATACCAGTGTGAAAATACAAAATACCTCTCAAAGAGTGCAAACTAATTGTTTTTCACTTCCCTTTCCAATTTATACTTTTTCTAATTTTTTTCAAATAATGACGAAACTGTAGCTGGACTTTGGGGGCATGGAAATTATATTATAATCCCCCCAAATTTTGATAGAACCCTTTAAAATTATATTACGTGTAACTTTTTTAGTATTAAAATTTTTATTTTGACTACCAAATTTCTTTCAAAATTTTTATATTTAATAGATTAAATTATTAATTTAAAAAAATAGTTCCTGCTAATATTAAATACATGCTTTTAACACATTATTTAATATTTAAATAATATTTCATCTTTTTTTACTTTAACGTATTTTTTAATAAAAAATAATTTTAATTTACAAGTGGTCTGTATTTTTATATTTTTTAAACTCTATGATCTTATCTTAATAAAAGTAATTTTATATTTATAAGTGGTACCATGTATAAATATTTTCTTACATAGAAAAGATTTTTTTTAAATTTAATTTATATAAATAGACTCACAATTTTGAAACATTATATATTGGTAGTTTTACATTCTCTTTAATTTGTGTCAAACTCTTTATCTATAAAATAATTGTCCTTATCCTCACTCTTCCCATATCTATTGCAACTATTGAATGTTCATTTTTTTACTATGTGTATTATTAAGATAAGATTTCGCAATAAATAAAAGATGACTTTTTAATAGACTAATTGATCACATATATTGAAAAAAATTACAAAAAAAAAAAAATTAGCATAGAATCAATTATTGAGATATGAAATAATATCGAGCTATTTTTTATATAAGATTATGCTAAAGTTCTCAACAACTTATTATTTCAATTAATCCATTATTGACATGGAATAATAATAATTTTTTATAATTTAGCTTAACTATTATTTTATTTTATTAATCTTAAAATTTTATGTTATAATTTGCTCTCTTTGAAGCTCAAATTCTGATTCCGTCTGTCTTCAAAGGAAGTCATCAAGATCTAGTGTAGAACATATTACAATTGCCTTTTGGTCCTTTGCGGTGGCCGTTTGTGCTTTATGGCAGCACAATGGCCTAACAAACCCAAGTCCAGATTAAGATGAAGAAAATTGTCTCTAGACAACCCCACACCAACCCCCCCCCCCCCAATTTTAGGATTCTTATAAAATTTGTAAATAGGATTAGGCTTCGACAAAAGGATTCACAATGGGCCAATAGCTATCAGTGAGGGAACATAGCTAGCAGTGCTTGGAATAGGATTAGGCTTCAGCAAAAGGATTCACAATGGGCCAATAGCTATCAGTGAGGGAACATAGCTAGCAGTGCTTGGAAGCACTAGCAGTTGAGGATACACTAACAAGAAGTAGTGAGAGTGTGGGGGAAATGGTAATTAGCAATCTCAAAAGGTAATGAATGATGGTTTCATTTTACAAAGATGCGATGAAGATTGTGAAAGACAAGAGAGACAATGACTAGAGAGAGATTAAAAGAGGATGGAGAGATGAGATATTATGCCCAAGAAAAATACATCACTTTAATTTTGCCTCATTTTAGGGAGTTTTAAAACTGTACATTTTGCACCTTTTAATTTATTTTTGGCTTTGGATCAGGTCTTGGTTTGGTTCGAGACCTTCTCGAAATTGAGAAAATTTATCGGGTCCCTCAGATTTAAACTCGGTCAATTCCTAAGCAAATCTCAAACTTAGACTGACCCAAAAATGTTTGGGTCAATTTTGTCAATTGGTTTATGTTTAGAAAAAAAGGCTACCCTAGTTGAACTTTTATGTCTTTCAAATTATTTTGGTGTTTATTAAAATTTGACTTTCATTTTAGGTTTATTTTTGTGTTTATAGGGATGTGTTGATAAGCTTCAGTTTATGGAGAGAATAAAATAGGAAAAAGGTGTGTAAAAATAAAGAATTTTAAGAAATTATTTTATTATTAATTTTAAAATCTCAAAACTATTTTATTTCATATATGTTTTAGACTACTTCGTATAAAGGTGTTGACCTTGGATTTTAAACCTTAGATTTTGGGCTATCCTAGTCAATAAGTTAAATTTATGTATTTATGAAAATAACTACTAATCCTATTATTGGGTTAGGTTAGATTGACCACTCTAAACATTCACTAGTCTTCAAGAGTTTCATGCAACAACAAATAGCGTTGGGCCACGTTAAAGATTTTTTTTTTTCAATTATGAGCCATTGATACTTAAGTCAATGAGGGATCATGGAAAAACATGAATGGTGAGAGAAAGTTTCAAAATGTGCTTTGAAGTGTCTTGTATTTTTATCTAATTCGATGTTGGTTCAGTTAAGAAAAAGAAGAGCATAGAAAAAGAATTAAAAAGTAGAAGGGAATTAGTACCTGAAAAAAGAAGAACTGCCTTTTTCTTAACCCTTCCACCTCTTTTTTATATGCATGTGTTACGAAATCCTATTAAGATTAAAGCTAATATGTACCTTTCTAGTTTAGGCCTACTCTAAGCTTATTCGAATTCAATTAGTGTCGAAGATCACTCATCTTTGAGATTCTCAAGGATAAGTTTAATTAGCTGACTACGTGATTGTAGTTAGTGGTGGCAAAATGGGCCACAACATGATTATTTAACATAAATTTGACACGTTTTAAGCAAAATGGGTAGAAAAAATTGACACGATTAATAAATGGGTCGAATTCGTATTACTCGTTTATTAATCATGTCGAATACATATATGAGGTCTATGATTCACTAATTTGTTTAGGTCACGTTTAATAAACGAATTAAATTTATGTCTATTCATGTATCTATTTGTTTACGTCACGTTTAATTAATTTATAATTAAATATTCATGTAAACGAATCAAATTTAATGTTATTATTTGTTTAAACGAATATATTCGTAAATGAATTGAATCGCGTATAATCTTATAAACAAAATAAATTTGATCCATTTATTTAAACGTGTCTAATCGTGTTGTATTGTGTAATTCGTGTATGAAATGAATCGAATATGTGTTTAAGTGCCTTTACATAAATGAATATGATAAAAATTTGTTAATACCTTATATTGACACAACATGTATAGAATCGTTTACATGAATTGTCACCCTTATTGTAGGGATTAGATTATTCAAAGATTTAACTTTGAGATCATCTAGGATGAATGTAAGTCTTTAGTCTAAACCTATTTATAATAACTTTCTTAGTGGTTTGGACCTATTCATTGCAGTCATAAAGTTGGTCGAGCTTGCACTAATGGCAATTCAAAAAATGATCCCGTGATACTTAAATTAAAATATGTTGGTGAGAATGGTGAAACCAAAGAAAACCAGTCTAGTGTGTACCTATTTAGAATTCACTTATTTGTTCCTATATGGGAGTCAAGGTTCTATATTAAATAGGTAATTTTGGGTGAGTGACATATGTCATAGGTGCTCATTAATCAGAGGTTGTGTTTGTGGTTCAAAAATTCAAGAGATGTTGGTCATTTATCCTATATTCCACATTTTATGGAGGAAGTAAATGGTCACCCTATTCAGCCCAAAAAGTTTACAGTTGTAGACTACGTGGCATAACTGCTCTATCATAGTAGGTGGTCCTATATATGATGAATCTTAAAGATACATGTAGTGCTCAATCATTAACAAAACTCAATCACGTTATAATATAGGGTTTTTGAAAAGTCTTGGTGTATACCTGAATTTGACATTGAGTAAGGGACCGAGCACAAGTGCTTACAAAGGATTGTGCTCAACCCTCTAAGAACTTAACTCTTTAAGCTTATGCTCGATTATTGGATGATAACTAGTTTTAGGCAATGCTCAACTACTCTAACTATTAATGGATCTAGGTTTGTCCACTTTAAACTCGAGTGAACTTTGGCCTAAGGCCTTGGGGTAATAAAATCAAAAGAACTTATCTGACATAAAAATAACATTGATTTTTATGACATCCACGAAGTCTAAAAATATAATTTTCACATTCTAAAACATTTCAAATCTCAATTCGAACAATCCCAAATGTAATTTAACCAAAGATTATAGAAAATTATTACACAAATATTTCATACATTGCTATCTTTAATTTTTCTAAATCAAAAATAAAATACAATAATATCGATTAACTATTTTCAAATATAGTTATATTTATTGTAAGTTATATATATTGTTGATCAGAAAAAATAATTTTTCGGGCCAACGAGCTTTGAACTTATTTGTTAGCGAGAATCAATACTTGGGGCCTCATCCTAATTGGGCTTGCTTGTGGAAGCCTAGGTCTTCTCTTCCTCATCGGCTACTATAGAACCTGCAAAACACACTGAAAGATATTGTGATAGTCTCACTAGGGTGGGTTCCAACGAAGATCTCCGATGCTTAAGTCAAAAAAGGTCTTTATGATAGGAGACTGATGAAAAGGTTAAGCAAAAAATGCTGAAGAATAAAGAAAAAGATCTTTTTTTCTCTCTGTGTCTAGTTATTCTATTTTTTAGGCATCATCCATTGCTTATGTGTCTTTCTCTCTATTTTACAGTAGTGATCTTCAGAGAACTTTTTGGGCATATTTCTAGCATATTTTCTAACATGCTTTTAACTCTACTTCTGTTGTGCTTCTATCACACGTCAAATATCTTTCTGCTAATATTTTTCTGACATGATTCTGCTGTACACCAAATATCTTTTTGACATACGTTAAGCATATTCTTGGCATATTCCTTATACCTGTCTTCACAGGTGGATTTGGTTAAGTATGAGGCTAAGTTCGATCTGCTCAAGTTAGTTTTCTGGTAGTTTATTTTTGTTCGACTCGGCCCTGGTCTAAGGTCTTCTCAAAGAGCTGGTCTTCTGGTGACTTCACTGTTTATACTTGGTCGGCTTGTTTGGCAGACAGCTAACCTGGTGTCTATTTTGATCTAGTTTCTTTACTGATCATGCAAGTGTTAAGATGAACCGATCTAGTTAGTGTATAAATGGTGATTTTAGCTATAACCTAGTCTGTCGTGCCGAGCAGATGCTTCAGATTACCAATCAAGTCTTTTGAATCTGAGCAGGTTCTCTATTGTTTAACCCTACCAGGGCCTAGCTTGATGACTATTACCATAAGCTTATTTTCAGAGTGGGCTATCTTGCAAGGAGTTGTGGGCTCTAAGAATGGCTGTTCTACAAGAAAACATCTGGCTGAGCCCTTTACAACTGACTTCTTTTGGGCCTGAAGGCCTTAGACCCAAAGGTGATTTTCTAAAGGGAACAGGGGTCTACCAGTTTCTAGTTTTGATTCATTCAAAACTAAAAACTCTATTCTATCCTAGTCAGTTCGGGTTGTCCTTCTGATCTCATTTTACTTTCTTTCTTTCCTTTTTTGTCGGTTTCACCTTTGTCTGAGCTGGTCTAAACTAGTTTCTAAGAGGTGTTATGTTGTCTCAAGTGATATGCTAGCTTCTGAGTTTGAAGATCTCAGAGCTGGTAGGCTCAGTGTGATGATGTCATGGCTACTCGACAGGTTACTGTCACATAATAGCAGCTTCTCCCAAACTTTCTTCAAGTAATAATGATGAATCTTCTCAAGTGTCATCCTTAATTCGTGTGAAAAGCATCTCGAACAAGGAACGTTTTGCTAGCCATTGATCTACTTTTGATCATGTGGCTAGGAGTAGCTGAGACCCAAGAGTCACGTCCTTTTTGCTTTCTAAGTGGCGTTCAGTTAATCAAAATGATCTGGGTCATTGATCAGCTGGATCCGACAGCCTGGGTCACTGCTCTTCTTAGAGTTGTACATTTAACACACTTGAAAACCTAAGGCGTCACACCGCCTTATCCTAATAGGTGTCTTTTCAATCTTCTACTAATCCTGTTCGTCTATTTGATCTAGACAGTCTTGATTGCTCCATTGTTATTTATAAATAGTTACATTTTTCTTTATTTACCTCTTTATTCTGTATTTTTCTCTATTGCTACTATACTATACTATACTATCATAGCTGCTACTTGTGAATTTTTTCTTTTGATTTCTGTGCATCCTTCTAATGAGTTCTTCTTCTTTTTATTTCTTCTTCTCTATAGTTTTTTTTTCTTTATCATTTTTGCATATATAGTGTAGGATTCTATTGCTTAATCTTGCTTATGTGTCTTCTTTTGACATTTATTTCTTGCTTTTTCTTGTTTGTTATTTTCTAAGGATGTTGATTTTTTTTGTCTTTGTCCTTGCCATGTAGTGTCTATAACCTTTAGGAAGTATTTCTCTATGTTTTGATGGTGTCTGGAGTCAACGTAGTTTTTTCAGCCGTAAACATAGCTGAAGAGGAGGAGGAAGTGACCCCAGAGGTCTTAGTAGGGCTAGAAGTAATGGAGGGGTGTCTACCTCAGTAGGTGATGTACCCTATTCTTCAGGAGTAATCATCACTAAGGCCGAGCCGGTCTCTATTATTAGGGAGAGAGAAGGTAATAACCCAGAAGTCCTTAAAGAGACTAGTAGTGTAGAGACAGTAAAGTTTGAGTTGGACAATAGATACCATACATCCTGCTTAAACGATGCCAACTTGAGTCATATTAGGTATTCCTACAATATTCCTAAGTCGGTCACCCTTAGGCTACCCACTGAGGAGGATTACTTGAGCAGCCCTGTCAATTACGAGGTGGCCATTTATATGGAGTTCTTGAGGCTGGGCCTCAGGCTTCCCGTGCAGCATTACTTTGCCAGGATGCTGACCTGTTTAGGACTAGCTCATTCCTCATTACAGCTAGGTCCCAACTCTTGGAAATTTTTAGTTAGTCTATATACTGTGTGGGCAAGGGCAGAGCAGTTCCCTCTCCAATTGTCAAGAATTATGCTACCTGTATCACTTCATGAGCAATGCCAAGAGCCAAAGGGGCTTCTATTATCTCTATTTTTATAGCCTCCAAAACTTAATCCCCGGTCGTCCCACCTCTGTAAAAGACTTAAAGGGTGGGTAATGGTTCTTTCCTCGGGGAAAGTGGGGTTAGAGGGTCCCCAAGAGAGATAGGAGAGAGTGGGTTATCACTATTAACTTTTCTTTGGGCATAGGTCCTTATTGTTTTTGTATTTTATATTCTTTTTGCCCTGTACTGTTCGGCTGACAATTTAAATTTTCTTGCAGTGACCTAGGCTACTGACGTCGAGGTATCCCACCAAAGATTTGATTTGATAATGGCTGCACTCCAGCACATTTGCCCTATTTAGGAGCTACTGTCGCCAACAAACCTTATCGAATCAGGCTTTGTACCTTTTGTATCGTGCAAGCATTGTGTTCAAAATATATTTTCTTATTTTTCTTTGCCTTGGACCATTCGTCTTTTATTTCTTCTAAAGTTCACACTACATGTCAGTGCAAGGATGTTGGAACAAGGTGGTGGTGAAAGAAGAAAACGGAACCGGACTGAAAGCTCAATTGCATTAAGCGATCGGGGTTCCCTAAACCCTAACAATATTATGGGCTTCTGTTCGGCTTTAGCTAAGGAGAAAGCTGAGTGAAGGGGCTATTCCGCAAGAGGGGGTCGTCTAGCCATGTTGTTGATAGGTAGGCTCCTAAAGAAAGAACTATAACGAGAGGGAGGACAGGTTCAGAGTGGCTCTCCGAGGAGAGGGCGTGCTTCTACCCAGACTTTCCCTCAAGCACAAGACCCCATTCTCCCCAAACTCAAGGCAGGGGGCGAGGTTCACTGGCCCAACTTTCAACACAGATAACTTCAATTGGCTAAGCCATAGAGGCGTCTAGCTCCAAAAAGCGGGAGGGGCCATCAGTTAGCGAAGGTCCTCCCCTTTTTATGTCCCACTTCGTATTGATCCTAGAGGTGAGGGATGACCTGTGCTTCTTACTCCCCTTGATGCAGGAGATGGAGAGGTACTTGACCCTAGCATAGGTAAGTTAAGTATCTTCCTTAAACCCCATCACAGGGTTCCATGCTACAATAGGGTCCGCCCTAAAAGTAAGTCTTTCGCTTCTTGTTTTGTTCTGCTCACCTGGTTATATGTTACTTGTTCTGAATTATTTTTTATTTCGTGCAGTCCATCTATCTTCTCTCTCGGTTCTAGGTTGAGATGCTTGACATGGTAGCCTAAGTCTAAAGGGATGAGAATGATCTTGCTTGGTCTAGAGCCAAGACCCTACGAGCAAAAAAAATTATCGGGAAAGAGAGAAACATGGCGAATGAGGTAGGTGCCAAGCTGAAGGAGAAGATGACCATTCGTGCCATGGGAGAGAGCAAGTTATTAGAGATTGAGTATCAAAAAAGGCTGCAGTAGCTTTGCTGAAGATGAAGCTAATTGAACAGAATAAGAATTTCTTGACGGCTCACCTTGAGTAGTAGAGGAATCATTAGTTTGCTAGTCATGAAGAAGGCTTCCACCAAGGAGTAATGAAGGGGTTCTGTTGATCACCCTCTTCAAAGAGCACTATTCAAAAATTGACCTTCAGTAGCTGTGGAGCCTAGACACTTGAGCCTCATACCAGGAAATGGGGACCTCTAGAGCCCGAGATGCCGAAGAGGAATCAGCGCCTTCTGGTGTTTGTGCTGATGCTGATGATGTTGCTTCTGTTGATACAACTGCTGCTGGTAGTGTTACAGTTGCAGGCACCAATGTGGCCGCTCTTCCTATTGACTAGGGCTAAACTACTGTTGCTGCTGTCATTCAGTCTCTTGGACCAGCTGAAGCTCCAGCCAAACCTCCTACCTTATACAATCCTTCAGTAGATGTCAACCCTAGGGCAGTTCCTATTATAGATTTAGAGGTGTCTGACATGGCTCCAGCCACATGAGTTATCACATTCTCTTCTACCTTCTCTTTCTTTCTTCTTTTTATAAAGTTTGGAATTCTTGTAATGTCTGAAACTTCGTGTAATACCTTTTGCCAATGAATGCAAGTATATTTTATTCTACCAGTTTTTATGCCGATCTATTCTTTTTATAACTATTTGCAGTGAATCCATTTTCTCATATGAGTAAAAGCACAATAACATAACTGGACCACTTATAATATTGAATTTATAATAAGAGAAGTATGTTAGTATAACTAAACTACTCATAATAACTTGTAACTTGCAATAAGAGCATTTTATCATAGCCGAGCTATTCATCATAATAAAATTTGTAATAAGAAAAGTTAATCGAATTGTTAAACCACTTGCAATAATCAAATAATAGTAGTGGTTCATGAATGACTTGGTGAACTTTTGTTGTAAATGTGCAGTTGCTCTACGGCCATAAGGCATCAAGCTTGGTCGTTCAAGCACCAATGATAACTATGCAAACTTGACCCTCTATAATAAATTAAAATAGAGACCTGTTTGGTGTGCCTTATAGTAATAGTCAATTTGGCGAACAGATAAGGCTTACACAGTCGTTAATAAAAAATGCCACATAATGATTGGACTGACATAGGGATAAAAATATATATCCAAGTTTTTGGGAGTTATCAAATAATAGTCGGTGTGAAAATATAACAATAATCAGTGAAAATCAAGATAATAACTAACCTCGTCATTGTAGTGAAAATCAAGATAATAACCAGCCTCATGATTGTAATGAAAATTATCCTGTAAATATTAAGGAATTATAAAAAATAATTCCTCACTTGGTAGAGGTGGGACTTAGCAGTCGTTAACAATAGAGCAGACATGGTTTAATAACTGGCCTAGCATGATGACGCTGAACGGGCAACTTGCGACCACTTAAGAAATCATTGAAAAACAATGGCCGGCTTAGAGTAATAATGCTGAACGAGCAACTTGTAGTAGTTAAGAAATCATTGAACAACGATGGCCGACTCAGAGTAATAATGCTGAGCGAGTAGCTTGTAACAGTTTATAAATCGTTGAAAAATGGTGGCCGGGTCGGAGTCATAATGCTGAGTGAGTAGCTTGCAACAGTTTAAAAATTGTTAAAAAATGATGGTCGGCTCAAAGTAATAATGTTGAACGAGTAGCATGCAGCTATTTTGGGAGACCAGCTAGACGTAATAATGCTGAGCGAGCAGTTTTTTATGGGTGCTATGGAAATGCCACATTGATACAGTGGAAAGGCTACAGTCAAATCCTCTTCAATGGACGCTGTGGAAAAACCACGGTGATGCTATGGAAATGCCACAATCCTCGCCTCACTAAGCCGTCTTGATTATCCTTATAAGTGTCAAACTACTAGTAATGATATGCCTCATACGCAATGAACCACGTATCATGAAATGTCCTATGGGCATCGAACCAATCACGGTGAAATGCTACAATTATAGTGAACCAGTGATGGTGAAATGCCTCAATCACGGTGAAATGCCCCTTAGGCATCGAACTAGTCACGGTAAAATACCATAATCAAGGTGAAATGCCCCGAGGGTGTCGAAACAGTCAAGATGATTCCGATGATAATGATGACACAATGATGTAGTGACAAAGATGACAACATGATGTGATGATGATGTCATAATGATGAGATGATGTGATATAATAATAAACGGTTCAGGGCATCTCGTCGGGACAAGCAAGTAGGGATAAAACAATGATAGACATATCCGAAAAACTTCATCCTGACTTGTAGTTTATAAGGGTATACCTTTAAAGGATGTCGATTCGCTTAGGTCGACCTGGGTGATTCTTTCAAGATAATCCTCCCAGGGTCTTTGTCAGATGGCCTTAGGGTAACGTTCGTGAATACTTCATCTCATATTTTAAACAATCTTTTTTTTTTTGTAAAGATACATGCAAGATCATAAACAACTTTATTAACAATGATGTTCGTATATAGTGAATAATCGTTGTATAAAGAGGAAAATAGATAAGTAAGAGTAGTGTTTCTTCAGTAATTCGACATTCCACGATTTTCTCATGGCCAGTCCGTCTACCCCTTCAAACTCATACGCTCTTCTGATATATTTGAGGACTTTATACGGTCCTTCCTAAGTTCGGCCGAGAACTTCGTCCACTAGATTCCTTGTGTTAAGTACTACTCTTCTTAGTCGCAGGTCTCTTTCTCTAACTTCTCTGGCCTTGAACCTCTTGTTGTAATACTTGGCGGCCTTCTGCTAGTAGGCTACTGGTCAAATCGAGGTCTAGTCTGTGAATTGCTTCACTGAATCTAACCGTCCATACATCAACTCATTGTTGACAGCTTTAGACAAGTTTAGCACATAATGTATTGGGGTTCCCATCTCCGCAAGAATTACTGCATTGCTTCTGAAAGCCAATAAGAACAGTGTCTCACCTGTGGTTGTATTGCTGGTCGTTCGAAGCGTCCACAGTACTTTTGACAGTTCTTCTACCCACCTCTATTTCTTTCTGTCAACTTCTTCTTGAGCAGCTTCTTGACCAACTTGTTAGAAGATCCAACCTATCTATGGTCTTGAGATGTGAAAGAAAGGCGAATGACATTCGTACTCCGAGATGGTCACATATATTCTTGAAGTTGTTATTGTCGAATTACTTTCCGTGGTCGGTTATGATAATGTAAGGGATTCCGTACCAGTATATCACATTCTTCTAAATGAAATCCTGAATACTTTTCTCTGTTATCTTTGATAGTGGCTCGACCTCAATCCATTTGGTGAAGTAGTCAACCGTCATGACTATATATTTACAAGACCTCTTGCCTTAAGGTAAAGGTTCGATCAAATCGAGCCCCCATTGGGTGAACGACCAAGGCTTACTCATTGTGGTTAGCTATTCTGTAGGTGCCTAGATCTTGTCAGCAAATCTTTAACATGCATCACAGCATTGAACCAGGCTTTAAGTATCCTGAAGAGCGGTTGGCCAATAATACCTAGTCCTGAATACTTTGTGAGCCAGTACTTCTATTCTTTAATGGTTATCGCAGATTCTTTTGTGGATTTTCCTCAGGACTTGCTCCGCCTTCAAAGGGCCAGGCATCTCATGTAAGAGTGTGAGAAGCCTCTCCGGTATAACACCCCACCGATCATTGAGTATTTAGCGACTTAGTATTTAATTCTCCAAGCTTCTTTTTTATTGGCTGAAATTTCTCCGTTCAAAATGTAGTCCTTGGCAGGGTCTATCCAGCTCGGTTCTAACTCGATCTGTATGATCTGCTATTTCTCTCTGTCTTCCTCGTAAAAGGTTGATCTTTTTTCTCCTTATCTACCAAGAGGCTCTCTAGCTTTTTCTTTCAAATCGCAGACCTTATCTTCCAGACCTAGCTCACCTCGTTGATGTTGTCATTGTATAGTAAACAACTATTTCCTCTTCGCCTGATCAAAATCTCCATTCTATATCACCTATCTCTCAGGGAGGTGTCTGACTTAGCCGGGTTGCTCCGACCAAGTTGTGAAAGGTCCCCAACCTATTCCCTCGATCTGTCTGCTCCCAAATCTCTATCTGAGGTTCTTTCATGCCTCTATTCCCTACTTTCCTTCTTTTACTTCTGATCAACTCAGTTATGAGTTGTATTAGTTTTCTCTTTCTTCTCTCAGGGTCCTCAGCTCTACCTAGATCTCGGGTGGCATCGAGTTTTCTATCTGATGAAGACGTTTATTTTTGTGGCCTTCATTCTTGTTTAGGTTCGGGCCTTGCTCTTCGGTGTTGAGATTTTTGCTAGTAGATAACTATTCTATCATAGCCACTTGTCGAATTTTGGATAAAACTTTTTGTTCTGTTTTCCATAGACAATACCAAAAATAATTAACCAGAAAAATGGTTCTTCAGGCCAATGAGGTTTGAATTTGTTTGTTAGCGAGAATCAACACTGGGGCCTCGTACTGGTTGGGCTTACTTGCAAAAGCTTGGGTCTTCTTTTTCTCATCGGCTACGACAAAACCTACAAAACACAAGTGAACTATCGTGATGGTCTAGTCGGGGTAGGTTTTGATGAGGACTTTCCGATACTTAAGTTAGAAAGGGTTTTTTTGATGGGAGACTAGTGAAAACGTTAAGCAAAAAATGTTAAAGAATAAAGGAAAATACATTTTTTCTCTCTATTTCTAATTCTTTTATATTTTGGGTATAATCCCTTGCTTCTGTGTCTCTATCTTTTTTTATAGTATTGATCTTTTGAAGACTTTCTGGACATATTCCCTGACATGCTTCTGACCCTACTTCTGTTGTGCTTCTGTCACACACCAAATATCATTATGCAAATCTTCTTCTACCATGCTTCTGCTATACATCAGGTATCTTTCTAACATACATTAAGAATATTCTTAGCATATTTCTTATGCCTGTCTTCACAGGTGGATTTGGTTAAGTATGAGGCTAAGTTTGATTTACTCGAGTCAGTTTTCTAGTAGTCGTTTCTTGATCAGCTCGGCCATGGTCTGAGGTCTTCTCAAAGAACTAGCGTTCTAGTGACTTCACTGGCTATACCTTATCGACCTATTTGGTTGATGATGAATACTTAAAATTATACATTTAATAAGAGTTTTACAACATTGTCTTGTATTACTAATGTCTTTAACCCCCCGAACTTAAGTATGTTTACAATATTGTACCTAATTAGCTTTTAACTGTTTTATGGTAAGTTTGGTAAAATAGGCATAAATTTCTACCTAAGAATCCAATTAGAGTGATTCTTGATCCTGTGAAGAGATGAATTAATGGGATAACATATTATCTTTCATAAGGCATTTAAAATTCGAGTGTTTAGAAGGTAAAAAAGGCCTAGAACAGAACTGATCTGTAATACAATCCCAGTCTGAATAATCATCAATATTTGGACTATAACTATAGATATAAGTATCTAATACATATGATACAACTCAATTCGAAAATATAAGAGATTTATCTATAACTTCAATCTAATTTGAACCACCTTAATTCTAAATTAGACAATCAATTGGGTACATTAATGATAATCAATGCAAATTAGTTGCCACATTTATTGACTTTTATCATTCAAGTAGTTCCCTCTTTATTTGTCTTAATTTATCTATATTTTTTTATAAATAAATGGCATGTTTATGCCCAAAGCATGTAATTAGAGAGCTAAATTTTAGTTCAAAATATTTATCTTTTGTATTATCTCTTTGTAGTATTATTTCTCTTATTTAATATTCTAAAGTCATGTTATCTCTTCTTCCATCTCTTTTCCTTTTCTTTAATTTTATTATGTTCAAATAATTTTCTTTTTACTAAAGTGAAAGGGTGAAACTCTTGGTAAGGTAATAAGATATACACTTAACTCTTATTCATGAATTTAATGTTTCATTCTTAAGTTATGCAAATTTATATATGATGTATTTATTTTATTTGTAATATTAATACTTTTTCTTGTAAAGTGGTGTATCTTGATTTATTATAGATAATTTGTATAGTTGGCACAATAAATTCTTGAAACCATTTACAAGATTTGGCGTAGATACTCTTTCTTATAAAGTAGAAGTCTTCATTTATTGTGAAAAAATATAAATATTGGTATAATAAATACTTGAACCCATTTATAAGATTTGGTATATAATAATTAAAATAAATAAATACAAGTTAATATATAAATGGTGATGAAATTTAATTGTTATATCTTTCAATCAAAACCTCTTTTGTGTGAGGATTCCAATTGAGTTATAAAAAAAATTAAATATATTCTTATTTCATATGCCAATAGTGGAACCTCATAACCTTAACTTTTATTTTATTTGGTTAATTAAATTAATATTTACAAACCTCTTATACTGCGTTAATTGTCTTTAAAGTATTTATAATTTGTAATTTTAATTTCATTTCACTGTGGATCGACCCCGTTCTCACCGAGTTCTTAATTACTTCGACAATCCTGCACTTGAGAATAAACTCCTATATTTTGAACTTGTCAAATTTTTGACGCCGTTGCCAAGGAAAGTGAAATTAACATTTTTTTATTTGTTTATTTTCATGGAAGGCTAAGCCTCCTACCTTACTTTACTTTATTTATTCTTCACTTGTTATTTTCATAGAAGACTAAGCCTTCAATTCTTTATTTATTAACTTTTTATTATCTTAATCTAACATTTATTAATCTAACTTTTATTTTATTGTTAGCTTTGCCTATTTTATTTGTCTTTATTTAATATTTTATTTTTTCTCATATTTGTAGTATTTATTGTTATTGTATTTTATTTTATTTCTTTATATGAGTGGTTAGTTTCGAGATCTTAATTCTCATCGTTTGGTGAAAGATAATTTTTAAACTTCCTTTGATAATTTGTTAGATTCTCCTTCATCTTCTCATTCTTCACCAATTAACACCATGATCAATAGTCAATTTGAGGGACTCATAGACCTATGGGACAATTACTCCCAATATAATGACCATAACCGACCTAAGACACTTAGAGACTACATGAATCCTACACAAACCGGTGCACCATCTTGTTTAGTTATTTCTTCAGATGCAACACATTTTAATTTTAATCTATGCATTATCTAACTTTTACCCACTTTTCATGGCTTAGATACAGAGAACCCTTACCTACATCTAAGAGAATTTGAAGAAGTGCGTAACATGTATAATGACAAAATTATAGCATGAACACAATTCGACTTAAGTTTTTCCCTTTTTCTTTAAAAGATAAAGCTAAAACATGACTACAAAACCTTAGGCCATGATCTATTTCTTTATGGGATAAGATGCAACAACAATTCCTGAAAATATTTTTCTTCCCTATAGAACAAATTCTTCTAAAAGATAAATTACCACTTTTGCCCAAAAACTAGGAGAGACCCTTTATCAATGTTAGAAAATGTATAAAGAATTACTTAATACCTATCTCCATCATGGCTTTGAAACTTAGAGATTAGTCTCAAATTTTTACCAGGACTTAACACCCCAAGTTAGGCAAATGGTAGAAATAATGTGTAATAGAACATTTGAGGACAAAGACCCAAAAGAGGCAATGAACTATCTAGACTTACTAGCAGAAAATGCTCAAAATTAGGACACTGCTGGTACTTGTGAGGCACCTAACAAAACTCAAATCACTCAATCTAGTGAGGTTATTTATCATCTTAGAGAAGACCATGACCTTCAAGCCAAATTGGCATCCCTAGTTAGAAAAGTCAAAACCTTAGAAATAAAAAAGAGTGGTCAATTAAATTCTGTTTAAGAAATTGTGTCACATATATGAAACTCATGATCACTCTACCAATGATTACCCAACTTTGCCTGCATTTATGGAATGTCTCCATGAACAAGATAATATTCTAAACACGTTCAAATGGTCAAACAATAACTCATATTCACAAAACTATAATCCTAGTTAGAAAAATCACCCGAATTTTTGTTGGAGGAATGACACTCAAGCACAGGCTTCACTTTTCAAACCTTACTAAAATTTTCAAAACCATCAAGGTTATGCACCATATATCCCACCTCTTAAGAAAAATCTTAAAAAAACTTTGCATGCATTCATTGAAAAGTAAAAGTCTATTAATTCTCAAAATGCTCCAGCATTTGTTGATTTTAAAAATACTATTGTTAAATTTGCATTAGCACTGAACATTTATGAGAAAGAAAATTTTCATTCTCAACCACAGTCAAACTCCAAAAGATAACATAACTCATATGCATGTAGTTTAGGAAGCCAACACATGGATTAAGTTAAAGTGGTTATCACTCTTCAGAACGGTAAGATTATTGAAAAACATATTCCTGAATTACATGAGAACAATGAATCAATCTCTAAGGGTAAAGAAAGCGTTGAACCTACACTTTGTGAAGAAAACACCAAACCCTCACCTCCACCCCTATTTTCTTATGCATTACGTAATGCTAAGAAGATGAATTACAATCCTGAAAATTTTAAAATCTTCATATAGGTAAAAGATAATATTCCTTTATTGGATGCTATTAAATATGTTTCCTCTTATGTAATTTGTTCAAAGGATTTATGCACAGTAAAAAAAAAATTGAATGTGAAATAAAGAAATTATTTTTAGCTGAAAAAGTAAGTGTCATTCTTCAGAACAATAATGCTTTGAAATATAAAGACCCTAGTTGTTCTACAATTTTATGTATTATTGGAAGTCATAAAATTGAACAAGCCTTACTTGATCTTGGTACTAGTGTGAATTTATTGTCATATTCAGTTTATCAACAACTCAATCTCGGTAAGTTAACATCAACATCTGTAACTCTTTTACTTGCCGATAGATTAATAAAAGTACCAAGAGGGTTAGTAGAAGTCATTTTAGTTCAAGTTGATAAGTTCATATATCTTGTGGATTTTATTATCTTGAATACAGAACCTATTAAAATATGTAATTTGATACCTGTTATTTTGGGTCGTCCATTTTTAGCAACTTCTAACGCTTTGATTAATTGCAAGAATGGAGTAATGAAACTTTCATTTGAAAACATGACACTTGAGCTTAATGCTTTCAATATGTGTAAGCAACCAGATGAGGAGGAGGATGAAAGTGAAGAATCCAACATGATTAAAATGATTATGGAGGATCATATTCAAAAAAGGAGTTCTACCAATCCCTTAGAAATGTGTTTAATGAATTTATTTGAGTCAAATATACAATTAGATCCTAAAATCTCTTACATATATTATTTAATTGATTGCTTACAGGTGATTCAAAATAAAGGATGAAAACCAAAGTTTGAAGAATTAGGAGAAAATGAGGATAAGCGGAACGGAATTCCAAAATTAGAGTTGAACCTCTACCTGAAGAACTGAAATATAAATTTTTTGGAGAGAAATAAACTTACCCAGTGGTAATCTCTTCTAAACTCATAAGCGAACAAGAAGGTAAGTTAATTCAAGTATTGAAAATGCATAAAAATGCAATTGGGTGAACTTTAAAAGACATTAATCCTTTGATTTGTATATATAGAATACACTTAGAGGATAATGCCAAAACTTTTCAACAACCTTAAAGGAGATTAAATCCATATATAAAAGAGGTAGTGAAAGCTGAAGTTCTCAAATTACTTGAAATAGGAATCATCTATCATATCTCAGATAGTAAGTAAGTAAGTCTTATTCAAGTAGTACCAAAACAATCTGGAATCATAATCATTAAAAATGACAAAGATGAGTTAATATCAACTCTAGTCTAATCTAGTTGGAGGTTGTGTATAAATTATAAAAAGTTGAACTCTGTCATTAAAAAAAATCATTTTTCTTTACCATTCCTTGATCAAATTTTATAAAGAGAAGTAAGACATCCCTACTATTACTTTCTAGACAGTTTTGTTTTTCTATTATTAAATTCTTATAGCACTAGAGAACCAAGAAAAGACTACCTTCATATGCCTTTTTGGGATCTTTACTTTTAAAAGAATGCCATTTGGAAGTTTTCATAGATGTAATGCCCCAGCAACATTTCAAAGATGTATGTTAAGCATTTTTAGTGAGATGGTTGAGCATTATTTAGAAGTTTTTATGGATGATTTAATAATGTTTGAAAATTCTTTTGATAATTATCTTGAAAACTTAGAAAAAGGTCTTAAAAAAATGTGAGGAAAAAGATTTTGTGTTGAATTGAAAAAAATGTCATTACATAGTTACTTCTAAAATTATTTTGGGACATGTAGTATCTTCTAAAGGAATTGAAGTGGATAAGGTAAAAGTCAAACTCATTGCTCATTTACCCCCACCAAAAATAGTCAGAGAAGTCCAATTCTTTTTAGGATATGCTAAATTTTATAGGAGGTTCGTAAAAACTTTTAGTGCTATATTTAGACCTCTTTGTAACCTCTTAGTAAAAGATGTATCATTTGAGTGGACTCAAGAGTGTCAAAATTTATTTAAAAATTTAATTGACCTCTTAACATTTGCTCTTACAATACAATCTCCTGACTGGTCTTTGCCTTTTGAGCTCATGTGTGACGCCACTAACTATGCTGTTGGTACAGAATTAGAACAAAGAAATGAAGGTAAATCCTATGTAATTTATTACACAAGTAGAACTTTAAACAGTACACAAATGAATTGCACAACAACGGAAAAAGAACTACTTGTTGTAATATTTGCATTAGACAAATTTCGTTCTTACTTAATTGGTTCTTCAACTATTGTGTTTACTGATCATGCTGCTATTAGGTATTTAATGTCAAAACAAGATGCAAAACCAAAACTGATTCGATAGATTCTATTACTTCAAGAATTTAATATCACTATCAAGGATAAGAAAGAAGCTGTGAATGTTGTTACAGATCACTTATCAAGACTCGCACCAGATTCATCAATAGAAATAACACCCATTAATGATTCTTTTTTTGATGAATTTTTATTTTTTACTATTACAATGTATTGGTATGCTAATATTGTTAATTTTTTAATAACAGGAGAAATACCACTTCAATGGAATACTCAAGATAAAAAAAAAAATTTAACTGAGGTAAGAAAATTTTATTGGGATGATCCTTATCTCTTCAAATATTGTTCTGACCAAATATTTCGAAGATGCATACCCGACAATGAGGTAAGTAGAGTTATTGAATTTTGTCATTCTGAAGCATATAGGGGACATTTCTTATCAAATGAAAGCTGCAAAAATCTTGTAGTGTGAATTTTATTGGCCCTCTTTATTTAAAGATACACATGTATTTTGTATAACGTGTAAAAATTATCAAAACTTGGGATCTATTTCAAAATGAAATATGATGCTTTTGAACTCTATTCTTGTTATTGAAATCTTTAATTGTTTGGGGATAGATTTTATGGGACCGTTTCTATTATCATTTGGATTTATGCATCTCTTAGTTGCAGTAGATTATGTCTCAAAATGGATTGAGGCTATTCCATATCAAAATAATGACCATAAAATAGTCAAGAAATATTTGAAAGAAAATATCTTGAGTCGATTTGGAATCTCTCGAGTCATTATAAGTGATAAGGGTAAGCACTTTTGTAATAGGCCATTTGAAACATTAATGAAAAAATATAGTATTACTCATAAAGTTATCACCCCTTATCACACTCAAACAAGTGCACAAGTTAAACTAGCAAATAGAGAGATAAACAAATTTTGAAAAAAACTATAAACCCAAATCATAAAGATTAGTCTTTAAGACTAATGATGCATTTTGAGCTTATAGAACTGTTTTTAAAACTTCATTATGTATATCTCTTTATAGGATAGTTTATGGGAAACCTTGTCACTTACCTGTTGAACTTGAGCATAAATCTAACTAGGCTATTAACACTTTCAACGCAAATCTTGATTCTACTGGACAGATACATAAATTACAAATAAAGAAACTTGAAGAATTGAGAAATGATGCATATGAGAATTCAAAAATTCATAAAGCTAAAATAAAAACTTTTTATAATAAAAAAATTCAAAGAAAAATATTTGATGTTGGTTAGAAGGTTTTACTTTATAATTCTCGACTTTATATATTCCCTTGAAAATTAAGATCAAAATAGAGTGACCATTTTATTGTGAAACATGTGTACTTTTATAAAACAATTGACATTGAAAATCTTAGAAATGGTAATATGTTTAAGGTAAATGAGTAAAGATTCAAGCCGTTTCTAAAAAACCAACATTTTCATGAAAAAATTTTGTCTCTGTCTGACCCTTATTATGAGATTAATTAATTTATATTTTACATATCTATATATATTATTCTTCTAACTTTTTTTTTCATACTTGCAGGTTAATTAGTATTTTTGTTAAAGTTTTGCTTTGCAATCCGGTTAAGTGGCGGATAACGGTACTCTGTGACATTTTAAGTCAGTTTTGTCAGTTTATCATAATTACTGATACCTTCTCTTTTTCTCATTTCTAAAAAAATAGATAACATTCTAATGAATTTGAAAAAACGTTTTCCCTAATTGCCTCAAAATGCCTTAAAGAAAATTTACCAAGCAAGATGTAAAAGATTAAGGTATTAATGATTATGAATATACCTGCTGATGTATATTGATTAATTAAAGCCAAAGTTTAATTGGCAAGAGAGTTTTTAGACTCATTAATTTTCCTATATGCTTGGTTTAGGTAAAAGTTCTTTTGCAAAAAATCGAAGGGCAAAAAGATTAAGTGTTTGTTACAAGTGTGCATGCATGACTTATAACACACTTTGTCGTACTTTAAGAATAGTGTCTATAAATTGCGAAGATAAAATTAGATTCATTAAGGATAGCCTGAGTAATAAGTCTTTAGATGATATCTTATCGACTTAAGACGTATCCCAGATGAGCGATACAATTTTGAAAATCTAATTTTAAAAGACCATGCTTGCCCATTTATAAGAAAATTTGATGGGAAGCCTATCTCCGACCTATAGAGGACGTTTAAGTCATTTCTGGACGTAAAACCAAAGGAAGATGTGAGCCACAATTACAACTACTTATATATATTTACTGTAACTGTTATTTTTAAATATTTCATTTCAACCAAAATGTCTTCTCTAACAGCAACCAACCACCTATAGTCAATTTTGAAAATTTTACATTTAACTTATCCATTAACAACCAACTACCCATATAACTTTACTTTACAATATCTTTTGACTCTATAAATACATTGTATTATTTCTACATCTTCATATAAACTCAAAATCATTCAAGGGAGAGGGTGAGTATTATAATGGAAGAAACATCAACTTGTAAATTCAAAAATACAATTGTGTCTTTTGTGGATCCAGCCTTGGAAAAACTGAAGAGATTGTAGAAGCAGCAAAAACCCTTGGTAAGGCGTTAGCTGAGCGAAAAATTCATTTAGTATTAGGGGAGGTAGTCATGGATTAATGGGATATGTGACAATAACTACATAAAATAAAGGCAGTCAAGTTTTAGTTATCATATCGAAAGCTCTAACTATTGGGAATATTGTAGGAAAAATAATTAAGGATGAATTACATGTATCATCAATGCATAAGTAAATGTCTCTTATGCTTTACAATGCTGGTTCTTTCATAACTCTATGTTGAGGTTTCGGAACTTTGAAGAAAAATTTTCAAATTGTCTCATAGGCATAATTGTAAAACCATCAAAACTCATTGGTTTGTTAAATGTTGATGATTTTTATAATGAGTTGTTATCTTTTCTTAACTATGCGGTGGAAAACAATTCGTCTCATCTACAACACAACGGATCCTCATTTTTACTTCAACTGTTGATCAGTTACTCGATGAATTATAAACTTTTATACCTCTATTTGATCTAACAATGCATCAAATAGATTGGTATATTGATGATAGTAAACAGAAACGCAAGATAGATTTGACTCTTCGTCTGTAGCCTATCTACTTTTATGTATTTTTAATCATTTTATATAGCTTGTTTTATTTTGTTGTAGATTTTATTTTTAATAAAAGATGTCTCAAGTGATATCTTTTATACTTTACTCTTTTTATATTTTGACATTGAGAACAATATCTCAATCTGGTTGGGTGGGGGAGATAGTTGATATATAATGTTAGTGTTAATTTTGTTTTGCTATCACTTTGTTCTCTAAAAGAAAATTCATCATAAATGACATAAGTAAAAGGTTCATTTATGCATTCTTAAAACTCATTCTAGTTCTAGAATAGTAGAGTAAAGAATACATTACTGAACTTTTGAAACACATTTTAATTGGTTTTATTTTTAATGCATTTTATGTATATTTGTTTGTTGCTTAAGTTTTTTATAACTCTTGCGTAAATAAGTTTGCTTTACTATCGATGTATAATCTCAAAATTATTTAGTTTAAATCACTTTTTCTATCTAGGTTTCTAAAGAATAACTTTCAAAATTATTTCTTGAGCACAATACTAAACCTTGTACTAAGATGGATGATTCAATATATATACCCAAGAGAATTTCTATGTTTAAGTATACATATTCTTTTTTAAACTCACATATCTTTGTGAGTGGGTAGAAAGGTTTAAGATAACAGCTTACTAATTTTTATTGATCTTTGAAATGGTTAATTTTTGTTTAAAATGACATTATTTGGGATGAGGAATAAATTAGTTGCTTAGCTGAAAGATGATAAAAAAAAATTAGAAAAGTAATATGGTAAGAAATTGTTCATATTTTGTAATGATTCCTTATGTTTTTTTTTAAAAAAAAGTATAAAAAAGAAGAAAAAAAAGAAAAGAAATCGATTTAGTTTATCAAAGTTTTTGTTCAATTTTAAAAAACAAAAGTCATTAAGAAGCAATTTTATCACCGAACTCTATATTTGTAAGATTTGCATAAAATAAATAATGTTTTAAAGCTAGTATGTGGTAAGAATAGTTTAACTGTAAACAACTGATTTTTCTATCTTTAGATCAATATTAATTTGTCTGTATGTTCTTAATTGTAATATTTTCTTGAGCGATTATCTGTTTCTCAACTCCATGAGTGAAGTCCTAACCCATTAAACAATTATTTACCTGTAAGGATATGGAGTTAAGACTTTTACTTGGAGAAACTTTTCAAGGCTATATATATTGTGGTTTATGGTAAGAAGGCTTCGGCTTTATTCACAAACAATTTTGGAAGTTATGATTGAAATAAACTTAATAGCGATTGTGATCTTGAATTGACGTTTTGTTTAAAATACTTAAGTAGTGTTCAAATTTTATTTATACTTGAATTGTTAGGGACTAGCAATAAGCTGGTTCGAGGGTGTGATGAATACTTGAAATTACACATTTAATAAGGATTTTACATCATTATTTTGTATTACTAGTATCTTTAACCCTTTTAACTTAAGTATGTTTACAATATTGTATATAATTAGCTTTTAACTATTTTGTGGTAGATTCGATAAAATAGGTATAACTTTCTACAAAAGAATTCAATTGGAGTGATTTTTGATCCTGTGAAGAGCTAACACAATGGGTCAATATATTGTATTTCACAAGGCATTTGAAATTTGAGCGTTTAGAGGGTGAAAATAGTCTAGAACAGAACTGATCTACAGTACAGGCCCAGTTCGAATAGTCATCGGTATTTGGCCCATAACTATAGATATACATATCTAATCTATATGAGATAACTTAATTTAGAAAGATAAGAGATTTATCTACAATTTTAATATTTTAAATGAAAACTAATTCGGACCACATTAATTCTAAATTGGGCAATCAAGTGGGTGCATTAATGATAATCAATGCAAATTAGTTGCTACCCTTCTTGACTTTTATCATCGAAGTGGTTTCTTCTTTATTTGTCTTGATTTATTCATATTTTTTTATAAACTGTTGATCTGTTTATGCCTAAAGCATGTAATTAAAGAGCTAAATTTTAGTTCAAAATACTTATCTTTTATATTATCTCTTTGTAGTGTTATTTCTCTTGTTTACTACTCTAAAGTCATGTTATCTCTTCTTCCATCTCTTTTCTTTTTCTTTAATTTTATTATGTCCAAATAATTTTCTTTTTACTAAGGTAAAAGGGTAAAACTCTTGGTAAGGTAATAAGATATACTTAACTCATATTTATAAATTTAATGTTTCATTTTTAAGTTATGCAAATTTATATATAATGTATTTATTTTGTTTACAATATTAATACTCTTTCTTATAAAGTGATGTATCTTAATTTATCATAGACAATTTTTGTCACGCCCCAGACCCAAAAGATCCGACACACGACATCACTTACATTCATTCACTGCATGTGCACTCATAAATAATATTACACAAAATTTTCAACTTTCATTCAACACAGAAATCCTTAGCAAGTTGCTAGTAAGTTCAACACTAAAATCAACCATAACCTAACATATAAATATAAACTTCTCTTGACAATATTTAAACATTCATTTCAATTTCTTTCAGAATTATAGCAATTGAATTATGACTGGGACAATTATTAAACCGGAGATACGCAGAGTTTTCTCAGAGATTAACACTCTACTACGTCACCAGTAGCAACTTTGTTACCGGGAGCCCAGAATATATCCATTGCAAATTCTTACTTAAAATCATCCAATAACCACACTTTATAAAACTTAAACCAAATCCAATCCACACACAATGAAATAATACATAAGTATTTATTCAATAGGGACAAACCAAATATCCTATCCCACGTGTCCCCAAATGAAACACACAACAACCTAGCAACTTAGGGAACCCAAGGAACAGCAGAAGCCTTGCCAAATCCGCTAAGCACACATGTACCTTATTTACCTGAAATCACCATAAACTATAATGAGTATAAAACTCAGTAAGCATACTAATTTTTCATATATCAAATACAAATACATATATGTACACAATGCATATGTATGATATGCTGTGATCAATCAAAATCATAATCTTATCAAATCACATATCATGTAAGCGCTTACACATTCTTTCAAAACACATAATAGGAATACCATCACTCAACTACTACTTAGTAGGACTTACATATCACATATCACATAATGAGCCAAATGTCACTCGTAGGTGACATACCGTATGAGAGGAATAGTACAAGTGAGGTCCTTAAATCACACATATATAACGCTTATGCCCGAAGGTAAAAGCCAAACCCTCACCCTGATCATCGGTGAGTCCTCTCACATGTACCAATACGCCACCACACGAATGTGATGACTCACACTTCCTTTAGGTACCAATAGGATCCTCCCTACATACGGAACACATAACATATACCAATCCCGAAGGAAAGGCCACACATAAAGGCTCCACAAATCACATAAAATGCCTACTAAGTTAACAGTGAGTTCAAGTACCCTCAAATCACAAAATATTTCTCATGGACATATTACACTTCAAAAGCTTTCTTTGTTAAACGCATCTTATTTTGGAAAGCTCACTTTCAAAAACACATGTATGTCCATGCTCAATGTCAATGCTCACATTCATAAATATATATTCACATTTCATATCAAAATATACTTTGACATATCATAAACATATTCTTAACCCCATTTACAAAATCATACAAAACAATTATTATGTTTATTGTGATTCCAGTAGTAAGTCTAGTATACTTACCTCTTAACACTTTCAGCTACAAGGCTTAAATCTCCTTAACCTATCAATGGAGATTAATCATTTCATAAGCCTCACAATTCACACAAAATACTTTAAATAGCTTACAAAATTATACACAGTGCATTTATCACATCAAATTGGTCTAAATATTTGGTTTCTCAAAACCTGTCATTCTGACCACTTACACTTAACAAAAATTTCTAATACATCAAATGATGTCCAATTACTCCGAAATTAGAATATATCATTCTTGACTCATATATACTTCTTATATATGAATATTATATCAAAATTCCTACACAATCCATTCCATACACACCATCGAATCCAAACTACAAACCTAACAGGATCAAGATACTTACTGAACAGTATTCAATCTCCCAATTTTATAAAATCATATACTAACTCAAAAATTATAAAACTACCACATAATTAATCTTGACACATATCTCAGTCCATGATAAATATTTGGCTTCCAAATAACTGCCAAAAGTATTTTAAAACTATTTTATTTCATAACTTTAAAAATCTGTTAATCAAATACTACAATGAGCTGATACACTTTAGAAATTCATAACACTTCAACCACATTGATCCAAATTCTCAATTCCGAGTATATCATATTAGACATATAAAATTATCATATTCCACAAATTCATAATTTTTAAAGATCATTCAGCAGGTCAAAAATTATTTTCCACTGTATCATACTGTTTACATAGGAAATTTCCAGAATTCCAGGGTCATTTTGGTAAATTCACTAAAAATTCAATTTCCGAGATTTTCAGTCGATTCAAAGTTTCAGATGATCCTAAACATGTCTAATTTCATATACTCAAAATTCAAAACCAGAATCGAATCACAACAATTTATAAAATTCCTAGATCAAGAGGTTATCCAGCAGAAATTCCATAATTCATCATGATTTATCAAACTATCTTATAGATCATCATCAATTCTCACAACATCAAACGAAATACACATCAAATCCTTAATTATACATATTTCCAGAAATCAAAACTTAAAGAAATTAACTTAATTAACACCAATAAATTGATAATTAGTTGTGATATACCTCTAAAGATCCAAAATTCTCATTTTCTTCTTCTTTTTCTTCTTCTTCTTCTCTTTCTCTCTCCTTTATTTCTCTCTTCTCTCTCTAAAAATGGGTAGCTCGACCAAAATGAGAGAATTAGGGTTTTTAAAAGTGTATTTTTATACTAAGTGGTTAATTTTTTGTATTTACGAATTCACCCCCAAAACTTTCAAAGTATAACAATTTGGTCCCTAAAATAATTCCAAAGTCTTGCAAATAAACCCAATACTAATAGTATATCCTTAACCTATAAAAACACTACTAATAACAATATATAAATCAAGGATCACCCACATACAAATAAAATACGTATATTTATATATATAAATATACATATTCTTATCGGTTATGGATACTGGTTACTACAATTCTCCCCTCCTTATAAGAATTTCGTCCTCGAAATTCATAACTTAAGCACATAGATGAGGATACTTAGATCTCATTTCTTCTTCTCATTCTCAATTTTCCTTTTCAACTGTATAGTTTATTCATAAAACATTTACAAAGCAATCTTCCTTGTATATAGGATTTGCTCATTGTGGTCCAAAATCCTAATAAATACTCATTCATATGTTAGATTATCTCTAAGTTGGCTCATAGCTGAGTATACGAGAGGAGTACGAAACATATATCCATAAAATAAACATATGACACACATTATGGACTTATAAAATTATACACACATATTTTTATTCTTTTTTCCCATTCGTTCAATATTTAATGGGTATCTATACACTTCACCTTTCATTCATTAAAGAATAACATAGATGTAGAATACCCATACTAATCTCTTACATAAAATTCTTAACTCCTTTAAAAATTTTAATCCCTTCAACATATACTCATACGTCATAATATCATTCACTACCTTGATATCATTCAAAAAAAAAATGTAGTATTTCTACGCAACTAAGTTGTCATTCAAATCAGAATATTGAAAGCATTATCTTAAACGATCAAAAATCAACTTCAATAAAAAGACCTTTAGTTCAACTGATTCTTAAACTATAGATCTTAACATTATATCTCTTACTTTAACTCTTAAAAAATAGTCCACCTTATTGGACATCATTTTCTCATTGAGATTGACATGTCTGCTTTTTCTAATATGCTCGATTTCAAATAGAAAAGATTCTACTAGCACAATTACTGCGATGGCAAATATGATTCTTTTAACTATTCCTTTAACGTCATCCACGTAAAAGGAAAGGACAAAACGATTATTGATTTTCTTTCATAAAACTCTATAAATAGCCTAAACCTCATAATCACTTTTCTAGCAATAAATAAAACCAACCTTCTTACCATCTTCATAATGAATCCCATTATCATAACTCCTCCTGTTCCTTTTTCCCCACCACAATTTCCAGACCTAATTAAAACCAGAACACTCTATTCCCGTGCCAAAGAATTCATCAGACACTACGCCATCTTAGCAGTCCAAGAACACGGCCTCACAGTTCTTGGTGGCCCTTTGTTCAACTTAGAATACCCTTTCTTTCACCTGCACTCTTTTTTCCCATTTTCCCAATGGTCCAAACCTGTCCTTTACTTGTTATGGTACCTGTTGGATCTGTATACAATCGCCATGGAATTCCCATTACTTAGAACCCTCCAAAAATTAGAAAAATGTGATGAAGATCATCCAGCCCTGATTTTTCTCCAATGGTTTTACCCAAAGACATGGTGGATAACTAAATTTCAATACATGATTGCAAACAACACAAATGCTGCAGTCCCCAGACAACATCTTTGGTCAGTCTTACTTCTCCAACGGAAGGGTATGATTATTTCAGATCACGAGATTCATTATTACCCCACTGTTAAGGATTACTTCACATTTACCCTTTCACTAAAGGGATCAATTAAGCTCTGGCCTGAAGAAGTAATTCAGCAAAAGAGAGAACTTGAAAGAATTCTTGCTCAGGAAAATCAAATAATTCCTCCGTCTGTTTGGATCTCCCCAGAAGATGCTGCACCTTGGGAACAAGTTGAAGCTGACTTTACAGAAGACCTGAATTTTGCCAATATACTCAAATTCCAACAAAGACAAAAATATCATCTTTCACATCTCAGAAATACAGATTACTCTACTCATCATCACCATATCCCAAACATGACTTATTATGCCAGATACAGACAAGCAATGGATAACCTTCACCAATGGCCTCAGCTAACTGTCCCGACAGAACCTACCCAATCTCAGCCAGTTGTCCCGACAGAACCTACTCAATCTCAGCCAGTTGTCCCGACAGAACTTGACCAACACCAACCCAATCTTGACTTATCCCTCTTTCAAGACTCTCAACCTTATCCAACCGACACCCAAATCCAAGAGGAAGCCAACACATCCCTCATCCAGACCAGCTCACCTGGAGAAGATCAAGATATGGTAGACCCACATTCCACTCCGCCAGAGCCCTCATTCAATGTATGGGAACAACAACTCCATAAGTTCCTCTCTCACGGATACGACACTGATGAAAGCGACCAAGGAGACTCATTTTGACCTACATTACTGTTTCTATTTTCACAGAAACTAGATCCGTGTTGCTCTATCACATCAAAGAGAGACTGATTACTGCTTTATCTTTATGTCAAGTGTGCTTTATCTTTCTTCATATCTGCTTTTAATCTATCGGCCAAAAATTAATGTTAAGACCACAAAATCTTTGTAATTAATAAAGTTAATTTGGCCTCATGTCCAAAGTCCAATTGTTAGCTCAAAAAGTCTTCAAGTCATTGATGTATTGTCGACCATTAGTGCCAAAATGGTTAAGTCCCTAAATCCATGAAATAGGCTTTTATTGACTTTTCTTAATTATCTTACCTAACTTATCACACTTCCGACACAATTTTTATCAAACTTACATATCAACATATATTTATTCAAGATTTTGCGACCTATTGTCCCTTATAAAATGATAAAGTAAAACTCATTCTCTTTTTTTTTTGTTTTACCTCACAAGTATCGAGAAAAATATATACTTGAACATACTTACACATATGCTCCACAGCTATTATCAATTTGTTTCTCTATAAATACATTATTATTGCATCCTTATACAAACTCAAAAATATTCAAAGATTAGGGTGAGCATAACAATGGAGGAAACCTCAGCTCGTCGATTCACAAAAATTTGTGTCTTTTGTGGATCCAACCCTGGGAATACTGAAGAGTTTACAAAAGTTGCAGAAAATCTTGGTAAGGTATTAGCTGAGCGAAATATACATTTAGTATATGGAGGAGGTAACCGAGGGTTAATGGGGTCTGTGGCAAAAGCTGCACACAATAAAGGTAGTCGAGTTTTGGGTATCATTCCAAAACCTCTAGCTATTGAAAGTGTTGTAGGAAAAACAATTGGGGATGAGTTACAAGTCTCATCTATGCACGAGCGAATGGCTCAAATGCTTAGGCATGCGGATGCTTTCATAGCTCTACCAGGAGGTTTCGGGACCTTGGAGGAAATTTTTCAAATTGTCTCATGGGCACAATTACAAATCCACCAAAAACCCATTGGTTTGTTAAATGTTAATGGTTTTTACGACAGGTTGATATCTTTTCTTGACTATGCAGCGGGAACACAATTCATCCCACTTCTAGCACGACGGATTCTTATTTCAGCTCCAACTGTTGATCAACTGATTGATCAATTGCAGTCTTTTATTCCTCTGTCTAATCCAACATTGCATCAGTTAGATTGGTCTACTCATGACAGTCAGAAGAAGCGTAAAATAGACTTAAATCTCACTCCGTAGCCTCTATTGTATTTTTGTTGCTGCTATTGTTGTTGTGTTGTTGTTTTCCTTTTCAATAAAAGTTGTTTCAATTGATGTCTTCAATACTCTACTTCTCTATATTTTGTCATTGAGAAAATTATCTCAATTTGCTCTATCACATGCAAATTATCATTATAAGATATTCAACATCACTCTTACTAAGCATATTAGTCATAACTTAAAAGAAAATCTAAATGGTAACATTAAGATCCACAAGGTACCATTATCCACAACAATAACAATCTTAGCAGCTCTTGGATACTGTGTCATCTTCACAAAATCATACAAAATTTAAGGAATATGTCAAACTTTTACACAACAAAGCTACAAATACAATCCTAAGGATTTGGCATCTGCTCGGTTCCCTTGACTCGACACTTAAAAGTCTACAGAATCATATCTTAGCTCTGATACCAATAAAAGCTGTCACGCCCCAGACCCAAAAGATCCGACACACGACATCACTTACATTCATTCACTGCATGTGCACTCATAAATAATATTACACAAAATTTTCAACTTTCATTCAACACAGAAATCCTTAGCAAGTTGCTAGTAAGTTCAACACTAAAATCAACCATAACCTAACATATAAATATAAACTTCTCTTGACAATATTTAAACATTCATTTCAATTTCTTTCAGAATTATAGCAATTGAATTATGACTGGGACAATTATTAAACCGGAGATACGCAGAGTTTTCTCAGAGATTAACACTCTACTACGTCACCAGTAGCAACTTTGTTACCGGGAGCCCAGAATATATCCATTGCAAATTCTTACTTAAAATCATCCAATAACCACACTTTATAAAACTTAAACCAAATCCAATCCACACACAATGAAATAATACATAAGTATTTATTCAATAGGGACAAACCAAATATCCTATCCCACGTGTCCCCAAATGAAACACACAACAACCTAGCAACTTAGGGAACCCAAGGAACAGCAGAAGCCTTGCCAAATCCGCTAAGCACACATGTACCTTATTTACCTGAAATCACCATAAACTATAATGAGTATAAAACTCAGTAAGCATACTAATTTTTCATATATCAAATACAAATACATATATGTACACAATGCATATGTATGATATGCTGTGATCAATCAAAATCATAATCTTATCAAATCACATATCATGTAAGCGCTTACACATTCTTTCAAAACACATAATAGGAATACCATCACTCAACTACTACTTAGTAGGACTTACATATCACATATCACATAATGAGCCAAATGTCACTCGTAGGTGACATACCGTATGAGAGGAATAGTACAAGTGAGGTCCTTAAATCACACATATATAACGCTTATGCCCGAAGGTAAAAGCCAAACCCTCACCCTGATCATCGGTGAGTCCTCTCACATGTACCAATACGCCACCACACGAATGTGATGACTCACACTTCCTTTAGGTACCAATAGGATCCTCCCTACATACGGAACACATAACATATACCAATCCCGAAGGAAAGGCCACACATAAAGGCTCCACAAATCACATAAAATGCCTACTAAGTTAACAGTGAGTTCAAGTACCCTCAAATCACAAAATATTTCTCATGGACATATTACACTTCAAAAGCTTTCTTTGTTAAACGCATCTTATTTTGGAAAGCTCACTTTCAAAAACACATGTATGTCCATGCTCAATGTCAATGCTCACATTCATAAATATATATTCACATTTCATATCAAAATATACTTTGACATATCATAAACATATTCTTAACCCCATTTACAAAATCATACAAAACAATTATTATGTTTATTGTGATTCCAGTAGTAAGTCTAGTATACTTACCTCTTAACACTTTCAGCTACAAGGCTTAAATCTCCTTAACCTATCAATGGAGATTAATCATTTCATAAGCCTCACAATTCACACAAAATACTTTAAATAGCTTACAAAATTATACACAGTGCATTTATCACATCAAATTGGTCTAAATATTTGGTTTCTCAAAACCTGTCATTCTGACCACTTACACTTAACAAAAATTTCTAATACATCAAATGATGTCCAATTACTCCGAAATTAGAATATATCATTCTTGACTCATATATACTTCTTATATATGAATATTATATCAAAATTCCTACACAATCCATTCCATACACACCATCGAATCCAAACTACAAACCTAACAGGATCAAGATACTTACTGAACAGTATTCAATCTCCCAATTTTATAAAATCATATACTAACTCAAAAATTATAAAACTACCACATAATTAATCTTGACACATATCTCAGTCCATGATAAATATTTGGCTTCCAAATAACTGCCAAAAGTATTTTAAAACTATTTTATTTCATAACTTTAAAAATCTGTTAATCAAATACTACAATGAGCTGATACACTTTAGAAATTCATAACACTTCAACCACATTGATCCAAATTCTCAATTCCGAGTATATCATATTAGACATATAAAATTATCATATTCCACAAATTCATAATTTTTAAAGATCATTCAGCAGGTCAAAAATTATTTTCCACTGTATCATACTGTTTACATAGGAAATTTCCAGAATTCCAGGGTCATTTTGGTAAATTCACTAAAAATTCAATTTCCGAGATTTTCAGTCGATTCAAAGTTTCAGATGATCCTAAACATGTCTAATTTCATATACTCAAAATTCAAAACCAGAATCGAATCACAACAATTTATAAAATTCCTAGATCAAGAGGTTATCCAGCAGAAATTCCATAATTCATCATGATTTATCAAACTATCTTATAGATCATCATCAATTCTCACAACATCAAACGAAATACACATCAAATCCTTAATTATACATATTTCCAGAAATCAAAACTTAAAGAAATTAACTTAATTAACACCAATAAATTGATAATTAGTTGTGATATACCTCTAAAGATCCAAAATTCTCATTTTCTTCTTCTTTTTCTTCTTCTTCTTCTCTTTCTCTCTCCTTTATTTCTCTCTTCTCTCTCTAAAAATGGGTAGCTCGACCAAAATGAGAGAATTAGGGTTTTTAAAAGTGTATTTTTATACTAAGTGGTTAATTTTTTGTATTTACGAATTCACCCCCAAAACTTTCAAAGTATAACAATTTGGTCCCTAAAATAATTCCAAAGTCTTGCAAATAAACCCAATACTAATAGTATATCCTTAACCTATAAAAACACTACTAATAACAATATATAAATCAAGGATCACCCACATACAAATAAAATACGTATATTTATATATATAAATATACATATTCTTATCGGTTATGGATACTGGTTACTACAATTTTTATAGTTGGCACAATAAATTCTTGAAATTATTTATAAAATACCCTTTCTTATAAAGTATAAATCTTCATTTATTGTAGACAAATATAAATATTGGCATAAAAAATAAATGAACCTATTTATAAAATTTTGTGTATAATAATTGAAAGAAATAAATATAAGTTAATATATAAATGGTGATGAATTTTAATTGTTATGTCTTCCAATTGAAACCTCTTTTGTGTGTGAGGATTTTAATTGAGTTATAAAAAAAGTTGAATATAATTTTATTTTAGATGCCAATAGTAGATTCTCCTAACCTTAGCTTTTATTTTAATTGGTTAATTGAATTATTATTTGTAAACTTCTTATACTGCTTTAATTATATTTAAAGTATTTATAGTTTATAATTTTAATTTCACTTCCCTGTGGATCGATCTCGTTCTCACCAGATTATTTATTACTTTGATAATTCTGCACTTGGGAATAAACTCTTATATTCTATGCTTGTCAGCAAACAGTCGTCCAAGTACTCGATTTCTTCATTAATCACGTAGGCATTGAAATGAACCAATCTGGATAGTGTGTAAATGATAATTTTAGGCATATCCTAGCCTGTCCTACTGAGCATGTGTTTTAGATTGCCGATCAAGTCCTTTGAATCTAAATATATTTTTCGTTGTCTAGCCTTACTGGGGCCTGGCTCGACGACTATTATCATGGACTTGTCTTCGAAGTAGGTTATCCTACAAGAAATGGTGAGTTTTGAAAAGAACTGTTTCATAGAAAAATATTTGACTGAACCTTTAAAAATTAACTTCTTTTGAGCTTAAAGACCTTAAGTCCAAATTTAACTTTTTGGGAGAACATATATAATGATAATTAATGATATCATATTTCATAATTTAGCAACGTATACTATAATATTGGCCAATAGGAAATAAAACGATAGAATTCATTCTAAAGCCCGTGACTAACACCGTCGATACTAAAAGAGTCATGTGTGTGTGTGTGTGTCTCTCTCTCTCTCTCTCTCTCTATATATATATATATATATATTTTAAATGAATCGTTTGGATATTGATCATGCATACGTTTGATGTCAATTTTTTTTTAAAAACAAAATCAACGAAACCTTGCACAATTTAATTTGATTAATATTTGAAATTTCACCTTTTATATATTTTATTAATTAAATTGATTAAATTTTTTAATATATGTAATGTTATCTTTTTTGTAATAATAGAATATATGACCCTTGTAATTGGCCACCATAAAATTGCTTCACCACCACCATAATCAGCATGGTCATCACTTCTAAACCCCATTATTGTTTATATATATATGCATCTAAATATAGTTCTTTGTATCAAAGAATTTCATGTAAACCTCGATTGTTTGTAAAATTAAGCAATCAAGTGGGTGCATTAATGATAATCAATACAAATTAGTTGTCATCTTTCTTGATTTTTATCATTCAAGTGGTTCCTTCTTTATTTATCTTAATTTATCCATATTTTTTTATAAACAGGTGGTCTGTTTATGTTGGAGTTGGTGCTCACGTGCCATTCCAATATTGTATGAATATTAATTGTTAATATTTATACAATAAACATTTCGAATAAAGATTGTTAATATCATATTAATATGGTAGAATGCTTGTAACATTATAGACATTGTTTGATCTGAAAGAGTTCAGATCTGGTCTAAAGGAGTTTAGATCAGAACTAATAGTTATCAAAGCTGAGAGTTATAAATGCTAAGAGTTAGCACTGTTAAGAGTTAACAGGTTATAAGAGTCAGCGAGGTCTAAAGAGTTAGAACCTGTCTATAATGAGACAAAGACCTGAGAGTATACTTGTAATGATATAGTTGCAAAGAGTTGCAAAGAGTTGCAATAGGTGTTAAGAAATATCATTATGTAAGTATGTCTCAAAGATAAGGTTCCTGATCTATAATCACCAATGCGGGTCTATCGATGATTCACTTTATATAGATTAGTGTATGTCTATATCTGACTGGTTCAGCTAGTTGTTCTTAGCTGACCATGAGCTTAGAGCTTGTATAGGCATACAGGTATCCAGTCAGGACTGGATACTGAACAGACTTATGAGGACCCCAATAGATATCCTATGACACCGTCAAAGGAAGGTCCTCTCGAGTTGAGTAGTATTCGTGGTCCTTTGACCTGAGCGCCACGGTGGTCTTGTGAGTGATCCATCATGCTTTGGTTCTACATATGTCAGAGACCTTTCATGGTCTGACCGCTATGTGTCGCTGGGTATGGTCCGATGCTCATGGAGTCCGGTGTGTGTAGATACGGGATCCGTCAGCTTACGTAGGTAAGTTGTATATCCGATGCTCCGAGATTGTATTTCATAAAGTCTTGTGGCCACAAGCATAAACCCGGGAAAAGAGTTTCCCACAGGGTTAAACAATATAGCAAAAGTGTTTGCGTATATTGTTTATCGAGATACGAATCTGGAGATAAGGTTATAGATGAGCAAATGGGGATTTGATGGTGCTGATCTATATCCCTGCACATACAGGATATAAATGATGGAAGGATTATACGTATACGTTATGACCTCAACTTGTATGGTCTGACACGCTGATTTGTAATATTCATAACGTGTGCGTGGGGCATCGATTACGGATTAATGGAACAGTTCCATTTGACAAATCGGGTGTGGACTTAGAAAGTCCCAATATGAAATGTACTCTTTGAGCACTTGGGCAGTGTACCGTATTGAATTGTTCAATACAGTATAATTCAACAATTACTAAGGTTACGTTAACTAAAGTATATGGTTACATGGTGGGACCCACTTTAGGTTAACTTGGTAACCGAATAAGGATATAATAGTAATTTCACTTTATGATTATTTAATTGTTAAATAATAAGAATAAATATTTATTTATTTAATTGTTAAATAAATGATTTAATTTAACTATGATTAAAGGTTAATCATATGGTTAATTTAGTTAACTTTACTTAATGATTAAGTAAAGGTTAACCTAACCAAGGTTAAGTTAGTTAATTATGGTTAGAATAATTAAATATTTATTAACTTAAAGGTTAAGTTAAAATAATCTAACTAAGGTTAAATGTTAACTAAGGTTAGGTTAAACCAAATGAAATGCAAATGAAATTCAAATTAGTTTGGAATTTATGCATTAGTATATAAAGTGAAATGAAATTGAAAATCATTAAGTTTTTAGTTTATATGTTTTGCATTTTTGGGAGCCAATTCAATTTGAGAAATTGAAATTGTTTGTTTTGTGTTTTAAGTGTTAGAACAACAAAACAAATTAGAAAAATAGTTTCTAAATGTAATAACTAAAAATATGATTTGTTTTATTTATTCAAGAGTTGAATAAAAGGAAAAATAAATTTAATTAAGTTAAATAGTTTAACTTTGAAAAATGTTTAAGAGTTAAACACATATGCTGGATTAAGATGCTGCCATTCTAGACAATCAAACCCACCCTTGTTGATTGCTAGAATTGATCAAAGATTCATTTCATGGTGGACTTCAAGAAAATTAATCCAAAGACTTCATTGGTGATATTTTCTCAATATCGAATTTTAGTTTAATCAAATGTTATTTTCTGTGTTCATTGTATTTAATCTTCCGCTGTGCACATATATGTATGAGATATGTATATTGTTTGTATGATGAACACAACCCACATACAAGCACCCTAATTAATTTGCCCAACCCAACACACCCAACAGTTTATGTCCAAAATATATAATGATAATTCTTTTGGGAGAACATATATAATGATAATTAACGATATCACATTTCATAATTTAGCAACGTATACTATAATATTGGCCAATTGAAATAAAACGGTAATATTCATTCTAGAGCTTATGACTAACACTGTCGATACTAAAAGAGTTGTATATATATATATATATATATATATATATATATATATAATGCATGAATTGTTGGGATATTGATGATGCATACATTTGAAGTCAATTTTTTTTTTAAAAAAAACAATCTAAGAAACCTCTGCACAATTTAATTTGATTAATATTTGAACTTTGACCTTATATATTTTATTAATTAAATTGATTAATATTTTTAATAAATTTGATGTTACCTTTTTTTTTAATAATAGAATATATTATCCTTGTAACTGGCCACCATAAAATTGCTTCACCAGCACCATAATCAGCATGGTCTTCACATTGCAACCCCATTAGTGTTTACATATATGCATCTAAAAATAGTTCTTTGTATCAAAGAATTTCATGTAAACCTCGATTGTTTGTAAAATTGTAACCATCCAGTGACTCTTAAGTTGTTTGTTGGATTATTTTACAATATTAAAAAAAATTAATAGCATTAATAGTAATATTATTTGTATCACTTAAATTAATAATTGAATATCATTATTCTTAATTTTTTAATTTAATTAACAATCTAAATTATTTTCGATATTATACCAAAACTCTAATTTCAATATCATAAAATAACCTTGGATTATTTGCTGAATTGTAAACATCCGTGACTCTTACGTTGTTATCCCTTTGCAGAACTTCCATAACGTACTATAACTCGTCCAAGAAAAAGGAAAGAGGGCAGCGTTACACGTGTCAAATATAACGAGGATTCACAGAACATTCCTTGGGTTGGAAAAAAAAGAAGAAGTCCAATTCCACATTGAAGTTGGATTATGACTGCTTCAGCAAATTACTATTTATTTAGAACGAACTTCTTTTATTTTTATCCTAAATTTGACGATTCAAATCCAGTCTAATAAAACCACTCTCCCTTTCACTTTCTCTTTATTTATTTATTTTTTTAATCTCTCCATTTTAAGCCGCCACACGGTTAAATTTATTTTTTTTCCAATTAATAAATATTATCCGAAACCAAAATCTTTTTCATATAAATTCACGGAGAGCACCCCGTTTTTCTAATTCACACTCCAATTCCATTACCTCACAGGAATCAGAATCCTAACAAACTCTTAACGCACTATAACGACACCGTTTTGCTGCCTGTTTTTCTCCCTTCTCTTCTCCTTCTTCTTCTTCTTCTCACTTGTTCGATCCTGCATTTATTGTCCATTGAGCCGCAGCTCCGTTCCTTCATTGCCACAATCAAAACGAGAGTGTGTGTGTGTGTGACAAGTGAACGCGGCTATGTGTGTGATAGTGGAAGGAGACGAAAAGAATGACGTATTGGTGCCGCCAACGAATTTCTCAATGGTCGAAGAAGGCATTTACAGATCCGGCTTCCCTCAACCGCCCAATTTCGGCTTCCTGAAAACCCTAAATCTTCGATCCATCATGTAATTTTATTTTCATTGATCTTATGCATGCAGCCATTTTATTATTATTTGAAATTCTATATTTTCTTTTGTTTAATTTATTTTCTAATAATGAGCATTCATTATTCTTACGTTTCTTGATTTCTTTTTGAGAAATCTCTTTATTTATTTCGAATTTTTAATAAACTTTATTACTTTTATGACTAATAATTGATATTCAATTAATATTGCGTGTAATTTTTAACAGATATTTGTGTCCAGAGCCATATCCAGAAGAAAATTTGAAGTTTCTTGATGCTCACAATATTCGGCTGTTCCAGTTTGGAATTGAAGGCAAAACGGTACAGCTTTGATCTTATTTACGAGATAGAAATTGAATTGAAAGCTCTAGAAGAAAAAGCTTTACAGCATTAGCAAATAGCAATAGTTTTAAGAAGAGAATAATTGTTGGCAATCTCTCAATATGGCGCTAATGGAATATAATTGAAGTTGTTGGATCTTTTGTTTTGTCTGTTTGCTTAATATTTGTATGCATGTACAGGAGCCCCCTGTATCAATTCCCAGGGATACTATCATGGAGGCTCTGAAAATCTTAATTGGTACTGAAATTAGTTTTGTAGATAGATTAACTTTTTTAATTTTTATTCGTTTAGAATCTTAATTATGCCTCTGTTTCAATATATGTTCAATTTTCTTTTTCCTTTTTTTTTTTTTACATTTCTTATTTATATGTATTTTCTTTTTTTGTGTTTTCAGATGTGAGAAATCATCCAGTTTTGATCCATTGCAAACGCGGAAAGGTATGTTCAAGTTATAGTTCTGTTTATCATCTAATGAAAGTTAGGATTTTGTATATATTTATGACCCATTTGAAAGCTAGAATACATGCTTCCTTCAACTTATGTGTAGCAAGTATTTGAACAGAAATTCAAATTTGCATGTTTGTATTATTGACATGTTAAAATCTGCCTCTTTTGTTTATTAGATTTTGTGCCTGTTTCATTTCTAATTGTTCGAGATGTGTTTTGAATGAATTTCAATAAGATTAGTGCATGTTTGTTCAGGGGCAATGTAGTTTGACTTGTAATAATTTTGTTTTCTAGTGTATTTTCAAATATTTTGTTAAAGAGGGTAAGCTCAGGACCTTTCCCATCTCATGAAAACTAAATCTAGTTTTCTGTTAATAATCTAAGTTTATGAGTGACAGTTGGGTCTGTTCTTCTTCCTACTCGATTTTACTCTATTGAGTACTTCAGAAAAGTCCATTTGCTGTTTTTCAGACTCTTCACTAATTATGGTTTTATGATTCTTATGCTGGAATTATTCTCTTGAAAGAGATGAATTTCTTTGGCATTTCTGTCATCTTATCTTGTGGACTTCTATCTGGAAGACCCTTAAAATTTTTGTTTGTTTAGTTATTTGTTTTCTTTATTTATTTATTTTTCCCCAATTTCTAGAGATTCTCTGTTGCATCCAGGGCATGAATGTTTTATTTCTTTGAATGACAAAATTTATCTGAATGCACATTCCTGGCCTCAAGATTTTAGTTAAGGGTTTAAGTCAGATTTGGCATTTGGTATCTTAGTTCCTGCTCACTTTCAGTTAATAATGCATCTTAATGAACTCTTAGGTATTTGAGTTTAGCTTTGATGTCTATATAAGGCAGTTTTGATGATCGACTTTCTTATTTTACTCCAGCATCGTACGGGTAGTCTTGTTGGTTGCTTGAGAAAATTTCAGAACTGGTGCTTGTCTTCCATATTTGAGGAGTACCGGCGTTTTGCTGGCTTGAAATCCAGGAATACTGATTTGAGGTTTATAGAGACATTCGATATAAGTTGCTTGAGGCAGTGCCTGTACAGCCTTATCTATCAGTACCAAGGATATGGTTCGAAGAAGAGGCGGTTGCTCTACAGAGAAGAAAATTTACAGAAGCCCCAAGTGACTCCAATTTAGCTTGGGCGGAAGCTTTAGTGATCACTATATTTTGGTTTTTGCTATACACATCTTTCTTATAAATTCAATTTTTTTACCTCAGTTTTCATTTTTTTGATGTAGGTTTAGTACAAAATATATGTAAAGATAAAGTTCTCAGATTTGCATTTTTTTCATTATTTTTTTTTAATGTAGCTTTGTTACAGAATATTATGAAAAGATCAAGTTCTCAAATTCAAGACGATGATATTTTAAGACTCATCTTTCAGTTGTTTTTTATTTTTATTTTTATTTTTATTTTTTGTTTTTGTTTTGCTCTGCTTTTGGCACGTTTTAGTTTAGTTTTTGAAATTATTCAAAATGTTTTCTTATATATATTTAAATAATTTTCTCTATGTAGGATTTGGTTTTTAAAATTATTCATTCTCTATGTAGGATTTGGTTTTTAAAATTATTCAAAATGTTTAATACATTATATATGGTTAAATAATTTCCTCTAATTAATTAGGTAAGGTGGGTTTTTGTCTCCCGTTGCTTATTCATTTTGACAAGATCTGAAAACGTTTGTTATCGTAACAAAATACAAGTTTAAAAGATGGAAAATTTTCTCGAAGAACTTCGTCATAAAATGGGTGAAAAGCAATAAAAATAAAATAAATATGATAATACATAGGCAGAAGAAAAAGAAAAATAATAAAAAAGAAAGTTAAATCTGATAATAGGTAAAAAGAAAACAATGAAAATAGTTTTAAGTCTAATAAATGATAAATCGTGAGAACAGTATCATGATAGCTGATAGCTGATAGCTTGAGAGTTGTATTTCAATATTAGGATATTGGAGGAGCAGGGTCCAAGTGAAAAAGAGATGAAAGCAAATAGAAATTATACCAATTTTGTTATTTGCACTAAAAGATGCAACCGAGTCATTAATTCCAAGTAGTTGGTGTTTTATTAATGTAAATTGTGAGTCCAATCATAGACATTCAGGTAAAATGCCCCAATTAACAGTTATGGGGTAAAAAGGGAAATTAATGCAAGTATGGGGGTAAAAAGGGAAGTAACTAGTGTCTTGATGAAATTTTGTGAATAAGTTATAGACTTATAAAATTATGAAATACATTTTGTATTTGAAGTAACTCGATATTTAATGTGTTAATTGTAAATTAATGTTGTATCCTAAATTTATAAGCATAATAATACTCATATTTGAGTTTGTGATGTTGTTTGTAATTTTTATTAGGTATAATACCTGCCAGTATTTGATTATGGTGACAACGGAAGTGTATAATTTATTTTAAACACTTCTTTTTTTAAACTAGTTTAATTTATTTTAATACTCTCCTTTTAAGTTTGTATTTCAATTGTATAATTTTTATTATGTTTATTCATCTCTTAAGTTTATTTTTCTTTTTTAAGTTTATTGTAAACACTATGAATATATGCTTTGATAAATAAGAATGTATGTCATGTTTTCTCTTCTTTTTAAATTTTTTTAATATTGTATCAAAGTTTTTTTTAAGTTAATTTTTCTTTTTCTACCACTTTAAGACCGCTTGTGAATAGTGTGTATAAATAGTATTGTTAAAATGCATTCGACTTGTAACTGTTGACTTGATTAGTTATTATTCTCATAATTCTCTTCTCAATTATGACTGTAATAAATAATTAAATTATTTTTTATAATATACAAAAACTCAATCAATTATTTATCATTCTTAATACCAATAATTTTTTCAAACTTACATCTACCAACTATCTCTTCTAGAAACTACAAATTAAAGTACTTTTAATTATACATTATTTATTTAGAATTATTTATAAATCTCATCCTTCTCTCACAACCATCATTAATGATGTTATCACACTTAACTCAACATATCACACTTAGCTTTGACAAGACAAAATAATATTTAGCGTTATAGTTGGCACTCTCACCTTGTTTATCATCCTACTTATCACTCAATCTCAAACATCATGTAATGCTTAGAAAACTCTTGCTAACACTTATGCTCGACCCTTTCGCAGTCACATCAAAAAAATTAAAGACCATATCAAACATACAACACAAGAATCTTAGTCAATCTTTGTTTTATGTAATCTATTAAATCTCGTGCTGACACACTTGCAGCATTCGACAAACTTATGCACCACAAAGATCTCATAGAGAAAATTCTTGATGGCCTTGATGAGCTTTATGAAAACTCATTAACAAGGAACTTTCTCTTCGCCTTCAATAGTCTCCATCTGTCATGCTTACTACCACAGTTAACTCAATCAATTTTTGATCTAATTTCAAATGTTCAACTAACACATCCCTTTGCTTTCAGTTTAACCTTATCCCACCACATCCTGTAGTATCCTTAGTCTTGGTACGACCGCTACTACACCCCATGGTGATCGTCTCTCCACCATGCATTTCCTTGGTCATTGTTAATAGTGTTGCACTCAAGGCCACACTGTTCCATAATGTCAAGTGTTTCACCAAATATAACCTATTTTGCAACTGCCTCTATTGCCATAGTCGCAACCTCGCTCTCCGAACCCTTGGAAACTATGAGCCAATCTTACTATAATCACCTTTTTGCACTCTTCAAGTTCGCTTTTTGATAGCGGGCCCTCTCATTATGTCACCTCCGACCTTGACAATCTCTTACTTCATACTTTTTATAACGGTTTTAATGACATTGTGATTAGTGATGGCATAAGTCTGCCTATCTCCCATATCGATTCCATATCTCATGCACTTTTACTTTAAATAATGTTCTTTGTGTTTCAATTATGAAAAAGAACCTTATTTCTATATCTCAATTTTATCAAACAAATAATATATCCACTGAGTTCTTACCCTCTTCCTTTCTTGTGAAGAATCTTTGCATAGTTGCAACCCTTTTACAGAGACGCACTAAGAATGACTGACATCTCCTATTCAATATTCTTCCTTTCACATTGCCTTTTCTAGTATAAAAACCACTTCCTTCGAGTGGCGTCATTATATCAGTCATTCTTTGCTATCAATGTTTAGGCATATTCAATAAGTTTAATTTAGAACTGTCGATTTTCATTGTAATTCTTATCAATGCAATAAAAGTCATAAGTTATTATTTTCTATTTCATTTATTGTCTTTTTATTGCCTCTTGAAATTATTTTCTTTGATGTCTAGATTTGCTTGTGACTTCTTCTGATGACTATAAATATTATGACATTTTTGTAGATCATGTTATAAAATATCTTTGGCTGTACCCACTCAAACAAAAATCTCAGGTCTTTGACGTCTTTATTTTCTTTAAGTGCTTGTTAAAAATTTCTTCCGATATAAAATTGTCACTCTTTATTCAAAATAATGGAGGGAATATCACTCTTTCTACAATTCTTGCTACCAATGAGATTTCTCACTTTACATCTCCCCCACATACGTTGAAACACAATGGGTACTTGAACGTCGTCATCATAACATTGTTGAAATTAGTTTATCTCTTCTATCTCATGCATCCATGCCTTTCTTATACTAGTTATCTGCTTTTTCAACTCCTGTCTACCTCATAAATAGCCTACCTACACCTATTCTTGAATTTTTGTCACCATTTACTAAATTCTTTAGTTAACCTCCCAACTACTCCAAACTCTGTAGCTTTGGTTTCTTCTATTATCTCTAACTTCGACCTTAATCTCCATATAAACTTGCCCTTGCTTTACTCTATATATATTTGTTGAAAATTCTTCCATTCAAAGTACCTATCTCTATCTTGACCCTTTCTCTTCTTGTATTTACACATCATGTCATTTTAAATTTATCAAGTTTATTTTTCCATTTAAATTTATGAAATATACTCAAGTTTGTTCATCTTTCAATACTATTTTACACCAGTGTCCCACAGTGTCGTTATTTCCAGTCATTCTCGTGCCATCTGAAGAATTATCCACTACGCTTTCTTCAACCCCAACGCTGCAGCACGTACTTCCTTATGCTGCAGTGCTCAGCCATTACCCATCATCACTGTGATGCCAAACTCTTCATTTTGCAGTTCTGACACTACCACTTCTACCACCGCAAGGCCCATCTCTTCATGTCGCGGCGCTACGACAACCGTTTCACCACACCACTATTAGGTGTGGTGTTTCAGTACAAAACCTATTTGGTGCATGTATGCATATGGTTTGTATTCATTGTTCATAAATACATATACATGCATCTTATACATTATATACGCAATAGAAGATGAAAATCTAATTTCTAAACAACGAATATAGTAAATTTTGTGTTTCATTACATTAATGAAATTAAATATATATTAATCATATTAATATTAAAATTAAGAATAATCACCTCCTAAACCTTTGGTGTGATTTAAGCTAGAATACCATTCGGAATAAGCTTGTTGGCATTTCTAAGACTCAACGGGTGGGTTTAAATTGCTAGAATAGCAGTTTTAATTTTTTCAGCACTGATTTAACTCTTAAACCCCGAGATTAACTCTTAATCTCTAGTTTAACTCTTAAACTATTTACCAAGCAATGAATTTGATTTTGTTTTTTAATTTTTGAATGACCAATGATCAAATTCAAAGCAATAATGGTGGCTTATTTTTGGAGAAGAAGATGAATAGTTCTCAAGCTTTTATTTTGTAGTTTTAACATTTAAAACATAAAATGAAAACTTTACCTTTCTCTCCACCCATGAAAGGCCACCTAATGCAAAAACTAGTCTCTTTTTTTTTTTGGGTTTAATTTCACGTATATAATAAATTAAATAATTTAATCTTGGTTAAACTTAACCTAATTTAAGTTAACATTTAACCCAAATTAGGTTAGCTTCACTTGTCCACCAAGTAGGTTAAATTATTATTATATTTAATTAACCTAACTTAAGTTAATAATTAACTAAAGTTAAGTTTTAACTTACTTTTTCAACAATTAAGTAATTAAATAATTAATTAACTTAATTGTAATTAATAATTAACCTAAGTTTAGTTAAATATTATTTAATTATTAAATTATTGAATATCCTTTTAACCTTAGGTTAAGTTAAACGTTATTTAATTATTAAATTGTTAAATATCCTTTTAATCTAACCATATCTTAACCATATGGTTATACTTAAGTTAAATATTTATGTAACATTTAAATAAATAAATATCTTAATTATTTAATAATAAAATATATGAAATTACCCTTAAGCTCTCACTTGGTTACCAAGTTAGCCTATAGTGGGTTCCACCTATCCACACATTTGAGTCAACTTAACCGATGGCTCATTATGTGTTATGTGTCAATATTTATGACAGGACCCGATCCGAGACCCTCTACTATAGATCCCAGCGGCCCTGCTGGGCACCCCGACGGAAGTTCCTCCGAACCTAACTGGGTATGTTGAGAAATTCCGCGAGGCAACCCCTTTTGAATTCTTGTTACTACTAAGAAGATCTAGTAATATACATGAAAACGACATCTTAATTTTAAAAACAAACGGACAGAGTTTCCCCTGTTTTTCGAAAAATCCGTATAAACCTGCAAAGGAAGTTCACTTCTAATTCCAACACATCTCAATTCTACCAATTCGGACCTCTGGTCCTTTCCAAATCAAATCCAACACAACTCAATTATTTCGTGTAAATCACAAAATAAGCATAATCATAAAAAGTAAAAACGGTCATCATAAACTGAAAATTTCTTCTTCTTGATTCAGCACATACTTACAAATATACATGCCTACAACTATTATGCATAAAGTAAAGAGTGTTATTAGCACATTTACATGTATAAAAAATTATCTTTGGATTCGGCCCACTACTCGGCAATAGGAGAATCAGCAGCTTGCGTTCCGAGACCTGCACCTGGGAAAGGGGTTTAAAAAAACAAAACATAAAATGGGTGAGCTAAAGGAGCTCAGTGAGTGTAAATGAGATTTCAATTACAAGAACATTATACAAAGATAGCAATTTCTAACGTTCATGCAGAAATTATGCTTCTAAAAACGGATGTAAAACTGTAAAATGGTTTCTAATATCATATGCTAATGAAATCTTGCCGAGCGATTTTATCTACATCTTTGGAAAACTATATTCAGAATCTGCATAACATAATAACTGTTGTGTGCATATAAATGCATAAATGCTATCGGTAAATCAAAAACTAGTAAAATCCTCGCTCGGCTATTTTCTTTTTAAACTATACCAATGGTAACCCTAAAGCTCTATACCCACGCAGCAACTCAACTAGCACCGCATACGTGAGTAGGTCACGGGGCACCTCAACTAGCAGCACCCACAATGACATTTCAAGACATCTCACTGGCTATGCAGCAGAATCCTACATCGCATACATATAGCGAGACAATATCCCGTACACATAGAGCGACTCACATGACTCGACATCTCGACTTCCCGGAGTTAGTGACACACCGTCAAGACCTGCCCATATGCACGGGATATACCGGCCAAGTCTAATACAATCATCACCACTATAATCTGAGGGTACCAATGGCCTTAAAAACGAATGCAAAAAATTTTAAAACTGTTTCACAAATCGATCATGTAAAAGCATGTCTATGAATATATCAAGATCATAAATCATGTTTATACATCGAAAGCTCATAAAACATACATAGTCATTGTGCAAAAACATAATAACCGAAAAGTAAAAGAAATGGTAGATTTTCACTCACAACCGGCCCGCGCTCAATTTCGCTCCCAATTCCTGCTCCCGTTAACGCTCTCGGTTATCTTCACCTACGCGCTATAAATGACATTTAGAACTAAATCGAACACTAGAATCTCATTTAACTACTAAATGCCCTAATCGGCATACAAAGCCCGGGTGTAAACTACTTCTCGATTTTAGTTACGGAGCTATAATCGAAACTACCTCACCATCCGGCGCCCTGAAAATTATTGAACACCTTATAATTTGATTGGACATACTTGCCCTTCACCTTTCCAACATGGACAATTATGTCTCATTTTCTTCATTTTTGGGTTTTTCCATCAACCATATACATTCAATTCATAATATGCATCATTTACACACAACAATTTAATCAAAACACCACTCAATTTCTAACTTCCCTAAAGTGGCAGAATTTAACCCTATGTTCCAACACATTCCTTTTCTCAATTTCTTGTTCCAATTACAACAAAATCATGCCAATTTCATTCTAAAGCCCTAATTACAACCAATTAAAATCTCTACAACAAAATCACCAAAAACCCTAATTCTCACCTTGCCAATTTCTTCAAATTGATGACTCCTTCAAGCTCCACACTAGAATTCAACTCAATCTAAGCCAAGAATACACATAAGAACATCAATTAACACATTCTTGAATTCTCACTTATCAAACTCATAAAATATGCTTTTCTTACCTCTTTTTCTTGAATTTCCACTAATAGAGACTTCAATTGAGCTTAGGGATTGGTTTGTAACCTTAATTTGGCTTGATTACACATGAAAAATCATGAAAAAAAATTTGAATAGTCACTGTAGCAGCACCCCCCTTTGAAGCTCAAATTTCTCTCTTTTTTTGGCTAAGTGTTAGTTTTGATTTCTCTTCAAATTTCTACACACTTCTAACATATATATAGTACTCCCTCAATTGACCATTTTGCCCTTTAACTTACTTAAAACTTCTAATTTGCCATTAGTTAAAAACTAATTATGTAATTAGTTCATTTGTAACTATTTAGTTAGAATAGTTCAAAGAACTAACTAGAACTTCTAACTTGGCAATCCATGAGATTTCTTCTAATTGGTCCATTCTCTAATATATGGATTATGTTTTTCAACAAAGGCTTGTTCTATACATAACCCTTAAATGAAAATTCATATAGTAAACTAGAATTTTCTTTTCCAAGCCAATAGAGAAAAATTCTAAAAATATTCTAGGGTCGTCCAGCGCACCGATCGAGTGTGAAATTACCAAATTAGGTCTAATATCTCTCACGTGCACCATAAAGAAAATATTTCTAATAGGGTTAAAATCGAGTAACCCTACGGTGCCTTATTTGTTCTATACCGAAATCTAGGCGCCAATACTACTAATAGGGATTGGATATTACAATTTCACCCCTCCTTAAAAAAATTTCGTCCTCGAAATTTAAATCATACCTATCTCAAAGAGGTGAGGATGTTGGACTCGCATCTGATCTTCACGTTCCCACGTGGCTTCTTTTACCCTATGGTTCATCCATAACACCTTAACTAAGGGAATGCTTTTGTTACGAAGGACTTGCTCTTTCCGGTCTAGGATTTGCACAGGTTTCTCTTTGTAGGTCAAGTTTTCATTCAATTCTACCAGTTGTTCCCTTAGGATGTGTGAAGGATCTGCTATATACTTGCGAAGCATAGAAACATGAAACACATCATGGATTCTAGCCAGATCTTCAGGTAACTGTAGACGATATGCCATCTTTCCAACTCTTTCAACTATCTCGTACGGTCCAATATATCGGGGACTCAGCTTTCCTCGCTTCCCGAATCTTAGTACTCCTCTCCATAGTGATATCTTCAGAAAGACCTTATCACCGATCTCAAACTCCAAGTCTCTTCTTCTGTTATCTGCTTAACTTTTCTGTCTATCATTAGCTGTTTTCAATCTCTGCCTGATAAGTTGAATCTTTTCCGAAGTAATCTGGACAATTTCTGGGCCAATCAGCTTCCTTTCACCTACCTCATCCCAACAAACTGGAGTTCTGCACTTTCTTCCGTACAATGCTTCATATGGTGCCATTCCGATGCTAGCCTGGTAGCTATTATTGTAGGCGAACTCCATTAGCGGTAGATGAGTATCCCAACTTCCCTTAAACTCTATAATACACGCTCTAAGCATATCTTCAAGTGTTTGAATTGTTCGTTCCGACTGACCATCCGTCTGAGGATGAAAGGCCGTACTGAAACTCAATTTTGTACTTAGAGCTTTTTGTAAACTGGGCCAAAATCGAGAAATGAACCGTGGATCCCTGTCTGACACAATGGACACGGGAACTCCATGGAGTCGTACCACCTCATCTATGTACAACTGGGCTAATTTATCTAAAGAACAACTACTTCTAATGGGTAGGAAGTGAGCAGATTTCGTCAGTCTATCAATAATCACCCATATTGCGTCATTGCCTCTCTGGCTACGCGGAAGTCCTACTACGAAGTCCATCGTTATTCTTTCCCATTTATACTCCGAAATAGGAAGGGGTTGCAAGAGCCCTGCAGGTTTCTGATGCTCCACTTTTACTTGTTGGCAAGTTAGGCATCTCGAGACAAATTCAGCTATATCTTTCTTCATGCCCTTCCACCAGTAGTGCTCTTTTAGGGTACGGTACATCTTTGTGTTCCCGGGATGCATAGCATATGCAGAAGAATGAGCTTCTTCCATAATCTCTCTTCTTAACTTATTTACATCCGGAACACATAACCTCCGACCCAAGGTTACTACACCATCCTCGGTCACTGAAAGATCCTTCCGCTGCCTAGACTCGATTTCACCCTTTAATTTAACTACTTGTGGATCTTGAGTCTGTAGTTCTTTAATCTGATCAACCAGTATTGGACGGACCTGAAATGTGGCTAATAACGCTCCCAAATCTGACAATTCTAATTTTACACCTAAAGACCTCAATTCTATCAACATCGATAGATATGCGATCTTTAAGTGAGCTATTGAACCGACAAGCTTTCTGCTGAGAGCATCTGCTACCACGTTAGCTTTTCCTGGATGGTACTCCAAGGTGCACTCATAATCTTTAATAAGCTCCAACCACCTTCTCTACCTCATATTCAATTCTTTTTGAGTGAACAAATACTGCAGGCTCTTATGATCTGTAAAGATCTTACAAGGAACCCCATACAAATAATGCCTCCAAATTCTTAAAGAAAAAACTACTGCAGCTAGTTCTAGGTCATGTGTAGGATAATTCTGTTCATGCTTCTTTAATTGTCTGGACGCATAGGCTATTACTTTCTCCTTCTGCATTAGCACATAACCTAGACCTTGCCTGGAAGCATCACAATATATAGTAAAACCGTCATTCCCCGACGGAAGTGTAAGCACAGGGGCCGACGTCAACCTTCGCTTTAGCTCTTCGAAACTCTGCTGGCACGCTTTCGACCATACAAACTTCTCTTCTTTCCGGGTTAACTTAGTCAGAGGAGCGACTATCCTTGAGAATCCCTCTACAAACTTCCTATAATATCCGGCCAAACCCAAGAAACTACGGATCTCCGTCACATTCGTGGGCTGTCTCCAATTCACTATTGCTTCGATCTTCTGGGGATCTACTGCTACCCCTTTTGCAGAGATTACATGCCCCAAAAATGCAACTCTATCTAGCCAAAATTGACATTTACTAAGTTTGGCATATAGCCGATGCTCCCTTAAGGTCTGCAAAACTATCCTCAAATGTTCTGCATACTCTTTCTCACTGCTTGAATAAACCAGTATATCATCAATAAATACTATCACAAACCGGTCTAAATAGGATCTAAAAACTCTATTCATAAGATCTATAAAAGCAGCTGGGGCATTAGTCAGCCCAAAAGGTATAATCAAAAATTCATAATGTCCATATCGGGTCCTAAAGGCCGTCTTAGGAACATCTTTCTCCCGGATCTTCAGTTGATGATAGCCGGACCTCATATCTATCTTGGAAAATACTCTAGCTCCTTGCAGCTGATCAAACAAATCATCAATTCTTGGAAGTGGATATTGATTACGCATCGTTACTTTATTTAGCTCCCGATAATTAATGCACAATCTCATGCTTCTGTCTTTCTTCTTCACAAACAAAACCGGTGCACTCCAAGGAGAGTACTCGGTCTAATGAAACCCTTATTCACCAACTCTTCCAACTGAACCTTCAGTTCTTTCAATTCTGAAGGAGCCATTCTGTAGGGTGCTTTAGAAATTGGTTGTGTTCCAGGGGCTACTTCTATTTTAAACTCTATCTCTCTATCCGGAGGCAATCCCGGAAGATCCTTGGGGAATACATCCGAAAACTCTCTCACCACCGGAATATCCTCCAATTTCGTTCCACCATCTCTTACGTCTATGGCATATACTAAGTAACCCTGACATGACTTCCGAAACATCTTTCTTGCTCTCATTACCGACACTATACTGGCAGAAAGTGATTTTCGCACCCCTCGGAAAATAACTTCCGTTCCGCTAGGGCTATATAATCTAACTTCTTTCCGGAAGCAATCCACTGAGGCTCGATATTTAGACAACCAATCCATCCCTAAAATCACATCAAACTCACTGATGACCAACACAATCAAATCCGCCATAAACTCTTGGCTTTCAATACTAATTTTACTACTCCTATACACCGTTTCTGCTACAATGGAGTCTCCGGTAGGAAGAGACACTACTACCGCACCATCTAATAATTGGGGCGCTATACTAGCATTTGCAGCAAACTCCACAGAAATAAAAGAATGGGTCGCTCCAGGATCTATCAGTACATAAGCATTTCGATCAAAAACTGACATGGTACCTGTCACAACTTCTGGGGCCGCATCTGCCTCCTGTTGGGTCACCGTAAATACCCTAGCCTGGGAATGCAGTTTCACTTGCGATCCACTGGATGATCCTCCTCGATCGGTGCCCCTACTAGGCTGGCTCGCGCCGCTCGATCTTCTGAATTGGGGACCTCCTCGAATCTGCCTTCGACCGCCGCTGGTTTGTCCTGGAGCTGGTGGTCTATCTTCTGGCTTGCTGCTAGCTCCATCATTCGGGCAATCTCTCATGTAGTGACCCTCTTGCCCGCACTTATAACACCCTGTAGTCCCCTTCCTACAATCCCCCGAATGGGCCTTGCCACATCTATTACACACCGAGAAATTCTTCCAATTCTCCTTAGTGTTTCAGAATTCGGCGAACGGAAGCTTGGCTAGATTGAGCTCCTTGGCTTGGATTTTGATTGCTGGACCATGAAGATCTCTCCTCTGTTCGGGTGAATTTACTCGGTCCTCCTCGAGAACTACCTGACCAGCCTCTTTTCTAACCCTGCTGTTTCGGTTTAGGGATGGCTGCCATGCTTCTTTCAACTCGTGTTGCAGCTTCCACCAATGATCCATACTGAGTGTGGGCTGCCGATACTACATACGCCCTGATTCATGGATTGAGACCCACTGCAAAACGGTTAGCCTTCTGCTCTTCATTATCGGCTATAAATGGAATGGCACGAAGGAGCTCCGAAAACTTCTTCTCGTACTCAGCCACCGAGAGGGAACCCTGTTCGAGCTTGAAGAATTCTTCTATCTTCGCATCTTTATAACTTTTGGGGTAGAACTTATTCAGAAATTCCTCTTTGAAAAGCTCCCAAGACACCCCATCGGCGTTTCTCCTTTGCAAGGCCTTCCACCAATCCTTCGCTCCTTCTTTCAATAGAAATGCGGAGTATACCACCATCTGCTCTTCCGTACATCCCATAACCTGAAAAATTTCTTCATTGTTCTCTAACCAAGATAGAGCTCTCTCGGGATCTCCGGTACCATCATAAGCCTTAGCGCCCAATTTCTTGGCGCGTTCAATGGACACTCCGGTCTCTCGTGGCTGTTGGATTGCCGCTGCTAGTATCTGGGCCATTTGAGCTATATTCACGTTTCCCCCTCTGGCTCAGCGGGTTGGGATGATTCAGGAAGGGTCTGAGGTGTAGGAACATTTACTGACTTATTTCCCTGCTCCTCTTCAGGTGCAAGAGCCTCCGCAGTTGCTCTCCTAGTACGTGGGCCTCCACGACAAAGCATATTTTCTGAAACTTTAGTGATGCAAATGATTATCAAATGCAAAAAATTCAACTTACTAAACTTAGAAAAATATGCATGCAATTTCAGGAATCTCATTCTAAAAATGAACTTTTTAACTAAAACTTCAAGAACCGTGATCTGATACCACTCTGACAGGACCCGACCCGAGACCCTCTACTATAGATCCTAGCGGCCCTGCCGGGCACCCCGACGAAAGTTTCTCTGAACCTAACTGGGTATGTTAAGAAATTCCGCGAGGCGAACCCCTTTTGAATTCTTGTTACTACTAAGAAGATCTAGTAATATACATGAAAACGACATCTTAATTTTAAAAACAAACGGACAGAGTTTCCCTTGTTTTTCAAAATATTCATATAAACCTGCAAAGGAAGTTCACTTCTAATTTCAACACATCTCAATTCTACCAATTCGGACCTCCGGTCCTTTCCAAATCAAATCCAACACAACTCAATTATTTCGTGTAAATCACAAAATAAGCATAATCATAAAAAGTAAAAACGATCATCATAAACTGGAAATCTCTTCTTCTTGATTCAGCACATACTTACAAATATACATGCCTACAACTATTATGCACAAAGTAAAGAGTGCTATTAGCACATTTACATGTACAAAAATTATCTTTGGATTTGGCCCACTACTCGGCAATAGGAGAATCAGCAGCTTGCGTTCCGAGACCTGCATATGGGAAAGGGGTTTAAAAACACAAAACATAAAATGGGTGAGCTAAAGGAGCTCAGTGAGTGTAAATGAGATTTCAATTATAAGAACATTATACAAAGATAGCAATTTCTAACGTTCATGCAGAAATTATGCTTCTACATCGGATGTAAAACTGTAAAATGGTTTCTAATATCATATGCTAATGAAATCTTGTCGAGCAGTTTTAACTACATCTTTGGAAAACTATATTCAGAATCTGCATAACATAATAACTGCTGTGTGCATATAAATGCATAAATGTTATCGATAAATAAAAAACTAGTAAAATCCTCGCTCGGCTATTTTCTTTCTAAACTGTACCAATGGTAACCCTAAAGCTCTATACCCACGCAGCAACTCAACTAGCATCGCATACGTGAGTAGGTCACGGGGCACCTCAACTAGCAGCACCCACAGTGACATCTCAAGATATCTCACTGGCTATGCAGCGGAATCCTACATCGCATACATATAGCGAGACAATATCCCGTACACATAGAGCGACTCACATGACTCGACATCCCGACTTCCCGGAGTTAGTGACACACCGCCAAGACCTACTCATGTTCATGGGATATACTGGCCAGGTCTAATACAATCATCACCACTATAATCTGAGGGTACCAATGGCCTTAAAAACGAATGCAGAAATTTTAAAACTGTTTCACAAATCGATCATGTAAAAGCATGTCTATGAATATATCAAGATCATAAATCATGTTTATGCATCGAAAGCTCATAAAACATACATAGTCATTGTGCAAAAACATAATAACCGAAAAGTAAAAGAAATGGCAGATTTCCACTCACAACCGCTCCGCGCTCAATTTCGCTCCCGATTCCTGCTCCCGTTAACGCTCTCGGTTATCTTCACCTACGCACCATAAATGACATTTAGAACTAAATCGAACACTAGAATCTCATTTAACTACTAAATGCCCTAATCGGCATACAAAGCCCGGATGTAAACTACTTCTCGATTTTAGTTACGGAGCTATAATCGAAACTACCTCACCATCCGGCGCCCTGAAAATTATTGAACACCTTATAATTTGATTGGACATACTTGCCCTTCACCTTTCCAACATGGACAATTATGTCTCATTTTCTTCATTTTTGGGTTTTTCCATAAATCATATACATTCAATTCATAATATGCATCATTTACACACAACAATTTAATCAAAACACCACTCAATTTCTAACTTCCCTAAAGTGGCAGAATTTAACCCTAGGTTCCAACACATTCCTTTTCTCAATTTCTTGTTCCAATTACAACAAAATCATGCCAATTTCATTCTAAAGCCCTAATTACAACCAATTAAAATCTCTACAACAAAATCACCAAAAACCCTAATTCTCACCTTGCCAATTTCTTCAAATTGATGACTCCTTCAAGCTCTACACTAGAATTCAACTCAATCTAAGCCAAGAATACACATAAGAACATCAATTAACACATTCTTGAATTCTCACTTATCAAACTCATAAAATATGCTTTTCTTACCTCTTTTTCTTGAATTTCCACTAATAGAGACTTCAATTGAGCTTAGGGATTGGTTTGTAACCTTAATTTGGCTTGATTACACATGAAAAATCATGAAAAAAAATTGAATAGTCACTATAGCAGCACCCCCCTTTGAAGCTCAAATTTCTCTCTTTTTTTGGCTAAGTGTTAGTTTTGATTTCTCTTCAAATTTCTACACACTTCTAACATATATATAGTACTCCCTCAATTGACCATTTTGCCCTTCAACTTACTTAAAACTTCTAATTTGCCATTAGTTAAAAACTAATTATGTAATTAGTTCATTTGTAACTATTTAGTTAGAATAGTTCAAAGAACTAACTAGAACTTCCAACTTGGCAATCTATGAGATTTCTTCTAATTGGTCCATTCTCTAATATATGGATTATGTTTTTCAACAAAGGCTTGTTCTATACATAACCCTTAAATGGAAATTCATGTAGTAAATTAAATTTTCTTTTCCAAGCCAATAGAGAAAAATTCTAAAAATATTCTAGGGTCGTCCGGCGCACCGATCGAGTGTGAAATTACCAAATTAGGTCTAATATCTCTCACGTGCACTATAAAAAAAATATTTCTAATAGGGTTAAAATCGAGTAACCCTACGGTGTCTTATTTGTTCTATACCGAAATCTAGGCGCCAATACTACTAATAGGGATTGGATATTACAATTTAAATTGTCAACAATAATTAATTATTAATTAATGTACTTAACACTTAAGTCTGCACATGTATGTAACCCGAAGGTTCCTGAAACAAATATTTAGTTTTGCTGAAAATTACTAGATTGAAAAATTTAATCAGTATGTTGCCTCAGTGCACCCGAGGGCTCATTATGTGGCACGTGTCAATATTTAATTGATCAACAATAATTATTAACTAATTAATGTACTTAACACTTAAGTCTTCACATGTATGCAATCTGAAGGTTCCTGAAACAAATATTTAGTTTTGCTGAAAATTACTAGATTGAAAAATTCAATCAGTATGTTGCCTCAGTGCACAACGAGTACACTTCAAATTGTAGGATTCTCTAGGTCCATGTTCGTTTATCAAATGAAACTATTTCGTGAGTTTATGATCGATGCCCTACGCACATGCCACAGATATTACAAATCTATGCGTTAAACTATACAAGTTGAGGTTATAGCACATACATATAGTCTTTCCGTCAATTATATCTTGGATATGTGGGGAAATAGATTAACACCATCAAATCCCTATAAGCACATCCATGAACTTATTTCCAGATTTATATTTTTGTAAAACAATATCTACAAACTCCTTTACGATGTTATCTAACCCTACGTAAAACTCTTTTTGAGGTATTTATTTTTTGCCAAAAGAATTTCTAAAACACAATTCGTAGAGTATCCAGATATACAACTCATCCATATGAACTGACGAATCCCATATCTATACACACCGGACTCTATGAGCATCAGATCATACCTAGTGATACCTAACGGTCAGACCATGAAAGGTCTCTAATATGCGTAGAACCAAAGCATGGTGGATCACTCATAAGCCCATTGTAGCGCTTAGGTCAAAGGACCACAGATACTACTCAACTTGAAAAGACCCTTCATTGACGGTTTTATAGGATATCTATTGGTGGATATAGACATATATTGATCTATATAAAAGGGATTCACTGACAGACCTGCATTGATGAAAATAGATCATGAATATAGTATTTGAGAACATACTTGTATAATGACATTTCTTAGCACCTATTGTAACTTTTTGCAATTATGTCATTACTAGTATACCCTCAAGTCTTTGTTCCATTACAGACAAATCTCCAACTCCTTAGATTTCAATGACTATTATAACCAGTTAACTCTTTAATATTTATAATTGTTAGTGATGCTAACTCTTAATGCTAATCTAAACTCCTTTAAACTAGATCTGAACTCATTCAGATCATACAATGTTTGTAACATTACAAGCAATTATGGTATGTGTTTTAACATTAATGATTTTATTCAAAATATTTATTGTATAAATATTAAATAAGTAATATTCATACAATATTTAAATGGCATGTAAGCACCAACTCTAACAATCACCACTCTCCACAACCTTCCCCGAGAAATTAGCACCTGTTCTAAAAATAACGTCTTCAAACTTATTCATAAATTAAACCTTACTGCCTAGCTAACCTATGTCTCTAACCTTGAACCCATTACTGTAACCTAAGCCATTAAAGATCCCGAGTGGCATCAGGCAATGTTTAAAGACTATGATGACCTTGTTTATAATAGGACTTAAGAGCTTATCCCCTATGGCTCTACTCAAAATATCATATACTGCAATTGGATATTTCCTAATAAACATTTACATGATGGTTCTGTTGACAAGTATAAAACTCACCTAGTTGCCAAAGGCTTTCATTAACGTCTAAGTGTTGATTACATTTATGCATTTAATCTGGTTGTTAAACTAACCACTATTCACATTGTTCCCAGTCTAGCAGTCAGTCGTGGTTGCCTCTTTGACAACTTGATATTAGCAATGCTTTTCTTCAAGGTGTTGTGATATGGTGTGTGATGTGTATAGATGTATATAACTTCAAAAATTAAATACGCAACGGAAGTATTTATACATATTATATAATATGTAACAAATTCAAGCATGTAATCATATGTATGATCATTCAAGTATATATATATCTCATATATATTTCATGCATGATATAAAATGAATAGCAAATAAATAACCTACCCAGTTATGAAGGTAGCTTTACAATTCTTCAAGAACTCCAAGCTTCAATTTGTTGAGCTCACCTTGAAGTGTTCCCTTACACAATTTTAGTACACAACTAAATCCGGTGGGATTGTAAAGCTAGAATGGCAGCCTTGAATTTCTAGCAAAGGATTGTTTTAACACTTAAAATAATTTGTCTATATGAGTGATTACTACCAATAGATGAGAAGAGTTAAGAGTTTTCTTTTTTTCTTCACAACTCTTTTTGTTGAACCTTGGTAAGCCTTTGTATTTTCTCTCAACACTTTGAGAAAAACACTTAGGAAATGCTCTCAATTCTCTCTTCTTTCTCCTTGAACGAAATTCACTCTTTTTCTTACACTCAAATTGAACTCTTTCAATTCTTTCTTAAGTGCAAAGAATGATTTCTCTTAGTGCTCCACTACCACTTAACCATGTTTGCCATTACAAACATTAATCTATCATATTTTTCACTCACCAATTTGATTCAACCATTTGAATCAATTTCTAGAGAGTAAATGGCTTTTAATCAATGTTAAGTGGTTTTACCACTTCCTTAGTGCATCATTTAAGAATTACTAAGTGGTCAACATTCCTTATTATTAATAACAAGTGCATTCTCCATTAGTAAATGGTGTTTGCCACTTATTCCAATTAATAATAATAATTTGATTAATATATAAAATATTAATAATTCAAAACTATTTTGAATATTTACATTTACCATATATGTATTTACCAAGCAAGGTAAATAGGTAAATACATGGTAAATAATTTATGGAGCAAGATTATGTCACTTGTCAATTTCTTATTGGTTAACAACTCTTGTATACCAATAATGTATTTTACCTTCAATTATTGACAAGTGAATAATAAAAGGAACCTTGAAACGTTTTTCATTTTGCTGGAAATTATTGGATCAATTGTTCAATCCAATTAGCTGCCCCAGTGCACAACGAGTACACTTCATATTGTGAGACTCTCTAGGTCCATGCCCGATTTGTCATATGAAACTATTTCACACATCTGTGAACAATGTCCCCCACACATGTTACAGATATTACAAAATGGCGCATTAGACCATACAAGTTGAGGTTATAACATATTCGTATAATCCTTCCATCATAAATATCCTAGAAGAGTGGAGATATAGATCAACATCTTCAAGTCTCCATATGCTCAACCATAAACTTATCTCTAGATTTGTATTTCAATAAATAATATCCGTAAACACTTTTACGATATTATTTTCCCAAGAAATTCTTGGATGTCTGTTTATGGCATAAGACTTTCTGAAATACAATCTTGGAGTTGCAGGATATTTTACTCACCCAATTGAGTTGATGGATCCCATATCTGTACACACCGGACTTCATGAGCATCGGACCATACCCAGCGACACCCGGCGGTCAGACCATGAAAGGTATCTAACATGTGTAGAACCAAAGTATGGTGGATCACTAACAAGTCCACCGTGGCACTCAGGTCTAAGGACCACAAATACTACTCAACTCAAAAGATCCTCCATTGACGGCTTTATGAGATGTTTATTGGAGATCTTTGTGAGTCTGTTCAATATTCAGTCCTTACTAAATACTTGTATCTCTATACGCGTTTCCACTAAACTCATGGTCTGCTAAGACTAACCATCTAGACTATCCAGATATAGACATACACTGATATATATATATATATTAAGATCTTCACTAACAGACCCGCATTAGTGAAGGTAGATCAGGAACATTAAATTTGAGAACATATTTGCATAACAACATTTCCTACCACCATTTGCAACCCATTGCAACTATGTCATTATTAGTATATTCTTAGGTCTTTGTCCCATTTCAGACAAGGCTCTAACTCTTTAGATTTTACTGACTCTTAGTTCTGATCTAAACTCCTTTAGATCAAATCTGAACTCTTTTAGATCATACAATGTCTAAAACGTTACAAGCATCTTACCATATTTATAAATAAAATAATTAGTGATATATTAAAATCATAAATGTATAAACATAAATCAAATATTTATACATAAAAGGGATGGCACGTAAGCACAAATCCCAACACAAGGTACTATATCTGAAGATGTCTTTATGTCCCAACCACCAGACTTTGTTGATCAATATGTATGTAAGATTTAAAAGGCCATCTAAGACTTCAAACAAGCTTCTCGTGCCTGGTACCACGAGTTGCACTAGTTTCTTATAAAGATTGACTTCATCAACTCTTATGCTTACACGTCTCTCTTTGTCTTTAATACTGACAGTAATATCTTATACCTTTCAGTTTATGTTAATTACATTTTTATTATAGGCAACAGTGATGGGCTTGTTCACAATTTTATCAAGATTTTGGCTCAATGATTTTTTATAAAAGATCTTGGTCCACTATAATACTTTTGTAAGGTTGAAGTATTTCTACATCCTCAAGGTGTCCTTTTCTCTCAGCGCTACTATATCCTTAATCTCTTTACTTGTACAAACATGTCTACTTCCAAGCTAGTTGCTACACTACTTGCTATATGTCTTTCCTCTCACTAGTTTTCAAGAGTGCATTATATGACCCATCTGAGTACAGACTCACCATTGGAAGTCTTCAATACTTATCCATCACTCGTCCAAACATTGCTTATATGGTGAATAAACTTTCTAAGTTTATGTATTGACCCATAACTTATCATTGGGTTACAGTCAAATGTTTGCTTGACTATTTGTATGGGTAGTTGATCATGATGTCTTGCTTCTATAAGTACCAATTATTCTAAGGTGTATACATGTGCATTTGTGTTCATTGTTCAAATATACATATCTTATACATATACAAGGGCAGCAGAAGTATAAAAACAACAACAAACACAAGTAATAAGCATTTTAATCACATTAAAATGATTTGAGAAATTTTCACCTACTAAGCCTTTTGATAAAAGAACTATTAAGTATACCTAAAGTGTATATGGTTGACAATTCTCACAATTAACTACGATAAGCTTGACTGTCTAAAATAATAGCTTTAATATAGCACTGGATCTAACACTTAATCCTTAAGCTAATTGTTTACCACTAATCAATTCTCGATTAATAAAACAATTGCTTGTTATGCTTTTTAATAGCCAAGCTATGTTAGAGAAGATAATGAATAGTGATTTCAACTATTGAAACCAAAGCAAAAGAAGTACTTTCTTTTCACTTTTTTCTTTCTCTCTTGGCCAGTCAAATGCATGCATAAAAAACCCTTGATTTTTGTTTTATTTCACATATATATTATATTAATTATTAACTTAACCATGGTCAATAATTAACTATGGTAAAGTTATATGCTTGCCCACCAAGCATATAATATAATATTTTATTTAATCTAACCATGGTTAACACTTAACCATAGTTAAATTTAGCAAACTTGGCCACCAAGTTTGCATATATATTATTTTAATATTAAATAATAATTAAATAATTACTAACTCAACTTTGGTTAACTATTAATCATGGTTGAGTTAAATATTATTTAATGTATTAAAATAATAAACATCTTGATTATTTAACTTTTAAATAATTAATATATAAAATTACCTTTAAGTCCTTTACTTAGTTATCAAGTAAACCCCTTAGTGAGTCCTATTGACAGGACCCGACCCGAGACCATCTACTATAGAATCTAGCGGCCCTGTCGGGCACCCCGACGGAAGTTCCTCCGACCTAACTGGGTAATTTGAGAAATTCCGCGAGGCGAACCCCTTTTTAATTCTTGCTATTACTGAGAAGGTCTTGTAATATACATGAAAATGATATCTTAATTAAAAAAAAACGGACTGAGTTTCCCCTGTTTTTTTGGAAAATCCATATAAAACCTGTAAAGAAATTTCACTTCTATTTTCAATACATCTCAATACTACCAATTCGAACCTCCGGTCCTTTCCAAATCAAATCCAACACAACTCAATTATTCATTTAAACCACAAAATGAGCATACTCATGAAAAGCAAAAATGATCATCATAATCTCGAATTCTTTTCTTGTTGGTTCAAAACATACATACAAATATACATGCCTATAATTACTATGCATAAAGTAAAGAGTGCTATTTAGCACATTTACATGTACAAAAATGATCTTCAGATTCGGCTCACTACTCGGCAATAGGAGAATCAGCAGCTTGCGTACCGAGACATGCACCTGGAAAAAGGGTTTAGAAAAACATAAAATACAAAACAGGTGAGCTAAAGGAGCTTAGTGAGTGCAAATAAAATTTTAATAAAATAACATCATGTCTATATACCATATTCTAAAGTTCATGCAGAAATCATGCTTCTAAAACTAATGTAAAACTGTAAAACGGTTTTTTTTTTTTTTTACATCATATGCATTTGAAATCTTGCCGAGCGGGTCTTATCTACATCTTTGGAAAACCACATCCAGAATCTGTATAACATAATAACTGCTGTGTGCATATAAATGCATAAATGCTATCGGTAAATCGAAAACTAGTAAAATCCTCGCTCGGCCATTTTCTTTCTAAACTATACCAATGGTAACCCTAAAGCTCTATACTCACGCAGCAACTCAACTAGCACCACACACGTGAGTAGGTCACGGGGCACCTCAACTAGCAGCACCCACAGTGACATCTCAAGATATCCCACTGGCTATGCAGCAAAATTCTACATCGCATACATATAGCGAGACAATACCCTGTACACATAGGGCGACTCACATGACTCGACATCCTGACTTCCCAGAGTTAGTGTCACACCCCCAAGACCTACCTATGTGCACGAGATATACCGGCCGGGTCTAATACAATCATCACCACTATAATCTGAGAGTACCAATGGCCTTTAAAATAAATGCAGAAATTTTAAAACTATTTCTCAAATCGGACATGTAAAAGCATGTCTATGAATATATATCAAGATCATAAATCGTGTTTATGCATCGAAAGCTCATAAAACATATATATTCATTATGCGAAAACATAATAAATGAAAAGTAAAAGAAATGGCAGATTTCCACTCACAATCGCTCCACGCTCAATTTCGCTCTCGATTTCTGCTCCCGTTATCGCTCTTGGTTATCTTCACCTACACGCCATAAATGACATTTAGAACCAAATCGAATGCTAGAATCTCATTTAACTACTAAATGCCTTAATCGGCATACAAAGCCCAAATGCGTACTACTTCCCGATTTTTATTTACGGAGTCATTTAATCTAATCTAACTCACCATTCGGCGCCCTGAAAATTATTACACACCCTATAACTTGGTTAGACATACATGCCCTTCACCTTTCTAAAATGGACAATTATGTCCCATTTTCTTCATTTTTGGTTTTTCCATCAACCATATACATTCAATTTACAATATGCATCATTTACACATAACAACTCAATCAAAACACCACTCAATCCCTAACTTCCCTAAAGTGGCAGAATTTCACCCTAGGTTCCAACACATTCCTTTTCCCAATTTCTTGTTCCAATTACAACAAAATCAAGCCAATTTCATTCTAAAGCCCTAATTACAACCAATTGAAATCTCTACGACAAAGTCACCAAAAATCTTAATTCTTACCTTGCCAATTTCTGCAAATTGATGACTCCTTCAAGCTCCACACTAGAATTCAACTCAATCTAAGCCAAGAATACACACAAGAACATCAATTGAAGCATTCTTGAAAGCTTACTTATCAAACTCATAAAGCAATGCTTTTCTTACCTCTGTTTCTTGAATTTCCACTAATTGAGGCTTCAATTGAGCTTAGGGATTCATATGTAACCTTATTTTAGCTTGATTACACATGAAAATTCATGAAAAAAAACTGAAATTTCACTGTAGCAGCACCTTCCCCCCTTACACGAATTTGCTCTCTTTTGCTCTAAGTGTTTGTTTTTCATCTCTTGAAAATTCTGCAACCTTCCAACATATATATAGTGCTCCCTCAATTGACCATTTTGCCCTTCAACTTACTCAAAACTTCTAATTTACCATTAGTTCAAATGAAAAGATTTAATTGATTCCTTTGTAACTATCTAGTTAGAATAGTCAAAAGAACTAACTAGAGTTTCCAACTTGACAGTCCATGAGATTGCTTCTAATTGGTCTATTCCTTAATATATGGATTGTATTTCTCAACAAAGACTTGTTTCACACATAACCCTTAAATGGAAATTCATGTAGTAAATTAGGATTTCCTTTTCTAAGCCAATAGAGAAAAATTCTAAAACTATTCCAGGGTCGTTCGGCGCACCGATCGAGTGTGAAATTATCAAATTAGGTCTAATATCTCTCACGTGCACTATAAAGGGAATATTTCTAATAGGGTTAAAATCGAGTAACCCTACAATGTCTTATTTGCTCTATACTAAAATCTAGGCGCCAATACTACTAATAGGGATTGGATATTACACCTACTATGCCATATGCTTGGATAAACTCAACCAAAGGCTCATTATGCGCTACATGTCATCATTCAATTGGTTAACACTTGTTAACTAATTATTATACTTAACATTTAAGTATTGGCACGTACGCATCACAAGGGTTTCTGAAACAAACAATCAGTTCTGTTGGATTTTACTGGATTGAACTATTCAATTTGGTACACTATTTTAGTGCACAATGAGTACACTTTATTACAAATCAGGGCATTAGACCAAACAAGTTGAGGTTATAGCATATATGTATAGTCATTCTGTCATCTATATCCTATATGTGCCGAGACATAGATCATCACCGTCAAATCCCTATATGTTCATCCACCAATTACGAAGGCTTCTAAATCTAATCCACACTAATACTTCATCACTTAGAATTAAGTCCAATTAAGTCTCCACCAAGACTTAATTTTTCCCGTGCTAGTGATTTTGGTCTCCAAAGGCATTTGTGCACCTTGCATAGGGTATTGATGAGTTGAACTCTTTTTCGACCCTCATCACCTCGGTGAACATAATTTGGATGTCACCTAGTGGTCTACAATACCTTAGCACCTGCGTTGGGCCACTCATGGTCATCCCTTTAAGCACATAAAGCCTCTCATTGTGTTTCTCATCCTCAAACCTTATAAATTCTTTTTTCTACCCATAGTCTTTCCTTTTTTGCTTTAACTGAATACCCTTCCTCATCGAGCTTACCTAGGGATATTAAGTTCCTCCTCAGATTAGGAACATGTCTTACCCTACATAAGTTCCTAGTTTCTCCACTTTGCATCCTCTGTCTTATGTCAAAATTTAACAAAAACAAAATATTGAATGAAATTGAGACAGTTCGGTTTAATTCAAATTGATAGGTTTTTGGTTGGTTTGGTTTAATTTGGTTTGGGAATCAATTCTTGATTGATTCTATTTATTTGAAACCAAACAATGCGGTTTAAAATTGAAAAATACAATTAAAATAGGCTAATATTTTTTTTAAAAAAAACCAAATCAAATCGAGCTTATTCGATTCGATTCATAATACTTGAACTAATCATTTTTATTTTTATGAAATCTCTCATTTTTATTCAATTCAATCCAAAACAAAACCAAAATTGAATTTGTTTACTCTTAAAATTTGTCTTACTTTTATGATCAACAAACTTTTATTTAGATAAAAATGCCTTTAAGTTTTTCTAGTCATACTTCATGTAGTGTGATGACACTTAATTAAAAACACACTAAACATATTGTTTTATATGCTAATACTTTGAATATTTTTCCCTTAAAACTAATAGAACATATAATTTTTAAAATTAAATATATATACATGTTGGAGGAATCGCTTTTCTCCCCGTGAGATTAGGTTTAAGCGAAGAACTTAACCAAGTTCAACCTTAAACCTTAATCTCTTTACGTAATAGAATACCAAGATATCAAGCAAAAATAGTAAGAATATAAAACAGACAATCAAAAACACAGCACAATCAGTTACATGGTTCGGCCAATTACCTACGTCAATGGTGATTCCAAGGATCCTAATCTTTTTTATTAACTCGTTAGAGAATTTATAAGAAAATACAATGAAGAACTCTCAAAAGAATCTAATGTTTAGTGTACCCTTACTCTTCCACAAACAATGAACACCCAAACAACGATTGTACTCTAGTGCATACAAGCGCTTAGTGTCTACCTAGTTTTTTCCTCTCTTAGAGCCTCTCTTAATGATTGATTTCAAAATAAAGGGTTTACAAGAGTTTATTATGGGTTATTTCGTGCCTACTAACTCTAATCCTAATTGGAATAAGAGTCCACATGTTTTAAAAATCTAAAACTTCCCAAAACTCAGAAAACCCAAGCAAAAACAGACTTATCCGCATCTGGTACTGCGACGTTGGGTAGCCAGCGCTGCGGATCTAGCTCAAAATTAATCCAGCGTCGTGGCACTGTGGCCTAGACTTACAGTCCTCACCTTTCTCGCCTACTTTCATGTCTCCAAGTCCCGTTTCTCTTCCTTATTCATGTCTTACACATCCTTGTCTTCATGTGACTTTCCTCTTTGATATTTTTTGTAATTCTTGCCTAAACAAGATTGTTGAATCATCAAAACTCCAATAAACCCTTTATTTGCCTTCTTTAATTTATAGCTACTTTGAACAATAAACAAGTAGCTCTCTAAGTATTAGGAGAGAACATAACTTTTCTGGGTAGTACAAGTAGTCATAAAAATGTATACACAAGTTCAATAGAAGAAAAAATCAATCAAAGTGGCATACCTTTAGTAAGTCATCAAAGCTTAACTAGAAGGCCTTCACCTTGTTATACTTTAAGGTGATAACTGACAACATCGCTTTAATAACCTACTTCTCATCTTATATTAATAGGAGGATATGTTTATACCTCACCTCTTGGAAATGGGGGAGTAAGACATAATAAAGAAGTTGTTAGAGGAGCCTATACTTAAGTAGTAGTTATCTTAGTAATGGTTACTCACTTGCACTTTTAGCAGAAGGGAAGCAAAAGAGAAAGAGCGGGCATGGCTACCTCATTGCCCTTTTGAATCCCTAGTAGCCCTTTCTTGAATATAAAATAACTTCGTAAAATATAAAGCAACTTTCTTTGACTATCTCTTGCCAGCATAATTGCTAGCGTAAGCTTTTTGGTATTTGGCACCTTTCATTCCTTGGCTTGCTGAGTTCTTTTCTTACCTTGTTCTTTGAGGTTGCTCATATTTGTAAAAGACCAAAAATAAAGGTATAATACAAAGAAAAAAGAAAAGAAAAAGTAAAAGAGAAATAATAACTTCTTTTCCATTTTCTTGCTTACTTGCTTTGTATTATTGCCACTAACTTGGGAATAAGTTTGAAATTATAGATATTAACCTCGAACAATAGTTATTTCTTAAGTTATATAAATTTATGATTTTCCTTTATATGAACTTTAGTCTCATAGTCGAGATCAGGCTTTTCATCCTAATAAATTAGAAAATAAGATATTTCAACTATAAATAGAAAATATTAATTTGACTACACTACATTAGATAATTGTGTCAAGAGTAAACCAAACCTATTATACCAAAATTTTAAGGGCATACGTGCTCGTCGAACATGTCTGGAATTGTCTAAACCCACTCCCCTTGACAAAAAAACACAAGTTTTTTCAATCTTTATATAAGGAAGAAGGGTTTCTTATTAAGGCTACACATTCTTTATAGGAAGCAAAGTAATGCAATTCTTTATTTTTATCCAGTTTAGAGCATCCTTAATACAAATATTGTAACTCTTAAAATGTGGGCCTAAACTGACCAGATCTCTCCCAGATTTGACATTTAACCTAGCCACTACCTATAAGGCATTGAAGTTTATTTAGACTGAGAAGGTGTGTTTAATTATGTGTACATTCTCACAAAGTAAGGTTGAAATGGTAGTCTAAACCCTAATTTAAAGTAGGCAGGATGCAAGGTGATCTCATATTAAGAAGGCTCACTAGCACATCCTTGGGATTAAGAACCTTTAAAGTAATAGAGGGTGGAATTTTGTATCTAACCCTAAAATCTTCTAAATACTTTTTAGTAATACGAGAAAGTATAGTGTTCAACTCGTTAAGAGCATTGAGATCTTGGTGGACAAGCTTATTTTTCTTTCTTTTGTGATGATTCACTTTCTCTTATAAATGATGAGTATTCATTAAAACCTAACCCCTAAACTCCTTACTAACAGTTAACTCTGAGTCAACCTTAACTTTAACTATTTCTAGCTTTTCTCCTTCAATTGAACTATTGTCTATCCTAAACTAGGCAAGATTAAAGTCCTATTTTGTTAAGGATTTATTTATATCTTAAGTAACAATCCCCAACAACAAAATCACACATAGGACCCAAGTCTTACAATGACATGTCTTGGAAGTCATCTAGTAGACTTTTCTCAGAGTTAGACATCTTGCACTAAGGTGAAATCTATATAAGGAGAAATCTAGACAACTTAAAAGTCCCCAAAATAAAAAGTAATTATTAACTTATAGTAATGTAGAGAATAAAGAATCCATGAAGAACAAACAGTTTAAAACCCAAAAACCACAAGGCACATCCCAAAACATAACCCAAAAATGAGTTTGAAAGGACAATTAAAGAAAAATAAAGAAACATAAGAGATATTAACTTGGCGACAAGAAAGTCCTAAAGATGATATACTCAAGAATGGATTGAATGCTAATGGAAGCCCAAAAATTCTTCAAACGCAAGAGCTTCTCTCACTAAAAAGATTCTCTCTCTATAAATTTGGAGCAGTGACAATGAAATGAAAAATTAACCAAAAGCTACTATATATACGCCATCGTCAAAGTAGTTCTTAATCGATTAAGAATCCAAGGAATGAGATGGACTCATGCGCGATGTGTTGTTTCACCTAACAGACGTTATAGTTTTTGAGGAATCTCTATCATTAGATAAATCAAATGGACCAAATAGTACCATGCAACTGATAACTATTAATATCTATTTGTTAAGCTTTAGAAAGGGGACAACTGAAGCAGCACACAATTTTTGAATGGCTACTTGCATTTAATAACTGGCACCAATTAATTTTCAAATTTCAATGGCTGACAACCCTTCCTCATGTAGGAGTTTTAACCAAGAAGGTTACTAGAGAGCTTCTGCACCCAAAACGCCATTAAGAGTTTTCAATATCAATTAATTGATACTTAAAACTAGGAACCAATGTTATCCCATGTATTTTATTCGGGTTCATTAAAGTTAAACCATGAAGACCATTTCAGGGCCTAATAGACCTAATGGCACATGCCACTCAAGTATGATAGAAACTGGCCTAATATTGCTCAAAGCACTAAAGTCCTTGGTTTACTCATAGAGGTGAAAACCTAATGCCGACATGTAATTATTTAAGATTATACCAGAAGCTACAAGGTTCTCATCTTGGCAACCATCAACATAGTGACTGTATGGAATTTGAAGCAGAGATCTCGAGAAAGAGTTCGGCATTAGAAGTTATTATTTAAAAAAAAAATTCATCTACTAGTAGAAGCCTAATTCATTAGCCAAAATTAGATAAAAGTTCACTTGAAGTTAACAATTGATTTTCCCTGTTTAAAAGAAATGTCCTTATAAGTTCTAAGTGGTCATTTGGGAAGCCTAAAGGATGTAATTGATCAATTTGACAAACTTTTATTCTTTTTATGATTTTTAAAAAATAAAAAATAGGCGATTCTTAATAGTAAATCGTAATAACCTATGTTACAACGTTTTTTTTTTTAAATTGGTATCATATCATTGCATATCATCAAGACATTACAATAAAAACCTTTGATGCATAAGATCAAAGGATTACAGGATAAGAATAGAATACATCTTAAAACCACCTGAGAACTTTTCAGAAAGACCTTTGGTCCATTTGATTCATCAAGACATTACAATAAAGACCTTTGTGTGCTGCTTCAGTTGTCCACTTTCTAAAGCTTAACAACTAGATATTAATAGTTATCATTAATAGAAATGGAAACCTCTTTTATGCTTCAGTGGTCCTTTTAGGGTGGTTTGTTTTCTTCTGCAAATCAATTAGCGGATGTTCTTACCAAACCTCTTTTTTTATGTACTTAATTTCTTCTATTGAGGAACAAGATTGGACTCTCCTCTTGGAGCTCCATCTTGCAAGGGTATGATAATAGAAGTACAATTAATAAAAGTATAATTTGTTTTAAACACTTTTCTTTTTAGAGAAGTAAACCTAATACAAATGGAAAGTCAAATACAATTGAAAAACAAACTTAAAAGTAAGTACCAAAACAAATCAAACTTATCTAAAAAGATAAGTGTTTAAAATAAATTATATTTTTAGTAATTGCACTTCCATTATCATACCCTTACAAGATGGAGCTCTGAGAGGAGAGTCCAATCTTGTTCCTTAAGATAAAAAATTAAGTGCATAAAAGAGGTTTGGTAAGAACATCCGCTAATTGATTTGCAAAATAAAACAAGCCACCCTAAAAGGACCACTTTGAACTTGTTCACAAATAAAGTGATAATCCACAGCTATATATTTCATGTGAGAGTGAAAGATAAAATTGGAGCACAAATTTGTAGCACCAACATCGTCGTAATATATGATCGATTTTTTATATAAGGACACACCAAGTTCTATTAGAAGTGACCGATGTTTCTTAAAGCTCTATGAAATAAGATTGCAGCCAAAATAAATAAGATAGGCTTATGTGGAAGTAAAATCATCCTTGTTACCTAACCAATTAGCATTAGAAAAAGCATAAAGAGATATAGGTGAGTTTTGATGAAGCTATTAAGGTTTGTGCTTACGTGCATCCCTATTTGTATGAATATTTGATATTTATACGATATATATTTTTTATTAAATTACTAATTACATTAATTATATGGTACAATACTTGTAATGCTATAAACATTGTATAATCTGAAAGAATTTAGATCTGATCTAAAAAAGTTTAGATCAAGGCTAAGAATTAGCAACACTGAGAATTATGACTGCTAAGAATTAGCAGGTTATAAGAATCGGTGAAATCTAAGGAGTTTGAGCCTAATCGGTAATAGAACAAAGACCTAAAGGTATACTAGTAATGACGTAGTTGCAAGAGTTACAATCAGGTGCTAGAAAATGTCATTATGCAAATATATTCTCAAACATTATGTTCCTGATCTTTTTTCACTGATGCAAGTTTGCCAATGAATTACTTCTCATATAGATCAGTTTATGTCTATATCTATAGGGTACAGATAGTTGTTCCTATCAGACCATAAGCTTGGAGTTTGTGTAGGCATACGATATTCAGTTAAGACTAGATACCGAATAGACTCACAAGGACCTCAATACACATTATATGTAAGCTGTCAATAGAAGGTTCTCTTGAGTTAAGTAATATTCGTGGTCTTTTGACTTGAGCACCACGATAGATTTGTGAGTGATCTACCATACTTATATTCCACGGGCCTCAGAGGCCTTTCATGGTCTAACCGCTGCGTATTACTAAGTATGGTTTGATGCTCATGGAGTCTAGTATGCATAAATATAGGATTCATTAGCTCACATAGAGAGTTGTATATCCAAATGCTTCAAGATTGTATTTCAGAAAGTCTTATGGCCATATTCAACTTGGGAAAGGAGTTTCCCACAGGGTTGAACAATATAACAAAGGTGTTTGTGTATATTGTCCATTAAAATATAAATCTAGAGAGATAAGGGTGTGGCACTAAAAGGATTAAAAGAAAGTTACTTTAGTTTATGACTCTTGACGAGAAGCATATTGAGAAGCATTAGCCTCACCTATAAGGTCAATAACCTTGGGCTTGATACTTCCTACCTAGATAAATTTATGCTTGGCTAATTCTTCCTCTATCTATTTGAGGTTAATCTCAGGGTTACCTCTGAGCAACTCTATGCACTTAGAATACCCCCAAGATATTCCTTCAAACCACTAATTGAGAGCTTAGTTACCCATTATGTGTATGGAATCTTTAAGCTCAAATTCTAAGTCCTTGACCTTTACCTTAATCTTGTCACGCTTCGCTTGTAAGATCTCGACATTGGCTTTAATGGTACCCAACTTCCTTTTAACAGCTTTGAGAAGTATCCAAACTTCAAAGGTTTCACTCTCTACAATCACAATCCTGCAGTCGACTTACTCATCTTTTCTCATTCCCTTAGTAACAACCTCTTAGAGCAAATTGTTTCTCCCACTATTAACCCTAGCAAAAACCCTCTTACTAGCTAAGAAAAGAATGCAAACAAAGAGTTCGCCTTACATGCTGTCAAAAGATATTTTCGCCCCTCCCCCCCCCTCTCTCTCTCTCTCTCTCTCTCTCAGAAATAGATTGATCATTAACCCAAGATTGTATTTCAGAAAGTCTTATGGCCATAAGCATTCAACTCGGAAAAGGAGTTTCCCACAGGGTTGAACAATATAACAAAGGTATTTGCATATATTGTCCATTAAGATATGAATCTGGACATAAGGGTGTGGCACTAAAAGGATTGAAAGAAAGTTACTTTAGTTTACGACTCTTAACGGGAAGCATCTTGAGAAGTATTAGCCTTGCCCATAAGGTCAACAACCTTGGACTTGATACTTCCTACCTAAATGAATTTATGCATGGCTAATTCTTCCTCTATTTATTTGAGGTTAATCTTAGGGTTACCTTTGAGCAACTCTATACATTGAGAATACCCCTAAGATATTCCTTCGAACCACTAATCGAGAGCTTAGTTATCCATTATGAGTATGGAATCTTCAAGCTCAAATTCTAAGTCCTTGACCTTTACCTTAATCTTGTCACGCTCTGCTTGTAAGATCTCGACATTGACTTTAGTGGTACTTAACTTCCCTTTAACAGCTTTGAGAAGTATCCAAACTTCAAAGATTTCACTCTCTACAATCACAATCTTGTAGTCAACTTACTCATCTTTTCTCATTCCCTTAGTAACAACCTCTTAGAGCAAATTGTTTCTCCCACTATTAACCCTACCAAAGACCCTTTTACTAGCTAAGAAAAGAATGCAAACAAAGAGTTTGCCCTATATGTTGTCAAATGATATTTCTCCCCCCCCTCTCTCTCTCTCTCTCACAGAAATAGATTGATCATTAACATAAATTTATGAGACCAGATATAGATGTTTGAAAAAGATTTCAACAGAAAGCTGAACTTCTTGTTAATCTTTAGACTCAACTTAAAGCCAATTTTCATAACCTTTTTGGGGAAGGCTATGTTTCATTTATACCTCTAACAACTCTTTTATAGGTTCTTGCAACTTCAATTTCGCCTCTTCTCTAAGATCAACAAAAGTGATAAAGAATGTTCTCTTAGCCAAGGTCGCATAACTCTTTATCGTTTTTTGATCCCCTAAGATTACTCAACTTTATCCTTAGTTAAAACTTTAATTTTAAATAATTAATTGACATTGCTGCATTTGAGTTCCTTATAAGTGGTTGCCCCTAAGAGGATCTTATAAGAAAATAATTGTTCAAGCACTATAAAGCTTATAATCATGGTTTTAGTGTACGGTTTCTTGCCTAATGACAAAGACAATGCTATTGCTTTAAGAGGTATTATATAACCATCCCCAAAACTATACAAAAAACTTTACATTCTCTTTATCTTTAAATCCTTAACCTTAAGGATATTCAATGCCTCTTTAAAGATAATGTCTACTAAACTCTTAAGGTCAATGAATACCTTATTAACATTGGTCCATACTACTTGTACATTAACCTCTAATGCATTGTGAAAGTGGCTATACACCTTACATCCTTTTTAGTAAATATTATAGGCACCATTAAATTTTATGCTTCATTGAAGCAAGCATATTACACAACACATGATACTCAACCATCGAATATTGAGTTCTTTTGCATGTTAGAGTCCTCTGCTAGAGTTGGCCCACTGACAATTATTATTGAAGCCTTAGGCGGTAAGAGCTCTCTTCTTTAGTCATAAGATTTCACAAGTTTATAGGTTCTAGGCGAGCTCAGAACCCTTCTAAGTAGTCGTTCCTCTTTAGTTGATCAACTTGCTTCCTCAGGTTCTTACAATCTCTTATCATATACTTATGGTCATGTTCTTATTTGATTGAGATGCTGGAGTTCAAATTGCATCTAGCTTACTGACCATCATTTTTTATTAATCGCCTTATAAATTATGTCTAGGAGGACTTTGAGCAAGATGTAAGTCTCTTCTTCTTGAATTTATGCCACCCTAGGTAGGGATTTCCAAAGCCTGTCACTTCATCCCTCATCATAGATCTATCCCCTCTGAAATATTTAATAGGACGAAGAGGAGTTCTCTCTCTTTTTTTTCTGTACTCTTTCTTATCTCGAGGTCTCTTAAAGTCCTTTTCTTTTACTCTCCCAAAGAACCCTTAATTTCTATCATTTTCTCATTCTCCTTTTTCTCTATTCTTATATAGTCTAGGAATCGATCATAGGTGACTATATAACTAGAAACATGGTTCTAGGTGTAATAATACCATAATCTATTTAGCTATAACCCATCCTTCAAGACTTCTTGAGTGGCCAGAAGAATAAAGGCATGTGTTGCCCTGGTGGAACTTTTTCATGAATTCCCTCAAAGTTTTTATAAATTGTCATGTATCTTTAGTTTATTCACAAGCTCTCTAGAAATGTTGTACAATTGGTTAATTAGCTGTAAGAGATAACACCTTTTTACTTTAGGCCATCTTATATGGGCTTGCCCCTTCAATGGCATATGAAATATTTGACACATTTGCTATTCTTGAAGCTTCACAATTATAACGATGCTGATAACTAGGCCTAAATTATGGTTTGGATTATAGTTCCATCATAGGCAATGAGGGTAAGCATCTTAAAGGTTGTTGGGAGCTCTATATCTCTTAGTTCATCAATTAACAAAAACTTTCATTCTTGCTCTGAAGATTGTACCACTAGTGTTTCTCGTTGCCACATTCCTCCTACCATTTCATATAACTTCTACTTTAAACTTCTCACTTTCTCTTCTGAGCCTTATTTCTAACATCACTATCCTCTTTGCTCTTTTATTTAGTCATAAAGTAATGATTATCATTTTTATCTAAGTCATGCTTCTCAGGAACCAAGGAAATGAATCCTTTCCTAACTAAAATCACCAGGCTGGGGCCTTTTCCTTTGGTCTAATACGTGACCTATTACTCCTCGATCGTAGCTCTGGTAGTTCTCATGTGGTTTCTCTTTACGACTATTTTTGTTTCTTATGTTGAGCATATCTACGACTCGGCTCTGTAATTTTTATTGGTGGTTTTTCATTATAGGCATACGTGGGAACACCAAAAAGATTTATGGTATCCTTTTTTTTTTTCATCCTCAATCCAACTTTTGTTGAGCTTTTAAAAATTCCTTTAGTAGTTTTCTCATTGCTTCTCTATCTTTCTTTGTCTCTTCAAGCTCTTTCTTTTTCTTTTGTAACTCATTTTCTAGATTTATCACCATTTCAAGTTTTAGTAATGCTCATTTTGATAGTGCTCTTTTACTAAGTCTTGGAATTTTCGATTAGAACTTTTAATGGTGCTTCGGTCTTTTTCCCAAGAATTCATGTTGTTAGGATTTATGCTTATGTGTTATCCTATTTTGTATGAATATTTATTTTGTAATATTTATACAATGAATATTTTATTAAATCATTAATTACATTAATTAAATAGAACAATGCTTGTAATACTACAAATATTGTATGATTTGAAAGAGTTTAGATCTGGTATAAAGAAGTGTATATCAGTGCTAAGAGTTAGTATCGCTGAGAATTATAAATGCTAAAGAGTTAGTAGTTTATAATAATCAGTAAAATCTAACGAGTTAGAACCTTGTTTGTAATGGGACAAAAACCTGAGAGTATACTAGTAATGACATAGTTGGAAAAAGTTATAATGAGTGCTAGGAAATGTCATTATGTAAGTATGTTTTTAAAACACTAGTTTCTAATCTATTTTCATCGAGACAAGTCTATTGGTGAATCCATTTTATATAGATCGATGTATGTCTATATCTGTATGGTATAGATGGCTAGTCTTAGTAAATCATGAGCTTAATGGAAGCTTGTATAGGCATACTGGTATTCAGTAAGGATTGGATATTGAACAGACTTATGAGTACCCTAATAGACATCCTATGAAGTTGCCAATGGTAGGTTCTCTATAGTTGAGTAGTATTTGTGGTCCTTTGACCTGAGCATTACAGTAGACTTATGAGTGATGCACCATACTTTGGTTCCATAGATGTCAGAGACCTTTCATGGTCTGACATCTATGTGTCACTAGGTATGGTCCGATGCTCATAGAGTTCGGTGTGTGTAGATATGGGATGCATTAACTCACATAAGTAAGTTGTATATCTAATGCTCTAAAATTGTATCTCAGACAGTATTATGGTCACAAGCAATAAACTCGAGAAATGAGTTTTTCATAGAGTTAAATAATATCGCAAAAATATTTGTATATATTGTTTATCGAGATACAAATCTGGAGATAAGTTCACAGATAAGCTTATGGAGATTTGACGGTGTTGATCTATATACCTACACATTCAGGATATAAATAACCGAAAGATTATACGTATTGATATGACCTCAACTTGTATGGTCTAACGTGCTAATTTGTAATATTCGTGATATGTGCGTAGGGCATTAATCACGAACTTATAGAATAGTTTTATTTGACAAATCAGGCATGAACATAGGGAGTCTCGCAATATAAAATATACTTGTTATGCTCTAAGGCAGCATACCGGATTAAATAGTTCAATCTAGTAAAATTGAGCAAATCGAATATTTATTTCATGATCACTCAGGATGTGCACTTGTCAAGACTTAAGAGTTAAGTACATCAATTAGTCAACAAAAGTTGTTGACCAATTAGATGTAAACACGTGGCGTATTTAGAGCCATTGATTATTTGACTATGAATAATTACCAAATTACCTTTGGCTTGTTTGACAAGTTATTTGCATTAAGTCAAATAATTATTTAACTATGGTTAAGTTAACTCTAAAGTATTGTTATATGGAACTTTTTGGTTAACTTGGTGACCAAGTTGAGTTAATAGGCTTAGTAAGCAAGTATTGCTTTATTTACTTAAGAGTTAAGTAATTAAAATCAAAAGTTAACCTAACCTTAGTTAATTTTACTCTAGGGTTAGGTAAGCTTATATTAAATGAATTAAAAATAATTCATTAGACGTAAAAAGAGTCATGTTGGTTCAACCAAATGGGTTAAGCATTTAAGAAGTTTATTTTGTGTTTTGTTTTAAGTGTTAAAGAAAACTGTTAAACAACTTCATCTTTTTCATCTCCTCATAGTGGCCGGCCATATTACAAGCAATTATTGAAATGATTTTGTTGTTCAAATGTTGAATTAGAACAAAACCCATTAATTACTTTGTAGTAAAAATAGCTTAAGCGTTAAGCTTTAGATTAAGAGTTAACCTTAGGGTTTAAGAGTTGAACCATTGTTGGATTAAAGGCTGTCATTCTAGCCACTCAAACCCACCTCCGTTAAGTGTTAGAATTGACAACGAGTTCATTTTCGACAGACTCAAAGCAAACTTAATCCAAATACTTCAAAGGTGAAATTCTCAATCTTTGATCTTATTATTGTTTAAATGTGTTTATTATTTTAGAAAATTAGATTTTTCGCTTCCATTACGTATGATTATGTATGAGATGCATAAAATTTGAAATAATACATATACACTACATGCATGCACCCTAGTATTTATCATCACTTTCACCTGTTACTGTCCCTTGGGTTGACTTCTTACTTATATGTGAATTTGCTTTTACTGAAAGTGTGCTATTTTACTAGAGTGTAAGTACGTATTATGTGTTCATTACAATAAAATCTATGTATATCATACATAAATTAATTATAACAGAAGCAAGAAATCTCATTTCTAAATTTAATGAATAATTTTAATATTAATATCAATGTAATGATAAGATTAAGAATCGAGAAAGCACCTTGTCAAGCCTTTAAAATCTATTTTAAACTTGAGTTCTCCTTGAATCATATTCGTTGGTAATTCTAGTACTCAACTATATTAGGCCTAAGTATCTACAATAATAGCTTCAATTCTAACAAATGTCTTTAACACTTAAATACTAATTGATTAACTCTTAACTAATTAATTGATAGTTAAACACTTTAACTATTTTTTTAAAGTAATAAAGTTATTTTTATTGTTCAACTCTTGAAGTAAAAAGAATAACCTTAAAGTGTTTCAATGGTTGGCCAAGAATGAAAAAGAAGATGAGACTTTTGTTTCAACACTTTTAAAGTAAATGAAAGCCTTTTATTTCTCACCTTAGGTTTGTCGAATCCTCACACAGTTAGCCAAATAAACCAATTCATTCTATTTTGTTAAGCTTTGCTTCATTCTTTCTTATTGGCCGATCAAGACCTCATTAAAACTTGTAGCATTAGTCATTTGCCCACTATGATCTTAATAGAATTAATGAAAGCCAATTCTCAACATTGATGTTTTATAGCCTTAGTCATTTGGCTAACCAAGACCTTAGCAATTGAACCAAAACATTTTTCAATTAGATAATGCCTTCTTAATTTACAAAAACTTGTCCCAGCAATGATATGCAATAACCATTACCAATATTGTCTTATCTCTTACTTATCTAATAACAAATGATAAAATAACAATTATTTGTTTAATAAATAGCAAGACAATGGTTGGCTTATGTTGTGCCACTTGTCATGTTATTAGTGGTCAACAACTTTTGTTAATTAATTTATGTATTTAACGCTTAAGTGTCGATAAGTGCACATCTTGAGGGTTTCCAAAAAAAGTTTGATTTGTTAGAATATCATGGATCGAACTGTTCAATCTAGTCTGCTGTTAGAGTGCACAATGAGTACACTTTATATTGCGGGACTCCCTAGGTCTACGCCTGATTTGTTATATGGTACTCCTCCATACATTCGTGAGCGATGCCTAATACATATATTATGGATATAATAAATCAATGCTTTAAACTATACAAGTTGAGGTCATAATGTATAGGTATAATCCTTCTATCATCTATATCCTGCAAGAGCAAAGATATAGATTATCACTATCAAATCTCTATTTGCCCATCCATGAACTTACATTCAGATTCATATTCGATAAATAGCATACACAAACACTTTTGCTATATTATTTGACCTTACAAAAACTCTTTTTCTGTACATACTACTTATGAAAATAAGACTTATTGAGATATAATCTCAAAGCATTTGGATATAATACCCAGCCATGTATGCTGACAGATTTTATATCTACACATACTAGACTCTATGAGCATCGGACCATACCCAGTGACACGTAGCGGTTAGACCATGAAAAGTTTCTAACATCTGTAGAATTAAAAGTATAGTGAATCACTTACAAGCACACCGTGGCACTTAGGTCAAAGCATTATGAATTCTAATCAACTTGAGAAAACCTGCCATTGACAGCTTTATAGGATGTCTATTAGAAGTTCCCATGAGTCTATTTAGTATCTAATCCTTATTAAATACACGTATGTCTATATAAACTTCTACTAAGCTCATGGCTACTAAAACTAACAATTTGAACCATCTATATATAGATAAATATTGATTTGTATAAAAGGGTTTCACTGATAGACCCATATCAGTGAAATAGATCAGGAATTAAGATTTAAGAACAGACTGTATAATGATATTTTCTAGCACCAATTATAACTCTTTGCAACTATATCATTACTAATATATTATCAGGTCTATATCCCGTTGCAAACAATGTTTTAACTCTTTAGATTATGTTGGCTCATATAACTTGCTAACTCTTAGTAGTGCTAACTTTTAGCTTTTAAAACTCTCAGCGTTGCTAACTATTAGTACTGATCTAAACTCCTTTTAGACTAGATCTGAACTCTTTCATACAATGTCTGTAACGTTACAAGCATTGTACTATTTAATAAATGTAATTAGCGATTTAATAAAATATGCATTGTATAAATACTAAAATAAAATATTCATACAAAATAAAATGGCACATAAGCACAAATCAGAATAGTTATTTTGACATTTTTCACCGTTTTCCATATACGATGCCAATCTATCAACCTCGGTCTTTAATGAACTTTTTTCTAATTATGAGCTAGTAGATGAATTTTCTAAAAATGATGACTTCTAATACTTGGTTCCTTCCCGAGATGTCTACTATGAATTCTCTACCGTGTGAAAACTATGCCAATTGTTGCTCTAACAATAACACTTTATATTTAAGTTAGTTTTATGATGAACACTTAAAATTATACATTTAATAAGGGTCTTATATCATTATTTTGCATTACTAGTGTCATTAACCTCCCTAACTTAAACATGTTAACAATATTATACGTAGTTAGTCTTTTTAACCATTTTGTGATAGGTTTGGTAAAATGGGCATAACTTTCTACTTAAGAATCCAACTGGAGTGATTCTTGATCATATGAAAAGCTGACTTAATATTATAAAATATTAGATTTCACAAAAAAAATTAGAATACGTATGATACAACTTAATTTGAAAAGATGAGAGACTTATCTACAACTTTAATTGTTTTAGTAGAAGCTAATTCGGAGAGCATCAATTTCAAATTGGACAATCGAGTGGTTGCATTAATGGTAATCAGTGCAAATTAGTTGTCTCCATCTTTGACTTTATCATTCAAGTAGTTCCCTTCTCATTTATCTTGTATCATCCAAGGTTTTTTTTATTATAAATAGGCGGCCTATTTATGCAAAAAGAAAATAGAATTAGAGAGCTAGATTTTAGTTAAAACACTTATCTTTTATATTATCTCTTTGTAGTATTATTTACTTTATTTATTAGTTTAAAATTTATGTTATTTCTTCTTGCATCTCTTTCCTTTAATTTTATTAGTTCAAATAATTTTTATTTTGCTAAGGTGAAAGGGTAAAACTTTTGGTAAGGTAATAACGTATACTTAAACTTTTATTCTATAATTTAATGATACATTTTTAAGTTAAGAAAATTTATAAATTATGTATTTATTTTGTTTTGTATTATTGATATACTTTCTAACAAAGTGATGTATTTTGATTTATTATAGATAATCTTTATAGTTTGTACAATAAATTCTTAAAACTATTTACAAGATTTGGCATAGATACAATTTCTTGTAAAGTAGGAGTCTTGATTTATTGTAAACAAATATAATAATTAGCATAATAAATACTTAAACTCATTTATAAGATTTGATGTATGATAATTAAAAGAAATAAATACAAGTTAATAAATAAATAATAATGAACCTTAATTGTTATATATCTCAATTGGAACCTTCTTTATTTGAGAATTCCAAATGAATTATAAAAAAAAGTTAAATATATTACTATTTTATATGCCAAGAGTGGATCTCTTAATCTTAACATTCATTTTAATTGGTTATTTGAATTATTATTTGTAAACACCTTATATTGTTTTATTTGTCTTGATATTAATTATAGTTTGTAATTTTAATTCTATTTTCTTGTGGATCTACCCTATTCTCACCGGGTTATTTATTGTTTTGAAAATCCTGTATTTGAGAATAAACTCCAATATTCTAAACGTGTCATTTTATTTTTTTGTTTGGATTGAAAGAGAGTAAATGGAAAATAAGAAAAAATTTCTTGCATTTCTTCTGTTTTCCCCTCCTAAAATGTGTCTTTATCCTCTCTCATGTATAACACCTCATCTCTCTTTAATAGGTTCCTCAGGTAATCGATTACTCCCCATATTCTGAAATATGCGAGATAAAAAAAAATACAAAAAATGATGTCATAGAGATTTTGTGTGTTTGTGTTTTTAGGAGCATAGGTTAGTGATGTGTCTCTCGTTTTCTTTAGGTATTGTGGGTTTGAAAGTATATGTGTGAAGTCCTTGAAATTTATAATGTACTTTTAGAAGCATTCTCGTTACTAAGAACTTTTTTTTTGAAACATAAATATCCTTGATTCAAGAAACCAAGATATTATAGGACTCCTGCTATAAAAGCAGACAATTATCAGAACAAAATAATTGATACTTCTAACGAACGCACGAACCTAAATCTCTTCCTAAGAAGAAAAATAAAACTAAACTTCAACATAGGGCCAAGCCCTAAAAAGGGCCAATGGCTCTTCTATCGAAAGACCTACAACCTTCATAACGAGGGACCTACAACCCTCTAAATAAGGGACTCACAACCTTTCATATGAGGAATATACAACCATCCAAATGAGAGTCAAAATCCCCCACGCAAAAAAAATTTAACTTCACAAAAAATAAATACGCAAGAAAATTATACTATTGAAAATCTTATAATTTTCAGTATAATCTTAAATCAGTACATGCTAAGCCTAGTATTAGATTTTTGCCTCTAAGAGTAAAGTGAGGACTCTAGTCAATGGACAAACATTAGGTCAATTGCTATCCTTCTTAAGTGGCACGTGCCATTAAACGCGCGTAAAGAGAAATAAAACTAAAATTCAACATAGGGCCAAGCCCTAGAAAAGGCCAATGACCTTTCTAACGAAAGACCTACAACCTTCCTAACAAGAGACTTACAACTCTCTAAACAAGGGACTCACAACCCTTCCTATAAGGAACATACAACCTTCTAAACGAGAGTCAAAATCCTCCAGACAAAAGAAATTTAACTTCATAAAAAATAAATACTCAAAAAAATTATATTATTGAAAATCTTATAACTTTTAGTATAATCTTAAATCAATACATATTAAGTTTAATATTAAAGTTTTGCCTTTAAAAATAAAGTGAGGACTCTAGTCAATGAAAAAACATTAATTCAATTACTATCCTTCTTAAGTGGAACGCGCCATTAACAATTCTAATCTATGATTTTAAGCTCATTAATTTCAAAAAAATAAAAAACCCTAAACTTTGTTTGACTAAAATTTGTTATGGGCCACCTAGATTAAAATAGTTTTAAGTTCAGAAAAAAAAAATGGGCTTGTAGCATATAACAAAACCAATTTCAACTCTCATTAGTTAAGTTGATTGTCATTGTCCCTTTGTACAGCTGTCACACAAACAGCAGATAGCACAAACAGCACTAGTAATCTAAACACCCGCAAGAACAATCTCAAAATCACTCAAACTTTTGCACAGCTCGAAAATCAAAGGCAAATAAAATTACGACTCTTTAATTTTGAAGAAATATATTTAAGTTATTTTGTGATTTGAGTGAAAATTATGAAGACAAAATAACACGAGTTTATTAGAATTTTATAAATTATTTTTTTGCAATTTTAGCATTTACTTACACTTGTATTCTTTTGAAACAAAAAATTTTGACAATTTTTTTTTTTTGAAAATAATATAGTTTCTGTATTTTAATCAAAATAGACAATAGTCATGTAAGCCTCGTATGTTCATCATCAATGGCAATGTTCTCTTACTATTAGGAAAAGTTATGTAATCAAATATTAGGAATCGGAGAACAATAATTAAGATAATAAAAAAAAACCGATAAGATAAGCATAAGCCTATTTATATAAACCAAACCCATCAGTCTTTTAGCCCTCACTGATAAGGGTTTCTTCTATATCCAATCCAATCACAGCCGTTGGATCACTTTATCTTCTTCATCGTCGTCGGCACGATGACTGGAAAGGCGAAGCCGAAGAAGCACACGGCGAAGGAAATAGCGATGAAGGTGGACGCCGCCACCACGAATAGAGGCGGCGGCAAGGCGGGGCTGGCGGATCGGACCGGGAAGGAGAAGGGCGGCCACGCAAAATACGAGTGTCCGCACTGCAAAACAACGGCGCCTGACGTCAAGTCCATGGAGATTCATCACGAAGCTCGTCACCCCAAAATCCCCTTCGAAGAATCGAAGCTCGTGAATCGTCACGCCTCTGTCGTCGTCGAATCTTCGAAGCCCAAACCAGGTGTTCGAGGTAGCTTCAAGAAGTGACCAAAATAAATTGATAATAAATTTTAATTTTATCAAATTATCTCTTAATTATTATGATAAAATAATTAAGAGTATGGTTACTACTACTGTTGACGCTGCTGCTTAGATTTGTTGTTGGTGATTGGGTTTCTTTTCTTTCTTTTTAACTTTCATTGGCTGTCTTGTCTGGGTTTCAAGAATGTATATTGTATTTTGATATGAGACTGTTTTTAAGTGGTGACAATTATAATGTTATGGTTATGGTAATATTTTTTTTTAAAAGTTTGAATTACTTGTGTTTTTTGAAAAAAAAAAATTTCTTTTTTTTTAAACTTAAAATAGTTTTTATAGAATCATGATTTGAGTTATGATGATGCTTAGATTAGGCAACAAGAGAGTTACCGTGTCTGGAAGTGTTGGATTTTGGGTGGTAATGTTTGTGATTGTTGGATTCTAGGCTATGCTATCTATTTTCATAATCTTATAAGCAGTGTTAATATTTTTCAATCCTGTATGTGGGTTTGTTAAGATTCGTGTACTTGGATGTAAACCAATCTTAAATGAAAAGTGTGTCGGTCTTACACAACTTGTTCATGCTTTGCACAATCAATTTGCAACCAAGCTTCCTTTTTCAAGTTATGTTGTCTTGTTTACAGCAAGACACAACTTCTTCATGCTTTACACAATTAATTTGCTACATAGTGATAGGCCCTGGTCAGATTAGGAATACCAAATAAATTTAAATACAGCTTTCTCAGGGTGAAAGCCAAACCACAGTTTTTACTGAATTCAACTACTACTATTCATTGCTAGATGAGTTTAAATAGAAGTACAATTCTATGATAAAATTGTGAACTGGTGGACAGTTAAGTAACTCCCATGCAACGCATTCCTTGTTCTCAGCTATCACTCTCTTCATGCAATTTTGTCATGCACTGCGTCCTTTGCCCAGCTCACTTGCATGGTGCAAGCCCCTTGGCTTGGTTCCTGCATTGCCCATGCAGTTGCGTTATCCACATATTTGGGGTTTCTTTCGGGTATCCTGGTGGATCGCCTAGCTGGCCTATTAATACCCTTTTCATTGACAAGAACCTTGTCCTCAAGGTTCACATCCAGAAATTGTTCTCATAATTTTTGTGTTTTCCCACGTAGCATCTTTAATGGGCAATTTCTTCCATTTGACTAAGGCTTCTGTGACAAACTTACGTCCTTGTTTGATCCATCGAATATCCAGGATAAGTTCTAGTTTGAGCACAATTTTCCATCTTTTTCGCCTAGTTTTCATTTAAGCAATGACACATGGAATACTAGGTGTAGACGTGAACCCTTAGGAAGTTTTAGTTTGTAGGCGACCTTTCCCACGTGTTTTGTAATTTGATAGGGTCCGTAGAATCGATTAGCTAACTTTCGATGAGCACACCTATATGCTGAATTTTGTCGATATGGTTGAAGCTTGAGGAAAACAAAGTCCCCCTCTCTGAAGTTCACTTCCCTTCTTCGGTGATCAACCAATTGCTTCATGCTGTTGGTGGTGCAACTCAGGTTCTGTTTTAGTTGTTGCAACAACTCGCCTTGGGCTCCTAAGTTTCGATCAAGTTCATCGACGAGAAGAGCTAAGCTAGTATTGTGTAATTGTAGATGGGGCTCGGCCATAGAGGGCTTGGAAAGGAGTCATGCCTATAGTTGCATGGAAGGTAGTATTATACCACAATTCTGCCCAAGGTAGATAAGTGCTCCATTTTTGTCGCTATTGGTGCACAAAGCAGTGTAGGTATTGTTTGATACATTGATTAACCACCTTTGTTTTGTCGTCTGTTCGTGGGTGAAAAGCTTAGCTCATTTTCAGTTGGGTTCTTGATAGTTTGAAGAATTCTTGCCCAAATTTGTTGATGAAGATAGGATCCCGATAAAAAATAATTGTTTTAGGCATGCCATGTAGTTAAGTCACGCCATTGAAAAATACTTTAGTTACCATTTTTGCTTTAAATGGGTGATGAAGCGTCATGAAGTGAACATATTTACTGAGTTAATCAACCACTATAAAGATGGTGTCCTTGCCATGAGATGAAGGAAGTTCCTCTATAAAGTCCATGGTGATTTCTTTCTATACCTGACTTGGGATAGGTAACGGTTGGAGGAGATTTGCTGGGGATAAAGTTTTTGTTTTTGTTCGTTGACAGGTGTCGCAGGTGGTGACGTTTTGCTAGACTGTCTTGTACATTTAAGGCCAATAGAACTACTATGATAGTCGTTTGAAGGTCCTAAGCACACACCTAAGTGCCCTTCAATCTTGGTGTCATAAAATTCTTAAAAGTAGTTGGTTGATGATGGGGGTGTTGAGTGGTACCATCATTTAGTTTTTGTAAAACACCAAGCCCTCTCGCCAAGTATATGATTTACCAGGTTATGTTTGATCTAATTTAATTATGCGAGCCATGTAGAGATGAGTTTTATAGGCCTCTTTGGTATCTTCCCATATGGTTACTTGTGGTAGGAATAATGGTTGAGGTTTGGGCTACTAAGGACTCAAGAGAGTGCATCAGCAGCAGAGCTGTCATGTCTTGGACAGTATATGACCTCATAGTTGTACACGAGCAATTTGACCACCTATTGTTGTTGTTCTGGTGTTGCAATGCATTGTTCCAAGAGGTATTTGAGATTGCGTTGGTCTGCTTAAATGAAGAACTTTCTGCCCAGTAAATATGGCCTCCAAGTACGTATGGCTTCCAAAATTGCTAGCATCTCTCTAGCGTACGTTGACCAATCCTTCTTTGAGGCTCTCAAGGTTTTACTTATATATGCAATAGGTTGACCATGTTGGGTAAGGATCGCTCCTATGCCTTCTCCAGATGTATTGGTGTCGATGGTGAATGGCTCATTGAAATTGGGCATGGCTAGAGTAGGTGTGGTGATCATGGCTTGCTTGAGCTTTAAGAAGGTAGCTTCGGCTTCTTCATTCCACTTGAATTGTCCTTTTTTTTAAATAGATTGGTGAGCGGTTGAGCAATCACTTCATAATGTCTTACAAATTTTTGGTAGATGCTCGTGAGCCCTAGGAACCCTCGTAATTCTGTAAGATTGGTGGGAGTAGGCCATCTGATCATCGCTTCAATTTTTGTTTTAGTCTACCTTCACCCCTTGATGTGTCACAACATGACCCAAGTAGTCCAATTCTTGTTGTCCAAAGGCATATTTCCTGGCTTTGATATAGAATTAATGTTGTCTTAGTATGTAAAAAATCTATCTAACATATGGAATTTGCATGTCTAAGTTAAGGCTAAATTACCAATATGAATTTGTAGAGAAAAGGGCGAAAAATAAAGTTCAAAGTAGCTTGGAAAGTGAAGGGAGCATTGCACAACCCAAAGGGCATGACTAGATATTCATAGTGCCGATTGTGGGTGGAAAAAGTTGTTTTTGGAATGTCAGGGGGATAGATCCTAACTTGGTGGTACCTCGCTCGCAAATCCAGTTTGGTGAAATAGGATGCCGCATGGAGTTCATGTAGCATATCTTTAATGGTTGGGATAGGGAAACGATCTTTGATGCTGACAACATTAAGAGCTTGATAGTTTGTACAAAATCGCTAGGTCCCGTCTTTCTTTTTTACCAATTGTACTAGAGAAGAAAAATGGTTGGTACTAGATTGAATAAGCCATGAATCGAGCATATCTTGCACTTGTTTTTCGGTATCAGCCTTCTGAAAGTGCTCGTATTTGTAGGGCATCACGTTGACAAGTTCGGTTCCTTCCTTGAGGGTTATGTGGTGGTCTATTTCATGGGGCAAGAGGTAGTTTTGTTGGTTTACTAAATAAATCGATGTAAGCTGCTATGAGCTGTCGTAGTTGTGGGTGTAGATTGGTTACGGGCAAGTTGTCCTTTTCTAGTGGGCAAATTGCAAATATTGGATCGCTTCCCTTACACTCTTGAAAAACTCTTCAAGGTTGTCGCTTGTATTGGCTGTCACTCATACTCTGTATCCTCTTTTGTTTTCCTATTGGAAGTTTAGTCATCTGTTTCTAATCACAAACTACTGTCCCCAACAATGCTAACCATTGCATCCCTAACACAAGGTTAAGCCTTTTTAAAGAGTCAATATGTAGGGAATTCCCTAGAGATTGATGGCCATCATCTCGTATTTCCCTTGGCATTAGAGTCGGTTCCCGTTTGCCACTCATACCATAAAAGGTTTTGTCGGTATCACGGGTAGATGAAGTGAGTTTGCCACCTTTTCATTGATGAAATTATGCGTCGACCCATTGTCTATTAAGACGAACAGCTCTAAGGGTCCTATTCTAGCCTTGATTTTCATGGTTTAGGTTGTAGACCAACCTGTGAGAGCATGTAATGATATTTTTGGTTTGGCATTTGCTTTAGCTTCATTTTCCTTAGATGATTCTTCCTTGGTGTTACTTACCTCATTCTCACTTAGATTGGGGTTTACTTCTAGCAACAATAGTTATGGTATCTTGCATTTGTGTCCTATTGTGAACCTATCATTGCAATGGAAGGATAGGCCCTGAGCTTGTCGTTTCTCCATCTCATCCCAGTACAGTCTCTTAAAATGAGTCTCTTTTTCTAGCTGAGCTGTTTGAGGAACGATTGAAGTTATCCTTGGGGTAGGAAGAGGCTGTGCAAATCACCTTTTTCGAATGAGTTGCTCATCCTTCATTCTTGGCAAACTGATTGCTTCCTTGATAGTTCACATACCTCCCGATATTTCAGGTCCCCTATGAAGGTTCCAACAAGAGCCTTTTGAGTCCATTCTTGAACTCGGTTACCCAATCTTTCAAATTCCTTCTGGTAATCACGTAAAGTCTCACTTTGTCTTACCTTAGAGAGTGCCTCGTCAAGGTCTTCACAATTCATAGGTTCAAATCAAGCCCATAGTTCTTCCATGAACATCTCCTAGGATATTGTCTGCTGTCCTTCTTTTTCTGCTTTACTCAATCACTTGCACCATTGGTTAGCTTTCCCTTCTAAGTGGAAGAAGTTGAGGAAACCTTTTGCTCATTAGTGGTTCCTTGAAACTCAAAACATTGCGTGACCCGGTTACACCATTTTGTCAAGTCTTCACCAGCATATTGGGGAAAGTCAAGTTTGGTTGTTCTGGGGCCAAGACTAACATGGTCATCCCCTGGTTCCTTATGGTGTGTGCGTGAATAATTTTCCTGTTCTGGTGTGTGCGAGGCTGAGGAGCCTTGGGTAGAAAGAATGGCCTCAGATAGTGCTTTTAGCGAGTCTTCTAATCACTGCATCCGATCCCCCATTTCAGCCTCCATGCGTTGCATCCCTTCTTGCACTCCTCCTAGCCCATGCTCTAGGGATTCAATTCGCTCTTTGTTGGTTGTCATTAGTATTGACTCACGTTCTTTGTCCCAATAGATAGGTGCCAGTCAGATTAAGAATAACAAATAAATTTAAATATTGCTTTCTCAGAGTGAAAGCAAAACCACAGAGTTTTTAGTGAATTCAACTACTCTTCATTGCTAGATGAGTTTAAATAGAAGTACAATTCTATGATAAAACTGTTAAAGTGGTGGACAGTTAAGCAACTCCCATACAACACGTTCCTTGTTCCCAGCTGCCACTCCCTTCATGGAATTCTGTCCCCTTGCCCTGCTCACTTGCATGGTGCAATCCCCTTGGTTTGGTTCCTGCATTGCCTATGCTGCGTTATCCACATATTTGGGGTTTCTTTTGGGTATCCTGGTGGATCGTTTGGCTGGCCAATCACATAGCTTCTTTTGTCAAGTTATGTTGTCTTGATTACAGCACAAGTACTGAATGACATGGTTCTGAGATGAACAGTTGCAACGTGCAGTCATGATTTGTTAGAGGTTTAGTGTGGCCTTGTATGTTGCATAATAATATCTCTAATAAATTGGCTTTATATTTTATAGTTTTTTTTTTTAATTATTTCCTTTGAAAACATAGATTTGGCCATTAACTCCAGTGTTTTTGTGAACTGCTGGAAATTTTAGGAAAAATTCTCCGTTTTGAGCCTTATGAACCAAACCAGCAAATCAGATTCTGCTAATCACCAAGCTAATTCTAAACTTAAACTAGATTTTAAAAGTACTTATTATTTCTTACCCAAAATTTTGTTCCAACATTTGGATTTTGCTAGCATGGGTAGTTCATCAAGTTAAGCAAGTTTATGTAGAATTTCAAAATCTTATACTGTTAGTATGCTTGTGGTGCACAATTTATTTTCAAATGGATAGTTATCTGATGGTGCTTTGCTCTTGCCTTAGTAGTTGTGACTCGGACGATTTTAGTTACTACCTATCGGCATTGGCATTGGCATTGGAATGGTATGTGTATTGTCAATATGAATGTTTTGGGCGTGGTTGTTTCTGAGTTTGTAGTTGTTCCACACTATGTTTCGTGATGAAAACTTGTGGAATGATTATAACATGTGTATGAAATGAGACTCATTTTTTATATTGGCAATGTTAGGAGATGCTTATTTGCATTTTTTTTTCCTTAATAATCATCATCGTTTTGATCAGAGTATATATTTGATAGTTGGTTTTGCTTGCTCTAGGTTATTCAATTTGCACTGTTGAGCAATTGACTATAATGCATTTTATCCATTAAAGTGTTGTAGCCTTATAGGCAATACGGAACTCAGCAGAGTTTATTTATGGGTTATCATGAGAACTTAGTAGGATTCATGGTGCTGTTTTCGATTTTCTTTTCTAGAAAGCATGTTTTCGGAAAAAGAACATAAGTATATTTTTTGGTTATTTGTCATAAATGTCATATATTTGAAAAATTGTAAGTTTTCAAAATCGCTTTGGAAATATAATATTAAATTTTTTTTTTATCCCCTTGGCATTTAACTGTTATTTTAATAATGATAAATGAAAGGCAATGACTTACTCTATTAGTAAAAATTATTTGTACTAATATGCATGGAAATAACATAGGACTGATATTGGAAAACCAGGGAGTTTACAGTGTTGTATGGATCCGAGAGTTAAGGGTTGTTATATCTTGATTGAGCTTCGGCTTATAATTTGAAGGCTGAAATGTTTAATGGACTGGCATTTGGGTCCTTTCTTTGCCTGTCTGTCCCCGTATAAGATAGAGGCCGTATAAGATAGAGTTTTAACGACTAGAACCAAAACATTGGAAGTGGAAGTTCAGGAAGAAAACTTGCTTTTTCAGCTTGTGGCTTTTATGTCAAGCAAAGAAGCTAATGCTGGCTTGCTTCCGGTCTCAAAAGATTTCGAGCAAAATTTCATTATTCTTTATTCATTTGAATAGTTGGGTGTTTGAGTCGACCGCATGTTTTGGAGCAATTAGTATAAGGTTGAGTGGATCCCTACGGGCAAGCTAAGGACGAAAAAAACTCTAGACATATTTTTCTCTCAACTAAAAGGCCCCGCTTCCAATCTTTCACAATCGCTGGCGAGACGGCTTCGATCTCCTCTCTGGCGGCCCCTTCAGCCACTTATAATGCAGCTTGTTTTTATATTTTTATGATTTTTATTTACTCTTTTTTATATCAGTTTCCTTTTCAAATTGGTGGTGGCATCTCTCATTTCGGTCTTCCTCGTTCTGGCTAGTGTTTTTTTTATCCCCAAAGAAGGTTGTGTGGAGGCAAGGTGTGCGCCATTGCCGTCCGCCCCTAGTGGTAAAGAATTTCAAACGAATTTGCTATTGAGTTGACGCCAACCTTTTCCGACTTGGTTTCCTCTCTGCCAGCACCTTGTTGAGTCTCGGCAGACATATGCGACCTCATTGTTGTCCTTCGCCTATGGCCAAACGAACTCTTTAGTTTTGCTATAGGGCTGAATTGAGTTAAGGGTTTGGACTTGGTTTGTCGGAATTTGATGTTACACTGTCGAGTTTTTGTATTGACCCCAACATCTTTAGACTCAGACGCTGCCCACCATTTTCAACACTGAATAGCTTTGTCATCGACGACTTTCCAAAAAATACTATAGCGACTACTATTGTTGTGTTGGTGTTTGATGGTTGTTTAGGGTTGATGTGCTCTTTGTTTGTGTTTTAGTATTGGGGTAATTTTGTATCTCCCTTCTGCGCGAGGGTAGTAAAATAAGTCCTCTACATGGCAAGATTTCCTCTTTGTGAGGTAAGATCCCTCTTGTATGAGGGGGTTTTGTCCATTGTTAGGAGGGTTGTCTGTGTTAAGTGTTGATTTATATAGGGTGCATGTATATAGTATTACGTGTTTATCAATAAAATATACATATCTCATATATATATATGCATAACGGAAGTATAAAAATTTGTAGTAAACACAATTATTATATATTAATCATATTAATAATGAAATTGAGAATTAAAGCCTTTGGATCAAAATTGTTTGAAGTCCATCTAAAAGGAAAACTTTGTCAATCCTACTAATTAATAAAGGTGTGATTAATTATCTAGAATGACAGTATGTTAATCCAGCAAATTTTTTAACAAATTTAATTTAATTTGTTTTTTAATTTTCTTTTGATTAACACATAATCAATAAAATCAAATCCTTATTTTTGCTTTATTGGTTTTAAGACTATTAAAAAGAAAACTTGATTTTAAATTCAACAATTGAGTTCAAAATAAGAAAATAATTTTCTTTCTCTCTCTTTTATTTTGATCAGCAAAATACTTAGCAAAAATAATCTTCACTTATGAAATTTTTTTCATTTTACAAATATATACAAATAAATTTAATTTCATTTAATTTCACTTAATTTGAATTAACAATTAACTTAACCTAATCATAGTTAATATTTAACCTTAGTTAGGTTAATTTAATTTAACCCTTAAGTTAAATAAATATTTAAATAATCTAACCCTAGTTAATTAATTTAACCATAATTAGGTTAATCTTTACTTAACCATTAAGTAAGGTTAACTTTAACCTAACCTTATGGTTAACTGTTAACCATAGTTAAGTGAAATTATTTATTTAACTATTAAATAAATAAATATTTATTTTAATCATTAAGTAAAATTACTTTTATGTTCTTACTAAATTACCAAGTTAACCTAAAGTGGATTTTACTATTTAATTATATACTTTAGTTAACTTAACTATAGTAAATTGTTAGATTTTATTGTATTGAACTATTCAATACGGCCCAAGTGCACCAAGAGTACATTTTATATTAGGACTCCCTAGGTCCACGGTCGATTCATCAAATGGAATTATTCCATAAGTTCGTGATCGATGCCCTATGCACATGTCACAGATATCACAAATTAGCGCGTTAGACCATATATGTTGAGGTTACTACGTATTCATATAATCCTTCTGTCATTATATCCTGGATGGACGGGATATAGATCATCACCATCAAATCCTTATAAACTCATCCGTGAACTTATCTTCATATTCGTATCTTAATGAACAATGTACGTAAACACTTTTGCTATATTGTTTAACCTTGTAAGAAACTCTTTTCTCGGGTTCATTGCTTATGGCCATAAGACTTTGTAAGATGCAGTCTCAGAGTATCGGATATACAACCCACCTATGTGAGCTAGCAGATCCTATATCTACGCACAACGAACTCTATAAGCATTGGACCATACCCAGCGACACATAGCAGTCAGACCATGAAAGGTCTCTGACATATGAAGAATCAAAGTATGATGGATTACCCATAAGCCCACCGTGGCGCTTAAGCTTCTATTAAGCTAATGGTCAGCTAAGAATAATCATCTGTACAATACAGATATAAACATACACTGATTTATATAATACTGATTCACTGATAGACCAATATTGGTGAACATAGATCAGGAATATTATATTTGAGAACATACTTACATAATGACATTTCCTAGCACCTTTGCAACTCTTTGCAACTATGTCATTACAAGTAGACTCTCAGGTCTTTATCCCATTATAGATAAAGTTCTAACTCTTTAGATCTCGCTGACTCTTCTAACCTACTAACTGTTAGCAGTGTTAACTTTTAGCATTTATAATTCCTAGTGTTGTTAACTCTTAGCCCTAGTCTAAACTCCTTTAAATCAGATCTGAACTTCTTCAGATCATACAATATCTATAATATTACAAGTTTTAGTACCATTTAATAAAAGTTATTAGTGATTTAATAAAATATTAATTGTATAAATATTACAAAATAAATATATGTATAAATATTTATAAGATTATTCTTAAGAACCCTTTCATAATCCTAATAGCGATTTAATAAAATATTCATACTATGTTATTAAAACCTTTGCAGAAACGTGGAGGAATCATAGCACTTTTGAATGAAGCTAGGTATGTAGCTTGAAAAAATGTAAGTAGGAGAATGCAAACTGATTTTATTGTTGTTGATCAATACAACTTTACAATAGCTGAATTTGTACATGAAATAAACATAAATTAAAAAAAATAATAAAATAATAGTTAAGTAATGAAATCATAACATAATTAAAAGGATACACAATAAATAGAGAGATTGAGTAAAACATGCAAAAGTTGGTGTGTTTTGATTTGAATTACCCTTACCATACTTATTTAATCTTGAGAATCATTATTGATGGTATGTTTTGATTTGAATTACCCTTACCATACTCATTAAATCTTGAGAATCATTATTGATTCTTATAACAGCTATTGTTTAACTTATTGATCTAGTTCTATTTAAAGTTTTATAGAGTTATAGTATTTAATTTACACCATCAATTGTTTAAAGGTACATTAAGGTAGTAGTTGCTTTTACCAATTAATTTTTCTAAAAGGTAGTTGAGCTCTTTATTAACTCCTCCATTTATTACAAGATTAATAGATAAATTACAACGACAAATAGTATAACATTGGGGATTGGAGGAGTAACTGCTTAATCTATCGATAAATTACATGTTAGATCTTTGTTAATTACAATAGTTTGAAATATTTTTTCACACCGAAAGAGTTGAATATGAGACAACGAAGATGGTTGAAACTGATTAAGGATTATGACTATATTTTTTCACTATCATTCAAGAAATGCCAATTTGGTAAGTTGAGATCTATAGTGATTGATTTATCCATGGATAAATCCAAAGTTCTTTTAGCATATTTTTAAGTTAGTTCTATTTTAATTGATTGGATTTGAGAGATGAAAGATCAAGATATCCACATTGTTAAATTTAAGTAAGAAGTGAAGGATGACATACGACTTAATATATCATTGAGGACGAATGAGAATTTAGTAATGGGTAACAAATAGTTATGGTAGTACAAAGTTGTATCTTAGTCTGGAAAAACATTACTTGTGGCAGGGTATGAAGAGAGATATTGCAAAATTTGTATCTCGCAGTTTAACTTATTGGCAAGTGAAAGCAAAAGATCCGAGACTAGTAAGATTAGTTGTAACCATTTTTTCTTCTTAATTGTTTGTAGGAGCATATCATTATGGATTTTTTAGTAGGATTTTCATGTACTTGGAAGGATAACATAGTATTTAAGTAATTATATATCGGGCTTACAAACTTTGCCATTTTTTTTTACTTTTCAAGATCCTATATTCATTACATAAATTTTGCAAATTTTTATGTAAATGAGATTGCAAAATTACATGGGGCCCCAGTATCCATTGTATCATATAAAGATCCTTGATTCACTTCTATGTTACATCTCCTATATCTTTCATTCAAATTTATCAAAAAACCATTTCTTAGTTTCATGAAATATGCCAAGATCATTAGCAGCAAGCAAAATATTTTCAACATAAAATAGCATAAACTTAATATACCATTATTGAGAAAGCTTATTTAAGCCCATATATTGACTTTTAAGTTTGCACACCATATATTTCTTTTTATTAATTGAGAATGCCTTAAGTTGGTCTATGTAAACTTCTTCCTCCAAAATTTATTTAGAAAGGTTGTTTTCACATCTATTTTATGCAACTCCTAAATATAATGAGGTACTGGTGCAATAATGATTCTAAGTAAGTCTTTGTTTGGAGATTGGTGAAAAGGTTTCCTTACAATCAATGTCTTCATTCTAAATGATACATTTACCAATAAGTCTAACTTTATATCCTTTAATATTGACATTAGAGTCATGTTTGGTCTTAATAATCCACTTACAACCAACTCTTTTATATACTTGAGGCTAGACTTCATTTAATTTCATAGATTTCAACTACCATTTATAGCATCAATACATTTAGTATAGTCAACATTTTTTACTGCTTGTGAAAAAGTAACTAAACCATTATTGATTCCAATATTGAAACCTGATTCTTATAGATGAACCATATAGTAATCGGTAATAGTAGATCTCCTTCGTCTTTGAGGTCTCCTTATTGTTATTTCTTTTGGTTTTTTTATAATTAGCTCATTTGTGGTATCATTATTATAGAGTGTATTATCATCAACTTGCTTAACATTATCACGATGTAAAATAACTGTAAGAAGAATAATTTATTAGAAGTTATAGGTAATGGAAGCATCACCTTAACTTATTAAGTATCCATATTGTGTGATTTTTATTCCCATTAATTTCATCATTCTCAACGAGCCTAGCATTTTTTATTTTAGCAATTCTAAGGCTATGATTAGGATAGAAAACCTATACATTTTGGCCTTTTTTAGGTAACCAATAAATTAACCACTAATTGTTCGAGAGTCCAAATTCTTTTAATGTGGATTATAGATTCTTGCTTCTATTAGGCAACCTTAAATATCCAAGCGTCTTAAACTAGGTTTTCTTTTGTCTACAGTTTAAAACATGTCTTTGGAATTGCCTTATTAGGAACCTAGTTTTACAAATATCCAACAGCCTTAAATGCATGCATCTATAATGGTATGGGTTCCAATGCCATAACTATGTCCATTAAGGTGTTTAAAGTAAATCTAAATGAATTGATAAGTTCCAATGCTGTCAACTAGAATTTTGACTCAATTCTATATGCATAAAAATTGCTCATTTGGATTTATGGTTTGGATCATAAGAAATTAATGCATCGTATTTGGAATATGAGTGATAGTACCATAATCAATCCACTAGGTATTATAAGAAATTTTAGTTAAATTTGACTTGCAACTCATAAAAGCAAAATACTTACCTTTTTTTTTTTCTAACCATGTCTTATATTTTAGGTAGTCTTCCTGATAATGTATAGATTGCTTACAAAAATGCTATTTATCCATCGTTTGCTTCTTTTTATAAACAACCTTAAATAATTAATTAACCTGATTTGATCCTTGCTTCATGCCTTTTCTCGGCTTATCTAAATTTCATGTACAAGTTTTTTTTGAAAGTTAGGTTACATATAGATCGTTGGAGTTCTCTATAGACATTGTATGATCTGAAAGAGTGCTCATTTCTTCGACTTATAAGAAATAACCTATGGAGGTAGATAATTTAACTGAGGTTAATGTTATAGAGAGTGCAGTCAATAATTCTTGTGTACATTTATTTGAAGATGACCTATTAAAAAAATGTTTATTTTATTTTGGCTTGAATATAGATGAAGATGGTATGATTAATGAGATAAAATATTTATTAGAATCTACTCCATTAATGGATACTAACAAGTGGAAAGCCAAAGTAGAACCTCTTTCGCTTCCAAGTCCATTCCTCCCCCATCAATAGAAAGACCACCACAATTAAAAGAAACCACTTCCTGAGTTTATTAATGATTTAGTACCCATTAGAGATTCCTTTCTAGATGAGCAATTTTTGTTATTTCTTAATTACCTTAGTTTGCTAACATAACAAATTACCTAGCTGTTAATCAAATGCCTATGTATTGGACCAAGCAAGAAGCATAATAAATTTTTATTTAAGGTTAAGAGGTTCTTTTGGGATGATTCGTACTTGTTCAAGTATTTTCTTGACCAAATCATTAGAAGATGCGTACCTGAAAGTGAACAACATAGTGTTATCTCTTTTTGTTATAACCATACATGTGGGGGCCATTTTAATGCCAAGAAGACCATTGTAAAATTTTTTTAATATGGCTTCTATTGGTCATCATTTTTTAAAAACACCCAAGTGTATTGTAGTTCTTATGATAGATGCCAAAAATTATGGAGTATTTCTCATAGGAATATGATGCCTTTGAACTTTATTCTTATTGTTGAAATATTTGATGTTTGGGGCATTGATTTGCAAGACCATTCCTCAATTTTTTTGGTAATTTTTTACATCTTTATTGTTGTTGATTATGTATCTAAGTAGGCAGAGGTATATGCATGTAGAAAAAATGACCATAAGGTTGTGGTAAAATTATTAAAAAATATATTTCTCATTTTAGCATACCTCATACTATCATTAGTGATGGAAGGAAGTGCTTTTGAAATAGGTTTTTTTGCATAGTTAATGAAAAAAATATGATATAACTCATAATGTTTCTATTCTTTACTACCCACAGACTAGTGGTCAAGTTGAAATTTTAAATAGAAAAATTAAGTGTATTTTTGAAAAATCGGTAAGCATAAGTATAAAAGATTGGTCTTTAAAACTTTCAGATACATTATGGGAATATTGTACAACTTTTAAAACTCCCATTATAATGTCTCCTTACCGACTTATCTATAGCAAGACTTGTTACCTACCTATTAAATTAGAATATAAAGCATATTGGTAGTCAAATAATTGATTTTTGATATACATCAAGCAAGAAATAATAAGAAACTACAACTTACTAAATTAGAATCATGCAAATGAGGTTGCAAAGCAATACAAGAAGAAGGTGAAAGTCTTTTATGACAAAATCTTTTGAGAAAATCCTTTTTCTTCCAATCAAAAGGTCTTTTTGTAAAATACTAAGTTCCATTTATTTCTAAGAAAACATTGTTCTTGGTCAGGACCTTTCTATGTGCATTACATTTATTCCCATGAAGTTGTTGAAATGAAAATCCTAAGAATTGTAACATATTTAAAGTTAATAGCCAACGATTGATGTCATACTTAGAGTTTCAACCATAAGAAGAATGGGAAGATATAGTTTTGAGTGATCTCATCTACCAAAATTGAGTCTTTTTAGTGTCATTTTCTTTATTCTTATTTATTCTTTATTTTTATAATGTTATCTTTTATTTTATTGCTAACATTTTTGTTGGGTTGTTTTACTTTTTCTTTAGGCTAATTACATTCTTCAAGTGATCCAGGTGTATTCCTTACTTATTATTTTACTTTTTGTCTCTCTTTGTTTCTATTTTTTTTATTTTTTTTTTTGCTTTTGCATGAGCATAAGGTGCACTTTATTAAGACTAGAAAACATTGAGGACAATGTTTAGAATAAGTGTAGGGGGTGAGGTTGATTTGTTAAAAAATATTTTAAGGCATTGTACATGAACTTTTTGAAATTGGCTAAAGTGATGACGTTCTTAGTTTAGTATTTTTTTATATTATCTTTAGCTTATAATAAAATAACAAGAAGTTAGCTATTTTTCATGTTAATGTTAATGACAAGTGTAAATTAAAATTTTGATTATGAAATTGATTTAACCATTAGAGAGATTCACATAACATTAATATATGAATAAATTCAAGTGAGTTTCTAGCCTATATGTTTCTCTTGAAGAGTGCACCCCATGCCCAAATTTTTTTATAACTTAGCGATTGTTTATTTTTATTCTTAATAAGTATTATCGCACTTGAAAGCCTGTCTTATTAGTATCTTTGGATAACTATTGTGTTGTTTAAAAGATGATAGTGAGACCATCTTTGATTCGTTTGAGCCTTTCTAGCATACCTATTGAATATCTTTTCCTAGTAAATGATAGGGGCGTAAAAGCACTAGTATGATTTGCATTCAAATTTTGTATTTTGATCCAAATCATGAATATTTGGCTCTTTAATTGTGTTTTTGTTATCATGAACAGATGCATGATGGAAAATGTGATAAATAAGAACAAACAAGAGGTGAATTGGATGTAAAACGAAGAAGTTTCACTCAAAATACGAGAATGCCTAATTAGGCCTGAGGCCATAGCGCCCAAGTCAGGAGCTGGGCACTGTAGCACCCACAAACTAGTGCCGTGGCACCCGATGATGCTCTCTAAAGTCATGTTTTCAGGTCTTGAGTTCGCAGAGTGAAGCCCCCAGCGCCACGGCGCCCGTACGATGTATAAAATCCCCTCTCAACTCTTTTATTTTGACTTGAATTCGAAGCCCCTTGCCCCTAGGGTTTCTCATACCTATAAAAATACTCTTTTGATGGCAAAACAGAGAATTAAGAGAGATAAAAACTTAGGAAAAGAATTCACAATATAATATCAAAAATCAAAGCTAAGAAATCAACATTCAAGATCAAGATTCAAGATTCAAGTCAAGATTGAGAGAGAAGCAACCAAAGACGTCTTCTTGATTAGTTTTTCTTCTATTTTTTTATCATTACATTCTTGTTCTTGCTGTTCTTCATGGATTAGTTTGATGCTTTTGATTTTGTGATGAGCTAAACTTATTATTCTATGGTTAGACTATGTGAACCTAGTATGTAGTTGGATTTCATTGATTCTTAGTTTATGAACTTAATACATATAATTGATTCATTTTATCTTGTATTTAATGCTTTCATTATACTTGATCAATATTATGAATGATTAAGGAACCATGATGAACTCGACGGATGAATTCATGTGTTTAGCCTATGATAGTTTGATGTATGATCATAAGGCAACAATTATGAGTTCCATATAGGATAGATATATACCTAGATGCCATGTATGAAATAATTTAGACTTGATCTTAATGAATTATATTTTAATTTGATTACCATAGACATATAAGTGATTGTTAGAATGCGTAATATTGTCACTCGACCATCGACAGAGACTTGTGATGAGATTAGTATCTAAGCTAATTAATTGATATTAAGGAATTAACTAAGATATTAATGAGTCCAATGAAATATTAGAAGATGAGTCTCTACCCTAGATTGTTATCCTTTGGTATATTTATTTATTTCTTTGTTTGCTATTTAGGTTTAGTTTAAATTGATAGAATTAGGTTAATTAATTAAATTTTACATTTTGATTTTTCTTAATAAAAGTTAAGTAGATATAATTTTAGTAATTGATTGAAGAATTAGATTATATAGTCCCTGTGGGAATGATATCTGGTCTTAAAATTCTATATTACTTGATACGATAGAATTCACTTATGCTTAGCTATTATGACACCAATCAAGTTTTCGCTACTGCTGCCGATGCCTATTTCATTCTATTCTTAGATCAATAATAATACTAAACTACTTGCTTTTAATTCAGATTTTATTTTTTTTTTCAAATATTTTTTTGTTTTAGCTATTTTCTTCTTTTTACTCTAATTCTTTTTTTTTTATATTGCTTTAACATATCAGAGTATAGAGGAAAACAATGATAAATTTAATAATCCTATCCTTGAGCCTATGATACTATGGAAGGCATTTAGAGAGTATGCTGTCTCAACTACCGATGGTGTACAATCTAGTATTCAGTAACCAATTGTCATTGTCAACAACTTTGAGATGAAGTCGAATATTATTTAGATGTAAAAAGAGACTGTATGATTCAACAAAGCTCCCAATGATGATCCTAATATGCATATCATAAATTTCTTAGAAATTTTTAATACCTTCAAGTACAATAGGGTCTTCGACGATGCTATCAGATTGAGATTATTCCTTTTCTTATTAAAGGATAGAGTTAAGAGTTGGTTGATGTCATTTCCGTCAAGATCCATTTGGACATGGGAAGATTTAGCATATAAGTTCTTAGTCAAGTTCTTCCCACCAGCAAAGATAAGGAATGATATTACCTTATTCAGTCAGATTGATGGAGAATCATTGATGAGGCATGAGAATGCTTCAAGGATATATTGAAAAAGTGTCCTCATCATGGAGTCCCTAAATAGCTACTAGTCCAAATGTTCTACAATGGATTAGTAGGTCATTTGAGGACTATTATAGATGTCTTTAATGGAGGAGATTTAATGAATATGTCCACAAATGAGGCTTATGATTTATTGGAAGAGAAGGTGTCGAATAGTTACCAATGGCCAGTAGAGAGGGTTACACTCAAAAGAGTCGTTAATGTATATGAGATTGATGCATTTAATGCATTGACAGCGCAAATCAACTTATTATTCAAGATGTTTGATACATTAAACACCATCAAAACCCAACAAGTGACATGTGACTTTTGTAGTGATAACCATACAAAAGTGCAGTGTATGGAAGCAAATTTTATAGAAAATTTTAATAGACAGCAACCTAACTCACAATTTAACTTTTACAATCCGGGATGGAGAGATCATTCTTGTAGTAACTAGTATCCACAACCGGTAAGAATAAATATTTATATATGTATAAATATACGTATTTTATTTGTATATGAGTGATACTTGATTTATATATTGTTATTGGTAGTGTTTGTATAGGTTAAGGTCATACTATTAGCATTGGGTTTAATTGCAAGACTTTAGATTTATTTTAGGGACCAAATTGTAATACTTTGAAAGTTTTGGGGGCAAATTCATAAATACTAAAAATTAGCCTCTTAGTATAAAAATAAACTTTTGAAACCCTAATTCACTCTTTTGGGTCGATCCATCCCTTTTAGAGTGAGAAAAGAGAGAAAGAAAGGGGAGAGAAAGAGAAGAAGAAGAAGAAAAAGAAGAAAAAATTGGAATTTTAGATTTTAAGAGGTATATCACACCTATTTCTCAATTTATTGGTATTAATTAAGTTAATTCCTTTAAGTTTTGATTTTTGGAAATATTTATAATTGAGGATTTGATGTGTATTTCATAAGATCTTATGAGAATTGATGATGATCTATAAGATAGCTTGATAAATCATGATGAATTGTGAAATTTCTGCTTGCTAGTTTCTTGATCCAGTAATTTTATAAATTGTTGTTATTCGATTCTGATTTTGAATTTTGAGTATATAAAATTATACATGTTTAAGATCATCTGAGACTTTGAATCGATTCAAAATTCCAGAAATTGAATGTTTTGTGAATTTACTAAAATGACCCTGAAATTCTAGAAATTTCCTGTGTGAACAGTATGATACAGTGGCAAACAATTTTTGTTCTGCTAAATGATCTTCAAAAATTACAAATTTGTGGAATATGATAAGTTTATATGTGTAATATGATATACTTGAAATTGAGAATTTAGATCAATGTGGTTGAAGTGTTATGATTTTCTAAAGTGTATCAGCTCATTGCAGTATTTGATTAACATATTTTTAAAGCTATAGAATAAAATAGTTTTAAAATACTTTTGGCAGTGATTTTGAAGTGAAATATTTATCATGGATTTAGATATGTGTCAAGATTATTTTGGTGGTATTTTTATAATTTTTGAGTTAGTATATGAGTTTATAAAATTGGGAGATTGAATACTGTTTAGTAAATATCTTGATCCTATTAGGTTAGTAGTTTGGATTCCATGGTGTGTATAGAATGGATTTTGTAAGACTTTTGATATAATATTTATATATAAGAAGGATATATGAGTTAAAAATTATATATTCTAATTTTGGAGTAATTGGACATCATTTGATGTATTAGAAAATTTTGTTAAGTGTAAGTGGTCAGAATGATAGGTTTTGAGAAACCAAGTATTTAGACTAATTTGATGTGATAAATGCATTGTGTATAATTTTATAAGCTATTTAAAGTATTTTGTGTGAATTGTGAGGCTTATGAAAGGATTGATCTCTATTGATAGGTTAAGGAGATTTAAGCCTTGTAGCTGTAAGTGCTAAGAGGTAAGTATAGTAAACTTTTTACTGAAATCACAATAAACATAGTAATTGTTTTGTATGATTTTGTAAATGGGGTTAGGAATATGTTTATGTTATGTCAAAGTATATTTTGATATGAAATGTGAAGATATGTATTTATGAATGTGAGCATGGATATACATGACATATATGTGTTTTTGAAAGTGAGCTTTCAAAATGAAATGTGTTTAACAAAGAAAGCTTTTGAAGTGTAATATGTCCAAGAGAAATATTTTGTGTTTTAAGGGTACTTGAACTCACTGTTAACTTAGTAGGCATTTTATGTGATTTGTGGAGCCTTTATGTGTGGCCTTTCCTTCGAGATTGGTATATGTTATGTGTTCCGTATGTAGGGAGGATCCTATTGGTACCTAAAGGAAGAATGAGTCATCACATTCGTGTGGTGGCGTATTGGTGCATGTGAGAGGACTCACCGATGATCAGGGTGAGGGTTTGGCTTTTACCTTCGGGTATGAGCATTATATATGTGTGATTTAAAAAGCTCACTTGTACTATTCCTCTCATACGGTATGTCACTTACGAGTGACATTTGGCTCATTATGTGATATGTAAGTCCTACTAAGTAGTAGTTGAGTGATGGTATTCCTATTATATATTTTGAAAGAATGTGTAAGCGCTTACATGATATGTAATTTGTTAAGATTATGATTTTGATTGATCACAGCATATCATACATGTGCATTGTGTACATATATGTATTTGTATTTGATATATGAAAAACTAGTATGCTTACTGAGTTTTATACTCATTATAGTTTATGGTGATTTCAGGTAAATAAGGTACATGTGTGCTTAGCGGATTTGGCAGGCTTCTGCTGCTCCTTGAGTTCCCTAAGTTGCTAGGTTGCTGAGTGTTTCATTTGGGGACATGTGGGATATGATATTTGATTTGTCCCTATTAAATAAATACTTATGTATTATTTTATGGTGTGTGGATTGGATTTGGTTTAAGTTTCATAAAGTGTGGTTATTGAATAATTTTAAGTAAGAATTTGCAATGAATATATTCTGGGCTTCTGGTAACAAAGTTGCTACTGGTGACGTAGTAAAGTGTTAATCTCTGAGAAAACTCTGCGTATCTCCGGCTTAATAATTGTCCCAATCATAATTCAATTGCTATAATTCTGAAAGAAATTGAAATGAATGTTTAAATATGTTCAATAGAAGATTATGTGTATATGTTAGATTATAAGTTGATTTTTAGTGTTAAATACTATTTATGAGTGCACATTTTTGAATGAATGTAAGTGATGTCGTGTGTCGGATCTTTTGAGTCTGGGGCGTGACAATTCTATCTTCTATTAGATTCATCTAGACCAATGAATCCCCCAAGATTCCAGCCATCACAAGAGAAAAACCAGCTTAGGAAGACATGTTAGTGCAATATATGAAGTCCAATGATGCCATCCTATAGAATCATTCAGTGTCATTGAAAAATTTAGAGGTTCAAATGGGATAACTTGCTGTTGTAATTAATAAAAGACCTCAAGGCACACTACCAAGTGACATCGAGATAAATTCAAAAGGGAATGTAAAGTAATGCCAAGCCATCAACTTGAGGAGTGGTGAGATTTTAAAAGAGAACATATTACCAACACTACTTCCAAAGATAAAGGAAAAGAGAGGGTTAATCAACAAGAAAATGCACAACTATATAGACCACATATTCCTTTTTCTTAAAGGCTACAGAGGTGCAATACCAATGCTGAAACAGAAAAAATACAGCAAAGCAATCTTGAAAGTGCAGAAAAGAAAAATGGGCAGTATACAAGCCCAAAACATGCTGTAAGAAATGTGCAGAAACATCTTGTAGTCATTCACACTTCCTCTACTATTCCCCCAGAGGCTGCAAAATAAGAGATTAGATAAGCAATTCTCTAAATATTTTGATCTTTTTAAGAAATTACATATTACTACCTTTTGCAGATGCGCTTAAACAAATGTCTAGCTACGTCAAATTCATGAAGAGCATCCTTTCAAAGAAGACAAGATTTGAGGATTATAAGACAGTGGCATTGACAAAGGACTGTAGCACTATTCTTCAGAAGAAGCTACTGACATGTCCATAATATAGGAGTTTATCTCCAAGTGCAGGATTGTCGAAGTAATAAATAACTTGGTGACAACAGGTCGATTCATAGGGAAGTAGAATTAAAATTACAAACTACAAATACTTTAAAAACAATTAAAGCAGTATAAGATATTTTTAAATAATAATTAAATTAACCAATTAAAATAAAGTTAAGGTTATGGGGATTCACTCTTGGCATATGAAATAAGAATGTATTCAACTATTTTTATAATTCAATTGGAATTCTCACATAAAGGAGGTTCGAATAAGAAGATATAACAATTAAAGTTCATCACCATTTATATATTAACATGTATTTATTTTTTTCAATTATTATACACCAAATCTTATAAATGAGCAAGTATTTATTATGCCAATCTTTATATTTGTCTAAAATAAGTCAAGACTCTCACTTTACAAGAAAGGGTATCTACGCTAAATCTTGTAAATGGCTTTAAGAATTTATTGTCTCAACTATAAAAATTATTTATAATAAATCAAGATACACCACTTTACAAGAAAGTGTATTAATATTGCAAACAAAATAAATACATCATATATAGATTTGTATAACTTAAGAATGAAATATTAAATTCATGAATAAGAGTTTAGTATATCTTATTACCTTACCAAGAGTTTCACCCTTTACCTTAGCGAAAAGAAAATTACTTGGACATAATAAAACTATAGAAAAAGAAAAGAGATTCAAGAAGAAATAACATAACTTTAGAATAGTAAACAAGAGAAATAATACTACAAAGAAATAATACAAAAGACAAGTATTTTGAACTAAAATCTAGCTTTCTAATTATATATTTTAGGCATAAACATGCCATCTATTTATAGAAAAATATGGACAAATCAAGACAAATAAAGAGGGAACCACTTGAATGATAAAAATCAAGAAAGGTGGCAACTAATTTGTATTGATTATCATTAATGCACCCACTTGATTGTCTAACTTAGAATTGATGTGGTCTGAATTAGCTTTCACTCAAAAAATTAAAGTTGTATAGAAGTCTCTTATCTTTACAAATTGAGTTTTCTCATATGTATTAGATATGTATATCTATAGTTATAGGACAAATACTGATTGACTGTACAGACTAGGTCTGTACTACAGATTAATTCTATTATAGGCCATTTTCACTCTCTAAACACTCAAATTTCAAATGTCTTATGAAATACTATATGTTAGCCAATTGAGTCAGATCTTTATAGGATCAAGACTCCAATTGGATTTCTAAGTATAAAGTTATACCCATTTTACCGAACCTACCACAAAATAGTTAAAAGTTAATTAAGTACAATATTGTAAATATACTTAAGTTTAGGGGGGGCTAAAGACACTAGTAATACAAAACAATGATGTAAAACCCTTATTAAATGTATAATTTCAAGTGTTCATCAGCTACCTCTTAAAATTAAAGATCCTAGGAAATTTACCCTACTATGCTCTATTAGCAATCGTGACCTTAATAAAGCTTTATGTGATACGAGTATCAATCTCATGCCCCTCTCCATCTACAAAACGTTGGTTTGAGAGAAGCAAAATCGATAAATATCACGCTTCAACTTGCTGATCGCACTATCACCTACCCTAAAGGTATTATAGAGGACATGCTAATAAAGGTGGACAAGTTCATCTTTCCTGCAGATTTCATTGTTCGAAACAGAAAAGAAGACAAAGAGATCCCCATCATCCTTGGAAGAACATTCCTAGCCACGGGACATACGATCATTAATGTTTTAAAAGGAGAGATGACTATAATTATATAAGACGATAGTATCACTTTTAAAGTCTTCAAGAAAATTTAGTTGCCATCTAAAGGTGAAGATTACTGTAACATTGATGTGGTGTACCCAAACACCAAAGAACTCAAAAATATGGAGATATTAAACCCTTACATAAAAAAGAATGCATTAAGGTATAGAAAGAGAAGAAAGAAAAAGAAGAAGTAGCAGTTTAATGAAAGGATATAATAGAAGGGCACAAGAGAAATACTTAACCGGTCTAAGATTCAAGTCTTCCAAAGAAGCACAAGAAAGAAGAACAAGTTGCTGCCCAAGGTTTAATTATAAGAATGTGAAAGCCAAAGGAGAGAAAGCCCAACAAGCTCACATACAAAGAAGCTTCCACCATTAACTTTGATCCTTCATAAGAGTAGAAAATGTTGGTATTTGTGGTCACATATCATCCTATTATTATATGAATATTTTATTTTATAATATTTATACAGTACATTATTTGTTAAATCGCTAATTACAATTATTAAATAGTTCAATGCTTGTCACACTACAGACATTATATAATCTGAAAGAGTTCAATTTGGTCTAAAAAAATTTAGATCAATGCTAAGAGTTAGCATCACTAAAAAATTATAAAAACTAAAAATTTAGCATGTTATAATAATCAGTGAAGTCTAAAAGTTAGAATCTTATCTATAATGGTACAAAGACTTGAGAATATATTAGTAATAATATAGTTGCAAGAGTTACAGTAGGTGCTAAGAAATGTTATTATGCAAGACTGTTCTCAAATTATATGTTCTTGGTCTTAATTCACCAATGTAGGTTTGTCGGTGGAATCGTTTTATATAGACCAGTGTATACTATACCTAAATGGTATAGATGGTTGTTCTCAGTTGACCATGGGCTTACTGAAAGTTTGTATAATATACAGGTGTTTAGTAAAGACTGAATATTGAACAGACTTAACGAGAACCCCAATAGACATCTTATGAAGCCGTTAATGAAAGGTCCTCCCAAGTTGAGTAGTATACGTGGTCTTTTGATCTAAGTACCATGGTGGGCTTATAAGTGATCCATCATACTTTGGTTCCACGTATGTCACAAACCTTTCATGGCGTGACCGTTGAGTGTCGCTGGGTATGGTCCAATGCTTATGGAGTCTAGTGTGTATAGATATAGAATCCGTTAGCTCACATGGATGAGTTATATATCTGGATACTCAGAGACTGTATCTTAGAAAGTCTTATGGCCATAAGCAACAAACCTAGAAAAAACGTTTCCTACAGGGTTAAACAATATTGAAAAAGTGTTTGCATATGCTGTTTATTAAGATACATGTCTGAAGATAAGTTCACGGATGAGCATATAGGGCTTTGAAGGTAGTGATCTATATCTCTGCTCTTCTAGGATATAATTAGAGGAGGGATTATATGTATGTGCTATGACCTCAACTTGTATGGTCTACTGCACTGATTTGTAATATCTGTAACGTGTGTATGGAGTATCGATCTCAAACTTGTAGAATAGTTTTGTTTGACAAGTTGTGAGTAAACCTAGAGAGTCTTGTAATATGAAGTATACTCGTTGTGCACTGGGGCAGCATATCGGATTGAATAGTTCGATTCAAAAAATTTTAGTAAACTAAAAATTTACTTCAGTTTTTCTTCGGTCGTGCACGTGTCAAGATTTAAGAGTTAAGTATATCAATTAGTTAACAATTTGTTGTTGACCAATGGGATGTTGACATACGACACATTGTGGGCTAATTATTGTTTGACTTAGAAATTACTAAAATACCCTTATTTGTTGGACAAATAATATTATTATTTTATTCATTAAAATGTTTATTGAATAAAATAATAATAATATATGATATTATTATTTAATTAAAGTCAAACAATTCATTTTTTATTTAAATTGGCATGTGTTTCTACCATGATTTAATAAAATTAAATCATTTATTTACTATTGATGAAATGTTATAATAAAAGTAAATGGGTGGCACATGTAAATGATAGGCCTTAAATGTCATTTGCAAATGAAAAAGATTTTTTTATTTTGGCCAAGATTTTGGCTAAGTTCATCCAAATCATTTTCTATTTTATTTTATTTTTTTTCGTTTTGTTTATTATAAATAATGATAAACAAATTACTATGGCAAACATTGACCATTATAATGAATGTCATTATGTGAGATAACGAAGTAAAAAATGATTAATAACTAAAAGAGCAATATGTTGCTCAATATTGTAGGGTGAAAATTGACCAATGGATTAGTGGGAATGGTAGAGAGAATTGAAAAGCTAAGTGTTAGAAAATTCTCTCAAGTGTTGAGAGCAAAAAACATATTCTCTCCAGTTTTTCTCTTCCATTTTGGTCACCCATACTTAAAGGTAGAAATAAGGATCTAAGTATTGAATCCTTTGTTGAAAAAGTTGTTATTCTAACTTCCCCAAGCCCACCGTATTGAGGAACTACAATTGTGAACAGGTTACTTCAAGGCAGGAACTCCGGTTCGACCAAATACCAAAAGCTTGACAAGGTACTATTTCTCAATCTTGATATATTTTATATTTATAAGATAGCATGTAAGAGTTTATTAGTGTTTATCATTAAGAATTTTATTTTTCGCTCATCTGTTGCGCTTATATATATGTGATATATATGCTATATTTGAATGATAGAAACAAACTTACATGCATGCACCTTAATTTTTAAAATCACTTATAGAAAAAGCCCCGCCAAGCTGACAACGTTAAATCAAGCACTTCTTGGGAGGCAACCTAAGTAATTTTTCTTTTTCTTTTTATTTAGTTTTAGTTTTAATTATGTTAGCTTCTTTTCTTTGTAGAAATAAATCAACAAGTCAAGCATTTAAGGAAGTAACACAAGCAATTCAAGCGTTAAGAGCAAAGGAATACTGCAGTCCAATCAATAGACAACAACACTGCATTGTTTCAACTTCATCTGCTAGGAGAGTTTTTCTTACTTTTAAGATTATGTTTTTAGATTAAGGACAATGTCTAATTTAATTTTAAGGGTGGGAAACATATAACCTGTGTTTATTTTTGTTGTATGATTTGAGTGGTTGTCTTGTGGAGTCAAGTTTTTTTAGGTTGTTAAATTTTGGTTGAGATGATGATCATTAGTTCATGATAAGAAATAAAATATTGGCTGAATTTATTTTTACAAGTTTCTAAGAAACAATAGATGCTTGAGATAATTCTTATATCATGAATCTTGAACTAATTTATTTTGATCACTTATTTTTTAGCATATTGAAATAAGCATGTATTAGTTGAATGTTTTGCTTAGAGATAATTTTTGCTTAAATAGTACACCATGGTCTCGATGACCAACACTCTAGAACTTGCTTGATTATTACTTGAGGCGAAATCCTAGGAAACACATGAATAGAGAAATGACATTAGGCCATTTTTAGACCAATTGAGCCTTTTCTAACCTACCTTATATGTATATGTATCCTTAGTCACCCCGTTTGAACTTAATTACCAAAATTTTCTGTTTAACCACATTACAAGCCGTAAGAATTTTTACTTATTTATCCTAAAATCTATCAGTAGCACCATAAATCTTGCGTTTACTTAAAAATATTCTTTTAAAAAATGTGGTATGTGTGAAAATGATAATACAATGAAAAACAATAAGTCTTCATGGTGTGAGTTGCGCTAACTTAAAAAAGAAGAAGAAATTCTTTGCAAAAGTGAATAAAAGAAAAATAAGAGTAGCATAAGTTTGGAGGAGGAGATGAATAACTCAATGAGAAATGATCAAAAGGTTCTAAGTTAAGTGTTCATGGTGTGAGTTACGCTTCATATTTATATATCTTTATATCCTACCTTGACCTTAACCTTACATTACAAGATAATTAAAATCCTAAATTGATCCCTAGTTATGTGCATTTCTATATTAGCGGAGAGTTATATGAACAACAAGTTTATGGTAGTGTTATTAATTGAAATATGTCGAGACATCATCTTTATGTACTTTCCTGGGTATTAAGTAAATCTATGTTATATTTAGCTAATTACTTACTTATTACACACACACACACATATACAATTTATCATTTATAGAGAAGAATGAAGTACTTGATGAATGGTATAAGGAGTGTTAAAAATTGTTTGTTAAATTTTAAAAAGTCTTGTGCATTTTAACAATCTTTGAGATAATGAGGATGATTATCTAAGCAAACAGAGCTTATTTTTAGTTTTTATTTTTGAGTCATGAAAAAGTTGTGAATATTTTTCTTTACTTTGCTCGAGGACTCGCAAAGTCTTAAGTTATGGGGTATTTGATAAGTATGTAAAAGCACTAGTATGATTTGTACCAAACTTTTGTATTTCGCTCCAAATCATGAATATTTGGCTATTTAGTTGTGTTTTTTATTATGATTAGATGCACGACAAAAAATGTGAAGTATGAGAACAAATGATAGGTGAAACAGACATAAAGCAAAGAAGTTGCGCTCACAATATTGGAGTGCCTTATTAGGTCTGAGGCTGCAACGTCTAGGTCAGTAGCTGGGCATCGTGGCACCTACAAATCAATGCCGCAGTGCCCAATGATGCTCCTCAAAATCATGTTTCTAGGTTTTGACGCCGTAGAGCCCATGCGACATATAAAATCCCCCATTAACTCTTCTATTTTGACTTGGATTTGAAGCCCCTCGCCCTTAGGGTTTCTCTTACCTATAAAAACACTCTTTTGAGGTTTAAAACATGGACTTTAGAGAGGCAAAAACTTAGAAAAAAAAATTCATAATACAATATCAAAGATAAAAGCTAAGAAATCAATATTCAAGTTTCAAGTCAAGATTGAGAGAGAAGTAACCCTAGACATCTTCTTGATTAGTTTTTCTTCTCTTTTCTTATCATTATGTTCTTGTTGTTCTTCGTTGATTGGTTTGATACTTTTGATTTTGTGATGAGCTAAATTTATTATTTTAGAGCTAACAACTATGAGTTTCATGTAGGATAGACATATTTCTAGATGACATGTATTGCATAATTTAGACTTGATCTTAATGAATTACAGTCTAGTTTGATTACCATAGACATATAAGTGATTGTTAGAATGCATAATATAGTCACTCGACCATTAACAAAAACTTATGATGAGATTAGTATTTAAGTCAATCAATTGGTATTTAAGGATTAACTAAGATATTAATGAGTCTAATAAAATATTAGAAGATGAGTCTATACCCTAGATGATTATCCTTTGGTAAATTTATTTCTTTATTTGTTTGCTATTTAGGTTTAGTTTAGTTTGATAGAATTAAGTTAATTAATTAAATATCATATTTTGATTTTTTTGAATAAAAATTAAGTAGATAAAATTTTAGTAATTGATTGAAGAATTAGATCATGTAGTCCTTGTGGGAATGATATCTAAACTTAAAATCCTATATTACTTGATATGATAGTGTGCACTTGCGCTTATCTACTATAACACCAATCAATAAACACCAATCAATAAACATTTTTGAGCCTTTTGTGCTGCTTTGGATTAACAACTAGTTTGATTGTTCCTAGTACAATCTCATAAAATAATTTACATCATCAATCATTGATTGCACTTTCTATAACATTAACCATAAATGCTTGATTTTTAATTAAACTCTAACACTTAACTTCTTTATAAAAAAAAATGAGTATTGGCTTTATTATGAGGAAACCTTAGCCTTTAAGATTTTTGTTGAAAGAATCTAGTCGTAGCAGCGAACTGAAACACAGAGGTGAGGTTCGAAACTAAAATCCAACACTAAATGTTAGTTAAAAAAATATGTCTTCATCTTAACAAAATGTAGATATCCGCACTTGAGATGTATACTAGAGTGACAATATATATATATATATATATATTTATATATATTGTTCCCTCTAGAAATCAGCTTGTATATGGGTTTATGCCCCTCTTTATAGTCAGCCTAAAACGTTAGGCCTAGGCCCTCTTAGAGATCTTTCCAAAAAGTATGTCACAGTTTGGGATTAACCTTGTAAAGTTGCTCAAGCCGCTAATAATCGAACACACCTGAACGGACTTAATCCAAGTGCAATGAACATACACTACAAGGTATAAACCTTCTCGCTTTCTTATTTAATGGGGATCCTAAGAATCACAGGTCCAAGTCAAATGCATGTTACCAACAAGGCAAGTAGCCACGATCCTAAAAACTATGATCTTCAGGACATATCACTCATAAGACAAGTGTCCACGATCTTAGGGTACATTAGGGGAGAGGGGGTAGAATACTTAATACCATATTAACTTCAAAAACCACCCTTTCCAAAGGGATGTAAATAAACTTATTAAAAGAGTCGTTGAAGATATGGACAAAAACACATATGAGATTATGTTTAAAGATGCTTCTAACAATAAGATTGAAAATACGCGTGAAATTGAAAACGTGAACGAGATTGAGATTGTACAGAAAGTTCAAGTTGAAAATGAACCACCTATGAGTGATGTGATTCCACCTGAAATTTCATAAACTCTTTAGGCTATTAGTTTTTCAGAAGAGTGATCTTAATGTTATTTGCTATAGTTATCTGTATAAACATAAGGCTCAATCTGTTAGATTTATCCCAACCTCTAAAAGAGGTTTTTGTTTATAACTGTTGTCATTAGTGTGGACAGTAGGTTTCAAAATCAATTACACCTAAGTAGATTGAATTTTTTCACACCATTATGAGAAATGTAATCCATTAAGCATTGGAGCAAATGAAGCAAGTGAATGAAGAGCAATAGGACAAACAAAGAAAAAATATAATCAAATATCTTTATATTTTAATGCTTAGTTTAAACATACATAAACATAATTTAGAAATAATAAATTTATATCAAAGAACTCCTTTGGGTAGAAACTAAGATACACAACATAATGATGATGCACTTGTTTCATATTATAGAATAATTATTTATTTACAAATTAGATCAATATATCATCTTTGAATATACAATACTGGGCGATCTTTCGATATTATAAGAATGACAAACATCAGTACACCTACATTTCTATGTCTTTAATATGCGTCACCAATTTATGGGTAACTAGTCATAATAATAGATCTATTATACAATTTCATATTCAAGGACTTTTTTAGTTGAATTTTAAGTTGATAAAGTATCATAATATGAATTTTAAGTTGCATAATGTAAATGTGATAAATAACTCGTACATATTGTACTGTTATCAAGTATTTATCTAATATTATAAGATAAATTGTAGATAAAACATGCATTCTACATAATATAATTTCACCCATAAAATTATGCTTAATATTTTTTTTTAGGGTTTTCAAATGTTTTCATGTAAACTTTCAAGGACTATTATAAAAGTTTACTTAAAATTGACTCTAATATTAATATTGCGGTTATAAATATATTACATATATTTTTCTTTTATTTATTGTTATGTAAAATTCCACGGGCTATAATGAAATTTCACTTGAAATTGTGCATTATAGGGCAAGACGTAACATACACCATGCTATGGTATTTCATGTTATACGCCCTCTTTTTCTTTTTTTCTTTTTTTAAAAAAAACTGTTTTTTAGTAATTAGCAATTTTATCTGTATAAAAAACATGGAATTCTCAACCATATTCTTATACTTCATATAAAAATAAATTATTCAAATTTATACTATTTAATATGTATAAACATTATCTTCATAAATTGAATATCATAATTTTCACAAGATGTAATAGCAATAGGAAGCGTACTTTAATCTATAACTTGAAACATTGAAGAAGATTATGGATAAAAATTGTATTTCTCTTTCAGACTCTTTTAATTTTTAACATAACATAAGTTTTGAAATGACCCTAATTAATGCTTTAGGCTATTCTTATAGGCTGAGAGAGAATCAACTTTTTCTAATCTTATTAATATTCACTTTTTATAAAAGTAGAATCCTTCAAGAAAAATAATTTCTCAGTTAATAAATTAAATAATTGATTTTATTATTATACTAAACCTAACAATATATCAATATGAGCCACAAATATGTATTGTGTAGGCCAAAAATAAATTCATATATATACCACTCAATTAGTACAAGTAGGAGAATTTATGTGTGCAGAAGAAGATAGAGAAAAAAAAAATGCTTAACTGCTTAAGAAAAACTACAACATTAAATTATGTATGCGCCAAACAAATTAAAGAGAGGCTCATGTGAAACCTCTATATTACATTGCAATATGATAATAATGACAACATTGAAGGAAAATAGTAAAGCCAGCAGAGATCAATTAGTTTCTCTCAATTGCTAGACCAGAACTTTGCTTGAAGATCTTTCACCACCTTGGGATCCAGCTGGAATGTCCTGCCGAGAAAATCAGGATTAATGGGTGGTTTGGATCTGATGAATGATTTTGCGATGGTAATGTCATCAGGATTTTGGCTTAAATAAGGCTTACAATACTGTCCCGGACATTAGCATCAATAGGGACATTATTGTAATCTTATATATGCTATTAGGATTGCTGCGCTGGTGACATAATTCAAAAGCACCATTGGGAATAATTGTGCACACAGCCTAGCTACAATATAGTTTTCATTGTACGAGAGTTCTACGCTAATGCAAGTGAGTAAGATAGTTATGAGTAGGTATTTGTTCGCGGTAAAAGAGTGGCATTTCATCTCGCAACGATCAATGATCATTTTGGTTTATCAATTGAGATTGAAGACAACATGACAGAGCTATGAGATCACCTAAATTATGAGGAGATCATCAGCACCTTATGTACACCGGGTACACAATGGCATCTCATCAATGATATGCCAATGATATTTATGTCTTGCCATATGCATTTAAAGGTAAAAGCCTGGTATAATTTTCTTGCAGCACGACTCATGCTAATCTCTCATACTAGTGACATCACTAAATTTTGTGCCATCTACCTCTTTGCTATCATGACACATTAACCAATTAACATTGACAAAATTATTTACACGAGAATTATGGCATGTTCTTGCCTTGAGAGCTGATTATTCTTTCCTTTATTAATTACAGTTTTATATGCACAAGCCAGCTTTACTTGAGACCAGAGAGAGGAATGACAAGTTCTAGTTGCTATTATATCTACTCTTATCATTCACCGGATGATCATAGCCAACCCACCCCCAGTTGGTGAACCTTCTCTTTAATCCCAACAACTTTGATGACTAGCTTCAAAGGGAAGTGTCTCTATTCATACTTTCCTATGTTTAACAACTTGCACGTGGTTATCAATGTTTTTCCTAACCTAAGGGTTGTTAAGGATTTGGCTTCGGTGCTTATTAGAATTTGATGATGATCCTATTTCTATTTGACACTTCGGGTTAGGAACTGGCTGACTAGAAAACTTTTCTTCCTCTCTATTTCTTATTTTAATTGCTAATTGACTTAATTGTGTCTCAAGTTTCAAGAGACCTTGGGAATTTGATTGTAAGATTGATCTAGGTTAAATGCATAAACTGTTGAAGTATATCCTTTAGAGAAGGCTTTTTATTTCTTTATTGTAGTATAGTAAACTGAGACGTGAAATTCGAATGTAGTGTTAAGAAGAACAAATGATTGATTAGGAGTGTAGTCATCCGTAATTTTTTCTATTTATTTACGTGACTTTTTATATGTTTTTGTTTGCTTTGTTACCATTAATTTTGGTCTATTTTTTAAATTTTATTTGGTATCTTTGGTTATTTGTCATTGCCGTTGCTGTCTTAATTTGCTAGAAACGAAAAAAATAAAAGACCAATTGGCTTTGTCACTTTGATTACGTTATCATGCATACGTCCTTTTGCTTTTATCATTAGTGTCCGTGAGTTTTTGTTTCGTTTTAATTTTCCTTTTTATTATTTTATTGTTGCAGTTTCATTGTTCTAAGAATTATAATATCATAACATTGCTTATTTAGTCTGTTTAGTTTGTTTATCTTGAAATCTATGACATTTAGGTGTCATTTAATTTTTTTTTTCTTTTTTTTAGATTAGCTAGTTTATGAATCTTTGGGAACGTAATTAAAAAATTGTCTTTGATAGAATAAATCCATTAATAGATAATGCTTAAAATAGTTGTTCATTAGATATGGCAACAATGATTTAGTACCAGTAAAGAAAATTCTCAAAAAGTATTTTTTACCAGTTTCAGCCAATCACCTATATTATGCGTTGTGTTATCATAAACTACTATAATACACTTTAAACTTAAGCCGGCTGTAATTCAAATTTTACCAATCTTCCATGGATTAGAGAGAGACGATTCATACATGCGTATCAAAGAGTTTCTAAACATTTGTTCCGCATTTTGTTTCAAAACTTTTTCTAAAAAGCCAGTTAAGCTTCAAATGTTTTCATTCTCATTGAAAAATAACCCAGGCTCAGTTAAATTCACTCACAACAGAATTTATTATTAGTAGGACTCAATTAAGTAATAAGTTTCTTGCTAAGTTTTTTTTTTCATATCTAAAACAAATGCTCTTATGAGAGAGATAGCAGAATTTTATCAAGAGGAGGGTGAACAATTTTACGAGAGTTGAAAAAAGTTTAAAAATTTACTTATTAAGTGTCCCTACCATAGTTTAGAGACTTTGAGACTAATGCAATACTTTTATAATTGTTTGACCTTATCAAATCGTCGTATGATTGAGTTTATGAATAATGGAAAGTTCTTGAACCTAAATGAACAATATGCATGAGAATTCTTTGAGTCATTATTAAAAAATTCTCAAGAGATAGTTTTATTTAGGATCGTAAGAGAGGTTTCTACGAAGTTAGGGATGATGTTGATATGAGAGGCACTTTAAATTCTCTTTCTAGAAAGCAAAAACTTTAGCATTAAACTAAAAAGTGAATTTTCTTTTAAGTGTAATAAGTGAGGTGTGTGCCCTTTATGCCAACCTAACCCATACAACACAATAATATCATTCATTACTAGCTTATCAAGAGGCATATTCTAAACAAGTACATGCAAATTTTGTATGAATAATTTATAAATTTGACATTTTGTAAAGATCAATTTATGAATTAAAATTTTGAATATTTATATGCTTAAATTATATTAATTTTTTTATGTATAGTTTATTGTTTTATTATGCATATAATTTGAGTAGTACATAAATTGAAATTATGTTCATATTTATAAATAATGCTTATTTTTGCATTTATTTTATATGAACAATTGTGAATAAAATTAAATGTCTAATGATCCATATAATTTTAATTAATTAGGGAGTAGCCACAACATCCTTAATTATATAAAATTATATATTTTGGATCACATATAAAAAATGACATTAATTGTGATTAATTATATTAAGTGTAGTAGATTTTATCCCATATGAATTTTTAATACATTTGTATGATTAATTACGATGAATATCAAATTATATTTCTTACTTTACCTACAGAAATTAGGAAAAAGAATATAATTTGATAGTTTTTACCATAAAAATAAATGGATCTAATTGAATTAGAAATTTAGCCCACAGGCAAGTTTTATGTCACTAGATTTATAATTTTTATAACATGATTTACATTGATAAAATATGATATATGTTTATTAATCTCAATATTTAATTATAAGCATGTTTGTTTAATTTTTATGTAGTTATGCAAACTGTGAATTTCTTTCATATTAAGTGTGATATTCCTGAACTTAAGGGTGGTAATTATAAATTTTGAAAGAAGAGAATTCTTCTCCATTTAGGATGGATGGATATTGATTATGCTATTAGGAAAGACAAATCATTTATTACTACTACTAACACTAGAGAAGAAATTGCTCTTTATGAACGATAGGAGCGATCTAATCTAATCGCCTCAGTGTAATATTTATAAAGCCAAACATATCTCTACTAGTATTCGTGGTTCAGTCAATCAGCATAACAATGTTCAAACTGTATTGAAGGTTATTGATGAACAATTTGAGACTTCAGTTAAGGCACTTGCTAGTACCTTAATTATGAAGTTTTCATCCTTAAAGCTCACCAATGTAAGAGGTGTGCATGAGCACATCATGTAAATGAGGGACATTGTGGCTCAATTAAAAACACTTAAGGCTGAGATGTCTGATTCTTTTATTGTGTACTATATATTGAACACCCTTCCACAATAATACAGACTCTTCAAAATATCGTATAACACATGTAAGGATAAATGGTCAATAAATGAACTTATGACCATGTGTGTTCAAGAGGAAGGAAAACTGATAATGGAATTAGGTGAAAGTGCGCTAATTGCAACATAAGGAAAGAACCAAAAATAAGTCAAATAGAAAGGAAAAAATAAAATTCCTCCCCAAACTAAAATAAAAAAGGAATCTAAGTGCTTCTTCTACAAAAGGAAGAGACACATGAAGAAAGATTGCCCCAAGTTTTAGAAATGGCTTGAGAAGAAAGGTAATCCAATCTCATTTGTTTGTTATGAATCTAATATGGCTAATGTTATATATAACATATTGTGGATTGATTCTGGTTCTATAATCTATATTTCAAATACCTTACAGGGTATGCATAATCTAAGGAAGCCAGTGGACAGTGAACAGTGCATCTATTCTGGAAACAAAATGCGTTCACATGTAGAAGCTATTGGAACATGCGGTTTAATTTTAAGTAGTGATTTTATTTTAAATTTGAAAAAGACTTTCTATATTCCTAGTTTTTTTAGGAATTTAATTTCAGTTTCAAGACTTGTGCTTTTGGGTTATTTCTTTAACTTTTCAAAAATATCTTTTAATTTATTTTATATCTAATTGTGTTGGGAATAGTACATTGTCTGATAGTCTTTTTTCTATTAATTTATAAGATAATACTACTAACAATACTATGTATGTTCACACTGGTACTAAATAATGTGTGATAAATAAAGATTCCTCTATGTTATGGCACCGAAGATTGGGACATATCTCCGTTGAAAGGATTAAAATATTAGTAAATGATGGAGTACTTAGTACTTTAAAATTTACTGATTTTGACACTTGTATAGACTGCTTTAAAGGAAAGCAGATTAATAAGTCCAAGAAAGATGCCAAGAGGAATACAAACATATTAGAGATTATACATTCAAATATTTGTAGTCCTGACATGGACTCGAATGGTCTGAAATCCTTCATCTCTTTTATAAATGATTACTCACGATACATGTATCTCTACTTGCTTCATAATAAGAATGAAGCACTTAATTTTTTCAAAAAATTTAAAGTTAAAGTAGAGAAACAATGTGGAAGACAAATTAAAATTGTGAGAACAGATAGAGGTAGAGAATATTATGGTAGATATACTGAAGATGGACAAGCACCTGGTCTATTTGCAAAATTTCTTCAAAAACATAGGATAGTTGCCTAATACACCATGCCTGGTTCACTTGACCAAAATAATGTAGCAGAAAGAAGAAATCGAACATTAATGGATATGGTGCAGAGTATGCTTAGTAGCTCTAAACTTCCTAAACACTTATAGACTGAAGCTCATAAAATGGTAGTGTATATATTGAACCAACTTCCAACTAAGGCTATCCAAAAGATGCTACTTGAATTATGAAAAGGTTGGAAATTAAGTTTGCGACATATACGCGTCTTGGGATGTCTGTCTGAAGTAAAAGTTAACAACCCACAAGAAAAGAAACTAAACCCAAGTACCATTAGTGAGTATTTCATTGGATATGCCGAAAGGTCCAAAGGTTAGAAATTCTATTGTCCATCTCATCTCATTAGAATTATGGAATCAAGAAATGCAAAGTTTCTTGAAAATAACTTGATCAGTAGGAGTGATCAATCTCAGAATAATTTTTCTGAGAAAGATCATATTAATCCTCAACCTTCTACCTCAAGTGATAGATTGATTATTATTAACAACACTCTTCAAGTTCAACCGGATGATGCACAAATAATCATTGAAGATTTAAAAAAAGCTGTTGATAACAATCTAGTAGATCAAGTTGTTCAAGAATTTTAAAAAGTTGTTGAACAACCAGTTGAACAACATATTCCTCAGAAAAATGTTGGTACAATGTTAAAAAGATCTACTAAAATATAGAAAATCAGCAATTTCTAGTGAGTATGTTATATATCTACAAGAATAAGACTATAATATTGAAGCTAAAAATGATCCTGAAACGTTTTTACAAGCCATGAGTTGTAAAGAATCAATTTTATGGTTCAATGCAATGAAAGAATAGATGAATTCTATGGCATCTAATATAGTCTGGGATCTTGTTGTGTTTCTGATGGTGTAAAAGTCATAGGATGTAAATGGGTCTTTAAAACAGAAAAAAAAAACTCATTGGACAGCATCGAGAGATTTAAAACAAAAATTATTGCTAAATGATTCACTCAAAAAGAAAGAATCGACTACAAGGAGACTTTCTCTCCTGTATCGAATAAAGATTCTTTTCGAATTATTATAGCATTAGTTACTCATTTTGACTTAGAGTTACAACAAATGAATGTGAAAATAGTTTTTCTCAATGAAGATCTAGAGGAAGAGGTTTACATGAAACAACTAGAAGGATTTTCTTTTAATAATGGTGAGCATTTGGTGTGAAAGCTAAAAAAGTCCATATATGGATTGAAATAAGCCTCTTGTCAATGGTATTTAAAATTTCATGCTGTTATCTCTTCATGTTCGTAGTAAATATTATGGATCAATGTATATACCAGAATGTCAGTGGGAGTAAAATTTGTTTTCTTATTCTATATGTGGATGATACTTTGCTTGCAATAAATGATAAGGGTTTGCTATATAAAGTGAAACAATTTCTCTCTAAAAGCTTTGACATGAAAGATATAGGTGATGTGTCTTATGTCATTAGCATTAAGATACATAGGAATAGATTATGAAATATTTTGGGTTTGTCTCAAGAAACTTATATTAACAAAGTTTTGGAGAGATTTCAAATGAAAGATTATTCACCAAATATAGCTCCCATTGTGAAGGGTGACAAGTTCAATTTGAACCAATGCTCAAAAAATGATCTTGAAAGGGAACAAAAGAAAACTATTCTGTATGCTCCTGGTGTTAGCAGCTTAATATATGCTCAAGTCTGCATAAGACCTGACATTGCTTTTGTAGTTAAAATATTAGGAAGATATAAAAGTAATCCAGGTTTTGACCACTGGAAAGCTGTAAAGAAGGTCATAAGATACATTCAAGGGACAAATAACTATATGCTTATGTATAGCCGAACTGAGAATCTAGAGGTGATTGGCTACTCCGATACAAATTTTCCTAACTGTGTTGATTCTTGAAAATCAACATTAGGATACATTTTTATGTTGGTCGATAGAGCTGTATCTTGGAGGAGTGCAAAGCAAACTTTGACTGCCACTTTGACTATAGAAGCTGAGTTTGTATCTTGTTTTGAGGCTATCTTGTATGGTGTATAGATGAAGAGTTTCATATCTGGGCTTAGGATTATGGATTCAATTTCTAGACCATTGAAGATATATTGTGACAATTCAGCTGTAATTTTTATGGTTAAAAATAATAAAAGAATTAGTCGAAGTAAACACATCGACATCAGTATTTAGTTATAAGGGAACGTGTAAAAGATAAAATAGTGGTCATTGAACACGTCAGCACTGAATTAATGATAGCTTATGTAGTAATCACTTATCCACAACCAATAAGAATAAGTATTTACATATATATATATATATAATATTCATATTTTATTTATATGTGGATGATACTTAATTTATGTATTGTTATTAGTATTGTTTGTATAGATTAAGGACCTACTATTAGCATTGAGTTTATTTGCAAAATTTTAGATTTATTTTAGGGACTAATTATAATACTTTGAAAGTTTTGGGGGCTAATTCGTAAATACTAAAAGTAAGCCTCTTAGTATAAAAATACACATTTTAAACCCTAATTCACTCATTTTTGGTTGGGTCACCTCTTTTAGAGTGAGAAAAGAGAGAAAAAGATGGGAGAGAAAGAGAAGAGGAAGAAGAAAAAGAAGAAGAAATTTAGAATTTTAAGCTTTAAGATATATATTATAACCCTTTCTTAATTTCTTGGTGTTAATTTCTTTAAGTTTTGACTTCTGAATATATGAAAATTTAGGAATTTAATGTGAATTTTGTAAGATATATTGAGAATTGATGATGATTATGTAGATAACTTGATAAATCATGATGAATTGCAGAATTTCTACTTGATAGTCTCTTGATCCGAGAATTTTATAAATTGTTGTACTTCGACTCTGATTTTGATTGTTGTACTAGACATGTCTAGAATCATTTGAAACTTTGAATCGATTGAAAATTTCTGCAATTGAAGTTTTAATGAATTTACAAAAATAACCTTGAAATTCTAAAAATTTCCTATGTTAACAGTATGCTATAGCGACAACCAATTTTTTATCTGCTGAATGATCTTTAAAAATTACAAATTTTTGGAATATGATAAATTTATATGTCTAATATGATATATTCAAATTTAATAATTTAGACTAATGTGGTTAAATTGTTATGATTTTCTAAAGTGTATCAGCTCATTACAGTATTTGATTAACAGATTTTTAAAGTTATGGAAAAAAATAGTTTTAAAATACTTTTGGCAGGGATTTTGAAGTGAAACATTTATCAGGGATTGAGATATGTGTCAATAGTAATTCTGTGGTATTTTTATAACTTTTGAGTTAGTATATGATTTTTAAAATTGGGAGATTGAATACTGTTTAGTAAATATCTTGATCCTATCAGGATAATAGTTTGGATTTGATGGTGTTTATGAAATGGATAGTCAGGATAATATTCATATATAAGAAGGATATATGAGTCAAGAATGATATATTCTGATTTTGGAGTAATTGGATATCATTTGATGTATAAGAAAATTTTATTAAGTATAAGTAGTCAGAATTACAAGTTTTGAGAAACCAAGTCATTAGACCAATTCAATGAGATAAGTGCAATATATGTAATTTTGTAAGCTATTTAAAGTATTTTGTGTGAATGGTAAGGCTTATGAAATGATTAATCTCTATTGATAGGTTAAGAAAAATTAAGTCTTGTACTCAAAAGTGTTAAGAGGTAAGTATACTAGACTTTTACTGAAATCACAATAAATAGTAATTATTTATGTATGATTTTGTAAATGTACATAGAAATATGTTTATATTATGTCAAAGTATATTTGATATGAAATGTGAAAGACATATATTTATGAATGTGACCATTGACATTGAGCATGGGCATACATAACATACATGTGTTTATGAAAATGAGCTTTAAAAATGAAATGTGTTTAACAAAGAAAGCTTTTGAAGTGAAAAATGTCCATGAGATACATTTTGTGTTTTAAGGATACTTGAACTCACTATTTACTTAGTAGGCACCTTATATGATTTGTGGAGCCTTTATGTATGGCTTTTTCTTTGGGAATGATATATGTTATGTGTTCCATATATAGGGAAGATCCTATTGGTACCTAAAGGAAAAAATGAGCCATCACATTCGTGTGGTGGCGTATTAGTGCATGTGAGAGGACTCACCGATGATCACGGTGAAGGTGTGACTCTTACCTTCGAGCATGTGTGTTATATATGTGTAATTTAAACCTCACTTGTGCTATTCCTCTCATACTGTATATCATCGACGGGTGACATTTGGCTCATTATGTGATATGTGATATAAAAGTTCTACTAAGTAGTAGTTCAGTGATGATATTCCTATTATATGTTTTGAAAGAATGTGTAAGAGCTTACCTGACATGTGATTTGATAAGATTATGATTTTGATTTATCACGGCATATCATACATATGCATTGTGTATATATATGTATTTGTATTTTGATATATGAAAAACTAGTATGCTTACTGAGTTTTATACTTATTATAGTTTATGGTGATTTCAAGTAAATAAAGTACATATGTTTTTAGTAGATTTAGCAAGGCTTCTGTTGTCCCTTGGGTTCCCTAAGTTACTAGGTTGCTAAGTATTTTATTTGTGAACACGTAGTTTAAGATATTTGATTTGTCCGTATTGAATAAATACTTATGTATTATTTTATTAAGTATGATTATATTTGGATTATATTTCACCAAGTATGGTCATAGGTTGATTTTTGTAATGAACCTACCAGTAACTTACTAAGGATTCCTATGTAGAATTCAAGTTTTAAATTTTATACAATATTAATTATGAGTGCACATTATTGAATAAGTGTAAGTTATGTTGTGTGTCAAATCTTTTGGGTCTGGAGCATGAAAGCTGATTCCTTAATAAAAGGCATGCCACCATTTAAGTTCAAGGATCATGTAAAAAATATGGGACTTGGTTTCTTTATGTAATTTTTGTCATAAGATAAATGCTATGAAACTCTATTTAAATTATGATATTTTTTCATATTTGATTATTAATTGTGTACATATTTATTTGAGAAATATCATTAAGTTTGGACCTAGAATAAACATATGAGGTATTCATTAAGCAATATGGGCAAGTATTAAGAGACATAATGCATTGTGATACATGGAAGATAATACTCGTTTTTAAAAGACCTATCGCTATAATTCATGTATTTTGTTTTCTACTATAGTGAATGATGAAATATATTAACCAAGTGGGAGAATGTTAAGTGTATTACGTGTAATATCTAATATTAGGTATAAACACATTATGGCCAACATCTTTTATCATTCCCATTAACTTTCATTATCCTTCATTACTTAAAGATAATACTCATTAGGTGTAAAACAACTAACCCATATTCATGAACATGGGGTGTCATTTTTTATGGAAAAATGCCTATAAATAGAACGCTTGGTTAGGTTCTTAAATCATCTAATCTTATTCAAGATATACATATGCCATCAGCAGAGATTGAGAAGGTTTAGAAGAGCTTAATCATCTCTCCAGATTGTTGAAAAATGACTTTAGTGGTAGGAGGTATGTTTAATCTATTTTTTCTTTAAATTCTGCATTGATCTATATGCTTTTAAAGTTGCTTCAAGCATGCTTAGATCACCTTAAGCTAGTTTAACATCTTTACACAAAGCCTTTTTGTCATGATTTTCATATTTATAGCTTCATTTATTTCCTAACTCTTGTATTTTCTTAAAAGTCTACTTGTTATAGTTTTGCGATGGCTTCTTCTTATATATTTTCATAATTTTCTATTTTTTTATCAAGAAAACAAGAATTAGTTATAACTGAAATTTTAATTTCCTTGTACCTAACTGAGGTTTTCTTACTTTATATGGTTTGGAATTTCTTTCTTTCTTGATGAAGATTGTGTGTTTGACCATGGCCTTTTTTGGAATAGTTTCCTGATTGAAAGATAGTCTCATCATCAAAAGCTGTGAAATTTTCATTTAAAAAACCATGCTTAATGGTGTTGTGGACCATCTCTTTGACCTAGATGATGATTTCTCAATCAAGTTAATGTCTCTAAAGGAGTCTTTAAATAGTGAATACTTATCTAAGGATGATCTAGCTAAATCCTTCTTAATATAATTGATTCGAATCTCACCTATGTCTAGCTAGAGAAGACCATATACTCGTGCCCATACAATTTCATGCATTTTCTAACCCAATGACTAATTGGGTTAAATGGGTGGCTCACGAGTACAGAGATATTGAGAGGGGTCTGTTGACTCAGAGTGAACTTTATGTTGCTATTTTCTCTTTTAGAATTTTTAAAGATTATAAGGGATTGGTCCTTCCGAATGTAGCTCATACAACAGTCAAGTTTTACATTTCCATTACCATTTAGGGGAGTTTACCCCTACCTTAGAGAATGTTGTGGCAATTACAGGCTTGCCTATTGTCATAGACCTTTTTGATTACTTGGTGGATAAGTAAAGAAGGTTCTTGAATGGGAATATTCTTTGGGATATTTGATGGCATCTTAAAATATCTCCTAACATATTGTTCAATCTTTATCGTGTAACGTTAGATCATTGTATAGCTTTATAAATCCTAGTCGTTGACTGTATATAGCTAATGTTATAAATGTAAGAAGCCTTTAGTTATGCCAAACCATCTATATTGTGTGATAAAGATATCTTTCCCATTGATTTAACTAATTTCAAAACACGATTTCTAGAAAATTTAGAGCCTTACTTGAGGACATGCAACTCAAAATCCAAGCCAACTTTCGCAAGTTAAGTAAATTACTTCTATGGATCTAGGAAAGGAAGCAATCATATTGGAGAGAAATACCATGATTTTGGCTATAGAGTTGAGGCTATGATAGCTTTATAGATAAGTAAGTTTTTATTTTGCAACCAGATTGTTAACCATGTGCAGAGGAGACTGTTTCCTTTAGCCATTTAATTTACAAAAAGTTTCTTTTTTTTTCTAGCTCCTTATATTTTTATTGTCATTTACAAGTAGTTGAGAGATAATTACTATATTGAAGTTTTTCGTGCATAAAATTCATTATAGACACTCCTATGGTCATAAAATTTCTGCAGGTTTTCATCTTTGAGTCATTTGATGGCTACAACGACCTATTGACTTATAAAAGAGTTGAGCAAATTATGAGAATGAGTTTCTCTATAGTGGATGATGCTTTGATCTCGATCCTCCTATTAGTGAAATTTTGTTAGTTGTACAACTTGTTTTATACTAAAAATGTGTTGCTCTACTTGAATGATATTGCCAAGTTCATCTTTAGGTCGTATGCTTTTAAGTATGATCTGTATCAGGTTCCACATTTCTATAATTTAGTTCAGAATGATGAATGCATTTTTTACATTTTTCTTAAAGATGGTATTTTTAATTTTAACAAATATTTTCTGACAATTGATTCTAATTTTCTGTCGTATTGTACAAGAACATAGAGTTTATTCTTATAATATACAGGTTAAACAACATCTTAAGGCCGTTTAGACTTAACCAATGACGTTCTACTGAGGTAACGATACCTTATAGTTACTGTAAACTAATCGAATAAACTTCGTTGTTCCAGACTCGATGGTTCTTGGCATCTATAAGACACTTTTATAAAAGTAGCTGACTCTACTTATATAGCTGATGTGCTAGCTAGCCTGGGTAATTTGATGTAAATAATATATTGAATTTGAGTTCTAGCTTAACCATCATTATGGCTAGTAAGGCACATATACCTCATACACGGTGATTTCTGTTGGTGTGAGCCGAATCATTGGTTTTGTAAAGTCAGAATGAATGGACACCTATGGATAAATAAGCATGACTTATTTTCTTACATTTAGGTCTCTCACTAGGCTATATCTGAACTTGTCTTTTGTATTAAGGAGAAGTCATAGGTTCTTAAAAGGTTTTCAAGTAGGTAGCTTTTTTGTTGTGGAAGATATTTATTCTTTCAAGGAGGATGAGGCTAAAAGCGAAGTTGAGATTTCTTCTGCTAAGGAGAGATTTTGGTCCTCTAAAGCTTGTGAATTGGAGTGTATATTTTGACTATCTTCTCATTCCTCTTTATATTGATTTCTTCTTCTAGTCATACGGTCTTCTCGTTTAATTCTATGTTATTAGTTTCTAGAATGATAGGTGTTTCTCTAGCATATGCAATCATGAGTGCCATTGAAGGTTATGATGAGTAAGGCACTATATATTGTAAGGTATACACAAGTGCTGTTACTGGCTAAAGGAGTCTTGAGGAGCAAGCATAGGCTACTAGTGCTACTCCCTCTAAACCTTCTGTTGAGGTTGTTACTAAGGGCGAACTAGGCTACTTAAGAGGAAAATTATGACTTTTCTCAACAATTTAAAGGTTAGAAAGCTTTTCTTAGCTAGTTTAAAGGTTGCCACAGCTAGTATGTTTCCTTTATTTTATATTTTATTCTAAATTGTTTGCTTGCTTTATGCAAAAGATTCATTATCTAGTACCCCCTTACCTAAGAGGCAACATATTGCATCTTTCACTATAGGTATTTTGAGTTATTGAAGATTTGGTGATTCAACAAACTTGTTTGGATAAGAAATGAGATGAATATCAAAGAAGAGAGTCACAAAAAGTTTAGAAAGTATAGGACACGTATGAGGACGCCTAAGATGTGTAGGACATGAAGAAAAAAGTAAAATGGGACTTGAAAACACAAAGGAAGTAAAGAAAAAAGCACGGAGCTTATAAAGGTCTGAGCATTGCGGCGCCCAGGTCTGAGCGCCACAGTGCCAGGTTTCCAGCAATGCAGCACTGGCCATGGTATGCTTAGCGCCACGGCATCAGGTCCTCAGTGTCACGAAGCCAAAGTAGGCTAAGTCCTTTTTTTGTTTTGGATTTTTGAGTTTTGGGAAGTTTTGGACTTTCAAAACAAGTGGACTCTTACGCCAATAAGGAATATGGTTAGTATGCATGAAATAACCTCTATATAAACACTTGTTAACCATTTAGTTGAGATTAAGCATTAAGATAGACTCTAAGAGAGGGAAGAACTAGGTAGACACTAAGTGTTGTACGCTAGGGTAGAACCGTCGTTTGGGTGTCATTGCTCGTGGTATAGTAAGGGTACACTAAATATTAGGTTCTTTTGAGGGTTCTTCATTAAGTTTTTCTTTTAAAATCTCTAGGAAGTTAATAAGAGATGTTAGGATCATTGGATCCACCGTGGACGTAGACAATTGACCGAACCACGTAAGTGATTGTGTTATGCTCTTTATTTTCTTCTTTGAATTCTTGCTATTTTGCTTGATATATAGGTTATTCCGTTACATAAAGAGGTTAGGGTTTAAGGTTGAACTTGGTTAAAGTTCTTCGCTTTAACCTAATCTCACAGGGAGAATGATGATTCCTCCAGCAAACTGGTATCAGAGTTAAGGTTCGATAATACACATCAGTGGTATTTAAACCATGGTTGTAACCAAGCAACAAATAGAGAAGTTTAATGGGATAAATGACTTCAATTTTTGGAGGAAGAAAGTTAGGGCTCTATTAGTGAAGGAAATGCTAGACTCAGCTTTGGAGGAAGTCAGTTCCTCAACTAGTAAAGAGACAACAATCTCAAAGTCTGGGTAAAAACTTTGGGACACGATTCAGAAAACGGCTCACAGTATTATAATCATTACATTGAGTGACGAAGTATTAAGGGAAGTTGGTGATGAAGAAACCGTTTTGGGGCTATGGAAGAGATTCGAGGCATTATACATGAAGAAGTCTTTTGCATGAAGGATTTTCTTTCGCAAAAAGACTTCTTGTGAAGAAGAAACTAAATCAGTTAACTATGCATGAAGGATCTTCATTGAGAGCCCACATTGACGAGTTCAACAAGATCATCATAAGTCTTGAACAATTGGGCATCAAAACTGAGGATGAAAACAAGGCTATAATCTTGTTAAGTTCATTACCAAAAAGCTATAAGAGTTTTGTGGATACACTGTTGTATGGTAAGAAGTCTTTAACGATGAATGATGTTAAGGCATCATTGAACTCAAAAGAATTGACAAAGAGATCTGAGTCCGAGAGTTGAGCAGCATTGCTTACACAAGGAAAGAATAACAACCAATCAAAAAGAAGATCCAAGAAGTGTTTTCTTTGTAATAAGGAATGATACTTTGTGAAGGATTGTCCAAAATCAAAAGGTAATTGAGGGTGTGCTGCAATTGTTACTTTTGGGAAAAAGACCGAAGTTGTAGAAATTTTGGTAGCCTCAAGGGAAAAGTACACTAGCAAATGGATACTAGATTCGGGGTGTAGCGTCTATATATGTCGTGACAGATCGATGTTTACCAACTATAAAGCCAAGAAAGGTAAAGCTCTAATAAAGAATGACATGACTTGTGAGATCATGAGAGTTGATGACATAAAGTTGAGGATGAAAGGTAGAGATACTAGGGACTTACATGGTGTAAGGCAAGTTCTTAATCTGATGAGGAACTTGATATCCCTAGGCAAGCTCGATGAGGAGGTATTCGGTTAGAGCAGAAAAAGAAAAATTGAGAGTAGAGAAAGAACCTATTAGGTTTGAAGGTGAAAAGTACAATAGAAGGCTCTATGTGCTTACTGGGATGGCCATGAGTAGCACAACACGGGGTATTAGGGTAATGCAGACCACTAGGTGACATCCAAAATATTCTCACCAAAGTGATAAGGGTCAAAAATGAGTACAATGCATCCATACCTAATGCAAGGTGCACGAATGCCTTTGGTGACCAAAGTCATTAGCCCAGGGAAAGTTAAGTCTTTGTGGAGATTTAACTGGACTCAACTCTAAGTGATAAAGTATTGGTATGGATCGGATTTAGTAGCCTTCTTATTTGAAAGATTTTGAATCAAGAAAGTGTTTATTGAAGATTTGGTAATTCAAAAATCTTGTTTGGACAAAAATTGATATGAATATCAAAGAATAGAGTAACAAGAAGTTTAGAACGTGTGTGACATGTATGGGGAAGTCTAAGACAGTGGAACACGAAGGAGGAAGCGAAACGGTACTCAAAAACCAGCCGAAAGTAAAGAAAAAAGCACGGAGCTAATATAAGGCTGAGCGCTGTAATGCCCAGATCAGAATCCTAGTGTTGTGGCACTAGATTCCCAACGCTGCAACACTGGGTGCGGTTTGCTCAGCACCAGAGTGGGTTGAGTCCGTTTTTATTTCAAATTTCTGAGTTTTGAAAAGTTTTAGGCTTCCAAATTAAGTGGACTCTTACTCTAATAAGAAATAGGGTTAGTAAGCACAAAGTAACCCCTATATAAACACTTGTAAACCCTTTAGTTGAAATCAAGCATTAAGAGAGACTTTAAGAGAGGGAAGACCTGAGTAGACACTAAGTGCTTGTGTACGCTAGAGTAGAACCGTCATTTGGATATTCATTGCTCGTGGTAGAGTAAGGGTACATTAAACATTAGGTCTTTTTAAGAGTTTTTCATTGAGTTTTCTTTGTAAAATCTTTAGAGAGTTAATAAGAGAGTCTTTGGATCCACTATAGACGTAGGCAATTTACCAAACAACGTAAGTGATTGTGTTGTGTTCTTTATTCTCTGCTTTGAATTCTTGTTATTTTGCTTGACACACAGGTTATTCCGCTGCGTAAAGAAGTTTGGGTTCAAAGTTGAACTTGGTTATGATTTTTTGCTTTAACCTAATCTCACGGAGAGAAGGGTGATTCCTCCAACATGATGTTTTATTTTACTCTTAGTTGTTTTGATCTTGGTTATTAGACTTGGCTTGATAAGTGCTTTGAAAATGTTTAACCTTTTGTTATGACTTAAAAGTGATTCTTACATACAAGTCTCTTGAGAAAGTGCCACCTACTACTTCGTCGAGGGCTTAAAAACCACTCAAATTCTTAGGGATGAAGTTTAATTTTAATATGATAATTGATGAACACTTGAAATTATACATTTAATAAGAGTTTTACATGATTGTTTTGTATTACTAGTGTATTTAATTTTCTTAACTTAAGTATGTTTACAATATTGTACTTAATTATCTTATAACTGTTTTGTGGCAGGTTCGGTAAAATGGGCATAACTTTCTACCTAAAGATCCAATTGAGGTGATTCTTAATCCTGTGCAGAGCTGACTCAATGTGCTAATATATTGTATTTCACAAAGCATTGGAAATTCGAGTGTTTAGAGGGTGAAAATTTGCCTAGAACAGAATTGATCTGCAGTACAGGCCCAGTTTGAACAGTTATCCGTATTTGGCCCATAACTATAGAAATACGTATCTAATACGTATGAGATCACTCAATTTGGAAAGATAAGAGACTTATCTACAACTTTTATGTTTTGAGTGACAGCTAATTCGGATCACATCAATTCCAAATTGGATAATCAAGTGGGTGCCCAAGTGATAATGAATGCAAATTATTTTGCCACCATTCTTGACTTTCATCAACCAAGTGGTTCCCTCCAAATTTGTCTCGATTTATCCATGTTTTTCTATAAATAGGTGGCTTGTTTATGCCTAAAGAATGTAATTAGAAAGTTAGAATTTAGTTCAAAATACTTTTCCTTTGTATCCATTTCCTTGTACTATTATTTCTCTTGTTTACTATTAAGTCATGTTATTTCTTCTTCCATTTCTTTTCTTTTCATTTAGTTTTATTATGTCCAAATAATTTTTTTTAAGCTAAAGTGAAAGGGTGAAGCTCTTGGCAAGGTAATAAGATATGTTTAATATTTATTCATGAATTTAATGCTTCATTTTTAAGTTATGTAAATTTATATATGATGTATTTATTTTGTTTGTAGAATTAATACCATTTCTTCTAAAGTGGTGATTCTTGATTTATTATTGACAAACTTAATACTTGGCACAATAAATTATTGAAACCATTTACAAGATTTGGTTTATATAACCTTTCTTGTAAAGTGGGAGTCTTAATTTATTGTAGACAAATATAAAGATTGGCATAATAAATACTTGAACCCATTTATAAGATTTGGTGTATAATAATTAAAAGAAATAAATACTAATCAATATATAAATGATAATGAACTTTAATTGCTATATTTTCCGGTTGGAACCTCCTTTGTGTGAGGATTTCAATTAAGTTATAAAAAAAATAAAAAGTTAAATATATTCTTACTTCTTATGCCAAGAGTGAATCCTCGTAACCTTAGCTTTTTATTTGAATTGGTTAATTGAAATAATATTTACAAACATCTTATATTGCATTAATTATCTTTAAAGTGTTTATAATTTGTAATTTTAATTCTACTTCCCTGTGGATCGACTCCGTTCTCATCGGGTTATTTATTACTTCGACAATCCTGCACTTGGGAATAACTTCTATATTCTGGACGTGTCAATAATCTTATTATATTGTGATAAGATGATAAGGTAATCAGATAATGTGATAAGCTTATCACAATCACATTGTGATATAATTTAAATCAATTAACAACTTTAGATATCATAATCCAAATAATATTTTTGCCATTTTTATCAATTTGACCTTTTACTTGTTTTTAAACTTAGGTTAGGCGAGCTTATTAGGCTAACAAATATTGGGACCAACAATTATTATTTGAAAGAATTTATTATTATTATTATTATTTGAAAGAGATTATTATTATTATTTTGATATTATGTTTATAATTGAAATTTACTAATATGATAACTAAATGACTAACCATTAAATAAGATTAGTCTATTGTCATTGCACCATTTTAAATTGTCCCAAGATACAATTAAACATGAACGGATTGTACTGCAAGGTGTCATGGGCCGGACACTTGTTATTGACTAAACGACTAGCCTGTTAAGTAATGCTACATACTTACCTTTATATACCCAAGATCAACCCAATTTTTATTTAATGTGTGACATGACATTCTCCCATACTCAATCATATGATGCCCTCGTCACGGTATGACCTAAACTCAATGACTAACTTGGCCTATATTGCCTATCTCTCTGAGGCTAGGAGACCCACTACCTACGTGACAATCTCTATTGGGGCTCAATACACAGAATTTTTAGGGTCTACTTGGCCCGTATTGTCCATCCCCTAGCGGCATAAAGGACCTACATCCCACGTGACAATCTCTATTGCGGTGATTTTGGGGGCCCATATATGAATGAAAATTTATGTCTACTCTAATACTATTTGTTATGGGCCTGACGCTTGCCATTGATTCAAAAGACTAGTCTGTTAAGTAATACTGCATACCTACTCTTATATACTAAAACTTTACCCAAGTTTTATTCAATGTAAAACATAACAAAAGGCATTAGTTGTTGTGTGATATGGTGTATGATGTGTATAGATGTGTATAATTTCAAAAATTAAATACGCAACGGAAGTATTCATACATATTAAACAATATGTAACATATTCAAGCATGTATGATCATTCAAGTACATATATATCTCATATATATATTTCATGCATGATATAAAATGAATAACAAATAAATAACCTACCCAGTTATGAAGGTAGCTTTACAATTCTTCAAGAACTCTAAGCTTCAATTTGTTGAGCTCACCTTGAAGTGTTCCCTTGCACAATTCTAGTTCACAACTAAATCCGGTGGGATTGTGAAGCTAGAATGGCAGCCTTGAATTTTCAACAAATGATTGTTTTAACACTTAAAACAATTTGTCCTTATGAATGATTACTACCAAGAGATGAGAAGAATTAGATGTTTTCTATAGTTCTTTACAACTCTATATGTTGTACCTTGGTAAGCCTTTGCATTTTCTCTCAACACTTTGAGAAAAACACTTAGAAAAAGCTCTCAATTCTCTCTCTTTTCTCCTAGAACGAATTTCACTCTATCTTGCACACATTGAACTCTTTCAATTCTTTCTTAAGTGCAAAGAATTATTTCTCTTAGTGCTCCACCACCACTTAACCATGTTTGCCATTACAAACATTAATCTATCATATTTTCACTCACCAATTTGATTCAACCAATTGAATCAATCTAGAGAGTAAATGGCATTTAATCAATGTTAAGTGGTTTTACCATTTCCTTAGTGCATCATTTAAGAATTACAAAGTGGTAAACTTTCCTTATTATTAATAACAAGTGCATTCTCCATTAGTAAATGGTGTTTGCCACTTATTCCAATTAATAATAATAATTTGATTAATATATAAAATATTAATAATTCAAAACTATTTTGAATATTTACATTTACCATATATGTATTTACCAAGCAAGGTAAATAGGTAAATACATGGTAAATAATTTATAGAGCAAGATTATGTCACTTGTCAAATTCTTATTGGTTGACAACTCTTGTAAACCAATAATGTATTTTACCTTCAATTATTGACAAGTGAATAATAAAAGGAACCTTGAAACATTTTTCATTTTTGCTGGAAATTGTTGGATTAACTGTTCAATCTAATTCGCCGCCCCAGTGCACAACGAGTACACTTCATATTGTGAGACTCTCTAGGTCCATGCCCGATTTGTCATATGAAACTATTTCACACGTCCGTGAACAATGTCTCACACACATGTTACAGATATTACAAAACGGCGCATTAGACCATACAAGTTGAGGTTATAACATATTCGTATAATCCTTCCATCATAAATATCCTAGAAGAGCGGAGATATAGATCAACACCGTCAAGTCTCCATGTGCTCAACCATAAACTTATCTCTAGATTATTATTTCAATAAATAATATCCGTAAACACTTTTACGATATTATTTTTTCGAGAATAAAATTAATTCTTGGATATGTCTGCTTATGGCCATAAGACTTTTTGAAATACAATTTAGGAGTTGCAGGATATTTTACTCACCCAATTGAGTTGATGGATCCCATATCTGTACACACCGGACTCCATTAGCATCGAACCATACCCAGCGACACCCAGCGGTCAGACCATGAAAGGTATCTAACATGTGTGGAGCCAAAGTATGATGGATCACTAACAAGTCCACCGTGGCACTCAGGTTTAAGGACCACGAATACTACTCAACTCGAAAGATCCTCCATTGACGGCTTTATGGGATGTCTATTGGAGATCTTTGTGAGTCTGTTCAATATTCAGTTCTTACTGAATACTTGTATCTCTATACGAGTTTTCACTAAACTCATGGTCTGCTAAGACTAACCATCTGGACTATCCAGATATAGACATACACTGATCTATATTTATTAAGGTCTTCACTAACAGACCCGCATTAGTGAAGATAGATCAGGAACATTAAGTTTAAGAACATATTTGCATAACAACATTTCTTAGCACCATTTGCAACTTATTGCAACTACGTCATTACTAATATATTCTTAGGTCTTTATCCCATTTCAGACAAGGCTCTAACTCTTTATATTTTGCTAATTCTTATAACCTGATAACTCTTATCAGTGCTATCTTTTAGCATTTATATATTTTAGCATTACTAACTCTTAGTTCTGATCTAAACTCCTTTAGATCAGATCTGAACTCTTTCAGATCATACAATGTCTAAAACGTTACAAGCATCTTACCATATTTGTATATAAAATAATTAGTGATATATTGAAATCATAATTGTATAAACATAAAACAAATATTTATAAACAAAAAGGATGACACGTAAACACAAATCCCAACATTAGTAACATAAGCCCCGGTAAAAATATTCTAAAAATAGTCGGGACAACTTAAAAATCAAACTCAAAATAAAATTAAGTCTCTTCTTAATTTTAGATTAGTTAAACTTTCGTTATTTAACTCAAAATTAGCTTAATGTTTTAGATATTCTAGAAGAAATTATTAACAATTTTATAGGGTTTAAGTTTATCAAGAAATTTAGAATTTAAGATAGTTTTTCTCTAAGAATTCTTTTTTCTTTAAAAAATAAAAATAATATAGTTTCTGTATTTTAATCAAATTAGTCAGTAGTTATGTAATCCTTGTTTGTTCATCATCAATATTCTCTCACTATTAGGAAAAGTTATGTAATCAAATTATTAGGAATCGGAGAAGAAATAATAAAATAATTTAAATAATAAAAAAAAACGCAGCCTTTTTTATATAAACCAAACCCACCTGTCTTTAGTCCTCACTCACTGCGTAGGGTTTCTTCTTTATCCAATCCAATCACAGCCGTTGAATCACTTTATCTTCTTCATAGTCGTCGTCTTCACGATGACCGGAAAGGCGAAGCCGAAGAAGCACACGGCGAAGGAAATAGCGATGAAGTTGGACGCCGCCACCACGAACAGAGGCGGCGGCAAGGCGGGGCTGGCGGATCGAACCGGGCAGGAGAAGGGCGGCCACGCGAAATACGAGTGTCCGCACTGCAAAACGACGGCGCCTGACGTGAAGTCCATGCAGATTCATCACGATGCTCGTCACCCCAAAATCCCCTTCGAAGAATCCAAGATCGTGAATCGTCACGCCTCTGTCGTCGTCGAATCCTCGAAGCCCAAACCCGGTATTAGAGGTAGCTTCAAGAAGTGACCAAAATAAAATGATAATAAATTTTAATTTTATCAAATTATCTCTTAATTAAGAGTATGGTTACTACTACCGTTGACGCTGCTGCTTAGATTTGTTGTTGTTGTTGATTGGGTTTCACTTCTTTTCTTTTAACTTTCGTTTGCTGTCTTGTCTTGGTATCAAGAATGTATATTGTATTTTGATATGAGACTGTTTTTATATTTTTATTAATTGTGTGGTGACAATTATAATGTTATGGTTATGGTAATCTTTTTTTTTTTTTAATGTTTGACTGACTTGTTTTTTTTAAAAAAAAAATTGCTTGTTTTTTATCTAATAATGATTTGAGTTTTGATGATGCTTAGATTAGGGGAAAAGGGAGTTACTATGTCTGGAAGTTTTGGATTATTTTGGGTGTTAATGGGTGTGGTTGTTAGGTTCTAGGTTATGCTATCTATGCTCATAATCTTATAAGCAGTGTTTAGTATTTCTCGATCATGTATGAGGGTTTGTGTAGATTCTTGTACTTGGATGTAAACCAATCTTAAATGACAAGTGTGTCAGTCTTAAATGATAATAAATTTTAATTTTATCAAATTATCTCTTAATTATTGTGATAAAATAATTAAGAGTACGGTTACTACTACTGTTGCGGTGCTGCTTAGATTTGTTGTTGTTGTTGATTGGGTTTGTTTCTTTCCTTTTTAATTTTCATTTGCTGTCTTGTCTTGGTCTTAAGAATGTGTATTGTATTTTGATATGGGACTGTATTTTATATTTTTATTATTATGGTGGTGACAATTATAATGTTATGGTTGTGGTAATCTTTTTTTTAAAAAAATAATGTTTTAATTACTTTTCTTTTATTTTATAGAATCATGATTTGAGTTATGATGACACTTAGATTAGGGAAAAAGGGAGTTACTATGTCAGGAAGTGTTGGATTTTGGGTGGTAATGGGCGTGGTTGTTGGATTCTAGGCTAAAAGTTGGATTTGGGTGGTAATGGGCATGTTTGTTAGATTCTAGGCTATGCTATCTATGTTCATAATCTTATATGCAGTGTTTATTACTTTTGATCATGTATGTGGGTTTGTTAAGATTCTTGTACTTGGATGTAAACCGATCTTCAATGAAAAGTGTGTCGGTCTTACACAACTTGTTCATGCTTTGCACAATCAATTTGCAACCAAGCTTCCTTTTTCAAGTTATGTTGTCTTGTTTATGGCAAGATCCAACTTCATGCTTTGCACAATTAATTTGCAACATAGCTTCCTTTGTCAAGTTATGTTGTCTTGATTACAGTGCAAGGACTGAATGACATGGTTCTGAGATGAACAGTTGCAATCATGATTTGTTAGAGGTTTCATGTGGCCTAGTATGTTGCACAATAATATCTGCAATAAATTGGCATTATAGTTTATAGTTTATTTTTTAAATTATTTACTTTTAAAACGTAGATTTGGTCATCAACCCCACTGCTTTTGTGAACAGCTGGAAATTGTAGGAAAACTTCTACTGTTTTGAGCCATATGAACCAGACCAGCTAATCAGATTCTGCCAATCACCAAGCTAATTCTAAACCTTAACTAGATTTTAGAAGTACTTGTTATTTCTCATAAAAAAATTTGTTCTAACATTTTGATTTTGCTAGCATGGATAGTTCATCAAGTTAAGCTATTTTAGGTAGAATTTTAAAATCTTATACTGTTAGTGTGCTTGTGGTGCACAATTGATCTTTGAATGGATAGTTATCTGATGGGGCTATGCTCCCGCCTTTATGGTTATGACTTGGACAATTTTAGTTATTACCTATCAGCATTGGAATGGTACGTGTGTTGTCAATATGAATGTTTTGGGCATGGTGGTTTCTGAGTTGTAGTTGTTCCACACTATGTTTTGTGATGAGAACTTGTGGAATGGTTATAACATGTGTAATGTTATGGGACTCATTTTTTATATTGGCAATGTTAGGAAATGCTTATTTGCATTTTTGATCCTTAATCATCATCGTTTTGATCAGAGTCAATAGTTTGATGGTTGGCTTTGCTTGCTCTGGGTTATTCAATTTCCTCTGTTTAGTAATTTACTATAACGCATTTTATCCATTAAAGCGTTGTAGCCTTATAGGCAATATGGATTTCAGCAGGGTTTATTTATGTATAATATTTGTTATCATGAGAACTTACGTAGAATTCATGGTGGTTTTCGATTTTCTTTTCTTGAAAGGGACAAGCTACAGTGCAGCCAGCTGTGTTATACAGCCGGCTGACGTAGCTAAAATGACTTGCCGGTCATTTTGGTGTTTTTTTTATAGACCTCTTATATAATTAATATATATAATTATGTTATAAATTTCAAATCATTTAAATTCAAATATAATTAATAAAAAGAAAATAATTTTATTACAATATTTATTTTATATAAAAAATTATAAACATAAATTAAATATTATTTTAATGATAACAATCAATAAAAAAATAAAGGCAACATATCAAAAAATTTGACTTTTAATTATAATAAATGTTATAATTTTAAATTTAATTTATATTTTAATTATGTTAAATATTAAAATTTTAATTTTAATTTTAATTTTAATAACATAAAATATTATAATTTTAAATTCATTTGTTAAATAATATAGTTTAAATTTTAATTTCAATTAAGTTGAATATTATAATTTTAAAATCAATTTCAATTTTAATTGTGTTAAATATTATAATTTTAATTTAAATTTTATTTAAATTAAGTTAAATTTTATAATTCTAAAATTAATTTTAATTTTAAATTTTATTTAAATTAAGTTAAATTTTATAATTTTAAAATTAATTTTAATTTTAAATTTAATTACGTTAAATGTTAATAATTTTAAATCTAATTTAACTATCAATTATATTAAATTTTATAATTTTAATTTTAATTTGAAATTTAAATTTAATTACATTAAATATTGCAATTTAAATTTTGATTACATAAAATATTATAGTTCCAAATTTAATTTCGTTTCAGTTATGTTAAATATTTTAATTTTAATTTTAATTACATTAAATACTATAATTTTAATTTTAATTTCAATTATGTTATATGTTATAATTTCAATATCAATTTTAATTTACAATTTTAAATATAATTACAATTTTAATTACTTTAAATGTTATATTTAATTACAATGTCAATTTCAATTACATAAAATGTTACAATTTCAATTTTAATTTTAATTTTAATTTTAATTATATTAAATATTATAATTCTAATTACAATTTTAATAACGTTAAATGTTATATTTTCAATTCAAATTTTAATTTTAATTATGTTAAATACTATAAATTCAATTCTAATTTCGATTTTAATTACGTAAAATATTATAATTTTAATTTTAATTTTAATTATACGTTATAATATCAAATTTAATATTAATTTCAATTATGTTAAATATTATAATTTTAAAATTTAATTTTAAATTTAATTTTAACTACATTAAATATTATAATTAAAAATTTAATTTTAAAAAGGATATGCGGGTAGAAAACTACACGTTCCCACTTTAGATACTACACGTTCCCACTTCAAATACTACACGTTCTCACTTCATATATTACATATTCTTACTTTACATACTAAATGTTTCTACTTCACATATTACACGTTCTCACTTCACATACTATACGTTCTCACTTCACACACTACACGTTTTCACTTCACAGACTATACGTTTTCATTTCACAGACTACACGTTCTTACTTCATACACTACCCGTTCTCACTTCACGCACTACACATTTCCACTTCAAAGACTAAACGTTCCCATTACACGTTTCGATACTACACATTTCAATTTCACATACTGCACGTTCCCACTTCAGATACTATACGTTTTCACTTCACATACTATACGTTCTCACTTCATATATTACATGTTCCCACTTCACATACTACGCGTTCCCACTTCACATACTACACGTTCTCACTTCAAATACTACACGTTCTCACTTTACATACTACACATTTCGATACTACAGATTCCCACTTTAGATACTACACGTTCCTACTTCAGACACTACATGTTCCTACTTCACGTACTACACGTTCCCACTTCACATACTACACGTTCCAACTTCATTCACTACACGTTCTCACTTCACATACTACACATTCCCACTTTACAGACTACACGTTCTCACTTCATATACTAAATGTTTCGAAATTATATTTTTTCACTTCGTATGCTACACGTTTCCACTTCACGTACTATACGTTTCCACTTCATACACTACACGTTCCCACTTCACAGGCTACACGTTCCCACTTCACAGACTACACGTTCCCACTTCAAATACTACAGATTTCTACTTCATATACTATATGTTTCGATACTACATTTTTTCACTTCGCATACTACACGTTTCCACTTCACATATTATATGTTCCTACTTTACACACTACACGTTTTCACTTCACAAACTATACGTTCTCATTTCACAGACTACACGTTCCTACTTCATGCACTACACGTTCTCACTTCACGTACTACACATTCCCACTTCAAAGACTAAGCGTTCCCACTTCACATACTATACGTTCTCACTTCATATACTACATGTTCCTACTTCACATACTACACGTTTTCACTTCAAATACTACACGTTCCCACTTCACATACTACACGTTTAGATACTACACATTCCTACTTTAGATACTACACGTTCCTACTTCAGACACTAAATGTTCCCACTTCATGTACTACACGTTCCCACTTCACATACTACACGTTCCAACTTCATTCACTACACGTTCCCACTCCACATACTACACGTTCCCACTTTACAGATTACACGTTCCCAGTTCATATACTACATGTTTTGAAATTACAATTTTTCACTTCGTATGCTACACGTTCTCACTTCATACACTATACGTTCCCACTTCACAGGCTATACGTTCCAACTCCACATACTACACGTTCCCACTTCACAGGCTATATGTTCCCACTACACATTCCCACTTCAAAGACTAAACGTTCCCACTTCACATACTATACGTTCTCACTTCATATACTACATGTTCCCACTTCACATACTACACGTTTTCACTTCAAATACTACACGTTTTCACTTCACATACTACACATTCCTACTTCAGATACTACACGTTCCTACTTGAGACACTACATGTTCCCACTTCATGTACTACACATTCCCACTTCACATACTACACGTTCCAACTTCATTCACTACACGTTCCCACTCCACATACTACACATTCCCACTTTACAGACTACACGTTCCCAGTTCATATACTACATGTTTCGAAATTATAATTTTTCACTTCGTATGCTACACGTTCTCACTTCATACACTATACGTTCCCACTTCACAGGCTATACGTTCCCACTTCAAATACTACAGATTCCCACTTCATATGCTACATGTTTCGATACTATATTTTTTCACTTCGCATACTACATGTTCCCACTTCACATACTACACTTTCTCACTTCATTCACTACACGTTCCCACTTCACAGACTACACGTTCCCACTTCACATACTACATGTCCCACTTCATTCACTACACGTTCCCACTTCACATACTACACGTTCCCACTTCAAATACTACATATTCCCATTTTATATAATACATGTTTCGATACTATATTTTCTCACTTCGCATACTATACGTTCCCACTTCACCGACTACCCGTTCCCACTTCACAGATTACGCGTTCGCACTTCATTCACTACACGTTCCCACTTCTAATACTACACGTTCCTACTTCAAATACTACACGTTCCCACTTCACAGACTACACGTTCCCACTTTACATACTACACGTTCCCACTTCACAGACTACACGTTCCCACTTCACAGATTACACGTTCCCACTTCATAAACTACACGTTCTCACTTCATATACTACATGTTTCGATACTATATTTTATCACTTCGCATACTACACGTTCTCACTTCGCATATTACACGTTCCCACTTCACATACTACACGTTCCCACTTTATATACTACATGTTCCCACTTCAGATACTACACGTTCCCACTTCATTCACTGCACGTTCTCACTTCACATACTACACGTTTCTACTTCACATACTACACGTTCCCATTTTATATACTACATGTTCTCACTTCACATACTAAATATTTTCACTCAATATATAACATGTTCTCACTCAATATACTACATGTCCCCACTCAATTTACTATATGTTCCCACTTATTATACTATGTGTTCCCACTTAACACACTACGTATTCTCACTCAATATACAACGTGTTTCCACTTAACATACTAAATGTTCATACTCAATATATAACATGTTCCCATTCAATATACTACGTGTTCCTTCTTAATATATTACGTGTTCCTACTCAATATATTACGTGTTTCCACTTAATATACTACATATTCTCACTTAACATAGTAACTGTTCCCACTCAATATACTATGTGTTCCCACTTAATATATTACGTGTTCCCACTTGTATTTTCACTTAATATACTACGTATCTTCACTCAATATACTACGTGTTCCCACTCAACTTACTATGTGTTCCCACTCAATATACTAGGTGTTTCCACTTAACATACTAAATGTTTCCACTCAATATATAACGTATTCCCACTCAATATACTACATGGTCTCATTTAACATACTACGTGTTCTAACTCAATATACTACGTGTTCCTACTTAACGTACTAACTATTTTCACTCAATATACTACGTGTTCCCACTCAATTTATTACGTATTCTCATTTAACATACTAAATGTTCCCACTCAATATACTACGTGTTCTCACTTCATATACTACGTGTTCCCATTAATTTATAAATTGCGAGTTTGTATTTAATTTCACCAAAAATATAATATAATACAGAGGGATAATATTTCATATGAGTCTTAAATAAGCATGATTAACATAAAAAATCTCACCACGTGGTGACACCATAGGTCGTCATGTGATATTTAAATTTAAATTTTTATATTTATTTTTTATTTTCTTATTAAATTTTGTTTAACTTAATACTTAAAATAGTAATTATTGTTCTAAGTTAATGAATAATTAATATTCAAGTAACCACTTTTTACTAAAATTATAAATAAAATTTAAAAATATATAACAAAATATTTTAATTAAACTAAATTAAAGTTTTTGGGTTATTTTTAACTTTTAAACTTTACTTTTTTTTTGGTATTTTTATATTTTGGGTATATATATATTTTAATTTTCAAGGCATATATTAAATTATCTTAACATTTCAACTCTTAATTTTAATAATATGTAACAAATTCAAATTTTTAATTTTCAAAATAAATAATTCACAAACAAATTTTTAATTTTTCAAAATATATTTATAATTTTCAATTATTGATTTGTTGCAAACAATATATAATAAGTCCAAAATATATTTCTAACTTTCAATTTCAGATTTGTTGAAATCTAAATTGGACTTTTAATTATAACGTTTAACTTTATTAAAATTTAATTTAAATTTAAAATTAAAATTATAACATTTAACGTAATTGAAATTTTTACGTCTCTAGCGTAAAAAAGATTATATTTTAAGTCATTAGAGTTTATTTTTTCTGATTTACACAATGGTGGAGACATTTTTTAGAAGCAAAACACTAAAAAATCACCAAATTTGGTGGTGAGAAGCGGCGGCTTTCATCACTCGCTATTAAATAATGGAGCAGTGATTTGCATCGCTTTCATCTATGAATAGATCGGAGATCTATCCATAGGTAAGGGTGGTGCAAGTCATCGCCCTACCATTTGGCGGGGGGTGGTAGTGGCCACCACCCCTCATCACTACATTTGGCATTTTTTAAACTTTTTTTTATAAAAAAAAAGATCCATAATTGTGTAGATTAAGTAAAAAAGAGTTTAATGATGTAAAATTTGATATTTTTTATGCCTGAAGTATCGTCACAAAATGACGTCTAGCCACCAATTAGCCATTGTTTTTTGTGACAGTTACAAATTATTTTTTAAAATTTTATCATTAAATTTAATTTATTTTTAAAAATAGTTTTTTAAATATAAACCAATTATATAATATCAAATTGAAATTGGATTTGGAATTATAATATTTAACAAAACTGAAATTGAAATTATTAGATTTAACGTAATTACAATTAAAATTAAAATTAAAATTATAATATTTAACGTTGATGAAATTAATATTTAATGTTATTGAAATTAAAATTAAAATTATTAATTATAACATTTAACGCAATTGAAATTGAGTTTAAAATTAGAATTGAAATTATATCGTTTAACGTAATTGAAATTGAAATTATAATATTTAACGTAATTAAAATTAAATTAAAATTAAAATTAAAATTATAACATTTAACGTACTTAAGACTGAAGTTGAAATTATATTATTTTATGTCATTAAAATTAGAATTATAATTGGAATTATAATATTTCATATTTAATTTAAATTTAAATTTAAATTAGAAATGAAATTATAATTTTAACGTAATTTAAATTTAAATTTAAATTAGAAATAAAATTATAATTTTAATATAATTAAAATTAAAATTTGAATTATAATATTTAAAGTAAGTGAAATTAAAATTGAAATTATAATATTTTATGTAATTAAAATTAGAATTAGAATTATAACATTTAATATAATCGAAATTAGAATTGTAAATTTTAACGTAAATGAATTTGAAATTGGATTTAAAATTATAATATTTAATATAAATAAAATCGAAATGGATTTAGAATTATAACATTTAACGTAATTGAAATTGAAATTATAACATTTAATGTAATTAAAATTGAAATCAGAATTAGAATTGAAATTATAACTTTTAACGTAATTGAAATCAAAATTAAAATTAAAATTATAACATTTAATGTAATTAAAATTAAAATTAGATTTGAAATTATAAAATTTTAACATAATTAAAATTATAATTATAATATTTAACGTTATTGAAATTAAATTTAGAATTGAAATGATAATATTTAACGTAATTAAAATAAAAATTAAAATTAGATTTGAAATTAAAATTATTTAACCTACTTAAAATAAAATTAAAATTTAACTTATAATATTTAACGTAATTGAAATTAAAATTATAAGATTTTAATGTAATTAAAATTAAAATTAGAATAGAATTATAAAATTTAATATTGTTAAAATAAAATTATATATACAATGTAATATATTATTTTTAATTTTTTAATATTATAAAAGGGTATTGTGTTAATAATTTAATTTTAAAATATTTATTTTATATTTAACTAAATATTAAGGGGCTTTTTGATAATTTTCAAGTAACCTGTTATACAGGTTTTTATTTTCAAATCTCAGCCATTGGATTAATCCGTTGAGACAGCCGGCTGCATGACACAGCAGGCGGTGCCTTCTTGAAAACATGTTTTTGGAAAAAAGAACATATATACTTTTTTGTTATTTTTCATAAATGTCATATATTAGGGTAGTATTAAGTTTCAAAAATAGCTTTGGAAATGCAATATTGAAATTTCTTTTATACCCTTTGCATTTAACTGTTATTTTAATAAGGAGAAATGAAAAGCAATGTCTAACATTATTAGTAAAACTTGTTTTTGCTAAGATGCTTGAACAGATATTGGAAAACCAAGGAGTTTACAGTGTTGTATGGATCCAAAAGTTAAAGGATTTTTATATCTTGATTGAGCTTCGGCTTATAATTTGAAGGCTGAAATGTTTAATGGACTGGCAATAGGGTCCATTCTCTGCCTGTCTGTTTAGAGAAACATAATCTAATAACAGTTGGTTAATTCTAGAATAATCTAAGCAACTTCATTGCAAGTTTACAACTAGAGATGTTGCCATTGAGTCGTCACCTTGGCTACCTCTGATTCAAACTCAACAGGCTATGCATAGTCCATAGTCCGGAGTTTGCATGCTAGATGAAGTTTAACTAAATTTCTAATAGGATCCACAATTGTTGGGAATAACACACGAGCAACAATCGAAAAGGCGATCTAAATCAGGTGAATGTTCAATTTCCCATGAAAAGAAAGATCAAAATATAAAATTAAGTAAAAAAGGTAAAGAAAAAAAAGAAGAAAGAAGATAAGTTGTTTATTCAGCCTCCTCGTAGGAGAAACAAGATAAAGTTCTGACTATATGTTTTTGAAATTTGTGACATTATCTTAATCTAGTGCCCTTATATTATCATACAAAATTTCCCTAAGCAATCGATTTTTTTTAGTGAAAATATTTACAATGATCAATAATAATTTTAAATTTACATTTTTTTTCACATTTTATTATTTAAAAAATAACACTACCTTAAAACTATCTAAAGCTAAACACTAAAACACATTTCAAATCCCAAAATTCCCCTCTCTTACGGACTCCCTCCACAGTTGCCCCCTCTTTTAACGACCTTTTTAACTTTTATTTTAGTTTTTAGGTTTATATCTTCCTTTTTTCGCCTTTTTTGGGGTTTTTTTTCGTCTTTCTCCTTCTCTTTGTTGGTCGTTCGGCATCGTTTCCAATAGTCTCCTCAGTCACCTTGGAGCTTTTGCAACGTGCACCGAGCCTCCACATCCTTGCCCTGCACCCTTGGCCTACACTGAGTGATTTCCAACTTGAGCTAATCTTTTCATGGTTATTGTCAACTTTCTCTAGCCACTATCGATCCCCCCTGACCACCGCAAGTTTCTGGTCGTTGCCGTTGCTGAGTTCTTCACCTGACTCCAATTTGATAAAAAAATGCTCAGCCTATTACTGAGGTTAAGGTTGAGCAATGTACCTTGCTGATTTTTTGGGTCTTGGCAGAATGTTAGTCAGATCTCGTCGAATTGTATTGTCTCTGTCCTCCGTCAATAACTTTAGGGAGCCCGTAACCGCAGGATACTATTGTTGGGCATAGTCTCTACTACACGAGCACTGCTCTCCAACCTACAAAATCATTCAATCCCAATACCACAACTCAAGCTCAAACTATCATATTTATTATTGTTGTATTGACTGGATGTAGTTGGTTGGATATGCTTGTATTGAGTGGATAATAGTTTTAATAATGTGACGGATTTTTTTTGTTTCCTCTTGTATGGGAATAGTTTTTATGCTTTTTATGCCGGGATGATTTTTGTCCCTCTTGTATAAAAATATGTTTTCCCTTTGTGCGTAGGATAAGTTTTTTATCTTACATGATTATAGATTTTTTTTATATTAGAATAGTAGTAATAATATCTTATTATAATAGTTTTTCGTTATAGAGTTCGCATGTATCTCTTTATAAGAGAATAATAGGTCAAGACTAATTATAATAAATTTATTTTATTCTTATGTAACATTTTGATAATATTGTAATTTTAAAGCAAGAATCTTATAATATAATATTATTGATTTAGTTAATAATATTGTATTTGGTGATGCTTAAAATAATAATAATAATAATACGTTCACAAAGTTAATAGACAAATTAAGTATTATGATAGATGACGTGACATTATTATAATGTGCCATGTTATAGATAATTATTTTATATTAATGTGATAATTTCATATTGGTCACATCTATATTTATATTTAATTTTATACGTGTATTATTATTGATGTTTCAAACCTCTACTAAAATAACTTTCTTTTTCTTCCCCATTAATAACTAGGTATATTAGATATTATCATAAGGAATTTGAATACATATACTCAAAATTTTAATGCATATTAAAAAATATATAATGAACTCGTCTATTATTTGAACTTGTGTGTGAACAAAAATATATATTAGTGATTCATGCATTTTTATTATATCAATATTAATACTTCAGCTTTTGAAAATTAAGGGCACAATAAAATATATGGTTAAAATTGATATTAATTTTAATACATATATCATGTAAATACTAAATTTACATGTATATTTAGTGGCGAAGCCAAAAATTATTTGAAAGAAGAGCTACTATATATACTATCAATACAATTCAAAAAAATTATACAAAAGAAATAATAAGTATTAAAATTTGAAACTTTAAGAAAATAGTTCAATTTAATAAATTTATATATGTCATCTACCAAATGTTATATGTTTGAAACGTAGAATAATAACTTTGTTATCAATACTAAAAGATATAAACAACTTCATTATGAATGCTGTTTATATTGGATAGAACACATAAGAGAGATTTGTTTTTTTAATTTAACATAAGAAGAAATTATCATTATATAGCTAAATTAAAATTCAACAACAACAACAATAAACAATGCTAACTTTGCAAAACTTTTATTTAAAAAAAGATACAAGGAAGAAGAGATGAAAGTAGGATTGCAAGAATCCTTGAATAAGAAAGATACAGAATATTTGAGAGAAGAAAGAAATAGTATGAGAGAAGAAAAGAGATAATAAATAGTGGTCATTTTAATATTCATATAATTTAAGAGGTAGATTTTTTAAACAATTAAAAAAAAAATTAATTATTATTTTAAATTTTTTTTTAAAATATCATTTTAATCTCTAATTTTATAATTACATATTAATTTAGTTTTTACTTTAAAAACATCTCACATCAATCTCTGTTATTATAATGTATCTGTGTAAAGTTTTTTTAATTATTTTTTTATAATACTTTTGATGTGACAAATAAATCTCTACACAAAAAATAAAATAAAAAAATTTTATTTCCCTCCACCTCAATTTTTTATTTTCATTTCCCCCCTTCTTCTCTCCTCTCTCCACAAAAATCTAACCCTCTTTCTCATCTCTCTCTTTCTTCTACTTCTCTTTATATCTCTCTTCATTATATGGAAGATTAGTGATAAAAACCAATCCATGAGATTGATTAATGATACAAAATCTGAAAAATCACACCAATAAAAGAATTTCTAGAGCTTATTGCCTGGTTGCAATGATAGGGCAGGCCAAAGATTGCACATCGCAATCTATGCATGCTTGCTTTGCACACCAACATAACAAATTTTGAATTTGCTGGCTCAGATGAGTGGCTCTTGGCTTACTTCTTTGAGAAGGACTTTTTGTAACTAAGAAATAAGAGACTTATATGATGAAACAAACCTTTTGGCATTTTTGTGTGCGATACAGAGTCAAATAAAATAAAAAAGAAATTTTTTTTGCTTCACTGGACATTCTTAGTAATCTAGAAGCTCTTGCAGTACATCAATTCTACTCTGAAAACTCTTTAGTTTCTTATTTATTTTCAAAACCCAATTACTTCCAGCTCCACAGAATTATCAATTCTCAATCCTTCTGTTTCAAGTTTTCTTAACTTTTTCTCGAAAAACTTATAACGTTTTCTCAACTGTTTTAAGATATGTTGATGGAGTTCTGTAATAGAGAAAGATGAGTTATTCACTAATATTTTACATTTATATATACATTTAAAATTTTTTTTTGTTTTATTTTATTTTTTTAACATTATCCTTATTTTAAATTATAAATTTTAAGTTAAAATGTATACTTATTACAAAGTATATTTTTGCCATTAAAAACTAACTTTTACACAGACACGTGATAACGACATAGATTAATGTGTTATATATTGAAAATAATAGAAATTAAGTTGATATATATTTATAAAATTAAGGATTAAAATAATATTTTTTTTAAATTTTTAAAAGACTAATAATGGTTCAGCCTATTTCGGCCAATTTATATATATATATAGAGAGAGAGATGATCAGGTGGGCAACGGTATTGTTTGGCATTGTTTCAAATCCATATATATATATATATATATATAGTTTCTTTATAAATTTAGTTTTAAAAGATCATAAAAAACTATCTTCTGTTGTAAATATTACCCAGAAAAGGAAAAAAAATTTCAACAACTCGAGATCATTTTATTATTAATTTAAAGCAAAATAAATAAATTATATTATTGTTTTGTACAATCACTTGGCTTGAAAGATACTATTTGCTTATCAAGGTCATAGCCAATTAAGATATTTGATTGAGCAAAGTTTCCGAATATACCAACATCACCATTTATAGGTTGCATGGCAAAGCAGAAAACACCTTCAATTGGTGGGGGAATGAAGGTGCTTGTTTGAATCAATGGTACTTGAACACCACCATCAAAATAAGCCGTCAATATTGGTGCATCATTAACAATAGTTTGGCTTTTGTAGCAAAGTTGTGAACCCAATTGTGGGTCTTGATATGGTGTTAGCTTAATTGAACTCCTCACTTCTTGTTCCAATCGATTATAAAAGTCTTGAGGTACAAGGATTGGTGGCACCCCCGAATCGATAAAGATGTTACCTTTTGAAATTGTCCCAGAGAAATTATAAGGGATAAATTTAGTCCCAACACTTATGCCTTCCAATGTGACAAAATAATAGGTCTTATCATCTTTAAGGACCAATGGAGTTGAAACCACACCATCTCCTGAAACTTCACTCCCACTTCCAAAGTACATCTTGCTTGTAATTCTAGGGTTCGTGTGAAATGGCACTAAGCAATAAGAGAACTTCCTTGTTCCCAATCTAGACCCAATCTGAGAAGCAAGTGATAAATTCCTACCCCCTAGCCCTACTAAACCCATTTCATTTTCGTTAAATCCCCCAGTGTTATTGTGCCCACAACCAAAAACAATATGATCAAAGAAAGTAGAATTTTCCGAACTAGAACCAAAACCAATTCTTTCCGTTGAAAGAACGCCTTTGGTTAACGCATTACTTCCATACCCGTAAGTGTAGTTGCAGATTTGTTGTGATGAACATGATGTTGTATCAAGAAGATGACATTGTTCTGATTGGCAAGACAGTACACTATATGACAAGGACATAGTGGGATTGTAAATAGGGTTTGTTTGCTTATAACATTGTTCACAACGTTGGCATTGTGTCCACACAAGATCACTGCCTGTGTCAATGATGCCAAAAACGTCCACTGGCGGGGTGCCGATGGAGAATTTCATGAGATACTGGCCATTGTCCGATGATATATCTGATTGGGCATCATTAGGGTAGAATGATGAAGCCATACTTAAGCTATTGAGACGAGCAGAAGTGCGACGAAACATGTCATTGAAACGCTTTAAAGGAGTTTCAGAAGGATTGTACAAGGGAGAGTTTGGTGAGTCTCGATGGATTAGGTCAATACTAAACCCACTATTGGTAGCTTCTATTGGTAAATTTTTGAGATATATGAAGAACAAGATTACAACTAAGAGTATCGACAAAATACGAATAATTTTGGCCATAACTGTTTTACAATATACAATGAGTAACCAGCATTTAATATTTATACATCACACAATTGTATTGAACTTTTTACAGAACATGTGATATATATATGTATATATAGCTTAGTATTAATGTTTGACTTTATATGGACAAAATAAAATTATTTCCCATATTCATAAAAAAAAAAAATTATTTCCTATATATAGTTAGATTGCTTTCTACGTTAGGTGTATTTAGACTGTTTTCTATGTTAGGTGTGATACACCAAATCTGAGGCAATAAATTTTTTATTGCAATGGCTGGTCAATATGAGAAGAATAAAATATTGCAGGTTCAATAAAGTATCTACAACATTTAAATATTCTATAATGTAATAGAATACATCACAAACCTATGTAAATTATGCATAAGTTGAGAATGTGCCCATGGGTGCGTTTAAAGCTATCACATCTCCTACAATAAAAATTTTTAAAAAAAAAGTTCTGATTGGTTTAAAAGCAGCGATGATATAAATTTATTTTTTTAAAGAACTATGTATAATTCTTATTGATAGTGAAGAATTATATAATTGTGACTAATGTTAGCACTATTAAACTAAGGTATTTATAATTTATGGTAGTTATTATTCTATTTTAGGAAAAAAAATTCAATTTTAGTATATATTTATTATATTATTTTATTATTCAATAGTTATTTATCATTTAAGATAAAAATTGAAAAATATAGCATTACTCTTTTTTAAACACCTCACCGTCATAGCTGCCAGAAAGACTTTTGTTAAATCTCAACATTTAGATTGTTTTTCAAATAAATAATAAAATTTGATAATCGTGATATGTGGTATCTGAATGATTATTAAAATAGAACTTAAACTAAGATAATAAAGAAAGATATCAAGCAATTAATTAGGTGTTTGAGACGGTTTTAAAAGACCGTAGTATGATAGAATTTTACTAGTTTTAGTGATTCTGGGTTGACAAGTGACACTATATGAAAATACAACCAAAGCTTGATTGGTGGATCTTAGTCTCTTTACATCTGTGAGTTTGAGAAGGTTTACTAAGCTTCTGAAGAGCTCTTTGAGTTCAAAAAACTCGTTGCTAAGAATTTGCTCAAGTTAACTTAAGTCTAAGGGCTTTTTATAGATAAACTCGATCATAAATTGTAGGAAGTGCAGAACCGATTTTGTACAATAAATAATAGAGATATATGTTTGCTATGATATATCTAGGGATTTTTATAGACGCTGTAGAATCTATATAAGTTGTGTAGCATACAATGCAAATCTAGGGCATATTCCATAAGAACTCTAATTTTGAAGGTTAGAGAAAAGTCGCCTTTCGAACCTTATAATTTGGGTTGATAACTTGTCTATGGTAAGTTCAAACTCTACCACAAATATAAAATAATGGTTATTATTATTATTATTATTATTATTATTATTATTATTATTTTGTGAAGAAGATGAGGGAGAACCAACATAGTAATGTTGTATATGCTAGACAATGTTTTTAGGAATTTTAAGCAATGCGTGAGAGTTTAGATTAAAGATGTCATGGTTCGATGTGTTCTAGGATTGCCAAAAACTTCTTTTCATGTGAAAATAAAGGGTTTTTTTTTTATTATAGTGTTAAAGTTTGTACTAAGTCAAGACTTCTTATTTGGTCCCTTATCCTTCTAAAATCTAGCTTATTTAATGAGTTTTACTCCTCATAATAGGAAAAAAATAAATTTAATAAAAAAAAGTAGTAAGATGCAATTTTATCCTAAAAGACTAATATACTTATTAGTTGCCAAGTTAAATAAGAAAGTTATCAACTTTTATTTAAGAAGGATTCTAAGGGCCAAATAATATCTTATTAAGACAGTGTTTTTTATGTTAGCCTTAGTAAAATGAGCTTACCCTTATCTTATACTAAATACCTTCAATTAGGATTTGGCCACGAGGTTCACATGCTTTAGGCTTACTTAATGCAATCATATACCTACCAAATGACGATTAATAGGGTTAAGCCTTGAGAAATGGCTTGGGCCCAAATATCTTACCTTGTTATACATAATTGGCTATGCACGAGGGCTTAGACTTAGGCTTTTGTAGATTTTTGTGCAATAATATTTAGCCTCCTTAATTATATGGGGTGTGCAATCAAGCGAGATAGGTCGTATGATCAATATGGCTTCATATTTTTTGCCTATGTTGTACCTTGTTCATAACTTTATATGAATTAACTTTTTTTAAGATAATTAACTTTTTATCGTTTAATCACCGTATAATGGTTACCTTCACCTTGCTTGTCTTTAAGTTCGTCATTTACAAATTTAAAATTACTAGCCATTTTGACTATATTTAAGGCAATAATTACTAACGAGTAGCAATTTTGAATTTTTGCTAGTAATAATTCTTAAGCTGCCTATAATAAATAGTTGTTTTACCTAATTTTTTCACTTTTGCTTTTTGTCTTTACCTTTCCTCATTTTTCAAGATCATTTCTTTCACTTTTTTGTACTTTTATCTTGGTGTTCTTGCTAGACTTTTCCAAGAGGACAACTTTTTACTCTTTCTATAGTTTTATCTTGATTCTTGGTTAGTACTTGTGTTGTTTTTAAAGATTATTTAAGAAAAGCCTTTTTTGGTATGATTTTCATGTTCACGACTTTATTTATTACTTGATTCTTGCATCTTCTTAAAAATTTATGTGTTATTGTGACAACTTCTTTTTGTATATTTTCATACTTTTTGATTTTTCTTATCAAGAAAAAAAGAGTTAGTCATAATTGAAATTTTAGGGTTTGTTTTTCGGTATCTGATTAAAGCTTTCTTACTTTATGTGGTCTGAAATTTCACTCTTTCTTAATGAATGTGTGTTTGACCATGCTTGGCCTTTTTTTAGAACAGTTTCCCATTTAACCAATGGCCTCATCATTAAATGCCCCTGAAGTCTTTTTTTTTTAAAAAAAAAGATTATGCTTGATGGTGTTATAGCTATCTCTTTGACCTAGATGATGATTTCTTAATCAAGTTGATGTCCCAAGAAGAATCTTTAAGTGGCGAAGGCCTATCCAAGGATGATCTAGCTAAAGCTCCTTAATATCGCCAATTATATATCTCACATATGTCTAGCCAAAGAGGACTATAGACCTGTGCCCATACAATTTCATATACCTTCTAACCCAATGACTAATTGGGTTGATTAGGTGGCTTATGAGTGCGAGGATGTTGAATTAAGGAGTCTGTTGACTCAAAGTGGAGTTTATGCTACTATGTTCTCTTCTAAAACTTTCACAGATTATAAGGGATTAGTCCTTCCTAAGGTAGCTCGTATGACGATAGAGTTTTGCCTCTTACACTTTCATTATTGTTTAGGGGGATTCATGTTTGCACAATAATAATATAGAAATATGTATGCTATGGTGTATCTAGGGAAGTTTATGGATGTAGAACCTATGTGAAATGTATAATGTGTAATGCAAGTCTAGGATCTATGTTGCAAGAACCTTATTTTAAAGGTTAAAGGGAACTCATCTTTTGTTTTTAGGTTTATAACTTATCTATAGTGAATTCAAAAGCTAGAACAAATGTAGAATAATGGTTATGATCAAGTTCTTTTGTAAAGAATGCTAAGGAGAAGTGATGTAGTAATGTCATGTATGCTAAGGCAATGTTTTAATATTTTTAAGCAATGTGTGAAGGTTGAAGATGACAAGGTTTGGATGCGTTCTAGGACTCTTAAAGAATTTCTTTTATGTAAAAGTAAGTTTTTTTTAAAGTGCAAGGTTTTGTACTAGGTAAAGACTTCTTATTTGACTTTCTATCCTCTTAGAATCTAGTTTATTTAATGAGTTTTACTCCTAAAAAAAATAAATTTAATTAATAAAAGTAGTAAGATATAATTTTATTCTAAAAAAAGATTAATAAACTTATTATTATCAATTTAAGTAAGGAAGTTATGAACTTTTATTTAGACATGAGGGCCAAATTGTGTCATACTAAGATTTTTTTTTTATTAGTCTTAGTAACATGACTTACCTTTATTTTGAACTAAATTCTCACAAGTAGTCTTTATTCTATGGGTCTAAATGATTTGGTTCTTACTTAATGCAATTCTATACTTACTAAATCAAGATTTACAGGTTGAGTCCCAAAAGTGTCTTGCGCCCATGTGTTTTACCGTATCATACATACCTGAGTTTGTATATTGATTCAAACTTTAAACTTTAAAATTTTATACAACAAGAAGGGGTTGTAAGTATTACAAATAGAAATCATGAAAATAACTATTCTAACTTATTTTGCATAAGAAATTCTTGAACGATATTTAAAAATAATGTCATGAATGATAAATTATTCAATAGATTTATATTTATATATATTATCAATTCAAGGGTTAAGTGAGGAAAACTCACCTGGAGGTTCGAATCTTGTCATGTTCTATTGATTCGGCCATAAATATTAAGTTCATTCATGTTTTGTGTAAAATTTTTGTTGTGTTATATCGTAGTATGTCTTTAGAAATTGCTTTGATATGGTCCATCATTCTTGTAATGCTTTTTTTTAATATAATATTATTATTGTTTTTAATTTTCTAAGAATTTTATTAAGTAAAATTATTAATAATTTATAATAAAAATATTAATAGGGTTATTTAGGATTTCTAAATTTTCTTTAAATATATATTTAATTATTTATGTTCTTTTATTAATTAAAAAATATAAATAGTGTTATACCATGCCAACTTAGCCTACCAAAATTAAGCCCATTCATGCTACATGTCGTGCGCATTTATATTATGTCATGTCATGTTGTGTTGGATTTTGTTGGACTTTATATTTTTCTATTTTATTTCTTAAAATATTTATTAATTTAAACTATTCAAATATCTTCCAATTTGAGATTTTAAATTAATCTAAAATATATGGTGTTTTGATGAAAATTTCATTAATAAGGTATATATTTAACAATAATTCAAGACTTGCAAAGTTAAGATAAAAATTTTGTATTTTAGTTGACGTGACATTTGATGGGTTAGTTTTCAATTGGCGGTATAGTACCACCCATATTTAAGTCATGACTCTCTTTGTAAATTTTATTTCTAATTTTTACAATAATTAGTTTTCACATTTTCACTCTTTTTTTAAGTAATGAACATTTTTAGTTTATTAATTTACCATTTTTGGTTTTATTCTTTGCCAAGATATTCAAATTGTATTTTTTATGTTTTGATAAGGAAAATTACAAGTTCCTTTTTTAAAAAAAACTACTAATTACATTTTTTTAAATAGTTGATTAACTTTGTCGTTGATATTAAAATTTTCATTATAAATAATTCATTACCTCTTCTTCAAATAGTTATTTAAAAAAAAAAGAAAAAAAAATAATTATTAAAACAATGAGAGGTAAAATTGACAATTTTCTTTTTGGTAATATAGAGTTTCTTTTTTCATTGGTCACACCTACATCAAATGAAAATAGAATGGGTTTTAGGTATATATAGGTAGATAAACAGTATTACTTAATTGGTTATTCTTTTAGATTAATGACAAGCACTCGGTTCATGACAAATGGTACTAGAGTAAACTCAAATATTCAGTCGCATGTCCAAAATCGCCTTAATAAAGATTATCACGTGGGATATAAGTCACCCAAGAGTAGTAGAGTTGGGTAATATCACCCACAAAGGCTATAAAATCTTGTTTTAAGACTTACTAGAGATAGCCATGTTAGTAGTAGGTCTTCCAAAAATAGTAGTAAAATAGGCAATATGAGCTATGTTGGCCCTTAAGTTTTGTCTAATTGTGATGAGGGCGATATGTGATTAAGTGGGAGAGAATGTCACATCTCATATCGAATAAAAATTAGGTAGGTCTAAGGTATGTATAAGTGAATAGGCAGTATTACCTAATATTCTAGTCTTTTAGATTAATGATAAGCGTCTAACCCATAGATATTAGGTCCTCTAAGAATGATGGAGATGGGTAATAGATGTCATATTGCCCACTGAGTTTGGGTTAAACATGATAAGGGTGTTACATGAATAAGTGTCTTTATTTCTAATAGAGATTACCATGTAGGTAGTAAGTCTCTTATGAGTAATGATGATTGTCAATATGGGCTAGGTTGGCCTGTAAGTTTGGGCTAGATGTGATTAAGACATCTAATGATTAGGTAGAAAAAATATCACATCCTATATCAGATAGAAATAAATTGGGTCTTAAGTATATATATAAGTGGTAAACAACATTATAAACTAATCTTTTATGTTAATGGCAAGTGTCTGAACTGTAACAAGCAGACTTCAATTCTAATTAGCATTTGACCCTATAAAATCTAAACTAATAGAAATTACAACGTGGGATATAGGTCTTTTAAGAGTAATATGGATGGGCAATATAGATCATATGACTCTTAAAATCCTGTGTCTTAAGCCTTAATAAAAATTGTCGCATAGATAGTAGTAAATCCTTAAAAGTAATGGGGATGGGCAATAAAGGCCGAATCATCCCTTGATTTTAGATCATACGTGATAAATGTATCATATGATTGAATGTAAGGAGAATGTCACATCCCACGTCGTATAGAAATTGGGTAGGTCATAGGTATACATAGGCAGTTAGAGAGTATTACTCAATAAACTAATCTTTTAGGTTAATGACAAGTATCTAACCTTAACAAGTAATAACAGAGTATACCCAAATTATCATCCATATGCAAGCCTCCAAAATTCTATATCTTAAGTCTCAATAGAGATTACTATATGGAGAGTAGGTATCCTATAGTGAAGTTAGACAATATGGAATAGGTTAACATTTGCATTTTGGCCAAATGTGCACGATGTCATGTGATTAGGTAGGGGAGACTGACACATACTACATTGGATAAAAATTTGGTTGATCTTAAGTATATATGAGTGGAAAGATAACATTACTAAATAGACTAGTCATTTAGTTCAATGACAAGTGTTTGATTTGTGATATTTTATTGATACTAGTCTTAGAATCATATATCTATTTTTAAGATTTGTTATATTCCTACAAATGCATGATGATGCACCCATAAAACAACAAATAATTAATGGATGTAACATAGGTTATTTACACCTAATCATCATCTTTTTTTTTCAAAATCCATAAAAAGATTAGCAGTTTGTCAAATTTCCAACTAGAGATGGAGTTGGGGTGATCTTAAGGGATCAAAAAATGTAAAAGAAGTTGTTATGCGACATTGTCCAAAAGGACTTTCTATATTACTTCCAGTGATCCTATGGAAGAGGAGAATTACAAGGACCTGTAGAGAGTTACTAGATGTGCAAGTAAAGGAAGGCTCCCTTGAGAAGGTTGTGATAGTTGGCTTTAAGTTAAGTACGATGATTAGCATGGTGCTAAGTTCTCTGTTAAAATAGTTCTCAAATATCTTGGTCTAGTTTTATAAAGATATGTTAGGGATTGATCCACTTTGAATCTCTTGTAGGTTAGCCATCAATTTGACATTTAAACTAGTAAAATAAAACAAAAGGATATTTAACCATAAGATGAATGGAGTTATAGTGGTAGAGGTCGAGAAGTTATTATTTGCAAGTTTTATCATCGACGTTAACTACTTTGAGTGGTTAGTCAATGTAATAATGATGAAGAGAGTAATGAAAAGTGGCACATGTTTGTAGATTTCATCGACCTAAATAAGGTATACTCCAAAGATAGCTTTACATTACCTAAAATTGATCAATTGGTGGATTCAATAGTAGGCTACAAATTTATCAGCTTTTTGGACACATTCTCAGGGTATTACAAGATCAAAATGTTTACACAAGATAGAGAGAAGATTTTCATCATATATCAGAGGGTACCTGCTGCTACAATGTTATGCCTTTTGCTCTTTTGAATAGAGGTGCAACATATCAAAGATTAGTGAATAAACTCTTCAAACAAAAAATCAAGAAGATCGTGGAGGTTTATGTTAAGATATGATAACCAAGTTTGTTATTGTTGATAACTACATTGGAGACCTCTTGTAAATATTTGAGATATGCTTAGGGTTTATGGTCAATCAGAGGGGAATTAAGGTCAATAAAAATATAGTATAAGGCATAATAATAATAAGGTCTCCTATACAGTGAAGGAAATTCAGAGGTTGATTGATATTGTCACTAAGTCGAGTAGATTTATTTCTAAAACTATTAAGAAGTACTTTGAGTTTTTTTAGTCAATAAGGTAGTAGAAGAAGACAAGGTGAATCCATTAGTGTGAAAAAGCCTTTTAGTAATGAAATGATTATTTAGCTCAACCAATTATCTTGCTAGTTCTAAAAAACAATAATTATTATATATTTACTTAAACGTATCTCAATATGCCATAGTTTCGGTACTTATAGAAAAAGAAAAAGATGCTTAGACGCAAATATATTTTGCCAATAAAGCTTCTATAGATCTCGAGACTGGATATCCACCGACTGAGAAATTACTACTGGGTACTAATAATATTAGGTAGAAAACATATGCCTTACTTCTAGACCCATACAATAACAATTTTAACAAACTAGCAACTTAAGCAAATCCTATGCAAACTAAAGTTATCAGGCTAATTGGTTAAACAAGCAGTGGAACTCGGCGAATTTAATGTGTAATACAAGCTATGAACTTCAATTAAGGGCTAACTGTTGGTAGATTTTGTTGCTAAGTGCACTTTGGGAGAAGACATCAGCATAATAGAAGACTCTCATAAGAATCCCTCAAGGAATAAGCAACTAGAGAACTTAAAATGCATGTCATGGACTGTTTATGTAGATAAGGCTTCAAATTTATAAAGATGTAGAGCAGATGTGGTTCACATCAATCTCAAATGAAATGAAGTCAATTATGCTATCAAATTTGCCTTCAAAGTATCTAATAATAAAGCTTGAGTGTGAATCACTTTTAGTTAGTCTTAGAATAGCAAAGGCTATAGAGCAAAGAAGCTACAAGTTAAGAGTGATTCAATTGGTTATAAATCAAGTTAAGGAAGACTTCAAAGCATAAGGTGGGAACATGTCTACATGCATGTAGAAAGCGAATGAGTTAATGACTCTTTTTGAAGAAGTACACATTTAACATATTTTCAAAGTTAGAATCATAGGATTAACATCTTGGCAAGATTGGCTTTAGTAAAAGCTGTCTAAATACCTCAGTTTGTTCCTTTCAAGCTTATCTCAATAGCTAGCATCTATATAAAGGAATAGAAGATCCATAATATAGATAGTTCTCTATGTTGGATTGACCTTATTAAGCCATATATAGAGAATAAAGATTTACCCTTTGACAAATATGAAGCTTGATGATTTTGATAAGCCACTGATAAGTACACAATTATAGAAGGAGTGTTATATCAGCAAGGATTTTCTTCCTCTATTTGAGGTGTCTCAGACTTAATAAGGTTAATTATATGCTCAGCAAAATATATGAGGGCGTATGTGGGAATTACTCAGGTGTAAAAATTTTAGTCTATAAAGTCCTTATTGAGGAATATTATTGGTCGACAATCCAATATGATGCTAAAGACCTCGTCCAAAAATGTGATGCTTGTCAAAGGCACTCTAATCTAATCCACTCGTCACTAGAAAATTTAACTGTTTTACTCAGCTCGTGGCCTTTCAAACAGTAAGGGTTGGATTTAATTGAACCACTACTTCAAGGTCGTGCTTCAGTAAAATATGTAGTTGTACATAACCACTGATTATTTACTAAGTGGGTAAAAGCAAAGCCTTTATAAAAAATACTAAGAAGAATACTATAGACTTTGTTTAGTAAAGTCTTATTTTCTAATTTGAAGTCCTAAATTCCATCATAATCAATAATGATAAACAATTTGATAACAAAAACTTTAAGGGGTTTTATAAGGGCCAGAACATACAACTTCACTTTTGCGTCACCTACTCAACTGAAGTCTAATGGTGAAGTGGAATTTGCTAATAAGTAGATAAAGAAGCCATCCAAAAAAAAAAACTAAGTGATAGGAAGCACGCTTAAGAATAAAACAACCATATAAGAGAACCTGTTCTCATTAGCATTTAGGTGTGAAACTATCATACCTACTTATTGCATCCTAATTTCAATGAGGTCGAGGATGAGAGAATTTTGTGGAGTCACTTAGATTTCGTTGAATGGAGACGAGAACAAGCCAGGATCATAAAGACCATTTATTAGCACAAGATTTATCGTTATTAAAATAAATGGGTTAAAGCTTTAAAATTCTCAAAGGTAACTTTATTATGAGGAAAGTGCTACTCAATACTAAAGATCCCACAAAGGGAGTTCATGGTCCCAATTAGGAAGGCAGTATTAAGTCCTCAATAGAATTAGGTCTACAACTTATGAACTTACTTACCCAAATGGTAATGGTCAAGAAGATTTAGAATTCTAAATTACTGAGGAAATATCAACCTTAGAATTTTTTTCTTAATATTATTTTGTAAAAGTTCTTGGTAGTAGTTGTTTTATTTATTTAGTCATATAATTTGCATCTCACGACATATTTTGTTCAGATGTTTTATTGTTAAATTAACTCATTATCCTATTTCAATTTGCTGAGTTGCAAAAAGCTTACTACAATATCAGTTAACATAAAAACTAAGTTTCAAGAAGATCAACATTACTATAAATCTTTTAATGGATTAGGGGAAATATAAGAACAATTGAAACTCACCCCTTCATGAAAGATCAACATTCCTATCCGAGACTTGAGAAGAATTAGGGAATGTTTGGGGATAACTTATAATTAGAGAAAACTTCTAAAATAGATCAAATAAATCGCCCCCAATATGCCAGAATCTGACAACCATTAGATTTGACCTAATTATGCTTAGAAATGTTTTCTAAAATTTTTTTCTAAGTAATTTATACATTAAGTAAAGTTTGGAACAATGATCAACCCAGACTAACATGGTAATCATAAGGGATCATTAGAGTATTTATTGAGAGTTCATATTCCCAAGCCACTCTTATGTCATACACCGAGAAATCCTTTATACTAGAAACTTTTCTTCTAAGTACTAATCATGTCCTCCACCGGGGCCCTTGACATTTAGAACAATTCCCAAATTGTTTCCAAATCTTACCACAAGAAATGCTTAAATTTTTTTTCCTAAATTCATGGCTCAACAAAGGGCTATAACCTTCTCAGAAACAAAGCCTCATATTCCTTGTTTGGTCCTTTGAGATGATAATTTTTACTCAAGTTCTACAGTACTACTGCCATACATCTCATTCAACACCCTTGGGAAGAAGGCATCAGGTGTAACAGCAAAATAATCTATTTACTTAACAGCAAAGTTCAGAGGGCTCCTCGGCCAAAATTATAAAACGAAAGAAAAGGAAAAAGTCATTTCTCAGCATCATGTGGGGCGGACTCCTCATCTGTATTCTTCTTTTGGATAACAGGGGGATCTTTGGCAGGGTCGGTAATCGGGGCGACAATCTGAGAGTCGGGGACAGTTTTAGGGACCTTAGGCTTAGTGGAAGTGGCACCAAAAAGTTCAGCATCTACTTTGGTAAGCAGCTTCAAATTGGAGGCATCCTGAGAACTATTGGCCCCATCCTCGAGGTCTACAACCTCAAGCTTGGTATTTCCTGCCTGTATGGATTTCTACATCCATTTAAGGTCGATCTTAGGTAATGACCTTTTAACAGCTCCACATACTGGGAGTACCCCCAAAAGAGCCCCTCGCACCACTGAGTGAAAGCCTATTACTGACCGTGAGCATGGCATCTTCTAAGTTGTATTCCTGCTTGTTTGCTTGGGGTTGTTGCCACTACCTTAGGAATGAGTTCGAAATTATAAATACTGTCTTCAAACAAAAAGTTCCTTCTTAGTTCCTAAAAATATAAGGCTTCCTCTATATGGGCTTCAGTCTTATGTTTAATGTCAGGATTTTCGTGCCAAGAAATTGGAAAGGAAGAGATATCATCCATAAGTAGAAAAGCTACATTGGCCAACTGCTTTAAGAGTAAAGCAGACTTGCTGTACCAAAATGCTGACGGCATGTGTGCTCGCCTAATATACCCGACACTGCGAGACCCCACTCCCTTTTACCAAAAAAACCATAGGTCTTTCCAATCCTTATTTGATGAAGGAAGGTTTCCTATCGAGGTCGGGAAACCCTCATAGACGATAAAGTAATGCCAACCTTTATTCTTGTCCGAGTTGTAACGTACTTAATACAAATACCGCAGCTCCTGAGATATGGGCTCGATCTGACCAGATCTCACCCAAATGATATATATAACCCAGTCAATATCCACCAGGCATTCAAGTTTACTTGGGTAGGAGGTAAGTTCAGTTGTGAGAATATTTACACAAAGTAAGGAAAGCAGCCTAAGCCTTAATTTACAATAGGCGAGATGTAAAGTGATCTTATATTGATGAGGCTCACTCGCACACTCCCCTGGATAAGGAACTCTTAAAGTAACGGAGGACCAGATTTTATATCCGACCCTAAAGTCTTTTAGATACTTCTTTGTAATACGAGGACAAATAATGTCTGGCTCCTAAGTAGCGTTGGGATGCCCCCAAACCTCCACTGATAGTTTTCTGAGTCAGCCTTGATCTCAACTACTTCTACCTCATCTCCTCTAGTTAGACTAAGTCTATCCTAAACCAGACGAGATCCAAGTCCCTTTTAGTTGAAGGTTTCTCAATATCCTTCCCAACATTAAAATCACACCTATCAGAAGTAGAGTATTCTCTAAGATGTCCTAAGAGTCATCGTGTAGACTTTTCTCAAAGTTAGAAATCTTACCAGGCTATTCCCAACATTAGAAACAAACATAGTAAAACTAGAGTCCTTCCCAATATGTCCTGGGAGTCACATTGCAGACTTTTCCCAAAATTAGACATCTTGCACTAATAATCTATGATCACTAGAAGGTAGAGATCTAGACAACATATAAAAGCCTCAACATTAAAAAAAAATATATAAACTTACAGAGGGCAGAAAATCAAGTATCAATGAAGAACAAATAGCCTAAGACCTAGAAACCACAAAGCAAACTTAAAACACAACCCAAAAAAAAAAGAGTTTAAAAGCTAAATTGAAGAAAATAGACAAACAAAAGAGAGACCACTTGATGATATAGAAAATCCAAGGATGATGTGCCCGAGAATGGATTGAATATCAATGGAAACCTAGAAATTCTACAAATAGCAGAGATTCTCTCATTAAAAACTTGGAAGCCGCATTAATGAAGTGGGGGGATTAACAAGAAGCTATTATATATATATATATATAACCATCTTGAGAATATATCTAGGTTGTTTAAGAATCTAAGGGTTGAGCAAACTCGCATGCAATGTATCATTTCATCTGATAGATGTCTCAATTTACAAGGGATTTTAGATGAATCGGATAGACTGGAGAGTACCACATAGTCTACAATCGTTGATAATTGATTGTTAAGTAGCAAAAAGGGGACAATTGAAGTGATGAGTAATTCTTGAAAGGTCGCTTGCATTAAATGACTGACACCACTTCAAATTTCAAATTTTCGAAGACTGATAAACCTTCCACCAATTCAAATTTCAAATTTCCAGAGAGGGATAAACCTTCCTTAAATAGAAAGTTCAATAAAGAAAGTTATTAATGAGTCGTTATGACAATAACTCCACCAAGAGATTCCGATATTGAAAATTGAGGCAACTACATAAAGTGCAACTATGAAAATCATCTTAGGGCCCGCACATGGGGCTGGCCATATTGACAACAGCCTCTTTATAAGTGCATCTCCCTCTCACAGAAGTTAGGAGTTCGATCCTCCCTCTTTCGTAGATGTATCTAAAAAAAAATCATCTTAAAGCCCAACAAGTTCAATTTAGACTGTTTATTAGCTCGGGTGAACTAGTTAATCGACTAAATCGAACCAAGAATTTTCGGTTTAAGTGAACTAGAACCGAAAACCGATTAATTAACGGAATTCTTTTGGCCTAAAATAACAAAACAAAATGCGCCAAAAACTGAAATTTGAAAACGTGTGTTAGGGCCTTTTTTTCAGTTCGTGTCTTTCAGTCTCAAAGCAGAACAGAAGCTGAAGTTGCCGTGCCGCTACTGCCGTCGCAATTCTGACCAAAGCTGCTTCTGCTGCCGTCAATTGCTGCCCCATCTTCGACGACCGAAGCTGCTACTGCCGTCAACTGCTCACTGCTACTGCCGCCCCATCCCACCTGTGCCGGCTACCACCATCCTGTCGTGCCGCCCGCCCTTATTGGTGCCGGCGAAGGTCCAAAACACTGCCATTGTTGTGTTGTGTTTAATATTTTTTTTGTATTTTTTATTTTAATGGTGATTGTTGTCCTTGGTATTTTCTTAATTAGCTAATTGAGGTTGATTAATTCTTTGAGGAAGTAGGAATAGTTGAAGTTTTGAAGAAGAATAAATACATTTTTGTCCAACCTGCTGCTAGTTTAAAGTGTAAAAAAATAAAGTGCTATCAAAGGCAAAGGCAGAACCCGATTTTTGCTGTTTCAAAGGTTGAAACATTTAGTTTTAATGGTAAACTAAAACACGATGAGACACACATAAATAGACATTTGAACAATTGTCATATTTCTTTAAGCACGAAGAATTCTTCCCAAAATTGTGAGGAATCTAAGAGTTTGGTTAGAAATAGGGAATTGGAAGAAGGGTCAAAATATAGTTTATCATGGTGAACCTAATGTGGTTATTTATAATGTTCTTGTCAATGGAATTTGTAAGGAAGGGAGATTAGACGAAGCAATAAAGTTTTTGAATGAGATGCCATTATATGGATGCCAACCTAATGTGATTACTCATAACATTAATTTTAAAATTAAAGGGAACGCTTTAGATTGGTGGAAGTTGACGGGAATCTCATGTGTTATAATGTGGGAGTTTTAAATTTATTCTTACTTAAGTTTATTTTATAATTTATTATTTTAATAAAACTTGTCTTATTAAATTTTAGTATTTAAAACAAGTTTGTTATATTGTAGTTTAATATATTTTTTTTGTATTGTTTTATTTTTGCAAAATGATTGTTGATTGTTTTGTTTGTTAATGATCATTGATTGTTTTGTGATTATAATATTTTTAGTATGAATTGTTACTTTGTTAGTATGATTATTGTGATTATGATACTAATTTATTCTAAAATTCTTTTGAACTATATTTATTTTTATATTAGTGAAGAATTGAGTTCGATGAGCTTACTTAAATATAATGAGCTTGAATCGAAAACACAACCACCACGTATTCCTATCATTGGTAGTCAAGAAAGAAAAAGTGCTATATTTTTGTTTAATAAAAGAAAGAACCAACGAAATGCACAAAGTATGATGCCACCTCCCCCACCTCCAAATTTACAAGTGCACAAAAATGTCAAAACTTCATCATTAACAACAACAACAGTAAAAGAAGGAGGAACATCAAGATTAAGATCCAAGGTTTGAATGGTGTTTGTTAGATGTGTTGATAATTAAAATAAGGCGGAGTGCAAGTACTATGGGAATGTGTATCAAAGTAGTTCTACAAACCATAGGATAAGTAATATGAAAACACACAAGATGAAGTGTGATAAGTACTTAAAGGCTATAGTAGTCGAAGATGAAAATCAAAATATTACAGCTAGAGAAGGTGGTTAAGTTGAGGAGGGAGATGCTAGTCTTGTGATGAGAGGAAGGGGTTTTGATCAGGAGGCTTATAGAAGGACAACTGTGAAAATGATCATTATGGATGAGTTACCTTTTCAGTTTATGAAGAATGCGGGATTTTGTCATTTTTATTCTATGGCAGTCCTTAGATTTGATGTCCTCTCTATAGAAAGATTACAAGAGATGTCTTGTAAATGTATTTTGATGAGAATGCAATTTAAAAAAGTATCTTTAGAAGAAGTGGTCAGAGAGTTTGTTTGACTATTGATATTTAGACTTCTATTCATAACACTAGTTATATAGTTGCCCTCGGCCATTTTATAGATAGTGAATGGGAATTGCATAAAATGATTATAAGCTTCAATCTAATGACTAATCATAAAAATGATACAATCGGAAGGGTTTTTGAGTCATGTTTAGTTGATTAGGAGATTTAGAGAGTGTTCACTATTACAATTGACAATGTTAGTACAAACGAAGTTGTTATTAAGTATTTGAAGAGAAAGATGAGAAGTTGAAAGGCAGATTCTTTAGTGTTGATTAATGAGTTCTTATATGTGTGTTGTTGTGCACATATTCTGAATTTGATTGTAGGCGATGGGCTAAAGGAATTAAATGAGAGTATAATCAAAATTTGGAATACTGTGAAGTATGTGAGGTCTTAAACTTATCGATTGCAGATTTTCAAGAAGTGTGTCCAGCAAGAAAAGATTGAGTTTAAAAGCAACATGATCTTAAATGTGCTAACGAGGTAGAATTCCACTTATTTGATGTTAATAGTTATTTTGAAGCTTCAAAAAGTGTTAGACTGCATGTCTTATGAAGATGATGGTTACGAGTTATATTATTTGGATGAGGAGAATGGGAAAAAGAGGTTAAGGCCACCCCTCAGTGAGGATTTGGTGAATGCAGAGTGATTTGTTAACTTTTAAGAGACTTTTTATAATGCAACAAATAATTTAGTGCATCTCTAAATACGACATCAAACATTGCTTTTAATGAGATTTATAAAGTCAATTCTACATTGGCCCTTATGACTACTAATAATGATCCTATGTTGGGTGACATGGCATATCATATGAAGTTAAAATATAATACGTATTGGGAATCCACTGAAAAAATAAACAAGATGTTGATTCTAGCTACCCTTCTTGACCCACGATGTAAAATAAATTTTGTGGCCTTATGTTTTGAGATGTTGTTCGAGGATGGTGATGTAAAGGTGGATGAAATAAAAAAAAAGTCTTCAAAGATTTATTATGCATGATGTATAAGGAGTATAATGAGTGGTATGAAAAATTGGTTTAAGAAGAAAGTAACAAAGTTAGTTCCACTAGCAACATAACTTCTCAACAATCTAGTAAGAGTCAACTAACTTTGTTTGATATGATAGGATGAGTGAAGAAAAAAAGTGCTCCACAAGTTGATCCTTGGGCAAGATACATGCTTTTTGGCGATGATATTGAGCCACGAGTTATAAGTGAGGTAGATAGATATTTAATGGACAAATGTGAGTCTGTTTGTAACTCTTATTTTAAAATCTTACTTTGGTGGAAAGTGAATGCAATCAAGGATCCAATTTTGGCACGTATAACTTGAGATGTATTTGCAATACCAATCTCTACTATGGTATTTAAGTCCACGTTTAATACCGGAGGACATGTGCAAGATACATTTAGGAGTTCATTGACTCTTACCGTGGTAGAGGCCGTAATATGCACACAAAATTAGATTCGATCATCACTTATCATAGATAAAAGCAAAAATCTTGAAACCATGATGCTTGAGATAAAATATTATGACAAACTTAAAACATGTAAGTTGTTGTTACAACTATTTTTTTTAACTTAAACTAGGTATAATTTAGAAATTGAATTTATTCTTATTATATATATATAATAAGAACCATATATAGTGATTTAACTTTATACTTTTACTTTTACTTTTTTTTTTAAATGTACTTTTTAATTTCACTTAATATTTTGTAATGTAGAGTATCACAAATCACTATCGGACTCCTCAAGTCAAATATGAAGATTAAAGAGTGTTGCCTCCATCTAAAGTAGCTATGGTACAAATATTTGAATTAAATTATTTTATATTTTAAATGATATTCATATTATGATCATTGATAATTTATATTTTGTAATTTTGAAGGACATTGCATTTTATTTTTTTATTATTATTTTATCACAACTATGCCTACTTTGCATTCCAAGTTTAAACTTAGAAGTTGATGATGATGACTTCATGGACTCATATAATAGACTTTTAATGTGAATTTGACAATTTATTTTTGTAATATTTTGTGAAGTGATAAATTTTTGGATGGATTTCTTTTCTATGTTTTGTACTTATTATTAATTATAACGTGTTGTTGAAATTATCAAATTAGATTGTAGATAATGGAGTTGGTTTTTAAATTGAGATTAAGAGTGTTTAATTGTTTGGCAAGTTTTATAAATATGAGAATGTTCATATTTTAAAGGAGATTCAGCTGAATTTTTTATTTGGATGACAAATAAATTAATTATTAATTGAATTAATCAATCTATGATTAATAATTGCAATATATATGATTAGCCAATTCTGTCTTATTGAATATATTTATTGGCTTTATAAAATCCTTCACTTCCTTAACTTTAATCCATATTAAAATATAATATTAAGATAACGTCAATTAAGGATGTGACTAGCTAATGATTATTAATTGTTCTTTTCAAACAAATTGTTCGACTTCAACCAAATAAAAATATATGTTGGCCATTTAAACACTCCTTAAAAATTATAAATTGTAAATTTGTAATGATTAAATTGACCTATCCCATGAATCATATAAATTAATTGATTTAACTTTAATTTACTCAATTGAATAATTAATATTATAATGAATATAAATTAATTGAATTTATTTTATTTAATTCATAATTGGATTCCAATTTACAAAATTACAAATTAAAAAATACATAAAAATTTTAAAAAAAATATTAATTTTAGGTCCAAGATATTAGTTATTGATCCAAAATAATTTAAAATTTCATATTTAAACCTAAGCAGCGCAATCTCAAACTTAAAAGTTCAAAATGTAATAAATAAAACTAACCCAAATTATAAAAATAAAATAAAAATAAATAGATAATCGAACTAAACCCGAACCGAACCGATTCCATTCCGATCCAATTCGGTTAAAAGGATTCAATAAGTTCCATTTTCATGGAACCGATCAGGTGATATTCAATTTGGTTCAAACTTGAATTGAACCGGTTTGAAATTTACCCAATCCTAAGCCCAATGGTGCATGTCACTTAAGAACAGTGGCAACAAATCAGTGTTGCTCTGATAAATAGAGCCCTAGGCACTACTCATAAAGGAGAGAACTAATTTCTAACATGTGTTAAGATTGTACAAGGGGCTATAGAGTTCTTAGATATTATATGACAATTAGTCCTCGACAGCAACAACATCTATAAAAGTAAATTATAAATTTCGTGGACCTTTACACACTATCAAACCCATATTACTCGAAGAACACGAGAGAGATACCACTAAAGCCCATACTCTAAAAATGTTGACGCACAAGATTGTCATGGCACTCAGCTTCCCACACATTTTGGAAAGGGGAAGGTAACTGTTTGACTAAGAAACATATGAAAAGGGAGTTTGAGAGTTGCACGTAAAGAGGGTAAGGACATTTTTTTTGAAAAACAAAGAAATTCACTTAAGATAAATTTTTCTTCATTAGCTTTCTTCTTTTTCTCTTTAAATTAAAATAAAAACAATGAAATTAACTTAAGCAACAAAGACTTGTTGCTTTAATAACCACTGATGCAATCTTCAATAAAATTTGTGTTACAAATATAACCTAGGATCTTTAACGATCGATATCAAGAATCAAACCAATATATAAAACACTCAGAAACACAGAGTTTATAGTGGTTCAATCACTCAATCGTGACCTACATCCACTTGAGCTCAACAAGAAGCTAAATCTGCACTATAATGATGAAAAATGTATAGCCCTAAGGGATTACAACTTTAATCCGACTTGATCTAAGCCAAGAACATTCAAGCTGTTACAACAAAAATTACCCCAAGAACAATAATCCTAAGTCTGCGAGAGAGAGAAAGAACTAGAGGACTCTAGTAAAAGGCAACAAAATACGCACACTGCCCTCAAGTTGAACAAAAACACAAATATATAGTAAACCCAAAATGATGCTGCATAAGCCTAGGGTTACAGCCCTTATATTTACAAAGTCTAAAATACCCTTACAAGCTAAATAACTTTTAAGCCCTCGATTATAAGATGTGTAATTACTTTGGGAACCATATTTTCTACACATTCCACCTTGGTTTTCAAAGTGAATGCTCCTACTATTGTGCAAACCTTCACTTTATGCATCATAGCTCCAGTCTTGTGCTCTGTTCAACCTCTGTCAATATTCAGCAAGCTTAAACACATATTAAACTTACTTCGTGGTAGTACCTTTGTACTCATATTTGCAGGATTGTCTTCTGTAGAGATCTTTTTAACAACCACCTGTACTTTTGCAATAATATCCCTAATAAAATGAAATTTCACATTAACATGCTTAACTCTTTCATGGTGAACAGGATTCCTGCACAACTGTAAAGCACTTTAACTGTCAGTATATATAGTTACAGTTTTATTCAATATATTTACTTCATTTAATAAACCCTGTAACCATATGCCCTCTTTTACAACTTCTATTAAAGCAATGTACTCTGCTTTAGTATTGAAAAGTGCTACAATTTGCTGAAGTTGAGACTTCCAACTTACACAATTTTCACACTAAGTGAAATAATAAGATATTGTTGATCTTCTCTTATCCCGATCTCCTGCAAAGTCAGAATCTATATACCCAACCAACTCAACATCATAGTTTGTATTTTTATATGAAAGTTCAATGTTAATTAATTCTCTAATGTACCTTAGTAATCATTTTATACCTGTTCAGTGTTCTTTCTCAAGGTTTGACATAAACCTACTTAGAACACTAATAGAATTAGCCAAATCTGGTCTTGTACAATCATTTCTTGTCTTTCTTTATCTATGGAAGGACATTGTTTTGTATAAAATTGAAAATGTGCAGCTTGAGGTATAGTTACAGGTTTAGAGTCAAACATATTAAACCTTTTTAAGACCTTTTCTAGATAAGTTTTTTGAGACAAAAACAGTTTATGATTTTTCCTATCCCTTATAATATCAATACCCAAGATTTTCTTAGTTTGTCCTATATTTTTCATGTCAAATTTAAATTTCAATAGACCTTCAATTTAATTATTTCTTGTTTATTACTACTGGTTAATAGCATATCATCAACATATAGTAACAAATAGACCTCGTCTATGTTATTAGTTCTTTTAAAGTAGAAGTAGTTGTCAAAGCTACTTCTATTAAAACCAATATTAACTATAAAAGCATCAAACCTTTTATACCATTGTCTAGTGGACTGTTTCAGTCCATAAAGTGATTTTTTAAGTAAATACACAGAATCAGGTTTATCTTTTTCTTTAAATCTAGAGGGTTGATTCATATAGATTGTTTCATCTAATTCACCATGTAAAAAAGCAGTCTTAACATTTAGTTGTTCAAATTCCCAACTAAAGTTAGACACTAAAGATAGAATTAGTCTTATAGTTGCGTATTTTACTACAGGTGAAAAGATTTTATTATAATCTATTCCTTCTTTTTGTGAGAAACCTTTTGCTACTAGTCTAGCCTTAAATCTAACAGGTTCAGTTGGAGTATTTCCTTCTTTTATTTTATAAACTTATTTACACCCCACTAGTTTCTGTTTTAATGGTCTAGGCACCAAAATTTAAGTTTTATTATACATTAAAGACTTCGTTTCATCACACATAGCAACATACCAAAAATTTGAATACTTACTATGTTGGAGCTGGTGCTCACGTGCCATTCCAATATTGTATGAATATTAATTGTTAATATTTATACAATAAACATTTCGAATAAAGATTGTTAATATCATATTAATATGGTAAAATGCTTGTAACATTACAGACATTGTTTGATCTGAAATAGTTCAGATCTGGTTTAAAGGAGTTTAGACCAGAACTAATAGTTATCAAAGCTGAGAGTTATAAATGCTAATAGTTAGCACTGTTAATAGTTATCAGTTTATAAGAGTCAGCGAGGTCTAAAGAGTTAGAACTTTGTCTATAATGGGACAAATACCTGAGAGTATACTTGTAATGATATAGTTGCAAAGAGTTGCAATAGGTGCTAAGAAATATCATTATGTAAGTATGTCTCAAATATAATGTTCCTGATCTATGATCACCAATGCGGGTCTATCGGTGAATTCACAATATATAGATTAGTGTATGTCTATATCTGACTAGTTCAGATGGTTGTTCTTAGCTGACCATGAGCTTAGAGCTTGTATAGACATGCGGGTATCCAGTCAGGACTGGATACTGAACAGACTTATGAGGACCCCAATAGATATCCTATGAAACCGTCAAAGGAAGGTCCTCTCGAGTTGAGTAGTAATCGTGGTCCTTTGACCTGAGCGCCACGGTGGTCTTGTGAGTGATCCATCATGCTTTGGTTCCACATATGTCAGAGACCTTTCATGGTCTGACCGCTATGTGTCGCTGGGTATGGTCCGATGCTCATGGAGTCCGGTGTGCGTAGATACGGGATCCATCAGCTTACGTAGGTAAGTTGTATATCCGATGCTCCGAGATTGTATTTCATAAAGTCTTGTGGCCACAAGCATAAACCCGGGAAAAGAGTTTCCCACAGGGTTAAACAATATAGCAAAAATGTTTGCGTATATTGTTTATCGAGATACGAATCTGGAGATAAGATTATTGGATGAGCAAATGGGGATTTGATGGTGCTGATCTATATCCCCGCACATCCAGGGTATAAATGATGGAAGGATTATACGTATACGTTATGACCTCAACTTGTATGGTCTGACACGCTGATTTGTAATATTCGTAACGTGTGCGTGGGGCATCGATTACGGATTAATGGAATAGTTCCATTTGACAAATCGGGTGTAGACCTAGAGAGTCCCAATATGAAATGTACTCTTTGAGCACTTGGGCAGTGTACCGTATTGAATTGTTCAATACAGTATAATTCAGCAATTACTAAGGTTACGTTAACTAAAGTATGTGGTTAAATTGGTGGGACCCACTTTAGGTTAACTTGGTAACCGAGTAAGGATATAATAGTAATTTCACTTTATGATTATTTAATTGTTAAATAATAAGAATAAATATTTATTTATTTAATTGTTAAATAAATGATTTAATTAACTATGATTAAAGGTTAATCATATAGTTAATTAAGTTAACCTTACTTAAAGGTTAAGTAAAGGTTAACCTAACCATGGTTAAGTTAGTTAACTATGATTAAATTAATTAAATATTTATTAACTTAAAGGTTAAGTTAAAGTAATCTAACTATGGTTAAATGTTAACTAAGGTTAGGTTAAGCCAAATGAAATGCAAATGAAATTCAAATTAGTTTGGAATTTATGCATTAGTATATAAAGTGAAATGAAATTGAAAATCATTAATCTTTTGAAATTGTTTTTAGTTTATAGGTTTTGCATTTTTGAGAGCCATTACAATTTGAGAAATTGGAATTCTTTGTTTTGTGTTTTAAGTGTTAGAACAACAAAACAAATTGAATTAATGGTTACTAAATGTAATAACTAAAAACAAGATTTGTTTTATTTATTCAAGAGTTGAATAAAAGGAAAAAAAAATTTCATTAAGTTAAATTGTTTAACTTTGAAAATGTTTAAGAGTTAAACATAAATGCTGGATTAAGATGCTGTCATTCTAGACAATCAAACCCACCCTTGTTGATTGCTAGAATTGATCAAAGATTCATTTCATGGTGGACTTCAAAGAAAATTAATCCAAAGGCTTCATTGGTGATATTTCTCAATTTCGAATTTCAATTTAATCAAATGTTATTTTCTGTGTTCATTATATATAATCTTTCGCTGTGCACATGTAGGTATGAGATATGTATATTGTTTGTATGATGAACACAACCCACATGCAAGCACCCTAAGTTTTATTTTATTTGTACCACCCTACACCACATAACCCAACATACTATTCATTACTTCATCATAGAATTATGCTCCTGTTCATGTATGTTTTGAGTAGAAATTAAAGCATAAGCAATCAAATTATATGATTCAAACTTAGAAGGAAGCTTAGTTAGTCTTCTTTCCCTGTCTCTAGCTAACTGATAGGTATATAAAGTAGACTCCTCTAACCTAGGTATATGACCTTGTTCACTTTCATTGAGCGGATGATTTAGATCACCACCAATTGAATTTTCTGTGTTAGTACTCTGAGGTAATGGGGTTTCTACCTCAAAATGAGCAATCTCTTCTTTAATGGGTGTAACAATATACTGACTAGTACTGTTTCTCCCTGAATTTTCATTAATAGACTTTAAACAAGGCATTTCAGCTTTATTAAAGATAACATCTCTACTGGTTATTATTTTCACACCTGGGCTATCCCTTAACCAAAGTTTATAACCTTTAACCCCTTCAGGATATCCTAAAAATACATATTTATTAGATCTAGGTTCGAGCTTATCTTCCGTTTTATGTGCATATGCAGCAAACCCAAAAATCCATAAATGAAAATAACTAGGTGGTATACCCAGCCATAACTCCTCAAGGATCTTAAAAATCTATTGCACTAGAAGGTGATCTATTTATAAGGTAACATGCTTTGTTAAGAGCTTTTCCTCAAAAACTTTTATTTAAACCAGAACTAATCAGCATGCATCTTATTTTATTTAATAAAGTTCTGTTCATTTTTTCAGCAATACTATTTTGTTGGGGTGTGTACTTAACGGTTCTATGCCTTAAGACTCCACTTTCCTTACATAAGTTATTAAAATCTTCATTACAAAATTCCAGACCATTATCAGTTCTAAGTGCCTTTAGATTCTTTCCAGTTTGTTTTTCAACTAACTTTTTCCATTGCTTAAATTTTATAAAAGTATCACTTTTATTCTTAAGCAAATAGCCTTTAAATTTTTTAGAATAATCATTTATTATGGATAAAAAATATCTATTACCCCATGAGTTGCTGTATTTATGGGTCCACAAAGATCAGCATAAGCATGTTCTTAAATAGCTTTTGATCTATAAGAACTAATTTTGAAACTTAGTCTCTGTTACTTGCCCAAAATACATTGTTCACGGAATTTAATTTTAGTAATCTTGTCATTACCAAGTAGACCATGTTTACTAAGTTCATAAAGACCTAGATTGTTGATATGACCAAATCTTCTATGCCATATATTTGTTCTATCTAAATTCTAGGTTACAGCAACAATATTAGGTTGGAATATTGTTTTACCCTGTAATATGTATAAGCCATTCTGTTTTTGACCTTTCATTACAACTAATGATCCATGGGCGATCCTTAATAATCCATTCTCAAGTTTGCATGTATATCCACATTCATCCAAAACCCCTAAAAAGATTAAATTCCTTTTTAAATTTGGAATGTACCTAAAATTCTCTAAGACAATATTATTCCTATCAAATATTTTGATGATTATGGTTTCAATACCCTTAACCTTACAAGGTTGGTTATTGCCCGTTAAAATATTTCCTCCATCATAGCTTTCAAAAATTTTAAACCAATGTTTCTTAGGACACATGTGATATCAGTAACCTGAATCTAAAACCCATTCATCTGAGTTTTCTTGTTCAGAAATAATAAGTGCATCAACACTTTCATACCCATCAATGACAACAGATGCTTCAGTCTTATCATTTGTTTTTTCTTCTTTTTGTTTCTTAAGCCATTTACAGTAATATTTCTTTATGTGTCCTTCTTTATTACAGAAAAAATATCTTCTAGATCCAATCCTAGACTTGGATCTTGATTTACCCCTAATTATGCTTTTAACATCCCTTTTATCATTTTTGCCTTTTACAAATAGGTTTTCACTACCATTATTATTCTTTTTTTCTTATTTGAGTTCTTGTTCTTTTGACCTCAAAGCAGTAAAACAGTCATTTAGGGATAGTGACTTACGCCCATATTTAATAGCCGACTTAACATCTTTAAAGGATGATGGCAAAGAATTCAATAAAATTATAGCTTATTTTCGTCACTGATTGTTTCTCCAAAGCAAGATCTATGCAAATTCTCTTAAAGTTATCTAAGTTCTCTTTAAGTCATTTATTATAATCCATTTTAAAACCAAATAGTCTATCTTTAATCAAAATTTTATTAGATAAAGATTTTGAAATATAAAGAGATTCTAGTTTATCCCAGAGACCAGTTGTTGTGGTCTCCTCGTTCACCTGCCGAAGAACGTTGTCAGCAAGTTGAAGAACAATAATACTATAAGTAGTCTCATCTATCTCATCTACTTGTTCTGGTTTTATGGTTTCTTGCAAGATGTTTGAATCTATCAAGGCCTTCGACACCTTTTGTTGAACTAGAAGAGCCTTTATTTTCTTCTGCCATATGACAAAGTCACCATGCCTATCAAACCACTCAACCTCAAACCTAGTCGAAGTCATGATTCTTGAATTGATTCTTTAACCCTTAAGAAGGTCTCAAAAAAGGGAAAAAAAACACAAAATTTGTATTTTCACGAAAAATTTTCAAAAACCTTAAAAGTCCCCACCTTACTCTGATACCACTGTTACAAATATTGTTGGCGCAGTCGGATCTTAGGCACGTGGGTGTATACATGTACAATTATGTCTATTACCCAACGCAGCCAAAATATAAATTTTGTAATAAACACAATAAATAAATATATTAATTACATTAATATATTAATAAGGTTAGAGAACTTACCAAACGTGTAACGTTATACACGTATTTTTTTTGGAATCCTCATGGAGACCAACTCGCGTGCAATTCTAGTCACCAACTCGGTGGGCTTGGTGAGCTAGAACAACAGCTCCATATTCAGCCTGAGATTAACTCTTAATCCCCAAAATGGCTGGGAGTGAATTTTACATCATTTTCTCCAAAAGGATAAGAAATGGAGAATTTGGAACAATTCATAATTTTTTCAATTAAAAGCAGAGGGAAAAATGAAACAATTTCATTTTTCCTCTCTTCTTTTTTTTTCTTTCTTTTCTTCTTTCTCTTTTTTTTCTTCTCTATTTCTCTCTTCTCCCTCTCTCAGCCGAATGGCCTTCTTCTTCTCTTTTCTTCTCTTGCTTTTGCTTTATATATATATATATATATATATAATATAATATATATTATATGATATAAAAAGGAGAGAGAGAAAGAGAATGATTATTTAACAATTAAATAATCATAGTGTGTCATGACCATTTTGGCCCTTATGAATAGTTATCAAGTTTACCCCCTAGTGGATCCCACCAAATCCCACACTTAGGTAAACTCAACTGAGGGTCCACAATACACTACGTGTCCTAATCCAATTAGTAAATAACAATTATTAACTAATTATTGTATTTGAAACTTAAATATAAACATGCACGTATTCCAGTGGAAGTGATGAATATTGCTGGATTAAACAATTTAATCCGGCACGCTGCCCCAGTGCACAACGAGTACACTCCATATCGCGGGATCCCTAGGTCTTACGCCCGATTCGTCAAATGGAACTATTCCATAAGTCCGTAAGCAATGCCCCACGCACACGTCACAGATATACAAATCAGTACGTTGAACCATACAAGCTAAGGTTACAATGCATACGTATAGTCCTTCCGTCATGATATCCAGGATGTGCGGGGATATAGATTATCACCGTCAAATCCCTATTGCTCATCCATGTCTTATCTCCAGACTTGTATCTCAATGATCAATATGCGCAAACTCTTTTACCATATTGTTCTACCCTGGCGAAACTCTTTCCTGGGATGATTGCTTGTGGCCATAAGACTTTCTGAGATACAGTCTCGAAGCATTTGGATATCAAACTCCATATAGGAGCTGACAGATCCCATATCTGTACGCACCGGACTCCATAAGCATCGAACCATACCCAACGACACCCAGCGGTCACACCATGAAAGGTTTGTGACATGTGTGGAACCAAAGTATGATGGATCACTTACAAGCCCACCGTGGCACACAAGTTAAAGGACCACGTATACTACTCAACTCGAGAGGACCCTCCGTTGACGGCTTACATTAAATGTCTATCGGATGCCCTCGTGAGTCTGTCCCATATCCAGTCCTAACTGGATACTCATATATCAATACGAGCTCCAAGCTCATGGTCGGTCAGGAACTACCATCTATACCTGACAGATACGATATATGCTGATATATATATAAAGGTATCCACCAACAGACCCATATCGGTAGAAATAGATTAGAGACTATTATTCGAGAACATACTTGCGCAACTTACATTTCCTAGCACCCGATTGCAACTCTTGCAACTATGCAGTTACTAGTATATTCCCAGGTGTATGTTCCATTACAAACAAGGCTCCAACTCTTAGATCTGCTGAGTATTATATCCAGCTAATACTTAGCTGTACTAACATTTAGCAATTATATGTCTTAGGGTAGCTAACTATCAGCCCTTATCTAAACCCTTTAGATCTGATCCGAACTCCTTCAGATCTACAATGTCTGTAATGTTATATGCATAATACCATATAAATTGGTATTGATGATTTAATGAGAATGTACACTTATATAAATATACAAGTATATGTACATTCAGGGATGGCACATAAGCACCGACCCTAACAAATATAACCTAAGATCTTTAACAATCGATATCAACAATCAAACCAACACATAAAACCCAGAAACATATCACATACTCAGAAACACAAAGTTTATAGTGGTTCAGTCACTCAATCGTGACCTAATCCACTTGAGCTCAACAAGAAGCTCGATCTACACTATAATGATAAAAAATGTACAACCCTAAGGGATTACAACTTTAACCCGACTTGATCTAAGCCAAGAACACTCAAGCTGTTACAACAAGAATTACCCTAAGAACAATAACCCTAAGTCTACGAGAGAGAGAGAGAGAGAAAACCAAAAGACTCAAGAAAAAGCAATAAAATATGCACACTGCCCTCAAGTTGAACAAAAACACAAATATATAATAAACCCAAAACGACACCACATAAGCTTAGGGTTACAGCCTTTATATTTACAAAGTCTAAAATATCCTTACAAGCTAAATAACTCTTAAGCCCTCAATTATAAGATGTGTAATTATTTTGGGAACCATATTTTCTATAATTTGTGAGTGCAAAAAATTTACATGGGAGATCTCATAATAGAACCAAGAATTAGAAGTTGTTGGAAAATTGGTAATTCAACAATCTTGGTTGGACAAGAATTGAGATGAATACCAAAGTGGAGAGTCATAAGAAGTCTGGAACATGTAGGACATGTATGGAAAAGTCTAAGACGTGTGGGACACGAAATGGGAAGTAAAACGGGACTTGAAGACGTGAAGAAAGCAAGAAAACGTGGGATAGGCGCTACAGGGCTGAGCGTTGCGGCGCCTATGGTTGAGCGCCGCAGCGCTTAGGACAGCAACCCAGCATCGCGGCAATGGGCTCGAGAAGGGCCAGTGCCGCGGTGCCCAGGGATGAGCACCGTGGCACCCAGACGCATTAGGATGTCTGTTTGGTTCAGAATTTCGAGTTTTGAGAAGTTTTGAACTTCCAAAATAAGTGGACTCTTACTCCAACAAGGAATAGGGTTAGTAGGCACGAAATACACCTTATATAAATACTTGTAAATTCTTGTTTAAGATGAAACATTTAATATTTCAAGATGTAACCATAAGAGAGAAAGAATAGAGGAGCTAGGTAGACACTAAATGCGTGGTGCACTAGGGTGTAACCTTTGGGGAGTGTTTTTTCTTTAGGTTCTTTGAGTGAATAAAAGATAAACACCATAGATCTTTTTTTGCTTAGATGCTCGGGCTATTCTTGTGTTCCTTGTAAAAATCTATTATGAGGAGACACTAAGAGGTCTTAGGGAGTCATGGTGATCAAGAGCAGATACTTAAAGGTCTCTATGGAATATACTAAGGGGTCTTATGGGATCATTGATGATGTAAGAAGATACTTAGTGATCTATTTCAATAATAAGAAGCTGGATCATAGATCCTCCGTGAACGTAGCCAATTTTGAGTCGAACCACGTATATCTTGTATCTTGTGATTGGTTTGTTTTCTTTATCTTTATTAGTGTGTTAATCTTATGTATTCTTACTTATGATGTAAGTTATAATTTTTCGCTGCATATATAATAAAAGGGGTATCAAGATTGTAGTTTAGTTGATGTCATAAGAATGTCAAATTAAAGTGCATGGCTTGATATCCATAATAAAAATCATCATTTTTAAAAAATTCATTTGCCAACCGAGACTTGATTCAACAGTAAAAAACTAGTGTGGTTCTTCAAGGACCGAGGTCAACAATATGATCACTTAAAAACTTAAAAAGGCAATTTCTTTTAACAGAAAAAATCAATTTAAGGCTTTAAGTTCTCATCAACTTTTAAAAAAAAAAACTTTGTTTGGCCAAATTGCATTTTTAATTGTTCTTTTGTGGCAATGAACCCCAAAAATCAAAATAACTCCAATTTGAGAATAGAAAAGAAAAGAAGAAGAGGCCTAGTATCATAGAACAAAACCAATTTCAACTGTCGTTAGTTTAAGATAAATACCTAAGATATTTATTACTATTATTATTATTAGTTTTATATTGCATTTTTTTTATTGATTGTTAGTTTGATATTACATTTATAATTGAAATTTTACTAATATGATAATTAAATGACTCACCATGAATAAGATTAAGTCTATTATCATTGCACTTTTTCAAGTTGTCACACGATACAACATTAACATATTGTGTTGCAAGAGCGTTAGTAAACACAAAGCCCCGTAAAAATATTCCTATAATCAGTCAGCACAACTCGAAAATCAACTCAAAATATAATTAGGTCTCTTCTTAAATTTTAAAAAATATTAATCTTTAAGAAACAATTTTGGAAGGGGAAGATTTAAATTCAAAACTCTAATTTAAAGGTTGAGTTACCTTGTAATTTAAGTAAAAACTATGTAGATACAAAAGAGCATGAGTCTACAAGAATTTTTTAAATTATTTTTTGCAATTAGCATTTACTTATACTTTTATATTTTAACTTTTTTTTAAGTAAACTTTAACTTATATAATGTTTTAATAGTAACTTTTTAATTTTATAATTTCGACTTTAGATTTACCTTCTACTCACTATTGGGTAGAACGTAGCAAACTTAAGATCTCGTTTGACCAATTGTCTTGTTGATTGTCCTTAAAGAGATTGTTGATTGTCCTTTTATTACCATTAAATAATAAAAATGAGATTAATTTTAAGTTGAAAAATATTTTTTATAAATCTCTCATGTTTTTAAAATTTATGTACATTATTTTTAAGTTATTTTCAATAGCTAAATTAGTCGTCGCAAAGAATAACATAAATAAAGTCTTTACTTGTAGTATTTTTTTATAAAAAATACTCATAAATTACATATTTTATAACTTTTTTAAAAAAAGAAATTTCTAAATTAATTAAGTCTTTTATAACTTAGAATAGTATTCTTTCCTAATCTTTAAAAATTAGCACATACAACTTAAAGGTTTTGCACATGCTGCAGAGTAACAACAAACAAATCTATATTTATTTCTCTATTTGTCGTTAGTCTAACTTCTACTGAACCTTCAAAAAAAATTTAGTAATTCTATTGACCCATAAATTTAAAGATTTCTATGTCAATAAATTAGATCTAATTAATTCTTATTATTGGGCTCTTTTAAGAGTTTAAGTGATCTGCTCAAAGTCATGATAAAAAAATAATTTCATCTCCTTTAAAGCCTACATCACCTATTCGGGTCCTAGTAAAAATTTAAATGGTCGAGCTCTTTAAGATCTTAAGTGACCTATTCAAAGTTTTGATAAAAAAATAATATCAAATTCTTAAGAGTTTAAGTGATCGGATTGAAGTTCTTGATGAGAACTTAAGTAATTAAGCTCTTTAAGAACTTAAAGGATTGGGTCGAAGTTTTTAATAAAAAATAATTTTGACTCTTTGAAAATTTAAGTGATTGAATCAAGTTTTTTAATAAAATTTTTTTATTAGGCTCCTTAAAAGTTTAAGTGGTTATGCTCGAATAGAATTAGATGTTTAGAATTCTAAATAATTAGGCTCGGAGAGAGTAGTATTCTGTCAATGGCTTATATAAAAAATGTTTAAAATATTAAACCAATCTCAAATTTTACCAAAATAAATGGGCTTTATTGAAAAAGAACAATATAACATGCTCATGCTGTGCAGCTTTCTCTTTTTTGTTTTTTTTTTTTTCTTTCTTTTTCCGAGGAGCTGTCTTCTCTTTTTTTTTTTTTTTTTTTTTCCTCGAGAAGCCTTTTGCCAAACTTTCCTTTTTTTTTTTCTCTCTTCTTTCCGAGAGGGGCTTTTTGCCAAACTCTTTCCCTTTTTTTGAGCATTCTTCTAACATTGTTTTTATCTACCTAACCTCTTCTAACCTTTTTTTTTTTACTGCCTCCTGCGGAGAGGTACTGTTCTTTTTTTTTTACTGCCTCTTGTTAAGAGGTACTGTTGCTCTTCTTTTCAGTTATTTTTCTTTTTCTTACATTGACTGTCAAGGAGGTGCTGCCACGTCTCTTTTAAATTTCATCACCTGCCCCTTTTCTTTTTTAATCCCGAGGATGCAGAAAGCACTCTTGACAAATCTTTTGTTTTTTCTTCCTCTCCGATGAGAGCTATTGTCACATTTCTATCTGTTAATTACTCAAATGTAAAGAGGAAGAAGAAAGAAATGCAAATAAGAAGAACAAAGAAGAAGAAGAAGAATCGGTTCTATCTTGCAAAAGTGAGAGCAAAATGATAAGAAACAATACATGTGGAAAATGAGAAATAAGGGAAATATAAACAAACTAGTAAACGACTAAAATACCCTTCTAATAAATATTCTAATACCCCCCCTCAAACTCACGATGCAGCAGCAAGAAGCATCGAGAGTTTGCTAACTAGAAAACGAAAACGTGAAATAGAATGCGACTTAGTAAAAAAGTCAGCAAGCTGCAAGGATGAAGAAACAAAAGGCAACGTAATGGTGCCATTCTTGAGGTGATGACGAGTAAAATGACAATCAATTTCGATGTGCTTAGTCCGCTCATGAAAGACTGAGTTGTGAGCAATCTGAATAGCACTTTTGTTATCACAATACATAGGAGTGGGAGAAGAAAGGGAAACACCCATATCGGCAAGTAACCAACGTAACCAAACAATCTCTTTGGTAGTAGATGCCATAGCACGGTACTCTGCTTCAGTAGAAGATTGAGAGACAACAGTTTGTTTCTTGCTTTTCCACGAAATAAGAGAATCCCCCAAAAAGATACAAAAACCAGTAACAGACTTGCGACTTGTAGAATCACGACCATGATCAGCATCAGAATATGCACACAGTTCCAATGAAGAAGTGGATGGAAGTAAAAGACTATGAAAAATGGTACCCCGCAGATACCGCAAAATACGAAGAACAGCTGCCCAATGAATGGTAGTAGGAGAAGCAACAAACTGACTAACAATATGAACAGCATATGCAATATCTGGACGAGTGATAGTGAGGTAGACCAAACTGCCAACAATAGTGCGATATAAGGTAGGGTCTGACAAAGGATTACCATCTGAAGGAGAATACTGAACATTGAGCTCACAAGGAGTATCAACAGTTCTAGTATCAGTGAGACAAGCACGCTCAAGAATATCAGCAGTGTACTTAGATTGAGAGAGAAGATAGCCTTTTGGAGAGAAGGCAACTTCAATACCCAGAAAGTACCGTAAAGGGCCCAAATCCTTCATTTCAAACTGATGAGTTAATTCTGACTTTAATACTGCAATACCATCAACATCATCACCAGTAATAATCATATCATCAACATATAGAGAAAGCAAAATACGACCAGTAGTGGTGCACTTGACAAAAAGAGCGGAGTCATGATTACTGGAGGAAAACCCAAGAGAAGTGATAACAGTAGAAAACTTCTCAAACCAAGCTCGAGGTGCCTGTTTGAGACCATATAGAGCTTTCTTAAGCTTGCAAACTTCACCATGCTTATGAGAAATACCAGGCGGGGGAACCATGTAAACTTCTTCATGTAAATCACCATTCAAGAAAGCATTCTTAACATCCATCTGAGATATATTCCACTGGCGAACAGATGCAATTGCAATAAGAGTACGAACAGTAGTCATTTTTGCAACAGGAGCAAAAGTCTCCTCATAATCCATACCATACTGCTGAGAGAACCCCTTTGCTACCAATCTAGCTTTGTAGCGTTCAACAGACCCATCAGACTTGGTCTTGATTTTATATACCCAACGAGAACCAATTGTACTTTTACCAGAAGGTAAAGGTACCAAATCCCAAGTACCAGTTTTTTGCAAAGCAGAAAGTTCGTCAGTCATAGCATGCTGCCAAAGAGGGTCAAGAATTGCCTCTTTATAGGATAAAGGCTCAGAAAGACAATGAATAGATGCTAAAAAGGAAGAAAATGAACTGGAATAACAAGAGTAAACAAAATCTGAAAGGTGAGTAGACTTACGAGTACGCTGAGGATAACGAGAAGTAGAGTCCACAATCTCAAGAGGAGCTTGGGCAACTGCAGGAGGAGTGGGATTATCAAGAGCTCTAGACTGCAACGCACCAGTATCTCCAGAACTAACAGTGCGAACCCTGCGAGAATAATAAAGAGGAAAAGGGACTATAGGAACAATAGATGAGTTAGAGTCTGTAGTGGAAGGGACATGTGGAGAGAAACTATCTGTATGGTTAGAGAAAGGATCAATATGAATGAGATCAGATTTGGTCAAATTGTGAGTAGTAGCAGGAATAGAAAAGAAAGGTATGTGCTCAAGAAACACAACATGACGAGAACAATATAGTTTTTGTGACACTGGGTCAAAACAACGATATCCTTTTTGCCCTTCACCATAACCAAGAAACACACAAATGGTAGAGCGGGATGACAATTTAGTACGCTCTACATGAGGAAGAAGGACAAAACAAGTAGAACCAAAGACTCTTAAGGAAGAATAATCAGGAGCATACCCATATAATTTTTCAAAAGGTGACAAACCTAAAGTATGAGATAAAGGGATCTTATTGATGAGGTTGACTGTAGTAAGAACTGCTTCTCCCCAAAACTCACTAGGAACTGAAGATGACAACAAAAGAGAGCGAGCAGTTTCAACAATGTGCCTATGTTTTCTTTCAGCAACACCATTTTGTTCAGGAGTATCTGTACAAGAAGTTTGGCGAATAGTTCCATCTAAAGCAAGTAGATCACAGAATTTATTGGAAGTATATTCACCACCCAAATCACATCTAAAACACTTAATAACTGCAGAATGTTGAGTTTTTACAAGAGCTCGAAAGTTACTATAAATGCCAAAGAAGTCAGAACGACGTTTCATAAGATAAATCCAACAAAAACGAGTGTAATCATCAATAAAAGAAACATAATATCGAGACCCCCCTTTTGTAGCAATGGGAGAAGGTCCCCACACATCAGAGTGGACTAAATCAAATGGTGCAATAGAACAAGAAGTACTTCGATGAAAAGGTAAAGCAGAAAATTTTGCAAGTTTACAACCACTACAATCAGAAATATCATGAGTTTGCAAATTTCCTAAGGCACCCATAGAAGCTAAGAATCTTAAACGAGAAGATGATACATGACCGAGACGAGAATGCCATAAATAAAAACTAGATGATGAAGGAGACAAACGAAATGAAGACAAGTCAACACTAGGAGCTGCAAATACTGGTAATCTCAGCTCGTCCAAAACATATAATCCCCCTCGCCTACGACCTGTCCCAATCAACTTCTGAGACTGCGGATCCTGCACATAACAAGAGGTAGAAGAAAATGACACTGAATAACCAGAATCACACAATTGACTAACAGAAACAAGGTTCAATGTAAGCTTAGGAATGTGATAAACATTAGAGAGTGACAAATGAGATGTGTCAACAGAACCAACTCCTTTTAATGGTAGAGGAGTACCATCAGCAGTCATGACAGACACAGAGGATGTAGGACATAAAGAAATAAAGGATTTCGAATCAGGAGACATATGATGTGAAGCTCCAGAATCTAAAACCCATGTGGATGACAACATACCTGAAGAGCTAGAGGGTAATTGACTTTTCGAAGAAAAGGTGGACATAGCATGTGGCTGTGTAGCAAGAAACTTCTGAAACTGTTCAGAAAGGGCTGCAAATGCGGGATTTAAGGATGAGGTTCCGGATCCAAAAGAATCAGATGGTGGTACAACTGCTGCAGTGTTAACCTGTGGAGGACGATATGATCGTGGTTGAAATTGACTTCCAAACTGTGGAGGCCTGAATTGATGCCTTTGCTGGTGTAGTTGTGGTACTTTATTTAATAGCTTAGGGCATTGAGCCTTCCAATGTCCTTTTTGCTTGCAAAAACTGCATTCATCAATCCCAACCCTTGAGTGAGGCTTATTTTCATAGTGAGCAGGAGGTTTAGAAGGAACTACAAAAACTGATGCATTAGGTACCGGGAGAATTCCTTTTCCTGTCTGAGTCTTAAGGCGTATCTCGTCAGCCAAGAGTTCACTAACTACTGAATCAACAGATGGAAGCGGGCTACGATGCAAAATAGAGCCACGAAGACCCTCAAAATCATCACGAAGTGCCATCAAAAATTGAACCAGACGTTGCTCTTCTCTACGAGCAATATAAGCTGCACAAGCACGTAGTTCTTCCGATTCTGTAAGAGCCAACTGATCCCAAAGATCTGTCATTGCAGAATAGAACTCTTGAATACTCATGCCTTTCTGTTCAAGAGCTCGAATATCATGTTCTAACTGATATTGTTTTGCAAAGTTAGACTGTGTATACAATCTTGCCAAATGTTGCCAAACCTCCTTTGCTGTTTCATACTTTGCCAATTGAGTACCTATTGAGTGTTCAACAGAATTGTTTATCCAAGTGATAATTTTTGAATTATCAACTTCCCAATTATCTAATAGTTTTTCATACTCTGCCTTATCACTTGTACTTGTAGGTTTACTCACAATTCCAGAAACATAACCCCACATTTTTTTGCCTTTCAAAAAGTTCTTCATCACATAACTCCAATACGAATAATTTTTTCCATCTAATCTTACACTAATGGACTGTAGCGAGTCATCTCTATTACTAGCCATTGCAAATACAAACAGTGCTTAAATTTTCAGAATTACAAATATGCCCGAGTTTTCCAGAAATTGCAAAAACACCCCTGAACTTTTTGAAATTGCAAAAACACCCCAAAAAAGCTAAAATTTTGACAGAATGGTCCCTGCAAATCTTTCAATCCCCTCAATATAGAGTACCCAAAACCAGAATGTTTTCCTTCTACAACTAATTTCTCACTAGAACAATACCAATCCAAAATACAACCACAAATTCGAAATAATCATAATATGCCAAAATTAGGATCAATCTCTATGCAAACATGCTTGACCTTTGTGAAACTTGAAAGGAACTGGTTACCCAATGTTAGAATAATAAATCCTTACTTGATTGAAGCCACAAAATAAAGTGAAGAAGTTGAATCAAATGAGAATCTTGAACCCTCAAAATTTGCCCTTGTTCTTGAAGAGATAAAAAGACTACCTTCCATAACCTTGCTCTGATACCATGTTAATTACTCAAATGTAAAGAGGAAGAAGAAAGAAATGCAAATAAGAAGAACAAAGAAGAAGAAGAAGAATCGGTTCTATCTTGCAAAAGTGAGAGCAAAATGATAAGAAACAATACATGTGGAAAATGAGAAATAAGGGAAATATAAACAAACTAGTAAACGACTAAAATACCCTTCTAATAAATATTCTAATACTATCTTCTTCTTTTTTCTCTTTTTCTTGTACATTTTTTTTTATTGCATGAAGAGCCACTGTAGTTTGCACTCGTTTCTTCTTTCGTTTTTTTACTGCCTCGAAGAAACACATTTCACACTACCTCACTTTTTTTTTTTATTCTAGAGGAGCTATTACTCCTTTCTTTTCAGATTTTTTCCCCCACTTCCTTTCTGAGGAGGTCCTGTAATCCCTCTTTTTGAACCTTTTATTAAGAGAACAAATACATCTCTTTCTTTTCTTTATTTTTTTTTCTTTTTTGTCTTCTTTCATGATTTTTCTTTATTTTTTTTCTCCTCCTCTTCCTTCCCGAAGAGGTGTTGCCATGCTCTTTTCTTTTAAGGCACATTTCACATTTTTCTTTTCGGAGCTAATTCTTTTTGGCTCCTTTTTCTTCGTCATTTCATTTTTTTGACAATCTTTTTACACACCTTTTTTATTTTTTTCAAAAATAAGCAATAGATGCAACATGCTTTTTATACTCGAGTAGCCATCTGTTCGTTCTTTTAAGTATTCCGAAGATGTTAACTGCTCTTCTTTTTTTTTTATTATAAAAACCGCAGGAGCATTTATTCTTCTTAGTTTTGGGATAGCTTTCAGTGTCTTATCTTCTTTGTCTCGTCTTCTTCTCTTCTTCTTTAGCAAAAAAAAAAAATTATTCTACTACAAATTTTACTCAAACGAAATTCGAGAAATTAGTAAGACTTTTCATTAAAAAATAATTTTCTGTGAAAGATAAAAATTAAACATTAAGACAAAAAATTAATGTTAGTTACGAATTTATCTTTTTACTCCGTGATTTTTTGATGCATTTTTATTGGGACGTCAAATTATTGACTCAAAAATGTAAAAGTTTCTAAGTTAACAAGTTATTTTGCTTATAAAAAACACTTTAATAAAAATAAAAAATATAAAAATATAAAAAAAAATTGACACAAAATATATAATAATTCAACTTTATATCCTCTTTACAAGATCTTAGGCTCATTTACATATACTATTTAACAAAGTGTTTATAATAAAGTACTATAACCATTACACAGAATAAAAGAGAAATTTAACCTAGGCTATTGTAAAGAGAGAATTCTGTGTAGAAAGAAAAATATTGTCCTTTATCTCTTAAAATGACCTCTATTTATAAGTACAGTAGGTTGAGTCTTTATTAAATATGTCATTAATTCTCTCATAAATCTCATAATTAAGAGTGAGTAATTCTTAATTTAAGGAGCAATTATTCTTTTATAATTTTTTTATTTACTTATTATAAATTTTTTGATTTTGGGACAATAAATCTCTATTTAAATAGACTTCATAATTTAAAAGATGTACTTATCGACTACCTAATTTGACTAAACTTCTTAAATGGGAGAACCCCATTTTTAAATTTTAAAGTTTGATCCAAAATTTAGAAAATAAGTTTTTACAGTGCTTCTCTATCTTTCTTTATCTCTCAGAGCTCTTTCTTATTCTTCTGTAACTCATTTTCTAGATTTTATCGCCATTTCGAGTCTTGGTAATGCTATTTCTAATGGTCCTCGTTCTTTTCTCATGCTTCAGGCTTTTCCACCGAGTCTTAGATATTCATATTTGAACTTTTAGTGGTGCTGCGGCCTTCTTCCCAGGAATGTGTTTCGACTATTCCTCTAGCTGATTTTTTACATAAGCGCAAATTTATTGTCATATGATTTTTTGCACCGTACCTTAGACGATACTAATCTATTGATCTCAGAGTTTGATAAAATTTTATCTAATTCTCGACTAGCAGATGAATTATCTAGAAACAATGATTTTTAACACTTGATTCCTTTTTTAGATCTTTACTATGAATTCCCTGCGCTTATAAATTTTGGTGAAAACTATGCTGACGATTGCTCCACCAATCCCTTTATGCTTAATTTAGTTTTACTATTTTACTTTAATTCAAAGATAGTAAATGAAAAGCAAGTGAGATAATTTATCTTGCATTTTTCCTATTTTTGTCCCTTAAAAAGTGTCTTTATCCCCTCTTACACGTAACACCTCAGCTCTCTTTATAGATTTCTTGGTCAGTCAAATCACTCATTATATTTTGAATTGTGCGAGTTATCACAAAATTAGAAAATAATGAATGTCGTAGAGGTCTTATATACTTGTGTTTTTAGGAATATGGGTTCAATGGTGTCTCTCATGTTTTTTTTGGGCATCATGGATTTGAAATCGCTCATGAACTCCTCAAAAATCATAACGTACTCTTATAGGCATTCTTGCCACTGACAACTTATGGTTGTATAATACCATGTTAGCATTAAGTTTTCACTTCTATGAGTAAATCGAGGACTCTAGTCGCTGGAGAAATATTGGGCCAGTTGCTATCTTTCTTAAGTGGCATGTGCTATTAGGCTTTATAGACCCCAGATGATAGGTCCCAATCAAGGCTGTTGATGACAATAATTTAAAAGCAATTTTTTTTTAGCGAGGATCAAACTGCAGTTGTGAATGAAAAAAAATCCTTAGCTTTTGTAATGCTTTTCGACTTTAAATACATGACAAAATATAATGAATTAACAATTGTAACAAATATAAATGAACGTGGCCAATAGTCTACTCTCCCTGCACGCTCCTATATGCCGCCCATGCAACCACGTCCTATTTCATGGCCTTCACTTCATGCATTACTATCCATGTCACCACCTCTCCATTATCTTCATCCATGCTTTCATTTGCCTCCCATTTTCTCACGTACACATGCATGCCTACTTTCTTGTCAACCCTTTCTCATGCATGCCCATTCTTCTGCCAGTTAGCATGTAGTTGCACTTTTACTCCTTTAAGATATAAAATTTTGACAACTTTAATATTTTACCTTTTTTTCTTTTATAAACTTTAATTTATGTAATGTTTCAATGTATAATTATTATATAATTTTGATTGCAGTTTCATCTTTTATTCATTATTAGGTAGAAGATAGCTAATTAAAGACCTTAAGACCAAAGCTCGTTATATTAGAATGGGTCATTTCACCTAATAGTTTTGTTATCTCCCAAACAAAACAAAACCTTGCGCCACCAAAGCCAAGTCATCTCCATCGGAGAAAGGGCTTTGGCCCTCTATTTGGTGGAGATCTATTTCTCCCTTGAACTTCTCATCCTCTTTCTTTTGATTTCATTATTTCCTTTTGTTTATTTTAGTCTAGTTCTTTAAATTTTGGTTTGTTTTGTTTTTTTCAACCATCTAGGTTTCGATCAAATGTGGGGCTTTGAACCGTACCCAATTTTGTACCGGTTTATTGAGAGGTTCCATTGAGCCGTCACAATTACTGACCTCCGTTGTGGCTGCTGGTCTTGGCTGAGTCTTCACTAGTTTTTAATGGTCATCTCCAATTGTTTTCTTCAGTTAGCTTTGCTGACCACTGACATACTCGTTAATCTTAGCATTATCACGCATCTGCTATGGATTCTACCGAAGACTGTTGTCCTCTACCGCCATCCATGTATACTTCACCTGAATATGATTAATGTTGGCTTTAAATTTAGTATGGATTGTGTAATAAAGTGGAAGATGTAATTAGGGTTATTTTCTAAATCTTTTTAAATGTTTCGATTTATAGTTAAATAATTCTCCTTTTTATGAGCTTGTATCTCTCTCTTTTAAAGTCAGTATTCCTTTTTTTTAAGGGTTTGTTGTTCCCCTTTTTGAGTAAGGGTTTGTATTTCCCTTTTTAGGCCACCCTCCTCAATATGGAATATGATTGCTACTCTTTTAAAAGTTTATGTTCAATATACGTGAGTGTGTACTAAAATGCTTTACCTTAGTAATCCTCTGATTGTAACATTGAAGGTTCTCATATGTAATATCTTGATGTTCATCAATAATATAATATCTATGTTCAAAAAAAGACCTTGATTGACCAATTCTATTGTTGATTTTCCTTTCATTACCATTAAATCATAAAAATTAGATTAATTTTAAGGTTAAAAAAATTATTTTTTTATGTAAAGCTCATGTGTTTTCAAAAATTATGGTTTTAAAAACTCATGGAGTACATATTTATAATTTGTTTTTAAAAACATCTTTTCTAAAATCAATTAGGTCTTTTATTACTTACAATACTACTATTTTCTTTATTAAAGGTTTTGATACACCATATGAAAATTTTTAATTAATCAATATGCCAAATTTTGGATTAGTTAAGCTCTTGTTAAATTAACTTAAAATTGGCTTAAGTTTTAAGGTTATTTTTAATAATACTCTTAAGATAATACTTAATTTTAATACTAGTCAAAGGTTTGAAAAATTAATAGTAACAGCCAACTATTATAGAATATTTTGTTAAAATTAACAAAAATGGGTAGTTATGTCATTTTAATTCTTTATTTGATTTCTTTCATTTTTTGTTGCATACATGGCACTACAGTTGACTAAATATCCTTTATCCGATTTGGAGATACATAAAAGAATGTGTCCAAATAGCCCCTTATGCTAACTACCTACTTTGTATTCTTATGCCAAATATCCATTTTTTTATTTTTTTTTATTATAAACACAAAAATTGAAATACAAATACAAAGTAAACCAAAACCTAAAATTACCATTTCCATTCTCTCCTTTGAGTCCCGACAAACCCTACCTCAATTGAGTCAATTTGCATCCTTATCCAACAACTCCCTCAAGCTACATCTCTACAAATGCAACTACCGCCTTTGGAACTCCTACGTTGACCTATCCAATGCCAATTCTATTTCCCACTCCTCTTCTTCTACCTTCTCTATGGACACAATCGCTAGTTTCTGCCATATTACAACCGACCCCCTTTCCCTGCCTTCAATGTGGTTGGTATCCCTGTTGAAGATGATGTTTATGTGTCATTTTAATATTGTATGAATATTAATTGTATAATATTTATACAATATATATATCAAGTAAAATTTTTAATATTATAATAAATGGTAAGATGCTTGTAATGTTTCAAACATTATATAACCTGAAAGAGTTCAAATATAGTATAAAGGAGTTTAGATCAGTGCTAAAAGTTAACAATGTTAAGAGTTATAAATGCTAAGAGTTAGCACTACTAAGAGTTATCATTTTATAAGAGTCAGTGAAATCTAAAGAGTTAGATTCTTATCTATAATGGGATAAAGACCTGAGAATATATTAGTAATGACATAATTACAAGAAGTTGTAAATGGGGCTAGAAAATGTCATTATGCAATTTATTCTTAAACACTATGTTCTTGATCTATTTTACCGATGCGAGTTTATCGGTGAAACCCTTTTATATAGATCAGTGTATATTTATGTTTAGATAGTATAGATGGTTAGTCTTAGCAGATTATGAGTTTGGTGAAAACTTGTATAGGCGTACGGGTATTCAGTGAAGATAGAGTGCTGAATAGACTCACGAAGACCTCCATTAAACATCACATAAAGTCGTTAATGGAAGGTCTTCTCGAGTGAGTAGCATTTGTGGTTCTTTGACCTAAGTACCACAGTGAGTTTGTGAGTGATCCACTATAATTGGTTCTACGAATGTTAGAGACTTTTCATAGTCTGACCGTTGTGTGTCACTGGGTATATATGTGTTCGTAGATACACTTTTCATAGTCCGATGCTCATGAGTTTGGTGTTCATCGATATGTGATCCGTAAACTCTAATGCATGAGTTATATATCTTGATACTCCAATATTGTATTTCAAAAAGTCTTATGGTTATAAGTATAAACTCCGGAAAAAAAATTTCTGTAGGGTTAAACAATATCATAAAAGTATTTACAGATATTGTTTATGATTACGAATCTGGAGATAAGTTCATGGATAACAATTCGATATTTGACGATGAAGATCTATATCTCTGCTCTTTCAGGATATATATGACGGATGAATTATATGTATATGTTATGACATTAACTTGTACAGTCTAACACACTACTTTGTAATATTTGTAATGTATGCATGGGCCTTGTTCATAGACTTATGAAAGAGTTCCATTTGAAAATTTGAGTATGCACCTAAGTAGTCTTATAATATGAAATGTACTCGTTATGCACTAGAGAAGCAAAATAGATTGAATAGTATAATTTAAAAAATTTCAACAAACCAAATATTTATTTCAGTTCCCTTAGGATGTGCACTTGTCAAGACTAATATATTAAGTACATCATTTAATTAGTTAACAAATTTTTTTGACCAATTGGATAATGACAAGTGACATAATTTGGACCCTTAATTGTTTGACTTAAAAATATACCAAAATGATCTTACTTGTAAGACAAGTAAGATTAAATTATTTATTCAAAAATATTTTAATTAACATTATTTGGTTAATAAAGTGAAAAACAATAAGGTATGGCATGTGAAGCATGGTAGAGGCAACATGTTTGACATAGAGAGGGAAATGAACAACTTGTGCCTCATATATTGCATTGAAATCCTTACTCTTTAGATAGTTATTCACTCAATGATCCCTATCGCAAAGGAAACAACTTGACTTTGGCTCATTACCTTTATGGTCATCGCATTTTTGTTCCTTCTACTTGGGTAGTATGCCTTTCTACTCCTTACTTTTCGGAGAGTGAAACTCCTTAGCTTCCTCATCTTTGATATGATTAGGTTTAGATTTAGAATTCTTAGACTTACCTATTTCTCTCTAGCGGCAATTCATGAGTGTCTCTGCCACTGTGAGAGCGTTGGATATATTCTATACTCTGCGCCACTTCAACTCGTTGGCTACCTATGTTTGTAACCTGTCTAGAAAATTGAACAATAAGTCCTCCTCACTCATATTGAGTATTTACAGCATCAATAAAGAGTACTTCTCTACGTACTCCTTAATGGACTTCGTTTATTTCAACTCTTTCAACCACTTGCAAATATCATACGTCAGGATCTTCAGATAGAATTGACACGTTATGTAATACCCCAAATTTTTTATTTATTTTGATTGAATTTATTAGTCAAAAGAAATGGAAGAATTTGATTGGTTGAATAAGTGTAGTATGGTATAAGTGTTTGCATGGAATTAAAACCTATGCTATTAAAACTTTTTCAACATTTGGACCAATAGAATTTTGTCAACATTGTTCAATGGAATTTACTAGAATTAGTTAGATTTAAACTAGATTTTTTATTTAGTTTAGTTATAAATAGTGTTTGGAATTTTTGGACCAATTAAATGCCACCATTTCTAACCAATGGCATTTTTGTAATTTTGAGTTTAGTTGGGGCTATTTTTGGAAAGAAAAATAAAGGCTATAAAAGGGGGAATAGTATTGAAAAATTTAGAGAAAGCAAAACCTTTGGCCGTCCCCTCCCTTTTGCATTTTCTCTCCATTTTTCTTTTATCCCCCTTTAAATTCAACAATTCTCAATACTTCCATTAGTAAATTAAGCCTCCAAATCCTTAATTAAAGCATTCTTCATCAAGTTTCAATGATCAATTTTAAGGTATAAGGTGTTATTCAAGGTGAGTTGATGCTAAAAAATTTTATTGAATATGAATTTGGGGTTTCAAGGGTTAATAGATGAAGTAGCCATGTAGAATTAGTGAATTATGCTTTTAATTTGGTAAATTATAAATTTATTCATTATTTGTGTATTTTGACAAATGAAGGTGAAAGCTTGGCCAAGGATGGCCAAGGGAAGGAGAAGGAGAAGATGTGAGTCAAGTGGAGGAATTAAGCTTATAAGGTTGGTGTACACTTTAGTTTGAAACTTAAATTCTTCCCTTAGGAAATTTAGTGTATATTTATGTATTTTATTAATAGGATGGATGAGTATGTTGAACTATGACATTGAATTGATAATTATATTATTTCTAAATGTATTAAATATGTTTTGAGTAATGGATATTAATTGGTGGTCAAAATTGAAAAGAAAAGAAAAATTTGGCATAAATATGAATTTTGAGGAAATAGGACTTATATGGAAAATTCTGGACTAAATTGTAAATATTTAAAAAATTTATGTCTTTATGTGTATTAGTATGAAATTAGAACTTATATATGACTTGTTGAAGAAATTGGGGCCTAATGGAAATTTTGAAACAAATGGGCCTATAAGTGAAAATTTGAAAATTTTTGGGCTGAATTATTAAATCTGAAACTTATTTGGGTATTTTTGAATATTCTTGACCTATATGAAAAAATTTGGAACATTTGAGCTTATGTATAAAAATCTTGAAAATTTTAGGCATAAAGGTGAATAGTAAAAAATTTTGAGCCTATTTGTAATAATAAAAAAATATATATTTTGGTCTAAATATGAATAATCAGAAAAAATTGAGTAAATATGAATTTGTATAATCATTTAGTTTAATAATAATAAATTTGTGTTAAAATATTTTTTTTAAAAAAATAATGTATTAATAATACTATTGTGACGCCCTAAGTAAACCTGAATATTGGTAGGGGAGGATTGATAGTTGGCATGCCAATAGGGTATTATAGTAGTACTGCGCTGTTTGCTTGTCTGATGACACTACTCTGTGTATCCGATCTGTTATCTATTCTGATCTGTTCTGGATCCGGTGGGTAGTCACCGAGTGGCCGATGCCGGATCATTATCTAATATTTGTCAGCCCATTAGCCAATCTATGGTATCGTGTCAGTGTTTATTTTAGGCGCCTACTTGGATTAATTATAAATATGATATTTGTGTATATATATATTTGATTAATTGAAATGAGAAATCAAATAATGTTTTGATTTAATGAATTGATTAATTGATAAATTTTGATTTATTATGATATATGGAGAAAATTTGGTTATTACTAAAAATTTAATTGTTTATAGATATGGTTTATTGCAAAAAGGTAATAAAATTTTATTATACTGTTTCATCTTTTGTGTACACTCACTAAGCTGTTGTGCTTAGCGCGTTGGATTTACCATGCACAGGTAGTAGAGTTGCCATCATTAAAGACTGAAGAGTAAATCTTTCTGCAGCTGCTCGGAGTCGCTCACATCCTCTCTCTATATATAATTATTTTTTATAGATATTTTGTTTGTCTATAAACTGTTGTATATTATATTATGGACATTAAGTGTATGTGCATGTATATATGTATTTATCCAGAACTGTCTCTTTGAAAACCATGATATATAATATATATTTTGATAATATACTGGATGTGAAATAGTTTTGTAAAGGTTTGATGTATTTATATTGCAATATGAGTTGTGAATATTTGCTGAAAGACAAATATGGAAGTTGGTTAAGAATGGATATTGAAATTTTGGGAGTGTTTCTTTTGTTACAGGTAGTGTAAAAATTCAATTTTTAAGGGAGACTATGTCAGTTTTTCTCTGCAAATGTTTATAAAACAAAAATATTTTTGAAGTTTGAATAATCATTATCGTTATTTCTATTCGATGTTATCATAGCACCCCCTGATCTCGTGTCTCGATGAGAGGTGAGTGAGGAGGGTATTACACTTTAACTCCCATTGCAATTCTACTTATGTATTAATAGTGCAGATACCCTTGCGAATCTCCTTACTTTTCCTATACCACCACAGAATTGCATGAAAGAAAATGTACAAAGTTGTGGTACTTACCTTGTGTTCATCCTGCAAGCCTATAGTGTTCATTTGCCAAAAGAGGTTGTCAAGCTCTTTGACATCCCATTTGCCGCTAAACTCCTTCTGCTTAGAAACTTCAACCCTTAGTGCAACCACTATACCTTGAGTAGCTACCACTCCATTTGTGACCGCTCGTTTGCATAATACCACATCCTCCTTAACAATGTTAAACCCTCTATGTAGCTTTTCTACTTGGGCTTGAACTTTATCCATGGTGTTATAGACATTTCCTTGAAAAGCCTTGACCTAGTCTCATTGCTTGTCAGCATACGTGTCAATGAAGCTGTCGATGAAGGAGTGCAACTCATCCCCTTAAGTGCAAGGCCTACCTCGAGCTTCTTAACTTGCACCTCTAACTCTTTAAGGTAATCTGTTGTGTTGCTCACAGCACCATCGAGCCTCATAACCATGTCCTCTATTTTATGGTTCGGATCAACGGACTTTTTACCTGGAATGCTCCCATGTCTGCTAGCTTTGGGGTCTCTACCCCTCTCTTCAGCTATCTCCGATGATGTTGCAACGTCATTCACCATCTTCTTCGAACCTTCTTTGATACTATTTATAAATAGATAGAGCTCTTATTTGAGTAAACCATTCTCCACACTTGTAATTCTCTCATAGCTTGTAATTCTTTTTAGTAATAATATAAAAAGCATTCTCTTAAACACTTGATATGTTTCTTCGTCTTTTTTCCTTTAAATATTGGTCTTGTAGGCTTCTTAGCACTTGGAAAATGTCTAAAGCTATGTATAATTGAAGGTTAATATTTATTCCAATCTAATAATCTACAATCAAAATTAAAAATGTATAAATAAATATTCTAAAAATATTATCTACCACAAGAATATTCTTAAAAAAAATGTCATCTCTAGAATACTCTCATACCTATCACCAAATAATACCGAATAATAAGTTTAACCCAATTCAATTAGATTTTCTAAAATATTTAGCTCATGTAATACTTTATAAGTCAAATACCCTTTTAAAAACATTATAACATGTTAAATATTTAAGTAATTGCTTAAAAATATTTAGAGTGTAACATTTATTTGAGTTTAGAGAATTTTGTCATAATTTTTTCTTATCGTGATGCTATTGCTCATGAAGCCTAATATAAAAGGCATACAGTATAACAAAGACTAGACCAAAGCTTTAAAAAAAAAAAGAAGACATATTAATGAGAAAAATTGAATCCTTTTTCTTAAGGGCAATCATTTTTTAATTTTATATTAATGTTGCAATTATTTTAATATTTAAATAATAAGAAATTAATTTATTTTATTATTAAAAAGTCAAATTTTAAAAAGAAAATAGTATCTTGGAAAGTTGTGCAAGGGTATAATTGTAATATCACAAATTTTTAATGTTTATAATGGCGATTGAATTATTTCAGAGATAATTAGATATTGTTGTTAATTTTAAAATTTTTTAAATATTACTAAAATTAAATCTTAGTTTAAAGGTATTAATGAAAATAACTTTAATTTTTATGATAGGATTAAAGTTTGTCACGAAATTTAGAATTTAAGATAGATTTTTCTAAGATTGTTTTTGAAAGTAATATAGTTTCTGTATTTTAATCAAATTAGACAATAGTAATGTAATCCTTGTGTGTTCATCAATATTCGCTCTCTATTAGGAAAAGTTTTAACAATTATTTTCTTTTTTTTGAAAAATGATTTTAGGAGAATTTATTAGGAATCGGAGAAGAAATAATCCAATAATCAGCATAAGCCTATTTATATATTATATTTATATAAGCCAATCCCATCTCTCTTTTAGCTAGGGTTTCTTCTTTATCCAATCCAATCCAATCACAGCCGTTGAATCACTTTATCTTCTTCATAGTCGTCGTCTTCACGATGACCGGAAAGGCGAAGCCGAAGAAGCACACGGCGAAGGAAATAGCGATGAAGGTGGACGCCGCAACCACGAACAGAGGCGGCGGCAAGGCGGGGCTGGCGGATCGGACCGGGAAGGAGAAGGGCGGCCACGCGAAATACGAGTGTCCGCACTGCAAAACGACGGCGCCTGACGTCAAGTCCATGCAGATTCATCACGATGCTCGTCACCCCAAAATCCCCTTCGAAGAATCGAAGCTTGTGAATCGTCACACCTCTGTCGTCGTCGAATCCTCGAAGCCCAAACCCGGTATTAGAGGTAGCTTCAAGAAGTGACCAAAATAAAATGATAATAAATTTTAATTTTATCAAATTATCTCTTAATTATTATGACAAATAATTAAGAGTATGGTTACTACTACCGTTGACGCTGCTGCTAAGATTTGCTGTTGTTGTTGATTGGGTTTCGCTTCTTTTCTTTTAACTTTCACTGTCTTGGTATCAAGAATGTATATTGTATTTTGATATGAGACCTTTTATATTTCTATTAATTGTGTGGTGACAAATATAATGTTAAGGTTATGGTAATCTTTTTTCTTTTAAATGTTTGAATTACTTGTGTGTTTGTTTTATAATTGTTTTTTATCTAATCATGATTTGAGTTTTGATGATGCTTAGATTAGGGGAAAAGGGAGTTACTATGTCTGGAAGTGTTGGATTATTTTGGGTGTTAATGGATGTGTTTGTTAGATTCTAGGCTATGCTATCTATGTTCATAATCTTATAAGCAGTGTTTAGTATTTCTCGATCATGTATGAGGGTTTGTGTAGATTCTTGTACTTGGATGTAAACCAATCTTAAATAAAAAGTGTGTCGGTCTTACACAACTTGTTCATGCTTTGCTCAATCAATTTGCAACCAAGCTTCCTTTTCCAAGTTATGTTGTAAGACCCAACTTCTTCATGCTTTGCACAATTAATTTGCAACATAGCTTCCTTTGTCAAGTTATGTTGTATTGATTACAGCACAAGGACTGAATGACATGGTTCTGAGACGAACAGTTGCAGTCCTGATTTGTGAGAGGTTTCATGTGGCCTTGTATGTTACACAATAATTTCTCTAATAAATTGGTTTTATAGTTGTAGACTTGGTAATCACCCCCAATGCTTTTATGAACTGCTGGAACTTTTATGAAAAATTCTATGGTTTTTGAGCCTTATGAACCAGACCAGCTAATAACCAAGCTAATTCTAAACCTCAACTAGATTCTAGAAGTACTTGTTATTTTTTACCCAAAATTTTTGTCCAACATTTGGATTTTGCTGGTTCATCAAGTTAAGCTATTTTAGATAGAATTTCAAAATCTTATGCTGTTAGTATGCTTGTAGTGCACAATTGATTTGTGAATTGGATAGTTGTCTAATGGTGCTATGCTCTTGCCTTAGTAGTTGTGACTCGGACGATTTTAGTTACCACCTATCGGCATTGGAATGGTATGTGTGTTGTCAATATGAATGTTTTGGGCATGGTGATTTCTGAGTTGTAGTTTTTCCACACTATGTTTGGTGATGAGCACTTGTGGAGTGATCATAACATACGTGTAATGTTGTGAGACTCATTTTTTAAATTGGCAATGTTAGGAAATGTTTATTTGCATTTTTGATACTTAATCATCATTGTTTGGATCAGAGTCTATATGTTTGATAGTTGATTTTGCATGCTCTGGGTTATTCAATTTGCATTGTTGAGTAATTGACTATAATTCATTTTTTACATTAAAGTGTTGTAGCCTTATAGGCAATGTGGAACTAAGCAGAGCTTATTTATGGAATAATATTGGTTAATATGAGAATTTAGCAGACTGTGGTGCTTTTTGACATTTTCTTTTGTTGAAAGCATGTTTTCGGAAAAAAGAACATAATATACTTTTTTGTTATTTTTCATGAATGTCATATACTTGGAAAGTTTTAAGTTTCCAAAATAGCTTTTAAAATATAATATTGAATTTTCTTCTATCCCCTTTGCATATAACAATTATTTCATTAAGGATAGAAAATAGCAATGTCTTGCACTATTATTAGTAAAAATTGTTTTTGCTATTTGCTAATATGCATGGAAATAACATAGGACATATAGTTGATATCAATGGAGTTTGTATTATTCAATCAATTGTTTAGTGTTAGATGACTTTTTAGTGGGTTTTCTTCTCTTTCTAATGTTCTTGAAAGAGTTTCCAGTGTGGTGTGAATCCAAAAGTTTTAAGGATTTTTATATCATGTTTGAGCTTTGGCTTGTAATTTGAAGGCTGAAAATGTTTCCAGTGTGGTGTGAATCCAAAATGTATATATCTAATTATTGTTTTTTAAATTATTAAAAAATAATAAAAAATATAAAGCCGGAATATATTTATTATTTTTTAAGAGTATTAAATATTAATGTATTTAAATTTTTTTATTAATAAATAAAATTTTAAAATATAAAATAAAAAATTATATAAATAAAATGGCCAAAATATCCATCTTTTTATTATAATATAACTTTGTTATAATTTTTATTATTTTAATTTTAATTTGAAAAAAGTTACATTAATAATTTATGAAAAAATAATAATGTAAGAAAAAATTAGTAAAAAGAGAGTTAATATTTAACAGAATCGTTATATCAATAGTTTTTTTTTTTTTTTTGTGTAATAAGAAACATCAAGAAAGTAAATGAATAATGTTCAAAACAAAAAAGAGGTCATATATTGTTATTCTTTTTTCTCATAAGTCTTTCTCTTAAAAAAAATTTTACATTAGTTTTTAATAATTAGATCATTTTTTATTTAATGACTAACATTAAAGATAAGATATAATTATTATATATTTTAAAAATTATTTAATTACTAATAAATTTTACTATAACAATAATAATATTAACTTCTCTTTCTTATTTTATTTTTTATTTCTTATCTCATTTAATATATTTTTCCTTTCATTTATTTTGTAGGCTGTCTTTGTCGTTTTTTTCCCCTTCAAATTGCAAATTTTTACTGTAATATTGTGTTGAAATCATGATAGGTTTCTACAAGAGTATTCTTTTTATCCTCTGTTTATTTTGGAACGGAATATGTTCTTTGTTGGATAAAATTGTATTGGATCCTTTGTCTCGATGAAAATCGTTTTCTTAGACATTATTGATGTGGAATGCTGGTCTGCGTCTTTTGATTATCGTATTTTATTCTTTCGGCCATAGTTTGAATAGTGATTTTATATATATCACGCACGCTATGAATAAAAAATAGGTAAATTTTAAGTATTTATAGACACGTAGGTAATATTATTTAATATGTTAGTGTTTCAGGTTAATAGTAAGCGTTCAACTCGTGATAAGTTATATTAGAACAAATATGAATTTTTAGTTACGTGTGAGCTCTCAAAATCGCTTCAATAAAAATTATTAATAGGAATATGAATCCTTCAAAAATAAGGCTCTCAAAATTGCCTTAATGAAGATTGTCATGTGAATATAAGTCCCTTAAAAATAGTAAAATGAGCATTATAGGTCAAGTGAATTTTAAAAATTCTATGTTTTGAGTCACAATAAAAATTATAATGCAAATCTGAATAGTGGAATGAACATTATGGGTTAAGTGGGTTTTAAAAATTCTATATTTTGAGTTACAATAGAGATTACAATATGGGTGGTGGATCTTATATTCTTAGGGGGATGGGTAAAATGAACCAGGTTGGCCCCTTAGTTTGGGTTACACTATTACGATGGCATCACGTGATTAAGTGGAAGAGAATGTCATATCTCACAACGAATATAGATTACAACGTGGGTAATGGATCCTATATGTTAAGGTATGTACTTATGTGTCATCTCTGTTTGTATGAATACTTATTTGATAATATTTATATAATGTATATTTTATTAAATCGCTAATACTCTTTATTATATGGTAATTATGTTTGTCACATTACAGACATTGTATGATCTGAAGGTTCAGATCCGTGCTAAGAGTTAGTAAAGCTAAGGGTTATAAATGCTAATAATTAGTACCGTTAAGAATTAGCAAGTTATAAGAGTCAGTAAGATCTATGGAGTTAGAACATTGTCTATAATGAGACAAAAACCTAATGGTACACTAGTAATGATATAGTTGTAAAAAGTTGCAGTAAGTGTTAGGAAATGTCATTATACAAGTGTGTTCTCAAACACTATATTCCTAATCTATTTTTACCAATGTATGTCTATCAGTGAATCTCTTTCATATAAATCAGTGTATGTCTATATCTGCAGGGTATAGATAGTTATTCTTAACTGACCGTGAGTTTAAAGCTCGTAAAGGCATACAAGTATTCAGTTTGAATACTGGATAGACTCATGAGAACCTCAATAAATATCCTATGAAACCATTAATAATAGGTCTGTGAGTGTGAATTATCCTAAAGTGCATACATGTGATATTGTATTCATTATTATAAAACATGCATCATATACATATTTGTACGCAACGGAAATTCAAAAATATAATTTCCTAAATAATAAACATATAAATTTTTCATATTATCTCATAATTGAAATTATAAGGGTTTGATGAGAATTACCTTGACAAGTCTTTAGAATTTATTGAGCCGGAGTTCCCGCCTTAAAATGTGATTGTTGTAAATTCTAACTCTCAACTTGGTAGGCTTGGATAGTCTAGAATGGTAACTTGATTCTAACAATGGTTTACACACTTAAACCCTAATTTTAACTCTTAAACTAATTAGCTTAACTCATTAAGTTATTGTGGACTACTACAAGCTATCAATTATTTTTGTTCAAGTTTAACACTTAAACAACAAAACATGTTTTCTAGTGCTTTTAGTAAATTCGGCCATTAAAAAAAAAGAATGAACAAAATGAGAAAGTGAATTACTTTGTATGCCTTCAAAACTTGAACAACAAAAGAACTCTCTATTTTTCTTTGCAACAACTTTCAACAAATTAGCAACTTTTGTTCTTTTATTTATTTTATTATATTTTCCCTCCAACAAGTAATTAAAAGCCCATAAGTACGGCAACATTTGTCATTTTTTTTTATAATTGTTTACAATAAATAAAATAAAGACAAAAATAAGAAGGGATGTACTTAGTTAGATTATGTAACCAAAGGAAAACAATTTCTATATTTGTCTAACACTCTTTAGTCCCACCTTTTGACTTGCCCATTTGTTTTGCTTTTGATATATTTATATTAAACAAATCAAATACATGCAATGGAGGAGGAGTACTAGCCAAATTTCACAAGAAGAAGAGAAAATCATTTCTATTTATTGTATGTTACATATTGGTCTTATTTGTTACAAGTCATGCTTTAGTGTTTTTATTTATTTATTTAATTAAATTAAATACAAATAAAACACATGCATAATGTAATAAATAATATTTATTTGATTTAATTAAAATAATAATATCAAATATCATTAGTGTTTTTATTTATTTATTTAATTAAATTAAATACAAATAAAACACATGCATAATGTAATAAATAATATTTATTTGATTTAATTAAAATAATAATATCAAATATCATTATAATTATTTTATTCAATAAATAATTTAATAAATAAAATAATAATATTACTTGTTTAACAAGTAAGGTCATGTTGATAATTTTTAAGTTAAATAATAATTGGTTTACAATATGTCATGTGGCATTATTTTATTGATCAACAACTATTGTTAACTAAATGATGTATTTAACTCTTAAATCTTAACACGTGCACATTTCGAGAGAAACTGACTGTAAATATTCGGTTTACTGGAATGTACTGGATTGAACTATTCAATCCGGTAAGCTGCCTTAGTGCACAACGAGTACACTTCATATTGCGGGAGTCCTTAGGTCTACGTCTGATTTGTCAAACAAAACTGTGTTCGTAAGTCCGTGATCGATGCCCCACGCACACATCACGGATATTACAAATCAACGCAGTAGACCATACAAGTTGAAGTCAAAGCGTATATGTCTAATCTTTCCGTCATTTATATCCTAAATGAGTGAGGATATAGATCAACACCATTAAATTCTCACACGTTTATCCATGAACTTATCTCTAGACATGTATCTCGATAAACAGTATGCACAAACACATTTACGATATTGTTTGACCCTGTGGGAAACTCTTTTCCAAGGTTTATTGTTTATGGTTATAAGTCTTTCTGAGATACCATCTCGGAGTATCTGAATATATAACTTACCCACGTGAGCTGACGAATCCCATATCTGGCCATATTGGACTCTATAAGTATCGGACCATACCCAGCGACACATAGCGGTTAAACCATGAAAAGTATCTGACATATGTGCAACCAAAGTATGATGAATCACTCACAAGTCCACTGTGGCGTTTAGATCAAAGGATCATGTACACTATTCAACTCGAGAGGACCTACCATTGACGGCTTCATAGGATGTCTATTAGGGTCCTCGTTGAGCCTGTTTAGTATTCAGTCCTCACTGAATATTCGTATGCAATACAGGCTTCTGATAAGCCCATAGTCAGTTAAGAACAACCATCTAGACCATTTAGATATGGTTATACACTAATCTATAAAAAGTTTCACCGATAGACCTGTATCGGTGAATGAGATCAGGAATACCGTGTTTAAGAATATACGTGCATAATAATATTTCTTAGCACTTATTGCAACTCCTTGCAACTATGTTATTACTGATGTACTCTCTGGTCTATGTCCCGTTACTGATAAGGTCATAACTCTTAGATTTTGCTGACTTTTATAACTTACTAGCTCTGAAGAGTGCTAACTATTAGCAATTATGATTCTTCGCATTTCTACCTTTAGCACTGATCTAAAATCTTTTAAGTTAGATCTAAACTCTTTCAGATCATACAATGTTTGTAACGTAACAAGCACTGTACCATTTAATTAATGAAATTAGCGATTTAATAAAATGTATTGTATAAATATTACCAAAAACAATATTCATACAAAATGGAATGACACGTAAGTACAAATTTCAATAAACTCCCATTTGTTCTAGTGCCATTCATAGTGGTATCTAATACCCATAGACTCTATGTATTTCTTAAACATCTTTATAGTTAAGGCCTTAGTCAGTGGGTCTGTTGTATTATTTACAGAGTCAACTCTACAAATTATTATGTCTCCTCTAACAAAGATCTCTCTAATTAAGTGGTATTTTATCTTTATATGTTTAGATTTCTGGTATGCTCTCGGCTCTTTGGCTTGTGCTATGGCCCCATTATTATCGCAAAATAATGGGATAAAATCCATAAAGGTATGGGCAATTTCTTTCATGGTCTGACCGTTAAGTGTCTCTAGGTGTAGTTTTATACTCATAAAGTCTGACATGTGTAGATACGAGATCCGTTAGCTCAATTATGTGGGTTATATATCCGATGTTTCGAGATTGTATCTCAGAAAGTCTTACAACTGTGAACAATAAATCAGGAAAGGAGTTTCTCATAGGGTTGAACAATATAATAAAAGTGTTTGTTTATATTGTTCATCGAAATACAAATCTGGAGATAAGTTTATGGATGAACACATGGGGACTTGATGATATTGATCTATATCCCTATTTATCTAAGGTATAAGTGACAGAATAATTATACGTATGCATTCTAACCTTAACTTGTATGGTCTAACGTGCTAATTTGTAATATCTATGACATGTGCATAAGACATCGATCGTAGACTCATGAAATAGTTCTATTTGATGAATCAGACATATATATAGGGAGTCTCGCTATATGAAGTATACTCGTTATACACTGGGGCAACGTACCGGATTGAATAGTTTAATCCAATAAAATCCAACAAAAATAAATATTTGTTTCAAAAAACTATTGGAATACATGTGTGTCCAAACTTAAGTGTTAAGTACATTAATTAGTTAACAATTATTATTTACCGATTAAATAGTGACACGTGATGCATAATGAACCTTCGATTTAGTTAACTCATGTGTGGATTAGTGAAACCCAATTTAGATTAAATGAGAACATAAGGGTAATATTTTTTTAATTAATTATTTAATTGTTAATGCTTAATTAATTAATTAATACTAAATAATCAATTTATTTAGTAGTTTATTCAAATAAACATTACATTTTATAGTATAAAATAAATATTTAACATTTATATTAAATGTTAAATATTTTATTTTAATATATCATATAATATTCATTTTATTTTAATTTATTTTAATTAATTAAATTATTAAATGTTAAATATTTATTTTAAGACATAATATAATAATCATTTTATTATAAATTATTTTATTTAATTAGATTACATTAAATAAAAAATGAGATTACGCTATATATTTAAAAATAATAAATAGATGAGATTTTATTAAGTGTATAAATTTTGATCCAATATATACTTAAGTTAGAAAAAAAAAAAGAGTTATCTAAATTACAAAAGAGGGTATTCAATTTAAATTAACCAAAAAAAATTAAAAGATTTCGATAAAATTATCCATTTTATCAAACCGGAAGGACTAAAATTGTCCCTATATCTTCTTTTTTTTTTTTTTGGAAATATAATTTTCTTTTTTATTATACTCTTTCTTTCCTTTGGTTGTTAGTCTTGTGGCCATTCTTTGAGTTTGATTTGCACAAATTAATGTTTGAACAAAGAGTATAAGGCACCACAAACGGAGGCAGAGTTAACAATATACTAATTACCATTAGGTTAGGGATCAATTGAATATGTAAAAGTTGGATAGGGATTTGAAAATCCCTTTGAAATATTATTGTTCTTCCTTTTAGAAAACCTATTTGAGAAGTTAATTATTGAAGGATTGATTATTCATTAAAATTGTTGAACAAGTATTACTAAAAAGATAAAGAAGATTAATTCAAGTATTATTGGAAATTCTATTCATGAGCACAAGCTTTTGGCTCCTTTATATTGCAAAGAGATTTGCTATTTATGGAAGATCATTTTAAAAAAATACAAGATTCTGTAACTATTAGCGAAAAGACACAATTTATGATTCTGATTAATTTTCTGAGCAAGAAGTATAACATCTTCCATTGCTTCCTTACTCTCTTTATTTTTCATCAAGTTATTGCACAACTTAAGACAATGGAAAAGAAGACGAGTTTTTCAGACGGCAATTTACCGTTGAAGATAAAAAATAAATTGTCGAAAATGTTAATTTTACATCTAAGTTTTAGCTTATGATAAGAATTGTATTTTATAATTAGTTATTAAAGTTGAATTATTTTACACTTATTTATGTGTAAAATAAATTTAACCTTATTATTTAAAATTCTTTATTTAAGCTAACTTTTTTATAAAAAAAATTACTTGTTAAGTAGCAATTTATTTTGTCAAGGTTATTTATAATGTGTGTGCCTCGGCGAAAGTGTTTTTTGGCAAGAGCATCTAATTCATCACGACGACTGGATAACAAAGAAAACATTGTTTGCAAATAAAGCCTTTGGTATATTCACTAATGAATAGGTTCTTACATTATGATTCTAATGATCTCAGTCTTGCCGACTTCGAATAAAAATTTTGATCGTGAAAAAGGGGCTTTGGTCTGTAAATGAATTTAATTTTTAAAAGGAAAAATAATTTTTTAATTCTTTATTTTATAGATATATATTAACTTAATTTTTTATATTTTAATAATTGTCACGTTAATTTTTATTATTAAAATTATATTATTAAATAATTTTTTTTAAAAGCAAAAAAGCAAAAGAGTACTTTTATTCATAATAAAATCAAGCTACCAAATGTCAGTTTAAATAATAATAAATAAAATGACACGTATTATCATATAATTGATTGATTTTTGTAATAAATATATATTTGTTGAAAGAATAAATATTTTTAAAAGTAAATTAAAAAATATATATTTTAGTTATAAATAACACGTGTTAATTGGTTAATATTTTTAATAAGAATACCCTTAAAGTATAGCTTAATATCAATAATATCTATTAATTTAAAAAATATGCAATAATGCCTAAGCATGAAGAATATTTCGTTAAAATTAACAGAATTAAGTGAAATGACTAAATTACCATTTAAAATATACTCTGCCACATTCAAAATATTATTTTTAAAAAAATTAATTTTTTATTAATAATAATAGTGCACCATTTAAAATAAATTAATTTTATTAATAAATTTAAAATTTAAATTAATTTAAATTATTACAAAAACAAAAAAATAATAGTAAAGCGACCAAAATGGCCGTCATTAACAGCAACCATTTCAGATGCTTTAACTACAGCCATTTTGACCGTAGACGACAGCCAAAATGGCCACTTTTAATAACGGCCATAATGGCCAATTTAACGACGACCATTTTAGCTGTTATTAAAGTGGCCAAAATTTGCTATTAACAATGGTTAAAATAGCCATTTTAATTTTTAATTTTTATTAAAAAAATTGAGTGTTTGAATACAAGAATAATATTTTTTAGATAAGGGGATAAATGTATTTGGTTAAAAAAAATAAGGGTGTTTGGATATAAGATTAGGGCTTTATAGATAAAACAGTTTTAAAATGATAATATTACCATTTTGTTACTTAATTTTAACAGGAATTCCCTAACGGTGAAACATTACTACCTATTTATCAAATTAGTGGGTATTACTGAAATTAAGTCATATCTCAGAAGTATTCTTGATAATATTCTAGATATTTACTGTCCACCGTCACCAAAAAATGGCGATTGACCGGTCGTCATTTTTCGGCGATGGTAAAATACTAATAAAGGCCAAATTTAACATCATTAGACTCCATTTTTCATCATCTATATGATGGTGGAATCATTTTTTTTTACAAACAATTGCAGAGAAAATGACCCCATCATTATGTAGATCACGAAAAATAGAGTTCAATAATATAAAATTAAATAATTTTTATCGTCAAAATATTGTTGATAAACAGCGGCCGCCTGATCGTCATTTTCTGGCGACGGTGTCAGTTTCATTTTTTATTTCATTTAATTTATTTTTAAAAATATTTAATAAAAATTTAAACTAATTAAGTCGTGACACGTGTCAGATAATTTGTAGACATTTAACTAAAGATATTAAGGTAAAAGCTATAAAAAAATAAATATTTAATTGTAAAATTTTAATAATAAAAATTAATGTAATAATTATTAAAAAATTGGGGAACTAAATTAGTATATACCCATAAAATAAAGAATTAAAATATTATTTTTCTTTTTAAAAAACGATAAATCTTCTTTGACTGAATAGTCCATCGAGGTCACCTATGGAACTTGTCTGACTCATAGAGATCGATTAAACTGCAATAATTATTTTGGCAATAATCTTTTGATGCTGCTTTGTAGACTTAAGAGAATTTTGGAGAATTTTGAGAAGTGGTTGATAGTTCTTGCTTCTATTTTTTTTTATAATGAAAAGATATACTTACCCCATGCACGCAACTTTTAAGCCTTTTTTTTTAGGTTTTATGACTCATCAATTATTATGCATATTGTCCCATGTCACTAATTTGATAGATAAATAGAAATTTGTGGTATAGTGATGAAGGGTCATTATCTCTATATTTTTCGAAAAATGTGAGCTTATAGTATTACTTCACATTTTTTATTTATTGTGGGTTGTCTTTTGAATTTGAGATAGGTCTCAAATTTAAGGTGGTTTTTGAGCTCGTTGGCCACTCACTCTTCTTTTACTTTAAGGACTAATCTCATTAATCTCTCAAAATAAACTTTATGAGCAATTATCCTTTGTTAAATAGTTCATTACACATAAGAATAAGATAAATGCATTTCATGACAGATATACTCTTAACTCGTTAATTAAATTTCATATAAGCACCGATTATTTTTAACAAAATCCCATGTAGTTATTATTTTGTGAAAAAAAGAAAAATAATGCATTTTAATTATCAAATGAAAGAGAATAATTATTTGATCCTTTCAAATACTAAGGCCAAGGAGAGTAGAAACCAAATCCATGAACCTTTTAAAAAATTAAATAATTATATAGGCAAATGTTAAAATTAAGTAGAGCTAAGATCCGATCCATAAAGACCCATTTCAGAAGCCCAAGCCCAAGTCAAAGCCCAATTCCAAAGAGAAACTAGGGTTTTGCATTTCTCTTATCGTTTTTATATCTCTTAGACAAGTAACGACTTTGGGGAAGGGACTGCTGCTCTGCCGTTCGTCTGTCTCACCGTTTCTGTCGAATCTGTAAGTTTCAGGAATCTTAGAGAGCTTTGAGGGGACTGGTGATTTGTTGAGTTCGTGATATATGTTTGCATCTTTCATTTTAAGTTCAATTGAATGCAATGAGTCCGTGTCATATGTTTGCATCTTCATTGTTGTATTCCCATTCAACCTATACATACTGTATGTTACGCTACTACTTAGAAGCTGGACTCTTGCTTTTTTCAAAACTTTGGAACAAATTTCGTGGACACATTGAAAAGGAGAAAAATAGAACAAAGAGTTTTTGCGTGTTTCTCAAATATGTTGTTTCTGTCAATAAGTAAAGAACATCTTGAATTCACTTTCTGAGTTTTGAAACTAGTGTTTAGACACAAAAAGAGATAATGAAAAAAAAAAAAAACCCAAAAAGAAAAGCTTTCCTTATCTGTTGTTGGATTTTATAAAATTGGTTATAGTTTTTTTTTTTGGGGGTCATTTTTGATAATATGCATCCCATTTGATTATGTCTTTATTTTAATATGATGATCTATAAAGTGCAGGTAAGAGATGGTTAAGCACAACAATGTGATCCCTAATGGGCACTTTAAGAAGCATTGGCAGAACTATGTCAAGACCTGGTTCAATCAACCTGCCAGGAAAACTAGAAGACGCATTGGTCAGTAGCTTATCTATTTTGCTGCTTTTATGTTCTTGTGATTTCTCCTTTTATAATTTGTTAGGTTTTAGTTCTACATGCCAGTGTTTGTACTTGTTGGAACAAGATCCGTATTTGATGCTGCGTAACTAACTCTTGTTGATGAATCTGTTATCAGCTCGTCAAAAGAAGGCTGTGAAAATCTTTCCTCGTCCCACTGCTGGGCCTCTCCGCCCCATTGTTCATGGACAGACTTTGAAGTATAACATGAAGTTAAGGGCTGGCAAAGGGTTTACTCTTGAAGAACTCAAGGTCGGTTGCTGTCTTTAAGCCTATCTATTTATTGCATTCTGGTTGCCATATACTGTGTTGTAATGCCTCATCTTTGGTTTTCACTCATTTGATTAAATCCATGTTCTCTTTACATAATTTAAGCCTTTGTGATTTTGTTTCTTAATCACACTGATTTTTCTATCATTAAAAATTGTGACTTGCACTTTGGACATGTTTTCCAGTTAAATGAATTGTGTCAACTTGTTTTTTATTTAATAATTTTCATTTAGAATAATCTTAAGGAAAAAGCTTTGTGCTATTGAAAATATATTGTTACTGTCAGTGTGCTAAAGCTAAATTATATTTTACATTGCCAAGTCTAGCACATTAGGTATTTTTTATCAGGCTTCCTGTCCATATTTGCTGTTTAGCCCATCATATCTGTTGGTACTGTTGATTCTATGTTTCTCTTTGTGGATATTAACTCCTTACATTCTAATGCAGGCTGCTGGTATTCCCAAGAAACTAGCCCCAACCATTGGCATTGCCGTGGATCACCGTCGTAAGAACCGTTCGTTAGAGGGTCTCCAAGCTAATGTTCAGAGGCTTAAGACATACAAGGCGAAATTGGTTGTCTTCCCCCGACGTGCGCGAAAGTTCAAGGTAATGGTTATAGCAAAAATATGTTGAATGCACATTTTGTTGTCGTTGTCTTTGCACTCTAAATCTTTTGAGTCTTCTCTGTATGTAGGCCGGTGATTCCACTCCTGAGGAATTGGCTACAGCAACCCAAGTCCAAGGGCCTTACTTGCCTATTACTTGTGAGAAGTCTACAGTGGAGCTTGTGAAGGTCACTCAAGAGATGAAATCCTTCAAGGCTTATGACAAGCTTAGAGTAGAGCGGATGAATGAGCGTCATCTTGGAGCTAGGTTGAAGAAGGCTGCAGAGGCTGAGAAAGAGGAGAAGAAGTAAACAAGTTTGATCTTCATTTGACAGCATGTTGAAGTCCCAATGTGGGGCTTCTTTTTAGCAATTAGGTTTTTTCTTCTGTTTGTTGTAGTTATTTGAACTATTTTTGTGGACTTTTTGCGTGTTGTTTCAATACTCTTCTGCATGTTAGTACACTCTTTTGCTGAACTTAACAGTATTCCATGTTGGATGGACAGTGAACCTTCACTTTCATCCTCGTATGCCCTTTGGTTATAAAACGTTCCAATTTGACTACGGTAATGCTTTTATAGTGAGAAATTCCTCGGTGACCCAGAAAGTGAAATTGCCTACTACTGCTGAACGATTATTTGACGCGGTGAATAGCATCGTAGGTAAAGTTTCTAAGTAATGGAGTAAGTAAACAGAAGAGCACAGTTACTCGCTCTGGTTCTGTTTGGATCCGTAGCAATGTGCTAACCTACAAAATGACCCTTCATCTCTCTCTCTTTATTTCTTTAAATGTAAAACATTTCATTTAACAAAATCAGAAGAACAACAATTTTTTTATCTTATCAAGGGCTCAAACTTAAGTCTTCGAATGAGACCCTTCTCTGTGATTCTTTATAATTCTTCAAGTTTCTATGATCCCTTTCTGTATTTGATGTAAGTATGTCTCATATGAATAAATTTTTGTTTAAAAAAAATTACAGACGAAGAAAAGTGATCACTGTCTATTAAATGAATTTAGAGATGAGTGTAAATTGTAAAGAATAAAACTTTTTTTAGGTAATATATTATCTTGTTTAAAATAGTAATTAGTGTTTTGAGTATTTTAGTAAAAAAAATATTTTATTAAAAAGTGAATTTACGGTGGATTCAAATAACCCGTTCAATGTGAAATTTTTAGACAATTAAAAAATTATGAGATCATGAAATCCCTGGAGATGGGAATTAGACAATGAAAAAAATTATGAGATCATGAAATCCCTTAAGATGGGAACTATGCGTAAAGGATTTAAGGTTTTGAAATAAAAAAGAATTTTTTTTATATTTTCTTTGATGATTTTGTATGACACGTGTAAATATTGTAATTTATCTTTTAGGTGTATTATAAAATTATGAAATATAAAAATTTAATTGTATAAATAAAGTAGTAAAATTAATATAAATATAAACAAGAAAATAAATTTTGACTTATGCAACAATGAGATACATGTAGTGTTGTTTTGAAGTAAAAGAGACCTCCCTTGTGCGGTAAGTGTGATTTTCATCAATGACAAGATACAACTCAAATGTTATCAATTACTCACATTGAAGAGCATAATCATTGGAAAAAAAAATCAAGTTTTACAATAATCGCAAAAAAATAGTGTCTGCAAAATTTTAGAGTATAACTTAGGATATATGCATGTATTTAAAATATAAAATGACCTTATTAGTAAGGTTTAAGGCATTAATATTAATTAGCATTATTACTATCAGGCTTGTATTTAGTCGATGTCCAAATAGTGATTCAGCCTAATTAAAAGAGCATTGTTATATAAAAAAGAGATCGAACATGTTAGCCAAAGCCCTATACAATAACTGACAAAGAGAAATTAATAGGCCTAGGGTGTTGTCGATCTAGAAAATAAGTCCGTTAGGTCTACAAATTATCGAAATACCCCTCTGGCTAAGAGGAGACCTAATGCGAGCACGTAGCAAAATTTTATTCAAACTAAAGATCCTTCATATTTTCATAACAAGAAATGAACGAGAAACTTGAGTTAGGTTCGGAAGTGGATTGATTAAAGGGAAAAGTTCACAAATAGCCTCATTATTTTTTTATTATAATATTTTAACCAACTTAAAATTAAATATACTTTATTAACCAAACATAAATATTTTGGACACATTTGCCCATTTTCTCTATTAATTTTTCACTCACCCGAAAATCAATCAAAAAAAGCAAAAATTATCAAAATTCGTTAGATCGAAAAATTTGAAGTTATCACTGCATAGATCGAAGCTTTTACAACAGATTTCTCACTTCAAACAAAGAAAATGGCCGATTTTTGGTGAGTTTTGTTTAAGTTTTGAAAAATTTAAATTTGTTTATAACATGATTAGAATTTATATTTAAAGCTAGCAATAGATGAAATTATTGAATTCTATGTGAAAAATGGGTTTGAATGGTGTAAGAAACGTTGAAAATGGGCAAAAAATTGTGATTTTTGGGTCATATTCGCGATGCAGACGGCGGCTGGAGCGGCGACGGCCACCGTTGCCAATCTCGGGGCCATCTCGGGCCCGAGATGGCCCCGCGATGTGCGTTAAGGGCGCATCGCGGGCGCGCAACGCGGACCCGAGACGGCCCCGCGATGCGCGTTTAACAGGCGCATCGCAGGGCCATCTCGGGTCCGCGATGCGCGCCCCGCGATGCGCCCTTAACGCGCATCGCGGGCGCACAACGCGGACCCGAGACGACCCCGCGATGTGCGTTCAACAGGCGCATCGCGGGGCCATCTCGGGCCCGCGATGCGCCCTAAGGGCTGATCGCGGACGTCCGCGATGCCGCAAAATTCGCGCCACGTGGCGCAAATTTTTTTGAATTAGGTTTTTTTTTAAAATTAAATTTAATTATGTTTAAATTAATTAAATATATTTTACATTAATAATTTAGATAAATGTAATTTTATTTAAATTAAATAAAAGATTTCATAAATTCTATTTAGAAGGAATATTGATCTAATAGATGGGAAAATTTACTTAAATGACTCATTAATTTTAATTTTGGTTTGTAACATTTATTATTATTATTATTATATATGATTATTTTGATTTTAATATATAATTAATGTTGATTAATATTAATATGTTAGTAAATTAATTATTAAGTTTGGTTTGATTTTATTATTATAATATGTTGATTAATATGTTAGTAATTAATTATTTTAATGTATTATGTATGTTAAATTAATTGTTTTTGTAAATAATCTTTCTCTGATTATTTTTTTTTTAATATTAATGTATTTTGTTTATTTTTTTTTATTGTTACAGGAAAGAGAACATATCGAAAGAATATAGAATTCCAGAGCATATGTTTTTTCGTGCATCAGTGACGGCTTATGCTAAGATGTGGGGTCTAAATTGTATTAAGGATAAACTGACAACAAGTCAGAAAATATTATTTAGGCAGACGTGTATGGGGTATTTCTTAGATATGTCAGAGTTGACATTCTCTGGTATTTTGGTGCACGAGTTATTGTTGCGTGAGGTGCATACCTCTAATGTAGATGATGAGATGTGGTTTTACATAGGGAGGAAACGCATCCGTTTTAGCCGGCAGGAGTTTGTACTAATCACTGGACTACAAATGCGAGATTACCCTCCCGCCCAGCAGCTGCATAGGAAATTGGGCACTCGATTATGGGATACATATTTTTCTGAGGTAAAGAAATTATCTTACATATTTCTTGATCAATGGTACGCACGTCTAAATTTGGAGAAAATGGATGATACAGATGCAGTAAAGTTGAGTTTATTTTATTTTGTGCATCGTGTTTTGATTCCACGTGACGAGCGTAGTGGAATTCAAAATTTTGTTTTATGTTTAGTGGATGACCTTGATGAGTTTAATAAGTATCCATGGGGCAATATTGCATGGACCGTACTTCATAACTTACTTAAGAAGGCTGCATTCCAAAAACTTGAGAAAATAAAAAGGAAAGGGTTTGCACAGAAGAAGTTTGAGAGTTACAACGTATACGGCTTTTCGCACGCATTTCTGGTACGCCATATGTACTTAACTTTTTGATCTTAATTATATATTTTATTTGTATACGTCAAACTTATATTTTAAATATAATTATATTAGATATGGATTTTTGAGGCAATTCCAGTGTGCGGAGAGATTTTTGGTTATCATAATGGTGATCGCTTCCCTCGTATTTTGAATTGGACGACTCAAGGGACTCTATTGTTCGATGAGGTTCAGGATACAATGTTAGCAAAGGATTTGGTATGTGTTGATATGAATGTAAAATATATATATTGGTTTATAACTTTTATTTTGTTTTAAGCGTAACTTAATATGGTTGGTTGATTTATAGGTTCTTTCGGTACATCGTAAATTAGTACCAAAAGACCACGAGAAGAGAGAGGCAATTGTGCGCCTAGCTAGACGTGTAGGCATTCCAAGCGGAAGTTATGCTGGGGACTTACCAAATATGTCTGATTTCAGCGAGAGCAAGCGCCCCAGGACCTATGCCCATTTTAGCGACCCTAACGATGATGTTATGGATGTGGAGGGGGGTGGATATGAATGGACAAACCCACAAATGTCAGCACCAGTGGCAGGAGCAACGGTATATTACTTATTTACGTGATTAACTAAAGAGAAATTTCAATATATTTCTAATATTTCTAAATAAGTCATTAACTATGATTATGTTTCTTGTAGTCTGAACACAGTGCATCTGCAGACCATGGTGTAACACATCAGATTGAGCAGCTGCGGGAGGAGATGATTAAGAGAATTGAGCATACTGAAGCTGCACTTCTACAAAGAATGGACAAGAATAAAGATGAAATTTTAACAAGTGTTAATCAACTCCGGACCGATCTTACACAGCAGATGCAGCAAATGATGATGTGGTTTAGGCAGTCATGCTCATTCCAACAGAACGAAAGCCATAATATGGTAAGCAAAATAAATTTTAAACACAATTACCTTAATTGCAGTTTTATTTATTTTAATATATACGTATATTGTAGTATGGAGAGAACACACCGGCAGGCTGTCAATATGATTTTCAGACCCCAGCTACTGGTCATGATATATTGCCCCAGCCACTGATTGACAGTCCTGCAAGTGTTGAGATCTTGCCTACCCCGCATAAGGGAGTAAGTCAATTTGGGAGACAGTATAGGCCTGCATGGTATTTGCACACCCCATATACAAATCCATTTCCACAAAGGATACACGAAAAGAAGAAATTTGAAATTGAAGTGCAACCTCAAGCAGACATGAATCCGTTGCAGCCGATAGACTCGACTATCATGGTTCAGTTTTAGGCTTGGATGGACAAGGATGAGGGTGTAGTCAGCTTACCTGGGCTAGAAGCTAACCCGACATAGTTTCGGGAATTGCTACACAGTTGGCTGGATGACTTTGTAAGTAAATTATTGAATAATTATCCCCTTGCAGTTTTTTTATAAATTTATAGAATCACTTGACGGTTATTATTTCTAAATGCAGCATATTAATGAGTATTTGAAGGTGATTCGACTTAGGCAATACGGTTGCACTAATGCATTGCCTCAATTGTCCACTTCTGTGGATTCGTACTTCTTTGTGAGTGATGAATTAAATTATTTATATTTTGTTATTTCAATTTTATTGATTATTCGATGGCCCTGCATTTGTAGGAGTCTTTTAGACTCTTTTATGAGCAGCACAAAAATGACATTACTGGCATTGTATGGAGTGATGAAGTGATGGCATATGCTCAAGGCGCTAAAGAAGATTTACTCGGTGCACGTATGTGGATTGAGGTTGATAAGGTAAATGTTGTTATTTTTGTTTATAACTTGTAGTACTATTTTGTGTGAATGTTGTTATTTTTGTTTATAACTTGTAATACTATTTCTAAGACTTATTTGAATTTTATGTAGGTTTATATTCCTGTCAACTATAATCAACAGCATTGGGTAACGACTGAGGTGGACATCTTGCATCGGCAAATATTGATCTATGATTCTAGCATCAAGGGATTTGCCGATGGCGTGATTGAGAATCATGTCCTGCCATTAGCTATGTTGTTACCCCGTTACTTAGATGCTTGTAGATTATATGAGCAACGACGAATTACACCTGACTTAACCCCTTTTCATGTAATTAGATTAAAGGATGGAGTGCCACAACAGACAGTGAATAGTGGAGATTGTGGGGTTTATGTTTGTATGTTTATAGAGTTTTTGATGTGTTGTCATCCCTTAGATTTTGGTCCTGAGCATGGGTCATTTTTTAGGACCAAAATGGCGACCGACTTATGGAAATGTGCAAAAAAGTAGTGAAATGATGTTGATTGATTTGTATGTTTTTATGTATGTTTATAAAGATTGTAAAATGATGTTGATTGATTTGGGTAGGGACGGGAGGTTCCCTTTACAGCTAAGAGATGTGAGAAATATTTGAAGTGTATTTTCTGCAGGTTTATAAAATATAGATTTTGAGAAAAAATAGGGGAAACTCTGTCCGTTTTAATCCAGAAATTTTAGAAAATAAAATAAAATTTCCATGTTTATAAGAGTACAAATAAAGTCCATAACTACATGACTTTAAAATACAAATACAAATATAACTCATAAAGAACACATCAACTACCATGTAATGGAATTGGGTTTCGACAAGTTTGTCGATTATGTCCATGCTGCTTACAGCGACTGCATACATTCTTCGTGGGAGCCTCACCTTGCGATAGAATTCTATTCTTCCGACGTCTTCCTGATTGCCGACGTACTATAGGAGGCTGGATGTCAGCAGCTCTCAACTCCTCTGGAACAATCCAATCTAACGGATGACCAACCGGATTTACTGGTTCACTGTATGCACGCAACAAACACTCAGTCATGTAATATCGCGAACAAAGAGTCTGGTACTGGAATCTGACCTGCCTGTATACTGCAAGTGCATGAGGACACGGTAGTTGCCGCATATCAAACTTTTGACAACTACATGACTTTCCCGGGATGTCCACTATTCCATTTCTTTTTCCGTCCTTAACAACAAAACGAGATCGATCTATTGCATGCACCGTCATGCGAGCGGAATCATCATTGTGCTTCCAAATCTTGTTATGGGCCCAAGTGGTCAAGAAGTTTGACATATTTTCTGCAGCCTCACGTCTCTCAACAAACCATTTTTGCATTAACTCTCGGATCCACTCAATTAAGGCAGTCACCATCATGGCACGTGCATCCTTCGCAACAGCGTTAATGCTCTCTGCAATGTTGGTGGTCATGATGTCATATCTTCTGAATGCTCCCAATGATCGAGCCCATTTTGAAAAACCAACCTCTTCCTCCAAGTATCTCGTTGCCTCCGGTTTCATTTCTCGCATCTTATATATTTCCCTTTGAAAGTCAGCTATGCGATACGCCTTGGCAGCAACAAAATAGGAGGCCAAGTATCCCCCTCCTTTTGTTGTATGCGATGGTATCTTATGTCGTGCTACCAAATTACCCTTCAAGTGATGGATGCATACACCATGATATACATTAGGAAATACCTCTTTAATGGCCTTCTCGATACTAGCATGTCGATCAGATATAAATACAAGGTTCGCAAGATCGCCAATAACTCCTCGGAGTTTTTCCATAAACCACTTCCATAAAGCATCATTTTCAGAGTCAGCAATACCCCATGCAAGTGGAAAAATCTGGTTGTTTCCATCCTTGCAAACAGCCACAAACATTGTTCCCAAGTATGCATTTTTTAAAAATGTACCATCAACTGCAATAACCGGTCGGATGGAAGACTGGAACCCTCTAATACATGGTCCAAGAGCCATGAAGAAATATTTAAAGTGCTTGCAATCGTCAATCTCCAAATGTGTGACTGTACCAAGGTTCTGTTGTTCCAATATATGACAGTATGCAGGAAGTAATTTATATGAACCCTCTGGAGTACCACGTATCAACACCAATGCATGCTCCTTAGACCGCCAAGCAGTAGGGTAAGTTAAGTCCACACCAAACTCCGCACGTATGTCTGCTTGGATTTCCTTCGGTCTATAAAGTCGACTCGCAGATGCAAATTTATTTTTTATAAATTTGCCAATAATCCGAGACTTTGCTTGTCGATGACCATCGCGCAATCGATCTAATTGGCACACGTGACTTGAATCAATTATGCGCACAATAAAATGTTTTCTTGCATCTGTCGACACTGCACGTAATTGCCATCGACATCTATCATCATCACATTTGATCTCAAAACGATCTTTTGTCGACCTTGACACTTTAAATCTCCAATTACCTTTAAGTGCTACCATACTAATAGCCTGGTGAAGTTCGTCTTTGCTATCAAACAACTTTCCTACATACACATCGTCAATTCCACTACTCGATATCTTATCTGAAATGACCAAGTCTGATAGTGGTATTGGAGGCATAAACGCAAAGGGATTTTCCGCTTCACAAAAATCTATTCTTCTAGCTTCAACATTTAGGGAGCTTGTCGAAACATAACAACGTCCGCCTTCTGCTAAATCATCCCCTTCTAAATTATCAACATTTCTAACATCATCATAGTCCCCTTCCACATCCCCAACATTTTCAATGTCATCACAAGCGTAATGTGTATAGGCTGGGTCTTCATTAAAGGGTATAGGAGAAACATTGTGATACTCGTTCGTTGTGTTTGCAGGAACCACTGCTGGAACTGATAGAGATGTATGGCTCACTTGGTTGCTACCGCTAGCTGACATAAAATGACCATGAATTGATGGTGGATTGGGGGGCTGTACATTATCTTCATAAACAGGAGCTCTAAGATCCACTGTTACACATAAAGGACAGTACGATCTTCTATTGGCGCTTAAAAAAAATCGAACATCATTGTCATTTCTAATCTCAATAGGCTTTAGGTTATACCTCGTTGCATCAATTTTGATTTTCAAAGTCACCTTACACTTCACATTGTCGACTCCCAAGGTATAACCTACTGCATTTAAAAGATCTTCAAAATTAATATCTTTCGAAACCGAAATTCCAAAATTATTATAATCAACATAACTTTCTTCCCCGTCACTAGAACTCTCCCACTTTCCACCAAAACAAATAACTATCGCATCACACTCCATATGACCTGAAAAAATAAAAAGGATTAGGAAAAGTTCACAAATGAAAAATTTAGTAAAATTTTTTAAAACGATAAAATATTTAAAAATAGAAAAAATGCGCATCGCGGGGGCACATCTCGGGCCCGAGACGTGCCCCCGCGATGCCCACAGATTGCGCGCCGCGGGGCCATCTCAGGCCCGAGACGTGCCCCCGCGATGCGCACAGATTGCGCGCCGCAGGGCCGTCTCGGGCCCGAGATGCACACAATGTGGGTGCCGCGGGGCCATCTCGGGCCCGAGATGTGTCCCGCGATGACTAAATCGACGGCCGCCGCAGCGACCGCCGTCTGGTTTTCGCCAAACACACTCCAAAACTTATTTTTGGCCGGATTTCAACGCCGTTTATACCATTCTAACTCATTTAGTTGGTTAATAACAACTACTTTTAACTTCAAATGTAAATTTATCTAATTTCTAACAAGTTTAGAAAATTTACCCGAGCTATTTCTTTGATTTGATTCGAAGCGATCCTCAGCAACCCTTTGATTTTTAGAATAATAACTTCAAAAATATTCGGTAAGCTATTTCTTTAAAGTTTCTTTAAACTTAAAAAAAAACAAGAAGTTATAAATTTGATATAAGGATAAATTTGTCCAAAATTAAATTATTTGGCTAATAAAGTATAATTATTTTATATTTGGTTAAAATAAAATAATAAAATAATTTAAAGGTTATTTGTGAACTTTTTGATTAAATTGCATTATATAACATGATTATCCTCAATTTGGTCTGAGAATTGGGCCACATTCTGCCTTAAGAACTGAATCAAGCACACAAGAAGTATTACACTGGAATTTCTCTTTAAAAAAGATAAGAACCAACCCAATATATGATTACATCTCTTCAATCTTGGAAAGGATTGAAGGATTATCTAATCATGGTTATTTTATTATGATTGAACAATGCATCTTTGCACTATATAAGGAATGTATTATCCAATGTTTAGAAAAGAAAATACACATACAATTAAGAAATCAATAGAAAAAGTTAAGCATTAGCAAGAACCCAAAAACTCTTTTGAGGTATCCGTTCGATTTTCGAGAACTCCCAAACACAGAACCTTCTTGCTAGTTGAACATTCCCACATACAGCAGAATTTCTTTGTTGTTTACTGACTTGAGCATTGAAGTATTTATTTTTGTAGAATGAAGGCCCTGTCTTAGAGAAATATTTCAGGAACTATTCGAAGGAAAACACTATGCCAAATTCGAGATTCTAGCGAAGATTTAAGAGACCAGAAGTAATTTCTAGATGTTTTAAAAAATTGAGAACTTCAGTGGCACTGTCTGTGGGGAAAGAGCTATTGTAGAAGCTTTTTTTCTCACCCAATAACCAAGTAATACTAGAGTAGCAACCATGAGTCCATAATAGAGTGGTTTAACCAGTTTTAAAAATCCTCCTGAAGGGTTTCTTACTCAGGAAATTGCCGACTTAGGCAACAAGCTCACTCTTGGAGTGACTGCACTCTTCACCAAATTGCTCAAGAAAGACCTGGTCTAACTCTCAGCTAATCTGTACACTCTTTCATCATGACTCAAGCATAAAAAAGAGTGCCCGAAAGAGCAGGGGTGAGTATCCTTACTAACCATGAGCTGAGTACAAAGCTTACGTTTCAAAGAAGAAAGAAGATATGAAGGCTTCCATCTTGAAGGAAGTAGAGTTGATGTACGCAAATATGAGTCAAGTAGAGTAGACTGATGACGTCTTAAAGATGGTAAAAAGAGTGAACCAGGATTCTTTCACAGACGCCATCAAATTGGCTTTGAAGCCAGAGAAATTCAAGATCTCTAGTTTCCTATTTGTTCGACGAAACTAGTGATTCGGAAGAGAACATCCTCTACTTCAACTCTAGGATAATAATGCACACTTACGATAGAGACTTTGTGTTCCTATTAAGCTTAAGGGGATCAATACAACTTTGGTTCTGCAGCCTCTCATTGAATTCAATTTCTTCATTTAAAGAATTCACTGAGCAATTCATCAAGCAATCCCTGTGAAACTAGAGAGGCTGAAAGACAACTTTGGATTTATTCTCAATGAGATAAGACTGCACTCATTCAATTAGAAGCTTCCTACAATGCTTCAACAAGGAACTGAGTAAGATAAGAAGCTATGATTTAGAGATAGCAATGCAAGCTTATAAGTAGGCAATGAGGCATTTCACTATCTACCACAAGTATGTGATTCGAAAGAACTTTACTTCTTTTGAATTAATTAACTAAAAGTCCATGCAGTGGATTAGAAAATGGGAGATTGAAATTGCATCAAAGGAGGCTTCTATTATCACTGTGAAGAAGCTCGAGAATACCCCTCCAAATCAGAAACAAGAATCAAAATTGTAGTAGGGGAAACGTCCTAAACAACGGGGGAATAGAGGAGCAAATAAAAGGACTTGATGGTCATTAGAATCCTTGATTCTTCACTTGCTTGTATTACACATCTTACCTCTACCACTTACATATCCATGCATTCATGTTTTATTTCTTTATTTAATAAATATTAAATACAATAAAACATGTGTATTATTGTAATAAATAAGACTTGCTTGACTTTAATTAACAGGACCCGACTCAAGACTCTCTACAGCAGATCCCAACAACCCTGTCGGGCACCCCGACAGAAGTTTCTCAGAATATAACTGGGCAAGATAAAAAATTTCCGTGAGGCGAACCCCTTTTCAGTTCTTACTATTACTGAGAAAATCTTGTAATATACATGAAAATGACATCTTGATTTTTCAAAAAAAAGGGGCAGAGTTTCCCATGTTTTTCAAAAAATCTATATAAAACCTGCAAAGAAATTTCACTTCTATTTCAAACACTTCTCAATACTACTAATTCGGACCTCTGGTCTTTTCCAAATCAAATCCAACACAACTCAATTGTTTCATTTGAATTACCAAATAAGCATAATCATAAAAAGCAAAAACGATCATCATAATATCGAAATCTCTTCTTGTTGGTTCAAAACATACATACAAATATACATGCCTACAACTATTATGCATAAAGTAAAGGGTGTTATTTAGCACATTTACATGTACAAAAAATGATCTTCAGATTCGGCCCACTACTCAGCAATAGGAGAATCAACAGCTTGCGTATCGCAACCTACAACTGGGAATGGGTGTTTAAAAAACATAAAATACAAAACGAGTGAGCTAAAGGAGCATAGTGAGTGTAATTAAGATTTCAAGTAAAATAACATTTTGCATAGATAGCAAATTCTGAAGTACACGAAGAAATCATGCTTCTAAAACTAATATAAAGCTGTAAAACAGTTTCTAATATCATATGCAAATGAAATCTTACCGAGTGGGTTTTATCTACATCTTTGAAAAATAATATCCAGAATCTGTATAACATAATAACTGCTATGTGCATATGAATGCATAAATGCTATTGGTAAATCGAAAACTAGTAAAGTCCTTGCTCGGCCATTTTATTTCTAAACTGTACCAATGGTAACCCTAAAGTTCTATACTCACGCAATGACTCAACTAGCACTGCACACGTGAGTAGGTCATGGGGCACCTCAACTGGCAGCACCAGTAGTGACATCTCAAGACATCTCATTGGCTATGCAGCGGAATCCTACATCGCATACATATAGCGAGACAATATCCTGTACACATAGGGCGACTCACATGACTCGACATCCCAACTTCTCGAAGTTAGTGACACACCCCCAAGACCTGCCCATGTGCACGGGATATACCGGCTGGGTCTAATACAATCATCACCATTATAATCTGAGGGTACCAATGGCCTTTAAAACAACTGTAAAAATTTTAAAACTGTTTCTCAAATCGAACATGTAAAAGCATGTCTATGAATATATATCAAGATCATAAATCATGGTTATGCATCGAAAGCTTATAAAACATACATATTCATTATGCGAAAACATAATAAACGAAAAACAAAAGAAATGACAGATTTTCACTCACAACCGCTCCGCGCTCAATTTTGCTCCTGATTTTTGCTCCCGTTATCGCTCTCGGTTATCTTCACCTATGCGCCATAAATGGCATTTAGAACCAAATCAAATGCTAGAATCTCATTTAACTACTAAACACCCTAATCGGCATATAAAGCTTGGATGCATACTACTTCCCGATTTTTATTTACGGAGCCATTTAATCTAATCTAACTCACCATCTGACGCTCTGAAAATTATTGAACGCCTTATAACTTGGTTGAACATAATTGCCCTTCACGTTTCCAAAATGGACAATTATATCCCATTTTCTTCATTTTTGGTTTTTCCATCAACCATATACATTCAATTTACAATATGCATTATTTACACACAACAACTCAATCAAAACACCACTCAATCCCTAACTTCCCTAAAGTGGCAGAATTTCACCCTAGGTTCCAACACATTCCTTTTCTCAATTTCTTGTTCCAATTACAACAAAATCAAGCCAATTTCATTCTAAAGCCCTAATTATAACAAATTGAAATCTCTACATCAAAATCACTAAAAACATCTTAATTCTTACCATGCCAATTTCTTCAAATTGATGATTCCTTCAAGCTCCACACTAGAATTTAACTCAATCTAAACCAATAATACACACAAGAACATCAATTGAAGCATTATTGAAAGCTCACTTATCAAACTCATAAAACAATGCTTTTCTTACATCTTTTTCTTGAATTTCCACTAATGGAGACTTCAATTGAGCTTAGGGATTGGTATGTAACCTTATTTTGGCTTGAGTAAGCATGAGAAATCATTAAAAAAAAAACTTGAAAGGTCACTGTAGCAGCACCACCCTTCATGCTCTCTTTTGCTCTCTTTTACTCTAAGTGTTTGCTTTTTGATCACTTGAAAATTCTACATACTTCCAACATATATATAGTGCTCCATCAATTGACCATTTTGCCCTTCAACTTACTCAAAATTACTAATTTACCATTAGTTGAAAACTAATTATGTAATTAGTTCATTTGCAACTATCTAGTTAGAATAATCCAAAGATCTAACTAGAATTTCCAACTTGGCAATCCATGAGATTTCTTCTAATTGGTCCATTCTCTAATATATAGATTATGTGTCTCAATAAAGACTTGTTCCATACATCACCCTTAAATGGAAATTGATATAGTAAAGTAGAATTTTCTTTTCCAAGCCAATGGAGAAAATTTTCAAAAATATTCTAGGGTCGTCCGGCGCTTCGATCGAGTGTGAAATTACCAAATTAGGTCTAATATCACTCACGCGCATGATAAAGAAAATATTTCTAATAGAGTTAAAATCGAGTAACCCTACGGTGTCTTTATTGCTCTATACCAAAATCAAGGTGCCAATACTACTAATAGGGATTGGATATTACATTAATAAAATAATAATATCGTATATTATTATTATAATTATTTTATTTAATAAATAATTTAATAAATAAAATAATAATCTTGCTTGTCCAACAAGTAATGTCACTTTAGTAATTTTTAAGTCAAACAATGATGGGCTTACAATGCATCACGTGTCAACATCTTATTGGTCAACAACGATTGCTAACTAATTGATGTACTTAACTCTTAAGTCTTGACATGTGTATGACTCGAGAGAAACTGAAGTAAATGTTCGGTCTGCTAGAATTCACTAAATTGAACTATTTAATCCGGTGCGCTGCCCTAGTGCATAATGAGTACACTTCATATTGCAAGACTCCCTAGGTCCATGCCCAATTTATTAAATGAAACTGTTCCGTGAGTCCGAGATCGATACCTCACGCACACGTCACAGATATTACAAATCAGCGCAGTAGATCATACAAGTTGAGGTTATCGCGTATACGTATAATCCTTCCATCAGTTATATCCTAGAGGAGCGGGGATATAGATCATCACTGTCAAAATCCCCACACGCTCATCCGTGAACTCATCTCCAGGCACGTATCTCGATAAACAATACACATAAATACCTTTGCGATATTATTTGACCCTTTTCTCGAGTTTATTGCTTATGGCTATAAGTTTTCTGAGATACAGTCTCGGAGCATTAGGATATACAACTCACCCATGTGAGCTGACAGATTCTATATCTGCGCATATCAGACTCTATAAGCATCGGACTATACCCATTGACACATAATGGTAAGATCATGAAAGGTCTCTGACATATGTGAAATCAAAATATGGTGGATCACTCACAAGTCCATCGTGGCGCTTAGGTTAAAGGATCACGTACACTATTCAACTTGATAGGACCTACTATTGATTGCTTCATGAGATGTCTATTGGGGTCCTCGATGAGCTTGTTCAGTATTCAATCTTTATTGAATATTATAGCGTTTCTAGATCCATTATATTAAAGCAGTTCAGTATACATTGGTCCTTTTAGAAAGGGATCCACCGACAGACCCACATCAGCGAATAAGACTAGAAATATATAATTTGAGAATAAACTTGCATAATAACATTTCTTAGCACCTATTGTAACTCCTTGCAACTATGTTATTACTGATGTACTCTCGGGTCTATCTTCCATTACAAACAAAGTCCTAACTCTGAGATTTTTTTAATTTTTATAACCTACTAACTCTTAGTAGTGCTAACTGTTAGCAATTATAATTTTCAGCATTACTAACCTTTAGTGCTTGCCTAAACTCCTTTAGGCTATATCTAAGCTCCTTCAGATTAAAATGTCTGTAGTGTAACAAGCATTTTACCATTTAATTAATGAAATTAGTGATTTAATAAAAACGTACTGTATAAATATTATAAAAATAAAATATTCATACATTAATAGGATGACACGTAAGCATAAATCCCAACACTGGAAAACCTTTCAAGGGCTCAAGCTTAATACTCAGAATTCAAGGCAGTGTAACACGTAACTGATAGCCTTCGGAGGGGCTAAAGTTTCAGTTAGAGGCATTATAACACTATTGGTAACAATAGCCAGAAAGAGATTTGAAATTGATTTCATGGTAGTGCAAGCACCCACTGCCTACAACACTATAGTTGGACGTTTCTAAATCCACTATATTAAAGCAATTCTGTCAACTTAGCACCAAGTCATTTGGTGCATTACAGCCTCAAGAAAGGAAGTCATAGATATAAAGAGAGAGTGGCTGTAAGCTAAGTAATGCTATGTAAATTCCTTCAAGGTTGTCACTAGTGACAAAGAGCAAATGGAACATGGTGTCATTCCTTATAAGGAAAGAACTAATTCAAAATAGCAACCAAATAATCGGTAGCCAAAAAGGGTTTCGCCTGAAAAAGAGTACATGCCACCTAATAAGGAGAAAACAGAAGAAGTAGCACTTGAACCCTTGGTCCCTAATAAGAAGTTCCTCCTCAAAACGTTCATGTCCAAAGGAGAATGGCAATAATTAGTAAATGTCTTGACTGAGAGTAGAGACATCTTTACTTGAAGCCACAGATACATAATCGGCATAGATCCAAAGTCATGTTCTATAGACTAAACATCTAAAAAGATTTCAAGCTGGTTAGACAGAAACAGAGGTGCTTTGTGCTAAAAAAGAACTAGATAATCAGCATAGAGGTAGACCTTCTACTAGATATAGGGTTCATCAGAGAAGTGAAGTACTTAGAGTGGCTATTCAATATGATAATATTTAGAAAAAAGAATGGGAAGTGGAGAGTTTGTATAGATTACCAAACCTGAATAAGGCTACACTAAAAGACTCTTTCCCTCTGCCCAAGATAGATCAGATAATTGATGCAACCACTGGATACTAGCAATTATCCTTCATGGATGCTTATAGTGGCTATAACTAGATCAAAATGGCAAAAAAAGATGAGGAAAAAACTAGTTTCATCACGGAACGTGAAATCTATTACTACAAAGTAATGCCTTTCAGACTCAAGAACGCAGATGCTACCTTTCAAAGACTTGTTCAGGAACCTTTCCAGGTCACATAGTCAGCGAATAGGGAATTAAAGAAGACCCATCTTAGGTCAAAGCCCTTCAAAATTTAATGATTCCCTAAACCCCTAGAGGAATATAAATACTAACAGAAAGGATAGCAGCTCTTAATCAATTCATCTCACGGATGTTAGACAGATGCATGCCATTCTTTTTGGCACTGAAGGTAAAAGGGAAAGATAATTGAGGACATTCTCAGACATAGGCTTTGCAGAAACTATATGATTATCTAAAACGTCCTTCAGTACCTTAACATCGCTTTTAAATAAAGTCTTGTACCTCTATTTAGTGGTTTCCACAAAAAATATCAATGCAACACTAGTAAAAGAAGAGGGAATGCAAGAGAAGCAGATATTCTACACTAGCAAAAGCCCTCATAGATCTAGAAACTCACTATTTAATAGTAGCGAAACTTATCTTAGCATTGACACATACAAACGATAAGCTACGACACTACTTTGAGGCTATAGGAAGAGTGACCAAGATGGCTATAGGGTTAATCCATCTAGATATAAGGTTTTAACCTAGCACAACTATCAAAGGCCAAGCGTTAGCTGACTTTTTACTAAAGTGTGAACTTGAGGCTCAATATAACTCATTGCTTCTAGATCTAGGAAAGACTCCTCAGACCTAGACCATACATATAATGGAGTATCCAACAATAAAAGTGCAAGAATTGGAGTACATTTGTAAAGCTCTAATGATTTAGTATTAGAGCATACTGTGTCACGCCCCAGACCCAAAAGATCCGACACACGACATCACTTACATTCATTCACTGCATGTGCACTCATAAATAATATTACACAATTTTCAACTTTCATTCAACACAGAAATCCTTAGCAAGTTGCTAGTAAGTTCAACACTAAAATCAACCATAACCTAACATATAAATATAAACTTCTCTTGACAATATTTAAACATTCATTTCAATTTCTTTCAGAATTATAGCAATTGAATTATGATTGGGACAATTATTAAACCGGAGATACGCAGAGTTTTCTCAGAGATTAACACTCTACTACATCACCAGTAGCAACTTTGTTACCGGGAGCCCAGAATATATCCATTGCAAATTCTTACTTAAAATCATCCAATAACCACACTTTATAAAACTTAAACCAAATCCAATCCATACACAATGAGATAATACATAAGTATTTATTCAATAGGGACAAACCAAATATCCTATCCCACGTGTCCCCAAATGAAACACACAACAACCTAGCAACTTAGGGAACCCAAGGAACAGCAGAAGCCTTGCCAAATCCGCTAAGCACACATGTACCTTATTTACCTGAAATCACCATAAACTATAATGAGTATAAAACTCAGTAAGCATACTAATTTTTCATATATCAAATACAAATACATATATGTACACAATGCATATGTATGATATGCTGTGATCAATCAAAATCATAATCTTATCAAATCACATATCATGTAAGCGCTTACACATTCTTTCAAAACACATAATAGGAATACCATTACTCGACTACTACTTAGTAGGACTTACATATCACATATCACATAATGAGCCAAATGTCACTCGTAAGTGACATACCGTATGAGAGGAATAGTACAAGTGAGGTCTTTAAATCACACATATATAACGCTTATGCCCGAAGGTAAAAGCCAAACCCTCACCCTGATCATCGGTGAGTCCTCTCACATGTACCAATACGCCACCACACGAATGTGATGACTCACACTTCCTTTAGGTACCAATAGGATCCTCCCTACATACGGAACACATAACATATACCAATCCCGAAGGAAAGGCCACACATAAAGGCTCCACAAATCACATAAAATGCCTACTAAGTTAACAGTGAGTTCAAGTACCCTCAAAACACAAAATGTTTCTCATGGACATATTACACTTCAAAGCTTTCTTTATTAAACACATTTCATTTTGAAAGCTCACTTTCAAAAACACATGTATGCCCATGCTCAATGTCAATGCTCGCATTCATAAACATATGTCTTTCACATTTTATATCAAAATATACTTTGACATATCATAAACATATTCTTAACCCCATTTATAAAATCATACAAAACAATTATTATGTTTATTGTGATTCCAGTAGTAAGTCTAGTATACTTACCTCTTAACACTTTCAGCTACAAGGCTTAAATCTCCTTAACCTATCAATGGAGATTAATCCTTTCATAAGCCTCACAATTCACACAAAATACTTTAAATAGCTTACAAAATTATACACAATGCATTTATCACATCAAATTGGTCTAAATATTTGGTTTCTCAAAACCTGTCATTCTGACCACTTACACTTAACAAAAATTTCTAATACATCAAATGATGTCCAATTACTCCGAAATCAGAATATATCATTCTTGACTCATATATACTTCTTATATATGAATATTATATCAAAATTCCTACACAATCCATTCCATACACATCATCGAATCCAAACTACAAACCTGACAGGATCAAGATACTTACTGAACAGTATTCAATCTCCCAATTTTATAAAATCATATACTAACTCAAAAATTATAAAACTACCACATAATTACTCTTGACACATATCTCAGTCCATGATAAATATTTGGCTTCCAAATAACTGCCAAAAGTATTTTAAAACTATTTTATTTCATAACTTTAAAAATCTGTTAATCAAATACTACAATGAGCTGATACACTTTAGAAATTCATAACACTTCAACCACATTGATCCAAATTCTCAATTCCGAGTATATCATATTAGACATATAAAATTATCATATTCCACAAATTCATAATTTTTAAAGATCATTCAGCAGGTCAAAAATTATTTTCCACTGTATCATACTGTTTACACAGGAAATTTCCAGAATTCCAGGGTCATTTTGGTAAATTCACTACAAATTCAATTTCCGAGATTTTCAGTCGATTCAAAGTCTCAGATGATCCTAAACATGTCTAATTTCATATAATCAAAATTCAAAACCAGAATCGAATCACAACAATTTATAAAATTCCTAGATCAAGAGATTATCCAGCAGAAATTCCATAATTCATCATGATTTATCAAACTATCTTATAGATCATCATCAATTCTCACAACATCAAACGAAATACACATCAAATCCTTAATTATACATATTTTCAGAAATCAAAACTTAAAGAAATTAACTTAATTAACACCAATAAATTGATAATTAGTTGTGATATACCTCTAAAGATCCAAAATTCTCATTTTCTTCTTCTTTTTCTTCTTCTTCTTCTCTTTCTCTCTCCTTTATTTCTCTCTTCTCTCTCTAAAAATGGGTAGCTCGACCAAAATGAGAGAATTAGGGTTTTTAAAAGTGTATTTTTATACTAAGTGGTTAATTTTTGGTATTTACGAATTTACCCCCAAAACTTTCAAAGTATAACAATTTGGTCCCTAAAATAATTCCAAAGTCTTGCAAATAAACCCAATACTAATAGTATATCCTTAACCTATAAAAACACTACTAATAATAATATATAAATCAAGGATCACCCACATACAAATAAAATACGTATATTTATATATATAAATATACATATTCTTACCGGTTATGGATACTGGTTACTACATACTGTCAACCTTCAAACCCCTACATCTAACAATAAAGCTGAGTACGAGGCTTTTATTAAAAAACTAAAGATAGCCCAAGCCCTCTCAATCAAGAACCCAGTAGAAAAAACTGACTCCGTACTCGTCACTTCTTAGTGGAATGACAAGTATGCAATAAAAGAAGAAAATGATGTGAAACTTGTTAAGTATAGCAAAATAGCTTGCTACTAAGTTCAATAGTATGACACTGCAACAAGTTTCTAGAAAAGAAACATAGAAGCAAATAATCTAGCCAAAGAGGCTTCTTTTACAAAACCCCTAACTAAAATGTTTCTCTTAGAAGAGAGAGATGGAACCCAAGTTAGAAGCAATGAAAGAGACCTTCCAAAAAAGATGACCTTTGAGATCATAGTCGGGGCAAATTAGGTGACCCAGTATATAGATTTCCTTAAGGAAGAAAATGATCCTGAGGATAGAAAAGAAACTAGGAGTCTCCAAGTAAAGGCAATGAGATTCACTAAAATTGATGGGAACCTGCATAGAAAATCATTCTCTAGTGTCTATATGAAGTGTGTTCCAATTGATGAAGAGCACCAAATTATGGCAGAGATACATGAAGGATCGTGTAAGAACTACTCTAGTATAGTCAATCTAGCCTATAAGGTTATGCAACAAGGTTACTTTTGGCCTTCTATTATGAGAGATGCCAAAGATATGTCAGAATATGCGAGAAGTACTAGAAGCATTCCACGCTCATCCACTAGTCTGCTAATGATATCAATATGGTATCTAGTCTTTGGCCATTTATCTAGTGGGGATGGATATCGTAAGACCACTTCTTATTATAGTAGGGGGGAAGCGGTTCATACTACTATTAACGATTATTTTAATAAGTGGGTAAAAGTGGAAGCTTACAGTAATATTGCTGGAACCAAAGTAAAAAGCTTTATCTGGAAGAACATCATCACTGAGTTTAGAATGCCGTATGTGATCGTGTTTGACAATTAAAAATAGTTTGTGAGCAACATTGTCACTTTATTTTTAAAAAATTATAAGATGCAATAGAAGTTCTTTTCTCTCAGCTATCTATAAGGAAACAATTTGGCAGAGATCTTTAATCGAACGATCTTCAAGATGCTACGAAAGAAACTATAGCGAAAAAAGACTAAGTGGCTTAAAAAGCTTCTAGAAGTGCTCTAGGCCTATAGAACAATAGAGAACAAATCTACGGAGACCTTACCATACTCTTTGGTGTACGAGACAAAAGTGGTGTTCTTATCAAAGCTTTTATCCCAACCCTAAGGACAAAGACTGTACAACTAGAGCTTAACGATGAGGCCATAGCTACGACCAAAGACCTGATTGATGAAGCCAGAGAGATTATCTCAATCCATACAACGGTTTACAAGGCATTATGATAATAAGATTAAGGAACACAAAGTTAATGAAGGTGATCTCGTCCTGAGAGAGTCACTCCATATTAACAAAGAGCACAACGCTAGTAAAATGGCTAAAACCTAAGAAAGACCCTATAGAGTCATACCCAAGCTAGACAGGGGAGTCTTCTTATTGCAAGACATGGAGGGAAGTCAATTCCAACCTCTTGGAATATATCAAAACTAAAGAAGTTTTATGTATGACTTCTTTCTTTATTCCTATCTTTTAAAAAGACTTTTATGGATAATTCAAATAAGATATTCACTATAACGATTACCAACCTAAATGATTATGTCGTTCCAAGGAGATGGCTAAAATAAGATCTCCCTAGACCCATGGTAAAACCCTATTGACTATTTATCTGACAAAATGGTCTGATGCCGTTACCTGCAGAAGAGACAGCCAAAAGAAATCCTTCAGCTGTACTAGGGGAGATGGCTAAAAACTAATCCCCCTAGGTTTGATGTAGAGCCTTATCAACCCTCTATATAATCTAGTGTTGTTACTAAGAGAGGAGACGGCAAAAAGCCATCCTCTAACCATTTCAGGGATATAGTATAAAAAATAATCCCCTCAGGTTTGACGTAGAGCCCTATCTCTCATCTACATGGGTTCAAAACTTTGAAAAGGTTACACCATTATTAAGGGGAGAGACTGCCAAAAGGAATCCTTAAACCGTTATGGGGAGATGGTATAAAAAACGATCCCCTCAGATCCGATGTAGAGCCCTATTGCCCTTCTACACAGCCTAAAACCTTTGAAAAAGGAAAAATGGTTACATTATTACTAGGAGATGAGGTAACCAAAAGAAATCCTCCAACCGTTTTGAGGAGATGGTTTAAAAAATGATTCCCCCAGGTCTGGCGTAGAGCCCTATCGCCCTTCTACATGGTCTGAAACATTTGAAAAATATTATGCTGTTACTAAGAGAAGGGATGACTAAAAGAAATCCTCCAACTATTTTGAGAAGATGGTAAGAAAAATAATTCCCTGAGGTACGAGGTAGAGCGTTATCTCCCCCCTACACAGCCTAGAACCTTTGAAAAAGGTTACCCCGTTACTAGAGGAGGAGATGACCAAAAGCAATCCTCCAGCTGTTCTATAGAGATGGCAAAAGAAATGATCCCCTATGTTCGATGTAGAGCTCTAGCCCCTCTTTACACAGCCTAGAACCTTTGAAAAAAAAGAAAAAATGGTTACACCATTACTAGGGGAAGAGATAGCCAAAAGTAATCATTCAACCGTTTAAGAACCTTTGAAAAAAGAAAAAAAAGGGTTATGCCATTACTAGGAAAGGAGATGGCCAAAAGAAATCCTCCAACCATTTTAGGGAGATATAAAAAACTGATCCCCTCAAGTCTAATGTAGAGCCCTATCCCCCTTAGGGGAAATGGCTAAGAAACTATCCCATTAGGTTTTGCGTGTAACCTGAAACCTTTGAAACGAAAGGCAAAACCTTTCTAAAAAGAATTTAGAAAAGATCCAACATTGAGTGTAAGGTCATAACAATCCCTTACATAGCTTTGGAATACTTTTCGAAAGTAATTGAATGCTAAAGAAAAAGAAACAACTGATGATACTTATGGCTTTAACTATTCAAGACAATGGAAGGAACCTACACCTCTTTATAAAGAATAAACATTCTTTAAATAGAAGAGCAATCCGAGAGAAGAGGAAACCATACAAGATAGAATTGTAAATTGAATTGGTCAATGAAACTAGTGGTTATTAAAACCAACACTTTGGAAAAAACAAAAGACAAATAAAGATACATCAAAGGAAGCAAACAATTCTGCATGAAAGAGCAAGCATAAAACAAAAAAAAAAAATACTTGTATTTCATTAAAGGTTCTGAATACAACTAAGGTTTTTTATTACAAAAAGAGAGAGAAAAAAAAGCTAATCTAAACTTTAAAAAAGCTAGTCTAAACTAAGAAAGAATCTGGAAGAAGCTCTACTGTGTCAAGATCCTAATCCTCTAGTCCATATCCTGCTGAGTTATAGTTGGTTTGCCTATAATCATCATTTTTAATGATTTACAGACCAACTTTTGTAGAAACCGCAAGAGGCATCCATGTCCTTTGGAGAATCATATAAGAAGTAGAATCTCTGCCCAGAGTGGAACCTTCTGCTGAACTCGCGTGAAATGGCTACTCTCACTTCTTAATTGAATACCTGTTTGGTCACTGCAAGCTTTCGCTACCATGAAGCATCTGAAGCATCTTTCTCAGACTATAGGGACGTATAATCCTTCTGAAAACCCTTCAGAGTTAGTTTGAGGCCATCAATAGCCTTCTACAATTAAAAAGTTCAATCCTCAGCCAGCTTAAATAGAGCACTGTTGAAAGATAGATGGTTAGCCGCTTCCTATAATTCATGGTGCTTCTATATTAATTCAGTGTTTAAGGCTGTGATCTGCTCCTAGAACTGAGCCTTCATCTCCCTCTATACTATTTTCTTGCGGTGAAAGAGTTCCAATTCAACCTCCAAAATGTTCTTTCCTTGAAGAAAGTTCTTCACCTCTCCCTCTAAGAACGAGACTCTTTTTACGCTCTTTTCCAAGGAAGCCTGGAGGCAAAGGCGATTCACTTGAAGGTCTGTATTTGCATTCTGTGCTTCCTCTAGCTCATTGGAAACATGTTCAAACTCCTTATGCGCCTGGGAACCCATCTTTAACTCCTCCGGCTCAACCTTGAGTTACTTGTTTTTCTACTCAAAACGAATAATGTCGGAGTAAAGGATGAGGTTCCTCCCTTTGAGGAAAATCTCCTCAATATTTTGTGTCTCCATAATAGCAACAGATGCTTGATCTTCTTACTCTAGGAGGAGGATTTACTTCCAAATGCTTCCATTGCAAGGAAGTTATCCTGTAATGCCTACACAACATAGAAAATACTAAGCAAGAAGATTACAAGACGAGAAAGAGGAAAAGAAAAAAGGCTCTGAAGCTTTACCCTTATAGTCCAAGCTAGCTAACTCAGGACCAGGCATTCGTATTGATTGTAGAGGGGATGATTCCCCTAGCCATTCATGAGAAGAAGCTCTGAACAACTGCATCTGCACTCTCACTATCCAATTACAAGATAATATCCTCTGTCACGTAACTGCCACTCCTCTTGGGGAACCTTAGTAAACTCTCTAGCTTTTAGGTTCCATGACAAGCTAGCTCTTCCTCACCTACAGGAGCTACTTTAGTTTTCACTCCTGCGGATGGGTAGCATCTGTATCCAACTAAGAGACATCAAACACTGAGGTACTTTCTGCAAGTTGAAACTTTGAGTGAGTTCTAGAAATAGAGTGAAGGAAAAACAATATAGATACCTAAGGCAAGTCTCACATCTAGACCCAGGGTGACTCATCTTCTGCATTCTGGCACCAATATCTGTTTGAGATGAGGTTCCACCCTGCCCGTGGGTGGCACTTCCTCAAAAAGAACCTTAGCCAAACTTTGAAAAGGTTTCATTGCTTCATCGAATGGAACCTCCTCATAAGGAACAGGCTGTTCTTGTTCAAAAGGCTCAGAGACTGATGGCTCTTGAACAGTGGGCTCAAAAATTGATGGAACTTGAGCAGGCTTAGTTTTTAGAACCTCTGAAACAATAGACTCAGGAGTATTCTGGCCTTCTGGAACCGATGCATAAGTTTCAGTTCCACTCGAATTAGCCTTAGAGTAAAGAGGTTATGCAGCACATCTAGAAGGTCCTCTATGAATGATTGAGGCACTTAGACAGAAAGAAAAAGGATTAAGATAATGCTATAAAGAGAAGGAAAAAGAAAGAAAGAATTATTTACCTTTTTCTTCCAAGAGGACTGAGGAATAGTTGGGTCTTCTGTAAGAGGAACAAAAGACTCCAGCTCCACAAAAATTAGGGGTCAAAAAGAGCTGCTTACATCGGGATATGTGGTTCCTCTTAGGGAACCACCTCAAGGGTAGTAGCAGTACCTGAGCCATTGGTAGCCTTTATAGGATGGTTAGAAATCGAGTAATCAATGACTACTCCATCTTGAGACACCCAGAAAAATTCTACATGGCCAACTAACACAAGAAAAGAAAACTCAGGTTAAACTTGGAACACATAAAAGAAAAGGTTCCAAGAAAGAAAAGATTTACTTATTGATGTCTGGGAAAAATTTATAGTAAGATAAAGAAGTAGATGTCCTTACCTTTCCGACCCCTTTCAAGGAAGAGGTCCCTCTCAGGAAGAAACTCTAACCAGGTAATCTTATGGGTGAAACCCCTAGCATCAAAAGGAGAGGTCCAAGCACCGATACTAAGATCGAGCAGACTAAGGGTTTATAAACCCTTGTCATAGGATAAGGCGTGCAGCAGAAACTGAATTCTCTTTAAACTATGGAACTTCTCCAGCATTATGGGATTGTGGATGTGGTTATGGCTAGCTGGTAGGTTATAAAAGAACTTCCTCAAGAAACGTTCCCTCCTCGGAATTGAGGGAAGCGAGAAGGTGGTCTTCTAGTCAAAAGCTTCAAACGTCGTGTTCACCTCAAATAAAAGTTCAAGATTATTCCATTCCTCGCTAATGACGATAACGTTACCTTCAAAACTGGAATATTTGGCATCAAAAACATCAAAAAGCTTCCTTGAACCTTTGGGCTGCTAGAAATAATTCTGCTTGGTACATATCAAACTGTAGGTCAGAAAGACGTCATAAAAGGTAAGGCAGTTTGGCGGGTTCATCATTTGATTTAGGATTGAGATGTCCTGAAGAGGAAAGAAGAAACTAGGATGAATTTGCAACGAGGTGAAACCCATTACATGTAAAAATTCAAGGATCAAAGAAGGGATAGGGTACCAGAAGCATAACAGAACAGGGGAAGCTCCCCTTGTCGGATAGTAAAGGGTTCCCTGTGAGGTTCTCCTCTAGCTAAAATGTGCATTCTGACATTGTTTGGAATAACAAACTCTTTCTTAAGCTCAACAATGGTGTATAGGCTGATATTTTTCACAATTGTAGTAAGATTTAAAAAAGTCGAGGAAAAGAGATTAGGGATGTTTTGGCTACTGAAAGAAGGAATTTCTAAGAAAACAAGTATAATGAATAAGCAAAACTAAACCTTTTTTTATACTAAGTTAAAAGTAAGCAACGTGTTAGTTTACCGGTAGGGAAACATTTCCCGAATTCAGAATGTTTCTATAAAACATTACGTCTAACATGACAGGCGAGAATTTTAAAATCAAGGGACATCTTTATTTAGTCTAAAAACGGTTTAATTGAAGTAGTAGACCCAAGTATTTCTCTCTCAAAATTGAGAAATCAATTGAAAATACTAAGCATTAGTAAGAACTCAAAAACTCTCTTGAGGGCTTCATTTGATCTTTGAGAACTCTCAAACACAGAACCTTCTTGCTAGTTGAACACTCCCACACAGCATGAATTTATTTATTATTTATTATTTTGAGTGTCAGAATATTTTTTTTTGTAGGAGGAAGGCTCTGTCTTAAAGAAAGATTTCAGAAACTATTCAAAGGAGGACGCAAAGCCAAATTTGGGATTCCAATAAATATCCAAAGACACGAAAGTAATTTTTAGAGGTTCCAAGAAAATGAAAACTTCAATTACAATTTTAAATATTTTTTAACGCTAATATTAATGAGTAATTTATGTTTTGAAATTTGTAACTCTTATTACAATTAATTTTTATTAACATGGATCTAAAATTTAAAATTTATACTTCAAGAATTTATTATATGCATTAAGCTAGGTTTGGAAACCTTTTATGTTTATTAATAGAGCTAGAAAAAAAATATTTAAATAAAAAAAGGCTAAGATATATAGAAATAATTGAAACAATCTATCATGCAATCGACATAAGTGCCTTTCGAGCTCGAACTTATATGTAGAGTACATAAGATCCATTTAAGGGATTTGAGTAAACTATATCTTAAACTCAATTTCTTTGACTAAATTTCAACTACTACACATATAATAGAAGCAAAAACTTGGTTTTGCAGGTTATCACTATTACTGGCCATATGCTCACATTTTAATTCTCATGAGAGTTTTAGAAAATAACCTAATTGCCACAGTTGCGGTCTTACAATGACCCTCACTCAGGTGAGTCATTTGACGGCATATATGACCTATGCCTCTCAAAAGTATGATCACCTTAGACTTATTTATGGTAAGTGTCCTTCTAAATATCACATTGTAGCACTTCTTACCATAAGAATGATCGAAAACATATATTTTCTAAGATATGTTTGGAAGTATTGTACTATAAAAGTTATGTAATGTGACTTGTTCCTACCCATTAAACCTTCTTTATAAAGTCTCCAATAAAAAATGTTGGACTACCTCTCTAGGTGACTTCTTTGGAGGCTTAATCTCATCCTCATTGACAATTCTAAGAAAACTTTCCTTGAAAACCCCTTTATTAATTGATAAGCTATGTTTAACTCAAACTTGACATACTTCAAATTTATAACAGCATTACTTAGAAGACTTTTAATAGACTTATATCTCATTATAGTATGTATTTTCATCTTTTTGTTTGTATGTGATTACTTCACAAAATCTATAAACAACCTTACACTCACAATGCATTAGAATTATAGAGAAACATTTATTTATAAGAGGTATCTTCATTATGACACTCTTAATCCATTCAACTTCTTTGTAAGCTATATCAAAAGCAATGGGCTTGGACTCTATAATACTTCTTAAATTAACATTTGTTGCCTAGAACCTTTAGATGTAATGACTCTTCCTATAATAAATATATAACCATTTATATACTCACACATCAATATTATCGGTTATCCAATTTGCATCACTATGCCCTTATATCACATAAGAAAAACTTTGATAATATAAGAAATAATTAATGGAACCTTTATGATATTTAAAAATTCTCTTTAAAGCATGTCAATATTCATTACTAGGACTATAAGTATATCTACTAAGTCTCCCCACGATATATAATATATCAAGCCTAGGTTTTTTGGCTATATATAATAAAGATCTTATCATTTAGGATATGTCAATTGAGATACAAGTTCTCCTTGATTTTTCTTTAATTATATGCTATGATCATAAGGTTTAGAGAGAAATTTACTATCAAAGCATCTAAATTTTCTTTATAGATTTTTGTTGATCTAATATAACCCCTTTTGAATTCCTAATTCTCATGCTTATAATCATATGAGCTTCATCTAAAATCTTTCATATCAAAATTCCTAGATTAGTAAGCTTTTACATCATTTACTATCTCCAACTTTGACCTAAATATTAAAATATCAGTTACATATAAATTTAATATTATATGGGCTCCATTATTTTTCTTAATATTACACATTTGTCAATCTTATTTATTCTAAAATCATAATTTAAAATCACTTGTCATGCCTCAGACCCAAAAGATCTGACACATGAAATAACTTATACTCATTCAATAATGTGCACTCATAATTAATATTGTACAAAATTTTAAACTTGAATTCTACATAGGAATTCTTAGCAGGTTGCTAGTAAGCTTAACACAAAGATCAACCCATAACCGCACTTGGTGAAATATAAACCAAATACAACCACACCTAATAAAATAATACATAAGTATTTATTCAATAAGGACAAATCAAATATCTTAAACTATGTGTCCACAAATAAAACACTCAGCAACCTAGCAACTTAGGGAACTTAAGGGACAGTAGAAGTCTTGCCAAATTCGCTAAGCACACATGTGCCTTATTTACCTGAAATCACCATAAACTATAATGAGTATAAAACTCAGTAAGTATACTAGTTTTTCATATATCAAAATACAAATACATATATATATACACAATACATATGTATGATATGCTGTGATAAATTAAAATCATAATCTTATCAAATCACATGTAAGGTAAGCGCTTACACATTCTTTCAAAACATATAATAGGAATACCATCACTCAACTACTACTTAGTAGGACTTTCATATCACATATCATATAATAAGTCAAATGTCACTCGTAGGTGACATACCGTATGAGAGGAATAACATACGTAAGGTTTAAATTATACATATATAATGCTCATGCTCGAAAGTAAGAGCTAAACCCTCACCTTGATCATCGATGAGTCCTCTCATATGCACCAATACGTCACCACATGAATATGATGACTCACTCTTCCTTTAAGTACTAATAGGATCCTTTATACATACGAAATATATAACATATACCAATTCTGAAGGAAATGCCACATATAAAGGCTCCACAAATCACATAAGGTGCCTACTAAGTAAATAATGAGTTCAAACATTCTTAAAACATAAAACGTATCTCATGGATATTTTTCACTTTAAAAGCTTTCTTTGTTAAACACATTTCATTTTGAAAACTCACTTTCATAAACACATGTTTGTCTATGCTCACATTCATAAACATATGTCTTTCACATTTCATATCAAATATACTTTAACATAACATAAACATATTTCTAAGCATATTTATAAAAGCATACACAAACAATTACTATATTTATTGTGATTTCAATAAAAGTCTAGTATACTTACCTCTTAGCACTTTCAGGTACAAGGCTTAATTCTCCTTAACCTATCAATGGAGATTAATCCTTTCATAAGTCTCACTATTCACACAAAATACTTTAAATAGCTTACAAAATTATACATATTACACTTATCACATCGAATTAGTCTAATTACTTGGTTTCTCAAAACCTGTCATTCTGACCACTTACACTTAACCAAATTATGTTATAATAAAATAATGTCCAATTACTAAAAAAATCAGAATATATCATTCTTGACTCATATATCCTTCTTATATATGAATATTATATCACAATTCCTACATAATCCATTTCATAAATACTATCAAATCCAAACTATTATCTTGACAGGATCAAGATATTTACTGAACAGTATTCAATCTCTCAATTTTATAAAATCATATACTAACTCAAAAATTATAAAACTATTACAGAATTACTATTGATGCATATCTCAATCCATGATAAATATTTTACTTCCAAATCCCTGTCAAAAGTATTTTAAAACTATTTTATTCCATAGCTTTAAAAATCTATTAATCAAATACTGCAATGAGCTGATACACTTTAGAAAATCATAACAATTTAACCACATTGATCTAAATTCATAATTTTGAATATATCATATTAGACATATAAATTTATCATATTTCAAAAATTCGTAATTTTTAAAGATCATTCAACAGATCAAAAATTGTTTGACACTGTATCATACTGTTAACACAGGAAATTTGTAGAATTTGAGGGTTATTTTGGTAAATTCACTACAAATTCAATTTTTGAAATTTTCAATCGATTCAAAGTCTTGAATGATTCTAGACATGTCTAGTTTCATATTTCTAAAATCACAAACTAGAATCGAAATACAAGAATTTATAAATTTCTCAGATCAAGAGACTATCAAGTAGAATTTGTGCAAATTCATCATGATTTATCAAGTTATCTACTTAATCATCATCAATTCTCAATATTTCTTACAAAATCAACATCAACTCTTCAATTGTACATATTTTCAGAAATTAAAACTTAAAAAAATTAACTTAATTAATACCAATAAATTGAGAAATAATTATGATATACCTCTTAAAACTCAAAATTCCAATTTCTTCTTCTTTTTCTTCTTATTCTTCTCTTTCTCTCCCCTCTTTTTCTCTCTTTCTCTCTATAAAGGGGTGGCTCGACCAAAAAATGAGTAAATTAGGGTTTAAAATATTTATTTTTATATTAAGAGGCTAACTTTTAGTATTTACAAATTAACCCTTAAAACTTTTAAAGTTTTATAATTTGGTCCTTAAAATAAATCTAAAGTCTTGCAAATAGACCCAATACTAATAGTATGTCCTTAATTTATACAAACAATACTAATAACAATACATAAATTAAGTATCATCCATATACAAATAAAATATAAATATTATACAAGTACAAATATTTATTCTTTCCAGTTGTGGATAAGTGGTTACTACACCACTTTATCAAATTTCTTATACTATTACTTTGGAGCTTACTTAAGACCATGAAGGGATTATACTAACTTGAAAACTTTATGTTTTTTACCTCTTTACTATAAAAGCTTCAGGTTGTTTTATATATATTTCTTCTTCAAAATCTCTATTCAAGAAAACAGTCTTGACATCCTAACTATTATAATATTAGTGGAGCAAAGGTCATACGTACTTCAATATTATGGGTTAATAAACATTTTTATCTTGAAGTAAGTACCTAATTTTGCCCTAATCTATCACCTTTTACCGTTTATTGGATGGAAAATCTATTTTTAACATTAATTTCCCATTTTACCCTCATTATTAATAAACTTTGAAAAAATATGAGAATGGGCACGAGTTACCATGTAATTTAACACATGTAATTATATAATTGGTTAATTATTAATTAAATTTTTTTTACTATCGCTGAAAAATGACGAATGATGAGTAGCAAAAAAGTTTTAAATATTACATCATTGGACTCTATTTTTTCTAATCTACACAATAGTGTGGTCATTTTTGGTATAAAAAAATTATAAAAAAACCAAAATGAGTATAGAGGGGTAGCGGTGACCTCTCTCCATCAATTTTGGCTCTTTTCTAGTATTTGTTTTGGTTAAAAATGATCATACCATTGTGTAGATTAGGAAAAAATAAAGTCACCCCTCTTCACCCATTTTGGCTCTTTTCTAGTTTTTGTTTTGATTAAAAATGACCATACCATTGTGTAAATTAGAAAAAATAGAGTCTAATGATATAAATTTGATCATTTTTGTCACCAGAAAATGACAGCCGATCCACCGTTGTTTTTTGGGGATACTCTAATTCTACTTGTAATTTTTATTTGATTTTAAAATTTTTAAAAATTAATAAAAATATAAATTTATACATATTAACACGTGTCTAAAGTAACTAATTACATTTTGACACATGTTTTTTTATTAAATTTTATCTTTTACAATTATATTATATTAAATAAATAGATCAAATTGTACCACATGTCCAAAGTGTAATTTATTTCTATGGTTAGGTTACTCTTTTACTCTTCAACTGTTAAAACTAATGGTAAAAATTAACGAATTGGGTATTTAAAATTATTTTGGCGGTAAAAGTGTCTATTAACCCAAAATATTGTGGTAAAAATGTTCTTTGCCCAATATTAGTGACAAATGAATATTTATCAAAATAATATATTCCTTCTTTTTGTGTAAAATCTTTAGCTATTAACCTTGTTTTATACTTATCTATAGTACCATCAGGTTTAAACTTATTTTTAAATACTAGCTTGCAACTATTGCCTTATTTCGAGAAAGAAGATCCATTAAAACCTATATAATATTTTGAATAATATAATCAAACTCACTATTAATGGCTTTCTTCCAAAAAAAAGTACATCTATAGAAACCATAGCTTCTTTATCAGGCGTAGGTTCCCCTTCTACTAGAAAAGTATAATAATTTTTTCTAAAATTCTTGGCTACTCTAGTTCTTTTACTTTTGCTAAGTTCAACTTGTGATTCTTCAATAGTCATACTGACAAATGGTTGATCACTAGTTAATTTTTTTATTATAACTTAAAGGCTTATTGACTTTGTGTAACCAATCCATTCCAAAACCTAGCCTAATAAATAGTCTATTTTTGGGAGTTGTAATCAATTGTTGAGAGATTAGTTAGGCAACTATTCAACTTTCTAGCGCTCTAGTAGCAAAAAGAGCACATAGTGAAGTGAAGGTGAGTTGTTTTGGGCTTTCTCATTCTCCCAACATTAATGCTTGAATCAACACAATCAGAAGTAACAGTGGGACCAGAAGCAGATCAAATCAGTTCTCTCCCTCACATGATGTTTGTCTTCGTACAATATAATGAAGAGTTGTATGATGTGTTCGGAAGGATAAATCACCTCCGAAAAGAAATTCATTGATTTTCTTTAATTAGTTAGAGTTGGATTAATGTTTTAAAGAAAAAATATCTTCAGAGAAAGTTTCTTTTCTAGATTCTATTATTGAGTTATTGGAAAATTCACTAACTTTAGAATTTATAACTAAGGACTGATGTATGTAATAATATCTAAGCGCAAGTGCATGCTATTATATCAAGTAATATAGGAATGAAGTCTAAGTATCATTCCTACATAGACTTATTTAATCTACTTCTTTCAATCAAGTATTAAAATTAATCATACTTAACTTTTATTAGATGAATTTTTTTTTATTAACCTAATTTTATCAAATTAAACCTAATCTTAACTAAAAAGTAACAATGTTTTAAATTCACTGATTAAAAAGAATCTAGGGTTTTGCCTATCCCTTAATATTTTATTGAACTTATTAATCTCTTAGTTAATCCCTCAATAACAAATTATTGGGTAGACTTTAGTCTCATAATAAGCCTATGTCGATAGTCAAATAACTATATTATACCCTAACAATTACCTATATGTCTATAGTAATCAGAATAGAATTCATTTAACTAAAAACAAGTCTAATCATACCACATATTCTATATAGGCATATGTCTATTCTACGTAGAAGTCATAGTTGTCACTCTATGATCATGCATTAAGCTATCATAGGCTAAACATATAAATACCTCTTTCAAGTTCATTAAGGTTTCTTGATCAATCATATATTGACTAAATGTAATGAAAGCATTAAATATAAGATAGAATGAATTAATTCAATGTATTAAGTTCATAAACTAAGAGAGTCAATAAAATTCAACTACATATTAGGTTAAAAAGCTTAACCCTAGATAAAAAGAGTTCAGTTCATAATGAATCAAAGAGTATCAAAGTAAATAATTATAGACAACATGAACAAGATTATAATGATAAGAGAATAAAAAAATCTAAATAAGAACATGCCCTAGATTGCTTCTCTTTCTCTTGAGTGATACACAAGTCTTGATCTTTTATTTTGTGATGTATTTTTGTTTGCCTTAGTTTGCCTATGATATTATGTGATTTTGGCTGTGAAAATTGTACTTTTATAGGTCTTCAAAACCCTAAGAACGTGAAGCTTCAAATCTAAGTCAAAATAAGACTCAAAAGATAGGTTTCTCTTGTTGTATAGGGGGCAAGGATGTTGGGGGTTAGGCACCACTATCATAGTGATTGACTTCATCAAGTTCAATCTTTCTATAATCCTATAATTTATAAGAAACTATTTCTCTAGAAAAGTGTAATTACGAGCAACGAACACACTTCGTTCTTCAAGATCATAGAATATGTATCTTATAAAATGCTTAGGATAATCAATGAACCGATACTTGTACTTTTATAACATTTTCTGTTGTATCCAATATATAATTCTCATTAATTAACTGACACTTAGCTATTAAAACACCATACATATCATATAAACATAAGGAATGATTCTATATATATATGATATTTTTCACTGTCCAGCTGAATCTTGGAAAATGAAATATTAAGGTAACTTTCTAGGTGCCATAGCACTGATGACGAGCACTGTGGCACTAGCATTTCTAACTTAAGCACCACAACAGGGAGACTTGTGTTGCTAGCTCTTTAGTTTTTCATTCATTTTGAGCCCGATTCTCCAATATCTTTATGCCTTGGGTTGTAAACCTATATATGATCAAAAACTTCAAATAAATATCTAAATACTCTTGATTTGGAACAAAATCTTAGTTAGTGATGATAGAAATAATAGTCTATATAATCCCTAATCAAATACCCCAAAACTTAAGACATTACTTATGTTAGGGTTTATGCTTACGTGCCATCCCTGCTTGTAACACTATAGAGATTGTATGATCTGACGGAGTTCAGATCTGGTTTAAAGGAGTTTAGACCAAGGTTAAGAGTTAGCAACGCTGAGAGTTATAAATGCTAAGATTTAGCAGATTATAAGATTCAACAAAATCTAAAGAATTAGAACCTTGTCTATAATAGGACAAAGGCTTGAGAGTCTACTTGTAATAACATAGTTGTAAAAAGTAGTTAGGAAATGTCATTATGTAAGTATGTTCTCAAACATAGTGTTTCTAATTTATGTTCACCAATGCGAGTCTATTGGTGAATCACTATTATATAGATCAGTGTATGTCTACATCTATATTGAATAGATGATTGTTCTTAACTGACCATGAGTTTAATGGAAGCTCGTATAGACATGCAGGTATTCAGGCAGGACTGGATACTGAACAAACTTATGACAACCTTAATATATATCTTATGAATCTATAAAAGAAGGTCATTTTGAGTTGAGTAGTATTCATAGTCCTTTGATCTGAGCACAACGGTGGGTTTGTGAGTGATCCACCATACTTTAGTTCCACGTGGGTCAGAGACCTTCAATGGACTGACCATTACGTGTCACTGGGTATGGTTCGATGCTCATAAAGTTCGGTGTGTATAGATATGAGATCCGCCAACTCACATAGGTGGGTTGTATATCTGATGCTCCAAAATTGTATCTTACAAAGTCTTATGGCTATAAGTAATGAACCCAAGAAAAGTGTTTCCCACAGGGTTGAACAACATAGCAAAAGAGTTTGTGTATATTGTTCATTAAGATATGAATTTAGAGATAAATTCACGAATGAGTTGATGAGAATTTGACAGTGATGATCTATATCCCGCCCATCTAGGGTATAATAACGGAAGTATTTTATGAATATGTAATAACATCAAAATGTATGGTCTAACACGTTGATTTATAATATCCGTGATGTGTGCGTGGAGATTGATCACGGACTTATAGAATAGTTCTATTTTACGAATCAGGTGTGGACCTAAGGAGTCCCAATATAAAATGTACTCTTTGTGCACTTGGACAGCGTACCATATTAAATAGTTCAATACAGTAAAATCTAGTAATTTACTATAGTTAAGTTAACTAAAGTATATGGTTAAATAATGGACCTACTTTAGGTTAACTTGGTAACCTAGTAAAGACATAAAAGTAATTTCACTTATTGATTATATAATTATTAAATAATTAGAATAAATATTTATTTATTTAATAGTTAAATAAATAATTTAACTTAATTATGGTTAAAAGTTAACCATATGGTTAAGTTAATATTAACCTTACTTAATAGTTAAGTAAAGGTTAACCTAACCATGGTTAAGTTAGTTAACTAGGTTTAGATTATTCAAATATTTATTTAACTTAAGGGTTGAATTAACTAACCTAATTGGGTTAAATATTAACTATAGTTAGGTTAAGTTAAATGAAAATTCAAATTAGTGTCAATGCTGGGGCACCGGATGTATGACATTGCGGCGCTGGAGGCACTGCTTTTAGTGCTACAACGTTGGCACTAAAAGAAAGTGTAATTTTTTTTAATTTTTTCATGTAGAAGGTTTATGAGATATAGTAATAAAAGTTATTAGTCTACATGATAAACCAGGATTATTATGAGAGCCTTATTAGTAGGGGTTAGTTGTGTTTGCACAGAATTAAATAATTGATTGAGAATAACCTTCTCATGTGATTAGAGACAATATTTAAAATCCCTCTTAATCAGATTAAATTTTAGTATATTATAAGTTAATATTTTACATGGTCCGTCTTGTCAATACGATATTAGATGGGTTACTATATTCTTTTTCAATATTACTTTAACATGAGGGATTTGGTCGGTGTGATTAGTACTATACCGGTAAAGCATGAGATGAGTTAAATATATACGAACATGTTTTTTTTCATGTGGAAGGTTTATGAGATATAGTAATAAGAGTTATTAGTCTACACGATAAACTAAGATTATTATGGGAGCCCTACTAGTGGGGGTTAATTGTGTTTGCAAAGAATTAAATAATTGATTAAGAATAACTTTCTCATGTGATGAGAGACAATATTTAAAATCTCTCTTAATCAAATTAAATTTTATTATATTATGAGTTAATATTTTTCATGGTCCGTTTTGTCAATACGATGTTAGACGGGTCACTATGGTCTTTTTCAATATTACTTTAGCGTGAGGGATTTGGTCGGTGTGATTAAGACTATGCCGATAAAATATGAGATGAGTCAAATATATGCGAACATGGTATTTTTTTTTTCATGTGGAAGGTTTATGAGATATAGTAATAAGGGGTTATTAGTCTACAAGATAAACTATGTTTATTATAGGAGCCCTACTAATGGGGGTTAGTTGTATTTGCACAGAATTAAATAATTGATTGCGAATAACTTTCTCATATGATGAGAGATAGTATTTAAAATCTCTCTTAATCAAATTAAATTTTATTATATTATGAGTTAATATTTTACATGGTCAGTCTTATCAATACGGTGTTAGACGGGTCATTATGGTCTTTTTTAATATTACTTTAGCATGAGGGCTTTGCTCGGTGTGATTAAGACTATGCTGGTAAAATGTGAGATGAGTCAAATATATGTCAACATGTTATCCAATATTGCTTTAGTGTGAGGGTAGTGTCGGTAATATATATTTGATAATTGACAAGTTAATTTGAAATACACTTACCAATATTGCTTTAGCGTAAGGATAATGTGTATTTAGGATCAGTGGTAAGAGTTGCATGAGATGTAATTGACAAGAGTTGTCTACCTATTGGGTTTATAAGGGCCAATATTGCTTTAGCGTGAGGCTAGAGTAAAATGTCAATGGCGTCCACTTTTTACTTTAATATAGGTGGGCCTGTATAGTAGTGGGCATGTCCAAAACCACTGCCTTAGGTGCCCTAAAATAAAACACCTTTTTCAAATCAAATAGGTGCACTAATCTGATGGTCCATTCAGGAGAAGAAAGATCTTGAGAATTTCTACCCACTGGGGAACTTTCACCGGAGGATACGGGAACATGAACAAAAAACCATAGGAGTTGGGTAATTGCTCATGTGTAACCACGCGATTAAGTACTCTATTATATATTGCCTTACTAAACATAAAATAAACAGTAGAATCCGCATTATCGGTAATTGGTCGCTATGTTGTGTTTAATCAGCTTGCTTCTAGCGAGATAAATAGCTTGCTTCTTCTATTCTAACCTTTGATATGAGGATTTATCCAAAATTGATTGCTTAATGTAAAATCTGGAATTACTTCGACCGTGGCACGATCATAAGAGCAAATCCGAAAGTTTATTTTTCGCAAAAGAATGCAATAATAAAAAAAGATGAGCTTGCAAATCATTAAGGAAGTCCTACCCCGAAACTATTATAGATTAATTAGTCAGCTACCGTAGCTACCTGGATGTAAATTAAAAAGATAGGATTTCAACTTCAATGGTAGGAAAAGATTGTGACCTACAACCACCATGATAGATGAATGCATTAATTTAAATTTCTACAACATGGCATTAAGGCAACCAGCGTTTTCTAACATATGTGAGGTGCTAACGGGAAGATTAAAATCTTTCTTTAATTGATCCTAGTTATCTCTTGGTGCTTGTGATGTAGGGATACGTGAATCATCACCTAACTATCAGCCTATATTCGAAAACAAAAAAGGGTACAAAACTCGATCAACCCTGTCTTCCATGGATTATCTGATTACGTAGTTCGATTGGATATTTTACCATTTTCTCAATTAGGATTAGAGCCCATATATATGTTCCTGGAGGGGCTTGTACCCTAGAGGTTCCCATCTATTGATACTAGACTCAACTCTAATCTGGAGGGTCTGGTTTTATTAAAAATGAAGAGAAAACTTATATATACAGAAAGGTTAGTATGAGCATGACAGTTTTCTTAGTTCTCTATATGGATGACATACTTATTATTAGGAATGATATTGGTATGTTATAATCAGTCAAGAGCTATCTGAGTAAGAACTTCTCCATGAAGGATTTATGAGAGGCTTATTTTATATTAGATATAAAGCTCTATAGAGATAGAGCTAGGAGGCTGACAGTACTCTCCTAATTATCGTATATTAATAGTGTCTTAGAAAGGTACAGTTTCACTAATTGTAAGACAACTAGTGTACCTTTCAGACATGACATTCATCTTTTGAGAAAAATATTTCCTTAGATAGAAAATAAATGAGTTAGAATGTCTAAATGCAATATGCATCAGCGGTTAGAAGCTTGATGTATACTATGATATGCACGAGACTTGACATCAGTATGGCTGTAAGTGTTACTAGCCGGTATTAGTCTAATCCATGATACAACCATTGAATGACAGTCAAACATGTCCTTAAATACCTTAAGGGTTCAAAGGACAACTTTATTATTTATAGAGATAGTGACTTGCAGGTGAGAGGATATATAAATTCAGACTTTCAGTCTAACTTAGATGATAGAAAGCCTACATCTGGGTATGTGTTCATTCTAAATAGTACTGCTATGAGTTAGAAAAGCATAGCTACCTCTGAAGTAATGAAAAAAATAGAATGGATACGTAAGTTAGTCGTCGAGCTCAGAATAGTTTCAAGTTTGAAAGATCCTATCCCATTATTTATGATAATATAGAGCCATTGTACAAGTAAAAGAGCTAAGAGCACACCAGAAATCTAAACATGTGGAGAAGAAATACTACATAATTAAAGAGATCTTGGCTAGGGGAGATATAATTATTTGTAGAGTAGATTTTATAAATAATGTAGCAGATCCACTTACTAAGGCATTAACTTTAAAGGTGTTTGAGAAACATGTGGAGTCTATGGGTATTAGATGCCGATATGAATGACATTAGAGCAAGTAGGAGTTTGTTAGGGTTTGTGTTTACATGCCATCCATGTTTGCATGAATATTTATTTTGTAATATTTATACAATAAATATTTTACTAAATCGCTAATAACTTTTATTAAATGGTACTAAAGCTTGGAACACTATAGACATTATATGATCTAAAGGAGTTCACATATAATTTAAAAGAGTTTAGACTAGGGCTAAGAGTTAGCAATGCTGAGAGTTATAAATGCTAAAGTTAGCACCACTAAGAGTTAGCAAGTTATAAGAGTCAATAAAATCTAAAGAGTTAGAATCTTGTTTTTAATGGGATAAGGCCTGAGAGTCTACTTGTAATTAGATAGTTGCAAAGAATTAAAAAAAGCAATTAGAAAATGTCATTATGTAAGTATGTTCTCAAACATAGTGTTCCTGATCTATGTTCACCAATACAGGTCTATCGGTGAATCACTATTATATAGATCAGTTTATGGTTATATCTGTATTGTACAGATGATTGTTCTTAGCTGACCATGAGCTTAGCAGAAGTTCGTATAGACATACAGGTATTTATTCAGGACTGGATACTAAACAGACTCACGAGGACCATAATAGATATCCTATGAATCCATAAAGGAATGTCCTCTCGAGTTGAGTAGTATTTGTGGTCCTTCGACCTAAGTGCCATGGTGGGCTTGTAGGTGATCTACCATACTTTAGTTTCATATATGTCAGAGACCTTTTATGGTCCGACTGCTACGTGTCGTTGAGTATGGTCCGATGCTCATAGAGTTTGGTGTGCGTAGATACGAGATTTATCAATTCACATAGGTAGGTTGTATATCTGATGCTCCAAGATTATATGTTACAAAGTCTTATGGCCATGAGCAATGAACCCAAAAAAAGCATTTCCTATAAGGTTGAATAATATAGTAAAGAGTTTGTGTATATTATTCATTAAAATACGAATTTGGAGATAAGTTTATAGATGAGTTTATGAGAATTTGACGATGATGATCTATATCCCGCCCATCCAGGGTATAATGATGGAAAGATTATATGAATATGTAGTAACCTCAACATGTATGGTCAAACGTGTTGATTTGTAATATCCATGAGTCATTGATCACAGACTTATAGAATAGTTCTATTTTATGAATCGGGCTTGGATCTAGGGAGTCCCAGTATGAAATGTACTATTTGTGCACTTGAACAACATATCGTGTTGAATAGTTCAATATAGTAAAATTTAGTAATTTACTATAGTTAAGTTAACTAAAATATATGGTTAAATGGTAGGATCTACTTTAGGTTAACTTGGTAACCCAGTAAGGACATAAAAGTAATTTCACTTAATAAATATTTAATTGTTAAATAATTAAAATAGATATATATTTAATAATTAAATAAATAATTTAACTTAACTATGGTTAACAGTTAACTATATGGTTAAGTTAACATCACCTTACTTAATGGTTAAGTAAAGGTTAACCTACCTATGGTTAAGTTAGTTAGCTAGGGTTAGATTATTTAAATATTTATTTAACTTAAAGATTAAGTTAAACTAACCTAACTAGGTTAAATGTTAACTATAGTTAGGTTAAATTAAATGTAAATCCAAATTAAGTGAAATTAAATTTATTTATATATATTTGCAAAATGAAACAAAATTTAAAAGTTAAGTTTTATTTTTGCTAAGTGTTTGGCCAATCAAAAATCAAAGAGAAAGAGAAAGAAAAATTATTTTCTTATTTTGAATTTAAAATTAAGTTTTTTTTTTCATTAGGCTTAAAACCTATTAAGTAAAAATAAGTATTTGATTTATTGATTAAGTATTAATCAAAGAAAAATTAAAAAAACTTAGGTTTAATTTGTTAAACAATTGCTGAATTAAGATACTGCTATTTAGATAATCAATCTCACCCTTGTTGATTACTAGGATTGACAAAGTTTGCATTTTAGGTGGACTTCAAGCAATTTTAATCCAAAGGCTTCAAGGGTTAGTTTTTAATTTTGTTATTATGTTCATTATAAATTTTTATAATTCTGTTGTGCATATATATATGTATGAGATACGTATATTTTGAATGATGAACATATATATCACATGCATACACTCTAAATAAATCAATACACAATAGCTTATCTTCGAGCAAAATAAAAAAAAAACACTCATAATTATTATTGACTCTAAATAAAATTAAAATTTTAAAACTAAAAATAATCTTAGGTTGATTATATGATCAAAATCTGTTTCATATGCTGTTGAAATGACATAAGTCTTTTCAAATATTAATAAACTAGTCTCAATAATTTATAATACCATTCATTAAGTCTTTCAATCTCCCTTATAATTAATTAGTTTTATATATGTTTATAAGCAAGCAAATAGTCAAATGAGACTTAGATTTACTCAATAGCTTAAGTAGTGCATAAAGATGATATCTCGGCATGTTCAATTCATAATAACACTACCATAGGCTTGTTTTTTCACTAATGTGAAAAGAGACATGTCTAAGGATCTATTTTGGACTTTAATTAGTTTGTCACATAAGGTTAAGGTCAATGAGGGATATAAGGATTTAAAATGAAGTTCAAATCACATCATGGACACTTAGAATTTATCTACAAACCTCTTGATCTCATTTTCATTGATTTATCCCCCCCAAACTTATGGTAATTTTATCTTTCTTTTAATCACTATCTTTTCAAACAATTTCTTCTTTTTCTTAAACTAAGGGTATAAAGAATTTAAAAACTTCTCTCTTTTATTTTTTTTGAATTAATACCTTCAAACTTAGATTGATAACTACCTTCAAACTTAATTGCTTTTCACTTTAGTACATAACCATAACCTTTTTCATTTTAAGAATATTTCTAAGTAAACTCAAGGTTTATGGTGTTATGGGTAATATTAGGATAAACAAGCTTAAAGCCTTAAGGCTTTGTAATCTAGTTAAATAGAAAAAAATAGGTATTTAGGCTCAAAATGGGTAACTAGGAATAAATGTATATTTAAGGTAGGGTAGAGAGGCTCAATCGTTTAAATAATGGCCTAATGTCATATTCTTATTCATGTGTTTCCTAGGATTTCGCCTCAAGTAGTAATCAAGCAAATTCTAGAGTATTGGTCATCAAGACTATGGTGTACTATTTAAGCAAGAGCATCTCTAAGCAATAATTCAACTAGTAGATGCTTAATTTCAATGTGCTCAATAATAAGATCGAAATTAGTTCAAGATTTATGGTTTAAGAGTTATCTCAAGCATCTATTATTTCTTAGGGACTTATAAAAATAAATTTAGTCACTATTCTATTTCTTATTATAGACATGATCATCATCTCAATCACAAACTAATAACTAAAAAACATTTAACATGCAAGACAACCAAAAAGTTTTATGCAGCAAAAATAAATGCAAGATAAGTGTTTCCCACCCTTAAACTTAAATTTTACATTGTCCCCAATGTTAAAAAAATAAAATATTGTGAGTGAAAAAACTTCCTTGGTAATTAAATATTTAGCATTGCAAACGTTTTTGTTGATGTGACTATGTTTTTCTTATCTCTTAATACTTGCAATTGCTTGTGCTATTTCTTTTAGTGTTCGGTTTGCTATTTTATTCCTAAAAGACAAGAAAATAAAGTATATAAAAATAAAAATAAGCAAACCTAAAAATAAATTTACTTAGGTTTCCTTCTAAGAAGTGCCTGATTTAACATCATCGGTTTGCCAGGACTTTCTTTATTCTTATAGTAGATCAAAGGTGATGGTAGATGAGTGTTGGAATGTGTTCTTGTTGAATCTAATCTCTTTTGGCTTCCATAGCCTTGCAATTATGCATTGGGCAGTAGCATTTGCTTTCTTCTCATTGCACTATTCTAAAAAGATTTTAATCTTAAACTGAAAGAGATAGTTTCTTTTGCTCTTTTCTTTAATCCTTTCTTGAGATGCTGCTTCCTCTTTTTCTTTCTTTTCCTCTTATAACTCAATGCTTTCTTTTGAATGTGAGGATTTATGGTGTCCATCTTTTTAATCTATAGAAGTTGTTGCTTGGTCTTTAAGTGTACCACATCAATTCTGAAACAGTTTTTATTTTCAATTGGCAACTTGATCTCTTTGAAGACTTTGAATGATACCGTGTCATCTTGCACTCTTATGGTCAACTCCCATTTTTGTATATCAATGAACATTCGTCCAATGGCTAGGTTGGGTTTTTCAAGGATGATGGAAATCTTATTGTCTTTTTCTATATCCAGAAGCGATGAAAGCTACAGGGAAGATGAACATGTCCACATTTACCAGCACGTCTTCTATGATTCCCTTAACGTAGGTGAAAGATCGATCAACAAGTTATTATTTGATATTGATGGGTTTTGCTTCTCTTAAACTTAACTTCTTATAGATAGAGACAGGCATGATGAGGTTTATACTAGCTCTTAGATCCCAGAATACTTTGCCAAAGTTATAATTTCTTATGGAGCACAGTATGGTAAAGCTCCCGAGATTTTTGAATTTAAGAGTTAGCTTATTTTGAAGAATCGTGCTACACTCCTCTATCAATTCTATGGCCTCATAATATTCTAGTCTTTTCTTCTTTGAAAGAATACTCTTTATAAACTTGACGTAGTTAGGCATTTGTTCAAGTACATCTGCAAAAAGAAGATTGATATGTAATTTCTTAAAGATTTCAAGAAATTTTGAGAATTGCTAATCAAGTTTCTTCTTTTGCAACCTCTGAGGGAATGGTAGAGGTGGATTGAAAGACTGCATAGGCTGATTTTACATGTTGCTACTGGTATTTTCTATTTAGTTTGCACTTTTCTGCACTTCAGAATTTTTCTACACTTGAATACTAGTTTTTGCACTATTTTTTACAGTCTTTTTTGCACTTTTCTATTGCTATAGTCTTGTTTTTGCACCTATTTATAGACTGCTTTGCTTTTGACTTTTTGCTTCTGCACTTTTTTTGCGTCTTTGTAGTTTTTGAGAAAAAAGTATTGGTGGTTTATAGGGCTGTACTTCATCTTACTGTAGTATCTTTTCCTTCTCTTTCATGCTTAAAGATGGTGGTTGGGATATGTTATCATATAAGACCTTACCACTTCTTAAAGAGATAGGTTGGTATTACTCTATATTTTCTTATGGATTGGCTTCAGTGTTACTTGGTAGCGTTCATTGAGGTCTCTTATTATTTACAGTAGTAAGTTGTCCCATTTAAGTCTCTAAATTCTTCAATGTTGCAAAATGGTTTTGTATAATAGTACATTTGACTCATGTAATGCATGAACTTGTCTTCTAAGGTTGGCTTCTTATCTTACAATAGTTGAATCCCGAAGGATTCATTAGTCTAGATAACTATTGTTAATTGTTACTCTAAGAAAAGTTCGGTTGATTTGTCTACCCCAAATTATAGAAGTTAGAATGTGGATTGTTTTACTATCGATTAAGGTTTCTTACATAATTTATTGATTCCATTTCTGCCCATTCATGTGATTATCATAATAAAGGTCACAAGTCATATGTTAAGTCTTGGCGATATTCAATACATCAAACTTCTTGGATAACATGTTGATTTGTGCTGCCAATGCATTGATGTGTCAATCGCATACACACCAATGGCTTTCGTAGGAGTAACTATTTCAGTTGGTTATTGGTAAATATTCGACACTATTTCCTCTAGTATATCATAAGCTACATCTATAGACTTATTCATTAAAACTCCTCTAGTAGTGGCATCTATAATAGTCCTCAAATGCTTACTAATATATTGTAGAACGTTGGGATGAAAATCCATTTAGGTTCTTATGACACTTCCTCAACAAGTCATTGAATTACTCCCATACTTGTATAATGACTCGCTATCAATATGAACAAATTAGGTGATGTTATTCCTTTTCTTTGTTGTCTTTCCTGGTGGAGAAACGTTGCTAGAAACTTCTGCACTAAATCATCCCATGTCGATATGGATTCAGATGGCAATGACATAAACCTGTTAATGCGTTTTAGGGTGCATGCATGTAGATTGTGTACATATTGAAATAACTAAATACATGTCTCACATACATGATTTACAATAGAATTAAACACATAATCAATATATACACAAGCATTCTAAACCAAAAATAACTAAAGATTATAAAAAGTTACCCTTAAAGAACTTCGGTGAAGAATTGTCCTTTGGAACTCACACGGAAGTCCACTCATGATCAATTCTAGTTCGTAAGGTTCTATGGGAATACAAGAGCTAGAATGGTAGCTTCTTTGATCAATTTCCAGCAAGATAAAACTCAAAATTCTCTTAAATGTGAGCTTGTTTGTTAAGAAGAATATGTGGACTATTTTGAAACAAGTTCAAAACTTGTTTTTATACTTAGTAAAGTTGAGGGACTAAAAGAGACACTTACAAAGTTTCAGTCACCTCAGTCTTTGCATGGTTGACACTTGTCACTCATACATCCTATGTATACTGCCAAGTGTCAATTATGCAAAGCCCTAATGTGCCACTTGTTACATAAGTGGACATGTGTCAAATTTCCTCGTGCCATACAACATGGACCTCTTTGCAACATTTGCAAACTATGTTTCTCACTTTTTAAGGAGGTCCTAAAGGTATCCTGCTTTTCAAAATTATATCAAATCAAATCATTTGATCCGCCTCGCTACCCCAGTACTCATCGAGTACACTTCATATTGTAAGATTTCCTAGGTTTACCTCTATTTATCTTACGAAATACTTCAGCAAGTATGTGAACAATGCTCCATACACACGTTGCGGATATTACAGAATGGAGCGTTGAACCATACAAGTTGAGGTCAACCATATCCGTTTAATCCCTTCGTCATCTATATCCTGAAGGAGCAAAGATATAAATTTTGATTGTTAAATCTCTACATGCTCATCCATAAACTTATCTCCAAATATGTATTTCTATAAATAATATCCGCCAACTCTTTTGCGATATTGTTTAACCTTAATAAAAAACTCTTTTTTTTGAATTTAACATTTATGGCAATAAGACTTTATAAAATACGTTCTTAGAGCATTTGGATATACAACTCACCTATATTAGCTTACAGATCCCATATCTACACACATACCAAACTCTATGAGCATCGGACCATACCTTGTAACACCCAACGGTTAGACCATGAAAGGTCTCTGACATGTGTAGAACCAAAGTATGGTGGATCACTCATAAGTCTACCGTGGCGCGTAAGTCAAATGATCACAATTACTATTTAACTTGAGAAGACCCTATATTGACAGCTTCATAAGATGTCTATTAGAGGTCTTCGTGAGTATGTTTAGTATCTAGTTCTATTGAATACCTGTATACCCATATGGACTTTTACTAAGCCCATGATCTACTAAGAATAAACATTTAGACAAACAAGATATGAACATACACTAATCTGAAAGGAATCTCGATCGACTTGTGTCGGTAACTATAGATAAGGAACAAATTTTTTTAGAACATATTGCGCAATGACATTTCTTAGCACCATTTGTAAACTCTTTACAATTATATCTTACTATAATATTCTTCGGTCTTTGTGCCTATTTTGAACAAGGTCTTAACTCTTTAGAATTACTTACTCTTAACATTGACCTAAACTCTTTTAGATCAGATCTAAACTTTTTTAGATCTACAATATCCGAAAAGTTACAGGTTTCTTACCATATAAATAATAATAATTGATGAGTAATAAAAGAAATATTTTTTGTATAAATATTAAATAAATAAACATTCATAAAATAATTTGAATGGCACATAAACACTATTCTCAACATAACCAACTCTTGACTTTATCCTTTAATGAGAAAAGGAATAATCTAAGTCTGATGGTATCTTCTAAGACTCTGTTAGACTTGAATGTATTGTAAATATCCAAGAAATTTACAATATGCATATTAGGATTATCATTGGGAGCACCACTGAATTATACAGATTTCTTCAGCATTTAAATAATACTCAACTTGATCTCAAAGTTGTTATCATTAACCATTGGTCGCTGAATACTAGATTGAATACCATTCGCAGTAAGGACAATATAACCCTTTAAAGATCACTATTCTATCATAGGCTCAAACACAATATTATTGATATTGTCTTCCATGCCTATTGATTGGTGTCATTCATGTTGAATCCTTTGTAATATTCTTTCGATCTCATGGTCAAAAGAAATAAAATTTGCACTTTTTGTCCTTTACATAAACTGTCAAAACAAAATTTAAAAATAAATCAAAGTATAAAAGAAAAAAAATTTGAATTAAAAGTAAGATAATTTGATATTAGTATTGATCTAAGAATAGATAAAATTAGTCCCCAGCAATGATGCTAAAAACTTGATGTACGCAATAATAGTTAAGCACAAGTGCACACTATCGTATCAAGTAATATAGGAATGAAGTTCAAGTATAGTTCCTACAGGGGCTTATTTAATCTACTTCTTTCAGTCAAGTACTAAAATTAATCATACTTAACTTTTATCCAAACGAATCAAAAGATGATTTTTATCTAAATAACCTAATTTTACTAAATTAACCTAATCTTAATAAAAAAGCAACAAAGGTTTGAAATCACCAACTAAGAGGAAACTAGGGTTTTAACTTATCCCCTATTATTTATTAAAATTATTGATCTCTTAGTTAATCCCTCAATAACAAATTATTAGCTAGAATCTAGTCTCATTATAAGTCTCTGTCAATGGTTAAATAACTATATTACACCATAACAATTACCTATATGTCTATGGTAATCCAAATAGAATTCAATTTATTAAGAACAAGTATAATCATACTACAAATGCCATAGACATATAGGTAGTCTCATTATAAGCCTCTGTTGATAGTCCATTGATTCTCTTTCTCTTAAGTGCTGCACAGGTTTTAATCTTTAATCTCGAATTGTTTGCTTTGATCTTTTATTTTGTGATGTATTTTTTTGCCTTAATTTACCTGATATTCTATGCTTTTAGCTGTTAAAAAGAGGTGCTTTTATAGGGTTTCTTAACCCTAGGGACATGATAGGACTCAAAAGATAGGGTCTCTCTTGTGGCATAGGCTTTACAGTGCTAGGGTTTGGGCGTTGCAGCATTAAAGCCTAAAAAACATGATGGAGGGGTGATTAGCTAGGTGCCACGGTGCTGGTCTTTCTGACTTGAGCATCGTGGCGCTGAGACCTGTATTGCTGACTCCATTATTTTTCATTTGTTTTGCGCCCGATTTCTCTAGTATCTTCACACCTTGGGTTGTAAACCTATATATAATAATAAAAGAACCTCAAATAAATAGCCAAATTCTCTTGATTTGGACCAAAATCTAAGTCCGAGATGCAGAAATAATAGTTTATATAATCCTCTATCAAGAATGAAAAACCTATTAGTATTACTATCTTGAGCATAGCCTATTAAAATAGTGTCTATAGTATTAGGGCCTATCTTCTTTCTCTTGGGACTGAAAATGCCAACTTTTGCTATGTACTCCTACACTTTAAAAATATTAAGTTTAAAAGCTCTACACTTTCATGCAGATAACATCTTTTCTCCTCATAATTTCTCATGTAAACTTGAACTTCACAACATCGAATTTACCATATCTATTACAGTTATATTTTTATTTTAGCAATACCATTGGATTATGGTGAATATAGAGGGGTTACCTCATATACAATTATGTTCTCTTAATAAATAGTATTAAAAGCACTAAGTGTATATTCTCCTCCTCTATTAGATCTAAGTTTCTTAATCCTTTTCTCTATTTGATTATCTGCCTTATTCTTATATACTTTGAATTTATCAAAAACTTCATCTTTTGTTTTCACTTCAGATACGTGTCTCACTTCCATGAAAGTCAAAAACTTTTTAAAGGTCATCTTCAATTCAATATCTCTAACACCAAGTACTTGTATAATAGAATTCTTACCTAAAGCCACACTTTCTCCACTTGAGTAGTGATAATTTTTAAAATAACCTCAGTTAAAATTAAGATGTATATTTGCAGCCAAATTTAACCACCATTCATTATTTTAAAAAGCAAAACTAACACTTAAAAATGTTAGGATTATACTTAATAATAAGTTCACTTGAAACATTCTTGTCTTTTAGCACATGAACTTGGGTATCTTGAAGTACCAATCTTAAACACTTGGTTGATCCTTCCACAAGCATAACATGGCCTATCCTCCTTGCCTTTAGAATTATTATGGTGAATTTGTTTTTTTTTTATCTTTGCCTTAAATTTTTTTTTATTGGGACGATAACTATTGTATTTGTTATTATTCTTTGAGCTTTTTAATAGGTTTATCTGAGTAGACTCATTTATGCTTACATCATTAGATCTATTTTTTCTCTTCAATTTTAAGTGATTTAATAACTTGTATTATGATAAGTTCTTATTATCTATGCTTAAGAGACTTTACAAGAATCGAACTAACTAGTGGATAACTTATCTATCAAACAAGATATCTTATAATTTCATTAAGTTTGATGTCATTTTTCTTAACCTTTCTCAAATGTTCTTGAAACTCAAGAATTTATTCATTCAAGAGTTTTGAGTCTACTATCTTATAATTATTAAAACTAGATATAATAAATCTATATACGCTGGCATCTTTTACCCCATGAATGGCTTTAAGAGTATTTTATAAAACTAAGACATTTTTAGTAGTTTGATAAACATCATAGAGATTGTTAGACAAAGTATTTAATAGTCAATTATGATAATGATAATCAAAGTCCTCTTTCAAAAGTTGAGTAGTGGAAGTTGTTAAACCAAAACTACTGGTTTATTGTATTATTAGGATATGTGGTTCAATGGTCGAAACTAGTCCTAAAACAATAAGCCAATATTTCACTTGTCTTTGCTATCTTTTAAAATTTGTCCATTAAACTTTTTAGACTTAATACTAGTTGTTTCTTGTAAACTATTCATTTTCTTAAAGAATTTTAAAAGCAAAGAATATGCAATTTGAATATATAAATTTGTTAAAATAAAACAATTAGAATGAATTAAAAAAATAAATTAAATACAATATAGTAAATAATGATTCAAATTGAAGAAATTATAAGGTATCAATTAGTTATTAATATAAATTAATTAAATGTACATTAACACTTAAGAGGACAACTTTATCCTTATAAAGTTAACCTCTTTCTAAAAAAAATCATGAATAATTTAATTATTTAAAAGTTATTATAAAAATATATAGATAGATAGATAGATAAAGAAAATCAAATTTATTCATTTGAAAAGAACTATAAAATTTATGTTACGTAAAATTGTAAAACATAATTTTATTTGGGTCATGACGAGTTTAAATTAAATACTAAAACCTCTTTTTAATAAACTTTTGAAAAATAAAATTGACCCTTTAAACCTAATTATTTTATTATTATTATTATAAAATTTTCAAGGTGAAATTATAAAGCTATGTATAATCAAAAATAAAATTGTTAATTTATGCAAAAATTTAAAAGATAATAAAATATTTTTAATGAAATGAAAATATTCTTAACGATGAAGTAAATTTGGTCTTTTTTAAAATAGTAATGCTATACATTTAAATAATAATGTGTCAAGTAATTATTAAATTATAAAACAATAAAAATTTAAAATTTTTTATTATACTTAATAATTATTTGACACATCATTATTTAAGACTACTTAAAATATAAACATGAAATGTGTAATTTTATTCAGTTTAAAATTATAAAAGGCATAAATAGAGATCGACCAATATTATTCATAAATTTCATTTTTCCTAAAGTTGTACAAGCTTGATGATAGTGGCTATACGACTCCATACATTGTGGCGATTAAGTTGGAGTTCTTGAACCAAAAAAGAAAATCACAATCTTAATACAGTATTTGATTGTTTTTGGTTAAAACGTTATTATTAGTAATGTCCTTATTTATATATATATCTATATTTATTGAATAAATTCAAATTATTCATTACTAAATATTGTTAGAAGCAACTAAATCTGCTGCAACACATGACACCAGAGAAATAGGAACCAATGATAACCAAACTTGCTCACCAACAGTAGAAAGAGCAAATTTAGCCAATCATGGGCTATTATATGTGTTAAAAATTGAAAATTTAATAATTTTGTATGAATAAGAATTGAGATGAATACTAAAGTGGAGAGTTACAAGAAGTCTTAGAACGTGTGAGATACGTATAGAAAAGTTTAGGACGTATGAAACATGAAGGGGGAAGTGAAACGGGACTCAAAGATGCAAATGAAGCGAAGGAAATACGGGGGCTACCACCAGGGCTGAGTGCCGCGGCACCCAAGATAGCAACCCAGCGCTGCGGCGGTGGGTGCAATAGGGTGAGCATCACAGCGCCCGGCGCCAGATATGTCAGAATGTCCGTTTTTAATCTGGATTTCAAGTTTTGAGAAGTTTAGACTTTTAAAACAATTGAACTTTTATTTCAACAAGGAATATGGTTAGTAGGCACGAAATACACCCTATATAAATACTTGTAAACCCTTTAGTTGAGATCAACTATCTAAGGTTTAAAGATATAACCATAAGAGATAATAGAGGAGTTAGGTAGACACTTAATGCGTAGTGCATTAGGATGTAACCTTTAAGAAGTATTTTCGGTTCTGAAGTGAACAAAAAAAAAAAAAACCTTAGATCCTTTTAGCTTAGTTGTTCGGGTTATTCTTATGTTCCTTGTAAAAATCTCCTATGGGAGATACTAAGGGGTCTTATAGGATCATTGATGATGTAAGAAAATACTTAATAATCTATATTAATAATAAAAACTTGGATCATGAATTCTCCGTGGACGTAGGCAATTTTGAGTCGAATCACGTATATCTTGTGTCTTGTTGATTAGTTTATTTTCTTTATCTTTATTGGTATATTAATTTTATGTGTTTTTACTTATGGTGTGAATTATAATTTTTCGCTGCGCATAAAAAAAAAAAGAATATTAAAACTATAACTTAATTAATATCATAAAAATGTCAAATTAAAGTAACTAATTTAATATCAGCAACAATATATTCTGATAATCAAAATTTGACAACATCCCAATAATTTTAGAAATAATAAAATCTACTTTCACTAAGCTCCTCACTCGATTCTGAATTTTCACAACTACTATTGTACCACCAGATTCCAATATAGCTGGTAGAAAACCCAAACTTCCTGCCATCTGTAGGCTCTTTTGAATGGCCATCGCCTCAGCAACTTCAACCATGAAAATACCAGTTTTACAGAGTCCCTGAAGCCTCAACAGACCCATCAGAGCTTCGAATAATCCATCCTAGCCCACATCTCCTCCGTAAAGTATCAACAGTTGCATCTGTATTTATTTTCCAACTACCCTCTGCTGGTGGAAGCCGCGGTTTATCTCTAAGCACCTTCATGGTAACTTCAATAGAACAAGCCTTATGATAATTTGTTACGAATTGCTGGACCCAAGCCACATGATTTTGCCTTTCTGCCCCTAATTTTGAATGAACTTCCAGATTTCGAAGATGCCATAATCTTCACACGAACACCACCAAGACCAAGAAACCCAAGGGTCACAGTCTGTCCCTGTAGCATTGCATGAAAGATTGAAAATCCATCACATTACCATTAGCCACTACTCCAATAAACTCCAGTTGTTTTCTGACCTTCTTCCACTTCCTGCACCCCATAATGCATGCATAGTAGATTCATTTTCATTCTTACAGAGAGGGCAAAAGACTTCCACCGAGACATTGTGACTACGCAAGTTTTCCAAGGTAGGTATCCAATTGTGCCATGCCTTCCAAATAAATGCTTTAACCTTGTTCGGAATATGTTGCTGCCATAGAAACTTCCACCACTTCTTGAACAATGTATTCTCAGAGACTCCTGGATAATCTTGATACGGAAGGACAACCCAATCGCTCTTCACCGTATACTTACCTTGTGTCACGCCCCAAGTGCTCTCAAGCATTTCCTCGAGCACTTGGTGCGCGACTAGGCCTACTGGAGGCCTCTTGGACCATGGAGCGCTACGTGGACCGGAGCTTCTAGAAGGCCCGCTGGTTAGGATGGAGAACCGGGCTTGGCCCGCAACTTATTAAGGAAGTTAACCCTAGTTAGACTTCTATAATAGGTAGGAGAGCATCTAGGAATATTCTAAGGAATATTATCCCATCTTGTATATACACCGTTAGATCAAATAGATCTCAGCCATTGATTGTATAGGGCTGCAACTATAAAAGGGGGAGACCCTCACTTGTATTTTTCATCTCATAACTTGTTTTCTCTTCAGCAATATAGAGAGCATTCGTGCAAACACTTGGTGTGCTTCTTTTCTCTTCTCTTTGTGTGGTTTTCTAGACTGCTTAGCACGCAACGCGTCTAAGGCCGCACGGTCTCGAAAACAGTCTGTGACACTTGGCTGTCAAAATGCCATCACAGTGTATCAGGAACATCTCTTCTAACTAGAGGAATTCCAAGGATCAAATTCGTTTCATCTGGTTCAAAAGATCTCCTAATTACCAGCTCATTCCATTGTCCCGTATCATCCTTTAAGGCAGCCACTCATGCATTTATCAGAAAAACAGCCTTTGATAACACTTTGAAGGATAGACTCGTTGGCAGCCATCTATCCTCATAAATTGAGATTGTACTAACTCCCTCAACTCTCCATCGAGACCTCTAGGTGGCTAACTCTCGGCTCCGGATTAGGCTACCCCAAATTGCCGAGGCCGTTGCTTGTAAAAAATCTGAGCTGGGGAAGTATTGACCTTTGAGTAATCTTGCCACTAGAGAATCTGGCCAGGTAAGCAATCTCTAGCAGTTCTTAGCAAGCAAAGCCTTATTGAAACTTTGCAGATTACGAAAGCCAAGTCCACCTTCATTCTTTGGAAAACACAGTCGCTCCCATTTACTCCAGTGCAACTTCTTAGTGGTCAAATTTCCTCCCCACCAAAACCGAGCGAATATGCTATGCAAATCCTGGATTAGCAGTTTTGGTAGACGAAAAAGACTCATAAGGTAAATAGGAATAGATTGCAGAACAACCTTTACCATGATCTCTATTGCACCTGCCGAGAAAACTGAACCAGACTAACTTTTTAAGTTTATTCCATACACGCTCCTTTATATTGTCAAAATCCTTTCTTCGATTCCTGCCTACCCAGCTCGGCAGTCCAAGATATCTTCCATGAGCGGGGACTTGTTCCACACCCAGAATATGCACCAAGTCTTGACTTACCGAGGGGCTGATGTGACTATTGAAGTACACCGCAGACTTATTCAAATTCACCAACTGCCCTGAAGCACTTTCATACATAGCCAAAATCTCCTTAATCTTGAAACATGCAGTCTTAGAGGCTTTGAGAAAAAGAATACCGTCATCCGAATAAAAAAGGTGGGAAGTAGTTGGTCCACTTCTGCCACATTTGATTCCAGAAATTAGACCATTCATCTCTGCATGCTGAATTAAACTAGACAAACCTTCTGCACATATAAGAAACAGATATGGAGACAATGGATCCCCTTGACGAAGTTCCCTAGATGGTTGTATATCTCCACACGGTCTACCATTAAGGGAGTACAGAATAAGATACAGTAGAAACCCAATCCATTACCTTTGCTGTAAATTCTTCCGGTAGACCAAGACAAAGCATCATTCTTTCCAGGAACGACCATTCTACCTGGTCATATGCCTTGGCCATATCCAGCTTTAATGACAACCAGTCCTGTTTACCTTTCTTTTTCCTCCTAATAGCATTCAGGCTCTCAAAGCTAATTATGGCATTATTAGATATTAACTGGTCTAAAATAAATGCACTCTTGTTCTCACTAATAACTGAGTGCAGAACAAGCTTCAGTCTGTTGGCCAGAACTTTAGCAATAATTTTATAGAAAGTTACAGAGGCTGATAGGCCGGTAGTCTCCTACATTAAGAGGTTGATTCGTTTTCAGAATAAGAGTGATAAGTGTTTTATTGAAACACTTTGGAGAGGCACCCTCGTTCAGGATCCTGAGACAAACTGCAGTAATTTGAGTCACACAATATGCCAGAATTTTTTATTGAAAGAACCCGGCATCCCATCATCCCCCGGGCTTTATTAGCTGGCATTTGAAAAACTGCATTATAAATTTTTGCTGCAGTAAGGTAATGTCCAGAGCTTGGAATGCGTCTGGTGAAATCCTGACATTCGCCTTACTGACCACCGCCTCCACTTCTTCAGACACCAGTTCAGATGACTTGGAAATATCCACAAAATACTCTTGAGAAATAGCTTGAATTGCTGCTGTACTATCCTGCCAAGAGCCATATCGATCCATAAACCCCTTGATTTCCTTACGTTCACGCCTTTTAGTAGCTTCAGAATGAAAATACCTGGTATTCTTATCCCCAAGCTTTAGCCAATTAGTCTTAGACTTCTGCTGCGAATAGACTTCATATAAGCAAAGTGTCAAGTGTCGGGCACCTAAAAGACTAACCTGTTAAATAATGCTGTATACCCACTTTTATATATTTAAGATCCATTTAATTTTTATTCGATGTAGGACGTGACAATCTTTTTTACTCAATCACGTGACGCCTTCGTCACGGTGTGGTCCAAACTCAAGGACCAACCTGTCGTATATTGCCCATCCTTCTAGGACTAAGGGATCCACTACTCACGTGACAATTTCTATTAGAACTCAAGACACAGAATTTTTAGAGTTCACTTGACCCTTATTGCCCATCCCCTAGCGGCATAGGGGATTTACATTTCATATGACAATCTCTATTAGGGCGATTTTAAGAGCTCACATACGAATGAGAATTTAGATCTGCTTTAATACCACTTATTAAGGATTGATTTCTCGAACCCGCGCGATTTTAGACACTCTTCAAGTGTTAAGCAGCCTACAAAACTCAATTAATCAAAGAAAAAGATGAAGAAGAAGCACACTAAGTGTTTGAGAGAATGCTCTCATATATTATTATTAAAAAGAGATTACAAAGCTATCGAATTAAAAAGCTTAGAGTATTTTTACAATTTTAAATGATGATTCCTCAAATGAGAGTCCTATCTATTTATAATTAAAACTATTTACAATAAATGATTAGGATCTATTATAATTCAATTGTCTATATTTAAAATAAAAAATATATAAAAGAATATTTTAAAAATATCACATACCATAAGAATATTTAAAAGAATATGTTATCTTTAAAATATTTTTTCACTTATCACAATAATGTGACCTTAACTCAATTCAATTAGACTTTTTAAAAATTCTAACTTATGTAATACACATTAAATTAAATAATCTCTTAATAATCTTATCGCGCGTCAAATATTCAAATATTTATTTAAAAACATTTGTAGCGTGACAAAAGTCATCTAAAGATAATTCAGCTCTCCTATAACTCTCCCAATTACTAGCTCCAACCGAATCCTACAGATCATCTAATTCCTTTTTCTTTTGCGCCATCTTCCGTTAAAGACTTCTAAAGGCAGTATAATTCCAACGACTTGACTTTTACGCATCTCTCTAAGTTTTCCAGCGTCTCTTCAACTATATTATCAGACTTTGGAGGAAGCCAATGAGTCCTGATAGTTTCACCACATCCCAGATCGTCAACCCAAGCATCTTAGAAATACAAACGGCTATAAAATCGAATTTTCTCTCCGCCACTAGAATCTGCAATGTCTGTAAGAATGGAGCGATGGTCAGATCCCCAGAGGCTAAGATGAGAAACTTAACTATTTGGAAAAACCTCAGACCATGAAGGCATACAAACCATTCTGTCTAAGCGTTCGTAAATAAAATTTTGTCCAGCTCTCCCATTTACCCATGTAAAGCTAGGTTAATGTCCTTATATTTTGATGGAACATTAAAAATATCTTTATTCAAAAAAAAATTATTATAATTTTTTTGATATTTCCATAAACGTTTGAAGTGTCCTTCAAATGAAGTAGTTACAATTAGAATCATTTTTTTAATTAAAGGTGCTAAACAATATTTTCACCCATCATTAAATTTTTATATGTGTAATGATATATTTGTCCTTTTAATAAATTCACTCAAAGCCCAGTAATTTATTTATTCACTAAAAGGCACCTCATTAACCTCTTAAAATAAATATTATGAGCAATGTACCCTTTGTTAAATAGTTACGTTACACCTAAGAACAAGATAAAATGATAAATGTATTTCATGACCGATATACCCTTAATTTGTTAATTAGATTACATATAAGCACCAATTATCATTGTATTGCTCCCTGTTTCATATTATTTTTATTTTTTAATTTCAGTTGAATTTTGTAAAAATATTATGAATATTTGTGATACACTAAATTTGAGGACATTGTTAAAAGTTTCACCAAAATGTAGGGATATTATTAACAATATCCCATGTAGTTATTATATTGTGCAAAAATAAAACAATGCATTTTATTTATAAAATAAAAGAGAATAATTATTTGATCCTTATAATTACAAAGGCCAAGGAAAGTAGAAACCATGAACCTTTTAAATAATTAAATAGTTATTTAGGCAAATGTTAAATTAATTAGAGCTAAGATCCGATCCTTCAAGACCCATTTCAGTAGCCCAGGCCCACGACCAAGCCCAATCCCAAAGAGAAACTAGGGTATTGTTATCGCTTTTATATCTTGTAAACAGAAAACGACTTTGGGGAAGTGAGTGCAGCTCTGCCGTTCGTCTGTGTCTCACCGTCTCTGTGGAATCTGTAAGTTTCTCCTCTGTCACTTGGTTTGCTTCGTCACTTTAATATGAAGGAATCTTGGAGAGCTTTTATGGACTGGTGATTTGTTGAGCTCGTGTTATATGCTTGCATCTTTCATTGTTTTGTTCCCATTCAACCTATACATGCATTACAGTTCGAGCATTTTTTCAAGGTTTTGGAACAAATCTCGTAGACACATTGAAAAGGAGAAAGATAGAAACAAAGAATTTTTGTGTTTCTAAAATATGTTGCTTTTGGTCAATAAGTAAAGAACATCTTGAATTCACTCGCTGAGTTTTGAAACTAGTGTTTAGGCAACAAAAAAAATTAATGAAAAAAAACCCAAAACAAAAAAGCATTCCTTGTCTGTTTTTTGATTTTGTAAAATCGGTTATAGATTTTTTTTTTGTCTTTTTTGATAATAAGCATCCGTTCTGATTATGTCTTTTTTTATCTGATGATCTGTAGAGTGCAGGTAAGAAATGGTTAAGCACAACAATGTGGTGCCTAATGGGCACTTTAAGAAGCATTGGCAAAACTATGTCAAGACCTGGTTCAACCAACCTGCCAGGAAAACTAGAAGACGCATTGGTCAGTAACTTATCTATTTTACTGCTTTTATGTTCTTGTGATTTATCCTTCTATAATTTGTTAGGTTTTGGATTTTGGTTTTAGTTCTACATGTCTGTGTTTGTACTTGTTCGAACAAGATCTTTATTTGATGCTGTTTAACTAACTCTTGTTGATGAATCTGTTATCAGCTCGTCAAAAGAAGGCTGTGAAAATCTTTCCTCGCCCCACTGCTGGGCCTCTCCGCCCCATTGTTCATGGACAAACGTTGAAGTATAACATGAAATTAAGGGCTGGCAAGGGGTTTACGCTTGAAGAACTCAAGGTTGGTTGCTGCCTTTAAGCTTATCTATTTATTGTGTTCTGGTTGCCATATACTGTGTTGTAATGGCACATCTTTGGTTTTCACTCATTTTGATTAAATCTATGTTCTCTTTACATTCATATTAGCCTTTGTGATTTTGTTTCTTACTCACTGATTTTTTTATCATTATAAAAAATTATGACTGGCACTGGGCATGTTTTCCAGGGAACTGAATTGTGTCAACAATAATTTTCAATAAGAATGATCTTAAGGAAAAAGCATTGGGCTATTGATATATATTTTCACTGTTAGTGTTCTAAAGCTAAGTTACATTTACATCCCCAAGTCTAGCACATTAGTTTTTCCGATCAGGCTTCCTGTCAATAGTCACTGTCTAGCCCTTCACATCTATTGATCCTGTTGTTTCTGTGTTTCCCTTTGTGGATATAACACTTTATCCTTCTATTGCAGGCTGCTGGTATTCCTAAGAAACTAGCTCCAACTATTGGCATTGCTGTGGATCACCGTCGTAAGAACCGTTTTTTAGAGGGTCTCCAAGCTAACGTTCAGAGGCTGAAGACATACAAGGCGAAATTGGTTGTCTTTCCCAGACGTGTGCGAAAGTTCAAGGTAATGGATTTATCAGATATATGGTATCCACATTGTTGTCGTCTGTCTTTGCACTCAAAATCTTTTGATTGTTCTATTGATGTAGGCTGGTGATTCCACTCCTGAGGAATTGGCTACAGCAACCCAAGTCCAAGGGCCTTACTTGCCTATTACTCGTGAGAGGCCTACAATGGAGCTTGTGAAGGTTACTCAAGAGATGAAATCCTTCAAGGCTTATGACAAGCTTAGAGTAGAGCGGATGAATGAGCGCCATCTTGGAGCAAGGTTGAAGAAGGCTGCAGAGGCCGAGAAAGAAGAGAAGAAGTAAACAAGTTCTTCTTCATTTGACAGTTTGTTGAAGTCCCAATTTAGGGCTTCTTTTTTGCAATTAGGTTTTTATTCTGTTTGTTATAGTTATTTGAAACATATTTTTGTGGGTGCTTTTGCTTGTCGTTTCAATACTCTTATGAATGAAGTGAGTCTTCACTTTCATCCTCTCGTGCATTTGGAATTTTTTTTTTTTCAATTTCACTTGGGTAAGATGTGTAGAGTGAGAAATCCCTTTGAGACTAGCCTTTCTTAGTTTTTGCTTCATTTCTTTCTCTTTGTGGTAATAGTGAATGTTTGGAGTTTTAAATTGCAGTAAATTAAAAAATGATAAAAGTAAGAAAAACCCACTTAAATTCGTTTCAAATACAGTTTATTTTTATATTGGTTACTGAAAAAAAATGTATCATAAGATTGCTTTCTTTAAATTTGCACTTTTTTAAACCCAGAAAACAGATGGAATATTAGGATTGCTCCTCAAGCACTTCTTCAAACTCAGAAAACAGACGGAATTTTAGTACTGCTTCTCGAAGCAATTACTTTTATGCATAATTGATTAGAAAACGAAAAAAATCGCATCAAAAATTAATCACTGAACCACATAAAAAAAGAAAAACCAGAGTGTTCAGGGTGGAGTCAAAATGCTGAGAATTTGGCTTAAAAACGCTGCGTTTTTTGAGATGGATGCCTCCTCTCCCTTAAACGCGATTTTTGTTCTGATTTTTACCTCGGACTCTCTTACCCTCTCTGTCTTCGGTAATCATCACTCTGACCAACACTCAAGTTTGCAGCCCGCCAACCACTCTAGTTCGTTCTGCTCACCGGCCACCACTCCGAGCCCGCCGTCCTGCGACAAACGCCAATGGCCCACCACCCCCCTTGCTTTGCCTTGTGCTGCCACGGTGCCACCAGTCCACTCCACTGCTGCTGCGCCCTTGTTGCCGTCTGTCGCCCCTACTGCCGTTGCCCAAAGCTTCCCCAAGTCAAAGGTAAATTCCCATCCTTCCAGATTTGCATATACACCAATGATCTTTATGTGAAATAAAATTAATTTTACAACTTGATTAATTCCTCGGATTGAAAAAATGAATCGATTGATTATATACCGTCATCGTGGGCTCATGGCCTAAACAAATCCGTGGAGTTAACAGAAGATTATATTCTCTTAAAAATAGAAAATCAGAAATGTACATTTCATATTTGAGAACAAAATTTTACTGACATGAGCATCGTCATTGGAGCTACAGCTGCCCAAAGTTTATTAAAGCCCAAAAATACAGTTCTTTGACTTGCTCATTCAGTTTTATATATACATTGGCTTTACATTGCTTTTATCTTAATTTTTCTTTTTACCACCGTAATGGACTTTACAAATTTTGGCTTATGATATATAAATGAAGACGCATTAAAAATCAATCCGCTTTGTATATATTTCAAGTTAAGATGTTCAAGTTACCAAGTTCTTCACTATGTCCTTAAAAGGTTTACAAATCCTGTGGAATTTTTAAATGTTGTGGGCAGTTGAATGATCTCGAAATTGTTATATTTTTGTTCTATCATTTACTGTGGCATTTTAGCCCATCTTCTGTATTGGAGGACGTGTTGTAGATGTATTCAGGAGTTTATTGACTTTTAGTACAAAGGCTTTCATATGTAAACAAGATTAGATGCCATCATTTTTTATATAGTAAATAAAGCTAACATAATTAAAGCCATGAATTTGAACTAGAATATTATATAAAACTTGAAGTAAATAATAAGTCATATACGTTTATTTTTTTAAAGTATACTTTTATATTTAATTTAATATTTTAATTAATTATTTTATTTAAAAATTGTTATGTAAAGTATTTCAATTTATTATCAAATCATGCAAGTCAAGCATAAAGACCAAAAAATAATAACTATTAGCTATAATAAGGTAAAAAAATATAAAAATTCGATGAAAATATTTAAATTCTTTTTATGATATTTCATTTGGATTTGAACCTTTTTTGTAAAGTTTTCTTTACAGTTACTTTTCAAATCTATTGGTGGATTTGAAAAGTTGGAGTTGTAGATTGAATATTAATGATGAATGAGATGATAGACCTTGATTTTGTTTTTGTAATATTTCGCAGATGATGGATTATTGAATTTATTTTTTATATTGTATATTTTTGTTAATTAAAGCGTGTTATGGATGATAGAGTTGATATTGACTATTAATATTGAAATTGTATTTCACTACTTTGTAGATTTTAAAAATATGAGAATGTTCGTATTTTTATAGAACTTTTTTCAAATTTTTTATTTGGGTGACACAATTACTCAATTTAATTATTTAATTGAAATTAAATTTTGCACAATTGAATTTTAATTGATTCTATCACAATTTAATTTTTATTTTTATTTAGTCAATTGATGTAAATTAATTCAAGTTAAACTTTGTACAATTGAACTATAATTTCAATTTATTCAATTTAATTTATCACATAAATATAAATTAGTTGAAGTTAAATTGTGCACAATTGAATTATATAATTTATCACATTAATATAAATTAATTCAAATTCAACCTTGTACAATTGAATTATAATTTTAATTTATTCAATTGAATTATTTAATTTATCACATGGTTATAAATTAATTTCAAATCGAATTATTTGATTATAAATTAATTTTAATTTGTATAGTTGAATTATTTAATTTATCACATGATTATAAATTAATTCAAATTGAATTTTGTACAATTAAATTATAGTTTTACTTTATTCAATTGAATTATTAAATTTATCACATTAATATAAATTAATTCAAATTGAACTTGCACAATTGAAATCGATGCACAATTAAATTTTAATTGATTATATCACAATTTAATTACAATTTTAATATACTCAATTACATTATCTAATTTATCACATGAATATTAATGTTGAAATTGAATCTTACATAATTAAATTTTAATTTACTCTATTAAAAACTAGAACCTAATGGATTGAAACAAAAATAACATATATCATATACTAATTTTCATTTTAATCAAATTTATCTCTACTACTTTAGGATAATAGTCTTAGTCCCAATAGAATCAAAGCACTAAGCCCTTATTATTTTAATTCTTAAAAGCTGGGAAGAATTTCGTTCTTCTAAATGATTTCATCATGAATATAAATTAATTAATTGAAATGAAACATTGAATTTTAATTTTATAAAACTCAATTGAATGATTTTATTTTAACAAAATAACCTAATTAATTGAAGTGCCACATTGAATTTTAATTTTATGAAACTCAATTAAATAATTTCATCATGAATATAAATTGATTAATTGAAGTTTGAGATTGAATTTTAATTTTATGAAACTCAATTGAATGATTCATTTTATGAATATAAATTAATAAATTGAAGTATAAGATTGAATTTTAATTTTATGAAACTCAATTGAATGATTCATTTTATGAATATAAATTAATAAATTGAAGTGCAAGATTCAATTTTTATTTTATAAAACTCAATTGAATAATTTTATTTCATAAATATGAAATAATAAATTGAAGTGCGAGAATCAATTTTTATTTTATGAAACTCAATTGAATGATTTCATGTGAATATAAATTAATTAATTGAAATGTAATAAATAAATTTATTTTTAATTTTAATTTACTCAAATGAATAATTTTATCATGAATGTAAATTAATTAAAAATATAATTAAATTATTTAATACAAAATAAAAATTACAATTAAATATTTAATCTTAAAAAGTCGTTGATGTAATTTTAGACCTAAATTATTAAAAGATTACAATTAAGTCCAAAACAAATTATTATTTATTCGACAAACTCAGTTCAAAACCCAATTAATCCAAACCCAAAATCCAACCCAAGCCCATTTGCCAACTGAATATGCAAATATTATGAGAAGCTAATGGACAAAGATAGGACCAATTTTAAATATTCATGCAGGTCGAGTAACGAAACAACTGAAAATGTAAATGCCAGCCAAAATCAAGGGAACTGAAAGATGTTGTGCGTATAAATGCAATAAGTCATCTCGGTAACCGTAATTGAAAGGAGAAGGCATTTGAAGGAAGATTTAATGGTTGTATGTTATAAAATATATGGTAAGAGTTTTCAAGTGGTAAGGAAGAATCACTAAGAATTTTTTAGTAATAAAGAGTTTTTGAGTAATAAAGAAGAACTAGTTAAGAATTTTCAAGTAATAAGTGTTACGGGTCGGACGTTTGTTATTGACTCAAAAGACTAGCTTGTTAGGTAATACTGCATACCTACTCTTATATACTCAAGATTCACTCAATTTTTATTCAATGTAGAACGTGACATTCTCTCCCACCCAATCACGTAACGCCTTCGTCACGGTATGGCTCAAACTCAATGACCAACCTGACCCGTATTGCTTATCTCCGGGGATAGGAGACCCACTACCTACGTGGCAATCTCTATTAGGGTTTAAGACATAAAATTTTTAAGGCCTACTTATCCCGTATTACTCATCCTTTAGTGGCATAGAGGACCCACATCCCATATAGCAATCTCTATTGGACGATTTTGGAAGCCCACATACAAATGAGAATTTGGGTCTGCTCTGATACCAATTGTCACGGGTTGAGCGTTTGCCATTGACCCAAAAGACTAACCTGTTAGGTAATGCTGTATATTCACCTTTATATACCCAAGATCTACTCAATTTCTATTTGATGTTTAATGTAACATAAGGAAGAACTATAAGGACAATCATTGTGTGAAAATCGGAAGAAGCAAAATATTGCAGATTTAAGGAAACGAAAGCTTCGAATGGAATGAAATTGTAGGAGAAGTGAGTGTTGGACAAAGAAAATGGTAAAATTAATCTATGTGTGACATTTACATAAAGAGAAGATTTTACTGAATTAATGGAGAACATTAAAGATTTGAAGTAGTAAGGGAAAGACAAAAAAAAAAAAACTCGAGTGGTAACCGCCTTTAAGACTATTATTGTGGAGGCTGAAGTACAAATAGGCAAGTAGAGCAGACAAAGAATAATTATTGGGAGAAAAGGAAAATTCAGGCCAAAGAGGAGGGACATCTTCGAGGAGGTATGTTGTAAAATTTCTGTTGAAGCGAAAGTATATAAATAAGTAATATAACTCAAGTAATAAAGTGTAGAATAAGTAATTAAGAAATTAAAGAGAGAAAAGATTAGAAGAAGAACACACCGAAATTTTATGTGGTTCGGCAACTTGCTTACGTCTACGACAGATTAAGATTACTCTTCTTTTATTGAATCTCAAAGGTATTTATAAAGTACGCTTTTTACAAGAAAGACTCATAAAGAACACTCTCTCTTACAATCTAAGGATTTTCTCTCACAAAGTATATTTAATTACAAAGATTTCCAAAGCTATCACTAAGATGTATTTACAAGCCAATAGAGAACCTTTTATTTAGACTTTAAGATGTCATAAGTTTATCCTAAACGCGTGAGAATCGTATTAGGGAGTCTTGAAGCAAGTGGGAGATGAAACAAGTCGAAACAAAACAGAAAAGTTGTCATCGCGCTGGGCACCACAGTACCCAGCCCTTACCGCCGCAGTGCTGGGCCGCCCGCTTAGGCCCTGCGACTCTATTCAACTGACCTCATGACGCTCAGGTTTTGTTCTGGGAGCCGCGAGGCCTAGAACCTGGTCGTCACGGTGCCTAGACCTAGGCACCTCCGCTTTGTCTTTCGCTTCTTTTCGCATTCATCTTCGATCCTCACGTATCCTACGCACTTGGCTTACTCTCTAAATCACATCCCGATGTTTTTTAATCAACATTCTTACAAATCCTTTTTTTTAATTCAAAATCATCCACAAACCAACTCAATCTCTCATTCCGCATATTTGGTCACCCTCACAAAGTAGTGACTCCAGTTAAGTTCTAGCATTGGATGAGCTTAACAAAGAGCAGTGGCTTGGTCAACATGTCAGCAAGGTTTTCAGACAACGCTATCTTCGTTAGACTAACTTCACCACTTTGGATAATCTCTCGAATATAATGGAGCCGCACATCAATGTGTTTCGATCTCTCATAGAATACTTGATACTTACTTAGGTGTATGGCACTCTGGCTGTCATAATATACACCGGTGTTCACATCTTCACTAGCCAATATCTCTGCGCATATGCCTTTCAACCACACGGCCTCCTTAATAGCTTCACCAATAGCTATGTACTCTGCCTTTGTGGTAAATAGTGCAACCACATGTTGTAGAATTGATCTCCAACATAGACTATACCCAAACATTATGAATATGTAGCCCGTCAATGATATTCTCTTGTCTAAATCACCTGCATAATCTAAGTCTGCATGTGTTTTGACCTCTTTCCATTTCACTACTTTCCTTATCCCTCTTATATATCAACCCGTGATTTGACGTCCCCTTGAGATATCTCAAAATCCACTTCTCTACAAGCCAATGATCTTTATCCGAATTTATTATGTATCTACTTACGACACTCACAGCCTATGCTATGTATGGTTTTGTGCAAACTATTGCATACATGATGCTCCCCACAACGTTTACATACGGTACTTTACTCATCTGTAGTTTCTCTATTCCGGATGTGGTGACTGTGCTACTGAAAGTCTCAATGCATGGCCAAAGGAGTAGAGACAGCCTTTATGTTGGACATATCAAACTTCTCTAGTATTTTGAGTATATATCGCTGTTGGGACAAAAAGATAATATATCTTCTTTTCCTTACAATATCCATACCCAATATTCTCTTTACTGCCTCTAAATCTTTCATCTTAAACTCGCCACTTAACTAATTTTTGAGTTTCTATATTTCTTCTATATTCTTGCATACGATCAACATATCATTGATATATAGAAGCAAATACATCATCCCACAACTTATGTTTTTGAAGTACACGCATCCATTATACTTGCTCCTACTAAAACCACAAGCTATCACAAACTCATTAAATCTTCTATACCACTGTCTAGGTGATTGCTTTAACCCATATAATGACTTCTTTAGCAAGCATGTATGATCTTTTTTTTCAAGTTCCTCGAACCCTTATGACTATGCCATGTATATTGTCTCTTTAAGTTCTCCATATAGAAAAGCTCTCTTTACATCCATCTACTGTAGATGTAAATCAAGATTTGCACACATGGCTAACAAAATCTTAATGGATGTGTTTTTGACGACTGGAGAGAAAATCTCATGAAAGTCAATTCCCTCTCTCTGAGTAAAACTTTGTGCAACTAACCTAACCTTGAATTTCGTAGGCTCTATCCTGCTATCCCCTCATTCATCTTATACAACCACTTGTACCAAATTAGTTTCTTTTAAGGTCTCTCCACTAACTTCTAGGTATTATTCTTCCTAAGAGAACTAATTTCTTCTTCCATAGCCTGCTGCCATTCCTTATTGTTTTCACTCTTCATAGTCTCACCATATATTCTATGCTCATAATACTCAAGAGTGTAAGTAGAATTAAAAGTATGAACAACCAGATTTGCTTGTACATACCTGATTGGTGGGTTTATCGTTCTTTTTAGCCTATCTCTAGCTAACTGGTACTCTTTAAGTTCCATTTTAGGAGTCCTAGACTTTCTTTAGGTAGACTTGGAGGAACTCGCCAGTGTTCTTGGTTCTTCTTCAAGGATTTCCTTGTTGAAGTGCTGATCTGGTGGCATATCAGATCTACTTTCAGTTTTCACTTCCATTTCTATTGACTCGGGTGCTGAGTCTTCCTTGGGCACATGTTCTTCTTTCTCATCTTCTTGGGAGGCTTTCAGAATGGTCATCTCATCGAACGTCACATCACAACTTATGATACTTCTTAGTGGTGTCAAGTCTTTATAGCGTACCTTGTATCATTTCACTCATTCGGGATATCATATGAATATCCCATTGATAGTTCTAGGTTTTAATTTCCCTTCCTTAACATGTATAAAGGCAGGGCAATTAAATATTCTGAGGTAGTCATATTTAGGAAGATTGCCAGACTATTTATCTTATGGCATCTTGAAGTCAATTGCTAATGAGGGACTTCTATTAATCAAAGAAGCCGCAGTCACTACAGCTTCTCCCTAAAATTCCTCAAACAACTTTGCATTAGTAAGCATGCATCTAACCTTTTTAAGTAGGGTCCTATTCATCATCTCAGCTACGTCATTCTGCTATGGTGTTGGTCTTGCTATTCTATGCCTTGCAATCCTATGCTTAGCACAAAATCCATCAAACTCTCTATTGCAAAACGCAAGGACATTGTCAGTTCTCAACCTCTTCACCATTTTGCCAGTCTAATTTTCAACAAGAGCCTTCCTAGTATTGAATACATCAAATGCTTGATCCTTACTCTTCAATACATAGACCTATAGCTTTCTTGAATAGTTATCAATCAAACTGAGAAAATACCTAGCACTACCATGAGTAGTTGTCTGAGCTGATCCCCAAAGATCCGAGTGTATATAGTCAAGAGTCCCCTTAGTCTTGTGCTCACCGATACTAAACCTTACCCTATATAATTTTCCAAGCATACAATGCTCACAAAACTCTAAGGGTTGAAACTTATCTTCACCAAACGCCTTTGACTAAATAACTCCCTTAGGTTTCTCTCGTTTAGGTGTGCCAATCTAAAATGTCACAACTTGATTTGCATACTCTCATCATCTAGAGAGAATAATGTAGAACTACTCACGACTTCACCCTTAAGCATATAAACGCCTTATGCTTCTCTTCTCTTATTACCACCAAGGAACCCTTCAACACTTTCAAAATCACTCCGTCAATCGTGATGGAACACCTATTCTAGTTTAAAGTTCCTAGTAAGATCAATTTCCTATTGAGGTTAGGAACATACCTAACATTTGTTAACTCTCTCACTCGCCCATCATGCAGCCTAAGTTTAACACTACCAATTTTCATCATTTGACATACAACATCATTACCCATTAACACCTTATCACCACTAATGAGCTGAAAATTTATAAACCAAGACTTTTGCAGGCACATGTAAAAAGTACAACTAGAATCAAGAATCCATTGTTCAACATTCTTACCATCAGTAGCAACGAGTGTCTCTGCGTTGTCAAAGCTATCATCATAGGCAAGCGTAGCATCCGCTTTCTTCTTGTCTTACACTTTTTTCTCTGGACAATCGTTTATGAAGTGCCATTCTTTCTTACAGTACTAACACTTCCTAGGAGTCCTGGACTTTGATCTTGAGCCATTTTTTATTCCATCTCTATATGAGGGCCTTCCTCTTACAGATAAACTTTCTGCATTACTCTCGATCTTCTTCTCTAATAACTTTGAGTTTAATGATGATTTTACATCACTCATCATTAAGCTCTCATAAATCTTGGAAAGTGAATTCAGTAGAATAATTGCTCTATCTTCATCTTCTATCTTGATGTTGATAGACTCAATATCATGGATGATCTTATTAAAGACGTCTATATAATCTTTCATCAGCATCCCCTCTGACATAGACAGCTGATATAGTTTCTTCTTTATATGCAATCTGTTGGCCAATGATTTTTACATATAAAGGGAGTCAAGCTTCTTTCAAAGACCAATCCCTGTCATCTCACTTGCTACTTCCCTCAATACTTTATCGCTTAATGATAGAACAATTATGTTATGAGCTCTTTCTTGAATGTCTATTCTTTCTGCTTCAGCTTTAGATGACTATAGAGTCTTTTCTTCTTCACTAAATGGAGCTGCAATCTCCTCTAATGTTGAGCCTAACCGTTGACTCACCAACAATGACTTAACCTTCATCTTCCACAGATTAAAGCCATTCATCCTGTTAAATTTCTCTACCTTATTCTTGGGTGTGGCCATGTCTGCTTAGAAACCAAACTCTGATACTAGTTTGTTGAAGTGGAAGCACACAAACAAGCAATATAACTTAAGCAATAAAATGCAGAACAAGTAATTAAGGAATTAAAGAGAAAAACGATTAGAAGAAGAACATATAGAAAATTTACGTGGCTCGGTAACTTGTCAATGTCCATGGCAGATTAAGATAACTATTCTTTTATTGAATCTCAAGGGTACTCATGAAGCACGCCTTTTACAAGAAAGACTCATAAAGAACACTCTCTCTTACAATCTAGGGATTTTCTCTCACAAAGTATGTTTAATCACAAAGAGTTTCCAAGCTATCACTAAGATGTGTTTACAAGCCAATAAAGAGCCTTTATATAGGCTTTAGGACGTCTTAGGTTTACCCTAAATGTGTAGGAGTCGTATTAGGGAGTTCTGAAGTAAGTAAGAGACGAAACAAGTCGAAACAAAACGGGAAAGCTGTCATCTAGCTAGAAGCCGCGACGCCCAACCCTTACCACTGCGGCACTGGGCCACCCACCTAGGCACCGCGACGCTGATCACCTGACACTACGGCGCTCAGGTTCTGTTCTGGACGTTGCGGTACCCAGAGCCTGGTCGTTACGATGCCCACACCTGGGCATCACCTCTTCGTCTTTCGCATTTTTTCTCATCTGTCTTTAATCCTCGCGTATCCTACATACTTGGCTTGCTTTCCAAATCATATCCCGATGATTTTTAATCAACATTCTTACAATTACTAATTAGATTAGAAGTAGGAGAAGAGAAAAAAACCAAGGGGAATTGTGTATGTTAGGAATAAGTAAAAGAACATTTGAGAAGGAAGCAAGAGTTATAGGTTTAGACAATGATTGGTGTTATAACTAAGAAATTGTTATATTTCTTATTCACAATAGCAAATGGCATGCAAATGTAATGAAGCAAGCATTAAGATAAGTGAATTAGTAGATTCAATTCAAGCAAGAAGCATCGTAGAAAAGATTTGGTTGAGATTGTAAAATACAGATAGAAACATTAAATAATTTGTGTTTTCAGCTGGAAGTCATAGTTTCCTTGAAGACTTAGTAGTGTAAAGTTGAAAAAATGTGAAAGACGTGTCTAGGAGATGAAAGATGGTTGTGAGAGTAGTACTAGAGACATACAAAATAGTATAAGATCTTTGGTAACTAAATATGTAAGAAAGTTGATTAAAAATTATTGTAATATGATTTGGAGAACAAACCAAGTGCGTTGGATGCACAGAAGAGTAAAACAGATGCGAAAAGAGGTGAAAAGAGAAGACGTTATTGCCAAGCTTAGGTGCTGCGGTGCTAGGATTTAGTGCCCAGCGCTCACAGGCAGAAGCTATAGCACCGCTGCGCTGAGCGAGACCAAGGCAGCACTGTGGCATTAGGAAACCAGCGTCACGGCGTTGGTGTGTGAAAAAGAGTTTTCCATTTTAAACCCTTTCCTAAGTGTACTTGGACTCCGTAATACGACTTCTACACATTTTAGAGTTAACTTAGGTTGTCTTAAAGCTAATATAAGGTATTTTATTGGCGTGTAAATATATTTTTGTGAACATAACAACAATTGTGATGGATTATTAAATTAGTAATTTTTTGTAAGAAAAACCCATAATTACAAGAGAAAATTGTGTTCTTTTTGAGTTTTTAAATTTTTTTTTGTAAAAAGTATACTTTGTGAGTGCTTTATAATTTAATAATATAAGAGTGAGATCTTAATCCGCTGTAAATATAAATAAGTTACTATACTACGTAAATTTTATTATGTATTTTTTCTTTTACTTTCTTTTTTTAATTGTTTAATTGGTGCATTATATATTTTAAATTTATTATTTACTATTTCTTCTACTTTAAAAAAATATAATAATTTGTGTCCAAAATGAGAGCAATTCGACAAATGATGAAGCATACAAGACTAGAACTCATATATCGAAATTTAGGAGCACTATGAGAAGCTAATGCACCTAGATTGGACCAATTTATAAGTATAGTTAGTGTATAACATGTAAAAATTTAGTAAATTAAAATTAATAAATTAAATAAAATCAAGCGGCCACGGTCACCGGTGACCGTTGTCGCCGCCACTGAACTCCTTTTTTTTTCCAATTGATGTAGAATCCATACTCTTATATTATTCAAGTCGGTTACTATTATACTATTCGATTAGGTTACAAATTGGCTTTGGATGCATCTGAAGCCAATTTGTAATTGGTTACTATTACTTTACAATGTTTCAGGCATTGAGATTTCTAATACAAATGCTTATTGGTGGAATTTTTGTGGTCGACGAATATTCTGCCTAAAGTAATATTTTTTGTTTGGTGAGTTTTCTTGGACATTATCCCAACGGGTTTTAATCTCTCTTCTCGCTGTGTCTGAGCGGTGTAAGTGATGCAACAAAGATCTTGATTCGAGCTCATATGCTCTCTTACTGTGTAAGTGTAATTTCTAAAGTTGGCAATTTTAGTCAGTTTCGAACCTTGGTATGTTTTTTCCGCTAGTAAGCATATAGGAGACCTTTTTCATTTTTTTATTTAATTCATTGTTCAAGCTATTATATTAAATATGTAAAAATAAATAATATTTTAATATCAATAAATGATTGTAGCCTAATGATTAAAGTGTTTTATTTTGAGTTAAAAGTTTTAGATTCTAAGTCTATTGTGTGTATGTATATTTATCACTTTATTTTTTGATATTAAAAATAAAATAGCCATAATAATTTTATTATAAAGGTATAATTAAATTTTCTATAATTTTGACTTATTGATCATTAAAACTAACAAAAATAATATTTTTTTGTGTTCCTTTTTAAATTTTAAGAATTTATAAGTCCCTTTTAAAATTGCACGAGGGTTATTTACCCATATTCTTAATGAGCATAATACTTCTAGTATAGGGCATAATTAAACTTTCTACAATTTTGACCTTTATAGTCTTCTAACAGAGTTTTTATATTCTTTTTAAAACCTCAAGATCTACAAAATCTCTTTTGAAAAAGCTCAAGGGTCCTTTACCCAAATTTTTACGCTAAATTCTTATCCCTAGGAATGTCCGAAACTATGTCCAGCGATTCGAGCACTTCAAATGGATTATATTTCATAAAATTCCAATGCTGAAATTAATAAGCACAAGTGGGAAAAATACAATTAGGTGTTTAATATTTGCCTTAAATAATTTCTCCATTTTAACTAAGTTTCAGAATATGGAGTCATCCTACTATCAATTACTCATTGAAAGAGTCTGTAAACTTTTTAGTATAGTTTCTAATTTTTTTTATTTTATGTCCTAAATTTTTATAACATTGATTCATCCGCCCCTTAATGTTCTTAATTAGCGAAAGCATATATCAATCAAAATAATAACACAAAATTTCCATTTATTGACTTTGTATTACAATTGTTTGTATCAAAAGTTACATTTAAAGGAGACACATAAAATAATAATTGTTTAGAAAACTTAAAAAAAAAAATTAAATAAGAAACTAGAAATATACATGCATAACTTCTAATTCTATTATGTGAACACGAATGAGCACAACATGATCGAAATGAATAGGAGGGAGATTTTTTATTATTTTTAAACATGCCCCATTCCCCTTTTTTTAAATATACATGCATAACTTCTAAAATTTCAAGTTTCAAAAATTATGCCTAAAAATGCATGTGATATCGAAAATACCCTCTCTTATTATCACTCGAGTTGGGATGATTAATAAAAATTTATTAAAACCGTATTTAATCTACATCCGGTCAAGTATTTTACTTCATTGATGTCCAACAATTCAAGTGAAAGGGATGAGTGTAATTATCAGTCTCGAAATTTCACTGCAGTTTAGATAGTTGAGAAATTCCATTACACCATATCTCATCCACATTCAGACATCGAACAAAATTACTTCAGAAAATTTAGAACAATAGTGAAATTTGAATCCTCGAAACATATAATTGAATTATCGACATGGCTTAATTGGTAAACTGCTGTTACAAAAATTCATCCGAACTTGTCCGGTTGTTTGTGGACAACATTTTTCTCAAAATTTTCCCAGAAAAAAAAAATGGTTACATATAAATCAACATTTTCACTTCATTTTTCCCCGGTACAAAGCAAAACCATGCATGGCAGGTGCTGGCAAGCCATTTGAAAAATGGAAAAGATTATATCTAACACAATAATTAACAATAATAACAAAATAAATTTGAAATCGACCTAACCATTCATAAGTTCATCGTCAATATCCATTTGAAACAGAAGAAAAAGTCTCCTAGTAATCAAAAAAGTTAAAAAAAAAAAAAAAAAAAAACACAAAGTGGGAAGCACTTTAATAAGATGATAATCCCATACCTCCACTTGTGGTACTACGATCATTGCTCCCACTACCACCATCTTACCATTAGCACTATCATCTCCACGGTTGTCACACCTGTGATTCTAAATACCATTAGCATCTTCAACAACTTCACTGCTTTTCCTAACCAATACAAGTGCCAAGCAAAGTTCATCAGCCAGCGTCCTGAACTTCCATATTTGAACTAGATCACCAATTTCAAGCTTATTATTACGTTTAACATTGTTCCACTCGTCTATTAATACAAAAGGAGAGTTACACTTAGATTTCTTCTTCTTCTTCTTCTCCGACAATGGATTCGGCCATCTCTTCAAGGTGATTTCACGTTCTCGAAGAGAAGGTTCAGTTAACATCACTGACATCTCACCTCCATTGTCAATGTTTGTCTTCTCATCATCGTTCAAGAACTCTGTTGATAATATTTGATTCACTGGAATCGACAGGCGATTGTGAGGACTAGAAATATCCGTAGAAAACAATCTCTTCTGTATAACTAAATCTATTTTGGAACCGTTCAGCATCTCAATTCTTTCCCTGAACGCTTGGGGCAAATCCGGGGTCCCATTTAGAACAATTAGTCTTTCTCTCTTCAGTTTCTTGTTGGAATTTGAACCCTTTTCTTGGCCGTTATCGGTTTTGCTTTCACTTTTTTTCAACTTCTTCTTTTTCTTGGTAAATTCAGCAACCCTTTCTTCACCATCATCCTTCGAAGCCCGAAAGCTTGTCTTCATAGCATCGCCGAGAAGTTTATTCCCAGAAGCTACCATAAACCCTTCTTTCTTCTTGATAAACATGTCAAAACGCGAGTTTGCAACAGGTTTCTTGAGAGCTTTTTCTATTTCTTTCTCGTCAAAAACCCTAGCCAGCCAAGTCCTTGTATCACTATTTTCTGGAGAAGTACCATGCTCCATTACAGCATCAAACGCTTTGCTTTTCTTTGCATACATGACAATAACTGGCTTTGCAACAGGTTTTGCAGCCTTTTCTTTTTCTTTCTGATCACAAACCCTAACATGAGAGCATTTACCCTTATCACAACTTCTTGAAAAGCTTCCCTGATCAAAAACTTTCCCGGCACTTAAACTGGAGTACCATTTACTCTCGGTTACAGGCTTCTTTTCTTTTTCTTTCTTAATCATTTCTTCTTCCTCTAGTTTCTCAGAAGCCAAACCTACAACCGCCATTAAAGCTTCAAAACTAGTCAACTCTGCCTCAATAGGGACTCCTCTTTCTTCAAAATCCTTAAAACTCAACAAGGACGAAGAGTTTTCTTTTTCTGCCATCCCTGATTTCTTTGGCTGGTCTCAAACTCTGAATGACAAATGAAAAAATAAAGACGAAGAACAATGGGAAAGAAGAGATGATTCTGAATGTATCCTAGTTCAAGCGTAATTTTTAGGAGAAGGAGAATGATCAGATTCTAGAGAGAGAAAAATTTAAATGTATCACAGCTGGAATTAATTTCCTTGTAGTCTTAGGATCAACAACTTGAGAATGGTGTTTCTTTATTGTTTTGTAATTGTGTTTAAATCGGTTTTTAATTGAAATTTGCGTATTTTTGTTCATGGATGTTTCTATTTTATTATCTGCATAATTTTTTTAATTTATTTTTCGTTATTTTTTCTTTAAATATATTTCACGCGTAATTAATTAATTAATGTTCAATGTTGCAATCAAGTTTTAAGTTATTTAAGAAACAATGTTATACTGGGATTACAGATATAGCATAATATAAAAATAAATTTAGATCATTAGATCAAACCAGGTATCAAATTTAATGAATATAAATAATTTTAATAATTATACGTTAAAATTTTTTCAATATTATAAAATAATCGGTTAAGTTTATATTTTTAGCCGTATTACATATACAAATTTATTAGTACTTCTTATGTGGCATAACATAGTTGAAATGATAAATAATAATAATTTAATCAATTTTATTACGCCACATTAAATAATGTATGAGCGAGTATGTATAATTAAGTTTGTATATATATATATATATATATATATATATATATATTATTTTTTTTATAATTTTTGTTCTTGCCTTTTTTTTCTCCAAAGCAAATCTAACGAAGGCTAACTGTACGCTTTCTTAAAGTTTTTGACATAAGGTAATTACTTAAATATATAATTAGTACTTGAGTCCGGATATAATTACAAGTCTCAACTAACGTGAAAGTTGTTTGTTGTATTCTCTTTTCTTAAATAAAAAATAAATTTTGTAATGGTGACAATTATTTAACATTATATTTTAATAAAAAACTGGAGATATTTTCGGACTCCCAATACATTGCACCTCTTCCATAAAATTCTCATAATATGAACTTTTCAACTAATCATAAAAAAGTGAATACGTGTGACGTAAATTTAATAGAAAGATTACAATATAAATCATTAGTATCAAAATATTCTAAAATAATTATCAATTACTTAATGTTTTATTGATGAAGTTAGTTTGTTTTGATATGTGATTTAATTGTTTTAAAAGAATAATGTTAAAATCTTAAATAGTATTTTAATATTTTTTTATCTTAAATAATGTGTCAAATAATTATTAAATAATAAAATACTATAATAGATAATTTTAAAATTTGTACAATTTCATAATAATTACTTAATACCTTAATTTAAAATATGATTTAAAAATATAGTATTAATTTTTTTTAAAAATATTTATAGAGTTTAAAATACAAAATTTAAAATATGATTAAAAACATATAGTATTAATTTTTTTTAATAATATTTATAAAAATGCAGAAAAAGTAAATTCTATCAAGAGTCTAATGAATCACACATATCTTTATATTGATATGATATTTCTCTATTTCTAGTTAATGTGAGACTTTGTTGGCATTAACAATCTTTTCCTCGAATAAAAAATCACACAGCCTCATCTCAAACGATATTCCATCTCTCAATAGTTTGTTACTCGTCTTCACTGCGTTGACTGCACAGGCCTTACATGAACCACCAAAGTATCGCCTACTTTGAGAGCCCGCTTTATCAGGTAAACTCTATATCACTGTGTTAAGAGAACATATCTTACGTAAAGTTCTAGAGTACACCACTACTTGCTTATAAAGCACAACTATGAAACCTATTGTAAACTAGAGGCATACCAAGTTCACTACCTTCTCGTTTGGCACCGAAGATTTTCTCTACATGATAACTCTGGGACATGACTCTGATACCATTATTATGAGTCTAACGAACTACATATATCTTCACATTAGTATGATAATGTCATACCAATGATCTTGAGCCTAGGTTTTTATGATTTTACTCTACCCAAAAAGTCTTAGACTAATAAAAATATAATTAACTCTTTATAAACTCATAAGTTTTTCAATTTTTAGTCATTGTGAAATTTTGTTTGCCTTAACAAATTCGTAGACACGAAAAGAAAATTTTGGGCCAATCAAATCATTCAGCTACCATGATCAAGTCAATTCCATAAGGTTTTAACTTCTGTCCATTTATTTTCCTTGTATATTCTAGTAATGGTCCACTTTAATTTATGCTAATTAAGGTAAGTTTTCTTATTTTTCTATGAAAGTGCATGTACATATATAGACAAGTAATTTACAAACACTTCTCTTATGGCTTTATTTTATTGTATTCGGAGAACAATTGCCTAACGAGCCATTTCATTAAAAGTACCCTCCCACTCATATATAGCAGAGTCATACCAACTATACTTTTATCAATTATCCAATGGCTAATGAAACTTTCATCGTCGATGTTGAAGGAAGTCGAACCAACAGTCCTGGTGTGCTAAACATTGATGCTCATGGCAAGGAGGAACCTGAAGCAAATGTGCTGAGCTGGGCAGATAAAGGGAACTGCAGTAGCAAGCCTGAGACAGACCTGACACAGCAAGGTAGCAACAATGCAAACAACCTGACACAGCAAGGCAGCAGCAATGTAAACAAAAACTTGTAATTGCAATGGAGCAACAGCAGTGATGACAGCTGTAGCAATATCCTCTGTACCTGGAACAACTGGCAGGACCTCAGGGATAAAGACACAACAAGCAGAGATCGGATGGCTTGGATTAACTTCAGGACATATTAAAGCCTTAAGATTAGAAAACCGTTTTTGTTCTCTTCTGTGATATATAAAAACAATGGCTACTTAAAGTAGTATATATATATATATATATATATGTGTGTGTGTGTGTGTGTGTGTGTGTGTGTGTAAAAGTTGTAACAAGATAATCAATACAATAGCTCGATATTTAAAATACACAAGCTCACCCTTTATTATTTTCAAACTTGGTATCAGAGCCTCTGCAATGGCTTCAAGCTCAACTACTCAACCCAACCCACAAAACACCAATCCAACATACTCAAACAATACAGCCATAGGCTCTTTTATTTTCTCAGCACCAATCAAACTCACAAACACTAATTATCTTTTATGGAGATCACAAGTTCTGCCAAGTGTAAGAGCTAATGACCTGGTTGGCTTCATTGATGGAACCAAACCTTGCCTAAGAAAAATGCATGTTACAGTGGATGATGAACACTCAGTTGTCACCACTGAAAATCCTGATTATCAGATATGGATGAGACAGGATCAAACCCTTATGGGCTGGTTACTATCCTCATTAACAGAAGGAATGTTGGGAGCTATTGTAGAGTGCACATGCTCTCACCACCTCTGGACAACCCTGGAAAATCTTTTTACCTTTAACACCAAAGTAAGAATCATTCACCTGAAAAACCTCATTCAAACCACCAAAAAAGGGTCAATGACCATTACACAATATTATATGAAAATGAAAGGGTTTGCCGAAGCTCTAAGATGTGCAGGATGTACAATGACTGATGATGAGCTCATTGATCACATCCTTGGGGGTCTAGGCAGTGCCTGTGACTCAGTATTTGTTAATGTCACTTCTAGAGCTGATAAGATTTCTCTTGCTGAAGTTTATGCCATGCTTCTAAGCCAAGAAAATAGATCTGAAATGAACTCAACAGAGGACACCTTTGAAGCACCCATCAACTTTAATGCAAACTTCACTCAAGCCAACTGGGGTCCTAAAAAGAACTGGTAGATGAAGGGAAAATCAAGCAACTTCAAGAGTGGTTTCAATCAAGGAAATCAAAATCACTTCAACCATCAGCACCCAAGAAATGTTCAAGAAAGAGACAAGCCACATTCAACCGTAAAACAAGAAACAACAGCTGTTTGTCAAATCTGTTTCAAGCCCAAGCACATAGCTGCTGAATGCTGGCACAAGTTCAAGAAAGATTTTACTCCAAAACTGAACAACAACCAACAAGCAAGGAGAGCATTCATGGCTGCCACCAATAATGAAGATGATTTAGCTTGGTACTTAGAGAGTGGAGCTATAAACCATGTTACCAACAACACCAACAACATGAACATCAGCAATGAATACAAAGGTAACCGGAAGCTAACTGTAGGTAATGGACAAAATCTGCACATTTCACACATTGGTCAAGCAGTCATTACCTTACATTCTCATTCAAGCACACATAACCTGAAACTAAACAACATTTTGCATGTTCCTAAGATAAGTAAAAATTTAATCAGCATGCATAAACTAACCAAAGACAACGATCTGACTCTTGAAATTAACAAAAACTGGTGTGTTTTGAAGGACAAAAGACATGGGAGTATTGTGCTACTAGTAGTGGCTAAGAATGGGCTGTATCAACTGCAGTGTTTCCTAAGATCACCAATTTTCCAATCAAGTCAAAAGTCTTTAGGAAGTAAAGACATATGTCCAGTATCTATGCTTTCTTATTATGCTTTAGAAGTGGGTCAGTCTTAAAGTCATGCCAATGAAGAGTTTAATACAGGAGATTAGGGCATCCTATTGTAATGATTCTCAAGGAAATATTATCCAAATGTAAGGAGTTTTCGGAATTCAATAAAAACACTGCAGTTCAATCTCCATCTTTTTGTTCAGTTTGCCAACATGGTAAATTGCATAAGATGACATTCTATGAAACACCAACCAAAACCACAAAACCATTAGAAATAATCCATGCTGATCTTTGGGGACCAGCACCAGTTCAATCAAATAAAGGTTATAGCTACTACCTTGCATTGGTAGATGACCATACAAGCTTCACTTAGATTTACCCTTTGAGTAACAAGTCAGAAACATTATAAACCTTCATAAACTACAAAAAGCAAATTGAAAAATCGCTTGAACTTAACATCAAAACACTGCAGCGTGACATGGGTGGTGAATTCACTGCTCTAGAAAGCTTCCTAAAACAAGAAGGGATTAATCAAAGGTACTCATGTCCATATAGTCACCACCAAAATGGTAAAGTTGAGAGAAAACATAGGCACCTCACCAAGACAGCACTGACACTCTTAGCTCAAGCAAATATGCCCTTTAGATATTAGTGGGAAGTAGCTCACACAGCAGCATACCTCATCAACAGATTGCCAACACCTAAACTAGGTAATTAGTCACTATATGAAGCTCTATTCGGTTATAAACCTGATTATTCTTTAATCAAAGTATTTGGATGTGAGTGTTATCCTTTATTGAGACCCTACAATAGAAATAAGTTCAGCTTCCATACATCAAAGTGCATCTTCATAGGCTATAGTCCCAAACACAAAGGGTATATGTGTCAACATCCATCTGGTAGAGTCTTTATTGCTAGGCATGTGACTTTCAATGAAGATGTCTTCCCTTTCAATTCAGATACTGATTTCAAGAGTCAAAATGACAAGTTTCTGAATCAACCACTATTAATGAGTCATTAGTTTGTTTTTCTTGAACCACTAGAAAGGGAAACCACCTTCAAAGCTGTAGTTGATACATCACCATCCGTGGACACTGCAACAGATGACAATGACACTCCAGAACCACAACACCAACCAAATCTTGACATCTCAACAATGCACCAACTTGCCAGTACAGACACCACATCCAACCCCCAACCAGATTTTTTGAACCAAAACTCTCACACTCTCAGACATAACACAAACACAGAAACTCACAACCAAAACCTTGCATTTACACATCCTATGATCACAAGATCAAAATTGGGTATTTTTAAACCCAAGACATATGTGTGCTTAGAAAATGAATCTACTAAAACTCCCACTTCAACTGAAGAAGTTGTTCAAAATCCCAAATGAAGAAAGGCAATGCAAGATGAATTCAATGCATTGATCAAAAATCAAACATGGAATCTAGTACCTTACACACCTGAAAAGAAAATCATTGGTAGCAAATGGGTATTCAAGGTGAAAAGAAGATCAGATGGCACAATTGAAAGGCACAAGGCCAGATTAGTGGCCAAAGGCTTCCATCAAACTCCAGGGGGTAGGTTTCCATGAAACCTTCAGCCCTGTAGTTAAACCTTGCACAATCAAAATTGTGTTGTCTTTGGCACTGATGCAAGACTGGAAGTTGAGACAAATAGACATCAACAATGCCTTATTGAATGGAGAATTGTTAGAAGAGGTATACATATGCCAACCAGAGGGGTTTGAGGACATTCAGAAGCCCAACTATGTATGCAAGCTCAAGAAAGCTATCTATGGTCTGAAACAGGCACACAAGGCTTGGTTTGACAAGCTCAAAAGCACCTTAGTCAGTTGGGGATTCAAGGGAGCAAGGTTTGATACATCATTATTTCTAAAAAGGGAAGGAACTACATTAACTCTCTTATTAATCTATGTTGATGACATAATAAGTACAGGAAGTAATGGTAAGTCAATTGAAAGACTTATAAAAGACCTAAGCTTTAACTTTGATCTCAAGGACTTAGGCGATCTACATTTCTTCTTTGGTATCCAAGTGACCAGAACAGCAGATGCAATTTAGTTGTCACAAACCAAATACACCAATGACCTACTAGAGAGAACCAACATGCTGAATTGCAAAGAAAGCATCACTCTAATCAGCACAAGAGTGAAGTTGTCAAAAACAGGAGGAAAACCCTTTCCAAATGGAATACTTTACAAAAGTATCATTGGGAGTCTGCAGTATGCAACTTTAACACGACCTGAATTGGCCTTCACAGTTAATAAACTTAGTTAATTCATGAGCAATCCCTTGGACACTCACTGGACAGCATGCAAGAAAGTGCTAAGGTACTTAAAGGAGACATCTCATTATGGCTTAGAACTCAAAAGACTCAAGGAATTGCAGCTGGTTGCTTTCTCAGATGTAGACTGGGCTTGTGACATTGATGATAAAAAATTAGTGGGCGGATACCTAGTGTTTCTAGGTGGAAGCTTAGTGTCATAGAGCTCTAAGAAACAACAAATGGTTGCAAGGTCAAGTGCCGAATCTGAATATAGGTCTCTTGCTCACACCAGTGCTGAAATTAGTTGGATCTCTGCCCTACTTTGAGAACTTGATCTGACTATGACCAAGACACCTCTAATTTGGACTGACAATACTAGTGCAGCTTCATTAGCTTCAAATGCTATCTATCATTCAAGAACCAAATATATAGAGATAGATATACACTTTATCAGAGATAAAGTGAACAATAGTAAACTAGAAATCCAATTTACTCCTAGCACATAACAAATTGCAGACATTCTAACAAAGCCCCTTAGATTTGATAGGTTCAATTATCTAAGAACCAAACTTTATGTTCTTCCCAGAACATTCAGTTTGAGGGGGGATGTTAAAGGAAGTCAAACCAACGGGCCTGGTGTGCTAAACATTGATGCTCATGGCAAGGAGGAACCTGAAGCAAATGTGCTGAGCTGGGCAGATAAAGGGAACTGCAGTAGCAAGCCTGAGACAGACCTGACACAGCAAGGCAGCAATAATGCAAACAACTTGACACAGCAAGGCAGCAGCAATGCAAATAAAAACTTACAATTGCAATGGAGCAACATCAGTGATGACAGCTGCAGCAATATCCTCTATACCTGGAACAGCTGGTAGGACCTCAGGGATAAAGACACAATAAGCAGAGATCGAATGGCTTGGATTAACTTCAGGACACATTAAAGCCTTAAGATTAGGAAACCGTTTTTGTTCTCTTCTGTGATATATAAAAACAATGGCTACTCAAAGTAGTATATATATGTGTGTAAAAGTTGTAACAAGATAATCAATACAACAGTTCGACATTTAAAATACACAAGCTCACCCTCTGTTGTTTTCAAACTGTCGAGTCCAGTACTACTGTTATCACCATTGATGGTACGTTATATACTACCTAGCTCATTTGGTGTCTATTAATGCCACCACTCAGTTATCTCTTAGACTCGTTAACTCTGCACATGAAGAACGGTTTTATATAGCCCTCTTTATGGCTATTGAAATACCTATAAGCCTAATCTTTAATTAGCTTATCTATTTTTTTTATAAAAAAAAATTAGCCCACAATTATAAGCCCTAATTGTTGGCTTTTACCATAATACAGAGCTTATTGTTTTAGTTTAATCCAATAAATGAAAATACGTGAGGTTTTAGATTTGAAAAGAAAATATTACTTTCTTTAAACACAGAGTACAAGATTCATGGACTTTTTAATTTAGTTTGAGTGTTTTAAATATTTTTTAATTTTAAAATTATTTAAAAGATTTCGTTCATTAATGAGTTCCGTTTCTTTAGACACAATCTTTATTAAATCACCGAAAGTTACAATTTTATCCCTATTTTTTTAAATAAAAAAAACGAAAACGCATCTTCATCTTATGCCCCTATTTTGTTTTTCTTTTGGTAAAGTATTGATAAAGCCTCGAGTGCATAGATTCATAAAAAAAATTACATTTTTTTTAACAAAATCATAAAAACAATAATATTTATCCCCAATAATAACTTTATATGTTACATTTTCTTTTTCTTTTTATTTTTCTTCTTCTTATTTTCTCCGTGCATAGATTCATCTTCATCGTTTTTTCCTTTTTTTTTTTCCAAATTTTTCTGTTTAAACAAAAAACAAAATAATGCTTTCAAGTACCGAAACTTCTTTTAAACGGATCATATTCCCAAAACAATAAAATCCCACAAATCTAGACTTTTGAAAAATCAAATTTCTTCGTTACCAATAATCAAATTTTAGCTCTTCAATAATCAAATCAAGAAACAATCAACACCCATAATTCATAAACCTCAAAGTAGCTCAAATTCCTTTAATTCCATTCAATTAAAAGATAATATTATAAGTAATCCTACACATCTAGAATCATATCCAAAATTTTAGATCTCAAATTATATCCAAAATTTTGAATTTCAAATGAAATGTCAAACAATCAGTAGACAAAAAGATGGTGTAATGAGTAATTATAAAAATTAACTACTCAATCTTTATTTGACACCTTATTTGAAATTCAAACTTTGGATGTGTAGTATTGTTGAAACGTTATTTATTAAATGAGAAACAAATAACCCATTATTTTTTTTGTAGAAACGAATTAGCATCATATTCAAAATAGCATTATATTCAAAATCCAACATGCCTTCACTGACTCCTCCTCCATCTACTTTTCTTCTACATGGATCTGTACGAGGCATTGAAACAACCAAAATCCTGTGGTACAAGCGACACTAATGGTGGTAGAGCTGGCGATGTAGCACAAAAGTGTGGTGTTGTATGCAGAGATGGGTGGGAGTAAAGAGCGGGAGACCCATCATTAACTGCAGCTGTGGTGGAGTATTCTTGCGAGACCCAAATTCCATCGAGGACCACCACTTACAACACTAGAGCTTTTGCTGCTTGTGGGCTTAGATGCCTTGTGTGAAGCCTGTATTTCTGCTTGTACCCAAAAAGAAAAATAAAATCACGTGACTTTTTACCAATATTTAATTGGACATGCATTATGTACTTTAGTGGTGCATTGTTAGTTTTAGAAACTGTTCCCCTTAAAAATTTCATAGGCCAAAAGAATAGGCCCATTTGATCGGAGATAGGTAGTCCCACCTAAAAAGGCGGGCCCAAAAGCCTAAATCATCGAGCAACACAAGTCGGTACAGGCGTCATATTAATAGCCCTAAGTTTTACGTCCCGAGGAGATCCCCAATAAAAACTCGCCCAGACCATATGCTAAGGTGGCTACTCAAAGGTTTTGACCAGCTCGGGATCCCAAATATCCCAATTAATACTTGACTTCAAAAACCACCCCAATAATAACTCTGAGTTGGTCGGGATCTCAAATAACTCGAGCAGCTCATACCACGAACATTCTGAGCCATTCGTTTATAAATAAGGCAACTCCAACCCATATACCAATCCCAATGTTTGGAATTTCAGACATTCTAAGTAGCTCATACTTTAAATACCCTATGCCACCTAATCATCGATTCAAAAGATAAATTTAAAAGTCTCAAAAGGAAGATTAAAGCATGCCCTTATAAGAAAAGTCAGTAAAAGCTTGATAAGGCAAGTCCTCATGGCTGACAACCTACACTACCTCTAAAGGAAATCTTCTAATCTTAAGAGAAAAAATCCTTGAATTACGCCAGCAATCAAGAAACTAATGGCATGGACATCTGCCCTTAGATTCCCAGAGACCGATGCTATATAAAAGGGAAGAGTAGCAAAGATCAGGTTCTGATTCTCTAGACACTCTACCTACTCTCTTTTTACTTCTCTCTCAACATACTTTTTGAGACTGACTTAAGCATTGAAGGGTCTTTGCTGGAACCACCATCGGTGAGACTATAACGTGCATTTTCTTGATCTTTGCAAGAGGTACGATTAGGCAAAAGGCCCAAACACCCAAGTTCATAGCCCAAGTTAAATAAGGCGTAAAGCTTTGTTTTCGCAATTAAATAAATTTGAAACTCGTTGTCTTCAAAAAGCTTTTCTTTTTATCAATAGTGTTTGTGCGTCTATGGGAACATAACAAAAAGCTTTGTTAGCATCCACAATAAATTGAAGAATGGTAGAACAGTCCTCAAACAATAGAAACCAACTCGCAACATAGAAGGTGGTCAAAAATTTAGATAGAAGTGGAACACAAGGAGCCCATTCACCAAACTTAGCCAACTTGGTCAGAACCTCATTGCCGAGCAAAGTGCAAAATGAGTTACAGATGCTAAAAGATGAGGTAAGGTAATTGATGGTTGACATGTTAAAGAGGTGTGAAAGGAATGAAAAGGGAGAGATAGGAGATGAATGAATGGAGAATTCAAACCTTTGAAGTTTGAATGTCCAAGAGAACTTTAACCAACAGGTCAAGGAGGAAAGATCAGAGATCCCCTATGACCCTATTAGGGGAAGAAGACAAAGATATGTACTAGACGAATATGATGTGTCTTGAATTAAGGACTCAAAGCAGAACCCAAGGTGCGAGAATAATAGCCAGAGCAGCTATGTGCTACATCGCTTCCTAAAGATAAAGTTAGAGGATTAGAGGAGCGATTAAGGAGCCTTTTGAAAGAAAAAGAGAAGAAAGATCAACCTCTATAGAATAAAACAGAAAGAGAGAAGATCTTTGTAACAAATGAGTAAAGGGATATAGAGCTCTCGAGATAGTTTAGATTGTTAAGCCTTTCTATTTACTAAGGAGTGATAGACCTCAACCACTATGTTAACCAAGTGACTAATCTATTATCCATAGTAGGGCTAAAGCAGAAGTAGATGTGTAGACTCTTCCATGAGTATCGAGGTTTGAAATAACAAAGTATCTCATCCTACCACGAGCTCATAGAAAAATTTTAACACCACTTTTAGGGCTCCTGTGAAGTAGTAAAACCTCCGATACTTAAAGAAGATTAGGCAAAGGAGAAATGAAAGTCTAAAAAAATATGTGAAGCAATTCCATAAGGAAATAATCTCGCTAGAGGCATTCGACCAGCCAATAACCTTAGAATCTCTCAAGGCCAGATTGAAGCTTAACTGATTCCAGTACTACTTGCACAAAAGAAATGTCCTAAATTATGCTACCGCATATAATAAGTCATCCAAATACAATGCCATAGAAGAGGAAGATGAGGCAAAAAGATCATTTACAGATACGGCTTGGGGTCGAATTCATCTATAGGAAAATTAAAAGAAATACCAGGGGGGAAGAGACAGGGACATCACCTCATAACATCAAACTTTTGAGGGTTGACAGGATAGATGGGCCCCAACAGGGAGTGACCTACCTAAACTGGCGTAATAAGTTTCATTCTTGGACAGATGACAAAACAAACATCGTCCATGAGCTGACTTTCCCAAGCAATCCAAAATTCCAAGAAACTTGAGAGGGGACCTTGCCGAGACATAAGGCAAGGTTGCTCAGATCAATAACTTTCTTCCTTTGGCTACTCTACTGAAAGATATCCATAAGGTTATCAAAAATAGAGGTTTACTCTTCAAGGCCTCTCATAAGGCCAAAGAAGCAGAACAATAAGCAAATCCAAGGAGTTCAAATAAATTCTATCAAAGTTTAGGACATATCACTGGTGTATGCCTTGATCTGAAAAGGCAAGTGGATGCCCTGATAAGAAATGGATATTTAGGGAGTTTTGGGCAGATCAACAACATAAAGGCCAACCTACTAGCTGCCCTAGTGGATCCACCCAGAATGTTGTTATGATCATCTTCAGAGGACCAATGTTAGCGGTAGATTCCAATAGACAAAGGAAGAATTATTTTGCATTATTCGATGGTGGGGCATCAAGTCATGTACAACATTTTAATGGCTAAAAAACTATAATTATAAGAAGTCCCCATCATGTTCAGTGAGGAGGACATACATGGAATAAATTATCCATATAAAGCATTTGCGGTGGCTGTGCAGGTAGTAAACATGAAAGTTAACTAGGTATTCATTAACTGTGGGAGCTCAATTGATATAATATTTAAAGAAACTTTGGATGAGTTAAAAATCAAGAACTCATATATGAAAAGAACCTATACACCACTATGATGGTTAGGATAGAGTTATGTGATGCCACTTAACATTGTAGCCCTTCCTATGACTTTGGCCAAAAGTCATATAAGAAGACTGTGATGATTAGTTTTGTAGTAGTTAATTAACGGTTCCCATATAAGATCCTACTAGGGTGGCTGTTTTTTAGAAACACTAATGTAGCCTTATCTATGCACTATTTAAAGTTCAAGTTCTTGAGAAAGAATTGAGGTTGTGTTAGAAAACCAGAAGATAGTTAGAAGCTGTTATACAATGTTGACAAAGAGAACATACTGCATCTCTACTATTGATTAGCACAATAATGACAAAGAGTCGACTGGGCCAGCGAATAAGTTGAACCCCATCTAGGTCATAACTAGCATGCTTAAAAAATTAATTAAGATTGGGTCCTAATAAGAACCTAAGGTTAAAGAAAGGTTGATGGCACTGGTACCAAAGTTTTCAAATATTTTTGCATGGTTGTATGAAGATATGTCAGGGATTAATCTAGTATTAGATTCTCATGCACTAGCAATCAGCCCAGCTTTCAAGTTGATCAAACAAAAAATAAGGATCTTCAACCAGAAAAAGAATGAGGCAGTGACTATAGAAGTGGAGAAATTATTGGCTGTATGATTCACCAGGAAAATACATTCCCTGAATGGCTGGCCAATGTCGTTAAAGTTAGAATGGCAAATGGGAAATGAAAGATGCTTGTTGACTTCACTGGCCTAAGCAAGGGATACCCCAAAGATAACTTTTCCCATCCTAAAATAGATTAGTAGTATTCGTGAAATTATATACATGCAAATTTATAACAACAAGTGCACGGGTCGTGAGCAAGTAATAAAGTGATGAGTGAGTATCGGTCCTACGAGGATTGTGTCCTAAATTATTGTTAAGTACTATAATGTTGGCAATCTAACTTTATCTAGGTTAATCTTGACAGGACCCTCCCCGAGACCCTCTATTGTAGGTCCCAACAGCCCTGCCGAGCACTTCGACGAAAATTCCTCAGAATTTAATTGAGTAAGTTGAGAAATTTCGTGAGGCGAACCCCTTTTTAGTTCTTGCTATTACTGAGAAAATCTTATAATATAGATGAAAATGACATCTTAATTTTTAAAAGAAAAATGGGTAGAGTTTTTCCCGTTTTTCAAAAACTTCATATAAAACCTGCAAAAAAATTTCACTTCTATTTCAAACACTTCCTAATACTACTAATTCGAACCTCCGATCTTTTCTAAACTAAGTCTATCACAACTCAATAGTTTCATTTAAATCACAAAATGAGCATACTCATAAAAAGTAAAAACGATCATTATAATATCGAAATCTCTTCTTATTGGTTCAAAACATATATACAAATATACTTGCTTGCAACTACTATGCAGAAAACAAAGAGTGCTATTTAGCACATTTACATATACAAAAATGATCTTCAGATTTGACCCACTACTCAGCAATAGGAGGATCAGCAACTTGCGTACTGAAACCTGCACTTGGGAAAGGGGTTTAAAAAATATAAAACACAAAATGAGTGAGCTAAAGGAGCTCAGTTAGTGCAATTAAGATTTTAAATAAAATAACATTATGCATAGATAGTAAATTCTAAAATACATGCAAAAATCATGCTTCTAAAACTGATGTAAAGCTGTAAAACATTTTTTAATATCATATGCTGATGAAATCTTGCCGAACGGGTTTTATCTACATCTTTGGAAAACAATATCCAAAATCTGTATAACATAATAACTGCCATGTACATATAAATGCATAAATGCTATCGGTAGATTGAAAACTAGTAAAGTCCTCACTCGGCCATTTTATTTCTAAACTGTACTAATTGTAACCCTAAAGCTCTACTTATGCAGCGACTCAACTAGCACTACACACGTGAATAAGTCACGGGGCACCTCAACTAACAGCACCCACAATGGCATCTCAAGATATCTCACTGGCTTGTAGCGAAATTCTATATCGCATACATATAGTGAGACAATAACCCGTACACATAAAGTGACTTACATGACTCGACATCTCGACTTTTCAGAATTAGTGACACACCCCAATGACCTGCCCATGTGTATGGGATATACCAGCTGAGTCTAATACAATCACCACCACTATAATCTGAGGATACCAATGGCCTTTAAAACGGATGCAGTAATTTAAAACTGTTTCTTAAACCAAACACGTAAAAGCATATCTATGGCTATATATCAAGATTATAAATCATGTTTATGCATCGAAAGCTTATAAAATATACGTTTTCATTATGCGAAAACATAATAAATGAAAGATAAAAGAAATTGTAGATTTTCATTCACAAATACTCCGTGCTCAATTTCACTCTAGATTTCTGCTCCCGTTACCGCTCTCGGTTTTCTTCACTTACGCGCCATAAATGACATTTAGAACCAAACTGAATGCTAGAATCTCATTTAACTACTAAACGCCCTAATCGGTATACAAAGCTCGGATGCATACTACTTTTCAATTTTTATTTACGGAGTCATTTAATCTAATCTAACTCATCATCCAGTTCCCTGAAAAATGACTTATAACTTGGTTGAACATAATTGCCCTTCACCTTTTTAAAATAGACAATTATGTCCTATTTTCTTTTTGGTTTTTCCATCAACCATATACATTCAATATACATAAAACACCATTTATACACAACAACTCGATTAAAACACTACTCAATCTATAACTTCCCTAAAGTGGCAAACTTTCACCCTAGGTTCCAACATATTTCTTTCCTCAATTTCTTGTTCTAATTACATCAAAATTAAGCCAATTTTATTCTAATGCCCTAATTACAACCAATTGAAGTCTCTACATTCAAATCACTCAAAACTCTAATTCTTACCTTGCCAATTTCTTTAATTTGATGACTCCTTCAAGCTCCACACTAGAATTCAACTCAATCTAAACCAAGAATACACGCAAGAACATCAATTGAAGCAATCTCGAAAGTTCACTTATAAATCTCATAAAACAATGTTTTTCTTACCTCTTTTTCTTGAATTTTCACTAATTGAGGCTTCAATTGAGCTTAGGAATTGGTATATAACCTTATTTGGTCTTGATTAAACATGAAAAATCATGAAAAAAAATTGAAATTTCACTGTAGCAACCCCTCCAACACTTGCACGAATTTTGCTCTCTTTTGCTCTAAATGTTTGCTTTTGATCACTCTTGTAAAATCTACACACTTCTACATATATATATATATATATATATATATAGTGCTCTATCAATTGATCAATTTGCCCCTCAACTTACTCTAAATTCTAAATTGCAATTAGTTGGAAATTAAGTATGTAATTGATTCATTTGTAACTATTTAGTTAGAATAGTCCAAGGAACTAACTAGAATTCCCAACTTGGCAATCCATGAGATTGTTTCTAATTAGTCCATTCTCTAATATATGGATTGTATTTCTCAACAAAGACTTGTTTTACACATAACCCTTAAATAGAAATTCATATAGTAAATTAGAATTTCCTTTTCCAAGCCAATAGAGAAAAATTTCAAAAATATTCTAGGGTCGTCCGACGCTCTGATCTAGTGTGAAATTACCAAATTAGGTCTTATATTTCTCACGCGCACCATAAAAGAAATATTTCTAATAGGGTTAAAATCAGGTAACCCTACGGTGTCTTTATTGCTTTATACCAAAATCGAGGCGCCAATACTACTAATAGAGATTGGATATTACAAATCTAAAGTGTAAGATGAAGTATTGAATCAAAAATAACTTAAAACTAAATAATTTGATAAATTAAAGACATGAGAGATCTATGACAATGGGGATTCTAGGGACTTAGTTTCCCTTTATTGTTTGTATGCTCTTTATCATTCATAATTAACAACTAACCTAATACATTCATTTATCAAAGGCTTAAGACTAATCTCATTCCCCTCCCAAGTGCCGAATGAGATACTATGCATATACAACTAAGTTGATATCCCTATCTAACCCGTTATATATACATGCATTAAGCAACCTTTTTGTGACTACCCTAAGTTCATTAGTCTCCCAACTCAACAAACTCAAAGCTATGGCTTTTACAACCAACATATAGATTAAACTTTTCCAAGCATATAACCCAAATGTTTAGATCATCAAATCCATTTTTTAATGCAATTAGAAGCATTAAGCACATAAAAAGCATAAACAAATAACACAAGATGGCCATTAATCACATAACAACATCAACACATATTGTTCAATGGAGTTCCATCAAGGCCTAGAACATATAATCTAACAATAAAATGATAATCTTACGATATGGTGAATTCTATATAAATGAGATCCTAGAGTATTAATTTCCCTCTATTCTTCCTATGTTCTTTCTATTTAGCATTTTAGTTCAATTTATTAATTAGGGATTAAAACTAATCTCATTCCCTCTTCCGAGTGTCGAATGAGATACTATACATACATATTCAAGTTGATATCCCTCTCTAACTTGTTTACCTATACATGTATTATGCAACTCTTAAATTGATTAAGCAAGGATTAATTTCATTACCTCTCCCAAGCGTCAAATGAAATCCTAGGCATAATGGCACACCCAAAGTATTCTCACACATTTTATCAAACACTTGGAGTGCACCGCATACAATCCTTAAGAAAATAATGGTGATTATTTAAGTGTTATTAGCCTCCCAACTCAATAACAACCTAAGCCTATGTTTCTCGCAAATCCAATAAATGGGTCAAGCTATCCTAAGCATCGATTCATAAATCCACAACAATCAATTAATTTTTCAATCAATTGGAAGCATTAAGCATAGAGAAACATAAATGGATTACACAAAAATATACTAAATCATCCAAACATAATACAAATAAAACTATATCAAGCCTTAGAATTAAGTTTAATCACATACAAATCCAACTATAATTAAAATTATCAAGAAATCCATAGATACAAACATGTATAAACATTATTCAAAGTTGAAAATTTAAACAAAAGTGAAAATACAGAGAAAAGAAAGAGAAAACTGAATTTGGGGATGTTTCCATGGTTTCAATCTTTCAAATGTCTTTAATAATGCTCAAGAAGCCTTGGAGATATAACTTATTATCTTCAAATTTGAGCTCAAATCTTGTTCTCTTTTGAAAATTTTGTGCCTCCTTTTAATTGTGTGAAAAATGGCTAAAGTGTAGTATTTATAGTTTCAAATTAAGGCAAGAAAAAAGAGGTTAAAAATAAGTGGTGGCGCCTTGGCGCCAAGCATTCTACCCATTTTGGTGCCACTTTCTGGTGTTAGGGCGCCAAACATTGTTGTTGTTCATTTTGTAGGTTATCATATCATCTATATATACTTCCATACTCTTACCTATCAATGATTTACAAAATTTATTGACTAACCTTTGATAGGTTGCCTCTACATTTTTTACGCCAAACAATATTACCTTTTAGTAATAGGTTCTTTGATGCATAACAAAAGATGTTTTCTCTTGGTTAAGGGAAACATTGGGATCTGGTTGTACCCTGAAAAAGAATCTATAAAGTTGAGCAATTTGTGTCCTGCTATAAAGTTGACTAGTTGATAAGCGCATTTTATATATGATATTATACCCCTTTTAATTTGATAATTGCTCATTTTGAATGTGAATTTATAATTTTTTATACATATTAATTTCATAGCTCCATTGACTTGAAACCTACAAAATAAAATTAATATGTATAAAAAATTATAAATTCACATTCAAAATGTACAATTATCAAATTAAAAGGAGTATAATATCATATATAAAATGCTTATCAGCTAGTCGACTTTATAGCATGACACGAATTGCTCAACTTTATAAATTCTTTCTTAGGATACAACCAGATCCTAATGTTTCCTTTAACCAAGAGAAAACATCATTTGTTATGCATCAAATGACCTATTACTAAAAGGTTATGTTGTTTGGTCTAAAAAATGTAGAGGCAACCTATCAAAGGTTAGTCAATAAATTTTGTAAATCATTGATAGGTAAGAGTGTGGAAGTATATGTAGATGATATGATAATAAAGTCCACTAAATTCAAGGATCATATAAGGGATTTGAAAGAAATTTTGGAGATAATAAGGAAGTACAAAATGAAGCTGAATCTTGAGAAGTGTGCCTTTGGGATGAAGTCTGGTAAATGCTTAGGATTTATGGTTAGCAAACAAATGATGGCAACCAACCCAGTTAAAATTAAAGCTATCTTGAAAATAGAGTTACCGAGTTTAATCAAAGAGATCTAGTGGGTTATAAGAAGGATAGCAGCTTTAAGTGATTCATATCCCGAGCCACAGATAAGTGCTTTGAGTTCTTCTAAGCTATAAAAAGAAGAAAGAAAAATCGGTGGACTCAAGAGTGTGAAGAAGCGTTTCAACAACTTAAAGGTTACCTCTCCCAAATCGTTCATCTTTCTATCCTAGTTTAGGGGAATGAGTTGATACTATACCTTGCAGTCTCAAGCAAAGCGATCTTGGTTAAAGAAGAGATAGGGTCTAGAGATTGGTGTACTTTGCTAACAAGTTTTTTACTAACTTAGAGAGTATATGCCTTCTATGGAAAAATAGTCCTCATCCACATCATGTTAAGTAGAAAGCTATAGTCTTGCTTCCAGGCTCACACAATTACAACTATGAAAAATCAACCCCTTGGATAGATTTTTCATAAGCCAGACCTAGCAAGATGGCTGGTCAGATGGTTAATAGAACTGAGTGAATTCAACATACAATATAAACCCTAAATGACTATAAAAAAAAACCTGGCTGAATTTTGTGGTAGAATATACACTCGAAAAGCTTGAGGGGCAAGAAATAAACATAGCCTAGGTCTTTACATTAACAAGGAATCCAACTCTCAAGGATGTGGGGTAAGGATAATACTTATAAGCCCAAAAGGAGATGAAATATGTTATGCTATTAGGTTTGGGTTCAAGGCCTTATATAATAAAGCAGAGTATGAGGATAATCTGGCTGGTTTGAAAATGGCTTGCGCTTTAGCCGCCTTAGACATTCTGGTGAAAAGTGACTCTTAATTAGTTATCAATCAAATGAATGATAGCTTTAAAGTGCAGAGAGAAAATATGCTAGGGTAGTTAAAAAAAAGTTAAAAGCCTGATTGGCTAATTTAAGGAAGTCAAGGTAGAATTAATATCAAGGAGTGAGAATCATCGAGCCAATGTAATAGTACGGTTGGCGTTTAACGAAGAAACGCAGTTACCCATAACAGTCCCTATAGAATTCAATCCCACACCTAGCACGCAAGAGGAAGAACAAGTAATGCAGATCGACCCCCAACCCATCTAGATATACTCTATTTGAGATTACATCTGAAATAGAACCCTTTTAAAAGACAAGCAAAAAGCATACCAACTCATATATTGAGCAGCTAAATACATAGTCATTAAGGGACTACTATATAGACGAGGCTTTTCTCACCCCTATATGAGATACCTGAGGCCACAAGAGGTAAAAAAGATAGTCAGGAAAATCCATGAAAGGGTCTGTAGCAACCATTCCGGTGTAGAAGCACTAGCTCACAAAGTCTTTAGGATGGGTTATTATTAGACAACCACACTCCATGATGTGAAGGATTTGGTTAGAGGTGTGACGTATGCAAGAGGTTTTCTTACAAGATCTGAGCACTAACTAAAGAACTAATCACAATAATTGGGCCATGACATTTTGCTAAATGGGGACTGGATCTAATAGGACCTTCGCCTCGAGAAAAAGGATCTTATAAATATGCAATAGTGGCAATGGACTATTTCACTAAGTGGGTTGAAGCCGAGCCGCTATCGAAGATTACTGAGAAACATGTGTGGGATTTCATCTGGAGGAATGTAGTATGTCGGGTTGGGATCCCTCTACACTAATCACAGACTATGGGAAATAGTTTGATAATAATAACTTCAAGGATTTTTGCAAACAGTTAGGAATTTAACTTCTATTTGCATCTCCAATACACCCCAAGTCCAATGGCTAAGTAGAATCATCTAACAAAAAGCATTAAGAACTTGATAAAAAAGAAGTTGAGTGACAGAAAATGGGGTTGGGTAGAAGAACCAACCGATGTGTTATGAGCCTTAAGAACTACAAATAAAATAGCCATAGGGGAAACTCCGTTTTTATTAGCCTTTGGCTGTAAGGCTGTAATTTTCATTGAAATTATTACACTAATTGTTGCACTTTTTAGAAATCATAAATAATAATTTGAGGGAGAAAACCCAAATTTGAGCTGCTATTTACTGACAGAAGGTGGCAAGGTATTACAATAAGAAAGTGCAAGCCCGTAAGTTTAAGAAATCTGACCTCATGCTAAAAAGAGTTGTTCTTAATACAAGAACCAAGCAAACAGAGTCCTCAGTCCAATTTAAGAAAGGCCCTACAAAGTAATTAAAAGAGTGAAAAAAGCCTACGAGCTATAAGGGAACTGATGGAAAAGTAGAGAGGAAATTGTGGAATGTTGAGCCACTGAAAAAATATTATCCTTAAAACTTCTATGCACTACTATGTTTAATCCCCAATAAAAATAAATTTTCTATGCTATATACTTTTAAGCATCAAGTTGAATAAAATTCTACTAATGTAATAATTTTGTTTGCATGACTATGACAAAATGACAATGAGAATCTGATCGTGCTTAATTCGTAACCTAAAGAGCTGCGTGATAGGGTTCAATGCTTTTTGAGGTTAATCCTAAAGGGGTGCGAGGTTGCCCTAAGATTTGGGTAGGGATTTTAACGTTCTTTGAGGTTACCCTTGAGGGGGTACGACACTCAAAAGGTTACCCCAAGATCTACACATGAGGGTTTAACTCTCTTTGAGGTTACCACTGAAGGAGTACAACACTTAAGAGATCAACCTAAGACTTGCACGGAAGGGTTAAATACTTTTTGAGGTTACCATTGAGGAGGTGCGATACTAAAGATGTTACACCAAAATCTATACATGAAGGTTCAATGCTATGTGAGATTACCCTGCAAGGGGTGTGGTACTAAAGAGGTTATCGTAAGATTTGCACGGGAAGGTTCAACGGTCTTTAAAGTTACTCCTAAAGGGTATGATGCTAGAGAAGTTATCCTAAAATCTGCACGATAGGGTTCAATGCTCTTCGAGGTTACCTTTGAAGGGGTGCAACGCTCAAGAGGTTACTTAAGATTTGTGTTGGGGGTTCAACACCCTTTGGGGTTACCCTTAAAGGGGTACGATAGTTAAGAGGTTACCCTAAGATCTGTTGATGTATTTTATAATGTATGCATGTGATTGTGTACATATTGAAAAGCTAAATACATGTATCATATACACAAATTTGGCAGCAAAAATGTATCATATAATCAACATATACACATGTACTTCAATTCTTAACAGCTTAAGAATACAGAAAAACATACCTTTGAAGACTTCCGATGAAGATTTCAAATCCAAATTTCTTTGCTCCAACTTTGAGCTCATCTTAAAGTGCACTTTTGTTCAATTCTAGTTCACAACAATCTGGTAAGATTATGAAGTTAGAATAATAGCAGTATAATCTCTAGCAACAAGGTTTGTATTACTTGAAAGAAAAATAAATCCTTCTTATTTTATGTTTCTTTCTCCTTTGATTTTTCTCACAAGTCTTTGTTCAATGAAAAACTCTCTCAAAATCAACTCTTCTTTTTTCTTTCAATCCTTGCACGAAAATTGATTCACACAATTATTAACACACATGAAACTCAACCATTTTTAGTGCTATCAACACTTTACAAATACTCCACCAAAATTAAATTAAGTGGTCAACTACCAAAATAATTTTTGGTGGCTATTTTAATAGTCTAATAAAATTAATCATTAATCACAAAATGGTGCTCTACTTAATTTAATTTATGTTTATCAAATTAGGTATGTCTTCCATTTAGGAATAAAATAACCAGTAAATAAAATAATATTTTATTTATTTAAATAATATTTATTTAATTATTCAAAAACTATTTGAATAATTAATATTTACCTTATTTGATTTTACTAACATGGTTAATGGGTGAATTCATGGTAAAAAAATTCATAGAATAAAAGTGTGCCACTTGCTAACATCTAATTAATTAATAACTCTTGTCAACTAATTAAATGATATACTTAACATTTAAGTCTAAACAAGTGCATAATCTGAGGAACCCCGAAACATATTTTAGGTTTGCTAGAATTTCTAGGATGAAACTGTTCAATCCATTATGTTGCTCTAGTGTACAATGAGTATAAAGTGATTTGTCATATGGAACTCTTCCATACGTCCGTAAACGATGCCCCCCCCACACGTTACAGATATTACAAAGCGGCATGTCATACCATACAATTTAAGGTTATAACATATTCATATAATCCCTCCATCATTTATATCCAGGTAGAGTAGAGATATAGATCAATACCATCAAATCTTCATATGCCTAATCGAAAGCTTATCTCTAGAATTGTATTTCAATAAATAATATTCCCAAATACTTTTGTAATATTATTTATCCCTAGGGTTAAAATCTTGTCCCTAAATTAATTGCTTATGGCCATAAGACTTTCTGAAATATAATCTATAGAGCATTAGGATATAGTACTCATCCAAATAAGCTGATGGATCCCATATCTATGCACACCGGACTCAATGAGCATTGGACCATACCTAGCGACACCTAATGGTCAAACCATGAAAAGTTTCTGACATGTATGGAACAAAAGTATGGTGGATCACTCACAAGCTCACCGTGGCACTCAAGTCAAAGGATCACGAATACTACTCAACTCGGAAGATCCTCAATTGATGTCTTTATGGGATGTCTATTGGAGATCTTTATAAGTCTGTTCAATATTCAGTCCTTATTGAATATTTGTATCTCTATATGAGCTTCTACTAAACTCATAGTTTGCTAAGACTAACCATTTGGACCATCTAGATATAAACATACACCAATCTATATATTTATTAAGGTATTCGCTGACAAACCAGTATCAGTGAAGATAAATTAGGAACATAATATTTGATAACATATTTGCATAATGACATTTCCTAGTACTATTACAACTCTTTGTAATTACGTCATTACTAATATATTCTTAGGTCTTTGTCCTATTTTAGACAAGGTTCTAACTCTTTAGATATCTCTGATTCTTATTACCTGATAACTCTTATCAGTGACAACTCTTAACTTTTATAACTCTCAGCGTTGCTAATTCTTAACAATGATCTAAACTCATTTAGACTAGATTTAAACTCTTTCAGATCTTACAATGTCTGAAATGTTACAAGCATCTTACTATATATAAATATAATTAGCGATTTAATGAAATAATAATACTAGTATAAAAATTAAACAAATATTCATACATAAAGGGATGGCACGTAAGCACAAATTTTAACAAGATCTGCTTAAGGGGTTAAATGCTCTTTAAGATTACCCCTAAAGGGGTATGATACTCAAGATGTTACCCCAAAATCTGTACGGAATGGTTTAATGCTTTTTGAGATTACCCTTAAAGGGATGCGACACTCAAAAAGTTACCCCAAGATTTGCACGGGAAGGTTCAACATTCTTTGAGGTTACCGAGAAAAGGTTCAACACTCAAAGGTTACCACAAGAACTGTATGAAGAAGTACAATACTTGAAGGTTACTACCTTGAGGGCATCACATCTATTCTATACCTGCAGGCTCGGATAGACTCCCCAAGCCAGTTTAGCATTATTCTATCACTATGTCTATAGGACAAAAGATTCTTCCATATAAGAAAGTTTATGTATAAATCTTATAAACACAAGCAGATCAAGACAAAACTTCTCAAAATAAAACATATAGTAGTTTAGGGAGATGTAAAAATAAGAAAAATACATTGAAAGAAAATTTGAAATTCTAAGCAGTAGGGGCTAAGTGGTGATGAGACTCTTGATTGGCAATAGTAGTTGTAGACAGGTCCCCTTTCTTGTAGGTGAGGGGGTTAATTTAAGGAACCTCGCCATGGATAGGCTGTGTAAGAGCTTTTAGAGGTTCAATGGCTTGTCTTGAATTTTTACCTGTCGAACCTTGAGTAGCCATAGGAGTTAGGACTTGAAGAAGATCAGCGCAGGGAACTTTAGCAGGTTAACCCTAAAGGCCTGAGGCATCAGTGCCTTGGGCATATAAAGTCTCCTCCTAAGGTCTACACCTACTAGAGGTCGATCTCGGGGTAACTTTCCTCAATGAGGCTTATTGATCTACGAAAACCCTTAGCCACTCCTAGATAAACCATTGTCATGACCCACCAACTACGACCTATGAAGTTCTTCAACCGATTGGCCAAGTCAAACTTAATCCGTTCAATCAACTCCCTATCCCTATGAGCTACAACGAGTTACCGCTTAAGTTCGTCATTCTTGTGGACTAGCTCGAAAGCACGACTATCTATTAGGGTTAGCGAGTTCACTATTTCTTGCTCGAGCAAGGCTTTTTGATGTTGAAGCTTAGAAAATTTACTCTTAGCCTCAGCCCGTCCCATTTCAAGAGCCTCAATCTAGCCCATCAAATTCTGCGCCATTCCTTTCTCTTGCTCAGCCTCTTGTTTGGCATATTGCACTTTCTGCCTAGCTTAGTGAAGATTCTCCTCAAGCCGTTGGGCTCTAACAATCATGATGATAATCTCGGTGCGAAACTGAGAAAAAGTAAAGGCTGACTGCAAATAAAAAACTAGTTTAGAATTACAAAGCATAAAAATAAAGAAGAAAGAAAGTTAAGAGAATATGTCTTACATTTATGGCAGTCTCTATGGCAAGGTGGAACCCATGTTGAGGTTCTACTTTGATATCCAAGAAGCCCAAGCAAGATTAATGTACCTATCCATCTTTTGCATAATAGGTATCAGGAAAGCCAGGTTCCCATACTTTTTAGGCACCAGAACGTGAGGCATTACCATCAAAGGTAGGCCCTCTCCTAATAGCGGCACCTCAAAACTAGCCTCCTCGAAGAGGCTAGAGTGGTGTTTGGTCAATACTCTAGTCAGAGCTACCTTCCATACAAGGGGAAGCTTGGGTAATCATCAAGAGATAGAAGTTTTAATGTTACTATCTTAAGAATATTACACATAACCCTCAATATGTCAAGACCTTCATGAGTTATTCGAGATCTCTAGTTTATCTGATCCAACTTAAACTTATGGGTCTCAATGTCAGAGCCATCCAGACCTTTATCTTTACTTTCATAGCAAAATTCTCCTTAGGATCACTCTTTAAGTCTCCCTCGCCCTCTACCTAGGATCTGCTTAGGGGAACTCATATTAATAATCGGGGTAGACGTCTCATCCCTTCCCCCTCTGGCCTTACTCGTCCCTCTGACTATTAGGACCTTCATTATCTTTATTTATTCTTCTACAAGAATATTAATAATAAGGAAAACAAACCTAAATTTTCTTTATTTCTTAAAGCCATGAAATTAATTTTCTAGATTAACTAAAATATGGGGCAAACAGCAGGCTAGGCAACCACACTAGGAAAACAAAGAAAAGAGCATGGCACAGAAAATGTGTTGGAATAAGATACTGTAAAACTTTACAAAAAATTCCAGAATAATGAAAGCAAGGCCCAGCAAAGAAAACACGACAAAAAATGCAAAATGAAAAAGGGGAAAGAGAGACTACTAACCTGGTGAAGCGTAAAAATCACAATATGCTCTATTGAAAATGGCACCAAGAAAGCCGAAGTTTTGTTCTCACTAAAATTTGATGATGATGATGAAAGCAACAATAAAGGAATGTTTTACACCAGCTAAAGGCTTTTATAGTCTTAAGACATGGAACAATTATGGCCGTCCATTTGATAGATGGCCATGATCTTTTTATAGCCCAAGAAACGCCTCTTCAGTAGATGGACGCTTCAGTTCATATTTGCGGGCGCAATTAAAACCCGTCCCATCAATTGACCTTAACTCGAACTATTCGATCTAAAAAATCAATGGACTAGATCCTTCAAGCCACCATAATGTCACTTCAAAACTGAACAGACGTGATGCTTTATCCCACTAAACCCTAACCATATGGTCTAAAATGGATCAATGGTAGAAACACTACTACACCTCTAAACATCTCTCCAGATGAATTGGTGTGACACTGCAAGGCTCATAAATGCAAAATATTCGAAGCAAGCACATAAAAACACTAGAGCATCAACAAACAACATGCTCAGAAATCACTAACCTACTAGGATATCTTTAAAACACACGATTAATACTGAATAGCAAAAGAACATAAGTTTTTAGCTTTGATTAATCAAAATTAGAAATTGGTGGAACCCTGTTCCCTTCTAAAAATTTCACAGGCCTAAACAATAGGTCTATTAGACCAGAAATAGGTAGTCCCACCCAAAAAGGCTGGCCTAAAGTCCCAAATCATCGGACAATACATGTCGGTGTAGGCGTCAACTCAATAGCCTAAAGTTTTACCTCTCGATGAGATCTCTAACCAAAACTCATCCAAACCACATGCCGTGGCGGCAACTCAAAGGTTCTGACCAGCTTAGGATCTCAAATATTCCAATCAACACTTGACTTCAGCAATCACCCTTATAATAACTTTGACTTGGTCGGGATCTCAAATATCTCAAGCAGCTTATATTATAGACATTCTGAGCCGCTCATTCATGAATAAGGCAACCCCAACCTATATACCAGTCCCAACTATTTAGGATTCTAGACATTCCAAGTAGTTTGTACTTTAAATACTTCGAGCAGCCTGATCATTTAATTCATAAGATAAACCTAAAGTCCCAAAAAGGAAGATTAAAGCATGTCCTTATAAGGAAAGTCAATAAAATCTTGATAAGGTAAGTCATCATGGTTGACAGGCTATACCACCTCAAAAGGGAACCCCTTATTCACGAGAGACAAAATTTCATAATTATGCCAACAATCAAGAAAGTAATGGCCTGCATATGCCCCCAAATTCTTAGAGATCGATGATATAAAGGGGAAGAATAACAAAGAATAGGTTCTAATTCTCTAGACACTCTACCTACTCTCTCTCTCAACTTCCTTTTTAAAATATTTTTGAGATTGACTTAAACATTGAAGGATCTTTACTGGAATCACCACTGGCGAGACGATAATGTGCATTTTCTTAATCTTTACAGGAGGAGCGATTAGACAAAAGGCCCAAAAAAACTCAAGATCACAGCCCAAGTTAAATAAGACCTAAAGTTTTATTTTTATAATTAAATAAATTTAAAATTCGTTGGTTTAAAATTTTTTTTTTTGTCAATAGAAATAAGACAAAATCTGTTTCATGAATACTCCACAGTTTAACAGCTACATTACCCACCGAGCACTGCATTTTTTGAAATTTTATAAGGAAATAAGAAATGTAATTAGGATATGAAAAAAATGAAAGGAAGATAAAGAGCCCAGATTTACCGGAAATGATTGGATATAAGTGGCTAGCAAATAAAGAGCATTTCATTTTTTTTGATATAATCTTCATGGCCAATAAAGAGCCCAGATTTACCAGATTTCACTTCATTGTTTTTCCTGCCAATTGGAAATAATCTTCAAAATACTTCACCGAAAGTGCTGCTAAATCGCCCAAATTTGCAAGCATGTGCCTTACAAGCACCGAGCAGTGAGGTTTGAAAGAAGAAGAAAAATAAAGAAATTACACTTGAATCTATGCACGGAGAAAAGAAGAAGAAAAAAAAAAGGAAGAACAAGAAGAAAAATAAAAAAAAAATGTAACATCTCAAAAAGTTATTAAAAAGATTAAAAAAATTACACGAGGAGAAGAGAAGAAAAAAAATAGAAAAGAAAATGGAACATCTCAAAAAGTCATTATTGGGTATAAGTATCATTTTGCTCATAGTTCTCTCAAAAGAAACGGTACCCACTAATAGATAATCTTTCAAGTAGTTTTAATATATTGGAGCAAAACTTAGGAGTATTTGTGAGTTGGAATGAGAGAAAAATTTAGTAATTCAATTGGTAATAGTATTTTTGTACATTTGAGGGATGTTTGGCCATAAAAGTTGAAAGAATGGGCTTGTGGCCAAATTAAAATATGTCCAATTTTTGTGCTATTTTCTAAAATTTTCTAAATTAATTTTGACACGTTTGATTGTAAATCACAGAAGAGCTTTTATATATGAACTGTTTTACTTATAGAAGAAACTCACATTTTAAACTTTTAAAAATATTGATTAGAGAGATATTTAAAAATAGTAAATAATCTAAATACCCTTATTCTCTTTTTAAAGTTTTGCTTCAATTTTTTATAACATAACTTCAAAAAAAATTGTTTGCTAAAGTAATTACATAATATTTTTTTTCAATAATTATGATTGATAATTAAATAATTAATAATTTTTTTTAAAAAAAACATTCCCTATAAAAGCTTTATAAGTCTGAACTGTACTGGAATAAGCTCTACCTAAAGAAAGTCTTACCTAGTGCTTCCCCTACCACGTTATCTACAAGACCATTAAAGTCTCACTATTTAATGAATTAACTAATCTTAATTGTGTATAGAAAATATGAGAGAAATTTAAAATAAATTACATAATTTTATTAGGTAGTTTTATGGGGCAACAACCAAAAAAAAAAAAAAACTCTTTTAAAAAGCCATATCAAATAGAATAAATTATTAATTTTATTTAATAAAGAACACATAAACTTTTAAAGTTTAACAAAAAGGACCGAAAGATCCCTAATATTTTAAAAGAGTTATAAAGACTTTTGTTAAAAGATAGAAACATCTGAATTAACGATTAATTAGTTAAAATTGATGAAAGTAACAAAATGATCATTTATATATTTTTAAAATTAAAGGATAAAAATATACACTTGATGAGACTTAAATTATTTGAATTAATGGTTAACTGGTCAAAATCAATGAAAGTACTAAAATATTGATCAAAATTAATAGTATTAAAATAGTCAAAATCAATAAAAATATCAAAATACCCTTATATGTATTCTAGTCAAAATTATGAAAGTGCAAAAAATATTCTTATATGTATTTTTAAATTGAAGGAAAAGATATGCAATTACTAGACTTGAACCTAAGACTTTTGGCTCAAAATTAAGCACCTTAATCATTTATGTACAAGCCTTTTATTAAATCTAAGTGTATTTATCTTTTATATATATAATAAAAGGACCTTATATGTTTTTAAAATAAAAAAATTAAGTGTATTTATCTTTTATATATATACAATAAATGGACTTTGTATGTGTTTTTAAAATAAACGAAAAAATATGCACTTAGTGAAACTCAAATCTAAGATATTTGAGCAAAAAACTAGCACTTTAATTATTAGACTGTAAATAATTTATTAACATTAAATGTATTTATCTTTTATATATACTATAATGAAGTCTAGATAATAAATTAAATAAATTAAATAAATAAAATTTTAAATGAATTAAATAATTAAATATAAAGTAAATTAAATATACATATAGAAATAAAAAATAATTTCAATAAACTAAAACTAAAAATTGAAAAAAATAATCAAGTGTTCACCATTCACTAACTCAAAAAATTAAAATTAATTTATTTTAAATAAATTATACTTATTTATTTAAAACAAATTTATTTATTTATTTAAATTTGATAAATAAACAAATAAACTAAATCACCGACGACTGCTTGATTCTCTTTTTAATTTTATTTAATTCATTTTAAAATTTTATTTATTTGATTAATTTTAAGTTTTGATTAATTTAATTAATTTAAAATAAAGGATAGAGGTTTTCACTTAATGACTTGAGTTCAAATCCCACCAAATGCATATTTTTATCTTGACAATAATATTTTAATACTTTTAACTCATTTAATAGTTAAAAAATACTAATAAAATTATATTTTAATACTTTCAATCCATTTAATAGTTAAAAGACAATTTTATTCATTTTTTTGTTAATTTAGACAATTTTCATATTCTGACTAAGATCTTTATTGCTCTTTTAACATTTTGTGGGTCTTTCAATGTTTTTCATTAAACTTTAAAAATTTAAGTGTCTTTTATTTTATTTATTTATTATTTTAAAAAAGAAGACATTAGAAGCAAAATAATGAAAAAAAATAGACCTCAATAACACAAACTACATCAGCTTGTAAATTGGGTCGTCAAACTCTTAAGAGAAAGTTACTTGGATACGTACAGCTTGTCAACAGCAAACCCGACAGAAAAAAAAAACAAGAAAAAGAATAAAAAAAAAATCCTTCCTTTATAGTTAGCAGAGACCAAACAAGTGCACGTCTTTCTTTTTTCTTTGAATGGAATCATTTTATTATTAATATCGTTAAGATATTACATTAAATTTTTTTAATAAAAAAATAATAAAATAAAATAAATATATTTTAAAATTATCTAATTCAAGTATTTTGTGAAGAAGAAGATTGTCATACTTATAGTGAGTAAGAACAAAATTCTTTCCAAAATAAATAAGACAGACCTTTCTAAAAAAAAGAAAAGATAGACCTTTCCGTATAAAGAGATGATAGACCTCCGTAAGAAAAAAATACAGACCTCCATAGGAAAAAAATACAAATCCCTTAAAAAGAAAGAAATTATTATTACATAAAATTAAAAATAAATCGTGCAAATTCGCATAAAATCGAATAACAGTACCCAAGCAACCAGCACATATACCAAAACCACAATAAAAACTACCGAACAAAGAACCGTCGTCCGAGAGCACCGCTCTTCGCCGGTCAGACAGGGCACGCCGAAAATGGCCGAAAAAATCGATGGCTGATTTCAGAACAATTCCACCGTGACCCGAGGGGGCTCGGTGCGTGCTGGGAAAAGCAGCGGCGACAGAGGCACAGACACTACACAAAAGGCCGGCAGCTCTGTGAGGTAAGGACCGCTGGGTTTTCAGCACACCGAAATAGGATGGCGAGGTGACCGCTGGCTGCGGCGAGCAGGCGGAGGCAGGGTAAGTGGCAAGGTTGCTAGGGGATAGGCCGGCGAACAGATGCGCATCAATCCACCCCCAATAGGCACTGGTGAGGTGAGTCCATGGCCGACCGGCAGCTCTGCGAAAAGGGAAAGAATCTATGCAAGCGCCGGCGAAGGAAATGACGGAGACAGTAGGCAGCAGTAAGCAGGCGATGGTAGAAGAAGTTGCTTGGTCGCTGGGGGCGGGGGGGAAACGATGGGGGGATGCGCATCCAACCACACCAAACAGTCGTCGATGCGGTGAGTCCACGGCAGGCACATTAGCGGCCAGTTGCACAGCAGCAGTGAGCACCTGGAAAGAAGAAAAAATAGAAAAAAATAGAAAGCTAACAAAACAAGGCAGCCAACAAATGAGAGGCTCAAAGCTGAGCAGGTGGTTTGTGTTGGGTTATATGGGGTAGGCGAATAAAACTTAGGGTGCTTGCATGTGGGTTGTGTTCATCATATAAACAATATACATATCTCATACATACATGTGCACAGCGGAAGATTAAATATAATGAACACAGAAAATAACATTTGATTAAACTGAAATTCGAAATTGAGAAATATCACCAATGAAGCCTTTGGATTAATTTTCTTTGAAGTCCACCATGAAATGAATCTTTGATCAATTCTAGCAATCAACAAGGGTGGGCTTGATTGTCTAGAATGGCAACATCTTAATCCAGCATATATGTTTAACTCTTAAACATTTTTCAAAGTTAAACAATTTAACTTAATCAAATTTATTTTTCCTTTTATTCAACTCTTGAATAAATAAAACAAATCTTGTTTTTAGTTATTACATTTAGTAATCATTTATCTAGTTTGTTTTGTTGTTCTAACACTTAAAACACAAAACAAACAATTTCAATTTCTCAAATTGAATTGGCTCCCAAAATGCAAAACCTAAAATCTAAAACTAATTTCAAAAATTAATGATTTTCAATTTCATTTCACTTTATATACTAATGCATAAATTCCAAACTAATTTGAATTTCATTTGCATTTCATTTGGCTTAACCTAACCTTAGTTAACATTTAACCATAGTTAGATTATTTTAACTTAACCTTTAAGTTAATAAATATTTAATTAATTTAATCATAGTTAACTAACTTAACCATGGTTAAGTTAACCTTTACTTAACCATTAAGTAAAGTTAACTAACTTTAACCTTATGGTTAACCCTTTAACCCTAGTTAAGTTAAATCATTTATTTAACAATTAAACAAATAAATATTTATTTTAATTATTTAACAATTAAATAATCATAAAGTGAAATTACTATTATATCCTTACTCGGTTACCAAGTTAACCTAAAGTGGGTCCCACCATTTAACCATATACTTTAGTTAACGTAACCTTAGTAATTGCTGAATTATACTGTATTGAACAATTCAATACGGTACACTGCCCAAGTGCTCAAAGAGTACATTTCATATTGGGACTCTTTAGGTCTACACCCGATATGTCAAATGGAACTATTCCATTAATCCGTAATCGATGCCCCACGCACGCGTTACGAATATTACAAATCAGCGTGTCAGACCATACAAGTTGAGGTCATAACGTATACGTATAATCCTTCCATCATTTATACCCTGGATGTGCGAGGATATAGATCAGCACCATCAAATCCCCATTTGCTCATCCAATAATCTTATCTCCAGATTCGTATCTCGATAAACAATATACGCAAACATTTTTGCTATATTGTTTAAACCTGTGGGAAACTCTTTTCCCGGGTTTATGCTTGTGGCCACAAGACTTTATGAAATACAATCTCGGAGCATCGGATATACAACTTACCTACGTAAGCTGATGGATCCCGTATCTACGCACACCGGACTCCATGAGCATCGGATATACAACTTACCTACGTAAGCTGATGGATCCCGTATCTACGCACACCGGACTCCATGAGCATCGGACCATACCCAGCGACACATAGCGGTCAGACCATGAAAGGTCTCTGACATATGTGAAACCAAAGCATGATGGATCACTCACAAGACTACTGTGGCGCTCAGGTCAAAGAACCACGATTACTACTCAACTCGAGAGGACCTTCCTTTGACGGTTTCATAGGATATCTATTGGGGTCCTCATAAGTCTGTTTAGTATCCAGTCCTGACTGGATACCCCGCATGTCTATACAAGCTCTAAGCTCATGGTCAGCTAAGAACAACCATCTGAACTAGTCAGATATAGACATACACTAATCTATATATTGTGAATTTACCGATAGACCCGCATTGATGATCATAGATCAGGAACATTATATTTGAGACATACTTACATAATGATATTTCTTAATTCCTATTGCAACTCTTTGCAACTATATCATTACAAGTATACTCTCAGGTCTTTGTCCCATTATAGACAAAGTTCTAACTCTTTAGACCTCGCTGACTCTTATAAACTGATAACTATTAACTATTAGCATTTATAACTCTCAGCTTTGATAACTATTAGTTCTGGTCTAAACTCCTTTAAACTAGATCTGAACTATTTCAGATCAAACAATGTCTGTAATGTTACAAGCATTTTACCATATTAATATGATATTAACAATCTTTATTCGAAATGTTTATTATATAAATATTAACAATTAATATTCATACAATATTGGAATGGCACGTGAGCACCAGCTCCAACAATTTGGCCACCGAAAAAAAGGCCAAAGCCCCCTCTCCGATGGCGGCTTGTTTTAAGGGCGGGGAGGCTGTGTTAGAGAGTTGGGAGCATTTTTCACTCGGGCAAGTGCACGCCTTTCTTAATTCTAACAGATTACCATTTCTGTACTTCAAATTTAGTGGTTCATTTCTCCAAAGTACAACATTTCTACCCAATAGTATTTCCCTTCAAAAAGTTAACATTACAAACACTTTATTCACAAATAGCACACGGGTCCATCAAAATGGCAACATTGTAGATTACTTGCCGGAGAGAGTTACTCGTGCTAAAACGCTTAGGGGGATTCTAGAATTGTCAGGGCTTCACCACTACCCTGCATGTTTCGATGCTCTCAGTGCTAAGCTTGTGGAGAAGTCTGGTTTCAGTTACTGTTTCACCAGTGGTCTTTGCATCTTTCTCTCGTTTCATTAATTTCTCTAGTCCTTTTTATTATCTGATTTCATGATCTGTGTTTGTTTTTATTTGATTGTGTTAAAGATACGTGGAATTAAGAAATTAATCTTTATTATATTTATCATTACCTTTTATAATTTGAATTAATGTGTTATATTTAATTTTTTTATTTATGTCAACTTAAAATTTATATAAAAAAATTATCATATAATAATTGTAACACACAGAATTATAATAATAATATAATTCTTAAAAATTTTTAATTTTGTTTTATTATTTCTACTGTCCTTTTCTTTTATCTGTTAGAATATCAAAGCAAGATCACAATCTTTAAAATCTTTTCGAGGCAATTTTGATCATTTTTTATAATCAAATACTTTTCACTTGCTGTCGATTATTGTTTACTCACTGACGACTTCCTTTCTAGCATGTTATTATGCATTGCATAGTTCAAGCCATTCAATCACTGTTGGCTAGTCGAATTTCACTAGAATCACTTTGATTTGTCGCTACACGCGCCCCCATGCAGTAGTTCTTTCTCACGATGAACCTTTGCTTTTTATTTGTCACCATTTTCTCTGGTGAGTGAGCTTTTACAGCCCACACCGCAACGTTTAGACGATTCTCATGTGCTTTCACGCACCGCTTAAAGTTGCTGTCGCCGTTGTTTTCAATTTCCAATCCCAGCAATTTTTCGGTGAGTAAGTCAATACCCCCATCTCTGTTTGACTCTTTATAGTCTGATCTATTAATTTACAGTATCTATTTTCTGATTTAACACCCCGTATTTTTGTAAACTTTTTAAAGTCATATGGACAATTGCACTTTATTTAAATTTTAGGTCATTTTGTGATTTTTTATTTTTATGGGGGTTTTCTTTAATTTTTTTGTAATTTTTAAATAAATTAGTGTGTGAATCTCTCTGCGTACTTGCATTCATAGCGGTTGATTTTTCTCTATCAACGCATTTACACTTGTAATAGTTGACAATGTATTTGCATTCACAACAGTTGATTTTTTATTTCTCTATCAATACGTTTACACTCGCAGTGATTGATAATGCACTTGCACTCGCATTCGCAATAGTTATTTTCAAATTTCTCTCAATACGTTTGCACTTGTTGCGATTGATAACATATTTGAACTTGCAATGCTTGATTTTTTGTTTATTTATCAACGTGTTTGCATTTACAGTAATGGACAATGCACTTATACTCGCAACTGTTGTTTTTAAATTTCTCTCAAAACGTTTACATTAATAAGTGGTCGACTCTTTCAACGCTCACCATTAATTTTCTTTTCAAACTCAAAATTATGCAATCTTAAGATTGAGGGAGAATATTAAAAATATAAAAAATAAAAAAATCAATCCCTACTATATTTAACATTACCTTTTCTAATTTAAATTAATGTGTTTTATTTAATTTTTTTTATTATCTTTTATTTTTTTATTTATGTCAACTTAAAATTTATATAAAAGCTTATTATATAACAATTATAATACATAAAATTACAATAATAATGTAATCCTTAAAGTTTTTTAATTTTTCTTTATTATTTTAACTGTATTTTTCTTCTTTTTTTTTTTTATTGTCTTTTCGTTCGATTGAATACAAATATTGCGTCCGAGATTTTTCTCTTTTATGAACTTTGCCAGATGATACTTCTACTGGGATTGCGGTGAGATTTTGAATTTTAATTATTTGATTCAGGTTCTTTAAATTTGGAATAAGGATGATTAATGTGAATATTCTTTCGATAGTGTCTGATTTTCATTGTTCAAAGCATTGGTTATTCCTCTTGGATTAGTAGTATTATGATTTATTTATTTACACGAATCATATGCCTGCGGTAATTTGATCCAATCACCTGGAACTAGAGGCTGACCAACTTTCAAGAATGTTTGGAATTGCATCTAATGAATATGTGGCATGTAATAAGTAATTAGCTTTTTTAAGTAATGAACAATGTTATATTTTTTATTTAAATAATATGTTAAATAATTATTAAATAATAAAAAGTATATTATTTTATTTTAATAATTATTTAATATATCAATTAAAAATAAAAATTTTAAAATAATATGTAAAAAGTAGAATATTATTTTTACTGATGTAGGCAAACAATTAAGACATAAACCAAATCAGACTGACTAGTACCAATTTGCCCCGTAGACTTTGCTTCAATAGGTCACTCAATCTATTGACGCATTGAAAACCGTAGCCTTAATTACTTTCAACTCCCTTGATACAATCACAGCAGATAGATTTATAAATTTCCTATTCTTTCTTATTAGAAGCTGGAAACTCACTAAACCCTAATCACCCTTGAGGTTTAGCTCTGCATAAAATTTTTCCATGAATCTCCATGAAAGAGGATTGCCACCAATATGCAGCAACTCAACATAATCACTTTAGCGAAAGAATAGTTCATGGAGGAAGAGATAAAAATACAAACTTCCTTTGGTCAATAGATGCGTCTAAATATTAAATTACATATTTGCTCCATGACATGTGTTTAATATATTTTCTTATGTAACCATTAGTTTAAATTTTATTAATTACTGAACTATTTTACACACAACAGTTACAAGAAAAAACTCCCATCAGTAATAAAACAACCAAAATGGTGGGTTCCGCATGGAGGTTTGGTCTAAGAAAAACTTTTCTCCGTTGTACTCCATTCCTTATAGGAGGCTGCTTCAGCTGCGCTACAAGCTGCCTGCGACGAGCAATTATCATGCTTGTCAAGTTCTCAGTTGTACCTGAAACTCCATGAAGAGGGTGGAACACAAAAGCAGATCCGAAAATAAGGATGTTGCAAGGTCTCTGCGGATGTTGGCCTTTTGCAGGGATCCCAGCACCAAAGTGATTCAATCACGCTGAGTTCATCATCACTCGCCGATGGAATTAACACAGAGAAAACCACACCCGCTAACTTTGAAAAGTTGAAGTTAATGGCCTTCGCGAGATCAAGTCCTGCAGCCGTCCGAGTCCATTGTAGGACTACCTATTGCATCGCATGTTTTGTAGAGTTGAAGGGACTCAGTATTAGCCGGAAAAAGCGGATGAAGATTGATCATTTCAGCCATGATAACTCCCATCGCCCACATATCAACTTTAGAGCTACATTGGTGTGGATTAAGCAGCATTTCTGGGGCAATATACTGTAATGTCGAGACCCAGTCTGTATGTGGTGGATGAGAATTGGTTTCTTTTGCAAAACCAAAGTCAGCAATTTTTGTTATGTCGTTCGAAACAAGCAAGTTATCGGGCTTGAGGTCTCCATGAAAATAGCCTTGTTTGTGCATGTAATTGAGACCCTGCAAAACTTGGAAACACTAATTTCTAACTTCATCTTGGGAGAAAAATTGCTCTGTCTTGCATAACTTGGTAGAGGCTGCGGTCCATGTATTCAAACACCAAGTTCAAGGTGTTGCGTTCGAAGATGAGTTCTTTAAGCTTCACAATATTTGAATGGTTCATCTTCCGCAAGCACTTCACTTCTCTTAACTTGAGGCACTCTTCCCAAAAACAATACTTGTCCTTAAATGTCTTGATTGCCACAACTTCTCTAGACTGATTCTCTGTTGCTTTCCAGACCCATCCGAAAGATCCTTCCCCAATTTCTTTGATTATGGTGTATTTATCCATCTCAAATTGATCTTCTGTGAAAAAAAAGGTTCAACTTGGTCTTTTGTGAACTAAACGAATGTGTTTTCTTTCTCTTTGTAAAACAAAGCCACAAATTTTATAGGAAATACACAGTCGCTCGGCAGAAAAACTGCTCTAAAACAATGACATACGCAACCGTCTAATAGACCAAGGTTTCCTATAAAGCCTAGGAGAAAGAATCCTAATAAAATCCTAATAATTAATCTGGAATTTAGAGAGGTTATTTTGATTCTAAATCAGGCTTGAATTTATCTATTTTTTTTTTTTTGAATAAGTAGTAACTTCATTAAGATACTGGAAAACAGTCCAGCCACTATCTAACATCATGAAAATGGATAGCCGTTTTAGCCAACTTATGGGCTAAAACATTATAAGATCTTGGAATGTGCCTTACTGCAATTTGGTTTCCTCTTGCCATTAAAGCTTGGATTTTCTGAATTGTCCATTTGACCTCTGCAAAAGATTGAAGTCTCCCTTGAATCATATTAGCAACATGTTTTCTTTGCATCCGTTTCAGCTATTATGGGCATCATATTACTGTTTTTTTTTTTTTAACTGATTGCATACCGAAGAGGAGGGCCTCTGCTTCAGCCCTCTCAACACCCTCAAACACAGGGTTTCTTGCAGTTGCCATTAGCATGACTGTACCATATGTGTTCCTTATAACTGCCCCAAAGCTAGTTTTGCCATATTTGGTGCTTATGGCTGCATCAGTGTTAACTTTGAAACATCCACTTTTGTGGGGGAGTGTTGCCATTCAGCATCATGATCTGCCGTGTCATCCGACTGCATAATTTGATTTTTTGGAGCCTGAGTGGTTAAGTACTCCAGGACAGATTCAGCCTTAGCTATAGTTTGCATTGGGTCTTCTTTTTCCCCATTCATGATGAATAGATTCCTGGTACGCCAATTAGCCCAAAGAATTACCATAGCCTTCCCAAATTCCATTTCAGAAGCAAGCAACAGCCTCCACCTGCTGGATGAAACACCAAGATCACCTCATTGAAAACCCTTAACCATTCCTGCAAATTCTGACAACATCCAGGTTTTTTTTGGCCTGGTTGTAAGTTACCAAGGCATGGATAATATTTTCTCCCCTAGCTAGGCATCTGGAACAAATTGGGGAGTGAAGGACTTTCTTTGCAGTCTAGTTTGCTACTGTAGGGAGAAGATTAGACACTGCCCTCCATATAAATATATTGATTCTTTTTGAGGGATTAGACAAGACCAAATCCTCTTCGATTCCTTCTCATTTCTATATGAGGGGCCAGGTTGCATTGAGTTCTTTCCAGCAAATGCAATAAAATAGCCACTCTTGACAGAATATCTACCCTTCTATTATAATGCTAGTAGACCTCGTCCTGTTCTTTTGGTTGTGGAATTTGATCCTTAGAATGCATTCTGCATCCATCTGAATGAATTTCTGATCATTTCCTCCTTTCATGAGTTATCATCATTAATTAAACTCTTCACCTTGCTGTTAAGAGGAAGATTTGGAATAGAAACAGGTCTCAAAGAATGCTCCCTAGGGATCCAATTACTGTTGTAAATACTGGCCCTAGTCACATCTCCAATCACTCCCCCACTGCCCTTCTCTAAGAGTTTTCTTCCCCATAAAAGGCTCCTTCAAATGTATGATGGGTTACTCCCTACTTTTGCCTCTATAAATTGGTATCTTTTGTAGTACCTAGCTTGTAAGACTTGGGTAGTGAGAGAATTTGGCTGCTGGATCAGCCTCTACCCTGTTTTGCAAACAAGGCCTGGTTAAAATAGATTAGTTCCCTAAATCCTAAGCCTCCTTGCCTTTTCCCTAGACGCAATCTTCCTTACCTTGCCCAATGGATTTTGCTCTCATTAGGGCACTTTGAACCCCATCAGAAACCATCCAGTATCTTCTGCATGTCCTTCACACAAGCTCCATGGAATCTTGAACACACTAATTGCAAAGGTTGGAATTGCTTGGCCCACTGCCTTGATGAAGATTTCTTTCCCTCATTAGAGAATAGCCTCTCATGCCAGTTGCCAATTATGCTGGACAGCTTGAGTTTCAAGTCATTAAAAAAAATGCTTTTTGTTCCTCCCTATCATGGAAGGCAAACCCAAGTTTTTTTTTCATGCATATTCACTATTCTCAATTGAAATACATCCTACAAGTTTTGAATTTGAGTGTTGGGCAGATTTGGACTATTGAATAGAGAAGACTTCTCAAAATTAATCACTTGTCCATAAGCCTTGGAATAACTGTATCTACTTTTAACTTGTTGCTGCCTTTATCTGATACCTTGATGAAAATTAAGCTGTCATCTGCAAATGGTAGATGAGAAACAGACAAGGTTATACTAAACTTAACACCCTTAATCACACAAGAGGCTTCAGCTCAATGAATCATTAAGGATAAAACCCCAGCACACATGATAAACAAAATATGGTAAGAGGGGACACCCTTTGTCACTTTGAGTTATAAATAAGTAATTAGGACAAAAAAGGTTATTAAAGATACACATCACATGATCAGGTTGATCCATTTTCATTGAAACCCAACTTTCTTATCACATCTTCTAAGAAATGAAACTCTAACCTGTCATAAGCCTCATCACATCTCATGATCGGGTGGACTTACCTAATGTTAGAATTTGGATCGGGTTGCCTATAGTGAGTCGACTCGAATCCATTTATCAAATATCCCTCTTAATGAACATGTTACTATTAGAAGGGACATGTCTTTTATCAAGAGGCATGGTGCCTCTCTAGAGAGACACTTCAACTCTATAAATAGAGAGGGTGTTTCAGGATTAAAGAGAGAGAGAGAGATTTCACAGTATAAAGATTATCTGCAAATATAGAAAAACATTAGTAAGTTAGGTTGTGAACATTAGTATAATTCCTAGTGAATTATACTTGCCCTTGCTTCAATTCATCAAATTCATTGTGAAAACATCAAAAGGTATGTAGATCTGTCCATGCTATATTTAATTTCGCAGTATTAAACATTGGTATTAGAGCATTTAAGACATTTCCCATGATTTTCGTTGAATTTGATTAAAAAATGCATTATTTTTTCTTTTGTTTAAGAAACATGATTAAGATAGTGACTTTGGAATACGATTCTGCTTTATATATTGTGAATTATGAAATACAATTTACACATACATGTAGTATGCATTGCAAGCTTTAAGTTAGTATATAAACATAAAATTTAAACAAACGTACAGAAAATTATGAATTCACAAAGCAAGCAACTTAAAATTCAAATTTTGAAAATTTTCTAATTCTAAGTGTTCAAAGGTTGAAGATGATGTGTGAAACACACTCTCTCAACCTTCAGTTTTTGTCTAAACATGACTCTAGAGATCTTCGATTTGAAAACAAATTGTACCATAAAACTTAGGACATGTAAAACTGGGATGGGATAGGATGGAGCGGGGTAAGATTGCACGCTGGATTACACGCCCCACCCACAGCATGTTTAAGGCGCCATTATGCTGGATTGCTTAGCAGCGCATGGATTACAGACGGCATATAAGGGTGCGTGAGACATCTCCAAGCAGCGGTTTTTAACACCGCCACCACTACTGGAACCCTAATTTTATTTTCTATTTTTTGGTAAATTAAAATTAATTTTCCAGAATATAAATAATTTATTTAGAATTTATAATTATTTAAAGAATAAAAAAATTAATTTAAATTATTTTACATGAAAATAAATTCTAAAAAATTTTATACTCTTTTCAAAAATTATTTTAAAGGGAATTGAGGTTCAGTGGGAGGCATATGATTTTTTTTTGTATGTTCAATTATTATTTTAACTGTATATTTATACTTGAGATTACAACCTATTAGCCTTTACATTTATAAGAAGTGTTGAGAAGGACTAAGAGAATTCCTGGCAAAACTCCTATACATTTAAGTACTCCTTGTATTGTAAAAATCAAAGAAGGCATACAATGGCTTAGAAAATTAAAAGAGAACCTTACAACATATAGGATGAAGCTTGAGTATACACTTATTGAGCATGTTAAGAATGTTAATGACATGTTTCAAGAAATAACACATAAAGGAGATAAACTAGATGACTATAAAAAATTTTAAGGTTACCTAAAAATCTAAAAGAAAGCTTAGAAAGCATCTAGGTAGAGAAGGATAGTAGAAGTTTTAATTCAGCTTCAAGTGATTTTAGAGAATTATTAAAAGGAAAGACTAATGATTATGAGACATTAGTCTTTCTGTTTCTAGAAGAAAATACTTAGAAAAAATTGAAAAGGGGGGATTTTGAGCTATAACCATAGTCTTAGAACTCTTAGATTTCTCGTCTCTAAATTTCCTTAGATTACTAAAATGGTACCAAATATTATGGATAAGCATAAGTTAAAAGAATTTATTCCAAGAAAAATTAAATACATATATAGTGAAAATGAAGAAAATGTAAACTAATGAATATTAAGTATTTCATTTTTCTTCATTTTATATTGTAATATAATTATTTTATTATATGTACTCATTTGTTTATGTGTTACAATAATTATAATGTTAAGTTTAGAACGTGGGCTAAGATTGGTAGAATTCTTAAGTGAATTATCATTTAGAGCTTATAAGTCGCGATTTAAATTAAATTAAAAAAAATTTAACATTTGAATTAAGTTGATGATTGGGTACGTAGTGAACTTCCTCACTTAATTCCTATGAAATTTTTCGTTAACTTAATTTGAAATTGCAATTTATGATATGTATATCAACATAATGGATTAATATTGCATTCATATATTATCTTTTGTAGTTGTGACTAATGGCTTCAAAGAACATCATAGCTGAATTAAATAAGGGTGAAAAACTAAATAGTGATAATTATAACATATGGCATTTAAAAATTCCCTATGTCCTTGATTAGCAAGAAGTTTTGGAGGCTATTAATAATGCGATGGATGAGCCTAAAATCAATGAGAAAAATGCTAACAATGTGTAATTTAGGCACGACATGGCTTCATATAATGCTTGGAAAAAGAAGGATTCCACTGCAAGAAATTCTTATCAGTTCTATGAATGATGATCTAGTCTATAAGTATCACTGATAAACAATAAATTCAAGTTGTTATCTAGTATTTACTTAATAGTTAGGAACTTATGAAAGTTAATAAGGCTCATAACAACAACATTAAGACCTTTGATGATATTGCATGCCATTTGGAATTAGAGGATAAGTGCCTTGAGGCTACAAAACCAAATGCTCAAGCCTATGCAGTAGAGTTCAATTCCAACAAGGCATCTGGTTTCAAGCGCAAAAGGCATTCTAGTAAATGAAAAGGTAAAGGCAAGGTTGTTGAGACCAGTCAGGGATAAAAGCAAGGAAATAAGCAACACAAGCATTAAAGAAAATGCAGTAGCAAGAAGAACAAGACCCAAGTGACTTGTTATAATTGTGGCAACTTAGGTCACTATGCTCGTAAATACACTGAGCCTTAAAAGGTGTTGTCTTGTCTTAATTCTTATAATGAATGCTTTGTTTTTGAAATTTTTGTTTCTAGTATGGTTACTCATTGAATTGCGTCTTATGTGGATTGTAGACTCAGGGGCCACAAACCATGTAGCTATGATAGAAATGCATTTATAGAATTTCGTCGAATTCGAAGTGGAATGAAGTGGATTTATGTGGGAAATAATTTAAAAGTTGAAGTTAAAGGGATTGGCATATGCAAATTGGATTTGCAAGAAGGTCAGACTTTACACCTACATAATGTCCTCTATGCTCCTAATATTCGATGACATCTAGTCTCTGTGACAGCCCTATTAAAATTAGGATATAGTTTGTATTTTCAAGATGATTGTGTTAAGATTTCACATAACTATACTTATTATGATTGTGGGTTCACTATAGATGGTTTTATTGTGTTGAACACAAAATATTATGATAATCGTAATGTATGTTTTTCCTTATTCATATAATCTAGCAATAATGATATGGATGCTTGTTTGTGGCATGCTAGAATAAGGTATATTGGGTAAGATAGAATAAATAGACTTACTTGTAATGGTCTATAAAGACCAAATAAGAAATTTAAATTGCCTACATGCAAATTTTGTTTACAAGAACAAGCTACTAGAAAACCATTTAGTGAAGGCACTAGAGCTGAATTTCCTTTACAACTAATTCATCCTGACATCTGCAGACCAATGAATGTTAGAGCAAGGTATTGAGCTTCATATTATTATTATTAACTTTATGGATGACTACACTCGATATGGTTATGACTATTTGATCTCTTAAAATTTGAAGCATTAGAATGCTTCATAAAATATTTAAATGAGGTTGAGGTTAAGAATCAATTAGACAAGCAAGTTAAGGTTTTACAGACCGATCAAGGGAGAGAGTATCTATATGAACAATTTAAGGAATTATGTGAACAAAAAGGTATTATGAGACAATTGACAATTCCTAGAATGACGCAACAAAATGGTGTTGCAGAACATAGAACTAGAACATTGCTTGAGATGATTAGTCAATGATGGCTCAAACTAACCTTCAAATTAATTATTAAGGAGATGCATTGCTAACTGCAACCTTTGTGCTTAATCGTGTACCTTCAAAATCTATTTCCTCTATACCTTATAAATTATGGATGGACAGAAAAGCCAACTTGAATGATTTGCATCCATGGGGATGTACAACATACATTTTGGATTTTTTCTACAAATATGGTAAATTAGGACCAAGAGGGAAGAAATATGTATTTATAGGTGAGGATCCGGATGGAAAGCTAACAGAAATTGAGTCTTAAGATGTCATTTTTATTGAAGACCGCTTCAAAAGAAAATGTTGATAATGATAATCATCTTTAAGATGGTAGATAATGAAGAGGTTAATAAGACTCAACTATTGGTTGGAACTTAAGAGATGATATCTAACCTTATTATCAATAGTGGGAGCACATAAGAAATGCTTCCACCATTTTAATTTAGAGGATGAGATAATATCAGTTCTGGGCCAATTTTGATTGGTGGAATCAATAACTCTTTATTGCGAAGGAATGAAGGTTCAAAAACTTCTAAAAGGCATTTTCTAATTGAAAAAAAGGCTTATATTATCACCCTGGATGATAATGAAGAGCCCAAAATAATTAGAGAAGCTCTCGAGTGTCCTGCTAAGAAAAGTGGACATAAAGCCATTAGGAATAAATGGATTGATTTATCGCTAGGAAATGTAATTAATGAGAGCAAACTAAGTTTGGAGTTTGGTTGATTTATCGCTAAGACATAAAGTCCTTGGGAATAAATGATTTCTCAAAATAAAATATAAGGCGGATGGCTCAGTTGATAGATACAAAGCTTGGCTAGTGGCAAAAAGATATACCCAATAAGAAAGTATAGACTACAAGGAAACTTTTTCTCTTATTGTCAGGTTTATCTCAATTCGCCAAAATTCTATCTATTGTTGTACATTAAGATTTAGAATTACATCAAATGAATGTAAAAACAGCTTTTCTTAATGGAGAGCTAGATGAAAAAATCTACATGGAACAACTTGTAGGTTTGGTTGTTAAAGGCCAAGAACGCAAAGTTTATAAGCTCCAGAGATAAATTTATGGCCTGAAACAACCATCCAGACAATGGTACCTTAGATTTCATAAAGCTATGCTAACTTATTATTTCAAAATGATTAAAGAAGACTATTGTGTTTATATTAAAAAGTTAGGAGACAAGTTTGAAATTCTATCTTTTTATGTTGATTACATTTTAATAGTAGGAAATGACATGGAGTTTGTAATGTCCATCAAATGATGGCTATCCATAAATTTTGACATGAAAGATATAGGTGAGGCCGACTACATATTGGGAGTCAAAATTAAAAGAGATCATTCAAAGAAATTTTTGGCTCTTTCATAAGAATTACATCCAAAAGATTCTATAATACTCCTGTTTCAAAAACTGAGGCTTTGAGTTTTAATATGTTCCTTAACAATCTATAAGAACAAAAAGAAATGTCCATTATACCATATTCTAGTACTGTTAGAAGTCTTATATATGCTATTATGTGTACCTGCCCAGTCATATATTTTGCTGTTGCGTTTGTTAGTCGATATCAGTCGAATCTTGGACGAGAGCATTGGAAAGCAATGAAAATAATTCTGAGGTATCTTAAATAAATTATAGATTATTGTTTATGTTATTAAGGATCGAATCTGCATCTTTTTGGTTACTTAAACCCTGATTGGGGAGGTGACCTTGATCAAAGAAAATTCACATCGGGTTATGCTTTTTTACTCAACAAAGGGACTATTTTATTGAATAGTAGGAAGCAAACTTGGATACCATTGTCAACAATGGAAGCTGAATTTATAGCTTATTCAGTTGCTGTGCAAGAAGCTATTTGGTTGAGGAGATTTCCTAGAAATTTGAGATTTTAAAATGACTATAAAGAAGCTATTACAATTTATTATGATAATCAAGCAGCCATTACAATTACAAAAGATTCTAAATACCATAGAATAACCAAACACATAGATCTAGATACAACTATGTTACAGACATCATTACCAAGCGTGAAGTGCCAATACAAAACATATCTATGCATCATATGCTAGCTGATCCCTTATTAAGCCAATTTCAAGAGATGTTTTTCTTAGACATGTGAATTCCCTTGGATTGCGTAGAGTTTAGTCTATTTATTCTGAAAACCAGCTGAGCTTGTATATTTTACAATTTGAATGAATGCAAATAAATGTTATGTATTATCATATTTTTAATCGCCATGTTCATAAGATATACATATCATATAAGATTGTTTAAAAATCAACTAAAGATGTCACTTAGGTCAGAGATTGGCTCTCTCACATAAGCAACTGCCTTTAGTGCTAAGATAACGAGTAAAAATGAAACATAATGTTAGGTTTGTTGCCTCAAATGGAATAAGATAAGGTGGTACATAAGTATACAACCAATTTGGATTACCCATATCCAAATGACCTATGAAAGCCAGATGTGAGATCTCAATTATAACCTATTGAATGCGAAAACTTGTAGAGCTTAGGTTAGGCACTTGGTGTTGGGATTTGTGCTTACGTGCCATCCCTTTTGTGTATAAATATTTGCTTTATGTTTATACAATTATGATTTCAATATATCACTAATTATTTTATATACAAATATGGTAAGATGCTTGTAACGTTTTAGACATTGTATGATCTGAAAGAGTTCAGATCAGAACCAAGAGTTAGTAATGCTAAAATATATAAATGCTAAAAGATAGCACTGATAAGAGTTATCAGGTTATAAGAGTTAGCAAAATCTAAAGAGTTAGAGCCTTGTCTGAAATGGGACAAAGACCTAAGAATATATTAGTAATGACGTAGTTGCAATCAGTTGCAAATAGTGCTAAGAAATGTTGTTATGCAAATATGTTCTTAAACTTATTGTTCCTGATCTATCTTCACTAATGCGGATCTGTTAGTGAAGACCTTAATAAATATAGATCAGTGTATGTCTATATCTAGATAGTCCAGATGGTTAGTCTTAGCAGACCATGAGTTTAGTGGAAACTCGTATAGAGATACAAGTATTCAGTAAGGACCGAATATTGAACAGACTCACAAAGATCTCCACTAGACATCCCATAAAGCTGTCAATGGAGGATCTTTCGAGTTGAGTAGTATTCGTGGTCCTTAGACCTGAGTGCCACGGTGGACTTGTGGGTGATCCATCATACTTTGGTTCCACACATGTCAGATACCTTTTATGGTCTGAACGCTGGGTGTCGCTGGGAATGGTCCGATGCTCATGAAGTCTGGTGTGTACAGATATGGAATCCATGAGCATTTCCTGAAACTCCAAGGTTGTATTTCAGAAAGTCTTATGGCCATAAGCAGAAATATCCAAGAATTAATTTTATTCTCGAAAAAATAATATCGTAAAAGTGTTTACGGATATTATTTATTGAAATACAAATCTAGAGATAAGTTTATGGTTGAGCACATGGAGACTTGACGGTGTTGATCTATATCTCCGCTCTTCTAGGATATTTATGATGGAAGGATTATACAAATATGTTATAACCTCAACTTGTATGGTCTAATGCGCCGTTTTGTAATATCCGTAACATGTGTGTGGGACATTGTTCACAGACGTGTGAAATAGTTTCATATGACAAATTGGGCATGGACCTAGAGAGTCTCACAATATGAAGTGTACTCGTTGTGCATTGGGGCGGCGAATTGGATTGAACAATTAATCCAACAATTTCCAGCAAAATGAAAAATGTTTCAAAGTTCTTTTTATTATTCACTTGTCAATAATTGAAGGTAAAACACATTATTGGTTTACAAGAGTTGTTAACCAATAAGAAATTGACAAGTGACATAATCTTGCTCCATAAATAATTTACCATGTATTTACCTATTTACCTTACTTGGTAAATACATATATGGTAAATGTAAATATTCAAAATAGTTTTGAATTATTAATATTTTATATATTAATCAAATTATTATTAATAATTGAAATAAGTGGCAAACACCATTTACTAATGAAGAATGCACTTGTTATTAATAATAAGGAAAGTTTACCACTTAGTAATTCTTAAATGATGCACTAAGGAAGTGGTAAAACCACTTAACATTGATTAAATGCCATTTACTCTCTAGAAATTGATTCAATTAGTTGAATCAAATTGGTGAGTGAAAAATATGATAGATTAATGTTTGTAATGGCAAACATTGTTAAGTGGTGGTGGAGTACTAAGAGAAATCATTCTTTGCACTTAAGAAAGAATTGAAAGAGTTCAATTTATGCAAGATAGAGTGAAATTCGTTCTAGGAGAAAGGAGAGAGAATTAAGAGCTTTTCCTAAGTGTTTTTCTCAAAGTGTTGAGAGAAAATGCAAAGGCTTACCAAGGTACAACATATAGAGTTGTAAAGAACTATAGAAAACACCTAATTCTTCTCATCTCTTGGTAGTAATCATTCATAAGGACAAATTGTTTTAAGTGTTAAAACAATCATTTGCTGGAAATTCAAGGCTGCCATTCTAGCTTCACAATCCCATCGGATTTAGTTGTGAACTAGAATTGTGCAAGGGAACACTTCAAGGTGAGCTCAACAAATTGAAGCTTGGAGTTCTTGAAGAATTGTAAAGCTACCTTCATATCCGGGTAGGTTATTTATTTGTTATTCATTTTATATCATGCATGAAATATATATATGAGATATATATGTACTTGAATGATCATACATGCTTGAATATGTTACATATTGTTTAATATATATGAATACTTCCGTTGCGTATTTAATTTTTAAAATTATATACATCTATACACATCACACACCATATCACAACAAGTGGTATCAGAGCATGCTGATGTGGTGTTTGCTGTTTGATGTTGTTGTGGTTAACATGTTGATGTTATATTGATGAATAACACGACGATGTTTGTTTTCAAGCATGTTGATGTTTAAGATTGAACATGTTGATATTTTATGAATTCTTGAATATGTTGATGTTTAAAATTGTTTATATGATATTTGATCATGTTTTAAACCGGATGATTTGGGTGTCGGAAAGGAAGAAAATTAATTTTAGTGCACCGGACACAGTAACAGTGTCCAGCGCTGCGGCGCTAGCCTAATTTTGGCTAGTGCCTCGGCGACAGGCTATGAGCACTGCGGTGCTTACATACTGGAATTGAGCGCTGAGGCACTGGTATATGGGCGCTGCAGCGCCTGATATTTTTGGGCCAGGGCTGCAGCGACAGGTTGTGAGTGCTGCAGCGCTCACATACTGGAAACCAGCGCCAAGGCGCTGTATTGTAGTCGCTGCGGCGCTAGCCCGCCTTTTTGTCCAGCGCCGCGGCGCCGAGACTGTTGTTCATGAACGCTGCAGCGCCCATTTTGCAGCGCCGCAGCGTTCATCACTGTTTCTGGAAATTTTTTTTATTTATTTATCATGTTTTGACTTATTTTATTGCTGTAATGTACTTCAATAGTTTTCATAACATGATGTGATCATTAAAATACACTGATAATCACATTGAGAGCCCTATTGGTGAGGGTTAGTTGTGATTGCGTATTTCTTTATGTCTAAATGATCTATATTATTCATTTGGATGAAATGAGTATGTAATAAAATCTCTCTTAATCAGATTACAATATTTTCATTATGAGATAATGTTAAATATGATCCGTCTGATCAATACAGTATTAGACAAGTCGCTTCGATTTTTTCCAAGATCGCTAAAGTGTGAGGGATTGATTGATGTGACTTGGGCTATACCGTTTAAACATTAGATGTGATAAATATATGTTAAAGTATTAGCCTAAATCGCTAAAGTGTGCGGTTAATAACAATAACATATATTTAATGATTGATAAGTAAATTGGGAATACACTTATCCTAGATCGCTAAAGTGTGCGGATAAGATGTGTTTAGGTTCAAGTGTTAAGAGTTGCATGAGATGCAATTGATAAGAGTTGTCTACCTTTTGGGTTTACTAAGGCCTAGATCGCTATAGTGTGCGGCTGAAGTAAATGTCAAAGGGATCCACTTCTCACTATATAGTTTAAAGAATTCTTAACCTATCGTTTTCCCGTTTGAGAGATTAAAGGGATTACGTAAAATAGTGGGAGGGCGTTTTTAGATTAAAAATTGTATAACTGTTATACCCATGATCTAAAACGTTATTTATTAGTGATTGAAATATTCCACTAACATCTTTTTCTTTTGTCTTGTGAAGATCAAATGGCTTCAAACAACACTTTAGCTCGCATCCTTGATGCGCACCAACTAAAAGGTGCATAAAATTATGCTAATTGGCTTTTGAATCTCAGAATAGTTCTAGATTCTAAAAAGCTTGGATATGTTATTGATCAGCGCATGCCACAAGCTATTTCTGATAATGCTTCCCCGGAAGAAAAGGAGACATATCGGAAATGGTTGGATGACGATTTGAAAGTCAAATCGTACATTCTCGGGTTTATGTCTACGGAGCTCCAAAGGGAGCATATCCACATGGACAGTGCTGGGAGTATCAAGCTCCACCTAAAAGAGTTATTTGGTGACCAACCTCAATTTGAAATGTATAGGGTTGCCAAATCGCTTTTTCAAGCTAGACTACCCGAGGGCAGTCCAGTAATTCCTCATGTCCTCAAAATGATTTCATACATTGAGAGGCTGGAGACCATGGATCTCATACTGATCAATGGATTAGGGAATAGTTTGATTCTCCAATCACTTCCAGGGTCATTTGCACCGTTCATAATGAATTACAATATGCAAGGATTGACTCCTACTTATGCTGAACTGCATAACATGCTAATAACTGCTCAGGATGACATGAACAAATGAGGCACGGTCCTCTATGTTCAGGGTGCTTCATCATCTACCCGAAGGACTTCTGGACTTCTAAGAAGTCCAAAGGAAAGAATAAACGAAAAGTAATGCATGCACCTAGAATGGGTCCTCGAAAGCAATACATATCCAAGCACCCACGAAAGAACAAAGCAAGTGGAAAATGTTTCCATTGCAGTGAGGATGGGCATTGGAAGCGAAACTGCCCAAAGTACCTTGCCATGATTAAGAAGACACCATCAAGTATACACTTGCCTTTTATTGATATTTCCTTAGCATTTGATGCTAGCTTTGGTTGGGTATTATATACCGCTTGTCCTTTTCACATCTGCAATGTGTTGCAGGGTCTGAAGGAAGTTAGAAAGTTACAACCAAGAGAAGTACAGCTTCGTGTTGGAAATAGAGATTTCCTACAGGTCGAGGCTATTGGATGTTTCAATTTGATGCTTCCATGTACTAAAATTGTTGTATTGAATAATTGTTATTATGTGCCAAACATTATCCGGCAAATTATTTCAATTCCTGTATTGGACAATGAAGGATATCATATGCGTGTTAGGAATCATTCCTTATGCTTGTATGATTTGAATAATGTTTTGTTAGCTGACTGTCAGTTGATAAATGGGCATTACATATTAGATATAACAGGAAATGTCATGAATGTACATGTGAATGCTAAAAATAGTGCGGGAACTTTAAATGATACAGAATTGTGGCATATGAGATTAGGTTATATAGGGGTAAGACGCCTATCCCGTCTGGTTAAGGATGGTCGGATACCTGATCTGACCATAGAATCATATCCAGTTTGTGAATCTTGTATTCAAGGGAAAATGACCAAGGCTCCATTTATTGGTGTTGGACACCGTGCCACTGATTTATTGGAACTAATACATAGTGATGTATGTGGTCCAATGAATCACACTGCGATAGGTGGTTTTCGATACTTTGTTATCTTTATCGATGATCTGTCACGATATGGATATGTGTTTCTTATCAAACACAAGTCAGAAACTTTTGAAAAATTCAAAGAGTTTCGAAATGAAGTAGAGAAACAAACCGGAATGTATATCAAATGCCTTAGATCAGATCGAAGGGGTGAATACATTAGCAATGAATTTTCATATTATTTAAAGGAGAATGGGATTCTCACTTAGTATAGTCCTCCAGGTACTCCACAACACAATGGTGTTTCAGAGAGGAGGAATCAGACTTTATTGGATATGGTTCGATCGATGATGAGCTTCACTGATCTCCCTGAATATCTATAGGGGTATGCACTAGAAACTGCTGCTCATATATTGAATAGAGTTCCATCAACAGCCATTCCATCCACTCCATATGAGATATGGACTAGAAGGAAACCAAGTCTTAAATATGTTAAGATTTGGGGTTGTCCTGCTTACGTAAAAGTTACGCAACAGGATAAACTTACACCTAAAGGTTACAAGTATAGGTTCATTGGATATCCCAAGAATTTAATGGGATACCAATTCTATGATCCAGAAGAACGAAACGTGTTTGTACCTCGTTATGCCACTTTTCTAGAGAAAAAGTTTCTCCTGAATCGTGGAGATTGTAGAAAGATTGAGTTAGATGAACTCAATCAGAATGAAAATGAACCAACAATGGAACTTCAGGCTCAATCAAGCAGAATACCTTTGACACACCCTCCACATAAGTCAGAAAGGATATCAAGGCCACCTGAAAGGTATGGTTCCATATCTAAAGGTGCTCTTGATGTTTTCTTGATTGAAGAAAAGGATCCTTTAACTTACAAAGAGGCGATGTTGGACATCGATTCGGGAAAATGGCAAGAGGCCATAAAATCTGAAATTGACTTTATGCATCACAATCAAGTCTGGAACTTGGTTGAGCTTCCTGAAAAAATTGTTCCTATCGGTTGTAAATGGATCTACAAGCGGAAGCGTGGGCTCGATGGGAAAGTGGAGAGTTTCAAAGCCCGATTGGTGGCGAAAGGTTATACTCAACGATCTGGGATTGACTATGAGGAAACCTTCTCATCAATAGCGATGCTTAAGTTAATTCGGATTTTACTAGCAATTGCTACGTATTATGACTATGAAATTTGGCAAATGGATGTGAAAACAGCGTTCTTAAATGGATATCTTGAGGAAGAAATCTATATGGAACAACTCGAAGGTTTTACATCTAGCCAAACTTCTGGTCTAGTATGTAAACTGAAGAAGTTTATCTATGGACTTAAGCAAGCTTCCCGAAGCTGGAATCTTCGTTTTGATGAGGTAATCAGAGGGTCTGGTTTCATCAAGAACGAAGAAGAATCATGTGTGTATAAAAAGAGCAGTGGGAGTATGGTAGTCTTCTTGGTTCTATATGTGGATGACATACTCATTATCGGAAACGATATTGGTATGTTGCAATCAGTCAAAAGTTACCTAAGTAAGAATTTCTCCATGAAGGATTTGGGAGAGGCTTCCTATATACTAGGTATAAAGCTTTATAGAGATAGAGCTAGGAGGCTTATAGGACTCTCCCAATCATCGTACATAGATAATGTCTTGGAAAGGTATAGTTTCAGTAACTGTAAGACAGTTAACATAGCTTTTAGACATGACATTCATCTTTTGAGGAAAATGTGTCCTCAAAGTGAAGATGAAAAGGTTAGAATGTCTAGTATACCTTATGCATCAGCTGTGGGAAGTCTGATGTATACCATGATGTGTACGAGACTTGATATCAGTATGGCTATAAGTGTTACAAGCCGCTATCAGTCTGATCCAGGCGAAGGCCATTGGATGGCAGTAAAGCATGTCCTAAAATATCTTAAGGGTACTAAGGACAAGTTTTTGATTTATGGAGAAAATGACCTAGTGTTGAGAGGATACACAGATTCAGATTTCCAATCTGATCTAGATGATAGAAAGTCTATATCTGGATATGTATTCATTCTCAATGGTGCTGCAGTCAGTTGGAAGAGTAATAAACAGTCATCAACCGCTGATTCCACAACAGAGGCAGAATATATTGCAGCATCAGAAGCAGCAAAAGAAGCGGTTTGGATACGCAAGTTTATCGCTGAACTTGGAATAGTTCCGAGTTCAATGGATCCTATACCATTGTTCTGCGATAACAACGGAGCCATTGCACAAGCAAAAGAGCCAAGAGCACACCAAAAGTCTAAGCATGTGGAAAGAAAATACCATATCATAAGAGAAATCTTGGCTAGAGGAGATGTAATAGTTCATAGAGTAAACTCTATGAATAATGTAGCGGACCCACTTACTAAGGCTTTAACTCCAAAAATATTTGAAAGACATGTGGAGTCAATGGGTATAAGATACCATCGTGAATGGCACTAAAGCAAGTGGGAGTTGTTGGGATTTGTGCTTACGTGCCATCATTTTTGTGCATAAATATTTGCTTTATGTTTATACAATTATGATTTCAATATATCACTAATTATTTTATATACAAATATGGTAAGATTCTTGTAACGTTTTAGACATTGTATGATCTGAAAGAGTTCAGATCTGATCTAAATGAGTTTAGATCAGAACTAAGAGTTAGTAATGCTAAAATATATAAATGCTAAAAGATAGCACTGATAAGAGTTATCAGGTTATAAGAGTCAGCAAAATCTAAAGAGTTAGAGCCTTGTCTGAAATGGGACAAAGACCTAAGAATATATTAGTAATGACGTAGTTACAATCAGTTGCAAATGGTGCTAAGAAATGTTGTTATGCAAATATGTTCTTAAACTTAATGTTCCTGATCTATCTTCACTAATGCGGGTCTGTTAGTGAAGACTTTAATAAATATAGATCAGTGTATGTCTATATCGGGATAGTCCAGATGGTTAGTCTTAGCAGACCATGAGTTTAGTAGAAACTCGTATAGAGATACAAGTATTTAGTAAGGACTGAATATTGAACAGACTCACAAAGATCTCCAATAGACATCCCATAAAGCCGTCAATGGAGGATCTTTCGAGTTGAGTAGTATTCGTGGTCCTTAGACCTGAGTGCCACGGTGGACTTGTGAGTGATCCATCATACTTTGGTTCCACACATGTTAGATACCTTTTATGGTCTGACCGCTGGGTGTCGCTGGGTATGGTCCGATGCTCATGAAGTCCGGTGTGTACAGATATAGAGTCCATCAACTCAATTGGGTGAGTAAAATATCCTGAAACTCCAAGGTTGTATTTCAGAAAGTCTTATGGCCATAAGCAGAAATATCCAAGAATTAATTTTATTCTCGAAAAAATAATATCGTAAAAGTGTTTATGGATATTATTTATTGAAATACAAATCTAGAGATAAGTTTATGGTTGAGCACATGGAAACTTGACGGTGTTGATCTATATCTCCGCTCTTCTAGGATATTTATGATGGAAGGATTATACAAATATGTTATAACCTCAACTTGTATGGTCTAATGCGCCATTTTGTAATATCCGTAACATGTGTGTGGGACATTGTTCACAGACGTGTGAAATAGTTTCATATGACAAATCGGGCATGGACCTAGAGAGTCTCACAATATGAAGTGTACTCGTTGTGCATTGGGGCGGCGAATTGGATTGAACAATTAATCCAACAATTTCCAGTAAAATGAAAAATGTTTCAAAGTTCTTTTTATTATTCACTTGTCAATAATTGAAGGTAAAACACATTATTGGTTTACAAGAGTTGTTAACCAATAAGAAATTGACAAGTGACATAATCTTGCTCCATAAATAATTTACCATGTATTTACCTATTTACCTTACTTGGTAAATACATATATGGTAAATGTAAATATTCAAAATAGTTTTGAATTATTAATATTTTATATATTAATCAAATTATTATTAATAATTGGAATAAGTGGCAAACACCATTTACTAATGAAGAATGCACTTGTTATTAATAATAAGAAAAGTTTACCACTTAGTAATTCTTAAATGATGCACTAAGGAAGTGGTAAAACCACTTAACATTGATTAAATGCCATTTACTCTCTAGAAATTGATTCAATTGGTTGAATCAACTTGGTGAGTGAAAAATATGATAGATTAATGTTTGTAATGGCAAACATTGTTAAGCGATGGTGGAGCACTAAGAGAAATCATTCTTTGCACTTAAGAAAGAATTGAAAGAGTTCAATTTGTGCAAGATAGAGTGAAATTCGTTCTAGGAGAAAGGAGAGAGAATTAAGAGCTTTTCCTAAGTGTTGTTTCTCAAAGTGTTGAGAGAAAATGCAAAGGCTTACCAAGGTACAACATATAGAGTTGTAAAGAACTATAGAAAACACCTAATTCTTCTCATCTCTTAGTAGTAATCATTCATAAGGACAAATTGTTTTAAGTGTTAAAACAATCATTTGCTGGAAATTCAAGGCTGCCATTCTAGCTTCACAATCCCATCGGATTTAGTTGTGAACTAGAATTGTGCAAGGGAACACTTCAAGGTGAGCTCAACAAATTGAAGCTTGGAGTTCTTGAAGAATTGTAAAGCTACCTTCATATCCGGGTAGGTTATTTATTTGTTATTCATTTTATATCATGCATGAAATATATATATATGAGATATATATGTACTTGAATGATCATACATGCTTGAATATGTTACATATTGTTTAATATGTATGAATACTTCCGTTGCGTATTTAATTTTTAAAATTATATACATCTATATATATCACACACCATATCACAACACTTGGTAGTGCGTGAACCAAGATTTGTACAGTGTTTTAATGACATTAGCGAAATAATAAACATTGTAGTACATGATTCATACTATGTGTGCTAAGTTCGACCAAGAGATAGTAGGGAATGGATCCCTACTTCTCCACTAGGTGAGATCTCTAGGATACAATTTATCCTCATAATAATACCCTTAGAACGTTTTCTTGCTATTTATGGTTTATGCTTGGTGTTTGTTATCTTAGAATGTAACCTATGGTTACGGATACTTTGGTCTATGCAGCATATCCAAAAAACTAACTAAGCATGAATTATAAATTTTAAGTGAAAAAGGAAGACTTTTGTCTGATGTGTCTATTGGCTGGTCAATCATGTAGCTTGAGAGTAGTTTAACTTGATTATGGATACACAGTAAGATGTATAATTTGACATAAAATTTTGAAGGATTAAAGATGCAATTATATCTTAAAAGGACAAGTTTAGGGCACTATGAATATTATTGATTAACATTTAATAATGTTACTTTAAGGGTTGAAGCTACTATGTTATTCCTAACAAATTCATAGTAAAGCTCCTAAAATACAGGTTCACTCACTAGGTCCCACGACCCATTTATTGGTATGAAAATAATGTTTGTATCTTGATTGTAGAAAATCTCGTAATAGGGGTTGGATCTATTATATGCTAGTGGGAGATGTTAGAATTTGGGTTGGGACACCCATAACAGGTAGATTCGATTCTATTTATAAAATACCCTTATTAATGGATATGTTACCATTGGAAGAGGAATGCCTTTTATCAAGAGGCATGATGTCTCTTTAGAGAGACACCTTAACTCTCTAAATAGAAGTGGAGTGTTTCAGGATTAAAAAGAGAGAGATTTCACAAAAAACGATTCTCTACAAATATATAAAAAAATATTAATAAATTGGATTGTGGACATTAGTATAATTCCTAATGAATTATATTTGGCCTTATTTTAATTTATCAAATTTATTGTGAAAACATCAAAAGATATGTATATCTATCTATACTATATTTAATTTTGTTGTGTTAAACACCTAACATGCATGTATACAACCATTTCTTTTTAATTAATTAAAATAAAGTGTGATGATTAAATGGACAATGCAAATAGGGAATTCCTTTTGTGTGCCAAATCAATGATTGAAAAATAAAAGAAAGAAAAATTAGTTATGATCTCTTATATCTAAGAGTTATTTTCAAAGAAAATTTAAATTAAGAAATTACAACTCTAGCTCATTAACGTAATCATATATACTAACTAATATTTTTACCTACAAGAATTTATTAAAAATTAATTTCTATTCCTTTAAGAATGTAGTAAATGTTTAATTTTATAAAATATTGTAAGACTGACATCACATAGTAAAACATAAAACTTTGTGTCCATGTATTTATGTGCAAAATTTGGACAAATTAAAATTATTTTATAAAGAAAAAATGTTATTTTAGTTTCTAATATTATGAATTTATAGTAATTTAGTTCTCACTTTTTAAAATATATATCACATTAATCTCTGCAGTTGAAAAGATTCTGTTAATTGATTATTTTTTGTTATTTTTATTATAATATCCTTAATGTGACATATGAATTTGTAAGTGAAAAAATCAAATAAAATAATTTTCTTTCCCTTAGCTCTAACTTTAACTTTTTTATTTCCCTCCATCCAAATAGTTTATTTTCATTTCTCCTTTTTTCCCTCTCTCCTCACCCACCAAAAGGAAATTCAAATCCTTCTAAATCTTGAACAATTCAATCCATTCCTATCAATTAGATTCAAAATTTTCTTCATCAAAATTCCTTTTTCCCAAAGCTACAAATCTAAAAAAAACAAATCTTCTACAATTATATATCTTTAGCAATAGAGATTGTTGAAGAAAGCTTTGAGACAAGCAACTCATGCAAAGGATTCTGAAGTGAATGAAATGCTTGAAAATTTTCCAACAAGAGGGAAGTATAATGATGGAAATGATGAAAACTTGATGCCTCTTAGTCAAGAAGTAATGGTGGATGCCTTATTGTGTAGATTAAAGAGACTAATCATACTCTAATGGACAGCTCGAATATGCTTTTTTAGCCATACAAATTATCACTAAGATCAAAGTACTCCAAGGCAACGTTTATTGGTAGTATATAAAAGTTTTATGTTTAATAAAATAAACGCAACGGATGCTAGATCGTCTTGTTCATAGTTATATTAATAGAGATAAAAGATATCTCAATTTCTCATTTTAATAAATCTTGAATTGACTGGCTGCAATCTTTTTACTATTTTTAACCTTCAAACTCAAAGTATGTGAGCACGTGGTTCTTTTCTCAATATTTAAAATCACTAATACCCAAATTTGAGAGAAGAGTAATAAACAAATTCTTTTTTAACGTAAAAATATATAAAAAGAATTTTTCTGATTATGGTTAAGATTATTATTTACTACTCCCTACCTCTCATATATATAGGAATTTCCCTTGGGTATATAGAATTGATTAGGATTAAAAAATTAGAGTTTGATTAGGATTTGAACTAGTAGAGGGACTGCAAGACCTATAGGCTTCTTAGCTCCAACTACGCCTAGTCCTAGTCATCTCATGACCTATCAATTCTTTTAAGTTATCCCAGGATATTCCACTAAAAGTTAAGGGTTATACTCTAGTAACTATCTAATAAAGTAAAAGCCTATTTAATTAAAACTCATTTTAATTATATTGAACTTGGTCTTTAGACCAAAAATAACTACTTAATTGACCGTCTAATTAATATCCATGATTAAATTAGGCCATAGAACAAATGACTTGCCTCTTTAATTACTTATTTGCCTCTACGTCACTAAATGCTCTAATGATCATTTTAATATGTTTATGTTTGTAAATAGATTTATAAATAAATACTATTATTTAATAAATAATTTATTGAATAAACTAAAACCATAGATTCAAATGATCAAGTACTGCCAACAGCTTAGCCAGACATTATTTATTAGTTTCTATCTTGCAAATATATGTTCCTATGACCTATGAAATTATATTTTCAAGATATCGAGATTTTGGCCATTTATATAGATCTCACTTCATGATCACTCAAAAGATATAATGCATGAATGTAAGTTCCTTATTTGCTTAGAATTAAGATCAATCAAGCTTATTAAAGCTTTTGTGAATTAAGATCAATGGTATTTAGTTAACCTGACCAAAGTTCACAGTAGTCCCATTTAATATAGTTAACCTGATCAAAGTTCATAGTAGTCCCGTTTAATATAATATATACACTAATTTTCTATTTGAAGTCTCTACTTCGATGATCAAGGTAATCATTCACTATAAGAAGCAAAAAAATTATAACCTTACATAATGAAATACCCATTTTTATTAATGACTTTGAACATGATTTAATTTATAAAAAACTTGTAATCTATACATTTTCTATTAGCATCATATGCCTAATATGTAGATCACATATTTTATAAATATGGGCTTATCACTGTATGCTAAATTATATGTATGAATAAACTTTTATTAATCAAATAAAATATTATTTCACATGCTTTAAGGGCATAAAATAACATTACATGTTTAACAATCTTCCACTTACCTTAAAAGCATGCTGAATATCTATTAAACCCTTATATTTTTCATATGAGTTTCAAAACTCTTTACTGACAATGACTTTGGTGAATGAATTCATTAGATTATCTGCTTATGCAATTTTGGATACTATAACCTCACCATTTTGTATAAAACTCCCTTACTAAATGTTATTTCTTCAATTTGTTTTCTTCTATTATGGTATCTCAGTTTCTTAAACTGTGTTACTACCCTATTATTATCACAATAAAGAACAATAGTCATTTAAGCAATAAGTTCCACCTCAAGCTTTATAAGAAAATTATGGAGCTATACAATCTTTTTTTGAAGCTTTAGATGCAACTACATATTCAGTTTTCACAGTGAAGTCTGCAATACAAGATTGTTTATGCTCTTTCAACTTTATAGCTCCACCACTTAAAGTTCACACATATTTTTAGAAACATTTCGGTATCCTTATGTTTTTAGAATTCTGAATCTGTATATCCGATAGGTATAAGATCTTCACTGAAATATACAAGTATATAATCTTTCATTCTTTGAAGATACTTAAATTTATGCTTTATTACAGTCCTGTGTTCTGGTCCTAAATTAGATTGTTAACTGCTAACTATTCAAACTGTATAACAAATATCTAGATTAGTACATAGCATTGAATACATGAGTCTTCCTACTGCTGATGTACAAAGAATTCTTCTTATACAATCTATCTCTTCAGTTGTATTAGGAGACTGATACTTGGATAGATCAATTCCATATCTAAAAGGAAAAAAATCTCTTTTAGAATTATGCATAGCAAACTTTATTGGAATTTTGTTAATATACTTAGCTTGTGATAAGTGTAACATCCTTCACTTGAGATCCTTTAATATGTTGATCCTAAGGATGTTATTGGCTTTCTCCTAGATCATGCATATCAAAATGATTAGATAACCATATGTTATCTTATGATAACGCTTATATATCATTATCAGTGAGTAGTATATCATTTAAATACAGAACTAGAAAAACCACTAACTACTATCTATCTTATTATAAACACAAGGTTTATTAGGATTTTGATAAAAACCAAACGATTTGATTGCTTGATCAAATCTGATGTTCCAAGATCTAGGTGCTTATTTAAGCACATATATAGATTTTTGTAGTTTATAAATCATATGCTTTTGGACTGTAGCTATGAAACTATTTGGTTGTATCAAATAGATACTTTCTTCAAGATTGCCATTAATGAAGGTAGTCTTGACATCCATTTGTCATATATTATAATCAAGATTTATTACAATGGATAAGAGAATTTTGATAGACTTAAGCATGGTGACCATCAAAAAGTCTTTTTAGAATCGATATTTTAATTCTGAGTGTATCCTTTTATAATAAGCCTAGCTTTGAAGGTTTTCATCTCTCTGTTTACCCATTTCTTTCTCTTATAGACCCAACAATACCCTGTGGGCTTTATCCCTTCAAATTATTCTACAAGTTCCTAAACTTTATTGTAGTACATGGAATCTATTTCCGTTTCATAGCTTTACAACAATATTCTGCATCTTTATCAACCATTACTTCATCATAGCTAATAGGACCTAGTTTATGTTTATTAGAGACTGCCTGAAAAAACTCTTCAATTAACATATACCTAGTCCTTAGATTTAATTGACAAGAACTCTATAGGAAGGATATCAATCAATTTAAGTTGAGTGTATAATCATTATTTTAATCCTCTATATTTCCTAATTAAAAAAGCCACTGTAGGGTAGTCAAATTTGTATTAGTCTTATACTGAATCTTATCATTTATGGAAGACCTATCTAGTAACCAGTTTTGATTAATATCCTCAATAAGAAGCTCACAAGATTTTAGACAAGACATTAATCTATTTTACTATAGAACTAATAATAGTAGCCACGATCTTTATGCCTAAAGCCCATTCTCACTCAATATTTTTAATTCTTATAATTTTAAATTTTAATATACTAATTAATTTATAAAATGATGTTCTATTCATTAATATCTAATTTTATCTTGTAAAATAATTAATGAAGCCATGCCAAATTTGGATCTATTTGTAAATTCTTATAGCCATATCAAAATTAGTTAAAGTTAAAGAGGGTCTAAATGATATTATTTTGGATTGAAAACCCTAATTCATCTTTTCTTTTTCTCCCCTGCATTGCTGTCCCTTTCCTTACCCAACCCCGCCCAAGTTTTGCCATGCTTCTAGCCGCTGTAGTCGCCAAGAGGATACCACCGGTTTCAAACAATGCCGGCCATCTTACTCCTATGTGAACCATCGCAACTTGTGCCTGAATCACACTTCATCGTTATGCCTTTTTAGTTGTAGCTCATCTTCAACAGCAAAGAAGGAAGACATCCTTGTCGCTTGTCACCGATGAGCCTTGTCACTACAAGTGGCCAGTGGTCACACATGCCGTTAATAATGGTGGCGCGATTATGGCTATTCATCTTTCCCTTTTTTCTTTTACCGATTTTTTTTTTGGTTTTCCTTTTTTTATTAGATACAATAAAAATAAATAAAAAAGAAACTGTAATATTCTTAGATTACAAATAAAAATATTACGCCAATTAATTGGCATAGAATAACTAATAATTAACCAAGACAAAAATTATGATATTATTCCACTACCCCTTTTGTTATAATTCAAGAAAAAAAATACAAGCAAATATCTACCATGAATTATTATGGGTATAACCATTCATCACATAATTAATAAAAATAATAAATATTAAAATGTAATTGGGGCCATAATGAACAATTATTGCCACACATGAAAATAAATTATAAATTATACATAAAATATGAAATATGAAATAAGGCGGTTCTGATATCAGTTGCTCGTAGTAAATAAAAACTTTTCAATTTAATAAAATAAATGCTATAGATACCAGATTGTCTTGTTCATAATTATATATAGGGATAGAAGATTACCTCACTTCCTCGTTTTGGTAAATCTTGAATAGATTAGCTAGAATATTCTCTTCTATTCTCAACCTTCAAGCTCAATGCGTGTGGGCACGTGAATCTTTCCTTTATATTTAAAATCACTAATATCCAAATTTGAGAGAAGAGTAGAAATCACATTCTTTTTTCACGTAAAAATATGTAAAAAGATTTTTTTTTGTTATAGTTAAGATTATTATTTACTACTCTTTACACACACACACACACACACACACACACACACATATATATATATATATATAGAATCTTTATTGGGTATTTAGAATTAGATTAAGATTAAGAAATTAGAGTTTAATTAGGATTTGAGCTATTAGAGGGGTGCAAGACCTATGGGCTTTCTAGCTCTAATTTAAAAGACCCAGTTCTAGTCATCTCATGACCCACAAATTCTTCTAAGTTAACCTTAGGCCATTCTACTAAAAGCCAAGGGTTGTACTCTAGTAATCCATATTATGAAATAAAAGCCCATTTAATCAAAACTCTATTTAATCAAATTTGGCTTAGTCTTTAGACCAATAATAATTACTTAATTGACCATCTAATTAATGTTCATAATTAAAGTTAGGCCATAGAAAAAAATATCTTGCCTCTTTAATTACTTATTTGCCCCCTGAATCTTTGAATATCTAATGATCACTTTTAACATGTCTATATTTGTAAATAAGTTTATAAATAAATTTATAAATAAATATTATTATTCAATAAATAATTTATTGAATAATCTACGGCTATTGATTCAAATGATTAAGTACTATAAACAACTTGGGTGGACATTATTTATTAGATTCCATCTTGTAAATATATGTTCCTATGACCTATGAAATTATATCTCCAAGATATCAAAGTTTTGACTGTTTATATGGATCACACAATAGTCTCGTTCAACGTAACATATAAACTAGTTTTTCTACTCAAAGTCACTGCTTCGATGACCAAGGTAAATCATCCACTATAAAAAATAGAATAATTACAACCTTACATAATGAAATTCTATTTTTCATTAATAGTTGTGAACATGATTTAATTTATAAAGAACTTATAATCTATACCTTTTGTATTAACATTAAATGCCTAATAATCACATATTTTATAAATATATGATGATCAATGTATGTTCAATTATCTATATGAACAAACTTTTATTAATCAAATAAAATGTTATTTTACATGCTTTAAGGGCCTAAAATAATATTACATGTCTAATAGCATTATACCATAATAAACCAATCACTCTACCAAGATTTCAAAAATTGTGTGTTTTAGAAAACTGGCTCACCAAAGTATTTAGACCCTTAGCAAGATCGCTAGGCTCAATTTTTGTCTTTTGTTGTGCTACGAAATCTATGCTGTAATAAAGTGTTAAAGAAGGGGACTAAGTATTATAGTGAAGAGTTCAGTAATTTCTGTGACCAAAAAATGAGTTGCATTATCACAATAATAAATTGGACTAGGCCATGGCCTAAACAACTTTTACAAGCCTTCTTTGCCACAACAAAAGGCATATGGTTACTTTATTTGCTTCCATTTTCATTCAATCCACCATTAGAAATTTTAAAGATTGAAGAGAACAAGATCTTTGATGCACACTACATAGAATATATATAGAAAGAGAAGAAATACAAGAAAGAGAGAGATTAGAAAGAGGGCTGATTTTAGATGTTTTTGGTGAGGTGGAAGATGAAAAAGGAAATAGTGAAAATGAAAATTAAAATTAGGGTGGGGAAATAAGAATTATTTTAAATTTTAAATTAAAATACATATATATTTAAAAGTACCTTTTTGCCTTTAAAAATTTATTTTTATATAAATACTATATAACGGCAAGGGCTAACGTGGTATATATTGAAAAAGTGAAGACTAAATTGATACATATATATTCATAAAATCAAGGACCAAAATGAAAATTTTCATTTATAAATGCATCCTAAATCATTTTAAACATATTTAGAGAGAAAGTGAAAAATAAATTATAAAAAAAATTGGCCAAACCGAATGCTTTTTATTAAAATTTGATTTCTATTAGAACACATGTGTGACAAGAAATTATATATTTTTTTCATCAAATTATTTGTTTTGGCATTAAATTATATGTTTGACACAGTGGAATTAAATATAGTATGGATAAATATACATACCTTTTGATGTTTTCGCAATGAATTTGATGAATTGAAGTAAGGCCAAGTATAATTCACTAGAAATTATACTAATGTTCACAATCTAATTTACTAACATTTTTTTTATGTTTGTAGAGAATCTTTTTTCTATGAAATCTCTCTCTCTTTAATCTTAAAACACCCTCCTCTATTTATAAAGTTGAGGTGTCTCTCTAGGGAGGTACGATGCCTCTTGATAAAAGGCATGTCTCTTCCAATCGTAACATGTCCATTAGGAGTAGTATTTGATAAATGGATTTGAGTCAACCCCTCATGGGTGACCCATCCCAAATTATAACATCTCTCATTTGTACATGACGGGTTTGACCCCCATTGCGAGATTCTCTGCAATTAAGATATAAAAATTATTTTCATACTAATAAATGGGTCTTGCGACCTAGCGAGTGAACCTGTATTTCGAGAGCTTTACTGTGTATCTGTTAGGAATGATATAATAGCTTTAACCCTTAAAATAACGTTATTAAAATTTAATCAATAATACTCGCAATGCTATAGACTTGTCCTTTAAAGCTATCAGCCGAAATTGGTTAACAACTATTACATCAACCGTCTTAAAAATTAACACAATAAACCTAGAATTCAAATTGGGGAGCAAGATGCTTTAACAAAAAATTATTGGATACCTAGCATAACATCTCTTTTAACTATCTCCCAATAATGCTGAAAGAATATACAAGGAAACCCATCTAGCTTTGGGGCACTAGAAGGGTCCAATGAAGAGGTAGCCATCCATACTTCCTCCTAAGAAAAGATATTAGAAAAAATGTCATTGTCTTAATCTAAAACAAGGGATGGAATTTGGTTGCAAACCTGAGAAACTTGAATTGTATTAACTGTAACATCTGCATAGAGCTTTCAGTAATAATTAATAATATGGTTAGTCATATCTTGCATGCTATCATTCTAAGCACCATTAATCATAAGCCCTTTTATGTGAGATTTTCCTGCTCAATTTCTTGTGTAGTAGTATTTTTTTTTTGTTGCATTTATCTCCCTTATTTAGCTATTTGATTCTAGCATAATCTCAACAAAACTTAGCTTATATTAATGAAGCATGGAGAACCTCTAACTTTACTGTTGCCTCAGCTTCAAGTAAATTATCAGAGGCTCCCTTTAAACCAATGTCACCTTGAATTGAAGCAAGAGCATCTCGAGCTTTCTTTAAACAATCATGGACGTTTCCAAAAACTTTATAATTTCAACTACATAGGTTCCTTTTGAGGACACATAATTTTTTGGCAACCATAAACATTAAACATCTATGACAAGAGACTGAAAGCCAGAAATTACTAACGATACCTTAAATCTTGAATGTAAAGTCCACATGGATTGGAATCGAAAAAGTTGAGGACCTATTCTGTTAAAAGACATGAAAGAAATGACCAATGAAGAGTGATAAGAGACTATACAAGGAAGCACAGTATATAAAGTGAAATTCCAAGTATCCTACCAAGCCAAATTATAAAGAGCCCTATATAATTTCCTCTCGATGTGACCATTAGTAGCTGTGGTCTTAGGCCAAGTAAAAAATAGACCTAAAGAAGGAAGTTCTACAAGGTCACAAGAATCAATAAAATCCTTAAAGTCTAAGCATGAAAGAGGTTTTGGAAAACCCTCTCTCTTTTATTCATAAATGCCCCAAATTGCATTGAAGTCACCGATCACTAACCAAAAAGAATGATAGAAAGCCTAACTAAGATCAGCCTAAAGCTCTGGGCATTGAACATACTGAGTGGATGTATAAACAAACAATAAGCAACAATAGTGTGAGTAAATAATTATCTTGATAGTAAGATGTTGAAAATTAGTAACAATAACATCCACCCCCACTATAATATCACTTTTAAAAACCCACAACTTAAGGAGAGTGTTTCTTTATGGCCTTCCCTAGAAAGATGCAAAAAAACCTAATAAGAGTTATGAATTTATTCAAAAGTAGTCATAGGTTCACTAATAGCCATAAATAAAGGTTTGTAGAGGTAACACAAGTTGGCCAATTCATTAGGAGATTGAGAGTTGGCTACCCCTTTATTGTTCTAATAGAGGATCTTTATCATTTCGCAGCAAAGTCTATATTCTGTAGGGTATATATCACTTCAATGTCCTTTTTCTTCGCCTGTAATATTTTTTTGTGAGATATAATTGGAGGTTTAGTTATGATGACAACCACTTTTTGAAGATCCTTATAAAGGATACTCATCTCATCTTTATCTTTCAAAATTGTTAACCTAGCCTCACTGTCCTCACATCTCTTAAATCTTTAGTCTTCCATCATCTGTGGATCCTTTATAGCACTATATAAATTGTCATTATTAACCTCATCTAAACTTTTGCTCCCACTCTGTTTGTTTCTTATTGTATTTTCTTTAGAATTTTCCTTTAAAACTCCATCATTGTCCTCAGATATGTGATCTTCAATTTGTTCTACCATTTTAGGTTCAAAATCTTGATGTAGTTAAATTGTCTTGTCTTCATTATCAACCTAAATAGTGTCAACAATAATTAAGCTCTTTGTTGCTTGATTAGTCTTTGTACTTGCGGATTGATTCAATAAAGGAGAAAAAATCCCAACTTGGTTTGCATCCTTCGACGAGGCAATTGGTTTACCCTTAGTTTTTGTGTAGACCAATTTTTTCTCCTAACTTTGCATGACTAGATGCCTCTCAGTAGAATTCTAGTGTTCACATTTAGAGATTTCATATCCTATCTTACCACAACTAGACCAGTTTTATGACAAGCTTTCCTAATAAACCTCTACTTGAAAATCAAAGTCTTCTTGCTCAACTGTTATGAATTGCAATAAAAGGTTAGAAACATCAACCTCAACTAACACCCTAGCATAGAATCCATAGACTCCTTCTCTAATAGCTATATCTAATTACAATAGCATACCAATACCCATTACAATAACCATTATGATCTTTGGGCTATAATATTTCAAACTAAGACCACAAATTCAACTCTATACCTGGGATTTTTTATGAATTTCAATATTATATGGATTGAAATCTAGTGGTCACTAATAAATATAGAAAGATCCCAAATGTAATATGCAAGTACCACTACTCTAAATACGTTTTATATCAGAAATATCTTCAAAATAGAGTACATAAAGCCTTTTGGCAATAAAAAGCGATTCTATTTGTATGTAAGATTCCATAATTTTTGAAGACCCAATTTCAAATCTTCTACCTTATTAGGTTGTGAACCCCTTTTAAAAATCAATCGATCTATTAAATTAGATTTACTTCGATTAATATAATTTTTGTATTCGTCTTCATCTATTTCTATAAACACCTGATCACCTTTAATACAAGGAGTTAGAAATTGTGAGGGTAGCATGACAATTTCTAGAGTATTAGATAAGAATTTTAGGAGGCTTCTCATTAAGATATTTAGGTTATTTCTCTTTGAATCAAGCAATTAAGCTTGATAGCTCCTTCAAAAAGCTAACTATGGCAGCCACCATTAGAAAAGAAAGCTAAAGAAGACAGCTACACATATGTTGTTGGAACCAAATGGGAAGTATTGTAGTGGACAAAAAATATTGTAGCAATTGAAAGTTACTATAGTTGCTGAATATCATTGTAGCTAACAACTATACCTGACAAAAAATAGCAAGAATGACAACAACTCTAGAATAATCTCAAGATAAATTAGGCAATAATAGTATTGATTTTTTATTAAAGGAAATTATAAAGAAAAATAACCTGTGTCACCCTATTTATATAGCACACATAAGGGCAATTGGCAACAAGTTCCCAGCAGATCATTGTTAAAAACCCGCAACCTAAACTGGTGTCGATTATTGGAGACTGGATCAATGGCTACAATAGCTACAGTGGTGGATCTCTTAGGTGCCGAGTAAACTAGGTATATGCATGTGGTATTTGTGTCCATTATACATATTTATGCATCAAATAAATACATATACGCAGTGGAATATTAAAATAAAATAGTGAACACAATTTAAAATATATTAATCATATTAATATAAAGATTAAGAATTGATACCTATGCAAACTTTGAATAAAAGCTACTGGAGTCCACCTAAGGTGTAATTCATTCACAGTTCTAGTAATCAACTAGGTGGACCTAGTTGTCTAGAACAGCAACTTTAAATCTAGCAGAGGCTTAACACTTAAACCTCTATTTGATTGTTTTTTCCTTGATCAACTTTTGATTAATAAAACAAAATTTGTAATGTTTTAATGGCCTAAATATATTGGAGCATATGATGAACAATGAACTCAACACTTGGATTCAATCAACAAAAGAAACAATTTACTTTTGCTTTTGTTCTTCACTTGGCCAGCCACAATAAAGGCATTCTCTCACTTTTTGTTTCAATTTTAAATACATATATAATAATCCAAAATTAACTTTGAATTTACCAAAATCATATTTAACACTTAACTTAGGTTTAGTTTAACCTAACTCAAGTTAACTCTTAACTCTACTTAAGTTAATATTCTTGTCCAACAAGTAGTTAATTATTAACCATAGTTAGGTTAGTTTACTTTTCCAAAAAGTAAACAATATTTAAATATTTAATTAACTTAACCTTAGTTAACTATTTAACCTAGGTCAAGTTATGAATTATTTAAGGGATAAGGACATTTTTATCCTTGGAGTTTGACCTAATTCTCAAATTTATCCCATGAACTTCAGAAAATTCAATTTTATCCTAATTTGTTAGTTTGATTTTATTAGAATGACAGAAAATATCTTTTAATAGTATATTGATAATTTTGCCTTATTTTATATATTAGTTTGATATGGTGATGCAAGTACACTATACAATGTACATTTGTCAAATATTAATAGACCTTGAAAAAATAAAAAAGGCATGTGCATGTTATATTAGGTTGAATAAAATAATAAAATAAATAAATAAATGGGGTAGCCGGATAGTGGCCGCCATTGTCGGTGGTCGATCGGCTATCGGTGACCAATTACGATTTGACTCAAAATTAACATCATTGGACTCAAAAATTTGTGATTTACGCGATGGTGAAATTTGTTTTATCAACGAAGCACTGTAAATGTGTCAAAAGTGGGGAAGAACATGGTGGTTAGTGGTGGGGCAGTGGTGTACATCCCCCCAACTATTGGACAGATCGGCGACCGATCTGTCCAATGGTAAGAGCGGTGCACGCCATCATCCAGCCATTCATCAGCGACTGCTAACAGCCATTCATCAACGACCGCTAACCCATAGTGGTGGGTGACGGCCACCACCGTTCACCATCAATTGACGGGCAGTGACGTACACTACCCCCACCATTGGATAGATTGATTGTTGATCTGTCCAATTTTAAAAGCGGTACAAGCCACCGCCCTGCCATTCGACGACAAACAACGGTGACCATTGCCAATCACTATATTCTTCCTAATTTTTGGTACATCTACAGTGCTCCATTGATAAAACAAATCCCATCATCGCGTAGATCACAAAATTTTGAGTCCAATGATGTTAATTTTGAGTCAAATCGTAATTGGTCATCGGTGGCTGGTTGGCACCGACGACGGCGGCCACTGTCCAGCTACCCCATTTATTTATGTATTTTATTATTTTATTCAACCTATTACAACATACCACGTGTCTTTTTTTATTTTTTCAAGGCCTATTTGACACGTGTATATTGTATAGTGTACTTGCATCACCATATTAAACTAGCATATAAAAGAAGGCAAAATTATCAATATACTGTTAAAAGATATTTTCTGTTAATTCTAATAGAATCAAACTAACAGACTAAGACAGAATTGAGTTTTCTGAAACTTGTGAGACAATATAAGAATTAGGTCAAATGCCAAGGATAAAAATGTCCTTATCCCATTATTTAATTATTAAATAAAAAATATCTTGAATATTTTTTAATTAAATAATCAAATATGTAAAATTACCCCTAAACCCTTACTTGGTTACCAAGTTAACCCAAAGAGGGCCTCACAAAACCACACACTTGAGTAAACTTAACTAAGATGCTCACTATACGGCACCTGTCATTATTTAATTGGTTAATAACAATTGTCTACTTAATACTTAAGTACTGGTACGTGTGCATCCAAAGGGTTCTTGAAACAAATAATCAATTTTGCTGAATTTTACTAGATTAAACTATTTAATTCAGTATGCTACCCAAGTGCATAACGAGTACACTTTATATTGCAGGACTCTCTAGGTCCAGGCCCGATCTGTCAAAGGAAACTATTTTATAAGTTCATTATCGATGCCGCCACGCACACATGATGAATATTACAAATTATTATTAGACCATACAAGTTGAGGTCATAACGCATACGTATAGTTCTTCTGTCATTTATACTCTACATGCGCGGGGACATAGATCAGAATCGTCAAATTCCTATAAGCTCATCTATGAACTTATCTCTAGATTCGTATCTTAATGAACAATATATGCAAATACTTTTGTTAATTGTTCGATCCTAAGGGAAACTCCTTTCTCAGATTTATTACTTATGGCCATAAAATTGTCTAAGATATAATCTTGAAGTATTGGATACATTAACTCCTTATGTGAGATGATGGATCCCATATTTACACACATCGGACTCCATGAGCATCGAACCATACCTAGTGACATATAGTGGTCAGACCATAAAAGGTCTCTAATGTCTGTAGAACCTTAGTATAATGGATTACTCATAAGCACACCATGGCGCTCAGGTCAAAAGACTACAAATACTACTCAACTTGAGAGGATCTTCCACTGATGGCTTATATAGGATGTCGATTGGAGTCCCGTGAGTTTATTCAATACCTAGTCCTTAATGAATACATGTATGAATATACAGGCTCCAATCTCATAGTTAGCTAGAAACAACCATCTGTACCATACAGATAAAGATATACACCGACTATAAAAAAGGGATTCACCGACAGACCTTCATCAGTGAAAATAGATTATAAACATAATATTTGAGAACATATTTGCATAATTACATTTCCTAGCACCTATTGTAACTCTTGTAACTATGTCATTACAAGTATACCCTCAGGTCTTTGTCCTGTTATAGATAAGGCTCTAACTCTTTGGATTTCACTAATTCTTATAACTTGCTAACTTTTAGCAGTCATAATTCTCAGTGTTGCTTACTCCTAACCCTGATCTAAACTTCTTTAGATCAGATTTGAACTCATTTAGATCATATAATGTCTATAGTGTTATAAGCATTATACTATATGATTAATGTAATCAGCGATTAATAAAGTGTACATTGTATAAATATAAAATATTTATACAAATAGGGATGGCACGTAAGCAAAAATCCCTAGCAGCATCAACAGACAAGATCGTTGGAGTTTAGAACCATCTGAATCAATGACAAAAAAAGCTATAATCTGCTAGAACATTGATAAGGGTTAATTAAGTATAATTTTTCCATCTTCCAAACTTAATATTTGTTTATAGAAATTAATATTATTTGCCTTTTAATATATTTTATTCTTATTTTTGTAGGTTTGGAGTAAATAGAGCAAATAGGGTCGCAAATCTAATGAAAATAAGCCTAAAAAATCAAATGCTACAGTAGTGCGCTACAATGATTTGCTACAGTGCTCAGTGCCATAACATCCAGAAATGAGCACCGTAATGCTGCAAACAGTGTCTATAGTGCTGCAACGCTTAAAATTCAGTGCCACGATGCATGAACAGTAATGGGACAGTACTATGAATAGTATTACGTGAGTAATATTTTTGCTACAATAACTAGTGAACAATTATCCCAATCTGACTAATATTTGATATTTAACCTTAATTTAAAGATATAAAGATTTAAATATATAAATAGAAGGCTAAGAACCCTAATTAAAAAAAGGAAGAAGATAAAAAAGAAGAATCAAGAGGAGAGAGAAAGTAAAGAGAGAAAAAATAATTTTTGGAGAATAAAAAAGACTAGAAGATTAAAGGCTACAAGAAAATTTGTTCTATCTTTTCAACTCTTTATCTTTCTAGTTTTCTATGATTTTTATGATGTTATTCTTGATAAGTTCTAGAACTCTTTGTTTCACCATGACCGAAGTTTTTTATTTCTTAGGATAGACTTTTGAACCTAAATATGTAGTTGGATTTTATTACTTCTTAGTTCATGAACTTAACACATTATAATTGATTCATTATATCTTGTATTTATTGCTTTCATTATATTTGACCAATATTTTGAATGATTAAGGAACCATGATGAACTTGACAAAAGGATTTATATGTTTAGCCTATGATAATTTGATGCATGATTATAGGGTCACAACTATGAGTTCCATGTAGATAGGCATATACCTAAATGGCATGTATGATATTATTTAGTATTGATCTTAGTGAATTACATTCTAATTTGATTACCATAGACATATAGGTGATTGTTAAAATGTGTAATATAATTATTTGACTATTGATAGAGGCTTGTAATGAGATTAGTGTCTAAGCTAATCAATTAATATTAACTAAGATACTAATAAGTCTAATACAATTATAGTGGATGAGTCTATATCCTAGATTATTATCTTTTGATAAATTTATCTCTTGATTATTGCTATTTTGTTAACATTTGAGTGGATGAGTCTATACCATAGATTATTATCTTTTGGTAAATTTATCTCTTGTTTATTGCTATTTAGGTTAATTTAAGTGATAGAATTAGGTTAGTTAATTAAATTCTATATTTTAGTTTTCTGAATAAAAATTAAATAGTTATAATTTTAGTACTTGATTGAAAGAATTAGATCGTATAGTCTTTGTGGGATCGATAATTGGACTTAAAATCCTATATTACTTAATATGATAGCGTGCACTTGCACTTAGCTACTATTGCACCAATTAAACACCAATTAAAAAAGATAAATAAAACAAAGGTATAAGAGTAGAGAAGAAAGTTTGCATTCATATATGAGAGAAAATGGAGAAATTTGCAATCTGCAATCTCGAGCAATGATGCGATATTTCTATATCATAAATTAAGTGCAAGTATACACTATCGTATGCAAGTAATAAAGAGACTAAATAAGTCGGATGTCGAACCCACAGGGATAATTCTTTCTTTTTAACCAATTACTAAAATTATATCTTCCTAATAATTATTCAGAAAAATAAAAATCTAAGAATGAATGTAAGAAATATAAAAGTAAAAACACAATGTAAAGAGAATAAATGATAGCAATGTAGAGAAAACCTAGGATTAATATTATCCCTCAATATGCTTTTAATGATTAATCCTCTAATATTTAACTCACTTAGTCTTTATTATTGATCAAGACACTAATGTATTCACAAGCCTCTTCCAAGGTCATGCAAGTATACCCTAATTTACCAAATACCTATATTCCTATGGTACTTGTAATAAATTAAGATTCATTAAGATTAGGTCTTATTGATCATACATGCCAATTAGGTATATTCCTATCCTAAGTTGAAACTTGCATATGCAACATTGAATGTTACTCTACAATCATGCATCAAATTACCTAGGTCTAAATATATTGATTCCTCTTCCAAGTTTATCAAAATATTACCAATTCATTCACCATATATTGGCCAGATATATTGAAGCATTAAACACAAGTAATTTAAATAATAAATGACTAAGTTTATTAAATACTAAAAGGATATGGCAATTAAGCACACATATTGAGTTCAAATATTAACCCTAGAAAATAAGTTAGCTCATGGCTACAAGAGAACAGCAGTAGAAATAATTATAAAACATGATACAATCAATCGCAAACCGATATAGACGTCGAATTGCTCTTAATTGCGCTGCCTAGAAACTCTTGATGCCGAAGAACGTCTTGTATCTCTCTCTAAAGATGCTTCAATTAAGCTCCTATTGCTCTCCAAGACTCGTGCTCTGTATTCTTAGTGCTCTTGGGTCGTCTTGGATTCTTTTTTAAAGGCTGGGAACGAGTGGCTTTATATAGGGATTGATATGAGCTTGAAAATCTCAATTCTCGTCGGACTAGGACTCGCACTACCGCTGGCGCACTATGCATCTGTCGCTGGGGCGACGCGTGAAAAAGTCTTCACCGCTGGAGCGGTGGGATCTTGGCGCTGGGGCGCTGCATGAAAACGGCTTCACCGCTGGCGCGGTGAATTTATGGCGCTGGGGCGCTATACGCGACTTAAGCAAGTCGTTTTTCTTATTTCGATCACTATTTCAGCGCTGGGGCGAAAATCCTTGTGGCGCTGGGGCGATGGACACATACTTTGAAAACTTTGCATTTTAGTCCCTATTTTCGCTCCTTTTGCGTTCTTTCTTTAAATTTCGTTCAAGTCCCTATAAATAACAATAATGCACATAAATAGCCATCTATTCTCATAAAATCATAAAATATCAATAATAAAAACATGAGAAAATATATGGCAAATTTGCCCTTATCAAGCAACTGTAGCAAACTAAAGTTGCTGTAGCAGGATTAAGAGAAAAAGGTTACTGTAGTAGCCATGTGAATTCTCCAATAAAAATAAAAAAGCAAAATTGTATTTAAATACGAGGGTTTAAACTCAACAAAAAATTTCAAGTTAGCCTTCAGATTTAGAGTAATTATTACTTGTTTCTTTATTATTTACAAATTATCATATTGCCCTCTACAATATTTAACTTTGTATTGAAAAGTGATATTAAAATTTTATAGTATGACTAATAAAGAGATAACTAGATTTTTTTTTAATGTTAGAAGGAAATGTGGTAATCTTCTTATTAAAGGCCCAAGAATCCCGACAACTTAAATTGACTTAAGAGTGCATTAACTCACCTAATCTTACTTGGATGAATGTAGTTCTTGATTTCATTTCATGGATCAAGTTGACCAATAACATCCAGACTTTAGGGCTGACTGACTCAAGGCCATTACAAAGGTGATGGAAGTCCTCGACAACCTATCTCACTCTTTCTTAGATAAAAAAAATGGTTCGAGAACGAGCCATAAAACATAAGAATGTCTATCAATACTAAAAGCTGACCTAAAATGTCCAAAAACTTAGAAAAAGGTAGTGTTATGGCATAAGGAGCAGGAAGAAGCCTCAAAATGGAGAATAAATTTAGAAATGAAGATTTACATGAACCAAAAGGAGTTGGAAGAGGCTTAGAGACACAGAGAGGTAGTAAGAAACTTGTTGGAAGAAGTTCTTGAGATTTAACAAAAAATAATGGGCAGAGGTGCAATGGAAAAAAAGAGTGGCAAATTCTTTTTTTTTTTGTGGCTATTTATATGCTTAGAATGCTATAACAATGTGTATTATATAGTATTTCTTGTACGGCCTATGTCATGAGGAATGCCTGAAGTGGTAGGCCATGCAATATTTTATATGTGTGGCTTATTGTACGAGGCATTACATCATATAATAAGTTGCATTTATCATACAATACATATAGTGATTGTATCTTTTAATTTATTTTGTTTTTATAAGTATTATAGGTGTAGAGCAACTTCTTTTGTGTTTTTGGAAGAAAATAAGAGAGTTCGAATAATGGTGAAAATGGATATATTAGGTGTGAAAGCAATAGTATTTTGATTCTAAAGGATGTGAATTGTCAATAATTTCATAACATTGTGTTATAAAATTAGATTTAATTCCAATAAGTAGAATATGACAACAATAATATTTATACTTGCAATAGGAATGATAGTTAAATCATTACAAATCCGATATAATAAGAATCATAGTTTTATTTATAGGGATTAATAGAAGAGGTTTGGTACTTATATGTGTTACTGTGGCTCTTAAATACCCAACAAGTAATGAGATTGCTTAAGCTTCTATAAAAACTTGACAATCTTGTTATAACCACTTCATATCTGTAAATAGTAATAACCTAGTTAGTAGTACATCCCCAAGAATACAAAATGTTGTGTTATCAATAAACATCAAATTCACTATTATTGTCCCTATTAGTATATTATGATGACTAACCCATGCTCACTATGATGATAGTCAAACTAATGAGGATGCTTATAATGTTGGTAATGCAGTTGATAATAGAGAAACAAATAGATTGAATGATATATTAGAGGTTGGTCAACGCTATTTTTCTAATTCTAAGACCAGTAATGTGTATGATATGCATACAAGAAAAGAAAAAAAAAATTGATTTATGTTCAACCCTTTTAGATGAGCAGGACAATATTGTTAAGCCATGAAATATATTTTAGTTTTGCCATCGAACTTGAATCCATCTAATAGGGTATCGTATTTAGGAATATGTGAAGTTGTGGAGAAGTTGTTTGCTAAAAATAATGCACTATATGATGCTCTTATGTAGTTTTTGCTAAAGGTAATTGGAACTTTAAAGTTTATAGGTCCACAAAAGATTAGATTAAAGCATAATTTAATAAGGAAATATGTAAGTGGCAAGTTCATATTGTATCAACCAATGCTAGAAAATATTTTATTGTGTTAAGTATCGAAAAAGATAACACATGTTAGTTAGACTGAATGTACAATGGCCATCATTAAGCTATGACTTGAATTATCTCTATAGTAATTAAAAACAAATTCACAGATACCTATAGAATTATAAGGCAAAATAGATCCCAGCCAATATGCATGAGGAGTTTTGTGTGCATTTAATATACATGATAGCTTACCGAGCTAAAGAACATGCATTAAAGTTGATAGCTACTACTTTAGATGATTTATACAAATTACTGTCAACATATTGCTATATGGTAGAAAATGAGAAACCAAGCACTGTGACTTATTTGAAGATAAATGACAAAAAGACATTTCTTGTACTTGTTTTTTTGCCATTAGGGTAAATTTTCACTCTTCCATCAATTTGGCGACTGTTGTTGACAGTACTTTCTTAAAAGGCCCATATCTCGATATTATATTTCTGGAAATCGATAAAGATGAAAATAATCAGATTTTTTTCATTAATATGAAGCATAGTTGTTTTTAAAAATAATGTATATTAGAAATGGTTTATGGAAAAATTACGAAGAGTTGTTAGTAATAATAATGATATGGCCTTTGTATTAGATCAACTGGCTAGCATTGAGATAGCTATTCATAAATTTTTTATTAATGCATAACATAGGATGTGTATTTATCACTTGAAGAAAAATTTGGTCTCGAAATTCAAGTTGTCAAAAAGAAAAAGACAGATGGATTTGTAGCGACATATTTTGTTACTATAAAGGTGCATGACTCTCTAGTTTTCATAATCAAATGAAGAACGTTCAAGAGATGAACCACAAGATAGCGAAGCATATAAAGGAGAAAGTTGGCCGCACCAAATAGGCCAAATCAATGGGCACATTTAAGAGGTAGGTATTGTATCATGACCACTAATGTTGCAGAGATTATTAATACAATTGTAAAGTAGGCTTGGACCCTTCACATTACTATAGTTGAATAGATACAAAAGTCAATATGAACTTGGTATTACAATAAAAGACGGACTATAAAATATATGACATCTTACTTAAACATTTGGATAAATCATAAGGCATTGAAGGACATTAATCAATTTATCAAAATATTAGTTCATCCGCTTAAAAATTCAATATTTATTGTGAAGAACGAGAGCAAGAAGGGGATATTCAATATAGTTGCGAAGACATGCAGTTATAGAAGTTCCACTTTTAGCAACTACCATGTATCCATACTATTGTCGTGTATAGACTTGGTTAGTTATAATACAAGGGGCTTTGTTCTTCTTATTATATGGCTGAGAACTTAATGACCATATATGTTTATTTAGTGAATCCGTTTGGCCATCTATCAGATTAGACAACTTATACCATTAAGGGCATAAATATAATTTCAATAGTCAAATTATGTTTATTGTTGACTTTCACAATACCAACTAATAGATGAGGATAAGTTAATGTTTGATAGGGAAAATAAAAATATCCATTTTAAAAAGATATAATTATCCACTTTTGAAAATGAAAACAATAAAGAGGTGCAAGATATTTTAAAACTTATAAATAGATATATGGTAATTATAAAATTTTATAGTGGACTAATTTCCTACACAGCATGTTATGGCGTGGGTTATACGTTATGTATTGATTTTGATGAAATGGTTAAGACATTATATATTATTTGAAAACTTTTTTTAATTGTCAAATCACTATAGCTAGTTTGATATGAACAGTTTAAGGGGAAATGATATTTTCATAATAAAGCTTGACAAAGATAATATTTTGATCTCCTTATTTTTAAAAATTTACATTTCTACCCTTATTCAATAATTTTCTCAATTAAAAAGACATGAAAAAGGATAATTTTTTCTACTTTTATTTTTAAAGATTACATGACACAATCTAGTAGCCTTTTTTCTTCAATTCAAATGTATTAACATAATTAAAAATAATAAAGGAAAAAAAACTATCATATAAGCAGTTTGGTAGTTCTAGTGGCAATTAGTGGATAATAATGTAATGGTTAAAGGACAATACTATCCAACTCCAATTTTTGTGATCTATACGTGGTAGTATTTTTTTTTATAAAATGAAGAACAGTAGAAGTGCTAAACATGAGAATTAACTGTAGTTAGTATAATATTCCTTATCCAAGAAATACATTAATATGCATTGCCATAACCATCATGATGATTGAAATAGATAACAAAATTTAGAGTTTGATGATATTAATTGTGATTAGATTGACCAACATCAACAATTGTTGGGGGCTGATGGTGGTGGATGAGTTTAAATTTAATGAAAAAAATTATATTATATATATGTATGTATATATACATATATATACTATACTTGTTTTCATTAAATTTAAAATATCTATCAATTTACTTTAATATTATACTATAAGTATGTCAATTTGATATACATAAAATACCATCTAATTATATATATCATATTACCAAAAAGGATATCATATTACTAGAAAGAATATAAAAATTAAAATATTTTGATTAATCTTTAATTTTTATTAAATATTGTATAATTGATTATAACCATCATAATAAAATTTAATTTATCTATATAACAATAAAAATTATAAATTTATATTATCTTATGGAATAATATAATACAAGAGTAATTATAATAATTTAGTAGAGTAACTAGTAAAATAGTTTTTTTTATCTAGATCAAAGACAATTAAAAGAAGGTCTATTTTATGATTGAACACATACAAACAACTTTTTTAAAATAAGAGGCTAATGATGAAGAGTATGAATATAAATTCTTAAAGTAAAATAATGAAAATATATTTTTTTATTCAATTTTAGGATAAAAATGTTATTTTGGTCATAGCTTAATCATATTTTATCTTAAAGTATGACATATGAAGTTTCATGATTCGAAACCTTTGCAGTTAATTACTTTCTTATTCTTATGTTTCTCTTTTGATTGACGAATACACCATCTATTATCCTGTAAGGAAAAATACTCTAATACTTAAACTAGTATTTGTTAAAGAAAGAAGGTGCCTGTATATGAAGGACTACATGTGTGAATAAGTAAGGTTGCATATGTTGTAGATTCTTAATGATTAAAAAATAATGATGATTAATCACCTATTTTTACAAGGCATAAGTTTAACTCATTTCTAAAGTTTGTATGTATGACTTTAATTTAAACTCTGATTAAAGAGAGCTGAATTCATTTTGAAGTCTCTTTTTACTATTCCACTTGGCGAAGGAATTTTGGAAGAAAATAACTAACTTTTCTCCAAAATCAATGTTGGATAATATAGATGCAGGTTTTGATATTTGTCAAAGTGTGATAGCACTGTCCTTAAGACTATCCCCACAAAATAATAATATTGATGTACATAGGTTGAATGATAGTATAACCTCCAAGATTCAATGACATGATTGATAGTTGCAAGAGTGCATTCTCAAATGCAACTTTTTAAGAATAAAAGTAACTTTAATTTGGAGCATATTTTTTTCACAAGAATATAATTTAAAAATTGAATGCCAAAGAAGTCTCTCTTTACATTTAAGAAAAGCTAACAATATATAGAGAAAAGCTACCAAATCTTTTGCAAAAGCCACAAAGTTGGTTGTTAGAAGTGGCTTTTTTGAAGGGTCACAACCAGTCCCTAGCACCATGGTGCCAACCCTTAGCACCATGATGCTAAGTTACTATCTCGTACTGGCACTATGGCTTGAAATGTGCATAGCACGGTGTCAATCTAATTGGCTCTATTTGTTATGGCTCTTTGTTTCACTTATTTATGTTGAAAGAGTTTTAAAATTTATTACAATCCCTTACATATTTCAAAATATACATGTAAATTAACTCTAAATTCAAAAATAGAATTTAATTTATATAGTTTGGTACCTTTTTCAAGCTATGAGCCATTCATTGAACAATTAATCATCATTTTATAAGAATTAGGTGAAAAAGATGTTTCTATGAAATTTCCTTAGGTGTAAAATAGAGGGCTAAATATTCACATTAAATTCTTTATTAACTTGTTTGTTTAACGGTGTAACCTTTTATAGCTATTTGTTGTTCTAGTTTCATAAGTGTTTTAGAGATACCTACGCAACTCTTATAGAAACCAAATTAATTACGCACTCAAATATGTGAAACTTCATCAAATGTGCTCCATAGTGTAATACATTACCATACATTAATGGGCTATAGAGTACATTAAGAGATTAGTCTCATATTGTTTTCCAATAGAAAATACTATCTAACATTAAGGAGGACTCTTAAATTTATTCAGTCAATAGTACAACAAGGTAAGTGATGAACACATGAAAATACATATTTATTAAGAGATTCAGTCACCATTTAATGTCACTAATTTTAGCAATTTTGTATTTTTAGCTTGAAATAAAATGTCCTTAAATTGTGATTAATGAATGTTATTTGCACAAGTTTAGGTAAAATGGACGTACTCTCAATGTAGAAATTCTTAAACCTGGAGTAATATGATTCAATCTTACACAAAATTGAAGAACAATTGAAAATCAAAATCCAACATTTTATACTCCAAAATTGGGATACAACAGAATTGGATTACAATTTCTGATTAGCTTGACCCACTTCATGTATTTGGACTGTGTTTTACAAAATATGTACCCAATTGGTATAATTCTTGAAGCTACGAAATATGGATACAATTATCAACAACTGTTATATTGATAATAAAGTCTAAATCAGCCGTTATCATAGACTAAGTTGTATTGCAAGTGGGTAAAAGTATTGTTGGCTGAAATCTGATATATTTTTGGCATTTTGCCCATATCTCATTGGATACTCATCACATTTGTATGAACCTTATACTTATGGAAAGAAGAGACAAGATGCTACAACTTTTATGTCTGTCAAAAAGGCTACATCTGTTATTTAAATTATCAAAAAGGTGTTACAAATGGGTGAATAAGTGGTTGGCCAAAATTATTGAAGATTGAAGTCACACCTAACATATTTCCGCTCATTACCTATATAAAGATACTCTTAAGACGTTTTCAACATTAGAAAATTCTCTCATATTTTCTTCTCTTTAACATGCATTGTAAGCTAGGCTAGAGTTCTTGGCAGGGCTAAGAGATGAACTTTTATGTGTAATAAATCTACTTCTATACTTTGATTCTTTGTCAAGAGCTACAAATGTTTGTAAGTTTGTTTGTGCCTAAACTCTTATCTAGTATTTTTCTATAATCTAAAGGTTTTAATTCTCATGTTTCATATATTTTCAGTCATACTTTATTTATGTGATTCTTGTTGAATTATAATTGTTATTGGTGACATTGTTTTTATGTTAATCTTTTACTGCAATATTGTCAATCGATATATTGTCGATATTGGATAACATGTAAATATAATAATTGTTTAATATTCAAGTTAATATTTTATTGCCGATCTTGGATAACATGTAAAGACAATAATTGTTTGATATTCAAGTTAATCTTTTACTACAATATTGTCAAAATAATATTTTTTTTCTATCTTAGATAACGTGTATAACTGAACATGGTTTGTGTTAATGTTTGCAAAGAGTTAGTCATATTAAATATATATGTTATCAAATGTGCTATATTTTACATATCTTCTGATTAATTATTTGGGATGTGAAACTTTCAATTGAGTTATAAACATTGAATCAAAGTGTAGCGTAGATTTATAAAGCATAATTGTGATTCTCAAAGCCTTACTTAAATCATCATAAGATATTTTCCTCGATTCATAAACAATACTATCTCATCTACTTAAACCAATTAATTAATTTTCTCCTTTGCCACTGTTTTAATATTTTACTTCGCTAACCTATTTTTCTAAAAGTTTTCTCGTGGGATCGACACCTCAATCTATACTACAATAGTCGCATTACATTTTAAGCGTAAACAAAATTTGGCGTCGTTGCCAAGGAGGCATACTAAGCGAAAGTCGGTTGTATTTATTAGTACTAAAGCGGTAACTTTGTACATTTTCTTTTATTTGTAAAATTTTAGTTTTATTTTCTTTGTTGTTTATCATTTTATTGTTCATGGTTGGTTCTGCCATCTAATTTATTTTATTTTCTTTAGTTAATTTGTTATATTTTATATTATTTTAATAGCTGGTTTGACCGCTAACTTAGTTCATTTTATTTTATTTATTTATTGTACATTGCACTTTATTTTTTATATTTATTTATTGCACTTTGTTTTCTTTTATTTATTACTGCACTTTATTTTTTTAAGTTAATTTTTCATATTTTATTTTATTTTAATGACTGGTTTTACCGCCTAACTTAGTTTATTTATTTTTAGTTATTGTACTTTATTTATTTATAGCACTTTAGTTTTTTTAATGTATTTTATTTATTTATTATACTTTATTTTCTTTTATTACATTTTTGTATTGTACTTTATTTTTATATTAATTTATTGCACTTTATTTTCTTTAGTTAATATGTTGTATTTTTATTTTATTTTAATAGCTAGTTCTACCACATAACTTTTATTTATTTACTTATTATACTCATTTATTTATTATACTCTATTTTATTTTAATTTTTTTTATTTATTTATTGTACTTTGCATTTAATTTTCTTTTATTTATTGCACTTTTTTTATTTATTTACTTATTGTACTTTATTTATTGTATTTTTTATCGTACTTTACAACTTATTATCTGTTGTTCATTTACTGAATTTTATATTTATATTTCATAGTTAATCTTACCACCTAGCTTATTTTCTATTTCTTGTTGTATTTTATTTCACTTCTTAATTTTCCTTGAGCATTTTGTTCATTAAAAAAAAGAGTAAAAAACAAAAAAAAAAAGTTTTTAGGATGTATGCATCGACTTAGAGACAAACGAGGAATACTTGTGAGAGAAGTAAAACTAGAACCACCACTATAATTTGTAAGAGAAGAGAATTCACCATCTAATTCATCTTATAATTCCAACACAATGAGCCATTACGAGGATAACCCCGTTAGAACTCTAAAAGATTACTTGCATCCTACTCGCACAACCACATCATCATGCATTATATTTCCTCCTAACACACTACATTCAGATTTTAAACTTGAAATTATACAACTTCTGCCCACTTTTCATGGTCTAGATAATGAAAATCCTTATGTACATGTTAGGGAATTTGTAGAGGTAATTGCCACCTTTCATAGCCAACCTGAAGCCATAGATACTGTTAGGCTTAAAGTTTTTCCTTTTTCTTTGAAAGACAAAGCAAAGAGTTGGCTATACTCTTTGAGGCCGATGTTTATAAGAATTTGGGCAGAAATGACCCAAGCATGTTTCAATAAATACTTTCCACAATACAAAACTAATGGCCTGAAAAGACAAGTTTCTTCATTCTCCCAAAAAGACAGTGAAACTTTGTATCAAGCTTGGGAAAGGCTTAAAGAGTTGCTAAAGCTATGCTCTCATAATAGGTATGAAAATTGGCGCTTGGTTAGCTATTTTTATGAGGGACTCATAATTAGATAGCGTCAAATTGTTGAGATGATGTGTAATGGAGAGTTTCTTCACAAAGATCCTGAGGAAGCCATAGAATAACTTAATGACTGTAATATCCAATCCCTATTAGTAGTATTGGCGCCTAGATTTCGGTATAGAGCAAATAAGACGCCGTAGGGTTACTCGATTTTAACCATATTAGAAATATTTCCTTTATAGTGTACGTGAGAGATATTAGACCTAATTTGGTAATTTCACACTCGATCGGTATGCTGGACGACCCTAGAATATTTTTAGAATTTTTTTTCATTGGCTTAGAAAAGGAAATCCTAATTTACTACATGAATTTCCATTAAAGGGTGATGTATGGAACAAGCCTTTGTTGAGAAACATAATCCATATATTAGAGAATGGACCAATTAGAAGAAATTTCATGGATTGCCAAGTTGAAAATTCTAGTTAGTTCTTTGAACTATTCTAACTAGATAGTTACAAATGAACTAATTACATAATTAGTTTTCAACTAATGGCAAATTAATAATTTTGAGTAAGTTGAAGGGCAAACTGGTCAATTGAGGGAGCACTATATATATGTTGGAAGTGTGTAGAATTTTCAAGTGATCAAAAAGCAAACTCTTAGAGCAAAAAAGAGAGCAAATTCGTGCAAGGTGAAGAGGTGCTGCTACAGTAAAATTTCAGTTTTTTTCTCATGATTTTTCATGTGTAATCAAGCCAAAATAAGGTTACATACCAATCCCTAAGCTCAATTGAAGCCTCAATTAGTGGAAATTCAAGAAAAAGAGGTAAAAAAAGCATTGTTTTATGAGTTTGATAAGTGAGCTTTCAAGAATTCTTAAATTGATGTTCTTATGTGTATTCTTGGCTTATTTTGAGTTGAATTCTAGTGTGGAGCTTGAAGGAGTCATCAATTTGAAGAAGTTGACAAGGTAAGAATTAGGGTTTTTGGTGATTTTGTTGTAGAGATTTGAATTGGTTGTAATTAGGGCTTTAGAATGAAATTGGCTTGATTTTGTTGTAATTGGAAAAAGAAATTGGGAAAAGGAATGTGTTGGAACCTAGGGTGACATTCTGCCACTTTAGGGAAGTTAGGGATTGAGTGGTGTTTTGATTGAGTTGTTGTGTGTAAATGGTGCATATTGTAAATTGAATGTATATGGTTGACGGAAAAACCAAAAATGAAGAAAATGAGACATAATTGTCCATTTTAGAAAGGTGAAGGGAATGTATGTCCAACCAAGTTATAGGGCGTGCAATAATTTTCAGGGCATCGGATGGTGAGTTAGATTAGATTAAATGACTCCGTAAATAAAAATTGGGAAGTAGTATGCATTCAGTCTTTGTATGCCGATTAGTGCATTTAGTAGTTAAATGAGATTCTAGCATTCGATTTGGTTCTAAATGTCATTTATGGCCCGTAGGTGAAGATAACCGAGAGCGATAACGGGAGCAGAAATTGGGAGCGAAATTGAGCGTGGAGCTGTTGTGAGTGAAAATCTGCCATTTCTTTTACTTTTCATTTATTATGTTTTTGCATAATGAATATGTATGTTTTATGAGCTTTCAATGCATAAACACGATTTATGATCTTGATATATATTCATAGACATTCTTTTACATGTTCGATTTGAGAAACAGTTTCAAAAGATCTGCATTTATTTTAAAGGCCATTGGTACCCTCAGATTATAGTGGTGATGATTGTATTAGACTCGGACGGTATATCCCGTGCACATGGGTAAGTCTCGGGGGTGTGTCACTAACTCTGGGAAGTCGGTATGTCGAGTCATGTGAGTCGCCCTATGTGTATGGGGTATTGTCTCCTTATATGTATGCGATGTAGGATTCCGCTGCATAGCCAATGAGATGTCTTGAGATGTCACTGTGGGTGCTACTAGTTGAGGTGCCCCGTGACCTACTCACATGTGCGGTGCTAATTGAGTCACTGCGTGAGTATAGAGCTTTAGGGTTACCATTGGTACGGTTTAGAAAGAAAATGGCTGAGCGAGGATTTTACTACTTTTCAATTTACTGATAGCATTTATGCGTTTATATACACACAGCAGTTATTATGTTATACAGATTCTGAATATTGTTTTCCAAAGATGTAGATAAAACCCGTTCGGTAAGATTTCAATAGCATATGATGTTAGAAACCGTTTTACAGTTTTACATCAGTTTTAGAAGTATGCTTTTTGCATGAACTTTAGAATTTGCTATCTATACATGATGTTATTTTATTGAAATATTATTTGCATTCACTGAGCTCCTTTAGCTCACCCATTTTGTGTTTTATGTTTTCTAAACCCCTTTCTCAGGTGCAGGTCTCGGTACGCAAGCTGCTGATTCTCCTATTGCCGAGTAGTGGGCCAAATTCGAAGATCATTTTTGTATATGTAAATGTACTGAATAGCACCCTTTTCTTTATGCATAATAGTTATAGGCATGTATATTTGCATGTATGTTTTGAACCGAGAAGAAGAGATTTCAATTTTATGATGATCGTTTTTACTTTTTATGATTATGCTTATTTTGTGATTCAAATGAAATAATTGAGTTGTGTGGGACTTGATTTGGAAAGGACCGGAGGTCCGAATTGGTAGTATTGAGATGTGCTTGAAATAAAAGTGAAATTTCTTTATAGGTTTTATATGGATTTTTTGCAAAATAGGGGAAACTCTGTCCTTTTTTTAAAAAATTAAGATGTCATTTTCATGTATATTACAAGACCTTCTCATTAGTAGCATGAATTAAAAAGGGGTTTGCCTCGCGAAATTTCTCAAATTACCCAATTAGTTTAGAGGAACTTCCGTCGGGGTGCCCGGCAGGGCCGCTGGGATCTATAGTTGAGGGTCTTGGGTCAGGTCCTGTCAGAGTGGTATCAGAGCACGGTTTTAAAGTTTTAGTTAAAAAGTTCATTTTTAGAATGAGATTCTTAGAATTGCATGCATATTTTTCTAAGTTTAGTAAGTTGAATTCTTTGCATTTGATAATCATTTGCATCACTAAATTTTTAGAAAATATGCATCGTCGTGGAGGCCCACGTACTAGAAGAGCAGCTGCGGAGGCTCTTGCACCTAAAGAGGAGCAGGCAAATAAGTCGGTAAATGTTCCTACGCCTCAGACCCCTCCTGAATCATCTCAACCCGCTGAGCCAGAGGGTGAAAACGTGAATATAGATTAAATGGCCCAGATACTAGCAACGGCAATCTAACAACTACGAGAGACCGGAGTGTCCATTGAGCATGCCAAGAAATTAGGCGCTAAGGCTTATGACGATACCGAAGATCCCGAGAGAGCCTTATCTTGGTTAGAGAACAATGAAGAAATTTTTCAGGTTATGGGATGTACGAAAGAGCAGATGGTAGTATACTCCGCATTTCTACTGAAAGAAGGAGCTAAAGATTGGTGGAAGGCCTTGCCAAAGAGGAACGCCGATGGGGTGTCTTGGGCGCTTTTCAAAGAGGAATTTCTGAATAAGTTCTACCCCAAAAGTTATAAAGATGCGAAGATAGAAGAGTTCTTCAAATTGGAACAAGGCTCTCTCTCGGTGGCAGAGTACGAGAATAAGATTTCAGAGCTCCTTCGTGTCATTCCCTTCATAGCCGATAATGAAGAGCAGAAGGCTAACCGGTTTGCAGTGGGTCTTAATCCATAAATCAGGGTGTATGTGGTGTCGGCAGCCCACACTCAGTATGGAACATTGGTGGAAGCTGTAACTCGGGTTGAAAGAAGCATGGCGGCCATCCCTAAACCGAAACAGCAGGGCCAGAAAAGAGGCTGGTTAGGTAGTTCTCGAGGAGGACCGAGTAAATTCACCCGAATAGAGGAGAGATCTTTATGGTCCAGCAGTCAAAAACTAAACCAAGGAGCTCAATCCAACCAAGCTTCCGTTCGGTAACCATCCGCCGGATTTCAAAGCACTAAGGAGAGTTGGAAGAATTTTCTGGTGTGTAATAAATGTGGCAAGGCCTATCCCAGGGATTGTAGGAAGGGAACTACCGGGTGTTATAAGTGCGGTCAAGAGGGCCACTACGTGAGAGATTTCCCGAATGATGGAGCTAGCAGCAAGCCAGAAGATAGACCACCAGCTCCGGGACAAACCAGTGGTGGTCGAGGGAAAATTCAAGGAGGTCCCCAATTTAGAAGATCGAGCAGCGCGAGCCAGCCTAATAGGGGAGCCGGTCGAGGAGGATCATCCGGATGATCGCAAGGGAGACCCCATACCCAGGCTAGGGTATTTGCGGTGACCCAACAAGAGGCAGATGCGGCCCCAAAAGTTGTGACAGGTATAATGTCAATTTTTGATCGAGATGCTTATGCACAGATAGATCCTAGAGCGACCCATTCTTTTATTTCTTTGGAGTTTGTTGCAAATGCTAGTGTAGCGCCTCAGTTATTAGATGGCACGGTAGTAGTGTCTTTTCCTATCGGAGACTCCATTGTAGCAGAAACGGTGTATAGGAGTAGTAAAATCAGTATTGAGAGCCAAGAGTTTATGGCGGATTTGATTGTGTTGGCCATCAGAGAGTTTGATTTGATTTTAGGGATGGATTGGTTGTCTAAGTATCGGGCCTCAGTGGATTGCTTCTGGAAAGAAGTCAGATTATGTAGCCCAGTCGAAATGGAAGTTATTTTCCAAGGGGTGCGGAAATCACTTTTTTCTGACATGGTATCGGTAATGAGGGCAAGAAAGATGCTTCAGAAGTCATGTCAGGGGTACTTAATCTATGCTATAGATGTAAGAGATAGTGGATCGAAATTGGAGGATATTCCAGTAGTTAGAGAGTTTCCGGATGTATTCCCAGAGGATCTTCCGAGCTTGCCTTTAGATAAAGAGATAGAGTTTAAAATAGAAATAGCTCCTGGAACGCAACCAATTTCTAAAGCACCCTACAGAATGGCTCCTTCAGAATTGAAAGAATTGAAGGTTCAGTTAGAAGAGTTGGTGAATAAAGGTTTCATTAGACTGAGTACTTCTCCTTGAGGGGCACCGATTTTGTTTGTAAAGAAGAAAGACATAAGCATGAGATTATGCATCGATTACAAGGAACTGAATAAAGTAACAGTGCGTAATCAATATCCACTTTTGAGAATTAATGATTTGTTTGATCAGCTACAAGGAGCTAGAGTATTTTCCAAGATAGATCTGAGGTCAGGCTATCATTAACTGAAGATCCAGGAGGAAGATGTTCCTAAGACGACGTTTAAGACCGAATATGGGCATAATGAATTCTTGTTTATGCCTTTTGGGCTGACTAATGCCCTAGCTGCTTTTATGGATCTCATGAATAGAGTTTTTCAATCCTATTTAGATCAGTTTGTGATAGTATTTATTGATGATATACTGATTTATTCAAGCAGTGAGGAAGAGCATGCAGAACATCAGAGGATAGTTTTGTACACCTTAAGGGAGCATCGGCTGTACGCCAAACTTAGTAAATGTCAGTTTTGGCTAGATAGAGTTGCATATTTTGGGCATGTAATCTCTGCAGAAGGGGTAATAGTAGATCCTTAGAAGATCGAAGCAATAGTGAATTGGAGAAAGCCCACGAACGTGATGAAGGTCCGTAGTTTCTTGGGTTTGGCCGGATATTATAGGAAGTTTGTAGAGGGAATCTCAAAGATAGCCACTCCTCTGACTAAGTTAACCCGGAGAGAAGAGAAGTTTGTATGGTCGGAAGCGTGCCAGTAGAGCTTCGAAGAGCTAAAACGAAGGTTGACTTCGGCCCCAGTGCTTACACTTTCGTCGGGGAATGACAGATTTACCATATATTATGATGCTTCCAGGCAAGGTCTAGGTTGTGTGCTAATGCAGAAAGAGAAAGTAATAGCCTATACTTCTAGACAATTAAAGAAGCATGAACAGAATTATCCTACACATGACCTAGAACTAGCTGCAGTAGTTTTTGCCTTGAGAATTTGGAGGCATTATTTGTATGGGGTACCTTGCAAGATCTTTACGGATCATAAGAGCCTGCAGTACTTGTTCACTCAGAAATAATTGAATATGAGGCAGAAAAGGTAGTTGGAGCTTATTAAAGATTATGTGTGCACTTTGGAGTACCATCCAGGAAAAGCTAATGTGGTAGCAGATGCTCTCAGCAGAAAGCCTATCGGTTCAATAGCTCACTTGAAAGTCGCATATCTATCAATATTGATAGAATTGAGGTCTTTAGGTGTAAAATTAGAATTTTTAGATTCGGGAGCACTATTAGCCATATTTCAGGTCCACCCAATATAGTTGATCGGATAAAAAAACTACAGACTCAAGATCCACAAGTAGTTAAATTAAAGGGTGAAATCGAGTCTTGGCAGCGGAAGGATCTTTCAGTGACCGATGATGATGTAGTAACCTTGGGTCGGAGGTTATGTGTTCCGGATGTAAATGTGTTAAGAAGAGAGATTATAGAAGAAGCTCATTCTTCTGCATATGCTATGCATCCAGAGAGCACAAAAATGCACCGTACCCTAAAAGAGCACTACTGGTGGAAGAGCATGAAGAACGATATAGTTGCATTTGTCTCGAGATGCCTAACTTGCCAACAAGTAAAAGCGGAGCATCAGAAACCTGCAGGGCTCTTGCAATCCCTTCCGCTTCCGGAGTGGAAATAGGAAAGAATAACGATGAACTTCGTGGTAGGACTTTCGCCTAGCCAGAGAGGCAATGACGCAATATGGGTGATTGTTGATAGACTGACAAAATCAGCCCACTTCCTACCCATTAAAAGCAATTGTTCTTTTGAGAAATTAGCCTAGTTGTACGTAGATGAGGTAGTACGACTCCATGGAGTTCCCATATCCATTGTGTCAGACAGGGATCCACGGTTCACTTCTCAATTTTGGCCCAGCTTACAGAAAGCTCTAAGCACAAAATTGAGTTTCGGTACGGCTTTTCATCCACAGACGGATGGTCATTCTAAGCGAACAATTCAGACACTGGAAGATATGCCTAGAGCGTGTGTTATGGAGTTTAAGGGGAGTTGGGATACTCATCTACCGCTAATGGAGTTCACCTACAATAATAGCTACCAGACTAGCATCGGGATGGCACCATATAAAGCATTGTATGGAAGAAAGTGCAGAACTCCAGTTTGTTGGGATGAGGTAGGTGAAAGGAAGCTAATCGGCCCAGAAATTGTCCAGATTACTTCGGAAAAGATTCAACTTATCAGGCAGAGATTGAAAACAGCTAATGATAGACAGAAAAGTTATTCAGATAACAGGAGAAGAGACTTGGAGTTTGAGATCGGTGATAAGGTCTTTCTGAAGATATCGCCATGGAAAGAGTACTAAGATTCGGGAAGCGAGAAAAGCTGAGTCCCCGATATATTGGGCCGTACGAGATAGTTGAAAGAGTTGGAAAGGTGGCATATCGTCTACGATTACCCGAAGATCTAACTAGAATCCATGATGTGTTTCATGATTTCATGCTTCGCAAGTATATAGTAGATCCTTCACACATCCTAGGGGAACAATTGGTAGAATTGAACGAGAACTTGACCTACGAAGAGAGGCCTGTGCAAATTCTAGACAACAAAGAGCAAGTCCTTCGTAAAAAAAGCATTCCCTTAGTAAAGGTGTTATGGATGAACCATGGGGTAGAAGAAGCCACGTGGAAACGAAAAGATCAGATGCGAGTGCAACATCCTTACCTCTTTAAGACAGGTATGATTTAAATTTCGCGAACGAAATTTTTTTAAGGAGGGGTGAAATTATAATATCCAATCCCTATTATTAGTATTGGCGCCTAGATTTCTGTATAGAGCAAATAAGACGTCGTAGGGTTACTCAATTTAACCCTATTAGAAATATTTTCTTTATAGTTCACGTGAGAGATATTAGACCTAATTTGGTAATTTCACACTTGATCGGTGCGCCGGAAGACCCTAGAATATTTTTGGAATTTTTCTCCATTGGCTTAGAAAAGGAAATCCTAATTTACTATTTGAATTTCCATTTAAGGGTGATGTATGGAACAAGCCTTTGTTGAGAAACATAATTCATATATTAGAGAATGGACCAATTAGAAGAAATCTCATGGATTGCCAAGTTGGAAGTTCTAGTTAGTTCTTTGAACTATTCTAACTAGATAGTTACAAATGAACTAATTACATAATTAGTTTTCAACTAATGAAAAATTAGTAATTTTGAGTAAGTTAAAGGGCAAAATAGTAAATTGAGGGAGCACTATATATATGTTGGAAGTGTGTAGAATTTTCAAGTGATTATAAAGCAAACTCTTAGAGAAAAAAAGAGAGCAAATTCGTACAAGGTGAAGAGGTGTTGCTACAGTGAAATTTTATTTTTTTTTCATGATTTTTCAAATGTAATCAAGCCAAAATAAGGTTACATACCAATCCCTAAGCTCAATTGAAGCCTCAATTAGTGGAAATTCAAGAAAAAAAGGTAAGAAAAGCATTGTTTTATGAGTTTGATAAGTGAGCTTTCAAGAATGCTTAAATTGATGTTCTTGTGTGTATTCTTGGCATAGATTGAGTTGAATTCTAGTGTAGAGCTTGAAGGAGTCATCAATTTGAAGAAGTTGACAAGGTAAGAATTAGGTTTTTTGGTGATTTTATTGTAGAGATTTGAATTTGTTATAATTAGGGCTTTAGAATGAAATTGGCTTGATTTTGTTGTAATTGGAACAAGAAATTGAGAAAAGAAATGTGTTGGAACCTAGGGTGCAATTCTGCCACTTTAGGGAAGTTAGGGATTGAGTGGTGTTTTGATTGAGTTGTTGTGTGTAAATGGTGCATATTGTAAATTGAATGTATATGGTTGATGGAAAAACCAAAAATGAAGAAAATGGGACATAATTGTACATTTTAGAAAGGTGAAGGGCATGTATGTCCAACCAGGTTATAGGGCGTGCAATAATTTTCAGGGCGCCGGATGGTGAGTTAGATTAGATTAAATAACTCCGTAAATAAAAATCAGGAAGTACTATGCATCTGGGCTTTGTATGCCGATTAGGGCATTTAGTAGGTTAATGAGATTCTAGCATTCGATTTGGTTCTAAATGCCATTTATGGCGTGTAGATGAAGATAACCGAGAGCGATAACGGGAGCAAATATCGGGAGCAAAATTGAGCGTGGAGTGGTTGTGAGTGAAAATCTGTCATTTCTTTTACTTTTCATTTATTATGTTTTCGCATAATGAATATGTATGTTTTATGAGCTTTCGATGCATAAACACGATTTATGATCTTGATATATATTCATAGACATGCTTTTACATGTTCGATTTGAGAAACAGTTTCAAAATTTCTGCATTTATTTTAAAGGCCATTGGTACCCTCAGATTATAGTGGTGATGATTGTATTAGACCCGGCCAGTATATCCCGTGCACATGGGAAAGTCTTGGGGGTGTCTCACTAACTCCAAGAAGTCGGGATGTCAAGTCATGTGAGTCACCCTATGTGTACGGGGTATTGTCTCCCTATATGTATCGATGTAGGATTCCGCTGCATAGCCAGTGAGATGTCTTGAGATGTTACTGTGGGTGCTACTAGTTGAGGTGCCCCGTGACCTACTCACGTGTGCGGTGCTAATTGAGTCACTGCGTGAGTATAGAGCTTTAGGGTTACCATTGGTACAGTTTAGAAAGAAAATGGCCGAGCGAGGATTTTACTACTTTTTGATTTACCGATAGCATTTATGCATTTATATGCATACAACAGTTATTATGTTATACAGATTCTGAATATTGTTTTCCAAAGATGTAGATAAAACCCGCTCGGCAAGTTTTTAATAGCATATGATTTTAGAAACCGTTTTACAGTTTTACATCAGTTTTAAAAGCATAATTTTTGCATGAAATTTAGAATTTGCTATCTATACATTATGTTATTTTATTGAAATATTATTTGCACTCACTGAGCTCCTTTCGCTCACCCGTTTTGTGTTTTATATTTTCTAAACCCCTTTCCCAGGTGCAGGTCTCGGTACGCAAGCTGCTGATTCTCCTATTGCCGAGTAGTGGGCCAAATCCGAAGATCATTTTTGTATATGTAAATGTACTGAATAGCACCATTTTCTTTATGCATAATAGTTATAGGCATGTATATTTGCATGTATGTTTTGAACCGAGAAGAAGAGATTTCAATTTTATGATGATCGTTTTTACTTTTTATGATTATGCTTATTTTGTGATTCAAATGAAATAATTGAGTTGTATGATACTTGATTTGAAAGGACCGGAGATTCGAATTGGTAGTATTGAGATGTACTTGAAATAAAAGTGAAATTTCTTTGTAGGTTTTATATGGATTTTTTGAAAAATAGGGGAAACTCTGTCCGTTTTTTTTAAAACTTAAGATGTCATTTTCATATATATTACAAGACCTTCTCAGTAGTAGTAAGAATTAAAAAGGGGTTCGCCTAGCGGAATTTCTCAAATTACCCAGTTAGGTCAGAGGAACTTCCGTCGGGTGCCCGGTAGGGCCGCTAGGATCTATAGTAGAAGGTCTCGGGTCAGGTCTTGTCAATGACTTAGTTAAAAAAGCCTATATATGGACTCCGCCTAGTGCTACTAAAAGTACAAATAGGTCATGACCTAGCGGGGTTTTTCATCTTAAGGAAGATGATAGCCTTCAAGCCCAGCTAGAGGTCTTAACTAGGGAATTAGAGGTCTTGAAAACCAAATATAAAAGGGTCACCCATATAGTTGCTAAGGTTGAGTCATATAATGTTTGTTTTGTTTGTAGAGGAGTGGAACACTTAGCTCAGGATTGCCCCACTTATAGTGAGATGAGAGGGATATATGAGGAACAATGTAATGCCCTAAAGATATACAAGAAGCCTTATTCACCCTACTCTAAAATCTATAATCCTAAATGGAGAAACCACCCAAACTTTAATTGAAAATCTGACCAATAAGCCAAAAACCATTGGAAGCAGGAATAACAAGCGCCTAAGTCTTATGATACACCTCAGTATAATACACGACCATCCATGAGTCATTTAGAGGATACATTACAAGCATTTATAGAGGCACAAAGTAAGACTAATAAAAAATTTGAAACAATTCTTGCATAGATGGTAGACAAAAACAAAGAAATCAAGAGTTAAATCGCTAAGCTAACCAATGCCTTAATTGTATAAGAGCGAGGTAAGTTTCCATCTCAACCTCAATCCAATCTAAAAGGATAATTAATGGCATAAGCTTCTACTTCTGATGTATAAAATCTCAAAGAAGTCAATGCCATTACTACTCAAAGTGGTAAGATTATGAGTGAGCCTACTTTTGAAACTAACACATCTACAAGTAGTAAAGACGCCTCCCTTGAAAAAGAGGTTACAGTGGAAAAAGGGCCTGAAAATAAATTTCAATCCCAGTGCCTTTTTCTCAAGCTCTTCGACTTGTTAGGAAAAATTAAAAAATTCAATGTGAGATTTTAGAATATTTGAAACAAGTTAAGATTAATCTTCCCTTGTTGCATTTGATAACTAGGTTCTAACTTATGCCAAAGTTATCAAGGATCTATGCATTATAAAAAAAAACTACATTTTTAGCACAACAGGTAAGTGCAGTAATTGAACAAAAGACACCACCTAAGCATAAAGACCCAGGATGTCCCACAATCTCCTAGCAAATTAGGACATATAAGTTTGGTCAAGCTTTGTTAAACTTAGGAGCAAGTGTAAATTTAATGGCTTATTCTATTTACTTGCAATTGAGACTTGGTAAGATTAAACCTATATCTATAGTCCTATAATTAGCTGACCGATCAATCAAGAAACCATGGGAAATAATAGAAGGTGTTTTTTTTGCAAATTGATAAATTTTCCTACTCTATTGATTTTATTTTTTAGATACTCATTATGTGGTTAACATGGAGTCTAAAATTCCTCTTATTTTGGGAAGACATTTTCTTGTCACTGCTAACACTCTTATTAATTGCAAAAATGGTCTAATGAAATTATCTTTTGAGAATATGACTCTTGAGGTGAACATTTTTCATATTGGTAAGCAACTCTGAGAAGAAGATGAATGCTATCATTTATATATGATGGACACATTTATAGCGAATGAAACTTATAAAAATCATGGCTTTGATTCTTTAGAAAACCTCTTTCATTTTGATTATGAAAAATTGTATTGTCTTGATGAAACAACTGATGTGTTTAGTAGTTTTTACTCACAGGATAAAGAGACTCAATTTTGACAACCATGCTTTGAAGAGTTGCCACGAGAGAGAAAGAGAAACCGAAACCATCAAACCTCAAGACACCATAAGTTAAGCTTTCTTCATTGTCTAAAGGTTTGAAAGATGCATTCTTGGGATCAAGTGATACCTTTTCTATCATTATTTCTTTTGAGTTTAGTGCTGAACAAGAGGAAACATTGATAAAATTGTTAAAAGAACATAACTCTATACTAGGTTGGACCATAGCTAATATTAAACGTATTTCTCCATTGATATGCTCTTATAAAATTCATTTAGAGGAAAGTTCCTAACCCCATAGGAACCCACAAAGAAAACTTAACCCAACAATGAAAGAAGTAGTGAAGAAAGAAGTCTTAAAAGTATTAGATGCGGGTATAATCTACACAATTTCTGATAGTCAATAGGTAAGTCCAACTCAAATAGTGCCTAAGAAATCTGGGATTACTGTTGTAGAAAATGAGAATGGGGTACCTGTACTAACTAGGGTAGTAAGTGGTTGGGGAATGTGTATTGATTATAGAAAATTAAACATAGCCATTAGGAAAGACTATTTTTGATTGCCTTTTATCGATCAAATTTTAGAACGTGTAGCTAGACATCCTTTTTATTGCTTTCTTGATGGGTATTTAGGATATTACCAGATTGAGATAGCTATAGAAGATCAAGAAAAAATCACTTTTACATGCCTTTTTGGTACTTATGCTTTTTGTAGAATGTCATTTGGATTATGTAATGCACCAGCTACTTTTCAATGTTGTATGCAGAGTATTTTCTCTAATATAGTTGAAACATGCATGGATGTTTTTATGGATGATTTGACTATTTTTCGTAATTCTTTTGATTTATGTCTACTTAACTTGAAAGTTGTTTTAAGTAGGTGTGAAGAAAAAAGGACTTGTGCTAAATTGGGAGAAATGTCATTTCATGGTATCTTCAAGAATCATTTTACGCCACATTGTATCTAAAAGAGAGATAGAGGTTGACAAGGCCAAAATTGAATTAATCTCTAAATTACCTACACCCAAAATGGTAAAAGATATCCGATCTTTTCTTTGACACACTGGCTTTTATAGGAGGTTTATACAAAATGTTTCTGCCATATCTAGATCATTGTGTAACCTTTTGCTAAAAGATGCAAAATTTACATGGACACAAGAGTGTAAGGAGGCATTCCGAACACTTATTGCCAAACTCACCACTGTTCATATTATGCAATCACTAGATTGGAACCTCCCATTTAAAATTATGTGTGATGCAAGTACTTATGTTGTAGGAGTAGTTCTTAGGCAATGAAGGAAGGGAAAACCCTTTGTTGTTTATTATGCTAATAGGACTTTGAATGATGCTTAGATGAATTACACTACTACTGAAAAAAAACTACTAGTTGTTATTTTTGCCTTAGACAAATTTCATTATTATTTGATTGGTTCACCTATTATTATTTTTATTAATCACGCAGCCTTTAAGTACCTTCTTTCTAAGAAGGATGCTAAAACCCGTTTAATTAGGTGGATTCTTCTTTTGCAGAAATTTAATCTAGCCATTAAAAATAAGAAGGGCGTTGAAAATATTGTTGCTGATTATTTATCCCGTCATGCATTCACTGACTCTACTGATTTTTCACTCATTCGAGATGATTTCCCTGATGAACATCTTTTCACTATAAGCCAAAAAACTTTGGTACGCATATATCGTAAATTATTTGGTTTGTAGTGAACTTTCACCTAATTAGAGTGTACACGATAAGTATAAGTTCTTAGTTGAGGTACGTAATTTTTATTAGGATGATCTATATCTTTTCAAATACTTCCCTAACCAAATTATGAAACATTACATTCCTAAAAATAAAGTTTCTAGGTGTCTTAAATTTTTGCCATAGTACTGTTTGTGGCGGACATTTTTCTATGAAGAAGACAGTTGCGAATATTTTATAGTGTGGTCTTTACTGGCCCAGTTTGTTCAAAGATACTAATAATTTTTGTTATTCCTGTGAAAGATGTCAAAAGTTAGGTACTTTATCTCGAAGACATACGATGCCTCTTAACCCTATTCTTATTATTGAGATATTTGATTGTTGGGGTATCAATTTTATGGGTCATTTTCCCTAATGTTTTGGCAACCTTTACATCCTTCTAGCTATTGACTATATATCAAAATAGGTGGAGGCTATAGCTTGTCGTACTAATGATAATACAACTGTGATAAAATTATTAAAAGAAAATGTGCTATCTAGGTACGGTACCTTATGTGTCATCATTAGTGACCAAGGAACACATTTCTATAATCATTCTTTCGAAGCTTTGATGTGCAGGTACAGTATTCTTCATAAATATTTTACTGCATACCATTCACAGATAAATGGATAAGCTGAGCTAGCAAATAGAGAGGTTAAATAGATTTTGGAAAAGATGGTTAACCCGAATCGCAAAGATTGGTCTCTATGCCTTTCTGATGTATTATGGGTATATCGTACTGCATACAAAACCATCTTAGGAATGTCTCTATACCGACTTGTTTATAGAAAAGCTTGCCATTTACTTGTTGAGTTAGAGCATAAAGCTTATTAGGATGTCAAAGCCCTTAACTTTGATTTAAGTGCTGCAGGTCTTCAGAGAAAGTTATAATTGTCAAAAATAGAAGAGCTACGAAATGATGCATATGACAACTCCATAATTTACAAAGCAAAAATAAAAGCTGCTCATGACAAACTGATCTCAAGGAAATACACATTGGAAAGTTAAAATCTCGATGGACTGATCTATTTATGGTAAGGCACGTTTTTCCTAATGGTGTTGTCAAAAAATTAAGAACTCCACTAATAGGCAAACTTTTAAAGTGAATAGATAGCGGTTGAAAAACTATGTGAAAAAGTTAGACCGTTCTATATACCTAGATGAGATCCCTCTTGTGGATTCTGTTGATCATACTTAATCGGGTTCAATCTATTTGTACCATATTTTATATTTTGTCTAGATTTTATCTTTTGACTTTTTATTTTTGCTTTTTTCTTTCATATTTTATTTTACTTTATTTTCTTCTTTTTCTTTTTTTTTTTCTTCAGTGTGATTTTATTTTCCAATCAAGTGGCGGATACGGTACTCCGTAACTATTAAAGTCCGTTTCTTAGTTCCTTAAAAACTGTCCCTCAAACTATGCAATCATCTCTTTTCTTTCTTTAAAAATGGATTGCATTCTTGCCAACCTTAAAACATGCTTTCCTTCATTACCTTAAAATACTCTACTTAAAATTTACAAAGCACGGTGTGAAAGACTAAGGCTATTGACGTTGAGTAATATCCCTGTGGATATTCGTTGGTTAATAGAAGCCAAGTTTTGATTATCTAGTGAGTCTATAAATGATTTTGTTTCTTTTCTGCCTAGTCTTGGAAGAAGCTCTTATACCAAAAGGTGATGAGTAAAGAGGATACAAGTCTGTCATAAATGTGCTCGATGGAATTTTAACCGGAGTTGTCATTCTTTAGGATTTGCATTTAGAAATCAAGAAGACACAATTCAGTTAATTAAGGATAGACTGAGTAAGGAGTCTTTGATGATATCCTATTGACTTTTGAGACGCATCCCTATGGGCTTGCCCAACTTGAATTTTTGATTTATGGAATAAATTCAAAAATGAACAAGAAGGTATAGTCTTGGAAATCTAACTCTAAAAGACCTTATTTGCCAATTTATAAAAAAATTGGATGGGAAGCCTATCCCCTACCCATAGAGGGCTTTTAAGCCATTATTGGACGTAAAAACAAAGGAAGATGTGAGCCACAATCACAATTACCTGTAAATACATGTATTTTAAATTCAAACTTTTTTTTAATTTTATTTTATAAATAGTAAAGCTACACATGTAGATGTCTTAAATTAAGATCTTTTGGTTAAATAATGCATGTGGGTCATTATGTTTAAATTTTTGTGTTTTATTTTTAACTCTTTTTTGATAAACATCGGGTTACCAAAATCGTTGTTATCGTTCGGTACTCTATAAATACAGCACCTTATTTTCTTCATTTTCATATACTGAGATAAAGGTGAGTATCGATATAGAGAAAATCTCAGTTCAAAAATTTTGAAATATATGTGTATTTTGTGGATCTAATCTTTGAGAAAATAAAGTGTTTGTAGAGGCAGCAAAAAATCTAGGAAAAGTATTAGCTGTAAAAAAAATCCATTTGATTTATGAAGGGGGTAGCCTTAGGTTAATTGGGTGTATGTCAATAGCTGCACATTTAGGAGAAAGTCAAGTTTTAAGTATTATTCCTACAACTTTAGCTATGAAAAGCTTGACTAAGAAAACAATAGGGGAAGAATTATGAGTCTCATCCATGCATGAACGTATAGCTAGAATACTTTACAATATACACGCTTTTATTGCTTTACCATATGGTTTTGGTACCTTGGAAGAAAATTTTCAAATTGCTTCTTATACCCAACTGAATATCTATCGAAAACTCATAAGTTTGTTGAATGTTAATAACTATTTTGATTTGCTTACTTTATTTTCTTGATCAGGCTATGGAACAAAATTTTCTTTCACATTTGGCACGACGGATCCTCATTTCTGCTACCAATATGAATGAATTGATTGACAAATTACAGGCAGTTACCTACGAACCTGACCCAGCAATAACTCGAATCGATTGGTGAGTGGGCCTTAATAAGTGAAAATTAGATCTGACACTTTGTTTGTAAATTTTTGTTGTTTTATTTATTTATCAACAACATCATTTTAGTTTATATTAGCTTAAGTGTCTCTCAGGTTTGTTTCTTTCGAATAACTGACATTTTAGATAATGTCTCCTATACTTTATCTTTTTCTATTTAAACATTGAGGACAATGTTTCATCTAGTTTGGGGGAGGATAGTTGAAATAAGTTGTATTTTTCATTCAAAAATAAAAAAAAGATAATGAGGTCCGACATTTGATTAAAATGGCAGAGTAAAGAGTTCATTCTTAAACTCTTGAGACGTATTCTAGGTCAAATTAGAATGGCAGAGTAAAGAGTTTTATTTTTAACTTTTGAAACGCATTTTAACTAACGTCCTATTATTTTCTTTTATATTTCATGCATTGTTGTTTTGCTTATAGTCTTGGTAATTCTTGTATAAAGGAATTTGCTTTTCTACTTAGGCATGATTTTCAAATTTTTTAGGTTGAGTCACTGTTTCTATTTAGGCTACTAAAGAATGACTTTTAAAATATTTTTGAGCGCAATACTAAGCCTTGTAGTAAGATTGATAATTCAATTTATATAGCCAAGAGAATTCTCGTGTTTAAGTATATATTTTTCTAATCTCACATATCATTTGTGAGTAAGTGAAAAGGTTGAGAAAACAACTTATGAACCTTCATTGATCCTTTGAATTGGTTAACTTTTGTTTAGATTGATATTATTTGAATTAAAGAATAAGTTGGTTGCATTTGTGTATAATATATTTTGATGAGAAACTTTGTAATGCTTCCTTGTATTCTTAAAAAAAAATAAAAATAAAAAAAGAAAGCAAAATACCAAAAACAAAATAGATAGAAAAAGAAAAGAGAAGAATCAATTCAGCTTAATAAAGTTTTCATTAAAATTTTAGAAGACAAATATTTTGTATGACAGTTTTCTCACCAAGCTATATTTGTATTATTCTCACATGACAATTGAAGTTCTAAAACCGGTACATGTCAAGAATGATTGATTTCTAAAATGATTAGTTTTTCTATCTTTGGATCAATGTTAGTTTGTATGTCTGTCCTTAAAATTGAACTTTTCTGGAGTGCTTAACTGTTTTCTAACTCAATAAGAGAAATCCTAACCTTTTAACAAGTCATACACTTGTGAGTATATAGAGTTAAGACTTTTACTTGGAGAATTTCTCAAGGCTATATCTGTTGTAGTTTGTGCTAAGATGGTTACGACTTAGTTCACACATACACAATTTTTGAAAGATATAATTGAAGAAACTATAATAGCAATAGTGATCATGAACTGACTTTTTGTTAGAAATGCTTAGGTAGTTTTGCATATTCTATTTGCGTTTGAATTGCTAGAGACTAGCAACAAGCTGGTTGGGGGTTGTGATGAACACATAAAAATATATATTTATTAAAAGATTCAGTCACTATTTAATATCACTAATTTTAGCATTTTTGTGTTTTTAGTTTGAAATAAAGTGTTCTCCTTAAATTGTGATTAATGAATGTTATTTGCACAAATTTAGGTAAAATAAACATAACTCTCAATGTAGAAATCGAAATGAAGAAATTATTAAATCCAAAGTAACATGACTCAATCTTACACAAACTTGAAGCATAGTTGAAAAGCCAAATCCAACATTTTATGGGCCAAAATTGGGATACAACAAAATTGGATTACAACTTTCACTAAGCTTGACCCACCCACGTATTTAGATCGTATTTTACAAAATAAGTACCTGATTGGTATAATTGTTGAATCTATGAAATACGGGCTCAGTTATAAACAACTCTTATGTTGATGATAAAGACCAAATCAGTCGTTATCATGGACCAAATTGTATTGCAAGTGGGTAAAAGGGTTGTTGGCTAAAATCTGATATATCTTTGAAATTTTGCACATATCGCAATTGATACTCATCCAATTTGTATGAACCTGGTGCCTGTGGAAAGAACAGACAAGATACTATAATTTTCATGTCGGCCAAAAAGGCTACATCGGTCAGTTATATTATAAAAAAAGTGCTGCAAATGGATGAATGAGTGGTTAGCCTAAATTATTGAAGATTAAAGTCACACTTAAAATATTTCCATTCATTGCCTATATAAGGACACTCTTAAGACATTTTCAATATTAGACAATTCTCTCATATTTTCTTCTCTTTAATATGCATTGTAAGCTAGGCTAGAGTTCTTAGCAAGGCTAAGAGATGAACTTTTATATGTAATAAATCTACTTCTATACTTTGATTCTTTGTCAAGAGCTATAAATGTTTGTAAGTTTGTTTGTGCCTAAACTCTTATCTAGTATTTTTCTATAATCCAAATGTTTTAATTCTCATATTTTATATATTTTCAGTCATGCTTTCTTTATGCGATTCTTGCTGAATTATAATTGTTATCAGTGACAATGTTTTACATGTTAATCTTTTACTGTAATACTGTCAATCGATATATTATTAATCTTGGATAACATGTAAAGGCAATAATTGTTTTATATTCAAATTAATCTTGTACTGCAATATTGTCAAAATGATATATTATCGATCTTAGATAACTTGTATAAATGAACATGATTTGTGTTAATGTTTGCAAAGAGTTAGTCATATCAAATGCATGTGTTATCAAATGTGCTATATTTTACATATCTTCCGATTGATTGTTTGGGATATGAAACTTTCAATTGAGTTATAAACATTGAATTAAAGTGTAGAGTAGATTTATAAAGCATAATTGTGATTCTCAAAGGCTTACTTAAATCATCATAAGACATTTTTCTCGATTCATAGACAATACTATCTCATCTACTTAAACTAATTAATTAATTTTCTCCTTTACTGATACTTTAATATTTTACTTCACAAACCTATTTTGCTAAAACTTTCTCATGAGATCGATACTTCAATCTATACTACGATAGCCGCATTACATTTTGAGCTTAAACAGCAAGTATAAGTGATTTGTTATTACCCTTATGAACCTACTTCATGGGAACTCCAATCACATAAGTCAGGTTACCATCACTTTTGTCAGCCCCTCCCTTTTTCTAGCAGGGAGTACTACCACGCAAAGGAATATTAGAGTCCCCCATTCTTTATTTCCCCTTTTCTAGGGTCAAACCTAGGACCATGTGGGGTTCTGACAGGACCCGTCCCAAGACCTTCTACTGTAGATCACAGCGGCCCTATCGGGCACCTCAATGAAAGTTCCTCAGACTTTATTATTTAAGTTGTGAAATTTCGCAAGGAAACGCCTTTTTAATTCTTGCTATTATTGAGAAAATCCTGAAATATATGTGAAAATAACTTATTATATTTTTAAAAAAAAGGGACAGAGTTTCTCCTGTTTTTATGAAAATCCAATACAGAGCCTGCAAAGAAAATTACACTTCATTTTCAAATAGCTTCTCAACTTCTAAATAAGACCTCCAGTCATTTTTAAAACCAAATCTAAACTCAAGTCAACAATTTCACTTAAATCATAAAACTAGAGTACAAATAAAACGTGAAACCTCTTTTTGTTTATTCAAAACATATTTACAAAATACATAAGTTTATAACTACTATGCAGAAATCAAAAAGTGTTACTTAGCACATTTACATTTACAAAATGATCGTTAGACTAGGCCCACTAATCAGTTATAGGAGAATCAGCAACTTACACATCGATGCCTATACCTGGAAGGGCTTTAGAAAACATAAAACATAAAAGGGTGAGCTAAAGAAGCTCAGTGAGTGCATTTAAGATTTTCAGTAAAAATAAAATTCTGCATAGATATTCAATTCTGAAAGATATACATAAAACATTTATATATAAATCTTTTATAAAACTGCAAAATGGTTTCTAATGTCATATGCTGATGAAATCTTGTAGAGCGGGATTTCATTATATCTTCGAAAAATAATATGGCTCCTTCAGAATTGAAAGAACAAAAGGTTCAGTTAGAAGAGTTGGTGAATAAAGGTTTCATTAGACCGAGTACTTCTCCTTGGAGGGCACCGGTTTTGTTTATGAAGAAGAAAGACGGAAGTATGAGATTATGCATTGATTACCAGCAGCTGAATAAAGTAACGGTGCGTAATCAATATCCACTTTCGAGAATTGATGATTTGTTTGATCAGCTGCAAGGAGCCAGAGTATTTTCCAAGATAGATCTGAGGTCAGGCTATCATCAACTGAAGATCCGGGAGGAAGATGTTCCTAAGACGGCCTTTAGGACCCAAAAATACAACTCTATCAGTTTTGGCTAGATAGAGTTGTATTTTTGGGGCATGTAATCTCTGCAAAAGGGGTAGCAGTAGATCCCCAGAAGATTGAAGCAATAGTGAATTGGAGACAGCCTACGAACGTGACGGAGGTCCGTAATTTCTTGGGTTTGACCGGATACTATAGGAATTTTGTAGAGGGATTCTCAAAGATAGCCACTCCTCTGACTAAGTTAACCCGAAAAGAAGAGAAGTTTGTATGGTCGGAAGCGTGCCAGCAGAGCTTCGAAGAGCTAAAGTGAAGGTTGACATCGGCCCCAATGCTTACACTTCCGTCGGGGAATGACGGATTTACCATATATTGTGATGCTTCCAGGCAAGGTCTAGGTTGTGTGCTAATGCAGAAGGAGAAAGTAATAGCCTATGCTTCTAGACAATTAAAGAAGCATGAACAGAATTATCCTACACATGACCTAGAACTAGCTGCAATAGTTTTTGCTTTGAAAATTTGGAGGCATTATTTGTATGGGGTACCTTGCAAGATCTTTACGGATCATAAGAGCCTGCAGTACTTGTTCACTCAGAAAGAATTGAATATGAGGCAGAGAAGGTGGCTGGAGCTTATTAAAGATTACAAGCGCACCTTGGAGTACCATCCAGGAAAAGCTAATGTGGTAGCAGATGCTCTCAACAAAAAGCTTGTCGGTTTAATAGCTCACTTGAAGGTCGCATATTTATCAATGTTGATAGAATTGAGGTCTTTAGGTGTAAAATTATAATTGTCAGATTCGGGAGCACTATTAGCCATATTTCAGGTCCGTCCAATATGGTTGATCGGATCAAAGAACTACAGACTCAAGATCCACAAGTAGTTAAATTAAAGGGTGAAATCGAGTCTAGGCAGCGAAAGGATCTTTTAGTGACCAAGGATGGTGTAGTAACCTTGAGTCGGAGGTTATGTGTTCCGGATGTAAATGAGTTAAGAAGATAGATTATGGAAGAAACTCATTCTTCTGTGTATGCTATGCATCCGGGGAGCACAAAGATGTACAGTACCCTAAAAGAGCACTACTGGTGGAAGGGCATGAAGAAAGATATAGCTGAATTTGTCTCGAGATGCCTAACTTGCCAACAAGTAAAAATCGAGCATCAAAAACCTATAGGGCTCTTGCAACCCCTTCCAATTCCGGAGTAGAAATGGAAAAGAATAACGATGGATTTCGTAGTAAAACTTCCGCGTAGCTAGAGAGACCATGACGCAATATGGGTGATTGTTGATAGACTGACAAAATTAGCCCATTTTCTACCCATTAGAAGTAGTTATCCTTTAGACAAATTGGCTCAGCTATATATAGATGAGGTGGTACGACTCCATGGCGTTCCGATATCTATTATGTCAGATAGGGATCCACAATTCACTTCTTGATTTTGGCCCAGCTTACAGAAAGCTCTAGGCACAAAATTAAGTTTCAGTATGGCTTTTCATCCACAGACAGATGGTCGGTCTGAACGGACAATTCAAACACTTAAAGATATGCTTAGAGCATGTGTTATGGATTTTAGAGGAAGTTGGGATACTCATCTGCCGCTAATAGAGTTTGCCTATAATAATAACTACCAGACTAGCATCGGGATGGCACCATATGAAGCATTGTATGGAAGAAAGTACAGAACTCCAGTTTGTTGGGATGAGGTAGGTGAAAGAAAGTTAATAGGCCCAGAAATTGTCTAGATTACTTCGGAAAAGATTCAATTTATCAGGCAAAGATTAAAAACAGCTAAAGATAGATAGAAGAGTTATGCAGATAACAGGAGAAGGGACATGGAGTTTCAGATTGGTGATAAGGTCTTTTTCTAGATATCGTTATGGAAATGAGTACTAAGATTCGGAAAGTGAGGAAAGCTTAGTCTCCGATATATTGAACAGTATGAGATAGTTGAAAGATTTGGAAATGTGGGATATCGTCTATGATTACCCGAAGATCTAGCTAGAATACATGATGTGTTTCATATTTCCATGCTTCGCAAGTATATAACAGATCCTTCACACATCCTAAGGGAACAATTGGTAGAATTGAACGAGAACTTGACCTACGAAGAGAAGCCTGTGCAAATCCTAGACCGGAAAGAGCAAGTCCCTCATAACAAAAGCATTCCCATAGTGAAGGTGTTATGGATGAACCATGGGGTAGAAGACGCCACATGGGAATGTGAAGATCAGATGCGAGTGCAACATCCTCACCTCTTTGAGACAGATATGAATAAATTTCGAGGACTAAATTTTTATTTAGGAGGGTTGAAATTGTAATATCCAATCCCTATTAGTAGTATTGGCGCCTAGATTTCGGTATAGAGCAAATAAGATACCGTAGGGTTACCCGATTAGAAATATTTCATTTATAGTGCACATGAGAGATATTAGACCCAATTTGATAATTTCACACTCGATCTGTGCGCCGGATGACCCTAGAATATTTTTGAAAATTTTCTCCATTGGCTTGGAAAATGAAATCCTAATTTACTACACGAATTTTCATTTAAGGGTGATGTATGGAACAAGCCTTTGTTGAGAAACATAATCCATATATTAGAGAATAGACCAATTAGAAGAAATCACATGGATTGCCAAGTTGGAATTTCTAGTTAGTTCTTTGGACTATTCTAACTAGATAGTTACAAATGAACTAATTACATAATTAGTTTTCAACTAATGGAAAATTAGTAATTTTAAGTAAGTTGAAGGGCAAAATGGTCAGTTGAGGGAGCACTATATATATGTTAGAAGTGTGTAGAAATTTGAAGAGAATTAAAAGTAACACTTAGAGCAAAATAAGAGACCAAATTCGTGCATGGTGAAGGAGGGCTGCTACAGTGAAATTTTATTTTTTTTTAATGATTTTTCATGTGTAATCAAGCCAAAATAAGGTTACATACCAATCCCTAAGCTCAATTGAAGCCTCAATTAGTGGAAATTCAAGAAAAAGAGGTAAGAAAAGCATTGTTTTATGAGTTTGATAAGTGAACTTTCAAGAATGCTTCAATTGACATTCTTATGTGTATTCTCGGCTTAGATTGAGTTGAATTCTAGTGTGGAGCTTGAAGGAGTCATCAATTTGAAGAAATTGGCAAGGTAAGAATTAGAGTTTTTGGTAATTTTGTTGTAGAGATTTTAATTGGTTGTAATTACGGCTTTAGAATGAAATTGGCATGATTTTGTTGTAATTGGAACAAGAAATTGAGGAAAGGAATGTGTTGGAACCTAGGGTGAAATTCTGCCACTTTAGGAAAGTTAGGGATTTAGTGGTGTTTTGATTGAATTGTTGTGTGTAAATGGTGCATATTGTAAATTGAATGTATATGGTTGATGGGAAAAACAAAAATGAAGAAAATAGGACATAATTGTCCATTTTGAAAAGGTGAAGGGCATTTATGTCCAAATAAGTTATAAGGCGTTCAATAATTTTCAGGACGCCGGATGGTGAGTTAGATTAGATTAAATGGCTCCGAAAATAATAATCGGGAAATAGTATGCATCCGGGCTTTGTATGCCGATTAGGGCGTTTAGTAGTTAAATGAGATTCTAGCATTCGATTTGGTTCTAAATGTCATTTATGGGGCGTAGGTGAAGATAACCGAGAGCAATAACGGGAGTAGAAATCAGGAGCGAAATTGAGCGCGGATCGATTGTGAGTGGAAATCTGCCATTTCTTTTACTTTTTGTTTATTATGTTTTCGCATAATGAATATGTATGTTTTATGAGCTTTCGATGCATAAACATAATTTATGATCTTGATATATATATTCATAGACATGCTTTTACATGTTTGATTTGAGAAACAGTTTTAAAATTTCTGCATTTGTTTTAAAGGCCATTGGTACCCTTAGATTATAGTGGTGATGATTGTTTTAGACTCGGCCGGTATATCCCGTGCACAAGGGCAGGTCTTGGGGGTGTGTCACTAACTCCGGCAAGTCGGGATGTCGAGTCATGCGAGTCACTCTATGTGTACGGGGTATTGTCTCGCTATATGCATGCGATGTAGGATTCCGTAGCATAGCCAGTGAGATGTCTTGAGATGTCACTGTGGGTGCTGCTAGTTGAGGTGCCCCGTGACCTACTCACGTGTGCGGTGCTAGTTGAGTCGCTGCATGAGTATAGAGCTTTAGGGTTACCATTGGTACAGTTTAGAAAGAAAATGGCCGAGCGAGGATTTTACTAGTTTTCGATTTACCAATAGCATTTATGCATTTATATGCACACAGCAGTTATTATATTATACTAATTCTGGATGTGGTTTCTAAAGATGTAGATAAAACCCGCTCGGCAAGATTTTAATAGCATATGATGTTAGAAACCGTTTTACAGTTTTACATCAGTTTTAGAAGCATGATTTCTGCATGAACTTTAGAATTTGCTATCTATACATGATGTTATTTTATTAAAACTTTATTTGAACTCACTAAGCTCCTTTAGCTCACCCGTTTTGTCTTTTATATTTTCTAAACCCCTTTCCCAGGTGCAGGTCTCGGTACGCAAGCTGCTGATTCTCATATTGCTGAGTAGTGGGCCAAATCTGAAGATTATTTTTTGTATCTGTAAATGTGTTAAGTAGCACCCTTTACTTTATGCATAATAGTTTTAGGCATGTATATTTGTATATATGTTTTGAGCCAAGAAGAAGAGATTTTAATTTTATGATGATTGTTTTAACTTTTTATGATTATGCTTATTTTGTGATTCAAATGAATAATTGAGTTGTGTTGGATTTGATTTGGAAAGGACCGGAGGTCCGAATTGGCAGTATTGAGATGTATTGAAAATAGAAGTGAAATATTTTTGCAGGTTTTATATGGATTTTCTGAAAAACAGGGGAAACTCTGTTCGTTTGTTTTAAAAATTAAGATGTCATTTTCATGTATATTACAAGGTTTTCTCAGTAATAGCAAGAATTAAAAAGGGGTTCGCCTCGCGAAATTTCTCAACTTACCCAGTTAGGTTCAGAGGAACTTTCATCGGGGAACCTGACAGGGCCGCTGAGATCTATAGTAGAGGGTCTCGAGTCGGGTTCTGTCATCTAAACTAGCAACACCCACTGTAACATCTGTAGACATCTCACTAGCTATACAGCGGTATCCTACATCGTCTACATATAGCAAGATAATACCCCGTACACATAGAGTGACTCACATGACTCGATAACCGGACTTTGTGGAGTTAGTAACTCACGCCCCCAATACTTGCCCATGCGTATGACATATACCAGTTGGGTCTTAAACCATCACCACAACTATAAATCTAAAGGTATCAATAGCCTTTAAAACTAATTTAGTAGTTTTAAAATTATTTATTAAACTGACTATATAAATGCATATTTATAACTGTATACCAAAATCGTAAATCATGCTTATCCATTAAAAGCACATAAAACATACAATTTCAATATGCGAAAACATATTAAGCGAAAGATAAACTATGACAGATTTTCACTTACCAACTACTCTGATCTCAATTCTTCTCCGGACTTTTACTCCCTTTGCCGCTCTCGGCTTTCTTCACCTATATCCCATAAATGACTATTAAAACCTTTATAATCACAAAATTTCACTTAACTAATAAACGCCCCAATCGGCTTATAAAGTTCAGATGGATACCATTTTTCAAGTTTCATTTACAAAGTCATTCCATCTTATTTAATTCACCATCCCACGCCGTGAAAATTGTTTAACACCCTATAAATTTGGTTGGATATAATTGCCCTTCACCTTACTAAAATGGACAATTATATTCTATTTTCTTCATTTTTGATTTTTCATTAACTATATACATCTCATTGACACAAGGAATTATTCATATACAACAATTTAACAAAAACACAACTCAGCCCTAAAAATCCCTAATTGGCCAAAATTACTATCTTTACCCAACATATTTTTTTTTCTTTCAATTTCTTGTTCTAATAATATTCAAATCAAGCCAATTTAATTTTAATGCCCTAATAACACCCAATTGAAGTTTTTACAATAAAATCACACCAAAACATATTTCTTACCTTACTAATTCCTTTACTTTGATGACTACTTTAAGTTCCACACTTGAATTCAACTAAATATAAATCAAGAATTCCTACAAAAACATCAATTAAAGTAATCTTGAAAATTCACACATCATTATTACAAAACAATACTTGTCTTACCTCTTTTGCTTGGATTTTCACTAATGAAAGCTTCAATCGATCTTAGGAACTTGTGTTTGGCTTTTTTTTTTTTTTTAGCTTGATCAAGTATGAAAACTCATAAAGAAGCCTTGGGTTTAACTGTAGCAGCATCCCTTTCACCTTGGTCGAATTTCCTCTCCTTGGCTCTCAATGTTATACTCTTAACTTAGCCAACATTTTTACACACTTCCTCCTTATATAGTGTTCTTCAAAAAGTCCAATTTATCCCTTAACTAACTCAAAATTTCTAAATTGCCATTAGTTCAAAATGGAAGGATTTAATTAGTTCCTTTCTAACTATTTAGTTAGAATAGTCAAAAGAACTAACTAGACCTCCCACTTGGCAATCCATGAACTTGTCTCTAATTGGTCCATTTTTTAACATATGGATTGTGTTTCTTAACAAAGCCTTGTTCTATGCATAACACTTAAATAAAAATTCATGTATTAAATTAAAATTTCCTTTTTCAAGCCAATAAAGAAAAATTTCAAAAATATTTCATGACTGTCCGATGCTCCGATTGAGTGTGAAATTATCAATTTAGGTCCAATACCTCTCATGTGCACCTTAAAAGATATTACGAATAGGGTTAGAATTGGGTAACCCTACAGTGTCTTTATCGCTTTATACTGAAATCTTGTCACCTATACTACTAGTAAGGATTGGATATTTCAATAGGGTTCGCTGTAAAAATAGACATTGTACTTGTCACCACTTTTGGGGCCACATTTGCCTCCTGTTAGGTCACTTCAAATACCTTGGCTTGGGTATGAGGTTTGCCTTGCTGCCCTCTGCATGATCATTCTCGACCGGCTCCCTTACTAGGCTGGCGTGAACTGTTCAGCCTTCTGAATTGGGAACCACATCGAATCTATCCTCAACCACCACTGCTTTGTCCCGAAGCTGGTGGTCTATTTCTAGCTTATTACTAGCTCTAGCATTTGGGAAATCTCTCATATAGTGGCCCTCTTGACCACACTTATAATAACTAGTAGTCCTCTTCGTACGATCCCCCAGATGTGCCTTGCCACATTTGTTACACAATAAAAAAATCCTTCTAACTCTCTTTAGTACTTCGGGATTCGAGTAATGGTTGCCTAATGGAAGCTTGACTTAATTGAGCTCCTTGGCTTAGTTTTTGACTGCTAGATCATGTTGATCTCTCAATCGTTCTTGCGAATTTACTAGGTCTTCCCCGAGAAGCACCTATCCAGGCCATTTTCTGGCCCGGCTATTTCAATTTAGGAATGGCTTCCATATTGATCTCTCATCCGTTCTTGTGAATTTACTAGGTCCTCCCCGAGAACTACCTATCTAGTTCCTTTTCTGGCCCAGCTGTTTCAGTTTAAGAATGGCTACCATGCTTCTTTCAACTCGAGTTGCAGCTTCCACCAATGCTTCGTACTGAGTGTGAGCTGCCCATACCACATCAGCCCTGATCCAAGGATTGAGGCCGACTGCATTCCGATTAGCCTTCTGCTCTTCATTATTAACTATAAAGGGAACGACACGGAGGAGCTCTAAAAACTTATTTTTATACTCTGCCACGGAGAGAAGACCCTGTTCTAGCTTAAAGAAATCTTCTATCTTTGCATCTTTATAACTTTTATGTTAGAACTTATCCAGAAATTCCCTTTTGAAAAGTGCCCAAGACACCCCATCAGAATTCCTCCTCTACAAGGCCTTCCACCAGTCTTTCACCCCTTCATTCAATAGAAATACAGAGTATGCAACCATCTGTTCTTTAGTACATCCCATTACCTGAAATATTTCTTCGTTGTTCTCTAACTAGGATATGGCTCTCTTAGGGTCTCCTGTACCGTCATACAGCTTACGCCCAATTTCTTGGCACGCTCAATAGACACTCTTGTCTCCCTTAGCTGCTGGATTGCTACCGCTAGTATCTGGGCCATCTGAGCTACATTTATGTTTCCACCCTCTGGCTTGATAGGCAGGATAACTCAGGAGGAGCCTGAGGCATGGAAACATTTACCGACTCACTCTCATACTCCTCTTCAGACGCAAGAACCTCCGCAGCTGTTCTCCTAATACGTGAGTCCCTATGACGATGATATTTTCTATGAATTTAATAATGCAAATGATTATCAAATGCATAGAATTCAATTTAATAAACTTAGAAATATTTGCATACAATTCCGAGGATCTCATTCTAAAATTAACTTTTTAACTAAAAACTTCAAAATTTGAGCTCTGATAGGATCCGCCCCAAAACCTTCTACTGTAGATCGGAGTGGCCTTGCAGGGGACCCTAATGAAAGTTCCTTAGAATCTACTGTTTAAGTTGAGAAATTCTGCAAGGCAAACTCCTTTTTAATTCTTACTATTACGGAGAAAATTCTAGAATATACGTGAAAATAACTGATTAATTTTTTAAAAAAATGATAGAGTTTTTCTTGTTTTTATGAAAATCCAATACAATGCCTGCAAAGAAAATTATACTTCTATTTCAAACAGCTTCTCAACTTCTAAATTGGACCTCTGGTCCTTTTCAAAACCAAATCCAAACTCAACTCAACAATTTCATTTCAATCACAAAATTGGCATACTAATAAAAAGTGAAACAATCATCAGAATATTGAAACATCTTCTTGTTTGTTCCAAACATATTTACAAAATACACAAGTTTATAACTACTATGTAGAAATCAAAATGTGCTACTTAGCACATTTATATTTACAAAATGATCGTTAAACTAGGCCCATTAATTAGTTATAGGAGAATCAGCAATTTGAGCACCGAGGTCTGGACCTGGAGAGGGTTTAGAAAACTTAAAACACAAAACATGTGACCTAAAAGAGCTTCATGAGTGCACTTAAGATTTACAGTAAAAATAAAATTCTGCATAAATATTCAATTCTAAAAAATATGTATAAAACATGCTTCTAAAATTTTTATAAAATTGCAAAATGGTTTTTAATGTCATATACTAATGAAATCTTGCCGAGCAGGATTTCATTATATTTTCAGAAAACAATATCCAAAATCTGTAAGACATAATAACTAACATGTACATATATAAATATGTAATGTGCGTTTGGTAGCTCGAAAACTATTAAAACTCTCACTCGGCCATTTTCTTTCTAAACTGTACCAATGGTAACCCTAAAGATTTATACTCACGCAACGACTCAACTAGCACTGCACAACGCGAGTAGGTCGTAGGGCATCTAAACTAGCAACACCCACTGTGACATCTCAAGACATCTCACTGGCTATATAGCAGAATCCTACATCACCTACATATATCGAGACAATGCCCTGTACACATAGAGTGACTCACATGACTTGATAACCCGACTTTTCAGAGTTAGTGACTTATCCCCCAATACATACCCATGCATATGGGATATACTGGCCAGGTCTTAAACCATCACCATAACAATAAGTCTAAGGGTACCAATGGCCTTTGAAACTAATTTAGTAGTTTTAAAACTGTTTCTCAAACCGAATATATAAATGCATATTTATAAATATATACTGAAATCGTAAATCATATTTATGCATTAAAAGCACATAAAACATACAATTTCATTGTGCAGACATATTAAACGAAAGATAAACCATGATAGATTTTCACTCACCAACCGCTCCGAGCTTAATTCTTCTACGGACTTTAACTCCTTTTACCGCTCTCTGTTTTCTTCATCTACATTCCATAAATGATGGTTAAAACGTTTATAATTGCTAAAATTTCACTTAACTAATAAGCGTCCTAATTAGCTTAAAAAGCCTCAGATGGATACCATTTTCTAATTTTTATTTACAAAGTCATTCCATCTTATTTATTTCACCATCCCACGCTGTGAAAATTGTTTAACACCCTATAAATTTGGTTGGACAAAGTTGCCCTTTACCTTACCAAAATGGACAATTATGTCATATTTTCTTTATTTTTGATTTTTCATCAACCATATACATCCCATTGATACAAGAAATCATTCATATACAACAATTTAACCAAAACACAACTCAACCCTAAAAATCCCAAATTGGCCGAAATTACCATTTTCACCCAACACATTTTTTTTTTCAATTCTTGTTCTAATGATATTCAAATCAAGCCAATTTAATTTCAATGCCCTAATAACATTCAATTGAAGTTTCTATAATAAAATCACTCTAAACCATAATTCTTACCTTATGAATACCTTTACTTTGATGACTCCTTTAAGATCCACACTTGAATTTAACTAAATATAAATCAAGAATTCCCATAAAAATATCAATTAAAGCAATCATGAAAATTCACACATCATTATTACAAAACAATGCCTTTCTTACCTCTTTTGCTTGGATTTGCACTAATGAAAGCTTCAATTAATCTTAGGAACTTGTGTTCAGATTTTTTTATAGCTTGATCAAGTATGAAAACTTATAAAGAAGCCTTGGGTTTAATTGTAGCAGCATCCCCTTCACCTTGGCCGAATTTTCTTTCCTTGGCTCTCAATGTTATACTCTTAACTTAGCCAAAATTTCTACACACTTCCTCCTTATATAGTGTTCTTTGAAAAGTCCAATTTATCCCTCAACTAACTCAAAATATCTAAATTGCCATTGGTTCAAAATGGAAGGATTTAATTTGTTCCTTTCTAACTATTTAGTTAGAATAGTCAAAGGAATTAACTAGACCTCTCACTTGGCAATCCATGAACTTGTCTCTAATTGATCCATTTTTCTAACATATGGATTGTGTTTCTTAACAAAGGCTTGTTCCCCCTTAAAAAAAAATTCATGTATTAAATTAAATTTTCCTTTTCTAAGCCAATAGAGGAAAATTTCAAAATTATTCCATGACTACCCGACGCTCTAACCGAGTGTGAAATTATCAATTTAGGTCTAATACCTCTCACGCACACCATAAAAAAAATATTACTAATAGGGTTGAAATTGGGTAACCTTATGGTGTCTTTATCGCTTTATATCGAAATCTAGACACCTATACTAGTAGTAGGGATCAGATATACAACTCTTGTCGTATATTATAGGAAGAAGTCCTATCCCCCTCAATATTTTTTTTAATAAACACCTATTTAGTGATTTTTTCAGATGATTGACCGAATTCAGCTCTGATCTTACAAAATCTAGGCTCATTACCCCATATACTAGCAATTGCTTAATTATACTGTGTCTTAGATGTATATGTCTACTTTTTCATTATGGATGTTACTTCTTGTTCTAGCTATTACAGCTTGACAATCACAATGGATTGAAATTGATGTAAAAGGGTGAGTATTAATGGAAAGATCAGTATAAGAGTTCTCAACCACTTAGCTTCAGTACAAGCCTTTTGCAAAGCTATCAATTCTAACTCCATAGTAAATTAAGCTATGCATGCTTGTTTAGTGGATTTTCAATACACAACACCTCATCTTAAGGTGAACACAAATTCACTAGTAGATTTAATTTCATTGGATTTTGAGATCCAGTTTACATCACAATAACCTTTCAAGATAAGTGGCGATTTACTATATATGATTCCATAATTCTTAGTGCTTATCAAATATTTCACAGTATGTCTAAGGTAATTTAATGCTTTTTACTTTATTTCTGAGTATATCTACTTAGTCTTCTTACTGCATATGCTATACAGGCATAGTATTGTTCATTAAATACATGAGGCTATATATTATTTAAGCATATTAGATTTGATTATCACTATATTTATTATTTTTTAATAGTTTAGTACTAGCATCATAGGATGTTGCCACTGGCTTAAATGCAAAATAGCCAAACTTCTTTAAGAATTTTTCTATATATTGTTCTTGAGATAATAAAAGAACGTTATATATTCTCACTATCTTAACCTCAAGTATTACATCCATTTCTCCTATATCTTTCATATCAAACTTTATAGAGAGAAATCTCCTAATCTTAACTATCACTTTTATACTAGGACTGAATATCAACATGTCATCCACATAGAGACAAAAAACTACAAAGTTTTTAGTATCAAAGATTTAAAAGTAAACATATTTATTTGAATCATTTATCATATAGCCATTTGATACCAAAACACTGTCAAATTCGCATGCTATTATATACGTGCTTGTTTCAAACTATATATTGATTTCATAAGTTTGCATGCTTTATATTCTGTTCTTGGTTATACAACCTTTCAGCTATATCATATAAATTTCCTCTTCTAAATCTCCCTTTAGAAGGTAGTATTAACATTCATTTGATATATGTATATGCAAATAAAACGCTAATGGATCTTATTCTTGTTACAAGAGCATGAATATCAAAGTTACCTAAATATTTCTTTTATGTGAACCCTTTAAAGGGGGGGTGCGGGGGCTGCTACAGTAACCTTTCAAGTTTTTTTTTCCATGATTTTTCATGCTTAATCAAGCCAAAATAAGGTTACATACTAATCCCTAAGCTCAATTGAAGCCTCAATTAGTGGAAATTCAAGAAAAAGAGGTAAGAAAAGTATTGTTTTATGGGTTTGATAAGTGAGCTTTCAAGAATGCTTAAATTGATGTTCTTGTGTGTATTCTTGGCTTAAATTGAGTTGAATTCTAGTGTGGAGCTTGAAGGAGTCATCAATTTGAAGAAATTGGCAAGATAAGAATTAGGGTTTTTGATGATTTTGATGTAGAGATTTCAATTGGTTGTAATTAGGGCTTTAGAATGAAATTGGCTTGATTTTGTTGTAATTAGAAGAAGAAATTGAGAAAAGGAATGTGTTGGAACCTAGGATGAAATTCTGTCACTTTAGGAAAGTTAGGGATTGAGTGGTGTTTTGATTAAGTGGTTGTGTCTAAATGGTGCATATTGTAAATTAAATGTATATGGTTGATGGAAAAATAAAAAATAAAGATAATGGGACATAATTGTTCATTTTGGTAAGATGAAGGGCAATTATGTCCAACTAAGTTATAAGGTGTTCAATAATTTTTAGAGCGCCTGATGGTGAGTTAGATTAGATTAAATGGCTTCGTAAATAAAAATTGGGAAGTAGTATGCATCCGGGTTTTGTGTGCCGATTAGGGCGTTTAGTAGTTAAATGAGATTCTAGCATTCGATTTGGTTCTAAATGTCATTTATGGGGCGTAGGTGAAGATAACCGAGAGCAATAACGGGAGTAGAAATCAGGAGCGAAATTGAGCGCGGATCGATTGTGAGTGGAAATCTGCCATTTCTTTTACTTTTTGTTTATTATGTTTTCGCATAATGAATATGTATGTTTTATGAGCTTTCGATGCATAAACATAATTTATGATCTTGATATATATATTCATAGACATGCTTTTACATGTTCGATTTGAGAAACAGTTTTAAAATTTCTGCATTTGTTTTAAAGGCCATTGGTACCCTCAGATTGTAGTGGTGATGATTGTATTAGACCCGACCGATATATCTCATGCACATGGGCAGGTCTTGCGTGTATGTCACTAACTCCGGGAAGTCGGGATGTCAAGTCATGTGAGTCGCCCTATGTGTACGGGGTATTGCCTCGCTATATGTATACGATGTAGGATTCCGCAGCATAGCTAGTGAGATGTCTTGAGATGTCACTGTGGGTGCTGCTAGTTGAGGTGCCCCGTGACCAACTCATGTGTGTGGTGCTAGTTGAGTCGCTATGTGAGTATAGAGCTTTAGAGTTACCATTGGTACAGTTTAGAAAGAAAATGGCCGAGCGAGGATTTTACTAGTTTTCGATTTACCGATAGCATTTATGCATTTATATGCACATAACAGTTATTATGTTATACAGATTTTGGATATTGTTTTCCTAAGATGTAGATAAAATCCACTCGGCAAGATTTCATTAACATATGATATTAGAAACCGTTTTACAGTTTTACATCAGTTTTAGAAGCATGAATTCTCCATGAACTTTAGAATTTGCTATCTATACATAATGTTCTTTTATTTGAAATCTTATTTGCACTCACTAAGCTCCTTTAGCTCACCCGTTTTGTGTTTTATATTTTTTAAACCCCTTTCCCAGGTGCAAGTCTCGGTACGCAAGCTGCTGATTCTCCTATTCCTGAGTAGTCGGCCAAATTCGAAGATCATTTTTGTATATGTAAATGTGCTAAATAGCACAATTTATTTTATGCATAGTAGTTGTAGGCATGTATATTTGTATGTATGTTTTGAACCAACTAGAATAGATTTCGATATTATGATGATCGTTTTTATCTTTTTATGAGTATACTCATGTTGTGATTTAAATAAAACTATTGAGTTGTGTTGGATTGGATTTGGAAAGGACCGGAGGTCCGAATCGATAGTATTGAGATGTGTTTGAAATAGAAGTGAAATTTCTTTACAGGTTTTATATGAATTTTCTAAAAAACGGGGAAAACTCTGTCCATTTTTGTTAATTTAAGATGTCATTTTCATGTATATTACAAGACCTTCTCAATAGTAGCAAGAATAAAAAAGGGGTTCACCTCGCAGAATTTCTCACCTTTTCCAGTTAGGTTCGGAGGAACTTCCGTCGGGGTGCCCGGCAGGGCCGCTAGGATCTATAGTAGAGGGTCTCGGGTCGTGTCCTGTCACAATTAGCCATAAAAGGTTTAAAGAGAATGATGTCCATATTTTTCAAATCATTGGTCAATAGATGAAAGTCATGAATTTGAGAGGTAACATCTTTTTCCTTAGACATTTTGAAGTCCAAAACATTTGCAACAACATACTTTTAAGCACTAACATCTTTTAATGTATTTTTTTTCTTTAGTTGTGCTCAAATTTTATGTGCATTTTTATATTTAGAATAAACATCATATAACTTATTAGACAATGTATTTAAAATGATATTACTGCATACCTTATTTACCTTATTCTATTTTAAAAATAATTGTGTAATTGTCTGTGTCTGGCTTTGTTGACTGTTATGTGAGATATTTTGTCAAGTTTATCTTATCTAAGGTATCATACGCTCAATCATTCCATTATTTGAAGTGCTTTCTACAAAAAAGTGGTATCTTAGTTGTTCTAAAAAAGATTTGGCAACAACCAACAAAGATGCATTCAATGTTGTATCCAAGCAATAGTCTTAAGATTGTTATGTAATATAGATTTTAGATGCAGGTTTTGATGTTTGTCAAGGCATACATGACACTGTCCTTAAGACTATTTTTGCCCCCATAAGATAATACTTGTTAACAAAACCAACACATACAAATTGTAACCACAAGTGCACGAGTCATGAATAAATAATAAAGTGACAAGTGAGTATCGTTCCAGAAGGATTGATGCTCTAAATTAATGCTAATTACTATAATATTAATAATTAAACTTTATCTAGGCTAATTTAAACACTAGAGTGGTTAAGAAAATCAATATTATTCTTGTGAATTCCATAGTAAAGGTGTTATAAGATCTTAATTTTACTCAACCATTCCCATGTTCTTAATGATTTGTGATTAATAATTATTCTTGTGATTTCATTAATCAAGGGTTTAAAACTAATCTCGTTACCTCTCCCGCGCCTCAAATGAGGTCCTATATATATATATATATAATCAAGTTGATATTCTGATCAAACTTATTTATCTATACATACATTATACTACCCTTAAGTGATTACCATAATTTTGTTAGTAATCAAGTTCAATTCTAACATATGAGTTAAACTTTCCCAAGAATACAACTCACATGTTTAAATCTCTAATCAATTTTTCAATCCAATTAGAAGCATTAAACTTAGAAAAGAATAAATGATAAACACAAGATATAGTTATTTATCAACTAATCATATTAAAAAATAGTACTTAGTAGAGTTACATCAAGCCTTAGAATAAGAAATTTAGCTATCTATAGTGAAACGCTCAATTACATTAATCCAAAGGTTCACAAGAGTAATCATGTTCAAACAACAAAATTACAATATAAACTTCAAATAAAAGTAAAGGAGACTAAGAGAGAAGGGAAAACTATTTAGAGAAACTCTTGGGGCTTTCAATCTTCAAGATTTCAAGCTTTTAAATGTTTTTTTTTTTTTAATACTAGAAACTCTTTGTTTTTTCTCTAATTTTGTGCTTTCATGACAAATGAGGCTTTCAATCTTCTTTTTATAAGCTTAAAGAATGAGCTCAAAAATTAGTGCATGAAGTTCAAAACACATTTAGGGTATTGGTAGTGCCTATGCTGGGGCATTATAGCAAATGTTATATCAGCTCACTGTTCACAACACTGTAGCATGTTACTGTAGCAATCAACTATAGCATATTCAACATTTTTTTTTTATTTTCTTTGAATTTTTTTATCCAAAATAGCTCCATTAACTTTAAACCTATAAAATGATAATAACATATATAAAAGCCATATATTTTTATTTAAATTGAGCAATTACCAAGTTTAGGAGCTCAAAACAATAGATGTAAAATGCACTAATTAATATTCTTGACACAAATGAGCTAAATGATAATATAATATTCATGATTCAATGATAATATTGAAAGTTACAAAAGTGCACTCTCAAATGCAACTTTTTTAGAACACACGTAAGACATTTTGATTTGGATTGTAAGTTTTTTCAAGAATATAATTTAAATTGAATGCCAAAGAAATCTCTCCTTACATCTAAGATAGTCCAACAATATATAGAAAAAAGGTTAATGTTCATGCAACCACCAAATATTTTTCAAAAGCCCTAAAGTTGATTGTCTAAGGTGGCTTTTATGAAAGGTCACAACTAATCCCTAGTACCACAATGCCAATTTACTGCCTTATGTTGGCACTGCGACCAAGAATGGTTGCATCGCGGCACTAATCCAACTTGTAACTATTGCCACGATACCCAAACTCTAGCATCGCAGCAGTTGGTTACTGTCCCTACTGGTGTTATGGTACCACCTCATGGTGCCATAATGCTAGGCTTATAATCATGCGCCACATCTTCCCTTTTTTGGCCCCTTTTGTTACATCTTTCACTTTACTTGTTTATTTTGAAATAATATTAAAATTTCTAGCAATCCTCTCATTCGTCACATTTATCTTACGATTTAGAATTTATTCAATCTTTAATATATACTATTTTTTATTTATTATTATCTACTTAAACACTCTTGGATAGGATGTAGACCATAATTGGCCGGTATAAATTATGTTTAATTTGATATCTATAGCACAAATATATTTTATTGTAGAATTTTAATTTTTTTTCTTAAATTACAGAAAGGATATAAGAACTCCAAATTTCGATCTCAATAGAAAAATGGGATTACTATTAAATTACACTTACAACTATTTAAAAATGTTTATCATTAACGATAATAAAGATTATTTGATTGTAACTTATATTGAAAGAGTATCGAACTTCCTTATCCATTCACTCCCAAATAAAATACTCTAATTAGGTGTAAATGCAATGATTACTATTTTGGTGGGATGAGCCCACTTTTATCATAATCAATATCTTGTTCATTTAAAATAAATAAATCAATAATATTACATTTCTTAAATATCATCTTAAAATTTCATTTCAAATGATATGTCAAACAAAATTTTTATCTCAAATGATGTGTCAAACAAGTATTGAATGGAGAAATAGTATAATAAAAAATTTTGAAATAACATTTAAAAAAGGTGACATTAATAAAAAAAAATACCTTCTTAATTTATATAATTGCATAACAACATTTGAAGAATTTTGTAAAAAGAATGGGCAAGAAACAGGGAATGAAACAAATTTTATTTGGTTACTTTTTGTCTATACATATAAAATATGCAACAAGTATTTATACATAAATTTATAAACTTTAACGATAGCTTAGCAACTTTCGCTACTATTGTCAAAAATGGTTGTTGGCTACTTTTGTCAAAGGTGACATCCTTTTACTTTACATCTTCCCTCAAGTTAGTGAGGGAGCTTTCACAAACTCTTAACTTCTTTTGATAGTGGAGGAAGTTGACTTTAGGTAGAGGCTTCGTAAGAACATCTACGATTTGATATTTGGATGGTACAAGTAATGTTTCTAATGAGCCATCAATAATTTTTCATTAACAAAATAATAATTTAATTCAATATGTTTAGAGCGAGCATGAAATACTGAATTTTTAGGCATGTAGAGAGCACTAATATTATCACTGAAAAGGTGTGGTGGTTTTAAGAAAGGAATGTTAAGGTCTTTGAATAAGTATGCAATCTATGTAACTTTGGCTGCAATTGAAGCTAATGCTCTATATTCTACTTCTGCACTTAATCGAAAGATTCTGGGTTGTTTCATTGAAGTCCATGAGACCTAGTTGTGCCCAATGAAAACACAATACCCTGTAGTGCTTTATCTTATGTTCGTGGAACCAACCCAATCTGTATCACAAAAAGATAATATTGTTAATAGATTTTTAGAAGTGTATTTGACACCATAATTGATAGTTCCCTTGAGATATTTAAGCATTCTCTTAATAGCTCATAAATCAGCTTCTTATAGTGTTTGAAATTGTTGAGAATCTTTGTTCATGGCATGGACAATATCGGGTCTTGTGTTCATGCAACAATGCATCAATCTGATGTAATATTTATAGGTTGCATATCATTTATTAAGATTGAGTTTTGAGTACCACATGTGTAGATGATGGCGTCTTGTATTCATGCAACAATGCATCAATCTAATGTAATATCCATGGGTTGCATATCATTTATTAAGATTAAGTTTTGAGTACCATATGTGTAGATGATGGCGCATTATCCAACATTTTTTTTTGTCCAATAGATCTCTTGCATATTTGGATTGAGATAAGATCAAGCCACCATTGAGATATTGAATTTCAACTCTAAGAAGTAGTGTAATGTGCTTGAGTATTTGAGCACACATTTTGAGCTGAGTTGTTTGATTAGTTGTTGTATAACCTACGTATTATTTTTTATAATCACTATTAAGGAATAATTCTGGAATTATTCTGGAATAATTCCTTTATACCCTTCTACCATATATATACATGTTATTAATGTAAAATATTATTTCCTTATGTATGTTACTTTCCTATTATGTAATAAGGTTACAGCCTCTATAAAGGCTCCTTTGTACAGCTTTATATTATACAGTGAAATATATTCTCTTTACATTTCTAACATGGTATCAGAGCTTTGGTTTTTTCACTGTTGTTTTGCTTAGTTAGAGATTTGCCGGAATTTTTTCAAAACCCGATGGAATCTATCGAAATTTTTTGAAAAAGTCACCGGAAAATTTTGAAATCTTGCCGTTTTAGCCACCGCCCATCTCCAATTACTCAGAATCCTCTGGCCATTTCAACGCCGTCAACGACCCGTCGATTCGAGGCTGAAAACCGCTGGACGCGCCACCGGCCACTGTCACTTCAGATCTCGGCTATTCTACGGCGCCGTGACTGACACCGCCTACACTAAACGAATCCCACATCACCGATCGTTCAGTGCCGCCGACGATGCGCCAATCCAAGATCGAAAACCGCCGGACACGCCTGACAGGACCTGACTCGTGACCCTCTACTATAGATCCCAGCGGCCCTGCCGAGCACCCCGACGGAAGTTCCTCTGACCTAATGGGTAAGTTGAGAAATTTCACAAGGCGAACCCCTTTTTAATTCTTGCTACTACTGAGAGGATCTTGTAATATACATGAAAATGACAATCTTAATTTTAAGAAAAAAAAACAGACAGAGTTTCCCCTGTTTTTCGAAAAATCCATATCAAACTTGTAAAGAAATTCCACTTCTATTTCCAATATATCTCAATACTACCAATTCGGACCTCCGGTCCTTTCCAAATCAAGTCTAACACAACTCAATTATTCATTTGAATCACAAAATAGGCATAATCATAAAAAGTAAAAACGATCATCCTAAAATTTAAATCTCTTCTTCTTGGTTCAAAACATATATACAATTATACATGCCTAAAACTATTATGCATAAAGTAAAGAGTGCTATTTAGCACATTTACATGTACAAAAAATGATCTTCGGATTCGGCCCACTACTCGACAATAGGAGAATCAGCAGCTAGCGTATCTAGACCTGCACCTGGGAAAGGGGTTCAGAAAACATAAAACATAAAACACAAAACGGGTGAGCTAAAGGAGCTCAGTGAGTGCAAATAAAATTTCAATAAAATAACATTATGTATAGATAGCAAATTCTAAAGTTCATGCAGAAATCATGCTTCTAAAACTGATGTAAAACTGTAAAACGGCTTCTAACATCACATGCTATTGAAATTTTGCCGAGCGGGTTTTATCTACATCTTTGGAAAACTATATTCTGAATCTGTATAACATAATAATTGCTGGTGTGCATATAAATGCATAAATGCTATCGGTAAATCGAAACTAGTAAAATCCTCGCTCGGCCATTTTTTTTCTAAACTGTACCAATAGTAACCCTAAAGCTCTATACCCACGCAGTAACTCAACTAGCACCGCACACGTGAGTAGGTCACGGGGCACCTCAACTAGCAACACCTACAGTGACATCTCAAGACATCTCACTGGCTATGCAGCAGAATCCTACATCGCATGCATATAGCGAGATAATACCCCGTACACATAGAGCGACTCACATGACTCGACATCCCGACTTCCCGGAGTTAGTGACACACCCCCGAGACCTGCCCATGTGCACGGGATATACCGGCCGGGTCTATTACAATCATCACCACTATAATCTGAGGGTACCAATGGCCTTAAAAACGAATGCAGAAATTTTAAAGTTGTTTCTCAATTCGAACATGTAAAGGCATGTCTATGAACATATATCAAGATTATAAATCATGGTTATGCATCGAAAGCTCATAAAACATGCATATTCATTATGCAAAAACATAATAAACGAAAAGTAAAAGAAATGGCAGATTTTCACTCACTACCGCTCCACACTCAATTTCGCTCCCGATTTCTACTCCTGTTATTGCTCTCGGTTATCTTCACCTACGCGCCATAAATGACATTTAGAACCAAATCGAATGCTAAAATCTCATTTAACTACTAAATGCCTTAATCGGTACACAAAGCCTGGATGCAAACTACTTCCTGATTTGTATTTACGGAGCCATTTAATCTAATCTATCTCACCATTCGGCGCCCTGAAAATTATTGAACGCCTTATAATCTTGGTTGGACATAATTGCCCTTCACCTTTCCAAAATGGACAATTATGTCCCATTATCTTCATTTTTTTATTTTTCCATCAACATATACATTCAATTTACAATATGCACCATTTACACACAACCACTTAATCAAAACACCACTCAATCCCTAACTTTTCTAAAGTGGCAGAATTTCACCCTAGGTTCCAACACATTCCTTTTCTCAATTTCTTCTTCCAATTACAACAAAATCAAGCCAATTTCATTCTAAAGCCCTAATTACAACCAATTGAAATCTCTACATCAAAATCACCAAAAACCCTAATTCTTATCTTGCCAATTTCTTCAAATTAATGACTCCTTCAAGCTCCACACTAGAATTCAACTCAATCTAAGCCAAGAATACACACAAGAACATCAATTTAAGCATTCTTGAAAGCTCACTTATCAAACCCATAAAAAAATGTTTTTCTTATCTCTTTTTCTTGAATTTCCACTAATTGAGGCTTTAATTGAGCTTAGGGATCGGTATGTAACCTTATTTTGGCTTGATTAAGCATGATAAATCATGAAAAAAAACTTGAATAGTCACTGTAGCAGCACCCCCCTTTGAAGCTCGAATTTCTCTCTTTTTTGTCTAAGTGTTAGTTTTGATCTCTCTTCAAATTTCTACACACTTCTAACATATATACAGTGCTCCCTCAATTGACCATTTTGCCCTTCAACTTACTCAAAACTTCTAATTTGCCATTAGTTCAAATGAAAAGATTTAATTGATTTCTTTATAACTATCTAGTTAGAATAGTTAAAAGAACTAACTAGAGTTTCTAACTTGGCAATCCATGAGATTGTTTCTAATTATTCCATTCCTTAATATATGGATTGTATTTCTCAACAAAGACTTGTTCCATTCATAACTTAAATAGAAATTCATGTAGTAAATTAGGATTTCCTTTTCTAACCCAATAGAGAAAAATTTCAAAAATATTCTAGGGTCGTCCGGTGCACCGATCGAGTGTGAAATTACCAAATTAGGTCTAATATCTCTCATGTGGACTATAAAGGAAATATTTCTAATAGGGTTAAAATTGAGTAACCCTACGGTGTCTTATTTGCTCTATACCAAAATCTAGGCGCCAATACTACTAATAGGGATTGGATATTACAGTGCCGCCGGAGGATTTTCTTTTCTAACCCAATAGAGAAAAATTTCAAAAATATTCTAGGGTCGTCCGGTGCACCGATCGAGTGTGAAATTACCAAATTAGGTCTAATATCTCTCATGTGGACTATAAAGGAAATATTTCTAATAGGGTTAAAATTGAGTAACCCTACGGTGTCTTATTTGCTCTATACCAAAATCTAGGCGCCAATACTACTAATAGGGATTGGATATTACAGCGCCGCCGGAACTTCGCTGCTGCCGATTACTTTCACTTCAGATCCCGGCCGTTATACGGCGGCGTGACCGCCACCGTCCAGACCAAAATACTCCTCAGTCACCGACCGTTCAAATGCCGCCGAGTTTACCACAATCAGAGGTCGGAACAAACTGGACGCGCCCTATGAAGTTTACTAGTTTCTGTTAAGGGCCTATTTACAAACTTTTCAGTATTTTCAGGTCAAATCATAATTTTCTATTCTTTTGGGTCTGTTTTGTAATTTTCAAAAGTTTTGAGGCAATTTTGTAATTATAATATTTTAAAGGATCATTTTGTAATTTTTAGAAAAATTAGGGGCATTTTGTAATTATTATATTTTGAGGGGTTATTTTATAATTATTAAAAGTTAGGGGGTTTACTTGTAATTAATACAAGTTTAGTATTTAAAAAAAAAAAAGCGTTTTCTTTTTGGAATATATGGATAAATGTAGTATTTCTGCCAGTTCTACTCTACTTTAGCCATGCCACATATCTGGAACATCTCAAGGTGCGACTTTTATAGGAGCTGTTGTTACTACTAAACAGGATAGTGTGGATCGTTCCCTTAATCTTAAATCTTTACTCCGTCTACTCCTCTTTTCTGGTAAACCCTTAATTTCTGCTTCTTCCAATATTTCAGATAATTGTTTTTGGTATTTTGACTCTGCATGTTATAATCACATGACTTCTGATCCTACAATTTTCTCTTCTAAAACTCTTAATTCCTATTTACCATCTATTCAAACTGCTAATGGTTCTCTCATGAAAGTTAACCATGTTGGTCACGTGTCTTGCCTAATCTTTCTATATCTAACACCTTTTTTATTCCTAACCTTACCTTAAATCTTTTGTCTGTTGGTTAATTATATAAAAAAGGTATTGTTTCTACGAACTTGGTCTTAATGTCTTGTTTACTGCTTCTGGTTGTTGTGTGCAGGATCCAAAGACTGGTTGGACGTTTGGGATAGTCCGTAAGCTTAGACATCTGTATGAACTCATCTCTTTAGATTTATCCTCTCTATATCATTTGTCTGCAGCATCTACCTATTCAGTACCTTCGTTACATCTTTGGTATTCTCATTTGGGTCATGCGTCAATCAATCGCATCCGATCTCTAGTATCCAGTGGTCACTTAGGTATTGTTTCTGATAATAAAGATGATTGCCTTATATGTCCTTTAGCTAAACAATCAGCCTTACCTTTTGATAATAGTACTATTGTCTCTCATGCTCCATTTGATCATATACATTCTGATATATGGGGTCCTTCTCCAAATCCTACAATGGGAGGATCCAAATATTTTGTGATCTTCGTTGATGACTATTCTCGGTATACTTGGTTGTTCCTTATGAAACAACGATCTGAATTTACTAAAATTTACCGAGACTTTGCTCAGATGGTTAAAACTCAGTTCTCGTGTCCTATTAAGGTTTTTCGCACTGATAATGCTATGGAGTATAGAGATTCTGATTTTTTAAATCTTTTACAGGAACACGGTACTATATGTTAAAGGTTTTGTCCTGGTACATCTCAGCAAAATGGGAGAGCTGAATGTAAACACAGACACATTTTAGATACTACTCGTGTTCTTCTTATCTCTTCCTTATATCTTGAACGTTTTTAGGGAGAAGCTGCTTTAACCGTTGTCTTTACCATTAATCGTATTCCTTCTCCTGTTATAGAGAACAAGTCACCTTATGAGCGTCTTTATGGAACTCCACCTAATTACAAACTCCTCAAAGTATTTGGTTGTGTTTGTTTTGTTCTACTTCAAAAATATGAGCATACTAAACTCGAGTCATATACTCGATTATGTTGCTTATTGGGATATGGGATAGAACATAAAGGTTATAGGTGTTGGGATCCTATATCTAACCGTCTTTGTGTTTCTCGTTATGTAGTCTTTCTCGTGCATACGATGTTTTTCTCTGTATCTAACTTAAAATCTGTGTCTCCTCCTATGTCACAATTTTTTACAAATAATTCTGTTGATCTTTTTTCTGATACTTTACCTACAGATATTTTTTCTGAGTTTCATACAGGTGAATCTGCTAAAACGACGCCTGCTTCTGAGCCTTCTACCTCGTCTGAAGGATCTACTCTCAACATCCCTGAGGCCTTCTCTATACCCTCTCTTCGTCATTCTTCTCGGGTAAGAGAACTTCCTGTTAAACTTCGTGATTATCATTGTTTCTCTACTACCTTTTCTTTATATGAGCCTCAATCATATTCCGAGGTTAGTTCTAATTCTGTTTGGCAACAAGTAATGACAGAAGAATTGCAGGCCCTTAAGAAGTCGCATACTTGGGATTTTGTTACTCTTCTTTCTAATAAAACTGTCATTGGATGCAAATGGGTGTACAAGATCAAGACCAAATCTGATGGATCTATTGAGCATTATAAAGCCCACCTGGTTGCCAAAGGCTTTACCCAAGAATATGGAATAGATTATGAAGAAACTTTTGCCCCAGTTGCTAGACTTACTTCTGTTCAAAGTTTATTAGCTGTTGCTGCAGTTCGTGGTTGGACATTATTTCATATGGATGTCAAAAATGCTTTCCTTAATGGTGATCTCACTGAAGAAGTATATATGAAGCCTCCTCCCGGTTATCCACATCCTTCAGTCAAAGTCTGTAAACTTTGTCGTGCTCTGTATAGTCTTAAACAAGCTCCTCGTGCATGGTTTGCAAAGTTTAGTGGGACTATTCTTCAGCATGATTTTCAGTCTAGTCCCTATGACTCAGCTCTTTTTGTCCGCAAGACAGCACAAGGTTGTGTTCTCCTACTTATCTATGTTGATGATATGATTATCATAAGTGATGATCTTCTTGGTATTTTCACTCTCAAGAACTTTCTTCAGCAACACTTTGAGATGAAAGATCTTGGCAACCTTAGTTATTTCCTTGGCCTTGAAGTACTATCCGACTCTACAGGGTATTATCTTTCTCAGGCTAAATATGCATCCGATCTACTTGCTAAAGCTGGGTTGACAGACAGTAAGACTGCCTCTACTCCTCTAAAGCCTAATGCCAAACTCCGATCTTCTGATGGTACTCTTCTAAGTGATGCTACCATTTATCGTCAATTGGTTGGTAGTTTGGTCTACCTTACAGTTACTCGCCCAGACATTGCTCATGCTGTTTATGTTGTGAGTCAGTTTATGGCCACTCCTCCTACCTCTCATTACGCAGTAGTTCTTTATATCTTACGTTATCTCAAAGGTACACTCTTTCACGGTCTCCATTTTTCAGCTCACTCTCCTCTTATGTTACGAGTTTATGCTGATGTGGATTGGGCGGGTGATCCTACGAATCGTAAATCAACTACTGGATTTTATCTTTTCTTGGGTGATTCTCTTCTTTCGAGGAAAAGTAAGAAACAGACAGCTGTTGCTCGCTCGAGTACTGAAGTTGAATACTGTGCTCTTGCAGATACTACCCAAGAAATTATCTAACTTCGCTAGCTTCTTGAAGATATGAGTATTTCTCATACTAGAGCTACACCTCTTTACTGTGACAATCAAAGTGCTATCCAAATTGCCCACAATGATGTGTTTCATGAGCAAACTAAACATATTGAAACAGATTGTCACTTTGTTCGGCAACACGTTTCTCAAGGCACTATCATGCTTCACTCCATCTCATCTGAGAAGCAACCTGCTGATATTTTTACCAAATCTCTTCTTCCGCGCTATTTTCATGCTTTAGTCTCCAAACTCAAACTTGCTTCTACTACGCCATCTTGAGTTTGAGGGGGTGTATTAAGGAATAATTCTAGAATAATTCCTTTATACCCTCCTACCATATATATACATGTTATTAATATAAAATATTATTTCCTTATGTATGTTACTTTTCTATTATGTAATAAGGTTACAGCCTATATAAAGGCTCCATTGTACAGCTTTATATTACACAGTGAAATGTATTCTCTTTACATTTTTAACAATCACAAAATCATCAACAGAAACAAGCATTAAGGTTAAAGATGAATGGATTTGTAAAATGAAAAGAGAAGGATCAACTTCACTACATTTGAAGCCAAGTTGAATAAGATACTGAGATAATCTTTCAAACCAAGCTCGGGGTGCTTGTTTCAAACTATAAATAGATCTATTTAACTTACACACATGATTAACGAACTTTAGATGAGCAAAACTTGAGGGTTGCTCATAAAGATTGTTTCCTTGATAAATCCTTGTAAAAAGGCATTTTTGAAATCCAATTAATGCATGCACCAATTTGAGGATATGGTAATTGATAAAATTAATCATACAGTCATTGGTTTTACCACTAGGCTAAAAGTTTCTTCAAATTCAGACCAAGTATTTGAGAAAACCATTGGGCAACTAATAAAGCTTAATAGCAATCTATTAAGCCATCATTTTTATATTTGATCAGGAAAAATCCACTTTGATCCAAATATATTTGATTCAATTGGTCGTGGAACCATGTACCATATATCATTAGTGTTTAAAGCTTGTAATTCATATTTGATTGTAGCAAGCCATTTAGGTTGTTTTAAGGTAGTTTTCCATGATCCTCGTTCCTTATAAGTAATAAGAGCCATATCATTAATTAGACTAAGATTCTGTAAAAGCTTATGCCATATGATCATATGATGAGATGAAGAAGTATCTATAGTATTTTGGCATTGAGATGAAGATTCATAGTTGGTCGGAACCTTGAGCTTCCCAAAAAGCTTTGTGAGATGTTAAGTGAGTAGAGTTTGAGTTATTTTCTGGTTCCTTTGTACTTGTAATGCTTTGAGGATCAAAGTTTGTATTTGGAGAAAGTTCTGAATAAAGGGAGTTGCTTGTGTTTTGCTGAATTTCATTTTGCTTTAAAGATTTTGAAAGTAAGTCAATTTCTTGATTTTGATCAGATTTGTTATTGTCGCAACTTTGTGCACAGTGGCATTGTTGACTATTTTCTTATATGAGCGATTCAGGATTCTAACTCTAGAAAGGTGATCTATTCAGGATATTCCTGAACATGTGTACTTGAAGAGGTGTTATTTTTTCAAGAAAAAATATTTTCATCAAATATTACACGTCTTGAAATATAAATGTATTTTAAGGAAGGATAGAGACAATGATAGCCCTTGGGCATAGGGCTATATCCCAAAAGTACGTGGATAAGGTTTTTTGAAAAATATCTTTTTTCATGATCTTCCAAGTAAGGATAACACCCACAATCAAAGCTACGTAATCTTGTATAGTCAAGATTAAAATTGAATAAATTATAACACGATGAATCTAATTTTACCATAGATGATGGTAAACGATTTATTATATATACAAACGTAAGAACTACCTCAACCCAGCAACACATGGGTACATTTTGCATGAAATGTAAGTGTTAATGCAATTTCTACAATGTGTCAATGGTTTTTTTTTCTTGGTAACACTATTTTGTTCTGGTGTCCCTAGGCATGAATTTTGATGTATTATGCCACTTTGTTCAAGATGATTTTTAAAATTATGGGAGTTGAATTCTCTGTGCCATCATTTTGAAAAAAAAAATTATTTTTTTATCAAATTAATTTTCCACTTGTTTTTGAAATTTCATGAAACAATTAAAGAAATCAAATTTTCTTTTAAAATTATGGAAATACCAAGTGTAACGTGTGCTATCATTAATTGAAAATAACATGCTACATAAATCTTTGCTTAGAAGCAATAGGTGCAGGATCCCATAAATCATAATGAATTTTGTTTAATGAAAAATCAGATATTTTATTAGTATAAGTTAACGGGAGTTTACTTCCATTTCCCATTTGACAACTGCTAACATTAATAAGTTGTTTATTGTACAAATAGGTCACAGATTTTAGTTAGGGATGTCCCAATCTTTGATGCTAAATCGAATATGAGGCTCTGCTAGTCCTCATAGCACTTAAGGCTTGATGGAATTTTTCCTCCGAAGTATACAGACTTTGGCTAAGATTCGACCCTGTTTATCCTTAACAAGAAAATTGTTAGATGTAAATTCAACAGAACAAACATGATTAGAGGTAAGTTGATTAATTGAGATAAGATTTTTCTTTAAATCAGAGACCGCAAGGACATTATTTAAATTTAATTACCATATCCAGTATTAATTTTAGTATTTCTAATGAGTTATGCTCAAATGCTCACCACTACCTATTTGAATTGAATGACTTCCATGGTAAGGTTTAAGATTTTCAATCTTACTAGGATTGTTTGTCATATGAACTGTTACTTCCGAGTCTACATACAAATTTGACACCTTTGTCTTACCATGTCATCTTCTTGGTTTGTTGATGTTTTGTGCAATTTATGCGCTTCATTGCCGGTGCTTGAATTACTTGAATTTTTTTGTTATATTGTTGTGTGAAATTTTCTCTGCCTGTTGGGCCATAGCTCCAACCTTCCTCACGACCTCTATTCCTTCCTTTTTGGCTTAGAATTGCTTTTGTTTGACTTACCAAATTTTGGTTGTCTTCTTCTAAACTGAGTAGATTTTGTTCACGGTTTTCTAAAGCAATGAGAAATTGTTTCAACGTAGGTTATGGAGGTTTGGACAACATAGTTAAGGCAAAAGTTAAGGTTATTTTTTTTCCAATCCCACGAGCAAAGCTGAAAACTTTGTCCAGTATCCAAGGGGCTTGTTTATAGCTGCTAGAGAGTCACACAACTGTTTAAATTTTTTTGTATACTCTTCTAGTGACATTATTTTTCTTCAAAGAGTGCAATCGATTCATGAGGTAAAGTTCTTTTTCTGAGATTGTAGGAAGTAATTTATCTTCCAATGAGCTCGAGACTTGACTTGCTATTTCTATTCCTATGATGGAGGTTAAACAACTTTTGCCACCATTGTCAAAAGTGGCTGCAGGTCACTTTTGTCAAAGGTGGCATCTCCGTTGTCAAAAATGATTGCTGGCCACTTCTGTCGAAGGTGGCAAAACGGTAGCTGAAAACTTTTTTTCTACCATTGTCATAAGTGGCTGTTGGCCACTTTTGTCAAAGGTGACATTCTTTAACTTTACAACGTTGACGATAATTTTTTTTTAAGAAAAAAAAGAGACCGAGCGTGCAAATTATTTAGCAGAGAGGAGAAAAAAAAAATAGGGACAGAAATTCATACTGAGAAAAAGAAAGCAATAAAGATTGTTGGTAGCGAAGTGAAATTCGGGCATTACCAAATCTTCAGGCAATTCCTTCCAAATCCTTGGTGATAAAGATCCAAAATCCCATCAAATAACATCATTACATGTCAGCCCGATGTTACCTAGTGAAACCTAATTGAAAACTCTTAACAAGTAAGAATTTTAAAATAGTTCTGCCGACACATGCAGTTTGGGGCTTGGGCGTAAGCCCCTCATTGTTCCTAATCGATATTGACGTTTTTTGTATACGAACAAATTAGGAGATTATAATTCAGAGTGCACTCCTAAGACCTGGATTGAAAGAAGCATAACTAAGGATGCCAGCATCTTTTTCAAATTTGGCCACGTCTTTCTTGGGCAATCCCACCCATGCATCTACTCCCTTACCATTATTGGAGGCCTCTGACAGAATGGCAGTATTATTAAGCCTCATGGGAATGGTTAACAATGTCGGCTTTCCCCATCCAAAATCAACTTCATAGTATGGAAGTCCAAGCGGACCGCTAAAACCAAACACTGTAATTTTACTACTAGTGTTTACGAATTCTTTAGCAGCTTTTGTGTAGTGATTCACAAAGACACCACCTTCATAAAGTGTCCTCACGAAATCGTCATTCACCATCTTTGTAAGTTCGTTCAAGTTTCTTGCTAAACCGTTATAATCAAATTCCTTGTCCACAACCACATTTGCTGTCATCGCGTGATACATATTTCCGATGCATTGTTGGGGCAATGCTGGATTCATTCGCGTTCGTAGATTCACAGGAATTGTTACTACAGGTAGAGAGTCATTGTTTGCCTTAGCTATAGAAATCAGAGCACCCCAAATAATTGTGGATACAGCTTCAAAGCGTGTTGGACGGTACAAACTTGATCCACTATTGCCTATTTTTTCTCTTAGAGCATCTATCTTAGCACCATCAAACGTAAACCTTTTTGTTATACATTCTGTGGAGCGTTGCTTCTCATTAACACTCCTCGAAATGCTAGGAATCACGTCATTTGGAGGGAAGATAGACGTAGCATCAAATACCACATCCTTGATATCACTCGAACCACAAGCAACTTTAGACCAGTTGTTAAGAAAATAAATTGCTGCTGCTGCATCAGTTATAAGATGTCTAAATAAAGCACAAATTGCCACACCACCGCAATCAAAGTAATTGAGCTGGACAGCGAGGTTGACTCGTGTGCTTAACATTTCGCTTGGATTAAATGGCATTAATTCTTCTAGTATATCAATCTCTGGGTTCTTAAGAACCTCGGACATCTTACTGGCTACTTTGACTTCGGTAAAAAGTACGCCAGAATCATCACAATCAACAGAAAAATCATCTTTGATTCGTCCTGCAAAAGGATAGTAGTAGGTTAACGTTGCTGAGAGAGATTTTTTAAGGAGATAAGAAATTTGGGTAGAGTTGTTGTCCACTCCTGAATAAAAGAGGAGAAATGGAATGTAAACATCTGGAGTTAATTGATCAAGAAGAGATAGCTGATGAGTTTTTAGGTGGTGGGGAGTTGGAGAAGATGGTTTTATGACTTCTGAGGAAATGATAATGAGCTTCATATCTGGTTTGCTTTGACAAAAACTCCTTTCTGAAGAACAAGAATAACACGACGGAAAAGCTTTTGGATTAGATTGAATGTAAATTAAGCCTACCTTGTATAGCAAGATGGAGACTATACCGAGATGAATGACTTCAAGATATTTTTAAACATCTTGATATTATATACTTTATATAGCAGTTGAAGATAGAAGATTTCAAAAATATTCCAAATATGCGGGCGCTAATTCTTTATTGCACGCCACATATGAAATAGAAATAATTCCAAGAATATTGTTAAATGTTGTTCACTTTCAGCCTCTGATTGGATCAAAGTAATGTAGGTATTGATATTTATGCACTTTTAGATGAAAGACTAAAATATTAAATAACTCAAAAATGGAAAAAAATGTATAACAAAAATGAAGTTGTGTGATGGGTGTTTGTCAGTAAAATATGCGGTGCATATTGTATCAATAAGTCCGTTTCAGTGAATATAAAAATGGAGCAAAGTCATGTGTTGAAGTACGATTCTATAATAACAATAGTCCTTCCTAAAATTATAGCTTTTTATTTTTTTAATTTTAATAAAATTACCTTTTAACTTAAATCTTTTTCATTCTCCCAAAAAATATATTTTCTCATATAAGTCACTACATTTTTGAATTCATAAGTATCTCTAAAATTTCTATCAGCAGGCATTTGATTAGTGAAAATAAATTCATAATATTACTAATCCAAGAGAATCAACCAATACTTTGAACAATGAAACCAGATACTATAAAAAGAATACTCACATTTCTCATCCTTATCCGAAACTAACGAATTTGAATTAGAGAGTTCAAATTCAAAATCTCACCGAAACACAATAGAAGTATCATCCCACATAGTACATTAAAGAGAAAATCTTGAACTCAATATTTGTAAATCAATAAAATAGAAACAAACCCAGATCATGAAATTAAATAATAACAATAAAAAAAGAATAATATATGAAACGAGAAAAAGAGGCAAAGACCACTGGTGAAACAGAAACTGAAACCTACCTTCTCCACAAGCAGCTTAGCACTGAGAGTATCGAAACAAACAGGGCCTTGGTGAACCTAAGCATTTTAACACGAGTAACTTTCTCCAGCAAGCAAGCTACAATGTTGCTTTTTCGATGGACCTGTGTGCTAGCTGTGAACGAAGTGTTTGCTTTGTTAGCTTTTTGAAGGGAAATATTATTGCGCAAAAATGATGAACTTTGATGAGACAAATTACTTAAAATGAAGTTTAGAAATTTTCATTTGTTAGAATTAAGAAGGCATGCACTTGTTTCGTTTCTGCTAACTATAACTAAAAGAATATTCGTTTTCTTCTCCTTGTTTTTGTTTCTGTTGGGTCTGTTGTTTAGAAGTAATTTTTTTTTTTTATCGTCACATGTAATAAAAATTGATTAATTGAAAAAGACAAAATTAAGTGATTTGAAACTTCAGAAATAAAATTAGATATTGGACCAAATTGGAGGATAAAATTATCCCTATCCCTACCTTTTACTGGTTATTATATTTTCATTACTTTTTTGGTATGAACTTTGCATACAACATATAGAATAGTTTTGTCATTTATATTTTTTCTTTTTGTTGATATATTAATTTTAAGTATTATTTAATCATATCGAATATATAAAATATAAAAATTATTGATATGAAAACTATAAGAAAAACATGAGAAGAAAATAAGAAAAAAAGACACTGAGTATAAAATATGTGTGTTAGATAGCAATGCCTTAAATCTAAGTAGTTATTTTCTCATGTAGGTAGTGATAGATCTATATAGTTTTAAGATTCAATTCTATACTTGTAGCATCTTTTTTCGATGAGTATGATCACTAGAAGATATTAAATTCTTATTGTCACGGTTGCTGAAAACTCTATGTATAAAATATATGATTTAAAAAGTCTATAAATATATTACTTGTCATTTATCTTTTCTATTCCTCACTATCACACTATATAAAATGTTATAATTCTTTATATGGTGATAGATAGTATAAATAATAACTCAAGAATTAATAAAGGTAATTTAATATACAATAACTTTATATAATAAAAATACATAAATATTGTAACTCTCATATATTTAATTAATGTTTAATGGCTAATTTAAATATATTATAATCACTTTATAATGATGATAACTTATTATTAGTAACTTATAAAATAAAAATCATATTTAAGCTACGGAACTTATAAAATATTTTAAAAGGTTTTTAAAATTATTGAAATTGGTAATTTATAGACCAATGAAAAGTCAACAAGATGATGAGTACAAGTTGAACTTACAATAAAGGGATGAAAATAGAGAGGCAAAAGGGGGGAAGAGAACGATAGCACAAGAGAAGACATTTCTTAGGTGTGAGTGTCGTGGTGTTGGATTCTCAATGCTGTAGTGTGAGTGTGAGATTGTACCAGCGTTGTAGAGCTAGAAGTGTAGAACCACAATCCTAGTTTCAATAGTTTTTTATTGTAGTTTGAGCCAATCTTGGACACTCTAAATACATGGACTCTTATTTTAATTAGATTTAAAAATTTTATAGAGGTTTTAAAGTATATTTAAACTTTTATAACCCTTTAAAATAATCAAACATCAAAGATCAAATATATAAACTAAAAAAAAAAAAAATTAGGTATGCACTAAAATGTTAGTGCATGAGAAAGTGCTATCTTGAGATCACTTGAGTGCTGAGCATACAACAAAATGATAATAAATTCTTTAAAAGAGAGTTCTGGCTAATCGTTGTATTCTTTTATTATTCTCTTATTGTAAGATCTTTGTGATTGGATAGTGTTGAAGCGGAAGCACACAAACAAAAAAAAAAAAAATTCACCCAAACTATATAATAATGCAGAACAAGTTATTAAGAAATAAATAGAAAAAGTGGTAGAAGAAGAACACATAAAGAATTACGTGATTCGACAACTTGCCTACGTCTATGACGGATCAAAATCACACTCTTCTCTTATTATGAATCACAAGGCACTCACAAAAGTATGCCTTTTACAAGAAAGATCATAAAGAAAACTCTCTCTTGCATTTTAGGGATTTTCTGTCACTAAGAACTACAAAGATCTCTTGTTTATCACAAAGATTGTTAAGATGTGTTTACAAGTCAATTGATAGACTTTATATAGGCTTTGGGACAACCTAGGTTTACCCTATACGTGTGGGAGTTATATTAGGGAGTCCTAAAACAAGTGAGAGACAAAATAAGGAAGTTTTCTTATTTTGGGATACTGTTCCCGTCTCCAGCGCCGTAGCGTTGGGCTCTTATCACCGCGGCACTAGTGCGCTTCTGCTGAGTGCTGCAGCGCTAGCCCCCTAGAGCCGCGGCGCTCACGCCTGGTCGCCGCGGCACTAGCCCCTGGTGCGCTCTTCTTCGTTTTTCGCCTCCTTTCACGTCTTTCTTCGATCCCTACGCACCTTACGCACTTGACTTGATCTCCAAATTATATTCTGATAATTTTCAATCAATATCTTTACAGATAGGTCTTTTGTGATCTAAAACTGTTTGTGAACTATTAATAAAAGAATCTAAATTTTTATTCTGTAGACGTAAGCGTTTGTTATTAAATTATGTATATCTTGTATCTTGTAATAATTATTTTTTTCTTTATTATGTATGATATTTTATATTTTTAATTACTTTTGATTAAGTCTTCCATAGAATATATATGTAATTTTAATGTGTTAAATACTAATTCTGAAAGTATTAAAAGACACAAAAAAAATTTAATAAGCGGTATTAATACTATTGCTAAAATTGATTTCTAAGTGATATCAAATTAAAAAGCCAAATTGATCTCTTTACAAAAACTTTTATCCCAACACTTCCATCTTTTGCTTTTCTACAATCTACCTTATTATTCGTTAGAAACAATCGTATTGCTTTTTATCTCACGTTAATTTGAAAATAATGTTGTAATCATGAGTAGGGTGGGCAAAAATGAAATGAAGCATTTGAACTGATTGATTTAGTTCAATTGGATCTATATGATAGGTTGAAGTTGGGTTTAGAGGTAGTAGAACTGATTGTTTCTACCAGCTCAGTGAAAGACCCACGCCATACCACTGGACCCGTGAAGGCAATGCCAACCTTGTCGCCAACTTCAGGATGAGCCAGAAGTTGCCAATTCTAGCCTTCAATGACCATCATCATTGTGACTTACCGTCACTGTTGCCTTGCTTTTACAATATGTTGCCTCTATTGCTTGTCGTCCGACGATTTGCTACCGGTATCACTGCTGTATTTGTTACCATCAACAATACGATGATTAGTAAACATATTAGAACTTTATAACTAATATTTGACTATTTGTCATTGCAAGGAAGCTGGATCATATATTTTTGGTATTTTACATTTTTTATTTGTTAATATTCGATTTGTTGTGCCAAGCCAATTAATTTCAAACGAAATTTTCATTTTCTTTATTTCTTTTTTAAAATTAGCATTAAAGTAATTTAATACTTAATTTTTTATAAAAAAAAATTAATGACTTTCACAATTTAATAAAAAAAAAAATTGACAACTTCAATTAAATTTTCATTAAGACGCCAAGTGGTAAGGTAAAACTGAGTATAGGCCAATCAGTCCAATTTTAGTAAGAATTGAATTGGCCCATGGATTTTCAGTTTGTTTTAATAATAAAAACTGAAAAAAAAAAAAAAGAAAAGAAATTGTGGAGTAAAAAACAAAATCAATTTCTGAGTTTGATCCAATTTAATTTTTTCAAGTTTTTAGGCCTGTTGGGCCGATCTTAGTAGGCTTTTTACTTATCTTATTTAAGATATTAGTAGACTTTTTATTTTTTTATTTTAAAATTTTCAATTTTCGACTTTGAGGACTTGCAAATTGAATATGTTGTACCTTTTAATAATAATTTCAACCAATTTATTTTATGGTAATATGATTTAACCTTAGAAATTTGTAATATCAAAATTTAATTTATTTAAATAAAATTAAGGATTTAATGATATAATAAATTCACCAAATTCAAATAGACAATCGATGCATTACTATAATTTACAAATAAATATCATCAAATATATACATTCACCATACAAGTAAACATCATGAACTATGTATATTCACCAAATCCAAAACGAAATAAATGAATAAACAATTTCAAATTGATGATATGAATTGTACATTATTACAAAATATACATTCACAAATGGAAAGCACAAATATAATTTTCGATAATATTTTCAGCCTGTTGATTCACAATGATGATCCATTCTATTGCTACACCAACCAAATAACAAATATGATCTCTTTTGTTTGCGTGTTGAGTTTATAGTACAATAATTATAGCAATCGCCTTGTTAAATTTATTCAACAATGAACATATCCGCAATAAAATTTACCTTATTTAACTAACTAATGGAAAAATAACGTAAAAATTTACATTATTTATCAATTAAATTAGTATATTAAAAGTAATTACACCATTACTAATAAAATTTTAAAGATCATTATATCATTTATCAACTATATAATTCAATATAATTACTAAATCATATTATGAAATTATTAAATAGCTAAATAAATAAATTATTTTAACTAATTCCCAATAACTGATTAATTAATCTAAATATACAATTAAATTAGCTAACTAATGACAAATAGCATAAAAAAACTTATATCAATTAAGTCTATATATTATAAATAATTACATTATAAATCATTATATTATGAATAAAAATTCATAAATAATTAATTAATATAACTAAAATGTCTAAAAAAATTTAATCTTTGTATCATAAAATTATTAAATAACTTAACAAACAAACTGTTTTAACTAAATCAGAACAAATAATTTATTAAGCTTAAATTACCATCACTTTTTTCTTTGACAAGTAAATTACCATCACTTTTAACTAAATAACATCATTATTATAATAAAAAAAAACAAAAAAGAAAAAAGGAAACTTGCTGGTTGGTTTAGGCTGCAAGTGAAAACGACGTGGATAAGGTGGCGGACTGAAGCCGCCAAGTGGATAAATGTGTTGTTTTATTAACTAACTAAACAATTAACTCATTAATTTCTAACAAAAGCTTTATTAGTGTTTTATGTTTCATAACTTACATTACATATATATTTTCAGTCTTTTACTTTTATTTTTGTTACTTATTAGTAAAATGCCAAAAATGTAACATTTTATTCCCTATTTTTTATTCTCCATCTTGACTTTCGTGTGCTTTTATGTTCAAAACATTACGATTCAATCTTTTATTTATTTACTGGTGTTGAATTGAGCCTTAATTTATCCAAATATTTTTAAGAATTAATAACTAATTACTATTTTATGAAAATTAAGAAGAAAGTTTTTAAAAGTTTAGGTCCTATAAAATATAAAGAGATGAGAGTTTTGTGTGTTATTAGATTTATGATTTTCTCTTTTTAAAAATATTTGGGAATTTTATATATATATATATGATTGGGTGTGGTCGAGTTTATAGTAAATGTTTTTAAAAAAAAAAATAAAAACAAGCCTTATTTTCTAATATGAAAGTTTAAATTCAAAAACAGGTACAGAACATGCTAATAAGGGAAGTCATATTAAATAACAATTAATAAAATATAAGGAAAGCAGATACTTCTTGTATCAGAGCATAGTCATGCTAATAACTTGTTTTAAATGTAAAGATAAAATGAATAAATGAAGCTAACATAAATTAGAGATACTAAAAGAGTTCTTATTGATATTTCTTTTAAGAGTCCATAAACACTTTAATCCACCACATATAGCTTCTTTACTAGGCAATAAACTTGCCTACTTGTAATCCTCCACATTAATGTCTTTTGAATATAGTAATCTTAAGAAAATCAATTGGTATTCATGAAAATCAAATGCAATGTTTACTAAGCACTTGCTTTCCTAGTCCTCTAAGCAAGGTGAAATTTTCAATCAAAAGTTCGGTATGATTTTTGGAAGATCAAGAAATCTCCCATAATCTCACGTTATTGAAAGCAAAGATTGAGAGAAAATTTATAAAGAATATTAATAATAGAGTATTTCTTGTACATTTTGAATATTGAATCAATAAGAGACCCAAGGGCTCGCATTTATAGGCAAAGATTGCCTATATAAATGAAAATAGTACTCTTGACGTAAAGGGAATTGTATAAAAATAGCATTTATTTTAAATTTATATATTTTTATAGTCATAAAATTAAAATATAATCTTTAATAATCATAGAGTTCAAACTCAGACCATTTTTCTTTGAAATATATTTTGCCTCTCTCCTATCATTTTCATCCCAAACTCACTTAAACAACACCCTTAAAAAATTCAAATTTAAAAAATTCAAATTTAAAAACAAGTAAATCGAGTGTTTAGATACTAATGAAGATTGGAAGCTTAAAAGACTAGTTGAAAAGTAAAAATTTAGAAAATAAATGAAAAGAATGAAATCATGGACGAAAGAAAATGTAGAATTCTTTGCGTTTTACATGAGGGGCGATAAAGCAGCATGACACTGAGCATGGTACACGTCTCCTTGCACCGCACGACAAGGCGCGAGAAAGGGTTTCGCACCTGGCCTTATGGCGCAAGGCCCCACCTTGCGTGAGGTGCAAGATGCGAATTTTTGACTTTTTTTCTTCTTCATCCTCGATTTCTTTTTTTCCCCTCCGATTCATTATGTTTTGTCACAGACATATTTTATTTTATGGTTTGACCGCAGCATGTCGCTTGATATGGTTCGATGCTCATGGAGTTCAATGTGCGTAGATACAGGCTCTATCAACCCATATGAGTGAGTTGTATATCTAGATGTTCCAATATTGTGTTCCAGAAAATCTTATGGCTATAAGTAATAAATTTGAAAAAGTGTTTCCTATGAGAGAAATAATATCGCAAAAGTATTTGCGAATATTGTTTAAGGGAATTGAATCTAAAGATAAGTTTTTGAGTTAAGCATATAGAGACTTGACGGTGATGATTTATGCCTTTGTTCTTCCAAGATATAAATGATAAAAGGATTATACAAATATGTATTAACTTCAACTTGTATGACTTCACTCTTCTGTCATCTTATATTAGTGAATTGTATATTCGAATGCTTCAATATTATATTTCAAAAAGTCTTATAGCCATAAGTATTAAGCCCAAGAAAAGAATTTTTCGCAATGTTAAACAATATTGCAAAAGTGTTTGCATATATTATTTATCGAGTTACGAATCTAGAGATAGGTTTAAAGATGAGTATAAATTTGATAATGGAGATCTATATCTCTGCTTTTTAGAGATATAAGTGGCAGAGGGAATATACATATACGATATACCTCCACTTGGTCTAACACCTTGATTTGTAATATTTGTGATGTGTGCGTAAGACATCATTCACGGACTCATAAAAAAGTTCTATTTAACAAATTGAGCATGAATATATGGAGTTCCTTAATATGAAGTGTAGTCGTTGTGTACTAAGATAATGTACTGGATTAATGATTCAATCCAGTAAATTTCAGTAAACCAGTTATTTGTTTCAGATTCCTTGAGGATGTAAACTTATTAAAATTTAAGAGTTAAATATATTAAATAGTTAATAATAGTTATTAACCAATGGGATGACGACAAATAGCACAATTTGAACCCTTAGATGTTTGACTTGGAATGACCAAAATAACCTTTCTTGTATGACAAGCAAACTCAATTAATTAAATGCAAAAATATTTTATTTTTTAATTATTTTTTATTGGTCAAACAATTTTTAAAATAAAAGTGGATAAAGAGATAATTAGGCAAGTGTTGCCAATGCTTGGTGAGGCATATAAATTGACTAAAAAAATGGAGTGAAAATAAGCAAATAAAGAAAAAGAAATTGGCTTTTTTCTGGCTATGAATTCGGTCATTTGGTAAGAATTAAGAGAGAAAATGTTTCAGTTTTTCTTTCAAGAGTTGTAAAAGTGAAGCTCACTATTTAGCTTATTCTCTATTCAATTTAGCCGGCCATAAAACATTAGAAGCATTTTTTTTGGTAGTTCATAAATTGAACATTCAAAATAACTTCTTTACTTTAATCAAATAGTTTAAAGAGTTAAACTAAAGGTTAAGTGTTAAACATATTGCTATGATTGGAACTGCCATTCTAACAACTCAAGTCACCATTTTTTAGTCTTAGAATTGCTCACGAATGTGTTTCAAGGAGGACTTTACTATTATTCCAAAGACTTGTAAAGTGAATTCTCAATCTTTAACTTTCATTATAATAATGAGACTTAAATTTATGTGTTTATCATATTAGGGAATTAGATTTTCCAACTTTCGTTGTGCATAATTTATATATGAAATGCATAGATTTTATAGTAATAAACATATAACACTTACATACATCCTAATAAAATAACACACTTTCAATAAACCTAAACACTGTCAATTTATTACTAGTGTTTACAAATTCTTCAGCTGATTCTTATAAAGTGATTCATAAAAGCACCACCTTCATAAAAAGTTGTCTCACAAAATCTTTATTCTCTATTTTTACTTATTCTTCAACTTTTTCTTACTAAACATTTATAATAGATTGCCTTTTTTGGGGACCAAGTATTTGCTCCTGTGTGATAAATGTTGCCAACACAATGGTCAATCAATGGTGGATTCATTTTCCTTCGTAGATTCATAGGAGGTGATGCTATAGGGATAGACTCATTGCTTTCTCTAGCCATTGCTATTAAAGCACCTGAAATAAAGGCACTAATTGTTGAAGAAAAGTTTGAAAATCCTTTTAAATATTTTATAAGTTACATAATTTAAAAATAGCTTTTATATTATTAGTTATTAGTGATATATTATCATCATTACATAATAATTATGACAGGACCTGCTCTAAGACCCTCTACTATAGGTCCTAGCAGCCTTATCGGGCACTTCGACGGAAGTTCTATAGAATATAATGGGGTAAGTTGAGAAATATTTGCGAGACGAACCCCTTTTTAGTTCTTGCTATTATTGAGAAAATATTGTAATATACATGAAAATGACATCTTAATTTAAAAAAAAAAGGGGCAAAGTTTCTCCTATTTTTCAAAAAATCCATATAAAACCTGCAAAGAACTTTCATTTTTATTTCACACACTTCTCAATACTATCAATTCGAACCTTCAACCTTTTCCAATCAAATCCAACACAACTCAATAGTTCCATTTAAATCATAAAATAAGCATACTCATAAAAAGTAAAAATGATCATCATCATACTGAAATCTCTTCTTGTTGGTTAAAAAATATACATACAAATATACATGCCTACAACTACTATGCAAAAAGCAAAAGATGCTATTTAGTACATTTACATATACAAAAATTATCTTCAGATTTGGCCCACTACTCAGCAATATGAGAATCAGCAGCTTGCATACCGATACCTGCACTTGGAAGGGTTTAGAAAACACAAAACAAGTGAGTTAAAGGAGCTCAGTGAGTGCAATTAAGATTTCAAATAAAATAACATTATGCATAGATAGTAAATTCTAAAATACATGCATAAATCATACTTCTAAAACTGATGTAAAGCTGTAAAACAGTTTCTAATATCATATGCTGATGAAATCTTGTCGAGCGGATTTTATCTGCATCTTTGAAAAATAGTATCTGAAATCTGTATAACATAATAACTGTCGTGTGCATATAAATGCATAAATGCTATCAGTAAATTGAAACTAGTAAAGTCCTTGGTCGGCCATTTTCTTTCTAAACTATACCAATGGTAACCATAAAGCTCTATATTCACGTAGCGACTCAACTAGCACCGCACACGTGAGTAAGTCACGGGGCACCTTAACTAGCAGCACCCACAGTGACATCTCAAGACATTTCACTGGCTATACAACGAAATCCTACATCGCATATATATAGCGAGACAATACCCCGTACATATAGAGCGACTCACATAATGCGACATCTTGACTTCTTGAAGTTAGTGACACACCCCATGACTTACTCATGTGCACGGGATATACCGGTTGGGTCTAATATAATTACCACCATTATAATCAGAGGGTACCAATGGCCTTTAAAATGAATGCAGAAATTTTAAACCTGCTTCTTAAACTGAACATGTAAATACATATCTATAGATATATATCAAGATCATAAATCATATTTATGCATTAAAAGCTCATAAAACATACATTTTCATTATGCGGAAATATAATAACTGAAAATTAAAGAAATGGCAGATTTTCACTCACAACCGCTCCGCGCTCAATTTCGCTTCGGATTTCTGCTCCCATTACTGCTCTCGGTTTTCTTCACCTACGTGCCATAAATGACGTTTAGAACCAAATCGAATGCTAGAAGCTCATTTAACTACTAAACGCCCTAATCGGCATACAAATCCCGGATGCATACTACTTCTCGATTTTTATTTACGGAGTCATTTAATCTAATCTAACTCACCACCTAGCGCCTTGAAAATTATTAAATGCCTTATAACTTAGTTGGACATAATTGCCCTTCACCTCTTCCAAAATGAACAATTATGTCCCATTTTCTTCATTTTTAGTTTTTCCATCAACCATACACATTCAACATACATAAGGCACCATTTACACACAATAACTCAATCAAAACACCACTCAATCCCTAAATTCCCTAAAGTGGCAGAATTTTACCCTATGTTCCAACACATTTCTTTTCTCAATTTCTTGTTCCAATTACATCAAAATCAAGCCAATTTCATACTAATGTCCTAATTACAAGTAATTAAAGTCTCTACATTCAAATCACCTAAACCTTAATTCTTACCTTGCCAATTTCTTCAAATTGATGACTCTTTCAAGCTCCATACTAGAATTCCACTCAATATAAACCAAGAATACATATAAAGACATCAATTGAAGCAATCTTGAAAGTTTACTTATCAATCTTATAAAACAATGCTTTACTTACCTCTTTTTCTTGAATTTCTACTAATGGATGCTTCAATTGAGCTTAAGAATTGGTATGTAACCTTATTGGCTTGATTAAGGATGAAAAAAAAATTGAAATTTCACTGTAACAGCCCCCTTACTCCTTGCACGAATTTGCTCTCTTTTGCTATAAATGTTTGCTTTTTTTGTTTTCTTGAAAAATCTACACAGATCCAATATATATATATATATATATATAGTGATCTCTCAATTGACTACTTTGCCTCTCAATTTATTCTAAATTACTAATTTGCCAATAGTTGGAAACTAAGTATGTAATTAGTTCATTTGTAACTATCTAGTTAGAATAGTCCAAAGAACTAACTAGAATTTCCAATTTGGCAATCTATGAGATTTCTTCTAATTGGTCCATTCTCTAATATATGGATTATGTTTCTCAACAAAGGCTTGTTACATACATAACCCTTAAATGAAAATTCATGTAGTAAATTAGAATTTACTTTTCCAAGCTAATAGAGAAAATTTTCAAAAATATTCTAGGGTTGTTCGAAGCTTCGATCGAGTGTGAAATTACCAAATTAGGTCTAATATCTCTCACGTGCACCATAAAAGAAATATTTCTAATAGGGTTAAAAATCGGGTAACCCTATCGTGTCTTTATTGCTCTATACTGAAATTTAGGCACTTATACTACTAATAGGGATTGGATATTGCAAATTATATATGTAAAAGTTATAATATTTATATATTATTATTATATGGGAGTTTTTATATGTTAACTTATTATGAAAGTTACAATGTATTAAATTATTCTTTATAATATTAGAATTAATAGTTATACCCCCTGCCACTAACTTTTTCTTATTAGAAGTTAGTGATAGTGAAACAGGAAAAAGAAAAATTAGAAGTGTTCTATATATTTACAAATTTAATTATTATATTTTTATATTGTATTTTTGAGCAACTATGACAATAGATATTTGGGATTATCTTTCAATAATCGTATTGATTAAGGGGATTGTCGATGATTTTCCTTAAGCACAATCCACACTAATGTGAACAAATAATATAATGATGAATAGGATGTCGATCCCACAGGAAATGATATTTATTTTTGCAAGATACTAAAATTATTTCTTCATACTTTTATCCAAATAACAAATTTTAAATGAAATTATACTAATGTAATTTAAAACCTAAAGCTCTATAGAATACTAATCTAAGGTTACAATTCAAGATTGTCAAACTAAAAAAAATCTCAGATTATAATTTAAACCTCATTACTTTACTTAAACAATTAAATTGTTTTTAAAATAATCCCTTAGTCTAAACTATTGATCAAAACATTAAAACCTTCACTAGCCTTATCCATTGGTCAATAAAGTATATTTTATCTTAATAGATACTTATATTCCTATGGTAATCAGATGGGAATATATTTCATTAAGAGCATGTTATATATACCATGAATGCAATATGAGTATATTCCATCTCATATGAAACTTATAATTTCCACACTATGCTCATCCATCAATTTGCCTTGGGCTAAACATATAAATTCCTTTTTCAAGTTTCTTTATGAATTCCTAAATTAGTCTAATTACTAGCCAGGTAAAAGGAAAGCAATAAACACAAGCAAATCAATTAGTTCAAGACTGAGTTCATAATGTAAAAGGAAAAATATAATTAAATCACATAAAGAGTTGAAGTTGTAATCCTATATAATAAAAATTAGCTTATGACAAAAAATAGAATTGTAGAACAATTGTTGATTATCATCATGAAAAATAAAAGATACAAGAAAAAAATAAAAATAAAAAAGAGAGACAAAAGAGTAGTGTCTTGATTTTGCATCTTCTCCCTCTAACTTGCTGTAGAATCTTTGTATTTGATATTTAAAGAAAATTATAAAATCTCTAAAACTTATACTCTTTAGTGCTCTCTCTTGTTGATTCTCTTACTGGCTCCTTAAAACCTCAACTTATAGGTTTGTGGCTTTAAAATAAGGCGAACGTCTCATCTAAGTTAAGTTAAGATTTCCTTTCTGTTGCCTTAACACTGCAACGTTGACATGCTAGCGTTGCGACGTTCAACTTCACTTTTAGGGTAATTTTTCTTGTCAAACCACCATTAAGGCACTTGCCACTAAAAGTTGCAGCACATAGACACTAATTTAAAACTTCTCAAATATGGGTTCTATAGGTATGACCTTGGTTGTTAAGCACTACAACGCTCTCTCGAATTTTCTTCAATTTGCTTTATTTTTGCCCATTTTCTATCTTTTCTCACATTTTCTCCCTTATCCTATAAATCAATTAAATTATACTTAAATAGTCATATAATTAAGTTAAACAAGCAAATATTAAGCATTAAGGAGATAAAAAAGAGTAGTATAATCTAGCCTTATCAAACTCCCCTAAATTTAATTATTAGCTCGTCCTTTAGCAAAGAGAGAACACAAACTATTAAAACTAAAATTGAAAACTTTCACTTAGGTTGGTAACTGACTAATATAAGGTCTCAAAGATTGCTTAGGTTGGTAACTGACTAATATAAGGTCTCAAAGATTGCTTTTCACTTGTAACTTCCAAGAGACATAAAATGTCATAGAAATTTGACATGATGTAGTCCTCATACGCAATTTCCCTTACCTGTGACTATTGGTGAGTGTATGTGTAGCTTATTATAAGTTTCATGCACCTCCGGATCATTTTATGTATACAAGGAAGAAAATTGGTCATTTTATGTACTTTTATTTTTCATACACTATATATGTTTGCTTTTCATACCACTCTTCACTAATGTAGGAACTCACATAACTAGGGATCAATTAGGGTTTTAACTTGGCTTTTAATGCAAGGCTTTAGGTAAAGGTATGATAAGATGAAGATTATTACGGGTTAAATTAAAAAAAATAAGCACAATTAGTGATGCAGCGAAAAGGTAGATGAAGGGATTAACTCGATATTACATTTAGTCTAAGAATGCTCAAAATAAACAATTAAACTAAACTCATACTGATTCTAAGAATACCTGTGAATTTAAAATGTTAGATATGTATTTGTACTAATTTTTAATTATCCTAAACCTACTCAAATAAGACTTCTTTTTTAATTATGAATACGACTTAAATAATAATTATTAACTAATAAAAAAGGAAATAAATTAAAATAAAAATAAAACTAATAACGACATTCTTAAAATTGGTATACTCTAATTTAATTCAGAATTCTTGCGTTTTGAAACAACATCAATTAGATTCTAGTTTTATCTTTTTTGTCTCCCTCAAACTTAATTTTCAACTTCCCTTTACTAAATTTTCATTTTGATGTTTCTAAATTAGGGGAATATAATGTTTATGTCTCCCAAACTTGAATTTTTAACATTTCATGAACACTCACTTTCTCTCTTTCCACTTTTCATAAACCCAATCCTTTTTTTATTGTTTTTATAGTTCTAATATGCTATGGTGTGATAAGTTCTATAAAGGTGATATTTTTGGACTAAGGTGTGACCTTTATGGGTTTGAAATAAGAAATAGGTTTTAAGGCTCAAATGGCATAACTTAGGATAATTTAAATTTTTTGGCTAGCTTTAAAAAGGCTTAAATGATCCAAACATGGCCTAAAATTATGTCTCTAATTATTTGTGCCTTAGGATTTTTCCTCGAGCAATAATCAAATAAGTTCTAAAGTGTTTTGAACTTCAGGGTTCTTATTGTGCATAAAATTTCTCTAGGTTAGCATGAAACTCTAAAAAATCTATTATGTGCTGAGTGTACTTAAGTAATCATAAGAAAAAGGAAAATTTTGTACAATAGATTTAGACACAGGGATAAATATCATATTTCTTGTTTCTTGGGAATTATAACTTTTATAATCATTTTTTTAATTCGTATCATTGATCATTAATCATTTTCTAACCTAAGACTAAAAATTTGACATGTTCTTATGATAGCAATAAAATTGGAAAAATGAAACACTTTCCTGATTGCTGTGTCAAGTCCCCAATTGTCATCCATGTCCTTTGTAGCATCATTATCATCTTCCTCACTAACATCGTTGTTGTTAGTTATGGTATAAGGAGCGAGGTAAGTTGGCGATGGTGGTAGTGAGCTGATGTCCATTTCGAAGTGAGTGGTTGTTAATTTCACGAACTATATTTCATATACAGCGCACTGAGTACACCACTATTAATGGCCATAGAACTCGAGCCACTGTGCTTTTAACTCGCTCTGAAGCCTAGCAAGTCAGGTTTAAATGGATTATGAATGGGATGAGGAAGCGACCTATATAGAGTGTTGAACACCAAGGATGGTACAACATCGATAATTGATGGATCAAACTTTCTATAATGTGCTAATAGTCAACAAATAAAAAAGGTGAAGGAGTTCTTATGAGGGATCCCACCGGACATCGACTTAGGCACAAAGGGCCGAATAATAGATGGACAAAACATGCTTGCTTTCTCTTACCAAAAGCCGTGGATGATAGTACTCTTTATTACTTTGTCGACATCAATACTTCTTTCCATCATGATTGTATAGGAGAGAATAAATCTATCCTTTATAACATTGTTTGGTAGGGAAGAAGATGTTGTAACCCTCTGAGATCTTCTATGTGACCTCTACTATGCATAATTTTTTTAGATTAGCCTTATAATCTAGCTCCTTTAACAGATAATGGTAGTCATCATTGGCGATGCTATGTACTTTGAAAAATTGATTAATGCTGAGGTTATCTATAATTATATCTCAGCCCCTTACTCAAACTTTTAGGTTTCTATGCTTAGAGGAATTTCGTAGACTTCTTTGACTACTAATAGAACTGCTGGTCTGGTTCAGCACAACCTTTGCCATCCTCTAGCATTGATGATGTTAATGATGCTTGGAAACTTATCTTCTGGAATATCAAAACCTCTTTTTAGATTAGCTAATTTCTTGACCACAGAACTGGCATACTGTTCAGTCGTGGAAAATGAGACAAATTTTATGCCATCGTAACTTGGTGTTGCAATTTGAGTTGTCTTTTAACTTATTGGGGGCTATAATTTATGATTGGATAACAATTCACATTAAAATTTCATAAAAACATACTCCCAAAAGTAAGATTCAAATCAACAACCTTCTTCTCCTAACTTTAATTATTAGATAGCTAATATTCACTTATCAATAAACCACTTCAATCTTGGCAAATAATATATCTAAATTCAACCTTAATTATAATAGACATTAAATTATAAATAACAGAGTGTAATAGTTGGCTACTTGTTACCTTTAAAGCAAGAGTCCCCAAACTTTTGATTTTGAATGCCTTTTTTGAATTCTTGATGTCAAAATCTCCTATTTCGATTGTGAATGGCTATAACGATGGTTGATTTAGTGTTTTTGTTATCTCTTAGGATTGGTTTGATGGTGGATTTATTGTAGTTTTGCTTGATTTGGAGTATAGAGTTGAAGTGATTGAGAGAATTAAAAGGAGTTTGAATATATATAGTTCTATAATTTAAACTAAATGTCAAAGAGCCTCGTGATTCTCTTATTTGGGCACCGCAATGCTGAGACCTGGAATTTGAAAAGTTAAAAACCCCATTGTCAGCATTGCGGCACTGCCTTTGTGTCTTAAATGTCTATTTTTTTTTAACTTTCTAAGCATCGCCACGTTGACTAATGAGTTTTGTAGTGTTGATTTTCTACCACATGCATGCTTTATCTCATTGATCTAGTGCAACGACATTATCTCTTGGATATAGTAGCATCGAGACTTGGATTTTGAGATTTCTTACTTCAGTTTTGAGCAATGTGACCTTGGTTGTAGGGAGCTGTGATGTTAACTTTCTACAGAATGACCTTTTTATAGATATGAAAGGGTACTATGGCAATGGCTCTCTCTTTTTGTTTTTCTTTTTCTGTTGAAAATAACATGAAAGAAAAAAAAAAGGTGACAATACTTGGGTTGCCTCCTAATAAGCATTTAACTTAACATTGCTAGCTTGAGAGGAACTATATGAGAAAACTATCTATAAGGAATACTACGAGGAAACACTATGAGAGAAACTATGTGGGAGGAACACGATAAGACAAACTCTATGAAAGACCTATGTGAGAGGAACTCTATAAGAGAAACTTTATGATAAGAACTTTATAAGATAAACAATATAATAAAAGACTATAAGAGAAACATTATGAGAGAAACTCTATGCGATGAACTCTACGAGAGGAACTCAAAGAAAGAAACTCTTTGAAAGAAACACTATAAAAGGAACTTTAAGAGAGAAACTTTACAAGAATAACTCTATAAGAAGAACTCTATGAAAGGAACATTATGAGAACAACTCTATGAGAATAAATTTATGAGAGGAAGAGAGAATACTACAAGAGAAACTCTATGAAAAGAACTTTGTAAGAGAAACTTTATGAGAGGAACTTATATAAGTAGAACTTTATAAGAGGAACTTATATAAGTAGAACTTTATGAGAGGAGTATTATAAGATGAACTATACAATTAGAATACTATTAGAGTAATCCTGCAAGAGAAACATTGCGAGAGAAACTTTATCAGAGGAACTCCATTAAAAGAACTCTATAAAAAGATCATTATGAGGGAACTCTATAAGTTGAAACGCATAAAAGGAAATTTATGAGAGAAACTTCATAAGAGAAACACTATAAAAGTAACTCTATAAGAGGAAGAAAAAAGACAATAAGAGAAACTTTATAAGAAGAACTTTATGAATGAAACTCTATGAGAGGAACTTTATATAAAAAAACTCTATTAGAGGAACATTAAGAGATGACCTCTCTGAAAAGAACATTATGAGAGGAACTCTATAAGGAGAACATTATGAGTTGAAGTCTATAAGAGAAACTTTATAAGTGAAACTCTATGAGAGGAAGATAAAAGATATGAAAGAAACTATATGATGGAACTCTGTTAGTAAAAGATATGAAAGAAACTATATGATGGAACTCTGTTAGTAAAACTCTATAATAGGAATATTATAATAAGAACTTTATAAGAGAAACTTTATGCGAGAAACATTAAGAAAGGAACACTATGAGAGAAACTCCATGAGAAGATTATATTTGTTGAACTCTATGATAAAAAACTATAGGAGAAACTTTATAAGTGGAATACTATAAAAGGACCTTTATGAGAGGAACTCTATAAGAGAAACACTATAAGAAGAACACATTGAAAAGAACTTTGTAAAAGGAATTTTTTTAGTGAAGCTCTATGTATAGACCTCAATAAGAAGAACAATATGAGAGGAACTCTATAAGAGGAACTTTATAAGAGGAATACTTTGAAAGAAACATTATAAAAGGAATACTTTAGAAGGAACTCCATGATAGGAACTCTATGAGAGGAATACCATGAGAGGAAAAAAGAAAATTGTGAGAGGAACTCTATGATAAAAATTATATAAGAGGAATATTATGAGAAGAACTATATACAAGAAACTCTATCCGAGGAACATTATAAGAGGAACTCTATGAGAAGACTACTTTAAGAGAGACTCGATCATAATTTTTTTATGATCTATAATTATCAATTTATTGTTATAATTATTTTAAGGCAAAGATCATTCGTATCCTAATATTATTGCCTAAATAGCATTTTTACCCTATAGGAATTTTTAATACTAATTTTACCTCAATCCATCACTTTTGGCAGTTTTTTTGAATAGAAAATTATTTTTAATAGTTATTTATCATTTTACCTCAATTATTAATAAATTTTAAAAAAATGTGGGAATGGACACGTGTCAAAATATAATTTGAATATGTGTCACTATATAATTGGTTAATTATTAATAAATTAATTAATTGAAAATTTTACCATTGTCACTGTAAAATGGCGATCAATCAACCTCTATTTTTTGACGATTTTGGGATAGTAAAAAAATTTCAAAATTGACATTATTAGACTCCATCTTTTTTAATCTACATAATAGTGTCGTTATTTTTAACCAAAAAATGGCCAATGCCACCGCATTCAAAGTTTATATTATTGGACTTTATTTTTTTTAATCTACACAATGGTATGGTCATTTTTAGCAAAACAATACTAAAAAATAGCCAAAATGGGAGGAGAGGGATGACCATTACGACCGCCTCTCTCCATCCATTTTATTTTTTTAAAATATTTTTTTGGGTTAAAAATGGCCATACCATTGTGTAGATCAGAAAAAATAAAAGTCTAATGATGTAAGGTTAATTAATTTTTTTCATTGAAATATCACCAAAAAATGGCAGTCAGCATTTATAGGTCGTCGTTTTTCGGTGACACTCCGAGTCTGTTTTTAATTTTTATTTAATTTAAAACTTTTTAATAAAAATATTAAGCAGTTATTTGCTGATATGTATTCAAAGTAATTAATTATATTTTAACACGTGTCTTTTTATTAAAGTTTATTTTATTAAATTATATTAAATTAAATTATTAGATGAGATTATGTCAGGTGTTCAAAAAGATAATAAATGGGTAAGATTGTGATACGTGTCTAAAGTGTAATTTATTTTTATTATTAAATTATTTTTTTACCCTTTAACTATTAAAATTAATGATAAAAATTAACAGATCAAGATAAAATTGAATATTTTAAATTTTATTAGAGTAAAATTATTAATTAATCAAAGTATTGGAATAAAAAAAATCCCTTTTCCCATTATTTTATGTGGATGCATATTTTTTTGAGTAGTTGTCATGTCTAGAATATTATAACACATTTTTATGTTATGTGTGCATAATCGTATTTGTTTTTTATAAAAGTAGAATTTTTGATAATGTTTGAATCGGTACAAAAATATTTGATATTTAACAAATATAAGAGGGGATATTTGATATTTGCTTGTGGGTGAGGAATTAGATCTTTTATGGCGTGATGACAATTGACATGATAGTTTTGTTTTTTTTATTTTTTATTGACAGCCCTTTTCCTACAATTGTTAAATGTAATCAAACAGCTACAATTTTATCTCCAAAAACAAATTATTAATGCTTCTGCTGTATAATAGCCCGAGTCATATGTTACTATATTAAAAAAAGGTTAGACAAAGTTAATTCACGTTCTTGAAGTGAGGGCTCAATGAACCTCACCAACATCTCGCCTCCATTGTCTATATCTCTGTTCTTCTATTCGGTCAAGAAACTTTTCGATATTATTTGATTCACAGGAATTTACAAACGCCTATGGTGAATAGAAATGTCCGTAAAAAATAAACACTTCTGTATTAACAATTCTATCTTGGAACCGTTCAGATTTTCAATTCTCTCCCTGAATTCTTGGGGAAAATCCGGTCCCACACTCGGGACAACATATCTTACTCTCTTCTGTCTCCTGTTGGATTTTTAATCCTTTTCTTCCCTGTTATCTGTTTTGCTCACACTCCTTTTCGAGTACTTCTTCAATTGCATGGTATATTCAGCAACCCATTCATCATCATCAACCTTCCGAGCCTGAAAGCTTTCCTTCATAGTATCACCAAGAACTTTATCCCGTGAGGCAGCAACAAAGCGTTTTTTTTTTTTTTTAATACATGCCAGAAACTCAGTTTTCAACATGTTTCTTGAGAGCCTTTTCTCTTTCTTTCTGATCAAAACTTCTTTGAGAACTGTCAATCTCAAAAGGTTTAATAACAGGTTATTTTAGTGTCTTTTCTCCTTCTTTCTTATCGAAAACCCTAGGAAAGCAAAATCTGGTATCATTACTTCTTGGAGAACTCCCTTGGTGAAATGCACTCCTAAGGTCCCAACGTGTAATGCCAATTATGCTCAATTACAGGATTCTTAATTTCCTTTCTTTCCTAATCTTTTCTTCTTCCCTTCGTTTCTGAAAAGCCAAACCTGCAACTGCCATCAAAGCTTCAAGACCACTCTACCTTCTGTTAATCTTGATTCCTCTTTTTTTCAAAATTTTTCAAATTCAACAAGTTTAAATAATCTCGGGTTTCTTGTCCCATCTTTAATTTCTTCAGCAGAGTCTTAAGCTCTAAATGAGTGATGAATAGAATTATTATTTTTTTTTTGAAAAACAATTGGATAAATTTGAAGCTAACCCACTTCAAGCGTAATTTAGGAGGAATAGAATATTAGATTTTAGAGAGAGAAAAAAATATAATTATAATTACATTGAGATTTAATTTACGAGTGTGTTTAGGAGTAAAAGACTTGGAAGTGGGGTTGCTTTATTGTTTCTAAATAATTTTAAGAATATCAAGAAAAAATGTTTAACTTTTTTTAAAAAATATAATTGTTTTTAGTTTTGTTTTCTAATCACTATGAAACTGCTATTAGCGTAGAAGTCACCATTTTTCTTTCAAACTTATTTACAATACTAAAAAATTGGGCTTTATTAATGCTATGCTATTGATAATTTATATAGTGTAAATAAAGATACACTTATAATTTATATAAAAAATTTGTGTCAGTACATTATTAATACTTTGATATTAAAAATATAAAATGTCAACGAAATATTGATATTATAGTATTAAAAATCTAAAACAACGTAGTTTCGATTAAAAAAATAATTATCTTAATTTTATTTATAAAAAATTAGTAAAATTAATTAATATTTAAAAAGATTGATTAAGGAAAAAAGACTAATTGTTTTGAATTACAAATTAACAAGAATATTTTAAAAGATGAAGTAGTGAAGACAAAAAAAATTAAAACAAGGACAATTTTATTACTCAAATTTTATCTTACCTAATTTTATTCCTAAACTTTTGAATTACTTAATTTGTCCCTTTTTCATTAGTCAATTTTTGTTGTATTTAATGAAAAAGTTTATTTTTCTGTATAATAACATTTTTACTCATACGAGAATCTATATGTTAATTATTATATTCACATGTTAACAAATAATTGATAATTGATTAACAAAGGAAATGTGATGCATTTAGATATGATCAAATTTTAAAATTTATTTTATAAAATAAATAATTTTAAAATAACTTAAGCCTTCGTCAGTGGCAAATCTATTGTAGTGGTTGCCTTTCTACCGCTTGAAAACTGGTCTCCAACGATAAAAATAATTAAATTTTATATCATCGAATTTTATTTTTTTTATTTACATAATAGTGAAATTAGTTTTAATCAAGAAGAGACCAGAAGGTAGCCAAAAAAAGTTTAAAAATAATAAAAAAAAATTGTTGTAACAAAGTATGTTGAATAATAAATTTTTTTTTATCACCAAAAGTTATCTCATCAATTTATAATAAAAAAATCAATCACAAAATTGTGACATAATTTACAAAAAAGTATATTTATCATTTATTTATATTATTTATACTTACGTATATAAATCTTATGTGATATATATTACCTGCCTGGAATATTGCATGGATGTAAATTGGCACAAAATGTGGTAAATAATGTAATGATGCTATGTCACATAGAATTAACAAGACATCATTAATTAAATCATTAACATCCAAAACAATTGTTTATTTAATCATTAACATTTGCTGTAATGCACCTAACACATTAATCAATATTGTAGCAACGAATAACACCATAATACTAACATCAATCCATTAATTGAAGTACACCATTATTAATAATATATTATAGTCATATACAGTATCATAATTACAACATTAATCACACCATAATTTCAATATCAGTATGTTAGAAAATTGGTGATTTAAAATTTTTTGATTGGACAAGAATTGAGATGAATATAAAAGTGAAGAGTTACAAGAAGTCTAGAACGTGTAGGATACGTATGGAGAAGTCTAGGATGTGTGGGACATGAAGAAGGAAGTGAAACGAGACTCAAAGACGCGAAGAAATCGCGAGAGCTTCCAGCACTGCGGAGCTCAAAACAGAAGACCAGCGCTGCGGCGATGGGCGTGAGAAGGGCTAGTGCTGCAGCCCCTAAGGACGAGCGCCGCAGTGCCCAAACGTATCAAGATATCTATTTTGGTTCGAGATTTTAAGTTTTAAGAAGTTTTAGACTTCCAAAACAAGTGGACTCTTACTCCAACAAGTAATAGGGTTTGTAGGCACGAAAGATACCATATATAAACACTTGTAAACCCTTGTTTAAGATTAAGCATCTAAGATTTCAAGATGTAATCATAAGAGAGAATAGAGGAGTTAAGTAGGCACTAAGTGCGTGGTGCACTAGGGTGTAATCTTTGGGGGTGTTTTCTTCTTTAGGTTCTTTGAGTGAATAAAAGAGAAATACCATAGATCCTTTTAGCTTAGATGCTCGGGTTATTCTTGTGTTCCTTGTAAAAATCTCTTATGAGGAGATACTGAGAGGTCTTAGGGAGTCAAGGGTAGATGCTTAGTGGTCTCTATGGAAGATACTAAAAGGTCTTGTGGGATCACTGATGATGTAAGAAGATACTTAGTGATCTATTTCAATAGTAAGAAGCTGGATCATGGATCCTCTATGGACGTAGGTAATTTAGGCCGAACCACGTATATCTTGTGTCTTGTGATTGGTTTATTTTTTTTATCTTTATTGGTGTGTTAATCTTATGTGTTTTTACTTATGGTGTGAGTTATGATTTTTCGCTGTGTATAGAATAAAAAGAATATCAAGATTGTGACTTAATTAATGCCATAAGAGTGTCAAATTAAAGTGCATGACTTGATATCCTCAACACAATCTATAAAATTCAATATCCAAATAAGTTTATCAATATCAAAGTTCTAGCAATTAGAGCTTAACTGTTATAAATATTTTTCTTCTAATATAAAACACCATAAATTAATATATCATAAATTATCAAATTGATCATTATTTCATCATGAAACCAACATGCAAGTTCAGCCTATCAATCACAAAAAATTCATATATCAAAATGTAAATCCTCTTATATATGAATATGCCCCAATTCTTTTATATATAAGAATATGATCTAAAGATTCACGTATTTAATCATCTCTCGAGTTGGAATGATTAAGAAAATTCTATTAAAATCGTATTTAATCAAGTTTTTTTACTTAATTGATCAAGTGAAAAGAATAAGTGTAATAATCATTCGTGAAAGTTCACTGTAGTTGAGGTAGTTGAGAAATTCCATTACATATTCCTATAGAAAAGATATCTGATTTAGATATTAAATCAACATGTTCAACTTCAATTTTCCTTGCAACAAAGCAATGCCAAGTGCTGGCAAGTCAATTAAAAAGTGAATGTGCAACTCAAATAGAGAAGGTATCTGATTTAGACAGAGCAAATGGAAAAGATTATATCTAACCCAACAATTAACAATAATAACAAAATAAATTTGAAATCGATCTAATCATCCATAATTTCACCTAGTCTATATCCATTTGAAACAGAAGAAAAAGTCTCCTAGTAACAAAAAAAAATGTAAAAAAAAAAAAAACACACTAAAAGGTGGGAAGCAATTTACTAAGAAGATAATCCCATACCACTATCTTGAGTACCCTTAAGTACTGCCATCTTACCATTAGCACTATCATCTCCATGGTTGTCACCCTTGTGATTCTAAATACCACTAGTAACTTCACTGCTTTTCCCAACCAATACAAGTGCCAAGCAAAATTCGTCAGCCAGCGTCCTGAACTTCCATATTTGAACCAGATCACCAATTTCAAGCTTATTATTACGTTTAACATTGTTCCACGAGTTCATTATTAAAAAAGGAGAATTACACTTAGATTTCTTCTTCTCCAACAATGGCCTCGACCATCTCTTCAAGGTAATTTCACATTCTTGAAGGGGAGGTTCAGTTAACATCACTGACATGTCGCCTCCATTGTCAATGTTTGTCTTCTCATCATCGTTCAAGAACTCTGTGGGTAATATTAGATTAAGCAGAAACCGACAGGCGATTGTGAGGAATAGAAATATCCGTAGAAAACAATCTCTTCTGTATAACCAAATCTATTTTGGAACCGTTCAGCATCTCAATTATTTCCCTGAACGCTTGAGGCAATTCCGGGGTCACATATGGGACAATTAGTCTTTCTGTCCTCAGTTTCTTGTTGGAATTTGAACCCGTTTCTTGGCCGTTATCTGTTTTGCTTTCACGTTTTTTCATCTTCTTCTTTTGCTTGGTATATTCAGCAAGCCTTTCTTCACCATCATCCCTCGGTGGCCGAAAGCTTGCCTTTTCTATTTCTTTCTCTTCAGAAACCATAGCCAGGCAAGTCCTTGTATCACTATTTTCTGGAGAAGTACCAGGCTCCATTACAGCATCAAACGCTTTGCTTTTCTTTGAATACATTTCGATAACTGGCATTGCTACAGGTTTTTCCATAGCATTTTCTTTTTCTTTCTGATCAGAAACCCTAACAAGACAGCATTTACCCTTATCACAACTTCTTGAAAAGCTTATGTGATCAAAAAACTTTTCCAGCACTTAAACTGGAGTACGAATTACTCTCACTTAAAGGCTTTTTTTTTTTCTTTCTATTTCTTGCCTAATCCTTTCTTCTTCCTCTAGTTTCTCAGAAGCCAAACTTACAACTGTCATTAAAGCTTCAAGACCAGTCAACTTTGTGTCAATCCGGACACCTCTTTCTTCAAAATCCTTTAAACTCAACAAGGACAGAAAGTTCTCTTTAGCTGCCATCTCTAATTTCTTTAGCTGCATCTCAAACGCTGTTCGGAAGATGAACAAATAAGGACGAGGAACAATGGGAAAGAAAGATAATTTGAAGCTATCCTAGTTCAAGCGTAATTTTAGGAGAAGGAGATTGATCTGATTCTAGAGAGATAAAAATCTAACTGTATCACAGCTGGAATTAATTTCCTTGTAGTCTTAGTATCAATGGCTCGAGACCGGTGTTTCATTATTGTTTTCTAATTGTGTTTAAATCGGTTTTTAATTCAAATTTGCATATTTTTGTTCATGGATGTTTTTATTTTATTAAATGCATAATATTTTTTATTTTTTTTCATTTTTTTCCTTAAATATATTTCACGCGTAATTAATTAATGTTCAAGGTTGCAATCAACTTTTAAGTTATTTCTGAAACAACTGTTGAATTTGGGTCATTCTATTATACTGGGATTAAATTACAGTTATAGTATAATACAAAAAAAAAAAGTCATTAGATCAAATAACGAATTAAATCAAACGAATATAAATTATTCCAATATTTATTCAGTTTATAATTTGTAGTTCCACATGTACAAATTAATTATGCAAATCTATTAACACTCCTTATGTGGCATAACATAGTTGGAATGGTAAATAAATAAATAAATAATGATAATATAATTTAATCAATCTTATTATGCTACTTTAAATAATCTATGAGTGAGTATGTATAATTTAGTTTATATATAAATTATTATTTTATAATTTTTGTTCTTGCCTTTTTTTTCTAACATAAGGGAATTACTTAAATATATAATTGTACTTGAGTTCGGATATAATTACAAAGTCTCAACTAACGTGAAAGTCTTATGTTGCATTCACTTTTCTTAAATAAAAAACTAAATTTTGTAATGGTGACAAATATTTAACATTGTATTTTAAGAAAAAACTGGAGACATTTTCGGACTCCCAATACATTGCACCTCTTCCATAAAATGCTGGAGATATGAACTTTTCAACTAAATACGCGTGACATAAATTTAATAGAAAGGTTACAATATACATCATTAGCATCAAAATATTCTAAAATAATTATCAATTACTTAAGGTTTTATTAATGAAGTTAGTTTGTTTTAATATGTGACTCAAGTTTTTTTTTAAAGAATAATGTTAAATATTTTAAATTAAATATATTTACATTTTTTTCATTTTAAATAACGTATCAAATTATTATTAAATAATAAAATAATATAATAAATAATTTTATCATTTAATAATTATTAAACACTTTAATTTAAAATATAATTTAAAAAAAAATAATATTACATTTTAAAATTTATATTTATTTAAACGACTACATTTAATGGAAATGCAGAAAAAGTGAATTCTAAGAAAATTACAGCTAATCAAATCAATCAGCTACTATAATCAAGTCGACTCCATAAAGTTTCAACTTCTATCCATTTACTTTCCTTGTACATTCTTGCAATGATTAGATCCACTTTTATCCATCTAATAAAGGAAGTTATCATATTCTTCTACGAATATCTCTGTAGATATAATGAATAATTGATAAATAATTTATAAACACTTGTCTTACGACTTTATTTTATGGTATCGCAGCACAATTGCATAACGAACCATTTCAGTAAAACATATTCTCCCACTCATAGCTGAGTCATACCAACTATACTTTTGTTAATTATCCAATGACTAATGAAACAATCATTGTCGAGTCCAGCACTTCTGTTATCACCATTGTTGGTAACAGACTACCAAACTCCTTCGGTGTCTACAAAGGCCACCACTCAGATATATCTTAGACTCGTTGATAACAACCACTTCACATGGAGAAAACAGTTTTATAGCCTTATTTGTGGCTACTAAAATACCTATAAGCCTAATCTTTAATTATAATTATTGTAAGAAATCAATCTTAGCACTAATTCACTTAATAATTAGTACGAGAACTAATCACATTCATTAGAGTATAAGTGTGTTAATACCTCTTAAGTTGGTATTTAGCATCTTAACATCTTAAATATTTTGTAAAAGATTTTGCTTGTAAGTACCAAGAATATAAAAGATCACAAACTGTTGGAGATTGTATTTACGTATCAATCTATTTTGTATGAATATTTATTTGATATTTATACAATGTATATTTCAATAAATTGTTAATTTATTATATGGTGCCAAGCTTGTTAATTTTCTGACATTGTAGATTTAAAAGAGTTTAGATTTGACCTAAGGTATTTCGGTCAATATTAAGTGTTAAATCATTGTCTGAAATAAGATAAAGACTCGAGAATATTATAGTAAAGACATAATTGCAAAGAGTTATAAATAGTGTTAAGAAATATTATTATGTAATATGCTCTAAAATAATTTTCATTCTTGATCTATATTTATCGATGCAGGTCGATTGATAAACCTTCTTTATTAATATAAGTGTATATATGAAATGCCTAGACTATTAGTCTTAGCAGGTTAGAAGTTTAGTAGAAGCTCGTATAGGCATGCAGATATTCAGTAAGAATTAGGTAGTAAACAGACTCACGGGGATCTCTTATAGACATCTCTAAAAATCGTCAATCAATGGTTTTTTTAAGCTGAGTAGTATTTTTGGTCCTTTAACTTGAGCGCTAAAGTGAACTAGTGAGTGATCCACCATCTTTAAATTTTACATATATTAGAAACATTTCATGGATTGATGTCTGAGTATCGTTAGATATGGTCTGATACTCATAGAGTCTGTTGTGCGTAGATAAGAGATTCGTCAGCTCATATGGGTGAGTTGTATATCCTAATGCTACGAGTTTATATTTAAAAATTTCTTGTGGCCACAAGCATTAATTCAAAAAATAGTTTTCGTAAGGTAAAATAATATTGCAAAAGTGTTCGCAAATATTATTTATAAAAATGTAAATTTGGAGATAAGTTCATTGTTAAGTAAATAGAGATTTAATGGTGAATATCTATGTCTCTGTTCTTTTGAAATATAGGTGACAGAGGGACTATATGAAAATATTTTTTCCTCAACTTGCTTAGTTCAAAGTGTTGTTTTGTTATATCCATAACATATGTATAGGGCAGTGTTAATGGATTTATTGAAAGGTTCCATAAATAAATGGGTACGAACCTAGAGAGTTTAACAGTATAAAGTGTATTCGTGGAGGATTAGGGTAGCAGATTAAATTGAACGGTTTCATTAAGAAAAATTATGGTTAACAAAATTTGTTTCAAGATCTCTTAGGATCCATAATTATCAAAGCTTAAGTGTTAAACTTATTATTAATTTAGTTAAACAAAATTGTTAACTTGTGAAAAATTTACAAGTGGCTTGTAATTTGATTAATAAGTGGACACTTGTCAAGCAACAAAATTCAACCATATAATGCAAACCTGTATTGAATTTTGGGGTAGATAGATGCATTTGGCCAATTTGCGAGAAAAAGAAGAGAAAAGTTTTCTTCTTCTTCTCTAAAACACCAAAACAAGTAAGAGAGACTAGGGCTTAACATTAACCAACAATCCAACAAGAAATTAATCTGTCATTGTAACAATTTGATCCAACTGAAGTTTGCTCCTTGAATTGTTCTCGAAGAAGCTTCAAGATAAATTGAAATTGTCAAACTGTATCGATAGTCTTTAAAGTTATAATTTTTATTATTGTAATAGACTTTATTTTCAATATGTAATTGTTGAAATGTATTTAATGTTTTCGTTGAGCCTTAATTTATCCAAATGTTTTTAAGAATTAATAATTAATTACTATTTTAGGAAGAAAATTTTTAAAGTTTAGGTCCTATAAAATATAAAGAGATAAGTGTGTTCGTGTTATTAGATTTATGGTTTTTTCTTTTTAAAAAACATTTAGGTATCATATATATCTATATGATTGGGTGTGGTCGAGTTTATAGTAAATTTTTTCTAATAAAATAAAACCTAGCCTTAATTTTTTAATGTGAAAGGTCAAACTCAAAGACAGCTACAGAACATGCTAATATGGGTAGTCGTATTAAATACCAATTAATAAAATATAAAAAAAATAGATAACAGTAGATACTTCTTGTACCAGAGCTTAGTCACGCTAATAACGTGTTTTAAATATAAGGATAAAATGAATAAATGAAGATAACATAAATTAGAAGGTACTGAAGGATTTCTTATTGATATATTCTTTAAGATTGCATAAACACTTCAATTGGCCACATATAGCTTCTTCACTAGGCAATAAACTTGCCTACTTATAATCCTCCACATTAATGTCTTTTGAATATAGTAATCTTAAGAAATCAATTGGTATCCATGAAAATCAAAAGCAATGTTTATTAAGCATTTGCTTTGCTAGTCCTTTAACCAAAATGAAATTTTCAATCAAAAGTTTGGTATCATTTTTACAACATCAAGAAATCTCCAATAATCTGAAGTTATTGAAAGTTAAGATTGGGAGAAAATTTATGAAGAATATTAATAATAGAGTATTTCATGTACATTTTAAAAATTTATGAAGGTTACAATACTTGGGTTGCCTCTTAAGAAGTGTTTGACTTAACGTAGTTGACTTGACATAATACTTAGGCTCTTATTCTTGCTCTGTCAAATTGACGACAGACTTTTGGTGACCAATCTATCATCTGTATTAGTGTTTGATCCATTGGCCATTTACCTTGAATACTCTCTTTGATGTCTTTTTTTTTATCTCGATTACTCTATGTGGATACATCCTGGTTACTCTAAATGAACTGAACCATTTTGACTGGAGTTTTCCCAAAACTAACTTGAGTCGAGAATTGAACAATAGTACCCGTTGTCCTGGTTCAAATGAGCATTGTGCTATCTTTTCATTATTCTATCTTTTTGTCTTCTCTTTATATAGCTTAGCATTTTCATATGCTTGTAGCTTGAACTCATCCATCTCATTCTATTGTAGAATGTGTTTATCTCTGACTACTTGTAGATTAAAATTTAAAGCTTTGATTGCCTAATAAGCTTTCTATTCTAGCTCTACTGGTAGATGACATACTTTTTTTCAATTAACCAGTATCGGGACATTTTAATGGTAATTTTATATGTTGTAAAATAGGTCTAAAATATAACATCTAGCCTTATTGCCGAGTCCTTTTGACTTGACTTTACTATCTTCTCAAGGATTTGCCTCACTTCTTTATTGGTTACTACTACCTACCCACTTGTCTGCAAATGGTATATGGTTGTGCTTAACTCTATATTTCTATAGAAGAGCTTAAAAGAATTTATTGTGTAAGTGCATGCCCTTGTCATTTATAATCGCTTCTGAAGTGCCAAAATATGTGAAGATTTTCTTCCACAAAAATATCAAAACCATCTTTGCATAATTCATTGGCAAGGCAATGACTTTTACCTATTTGAAGATGTAATCAACTACTGACAAAATGTAATTTTGCCTATTGATGCAATGAATGATTTCAAGAATCCTTCATATATTAAAGATCCTGACTTCAAGAATGCTTTTTAAAGGTAGCTTTAGTTTTCCTGATATATTTTCCATTCTTGGACATCTGTCACATTGTGTAACAAAAAATATGTATCTTTAAATAAAGAAGGCTAATAAAAACCAAATTGCAATATCTTAGCTGTTCTTTAATCTCTTTTAAAATATCTACTATAGTGATGCGATATTTCTATATCATAAAATTGAGTGCACATATACATTATTGTGTGTAAGTAATAAAGGGACAAAAGAGTCGGATATTGAACCCATAAAGACAATATCTTCTTTTTAACCAAGTACTAAAATTATAGTAATTATTCAGAAAAATAGAAGTTAACAATTACAATCTCTCAATATGCTTTCTAATGATTAATCCTCTAATATTTAATTCTTTTAGTCTTTGTTATTGATCAAGACACTAATATATTCACAAGCCTCTTCTAATGTCATGTAAGTATACCTTAATTTACCAAATACTTATATTCCTATGGTATTTGTAATAAATTAAGATTTATTAAGATTAAGTTTTATTGATCATACATGCCAATTATGTATATTCATATCCTAATTTAAAACTTGCATATGTAACATTGAATGTTACTCTACGATCATGTATCAAATTACCTTGGTCTAAATATAATGATTTCTCTTCTGAGTTTATCAAACATATTACCAATTCATTCACCATATATTAGCCAAATATATTGAAGCAGTAAGAACAAGTAATTTGAATAACAAAGAGCTAAGTTTTTTTAAATATTTAGAAAGATATAGCAATTAAGCACACATATTGAGTTCATGTACTAATCCTAGAAAGAAACTTTAGTACATGGCTACAAGAGAACAACGAAAAAAATAATAAGAAATCACGATACAATCAATAGAAAATCGATATAGACATTAAATTGCTCTTGATTGCACCGCCTAAAAACTCTCAATGCCAAAAAAAGCTTTGAATCTCTCTCTATAACTGCTTTAATTAAGCTCCAATTGCTTTCTAAGACTTGTGTTATGTGTTCTTAATGTTCTTGGATGCTCTCTAAAAGTTGGGGACGAGTGGCCTTTTATAGGGATTGATTTAAGCTTGAAAATCTCAATTCTTGTCGGGTCAGAAATCTCACTAACGCCAGGACACTGTGTTGCTGTCGCTAGGGCACTATGTGAAAAAGGCCTCATTGCTGGAGCGATGAAGTGCTAGTGCTGGAGCGCTGATTTATCACTGGCGCGATGATGAGTAAGTGCTGGGGCGATGAACTGTCACTTAAACAGGTCATTTTTTATTTTCTTATTTTAATTATTATTCCATCATTGGGGCTAAAATCCTTGTGGCGCTGGGGTGACAGGTTTATATTTTTAAATATTTGCATTTTAGTCCATGTTTTTGCTACAAATAAATAATAATGCACATAAATAGTAATTTATTCTTATAAAATAATAAAATATCAAGATAAAAACATGAGAAAATATATGATAAATATGCAATTATTATATAATTTGAAGATTAATAGTGCTGTAGTATATCTTCTATTTCATTGTTTGGCATGCACCTTTAAATCATTTGATCTGCGCATTGCTTGAACAAGAAGGGCTTGTCTTAATAGTAAAACTTCACATCATGCAAAAACTTCTTTCTTTGTTGGGAACTTAACCCTAATGGAAGCATACCACATATAAGGTAATTAAAAAAAAATCTATATACCATAATAGATTGAGGTATTATGTTATGAAGATTTTCTTGTCTGAGAAGGATTCACTTATCACCATCTCATTATTATCTTTATTTTTTCTTTTCGAACATAAGATATGGTCCATAACTTGGTTCTCGATGCCTTTCTTATCTCATACTTCTAGATCGTACTTTTATACAAGTGCCATCTTATCACTCTTGGGTTTACATTCTTCTTTGTGAACAAGTACTTGATGGCAAAATGATATATGAATATAATCACCTTTACTGCAATAAGGTATGATCTAAATTCTTTGAAGTTGAATACCACAACTAGTAGCTCTTTAAATAGTAGTTGTATAATTGGTCTATGCATCATTCAACATCTTGCTTTGTAAATGTCTTTTCTTTTCCCAGTTTAATATTAAATTGGTCTCCTCACATCTCTTTAGAACAAATGCTAAGTTTTCAAGGCACATATGGAATGACTCCCTAAAGACTTAAAAATTATCCATAAATACCTCCAAGAATTGCCCTATTATGTCAAAACATATCGCCATCATACAACGCTGAAATGTAGCAGATGCATTGCGTAGTCCGAATGGCATCCTTGAGAATGTAAATGTTCTATATGGATAAGAAAAAGTAGTATTTACTTGATCTCTCAAGCCTATGGCTATTTGATTGCAACCTAAGTATTCATCTAAGAATAATAGTATTCGTGCTCAATCAAGCTATCCAACATTTCGTTAATGAAGTATAGTGGAAAATGATCTTTTCTAGTGGCCTTGCTCAAATTTTGGTAATCTATGCATACTCTCTATCTAATTATTGTACCTGTTTGAATCAATTCAATAATTTCATTGGCTATAACAATAACTTCTTATTTCTTTGGTACATATTGCATCGTACTTGCCCATGAGTTATTTAATTTGTTAGGGTTTATGCTTAGGTGCTATCTAAAAATTTTTATGAATATTTTTCAAAATATTTATCTAATGTATATTTTATTAAATTGCTAATTACATTAAATATATGGTATAATGCTTGTAATACTACAGACATTGTATAATTTGAAGGAGTTTAGATGTGATCTAAAGGTGTTTAGATTATAGCTAAATTTTGCATTACTGAGAATAATAACCGCTAAGAGTTAGCAGGTTATAATAATCAGTAAAATCTAAGAAGTTAGAACCTTTCTGTAATGAAATGAAGACTTAAGAGTATACCAGTAATAATATAGTTGTAAAAAGTTGTAATAGATGCTAGAAAATATCATTATACAACTATATTCTTAAATACAATATTCCTGATCTATTTTCACCGATGTAGGTCTATCAGTAAATCTATTCTCATATAAATCAATGTATGTCTATATCTATATGATACTGAAGGTTGTTCTTAGCTAACCTTAAGTTTAGTGGAGGCTTGTATAAGTATGCAAGTATTCAGTCAAGACTAGATACTTGACAGACTTACGAGAACCCTAATAGAAATCTTATATAGCCGTTAATGGTAGGTCATCTAGAGTTGAGTAGTATTCATGGTTCTTTGACTTTAGCATCATAGTGGGCTATAAATGACCCACCATACTTAGGATCCATAGACAACAGAGACCTTTTATGGTTTGACTAATGTGTGTTTCTAAGTATAGTCTGATGATCATGGAGACTAGTGTGCATAGATATGGGATCCGTCAACTCACATAGGAGAGTTGTATATTCAATACTTCGAGATTGTATCTCTGAAATTTTTATAGCCATAAGCAACAAACATGGGAAAAGAATTTCTCACAAGGTTGAACAATGTAGCAAAAGGTCTGCATATATTGTTCACCGATATACGAATCTGGAGATAAGTTCATGGATTAGCTTATGGAGATTTGACGATGCTAATAAATGTCCCTGTACATCTAAAATTTAATTGATGGAAAAACTATACGCATTTGCTATGACCTCAACTTGTATGGTATAATGCGCTAATTTATAATATCCATGATGTGTGCGCTAGGCATCAGTCACAAACTTATAAAATTGTTTCATTTGACAAATCAGGCATGGATCTAGAGAGTCCTACTAAATAAAGTATACTTGTTGTGTGATTGGTGTGCTATAGTAGCTAAGCGCAAGTACACGCTATCGTATCAAGTAATATAGGATTTTAAGTCTAGATATCGATCCCACAAGGACTATACGATATATTCTATAAATCAAGTACTAAAATTGTACCTACGTAACTTTTATTCAGAAAACTAAAATCTAGAATTTATTTAACTAATCTAATTCTCTCAATTAACTAAACAAAAGCAAAGAGTAAAATTCACAAATAAAGATAATCTAGGGTTTTGACTCGTCCTCTAGTATTTTATTGGATTCATTAACTACTTAGTTAATCCCTTAATACTAATTGATTGGCTTAGACACTAATCTCATCACAAGCCTCTGTCGATGGTCAAGTGACTATATTACGCATTCTAACAATCACCTATATATCTATGGTAATCAAATCAGAATGTAATTCATTAAAATCAAGCCTAAATTATACCATACATGCCACCTAGGTATATGTTTATCCTAGATGGAACTCATAGTTATTACCCTATAATCATGCATCAAACTACCCTAGGCTAAACACATGAATCCCTCTGTCGAGTTTATCATGGTTCCTTAATCATTCAAAATATTGATCAGGTATAATGAAAGCAATAAACACAAGATAGAATAAATTAATTGAATTTATCAAGTTCATAAACTAAAATTTAACACAATCCAAATCTATACTAGGTTTACATAGTTTAACCCTAGATGAACAAATTAACCTATCACAAAACCAAAAGTATCAAACCAATTTATAAAGATCAATAAGAACAAGAGCATAATGATAAAGAAAGAGAAGAAAAACTAATCAAAGTGACTCCTTAATATGTTTCTCCCTCAATCTTGACTTGAAGTTTGAATCTGGATCTTGCTTCTTCAATCTTTAGCTTTGATATATTAATTTTGTGTTGTTAATTCTCTCTCTAAATTTTTGCCTCTTTTCTCTCTCTTTTTTCTCTTCTCCCTCTCTAGGGTTTTTGTCTTCAAAATATTAGTTACGAGTTACTGTAGCAAAATACTGTTTATAGATACAGTAGCAAAATACTGTTCTCCACCCGACACTGTTCACTGCTGTGAGCGCCGCGGCGCTGGGTTATGGCCCTGCGGCACTCAGCTACTGATCTGGGTGCCACGCGCTTAGTTGCTGGGCGCTGTGACCCCTAGCCCTGGTGCCCCTTTCATATTTTGAGCGTAACGTCTTCGTTTGACATCCGATTTGCCTCCCATTTGTTCTTATACATCACATTTTTTGTCGTGCATCTATTTATAATTAAAAATCACAATTAAATAGCCAAATATTTATGATTTGGAGCAAAATATAAAAGTTTAGTACAAATTATACTAGTGCTTTTACACCTTTATCAAATACCCTCAAACTTAAGACTTTGCTCGTCCTCGAGCAAAACAAAAATAAACATTCACAACTTATTCATGACTCATAAATAAAAACTAAAAATAAGTTTCGGTTGATTAAACGATTATCATCATAGTCTCAAATTAAGGCTGTTAAAAATAGTATAAGGCTCTTCAAAAATCAATAAACAACTTTCAGCAATTCTAATACTATTGATCAAGTACTTCATTCTCCCTTATAAATGATCACTTGTGCATGTGTGTAATAAGCAAGTAATTAGCTAAATAGAACATAGATTTACTCAATACTTAAGAAATACATAAGTATGATATCTCGGCATATTTTCAATTTTAACACTACCATAAGCTTGCTTTTCATACTACTCTCCACTAATGTAGAAATACACATGTCTAGGGATCTATTTAGGACTTTAATTAGCTTATAATGTAAGGCTAAGGTAAAGATGGGATATAAAGATATATATAAAGTGCAAATCACACCATTAACACCTAAACTTTACTTAGAAACCCTCTTGATTCCTTCTCCTTCTTGATTTTTCATCTCTTCCCCCAAACTTATACTATTCTCATCTTTCTTTCAATCACATTTTTGCAAAGAATTTCCTATTTTTCTTAAGTGAGGGGTATTATGCATTTAAACATTTGTTTTTTATGTACCCCTAAACTTGGATTGATATACACCTTCAAGACTTATTGCTTTTCATTATAGTACCCTTCTTTCATACATCCACAACTTTTTTTATTTTAAGAATATTTCTAAGTAAACTAAAGTTTATGGTGCTACTGGTAGATTTTAGGATAAGTAAACTCAAATTCTTTAGGCTTGTAATGTGGTTAAATAGAAAAAATAGGTAATTATGCTCAAACGGGGTGACTAAGGATAAATATACATATAAGGTAGGCTCGAAAAGGCTTAAACGGTCCAAAGATAGCCTAATTTCATTTCCCTAAGTATGTGAATTCTAGGATTTCGCCTCAAGTAGTAATCAAGCAAGTTCTAGAGTATTGGTCTTCGAGACTGTGGTGTACTACTTAAGCATGAATAACTCTATGCAAAAAATTCAACTAATACATGCTTCTTTCAATGTGCTCAAGAATAAGTGATCAAAAATAAACTTGAAATCAGTTCAAGATTCATGATATAAAAATTATCTCAAGCCTATATTATTTTCTAAAAACTTGTGAAAATAAATTCAACAAATATTTTATTTTATATCATGGACTAATGATAATCATCTCAACCAAAACTTAACAACCTAAAACAAATTACTCCATAAGACAACCAACCAATATAAGCAACAAAATAAACACAAGAAAGTGTGTTTCCCACCCCCAAACTTAAATTAGACATTGTCCTCAATATCTAAAAATAAATTTAAAAGTAAGAGAAACTCCCTTAGTAACTGAAGTTGAAGTAGTGCAGCGTTGTGTTTTGATGAATGTGACTACGGTTTTCTTTGCTTTCAACGCTTGCACTTGCTCATGCTACTTAATTGAATGCTTGAATTGCTGATTTATTCCTACAAAAAAAAAAGAAACTAACATAACTAAAACTAAAAATAAGCTAATAAAAATAAAATTTTACTTAGGTTGCCTCCCAATAAGCGCTTGATTTAGAGTCGTCAGCTTGACGGGGCTCTTTCTACTCTTATGGAGGATCAAAGTCAATGGTGGAAGCATCTTTATATGTGAGCTTTTACACCCTTATCATTGTGTATGGGGCAACGTATCAAATTGAATAGTTCAATGTAGTAGAATCCAACAAAATAAAACAATTATTTCAAGAACCCTCAGGATCCACGTGTGCCAATACTTAAGATTTAAGTAAATTAATTAGTTAATAATTATTGTTAACCAATCAAATAATGACACGTGGTATATAATGACCATTTTGTTAAGTTTACTCAAGTATGTGGTTAGGTGGGACTCACTTTGAGTTAACTTGGTAACCAAGTAACTGCTTAAGGGTAATTTCACATATTTTATTATTAAATAATTAAGACATTTATTTAATTAATAGTTAAATAAATATTTAACTTAGCAATGGTTAAGAGTTAACTATATGGTTAAGTTGAAAGGATATCTATATTATTTAATTGTTAAATTATATTTAACTTAACCTAGGTTAATTGTTAACTAAGATTAGATTAATTAAAATATTTAATTTTATTATTGACTTGTTGGAAAAGTTAACTAACATAACCAGAGTTAAGTGTTAACTTGAGTTAGATTAATTAATTGAATATTTTATTGTTTACTTGTTAGAAAAGTAAACTAACCTAACTAGAGTTAAAAGTTAACTTATGTTAGATTAATTAATTGAATATTTTGTTAATTACTTGTTTGACAAGTGAATTAACCTTACTTGAGTTAAGTGTTAACTTGAGTTAGGTTAAACTAAACTTAAGTTAAATGTTAACTATGGTTGAGTTAAACCAAAAGGTTGATTTACTTTATTTAATATGTGAAATTGAAACAAAAGTGTGGTTGTTACAAAAATAAAGTGGCCAGCCATATATTGAAGAGAAGGAAAATAAATTGTTTCTTGGATATTGATTTCAAGTGTTGAAATTAATTCTCTTCATTTGTTTCTATAATTGCTTACTCATTTCAACAACATAAGTATTTGATTTATTAATCAACTATTGATCAAGGGTAAATCAAATAGCTTAGGGTTTAATTTTTAAGCTAGTAATGTATTTAGAGTTGTTATTCTAAACAATCAAGTCCACCTTATTAGTTATTACAACTGTAAACAAGGTACACTTCAGGCGGACTCCAATAACTTTTATCGAAAAGTTATATAGGTAAAATGCTTAATCTTGGTATTAATATGATTAATATATTTTATTTGTGTTTATTATGTGTATATATATGTGATGTGTATATTAGATAATGAACACAAATGCCACGTGCATACACCCTAGATTTAATCGACACCTATTAATTGGTATCAGGGCAATTTGTATTGAGTTTGGTGTATTTGAGTTTCAAACATCGTGTTGGATAAGTTATGGGGCTATAGGAGAGCATTTCAAGGGTTGAAAGTGTACTTAACCATTGGAAGACAGCAGTTGAAATGCCGCAGCGATCAAGGCTTGGCGTTGCAGCGCTAGGGGTTCTGCCTCTAATGTCATAGCACTAATGGGCTGACACTATGACGCTAAGGGCACTGCCTCTAACACTTTAGCACTAGAATCCTAACGCCATGACATTGACACTGTTCACTCCAAAATAATTTTAAAATATTTAAAAATTAATTTATTCATATGGGATTTATAAGATGTGATGATAAGAGTTATTAGCCTGCATTATAAACCAGAATCATTTTTCTCTGTGTTTGTAACCACAATGAGAGCCCTACTGGTTAAAGTAGTCAACTAAAGAATCATTACTTATAGGTTAAATATAAACCAATTTATCTTGGTAATGTAGCCAAAAAGTTGAGGTAAAAAAGTTAAATGTTAAGTGTAAGTAGTATTGTATGTAAAGTAATAAGAAAGTTGGTGTAAGAAGAAACGAAAAGGTTGGTGTGCATGTGTCACTTCAACAAAGTGTCTAGTGTCTACAATCAACAATTAAGTGTCTATTGTCAACAATCTACAATCAACACTTGAATAATTTAGCCATTCTAATTCATGTGACAGCAAAAACGAATGGTCAAAAACTTGCAATGGTATATATCATATGCGCCATCAAGGATTGTCAAATAATAAATAGGCCTGCTAATACTCAAAACTTATTAAAAATCACCTTTTTTTAATATGAAATCTTTTACTTAATACATACGTCTTACAAATTAAATGAAAGATGTACAATGTAATTGTGATGATGTCATAGAATAACAATAATGCAGTATAAAAATAAACTTTTTATTTAGAATATTACAAGAAAACTATCTTAGCATGAAGTTTAAAACATATATTTATAATAAATAGTCAATTTGGTGATGATTAAAAAATATTAACATATAATGCAAACAAGTGTAAAATGCTTTTATGAGTATTATTTTAATTAGAAAAATTCTCTTGGGAGGATCAAGAGGTTCGGAATTAAAATTCACTCACATGATTTGTTAAAGTAAATGAATTAAATAGCCAAACACAAATTCGATTCGTTTAATTAATGAATTGTGTGAAACAAAATAATTAGACATGTTTAATAAATAGGCCATATTAGATTCTTTTATATGAAATACATAATTTGATTTGTTTGTACAATAAACACAATTCAATTCATTTACATGATTCAATTCTTATATAAAATTATTATTTTAAAATGATAAAGACACATATTATTTAAATTATCAAATATATTATAGGTTAAATGAATTTAAATAAATTATTACTGTAAATGTTCCCTAAACAAATTCGTGTCTTAAATGAAGTATCCTAATTCAATTTAACGAATTGGCAAATCGGAATACTCAAACATAAATTTGACATGATTATTAAATAAGTAACGCAAATTTGACCATTTGATAATTGTGTCATTTTCCTCAATTCAAATCTAGTTAATTCTTATATGAATTCTTGTCTTAAATGAATTAACTAAATTTAATAATTCAAATAGTAACGTATCATAAATTAATTGGCTAATTAAAATACTAAAACGCAAATTTCATAAGATTATTAAAAGGGTGACACAAATTTGACTTGTATAATAATCTACTTTTAAAAAAAATTAAAATTAAGTGAAACTAAAAAAAGAATAGTTGGACACTACTCTCATAGTACCACTAGCATCGGTTGCTAGTGACCGACCGTTTGACGATGATTGAAAATAAATTGACTCAAAATATATTTCACTGAACTTAAAATTTTGTGATCAACCTAATGAATAGCTGGAGTAAGGTTGGCAAAATGAATATGTGAATCAAAATATATATCGAATACAAGTAATATATAACTAGATTTTAGAAAATTCACACTCGATTTGTATAATAATTCGAATCAAGAATTAAAATTGACATTTGTTTTTAAATGAAATATCTGAATTATTCAAACTGATTATGAAAAGAACTCTATGAGAGAAATTCTATAAGAGGAACACTATGAGAGCAAAACTATAAAATGAACTTTATGAGAGGGACTCTATGAGTGGAATACTATGAGAAGAACTCTATGAGTAAAACACTATGAGAAAAACTCTATAAAAGGAACACTATGAGATGAACTATATGAAAGATATTATATCATATAAATGCGATAAGAGGAACTCTGTGAGAGGAATACAATAAGATGAACAATATAAGAGGAACTCTATAAGAAAATCTATATAAGAGGAACTTTATAAGTTGAACTTTATAATAGGAATATTATAAAAAGAACTATATGAAAAAAAACTCTATGAGATAAGAGGAACTAAAAGGAACTTTATAAGAGGAACACTTGAGAGAAGACTATAAGAGGAACTTTATGAGAAAAACACCGTGAAATGAACTATATGAGAAAACTACAAGAGAAACACCATGAGAGGAATTCTTTAGGAGGAACATTATAAGTGGAACTCTATAGAATACCTCTATGAGAGGAATTCTATAAGAGAAACTTTATGATAAGAACTTTATAAGATAAACAATATCAAATAAGACTATAGGAGGAACACTATGAGAAGAACTCTATAAGACGAAGTTTATGAGAGAAACTTTAATGGAGAAACAATTAAGAGGAACTCTATGGGAGAAACTTTATAAGACAAACTCTATGAAATGAACTCTGTGAGAGGAATGCTATGAGATGAACTCTATAAAAGGAACAATATTCGAGGAATTTTATAAGAAGAACTCTATGAGTTGAAGCCTATAAAAAGAACTTTATAAAAAAAGCTTCATGAGAGGAACTCTATGAGAGAAAGACTATGAGAGGAACTCTAAGAGAGGAACTCTATAAGATAAAGAGAAAAGATAATGAGAGAAACTTTATAAAAGAAATTTTATGAGAGAAACTCTATGAGATGAACTCTATGAAAGGAATATTATGAGAGGAACTTTATAAGAGGAACTCTATAAGAGGAATACTATAAGTTAAAGTCTGTAAGAGAAACTCTATAAGTGAAACTCTATAAGAACATGAGAGAAACTATATGATGGAACTCTATAAGTGAAACTTTTTGATAGGAATATTATGAGAAGAACTCTATAAGAGGAACTCTATATGGGGAAGGCTAAGCAAAGAACATTATGAAAGAATCTCCATGAGAGGAATTCTATATGTTGAACTCTATGATATGAAAACTATAAGATAAACTCTATGAGTGGAATACTATAGAAATACCTCTAAAAGAGGAACTTTATGAGTGGAGATCTATGTGTGGAACTCAATAAAAAGAACAATAAGAAGGGAATTCTATGAGAGGAATACTTTGAAAGGAACTCTATGATAGGAACTTTGTATAAGGCCTCTGTTAAAGGAACTCCGTGAGAAGAAGAGAGAAGATTGTGAGAAAAACTTTATTATAAGAACTCTATGAGAGGAATATTATAAGAATAACTCTATAAGAGAAACCTTATGTGAGAAATACTATGAGAAGAACCTTATGTGAGAAATACTATAAGAAGAACTCTATGTATGAAACTCTATAATAAAAAAACTATGAGAGGAATACTATAAGAGAGACTCCATGAGAGGAAGAGAGAAGACTATGAGAGGAATTATATGATAGAATTTCTATAAAAGGAACTCTATGAGATAAACATTATGAGAGGAACTCTATAAGAGAAACTATATAAGAGGAACTCTATGAGAGAAATACTATAAGAGGAACTCTAGTACTGAAACTCTATAAGAAGAATAGTATGAAATGAACTTTATGAGATGAATACTTTGAGAGGAACTCTATGAATAAAACCCTATGATAGGAATTGTATATAATAAATCTATAAAAGAAACTTTATGAGAGGAAAACTACAAGAGGAACACAATAAGAAGACTTTGAGTGGAGCTCTATGAGTCAAACTCTATGAGAGAAAGAGAAAAGACTATGAGAAGAATATTTTAAGAAGAACAATATAAGAGGACTTCTATGAAAAGAACTATGTGAGAGAAAATGAGAAGACTGAAGACAAGATAATACAATTGAACTAACTTTGCATTTGACTTACTAGAATACTATACTCAGCAAGACTTGCAACCAATCAACTCAATATATAGAGTTGTACTTCAAGTTATATCCATCACTTATAACTATTACCTACCACTGAAAGTTACATGTAAGATTAAGATCACAACATAATATGCAAATGTTACAAGTATAAAGCCACTAAAGATAAATTCTTAAAAACAAACTAATGGAATGTGTTAATAAAATATGGGTATAATAGTAGTCTCACATTGTGCTAGAATATTTCATTAGTTTTAAAAAATATTAATTAAAGTTTTTTTCAAATAATTAAAGAAAAAAATTTTAAAAAATAAAAAGAGAAGCACATGGCCACTTGTTAACAGTTGCTGCCGTTGATCAGGTATTGGTGATTAGACTCAAAAATTTGAGATCTATGCCATTGTATGGTTGTTTTTGACAACGAAACACCAACTGAGGGCCAAATTAAAAAATAAAGTGGTGGCCACCATATCTCCATCACAAAACACCAACGAGTGAAAGTGTACCACTACCTCCGTTAACTAGATGGCTGGTTAGCGACCTTGATAGTGGTGGTAGTGGCGGTGCAGTTTCACCAACTGCTGTTTTGCTGCGAAGATATGATGACCACCACTTTGTTTTCCACTTGGCATTCCTATAGTGCTACGTTGATAGAAACAACCACATCATTATGTTGACCTTGAAATTGCGAGTTCGACAACGTAAGTTTTGAGTTATTTCACCACCGATCACTAGCAGGCGGCGATAATGGCAAGCGTTGATTGGTGGTGAGATAATTAGTGGCAACTATTTCAATATTTTAATTTTAATTTTATTTATTTTTATATTTCACTTTTTTATTTTTTTAATTATTTAACTTTCAAGGTTTTTTTATTAAAACTAATAAAATTCAATGGTATAGTGATATGTGTCATTTATAACTTATTACAAAATGGCACCTATCCTTCTAGTTTATATTTTTATTTATTGAAAAATATTAAATAATTATATTTAAAGTGACATGTGTCTCTTAAATTTGTGACATGTGTTCTTTTAAGGATAAATATATGCTTTTACACTTTTCTCACTTAAATAGACAAAAACTGTTACATAATAAGGGTTCTATGAAAATTTTTAAAGTAGTGAGATTTGACTATCTCTTTTCAAAAACTTTAGAGGTCCAAATGTTTTTTTTCTCTTGTAATTACAATTACAATTATAATTACGAATTATGATCGTAGTTATATTACTCTTATAATTACAATTATAATCACAATTCAATTTACACAATGGTAACTATAATTATAATCACAATTCAATTTACACAATGGTAACTATAATTATAATCACAATTATAATAGATGCAATTTCAATGACAATGAAATTATAATTATAATTATAATTTAAATTATTATTACAATATAATAATTACAACTAAATTAAAATATGATAATTGTAATTACATTAGAAAGTAATTACAATTACAATTATAATCATATTTATAATTTTTATAGTTGTAAACTCGTAATTATTATTATTATAATTATAACATAATTATAATTATAATTTTAATTATAATTATAATTGTAATTAATTTTATAATGACAATTACAATTAAAACTAAAAACTATACGATTATTACAATAACCTCTTTATATTTTTGGCACCCCTCTTATTCTCCGTTGATAATGTTTGATATTTGTTTGCCGATTAGAATGTATTAGATCTTGGATGGTGTGTTGACAATTGATAGTTTTGCTTTTGTTTTTGTTTTTTTGTTTTTGGTAATTGCAGCAAGTGTATAAGTAATGAGTAATCTTCATCTGGTTGCCCGTTTTCTTCAATCGACAGCTCATTTTTCCACAATTGTTAAATGTATCGAACGGTTACAATTTTGTCTCCAGAAACAAAGTATTGATGCTACTGTAGTATAATAGCCCGAGCCATAAAAAATCCTAACTATTTATTTGAAGAGTTTCGTATGTTTCTAGATAAAAAAAAAGTTAGACAAAGTTAAGAGAGAAAAAGAATTTGAATCCGTGATAGATACCTTATTTTAAAAGTGGGCCTTGTTCAGGAGACTTTATTTGTTGAAAAAACATATAGAGACTATAAGCTATTCTCAACATTTAAAAGTGGGTCTTTCAGTGTGGTCTATCCCTTGAAGGTTAATTCACGTTCTTGAAGGGAGGGCTCAATGAACCTCACCAACATCTCGCCTCCATTGTCTATGTGTTTCTTCGTCGAGAAACTTTTCGATATTATTTGATTCACAGGAATTGACAGAGGCCTATGGTGAATAGATATGTCCTTAAAAAATAAACACTTCTGTATTACCAATTCTATCTTGAAACCGTTCAAATTTTCAATTCTCTCTCTGAATTCTTGGAGCAAATCTGGTCTCACGCTAGGGACAACATATCTTGCCTGTTATCTCTTTTGCTCACACTCCTTTTCGAGCACTTCTTCAATTCGTTGGTATATTTAGCAACCCATTCATCATCATTAACTTCCCGAGCTTGAAAGCTTGCCTTTTGTTAACGTCGTTAAAAAAAGTTGTATAATAGGCCCATTTATGATTTAGGCCAATTAAGTGTTGTATCTATTTTGGTAGTTTAACATTATAAGAAGTTTTACAGTAAAATTTTACATTTTATATAAAGGTTTATTTCTTACATTGTAATATCAAGTATTCATTCAACACATAATACACAAGTTTTTTAACTTTTTTTTTAGTTTCTCTCGTTATTATAGTTCAACCCAAGATTAACATCCTTGCTTGTTGAAATCTTATAACCTTATTATCAAAACTTTGCTTGTCCTTCTCTGAGAAGCACCTAAGCTCTACAATGCACTTGTTATCCAACAGCTCAGGTTTAGATTAAACCTCACTTCCTGTCAATCGAATTCAGCCTAGTCTTATTTGGTGGACTCCTAGTATCAGTTTCTCATAATTTTGAGACTCACATCGATCTAGCAAGGCACTAGACATATACGGATCCCTACATTAAATTTTTAGCACGAACATATTTTTGGCACACCTAATGGGACTCCTTTTTTAGTGTCAGTAGAAATCAGATTAATGAAAAAAAATACTAAGCTTGAAAGGAACACCTTTGAGCCATTTAACATGGCTACACCTCTGCCTCTGGTCCAAGATCAAGCCAATCCCCTACTAGAAGAAGTGAGTCTAGCTTATTTTAAGTAAAACTTGAAAAATTGATAATTGAGGGACATTTAAAGAGGCTTTGTCCCATCACAACCAATATATTGGGGTTGATTTTCAAGATCACTCTAGAAAACCAACAACTAAACATATTACTCACAAATTAGATGATCACAGTATTTTGACCATTGATAAAAGACAATAAGAATATAAGTTGAAGTATTCTGAAAAACTTATAGTCAATGAGATTAGACAGAGCTGACAGCTTTTCTCTAGGGTTGACTAAACCCCAAACTCCAAGAACCTCTACAGTGAAAGAGTTATAATCAAACCGATCTACTATATAGTTTGGTCAATATTTCAGACAACTAGAGATAGTGAACTCCATAAATTCACATGTCCACCAGAATTAGCTAGATCAAAATTTTAACAATGACTATGTTGGTAACATGATCAATCCAAAAAGATTACACCAGCCAGCTCCTTTAGTTAATGTATAGGTGAACCAAATTCAACCTATGCCAATCCAATGTGGTTTTATGGAACATGTTCGACCAACTAATGGTTTGGGACTACTTGAGACTAATAGGAATATGTTTAGAAAAGCCTTATAGAACATAAGGGTTGATCTAAAATCGATGGCTAGCGCATCTTATAGGAAACTATACGCCCACATTGGCGAATATGACTATATTGGAATACATTTCAAGATTCACTCTGGAATGTAGGGAAGGTAGATTTTCTCTTTTCAAAAAGCAAAGGATATTCGAAAATTCCTTAACCAAGAGAGCTTTTCACTTGGTATACCAACCGAATACTAGAATCGATTACCGGTTGGGAGCAGATGGAAGACAAGTTTCATGTCAAATTCTACAGGCTGTCCCCAAAAGTGACTCTGGTCAACCTTGCTAGGGTAACTTAGATGCTAGGGAAATCGATTTTGAAATATATAAGCCAATTCAAGAAGTTTCGTACACGATGCCAAACCTAGATCACTAAAGCCTATTGCATTCCAATAATGTTTAGAATGATGTTCTTTGCCATAAGAGAACACTTTGATTGACTTCTGAAGGAGAAAGATAAGAAGCTGACGTCCTTTAAAAGGATATAGCCTTGAGAATTTCTCCAAGTAAAAGCCTTAACTTCATATCCTCACAAGTGTATGACTGTTTAAAGGGTTAGGATTTCTCTCATGGAGTTGAAAAATAGTTAAGCACTCAAGAAAAAGTCAATTTTAAGGACACACATATAAACTAACATTGATCTAAAGATAAAAAAATTAATTGTTTAAAAATTAATTATTCCTAACATATGCCAGTTAGAACTTCAATTGGCTTATAAGAATAATACAAATATAACTTGGTGAGAAAACGGCTTTACAAAATATTTGTCTTCTAAAATTGAATGATGACTTTATTAAATTGAATTGATTCTTCTATTTTTTTTTTCTTTCCTTTTCATCTTTTTGGGTATTTTGCTTTTTTTTTATTTTGTATTTTTAAAGAATACAAGGAAGCATTATAAAGGTTTCTCACCAAATTATATTATACACAAATGCAACCAATTTATTCCGTAATTTAAATAATATCAATCTAAATAAAAATTAATCAATTTAAATGATCAATGAAGGTTCATAAGCTGTTTTTTCAACCTTTTCACTTACTGACAAAAGATATGTGAGATTAGAAAAATATATACTTAAACATAGAAATTCTCTTAGCTATATAAATTGAATCATCCGTCTTACCATAAGGTTTAGCATTGTGCTCAAAAATATTTTGAAAGTTATTCTTTAGTAATCTAAATAGAAACAGTGACTCAACCTAAACAATTTTGAAATCATATCTAGGCAGAAAAGAAAATTTCTTTATATAAGAATTATGAAGACTACAAGCAATAAACAACAATATATGAAACATAAAACAAAATATCAAAAAGTTAGTTAAAATGCATTTAAAAAGTTAGAAATAAAACTCCTTACTTTGCCATTTTAATCAAGAGTATATATTAGCATCATCGTTTTAGTTTACACCTTACTCTGCCATTCTAATTTGACCTAAAATGCGTCTTAAGAGTTCAAGAACAAACTCTTTACTTTGCCATTTTAATCAAATATCGAATCAAAATTTTTTTTTTTAAGGCAAAATGCAACTTGTATCTACTATCCTCCTCCAAACCAGATGAAATATTGTCCTTAATGTTTAAATAGAAAGAGATAAAGTATAGGAGACATTACCTGAAACGCCAATTATTTGAAAGAAACAAATCTAAGAAACACTTAAGGAAATATAAACTAAAATGATGATGCTGATAAATAAATAAAACAAAGAAAAACACATGTATTTACAAGTAGTTGTGATTGTGGCTCACATCTTTCTCTGGTTTTACGTCTAGTAACGACTTAAATGCCCTCTATGGGTCGGGGATAGGCTTTCTATCTAATTTTCTTATAAATTGGCAAACAGGTTATTTTACAGTCAGATTCCCGAGACTATACTGTTGATGTTCATTTTTGAATTTGTTTTAAAAATTGAGAAGTTCACGTTGCACAAGCCTATAGAGATGCATCTCAAGAGTCAATAGGATATCATCCAAAGACTCGTTACTCAGTCAATCTTTAATGAACTAAATTTTTTCTTCTCGATTTCTAGATGCAAATCCTAAAGAACGAAAACTCCAGTTACAATTCCATTGAGCACATTTATGACAGACTTATAACCTCTTTGCTCATCGACTTTTGGTATAAGAGCTTCTTCAAGACCAGGCATATGAGAAACAAAATCATTTATAGACTCACCAGATAAATGAACCTTGACTTCAATTAACCAACGAAGATCCACAGGGATATTACCCAACATCAATAACCTTAGTCTTTCACACCATACTTTGTAAATCTTAAGTAGATCATTTTGAGGCAATAAAGGAAAACATTTTTTAAGGTTGGTAAGAATGTAATTTGTTTTGAAAAATAGAAAATAGATGAATGCATAGTTTGAGAGACAGTTTTTAGGGAACTGAAAATCGACTTTAATAGTCACAGAGTATCGTATCCGCCACTTGACCGAAAAATAAAATCACAATAAAGAAAAAAAGAAAAAAAAGTAAAATAAAATGTGAAAGAAAATAAAAGAAAAATAAAAAAAGTCAAAAGGTAAAATATAGAAAAAATATAAAATATGGTACAGATAGATTGAACTTGATCAAGTATGATAGACAAGATCTACAAGAGAGATCTTGTCTAGGTATATAAAGTGGTCTACCTCTTTCACATAACTTTTTAGCTGCTGTCCATTTACTTTAAAAGTTCGCCCATCAATGAGGTCCTCGATTTTGATAGTACCATTAGGAAAAACGTGCCTTACCATAAATAGACCAGTCCATCGAGATCTCAATTTTTCAAGGTGTACATGCAATCGAGAATCATAAACATAAACTCATTGATTTGGCTTGAAGTGTTTCCTTGAGATCTGTTTGTCATGAGCTACTTTCATTTTAGCTTTGTAAATTCTGGAGTTGTCATATGCGTCATTTCGTAGCTCTTCTATTTCTGACAATTTTAACTTTCTCTAAAAGCCTGCAGCACTCAAATCAAAGTTAAGGCTTTGACAGCCCAATAAGCTTTATGAGATTTTCTAGAATAGAAACGTGTTTCTTGATCACTAATGATGACACGTGGTATCTCGAGGTTTAATAGTTTTGGTTTCTCCCTCTCTTATGGCAACTTTCAATGCATGGCTTCCAAATTTGAGTCCCTTTATCTTATGAGTCCAAAATACTAAACACATCAGTTGTTTCATCAGGATAATACAATTCTTCAAAATTAAAATTTAGAAGGTTTTTCAAAGAATTAGAGTCATGATGTTTATAAGTTTCTTCCGCTACAAGTGTATCTATCATATATGAATGATAGTATTCGTATTCTTCTCATGGTTGTTTGCCAATATTAAAAATATTCACCTCAAGAATCATATTTTCAAAAGATAATTTCATAAGACCATTTCTACAATTAATAAGAGCGTTAGCAGTAGCAAGAAAAGGTCTTCCCAAAATAAGAGGAATTTTTTACTCTATGTTAATAGCAAAATGAGTATCTAAAACAAGAAAATTAATAGGGTAGTAAAATTTATCAATTTGTAACAAAACATCTTTTACTATCCCCCGTGGCTTCTTAATTGATCGGTCAGTTAATTGTAGGACTACAAATGTTGGTTTAATCTCACCAAGTCCCAATTGCAAGTAAATAGAATAAGGCATTAAATTTACACTTGCTCCTAAGTCCAACAAAGCTTAACCAAACTAATGTGTCCCAATTTGGTAGGAGATTATGGGACATCCTGGATCTTTATACTTGGGTGGTGTCTTTTGTTCAATCACTGCACTTACCTATTCTGCCAAAAATGCAGTTTTTTTTACATGGTGTTTTCTTTTGATAGTACATAGGTCATTGATGATTTTGGCATAAGTTGAAACCTGCTTAATCAAATATAACAAGGGAAGATTAATCTTAACTTGTTTCAAATGTTCTAAAATCTCACCTTAAAGTTTTGAATTTTTCCCAATTGATCGAAGAGCTTGAGGAAAAGGCACTGGGATTGAAAATTTATTATCGAGCTCTTTTTCTACTATGGCCTCTTTTTTAAGGAGGGCGTCTTTACTACTTATAGATGTGTTAATTTTAGAAGTAGGCTCACTTACAATCTTACCACTTCGAGTAGTAATAGCATTGACTTCTTTTAGATTTTGAGCATCAGAAGTAGAAGCTTGTGTCATGAATTGTCCTTCTGGTTGGAATGAGATTGAGATGAAAACTTATCTCGCTCTTGTATAGTTAAGGCACTGGTCAACTTTGTAATTTGACTCTTGATTTCTTTGTTTTTGTCTATCACTTGCGCAAAAACTATTTTAAATTTTTGATTAGTCTTACTTTATGCCTCTATAAATGCTTGTAATATATCCTCTAAAGGACTCTTAATTGGTTGTGCATTAAATTGAGGTGCAACATAAGACTTGGGTGCTTGTTGTTCATGTTTCCAATGGCTGTTGGCTTGTTGGTTAGATTTTCAACTGAAGTTTGGGTGGTTTCTCTAGCTAGGATTATAGGTTTCAGAGTAAGGTGAAAAAGGTTTCTTATACATCCCTAGGGCATTACATTATTCCTCATATATCCCTCTCATCTCATTATAAGTGGGGCAATTCCGAGCTACATGTTCCACTCCTCCACAGATAAAACAGACATCGTGGACTCAACCTTAGCACCATTCTATCTTTGGTTTTCAAGGCCTCTAACTCCTTAGTTAAGACCTCTAATTGGGCTTTGAGGTTATCCTTTTCCCTAAGATGAAAACCTCCACTGGGTCGTGACCTATTTGTGCTTTCAGTCATGCAAGGTCCAGTCCATGTATAGGCTTTTTTGGCTAAGTCATTAAAGAATTCTATGGCTTCCTCAGGATCTTTGTGAACGAACTTTCTATTACACATCATCTCAACAAATTGGCACTCTCTAATTGTGAATCCCTCATAAAAATAGCTAACCAAGTGCCAATTTTTATACCCATGGTAAGGGCACAGATTTAACAACTCTTTGAACCTTTCCCATGCTTGATATAAGGTTTCACTATCTTTTTGGGAGAAGGAAGAAATTTATCTTTACAAGCCATTAGTTTTGTGTTGTGGAAAGTATTTATTGAAAAATACTTGGGTCATTTCTGCCCAAGTTCCTATAGACCTTAGTTTCAAAGAGTATAGCCAACTCTTTGCTTTGTCTTTCAAAGAAAAAGAAAACAATTTAAGCCTAATAGTGTCTATGGCTTCAGGTTGGCTATAGAAGGTAGTAATTACCTCTTCAAATTTCTTAACATGTATATAATGATTTTTACTATCTAGACCATAAAAAGTAGGCACAAATTGTATCATTCCATGTTTAAAATCCGATTGTGGTGTGTTAGGTGAAAATATAATGCATGATGGTGTGGCTGTGCAAATAGGATGCAAGTAATCTTTTAGAGTCCTAACGGGGTTGTCTTCGTGTTGGCTCATTGTGTTGGAATTACAAGATAAACTAGATGGTGAATTCTCCTCCCTTACCAACTGTGGTGGTGGTTCTAGTTCTACTTCTCTCGCGAATCTTCCTCGTTTGTGTCTAAGTCGATGCATATATCCTAACAATGTTTTTTTTTTTTATTAAAGAAATGCTCAAAGAAAATTAAGAAGTTAAATAAAACACAACAAGAATTAGAAATGAGTTAGGTGGTAAGACCAACCAAATACAATAAATGAACAAAAGATAATAAACTATAAAGTACAATAAATAAATAAAAAGTACAATAAATAAAAGAAAATAAAATACAAAGTACAATAATTAAATAAAAGGAAAAAACTAAAATAAAGAACAATGAAAAAAAGGTATAATAAGTAAATAAATAAAAAGTTAGGCTGTAGAACCGACTATTAAAATAAATAAAAATACAACATATTAACTAAAAAAAATAAATTACAATAATTAAATAAAAGAAAATAAAAATAAAGTACAATAAAAAAGTGCAATAAATAAATAAAGTACAATAAATAAACTAAAGTGCAATAAATAAATAAACAAATACAATAAATAAAAAAATACAATAAATAAAATAAAATAAACTAAGTTAGGTGGTAGAACCAGCCATTAAAATAAAAAAATAGTGCAATAAAAAAATAAAGTGCAGTAATAAAAAGAAGATAAAGTGCAATAAATAAATAAAATAAAATGAACTAAGTTAAACGGTAAAATCAGCCATTAAAATAATATAAAATATAACAAGTTAACTAAAGAAAACAAAATAAATTAGGTAGTAGAACCAACCATGCATAATAAAATAAATTACAACAAAGGAAATAAAACTAAGATTTTACAAAGAAAAAAAAAATGTACAAAGTTACCACTTTAGTATTGATAAACGCAACTGACTTTCGATTAGTGTGCCTCCCCGGCAACGGCATCAAATTTTATTTATGCTCAAAATATAACGTGGCTATCGCAGTATAGCTTGAGGTGTCGAACCCACAAGAAATTCTTTGTCAAAATAGGTTGGTGAAGTAAAATATTAAAGCAGTAGTAAAGGAAAAAATTAATTAATTAGTTTAAGGGGATGAGATAGAATTGTCTATGAATTAAGGAAAATGTCTTATGATGATTTAAGTAAAGCTTTGAGAATCACAATTATGCTTTATAAATCTACTCTACACTTTGATTAAATGTTTATAACTCAATTAACAGTTTTACATCTAAACAATCAATTGGAATATATGTAAAATATATCACATTTGATAGCACATGCATTTGATATGACTAAACTCTTTTGCAAATATTAACACAAATCATGTTTATTTATACAAGTTAGCCAATATCTACAAATTAGATGAGTATCCAATGAGATATGAGCAAAATTCCAAAGATACATCAGATTTTGGCCAACAACCATTTTACCCACTTGCAATGCAATTTTGTCTATAATAACGGCTGATTTGGACTTTACCATCAACATAAGAGTTGTTGATAATTAAGTCAGTATTTTAAAACTTCATGAATTATACTAATTGAGTACATATTTTGTGAGATACGGTCCAAATACGTGAATTTGGTCAAGTTGGGCAGAAGTTGTAGCCCGATTCTATTGTATCTCAATTTTTGGCCCATAACATGTTGGATTTGACTTTTTCACTGTTTTTCAAGTTTGTGTAAGATTGAGTCATGTTACTCCAGGTTCAATAATGTATTCATTTCGGTTTCTACATTGAGAGTTATGTCTATTTTACCTAAACTTATGCAAATAACATTCATTAATCACAATTTAAGGTGAACACTTTATTTCAAGCTAAAAGTAAAAACAAATGCTAAAATTAGTGACATTAAATGGTGACTAAATCTCTTAATAAATATGTATTTTCATGTGTTTGTCAACTAGTCATAGAAATTAGTAGAGATAGAGAAGGAGAAAATTTTTGTTTGACTTAGAAGCAATATCTAAAGAAAGTATTACAACGTTTTAGCATTTTAGAGGAGTCAAAACCTATAAGTACCCCACTTACTTTTCATCTCTTAGTTCAGATGAGTATAGAGAGTATATGTCTTGAATTTCATATGTTAATGTAGTTGGTAGCCTGATGTATGTTATGGTGTGTACGAAACCTAATAGTTAAGGTAGTGAGCAAATATATGCTTAATCCTGGTAAAGGATATTAGCAGGCTGTGAAATGGATTCTACGGTATTTATTGAAGATAGAAGATGTTGGCTTATTCTTTGAGAGAAATGATACATATGATCAATGTGATGTTGATTATGCTGATTCTGATTATGCTGGTGATTCGGATAAATATCGGTCAATAACAGGTTATGTGTTTACTTTTGCAAGAGTACCAGTGAGTTAAAAGTCTACTTTACAATCTATAGTTGCTTTGTCTATAATAGAGGCAGAGTACATGACAGTTACAAAGGCTGTGAAGGAAGCTATTTGGTTAGAAGAAGATTCCTGTTTATTCTAACAGTGAAAGTGCTAGTCATTTAGCAAAAAATCCAATGTACCATATTCGAATGAAGCATATTGATGTTCTGTATCATTTTGTGTGAAAGATCATCAGTGAAGGAAGAATCTTACTTCAGAAGATTGCAACTGCCGAGAATCCCATAGATATGTTGACTAAGGTGGTGACAGCGATCAAATTCAGTCATTGTTTGGACTTGATCAATATAGTTTGAGTTTGATGGTGCCATTGGACGTAGATTTGGAGACGTTATCTTTGGATAAAGAATTTAGAAAAAAGCAAAGTTTTATGGAGGATTGACATATTCGGCAAGGTGAAAATTTGTTGAAAATAACATATGTCAACTTGAGCCAATCTCATATTGATGGGAGATGGCATGGGGTGGGTTGGTGGGGCTTATATAAGATAAAACTCTCTTTATTATTTGTTGTCCCTTTGAATAATTCTATTCTCCCACCTCAATTTGTAAGATCTCTTTATGAGAACTTTATAATTCAAGAGTTTTATATTTAACCCTTTAAAATTTGTAATAGTTCAAAATTTCCTTTTAGTTTTGGGTATTTGTAGTAATACTCTATTATTTAGATAATTATAATATTGGCCATACTTTTGGGTATTTGCAGTTGACACAATAGTTTAAGAATTTGTATTGTGACTCAAAAATTTTGTAACCTCTTGTGAAGATAATAGATTTGCTCTAGCGGTGCCCGACGATGTAGGTAACATTACTAAATCTCGTTAAATTTGATGTTCTTTATATTTTTGCATATTGTGTTGAATGGTTGGTTGCCTTATTGTGGTATTATATTGTTAGCATTATTAGTTGTGTTTCAGTTATTCGAAAATTGTATTACACATAATAATTGGTAACAGTACTAATCATTGTTTGAACACTTTTTAATGCAATATATCTTACAATATTTTGTGGTTAGTGATGTTTTTAATAAAATACATACGGTAAAAATAAAACTAAGCTACTTTTAAAATTCGTTGTATAAAAATGTGCTTATAAGATGAAAATTTCTGATTTAATTTGCTCTTTTTATTTTAACTCTTTTTTAAGTTTTGTCATATATTGTTGATTTAAGGTTGTCTTGTTTGCTAACCCGGTTGTGGTTTGGTAATGATGAGAGAATGTAACTGTTTGATTCTTTGAATAACTGCTTTGTGTGTATGGTCACTAAAGAAGATGACCGAGATGAGTATTGTTGGCTATTTGTCAGAAAGTTAGTAACTTATGTTATTATCATTACTATAAAATTAGACTTCATTGACATCATTTAGTAACTTGTGTTATTATAATTAAAATTATATTTTATTATCACTATATTATTGATATTGTTTTAAATAATGTCAGTGAAGTTCATTGTCAATAAATTATTAATATTATGGTATTAAAAAAATAAAGTGTCATTGAATTATTAATATCCTGATATCAAAAAATAAAATTTCAATAAATTAATAATACTCTAATATCAAAAAGTTAGTTTTATTTAAAAATTTTAATTATTGAAATGAATTTAAAATTTTAAAAATTGCTATAATTGTAATACACGTGTTGTATATATATAAAGTTTGGTGGCAAAAAAAAAAGAAAAGAGGAGAAATTGAAGCGGTGGGTTTGTTGTATATATATATATATATATATATATATATATATATGTTCTGTTTTGCTTCGTTGAAAAGAAGCAACCGAAATCGAGAGAAGAAGAAGCAAAAGCCGGAAGGGAAAAGAGAGAAAAGAAAGAAAGGAAAAAGAAAAAGAAAGGGAAAGGAAGAAAAAAAAATAGAAAAGAAGAGAGAAACCGAAAAGAAAGAAGAAGAAAAAGAGAAAGAAAAAGAAAAAGAAAGAAAAGAAAAGAAAAAAAAAGAAAATAGGAAATTTTAGGAAATTAGTTGGGTAGTCAGAATTATACACAGTGGTTTAGCAGGTAATAGTTTTACGATATTAGAATATTTAGATTTTAATATTTATAATACATATCGGTACTAATGATGTATTTTTACACCCTATGATATAGGAGGTGTGTCGATAGCGAGTAGATCTCAGAATTTAGACCCAGCTCAGGATTAGCGCACTTTTGTGAGTGGATAACTATATATATTTTATATGTTTTTAATACAGCCAATTATGATTTAATTGCGCGTTATCAGATTTAATTATGATTTATTTTAGACAGAAAAATATTTATACTATTTAGTATATTCAGAAATATTTTAGAATTTATTATAGTACAGTTTATAATTATGTTCAGTACAGAAATAATTATTTCAGAATAATTATGGTCACAATATTATATTGTAGTAGTTTTTGAACCACCATATGTGTACCCTCCCCTTTAATGTAGTTGCTCTGCGCATGCGTTAGACCAGTTTAGTTTGCTCTGCCGGAGCGATGCAGCATTCCGTCGGGTTAGACCAGCTTAGATCCCCCGCTCTGCCTGTGCATGAATTACTCCGTCAGGTTAGACCAGATTTTCCCCGGGTACAAGTTTGGTGTGGTTTTCAGTATATATATGTAGTACATGTTTCCAGAGCTATGTTACGTATATTCAGCTTGATAATAGATTTTATAATAGTTTGTGCTTTCAGATTTTCAGATCCCAGTATTATGTCATGATTTTAATTTCAGCATAGATTTTATGACAGTTCATATTTTCAGTACAAGTTTATTGATTACTCAGTATACAGTTTTATGATTATTTTATCATACAGATTTATACGTGTACAATACATATAAAGTATATGATATTTTCAGATTATGTCCACTCACTGAGCCATAAGCTCACCCTTTTTCCTATTTTTCCTATTTTTCCCAGGTTGTCACAGAAATTTTTGCGGTGTGATACAGTCATCACATTTTGAAGTTGGCCAATGTGCATAGCTGCATAAGTGTCTCAGTCTGTGTAGTTGTATATGTTTTTGTATATTGGATGTACACTTTTGTTGAGGCAGGTAGCCTCATTGTATCATATGTATGAGTAAAGAGTATGCTAGTCACATGTCATCGCAGGATCTGCCTCGATTCTCGAGGAGGGGTCGGGTCGGGTCCTGTCAATAATACCTAAAACGATGTTGTTTTTTTACCTTATTTTTTTTATTACAATTTCAAGTATTGGCTAAATTTAAGTGTTTACGTTGTTTTTAACCTTTTTTTGTATTTTATTAAATGTTATAATTGGTCCAAATTTAATTTTTATTTTAATTAAGTTAAATATTATAATTCCTAATCTAGTTTCAGTTTTGACTAGGTTAAATATTATAATTCTAAATCCAATTTCAACTACATTAACTATTAAAATTCTTAATCTAATTTTAATTTCAATTACGTTAAATGTTATAATTGCAAATTCAATTTTAATTTCAATTACGTTAAATGTTATAATCCAATTTCCAATTTTAATTTCAATTACATTCAACAATATAATATTGATTCCAATTCCAATTCCAATTATGTTAAATGTTATAATTTTAAATCCAAGTTTAATTACTTAAATATTATGATTTTTATTATAATTTTAATTTTAGTTATATTAAATATTATAATTTCAAATCTAATTTCAACTTGAATTATGTTAAATGTTATAATATAAAATCTAATTTCAATTTCAACTTCAATTATGTTAAATTTTATAATTCTGAATCTAATTTCAATTACATTAAATGTTATAATTTTAGATTCAACTTTATTTTCAATTTCGTTAATTGTTATAATTTTAAATGCAACTTTAATTATATTAAACGTTATAATTATAATTAAAATATGAACAAAAATATAATTAGAATAGTAATTATATGTAACTACATGTAATAATTAAGATTAAAAAAACCAACAAATTTATTACTAATGATAGTTTAATTACATTTAACGTAATTAAAAGTGAAAGTGAAATCAAAATTCTAACATTTAATGTAATTGAAACTGAAATTAGATTTTGAATTATAAGATTTAACGTAATTGAAATTAGAATTAAAATTGGATATAATATTTAACGTAATTAAAATTGAAAGTGGAATCGAAATTATAAACTTTAATGTAATAAATTTTGAAATTAGATTTTTAATTATAACATTTAACGTAATTAATTCCAAAGTAGAATCAAAATTATAACATTTAATATAATTAAAAGTGAAAGTGTAATCAAAATTATAATATTTAACATAATTAAAATTGAATTTAGAATTGGATTGATAACATTTAAGGTAAATAAAATTAAAATTGAAATTAAATTTGAAATTATAACATTTAACTTAATTGAAATCAAAATTAAAATTGAATTTAAAACATTTAACGTAATGGAAATTGAAATTAGAATTATGACATTTAATGTAATTGAAATAAAATTTAAAACTAAAATTAAAATTATATAACATTTAACGTATTTAAAAATAAAATTAGAATTGTAACATTTAAGTTATTATGCTTTAAATAAAATATAGGTGAAAGCTACATGATAAAATTAGAAGCTAGCTTTGTTGCTGTAAGATGCGGGGTTATTTTTGAAGGGCATGAGTTCGAGTTGTTATGTTGGAAAAAGGAAATTAGATTCAAAATTACAACATTTAATGTAATTAAAATTAAATTTAGATTTAGAATTATAATCTGAATTTGAATTATCAAATTTTATGAAATTAGAATTAGATTTGAAATTATAAATTTTAATTACAATTGAACTAAAATTTGAATTATCAAATTTAATGAAATTGAGATTGAGATTGAAATTACAAAGTTTAGTATTAATTGAATTAGAATTTAATTATCAAATTTTTAATAGAAATCAAAATGGGATTAGAATTATAAATTGAAATTAATAATGATAATTATAATAAGATTAAAAAAATACTAAGTTAAGAAATAATAAAGATCTTAAAATATAAATTCATTATTAAAAATATTCCAAAAAAAATGAAATATGGAAGAGCGTAAATGAAAAGAAATCATAATTTTTTTTAAAAAATTAAGAAAGTAAAAAAGAAGCCTAAACGGTAGCTTTTTAGAGAAAATAAATTGAACAAATTAAAAAATTCCCTAAGACGCTGTCGTAGGGGCAGAAGATGAGCAAACAAATCAAAGTACACATTGGCTTTGTCTCTCTCTCAGTCTCACTCAGTCTCCATTGTCACTCTCCCCCTGATGTCCTTAAAACAAAAAAAAAAAAATCCTCAGCTGCATGCCTGCCAACACCTACAAAGAATTTATGATAAAATTATAATGCTATTGTAAATTTATTATAAAATTTGTTCTATCAATAATTTATGATAAATTTTATCACAGCAAAAAAATTTGTATTCTATCAAAAAAATTGTAATTCTTTGTATCACAAATTTATGATACAAAGTATGAAAAATGAAATTTAAAAATTAGTGATAAATATGTAATAAAATTATTTAAGAAAATGTAAGAAGCAAATGATGCAAAAACTATTATAGAATAAAATGATGTCGTTATTAAAAAACTTTAAATCCTCTTTGTAAAATGTAAGAAACGGTGTCGTTTTACATGCAAACACATGCCTCTCACAACACAATGCTGGCACTTTGACCTCGATCAACACCTTTTTAGTGACGTGAGCAGCGCTTGGTGAGAGTTTTGAAGAATTTCAATCATCACACTCAGTAAGCATGTAAAACAAATCAAGAAAAAAAAGAAAAATCAAAGAGAGAAGAAAATGGCAAGATACGATGGAGCAATAACGGTGTTTTCGTCTGACGGCCATCTATTCCGAGTGGAATACGCAATTGAAGGCGTACACAAAGGCAATGCCGCCATCGGCGTTTGTGGCACCAATGCCATTGTTCTCAGCGTAAAAAAGAAATCCACCGCCAAACTCTAGGACTCCAGGCCTTTTCATTGTCGCCATTTGAGCTTTCATATCATTTGATTTTATTTACAAAATTTACATTCCAATTAGGTTAGTGTTTATGTTTCAGGTGCTGTGTGTCAACTTGACTGAATTTTAGGGCTTTGATGAAATTGGTGGTCCCTTATTGTTGGTGCTGATCAAACAGTTCAATCACGAACTGGAATTGGTCATCAATGCTATGAAAATCGAATTTGATTATTTAGAATTATTACTTGTGAATGAATGTATTCGTTGCGATGAACTTAATATTCGTTGTGATAAACTTAATGTATTTGTTTTGTATACGTCATGATAACTTGTTACTATGTTTTGGACTGCAGAGAGGATCCACAAATTGAATATGATGATTCTTGCAGAAAGTTGTTGCATTTTTATGGTAAAAGTTGTGATGCCATAGCTTTATGACTGTTAATTTGATCATTATTGCTTGTAAAGGATATTCTGATAACTTTGTATGCGTAGTTTTAACAGTAATCTATATATATATATATATTTCTAATAACTTGAATTGTTTTGGTGACTGATTATCAAAATGTGGAAGTGATTACACAGGCATTCAGTTAGAAGACCTGGTCCAGCTGCATCTTTTGGTCTAAAAAGCTTCAGCTATTGATCCCAAGGAAAATAGACAAAATTCCCACCAGAAAGAATAAAACACACCCTACCACACCTATCCTCATGAATTTAAGTGGAAGGATTATTGCCCATTAGTTTTCAGGTTAGTTATTATGTAATTTGACTGATTGAATATTCACCAATATCTTCAGATTAATTTGTAAATGTCAATTTGTTTTCAATGTAATTTGCATTCGTGTTCAGGACATTGAGAAAATTGTTTAAGGTAGACCCAACTGATTACGTGATATCTATATGTTAAGAGTGATTACTTATCATTATTACCTTTTACACAAAATGAATGTTCTTTTTTTTTAAACAAATTTTTAGATTTACAATTAAGCTCAATATATAAACTATGTTATTAATAATTAATATCTATAACTTTGATTCTTCTTTACAAATTATAAATTGTGGCTCTAGAGTAGTTGCAGATAATTTTAACACTGATGTGGCTGAGGCCTTTTCTATATCTGTTTTTTTGCAGGTTGATTTTGTTCAAATGCTGTAATCTTCTTCCAAAAATCTAGGACATGATTCTTTTATTAGATAAAATACGTGTACAATTTGAGCTTACTATTTTAGAATCACCGAGGGGCCATTGCTTGGCATGATGGTGAGATTTCTGGGAAGTGCACAGTTTTATGTAGAATTAGCATTTATTAATTGTTGTTGTACTTAGAAATCATATATTTTAGAGACAAATGTTGCCAGGCATGGTGAGTACACTGGAAGTAGCCCTTAGCCTTTTCATTTAAGTGATATTTCACCTTACCCATGTTGCCATGGCATGCTTTCACATTTAGACATCACGCAAGTTGTGCAATATTCTCTTCAGATACCCATTTGTATATTACTCTTCAGATACCTATTTTTTAGTATTCTCCAATAACATTAAATTGTAACCTTGTGCTCTTGTTGTTGCAGTAGAAAGTTTATTTTTCTCCTTCTATTCCTCAAATAATATACATTTTTTTGGAGCTTTATTTACCTTGTTATATGTTCATACATTTGATTTATTTGAATAACCTTTGGGCTGATTTCCTGAAATTTTCTCAATTGTTTATGGGAAATTTGATGTTTACGAAACAATATTATAACTACTCAAACTTCCACAACTAAAGATTTAGTTCTCTCTTTTGCATTGGCATGTAGAGTGTGTACTTAAATTGCAAAAGCATCTAATAGCAGTCATATCTTTCACATTTATATTTATGTAGTGGGATGAGATGTTAAATGACTCAGCTTCGATTTTGCTAGCTGAACATGGGATAAAGAAACATTTCTCCTTAACCATATCTTGTACCTAACCTGTTTATATGTACTTGATACCAGTTTGTGATTATGGTTTTGTGATTACTTGCCACTCCTTCCAGGCTATTCATTGCAATTTCAGAACTTACTCAAGGTACCAATTGTTGCCTTTGGAATCTCATGCATAAATAAAAGACAGTTAGGTACAATAAGTTCTGGCTTAATCATATCATAATTTTCAACTGTAAGTCAATTGTACATATTGAATGCCTAAGTTAGGTACAATAAGTTCTGACTTAATTATACATAATTTATCAACTGTAAGTCAATTTTAAGTATTGAATGCAGAAGATTTATTCAACTTATGTGAAATGTACATATAGGAACTCAATTGATGAACTTGAGTTTATGCAAAAGTTTCATTCATCTTTAGGTAGTTATAATTGTTTTCATGTGATGCATTAGGAAATTGAATTGTAGATCGAGAGTTTAAAGGGAACTTTTCCACTAGTAATGGCTAGATAAATATATGAGCTAAAAGGAAGGACATGCACTTGTTAGAAAGGAAGAGAAATGAAAACCATGAGATTAAATTTGTCAATATTGTATATTGATAAAATGCATTAACTAATATGCAAAAAAATTGCTGCTTGGTAGTTGTTACTGTCATTTGGCTAGAAGGTAGATGTAGAACTTTTAGCACACATACTTTGATTCTTTATTTTCTGTCTGATATACTAATTACTTATGTTAATTGCTATGGACGAATATGGTTAATATTTGCTTTCTATATTGCGAATTAATTTTTGTTAATATTTAGCCTTCACCATTCAATATGCTAAGTTAAGAGAACTTGTTGGATGATGTTGAAACAAAAGTGTCCATCAATCAATCCACTATGGCAGCTTGCTCAATAATTCTCAGGTATGATTCTCTTCATATGCCTCTTTAATATGTTGTCAAGTTTACATTACTATAGAATACTAGTCTTTTCTTATATACAAATATATATTTGTGTGTGTATATATATATATATATATATATATATATATATATGAAGTTCAAATAAAAATCTAATTTTCTTATGATTTTATATGACATGGTATCTTGCATTTTCTTAGTATTTTGTAGGTTTTCTTTTAAACATCTTTGTAATTTGTGTAAGAGTAGTCATTAATGTTTATTTATGTAGCTTTTATTATAAAATAGCTGGTTGTTAAGTAAACTTACGATTATTATGTTAATCTTTTTTCATTCTTCCAGAAGTGCTGATGAGAACTGTTCATGCAAGTAAGTATGCAATCAAAAACAAAACGAGGAATATATGTGAAACCTTTTAGAAATATTCCAATGGCTGATATGAAAATAGTTCTTATAAGTTATTAGTTTTGGCTGCCTTTCTCTTTGATTTATTAGTCTTGTTTAGACTTTTCTTTTCTCAATAAAGTATAGGATCTAGTATAATGGCTTTACCTTTTTAATGCCTTATCTTTAACAGCTTGAAAATAAAAATACAGGATTAACTCCAGTAAACTGGGTCAAAATGATGAATATATGTGGTTAGGCTGGTCAGTTTAGTACTTAGCTTTTCACTTATTGCAAGTTTTGTTTCTTGGAGCTCGTTGGTTTATCGATGAATTCTTGCCAAGAATAGGCAGTTAAACACAATATAAAGTCTTAAATACTTGTCCTCAACGGCTACAAGTTCAAGATGGGCCTAACTACCAGCAATCCAAGTCTTTGACAACTTTTAGAGAGCATTTACCAGCAATATGAGTCATGGAGGCTTTCACAGAATAGGAGCAAGGGACAGAAGAAGAGTCATGGAGGCTTTTATATATTGGGATATTTTTTACAATTTACTTTAGTATCATTTAGATGTACTTATAGAATTGTTGTAGTATCTTAAAATATAAATTGAGATGCTTTGTACTATTTATGAAACTTTGTTAGGATGTTTTAAAAATTGTAATTTTATTTATAATAAATAAAAAAAATTATATTTACTTATATACCGCATTTATTTATAAAATTATAGTTTATAAATAAATTTAAAATTTACCTAATAATTCAAATTTAATATTATAAAAAATATTTTAAATTAAATATAAAATCTCTGATGCCATGGTGTAAGTAATTTATTGATACCACGATGTTAGAGATTTACTAATACCACGGTATCGGTAATTCATTAATACCGTAGTGTTAGAGAATCATTAATATTAGAGTGTCAGCGATTTACTGATACCATAGTATTAGTAATTTACTAACACTATTTATGGTGTCAATAAATTTTTGACTCGAGCAATACTAATACTATGAAATGATATTAGTAAAAGTATTGACTGACATTAAGTTAGCATCAGTGAATATCATTTTTGTAGTAGTGTATAGTGACTTTATTATGCTTTTAGGACATTGAATGGATGACAAATTAGTTGGGAATGCATTGATTTTGATTGAATGATTGTTTTATATTATTATTTGAATTAACTCATTTACATGGTTATTCTTGTGGGATAAAAATTGTTTATCTAGCATGTTAGTAGAGAGCTGGTACCTTGTACAGTTGATATTGAGTTGATTAAAGTTTTTATTGTCAAAATTGATTGTATAGCCTTGTCATCGGAATTAGTTGATATAGCTATATATCAGCTTAGTTAGGAGATAGAGATAAGAGATAGAGATAAGTGGAATTCAATTTACAACTTTCATCGTACCTCTTAAAAATATACTCTCAACAACCTTTGAGTATATGTTGTAAACAAATGTATTCAAATGTATATAATGTAATTAATATTAATTTTTCAAAAATATACACCAACATTAATCAAATACGATAGTAATAAACAACACCAAAATTCTAACATCAATCTATTAATTGGAATGCACCATTATTAATCATATATTATAGTAATATACAACACCATAATTACAACATCAATCACACCATAATTACAATATCATCCATAAATCAAACATTCAACTATACTTATGAATGTCAAAGTTTTAACAGTTAGAGCTATAAATATTTTTCTTCTAATATTAAATACCATAAAAGTAATATATCATCAATTACCAAATTGATTATCATTTCATCGTGAAACAAACATCCAAGTTCAGCTTATTAATCACAAAAAATCATAGATCAAAATGCAAATTGTACATGCTTCCAATGCCACCTTCAAGAGAAAAAAAAAAATCCAAATCAATTATTATATCTTTAGTACAAAGTTAAGAAATGAAGTTATAATAAGATATTAAATGTTGATAGGAAAAGTTATGCACCTAGCAAATATTTATATCTTACAAGAAACAAAAGATGCCCAATTTACACGAACTTCATCTATATCCTCCTCAATATATGTCGTTTTACCCATAAACAAATAAGAAATCAGAAGGTTACATATTGAAAATACATACTTTAGGTTGTACATTAATAGGTAAATGAATTTAAAAGAACTTAAATTTTGTGCAAATACTTTGATGTCATTTATAACATCCTTTATGTATGTCATGACATAGAGTTCGCATTCTATAGTTCCTAATTGAATCAGGGCAGGGAAATTAATTTAAAAAACTCAATTTTTTAAATAAATAGATGCATTTAGTTAAAAGAAAGGCAAAAATATTAATAAAAAATTAATATTGCTCACATTATATGCATTTGTATACAACGTACGCTCACAGGTTATTAAGAGTATACATTTGAGATAAAAACATGATGAAAGTTGTAAATTGAATTCCACTTATCACCAACTCGTGACTGAGCTGATTCATAGCTATATCAGCCAATTCAGATGACAAGGCTACAGAATCAATTTTGACAATCAAAACTTTAACCAACTCAATATCAACTGCGAAAGATACTAGCTCCCCACTAGCATGCTGGATAAACAATTTTTATCCCATAAGAATAACCACATAAATGAGTTATTTAGCAATCAAAATCAATGCATTCCCAGCCAATTTGTCGTCCATTCAATGTCATAGAAGCAAAATGGAGTCACTATGATAACACTTGTTGCTGACTTTCCAACAAAAAGCCAACAATAATCATCTCGGTCATCTTCTTTAGTAACTAGAAACACAAAGTAGGCATTCCAAGAATCAACCAGTTTAATTCTCTCATCATTATCCAATCCACAGCCAGGTTAGTCGACAAGGCAACCTTAAACCAACAATATATGACAACACTTCACAAAGAACTACAACTAAAGAGCAAATTAAATCAGAAATTTTATCTATAAGCACATTTTTATACAGCAAATTTTAAAAGTAGCTTAGTTTGATTTTCACCATCTGTTTTTTTATCAAAAACATCACCATTATGTCTCAAGGAAACAAAAAACAAAACTAAAAAACCTGAAGTAGAATCTTACTACTGCACCAATTTCTCCAATTTCAGTAAAAGTCGAAACATAAGCTTGAAAGCCAATTTTAGAAAAAGAAAAAAGAAAATGAAAGAAGAATTATTTTTGAAACATTTTAGCAGGTTTTATCAAAAACATGATCTGCACACAGAGATCAGGAAAATGAAAAACAAAGCAAACATTTTCAGTGACAAATTAATTAGTAGAGAGATGAAGATAATTGTTATTAAAAGTGTAGGAGAAGTCGGATATCAACGTGTCGGGCTACGTATGAAGAGAGACTCAATTGTCTTTGACCTTCAAGAAGAATCCGCTGGAGGTTTCTTGTGAGACGGGGGACCTCACTCTCGCTGCCACACAGATCTTCTCCATGTCAGAGTCTGAGGACTGAGCATTTCTTCTTCTCTGTCTATTTTGTGTCTTTCAGAGTCAGACAAACGGGGGCGGGTCCCTATGCCGAGATGGATGAAGAACTCGCTGGAGTGTGCCAAGAGGAGGACGAGAGACAAGAGGAAGAAGAAACGAAACATAGAGGTAAAATAACGCTAGAATTTAACGATGAGGACTTGGCAAATTCGAATCCGAGTTTAAAATTCGTATAAGCCGAGATGCAAAAGGAACAAACGCTTAAAAATAAAACAAACTCTAAATATAAAAATGAAGTTATTCGAAGGGGTGTTTATCTTGTTTCTATTAAACGATGCAATCATGTGAAGTGGTTCTACAACGACACATTAGATTTATTTAAATTTTATTAGATATGTGAAAAATATAAAGAGAATATATTTTATTGTAAATTATAAAATTATCTAATGAAACTTTTATATAGACTATAATTTATTATAAAATAAAAAAATAATATACATAAAAAAATAATATTTTATATTAATAATATGATATTTATGACAGGAGAGTATAAAGGAATAATTTTAAAATTATTCCTTAATACCCCTCTTAAACTTAAGACAGCGCATGAAACGATCCGTCCCACAGTTTTTTATAAACTTTAGGACGGATCTTGACCGATATCCTATGGATAATTCAGGAACGCTCACTACACTAAGAATTCTACCGAAATTTCGGTAGAGTTTTTCCAGTTTTATGGACATTCCCAAACTTGCAATTAAAAGAATAACACTTCTATAACCCCAATATTATCAACTAAATTTTCAAACTTCTCATATCTCATCCACAATTCACCACATCAATATCAATAAAAATTAATACACTTATAACTCATACGTCAACATATTCTCAATATCTAAGATAGAGTTATCAAACTCATGGCATCAAAGGCCTAAAAAATATAAATACTATAATATAAATTTATAATCTACAAGATAAACATGCTAAGTTTCGATAGGCCCAAACGAAAAAAAAAAGAGTCCATATATCCTATATGGCTCACAAAAGACACAAAAACACCACCACATGACTCACCCTAACTAGTCGTTGAGCTGAGGACATCTACTATCTCATGAGATGAGAAAAAGTGAAGGGTGGGGGGGGTGAGTTTTCACGAAACTCAATGAGTGGAATAATTTTCAAAATACATGAAAGAAAATAAAATTGATAATGATAATAATAACAATAATACTAATAAACCTTTAAACCATAAATATCAATCTTAACATAAATAATGTAAATAATTTAAATGCATCGTAAGAATCATTAAATCTCATTTTAATCATATTACAAATGAAAGTTCTACAAAATATAATATAATATTATAAATAATTAAGTCTTTAAAACATTACATTAAACTAGTACCCAGGAGAAAATCTCGTCGTACTCGGAATATCCCTCAGGCAGAGCATTGGACGTACTTATCTATATATCATTTCAAATTTTCGTCTTACGCATATGCAGAGCAAACTGGCTCCCAAAGAACAAAAGCGCCCATACACACGGCCCAAAGCCTATGTGTGTATATAGACGGGCCCCAAAGGCCTGAATCTCATATCTCTAGCTAATAGCCTAGTGGTTTGAAAACTACTTTTATTTTAACAATTATAAACTCATTGAATCTCATTTCAAGCTTTATACTTAAACAATAAATCATTTAAACATATTCTTATTAATATAAACAATCTATAACGTTACTTACAAATGTTTGGGGAGTCAAACTATAATATAAATGCATTTTTTTTTCATAACGTAAAATAAATAATTTAACTAAAAATTAAATACTCATTATGTTTCATAGACTTAATAAAAATGATGCGTAATAAACAAAATCTTTAATATGAGAAATAAAATATATATACATATATAATATAAATCCCACTCACAAAAAGTGATGATGTTTATCGGAAACAAGTTATCGGGATACGTCACGCTCGGGAACCCTCCTAAATGAGACAAAGTATACTATTATTCATTAATAAGAAAATTAATACCTACATTGATGATTCTAAATAAAATCTATTACACAAAATGATAACATAACGAGTTAATACACTTACTAACTCGTTGAATCGATGCGAACTTTCCATTATAGAGTCTAACTCGTTCTATAACGAGTTATGAGGGGGGGGTGAGTTTTCACGAAACTCAATGAGTGGAATAATTTTCAAAATACATGAAAGCAAATAAAAATGATAATGATAATAATAACAATAATACTAATAAACCTTTAAACCATAAACATCAATCTTAACATAAATAATGTAAATAATTTAAAAACATCGTAAGAATCATTAAATCTCATTTTAATCATATTACAAATGAAAGTTCTACAAAATATAATATAATATTATAAATAATTAAGTCTTTAAAACATTACATTAAACTAGTACCTAGGGAAAAATTCCGTCGTACTCGGAATATCCCTCAGGCAGAGCATTAGACGTACTTATCTATATATCATCTCAAATTCTCGTCTTACGCATGCGCAGAGCAAACTGGCTCCCAAAGAACAAAATCGCCTATACACACGGTCCAAAGCCTATGTGTGTATATAGACGGGCCCCAAAGGCCTGAATCTCATATCTCTAGCTAATAGCCTAGTGGTTTGAAAACTACTTTTATTTTAACAATTATAAACTCATTGAATCTCATCTCAAGTTTTATACTTAAACAATAAATCATTTAAACATATTCTTATTAATATAAACAATCTATAACGTTACTTACAAATGTTTGGAGAGTCAAACTATAATATAAATGCATTTTTTTTTTCATAACGTAAAATAAATAATTTAACTAAAAATTAAATACTCATTATGTTTCATAGACTTAATAAAAATGATGCGTAATAAACAAAATCTTTAATATGAGAAATAAAATATATATACATATATAATATAAATCCCACTCACAAAAAGTGATGATGTTTATCGGAAACACGTTATAGGGATACGTCACGCTCGGGAACCCTCCTAAATGAGACAAAGTATACTATTATTCATTAATAAAAAAATTAATACCTACATTGATGATTCTAAACAAAATCTATTACACAAAATGATAACATAACGAGTTAATACACTTACCAACTCGTTGAATCAATGCGAACTTTCCGTTATGGGGTCTAACTCGTTCCATAAATTTTCTACGGGTCCTAAAATGAAGAAAATAATAATTTAAGCCACTAATTTAATAAATTTTGAAATTACCCCCAAAATCAAGGGTTAGGGTTTTTCCTAAAACTTAAATCCCTCAATTTCATGGAATTCTATACTTCAACATTAAATTAACCATAATACCTTCAATTAGAGTAATAATCATGCTCCCAAAAGATTAGATACTCTTTCTCTCACACTAGCTTTCTCTCTCTAAAACTTTAATTGTCTAAATCTCTCTCTAATTAGGAAAATCCTAATGCTAGGAAGTCTAAATCCATGTTAAAAATCATAACCCATAACCTAATCACTTAGAAATATTCATGAATTAATAAAGAAAATGAAGAAATTAAAAGAAAGAGCCAAAAGGACTTACCTATTCTCTCTCTCGGCAAAGACATTTGGGGAAGGAAAAGAATTGTGTTTTCTTTCATTTTGTTAGCTAAAATAAAAGAAAATGGGTTTTGGTGGGCTTTAGAGGGGAAATAGGCTTAAGGCCTCATTTTTATCTTTTTTGTTTTTCTCTCTTATAAACGACATGTTACAGCGCAGTAGAAACAAGCTTGAGTTTGGAGACTAAAGCATGAAAATGACGTGGAATAGAGATTTGGTAAAGATATCAGCAAGTTGCTCCTCATATGAGATGGAGTGGAGCATGATAGTGTCTTGAGAAACATGTTGCCTAATAAAAGGACAATCTATTCCAATATGTTTAGTTCGCTCATGAAACACATCATTGTGGGCAATTTGAATAGCACTTTAATTGCCATAATAAAGAGGTGTAGATCTAGTGTGAGAAATACCCATATCTTCAAGAAGCCAGTGGAGCCATATAATTTCTTGGGTAGTATTTGCAAGAGCACAGTATTCGACTTCAGTACTCAAGCGAGCAGTAGCTGTTTGTTTTTTACTTTTCCATGAAAGAGGAGAATCACCCAAGAAAAGACAAAATTCAGTAGTTGATCATTAATTTGTAGGATAATCCGCCCAATCCGCATCAACATGAGCTCGTAACAAAAGAGGAAATTGAGCCAAAAAATAGAGACTGTGAAAAAGTGTACCTTTGAGATAACATAACATATGAAGAACTGCTGCATAATGAGAGGCACGAGGAGCGGCCATAAACTGACTGACAACATGAACAATATAGGCAATGTCTAAGCGAGTAATTGTAAGGTAGACCAAACTACCAACCAATTGACGATAGAATGTAGCATCATTGAGAAAAGTACCATTAGAGGATTGAATTTTGGCATTAGGCTCTAGAGGAGTGGAGCCAGTCTTACTGTCTGTCAACCTAACTTTAACAAGTAGTTCGGATGCATATTTAGCCTGAGAAAGATAATACCTAGTAGAGTTGGATAATACTTCAAGGTCAAAGAAATAACTAAGGTTGTTAAGATCTTTCATTTCAAATTGTTGTTAAAGAAAGTTCTTGAGAATAGAAATACCAACAAGATCATCACTCATAATAATCATATTATCAATATAGATAAGAAGGAGAACACAACCTTGTATTATCTTCTGGACAAAAAGAGCTAAGTCATAGGGATTAGATTGAAAATCATGCTGAAGAATAGTTCCACTAAACTTTACAAACCATGCACGAAGAGCTTGTTTAAGACCATATAGAGCATGACAAAGTTTACAGACTTTGCCTGGAGGATGTAGATAACTAGGATGAAGCTTTATATACACTTCTTCAGTGAGATCACCATTGAGGAAAGCATTTTTGACATCCATCTGAAATAATATCCAACCACGAACTGCAGTAACAGCCAATAAACATCAAACAGAAGTAAGCCTAGTAACTGGAGAAAAAGTTTCTTCATAATCAATTCCATATTCTTGAGTAAAGCCTTTAACAACAAGGCGGGCTTTATAACACTTAATAGATCCATCAAATTTGGTCTTGATCTTATACACCCATTTGCATCCAATGATAGTTTTATTAGATTGAAGAGTAGCAAAATCCCAAATATACGACTTCTCAAAGGCCTACAATTCTTCTGCCATTGCTTGCTGCCAAACAGGATTAGAACTAGCCTCGAAATATGATTAAAGCTCATATAAAGAAAGGGTAATAGAGAAATAGTGATAATCACAAAGTTTAATAGGAAGTTCTTTTGTCCGAGATGAACGACGAAGAGATAGTGTAGCGGAGGCCTCAAGGATGTTGAGAGCAGATCCTTCAGACGAGGCAGGAGACTCAAAAGCAGACGTCGTTTCAGCAAATTCACTTGTATGAAACTCAGAAGAAAAATCTGTAGGTGAAGTATCTGGAAAAAGATTAATAGAATTATCTGTAAAAAAATTGTGACATAAGAGGAGATACAAATTTAAAGTTAGATACAAAGAAAAACATCGTATGTTTGAGAAAGAATACATTACGAGAAACACAAAGACGGTTAAATATAGGATCCAACCATCTATAACCTTTATATTCTATCTCGTATCCCAAGAAGCAACATAATCAAGTACATGGCTTAAGTTTAGTGTGCTCATATTTTTGAAGTAAGACAAAACAAACACAACCAAATACTTTGAGGAGTTTTTAATTAGGTGGAGTTCCATAAAGACTCTTATAAGGTGACTTATTCTTTATAACAGGATAAGGAATATGATTAATGGTAAAGACAGGGGTCAAAATAGCTTTTCTCTAAAAATGTTCAGGATAAGAGGAAGAGATAAGAAGAGCATGGGTAATATCTAAAATGTATCTGTGTTTACGTTCAGCTCTTCCATTTTACTGAGATGTACCAAGACAATACCTTTGACATATAGTATCGTCTTCCTATAAAAGATTTAGAAAATCAGAATCTCTATACTCCATAGCATTATCAGTACAGAAAACCTTAATAGAACATGAGAACTCAGTTTTAACCATATTAGCAAAATCTCAGTAAATTTTAGTAAATTCGAATCGTTGTTTCATAAAGAACAACCAAATATACTAAGAATAGTCATCAACAAAGATCACAAAATATTTGAATCCTCTCATTGTGGGATTTGGAGAAGGACCTCATATATCAGATGTACAAGATCAAATGGAGCATAGGAGACAATAGTACTATTATCAAAAGGTAAGGTTGGTTGTTTAGCTAAAGGACATGTAAGACAATCATATTTATTATTAGAAATAATACCTAAATGACCACTAGATACTAGAGATTGGATGCGATTAACTGACACATGACCCAAACGAGAGTGCCAAAGATGTAATTAAGGTACTGAAGAAGTAGATGTTGTAGGCGAAGGATATAGAAATAATAGATCTAAAGAAATAAGTTCATACAGAAGTCCGACCAGTCTTTGGATCCTGCACACAACAACCAGAAGTAGTAAACAACACATTAAGACTAAGTTCGCATAATTAACCAACAGATAAAAGATTTAAGGTAAGGTTAGGAATAAAAAAGTGTTAGATATTGAGAGATTAGGGTAAGACACTTGACCAACATGGTTAACTTCTATGAGAGAACCATTAGCAGTTTGAATACATGGTAAATAGATGAGAAAATTATAGTATCAGAAGTCATGTGATTACAACATGCAAAATCAAAATACCAAAAAGAATTATCTGAAATATTAGAAGAAGCAGAAATTAAGGGTTTACCTGAATTAGAAAGGAATAGACGAAGTAAAGATTAAATATTATTATGAGAATGATTCACGCTATCCTATGTAGTAATAACAGCAGGTCCTATAAAAATAGCATCTTGAAATAGTTCAGGTATATGGCATGACTTAGGTAGAATAGAACTAGCAGAATAACATCGAGAAGTACCATATTTATTCATTTTAGAACCTCTTTTTATTTTTTATTTTTTATAAACTAATGAAAATTTAGTCCCTAAACTTGTACTAATTACAAGTTAACCTACAAAATTTTAACAATCACAAATTGACTCCTTAATTTTGAATAATTATAAATTAGCCCCTGAATTTTTATTAATTACAAAATGACCCCTAAACTTTTCCAAAATTATAAAATAATCCCAAAAATATTATAATTGCAAAAAATATCCCCATAAATTTAAAAATAAAAAAATGTCTCAATAGAATAGAATATTACGATTTGACCTTGAAATATTGAAACATTTACAAATAGGCCCTTTAACAAAAAGCCGTAAAATTCAGGTGGCGCGTTCGGCCTGTTCCGATCTCCCATTGGTGTAATCTCATCTGCATTTGAACGGTCAGTGTTTGAGAATTCTTTTTGTCTAGGCGGTGTCGGTCACATCGCCATAGAATGGCCCAAATCTGAAGTGATAGTGGCCAGCGGCAGTGGTATTTCAGCGGCGGGTCCGGCTGTTTCCAGCCTCAGATTGATGCATTGTCAGTGGCGTTAAATGATTGGTGACTAGGGATTCTTTTGGTATGGGCGGTGTTGGTCACGTCACTGTAGAACGACTAGGATCTGAAGTGATAGTGGCCCTCGGCAGTAGTGTTCCGACAGCTCGATCGACGGTTTTCAACCTCAGACTGGCTTGTCGTCGATGGTGTTGAAACGGTCAGAGGATTCTGAGTAATTTGAGATAGATGGTGGCTAAGATGGCAAGATTTTGGAGTTTTTTAGCGACTTTTTGAAAAATTCTGATGGATTCCATTGGATTTTTAAAAAAATTATGGCAAATCTCTAGCTAAACAAAGTGACAGTAAAAAAACTAAAGCTTTGATACCATGCGAGAAATATAAAGAGAATATAATCTCCGGCTAAACAAACAATACAATGGAACTTTTAGATAAACTATAACCTATTATAAAATAGAAATATAACATACATAAAGAAATAATATTTTACATTAATAAATGAAATATGGTAAGAGAGTATAAAGAAATAATTCTAAAATTATTCCAGAATTATTTCTCAATAAAATAAATTAAAATGATATTTATCACTAATATCTAAAATTTATTTTTAATGCATTTTATCAAATCGATTACCAATAACATAAAATTCTAGATAAAATTTATCACAAATTTCTAATACCATCATATTTCTATCTCTAAAACCGTGAGCTTTTCAGGTTTATTATATCACTATTGCAGGGCAATGGACTTGAAACTAATTAGTATTGCAGTATTATTTAAAGTATGTACACAGTACGTTTTTTATTCTTCATTTATTTATTTGTTTTAAAAACTTAAAGATAACTTTTATTGTATAGCAACATCATCTCTCAAAACATATAAAAAAAATATTTAAAAAAAAGTCATTGGAAATACAAGAAACATTATTCATATGACATATATAGATGAGAAGTGAACCACACAATTGGCATCCCTCTGAATGAAGTACTCTGAATATCATGGTGAGAAGCAATTAATTCTAAAACCACCATAACAATATTGAGTTCGGATGAGAGCATGAATGACATTCTAACTATCTGATTCAACAAAAGAAATTTGCATATTCTTGTCCTTAGCGCACCATGAACCTTCAGAGCAATACATTCTATAAAAAATGGACTAAAGGAACCGGGAAGCATTTCAGCCATGACCAACAATACTACTCCATTGCTATGACGTATAACAGCACCTACTCCAAATAAGGCAAACCAGGTTGACATGTAACATTAACATTAAGATTTAATTGATCAAGTAATAGAGGAATTCATTCAGTCTTGAGTTGGTGAGGTCTGAGGAGCATTGTGGGGCACTAAGAAGTCTTTTGACTTTGTCTCTCTATGCTCAGTGAAAATAGTGTTGAACAGCTCAACTATCCCAGACAACCTCTGTCTAGAGTTTTAACAGTGACTAGTGCTCTAAGTCCTATTGATGAGGTACTTGTCTATTGGCTCTTTGGGGATTTTCCCATCCAATCTTATTCTCTTAGTTTAACAACTAGTTCAGGTGCATCCAAATGCTCCTCTAGTGGATTTTATGCTTACGTGGCGTGTCCTAGCCTTGGCTGACATGGTACTTATTCTCGGGCCTTAAGAGATTCTCATATTTAACATTATCTCTAGGTGAGATAACTAGGAGACTCCTATAGTAGGTTCCACTAATGACGTGGTAAAACCTGAGTGGCGCTGATGTGTGCACTGTTAATGGGTCCATGTTGATATGGTAGGTACTTGAGTCTAAGTGAGGTTTCCTCTGACAAATAATTGTGTAGAGACACATGACATGACTTGGGTCTTACTTGGAGCTCTATGGGGCAAGTTAAAGAGGCCCAAGTGTTGTAGTTTTAGTATAGTCCCACTGAGGTAGCTCCCTTTGGGCCAATTACTCAAGAGGCTTAGGCTTCAGTGCTAGATTGAGCTCCTTAGTGTTAGACGGAGTGTCACTATTTTTCACTTCTAACATCAGCTCCCTTAATTCCTATTGTTAAAGTCAAGAGATAGTAGGAACTAGATTTTGTAAGTGACAGATGGTATGTCTAATTGGCAGTTTTCTTTACTCACTTTTTATTCTCTTCCTCCTGAGTGTTCTATATTATTTTGTGTAATTGCCATAGTTAATAAGACTTCTTCTCATTTTAGGTTACTGATTGTGTTTCCCTTTGCTTATGCCTTAGGTTTCCTCAATGCGATACTGAATTAAAGACTTAAATCTTATGCCAGCAACTCAGGAGCTCTTTAATTTTAATGCTAAAACCTTTCCTACACTCATCGGAAATGGTTTGGGCATATTGGATGAACATCTTTTTTATTTTCTAACTGCATCATGAGATTAGCAAGGTCGTGCTACTCTAATAGCTCATTCATTCTTTATTGTGGCTAATATTCTTTTAATACTTACAAGAAGAACTTCTGCTCCCTCTTCCATAAATCACCTTAAGTCAATGAAAAAGCTAACACGTGATGACTATATACAGGATCTCATGAAAGCCTTTCCTAGTTTTCCTAAACCTCGTTACTCTAGTACTTTTATTAAGGAAAGCTCAGTTGCCTCCCCTACCTCATAGTTCATAGGTGTTAGGCTCTTTGGTAATAAGAAAATAAAGGATCCCATACCAATTCAAGCTTCTGCACTTGGAGGATCATAGTCCCCGAACTAAAGAGAAAGGTATTAAGTTGGATTCATCCATTTCCTATTAGGATTCACTGAGTGCCCTGTCTAGAGCATTGAGTTTGTCTCACTAGGTAGTTATGGCAATTTTCTCATAGTAATTCACATCTTTTCGTTCTTTTATGTTCTATTATTTATTGTTATTGGCATCTATCCCTACTATAAGATACCTTCATCTTGGGGGAACATAAAGAGGCACTAGAGGAGGCCCTAAGGGCTGCTAAGGACTTAGGGATCCTAAGGGTCACAAGGAGCTTATTATTGCTGAAGAAGAGGCTCAGTGAGGCTATGCAAAAGGTGCTAAGTTATGCTTATTTTAGATCTTCTGTTGCCTACTCTATCTAGGACTTTAGCTTCTTAGAGCTTGAGGCACCTATTGTACCAGGGTCAACTATGGAGAAAAAAGATAGCGGAGTCAATGCTTTAACTAGTCATGCCACTCCTCTGTAACTTGGAGCTATTAAAGAGGGATCGAGCCATAACCCTTATGATGTCAATGCTCTTTAAGACTCCCCTGCTTTCCAAACTAAGAGAGGTGAGGAAGATGATGAAGGTAATACTGGTGATAACCCACCTCTCTCAGTAACTCTAATAACTATCATCTACTGAGTCCAGGGTTCCCCACTACTACTTGCGAGACAAATTTCTTAGTTTCCCCTTACTTTGGTGAACTTTTACAAAAGGTACACTCATTAGTTTGGTTTATTGAGCAGCTCCCAACATTTAAGGTATTTAAGGCCTTAGCTTGGGCAACTACTCCATTGTTATTACAGTATAATGGGATAGGATCTACTACACTTAGGACAACTCCCAACTCTATAATAAACTTGTGTATCCACATTGCTTCTTTTGTAACTTTTAAAGTCATAATATATTCTTCTCCTTTGGTTGAATTAGTTGTAGATCCATGTTTTGCACTTTTTCAATTAATAGTGGCACTATTGAGAAGAAATATAAAACTAAATGTAGACTTTCGATCATTTGGATCAGACTGGAAGTATGAATCAGTGTAGCCTTTCAAATGTAAGTCGTTCTCTCCATAAATTGAGAATATATCCTTTGTACCTTTATGGTATTTCAAAATATGTTTCATGGTCATCCAATGGTCATTTTTCAGATCAGACTAATTCTAACTTATAACACTTACAGCCATACTGATGTCAGGTCTTGTATATAACATGACATACATTATACTTCTTATGGTTGGTGCATAAGGTATGCTAGAAATTCTAACTCATTCACCATCCTTTTAAGGACACATCGTTTTAAAAAAATGAATGCCATATCTGAAAGGTATATTAACTATCTTACAATTACTGAAGTTATATCTGTTGGGTTATGGGGGTTGGGTACAAATAAAACTTAGGGTGCTTGCATGTGGGTTGTGTTCATCATACAAACAATATACATATCTAATACATACATGTGCACAGCGGAAGATTAAATATAATGAACACAGAAAATAACATTTGATTAAACTGAAATTCGAAATTGAGAAATATCACCAATGAAGCCTTTGGATTAATTTTCTTTGAAGTCCACCATGAAATGTATCTTTGATCAATTCTAGCAATCAACAAGGGTGGGTTTGATTGTCTAGAATGGCAGCATCTTAATCCAGCATATATGTTTAACTCTTAAACATTTTTCAAAGTTAAACAATTTAACTTAATCAAATTTGTTTTTTCTTGTATTCAACTCTTGAATAAATAAAACAAATCTTGTTTTTAGTTATTACATTTAGTAACCATTTATCTAGTTTGTTTTGTTGTTCTAACACTTAAAACACAAAACAAATAATTTCAATTTCTCAAATTGAATTGGCTCCCAAAATGCAAAACCTAAAATCTAAAACCAATTTCAAAAATCTCTTTTTGATTTTCAATTTCATTTCACTTTATATACTAATGCATAAATTCCAAACTAATTTGAATTTCATTTGCATTTCATTTGGCTTAACCTAACCTTAGTTAACATTTAACCATAGTTAGATTATTTTAACTTAACCTTTAAGTTAATAAATATTTAATTAATTTAACCATAGTTAACTAACTTAACCATGGTTAGGTTAACCTTTACTTAACCATTAAGTAAAGTTAACTAACTTAACCTTATGGTTAACCTTTAACCCTAGTTAAGTTAAATCATTTATTTAACAATTAAACAAATAAATATTTATTTTAATTATTTAACAATTAAATAATCATAAAGTGAAATTACTATTATATCCTTACTCGGTTACCAAGTTAACCTAAAGTGGGTCCTACCATTTAACCACATACTTTAGTTAACGTAACCTTAGTAATTGCTGAATTATACTGTATTGAACAATTCAATACGGTACACTGCCCAAGTGCTCAAATAGTACATTTCATATTGGGACTCTCTAGGTCTACACCCGATTTGTCAAATGGAACTATTCCATTAATCCGTAATCGATGCCCCACGCACATGTTACGAATATTACAAATCAGTATGTCAGATCATACAAGTTGAGGTCATAACGTATACGTATAATCCTTCCATCATTTATACCCTGGATGTGCGGGGATATAGATCAGCACCATCAAATCCCCATTTGCTCATCCAATAATCTTATCTCCAGATTCGTATCTCGATAAACAATATACGCAAACATTTTTGCTATATTGTTTAACCCTGTGGGAAACTCTTTTCCCGGGTTTATGCTTGTGGCCACAAGACTTTATGAAATACAATCTCGGAGCATCGGATATACAACTTACCTACGTAAGCTGATGGATCCCGTATCTACGCACACCGGACTCCATGAGCATCGGACCATACCCAGCGACACATAGCGGTCAGACCATGAAAGGTCTCTGACATATATGGAACCAAAGCATGATGGATCACTCACAAGACCACCGTGGCGCTCAGGTCAAAGGACCACGATTACTACTCAACTCGAGAGGACCTTTCTTTGACGGTTTCATAGGATATCTATTGGGGTCCTCATAAGTCTGTTCAGTATCCAGTCCTGACTGGATACCCGCATGTCTATACAAGCTCTAAGCTCATGGTCAGCTAAGAACAACCTTCTGAACTAGTTAGATATAGACATACACTAATCTATATATTGTGAATTCACCGATAGACCCGCATTGATGATTATAGATCAGGAACATTATATTTGAGACATACTTATATAATGATATTTCTTAGCTCCTATTGCAACTCTTTGCAACTATATCATTACAAGTATACTCTCAGGTCTTTGTCCCATTATAGACAAAGTTCTAACTCTTTAGACCTCGCTGACTCTTATAAAATGATAACTATTAACAGTGCTAACTATTAGCATTTATAACTCTCAGCTTTGATAACTATCAGTTCTGGTCTAAACTCCTTTAAACCAGATTTGAACTATTTCAGATCAAACAATGTCTGTAATGTTACAAGCATTTTACCATATTAATATGATATTAACAATCTTTATTCGAAATGTTTATTGTATAAATATTAACAATTAATATTCATACAATATTGGAATGGCACGTGAGCACCAGCTCCAACAATATCTTTCTAAAATATTATTTATATACGAGGATTGGGAGAGTCCGATTAGCCTCATAACTATATCTCTATCTCTATAAAGCTTTATACCTAATATATCGAAAGCCTCTCCTAAATCCTTCATGGAGAAGTTCTTACTCAAATAACTTTTGACTGATTGTAACATACCAATATCTTTTTCAATAATGAGTATGTTATCCACATAGAGAATCAAAAAGACAATCATACTTCCATTGACCCTTTTATACATATACTTCATCTTTATTTTTTATAAAACCAGGCTCTTTAATTACTTCATCAAAGTAAAGATTCCAATTGCGGGAGACCTGCTTAAGCCTATAAATGACTCTTTTTAATTTGCACACTAGATTAGAATTCTTGGATGTAAAACCTTTAAATTGTTCTATGTATATCTTTTTCTCAAGATATCCATTCAAAAAAGTCATCTTTACATCCATTAGCTATATTTCATAATCCCAATATAGAGCAATAACCAATAATATTCGAATTGATTTTAGTATAGCCATTGGTGAAAAAACTTCCTTATAATCTATTCTAGATTTCTGAGTAAACAATTTTATTACCAGTTGAGCTTTGAAGGTCTCTAAATTTTCACCAAGCCTACACTTCCGCTTGTAAATCCATTTATAAACAATAGAAATAAGTTATTCAGAAAGGTGAACCAAGTCTCAGAACTGGTTGTCATTGATAGAATCAATCTCAGATTTCACGATATTTAGCCATTTACTCAAATCGATGTCTAACATCGCCTCTCTGTAAGTCAAAGGATCCTTTTCTTTAAGTAATAAAATATCAAAGACACATTTACACATTATTTCATATCTTATAGATGGCCTCAAGATCTTTTCTGACTTATGGGGAGGGTGTGTCAAAGGTATCTTTGTAATATCCAATCCCTATTAGTAGTATTGGCGCCTAGATTTCGGTATAGAACAAATAAGACACCGTAGGGTTACTCAATTTTAGCCCTATTAGAAATATTTTCTTTATAGTGCACGTGAGAGATATTAGACCTAATTTGGTAATTTCACACTCGATCGGTGCGCCGGACGACCCTAGAATATTTTTAGAATTTTTCTCTATTGGCTTGGAAAAGAAAATTCTAATTTACTACATGAATTTCCATTTAAGGGTTATGAATGGAACAAGCTTTTGTTGAGAAACATAATCCATATATTAGAGAATGGACCAATTAGAAGAAATCTCATGGATTGCCAAGTTGGAAGTTCTAGTTAGTTCTTTGGACTATTCCAACTAGATAGTTACAAATGAACTAATTACATAATTAGTTTTCAACTAATGGCAAATTAGTAATTTTGAGAAAGTTGAAGGGCAAAATGGTAAATAGAGGGAGGACTATAAATAGGTTGGAAGTGTGTAGAATTTTGAAGATGATCAAAAGCAAACACTTAGAACAAAAGAGAGAAAATTCGAGCTTGGAAAGGGGGGCTGCTACAGTGAACTTTCAAGTTTTGTTTTCATGAATTTTCATGTGTAATCAAGCCAAATTAAGGTTACAAACCAATCCCTAAGCTCAATTGAAGTCTCTATTAGAGGAAATTCAAGAAAAAGAGGTAAGAAAAGCATCTTTTATGAGTTTGATAAGTGAGAATTCAAGAATGTGTTAATTGGCATTCTTATGTGTATTCTTGGCTTAGATTGAGTTGAATTCTTGTTTGGAGCTTGAAGGAGTCATCAATTTGAAGAAATTGGCAAGGTGAGAATTAGGGTTTTTGGTGATTTTGTTGTAGAGATTTCAATTGATTGTAATTAGGGCTTTAGAATGAAATTGGCATGATTTTGTTGTAATTGGAACAAGAAATTGAGAAAAGGAATGTGTTGGAACCTAGGGTGAAATTCTGCCACTTTAGGGAAGTTAGGAATTGAGTGGTATTTTGATTGAATTGTTGTGTGTAAATGATACATATTGTGAATTGAATGTATATGGTTGATGGAAAAACCCAAAAATGAAGAAAATGGGACATAATTGTCCATGTTGGAAAGGTGAAGGGCAAGTATGTCCAATCAAATTATAAGGTGTTCAATAATTTTTAGGGCGTCGGATGGTGAGTTAGTTTCGATTATGGCTCCATAGCTAAAATCGGGAAGTAGTTTACATCCGGGCTTTGTATGCCGATTAGGGCATTTAGTAGTTAAACGAGATTCTAGTGTTCGATTTGGTTCTAAATGTCATTTATGGCGCGTAGGTGAGGATAACCGAGAGCGTTAACAGGAGCAGGAATCGGGAGCGAAATTGAGCGCGGAGCGGTTGTGAGTAGAAATTTGCCATTTCTTTTACTTTTCGGTTATTATGTTTTCGCACAATGACTATGTATGTTTTATGAGCTTTCGATGCATAAACATGATTTATGATCTTGATATATTCATAGACATGCTTTTACATGATCGATTTGTGAAACAATTTTAAAATTTCTGCATTTGTTTTAAGGCCATTGGTACTCTCAGATTATAGTGGTGATGATTGTATTAGACCCGACCGGTATATCCCGTGCACATGGGCAAGTCTTGGGGGTGTGTCACTAACTCCGGGAAGTCGGGATGTCGAGTCATGTGAGTCGCTCTATGTGTATGGGATATTGTCTCGCTATATGCATGCGATGTAGGATTCCGCTGCGTAGCCAGTGAGATGTCTTGAGATGTCACTGTGGGTGCTGCTAGTTGAGGTACCCCGTGACCTACTCACGTATACGGTGCTAGTTGAGTCGTTGCGTGGGTATAGAGCTTTAGGGTTACCATTGGTACAGTTTAGAAAGAAAATGGCCGAGCGAGGATTTTACTAGTTTTCGATTTACCGATAGCATTTATGCATTTATATGCACACAACAGTTATTATGTTATACAGATTCTGAATATAGTTTTCCAAAGATGTAGATAAAACCCGCTCGGCAAGATTTCATTAGCATATGATATTAGAAACCGTTTTACAATTTTACATCCGTTTTAGAAGCATAACTTCTGCATGTACTTTAGAAATTGCTATATTTGTATAATATTCTTGTAATTGAATTCTCATTTACACTCACTGAGCTCCTTTAGCTCACTCGTTTTATGTTTTATGTTTTAAACCCCTTTCCTAGGTACAGGTCTCGGAACGCAAGCTGCTGATTCTCCTATCGCCGAGTAGTGGGCCGAATCCAAAGATAATTTTTGTACATGTAAATGTGCTAATAGCACTCTTTACTTTATGCATAATAGTTGTAGGCATGTATATTTGTAAGTATGTGTTGAATCAAGAAGAAGAGATTTCCAGTTTATGATGATCGTTTTTACTTTTTATGATTATGCTTATTTTGTGATTTACACGAAATAATTGAGTTGTGTTGGATTTGATTTGAAAAGGACCGGAGGTCCGAATTGGTAGAATTGAGATGTGTTGGAATTAGAAGTGAAATTTCTTTGCAGGTTTATATGGATTTTCTGAAAAACAGGGGAAACTCTGTCTGTTTGTTTTTAAAACTAAGATGTCGTTTTCATGTATATGACTAGATCTTCTTAGTAGTAACAAGAATTAAAAAGGGGTTCGCCTCGCTGAATTTCTTAACTTACCCAGTTAGGTTCGGAGGAACTTCCGTCGGGGTGCCCGGCAGGGCCGCTGGGATCTATAGTAGAGGGTCTCGGGTCGGATCCTGTCAATCTTACTCGATTGAACTATAAATTCTATCTTTTGTTCATTAAGTTGTTTATTGATTTCATCAAGAACAACCTTTCTACAATCTCCAAGATTTATTAGAAATTGTGTTTCCAGAAAAGTAGCATAACGAGCAACGAACACATTTTATTTCCTTGGATCATAAAACTGATATCCTATACAGTGCTTAAGATATCCAATGAATCGATACTTATATCCTTTGGGTACAAGTTTGTCTCCAGGCAGAACTTTTACATAAACATGACAGTCCCAAATTTTAACATACAACTTAGTTGCCTCCCAAATCATATCTCATATGGAGTGGTAGGAACTACTTTTGATGAAACTTTATTCAATAAACTTTTGATGAAACTTTATTCATAAATAAGCAGCAGTTTATAGAGCATAACCTAAAAGATATTCAAGAAGATCGATAAAGCTCATCATTGATTGCACCATATTTAATAAAGTCTGATTTCTCATCTCGATACATTGTTGTGTTGAGGAGTACTTAGAGGACTATATTGAGTGAGAATTTCATTCTTTTTTAAATAATCAGTGAATTTATCACTCATGTATTTATTGCCTCTATCTAATTGTAAGCATTTAATGATTTTTTTGGATTATTTCTCTACTTCAAGTTTAAACTCTTTGAACATATCAAAAGTCTCCTACTTGTGTTTCACTAAAAAAAATTATATCCGTATCATGATAAATCATCGACAAAGGTTATGAAGTATAAAAACCCACCCATAGCAGTGTGATGCATTAGACTACATACATCATTATATATTATTTCCAACAAATAATTGGCACGATGTCCTACACCAGTAAATAGGGATTTAGACTTTTTTTCTTAAATATAAGATTCATAAATTGGATAAGATTTTATAAAAAGATTAGGTATTTGACCATCCTTAACCGAACGGGACCTAATCACATATGCCACAATTCTGTATTATTTAAAGTTTCTGAACTTTTTCTTCTATTATTTACCTATACATTAAAAACATTTTCAGTTGTATCTAAAATGTAATGGTCATTCATTAACTGACAATCAGCTAGCAAAACATTATTTTTATCATACAAACTTAAAGAACAGTTTCTTATAAGTACGTAATAACCCTCATTGTCTAGTAAAGAAAGAGATATGATATGCCTAATAATGTTTAGTACAAAATAATAATCATTCAACAATATAATATAACCTAAAGGGAGAAGTAATTCAAAAGTCCCAATAGTCCCAATAGTTTCAACCTTGAAGAAATCTCTATTTCCATCACAAAAGCTATACTTCTCTAAGCTATACCTGTCTAGCTTTTTTCAGTCCCTGTAATATATTACAGATGTGAGACGAACATATGGTATCTAATATCCAACTAGTACTAGTATCAAATACTAATAGAATATCAATAATAAGTAAACATATACCAGTGAGTTTTTTCTTGATAGTGGAAGGTATTTCTGACAATTGCGCTTCTAATGTCTAACCTCACCACAATGGAAACACTTTCTTTTGCCTTTTTTCTTGTCTTATGGCTTGGATATGATATGTTTCTAAGGACCTGTAGATAGTGTTTTCTTCCTTTTTTTCTCCCCCTTAGACTTTTTAGAAGTCCTTGAGGTAGAAGATGAAAAGCCCTGAACGTAGAGGGCTGAACCCACTTTGTTTATGTCCTCTTCTGCTGTCTTTAATATATTATGAAGATCAGCATATGTAGGAGTCAACTGTTGCATGTTGAAGTTTATAATAAATTGTGCAAATGACCCTAGTAGAGATTAGAGAATCAAACTATTCCTCAATGCATTGTTTACAAATATGCTAGAAATCATCTTAAGCACATAAGGCCTAAATGAAATATCCTCTATAAGTCTACCCTAAAAAAGTGTCGTAGTGACCCAATAAATCTCAATCTTTTGTTTGTCACTAAATAACTCCTTTAAATAAAGCATAATACGCACATGTTTCGTCTGAAGTTCAGTTGAAATATAGCCCAGGATATATGATTTGACTTTCAAATTAACATCAATTTATTTCTGATAAGTTACAACCTCTTCTGAAGTTGAATTATTAAAAATACCTTTAGGAATTTTCTGATCAATCACATATCTAAGTTTTTTTTAATATAAAATAATTCTGAAATTTATCAACCAATCAGAATACATTTCAGCGTCTTTTAGTCGGTGTGCATCCAGTATACACACCAATGAGTTGCTCAAAGTCATTTTATCTTCAAAAGATAAAAATAGATGTTAGTGAAACATTTTAAATCGTTAAAATGATTTAAATCAAGAATATAACAAATTATTTATTTTAAATCTAAAGATGCCCTCACACTATTTTACATTTTCCCTTTACTGTCTCAAATGGGAAAGAAAAAGTTTAACTCTTTAAACTTTATAGTGGAAAGTAGACCCAATTCGAGTTTACTCCAGTCTCATACTTTAACGATATTGGTATTTGTAAATAGAGAAGATAAATAACTCTTATCATTTGCATCTTATGCAACTCTTATCAATGGTCTTAAATGCACCTTATCCTCATACTTTAGCGATATTGGATAATAGTGTTTCAAATTAACTTATCAATTATAAAAAATAAGTTACTGATACTACCCTCACACTTTTGCGGTATTGAAAAATATGTTTGCTTATGTTTACCTCATCTCATGTTTAATTGGTATAGTCCAAATCACTCTGACTAATCCCTCCAACTTTAGTGATATTGAGAATGACCGAGGTGATTCATCTAATAACGTATTGACAAGACGGACCATATATAACATTCTTGAAATAAATTACAATCTGATTGAGAGAGATTTTATACATATCCATATCTCATGAGGATGAATTTTTTAATCATTTCTTTTATGTAAGCACAATTAACTGCACTAATAGAGCTCCCATCATGGTTAACAAGGTATAACAAATAATTTTAGTTTTTAAAAAATATATAATTGCATTATATAAAAATCTGATGCATTGAAAAATTTAATGTTATTAACGTTACGACGTTCTACTTCAATGCTGGGGCATTTATATGAACAATTATTTTTTAAAGAAATATAAAAACATCACCATGTTCTAATTTTAAATATCAATATATTTAAACTTTAAACATCAAATGTTCAAAACCATGTTCAAAAATTAAACATCACCATGTTTAATTTTTAAACATCAACATATTCAATGACTAAACATCATTATATTAAAATATCATACATCATCAGGTGTAATTTTTAAACATTAACATATATAAATATTAAACATTACCATATTTAAATTTTTAAACATCAACATAAATAAATATTAAACATCACTATGTTTTAATTTTTAAACATCCACGGTTTATAAAAGGAATGAAGTAGTGCAATTTTCGGTATGAGCCAATTGACTCTTCAAAAATTCACTTTGAATCGGAACCGGTAAGCAAAATGGCTTTTATTATATAGATATAGGTTTTTATTTATGAACATACCAACATAAATAAATATTAAACATCATTATATCCAATATTTTAAACAACAACGTGTATCACACACTTAATTTAGCATACCCTGATACTATTTTGTAGGAGTATGTGATAATATGTGTGTAAATATAATTTCAAAAATTTTTAATATGCAACGGAAGCATATATACATATTATACTCATTTAATACACTTTAACATATATATATATCACATCTATATATATGTATAACAATTATACTATATTAATAAATTGAAAGCACTTATCAAGATGAAGGTAGCTTTACAAATTGTTGAGATCCAAGTGCAGAAGTCATAAGTAATGTTACTCTAGAAAAATTTTAGGCCAAAACTAAGGTGTGTATTTTGGCTCTAGAATGATAGCTTTTCAATTATGTAGGATTTGAACTTGGTGCTATAAGTTTTTCAAATCTTAACACTTAAGGCAATTTTCTTTTAAACTCTTTTTATTTTTCTCTACAAGTTTAAGACTTGTCTTAGAGAATTATTCTCTCAAGTCACCAAGACACCAAGAGAGAATAATTGATAAAATAAAGAACTCTCTCACTTTTCTTTCACACTCTCCATCTATGTATCTCATTAACTCATTTTTCAAATACCCAAAAGTCATCAAAAGTCATTGTCTCACCAAAGAAATTTATAAAATGTGTCATATATATTATTATAATAAACTAATAATTTATAGAAATGCATATTGTATAAATATAAAAAAAATTATACAAAATTAGAATGGTACTTGAGTACCAACTCCAACACTTCTTGACACGTCTAGAATACAGGAGTTCATTCCTAAGTGTAGGATTGTTGAAGTAATAAAGAGAATTGTTGAAGAAATAAAGAACCAGGTGAGAACGGGATCGATCCACATGGAAGTAGAATTAAAATTACAAACTATAAATACTTTGAATACAATTAATACAGTATAAGATGTTTGCAAATATTAACTCAATTAACCAATTCAAATAAAAGAGAAGGTTATGGGGATCCATTCTTGACATAAGAAGTAAGAATATATTTAACTCTTTTTATAACTCAATTGAAATCCTTACACAAAGGAGGCTCCAACCGAAAAATATAACAATTAAAGTTCATCACCGTTTATATATTAACAAGTATTCATTTCTTTTAATTATTATACACCAAATCTTATAAATGGGTTCAAGTATTTATTATGCCAATCTTTGTATTTGTCCATAATAAATCAAGACTCCCACTTTACAACAAAGGGTATATACGCCAAATCTTGTAAATAGTTTTAAGAATTCATTGTACCAACTATAAAAGTTGTCTATAATAAATTAAGAAGCACCACTTTAGAAGAAAGTGTATTAATATTACAAACAAAATAAATACATCATATATAAATTTGCATAACTTAAAAATGAAGCATTAAATTTATGAATAAGAGTTAAGTACATCTTATTACCTTGCCAAGAGTTTCACCCTTTCACCTTAAAAAAATTACTTGGACATAATAAACTAAAGAAAAAAAAATGAAATGAAAGAAGAGATAACATGACTTTATAATAGTAAACAAGAGAAATATTATTACAAAGAGATAATACAAAAGACAAGCATTTTGAACTAAAATTTAGCTCTCTAAATTATATGTTTTGGGCATAAGCATTCTACCTATTTATAGAAAAATATATATAAATTGAGAAAAATGAAGAGGGAACCACTTAGATGATACAAGTCAAGAATGATGACAAATAATTTACATTGATTATCATTAATGCACCCACTTGCTTATCTAATTTAAAATTGATATGATCTAAATTAGTTGTCACTTAAAACATCAACGTTGTAGATAAGTACCTTATCTTTCCAAATTAAGTTTTCTTATACATATTAAATACGTATTTCTATAGTTATGAGCCAAATATTGATGACTGTTCAGACTGGGCCTGTATTGCAGATCATTTCTGTTCTAGGTCATTTTTACCCTCTAAATGCTTGAATTTTAAATGTTTTATGAAATAAAATATGTTAGCCCATTGAGTCAGATCTTTATAGGATCAAGAATTACTCCAATTGGATCTTTAGGTAGAAAGTTATGCCTTTTTTACCGAACCGATCATAAAATACTTAAAAGCTAATTAGGTACAATATTGTAAACATAGTTAAGTTAGGGGGGTTAAAGACACTAGTAATACAAAATAATGATATAAAATCCTAATCAAATATATAATTTTAAGTGTTCATCACTTCTATCTAACCTTATCTCTAGGATAGATAACTAAGGTACTTCTCTAATATGTCTCGCTAACGATGTGGTAAGACTTGAGTAGCATTGACGTGCGCACTACTAATAAACCCATACTAACGTGGGAGACACCTGAGTCAAGGTGACGTGTCCTTGAATATAGTAATTGAGTGGAGACACGTGGCATGACTTAGGTTCTACTTTATAAGCTCTATGGGCATAAGTTAAGGAGGCACAAGTGTTATAGTTGTGGCTTAATCATACTGAGGCAACTCCCTTTGGGCTGGTTACTCAAGATGCTTAGGCTTGAGTGTTGGATTAGGCTTTTTAGTGTTGGACTAAGTTTCACTACTCTCTACCCCAACAATAAGAAACTCTTAAGATACCAGTGCTAAATTAGAGCTTTAAGTAATATAGAGAAATCAACTTGAATTGAGAGAATGGATTCTACATCAATTGGAAAAAAAAAAGAGTTTAATATTGAATAAGAAAATTGATTTTGGTCTAAAACTATTAGGGTTCATCACTTTGAGTTAAAATTTGATTCATGTCCAATTAAGGTTTTTTTAGAATAATCTTTTAGTTTGTGTCAAAATATCTAATTAAGGGAGGTGTTAAATGTTAATTGGTTGATGAAAGATATTAATTAATGAGTTAGTTTAGAGTTGAAGTATAGAATTCTCCATTCACCATTATATATAGAAGTGAGTGCTTGCATTTGTAATAAACAAAATTTTGTAAGTATAATAGAGTTTTGTTCTCTACGAATCCTCTACTCTTTAACAATCATTTCTCTCTCTCTAATATTATCTAAACACTAAACTTCTTTCGAACAAAAATGGTATCAAAGCCATAAAAATCTCAATCAAACAAAAAAAATGGCAAATATGACAGTTCCTTTCCAAATCCCTACACTTAATAAGCTTAACTATAATACTTGAAGCATTAAGATGAAGGCTTTGTTAGGGTTTTCAAGATACTTAGAAGATTGTTGAGAAAGGCTAAAATGAGCCACAAGAAATGACATCTCTTTCTCAAACACAAAGAAAGCATTGAAGAAAGTATGAAAAAGAGACAGGAAAGCTCTTCACATTATTTATCAAGCCTTAGATGTTAGAGGTTTTGAAAGGCTGCCAATGTAACTACTCTAAATAAGCATATGAGTTGCTTCACACTTCCCACAAAAGAGTAGAGAAAGTAAAGAAGGTACATCTTCAAAATTTAGGACACAAGTTTGAATCTTTACATATAAAAGATTTAGAAATTTTATGAGAACATCTTTTTTAGAGTTTTGATAGTAATTAACCAATTAAAAATAAATTGTTAAAGTTTTGATGATATACAGATAACAGAGAAAATTCTGTACTCTTTAGATCCAAAATTTGGTCTTATTATTATAGCTATTGATGAATCTAAAGATTTAGAGAACATGAGCATTAAGGAACTTATTGGATCCTTGCAAGCCTATAAAGAAAGGCAAATAAAGCAAAAGGAAGTATTCAAGCAAGTTCTTCAAATAAAGCTTAATTTGAAAGAAAAGTTGAGGACACCAAGAACTAGAGAAGTCAATATGGATGCAGTCGGGGTAAAGGCCTAGGAAGATCTAGAAGGTTCCAGAGCAATGAATGGAGAAAAATAAATACAAGGGTAATTTTCTACAAGAGTATGCGGGAGAAGAAACAATTCAAGGCAAAAGAATGACTTTTCTTTTGTCTACAACTACAATAAAATTTGGCATTATTCTTCAAATTGCAAGGCCAATAACAATGTTGAAGAGAACATTAATTTTGTAGAAAATAAAGATCAACACAAATCCACTTTATTGTTGGCATACAAAAGAGAAGATGATGATAGAGAAAAGATTATTAGGTATCTTGACCATAGGACTAGTAATCATATGTGTGGGAGTATACACATGTTTGTAGAGTTTGATGAATAGATAAGTATCAATGTTACCTTTGTTTGCATTACAAATTTTTTGTGTTAAAAGTTATATTTAAAGTAGACAAATAAAATAAAACTGTTTAAAAAACTATAAAAAAAAATTAGAAAATAAAAATATACATCCATTACTTCTAATTCTAGAATGTGAGTACGAATATGCACAATAGGGTTGAAATTAATGAAAGGAGGGAGATTTTTTTTAAATATGCCCCAATCCCCTTATATATAAGAATATGCTCTAAAATTTCACGTATCAAAACAATGTCCAAAGTTGCATGTGATATCGAACAACCTTCTTTTATCATCTCTCTAGTTGGAATGAATACGAAAATTTTATTAAAATTGTATTTAATAATCAAGTATTTGACTTAATTGATTAAGTGAAAAGAATAAGTGTAATAATCACTCGCACAATTTCACTATAGTTGAGATAGTTGAGACATTCCATTATATATTCCTATAGAGAAGATATTTGATTTAGATATTAAATCAACATGTTCACTTCATTTTTCCTTGCAACAAAGCAAAACCATGTATGCCAAGTGCTGGCAAGTCAATTGAAAAGTGAATGTGCAACTCAAACAGAGAAGATATCTAATTTAGATAGAGTAAATGAAAAAAGATTATATCTAATGCAACAATTAACAATAATAACAAAATAAATTTGAAATCAACCTAGCCATCCATAACTTCATCTAGTCTATATCCATTTGAAATAGAAGAAAAAGTCTCCTAATTATAAACAATGGTAAAAAAAAAAACTAAAAGTAGGAAGTAATTTACTAAGAAGATAATCCCATACCTCTACTTGTGGTACTACGATCATTGCTCCTACTACTACCATCTTACCATTAGCACTGTCATCTCTATGGTTGTCACACTTGTGATTCTAAATACCATTAGCATATTTAACAACTTCATTGCTTTTCCTAACCAATACAAGTGCCAAGCAAAGTTCATCAGCCTGTACCCTGAACTTCCATATTTAAACTACATCACCAATTTCAAACTTATTATTGTTGATAGTAATTTCAGAATGCTCTAATATTACTTTTTAGAAATTATAGGCTTTAATATCACTGATAGTAATTTGACGATGCTCTAATACCACTTTATTGAAATTTTGGGCTCCGATGCTATGAGAATATCTATGCCAAATATATAAAACGTACCTTTGTAAATAGTGACCATATAAACAATACTTTGACTATTGTCATGGAAATTATAGAGTGATTAAAAAGATAATGTGTTTTAAGGTTTTTGTGGGATATATGTTTGGGATGTTAAAGGATAGTTGTGTTCTTGAAAAGAAGAGATTACATAACTTTGGAGGGGATTTGTTAACTGATTTTAGCTGGAACATATGACACACACCCTATTTATATTTATATTGTCTCTTACTTTTCAAAAATTTCACCTAACTCTCACAATTGTTGACTTATTACAAAATATCTTGTAAATTTCAAACTCTTATAGATTTCTTTTGACATTTATTACAAAATTTTCTATAATTTTCTAAACAATTGTAGATTTGTCTAGATTTTTAAATTATTTAATATTTTGAGCCTCATTTCTAGAAAGTGAGTTAATGTTAATGCACTTTTGTTGAACTCTCAGTATTTCTCGCAGTAACTCGAACTTTGGTCTTGGAAGTGCGTTGGTGAAGATGTTTGTTATTGTTGACTTGTTGTCGCATAACATTTCTATAGCTTTATTCATTTTTTTCACCATTGTCTTCAAATATTATTCTTAGTCATATTACTTGACAGGCTAAGCTTGCTACTGCAATGTATTCTGCTTCAATTGATGATTGTACTATTGTTGCTTGTTTCTTTGATGACCAAGAGGACATGCCAGAGTCGATAGTGAAAGCATAACTTGATGTGCTTTTCATGTCATCAACAGATCCTGCCTAATCATTGTTTGTATATCTAAATAGTTTTGAGTATAGAGTGGACATGTACCAAATCTCATAGTTCATTGTGCCTTGTATATATCTCAGAATTTGGATTACTACTCCATAATGAACATGAGATGGTTCCTGCATGAATCTAGAGAGAAGACTGGTAGCATACATGATATTGGTACGAGTTGTTATAAGATATAGTAGGCTCCCGATCAAGCTTCTACAAAATGATGCATCTATCTTTTTCGACCCATTTTTTTTTCAAATTTTTTACCAATAGCCAAAGATATAGCTACAGCTTTACCAATAGCCAAATTTTTTACCAATAGCCAAACATCTTGAATTTCTTCAGTAAATTTTTTGTGTACTTCTTTTGGCATATATAAATTTCTTTTAGTTCTTGACTTATTTCAATGCCAAGAAAATAATGCATCAATCCAAGATCAACTGCCACATTTATGACCATATCAACGTACACGTCATTTTCCTTGTCACAAATTTGTGATAGAATTTATCTATCACAATCATCATCTATCACTAATCTATGAAAGAAATTATCTATCATAGATTAGTGCAGTGACTTTATGTGATAGTATATATCTATCACAAAACTCTGTTTATGATAAATATAATATATCACCAAAAGCCTTTTTTTTAATAATGAGAGGCTAAGATATTATAGAAAAAAAGTTATAAAACAGCGTAACCCTCGCAACCACTTAAGTCTTTGCCAATAATGAGGTCATTGGTAAATGATATTTAAGTCCATAAAATACTATTTAGTTTATTATTCTATCTGTTGAACAACAAACGCTCGTTGTTTTTTATAATTGTTGGCATATATCACCTTTTCTCACTTGATTGTTAGAAACCTACTTTAGTGTTCTTGGTTAATGTACTAAAAGATAGATTGGGGTGAACCGAATGCATTTGGGATGACAAAACGTGACTGTTAAAATTGGTTGGGATTCCTTATAGATTTGGTACTTGTTGGTGGAGCTTTATTTATGCTTACAATAATAGATGTTGTGACAAAACCCTTATCAACTCTTAAAGATACATGCTTGGACATAGGGATTTTTCTCTATCATACACTGGTATAGGAAATGCATTCATTTTCTCGTATAATGAAATATGCTTACATATAATAATGGAAATAACAAAAGGGATATATGAGTAACACAATGAATTGGATTGTGTGATGTTTCTTCACTGCTTATAAGCCATTATAAGTGCTTGATCTGTACTAGCGACAATGGTTTGATAACTATTATCAGTTTTAATTCAAAACACTATCAACTGACATGGGTGCTTTACTCTACAAGAGAATGAATGGCTTCAAATGGTTAACTAAATATATTGGGGGGTACGTATATGAAAAATGAATAAAGGGCTCTGAAAATATCGAAGCTCTATGGTCTATTATGCACTCTAATGCAAATTGCAATATATGTGTCTTCATGTTATCGAGAAGGTTGTAATGGGAATTTCATACAAGCACCTTTATTGGGATATAATAATGCTACACATGCCAAATATGTACCCAAAACTTAACAATAATTTCTACACCAATAATATTAAACGCATTCGTTTAATCAAGGCATCAATCCTAAGAAAACACAAAAATTACAGTGTCTAATATCCTCACCCTATTTTTACTTACACTGTATATTATTTCCTGTGCGCATTAAACCAGTTTCTTAATCTAAATTCATTAAAATATCATAACATTTAAAAAACATTAATTAAAAAAACAAAGAGTGTGGAATAGACATGGATGGCTGTTGCATAATAATTTAGTAAAAAAAATAAAGCAATCATCAGAAAGTGTAATTATTGCAATTTTTAGAAGTGTATCAAATATGATTTTGCTTAGAGGGGGAGTGAGAAAAGATATACCATCTAAGGTAGATCATGGTGTCGAGGAAGTATGTGTGTAGTTAACTTTAGCCAACATAACATCCAGTGATGTAATCAAGGTCTGACAGTTACAGTCTTACAAAAAGGTTAGTATCATGTGCCACTTCGAGTTAGGCATTTAGGCTATCTATATGCTTTTACACATGTTAAACAAATAAAATATTTTATTATTAATAGATTAAACTGCACACCCTCTTCCTTACGAATGTATTTCAGTTTGTACAAGCCTTTGTTTAATATTTTCTTGTATAATCTGGTAACATCTTGTACTGTATTCCTTATTCCTACACTGTTTCTAGTTTTTTTGATAAGATTTAATTTCGTTTTAGAGAACTTGATAACATAAAGTAATCAAAATCCTTCGACAAATTTAAATTCGTTAAAATTCTTCCTGTCAAAATTCAATTAATTTCTAAGTTTAAACTAATAATAACAGTTCATAACTAGTAACATAAATATTAGACAACATAATTAAAAAGGAAACCAATTAAACATAAATTAGTTTTCTTAGACTTGATTACAGATTTATGAAAATGTAATATAAAATGAATTTATATTTTCATGTTATCGTGTTAAGATAACCTAATTCACCAAATATTTATATCACTATCGTATTAAACATTATAAGTGTCGAACACAATGGCAATGATTATGCATCACTTGCATAAAAAAAATATAAGATGTTAAACAAAATGCGAGGGCCTAGATTCTTTTCCAGTACATCCATGTAATGTGGTAGTAACTTCAATGAGTCTTCAATACATCCTTTTACTAATTCCATTGTACATTATATCGCTCTATATGCTTCATCTAACTACTCTTGAAACTTATGGATGATCTCAATCCAAGAAGATTATGGATGAGTTCTATTTGGGGACTCTTGAGATGGATACGACACGATCCAAGAGTTGGGTTTGAGAAGATTATGATGACCTTTACTTTGAGGCCTATCCAATTAGATACATATCAAATTATAATTATTATTTGTCCAAAAATTGTCATGTACTTAATTTTTTATTACATAAGCTTTTATTTGATGCGCTTTAAACAATTCCTTGGACACTTCCCTATTTTGTAATGTTTTTAATTATTTTAATAAAATTTATTATATAAGCTTTTATTGTGGAAAAGGAAACAATAACATAAATACTTGACAAAATACTTGATAAGTGCCAATTTATACTTAAATTAATCAAAAGGCTTAAGAGATTTTCTCACCATGTCATACTTGTCTACACTTGCCACTCTTTAGGTATGTGCATTTAGACCAATACATCCCTCCTAGTTCCCACTGAGCGATGCGTCTATTGCATTTTCTTATGTCGGTCATGCGCGCTATGACTATTTAAACGAGTTCGTCTTCCACGAGTCAATCAACCCCGTTGGTATGCTTAGCTTTAGCCTCGGTAATAACCATGCATTCGATACGTCCCCCGAAGATCATTGACAAAATCAAATCTTGTTCTGCAAATAAATAACCTACCTCGGCGTGATATTCTTTGCCGAGTGATAAATTCCTATGACCACCCATCTAAATTTATTCGAACATGGAGACTCATCCTTGCTATTATTGAATTTTCCCCTAATGACATTCCCATCTATGTTTAATATCCATAACATGGTGTTCGAACTATCCCTTGGATGGAAGGGCAATGTCGAGTGGAAATTTGGAATGGAGCTTAAAAAGGTTATACGCCCCGTAGTAACGAAGCTTGGGGTATATTCCATTTGGTTGCTGCTAAATTTTGACCCTGTTGCTCTACTTATCTCTCCCCCGCTGATACATGAAAGCAGACGGTGCGGTTATAGCAAGTGGTTTTAGAAACTGCTTTGACCTATTTTCAAAAATAGGTTAATACTGAAAATGACCACAGGCTATAAATTAGTTAACGATGTTGTTGTTATCATTTAACTATAGGATATGTGGGGACGTGCTGAAACCCCATTGGTCGAAATCATTGACGACGATGTTATAAGTCCTCTGAACTCATGGGCGAGAGGCAAACTAGCTGGAGCGATGGAGCGAGCAAGAACACGATTGGCTGTGATACCTTAGTTCGTTGTGTTTTTTTTTAAATTTTATGAGATACTTTAGGTTAACTATAACTGATGGGTTTTTTTTTTTTTTTTTTGCTGTCTTCACAAGGGTTTGCATATTTTAATTATACTGGGACTTTTATTTTCAGAATCAATAATACCGTTACTTTAGTATTACACATAATTAAATTTTTTAATACAAATATTCCGTTATATATCTCAAGCCCTTACAAATCTCTAAGGATTACACTAATAACTGTTAAATTAAAAATGAAAATTGTCTTAAAAAATTAAACAAAATATTAACTGCCAATATATGCCCATATCCGAAAATTACATAGATAAGCTTTGTTTAAAGGCTGTTTAAATGCTTGAACAAGTTCATAAACATTTGTCTAATATACAATGGTTCTAATTATTTTAATTTCGAAGATCTTGTTGGATAAGCTTTGTTTAAGAAGTGGATTCCCTAGTTAAGATGGGAATAACTGTACCTTAATAACTTAATAAAAGTGAGAATTGTCTTAAAAAATTAAACAAAATATTAACTGCCAACATATGCCCATATTCGAAAATTACATAGATAAGCTTTGTTTAATGGCTCTTTAAATGCTTGAACAAGTTCATAAACATTTGTCTAATAGCAATGGTTCTAATTATTTTAATTTCGAATACCTTGTTGGATAAGCTTTGTTTAAGAAGTGGACTCCCTAGTTAAGATGGGAATAACTGTACTTTGATAACTTAAAATAATCAAAAACTTACGAGCTATTTTTTAATTACTTAAGAAAGAGTTCATCCAATTACATGAGAAATAAACTCATATGCTAAATGTGTGGAAAGCAAGCAAACACAGCTGCAATACATCACTACAGATTCAATTAGAAAGATGTAATCTGAGAGACTTTTGGCCTTAATAGCCATAATAACCACACACGCGCACATGAGCTAACATCCCCAGTCCATAATCAACGCACACTGTGGGCCTGCTTATGCACGTTATTAACACCATCTTGTCGGAAACATGCCACCAATAAACACCTTCAATTTTGTTGCCTTCAAAGAAACCTATAAGAAAAGTGCTTACACATACAAATGTTGGTAGTTACAGTTCATTGTAAAGCAGTTATGCCATCATTGGTAGTTGCAGTTAGTTGTAATGCAAATATGCAGTTGTAGATTAAAGTGTACTGTAATGCTTTATATACAATATTGGCACTCAGTGTAATGTCATTATGTGTAATTGTAGTGCTTTGAGATTTAATACATGAAATGTAATACTTATAAAAAAGGAATAAAAAAATCATCCCCGTCAGACCTACATGTATCCTACTTCTGGCCTTACGTTGGCCCACAAACGGAGGCCAATCTTCTCACATAGTATCAACAACCATCGGCTGTGAAGTATAAAGGAAACCCATGCATTAAATGTTCTAGTATATGCAATGTTAAAATACCACAATCCCCAGATGATGTATGTTGCTACAGCAAGCCCACCTTCAGGCAATGTACTTCAAATGACATACACGATGGCCTAATATCTACCTTGTTGGTGAACAATTTAGGGCAAATAATAAAGAATCAAGGACGTAGGTGGATCATGCACTGCATACAACACGTGTATTCGATTTCATTTGCCATAATGAGTGGTAAACAGTTATGGTCTTGTCTGGAAAACTCACTCGACATGCAACCTAGTGCACTTCTCTCAGGTTTATAGGCATGTACACCTATTAAGACTAGATAAATAAATAGTATAAGGAATTTTACCACGTCAACATCACTCCAGGCAATGTGGCTCGTTATGTACTTGGCCACTATCTCTTGCTTCTACTTGATGGCGTTCGCTGGCTGACGGTTGTATGCCAACTCCATCCACGTCACTTGCATAAATGACTGCCAAAATAGAAACACTTAAGTAACTGTTACCCAAACTTACTACTTAACTGACACGTGTGCTAGCCATTGACATGACATTATGTTACATTAATTATAGCATAATAACTCACTCAGAATTTAGCATTGAAGCACATGGACCTCTTATGCACATTCTTGCCTTTCTTTTTGAAATACGTCAGAACGGCGGATAAGTAGGCGCTTGTATGCTGAAGTATACATCCAAAAGATAATAAGAACATGTCAAGCGACACAAATACAAAGGATGTTATAACAATTGTTTCAATCTCTGTTTCATTTTTAATTATATGGAGCCAATGACCTGTATTCATCACAATATGTAAACTATGCTTTCATTATGTTACTTACATCGTCTTTAAGTCATTCGCCATGCACAATCTTAGTAAACCAACCTACCCCAACTGTGGCCACGACATTCCACATGTTGGTCACAAGCAGCTCTCCACCTCTACTTGACAACCAAGTGGAAAATTCTTGGTACTCATTAGCATCCATGGGGGCCATAGGATTGTACCCATCGCCATTGCCACAGTCAGTGTCATTGTCGTGTTCAGCTTCTGTAAGCCGAATACCATCCGACCTTACTTATTTACATGGTTCATCCCTGTCCAATTTATCATTTCCTCATGCATAAAAAATTCTCATTCCATGGCCGAATAACTCGCGACCTTGAGCATCAAAAGTAACCTTCATGTCATCCACAGTATACTAGTTATTACATAATGGAGAAATATCAAGTGCACATGCTTTGAGATTTACCACATCAAACATAAAGTTATCTGCCACCTTTGTTTCAATTTGAGTAATTGTTTTAGTCAGACGAGTGATCTTCTCCATTACTACCATATTGTGGAAGGCCATCTCTTCCAATAGCTCCTTCTTCAAGTTGTAAAGTAAGATCACAATAATTTGCTAAACAGCCTGCACAGTCGACGCAACTGTCGTAATAACTATGCACGATCCCGTAACATCACTTCAGCCTTCAACGGGTGATTTACCAGTAAGTTCATGAAATAACACAAGCAATATACCAGTTGGTATGTAGGAATGAAGATTAGATTGGTTATTTATTTGTACGAGATAAATGTTATAGTGAAGAAATAGTCCACACTCCTAAACAGGCCGAACGAACGGGATTGAATTGTGGAGAGCCCAGCCGGAATGGAATGTGCTTTAGAGCAGCATTGTCTATAATGACGTCAGCCAGAACTCTATGGCGTGTTAAAATAACTGTTGTAGAAGTCAATTTTAAGCTCTCATTCGCTGGGCTGTAGCTCCATTGATATCTCTTCTTTAGGCAATTCATGCACAGTAAATAACTTAATATAACTGTGCATCCTCAGGGGGTGCTTTTGTTATCCATTATAGAATTCGAGGAATGGTTACGTCGCTCCTTTCGTTACCAATCATCACTCCACTTCTTAAGATGCATTCTTTTTTTTTTAATGAACCCATCTCATTCGTTACCAATCATCACTCCACTTCTTAAGATGCATTCGTTTTTTTTTTAATGAACCCATCTCATTTGTTGATTCAATACAATCCAATATCTCTATCAAGCATGAGTTTTATTATAAAATATCGTGCTTATGAATGTAATATCTATTTTTTAGTTGTGATTCGGTTGTTAGTCCTTGAATTTTGTGTTAAAAAAACAAAAATATAAAAATTTACTTTGGATTCAAATAAAGAAAAAAATATAAAAATATATATTTATTATTTTTAGATATCTCAATTAATTTATTGAAGCAAAAGTACACAAATAAATAAAATCATCTAAGCAATATGTGCAGAACAAGTAATTAAGGAATAAAGAGAGAAAGAGTAGAAGAAGAACACACAAAGAATTACGTGGTTCGGCAACTTCTTTACATCAACGACGGATCAAGATCACACTCTTTTTATTATGAATCACAAGGCACTCACAAAGTACGCATTTTACAAAAAAGATCATAAAGAAAACTCTCTCTTACACTCTATAGATTTTCTCTCATAAAAAATCACAAAGAATTTTTCAATGATCACTTAGATCTATTAAGTTATCACCAAAATATGTTTACAAGCAAATTGACAGCCTTTATATAGGTTTTAAGATATCTTAGGTTTACCCTAAATATGTTAAATCGTATTAGGGAGTCCTGATACAAGTGGGAGACAAAATAAGAAAGTCTCAATTTAGGAAACACTTCCCGCGCCTATCGTCGCGGTGCTCACGCTCTGGACTCGCGGCACTGGTGTCTAGTGCACACTTGGCTTGCTCTCTGAATCATATACCAATGATTTTTAATCAATATTCTAACAAATTCCCTCGTTGATTTAAAATCATCCACAAAGCAATTCGATCTCTTATTTTTGTATCTTTGGTCACCTTTACAAAGTAGTGACTCCGGTTAAGTCCTTGCATAGGATGAACTTAGTCAAAGGCAGTGGCTTAGTCAACATATCAACAGGGTTTTTAGACAATACTATCTTTATTATACTAACTTCACCACTTTGAAAAATCTCTCGAATGTAATGGAGCCTCACATCAATGTGTTTCGACCTCTCATGGAACACTTGATATTTGCTTAGGTGTATGGCACTCTGGCTATCACAATATACACCGATGTTCACATCTTTACTAGCCAATACCTCCGTGCATATGCCTTTCAACAGCTATGTACTCTGCTTCTGTGGTAGATAGTGCAACCATATGTTGTACAACTGATCTCCAACACACACTACACCTAAACACTGTGAATACGTAGCCCGTCAACGATCTTCTCTTGTCTAGATCACCTACATAATCTGAGTCTACGTACCCTCTTATCATTTCACTGTTGTCCTCATCCCTCTTATACATCAACCCATGATTTGACGTTCCTTTGAGATATCTCAAAATTCACTTCATTGTAAGCCAATGATCCTTTCTCAGATTTGCTATGTATCTACTCACTACACTCATAGCTTGTGCTATGTTTAGTCTTGTGCAAACCATTGTATACATGATGCTCTCTACAACACTTGCATATAGTACTTTACTCATCTGCAGTTTCTCTTCTTCGGATGTTGGCGACTATACTGCCGAAAGTCTGAAATGCATGGCCAAAGGAGTAAAGACAGCCTTTACATTGGACATACCAAACTTCTCTAGAATTTTGAGTATATATACCTGTTGGGACAAGAAGATAACATTTCTTCTTTCCCTTACAATATCCATACCCAAAATTCTTTTCGCTGCTCTGAAATCCTTCATTTCAAACTTGCAACTCAACTACTTCTTGAGCTTCTGTGTTTCTTCCATATTCTTACATGCAATCAACATATCATCGACGTATAGAAGCAAATACATCATCTCATAACTTATATTCTTGAAGTACACACATCCACCATACTTGCTCTTACTAAAGCCACAAGCCATCATAAACGCATCAAATTATACCACTGTCTAGGTGATTGCTTTAACCTGTATAATGACCTTTTTAGTAAATAAGCATGATTTTCTTTTTCGAGCTCCTCAAACCCTTGCGGCTATGCCATATATATCGTCTCTTCAACCTCTCAACGTAGAAAAGCTGTCTTTACATCCTAGGATGATGACAAGCTGATGAGTGAATTCTAAATTAGACGTTTGGGGTTCAAGGCGGAGGGAGTAGGAAAAAGGCGAATCTTTGCGCTTCCCAATGGTTTTAAGCAAGCACTGCTTAGGCCTGCACATGATTAGTCTATGTCTGTTGTGCGTCTTATCCCTTAAGATGGGATATTTGATCAGATAGCTCCTTTACAAAGATCATAAAAACTAAATAATCTACACGTAGCATAAATATCCAAAGGCCAAGAGAGATGAATAAGATAATGGAGCATCATGTAGGATTTTATTTCATAGGGAGACCTGTGATTTAAAAGTGGTGTAGGTTGGTTATTGATAACAATAAAATCCATATGAAAAGCTTCTATCCAAAGATGCATGGGAACCCTAGAATAAAAAAGCATAGAAAGGCCCGTCCTTACTCGTCAAGAGCTGAGCGAGAGAAAGGTCTTGCTTTGAATTGGGCTTGGTCTTTTTTCAACTAATGATATGTCTGATATGGACGTAGGGAGAAGTTAAACTAAAAAAGCTTTGTTAATGATGATTATAGCTTCAGTAATGAGCAGGACAACCAACCCGATGGTTCAGCAATAAGACCCAGAGAATGGAAGTTCAAAGCTTTCAAACCCTCTAGCCGAAAGCGGACTCAACCAACTAACCAGGATCGCAAGGCATAGCAATCGTTGATTCCAAACCAAGCTCGGAACAACCTCATTCCATGTCCCACTCTCCTCTCTCATAGTCTATTTTTCCCTATCTTTCATTCTCAGCCTCTCCTGGAGTAGCGTAACCTTCTGTTTATTAATCCCAATCTCCCTCCCGATTCCACTTCGGGAACTACCGTGCCCATTAGCAAAGGAAAGGCGTGGATCGAACCAGGTAATCGGCCAATGTTATTAAATATGATAATACCAATGGATCCTGAGCCCAGGGGATCAAAAGCAATAGAACTTGTTTTGTTTCCAAAGCAAGGCATGTTCAATAATGTTGTCTTTTTTATCTCTGCCCTGTTTTTGGGCATACCTCTAATTTCCCTTAATAGAGCTTAGTTCAGGTCAGAAAAGTTAAGAAAATACCATATGTTTAGGCATCAATCCAATTTCCCTTCATAGAGCATCGAAAAAAAGATCTAGGTTTGATCCAACCTGGGATTTTGGGCATCCAACCACTTTCTCCTTGAAGGCGTGTTGATGACATTGATTTGACACACAGGCAATAACTCTTCCTTCAGAAAGGCTAACTAAGCCAAATCTATGGACATTCCATTAACATTACTTTCAACCCTTCAAGCACCAATCTTACTTTTTTCAGAAAGAACTCTTAGTGAACAAATCCCTATTAGCTCTGACTTGGTAGGCTAAGTAAGTACTTCCATTGGCCAGGCTTTCTCTAACTCTACTCTAAATGTAAATCAAAGTTTGCACACATGACTAACAAGATCTTACTATATGTATACTTAACGATTAGAGAGAATATCTCATGAAAATCAACTCTTTCTCTCTAAGTAAAACCTTGTGCTACTAACCTAGCCTTGAATCTTGTAGGCTCTGTCCCCAGTATCTCTTCCTTCACCTTATACACCTACTTGCACCCGACTAATTTCTTTTGAAGTCTCTCCACTAACTTCCAGGTTTTGTTCTTCCTAAGAGAACTAATCTCTTCTTTTATTGTCTATTGTCATACTTTCTTGTTTTCACTCTTCATAGCCTTACTATATGTCATATGCTCATCATACTTAAGAGTGTAAATAGAATTAAAAGTATGAGTAACTAGATTTGCTTGTGCATACCTGACTGGTGGGTTAATCGTTCTTCTTAGCCTATTTCTGCCTAGCTAGTACTCTTCAAGTTCCATCTCAAGAGTCCTAGTCTTTATTTGGGTAGACTTTGAGGAACTCGCTAGTGTTCTTGGTTCATCTTCAAGGATCTCCTCGTTGAAGCGTTGATCTGAGGGCCTATTAGATCTACTTTTAGGCTCTACTTCAACTTCTATTAACTCGGGTGTTAAGTCTTCCTTGGGTATAGGTTATTATTTCTAATCTTCTTAGGAGGTTTTCTGTATCGTCGTCTCATCAAACATCATGTCACGACTTATGGTACTCATTGATGATGTCAAGTCTTTACATCACACTTTGTATCCTTTCACTCCGTCGAGATATCCTATAAAATACCCTTCTGATAGCTCTAGGTTTCAACTTCTCCTTCTTAACATGTACAAAAGTAGAGTAGACAAATATTTTAAGGTGGTCATACTTTGGAGGATTGCCAGACCATTTCTCTTTTAGCGTCTTAAAGTCAATTACTGATGAAGGACTTCTATTAATTAAATAAACTGTCATCACTATAGCTTCTCCCCAAAATTCCTTAAACATCTTTGTATTGGTAAGTATGCATCTAACCCTTTCAAGTATGGTCTTATTCATCCTCTCAGCTATGCAATTTTGCTGTGGTGTTGATCTTACCATTCTATGTCGTGCAATCTCATGCTTGGTACAAAATCCATTAAACTTTCTATTGCAAAATTTGAGGCTGTTGTCAATTCTCGACCTCTTCACCCTTTTACCAGATCGATTCTTAACAAAAGCCTTTCAAGTCTTGAATACTTTAAATGCTTGATCCTTACTCTTCAACATATAGACCTATAACTTCCTTGAATAGTCTTCAATTAAACTAAGAAAATACTTGGCACCACCACGAGTAATTGTCTGAGCTGGTCCCTAAAGATCCGAGTGTATGTAAGAGTCCCCTTAGTCTTGTGCTCGTTGGTACTAAACCTTACCCTATATGCTTTCCTAAGTACACAATGCTCACAAAACTCTAAGGGCTAGAACTTATCCTCACTAAACACCTTTTAACTAAATAACTCCTTTAGGTTTCTCTAGCCTAGGTATACTAGTCTAGGATACCATAACTTAGTTTGCATACTCTCATCATCTATAGAGAATAATGAAAAACCACTCATGACTTCATCCTTAAGCACATAAATGCATTTGCACTTCTCACCTTTCATCACTACCATAGAAACCTTCAAAACTCTTAAATTCCCTCCATTGATCATGATGGAACACCTATTCTGGTCTAGTGTCCCTAGTGAGATCAAGTTTCTCTTTAAATCAGGAATATACCTAACATCTGTCAACTCTCTCACTCGCCTATCATGTAACTTAAGCTTAACATTGTCAATTTTCATCATCTGACATACAATGTCATTACCTATTAAGGCCTTACCACCACTAATGTGCTAAACATTTGTAAACCAAGACTTATGCGGGCATATGTGAAAAGTACAACTAAAATCAAGAACCCATTGTTCAGTGTTCTTACCATCAGAAGCGACGAGTGTCTCGAGTTGTCATAACTATCATCATAGATAAGCGCATCATCTATTTTCTTCTTGTCTTATACTCTTTTCTCATAACAGTCTTTTATGAAGTGTCTTTCTTTCTTGCAGCAATAGCACTTTCTAGGAGTCCTAGAATTTGATCTTGAACCTTTTTTTCTTCTATCTCTATATGAGGGCCTTCCTTTTATAGATAAACTTTCTATAACTTTGAGTTTAATAATGATTTTACATCGCTCATCGTCAAACTCTCTCTGTCGTAAAGTAGCGTATCAGTAAAGTTCTTATAAATCTTAGGGAGTGAACTTAGCAGGATAATTGTCTATTTTCATCTTCTATCTTGATGTTGATAGACTCAAGATCAAAGATGATCTTATTGAAGGCGTCTATATTATCTTTCATTGGCGTCCCCTTCTAACATGGACAGCTGATACAGCTTCTTCTTTAAATGCAATCTGTTGGCCAATGATTTTTGCATATAAAGAGAGTCAAGCTTCTTTTAAATACCTATCGTCGTTGTCTCACCTGCTATTTTCCTTGGTACTTCATCGCTTAATGATAGAACAATTATGCTATGAGCTCTTTGTTGAATGTCCCTTCTTTCTGCTTTTGCTTTAGATGACTCTGGCATCTTCTCTTCATTACTAGATGGCGATGTAGTCTCCTTTAATGTTGAGCCTAGCCTTTGGCTTACTAACAACGCCTTAACCTTCATCTTTCACAGATTAAAGTCATTTGCACCATTGAATTTCTCTACTTCATACTTAAGTGTGGCCATGTCTGCTTAGAACTAAGTTTTGATACCAATTTGTTGAAGCAAAAGCACACAAACAAGCAAAATCACCCAAGTAATATGTACAGAACAAGTAATTAAGGAATAAAGAGAGAAATGGTAAAAGAAGAACACATAACGAATTACGTGGTTCGATAACTTGCCTATGTCCACAGTGGATCAAGATCACACTCTTCTTATTATGAATCATAAGGCACTCACAAAGTATACCTTTTACAAGAAATATCATAAAGAAAACTCTCTCTTACACTCTAGGGATTTTCTCTCACAAAGAACCACAAAGACTTTTTCAATAATCACTTAGATCTATTGAGTTATCACCAAGATATGTTTACAAGCTAATTAACAGCCTTTATATAGGCTTTAGAACATTCTATGTTTACCCTAAACGTGTGGGAGTCATATTAGAAAGTCTTGAAGCAAGTGGGAGATGAAATAAGGAAGTCTCAATTTGGGAAACACTTTCGCGACTAGCGCTGCAATGTTCACCGCGGCACTGGTAGATCCCACATGGGCGCTACAGTACTCGTCGCCTAGAACCGTGGCACTCACGCTCTGGACTAAGTGCCGCGGCGCTGGTGCCTGGTCATTGCGGCCTGGCGCCTGGTGCATCCCTCTTTGTTTTTCACCTCCTTTCGGGTCCGTCTTCGATCCTCGCGCACCCTACTCACTTGCCTTGCTCTACAAATCATATACCGATGTTTTTTAGTCAATATTCTCACATAATCAAATATAAATAGAGACGAAAATGTCACGTTTCAAGATTGGACATATGCAAATTAATAAATTGACATACTTACATGGAAGGTGAATGGAAACCCTTACAGATTAAATAATTCTTTCTTGTGCAGTTTGTTAGTTTGCTTCATTGACGAAAGAGTTTTGGAAAATTTTACATCGCATTTTGAATGCCATTGATTACGTATTACCAGCATAAAGAACCCTATGAGTACTTGTGAAAGGTTGAAATATCACCTACAAGCTTCAATACTTTTTTGTCCAAAGTCCTTATATCAGCTTGGCCAAAAAAAGTTGGCTCTGGAAAAAGAAGTAGCACCACCCACACCACATTTGCGTTATCCTAAAAAATAAAAGTTGTACTGCAAATACATCTTCTAGATCCACGACTTTCTTAGAGCTACCCATTTCTAGAAAGTGAAAAGTAACATGGGTTTGCTCTTTGCTAGTACTCAAGTGCTCGTCTAACTTAGCATGGGTCCGAAATGTAGTCCTATAATAAAAGCAAACTCTTACTGTGAAAATCAACAATGTCTACCACTAATCATGAACCATATGTAATGGGCTGTATTATTTTCCTTTGGGCCCGAGAGTTTAAAAGCCCATAGAATACATTTTTATCTCTTTCAATTAGGTTTTAATAGAAAAAAGAAAGAGAAAAAGAAAGAAGAAAAGCCTTGAGTTTGCTGAGAGAGAGATACGGTAAGTATGGCTTTCCCATCAAATTTCTTTATTGTTTTGTTATTTTGAGCATGCTTTTAAGCTATTAGGTTATGGGTAAAGTTTAAAGCATGAATTAAGAACCCTTAAGTGTTGGAATTGTTCCTCTTAAAAAGAGAATTACATTTAAGATTTTAGAGAGAGAATGCTAGTATGAGGAAGAGTATCCAAGCTTATGGGAGCATGATTATCACTTAATCTAAGGTTTCTATTGATATATATACGTTGGAGAGTAGAATTTCATGAAATTGAGGGATTTAAGTTTTAGGAAAAATCCTAACCCTTGGTTTTGAGGGTAAGTTTGAAATTCACTAAATTAATGGCTTAAATTATTATTTTTCTTCATTTTATGACTAGTAGAAAATTTACGGAACGAGTTGAACCCCATACCTAAAAGTTCGTATCAATCCAACGAGTTGGTAAGTATATAACTCGTTACGTTATCGTTTTGTGTAATAGATTTTGTGCCGAATCGTTAATTTGGGTATTAATTTCCTTATCAATGAATAATAGTACACTTTGTCTCATTTAGAAGAGTTTCGAGCGTGACGTGTCCCGACAACGCGTTTCTAATAAACATCATCACTTTTTGTGAGTGAAATGTATATTATATATGTATATATATAGTTTATTTCTCATATTAAAGATGTCGTTCATTATACATCTTTTTATAAAGTCTAGAAAACATGATGAGTATTTAATTTTTAGTTAAATTATTTATTTTACTTTGTTAATTTAAATTCTTGGACATATTTAAATTAAGTATTTATTTTACATTATGAAAAATCCATTTATATTATAGTTTGACTCTCTGAACCTTTGTAAGTAATGTTATAAATTGTTTATATTTATAGAAATATGTTTAGATGATTTATTTGTTTAAGTATAAAGCATGAGATGAGATTCAATGAGTTTGTAATTATAAAAATAGAAGTAGTTTTTAAACCACTAGGCGGTACCCTCCCCGATTAGCTAGAGATATGAGATTCAGGCATTTGGGGCCCGTCTATACACACATATAGGATTTGGGCCATGTGCATGGGCGTTTTGCTCTTTGGGAGCCAGTTTGCTCTATGCATGCGTATGACAAAAATTTAAGATGATATATAGATAAGTATGTCTAACGCTCTGCCCGACGGATATTTCGGGTATGACGAGATTTTTTCCTTGATACTAGTTTAGTGTAATATTTTTAAAACCTTAAATATTTATATCCCATGACATATAATTACATGTGATTCGATTTATGAAAATCATTTATAATATTATATCATATTTTGTAGAACTTTCATTTGTAGCATGATTAAAATAAGATTTAATGATTCTTATGATACTTTTAAATTATTTATATCATTTATGTTAAGATTGATATTTATAGTTTAAAGGTTTATTATTTTTATTGTTATTATTATCATTATTTTCATTATCATTTTCTCTTATTTTATTTTAAAATTATTCTATTCTCTGAGTTTCGTGAAAACTCACTCCCCTCCTTCATTGTTTTCCATTTCAGGAGACAATAGACATCCTCAGCTTAGCGACTAGTTAGGGTGGATCACGTGGTAGTGCTTTATGTCTTTTGTGAGCCATATAGGATATATGGGCTCTCTTTTTTCTTTTGGGCCTATAAGAATTTAGCATGTTTAACTTATAGACAATGAATTTGTATTATGTTGTTTATATTTTTTGGCTTTTGATGCCATGAGCTTGTTAACTTTATCTTAGCTACTTAGAATATATTGACGTATGAGTTATAAGTGTATTAATTTTTATTTGATGTTGATATGGTGAATTGTGGATAAGATATGAGCAGTTTGGAAGTATGGTTGATTGTATTGTTTTTATAGAAGTGATATTCTTTAAATTGCAGGTTTGGGAATGTCTATAAAATAGGAGAAACTCTGCCAAAATTTTGATAGAATTCCTATTGTAGTAAGCATTCTTGAATAGTCAATAAGATAACGGTCAAGATCCATCCTAAATTTCACAAAAAAACTACGGAGGAGGTCATTTTAATTGGTATCAAAGCATAGGTTATGGATTCTGTAGACTTTCTTGTCTTTTAATATTTTTTGTATTGTAGTTAACATAATTGGGCTGATATTTTTGTAGGCACCACTATGCCACCATGTTGTACTAGACCCATCACTAAGTTGAACCCCCATCCTAGGCATCATGAGAAAAATGAGCCGCTAAATGAAGGTGCATTAGAATCATACACCTTTATATGTTCAACAAGTTCCTATGATATGCTTGCTCAGCTTATGACTGTAGTTCTACAAAATCAGGCTGAAAACACGTGCTAGCATTAACACTATTGAGGTAAGAAAGTTTAATGGTTCGGGAGATCCTTCAGATGCTGAGTCCTGGTTAGATAGAGTGGAGCACATATTTAATGTGATGAGATGCTTAAATTAGAAGAAATTATCCTTTGCCACATTCTTGTTTGAGGGAGGTGCACTCTATTGGTAGAGATCGGTACATGAGCACTATCAGACCCCCGAAGAGATTACTTGGGCAGTATTCCGAAAGGAATTCTATGACCACTTCTTTCCTACTGTGTACTAAAAGGGTAAACGAAAAGAGTTTCTTTGCTTAACTCAAGGTTTTATGTCTGTTGAGCAGTATGAGAAGAATTTTTTAGATCTTTCACGCTTTGCTACTGCGACAATTTCTACAGAGAAAGAGAAATGTACTAAATTTAAGGATGGTTTATGGTGTGAGATTCGTACAGCTGTGATAGTTTCTAGCTTCAATGAGTTTAGGAAGCTAGTAGAGCTGAGTATCAATGAGTCGTATAAGATTTCAACTGTAAGACAGAAATGCAATCAAGAGTTGACAGATGGTAGCCCTAGTAGTAGGCCGCCTAAGAGAGAAGACAGTCATGCAACTAATTCATATTGCTTCCAAAGAAGCCAAATTTTTAGGTATAAAGGAGGATAGGGAGAGAGTTTTAGTCAAGGCTAAGTACAGCAACTTGCATGAAACAGAAGCCAGGGATCTAGTACTGGAGGTAGTGAAGGCTACCATGATGATCGCTTAACCAGCTCTAGACACACATAGTGTAGAACTTGTGGCAAGAACCATCAGGGACAGTGCTTGTTACCATTATGGTCAGATTGGACATAAACAGAGATATTGCCCAACTTTGGCTCAGGGTGATAACTCAACTCAAAGGTCTATGCCACAGCACTTCCAGAGAGACTTCGGTTAGACTCAAGGTTAAAGGAGTATACAGATAGAAGGTTCTACATTGACTAGTAGGACTCAGACTTCTGCTTCAAGCCAGAAGGCCTAACCTGGTCGACCCCATACTCAGGCTCAAGTTTTTGCCTTGACATAGCAGGAGACATGGGCTACATCAAATGTCGTTATGGGTACGTTATCTATTTTTGGTCGCGAGGCCCATATTCTCATTGACCTAGGATCTACACATTCTTTTGTTTCTCGTGCCTTTTCTGTGCATTTTAATAGGAAGTTGAGACCCCTAGAGTATAGCTTAGTTGTTACTATACCCATTGGAGATTTATTACTTGCTGAAAGTGTGTTTCAGAATTGCAGAGTCAGAGTGGGTGAGCATGATTTTGAGGTAGACTTAATACCCCTTGACATTAAAAACTTTGACTCTATAGTAGTATGGATTGGCTTGCCAATCATTACACTTCTGTTGATTTTTTTAGAAAAGAGGTGGTGTTCAAAAAGCCAGGGAAGCAAGAGGTTAGATTTTGTGGAGAATAGATGCTTCTTTCTTCATGTATTATATCTGCCATAGGTGCTAGGCGATTACTCAGAAAAAGATGCTCAGCCTACTTAACCCATGTGTTGAATATTATAGTAGATGAGGTAAGGTTAGAGGATATTCTAATGGTGCAAGATTTTTGAGATGTCTTTCCTAATGATTTACCAGGGTTACTACCAGATAGGGAGATCGAGTTCACAAGAGATTTGATCCCGGGACAACACCTATCTCAATAGCATTATATAGAATAGCTTTAGTAGAATTAAAGGAACTTAAAGTTTAGTTACAAGAGTTGGTGGATAAGGGGTTTATTAGACCTAGTGTATCTCCATGGGGAGCCCCAGTCTTGTTTGTTAAAAAGAAGGATAGAACATTCAGACTTTCAATTGACTATCGATAATTGAACAAGGTCACCATACGCAATAAGTACCCACTGCCATATATTGATGATTTGTTTTATCAACTCCAAAGCGCTAGAGTCTTCTCCAAAATAAATCTATGCTCAGGTTATCATTAGTTTAAGATTAAGGAAGTTGATATTCCTAAGACTGCTTTTAGAACCTGTTATGGACATTATGAGTTTTTGGTGACGCCATTCGAGTTAACAAATGCCCCAGCAGCCTTTATGGACTTGATGAATTATGTTTATTGATGATATCTTAGTATATTCTCGGAGTGAAAATGAGTATACAGAGCATTTAAGGCTTATCTTATAGACCTTAAAGGATAAGCAACTTTATGCCAAGTTTAACAAATGTTCGTTTTGGCTTAACAGAGTCATATTTTTAGGCCATGTGATATCAGCGGAGGCCATTTATATTGACCCCCAAAAAATTGAGGCAGTGGTAAAATGGGAGCGACCTACTAGTGTAACCTATGAGTTTTCTTGGCTTAGCTGGTTACTTTCGTAGGTTCGTAGAAAGGTTCTCCAAGATATCTGGCCCATTGACATAATTGACCCGGAAGGGTGTTAAGTTTGAGTGCAGTGAAGATTGTGAAAAGAGCTTTCAAGAACTCAAGGCACGATTAACTTCAGCACCAATACTTGCTCTTCTATCTGGTAATGAGGGGTTTGTGGTATATAGCGATACTTCTAGACAAGGGTTAGGTTGTGTGTTAATGCAACATGGTAAGGTAGTAGCCTATGCTCCTATGCAACTTAAGAAACATAAGCTAAACTACCCAACACACAATTTTGAGCTTATAGCATTGGTATTTGCACTTAAGACTTGGAGGCATTACTTATACGGAGTAACTTATCAGATTTTTACTGATCATAAGAGTCTTAAGTACCTACCTACTCAGAAAGACTTGAACTTGAGATAGAAGAGATGGATTGAGTTGATCAAGGACTATGAGTGTACTATTAACTATCATCTAAGCAAAGCGGACGAAGTAGTTGATGTACTTAGTAGAAAATCCTACAGTTTTTATTGCTCATTTAAGAGTGAAACGATACCCTTGTTGATTAAGCTGAGATCTTTAGGAGTGAAGCCAACATTTTCTGATTCTAGAGCATTGATGGCTAGTTTTTGGGTCAGGCCTACAATAATTGATAAAGTTCGTGATATGCAAGCTCATGACCCTTAATTAGTGAAGTTGATTGATGATGTGAAAAAGAGTTTGCGAGCTGATTTCATGGTGAAAGATGATGGGACCCTAGCTATAGGTAGTAGACTTTGTATGCCCAATATAGAAGATTTGTAAAAAGAGATCATGGAAGAAGCTCATTATTCGGTCTATGCCATGCATCTGAGTAGTACGAAGATGTACCGTACATTGAGGGATCATTATTGGTGGTAGGGTATGAAGAGAGAGATTGCTGAGTTTTTTTTCCAGTGCTTAGTTTGTCAGCAGATCAAGGCCGAGCAACAGAAGCCTGAAGGACTTTCCCAGCCTATTCCTATTCCTGAGTAAAAATGGGAGCATAATATTATAGACTTTGTGACAGGGCTTCCACATACTCAGATGGGTTATAACAATGTTGGGGTGATTATCGATCGATTCACAAAGTTTGCTCACTTCTTACTTATCAAAGCTACTTATTCACTTGCTAGGTTGGCTATTATTTATGTAACTAAGATAGTACGTCTTCATAGAGCAATTGTGTCTAGAGTTTTGGATCGAGATCCCTAATTCTAGCCCAATTTGCAGAAAGCGTTAGGCACAAGGTTGAATTTTAGTACTACTTTTCATCACCAGACAGAGGGACAATAAGAGTGTACTATATAAACCTTGGAAGACATGTTACGAGCTTGCATGATCGAGTTCAAAGGTAGTTGGGATGCTTACTTACCTTTAATAGAGTTTGCCTATAATAATAGTTATCAAACTAGTATTGAGATGGCTTCATATGAGGCTTTGTATGGTAGAAAATGTAGAACTCCTATTTGTTGGGACGAAGTGGGCGAAAGAAGATTATTAAGTCCAGAATTAGTGTAAAATGCTAATGATAAAATGAAGATTATTCGAGAGAAGATGAAAATAGCTCAAGATAGAAAAAAGAGTTATGCTGGCAAGCGTATGAGAGATCTGGAATTTAATGTAAAAGATCGAGTATTTTTACAAATCTCTCTTGGAAAGGGTATTCTTCGCTTTGGGAAGCATGGTAAGCTAAGCCCATGGTTCATTGATCCGTATGAGATTATAGAGCGTGTTGGTTCAGTTACCTATCGCTTAGCTTTACCACCAGTGCTATCAAGAATCCACAATGTGTTTTATGTCTTAATGCTTCGGAAGTATAATTATAATCCGAGCCATGTGTTAAGACAACAACCTATTCAATTGAGGGCGAATTTAACATATGAGGAGGAACCTGTACAAGTCCTGCGTTCTAAAATCTTTTCCTTAGTAAAGGTTATATAGAAGAATCATGCAAAGGAAGAGGTTACTTAGGAGCGCGAGGACTTAATGCGAGCACAATATCCACATCTTTTTCCTTTAGGTATATTAAATTTCTAGGACGAAATTTTTATAAGGTGGAAGGATTGTAATAGGCTGCATTATTTTCCTTTGGGCTTATGAGTTTAAAAACCCATAGAATACATTTTTATCTCTTGTATTTAGGTTTTAAGAGAAACAAAAGAGAGAAAAATAGATAAGAGAAGCCTTGTGTTTGCCGAGAGAGAGAGATAAGGTAAGTATGGCTTTACCTTCAATTTTCTTTATTATTTTGTTGTTTTGAGCATGATTTTAAGTTATTAGGTTGTAAGTAAAGTTTAAAGTATGAATTAAGAATCCTTAAGTGTTAGAATTGTTCCTTTTAGAAAGAATTAGACATTTAAGATTTTAGAGAGAGAAAGCTAGTGTGAGGAAGAATATTTATGAGAGCATGATTATCACTTTAATCTAAGGTTTTTATTGATATATATATATATATATATTGGAGAGTAGAATTTTATGAAATTGAGGGATTTAAGTTTTAGGAAAAATCCTAACACTTGGTTTTGGGGGTAATTTCAAAATTCACTAAATTAATGGCTTAAATTATTATTTTTCTTCATTTTAAGACCCACAGAAAATTTACGGAACAAGTTGGACCTTATACTTGAAAGTTCGTATTGATCCAACGAGTTGGTAAGTGTATAACTAGTTATGTTATCATTTTGTGTAATAGATTTTGTGTCGAATCATCAATTTGGGTATTAATTTTCTTATCAATGAATAATAGTACACTTTGTCTCATTTAGAAGAGTTCCGAGCGTGACGTGTCCCGACAACGCGTTTCTAATAAACATCATCACTTTTTGTGAGTGAAATTTATATTATATATGTATATTTATAGTTTATTTCACATATTAAAAATGTCATTCATTATACATCATTTTATAAAGTCTAGGAAACATGATGAGTATTTAATTTTTAGTTAAATTATTTATTTTACTTTGTTAATTTAAATTCTTGGACATATTTAAATTAAGTATTTATTTTACATTATGAAAAATGCATTTATATTATAGTTTGACTCCCCGAACATTTGTAAGTAATGTTATAAATTATTTATATTTATAGAAATATGTTTAGATGATTTATTTGTTTAAGTATAAAGCATGAGATGAGATTCAATGAGTTTATAATTATAAAAATAGAAGTAGTTTTCAAACCACTAGGCGGTACCCTCCCCGATTAGCTAGAGATATGAGATTCAGGCATTTGGGGCCCATCTATACACACACATAGGATTTGGGCCATGTGTATGGGCGTTTTGCTCTTTGGGAGCCAGTTTGCTCTATGCATGCGTATGACGAAAATTTAAGATGATATATAGATAAGTATGTCCAACGCTCTGCCCGACGGATATTTCGGGTACGACGAGATTTTTCCCTTGATACTAGTTTAGTGTAATATTTTTAAAACCTTAAATATTTATATCCCATGACATATAATTACATGTGATTCGATTTATGAAAATCATTTATAATGTTATATCACATTTTGTAGAACTTTCATTTGTAACATGATTAAAATAAGATTTGATGATTCTTATGATACTTTTAAATTATTTACATCATTTATGTTAAGATTGATATTTATAGTTTAAAGGTTTATTATTTTTATTGTTATTATTATCATTATCATTTTCTCTCATTTTATTTTAAAATTATTCCACTCTCTGAGTTTCGTGAAAACTCACTCCTCTCCTTCACTTTTTTCCATCTCAGGAGACAATAGACATCCTCAGCTCAGCGACTAGTTAGGGTGGGTCATGTGGTAGTGCTTTATGTCTTTTGTGAGCCATATAGGATATATGGACTCTCTTTTTCCTTTTGGGCCTATAAGAATTTAGCATGTTTAGCTTGTAGACAATGAATTTGTATTATATTGTTTATATTTTTGGGCTTTTGATGCCATGAGCTTGTTAACTTTATCTTAGCTACTTAGAATATGTTGACGTACGAGTTATAAGTGTATTAATTCTCTTTTGATGTTGATGTGGTGAATTACGGATGAGATATAAGAAGTTTGGAAGTATGGTTGATGGTATTGTGTTTATAGAAGTGCTATTATTTAAATTGTACGTTTGGGAATGTCCATAATGTTAGGGTCGGTGCTTACATACCATCCCTGAATGTACATATACTTGTGTATTTGTACAAGTGTACAGTCCCATTAAATTGCTAATACTTATTTATATAATACTATGCATGTAACATTACAGACATTGTATGATTTGAAGGAGTTCAAATTAGATCTAAAAGGGTTTAGATAAGAGCTAATCGTTAGCCACGCTGAGAGATATAAATGCTAAATATTAGCACAGCTAAGTGTTAGCTAGCTATAATACTCAGCAGATCTAAGAGTTGGAGCATTGTTTATAATGGAACATAGACCTAGGAATATACTAGTCACTATATAGTTGTAAAAGTTACAATTGGGTGCCAAGAAATGCTAGTTGCGCAAGTACGTTCGCAAATAATTATCCTTGATCTCTTTCTACCGATACGGGTCTATCGGTGGATATCTTTATATATAAATAAGCATATGTCATACCAGTTAGGACTGGATATGGGACGACTCATGAGAGCCTCTGATAAACACCCTATGTAAGCCGTCAACGGAGGGTACTCTCGAGTTTAGTAGTATACATGGTCCTTTGACCTGAGTGCCACGGTGGACTTGTCAGTGATTCACCATACTTTGATTCCATGTATGTCACAGACCTTTCATGGTGTGACTGCTCGGTGTCGCTGGGTATGGTCCGATGCTTATAGAGTTCGATGCGTAAAAATATGGGATCCATCAGCTCGCATAAAGGTTTGATATCAAAATGCTTTTGAGATTGTATTTCAAAAAGTCTTGTGGCCACAAGCATTGATCCTGGGAAAGAGTTCCGATAGAGTAAAACAATATGGAAAAAGAGTTTGCGCATATTATTTAATGAGATACGAGTCTGGAGATAAGACATGAATAAGCACTAGAGGATTTGACGGTGATAATCTATATCCCTGTATTTTTAGGATATCATGACAGAAGGACTATATGTATAAGTCATAACCTCAACTTGCATGGTTCAACGCACTAATTTGTAATATCCATGACGTGTACGTAAGGCATTGCTCATAGACTCATGGAATAGTTTTATTTAATAAATCGGGCGTAGGACTTAGGGAGTCTCGCGATATGGAGTGTACTCACAGACTTATATCCAGGATATCATGACGGAAGGACTATACGTACACGTTGTAACCTCGACTTGCATGGTTTAATATGCTGATTTGTAATATCCGTGACGTGTGCGTGGGATATTGCTCACGGATTCATGGAATAGTTCCATTTGACGAATTGGGCGTAGGACTTAGGGAGTCCTAGATATGGAGTGTATTCATTGTACACTAAGTCAACGTGCTAGATTAAAGTGTTTAATCTAGTAATATTTAGCAATATCATAGGAATACATACGTGTCTGTATTCAAGTGTTAAATACAATAATTATTATTTACTAATTGTATAATGACACATGGCGCATTGTGGACCCTTGGTTGAGTTTATCCAAGTGTGGGTTTAGTGGGACCCACTAAAAGGTATACTTGGTAACAATTTATGAGGGGCAAAATGATCATTACACACTTTGATTATTTAATTGTTAAATAATCAAAATATCTCTCTTATTATATTATATTATTTTATTATATTATATTATAATATTTTATTATATGATATTATATATATTAATATTTTATTTTGGGTGCCATATAGTTGGCTCCCATTATATTTATTATATTATTATTTTTATAATATAATATATTATATTATTATTTTATTAATATTATATTATATATATAAAGAGAAAGAGAGAAAGATGATTTTTTTGTGTGTTTTGGCCAAATTTGGCTAAGAAAAAGAAATGAAGGAAAAGAAAGAAGAAGGAAAAAAAATAATAGAAAAAAATGAAATTGTTTCATTTTTTTTCTAGAGTGTTTTAGAAGCAATTGAGAATTGCTTCAGTCTCTATTTTTTATTCTTTTGGAAAAAATGATAATAACACACACCGGCCATTTTGGAGTTTAAGAGTTAAACTTGGTGCTATGTATAAGGCTATTGTTCTAACTCACTAAACCTACCGTATTGGTGACTAAAACTGTCTGCAAGTTGGTCTCTATGCAGACTCCAAAAAAAAAAAGGGTATAACGTTACACGTTGAGGTGAGTTCTCTATACTACTAATATATTAATGTGATTAATATATTTTATTTATTGTGTTTATTGTAATTTACACACTTCTGCCACATAGAATATGTATAAGATACGTATTTTAGACAATAAATATAATTACACATGCATACACCTACATGTATTAGATCCGCAACAAAAATGGTATCAGAGCCATTTATGGTTTTATTTGGGTGTGGTTTGAGTGAATGGATGCAAAAGACCCAGTGTAAATGGCGTGTTTCAAGCGTTGAAACGAGTATGCCTATTGTGTGCACTGGGCGTTGCAGCGCCAAGGGGCTAGTGCCGCGGTGCTGGGGGTCGACCTCCTAGCACTGCAGAGATGTACTGTTCATATCAAAATTAATTTTACATGTGTAGATTTATGAGATGCAGTGGTAAAAGTTATCACTTTACATTATAAATCGGGGTTTATGAGATGCAGTAATAAAGAGTTATCGATTTGCATTATAAACCAGAATTAATTTTTCTGTGTTGTTAACCACAATGAGAGCCTTACTAGTGAGAGATAGTTATGCTTATATAAAAAAATTAATTAATTGAGAATCAACCTTTCTAGGAGAATGGAGACCAAGGATAGAAAAATCTCTCTTAATCAAATTGAAGGATATTACATTATGAGATAATGTTTTATTCTGATTCGTCTTGTCAATACGGTGTTAGATGAGTCACATCAGCCTTTTTCTAATATTGTTACATCGTGAGGGACTTGGTTAGTTGGGCTTAGACTATACCGGTTAAATATGAGATGAGGCAAATATATGCGAAGGTATTTCTTAATATTACTACAGCATAAGGATAGTATCGATAGCATATATTTTATCATTGACAAGTTAATTTGGAATACACTTACCCAATATTACTACAGTGTGAAGATAAGGCGTATTCAGGATCAAGTAGTAAGAGTTGCATGAGATGTAATTGACAAATGTTGTCTGCCTATTGGGTTTACAAAGGCCAATATTGCTATAGCGTGAGGCCCGAGTAAATTTTAATGGGATCTTCTTCCTGTTGTATAGTTTAAAAGAGTTTAAATTATCGTCTTTTCGTTTGAGAGATTACCGGGATTATGTAAATTAGTGGGAGGGCATTATAAATTGAAAATGTATAATTAGTATACCTATGATTTAAAATATTCATTAGCGATTTAATAACTATTCTACTCACATCTCCCGTTATTTTGGTCTGTCAAGTCTAATAGCCACTACGAACTAGTTGGTGTGCATAGTTGATGCTGTTCAACTCTAGAGTGCTAGGAATTACTCTGACTGGTGGATGAATCTCAGAAGTGTTTTGGATTCAAAAAATTTTAGATTTATCGTTGATCAGAGTTTGCTGTAAGATAATTCTGATAACACCTCTCTAGAGGATTGAATAAAGAGAGTGTGACCCTCTTTGCTTAGGTTACTTCACCTTTTACTCCAAGTATATCTAATGAGATCAGATGTGTCAAGAGAAGAAGATAAGACAGATACCTAGTACAATCATCAGAGGCAATATTTATCCAAAGATCAATAAGAGAGCCTGTAGATAGAAAATGTTTCCACTATAGTAAGGTTAGGTATTGGAAATCCCTCTACCCTAGAAGCCTTATAAATGTTAGGAAGACTCCCACAGGTCTGTGTATAACACATATAGACATTTCTAGGGCATATGAGACCAACTCAAGCTGGGTATAAGATACCATATATCCTTCTCATATCTACAATATGTTGCAAGGATTGAGAGAGACTTTTAATGCAACAGCTTGTAAAAGTAAAGTTAAGAGTAAGAAATTGTGATTTCTTGCAGGTCCAAGTTATTGGGCAACTTGACTTACTTCTTGTATGCAATATAATAGTTGTATTGCATAATTAGTATGATGTTTTATTAGCTGAATGTAAGTTAATAAATGAACATTAAATACAATTAGAAATATCTGAAGATCAAAATCCTTAAATGATATGGAGCTATGGTATATACGTTTTGGTCATATAGAAATGAGACGCTTATCCATCTGGTTAAAGATGGTTGGATTTTTAATCTAATCATACATAATTAACCAGTTTATGAATAATGTATTTAAGGAGATGACCAAATATATCAAAATATACGTCACATCCCTTCTATTAGATCGAGGAATTGAATACATCAATAGTAAGTTTTTCTGTTTGTTTAAAGAAGAATGAGATTCTCACTCATTAGAATCCTCTGGGTAATCCATAATATAATGATGTTTAAAAAATGAGGAATCAGACTTTATTAGATATAGTTCGATTAATAATGAGTGTTACCAATCTATATCTGCGGTATCTGCTCTAAATACAATTGCTTATTAAGTAGAGTTCCATTAGAAGCTGTTCCTTTCATTTTGTATAAGATACAGAAAGGAAAGAAGTCATATCTTAAGTATGTTAAGACTTGAGGTTGTCCTGCTTATGTAAGTGACAGGACCCGACCCGAGACCCTCTACTATAGATCCCAGCGGCCCTGCCGGGCACCTCGACGGAAGTTCCTCCGAACCTAACTGGGTAAGTTAAGAAATTCCGCGAGGCGAACCCCTTTTTAATTCTTGTTACTACTAAGAAGATTTAGTAATATACATGAAAACGACATCTTAGTTTTAAACACAAACGGACAGAGTTTTCCCTGTTTTTCGAAAAATCCATATAAACCTACAAAGAAATTTCACTTTTAATTCCAACACATCTCAATTCTACCAATTCGGACCTCCGGTCCTTTTCAAATCAAATCCAACACAACTCAATTATTTCGTGTAAATCACAAAATAAGCATAATCATAAAAAGTAAAGACGATCATCATAAACTGAAAATCTCTTCTTCTTGATTCAACACATACTTACAAATATACATGCCTACAACTATTATGCATAAAGTAAAGAGTGCTATTAGCACATTTACATGTACAAAATTTATCTTTGGATTTGGCCCACTACTCGGCGATAGGAGAATCAGCAGCTTGCGTTTCGAGACCTGCACTTGGGAAAGGGGTTTAAAACATAAAACATAAAACGAGTGAGCTAAAGGAGCTCAGTGAGTGTAAATGAGAATTCAATTACAAGAATATTATACAAAGATAGCAATTTCTAAAGTACATGCAGAAGTTATGCTTTTAAAACGGATGTAAAATTGTAAAACGGTTTCTAATATCATATGCTAATGAAATCTTGCCGAGCGGGTTTTATCTACATCTTTGGAAAACTATATTCAGAATCTGTATAACATAATAACTGTTGTGTGCATATAAATGCATAAATGCTATCGATAAATCGAAAACTAGTAAAATCCTCGCTCGGCCATTTTCTTTCTAAACTGTACCAATGGTAACCCTAAAGCTCTATACCCACGCAGCGACTCAACTAGTACCGCATACGTGAGTAGGTTACGGGGTACCTCAACTAGCAGCACCCACAGTGACATCTCAAGACATCTCACTGGCTACGCAGCGGAATCCTACATCGCATGCATATAGTGAGACAATATCCCGTACACATAGAGCGACTCACTTGACTCGACATCCTGACTTCTCGGAGTTAGTGACACACCCCCAAGACCTGCCCATGTGCACGGGATATACCGGCCGGGTCTAATACAATCATCACCACTATAATCTGAGGGTACCAATGGCCTTAAAACAAATGCAGAAATTTTAAAACTGTTTCACAAATCGATCATGTAAAAGCATGTCTATGAATATATCAAGATCATAAATCATGTTTATGCATCGAAAGCTCATAAAACATACATAGTCATTTTGCGAAAATATAATAACCGAAAAGTAAAAGAAATGGCAGATTTCCACTCACAACCACTCCGCGCTCAATTTCGCTCCCAATTCCTGCTCCCGTTAACGCTCTCGGTTATCCTTACCTACACGTCATAAATGACATTTAGAACCAAATCGAACACTAGAATCTCGTTTAACTACTAAATGCCCTAATCGGCATACAAAGTCCGGATGTAAACTACTTCCCAATTTTAGTTACGGAGCCATAATCGAAACTAACTCACCATCCGGCGCCCTGAAAATTATTGAACACCTTATAATTTGATTGGACATACTTGCCCTTCACCTTTCCAACATGGACAATTATGTCCCATTTTCTTCATTTTTGGGTTTTTCCATCAACCATATACATTCAATTCACAATATGCATCATTTACACACAACAATTCAATCAAAACACCACTCAATTCCTAACTTCCCTAAAGTGGCAGAATTTCACCCTAGGTTCCAACACATTCCTTTTCTCAATTTCTTGTTCCAATTACAAGAAAATCATGCCAATTTCATTCTAAAGCCCTAATTACAATCAATTGAAATCTCTACAACAAAATCACCAAAAACCCTAATTCTCACCTTGCCAATTTCTTCAAATTGATGACTCCCTCAAGCTCCAAACTAGAATTCAACTCAATCTAAGCCAAGAATACTCATAAGAACATCAATTAAAACATTCTTGAAATCTCACTTATCAAACTCATAAAAGATGTTTTTCTTACCTCTTTTTCTTGAATTTCCACTAATAGAGACTTCAATTGAACTTAGGGATGGGTTTGTAACCTTAATTTGGCTTGATTACACATGAAAAATCATGAAAAAAAAACTTGAATAGTCACTGTAGCAGCACCCCCCTTTGAAGCTCGAATTTCTCTCTTTTTTTGGCTAAGTGTTAGTTTTGATTTCTCTTCAAATTTCTACACACTTCTAACATATATATAGTGCTCCCTCAATTTACCATTTTGCCCTTCAACTTACTTAAAACTTCTAATTTTCCATTAGTTAAAAACTAATTATGTAATTAGTTCATTTGTAACTATCTAGTTAGAATAGTTCAAAGAACTAACTAGAACTTCCAACTTGGCAATCCATGAGATTTCTTCTAATTGGTCCATTCTCTAATATATGGATTATATTTCTCAACAAAGGCTTGTTCCATTCATAACCCTTAAATGGAAATTCATGTAGTAAATTAGAATTTTCTTTTCCAAGCTAATAGAGAAAAATTCTAAAAATATTCTAGGGCCATCCGACGCACCGATTGAGTGTGAAATTACCAAATTAGGTCTAATATCTCTCACGTGCACTATAAAGAAAATATTTCTAATAGGGTTAAAATCGAGTAACCCTACGGTGTCTTATTTGTTCTATACCGAAATCTAGGCGCCAATACTACTAATAGGGATTGGATATTACAGTAAGAGTCATGCAGTAGGGTATATTATTTTGTAAGAGTTACTCAGCAAGATAAATAGCCCCAAGAGGCACAAGTATAGGTTCATTTTGTATCCTATGAATACAATAAGAAACTAGTTCTATAATCTAAAGAAAGGAAGTGTGTTCATTTCTCGGTATATCGTTATTCTAGAGAAAGAGTTTCTCATGGAACGTGAAAATCATAGAAAGATTGAACTTGGTAAAGTTAATCTAATAATCAATGAACCAAGGATGAGAACTCAGACTTAATTAAGCAATGACCTTTTAGCACACCGTTCCCAATGGGTCAGAAATGATGTCTAGCTCACCTATTGAGTATGTTTGATGCCTAAAGGTAAACTTGGAGTTTTCTTGGTAGAAGAAAAATAATCCTTTGACCTATAGTGAATGAATGTTAGACATTGAATCGAGGAGTAACAATAAGCCATGAAAATAATAATTGACTCTATACATTAGAATCAAATCTGGAACTTGGTTAAGCTAAACGAATCGGGGAAGAAGAATAAATATTTTTTTTATTAAGTATGTTTGCTCATTTAGAAGACTTTATCATATTATCTTATACTAATTTCTACTCTACCTTCCCAGAGTTAATTCTCTAGATAACCTGGCTAACTGAGCTAATGAATTCTTTCTTGAATTTATATTTCATAAACCCTTACCCTTCCAAAGATCTCATTTCTACTACTGAACCTGCTTCCTTTTTGAGTGAACTACCCAAGGTATAATTAATGTATTGACTAAAACGAAAGTGTATGATGGAAGCCTTCAAAAATCATGTGTAAACAGGAGCTCTCATAGCCAATTCTTTTCCTCGTTCACTTTCTCTTGGGCATGAGGAAGATAATCTTGGAGTAAAGGATCATACTGTTGATGAGGTCTATTTCTTCTTGTTCATGCTGAGGTACACGGATCATCGAGTCGCATTGGCTCATATTTCTTCATATGGCTATCAAAGGCATTACCATTCATGCACAGGCTTCACTAGCATCTATGTTCGCCACTCCACGAACCAAGAGCAAGAGGCAAAGATAAAGCCATAGGAAGAACTATAGCTCAGTTAGGTAGACGAAAAGGGGAGAGATACCTCGTCTAGATCTAAGTGATTCCCAAGACCCTATAAGCAAATGTTCATCCAGTAGTATACTATCATCTTTAGCTGCATGAAGCAAATTGTAATATCCAATCCCTATTAGTAGTATTGGCGCCTAGATTTCGGTATAGAACAAATAAGACACCGTAGGGTTACTCGATTTTAACTCTATTAGAAATATTTTCTTTATAGTGCACATGAGAGATATTAGACCTAATTTGGTAATTTCACACTCAATCGGTGCGCCGAACGACCCTAGAATATTTTTAGAATTTTTTTACATTGGCTTAGAAAAGGAAATCCTAATTTACTACATGAATTTCCATTAAAGGGTGATGTATGGAACAAGCCTTTGTTGAGAAACATAATCCATATATTAGAGAATGGACCAATTAGAAGAAATTTCATGGATTGCCAAGTTGAAAATTCTAGTTAGTTCTTTGGACTATTCCAACTAGATAGTTACAAATGAACTAATTACATAATTAGTTTTCAACTAATGGCAAATTAGTAATTTTGAGAAAGTTGAAGGGCAAAATGGTAAATTGAGGGAGGACTATAAATATGTTGGAAGTGTGTAGAATTTTGAAGAAGATCAAAAGCAAACACTTAGAGCAAAAGAGAGAAAATTCGAGCTTGGAAAAGGGGCTGCTACAGTGACCTTTCAAGTTTTGTTTTCATGCATTTTCATGTGTAATCAAGCCAAAATAAGGTTACAAACCAATCCCTAAGCTCAATTGAAGTCTCTATTAGTGGAAATTCAAGAAAAAGAGGTAAGAAAAGCATCTTTTATGAGTTTGATAAGTGAACATTCAAGAATGCTCCAATTGACATTCTTATGTGTATTCTTGGCTTAGATTGAGTTGAATTCTAGTTTGGAACTTGAATGAGTCATCAATTTGAAGAAATTGGCAAGGTGAGAATTAGAGTTTTTGGTGATTTTGTTGTAGAGATTTCAATTGATTGTAATTAGGACTTTAGAATGAAATTGGCATGATTTTGTTATAATTGGAACCAGAAATTGAGAAAAGGAATGTGTTGGAACCTAAGGTGAAATTCTGCCACTTTAGGGAAGTTAGGAATTGAGTGGTGTTTTAATTGAATTGTTGTTTGTAAATGGTGCATATTGTGAATTGAATGTATATGGTTGATGGAAAAACCAAAAAAATGAAGAAAATGGGACATAATTGTCCATGTTGAAAAGGTGAAGGGCAATTATGTCCAACCAAGTTATATGGTGTTCAATAATTTTCAAGGCGCCGGATGGTGAGTTAGTTTCGATTATGGCTCCGTAACTAAAATCGGGAAGTAGTATGCATCCGGGCTTTGTATGCCGATTAGGGCGTTTAGTAGTAAAATGAGATTATAGCATTCGATTTAGTTCTAAATGTCATTTGTGGCGCGTAGGTGAAGATAACCGAGAGCGTTAACGGGAGCAGAAATCGGGAGCGAAATTGAGCGCGGAGCGGTTGTGAGTGGAAATCTGCCATTTCTTTTACTTTGTGTTTATTATGTTTTCGCATAATGAATATGCATGTTTTATGAGCTTTCGATGCATAACCATGATTTATGATCTTGATATATATTCATAGACATGCCGTTACATGTTTGAATTGAGAAACAGTTTTAAAATTTCTGCCTTTGTTTTTAAGGCTATTGGTACCCTCAGATTATAGTGGTGATGATTGTATTAGACCCGGCCGGTATATCCCGTGCACATGGGCAGGTCTTGGGGGTGTGTCACTAACTCCGAGAAGTCATGTGAGTCGCTCTATGTGTACGGGGTATTGTCTAGCTATATGCATGTGATGTAGGATTCCGCTGCATAGCCAGTGAAATGTCTTGAGATGTCACTGTGGGTGCTGCTAGTTGAGGTGCCCCGTGACCTACTCACGTGTGCAGTGCTAGTTGAGTCGCTGCGTGGGTATAGAGCTTTAAGGTTACCATTGGTACAGTTTAGAAAGAAATGGCCGAGCGAGGATTTTACTAGTTTTCAATTTACCGATAGTATTTATGCATTTATATGCACACAGCAGTTATTATGTTATACAGATTCTGAATATAGTTTTTCAAAGATGTAGATAAAACCCGCTCGGTAAGATTTCATTAGCATATGATATTAGAAACCGTTTTACAGTTTTACATCCGTTTTAGAAGCATAATTTCTGCATGTACTTTAGAAATTGCTATCTTTGTATAATGTTCTTGTAATTGAAATCTCATTTACACTCACTGAGCTCCTTTAGCTCACCCGTTTTATGTTTTATATTTTTAAACCCCTTTCCCAGGTGCAGGTCTTGGTACGCAAGCTGCTGATTCTCCTGTTGCCGAGTAGTGGGCCGAATCCGAAAATTATTTTTGTACATGTAAATGTGTTAAATAGCACTATTTACTTCATGGATAGTAGTAGTAGGTATGTATATTTGTATATATGTTTCGAACCAACAAGAAAATATTTCGAGATTTTGATGATCATCTTTACTTTTCATAAGTATGCTCATTTTGTGATTTAAATGAAACTTTTGAGTTGTATTGGAGTTGATTTAGAAAGGCCCGGAGGTCCGAATTGATAGTATTGAGATGTGTTGGAATTAGAAGTGAAATTTCTTTGCAGGTTTATATGGATTTTCTGAAAAATAGGGGAAACTCTGTCCGTTTGTTTTTAAAATTATGATGTCGTTTTCATGTATATTACTAGACCTTCTTAGTAGTAACAAGAATTGAAAAGGGGTTCGCCTCGCGGAATTTCTCAACATACCCAATTAGGTTCGGAGAAAATTCCGTTGGGGTGTCGGCAGGGCCGCTGGGATCTATAGTAGAGGGTCTCGAGTTGGGTCCTGTCAGAGTCCCATTTTTTCCATTTGAATGGGTACCATCATTTAAGCTAAGCATTACAAAAGGGTTTCGAAACTCTTTGCTTTACATATATGCGCTTTAAAACTGTAGGGATCAGAATTAGAAATCTATGATTTATGGAATAAGAATTCAAGAATTGAGATGGGGGTGATTCATACAGCTTATTTACTTTATTTTCTTACTTTACTTATACTTACTCTTACTTTATTTTCATTTTAGGAAAGATTATTGAATCTTAAGCCCAAGTCAAAGAAAAGAAATTACGCATAAATTGAGGAAATGCTTATCTAAATGAATTGTTATCCTTCTATTTCCGTGATAACATTCTTTCTTTTTTTTTTGAAAACGATTTATGAGCCCTTACCTTAAATATTTAACATACAATAAATATAATTACTTTCAATGAAAATTTTTCAATCTAATTTGATAGATTATAGATATAGAAATCGCCCAGTTTTGTAATTTTGATTTGATCTTTCAAGATGCAAGAATAACAACCTAAATATTCCATTTTCTTTGATTATTCTTTTTCGTCCAATCTACGAAAAAAAAGAAATTTGTGTTTCAAATAAAATCCTTAGTAAAACTAAAAATTTATTGGGAATTGTTCTCATTGGTTGTAAAGGGTAAGGGTTTACAAAGAGGTAATGAGAGCCAGATGAAAGGTAGAGACCTTCTAGGCTTTATATTGGTTCTAAAAAGGTAATCTTTAATGATCTAGGATCAAATAAGAGGAAACCTTTAGACCAATGTTGATGCTAACGTCGATTAGTATATTATTGACTCTTGTAGCATATTAGGACTTTGAAGTTTGGCAGATGGATGTAAGGAAGGCATTTTGGAATTGATATTTTAAATAAGAGATATTTATAAAACAACCTGAAGGTTTGACGTCCAGCCAGACTTCTGGTTAAGTGTGCAAGAAAGGTCAGTAGGAGTATGATAGGCTTATTGATGCTCTTTGTTGATAATATACTGGTCATTCGAATGATGGCAATATGTTATCATAGGTTAGAAGAGACTCTTAAGAATTTATCCATAAATGATTTAGGAGGGGCTTCCTTTATACTAGGTATAAAACTTTATAGAGATAGAGTTAGGAAGTTGATAGGACTCTCCCAAATCATTTAACATCAATAGAGTCTAAAAGGGTATGGTTTGTTAACTATAAGATAGTTAATGTATCTTTTGAACCTGGTGTTCATCTTTCGAGAAAAGTGTCTCTTCAAATAAAAGATGAGAAAGTTAGAGTGTCTGACATATCAGATACATCATCTCTTCAGAGCTTGATGTATGCTGTGATGTATTTGAGACCAGAGATCAGTTTGGTTGTAAGAGTTATGAGCGAGTTTCAGTCTGACTTAGGTGACTTCTATTTGATGGTAGTCAAATATGTCCTGAGGTACCTTAAGGTACAAAGGATAAGTTTCTCAAATATGGATAACATGGCTTACAAATGAGAAGATGCACAGAGTCAGACTTCTAGTTTGACCTAGATGATAGAGAGTCTATATCTGAGAAAGTGCACATTCTCATTAGTACTAAGGGAGTTAGAATTACGCTAAACTGAGATTCACTACAGACTTATAAGTACTCATCGGAAGCGGCAATGAGGATTCGAAGATCGTTAAGGTCGGTGCTCACGTGTCATCCCTGAATGTATATTTACTTGTGTATTTGTACAAGTGTACATTCCTATTAAATCGTTAATACTTATTTATATGGTACTATGCATGTAACATTACAAACATTGTACAATCTGAAGGAGTTCAAATCAGATCTAAAGGAGTTTAGATAAGGGCTCATCGTTAGCTACGTTGAGATATATAAATGCTAAATGTTAGCACAACTAAGTGTTAGCTGGTTATAATACTCAATAGATTCAAGAATTAGAGCCTTATCTGTAATGGGACATAGACTTGGGAATATACTAGTAACTGTATAGTTGAAAGAGTTGCAATCGGCTACTAAAAAATACTAGTTGCGCAAGTATGTTCTCAAATAATTATCCCTGATCTATTTTTATCGATGTAGGTCTATAAGTAGATACCTTTATATATAGATTAGCATATGTCGTACCTATAGGGTATAAATGGTTGTTCCTAGCCAACAGTGAGTTTGGAGCTCGTATTGACATATGGGTATCCAGTTAAGAGTGGATATAGAACATACTTATGAGGGCCTCTGATAGACACCCTATGTAAGCCGTCAACGGAGTTAAGTAGTATATGTGCTCATTTGACCTGAGTGCCACAGTGGGCTTGTAAGTGATCCGCTATACTTTAGTTCCATGCATATCACAGACCTTTCATGGTGTGACCGCTGGGTGTCACTGTGTATGTTTCGATGTTTATGGAGTTCGATGCGTAACAATATGGGATCCATCAGCTCGCATAGAGGTTTGATATCAAAATGCTTCGAGACTGTATCTCGAAAGTCTTGTGACCACAAGCATTGATCCAGGGAAAGAGTTCCAATAGGGTAAAACAATATGGCAAAAGAGTTTGCACATATTGTTTAGTGAGATACGAGTCTGGAGATAAGACATGAATGAGCACTAGGGGATTTAACGGTGATAATCTATATCCCTGTATTTTTAGGATATCATGACGGAAGGACTATACGTATGCGTCATAGCCTTAACTTGCATGGTTCAACACACTGATTTGTAATATCCGTGATGTGTACGTGGGACATTGCTCACGGACTCATGGAATAGTTCCATTTGACAAATCGGGCGTAGGACCTAGGGAGTCCTGCAATATGAAGTGTACTCGTTGTGCACTAGGACAACGTGCCAGATTAAAGTGTTCAATCTAGCAATATTCAGTAATACCACGGGAATGCATGCGTATCTGTATTTAAGTGTTAAATACATGAGTTAGTTAATAATTATTATTTACTAATTATATAATGACACATGGCATATTATGGATCCTCGATTGAGTTTATTTAAGTGCACGTTTGGTGGAGCCCACTAAGGGATAGACTTGTAAACTATTCATAAGGGGCAGAATAGTTATTTCACATTTTGATTATTTAATTGTTAAATAATAAAAATATCTCTCTTATTATACATATAATATATTTTTATATTATATTATATATTATTATATTATATTATAATATTATATATATTAATATTTTATTTTGGGTGCCATATAGTTGGCACTCATTATGTTTATTATATTATTATTTTTATAATATAATATATTATATTATATATATATATATAAAGAGAAAAAGAGAGAAAGATGAGGTTTTTTTAGTGTTTTGGCCAAATTGGGCCGAGAGAAAGAAATAGAGGAAAAGAAAGAAGAAAGAAAAAGAAAGAAAAAAAAGGAGAAGAAAGAAAAAAAGGAAAAATAATAAAAAAAAATAAAATTGTTTTATTTTTCTCTATAGTGTTTTAGAAGCAATTGAGAATTGTTTTAGTCTCCATTTCTTATCCTTTTGGAGAAAATGATAAAAACACACACCGGCCATTTTTTAGTTTAAGAGTTAAACTCGGTGCTACATATAAGACTGCTATTCTTGTCACGCTCAGACCCAAAAGATCCAACACATGACATCACTTATATTCATTCAATGTATGTGCACTCATAAATAATATTACACAAAATTTTAAACTTTAATTCAACATAGGAATCCTTAGCAAGTTGCTAGTAAGTTCAACACTAAAATCAACCCATAACCTAACATATAAATACAAAATTCTATTGAGAATATTTAAACATTTATTTCAATTTCTTTCAGAATTATAACAATTAAATTATGACTGGGACAATAAATAAACCGAAAATATGCAGAGTTTTCTCAGAGATTAACACTTTACTACGTCACTAGTAGCAACTTTGTTACTGAAAGCCCAAAATATGTTCATTGCAAATTCTTACTTAAAATCAACCAATAAACACACTTGGTAAAACTTAAATCAAATCCAACCACACACAATAAAATAATACATAAGTATTTATTCAATAGGGACAAATCAAATATCTTATCCCACGTGTCCCCAAATGAAACACTTAGCAACCTAGCAACTTAGGGAACTCAAGGAACAACAGAAGCCTTGCCAAATCCACTAAGCACACATGTACCTTATTTACCTGAAATCACCATAAACTATAATGAGTACAAAACTCAGTAAGCATACTAGTTTTTCATATATCAAATACAAATACATATATGTACATAATGTATGTGTATGATATACTGTGATAAATCAAAATCATAATCTTATCAAATCACATGTCATGTAAGCGCTTACACATTCTTTCAAAACATATAATAGGAATACTATTACTCAACTACTACTTAGTAGGACTTATATATCATATATTATATAATGAGCCAAATGTCACTCGTAGGTGATATACCATATGAGAGGAATAGTACAAGTAAGGTTTTTAAATTACACATATATAATGCTCATGCCCGAAGGTAAAAGCCAAACCCTTACCATGATCATTGGTGAGTCCTCTCACATGCACCAATATGCCACCACACAAATGTGATGACTCACTCTTCCTTTAGGTACCAATAGGATCCTCCTTATATATGGAATACATAACATATACCAATCCTGAAGGAAAGGCCACATATAAAGGCTCCACCAATCATATAAAATGCTTACTAAGTTAACAGTGAGTTCAAGCATCCTCAAAACACAAATTGTTTCTCATGAACATATTACACTACAAAAGCTCTCTTTGTTAAACACATTTCACTTTGAACGCTCACTTTCAAAAACACATATATGTCATGTATGTCCATGCTCACATTCATAACCACATGTCTTCACATTTTATATCAAAATATACTTTGACATAACATAATCATAATCCTAACCACATTTACAAAATCATACATAATAATTACTATGTTTATTGTGATTTTAGTAAAAAGTCTAGTATACTTACCTCTTAGCACTTTTAGCTACAAGGCTTAAATCTCTTTAACCTATCAATGGAGATTAATCCTTTCACGAGCCTCAACATTTATACAAAACACTTTAAAGAGCTTACAAAAATACACATATTGCACTTATCACATCAAATTGGTCTAATTACTTAGTTTTTCAAAACCTGTTATTTTGACCACTTACACTTAACAAAATTTTCTTATATATCAAAATCAGAATATATCATTCTTGACTCATATATCCTTCTTATGTATGAATTTTATATCATAATTCCTACACAATCCATTCCATAAATACCATCAAATCCAAACTACTAACCTGACAGGATCAAGATACTTACTGAATAGTATTCAATCTCCTAATTTTATAAAATCATATACTAACTTAAAAATTATAAAAATACCACAAAACTACTCTCGACACCTACCACAGAAATACTCTTGACACATATCTTAATATATGATAAATATTTCACTTCAAAATTACTACCAAAAGTATTTTAAAACTGTTTTATTCTATAACTTTAAAAATCTGTTAATCAAATACTGCAATGAGCTAACACTCTTTAGAAAATCATAACAATTTAATCACATTGATCTAAATTCTTAATTCTGAGAATATCATATTAGACATATAAAATTATCATACTTCATAAATTCGTAATTTTTTAAGATCATTAAGCAGATCAAAAATTGTTTCCCACTGTATCATATTGTTCGCACAGGAAATTTTTAGAATTTCAGGGTTATTTTGATAAATTCACTACAAATTCAATATCTGGAATTTTCAATCGATTCAAAGTCTCAAATGATCCTAAACATGTCTAAATTCATATACTCTAAATTTAAAACTAGAATCGAATCACAACAGTTTATAAAATTCCTGGATCAAGAGACTATCAAGTAGAAATTCTACAATTCATTATGATTTATCAAGCTATCTACATAGATCATCATTAATTTTTATAATATCTTACGAAATACACATCAAATCCTCAATTATACATATTTTCAAAAATAAAAAATTAAAGGAATTAACTTAATTAATACCAATAAATTGAGAAATAGTTGTGATATACCTCTTAAAATCCAAAATTCTAATTTCTTCTTCTTTTTCTTCTTCTCTTTCTCTCCCCTCTATTTATCTCTTCCCTCTCTCTAAAGGGATAGCTCGACCCAAAAATGAGTAAATTAGAGTTTCAAAAGTGTATTTTTATACTAAGAGGCTAATTTTTGGTATTTATAAATTTACCCCTAAAACCTTCAAAGTATTATAATTTGGTCCCTAAAATAAATCTAAAGTCTTGCAAATAAACCCAATACTAATAGTATGTCCTTAACCTATGCAAACACTACTAATAACAATATATAAATTAAGTATCACCCAATACAAATAAAATATGTATATTTATATATATATATATAAATACATATTCTTACCAGTTTTAGATACTGGTTACTACAGTTCTAACTTACCAAGCTCACTGTGTTGGTAACTTGAACTGTCTGCAAGTTGGTCTCCATGCAGACTCGAAAAAAAATACATATAGAACGTTACACGTTAATGTGAATTCTCTATACTACTAATATATTAATGTGATTAATATATTTTATTTATTATATTTATTGTAATTTACAAGCTTCCGCTGCGTAGAATATGTATAAGATATGTATTTTAGGTAATAGACACAATTGCACATGCATACACCCACATGTATTAGATCCCCAACACATAAAATAGGAGAAATTTTGCTGAAAGTTTGGTAAAATTCCTAGTGTAGTGAGCATTCTTGAATCGTCCATAGGATAGCGGTGAAGATCCGTCCTAAAGTTTATAGAAAACTGCGGGGCAGGTCATTTCACCATATCTCATAACACAACGTTCTTCATCATGACTTTTTTCAGAAGCACATTGTGCACAAGCTACCCTTAGGAAACCATGGTATCTAATTTAAGGAAAAGGTTGAAGCATGTTTCACGAAACTTTAACAGTTGGCTATCTACTAATTAGCATTTAATCATCTCCACCATTCGCATCTTAAACATGCACATGATTTGGCCGTGGCATTTAACAAGTCAACCAGACCTTCAAAGCACCCCAAACTTGATAATCATTTTCATCCCAAATTTGATCCATGTTTAAGTAGAAGTAATAAGTTAGTTGTTTGAGGATTTTTAGTATGTGTTTGATAGAATATATGATTAATGAGTTACTTCAGAGTTGTAGTATGGAACTCTTCCATCATCACTATATAGAGGTGAGAAATAAAAAAGAGATATTATCTAAAAATTATATTCTCTCTTGCAATTGTTTCTCTTCCTAAAATAAGCTCAACACTATACTCTTTTTCAAATACGAGAACCCTAAAGATACTCCTCTACCAACATGATGACCTTAAAACAACAACAATTTAAATGGTTCATTAGTTACTTTAATGCTAACATTAGGCTTGAAATAACAGATGTTGTGACAAAACCCTTAATAATTCTTAAAGATACATATTTAGACATAGGGATATCTCTCTATCATACATCCATATAGGAAATGCATGTGTTTTCCCATATAGTGAAATATGCTTACATACAATAATAGAAATAACAAAAGGGATATGTGAGTTACATAACCAACTGGATTGAGTGATGTTTCCTCATTGCTTATAAGCCATTATAAGTGCTTGATCTATGCTATAGACAATGGTTAATAACTATTATCAGTTGCAATTGAAAACACCATCAACTGGCGCGGGTAGTCTGCTCAACAAATAAATGAATGGCTTTAATGGTTGGCTAAATAAATTTAGCAAGTATGTATACGAAGAATGGCTGAAAGGGCTCTGAATATATAGAAGCTCTAAAGTCTGTTATATACCCCTGTTAAAATTGTAATACACGTGTCTTTAAATGCCATCTAATGGCAAATATGGTGTCGAGAAGGTAGTAATGGAAATTTTGGTAAAGCGCTGCATGGGGACAGAGTAATGCTAAACATTCCAAGTATATATCCATAACTTTAACAATAGTTTTTACATAAATAAAATTAAACATACCTATTTAATCAAGGCGTCAACATTAAGGAAACAAAAATTACGGCGCCCAATTTCTTTACTACATTTTCATTTAAGTCACATATTATTCTCTGTGCGCAGTAAGCCAGTTCCCAAATATAAATTAAAATATCAAAGCATTTAAAAATATTAATTAAAAAATAAAGAGTCAGGGATTGCATTTAATGTTGGCCACCTCAAGCTGAAATCGAATAAATGGACATGGACACCTACTACACGATTATTTAGGGAAAAATATAGCAGTTTAATCAAAAAGTATAATTATTCTTCCGCAGCATTGAATGGTGCCCAAATATTATGGTTGGCCACATGTATGATTGAGAATAATTGTTAGAGCTAGTGCTTACGTACTATTTTAATATTGTATGAATATTAATTGTTAATATTTATACAATATATATTTCTAATATAATCGTTAGCATTAAATACATATATGGTACAATGCTTGTAATGATATAAACATTGTATGACCTAAAAAAGTTCATATTTGATTTGTAAGAGTTTAGATCTGGTTTAAAGGAGTTTAGATCAGTGCTAAGAGTTAGCAACACTAAGAGTTATGAATACTAAGAGTTAACGTTGTTAAGAGTTAAAAGTTATGAGAATCGGTGAAGTTTAAAGAGTTTGAGCTTTGTTTGTAATGAGACAAAGACATGAGAATATACTCATAATGATATAGTTATAAAGAGTTGCAATATGTGCTAGAAAATGTCATTATGGAAGTATGTTATTAAATACTATGTTTCTGATTTATTTTTATCAATGTGAGTTTATTGGTGTATCCTTTTTAGATAGATCAATGTATATTTATATTTGTAGGGTACAAATAGTTATTTTTAGCTAACTATAAGCTTAGAGCTCGTATAGGCATGCAGGTATCTAATTAAGACTAAATACTGAATAGACTCACGAGGATGCCAATAGACATCTTGTGAAGCCATCACAACTGAGTCCTCTTGAGTTAAGTGATATTCATAATCCTTTGACCTGAGCACCACGGTGGGCTTGTGAGTGATTCACCATGCTTTGATTCTACACATGGCAGAGACCTTTCATGGTCTAACTGCTGCGTGTTGTTAGATATGGTTCGATGCTCATAGAGTTTAGTGTGAGCAGATATGGGATTCGTCAGCTCCCAAATGGGAGTTGTATATCCAGATGCTTCGATATTGTATTTTAGAAAATTTTATGGCCAAAAGCATGTAAACCCAAAAAAAGAGTTTTTCACAGGGTTAAATATTATTACAAAGGAGTTTGAAGATATTGTTTTACAAAATACAAATCTGAAGATAAGTTTGCAGATGAGTATATTGGGATTTCACGATGCTGATTTATATCCCCACTCTTCCAACATATAGGTGATGAAAGAATTACACGTATGCACTTCAACCTTAACTTGTATTGTCTAACAAGTTGGTTTATAATATCTGTAACGTATAGATGGGGCATCAATCATGAACTCATGGAACAGTTTTAAAATGTACTCATTGAATACTGAGATAGCGTACTGGATTGAATTGTTCAATCCAATAAATTTCTAACAGAATGAAATATTTATTTCAGGAACTCTCGGGATGCGCACATATCAAAACTAAGTGTTAAATATATTAATTAGTCAATAATTATTATTGACCAATTAAATATTGACACGTGGTGCATAGTGACATTTTGGTTGAGTTTACTCATGTTATGTTTAGTGGGATCGACTTTAGGATAACTTGATAACTAAATAAGTGCTTAAGGGTAATCTCATTTAATTGATTATTTAATTATTAAATAATCTAGACATTTTTTTTACTTAACCGTGGTTAAGAATTAACCCTAGGGTAAAGTTAATTTAATAAAAAAATGTTAAATGAATTACTTAATGGTTAAGTAATACCTAGACCTAACCTAATTTTAAAGTTAACCATAGTTGTGTTAAAGGCATAACTTAATGGCTAAGTAAACTTCAACTAACTAGGGTTAATAGTTAGCTCTTAAGTTAAGCTAAAAGATTACTTAATGGTAAAATATTTGTTGCATGAGAGTTAAACAATCAAAGCTTATAAACATAAGCTAAATGAAACAAAAAAAATCTCAATCTTCGAAGCTTAAAGATGGCCAGCTATATAGAGAGAATTAGAGAGAGAAAAATTATTTTCTTACAAAAGAGTTCAAGTGTTGAATTCTTTCTTCATCTTCTTTCCCATTAGGCGTAGGCCATTAAAACTACACAAGTGTTTGTTTTATAGATCAAGTGTGATTAAGGGTAAAACAAATATCATATAGTTCAAGTGTTAGACTATAGAAGTTAAGTGTTAATCTTAAGGTTTAAATATTAAATCGATACTGAATTAAAGTTGCTATTCTAGCGACTCAAGCCCACCCCATTGAGTCCTATGGGGTGGGCTTCAAAAAGTTGTAAAAAAGGCATAAAAAAGTGAGATTACTATTAAGTTACACTTACAACTATTTAAAAATATTTATTATTAATGATAATAAAAATTATTTGATTGTAACTTATATTGAAAGAGTATCTAACTTCCTTATCCATTCACTCCCCAATAAAATAATCCAATTGGGTGTAAATGCAATGATTGCTATTTGGGTGGAAAGAGCCCACTTTGATCATAATAAATATATTTTTTATTTAAAATAAATAAATTAATAGTGTTACATTTTTTCTGTGTTAAATAAATTTTTTATCTTAAATAATGTGTTAAATAAATATTAGATAGTAAAATAGTAAAATAAAAAATTTAAAATAATATTTAAAAAATATAACTTTAATAAACAGTACATTTTTACTTTATATAATTATATAACATTTAAAGAATTTTGTAAAATGAATGGTAGAGAAACAGGGAATGAAGCAAATTTTCTTTGGTTATTTTTATATCTATACATATAAGATATACAGCAAGTATTTATACATAAATTTGTATACTCTAACGGTAGCTTAGAATCTTTTGCTACCATTGTCAAAAGTGCTTGTTGGTTAGTTTTGTTAAATGTGACATCCTTTGACTTTACATTCCCCTCAAGTTGATGAGAAGGAGTTTTTGCGAACTCCCAACTTGTTTCGAAAGTGGAGAAAGTTGACTTTAAGTAGGGGCTTCGGAAGAACATCTGCAATTTGATATTTGGATAGAACAAATCAAGTTGCTAATGAGGCATCAACAACTTTTTCATGAACAAAATGATAATCTAATTCAATATGTTTATAGCGAACATGAAATACTGAATTTTTAGGCATGTGGAGAGCACTAATATTATCATTCAAAAGATGTGGTGGTTTTGAGAGACGAATGTTGAGTTCTTTGAATAAGTGTGAAATCCATGTAACTTTGGCAGTAATACAAGTTAATGATATATTCTATTTCTGCACTTAATCGAGAGATTCTGGGTTGTTTCATTGAAGTCTATGAGACCCCAATTGTGCCCAATGAAAACACAATGCTCTGTAGCACTTCGTCTTATGTTCGTGAATCTGGCCCAATCTACATCCCAAATAGATAATATTGTTAATAGTCTTTTAGAAGTGTATTTGACACCATAATTGATAGTTCCCTTGAGATATTTAAGCATTCTCTTGACAGCTCATAAATTAGCTTCTTATGGTGTTTGAAATTGTTGAGAAACCTTATCGGGTCTTATGTTTGTGCAACAATGCATCAATATGATGTAAGATCTTTGGGTTGCATATCATTTATTAAGATTGAGTTTTGAGTACCACATGTGTTAGCGGTGGCGTACTGTCCAACATTTCTGTTTTGTTCAATAGATTTCTTGCATATTTGGATTGACATAGGATCAAGCCACCACTGAGATATTGAATTTCAACTATAAGAAAGTAGTGTTATGTGCCTAAGTATTTGAGCGCAAATTTTGAGCCGATTGTTCGATTAGTTGTTCTATAACCTGTGTATTGTTTTCGATAATCACAACATTATCAACATAAATAAGCTTTAAGGTTAAAGATGAATAGCTTTGTAAAATTAAAAGAGAAGGATCAACTTTACTGCATTTGAAGCGACGTTGAATGAGATACTGAGATAATATTTTAAACTAAGTTCAAGGTACTTGTTTCAAACCATAAAGAAATCTATTTAACTTGCACACATGATTAAGGAACTTTGGATGAGCAAAACCTGGGGGTTGTTCATTAAGATTGTTTCCTTGAGAAATCCACGCAAAAAGGCATTTTTGACATCTAATTAATGCATGCACCAATTTGAGGATATGGCTGATAAAATTAATCGTATAGTCATTGGTTTTACCACCAGACTAAAAGTTTCTTCAAATTCAAACCAAGTATTTGAGAAAACCCTTAAGCAACTAATCAAGCTTTGTAGCAATCTATTGAGCCATCTTCATTTTATTTGATCAGAAAAATCCACTTTGAACCAAATATATATGATTCAATTGACCGTGGAACAATTGCCATGTGTCATTAGTGTTCAAGGCTTGTAATTTATATTTGATTGCTGCAAGCCAATTAGGTTGTTTTGAGGCAGTTTTCCATGATCTTGGTTCCTTATGAGTAACAAGAGCAACGTCATTAATTAGGCCAAGATTCTATAAAAGCTCGTGCCTTATGATCATATGATGAGATGAAGAAGTGTCTGTAGTATATTGGCGTTGAGATGAAGATTCACAGCTGGTAGGAACCTTGAGATCCCCAAATAGATCATTGCCTTTAGGATTTGTCACATTTATGTGAGATGTTGGGTGAGTAGAGTTTGAGTAATTTTTTTGTTCCTTTGTACTGATAATGCTTGGAGGATCAAAGTTTGTATTTGGAGAAAGTTTGGAATGAGGGGAATTGCTTGTGTTTTGCTGAATTTCATTTTGCTTTAAAGATTTTAAAAGTGAAGTCAATTTCTTGATTTCGTTTTGCCTTGTTTGACAAGGATTCTAACTCCAGAAAGGTGATCTATCCAGGATATTCCTGCACATGTGTACTTGAAGAGGTGTTATTTATGCAAGGAAAAATGTTTTCAACAAATATTACACGTCTTGAAATATAAACGTGTTTTAAGGAAGGAATGAGACAATGATAGCCCTTGTACATAGGGCTACATCCCAAAAATACATGGATAAGTTTTTCTGGAAAACTTCTCTTTTTCATGATCTTTTAAGAAAAACACCTGCAATCAAAGCTATGTAATCTTGTATAGTCGGGATAAAATTTGAATAATTTATAAAATGATGAATCTAATGTTAGCACAAATGAGGGTAAACGATTTATTATATATACAAATGTAAGAAATGCCTCAACCAAATAACACATGGGTATATTTGCATGAAACGTAAGTGTTACTGTAATTTCTAAAATTTGTCGATGTCTTTTTTTTTAGGCAGTACTAATTTGTTCTAGTGTCCCTCTACATAAATTTTGATGTCTTATGCCACTTTGTTCAAGATATTTTTAAAATTATTGGAGTTGAATTCTCTGCCGCCATCCCTTAACGGTACCTAAAAACTTTTGCTACCACTGTCAAAAGTGGCTGCTGACCACTGTTGCAAAAGTGGCAACTCCAATGTCAAAAGTGGCTGCTTGCCACTTGTGTTGAAGATGACAACTTTCTTTTGCTACCATTGTCAAAAGTGACGGCCACTTTTGTCAAAGAGACATCCTTTGACTTTACGACGTTGACAATAAATTTTATTTCTTTAAAAAAAAAGACCGACAGCACAGGGGAAAAAAAAAGAGGGACAGAAATTCATACTCCAAAAGTAGCAATAAAGATTGTTGGTAGCAAAGTGAAATTCCGGCAATACCAAATCTTCAGGCAATTCCTTCCAAATCCTTGATGATGAAGATCGGCGCAAACTCCCATCAAATAACATCGTTACATGGCAGCCCGATGTTACCTAGTGAAACGTAATTGAAAACTCTAAAACAAGTAAGAATTTTAAAATAGTTCTGCCAACACATGCAGTTTGGGGCTTGGGCGTAAGCCCATTATTTGTTCCAAACCGATATTGACGTTTGTCGTATGGGAAGAAATTAAGAGATTATAATTCAGAGCGAACTCCTAAAACTTGGATTGAAAGAAGCATAACCAAGGATGGCAGCATCTTTTTCAAATTTGGCCATGTCTTTCTTGGGCAATCCCACCCATGCATCTACTCCCTTACCATTATTGGAGGCCTCTAACAGAATGGCAGTATTATTAAGCCTCATGGGAACGGTTGACCACGTCGGCGTTCCCCATCCAAAATCAACTTCATAATATGGAAGTCCAAGCGGACCGCTAAAACCAAACACTGTAATTTTACTACTAGTGTTTACGAATTCTTTAGCTGCTTTTGTGTAGTGGTTCACAAAGACACCACCTTCATAAAGGGTCCTCACGAAATCATCATTCACCATCTTTGTAAGCTCGTTAAAGTTTCTTGCTAAACTGTTAAAATCAAATTCCTTGGCCACAACCGCATTTGCTGTCATCGCGTGATACATGTTCCCAATACATTGTTGGGGCAACGGTGGATTCATTCGCGTTCGTAGATTCACAGGAATTGTTACTACAGGAATAGAATCATTGTTTTCCCTAGCTATAGCGATCAGAGCACCCCAAATAATTGTGGATACAGCTTCAAAGCGTGTTGGACGGTACAAACTTGATCCACTATTTCCTATTTTTTCTCTTAGAGAAGCTATCTTAGCACCATCAAACGTAAACCTTTTTGTTATACATTCCGTGGAGCGTTGCTTCTCATTAACACTCCTCGAGATGCGAGGTATCACGTCATTTGGAGGGAAGATAGACGTAGAATCAAATACCACATCCTTGATATCACTCGAACCACATGCAACTTTAGACCAGTTGTTAAGAAAATAAATTGCTGCTGCTCCATCAGATATAAGATGCCTAAATAAAGCACAAATTGCCACTCCACCGCAATCAAAGTAATTGAGCTGGACGGCGAGGTTGACTCGAGTGCTTAACTTTTCGCTTGGATTAAATGGCATTAATTCTTCCAGTATATCAATCTCTGGGTTCTTAAGAACCTCAGACATCTTACTGGATATAATGGCTTCGGTAAAAGGTACGCCAGAATCATCACAATCAACAGAAAAATCATCTTTGATTCGTCCTGCAAAAGGATAGTAGTAGCTTAATGTTTCTGAGAGAGATTTTTTAAGGAGATAAGAAATTTGGATAGATTTGTTGTCCACTCCAGAGTAAAAGTAAAGAAATGGAATGTAAACATCTGGAGTTAATTGGTCGAGGAGAGATAGCTTATGAGTTTTTAGATGGGGGGGAGTCGGAGAAGATGGTTTTATGATTTCTGAGGAAATGATTATGAGCTTCATGTCTAGTTTGCTATGACAAAATCTCTTTTCAGAAGAGGAAGAATAAACGATGGAAAAGTTTTTGCGTTGGATTGAATGTAAATTAAGCTTACCTTATATAGGAAGATGGAGGTTATACCGAGATGAATGACTTCCAGATATTCTTAAACATCTTGATATTATACACGAAGTCAAACCAAGCAGTTGAAGACAGAAGATTTCAAAAATATGACAAATATGGGGCCACCATAATTGCTTTAAAGCTAATTATTTATTACACGCCACATATGTATTAGATAAAATTCCAAGAACATTCTTCAATGTTGTGTCAGCCTCTAGTTCCAAGTGATTGGATCAAAGTAATGCGAGGATATGATCCGTGAAAATAAATAAAAAAATTCATAATATTGCTAATCCAAGAGAATCAACCAATACTTTGAACAATGAAAATCAGATATTCACATTTCTCATCCTTATCCCAAAGATAACGAATCTGAATCAGTTATAATTCAAAATTCATCCCACATAGTATATCAAAGAGAAAAATCTCAAACTCAATATTTGTGAATCAATGAAAAAGAAACAAACCCAGATCAGGAAATTAAATAATAACAATAAAAAGAACTACAGAAGTTAATGAAACCAGAAAATGAGGCAAAGACTGCTGGTGAAACGGAAACTGCAACCTGCCTTCTCCACAAGCAGGGCCTTGGTGAACTCCTGGCGATTCTAATATCCCTCCAAGTGTCAATGAGTAATCTATTAATTAATTAGTCCGATATATTTAGTAATTACTTTTGAATTGAACGGTAATAGGATTACTTGAGATCCGTTTTGACACCCATTTTTTTAACTGCATTTTTCATCCTTTAATTTTATAAATTATTTATTATATTTTGTAAGAATGAAAAATAATTATTTACTAACTATTACTTATTTATATATTTTAATTAGGAGAAAAATAATTTTTAGTAAGATTTACTTTTAAAAATTTACCAAAAATTATTTTAATATATATGAAGTAAGAGAACAATATCTACTCTCTTTAAATTAAAACTTTTGTTAGTTCACTCTCCTAATTAATTTTAGTTACATAAACTATTAATATAATTAATTTAAAATTATAATTCAAAATTATTATTCAAATTTATGCAACTATATTGATAGCTGATCATTGAAAGTACATTTTGTGAAGTAATTCATTTTGTTTGTTCACATACATACATGTCATTAATGTGCATTATTATGTTGGGCAATATTGTTTAATTTTCTCAATTGTAGAATGTTGCTTGTTAATTGTGGAGATTATTTCACTAAAATGGTTTATCAATCAAAGTTTGAATGATATTTTATTAAGTTTCTATTTTGTTGAAGGAAAATTTTTTAAATAATTGGTACAATCGCTTGTCTAAATGAGGTTATTGTGTAAATTAATTTAAACTGTATGAAGAATATTATATAAGATAAATAATTTAATAAATTTATTTGTCCAAAGGAAATGAATTTTAAAGAATTATCTATTTTATTATTATTGAAGGAAGTATGTTTATTTAAAGATTGATATGCCTGAAGGGGATGATTTTTTAGATCTATAAATTTTTCTTATTTTATCAATCATTATGCTTAGAGAATAATTTATTATTATATACTCAATCAAAATGGGAGTTTATGATAATGCATTTGATTCTCATATATTTTGTATCGATTATGCATATGTGAGTATTCTATCTATTTGACAAGATCCGACCCGAGACCTTCTACTATAGATCCCAGCGGCCCTGCTGGACACTCCGACGGAAGTTCCTCCAAACCTAATTGGGTAAGTTAAGAAATTCCGCGAGGCGAAGCCCTTTTTAATTCTTGTTACTACTGAGAAGATCTAGTAATATACATGAAAACGACATCTTAGTTTTAAAAACAAACGGACAGAGTTTCCCCTGTTTTTCAGAAAATCCATATAAACCTGCAGAGAAATTTCACTTCTAATTCCAACACATCTCAATTCTACCAATTCGGACCTCCGGTCCTTTTCAAATCAAATCCAACACAACTCAATTATTTCGTGTAAATCAGAAAATAAGCATAATCATAAAAAGTAAAAACGATCATCATAAACTATAAATCTCTTCTTCTTGATTCAACATATACTTACAAATATACATGCCTACAACTATTATGCATAAAGTAAAGAGTGCTATTAGCACATTTACATGTACAAATATTATCTTTGGATTCGGCCCACTACTCGGCGATAGGAGAATCAGCAGCTTGCGTTCCGAGACGTACACCTGGGAAAGGGGTTTAAAACATAAAACATAAAACGAATGAGCTAAAGGAGCTCAGTGAGTGTAAATGAGAATTCAATTACAAGAATATTATACAAAGATAGCAATTTCTAAAGTACATGCAGAAATTATGCTTCTAAAACGGATGTAAAATTGTAAAACAGTTTCTAATATCATATGCTAATGAAATATTGTCGAGCGGGTTTTATCTACATTTTTGGAAAACTATATTCAGAATCTGTATAACATAATAACTGCTGTGAGCATATAAATGCATAAATGCTATCGGTAAATCGAAAACTAGTAAAATCCTCGCTCGGCCATTTTCTTTCTAAACTGTACCAATGGTAACCCTAAAGCTTTATACCCACGCAGCGACTCAACTAGCACCGCATACGTGAGTAGGTCACGGGGCACCTCAACTAGCAGCACCCACAGTGACATCTCAAGACATCTCACTGGTTACGCAGCAGAATCCTACATCGCATGCATATAGCGAGACAATATCCCGTACACATAGAGCGCCTCACATGACTCGACATCCCGACTTCCCAGAGTTAGTGACACACCCCCAAGACCTGCCCACGTGCACGGGATATACCGGCCGGGTCTAATACAATCATCACCACTATAATCTGAGGGTACCAATGGCCTTAAAACAAATGCAGTAATTTCCAAACTGTTTCACAAATCGATTATGTAAAAGCATGTCTATGAATATATCAAGATCATAAATCATGTTCATGCATCGAAAGCTCATAAAACATACATAGTCATTGTGCGAAAACATAATAACTGAAAAGTAAAAGAAATGGCAGATTTCCACTCACAACCGTTCCTCGCTCAATTTCGCTCCCGATTCCTGCTCCTGTTAACGCTCTCGGTTATCCTCACCTACGCGCCATAAATGACATTTAGAACCAAATCGAACACTAGAATCTCATTTAACTAATAAATGCCCTAATCAGCATACAAAGCCCGGAGGTAAACTACTTCCTGATTTTAGTTACGGAGCCATAATCGAAACTAACTCACCATCCGGCGCCCTGAAAATTATTGAACACCTTATCATTTGATTGGACATACTTGCCCTTCACCTTTCCAACATGGACAATTATGTCCCATTTTCTTTATTTTTGGGTTTTTCATCAACCATATACATTCAATTCACAAAATGCATCATTTACACACAACAATTCAATCAAAACACCACTCAATTCCTCACTTCCCTAAAGTGGCAGAATTTCACCCTAGGTTCCAACACATTCCTTTTCTCAATTTCTTGTTCCAATTACAACAAAATCATGCCAATTTCATTCTAAAGCCCTAATTACAATCAATTGAAATCTCTACAACAAAATCACCAAAAACCCTAATTCTCACCTTGCCAATTTCTTCAAATTGATGACTCCTTCAAGCTCCAAACTAGAATTTAACTCAATCTAAGCCAAGAAAACACATAAGAACATCAATTAACACATTCTTGAATTCTCACTTATCAAACTCATAAAAGATGCTTTTCTTACCTCTTTTTCTTGAATTTTCACTAATAGAGACTTCAATTGAGCTTAGGGATTGGTTTGTAACCTTAATTTGGCTTGATTACACATGAAAAATCATGAAAAAAAACTTGAATAGTCACTGTAGCAGCACCCCCTTTGAAGCTCGAATTTCTCTCTTTTTTTTGGCCAAGTGTTGGTTTTGATCTCTCTTCAAATTTCTACACACTTCTAACATATATATAGTGCTCCCTCAATTTACCATTTTTCCCTTCAACTTACTTAAAACTTCTAATTTGCCATTAGTTAAAAACTAATTATGTAATTAGTTCATTTGTAACTATTTAGTTAGAATAGTTCAAAGAACTAACTAGAACTTCTAACTTAGCAATCCATGAGATTTCTTCTAATTGGTCCATTCGCTAATATATGGATTATGTTTCTCAACAAAGGCTTGTTCCATTCATAACCCTTAAGTGGTAATTCATGTAGTAAATTAGAATTTTCTTTTCCAAGCCAATAGAGAAAAATTCTAAAAATATTCTAGGGTCGTCCGGCGCACCGATCGAGTGTGAAATTACCAAATTAGGTCAAATATCTCTCACGTGCACTATAAAGGGAATATTTCTAATAGGGTTAAAATTGAGTAACCCTACGGTGTCTTATTTGTTCTATACCGAAATTTAGGCGCCAATACTACTAATAGGGATTGGATATTACACTATTGCCATAATTGATTTAGTTTTTAGATACAACCTCTTTTGTTTTGAACAACAATAATACTACAATTGATATTCTGAATGGGTTAAACTCTAAGAGATGAAAATTGGATATAGAGTTTACATTGGAAATAGTGAACATAGATATAGCTTTTGTTGAAAATTAACCTCCACAACCCACTAATACGAGCACTGAAACTCAAACAACTCATTATGCTAAATGGAAAAGATTAAACCCATTACTTCTCATGGCAATCAAAAGATTTATTGCTGAGTAACTCCTTGGGTATCGCAACTCATGTGAGGATTGATTGACTCTTACAAGAACAAAAGGTCCTAAAGAATAGGAGATTATCACATCACACATTACTTATGATGATGATCCTGGGATAGCCTATAAGATTTGGTTGCCTCCAATTATGTAGATGCATTGTAGATAAAGAACGATTGCGTGAAGTCCAAAGGGGAATAACCTGATCACTAAGTGCGTGATTGAAAAAGAAAATCTATAAAAGGCTAAAACAGAGACAAGAGCGAATCTAGTCATTTTGTTGCCCCTAGAAAGGATATGAAAATTCTAGAAAGCCCTACCTTCCACACTCAAAAGTAAAATAAGAATTTTCAAGAAAAGTATGAGTAAAAAGTAGAATGATGGAAATGCTAAGAACACAGTCCTAAAATGTTATCATTACAACAAAAATATCGTAATATGGCTACCTATTTTAAATTTAAGAATTAGCTAAAGAAGAAAAAGAAGGAACAAGGCATATTATTTGCCTATGTTTGTTTTGAATCCGATTTAATTGATGTTCCTTTAAATTCATGATGGCTTTATAGTCGTATTATTATTCGTGTCCCAACTACTTTATAAGGGGTGAGAAATCTAAGGAAGTCAAGTTAGAAAGAGTCAAAACTTAACGTTGGTAGTGATATCATGATTGACGTTGAGCGTATTTAGATTATTATTTTAAAATTAAATTCCAGTTTTCAACTAGTTTTGAATAATGTTTTTTAAGTACCTTCATTTAGAACGAATTTGATTTCACTTTCAATACTTGATAAAGCTAGTTACTATTTTAATTTTGCAAATAACGAAGTTGAGATGATTTATGATTCTAAAGTCATTAGTAGTTGTATTTTATCTGATGGGCTTTATAGATTGTCTCTATTATCTGATAAATATGATTGTCCCTACAATGTTGAAATATTACAGCTAAAAGATCTTTGACTAGGAAAAGATCTTTATGTTATGGCATAAACATTTGAGGTGCATTTTTAAGGAATGAGTAGAATGCTTAATTTGATTATGGATACTTCCTCTTTTCGATTCAGATGACCTAGGAGTTTGTGTTGACTATGTGAGAAAACAATTGACAAAAAAATCAAAATTTAGAAAAATAGGCCACTCATAGTCAAAACGTGTTAGAGATCATTCATACAAACATCAGTGGACCTTACTCTACTACCTTATGTGGTAACAAGTACTTCATTACATTTATGGATAATTTTTCCCAATATAAATATGTTTATTTGATCAAAGAAAATACAGAAGCTCTTCAAATATTTAAGGTGTTTTAAGTAGAGGTCAAAAAATAACTAAGAAAGTCATCAAGATTGTAAGATCTGATTAAGGTAATGAATATTATGGGAAGCATGGTAATGCCAGCCAACAGATGGATCTATTTGTTAGGTACTTATAGGATAATGGTATTGTTAATCAATATACCATTCTTAGAGGTCTAGAACTAAATAGTGTAACAGAGAGACACAACCGCACCTTTATGAAAATGAAATGAGCATGAAAAGAAGATCTAATTTGCCAAAATACTTGTGGGGAGAAGCCATCAAAATAATAGCTTATATTCTAAACTATGTTGCTAGTAAGTTTGTGCCTAAGACAACAATAACTATCTCAAAGAGATAATATTGATTATATGCTTAAAGGTTCAATATGCAGACATATAATGTAGGTGATTTACCTGTTGTGAGAGGAGATAAACTTAACAATCAACAATGTTCCAAGAATAATTTAAAAAAAGAAGTCATGAAGATTATTCCTTGTGCCATATGTAATTGGTAGCCTGATATATGCATAAGTATTTACGAGACCTGATACCACCTTCATAATTAATATTCTTGGTAGATATTTTTTAAACCCTAGGCATGATTATTAGGTTGTTGCAAAGAAATTTATGAGATATCTATAAAGAACAAAGGACTTTATGTTTGTGTATAAAAGGGTTAATAATCTTTAGGTTGTTGAATACTTAGATTCTAATTTTTGTGGTGGTTCAGATGTTTGCAAAACTACTTCAAAATACATCTTGTATGTTAGTTGGTAGAGCTATTTCATGAAAAAGTGTTAAGCAAAGCCTAATTGCATCTTCGACTATGTATGCTAAGTTTTTAGCTTGTTATGGTGCATCTCTCAAATTGTTTGGCCAAAAAATTTAATTTCAGAGCTGTAAATTTTTTATTCTATCTCTCAACCCATTGTGATTTATTGTGATAATAATACAGCTTTTTTCTATTCTAAGAACAATAAGATCAATAATGGTTCCAAGAATATGGTTTAAATACCTAATAGTCAATAGTAAACAAAAGAGATATTTTGATTAAGCATGTAAGAATTGAGTTCATGTTAGCTAATTCCCTAACTAAAGGTTTAAGGCTCATAGTTTTTAAGGAACATATTGTGAATATGGGTGTGATTGAATATTTTTATTCTTTGATTTAGTAGAAGTTTATGCACGTTTTTTTTTATTTTGATTATTTTGTCATTCAAATAATGCTCACTATTGATATGTATTTTGCAAAATTGAATTCTTTATGATAATCATTATTGTTGCATATCATATTTTGAATTAAGTATACAATATGGTATCTTAAGAATTACAGTTTTATACTTTTAGATGTCATATATAATAGTTATTTGAGATCTCATATTGAACTACTAATGGCATATAACTTGTTAAAGTCAGGCAATTTCATATTAATTTTGATTTTGTTGAAAAATTATAATGAGGACTGATAAAAAAATACATATTAATTATGATCGTATGTTAGTATCGGTTTCTTACTACATTACTAGGTTTATGATCCACGTCGATATGATTATTAGTATTTGTGATTATGAATGGTCATATGTTGTTGAGATTAACATATAGATTATCATAGTCTAATATTAAGATCAAGTTAGACTGGATAAGTTTTTTTAAGATGCCATTTATGGATTATCATTTCTTTTCAAAGATATGACTACACGAAACATAATTTTTCTGTTATTAACCTAAGAGTCTTATTATTTTCAAATTTGAATTTAATAAATACTTATTAGCCCAAGTGGGAGAATATTGAAAAACTTTTATTAAATGTTGACTAACATTAATTGAATTTTTTTTATTTTATAAAAACTGATTAATGGATAGTCCAATAATTAATCAGTTAAATATGTTGAGTGGTCACTTTTGAATTAGGCTATAGCATTTTTTGTGTCAAAACCCAATTGAGTAGCAAGTGTAGACTTTTGCATCTCATTGAAACCCGTTATAGGAGGGCTTAGTGTAGAACTCTAATTGTAAGTATAAAAGCTAGGTCCCCTCTTTAACATAAACTAAACTATTGAGAATAGTATATTCTTTCCCATTAAGAGCCATCAAACTATCAATTTAGATCATAAAGAGTAAGACTAGCTTTTAATCCACTGCGATAATTAATCAATAAACAATAATGACCCAAACTAGTACATTTTTCATAACCTATTTTCAATTGTTGTGTTCTTTTATCTATGTATGATGTTAATCCATAATTATTTAATTTGGTAATCCTATAAATATTGATTGGACTAAATATCTATCACAACTTTCTCCAGCAAGCAAGCTGCAATGTTGCTTTTTCGATTGACCAATGTGTTAGTTGTGAACAAAGTGTTTGTTTTGTTAACTTTTTGAAGGGAAATATTATTTTGCAAAAAGGGTGAACTTTAGAGACATAAATCACTAAATTTGAAGTTTAGAAGTTGTAATGTGTCGGAATTAAGAAGGCAAGCATTTTTTTGTCTATGTGAAGCATTTTTTTTTGTAATTCTTTTCCTTGCTTTTTTTTTTTTCTATTGGGCTTGCCATTAAGAGGCTATACGTTTTCAAGTTACTTTCTTCTCGGAGTGGATAACATAATTTGCAAGCTAATTTGTTTGTTTATTGTGGTGTATGTTTTATTATTTTGCTGTACTGTGATTTTTTAAAAGAAATTAATTTTAACAATTTTTTTTAAAAAAATTTACAAGCTTTTAAGTAGGAGAAAATCTTCTATGGTGTTCCCGTAAAACTATTTAATAAAATCATGCAATTTATTTTAAATTTTCTCTCATATTTTTATGTTAAACTATGATTAATTAATTAATTAAACAGCGAGATTCATTTAATAGTCTCATGGATGATGTGGCAAAGGTAGCACAAGGTAAGACTTTTCAAATAGAGCTTTTACAAGTATAGTTATAGAGGAAGGACAATTTTGTTTGTGGAGTTTGGCTTACACTATTAAAAAAAGGTTTTTTGTGATAGAATTTTGATGTCATAAATTATATTTTGTGATAGAATTTTTTTATAACCAAAAGACACTTCAATAATCAATGATAAAATGTTTTTTTTATCTCAAATCTATAATAGATGCATTTTGTGATAAAATATTTATATCACCAACTTGTGATATAGTTTTGTGATAGAAAATATTTATTATTAAATTGTAATTTTTGTCCTACATATACAAAAAATATGTGGTACAAAATGCCTACATGTACAATAACGTAGGTACTAATTCAGCACATAGTATGGTAGATTATGTAAGTGTGATGTCATTATATTGACGTCACACAAAAATAACGTGACCTCATCAAAATATATAATTTGTCACCAATTTGTGATAGTTTCTATAACAAATTGATGATATTGTATATCATAAATTCATGAAAAATGTCTATCTGGATATATATATTATCTAACACGAATTTGAGTTCAATGAAAACCCAATTTAATATTTTAAATTTTATAATCCATTGTGAACGTTTCATGGATTTAAATTATATTCATATAACTATATTAAATATTTTATATATTTATATAAATAAATAAAATGTATATAACAAAAATTAAAATATTCAAAAAATATTATTATCAAACATTCAAATAACCATAATTGAAACATCTTTTCATTAATACAAATACACATCATAATCATAAAGTATCACAATATATACAACAATTCAAACATCTTTCCATTAACACAGATACACATCATAAAAGTATATACAACACCCTAATTACATGACTTACTATAATCCAACATCAATAAATAAAATCTAGCATGCAATTTAGTTTAGTGTGAAACTTGCAATAGTTAAAGATACAAATATGAATACCTAGCATAGCACAAGTGCCACCTTCTAAAAGGTTCCATCGTACTATAATAAGCAGTACACCATTAACATATTTGCATAAGTAAACCAACAAATGCAATATGCAATTAGAGGCAAATTGAACATGCTTCCCATCCCACCTTTAAATCAAAGATATTCCAAGTTAGTTATTATGTTGTAGTACGAAGTTGAGAAATAAAGTTAGAATAAAATGCAAAATATTAAGTGAAAAAATAATATACGTAGCTCATATCTTATAGAAAACAAAAAATGCCAAGTCTACTGGAACCTCGTCTATTTCCTTCTCAGTATATATTGTCTTACCTATAAATTAACAACATAATAAGTGAAAGAAATAAATTCATTATTGATTGTATATAACTTCAAGGCACACATATAGATAAATGAACATAAAAGCATAATAACTCCAAATGAGATTAAGAGCATAAAATTTTCCATCTAAAAAATTATAAAAAATAACATCTAAAACCCTTAAGAGTCGTCAAATTTATAGAGTTAGAATAATTATATTACTAATAACCCATTAAAATTAAACTTTGTCTTTAATATGTTAATACCATCAAGAAAAATACATGCCACCGAAAAACAAATTGTTAATGAACAAATATAAATAATTTCTAGGCATCTTTGAATGCACTGTTATGATACATTGCATATTCTCTATTGAAGTAAGAAGCGCATTACTCTCAAAAGGCTACAAGTGACAATTTTTCTATCACACTCTAATTACTACAAAAAAATAAAATAAAATGTATAGAATCAACAACTTTCTTGAATATGACTTTTAATAGTAATAGGATTCACAAAAATATCAAGACTTATAGTCTCTATAAATTTGGCAAAGAAAATCGTGTTTATATGTTACTTCAACACGTATTACTAGATTTCTATCAAATCCATACCTTATAATGTGTATAATAAATATTGAAACCAGATTATGTCACAGCCTTTAGTTGAAAGAAAATCAATATAAAGATTTTTCTCAATTTATAATGTAAGAACCAACAAAGTAGACTCTTTCTATGCTCTAAATCTCTTAAATGTGTTTTCTTATGTTCTTAATATTCAGAATGCAAGAATATTATTTAAGGCAAAATAAGGTTAGAAGAAACATAAAATAACCATTTAAACAATTCGAGAAAAGGTGGCATTTTGTGCAATATAAATGACAGAAAAGGAAAATAAATATTATTTAAGACAATATAAAAGAACTAATATTTTGTGCAAGTACATTGGAGTTGTTTATAACATCCCACATGTACGTCATGACATATAGTCCACATTCGACAATTACTAGTTGAAGCGAGGCCTTAAAAAAGCAATTCTATAGTTAATAAACAGATATTTTTGAAAAAATTATTAATGTATTTAGTTGAATCTAACTTATTGTTGATCTTTTGCTATTGGCACCTTCTTGAGCAAAATAAAAGCATATGCCACTAATCTCAAAAAGAAAAGTAATTAATCATTTATTCATACTTAAATAAAAAATTAATTTTGTTGTGTTGATATGTAGAACTCACTTATTCAAAATGGTCTGAAAGTTGGGGCATACTTGACCTCCCAAAGAATCTAAATAATAAACTATTTTGTTGGAGAGGTCAATAACGGCAAGAACCCAATGAAAACTATATGTTAAAAAAGTCAGAATATTAAAAGTCAATAAAACATAAAATGCATTATATTAACTTATACTTGGGATTGTAAGGGACTATCCATAATTAGTAGCGTGACGTGCTTTGAATGTGGTTTATAATGGCATGTGAATGTTTATTGACCAATATCTTTGTGGCTAGTTTTTCTGAGAGAGAGACGATAAATGGATCGATGAATCTAAATGCTTACCTTCAGCTTCTCATACAATGATCTAGGTAAGCATTTAAAAATACTCACATTGTCATGTTATTTGAAATTAAAAATAAGGTAAAAATACTAGCCAAAAATAAATATTACTCGCATTATATGCATTTGTATACAACATATGCTAAGAGGTGAGAGGTACACGGTATACTCATAGTCCTACTTTTGTATCCAAATTGTATACTCACATCCAGGAATTTGAACCTTAAATGTAACTTCTTTTGCTCTCTCACTAAGACATTTATCTACTAATGTTCTATACATTATAATTTATGGGCATCTCATAAAGTTATATTTGTTTTCTTATCTAGTATTCCTCCTAAACCCTTGTATGGGTTTAGGAGTGGCAATCTTTTTCCTCTTGGAAGAAGTTGTTGGTGGCTATATCTTTCAAACATTGGATAAATAATTATTTATGTAAAATAGATAAACTTAACTATGAAGTAGTGAAATTCAACATATATATTTTTTACAATTTACCACTTCCATCACTATAGCTTTGGACTTTGCTTATTCTTGATGGGGGGTTTTGCTGCATATTTCTAAGCAATTCTTTATGATGTTGTAGTAGGTATCCTAAAAACCTTTAAGGAGGCCCCTTCATCCTAAGTGATTTATAATAGAATATTAGTAAATGACATTTTATTATCCTTTATAAATTAATTGATAGTATGCAATGGCAAAGTAACTTACACTGAAATTTTTTGTAATGGAAAGTCAAAATCCATATCCAACCTTTAGGCAACTGTTAACTTATTTAAACTGTCCCCCTCTGAAAACTTGGCAGTTACTTATAGTTTGTCCTCTAAGGATTCAAGTTTAGTATTCATTCCTGCTATTTTCTCATCTTACTTCAACCTTTCATTCTTCAACAAGTGATCTCCAATTAGTATGTTAAAGTATATGTCAATAGTGATATACTTGCCTACTATCTAAAAATGACTAATAGTAGGCTTCCTTCCCAAAGATCGAGCCAAAATGCCATTTTCTACTTTAAAATTATATGCATCCTTTCTTGCTTCACTTTCATAATCTTTCTATAAGTATATTAACATGTAGATGTAATAATTGACATGTGAATGAATTGATGCGGACAGTATGTAAATGAATGATACAACTAAATATTAAAGCTTTCTAGTAGGTATATTAAACCTACTAAAATAGGTATTGAAGTTTCTAATTTATGACCAGGTTAAAATACTGGTATTTGACACAGAAATGAATTGTAATAACAATGTATGAGATATTGACAGTATGTAAATAAATTGATAAATGCACAATAGGACTTCAATAACAATTCAATATATAGAAGAATTGACATTGTGTTTCTAATTTATTGAATCTAAAATTATCTATTAATAATACCATAAAATAGTTAAGAATATTGCAATTTTGGAAATAATCGGGATCATTATAGAGTTGTATGAGCGATTCTTTCTCCTTTTTGCTTGTTTTTAAGTGACGATTCTATCAATCTGAGTTTCAATAAGACCGACCTCCTGCATCTAGTAAGGAAAAGAAATAATGTAAATACCATACGATTGATGAAAGTGAAAAGTAGTTAGTGCAGGATGTTTTTAAAAACTAAGAAAGGATGTCTTACTATCTCTGTAATTAGTCCCACATAACCTTTATGGCCTAAGCTATAATTGTACTTATTATAGTTTCTTTTTTATTAAGAACTTTCTCTGACTCTTGGAAAATCAACAAAAAACTACAAATATGTCAGATGACTGAATAAACTTACAACCAAAAGTATGAAATCAAATTTATTATACTTACCATGAATTCTATTGATAACCTAGATTTCACAAATGCATTCTAACCTTATTGTTTAATCAAGTTGTAATCTATTGGTGGCTTCTTCAAAGCTTCTTTGCTGTGCACGTGTGATAAAATGTAGTCAAAAAAGAAATGGTGTCTAAAATAATAGGCAACATATATTCCTTAAAATGAGCCTACACAATAATAAATGTTAGAACTATCACATGTTATATATTCAAATATGTAAAGCATTTGATCAAGTAATGTATATTAAATATCACTTGACCCACTTTCAAAAGGACTCTTTCCATTGAGATAAAACCATTCGCCAATCTGTGTATACAATAGAAATCCATTATTGAACAATCAAGCCAATGGTTGTAGTCAAGACACTTCCTTCCTCTCTTTTTGCCACACTAAATCTATTGTATTTCATCTTAATTTTAATGCCATCTTTTGCTTCTTTTTTTTCAGACCCATCTTTTTAGTCAAGCCTTGTGTATGTCAATCAGTGAAATCTATGGAACCCTCATCCTCACTATTACTCATACTACTATTAGAGTTCTTGTCCATCATTCTATCAAAAAAAGATGGCAAAATAATGCAAAAACTATATTATAATATATAGCTAAATAATATATAAATGATATTATAATGTGTAACAAAATAATGTATAGCTTCAATAAGAAATAGCATAATAATATTACAATGTATATTAAATATACAACTCCATTACTATTATCTTGCTTCTGCTTTTGTTGCTTGTTCTTTCCCTGTTTATTTTCAATACAATCTCAGAATTTAAATATTTCATCTCTGCTCAATGGTATAGAGGGGTTGTTTACGCTCAAAATATAATACAACTATCACAGTATAGGTTGAAGTGTCGATCCTATGAGGAAGCTTTCAACAAAATAGGTTAGCGAAATAAAAATATTAAAACGGTAACAAGGAAAAAATTAAATATTTGATTTACGTGGATGAGATAGAATTGTATATGAATTAAGTGAGAAGTCTATGATGGTGTAAGTAAGGCTTCAAAAATCACTAATATGCTTCATAAATTCGCTCTATACTTTGATTCAATAATTATAGCTCAATTGAAAGTTTCACATCCCAAACAATCAATCAGAAGATATGCATAATATAGCACATTTGATAATAAATATTTTTTATGTGAATAAACTCTTTCCAAACAATAACAACAAACCATGTTCATCTATACAATTTATTTAAGATCGACAATATATCATTTTGAAAATATTGCAGTAAAAGATCAACTTGAGTATCAAATAATTTTTTTTCTTTACAAGTTATTCAAGATCAACAATATACCCTTTGATAAAATTGCAATAAAAGATCAACATGTAAAAGGATGTAACCAGTAACAATTATACTTCAACAAGAATCACATAAAGAAAGCATAACTGAAAATATATGAGAAATGAAAATTATAACCTCTGAGCTATAGAAAGTAATAGATAAGAATTTAAACACAAACAAACTTACAAACATTGTAGCTTTTGATAAAGAATTAAAGTCTAGAAGTAAATTTATTACACATAAAAGGTTATCACTAGTCTTACTAAGAACTCTAGCCTAACTTAAATTGATTCTTATAAATATTAAAAGAAAGTATTTGAGAGAATTGTAAGACATGTAAAAAAAACATCATTAGCCTCCTAAAGGTGTCCTTATATAGGCAATGAATGGGCAAATGTTTAGTGTGACATCAATCTTCAACATTTTCGGCTACCAACTCCTTCACCTAATTGCAGTACTTGTTTGACAATGGAGATCATCTTTTGTAGCCAATATAAAAGTTGTAGTATTTTGTCTCTTCCTTTTATAGCCACCATGTTCATGCAATTAGGATCAGTATCCTATGAGATATGCTCAAATTACGAAAGATACATCCGATTTTGGCCAACAGGTGTCAATTTAAGAGTTGTAGATAATTAATGCATCATTTTCTAACTTTAAGAATTATACATATTAGAGACATATTTTTTTAAATACGGTTTAAATACGAGAGGTGGGCAAGCGAGTGGAAGTTGTAATCCACTTCTATTATATCCCAATTTTGGCCTATTAAATGTTAGATTTGGCTTTTTAACTATTCTTCAAGTTTGTGTAAGATTGAGTCTTGCTATTCTAGGTAGAATAATTTCCTCATTTTGATTTCTATGTTAAGAGTTACGTCCGTTTTACTAAACTTATGTAAATAGCAAATACTTTATTTTAAGTTTAAAAATACAAAAGTGCTAAAATTAGTGATATTCTAAATGTTAAATGGTGACTAAATCTCTTAATAAATATGTATTTTAATATGCTCATCAGAACCCCCAACTAGCTTATTACTAGTCTCTAGCAATTCAAGCATAAATAGAATATGCAAAACTACCAAAACATTTCAAACAAAAAAGCCAGTTCAAGATCAATTGCTATTAAGGTTTTTTCAATCATAACTTCTACAAGTCACAACACATATAACCTTGAGACTTTCGCCAAGTAAAAGTATCAACTGCATATCCTCACAAGTGTGTGAGTGTTTAAAAGGTTGGAATTTCTCTCATGGAGTTGAAAAATAGTTGAGCACTAAAGAAAAAGGCAATTTTAAGGATATATATGCACACTAACATTGATCTATAGACATGAGTCAATTGTTTAGAAATTAATCGTTCTTGACACACACCAGCTTTAGGACTTCAATTTTTTTTAGAATAATACAAATATAGTTTAGTGAGAAAAATGCCTTATAAAATATTTGTCCTCTAAAATTGATAAGACTTTATTGAATTGGATTGATTCTTGATTTGCTTTTTTTCTTTCTTTTATTTTTTGTTTTTTGGAAGAATACAAGGAAGCATTACAAAATAAACAAAAAATAGTTTCTCACCAAAATATATTACACACCTTTTGAAATTTTTTTTATATTTAGGAATAATGATCTTTATCATTGAATAACTTCAAAGACAATACATCAACGAACCTTTGATACTGTAATCAAAGGATTATCAGGATATAGTAGAAAAAGTGCATATAGTCATCTTCCTAAACCAAGCTCTTCCAAAGAAGAGTACCAGTCATACCTACAATGGGTAAGGACGTCCCTAAAAGGGAATACGAACCCTTTTGATAAAATGGTGAAATCTAGACCTTTCCGAAGAAAGGGAAATAAAGACCTTAACGAATGAGGGAAATACAAAAACCCCAACGAATAAGGAAAATACAAATCCTAACAAAGGGATGAATTATTACAAGACCCATGCTATTCAAACAAAAAATATTCCAAAATAACCCAAATCCTATTCTATAACCAATATGAAAAATAATATTTCGTAGCTAAAATAGATCAATGACAAATGTATTGCACTGGCATGGTTACAGTTTTGAATAGAGGCTGGAATACGGTGCAGGACAGAGCTAAGGTACTGTTGCCAGAACTTCACCAGCGGCAGTGTTAGACCATGCGCCAAAGGGCCACAAGTCAAAAAAAGAGCGGCCAGACTCAAAGAAAAACGCCGTTGGAGCTAGCAAGTACAGATGTAGTTGGATGACCATTGGTCCGATGAGACCTGCAAAAGGTTAGGAGATGCGATGGTGTTCAGTATAGGGAGCAATGGTCACATCATTGAAATGCCAATGGCTAAAGTCATTCGGTTGTTGTGGGTCAGCCGTGGCTAATGCGCTACGAAGGTTGGCGTCGCGATTGTGAAGCATTTCATCTCCGCCCCTGCCGGCCACTAAACACACCTTCACACGCCATATAGATGTACTATACTGCCCCCGTCATAGGTTATGGTCGAAGAGCACCGCAGCCTTGAGCTAGCCGATGGAAGCTAACCTGGGACCATGGTCAGAAAGCCGATGAAGCATACAAAACTCAAAAAATAGAACTTTCCAGCCTCCGCCGCTACTCATGGTCGAGGAGCACCACGGCCCCTAGCAACACGATGGAAATTAACTTAAGAGCATGGCTCGACCGATGGTGAAGCAACAACAATTGGGGACAGAATCAGTAAAAAGCCGCTAGAGACAATAGAATGGCATAGGCAAAAAACCAAAGAAAGGGAACTAGAATAGAGAAGTAAATCAGGATGAGGGGGGAGAGAGGGAAATGTTCCACCAGAGAAGGACGGTGAAGCCCCTCTTCAGTGGGGTTGTGTGCTCATGTGATGCTTCTTTTTTCAGAGAGAAAAATTAGAGATATTAGGGTTACCGAGTTCCCTCTAACGAAACACTTTTGAAAATTCACTTTAAATCGTCCTTTAGATATATAACCAACTTATTCTTTAATTTGAATAATATTATTCTAAACAAAAATTAACTAATTCAAAATATCAATGAAAGTTCATAAGTTATTTTTTTAGCCTTTTCACTTCCTCACAAAAGATATGTGAGATTAGAAAAATATATACTTAAGCATGCGAATTCTCTTTGTTATATACGTTGAATCATCCGTCTTACCACAAGCCTTAGCATTGTGCTCAAAATTATTTTTGAAATTAGGTTTTAATAACCTAAAAAGAAAAAGTGACTCAAATTAAACAATTTTGAAATCATACCTAAGTAAAAAAGTAAATTCCTTTATACAAGAATTATCAAGAATACTTGTAATAAATAACCATACATGAAACATAAAACAAAATAACAAGAAGTTAGTTAAAATGCATTTCAAAAGTTAATAAAAAAACTCCTTACTCTGTCATTCTTAATCTAATTGGCCTAGAATACGTCTCAAGAGTTCAAAATCTTCTTACTCCTTACTTGGACACCATTATTTTTTTTAATGCAAAATACAACTTATGTCTACTATCCTTTGTCCTCAAAACAGATTGAAACATTGTCCTTAATGTTTAAATAGAAAGAGATAGAGTATATGAGAAATTACCTGAAATGTCAATCATTTAAAAAAAAAAACCTGAGAGACACTTAAGCAAATATAAACTAAATGGTGATACTCATAAACTAAAAAATAAGAAATATTTACAAATGAGGTGTTAGATTTGATTTTTTTCTGTTGTAGCCAACTGACCAATCAATCTGAGTTGTTGCTATGTCAGGTTCGTAGGTAACTACCTATAATTTGTCAATCAATTCATCCGCATTGGTAGCAAAAACAAGGATCTGTCGAGCTGAATATGAAATAAAATTTTGCTTCATAACTTGATTAAGAAAATAAAGTAACTAATCAAAATTGTTATTGAAATTTAACAAACCTATAGGTTTTTTATGGATATTTAGTCAGGTCTAAGAGGCAATTTGAAAATTTCTTCCAAGGTACCAAAACCACTTAGTAAAGCAATAAAAGCATCTGTATAGTAAAGCATTCTAGCTATACGTTATGCATAGATGAAAATGGTAATTCTTCTCATATTATTTTTTCAGTCAGGTTTCCCATGATAAAAACTATATGAATAATACCTAAAATTTGACTTCCTCCCAAATATGCAACTATTAAAACGCACTTTATTAACCCAAGGCTATCCCTTCATATATCAAATGAATTTATTTTTTTACAGTTAATACTTTTTCTAGATTGTTTGCTACCTCTACAAACACTCCATTTTTCTCAAGACCTATCTATAAATGACACATATATTTCAAAATTATCGAACCAAACTTCCCTCCATATCTACACTCAACCTTCAATATATAAAATGAAGAAAATGTGGCGACATTGATTTTGCTAACCTGGTAGCTTGTTAGAAGAGATTTGAAAATAGAACACAAAAAGTCAGGGATAACGACACACATGTATTATTAAATCAAAAGATTTGAATTTAAGATATTTATATGAGTAGCCTACTATTTATTAAAAAAAAATTGAAATTAAGACGCATGCGTATGTACAGGTAGTTATTTGGGTGATAGTTTTTAAAGAACTAAAAACTTGACTTAATAGCCACGAAGTACCATATTTGCCATTTAATAAGGAAATGAAATCAGATTGAAGAAAAAGAAAGAAAATAAGAAAATAAAAAATGAAAGAAAATGAAAGCAAAAAAAAAATTCAAAATATAAAATATGGACAAAATGTAAAATATAGTTAGAAAGATTGAACCTGTTCAAGTATAATAGAAAGGATACACAAGAAGGATCTCATCTAAGTGCATAAAGTGATCTACATTTTCCATAAAGCTTTTCAACCACTATCCATTTACTTTGAAAATATCCTCATCAGTGGTATCCTCGATTTTGATAAGACCATTGAGAAAAATATGCCTTACTACAAATAGACCAGCTAATTGAGATATTAAATTTCTAATCTGTAAATGCAATCGAGAATCATAAAGATAAGCCCGTTGATTTTGCTCAAAATATTTTCTTAAGATCTGTTTGTCATAAAATACTTTCATCTTAGCTTTGCAAATCTTAGAGTTATTATATGCATCATTTTGTAGCTCTTTTGTTTCTAACAATTATAACTTTCTTTGAATACCTACAGGGCTCATATCAAAGTTAAGGGCTTTGACATCCCAATAAGCTATATGCCATACCATAACAGGTAAATGACAAGCTTTCATATAGACAAGTTGATATAGAGACATTCCTAAGATGATTTTGTATGCAATACAATATTCTCATAATGCATTATAAAGACATAGAGACCAATATTTACGATTCAGGTTAACTGTCTTTTTCAAAAATCTGTTTAACGTTATATTTGTTAACTCAGCTTGGCCATTTGATTGCGGATGGTATGTAGTGAAAACTTTATGAATAACACCATACTTGTACATTAAAACTTTAAAAAAAAAAAGTTACAGAAATGTATTTTTTGGTCACTAATGATGACTCGTGGTGTACCATACCAAGATAACATATTTATTTAAAAACCTTTTACCACAATTATGTTACCATTAGCACGATAAACTATAGCCTCCGCCTATTTTGATACATAGTCAACAGCTAGAAGCATGTAAAAGTAACCAAAATATAAAAGAAAGGGACTTATAAAATCGATACCCCAAAATCAAATATTTTGATAACAAGAACAGGGTTAAGAGGCATCATATGTCTTCGAGATACAGTAACTAACTTTTAAAATATTTCACAAAAATGGTAAAAATTGTTAGTGTCTTTAAATAAAATAGGCTAGTAGAGACCATATTGTAAACTTTTATAGCTTTCTTCATAGAAAAATGACCGCCACAAGTAGCACTATGGCAAAATTTTAAAATACCAGCAACTTCACTTTTAGGAACACAACGTCTCATAATTTGATCAAGTCGGTATTTGAAAAGATACAGACCACCCTAGTAAAAGTTACGTACCTTAACCAAGAACTTACATTTATCTTGTACACTCTAGTTGGATAAAACTTCTCCACAAACCAAATAATTGATGATATGTAAGTACTAAGGTAGTTGACTTATAGCGAAAAGATGTTCATCAAAGAAATTATCTCGAATGGGTGGAACAGCAATGAAGTCATTAAACTCAAGGAGGTATAAATGATCCGCAATAGAATTTTTAACACCCTTATTGTCTTTAATTATTAGACCAAATTCTTACAAAAGAATGATTCACTTAATTAGATGGGCTTTGGCATCCTTCTTAGAAAGAAGGTACTTAATAGTGCCAAACTTTTGTTTACGCTCCATATAATAAGGTTATCGCAGTATAAATTGATCCCACAAGGAAGCTTTTAGCAAAATAAAAATATTAAAATAGTAACTATAAGAAAAATAAATATATGATTTATGTGCATGAGATAGAATTGTATATGAATAAGGGAGAAGTCTATGATGATGTAAGTAAGGCTTTGAGAATTATTAATATGCTTTATAAATCTACTCTATATTTTGATTCAAAAATTATAACTCAATTAAAAGTTTTACATCTCAAATAATCAATTGAAAGATATGTATAATATAGCACATTTAATAATAAATTTATATGATGTGAATAAACTCATTCCAAACAACATTAACAAACTATGTTCATCTATACAAGTTATCTGAGATCGACAATATATCATTTTGACAATATTGCAGTAAAAAATTAACTTAAATATTAAACAATTTTCGTCTTTACAAGTTATTCAAGATAGATAAATAATAATATTGCAATAAAAGATCAACTTGTAAAACGATGTAACCAGTAACAATTATAATTCAACAAGAATCACATAAAGAAAGTATGACTGAAAATATATGATACATGAGAATTATAATCTCTGGATTACAAAAACGTAATAGATAAGAGTTTAAACATAAGCAAACTTACAAATATTGTAGCTCTTGACAAAGAATCAAAGTTTAGAAGTAGATTTATTACACATAAAAATTCATCTTTATCTTTACTAAGAACTCTAGCCTAACTTACAATTCATTCTTGTAAATATTAAAAACAAATATTTGAGAGAATTGTAAGACATGAAAAAAAATCATTAGCCTCTAAAAGGTGTCCTTATATAAGTAATGAATGAGAACATGTTTAGTGTGACATCAATCTTTAACATTTTCAGCCACCAACTCCTTCACTTAATTGTAGCACATTTTTAATAATGTAAACGATCACTTTAGCCTTTATGGCCAACATAAAAGTTGTAGCATGTTATCTCTTATTTTCAAATCTAGTTTCATGCAATAGATTAGTATCCTATGAGATATGGTCAAAATACTAAGAATACTTCTGATTTTGGCCAATAACCATTTTGCCAACTTACAACATAATTTGGACCATAATAGCCACTGCGTTGGACTTTAGTGTGAATAGAAAAGTTGTAGATAATTGGCTCCTTGTCTTCCAGCTTCAAGAATCATATTGATTAGAGATTTATTTTGTGAAATACGGTCTAAATATGATAGGTGGGTCAAGCTAAGCAAAAGTTGTAATCCAGTTTTGTTGTATCCCAATTTTGGCCCATTAAATATTGGATTTGGCTTTTTGATTGTTCTTCAAGTTCATGCCACTCTAGGTTAAAGAATTTTCTTATTTTGATTTCTACATTGAGAGTTATGTCCAATTTACTAAAAATATGCAAATAGCATTCATTAATCACAATTTAAGGGAAAAAAACTTTATTTCAAGTTTAAAAATGCAAAGTACTAAAATTAGTGATATTCTAACTGTTAAATGGTGACTAAATCTCTCAATAAATATGCATTTTGATGTGCTCATTGGGGGTTTGAAATTCTATTTTACCATTAAACGCTCTCTTCTTTGCACGATATGGATGATCAATTGGAAGAAAACATCGATGACCTATATAAAATATATTTCTTACAATGCTTTAGCCTACATGCATAAGCTTCTTCCCTATAATATAGACAAGTCAAATACCCCTTTGCGGTAGCACCCGACAATTTGCTATATGTGGGAAAGTTATTTGTGGTCTGCAAAAATACAACCCTTAAAGTAAAAACTTCTTTCTTACATGCATCAGAAGTTTCGACTCCCTTATCCTAATGTGTTTTCAAGTTATTAATTAAGGGTACCAAATATACATCATATCATTATTGATTACTATGGAACAAAAATCAACAAAGATAATAGCATGAATGTTCTCTTCATACACAACTAAAGTAGAAGGTTATGGTTGACAAGAATAACTGGCCAATAACTATAACAATTACTAAGTGAACTATGTGGATTAATACCATCATATGAAAGAGCTATTTTAAAGTTTCTGCTATCAGATGCAAAATCAGGCTACTTATTATCAATTAAGTGCCACGCATAAAAGTTAGCTAAATGTTAAAACTTACCATCATTCTCTCTCATAGTTGCATGCCAAGTTAATTCTTTGGTAGTTTCGGGAGATTGAAATATACGTCTTAACTAGAGAATGATTGAAAAATACCATACAACTTTAGCAGGAAGCTTATTTGTTTTCTTTGTACTAACCTTTCGGTGTTGCTTCTATCTTGATACACCACAAAATGAATATTGAGATAGATATTCATACTTCTTTCTATACAATATGCAATCATTAAAGCATGCATTAATCTTCTCATACTTAACGCCTAAAGTACTCATTATCATTTTTTGTTTATAAGTAAAAACAAGAAGAACATTATTTTTAGAAAGAATATCTTAAAGAGTACTTAACAACTCATAAAAACTTTTATCAGACTACCCATATTTCTCCTTAATGTTGTACAACTTCATCAACCTAAATAATTTTGTGTATTTACTACACCTAGGCTATAAAGAGGTTTGGAAATCCTTTAGTAATTCACTAAAAGAATCCTTATCATTGTTACAAGGCCCATATGCTTCACATATCATTTCCACAGTTTCTTCATCAGGCATATATTCACCGCCTGGGGAAGTTACCTTCTCTCCATGCCAACAACATGTTTAATAACTTTCATCGATATATCTTACAAACAAGTTATTTCTGATTTTCTAAGTTGTGTTGAATATCGCATTACCACATTTAAGACATGGGCATTTCATTGAATTACTATTTCTAGAATGCAAGATTGCAAACTCTAGAAAATTTTCAGATGTGTTATCATTTTCCTTACTTAATCTATCACGTGTTGTGGCTAAGAATGCAAGATTGTAACATCTAAGATTTATTCATGTTGTGGCTAAGAACTATGTTCTAAACATTATAAGAGTAAAATTTGATGATATTCAATGTTAATGAAATGAGTAAAATCTGTAAAATCACCTCAGCCCAAAATATTTCGAATAAGATAAATAAAAGCCACCACATAAAACAATAATAAACCTCTTTATGCAGAGTTCCAACTTTTAAAGCAAATATCCAATTCTTTAAACATGTTTGCTTCTCTATCAGTAAAATTAAACTATTGCAATTAATTAATGTAACTGTTATTTAAATCATGTACTAGACTATACTCAACAATCACTTGGACCAAAATAATCATATCTTTATTATGCTACAAGGCAGACAAATGAATTAAACAAACCTCTTCAAGTTTTAATTAATATAATTATATGCGTATGAACTTTAATGATTGACAATTTTTTTACACTTAGTTATCCATTAAGCTCATAGCATTTACAACTCACAAGGAATTGTAAACCTCACAAGGAACAAGTCTTAATGTCCAAAGTTAACAACAAAAATGTGCCAATGAGATGTAGATGCAATAATGAAAGATATAAATTATTAGTAAATGACAGAATATGTTTATTGGTTTAATGTTACCTTTTTCTTTTCTTTACTAAAACAATCAAGAAAAGGAAAAGAAAAGCGAACCCTATCATTTATATTTTAAGGAATTTGACCAAAAAGACATAAAATCTGAAAATGCACTATATTTATTAATAATGTTTATGTACCGTAGCATGCTAGTGAGGCAAAGGCTTAGGTTATATCATGACAGAATTTCAATATGAATCAAATGAAAATTTTAAAAATATTCCAATTTGAGACGAAGGCAGCACATCATCCACATTTACACAATAAAGATTGGTTATATACATATATTTAAATATATTAAAAATAAAAAGTCTTAAAAATATATTGAATTTTTTTGTTAATTTCAGATTTTAATAATTGACAAATATAGCTTCAATAGGATTAGATGCAAATTTCACCTATTTCTTTAGGCATTTCCATTATTTCATGTATGACTAGTTTGACTGTGAAAAAGACAATTATATTTCATAGATTTAAATTCTAATCATTTAAATTGATATTTTAAGCACGTTACCCAATTTAACACTGAATAACATCATGAAAATACTAAAGACCGTTAATACATATATGTTGACAATTTTAGCCATCAATAATTAACTTATTTCATATAATACAATATATCATAATAGCAAACAGATGGCACGTGGACATCTTAATGAATACTAACGATAATATTTTTAAATTAACGTTAATGCAATATTATTGACTAACTATTAGAGTATAAATTTGAATAGGCAACAATGCAACAATGATCAAAATAACTCCAAACCATTTTCGGTCTCACATTCTCTCTTCCACATTCTTCTCAAACCAAAAACCTAATTTTAACTTCTGCATTTTCTTCTCTCTCAAATGCACATACAACAACACGAAGTCAAATGTAGTGTTATTAAATTAATTAACAAGTCATGAAATTGTGGGTTGTGAACATCAATAAGACTTTTATAATCACCCAATAATCAACACAAGTTATATTTTTGTTGCCCAATATCAAATTATAAGTTCTACAGTAGTGGAGACCCAATACTAAAGAGTTCAATATCATTATATGTGGGTTACAATAACAATCATCTAATCCTACTGAAGTTATATTTGTCAAACATTAAAGTTCATACGCGTACATTTTAAGCACTACGATGGCTACTAATTTGAAATTTTGGTTAATTTCATATTTTCTCTTTTTTGTTAATTTTAAACATTGCCCTAACAAGATCTGGAAGCACAAAAAGTCAGCATGCTCAATGGGTTGGAAGCACAACAAATCCCACATAGTTAATAAATTCAAAAAATTAATAATATAAAAAGTAAATAAGATATTTAACAATTTTGATTTGGTTAAAAGGAGGACACCAAACCCCCACATGCTCACCATAATGCTTTTTACTACCAACTAAAGAGCAAATCAAGGGATCACATGCCCAACTCACACAAAAACCTGGTTTTTAGACCTGTCTTCTTCAAACAAAGGGATCACAAACACAAATCTTAAAAAACGCAATGAAAGAAACGATACTGAAACAAAAACCCCATAACCACACCTTTAATTTTGTTAAAGAAACAACACTGAAACAAAAAGCCACTGAAATTTTTGCTAAAAGCAGCACAGATCTAAAACAGTAACCCGTCTTCTTCAAATAAATGAACCATAAACACAAATCTTAAAAACCCAAAAACCACACAAGTACACACAAACAAATATAAAACCATGCCGTTTTTAGTAAAATAAAATTTTTACTAAAAACAACACAAATCTTAAACAATAACAACACATGCGAGAACAAAACAAAACTAACATGGTCACAACAGCACTTTACATGATTCAAAATAGTAATAATAATAAATAATTAGAATTTTTAGCTCTTTACCTTAATGCATCATCTTAATTTCTTATGACCGATTGACTTGTAAACATCAATAAACTCCTTTGAAATTTGAATCAAAGGAGAAAATGACTTCTTTTTATATTTCTATGTCAGATTTAATATATTTTTATTAAATAATCTAAAAACGTATTTATCACCAACATATATAATTAAGTAATTAATGATAAATTTTATCAGAAATTAGTGACAGAAATTATAAATTTATATTTATAATAAAATCTATCATAAATTACTAATAATAGAGAATTGTGATAGATTTTAACGGAAATTTCTAGTAGTACTATATTTCTATCACTAAAACGTTTTTTTACTAGTTTTAATTCTCAATTTTATTTTACTAGTATCAAAAAATCAAAAATTATCTTAATCCATTTGTTTTAATAATAGATGGACAAAATTAAAAGTCAACACAAAATTTTAAAGTGGGCTAACACAAACTAACATCATACATAAAAGATATGTGGCACACACTTATAGGTTTTAATTTTTAATACTTACTTTTAAAGTTTTATTTTATAATTAAATAAATACTTATTTTATAATAAAACATTTATCGTCTTCTCAAAATCATCTGCTTCATTTTCATCTTTATATTTTTCATTGCTTTGCTTCCGTTAAAAAACAACCCAAAGATTTTCAAATAAATATATATAATTTATTGAGCATTTGATTGGTGGTGGTTTTTGTAAAGGGTCTGCTATGCAAAGAATGCCAATGATAGATTCATCAAATCAAAACCATCCCAAGGATCTTCAAATCTTAAATCCCCAAGTCGCTTGTCGTCATTATCTCAAAATCTTTGAATGTTAGAGATTGCAATGACCACTTTGACAATGCAATTGTTCTTTGCAAGATGATATGGCGAGCATATTAGTAGTTAAATTAAGAATCCGCTTTTGGGCAAGTGGGATTTCACTGGGTTTGATGCATATTATCATGGGAGTGTTGTTTGGTGATATTGTTAGGAACAAGAACAAAATAAAGGGTAGAGATTGGGTTGACGAGGGCAATAATGAACAGAATAATATTTATGGCGATCATAAATTACTATAATTTGGTATTTAGCCACAAATTCAATTTTAGAAGATAATGTTTATGGGATTAAAGTCATAAGTAAGAGTAAGAACCTGATAAAAGGCAAGATTGGAGATGTAGTTAGCATGTTGATTTGTTCATTGTTTTTTTAGATGAGGGTTGATGCAATTTCTGAGATCTTTGTGGTACATAGTCTTTTATGAATTTGCGAATGAGAATCGAAATTGTATTCATTTGCTTGTTCTTGATGCTGCTACTAGCTCTATTTGGCCTTGTTGTCCAAACAGTTATCAATCTGGTCCATTTTAACGTTCGTGCACCCTCTCCACCCTCTTCATCGATGGTGATGGTGGGCAAGTGACAAAGTTTCAACAGAAAAGAGTAGTTGATAATTTGGTTAAAAAGGTAAATTGAGCAAATTTTTTTATTTTTAGTTTTGGATAAGTTATGAATTTTGGATATGTTAGTGAGTGTTGTTAGATTTGGCTGGGTATATTATGAATGATAATGATGATGATGATTAGAATATTTTTGCAAATAGTCATATTTGTAATGCGCATAATTAATTTAATCACCTATTTTATTTTATTTTTAGCCAAAATTTAATGAACGACAAAAATACTCTTTCATTATTTAAACAGTACCCATTACGATAAACATTATTGCTAAAATATTTTTGTTTATTATAATTACACTTATTTTATATTATTTATTTATTTATTTTGATTATATTACTACAAAATTTACATAAATAATATAATTATTTAATATTGTTAAATTAAATTAAATAATTAAAATATTGATTTTTATAAACAATACAAACTTAATTTATATTTTTTATTAAAATTATATTTATTGATAATTAAATTAAATAAATATATTTAATTATTTATGAATAGTAAAAATTAATCATGCCATATATAATAAAATAAATTATAAAAAATAAATTAAAATATTTAGACAACAAAAATATCACATTCATATTAAGGGTGGGATAAGAATATATCGTGCCCAAATACAAGCCAGGTAAGATATCAATTTTTGAATATGCTAATGAGTGTTGTTAGATTTGGCTAGATATAATTATAAATGATAATGATAATGATGATTGGAAATTTTTTGCAAATAGCTATATTTGTAAGGCACGTAACTAATTTAGCTACCTATTCTATTTTTTTTGTAACCAAAACTTAATGGAAAATAAAAATATTCTTTAACTATTTAAACAGTACCCACTACAATGAACATTACCGCTAACGTGAATAGTATTTTACTACAGTAATTTTTTATACAAAATTAAATATTTTGTTATTTATTAAAATTTTATATATATTATATCATCTTTTTTTATTTTAATCATAGTACTACAAAATTTACATAAATAATATAATTATTTAATGTAATTAATTAAACTAAATAAATAAAATAATTTAAAATTTTTATTTTCATAAATAAATAGGAACTTAATTTGTATTTTTGTATAAAAATTATATTTATTGACAATTAAATAAAAAATATATTTAATTTATTTATGAATAATATAAATTAATCATACCATAAATAAAGACTTATCGCACCCATATTTCAAAGCAATAAGAACTTATCACGTCCAAATGTGAACGTGATAAGAACATAATAAATAATTTATTTAATTTATAATTAAATTAAATTTTTTATTATTTTATTTATAATTAAATAAATAAATTTTTTATTCAGTTTTAATAAATATTGTATTATTTATAATATAATAAATTTATTTTATTTACTAAAAATTATATTTATATATTTACACTTAAGTTTATATTCTTTATTTATATTTAACTACAGTAAATAATTAATATTTACTTAAATTTTGTAGTAATATGATTAAATAATTAACAAATAATATAAATAAATAAAATAAATATAATTTTAAATAAACAAAGACACTGTAGCATACTGTGCACTGTAGTGATTTTTATTAAAATAATAGAAGAATATTTTTATCCAAATTTGTCATGTTTGGCTAAATAAGTTAGAAATTTTAATTGTGGCTAAATTAGTCAAGTGCCCCCAAATTTGGCTATTTGCGAAAATTTTGCATGATGATTAGGGAAAGAGAGAGAAAATAAATTTATTTTATTTAATACAATAATTAAATATAAATTATCTTATTTAATTAAAATTTTTATGTTAAATGAATAGATGAGATGTGCCATATGTCCAAAATTAAATTGGGTAAAGATAAAATAAATTATTAACTGCCTATGAAGAGTAAAAATGTCATTGTACAAAAAAAAATTAACCTTTTTTGTAAACAAAAGGAATCCTATTAATAAATTGAGATAATTTTGAATTTTTTAAACACATGTGAAAAAATTAATAATTAGACCAAATTTATAGGACAAAGATGTTCTTTTGTTTATAGTTAATATTAATAGAGTTTTTATAGATAACTTTCTAAAAAAAGAAAAAAACTATAGTTATTTGGTTATCAGTTTTAACTTTTTTAAAATATTGTATTTATTGCATACACAAAATTTTTGAGATTATGTTATAAGGAAATAAAATAAAAATTTTAAATAAAATAGAGATATTTTAAATCATTTAACAATTTTTGAATTTTGTTTTTTTACTTTTACTTTTAAAAACTCAAAATTTAAACTTCTTTTAATAGAGGTAAAATAATTCTTTAATCTTAAAATTTTTTCTATCTTTATAAATAAATGATAAAAAAATAAAATATCAATAAAAATTTTAACATTAAAAAAATACTTTTAACTTGTGAAAAACCATATCAAACAGGCTCTAAATTTGCTTGTATTATATTAGCTTTATATTGTTTATTCTCTTTTCATTGCTTTTTTGGAGTGATCTTTGGGTACAACGTATAGTATAATATAGTTTATTTTTGTGATTTATTTTTTTTATCTACTTGTTGAATAATTTATTTTAAATATTACTCAATCATATATTAACACATATATTATCAAATATATGAATAATAAATTTTATTAATATAATAAATTTTTTTAAAAAATCCGAGAAAAAAGTAAAAAAATTTGGTCTTAAGTAAAAAAAATATATTAGATAGTACTATTCTAAAGTCAAATAATCTTACTATCAGATAGTACTGTTCTAAAGTCAAATAATCTTTCTCTCGTTTAGATAATAATGAATCTATATTATTTTAAAATTTAACCATATATTTACAACCACTCTTCTCAATAAGTATGATCACTAGAAGATAAAATTAAACCTCTTTCATTATTATTGTTCGAAACTCAATATATTAAATATTTTATTCAAAAAGTTTATGTATGAATTACTTCTCATTTTTCTTTTCTACTTTTCACTCTCACACTATATAAAGGGTTAGCACCCTTTAAATGGTAAGTAGTGTAAATAATAAATTAAGAATTAATAAAAATAATTTAATATATAATAACTCTATATAATAAAAATATATAAATATTATAACTCTCATACATTTAAAAATTATATTGAAAATAATGTTGTAATCATGAATACGGGTAGGGAGAAATGAACTGAATCATTCGAATTAATCAATTCAATTCAATTGGATAGATATGATGGGTTCTAGTTAGGTTTTGAGGTAGTAGAATTGATAAAACATTTTAAATGTTCCTCTAACTTAATTACGAATCTAATCAAAAATTGACACGAAATTGATCAATATATATGGTAAACTTGTTAGCACTTGATTATGTTGATCTCCGCAACAAAACCCTCAGCTTCTATGGGGACCAAAAATAGGTTAGGGATAATGCCCTAAAAGCATGTACTTGTATTATTTTTATAAAATTAATAAAGTTGTAATTTTATACTTGATGAGTGTTCATAATTTTATGACATAAATATCTAAAAATTCCTTATTTATTTATGTAATCATAACTTTAGTATATAATTGTTATATACAAGAGGATTAAAGTTATGAATAATAAACAGAAAAAGTCTGTAATAAATTAATTAAAGTTTGGGATCTTTAATTAAATATTACTAGTGCGGTCCATAAACATTTAAAATGTAGTGATCTTATCTAGATCACTAATGTAATAACATTATGATGGAGGCATTATATATAATATGATTATATAGAACTGGACCAAACATAGTTTGAATTCTTATGTAAAATACCGTTATTAATTAAGAATTCAAATAACGTCAACCGATGATTATATACTGATTAATCTTAATCCTGAGTGATCATAAACTCCTATTTATGTCATTATGTCATTTGAAATACTCGTTACGATTTGTTTAAAGAACAGACTAAAAACTTGTATTTTTGTGACATTGTGAGATAAACGATTGTGAATATGATTTACAGATATAGAATCCATTCATTCCTAATGGAAGTTAGAAAAAAGGTTCTCTTAAGGGTTAATTCTAAAACTAAACTGTTAGAGCGCTCAATTTGTAATAATGTTACAAATTAACTGTTCACTGGTAAATTAATGGTACTTAAGGATAAAGAAATGATTAGAGAGGTAAAACGATAATTAACCTAGCTCTAATTATGAACCATTTATGGAGGGTTAAATTGCATGTAATGATTAAATCAATGGACTGCTCTTAAGTTTTCTTAGTAAATTATATCTATAATATAAAGAGTGTAATTTCAGGTTTTTAGTAGAATAACACTGGAATTAATAAATTAAATTAATTAATTAAATAATTTAATTAATTATTCAAAATTTATTGGAGCTTGAAATTGTAAGTCCATAAGTCCTCAATACCACCTCTTTCGTTATTACAGTGAACAAATAAAAAGGATTGTGTTATTACACAAGTTGTTAGTGTCCAAAAAGTAGTTTTCAAATTCGTATAGTTTATATTTGGATAAAATTAATTAATTAAGAATTAATTAATATAGATAAGATCTTATCCAAATATAATTAAATATTTAATTTAAGAAATTAAATAAATAAAATCTTAAAGATAATTTTTAAAATTATCAAAAATATTTTTATTTTAATTTTAGTGTTTTTCTTTCATTAAAAGATCAATAATGCTCAAATGTTGAGTATTATATGTTAACTATAAAGAATAGGACTCTATGTGGTTTACATGAATTAGGTCTCCTTTTAAGAGATAATAATTTAATTAATAAATATTATTAATTAAATTATTATTTTAAAATAACAAGACTAGTTTAAATAAAAGACAACACACATACGTGAAAAAAAAAAATGCAAGATACATATATTTTTTTTAGAAGAAAAATAAAGAAAGAAGTCCACTCTTCCTCTCACCGTAGAACAAGAGGCTTAGTTTGAAATTCTTTGGTGGAAGAAAACTGTGCGTGGATTCAAGGTATGTTATTGTTAAATTTTATTTACTTTAACATTAAATTCATATATTCATAAGATCTTTAGATAAAAAGTATTTTTATCTAATGAAAACAAAGATTAAAGAATTTTTATTTTTCTATTTCGCTGCGTTATAAATATCATAATAATAAAACCTTCCATGATATCAAAGCAATGATTTTTTGAATATATAATTTATTTTATTTAAATCATGCTTTATTTTTATGGGTATGTATGCTTGAGTAGGTATTTATATTTTTATAATATTCATGTGATGAATGATTGTTTTATAAATGAATAATTTAGTTATTAATTAAATGCTCTTTTAAAATTAATTATAATATTTTTTTTATTAGATGAAAGTTATGTAACCCATAATAGGGTATTTATTTGTTTTTGTAATATATATTTTTTATATTTTTTTGGTGAGCGGAAGACAAAGAGAAGCAGAAGAAGTCAAAAACAAAATTTGAAATTTATTGACAAGAAGAAAAGGCACAGTGCCACATGACCCCTTTTTACTTATATATATATATATATATATATATAAAGGTAAATGAAAATAAAGAAGACAAAAGTCGTCCAGGACTTTTGCCACACGAAAGAACAAATTGTTGTTCCTTTTGCCGTGCATTAAAAAGTAATTGGTGGAATTAATTGTTCTTTTAAACCAATTACTCATTTTTAAAGATTTAATCCGGTAACTAGAATGGCTATACATCAATTGTAGTGTCAGAAGGCATGGTACAAGCAGCAGCTTATGGCGGTCGTTGCTATGGCAATAAAATGAAGGTTGATGTCTTAGGTGGATTGCGGTAACGAAGGAATGTTTTTTTTTTTTTGAACTTTAGAAGCTCAAATTTTAAAAAAAAATTGTTTAAGAGTTAGACTATTTTACAAAATATAAAATGGGTCTAAGAAAAATTTTTAAGTTTAAATATATAAAATTATAAAGAAAGTGTATTGAGCTCGTTGTGGACTTGAGAAGATTACGTGCAACTAGGTCTGCGTGCATGTATTTTTTATGTAATTTATTTACTTTTATTTTATGGGTTGTAATTTAAAATTTTATAGGACCCGGCTAAAGTTATATTAAATATTTATTTGTATTATTTATTTATGTGATGAATTATAACATGATCATGCATAATTATATGTCAAGCATTGTACCCACTTATATTATTGTAATATGACATGCATACATGCTATAATTAATATTTAAATAATTTTATTTTATTATATCATATTATAATTAATAAAATTAAATTAATGGATTTATTAGGATGTTTAGAACTTGTATAATTAATCAAATAATGTGAAATTAGATTTAATAGTTAAATTTGTAATTTTATATTATTTTAGGTAACTTGAATTAAATAGTTTAATTTAGGATTACTTAGAAAATTATTAATAAAATTATAGATTTTATTATTTATAAAAATAAATAATTAATCTAGTAATTGAAAAACTAGGTTCATCTAAATTGTTAGGCCTATTTAATAAGAATAGTTAGACTAATGAACCTAGGCCCAATAAAATTGGACTTTATTAGGATTAATTAACTATACTTAGTAATTTGTTATATGAGATATAATAATTTGCTGAAGTTATAAAACATAAAGATGTTTTATAAATTATAAAAATACAAAGTTAAAAATAGTGAGCGGGAGAGGGTACATGACAATGAACCCATCGGTCTCCATTATTAGTACAACATCGTGAGATATAGGTGGCGCCTCGCGATGCTTTAATTTCGTCCTCCTTACGGAGGTAGTCCGCTTATTTCAATAACAAGGTTGACTTCCTAGAGATAGAATTAAGTGATGTATTTCATAATTGATTGACCCTACGGTGACAGTTTTTTAGTTAAGTCATCTTAATTTAAACTAATGGGTTACACTCACAAAAATATAATTAAGAGGTTAATCATGTTTTGATCGAAATAAATGGTAGTTAATAGGTAAATAAAAATATGAGATATTTTAAAAATTTTCTATTAATTTGAGATAATTTCATTTTCAATTTAAATTTAATGTGACCTACCCTACGGTGGCACATTAGTTATTAAATTGAACTATCGTGAATTACTATATATATTTATGTGTTTAAATAAATGCACTCATGCATTGTGTTTACTATTTCAAAAATCCTTATGATATTTCTTCAAGTATTCTTAAAATTGCTTTATTTATTTCAGCATCATGTCTGAAACAAACCCAATCATAGCCCTCTTAGCAAATGAAAAATTGACCGGTGATAACTTTATAAAATGAAAAAGCAATATGAATATTGTGATGATCTGTGAGGACCAAAAGTTCATCCTTATAGAGGAGTATCCTCCAGAACCTGCAGCCAATGCTCATCATAATGTACGGGAGCAATATAAGAAGTGGATACAGGCCAATAATAAGGCCCGCTGCTATATGCTTGCCAATATGAGCGATGTGCTTAGAATAAAGCACGAGCACTTGGAGACTGCACATTAGATATGGAATTCTCTCCAAGCGATGTTTGGCCAGCAATCAGAACAAAGCCGCCATGAAGCTACTCGTAGCTACATGATTGCTAAAATGAAGAAAGGAGTTCCGGTGCATGAACATGTTTTGAACATGATCAATTTAATGCATCAGGCAGAGATTTATGAAGCCACCATAAATGATAAGACTCAAGTCAGCATCATTCTAGAGTCTCTTACTCCAGCATTTTCACAGTTCAAAATAAATTATATTATGAATAAGCTCTTATATAGTATGACTCTACTACTTAATGAACTGTAAACTTTTAAGGCTATATCAGATAAGCCTAAAGAGTCTGAGGCAAATGTTGCTGAAGCTAAGCAGTCTTCTTCTAAGCAAAATAAAAAGAGGAAGAACATTGGTGGTGGTTCAGGTTATGGAGGAAAAGCCAAGAAAGCCTTTAACCGTAGTAAGAATAAAAAGAAAGACTCCAAAGTAAAGAAAGAAAAATGTTTTCATTGCAGAGTCGAGGAGCATTAGAAGAGGAACTGTAAAAAGTATCTGTTTAAGCTGAAGGAAAAGAACAAAGGTAAATATGATTTATTGATTTTAGAAACCTGTTTAGTGGAGGATGAACTTTGGATAATTAATTCAGAAGCCACTAATCATGTTTGTTCTTCCTTACAGATGCTTAGCTCTTCTAATAAGCTCACTAATAGGGATTTTACCATGCGGGTTGGTAATGTGGCAGTCGTTTCAGCTTTAGCAGTGGGAGTGGCTCGATTGAATTTTAGGAACAATTTTTTAATTTTAAATAATATTTATTTTATTCCTGGATTCAAAAGAAATTTGATTTCTGTTTCTAAGTTGCATGAACAATTGTTTAAATTTTTTTTTATAATAATGAGATTATTATTGGTAGAAATAGTTTAGGTATTTGTCATGCGAAATTAGAAAATGGGCTTTATGTTTTAAAGTCCGATGAGCCTTTATTGCATAATTCTAAACTATTTAGAGTAGAATATCCTAAATCTACTAAAAGGCAAAAGGTTTCTCTTAATGATGACGCGTATTTTTGGCATCTTAGGTTAGATCATATTAATCTGGATAGGATAAACAGATTAGTAAAGGATGGTCCTTTAAGAGAGCTAAAAGTTGACTCTCTTCCTATATGTGAGTCCTGTCTAGAGGGTAAAATGATTAAAAGACCCTTTTCAGTTAAGGGTAAAAGAGCCAAGGAACCACTTCAACTTATACATATTGACATTTGCAGTCCATTAAATATACAAACAAGAGACAGTTATAAATACTTTGCCTCATTTATTAATGACTATTCAAGATACGATTATATTTACCTAATGTAAAAAAAATTTGAGACTTTTATAAAGTTCAAAAAATTCATAATAGAAACTAAAAAGTAATTAAGTAAAACTCTTAAGCATTTTGTTGCAAGCAAGGGGATATTTTAACTTCAAAGTTTAATTTAAAATTATAATATATTCTTTTAAGTGACAAGGCATTCTGACCTCAAGATATTACAAAAGGAATTGAAAGGCGTTAATAATTTTATAATAATTCTAAAACATAACACTTCCAAAAAAAATAATTTTAAAATATTCAATGTAAACCTGAACTAATTAATGAATTTCTTTTTAATTTAGATTGCAAAAACGAAAATGATTGCACATACTCATAAAAAAGACAGTGAACTATTTTTCTTTATAATTTAAGTTTTTTTCTTTGGTTATAGTTTAATTTTTTTTAATACTTTCAATGTAACTAAATAAAAATAAAAGCACATTAAATAAAACAAAATAAAATTTAGAGATAACAATTGGATTGGGCTGTTCAAGCAAGATTGACCCAGCTCGATACGACGTATTGGGTTAAACTTTTCGACCTAATGGGTGAGATTTTGAAACTAAGATTGCACGGTACAAATTTTACTTAATAAATGCTACCAATCATTAGACCAAACAAAATTATTATTATTTTTGTTTCAAAATAAAATATCTATATTAGAAAACATGATTAAATCAATAACTACTTATTTACAAATATTTTTATTCAGTTATAATATTACAATAATAATTAAAATTATTAATTGTAACTATATTGAAATTTTATTTTATCATAATTGAAATTGTCTCCTAATTTTGATAATACTTAGAATTGTCATTAATGTAAATGTAATTAGAATTTCAAATTTAATATTTTTGTTAAAATATACGAATAAATCAATACCCACTTTTTAAAATATTTTATTTCATAAGCATATTAAGTCTCATCGTAATACAATATTGTAATATAATTGCAATTACAATATTTTAATAATGATTAAAATTATTAATTATAATTATATTATAATTGTATTTTATCACAGTCAATAAGCATGATAAAAACAAAATACATAATTGAGTTCTCCCAATATAACTTAGATAAATTAATGTTAAATCTAAACATAAAAATCACATAATTTAATTATTAAACCTCAAATTAAATTTTCTACGAAGAATATGTTATAAGTTAGAATAATTAGTATAAGTCAAAGTTTAGTTACAATATTTGCAACATAATGTTGTAGTATAATAATTAACTGTTTGTGTTGAACTTGATAATATAATAATCTGAAATCATTTTCATTGATTTGTGCATGTTATACTTGCAATTAGTCTTCGTCATCATTATATTAGTGAGGTTGAGAATGAGTGCTATTGTTGTTGTCTTAGCGTGCCTAAGAATTTATTTATAATAATCTACAATTTAGAATTAGATGAAAGAAAATTAAAAAATAAAAAAAAAATTTGAGAGATTTTCGAGAGTTTAAATAATTTCATAGAGTTGAGAGAGATTTTAGAGAGTTGAGCTATGTGAAAATGTGAATTAAAAATTGTGCTTGACACTTAATAAGCGTAAATTATATATATTATTTTTATTCTCTTAACTTGATTAATTGCTCATCTTAATAAGAATATTAGTTTGCTTATATATATATATATATTGTTATTTTATAAGTTTAGAGTCAAAAAATCAAATTAGGATAAAAGTTGAAAGAAAAAAGGGAAAATTTAAAAATTACTACGTTAACATACTACAATAAATCCCTTCAGCATTATAAATAGTGATTTACTATAGTAAAATCGTTGCCGCGGTAAATAGTATTTTGATGTGTAAAACTTTTAATGCCCCAGCACCAAAAGCATCTCGCTATAGCACCAAGTAAACAGTCGTGTGAATAGTACTATAAATAATACTACGTAGAAAAAAAAGAGAAAATCCTAGTTTAACTTATATTTAATATTTTATACTAATTTGAAAATATAAGGCTATAGATAAAAGACCCAAAAGCTTATTTCAAGAGTCAACAAGAAGGAAAATAAGATAAGAAGAGAGAGAAAAAGCAATTTTTGGAGAATCAAGAATACTAAAAGATTAAAAATTGTAACAAAATTAGTTTTATTTCTTCAACGTTTTATCTTTTTAGTTTTTTTTCCTATAATTTCTAATGCTTTTTATTTCATCATTAGCTAAATTTGTTTTATAAAGTTATTACTTGAACTCAATATGTGTATTTAATTATTGAATCTTCTTAATATTTATTTGAATTCCATTATTTATTATTCAAATTATATGCTCTTAATGCTTCATTATTCTGATCAACATTATGATCGAATTGGTTATACATTGATAAACTTGAGAGAGACATTATTATATTTAGACCTAAATAATTTGATGCATGATGGTAAAGTCAAATTTATAAGTTCTAAATTAGGATAGAGATAAATCTAGCTGGCATGTATGGTTATAAGACTTGTTCTTAATGAATCTTAATTTATTGTAGTTACCGTAGAAATATAAGTATTTAGTAAATTGAGATATACTTACTTAACCTTGAGAGACTTGTGAATATATTAGGTGAATATATTAGTGTCTTGATAAAAAATAATAACAATTGAAGGATAAATATTAAAAGATTTAACTTTAAAAAATATATTGAATGATAGTAATTAACCTTAAACTTTCTCTATATTGCTATCTTCTTGATTTATTTAAGTTATGTTATTTATTTTATGTACTTTATTTAAATATTTTGAATTTAAAGATTTAGTTTTCTAGCTAATTACTTGAAATATACAATTTTAATACTTAGTAGAAAATAAAAATCATTTCTCTGGATTCGACATCCTACTTTACAAGTTTCTTTAATACTTGTTACAGTAACGTGTACTTGAGCTTAAATTTTATGCTTAAAAACACAAAACAACATCGTTTTTATAGAACAATAAAAAAATACAATGTCTCTTTAGACTCTTGATTTACAGTTAAAAATTAAATAAATTTAAAGCAATATTAAAAACAATTATAGTTGCTAAGCTAATGTCCAATAGTAGTAGATAGCATGCAACCTGTAGGCACAAGCTTGCAAGGATATGCACGTAGCCCTATATATATACCATTTGTTAATTTTTATTTTAAAATTTGAATTTTTACAAGAATTAAATTTTTTTATTAAATTTTTTAAGCCTTGTGATTAACGCATTGGAACAGCCCATTGCATAAAAGGTCGTGTTTGACCTAGGCTTAAACTGTCGTGCCTACACTACTAGAAAACAGTGTTTTATGATGACATTTTGTGATAGAAATTTAGCCTTATCATAAATTTTTTATAGATCCTATCACAAAAATATTTCTATTAGTAATTTGTGATAGAAAACGAATCTATCACTAATTTGTGATAGATTCTATCATAATTGTAATAAAATATATCACAAAATAAGTGTTATGTAATAGTGATAGAAATATATATTTTTAAAATAAAATAATCTGACATGGCTATTATAAATATGATGTAGCAGATAAATTTTTTTTTTTTAAAAACAAAATTTGATTAAACATGACGTAGCAATTATGAAGCCGATGTACAGGTAGAAAATATTTTTTTAAAAAATGAAATAAAGTGACAGGACTCGACCCGAGACCCTCTACTATAGATCTCAGCGGCCCTGCCAGGCACCCCGACGAAAGTTCCTCCGAACCTAACTGGGTATGTTGAGAAATTCTGCGAGGTGAACCCCTTTTTAATTCTTATTACTATTAAGAAGGTCTAGTAATATATATGAAAATGACATCTTAATTTTAAAAACAAACGGACAGAGTTTCCCTTGTTTTTCAGAAAATCCATATAAACCTGTAAAGAATTTTCACTTCTAATTCCAACACATCTCAATTTTACCAATTCGAACCTCCGGTCCTTTACAAATCAAATTAACACAACTCAAAAAAATTTTATTTAAATCACAAAATGAGCATACTCATGTAAAGTAAAGATGATCATCAAAATCTCGAAATATTTTTTTTGTTGGTTCGAAACATACATACAAATATACATGCCTACTACTATTATGCATAAAGTAAAGTAGCACATTTACATGTACAAAAATAATCTTCGAATTCGGCCCACTACTCGGCAACAGGAGAATCAGCAGCTTGCGTACCGAGACCTGCACTTGGGAAAGGGGTTTAAAAATATAAAATATAAAACGGGTGAGCTAAAGGAGCTCAGTGAGTGTAAATGAGATTTCAATTACAAGAACATTATACAAAGATAGCAATTTCTAAAGTACATGCAGAAATTATGCTTCTAAAACGGATGTAAAACTGTAAAACGGTTTCTAATATTATATGCTAATAAAATCTTGCCGAGCGGGTTTTATCTACATCTTTGGAAAACTATATTCAGAATCTGTATAACATAATAACTGTTGTGTGCATAAATGCTATCGGTAAATCGAAAACTAGTAAAATCTTTGCTCGGCCATTTTCTTTCTAAACTGTACCAATGGTAACCCTAAAGCTCTATACCCACGCAGCGACTCAACTAGTACCGCATACGTGAGTAGGTCACGGGGCACCTCAACTAGTAGCACCGACAATGACATCTCAAGACATCTCACTGGCTATGCAGCGGAATCCTACATCGCATGCATATAGCGAGATAATATCCCGTACACATAGAGCGACTCACATGACTCGATATCCCGACTTCCTGGAGTTAGTGACACACCCCCAAGACCTGCCCATGTGCACGGGATATACCGGCCGGGTCTAATACGATCATCACCACTACAATCTGAGCGTACCAATGGCCTTTAAAACTAATGCAGAATTTTAAAACTGTTTCGCAAATCGATCATGTAAAAGCATGTCTATGAATATATCAAGATCATAAATCATGTTTATGCATCGAAAGCTCTTAAAACATACATAGTCATTGTGCGAAAACATAATAACCGAAAAGTAAAAGAAATGGCAGATTTCTACTCACAACTGCTCCGCGCTCAATTTCGCTCCCAATTTCTGCTCCCGTTAACCCTCTCGGTTATCTTCACCTACGCGCCATAAATGACATTTAGAACTAAATTGAATGCTAGAATCTCATTTAACTACTAAATGCCCTAATCGGCATACAAAGCCTGGATGTAAACTACTTTTCGGTTTTAGTTACGGACCCATAATCGAAGCTAACTTACCATCCAGCGCCCTGAAAATTATTGAACACCTTATAACTTGGTTGGACATAATTGCCCTTTACCTTTCCCATATGGACAATTATGTCCCATTTTCTTCATTTTTGATTTTTCCATCAACCATATACATTTAATTCACAATATGCACCATTTACACAACAATTCAATCAAAACACCACTCAATTCCTAACTTCCCTAAAGTGGCAAAATTTTACCCTAGGTTCCAACACATTCCTTTTCTCAATTTCTTGTTCCAATTACAACAAAATCATGCCAATTTCATTCTAAAGCCCTAATTACAACCAATTGAAATCTCTACAACAAAATCACCAAAAACCCTAATTCTCACCTTGCCAATTTCTTCAAATTGATGACTCCTTCAAGCTCCACACTAGCATTCAACTCAATCTAAGCCAAGAATACACATAAGAATATCAATTAAAGCATTCTTGAAATCTCACTTAGCAAACTCATAAAAGATACTTTTCTTAACTCTTTTTCTTGAATTTCTACTAATAGAGACTTCAATTGAGCTTAGGGATTGGTTTGTAAACTTATTTTGGCTTGATTACACATGAAAATTCATGAAAACAAAACTTGAAAGGTCACTGTAGCAGCCCCCCTTTCCAAGCTCGAATTTTCTCTCTTTTGTTCTAATTGTTTGCTTTTGATCTTCTTCAAAATTCTACACACTTGCAACATATTTATAGTCCTCCCTCAATTTACCATTTTGCCCTTCAACTTTCTCAAAATTACTAATTTGCCATTAGTTGAAAACTAATTATGTAATTAGTTCATTTGTAACTATCTAGTTGGAATAGTCCAAAGAACTAACTAGAACTTCCAACTTGGCAATCCATAAGATTTCTTCTAATTGGTCCATTCTCTAATATATGGATTATGTTTCTCAACAAAGGCTTGTTCCATTCATAACCCTTAAATGGAAATTCATGTAGTAAATTAGAATTTTCTTTTCCAAGCCAATAGAGAAAAATTCTAAAAATATTATAGGGTCGTCCGGCGCACCAATCGAGTGTGAAATTATCAAATTAGGTCTAATATCTCTCACGTGCACTATAAAGGGAATATTTCTAATAGGGTTAAAATTGAGTAACCCTACGGTGTCTTATTTGTTCTATACCAAAATCTAGGCGCCAATACTACTAATAAGGATTAGATATTACATAAAGTTTAATGTGGCAATTACAAAGTGATATAGCAGATGAAAATTATTATTATTTTTTTAAAATAATAATGAAATTTGACGTGAGAAGTGTAAAAATAAAGCTTTTAATAAATAAATAAAATCTGGCATGACAGTTGAATTTTTTGGTAGATGGCTTAAACAATGTTGTATTGGTTAGTGGAAGACTCTAGAATCTCACTTTCTTTACTCTTTTCTTGTTTGTTTACTATGAAAATCTCAAAATCTTTCCTTGGTACTAAAAGACTGTAGCATTTCATTAGACATGCAACTTAGTCAAGAAGAGGAAAAGAAGGTAGATGTTAAGAAAAAGCGCTCAAGGTCTGCCTCTTACTCTAATTCTTAAATGTGACAATGACGTTAGTGTCATTTAGCACAATGCTAATTCTCCAATGCTTAAGTCAGAAAAGGTTGTTTGGTAAGAAAAAAAATATTCAGTAAGAATCTGAGAAATAACTGCTGTAAGAGGAAAAGTGTGTGTCCTCTGCTATGTTTTCCTCACATATTTATAGTATCAATTTTTTGAAAGTATTTCTTATACTTCTCCTCATCGGTATAGTGGTTGAATTGGGTAGATCTTACTAATTTTGGGTTATCCTAATTTTGGATTATCTCAATCTTCTAGCATGATTTATGGGATTCTTACCTAAAAACCTTCAAGTTTTTTTCTGTTTACACCTCAATTTTATTTATAACATTAGTTTCATCTTTAAAAGTGTTTCCATGATAAAATGGTTGCTCTTAGGTCGGCTTGGTAATCCTTTGGTATCCTTTTTATCTGTCTTAGCCACGGTATTCTTAATCCTGGTCGAGATTATGTGGAGCTGATGTACAAGTATCTTAAACTAGACTGTTAGTACTTTTTGATGGCCTGTGTCGTCCTAGGCCTAGATTCAATGATAGGTCCATATAGGGATGTCTTCAAAAGGCTCGATCATCCTGCGCCTGATCATGATTTGTAAGGGGGAACAGGGGTCCACTAGCTTCTAGTTTTGACTTGTTCAAAATTGAAAACTTATTATATATTTCTTTTTGTTATCTACTCGGGTCTTCTTCCCATCGGTTGAAATTTTTACTTTGCCCCTGTTCAATTTTCTATATTTCATACCGGCCTAGATCTGTACTTTTAACACTGTTTCTCTAATCGAACTGGTCTAGATAGGTTTTTCTAATCCTTGAACTATATTGAGCAACTTGGTTTAAATTTTTCAGTACAACGATTCTTAATGTACTGAGCTATTTAACATTTGCTAGGGTTCTTTTAAAGATCTTTGTGCAGTTAGGGATACCTATTGTTCTTTGAAATTCTATTGAGTGATGATGATAAGGATTTATGAAAACATTATCCCCTATATAAGCGAAATGACATCTAATACATGAAAACTAATTGTAACTATTGATTCTTTTCAAATCTAAGGGTAGGGGCAACTACAACTAGGACATCATATCTCTTTAGAATTTTAGTGACGTTTAAGCAACAGAGATGATCTGGTCCATTGAATTTTCAAATTTCAATTGTCCGAATTAGGACTTTTAAAAAGACATGCATTTATTGCTTTAGGAGATTGAAAAGTTGTGTCGACTTCCTCATAGGGGCGTCTTTCTAGCTTTTGTTGATCTTTTATGTCTATTTAATCTGAACGCTTATGATTCCTTCATTTTGTTGGCTATAAATAACAACCTCTCTTTATGCCTTTTTCTATTTACTTATAATTATTCTCTCATTTTGTCTTTGATCTTGATTTCTTGGTCTTGTTGTTGTAAACATCAATGTTGCTGAAAATCTCATTTGATTTTAAAGCTTCGCTCTGGTAATTGTTTCTTCTTTTTGTGTTTCCTTGCTTTAGTCTTTATTAGGTGTGAGAATGTTTTTCCATTTCCTTGCCATTTCTGGGTTTTCTATTTTTGTTTCTTGTTTTCTAGATATCAATATGATTTTCAAGATGCTTATGGTTACCTTATTTTATCTTATTCCTGGGTGTGATTGTCTTTGTCCTTGCCCCTATGTGTCTTCTATAGTTTTAGTTTTTTTTTTTCGAAAAACATTCCTTAATTTTCTCTAATAGCATTTAGAAGGAATCTAGGTCTCTCTGTCATTAATATGGCTGAGGAAGAAGAAGCTGTCAGCTCTAAGGTCTCACTTGTCAGAAAGACTGGTAAGGCTAGTAGTACTGGAAGGGCAGAGGTGTCCATGTCAGCTAATGACCTACCTTCCTCATCTTTGACTGTCAGGCTAGTAGTACTGGAAGGGCAGAGGTGTCCATGTCAGCTAAAGACTGAGGTCGATCCGATCTTATTGTTAGGGAAAATCCAGGGCATAATCTTGTTGACCTTGGTCAAGATGTGGATGCTGTGGATTTCAAGTTGGAAGTTAGATATCGCATGTCTAGCTAGAGTAAGGCCGATCTAGGGTCCCTTTAGTCAACCTACAATATCCTCGAGTCAGCCACTTTTAGGCTACTTTCTTTAGATGATTTTTTTTAGTAGCCTTATAGAAGGCGAGGTGACCATATATGTAGAATTCATGAGGTTAGGTCTTAGGCTTTCTATGTAGTCTTATTTTTTCAGGATATTAATGAGCTTAAAAGTAGCTTATTCCTAGCTAGTTTTCAATTCTTAGAGGGTATTAACTGGTCTTTACGTCCTTTAGGCAAGGGCAGGGCTGTTCCCCTAATGTTTTTAGAAGCAATGCTAAAAGCCAGAGAAGTTTCTACTATTTATCTTTCTATGGGCTCTGAACTCTAGTACATAGTCACCCCTCCTCTGTTAAAAAGTGGAAAATGGAGTATTTTTTGCTGAGGGTGACTGAGGTCAAAGATTCCCCAAGAGAAATGAGAGAGAATAAGTCATCCCCACTGATTTTTCTTTGAATTCATGTTTCATTTCATTTATTCTTTTATTTTGTGATCAATTCCTTCTGTTATATATTGTAGTGACCTGGGCAAATAACATTGAAGTGAACGAAGATAGGCTTAGTCGGATCACTATAGCCCTTGACCATATCTGTCATGTCCAAGACTTATTTTCACTAGCTAGCCTCGTCCAATCTAGCTTAGTAACCTCTGTTCAATGCAAGTCGTGTGTTCAAAGTAAGCATTACTCTTTTAAATTCACTTCTCTTGCTTTTCCTTTATTGAACTTACTGATGATTCATCTTGTACAAGAATATTCGAACAAGAAGGCAATGAAATGATAAAGAAGAGCTATACAAAAGGCTGTAATGCATCATTTGCTAGTAGAGGTGCCATTAACCCTGACAATGTCATGGGGATATTATTCGACTTCAAAGAGAAGAGTCAAACTGGCAGTTTACATAGCCCCCAAAGAGGAAGGGTGACAAGTCCTACCCAGGGAAGAGGGCATGTGCAATCTAGTGCCCAGAGGAGAGGTCAGGCTACCCAGTGCTCCCCTCAAATACAATGCTCTTGATCCCCTTAGGTGCAGAATAATGGTCGAGCTCATCGACTCAAACTTCAATGCAAGCACCATCTTATTCTCGGGCTATGGGAACATCTAGTTTAAGGAGACATAAGGTGCCTCTAATAAGCAAGGGGTCCTCTCTCCTCTCGTCTCATTTAGCACTTGTCCTCAAGAGAAGGGAAGACCTTGCCTATTTGCTACCTATGATATAGGAAATTGAGAGATATTTGTCCCTAGCCTGGGTGGGTCAGTTTTATGTTTGGACCCTAACATGGGGTTCTACGCTGCTATGGGGTCTGTACTGGAAGTAAGGTCATTTTCTTCTCTCATTTTTATTCTATTTTCTTATTTTGATAATCTTCATTCTTCTAGTGAAGTTCATGTTTTTGTTATCTTAGTTTAGGATTGAGATACTAGACACGGTGTTTTAAGTCCATCGAGCTGAAAAGAGCCTTGCACGATCGAGAGTCTAGGTTTTGTCGGCCAATAGGGTGCCCGATCAGGAACGGCTGATGGCTGATCAAATGGGTCCTCATGTGGAGAAACTTGAGACTAGGTGTGTTGAGGCTGAGAGCTAAGTCTTGAAATTAGAGCATTAAAAACTGCTAGTCAAACAAAAGATGGCTAAATCTTTGGCTATGGAAGAGAGCCAGGCTACTGAACTAATGAACCAAATCGATGACACATGAAATGTAGCTTACTGTGGCTGGAAGGGAAAGAGAGCTGGTCGAGCAGACCAAGAATAATTTTCCAACTCGATTGGATAATCAGTATATTTTTTGGTCTACTAGTCACTAGAAAGGTTTTTGTCTAGGGCTAGTGGAAGGCTTCTAGAGGTCGATCACCATCTTTAAAGATAATTACTCAGAGATTGACCTCTAGTGGATATGGACTATGGGCATTAAAGGATCATTCTATGAAGGGGAAACATTTGAAACTCAAGGCGTTAGCAAGGTAGCCAAGCCTGCTGTTGGTGCTGTTGCCCATTCTTCAGATATTACTGCTCTTACTGATGGTGTTATTGTTGCTGTTGCTATCGGAGGTGATGCTGCTCCAGCAGTAATTGTTGCTGTTTCTGCCATAGCTGCCATAATCTAGTTAGCTATGCCTTCTATTAACTAGCCTCCTTCTACCACTGATCCTACTCAATCCCTATGACCAACTACAGTCTTGGATGACCCTTTAGCCCCAGCCAATTCTCTTTCAATCGGCATTGCTCTTAGATCGGCGATGATAATAGATTTAGAATCTAGTGACGCAGCTCCAGTAGTATGAGCTGGTGTCCTGCTTATATATATATATATATATATTTTCTTCACTTTAAACTTCATGCAACTCTTATCTTTATCAATGAATGCAAGTAATATTTCTTCATGATTTTATGCCTGTACTTTTCTTAATGCAAGATTGTTGATTATCTGCTCCCTTATAATCATTATAGAATAATATATTATTAAAAAAAGAAAAACAATCTAGGTGAATAAATCTATAATAATGTTGAATGCCTAAGACAATTATTAGTTCACAAAGATTATCTCTTTGAAGAGTTGATGATATTACCGAGCAGAGTAGGATAACTCATGATTCTTGAATGGGACCTAAGTTTATCAAGTTAATTATATAATTATCCCAATGAAAGTGTCACAAGAATTATCATTAAATCGATTAATGGATACCATTTATTAGTGTTGAGATTTGATTCTTTATGGGTACTTGGTTACCTTTAATATCTTGTGAACAGTCCTCCATTTGGGTATTACTTGTCTATAATAAACATCCTCGTAGGGTACACCTCATTAAGTCTTACTCGGTCCGATGGTCTGTGGGTAACCTCGTGAATGTCGCCCCCCCTACAGACCTTCTATAAGTATATCCTCATAGGGTATACCTCACTAAGCCTTGCCCGGTTTAGTGGTCCGGGGTAACTTTGTGAGTGCCACCCCTTACAAGCCTTATATAAACATATCCTCGTTGGGTATATCTTACTGAGCCTTACTTGGTTCGGCAGACTGCGGGTAACCTCGTGAGTACCGCTTCTCTATTGGCTTTCTATAAACATATCCTCACAGAGTATACCTTATTAAGCCTTACCCGGTCTGGTGGTCTGTAGGTAACCTCGTGAGTGCCGCCCCTTACAAATCTTTTTATTTTATTTCAAATAATGTTCATAGATGTTCGTGATTATTTAGTCCCAGGTTCAGAGTAGACGTTTATGTAGAAGCACATGCAAGAAATATAACAACTTTATTATAGATGATGTCCTTTCATAATGACTGAATAATATATAAAAGAAAACTAGACATAGTATTTCTTTAATAGCTTAGCATTCTTGGGTTTCCTTACGACTCGCCCATTTGTTCCATCCAGTTTGTAAGGCCCTTTGATTCTTTTGATAACTTTATATGGTCCTTTCCATGTTGGCATGAGAACTCCATCTGATCGAGTTTTTGTATTTAACACAAACCTTCTTAGTACCAGGTCGCCTTCTTCAAATTCTTTTACCTTGACCCTCTTATTATAGTATCTATCTACTTTCTACTAGTAGAAGGCTATTCAGATCTAGGCTCTTTCCCTCAATTGTTCAATTGAGTCCAGCTATCCCCTGATCAATTTGTTGTTGAATTTTTCAGAAAAGTATAGTACTTGGTGTGTTGGATTTTCGATCTCAGCGGGGATCATTGCTTCTCTACGGAATGCTAATAAGAACAGTTTTTCCCTAGTGGCAATTTACTAGTTATCTATAATGCATAGAATACATTGGAAGTTCTTTAACACATATTCTTTTTCTTTTAGTCAATTTCTTCTTGAACAGCTTCTTGATTATTTTTTTAGAGGACTCTACTTGATTGTTCATCTTAAGGTGTACAGATGAGGAGAACAAGGGTTGTACTCCTAACTATTTGTAAAATTCTGTATCCGTATATCACATTTCCCCATGTAAAATCTCTTACACTCTTTTTGGTTATCTTAGAAAGTGGTTCAATCTCTATCTATTTGGTGAACTAATCCACTGTTATGACCATATACGTGCACGCTTATATACCTTAGAGTAGGGGACCAATTAAGTCAATCCCCTGTAGAGCAAACGGCCAGGGTTCACTTACAGTTGTTAGTTCTTCAATGGGTGCTTGGATCTTATTAGTAAATCTTTGACATGCTTGTAATTTTTTGACCAGGTGTTTTGCATCCTGAAGAGTAGTTACCATATATCATAAACACCTTGTGGGCCAGCGCTTCTATCCTTGAATGGTTACCACATATCCCTTCATGAATTTCTTTAAGCACCTGTTTAGCTAGTAGTAACCTGTCATAAACACCTTATGGGCCAGCACTTCCATCCATAAATAGTTACCATATATCCCCTCATGAATTTCTCTAAGCACTTGCTCTGCCTCTGGAGGTCTTAAGTATCTCACATAGATATGAGAGAAGCCTCGTCGACATGGTACTTCTTTGATTACTAGGTATCTAGTGGCTCGATATTTAACTTACGACCTTTTTTATTGACTAAAAGAGTTCTGTTCTAATTATAGTCCCTGATTGGATACATCTAGCTTGATTCAGACTTAATTTTCATCACATGTTCCTCTCGTTGTATGCTGGGTTTAAGAATAAACTCAACAAAAATTGTTCGAGGTAGCCGAGCTTCATCATTTAAAGCTACCAGCTCAGTGGTTTTCACTTTTAGGGATCATTTATATCTTTGCTTCACTAAACTATCTGATCCAATCTCTCACTTTAGCCAAACAGGTAATCATTTTTTCTTCATTTGCTTTAAAATTGTCGTTTACTTGATTCACTATTAGTTAAGAATTACTTCATATCAATATCTTTTTGCTCTTAATACCTAGGTTACTCTTAAATCGACCAGTAAAGCTTCATACTCCACTTCAGTGTTGAAAGCTTTAAACCAAAAATGAAACGCATAGCTGATTTCATCTCCTTCTATACTAATAAGGACGATCTCAGCTTCGCTTCCTTAAAGATTTTATGCTCCATATATGCAGAGTATCCATAATACCTATTTATCCTATAGATATGGCTCTTCAAATTTCGTGAAATCATGAGTGCATTCAGCTACAAATTTGGCCAATGTCAGACTCTTAAAAGCTATTCGGGGTTTGTATTGTATATCAAAATCATTTAGCTCTAGAGCCCATTTAACCAACCGATCAGATAAGTATAATTTATGCAAGATTTGTTGTAGCGGCTAGTTAATTAAAATAACTATTATGTGAGCTTGGAAGTAAGGTTGTAGCTTTTTTTTAGAGATCAACAAAGCCAAAGCAAATTGTTTTGAGGAAGGATATGGCTCTTTGAGTTGGAAAATGCCTTGCTGATGTAGCATACTAATCATTGGACCCCTCCATTTTCTTTGACCAATACTGAGCTCACTGCCCTATTTGAAACTCCTAAATAAAGCATTAATACATCATTTTAGACTGGAACAGCGAGATAGATAGATTCGGAGAGGTAAGTTTTTAACTGTTGAAAGGCTTGCTCATATTCTGCTATCCATCGATTCTTATCTTTTCTCGTTATTGCTTGGAAAAACTCGAAGCATTTATCTGTAGCTCGGGAAATGAATCTATTCAGGGTCATAACTTTTCTTATGAGTCACAGAATTTCCTTCACCGTGCTTGGAGACTTCATTTCTAAGATGGCTTAGACTTTGTCTAAGTTGGTATCTATCCTTTTCTTATTAACCAAAAAACCTAAACATTTTTCTGACTTACCCCGAAGGCACATTTTTTCAAGTTTAATTTCATTTTGTTTTTTCTCAATATTTCAAAGACTTCTCTAAAGTCTTGCTTATGATTTTTTACTTTCATGGATTTAGCTATTATGTCATCTACATATACTTTTATATTTCTGCCAATCAAGTTTTTAAAAAGTTTATCCACCAACCTTAAATATGTAACTCCTATATTTTTTTATTCTGAACGGCATCACCTTGTAACAATAGATCCCTTGAAGAGTGATGAAAGATGTTTTCACTTGATCTAGAGAAAACATCGAGATCTTATTATACCTAGAAAAATCATCCATGAAACCAAGTAACTCATGCCCAGCTGTGGCATCGATAACCTGGTTAATTGTTTTGAGCAGGAAGCTATCTTTTGAGCACACTTTGTTCGGATTGGTAAAATTTACACACATCCTCTATTTTTCGTTAGCTTTCTTCATTATGACTACGTTGGCAAGCCAGTCTGGATAATGGACTTCTCTAATAAAACTAGTTGTCAATAGTTTATCTACCTTTATAGTTACAGCTTCCTTCTACTCTTGGTTGAATATCCTCCTTTTTTATTTGACTGGACAGAATGTGCAATTGATGGCTAACTTATGAAAGGGCAGGGCAAGATCTATTCTAGGCATGTCTTTGTGAGACTATGAAAAGATATATGTGAATTATTGTACTAGTGTGATAAAACCTCTCTTTAACCATTGATTCTAATTGAGACTATGTTTTTTTTTTTGGGCCCCCAATTTTGACCTGTATTACCTGCAACTCCTCTATTGATTTTAGCAACCCAGTACCTTCTTCTCTTTGATCAAAAGTAAAGATATAGAAGGCCATTTTTGTAGACACTGCATAGTAGCTCTTGGCCATCTTTTAATCTCCCAATATTACTCATGTACCTTTTTTAGATGAAAATCTGAGTTTTAAGTAATGTATGGATATCACTACATTTGTATTTCCTGTAAAACGTTGACTTAAGAGGATTCTCATACAGTTTCTACCCTATAGTTAGAGGAAGGGCTACTATTCCTACTGGTACCACATAGCTTTCTCCAAGCCCCTGTAAAGGAGTTTGGGTTTTTTTATGTACAAGTTTTTAATTTTCAGCTCATTTAGTGTTTCTTTAAAAATAATACCGACCGAGCTACCTGGATCAATGAATACTCAGTTTATTTTCTTACCAGCCACTTATACCTCGATCACAAGAGCATCATCACGAGGGTAGCTCACCCTTTGTGCATCATTCTCTTTTAACATGATTGGTACTTCCTGTTATAACCTAAGTTTCATGGTTTAAGGCATGTTATATATGACTTGATGTGCCCCATAGAGTACTTTGAATAATTTTTCCTTTACCTACTAGAGTCCTTAGTAAGTGTGGGCCCACTTGAGATGATCATTATTGAATTATAATCTGGTCTACTCATTTATTTTATCTCTACTAAGTTCTTTTACCAGCCACCTAATTTTGTAACTCAAGGCATTCCTCTATGGTATGCCCCGTATTTCTGTTTAGATCGTACCAGCTTTTTGGGTTTATCCACTACTCTACCTATTTCCCTTTGAAATTTCGGTTGAGTAAGCCTCTGTCCTTTATGGCTTTGTAAACATCATCTAGTGGTACTATTAAAGGCAGAAAAGTTTTTATCCAAGCTATCCTTCTTTCCTTGGTTGAGTGTTCTTACTTATTTACAAGGCTTCTCGGTCACTCAGAGTAGTAATATGAGATGTTTTATCAACCCATTATTCTTCCAATTATACGCAGATTACAGTTGTTTAAAAAGTTAGCCCTTTGTTGGGGATTGTATTCGTTGTTTGCCTTTTGGTATTTCTATAGGAGTAAGCATCCTGACCTGCCTTCTAGGGGGTTAGTGAGGAATCGCTTTGCTTTCCCTACCTCTTTTATAGTGATGTACTTTGACGCCTTATTATATACTACTGCATAATGTGACACATTACTATCAGATAGGTAATACCAAAACTTGTTCAATTTCAACCCAGTTTTGAGGGCTTCTAAAGTAATGAGTTAGTCAAATGCTCCTAATAAGATTACTTCCTTATGAAACCTTTAAATAAAATCTTTTAAGCTCTCATTTTGACCCTGCTTAATATGCTTTAACTGCCCTTGATCCTTTGTCATGTTATAAGAGCTAGAAAACTTTTTCAGTCAGCTCGTGGTAAGACAAGATGCTCAACTGCTTCAAACCTCTATACTATAGAAGACCTGATCCCTTTAGATTCATATGAAAAAGTCAGCACATCTGGTGTTTCCTCAATCTTGTGATTGATAACAGATTAGTAATCGGATCCACGTAGTGATTGAAGCTGATGACTTCCCAATAGGTGGAAGTGCTTGACAATTGAAACCTGCTCGAGAGTTTCATATCCCTTAACTCATCTATAAATTAAAATCTTCTTTACTTTTTGACTTTTTCAGTGGATGTTATTTTTTTACTATTTTCATCCAAGAAGCTCTTCAATTTTTCTTCCAAATCCTGAACTTTATCCTCCAGAGGCAGTTTGGCATTACGGTGTTATTGTATCTCCTAATTAGTTAGTTAGAATTTTTAACTTGTGATACCTTCTTTTAAAGGGGTTCTCGCTTCTACCCGACTATCCCAACTAGGTTACATGGAGTTTAAAACTTATCCATTCTTTCTAACTGGTCTAGTATTTGAGCCTCTATTGCTTAAGATTCTTACCTAGCATCATTTTCACCATTTCTTGCTACTTCTTCTCTCATTCTATTTCGGATAAACTCAATCATGAGTTGCTTCAACTCTTTTATTTTTTCCCTCAAAACCCGTAACTCTTTTTGCACTTTAGCCGATAGGGAATTCTTCGTTTATTGAGCAGGCCGATTTTTGCACACCTCATTCTTATCTTGGTTTAAGGCTTGTTCAATGGTAATTAAGTTCCAGCTACTGGATTATTGTTCGACCATTCTGACTGTGATAGAATGATGAGGCATCTTTTAACAAAGCTTTTCATTCTAATTTTCACATACGGCGCCAAAAACTATTAACTGAAAAAATAGTTTTCTCAGGCCAACCAGCTTTGAATTTGTTTAATGCAGGAATCAATGTACTAGGCTTTGCTTTATTGGGCCTCAAAAGTTGAATTTTGTCTTCCTTCTTCTTTGACAATCGCAATCGAGCTTTTGCAAAACACTGAAAACTATCATTAAAACCTCGCCGGGGTGGGTTCTGGTAAAGACTCTCTAATGCTTAAGTTAGAAAAAGCTGTACAATGAGAGACAAAGGTTCAACATGAATTTGAGAAATAACAATTGTGAAAGGAAAGGTTTGTGTCCCTTATGCTTATCCTCGTTGATGTAGTGGTTGAATTGGGTAGGTCTTACCAATTTTAGGTTATCATAGTTTTGGATTATCTCGATCTTCTAGTGTGATTTGTAAAATTCTTTCCTAAAAACCTTACAGTTATTTTCTATTTGTACCTCTATTTCCTTTATACCATTAGTTTCCTCTTTATGAGTGTTTCCGTTATAAAACTAGCTGCTTTTAGGTTGGCTTAGTAATCGTCTAGTATTTTTTCTACTATAAAAGTGGTTTGATGCTTCGTACCAAACTAGTCTTCTTTATCTGGCTTAGTCATGGTATTTTTAATCCTGGTTAAGATTACATGGAGCTGATATGTAGGTATCTTCAACCAGATTGATTCGGGCGGTAAAGCCAGTTTCTCATAAATGATCCCATTTTTAGGCCTATTAGTACTTTTTGATGGCTTGTATCGTTCTAAACCTGGTATTCAAAGATAATTCCATATAAAGATGTCTTCAAAGGGGCCGATCATCCTGGGCTAATGACGATTTGTAAGGGGAAACATTACTAATTGTTATAATTATTATACTTTTCTATTATTATCTCTAAGTTAATGATTTTCTAGTAGTTTGGAATATTGTTTCTAGATTTTTGATTGATTGCTAAAGTTAGTTTGGTTGTTTTTTATTCTCTAATTTTTTGGATGACCTTAGTTATAAATTTCTAGATAGTTGGTTAATATTGGAAAATTGGTGACAATTCAGATTCTCTGGTCTTTAATATACTTTAGATTTATATAATAATAATAATAATAATAATTTCAACCAATGCTGGTGGGGAAGTTCTTTCTTTTTTGGTAAATAATGAATGTCATGTTCGTATTATCCTTTTTATTTTAGTTAACTAGTTAATAGAGAGAGCGATGTATGGTAAATAATAAATACGTGATAATATTTTCTTGGAATTGTGACTTGCAATGAGGGAGAATTTGAGGGATACAAAGAAAGCGTTCAACAAAATAGAAGATTATATGAAGTCTCTTCAAAGTGTTAGGCAGATCATTGGAGAAGTATTCAGACCTCTTGACAATGAGCGATGTAATTACTCATTTGAACTTCCACTTTCAATTCATATCTTGTAAATTAATTTTCAGGTTGATTTATATTGTAGCTAGATTTCAGTCTAAGAATATGGCTTATAATTGCTTTTATGTGTTTCAATGATTGTTAAAGCAAGTAGAGACCCTTGGTATGTAATTGGTTGCCACAATAAAGTGGATAAAAAGAAGTTGACTTTAGGAACAAGAGTGGTTTATATGACAATAATCACTATTATGGGGGCACTTCCTCGTGAAGTAAGTTATAGTTAATCTTTTTTGGAATGCAAAATTTCAATTTAGTAAATTGAAATTAATTAATTAATAAAAATTTATGAACTATACGAATTAAAAAATTATTAAAAATTAAATTGGTTTTTTGTGGCTAATTCAATATTCATCTAAATTGTAAAATTCTACTTTGTTATTTTTATGATATAATAGTGACATTGTTACATATGTGGTGTGGTTTGGATAACAGGTTGATCCAATTGTTTATAACATGTTGTATGAAGATCCTAGTAATGTTAGCTACTCTGCTGTGGGTGGTTTATATAATTAGATTAGAGAATTAAGGGAATCTATTGAGCTACCACTTAACTATCCAAAGGTAATAAATTTTTTTGTTATAAAATGAATAATAAAGGAAAGAGTTAATGATAATTCAGATAAAAACCTTTGAAACGTATTATAAAAATTTGAGAAGTATTGAAAGTGAATGAATTATAAAGGCAACTGTACACATATATATAGGCGAATAAGAAGGTGAAATTCACCAAAATCCCCCTCCTTCACCGCCTTTACTAACAGCCTCACAACACTCCCTCTTACATTCCACTACTTAAGTTATATTTTACATGTACTAAAAAGAACCCTAGTGGAACCAAACTAAGTAAAAATAAATAAAACTCTATAATGTACAGTGGTAGTGAACGTGCTTCAAGACTGCCATATTAAAAACTTTACTAGTAAAAATCAGTGGGATAAAACCTAGTCGAAAGGAAAAAGAGTACAATGCATGTTTATAACTGATGTGATTCTTCTTCTGGAAGAATTTGCTCCTCCTCAGAGTAACATACATTAATTTAACAATTTGTTGAGCTATCGCATACTAATTTTGTGAATTCATTTCTAAAAAATTGATATAGTCAGAGATTTGGTGAACAGATTTGTAAAAATTTCTATGGAGCTTTAACATCAATAATCTTGCTTTGCTGTAATTGACAAGTGTAAAAGAATTTTAGAGAAATATGTTTGGTTCTATCTCTTTTGATGTATCTGCCTCTAACTTGAGCAATACAGGCAACATTGTCTTTATATATTATAGTTAAAATATTTGTCGTAGAAGGTAGGCTGCATATACTCTGAATGTAATAAATGATAGATCATAGCTATATACATTCCCTGCTTGTTTTATGTAGTGCTAAAATCTCAGAATGATTTGAGGAGGTGGTAACAAAAGTTTGCTTCGTGGATCACTATGAGATTATTGTATTATTGTAAGTAAAAATAAATCTCGTTTGCGAGTAGGCTTTATAGGGATAAGATAAGTACCCAGCATTTACATAACTAACTAAACCTGAATTTTTGTAGGTTCATTGAAATAAAATAGTCTCAAATCTATCGTTCCTCGAAGGTAATGAAATATATGTTTGATACCATTCCACTGATGTCGAGTTAGTACATAATTAAATCTTGCCAATAAGTTTACTGCAAAAGCTATGTCAGGTCTAGTGCATTGGCTATATATAATAATGCATTAATTTCATTAAGATATATTACTTCTAGACCAAATATTTTCTTGTCATCCTACTTAGGATGAAATAAATGCTTTTTGGGATCAAAAGACTATATAACTATAAAGGTAATTAAAGGATGGGCTTTATCTATATTGAATCTTATTAAAATCTTTTTAGTATAGGTAGATTGATGAATAAAGATTTCGTTTGATTTATACTCGATCTATAGGCTAAGACAATATTTAGTCTTCCCTAAGTCTTTCATCTCAAATTCTCTTTTTAAGTATTTTGCAATCTTTAAGAGCTCTTTAGGAGTCCCAATAAGATTCATGTCATCTACATATACAGCCACAATGGCAAACCCAAATTCTGTTCTTTTTATAAATACACATTGACATATTAGATCATTAATATACTTCTTTTATCAAGTACTCACATAGGCGGTTGTACCACATTCACTCAGAATATTTCAATCTATATAAAGATCTTTGTAGCTTGATTGAACATATTATTGTGATTACATACTTCAGGCATGTTGAATCCTTTATGAATTTTTATGTAAATATCTATGTCAAGTGACCCATATAGGTAATCTATCACTACATCTATAAGACACATATCAAGCTTTTCTAAGACTTTCAAGCTTATAAAAAATTAAAATGTGATTATGTCCATCACGGGAGAATAAGTTTTATTAAAATCAATACCAGGTCTCTATAAGAAATCTTGAGCAACGAGTCTTACTTTGTTTCTAATGACCTTGTTGTTTTTGTATAAAAACCATTTATATCCTACGAGTTTGACATCTTCAGATATCCAAATTACAGGTCTAAATACTTCACGCTTAGCTAGAGAAGTCAATTCTGCTTGAATTACTTCTTTCTATTTGAGCCAATCATGTCTTTCCTTGCATTCATCAATAGTTTATAGCTCAAATTCATCATTCATCATTTTAGTAGTTACTGCAAATGAAAATACATCGTCGACAATTATGTCATCACACTTCCATATTTCTATTGTATAAGTATAATTTGTACTTTTTTTCTTTATTTTTTGGTTTTTATACCTCTTCTAGGACTAGATGGACTTATAATCTCTAGATCGATAATTATAATCCATAGATCGATAATTATAATCTCTTCTGAGACTATTGTCTCTTCAGGAACATGTGTCTCTTTAGGGACTTATATCTCTTCAAAAACTATTAAGTTAATATTTAATGATTTAGAGAATGTGGATTTATAGGCTTGAGAATCATTTTCAACAGGATCCAAAAATTTCAATTTCTTATTCCTTGGAATAATATATTTTGAAACAAGTGGTCTACTATGCTTTTGGCATGCAACAGAAGATTCATTTTTTGCTCCTTAATTAGATTTTTCTACAAGAATAATCACCCGGGCTGGTGTATTGGCTGTTAGTATATATGACTTAGTTACTTTTGATGCATTTGTAAATGCATGAGGTAATTTATTTACAATTCTTTGAATATGAACAATCTTTTACACTTAATTTCATATTGATTTGTACGATGATCCAAATGAGACATAGTGGTCATTTTTCAATAAAGTTCATGCCTATCTTTAGAATGCAAGTTTCTTTCCCCTAATGTTGGGAATACTGTCTCATCAAAATGGCAATCCGCAAATCGAAAAATAAATGGATCACCTGTCAAGGGTTCAAGATTCCTTAATTGATGATGAGTTAAAACCAACATAAATCCCTAAGCGACTTTAAGTTCCCATCTTAGTGCCTCATGGGGTGTTATAGGTATATATATATTACAATCACAGACACACGAATAGGATGCAACAAGTTGATGACCAAGTACAAGTTATAATGGAGAATATTGATCAAATACAGTGGGCCTAAAATAAATTAATGCTGTAGCATGCAAAATAGCGTCACCTCATGTAGAAATTGGTAATTATATATGCATCAATAAAGTATTGGCAATTACCAGGAGTCATTTAATTAATGATTCTGCTAATCTATTTTGCATGTGAACATGTAACATAAACTCACCAGCATTATCTAAAGTTATGGTCTTAATAGAGTATTTTGAAAATTGTACTCTCAATGTAATAATTTGCGTTAGTAATCTAGCGAATGCAACATTTCATGTAGACAATAAACAAACAAGTAACCATCGTGCAGATGCATTAATAAAAACCAAGATGTAGTGAAAAGGTCCACTTTATGAATAAATTTGATCTAGAATATCACATTGAATCCTTTATAAAAATGATGAAGATTTTAGACAAATCTTAGAAGGGATGGTCTAACAACAAGTCTGACTTATGAGCAAGTGGTACAAAAATCTGATTAGACAACAAATCTTCAAGTTGTTTAATAAATGTCCGTGGGAATTTTCAACAGTCTTACGTATCATAGTTGATCTTGCATGACTAATGTATTATGCCATGGCACAAATATTTTTGGATCACATAACTTCTGGTTCATTACTGTATAGCTTTCAATTGAATAATATAAATTAGATAATAAGGCAGAAAACTAAGCAGATTTCTTTTGGATCTACTTACGTATAAAGTTTTACTTGTATATAATTTTGTTCCATTTGCCAATAAGATTATTACTTTTCCAAAGCCTTCAATCAGACTTGTAGGAACTGATATCACTTTTTTTCAATATTTAATATCTTAGATAATAGCGTATGTAGCTGCAATGTCAGCCAAACCTTTTCAAAGTGGACAATTCATATTTAAAAGTTATTCCTTACATAAACGTTTATGGTAGATATCAAGATAATAAAAGTAACATTTCATACAAAAAGATATAGTATAAGAATAATAATTATAGTGTTCCCTTCTTTATCTATAAGAGAGATTAGAAACATATACATAAGTACAATATTCAGGATCTTAAGTTATCAATAAGATTTAACTTCATATTTTATCCATTTTCCTTGGTAGATGCATCATAATGCAATATATTAATAATAAGTATTTTTATAATACTTTTGGTGTTTATTCTCTTACCATTGTATTTGACTTAGTGTTTATTCTATCTTTTAGTGTTTCTTTGTTTGTGGCACTAATGACTACCATACATGGGATAATTATGCCATATTTCTCTTCTATAACCACATCTAACTTTATTATAAGTATTTACATTCACTTTTAGGATTGAAAGAACTAGTTGAATATGATTCGTGATTTTTCAATAAGAGCTCATTAATAAGTAGAAGGCATTATATTCATTCTGAGTATTTTTAAATTGTCGTTCACAATATTGTTATTGCAGTCCCTCAAATATTGAGCTTTCAATCTCTCATGTAGGTGATAATAGAGGAAAACTATAGTTCTCAAATTGTCCTACAGGGATACATCATTATTCTTTTTCAATAATTTATTTTTCAAACTAATGGTTTAGAGGTGCATCTTAGCATCAGTATCCATGACAGATACTTTTTATAGGCATCAAGTGTAGGGATTTGTAAATTTGTAAAAGATATTTTTAAGGGCTTTAAATATAAAGAAGAAAATTTAAATTAGTATGATGAAATACAAATATTATTCAACAAATATAAAACATAAATATAAAAGTAGTTTTAGAAGGTTCTGCCTTCTATATACATAAAATAATCATAATTAAGAGGCAAGACCTTCCATATATTAGTAGTATTGAGGAGACATAGCCTTTCATTGATAATAATGAGGAGGCATGACCTTCCATAGATCGATAATTATGATGAGGCAAAGCCTTCTATAAAATAATAGTAATAAGAAGGCATTACCTTTTATAAAATGATAATAATGAGAAGGCATAGCCTTGCATAAAGTGATAATAATGAGGAGACATATCTTTTTATAAGATGATAATAATGAGGAGGCACAGCTTTTCATATAACAATGAGGAGGTGTAGCCTTCCAAAATTTAAAAATTATGATATAAAACTTTAGGTTTTAAATTAATGAGATTAATTATTAGAACTATAGGTTCCAACTTATTGATTTTGTTATGTAAGCTTCATGTTACATATAGAATATTCAAATTTAGAAATAATAGACATAATATAAATACAACATAATTGATGCATAATATTATCCTTATTTTATGATGTGGAAAATCCAAATAAATGGAAACCACAATGTATACTTATTACAATAATATAAACATAATACAAATAATAGTTAAATATAAATGAAACATGTATAATTAAAGGAATATAAAATAAAGTAAGTCAAGAACTTAATATAAAAGTTAAGAACTGAATTTACTTGGAAATCATACTAATAACGTGTTATAAAATGAATAATAAAGGCAAGAGCTAAAGATAATTCAGATAAAAACCTCTAAAAAGTAGTATAGAAATTTGAAAAGCATTAAAAGTGAATGCATTACAAAGAGGGGTTATACACATATTTATAGGCGAATGAGAGATGGTGGAATTTACCAAAATACCCTTCCCCTACCGCCTCATAACATCATTTTCCTTGTTTTTCATTTCTTTTTTTATAAGTTCACTCCAAGTTTGTTAGTTTAACCACTAACTATTTTAGATTTCATATTGTATTTCTTTAAGGGTGTTCTTTTTATAGGCCTCCTGGCACTTGTAAGACATTGTTAGAAAGAGCAATTGCCAGTTGTTTGGAAAAAAAGTCTCATATTGGCTAGAAAAATAGAGGGGAGGGAGGATCATGGTTTATAAAGAGTGAACCATATCTCTATTGGTATGAGACTTTTTGGGTAAAGCCCAAGAGTAAAACTATAAGAGTTTAGGCCTAAAATAGATAATATCATACCAATATAAAGATATATATGGTTCGTTAGACTCTTGACAGTGGTATCAGAGCCATGCCCTTGAGTTTTCATATGGAGGAAATCCTCGGTACCAAACAAAAAGATGGTGAGCCTAATATGCCCTTAGTTTGTGATGGGTTCTGTGGTTGTACTCTATGGATAGGTAGTGGTGTGCTCTGAAACTTCATATAGGCGTATTCTTCTAACACTGTGATACAGAGTTAACCTGATAGAGTAGTCTCTCAAAGTAGGCAGTACTATAGTGCTTCACGTAAGGCATGTGTAGTCAACATAGTGAAGATGAGTAGCAGATTGTTAGGAGATGGAATATCGTTTAAGGGGAACCTGTGTGGATCTTTGTTTGAGTGAAGGATTGTTAAGGCAAATAAAGTCCAACATTATTTAGAAATAGGGAGAGTCATGGGTTTATAAGAAGTGAATTATATCTCTATTGATATGAGGCCTTTTGGGTAGAGCTAAAGCGTAAAACCACGACGACTTAAACCCAAGTAGACAATATCATACTAATGTGGATATATGTGCGATTTATTAGGCTATTGACACCAATAACATAGATGCCAATTTTTAAAGGTTATATTTTGCATCTATTTTTCGATATTTGAATTTCATTATAATTATGATTTTACTAATTCTTTGTTTTGATGTGGCGTAGGTTGTTTCAAGTGCAATCATGAAAATGTATATTAGAGAAAGTGTTAGGTTGATATAAGAGATGTTTGATATGCACGTAATCATCAAGTAAGAGCTTATTTGCGAATACTTCTCTGTTCTTGAATACCAAGACAGTATTCTTGGTTCATGATGGCAAAAGAAAAACGTAAAACAAGTTTCATATACATATTTAGTAACATTTGTGCATACAGAGCAATACAAGGATTCTTGTGATTCTTTTTCCACCATTATGATTCTATTTAGTAACATTTGAATTTCTCTCATCTTGAGATTCTATTATATAAGAATATGTGGATTTTTTTTCTTCTAGATGTTAGATATGGAAGTAGGTATGTTATGGGATGGTTCATTGATTGCGGACTTTGCATATTAAGTAAGCATTTTACTCAAATAATAGCCATTTTGTTTTGGTTAGAGAAATAAGTAAATTGAAATTTCATTATTTTGTAGGTTAAAATGATCATGGCCACGAATAGATCTGATGTTCTTCATCTTTTACTTCTTTGTCCTAGGTAACTTGATTGGAAAATTGCCAAATGAGCAATTAAGAATAAAAATTCTTAAAATCTTAGTTGCGGGCATTGGTAATCATTGTGAGATTGATTATGACGTTGTTATAAAGCTTAAAGAGGTGAGTAAGAGGTGTCTTTGCATTGTGTTATATGTTTGCGTTGAGGCTAGCATGTGTGGAATTCATGTAGAGTGTGATTATGTCATCGATGAAGATTTAATGAAGGTAAAGCCTTTTTAATATAAAAACTGACTCTAATGAGCAATTTAAAAGATCTTTAATTCTTCTTGCAACATAAACTAAAGTTTTTACAAATCTTAAGTTTAGACAAAGATGATTAGACTATGTACTATAAGTATTGCTTGATATGCTTATGCTCAGTTTATCCTCATATATTTCTAGATGTTGAAGCGGAAGCAATAAACCCAAAGTATATAATGCAGCAACCAAGAAACTAAAAAAACTATAGAGAGAAAATAGAAGAACAGCACATACAGAACTTATATGGTTCAGCAACTTGCCTACGTCCACGCCGGATCAAGATCACACTTTCTTATTATTGAATCATAATACATTCATAAAAGTATGCCTTTTACAAGAAAAAACTCATAATGAACTCACAATGAACTCACAAAGAACACAACTCTCTCTTGTAATTATGAGTTTCTTTCACTAAAAATCACAAATATTATTTTAATCACCAAGATCTTGTATTGATCACTCATATGTGTTTGCAATCTCATAGAGGACTTTTATATAGGCTTTAGGATGACTTATGTTAACACAAAATGCTGGCTTCCTAGCCCTACAGTGCTGGTTTTTATCGCACCTAGCGCCGCTGTACTATAGTCTCAGCTTGCGAACGCCTCGACGCTAAATCCTAATGCCTCGATGCCCAAGCCTAAGTAGTTGTGTCTTCTTCAATTGCCTATTTTCGTGTCTATCTTGCTTCCTTGTGCATCCAACGCACCTACTTATTATCAAAATTATATTATAATAATTTTTAATCAACCTTCCTAAAAATTCCGTCCTTGATTTAGAATCACTCACAAAAGTATTCTCAATCTCTTATATCCGCATCTTTGATCACCCTTACTTAGTAGTGACTTTGGTTAAGTCATTGCATAGGATAAACTTAATCGAGATTAGTGGCTTAGTCAACATATCAGTAGAATTTTTAGATGATACTATTTTTGTTAGACTAACCTCACCACTTTTGACAATCTCTCGTATATAATGAAGTCGTATATCAATGTGTTTAGATTATACCTAGAATGAAACATTTGATATTTGCTTAGGTGTATGGTACTCTAACTATCAAAAACCAGACAAGTGTTCACATCTTCAGTAGCCATTACCTCCGCGCATATGTCTTTCAACCACACTACCTCCTTAATAGCTTCTCCAATAGCTATATATTCTGCATCTGTGATAAATAGTGCAATCATATGTTGCAAAACTAATCTCCAATGCACACTATGCCCAAACACTGTGAATACATAACTTATTAACAACCTTATATTGTCTCGATCAACTGTATAATTATAGTGGACATATCCTCTTATTATTATATTGTTGTCTTCAGCCCTTTTATACATCAATCTATGATTTGACGTTCCATTGAGATATCTCAGCATCCACTTCATTGCAAGCTAGTGATCCTTCCTTAGATTCACTATATATCTACTTACCACACTCACAGCCTATACTATATTTGGTCTTGTGCAAACCATCACATACATGATGCTCTCCATAGCACTTACATACAATACTTTACTCATCTGTAGTTTCTCTTCTTCGGATGTCAGCGATTGTGCTGCTGAAAGTTTGAAATGTATGGCTAAATGAGTAGAGACAGCCTTTGTAATAGATATACCAAACCTCTCTAGGATCTTAAGTATATATCGTTGTTCTGACAAAAAGATAACTTCTCTTCTTTCTCTTATAATATCCATACCCAATATCCTCTTCGTTGCTCCCAAATCATTCATCTCAAATTCGTCATTCAACTGCTTCTTAAGTTTTTGTATTTCTTCCATATTTATACACATAATCAAAATGTTATCGATGTACAGAAGTAAATACATCATCCCACTGATTAAGCTCTTAAAGTACACACATCCATCATACTTGCTCCTACTAAATCCATAAGTCATCATAAACTCATCAAATATCTTATACCACTATTTAGGTGATTGGTTTAACCTGTATAATAACTTCTTTAGTAAACAAGTATGATCCTCTCTTTCCGGCCCTACAAACCCTTGTGACTATGCTATGTAAATCATCTCTTTAAACTCTAAATGTAGAAAAGCTGTCTTTACATCCATATACTCTAGATGTAAATCAAGATTTGCACATATGACTAACAGAATCCCAATAGATGTATACTTGATGAATGGAGATAATGTCTCATGAAAGTCAACTTTCTTTCTTTGAGTAGAACCTTATACAACTAGTCTAGCCTTGAATCTTGTAGGCTCTACCCTCGGTATCTCTGCCTCAACATTATCCATACCCAATATCCTCTCCACAAAACTCCCGGGTAATATTCTTCGTAAGATAACTAATCTCTTTTTCCATGACCTGCTGTCATTCATTTCTATTTTCACTCTTTATAGCCTTAATATATATCCTAGGCTTATCAAATTCAAGAGTATAAGTACAGTTAAAGGCGTAAGCAATCAAATCTGCTTATACATGCTCAATTGAAGGGTTAATCAATCTCCTTAGTCTATCTTTAAATAGCTGGTACTTTTCAAGTTCCATCTCAAAGTCATAGTCTTTCTTTAGGCAGTAATAAAGGTAAATTTTTCATATATTTTTTTATATTTTTATTTTGATATTTTATAATTTTATGAGAATAGATGGCTATTTATATGTATTATTGTTATTTATAGGAACTTGAACGAAATATAAAGGGACTAAAACGCAAAAGTTTTAAAATATGAGTCCATTACTCTAGTGCTACAAGGATTTCACCCCAGCAGTAGTGCGAGTCCTAGTCCAATAAGAATTGAGATTTTCAAGCTCAGATCAATCCCTATAAAAGGCCCATCGACCCTAGATGTTAAAAATCACCAAAGACTAAAATGCAAAAGCTCTGTTAAAAATTCTGACAAAGCTTATGTTGGCCGACCACTAACTAAAGGCATAGCTCCTAAAGTCTTTAGTGAGCATGTGACTCGTATAGGACTAATAGAGTCTTTTTATTGTTATATGATAGTGAGAGCTTTGGATTGAGTAAATCAATTGCAACTGTAATAAATTTGTGCGATTGTTATCACTTTAGTGATTGTGCATGCATATTATGTTATTGATTTGCCATATATATTATTATACGTATATTTTGTGGATATGAAATTTATTATAAGGATATTGTGATATGAGGCATTTGACCTATCGCAATGACTTCCTTTCATGATTTAGCCTTATTTTGGTTCTAAGAAAGAAAAGCATCTTAGAGATATTTTTTTGTAGCCTCATTACAGAAAGATGCGTGAGTATCTCAGAAATATTTTTGTATTAGTCTCATTTTGGTAAGATGTAAGGACCTTATGGAAATGGATATGTTGATCACTTTGTCATGTTATTTCCATATCACACTTGTATGCTACTATTATGTTACAGGTTTATAGGTATTTTGTTGTATGTTAAGCATCCTGTTGGTGCATATGTAACTTGATGCTTATAGACACATTTTGAACATTATTGCATTTTGAGTGATATGCTTACATTTGACATCTTTTGATTTAGTCACATATAGACTAATCTGAAGATAGACTTTGTTTTATTGGAATGGATTATGTCGTTCAAGTGGGAGATTGTTGGAATATTTTATTTAATTTTACTATTTTTTGTAAACTAACATAATTATTCATTTTATTGTTAAACAAAGCTAGATTATTACGTGACTGATGTTAAATTATTTAGAGTATTATTGTTTGACTTATTTTGTTAGTGATCATAATAGTGTTAATAAATAATTTTAGTACACCCATATTTAGTAGTGTATTATTTGGACAAGTGTGATAAAGATATTATTTTTTATCTAAATGAGATGGGTATTGGGTATTTTCCTATTAAGAGGAGGTTCTTACCACCATCCTATATATTATAAGGCTAGCTTATTGAGTTCATAATTTTGTTGCATAAGGTAGAGGGTAGAAATTCTCCTCTCTCTCTCTTTTCTTTTTTCTTTCTTTTCTCTCTTCCTTTCCCACAGCCATTCTCTTCTTCTTTTTCAACCAAAAGAATTAGCAACAAAATTAATTCTCTGTAACTGCCTAAATTCAGCCAAATCAAAGGGAATTTCTAATGACTTCATGATTAGATATGCATTCTAAATTCTTAATACTCATATGTTGGTAGAAATATTAAATTTTGGGATTATAGAGAAATACTTTTTCAACAGTTAGATCTCGTAGAATATAATGCACTCTATAAGAGCACTGACATCTTCACAACAACTCCATGCAATAAAAATGTTAGAGAGAAATAGGCTATCTGTAGAAGAATTTTTTCAAGAACTTCTCCCTTCCTGAAATGGAAAGGAGGGCCAAATGGGTCTTCATAGTCAAAATTTCCAAAGGAGACCACCGTTTCATATGTATATTTTAAGTGCTTCCAAATTCCACAAATCACTTCCACATATTTTTCAAAGCCAACTTTCTTATCTTTAAAATAATAGAATTTTTTCCCATCCTTCATATTTTAATAATAAGTTTTTCTTGACCTTTGAAGATTATTGGGGAGGAAGACATCATATAGTTAGGCCATAAAGAGAAGAGATCATGTAGTTTAGGAAGGCCACATCTTACAGTAGATGAAAGATATTAAAATAAATTTGTAGAGGAGAGAGATCAGTTGGGTAATAACTTAAGGATAATGGGAAGGATAAGAAACGAGAAGTGAAGTAAGTGCTAATAGAGAAAATTCCCCTACTTTCACTAACGAAGGATTAGCATGAGGCTCACTAGCAGAGAGATTTTAAATCTACATGTATGAAAGAAATTGGAATAAGTATTTTGGTTAATCCATATCCAAAATATTTTGACTTCAAGCCATTTTGGAGAGTTGTTTTAGAAATTGATTTTTGAAAGATAATGATTAGGCAGAAAATAGGACAAGCAGGGTAGAAAGCTTAGAGTTTTTTTTTTTATTTAAAGTTTTTAGATTTAAGGAAAAAATAGAGTGGAAGTATCGGTTGAATATTTAAATTAGAAAGGATAGTTGTTTACGTGTATAATCGAGAACGGCACCATAATTTGAGAGGATGTGACTGCTAAAAATAATTATGAGTGGAAAATAAAATTGATTTGAACGACTCGTGACGCATGGTAGTTGTAAGTTAAGAAATATGTTTAAGAGGTTTTCATTTATTAGGGGCATCAGTTGTGTCATTATCCAAATGGCCTAACAAGCCTGTGCTGACCCAATTTTTAAGTAGTTTCAAGATTCAATTTGATAGGTATCTCGGTCTGTCAATCCATCAACCTCACAAACAGATAGGTAAGTCATGTCAAGTTGGAACAGATTTAACTTTTAATTCTACTCAAAATTCAATTTATTAAATTGTAATATTTTATAAAAAAAAAATTTTTACAAATAAATGAATTTAACTTAAATCATTCTTTCTTAAACATGAATTATAATATTTTGTTCACACATTAATTCATTACTGATTCATCAATTATACAACAATATTGTTTTGTTTTGTTTTGTATTTGTGAATACTCTCTCCACACTAAGAACCCTTTTTGTTTAAAAGAATTGACTTTAACATTATAGTGTTTTTTTTTTTCTAATGGACGAATAGTGTAGTTTTCATTAATTAAAGGATACCAAAGGCGCGTTGAATATTAACGCGGGCTTCTATATTTAGGAATTTCACTATTGTATCTAACTTTTTTTTGGGTACTAATTTAGCTTATTAAACATGAATTTATTGTTTAATTTTATTTTATTGATTATTGATACTAATAAATGCGTTTTATAATGACATATATAAGTAATTTAATATGTTACATAACTCACCATAATATGAGCAACATTGTTATACGTTATTATTTAATAAATTTATAAATTTTTATAATTTTTGTAAATATTACAATGTATTATAGAATATTATCACATGTCTAGAAAGTTCACCGCCTATAGCTCACTAGATCATTTATTTATATATATTGAGATTTTTAATTTCTAAAAATTTCAAGAATTTACTTTTACACTCTTAAATCTTCAAAATATCCTAAAGAATGGCTTGTCTTCAGTGTTTAGTCCCTGTTGTATAAAAAAACACTCTAATATTCAAGTTAGTTAGAGCAAGAGAAATTGAGTGTGGTGTGTGAGAGTGTTTATCCGACAAATAAGAGAATGTTATTTTAGTGTGTGGGTACTCTTAGAGATTACTCAAAAATATAAAGAGTGCTTTTCTAAAATTCTTAGTTGTGCTTTTTGATGTATTGTTTTTGGATGAATATTGAATGTATAATGTATGCTTTTTGTAGGATTTGAGGATTGAACTGACATAATCTAATAATTTAATGGATTATTTCTTTTTAAAAGAAGTTCAATTAGAAATATTTTTCAAGCATAAAGTTAATTAGTTATTCGATAAATAATAATAATAAAAAATATAATCAAATACGTGATAAAATTTATCAATAATGCGATGATTAATTGATAAAAAATAATCATGATTATAATCAAATAAGGTTAATTGATAAAATACATTAGTAAGAAAAGAAGTATTTAAACTTGACTTAAGTTTTGTGTTCATTTCCTGTCGGGAATGCGAGAAAAACTTGAGTTTGATCGGCATTTCTCTTCTGCACTTAGGTTCAAATATTTCTACTCTGAAGGGCATTTCAATAACTACACTTTTAGGAGGCCTTTATCTTAGTTTGATATTTTGCTACCGTTTTCAGTTCCTTTGTCAAGTCCGCTATCAATTCTGTCCTTTTAGATTTGGGCCCTTGGATGAGTCTCCTTTTTTTTCTCTAGAGGGACTCTTTTAGTTGGGCTAATGGCCGTGTTAGGCCATAACTAGTTCGAAGCACCTCATTAATTATAGTCATCTGTCCAAGCTGTTGAAGAAGTTGTATAACCTATCCAGGGTTCGGTTTTTGCCTTGTGCTCTTAGTTCAGATGACGACATATGGACACTTACTCCACTGACCTGAGTATCAGGGCTAGGACGCCACTGTTTTAAGCTACAGGATTTCGACATAGGATAAAATGGTTGGAGTTTCTTCCCCAGAGGATCTCTTCGTCAAGAAAGGGCCGAGGAATGAGGATATCTATGTCTCCTAATCTTATCAAAAAAAATTTCCTCAACATCAGTTAAGTATTTTATCCAGTTATATAGATCTTTGTGTTTTTTAGCCTTGTATATTTGCTAAAAGATGTTTTTCGGGAGCAGCTTATATAGAGTTTGTCCGAGTGTCACACAAATGGGAAGTTTTAGACTTCATAGTGTCAGACCACCCTATAGAGGCTTGTTAGAGTTCGAGCGTTGGTATTGTGGCAGAGTTGGTTTCTTATGTGAAATCATCTGTTGTAGTTTAAGCGGGGCCTTCCGTTCCTTAATATGTTGAAATGGAAGCTACTATCCTCTCCTAGGGCATTTCTGAGGCTCCCAAGTAGGCATCGCTTGAAGAGGAATGCAATTATTTCGATCTTTCCCTTTTTGTTTTTTCTTCGATTGTAATTTTCTTATTCTATTAATTTTGTGTTTCAACTCTCCAATTGTTCATGAAGGAATTCCCGATGTGTTTTTTGAGTTATTTTCCTCAAGAGAAGCCCCAAACTAAGAGAAAGTTTGCTTCAAGTGGTGCCGATAAAGAGTTTCTGGGCTCCAGCACTCAAGCGACAATTCTAGAGGCTCTAAAAATGGGTGAACTTATCATTCTGGAGGCTTACAATGCTTCTAAGCTCACTGTTTCCGTGTAGATGCCACTGACCGTGTATCCTATTGGCTTCTCTACAGAGATTCTGCTTGAGTACGGAAGCACCATAGAGGTTCCTGTGCAATAGAAGGTTTCATCTAAGGATAGCTTGGAACCTTAAGATGGAATTGATGCTGATACTCCAACAGAGGGGTCAGTTCCAGGTCCTACTGGAAGGCCTTGTGCTCTTGGTAATTTTCTCCTCTTTGTTGTTTTGAATTATTGATTTCTTTTATGATGCTTACTCTTGTAGTTTCCACTTTTGAAAGGAGTCCATAAGTTTTTTATGTTTCAAGCTTGAACTCCTCAACGGATATTGCCCCCTCTATTTGTATGCAAATGGAAAAAAGAAGGGTCTCAATGGCAAGGCGATTTAAGTTTCTACCACCATTTTGAGGCAGGGGAGTTTGCTCCTCGGTTCCATAAGAGGAACGGCAAATGCATTTAGGATGTTATTGTTTGCTTGGATAGTGAGGCATAGCTGTTGTAGTACGAGGCTTGTTTTCCTGAGCTGATTGGGAGATTATTCTGTCGGGAATTAGCATAGAAGTATGGTCCAGATTAGCGTCGCATCATCTTTGAGGGTAAAGATCTGCTTTTACTCTATTTAGTATCTTTAAATGTCTTTGTCTTGACCTATTTTTTATGTCTCAGGCGGTATGATATAGCTTCCTTGCTATAGAAGTGTTCAGGATTGAGACTGCAGTGAAGAAAAAAAATATTAAGAATCTAACCAAGCTGTTAGAGAAGAAGCATGCCGAAGAAGTGTTCCTCATGGAGAAGAACCTAATCCTGAGCTAGGATCTTAATCAGCTTGAGGGTTAGAATAAGGAGCTTTATGCTGAGTTGTAGGAGCTGCGGAACGGTTCCCAAGTGCTGCTGGAATTGGAGCGAATATCTGAAGAATTGTAGGAAGCGAGGAAGCTGAATACGGAAGTACAATCTGATCGTACAAAGATTGAAACTACCATAAAAAAGAGAGAGTGGAAAGTGTCTTTCCTGAAGGGAGAAGTGGAAAACTTTCTTCAATTGAAGAATACCCTGGAGGCCAAACCTGATTGTCTGCATATAGAGGAAGCCTCCTGGACAGAGATGAAGACTCGCTTCCAAGGCCAGTTAGGGATTCTGAACTCAAAGCTGGTGCAAAAACATCGCAAACTATAGAAAGTGACTAATCAAGTGACAACTTGTACAGCTCTGCTGAAGCTCGCTGAGGATCGAGCTTCTCTACTAGGAAGTGTGGCCGATTGCTTTCGTATGACAATCAAGGCTATACAAAGAGACTATGTCTCCTTCATTCCGAAAAGGTTTCTTCTAAGGCTATTTGGCATCGTAAGTTAACTGTACCCAAAGAAGTCTTTGATAGAGAGGTGAGTTTTGACTACACACAGGTTCCGTCGTAGATTCTGTTAATGGGAGGGATCCTGCTTCTTATAAGAAGTTGATGCCTTATATGGGTTTCACCAGGGTTGGCCTGCCAAGCCCTTAGAGGATGATCACAGGCAATTTAACTAGAAGTCCAACGGGGAGGGTGCTGGCGATCAAGATCCAAATATGGTAGAGCTTCATTCTGATTCCCCTTTGTAAAATTTTTTTAAATATGGTTTTGTAACAAAACATTGTAAATTAAAATGAAAGTACTATGTTTCTCTCATATGAATTAGCAATACATGTTCTTGCTTTTATATCTTGTGGATGTTTGTGTGATAGAGATTTTCTTATAGGCTGCTTTTGTATTTACGAGAATTGGAACTCTTTTGTTTCAAAAAGTAGGTTTCACACTTGGGCAATGTTAGGAAATGGCGGTTTGGGTTCCTTCCTGAGGTGCAACAGGTCTTTATTCGAGTTGTTGTATTTCTGCTTGGAAGCGTTTTAGCTTTTGTTGAGTTGTTTTCGTTTTAGGAAAGTTTTGAACTTGATTTCTATAAAGGTCTTTTTCTTCACCATGTGGATATGTATATTCCACTATGAATTATGTGCATTGGTTTCTAGAATACTAACTTCATTAGGGGGCGTTCGATAATTCGATTTTGTTTTTACCCTATTGGAAGCCTGTGACGTCTTTTTAGGAGAATTAACTACCATACGAGGTTCTTCGTTGTTTCAAACTACCAGGGAAGTTCTTATGATTGTGCCCTTTAAGTGAGGTGTTTCCTTAGAAGCTTGTGAGTTCCTTGCTATGGATGTGCTAGTACTTTTGTTTCTGGTAGGACTTGAAGGAATCCTTCCATTTTTTTAGGTTTCGGCTTCTTGTTTCTGATGAGAGGATAAGCCCGTTTTAGGAAGCTTTGATTGCTTTAGATGTAAGAGCGTTTACTCTTGTAAGTTTTAGTTGCTTTCCAAGTTAGAGATGGTGGAACTCGTGAAGGGAAGTTTAGTTGCTTCCAAGTTAGGGATGTCGAAACCTGAGCAAGGAAGTTTAGTTGCTTCTAGGTGGGGAGGTTCATGATCCATGTAAGGAAGGCATTTCAGACTTTTGTAGGGATTGCTTTTAGCCATCTTCTTAGAATGGCAGTAGAGGATTGTTTTTAACTATCTCCTTTTTTAGTAACGGCATCGGACCATGTAATGGAGAAGTAGGACCTTTTATACGGACTTTGAAGGGATACTTTTTTCACCATTTTCGTAAAATAACAGTGGAGGATTGATTTTGGCCATCTCACTCCTAGTAATGGCAGCAGGACCTTACATATAGGCCTAAGGAATCATTTTTTGCCATCTCCTCAGAATGATAAAGAACCATGCTCCCTATATTTGAAACCATATTGATTTATAGACGAGAAGGTTGATCTTATGATGGTTATTTACAATGAGAATATTAAATATAATTTGATATAAAATATTCTAAGAAAATTGATTCATAGAACGTCTTTATCTTTGATATGTTCCAAGGGATCAGAAATGGGTTCTTGTCCATGTTTGTAGCAGGAAAACACCCTTATCTAACTTTCGTATAATTTTGTAGGGTCTTTCCCAAGTTTCTACTATCTTTGCAGTGATGTGTTTCTTGTTAATGTCGAGTGCCTCCCTTAAGACGAGATCCCTTCATTAATTTAACACTTCCTGATCCTACTATTATAGTACTTTTCATTTTTGATTTGTAAGTTGCTGTATGGAATGTCGCGATCTCTTCAGCTTCATTTGTCAAATTATTTGTTGTGATCGAGGCCTCATTATTAAGTTGCAATTGTATAGTTTTTGTCCTTATGGTAAGGATAAATGCTTCCATAGGAAGCACTGCTTTTGTCTCATACACTATAGAGTATAGTGAGGTTACTGTTAATTTATTTTCGGTCGTTCTTGAAAGTATGCTAGTTTACTATAATGCATGCATATGATACGTGTTCATTATAACAAAAATTTATACATCTCATTCACAAATTAATTATAGTGAAAGTAGAAAATCTAATTCCCTATTGAATAAACACATAATTTAAATCTCATTACTTTAATGAAAATTCTAAGATTGAGTAATCATCTTCCAAGCCTTTGGAATTAGGGTTTAGAACATGATCCTACCTTGAATTACACCTAATCACAATTCTAGTACTCAATTAAGGTGAGTTTCAGTATCTAGAATAGCATCCCTAATCCAACATAATGTTTAACACTTAATCACTTGATTAACTTTTAATCACTCACTTAAACACTTTAAGCTTATTAGTTACTACAAAGTAAAAATTTGTTTTTGTTCTAGTTGAACTATTGAATAAACAAAATAATTCCCTATTGCTTAGTAACATTTGTAGGCCATTTAGAGAAGAAATGAAGAAAAGCAAATGTTCTTACAATACTTGAAAAACACATTAACTTTTTACTTGTTTTCAACACTTGAAAACAAAATACAAGCTTAAAGGCACTTCTCTCTTAAAGCCAAACTATCACCCTACAAATGATCTAAATTATGTTAATTTATTTGCTTCAATTTCCCTCTCATTTGAAAGAAAAGAACCGACCTACAAAGCATGGCCTCCCATCAGTTGTATTTGTTTTATATTTTATTATTTGTTTAATCAAAATTGAACAAAATAAAACATGTGCTTTTTTAATTTGTTTAAGTAGCGAACCATAACAAGCCAAGCAATGAAACAATTTTATCCATATTTGCAAGTCAATAATCGGCCCCACCAAACATGGTTTTACATGCTTTAAGCTATTCCAATATGTTTATAATTATTTAATCAAATTAAATAATTAAAATATGTGATCTAATTTATTATTTAATCATTTGCTCGACTTTAATAAATCCATTCATGTCAATTATATTATAATTTATTCTACAAACAATTTTATGAATAAAAAAATAATTTACTTGTCCAACAAGTAAGGTCAATTTGATAATTTTAAAATCAAACAATGTGCTACTTGTCATTCTATTGGTTAATAATTATTGTTAACTTATTAATATACTAAACATTTATGTCTTGACAAGTCGACATCCCAAGGGATACTGAAATAACTATTTGATTTGCTAAAAATTACTATAGTAAACCTTTTAATCTAGTATGTTGTTCTAGTGCACAATAAATACATTTTATATTGTGAGACTCTCTATGTTAATGTCGATTTGTCAAATAAAACTCTTTCATAAGTATGTGATTGATGCCTACGCTCAAGTTATAGATATTACAAATCATAATGTTAGACTATACTAGTTAAGGTCATAAAATATACATATAATCCTTTGTCATTTATATCCTAGATGAGCAAAGATATAGATCATCATCGTCAAATCTCTATTTGCTCGTTCGTAAACTTATCACAAGATTTGTATTTTGATAAATAATATACATAAACACTTTTGTAATATTGTTTAATTTTATGAGAAACTCCTTTCTTGAGTTTACTGCTTATGACCATAAGACTTCTTGAGATAAAATCTCATAGCATCCACTTATATGAGCTGACTGATCCTATATATACACATACCAAACTCCATGAGCATTAGACTATACCCAGCGATATACAGTGGCCAGGCTATGTAAGGTCTTTGAAATCCATAGAATTAAAGTATTATAGACCACTCACAAGCACATTGTGGCGCTCATGTCAAAAGAACGCAAAAACTATTCAACTCAAGAGTACCTGCCATTATAGCTTTAAGGGATCTTTATTGGAGGTCCCTTATAGGTCTTTTCAGTTTCAGTTCTCATTGAATACCCATATGCCTATACGATCTCCCACTAAGCTCATGGTATGCTAAGACTAACCATCAGAACTATCAAGATATAGGCATACACTAATCTATATAAAAGGGTTTTACAAATAAACCCGTATTAATAAAATAGATCAGAAACATAGTGTTTAAGAACATATTACATAATGATATTTTTTAGCACCATTTGGAACTCTTTACAACTATATCATTACTAATATATTCTTAGGTCTGTCTTATTTTAGACAATACTCTAACTCTTTAGATTTTCTGACTCTTATAGCCTGTTAACTCTTAGTATTTATAACTCTTAGCATTGCCTACTCTTAGCACATATCTAAACTTTTTTAGCTAAATTTGAAGTCTTTCGGATTATACAATGTCTAAAATGTTACAAACATCTTACTATTTATTATAACATTAATGATTTTATTTGAAATGTATTTTTTTATAAATATTAAATAATTAATATTTATACAATATTGAAATAGCATGCAATCACCATCTTCAATAGTTCTGTAAGCCTAGAGTACTCTTGGAAGCTCTTCAAGCTACCTGCTCTTTTTTTGCTTTTCTCTATTTTATAGCATGGTAAAGATCATCTGATTTGAAATGTCAGCTTAACTGTTCCCTATGGATAGCTATGAGAAGAGAAAAACTATTGTATTTTGAATTTATTACAGAATGACGTAACAATAGTGTTTACAAATTGCATTTCATTATTGAACACAATGATCTGTCTCATTCTAAATCTAGTGATAAAGTTCATCTAAATTAAGCTCTTCACCTCAGTTCCAGTGAGATTAATGTAAGCCTCTATTTCTACCTACTTGCTAAAATAATCTATGGCTAAAATAACGAATCATTTCCCTTCTGTAACAGTCAGGATTAGGCCTATGATAGACATCCCCTACTATACGAATTGCTAGAGGATGGAAACTACATTGAGATAGTTAAAAAGTCAGTGAATAAGTATGGCTTGCTTTTGACATCTTTCACACTTCTTGATATATTCTGCTGCATCTCTTTCGATTGATAGCCAAACGTCTCCTTGTTGCACCACCTTATAGGCCATGATACTTGTACTTGAATAGTTGCCACACGAGCCTTTCTAGACCTTTGCCATGATCTGGTGCCCTTCTTCAATTGCTACACACCTTATGTAGACAACCAAAAAAGATCTCTTATAAGGATGATCATTGATCATGGTGAATCTCTCAGCTCTTGCTTAAAGGCTTTTAACTTTTTTTTTTTGTCTTCCAAAAGTATTCCATCTTTTAAATATTTAATATACGAGGTCATTTACCTTTTTCTAGTTTTGATTTCGAGTGTTTTTTATCGATGGATCATCTTTAGTTTTGGTGTTTTCCCTCTCTGTTAGGGGAACTGTTCTGAATAGGGTAGTGCTTACAGAAGAAAATTTGTTTAGTAGTTTAATTGCTTTCACATTTTTTCTCTTAAAACTTATTCAAGGTTGATTCTTTGGATGTGCGAAGCAATTTACTTCACTATATTCAAAAGTTTCTGCATCCGATCTTTTTTCGATGTATATTCCCCACTCCACAGAGAAGTGATGATCATATAATTAGTATATGTCACCAAGCTCTTAATTGAAAGGGCTTAAGATATCATACGTCCTTTAATCAAAGCCTCATTTTTAGCTTTATTGTTTGATGTAAGCATTTAGAGTTTTATTGCGTGCCCTAATATCAGTTCCCTAGGGCTATATAAGTGTACCAAGTCTTGCTCTCTTGCTATGGGATTCTTCATTGATGTGTATTATCCAAGGATACATGGCCTTTTTTGAATCTAGAAGTACTGAATTATCCAACTCCTCAGGCTTGTACTCAAGTAGGAAGTTAGTGAGAGCTTTTCCCTTTATGGTCATACAGGGTTGAAAGCTTATACCTAGGTGAATCAGTCATATAGCTATCTTTGTTACACTTCTTGCAATGTCTGGTTTAGTTAGGTTTGCTTCATCGGGTAGGAAGCGATACCATAATGGGATGAGCCTCAAAGTAATGGCGGAGCTTATCCTTTGCATAAGTCATTGTCAGGACAAGTTTTTTTGCTACTAAGTAATACGTTTCTAGGTCTATGAGGGCTTTGTTGGTACAAAATATGAGCGTTTGTTACCTTTCTTCTTATCTTATTAGTGTTACATTGATCCTCTTAGTAGAAATGGCTAGGTAGAGATATAAAGTTTTATTAGGAAGTAGTGTTGAGAGTATTGAGGGGTTTTCCAAACTCTGTAAGGCTTTCATTTTAACAATACCCTAATTATCTTTTTTCTTAGCCTTCAGTGTTTAGAAAAATAGTTTGCACTTGTTTGACATATTTGAAATGAATAGTTTAGGACTAAGATTCTCCTATTTAACACCTTGATTTCTTAAAGGGTAAATGAGACTATTATGCTCTATAATGCTTGGATCTATGGCAGATCTACTTTAATCCCATGTGCACTAACTATGTGCCTAAAAAATATTCAATATGAGATCTTAAAGATACACTTTACTGGGTTCAGTTACATCCTATACTTTCGTAGAACGTCAATAACATTCTATAAGTCTGTAATGTTGTTTTTTGCCTTTATGTGTTTCACTATAGTATCATTGATGTAAGCTTTCGCTATCTACCTTATTAGGCTTCTGAAGACTTTATATAAAAGCTTTTGCAATGTGGCACCAAGATTTTTTAGGCCAAAAGGCATTATTCTATAGCGGTAAATTCCCCGCTCTGTGATGAAGTTAGTTTTTTATTTATCCTCGCTTACCTTCTTATACTGGTTGTAACCATTTTAAGCACCCAAGAATGATAGTCATTCATATCTGGTTGTTGCATCAAACATCTGATCAATCTGGGTAGGGGGAAGGAGCCTTTTGGCATGGCTTTGTTCAGATTCTTATAATTTTCACAGAATTTTCATTTCCCTTTCTTATTCCCAACCACTACGATATTGGAGAGCTATTTAGGGTATTTTACTTCATTGATGTATTTGATTCTAAGAAGTGGATCTACTTCATCGCCAATTATTTGGTTCCTTTTAGGTGCAAAGTGCCTTTGCTTTTATCTGACAGGTTTGTATCCTTCCTGGATATTTAGTTAGTAGCATTTCACTTCAAGATTGATACCAGCAATATCTTTGTGACTTCAAGCAAAGATGTCCCTATGTCTGATCAATAGCTCCACTAACTATTGTAATTCTCATCTAGTTAAATATGTTCTCATGAGGAAGTTTTGATTGAGGGCTATAGGGTCTAAGATTACCTCTTCAGTTTTCTTTGTGCTTGGCGGCACATGTTTTCTTTTAGTTGAAACCCCTTTTAGCCCCTCAATCAATTGATTGCTATTTGGAATTGGTTTTTTTCTTATAAAGAATGATGCTAGTTTCTTTTTTCTTGGTGTTTCCCTATAGTTTTTCCTTTTGGTCATCAATGAAGGCCCTTAGAAAATTGAAGTAACACTGTTTATCTTGCAACTGCTAACCTTTGATGTCTGTGATTGCTCTTCCTAATGCTGTTATGCACAAGACAACTTGGTGTAGAGTGTGGGGCATTACTTCTATGCAATGAATCCAGAAGTAACTATTATAGTTTTATAGGAAATAGGTACTCGGATCACCAAGTAGTCAAATTCTAACCTTTGACTTGGTCCTTCTCTCCTCTAAAAGCTATCAACTCAGTGCTACATTGCTTCAGATCTTCAGTCTTTAGTTTAACCCTTGGAAGGTTTTCCAATACCAAATCTCTGCATTACTTCTGCCATCGAGTATTTTACTCTTTTTACTAGGGTGTCATTAATGTTGAGACTAACCACGAGTGGGTCATGATAAGGCACAACAAGGTTGGTCACTTCTTTACTTGAGAATTTGATTTCTTTTAGCTCTTGACTAGAGGCCTAGGAGGTGGAGATTCCAGCAACTCTACAACAACAAATTTTTAGGCCTTTAAGAATAATGGTCTCCACTATTATTTGGTTCTTGACCTTTTGGAGGGTCTTCCATGCACAACCTAGATATAGAAGTAGTCGATCTGCTACCTGGACGCTGTTGCTTCAGTTGATTCTTTAATTTTTTTTTATGGTCAATCAAGTACTGATTTCTCTATTTCTACCTCTAGTGACTATAATAGCTTAGGTGTACAGTTGTAAATAAACTCGGAACAGTAAATTATGCTGAGAATCGGTGTATTGGCATCCTCCATCTAGTTCTGGTTCATAAGAGCCTTTGTTGTATCACGGGTTTTAATTGCGTCAACCCTGTATTCTTTTAATTAGCCATTACTCATCAATTGGTGAATATGGAACTACAGTGCTCTTTATTTTTTAATGGTGTGGCCGTAATAGTCATAGAACACATGTGCTTCATCTGGTCTCCTGTAGGGCTCTATATTGGAACTAGTGTTAAGAATATCCTAGTACCTTTCAAGCTAGTTAATTAAGGTTGTTGGATCATCTTGGCCTCTTGTTAGATCCTCTATTCCCTTGAGGTCCAAAAAGCTTCCCCTACTATTGTTTTACTTCTTGTCTCAAGTTTACAGGAAATTTTCTTAGTTTTCTTTATTGTTGTGACTGAGGTCTCTCCCGAAGCAATCTTAATTTCTTCCTCTCTAATTCTTTTGAATTAGATATTTATGGTAGAGAATGAAAGGTCTGACGGCCTTTTTATAGGCTTATGCGGTTATCTCTGAATTATAACTACCTATTATTTATGCTCAAAATGTAAGACGATTATCGCAATATAAATCGAGGTGTTGATCTCACGGGAAGCTTTTGGCAAAGTAAGTTAGTGAAATAAAAATATTAAAATAGTAACAAAGAAGAAAATTAACTAATTAGTTTATATGAATAAGATAGAATTGTATATGAATTAAATGAGATGTCTTATGATGATGTAAATAAGGTTTCGAGAATCACAATTATGCTTTGTAGATCTAGTCTATACTTTGATTCAATGCTTATAACTCAATTAAAAGTTTCACATCCTAAACAATTAACTGAAAAAAATATAAAATATGGCACATTTAATAATACATGTATTTGATATGACTAACACAAACCATGTTTATTTATACAAGTTATCTAAGATCGACAATATATCATATTGATAATATTACAGTAAAAGATCAACTTGAATATCACACAATTATTGTCTTTACATATTATCTAAGGTTAATAATTTATCAATTAACAATATTGCAGTAAAAGACTAACATATTAAATAATATAACTAATAACAATTATAATTCAATAAGAATTATATAAAAAAAGCATAACTAAAAATATATGAAACATGAGAATTATAACCTCTAGATTATAAAAAAATAATAAATAAGAGTCTAGATATAAGAAAATTTACAAACATTTGTAGCTCTTGATAAAAGAATTAAAGTATAGAAGTAAATTTATTACAAATAAAAGTTCATCTTTAACCTTGCCAAGAACTCTAGCCTAGCTTACAATGCATGGTAAAGAGAAATTATATGAGAGAATTGTAAAGCATTAAAAAATGGTGGAGGAAGTTTCGAATCGGTTCGATTTCATTTTGTCTCATCAAGAGTAGGTTTAATGTAGTCTTCTCACTTTTTCAATTTCGTATATATTGTTTATTTAATCATTTAGTCAGTTTCTGAAATGAAAAGATGGAATTCAGCTTTAACCCGAAACCAAACTTGATCAGGTCCTCTCAAACTTGAGGGAAACATTATACTCTTCAGGGCTTTCATTATAGGTATGCATTATCATCTTTGAGTTGAAGTGGTAGATGTGTTTTTCTAGGTCACCAATTCTATTAACCTGGTGAAAATTTGGGATGCTAAATTTCTCTAGATTTAGGACAAGCTTAATGATGTCAGTGAAGGGATCTTAGATCACTCTTTTTGCCATTACAGAAACGCTATATATGTGTTCCTAGTTTTTCTTTGCATACATGATCTCCACTTCTTTCAGTATAAAGGCTCTTATGTCTTCTTTCTTTGATACTTATAAGTTATAGACTAGGTTCTTGATCAACAATAATGTTAATCTTACTTTCTCAGGAACCCTTTTAAAACCCAATGTCACGGTGGGAAGAGTATATAGGTTAGTAGAAAGCTATATGAAGTGTTCTTCGTAGATCCTCCCCGTCTCTTTCCTCTCACAACGTCATTAGTTTATCTTGGAACTTTAGGTTCTTATTGTGGTAACCTTTAATCTTCTCAATCAACCAATTTTGTGAAAAGTGTAGCTACTCCAAGAGTGAGTTCATAGCTAAGGGCACCGAGTTCTTAGGTAAGGGTTCATTCGAATGGATTTTTAAAGCTGGTAAAGTTGCTTAGTTGAGAAGTTATGGCCGTTTTAGTGAGAAATTTTGATAATTTTGTAGTGTTTGGGTAAGAAATCTTTACAATAACTTTCTCACAAACGACGCCACTAAAGTTTTTTATTTTTGAAAACCTCAAGAATTTACTTCTACGGCCTTGGATCTTTGAAATATCTCTAAAAATGACCTGCCGTCAGTGTTTAGTTAGTTTTAGGTTCAAGAATTTTGTAAAATATAGTCCAAATATGTGATGTGGGTCAAACTGAGTGGAAGTTATCATCTAATTCTATTGTATCCCAATTTTGACTTGTAAAATGTTAGATTTGACTTTTCAACTGTTCTTTACGTTTATGTAAGATTAAGTCATGTTCCTTCAGGTTCAAGAATTTCTTCATTTTGATTTCTACATTGAGAGTTATGTCTGTTTTACTAAACCTATGCAAATAACATTCATTAATCACCATTTGAGGACAACACTTTATTTCAAGTTTAAAAATACAAAAATTGTAAAATTAGTGATATGAAATGATGAGTGAATCTTTGAACAAATATGTATTTTATTGTACTCATCATAACTCTTAACTAACTTATTGGTAGTCTCTAGCAATTCAAGTGTAAATAGAATATGTAGAACCACCTAAACTTTTCAAACAAAAAGCCAGTTTAAGATCACTATTACTATTATGGTATTTTCAATTATAACTTTCAAAATTGTGTGTGTGAACTAAACCGTAATCTTCTTACCACAAACCACAATATATATAGTCTTGAGAATTTCTCCAAGTAAAAGCCTCAACTCTATATCCTCACAAGTGTATGATTGTTTAAAAGGTTAAAATTTCTCTCATGAAGTTGAAAAATAGTTAAGCACTCAAGAAAAAGTCAATTTTAAGGACAGACATACAAACTAACATTGATCCAAAGATAGAAAAATTATTTGTTTAGAAATTAATCATTCTTGACACGTACTAGTTTTAGGACTTCAATTGTCTTATGAGAATAATACAAATATAGTTTGGATTAAATGAAGAATTTATTAAACCAAATTGATTCTTTTCTCTTTCTTTTCTTTTCTTGCTTTTTTTTATATTTTGCTTTTTTCACTATTAATATTTTGTTTTAGAAATACAAGGAAGCATTACAAACTAAAAAACAGTTTCTCACCAAAATATATTTACACAATTTGAGAATTCACTTTAAATTGTCTTTCAGCTATGCAACCAGCTTGTTCCTTAATTCGAATAATATCAATTTAAACACAAATTAACCAATTCAAAAGATCAATGAAAGTTCCTAAGCTATTTTCTTAACCTTTTCACTTATTCACCAAAGATATGTGAGATTATAAAAATATATACTTAAACATGAGAATTCTTTTAGCTATGTAAACTGAATCATCCATCTTACTATAAGGCTTAGCATTGTACTAAAAAATATTTCGGAATTAATTCTTTAGTAACCTAAATAAAAACAGTGACTCAAATCAAATAATTTTGAAATTATATCTAGGTAGAAAAGTAAATTCTTTTATACAAGAATTACCAAGACTATATGTAATAAACAGCAACGCATGAAATATAAAACAAAATAACCAAAAGTTAGGTAAAATGCATTTCAAAAGTTAGAAAAAAAAATCCTTACTCTGCCATTCTTAATCTAATTCGACCTAACAAACTAAACTATTTACTTTGTCATTCTAAATAATTATTTTTCTTTTTGAATTATTTTTTAAATGCAAAATACAAATTATTTCTACTATCCACCCCTATAACTAGATGAAACATTGTCTTCAATGCTTAAATAGAAAGAGATAAAGTATAGGAGACATTACCTAAAATACCAGTTATTCAAAAGAAACAAACCTGAGAGACACTTAAGTAAATATAAACTAAAATGATGATGCTAATAAACAAAAAAAAAAAAGAGAAAGAAAAATTTATAAACAAAGTATTAGATCCAATTTTTGCTTGTTTTGGCCCATTGACTAATCGATCTCAGTTATTGTTGAGTCAGGTTCATAGGTGACTGCTTATAATTTGTCAATCAATTCATCCGCATTGGTAGCAAAAATAAGGATTTATCACCGAATGTGAAATAAAATTTCATTTCATAACTTGATCAAGAAAACAGAGTAAGCAATCAAAATAAATATTAACATTCAGCAAACCTATAGGTTTTCAGTGGATATTCAACTGGGTCCAATAGGCAATTTGAAAAGTTTCTTCCAAGATACCAAAACCACCGGGTAAAGCAACAAAAATGTCTGTATAATAAAGCATTCTAACTATACGTTCATGCATGAATGAGAATCGTAATTCTTCCCCTATTATTTTTCCAGTCAAGTTTCCAATAGCTAAAGCTGTAAGAACAATATCTAAAACTTGACTTCCTTCTAAATGTGCAGCTGTTGACACACACCCCATTAACCTAAGGCTACCCCTTTCATATATCAAATGGATTTTTCTTGCAGCTAATACTTTTCTTAGATTATTTACTACCTCTACAAACACTTTATTTTTTCCAGGATTAGATCCACAAAATACACATATATTTTGGAATCGTTGAACTAAGGTTTCCTCCATATCTGCACTCACCTTTATCTCGATATATGAAAATGAGGCGTTGTATTTATAGAGTACCAAATAATAATATTGATTTTGGTAACCTGACAGTTTGTCAGTAAAGATTTGAAAATTAAACATAAATATTCAAAGATAATGACCCACATGCATTATTTAACCAAAAGATTTGAATTAAAGATGCATGCATATGTATAGATAGTTGTGATTGTGGCTCACATCTTCTTCTACTTTTACGCCCATTAACGACTTAAATGCCCTTTATAGGCTGGGGATAGACTTTCCATCCAATTTTCTTATAAATTGGCAAACAGGGTATTTTAGAGTCAAATTCCTGAGACTATATAATTGATGTTCATTTTTGAATTTACTCTATAAATTGAGAAGTTCACATTATACGAGCCCACAAGGATGCATCTCAAGAGTCAATAGAATATCATTCAAAGACTTCTTTCTCAGTCTATCCTTAAAGAACTAAAAGGGAGTATCATATCCGTCACTTGATCTGTAAACAAAATCACATCGAAGAAAATAAAAAGAAGAAAATAAAATAAAATACGAAAGAAAATAAAAGAAAAACTAAAAAGTCAAAATATAAAATATAGTGCAGAGAGATTGAAATTAATTAAGCATGATAAAAAAAGATCCATAAAAGGGATCTCGTCTAAGTACATAAAGTGATCTACCCTTTTCACATAGCTTTTTAACTGCTGTCCATTCACTTTGAAAAATCACATATCAATAGGATCTTCGATTTTGACAGCACTATTAGGAAAAATGTGCCTTACCACAAATGGACCAGTCCATCAAGATCTCAACTTTTCAGGGTGTAAATGCAATCGAGAATCATAAAGATAAACCCGTTGATTTGGCTCAAAGTATTTTTGTGAGATATATTTATCATTTTAGCTCTGTAAATCTTAGAGTTGTCATATGCATCATTTCGTAACTCTTCTAGTTCTGACAATTGCAACATTCTCTGAAGACCTGCAGTGCTCAAATAAAAGTTAAGGACTTTGATAACCCAGTAAGCTTTATGTTATAGCTCAATAGGTAAATAATAAGCTTTTTTATAGACAAATCGGTATGGAGACATTTTTAAGATGGTTTTGTATGCAGTACGATATACTCATAATGCTTCAGAAAGACGTAAAGACCAATCTTTACGATTCAAATTAATCTTCTTTTTCAAAGTCTATTTAATCTCTCTATTTACTAGCTCACCTTGTTCATTTATCTGCAGATGGTATGCAGTGAAAAGTTTGTGAAGAACACTATGTCTGTGCATCAAAGCTTCAAAAGAACGATTATAGAAATATGTTCCTTAGTGACTAATGATGACACGTAGGGTATTACACCTAAATAACTTATTTTCTTTTAAGAACTTTACTATAGGTGTGTTATCATTAACACGATAAAATAACCTCCATTCATTTTGATATATAGTCAATAATTAAAAGAATGTAAATATAGTTAGAAAATGAGGGAAAATGACTCATAAAATCAATACCCCAACAATCAAATATCTCGATAACAAGAATAGGGTTAACAGACATCATATATCTTTGAGACATAGTACCTAACTTTTGAGATACATTACCTAGCTTTTGACATCTTTCACAGGAACAACAAAAATTATTAGTGTCTTTGAACAAAGTGGGTTAGTAAATACGACACTGTAAAATTTTTGTGATTGTCTTTTTCATAAAAAATTAACCACCACAAGTAGTACTATAGCAAAAATTGAAGACACTAGAAACTTTACTTTTCAGGAATGCAACATCTCATAATTTGGTCAGGGTAGTATTTGAAAAGATATAGATCATCCCAATAAATATTACGTACCTCAACCAAAAACTTACACTTATCTTGTGCACTCCAGTTAGATGAAACTTCTCTACAAACTAAATAATTTACGATATGTTCATACCAAACTACTTGGCTTGCAATGAAAAGATATTCATCAAGGAAATCATCTCGAATGGGTGAAACATTAGTGGAGTCAATGAAATCCAGGTAGGATAAATGATCAGCAACGACAGTTTCAACGCCTTTTTGCCTTTAATGGTTAGATCAAATTCTTGCAAAAGAAGAATCTACCTATTTAAACGGACTTTAGCATCCTTTTTAGAAAAAAGGTACTTAAGATTCGCGTGATCAGTAAAAACAATAATAGGTGAACCAATCAAATAAGAACAAAATTTGTCTAAGGCAAAAAACGTAGCTAATAGTTCTTTTTAAGTAGTAAAGTAATCCATTTCAGCATCATTCAAAGTCCTATTAGCTAATAGACAACAAAGGGTTTCCCATCCTTTCGTTGCCCAAGAACTGCTCTTATTGTATAATTACTTACATCAAACATAATCTCAAATTAGAGGTTCTAATCTGGTGATTGCATGATAGGAGTAGTGGTGAGGTTGTCAATGAGTGTATGAAATGTCTCCTCATACTTTTGTGTCTATGTGAATTCAACATCTTTCGACAGAAGGTTATACAATGGTCTAGATATGCCAAAAACGTTTTGTATAAACCTCTTGTAAAAGTCAGCATGTCTAAGAAAAAATCGAACATCTTTTATTGTTTTAGGTGTAGGTAATTTAAAGATTAATTCACTTTTAGCCTTGTCAACCTCTTTCCCCTTTTCAGATACAATATGCCTCAAAACAATTATTGAAGATACCATGAAATGACATTTCTCCTAATTTAGTACAAGTCATTTTTCTTCACACTTACTCAAAACAACTTTTAAGTTAAGTAAAACTGAATCAAAAGAATCAGTAAAAATAGTTCAATCATTCATAAAAACTTCCATACATTTTCTAACTATATTAGAGAAAATATCCAACATACAACGTTAAAAAGTAGCTGGTGCATTACATAATCTAAATGGCATTCTACGAAAAGCATAAGTGGCAAAAGGGCATGTAAATTGATTTTTTCTTGATCTTCTATAGCTATCTCAATTAAGTAATATCCTGAATACCCATCAAAAAATCAATAAAAGAGATGTACAACAACACGTTCTACAATTTGGTGGATAAAAGGCAATGAAAAATAGTTTTTCCTAGTAGCTGTGTTTAATTTTCTACAATCAATACACATTTATCAACCACTTACTACTCTAGTTGGAACAAGTACTCTATTCTTATTTTCTACAACAGTAATCTCAAATTCTTAGGAGCTAATTGAGTTGGACTTACCTATTGACTATTAAAAATTGGATAGATTATACCTGCATCTAATAGTTTCAAGACCTATTTCTTCACTACTTTCATTGTTGGGTTAATTCTTCTTTAAGGGGTCCCTACAAGGTTGGGCGCCTTCCTCTAAATAAATTCTATGGAAGCATATTAGTGAAAAAATTGCTTTAATATCAACTATAGTCCAACCTAATGCAGACTAATATTCTTTTAACAATATTATCAATGTTTTCTCTTGTTCAGCACAAAGTTAAGAAGAAATGATTATAGGAAAGGTATCACTTAGTCTCAAGAATGCGTGTTTTAAATCTGTTGGTAGTAGAAAAAGCTCAACTTGTGGTATCTCGAGGTTTTATGGTTTTGGTTTCTCCCTCTCTTGTGGCAACCCTTCAAAGTGTAGCTACCAAAATCAAGTCCCTTTATCCTGTGAGTAAAAAATACTAAATACATAAATTGTTTCATCAGGATAACGCAATTCTCCAAAATCATAATTAAGGGGGTTTTCTAAAGAATTAGAGTCATAATTTTTATAAGCTTCCTCTTCTACAAATATGTCTATCATATATGAATGATAGCATTTGTCTTTTTCTCATGGTTGCTTGCCAATACAAAAAATGTTCACCTCAAAAGTCATATTCCCAAAAGATAATTTCATTAGATAATTTCTGCAATTAATAAGAGCCTTAACAGTGCCAAAAAATGGGTCTTCCTAAAATAAGAGGAATTTTTGACTCTATATTAACCACAGAATGAGTATCTCTAAAATAAAAAAATCAACAGAGCAGCAAAATTTATCAATTTGTAATAAAAAAATCTTTTACTATTCTCTATGCTTTCATAATTGATCGGTCAACTAATTGTAGGATTACAGATGTAGGTTTAATCTCTCCAAATCCTAATTGTAATTAAATAGAATAAGGTATTAAATTTACAATAGCTCCTAAGTCCAACAAAGTTTAACCAAACTCATGTATCCCAATTTAGCAGAAGATTGTAGGACATCCTAGGTCTTTATACTTAGGTGATGTCTTTCATTCAACCACTGCACTTACTTGTTCTGTTAAAAATGTAGTTTTCTTTATATGGTGTTTTTTTTATAGTGCACAAATCCTTGATACTTTTGGCATAAGTTGGAACCTATATAATCAAATACAACAAGGGAAGATTAATCTTAACTTGTTTCAAATGTTCTAAAATCTCACATTGAACTTTTGAATTTTTTTTTATAGGTCAAAGAGCTTGGGGAAAAGGCATTGAGATTGAAAACTTATTTTCAGACTCTTTTTCAATTTCGGCTTCTTTTTCAAGAGGGCTGTCTTTATTACTCATAGATGTATTGGTTGAAGAAGTAAGCTTACTCACAATCTTACCACTTTCAGTAGTAATGGCATTGACTTCTTTGAGATTTTGTGCATCAAAAGTAGAAACTTACCTTGTTCTTGTATAGATAAGGCACTAGTCAGTTTAGTGATTTTACTCTTGATTTCTTTGTTTTTGTCTACCACTTATACAAGAACTGTTTTAAATTAGTCTTACTTTGTGCCTCCATAAATGCTTGTAATGTATCATCCAAAGGACTCTTAGTTGGTCGTGCATTATATTGAGGTGCACCATAAGACTTAGGTGCTTATTGTTCTTATTTCTAATGCTTGTTGACTTATTGGTCAGATTTTCAACTAAAGTTTGGGTGGTTTCTCCAGCTGGGTTTATAGGCTTCAGAGTACAGTGAATAAGGCTTTTTGTACATCTATAAGGCATTACGTTGTTCCTTATATATCTCTCTCATCTCACTATAAGTGAGGTAATCCTGAGCTAAGTGTTCCACTTCTCCATAGATAAAATAGACATCGTGTGACTTAACCCTAACAATCATATGGGTGATTCTTCTATCTTTGGTTTTCAAGGCCTCTATAATTAAGACCTTTAACAAGGCTTTAAGGCTACCCTCTTTCCTAAGATGAAAAACTCCACTAGGTCATAGCCTATTTGTGCTTTTAGTAGCGCTAGGTCCAATCCATGTATATAATTTTTTGGCCAAGTTGTTAAGGAATTTTATAGCTTCATCAGGATCGTTGTGAAGGAATTCCCTATTACATACCATGTCAATAAATTGGCACTCTCTAATTGTGAGTCCCTCATAAAAATAGTTAACTAAGGGGCAATTTTTACACCCATGGTGAGGGCACAAATTTAACTCACTCTTTAAACCTTTCCCAAGCTTAATACATAATGTCATTGTCTTTTTGGGAAAAGGAAGAAATTTATCTTTCAGGCCATTAATTTTACGTTGTGAGAAGTATTTATTGAACAATGCTTGGGTTATTTTGACCCAAGTTTCTATAAACCTCAGCCTCAAAGAGTATAGTTAACTCTTTGCTTTGTCTTTTAGATCAAAAGAAAATAATTTAAGCCTAACAATGTCTGTAGCGTCGGGTTGGCTATGGAGGTGGTTACTAACTCTTCAAATTTTCTAACGTATACATAAAGATTTTCTCTATCTAGATCGCGAAACATTGACAGAACTTGTATCATTCTAGGTTTAAAATCTAAATATGGTGTATTAGGTGAAAATATAATTCATGATGGTATGACTGTGCGAGTAGGATATAAGTAATCTTTTAAAGTCCTAACAGGGTTATCCCCGTGTTCGCTTATTGTGCTAGAATTACAAGATGAATTAGATGGTGAATTATCTTCTTTTACAAATTGTGGTGGTGGTTCTATTTTTATTTCTCCCACAAATCTTCCTCGTTTGTGTTTAAGCCGATGCATACATCCTAACAAATATTTTTTTTTTACCTTTTTTCAATGAAGGAAATTCTTAAGGAAAAATTAAGAAATGAATAAAAGAAAAGAAAAAAAATTAAGTTAAGTGGTAAAACCAATCATAAAATATAAAGTAATGTACAATGAATAAATAAAAGAAAATGAACTGTAAAGTACAATTAAAAAATACAAAAAATAAAATAAATAAATGAACAAAAGAAAATAAAGTGTAAAGTGCAATAAATAAATAAAATAAAATAAACTAAGTTAGGTAGTAGAACCAACCATAATAAATAAAGGAGAGAAATAAAATACAATAAATAAATTATAAAATACAACAAATAAATAAAATAAAATAAACTGAGAGTTAGGTGGTAGAACCAACTATGTACAATTAAATAAAAATACAAGAAGATAATAAACTAAGTTAAGTGGTAGAACCAATCATGAACAATAAAATAAATTACAACAAAGGAAATAAATTTAAGAACTAAAATTTTACAAAAAAAAGTAGATGTATAAAGTTATCGCCTTAGTATTAATAAATGCAATTTACTTTCGCTTAGTATGCCTCCTTGGCAACAATGCCAAATTTTGTTTACACTTAAAATGTAATGCAACTATCGTAATATAGATTGAGGTGTCGATCCCACGATGAAGATTTTGGCAAAATATGTTAGTGAAATAAAAATATTAAAACAGTAACAAAAAAGTAAATTAACTAATTGGTTTATATGGATGAGATTGAATTATATATGAATTAAAGGAGAAGTTTTGTAATGATGTAAGCAAGGCTTCAAGAATCACAATTATGCTTCATAAATCTATTATATACTTTGATTTAATGCTTATAATTTAATTGAAAGTTTCACATCTCAAAAAATCAATTGAAGATATGTAAAATATGACATATTTGATATGTAAAATATGACATATTTGATATGACTAAACTTTTTGCAAACATTAACACAAACTGTGTTCATTTATACAAGTTATCTAAGATCGACAATATATCATTTTGACAATATGGTAGTAAAAGATCAACTTGAATATCAAACAATTATTTTTTTTTTATGTTATCTAAGATCAACAATATATCGATTAACAATATTGCAATAAAAGATTAACATGTTAAATAATGTAACTAATAATAATTATTATACAACAAGAATCACATAAAGAAAGCATAACTGAAAAAATATGAAACATGAAAATTATAACCTCTGAATTATAGAAAAATAATAGATAAGAGTTTAGACATAAGTAAACCTACAAACATTTGTAGCTTTTGACAAGGAATTCAAGTATAGAAGTAAATTTATTATATATAAAAGTTCGTCTCTAGACTTGTCAAGAACTTTAGCCTAGCTTACAATCATTGTAAAGAGAAATTATATGAGAGAATTGTAAAGCATTAAAAAAAGTCCATTAGCCTCCTAAGAGTATCCTTATATAGGCAATGAATGAAAATATATTTAGTATGACTTCAATCTTCAATAATTTAGGCCACCCACTTCTTCACCCAATTGCTACACCTTTTTTACAATGAAAAATATCAATGTAGCCATTTTGATCGACATAAAAGTTGTAGTATTTTGTCTCTTCTTTCCATAGCCATAAGGTATATTCAATTTGAATGAGTATCCAATGAGATATGGATAAAATACCAAATATGTCTCAAATTTCGGCCAAGTTCTTGGGTAAAAGTTCATTTAAATGGATTTTCAATGCTAGAAAGGTTGCTCGGTTGAGAAGTTGTAGTTATTCTGGTTAGAAATTCTAATAATTTCATAGTGTTTGGACAAGAAACCTTGCAATAGCTTTCTCGCAAATGTCACCTCTAAAGTTTCCTATTTTTGAGAACTTCAAGAATTTCCTTCTATGGCCTTAGATCTTTGAAATATCTCAAAAAATGGCCTGCCACCAGTGTTTAGTTAGTTATAGGAATATTTTTCTAAGACACGGCTATTCTCCTACAAAGAAAAATATTTCGATGCTTAGGTCAATAAAAGTAAGAAAAATCAAGTGTGAGGTGTGGGAGTGTTTATCAAGCAATCAAAATGATGTTGTTTTAGTGTATAGGTGCTCTCAGAGATTACTCAAAGATAAAACTACTTTTTAGGATTATTAATTGTTCTTTTTTATGTAGTCTTTTGAATGAATGTAGAAAGTTTAATGTATGCCTTTTTATAGTATATGAACTTCAATCCATTTAAGGATTAAAGTGACATAATCTGGTAATTCAATGGATTATCTTTTTTTTAAGAGAAGTTTAATTGGGATTATTTTTCAAGCATAAAGTTGAGTATGTTAGGGTCGGTGCTTATGTGTCATCCCTGAATGTATATATACTTGTGTATTTATACAAGTGTACATTTCCATTAAATCGTTAATATCTATTTATATGGTACTATGCAATATAACATTACAGACATTGTATGATCTGAAGGAGTTCAGATCAGATCTAAAGGAGTTTAGATAAGAGCTTATAGTAAGCCACACTGAGAGATATAAATGTTAAATATTAGCACATCTAAGTGTTAGCTGGTTATAATACTCAGCAAAGATCCAAGAGTTAGAATCTTATTTGTAATGGGACATAGACTTGAGAATATACTAGTAATTGTATAGTTGCAAGAGTTGCAATCGAGTGTCAAAAAATGCTAATTGCGTAAGTATATTCTCAAATAATTGTCCCTGATCTATTTTTACCAATGCGAATCTGTCAGTCGATACATTTATATATAAATTAGCATATATCATACCTATAGGGTATAGATAGTCGTTCCTAGCCGACTGTGAGCTTGGAGCTCATATTGATATATGGGTATCTATTTAGAACTGGATATGAGACAGACTCATGAGGGTTTTTGATAAACACCCTATGTAAGTTATCAACGGAGGGTCCTCTCGAGTTGAGTAGTATACATAGTACTTTGACCAAAATGCCACGGTGAACTTGTAAGTGATCCACTATACTTTGGTTCCACGCATGTCACAGACCTTTTATAGTGTGACTGCTGGGTGTCACTAGGTATGGTTCGATGCTTACAGAGTTCGGTGTGTACAGATATGAGATTCGTCAGCTGGTATAAGGAGTTTGATATCTATATGCTTCGAAACTATATCTCAAAAAGTCTTGTCGCCACAAGCATTAATCCTGAGAAAGAGTTTTCGTCAAGGTGGAACAATATGGCAAAAAAGTTTATACATATTGTTCAGTGAGATATAAGTCTGGAGATAAGACATGAATAAGCACTAGAGGATTTGATGGTGATAATCTATATCCTCGCACATTCAGGATATCATGATGGAATGATTATACGTATGCATTGTAACCTCAGCTTGCATGGTTCAACGCACTGATTTGTATATCCATGACGTATGTGTAGGGCATTACTCACGGACTCATAGAATAGTTTTATTTGATGAATCGAGCGTGGACCTAGAGAGTCTCGTGATATGGAGTGCACTTATTGTGTATTACGGCAGCGTGCCAGATTAAATTGTTTAATCCAGCAATATTTAGTACTTTCATCGAAACGCGTGCATATCTGTATTTAAGTGTTAAATACAATAATTAGTCAATAATTATTATTTACTAATTGTATAATGACACGTGGCACATTGTGAACCCTCGGTTAAGTTTATCTAAGTGTAGAATTTGATGGAATCCACTAGGAGTATACTTAGTAACTATTTATGATGGATAAAATAGTTATTTTATACATTAATTATTTAGTTGTTAAATAATCAAAATATATCATTATTTTGTTATGTTATATATTATTATATTATATTTTATATTATTATATTTTGAGTGCCAAATAGTTGGCACCCATTTATATTATTATATTATTATTTTATTAATATTAGATATATAAAAAGAGGTGTGTGTGTGTGTGTGTAAGTGAAGTGTGTGTTTTTGGTGTTGACGAAAAATGGAGAAAATGAAAAGGAAATGAAATGTTTCATTTCCATGGTACCGCCGAGAAAAAGAAAGAAAAAAAAGAAGAAAAATGAAATTGTTTTATTTTTCTTCATGGTACCAAAAGAAGCAATTGTAAATTACTTTAATCTCTATTTTTTATTCTTTAGAGAAAATAATAAATACACATTACAGGTCATTTTGAAGTTAAGAGTTAATCTCGTGCTGGATATAGGACTACTGCTCTAACTCGCTAAGCTCACTGAGTTGGTGACTAGAATGACCAACGAGTTGGTCTCCATGTGAACTCTGAAAAAATACGTGTAAAACGTTACACGTTCAGGTAATTTCTCAACTTTACTAATATATTAATGTAATTAATATATTATTTATTGTGTTTATTATATAGTTTAATGCTTCTACTGTGTTAAATATGTATATTATATGTATTTTAGATAATAGACACAATTGTACATGCATACATCTACATATATTAAATCTCCAACAAAGTATTTATATGATAAATCATAATCACATTTATAATCAAATACTTGATAAAATTTATCAATCATTTGATGAAGTTTCAATCGATAAGAAATAATAATGGTTATAATAAGATAAGGCTAATTGATAAAATACATAGTAAAGGAAGAAATATTTAAATTTGACTCAAGTTTCATATCTATTTTATATTGAAAAACGTTTCAGAAATTTGAGTTTGATTAAAAATTTTCTTCTGTACATGGGTTTAAATTCTTCTTCTTCGAAATGTATTATAGTAATTATAATTTCAATAAGCCTTTATCTTTGTTTGACAGTTTGCTACCCTTGTCGATTCCTCTGTTAGGTCTACCATTAGATTTGACATTTTGATTTTGAACCTTTAGGCGAGTTTGACCAAAATATTTCTTTTGTATTTGATTAATAAATTGTGTTGAGCCGTAACTACATAAGAGCCCTATATATATATATATATATATATATATAGTTAATCATGTGAGCAACAAGTTATTGTGAAATATTATTTTTTGCTATTTAATATTGTTAGCACTATTAAAATAATATTAATAATAAAACTAGTATCGTACAGTAACTGTTGCCCCGTTAAATACTAACTAAATCACCCGTTAGATCATTTTTTTTTTCTCACTCTATTACACATACGAAACTCAAAACATCATTTTAAAGGGTACCCAGCCCGTTACTATACACATTCGAATATTTAATAAGGAATTTAAAGGATTTAGAGGATCGTACATACACATAATGCAGACATTATTTTAACAATAATATATTCAATACCAGTCAAAGTAATGCAGCTGGCCTCACATGGCTATTTTTAAATTTCATTATTCTTATCACATCTGTAATGTACTAATGCAAAAGACATCATGGTTATCTGTTAAGCCACCCCGATGAAATATTACTAATATAAAAGTATATTTTAAGAGTAAATCCTTCTCATCGGATTCGGCAATAATTAGTACGATGAATTTAAAACTAAGGTGAAGGCGTGGATTAATTTGGATTTTAAAAAGGTTTTATTATCTAATCATATTTTACTCTCAAGATAAAAGCCAATTTGGTGTTTTATTACCATGCAAGAAAGTGCAAAAGGAAAATAGATAAATCATCTAATCTCAAGATTCTTGATAGAAGATCAGGGTTTGAAATGGTGAATATGGTGAAATTTGAAAGGGACTCGTTAATTGTTTTCTTTAGAAATATATGGTAATGTTATCTTTTTTTTATTATCACATATTCCAAAATTTTAAGAAAAATGATGTTACTCTTTTATAGTATCTATTAATCTTCACTTACTTTTTATAATTTTAAAAAGAATTAAATCTTTCAGTCGTTATAAATTTTTTGTTATTTTTTAACTTTTTTGTATATTTGATAATTATATTCTTATTTCTAACTTTTTGTATAATTTGATAATTTTATTTTCAACAATACATAGTTTGACAATTTTGTTCGAAGAATTAAGAGTATTTTTTATTATTTTTTAAATTTTTTTGCATAATTTAATAATTTTATCCTTAATAAATTTTTTTGTTATCTTTTAATTTTTTACATGATTTATCAATTTTATACTTAACTTTTTAACTTTTTGCATGATTTGATCATTTTATTCTTAACAATAAATGGCTTGATATTTTTACGCTAAAAAATTAAGAGTATTTTTTATTTTAAGTTTTTGCATGTTTTGACAATTTCATCATTGATAAATATTTTGTTATCTTTTAGTTTTTTGCATGATTTGTAAATTTTATTTTTAATAATACATATCTTGACAATTTGCCTATAAATAATTGAGAATATTTTTTGTTATTTTTTAATTTTTACATGATTTGATAATTGTAACTAATCTTTTAATAAACATGGCTCGACAAATTTATCTTGAAGAATTGAAAGTATTTTCTATTAGCTTTAAATAATAAAATGATAATTTTTTATATATGGTGGAATGACTCAAAATTTATAAATTTTCTACACAGTTGGGTGGTGGAACACCCAAAGGTACCTCTTGTAAAAATTTGAATTTGTTACAGATATTAATCTTATCATTAATCTCTATTAGGTATTAGTATTTAAATTAATACTAATTTTTTAAATTTTTTTATCGTACACTTCAAATAAATACTAAATAAATGTGAAAGTTTCAATTACAAGAAAATAAGAATAAGAACAAAGCACCACATAGATAAGACAATCGAACAATCAAGTTACGTCGTTCAACAACAAATCCCTATGTTTACGGTAGATCATATGATCCTAACATCTCTCATTAGCTCATAAAGAACAAGATCACAAATCTCTCTCTCTCTCTCTCAAGAGAGTATCAAAGAGTACAATAAATAAATACCTTAAAAAGATTTATTAGTACTTCTTTTGTTCACTCGGAACTCAAGCACTACTTATGACACTCTCTTGCACACTCAGTGCTAAAGCTCTTTAGTTCTTTATTTTCTCTCTTAGAGTTTCTGTCAATAATTTTTGATACTTAATGAATTTTAAAGGCTTACAAATATTTATATAGTATTTATAAAATCTCTAGAAACCCTATTTCTATTTAGAATAAAAATTCACACATTATAAGAGTACAAATTTGACTTTAAAACGTAATTCTATCCAAAAAGAAAATTTTCCTTAATAAGCAAAAGCTATGGTGCTCAAGGTTTAACGCCAAGGCAATAATACGACTTTGAGCCAATGTTGTAGCATTTCAAATCTATCATTGCAGTGTTCGCCATACTAAAATTACCATTGCATCATTTAGTACCTAAAGTTGCAACTTTTAAACACAAATAGATCCCATCTTGTGCTTTCATGTTTCTCATAATATTTAACTTTTGTTTTTAATCTTTATTCGTTCATTCAATATGTCATTAATCTCATCTTATCTTCTCCTTAATTTTTAATTTAAAATTATAATTGAATACAATTTTAAATCATTAATTTCAATAAAAAAAATTATTTAATTTACTAAGACTTGCTGCCATTTAGATTTCAAATCGAATTGCTTCTAAGAAGAGCATGCAACCACAAGCACAACTATTGGATTCCTCTCATGATTTCAATCACAATTCCTAGATCAACTATGGGTTTCAGTTAAATTATTGATTTTAAATACGCTATTAAATGTCCTTTTTTTTTTGGTTTACTAAGAAAACATCAAAAATTTAAACGACATTTTTATTTCTTAAATAAATTTGAAGAACACGTGTTTAGAACAGTACTAAACATATTGCCGTTTATCTCGGTAATATTATAAAATAGTGTCCCACGAACCTATCTCGAGGCAGGAGCCACAAGTCAAGACAAAATTATATTAGCTGTTGAATTTATAGCCACGTTTCGATAATTATTTTGTTTATGTCCATCTATTTTGACATTAATTAATTATGATTTGTACTATGAAGACAGCCCAGACGCAATATAAATATGGGAGAAAGAAATAGTTTTCAATCACACTCTTGCAGTCACACAAAATGAAGACATCTAATTACCTTTTAACTCTCCTTGTTGTTTCTCTTTCATGCATTGCAGGTGACTGCATTACAGTTGAAGCTCCATCTCCACCAGCTCCAGTCTTTAACCATTATTGGCTTGTTCAAACGTGGCCCTTTGGCTATTGTTCAAACGTGTCCAACCACTGCATTTTTGACGAAACTTTGAAAAAGTTCTCCTATTTCACCCTGCATGGCCTTTGGCCAGTAGATGCTAGAGGAGCAAGCATTGAAGCTTCAAACGCTCCAAAAATTAATGCCAACAAAGTGGTACTGGCCCACTTTTTTTATTTGTTTTTAAATAATACATTTTCTTTCTGCTGAATTGGCCTTTTTTTATTGAACAGATTAATAGTGAAAGGATCATGTTGCCTCTCTGAATTTTAGTTATCATTTCTCTTGGAAAATTACCAGCTGTTTTACTAGTTATTATAAAAAACTAAAAAAATATGTAACTTTCATCTATAATTTTTATCTTAATTTATCTATGAGATGCTTTTTTCCCCTAAATGGTCAATTATCTATTTTTAGAGGATAATTGAGTTTTTTTTAGGGATGAAAATAATATTCAAAAAAGAGATAATTAAATATTTAAAAAACAATTAAGGATCTAATAAAAAAATCAAGATAAAAATCAGAGATGAATGTGATATTTCAAACTTTTGTGGAGAAATAGTAAGCTATGTAAACACAATTGTGGGAAATTTAGGCTCCACAAAATCTTGTTGAACTCAGCCAACTACATAACATAGACAATAAATTTTTTTTGTTTCTTTTTTTTTCCTGCTTTTTGATTCGGGTCTATTAACTTAATCTTTTCTTTGATTGTGAAGCTAAGAAGTTATCCGGAGTTGAAGCGTCAAATGAAACAAGATTGGCCTTCTCTCAACAGAGCAAAAGAGGATAAGGAGTTATGGGAACACGAATACGAGAAGCATGGTTACGCCTCTCCTTGTTTGAAGGAGCCTCTAAATTATTTCAACACCAGCGACAACCTATATCGGAATACCAATCTGCTGAAGGTCCTAAAAGACGGAAAAATTATACCAGATGTAGGCACTTATACAAAAGCTTCCTTCGACACAGCACTCAGAGCAAAATTTGGCCAAAGCTACAATTTCATATACAAATGCACTGAAAAAAATGGAGTCTCCTTGTTAAGTGAGTTGGTTATATGCGTCGATGAAAATGCAGAAAACTTTATTTCTTGCGATGGAAGTCTAGAAAAGTGGATGTACAAGAATTTATGTCCTGAAAGATTTCAGTTTCCTAAGGAGAGAGTAAGTGTGATCGAAAGCTATTGAAATTATAATATGTTATAAGTTCGCTTTGTTATGTTGCAAGTTCATGTCATGTATCGGTGCACAATCCCATTTCCTAATGCTGACATTTGTCCAAGAATAAAATTAAATAAAGAGTCGGGATTGTCCTGAAGTAACCGATTTTTCTTTTTTTGGGTTATTTATTTAGCTTTCTTTTTCTTCTGATGATTTCGTAATTTCTGATCGAGTAGTATTTATTTCTGTTGTGTCTTTTTAATTTATGTGTGATATCTATACAATTGTCTTTCAGCGATCAACAATATTTTGCTAGAAGCTACAAGTTTTATGAGAAAATCTAGGCTACTTTATTTTACAATATAATACTTTAATAAAATCCTGTTGTATAAATATTTATTTTGAAAATTGTTAGACTCAATATTATTAGTTAAAAACAAATTAAACATACATGTAATCTACTAACAATGACTGGTTGCACTGTAACAGATTTATTCCGAAATTTAGAATTTGCTACTTTTGATAATAAAAAAGCTAAAAGACAAAAACTGTTTAACTTTTAAGATAAAAATTTGTATGATCAATGCATTAAAATTTAAAAAATATATTTTTTTTTAACTTAGTAAACTTTTTGTAAAAAGATTCAAATTTAAATTCTAACAAAATACCAACTTTCAATCATTCACCTCTTATTTTTAAAATTACTTAAGAAAAGTCATTTTCTATTATTTTTTATTTTTCACTAAATTTTGCTCTTCACCAATGCTCTTTTAGATAAAACAATACTATCATTCAATAGATAACAAAATTTTGAAACCTATGATGCAAACAATGAGCTAAAATCTCATCATTTTCGTCATCGAAATGGGTCTTTTAGGTAATTTTAAAAATAGAAGAGGAAACTATCCTTTAAGTAAAATCTTAAGTCTAGATAGGAAAAATGACCACTATCCTCTGTTATCGGTTAATGTTCATTTACCTCCATGCAATTCCAAAAAAAAAAAAAACCAAAATCTCCTATTATTAAAAATTTTATGTTATCTTCTAAAATTTTACATAATTTTACAATTTTACTCCGAGTAATATATGGTTTGACAAATTTTCTCACAATTTTTCGTTTGAAGAATTGAGAACAAAGGAAAACAAATAATGACTTTGAAAGCATTTGAACCTTTGACCTCAAAGATAAAACTATCAATCTTAACTACTAAGTCAAACTTAAATTTAATTAACATTTTTTGAAAGCTAATTTATATACTCTATCAATAACTTAGATGAATTGTTAATTATAAATTAAATAAATTTTAGTACTCAAAATTATAAATAATAATAAATCTAAAAGTATTTTAAATAATGTTTAATTCAAAATAAGCCTACAAAAAATGACTTTTTAGCTCATTATAAACATTTTCTCACTTTCTAATTATTCTTAAATTAATCGAAAAGAAATACAAAAGAATTTATATTTATATTATTTATAAGAAATTAGTTTTCTAACAAAAATAAAAAAAAATTCATATATAGCCATCAATTATCATTTAAAATACTTTTTTAAAAATAACATAATTTTTTTTCTTTATTAAAAGTTGTGATAATTGAAACTCTTGTATGAAAATTAATTTCTTGCAAGTTGAATATAATTCTCAATATTATTGTTTATAATTTTTTTTTATAAATTCTCATAAGTTACAATTTAAATTTTTATTTATGAGCATATTCAAATAAAAATTCTTTTCATATTTAATATATGTTTTGAACTACTAACAATTGCTTATGTTATAGCCAATATTAAAAAATTGAAGTATTTTATCATTGGATATAATATTTTTATAAAACAATTTATATTTTTAAAACAATATACATATTTTTTTATAATTTGTAATTTATCTTGATCGGCTCTAGTTTTTGTACTCTGACACCTAAATTAATAAAAGATATTAAATGCGTTTAAAGTAAAAAGTGTATTGAGTGATGAATAGTAAATTGAGATTTTTTTAGTGATGTAATAAGCTTGTGTGTGTTGTTTTTATTATTGTTTCTCGTCTCTCCCCGTCTCTAAGTGGATAAAATCTTCCTTTATTTATAGATGAAATTTGAAGGGAAAGAATGGTTATTCTCTATATTTCTAATCTGATCCGTTCGATTATCTATCCTTATCGTTATCAGTTGATCTTTCTCGTGGGACGTCTAGCTAGTGTTTTGGTTTATGAACCTAGTCGGTGCTAGTTTGACCTTTTCTAGAGTTATCTTGTGCATCGAATGTAAAATACAGTTAGAAAACATTTTATCAATAAAGAAAATTTTCAAATTTTCTTTCTCTCTATCATTTTCTCTCAACTTCATTTTATTTGGTTAACTTTCTAGGAAAAAAAATTTATAAGAAAAATAACTTTGATCAGAATCTTAAAAATCTTTCATAGTATCAAAATCAGTGGCTAATTCCTCAAACATTGAAAAATCACACACTTCAAACCTAAACACTCAAACAAACACTCTCGCAATTAAATCAAGTATCAGTTTTAATTTTTCAAATACAATCAAACTTGATTGTAATATCCTGCTGTGGAAATCTTAAACATGGGCATGCAATTATGGTAATGATCTTGAAGATGTATTGAAGGCCATGTCTAAATCCAATCTCTTTCGAGTAAAAGAAGGTTTTGAAGCTATGTCAGATCTTAATCCACTATATCAACAAGGGAGAAGATAGGACTCATTACCTATGAGCTAGTTATTTGCCTCGATGATAGATTATGCACTTAGTTTGTGATCCAATGTAAGTCTTCCTTTGGGATTTGAAAACATCTAAAATAGTTTGAAAGTTAATCAACATATCAACTTAGCTCCAAACAATCAAAAAAGGCAATTTAACTATGAATGACTATTTCACGAAGGTTAACAACATATCAAATAAATTGTCAATGACCGAGAAACCAGTAGCAAATCAAGATTTAACCTTGTACCTGCTTGTTAGTCTTGGATTAGAATATAATTCAGTGGCCTTGCTTGTGCCAATAAGGTTTGATGAACTGTCAATGGCTAAAATATTCTCGATCCTTATGGGTTAAGAAGGAAAGATTGAGTTATCAAATGTTGTTTCTAGTAGTTATATGGTAACAAACTTGACTAATGCTTTTGGTTAAAAAAAAAATTCAAAATTAATTATGATAATAGGTTTAGCTTTGGTACAAACAGAAGTGTTCGAAATCCAATGAATTAAAATTTTTAGAATGGTTAAGATAGAGGTAAAGGCAAACAGTTTAATGGAGGCAGAGGGGAAAGCGTCATGAAGATCATGTGTCAAATATGTTTACATAAGTTTAAAGATGATTTTGTACCAACCTTACCTCATATGCAACTAGCTAACAATGAATTTGTGCAGAATCAACTAGCAACATTCATTATAGAACCAACTAAATAAGTAGGGAATAATCTGAATTGGTACCTGAATAGTAGAGCAACAAATCATATTACAAACAGTTTCAACAACATGGCTGCAACAAAGATTATATAGGTATGGAAAATATTGTTATAGGTAATGGATATAAATTACAAATGTTTTATATTGGTGATTGTTTGCTGAAAACCTCTAACTTATAAACACAAAATCTAAACTTAGAAATTTTTTATATGTCCCAAAAATGACCAAGAACTTAACCAGCATTTCTAAGCTTACTTTTGATTCAATTGTTGTATGATCAAGGATATAAAAGGAAGAGTTCAACTAAGCTTACTTTTGATTCAATTGTTGTATGATTAAGGATATAAAAGGGAGAGTTCAACTAAGAGACACTACTGAGGATAGGTTGTATAAGCTCATCAAAAACTCCAACACAAGTCCTGTAGCTCATACAACTAGAATAAATATAAAACCGAGTCAATTTCCTTTATTATCTTTGTTTATTGATTGTAGAATAAATAATTTAGTTCTTGATGACAAAGCTAGAAAGATCAGCCTTGAAGTTTTCTTGTTAAATACTAATCAGAAGCAAATTGATATCTGTCACAAAAGATTTGGTCACCCAAGTGCTGATGTATTGAGACAAATACTGTTAAGTTGCAATATAAAAGCTTCTATTAATAATTAAAAAAAAATTTGTACTACTTGTCAATTTAGGAAGAATCATAGATGACACTTCAATCTTACTGAAACTAAAACAATTAACCTTTGAAAATTATCCACATTGATGTTTGGGGCCTACTCATACATTATCTAGTAATGGATACAGATAATAGATAAGCTATGCTGATGACTTTAACAGATTCACCTGGATATATCTTTTGAAGCAAAAATCATATGCCTTGTCAACCTTTAAACACTTTTAAAATCATATAGAAAGACTTCTCAACAAGAAGATTAATATGATCCAATCTGATTAAGGTGATGAATTTAAACCTTTTCTAATTTTTTAAACCAATTAGGCATCATACATAGGTCTTCTTGCCTTTGCATTCATCACCAAAATAAAAGACTCGAGAGAACACTTAGGCATCTTATTGAAACAAGACTTCCCTTACTAGCATAAAGTAACATGGCACTTCATTACTGGTGGAAAGAATTTTTAACAACGGTTTTTCTCATTAATAGAATGTATATTTCTATCTTGAGACGTAAGTCGCCATTTGAGTTGATTTTCTATAAAAAAAAACTGATTATAGATTTATGGGAGTCTTTGGTTGTTGTTATCCTTATCTTATACCTTACTCAAAACATAAATTACACTTTCACAAAAATAGTATGTTTTCTTGTGGTATAATCATCAGCATAGGGATATAAGTGTCAAAATGCAAAAGGCACAATATACATTGCAAGACATGTTAATTTTGATGAGGTGGACTTTCATTTCTTACTGACAAATCCTTTACAAGTTTGGATTCTCTCATAACAAGCAGTACAATAGAAAGAATTGTTTCTTCAATTCCTTAACACAACACAAACCTCTGCTACAAATGACTCCTTCCACACATCATGTAATCATCTTCAAAATCAGTCAATATCACAAAACACACAAACACTAGTTAACTACACAAAAAAATCCGAGTCAACAAATGCTTTGTAAGACTTACCTTTACCAAAAACAACACCTGTTGCAAGAACATCAATTACTGAGAATTTACAATCTTACGGTAACAAGATTAAAGCACAAGATCTTTAAGCTAGAAATACTTATTGTAAAAGTAAAAGAAGACACACTAGCAACTGTGTTAGAAACCTTACCGATTTTCTCAAAAGAGAAAGGCTATGTCAAAGGAATATCAAGCTCTAACCAATAACAAGACCTGGGCATTAGTTCCTTACCAGCCTAGATACAAAGTAGTTAGAAATAAGTAGGGTTTTTAGGACAAGAAGAATCCAAAGGGGAGTATCTTAAAAAACAAAGCAAAACTGGTAACCAAAGGCTATCACTAAACTGTAGGAGTTGATTTTTTAAAGACGTTTAGTCAAGTTGTAAAGGCAAGCACTATTAGAGTTATTCTTAGCTTAGCCGTGTCATTTGGTTGGATATTGAAATAAATAGATGCCAATAATGCTTTCTGAAATGGAGAGCCTACAAAGGCTATTTACATTACTTAGCCAGAAGGGTTTATGCTTAATAGACAGACACTTTATATACAAATTACCAAAGGACTTGTATAGGTTGAAACAAGCTCTTAAAGCTTTGTATGAGAAGCACAAAATAGTAATATTACAGTAGGGATTCTACAATGCCAAGTCTAACTCCTCTGTCTTTGCTCAATTTAAAGTTATAACTCCACTTATTATTTTAGTCCATGTGGATGATATTATAGTTACGATGGTAGATTCAGTAGCAGTTATAAAGAAGTTAAGTAGAGAATACTGTAATACATGTGTATTATATATATATATATATATACATAGATTGGTGGCACAAAAAAAAAAAGAAGAGAGAGAAGAAATTGAAGCGGTAGCCGCCTTATATATATTAAGCATATTGTTTGTTTTTGGGTTAAGAAGAAGAAAAATTGAAAGAAAGAAAGAAGAGAAAGCTGAGAGAAAGAGAAAAGAAAGAAAAGAAAAGAAAAGAAAGAAAAGAAAGAAGAAAAAGAAAAGAAAGAAAAAGAAAGGGAAAGGAAGAAACCGAAGGAAGAGAAGGAAAAAGAGAAAGAGAAAGAGAAAGAGAAAGAGGAAGAAAAAAAAAAGAGAAAAAAAAAGAAAATTTTTTTTTAGGAAATTAGTTTGGGTAGTTAAATTTATACTCAGTGATTTAGCGCATAATAATTTTACAGTATTAGAATATTTATTTTTTTAATAGTTATAATACATATCAGTACTAATGATGTATTTTTACACTCTATGATATAGGAGGTGTACCGATAGCAGGTAGATCTCAAAATTCAAACCCAGCTCAGGATTAGCGTACTTTTGTGAGTGGATAACTATATATATTTTATATATTTTATATATTTTTAATACAGCAATTATGATTTAATTACACGTTATCAAATTTAGTTATGATTTATTTTAGAAAGATAAATATTTATGCTATTTAGTATATTCAGAAATGTTTTAAAATTTATTATAGTACAGTTTATAATTATATTCAGTACAAAAATGTTTATTTTAAAATAATTATGTTTTCATAATATTATATAGTAGTAGTTTTTGAACCACTATATGCGTACCCTCCCATTTAGTGTAGTTGCTTTGCACATGCATTAGGCCAGTTTAGTTTGCTATGCCCGAGCGATGTAACATTCCGTCGGGTTAGACCAGCTTAGATCACCCGCTCTGCCTGTGCGTGAGTTACTCCGCCAGGTTAAACCAGATTTTCTTCGGGTACAAGTTTGGTATAGTTTTCAGTATATATGTAGTATATGTTTACAGAGTTATGTTACATATATTCAGCTTGATAATAGATTTTTATAATAGTTTGCGCTTTCAGATTTTCAGATCTCAGTATTATGTCATGATTTTAATTTTATAACAGCTTTTATGACAGCTCATACTTTCAGTATAAGTTTATTGACTACTCAATATACAGTTTCTTGATTATTTTATCATACAAATTTATACGTGTACAATACATATAAAGTATATAATATTTTCAGATTATGTCCACTCACTGAGCCACAAGCTCACCCTTTTTTTCCTTTTTTCTATTTTTTTCCAAATTGTCACAGAAATTCGTACAGTGTGATATAGTCATCACATTTTTAGGTTGACCCACGACACGCATAGCTACATAAGTGTTTAAGTCTGTACATTTTTATATATTTTTGTACACCTTTTGTTGAGGCAGGTAGCCTCATTGTATCATATGTATGAGTAAAGAGTATGTTAGTTATATGTCATCGCAGGATTCGCCTCGATTCTCGAGAAGGGCTCGGGTCGGGTCCTGTTAAATATACTTTGAAAGAACTTGATGAATTGAGATACTTCATTGGCATAGAGATTACCAAAGCTAGCAATCGCTTACATCTTTGTCAATACATTATTGATTTGCTCAGGAAAAACATATAGTAGAAGCAAGAGATTGTCCCACGCCAATGAGCTCAAGATTGAAATTGATAAAAAAAAATGACAAGGCCTTTACGGTGAGTATTTATACAAAAGTATAATTTGGGCACTACTATATGTGACCCTTACAAGATCAAAAATCTCATTTGCAGTGAACACATTCAATCAATACCTTTCATCTCCTACTTTAAATAACATATGCAGATTAGGCCAGTAATTCTGTTGCAGAAGATCTAATGGTGGGTATTGTGTATTTTTAGCTGGCAACTTGATATCAAGGAGCTCTAAAAACAAAGGGTAGTTGCTAGGTCTAGATAGAGTTTGAGTAGAGAACTCTGACATAAGTTGTTGCTGAAATAGCCAGGTTACAATCTTTATTTGCTAAGTTACATCTTAAGCTTACTTGTCCTCGTATTCTTTGGTGTGATAACCAAGAAGTTGCATCTTTAGTAGCTAACAAGTGTTTCATAGTATGACTAAATATATGCAGGTTAATGTCCACTTTGTTAAAGATAAGGTTCTAGCTTTGCCCATTACTCGATTTCAATTGCTAAAATCCAAGCTCAATGTATGCTAAAACGGTTGAGCTTGATGGGGGATAAAAGAGAGAAGAAGGTAGTGCCAGATGGTGCTGCCAAGTTAGAAGGAATGCCAAATCAGCCTCCAGCTGTGCAGTAGACCAAATAACCAAATAAAAAATTTGTTACAAGTTGTTAAAAGTTATTAAAAGTTTGTTAAGCCTTTCCCTCCAAAAAATAAAAATATCTTGTGTAGCTTTTACTTGTTATCGTGTAACTATAAAAAGAGCTAAGTTTTGTAAAATGTGGTTAGAAAACGTTTTATCAATAAAGAGGAATTTCACATTTTCTCCCGACTTCACTTTGTTTGTTAACTTTCTAGGAAAATTAACTTTGATCAAATTCTTAGAAATCTTTCACATATTAGGCACTTCCCCCAAGATGACAACATTCAGAGCCCATAATTTGTTTGTCCTAGAGAAACTATATTATTCCAAACTATCTTGAATGCTTTCATTTTCCAATTTTACCAATGATTTTGGAATTTCTTAATCTAGTGGACATTTCCCTTTTCTAATTTCATCCCAATGTCTTTCACATGATTCGGAGAATTTGTTTGATGAATCACATGATGCATCCTCCCTATTTAGTGTGGTTATATGATCTTTTTCACAATTATAATCTTGTCAATCCAAATTCCAATTAATAATAGGCTACTAAGAAAGACAAACAAATTCCTCACAAATTTGAAGCAAAACTTGGTTAAGAATAAACCTATTATAGTTAGCGGTAAAAGGAAGAGGCCGATTTTCCTTTCCACCATCCATATGAAGTTTTAAACCTTTCACAAGCTCTATACTTTTCCTTTTTACTTCTTTGTTTTATACTCTGATTTCTCCTTTTATTGTAAGAACTGGTTGGTACAACATAAATTTTTGGTAGAGATAATTTCCTGAAGAAGTTTATTTGAAGTTAGGGAATCCAACAAGCTGATTAAAGAAGATTAGACTTCTTGTTTAAATCTGCCGAGCTTTCTCTAGTACGTTTTTTGCATACCATTATCGTCCGTGAAATTCATCTAGACCCGAACTTCACCCTTCTTTCGTCCCTTGGTTACGAGTTTCCACCTTTGACTCTTCAAGGTCTTGAGAACAAAATTCGTTCTGGTACTTTGTTTCCACTGCATGAATTATTTCCTCTAGGCCCTTTCTTTAATGAAGGGAATATTTTTGAAAAATTTTTATCCATCGGTTTCTTCCCTTTCATGAGTATGTACTTCTAAATGTCAAAATTTTCATATTTTTATGATAAATTGAGGTCGTATTCCTTATAACTCATTTTCTTTAGTTATAATATTTTTGTCTTCATCTGATGGTATTAGTGTCATTGAGTGTCTTCAATTGGCATGATTCTTCATTTATCTTTCCTTCTACACATTTTCAGATTATGAATTTTCTATCCTTCCTCTTTTCTTTTTGATATAAGTGAAGAATTGAGAGATGAGGGTCAAAAGTAGTCCCTTATCATTTGAGATGTTTCATTCCTCAGTTGTTCTTAAGGAGAAAAATGTAATTGGTTCGTTGAAGATGGTGTTGAACCTTTCCTCTCTACTAAACAATCTATTGTTAATGTTTCCACCTCTGTTCCTGCTTTAGGGGGCGGTCTCCTCTTGTTTCTATGTGTTGATGAAAACGATTCACACAAGTATCAATACTGTAGTAAATAATTGAGAAAATATAAAATAGAAAGAAAAGTAAAAGAAAGAACACAACGATTTATATGGTTCAAGAATTTACTTATATCAATAAAAGATCAAGATCTACGCTTCTTTAATTGAATCAATAATCACTCACATAAATGCTTTAAAAAAAACACAAAATTCATAAAGAACTCTCTCTCACAAAGGGGTTGCAATAGCCTCTCAATAATGATCTCTCTTAATCTATGATGATTTATTTTTACAAGGGTTTAAATAATCTCTTTAGAGTTGCTTTAAACCTTAATATTTATTGGGATAGAGGTTTACAAGTTGGAAAACACAAAACTAACTCAAAGACTTCAAAATAACTTAAATATGGAGTTAGGACCATGATGTATGCTTTAATAGCCTAGGGCAAGTGCACGCTTTTGTATCAAGTAATATATCAATAAGTCCAAATTATCGATCCTATGGAGACTATTGTATCTATTTCTCGAATCAATTACTCTATTTTACATTTATCCAGAAAAACTTTTGAGATAGAGTTTAACTAATTATACTACTGCTATCAAATTAAACCTAATTAAATATCACAAGCACTCAAAGATAAAATTCACTAGCTTGAAAAGTAATCTAGGGTTTTGATGTATCTTCTAGTATTTCATTGAATTCTTTAATCCCTTAGTTATTCTCTTACTACTAATTGATTGACTAGACATTAATTTCATCATAAGTTTCTGTCGAAAGTCGAACGATAATATCACACCCTAACAATTACCTATATGTCTATAGCAATCTGAATAAGATGTAACTCATTAAGAATAAGTCTAAACTAAACTATACATACCACATAGTTATATGTCTATCTTAAATGAAACTCATAGATGTTACCCTATGATCATGTATCAATCCACCCTAAGCTAAACACATAAATCCCTTTTGTCAAGTTATCATGGTTCCTACACATTTAAAATAGTAATCAGGTATAATGAAAGCATTAAGCAAAGATGGATTAAATCATTTATAGGATATTATGTAATATCCAATCTCTATTAGTAGTATTGACGCCTAGATTTCGGTATAGAGCAAATAAGACACTGTAAGGTTACTCAATTTTAACCCTATTAAAAATATTTTTTTTATAATGCATGTGAGAGATATTAGATCTAATTTGATAATTTCACACTCGATCGATGCGCCGGATGACCGTAGAATATTTTTGAAAATTTTCTCTATTGGCTTAGAAAAGGAAATCCTAATTTACTAGATGAATTTTTATTTAAGGGTGATGTATGGAACAAGCCTTTGTTGAGAAACATAATCCATATATTAGAGAATGGACCAATTAGAAGAAATCTCATGGATTGCCAAGTTGAAAATTCTAATTAGTTCTTTGGACTATTCTAACTAGATAGTTACAAATGAACTAATTACATAATTAGTTTTCAACTAATGGCAAATTAGTAATTTTAAGTAAGTTGAAGGGCAAAATGGTCAATTAAGGGAGCACTATATATATGTTGGAAGTGTGTAAAATTTTCAAGTGATCAAAAAGCAAACACTTAGGGAAAAAAAGAGAGCAAATTCATGCAAGGGTTGAAAGTGCTGCTACATTAAAATTTCAATTTTTGTTTCATGATTTTTCATGCTTAATCAAGCAAAATAAGGTTACATACCAATCCCTAATCTCAATTGAAGCCTCAATTAGTGGAAATTCAAGAAAAAGAGGTAAGAAAAGTATTGTTTTATGAGTTTGATAAGTGAGCTTTCAAGAATGCTTAAATTGATGTTCTTGTGTGTATTCTTGGCTTAGATTGAGTTGAATTCTAGTATGGAGCTTGAAGGAGTCATCAATTTGAAGAAATTGGCAAGGTAAGAATTAGGGTTTTTGGTAATTTTGATGTAGAGATTTTAATTGGTTGTAATTAGGGCTTTAAAATGAAATTGGCTTGATTTTGTTGTAATTGGAACAAGAAATTGAGAAAAGGAATGTGTTGGAACCTAGGGTAAAATTCTGTCACTTTAGGAAAGTTAGGGATTGAGTGGTGTTTTGATTGAGTTGTTGTGTGTAAATGGTGCATATTGTAAATGGAATGTATATGGTTGATGAAAAAATCAAAAATGAAGAAAATGTGACATAATTGTCCATTTTAGAAAGGTGAAGGGCATTTATGTCCAACCAAGTTATAGGGCGTGTAATAATTTTCAGGGCGCCAGATGGTGAATTAGATTAGATAAAATGACTCCGTAAATAAAAATTAGGAAGTAGTATACATCCAGACTTTGTATGTCGATTAGGGCGTTTAGTAGTTAAATGAGATTCTAGCATTCGATTTAGTTCTAAATGTTATTTATGGCGCGTAGGTGAAGATAACCGAGAGTGATAACGGGAGCAAAAATCGGGAGTGAAATTGAGCGCGGATCGGTTGTGAGTGGAAATTTGCCATTTCTTTTAATTTTCATTTATTATGTTTTCGCATAAAGAATATGTATGTTTTATGAGCTTTCGATGCATAAACAGGATTTATGATCTTGATATATAGTCATAGACATGCTTTACATGTTCGATTTGAGAAACAATTTTAAAATTTGTGCATTTATTTTAAAGGCCATTAGTACCCTCAGATTGTAGTGGTGATGATTGTATTAGACCCAGCTGGTATATCCCGTGCACATGGGCAGGTCTTGGGGGTGTGTCACTAACTCCGAAAAGTCGGGATGTCGAGTCATGTAAGTCGCCTTATGTGTACGGGGTATTGTCTCGCTATATGTATGCAATGTAGGATTTCGCTGCATTGTCAGTGATATGTCTTGAGATGTCACTGTGGGTGCTGCTAGTTGAGGTACCTGTGACCTACTCACCTATGCGGTGCTAGTTGAGTCGCTGCGTGAGTATAGAGGTTTAGGGTTATCATTGATATAGTTTAGAAAGAAAATGGCCGAGCGAGAATTTTACAAGTTTTCGATTTACCGATAGCATTTATGCATTTATATGCACACAGCAGTTATTATGTTATACAGATTCTGAATATTGTTTTCCAAAGATGTAGATAAAACCCGCACGACAAGATTTCAATAGCATATGATGTTAGAAACTGTTTTATAGTTTTACATCAATTTTAGAAGTATGATTTCTACATGAACTTTAGAATTTGCTATCTATGCATGATGTTATTTTATTCGAAATCTTATTTGCATTTACTGAGCTCCTTTAGCTCACTCGTTTTGTGTTTTATATTTTCTAAACCCCTTTTACAGGTGTAGGTCTGGTACGCAAGCTGCTGATTCTCTTATTGCCGAGTACTAGGCGGAATCCGAAGATAATTTTTGTACATGTAAATGTACTGAATAGCACTCTTTACTTTATGCATAGTAGTTGTAGGCATGTATATTTGTATGTATGTTTTGAACCAACAAGAAAAGAATTCGAGATTATGATGATCATTTTTGCTTTTTATGACTATGCTCATTTTGTGGTTTAAATGAATAATTGAGTTATGTTGGATTTGATTTGGAAAGGACCGGAGGTCCGAATTGGTAGTATTGAGAAGTGATTGAAATAGAAGTAATATTTCTTTGCAGGTTTTATATGGATGTTCTGAAAAATAGAGGAAACTCTGTCCGTTTCATTTTTTCAAAGAGAAATTAAGATGCCGTTTTTAGGTATATTACAAGATTTTCACAGTAGTAGCAAGAACTAAAAAGGGGTTCGCCTCTCAAAATTTCTTAACTTACCCAGTTAGGCTCTGAGGAATTTTCGTCGGGGTGCCCGACAGGGCCGCTGAGATCTATAGTAAAGGGTCTCGGGTCGGGTCCTGTCATATTAAGTTTATAACTAAGAGTTTAAAAGATTCAATTACACATTAGGTACAAGAATGTCTAACCCTATATCAAAAGTATTTAGCTCATGCTTATCATAAGAGTATCAAAACAGGAATACGAAAAATATCAAGAACAAGATCATCTCTTAAAGTTAAGGAAGAAAATAATACAAGTGACGTCCTAAGTTGTCCTCCTTCCTCGTTACTTAAATGCCCAAGAATTGGTTCTTCAATGTTCAATAAATTGTTCTTGATCTCTTGAATTAGATGTATATCCATTGCTTGCATTTTTTTTCCCTACCAAGTCTCTCTATTTTTGACACAAAATAGTGTTTTTTTTGGTATAAGAAACCCTATGTACGAAGAGCTTCAAATCCCAGTTGAAATATGAGAGTTGAGAGGGATATTTATACATCGCATGGGCGCCACGGCGTTAGGGACTCAGCGCCGCGGTGCTAGAAACAAGGAACGCGAGACTGGTGTTTATCAACAAGCACCACGATGCTGGCTACTAAGTGCCGCAGCACTTAGTTACTGATTTGGGTGCCGCGGCGCCTAGCCATATGCTTTGTTACTTTTAACTTTTTAGCACATCTCGTTAGTTTTTCGTCCAAATTGTATCTCGCTTGATCTTATATGTCACATTTTTTCTCATGCACCTATTTAAGATTAAAAAAAATACAAATAAATAGTCAAATATTCATAGTTTAAAGTAAAATATCCAAATTAAGGTGCCAAATATACTATTGTCATTATGCTATTATCAAGCCATAATTGGCACCAATGCGCCTAAGGTTCTACTTAGGATGGTGCAAAACTGTCTTGGCACATAGGCGTTACAACCTTAACATTTTTTTTCTCGCTTCTTCTCACTTAAACAATCATTTTTATGCCGTACTCTTTTGGCCCTATCTCGAATGTGCTCTATTTTCGCATCTATATTTCAACTCCTCAAATACACCATCCACAAGATTTTTTATCACAATTTTTACAAATCTTCTTCTTGATTCATAGTATACCAAAAAACTTCCATGACTTTCATCTTCGCGTCACCTTACTTGCTTATATAGAGATGACTCTAGTTAAGTTACTCTATAGAATGAACTTAATAGAGGGCAACGACTTAGTCACTATATCTATTGGATTTTAGACAATATTATCTTTATTAGATTAATCTCGCCACTTTAAACTATCTATCTAATGAAATAAAGCCATACAAAAATGTGTTTTGACCTCTCATGAAACATTTGATGCTTGTTTAGATGTATAGTATTTTGGCTATCACAATACACACATGCATCAATGTTTTCAATATCCATCACCACTACAGAAATTCCTTTTAACTAAACGGCCTTCTTAATAGCTTTACCCATAGCTATATATTCTACTTTTGAGGTTGACAATTCGAGCATGTACTGTAAAATCAATGTCTAACATACTATGCCTAAATATTGTGAATACATACCTAGTCAATGACCTTCTCTAATTGAGATCACCCACATAATTTGAGTTTACATATTTGCTTACAATTTTACTTTCATTCTCAGCCTTTTTGCATAACAATCCTTACTCTGATGTGCCTGTAAGATATCTCAAAATTTACTTGACCGCAAGCAAATGATCTTTACCCAAAATTTTCATGTACCTCATCAGAATACTCATTGCTTATGATATGTCTAGTCTTATGAAAATCATTGTATATATGATGCTCCCAAAAGTACTAGCATATAATACTTTGTGCATTTATAGTTTCTCTTCTCTAGTTTCTGGTGATAGTGCTGCTAAAAGTTTAAAATGCATGACCAAATAAGTGCATACAACATTTATATTTGACATACCAAAACTCTTAAGTATCTTGAGTATATATATTTGATGGGATAAGAATATGATATCTACTCTTTTCTTCACGATATCCATACCCAAAATTCTTTTTGCTACTTTCAAGTCCTTCATCTGAAACATGTCATTCAACTGCATCTTCAACTTTTATATTTCTTCTATATCCTTACATGCGATCAACATATCATCTATATACAGAAGAAAATATATGTATGGCCTTACTCAATGTTTAAAGCAGATACAACAGTCATATTTGCTTCAATGAAAATGCAAGTCATCGTCAGATCACTAAGTCTTATATACCACTACCTCGAATATTGTTTTAGCATATACAATGACTTTTTCAATAAATAAGCATGCTCTTCAATATTAATTTCTTCAAACCCTTATAGTTGTGATATATATATTTTTTCTTCAAGCTCTTCATGGTGGAAAGTGGTCTATAAATCCATTTTCTCTAGATGTAATTTGAGGTTTACTCACATGGCTAACAATATCCTAATAAATGTGTGCTTGACTTCTCATGAAAAGAAATCTTTTTACAATAAGTGAAACCTTGTGCCATTTGTTTAGCTTTAAATCTTATAGGCTTGACCTTTGGTATCCCCTCTTTTGTATACCCACTCGTACCTAAATAGTTTCCTACTGTGAGGTCTCTTAATCAATTTGAAAGTATTGTTCTTAAGAAGAGAACTAATCTCCACCTTAATGGCTTACTGTCATTTATTAATATTCTCACTCTTCATAGACTCTCTATACGCCTTAGGCTCAATAAACCCAATAGTGAATATAGAATTAAAGGCATGATCAATCAAATCTACTTATGTATAACTAATTTATGGCTTCATTGTTTTTTCTACCATATCTTTGGTTAGTTGGTATTTTTTAGTTTTATCTTAGGAATCCTAGTTTATTTTTAGGGTGGACTTTGAGGAACTGACCAGTTTTTTTTATTCTACTTAAAGGGTTAACTTGTTGAATTATAGATATGGGGGCATCTCAAATCTATTTTCAAGCTCCACTTGAGTCTTAACTATTTTTAATGTGGACACTTCTTTTGCCACAAGCTTTTTTTTCACTCCCACTTGATTAGTTTTCAACATTGTTGTCTCATCAAACATTGCATCTTTACTTATGACACTCTTTAGTAATTTCAACTCTTTACACCACACCTTATATCATTTCACTCATTCTAGATACCCTGTAAATATCTCCTTCAAAACTCTAGGTTCGAACTTGCCTTGTCTCATATACATAATACTAGGTAACTAAACATCTAAATATGGCAATACTTAGGATCCATTTCTTTTTCTATGTCTAGAAGTTTATTGTTGAAGAAGAACTTTTATTGATCAAGTAGATTACCGTCACTATAACCTCACCCAAAAATGCTTTTGACACCCTTGCATTAGTCAACATGCATTTAACTGCCTCAGGCAAGGTCTTATTCATCCTTTCTACCAAACTATTCTATTATGGTTTTGATCTTAAAATTTTGTGTTTTACAATCCCATGCTTAGTACACAAGCTATCAAACTCCTTGTTGCAATATTTGAGACCATTATTCATCTTTAGTCTATTTATCTTTTTACTTATTTAATTCTCTATAAGAGTTTTTCAAGTTTTGAATGTCTCAAACACTTGCTTCTTACTCTTCAACACATACACCCATAACAACCTACAATAATCATCAATGAACATAAAAAACTATCTCGCCCCACTATGTGTAACTATTTATACTGGCACCCAAGATTCAAGTGCATATAATCAATAGTCCCCTTAGTTTTGTGCTCACTAGTGCTAAACTTCAGCCTATGTGCTTTCTCAAGCATACAATGCTCCTAAAATTCTTATGAATAGAACTTATTCTCAACGTCTTTTGATCATACAACATGGTTTGTATATTCTAATTGTCTATAGAGAGTGATGCAAAACTACTCACTTTCTCTGCTCTAAACATATAGACATCATTGTGCCTATTACCTTATGTCACAACCATGGAACCTTTCAACCCCCAAATATTATTTTTAGCTCTATTAAAACACTTATTTTGGTATAACATAACCAAGGAAATCAAGTTCTTTTTAAGGTCTAAAACATACCTAACTTCTGATAACTCCTTCACCCTTCTATCATGCAATTTAAGACTTACACTACCAATTGCCAATATTTTTCAAGTCATATCATTTTCCATTAATAGATTTCTACCATTAATAGGCTGAAAATTAGCAAATAATGATTTATTTGGGCACATGTGAAATGTATAACTGGAATTCAAAATCTATTTACCAGAACTCTTACTATAAGAAGTGACAAGTGTCTTTACGCTATCATAAATATCCTCATAGGCTATTAGAGCATCTCCCTCATTCTTATTGTCTTTCAAATTAGCTTTCTTCTATGGAAAATCCTTTATGAAGTGTCTTTCTATGGAAAACACTTTCTTGGATTGCCCATTGATTTTAATCTTGAGCACTTATTGGACTTTCCTTCTATTTGTTTGGGCCTTCCTCTTGTAGTTTAACCTTATACACTGGCCACTATTTTTTTTTTAATTGCTTTGAGTTTTACAATGATTCACGTCTTTCATAGTTAAATTCTCTCTACTGTAGAGTAACATATCAATAAAGTGCTAATAACTATATAAAAAAGAAGTAAATCAGATGATTGCCTTATCTATATCCTTAGTCTTTGCATTGATTGTTTCTAATTCGATTATGATCTTGTTGAAGGCATTATATAGTCTTAGAACAACATCCCCTTTGACATTGACAATTGATAAAATTTCTTCTTTATATGCAGATGATTCGCTAATAACTTCATCTTATAAAGATTATACAACTTCTTATAAATACCAATAGTTGTCTTCTTACTAGCAACTTTCCTCAAAACCTCATTACTTAAAGATAACATAATTACACTATGAGTAATATCTTGATTTAGATTTAGATGACTTTGGCTTTTTCTCTTTGTTAGATAGAGCCACAATATCCTTTAAGGCCGAGTTATAAACCTTGACTCGTTAACAAAGCCATTACGTTAACCTTCCATAAATTAAATTCATTTTCACTATTGAATTTCTATATTTCATATTTGGGTGCGACCGTGATTGCTAAACTTTACTTTGATACTAGTTTGTTGACTATAATTCTTCACATGAGTATAAATAATGCAACAGATAATTGAAAAAATATAAGAGAGAAAGAAAGGTAGAAGAAGGAATACAACGATTTACGTGGTTTGACAATTTGCCTATATTCACAGCGGATTAAGATCTATACTTATCTTATTGAATCAATAAGCACCCACAATGAATATATTTTTACAGAGATCACAAAACTCACAAAAAAACACACTCTCACAAAGAGAATAGAATAACCTCTCAATAATGATCTCTTAATCTATATTGTTTTATGTGTACAATGATTTAAATAATCTCTTTAGTGTCTCTCTAAAGAGACTTATAGTCATAAGGATAGGAGTTTACAAGTTGAAAATTTTAAAACCAACTCAAAGACTTCAAAATAACTCAGTTGTAGAGTTGGGGCCATGATTGGCACCTAGGCATCATTTTTTGGCACTTAGACACCTAAGTTTCTGCCTAAGATGGCACCTATGCGCCAAGATCTGGGCAGTTTTGCCGACTTCTCCTCAATTGGGCACACTTTCTTGTGCCCTACATTTCCGCCTCTATCTCGAACATGCTATGTCTTCTCATCTTTATATCAACTCCTCAAAATACACCATTCACAAGACTTTCAAACACCATTTTCACACCATGGCATCTCGTTAAGAGCAAGGTTTACTTTATTTTAGTTTGGTTTTTATTTTTATTTTTATTTTTAATTTTATTTTAGTTTTACTATATAACACAATTGTTAACTTTTTAAATAAAAAAATTGTTATACCCATTTATAGTTAATTTATACTATTACAACTTTATCAACAAGGATTTTCTTTTGTTTAATATTATCAATTATTAGATAAGTAAATTATCTAATTTCTTTGACTCATCACAAATTAAAAGATCAATAAGAATTTTGTTTATGTACATTTTTTATATTTTTCTAGGATCAAATTTGTCTTAAGCGGATCAAGTTTGTCTTGGCAAGCAAGTCAGAAAATAACAATAATTTATAGAAAACAAAAATATATGTGTTTAGGTTAACACCTGGCCTACTGTTTATTTTATATATGAAAACAATAATATACGAGTCTTATCTTGTTTAAAGTTAATAATTTGTACCAATCAAGAGCCTTGGAAAACTGTGAGAATATTATTATATATTGGGTAGATTCTTTCCCACATTTATCAGCTGTATATATGAATATATAAATATGCAAGAATAGTGCCAATTAATTGAATATTACTACTTATATAATTTAAACTACATAAAATTCGTTCATATTATCTTTTATCATTTGAAATGGTTTGATGTGATTGGTTCAATTATGATATTACATTATTCATTTTATATATTAACTTAATTTTATATATTTTCTTTCCAAGCCAAATTTATTTATATAATATATAATTTTATATGAAAAATTTATATATAATACTCCACCTATTTACCAGGAAAAGGTGGATTATTTACTCTTGTATTAATTTACTGTATTATGAAATTATAAGCTTATAATGTGTTTGGATTTTGTGTATGATTAATATATATTGAAAACTTCAAATTTAAAATTTTCATAAATTACGTTTCAACGCTTGTTAATCGTCACAAATAATATAAGATTAGCACCATTTTTTCAAAACAAAAAAATTCGATGCTCAAGTCAATGTATAATTAATACAAATATGTAGTGCAGAAGTATTTCAAATAAAAAAATTTGAATGTTCTTATAATTTTTTTTTCCTTTTGTGTGTATATTATAGTATTTTTGAATTCGTGTAAACATATAATGCATACATTTTTATAATATAAAATAACAAAGTTTTAATCATAGTCTAATAAAATAATAAATTTTAATTTATATGTAAATAGACTTATTATGATAAGATAAGAATTTATCATAATAAAATAATTTTATTATGATATAATAATTTGATAGAATTATAATTCAAGTAAAATATAAAGGATAAATTAGATAAAAAGTAACTTTTACTATTTTACCAAATCTAGCATTTATCTTTTTTTTTTTTGCGCTTTATGTAATTGTTAATGAACTTTCTTAAAAAGAAAAACATAGTGTAGTAGACTGTTGGATATCTTTAATATTAGGCTTAACATATATCAACGAGGGATAAAGACCATATCAATAAATAAACTATATAGCAGTAGGTTTCACTTTCCTTAGCAATATACGCCATGGATAATATATATGTATATATATATTATATTTATTTGTAATCATACTTATTAAAATTAAATATTTTTTAAAATTTAACTAATTCTTTATTCCATAATTTAAAAGTCAAATCCTTATATTAATTATTTTACATTAACATGTCTACATTTTTTTACCTTGAAAAGTAATTTCTTAATTTCTTTTAACCAAGTTATCTCTTAGTATAATTCTTTAAATTAGTTTTGAATTTATAATATATATATATATATATATATAAACATTAATTTGAAAGAAAATCTCCAAACAATTGAACATTAAATCTTACCTAAAATTAATGATTGTACAAAAAAAATTTAAGCAAAATGTAAATATATAAATCTGTGAGAAATGTAAAGAGAATATATTTCACTATAAATTGTAAAGCTGTACAATTGAACATTTATATAGGCTGTAACCTTATTACATAATAGGAAAGTAACATACATAAGAAAATAATATTTTACATTAATAACATGTATATATGGTAGGAGAGTATAAAAGAATTATTTTAAAATGATTTCGGAATAATTCTAGAATTATTTCTTAATACCCCCCCTCAAACTCAAGATGGCGCAGTAGAAGTAAGTTTGAGTTTGGAGACTAGAGCATAAAAATAGCGCGGAAGAAGAGATTTGGTAAAAATATCAGCAGATTGCTCCTCAGATGAGATAGAGTGGAGCATGATAGTGCTTTGAGAAACATGTTGCCGAACAAAGTGATAATCTGTTTCAATATGTTTAGTCCGCTCATAAAACACATCATTGTGGGCAATTTGGATAGCACTTTGATTGTTACAATAAAGAGGTGTAGCTCCAGTATGAAAAATACCCATATCTTCAAGAAGTCAGCGGAGCCAAACAATTTTTTGGGTAGTATCTGTAAGAGCATGGTATTCAACTTTAGTACTCTATCGAGCAACAGCTGTCTGTTTCTTACTTTTCCACGAAAGAAGAGAATCACCCAAGAAAAGACAAAATCTAGTAGTTGATCTACGATCCGTAAGATCACCCGCCCAATCTGCATTAGCATAAGCTTGTAACACAAGAGGAAAGTGAGCCGAAAAATGGAGATCGTGAAAAAGTGTACTTTTGAGATAACGTAAGATATGAAGAACTGCTATATAATAAGAGGTACGAGGAGCGGCCATAAACTGACTCACAACATGAGCAATGTCTGGGCGAGTAACTGTAAGGTAAACCAAACTACAAACTAATTGACGATAAAGAGTAGCATCACTGAGAAGAATACCATCAGAGGATCGGAGTTTAGTATTAGGCTCTAGAGGAGTGGAGGCAGTCTTACTGTCTGTCAACCCAACTTTAGCAAGTAGATCGGATGCATATTTAGCTTGAGAAAGATAATACCCTTAGAGTCGGATAGTACTTCAAGGCCAAGGAAATAACTAAGGTTGTCAAGATCTTTCATATCAAAGTGTTGCTGAAGAAAGTTCTTGAGATTAGAAATACCAAGAAGATCATCACCCGTGATAATCATATCATCAATATAGATAAGTAGGAGAACACAACCTTGTGCCGTCTTGCGAACAAAAAGAGCTGAGTCATAGGGACTAGACTAAAAATCATGCTAAAGAATAGTCCCACTAAACTTTGCAAACCATGCACGAGAAGCTTGTTTAAAACCATACGGAGCACGATGAAGTTTACAGACTTTGCCTGGAGGATGTGGATAACCGGGAGAAGGCTTCATATATACTTTTTCAGTGAGATCACCATTGAGGAAAGTATTTTTTACATCCATCTGAAATAATGTCCAACCACGAACTACAGCAACAGCTAATAAACTTTGAACAGAAGTAAGTCTAGCAATTGGGGCAAAAGTTTCTTCATAACCTATGCCATATTCTTAGGTAAAGCCTTTGGCAACAAGGCGAACTTTATAACGCTCAATAGATCTATCAGATTTAGTCTTAATATTGTACACCCATTTGTATCCAATGGTAGTTTTATTAGAAGGAAGAGTAACAAAATCCCAAGTATGCGACTTTTTAAGGGCCTGCAATTCTTCTGTCATTGCTTGCTGCCAAATAGGATTAGAATTAGTCTCAGAATATGATTGAGGCTCATATAAAGAAAAGGTAGTAGAGAAACAGTGATAATAGGAAGTTCTCTTACTCGAGATGAACGATGAAGAGAGGGTATAGAGGAGGCCTCAGGGCTGTTGAGAGTAGATCCTTCAGACGAGGTAGAAGGCTCAGAAGCAGGCATCGTTTCAGCAGATTCACCTGTATGAAACTCAGAAGAAATATATGTAGGTAAAGTATCAGGAAAAAGATCAACAGAATTATCTATAAAAAATTGTGACATAAGAGGAAACATAGATTTAAAGTTAGATATAGAGAAAAATATCGTATGCTCGAGAAAGACTACATGACGAGAAACACGAAGACGGTTAGATATAAGATCCCAACACCTATAACCTTTATGTTTTATCTCATATCTCAAGAAGCAACATAATCGAGTACGTGGCTTGAGTTTAGTATTCTTATATTTTTGAAGTAGAACAAAACAAACATAACCAAATACTTTGAGGAGTTTGTAATTAGGTGGAGTTCTATAAAGACGCTCATAAGGTGACTTATTCTCTATAACAGGAGAAGGAATACGATTAATGGTAAAGATAGCGGTTAAAGTAGCTTCTCCTTAAAAACGTTCAAGATAAGAGGAAGGGATAAGAAGAACACAAGTAGTATCTAAAATGTGTCTGTGTTTACGTTCAGCTCTCCCATTTTGCTGAGATGTATCAGGACAAGACCTTGGACATATAGTATCGTATTCCTGTAAAAGATTTAAAAAATCAAAATCTCCATACTCTATAGCATTATCAGTGCAGAAAATCTTAATAAGACATGAGAACTGAGTTTTAACCATCTGAGCAAAATCTCAGTAAAGTTTAGTAAATTCAGATCGTTGTTTCATAAGGAACAACCAAGTATACCGAAAATAGTCATCAATGAAGATCACAAAATATTTGGATCCTCCTATTGTAGGATTTGAAGAAGGACCCCATATATTAGAATGTACAAGATCAAATGGAGCATAAGAGACAGTAGTACTATTATCAAAAGGTAAGGCTAGTTGTTTAGCTAAAAAGGATTAAAAAATTATTTTGTTACTAAAAAAGATAAATTACTAAAAATTTGTATTATTTAAAATTTTTCCTCATATTATAGGCTGTTCTTTCATTCATAGTAATTATTTTATTTAGAATAATACTAAACTTCTTAAATGATAGTTTAAAATTTTTTATCTCAAATAATGTACCAAGTAAATATGGGATGGTAAAATAGTACAACTTCTAAAATTATTTATTATACTATTTTACCACTCAATATTTACTTAACACATTATTTATAATAAAAAATTTAAAATATCATTTTAGAAATATAGTATTATGCACATGTTTTAATTACTTTTGATTTGTATATTAAAGACAGCTCCAAACTGAGCAAGCAGCACTATGAATATGGGCGAAAGGAATATTTTTTCCAATCACTCACACAAAATGAAGACATCTAATTATCTCGTAATTCTCTTTGTTGGTTCTCTCTCATGCATTGCAGGTCAATTCATTACACTTAAAAGTTCCACAAGCTTCAGACTTTGATCACCATAAGTTTGTGCAAACATGGCCTTTTGGGCTATTACTCAGACTCAAAAAGCAACTGCCCTATCCCTAGGGGTTTGAACCAAAACTTCAACATACATGGCCTTCGGTTGGTAGATGCCAGTGGAGCAGCCATAGAAGCCGAAGGCCCAGCTCTTAATGTCTCCAAATTGGTACTGACTTGCTCTTTCTCTCTTCTTTTTTATTTTTTAATGTTTTTTTTTCAATTATATATTTTTCTTTTAGCTAATTCTTAAGTCTTCTGAGTTTCTAACAAAACACAATAGATATTATGTTTTATCCAAATCAATTAATAATAAAGATAAAAAACTCATAAACATACACATAGTATTACACTTTTTTTAAAAAAAAATATAGTATTGCCCTTAACATAATATCTATAGCCATTTAAATCAATTGATTATTATAACAATTATGATAAGGGAAAGAACAAATTTAACGTGCTATATAAGACCCTTTTCTTTAAAATAAAAAATTTTCCACAAAATTTTTTCAAAATTGCAGACAACATTAGTGTTGGAGAAAAATTAGACTTCATACAAAAGAATTTGTATTATTAGCACAAAAAATATTGTAAGAGAAAAAACACTCAAAATATAACTCTTAATACTCTTAAATATTTTTCTCACACAAACAAAACTCTATAAGTTATTTTAGACACTCTTGAAAATTTTGTTTCCTTTATCTTTCTCTCACTTCTTTCACTTTTCACACTTCACTTTTTGGTTAAAGTTTAAGGGGTATTTATGCTTATATTTAATGAATTCACACCACACAAAGTGATATACATCACTTTAATCTGTACCACACAAGGTAGTACTGATAGGGGTGTAAAAGTACTAATATAATTGGTACCTAATTTTTATATTTTACTCTAAATTATAAATATTTGGCTATTTAATTGTATTTTCTTGATCATAAATAGATGTACGATGAAAAATGTGAGGCATAGGAATAAACAGAAGGCAAATCGGACGTCAAACGAAGAAGTTACACTCAGAATATGAAAGGAGTACCAAGGCTGGGCACTGCAGTGCCCATAACTGAGTGCTAGGGAGCCTAAGTCAGTAGCAGAGGGCCGCAGCGCCCGTAGTGGTAAATAGTAATATATGAATAGTATTTTGCTATAGTAATTTACGAACCGTAATTTGAAGACAAAAACTTATAAATAGAGGGCTAAAAACCCTAAGAGGGGAGAGAGAAAAAGGAGAAGAAAAGAAACAAAAACTTAGAGAAAAAATTTACAACTCAAAATTAAAGATCAAAACCAAAAATTAAAGAACCAAGATCAAGATTCAAGTTTCAAGTCAAAATTAAGGGAAAAGCACATCAAAGAGTCACTTTGATTAGTTTTTCTTCTCTTTCTTTATCATTAAGTTCTTGTTCTTGTTTATTTTTATGAATTAGTTTGATACTTTTGGTTTTTTGATGGGTTAAATTGTTCATATAGGGTTAGACTATATAAACCTAGTATGAATTTGGATTGTGTTAATTTTTAGTTTATGAACTTAATTATTATAATTGATTCATTCTATCTTGTGTTTAATATTTTCATTATATCTAACTAATATTTTGAATGATTGAGGAATCATGATAAATTCGACAGAAGGATTCATGTGTTTAGCTTAGGATAGTTTGATGCATGATCATAGGGTAACAACTATGAGTTCCATTTAGGATAGACATATACCTAGGTGGCATGTATAGTATAATTTAGGCTTGATCTTAATGAATTACATTCTGATTTGATTACCATAGACATATAGGTGATTGTTAGAATGTATAATATAGTCACTTGACCATTGACAAAGGCTTGTGATGAGATTAGTGTCAAACTAATTAGTTGGTATTAAGGGATTAACTAAGAGGTTAATAAATCCAATGAAATATTAGGGAACTAGTCAAAACTCTAAATTATCTTTATTTGTAAATTCTATCATTTACTTTTGTTCAATTTAATTGATAGAGTAGATTAGTTAAATAAATTTCAAATTGTGATTTTCTGAATATAAGTTAAGTAGGTACAATTTTAGTACTTGATTTATAGAATTAGATTGCATAATCCCTGTAGGATTGATCTCTGGACTTAAAATCTTATATTACTTACGCTTGCGTGCACTTGCGCTTAACTACTGTAGCACCCAATTAGGTACACATCATAATATTCTAAACCAGACAAAAACATTTTTAATTAAAACCATACAAAACATTTTTAATTAAAACCATACAAAACACTTTTAATTAAAACTACACAAATGTCCATTTAAGCATTTAATCCTTTATCTAACTTAAGAAGCTTTCGTAAGTTGGATTAAACATTCATGGATTGAATTTGAGCTTATTTTCAATTTGGGTCATTAAAACAAATTTACTATTCAACATTTAGTAGTTATTTTAGTACATTAATATTTTTGAATAATTGTACTATAAATCGAGATAGTTTAACTCATGCAACTACTTGACATGTATAAGAAGCTTTTTCTTTCTTTAAAAAAAAATTGTAATAACTTTATAAATATCACATCTTTGCTAATAACTACCTTATGAACAGTAGGATCCCATAGGTGATACCCCTTAACTTCTTTATTATACCTTAAAAATATACATATTTTAGATTTTGAATCAAGTTTTGTGACTTCATAAATATTGTATATCACGTACACATGACTTCCAAATATATGTAAATTAGAATAATGTATTAGCTTACTAATCAACATCTCTATTAGTTTCTTCAAATTAATCCCTATTGATAGAGATCGATTGATCACGTAACAAGCGGTATTAACTGTTTTTGTTAAGTGTTAAGGAGTATACACCATTGTGATTTGTCTTTTTGATGGCTTATTGTTTGTAAAATGCATTAAATTCCTTACCAGTGTATTCGCCTCTATTGTCAGACCTTAAACACTTAATCTTCTTCTCTGTTTCAAGTTTAACCTATACTTTGAAGACTTTAAATACTGAAAATACATTAGCCTGACTTTTTTCTAATTGGATAGACTTAACATCTTTTAGAGAAGTCATTAATGAATGACACAAAATGTTTGATCCTCTCAAGGATGTAATCGGTGCTTGTCAAACATTAGAATAAATTAAGTCTAAGATATCATTACTCTTAGATGTTGATGTGTTAAATTTTAATCTATATTACTTACTTACAACACAATGCTAACAAAAGGGTAACGAAATAGTTTTAAGTCCAAGAAGTAACTTCTGATTAAAGAGAATTTTTAAACCTTGTTCTGATATATGACTAAGCTTTTGGTGCCATAACATCGTCATCTCTTCTGCAAAACTAGTTGATGCAACAGATGTCTCTGCCTCTAAATATATTTTTCCTAAAAGCATGTATAAGTTAGTAGCTAACTTTTTTACATTCATTACCACAAGTGTTCCTTTGACGATCTTTATGATCCTATTTTGTATATGGATTGTGCATCCAAGCTCATCTAGGTGTCCTAAGACAATAGATTTTTCTTTAAGTCCTTCATATATTGTACCTATTAGATAGTACAAATTGTTCCATCGCACATTTTCAACTTGATGATGCCAATGCCAGTAATCTACAAGTTATGATCATTACCCATAAACAAAAATCCTTCAGATATAGGTTTATAAATGTGAAACTAATCTCGATGATAGATCATATGCCTCATTGCTCCTGCATCCATTATCTAAACATTAGTGAGCTTCCCTTTATCCTTGGAAATAATTGTTGCCTTGTTGTATAAAACATTACCATCATCAGAAGTACTTGTAACACAACTTTGAGATTTCGGTGACATAATGGCCTTCTTTACACCTTTCTTATATCGACGCTTACTTTAGAAATGACATTTCTTACCACAGTTATAACACTTGATATTATTCTTACTCCTTGACTTTGATCTTCCTTGTATGTGTCTTCTACTAGAGCCATGCTCCATTGACCTCTCTCTAATCATAGGTAAAGTCTTTATTTGTTGCGAACTAATTACTCTGTCCTCTTTATTTTTAAGCCTGCTTTCTTCTTCAAGAACAAAAGCTCTAACATATTCAGAAACTAGATAGTTCATCATAAGGCTATTGGTTAAGCTAATAACTAGATCATTATATGAATCTAAAAGAATTTGGGGCAGAATCTCGACGGGTTCATTTTGCCCAATATTATAAACCAAATTAGAAAGTTTAGAATATAAAGTATTGAGAGTGTTGATATGATTTATTACCATAGTGGATTTTGACATCTGTAAGGTGTAGAGTGTTCTTTTAAAGACAATCTTATTGTGAAGAGACTTCACCTCATACAATGTTGTTATAGTATACCAAATCTCCTTTATCATCTTTTTCTCTACTATGCTTGATAAAATGTTATCACTAATCCCATATATAAGTTGGCAATAGTATCTTCATTTATCACTTCATATTTTTCATTAGTCATACCTACTGGTTTGTCACTAATTGTCAGTAGACAATGGTTATTCTTTAAGATTGCTATCATTCTCATCTTCCACAAGAAGATATTATTCCTGTTGAATTTATTTATCTTATACTTTATCGTCATATTAATTGGCTATGATCTACTTCTCACTCAACCGGCTCCCACTATTTCAACATGAATAATATCGTGATTAGTACCATATACGAGAATAGTTGCACGTCATGAATAGTTCACGTGAACGATATGCCTTTACCTGAAGTCGAAAAGTTCTGATATCACTTGTTGTGAAAAATTATATGTTAAAGCAGTATCTTAATTTAAATATATATAAGGAACTAAAAGAAAATAAATGACATATAGATTTTACGTAGAAAACTTTTAAACAAATTGAGAAAAAAATCACGAGGCAAGTACATGAGAATTTCACTATGAAAATAAGGATTACAACCTCTCTCTAATTACAAGGAGAGAATAATTTTCACTCTATCTTTTAACTAGGAGATACGCCCAAATCTCATCTTTTTCTTTTAACAAATAATTAGAAACTACAGAATATGAGAAAATGTGCTCCTCTATTTATAGGACAAGTAAAAAGCTAAAAATGTGCTCCTCTATTTATAAGAGAGATAAGGCTCATATGTAAGTGATAGTATTCAATTTAAACTAAAACTCTTTAGTTAAAATTGGCAATTGGTCAATTTTGACGATTGGTCAAATTTGGCAACTAGTCAATTTCAACGACCACTAACCATAACAATTCTATTAGTCGTATTAGGACCGCTAGAAGAATAACCTTTACGTAAAGGAACTGAATATAAAGGTCGCATAAGAATGACAGAAGAAGTTCAACCTACAAAAAGATATGTATTGGATGACCAACAGTAGGTAAGTAAGAAAAAATAAGAAGGCTTTGAGGAATGACATTCTGGGAACCACTCTCAGCATCTAGCTCCACACCTACACCAAACGATAGAGGCTTGTTAGAACTCATGGAAGTATTGAAGAGTGAAAATTGATTATCTCACCTTGTTGAGAGACATAGATGACTTGGACATTAGTAATTGTAAAAGAAAACCTTACTTCAAGAACTAAGAAAACATAAAGCACGAGAAAGAAAAGGCATTCAAAATAGAGATTCACTCACTTATATTTGGAAAAAATTTGGTGTAAGTGAAACCATGATAGATGATCTCACCAATACCACCACCTTCATTAAATACAGAGATATATAAAATAATATCACAAAGAATTTGATGAAACATCACCGATGTACGAAACTCATCAACCTCAAAAGTGGGGACTCTTTCTTTGAATTTCAAATCAAAAGAAGTCAAGGTCTATAATCCTTCATTAATAGTTAGAGTGCATGGTATATAATGCACTCTATAAAAGCACTAATATCTTTGCAACAACTTCGTTCGGTATAAATGCTTATAAGAAATAGGCTTTCTCTCGAAGAATATTTTCAAGAACCTTTCCTTTCTTGAAATGGAAGGTAGAGCAAAATTGATCTTCAAATCAAAATTTTCCAAGGAATTCGCCGCTTTATAAGTATTTTTGAAGTACTTCCAGTTTTTACTAATCACCATCACACGTAAACTAGCTCTATTGTCTTCAAAATAAAAGAATTTTCTCTCACCCTTCGACCAGTAATAACTTTTTCTTAACCACTAAAGATTGCAGGTGAGGAAAATATCATATAAAGTTAGGCAATAGAAAGAAGGGATCATATGGTTTAAGATGGTCACATCTTGTATAGACGAAAAATATTAGGATGGATGTATAGGGGAGAGAAACTGGTTACATATAGGAACTCATAGATAATGAGAGGCATAGAGAATCAAAAGAAAAGTACGTGCTACCAAAATAGAGGAAGTTCCCCAACTCCCGCAGATGAAGGATTAATATATGGTTCACCAGTAAGGAGATTTTGAATTTGCATGTATAAAGGAAATTGGAAAAAGGATTTTAGTTTTTAAAAGGGTTGTTGTAGACTTCACACCATTTTAAAGAGTTGTTTTAGAAATTAATTTTTAAAATATGAAAGATTAAAGGGCGTTTATTTTTCAGATTTGGTGGAAATATGAAAGAATGGAAGTAACGTTGAACATTTAAATTAGAAAGGATGGTTGTTCACACATGTAACCTAGAACATCAATACAATTTGAGAGGATGTTACTGCCAAAAATAGTAATGAGTGGCAACAAAAGTTTCTTTTTTTAAGGATATATAGCACACGCTAGTTGTAAGTAAATAAATAAATAAATATATATATATATATATATAAAAGAAGTTTTTCCTTTAAAATACACTCCATTTATCAAGAAAAATTTATTGGGCTTATAATCCAAATAGCCCAACCAACCCACTCATGACCCAAATTTTAAGTAGTTAATCCACATCAATTGAGACCTAGGTTTTGTAATATAAAGGACTTAACTCAAATTTTGGGATCTAATTTAAAAAATAACCCGACCAGTTAACCTATAAATCTCATAAACAATTCGTGTAAGTCATGACAACATATTAAACTTTTATATTTTATTTAAATTTCAATTATTTAAATTATAATATAGCATAAAGATGAATTTTTCATCAATTAATGAGTCTTGCTTAAATCCTTCTTTCTTAATTATGAATCATAATATAATCATGCATTCATTTACGATTGTTTATTAAATATCGATTACTCACTATTAGAGTATCAATTATACAACAACATTATCATGTTTGTTTTTGCATATACTCTCTCACACAATAACACTTATTTTTTCTATATACATTAACTTAAATATTAAAACATTATTTTTAATTGGAGAAGTACGTAAAAGTAAATTAGTAATTAACATTAAGTTCCATACTTAGGAACTTCAATGTTGTATCTATATTCATTTCCACTCTTCTACATATTAACCACGAATTTGTTGTCTAATTTCACTTTATATATATATAAAACTCAAAACTCAAAACATCATCTTAAAGAGCCACATCGACCCATTACCATACACGTTCGAATATTGCAACAAGGAAATTAACGGATCGTACAAACACCATTTGAAGCCATCATTTCATGTACCAGTCAAAGTAATGCAGCCTGCCTCACATGGCTATTTTTAAATTCATTATTCTTATCACTTCATGTGTAGTACTAATATAAAAGACATCATGCTTATTGTTTTTTTTTTAAAGGAAAAGACATAATGCTTATTGTTAATCTACCGCTGAAATAATACCAATATAAAAGTATCTTTTAAGAGTATATATATTCCTCTAACTCATTGGGATACTGCATTAATTCTTGTATTAATTAACTGTATAATGAATTTAAAATTAAGGTGAAGGCGTGGATTAATTTGCATTTTAAAAATGTTTTATTATCTAGTCATATTTTAACTCTTGTCTAATCTCAAGATAAACGCCAATTTTGTTGTTTTATTACCAACAAACGCCATGCAAGAAAGTCCAAAAGGAAAATAGATAAATCATCAAATCTCAAGATTCTCAATAGAAAATCACGGTTTGAAATCGCGAATTTGGTGAAAATTGTGATAAAAGGGCCTTAATAATTTTTTCCTTTTGAAAGTATGGTGTAGATTATCTTGTTTTTTTCGTCATATATCCTAAAGTTTTAGATAAAAACGATAATTAGTCTTTAAAATATTAGTCAATTTTTACTTATCCTATTATGGGTTTTTTTTTAAAAAAAATATACTCTTATAATTTAAAAAAAAAACTAAAATCACTTTATTATCAGATTTTTTTTATTTTTTTTATATAATTTAACAATTTTATTTTTAATAATACATGATTGAAAAATTTTATCTTCAAAAAATTGAGAATAAAAAAAAAAAATAATGAGATAAGTGTAAAGGGATTTGAACAGATAAAAACAATCAATTTAACCACTTGACAATATTTAATTTTAAATAACTTTTATAAAGATTAAAATATATATACCATATTAATAAATTAAATAGATTATTAGTTGTAAGTTAAATAGATGTTTATACTCAAATTCATAAACAATAATTAGTTTAAAAGTACTTTAAAGTAACATTTAATTCAAATAAGCTTATAAAAAATTAATTTTTTTTTTAAAATTAACTTTTTTTTCTTTCTAAATTCTCTTACACCATAATTTAAACTTAGAATTTTTTATGAAAATTTATTTTATTACTTGATACTAAATGATAAAACTTCACTTCTGAGCTAAAAAATAATTTCATTGACCTTTATTGAGTTATGTATTAGAGAGTTATTGTCCAAGAAAACTTCTAATATTGTCTAATGTCATAGATTTTTCGAGAACCGTGCGATCTTAGACACGTTATGTGTTAATCAATTGAAAAAATCACATAAAGAAGAGAAGAAAACACACACCAACTATTTGAAAAAATGCTTTCTATATTGTTAAAGAGAAACACAAGTTATAAGATGATTTATACAAGTGAAGGTTTCCCCTTTATATACTAACAGCCCTATAAAATTGACGGTTGAGATCTAAATGATCTAACAGTGTATATATAAGATGGAATAATATGCCCTAAAATATTCCTAGATGCCATCACATATTCTATAGAATATTCTTTTTCTAATTCGGGTTAAAAGCCCTAATAAGTCACGGGTTTAACCCATTTCTTCACCCATGTCAGCGGATCTTTTAGAAGTTTCGACCCACGATCCATTCTAGTAGTTCTTAAGGCCTCTATAAGGCTTTGTCGTACACTAAGTGTTCAAGGAAATGCTTAAGAACACTTGGGGCATGACATTCTCCCTCACCAAATTTATGCGACGCCCTCGTTGCATCTTATCTGAAAATTAAACACTTGTTCTTTAATCTGCCGCTGTGCGTTCTCGTATTTCCAGTGTGCTTCAATATCGGATACCTCTTTCTACTTGACAAAGTACTCACGCCTTGGAGGTGGATCTTTCTTCTGCACCATCCGTCTATTGCAGATGAGTTTCGCCCCTTTTCGTCTTATGCGTAAATCCCTAAAGATACCTGTTTCTGCATCGTGTCTTTCGTACTGTATAGCTTCAGAAAGTTCTCGAGAAACACTGAATGCAGTTGCTGCCTTGAAGGTATCCCCACCTTATACGAGACGTTGCCAACCCTCTTGGTAATAGAAAATGGCCCTTCATCCCTACGATCAAGGCCCTTGTAAAGTGGGCGTGCTGCTTTGCGTTGTGGTGGAAGTATCGTCTCTATCACAAAGTCCCCCGCATGATGCTTGACACATCGCTGCTTATCTCTAACCTATTTCTTGTGCTGAAAGTGCACATCATGTGACACCTCGAGTTGCTGAGTGACACCCATATTCGACAACTCCTTGAGCTGCCCCTACAACTTATTTAATCCTAGTTGAGGCATCTGCACTGTAGTTACAAGTGTAATCCTCAGTTCCAACTATTTTCCATGCTTGGTATCATCTTGATGTGGCTGCACCTGTGGTATGGCAGTTGGCACGACCCCTTTGTGCTCCTCGAGAACTTTTGCATTCTCCGTTGGTAGCTTACCCTCTCTCCTTGTCGCCTCATCATCTATCTCCCTCATTGTGGCTGGATGTGCTTTTCCTTTGTGCCCAGCAACTCTCGTTGGTTGAATGGCAGAAAGGATTTTAATATTGGCTTTCGGCTGAGATTTCCCACCTTTGGGCTTATCTACCATCTGTATCATGTAAGGCCCTCATTCTATGATGCACACATAGTCATGTTGAGGAAACACCACCACATCGTATTGCCTCAAGAACTTCATACCTAACACCACATCGAAATCATCAAGAGGTACTATAGAGAAATTTACCTAGCCGCGCCATTTGCCTAGGTGGATATCGACCCGTCGAACCACCACATCCGGTGGCTTGGCCGTAGTATTTACCGATTTGAGGAACCCCTCTCTTTCTCCATGTAAAGTTCCAAGCGCTTCGCCTCCACACGCTTAATAAAGTTATGCGTCGCGCCCGTGTCTATCAGCACTTGAATCTTTATGCAGTTGATATAGGCTTCAACATATATAAGCACTTTTCCCGTTGGTGCGCTGGCTCTCCGCTTGGCTTTTCATTGTGTTGAGTAGCTACAAACACCCCATTTGACCTTGCTCGCAAGCCTCGTGTGTCGTAACCATTACATTGAGAGCCTTCTTCTTCGGATAGCCATTGACCCAATAATCCTCATCGTAAAGGAAGCAGTTTGTCTTTGGTCCATTACCTCTATAGTCGTTGCACTTCTACTTTTTCCATTTGGGAGACTTACTTTTCTCTTGCTCATCCTCCGGAGGTTGAAACTCTTTGGTGCCCCCACCTTTGCTGTGATTGGGTCTCGAATGCTTGGACTTTCTCGAGTCACCCCAAGCCGCTTTAACTCTTTGGATGCTCATATTTGCAATCTGTCAAGGAAATTGAACAATAGGTCCTCCTCCCTCATATTGAAAATCTGGAGCATTAACAGGGAGTACTCCTCGACGTACTCGTTGATGGACTTGGTTTGTTTTAATTAATTTATTGCTTTCGAGCGCCGTACACCACATTCTCTGGATAGAACTGGCACTTCAGCTCTTGTTATAATTCTGCCTAAGTATTGATTGTGTAGATACCTTTGCATATCTCCTTGTTTTTTTTGTGCCACCATAGAATTGTATAATTGAAAAGATATAAGGTTGTGGTATTTATCTTATTTTCATTCCGCACGCCTATAGTGTCGAAGTATCTTTTCATCTGCAAAATTAATTATCGAGCTCCTTGGCGTTCCGCTTGCCGCTGAACTCCTTCGATTTAGGAGCCTTAACTCTTGGCGCCTTTTGAGCAGCAATAGACCTATTCGCTACTGCTTGTTTGCACAACATCATGTCCTCATTGACCGCGTTAAATCCTCTATGCAATTCCTCTACTTGGACTTGAACTCTGTCCATGGTGGCATATACCTTCTCTTGAAAAGCTTTGACCTAGCCACGCTGCCGTTCAGCATAACTCTTGATGTATGTGTCAATGAGGAAGTACAGCTCGTCCCTTTGAGTGTCGAGTCCCACCTCGAGCTTCTCTACTTGCTGCTGCAACTCCCTAAGATGATTCGTCACCTTTCCCACAGCGCCACTGAGTGTTTACACCATGATCTTGAACTCATGGTTTAGATCGACAAATTTGTCGCGAGGTACACTTCCGTGCCTCTTAGCTTTGGGGTCCCGACTCCTCTCTTCAGGTAAATTTGGTGGCATTACTCTTTCTCTATCTTCTTTGAACTTGCTCTGATACAAAGTGTCACGGATCTTTCAAGAATCTTGTGGCCTTAGACACGTTGCGTGCTAAGTAGCTGAAAAAACCACACAAAGAGGAGAAGAAAATGCACACCAACTATTTGAAAGAATGCTCTCTATATTGCTGAAGAGAAACACAAGTTATAGGATGATTTATACAATTGAAGGTATCCCCTTTATATACTAGCAGCCCTATACAATCGATGGCTGATATCTAAATGATTTAACGGTGTATATATAAGATTGAATAATATGCTCTAGAATATTCTTAAATGCCATCACATATTCTATAGAATATTGTTTTTCTAATTGGGGTTAACAACCTTAATAAGTTGCGGGCTTGGCCCAATTCTTCACCCATGTCAACGAGTCTTCTAGAAACTCTGAGAACTTTTAAGGCTTTTATGAGGCTTTGTCGTGCACTAAATGTTTAAAAAAATATTTAAGAACACTTGAGGTGTGACACTAATAACATATTTGTGATAACAAGAAATTCATCGAGCCTAGTAACATGTAAAGAGTGGCCATATCAGCCCAGCCCATTGAAGGTGTCCAATTGTAGTTCTTCAAAAAAAAAATTCAAACCTATGAGCACAAAATTATTTTTTGGTCAGCAAATAAGAAAGACAAACTGAAGTATTTTAGAAAAAAAAAAAAAAAATAACCGAAATATTCAATAAAACTTCAAAATCTAAATTGACAATTTTCTTTATGCGGTTGAATGAGTCACAATGAATAAAATTAGTATAAAACTGAATGGTGAAACACCAAGAGGCACCTCTCGTACAAATTTGAATTGTTTGAAATGGCAAATTTGGTGAAAATTTGTGATAAAAAGGGACTTAATATTTGTTTTCTTTAGAATTCTATGGTACAATTATCATGTTATTTTTGTCATATATCCCAAGGCTATATATATAAAGTATTCAGCAGGTGGGTTAAGTTGCCACCATTTAGTAAACGATTTTGTAAAAAGTCGATGCTTCATTTTAGTTAAAATATTTTTTAATTAAAATCAACCGGAAAACTTTTATATATTTGTTGCTTGAGTTCGTCCACCTAATTAAAATTATATATATATATATATATGTTATAGTTATCTATTACATGCAACAAAAAAATTAATAGGCATATTATACATACATATATATATATGTATATATATATATATATATATATAACATATGGTTATAAATTGCAGTTTAGTCATTGAAGTTTAAGTAATTAATCACTCAATTAATTTTTATATGTTTTAAAGTGTCAATTACATATGATAATAGCCTGTCTTTACCATAAAAAATATAAGCTAAGATCTATTTTTTTAGAGTAGTAAGCTAAACTTGATCAAATATGAGACCATCTGCTATAATAAGAGATATCAATTTAGTTTAACATTCTCAAAAAATTTCTTTTAATTATACATTACATTTTTAATAATGTTTCCTCTTAACTTAGGCCTATCTCATTAGAAGGTTCAATGCAGCCCAAAAACCCTAAGGCTTGGGTATTTTGAGGATGTCTTGATTAAGGTTATCAAAAGAGCCCATCACACAAGTACCTTAGTCCTGAGCCCACTATCAAAAAGGTCCTATAAGTCCTTAGTGTTAATGGGTATCCTTGACAACTAGTCTGAATTGAGCTGATCCCTAAAGCCTTAAAAGGTAGAGCAAGTAAAATACAACTCGACCAAGGGCTCAAATTTGTCTCTTTCCTAAGGATTTTAAAGTTTCAAGATCTCTGGAACAAATACAATCCCTATAAATTCTTAATAAATGCGATCCCTATAATCTCGAGATGAGCCTAAAATTAGAAAATTAAAGATCTAACTTAATTTTAAGGATATCTTATAATCTCATGAAGATTATAAAAAGGAGGCTAAACAAGGAAGAATGTATGACTTTATGAAGCCCTAAAAAGCTATTCTATTATCTTTCCTTTCTTGCTTTCCAACTTTTCTTCATTAACCTTTTACTAATTTAGACATCAAAAAGTCATTGCTGGAAAAAATGTTTTGCACGACTTGACTTTATTTGTAGTCGTAGGAAACCCATCAAGCCTAATAATATGTCAAGAGCAACCATCTCAATGTATCTCATTAAAGAAGTCCAGTTGTTTTCGCCCCAGAGATATAAATTCAAACTTGGCTGTGATGCGATATTTCTATATCATAAATTAAGTGCAAGTATACACTATCGTATGCAAGTAATAAAGAGACTAAATAAGTCGGATGTCGAACCCACAGGGATAATTTTTTCTTTTCAACCAATTACTAAAATTATATCTTCCTAATAATTATTCAGAAAAATAAAAATCTAAGAATGAATGTAAGAAATATAAAAGCAAAACACAATGCAAAGAAACTTAGGTGATAGCAATGTAGAGAAAGCCTAGAATTAATATTATCCCTCAATATGCTTTTTAATGATTAATCCTCTAATATTTAACTCACTTAGTCTTTATTATTGATCAAGACGCTAATGTATTCACAAGCCTCTTCCAAGGTCATGCAAGTATACCCTAATTTACCAAATACCTATATTCCTATGGTACTTGTAATAAATTAAGGTTCATTAAGATTAGGTCTTATTGATCATACATGCTAACTAGGTATATTCCTATCCTAAGTTGAAACTTGCATATGTAATATTGAATATTACTCTACAATCATGCATCAAATTACCTAGATCTAAATATGTTACGATTCCTCTTCTGAGTTTATCAATAATATTACCAACTCATTCACCATATATTGGCCAGATATATTGAAACATTAAACACAAGTAATTTAAATAATAAATGACTAAGTTTATTAAATACTAAAAGATATGGCAATTTAAGCGCACATATTGAGTTCAAATATTAACCCTAGAAAATAAATTAGTTCATAGCTACAAGAGAATCACAGCAATAAAAATAAAAATAAAAATAAAAATAAAACATGCTACAATCAATCGCAAACCGATGTAGACGTCGAATTGCTCTTGATTGATGTTGCTCTGGATTCTTGGTGCTCTTGAACTGTTTTAAGTTCTCTTTTTCTTGCTCTAGGTTCTTCTCTGGTCTCCTCTTTATGTCTGGGGTCGAGTGGCCTTTTATAGGGTTTGATTTGAACTTGAAAAATGTAATTCTAGTCGCACTAGGATTCGCACTACCGCTGGGGCGATATGCTTTTGTCGCTGGAGCGCTACATGAAAACGGCTTCATCGCTGATGCGGTGAGATGATAGCGCTAGGGCTCTGTAGATTCGCGGGGGCGGTGACTCTCTGGCGCTGGGGCGCCAGATGCGACTTCAACAGGTCGTATTTTTTATTTTGATCACTATTACAGCGCTGGGGCGACAATATTTGTGGCGCGGGGGCGCTGGACTCATATTTTGAAAACTTAGCATTTTAGTCTTTAAATTTCGTTCAAGTCCCTATAAATAACAATAAAGCACATAAATAGCCATCTATTCTCATAAAATAATAAAATATCAAAATAAAATCATGATAAAATATATGACAATTTTGCGCTTATCAAGCTGCTATAATAAAAATTTTGGATCAATAATTTTGGTGTCCTTTGAGGGAAAATAACAAAAAAGCCATGAAGGAAAATCAATTCAAAGTTGATAAGATGGTTACACGATTTTTAACCTTCCATGACAATGAACAAAACTAGCAAATAATTAATCATTTTGATCAAGTTAACCAAGATCCGTTGAGGGATGACAAGCCAAGTTAGAAGTATAACTAAGAATAGTAAGATAAGAGAGGTATGCATTAATAAGGTTATTAGTAGATTAATGATCCCGATTAAATCGTGGATATACAAGTTGCTAAAGGATACAGAAAAGCAGGAATCCCCTCTATTGAGGCCGATTGAGAGAGAGATAAAGTATTCCCTTATCAACGAGCTTAGGGATATAAAATTATTTGTGGCCTTCAGAATACGTAGCCACCCTACCTACAATGGCATGATAGACCCAAACCATTACATGGATCAAGTCATTGACTTATTGTTCATGGTAGAGTTAAAGCAAAATTAGATGTGGTCAGTTATTCATCATAAACTTAGAAAGGTAGGCTCTACCCTAGCATTAGAGTTTGAAGTAGATGAGCATTTCTTATAACAATGAGTTGATAGACAAATTCGATCAAAATTTTCAAAGAGCTTATGAGTCGGCTAAAGACCCCCAACAGCTAAAGAAATTTAAATAAGGCCTAATAGAAAGCTTAAGGGATTTCATGGAGTGGTTCCATCAATAAGTAATTTAACTTAAGGCCTTCTACTTACCTACCAAATTGAAAATTTTAAAGGAAGGACTAAGGCTAAACTTATTTTGGTATTATCAGTCTGAGAACCCTATCACAACCTATATGGCCGTCTATGATAAAGCACTTAAGTACATGGCAATTAAAGAAGTAAATAAGGTGAAGAAGATTATAGTAACAGACAGTACTCGTGTAATTGTATAGGGGATGAAAATAAGAAGATCTCCTAAAAAGAGATTGTTCAGAGAAAGGAGATAGTGAAGGCCTCTTAAGGTGATAAAGTATCCTTGTAGAGACCAGCTACATAAAGAGAATGACGTGAAAGAGTGAGGAGACCTTCCCGTATGACATCAAGAATTCAAGAAGAAAAGTTTGTCCCGTTATATTGTCCCATTTGAGATTGTATTTGAATCCATAAAAAATACAGTTCTGCTTAAAGAGCTTACCGCCTTAAGAGCACCTAAAGAATGATAAGACAAAGCTAAGAAGTGTAACTTTCATAGGACCATAGGCATACGACTAATGAGTGCCACTATCTATAAAAGCAAGTGGACTAACTAGCTAGAAACAGGTATCTAAATGGGTTCAAAGTTGATTGAGACAAGAAAGTGGTTTAACAAACTCGAGGCTTTACATTTTAAGCCCTTTCTCAACTAGGGATAACCATCATAATCTTAAGAGGCCCCACACTGGTTGGAGGCTTCAACAGGTAAAGAAATAACTATTCTCAATATTCTATAGTATGACATCAAGTAATATGCAACATCTGGCTGCTAAAAAGCCTTGGGTTTAAGCTATTCCCATCATATGTACCAAAGAGAGTGCCCAAGAGTTAGTTTTTCATACAATGATGAGCTATTAGTCTTAGTACAAACAGTAGGAGATGAGGTGAACTAGGTAATCATTAACTCAAAAAGCTCGGTAGATTTAATTTTTAAAGAAGTGATAGATTGTAATATCCAATCCCTATTAGTAGTATTGGCACCTAAATTTTGGTATAGAGCAATAAAGACATTGTAGGGTTACTCCATTTTAACCCTATTAGAAATATTCTTTTTATGGTGCGCTTTAGAGATATTAAACCTAATTTGATAATTTCACACTCGATCGAAGCGTCGGATGACCCTAGAATATTTTTGGAATTTTTCTCTATTAGCTTGGAAAAGAAATTCTAATTTACCACATGAATTTTCATTTAAAGGTTTTGTATGAAACAAGCCTTTGTTCAGAAGCATAATCCATATATTAGAGAATAGATCAATTAGAAGAAATCTCATGGAATGTCAAGTTGAAAATTCTAGTTAGTTCTTTGGACTATTCTAACTAGATAGTTACAAATGAACCAATTACATACTTAGTTTCTAAATAATGGCAAATTAGTAATTTAGAGTAAGTTGAGGGACAAAATGGTCAATTGATGGATAACTATATGTATGTTAGAAGTGTGTAGATTTTTCAAGAGAACAAAAAGCAAACACTTAGAGAAAAAAGAGAGTAAATTCGAGCTAGAAGAGTGGTGCTGTTACAGTGACCTTTCAAGTTTTTTTTTAATAATTTTGCATGCTTAATCAAACCAAAATAAGGTTACATACCAATTCTTAAGCTCAATTGAAACCTCCATTAGTGAAAATTCAAGAAAAAGAGGTAAGAAAAGCATTGTTTTATGAGATTGATATGTAAAATTTAAGGATTGCTTCAATTGATGTTTTTGTGTGTATTCTTGATTTAAATTAAGTTGAATTCTAGTGTAGAGCTTGAAGGAGTCATCAATTTGGAGAAATTGATAATGTAAGAATTAGGTTTTTGGGTGATTTGAAGGTAGAGATTTCAATTGGTTGTAATTAGGGCATTAGAATGAAATTGGCTTGATTTTAGTGTAATTGGAATAAGAAATTGAGAAAAGAAATGCGTTGGAATTTAGGGTGAAATTCTACCCCTTTAGGGAAGTTAGGGATTGAGTGGTGTTTTAATTGAGTTTTTGTGTATAAATGGTGCTTTATGTATGTTGAATGCATATGGTAGATGAAAAACCAAAAATGAAGAAAATTGGACATAATTGTCTATTTTGGAAAGGTGAAGGGCAATTATGTCCAACTAAGTTATAAGGTGTTTAATAATTTTCAGGGCCCCGGGTAGTGAGTTAGATAAGATTAAATGATTCCGTAAATGAAAATTGGGTAGTAGTATACATTCGAGCTTTATATTTCAATTAGGGCGTTTAGTAGTTAAACGAAATTCTAGCATTCGATTTAGTTCTAAACGTCATTTGTGGTGCGTAGGTGAAGAAAACTGAGAGCGGTAACTAGAACAGAAATTCGGAGCGAAATTTAGCGCGTAGCGGTTATGAGTGAAAATTTGTCATTTCTTTTATTTTTCGTTTATTATGTCTCCACATAATGAAAATGTATATTTTATAAGCTTTCAATGCATAAATATAATTTATGATTTTGACATATATCCATAGACATGCATTTATATATTCGATTTAAGAAACGGTTTTAAAATTTCTGTATTCGTTTTAAAGGCCATTGGTACCTTCAGATTATAGTGGTGGTGATTGTATTATACCCGGATGATATATCCCGTGCACATGGGCAAGTCATGGGGGTGTGTCATTAACTCCGAGAAGTCAGGATGTCGAATCATGTGAATCGCTCTATGTGTACGAGGTATTGTCTCCTTATATGTATGCGATGTAGGATTCCGCTGCATAGCCAGTGAGATGTCACTGTGGGTGCTTCTAGTTGAGATGCCCTGTGACTTACTCAAGTGTGCGGTGCTAGTTGAGTCGCTGTATGAGTATAGAGTTTTAGGGTTACCATTGGTATAGTTTAAAAAGAAAATGGTCGAGCGAGGACTTTACTAGTTTTTGATTTATCATAGCATTTATGCATTTATATGCACACAGCAGTTATTGTGTTATACAAATTTTGGATATTTTTTTCCAAAGATGTAGATAAAATTCGCTAGGCAAGATTACATCAGCATATGACATTAGAAACCGTTTTACAACTTTACATCAGTTTTAAAAGTATGATTTATGCATGTACTTTAGAATTTACTATCTATGCATAGTATTATTTTATTTGAAATCTTAATTGCACTCACTGAGCTCCTTTAGCTCACTCGTTTGTGTTTTATATTTTCTAAACCCCCTTCCCAGGTGCAGGTCTCGGTACGCAAGCTGCTGATTCTCCTATTGTCGAGTAATGGGCCAAATCTGAAGATCATATTTGTATATGTAAATGCGCTAAATAGTACCCTTTGCTTTTTGCATAGTAATTGTTGGCATGTATATTTGTATGTATGTTTTGAACCAATAAGAAGAGATTTCAATATTATAATGATCGTTTTTACTTTTTATGAGTATGCTTATTTTTTGATTTAAATGAAACTATTGAGTTGTGTTAGATTTGGTTTTAGAAAGGATCAGAGGTTCGAATTAGTAGTATTGAGAAATATTTGAAATAGAAGTGAAATTTCTTGGCAGGTTTTATATGAATTTTTTGAAAAACAAGAGAAATTCTACCCATTTTTCTTTTAAAAATTAAGATGTCGTTTTCATATATAGTATAAGATTTTTTCAGTAATAGCAAGAACTAAAAAGGGGTTCATTTCGCAAAATTTCTCATTTTGCCTAGTTATATTCTGAGAAACTTCTATTGGGGTGTCCGACATAACTGTTGGAATCTACTGTAGAGGATTTCGAGTCGGGTCCTATTATAAATAATGTCAATATCAAAGACCAAAAGATGGAAAGGACACTGACCAAAAGAAGTTCGATCTTTCAGAATCTAGGCTTTTTTATATTTTACTTTAGCTTCCAATGGAATTTTCTGCAAATCTTGGTGGATGGATTGTTGATACACTTGTCAGCAAAGGTTTATCTTAATCACTGTTCGCAAGGTATTACAGATTTCATTATAGTATATATCATATTTGTAAGTTCCAATCATTTAAGTATATAAAATCTGATTCACTGATTATGCTATTTCATAGATCTCTAATTAGGTTTAGTTTTTTTTTTTTTGGCATTTTCTTGGCAGCAATCAGATGCTGTATTTTGAACATTGACTCTTTGCTCTATTTTTCTTCTAGCCTTTTCATGGTAGTTTTAGTTGCATTTCAGATAACATGAAGCACAGATCTTAAGCGTATGGCTTTGCTGTAGATGAGTGCTTGAGCATAGCTTTCTCTACATTATCTTGCTTATGGAATTGTAGTTACATACTTTAGTAACACATTGTTATTGCCAACTGATAAACAATGCCATTATTGTGGCATCCTTGCTTAACACAACATTGGTTCTGACGAAATTTCTTTAAAACAATATATGGAAGGATCATAGGTCTGCTATTATGTCCGTTATTGTTACTATGAAATGGTTACCCATAATTTTATTTGGATGTCATTTTTATTGATGTCACAACTTAGTCGATATATCTAAGTTTTGAGAATATTTATAGTGCACAGTTAGAATAGTTTCTAAGTTATCTCATTGTCTCTTATATGATTTAGCTCATGCAAAGGCAATTTCATTTGTAAGTTTTTCTACCATATTAGGACATAATTTGCGTAACATGTTATGGAAAAAAAAATTGCTGAATTTAAAACATAGAGCACTTGGTTATATGGTATATTGTAGCCAATTGACAAAACTTCACACAATTAATGGTTCACCATATGTATATAAACATTGAAATATGTTTCTATAGAAGCTAGATTTTATTGTGAGAAAAGGAGTGATAAAGTAGATGATTTTGTGGAGTCGAGCATTTATGTTGATAATTCTGAATAGAGGTTGAGATGATTTTGACATTAATTACTCGATTAATATTTATTTTTAATATAAACATGTTTTAATACCATATCAGTAATCTCATTTGAGAAAAATGTTATTGTTAATTTTTTGTTTTCTCTTTTATTGTTTTGCTAACAGGCTTGATATTTGATTTTCATTCTTCTTTAGCATTGATAAGCAGGCAGGAAATGATATACAACTAGATTGTTGAGGTTTATTTTTAGATCAGGAACTGGATACTATTATATTATGAAGGTCTATTAACTTTCTTGAAATGAATATATTCTGCTTTTGCATTTGTTGCAGGCTTCTACAATTTTCTAATTATTTTAGATAACACAAAGCATAGAACCAAACTATAGACATGACACCCATTATGGGGGTTGCATCTTATTACTAGGATAACATTGTTATGAAAGATTCATCTAACACACACACACACACACACACGAAAACATATATATGCTAGTCTAATTATTTAGATGTTGTGAATATGGAAGCGAGCGTAGAAATTTCATAGCAAGTAATGTTAAAAATTTATAATATTATTCACTACTTCTTAAAAAGTTATTCTTCTATAATTTGTTCATAGCAATTGCAACTTGGTGCTTATTTATGAAATCTGCATGTACAATCAAAGGATTTGTTTATTCACTTAAAATCTCATTTATTCATTTAAAATTTTATTGAATTTGATTTCTAATGTATTTTTCTTTGTGCTCTGTTTGAAACATTTGACAGAGTAAGAGGAAAAACTCCTCCTTATTCGTCTAGCATTGATTTATATACCTTAGGAAGTTGAACAAGTTAGTAAAGCTATGTAGGAGCTTCAAAATAGTACGTTACCATCATCTGATCAATACAGCATGCATAGAATGGATGAATTTGCTCATTTGCTATAAGCGGTCTGAATGACAGAGAGGTTATACTGAAAATGACATTACCTTGATATGTGATGATGGAGCAACTATGTGTTTAACTAACTTTCAAACTTTGGGATGTTTTGAAATACTGTAGTTCTTAATAATTTAGTCTGAGATAATTAGCAATATATATAAAACTAAGTTTGGATGCTTTAACAATTGTAATTTTATTTATTTAAACAAATAAATAAAATTATATTTACTTAGATGTGGTATTTATATATGAAATTGTAGTTTATAAATAATTCAAAATTCTAATCTAATAATTCAAATTTAAAATTATTAAAACATATTTTAAATTATATATAAAATTTTTGATACCATGGTATTAGTGATTTACTGTACATGATATCAACGATTTATTAATACTACGGTGTTAAAAAAATTAACTGATATCGTGATATTAGAGAATCATTGATACCACAATGTCTGTGATTTATTAATATTATAGTATTAGAGATTCATTGACACCATAAATGGTGACAATAATTTTCTGACTCGAGCAACATTGACACTATGAAGCAGCGTCAGTGAAATCCTTTACTGACGATAACTTATCGTCAGTGAATGTCATTTTCGTAGTAATGCAACTTTATATTACTCTATTAAAAATATAAAATTGAACTCTTAATTTTGCAGATGAATTATAAAACAAAAAATTATCTTTATTCATTTAATAATAATTTTATATAAATCAATCATCCACAAGTATTAATAATTAGAACTAGATTGAGTGTCCCTGAACCTCTCAAATTATATCTTTACAATTAATCCTCTTTTAAACATTTAATTTTTAAAATTCATAAATTTATTATTATTTTTTTACTCTTAAAGAAAATAGAGGTTCATGATGTTCAAGACGAGAATCAAATTAAGGGAATAACTTATCTAATCTCTTTTTAGAAAGAGTAAATTTCATATTTGTGAGAAATGTTTCTAACTATTTATTTTATTATATCTATAAAATACTTAATAATTGACTAAAAAATTTTTATAGTTATTACATTGTAAATTAATAAACATAATTCAAGAAAATGAGTTTATTAATCACTTAGAATTAGGATTAATTTATAAATAATTATATTTTAATAAAATAAATTTTTTTTATTAATAAAGATCAACAGATAATTAATTTTTATGCGATCCAATCTTATATAATTAATATTGTATAAAGCGCTTTTATTTTTTATATCACTATATAAAATAATTCAATCAGACTATTATATATAATAAACAAATTTAATACCAAATCAACCTTAGTTCTTGACAAGATGAATTTGCACTCTCAGAGCTGTCTCTCCTATACGATCTGACACATTTCCCAGCCGTGTTACTGTACAGCCTCAAAAGAGATTAAAGCTTTCAAAGATTTGAGTTTACATGCTTTACTACCATGACCACTTCCGTCCACGGCAAATACTTTTAATGTCCAAAGATGGATTAATCTCTCAATCCCTCCTGGCATATAGCTTTAGGATGTACATCCGCCAATAACAAATGTCTCAAGTTTATTAACTTTCCTGTTGTTTGAGGCAATTCTTTATGACACCTGTAGCCAGAAATATCTAGAGTTAGTAAATTATATAACTCCCACAATGTTGCAGGTAATTTTTCTACCTCTTGACTGGACAAATTAAGGTATGCCAAATGTATTAATTTTCATATTTCTTCTAGAATCTCTTTGACCAATTTTTTATGCTTAAACCATCCATTTAGATCTAATGCCCTCAAACATTTCAATTCACCAAATAACTTTGGTAGGACCTCACAAACCGATGAGCAGTCTGCATCTTGAAAACAATTGAAGAGACTGAAACCTTTTAACCTCACAAATGGAGATAGGAAATAAAGCCCTCCAGTAACCGTTAACCTAGAATGACATACTTTATTATAAAAGGAGTTTATGAATGATTCATCAAGAACATTAACTCCCATGGTAAGACACTCATTCTTACTTAGAAATTGGAAATCATGTATTTTCACCGTCTTTCTCAAAAATTTGAAACAAAGAATGTCTAACTAAGATATCAAAATATTCTTGACCGATTTTCACCATCTTCTCTTTCCCTTCTATATCAAGGTAACCTTGAGCCATCCATAATCTAATCAATTCGTCTTTCTCAATATTGTAGCCTTTTGGGAAGACAGCACAATGTGAGAAATACCTTTTACCATAGACGACAAATCATTATTACTCAAAAGTAGAGGGGCTACAAGACCTTTCTCAAACTCTTTTAACTTCCACAACTCACCATCTATGATGCTTCCATTCTTCTCTAGTTCTTTTAATGCGCAAGAGACTCGCTAGAACGCCGTTGATCTACTTGATAATGGGTATCTGTCGAAGTGGAACAATACTTTAGGCCGAGTAGAACCAATGATTTCACACTCTTAACTATCGAAAAGGGAAGCCGAAGAGCTACAATCCCTTGATTTCGTAGCCATTGCCAGGGAAGAGTCAGAAGACAGCAGGTCGGGAGGAAGGGATGTAAGCCGCAAAGGTTGGAGACTCATAATAGATTTCACAGCAAGAGGCAAGCCTTTACAATTATCTATAATCTTTCTACCAATATCTTCTATTCTTTCACACTCCGAGAGGGGCCTACCACAAAATGCTAAAATTTTACTTCCAAGTCGACCGCGCTTGAGACAAGTGTATAATGATTCTCGTCTAATATAATCTTCATTCCACACATCATCCAAAATAAGAAGAAATTTCATCCCCTCAATTAATTTTTGAATATGTTTAATAAGAGATTGTAGCTCATTTAAATTGGGAGCAATTTCTTCTGGTTACTCTATGATTGCTCGGGCTATTTTCAACTCCTCAAAAAGGTCTGATACACACACCCAAATTATTAAAAATTTTTTTTTTCCTCCTCATTATTACTATAGGCAAGTTGAGCAAACCTTCTTTTCCCAATGCCTCGCATTCCTACAATTGAGATGTTAGGGAAACCTTTTTGTTCTTCACCACTATCACACAACTTACTTATTAGGGTTTTCTTCTCATCATGTCTGCTACATATCTCAGATTCATCAATGATGGATAAACTTTGTCCTCACTCTGATTTCTCAATACTGTGTACTTAATCAGTCTCGTTAAACTTGAACATATCTTTTGTTTCGGCAATAGCCGTTACGCTTTCCCCGTCAGTTGACTGATGTTGTTAACTAATGTGAGGCATTTACATCTCTCCGGCTGCATGAATTGTAAGCATTTGCACTTCTTTGGGATAATATTATCGCTTGAAACGCCCGTTATAGAGAGAATGGACAGTGTAGAAAAGTTGGGTGACGAAATTTAGGGAATATATAGGGATGGTAACTCATTTTCATCAAATATTGTCTTTTCCAATCGGCAAGGCTCCTATTCATTCTTATTGATCACAACTAAAAATGATTACATCTTATCTTATATACACACGGTTATAGAATGAAGAAAACAAAATGTAACAACCTGTGAAATAAACTATTGGCAGGAAAAATAAATAATTAACAAAATTCTATTACAACAAACTCCATGTTGGCAATCCTTGAAATATCTTTGAGAACTAATGAAATAATGCCAAGTCATCCATTCTTCAACTCAACATAGCACAACAGCTAAATAACAGAGTTAATCATCTTCTGCTCAGTTTAGTAGATAACTTCCAGCTTCTAGATTATTAGCTAACCAACACAACTCCATCTTAACAATCAAGCTAACTGCTTAGCTCAGCTTCATGAACTACTATAATATCCCCCCTCAAGCTGAGGGTCGAGCAGTGACCTGAAGCTTGTTTTTTAGAGTAACAAATCTGTCATGATTCAAGGCCTTGGTGAATATATCTGCCAATTGGTCTCGACCAAGAACAAACCTGACTTGTAATTCATGAGCTATTTATGTCTGATGTTGGTATCTGAAATATGAATAAGATATGCGACGGTGGGTATCTAAAGTCTTCAAACCATTTTTTTACTTTTAATTTTATTCAAATAATCGTTCTAATTGTCATGATTTATTATTACAACAACCTGTGGGAAGATGAGCTGGACGATATCAAACTTGGCAGAATAAGGTTTCATTTACATCTTTTTTTCTACAACAAATACGACGTTTAATTTACTTTTTTAGTTTTACAGTACTTTAATTACTCATTGAATACTATCTGCAGGACTTCATATCATGCTGAGCATTTAATTGAGAAAGATTTGACTGAAATTAAAGTGTGCATTGACAGGTACTTTCAAGTTATCTGGGTAAATTATAGTTTTTTTTTCCTCAGCACCAATGGTAAGGCATGCTAATTGATGAAATATATTTGAGTTTTGTTACTGAAGTACTGAATCACTTAGAGTCAAAAGCATTGAAGGAAAAGATTAATAAATATGAACCTAATAATGAGATGGAAGAAAAAATAGGCCTCAGAAAGCAAGTCGTAATGTTGTTCCTTGTGTTTAGAGAAATCCTATCTAGGTGCTTTTCCTAATCAACTTAATCAATTATAACTTTTCAACTCTGACTGAATTGGGAGGACCAATTCTGCAATGCAAGTTATTCGTAGGACGAGGACGCGGCGGGAGTTGGTGCAGGGAATAACTTTGAAGTCGGGAATATGATAGCTGAAGCCATGAGTAAGTGGGGAGGAAAAGTGACGACTCTTGAGGGAGTAGAGAGTGCTGACAACTATTTGCATATCGAGGAAGTTGATCTATTTTTACTACGTCATAGGCAGTATGTGGCCGTTTAAATTGAAAATTGTAAGGTATGTGACAATGTCATTTGTACTGATGGTAGGATGTGATGTAATTAATTTTAAATTGAACAAGGGCTCTTATTAATGTTCTGAATGTTGTTTTTACAGGGGACTAACCAATTGTGATAATTGTTGCTGATCTGGAAGCTATTGCTGCTCTTGTTGCAAACAAGCTCAGAGGAGCACTAAAGATTGGTTCAATAAAAGTCCCTTGATTTGGAGAGCGTCGAAACCCAATATCTTACCAATATTGCCATCTTGACTAGAGGTTTCTGATATCTTGGGACAGCAGTTTTATACGTCTCTCTCTTGTTCTACTATAAACTTTTGTGTACTATATTAACTATATTTGGTGTATTAAGGAAGTGTTTTAAGGAATGAGGTTGGGTTATCACCGGACAAAAAGCTGAGAAAGAAGTCCTAGACAGGCCGCATAGCTAACCGATGAATGAGCAACCATTGTAGGTAAAGACACCACACGCGAGGTGGTGAATAAAAGAGGTTCACAGAATAAGAATCTTCTTGAGGTGCTTGTAGTTTAAGTCTTCTTCTCTGATATTGTTGAAGCGAAAGCACACAAACAAGTAATATCATTCAAGCAAACAGTGCAGAACAAGCAATTAAAGAATAAAGAGAGAAAGGGTAGAAGAAGAACACACAAAGAATTACGTAGTTCGGCAACTTGTCTACGTCCACGGCGGATCATGATCACACTCTTGTTATTATGAATTACAAGGCACTCACAAAGTATGCCTCTTACAAGAAAGATCACAGAAAATTCTCTCTTACTCTCTAGAGATTTTTTCTTACAAAGAACTACAAAAATTTCTTACTTGATCACTTAGATCTACTGGGTTATCACAAAAGTGTGTTTACAAGCCAATTGAGAGCTTTCATATAGGCTTTAGGATGTCTTAAGTTTACCCTATACGTGTGGGAGTCGTATTAGGGAGTCTTGAAGCAAGTGGAAGACAAATAAGGAAGTCTCAAAACGGAAAACAACTTCTTATGCCTAGCACCACGGCGCTTGTGTGCTCGCCTAGGGGCTACGGCGCTGATCACCCGGCACCGTTGCACTCAGGTTCTGTTTTGGGTGCCACGACGCCCAGCCTTGGTCGCCGTGACGCCTACACCTAGGCACCACCCCTTTAGTCTTTCGCATCCATCTTCGATCCTTGTGCACCCTACACAATTGGCTTGCTCTCTAAATCATATCCCGGTGATTTTCAATCAATATTATTACAAATCCCATTCTTGATTCAAAATTATTCACAAAGCAACTCGATCTCTCATTTTCGCATCTTCAGTCACCCTCACAAAGTAGTGACTGCAGTTAAGTCCTTGCATAGGATGAACTTAACTGACGGCAGTGCCTTAGTTAACATATCAGCAGGATTTTTAGATGACACTATCTTCGTTAGACTAACTTTACCACTTTGGACAATCTCTCGAATGTAATGGAGCCTTACATCTATGTGTTTCGACCTTTCGTGGAATACTTGATGCTTGCTTAGGTGTATGATACTCTGGCTGTCACAATATACACCGGTGTTTACATCTTCTCTAGCTAATACCTCCGCGCATATGCCTTTCAACCACACGGCCTCCTTTATAGTTTCACCAACAACTATGTACTCTGCCTTTGTAGTAGATAGTGCAACCACATGTTGTAGAATCGATCTTCAACATATATTACACCTAAACATTATAAATACGTAACTCGTCAATGATCTTCTCTTGTCTAGATCACGTGTATAATCTGAGTCTACTTATCCTTTTACCATTTCACTGTTGTCCTAATCCCTCTGATACATAAATTCGTGATTTAACGTCCCTTGAGATATCTCAGAATCCACTTCACTGCAAGCCAGTGATCTCTACCCAAATTTGTCATGTATTTACTCACCACACTCAGAGCTTGTGCTATGTCTGGTCTTATACAAACCATTTGCATATGGTGCTTTACTCATCTACAGTTTCTACTCTTCAGATGTCGGCGACTGTGCTGCTGAAAGTCTGAAATGCATAGCCAAAAGAGTAGAGACAACCTTTGCTTTGGACATACCAAAATTCTTTAGAATTTTGAGTATGTATCACTGTTGGGATAAGACGATAACATCTCTTCTTTTCCTCACTATATCCATACCCAATATTCTCTTTGCTGCCCCAAAATCCTTCATCTCAAACTCGTCACTCAACTGCTTCTTGAGTTTTCATATTTCTTCTATATTCTTGCATACGATTAACATATCATCGACGTATAGAAGCAAATACATCATTCCATAACTTATATTCTTGAAGTACACGCATCCATCATACTTGCTCTTACTAAAGACATAAGCTATCATAAACCTATCAAATCTCTTATACCACTCTCTAGGTGCTTGTTTTAACCCATGTAACAACTTCTTTAGCAAATAAGCATGATCTTCTTTCTCGGGCTCCTTGAACCCTTGCGATTATGCCATGTATATCATCTCTTTAGAAAAGTTATCTTTACATCCATTTTCTCTAGATGTAAATCAATGTTTGCACACATAGCTAACAAAATCTTAATAGATGTGTGCTTGACGACTGGAGAGAATATCTCATAAAAATCTACTCCCTCTATCTAAGTAAAACCTTGTGCAACTAACCTAGCCTTAAATCTTGTAGGCTCTATCCTTAGTATCCCCTCTTTCATCTTATACATCCATTTTCACCAAACTAATTTCTTTTGAGGTCTCTCCACTAACATCCAGGTATTGTTCTTCCTAAGAGAACTAATCTCTTATGCTAAGGCCTGCTGCCATTCTTTCTTGTTTTCATTCTTCATAGCCTCACCATATGTCCTAGGCTCATCATACTCAAGAGTGTAAGCAGAATTAAAAGTATAAGCAACTTGATCTGTTTGTGCATACCTGACTAGTGGGTTAATCAGTCTCTTTAGCCTGTCTTTAGCTAGCTGGTACTCTTCAAGTTCCATCTCAGGAGCCCTAGTCATTCTTTGGGTGTACTTGGAGGAACTCGCCAGTGTTCTTGGTTTATCTTCAAGGATCTCTTCGTTGAAAAACTGATCTAGGGTATATCAGATCTACTATTAGGTTCTACTTCAACTTCTATTGACTCGGGTACTGAGTCTTTCTTGGGCACAAGTTCTTCTTTCTCATTTTCTTTGGAGGTTTCTAACATTCTCATCTAATCGACCATCACTTCACGGCTTATGATACTATTTGGTGTGGTCAAGTCTTTACACCACACCTTATATCCTTTCACTCATTTAGGATATCTTATGAATACCCTTTTGACAGTTGTAGGTTCTAACTTCCCCTCCTTAACATGTACAAAGGTAGGGCAACCAAATATTCTGAGGTGATCATAATTAGGATGATTGCCAGACCACTTCTCTTCTGGCACCTTGAAGTCAATTGCCGAGGAAGGACTTCTATTAATTAAATAAGTTGCTATCACTACAACTTCTCTCCGAAATTCCTTAGCCATCTTTGCATTGGTAAGCATGCATTGAACCCTTTCAAGTAGGGTCATAGTCATTCTCTCAGCTACGTCATTATGCTGTGGTGTTGATTTCACTGTTTTATGCATTGCTATCCCATGCTTGGCATAAAACTCATCAAACTCTCTATTGTAAAATTCGAGGCTGTTGTCAGTTCTCAACCTCTTCACCCTTTTGCCAGTCTGATTCTTAACGAAAGCCTTTCAAGTCTTGAATACTTCAAACGTTTAATCTTTGCTCTTTAACACATAGACCCATAACTTCCTTGAATGGTCATGAATTAAACTAAGAAAATACCTGGCATCATCACTAGTAACTATCTGAGCTAGTCCTTAAAGATTCGAGTGTATGTAGCCATGAGTCCCTTTAGTCTTGTGTTCGCTGGTACTAAACCTCACTCTATATACTTTTCTAAGCACACAATGTTCACAAAACTCTAAGGGTTAAAACTTATCCTCACTGAACGCCTTTTGACTAAATAGCTCCTTCAGGTTTCTCTCGCCTAGGTATGCAAGTCTAAGATGGCATAACTTAGTTTGCATACTCTCATCATCTACAGAGAATAATGTAAAACCACTCACAACTTCACTAAGCATATAAACGCCTTTGTGCTTCTCTTCTTTCATCACCACCACAGAACCCTTAAATACTCTCAAAACCCATTCGTCGATCCTGATGGAACACTCATTCTTGTTTTAAATCTCTAGTGAGATCAAGTTCCTTTTGAGGTCAGGAACATACCTAACATCTGTCAACTTTCTTACTCGTCCATCATGCAACCTAAGCTTAACACTACTAATTCCCATCATTTGACATGCAACGTCATTACCCATTAAGACTTTACCATCATTAATGGGCTGTAAATTTGTAAACTAAGACTTGTGGGGGCACATGTGAAAAGTACAACCAGAATCAAGAACTCATTGTTCAGTGTTCTTACCATCAGTAGTGACGAGTGTCTCTGTGCTATCACAACTATCATCATAGGCAAGCACAACATCCGCTTTCTTCTTATCTTGTGCTCTCTTATCAGAACAGTCATTTATGAAGTACCCCTCTTTCTTGCAGTAATAGCACTTTATAGGAGTTCTAAACTTCGATCTTAAGCCCATTTTTATTCCATCTCTATACGAGGGCATTCCTCTTACAAATAAACTTTATGTATTACCCTCTATGTGCTCCCCTAATAACTTTGAGTTTAATGATAATTTTACATCACTCATCGTTAAACTCTCTCTGTCCTAGAGTAACCTATCAACAAAGCTCTCATAACTCTTGAGGAGTAAACTCAACATAATAATTGTTATATCTTCATCTTCTATCTTGATAAACTCATGATCAATGATAATCTTATCGAAGACGTCTATATGATTTTTTATTGGCGTCCCCTCTGACATGGATAGCTAATACAACTTCTTTTTTATATGCAATCTGTTGGCCAATAATTTTCGCATATAAAGATAATCAAGCTTCTTCCAAAGACCTATTGTTATCGTCCCACTTACTACGTCCCTTAGTACTTCATCTCTCAATCATAGTATGATTGTACTATAAGCTATTTCTTAAATGTCCCTTCTATCTGCTTAAGTTTTAGATGACTCTAGCGTCTTTTATTCATCACTAGATGGAGCTGCATCTCTTTTAATGCCGAGCCTAGCCTTGTCTCACCAACAACGCCTTTACCTTCATCTTCCACAGATTGAAGTCATTCATAACGTTGAATTTCTCTACCTCATACTTGGGTATGGCCATGTTTGCTTAAAATCAAGCTCTGATACCAGTTTGTTGAAGCAGAAGCACACAAACAAGCAATATCACCCAAACAAATAGTGTAAAACAAGCAATTAAAGAATAAAGAGAGAAAGTGTAGAAGAAGAACACATAAAGAATTACGTAGTTTGGTAACTTGCCTACGTCTATGGCTAATCAAGATCATAATCTTGTTATTATAAATTACAAGGCATTCAAAAAGTATGCCTCTTACAAGAAAGATCACAAAGAAAACTCTCTCTTACTCTCTAAGGATTTTCTCTCACAAAGAACCACAAAGATTTCTTACTTGATCACTTAGATCTATTGGGTTATCACAAAGATGTGTTTATAAGCCAATTGAGAGCCTTCATATAGGTTTTAGAACGTCTTAAGTTCACCTTATACGTGTGAGATTCGTATTAGGGAGTCCTGAAGCAAGTGGGACACAAATAAGAAAGTCTCAAAATGGGAAACAACTTCCCGTGCCTAGCACCACGGCGCTCACTGCTTACCACCACGACATGATCACCGGGCACTGCGGCGCTCAAGTTTTGTTCTGAGTGCTGCCCTGGTCACCGCGGCGCTTATGCCTGAGTACCACGTCCTTCATCTTTTGCCTCCTTTCGTGTCCGTCTTTAATCCTTGCACACCCTACGCACTTGGCTTACTCTCCAAATCCTATCTTAATGATTTTCAATCAATATTCTTACAGATATATTGATTATTAGGCTTCACTATTCTCATTATCATTGTATCATGATAAGGAAGGCAGTGGACAGGACTGTAAAAAAAGAAGCTTGATGAAAGATTGCTCAACTTTCTGGTGGTGTTGCCGTCATTCAGGTTATCTTTATTTAATAGCTTTTTACAGAAAACATTTTGTGGCTAATTTATCTGATCTATAGAATTTTAATTTTTTATTTCCATTTTTGCATTAATATCTATTTTTTATAAAACAAAAGAGAGCTTAACAAAAAGAAACAGAGGGTAGAAGATTTTATAAATACAACAAAGGCATTCTACGTTTTGTGGTTATTTTAGTTTGGGGTTTTTTGTAAATTTATTTATGCATTTTATCTCATCAGATCCAGTGGGATTATACTGGCTAATTGTGCAGATTTCTGAATTTTATCACAAAAGTACTAGGTCACAATGAGGCTTAAGTATCAAAAGAAAAGTTTAAGACATATAGGAGTTGTTGAAATGAAAGAACTATGCATCAAAAAGCAAGTCTTGTATGTTGGGATCTGAATATGCAAAGTGAAAAAATTAAGATGAAATAAAAGAGAAAAAGTAAGAAACTTTTTTAACGTGGAAAACTTGTAAAGAGAAAAATTGTAAGATGACAGTATACCACCTATAAAATATCTTTCATTATATCACAATGGGTACAATAATATTTCTCTCAAATTTAAGCAAAACTTGAATAATACTCTTTAAAAATAATTAAACACAATTATTTTGTCATTTCTCACTATTTTTTCTTTTAAATCTCTTACTTTCTTATATTGCAAAATGGTATCCATCATTGCAATGTGATGATTTGTCTTACTGAGCACTTTATTTAGTGTTATTATTCCTTGTGTTGGAAAAAGGGTAACCTTAATATCAGTGCTTCTTTTAATTAACCTATCAATTGTGATTTAGAATCACAAAACAAACAAACTTATCTGTAAAAAATAATCAGCTGCTTGTTTTCTATGTCCTATTAAAAGAAAGCCAGCCACTTAGCTAACTTACACCCTTTCTTGTTAAATTAGTCATCTTATTTTAAATCAATCCTTATAAAAGGTCACTCGTCCCTAACTTTTAAAGTTTACACCCATTTAGCCCTTGTGGTAGTGCAATTCTTGACCTGACAAGAATTAAAGATTTCAAGTTCAAATCAATTCCTATAAAAAAAGCTACATCTTTAGTTTTTAGAGAGCATCTAAGAACATTAAGAATACACAACACAAGGTTTAGAGAGCAATTAGAGCTTAATTGCAGCAGCTATGGAGAGTGATTCAAGGAATTCTTCGACATCAACAGTTTCTTAGGCAGCGCAATCAAGAGCAATTTAACGTCTATATCGGTTTACTATTGATTGTATCATGATTTCTTATTATTTTTGTCGTTGTTCTCTTGTAGTCATGAACTAAATTTTCTTTCTAGGGTTAATACTTGAACTCAATATATGCGCTTAATTGTCATATCTTTTCAATATTTAGTAAACTTAGTTCTTTATTTTTCAATTTACTTATTCTTAATGCTTCAATATATCTAATAAATGTGTGGTGAATGAATTGGTAATAGATTTTTATAAACTTGGAAGATGAATCATTATATAGGCCTAGGTAGTTTGATGTATAATTATAGAGTAACATTCAATGTTGCATATGCAAGTTTCAAATTAGGATAGAAATATACCTAATTGGCATGTATGATCAATAAGACTTAATCTTAATAAATCTTAATATATTACAAATACCATAGGAATATAGGTAATTGATAAATTAAGGTATACTTATATGACCTTGGAAGAGACTTGTGAATACGTTAGTGTCTTGATCAATGTTAAAAACTAAAAGAATTAAATATTAGAGGATTAATCATTAGAAAGTATATTGAAGGATAGTATTAACCCTATATTTTCTCTATATTGGTATTTTTTAAATCTCTTTACATTGCGTTGTTACTTTTATATTTTCTAAATTCATTCTTAGACTTTTATTTTTTTGAATAATTACTAGAAATACATAATTTTAGTACTTGGTTAAAAAGTAGAAATTATCCTTGTGGGTTCGACATCCGACTCTTTTTTTCATTTATTACTTGCATATGATAGTGTGTACTCACACTTAATTTTAAGATATAAAAATATCGCATCAATGCCTCAAGGATCAAATATGGTTAGTCAATTATTTGTCATTACTATATGCTCTCTATATTCCTGATGTTCAATTATAATTTCATCAAATCACTATATTGTTTGTTATTTTATATTTATTCTTTTAATATGTACAACTGATTTAGTAGCTAGGCACACCACTGAGATTTTCTAAAACTATAATATTTTAGCACATAAAAGACTTAAGGCCAGAGCATAGGACAACCAGATTCAAATCTCATTCGATGGCAAAAACGTCGCTTGGAAAAAAGAAAAAGAGAAAACAAAATGTGATTGATGAAAGCCAATGCTCAATTTCTAGTTTCAAACACTGATTGTGAGGCATGTTGAAAATGTTTTTCGTAATTAACTTAAGCTTGAGAGAATGCATACTTGAGTTTGAAGCCATTAGAATTTTTTTTGATTTGGCTAGATTTGGGTAGCTGCAAGAATCCAATGCGCTAGCTTCATAATATATAGGATAAGGTAAAGACATCCTCTCAATAAGAAAATATATAATACTTATCCCATTACGAGTCACAAATAATATCCATAAATGATTACACTTGTCCAAATAATGTACTACTAAATATAAGTGTATCAAAATGGCTTATTAACAATATTATGATCACCAATCAAAATAAGTCTAATAAAATGCTCCAAATAATTTAACATTAGTCACGTAATAATCTGACTTTGTTCAATAATAAATGATGATTATGCCAGTCTACCAAAATAAAAAGATTAAATAAAATATTCCAAAAATCTCACACTTGGACGGTATAAGTCATTTCAATAAAACAAAGTCTATATTCACACCAGTCTTTATGTAACTTCATCAAAAGATGTCAAATGTGAGCATATCACCCAAAATACAATAATTTCCAAAATGTGTCTATAAACATCAAGTTATATGGGCACTGACAGGATACACAACATAAGACAAAATACCTATAAAGCGTGATATAATAATAGTATACAAGTGTGATATGAAAATAACATCACAAAGTGATCAACATTTCTATTTTCATAAGGCCCTCGCATCTCATCAAAATGAGACCAACACAAAATGTCTCTAAGATACTCACACGTCTTGTCATAATGAGACTACAATAAAAAAATGTCTCCAAAATTGTCTACTTTCTAACAACTACAATGAGGCTAAATCATAAAAGAAAACACATTTAAATGGGTCAAATGTCTCAGATCACGTCATCTTCACAACATAATGCCATATCCATAAAATGTGCACATAACAAAATATATATATGGCAAATCATCAACTTAATGTATATGCACAATCACAACAGTGTGAACAATCATAGTTGCAACTGATTTGCACAATCCAAAGCTCCCACTATCACAATACAACAAAAGACTCTATTAATCCTATATGAGTCATATGCTCACTAAAGACTTTGGAAGCTAAGCCTTTAGTTAATAGGTCAACTAACATAAGCTCTGTATGAATATGCTCAATAATAACAAAAGATTGAGCAACCTTCTCTCTCATAAATAAATACTTAATATCAATATGCTTGGTACGTGAGGATCTCTTAGTGTTACGAGAAAAAGTAACTACTGCAAAATATCACAATAAATCTTCAACAGCTTTCGGTATAGATAATAAAAAATTCATCCCTAAGAAACATTCTACGGCCAAATGGCATGATATGTAGCCTCATAACAAACTATATACTCTACCTTTGTAGTTGAGTAAGCTGTAAGTGTCTACTTGGCATTTTTCTAGGAAAATCAGGTTTAAGAAGTTAGAACCTTATTTGAGATAAGACAAAGGCCTAAGAATATACTTACAATAACATAGTTATAAAGAGTTACAAGTGTTGCTAAGAAATATCATTGTGCAAGTATAGTGTCGAAATGTATGTTCCTGATCTATTTCCACTGATGCAAGGTCTGTCAAGTGGAATTAATTTATGTAGATCAGTGTATGTCTATATTTGGATAGTCTAGATGGCTAATCTTAGCAAACTATAATCTTAGTGGAAGCTCATATATATATACAGGTATTCAATAAGAATTGGATACTGAATAGACTCAATAAAGACCTCTAATAGATATTCCATAAATCTATTAGTGGAGGATTTTCTCGAGTTGAGTAGTATTTGTAGTCCCTTTACCTGAACATTATTGTGGGCTTGTGAGTAATCTACCATACTTAGGTTACACATATGTTAGAGAACTTTCATAATCTAACCGCTGGGTGTCGCTGGGTATGGTCTGATGTTTATGAAATTCGGTGTTTGAAGATATGGGATCCGTCAGTTCATATGGGTGAGTTAAATATCCAAATGTTTTAAGATTGTATTCCAAGAAGTCTTATAGTCATAAGCATTTAACCCGAAAAAGTGTTTCTTATGGTATAAACAATATCGCAAGAGAATTTATGGATATTATTTATCAGAATACGAATCAAGGAGAAACGTTTATGGTTAAGCTCTAGGGCACTTGACAGTGTCAATCTGTGTCTTTGCTTTTATGGAATATTTATAATGGATGGATTGTACGAATATAGATTAACCTCAACTGATATAGCTTAACTTGTCATTTTGTATTATCCACAACATATATGTGTGAGGCATCAGTTATAGACTTACAAAAATGTTCTATGAAAAAAATTAGTGTGAACTTATGGAGTTTCACTATATGAAGTGTTCTTGTTGAGCACGTGGATAACACCCCTGAATTGAATAGTTTGATTTGGGAAGTTTTTTCAAAAAATATTATTTATTTTAGGGTCTCTTAAGAAGTAACTAAGGTTTAAGTGTTAAACCTAAGATTATGGCAAGTGAGACTTAACCTTTTAATCTATTTAATGTATACCTCAAATTGTACCAAAATAATTTATATGGTACTAAATTTGGCATTGGTGGATGTTGTTGCCATTTAAATGAAATAATTATTATTTTACTTAAATTAAATCAATTAGTCATTTATTTATTTCAGGGTATTTCGGGGAGTAACTATAGTTTAAATGTTAAACCTAAGATTGTGCCAAGTTAAAATCGACATTTTAATCTACCTAGTGTATGCCTCATATTGTCCCAATAATTTATAAATATCTAAATTGGGTATTAGTGGATAAAGCTGTGAAACTATTATTATTTCATAGCATATTACATTCGGCCATTTGTAATAATCAAATGAATATGATTCAATTGATTCCATATGTTTATTTTTCAATGCCCATTAACAAAAGCTGTCAAATGAATCAAAAGTAATTGAAATCAATCTTTTTTTTTCCTATTTTGATTAGCCATTTTTTTCTTAAAGGAAATGATTTCATTTATTGTATTATAGTAATGGCTATATGTTCTACTTTCTTTGGCAAAAAAGAATTAATACAAATTAAAAATGAATGTATCAATTTGTGAAGTAAGAGGTGGCATGTATTTAGCCACCAATTGCCTCAACAACTAGCCACCAAGGCAAATGAATTAACTAAGCAATTCCTTTGCCTTCTTATCACCAAACACTTGTCGTGATGATAACTTGTGATTGGTTGAAACTAAAGCAAAGTTTTCCTATAAATATAGCTGTTTGTAAAGAAGTGATATAAAAGAATTGCTTCTATTTTTAAGGTTAATAATTAACTTTAAACATTATGATAGAAAGAAATAAAAATAAGAATCAAGAGTTCTTTAAATATTCCAAAAAAGTGAAGATACCGGTCTAGCTTGAGAAAGCCCACCACGTCCCCAATTAGAACTGTTCAAAGCACGCTTTAAGGGTAAGTCTATTAATCTCATTAATGTAATAAGATAGTATTGTGTGTTATATTTTTGCTGTATTGTATGTGAGACATGCCATATTAAAATTGTTTAAAATGCACACAGTCGCATGTAGTATTACACGCATGCACATAACATCTCATAAAATTGGTGTCAGACCTCTGTGTTGTTTGTTATTTGTGCTTAGATTTAAAGTGTGCTTGGCATAATTGGATTTTTCTAGTGCTATTAATATTTGTTTCAAGTGTTAAAAAAAATCATAATTAAGACATAGCTGAAAGGGATGTTGTAGCACTATAGACTGAGTGTCGCATTACTAAGGTAAAGACTCTAGCAACGCAGCGTATTTAGGTTGGTTCCGTAACTCTGGAGGTTGGGCCTTCAATGTCACAATTTTTGAAACCTAAGAAAGTCGTAATTACACCAGTTACTCTATATATTGTTTTAAAGGAGTTTAAAAAATTAATAATTTATTTTTTGTAATTTATAATTGTTATAAATGTGATAAAACTTGTAGGCCATTTATTTGTGCTGGTAATCACAATAGAAGTCTTACTGGTAGGGGTTAGTTTTGTTACATAAAATAAATATGTAATTAAGAATTCTGGCCTCATGAGATGGGGATAGAATTAAGTAATCTCTCTTAATTAGATTAAATAATGTACGATTATGAGATAATGTTACACGTTGATCCATCTTGTAAATATGGTATTACTTAGGTCATATCTGTTTTTTCCATCATAGCTAAAGCATAATGGATTTGGTCATTGTGATTTGACTATGCCAGTTAAATATGAGATAAGGCAATTATATGACAATGTATTGCTTAATATTATTAAAGGGTGAGGGTAGTATCACTAATATATATTTGATAATTAACAAGTTAATTTGAAATATACTTATCCAATATTGTTAAAGCGTGAGAATAAGGTGTATTTAGGATCAGTGATAAGAATTACATGAGTTGTAATTGACAAGAGTTGTCTACCTTTTGGATTTTACAATAGCCAATATTGCTAAAGCATGAGGTCGAAGAAAAAGCCAATGGGGTGTACTTCCTGCTATACTATTTAAAGAGTTTAAATTGTCATTCTTTTTTTTTTAAAAGAGATTTAGGGTATTATGTATAGCAATGGAAGGGTGTTTTAGATTTAAAAATGTATAATTTGATAATATCCTTAATCTAAAATAAAAATTAGTGATTGAAATATTTATTTTCTGCTAATACCTCTTATTTTATCTTGTAAAGATAAAATGGTCTCATCTAATCTATTGGTATGTATATTATATGTGAACCAACTTAAAGGCATAGAAAACTATAAAGATTGGTTAATGAATCTAAAAATTATTCTCGTTCTAAAGAAGTTGGATATATGATAAATCAACGCTTGCCCACAAGATTTTTGATGAAGCCACCCAGAAGAGACAGTGACTAGTCAGAAATAGTTGAATGATGATTTAAAAGTTCAATCCTATGTCATTGCCTCTACGTCTACAGGTTTACAGAGAGAGCATGCCCATATGGGTGATGCTCTTAGCATTATGTTCCATTTGAAAGAGCTATTTGGCGACCATCCTCATGTTGAGGCATATAGGGTTGTCAAATTGCCTTTCAGTGTAGATTTTCTGAGGGCAATCCAATTAGTCCTCGTGTCCTCAATATAATTTCTATAATTGAGAGGTTAAAGATGATGGACATTATGCTAAATAAATATCTGGGGAATAGTTTGATTCTCCAGTCGCTTTCAGGATCTTTTAGACAGTTCATAATGAATTTTAATATGTAAGGAATGACCCTGTCTTATGCTGATCTTAATAATATATTGAGGACAACAGAAAATGACATGAATAAGATAGGATCATTTCTCTTTATTCAGAGTGTTTCATCTTCTACTCTTAAGGCTTTTGGTAAGCCTAAAGGAAAGAAGAAAAAGAAGGTGAGGCATACACTTAAGAGTGGTCCTTAAAGGCGACCCACATCTAAACCACAGAAGAAAGAAAAAAGGAAAGTGTTTCCATTATGGCAAGAAAGGACACTAGAAGACAAATTGCTGGAGATGCTTTGCCTCAGTAAAGAATAATATATCGGGTCTATGTTTATTTATAATTGAATTTCTTTAGCGTATGATGTAATTCTAACTGGGTATTGGATATTGCTTCTCTTTTTCACATCCTCGATATGTTGTAAGGTCTGAGGCAAGTTAGTATGTTGCAACATTGAGAGATCAACTTCGTATTGAAAATAGAAATTTCCTTCAGGTCGAGGTTGTGAGACATTTTGATTTATATTTCTCATGTAACAGAACTATAGTGTTGTATAATTGTCTTTATGTACCTAGTATTTTGAGATAGATAGTATCCCTTTCTATACTTGACAATGAGGGTTATCATATGTATATACATAATCGTTCCTTATATATATATGGTATACATAATATTTTGATAGCTGACTGTCAGTTAACAAATGGTCATTATGTATTGAATACAACGCAAAATATCGTGAATGTATAGGTAAATGCAGCAAATAGTTTGAGAACTTTAAATAAAATAGAATTATGGTATATAAGATTGGGTTATATAGACATTAGATGTCTAACCTATTTGGTTAAGAATGGTCAAATACCTTATTTGATCATAGAATCTTATCTAATTTGTGAATCATGTATTCAATGAAAAATGAGTTACTAGCTCAGTTGGTACCAGAGGTGCTCCCTAGTGGTCTTAGAACCCTATATGGTCCTGGGTTCGAGCCTCGAAAAGGCAAAAGAAAGGAGAGAGGACTCCGATATCCTTTGAGTGGGCCCATTGAGAGGGGTGAACCCCACCTTGCTAGTAGAGGGGTGAGGGCCCACAATAAAAGGCAACCCGACCCGAGACCCTCTACAGTAGATCCCAGCGACCCTGCCGGGCACCCCGACAGAAGTTTCTCAGGATATAACTGGGCAAGATGAGAAATTTTTGCAAGGCGAACCCCTTTTTAGTTTTTGCTATTACTGAGAAAATCTTGTAATATACATGAAAACAACTTCTTAATTTTAAAAAAATGGGCAGAGTTTCTCTGTTTTTCAAAAAATCCATATAAAACTTGTAAAGAAATTTCACTTCTATTTCAAACACTTCTCAATACTACCAATTCGGACCTCCGGTCCTTTCTAAATCAAATCCAACACAACTCAATTGTTTCATTTGAATCACAAAATAAGCATAATCATAAAGAGCAAAAACGATCATCATAATATCTAAAGCTCTTCTTGTTGGTTCAAAACATACATACAAATATATATGCCTACGACTATTATGCATAAAGTAAAGGGTACTATTTAGCATATTTACATGTACAAAAAAATTATCTTAAGATTCAGCCCACTACTCGGTAATAGGAGAATTAGCAGGTTGCGTATCGAGAGTTGCACCTGGGAATAGGGGTTTAGAAAACATAAAACACAAAACGAGTGAGCTAAAGGAGCTCAGTGAGTGCAATTAAGATTTTAAATAAAATAATATTATGCATAGATAGCAAATTCTAAAGTGCATGCAGAAATCATGCTTCTAAAACTAATGTAAAGCTGTAAAATGGTTTCTAATATCATATGCTAATGAAATCTTTCCGAGCAAGTTTTATCTACATCTTTAGAAAACAATATCCAGAATCTGTATAACATAATAACTGTCGTGTGTATATGAATGCATAAATACTATCAGTAAATCGAAAACTAGTAAAGTTCTGGCTCGGTCATTTGTTTTCTAAACTGTATTAATGGTAACCCTAAAGCTCTATACTCACGCAGTGACTAGCTCAGTTGGTACCAGTTAGCGCTCCCCAGGGTCTTAGAACCCCATATGGTCCTAGGTTCGAGCTAGCGAAAGGCAAAAGGAAGGAGAGGGGACTCTGATATCCTTTGAGTGGGTAGTCTATCCTGAAAGGCGCGTGGCGTGAAGGTGTGGGGGCCCATAATAAAAAGGTAGCTTAGTTGGTACCAGTTAGCGCTTTCCAGGGTCTTAGAACCCCATATTGACAGGACCCGACCCGAGACCCTCTACTATAGATCCCAGCGGTCCTGCCGGGCACCCCAACGGAAGTTCCTCCGAACCTAACTGGGTATGTTGAGAAATTTCGCGAGGCGAACCCCTTTTGAATTCTTGTTACCACTAAGAAGATCTAGTAATATACATGAAAACGACTTCTTAGTTTTAAAAACAAACGGACAGAGTTTCCCCTGTTTTTCGAAAAATCCATATAAACCTGCAAAGAAAGTTCAGTTTTAATTCCAACACATCTCAATTCTACCAATTTGGACCTCCGGTCCTTTCCAAATCAAATCCAACACAACTTAATTATTTTGTGTAAATCACAAAATAAGCATAAACATAAAAAGTAAAAACGATCATCATAAACTGGAAATCTCTTCTTCTTGATTCAGCACATACTTACAAATATACATGCCTACAACTATTATGCATAAAGTAAAGAGTGCTATTAGCACATTTACATGTACAAAAATTATCTTTGGATTCGGCCCATTACTCGGTGATAGGAGAATTAGCAGCTTGCGTTCCGAGACCTGCACCTGGGAAAGGGGTTTAAAATATAAAACATAAAACGAGTGAGCTAAAGGAGCTCAGTGAGTGTAAATGAGAATTCAATTACAAGAATATTATACAAAGATAGCAATTTCTAAAGTATATGCAGAAATTATGCTTCTAAAAAGGATGTAAAATTGTAAAACGGTTTCTAATATCATATGCTAATGAAATCTTGCCGAGCGGGTTTTATCTACATCTTTGGAAAATTATATTTAGAATCTGTATAACATAATAACTGTTGTGTGCATATAAATGCATAAATGCTATCGGTAAATCAAAAACTAGTAAAATCCTTGCTCGGCCATTTTCTTTCTAAACTGTACCAATGGTAACCCTAAAGCTCTATACCCACGCAGCGACTCAACTAGCACTGCTTACGTGAGTAGGTCACGGGGCACCTCAACTAGCAGCACCCACAGTGACATCTCAAGACATCTCACTGGCTACGCAGCGGAATCCTACATCGCATGCATATAGGGAGACAATATCCCGTACACATAGAGCGACTCACATGACTCGACATCCCGACTTCCCGGAGTTAGTGACACACCCCCAAGACCTGCCCATGTACACGGGATATACCGGCCAGGTCTAATACAATCATCACCACTATAATCTGAGGGTACCAATGGCCTTGAAACAAATGCAGAAATTTTAAAACTGTTTTACAAATCGATCATGTAAAAGCATGTCTATGAATATATCAAGATCATAAATCATGTTTATGCATCGAAAGCTCATAAAACATACATAGTCATTGTGCAAAAACATAATAACCGAAAAGTAAAAGAAATGACAGATTTCCACTCACAACCGCTCTGCGCTCAATTTCGCTCCCAATTCTTGCTCCCGTTAACGCTCTCGGTTATCCTCACCTACGCACCATAAATGACATTTAGAACCAACTCGAACACTAGAATCTCATTTAACTACTAAATGCCCTAATCGGCATACAAAGCCCAGATGTAAACTACTTCCCGATTTTAGTTACGGAGCCATAATCGAAACTAACTCACCATCCGGCGCCCTGAAAATTATTGAACACCTTATAATTTGATTGGGCATACTTGCCCTTCACCTTTCTAACATGGACAATTATGTCCCATTTTCTTCATTTTTGGGTTTTTTTCATCAACCATATACATTCAATTCACAATATGCATCATTTACACACAACAATTCAATCAAAACACCACTCAATTCCTAACTTCCCTAAAGTGGCAGAATTTCACCCTAGGTTCCAACACATTTCTTTTCTCAATTTCTTATTCCAATTACAACAAAATCGTGCCAATTTCATTCTAAAGCCCTAATTACACACAATTGAAATCTCTACAACAAAATCACCGAAAACCCTAATTCTCACCTTGCTAATTTCTTCAAATTGATGACTCCTTCAACCTCCAAACAAGAATTCAACTCAATCTAAGCCAAGAATACACATAAGAATGTCAATTAACACATTCTTGAATTCTCACTTATCAAACTCATAAAAGATGCTTTTCTTACCTCTTTTTCTTGAATTTCCTCTAATAGAGACTTCAATTGAGCTTAGGGATTGGTTTGTAACCTTAATTTGGCTTGATTACACATGAAAATTCATGAAAACAAAACTTGAAAGGTCACTGTAGCAGCCCCCCTTTCCAAGCTCGAATTTTCTCTCTTTTGTTCTAAGTGTTTGCTTTTGATCATCTTCAAAATTCTACACACTTCCAACCTATTTATAGTCCTCCCTCTATTTACCATTTTGCCCTTCAACTTTCTCAAAATTACTAATTTGCCATTAGTTGAAAACTAATTATGTAATTAGTTCATTTGTAACTATTTAATTGGAATAGTCCAAAGAACTAACTAGAACTTCCAACTTGGCAATCCATGAGATTTCTTCTAATTGGTCCATTCTCTAATATATGGATTATGTTTCTCAACAAAGGCTTGTTCCATTCATAACCCTTAAATGGAAATTCATGTAGTAAATTAGAATTTTCTTTTCCAAGCCAATAGAGAAAAATTCTAAAAATAGTCTAGGGTCGTCCGGCGCACCGATTGAGTGTGAAATTACCAAATTAGGTCTAATATCTCTCACGTGCACTATAAAGAAAATATTTCTAATAGGGTTAAAATCGAGTAACCCTACGGTGTCTTATTTGTTCTATACCGAAATCTAAGCGCCAATACTGGTAATAGGGATTGGATATTACACGTATGGTCATGGGTTTGAGCTAACAAAAGGCAAAATGAAGGAGGGGGGACTCCGATATCCTTTGAGTGAGTGGCCTGCCCTGAAAGACGCATGGCGTGAAAGGGTGGGGGCCCACAACTGGTTTATTGAAACTTATATATAGTGATAAATGTGGTTCAATGAATCATACTACTATAGGTGAATTTTAATACTTTGTAACCTTCATTAATGATTTATCATAACATGGTTATGTGTTTCTTATGAGATACAAATTTGAAACCTTTGAAATGTTCAAGAAATTTATACTTGAAGTAAAGAAACAAATCGGTATCTATGTCAAATGCCTTCGATTAGATCAAGGCAGTGAATATATACGCAATGAATTTCTAAATTATTTAATAGAGAATGAGATTCTCACTCAGTATAGTCCTTCAGCTACTCCGCAATACAATGGTGTCTCAGAGATGAGAAATCAAACTTTATTGGATATGATACGATCAATGATGAGCTTCACTGATCTCTCTGAATATCATTGGGGCCATGCTCTGTATATTACTGTTTATATATTGAATAGAGTTTCGTAAAAAACAAATCCTTCTACTCCTAATGAGATATAAACTAAAAGAAATCTGAGTTTTAAATAATTTAAGATTTAGGACTGTTCTGTTTATGTAAAAGTTATACAATAGGATAAACTTACACCTAGGGGTACAAGTATCGGTTTATTAGTTATCCCATGAAATTAATAGGATACCTGTTTTATGATCCCGAGGAACAAAATGTGTTCGTTTCTTGGAATGCCACTTTCCTAGAGAAACAGTTTCTCACATATTATGGGGATTGTAGGAAGATTGATCCTGATAAAGTCAATTAGAATGAACCACATATAGAACTACAGGCTTAATTGAGAAAATTACCTTTTACACACCCTCTAAGTAGGTCACAAAGGATATGAGATAGCTTGAAAGGTATGGTATGATAGCTAAAGGTACCTCTGAGGTTTTCTTAGTTGGAGAAAATGATCATTCAACCTACTGAAAGGCAATATTAGATATTGATTTAAATAAATGGCAAGATGCCATGAAATTCAAAATTGACTCTATGCATCAAACCTAAGTCTGGGACTTGGTTGAGCTTCTCGAAGGAATAGTTTTTATCGACTATAAATGGGTTTACAAGCAAAAGCTTAGGCTCGATGGAGAGGTAGAGACCTTCAAGGCCTGTATGGTAGAAAAAAGTTATACTCATCAATCTGTGATCGATTTTGAGGACACCTTTGCACCAATCATAATGCTTTAGTTAATTAGGATGTTATTTGCAATTGCTCCATACTATGACTTTGAAATATCGCAAATGGATATAAAGATTTTGTTCCAGAATAGATACTCGATGGAATAATTAGAAGGTTTTGCATCTAACCTTACTTCTAGTCTTATATACAAATTGGAGAAGTCTATTTATGGACTTAAGCAAGCTTTTCGAAGCTGAAATCTTCATTTTGATGAGGTAATTAGAGGGTCTGGTTTCATTAAAAATAAAGATAAGGCATGTGCGTATAAAAAGGTCAGTGGGATCATGGTTGTCTTCTTAATTCTTTATGTGGATGACATATTAATCATTGGGAATGATATCAAAATGTTATAGTCAGTAAAACGTTACTGTAGTAATAATTTCTCCATAAACAATCTAGGAGAAACCTCTTATATACTAGGTATAAAGGTTTACAGAGATAAAGCTAGGAAGTTGATCTTCGTACATTAATAGTATCTTGAAAAGGTGTAGGTTTAGTAGCTATAAGACTGTTAAAGAACCGTTGAGATATAGCATTCATCTTTCCAGGAAGATGTGTCCTCAGAAGGGAGATGAGAGGGTTAGAATGTCTAACATTCCTTATGCATCAACTATTGGAAGCTTGATGTATGCCATGATATATACGAGACCTGATATCAGTATGGCAATAAATGTTATGAGCCAGTATTAGTCTGATCTAGGTGATAGCCTTTAGATGAGAGTCAAACATATCTTTAAATACCTTAATGGTACAAAGGACAGGTTTGTTATATATAAAGAAATAACTTACAAATAAGAGAATACATTGATTCAAACTTTCAATTTGATTTGGAAGATAAAATGTCTATCTCCAAATATGTATTTATTATCAATAGTGTCGCTATAAGTTGGAAGAGTGTCAAACAAAGATCTACAGTAGATTCTACAACTGAGGCAGAATACATTGTAGCTTTAGAAGCTACCAAAGAAGTAGTGTGGATTAAGAAGTTTGTCACTAAACTCAGTATAGTCCCAAGTTCTATGGATCCTATCCCATTATATTGCAACAACAATGGGTCATTGCACAAGTGAACGAGCTAAAAGTACACCAGAGATCTAAACATGTGAAGATAAAATATCACATTGTTAGAGAGATCTTGACTTGATGAGATGTATTTTATAGAGTTAATTCTATAAATAATGTAGTAGACCCATTCATTAAAGCCTTAATTATAAAAGTGTTTGAAAAACACGTGGAGTCGTTAGGTATTAAATACTAATATGAATAAAACTATGAGCAAGTGGGAGTTATTGAAACTTGTACTTATATGTCATCCCAATTTTGTATGAATATTGTAATTTCATACTTTTATAATAAATAAATATTTTATTAATCGTTAGTTATTTCTTATAAGGTAAGAAACTTGTAATATTTTGGACATTGTGTAAGTATATTATCGAAATGTATGTTTCTGATCTATTTCTATTGATGTAGGGTCTGTCAAGTGGAATCGATTTATGTAGATCAATGTATATCTATATCTATATCTGGATAGTCGAGATGGTTAATCTTAGCAAACTATGAGTTTAGTGGAAGCTCATATAGATATACAAGTATTTAGTAAGGACAAAATACTAAATAGACTCAATGAAGAGCACCAATAGATATCCCATAAATCTACCAGTTGAAGCTCTTCTCGAGTTGAGTAGTATTTGTTGTCCATTGACCTGAGCACCATGGTGGGCTTATAAGTGATCCATCATAGTTAAGTTACACACATGTCAGAGGCCTTTCATGGTCTGATCGCTAGTGTCTCTAGGTATAGTCCAATACTTATAGAATTCAATGTGGATATATATTGAATCCATCAACTTATATGGGTGAGTTAAATATTTAGACACTCTAAGATTTTATTCCATATGTCTTATGGCCATAAGCATTTATCTGGGAAAGAGTTTCTTGTAGTATAAACAATATCTCAAAAGAGTTTACAAATATTATTTATCAAAATACGAATCGAGGAGATAAGTTTATGGTTGAACTCTAAGGGACTTGACTGTGTCGACCTATATCTCCGCTCTTTTAGGATATTTATGATAGAGGGACTGTACCAATATAGATTAACGTCAACTTGTATGGTTTAGCTTGTCATTTTGTATCATTCATAACGTGTGTGAGGGGCATCAATTATAGACTTACGAAAATGTTTTGTGAGATAAAATGAGTGTAAACCTAAGGAGTATCACTATATGAAGTGTACTTGTTGAGCAAGTAGGTAGCATTGAATCGAGTTGTTCGATTTGGAAAGTTTTTTAGAAAATATTTATTTATTTCAGAGTCTGTCAATGAGTAGTTATGGTTTAAGTGTTAAATCTAAGATTGTACTAAGTGAGACTTGACATCCTAATCTGCCTAGTGTATACATCAAATTATGCCAACAATTTATATTGGTACTAAAATTTAGCATTGATAGATATAGCTACCATTTAAATGAAATAATATTTGTTTTATTTAAATTAAATCAATCGGTTATTTATTTATTTCAAGGTCTCTCATGGAGTGCTAGAGTTTTAGGTTTTAAACTTAAGATTATGTCAAGTAAGACTTGACATTTTAATCTATCTAGTATATGTCTCATATTGTGCCAATAATTTATAAGGATACTAAATTGCGCATCGATGGATAAAGATATTAATCAATTATTATTTTATAGCATTTTACATGTGGCAATTTGTAATAATCAAATGATAATGATTCATTTGATTTAATTGATTGCCATATATTTGTTTTCCATTGGCCATTAACAAAAGTAATCAAATAAAGCAAAAGCAATTGAAATTAATATTTTTTTTATTCAGTTCGGCCATTTTTTTTACAGGAATTGACTTTATTTATTGTATTATAGTAATGGCTATATGTTCTACTTCTTTTGTTTGACATAAATTGATACAAATTGAAATTGAATGTATTAATTTGTGAAGCAAGATGTGGCATGTATTTATCCACCATTGCTCTAACAATTGGCCCCCGAGGCAAATGAATTGACTAAGCAATTTTGCCTTCTCATCACCAAACACTAGTCATGTTGATGACTTGTGATTGGTTAAAAGTGAGGTAAAGTTGGCCTATAAATATGGCCATTTATAAAGAAGTGATGTGGAGTAATTGCTTATGTTTTTAAGATTAAGAGTCAACTTTAAGAATTTTGAGAGAAAGAAATAAAAATAAAAAGCAAGAGTTGCTTCAAATAGTTCTGAAAAAGTGAAGCTACTAGTCCAGCTTAAGGAAACCACCACATCCCTAACTAGAATTGTTCAAAGCATGTTTCAAGGGTCAATCTTTTTCTAATACTCATGTTAATGAATGTTGTTAGCTTTAAACTATGGGGTTGTGTATGTGCGCTCTGTGCTATGGGTGAATATGTGCATTTTAAATAATTTAAATACGGCATATCACACATGCAACGCAGCAAAAATATAACACAGAATAATAGTCCACTTTCTTATGCCCACGCTTTTGACAAAATAGACACTTTTCTATAAACTCCTCTAAATTAAATCTAGAAACAATGGTGACATAAACTGTACAGCATTCTTTCTAAATTTTATCCTCTTAAATGAGTTACCACTAACCTTTGAGAGGTTTTTCTTTATACTCTCACTATCCTGAGTAACCATCATGGCAGTATGAGACTGATCTTTTTTAAAGCTTCCTCCTTTTGAACTACATAGGCTATCATCTCATCGAGATTTCACTCTTCCTTTCAGGTGTTATAATTGCTTTTCAAATTGGTAAAGTGAGGCAAAATCGATACAAGAATCCTATAAATAAAGAGTCATCTACCATTTGAACACCTATACCCCTCACTTCTTATGATGGCTGGTCATTTTTAATATATGCTTTCTGATGGTAGAAATGCCATCATATTCTGTGTAAGAGAAAAACCTCATGTAGTTAGCGTTTTTAGCCTTATCATTTTTTTTAAAGCTTCTACCAACAACATCCATAAAATTCTTTGCATACTCACAAGAAAGAATGTTATTCTGAATAGATCTATTAATAGTGTACTGCATTACATTAAGGCACACCCTATTAGAATGATCTCATGCCTCCTAGTACACTTTTTTAGCAATAGTACTACCATTGTGAGTATAGTGGGACAATCCTTCCTTAATGCCAAGTCTTTGTCCATGAATGACAGATAAACAATAATGGACTCGTGGTAATCATTATAATTACTCATAGTTAAAGTCTTAATGGAGGTGAGTTGGAGAAACGATAAAGCATTAACTAGAATCAACAATAATATTAGTAAGCATATGAAATAAAATCATGCAATTGATATGATTCCTATGCTTTTTAAAATGTCTCTCCATCAACAATAATATATATTGAATTATGTCAAACAAATGGGATACAAGACTAACAATGATTTATCACCGACATGGTAACTAGGTCACTCAGTACTAAATACCCAACCAATCTCCTTAGCAACCCAAGCATCCTACAAAGTAATGATTTACCGATAGGGTAACAACATTACTCGTATTGATCTAGGTGAAAAGGTCATAATTCATAATCCATAATTAAGTATTTATAGAAAATGGACATAACACTATAAAATACTTGAAATTTTTATCATGATTGGTCCCATGACAGGTGAGTAGACAACCACTCTAAATTGTGGCCTTTGTTAATAAAAGATGTAATGTACTTTTATCTTATAATGCTTAGAACAATGGATAGTAAAAGTTAGCAGATCATTATGCCATCAAAATCCCATACAATTAGATTAAACAATAATGTTGGTAAGTCAAAATGCCAAAAAAATCTAAAAGGTTTGGCCAAGTATACTGTTAGTAGGTTAAAATGCCAACAAAACAGAAACTATGGATTGAACTAAAAAATATCACTACACTATAAGTCAATTTGTAACTAGTAGTAAATTATGGGCCACAAATTAATTATCAAAATATTTAGGACCAAAATGTAATCAACCAAAATATTTAGCCAATTTTTAATTATCTAAAAATATAGGGTCAAATCACATTTAATTAAAAAATTGAGGGTTAATTTACAATTATCTCAAATTATAGGTCAAATTATAATTAAATATAAATTGAAGTTTGTATGATATTTTTCAGAGATTGCACAAGTGATTGTATGTAATTCAGGTTTCAAATGAATTGTGACCTAAATTTTACCCAAAACTCCGTTTCTTACCTCTAAAAATTATAGAAAAACCAAATATATTGCTTATATCATTATATCATTGCAAATATTCAATAGATAGTGCCATATATTCAATGTTAAACACAAAATAAAACTCATCAAAAAAATTATTTTGTCAAAAATGGAATTTTTAGTCACCTAACACAATATGACAGCATTCTAGCTCATGGTTGTTGAATAAAAACGTTGATTTAACTCTTAAATTAATTGTTGAAAATATTTTTCTCGATAAACTCAAAATCCAACATTTCTTTTCACAACACATGAGCATTTAAGAGATGATTATGTATACCTAAGCTTGAAGCCATTAAAATTCTCTTTGATTTTGTTGGATTTGGGTAGCTACAAGAATTAGTTTTGTTGCTAATTCTTTTGATTGAGAGAGAGAGTTACACGAGATAAGAGAAAGAAAGATAGAAGGGAGAGAAAAATTTCTACAATTAATCTTGTGCAATAAAAATTATAAATATAATGGGCTAGCCTCGTAATATATAAAATGAAGGTAGAGACTTCCTCTTAATAAAAAAATACATAATATCCATTATGGGTCATAAATAATATTCATAAATTGTCACACTTGTTTAAATAATATATTATTAAATATAAATATATCAAAAAAAATTATTAACAATATTATAATTACTAACTAAAATAAATCTAATAAAAATATTTAAAATAATTTAACATCAATCATTTATTAATCTGGTTTTGTTCAATAATAAAAATATCGATATGCTAGTTTATTAAAAATAAAAATATTAAATAAAATATTTTAACAAAGAAAGCAAGTCAAACTAAATGCTAACGCATGGCAGATTAGGAAATCTAATCACAAGAAAAGATGGCTCACAATAAGAGCAAGGACAAGTTGGCAAAAAATTGTTATTTCTGTCTTTTTTAGTATGGGTACTAATTAAGGCTTTACATATTTTCTCAAGGGACTTTTTTGTCAATAAGTCTTTCATATTTTCAATTCTGCCTCGATAGAAGAATACTTCAAGCAATTTTTGTTTCTTTATCTCTCCCTCCCTCTCTCTCTCTCTCTCTCTCTCTCTCTCTCTCTCTATATATATATATATATATATATATATATATATTAATTTTCTGTTATCTGATCATATGAATTCACATACTCATCTTTGTATGCAATTGATATTTCTGTTCAGAATTTTAGTGTACTATACCTATATCAATGCTTCACGCAAATCTGTCGCATTATGCATTCATTCACTGTTAAAAGATGTGAATTTTGACCTTTATGTGTCCCGTAAATACTATTTAACCAGCAGACAATCACTATTTATATAAATAGTACTATTATATAAACAATGCAAATATTATTACTGTTTACCATAAACAATATCTACTTTAAAAATTATTATTTATATGTGGTATTATTTATGTAAACAGTCCAACATGCACTATACAATGAACTGCTAATTTATACATCAAAGTTTTTACTAAATTTTACTATTTTAATGTCCGAATCTACAGTTTCTACAATTTAGAACACCTAAATTCAAATCACAGTGGGCACAAAGAATGTCATCAATTAGGGTGAAAAATAAGCTTTAGATAGCCTTCGCGAGGTGTACTTATGTAAGCTCTCCGTCACAACACAATCGCGGCCAATTATAAAAAGGCCTCACAAGTGAAACATGCTATTGCGAAGAAATCGACAACAATTTTTGATAGAATATAATTGAATAGTCCGTGGCTTCATTGTTAACATAAATAGTATTTTCCAAGGTAGATACTTTTCAAGGTGAATATTCATTGCAAACAATATTTGCGCTGTTCACATTGTGATACTATTCATATGAACAATGATTGTCTGCCAACAGAATTGTATCTATTGGTCATTGGTTCGGTCGACAAGTGGCTACTAATACAATTTTATAATAATATTTTATCAATTTACTGTAATACTTTTATGTTAGGGGTGTAGTTGAGCATTAAACAATATATTTAGAGTGTGGATGTCTTTTGCCCTTTTCTTGAAGAGTTTTGTTCTAAGAAGTTTGAATTTTAATTTTAAAAAGTTTTTTTTTTATTATTTGTTTCCCTAAATTTTGAGTATTTTGGATTAACCATAATTGGAGATTATAATTTAGGGAGTTAATGGGGTAATAGTGAAGCAATCATAACAATTATAGCAACAATAATAACAAATAATCAATTATGGACATTGATTATAGGTTCTAAAATTAAGAAATAAATTATGACTTATAGACTTGCACTTTTCACGAAATAAAGAGGACTTTTTACTAAAAAATGAAAAATTTTAAATTTTATACTCTATCTCTTTTTGTTTCTCAACACATCTTATATTTTTAAGAGTTGATTCAAGTATTTGAGGGTTTTTGTCAGCATTTCCACCGACGAAGATAAATTCGAGTTTTTATTTTGTAATGTTCGACATTACGAATCCGCATAAAGAATAATGGCTTATTTTATTTTCTCAAAAAAAAAATTTTAACTTGTAGACTTGGAAGCCATTCAGATTTCTAAGTCAATAATTTAGCATTGTTTGTAGAAAATATAATAAAAGGTCATAAAGACTAATCAAAATTCAAAGATAAGTTTTTTAATTTGATTTGTTAATTTTGTCTTGATCTTATGTAATTTCTTACGTGATACAATATTTATTCACGTTAATTAAAAATATTTTGGTGGTAATCCTTAAAATTCTCTTTTATATTGAATCCGTCAGAATAGTTTTTACCGGCTTAAAAAGGAAAGGCTCCTTATAACCCAAGCAAAGCGAAAGCTGTTCGGAAAAAAGAAAGGAAAGAAGACAGTTACTGGTGAAATTATTGTCAAATTGGAAGAACCAGAAGCAGCAGAAATTCGATATGATAGCCTCCTCCTCGGACCTTAAAAAATAATAAAAACAAATTGGCATGAGTCTAAAATATCTCTCAAAAAAAGGAAGAAACGAACTAAAGTCCGGTGGAGACAACTCCTCGGATCGGGAGTAAAAACAAAAGCTACTTATTAAAGATAAAAGAATTAAGGAAAAGGTTACTCGGATGAAGAAACGAAAAATTATAAAACTGACAAAAAAAAAAAAGCTTGCTCGGGTGAAATTAAGAAAAATGATGAAGCCAAAAAAAAAAAAAGCAAAAGAAAAATTGAAAAGATGAGCAGCAAAACCTCTTTAGCTGGAGGCAACAAAAAAATGTTAGAAGAAGCATTGCGTGTAACAAAAAGAAAAAGAGCAGTAATGGTGTTCTTAAAAGAAAGAGAGAGAAGTGATCTCTTCGGGAAGAAGAAAATTTTTTTTAAAAGAAATTGACAAAATCTCCTGCGGGCGGTAGTTAAAAAATTGGAAGAAAATAAAAGAATTGTCAGGTGGAAACAACTCTTTGAGAGTAAAATTAATTTTGAAAATAGGTGCAACAAGTAAAAAAGGTAAAAAAATAATTGAAAATAACATATTCAAAATGAATCTACGTGCATCTGGTGATACATACATCAAAGTGTGTTTTACGTGCCAGGCATGGATCTTCACATGTTAGTGCATAGTTAAACATGCCGCATTGATACACGTGCATCAATACAGTTGGGTGCTCTACAAAGTGCATCCCAACGAGTTGTGCTGGGTGGGCATCCATGTGGCATTTTTTATTTTTTTAAAAAATTTAATATTTTTCATTTCGTTATTCTTTTATATTAAGTTTTACTTTTTATTAGATTTTATTTTATATTTTAATATTTTATTTTATTTTATTTTTAATTATATTATGCTAATAATTATTTTTGGTGTTATTGTTTTTCAAGTGCTATTAATATTATGAGGAAAACTTCTTACCAGTAGCGATGCTGAAGTCAATTCAAATTTTATTGGCAATTGCTGCATATTATAATCATGAAATTTGGCAAATAGATACAAAAACAGCGTTCTTAAATAGATATCTTGAAGAAGAAATCTATATGGAACAATCTGAAGGTTTTATATCTAGCCAAACTTTTGGTTTAGTATACAAACTGAAGAAGTCTATTTATGGGCTTAAGTAGGCTTCCCAAAATTGAAATCTTCATTTTGATGAAGTAATCAGAGGGTCTGGTTTTATCAAAAACGAAGAAGAATCTTGTGTGTATAAAAGGAGCAGTGGGAGTATGGTAGTCTTTTTAGTTCTTTATATGGATGACATACTCATTATCGGAAATGATATTGGTATGTTACAGTCAGTTAAAAGTTACCTTAGTAAAAATTTCTCCATGAAGACTTTGGGAGAGGCTTTCTATATACTAGGTATAAAGCTTTATAGAGATAGAACTAGGAGGCTTATAGGACTCTCTCAATTATCATACATAGATAATGTCTTGAAAATGTATAATTTCAGTAACTATAAGACAGTTAATATATATTTTAGACATGGCGTTCATCTTTCGAGAAAGATGTGTCCTCAAAGTAAAGATGAAAATGTTAGAATGTCTAACATACCATGTGCATCAGCTGTGGGAAGCTTGATGTATGCCATGATGTGTACGAGACCTAACATCAGTACGGCTGTAAAAGTTACAAGACGATATCAGTCTGATCCAGGTAAAGGCCATTGGATGGCTATGAAACATGTCCTCAAATATCTAAAAAGTACTAAGGACAAGTTTTTGATATATGAAAAAAGTGACTTACAAGTGAAAGGATACACAAATTCAGACTTCTAAACTGATCTAGATGATAAAAAGTCTACATCTGAATATGTGTTCATTCTCAACGGTGCTGTAGTTAGTTGGAAGAGTAACAAACAGTCATTCACAGCTGATTTCACAACAGAGGCAGAATATATTACAGCCTCAGAAGCAGCAAAAGAAGTAATGTAGATATGCAAATTTGTCGCTGAACTTAGAATAGTTTCAAGTGCAATAGATCCTATACCATTGTTTTGCTGCAACAACGGAGCCATTGCACAAGTTAAAGAGCCGAGAGCACACCAAAAGTCTAAGCATGTGGAAAGAAAATATTATATCATTAGATAAATCTTGGCTAGAGGAGATGTAATGGTTTGTAGAGTAGATTCTATAAATAATGTAGTAGACCCACTTACTAAAGCCTTAACTCCAAAAGTATTTGAAAGATATGTGGAGTCAATGGGCATTAGATACCATCGTGAATGGTACTAAAGCAAGTGGGAGTTGTTGGAATTTGTGCTTATGTGCCGTCCTTTTATGTATGAATATTTGTTTAATATTTATACCAGTATTATCATTTCATTAAATCGTTAATTATATTTTATATATGGTAAGATGCTTGTAACGTTTCAGACATTGTACGATCTGAAAGAGTTTATATTTGGTCTAAATGAGTTTAGATCAGTGCTAAGAATTAACAACGCCGAGAGTTATAAATGCTAAAAGTTGGCACTGATAAGAGTTATCAGGTTATAAGAGTCAGCGATATCTAAAGAGTTAGAGTCTTGTCTGAAATGAGACAAAGACCTAAGAATATATTAGTAATGACATAGTTGTAAATAGTGCTAAGAAATGTCATTATGCAAATATATTCTCAAATATTATGTTCCAAATCTATTTTCACTGATGCTGGTTTGTTAGTGAATACCTTAATAAATATATAGATTGGTGTATGTCTATATCTGGATAGTTCAGATGGTTAGTCTTAGCAAATCATGAGTTTAGTGGAAGCTCGTATAGAGATACATGTATTCAGTAAGGACTGAATACTGAACTGACTCATAAAGATCTCCAATAAACATCCCATAAAGTCGTCAATGGAGGGTCTTTCGAGTTGAGTAGTATTTGTGGTCCTTTGACCTGAGTGCCACGGTGGGCTTGTGAGTGATCCACCATACTTTGGTTCCACACATGTTAGAAACCTTTCATGGTCTCACCGCTGGGTATTGTTCGATGCTCATGGAGTCCGGTGTGCATAGATATGGGATCTATCAGCTCCTTTTGGTGAATATTATATCTTAATGCTCTATAGATTGTATTTCAAAAAGTCTTATAGCCATAAGCAGTAATTCCTGGGAAAAGAGTTTAACCCTAAGGATAAATAATATTACAAAAGTATTTGGGAATATTATTTATTGAAATACAATTCTAGAGATAAGCTTTTGGTCGGGCATATGGATATTTGATGGTGTTGATCTATATCTCTGCTCTAACCGGATATAAATGATAGAGGGATTATATGAATATATTATAACCTTAACTTGTATGGTCTAACGTGTTACTTTATAATAAAATAATGTGTGTGTGGGGCATCGTTCATGGATGTATGGAGGAGTTCCTTATGACAATTCAGACGTAGACCTAAAGAGTTTCACAATATGAAGTGTACTCATTGTGCACTGGGGCAACATAATGGATTGAACAGTTTCATCTTAGAAATTCCAGCAAATCAAAAATATGTTTAGGGGTTCCTCGGGTTGTGCACTTGTGTAGACTTAAATGTTAAATATATTATTTAATTAGTTGACAATAGTTATTAACTAATTAGATATTAACAAGTGGCATAATTTTATTCTATGAATTGTTTTACCATGAATTCAACCATTTACCATGTTAGTAAAATCAAATAAGATAAATATTAATTATTCAAATAGTTTTTGAATAATTAAATAAATGTTATTTAAATAAATAAAATATAATTTTATTTCTTTGGTATTTTATTCCTAAATGGAAGACATTCCTAATTTGAGAAACATAAACTAAAATAAGTAGAGCATCATTTTGTGATTAATGGTTAATTTTATTAGACCATTAAAATGGCCACAAAAAATTATTTTAGTAGTTAGCCACTTAATCTAATTTTGGTGGAGCACTTGTGAAGTATTGAGAGTACTAAAAATTGTTGAGTTTCATGTGTGTTAACAAGTAAGTGAATAAAAAATTCGTGCAAGGATTGAAAGGAAAAAGAAAAGTTAGTATTGAGAGAGTTTTTTTTTTAAAGAAGACTTGTGAGAAAAACCAAAGGAGGAAGGAAAATAAATCATTCTTATTTTTCTTTCAAGCAATACAAAACCTTATTGTTAGAGATTATACTGCTGCTATTCTAGCTTCACAATTCTAGCGGATTGTTGTGAAATAAAATTGAACAAAAGTGCACTTCAATGTGAGTTCAAAGTTGGAGCAAAGAAATTCGAAATTTGAAATCTTCATTGAAGGTCTTCAAAGGTATGTTTTCTATATTCTTAAGTTGTTAAGAATTGAAGTACATGTGTATATGTTGATTACATGATAAATTTCATTGCCAGATTCGTGTATATGATACATGTGTTTAGTTTTTTAATATGTACACAATCACATGTATACACCCTAAAATATGTCAACAAGTGGTATCAGAGCATATTTATTGTGTTTTTGGGTTGTTGGAGTATTATATGAAATGTTTAAAATGCCTGGAAATAGTAAAAATTGTATTTTGAAGTGTTAAAATTGTAAAAATATAGTTTCTGTCAAAGAATGCCGCGGTGTCAGGAACCTAACGCTGGGACGTTCATATAATAACATAAACATCACGGCATTAGGTACTACCGAACGCAGGAACGTTCAGAGATCAACGCGGGAGCGTTGGTTGTATAACGTTGTGGCATTGCGGTTCTTGACATACGGGCGATGGAAACACAAAAAGCCGAGGCATTCATGTATTGAACGCCAGGGCATTGATATGTTTAACGCTAGGGCGTTACTATTGATGAATGCAGGGGTATTTTATGTGATGAATATCGGGGCGTTCATAAGTCAAAAACCCAGGAAGCTTTAAGTTGAAAACTTAAAAAAATAAATTGTCAAGAATTAAAATACATGTGTATATGTTGATTACATGATAAATTTCGCTGCCAAATTCGTGTATATGATACATGTATTTATTTTTTCAATATGTATACAATCACATACATACACCCTAAAATACATCAACATTCAAAGTAGGGTGAAACTTGAAACTGAAAAAAGATTAAGTGTTTAAGGACTGACAATGGAGGAGAATATACTGGTAAGTAATTTAATGCAGTTTGTAGATAACAAGGCATCAAAAGATAATTCACAACAGCGTCCTTAATAAATGGAGTGGCAAAGTGGATGAATAAAAGTCCACTTAAAAAAACAAGAGCTATGCTAAGGACTGTAGGTCCTTCTAGGTAGAAGTAGTCAATACTGTCTGTTATGTGATCAATCGGTCTCCATCAATAGCGATTGATATGAAGACACCAATGGAGATGTAGATTGGTAAGCCAACTTATTATTCTAATTTACATACATTTGGAAGACTTGTGTATATGATGTACAACATCTAAGAAGTCACAAAACTTAATTCAAAATCTAGAAATATATATTCTTGGGGTATGTTGATGGAGTAAAGGGATATCACCCCTGGGATCCCACTATCCACAAGGTATTTATCAGCAAAGATATGATATTTGCAGAAGATAAACTATAAAAGAAAGAAAATAATGGCATAATAAAAGACAAATTAAAAACTACCACAATGCAAGTAGAGGAATAATTAGAAGAAGAAGAAATTTCTGAAGCAATACCAGAGCATTATGAACAAAAGGATCCACCTCTTAGACAATAAAATTAGGTGAGGTCAAGATTATCATATAGAGGAAAATGTTGCATACTGGCTTCTAACAAAGGAAGGAGAGCCATCGACTTTCTAAGAAATAACGAACAACTCGAATGCATCTCTATAAATGGCATTAATACAAGAGAAAATTAAAGCTCTTCATAAAAATAAAACATGGGACCTTGTACCACTACCAAATGGAATGAAGACCATTGGCAAACAAATGGATCTATAAGATCAAGATAAATGGACATGATCAAGTGAAGCGGTATCATGCATAATTAGTGGTAAAAGGATATGCTTAAAAATAAGGTATTGATTTCAATGAATTTTTTCCACCAGTTGTTAGACTTAATACTATTTAAATAGTTTTTATTATGTGTGATACATTTGATATACATCTATAATAGTTAGATGTGAAAATTGCATTTCTTCATAAAAATCTTGAAGAAAAAATTTATATGCTTGAACCTGAAGGTTTTGCAAAAGCGGGAAAAGATAACTTGGTTTACAAGTTGAACAAATCTCTATACGGTCTCAAACAGATGCCGAAATTTTGGTATAAGAAATTTGATTCCTTTATATTGAGCCTTAGATATAATAGACTTAGTTCAGACCCTTGTGCATATTTTTAGAGGATTGGTAATAATGAGTTCATTATCTTGTTATTGTATGTTGATGAGATATTGGTTTCAGGCTTCAATAAAGATCAAGTGACAAAATTAAAGGCTCAAATGGTTAGGGAATTTGAAATAAAGTACTTGGGACTAACAAACAAGATTCTAGGGATACAAATTCATTAAGACATAAGTAATAGGAAGATTTGTCTTTCACGGAAGAATTACTTGAAAAAGATCTTGTAACGCTTCAATATGCAAGATTATAAGCCAATTTCTACCTCACTTCGTATTAGTTTCAAGTTATCTTCAAGTGTTTGTCCTAGTAATGAAGTAAAGAGAAATGAGATGTCTCGAGTACTGTATGCATTAGTAGTGAGAAGCTTAATGTTTGTCATGATTTGTACAAGACCAGATATTACACAAGTAGTGGGAGTGGTTAGTAGATTCATGAGCAATCTTGATAAAGAGCATTGAAGTACTATTAAAAGGATCTTGAGATATATTACGGGTACATAAAATGCTATATTATGTTATAGAGGATCAAAACTCACTATCAGAGGATATGTTGATTCTAATTTTGTAGGTGATCTTGATAAAAGAAATTTCACTATAGGTTATGTGTTTACAATTGCAGGAGGAGTTGTTAGTTGGGTCTCCAAACTTCATACTGTTGTAGCTCTATCAATAATAGAAGATGAGTATATGGCAGCTACACAAGTTTAAAAAGAAGTAATTTGGATAAAAAAGACTCTTGGAGGAGCTCAGGCACAATCAAGAGAAGATTCTTTTGTATTGTGATAGTCAAAGTGCCTTGCATATTGTAAAAAATCTAGCTTTTCACTCTAAAACAAAGCATATATTAGTTCAGTATTACTTTGTTCGTGAAGTGGTAGAAAGTGGAAGCGTGGATATGGATAAGATTGACATCAAAGAGAACCTAGCAGATGCATTAATCAAATCGATCAACACTGATAAGTTTATATGGTGTAGATCCTCATATGGCCTAGCAGAAACATAAGCAGCATAAAGATGGTAAGTGTAGGTAAAAAAAAATATAGAGACGTAATTAATATAATCAAGTCTCCAAGTGAAAGAAATGTTGGTAAATAGTGTTAATACTTGTTGGTAGATTGATATTGGAAAGATGAATTAAATGAAGTAGGAGATTGTTAGTAGTTGACAATTAAAAAGGATATTTTGACTTCCTTATAAATAAAAGCACATCTTCACCATTTTTATCATCTCAAAAATCGTATAATCATCCAATTATCTATAATTTCTTGTAATTCAATTCAATCTCATATTCTATTATATTTAGTTTCTCTTTATTTGTTAAAAGAAAAATGTGAGATTAAGGAGTATCTTCTAGTTTCAAGAGAGAGTAAAAATTATTCTCTCTTTGTAATTAAAAAAAAATTATAATATCATTTTTATAATAAAATTCTCTTTTACTTGTCCCACAATTTTTATCTCAATTAATTTAAAAATTTTCATGTCAAATCTATATGCCATTTATTTTCTTTTCGTTTCTCATTTTTATTTTAAATTAAAATACTACTTCAACATACAATTTTTCATATCATAAAATATCTCTAATAATTGTTCGTGCAGAGCCATTTATTCCAAACTTTAAACAAAACAAAAAAGAAATTTAACCAGAAGTCAAACTGAAACCTGAATTGGAGTCTATCACTATGAACATTGTGAATATCTACGACAAACTAGAAAATTTCAATAACGACAACGAAAATATGAAAAAAGTTTTTTTTAAACCTTCTGAAGTTGAAACTCCAAGAATTTTGAAACCAAGCGGAGGAAAACACTTTTACAAAATTAAGGAAAGAAAACGACCTGAATTTTGAAAGGAAGAAAGGTGAATCGATTGCGTCCAATGCAAACGCCATTGTTGCCTGCTGTTTCTCTCTCTTTCACTTTGGCTATAAAATCCTAATTTCAGCCGAAAGCGTCCCGTTGTTTTGCTCAGATTATCATGAGCTGTAAATGGGAAAAAAAAACTTAGAACAATATAAACAAAGAAGAGACAATCTACTACCTGCCAACCTCGATAGGTCGGATCTCTTCCACACGACTTAGGATCTATCAGGTATGCCCGTTCTCGTGTGAACTGCAACCAAGGTGAGCTTGTGCGTATGAGCAGCACCCAGGCTACCTCGGGCTCGCTAAAGCAACGACCAAGGTGAGCTCGCGCTTACGAGCAGTAGCCATGAAACACTAGCACCGCTATGACCACCACCGCCACAAACCCAATCCCTAGGCCTAATCTCTTCGCCGTCGTTGTTATTCCTCACTATTAAAAAGTGAGTGTTGATGCAACGTCTCCTCTCTATTGTTGTTGCACGCCTTCCCCTGCTAGGGTAACTGTCGGAATCTCTTCGCCGCTGTTGTTATTCATCACCAAAAATTGAATTGAAGTTGCTAGGATTGGTTTGAGATTTGGGGGCGGGGGGGTGGTGGGCACACGTTTTGTGAGAGAGAGGACTTAACAAAACTGAAAATGTTTTAGTTCCCCAACCTCCATAACATCACAGTTTTCGATATTTTACTCTAAAAGGATGACATTTTCTTTTAGGTTTTTATAATTTTTTAATATTCAATAATTAATTATTTAAATTAAAACTACATTGTTTTAGAATTTTAATATTATTATATCAGTAACTACTTTAAAGAAGTGTCAATAAATCTTGACAAAATATTATTATATTGTTACATTTTTATTTTTACTGATAGTATTTTAAAAAGGGTTAATGAAACCCATTTGTTTAGTAGTAATCCAAGCATTACTAGAAAAAGAGATCTTAAATTACCACCACTACCGGTTATAAGTTTTTCATTACTTGAAAACTTAGCTTTGTTACTCAGATTGTAGACAACATTAATCAAATGAAAAGTGGCTTCTGAATCCAAATACTAACCTTGGTCAACAGGTTTGTCCTGTGTTGTCCGTGATAGTACATAAGCATCCATTTAAGCTAGACACTAATGAACTACTTAGATATTGATTGCCATAGCCTACCTGATCCCTAGGACTATAGTCTCTGTACTATTTGTATTAATGCTTTAACTTTATGATATTCTTATCTTTCACAAATATGATAAATCAGCTCGGTAGAATTTCTTCTACCATATTGATTAAACCTTCCACCAGCTTTATTTTGACCCTGAGCCTTACCTATTCTTTGTTGATTTACTCTCTCAGAATATTTCAAATCAAAATAATTATATCCAACTTACCAAAGCCAATTATAAGAACTATTTTAAAATTTTTTATATTTATTTTAATTTAATAATATAATGGTATAAAAAAATCCTCAATCACAAATTTTTTATGAATGTTTTTTGTTAACACCAATAAAATTTTTACGCTGTATCTCTCATCAATAAATTATTCGTGTAGACGAGTTAATAAATTACAAAAAATTTAAATTTTATGTTTTAAAATTTTTTTCTCTAAACAAAATTTAGCTCAACGGAAGCACTAACAAAAGAATACATAAAAGTGATTCTAATAATCTCTTTTTATAATGCAAGAATCCTTATTTTATTTAAACTTTCAATTCTTAGAGGATTAGGATAAATAATATCTTTATATTATTTTAATTTAGATAATTAAAGGATAAATCCTTATCTAATAAGAATTATGATAATATGTTATATTATCTCTAATTAAATAACCTTATTATTCAATTTTAATAAATAATCTAATTATTTATTTATTTTCATAACCTTTATGAATTGTGCCAACAAATGATTGAATCCAATGAGTTTAATCATATTAAACATGGGCCAACTAATTAATCAATCCTAATAAGTTTAATTAAATTAAATTTGGAATAATTAATATTTTATATCAAACAATTAATCCAATATATCATTTTAGTGTTTATGGAGCCAATATAGGGACTTGATAGATCTACAAAAGTAAGCTTCAATAAATTAAATTATTATATTAAACTCTTTAATTAATATGATTTTAATTTATTAATTTTATATTACTCCACTAAAAACATAAAGATGAACTCTTAATTTTCTAGATAAATTATAAAATAAAAATTAGTTTTTATTTATTTAATAATTATTTCATATAGATCAATAATTCACAAATGTTCATAATTAGAGTTAGGTCAAGTGTCTACTAACCTCTCTAATTACATCTTGATCCTTGATCCACATTGATCTTTTTTTTAATATTTAATTTGTAAAATTCACAAATTTATTATTTTCTTTAACTCTTAAAAAAATTGAGCACTCATTATATTCAAGACCATAGTCAATTATCAAGGGAGCAACTTATCTAACTTCTTTTAAGAAATAATGCATTCCATATATATGAGAAATGTTTTCAGCCGTTTATTTTATTATATTTATAAAATACTTAGTAATTGACTGAAAATCTTTTATAATTTTTTCTTTGTAAATTAATAAACATAGCACAACAAATAAGAGTATATTAATCACTCATAATTAAGATTATTTCATATATGATTATATTGTGATAAAATAAATTATCTTTACTAATAGAGAATTAATTTTATTGTGATCCAATCCTATATAATCAACATTATACAAAGCGCCTTAATTTTTTATGTCACCATATAGAATGATATGGATAAGACCATTGTATACTATATGTAAATGAACCGCACTTATATCCTATTAAAGTTCTATCTTTATTCAAATTAAGGACAAGTTTAAATTATTATGTTTAAATTTAATCCTCTCGTATATAACTATTATATACTAAGTCTAAAGTTACTTATAATAATTAAGAAATTTCATGATAATTGAATAAAACTAATAAAAATTACAAAAATAATATTGAATTAATAACCTCTATTATTTATTTTCAATTGTATCTAAATATAAATAATCAAAATTTTAGGGCACGCTTCCAACACCACTATACATATTATTACCAAAGCCATTACCATTATTACCATGACTAGCAACATTAGAACCTCATCTTTTTTTTAAAACTTTTTTAGCATAGTTTATTGAAAAAATTACTTTCATTCTCAATTTTTACTTCCAGAAATTTTAATATTTCTACTGTCGAGTCAATACATTGCATAAGTTTCATTCAAATTGATTGAACAAAGTTTATTTGTGATCATAAAACAAATGAGTCATAATCTAAGTGAACGTAAGAAATCAAATACTCTATAAAAGAATCTGCTTCAACTGAATAAAGAGTATAAGATAACGCATTAGCTAAACCTTTAATTTTTAGAAAACAGTCAATTATTAAGAGAGAACTTCTATCATTAGCTAAATTAAATTGAACTTCCATGATGTTATTTATTAGGAAGGATTAAAATTCCTACACTTATAAAAATTGTTCAAACCCTCCATCAAAGTGATCCTTCATTGATTCATAATTAATCATTAACCCGAATTACATAAAACCTTAACAAATCATTCTTGTTCATGCATACACTCCTTCATATATAATAATTATTTTTTATTCGAACACTAATTTAAACACTGGAGTATTTTTTTATGCAAGAAGAGAAAGAAACTTTTTTCAATCAAATGAGTGGTGTAAGGCAATAAGGTAATTAACCACAAAAGTCTCTAATCAAGGAGTTGATTAAATATATATAAATCAAACAAACTTAAAATTATTCACATAGTTATTATTTAATTCAAAGGTTTTTTAATAATAAAATAAATAAAATTTTATCTAAATGCTATTTTTCTATCTCTAGTATAGAAATACATAAAAATGTGTGTAACTATTCAACATCTGTCCAAAAACATATTATGCATAATATCATTTTTATAAATTTAAAATATATAAATATACTAGCTTTATTCTCAATTGTAGATTATAAATATTACATGCAAGTCCACAGCCGTTTGAGTTCGAATAAAAAAAAATAGATAGTTAATGTGTGAAATTTCTTATTCTTATTTAAAATTTTAATTATAAAAAATAAAAAAATATCTTAAAATAAACATATGTGACAGAATGTGATTTACCGGTCCTTTCTCATAAAGCACACATAAGTTTTATTCTGAATAATAGAATACAAACATTACATCATATTGGCAAACTGGGCTCAGGTCGGAGGAACTAGTAATAGACTTGAGAAGCAGAGGTCGCACTAGCGACCTAGTCCTGCCCCATTTTTGACAAACCAGAAACACAGTAAATGAGAACAATAGGAGTACGGAGCGTGCCCTCCACTGAACCATTGGCAGACGAACTTATTCCCATCACACATATTATTAACTCTTTATTATTTGCAAACTTTATTCGTAAATATATATATATATATATATATATATATATATATGTTTACCCAACTAGGACGATTAAGTAGTACTAGGAGGATCCGGAACATATTCCTCCAACTTCCAAAAGCCATTATCCAATTGAACCATGCCCTTGTTCTTCTCGGTCCACCAGTTAGCTGGCACTCCATATTCACTCTTTAAAAGATCTAATTCTTTGTTCACAAGTGCAATATCACGATCAACCACCAAAGTAAATTCGTCATTCCCTTGTGTCCCTGCAACTCCATGCAAATAATTCTCCAAATTATGCAAAACTGACGGCAGAGACAAAGGAGAAATATCAATCTTCTTGTACGGTGATTTAGTGGTGCTAATTTTTAACTCTTGGCCCACATCAAAGTAGCCCAAGGGTGGAAGAAGAGGCACAATGTCACCCGTATTTGTTATGCGCAAGAGTTGAAGATTGTCTAGTCCTTCAAACACAGTCTTAAAGGTAATGTCTCCAACACGGGGGCTAGCAAACACAAATGCTGTAACCATGCATCCGCTGTCTGAGCCTGTAGGCTTGTTATATCCATTTGCAACTATGTCAACTGCGTTCAGTGTTGCAAGAGCTGAGCCCAGGCTATGGCCTGTTACAGTGATACTGATTTCTTCATCCTTGTATTTATCAACCAGTGTCCTAACCACACCTAAGACCTGCTTATACAAGAACACACATTACAACTTTAGAATATTGCGCATTTAGTGATAAACTCAACAACTTAAACTATGATAGAAATAAATTTGGTAGTAAATTAGAGAACGATTTTGTTCACGCATTAATTCTCTCCTATTCTCATATTTTGACATACATAACAATTCTTTAAGTGCGGATGTTCTCTTATTAGAGAAATTATTAAACCGTTAGATTCGCGTGAAGATCCGTTTTGGTGATCAAGATCAAGTGGATTCCATCGAAACAAAGATTAAATTAAACAATTTAGGTCTAAGGTCGAGTTAATCCCAGGAGCCGAATACGAGGTCTAAGGTCAAGTGGGCTCAAGAGATCAAAATTAAAACTAAATCGAAAATTAAGGTTTAGGGTTAAGTGGATTCTAAAGACCAAAATAGAGATTAAACTAAGAAATTTATAGAGACTAAATTAAGAAATTAACCAAAAATAGAGATGTAAAGATTCAAACACAAAAACTTAACTTTAATACCATATTAATAAAACCGTTAACTTTAATACCAAAATTTAAGCTGACAGATAAAAATTTAATATTAATATTAAAAATAAAATTTAACATTTCTTATTTAAAAAGATCAGGTTTGAATTTATACAGGGCCTATGGCTTTAGACGGCTACTTTTTGAGCTATACAATACTGTACAGCTTCGCATAATAATATTTATAACGTGCGGACGACCAGACTAGAACACGAGCCTTTATTCATTTTTCATAAGATCTTAAAATAAAATACTACCTGCTCTCTGGCACTAGACTTAGTGTACGTGGTACTTGAGTCTGATGTTGTGTAGATGGAGAGAAAGCCATGTTCAACCATGGGAAGAATAAGGGCGTGCCCAAATATATCTGAAGCTGGGACTAAAAGGGCTTGGAAGTCTTTGAACCACTCAGCTGCACCCTGAGTACCTCTCCAAGAGATCAAAATGTCTCTCCTTCCTAACACTTGCTTGCCTTCGTCTGTAGCCACAGCCACAAAACCAATCCAAGCAGATTGGTCAGGGATGAGCCAATCAATGAATGGCACATCTGACATCGCATAGAAATAGTTAGTCACATAATAGTTGTATGGATTCCCCTTTTCCAAGCCAACATTAGAGAACAATTCTTCTGGTGGATAACGGGGAAACCCATACATCTTAGAAACCTTCTCGTCGTTAAAGGAGTCATAAATAGCTTGAACTCTTTCACCATAGTGAATTATGTAGCGGCGGAGATTAATATCGAGAGGGTCCAATAAACCCTCCCAATTGTTCGCTCCACTCAGCTCTTTCCAATTGTCTGCTATGCTACCCATCACTCTTTGTGGGGATATCGCTTCGTAGTTCATGCCTTTTATAGAGAAATCTTTACCAACTTGTTACGGTGAGGATAACTCCACCATGAACGTATGTGGCGCATGCAGCTTGTCAACATCCTTTTATGAGCACGTGAAATTCAAGGGCGGTGTCAGCATGTTATATAAAATATATAAAGTTATTCTTAGGGCAGTGTCAATTAGTTTTTTATACGAACTTGGACGGAATGCATTTTCTAAGCTCAGTAACAAAATACGTTTTTTTAATATAATCAAAATCTCGAAATGGCTCAATAACAAATTCCATGTTTTAAATTGCAGATAAATATACAAGAAAGAGTCTCAAGTAGAGAAGTAAACGCAAGCGTTAGATGTAGATCTTTTGTACCAACTTGTTAGAGATATCGTCCAACTCAAATATTTGAATTATTGAGTAAGGTTCAAAATTAAAGATAAAGTATTAATAGTTCTTTTTTGAAGTCAGGTCCAAAGTTGGTTAAGGGTAAGTTTTAACAAAACACTTGCTTGAAATGTGAATTTTATTTTTAAACTTTAACGAATCTTAAAAACTGAAAAATGCTGTGAAATTGGTTAAATAAGCAATGACTAAAAATTAACTGAAACAAAGTGAATATAAAATTTGAAAGTAAAACCTAAACCCTAAAACAACATTAAAAAAAAACGCTTAACCAAAAATTTATTATGTAAAGGAGGAAGGAAAGTTTTAACACAATGACAAATTTGAAGACTCAATTAGAAGGTGCAATATTCTAGTTTTCGAAGTATAGTTTATGGTAAATGAGAAAGCAATATTAAGTCTTCGTTAATGTTAGAGGAAAAGAGAGAGAGAGTAAAAAATGAATTTATTGCTTATAAAGAATATGTTATTAATGAAAGCATGTGTTTTAAGTGATGGAAGTAATTCTAAAAATATTTTGTTCAGACAGATTTCTGAAATAAGCATGTGAAATTTATTAAATAGTGTTCTGAGATGGTTTTGCGATTTGTCCTTTCATGTAATACTTGGATAACTTACAGATTATTGGATTCTTAATTTGATATTGGCTAAATATAAAATCTGAGACTTCACCAATAAAGTCTTGTTAGTTTAGCCAAAATTGCCATTACACCCTTCTAGAATTTTATAATAGCTATTTCTTTCCTTTCTTTTTTTTTTTAATAAATATTTTGTTGCTCCTGTTAGTTATTAAGATTTCCCTTCTTGAAAATTGACCCAGTACCTAACTAAATTTTTGAATACATTGATATTGGCACCATTTTCTCTAGAGGATACATCAGAAGACAGATACGGAATTTTAAACTTCACCAGTCAGCAACCTTTTATTTTAAGGCAAATTGTCATTTACACTTCTTGATTTTTATAATAGTTACGTATTCTTTTTCTTTTTTTAAAAATTTATTACACCTATTATTAGTCACCACTTTCTCTCTTGAAAAGTTACCCATTACCTCTTAGAGCTTATAAATTATACAGTTTACAGAAAACTCATTGCACACGAATTTCCACATCTAAATGATGCTCTAGGACTTCAGTATCTGTTAACTTTGGTCACTCTTATTGCAGTATTATACAACTTTTACATAAACCATATATATATTCTTATGTATTATTTAGTTTGAAAGTAAAATACTAAAGAAAAATAAAGAAGCGAAAAGAATTTGTATAATTTTTTTTAGATTACATCAATTATATTATATTGTTGTATTACATCAGATTATATAATTTTTATAATCAAACTATATAATCTGAAAATAATAAGGCAATATAATTGAAATTTTTTCAAGAGCGGCATCTACATCTAAACAATACTATTGGGATCAGCTTATTATATTATACAATTAACATTATATTAGACTACACAACCGATATTATATTCATACTATATAATTTAAAATAATAAGATAATATAGTTAAAAAAAATTTAAGAACAACACTTATATCTTTGAGATATATTTTATCCAAATTACACTATTAAGATTATAAAGAATAATATGTACAACTTAAAATATATTTTATTTAAATTGGAAGGCTTCCATAAAATCAAAAAAAAAATAATTATAATTATGTTAGCGTTTGTCAAAATTTGAACCATAGCTTCAATTAAAGAGGTGCATCAAATTTTTCACTGAAACAAACTCTCATGTGCAAAGATATTGCACATTTAATTGATGCGTGAAATTACTCTCAAATATAATATTTCAAAATTGAATCATAGTAGGTATTTCAACCTGATTATGCATAAACTCGTTCAATGAACTTGACCGATAAAGTTAATATCTTTATGTCCATTATAAAACATCCACCCAAACCAAGAGATAAACTTACGCAAAATAAGTGTTTTATTTAATAAAAGATTAAATATTGGAGAGTGATGGGTGTCAATTCATTTAACTTGTAAAACTTTCTAAGTGAAATTAAGAGATTTAAAGTCTAACCTTTTTCACGCTACATGAGAAGGCTATGACTTATATTTCATTTAGCAATTTTCTTTTTTTTAAAAGAAGTATTAAAATAAGAGATAGAGTCAAAATTTATCCCAATATCTATAGCCCAGTTAAATGGCAGCACAACTCGATAGCCCTTGTCTGTGCTACCAATTTTCAACCTTAGTTCATTTGTAATATCTGAAAATTTATTTACAGCGTTATAATATTTTCAAAATTTTCACACTAAGTAAAAAATATATACTTTAGTCAACAAAGGACTACATAATTTCTTTTCTTCTAAATTTGTCAAACAATTGGGTAGCTTTATTAAAAATCATTTATTCCAAAATTTGTGAATGACAGACTTCGCCAAGATATATTTTTCTTTTCAAAATTGGTCAATATTATAATTCCTGGCCACCATTTGACACCATTCTCCTTAGTTTAGCGTAGATTGCATTGCAATTACAATTTTTTCCCAAATAATTTCTTAGGTCAAGAACTTCTCTGGATTGATTAGACACTATTTCATTAGTACTAAATTTTTGGTTAGTATAATTTGATGTAATTTTGATTTATTTTTTTTATTTATTTGCATGATTAAAACTGTTATATATCTAATCTACTTTTACATAGAAGGCTCAAAGTTCTAAAAAAAAAAAATAAAAAATTGAAGGTATGATATTAGCATTTTTGTTGAAAAATTAGTGATTCAACAATATTGATTGGATAAGAATTGAGATGAATACTCAAGTGGAGAATCACAAGAAATCTAAAACGTGTAAAAAATGTATGGGACACGAAGGGGAAAGTGAAACGGAACTTAAAAATGTAAAGGAAACGAAGAAATTGCAGGAAAAGTTGCCAGCGCCGCGGCGCTCAACACAGAAGACCAGCGCCGCAGTGCTGGGTCCCCAGCACTGCGGCGATGTGCGCAAGAAGGGCCAGCGCCGCAGCGCTCAGACGCGTCAGGATGTCTGTTTTGGTTCGGGATTTCGAGTTTTAAAAAGTTTTGGACTTCCAAAATAAGTGGACTCTTACTCCAACAAAGAATAGGGTTAGTAGGCACGAAATATACCCTATATAAATACCTATAAACCCTTGTTTAAGATGAAGCATCTAAGGTTTCAAGATGTAACCATAAGAGAGAATAAAGTAGATAAGTAAGCACTAAGTGCGTGATGCACTAGGGTGTAACCGTTGGGGAGTGTTATTTTTTTAGGTTCTTTGAGTGAATAAAAAAAACACACCATAGATCCTTTTGACTTAGATGCTCGGGCTATTCTTATATTATTTGTAAAAATCTCTTATGAGGGGATACTAGGAGGTCTTAGGAAGTCATAATGATCAAGGGTAGATGCTTATATGTCTCTATGGGAGATACTAAGGGGTTTTATGGGATCATTGATGATGTAAGAAGATACTTAGTGATCTATTTCAATAATAAGAAGTTAGATCATGGATCATCCGTGGACGTAGGCAATTTGGGCCGAACCACGTATATATTGTGTCTTATTGAGTGGTTTGTTTTCTTTATCTTTATTGATGTGTTAATCTTATGTGTTCTTACTTATGGTGTGAGTTATGATTTTTCGCTACGCATAGAGTAAAAGGGGTATCAAGGTTGTGGCTTAGTTGATGCCATTGAAGTGTCCAATTGAAATGCATGGCTTGATATCCGCAACAAACTGGTATCAGAGCTTAGGGGTGAAGTACAAACTGAGATCAGAGCTTGAGTTGAAGTCCAAACTGATATCAAAGCATAGGTTGAAGTCTAGATTACAGAGCATAGGTAGCAGTGTCAGATTGTAGAGTAAAAGATTGTCAGCTATGGGGACTCACAAATATAAGAAAAGAACAATAGGGAAGATGATTATCTGAAAGAGGAAAAGATAATGGCCTTACTAGAGAGTTTTATTTTTGAGTAAGGATCACTCTTAAAAATGAGACTACTAAGAAGATGGCGTCATCTAGATCCTAGTTAGAAGAATAATTCAAATTAGACACAAAATAAAGATGGCAAAAGAAGAACAATCAAGATTGAATGGCAGATCAAAAAGGTGTCTAGGGCACTCAAATAGATAGTTCTAAGAGAAAGACAAAGATAGAAGGAAGGTAGATTTGCAAGTCTGTTGGATGACTAAGTAAAGACCTTGATTGCATGAGAGCTTTTGGAGGAATAAGTGTCTGATGGATGAACTATTTTTGGGATCTAGGGTAGTGTTTTTATAAGTGTCATAGAGAATCATTATTTATCAATTGGAGAAATAAGGCTTGTGGTAAGTCATAGGGGATTGGTAGAATAAGATTAAGATTAGATAGTAAAAAAGACAAGGGAAGGATTAGGTATGAGATTTGATTCCTCATCTCATAAAGACCTGGAGGACTTGGGACTGCTGATCAAAATAGGGAGATTCATGGAAGGCATAAGGAATGAATACTAAATGGGAAGCAAAAGGATCGGGGGAGTGATAAAGCACAGAGGGAGGCTATGTGCTTTTGTAGAAAAGTGCTTAGAATGAGATCAACATAGGGTTGTTGATTTAAAACAGACCATAAAACAGCTTTTGATATATCACTTTGTGGCAGAAGTCGAAAGAGAATGTGTGGGAAGAGTAGCAATGGCGAGAATGGGTTTTCACCATTAAGGGTTATGGTCATGGTGTCTTCGGGACATAGAAGATTATAACATTGAACTACTCTAGACATCAACATTCAAGAATCTTTGGAGACCGTAGTCGCAAGAGCCTTAGTTAAGTATAGGATTTGACTTATAGACCATGCTAATGAGCATTGGTCAAGGCGGGGTGATGGTGATTAGCTTCATGGAGAGAGATTTTGAATCAATGAGGGGATTTGTTGAAAAATTAGTGATTCAACAATTTTGGTTGGACAAGAATTGAGATAAATATCAAAATGAGAGTCACAAGAAGTTTAGAACGTGTGGGACATATATGGAGAAGTCTAGGATGTGTGGGACATGAAGGGGGAAGTGAAACGGGACTTAAAAACGTGAAAAAAAATGAAGAAATCGTAGGAAAAGCTACCAGCACTGTAATGCTCAACACAGAAGACCAGCGCCGCAGTGATGGGTGAGAGAAGGGCCAGCGCCGTAGCTCCCAGACACGTCAGGATGTCCGTTTTGGTTTGGGATTTTGAGTTTTGAAAAGTTTTAGACTTTCAAAACAAGTGGACTCTTACTCCAATAAGGAATAAGGTTAGTAGGCACGAAATATACTCTATATAAACACTTGTAAACCTCTGTTTAAGATCAAGCATCTAAGATTTCATGATGTAACCATAAAAGAGAATAGAGGAGCTAGATAGGCACTAAGTGTGTGGTGCACTAGGGTGTAATCTTTGGTGAGTGTTTTTTCTTTAGGTTATTTGAGTGAATAAAAAAAACACACCATAGATCCTTTTGACTTAGATGCTCGGGCTATTCTTATATTCCTTGTAAAAATCTCTTATGAGGGGATACTAGGAGGTCTTAGGAAGTCATAATGATCAAGGGTAGATGCTTATATGTCTCTATGGGAGATACTAAGGGGTCTTATGGGATCATTGATGATGTAAGAAGATACTTAGTGATCTATTTCAATAATAAGAAGTTAGATCATGGATCATCCGTGGACGTAGGCAATTTGGGCCGAACCACGTATATATTGTGTCTTATTGAGTGGTTTGTTTTCTTTATCTTTATTGATGTGTTAATCTTATGTGGTCGTACTTATGGTGTGAGTTATGGTTTTTCGCTACGCATAGAGTAAAAAGGGTATCAAAGTTGTGGCTTAGTTGATGCCATTAGGGTGTTCAATTGAAGTGCATGGCTTGATATCCGTACCAATCTTATTACAAGAAACAGTATTTTGGGTGACTATTAATTTACCATCGCTAAAGGTTTATCTGTCGCAAATGCCTCTATCATAAATTTTTGTGAATTTTAAGTAACTGTCGCAAAAACGTCAAATTTTCCAACTGCATTTTTATTTAGTAATTTTCTATATATACATATATGTACATATTTGGATAGTTATCTACATAAATAAATTACACAAAATCTAAATCATCAAAATTAACATACAAAATCGTAAAATTCAATCACAATATTAAAAATGAGCTAAAATAATGTTAATAACAATCCTCAAACTTACAATGTAATACATATTAAAATTATTAGAAATAATCAATAAATACATAAGAAGTGGTGCATAATAATCATTAATACAATAATTAGGAAAAATATAAATGATCCTCCTAATATTTTAAATATTACCCACTTACGTCTTTGATGTTTCAAATTATTTGAAAAAATCCCAAGTATTAAAAAAATTCTATTTAATGTTAATTATTCATTATATGTTTACTAATCTACCCTCACATTACTATTTTTCATAAATTACTAATGTAATACTTTTTTTAAATAATTAAATTAATAAAAATCATAACGCATTTATATTATCATGAAAGGATGAATATTTTGGTTATTTTATTTTTATTTTGTATATTAATTTTTTACTAATATTAATATTTAATGCTCATTAGAAAGAATAAAAATTTATAGGTTTTAAAAACATAATTACTTAAAAGTAATGAAAATATAATTTTATACTTATTATTTCTCAAAACGTATTAAATACTAATTTAAAAATTGATTTTTTGAAAATTAATTTCATTCATTACTTTTTTTAATGACAATAGTATTAAATACATTTTGGAAAAGAATAAATATATTAAGGTTTTATTGTTTTCAATATTTTTTTAATTGTGTTTTAAAAAATAAAAAAATAAAAGATATTTTTTTTAATGAGCATTATATATGCATTAAAAAATTAATATATGCAAAAATATAATATACAAAACAAAGGAAATATAAATATAAAATAATTAAAATATTCATTCTTTCATGATAATATAAATATGTTATGATTTTTATTATTTTAGTATTATTTTTAAAAAATTTCATTAATAATTTATGAAAAATAGTAATTTGAGTATATATTAGTAAGAACAAAGTGAATAGTTAGATTAAATAGAATCTTTTTAATAGTTAGTTTTTATGGGTAATTTAAAATATTAGGAGGCTAAGTGGGTAATGCTTAAAATATTAGGGGAGCAATTTATAGTTTCCTAAAAAATTATGATTAAAATATAATAGTTATTCTCAATGACCAAAACTTCATATTACATTTATAAGGAGTATTTTTTTAAAAAACAAAACAATCAAATTGGCCATGAAGATCACCAAAAACTGGAACAGGAGAGCTTTCTAATGAAGAACTGAGGGATCCCGCTTAAACTGTTCAGCTGCATAGAAATCTTGCTAACTTCATATTAATCCAAGAAAAACCTCTAATTAGCAGGAGCTTTCCAATTTCGCTAAGTATATACTTAGTATATTTCCTTAGTGAGTTACTTCAACTTTGATACCTCTGATGGCTCTTTTAACCTACACAATATAAACAATTATAACTTTTTTACATTTTAAATCATATCCCAACATTTTTAGTTAACAAATACAATCAATTCTCGACACAAGCAAAGCAACATACGGCGAGATTTGTAAACAAGTATAACGAGATTCTACTCTTCATGTTGAAAAGTAAAAAAAAAAAGCTCAAGTATCAACGAAATTATACCTTGCTGAAAATCATTTTTAAGCCAACGGATATAGGAAAAGACTTTGAAGATTTTGCTTCTTTAACAAAGGAAAATAGGATGTGTACCCAAACTATACTTATTGTACCATGTTATGCCACATTAACAAAAGGTATTAGGATGTATTTCTGTTTAAAATTGGTGATTCATCAATTTTGTATGGGCAAGAATTGAGAAGAATATCAAGACGAGAGTCATTATAAAGTCAAATACGCATTGGGTGTACAAGGGAGGAGCAAAACGGAAGAAAAAAGAATGAGTACTATTTATGCATTTGCACTGTTCATGGGCGAGCACTGTTGTGGCGGGGGAGTACTGTTTATGATAGTTACTTATCATGGGATACTGTTTATGATGGTACTATTCACATTGTTACTATTTACGCGACAACTTTAGGATATTTTTTGTTTTGACTCAATTAACTTTTTTAAGTAAGATTAGGACTCCTACAAGTAAGGACTCTTATTCTAACTAGGTTTAGGGTTTCTAAGAGTGTTTTATTCACTATAAAATCCCTTCTAAACACAAGAGAAAGATTAAGCATCTAAGGTTTCAAGATGTAACCATAAGAGAGAATAAAGGAGCTAGGTAGGCACTAAGTGCGTGGTGTACTAGGGTGTAACCTTTGGGGAGTGTTTTTTCTTTAGGTTCTTTGAGTGAATAAAAGAGAAACATCATAGATCCTTTTGGCTTAGATGCTTGGGCTATTCTTGTGTTTCTTGTAAAAATCTCTTATGATGAGATACTAAGAGGTATTAGGGAGTCATGGTGATTAAGGGTATATACTTAGAGGTCTCTATAGGAGATAATAAGGGGTCTTATGGGATCATTGATGATGTAAGAAGATACTTAGTGATTTATTTCAATAATAAGAAGTTGGATCATGGATCCTCTGTGGACGTTGGCAATTTTGGGCCGAATCACGTATATCTTGTGTCTTGTTGATTGGTTTATTTTCTTTATCTTTATGGTGTGTTAATCTTATGTGTTCTTTCTTATGGTATCAAGTTATGGTTTTCTGCTGCGCATAGAATAAAAGAGGTATCAAGGTTATAGCTTAGTTGATGCCATAAAAGTGTCAAATTGAAGTATATGGCTTGATATCCGCTACAGTTCCCAAATTATTAAGTAGTAGCATCAGATTTATGTCATTGCTTGATAACAGTGTATGCTTATTATAGTAAAAGAATAGGTGTGTATATGTATCTAGTTGTAAAGATTCGTATTTCATCTCGGTGAAAGTAGTTCCAGTCCACGAAGCACCGATCAATCATAGAATCTTAAGGGATAAATCCCAAATAAGACCATTGAAACATCCAGGATATGCAACATATTTTAGAAAACAGAACTTTAAAATGGAAAACTTCATGTTATATACATGAACAAGAGCCTAATTATTTGGCTGCCCTCGTACCTCATTTAACACCTTTTATTTCTTGTCACTTGCTCATCAAGGTGTGAGAGAAAAATACCAACACATAATATCTAAGAGATATAACAGCATAGCAAGCCAATAAAAGAGTGCTTCAGCCAGCAGGATGAATGTCTGAATGAGAGAATACATATTGTTAGCATTTGTCTAATTAAGCCTTAGAAACCCACCATTTTTTTGTAATGCATCCCAAATACACTATAAGATGTTTAATTTAAATAATAAAAACATAAGCAATAGAAACCATAAAATATAAAGAATCTGATTGTGCCTATAAGACGTAGAGATATATGCACTGTCTAAATGAAAATATTTGCTTCTAACATGTTCAATTTTCACGAACTGTATGCACTTTAGTCACTGATGTAGCAGAAGATGATATTGAACGGAGATTGTAGCAGCAAACTAATATACAATTAATAAAACTCCTTAGTTGAATAATACATATAATGATTTTGGGTCAAATAAACAGAAGATGATGAAAAGAAAAGACTGAAAGTAAACCAAAAACCCACCCTCAAGTATAACAAGCAACTTGCCACTAGAAGATCATTCAGCATGTGTGTCATCTGTGCATATCCAGTTAGAGTTACTTCCAAGAGCAGAATTATGTTATGTATACAATCAAACGTAAAAAATGGGAAAAAAAATATATATTTGGAGTGCTGATAGCCCAACTCAAAACAACAAAATAACATAGAGGATCACACCTTGCGACATAAAATCCAGTTGAAATGATTATGAGATTAAGAGCAAACTTAGGCGCTGAAATTAAATGTGGTTAGAAAAACCATTAACTATATTAAACTAATAATCAAATGCAAAGGATTAATCTTGCTATAGCACAAAATTGCTTAGTACATAAACAATTTGAATGAAATAAATAGTGAAGGGGACCATCTATGAAAAAAAAAAAAACATTACATGAACAAAACTTGTGACAATTTTAAAAATTAAACACCATACTTGTATATTTACATCTTTGCTCATGAGTACATAGTGTTGCAGTATCAAATTATGATCTTTAGTTTGACATCTATTTGGCAACAATTAAACCGCAGTCTTAATTTTAATTTGTTAAGGGAAAATCAACCTCAGCATTAAACTCTCAATGAGTTAGCCTTTTACACTGATACCTTTTTACCTTATGTGTGTGCAAAAATCATAACTCACAAATAATCAAAAACACACAAATTTAATGGATAAATAAAGAAAAAGAAACAAACCACAATACACAAAATATATGTGATTCAATCGAAGCACCTATGTCTACGAGGGATCTATGATCCAACTTTTATTATTGATTTGATCACTAAGTATATTCTTACATCACTATGATCTTACAAGATCTCTTAATATATTCAGTTAAAGATCTCTAAGTATCTTCCTAGATTACTATGAGTTTTATAAGACCTCTCAGTATCTCTTACCCCATAAGAGTTTTTACCCCAAGAATATAAGAATAGTTTGAACCTCTTACAAAAAGATCTATGCAAAGGTTACACCCTAGTGTATTTCGCACTTAATGCCTACCTAACTCTACTATTTCCTCTTTTGGCTATATGTTGAAACTTTAGGATTCCTAGTTTTGCCTTCCATGAATATCCCTACTTGTTCAAGTAGTCTCAAGTTCACTAATTTTTATGAGATTAGAAACAAAATCCCGTTCCTAATCACTCGCTTGTCTTTCTACCATATAGTCGTAATCTCATTCTACTAATTTTCTATGACTTAGCAAAAGTCATATTTAAACCATTGATGGATCTACTGGTACATAATGATTCTTCATGACTTATATTGAAATAATACCCTAGAACTAAGTAGTTCATTCATTAGACACACGTTCCTCTATAAGCTCTTATGCTATCAAAGTCCTTGCCTAGTATCATGGACCTTTCGAGAGCCATGTAGCCTTAGACGAGTTGCACACTAAGCAATATAGAAAACACCATACAAAGAGGAGAGAAGAAAGTACGCACACAAGGTGTTTGAGAAAAAAACTCTTTATATTGCTAAAAAGATTATAAGTTATGAGATTACGCTTTGTACAGCAGAGGTTCTCCCTCTTATATACTAATAGCCCTATAGAATCGACAATTGAGATCTAACCAATCTAACGGTGTTCATACAAGATGGAATAATATACAATGAAATATTTTTAGATGCCATCACATATGCTATAGAATATTCCTATTCCAAATAGAGGTTTTTAACCCTAATAATTTACGGGCTTGACCCAGATCTTCATCCATGTCAGTGGGTCTTCTAGAAGCTTCATCCAATAAACCACTCTAATGGCCTACATAGCATCTGTGAGGCTTTGTCGCACAACAGGAGTTCAAGAAAATGTTGAGAACGCTTGGGGCATGATATTTTCCCTCACAAAATTCACACAATGCCATCGTCGTGTCTTTATTGGAACGTGTGCACCATGTTTTCCATTAGTCGCTATGCGCTTTCATAATTCTAGCATGCTGTAATATCCAGCGACCCTTTTCACTTGACAGAGTTTTCATACCTTGGAGGTAGCTTATCCTTTTACATCATCCGTCCGTTATAGATGAGTTTTTGCCCTTTGTCGTTCTATGTGGAAATCTCTAAAAGTCTCTATTTTGTCGTACCACACTATATTGCCTCAAGAACTCTGTACCTAACATCACATCAAAATCATCAAGAGATGCTACAGAGAAATTTACCTCGTGGCGCCATTTTTCTAGGTGGATATCGACCCCTCGAGCTGTTGGAGCAGCAGGATCCTAGCACGTGGGTGTATGCACGTGCAATTGTGTCTATTGCCTAACGCAGCGAAAATATAAATTTTACAATAAACATAATAAATAAATATATTAATCACATTAATATATTAATAAGGTTAGAGAACTCACCAAACGTGTAACGTTATACACGTATTTTTCCTGGAATCCGCATGGAGACTAACTCCCGTGCAATTCTAGTCACCAACTCGGTGGACTTAGTGAGCTAGAACAGCAGCTCGATATTCAGCCTGGGATTAACTCTTAATCCCCAAAATGGCCGGGAGTGAATTTATATCCTTTTCTCCAAAAAGATAAGAAATGGAGATTTAAAGCAATTCATAATTGCTCCAATTGGAAGTAAAGGGAAAAATGAAACAATTTCATTTTTCCTCTTTTGCCCCCCTTTTTTTTTCTTTTCTTCTTATTTCTTTCTTCCTTTCTCTTCTCCATTTATTCTCTTCTCTTTCTCTCTCGGCCAAACTCTTGCTTCTTTTTCTTTTGCTTTTGCTTTTGCTTTATATATATATATAATATAATATATAATATATATAATATAATAATAATTAAATAATTATTTAACAATTAAATAATTATAGTGTGTTATGACCATTTTACCCTTCATAAATAGTTACTAAGTTTACCCCCTAGTGGATCCCACCGAATCCCACACTTGGGTAAACTCAACTGAGGGTCTATAATACACTACGTGTCATAATACAATTAATAAATAATATTTATTAACTAATTGTTGTATTTAACACTTAAATACAGACATACACGTATTCTCGTGGAATCACTGAATATTGCTGGATTAAACAATTTAATCTGGCATGCTGCCCCAGTGCACAATGAGTACACTCTATATTGCGAGACTCCCTAGGTCCTATACCCGATTCGTCAAATGAAACTATTCCATAAGTCCGTGAGCAATGCCCCACGCACACGTCACGGATATACAAATCAACGCGTTGAACCATGCAAGCTGAGGTTATAACGTATACGTATAGTCCTTCCGTCATGATATCCAGGATGTGCGGGGATCTAGATTATCACTGTCAAATCCCCTTGTGCTCATCCATATCTTATCTCCAGACTTGTATCTCAATGAACAATATGTGCAAACTCTTTTGCCATATTATTCGACCCTGGCGGAACTCTTTCCCGGGATGATTGCTTGTGGCCACAAGACTTTCTGAGATACAGTCTCGAAGCATCTGGATATCAAACTCCATATAGGAGCTGACGGATCCCATATCTGTACGCACCGGACTCTATAAGCATTGGACCATACCCAGCGACACCCAGCGGTTACACCATGAAAGGTCTGTGACATGTGTGGAACCAAAGTATGGTGGATCACTTACAAGCCTACCGTGGCACTCAGGTCAAAGGACTACGTATATTACTCAACTCGAGAGGACCCTCCGTTGATGGCTTACATTAAATGTCTATCAGAGGCCCTCATGAGTCTGTCCCATATTCAGTCCTAACTGGATACCTATATGTCAATGCGAGCTCTAAGCTCATAGTCGGTCAGGAACGACCATCTATACCCGACAGATATGACATATGTTGATTTATATATAAAAGGATATCCACCGACAGACCAGCATCGGTAGAAATAGATCAGAGACTATTATTCGAGAACATACTTGCACAATATGCATTTCTTGGCACCCGATTGTAACTCTTGTAACTATGCAATTACTAGTATATTCCCATGTCTATGTCCCATTACAGACAAGGCTCCAACTCTTGGATCTACTGAATATTATAACCAACTAACACTTAGCTGTGCTAACATTTAGCAATTATATGTCTCAGCGTGGCTGACTATGACCCTTTATCTAAACCTTTTAGATCTGATCCGAACTCCTTCAGATCTACAATGTCTGTAACGTTACATGCATAATACCATATAAATGGATATTAGCGATTTAATGAAATGTACACTTGTATAAATACACAAGTATATGTACATTCAGGGATGGTACGTAAGCATCAACCCTAACACGAGCCACCTCATCCAGTGGTTTAGCCATAATGTTCAATGATTTTAGGAATCCCTCCTATTTCTCCACATAAAGTCCTAAGCTCTTTGCCTCTACACGCTTAATGAAGTTGTAAGTCACACCCGTATCTATTAGCACTTGAGTCTTTATGCAGTTAATGTAGGCTTCAATATACATAAGCGTCTTTCCCATTGGTGCGTTGGCTCTCTACTTGGCTTTCATCGTGTTAAGTAACTGTAAACACCCTATTTGACCTTGCTCACAAGGCTTATGTGTAGTAACCATTGCGTTGAGAACATTCTTCTTTAAATAGTCATTGACCCAGTGATCCCTATTGCAAATGAAGCAACTTGTCTTCGATCCATTACCTCTATGGCTGTTGCGCTTCTGCTTTCCTACTTGGGAGGCTTACTTCTCTCATCTTCATCCTCTAGAGGATGAAACTCCTTGGCACCCTTACCTTTACTATGATTGGGTCTCGAATTCTTGGACTTTTTCGAGTCACCTTTGTGGTAATCCATAAGCATTTTTTCCAAAGTAAGAGCGTTGGTTATTCTCGTCACCACATACCATTCTAATTTATTGGAAGCTCATATTTACACCCATCTAAAAAACTGAACAACAAGTCCTCCTCGCTCATGTTAGAGATTTGGAGCATTAATAGAGAGTACTCCTTTATATACTCACTAATATACTTAGTCTACTTCAATTCCTTTAACCACTTTCAAGCGTCGTATGCTACATTCTTTGGATAGAACAGACGCTTTAACTCTTATTGTAATTCTGCCCAAGTGTTGATGGTGCAAGTACCCTTATATATCTCCTAACGTTTCCTACACCACCACAGAATTGCATGATCGAAAAGATATAAGGCTACGGTATTTGCTTTGTCTTTTTCCCATACACCCACAGCATTAAAGCATCTTTCCATTTGCCAAAAGTAATTATCGAGCTCCTTGGAATTTTGTGTGCTGCTGAACTCCTTCTGTTTATGAACCTTAACTTTTAGCGTCCCTTTAGTAACAATAGCTCTATTCGCTACCACTTGCTTGCACAGTACCACGTCTTATTTATCAGCATGAAACCCTCTACACAGCTCTTCTACTTGGACTTAAACTTTGTCCATGGTGGTATATACCTTATTTTGAAAAGCCTTAACCAAGTCACACTACCGACCATCATAACTCTTGATGAATGTGTTGATGAGGGAGTCCAGCTCGTCCCCTTGAGTATCGAGTCCCACATTGAGCTTCTCTACTTGTTGCTCCAACTCCTTAAGATAATCCATTGCTTTTCCCACAATGCCACCAAGCAATTTCACCATGCTCCCCAACTCATGGCTTGGATCGATAGACTTGTCACAAGGTACACTACCATGCCTCTTAGCTTTGGGTCCTTACCCCTCTCTTCAGTCAACTCCAACAATGTTACAGTATCTTTCCTTATCTTCTTTGATCCCGCTATGGTACCAAATGCTATAGACCTTTTGAGAACCGTGCAATCTTAGACGCGTTGCACACTAAACATTCTAGAAAACACCATATAAAGAAAAAAGGAGAAAACACGCACACAAGGTGTTAGAGAAAAGGCTATTTATATTGTTGAAAAGATTACAAGCTATGAGATTATGATTTGTACAACTGAGGTTCTCCCCCTTATATACTAAAAGCTCTATATAATCGACGGCTGAGATCTAAACAATCTAATGGTGTACATATATGATGGAATAATATACTGTAGAATTTTCCTAAATGCCATGACATATATTATGAAATATTTCTCTTCCAAATAGGGTTTATAACCCTAATAAGTTACAGGCTTGGCCCAGATCTTCACCTATGTCAACAGATCGTTTTGAAGCTCTGGCTCACGAACAGCTCTAATGGCTAATATAGCCTTTAAGAGATTTTTGCACGCACCAAGTATTCAAGAAAATACTTGAGAACACTTGGGACATGACACTAGTAATCCTATAAACGTGTAAATCCTCATTCCTTCAATCTTGGTGTTTTTCTCTTTGGTCTATCCCTTATCAAGTGCTCAAGTCACCTTTTGGATATGTAGTTCAATCTTTTGTCATGTATATTTTATGTTACAACTGAATGATTCTTCTGATAAGACCTAAATGACGTCATTTCCTTGGTAGTCTCTTTAAGAGTGAGTTGTAATAAAAAACTCCCCAATAAAGCCATCATCTTTTATTTTTTTAGATAACCATCTTCTCTATTATTCTTTTTACTAATAATTTTAAGTCCCTATGGCTAACAACCTTTGCTCTACAATCTGGCTCTACTGCCTATGCTCTGTAATTTTGTTTTCAACCAAACCTCTAATACTAGTTTATTGTGGTAACAAACTATGCTTTTTAGTTTGACACCATTTTGGCATCAACTAAGCTACAGCTTTAATACTAGTTTGTGAAAGAAAAATTAACCTCAGCATTAATCTTTCCATGAGATCAGCCTTTGGTACTGATACCCTTTTACCTTATATGTGTGTAGCAAACGTAACTCACAAATAATCAAGGACACAAGATTAACACACAAATAAAGATAAAGAAACAAACCAAAAGGCACAAAACGTATATGGTTCGGCTAAAGATCCTATGTCCACGGAGGATCCATGATCTAACTTTTTTTATTGATTAGATCACTGAGTATCTTCTTACATTACCATGATCATACAAGACATCTTAGTATTTTTCATTGTAGATCTCTAAGTATCTCCTTAGAGCACTATGATCGTTACAAGACCTCTCAATATCTCCTACCCTATAAGAGTTTTTACTTATGAAATATAAGAATAGCTTAAGTCTTTCACAAAATGATCTATTCAAAGGTTACACCCTTTTGCATTCCTTACATAGTGCCTACTTAACTCTACGATTCTCTCTTTTGGTTATATTTTGATACATTAGATGCTTGACTATCTCTAAGGTTTTATACAGTAAGTGTAAAGTCCCTAGAAACTCTAAACCTAATTAAAATAAGAGTCTTTATTTATAGGAGTCTAAATCCTACTTAAAGAAGTCAATTGAGCCAAAACTGAAAATACTTATAAGTTGTCGCATGAATAATACTTATGTGAACAATACCTTTAAATAGTACCCACGTGAACAGTATTGCATAAACAGTGCCCATTCTTTTAGCTTTTTGTTTTGCTCCTTCTTTATACACCTAACACGTACTTAACTTCATAATGGCTCTCCTATTGGTCATATATGACTGTTGAATCACCAATTTCAATACATAACAAACTAAGAAATTAAGCATACAGGAATAGAAAAGAGAAGATAGTAAGCAATAGAAAAAGCTCCATTCTGAAATGCAAAAACATACTCATTATCTAATTTCCACTACGTTTTAAGGGAACATTCAGACAATACCTTCTATAGCCTCAGTAACAACCTATTGAAATTATAATGTCAATTAAAATATATTTGATAATTTATATTGCATATTAATATAATATAGTAAATAATCTTATATAAGATAAGTTGTAAGGCGAAAGCTTATTCACATAAGTATGATGATGTAGCAAGTAATTGAAAGTAATATGATATTCTTGAAAAGAATTTAAGAAAACCACACAAATAATTTACGTAGTTTGGTAACTTGCATACCTCCAAAACAGATTAAGATCTATCTTTTTATTACTGAATCACAAAAGTATTAACAAAATATGTTTATTACAAGAGTCACCAAGCTTACAAAAAACATCTCTCTCTAAAGGAAGAATAAATTTCTCTCCCAATTTTATCTTGTGTTTGATTGTATTGTAATGTATTTTAATGTATTCTTAAGCCTAAAATAAGGTTTATACCTTTGTCCTTAATAAACCCTAAGTCAAGTTGGATAGGGATAACAACTTAAACCCTAGTAAAAGAAGGAAATTTAGCTTGCATTAGTACCGCGGCACCAGTTTTCCTAGGGGCTGAGGGCGACGTGCCACTCTTGCTTAACGCTATAGTACCACTTTAGGCTTGTAGCACTGTAACTTTGTCATCTTCTGGCTGCGGCCTTAAGGTACCACTTTATTTGAGTTTTCTTCTTCTAAGAATGTCCACTTTTCCTCCACATGTCTTCTTTTCATTGACAATCTCAAAACCATCTTTATAGTGATGTAATCATCATTTTTCACAAACTCGCTCCTTGACTTAAAACCTGTCAAGAAGCTTTCTAAGATCCTTCAAGCTTTCTAAGATTACCTAAACTCTCGCATCGTAATGACTTTGGTTAAGTCTTTTTATAGGATGAACTTAATCGAAAGCATTGACTTAGTTAATATGTCAGTAGGTTTTTCAGATGATGAAATCTTTGTTAGACTAATCTTGCCACGTTGAATAATCTCTCTCTAATGAAATAGAGTCACACATCAATATGTTTTGACCTCTCAAGAAACACTTGATGCTGACTTAAATGTATGGTACACTTTCTATCATAATACATACTATTGTTGATGCCTTCTATCAAAAATATATGTCCAAATACCTTTCAATCTCACAGCCTCTTTTATTGCTTCTGCTACATTTATGTACTCTGTCTTCATGGTTGATAGTACTACCACGTGCCACAAAATTGACCTACAATATGCATTACACCCAAATATTATGAATACATACCCAATTAAAGACTTTCTTTTATTAAAATCACATGTACAAAATGAGTCAATGTATCCTCTTACCATTTTTACCTTCATTCTCTGCACTTTTATATAACAAACCATGGTCTAAGATTTCCATGAGATATCTTAAAATTCATTTTACTGCAAGCCAATAATCTTTACTTAGATTTACCATGTATCGACTTACGTCACTCACTGCTTGGGCTATGCCTGGCCTTGTGCAAACCATTGCATATATGATGCTCCCCACAATACTAGTATATAGTACTTTATTCATCTATAGTTTATCCTCTTTGAAATTTGGCGACTGTTCAACTAAATGTTTAAAATCCGTAGCATAGGGAGTGGAAATAGCCTTTGCATTAGACATACCAAACTTTTCAAGTATTTTGAGTATATAACTCTATTGTGACAAAAAGATAACATCTTTTTTTTCCCTCATAATATTCGTTACCAAAATTCTTTTTGCTGCTCTCAAATCTTTCATCTTAAACTTGTCACTCAACTGCTTCTTTAATTTATATATTTCTTCCATCAATCAACATATCATCCACATATAAAAACTACGTAAGCTTTTAAAGTACACACAACTATCATACTTGCTTCTATTAAAATTATAATTCATAATAAAATCATCAAAATGTGTATACCACTGCCTAAGAGATTGCTTTAACCAGTATAATGACTTTTCAATAAGCAAACAAGCTCCTCCATATTGGGTTCTATAAACCGTTGTGGCTATAACATGTAAATTTTCTCCTCTTGCTCTCCATCTAGAAAAGTTATTTTTAAATCCATATACTCTATATATAAATCAAAGTTTGTACGATGGCTAACAAAATCCTAATAAATGTATGCTTGATGACTGGTGAGAATATGTCATGAAAGTCTATCCCCTCAATCTAAGAAAAACCTTATGTTACTATATTAGCTTTAAGTCTTGCAGGCTCTACTCTCAATATCTTTTTCATAACCTGGTACATGCATTTACACCTAATTAATTTTCTATATGAAATCTCTCCACCATAATCCAGGCACTGTTTTTGATAAAAGAACTAATCTCTTCTTTTATTGTTTGTTGTCATTTCTCATTATTCCCACTTTTTATAGCCTCTCTATATATCTTGGGCTCATTAAACTCAAGAGTATCAGCAGAATTAAAGACATAAGCAATTAAATCTACTTGATCATACCATATTGATGGATTTGTCATTCTTTTTAATCTATCTCTAACTAGTTAGTACTCTTCAAGTTCTATCTCAAGAGTCCTAGTTTGACTTTGAGTAGACTTGGAGGAACTTGTTACAATGTTGATATGAGGGCACCTCTTCTTATTATTGAATCACAAAAGCCTTTACAAAAATATGCATTTTACAAGAATCATCATGCTTATAAAGAACTTCTCTCTCTAAAAGAAGAATAACTACAATTGATCTCTTAATTGTCTTTCTTTTGTTTGATTGTATTAAAATGTGTTGTAATGTATTCTGGATCCTAAAATAAGTTTTATATAGTGCTCACACATCCTCAATAAACTCTAAGTTGAGTTATACAAGGATAACAACTAAATTTATAATAGAAGAAAGAAATTAGAGGAATGATTACATTGGCGCCACAGCGCCACTTTTCCCAGAAGTTGATGTAGTGACATGACCAGGCAGAGACTTGGCGCAACAGCACCCCTTGCCTTTTACTACAGCACTATTTCGGGCTTGTGGCATTGCAGCTTCATCTTCTCTTTGTTGCAGCCTCAAAGTACTATTTTGTCTGAGTTTCTTACTCCAAGCAACTACTTTTTTTTTTCATATGTCTATTTCTCATTAACTATCTCAAACCGTATTCATAATGATTTTGTAATCATCATTCTTCATAAGATAGAATTGGTTGGTACTAAAACGATCCACAGAGATAAGACCAATGGAAAAAACATAGATTATATTTCAAACACGAACAAAATAATAATGCATACAAAGTAACAAACATAAGGAATGTGTCTAGTTATGCAGATACTTTACTACATTTTTTTCAATGAGTTTGCATGCAAAAATACAAATTCAAAATGTTTAAGAATAAGGAAAACTTCTACTCTACCACATGTATCTATATAGCTTTAGGATACAACTCATTCACTATCAACTTACACATACAAACCTGATAGGAATGGAATATAGACACATTTTGAAAGAATGAACTCTCACTAACATGGGATGAACCTAAAATTTTTATTACACCTCATGTGGTTAAACCCCACTTCAGAGCACTTGATATAGCTCTGTTTTTACTAACTTCCATTAATTTTCTACCTCCAATGACAAGTTGAGTTTTTATGGCCATAGACGTTGTCCTCTTTTTCCAATACCATTATGATCATTCTTTTAAGGGCCTCAGGCCAATTACTAAGATCATTCTTTTAAGGGCCACACCTTTTCAAGGTCAGAAATGCTAATGGATATTTTTCATAGGTATTTGGAAAATGTTTTCATCCTAATCATTCATTCTTTTTCATTTTTAACTGCATTAAATGCCTTTGCAATAAGAAAACATTTGTTTTAAGTCTCCTAATTGTTTTAAGTCTCCCTAAAATGACTCTTACATATTTAGAGTTAACCTAGGCCGTCCTAAAACCTATAAAAAGGTTCTTTATTGGCTTGTAACACATCTTAGTGATATATTTGTGATCTTTATGATTTTTTATGAAAAAAACTTCTTATTTGCAAGCGAGAGTGTTTTCTTTATGAGTCTTTCTTGTGCGAAGACATACTTTGTAAGTTCCTTAAGATTCAATAATAAGAGAGTGTGATCTTGATTCATTATAGATATAGGCAAATTGCCAAACCATGTAAATTCTGTTTGTTATTCTTATACCTTTCTCTCTCTAGATTCTTGATTGCTTGCTTCTGTATAATATTATTTGAGTTATTTTACTTGTTTGATTGCTTCTGCTTCTACAAGTTATTTCAGCAAGTATGGTCTGACATCCCAAAGTCTTTAATATAATGATTTACCAAGAAGGGTTGAGTTCACAACTCCTTTATAATTCTTTTTGTATATAAAATATTCTTTCATGCACTTCGCTATCCTATGCCCATTGGTGCATATAGAATTCATGTCCTTTGGCAAGCGCATAGGGTTGGTGATTGCGTCACTCTAACTTAAGAATAATTACATGAATAGAGTTACTTTTAAGAATGTCTTTTAAACATATAGAAATCACACGAAGCAGCAGATACTTGCATCGCCAGATCAAACTCAGCCACGCTATTAGTATAAGCATTATTTGCTTTCTCATTTTTCATGGCAACCTGGTTTGAAAACATATAGTATAGAATATTGGGAAAAGACCTACATAAACCTGGTAACAGGTACCCTAAGACATCAAAAGATAGTCCATCAAAGATTAATTAAATAACAGAAGTGTGCCAACTATATAAACTCACTTAACACCCTCTATAATTTTTCAATGCAGAAACACTACTTTCGATACATTGCTAAGACACCTCTGGAAATTTAATGACATAGACAATGCCTCGTTAAATGACAAATCATATACTCTTTTTTCAAACTAGACACACATAGGAGAATGCCTCGCTAATAAATGTTAAAAAGTGATACCATGGCTTAGACGTCAAAATTCAAATAATCCGGCCCTCATATCTTCATAAAACAAAGGTAACTGTAAGTGCTTTAGAACAAGTTCAGAATTAGATGCGCAACATAAAATTAATCAGTAAAACATCTATCAACTCTTAGATTCATCTGTATTGTAATACAAGGAATAAATACAGGTAGATTATTTGTTGACTGAAAAAGAGGAATATACCATTTATTCACCTAAAAAGAGAAAATAGTAACTGTTGCTCTCGGCAAACAAGCTGGTTCAGGCCGTTGCAAGTGAAATTGTAATGGATAAACTAATGGCAGCACAAAGCAAAATCAAAGCATCATAAGCATACACTCGACTCAACCAACTCATTCCTCTTCAAATACTGATGCAAAATCGTAAGCACGGTAGTTTTCATACACAAAAATTAAACAAGAAATTAAATTTGACAATCGGCACGAATAGTTTATACATACAAGCTTGAAGCTAGAGAGAGAACTACAAAGATCTATAATTTAGGGAAGGAAGTGAACTTTGAATGTTAGTTCTAGCAATAATACTTCAGAAAGGAGATGCTTATTGCCGACTGAAGTTAATGAAATAGAAGACAATTAATTAAAGAATTTAATTGAGAACTGAAGTTAAAAAAAGCTTAACAAATAATCTTATAAACATGAACTCGGGAAATAAACTCCAAAATTGAATTTGAAGATAGGAAAATTAGTACAATTTGAAAATAAGAAATGGTTTAAAGGTTAATCGAATGGAAATCGTCCCAGCGGGATGGATTTCACGGTGGCTATGGCAAGTGAGAACTTGATATGATCGATTTTGTCAATTGTGTATTTTTTTTTCTGTTTTAAGTTTCATTTAAATTTAAAATTTTTTTTTTTGTTGAAAGATTATCAAGTGTAATATTATAAATACATTCACAACATTATATTGTAAGTTAGTTAATATACATCAAATATTGGAATGTTTCATAAAAATAAGATAGGTCTTTTGTGGTTTATCCAAACTTCTTCTACTAACGGAGATTAAAAAACAAATCCTATAATGAGAATTATTCCAAATAGAAATTACTAATCTTATTATAGATAAAAAGATTCGACCCTCACATATTTTACAACTTTACAAAGGACTGTTCTTGTGTAGAAGAAAATTTACAAAAACCCTCGAGTATGAGAAAAAATACAATAATACCCCTATAATAATACATTTGTTGTACTCATTCTAACCCTAATATAAACCAAAAACAACACAAATCATAAGAAAATACTGTCCAAACTCAAGTTTAGGCAACCGCTAGAAATAGAGTAGTGTCACCTGCAATGGCCGAAATCAAAAAAACGGAGGCTGGAATTGAAAGTAGTAGAGGCAGGTTTTAGACAGAGTCTCTCAGTGTAAATCTGGCAACGACAAGAAGTTCTCAGCCAACTTTGAGCTGAAAAAACATTGGAATGGTTAGAGGGCCAAGCTGAAGAGCAAGATGGGGCTAGAAATGGGTTGGCCAAGGATACCACATCTCGGAGGAGGTTGAAAAAACTTTGTTGGTGGCCCTATGGGTCGATGACGGTCGATTTGCACAAAGACTCCCGTGGCAGCGACGGTTGTAATTGAGAAAAGTTGCTTATTTTTCAATCAAAGACACTAATGGGGTGAAGCTGAGTGAGAGAGACTACCAAACAACTAAAAATAAAAAACTGAAACTAAAATGAAAAACAAATCTAAAGCTAAAATTGAGGAAAGAAAAGAAGAGGGAAGAGAGGGCCGCCGGCCTCTTCTCCGATTGAAGGCAAACACTTGAAGGTTTAGGGTTTTTTTTAGTTGAAAGCATTTTGATGGGCTTGATGAAGGTTATTTTTCCTTTGTTAACTTAAAAAGCTTTTAATTTCATAACATTAAATATTTAATATTTTAACTTTTCATAATTTATACAATTAATTAAAAATCTAATTGTTTTTACGACTTCCTTTTACCCTTTGTAAAACATGTCCTGTAAAGCCTCATTTTCTTGTAGTTTCGTAGACTCTAAAAGACTTTCAGATTGAGGTGATTTTATTCTTTTCTTTATATCCTTCTATATTCTGATTGAGAGTGTTTAAACCCTAATTTTTAATATTTTAATTTATTGACACTCGCGGATAAACTTTATTTTAAAATTTGGTATATTGAGGAGACAAACCTAACTTTATTAAAAAGGCAAACCATCCTAACACAATAAACATTTGTTACCAATCCAACAATACATAAGGTTTTGGCAAGAGGTATTCAAGCATCAAGTTCATTTCATCACAGCTCAAAAAGGAAAAAAGAATTCAATTGTAGATCCTTCCAACGGTAGCTAGTAGTGGATAGAGTCGATTCAATTATAAGGAGCTAATTAAGTTTGGAATATATATTTTTGTAATTAAACCTTATATTACTACGTAATTTTTTTGCTTTACTACCCACATGTATTTCTTGTAATGGTAAAAAAAACGCAATGAATGAAGATCAATAACACCCACATGTGCTATTGTCTAAGAGAGTGACAAATCAGTTTACTCGTTTTTTTTATTCTTAAAAAAAAAAAGAGTTTTCTCTCTTATCAACTTAATTCCTAAAATATCAGCCACATATATTTAAATTTTTGTTATTTATATATCCGACCCTGAACTAGTTTAGCCAAATTTATATACTAAATCAAGAATATTAGGAATTTAATAAGCACACTAAAATTGAAATCCTGTTGCATTAACAATTACAGAAAAATCACCTTTCAAGCATTTTGATTATTTCCTTTACTTAGTCCACCTTGAAGGGTTTCCATTGGCAATTTTAGACTTCAATGGTGACTTTCTTTGATGAATTTCCAGCATGATTTTCATCCAAAATCAGTTCAACAATTTAACATTTTCTCTCATATCTCATAAATATGGAAATAGGGACTTTTTTTTGAAACATTTTCAAAGTTAACATATATAAAGCTTGAAAATAGGGGCCTAAGTGAACAATTTGTTAAGTTTCTAAAACATAACCAATATGCGTTTTATACTTGTTTTTCATGCATCCCAAGCATGAAGACAAGTGTCACACAACACTTGCCATTTGTCACCCATTTCTTCCATGCATGTGACACGTGTCATTTATGCATAGAGTCATTATTCCACATGTCAATTTTCCATTAGTCAACTTATTAGCCAAATATATAATTGGTTTAACACTTAAACCCTGATATATTTTTTAAGAGATCTTGGAACAAATTTCTAAAATTCTCTTGGATCAAACTGTTCAATCTTTTCTTCTACCCCAATACTCAACGAGTACATTTCATACTGTTAGCCTTCCTAGGTTCACCTCTATTTGTCTTACAGAACACTTTTGCAAGTCTGTGAACTATGTCCCACACACACGTTACGCATTTTATAAAATGGACTATTGAACCATACTAGTTGAGGTCAACTATATCCTTATAATCCTTCCATCATTTATATCCTGGAATAGCATAGGCACATATCACAATCGTAAAATTTTCATGTTCTCAATTGTGAACTTATATATAGATTTATAGTTTCATAAAATAATTTTCGAAAATACTTTTACGATATTGTTTAAGCCTACGAAAAACACCTTTTTTGAGGTATCTGCTTTTGGCCAAAAAACTTCTTAAAATATAATTCTCAAAGACTTTGGATATCAACTCACCTATATGAGCTGATGGATCCCATATCTACACGCATCAGACTCCATGAGCATCAAACCATACCCAACAACGCTCAGCGATAAAACCATGAATGGCCTCAGATATTCGTGGAACCAAAACCTAGTGGATCACTCACAAGTCCACGACGACGACTTTATGGGATGTCCATTAAAGGTTCTCGTGAGTTTATTCAAAAATCAGTCCTCATTGAATACCTATATGTCAATATGAGATTTTGCTAAGCCTATGGTCTACTAAAACTAACCATCTGGACAATCCAGATATAGATATACACTGATCCATGTTGGCAATGATTGATTGGGAATGATATTTTTAATAACACACTACATAATGACATTTTTTAGAACCATTTATAACTCCTTGCAACTATGTCATTACTAATATATATTCTTAAGTCTTTGTCCCATTTCAAATAAGGTTCTAAATTTTAGAATCTCTAACTTCTAGCACTCACCCAAACTCCTTTATATTACATCTAAACCCTTTTAGATCTATAGTGTCTAAAACGTTACAAGCTAATTACCATATCATTATGTATTGATGATTATTACCAAATTGATTATTTTTTATTAAAATTGCATGTAAGCACCATCTTCAATAACTTCTACTTGCTCTAATGCCATTCAACTCCACATGTTTTCCAAACACTATAGAATTTAAGGCCCTAGTGACTAAGTTCTTTACATTTCCTATAGGATCTATTATAGACACTATTACATCTCTTTCAACAAAGGTATTTCTAAGTATATGGTATCTGGTCTTCACATGTATCAATTACCCAATTAATTGTCATAATACAGTAGGATAGGATCCACTGAATATGGAACTATTCCTAATTCAATGACTACCCTTACGTATCTACATTACTTTCTTTACAGCTTCTGAAAACACAAGGTATTCTTTGTCCAATGTAGAATTAACTCTGCACACTTATTTAAGACACTATTAACTAATTGTGTCACCAATTAAAAAGAACACATATCTAGATGTAGACTTTCTATTATCTGAATCAGGCTCTAAGTCTTAATTAATGTATCCTTTCATTTATAAGTTACATTATCCATATATTTGAAACTTATCATTTGTATCTTTAAGATATTTCAAGATATGTTTCATGACCATTTGATTGTTGTTACATATGTCAGACAAATACTAACTTATAACACTTACATCTACACTGATGTCAGGTTTCGTACACAACATGACATATATAAAATGAACTTATGCATATTTTATGTTAGGACAATATAAACCTTTCATCTTTCATCTATAAAGACATTTTTCTAAAAAGATAACTATTATATTTAAAGGTAATTAACTGTCTTATAGTATTTAAGGCTATACCTTTTAAGAATATTTTCTATGTTCGAGGATTGGGAAAGTCCTATCAGCTTCCTAGTTATAGATCTATCTTTATAAAGCTCTTACACTTAGTATATAAGAAGCATTTCTCAAATCCTTTATGAAAAGTTTTAATTAATAATTATTGACTAATTATTATAGACTAATATCATTTTCGATATTTAGTACATCATCTATACATAGAGAACCTAAAAGACAATCTTGCTCCTGCTGCCATTTCTGAACACATATACTTTCTCTTTAGTTTTTATAAAACCAAAATATCTGATTTCTTTTTTTTAAAAAAAAGGTTCTAGCTTTGGGAAGCTTGCTTAAGTCCATAAATGACTTCTATAGTCTTTATACTCAATTAGAAGTTCGGTTACATCCATCTGCTAGATTTCATAAATCATAATATTATGCAATTGTCAATAAAATTCGAATTAACTTTAGCATGGTCACTAGTAAAAGGTTTCCCTATAATCGATCTCAAATCACTGAATGTAACATTTACTATTAACCTGGCTTTAAAGGTCTGTACCTCCAATGGGCCTTTCTCTTCTGATTGTAAACTAATAGGAATAATTCTTTTTGGAAGCTCAATCAAGTCCTAGACTTGATTAACATGCATTGAGTCAATTTTAGATTTCACAGCTCTTTACAATTTTTTGAAATTGATATTTAACATCATTTCTTTATAAGTTATATAATCTTTTACTTCAACTAAGAACCAAGGTCATCTTCAGGTATAAGATATACGTTACAAATATCCTTGACATCCTTTTCTACTTAAATGGAAGGTGTGTCTGAAAGGCATTTCACTCATTTAAACCTGAAGTTCTATTGTCGATTCCGTAGTTATTGGATTATCTTCAATAAGTTCAATCCTTCTACAATTCACCAACCTATAGGAAAATGTTTTTATAGAAGAGTGGTATTATAAGAAATGAATGTTATGCTTCTCTTGAATCATAGCAATAATATCCTTTGAACAGATACTTACACTAATTGGGTGCAAGTTAACTTATTAGATAACTTTTACATAAACAGAACAGCCCCAAATCTTAACATAGTTAAGACTCAATTTTATACAAGTAATAGGAATGGCTTTTGATGGAACTTTGTTCAATAAATGAACAACAATTTTCTTAAACATAACATGATGGATAATTTTTAAAGATTACTGTAGCTTATTATCAATCGAACCAGAAGTACTAAATCCTAATTCCTTATTTCTAGAAGTAGTATTATATTTCAGGAATACCTAGAGAATTATAGTGAGCGAGAATCTCATTCTTTTTTAAATATTTTACTAATTCACTACTCATGTATTCACTACTTCGATCTTATCAAAGAGATTTAACACATATAGCAGTTGGTTTCTCTACTTTAAGTAGGAAACCCTTTGAACATTTAAAGTTTTCACTTGTGTTTTGAGAAAGATATGTCCTTATTGTGACATTCATTAATAAAGACAATGAAGTAGGAAAACTTACCTTTAGCAATGTGATTAATTAAACCACATAAATCACCATGTACTAGTTCCAATAAATCAGTGGCATGGTGTTGAACACCAAAATACAGACTTCATCATCATCCATTTAATACAAGATTTATAAACTGAATAAGGTTGCATGGTAAGATCAAATATCTGACCATCTCGAACTAGACGGGTTAGGCGCTTACGCTTGTATGTTCTAGTCTTATTTTGCATAATTTCATAATATTCAAACTTCCTAAATTACAACTTGTTGTGTTCAACAATATATTTAAGACATTTCCTGTTTCATATTAATTATAATGGTCATTAATCAACTAACATTTAGCTAAAAATTACATTATCAACATCATATAAATATAAGGAACAATTTCGTCTATGTATAAGATAACCTTCAGTGTCTCAAATAAGAATAGATATTAACTATCTAATAATGTTTAAGACAAAATAATTAATATAAAACTTAATACTTCGTATCATTACTCAAATCAAACAACTAATTATAGATACGAGATGATTAGGCAGTTTCTAATATACAACCATTTCTAGCATTAGATGCTAATGTAATGTCAATGTTTTGGTAAACAATCATATAAGGGGTTTATATTGTCTATTGCAAGGTACTTGGACAATAACTATTACAATGTCAAACCACGCTATAATAGAAACAATTTCCTTTTCATTTACTATCATCCTGCAAATTTGGATATATCAATAAAAATTGTTTTAGTAAGAACCATAATACTACTTGTACTATTCTTATGCACACGCTCCCACTGAATATCAATAAATATTGAGGTCAGGATATATATGACTTGTCTCTCAAATCAACTTCATCCATTTCTGATAAGTTAAACTTCTTTAGAAGAAATATAATAAAAAATACCTCTTATCATTTACTGATCAAATGCATATCTAAGTCACATGATTGTCATATATTAATAAAACAATTCTTGCCATTTGCCATAAGAGATATTTTACCAGAAGATATTAACACTGCTATAACATGATTTTTCTTCTTGTTTAATGAATTATACAATTAAACTATAGATAATGAAAATCTTAGGTAGTTACAACATGATCTTGTAATCACACTATATTTGTTTAAGAAGCACTTTCTACTTGGTTTCTATGACATCATGGTTCATTTAACTATCATCTTGTTGAAGATATAAGACTATGTGGTTTGGTCTATTTATAATAGATATACCTCTTTGAGAAGCATATGAAAGTTCTCAAAGATTATGTGTGTAACTGTCATTAGCTAGAAGGTTGCATTATTGAGTGTTGTGTTTTTGAAGATGCAATGAATTCCATGCAGAATTCTTGTTAGGCCTTAATCCAATTAATGCACTTTTTAGGCACCAAAAGAAAATGGTAATTGAAATGCCATTAACTAGAGGGCATATTGTGGAAACCAACATTGACTTATTAAAGTAAGAGCATAGCTATATCTTAGAGAACCCATTAGTTATTTGATCTTATATTGAGTAAATGACTGATGTATGTTTTATAATTGTATAAGTTATTTTGAAATATAATTAACATGTTTTTCTAATGTTTAGGATCATTTTTTATGGCTTACGGAGCAATATCCTCATTAATCAAGCAACAAAAATTAGTTGCAAAACCAACATAACCATACATTTACATATTTCTTTGCAGATGAGGTATATGAATGAAAACATTTACACTGTGTAAAAAACCCGACTTCTTTAAATTATATGTTCTTAAAGCTTTAGATAACGATGCACAAATATCTGAATTTGTAAAATTGTTAGAAGGAAGACCAATCCCAAATGTTATAAAATATGAATAGTATGTTATATATGGGTGCAATTTGCAAAAGTTAGAGAATGATGCAAGTTGATGAATAAAAAATAATTGCGTTAGTATGGTGGCTATAATAATGAAAATAGTTAGTACTAAGGATAAAAATCCTATAGTTTGGGAGATATCCTATTATAGAGTCATTAATGAGATATAGGGCATTAGCTAAAACATGTTCAAGGATCATATTTTAAGTGTATTTGGGTTAATAATGCACATGATGTGAAAATTGATAAGCATGGATATACTGTTGTTGAACTTGGATGATAGGTCATAAGTATGATACATTTATATTAGCTTCACAAGCGAAGCAAGCTTTGTAAGTAAGTGATCAAAAAAATGCAAATGCTTCAATTGTTTGTGTGATATTGATAATATAAAAGGTTATACACATTCAATGACTAAGCCAATAACTATGATTAAAGACCATGATTGTGTAGACAAAATAGTGAAAATTATATAAGGACTGATTGTGAAGATATTTTATTCAACCCTAATTAAATAAAAGTGGAAGTAAGTGATAATATGAAGTTTTTGTTTGGTTGTCATAATTTGGTTGCCGAATTTGTGCTATTTTTTTAATTTAGAGTTTTTATAAAATAGTATCTATGATGTTTTATATTTGTTTACATCGTTAGAGCAGAGTATAAAATTTTGATATCCATTTAACATTTTTTTGTTCTTGTTGTAGTATTATGAAGAACGGTTCAATAAATAATAGAAGTAATAATTAATCAATTGATTCAATTAGCTTGATAATAAAAAACACCCGACGCTTATCAATTACAACAAAATTAGGGTGCCAAAGAGGGATGAAGCCACTGCTTTAACAATAATCATTGGCATAATTATTAGATAATAGATTCCAATTGTCTACATTGATTGGTGAAAATGTGTCTTATCAATTGAATGAAGCCCTTTGGAAATGGATGTAAGTAATATCTTTCGTAATATAAATAGGTATATTAGTAAGCTTGGTATTAGCATTAATAACTTATTGAATTCTTGAATGGTTTGGTACTAACTTAAGGATATACAATGGATTTCTTTTGTTGCACTGCTGACATAACTATTTAAATAATGTGTGGGGTTGTTTTCAAGCAGATCCTTGCAATAGAAAACATATTTTGCATTCTATAGGCATTCTTATTGCAACTTTAGTTATCATTTGATTTTCGATGACATTTTACCTCATAAGGACAACAAACAAGCATTGAAAAATCCACCAGCAAAATATAAGTAAATAAAAAAACAGATTGAAAGGCATTTGTTGAATTTAAGTTGTCAACAGATTTGTATTAGAATTTATGTTTACGTGCAATCTCAATTTGTATGACTATTTTATTTTAATATTCATAAAATAAATTTTTCATTAAATTGCTAATTACATTTATTATACGGCAAGATTCACTACTAAAAAAAGGCTTTTGGTGTTAGGATTTTGCAGTCACAAATCATGTTTTGTGATAGACATTTTCTATCACTGAAAGACACTTTAGCAATTTGTGATAAAAAATTCTATTATAACTTTATGCTACGTGTGTTTTATGATAGAATTTTTCTATCACCAGCATATGACATCATTTGCGACAGAAAATTATATCACTAAATTTTTATTTTTGTCCTATCTGTATAAAAAATGTGGCACAAAATGCCTGTGCATGATGACATAGATGCTAATTTAACACTTGATACAATAAATGATGTAAGTGTGATATCATTATGCTGACATCACATACAAATTGTGTGACCTTATCAAAATACATAATCTGTCATAAATTTTTAATAGTTTTTATCACAAATTTATGATAGATGTGTATCACAAATTCATTATAGATGTCTATCCCAATATAGATTTATCTATCATAAATTCATGATAGATGTCTATCTCAATGTATATTTATCTATCGCGAATTCATGTTAGATGAAAACCCAACTTCATTTATTAGATTTTATAATCAATTGTGACTATTTTATGAATTTAAATTATATTCATACAAAAATATTAAATATCTTATATATTTATATAAATAAAAAAATATGAATTACAAGCACTAAAAATTCATGTAAACATTATTATCTAAATATTCAAATAACCATAATTGAAAACAACTTTCCATTAACGCATATACACATTATAATCATAAAGTATAATAATGTATGCAATAATTCAAACATATTTCCATTAACACAAATATACATCATAATCACAAAAGCATAGCAATATATACAACACTCATAATTACACGATTTACTATAATTCCAATATCAATATACAAAGTCACAAATTCATCTTAGTTTATAGTATGAAATTTGAGAGTGTGTTGTGAATTTGGTGAGTGTGTACATTTTAACTTAATTTTACACAGCACACATGCAAAATGTATGCAACAGAATATTAAATATATCTAATTACACTAATGAGATGAAAAGAAGCTCACTCTTGAAGTGTACTTTAAACAATTTTAGTCTAAGACAACAAAATTCTTTGACTTAGAATAATAACTTCTTTTTATTAGTAGGAATTTGTTATTTAAAGCAACTTGTGTTTCCAAGTCTCTTGGCCTAAACTATATAATAGTTGCTTAATTTTTGTTATCATTTACGAATGAACTAAGGTGCCTTTATATAGCTAAAATTGCTGCCCATATGATAAATTAAATTCCAATTGGTGTCAACAATTTTGCAAGCGTGACAAGGCTATATAAATAGCCACTTCATGCTTACAAATAAGCTAATTTGCTGGCCGAATTTTCATTAAAGATAGTGGACAATTGCTTTGTCAATCCATTTCTTATTAAGCCAATTTATACTTTAAAAGAAGCATTAAAATGCATTAGATAAGTGGAGAAATAGCAATTAGCCAGCACATGCTTACATTAAGCATTTGATTGCCACCTTTTGTTAACAAATTGAATTCGCCAAATAGAAGCAAGGCAAAGCTTTATGCTTAATGCCCTCAAATGACTATTAACTATTAAAATATTGCTACCTCCTTGCTTAATGCTTAACATGACAAATGAATTTGCTTAAAGTATGAAAAATCCTTCATGCTTTAAATGGGCCAAATTTTGCTTCTTTAAAAATGAGAAAATAGTTGATATGTGTCATGCTATAATAAATCATTGACATGACACATGTAAACTAATTTTAGGATAAAGTGGCAAGTGCTACATGCCACTTGTAAATATTTTAGGCCTAACACTTTAACCCTGTCAACTTTTTTAAAGACCTTAAAATAATTCTTGCTTTTCAAAAACTTTTAAAATCGAACCATTCGATTTGGTGTGTTATCTTAGTGTTCAACGAGTACACTTTATATAGTAAGACTCCTTGTGTTCACGCCTATTTATCTTATGAAACTCTTATGCAAGTCTATATAATACATGCCCACACGTATGTTATAGAAATAACAATATGACTCATTGAACCATAAAAGTTAAAGTATTACATATTCGAATAATCTCTCCGTCATTTATATTTTAGAAGAGCGGAGACATAGATTATTACCATAAAGTTTCTATATGATCAACCCTAAAACTTATATCTAGATTTGTATTCCCATAAATAAGTTTTTGCTATATTATTTATCTCAAGAGATACTATTTCCCGAGTATATTACTTGTGGCCATAAAAATTTTTAGAATGTATTATTGGAACATTAGTATATACAACTCACCCATATAAGTTAATGAATCCCATATTTACACACACCATGCTTTATAAACATCGGACTATATTCAACGACACCTAACAGTCAGTCCCTAAAAGATTTTTGGCATGTGTGAAACTTAAGTATAGTAAATCACTCACACGCCCACCTTAATGCTCAAGTTAAGGGACCACAAATACTACTAAACCTGAAAATATCCTTCATTGATGATTTTATGGGATGTCTATTAGAGGTTTTGATCCAGTCTGTTCAGTATCCAATTCTCACTGAATACTCATATATCTATACGAGCTTTAACTAAGCTCATAGTCTGTTAAAACAAACCATTTGGACCATTTAGATATAAACATACAATGATCCATATTTGATAAAGTTTTCACCCGTAGACCCACATTAGTGAAAATAGATCTAGAACATAATGTTAGATAATATACTGACACACAAACATTTCTTATTACTATTTACAACAATTTGCAACTATTTTATTACTAATATATCATAAGATCATTCTCTCACTTCAAAAAATACTATAACTCTTTAGATTTCACTGACTCTGATAACTTGTTAACTCTTAATAATTATAACTCTCAGCGTAACAAACTTTTTGCATTGGTTCAAACTTCTCTGGATCAGATCTGAACTATTTTATATCATATAGTGTCTAAAATACTACAAATATTTTGCCATATGTTAAATATAATTAGTAATTTAATAAAAGATTAAAATAAAAATTCATACAAAATAGGGTAGTAGGTAAACACAAATCCTAACAAAACTTCTAATAGTTAAAGCTATAAATATAAATACATAGCATAGTACAAGTGCAGCCTTTTAAAATGTTACATCATGTTATAATAAGCAATAAATCATAAACATAGTTCATAAGTAAACCGGCAAATGCAATCAACAATATTAGAGGCAAATTTAACATGCTTCTAGTACCAACTTCAAATCAAAAAAATTCCAAGTTATTATGCTGTAGCATAAAATTGAGAAATAAAATATAGGATATTGAGTGAAAATGTAATATACCTAGCTCATCTCTTAGAAGAAACAAAAAATGCCAGTCTACATGAACCTCCTCATCTCTTCCTTGGTATACATTGTCTTACCCATGAAAAATAACATATAAAATAAAATAGAAGAAATATATTCGTGGTTGATTGTACTGAACTTCACGGAGCACATATAGATTAATGAACTTAAAAGAACTTATATTTTGTACAACTACATTGGAGTCGTTTATAACATTCCTCATGTACGCCATGACATTCAGTCCGCATTCTATAAGGTTACATAATGATGATCCAATTTGAAATAACAGCATGTAGTAGATCAAATGTTCTTTCAAAGATATGATGCAATTTTAACTCAAAAATTGCCCTGTGATATATCTGAAAAAAGCAAGAGGCAGTGGCAACATAGTAAGGCTTCTCACTTCATTTTTTTCAAGTAGTTAAACTAGTCAAGAAAATCTAGCATTCAACAAGAACAATTGGCCCCATCCCCACCCAGTGAATTAACAAAACAAAAAGAAAGAGAGAGGATGAGATCATTATACCACTTAAATAAAATTATTTCATTTAACTATTGTACAATATATTGTATAAAAGTACTCCTGTCCCTGAACAATTTCAGTACTTAAGCAAGCATGCTTTAGCTTCAGGTTCATTTAATAATGCTTCCTAATATCGTTTCAACTAAAATATATTTAACTAATGTGTACTATCAAATTTGTTTTCTCAAGTCAAAAAAGAAGAAGCTTTAAAGCAGCCATCTTCTCATAAAAATACGCCAATGCTACTGGCAGTAACATCTTTACCTTAATCTTTGACAACACAAACAGTTTTGCTGCGCTGCTAGTGGTCTTCAAAATCTCAAATCTCGACTAGAGGTCTTCGTTTGACAAGTTTTAATTATAACTTCTTTCGGAAAAAAATAACATAAAAATGATTTTCAATTAAAAATATACACATATATTCATAATAAAGTTTAGAAAAAAGTTTGAAACTTGACAATTTCCCACCACCAGAATTTATTTTGATGGGTTACAGAATATGAAATGAAACAATTGCAATCACACTCAAGTATATTGATTGTAGTTATTGATACAATTTGAGCCAACTGCAAGAACTGCATGTCTGCACACAAATTAGTCGATATTGAGTTGGCTAAAAAATCAGTTTTATTAGTTATGACATTTATATGAAAGGATATAGGCTGCTAATTTTGAAGGAAATACAAAAGAAGTTGGATAGTTTTAAATGGCCGCAAAACTCTCCAATCATTTTGTATGTAATAAATAAATAATAACTTAATATTTTTCTCAACAATATACATGCTGCCACCGTTTCTAACAAGGCTTCAAACATTTGAATAATCTCTTGCATTTCAGGATAATGCCTTGGCAACAATTAGTTTTTTTTTTAAAAAGCCAAAAATCTCTTAAAAGAAGCAAAACGAATACAAAGTATTTCAAAAGCAAAAACAATCAATGAAATGTCCCAAAATTAGGGGAGGGCACGGTCCGGTTTGGTTCAGTGTTTTTGATAAATAAAATCGAAATCGATTTTTTTAATAAGATAAACTGAATCAGTTATTTCCGGTTCAATTTTTTTGGTTCGGTCCAGTTTAATTTTTTTGGTTTTTTTATTTTACATAATGGGTTTTTTAATTTTCGATTCGATTTTTTTTAGAAAAACCCAACCGGGCCGGTTAGTTTTTTCTCCAAAAGAATCGAATTAGTTTTTTGTTAAAAAAAACAAACAAAACCAATCGGTTCGGTTCAGTTTTTCGGTTCCCAATTTTTTTTGTTCACTATTACTCAAAACTAATTGCATGGATTCAATAATATTACTAACTTTTGTCAAGTAAAAGATTTAGTTTTCAATAGAAAATACACTTTAAGGAATTTTTTCAAACATATGGCTGGCTAAAAAGAAATTGCTATGTTGAAAGAAAATAATAAAAGGAAAAAAAATTTTATGTATGTATTTGGAAGTGAGATTATTTTTTAAATCTTATTAAGCTTTAATCAGAAAGAAAAAGATCATAGGAAAAAAGAAATTTGAGTTTCAATTATTCTTCTCTTAAATAAGATTTGAAAAAAAATTGCCAAATAATGAGTTCAAATATGAAATTATAAGTAAATTATATGTGAGAGGAAATAAGAACCTACCAATACAAACTCATCTTTGTATAATATTTGCTAAACTAAAATGGACTAGAACAACTATCAAATTTCTTCCAAATATTGTTTTAAATGACTTATCAAATGAAAGAACAAAAAATTAAATTCACTTACCACTTTTTCATTATCATTCAATGCAGTTTTCTTAAGAAGACAAGCACCAATTATCTGTAATGTCTCTGAGAATTCTGCAAGAAAATGGGTTTACAAAAGCAGAATTTTCAGATGCCGCACTGTGAAATTTCTCTCTTATGAAAAACTAACACACAAAAATTAAACAATAGTAATTACTTTTTTTTTTTCACAAAACCAACATGTGAGATAAGATAAAGTAAACTAATCATTTTAGCAAAAAAATATATTAGAGAAACTAAAAAACTCCATCCATGTTCTTAAACTTTGAGAAAGAACTTCAATTACCTTCGTAGTTAAGACCTTTAGGTGAAAGAACTTCATATACATAAGTCCAGAAGCAAAAAGAGCCACACAGCACAAAATAATTTTCTCCCTTCTCATAGCTTTGTGTCCGATTCAAGAGTCAAGAAAGATCATTTCCAAAGTTTTTGACTTTTGCAACAAATACTCATTGATATAAAATCTAAAATACATTTCATTGTCAGGAAAAATTAACAGATATGCAGAATTTTATAGAACTTCATTCTGTTATTAACAATAAATCAACATAATAGCCCAAATGAAATGGTTAAAATAATGTCCCAATACAGAACATCAATCAAATCCTAATTAACAAGATCCAAGTAAAATTCATCATTCATTGCATAAAACAACTAAAAACAAACCCCAAAAACATGAATTATGAACTAAAACGAACTTGTTTAAGGCAAGAAGGGAAGTTATTTTGCCGTTGAGAAGAGGACATTTAATGATCTCTTTGGTAATATCCCTCCATCTCTTGCAAAAACAAGCACAAGCAATAAGAATTTAAATAAAATGGACCTCTTAGATTCTATTATGGTCGAGGATACAACTGACGCACTGTGATTTCTTTTCAAGATTTGTTTGTCTAAAAATTAATCAAAAGGACGAATATAAAAGAAGAAGATAGAATATGGTACCACTCTCCCTCACTCTTCGGAGATGAAAGCACTTTCTTCGAAGATGCGATGGTGAATTACAAATTTAACTTCACCCTTGGATGATAACGACTGCTTAAATATTCTATAAATATTTAGGGTTTTTTGTTGTTGATGTTGAGTGGGAGAAAAAGATTTTGTGATTAAAGCTTTGGTCTTTCACTTCAAAAATGGAAAAATATTTTACACGAATCATTTTCTGTAGGAAGACAAAAAACGATGTCGTTTTTACTCATTTTTGCAAAAAGAAAGAAAGATAGAGACTAATATATATATTATTTTAAATTTGGTATGTTCAACCACCAATTTTGTGATAGAATATATAATAAATTTGTGATGTAAAATTTATTTTAAATTAAACAACATCATTTTGAATTTTCACTTTACATTTAATAAATTTTTATTAAATAATCTGAAAATAAATCTATCATCAACATATGTTATTTATTTTTTAATATATTCTATCACTGATTTGTGATATAATGTATTACAAATTTGTGTTAAAAAATGTTTGTGACAGAATCTGTCATAAATTACTAATAGCATAAAATTTGTGACCGATTCTATTACAATTTTGTGATAAAAAATATTTGTCATAGAATGTATCATAAATTATTGATAACATAAAATTCGTGATAGATTATATTACAAAATTTTTTATAGTGGTAAATTTTATCATTAAAACTATTTTTTATGTTTATGTGCCATCCCATTTTGTATGAATATTTTATTTTAATATTTATGTAATAAATATTTCATCAAATTAGTAATTATATTTATTATATGATAAGATGCTTGTAACGCTAGAAACATTGCATGATCTGAAAAAATTTAGAATAGAGCTAAGAGTTAGCAATATTAAGAATAATAAATGCTAAGAGTTAGCACTATTAAAAATTATCACATTATAAAAAGTCACCCAAATTCTTTTCTCTTCAATTTTTGATCCACACCCATAACAACTACCCTCAACCTATTTTGTCAAGTTATTTTCTTCTTTCCAGTTTTCCTAACAACCGTTTTAACTTAGATCGAAAATCTATTAAAAATGATGGAATGGATGAATTAGAGGGAAAAGTAGTAAAAGGAGAGTTAAAGATTGAGAATGCAAAGAAGACAGTGTAGAGAAGAGATGAACATGGCTGATTTTACAAAGCCAACATGCCAGCATTTATTCAACAAGATGAACGCCTCAACGTTAAAAAGATAGTGCCCCAACACTCTTAGGAAATATGAATACTGCGGGGTAGAAATGTAAGCAAGGTAGCATGAGTTAGAGAAAGAATTCAAGATTGCCAAAGCCCTTGCGTTGAATGGTAATGCAGCAACATGAGAACAACTTAGCGTTGTAGAAGAAGAACGTGGCAACAATCGTATGATATAGCTAAAAAGGCTCATATGTTCCAAAAGAGAATACATGAGCGTTACAATTATTTCCTACACTATAAAAAGCCATTATCTTGGATTTTTGAGGTTGGATTTTTTAACATTGGTTCTCCACCAAATTAACTCATTCCAAGCTAAAATTTTCTCTTTTTTACTTTTAACAAATACTATTTAACACTTGGAATCAATTGGAGAGTGATTCATTATGATCAAAGAATATTGGTAACTTCAAGAGAAGCAGTGGAACCAAGACAAAAAAGCTCCTCTAGATTTTATTTATTGTATTTTTGGGTCTGACCATTACTATAAAAAGAGACTTCATTAAAATTATACTATTGATGTTTTTTAAAATGATGTCAATAAATTATTAATATCATAGAAACAAAAATGTGAAAAATTAATAAATTGTTGATATTATAATAGTAAAAAATTATTTTATTTTAATATTATTTATTAAAATAATTTAAATTAATAAAAAATAATATAACACCCAAAATAATATTTTTTTAAATGTTTATTATTTATTTATTATGCCTAAAATGAGGTCGGTTTAGGGGTTAGGAAATTAACAAACCTCAAATGACGTCGTTTGGGGCATTTGATGTATATAAAAGCCTAATTCTTCTCCCCTTCACTCACTTTGCAATCGACTTTCATAAGAATTATCCCAAATTGATCGACACCCAAATTCTTCTCTCTTTAATCGCTGATTCACACCATTAACAGGCGCCCCCAAACTATTTTGTTGAGTTGTCTTCTTCTTCTCGGTTTTTCTGATAGCCGCCCCCAGCTTGCTAACACTTCCCCCATTTCTCTAGAAAGAAACTCGCTCACTCTTACTCTCTTTCAAAATCTATTTTGTTTTCTTTTATTTTTGTTAAAATTGGAAATAAAAAAGAGTGATACAATCCATCCGCAGCAGGAGCCTTTTGAGCACGGCCTCTTGTCATCCCTAAGCTCATCTTTACAAATTGCATCCAGGCCCTAATCCTCCCCCGGTCAGATGAAAAAAAACCCTTGCCGACTCGCTCCAGATCCCAATTTGATTCAGAGCAGTCAACAAAATCAACAACGTCGTCAAATAGGAGATGCACCTATGCACGCACATTCAAAGTTGTTTTTCGTTTTTAACTCAAAAAACATAGGGTTGAACAATTTGAATTTTCGTGGATCACAATATTCGAAACTGAGGTAAATTTTGTTAAATGTTTTGAAAATTAATTGATTTTGCTCTCATATTTTGTTGTATGCAGTTACAAATTCTTTAATCATTCGAATTTTCCTTTTGCATAATCGGTTAATTAATACGTTGCATTTTTGAAATGCAGATCCAAGTTTCTCTTGGGCTCCAATTGTTAAAATTCGTGAAGCTTTTCTATCTCTGCTTCTAAAATTTCATGGAGGTCTAAATTTTGCTGTATTTGAATTTCTATGTTTGAATTATTATATTTTCCTATTTGTTTGGAGAGAAGAGAATCAACTGTGCTTTTTAAAAAAAAAATTCCCATTCTTTCAGAAATTTTTAGTTAATATTTGCGGAGTCTGTTTTGTTGTCGTTGTAATCAAGGAAATGAAACCGAAAAAAATGAAAGGAAATCAGAAACAATAGTTCTTTATTTGATGAGTTTTTGCTGCCAAACCAGTGATAAAATTCACCTGAATTACACTATTAGTGTATTGTTTGATAAAGGTAATTAGTCTAGGCAGCAAGTGTTTAGTAGCTGAACTTATTAATATTTATATTTAAAGCCTATAATCATGGAGTTGTATTTTGAAATGTTTAAGTAGTTCATAGTGTTGAAATATATATAGTATTGTGTATATATTTATAGTTAATATCATAGAATAGTGTTACATCTTAAATATTTTTAAGCAATTATTTGAATATTTGGCGTGCGACAAGACCACCAAAAGTGTATTTGGCCTATTGTGTGTTACATAAACTACAGTTTTTAAAAGGCCTAATTGATTTGAGTTTAGGCCACATTTGTGTGATAGGTGGGAGAACATTTTAGAAATAACATATTCTTGAGATATTTTTATAGTAGGTGGCATCTTTAGAATATTCTTTTGTATATTTAGAATATTCTTTTGTATATTCTCTTCTTTAAATATGAACCATTAGATTAAAGTGAATTTTAACCGTCCATTATATATAGTTTTAGCTATAAATAGATAAGCTTTCATTTGAACAAATCATCCTCCAATACTCCAAGAATTGTATTTCTATAGCTTTGTAATCTCTTTTTAGTAATAATATACAAGAGCATTCTTTCAAACACTTTGTGTGTGCTTCTTCTTTATCTATTTCTTTGGTTAATTAGTCTTGTAGGCTGCTTAACACTTGAAAAGTGTTTAAGGTGGCACGGGTTCGAGAAATAGTCCGTGACAAGTGGTATCAGAGTGGGTTCAAAGAAGACGATGAAGAAAGTTGTTGGATTACCATAAAGGATAAATAGGTAAGTCCAAGCTTACTAAACTAAATCACAGCAAAAGTGGGAAGCTAATAAGTTTCAATCTCTAAAGAGCAAGGAGGAGAAAGGTAAATTGCCCAAGTGAAAGGAGCGAAAGCTTGACGGCTACAGAAGTAATGGTCCAAAGTTGACCTGCTTCTTTTATGATGAGGATTATTGGGTGCAGGACTGTTCGAAGAAGGAGTCTTTTAATACAATAAACAAGGCACAAGAGGAAGGTGAACAGAGCCGTATGGGTTGTATGCAGCTGTTCAATTCCCTCAAAGCCAAGCGACTTGCCAACGTGCCAACAGGATCGACGCTCATGTACATTAAAGCTAGCATTAATTAAATGTTGATCGATACGAGCGCTACGCATAATTTCATTAAGTGTGTGGAAGCAGAATGCTTAAGCCTTTATGTAGAGAAAGGAGAGGGATACCTCAAGTCCGTGAATGCAAGAGCCCAGCCGCTAGATGGGGTAGTTTGAGGAACTAAAATTCACGTAGGCAAATGGCACGGTGAGGTAAATTTCTCGGAAGCACCTCTTAATGATTTTCATATGGTGCTAGGTGTAGAGTTCTTGTGGTAGTATAATGTGGTGCTAGTTCCTCAACACAACTATATGTGTATTTTAGAGGGAGAACCTCAAATGATACTGACGGTAGACAAGCCATGGGTAGGTGATCCAAACCAAATGCCAAGGTTCTTTTTACAATGTAACTAAGGGAAGATGCTGAGCGCAAGGGAGTTACATCCAACCACAACAATAGGGATAAATGATTCGGCAAATAAGGGCGAGGATGAAATACCAAAGGATATTGTGGAAGTGCTCGGGGAGCATAAAGGGGTCGAGCTTACAGCCTTATTGGAAGAACCGCCTTCAATTGAGGTAATTGAGGGCAAGTTGGAGCTTGAGATTATGCTTCCAACTATAGTGTGCATGCCTCAACCGGAGTTGGTAGAGTTGTAGACGCAGCTTAAGGAGTTGATAGATGCGGGTGTCATCCAACAATTCAAGGTGTCACATAATGTGCGTTTACAGTACAAGTAGTGGTGCTTGGTATAGAGTTCTTGCGGTAGTATAATGTAGTCCTACTTCCTCTCAAAGATTTTGATATGGTGCTAGGTATAGAGTTCTTACGGTAGTATAATGTGGTGCTACTTTCTCAACACAACTATATGTGTATTTTGGAGGGAAAATCTCAAATGATATTGACGGTAGACAAGCCCATGGGTGGGTGATCCAAGCCAAATGCCAAGGTTCTTTTCGAAATGTAACTAAGGGAAGATGCTGAGCGCAAGAGAGAGTTACATCCAACCACAACAACAGGGATGAATGATACGGCAAATAAGGGCAAGGATGAAATATCGAAGGTTATTGTGAAAGTGTTCAGGGAGCATAAAGGGGTCGAGCTTACTACCTTATTGGAAGAACCGCCTTTAATAGAGGTAATTGAGGGCAAGTTGGAGCTTGAGATTATGCTTCCAACTATAGTGTGCATGCTTCAATCGGAGTTGGTAGAGTTGCAGAGGTAGCTCAAAGAGTTGATAGATGTGGGTGTCATCCAATAATCCAAGGCGTCACAAAATGTGCATTTATAGCACAAGGAGTGGGTCAAAGATAAGCAGCGGCGTGTCAAGCATGGTGCAAAAAACTTGGTGTTGGAGATGATACCTCTACCATAGTATAAGTCAGCACGACCACTTTACAACGTCCTTGATCGTGGAGACGAGGGCCAAGGGTTATTGCCAAGAGAGTTGGCAAGGTCTCTCATAAAGTGGAGATATTTTCGAGACAGCAACAACGGCTATATTCGGTGCATTCCGTAAGCTATTGGAGGCATTATCGTGGAGGCACGGAAGGTGCACAGTTTGAGCCACACAATCGGGAACCTTTGGCGATTTCAACACATCATAATAAAGAGGAGAAACTCAGGATGAGCCATGAGTACGTTGTCGAGTGAAAAGGACTGCCAAATGGGAGAACACGCTTGGGACACGAGAGCACACAGCCAGAGTTTAAAGAATGGGGTGAGCAAGTTCCAGCAAGGACACGACGAAGGCATCACGTGAATTTAGTAGAGGAGGATGTCTTGCCCCAAATATTCTCAAGCAATTACTTAAACATTTGGCACACAACAAGACTACTAAGAGGGTATTTAGCCCATTGTGTGTTACATGGGTTAGAGTTTCTAGAAGGCTCAATTAACTTGGGTTAAGGGCACATTTGTGTGGTAGGTGGGAGAACATTATAGAGATGGAATATTCTTTGAGATATTCTTGTGGTAGGTGGCATCTTTAGATTAAAGTGAATCCTAACTATTGGTGTATTGGAGCATGGTTTACTCAAATGAGAGCTCTACCTATTTATAGCTATAGAGATGGCATATTCTTTGAGATATTATTGTGGTAGGTGGCACTTGAAAAGTGTCTAAAGTTACGCGAGTTTGAGAAATAGTCCGTGACAATAGAAAATAGATTGATAACCTGGCAAATAGGAATAATTGATCTTCCAAATATGACACATAGCTTCATCTATATAATGATGTATTTTTTTTATTATCAATGGACAAGTATTCTTCTTTCTCTATTTCTTCACATGGTATCACAGTCGTTGTGTTTTTTTTAGATTCCTAAATTTTTCAGAAAAGTCGTCTGTTCTTTTTTCAGCCACCGTACTTTCTTTATTTTTTCGATGGTCGTGTCCTCAGCTTTGAGATCACCAGTAACTCGCTGATAAAACCCCAAGAAGACGGGCGTTGAACCCTGGCAAACGCGTCACTGTGCGTCACCCATCAAAATTTGCCCTAATTTATTGGCGCACGTAGACTCTCACAATCGGTATCCTTGCCTTTTAACAATGACGCCGATCATTTATGTGGCAGCCAAGTAGTCATTTGCCACCACAGGCGCCTCCACCCGCCGCCCATATTTTTGGCCAATTTCCAATCTCTCTATCCAGTGACTTTTCTCTGGTGATCATTATTCCTGTAAACTCAGACAAGACCGATGACCAAGCCTGTAGTAGTCGTGCACTCATCAGCAGCCGGGTAAGCCCCCACGCCCCACCTCTTTGCCGCCATCACATGATCGCCTATCTCTTCCTCCGACGCACGTGAGTCCTCACTACTGGCACCAATAGCTTCAGACAATGCCGGTGAACTAAATACCTGCCACCATGTCACTTTCCGTTACCGTCACCAAAAACCACTAGTGTGTTACTAGAAAACTTCTCATGGTTGTCAGTTGTTTTCTTCTTCTTCATTCTCTTTGATTTGTGAGCTAATATGACTACTGAGAGTTCTAAAATAGACAAGCAACCTTCATTTATGACTCTCACCAGTCTCGACTATAAAGAATACCTTAGATACAAGCGTCTAAACAGTCTACCTCTTTCATTGCACATACTGGTAATTCGGTCGCTTGCCTTACTTAATACACTTCTTTAGGACTCTGAGTCTTTGATTCTAATGCCTCTGTCATCTGTCACCTTAGCTAATAGATCTACAACTATTGCTCAATAGTTGGTCGAGCACATCCTCTTCATTCCTTACCTTTAGAATTTGTTCTTTATATACCGCATTGTCCTTTTAATTTTATATTTGTTAGTAAACTCATTCATTCATTAAAATGTGCAATCACTTTTGTTAATGATTCTGCCCTTATACAAGATCGCAATACAGGAAAGATGATTGGCGTAGGTCATGAGTCGCAGGGGCTTTATCATCTAAGTATTCCTCAACTATCTGTTGCATGCATTGTCATCGAATTACCAGCACTTCTTCATAAGCGTTTAGGACACCCAAATTTGTTAAAACTTTAAAAAATGGTTCTAGGTCTTTATAGTCTATCATCTTTCAATTGTGAGTATTGTTAGCTTGGAATACATTCTCATAGATGGTTTCCAAAGCACATCAATAATCGAGCTGTATCCCCTTTTGAATTAGTTCATTTAGATGTTTGGGGTATGAGTCGATTCTCTTTTGCTTTAGGTTTAAAATACTTTGTTACGTTTATTAATGATTATTCGCGTTGCCTTTGGTTATTTTTAATGAAAGATCGCTCAGAATTATTTTTCATCTTTAAATCATTTTATGCTGAAATTAAGACATAATTCTCCACAACTATCCCTATATTACGTAGTGATAATGTACGTGAATATTTTTTTACTCATTTTACTAAATTTATGTCTTCCCAGAGTATCTTACATTAGTCTTCTTGTATCTATACTCCATAATAAAATGAAGTTCCCGAGTGTAAGATGAGACATCTCATTGAAACTATCTGTATTTTACTTATATATAATAATGTTCCTCTCTGTGTTTGGGCGGATACTGTTCTTACTGCTTGTTTCTTGATAAATCGAATGCCATTCTTTGTGTTACAACATTAGGTCCCTCATTCTGTTCTGTATCTTGATCAACTATTGTTTTTTCTTCCGTCGTATGTCTTTGGTTGCACATATTTTGTACATGCATTCTCTCCTAGTTAAGACAAATCATCCTCTCAGTTTATGAAATGTATTTTTCTTAGTTACTCATGTCTTCCAAAAGAATATATATGTTAGTCATTTGACATTCGTCATTTTATTTTTACTGATGTTATTTTTTTTTTAGTCTTCCCCTTTCTTTTCTCCCTTAACTTCTAAATATGTGTCAATCACAAAGGTTCTTTCAGTTCTTTATATTATTCCTCTTCTTGAGTTAAACACTGAACTTATTTCTGTCCCACAACATGATACTCCTACTGAAGATTCTCCCTCTCTGGCTCGTGATAGTATTGTTCCTTTTAATTCTATAGGTGTTCACAGCGATACCACTTCTAAAGCTTCTGAGGTTCTCGTTGACTCACTTTCGGCTCCAGATTCCTTTCATACTGAGGTCCTATTACCTGTTGACCAATTTTTAATTGCTATTCTTAAATGTATACGTTCCACTTGCAACCTTCATCCTATGTACAAATTTTTTAGTTATCATTGATTATCTTTCCCATATTATACCTTTGTGTCTACTTTATCTTTTGTCTCTATTCTTAAAACACTTCGTGAGGCTTTTTCATACCTTGGTTGGCATCAAGCAATGGTTGAGAAAATGACTGCTTTGCATACTAATGGTACATGAGAATTGGTTCAGTTGCCGCCAAGATACTCCATGGTTGGTAATCGATGGGTGTACGCGATCAAGGTTGGATCTAATGGCCAGGTAAACAGATTAAAAGCTTGGTTGGCTGCAAAAGGGTACACTCGAACTTATAGGCAGGATTATTATGAGACTTTTTTATTTTGTGGCTAAAATGTCATCTGTTTGATTGTTCTTATTTATTCTACTATTCGTTAATGGCCTATGCACCAACTTGATATCAAAAATAATTTTCTTTCATAGTAAGCTTCAGGAAGAAATATATACGGAGCAACCACTTAGATTTGTTGCTTAAAGGGAGTCTAGTTTGATATGTAAACTTCGTCGCTTCTTGTATAGTTTGAAAAAATCTCCTCTTACCTAGTTTGACCATTTTAGTATTATTATCAAAGAGTTTGACGCGATTTAAAGTGAGTCGGATCATTCTGTTTTCTATCAACATACACTACAGTGCCAATGTATATATCTAGTAGTCTATGTTGATGATATTGTTATTACAAGAGATGATCTGGATGGTATTAAACTTGTTCTGACATTTTCAGACTAAAGATTTAGGATTGCTCAAATATTTTCTTGGTATAGAGGTTGCTCAATCTAAGTTTAGAATTGTTATTTCTCAAATAAAATATGCACTGGATATTCTAGAGGAAATAGGTATGTCAGACTGCAAACCTATAGATTCTCCTACGAATCTTAATATTAAACTTCTATCTAGACAGAGAGAGTTTCTTGCAGATCCTGAGAGATATCAAAGACTAGTGGGTAAGCTTAATTGTCTCACTATTATACGGCCTGATATTTCCTATTTAGTCAATGTTGTTAATTAGTTTTTTCAGTCTCTATGTGATAGTTATTGGGATGCAGTTATTTGAATCTTACAGTATATCACGGTGCACCAAAAAATTGTTGTTATATGAGAATAAGGGTCATACATAGGTAGTCGGATATTCAAATGCTGATTGGGCAGGTTCTCCATCAGATAGTCCCTTTATTACTCAGTATTGTGCTCTTGTTAGAGTAAGCCTTGTGTTATGGAAAAGTAAGAAGTAATGAGTATTTGCTAAGTCAACTGTAGAAGCAAAATATTGTGTTATAGCCTTAGCAACGTGTGAGCTTATATGGTTGAAACAATTGATTCATGAGCTAAAATTTGCACACATATCACAAATAAAGTTACTTTGTGATAATTAAGCTGCGCTTCACATTTCATTCAACCGGTATTTTATGAAAAGATTAAGCATATAGAAATTGATAGTCACTTTATTCGAGATAAGATTTTGTCTGGCTATATTGCCACAAGTTATGTTTGCTCTAACAACTAGCTAGCAGGCATTCTCACTAAATCTTTCAGGGGTCTTCGAATTGATTTTATTTGTAACAAGCTTAAGACATATGATTTATATGTTCCAGCTTGAGGGGGAGTGTTGAATGTACATGGTATTTTGTATATATTTATGGTTAATATCATAGAATATAAAATATATTGATAACCATCTAAATATGACACATAGTTTCATCTATATAATGATGTATTTTTCTTATTATCAATGAACAAGAATTCTTCTCTTTTTATTTCTTAACAGAGAGCAAATCGAATTGTTCAATGTAGTTTTTATGCCTTTAGTTTTGAGTTTACTTATTTTATTTCATCATTGTTTGATGCTAATTGGATTATTTGGAATATTATATAATTAACAGTATCAATGTAAGTTCGTAGTAAGAGACTACTAGTGATATCAAAGGAAAGTAACTAGCAATTGCTAAAACTGTTGTTAGAAATGCATTAGACATTGGTACTGGAAGCGTTGTTACCATTAGCCTTTTTATAAGTAGAATTGTTACCTTGCTTTGTTGTTGATCGTCACTTTGGCATCAAAAGGTGATAGTTGATTTTCTTTTTCTTTTTCAAGTACATCAATTTGTTATCAAAAAATGGAGCAGTATTTATTATGCAAAAGTTTTATATTAGTTAACACTCTATAAAAATATACAAAGTGTTATTCAATTTTTATAAAGTGTTATTCTAAGACAGGAATGATATTGATGAACATAATATGATTCTACCATTACAAAATCTACCATTACAAAATTTTAAATGATGTGCGCATTGGCATGTTTGTAGCCTTTTTAGTTGTACTTATTTAATAGAAATGCCAAGAAATTAAAAATAAATAAGCACTCAAACTATTAAGCAAGTGAAAATAAAATTTGACCCAAAATTTAAGGTTGAGGACAAAAATTAGAAGTTATCTTTTATATAATGGATGAATATTTTATACTTTATACAATAATAATTTTATAATAATTGTTTAATTTTTTTTTATTATATTAATAAATTGATATAGCTAATATCTTGTTAGCTTATATCTTATCATTATTTTACTATAGTTCTCAATAGTTGATACTAGTTAATTCTTTTTGTTTCAAGAATATGATATATAAAAAGAATCAGGAACGTCCTAAATGACGTAGAAGGTTAAATTATATAAAATCAACATGGTCCATTTGATGCAGTTATAGATAATGTAGTTGAATATGCAACTTTTGAGATGATGTAGTTGAATATGCAACCTTTGAGATGATGAGTTTGGAAGCATTAAGGTGAGTTTTTTTTTTTAACTTTTGAACTCTTATATTAGACATTTGCTTCAGTTATAATCTAACTTATGATCTGACTATCAATAAGTTTATTGCATTTGTTATTTGTTTATTTGAATTTATATTTCTTCAGGTTTGGTGGAAGTGTTCAACAACAATATGCCATTTCTTCATTTATACATAAGAACAATATTTTTTATTTATAATTCTTCTAGAAAAAAAAAACTAATTTCAAATTTTTATCTAAAGCTCTCATTTTTGTTTTTAGTATTTTCAATGTTTTGACAAATAGCATTGGCCAAGCCCAAAAAAGCAATTCTATCATGCAAAAAGGCTATATCTATTTACAGATTAAGGGTATAATGACTTATAAATGAAGTAAAGAGTTCTATATAGTTAGTAACATCATCACCTGTATCTAAATTAGATAATGAAATTGCACTTTATTTGTAACATTGATGTACTATATTGTTTTATTAATTTCAATAGTATTGTACTTTTGACACTTAATTATGTTTCATTGAATTTTAGTTGAATAAATCTTTTGTTGTTAGTAAATAAATTTATATCAGTTATTTTTAAATTTTAATTAAATTCAAATTTTATGTTTCATTAATAGTATTTAAATATTTTAGATTAAGAAATATCTTATTTATTCTTTGATATCATAGTGTCAGTGATTCATTAATATCATAGTATCAGCAATTTTCTAATATCATGGTATCAGATATTTACTGATACTATGGTGTTAAAGATTCACTGATATTATAGTAACAAAAATTCTTTGATACTATAGTGTCTATAATTCATTGATATAGTGGTGTCTGAGATTTACTAATACTATGGTAACGGTGATTCACTGACTCTATAAATGGTGTCAATATTTTTTTGGCTCACGCAACACTAACATTATGATATCAGTGAATGCTATTTTTATAGTAGTGGATAATGTTTTACCGTATAGAAATATTTTTTGGGTAAATATTTTTAGCCAAAACACTTTATGAAATAAAATCTCAAAGCATCAGGATATATGGCCAACCATATAAGCTGATAAATCTCATATCCGCGCACACTGAATTCTATAATGATCAGACTATATCCAACGACACTTATTAGTCAGACTATAAAAGGTTTCTGACATATGTGAAATCTAAGTATTACACATCATTCATAAGCACATTGTGGCGCTTAGATCAAAGGACCACAAATACTATTTAACTTAGGAAGACCACTCATTAACGGCTTGATAGAATGTCTATTAGATGTCTTCATAAGTCCGTTCAGTGTCAAATCCCTACTTAGCACCTGTATACCTATATGAGCTTCCATTAAGCTCACAGTTTGTTAAGATTAAGCATGTGATCATTTCAGATATAAATATACACCATTCTTTCTGTTTTTAACAATCGGCCTATATTATTAAATCTATGATTTGGAACCAATTTAGAGAATATACTACATAATAACAGTTTTTAACACAATTTGGAACTTCTTGTAATTATGACACAATAATAAATATTCTTTTGTCCTAATTTATACTAGGTTCTAACTCTTAGAAATACAAACTCTTTGTATTGATGTAAACTGTATAAAAAGAACAAAATTAACACCATATAATGAAATAATTATTTATAGAAATAAATATGTATAAATATAAATAAGATTTATATAAAATTAGACTGGCGCTTAAGCACCAACTCAAACACATACAACCCTCTATTCTTTTTACCTTTCAACATCATGATGTATACTTTTAGTATTCTTTTTTTCAACTTTGAATGAATTCCTTCTTTATCTAGCACTTTAGGGATATTAAATTCCTCCTAATACATGGACCATGTCATATACCAAGTAACTCACTAATCTTTTCATCAAGCATTCTCATTTTTATGCCACCAATCACTAAGAATTCACTAGCCATATCATTATCCATTAATACCTTTCTGCCCTTAATGGATTGATAATTTGTAAACAAAGACCTATTAGAACACATATGATAACTATTGGAGCTGGTACTTATGTGATGTTCTAATATTATATGAATATTAATTGTGAATATTTATATAATATATATTTCAAATATAATCGTTGGGATTAAATAATATATGGTACAATGCTTGTGACATTATAGACATTGTATGATTTAAAGAAGTTTTGATCTGATCTGAAGTAGTACAGATCTAGTTTAAAAACGTTTAGACTAGTGCCAATAGTTAACAGAGCTGAGAACTATAAATGCTAAGTGTTAGCAGGTTATAAAAGTCAGTCATATCTAAAGAGTTAGAATGTTGTCATAATGAGAAAAAGACCTGATGGTATACTAGTAATGACAAAGTTGCAAGGAGTTGCAGTAGCTGTTAGAAAATGTCATTATGCATGTGTGTTCTCAATACTAAGTTCCTGATCTATTTCATTGATACGGGTCTGTCAAAGAATTTCTTTTATATAGATTAGTGTATCTCTATATCTGTAAAGTATAAATAGTTGTTCGTAGCTGACAATGAATTTATAGCTCGTATAGGCATGCAAGTATTCAATTAGGGCAAGACACTGAACAAGTTCAAGAGAACACAAATAGACATCCTATGAAGCCGTCAATGGTAAGTCCTCATAAGTTCAGTAGTATTTGAGGTCCTTTAACTTGAGCGATATGTTGGTTTCTAAGTAATCCATCATACTTTAATTCCATGGATGTCAGAAACCTTTTATGGTCTTACCGCTATATGTTAGGTATGGTCCGATACTCATAAAGTTTAGTGCGCGTAGATATAGGATCTATCAGCTTCAATAGAGAGTTGTATATCCTAATGCTCTAAGAATTGTATTTTAGGAAATCTTTATTTTTCTAAAAGTACGAACTCCAAAATTTTTTTTTTCGTAGGGATAAATAATATCACAAAGGTGTTTGTAGATATTGTTCATGAAATACAAATCTGGATAAAAGTTCATCAATGAACATATGGGATTTGATAGTATTGATCTATATCACTGCTCTTTAAAGATATAGGCGACAGAAGGATTATACATATATGACATCAACTTGTATGGTCCAATGCATTGATTTGTAATATATGTGATGTATATATAGGGCAACAGTCACGAACTCATGAAATAGTTCTATTTGACAAATTGGTCGCAGACCCAGGAAGTTCGATAATATAAAGTGTACTCATTATGCACTGAGGCAGCATACTAGATTAAATTGTTTAATTTAGTAAATTTCTGGCAAAACTAAATACTTGTTTCAGAAACTCTTGGGATGCATGCATATAAAGATTTTAGTGTTAAAGTACATTAATTAATTGACAATTATTGTTGACCAATCAAATGTTAACATATGACGCACAATAATCCTTCGGTTAAGTTGACGTAAGTGTGGGGTTACGTGAAACCTATTTTAGGTTAACTTGGTGATCAAATATTTATTGGTTAAATATTAAAATAATTTTTCTTGTTAAAAAGAAAATGTTGCTTTAAGAAAATAAATTGAATAAACACTTGGTATTCTTGGCTACAAGTGGCCAGCTTAATAACCTTTAAATGTGCCAAATTGTTTTGTTTATTTATCTTATAAAATACAAGACTTGATGGTTAAGCTTTAAATGAGATATTTGCAATAAAAACCAATTCATTTTGCTTGGTTTTAAGTGCTTGGACAAAAATGGTTTAAACAAAAGTTGTTTTGATTATTTTACACTAAATGAGCACAGGTTTTTATTGAGTGTTGATTTGTTTAGGGTGCATATATATAGTATATGTGTTCATAATTTAAAGTATACATGTCTTATATATATATGTGCATAACAAAAATATAAAAATTTACAATGAACACAATTATATATTAATCAAATTGATAACGAAATTAAGAATTAAACTCTTGAAGTCTTTGAATTAAAATTGATTGAAGTCAACTTGAAATGTAAACTTTGTTAATCCTAGTAATCAACAAGGGTGAGATTGATTATCTAGAATAACAATATGTTAATCCAGCAATTATTTAACAAATTAAACCTAAGTATTTAATTTTTGTTTGATTAACACTTAATCAATAAATTAAACACTTATTTTTGCTTAATTGATTTTTAAGCCTAATGAAAAGAAAACTTAATAATAAATTCAACAATCAAATTTAAAATAAGAAAATAATTTTCTTTTCTTTCTCTTTAGTAGTTGGCCAAATTAGTTAGCAAAAATTAGCTTAACCTAATTTTATTTCATTTTGCAAACATATATACAAATGAACTTAATTTCATTTTAATTTCATTTAATTTGAATTTACATTTAACTTAAACTAATTATAGTTAACATTTAACCTAGTTAGGTTAGTTTAATTTAACCCTTAAGTTAAATAAATATTTAAATAATCTAACACTAATTAACCAACTTTACCATAGTTAGGTTAACCATTTCTTAACCAATAAGTAAGATTAATATTAACTTTTAACCATAGTTAAGTTAACTTATTTATTTAACTATTAAATAAATAAATAATAATAATTATTCAACAATTAAATAATCATTAAGTAAAATTACTTTTATGTCCTTACTATGTTATCAATTTAATCTAAAATAAGTCCCACCACTTAACTATATACTTTAGTTAACTTAATCATAGTAAATTAATGAATTTTATTCTATTGAACTATTTTATAAGTATACTGCCCAAGTGCACAAAGAGTATATTTTATATTAGGGCTCCCGAGGTCTATGCCCGATTCCATAAGTCTGTAATCGATGTCCACGCACACGTTAAGGATATTACAAATCAGAGTGTTAGATCATACATGCTCAAGCTACTGTAGATTCATATAATCCTTTCGTCATGGTATCCTAGATGAGTAAGATATAGATCATCACCGTCAAATTCCTATAAACTCTTCTATGAACTTAACTCTAGATTCATACTTAATGAACAACATACGCAAACTCTTTTGCTATATTGTTCAACCTAGTGGCAAACTCTTTTCCTGGGGACATTGCTTATGGTCATAAGAATTTGTAAGATACAATTTAGGAGCATCAGATACACAATCCACCTATGTGAGCTAGCATGTTCAGTGTTTGTACACATCAAACTCTGTGAGTATCGAATTATACCCAGCAACACATAGCGATTAGACCATGAAAAGTATTTGATATACGTAGAACTAAAGCATAGTAGATAACCACAAGCCCACCATAGCGCTCACATTAAAGGGCCATGAAGACTACTCAACTCGATAAGACATTTCTTTGACGAATTCATAAGATATCTATTAGGGTCCTTATGAGTTTGATAAGTGTCCAGTCCTGACTCAATACCTATATATCTATACGAGCTTCCATTACGCTTATGGTCAACTAAAAATAATCATCTGTACTATATATATATATACATACACCCATCCATATAATTATGATTCACCGATAGACTCGTGCTGGTGAACATAGATCAAGAATACTATGCTTGAGAGCATACTTACATAATGACATTTTCTAACATCTATTGTAACTCTTTGCAATTATGTTATTATAAGTAGACTCTCAAGTCTTTGTTCCATTATAGACAAGGTTCTAACTCTTTAGATTCTGCTGACTCTTATAACCTATTACTTCTTAGCCCTAGTCTAAACCCCTTTCAACTCGATCTGAACTCCTTCAAATCATACAATATCTATAATGTTACAAGCTTTAATGCCATTTAATAAAGGTTATTAGTGATTTAATAAAATATTCATTGCATAAAATATTAAAAAATAAATATTCATACAAACAGGGATGACACGTAAGTACAAACCCTAGTAGACTCTCACCTGCTATAGTGTCATTCATACTAGTATCTAATACCCATAAACTCCACGTGTTTCTCAAATACTTTTGGAGTTAAAGGACTTAGTAAATAGATCTGCTACATTATTTATAGAATATACTCTACAAATAATTATATTTCTCTTATCCAATATCTCTCTGATTATGTGATATTTTCTTTTCACACGTTTAGATCTCTAGTATGCTCTTGGCTCTTTTTCTTATGCAATGGGTTCATTATTATTGCAAAACAATGGGATAGGGTATTTTGAACTTGGAAGTATTCTAAGTTTTATGACAAACTTATGTATCCATATTACTTCTTTCGATGCTTTTAGAGGTGGCTATGTATACTGCCTCAGTGGTAGAATTAGTTGTGGATCTTTATTTGGTATTTTCTTAACTCACCATAGCACCATTGAGAATAAACGTATACCCAGATATAGGCTTTCTATCATCTAAGTCAAACTAAAAGTTTAAATCTATGTATCCTCTCACCTGCAAGTCACTATCTCTATTAATAAGAAACTTGTCCTTTGTACCCTTAAGGTATTTAAGGACTAATGGTTATCACGTGGATAAGATAGATATCGACTAGTAACACTTACAACCATATTGATGTGAAGTCTCATGCACATAATGGCATACATCAAGCTTCCAATAGCTGATGCATATGGCATATTAGACATTCTAAATCTTTCATCTTCTATCTGAGGATACATTTTTCTCAAAAGATGAATAACATTTTGAAAGGCAAATTAGTTATCTTATAATTAGTGAAACTACACATTTCCAAGACATTATTAATATATGATAATTGGAGTCTTATCAACTTCATAGCTCTATCTCTATAGAGCTTTATACCCAATATAAAAGAAAACTCTCTTAAATTCTTCATAGAGAAATTCTTACTCAGATAGCTCTTGACTGATTATAAACATACTAATATCATTCACAATGATAAGTATGTCATCCAAATAGAGAACTAAGAAAACTATCTACTCCCACTGACCATTCTGTACACACAAGTTTCCTCTTCATTTTTAATGAAGTCAGACCATCTAATTATATTATCAAATCAAAGATTCTAGCTTAAAAAAGTTTTCCTAAGTTCATAAATAGACTTTTTCAGTTTATAGATTAGACCAGAGGTCAAGCTGAATGCAAAACCTTTAACTTATTCCATATATATTTCTTATTCGAGATATCCATTTAGGAACGCTATCTTTACATCTATTTACAATATCTCATAGTTAGAGTATGCAGCAAATACCAATAATATTTGAATTGACTTAAGCATCGTTACTAGCATAAAAGTTTTCTCATAATTTATTCCAGATCACTGAGTATAACCTTAGCAACCAGTCGGGCTTTATAGGTTTTAACATTTCCATTGGGCCACGCGTCTATTTGTAAATTCATTTACAACTGATAGAAACTATTTCTTTATGAAGCTGAACCAAGTCCCAGACTTAATTCAAATGCATAGAGTCAATTTCAAATTTTATGGTATCTTGCCATTTTCTTGAGTCGATGTCTAACATTGCCACCTTATTGGTCAAATGATCATTTTCTTCAATTAAAAAAGCTCCAAGCAAAAATTCAAGCATCTGACCATACTTGGCAAGTGGCCTAGACTTTCTTTCTGACCTACGTAGGGGGGTGTGTTAAAGGTATCCTGTTCAATTGAGCATGAGTTTTCATCAGTAGTTCATCTTGATTCTAATTAACTTCATCTAGTTTAATTCTTTTACAATCCCCATGATCCTTGTAAGCAACAAACATATTTCATTGTTCAGGATCATAGAATTAGTATCCTATTGAATTCTTAGGATACTTAATGAACTAATACTTGTACCCTTTAAGTGTAAGTTTATCCTTTTATATAACATTTATATAATCAAGATAGCCCTAAATCTTAAAATATTTAAGACTTAGTTTTCTTCTAGTCAATTTCTCATATAGAGTAGAGGGAATAGCTTTAGATGGAGCTCTATTCAATATGTGAGTATCAGTTTCTAAGGCATGAGCCCATAGATATTTAGGAATATCAGTAAAGCTCATCATCGATCGAACTATATCTAATAAAATTTATTTCCTTCTCTCTAATACACTATTATGTTGCAAAGCACCTGAAGGACTATATTGAGTAAGAATCACATTCTCTTTTAAATATTCAAAAACTTCATTATTTATGTACTCACCACCTCGATTTGATTGAAGGCATTTGATGTATATGTTGGTTTGTTTATCTACTTCAAGTTAGAACTCTTTGAACTTTTCAATACTTTGCATTTTTATAGATGATTTTTCAATAAAAAGGTCGGTTTAGCTTAAATAGGGTGACTACTAGTTAAGGATGGTTATATACCTAGTTTGACTATACAGTTTTATCCAGTTTGTGAATCATGTATTCAAGAAAACTCTTTGAACTTTTCAAAGGTTTCTAACTTGTGTTTCAAAAGAAACACATACTGTATCTTGACGAATCATCTATAAAAATGCAAAGTATTAAAATCCACCCATTGCTATGTGATTTATTAGACTGCATATATTGCTATATACCATTTTCAACAAATCCGAGGTACGATGTCCAACACTAGTAATTGAAGATTTGGTTAGCTTTCCTTGAATACTTGATTCACAAACTGAATAAGGCTGTATAGTCAGACTAAGTATCTGACCATCCTTAACTAATAGTTACCCTATTTAAGCTAAACCAACCTTTTTATTGAATAATCATATACAAGCCTAAGTTGTGAGTTTAAATATCGTAAACACCTTTAGCATTATGAACGCATAGCTATTTGAAATATGATTAGGAATGTTGAGTTAGGTGGTGTAAAGGTGAAAAAATATCAAGAATTAGCAAGTGCCAAGTTCAAAAAAACTTTTAAGTTTGGGAGTGTGGTGCTTAATTGCTATAAAAATAAAAAAAAAACAAAAACAAAGAAACATTTGTACTCATAAATAAAAGAGATTTTAAGTAAAAGGGCTAAAGTTTAGGGGAAATTTAAATTGTAGGTAATAAGTTCAATAGGAAGCTATGTGGGTTTAGTGGAGAGATGTATGAAAACTTAGCCTATGGTAGTATTTTGTAATTAAAAGTTATGTCAAGACAACACTTTTGCCTATAAACTTATGTTTTCGAATTAATCTAGGTTGAATTCAATTGATACTTGCTTATTTCATACACATACAGTGATTACTCATAAAGGAGAAGGAATGTGCTTAATGGTAGTACTTGTGAATTATCAAGAGTTATTTGTCAATTTCAGATGATTTAAAGTTAAGTGAAGCAATCCCTAAGACAACTAAGTAACCATCAAATCAACCCAACCATGTGAATAGCTTCTATATGTATGGAATTTTCTTATTTTCTTTTATTGTCATGATCGGTCAATTAGTTAGTTAGTTAGGTTGTCTTCAGCGTGTTATTTTCTCTAACTTATATACAACTATCTAATTTTTTTCTTGCTACAATTCTGCACTTACACCCTATTTATACATGTCTGAATTGACTTACCCTAGATAGTATCTTAGCTACCCCTTTGACTTTTGATGTATTACATAATATCTAGCTTTTCTATATTTTTTTACATGTTTTCCTATGAAATTCATTATTTATCTTAGACTTTTTAGATTTAATTCAACTACCACTTAAATTTTATTAAACGATATTGATAGATGTAAATTAGACATATATTTTGACCTCATGTTGACTTATATTTTTGCCCGTTTTAAAGCAATTTCATGTTATTTATACATCAAAATGTAAATTTTGTAAAATAAATCAAGAAACGGCTTTCAAGAAGAAATTGGAAGGAAACATAAAAAATAAAGCCATAAATTGGAAAGTTAGAGAAAGGAGTGCAAAAAAGGACGAATGTCTCTGCATTCTCCATACCAACACTGCAACTGTAGCAGTTATTGGATGAATTGTTATGATTTGTGTTATATGCCATCCCATTTTTGTATTAATACTTTTTAATATTCAATTAGTATTTTATTAACTTACTAATTATATTTTGTATAAGGTAAGATGCTAATAATATTTCAGACACTATATGATTTGAAGAAGTTTAGACGTAGCTCAAAGAAATTTGTAATAATGCTGAGAGTTAGTTACTGAGAACTGTAACTACTAAGAGTTACATGTATAAGTATCAGAAAAATCTAAAATGTTAGAGTCTTGTCTAAAATGGACAAAAACCCTGGGCATGCCAGTAATGATATGGCTATAATAGGGTTACAAATAGTACTAAAAAATGTTATAGTGCAATTATGTTCTCGAATGTTATGTTTCTAGTCTTTTCTGATGCAGGTTTGTCAGTAAAAATATTATTTAATGTAAACTGATGTATGTCTATATCTAGATGGTCCAGATGATTAGGCTTTGTAAACTATGAGCTTAATGGAAGCTCATATATATATGTAAGAATTCAGTGAGGATTAAGTACTTAACAAGCTCAATCAAAATCTCTAATAGAATCCTATAGAGATGTAATCAAATGATCATTTCAAGCTAATTAGTATTCGTGTTCCCTTGACCTCAACATCACGGTAGACTTGTGAGTGATCCATCATACATAGGTTCCATGCATCTTAGAGACTTTTTATGGTCTGACCACTGAGTGTCACTGGATATGGTCCAATACTTATGGAGTTGATATGTATAGATATTGAATTCATCAGCTTATATAGGTGAGTAGTATATCGAGACACTCTAAGATTGTGTTCTAAAAAATCTTATGGCCATAAGTAATAAACCCATCAAAGTGCTTCTTATTGGAGAAGCAATATCGTAAATGTGTTTATGAATATTGTCTATAGAAATACGAATCTGGAGATAGTTTCTATAGTTGAGCATATAGAGACTTGATGGTGATGATCTTTGTCTTTGCTCTTCTAAAATATAAATGACTGAGGGATTATATAAATATATATTAACCCTAACTTGTACAGTTCAACACATTATTTTTTTATTTGTATAATGTGTGTATGGGTCATCGTTTACAATCTTATAAAAGGATTTTATAGGACAAAATAGGCATAAACTTAAGGATTCTTAATATATGAAGTGTACTCGTTATACACTAAGGTAGAGCACCAAGTCGAATGGTTTTATTGGGGTAGTTCTTAATAAGCCATAATTATTTTAGGGTCTTTTGAGCAATTGTTAGGGTTTAAGTGTTAAAACCTTGGATGTTGTCAAGTAGGCCCTACAACTTCATCCTTTCCATTAGATGCCACATATTATGCCATGAATTTTTTATGGTATGACATATGGCATAAAATAAATTGCATATTTAATTATTAAGTATAATTTTCAATTGATGGCATAAGAAGTTATATTTTGGTCATGTTGAAAATGAATAAATTATCATGCTTAGGAGTAAGTATATTTTGGCTGAATCAAGTTTAATAAGCACGCGATAGCTGATTTATATTCGTTTTCAAAGCCAAAATCAATGTCAAGCTAATTCTTTAAGCATGAGCTACCTAAATTATATTTGTTTAAATTTTTTATTGTCCATTGTCATGAACAATATTCGGCCAAGTCCTTGTTTGATATGATTCATGCTTTAAACAACCACGACAATGCAAATTTATGCATTGTCATGCTTTATATAGTTTCACCCCTAAACTTGCAAATTATTGGAAGGATGGGTGGCCAAAATTTGCTATATAAATGGGCCATTAGTCCATTTACAAGATAAGTGAATGACAAGTAAATACAATTCAATATTTAGCTTAGGCCGAGATACAAAATAGTGAAGCAAGTGTTGCCTCAATTCAAATTCTATCGAAAAAAAATTAAGCTACCATTATAGCTTAAGGAGTCCCGCCTTATCCTAAACTACAATTTCCTCAAAGCACGCTTCAAGGATGAGTTTTTTGTATCTCATTAGTATAATGAGATGTATTGTTAGCATTTGTTATCTATATTATACATGTGTAATGGGTAAATTAAAATTAAAATATACACACTCGCCCTGTATAGCACACCACCATGAATGCCCTAAGATTGTTATTCATAATGCCTCAGCGTTCACATAGTAGAGTAATTAAGGGGTGTCAACAATGTGAATGTCATAGTGTGAAGTACAAAGTAAATAATGCTCCCACGCTTTTTCAGCAACACAACGGCACGAAGAACGCCCCAACATTGAGAAAGTAAATGTGGCATTAGTATGATAATGCAGCAAAATGTTGCAACATTCTAAAGAAAATGCTGTATCATTGTGGTTTTTACTAGAAGTACAAAAAAGTCACTTTTTAGAGTATGCTAAGGGCTATTTGACGTTTCAACTTCATATCTCCTTTAAAGTAGGTCATCCTAAGCCCAAAATTCATATGTTTTAGTCAAAATAAATAGGAAACAACACTTGGAATCATTTAGGGAAGAGAACAACATAATCAAGAAAGTCGTGACTTTAAGAAAGATCATTCAACCAAGTTTAAGGGCTGATTTGGAACTTTATATTCTGCAATTTTTGGGTTTGAACTTGATTGTATTATGATTTTCCTTGTATTTCTTCATTTTTCTTTTATTATGTTGAACTAAAATAAGTTTTCTAGGATTTTAGTTTTGAACCCAAATTTGTGCTTATAAATAACTTTATCTTTGAATGTTTCAAACTTGGTTGCTATTCAATTTGTTTTTGCTTAATACTTTTAATTAACCTGGCCAGTTATAAGTTGACTTTTGGTTCATTGAGATAAACTCTTAAAAGGCATCTTGATAAATATCCTAGGACAAATTGCTGTATGATTGTGACATAATAGTTATGAGTTGTAATTTAAGATAGAAAAATACATAATTAGCATGTATGGTTAAAATAGTTTTTGCTTCGTGAAACTTACCTTAATTGTATTATCATAGGAATATAGGTATTGAGTTAATTTGGGTATAATCACTCGACATCGAAAGAGGCTTACGATAAGTCGTGTTGTACGCAATAATCGATTAAGGGGTTAGCATTTAGAGTATATCATAAACAAACAAATTTTGGGAGATAATTGTAATCCTAGCATTGTCACTCATTGATTTTCTTATGTTTTTACTTTCATATTTAAATATACATTTAGTATGAATATTATTTTAAGTTAATTTTTAAAGAAACAATTATCTAGATAAAAGCAAAGGGATAAATTTTGTGCTTGAATTAGAAAATTAATTAAGTCATAGTGAAATTGATACCCCTCAGCTTTATTACTTGCCAACAATAGCGTGCATTTGTGCTTGATAAAACATATATATATAGAATAGTCACTTGCATTGAGACATATTTATTTCTCTTTGATATTTTCTAAATTTCTCTAGAAAATGCATTCAATTTTCAATACTCCTCTTTCATGCATTTTTAGAGCGGATTTGTCTTGAGATTGTCATATACCATACTCATTATTCTTGGTGAGGATTCTATAAATGATCTTGCAAGCTTTTTCCCAGTAGGGACCTTATTGGTCTTTTTGTCTTAAATATTTGTGACCATATTTATGCTCAAAATATAACGCGGCTATCGCAGTATAGATTGAGGTGTCGATCCCACGAAGAAGCTCTTGGCAAAATAGGTTGATGAAGTAAAATATTAAAGCAGTAGCAAAGGATAAAATTAATTGATTTAAGTGGATGAGATAGACTTGTCTATGATTTGAAGGAAATGTCTTATGATAATTCAAACAAGGCTTCGAGAATCACAATTATACTTTATAAATCTACTCTACACTTTGATTCAATGCTTATAACTCAATTGAAAGTTTCACATCCCAAACAATCAATCGGAAGATAGGAAAATATAGCATATTTGATAACACATGTATTTGATGTAATTAAACTCTTTGCAAGCATTAACATACATCATGTTCATTTATACAAGTTATCTAAGATCGACAATATATCACTTTGACAATATTGCAGTAAAAGATTAACTTGAATATCAAACATTTATTGCCCTTACATGTTATCCAAGATCGACAATATATCAAATTGACAATACTGTAGTAAAAGATTAACATATAAAACAATGTAACTAGTAACAATTATAAATCAACATGAATCACATAAGAAAAGCATGACTGAACATATATGAGACATGAGAATGATAACCTCTGGATTATAGAAAATAAAATAGATAAGAGTTTAATCAAAACCAAACTTACAACATTTGTAGCTCTTGACACCGAATCAAAGCATGGAAGTAGATTTATTACACATAAAAGTTCATCTCTTAGCCTTGCCAAGAACTCTAGCCTAAATTACAATACATGTTAATGAGAAGAAAATAAGAGAGAATTATCTATTTTTAAAAACGTCCTAAGTGTCTCCTTATATAGGCAATGAATGGACATATGTTATGGATGACATCAATCTTCAATAATTTTAAGCCAATAACTCGTTTATCCACTTGCAGTACATTTTTGATAATGTCAATGACCGATTTAGCTTCTATAGCCAACACGAAAGCTGTAAAATTTTACTCTTCTTTCCATAGGCACCAATTTCATGCAAATTGGATGAGTATCCAATGAGATATGAGCAAAATTCCAAAGATACATCAGAATTCGGCCAACAACCATTTTACCCACTTGCAATGCGATTTGATCCATGATAACGGCTGATTTGGACTTTACCATCAACATACGAGTTGTTGATAGTTAAGTCAAAAATTCACAGCTTCAAGAATTATACCAATTGAGTACGTATTTTGTGAGATACGGTCCAAGTACGTGAGTTGGGTCAAGCTGGGCAGGAGTTGTAGTTCGATTCTGTTGTATCTCAATTTTTGGCCCATAACATGTTGGATTTGGCTTTTCCACTATTCTTCAAATTTGTGTAAGATTGAGTCATGTTGCACTAGGTTCAAGAATTTCTTCATTTCGATTTCTACATTGAGAGTTATGTCTATTTTACCTAAACCTGTCCAAATAACATTCATTAATCACAATTTAAGGAGAACACTTTATTTCAAGCTAAAAGTATAGAAAATACTAAAATTAGTGACATTAAATGGTGATTGAATCTCTTAACAACATGCATTTTTATGTGTTCATCACAGCCCCCAACCAGCTTTTTGGCTCGGGATTTCAAGTTTTGGGAAGCTGTCCCTTTTCGCGTCTAGCGCTGCGGCGCTGGAGACCCAGCGCTGTGGCGCTGGTCTTCTGTGTTGAGCGCCGCGGTGCTCAGCCCTGGGCGCTACGGCCCTGGAAGCTCCCCGTGATTTTCTTCTTTTCCTTCGCATTTTTAAGTCCCATTTTACTTCCCCTTTCGTGTTCCACACGTCCTAGACTTCTCCATACGTGTCCCACACATTCTAGACTTTTTGTGACTCTCCACTTTGATATTCATCTCAATTCTTGTCCAACCAAGATTGTTGAATCACTAATTTTCCAACAATTCCCCTCCTTGACCAATGCTCACTAGCATGGTCTATAAGTCAAGTCCCCGGCTTAACTAAGGCTCTTGCGACTACGGTCTCTAAATATTCTTGAATGTTGATGTCTAGAGTAGTTCAATGTTATGATCTTCCATGTCCCGAAGACACCATGGCCATAATTTACTGACCATATCCCCGACAACGGCGCCAAAAACTTGAATGTCTAATTTATTGACCTAGCGCAAGTGCACGCTTTTTGTATCAAGTAATATAGGACTAAGTCCAGATTATCGATCCCACAGAGACTATTGTTTCTATTTTCTTCAATCGAATACTACAATTACTCTACTTTACTTTTATCCAGACTAGCTTCAAGGATTGAGTTTAACTAACTAAATTATTGCTATTGAACCGAACCTAATTAAAATATTGCAAATACTTAGAGATAGAATTCACTTAATTGATAAGTAATCTAGGGTATCGACTCATCCCCTAGTAGTTCACTGAACCCTTTAACCCCTTAGTTATTTTTCTTTTTATCAATTGATTGGCTAGACACTGATTTCATCATAAGCTTCTGTCGACAGTCGAATGATAATATCACGCCCTAACAATTACCTATATGTCTATGGTAATCCGAATAAGATGCAACTCATTAAGATTAAGTCTAATCAAAGCATACATGCTACCTAGGTATATGTCTATCCTAGATGGAACTCATAGATGTTACCCTATGATCATGTATCAATCTACTATAGGCTAAACACATGATTCCTTTCGTCAAAGTTATCATGGTTTCTAAACAATCAAAATAATGATCAAGTATAATGAAGCATTAAACATAGATAGATTGAATCAATTAAGGGATAAAAGTTCATAACTAAGAGTTTAAATAAAATTAATTACATACTAGGTTCAATAACGTTTAACCCTAGATCAAGAGAAATTAGCTCATGTTCAAAACAAGAATATCAAAGCAAAAGTATGAAAATATAATAAACGAAATCATCTCTTAAAAGTAAGGAATAAAACAAAACAAGTGATCCCCTGAGTTGTTCTTCTTCCTCTTGTCTTAGTTGCTCAAGAGTTGATTCCCCAATCTTCAATAACTTCACCTTGATTTCTTAGCTTGAATGTGTGTTTGTTGCTTGTGTTATTCTCCTTGCTAAGCCTCTCTATTTTTACCTCAAAAGAGTGTTTTTGTTGCTATGAGAAACCCTAGGCACGAGGAGCTTCGAATCCCCCCCCCCCAATAGGCGAGTTTAGAAGGGTATTTAAACATCCGCATGGGCACCGCGGCGCTAAGGGCTCAGTGCCGTGGCACTGGGCATGAGTACAGGTCTGTCAAGACATCGATGAGCACCGTGGCGCTGGGTGCTGAGTTCTGCGGTGCTCACATGCTATTCTGGGCACTGCGGCGCTCAGATCTGAGCGCCGCGGCTCCCAGCCACATGTTGCTGCGCTACTTTCGTATTTTGAGCATAACTTTTTCGTTTAACGTCCGATTTGCCTCCCGTTTATTCTTATGCATCACATTTTCCATCGTACATCTGTTTATGACCAGAAAACACAATTAAATAGTCAAATTCTTATTATTTGGAGAAAAATATAAAAATTAAGTACAAATCCTACTAGTACTTTTATACCCCTATCACATTGTCACTCATTGATTTTCTTATGTTTTGACTTTCATATTTAGATATATAATTTAGTATGGATATTATTTTTAGTTAATTTTTAAGGAAACAATTATTTGGATAAAAGCAAGGGATAAATTTTAGTGCTCGAGTTAGAAAAATAATTAAGTCATGGTGGAATTGATACCCCTTATCTTTTATTACTTGCAAACAATAGCGTGCATTTGCGTTTGATAAAACACATGTATAGAATAGTCACTTGTGTTGAGACATATTTATTTCTTTTTGATATTTTCTAAATGTTTTTAGAAAATGCATTTAATTTTCAATACTCTTCTTTAATGTATTTTTAGAGTGGATTTGTCTTGAGATTGTCATGCACCATACTCACTATTCTTGTTGAGGATTCTATAAATGATCTTGAAAGCTCTTTCCCCATAGGGACCTTTTTGGTTTTTTTGTCTTCAAATTTCTATGACCACATTGCCTATTCCGTAGTTTATCGTTTTGCAGTATTGAGGAAATTTAACTGAAATTGTCATTTTTTATACAATTTATTTCAAGTGCAAGGTAAGTTTTTTCTTATCTAATAAAACAAAGGTGAAAAATATTACTACGCATTTCCCAAAAAAGCGAAGAACCTACTTACCACCATAATATATATATATATATATATATTTGTATAAGATAAAGTTTCCTAATTTGGATCCTTAACGGTCAAATTACTTCTTGTCTCTACGTTATTCTTTTTATTGATTAATACACCCTTTATCTTCTTGGAAGGAAAAAAAATTTTGCTGCTTAAATTAATATTTGTAGAAGAAAAAATGTGTTCATTTACGAAAAAATATATATACAAACAAGTAGGATTTTATTGTTTGCTGTATGAATAAATGAATCATTCATAATGAATGAATAATAGTCTATTTTTATAATGTATAAGCTTAATTCTTTTTTTTAAAGTATAAATATATAAATTCAATTTAAACTTTGATTGATTGATGGAGAAATTTTGAAGAAAAGTAAGAAAAAATAATATTAAAAAAGATAAATCATGTATAGGAAAGCACTCGGAAGTTTTATTCCTAGTAACAGAAAGACAAACAATATTACATTATAATCATACTTGGAAAACGGGGTTCAGGCTATTAGGAGCAGAGATTGCACCAACGACCTAGTCCCGAGCCATTTACAAATATTATTTTATTCTTTATTAATGAAAAAGTTTATTAGAATAATATATATTAAATCAAACTGAGCTCGACATCCTCTGAACCATTAGTAGATGAACTTATCACATCATACATATTATTAACTCTTTATTATTGGCAAACTTTATTAGTAATTATTTATATTTGACTAGCTTTGACGATTGAGTAGTGCTAGGAGGATATGCAACATATTCCTCTAGCTTCCAAAAGCCATTATCCATTTGAATCGTCATCCCCTTGTGTTCCTGCAAGTCCATGCAGATAATTCTCCAAATTATGCCAAAACAATGGAAGAGAGAGAAGGGGCATATCATTCTTCGCTACTATGATTTAGTAGTGTCAATTTTTAACTCTTGCCCCATGTCAACTAGCCAAGAGGTGGAAGAGTAGGAACAATATCGTAGGCATTTTTTATGTGTAACAGATGAAGATTGTTGAGTCCTTGATATACAATCTTGAAGCCAGAGTCTCCAAGGTGGGTGCTAGCTAACACAATTGATGTAGCCATGCATCCGGTGCCTGAGCCTGTAGGCTCGTTATATCCCTTGGCAACACGTTCAGTGTTGCCAGAGCTGACCCCAAACCATGGCCAATTACAGTTATACTGATTTCCTCGTCCATGTATTTATCAAGCAGCGAACTAACAACACTCGGGACCAGCTTACACAAGAACACATATTACAACTTTAGTATATCGTCATTTAGTGATAAACTGAACAACGTTAACAACGATACAAGCAAATTTGATAGTAAATTAAAGATCAATATTTGTTTCACATTCTATTTCCCTAACAATTCTAAATATTTTTACTTATCTAACAATTCTTCAAGTGTGGATGCTTTCTCATTCTTGAATTTCAGTTTTCAATATGGCTTTTTATGGTGCCATATTGAACTATATAACTCTACAGCTTCAATTTTTTTTTGTCATGCCAATAATTGGGCTAGAACCGAATTCTTTACCTATATTTAATAAGATCACAAACAAAAAAAGCGTTGTTCTCTAGCACTAGTCTTAGTGTACGCATTAGTGAGTCTGATTTTTTTGTAGATGGAGAGAGCCATATTCAACCTTGGCATCATTGGTGTCCCTAAGTATATCTAAAGCCGAGGTTAAAAAGAATTCAAAGTCTTTGAACCACTCAGCTTCACCCCTGAATTTGTGATGACCCAATTTAAACCTAACAAGATATTCTCCGCTTTGGGTCTAAGCCTGCATGGTTTTATTTCTAAGTTTTATGCAAGCGTCCTTTGCCTAAAATGCGTCTTTCCAATTAAGGTTTCGGTCACCCTTATAAAATTAGCATCTCTCTCATGCCTTGTCAATGTAAGATTTGCCTAAGGTGTCACATACACCTCTTTAGAGACTCAGTATCTTAATTGAGGTTTTCTCAACCAATGCCTAAAAAGACATCGAGAGTGGCTCTGATACCATTTGTCATTACCCAACTTAAACTTAATATAATATTTTCTGCTTTGGGCCCAAACCTGCACAGATTTATTCTTGGGCTTCATGTAAATATCTTTCACCAAAATTGCATCTTGCCAATTAGGGCATGGTTGACCCCTTATAAATTTAGCATCTCTCACATGCCTTGGTGATGGAGAATTTGCCTAAGGTGTTACAAAAAATTTGGACCATTTCTTGATTTGTGCATGTCATCTATGTGCAGGTGTAATATCCAATCCCTATTAGTAGTATTGGCGCCTAGATTTCGGTATAGAGCAATAAAGACATCGTAGGATTACCTGATTTTAACCCTATTAGAAATATTTTCTTTATGGTGCGTGTGAAAGATATTAGACCTAATTTGATAATTTCATACTCGATCGGAGCGTCAGACGACCTATAATATTTTTTGAATTTTTCTTTATTAGCTTGGAAAAGGAAATTCTAATTTACTACATAAATTTCTATTTAAAGGTTATGTATGGAATAAGTCTTTATTGAGAAACATAATTCATATATTAGAGAATGGACCAATTAGAAGAAATCTCATGGATTGCCAAGTTGAAAATTCTAGTTATAAGTGTACTCCCTAAAGCATAAGTATCTCTAAGTATTTGTTATAACTATTCGTGCTTATAAAGTGCTAAAAATATTATTATAAATAAAGTTGAACTCATTCCTAAACTTAGATGACAAAAACTATCTCAAGTATCCATCATTTGCTAGGGATTTGTAAAAATAAATTCAAACATGTATTTTATTTCTTTTCAAATACTCATAATCATCTTAACAACCTAAAAATAATTTACCCACAAAGACAACCATTCAAATCATGTAGCAAAAATAAATACAAGAAAGTGTTTTTTACCCATAAACTTAAATTAGATATTATCCTCAATATTAAAAAAATAAAGAATTGAGAACAAGAGACTTCACTTATAACTGAAATATAAGCAATGCACTCTTTATTATCTAATAATGTAACTAAGGTGTTCTTTGGCTCTACTTATAATTGCTTGTGCTGCTTCATTGAATGCTTGACTTGCTATTTTATTCCTAAAAAGAAAAAAAATAAAGTAACTAAAGCTAAAATTAAGAAAATGTAAAAATGAAAAATTGCTTGGGTTGTCTTCCAAAAAGCACTTGATTTTGCGTCATTGGTTTGATGGGCCTTTTTCTATTCTTATGGTGGATCAAAGGTGCTGGTGGAAGAATTTTTGTATGTGATCTTACTAGCTTTCTTTTATTTTGACTTCCATATCTTTGCTATTAAACCTTAGGCAGTAGCTTTTACCTCTTTCACCTTATACTCCTAAAAATTTTAATCTTAAATCGGGGGAGTGGTTCATCATTTCCTATCTCTTTGATCCTTTCTTCACACTACTGCTCCTTCTTTTTCTTTCTTATCTTTCTATGCCTTAACGCATTCTTTTGCATGTAAGGATTAAATATCTTTATGTCATTGACTTGCTTGGCATTTGGGTACGCCACATCTATGCTACAACAATCTTTACTTTATGATGGCAACTTGATTTCCTTGAAGACTTTGAATGTGTGAGTGTCATCTTGTACCCTCATGGTCAATTCTCTTTTTTGCACATCAATAATTGTTCTTTCAGTGGCTAGAAATGGTCTTCCAAGAATTATAGGAATTTACCTGTATTTTTCTGTGTTTAAAATAATAAAATCACCAAGGAAGATAAATTTATCCACTTTAACAAGTAAATTTTTAATGATTCCCTTGGGATATGTGAGAAATTGATCTACTATTTGAAGTGCAATGTTGGTTGGTTTAACTTCTTTTAGTCTTAATTTGTTATAAATGGATAGCAATATAGCATTGATGCTGGCTTTTAGATCACAAAGTGCTTTCCTAAAAACATGGTTTCCAATTGAGCATGGTATAGTAAAGCTCCTTGTTTTTTTTTAACTATAGCTTTAGCTTCTTTAGAAGGATGGTGCTACACTTCTCTATTAGTGCAACAATCTTGAAGTCTTCTAATCTTCTCTTCTTTGATAGGATATCCTTCACGAATCTTATATAACTCAGCATTTGCTCTAACACATTTGCAAAATGAAGAATAATATGTAATTTCTTAAAAGCATCAAGAAACAAAGAGAATTGCTTATCTAGCTTATTCTTTTTCAGCTTCTGAAGGAATGGCGGGATAGGAATGATTGTTTGTATGGGTTACTGCTAGTATTTCCTGCAGCGTTTTTACTTTTTTGTTCTTCAGGATCTTTTTGTACTTGAATACTTATTTATGGGCTTTTTTATATTTCTGTATATTCTTTTTGACTTGTCAACTATTGTAATCTTTGAGGAAAATGTATATGTAGTCTATAAGATTGTACTTTATCTTGCTGAACCATCGTTTCTATTTTTATTTTTTGTCTCTAAAAGTGGTGGTTGAGGTATGTTGTCATTCAAGATCTTATCAAATCTTAAGGAGATAGCTTGGCATTGCTCTATATTTCTTGAATTGACTTTGGTGCTACTTGATAGGGTTCCTTAAAGGCATTTCTTCATTACTGTAATGAGTTGCCGTGATTGATTCTTTAAAGCTCTAAAAAAGTTTGACTTTGAAGCAGTGCATCCATGCTTGTGTTTAGAAGCTAGAAGGAGCATTGGATTGTTGCCATTTCTTATTATTGCTCTATGAAAAGTTAAGGTAGTTCGTTTATTTATAGTTATAGAAGTTTAAGTTAGGATTATTGCAGTTGTAGTTTCTTAAATATTATGCTGTTTTTTATGAATTGCCCATTAGCATGGTTGTCTTTGTATATTTTTTTAGTGATTGGTTGACTATTGAGGACATTTAACTCCCAAGGTGCTTAATTGTTTGGTTAAGAGGTCAATGTGGGCCCTTAATATGGTTAATGTCATGTAGTTCGATGATTTTTCTAGAGGTTGCTCTTTTAGTATGCCATTGGTATGCATTGAATGCTATATCATCTAGTAAATCATAAGCTTTATTGGCAGATTTGTTTATCAGTGCTTCTCTAGCTATAACATCTACTATTGTTTGCCATTGGCTAGCTAATCTATTGTTGAATGTTTGTATAAACAACTACTTGGAACTTCATAGTGAAGGCATTTTCTTTGTATATCTTTGTATCTCTCCCATGTCTTATAAAGAGATTCTTCATCTAGCTATAGAAAGGATGTGATGTCATTCCTCATATTGACAATTTTTATGGGTGGAAAGAATTTGGCAAGGAATTATTTATTAAGATCATCTTATGTAGTCATGAATCTAGATAAAGTGATAGTAGCCAGCTTTTTACTTTGTCTCTCAAGGAAAAGGGAAACAATCTTAGTCGGATTGTATCATTGGACACCTCATTGTATGTGAAAGTGTTACATATCTCTAAGACATTGATGATGTACATATTTGGATCATCATTGTGTAGTTCAATAATTTGAACGGAATCCTTGAGCATTTGAGCCGTGCTTAGATTGATCTTAAAGTCGTTAGCTTGAATAGTTGAGCTTTGAATACTTTAATGGATTCCATTAACTAAGGGATAATTTTTACTTTTCTCCAAGTATCGAAATAATATATTTCCAGTAATTATTTAGAAAAATCAAAATATAAAAATGAATTTGGAATATATAAAAGTAAGAGTACAATGTAAAGAGTTATGAAAAATAGAAATAATGAGAAAAACTAGGGTTAATACAATCCCTCAATATGCATTCTGATAACTAATCTTATAATATTTAAATCCTTTAATTCTTGTTATTGGTCAATGTTCACGAAATTATACACACTCGAATTTGTAACCGCAAGTGCACAGGTCGTGAGCAAGTAATAAAGTGATGAGTGAGTATCGTTCCCACGAGGATTGTGTCCTAAATTGATGCTAACTACTATAATGTTGGCAACCTAAATTTATTTAGGCTAAACTTAAGGATAAGTTGAATTGTTGAATTATTGAATTAAAAGCAACATAAAACTAAATAATTTGGTAAATTAAAGAAAGAGAGATCTATGGCTATGGGGTTCTAGGGACTTGATTTTCCTCTATTATTCCTATGGCCTTTGTCATTAGTGATCACTAACTAATTTTATACATTCATTAGTCCAGGGTGTATGATTAATCTCATTCCCTCTCCTGAGTGCCGAATGAGATACTATGCATATACAACTAAGTTGATATCCCTATCTAACTCGTTATACATACACGCATTAAGCTACCCTTACGCGACTACCCTAAATTTATTAGTCTCCTAACTTAACAAACTCAAAGTTATGATTTTTACAACTAACATATAGATTAAACTTTCCCAAGCACATAACTCAAATGTTCAAATCATCCAATCTATTTCCCAATGCAATTAGAAGCATGAAGCGCATAAAACACATAAGTGAATAATACAAGATAGTCATTAACTACAAAATAACATCAACACATATTATTTAATAGAGTTTCATTAAGGCCTAGAACATATGATCTAACAACAAAATGATAATCTTATGATATGGTGAATCCTATAAAACGGGATCCTAGAGCATTGATTTCATTCTATTCCTCCTATGTTCTTCCTATCTAGCATTTCGTTCAATTCATTAATCAAGGACTTAAGACTAATCTCATTCCCTCTCCTGAGTGCTGAAGGAAATACTATGCATACATATTCAAGTTGACATCCCTATCTAACTTGTTTACATTTACATACATTACGCAACCCTTAAATTGATTACCCAAGGATTAATTTCATTACCTCTCTCAAGCGTCAAATGAAATCCAAGGCATAATGGCATGCCCAAAGTATTTGTGCCTGTCACGCATATTATCAAACACTTGACGTGCACCATATGTAAATACTAAGGAAATCATAGTGATTACCTAAGTATTATTAGCCTCCCGACTCAATAATAACCTAAGGCTATATTTCTCCCAAATATAATAAATGGGTCAAGCTCTCCCAAGCATCAATCCATAAATCCACAACAACCAATTCATTTTTCAGTCAATTGGAAGCATTAAGCATAGAGAAACATAAATGAATTAAACAAAAATATACTAAATCATCAAAACATAATATAAATAAAACTACATCAAGCTTTAGAATTAAGTTTAATCACATAAAAAATCCAACCATAACTAAAATTATCTAGAAATCCATAGATGCAACTTATTATTCAAAGTTGGAAATTTAAACAAAAGAGAAAATACAAAGAAAAGAAAGAGAAGACCGAATTTGGGGATGTCTCCAAGGTTTCAATCCTTCAAATGTCTTCAATGATGCTCAAGAAACCTTAGAGACATCATTTCTTCTCTTTAAATTTGAACTCAAGCCTTGTTCTCTTTTGCAAATTTCATGCCTCCCTTTTGATTCCTTGAAAAATGGCTAAAGGGTAGTATTTATATATTTTAAATTAGAGCAAGAAAAAGGGGGTTAAAATAGGTAGTGGTCCTTGAGCCTCGAGCATTCTGCCAATAGAGCCCGTTTTGGTGCCTGGACGTCACTTTTTGGCGCCTAGGTGCCAAATCCTGGGTGATTTGGTGCTTGGGCGCCACTTTCTAGCGCCAAATCCTGGGTGATTTGGCGCCCGGGCACCACTTTCTGGGGCTATGGCACCAAATACTATTTTTGTCAGTTCATCCGACACTGTTCATTGCATTGCAGCATTTTGGTCTTTTACTTATTTTCTTTAAATTTTCATCCAAAATAACTCAATTAACTTGAAACCTACAAAATGAAATTAATATATATATATATATATATAAAGCCATAAATTCACATTTTAAATGAACAATTATCAAATTAATAGGGGTGTAATATCATATATAAAATGCGCTTATCAGTCAAGACACTATTGTATTCATAAGCCTCTCACAAGGTCATGCACGTATACCTTAATTTATCAAATTTATATATTTCTATGGTACATATAATAAATTAAGATTCATTAAGAATAAGCCTTATTGATCATATATACCAATGAGCTATATTACTATGAGAATTTGAAACTTGTATATTTAACTTATGTAACTCAATAATCATGCATCAAATTGCCTAAGTCTAAATATAATGATGCCCCTTCTGAGTTTATCAAAATATTACCACTTCATTCACTACATATTGGCTAAATATATTGATGCATTAAGAACATGTAATTTGAATAACCAAGGACTAAGTTTATTAAATATTAGAAAGATATGGCAATTAAACACATATATTGAATTCAAGTATTAACCTTAGAAAAAAAATTTAATTGGCAAAATTAATAAGGAAACATGATATAATCAATACCAAGCTAATATAGAGGTTGAACTGCTCTTGGTTAAATGGCCAAGAAACTCTTGCTGTCAAAGCATGCCTTGAATTTCACTCGATCATTGCTTTAATTGTATTCCAATTGCTCTCTAAAATTTATATTGTGTTTCATTCGAGTATCTTGGGTGTTCTTGAATGCTTATTAGAACATGAGATCCTAAAGGGGGGAGATTGTCAAATGCCACATCACTGGTAAATGTGAGTTTAGGATGGTTTATAAGGCTTAGATTTTCTTAAATAAGTTGATGCATTTTGGGTTAACAACACAAGCGTAGGGATTAACTAACTTTCACGAGGATGCAAAGTCCTAAAGGAAGGGAGATTTGTTACATCCTGCATTGGACATTAAGATAAGCCTAGGATAGCTTATAAATTTTGGTCCTCTTAAATAAGTAGATGCGTTTTTGGTAAATGATGTTTGTGTAAAATCTAAAAGAGTCTTTTGAGTAAAGGATACTTTCGTGAAACAAAAAAGAAAATCCATGAGGGTAAAGTATGCATACGTCAAAATCTAAAATGAACAGTATTTACTTGTTGGTCTTGGGTATTACATAACTTTCTTTTTGGTTTAAGTCCAAAAATGAATCTGGGAAGGTGAAGCACACATGTGTGAAGTTCAAAACAAATTATATCTACTTGGTTATTTGGCCTAGGCATTACATAACTAATTTTAATTCCATTGTAGAGTCTTGTTTGCAATTGCTCTATCTTTCTTTGGTTGAGACATGGCTATTACTCTTCTTCCTGAGATCTAGCTTCTTCGTATTGATTCAGTTAATACGCTTTTTTCAACACCTCAACTGTAGCAGTCTTTGGTCTAGTCTTTTTACTGTTTACTGTTGGCATGGGCATTTGTATTCTTTTGGCTAGACTAAAACTATGATATACATACGAATGCTCGGTTCTCAACATGATTACTCAAAGTTGAAGCACTTTAGCGAGTAAATGATAAAATGTTAATCTAAATACTGTAATGTGTTTTCTCCAAAGCATAATTCTTATTATAAAATACGTTCCTTGATTTTACAAAGTACATCCAGTAAAGCATGTTCTGTAACTTTGGTTTTCTCTATTTTCTATTTTCTTTCTTTCTCTTTTGGCACAAGATGAGCAGTGTCTCGGCGACACATGAAGTGTATGTAAACAGAATAAATGACTTTAGCACTGTACGATGTTGATGACAGTAGTACAAATTCATCAAGGGTGCCCAAAATCTAACTTTCTATTATAAAGCTCGCCTTTCCTTGCACAAAACAAGGCTAATAATCACACTGCAGTGCTGCTGTTGCTATTCTACCCACTTAACAGCGGCACCACAATTCCAAATTAAGTAGTAGCTATCATCGTGGGAAATGGGAATGGTCACAAACGATAGAGCACGGCTGAGACTCCGTTGATAAAGTTGTCTTCTTGCTGGTGAAATTAGTGGCTGCCTTAATGCTTTTTACCATTGTTATATTCTCCAACATGCTCTCTCATATATTCTGGCCGTCACGCGAATGTAAAGACACAACACTAGATATACTGTTGCTACCACTCATACAAGGCACAAGGAGATTGCGTTGTGGCTAGGAAATTAGGTCACATAGGAAAACTAGGCTTATTGCAGCTAGGAAAGTAGGGTCTCATTAAGAATTGAAGGCTATTTAAGCTTAGTTCTATGAATACTATACATTGGAAAAAAAAAACATAGGGTTAGTTTTAGCACCAGCACTTATAATTTAGATGAGGTTTTGGAATACATTCATGCTTACTCGTTGGGGCCAATAAATACAGCAATAGATATTAATAATAGTGGAAGCAAATGAGTTAAGAATAACTTAGAGTAAAGTGGAGGTGCAATCCCAAGCTCCTTCTTAGAGTAATATACAAGCAAAATTAAAAAAGAATTCACAACCTTAAACCGATCATGAACCAACACTAGATCAACAAACAGAGTCGAAGATAAACACCTAAGATAAAGGCCTAAAATAATCATGTAAGATAAAGGCTTGAGACAGAGACCGTTAGATGATGTATGGTTATAAAGATTAGTTCAAAAACTAAAACAGATCTAATTAGTAGTAATTGTGCTTTTGGATAATCAATCAACTATTCATCTTTATCACTACTAAAAAAATGCTTTTGGTAATAGAAAATAGCTGACACAAATCATGATTAGTGATAAAAAATATCTATCACCAAAAGACACATCAAGAATCATTGATAGAAAACATTCGTCACCAATCTTTGGTAGATACATTATGTCATAGAAGTTTCCATCATTAGTTTTTTACATTGCTTAGTGATATAAACTGTGAATTTGTCCTACGTGTACAAAATAGATGTGCACAAAATGCATACATGTTCTAAGATGTGAATACTAATTTGGTACTTGATACGGTACATGACTTAAGTGTGATGAAATATATTATTTGTCATGAATTTTTAATATATTTCTATTATAAATTTGTGATAGACGGACATCTAGATTATATTACCTATCATGAATTCATGTTAGATAATAACCAATTTTATTTATTATATTTAATAATCACTTGTTCATGTTTGATGAAATCTAAATTATATTATATATATATTAATATTTAATATACTTATATAAATAAAATATATATATTAAAAATTAAAACATTCAATAAATATTATTAGCATAATGTGAAATTTGTAACAGTTAAAGATACAAATATGAATACCTAGTATAGAGCAAGGGGCACCTTCTAAAAGGTTCCATCATGTTATGTTAAGCAGTACATCATCAACATAGTTCCAGAAGTAAACCAACAAATGCACTCAGCAGTTGGAGACAAATTAAACATGCTTCCTATCCCACCTTCAAATCAAAGAAATTCCTAGTTATTATGTTATAGCACAAAGTTGAGAAAAAAATTATATTATTTAATACAATGTAAGAGAACCAACATTTTGTGTGAGTGCATTAGAGTCGTTTATAACATCCCTCATGTACGTAAACTCTCATCTCACCATCTGTATAACCAATAAAAAAGTTACTTTCGTCAGAACCCAAGTCCAAACTTGTACAGGAAATGTTTCGCAAAATCCAATTCAAATAAGCTATGACCAATTCAAATAATAAAGTAAAACAAAGAGAAATATAACCTCAGATTTACATGGAACTAAATATGGACACTTTAAAGATTATGTAGATTTAAAGCATTTGAATTTAACCACACTGAATGAATTTATAAAGCATAGATAATGGGGAAAATTACTGCCTTTTAAATTAACATCAGGAAACTAAGCATATATAGGGATAGCTCCAAAGTTATTTTCTGGGTAATGGGTTTGCCAACTGATCATAAAACTATATTTGCGGGAACTTAAATCAGTAGTACCCATTTTTAGGACAAGAATGTATGACACAGGTGTATAATCATTGCACATGCATCTATGGTGCTAAATCCACAAAATAACCATGACAATAAAGAAAAGTTCTAATTCCAGTTCAGAAAGATAGTAAACTAACCACATAACTATATCAGTTAATCGAGATATAGTTATTAATTGTTGTTAGTATATATCAATATAGCACATGTATATGAGAAAGAAAAGAACTGTCATCTTGTAAAATCCTTATTATCATAACAATGTTATGCAACCAGAAATCCTTGTTTTTTCTTTTTCCTTCTGTGGACTCGCTAATTGGATTTTCATGTATGGCAATAAAAGTTTGATTTCTGCACCATAAATGGAAAACATTTGTGAACTATAATAGACTATCTAAAGCCAAAAGCCATTGAAATTTTTGTTTAGCACGAAACAGTTTCATAACACAAACCATACCACATGAAAATTACAATCTTAAAGTGTATGAAATAGTTTTAAGCCGTAAATGCTCAAAAGTAGATCAATTATTATCCATAAAAGACACTAAAATAACAAAACAATATAAAATGTAATTAACATATATGTAGACACAAAAATGTATAATGATTCACTTTTAATGTAATTGAAATCAGAATTAGAATTGGAATTAGAATTTAATATAATTAAAATTAAAATTAAATTAAAATTATAATATTTAACAAGATTGAAATTGAAAATATAACATTTCATGTAATTTAAATTGAAATTAGATTCACAATTATAAAATTTAAAATTGAAATAGAAATTAAAATTTGAATTAAAATTATAACATTTAACGTAATTGAAAACCAATTGAAATCAAAATTATAATATTTAACTTCATTGAAATTAAATTGGAATAGAAATTATAAAATTAATGTAATTGAAATTAAATTGGAATAGAAATTATAAAATTAATATAATTGAAACTGAAATTAAATTTAAAATTATAAAATTTATTATATATGTTAAATGTTATAATTTCAAATCCAATTCTAATTTTAATTACATTAAATATTATAATTTCAATTCTAATTTTAATTTTAATTATGTTAAATGTTATAATTTCAAACCCAATTTTAATTTTAATTACGTTAAATATTATAATCTCAAATTGAATTTCAATTTCAATTATGTTTTATGTTATAATCCAAAATTCATTTTCAATTTCAATTACGTTAAATATTATAATTTCAATTCAATACTAATTTTAATTACGTTAAATGTTAGAATTTCAAATCCAAATCTAATTTTAATTAGTTAAATGTTATAATATTAATTATAATTTTAATTCTATTAAACATTACATGTTATAATTTCAAATCAAAATTCAATCTAAATTGTGTTTAATGTTATAATTACATATCCTATTCTAATTTGAATTTATTAAATATTATCATTCCAAATCTAATTCTAGTTTCAATTACATCAAATGCCATAATTTTAATTCAATTTTGAATTCAATTGCATTAAATATTGTGTTTATATCATTAAACTTGGGTAATCATGTATTTATTCCATTAAATTTTTATTTTTGGCAAATATTGTGTTTATATCATTCAAAATGTGGCTAATAATGTATTTATAAATTCAAAAAGAAAAAAAAAATAATTTGTCAAATATGAGAATCAAACTCATGCACTTACATCCTACTTAGAACACTTAAAGTGGAACCTTAGACCAAGTGAGCCACAATTGCATTTGGTTTAGATTCAGATTTGTTTTGTTTATATAATAAAATTTTAATAAATAGTCTAAGCCAATTTGTGAAACAATGTATCAAAAATTTATAATAGAAAATTTATTTCAAACTAAATGACGTCGTTTTGAATTTTCACATCATATTTGCTAATTTTTTATTAAACAATATAAAAACACATATATCACTAACACTAATTTGTAGTATAATGTATTAAAAATTTGTGTAGAAAATTTATTTAGAACTAAACGATGTCGTTTTGAATTTCCAAAACTGAAGACATATATATCACTAACACCAGTTGGTGATAGAATTTGTCATAAATTTTTGATCGAAAATTTATTATAAATTAAATGACATCGTTTTGAATTTTCAACTCGTATTTAATAAATTTTTGTTAAATAACTTGAAAACATATATATCACCAACACTAATTTGTAATAGAATCCATTATAAATTTATGGTAGAAAGTTTTTCTAAAATTGTACGATTTGAATTTTCATGTTAGATTTAATAAATTTTTGTTAAATAACTTGAAAACATATATATCACCAACACTAATTTGTAATAGAATCCATTATAAATTTGTGGTAGAAATTTTTTTTAAAATTGTACGATTTGAATTTTCATGTTAGATTTAATAAATTTTGTTAAATAATCTAAAAAACATATCTATCACTAACATATGCTATTTTTTTCTTGATATACTCTACTACTTTTTATTAAAGCAAACTTGACAAAGTGAAAATTTTATTAATAAAATAATAATAAAAGAGTTACAAAGAATGGAGGGCTAAAAGTACCTTACCCTTAGAGGCCAGTAAGAGGATGAGGCTAAAACCCCATCTAAAATTTTAATATTAATGGAAATATCCATAGAGGTTTGTAACCACTATGTAAAACCACCAAATTATAGCCTAAGGTTCACCAATTTATGTTCCTATAAAAGTATGATTAAATCTAAATTGCAAGTAATCAATATAATTCTTACAGCGTTGTCATCTATTATGAAGTTTTCAAAGAGGACATAACGTAGTCTTAGAAAATAAGATATAAGACTAAAATAGAGACAAACTCTAAAATTACCTTATGCCATCCATAAGCAATCAAAATCTTCAAAGATAAGATAACCCACATTATTTCTGCAAAGTAGGTTATCTCAATTTTTAAGAGAAAAGACAAGCCTTCTAAAAACGAACCCACCTCATCCATTAAAACTTTTCTATAAGCACTCATACATGGGTTGCATTTTAAAAGCCCATTTGTATTGATCTTGATCCACCCATAAGGAGAAAAATTCTAAAATATAATAATTAGTTTTGGAGCACATCTCAAATTAGTGACAATGTCCAGATGGTCTAAGATAGAACTATAATCACCATAAGAAAATTCAGGGTAGAATATAGTAAAGTAGCAAATATGAGCAAGACAATTCACCTTAATGCTAAAGAAATTGAAACTCCGATTATTAAATCTAAGGTAATTCTAACTTTTCGAAATAAAATAGAATAGATAATTAGTTGACAACCTCCGCAAGTTTAAAATTTGAGGGATGAATGATTTAGATAAAATCACTTTCCATAAATCTCTAACTTTTGAAGCTGAATGAAGGTTTTGTTTAAACATATGGGAAAATCATAACTAAACCTCGATAATACGAAGACAACAAACAAATATGTGATCCACAATTTCAGTATTTCCCACACAAAAAGAGCATACAAGAACAACACAGATATCATGGGGCCACAATAATTCATCAGTTGAAAGAAGGTTCTGAAGCATACGTCACATGAATATATAAATTTTAGGTGGAAGAAAACCATGCCAAATAGACAATAAAGTTGAATCAATGATTATGAGACTTTTGATGAAATTGTAGCTTTTCTTTAGAGAAAGAATTCCATATCAGCCTTGCCATTAATAGGTAAAATAATATCATTAGCCTGTTCTTTTAAATGTGGAAAAATAGAATAAAAAAATTTTGAAATTCTCCATTAGCCCACTTTAATAACATCTTTCACCACACATTCTAATAGTAAACCAACAAAATGAAGAATAGGTTCCTTTAACCATCTATCATATAAAACATTAATTGAAGTCCATCACCAATGATCCATTTTGTCCTCTGATAAGCGCGTTTTATATATGATGTTATACTCCTCTGAATTTGATAATAACTCAATTTGAATGTGAATATATGGCTTTTTATATGTATTAATTTCATTTTGTAAGTTTCAAACTATGAAGCTATTTGGAGTAAATATTCAAAGAAAACAAGTAAAGAATCCAAAAATACTACAGTAGAATGTGTTGGGATTTATACTTACATGTCATCTTATTATGTATATATACATATTTAATGATAATATTTATACGATTATATTTTCTAATAAAATCGTTAATATTATTTATTATTAAATAATAATTTGCTTATAATGTTTTAAATATTATATGATCTTAAAAAGTTCAGATCTGGTCTAAAGAAGTTTAGATCAGTACTAAGAGTTAGCAATGGTAATAGTTAAAAGTACTAAGAGTTAGTGGTGCTAAGAGTTAGCAGGTTAATATAGCTAGCAAAATCTAAGGAGTTAGAGCTTTGTCTGAAATGAAATAATGTCTTGAGAATATATTAGTAATGACATAGTTTCAAAAGTTGCAGATGGTGCTAGAAAATGTCGTTATGCAAGTATGTTCTCAAACATTATGTTCCTAATCTAATTTTATTGATGCGAGTCTAGCAATGAAACCCATTAATATAGATTAGTGTATTCTACATCTGAATGGTCCAGATGGTTAGTCTTAGCAAACCATGAGTTCAATGAAAATATGTATAAAGATATAGGTATTCAATGAGGATTGGATATTAAACTGACTTATTAGGACCTCAAATAGACATCTCATAAAGCAGTTAATGGAAGATCTTTCGAGTTGAGTAGTACTTGTAGTCTTTTAACTTGAACACCATAATGGGCTTGTGAGTGATCTACCATAGTTTGGTTCCACACGTGTCAGAAACCTTTTATAGTCTGGCCGTTGGGTGTAGTTGGGTATTGACCAATACTTATGGAGTTCGGTGTGTGTAGATATATGATCTATCAGCGCATATAAGTGGTTTGTTTATCTTGATACTCCGAGATTGTATTTTAAAAAATCTTGTGGCCACAAGCATAAACCTTAGAAAATATATTTTAAATGGATAAATAATATCACAAATGTGTTGTGGATATTGTTTAAGGAAATACAAATCTAAAAATAAATTTATGGTAAAGAACATAGAGACATAACAGTGATGATCTATATCTCTGTTCTTCAAGGATATAAGTAATGGAGAGATTATACAAATATACAATAACCTCAACTTGCATGGTCTAATACGCTGATTTATAATATCCGTAATATATGTGTAGGGCATTGTTCACGGACGTATAGATGAGTTTCATATGACAAACCAGGCGTGGACCAAGAGAGTCTCGCAATATGTACTGTACTCGTTGCACACTAGAGTAATAGAATGGATTGGATAATTCGATCCAATAGCTTTCAGAAAAATAGAATAATGAGTTCAGGATCACTTAGAATGTGCATTTGTCAAGACTTTATTGTTAAGTACATCATTTAATTAATAAACAAGAGTTGTTAATCAATAAGACGTTGATAAGTGGCACAATTTGATCCATGATTTAATTTTATCTTAGATTTACCATTTAACCTTGGTAGTAAAAATAAATGAGGTAAAAAGTAATCATTTAAAATTGTTTTGAATAATTAAATTATATATTAATAGATAATATGATAATATATTAAACATGGCCATTATATTTAATATACAATTAGGAGCTTAGATGTTGGCTAGTTATTTACCTAATATAATTAAAGTAATTATATTTGTTAGAAAAAGATTAATTTAGGTAGCCATTAATCCAATGCTTGATAAATTAATTTTTAGTGGGAGATTAACAATAATAATGGTGGAGCACTTATTTTTGCTTAATCAAATGTTGAATAACAAAAATGAAAATTTTCCTAACACTTGTAAGGATTAATTCGACAATGACAAGCTAAGAGAGGTAAGAGAGGGTTTTGGTTTTTGTTCTTTCAAATGTTGAAAAATAAATAAACTTCTCTTCATCTCATTCTCTAATAGATGACTTATAATGAATAAAAGGAAAATGGAGAAAGAATATTGATTTGAGACAAAAGTTGTTCAATATAATTTTTCTTTGAAAATTGTTTCCAGCAATTATACAAGAGTTATATGCATGTAATATTTTTCCTCTCCATTTCAAGTATCAAGTATTTATATTCAAAGAGTTTGAATACATGTTGCTGAAAATTCTAAAACAAAGTTACTATATTTGCTCCAAAAGCCCACCTAAATGTTATGGACCAAAATTGTTCAACAATACACTTCAAGGTGGGTTCTTCACTTAGATTCTTGGAGGACTTAAAGATTTTGTAAAATTGCCTTCATTAGGTAAGTGTTCTTAATATTTTATTTTAAGTACGCAATTGTTCATCTTGTATAAATTGTTGTATAATAGTTATACTTATGCATATTGTAATATGTGTTTAATTTTTTAAATTGGGTGTATTTATTAACATGCATTCGCTGCGTGTAGTAAATTTTGAAATTATATGTATACTCGCTATACTTGATTCCAACACAATGAACAGTATTGGGACACTGAACAAGGAACAATACATCGCTATAATAATTGACGCCTTGGCGCGAGTTCAAAATTTAATTTTTTTAATTTTTTTCTTTACTTTTTTCTATCTTCTTAAACCACTCCCCCTTTTCTTCTTCTTCATTTTCCCTCTTATCTCTCCAAACATTTTCAAAACCCTAATTTTCCAAACACTTATAACTCTTTTGAATTACAACAAATCCACACTAAAAGCTTTAAATTAAATATTTTGTCCACACTCAACAATTATTACCCACATCTTAATCTCTCAAAAACTTACAAATCACCCCTTATTCTAAAAGTTTTCATCTCTTGCAAGGGGAGCTTGAATTGTTATGGACATTTTCCCTAAATTTCACACACCAATGGTAAAAAGGTTTTGACACCCTTGTTTAATTTCATTAATCCTCATTATTATATTTTAATTATCCATATATTATTTTTTTAGATTTTGTTGAGAATTGTATGTAAGCATGACACTTTGTGCTTCATATTGATGCAATAACTTTTCTTGATAATTAATTTAAAATTAGTTGGGTTGGTTAGGTGCCATGAAGATGGATGTATTGGGTATATTTTTATTGTAATTAAGACATTTTTTACTGTTGAGAGTGGTATGCATAACATTTATAATGAGAGAATTGTTGCAAGATTTACTTGAAAATGTGTGGATTTTGATTTATGAGAATGGTGGACCGAAGCCTAAGTAATTGGGGGTAAGTGTTATCATGGTTGATGAGAGTTAAGTTTATGTTGATATGCTTTGAATTAAAGGCTCCAAAGAAGGCAAAAACCACAATGGCTGCAACACCGAGCTACAACACCACAAAATTTGTGTCATCTGTTACAACCGAATGTTATGCATCTTCAATTCTTAATAGGGTTACCATTCCCAAAAAATACTTTAGGCTACCAAAGGTCTGTCTCACATCTTTTAATTGAATAATTAATTCTTAAGGTGGCAGTAATTGTGCCAACAACTAGAAACTGCTATAATTTCTGGGGTTTGAGAATTTTACGCTAATGCCTTTGAACACCATCAGCTGAGGACTCGAGTTCACAAGAAACAAGTTTCCTTCAATGAAAACTCCATCAATCCATCTTTAATATTCTAGTAATTATAAATAATTATCAATTCACTAAATAGCCAAATTTTGATGCCATCATTTAGTGACTTTGTGTGCTCGGTACATCTTGAAGAATGTTCGATCGGCGCCACTGCTCATTACCTACTCAAGCCATAGGTATGGAAGAAATAATTTGGCACAAATTCATTACCAAACTAATACCCTCCACCCATACTTGTGATATGACGGTTGACAAACAAATCTTATTTTATGCCATCATGATAGAAAAAAGCATTGATATTGGCTTCGTCATAAAAGAAGTATTATTCACAGTATTCACAATGAAAAAGCCAGCATTTTTTTGCCCTTCCCTTATCATAGCTCTGTACAAACAAGCTAGTGTCATTTGGGATATGTTTGATGAATTATTACACCCATCTCAAGTAATCGGTGTTAGCATAGCCCATCAGATCCAAAAGTTAGATGCTAGACGTCATCAGAGACATCATCCTCAATGACAGACCACAGCTTCCTCCTCTAAACATTATCCCCAAGACAACTATACATCATTTGAGAGGGCACCTGTAGACCACTAGTAAGTGTTCTAGGCACACCAACAGCAGTGTCAATAGTGGGCCAAGTAACAGCAAGTGGCTTCTTGCCCAATGCAAATGCAACATCTTACAGAGGCCTATTTACATCTCGACACCAGTCAGGTTCAGGCACCTCTTACTCTACATGTTCCCCCTCCAATACAACCATCATTTTTTGACAAATTCGAAAATGATGATAACCCTTCAATAAACATAGAGGATAACTGAGGATTTTCAATCTTAATCAAAGAATGTTTGTTAAGGTTAGTGCTTATGTGCTATCCCTGAATGTATATATACTTGTGTTTACGCTTAAAATATAATGTGCTATCGCAGTATAGATTGAGGTGTCAATCCTATGAAGAAGCTTTTGGCAAAATATGTTGGTGAAGTAAAATATTAAAGTAGTATCAAAGGAGAATATTTACTAATTGGTGTAAGTGGATGAGATAGAATTGTCAATGAATTAAGAGAAAAGTCTTATGATGATGTAAACAAGGCTTTAAGAATCACAATTATGCTTTGATTCAATGTTTATAACTCAATTGAAAGTTTCACATCCCAAACAATCAATTGGAAGATATATAAAATATAGCACATTTGATAACATATGTATTTGATATGACTAAATTCTTTTGTAAACATTAACAAAAATAATGTTTATTTATACAAGTTATCTAAGATCAAGAATATCATTTTAACAATATTGCTGTAAAAGATCAACTTGAATATCGAACAATTATTTTCTTTACATGTTATCTACGATCGATAATATATCGATTCACAATATTGTAGTAAAAGATTAACATGTAAAACAATGTAACTGATAACAATTATAACTCAACAAGTATCACATAAAGAAAGCATGACTGAAAATATATGAAACATTAGAATCATAACCTCTGGATTATAAAAAATAAAATAGATAAAGAAACCAAACTTACAAATATTTGTAGCTCTTGATAAAGAATCAAAGCACAGAAGTAAGTTTATCAAACATAAAAGTTCATCTCTTAGCCTTGCTAAGAACTTTATCCTATATTACAATGTATGTTAATGAGAAGAAAATAATAGAGAATTATGTAGTCATGAAAACATTCTAAAAGTGTCCTTATATAGGCAATGAATGGAAACATGTTTTTTTTATAACTTCAATCTTTAATAATTTAGCCAACCACTTGTTCACCTAATTGCATCACCTTTTTGATAATGGTCGATGTAGCCTTTTTGACCGACATAAAACTTGTAGAATTTTATCTCTTCTTTCCATAGCCACTAAATTCAAGCAATTTGGATGAGTATCCAACGAGATATGGGCAAAATGCTAAAGACATGTCTAATTTCGACCAACAACCTTTCTACCAATTTGCAATACAATTTGGTCCATGATAACGGCTGATTTGAAATTTACTATCAACATAAGAGTTTTTTTTAATTGAGTCAATATTTCGCAGCTTCAATAATTATATTGATTAGGTACGTATTTTGTGAAATATAGTCTAAATACGTGAGATGGGTTAAGCTAAGCAGAAGTTGTAATCCAATTCTATTGTATCCCAATTTTGGCCCAAACAATGTTAGATTTGGCTTTTTAACTATTCTTCAAGTTTGTGTAAGATTGAGTCATGTTACTCTAGGTTTAAGAATCTTTATTTTGACTTCTACGTTGAGAGTTACAACTATTTTACCTAAACATCTGCAAATAACATTTATCAATAACAATTTAAGGACAATACTTTATTTAAAGCCTAAAAATAAAAAATTGCTAAAATTAGTGAAAAAAAATGGTGACTGAATTTCTTAATAAATATACATTTTAAAGTGTTCATTATAGCCCCTAACCAACTTATTGCTAGTCTCTAGCAATTCAAGCATAAATAGAATATGCAAAACTACTTAAGCATTACGAGCAAAACATTAGTTTAAGATCACTATTGCTATTATGGTTTTTTTAATTATAACTTCTAAAATTTATGCGTGTGTGAACTAAACCGTAACCTTCTTACCACAAACCACAATAGATATAGCCTTGAGAATTTCTCCAAGTAAAAGCCTTAACTCTATATCCTCATAAGTGTATAATTGTTTAAATGGTTCGAATTTCTCTCGTAGAATTGGAAAACAGTTAAACTCTCAAGTAAAAGTCAATTTTAAGGATAGACATACAAACTAACATTGATCCAAAGATAGAAAAATCAATCATTTTTAAGATGCACTAGCTTTAGGACTTCAATTATCTTGTGAGAATAATACAAATATAGCTTGGTAAGAAAACTAATTTACAAGATATTTGTCTTCTAAAATTGATTGAAGACTTTATTAAATTGAATGGATTCTTCTTCTTTTTTTTTTTTTTTTTGTTGATATTTTGCTCTTTTTTAATTTCTTTTTAGAAGAATACAAGGAGGAAATAAAAAAAATAATTTCTCACCAAAAGATATTCACACAATTTGAGAATTCACTTTAAATCGTCCTTCAGCTGTATAACCAACTTATTCCTTAATTCAAATAATATCAATCTAAACAAAAATTAACCAATTCAAAGGATAATGAAAGTTCATAAGCTATTTTTTTGACCTTCTCACTTACTCACAAACGATATGTGAGATTAAAAAAATATATACTTAAATATAGAAATTCTCTTAGCTATATAAATTGAATTATTCATCTTACCACAAGACTTAGCATTATGCTCAAAAATATTTCGAAAGTCATTCTTTAGTAACGTAAATAGAAATAGTGAATCAACCCAAAGAAAAGAAAATTCATTTACACAAGAATTACCAAGATGACAAGCAATAAACAACATGTATGAAAACAAAATAACAACAAGTTAGTTAAAATGCATTTTCAAAGTTCGTAATAAAACCCCTTACTTTGCCATTCTTAATCTAATTTGACCTAGAATGCGTCTCAAGAGTTCAAAAATGAACTCTTTACTCTGCTATTTTAATCAAATAGGTAAGTCGAACCCCAATATCTTTTCTTTTGGAATTCAAAATACAACTTATGTCTACTATCCTCCCCCATAAACCAGATGAAACATTATCCTCAATGTTTAAATAGAAATAAATAAAGTATATGAGACATTACCTAAAACGCCAGCTATTCAAAAGAACAAACATGAGAGACACTTAAGCAAATATAAACTAAAATGATAATGCTAATAAATAAATAAAATAAAGAAAAATTTACAAACGAAGCGTCAAATCCAATTTTTGCTTGTTATGGCCTACTGACCAGTCGATTTGAGTTATTACTGGGTCAGGTTCATAGGTAACTGCCTGTAATTTGTTAATCAATTCATCCACATTGGTAGCAGAAATGAGGATCTATCGCGTCAAATGTAAAATAAAATTTTGTACAATAGCTTGATCAAGAAAATAGAGTAAGCAATTAAATAGTTATTAACATTCAACAAACATATAGGTTTTCGGTGGATATTCAGCTGAGTCCAAGAGGTAATTTGAAAATTTTCTTCTAAGGTACCAAAACCATCTAGTAAAACAATAAAAGCATCTGTATAGTAAAACATTCTAGCTATATGTTCATGCATAGTAAGACTCGTGATTCTTCTCCCATTATTTTCCCAGTCAGGTTTTTCACAACTAAAGCTGTAGGAAGAATACTTAAAACTTAACTTCCTCCTAAATGTGTATTCGTTAACACGTACCTCATTAATCTAAGGCTACCCCCTCCATAAATCAAATAGATTTTTCTTGCAACTAAAACTATTTCGAGATTGTTTGCTGCCTCTATAAACACTTTATTTTTCTCAGGACTAGATCCACAAAATACACATATATTTCAAAATTGTTGAACTGAGGTTTTCTCCAAATTTACACTCACCTTTATCTTAATATATGAAAATGAAAAAAAATGAGTTGCTGTATTTATAGATACCAAATAATAACAACGATTTTGGTACCTGACAGTTTATCAAAAGAGAGTTAAAAATAAAACATAAAAATTTAAACATAATGACCCGCATACATTATTTAACTAAAAGATTTGAATTTAAGACATTTATATGAGTAGTCATACTATTCATAAAATAAAATATAAAAAACGTTTGAAATTAAAACACATATATTTATAGGTAGTTGTAATTGTGGTTTACATCTTCCTCTAGTTTTACGAACAGTATAAATTTAAACACCCTCTATGGGTCGGGGATAGGTTTTCCATCCAATTTTCTTATAAATTGGCAAACATGGTCTTTTAGAGTCAGATTCTTAAGACTATACCATTGATGTTCATTTATAAATTCATTCCATAAATCGAGAGGTTTACGTTGCACGAGCCTATAAGGATGCTTCTCAATAATCAATAGGATATCATCCAAAGACTCCATACTTAGTCCATCCTTAATGAACTAAATTTTATCTTCTCGATTTCTAGATGCAATTCCATCGAGCACATTTATAATAGACTTGTAACCTCTTTGCTTGTCTCCTTTTGGCATAAGAGCTTCTTCCAAGACCAGGCCGAAAAGAAATAGAATTATTTGTAAATTCAGCAGATAATCGAACCTGGGCTTCGATTAACTAACGAATATCCACAGGGATATTACTTAATATCAATAGCCTTAGTCTTTCACATCGTCCTTTGTAAATTCTAAGTAGATCATTTTAAGGTAATAAACGAAATTATTTTTTAAGATTGGCAAGAATGCGATCCATTTTGAGAGAAAGAAAAAAGATGAATGCATGGTTTGAGGGACAGTTTTTAAGGAACTAAAAAAGTCAAAAGATAAAAAAAGAAAAAAAATTAAAATATGGTAGAGAAAGATTGAACCTGATCAAGCATGATAGACAGAATCTACAAGAGGGATCTTGTCTAGGTACATAGAGCGATCTACCTTTTCCGCATAGTTTTCAGCCGCTGTCCATTCACTTTGAAAGTTTACCCATCAGTGGGGTTCTCAAATTCGACTGCACCATTAGAAAAAATGTGCCTTACCATAAATGGACCAGTCTATTGAGATCTCAACTTTCTAGAGTGTAAATGCAATAGAGAATCATAAAGATAGTCCCATTGATTTGGCTCGAAGTGTTTCCTTGAATTCTGTTTGTCATGAGCTGCTTTCATTTTAACTTTGTAAATGCTGGAGTTATCATATGCATCATTTCGTAATTCTTCTATTTCTGACAATTGTAACTTTCTCTAAAAACTTGCAGCACTGAAATCAAAGTTAAAGGCTTTAACAGCCCAGTAAGCTTTATGCTCTAACTCAAGAAGTAAATGAAAAGCTTTTCCATAGTCAAGCCGGTATGAAGATATTTCTAAAATGGTTTTGTATTCAGTGCAATATGTCTATAATGCATCAGAAAAGCGTAGAGATAAATCTTTGTAATTTAGGTTAACCATCTTTTTCAAAATCTATTTAACTTCTCTATTTGCTAGCTCGACTTGTCCATTCGTCTATGGATGGAATGCAGTAGAAACTTTGTGAAGAACACCATACCTACGTATCAAAGCTTCAAAATAACGATTACAGAAATATGTTCCTTGGTCACTAATGATGACACATGGTATATCGTACCTAGATAGCACATTTTCTTTTAAGAATTTTACCATATTTGTATTATCATTAGTATGACAAACTACAGCCTCCACCCATTTTGATACATAGTCAACAGTTAGAAGGATGTAAGGATAGCAAAAAGATGAGGGAAAATGACCCATAAAATCAATATCCCAATAATTAAATATCTCAATAACAAGAATAAGATTAAGAGACATCATATATCTTCGAGATAAAGTACCTAACTTTTGACATCATTCACAGGAATGACAAAAATTATTAGTGTCTTTGAACAAAGTAGGCCAGTCATGACCACACTGTAAAATTTTTGTAGCTGTCTTCTTCATAGAAAAATGATCACCATAAGCAGCATTATGAAAAAAAATTTGTTCGGACATTATTTGAAAGGATATAGATTGTCCCAATAAAAATTACGTACCTCAACCAAAAACTTACGATTATCTTGTACATTCCAGTTAGATGAAAGTTCACCACAAACCAAATAATTTACGATATGTGTATATCAAGGTATTTGGCTTATAGTACAAAGATGTTCATCACGAAATCATCTTGAATGGGTGGCAAATCACTGGAGTCAATGAACTCAAGGCAGGATAAATGATTAGCAACAATATTTTCAACGCCCTTCTTGTCTTTAATGGCTAAATCAAACTCCTGCAAGAGAAGAATCCACCTAATTAAATGGGCTTTAGCATCCTTCTTAGAAAGAAGGTACTTAAAGGCTGCGTGGTTAGTAAAAATAATAATAGGTGAACCAATCAAATAAGAACAAAATTTGTCTAAGGCAAAAACAGCAGCTAATAATTTTTTTCAGTAGTTGTGTAATTCATTTGAGCATCATTCAAAGTCCTACTAGCATAATAAACAACAAGGGATTTTCCCTCTTTCGTTGCCCAAGAACTGTTCCTACAACATAATTACTTACATCACACATAATCTCAAATAGGAGGCTCTAATCCGGTGATTGCATGATAGGAGCGATGGTGCGTTTGAAAATGAGTGTTCGAAATGTTTCCTCACACTCTTGTGTCCATGTAAATTCAGTATCTTTTAGCAAAAGGTTACATAATGGTCTAGATATAGCAAAAAACAAATTTGTATAAACCTCTTGTAAAAGCCAGCGTGTCCAAGAAAAGATCGGATATCTTTTATCATTTTAGGTATAGGCAATTTAGAGATTAATTCAATTTTGACTTTGTCAATCTTTATCCCTCTTTTAGATACAATGCGCCCCAAAATGATTCCTAAAGATAGCATGAAATGAAATTATTTTCAATTTAGCACAAGTCCTTTTTCTTTACACCTACTTAAAATAGTTTTCAAGTTAAGTAGACATAAATCAAAAGAATTACCAAAACAGTTAAATCATCCATAAACTTTTCAAGCATTTTTCAACCATATCAAAGAAAATACTCAGCATACAACATTGAAAAGTAGCTGGTGCATTACATAATCTAAATGGCATTTTACTAAAAGTATAAGTACCAAAAGGACATGTAAAAGTGATTTTTTCTTTATCTTCTATAGCTATCTCAATCTGGTAATATCCAGAATACCCATCAAGAAAGAAATAAAAGGGATGTCCAGCTACAATTATAAAATTTGATCGATAAAAGGCAATGAAAAATAGTATTTCCTAGTGGCTGTGTTTAATTTTCTATTATCAACGCACATTCGCCAACCACTTACTACCCTAGTTGGTACAGGTACCCCATTCTCATTTTTTACAATAGTAACCCCAGACTTCTTGGGCACTACTTGAGTTGGACTTACCCATTGACTATCAGAAATTGAATAGATTAAACCCAAAACTAATAGTTTCAAGACTTATTTCTTCACTACTTCTTTCATTGTTGGGTTAAGTCTTCTTTGTGGGTCCCTGCAGGGTTGGGTAGCTTCCCCTAAATGAATTCTATGGGAGCATATCAATAGAGAAATACCTTTAATATTAGCTATAGTCCAACTTAGTGCAGACTTATGTTCTTTTAACAATTTTATTAATTTTTCCCCTTGTTCGGCACTAGATTCAGAAGAAATGATGATAGAAAATGTATCACTTGGTCCCAAGAATACGTGTTTCAAACCTTCGGGGAGTGGAGAAAACTTAACTTGTGGTATCTCGAGGTTTGATGGTTTCAGTCTTTCCCTCTCTCGTGGCAACTCTTCAAAGCATGGCGGCCAAAATCGAGTCCCTATATCGTGCGAGTCAAAAATACTAAACACATAAATTGTTTCATTAGGATAACACGATTCTCCAAAATCAAAATTAAGAAGGTTTTCTAAAGAATCAGAACTATGATTTTTATAAGCTTCCTCCACTACACTTATGTCTATCATATATGAATGATAGCATTCGTTTTCTTCTCGTGATTGCTTGCCAATATGAAAATTGTTCACCTCAAGAGTTATATTCCCAGAAGATAGTTTCTTTAAACCATTTATGTAATTAATAAGAGCGTTAATAGTGGCAAGCAAAGGTCTCCCCAAAATAAGAGGGATTTTGGACTCCATGTTAACTACAGAATAAATATCTAAAACAAGAAAATCAACAGGGTAGTAAAATTTATCAATTTACAATAAAACATCTTCTACTATTCTGTGTGGCTTCTTGATTGATCGGTCAGCTAATTATAAGACTACAAATGTAGGTTTAATCTCACTTAGTCCTAATTGCAAGTAAATAGAATAAGGCATTAAATTTACACTTGCTCCTAAGTCTAATAAAGCTTGACCAAACTTATGTGTTCCAATTTGGCGGGAGATTGTAGGACATTTTGGGTCTTTATACTTGGATTGTGTCTTTTGTTCAATCCTTGCACTTACCTGTTTTATCAAAAATGTAATTTTTTTTACATAGTATTTTCTTTTGATATATATAGATCTTTGATGACTTTGGCATAAGTTGGAACCTACTTAATCAAATGCAATAAGGGAAGATTAATATTAACTTATTTTAAATGTTCTAAAATCTCACCTTGAATTTTTGAATTTTTTCGAACAGGTCGAAGAGCTTGAGGAAAAGGCACTAAGATTGAAAACTTATTTTCGAGCTTTTTTTTCATTGTAACCTCCTTTTCAAGGGGAAGTATTTGCTACTTGTATATGTGTTAGTTTTAGAAGTAGGCTCACTCATAAATTTCCACTTCGAGTAGTAATGGCATTGACTTCTTTGAGATTTTGTGCATTAGAAGTAAAAGATTGGGCCATGAATTGTCCTTTTGGATTAGATTAAGGTTGAGATGGAAACTTACCTTGCTCTTGTATAATTAAGGCATTGGTCTACTTAGTGATTAGACTCTTTATTTTTTTATTTTTTTTACCACCTATGTAAGAATTATTTCAAATTTTTAATTGGTTTTACTTTGTGCCTTCATAAATGCTTGTAATGTATCCTCTAAAAGACTCCCAGTTGGTCGTGCATTATATTGAGGTACAACATAAGACTTGGGTGCTTGTTGTTCTTGTTTCCAATGGCTGTTAGCTTGTTGGTCAGATTTCCAACTAAAGTTTGGGTGGTTTCTCCAGCTAGAATTATAGTTTTCAAAGTAGGGTGAATAAGGCTTCTTGTACATCCCTAGGGCATTACATTATTCCTCGTATATCCCTCTCATCTCACTATAAGTGAGACAATCCTGAGCTAAGTGTTCCGCTCCTCCACAGACAAAATAAACATCGTTGACTCAACCATAGCAACTATGTGGGTAACCCTTCTATCTTTGGTTTTCAAAGCCTTTAACTCCCTAGTTAAGACCTCTAATTGGGCTTTGAGATTATCTTCTTTCCTAAGATTGAAAACTCCACTGGGTCGTGACCTATTTGTGCTTTCAGTAATGCTAGGTCCAGTTCATATATGGGCTATTTTAGCTAAGTCATTTAGGAATTTTACAGCTTCCTCAGGATTTTTGTGAAGAAAATCCCTATTGCACATCATCTCAATAAATTGGCACTCTCTAATTGTGATCCCACATAAAAATAGCTAACCAAGTGCCAATTTTCATACCCATTGTGAGGGCACAGATTTAGCAACTCTTTAAACCTTTCCTAAGCTTGATATAAGGTTTCAATGTCTTTTTGGGTGAAGGAAGAAATTGTTTTTTCATGCCATTAGTTTTGTGTTGTAGGAAGTATTTATTAAAAAATACTTGGGTCATTTCTACCTAAGTTCCCATAGACCTTGGCCTTAAAGAGTATAGCCAACTCTTTACTTTGTCTTTCAAAGAAAAAGAGAAAAATTTAAGCCTAACAGTGTCTATGACTTTAGGTTTGCTATAGAATGTAGCAATTACCTCTTCAAATTTCCTAACATATATATAAAGATTTTCACTATCTAGATAATGAAAAGTGGACAGAATTGTATCATTCAAGGTTTAAAATTTGAAAGTGGTGTATTAGGTGAAAACATAATGCATGATAGTGTGGCTGTGCAAGTAGGATACAAGTAATCTTTTAGAGTCCTAATGGGGTTTTTCTCGTGTTGGCTCATTGTGTTAGAATTATAAGATGAACTAGATGGTGAATTCTCTTCCCTTATAAATTGTGATGGTGGTTCTAGTTCTACTTCTATCATAAATCTTCCTCGTTTGTCTATAAGTCGATGCATACATCCTAACAATTTTTTTTTTTTTTTTTTTTTATTGAATGACATTCTCAAGAAAAAAATTAAGAAGTGAAATAAAATACAATAAGAAATAGAAATGAATTAGGTGGTAAGATCAACCATGAAATATGAATATAAAATATAATAAATGAACAAAAGATAATAAACTGTAAAGTACAATAAATAAAAAAAAAAAAATAAAATAAATTACAAAGTACAATAAATAAAAAGTTAGCAGTAGAACCAGCCATTAAAATAAAATAAAAATACAACATATTAACTAAAGAAAAAAATACTATAAATAAATAAAATAAAATGAAAATAAAGTACAATAAATAAAAAAAGTTTAATAAATAAATAAAAGAAAATAAAGTGCAATAAATAAATAAAGTATAATAAATAAATAAAGTGCAGTAAATAAATAAAGTACAATAAATAAAATAAAGTGCAATAAATAAATAAAGTATAATAAATAAATAAAGTGCAGTAAATAAATAAAGTGCAATAAATAAATAAATTAAGTTAGGCAGTAGAACCAGTTATTAAAATAAAATAAAATATGACAAATTAACTTAGAAAAATAAAGTGCAATAAATAAATAAAAGAAAATAAAGTACGATAAATAAATAAAAAAATTAAATGTGAAGTACAATAAATAAATAAAAGAAAATAAACTAAGTTAGGTTGTAAAATCAGCCATTAAAATAATATAAAATACAATTAAATTAATAAAAGCAAACAAAATAAATTAGGTGGTAGAACTAACCATGAACAATAAAATGAATTACAACAAAAGAAATAAATTTAAAAACTAACATTTTACAAAGAAAAGAAAATGTAGAAAGTTGCCGCTTTAGTATTGATAAACGCAACCTACTTTTGCTTAGTGTGCCTCCCCGACAACGGCGCCAAATTTTGTTTACACTCAAAATGTAATGCAGCTATCGCAGTACAAATTGAGGTGTCGATCTCATGAGGAAGCTTTTGGCAAAATAGGTTAGTGAAGTAAAATATTAAAGCAGTAGCAAAGAAGAAAATTAATTAATTGGTTTAAGTGGATGAGATAGAATTGTCTAAGAATTAAGGGAAATATCTTGTGATGATGTAAGCAAGGCTTTGAGAATCATAATTATGCTTTATAAATCTATTCTACACTTTGATTCAATGTTTATAACTCAATTGAAATTTTCACATCCTAAATAATCAATTGAAAGATATATAAAATATAGCACATTTGATAACACATATATTGGATATGACTAAATTCTTTAGTAAACATTAACACAAATCATGTTCTTTTATACAAGTTATCTAAGATCGACAATATATCATTTTGACAATATTACAGTAAAATATCAACTTGAATATCAAACAATTATTATCTTTACATGTTATCCAAGATCGAAAATACATCAATTGACAATATTGCAGTAAAAGATTAACATGTAAAATAATATAACCAATAATAATTATAATTCAACAAGGATCACGTAAAAAAAGCATGACTGAAAATATATAAAACATGAGAATTATAACCTATAGATTATAGAAAATAAAATGGATAAGAGTTTAGATACAACCAAACTTAAAAACATTTGCAGCTCTTAACAAATAATCAAAGCATAGAAGTAAGTTTTAAACATAAAAGTTCATCTCTTAACCTTGCCAAGAACTCTAGCCTATATTACAATGCATGTTAATGAGAAGAAAATAAGAGAGAATTGTATAGTCATGAAAATGTCCAAAGATTGTCCTTATATAGGCAATGAATGGAAACATGTTTTTTTGTGACTGCAATCTTTAATAATTTAGCAACCACTCATTCACTTAATTACAGCACCTTTTTCATAATGAAAATGACTGATGTAAACTTTTTGAAAGACATGAAAGTTTTAGCATTTTATCTCTTCTTTCTATAGCCAAGTTCATGCAATTTGGATGAGTATCCAATGAGACATGAGCAAAATACCAAAGACATGTCAGATTTTGGCTAACAACCCTTTTATCAATTTGCAATACAATTTGGTCCATGATAACGACTGAATTGAAATTTACCATCAATATAAGAGTTATTGATAATTGAGTCATTATTTCACAGCTTCAATAATTATACTAATTTGGTATATATTTTATGAAATATGATCTAAATACGTGAGCTAGGTTAAGCTGAGTAGAAGTTGTAATCCAATTCTGTTGTATCCCAATTTTGACTCAAAAAATGTTGGATTTGATTTTTTAACTGTATTTTAAGTTTGTGTAAAATTGAGTCATGTTACTTCAGGTTCATGAATTTCTTCATTTTGATTTCTACATTGAGAGTTACGTCTATTTAACCTAAACCTGTGCAAATAACATTTATTAATCACAATTTAAGGACAACACTTTATTTAAAGCCTAACAATATAAAATTGCTAAAAGCAGTGACATTAAATGGTGACTGAATCTCTTAATAAATATGCATTTTGATGTGTTCATCTACTTGTGTATTTATATAAGTGTACATTTCCATTAAATCGCTAATACCTATTTATATGATACTATGCAATGTAACATTACAGACATTGTATGATCTGAAGGGGTTTAAATCAGATCTAAAGGAGTTTAGATAAAGACCCATAGTTGGCCACGCTGAGAGATATAGATGATGAATATTATGACAACTGAGTGTTAGCTGATTATAATACTCAATGATGATCTAAGATTTAGAACCTTGTCTTTAATGGGACATAGATCTGGGAATATACTAGTAATTGCATAGTTACAAGAGTTGCAATCGGGTGCCAGGAAATACTAGTTGCGTAAGTATGTTCTCAAATATTATCTCTGATTTATTTTTGCCGATACGGGTTTTTCGGTCGATACCTTTAAATATAGATCAACATATGTCGTACTTATAGGATATAGATCGTTCTTAACTGACTGTAAGCTTGGAGCTCGTATTGACATATGGGTATCCAATTAGGACTAGATATAGTACAGACTCACGAGGGCCTTTGATAAATACTCTATTTAAGTTATCAACGGAGGGTCCTCTTGAGTTAAGTAGTATACGTGGTCCTTTGACTTGAGTGCCACGGTGGGCTTATAAGTGATCCACTATACTTTAGTTCTATGCATGTCACAGACCTTTTATGGTGTGACCGTTGAGTGTCACTGGGTATGGCCTGATGCTTATAGAGTCCAGTGTATATAGATATGGGATTCGTCAGCTTGCATAGGAAGTTAGATATCCAAATGTTTCGAGACTGTATCTCAGAAAGTCTTGTGGCCATAAACAGTAATCCCGGGAAAGAGTTTCAGCCAAGGTGGAATAATATGGCAAAGGAGTTTGCACATATTGTTCAGTGAGATACAAATCTTGAGATAAGACATGGATGTACACATAAATATTTGACAGTGATAATATATATCCCCACATATTTAAGATATCATAACAGAAGAACTATACGTATGTGTTGTAACCTCAACTTATATGGTTCAACGCGCTAATTTGTAATATTCGTGACATGTGCGTAGGGCATTGCTCACGAACTCATGAAACAGTTTCATTTAACAATCCAGGCATCAACTTAGGGAGTTCCATGATATAGAGTATACTTATTGTGCACTGGGGTAACATGCCTGATTAAATCATTTAATCCAGCAATATCTAGCACTACCACAGGGCTGCATATGTGTCTGTATTTAAATGTTAAATACAGCAATTAATTAATAATTATTATTTATTAATTGTATAATGACACATAGCGTATTGTGGACCCTCGGTTGAGTTTATCCAAGTGTGAGATTTGGTGGGACCTACTAGGGGGTAGACTTGGTAACTATTCATGAGAGGCAAAATGGTCATTTCATACTATGATTATTTAATTATCAAATAATCATAAATATCTCATTATTATATTTTATATTACTATTATATATTAAATGGGTAATGGTTGTTACCCATTATAATATATTATATTATTATTTATATTATATAATATATTATTTTATTATTATTAGATATATATATTTATGAGATATGTGTGAAAATGTGAATGTGTGTGTGTGACGGGAATTGGGGAAATGGAAAAGGAAATGAAAATGTTTCATTTCCTTGGTAAGTGCCGAGAAAAATAAATAAGAAAAACAAAAGGGGGAAAATGAAATTGTTTCATTTTTGCTTATGGTATCGAGATAAGCAATTGTGAGTTGCTTAAATCTCAATTTCGTATTCTTTTAGAGAAAAAGAACACATACAACCAGTCATTTTGGGGTTAAGAGTTAATCCCGCGCTGAAATATGGGGTTGCTGTTCTAGCTCACCAAGCCCACCAATTTGGTGACCAGAACTATGAACGAGTTGCTCTATAGTAGACTCTAGGGATATTTGTGTATAACTTTACACGTTCAGGTGATTTCTGGACCTTTGTAATATATTAATGTGATTAGTATATAATTTATTATGTTTATTGTATGATTTTAATACTTTCGTGACATTAAATATATATGTGATACATATTTTAGGTAATAAACACAATTGCACATGCATCACCCACGTATATTAGATCCCCGATAGTGTTATGTTCTTAACTTTTTATATTCTTTTTTTACTCGCCATAAGGACATGTCTAACTCTTAATTTGAGGGTTGGGAAATAGTTCTCTTTTAATCCTACTGATTATTTCACTATATTATTTAGTTCTTATCTAGTTCTTTTCATTTGTTTTTAATTATTTGATTAAGTGTTTGTCTTTCAATTTGTGGTTATGGGTGTGTTTTCGTCATTTTATATATGTTGGTTGAATGATTAGTAGTCAATGATATAAAATAAAAACTTGATTTCAAATGCTACATTCGTTTGGAAAAAATGAATGTTGTGATTGTTTGCTTGGTAATCTATGATACGTTTAGTTTCACTTTGTTAGAATCATTTAGTTTTTATGGTTACTTAGAAGACTTTTATGCACAACAAGAATAATTAGTGTCTTAAAAACACGTTAGAACTTGTTTAAGCATCACTCAAGTCGAAATCCTAGTTGAGGATGTGATTTTATGCTATCTTTGGACTGATTGAGCCTTTCAAGCTAACTTTTGTATAGTTTATCCCGAGTCACCCCCATTGAGCCTAATTTCTACTTTTGTTTACTAATCATATTATTACCGTAACCTTAATTTTATTATCCTTTATAGTACCCATCACGTCATTAGTATAGCACTTCTTTTAGAGAGTTATATGTATTTGCAAAAATGAAGGGATGAATTAAAAAAAGGGTTATAAGTTTGGTTATAAATGTTGGTTATTCTAATTTGAAAAGCTTAAGTTTGGGGGTATAGTGGCTTATACATAAAAAAAATAAAAAAATAGATTAAGAAAAATAAATTGAGTTTGATATACCCTAGTTTAAAAGAAAGGAAAAAGAAGAGCAACAAAATAATAAAGGAGTTGAAGAAATAAGTTTATGGGAAAATTGGGTGGAAAATAATTGGTTCGGTTTGAGTAAGCTCTAAAGGGATGTGTGTCTATGAGGCAAGTTGAGCTGAAATAGATCAATTTTATCCTACCGTCACCTTAGCCATGCATTACAAGCTAACTAAAGTTTTATTTGATCCTTGATTGTATGTGTGCCTACATTAATGGTGATGTGAAAATAAGCATATAGAGTGTTAAATATATATAAAAAAAATTCATTGAGACCATTGCTTTGTCTTGTGTGCATAAACTAATTCGAGTACATGTGAACAATGATTTTAGCTATTCATACACACACCAAGTAGGTCACTTGTGAGTTTGAATACGTGTTAGACTAACATGTTGAACGGTTATAATGTTTACACTTTCCTCAAGTGTAGTAGTTATGAAAAGTTTTTGAGACTAATTAATAATTATTTGCGGACCCAATGTTATGTAGTTTTTTTAGTTTATTGTCATTCTTTTTTTCATGAGTATGGTTCCATACTCGAGGACTAACGCGTATTTAAGTTTGGGCACCAAAAAGTGGTGCCCAGACGCCAAAATGGGCAGAATCTTGGCGCCCGGGCACTAAAAAGTGGCGCTCAGATGCCACCACCTATTTTAAACCCTCTTTTCTTGCCCTAATTTGAAACCTATAAATACTACCTTTTAGCCATTTTTCTAAAGCATCAAAGAAGAGCATAAAATAGAGAGAGAAAATTTGGTTTTTAGTGAGAGAAACACCATTGAAGTTTGGATTAAGGAAGATTATTGAATATTAAAGACTCCAACTGCTTCTCAAACTAGTTCATTCTTCTCTCTAATTCACTTACATTTATTTCTAGTTTGTAATTGAGGTTTGTGTTGATTTGAACATTAGTACTTTTATGAATATTTGGATGAATGTAATTGAATATTTTACTATGGATTGCTAGATTATATGCTCTAGGGCTTAATAGAACTCTTTTGAGCTCTATGTATTGATGTTATTTTATTATTAATGACTATTTGATGTTTATTCATTTATGCTTTTTATGTGCTTAATGCTTCTAATTGTAATGGGAAACTGATTGGATGAATTAAAAAATTTAGATTATGTGCTTAAGAAAGTTTAATCTATATGTTTGTTGTAAAAAGCATAGCTTTGAGTTTGTTGAGTTGGGAGACTAATGAACTTAGAGTAGTCACATAAGGATTGCTTAATGCATGTATGTATAACGAGTTAGATAGGGATATCAACTTATTTGTATATGCATAGAATGTCATTTGGCACTCGGGAGATGGAATGAGATTATTTATAAGCCATTGATTAATGAATACATTAGATTAGTTGTTAATCACAAATGATAAAGAGTGTAGAAACAATATACGAAAATCAAGACCTTAGAACCCCATTGCCATAGAACTCTCATATCCTTAACTTATCAATTAATTTAGTTTAAAGCATTTTAATTCCACAATTTAACTTATCCTTTAATTTAGCTTAGATAAAGTTAGGTTGTAAACAATGTGGTAATTATCATTAATTTGAGATACCAATCTTTATAGAATGGTACTCGCTCATTACATTATTATTTGATCATGATCCATGAACTTGTAATTATAATTTACATATGTATAATAGGAGAGAATGTATTTAAAGCCATTCCAAAGAAAAGAGTGGAGGTATCACTTACTTGCATCTAAAAAATTATACCATTTTCTCAAGAACATTGAGCAAATAGAATCTATTTGGTAGATATTCCAAAATGCTTTAAGAAGACAAGCCTTATGAAGTAAGTCTAGTCTACGAACCCCAACGTCAACAGCCTTTTTTGGTATGCCATGTCTTGTCCCCCTTAACTTGTAAGCGTTAACTGTGTGTGCAGCCCTTAAAATAGAAACTCTCAAATAGATGAAAGAAATATTGCCTGGAGATAACCCCCAAAAAACTAAAAATATCCTAACAATGGTGTGTAGCATATTTACTAATGATGAATTGACTTTTTTCTTTGTTAATTGCTTGACTAAATGCCAAGCTATATTGTAGATCAAAGTTTATAAGAGAGCAAAGAGAGTTACTATTGCCCCTGCAAAGAAGAAAAATATCATTTGCATATAAAAAAATCAGAAGGAGCCTGACATCCTCTTACACTAAAATAGTGGTTACCCTCTTAGAGTTCATTAGATTTTGAATACCATAAGAAAGAGCATCATCTACTAGATAGAAAAGCAAAGGAGACAAAGGATCCCTTTAGCGCACTCATTTACCACATTAGAAAATCACTTTTGGAGTGTCATTAATTATAATAAATAATCGAGTTGAGCGAAGAATGATAAAAATCCATTGAATAAAATTTTTGTTAAAGCCAAAACAATTAAGAACTTCAAGAAGGAAATCCTAACTGATAGTATTAAAGGCTTTAAAACTATATCCACTTTCATGCCAATATTACTACTAATAACTTTCCTATTTAGCAAATCAACCCCCTCTAGCAATATCGAGATGCAAATATGAATATGTCTTCCATAAATAAAAGCCATCTGATTCTGCGTAACTAGATTATGTATTAAAGCTACTAATTTATCAACAATGGTCTTAGTAATAATCTTAAAGAAAAAGCTCACCAAAGCTACTGGTCTAAAGTGATTAACTAAAACAGCATCCTTTATCTTAAAAAGTACCATTATTAAAATTGAGTTCAAGTTTAGAAGTAGGAATTCTGGCTAAAAGTTTTTTGAATGCCTAGAACTACATCCTTTCTAATGAACTCTCAACAATGCTGAAAGAAAACAAGCCAATAAAACCGTCTGGCCCTAGAGCACTAGAAGGGTCTAAAGAAAAAGTAGCTGACCTTACCTTGTCCTTTGAAGGAATACTCATCAAGACTTTATTATGTAAATCTGAAACAAGAGAGGGAATATGATTATAGACCTCAGAAACTCTATTAGTATTAACTGCAACCTCTGCATATAGCTATTTATAATACTCCACAATATAGTTAGTCTCTTTCTCTATGTTATTAGTCTAAATGCCATTAATAAGAAGCCTTTTTAGATGCTATTTGGTAGCACGAGATTTTATATAACAGTAAAAGAACTTGGTGCATTTATCTCATTCTTCGAGCTATTTTAATGTAGCTCAATCACGTTAAAAAGTAGCTTCTTTCCTTGTAACATGTAAAACCTCATACTTTATTGCTGCCTTTACTATAAGAAATCCTCTATAGCTTTTCTTAAACCAAGGTCACTTTGAAATAAAGTCAAGTCTTCTCAAGCTTTCTTTAGACTATTATTAACATTCCCAAAAACCTCATAGTTCTATCTATGTTGGTGGTGTTTTAGAACTCATAATTTTTTGCATAACCATAAACATTAGACATCTATGACAAGGAACCGAGTTCTATACTTTAGCTACTTTATCATTAAAGTCAGAATGCAAAGTCCATATGGATTAGAACCTGACCTAGTGTTTGTTCTATCAGAAATCCCAAAACAAAATTACCAATAGAGAGGGATCAGAGATTATATGGGCAAGCATCACACATGAAGAAGAATCCTAAATACCTTGCCAAGCTAGATTAAATAAGGCCCTACTTAATATTTCAATATGACTACCAACAACTGCTGTTATTGTCCAAGTAAAAAATAAACTTAAAGAAGGAATTTTCATAAGCTGACAATAATTAATAAAATCTTTAAAATCTGAGCATGATAACGTGACCAGAAAACCCCTTCATTATTGTTTATGAACATCTACAATAGCATTAAAATCACCAATCACTAACCAAGGAGATTAACAATAAGTTATACGTAAATTAAACCAGAGTTTTTATCTTCGTACATACTGGGAAGCTACATGGACAAAGGATAAGTGACAAATATTAGAATCAACAGATTTTCTAACAATTAGATGTTAAGAACTAGCTACAATAACTTCCACTTCTGCAATTAAATCACTTTTAAAAATCCATATCTTTGAGAGAGTATTTCTTGTATGTCTAACCAAATAAAGGTGTAAGGATAATGAATAAGTGCCAAAAATTTAATCAAAAGATGTTATAGGTTCATTGATAGCCACAATAAAGGTTTGTGCAAAAAGCATAAGTTGGCCAATTCATTATGAGAATGGGAGTTGGCCACCCTCAAATGTTCCAGTAGAGGATCTTCATCATTTCGAAACAGAATTTGAATTCTATGAGGTGTATATCACTTCAATGTCCCTTTTCTTCTCTCTCAATCTCCTTTTGTTTGACATTATTATATCAAAGTCATCTTTCTTTGGCGGTTTAGATAAATTACTAAGTTTTGAAGATCTCTATCAAGTATACTCACAACATATTTGTCTTTCAAAATAGGTACTCCGACCTCACAATCATCACATTATAAAAGGCTCTGATATTCCATATTCTGTGGAACCTCTAAAGTATCATACAGGTTATCATCCTCCTTTGCATTTTTGCATCTAGTATACATATTTTGTATAGAAGTCTCTTTCAAATTTTTATGTGAAACACTATCACTATCATCACCTTTGTGATCTTTATTTCGTTATTTTAATTCACGTTTCTTCTGTAGTTGAACTATCTTGTCTTCATTATCAACCTTAATAGTATCCATATCAATCAAGCAATCTCCATTAATTGCATAATCACATGCTGTAGTTGGCGATGGACATTTATTCAATAGTGGAGAAGAAGCCTAAACTTGTTTTTTATCCTTTAAGAAGATTACTGATTCATCTTTATTCTCTTTACTTTTTTGTTGAACCCATTTTTTTCACACCATGAAAAACTATACGGCCACAAAAAGGAATTTAGTGTCGACATTTAGAGATTTTATGTCCAAGTTTACCACAGCTAAAACATTTGGGTGGCGAATTTTCATTGTAAAGCTTTACTTGAAAATCAAATCCTTCTCTCTCAACGGTTGAGAATTGTGGCAAAGACCCTAAAACATCAACCTTAATTAAAACTCTAACATAAAATCTAGAAAATTCCTTCCCTATTAGCTCTATCTAGTTTCAATGCACACCAACACCGCTCATAATATCCACTATAATATTTCGGCCCCAATACTCCCAACTTAGACTATAGATTCAAAGCCATACCTGAGAGTTTCTATGAATTTCAGTAATATATGGATCAAAATCTATTGCCACTAGTATAAACAATGAGATCCCGAATTAAATGTGTAAATACCACAACCCCAAACACATTGCATATCAGTAATATCAAAATAAAGTACATAGAAACCTTTTTGAAGTGGAAAAAGATTCTATTTATACGATAAGATTCTACAATTTTTGAAGCCCTAATTTTAAATCATCTACCTTAATAGGCTCTTAACCCTTTTTTAAAGCAAATCAACCTTTGAGATTGGATTTGCTTCAACTTAGGTGGTTCTTGTATTCTTTTTCATTAATTTTAATAAATACCTGATCATCTTTAATAGAAGGTGATGGAAGTTTTCAGGTAAGCATGACAATATCTAAAGCATTAGATAAAATTGAAGCAAATGACTTTTTTACAAGAATTGCAATCTTTTTATTATTTATTTTTGGTTGTCTCTCTTTCTACCGAGCAATCAAATTTGTCATTTCCTCTAAAACGTCAACCATTATTGCCACCATTGGCATAAATATAGATTCATTGGCTAGTTTTATCTAATGCTAGCCAGCCAATGACCAAATTGGACTGTTGATTACGAAAAACGTTGGATGCCACACATAACCCTTGAAAACTTGTGTCTAATTAGAGACGAATATTTGGCAATCGGAGAAGAAATGATAGTTATGGTAGCAAATTCATTTTGGGTACTATAGATTCATTTAAAGAATTTTTGTTACTATAGTAAACACACTTTTCAATTTTAGTTAAAATCTCGATATATTCTATTACTTATTTGTGATAAAATGTATCATAAATTTATGATAGAAAAATATAATTTTTTATTTGTGATAGAATCTATCACAATTTACTAATAGCATAAAATTCGTGAGAGATTATATCACGAATTTCTAATAGCAATATTTCTATCACTAAAACTCCCTTTTTTAGTAGTGTATAAAAAAACAAGTATTTAGGGAGTTAAAAGTACTAAGGAAACTCTTTTTGTTCTCAAAATGGAAGTACTATCCATAAACAAGCTGAAGGTATGTTTAAGTTTGTTACAAATACATAAGGGGTAAGCAGCAGAAATAAACTATGAGGTGAATAAGGAATACTAGACTAATGCAAAGACTAAAATACATTAGAAACAAAAGTAAATATGTAAACTTAGTTGGTCCTTATGTATCTTAGGTCACGATGGGGGGCTAAAATAAATTATTAAGAGGCCAACAAATTAGCCCAAAATGCATAGCAGCATTAATGGTGTTTTCCTAATTTCTACCGAAAGCTTTAAACACTTTCCTACATGAATAGGATACAAATTCAGACATAGATGTAAATTTTCTATTATTCAGACATAGACGTAAATAGGATAGAGGAAGAATAGAAGTTTTAAAAAGAAAAACAACTCTAAAATGAAAATTTTCTAAATATACTGATGGGCATATTATTCAGTTTAGAAAGTAGATGTAAATTCATTAGAACCAAACCAAAATAAACTTTTGGTGTGTTATCTTTCTAATTTTATTTTCTTTACTATATATTGTTATTCATATTTAATTTTGAGCCTTGGATGGAGTGCAAATTTCTCAACAGTAAGTAGTATTTTGTCTTCATTAATTTTGTTATAAGAAAGAGATTGAGATCATAACAATAATAAAATTCTTGTTTATTTATTCTCATAAAAAGAAGAGTTAGGGCATATTTGGTTCAAGCAATATCATGATGCTAAAATACAGATGAAAAAGGTAATAAAGTTTACACAAAAAATTCTTATGCAAATTCAACTAAAAATTACAGATAAGTGTAGGACTTTACTATTAAAATGGAAATTACAATCTGTCTTTTATTATAAAGAGAGAACATGGTTTTACATTCTCTAAAAACTAGGAGCATTACCTCACAAAATTTTCACTCAACTAAAAAGAACAAAACTAAAAGAGGTCGAAAAGTAGAACACACTACTTACTCTTCACTTCACTTGCTCGGATAAGCTTTAAATTTATTGTTGGAGAAATATAGCAGTCATTGCTAAAGTAACCATTGCTATAATAATATGACTATTAATATCATTAGGCCTAAATTTACTTGGCTAATCAGCCGATGCATCTTTTGATTTAAGTAAGATTCACATGAAAAAATATAGAATCCATCCCATTACCAGAAATGGAGCTGAAGTAGCCCCACATGCCAGCCAGATACATTTTGTCCCCTGATAATAGTCCCTTGCCAATTATTCATCAAGATACATGACCATCTCTTTCGCCAATGCCAATTAATTATCAAGATACACGGTAATCAAATCAGTTGAAAAATAAAGTCCTTGCCCAAAAAAACAAAAAGAATGAGCCTAAATCAAGCTAACACAACCGCAAGTTGCTAAGCTTGGAATGTTAACAAAAATGGCACCTCAATCAACAATGGCTCCTTACCATAACCATAGAAGGAATTCTGCATATAGAATAATTTCCTTCTTATAATAGAATAGCAAAATATATATAGGTCTTGTCGGAATGGTAATGGATTATCGAACACAGTAATACAAAAAGGAATTACACTAATATTTCTTTATGGTATCAAAGCTATACATGGCTTTAAGTTCAAGTTCAAACTCACAAAAAGAGCCAACCCTTTCTCTTCAAACCTTTCACCAAAGTGCGAGTTTAATATCTTTCAAACTCACATCAAGATTTTTCTTTTATAAAAATCAAATTCTTTCTCTCTTACAAAGCCTTAATATTCAACACCATTTGGAAGATGTTGAGATTCCATCAAAAATAATAACACAAGAAAGGAAAGAGGAAATCAATTCTAAATTTATTTCATAGAAAACAAACGATGGGCTTCTTACGGCTTGGATGAGAAATATGATGGCTGAAGAAGTACAAAGCATAACCATCGGCTTAGAAATGGCACAAGAGGTTTGGCTCACCATCGAAGAACATCTGCTGCCAGCCACAAAAGAAAGGGAAAGTTAGCTAAAGGACAATTTCTATTCCCTTAAAAAAGGAAATAGAAAACTTGAGGACTTCCTCAAGCAACTCAAAGACAATTGCAATCAGTTAGTAGCCATTGGGAAATTAATTTCTGAGGAAGATCAGATGCTCTAAATAGCAAGGGCCTTAGGACCAAAATATTCAAATTTTAAGACAGCTATGATAACAAAGCCTCCCCTTCTTATGTTGAAACAATTTCTTTATACCTTGGAAATCATGAAAAATCTGTCATCGTACCAGCAGAAAAAGAAGAACGATTGAATGTTCATCAAGCTTTTATTATCCAAAGAAGCCGCGGCAGAAATCAAAGAGAAAGTTGTCAAAATAACCGTGGAAGAGGCCCATCTTCAGGAAATTAAACAAGGGATTATATGATCCAAATTCAGCAAACTTACCATGGCTACACTCAGCAATACAACCTGCAGAATCCCCATGGACACAATCAGCAAAATAATCAACATTACAACCAGAATTCTCATGGTTACAACCAGCAGAATAATCAGCAGATATATAACTGTAACAAGCAACAAACATCCATTGTACCAAAACAAAGCATTGAAGAAGAAAAGGAAGAAAAAGAACATGTGATCTATCAAATACGCCAGAGACAAAAACACACAGCAAGGGAATACTGTTTCAGGTATGATTTAGTGGAAGAAGATTGACCTTAAGCGTTGGCAACAGAACAAAATGCGTAGATGACCAGTTTTTTGTTGATTCGAGAGCAGGAGCCTCTTCTCACATGGTGAAGAATCCAGGTAAATTCAATGGTATTATACCTTATAAAGGAGCTGACTGAGTTTTTGTAGGTAATGGACAAGGACTACAAATCTCTAATTTAGGAAATACCACACTATAAACAACTCAAGGAAATTTGAAATTAAATAAAATTCTTGTTATACCAAAATTACAAAAGAACTTATTATCCATCGGCCAACTTATTGATGATAATTTATGTTCTTTTGAGTTCAATACTAATGGTTTTATTATTAAGAAAATAGAATCATGTCCTAGCCAAGAGATGTAGGCATGGGAAGTTGTTCATTTTTGAAGAAGGACAAGAAATCGCATTGGCAACAATAAAAGGAAATTCTGTGGATTTTAATGTTTGGCATAAGAAACTTAGACAGGCCAATACTGGAATGATTTAAAGTCTAAGAAATAAATATCTAATAAATTATTCTAGTTAGACAAATAATACAAATATTTTTGTTGGACAAATAATACAAATATTTTTGTTGCCTGTCAACTAGGAAAAGCTATAAAAGACCTTTTTCAATATCTAATAAATATTTTGAGTTTTCTCTTGAGAAAATTCATTGTGATCTTTGGGGTCCTGCTCTTATAAACTCAATGCAAAATTTTCAATTCTATGTTATATTTATTGATGATGCTTCTCGTTTTGTTTGGATATTTTCTTTGAAATGAAAGTCTGACTTTCTTAAGTGTTTTGTGAAGTTTTAGAAACAGGTTGAGAATCAATTCGCTAGTACAATAAAAAACTTTCAGAGCAATAGAGGCACCAAGATTACGTCAAAAGCATTTGTTAAACATTTAGAGCAATGTGATATTCAACGACAATTGTCATGCCCATGCATACTTGAACAAAGTGGTTTGGCAGAACGAAAATGTCAACACATCATAGAAACGGCTCTTACAATGATGTTTCAAGCCTCACTACCAATGAGGCTCTGAGTTGATGTCTTTCTAATGGTTCTTTACATTATTAATCACTTGCCACTAACTACCATTAATACAAGTCCCTACTAAAAACTTTGTAATAAAATACCTGACTATCAACATTTAAGAGTAATCAGATGTAGGTGCTTTCTTTACCTTCATAGTTACAACAAAGATAATTTTGAAAAAAAAAAAAAACTAACCTTGTGTTTTCATTAGATATAGCCAAATTCACAAAGGCTATCGATGTCTACAACCACAAACTAATAAAGTATATATATCACAGCATGTAATGTTTGATGAAAATGTATTTCTATTCTCAAATTTAACAAAAGCTCTTTATATGTAGGAAAATAGCGAGCTTGCACATTTTATATCTTATGCATATTTGGCTCAAAAATCATCAGAACCATATACTCAAAATTTCAACTAAGTTCAACAAATATTTGACGGCTCTACTATCATTGATAATTTTCCTCCACGGGTTACACAAAACTCGGACCAGATGATCTTACCAAATTTAAACTCTTGTAAAAATCTTCACCTGGAAGTATTAAATATTAAAACAAATTCTAGACAAGTAAAACATGTTGACACCAATCTGAATACTGAAGATACCATTCCCATCAACAGCTTTCAAGCCAACTTACCTACTAAAACTCCCTCACGTGATGTAAACACTCCCACCACATCACAAGAATCATTATCCACTCACATTTCATCACCCGAAACACTACCCACTTATCTTATCACCCGAACTATTACGGTGTCCAGAAACACCACCTTCACCAAACACAAACAACGACATCACCAACCAATTGATAATTGCATTTTCTATTCAACCAACAAATCCAGAACCTAATCCCCAACCAATCCCAAAAACTACCTCAAAACCACAAAATATTTCATCTAATGGTCATAAGACATAAATTGAAGAATACCAGTCACCTTTGTCTAAACACTACATATGCCCAAAAGCCAAAAACTCTAGAGGTAGCTTTAAGAAATCCTACTTGGGTCTAGGCAATGTAAGAAGAGATTCAAGCACTTCAAGACAATTACACATGGACTCTCGTTCCATAACCATCCCACAACAACGTCATCAGGTCCAAATGGGTTTATAAAATCAAATACAAAGAAAATGGATCAATGGATAAGTTTAAAGCACGATTGGTGGCAAGAGGTTTTAATCAAATTCAAGTGGTTGGTTTTGATGAAACTTTAAGCCCCTTTATTAGGCCTACAACCATTAGACTTGTCTTAGCTATTACCGTTAGCAAAGGATAGACCATATGACAACTTGATGTCCGAAATGCTTTCCTCTATAGCATATTAAAAGAAATAGTATATAGAACAGCCACCAGGATTCAAGGATCCATTGCGGCCTCACTTCATATGCAAGCTCTATAAGTCTCTATATGGTTTTAAAAAAAAGTTCAAAGAGCTTGGTTTGAATGTCTTTCACGGGCTCTAGTTGCCCTTAGATTCACAAGCAGCAAAGCAAATAACTCTCTCTTTATTTTCAACAATGGTTCAATCATATTATTACTTCTAATTTATGTTGATGATGTAATTTTTATAGGTAACAACCACCAAGCTGTCACGTCTCTTATCCACAAACTCACCTTTACTGTTTCCCTCAAAAACCTCAGAGCTCTTCGATTTCCCTCAAAAACCTCAGACCTCTTCATTATTTCTTTAGCATTAAAGTCCATAAACTTTCCAACAGGATTTTCTTGTCACAAGCCAAGTACATACGAGATGTACTTCATAAAGTCAATATGTCTGTATTTTCACCTATATGCACTCTTACAGCAATAAAAAAAACAACAAACCTAGATGATGATGAACTCGTTGATCTTACACACTATCAAACCCTTGTTGGCAACCTCTAGTATCTCACTTTGACTATACCATATATCACTCATGGTGTCAATAAAGTGTGTCAACACTTTCAATCTCCCAACAAGGCAAATTTATGAGCTATGAAAAGAATCCTTCAATACTTACAAGGACGAATACCTCACTAACACTCTATGGGTTTTCTGATTCTAATTAGGCAAGTTGCTCAAGTACAAGACGTAGTACATCCGACTTTTGCATTTACCTTAGAGCAAATTATATTTCGTGGAGTTTAAAGAAATAGTCCATTATAGTATGTTCAAGTGCTAAAGCCAAATATTGTTCCCTTGCTTCTACTACAGTAGAAATCATCTAGATCACATATCTATTATAGGACATTATGATTCAAATACATAAACTACCTCTATTGATCTATGACAATATGAATGCTCTACATATTACCCGCAATCTAATTTTTCATGCTCGAACCAAACACATAGAAATTAATGTCCATTTAATTCGGGAAAAAGTTTGTGAAGGGCTCATTCACACCAAATACATTCCTACCTCTAAACAATTAGTTGGCATACTCACTAAGCTACTTCCCAAGTTCTCTTTTGATTTGTTTTGCACCAAGCTTGGCGTACAACGTCATCCGTGGCCAAGCTTGAGGGGGGCTGATAATAGTCCCTTGCCAATCAATCATCAAGATACACGACCATCTCCTTTGCCAATGCCAATCAATCATCAAGATACACAACAATCAAATCAGTTGAAAAATAAAGTACTTGCCAAAAATAAAGAAGAATGAACTTAAATCAAGCTAACACAACCACCACTTGCCAAGCTCGGAACGTTGACAAAAATGGCACCTCAATCAACAACGGCTCCTTACCATAACCATAGAAAGAATTTTGCATATAGAATACTTTCCGTCTTGTAATAGAATAGTAAAGTATATATAAGTCTTGTTGGAATGGTAATGGATTATCAAACACAGCAATACTGTGCCAATGATCAATTCTCTAAATATTTTATATTCCCTACAATTGCATACTATATTTTATTTTTTATTATCCTTTTCTTCCTATAACTTAATTTTCCATTTTCTTTTTAATATCTCACCGGCGTGTATGTGTGTTCTTGTAGGATAACAAGGACCTTTGAAATTATCACTTTTTTTTATAATTTTTTTAATACTCTTTCATTTCACTTATCCTTTTATTTTCTTAATAACCTATTATCTTCTTGTTGTTTATCACAATGTTTTTTCCTTATAAGATGATCCATTACCCCTATAGTACCTAGTAAAGGATCGTGCTAGAATAGTTTTGTGTCGAAATTGTTAACTAGTCTTGTTAAATTCAGCAGACTCAAATTCAATTAATTTGTTTGTTGGGTTAAAAAAAATACCTAACTCACAAATTATTCTTATTGTGTTAGTCAATCTAACCCATTAACCCATTTATATTTTAAAAAATCGAAATATCAAATACATTTTATAAAATTTTAGTGTTCAAACATATAACACAATAACATTCTACCAAATTAAAAATATTAAAATTATAATAGTGAGCAAAAATAAATGAATGAAAATAAAAATCATGATGTTACATATTTAATAAGCAAATATTTTTCAATTGTTTTAAAAAAAAAAGGAAAAGAATCATTTTGCTCCTTAGTTTTATGGATATTTACCAACTTAGTACTTTATTTTTTGACATATACCACATCTAATGATTCTATCAAATAGTTACAATTTAAAGGCAAAAGGGTACTCTTGGTCGTTCTCGTTAAAACTGGTAAAATGAGAGTTAAAAAAAATTAAAAATATATGTAAATATATTTTTCTCATTTTCTCCTCTCTCTCTCTCTTACTTCTTCTCTTTGTCATCACTCTTTTAATTGTGTTGTGTTTTGAATAATTATTTTTCTGAGGACCTTGAAGTGATATGATATATAATTTTATTCTTGTGTATTTCTCGTGGAATAAGTACTAATAGTTTTGAAAAAATGAAATGTGTTTGTTAGGGCTAAAGAATAAGGCTGATTTAGAGTTTAGAAGTAAAAGTGATTCCAATTTATCCTTTTTCTTAAATTATTTGATTTTTTATTTGTGCTTCTTGAAAAGGAGAAGAGAGATGCAGAGATGCTATAGAAGAGAGATGAGGGATTTTGGATTTTGGGAGAAGGGGGAAGGGGTTGGGCTACTAGTTTTGGGTCTTAAGGGAGCGGGTGAATGTTTTTGGGGAATATATTTATTTTTTTATAACATGATAAAAGAGAGGGAAAATATATAAGTTGGGGGAATATATTTAATTTTTTAATATAAAATTTATGATATGATAGAAGAGAGAGTAAAATATATTATTTTAGAGAATATTTTTAATTTTTAATATAAAATTTATAATATTATAAAAGAGAGAGTGAAATATATTATTTAGGGGAATAGTTTTTATTTTGTAATATAATAAGAAAGAGAGCATAAAAAAATTTATAGCATTTTTTGAGAAGGGATTAATGATGGGTTCATAAGAGAGGGTAAAAAAATGATTTATTTGATTTTCTTAATTAGAGATTAATGATGGATTTCTTGTTTTTATTGTTGCATTTTATATATTTTTATTTATAAACACTTCTCTGTCCTCACATGAGACAAGCGTCTATGATTTGTCACATCAAGAACATTACAATAAAAGCATAAAGAGGAAACTATTTAATAGGATTCTTTTAACGGTAAGAATTAACATGATTTATATTAAAAATGAAGAAGTAAGTTAGTATATATTTATAAAACTAAGGCCTAAAATAGAATTTTTTAAAATATATGTTCGAAATAAATTAAAACACTAATTTCAATATTTTCAAGTTTTTCATGAAAAAGAAAAGATTTTATGTCAAGATCTAATTGCTCTTATCATTCGTCATTTTTGATGAACTTAATCCATGTATATATATATGTCTCACTGCTCTTATCATTCGTCATTATTTGATGAACTTAATCCATGTATATATATATGTCTCACTTCGTCTTAACATGGTTTAAATATATATATATATATACATGATGGCTGAGAGTAGTTACTAAAACATGGATATAACGACTCAAGCCTAAGTATAAACATTTAAAATTTTTAGATTTTCCTACGAATTTCTTTCTTTAATTTAGATTTTTTTACATTTAATTCAACTACCACTTAAATAGTATTACAATTAGATATATATTTTGACCTTATGTTAACTTAGATTTTTGCCCTTTTTAAAGAAATTTCATGTTATTTATATATCCAAATGTTAATTTTGTAGAATAAATCATGGAACGACTAAAGATGAAGAAATTGGACAGAAAAATATCAAAAATGGAGCCAACAAGTGAAAATTAAGAAAAAGTGAGTTCCAAAAAGGATAAGCATCCCCGAATTCTCCTCACTAACATGGTAACATTAGCAGCAAAGAGATGAACGCCCCAATATTGTTATTCACAATGCTCAAGCATTCACGTAGGAGACCAATGAAGGGGCGTGAATAATCTGACTGCCACAGTCAATTTCACAAATGAGTTGTTAATTATGGTTAAATATATTAATTCTTTTGTTTTGTCTTTGGAAGCCAATGTCAATTTCAGCCGATTAGCAATAAGCACTACAGTAGAAAAGGCTTTTTGCGACGGCATTGCGATGGCAAAAAGCTGTCACATACGTGACTGTCGTAAATTTTTGCGACGGTTAATTAGCCGTCGCAAACTTTTACGACGCTTGACTCTTTTGCGACGGCTAATTAGCCGTCGCAAAAGGCTCTGTCTCTTTTTAAATTTACTCTTAAATTACAAAGTCTTATCATATTATTTTATTTAATATTTTTAAATAAATATATTACAATATCATCCAAAATATATTAATAACATTATAATATGACCGTCCAAAATATATTAATAACATATAACCATCCAAAATGTATTAATAAAATTCAAAATATATTAATAACATATAACCATCCAAAATTATTAATAACATCTAAAATGTATTAATAAAATCCAAAATATGTTAATAACAATTCTAAACTTTTTAACATCTATCCAGTTTTTGTATGATGATGGTGCGTACTGGAAGCATCTTGAACCTACAAATAAAATATTCGTATTTTAGTTATAATTTTACAAGTAAAAAATTAATATTAAATTAAACATTCATACCTGATCATTAGTGGACAGCTGAAACCCTTAACTATCAAAAAATCGTTGCATCATTGTACGCATCTCATCACATTGATTTTGCAGAACTGTATATTTGCCTTGAAGATCATTATAACTGGACTTTAAACAATCTAACTCTGCTTTTACCTGTTCATTGTTTTGGCTTGAATTTTGTTTTGCAATATCTGATGGTGATGGACCATGCCCATAAGTTTTAGCATATCCATGACTATCGCGTCCCATCACATCAATAAATATTTGGTCTCTCACAGCTTCTGTTTGTTCATCATTAGGCAACTGAGACAAACGTTCATTTAGTTGACCTTAAAAACATTGAAACTTAGTTAGAATATAGAAATTTAATAATTTTTTTAATATATGACTATTGTAAATTTATATCACTTACAATTATTTCTACACTGTCTGAATCAGCTATACTACCATTAGATTTGGATCGAGTCTCAATAAATACACTCATACGATCTGTCTTTTTTCCTTTTTTCTTCATCTAAAACATTGTAAACAGATACATACACACAACAATTAACATTACATTCGATACAACAATAAATATCAACATTATTAACAAATTAACATTACATTCAACACGCACATACATACACACAATAATTAACAAGCAATGATCAATTTAACAAAACCCCTCACCCAAACAATCATTAAACATATAAAAATATAACTAACCTGTTCTCTCTTATTAGCAAATAAAGTTCGACCTATTTTAGGAAGTGAAGACACTTGCCTACGATTTATTTTATTCTTCTTAGCAATGGCCTACAATATGAAATAATCATGCAAAATATTATGTAATACTAATTATAACTTACAACGTTAACTTAAGTTTAGTTAAGTTATACCTTAGCTTCCTCACTGCCCCAATAAGCTACAAGTATCTTCCATTGCTCTTCAATAACTCTGGAAGGAATGAATGCAAGACGTTCAACATTTGTCTTATCATCATAATACTTACTTTTCAATCGATATTTCCAATCTTTCCAAAGTCTTCCCACATTTCTTAAACAGTGGCGTCTATAAGCATCTGGAGTATCTGTATTTGCCTACAATATAATATGAACCTAATTATATTATAAAACATTAGCCTAAACTAATTATATGTTATAGTAGTATTTTCTTACCTTCACCTTTCTCCAAATATTTTCTAAAAGATCATCTGGCATGTCAGTCCACTCAACATATGTCAAAAACGCTTTCAGTCCATTTCGTGCTATGGTCCCAAGTTGGGATTTGAACTGATCAGAATTTGGACTAATTACCTGCCATGTTGAATTAAACTCTAGATGTATAATATTTTCTGTGCCCCAATCATTAACACCTAGAGCTGGGCCACGATGTGTTGATTTACTTGGTCCTAAAAAAATTCATATTAGTGTGCTTTTTCAAATAATGAAAGTTAAAATTAATTATTATACCTTCTTCATCATCTTGTGCAAAAGAATGAGAAGACATAGATGTCTGTCGCTGTGACTCCGCCTGCTGTAGAAGTAAGACATCCATAGATGGGCCTTTTCCTTTTTTAGGTGCCATAACTAGCTGCAATTAGATATCAAAATATATTGTTAAAAAACATTCATAAAAAAAATTAATATATCAATGAATTTTATTATTAAAAAAGAAGAAGAATGTAATTAGTAAAATATATAAGAAAAATATTCATTATCAAAAAACATATAATGACACCTAGACAGGGGGGGACGTAATTAGCCTTACCCCTCAAATACAATCTATTACAACTTACTCAAAACAAATCTGTAAAGAAATATCATTCAACATTTTCCATGACATCATTTTCATCGTTATCATCATTATCATCATCATCAATAACATTTGCATCTACTATTGTCCCATCAATTCCTTGCCTCACCCAACCAATATCTTCATCTCGCATATACAAGCTTTCATCCAATTGTTGTTCAGCATATAGTTCAACCTGAGGTACTATTGATGGCCTGTAAGAAGAATCTTTTGTGTACATGTCAAATAAATCTCTAACTATCATTTTAAGAACAACATGCCAATCTACTTAAGTGAAGTGATTTCAAGATATAGCCAAAATGATTTTTAGCCAAGTTAGTGAGCAAACAATAAAGTGGTAATAGCATGATTTGTCATGGGCATTTAAGCTTGTGTTGGCAAGGCTTTATAAATGTGAAATTGCCACCCTTTTGCTCTGATTCGGCCAACAATTTTGGACTTGCCAATTATTGTTTCAATTAAGTATAAGGTGCTTTTAACTAGTTAAATTGGCAACACGTCATGCTTAAGTTAAAAGACACCAATTATGTTTTTATTAGTTTAGATGCCAACATTGTTAACTATATATATGGACTGAATTGCGTTTGGTAATACAAGTAAGTTGTACGAAAATTTTGATAAGAGTCCAAGACAAGTTTTAGAAACAACTATTGCTTTCAGTAAAATATTTCAGTGAGAGTATTCTTTAAGAGTAAGTCCCCTAATATTTCAGTAGTGTAATAAAATTTTTGTTTGAATTCCATTGCACTTAATTATGCATGTGTAATGTGTAATTAAAAAATAAAATACAATGTACATGCTCACCACACGCACAATACACTTTCAACAATTGCATTAAGAATTCCTTGGCATTGAGAAGCGAATGTAGTGGTAGTATGATAAAGTAACAAAATGCCCCAACGTTATGAATAAAGTGTCGCAGCATTATGTTTTTTTATTGAATGTGATTTTTAGAACACATTGGGGGCTATTTCACATTTCAACTTCATATTCCCTATAAAGTAAGTCATCCTAAGCCTAATATCCATATGTTAATAAATAGGAAACAACACTTGGAATCATTTAGGGAAGAGAACAACACAATCAAGAAAGTGGTGACTTCAAGAAGGATAATTCAACCAAGTCCAAGGGGTTGATTTGAAACTTTATGTTTTGCAATTTCTTGTTGGTTGTATTATGTTTTTTCTTGTATTTCATCATTTATCATCTATTATGTTCAACTAAAACCATTTTTCTAGGATTACAATTTTGAACCCAAATTTGTACTTTAAAAAGGCATTTTAATAAATATCCTAGGACAAATTGATGTATGATTGTGACATAATAGTTATGAGTTCTAAATTATGATAGAAATATAAATAATTGACATGTATATTTAAGACAACTTTTGCTTCATAAAACATGTCTTAATTGTATTACCATAGAAATGTAAGTATTGCGTTAGTTAGGATAGAATCACTTGACCATCAAAAGAGGCTTGCGAGGAGTCTTGTGTTATGAACAATAATCAACTAGGGGGTTAGCATTCAAAGTACATTATAAACAAACACATTTCAAGAGATAACTAAATCCTAGGCATTGTCACGTATTGATTTTCTTGTGTTTTTACCTGCATATTTAAATGTACAATTTAGTATTAATATTATTTTAATTAATTTTTAAAAAAGCAATTACCTGGGTAAAAGCAAAAGGATCAATTTTAGTGCTTCGGTTAGGAAAACAATTAAGTCATGGTTGGATCGATACCCTACATCATTTATTATTTGCCAATGATAACGTGCACTTGCACTTGATAAAACACAAACATAATACATTCACTTACTTTGCGACATATGTTTTTTTCTTTTTCATATTTTCTAAATTTCTCTAGAAAATTCATTCCATTTTCAACACTCATCTGTAAATCATTTTTAGAGTGGATTAGTCTTGCACCATACATACTATTCTTGGAAAGGATTCTATAAATGATCTTGCACTCTCTTTTCTTGTAGGGATCTCTGTGGTCTTTTTTATCTTCAATTTTTTGTGACCTTATTATCTCTTGCATAGTTTGTACTTTGTAGTCTTGATAAAAGTTTGCTGAAATTGTCATCTTTTACACAATTTACTTCTAGTGCAAGGTAAGTTTTCTCTTATTTAAAAAAAGTTAAAAAAATATTACAACACATTTTCCAAAGAAGTGAAGAATCTATTTTTTTTTTTTTTAAAGGGGGGATTACAATATTTATCATCATTTTCGCACCACTTAGGGGGGAGGGGGGGTCAAACCCAAGTGGGGATGTGAGACCTTGGGGGGCTCAGCCAAGTTGGCTGAGCCCCATGCTCCAAAGAAGTGAAGAATCTATTAACCCCCATAATATATATAATAAAGTTCCCTAGTTTGAAATTTCAATGGTCAAATACCTTCCTGCCTCTAGGTTATTCTTCTGATAGAAGAACAAACCCTTTATACTTTTGCAAAGAAAAAAACTCTACTGCTAAAATTAATATTTCTTGAAAAAAAAAAGGGTGCTCATTTACGAAAGAATGTATGTACAAACAAGTAAGGCTTTATTGTTTATTGTATGAATGAATGAATCATTTACAATGAATGAATAATCGCTAATTTTTAAAGTATACAAGTATGAATTTAAATTAAACTATGGTTAAAAAGAACACAAATTAATTTTAAACTATATTTTCACTATTCTTATTGACAGAAAATTTTGAAGAAAACTAAGATTCAAAACAATAATAAAAAGGATGCATCTTGTATAGGAAAGCACTCGCAAGTTTTATTCTCAATAGCAGAATACAAACAATATTACATCATAACCATACTTGGCAAATAAGGTTCAGGCTAATAGGAGCAGAGATTGCACCAGCGACCTAGTCCCGTGCCATTTACAATTATTGTTTTATTCTATATTATTGAAAATGCTTTATTAGAATGATATTAAATCAAACTGAGCTCGACATACTCCGAACCATCAACAGAGGAACTTATTCCATTATACATAATATTGACTCTTTATTAGTGGCAAACATTATTAGTAATCATATATATTTGTCTAGCTTGGACGAAACATATTCCTCTAGCTTCCAAAAGCCACTAGCCAATTAAACCATGCTCTCGTTCTTCACAGCCGTCCACCAATTAGCTGGCACTCCATATTCACTCTTTAAAAAATCTAATCCTTTGTTAACGAGTACTATGTAGATAATTCAATTATGCCAAACTGATGGAAAAGAGAGAAGGGATATATCAGTCTTTGCGTATGGTGATTTAGTAGTGTCAATTTATAACTCTTGCCCACGTCAACGTAGCCAATAGGTGGAAGAGTAGGAACAATATCGTAAGCATTTTGTATGTGCAACAGATGAAGATTGTTGAGTCCGTCAAATACAGTCGTAATGCCACAGTCTCCAACGTGGGGGTTAGTAAACACAATTGGTGTCACCATGCATCCAGTGTTTGAGCCCATTACAGTTGAATGCATTGGCAACTGCATGAGTTGGGTTCATTGTTCTAAGAGCTGAACCTAAACTATGGCCAATTACAGTTATGCCTATTTCCTCGTCCATGTATTTATCAACCAGCATCCTAACCACACTTAAAATTTTTATTTTTAAGAAATAGAGTGGTAGTGATCCCATAATAATAGCAAGTGAGAAATTTGATATTTGTACTTTAAGATGAATGTTATATATTTATAGGTTATGATTTAATTTTGGTGTTAGGCGTATTTGTAAGATTTTCAACTTTATTTTAAGGAGCAATTTGAAATATTATGAAATGATTAAAGGTAAGTTTGAAAAAAGGATAAATCTTGGTCATAACTTTTTTAGGTCATAAATTTTTGAAACTGAGGAAATGTAAAGTTAGTTGGTCCTTATACATTTTAGGTGACAGGACTCGACCCGAGACCCTCTACTATAGATCCCAGCGGCCTTACCGGGCACTCCGATGGAAGTTCCTCTGACCTAACTGGGTAATTTGAGAAATTTCGCGAGGCGAACCCCTTTTTAATTCTTGCTACTACTAAGAAGGTCTTGTAATATACATGAAAATGACAATCTTAATTTAAAAAAAAACGGACAGAGTTTCTCCTGTTTTTCAAAAAATCAATATAAAACCTGCAAAACAAATTTCACTTCTATTTCAAGCACATCTCAATACTACCAATTCGGACTTCCGGTCCTTTCCAAATCAAATCCAACACAACTCAATTATTCATTTGAATCACAAAATAGGCATAATCATAAAAAATAAAAACGATCACCATAAAATTGAAATCTCTTCTTCTTGGTTCAAAACATATATACAATTATACATGCCTAAAACTATTATGCATAAAGTAAAGGGTGCTACTTAGCACATTTACATATACAAAAATAATCTTTAGATTTGGCCCACTACTCGACAATAGAAGAATCAACAGCTTGCGTACCGAGACCTGCACCTAGAAAAAGGGTTTAGAAAACATAAAACACAAAACGGGTGAGCTAAATGAGCTCAGTGAGTGCAAATAAAATTTTAATAAAATAACATCATGTATAGATAGCAAATTTTAAAGTTCATGCAAAAATTATGCTTCTAAAACTAATGTAAAACTGTAAAACGGTTTCTAACATCATATGTTATTGAAATCTTACCGAGCGGATTTTATCTACATCTTTGAAAAATAATATTCAGAATCTGTATAACATAATAACTATTATGTGCATATAAATGCATAAATGTTATCGGTAAATTGAAAACTAGTAAAATCCTCTCTCGGCCATTTTCTTTTCAAATTGTACCAATGGTAACCCTAAAGCTCTATACTCACGCAGCGACTCAACTAGCACCGCACACGTGAGTAGGTCATGGGGCACCTCAACTAGTAGCACCCACAGTGACATCTCAAGACATCTCACTGGCTACGCAGCGGAATCCTACATCGCATACGTAGAGCGAGACAATACCCTGTACACATAGGGCGACTCACATGACTCGACATCCCGACTTTCCAGAGTTAGTGACACACCCTAAGACCTGTCCATGTGCACGGGATATACCGGCCGGGTCTAATACAATCATCACCACTATAATCTGAGGGTACCAATGGCCTTAAAAACGAATGCAGAAATTTTAAAACTGTTTCTCAATTCGAACATGTAACGGCATGTCTATGAATATATCAAGATCATAAATCGTGTTTATGCATCGAAAGCTCATAAAACATACATATTCATTATGCGAAAACATAATAAATGAAAAGTAAAAGAAATGGCAGATTTCCACTCACAACTGCTCCACGCTAAATTTCGCTCCTGATTTCTGCTCCCGTTATCGCTCTCGATTATCTTCACCTATGCGCCATAAATGACATTTAGAATCAAATCGAATGCTAGAATCTCATTTAACTACTAAATGCCCTAATCGGCATATAAAGCCCGGATGCATACTACTTCCCGATTTTTATTTACGGAGTCATTTAATCTAATCTAACTCATCATCCGGCGCCCTGAAAATTATTGCACACCCTATAACTTGGTTGGACATACATGCCCTTCACCTTTCCAAAATGGACAATTATGTCCCATTTTCTTCATTTTTGGTTTTTCCATCAACCATATACATTCAATTTATAATATGCACCATTTATACACAACAACTCAATCAAAACATCACTCAATCCCTAACTTTCCTAATATGGCAGAATTTCACTCTAGGTTCCAACACATTCCTTTTCTCAATTTCTTGTTCCAATTACAACAAAATCAAGAAAATTTCATTCTAAAGCCCTAATTACAACCAATTGAAATCTCTACCACAAAATCACCAAAAAAACCCTAATTCTTACCTTGCTAATGTCTTCAAATTGATGACTCCTTCAAGCTCCACACTAGAATTCAACTCAATCTAAGCCAAGAATACACACAAGAACATCAATTTAAGCATTCTTGAAAGCTCACTTATCAAACTCATAAAACAATGCTTTTCTTACCTCTTTTTCTTGAATTTCCACTAATTGAGGCTTCAATTGAGCTTAGGGATTGGTATGTAACCTTATTTTGGCTTGATTACACATGAAAAATCTTGAAAAAAAAACTGAAATTTCACTATAGCAGCACCTCTTCACCTTGCACGAATTTCTCTCTTTTTTTGCTCTAAGTGTTGGTTTTTGATCACTTGAAAATTCTACACACTTCCAACATATATATAGTGCTCCCTCAATTGACCATTTTTCCCTTCAACTTACTCAAAATTACTAATTTTCCATTAGTTGAAAACTAATTATGTAATTAGTTCATTTGTAACTATCTAGTTAGAATAGTCCAAAGAACTAACTAGAACTTCCAACTTGGCAATCCATGAGATTTCTTCTAATTGGTCCATTCTCTAATATATGGATTATGTTTCTCAACAAAGGCTTTTTCCATACATCACCCTTAAATGGAAATTCATGTAGTAAATTAGGATTTCCTTTTCCAAGCCAATGGAGACAAATTCCAAAAATATTCTAGGGTCGTCCGGGGCACCGATCGAGTGTGAAATTACTAAATTAGGTCTAATATCTCTCACGTGCACTATAAAGAAAATATTTCTAATAGGGTTAAAATCAAGTAACCCTACGACGTCTTATTTGCTCTATATCGAAATCTAGGCGCCAATACTACTAATAGGGATTGGATATTACATTAGGTCAGGATGCGGGGTTGAAATGAAATTGTTCAAAGGCCAACAATTCAACCCAAACACACACAACATCACTTTCTTGCCATAATTTTTTCATTTTCTCTCTCGATTTTGGCTTCATTTTGTTCTATTTTCATTCAAACTTTTGCAATGTTTTTACAATCCCAAATAAAAACACGTTTATCCATATTTTTTTCACATAAAGTAACACTGATCTTATTCTCCTTTGGAGCCAAAATTCATATCCTAAATAAATAGAGAAAATAAGCATGGGAATATAAAATGCCTTGAAATAAAACCATATAAATAGCTAGGTTAATTCTGTGAATACTATACATTGGAAAAATAACACAAGGTTAGTTTTAGCACCAGGAATTACTATATAGATAGAGTTTTGGAATACATTCATGCTTACTTGTAGGGGCCAATAAATACAACAACACTTAGTAATAATAATTGAAGCAAATGAGTTAAGAAGAACATAGAGTAAGGTGGAGATACAACCCCAAGCTCCTTCTAGGAATAATATACAAGTTAAATCAAAAAGGATCCACGACCTTAAACTGATCATGAACCAACACAAGATCAATAAACAAAGTTGAAGATAGAGACCTAAGATAAAGACTCAAAATAGACGTCCAAGATAAAGGCCCAAGATAGAGACCATTAGACGATATGTAATATCTTATAAACATCAAGAAATTTAGACAATTGCTTTCTTAACTTCTTTTCTTACAGCTTCTGAAAGAATAGCGGGGATGAATGATTGTCTGTATAGATTGCTTCTATAGGTTGCTGCTAGTATTTCCTACTGCATTTTCACTTTTCTATACTTCAAGATTTTACTATACTTTAATATTACTTTCTGCATTTTTCTGTATTTCTATACTTTCTTTTTGACTTCTTAGCTGTCATAATCTTTTACAAAAAAGAATAAGTGGTCTATAAGGTTGTATGCCATCTTACTAAACCACCATTTCTATTTAATTTTATCTCTGAAAGGGATGGTTGAGGCAAGTTATTGTATATGATCTAACCACTAATTAAGGATATAGCTTGACATTGCTCTATATTTCTTAGATTGACTTCGGTATTGCTTGGTAAGGTTCATTAGGGGTAATTGTTCATAGCTCCAATGAGTTGCTCTGCTTAATTCTTTAAGCCTCTAAAAGAGGTAGCTTGACTTTAAAGTAATGCATTCATTCTCTTCATGTATTACTAGAACATATCTTCTAGGTCTAGCTTTTTCTCTTGCAATACTTATGTTTGGAAGCCAAGGGGAGTTTTGGATTGTTGCCCTTGATTATTATTGATAGGACTCGACCTAAGACCATCTACTATAGATCTCAGCGGCCCTGCCGGGCACCCCGACGGAAGTTCCTCCGAACCTAACTGGGTATGTTGAGAAATTCTGTGAGGCGAACCCCTTTTTCATTCTTGTTACTACTAAGAAGGTCTAGTAATATACATGAAAACGACATCTTAATTTTAAAAACAAACGAATAGAGTTTCCCCTGTTTTTCAGAAAATCCATATAAAACCTGCAAAGAAATTTCACTTCTATTTTCAATACATCTCAATTCTACTAATTCGGACCTCTTGTCCTTTCCAAATCAAATCCAACACAACTCAAAAGTTTCATTTATATCACAAAATGTGCATACTCATGAAGAGTAAAGATGATCATCAAAATCTCAAAATATTTTCTAGTTGGTTCGAAACATATATACAAATATACATGCCTACTACTACTATGCATAAAGTAAAGAGTGCTATTTAGCACATTTATATATACAAAAATAATCTTTGAATTCAGCCCACTACTCGGCAATAGGAGAATCAGCAGCTTGCGTACCGAGACCTGCACCTGGGAAAGGGGTTTAAAAACATAAAACATAAAACGGGTGAGCTAAAGGAGCTCAGTGAGTGTAAATGAGATTTCAATTACAAGAACATTATACAAAGATAGCAATTCCTAAAGTACATGCAGAAATTATGCTTCTAAAACGGATGTAAAACTGTAAAACGGTTTCTAATATCATATGCTAATGAAATCTTGCCGAGCGGGTTTTATCTACATCTTTGGAAAACTATATTCAGAATCTGTATAACATAATAACTATTGTGTGCATATAAATGTATAAATGCTATCGGTAAATTGAAAACTAGTAAAATCCTCGCTTGGCCATTTTCTTTCTAAACTGTACCAATGGTAACCTTAAAGCTCTATACCCACGCAGCGACTCAACTAACACCGCATACGTGAGTAGGTCACGGGGCACCTTAACTAGTAGCACCCACATTGACATCTCAAGACATCTCACTGGCTACGCAGCTGAATCCTACATCGCATGCATATAGCGAGATAATATCCCGTACACATAGAGCGACTCACATGACTCAACATCCCGACTTTCCAGAGTTAGTGACACACCCCCAAGACTTGCCCATGTGCACGGGATATACCGGCCGGGTCTAATACAATCATCACCACTATAATCTGAGGGTACCAATGGCCTTAAAAACGAATGCAGAAATTTTAAAACTGTTTCTCAATTCGAACATGTAACGGCATGTCTATGAATATATCAAGATCATAAATCATGTTTATGCATTGAAAACTCGTAAAAACATAAATAGTCATTGTGCGAAAACATAATAACCGAAAAGTAAAAGAAATGGCAGATTTTCACTCACAACCGCTCCGCGCTCAATTTTACTCCTGATTTCTGCTCCCGTTAACGCTCTCGGTTATCTTCACCTACGCGCCATAAATGATATTTAGAACCAAATCGAATACTAGAATTTCATTTAACTACTAAATGCCCTAATCGGCATACAAAGCCCGGATGTAAACTACTTTCCGATTTTAGTTACGGAGCCATAATCGAAACTAACTCACCATCCGGCGCCCTGAAAATTATTGAACACCTTATAACTTGGTTGGACATAATTGCCCTTCACCTTCCCAACATGGACAATTATGTCCCATTTTCTTCATTTTTTATTTTTCCATCAACCATATACATTCAATTAATAATATGCACCATTTACACACAACAATTCAATCAAAACACCACTCAATTCCTAGCTTCCCTAAAGTGGCAGAATTTCACCCTAGGTTCGAACACATTCCTTTTGTCAATTTCTTGTTCCAATTACAACAAAATCATGCCAATTTCATTCTAAGCCCTAATTACAACCAATTGAAATCTCTACAACACAATCACCAAAAACCCTAATTCTCACCTTGCCAATTTCTTCAAATTGATGACTCCTTCAAGCTCCACACTAGAATTCAACTCAATCTAAGCCAAGAATACACATAAGAACATTAATTAAAACATTCTTGAGATCTCACTTATCAAACTCATAAAAGATGCTTTTCTTACCTCTTTTTCTTGAATTTCCACTAATAGAGACTTCAATTGAGCTAAGGGATTGGTTTGTAACCTTAATTTGGCTTGATTACACATGAAAAATCATGAAAAAAAACTTGAATAGTCACTGTAGCAGCACCCCCCTTTGAAGCTCGAATTTCTCTCTTTTTTTGGCTAAGTGTTGGTTTTGATCTCTCTTCAAATTTCTACACATTTCTAACATATATATAGTGCTCCCTCAATTTACCATTTTGCCCTTCAACTTACTTAAAACTTCTAATTTGCCATTAGTTAAAAACTAATTATGTAATTAGTTCATTTGTAACTATCTAGTTAGAATAGTTCAAAGAACTAACTAGAACTTCCAACTTGGCAATCCATGAGATTTCTTCTAATTAGTCCATTCTCTAATATATGAATTATGTTTCTCAACAAAGGCTTGTTCCATTCATAACTCTTAAATGGAAATTCATGTAGTAAATTAGAATTTTCTTTTCCAAGCCAATAGAGAAAAATTCTAAAAATATTCTAGGGTCATCCGGCGCACCGATCGAGTGTGAAATTACCAAATTAGGTCTAATATCTCTCACGTGCACTATAAAGGGAATATTTATAATAGGGTTAAAATCGAGTAACCCTACGGTGTCTTATTTGTTCTATACCGAAATCTAGGCGCCAATACTACTAATAGGGATTGGATATTACAATTATTGCTCTATGAAAGATTGGGGTGGCTCCTACATTCAGGGTCGTAGAAGTTTGAGTTGGGATTGTTACAGTTTAAGTTCCCTTACATATTGTACTATTTTCACTCATTGCCCAATAACATGTTTGTCTCTATAAAAATCGCAAGTGATTGATTGATTCTTGATGGTATTAACTCCTAAAGTGCTTAATTGTTTGGTCAATGGATTAACTTAGGCAGCTAAAGTGGTCAATATGTCTACTTTTTATAGTTCAGCGATTTTTCTTGAGGTGGTCAATAGGTCAATAACCAAGGACTAAGTTTATTAAATATTAGAAAGATATGACAATTAAGTACACATATTGAGTTCAAGTATTAACCCTAGAAAGAAAATTTAGTTCATGACTACAAGAAAACAGCAGCAAAAATAACAAGAAAACATCATGCAATTAATAGCAAATCAATATAGAGGTCGAACTACTATTGATTGAATGGCCAAGAAACTCTTGCTGGCGAAGAATGCCTTTAATGTTTTTATATGATTGATTTAATTATGCTCTAGTTACTCTTTCAGACTTGTATTGTATGTCATTTGAGTATCTTGTGTGTTCTTGTATGTTCATTGAAGACTGGAGATGAATGGCATTTTTTAGGGATTGATTTGAGTTTAAAATCCTTAATTCTTGTTCGGTCAGGAATCGAGTGATAGTTGAGGCGTTATCATGTTATCACTAGGGTGCTATACGTTAAAGCCAGGATCTCTAGAACAGTAGCGTTGTATCGTTGGGGCACCTGACTATTGCTAAAGCGATGGCCGATTTTTTCGAAGGCAAAAATCTGCAACTTGAATAGCTCTTATTTCTCTCTTTGGTTTTTTTTCTTGAGTATCAATGCTAGAGCAAAAATTATCATATTGCTAGAGCAAAATTTTCAAATTTTGAATATTTTTGCACCTTTAATATTATTGATGGGGATAAAATACTTTAATTTTCGATCAAGTCCATATAATTAAACAATAATACATATAAATAACTATTTATTCTCATAAAATATCAAGATAAAAACATGAGAAAATAAATGACAAATATGCCATTATCAATAGTCCATCCAAGCAGATTGGTCAGGGATAAGCCAAAAAATAATTCGACATCTAACCTTACGTAGAAATAATTAGTAACAAAATACTTATATGGCTTTCTATTTTGTAAGCCAACATTAGTGAATAATTGTTTTGCTGGGTAACAAAAAAACTGATACATCTTAGAAATCTCCTCGCCATTAAAGGAATCACAAACAGTGCACTCTTTCACTATAGTGAATTACATAGTGGCGGAGATTAATATAAAGAGGGTTCAATAAACCCCCCCCCCCCCCCCCCCCCCCAATTGTTCTTGCCACTCAGCTCATTCTAATTGTTTGCTATAGCACTCATTTTTCTTGTGAGGATATCATTTCATGCCGTATTTTTTCGCCCACTAGCATTCACCAAACTTACGCATGCAACAAGTTAACATCCTTTTATGAACATATGAAATATTGTAAAGTTATTCTTAGGGTAGTGTTAAATATATTCTTCTTGGAGGCAATGCATTCTTTAAGTGCATAATACATTAAACTAAATTGTTAGAGATTTAGTGATTCAATAATCTTGTTTAGACAAGAATTAAGATGAATATCAAAGAATAGAGTCACAAGAAGTCTAGAATGTGTGGGACATGAAGGGAAAAGCAAAACAGGACTTGAAAAGGCAAAGAAAGCAAAGGAAAGCGTAACGCCCAGAACAGGGCTGAGCACCGCAGTGCTAGGACCTCAACATTGTGGCACCAAAATGGCTGAAAGTCCGTTTTAACCCAGATTTCTAAGTTTTGGACTTTTAAAACAAGTAGACTCTTACTCCAACAAGGAATAAGGCTAGTAGGCATGAATAAATCCTATATAGACACTTGTAAATCTTTTAGTTGAGATTAAGTATTTAGAGAGACTCTAATAAAGGGAAAGAACTGGATGGACACTAAGTGCTTGTGTGCGCTAGGGTGAAACTGTCATTTGGGAGTTTATTGCTCGTGGTAGAGTAAGGGTTCACTAAATATTAGGTCCTTTTGAGGGTTCTTCATTGGGTGTTCCTTATAAAATTTATAGGGAGTTAATAAGAGAGGCTAGGATCCTCGAATCCACTGTGAACGTAAGCAATTGGTCGAATCACGTAAGCGATTTTGTTGTGATCTTTATTTTCTACTTTGAATTCATGCTATTCTGCTTGACATATAGGTTATTCCACCGTATAGAGGTTAGGGTTCAAGGTTGAACTTAGGGTTCTTCGCTTTAACCTAATCTTAAGAGGGAGAATGGTGATTCCTCCCTCAGTAAACCAGTATTAGAGATAAAAGTTTGATAATACACACTTAGGGTATTTAAACTATGACTGCAATCAAGCAAGAAGTAAAGAAGTTCAATAGGATGAATGACTTCAATCATTGAAGGAAGAAGGCTAGTGCTCTACTAGTGAAGGAATGGTTAAAATCACCATTGGAAAAAGCTAGCTCCTCAAGTAATGAAGAGAAGACAATCTCAAAGTTCAGACAAAAGGATTGGGACATGATTCAAAAAAAGGCTTACAGCACTATAATCCTAGCATTGAGCGACGTAGTATTAAGGGGAGTTAGTGATGAAGAAACCGCTTTAAGGTTATGGAAGAGACTAAAGGTATTATACATAACGAAGTCTATTGTAAATAGACTTCTTGTGAAGAAGAAACTACGTCAACTAATAATGCACAAGGGATCTTCATTGAGAGTCTGTATTAACGAGTTCAACAAAATCATCATATGTCTTGAGCAATTGGGCATCAAGACTGAGGATGAAGATAATACCATAATCATGTTAAGTTTTTTGCCGAAGAGTTATAGGAGTTTTGTAGATACGTTATTGTATGGTAAGGAGTCTTTAATGATGAATGATATCAAGGCATCGTTGAACTTAAAAGAATTGGCAAAAAAATCTGAGACTGAGAGTGGAGTAGCATTGCTTGCACAAGAGAGAAAAAAATAATCAATCAATGAGGAGATCCAAGAAGTGCTTCTTTTGTAAAAAAAAAAAATGGCACTTTATAAAGGATTGTCTGAAATCAAAAGGCCAATGAGGGTGGGCTACAATCGGTACTGAAAGGACACTAAGTTGTTCATACATTGGTAGCCTTAAAAATAAAGTACACTAGCAAATAGATACTAGATTTTGGGTACAACGTCCATATGTGTCCTTACAAATAGATGTTTACCAACTGCAAAGCTAAGAGAGATAAAGCTCTAATAGGGAATGACATGATTTGTGAGATCATAGGAGTTAGTGACATAAGACTGAAGATGTAATAGGGAGAAACTAGGGACTTATATGGTAAGGCATATTCCTAAACTAAGGAGAAACTTGATATCATTAAGCAAGTTTGATGAGGAATGGTATTCGCTAGAGCAGAAAAAGAAAACTATGGGTAAAGAAATGACCTATAAGGTTTGAGCGTGAGGAGCACAATTGGAGGGTCTATATGCTTATTAGGATGGCCATTAGTGGCCCAACACAGGGTGTTAGGGTAATACAGACCACTAGGCAATATCCAAACTATACTCATCGAGGTGATAAGGGTCGAAAAGGAATGCACTGCATCTATACCCTATGCATGGTGCACAAATACCTTTGGAGAACAAAGCCACTAGCCCAGGGAAAGTTAAGTCTTGGTAGAGATTTAACTAGACTCAACTTTAGGTGATAGAGTATTAGTGTGGATCGGATCCAGAAGTCTTCCTATTTTGAAGATTTTGAATCATAGAAGGGTTTGTTAAAGATTTGCTAATTTAACCAACTTGTTTGTGTTGGGTTTTATGCTTACATACCATCCCTTTTATGTATAAATATTTGCTTTATATTTATACTATTATCATTCCAATATATCACTAATTATTATATATATATATATATAGTAAGATGCTTGTAACGTTTTAAACATTATATGATCTCAAAGAGTTCAGATTTGATCTAAATGAGTTTAGATCAGTGTTAAGAGTTAGAAACGCTGAAAGTTATAAATGCTAAAAGTTAGCACTGATAAGAGTTACCAAGTTATAAGAGTTAACGAAATCTAAAGAGTTAGAGCCTTATCTAAAATGGGACAAAGACTTAAGAATATATTAGTAATGACATAGTTGCAAAAGATGCTGGAAAATGTTGTTTTGTAAATATGTTCTTAAACTCTACGTTCTTAATTTATCTTTACTGATATGGATCTGTCAGTGAAGACCTTCAAAAATATATAGATTGATGTTTATCTAAATCTTAATAGTCCAGATAGTTAATCTTGGCAGACCATAAGATTAGTGGAATCTTGTATAGAAATACAAATATTCAGTAAGAACTGAATATTGAAAAGACTCACAAAAACCTCCAATAGACATCCTATAAAGCCGTCAATGGAGGATCTTTCGAGTTGAGTAGTATTCGTGATCTTTAGACCTAAGTGCCACGGTAGACTTGTGAGTGATCCACTATACTTGGTTTCACATATGTCAGATACCTTTCATAGTCTGACCATTAGGTGTTGCTGGGTATGGTCCGATGCTCATAGAGTCCGATGTGTATAGATATCCGATCCATCAACTCATTTGGGTGAGTAAACAATTCTAAAGTTCCAAGATTGTATTTCAAAAAGTCTTATAGCCATAAGCAGAAATATCCAGAAAATAGCTTTATCCCAGGGCTAAATAATATCGTAAAAGTGTTTACGGATATTATTTGTTGAGATACAAATCTACAGATACATTTATGGTTGAATATAAGGAGACTTGACGGTGTTGATCTATATCTCCGCTTTTCTAGAATATCAATGATGGAAGGATTATACAAAACCTCAACTTGTGTGGTCTAATGTGCCATTTTATAATATCCATAATATCTGTGTAGGACATAGTTAACGGATGTAGGGACAAATTCCATTTGACAAATTAGGCATGAACCTAGAGAGTCTTACAATATAAAGCGTACTCATTGTGCACCGGGGCAGCGTATTGGATAAACACTTGTCAATACTTGCATATAAAATACATATTAGTTGATAAGAGTTGTTAACTAATAAGAAATTAACAAATGGCACAATCTTACTCTATGAATATTTTTACTATGTATTCACTAATTTACCTTCTAGTAAATATTTATAGGGTAAAAGCTATTATTCAAAAATTTAGTTCTTAAATTATTAATAAATATATTATACTCTTTATATAAATATATCTTATTATATTGTTATAATTGATGTTTGCCATTAATCATAATGGTAAGACCATTGCAATAAGTGGCAATATCTTTTAATAATTGACTAAGCACTTGTTATTAATAATTTGAATAGTTGGCCACCTTGAGATGATTAAGTGGTGCGCTTGAGAAATGGTATAACCACTCAATAATAGTTTAATAAACATTCATTCAATTGTTATTGGTTTATACGGATTGAATCAAATTAATAGACGCCTATACTTATTTGATTATTGAAGGAAATGGCCAACAAAAATGAATGGTGGGGAAGCACTATAATGAACCATCATTTACACAATACTAAATTAAAGAGTTAGAGAGTGTAGAATTCGTACAAGGGAGAAGGGAGAGAGTTGAGAGAATTTGTTAAGTGTTTCTCAAAGAGTTGAAAGAATTTGAAAAGATCTTACCAAAGGGTTATGTAGGAACAAATACAAAAGAAACTTAATTCTTCATTTCTCTTGTAAGAAATAATAACATAAGAATCAATATTGTCTTAAGAGTTAAAACACCTATTGCTAGAATTTGTGGTTGCTATTCTAGCTTCACAATCCCATCCATTTCAGTTGTGAACTAGAATTGTGCAACGGGATACTTCTAGGTGAGCTCAACAAATTGGAAAGTTACCTTCTTTAAAACCGGGTAGGTTATTTACTTACACTTCATTTTATATCATACATATAAAAATATATATAAGATATATATGTACTTAAATGAACATATATGAATATATATGCTTGAGAATGCAATATAGTGTATAACATGTATGAATACTTCTGTTGCATATTTATAATTCTTACAATTGTACATACCTCTACACATCTTACACTAAATCCAACAAGTGGTATCAGAGCATGCTGATTTGGTGTATGATGTTTGATGTTATTGATTTTTTAACATGTTTATACTGTATTATTAAACAACATTATGATGTTTGATTTGGAGCATGTTGTTGTTTAGATTTGATCATATGATGGTTGATCATGATAAACATAAGAAAAATCGAATGCCAGAATAGAATAAAATCATTTTTCAGACACCAGGTGCGATGACAATGTCTAGCGCCGCAGCGCCAGCATGTGGCCATCGTAGTGCCCACACACTGGAACCAGCGGCACGACACTTATTCCTGAGCACCGCAACATCAAGATAATTTTTTTCGAGTGCCGCAGTGCCAAGTGCTGGGCGCTGTGGTGCCCAACCAATCTTCATTGGACGCCGCAACGTCTACTTTCCAGTGTCGCCGCGTTAGGCACTTTTACAAAAAAAAATTGTTATTTTTATTTATTTTATCATGTTTTGACTTATTTTATTTCGTAAAATAGTTCTATAATTTTCATAATATGATGTGATCATTCATATACACTGATAATGACAATGGGAGCCCTATTGGTTAGGGTTAGTTGTGATTGCGTAAAATTTAAATGAATGATCTATATTAATCATTTTTATGAAATAAGTATATGTTTAATAAATCTCTATTAATCAGATTAAAATATATTTTATTGTGAGATAATGATAAATATGATCCTCCTTATCAATACGGTATTAGACGGTTCACTTTGGTCTTTTTCAATATTACTAAAACATGAGGAATTGATCAGGGTGATTCAAACTATGCCGGTTAAACATGAGATAAGACAAATATATGTGAACGTATTGGCCAATATTGATAAAGTATGAGGGTTATACTAGTAGCATATATTTGATCATTAACAAGTTAATCTGGAATACACTTATCCAATATTGCTATAGAGTGAGGATAAGATGTATTTAGGATCAGTGGTAAGACTTGCATGAAATGCAATTTATAAGAGTTGTCTAACTTTTGGGTTTATAAAGGCCAATATTACTATAGCGTGAGGCTGGAGTAAAATCCAATGGGATCCACTTTTCACTATATAGTTTAAAGAGTTTTTGAACTATCATTTTCCCATTTGAGATATTAAAGGGATTATACAAAATAGTGGGAGGGCGTTTTTAGATTAAAAAATGTATAACCGTTATACCTATGATCTAAAACATTATTTATTAGTGATTAAAATAGTTCACTAACATCTTTTCTTTTGTCTTATGAAGATTTAATGGCTTTAAGCAACCCTTTATTTCGTATCCTTGATGCGTGCACCAATTAAAAGGTGCAAAATATTATGCTGACTGGCTTATAAATCTCAGAATAGTTCTGAATTCTGATAAGGTTGGATATGTAATAGATCAGCGTCTGCCCTGAGCCATTTTTTATTATGCTTCTCTAGAGGAAAATGAGGCATATCAAAAATAGTTGGATGACAATTTGAAAGTCAAATTATACATCTCGGCTCAATGTCTACAGAGCTCTAAATGGAGCATGTCCACATAGACAGTGCTAGGAGTATCATGCTCCACCTAAAAGAGTTATTTGGTGACTAGCCTCAATTTAAAATATATAAGGTTGCTAAATTTCTCCTTCAAGCTAGACTACCCAAGGGCAGTCCAATAAGTCCTCATGTCCTCAAGATGATATCATATATTGAGATGTTAGAAACTATAAATCTGTTACTGAGCAATGCATTAGGGAACAGATTGATTCTCCAATCACTTCCAGGGTTATTTGCACAGTTCATTATGAACTACAATATGCAAGGATTGACTCTTACCTATGTTGATATGCATAACATGCTAAATATAGCTCAAGAGGACCTGAACAAATAGGGCACGGTCCTCTATAGTCATGGTGCTTTATCATCCACCCGAAAGACTTCTAAGAAGTCCAAATGGAAGAATAAATGGAAAGTAATGTATGCACCCAAAATGGGTCCTCGAAAGCAACACATGTCCAAGCCCCAACATAAGAACAAAGCGAAAGGAAAATGTTTCCATTGCAGCGAGGATGGGCATTGGAAGTGGAACTGCCCAAAATACCTTGCCCTGATTAAGAAGACACCATCAGGTATGCATTTACCTTTTATTGACATTTCTTTAGTATTTAATGCTAGTATTGGTTAGGTATTAAATATTACTTATTTTTTTCATATCTACAATATGTTGCAGAGTCTGAAAGAAGTTAGAAAGTTACAACCTGGAGAAGTACAGCTTCATGTTGAAAATGAAGATATCATGTAGGTCGAGGCTATTGGATGTTTAATTTACTATTTCTATGTAATAAAATTATTGTATTAAATAATTGTTATTATGTGCCAAACATTATCCATCAAATTATTTCAATTCCTGTATTGGATAGCGAAGGATATCATATGTATGTTCAGAACCATTCTTTATGTTTGTATGATTTGGATAATATTTTATTAGTTGAATGTTAATTGATTAATGGGCATTATATATTAGATACAACAAGAAATGTCATGAATGTACATGTGAATGCTAATAATAATGTAGGAACTTTAAATGATTCAAAATTGTGGCATATGAGATTATGTCATATAAGGGTGAGACGCCTAACCTGTCTGGTCAAGGATGGTCGAATACCTGATCTGACCATAAAATCTTATCCAATTTATGAATCTTGTATTCAAGGGAAATGACCAAAGCTCCATTTATTGGGGTTGGACATCATGCCACTAGTGTATTGAAACTTATACACAGTGATGTATGTGTCTAATAAATCACACTACAATTGGTGGTTTTCCATACTTTGTTATCTTTATCAATGATCTATGACGATTTGGATATGTATTCCTTATCAAACATAAGTCAGAAACTTTTAAAAAGTTCAAAGAGTTTTGAATTGAAGTAGAGAAACAAACCTGAATGTATATCAAATGCCTTAGATCAGATCGAGGCGGTGAATATATGAGCAGTGAATTTTTGAGTTATTTAAAGGAGAATGAGATTCTCACTCAGTATAGTCCTTCAGGTACTCCACAATACAATGATGTTTCAGAGATGAGGAATCAGACTTTATTGGATATAGTCTAATTGATGATGAGCTTCACCTATCTCCCAGAATATCTATGGGGCTATGCTCTAGAAACTATTGCTCATATATTAAATAGAATTTCATCAAAAGCCGTTCCATCCACTTCACATGAGATATAGACTGGAAGGAAACCAAGTCTTAAATATGTTAAGATTTAGGGTTGTCTTGTTTACGTAAAAGTTGCACAACGGGATAAACGTGCACCTAAAGGATACAAATACAATTTCATAGGATATCCTAAGAATTCAATGGGATACCAGTTCTATGATCCTCAGGAATGAAATGTGTTCATTGCTCAAAATGCCACTTTTTTAGAGAAACAGTTTCTCATAAATCATGGGCATTGTAGAAAGATTAATTTAGATGAACTCAATCAAGATGTAAATGAACCAACAATGGAACTTCAGACTCAATCAAGTAGAATACCTTTAACACACCCTCTACGTAGGTTAGAAAGGATATCAAGGCCAACTGAAAGGTATGGTTCTATACTTGAAGGTGCTCTTGATGTTTTCTTGATGGAAGAAAAAAATCCTTTAACTTATAAAGATGCGATGTTAGACATCAATTTGGAAAAATGGCAAATGGCCATGAAATCTGAAATTGACGCAATGCATCACAATCAAATCTGGGACTTGGTTGAGCTTCTTGAAGGAATTGTTCTTATCGGTTGTAAATGGATTTACAAGCGGAAGTTTTGGCTCGATGGAAAAGTGGAGACTTTCAAAGCCAGATTAGTGCCAAAAGGTTATGCTCAACGATCTGGGATCGATTATGAGGAAACCTTTTCACCAGTAGCAATGCTTAAGAAAATTCAGATTTTACGGGCAATTACTGCATATTACAACTATAAAATTTGGCAAATGGATGTAAAAATAGCATTCTTAAATGGATATCTTAAAGAAGAAATCTATATGGAACAACCTAAAGGTTTTATATCCAATCAAACTTCTAGTCTAGTATGTAAACTGAAGAAGTTTATCTATGGACTTAAGTAGGCTTCCCGAAGTTGAAATCTTCGTTTTGATGAGGTAATCAAAGGATTTGGTTTGATTAAGAACGAAGAAGAATCATGAAATGACCCACCACAACCCAACCTTGCTGTCATGGCAAATCTATGACCTTAAACCATTAGCTATGTGCTTGGTTCTCTAAAACTCACTAGACAAAGGCAATAAAAAAATTGAGAAATGAAAAAAAAATTATACTTTTACATTACGTCACTAGATGTCTCATAAGTATACTAATACATATGCGTACATGTCACATGCGTCACGTGGCTTAACAAGACTCCATAAATTCTGCAATACCTAGGGAGAAAGTTTTTTTAAGAAAAATGAGAGAGTCAATGACTCAGTGGGTGATAAAAAAAAAAAAAAGCATTACATACATACAATTTTCTTTTATTGATAAAACTACAAATTTATAAAACTTTACATTGTAAATAACATTTAAAAAATTCACACGGTAAATAAAATGTGGATATTTACAAATATCATAAGTTGTCTTAAAACTTGTAATATAAAATTATCGTGAAATTATATATTTAATCATCATCAAAACTTTGCTAAAATATCCATATCTTTTCTTAACTGAGTATGGTAAAACATATAAATGATATAAAAATATCACGTTTTATATTTATACTAAAAATCACACTAAATTAGTACTCAAGGGAAAACCTTGTCATACCTGAAATACTCATTGGGCAGAGCATTGGACGTACATTTTCTATCTGATCTCATATTCTTGTCTTACGCACACGGGGAGCAAATTAACACTCTCATCTTTTGCATGCACAGAGTAAACTAGCTCTAGAAGAGTAAAGCACCCATACACATGGCCCAAAATCTCTGTGTGTATGCAGATGGACCCCAAAGGCCTGCATCTCATAATTCTATATAAAGGGGAAGGGTACAGTTTAGTGATTTCAAAATTAATTCTTTTATACAATACATAAACTTATAACGTTTTTTTAATATTATAACTCATACTCTTTAAATTCCAAGGTACCTAAAAATTATTACTGATACACAAAAAAAACAATTTCAAATATAATATTTTTTTTAACTAAATACATATTCTTTTATATACTTCAATTCATTTCATTTTCATAAGATAAATAAAAACAAATAGGACATATTTAAAAAGACAATTATAAAGAAACAATTAAAGATTTACCATCTTATACTTTATACTTTATACTTTAATTACATAAATCATTTAAGCATATTTCTAATACTATAAACTACAATGAATCATAAATTTTCTAATTTTAAAATCGCTACATTTAATATAATTATAAAATAAATTATAGAAAATTCTGACCATAATTTATGTACATACATTTGTATTTGTTATAAAAAATTTAAAATTAACGTAATCATAAACATGCCACGAATACATACTAGAAGTACAATTAATTAACCACAACATTTATTTATCTAAAATAAATTATGCAATTTTATAAGGACAATGCTTGTAAAATTAAATTACGAAACTAATATATTAAAAATATAACACATGTATTTATATAATATTCATTCACCATTCACAACCTTAATTCCTATTTTCTTGAGCCCTGTGTATATACACATCAATTCCATAACTCACTCTTAATTATTAATCATATATAAATGCTCACATTATTCATTGTCAATAAAATATAAATACATACATACTCAAATTTATTCATAACAATTCCATAACCAATATAATAAAATACACATACATACATATATGTCAATTCCATTACTAATAAAATATAATCATACACACACACATATACATGTGTACACACCCACATACATACATACATATATATTAATTCTATTACTAATAAAATATAATACATACACATACATATATATAGAGAGAGAGAGATATACATACATACGTACATATTAATTCTATGACTTATAAAAATATATTATACATACATATATACATAGAGATATACATACATCCATACACATCATGAAAATAAAATAAAATATACATGCATAAACACGTACATGTATACATATATACATATATACACACATACAACCATACATACATACATATCTATTCTATGACTTACATATATATACATAAAAATATACACATCATGAAAATAAACTATAATATATATATATATATCATTTTGTGATTTACATACATACATGAATACATGCATGCATGCATGCGTACATATACAAACATACAAATAAATATATATATATTTCTCACATCAATTCAAAAATAAATATAAATATAATAAACAGTTTTAAAATTAAAGAAAATCACTCATATAATTGTTCAACATCTTCTTCTTCTTCTTCTTCTATTTTCTTTCTTTTTCTTTCTTCTCATCATTCTCATTTTCTCTCTTCTTTCTTTCCTTTTTTTTTCTTCTCCTTCTTTCTTTCCCTCGGTTTTCTTTCTCTCTCTCTTTTCCTTTTTTTCTTTCTCCTTCTCATATGTCTCTCTTTCTTCTTCTTCTTCTTCTTCTTCTCCTTCTTATCTCTCTCTCTCTCTCTCTCTCTCTCTCTCTCTCTCTCTCTCTCTCTCTCTCTCTCTCTCTCTCTCTCTCTCTCTCTCTCTCTTTGTTTTCTTCCATTTCCTTTCTTTCCTTTTCTTTCTTTTGTTCTTTTTCCCCTCTTCTCCTTTCTCTTTGTCCAACGAAAACCCACCTAAACCAAAATCCAAAAAAAAATATAAAGAACCCTTTTTCAAACATGACCCCACAAATTTAAATAAAATATTTAAATAATGATATATAATATATATAATAATTTTCTTTTAAATATATATATATAAGAATTGAGTATGGGCTCTATAAAGTCCACTTGTTTAATAATTACAAAAAAATTAAATAAAAATAATAAAAAAGAAAAATTCGAGTGTTATAAATCATGTATGTACAAAAAGAGCAGTGGGAGCATAGTAGTCCTCTTGGTTCTATATGTAGATGATATACTCATTATCGAAAAAGATATTGGTATGTTGCAATTAGTCAAAAGTTTCCTAAGTAAGAATTTCTCCATAAAGGATTTGGGAAAGGCTTCCTATATATTGGTTATAAAGCTTTATAAAGATAGAGTTATGAGGCTTATAGGACTCTCCCAATCATCGTACATAGATAATGTCTTAGAAAGGTATAGTTTCAGTAAGTGTAAGATAGTTAACATACCTTTTAAACATGGCGTTCATCTTTTGAGGAAGATATATCCTCAGAGAAAAGATAAAAATGTTAGAACGTCTAACATACCTTATGCATCAGCTGTAGGAAGCCTGATGTATGCTATGATGTATACGAGACATGATATCAGCATGGCTGTAAGTGTTACAAGCCGTTATCAGTCTGATCCAAGTGAATGCCATTGGATGGCTGTGAAACATGTCTTAAAATATCTTAAGGGTACTAAGGACAAGTTTTTGATATATGGAGAAAATAACTTACAAGTCAAATAATACACAGATTCAGACTTTCAGTCTAATCTAAATGATAGAAAGTCTACATTTAGATATTTATTCACTCTAAACGATGTTGTAATTAGTTAAAAGAGCAACAAACAGTCATCAACAACTGATTCCACAATAGAAGTAGAATATATTATAGCATCAGAAGCAGCAAAAGAAGCGGTTTGGATACGTAAATTTGTCGCTAAATTTTGAATAGTTTCAAGTTCAATGAATCCTATACCATTGTTCTGCGACAACAACAGAGCCATTGCACAAGCAAAAGAGCCAAGAGCACACCAAAAGTCTAAGCATGTGAAAAAAAAAATACCATATCATTAGAGAAATCTTGGCTGGAAGAGATGTAATAGTTCGTAGAGTAGACTCCATAAATAATGTAATGGACCCACTTACTAAGGCCTTAACTCCAAAAATATTTGAAAGATATGTTGAGCCAATGGGCATTAGATACTATCATGAATGGCACTAAAGCAAGTGAAAATTAATGAGATTTGTGCTTACGTGTCATCCCTTTTATGTATAAATATTTGCTTTATGTTTATACTATTATCATTTTAATATATCACTAATTATTTTATATAAATATATATGATAATATGCTTGTAATGTTTTAGACATTGTATAATCTAAAAGCGTTCAGATCTGATCGAAAGGAGTTTAGATCAATGATAAGAGTTAGAAATGTTAAAAGTTATAAATGCTAAAAGTTAACACTAATAAGAGTTACCAGGTTATAAGAGTTAGCAAAATCTAAAGAGTTATAGCCTTGTCTAAAATAGGACAAAGACCTAAGAATATATTAGTAATGACATAATTGCAAAAGAGTTGCAAAGGATGCTGGGAAATGTTATGCAAATATGTTCTTAAACTCTATATTCTTCACTGATGTGGGTTTGTCAGTGAAGACTTTAAAATATATAGATCGGTGTATATCTATATCTGGATAGTCCAGATGGTTAATCTTGGCAGACCATGCGATTAGTGAAATCTCATATAGAAATACAAATATTCAATAAGGACTGAATATTGAACAGACTCACAAATACCTCCAATAGATATCTCATAAAGTCGTCAATAAAGGGTCTTTCAAGTTGAGTAGTATTCGTGGTCCTTAGACCTGAGTACCACGGTGGACTTATGAGTGATCCACTATACTTTGGCTTCACATATGTCAGATACCTTTCATGGTCTGACTACTAGGTATCGCTAGATATGGTCTGATGCTCATGGAGTCTGGTGTGTATAGATATGGGATCCATCAGCTTATTTGGTGAGTAAAATATCCTGAAGCTCCAAGATTGTATTTTAGAAAGTCTTATGGCCATAAGCAGAAATACCCAAAAAATAATTTTATCCTAGGGATAAATAATATTGTAAAAGTGTTTAGGAATATTATTTGTTGAGATACAAATCTAGAAATCAGTTTATGGTTGAGCATAAGGAGACTTAACAGTGTTGATCTATATCTCTGCTCTTCTAGGATATCAATGATGGAAGGATTATACAAATATGAATTAACCTCAACTTGTATGGTTTAATGCGTCGTTTGTAATGTCCGTAACATGTGTGTGGGACATAGTTAATGAATGTAGGAACAAGTTCCATATGACGAACCGGGCATAGACCTAGAGAGTTTCACAATATGAAGTGTACTCGTTGTACACCGGGGCAACGTATTGGATTGAATGGTTTAGTCCAAAAAATTCTAGTAAAGTGATAATATATTTCAAGGTTCCTTATGATAAACACTTGTCAATACTTGCATATAAAATGCATTATTAGTTGATAAGAATTGTTAACTAATAAGAAATTGACAAATGGTACAATCTTACTCTATGAATGTTTTTACCATGTATTCACCAATTTACCTTCTAGTAAATACTTATAGGGTAAAAGTTATTATTCAAAAATTTTAATCCTTGAATTATTAATAAATATATTATACTCTTTATATAAACATATTTTATTATATTGTTATAATTGATGTTTTTCATTAATCATAATGGTAGGACCATTGTACTAAGTGGCAATATCTTTTATAATAGACTAAGCATTGTTATTAATAATTTGAATAGTTGGCCACCTTGAGATGATTAAGTGGTGAACTTGAGAAATGGTGTAACCACTGAATAATAGTTTGATAAACATTCATTCAATTGTCATTGGTTTATACGAATTGAATCAAATTGATAGGAGCCTATACTTATTTGATTATTGAAGGAAATGACCAACAAAAGTGAATGGTAGGGAAGCACTATAATGAACTATCATTTACACAGTACTAAATTAAAGAGTTTAATTTTAAGAGTTAGAGAGTGTAGAATTCGTGCAATGGAGAGGGGAGAGAGTTGAGAGAATTTGTCAAGTATTTTTCAAAAAGTTGAAAGAGTTTGAAAAGGTCTTACCAAAGGGTTGTGTAGGAACAAATACAAACGACACTTAATTTTTCCTTTTTCTTGTAAGAAATAAAAATATAAGAATCAATATTGTCTTAAGAGTTAAAACACCAATTGCTAGAATTTGAGGCTACTATTCTAGCTTCACAATCCCACCCGTTTCAGTTGTGAACTAGAATTGTGCAACGAGATACGTCTAGGTGAGCTCAACAAATTGAAGGTTGGAGTTCTTGAAGAATTGAAAAGCTAACTTCAAAACTAGGTAGGTTATTTACTTAGAATTCATTTTATATCATACATATGAAAATATATATAGGATATATATGTGCTTGAATGAACATATATGAATATATATGCTTGAGAATGCAATATAGTGTATAACATGTATGAATACTTTTGCTGTGTATTTATAATTTTTAAAATTATACATACCTCTACACATCACACACTAAATCCAATAATTTGGACAAGAATTGTGATGAATATCAAAGAAAAGAGTCACAAGAAGTCTAGAATATGTGAAACATGTATATAGAAGTCTAGGATGTGTAAGACACGAAGGAGGAATGAAAACAGGACTTGAAGTTGCTAAAGAAGCGAAGAAAAGTGTAGTGGCCAGAACAAGGTCTAGTGCTGCGGCTCTTAGGGGCTAAGCACCGCGGTGCCCAGTCTAGAAACGCAGCGCCACGATGTCAGATCCCCAATGCCGTAGCGTCGGGAGCGAAGTGCTCAGTGCCAAAGTAGCAGAATGTCCATTTTGATCTGAATTTCTAAGTTTTGGGAAGTTTTGAACTTCCAAAACAAGTTGACTCTTACTCCAACAAGGAATAAGGTTAGTAGGTATGAAATAAACCCTATAAAAATACTTGTAAGCCTTTTAGTTGAGATTAAACATTAAGATAGACTCTAAGAGAGGGGAAGAACTAGGTAGACACTAAATGCTTGTGTGCACTAGGGCAAAACCATCGTTTGGGTATTCATTGCTCATAGTAGGGTAAGGGTTCACTAAACATTTGGTCCTTTTGAGGATTCTTCATTGGATTTTTCTTGTAAAATCTCTTTGGAGTTAATAAGAGAGATTAGGATCTTTGAATCCACCATGGACATAGGCAATTGGCCGAACCACGTAAGTAATTGTACTGTAATCTTTATTTTAAAAAGTAAAAATATCAAATAAATTTTATAAAATTTTAGTGTTCAAACATATAACACAATAATATTCTACCAAGTTGGAAATATTAAAATTATAACAATGAGCAAAACAAATGAATGAAAATTAAAATCATGATGTTCCATATTTAATCCACAAACATTTGTACATTTATGTTTTAAAAAAATAGGAAAAATATCATTTTAATCCTTAATTTTATAGATATATACCAACTTAATACATCATTTTCTAATATATGCCACGTCTAAGGATTCTATTAAATACTTATTGTTTAAACATAAAAGAGTACTCTTGATCTTTCTCGTTAAAACTATCATAATGTTAGTTTAAAACAATATAAAATTTTAAAAATATATAAATATATTTGTATCTTTTTCTTCTTGTTCTTTTTATCGTCTCTCTCTTTCTTACTCTCTTTCTCATCACTCTTTTAATTGTGTTTTGTTTTGAATAATTATTTACATTACGACTTTTAAAAGATATGATATATAATGTTACTCTTGTGTATGATGAGTAGAATTAGAACTAATGGCTTTGAAAAAATGAAATGTGCTTATTGGGGCTGAAGAAGAAAGCTGGTTTTAGAAAGAGAATGATTTTATTTTGTAAAATTTTGAAGTGGTTGTGGCGGAAGAGATACAAGTGAATGTGGCTATAGTGGAATTTTAGAATTAATTGAATTTTAGAGTTTGGAAGTGAAAGTGGTTGGGTGGAGATTAAATTAATTGAATTTTAAAATTTTGTATTTATGCTTTTGGGAAGGAGAAGAAAGATGTTGAGATGCTTGGGAAGAGAGATAAGAGGTTTTGGATTTTAAGAGAAGAGGTCGGGCGGCTAGTTTTGGGTCTTCGTGGAGGGGGTGAGCTTTGTTGGGGAATTTATTTATTTATTTGATAATATGATAAAAGAGATGACAATATATATTATTTGGGGGGAATATTTAGTTTTTTGATATAAAATTTATAATATGATTGATAAGAGAGTAAAATATATTATTTCGGATACGTTTTTTAATGTTTAATATAAAATTTATAATATGATAAAAGAGAGAGTAAAATATATTATTTAAGAGAATATTTTTATTTTTAAATAAAAAAATTATAATATAATAAGAAGAAAGCACAAAAAAGTTGATAATATTTTTCGGGAGGGGAATAATGATAGGTATGGTTGATGATAAGAGTGATTAAAAAATTATTTATTTAATTTTTTGTTTAGAGATTAATGATGAATTTCTTGTTTTTATTGTTGCATTTATATATTTTTATTTGAAATCACTTCTTAGTCTTCACATTAGACAAACTTCTATTATTTGTCACATTAAAGACATAATAATAAAAGCATTAAAGAGGCAACTATTTAATATAATTCTTCTAATAGCAGGATCTAATATTAAAAACTGAAGAACAAATTTGAGATATATATATATATAATTAAGGACTAAAATGGCATTTGTCAAAAATATATGTTTAAAATAAATTAAAACACTAGTTTGAATATTTTCAAGCTTTTCATGAAAAAGAAAAGATTTTATGCAATAAACTAATTGCTCTTGTCATTCCTCATCATTTGTTGAACTTAATCTATGTATATAAATGATGGCTGATAGTAGTTACTAAAAGATTGATATAACGACTCAAGCCTCAAGTTTAGTATAAACACTTAAAATTTCTAGATTTGTTTATGAAATTCTTTCTTTATTTTAGATTTTTTAGTTTGAACTCAACTACCACTTAAATTATATTACAAGATATTGATGGGTGTGAATTAAATATATATTTTGACCTCACGTTAACTTATGTTTTTGCTCGTTTTAAAGCAATTTTAAATTATTTATGCATCTAAATGTTAATTTTGTAGGATAAATTATTGAATGGCCGAGAATGAAGAAAATGGAAGGAAAAACATAAAGAAAATTGGAGCCTAAAAGTGAAAATTCAGAGAAAACTTCCTTGCATTCTCCTTACCAACACGGTAATGTTAGTAGCAAATGGATGAATGCCCCAAGATTATTATTCACAATAGCCCAGCATTCCCGTAGAAGACCAATGAAAGGGCAAGAACAAAATGCCACGGCATTAAGATTTTTACTGGAGGTTTAAAAGGAAACATTTTGGAACATACTAAGGGCTAATTGACGTTTCAACTTCGTATTTCCTTCAAAGTAGGTCATCCTATGCCTAAAATCCATACTTTTTAGCGAAAATAAATAGGAAACAATACTTGAAATCATTTAGGGAAAAGAACAACACAATTAAGAAAGGGGTGACTTCAAGAAGGATCATTCAATCAAGTTCAAGGGGCTGATTTGGAACTTCATGCTCGGCAATTTCTAGATTTAAACTTGGTTGTATTATGATTTTTCTTGTATTTCATCATTTGTTGTTTATTGTCTTCAACTTAAACAATTTGTCTAGGATTGTAGTTTTGACGCCAAATATTTGCTTATAAGCAAGTCTATCTTTGAATGTTATAAACTTGGTTGGCGTTCAATTTATTGGCACTTAATGCTTTCAATTAACCTGTCCAATTATGATGATTTTTGTTTCATTGAGATAAATTTTTAAAAGGCATCTTGATAGGATAAATTGATGTGTGGTTGTAATGTAATAGTCAAGAGTTTCAAATTATGATATAAATATACTTAATTAACATGTATGATTAAATCAATTTTGTATCATGAAATTTGTCTTAATTGTATTACCATAAAAATATAGGTATTGAGTTACTTATAGTATAAACTTTTAGCTATCGAAAGAGACTTGTCATGAGTCTTCTATTATGACCAATAATCAACTAGTGGGTTAGATTTTAGAGTCCATCATAAACAAACACATTTTTGGAGATAACTATAATCCTAAAAAAATTCACTCATTGATTTTTTGGTATTTTTACTTTCATATTTTGATTTATAATTTAGGATTAATATTATTTTAGTTGATTTTTAAAGAAGTAATTATCTGAATGAAAGCAAAAGGATCAATTTTAGTGCTTGTGTTAGAAAAACAACTAAGTCATGGTAGGATTGATACTTCTCATTATTTATTACTTGCCAACGAAGCATGCACTTACACTTGATAAAACACACATATAGCACTTATGTTGCGAGATATATAATTTTTTGTATATTTTTTAAATTTTTCTAAAAAATGCATTCTATTTTCAACACTTCTCTTTAATACATTTTAAAGTAGATTTGTTTTGAGATTAATACTCCTCTTCAATTACTGTTCTTGGTAAGGATTCTATAAATGATCCTGCATGCTCTTTCTTTGTAGGGACCTTATTGGTCTTTTATTCTTCAAAATTTTTGTAACCAGATATCTCTTACATAGCTTGTTGCTTTCTAGTCTTAAGGATATTTCACTGAAATTGTCATCTTTTCCGCAATTTACTTCTGGTGCAAAGTAAGCTTTCTCTCATCCAATATAAAAAAAAAGTAAAAACATATTACGACACATTTCCGAAAGATGTTAAGAATCTATTTACCACCATATATATATATATAAAATAAAGTTCCCTAATTTAGAATCTCAACTGTCAAATACCTTCTTGCCTCTACATTATTCTTCTAATTGAAGAATGCACCATTTACCTCTTGTAAGAAAAAAAAACTATACTGCTCAAATTAATATTTGTTAAAGAAAGGTGTTCGTTTATAAAAGAATGTATGCATGAACAAGTAAAATTTTATTGTTTGTCATATGAATGAATAAATAATCATCTTTATTTAAAGTATACCTGTATGAATTCAATTTAAACTCTAATTAAAAAAAGTACAAACTAATTTTAAAGTCTCTTTTTATTTGAAGAAAACTAAGGATCGAGATAATATTTAAAAAAGATGCATCATGGATAGGAAAACACTCGAAAATTTTATTCTCAATAACAGAATACAAACAATATTACATCATAACCATGTTTGGCAAACAAGGTTGACACTAATAGGAGCAGAGATTGCACCAGAGACCTAGTCCCGTCCCGTTTACAATTATTATTTTATTCTTTATTATTGAAAAAGCTTTATTAGAATAATATAAAATCAAACTGTGCTCGACATCCTCTGAACCATCAGAAGAGGAACTTATTCCATCATACATATTATTGACTCTTTATTATTGGCAAACTTGATTAGTAATCATATATATTTGCCCAGCTTGGACGATTTATTAGTATTAGGAGGATCTGGAACATATTCCTCCAGCTTCCAAAAGCCATTATCCAATTGAACCATGCTGTTGTTCTTCACAGCCGTCCACCAATTAGCTGGCACTCCGTATTCACTCTTTAAAAGATCTAATCCTTTGTTAACGAGTGCTATGTCACGATCAACCACCAACTTAAAATCATCATCCCCTTGTGTTCCTGCAAGTCCATGTAGATAATTTTCCAAATTATGCCAAACTGATGGAAGAGAGAGAAGGGATATATCAGTCTTTGCGTACGGTGATTTAGTAGTGTCAATTTTTAACTCTTGTCCCACGTCAACGTAGCCAAGAGGTGGAAGAGTAGGAACAATATCTGAGGCATTTTTTATGCGCAACAGATGAAGATTGTTGAGTCCTTCAAATACAGTCTTAAAGCCAGAGTCTCCAACGTGGGGGCTAGCAAACACAATTGATGTGACCATGCATCCGGTGTTTGAGCCTGTAGGCTTGTTATATCCATTGGCAACTATGTCAGCTGCGTTCAGTGTTGCAAGAGCTGACCCCAAACTATGGCCAATTACAGTTATACTGATTTCCTCGTCCATGTATTTATCAACCAGCGTCCTAACCACACCCAGAACCTGCATATACAAGATATAACATTACAACTTTAATATATTGTCATATAGTGATGAACTGAACAACGTTCGGAATGATACAAGCAACTTTGGTAGTAAATTAAAGATCAATTTTTGTTTCACATTTTATTTCCCTAACAATTCTAAATATTTTTACGTATCTAACAATTCTTCAAGTGCAGATGCATTCTCATTTTTTAATTTCGAGTTTGAAGCAAAACAATACCATGTGGCTTTTTATGGTGCCACATTAAACTATAAAACTCTACAACTTCAATTCTAAATTTTTTTAAACATGCCGACAACTGGACTAGAACACAAATCTTTACTTATATTTAATAAAATCAAAAACTAAAAAATACCTGTTCTCTAGCACTAGTCTTGGTGTACGTAGTACTTGAGTCTGATTTTGTGTAGATGGAGAGAAAACCATACTCAACCTTGGGATCATTGGTGTCCCCAAGTATATCTGAAGCTGAGGTTAAAAGGAATTCGAAGTCTTTGAACCACTCAGCTCCACCCTGAGTTCCTCTCCAAGAAATCAAAATGTCTCTCCGTCCTAAGACTTCCCTGCCTTCATCTGTCGCCACAGCCACATAGCCCATCCAAGCAGATTGGTCAGGGATAAGCCAATCAAAGAATTCGACATCTGACCTTGCATAGAAATAGTTAGTCACAGAATACTTATATGGATTGCCATTTTGCAAGCCAACATTAGTGAATAATTCTTCCCGTGGGTAACGAGGAAACCCATACATCTTAGAAATCTCCTCGCCATTAAAGGAGTCATAAACAGCTTCCACTCTTTCACCATAGTGAATTGCATAGCGGCGGAGATTAATATCGAGAGGATTCAATAAATCCTCCCAATTGTTCTCGCCACTCAGCTCTTTCCAATTTTTTGCAATGGCACCCATTTCTCTTGTAAGGATATCGATTTTATAGCATATGCCTTTTATAGAAATGTTTTCGTCCACCGTGAAAGCCACCAGCGTTCACCAAACTTACGCATGCAACATGCCAACATCCTTTTATGACCACGTGGAATATTATAAAGTTATTCTTAGGGCAGATATCTTCTTCTAGGAGGAATGCATTCTTTAAGTGCGTAATAGATTATATTAAATATTACGTTTCGAGCACCAATTGGCAAAAACTTAGCTAAATGTGAATACAATAGAAAGAATCTCAAGTGAGGATTAAAGGGTGATTGATTTGTGTGATCTCTTATAGGTTTATACAAGATTTATTATTTAAGTGAAAAGATCTCTTATAGGTTTGAACAAAGATTTAGCTTTTCAAATACATCTCTTGTGGAGGTTAAAGGGTGACCCATTTTCGTTATGTATTACTGAAAAATGAGAATAAACCTCATCAACATGCAACAATCTACCAACATTAGTATATTAAGTACATGGAGCACATCTTCCACTTTGGAAAGAGATGGTGAAACGATCCGCTCCGCAGTTTTTTATAAACTTTAGGATGAATCTGACTGTTATCCTATGGACAATTCAAAAACACTCACTACACTATGAATTCTACAAAAATTTCGGCAGAGTTTTTCCTGTTTTATGGACATTCTCAAACCTACAACTTAAATAATAACACTTTTATAAACACAATACTATCAACCAAACTTTCAAACTTATCATATCTCATCCACAACTCACCTCATCAACATCAATAAAAATTAATACACTTATAACTCATACGTCAACTTATCATTAGTATCTAAGATAGAGTTATCAAACTTATAGTATCAAAAGCCCAAAAAATATAAATACCATAATACAAATTCATAATCTACAAGATAAATATGTTAAATTCCTATAGGCCTAAACAAAAAAGGAGAATCCATATATTCTATATGGCTCACAAAAAAATATAAAAGCTCCACCACGTGACCCACCCTAACTAATCGTTGAGTTGAGGAAGCCTATTGTCTCCTGAGATAGAAAAAGGTAAAGGGGGGTGAGTTTTCACGAAACTCAGTGAGTGGAATTATTTATAAATAAAATAAGAGAAAATAAAAATGATAATAATAACAATGATAGTAATAAACCTTTAAACCATAAACATCAATCTTAACATAAATAATGTAAATAACTTAAAAGTATCACAAGAATCATCAAATCTCATTTTAATCATGCTACAAATGAAAATTCTACAAGATATAATGTAATATTATAAATGATTAAGTCTTTAAAACATTACACTAAACTAGTACTTAAGGGAAAATCTCGTCGGACCCAGAATATCCCTCAGGCAGAGCATTAGACGTACTTATATGTATATATATATATATATATATATATCATCTCAAATCCTCGTCTTATGCATGCACAGAGCAAACTGGCTCCCAAAGAGCAAAACGCTCATACACACGGCCCAAAACTATATATGTGTATAGACGGGGCACCAAAGGCCTGAATCTCATATCTCTAACTAATGGGGGAGGGTACTGTCTAGTGGTTTGAAAACTATTTTTATTTTAACAATTATAAACTCATTGAATCTCATCTCAACCTTTATACTTAAACAAATAAATCATTTAAACATATTTTTATTAATATAAACAATCTAAAATATAGATGCTTTTTTTCATAACGTAAAATAAATACTTAAATTTAAATATGTCCAATAATTTAAATTAATAAAGTAAAATAAATAATTTAACAAAAAACTAAATACTCATTATATTTCATAGACTTTATAAAAAGGATGCGTAATAAATGAAATCTTTAATATGAAAAATAAACTATATATATGTATATATATACATATATACTATAAATTCCACTCACAAAAGTGATGATGTTTATTGAAAATGCGTTGCCGGGATACGTCACGCTCGGGAACCCTTTTAAATGAGACAAAATGTACTATTATTCATTGATAAGAAAATTAATACCCAAATTGACGATTATAAACAAAATCTATTACACAAAATGATAACATAACGAGTTATGTACTTACCAACTCATTGGATCGATATGAACTTTTTGGTATGGGGTCCGACTCGTTCCATAAATTTTCTACGGGTCCTAAAATGAAGAAAAATAATAATTTAAGCCACTAATTTAATGAATTCTAAAATTACCCCCAAAATCAAGGGTTATGGTATTTCCTAAAACTTAAATCCCTCAATTTCATGGAATTCTACACTCCAACATAAAATTAACCATAAAAAACCTTCAATTAAAGTGATAATCATGTTCCCAAAGGATTGGATACTCTCTCTCTCACACTAACTTTCTCTCTCTAAAACCTTAATTGTTTAACTCTCTCTCTAATTAGGAAAATCATAATGCTAAGAGGTCTAAATCCATGTTAAAAATCATTATCCATAACCTAATCACATGGAAACATTCATGATTTAATAAAGAAAAGGGAAAAATTAAAAAGCAAACGTAAGAGAACTTACCTATGTCTTCTCTCAGCAATGGTATTTAGAAAAGAAGAAAAATTGTGTTTTCTTTCCCTTTGATAGCTAAAATAAAAGAAAAATGAGTTTTGGTGGGCTTTGGGGGGGGAGGAGGAATGGGCTTAATGACTCATTTTCTCTCTTTTTTTTCTTCTTATAAACGGCATGTTACAGATGGTTATAACTTCAAGTCCATATTTTTTATGAAAACCTACCTCTTAATTACTTGGGTTCTGTTAAAATTTGTCATGAGATCTCAAAACGTAGAACGAGTTAGTTTTACAGTTGATGTTGGCATTATGGGTAGATCCATAAGTCGAAGGCCTATTCAGCATTGGTTCCAAAGATTAATGAAGGTCAGAACCACGTCATTGACACTGAAGTTGGTAAGGTCACAACTGATGCTAATGAGCCCAATGTTAACTATTTGAATAAGATACTTCATCTACCCTAGAAATAAAGGCCATAGTTAATCATACATTGATGTTGTGGTGCATGAAACGAAAATAGGAGCTATTGTTCATGATACTATTATAGAGATAGCAAAAAAGCCAATTAAATCTATCGACTCTGATCAACATCAGAATAATGGTGTTGATATATATCTTTGTTTAAATAATGATGGGACTAATGTTGTGCATCTAGAGTCTGTTTTCAATAATATTTCTACGCCTTCTTTAGCCTTGGGTTCTGGTAGGTATGAAAATGTTCAGCCTAATTATTTGGATCATGTTTTTACAAGGTCAAGTCTCTCAGCCTGAAAGTAGTTCTTTGTTTGCGACTTTAGAATTACAAGTTTCCAGTAGTAAATAACAGCCTGCTGTGGAAGACGGGTTTGAAATAGTTTAATCAAAATCTCAGAGGTAGAAAATCCAAGTCAAGTAAAAGGCCATTGAAAATTTATAACCTTTGCAAAAACTGGAAAATCTAAGCAAAGACGATTTGGTTAGGAATATAAGAAGTTTGCTAATCTTACTTCTCAGAGCCAAGTTAGCCTATTATGTTCTCTTCATCTTGTTTTTTTTTTTTTTTTTTTGGTTGTTTTGAAGCCCATAACTTGTTACATCCCACATCGCTCATAAAGATTAGCCAGAGATAGCTTATAAGGCTTGGGTCTCCTTAACTAAGTAGATGCATTTTGCATTACGAATATTTGTGTGAGGCTCAAAAGTAAATTTTTGAAGGTGAAGGATGCGTATGAAGCTCAAAGTGGGCAATATCTACTTAGTTGTTAGACCCGGGCGTTATAGATGTTATCAAAGTAGGTGCACAACCTAGTGTGAAGATTGATTGACCCTTATAAGGATGTGATGTCCTAAAAAAATAGAGATTGTATTATTGTACTTTGTACGTGAAGATAAACCTTGGATAGCTTATATAGGTAGGCCCCGGTAATTAAGTAGACGTATTTTGAGTAAGGGATGCTTACGTATAGATTGGTTGACCTTTACCAGGACGCACAATCCTAGACTGGCTGACCCTCATAAGAATATGAGATCCTAAAGGAGGGGAGATTGTTGTTGAAAATCGAGTATGTAACATACGAGTGTATACATAATTTTAAAATTACTATACGCAGCGGAAGCATATTAACAAATACACCTAATTTAATAAATTTAACCACATATATCACATATATGCTCAAGTATAGCTATTATACAATAACATATATATGATGAACAATTGTATACATAAAATTAAAATGTAAAGAACACTTACCTAATGAAGGTAGGTTTACAAAATCTTCATTTCATCCAACAATCTAATTGAAGAGCTCACCTTGAAGTGAATTGTTGAATAATTCTAGTTCGTAACGGTTTGGTGGAATTATGGAGCCAAAATGGTAGCTTATTTTTTTAGAATTTTTAGCAACATATATTCAAACTTTTTGAATACAATTTATGTTTCTTAAATGAAGATGATGAATATTTTATATACAACTCTTGTATCAATTCTTAGAAACAATTTTCATAGGATGATTATTTTGAACAACTCTTGTCTAAAATAATTATCTTTTCTCCATTTTCTTTTCATTCAATTTTTAGCCATCATTGAGAGAAGAAGAAGAAGAAAAAGAAGAGAGGTTTTTCATATTTTTCAACACTTGAAAGAACAAAAATAAATTTTCTCTTACCTCTCAATTCCCTTAACCGGTTCTTGCATTTCTAATTGAACATTTCATTCAATCTTTTGTATCAATTTGTTACAAAATTTATCCAATAGTTAACCAAATTTTATATTTGTTATTCAACACTTTTTGATAAAATAAAAATAAGTGCTCCACTAATTTAGTTGTTGGTCTTTGACTTTGGATTAATTTATTAAGTACTATAATATGGCCACATAATTAAATCATTACCTAATAAATATAATTATTTTAATCATATTACGTAAATTAATGGCCAACATTTAGGCCCTTCATTACATTAAAATACAATGACCACAATTAATATATATCTTATTATCTAATAATATAATAATAATATCTAATTTAATTATTCAAAATAATTTTGAATAATTACTTTTTATCTTATTAGTTTTTACTACCAATGTTAAATGGTAAAACTAAGGTAAAATCATAGACTAAATTGTGCCACTTGTCAATTATCCTATTAATTAACAACTCTTGTTTAATAATTCAATGATGTACTTAATAATTAAGCCTTAACAAATGCACATCTCGAGGGATCTCAAAACAATTATTTTATTTTGCTGAAATTTACTAGATCGAATTATTCAATCCGATTCGCTACCCTAGTGTGCAACGAGTACACTTCATATTGTGATACTTTCTAAGTCTACACATGATTTGTCATATGAAGCTCCTTTATACGTCTATGAGCGATGCCCTATACAAACATTACGGACATTATAAATTAGCCCATTAGACTATGCAAGCTGAGGTTATTGCATATTTGTATAATCCCTCTATCATATATATCTTGGAAGGGCAGAGATATAGATCATCACCCTCAAATCTCTATTTGGTAAACTATCAACTTGTTTCCATATTTATATTTTCTTAAACAATATCCATAAATATTTTTGTGATATTATTTATACCTTCGGAATATATTTTTCAATGTTTATACTTGTGGCTACAAAACTTTCTGAAATACAATCTCAAAGCATTAAGATATACAACTCACTCATTTGAGCTGATGGATCCTATATCTATGCACACCGGACTCCATAAGCATCAGACCATACCTAGCGACATACAGCGGTCAGACCATGAAAGGTCTCTGACATGTGTGGAACCAAAGTATGGTAGATCATTCACAAGTCCACTGTAGCGCTCAGGTCAAAAGACCACAAGTACTACTCAATCCGAAAGACTTTCTATTGACGACTTTAAGAGATGTTTATTGGAAGTCTTTGTGAGTCTATTCAATATCCAGTCCTCATTGAATACCTGTATATCTGTACAAGCTTCCACTAAGCTCATAATTTGCTAAGACTAACTATCTAGACTATCTACATATAGACATACACTAATCTATATTAATGGGTTCCACTGATAGACTCACATCGATAAAATTATATCAGGAACATAATGTTTGAGAACATATTTGCATAATGACATTTCTTAGTACCATCTGCAACTCTTTGCAACTATGTCATTATAAATTTATTCTCATGTCATTGTCCCATTTCAAACAAGGCTCTAACTGTTTAGATTTCGCTAACTCTATTAATGTGCTAACTCTTAACACTGATCTAAACTCCTTTAGATCATATCTAAACTCCTTCAGATCATACAATGTCTGAAACGTTACAAGCATCTTACCATTTATTATAAATAATATTAACGATTTTATTAAAAATGATAATTGTATAAATACTATCATGAATATTTATACATAATGGAATGTCACGTAAGCACAAATTCCAACAATTATCACATCCCGCATCACTTATGAAGATGAGCTTAGGATGGTTTATAAGGCTTGGCTCCCCTAAATTAAGTCGCACCCTTTTGATAAACGACGCTTGTGTGGAGATTGGTTTTCCTTCACAAGGATGCATAGTCCTAAAAGAGAGGCGAAATGTCTCATCCTACATCACTTGTGAGTGAGTCTAGGAACGCTTATAAGATTTAGGTCCCCTTAATTAAGCAAATGTATTTTAGGTAAAGAACGCCTTTGTAAAGTCCAATAAAGTAGGATACTTATGTGAAACCGAAAAGTAAATCCGTGATAGTAAAGGACGCATGTATTAAAATCTAAGGCGAACAATATCTGCTTAATGTTTGGGCTCGGGCATTACATAACTTTTCTTTAATTCTATTGTACATTCGTTTATGCAATTGCTACATCTTTCTTTGGTTTAACCCAAAAAATTAATCCATGAAGGTGAAGCACACATGCATGAAGGTTAAAGCAAATAATATCTTTTTAGTTGTTGGGCCTGCATTATATTAACTAATTTTAATTCCATTATAGAGTCTTATTTGTAATTGCTCCATCTTTCTTTGGTTGAGGCGTGGCTAGTACTCTTTCTCCTAAGCTCTAGCTTCTTCATGTTGATTCAGTTAATATGTTTTTTCTCAACACGTCAACTGCAGCAGTCTTTGGTCTAGTATTTTTACTGTTGTCATGGGCATTTGGATTCTTTTTGGCCAGACTAAAACTATAATATATATTCTGCACAAAAGCTCGGAGTTCTCAACATGATTAGTCAAAGTTGTACCATTTCAGCGAGTAACTGATAAAATGTTAAGCTGAATATGATAATGTGTTCTCTCCAATGCATATTTCTTATCATAAAATACGTTCCTAGATTTTACAAAGCACATCCTGTAAAACATGCTCTGTAACTTGGTTTTCTCTATTTTCTATTTTTTCTCTCTTTCTCTTTTGGCACAAGATCAGCAGTGTCTCGCGACACATGAAGTGTTTGTAAACGGAACAAATGACTTTAGCACTGTACGATGTTGATGGCAGTAGTGGTACAAATTCACCAATGGTGCTTAAAATCTAGCTTTCCACTATAGAGCTCGCCTTTCCTTGCACAAAACAAGGCTAAGAATCACTCTGAAGTGGCGCTGTAGCTGTTCTACCAGCTTAACAGCGGCACCACAATTCCAAATTAAGTAGTAGCTATCATCGTAGGAAATGTGAATGGTCACAAACGATAGAGCTCGGCTGAGAATCCGTGGATAAAGTTGTCTTCTTGCCGGTGAAAACGATAGCTGGCTTAATCCTTTTTGCCATTGTTATATTCTTCAACATGCTCTCTCATATATTCTTGCCATCACGAAGAAAAAAGGAACACAGAAAAAAAGGTCCAGGCAATGATAACTTCTTTCTTTTTTTCTCAAAAGTTAAAAAACTCTACATACGCGGAAATTGAAATAACTGTGGAATCGATAAACATTTAATTTAATTTCCTTTTTTTGTGCACCTGTAATAATATTATAACAAAACTGGTTGTCAACATCCTTTTTCAAAAACTGACCCAGTCACATAGTGCATACCTTTTTCAAGAAAGAATTTTCCCCTTTGCAGCACCAATTGCCCCATACAACATATCAACATCTTTTTTTTTTTTGTACACGTGAAATATTATAACGAAACTCGTTGTCTCTTTAAGTTTTTTATATACTATTTTTGCCTTTGTGTTTTTTTAAAATTGTATATATGTTTTTTGGGAAGTAAAATTGGTCATTTTCTCCCTTTTAACTGTGCAATTCACTTACCTAGGGTGAAACACTCTCCTTTTTTAGGTCATAAATTTTTGAAATTGAGGGTGTAAAGTCAGTTGGTCCTTATACATTTTAGGCCAAGATGAAGGGTCGAAATGAAATTGTTCAGAGGCCAACAATTCAACCGAAAACACGCAGAATCGCAAGTGGCATTTTTGTAATTTCAACCAAAAGCGTTAAACACTATCCCGCTTTAGGATAAGCTTGAAATCTGTTTATTTCTAAAAACTTCTCTAGTAAGAACCTTTTAAAAAAAGATTCTTTTGTTTTTAGATAAATCCTTCTAAAGATTTATAAAATAATCTTGATGATTGTAATAGGATCTATATAGACTTGGAAAATATTTGTGAAGCAATTAGGCCGTTCCTCTCCTAAATTCATTACCAAAATCTTACCACTGAATATGGCAAAGAAGCCCTATCCTAGAAGATTTTTCTAACTATATTTAGAATAAGGGTTCAAGAACTAAAAATTAAGAAAGGAAATATTGGGAATACAATATCCAATCTCTATTAGTAGTATTAGCGCCTAAATTTCGGTATAGAACAAATAAGACACTGTAGGGTTACTCGATTTTAACCCTATTAGAAATATTTTCTTTATAGTGCGTGTGAGAAATATTAGACCTAATTTAATAATTTCACACTCGATCAGAGCGTCGGACAACCCTAGAATATTTTTGAAATTTTTCTCTATTGGCTTGGAAAAGGAAATTCTAATTTACTACATCAATTTTCATTTAAGGGTGATGTATGGAACAAGCCTTTGTTGAGAAACATAATCCATATATTAGAGAATGGACCAATTAGAAGAAATCTCATAGATTGCCAAGTTGGAAATTTTAATTAGTTCTTTGGACTATTCTAACTAGATAGTTACAAATAAACTAATTATATAATTAGTTTTCAACTAATGAAAAATTAGTAATTTTGAGTAAGTTGAAGGGCAAAATGGTCAATTGAGGGAGCACTATATATATGTTGGAAGTGTGTAGAATTTTCAAGTGATCAAAAAGCAAACACTTAGAGCAAAAGAGAGCAAATTCGAGCTTGAAGGGTGGTGCTACTACAGTGACCTTTCAAGTTTTTTTTTCATGATTTTTCATGCTTAATCAAGCTAAAATAAGGTTACATACCAATCCCTAAGCTCAATTGAAGTCTCCAATAGTGAAAATTCAAGAAAAAGAGGTAAGAAAAGCATTGTTTTATGAGTTTGATAAGTGAGCTTTCAAGAATGCTTAAATTGATGTTCTTGTGTGTATTTTTGGCTTAGATTGAGTTGAATTCTAGTGTGGAGCTTGAAGGAGTCATCAATTTGAAGAAATTGGCAAGGTAAGAATTAGGATTTTGGGTGATTTGAATGTAGAGACTTCAATTGGTTGTAATTAGGCAATTAGAATGAAATTGGCTTGATTTTGATGTAATTGGAATAAGAAATTGAGAAACGAAATGTGTTAGAACATAGGGTGAAATTCTGCCACTTTAGGAAAGTTAGGGATTGAGTGGTGTTTTGATTGAGTTGTTGTGTGTAAATGATGCATTATGTATGTTGAATATATATGGTTGATGGAAAAACCAAAAATGAAGAAAATGGAACATAATTGTCCATTTTGGAAAGGTGAAGGGCAATTATGTCCAACCAAGTTATAAGGCATTTAATAATTTTCAGGGGGCCGAGTGATGAGTTAGATTAGATTAAATGACTCCGTAAATGAAAAATCGAGAAGTAGTATGCATCCAGGCTTTGTATGCTAATTAGGGCATTTAGTAGTTAAATGAGATTCTAGCATTTGATTTGGTTATAAATGTCTTTTATGGCGCGTAGGTGAAGAAAATCGAGAGCGGTAATAGGAGCAGAAATCCAAATCGAAATTGAGCTTAAAGCAGTTGTGAGTGAAAATCTACTTTTTCTGTTATTTTTCATTTATTATGTTTCCGCATAATGAAAATATATGTTTTATGAGTTTTCAATGCATAAACATGATTTATGATCTTGATATATATCCATAGATATGCATTGGTACCCTCAGATTATAGTGGTGGTGATTGTATTAAACCCGGCCGGTATATCCCATGCACATGGACAGGTTTTGGGGGTGTGTCACTAACTCTGAGAAGTCAAGATTGACAGGACCCAACCCGAGACCCTCTACTATAGATCCCAGCGGCCCTGCCGGGTATCCCGACGGAAGTTCCTCTGAACCTAACTGGGTAAGTTGAGAAATTTCGCAAGGCGAACCCTTTTTTAATTCTTGTTACTATTAAGAAGGTCTAGTAACATACATGAAAACAACATCTTAATTTTAAAAAAAAACAAACGGACAGAGTTTCCCCTGTTTTTCGGAAAATTCATATAAAACCTGCAAAGAAATTTCACTTCTATTTGCAATACATCTCAATTCTACCAATTCGGACCTCCGGTCCTTCCAAATCAAATCCAACACAACTCAATTATTCATTTGAATCACAATAAGCGTAATCATAAAAGTAAAAAGAACGATCATCATAAAATTGAAATCTCTTCTTCTCGGTTCAAAACATACGTCCAAATATACATGCCTACAACTATTATGCATAAAGTAAAGAGTGTTATTTAGCACATTTACATGTACAAAAAATGCTCTTCAGATTTGGCCCACTACTCGGCAATAGGAGAATCAACAGCTTGCATACCGAGACCTGCACCTGGGAAAGGGGTTCAGAAAATATAAAACACAAAACGGGTGAGCTAAAGGAGCTTAGTGAGTGCAAATAAAATTTCAATAAAATAACATCATGTATAGATAGCAAATTCTAAAGCTCATATAGAAATCATGCTTCTAAAACTGATGTAAATATGTAAAACGGTTTCTAACATCATATGCTATTGAAATCTTGCCGAGCGGGTTTTATCTACATCTTTGGAAAACTATATTCAGAATCTGTATAACATAATAACTGATGTGTGCATATAAATGCATAATGCTATCGGTAAATCAAAAACTAGTAAAATCCTCACTCGGCCATTTTCTTTCTAAATTATACCAATGGTAACCCTAAAGCTCTATACCCATGCAGCGACTCAACTAGCACCGCACACGTGAGTAGGCCACGGGGCACCTCAACTAGCAGCACCCACAGTGACACCTCAAAACATCTCACTGGCTATGCAGCGGAATCCTACATCGCATGCATATAGCGAGACAATACCCCATACACATAGAGCGACTCACATGACTCGACATCCCGACTTCCTAGAGTTAGTGACACACCCCCAAGACCTACCCATGTGCACGGGATATATCGGCCGAGTCTAATACAATCATCACCACTATAATATGAGGGTACCAATGGCCTTAAAAACGAATGCAGAAATTTTAAAACTGTTTCTCAATTCGAACATGTAAAGGCATGTCTATGAATATATATCAAAATCATAAATCATGGTTATGCATCGAAAGCTCATAAAACATGCATATTCATTATGCGAAAACATAATAAACGAAAAGTAAAAGAAATGGCAGATTTCCACTCACGACCGCTCTGCGCTCGATTTCATTCTCGATTTCTGCTCCCGTTATCGCTCTCGGTTATCTTCACCTACACGCCATAAATGACATTTAGAACCAAATCGAATGCTAGAATCTCATTTAACTACTAAATGCCTTAATCGGCATACAAAGCCCGGATGTAAACTACTTCCCGATTTTTATTTACGGAGCCATTTAATCTAACCTATCTCACCATCCGGTGCCCTGAAAATTATTGAACGCCTTATAATCTTGGTTGGACATAATTGCCCTTCACCTTTTCAAAATGGACAATTGTGTCCCATTATCTTCATTTTTTATATTTCCATCAACATATACATTCAATTTACAATATGCACCATTTACACACAACAATTCATTCAAAACACCACTCAATCCCTAACTTTCCTAAAGTGGCAGAATTCCATACTAGGTTCCAACACATTCCTTTTCTCAATTTCTTGTTTCAATTACAACAAAATCATGCCAATTTCATTCTAAAGCCCTAATTACAACCAATTGAAATCTCTACAACAACATCACCAAAAACCCTAATTCTTACCTTGCCAATTTCTTCAAATTGATGACTCCTTTAAGCTCCAAACTAGAATTCAACTCAATCTAAGCCAAGAATACACATAAGAACATCAATTTAAGCATTCTTGAAAACTCACTTATCAAACTCATAAAACAATGCTTTTCTTACCTCTTTTTCTTGAATTTCCACTAATTGAGGCTTCAATTGAGCTTAGGGATTGGTATGTAACCTTGTTTTGGCTTGATTAAGCATGAAACATCATGAAAAAAAAAACTTGAATAGTCACTGTAGCAACACCCCCCTTTGAAGCTCGAATTTCTCTCTTTTTTTGGCTAAGTGTTGGTTTTGATCTCTCTTCAAATTTCTACATACTTCTAACATATATATAGTGCTCCCTCAATTGACCATTTTCCCCTTCAACTTACTTAAAACTTCTAATTTGCCATTAGTTCAAATGAAAAGATTTAATTGGTTTCTTTATAACTATCTAGTTAGAATAGTCAAAAGAACTAACTAGAGTTTCCAACTTGGCAATCCATAAGATTGTTTCTAATTGGTCCATTCCTTAATATATAGATTGTATTTCTCAACAAAGGCTTGTTCCATTCATAACCCTTAAATGGAAATTCATGTAGTACATTAGGATTTCCTTTTCTAAGCCAATAGAGAAAAATTCCAAAAATATTTTAGGGTCATCCGGCGCACTGATCGAGTGTGAAATTATCAAATTAGGTCTAATATCTCTCATGTGCACTATAAAGGGAATATTTTTAATAGGGTTAAAATCGAGTAACCCTACGGTGTCTTATTTGCTCTATATCAAAATTTAGGTGCCAATACTACTAATAGGGATTGGATATTACAAGGATGTCGAGTCATGTGAGTCGCTCTACGTGTACGGGGTATTGTCTCGTTATATGTATGCGATGTAGGATTCCGCTGCATAGCCAGTGAGATGTCTTGAGATATCACTGTGGGTGCTACTAGTTGAGGTGCCCCCAGACCTATTCATGTGTGCATTGCTAATTGAGTCGCTACGTGAGTATAGAGCTTTAGGGTTACCATTGGTACAGTTTAGAAAAAAAATGGCCGAGCGAGGACTTTACTAGTTTTCGATTTATCGATAGCATTTATGCGTTTATATGCACACGACAGTTATTATGTTATACAGATTTTAGATATTGCTTTCCAAAGTTATAGATAAAACCCGCTCAGCAAGATTTCATCGGCATATGATACTAGAAACCGTTTTACAGATTTACATCAGTTTTAAAAGCATGATTTATGCATGTACTTTAGAATTTACTATCTATGCATAATGTTAATTTATTTGAAATCTTAATTGCACTCACTGAGCTCCTTTAGCTCACTCGTTTTATGTTTTATATTTTCTAAACCCTTCCCAAGTGCAGGTTTAAGTACGCAAGCTGCTGATTCTCCTATTACTGAGTAGTAGGCCAAATCTGAAGATCATTTTTGTATATGTAAATATGCTAAATAGCACCCTTTACTTTATGCATAGTAGTTGTAGGCATGTATATTTGTTTGTATGTTTTGAACCAACAAGATGAGATTTCGATATTACGATGATCGTTTTTGCTTTTTATGAGTATGCTCATTTTGTGATTCAAATAAAACTATTGAGTTGTGTTGGATTTGATTTGGAAAGGACTGGAGGTACGAATTGGTAGTATTGAGAAGTGTTTGAAATAGAAGTGAAATTTCTTTGCAGGTTTTATATGGATTTTCTGAAAAATAAGGGAAACTCTGCCCGTTTTTTTTTTAAATTAAGATGTCATTTTCATGTATATTACAAGATTTTCTCAATAGTAGCAAGAACTAAAAAGTGGTTCACCTTGCGAAAATTTCTCAACTTACCTAGTTATATTCTGAGAAACTTCCGTCAAGGTGCCCGGTAGGGCTGCTGGGACCTACAGCAGAGAATCTCAGGGCGGGTCCTGTCAGGGAAAAGTTTTTTTTGCCAAAGGAAGACCAAAGGAGAAAGGGAAAGAAAAAATATATAGAAAAGTCCATCTCTAAGCTAAAGATTGGTGGAACAAAGTGCTATTTTTGTCGAATAAAGGGCACTTAAAAGAACTGATATCATTTGTAATGCTCACGCCCAACAAGGACTAGTTTAGTCCTAGATTTCAAATGTGTAACCATCTGAAAGAAAAGTGTTCTAATCATGTAAATAGAGTAGTAGCATCGGATAGGTATGAGAGCATGGTTGCTGACATTATACAGCATATTCTGAAAAACATTATTTCTGATCCATGGTTGCTAACATAGGTCAATCGTTATTCCTTCTAGATTAGTATTTATCCATATCAGGATTGTTCAAATGATTAGCCTTAGCAAACCATAGGCTTAGCAGAAGCTCTATGCGTATATAGGTAGTTGGTGAGCGCTGGATACTGAATAAACTCACTATCACCTCTAATAAATATCCCACAAAATCGTCAATTGAAGGACTTTTATTTTGAGTAGTACTTGTGTTCTTTTGATCTAAATACCACAGTGGGCTTGTGAGGGATCCACCATCAATGACCTTTATGGTCATAGTGCTGAATGTCGCTGGGTATAATGTAATGCTTATGGAGTCTGATGTGCATAGATATGAAATCCATCAACTAAAATGGCTGAGTTGTATATCCTGATGCTCCAAGAAGTATGTTTCAAAAAGTATTTTGGCCAAAAGTAAATACCTCGAAAAAAGAGTTTTTTGTAGAATTAAATAATATCACAAAAGAGTTTATAGATATTATTTTATAAAAATATAAATTTTATGAGAAGTTTAGCATATAGAAATTTGAAAGTGATGATCTATATCTCTGCTTTTTTAAGATATAAGTGACGGAAGAATTATACGGATATAGATGACCTTAAGTTGCATGGTTCGACACTCCATTTTGAAATATCCATAAAGTGTGTATAAGGCATAGTTCATAGACTTGCAGAAATATTTCGTAAGACAAATGAAGGTGATCCTAAGGAGTATCATAATATATAGTGTACTCGTTAAGTGTAGGGTAGTGGCAGATCGAACAGTTTGATCCCGGAGAATTTCAAAAAGCATGATTTATTCCAAGACCTCTTAGGAAATATATGTGTTATGGTTTAAGTATTAAACTAATTAATTATTAATTAAATACGTTAACTAATGAAATTTAGACACGTGACATAATGGCTCCAAGCATGAGTGACACATGTCACATGCATGGAATAAATGTATGACAAGTGGAAAATGTACTGTGACACTTGTCTTCATGCATTGGATGCATGAATGACAAGTTTGAAATATATATTGGCTAAGTTTTAGAAACTTTACAAGTTATGTATTTAGGTCCCCATTTTCAAGCCATATATGCAAACTTTAAAAATATTTTATTTAAGTCCTTGTTTCCTAATTTATAAACTGAGAGAAATGTTCAAAGAGTTTGAACTATTCATAGATGAATTTGATGCTGGAAATTCAGTTTAATGATATCATTCTAGCTCTATAATTTTAGGATTTGTTGCATACTAGAATTTATCAACAAAGGAGCTTTGGGTGAGCTTCGATCAAAATAAATATTCCTAAGGCTTCTAAGGTTCTTCTTCTGGACTTGTTAATGTAACAAGACTTTATTCTCAGTGTGTTTATTGCTTAGGAAATTATTCTCCAATTCCGCCGCATAATTGTGTGCTTGTTAGACATATATTGTGTTTTAATCAACTTGTACACTAATTATATTCATGCACTTAGAGTACACGTTATCAGTTTGAGATGTAGAAGTTTAATAGGCAGAGAGATTTCAGTCTTTGGCAAAGAAAGATGAAAGCTTTGCTAGTTCAATAGAAAGTGATAAAGTCTTACTGAAGCCATTAGAAAGGACTTTAGTAAGTGATGAAATTTTGGTCGAGATGGATGAAACTTGCAATTATTTGTCAACGTATTACGACAAGTCAAAGAAGACACTACAACTAAAGGTATTTGGGGTAAGCTTGAAATCTATTTATTTTTAAATCATTTTCCAGTAAGAATCTTTGGAAGAACAAAGGTTTATTTGGCTTTCGGATAGATCCTTCTAAAGGTTAAGTAAATAATCTCGATGATTATAAGAGAATCTGTATAGACTTAGCAAATACTTGTGAACCAATTAATGATGAGATTAGGATATTACAAGATATTGATGGGTGTGAATTAGATATATATTTTAACCTCATGGTAATTTATATTTTTACCCATCTTAAAGAAATTTCATGTTATTTATGCATCCAGATGTTAATTTTGCAGAATAAATTAAAAGGAAAAGCATAAAAAAAAAATGGAGCCAAAAAGTAAAAATTCAGAGAAGGAAGTGCAACAAATGATGAACATCCCTACATTCTCCTTACCAACACATTAACATAAGTAGCAAATGGATGAATGCCCCATGATTATTATTCACAATGCCCCAGCGTTCACATAGGAGACTAATGAAGGGGGGTGAACAATGTGAATGCTACAGAGTGAAGTCCAGAGCAAGCAACACTCTTACTCTCCTTCAGCAATTTAACTACGCTGAGAATGCCCCAACATTGAGAAAGAGAATGCGGCATTAGTATGATAATGCAGCAAAATGGCCCTACATTCTGAAGAAAATTCCACAGCATTATGGTTTTTACTAGAAGTATTAAAAACAAAAAGCACTTTTTGGAACAAACCGAAGGCTATTTGACATTTCCACTTCGTATTTCCTTCAAAGTAGGCCATCCTAAGCTTAAAATCTATACTTTTTAGTGTAAATGAATAAGAAATAACACTTAGAATCATTTAGGAAAGAGAACAACACAATCAAGAAAGTGGTGACTTTAAGAAGGATATTCAACAAAGTCTAAGAGGCTAATTTTAGAACTTGATGTTCTGCAATTTTTGGGTTTAAACTTGGTTGTATTATGATCTTTCTTGTATTTCATCAATTATCTTTTATTATCTTGATCTAAAACTATTTGTCTAGGATTGTAGTTTTGAAGCAAAATTTGTGCTTGTAAACAAGTCTATCTTTGAATGTTATGAACTTTGTTGGTATTCAATTTATTGGTGCTTAATGTTTTCAATTAACCTAGCCAATTATAGGATGATTTCTGGTTCAATGAGATAAATTTTAGAAAGATATCTTGATAAATATCCTAGGACAAATTGATGTATGATTGTGACATAATAGTCATGAGTTTCAAAATAGGATAGAAATATACATAATTGGCATATATAGAACTTGCCTTAATTGCATTACCATAGAATTATAGGTATTGAGTTAGGGTATAATCAGTCGACCATGAAAAGAGACTTGCGATGAGTCTTGTATTATGACCAATAATCAACTAGGATGTTAGAAGTTAAAGTACATTATAAGCAAATACATTTTGGGTAACTATAGTCCTAGGCATTATCACTCATTGATTTTCTTGTGTTTTTATTTGTATGTTTAGATTTATAATTTAGTATTTTTTTAGTTGATTTTTAAAGAAGCCATTTTTTGGATAAAAGTAAAAGGATCAATTTTAATTCTTAGGTTAGGAAAATAATTAAGTCATGGTGGGATCTATACCCTTCATTATTTATTACTTGCCAACGATGTGCACTTGCGCTTGATAAAATACACAGATAGCACATTTACTTGTGTTGCAACATATATTTTTTTCTTTTTGATATTTTCTAAATTCATCTAGAAAATGTAGCCCGTTTTCAACACTCATCTTTAATTCATTTTTAGAGTAAATTAGTCTTGAGATTCTCATGCACCATACTTATTGTTCTTGGTGAGGATTCTAGAAATGATCTTGCAAGCTCTTTCCTTGTAGGGACCTTACTGGTCTTTTTGTCTTTAAATTTCGATGACCATGTTACATCTTACATAGCTTGTTGCTTTGTAGTCTTGAGAAAATTTCGTTGAAATTATCATATTTCAGACAATTTACTTCTTGTGCAAGGTATGTTTCCTCTTATCCAGTAAGAAAAAAGTGAAAACAATATTACGATGTATTTCTCAAAGAAGAGTATAATCTATTTACCCTCATAATATATATGATAAAGTTTCCTAGTTTGGAACCTCAACGGTCAAACCCCTTCTTGCATCTACATTTTCTTCTAATTGAAGAATAAACCCTTTATCTTCCTACATGAAACGACAAAAAAAAACTCCACTCCTCAAATCAATATTTATAGAAGAAAAAGAGTGCTCATCTGTGAAAGAATGTATGCACGAACAAGTAAGATTTTATTGTTTGTTGTATAAATGAATGAATCATTCACAATGAATGAATAGTCGTCTATTTTCAAAGTTTACATTTATGAATTCAATTTAAACTCTGTTAAAAAGTGCACAAATTAATTTTAAAGTCTTTTCACTATTCTTATTGACGGAGAACTTTTGAAGAAACCAAATGGTCAAAATAATATTAAAAAAAGATGCATCATATATTAGAAAAGCACTCATAAGTTTTATTCTCAATAACAGAATACAAACAATACTGCATTATAACCATATTTGTCAAACAAGGTTCAAGCTAATAGGAGCAGAGATTGCACCAGCGACCTAGTCACGTGCCATTTCTTTATTATTGAAAAACTTTATTAGAATAATATTAAATCAGACTGAGCTCAACATCCTCTGAACCATCAGCAAAGGAACTTATTCCATCATACATATTATTGACTCTTTATTATTAGCAAACTTTATTAGCAATCATATATTTTTGCCTAGCTTAGACGATTTAATAGTACAAGGAGGATCTAGAACATATTCCTCCAGCTTCCAAAAGCTATTATCCAATTAAACCATGCTCTTATTCTTCACAGCCATCCACCAATTACCTGGCATTCCATATTCACTCTTTAAGACATCTAATCCTTTGTGAATAATACTTACATGCATTGAGCACCTTTAACGTTGATGAATATCTAATTAAAAGAATAAGAAAGAAAAACAAGGTTAATTCAATTTTTTTTCTCTCTTTTTACTAAGGCTTGTTTATAATTACAATAATACTAGATTTGATAATGAGACCACGTATGGTTTGACTAAGAGCAACACAAATTAGGTTTATACTTCTAATAATTTCAAAAATTTCAAGGATGAATTTTTATAAGAGGGAAGGATTAAAATAACCCGACACAAATTTTTTTTTTTAAGAAATAAAGAGTGGTAATGATCACATATTTATAGCAAGTGAAAAATTTTCATGTTTGTACCTTGGGGTGAATGTTATATATTTATAGATTGTGATTTAATTTTTAATGTTAGGTTGATTTGTAAGATTTTCAAATTTATTTTAAGGACCAAATTGAAATATTATGAAAAAATTCGTAGTAATTTAAGAAAATGGCAAATCTTAGGTTCGATTGATAATATACAATAAATAAAGGTATCAAATAAAAATTTTCAATATAAAATTGTCCCTATTCTCCCAAGCCCTTACTCTTGGCCAACACAATCATAGAGATATAGAGAAGAGAGAGAGAGAGAGAGAGAGAGAAAGAGAAAAAGATGAGGAGGAAGATAGTTTACATATCCAAAATTTGGTATTTAAAGCCTTGGTTTTGAATTGTTATAATTTTTTTAAATAGAGTATTCCTAGTTTAGGATTTTATTTCATAGATCTTGAAAGCTTTAGAATAAATTCGTTTTCAAATACTATTTGTGTGAATAAAGCCTTGAATAATTTATTATTGACTAAGATATGTGTCATGAGCAATTCTCGGGTGGTTTCATAATTTTAGAATAGGTATGTAATTTTATAAAATTCGGATACTAAAAGCTTATCAATGAAATATTTTGATTTGGTCAAGTTAAGGACTTAGATTTAAGGTTGAATAAGACTTGGATTTTAAAGGGAATAAAATCTAATTTACTTGATTTGATGATGATTTATGTCTTGAGAGCAATAAAGTTTGATTATATGGTGAATGGACATTATTTGGTGCATGAGAAAAATTGGTCGGATGATATTGGTCGAAATTTAAAGGTTTTGGAAAAACCCCATTTTAGATTAATTATAATCCAATTTCAGGTTCATATTACTTTATATGTAATACACGTGTATGCTTGGTGGCAGAATTAATAATTTGGCAAAAAAAAAAAGAGAGAGGAAAGAAATTAAGCGGTGGCCGCCGTATATATATATATATATATATATATATATATAATTGTTTGGTTTTGGCTCCATTGAGAAGAGGAAGCAAAACCGAAATAGAAGAAGAAAGAAGAGAAAGCAGAGAGAAAGAGAAAAGAAAGAAAAAGAGAAAAGTAAAGAAGAAGAAGAGAAAGGAAGAAAAAGAAACTGAGGAGAAAAAGAAAGAAAAAAAAAAGAGAGAAAAAAAGAGCAATCGAGGAAAAAAAAGAGAAGAATAAATAAATAGAAAATTTTAGGAAATTAGTTTGGGTAGTTAGATTTATACCTAGTGATTTAGCGGGTAATAGTTTTACAATATTATGATATTTATATTTTAATATCTATAATACATATCGGTACTAATGATGTATTTTTACACCCTATGTATAGGAGGTGTACCGATAACGGGTAAATCTCATAATCCAGACCTAGCTCAGGATTAGCGCACTTTTGTGAGTAAATAACTATATATATTTTATATGTTTTTAATACAGCCATTTATGATTAAATTACGCGTTATTAGATTTATTCATGATTTATTTAAGACAAATAAATATTTATGCTATTTAGTATATTCAGAAATGTTTTAGAATTTATTATAGTATAATTTATGATTATGTTCAGTACAGTAATATTTATTTTAGAACAATTGTGCTTTCATGATATTATATAGTTGTAGTTTTTGAACCACCATATGCGTACCCTCCTCTTTAGTGTAGTTACTATGTGCATGCGATATACTAGTTTAGTTTGCTCTGCCTGAGCGATGTAGCATTCTGCCGGGTTAGACCAGGTCAAATCCCTTGCTCTACCTGTGCGTAAGTTACTCCGCCAGGCTAGACCAGTTTTTTCCTGGGTACAAGTTTGGTGTGGTTTTCAATGTATATGTAGTATATATTTTCAGAGCTATGTTACATATATTCAGCTTGATAGTAGATTTTATGATAGTTTACACTTTCAAACTTTCAGATTCCCAGTATTATGTTATAATTTTAGCTTTAGCATAGATTTTATAATAGCTCATACTTTCAATACAAGTTTATTGACTACTCAGTATACAGTTTTATGATTATTTTATCTTACAGATTTATACATGTATAATACATATAAAGTATATAATATTTTCAAATTATGTCCACTTACTGAACCACAAGCTCACCCTTTTTTTTCTATTTTCCCTATTTTTCTCAGGTTGTCACAGAAATTTTTGCAGTCTGATATAATCATCACATTTTGAGGTTGGCCAACAACATGCATAGCTGCATAAGTGTCTTAGTCTGTGTATTTGTTTATGTTTTTGTATATTGGAGTACATGTGTACACTTTTTGTTGAGGCAGATAGCCTCATTGTATCATATGTATAAGTAAAGAGTATGTTAGTCCCACGTCATCGCAGAATTCGCCTTGATTCTCGAGGAAGGCTCGGGTCAGATCCTGACATTATAGGTTTAAATTATTAATTATAATCATTTTAAGACTTAAAAGAGATAAGCTTTACAATTTAGGTCAAGGAATACAGAATCTGTCTCGATGAGTTTTATGAGTGAATACTTAAACTACTTTCATGATTTCCACTTGATGATTTAAAAACAAATTAAAGCAATATGAGCATGGTTTTTATTCATAGCTAATATTAGGTACATTTTTCCTTGATGATAATTTTGTCTTTAATGATGCTTTATTTTATTTTATTTTATTTTTTTTAAATGATTTACTTTATATTATAGAGAAAACATGTATATTATGGTTTTGGATCATGATATGTTTATACTTGAGATAGCATTTTTCATACATTAGCAATAATATTTTCTTTTAATTGGTTTGAGATTCAAAAAGAGTATGAAATATCATATAATAAAATGTTATAAGTATATATATTTAGGTCTTGGAGCCCGTCCGTGCACACACATAGGCTTTGGGTCGTGTGAATGGCAACTATGCTCTTTAAGAGCCAATTTACTCTATACATGTGTACGACGAAGATATAAGATGAGTACGTCCAATGCTCTGCATGAGGAACATTGTGGGTATGACGAGATTTTTTTCATGGCTACTAGTTTAGTGTGGCTTTCTATATAAATAATAGTATATGATATTTTAAATATCAATTGTGTCCGACCACGGAAAGCTAAAGAAAAGGTATGATAGAAGATTTTTGAATTCCTACTGAGTACATGATTTTATGTAATTCATATTATCACGATGAATATTATTGTATTCAAAGATTAGGAAATGCATTATCTATGATAAGCAATTTTACTGATAGATTTTATAAGCTTCAAGTAAATATCATTTTGTGCACTTTAATTGTTCTTTATAATGAATAGTGAGAGAAATGCTATTTATGTGTTTATCATATAATTTAAAGACATTATATATATATATATATATATATATATATATATTTAACCACCTCCACTCACCGGGTCAATCGACTCACCCTATTTTTTATTAAATTTTCTCTCTTAAAGATATTGAAGGAACTAATTAGTTTAGTGGAGTTTAAACCTAGAAGTTAAGCTAGACACTAGTACGAGAAAGTCATTAATTTTAAGATAAGTATATTTATATTGTTAATAGAGTTATATTACTTGATAATTATTCAACCTTGTATATTCAGCAATAGATGTATAATTTGGAGTTTTGATATGATAGTGTTTAATTTATAGAAAATAAGTATTGTTCATATTAATAGTAAATGATCATAAGCTAGAGGTTATAGGTGATTATTTGTTGATGTGTGATGGGTTGAATATTGCAAACTGATAAAGTATGATAGGTAAGGAAACTCTATCAAATTGTTGAAAAAGGAAAAAAGGAAATCTAATGATTTTGATGACTATATCATTTTCTAGAAAGAATGAGTAAGGACTTGTCCTGAATTCTTAAAGAACTCGAGGTGGGTCATTTCAATTCGTATCTGAGCATAACTTATAGATTTTGTAGACTATACCATTAATTCGCTTGCTTTTATAACAATATAATTTGGGGTTTTGATATAAGAGTGTTTAATTTATAGAAGATGAATATAATTCATATCAATAGTAAATGATAATAAGTTAGAGGTTATGGATGATTATTTGTTGATGTGTGATGGGTTGAATATTGCAAGTAGATAAAGTATGATAAGTAAGGAAACTCTATCAGATTGTTGGAAAAAAAAAAGAAATCTATTGATTTTGATAACTATCATTTTCTAGAGAGGAATAAGTAAGGACTTGTCTTGAATTCTTAGAGAACTTGGGACTGGTCATTTCATAAATAGCTTCTACTCTTTCACTATAGTGAATTGCATAACGGCGGAGATTAATATTAAGAGGGTTTAATAAACCCTCCCAATTGTTCTCATCACTCAGCTCTTTCCAATTGTTTGTATAGCACCAATTTTTCTTATAAATATATCGTTTCAAAGCATATGCCTTTTATAGAAATTTTTTCACCCACCATAAAAGCCACTAACTTTCACTAAATTTATGCATACAGCACATCAACAACCTTTTTATAATCACGTGAAATATTATAAAGTTATTCTTAGGGTAGTGTCGAATATATTCTTCTTGGACGTAATGTATTTTTTAAGTTCGTAATACATGATACTAAATATTACATTTCAAACATATTTGCCATTTTTTTATGGTAGCAAAAACTTAGCTAAATGTGAAAACAATAGAAAGAATCTCAAGTGGAGGTTTAAAGGTAATTGATTTACATGATCTCTTATAGGTTTATACAATTTTTTTTTTATTTCAATGAAAAGATCTCTTACAGGTTTGTACAAAGATTTAGCTATTTAGATACATCTCTCATGAAGATTAAAGATGTTAGACATATAATATTATTTTATACTCTTAAAGCATGTGAAATAATATTTTATTTGATTAATAAAGTTTATTCATACATATGATTGATCATACATTAATGAGCACGTATTTATAAAATATGTGATCTATTTATTAGCCATGTGATGCTAATATAAAAAGGTCTAGGTCACAAGCTCTTAATAAATTAACTCTATTTCACAGCCATTAATGGAAAAAAAAGCATTTCAATAAATAAGGTTGTAGTTTTTCTACTTCTTATAGTAGATGATTTACCTTGATCATTAAAGTAAAGACTTGAAGTTGAACAACCAGTGTATATGTTATATTGAATAAGACTACTATGAATTTTGATCTGGTTAATAAATATCATAGATCTTAATTCACAAAAGACACTTTAATTTGATTGAGGTGGTGAATACCTCTATAATGAGTTAAGGACCTATATGTCAAATAATGGGATATTATCCCAGTTGACTGCACCAAGGTCACCCCAGCAAAATGGTGTAGCAAAAAGGAGAAATAAAAACTCTTCTTGAAATGGTGAGGTTAATGATGAGTTATTCAACTTTACCTATCTCATTTTGAAGTTATGCCTTAGAAGCAGCCATAAATCGTCTTAACTTAATTCCATCTAAGTCAATCTCTAAAACACCTCTAGAAATATGGATAAGCCATAAACCAACTTTACGTCACATACATATATGGTGTTCTCTAGCTCATGTGTTAAAAGTAAAGATAAGATAAGTTAGAATCTAAGTCAGAAGTTTGTCTGTTTGTTGGCTATCCTAAAAAAACAAGAGGAAATCTTTTCTGTAGTTCTCAAGATAAAAAATACTAGTTAGCACTAATGCAATCTTTCCTAAAGAAGACTATATGTAAGACTCCAATATTGTGCTTAATAGAGTCAATGAATTAATTCGCAATCCAGATTATAATAACCAACTAAAGCCAGTTGCAAAATAGCAACCACTAGTACTTCATCATAGTGAGAGGATTATTAAACATCTAACTAGGTACATGTTAATTTGAGAGTTTTTTAGGTAGACTTTAATGAACATGATAAAAGTAATGGTTCATAAAGATGTAGACTATTGGTTTAAAGTTATAAAATTAGAGATAAATTCTATGTATTCCAATAAAAATCTTGGAACTTGTAAAAAAACCTTAAGGGATAAAACCATTGGGTGTAAATGGGTCTACAAGAAAAACAAAAGAGGTAAATGAAAAGGTGAAAACCTTCAAAGCTAAGCTTGTTGTAAAATGGCACACTCAGAAGAAGGCATTGATTATAAGAAATCTATCAGAATTCTATTATCTACTGTAGCAAATCTTGATTATGAGATTTAAAAAATGGATATCAAGACTGCCTTTCTTAATAGAAATCTTGAAGAAAGGATTTATATGATACAACTAAATAGTTTATAGCTATAAGCCAAGAATATATGGTTTGTAAACTAAAAAAAATCTATCTACAGGCATAAATAAGCATGTAGATCTTGGAATATCATATTTGATCAAGCAATCAAATTGTATGGTTTTGATCAAAATCCTGATGAACCTTATGTTTACAAGCTGATAGATTGAGGGTTGGTAATTTTTTTAGTCATGTATATAGATGATATACTACTCATTAGAAATGATATAGGAGCATTAACATCAGTTAAAATTTGGTTATCTAAACAATTTGATATAATTGTTATAAGAGTAGCCAATAACATCTTTAGGATTAAAGTATTAACGAATCTCAAGTGAAGGATATTAGGCTTATCTCAAACTGAGTATATTAACAAATTTTTGATCAAGTTTACCATGCATAATTCCAAAAGAGATAGTTTCCTTTTTGAAATAGAATTGATCTAAGTATCAGTTTTACAAGAAAACTAAAGAGATAGTTTACATAAAAGAAATTCATTATGCATCAGCAGTAGAAAGTCTCATGCAAACAATGCTATGTACTAGATCAGATATTTATTTTTCAGTTGGAATGGTTAGTAATATCAATATAATCAAGGACTAGAACATTGGACCGTAGTAAAAGTATATATTTAAATATCTTTAGTGAATGAAAGATTATATACTTTTATATTACAATGAGGATCTTATACTGATCATATATACAAATTCAGAATTCTAAGAACTTAAGGATACCTAAATCTTCTTCAAGATATGTATTCACTTTAACTGGTGGAGCTATAAGATGAATGAGTGATAATCATGTATTACAAACTCCATCGTGGAAGCTAAATATATAGCTACATTTTAAGCTGCCAAAAGAGGTTGTATAACTTTATAAGTTCCTCATAGAGTTTGTGGTGATACCTAGTGTTTACATACTTATTGTCCTTTTTTGTAACAATAGCATGGTAGTACCACAATTTGAGAAACTATGATACCACTAGAGAAAAAAAAAACACATTGAGAGAAAAAAATATTTGATAAGGGAGTTTTGTGAAAAATAGTGTGGTAATGGTATCCAAGATTACATAAGCAGACAATCTAATAGATCCATTCACCAAAGTCATTGTCAGTAAAGAGTTTTGAAACTCATATGAATAATATAGGGGTTCAATAAATACTCTATATACTTTAGGGCAAGTGGGAGATTGTTAAATATATAATGTTATTTTATGCCCTTAAAGCATGTGAAATAATATTTTGTTTGATTAATAAAATTTATTCATACATATGATTGAGCATACATTAATAAAGCACATTTATATAGTACGTTATCTATGTATTAGCCATATGAACAAAAGTTATAGATCATAAGTTCTTTATAAATTAAATCTAGTTCACAACCATTAATTAAAATAGCATTTCATTATGTAAAGTTGTAGTTTTTCTACTTTTTATAGTAGATGATTTACCTTTATCATCAAAGTAGAGACTTCGAGTAGAAAAACTAGTGTATATGTTACATTGAATGAGACTACTGTGAATTTCGATCTGGTTAACTAATATCGTAGATCTTAATTCACAAAAGCTTGAATAAGTTTAATTATCTTGAGAAAATAATAAATTTACATTTATACATTATATCTTTTGATTTATCATGGAGTGAGATCCATATAAACGGTCAAAACTTCGATATCTTAAAGATACAATTCATAGGACGAAGGAATAAATATTCGTAAGATAGAATCTAATAAATGATATCCATCTAAGTTGTTTGCCATACTTAATCATTTGAATCTATAAGTGTAGTGTATTCGATAAATTATTTATTAAATAGTGATAGTTATTTTTAAATTTATTTACAAATATAGATGTATTAAAAATGATCGTTAAAGCATTCATGACTTATGGGCAAATAAGTAATTAAAGAGGTAAGAAATATTTTCTAAGACATAACTTTAATTGTAAATATCAATTAAATAGCCAATGAAGTGATTATTATTGATCTAAAGACCAAGCCCAATTTAATTAAAATGGGTTTTAATTAAATTAGCTTTAACTTAATAATATAGGTTATTAGAGTACAGTCCTTGACTTTTAGTGGAATTGTCTGGAGTTAACTTAGAAAAACTAATGGGTTATGAGATGACTAGGACTGAGTCTTTAAAATTGGAGCTAGAAAGCCCAAAGGTCTTGCAGTCCCTCTATTAGTTCAAATTCTAATCAAACTATAATTTTTTTAATCCTCATCAAACTCTAAATACCCAAGGGAGATTCCTATATACATGAGAGATAAGGAGTAGTAAGAAGAGCAACTATAACCATAAGAATAATTCTTTTTATGTATTTTTACATGAAAAAAAATTTAGTTACTATTTTTCTCTCAGATTTGGTATTAGTGATTTTATAGTTCAAAGAAACATCCACATGCCCACACACGAGTTTGAAGGTTAAGGACAGTAGAAAATATTGTAGCCGTTCAATTCAAGATTTATCAAAACGATGAATTAATATACTCTTCTATCCTAATACATGTAATTATGAATAAGACGATATGAAATCAACTGTGTTTATTTGTTTAAATAGAAAATTTTGTTTTCCTACCAATAAAAGGTTGATTGATTTACATTATGTATTACTAAAAAAATGAGAATAAATCATATCAACAGGAAACAATCTACCAGCATTAGTATATTAAGTACATGGAGCACATCTTCTACTTGATGGTGAAAATAGAGGGTTATGACTTTCAAGCCGAGATTTTTATAACAACCTACCTCCTAAAAACTTAAGTTGTGTTAAAATTGGTCATGACATCTCAAAATGTAAAAAGAGTAATTTTACAGTTAATGCTGGTGTTATGGGTAGATCTAAAAGTCGAAAGCCTAATCAGAATTGGTTCCTCAAATTAATTATGGTTAGAATCACGTCATTAACACTAAAGTTGGTAAGATCACAACTGATGCTAATAAGCCCAATGCTAATTATTTGAAGAAGATACTATATCTAATCTAGAAACAAAGGCTATAGTTAATCATGCTATTGATATTGTGGTGTATAATATGAAAGCAGAAGCTATATGCATGATACTATTGTGGAGATGGCAATCATGCCAATTAAATCTATTGATTATGATCAACATCAGAATAATAGTATTAACATATCTCTTTGCTTAAATAATGGTAGAATTAATGTTGTGCATCTAGGGTTTGGTTTCTATAATATTTTTACGCCTACTTCAGACTCGGGTTCTAGTAGGTATGAAAATTTTTAGCCTGAGGATTTGAATCAAGTTTTTCACGAAGTCAAGTCTCTTATCTTGAAAGTCATTCTACGTTTGTAACTTTAGAATTACAACAAGTCGCTAGTATTCCTACGGCCAGTTATGGAACATGAGGTAAAAAATAAAGGTCAAGTAAAAGGAAATTTGGGATTTATATCCTTTACAAAAATCTACTGGAAAATCTAAGCAATAACGGTTTTGGTTAGGAATATAAGAAGTTTGCTAATCTTACTTCTTAGAGCCAAGTTATCCTACTTAAATTCTCTTTATAATTATTGTTTTATTTTTTTTCGATGTTAATAACTTGTCACATCCCACATCGCTCATAAAGATGAGCTTGGGATAGCTTATAAGTCTTGGGTCCCCTTAACTTAGTAGATGCATTTTGAATTTTTGGATGTTTGCGTGAAATTCAAAAGTAAATTTGTCTGAACAAAAGATGCATGTGTACTTGATTATTGAGCTTGAGCATTACAAAAGGTATCAAAGGAGGCTTACAACCCAATCTGTAGATTGATTGACTTTCATGAAGATGTGAGGTCCTAAAGGAGAGGAGATCGTTACATCCCATACCGCTCGTGAGGATAAGCCTAAGAAATAAGAGGACATTGTCATATCTCACATTGCTGGTGAAGATAAGTCTAAGATAGCATCTAAGGCTTGGGTCCACTAAATAGACATGTTTTAAATAAAGGACGCTCGTGTAGATTGGCTTTCCTTACTGAGGATGCGAGATCCTAAAAGAGAAAAAATTGTCACATCCTATATCACTCGTACAGATGAGCCAGTGATAGCTAGAAAACTTAGGTCCCCTTAACTAAGTAGATGCCTTTCGGGTAAAGGACACTTGCCTAAAGCCCAAAAATGCATTTTGGGTAAAGGACACTTATGTCAAATCCAAAAGCAAGTCCATAAAGGTCAAGGATATGTGCGTGAATTCCAAAATAGATAATATCTACTTAATTATTCAAAAACAAATCTATGATGGTAAAGAATGCATGCGTGAAGTGCAAAACAGACAATATCTACTTAATTGTTGGGCTTGGCCATTACATAACTAATTTTAATTCCCGTATAGATTCTTGTTTGCAATTACTGTACCTTTCTTTGGTTGAAGCCCAAAACCAAATTTGTAAAGGTGAAGCACACATGCATAAAGTTCAAAGCAAACAATATCTACTTGGTTGTTGATCCTACACATTACATAACTAATTTTAATTCCATTGTAGAGTCTTGTTTGCAATTGCTCCATCTTTCTTTGGTTGAGGCATGGCTAGTACTCTTCTTCCTACTGTCTAGCTTCTTCGTATTGATTCGGTTAATGATGTTTCAATTATTTCACATTGTAAGCAACAAATTTCTTTTAAGGCTACTTTTGAGGGTATCACTTTTTATTTCTCTTTAGGTTATGTTTTTTCTCAATATGTCTACTGTGGCAGTCTTTGGTATAGTCATTTTACTGTTGGCAAGGGCATTTGTATTCTTTTTGGCTAGACTAAAACCATGATATACATTATGCACAAAAGCTCAGAGTTCTCAACATGGTTAGTCAAAGTTGTAGCATTTCAGAGAGTAACTGATAAAATGTTGAGCTGAATACGATAATGTGTTCTCTCTAAAGCATAATTCTTATCAGAAAATACGTCCCTAGATTTTACAAACCACATCCAATAAAACATGTTCTGTAACTTTGGTTTTCTCTATTTTCTACCTGACAAAGGAGTGGTATTTTTTATCTCTCTTTTCGCACAAAATCAGTAGCGTCTCGCGCGAAACATGAAGTGTAAGTAAACGGAACAAGTGACTTTAGCACTGTACGATGTTGATGGGAGTAGTGGTATAAAATCACTCTGCAGTGGCGCTGTAGCTGCTCTACCCACTTAACAGCGGCACCACAATCCCAAATTAAGTAGTAGCTGTCATCGTGGGAAATGGGAATGGTCACAAATGATAGAGCAGGGCTAAGAATTTGTTGATAAAGTTGAGTTCTTGCTGGTGAAATCGATGGCTGCCTTAATGCTTTTTGCCATTGTTATATTCTCCCACATGCTCTCTCATAGATTCTGGCCATCACGCGAATGAAAAGACCCAATAGGAAGAACAAAAAAAAACACAAAAAGAAAAAAAAAATGGTCCAGGCAATGATCACTTTTTCTTTAATTTCTAAAAAGTTAATAAACTCTGCACGTGCGTGAAATTGAAATAAATGCGGAATTGACAAACATTTAACATTTTTTCGTGCTAATTTTCTTTTCCCCTTTCCTTCTTCAATTTCTTCTTGTTGAGTAAAAGACGTATTCGGAAAATTGTTAATTATCCTTTAAAGAACTATGAAAGTCCTAATGAAATGATGGAACTAAGTGTGCAAAAGATGATTCTTTATAGAAACCCAGTCCAATCAGTGTGAAGTTCTTATGATAGGTTTTGGCATATATGTTCCTCGCTAATCTTTATATCGATCCCAAAATATGAATACCGAGAGAATTCAATAAACCGACCCAGTCATATAGTGCATGCCTTTTTCAAGAAAGAATTTTCCCCTTAGCGCCACCGAATTGCGGCAAGCAGCTTGTCAAACATCCTTTTTGTACACCTGAAATATTATAACAAAACTGGTTGTCTTTTAAGTTTTTTTATATACTATATGTGACTTAGAATTTTTTAAAATTATGTATAATTTTTTTTTTTTTTTTGAATGTATAATTGGTTATTTTCTCCCTTTCGAGAGTGCAATTCACATACTTAGGGGGAACATTCTACTTTTTTAAGTCACAAGTTTTGGAAATTGAGGAAGTAAGTGCAAATTTAGTTGGTCCTTATGAATTTTAGGTCAAGATGACGGAACAAAATGAAATGTTCAGTGGCCAACAATTCAACCCAAAACACACAGCATCACTAGCGGCGTTTTCGTAGTTTAATCCAAAAGCTTTAAAAACTTTCTCGCGTGAATTTTTTCATCTTTTTCGATTTTGGCTTCTCTACAACAGTGTCTTTCTTCTAGTTTCATTCAGATTTTCTAATGGTTTTTGCTCTCCCAAACAGAAAACAAATTAATCCTTATTTTTTCAGATTAAGTGAAACTGATCTTTTCCTCCATTAGAGCTGAAATCTGAATCCTAAATAAAGAGTGAAAATAAGTATTGGAATGGTAAAAAGCCTTAAAATTAAACCCTATAAATAGCATATGAATTAAGACTGTCTTAAAAATTCAATTCTTTTTCATTCTCTTCAAGTAGAAGGGAGATAAAAGAGACATAGAGAAATAAAAAAAAATAGCAGTTTTAGAGAGAAATTTTTCTAGAAAGATAAATTATTCTAGGAGAAATTTTTCTAGAGAGAAAGTATATACTAAGAAATTACATGTTTCTATAATTCTATTCTCCATATAATTTTGAGATATAATGCAAAATTTGACATATTATTCAGCTTAGGAAGCAGACGTAGATTCATAATAAACAACTATAAATTTCTAGCTTGTAATTTTTGTAGTTTTATTTTCATTGTTGTCTATTGTTATTCATTCTCTAATTTCTATTCTTGGGCTGGAATGTGAAGTTTTCAATAGTGGTATTAGAGAATGATTAAAAGAAGACTAAAGGATAATTGACTAAGAACTTAAAAAATAATAACCACCAAATTTGAGGGAGATTTTATTCCTTGGCAGAAAAAGATGAAAGGCTTGCTAGTTCAGTAAAAGGTTGAAAAAGCCTTACTAAAGCCATAAGAAGGGACTTCAATAAGTGATAAAAATATAACAAAGATAAATGAAACCACATCCATCACCATCATCTTGTAGTTACCTGACAAAGTAGTGTGGCAAGTAATTGAAGAGACTACAACAAGAGGGCTTTAGAGTAAGCTTGAAAATTTATTTATTTCTAAATATATTTCTAATAAGAATCTTTTGAAAAACTAAAAAAAGGTTTTCAAAAGAATCCCTCTAAATATTTAGAAGATAATCTTGATGAATTTAAAAGGATTTGTATAGATTTGGCAAATACTTGTGAAGTAATCACCGATGAAAATTAGGTTGTTATTCTCTTAAATATATTACCAAATTCTTACACGAAAGTAAATATTAGCTATTAAATATGGTAAAAAAAGTCCAATCCTAGTAGATTTTTTTTTACTACGTTAAAACTACGGGGACAAGGAATAAAATCTGAGAAAAGAGATAATGTGAAAAACTTATTTGCTAGAGGAAGACCGAAGGAAAAAGGGAAAAAGAAATATGTAGGAAAATCCAAGTCTAATTCAAATACTAGTAAAACAAAGTGCTATTTTTATCGAAAGGAAGGACACTTAAATAGAAAATGCTTTGAAAAAATTGATAAATTAAAATAAAAGGATTCAGACCATGCAGATGTAATAGTAACATCGAATAGGTATGACAGTTTAAATGTTCTCACAGTTTCAGTGGAGGAAAATCTGAAAGTTTAGGTCTTTGATTTCAAATATGGATACCATATAAGTCCTTACAAGTACTAGTTTGTTTGCATGAAAAATATGAAGGGGGAAAGGTGCTATAGTGAATAATAATCCATGCAAGGCAATTGGGAGAGGTATAATTTCCATAAAGTTGCATGATAAACAATAAGGATCATGAAAAATGTGAGATATGTTCTTGAAGTGAAGAAGAACCTAATATATATAAAGGTTCCATATAAATCAAGACAATACTTATAAATTTGAAAATAGATTATTGAGGATAAACAAGTATCTATACTTATAATAAAGGATACTAAACAGGTATCTATCCAATGGTCGCTACTTGGATCAGAGTTATAATGACTTATAACACTTACAACTATACTGATATTACGTCTCGTACATAAAATGGCATATATTAAACTACCTACTGCTGATGTATATGGTATGTTAAATATTCTAATTCTTTCATCTTTTATCCTCAGAGACATTCTCCTATAAAGATGAATACCATATTTGAAAGGTACATTAACTATCTTACAATTATTAAAGTTATATCTTTCAAAAACATTTTCTATGTACGAAGATTAAGAGAGTCTTATTAGCCTCCTAACTCTATCTCTATAAAGTTGTATGCCAAGTATACAAAAAGCCTCTCTTAAATCTTTCATCGATAAGTTCTTACTTAAATAACTCTTGACTAATTGTAACATGCCAACATCATTTCTAATAATAAGTATGTCATCTATATAAAAAAAAAAACAAGAAAAATAATCAAGCTCTCATTTACATTTTTGTATACATACGCTTTCTCTTTATTATTTTACAAAAACTAGACCCTCTGATTACTTATTCAAAATGAAAATTCTAGCTTTGAGAAGCTTGTCTAAGTCCATAACTAGAAGTCTTCAGTTTTTATACAAATTAGAAGTTAGGCTAGATGTAAAACCTTCAAGTTGCTCTAAGTAAATCTCTTCCTCAAGATTTTCACTCAGAAAGGCCGTCTTTACATTCATCTGTCATATCTCAAAATCATAGTATGTACCAATAGCCAATAGAATAAGAATCAACTTTAGCATGGCAACTGGTAAAAAAGAATCCTCGTAATCAATCTCAGATAATTTAGTATAACCTTTTGCTACCAGTTGGGCTTTAAAGGTCTCTACCTTTCCATCGAGCCTATGCTTCCACTTGTAAATCTATTTACAACCAATAGAAAAATTTCTTCAGGAAGCTCAATCAAGTCCTAAACTTGATTAACGTGAATAGAGTCAATTTTGAATTTTAGGCTACTTGTCATTTCCTTAAATTAATGTCCAACATTTCCTCTCTATAGGTTATAAGATCCTTTTCTTCAACTAAGAAAACATCAAAAACACCTTTAAGCATCATTCCTATTGGTGTAAGCCTCAGAAACTGTTCGTATTGTCAATTTCAGAGACATAATATTATGTAATCAATGATATAATTATTTAGTAAAAGAAAGAGTTCTTTATTCATATATGTAAACTATATCCTTTATTCAGTCATGCACTTAAATAATGTAAGCATATGAATATTCAGATAATTCATTTAAAAGTTAGATAGAATTATTAAACTTGTTCCCTACGGAAGCAGTATTATCCAAACAACAATACTATATAGTAGAGACATTGACTACTTCCAAAAAGGATATAAAATCGAATGACATAAAAATGGATGACATAATGGATTTGTCACTGGGGTATGAGTATGGACTATTGATTAGAGAACTGATTGTAGAACGTGACCATCAAATGATGAATCACATGGTATTGTATATAGCCAAAGATTCATCATTTGTTCAATTTAGTGTACAATGTAGTCCTTTGACCTGAGACATCGTGGTCTTAACGGTTTAGATGCGTATGGTTTATATAGTGTATACGGACTGAGCTATTCATTCTCTGGACAAAAGGCCTACTTGGTCCTTTGTTATTCATTCACAGAAATGGTTGGTTGTCAAGACAGGATTCATTGGTTTGAGTATAAAAGAAGGGAGTTACTGCTAACTCTATTCAGGATTTGAGTTCCTAAAGGAATGTCGATAAATGTCAAAACTTAATTCTCAGGCCATAGTATATGAAATGCTATACGAAGAGTTTGCAATGACAAAATTCTGTACATATCGATCAATGATTCTAAAAAGTATCCAGTTCAAGATTTTGACATTCCGTGAATCTAGAATCGATCAGGATTAAACAACAGATGGATATTGCCTATATGACAAATATGATCAAGAACAAAAAATTTAATAAGTTGTCTAGCTATTGTAGTTAGTGAGTATGAACATTGATAGATGTATCCTATAGTCATTAGGCATTTTAGATCCATCCGAATTCCACTCACGGCTAACCCACAATGGTCTCAAAGGTTATACAATATACTTTTGGTGTTGAGATGTGTTAGAGAAAAAGAGTTGATTATCCAGAGATGGCTAGCATTTTTTTAGGATAATAATCGCATTTTCGCGTAAAGGGTTACACGAATATAATCTAGAAATATATTTTAAGAGTTAAAATATTCAAAAAATAATTAATTAGATTAATTATTAATTATCTTAATATGTTAAGATAATTATATAGTGGACTTTAAAAAGTTTTTATAAATGTTAAAATTACATTGATGGGCTTTAAGTGAACTAATAAGTTCATATAGGCTATGGACAATGAAATTGTCTTTGGGCCAAAGGATTTAAGACCTCAAGTACCATAAAAGAATTTGTGAAATTTTTGGGCAAAATTTACAATTTATAAAATGTTGATTAGTATATAAACTAACCTAAAGCTTATGTTAAAGTGAGAAAAAAAGGTTCTTAGGAAGAAAAACACAAAAAATAGCTCTCATTTCTCTCTAAAGTTCGACCAAGCACATCCCTTACTCAATAGTGGTTCTTACTTTCGAGTCTTGGTGTTTTCCAAGTATAACTTAACCATCCAACCATCAAAACAAACTTGGACTTAATGTATGTTGCCTATTTCATCAAAATACTTCCAATGTGCACTTATCTCCTAAAATCTACTAACATGCATGATAATTATTTAATAGTTTCTATCATTCTTACACCACTCCTTCAATTTCATACCTTGTAGGTGGTCTTGACATCCTTTCAGACCTGCGTAGAAGGTGTGTTAAAGGTATTTCACTCGAATAAGTTTGTGGTTCTATCATTGGTTCATTAATTTTTGGATTGACTTCATAAAGTTTAATTCTTCTATAATCCTCACGACCTATGAGAAATTGTTTCTCTAAGAATATGACATTACAAGAAATGAATAAGTTTTATTCCTCTAAATCATAAGATAAATATCTCATAGAGTGTTTAGGATATCTAATGAATTGATACTTGTACCTCTTAGGTGCAAGTTTATCTTGTTGTGTAACTTTTACATAAGTAGGATAACCACAAATCTTAACATACTTAATACTCGGGTTTCTCCCAATCCATATCTCATACAGATTAGTATGAACGAATTTTGATGAAAATCTATTCAACAAGTGAGCAGCAGTTTTTAAAGCATAACTAGATAAATATTCTAGAATATTAGTGAAGCTCATCACTGATCAAACCATATCTAATAAATTTTGTTTTCTCTTTTTTAAAACACCAATGTGTTGAGGAGTACCTAGAGGACTATATTGAGTGAAAACCTTATTCTATTTCCAATAAGTTATGAGTTTAATGCTTAAGTATTCATTGCCTCAATTTGACTGAAGGCATTTAATATACATATTGTTTGTTAGTCTACTTCCTAAAGAAATTCTTTAAACATTTCAAAGGTTTTCAACTTATGTCTTATAAGATATATATTTTCATGTCATGATAAATCATTGATAAAGACGATGAATTCTCAAAATCAATGATAAATCATCGATTAAGAATATTTACCTGAAGCCCAAAAGCAAATTTATGAAGATGAAGGATACGTATATGAAGCTTAAAGTAAATAATATCTACTTAGTTGGTGGGCTTAGGCATTACAGATAGTATCAAAGCAGGGTCGCGACCCAGTGTGCAAATTGATTAACCCTCATGAGGATGTGATTTCTTAAAAAATAGAGATTGTAACATCCCCGTTAACTATGTGGACATGTTTTGAGTAAAGGACGGTTGCGTGTAAATTTGTTGACCTTTACTAGAACGCGCGATCCTACATTGGCTAACCATCATGAGAATGAGAGATCATAAAGGATGGAAGAATGTCACATCCTACATCACTCATGAATATGTTCTTGGAATGGCTTATAAGGTTAGGGTCCCCTTAACTAAGTTGATGCATTTGGGTAAATGATGCTAGTGTGGGGACTGACTAACCTTCACGAGGATGCGAGGTCCTAAAGGAGAGGAGATTGCTATATGCTATATTGCTAGTAAAGATGAGCCCAGTGTAGCCAAAGAGCACATGAAAATGAATATTTATTAAGAAATTCAGTCACTATTTAATGTCACTAATTTTAGCATTTTCATGTATTTTAGCTTGAAATAAAGTGTTCTCCTTAAATTGTGGTTAATAAATGTTATTTGCACAAGTTTAGGTAAAATGGACATAACTCTCAATGTAAAAATCAAAATGAATAAATTATTAAACTTGGTGTAACATGACTCAATCTTACATAAACTTGAAGAATAGTGGAAAAGCCAAATCTAATATGTTATGGGCCAAAACTTGAGATACAATAGAATCGGGCTACAACTTCTGTCCAGCTTGACCCAACTCACGTATTTGGACCGTATCTCACACATTACATACTCAATTGATATAATTCTTAAATCTTTAAAATAATGACTTAATTATCAACAACTCTTATGTAGATGGTAAAGTCCAAATCAGCCGTTATCATGGACCAAATTGCATTGCAAGTGGGTAAAATGGTTGTTGGCCGAAATCTGATGTATCTTTGGAATTTTGCTCATATCTCATTGGATACGCATCCAATTTGCATGAACTCGATGCCTATGGAAAGAAGAGACAAACTTCTAAAACTTTCATGTCGGCTATAGAAACTACATCGATCATTTACATTATCAAAAATATGCTTCAAATAGATGCACGAGTTATTGGCCTAAACTTATTTAAGATTGATGTCACCCATGACATATTTCCATTCATTGCCTATATAAGGAGACCCTTATGACGTTTTCAACATTAGATAATTCTCTCTTCTTTTCTTCTCATTAACATGCATTGTAATTTAGGCTAGAGTTCTTGGCAAGGCTAAGAGATGAACTTTTATGTGTAATAAATCTACTTCTATACTTTGATTCATTGTCAAGAGCTACAAATGTTGTAAGTTTGGTTTTGATTAAACTCTTATCTATTTTATTTTTTATAATCCAGAGGTTATAATTCTCATGTCTCATATATGTTCAGTCATGCTTTTCTTATGTGATTCTTGTTAAATTATAATTGTTATTGGTTACATTGTTTTATATGTTAATCTTTTACTGCAGTATTGTCAAATTGGTATATTGTCAATCTTGGATAACATGTAAGGGCAATAAATATTTGACATTCAAATTGATCTTTTACTGCAATATTGTCAAAATGATATATTGTCGATCTTAGATAACTTGTATAAATAAACATGATTTGTGTTAATATTTGCAAAAGCGTTTAGTCATATCAAATGCATGTGCTGTCAAATGTGTTATATTTTACATATCTTCCGATTGATTGTTTAGATGTAAAACTGTCAATTGAGTTATAAACATTGAATCAAAGTGTAGAGTAGATTTATAAAGCATAATTGTGATTCTCAAAGCCTTGCTTAAATCATCATAAGATATTTCTCTCAATTCATAGACAATTTTATCTCATCCATTTAAATCAATTAATTTTATCCTTTGCTACCGCTTTAATATTTTATTTCACCAACCTATTTTGTCAAGAGCTTCCTCGTGGGATCGACACCTCAATCGAAACTGCGATAGCCGCTTTATATTTTGAGCGTAAATAAAATTTGGCGCGGTTGCCGAGGAGGCACACTAAGCGAAAGTCGATTGCGTTTATCAATACTAAAGCGGCAACTTTGTACATTTTCTTTTCTTTGTAAAATCTTAATTTTATTTTCTTTGTTGTAATTCATTTTATTGTTCATAGTTGGTTCTACCACCTAATTTATTTTATTTTCTTAAGTTAATTTGTTATATTTTATATTATTTTAATGACTGATTTTACCGCCTAACTTAGTTCATTTTTTTTATTTATTTATTGTGCTTCGCACTTTATTTTCTTTTATTTATTTACCGCAGTTTATTTTTTTATTTTTTTATTGTACTTTATTTCTTTAGTTAATTTGTTATATTTTTATTTTAATGGCTTGTTCTACCGTCTAACTTAGTTTATTTTTTTATTGTACTTTATTTATTTATTGCACTTTATTTTCTTTTATTTATTTATTGCACTTTTTTATTGTACTTTATTTTTATTTTCTTTTATTTATTGCACTTTATTTTTTTTAGTTAATATATTGTATTTTATTTTTATTTTAATGGCTGGTTCTACTGCCTAACGTTTTATTTATTTACTTATTGTACTTTTTTATTGTACTTTATTTTTTTTCTTTTATTTATTTGTTGTACTTTGCATTTTTCTTTATTTATTGCACTTTATTTTCTTTTATTTATTTATTTATTGTACTTTTTTATCGTACTTTACAGTTTATTATCTTTTGTTCATTTATTGTATTTATATTTCATGGTTGGTCTTACCACCTAACTCGTTTCTATTTCTTGTTGTGTTTTATTCCACTTCTTAATTTTCCTTAAGCATTTCCTTCTTTAAAAAAAAAAAATTTGTTAGGATGTATGCATCGACTTAGAGAGAAACGAGGAAGATTTGTGAGAGAACTAGAACTAGAACTACCCCCACAATTTGTAAGGGAAGAGAATTCACCATCTAGTTCATCTTGTAATTCTAACACAATGAGCCAACACGAAGAAAACTCCGTTAGGACTCTAAAAGATTACTTGCATCCTACTCGCACAGCCACACCATCATGCATTATATTTTCACCTAACACACCACATTTGGATTTTAAACCTGGAATGATACAACTTCTGCCCACTTTTCATGGTCTAGATAGTAAAAATCCTTATGTACATGTTAGAGAATCTGAAAAGGTAATTGCCACCTTCCATAGCGAACCTGAAGCCATAGACACTGTTAGGCTTAAAGTTTTCCCTTTTTCTTTGAAAGACAAAGCAAAGAGTTGGCTATACTCTTGAGGCCGAGGTCTATAGGAACTTAGGTATAAATGACCCAAGCATTTTTCAATAAATATTTTTCACAACACAAAACTAATGGCCTGAAAAGACAAATTTCTTCCTTCTCCCAAAAAGACAGTGAAACCTTATATCAAGCATGGGAAAGGTTTAAAAAGTTGTTAAATCTGTGCCCTTACCATGGGTATGAAAATTGGCACTTTGTTAGTTATTTCTACGAGGGATTCACAATTAGAGAGTGCCAATTTATTGAGATGATGTGTAATGGGGAGTTCCTTCACAAAGATCCTGAGGAAGTCATAGAATTCCTTAATGACTTAGCCAAAAAAGCTCATACATGGACTGGACCTACCATTACTGAAAGCACAAATAGGTCAGGACCCAGCGGAGTTTTCCATCTTAGGGAAGAGGATAACCTCAAAGCCCAATTAGAGGTCTTAACTAAGGAATTAGAGGCCTTGAAAACAAAAGATAGAAATGTTACCCACACGGTTGCTAAGGTTGAGTCACACGATGTCTGTTTTTTCTGTGGATAAGCGGAACACTTAGCTCAAGATTGCCCTACTTACAATGAGATGAGAGGGATATATGAGGAACAATGTAATGCCCTAGGGATGTACAAGAAGCCTTATTCACCCTACTCTGAAACCTATAATCCTAGCTGGAGAAACCACCCAAACGTCTGTTGGAAATCTGACCAACAAGCCAACAACCATTGGAAACAAGAACAGCAAGCACCCAAGTCTTATGTTGCACCTCAATATAATGCACGACCAACTAGGAGTCCTTTAGAGGATACATTACAAGCATTTATGGAGGCACAAAGTAAGACTAATTAAAATTTTGAAACAGTTCTTGCGCAGATGATAGACGAAAACAAAGAAATCAAGAGTCAAATTACAAAGCTAACCAGTGCCTTAACTGTATAAGAGCGAGGTAAGTTTCCATCTCAACCTCAATCCAATCTGAAATTACAATTCATGGCGCAAGCTTCTACTTCTGATGCTCAAAATCTCAAAGACGTCAATGCCATTACTACTTGAAGTGGTAAGATTGTGAATGAGCCTACTTCTGAAATTAACACATCTACGAGTAGTAAAGACGGCCCCCTTGAAAAAGAGGCCACAGTGGAAAAAGAGCCCGAAAATAATTTTTTTATCCCAGTACCTTTTCCTCAAGCTTTTCGACCGGTTGAAAAAAATTCAAAAATTCAAGGTGAGATTTTGGAACATTTGAAACAAGTTAAGATTAATCTTTCCTTGTTGCATTTGATTAAGCAGGTTTTAACTTATGCCAAAGTCATCAAGGATCTATGCACTATTAAAAGTAAACACCATGTAAAGAAAATTGCATTTTTGGCAGAACAGGATAAAGGGATTCGATTTTGGAAACCAAGCATTAAAGAATTGCCATGAGAGAGGGAGAAACCAAAACCATCAAACCTCGAGACACCATGTGTCATCACTAGTGACCAAAGAACATATTTTTATAACCATTCTTTTAAAGCTTTGAGTGCTGCAGGTCTTCAAAGAAAGTTATAATTGTCATAAACAGAAGAGCTACGAAATGATGCATATGACAACTCCAGAATTTACAAAGCTAAAATGAAAGCAACTCATGACAAATAGATCTCAAGGAAACACTTCGAGCCAAATCAATAAATCTATCTTTATGATTCTCGATTATATTTACACCCTGAAAAGTTGAGATCTCGATGGACTAGACCATTTATGGTAAGGCACGTTTTTTCTAATGGTGCTGTCGAAATTAAGGCCCCATTGATGGGCGAACATTCAAAGTGAATGGACAGCGGCTGAAAAGCTATGTGAAAAAAGTAGACCACTCTATGTACCTAAACAAGATCTTACTTGTGGATTCTGTCTATCATGCTTGATCAGGTTCAATCTATCTATACCATATTTTATATTTTGTCTATATTTTACCTTTTGACTTTTTATTTTTGCCTTTATTTTCTTTCACATTTTATTTTACTTTTTTTTCTTTTTTTTTTTCTTCAGTGTGATTTTATTTCCCGGTCAAGTGGCGGATACGGTACTCCATGACTATTAAAGTCGATTTCTCAGTTCCCTAAAAACTATCCCTCAAACTGTGCATTCATCTCTTTTCTTTCTTTCAAAATGGATTGCATTCTTGCCAACCTTAAAAATTATTTTCCTTTATTGCCTCAAAATGCTCTACTTAAAATTTAAAAAACACGGTGTGAAAGACTAAGGCTATTGATGTTGGGTAATATCCTTGTGAATCTTCTTTCGTTAATTGAAGCCAAGGTTCGATTATCTGGTGAGTCTACAAATGATTTTGTTTCTCATTTGCCTGGTCTTGAAAGAAGCTCTTATGCTAAAAGGCGATGAGCAAAGAGGTTACAAGTCTGTCATAAATGTGCTCGATAGAATTGTAACCGAAGTTGTCATTCTTTAGGATTTACATCTAGAAATCGAGAAGACAAAATTCAGTTCATTAATAATGGACTGAGTAAGGAGTCTTTGGATGATATCCTATTGACTCTTGAGACGCATCCCTATGGGCTCGTGCAACGTGAACTTCTAGATTTATGGAATAAATTCAAAAATGAACATCAACGGTATAGTATTGGGAATCTGACTCTAAAAGACCTTGTTTGCCAATTTATAAGAAAATTAGATGGGAAGCCTATCTCCGACCCATAAAGGGCGTTTAAGCCATTACTGGACGTAAAACCAGAGGAAGATGTGAGCCACAATCACAATTACTTGTAAATACATGTGTTTTAAATTTGAAATTTTATTTTATTTTATAAATAGCAGGGCTACTCATGTAGATGTCTTAAATTCAAATTTTGTTATTCAATAATGCATGTGGGTCATTATGTTTAAATTTTTGTATTTTATTTTAACTCTCTTCTGAAACTGTCGGGTTACCACAATCATTGTTATCATTTGGTACTCTATAAATACAGCACCTTATTTTCTTCATTTTCATATATTTAGATAAAGGTGAGTGTAGATATGGAGAAAACCCCAATTCAACAATTCTGAAATATATGTGTATTTTGTGGATCTAGTCCTAGGGAAAATAAAGTGTTTGTAAAAGTATCAAACAATCTAGAAAAATTATTAGCTGCAAGAAATATTCATTTGATTTATGGAGGGGGTAGCCTTGGGTTAATGGGGTGTGTGTCAACAGCTGCACATTTAGAAGGAAGTTAAGTTTTAGGTATTATTCCTATAGCTTTAGCCGTGGAAAACCTAACTAGAAAAATAATAGGGAAAGAATTACGAGTCTCATCCATGCATGAACGTATAGCTAGAATGCTTTACAATGCAGACGCCTTTATTGCTTTACCAGGTAGTTTTGGTACCTTGGAAGAAATTTTTCAAATTGCCTCTTGGGCCCAGCTGAATATCTACCGAAAACCCATAGGTTTGTTAAATGTTAATAACTATTTTGATTGCTTACTCTGTTTTCTTGATCAAGCTGTGGAACAGAATTTTATTTCACATTCGGCGCAACAGATCCTAGTTTCTGTTACCGATGCAGATGAATTGATTGATAAATTACAGGCAGTTACCTACGAACCTGACCCAGCAATATCTCGAATCGATTGGTTAGTAAGCCTTAAAAAGCAAAAATTGGATCTGACACTTCGTTTGTAAATTTTCTTTGTTTTATTTATCAGCATCGTCATTTTAGTTTATATTTGCTTAAGTGTCTCTCAGGTTTGTTTCTTTCGAATAAACTGGCGTTTCAGGTAATGTCTCCTATACTTTATCTCTTTCTATTTAAACATTGAGGATAATGTTTCATCCGGTTTAGGGGGAAAATAGTAGACATATGTTGCATTTTACATTCAAAAAAAAAATTGTGGTCCGATATTTGATTAAAATGGCAGAGTAAAGAGTTCATTCTTGAACTCTTGAGACGCATTCTAAGTCAAATTAGAATGGCAGAGTCAGGAGTTTTATTTCTAACTTTTGAAACGCATTTTAACTAACTTTTTGTTGTTTTGTTTTATATTTCATGCATTGTCATTTATTGCTTGTAGTCTCGATAAGTCCTGTACAAAGGAATTTTCTTTTCTGCCTAGGTATGATTTCAAAATTATTTAGGTTGAGTCACTGTTTCTATTTAGGTTACTAAAGAAAGACTTCTAAAATATTTTTGAGCACAATACTAAGTCTTATGGTAAAACGGATGATTCAATTTATATAGCCAAGAAAATTTTAATGTTTAAGTATATATTTTTCTAATCTCACATATCTTTTGTGAGTAAGTGGAAAGGTTGAGAAAACAGCTTATGAACCTTCATTGATCCTTTGAATTGATTAATTTTTGTTTAGATTGATATTATTTAAATTATGGAATAAGTTGGTTGCATTTGTGTATAATATAATTTGGTGAGAAACCTTTATAATGCTTTCTTGTATTCTTCAAAAATATATAAAATAAAAAAAAGAATTAATTCAGTTTAATAAAGTCTTCATTCAATTTTAGAAGATAAATATTTTGTAAAGCAGTTTTCTCACCAAGTTATATTTGTATTATTCTCACAAACCAATTGAAGTTCTAAAACTGACGTATGTTAGGAATAATTAATTTTTAAACAATTAATTTTCTATCTCTGAATCAGTGTTAGTTTATATGTCTAGCTACAACTTCTGCCTAGCTTGACCCAACTCACGTTTTTGGACCGTATCTCACAAATTACATACTCAATTGATATAATTCTTAAATCTTTGAAATATGACTTAATTATCAACAACTCTTATGTTGATAGTAAAGTCCAAATCAGCTGTTATCATGGACCAAATTGCATTGCAAGTGGGTAAAATGGTTATTGGCCGAAATCTGATGTATCTTTGGAATTTTGCTCATATCGCATTGGATACTAATCCAATTTGCATGAACTCAATGCCTATGAAAAGAACAGATAAAATTCTACAACTTTCATGTCGGCCACAGAAATTACATCAATCATTTACATTATCAAAAATATGCTGCAAATGCATACACGAGTTATTGGCCTAAACTTATTTAAGATTGATGTCACCCATGACATATTTCCATTCATTGCCTATATAAGGAGACTCTTATGACGTTTTCAACATTAGATAATTCTCTCTTCTTTTCTTCTCATTAACATGCATTGTAATTTAGGCTAGAGTTCTTGGCAAGACTAAGAGATGAACTTTTATGTGTAATAAATCTACTTCTATACTTTGGTTCGTTGTCAAGAGCTACAAAAGTTGTAAGTTTGGTTTTGATTAAACTCTTATCTATTTTACTTTCTATAATCCAGAGGTTATAATTCTCATGTCTCATATATGTTCAGTCATGCTTTTCTTATGTGATTCTTGTTAAATTATAATTGTTATTGGTTACATTGTTTTATATGTTAATCTTTTACTGCAGTATTGTCAAATTGGTATATTGTCAATCTTGGATAACATGTAAGGGCAATAAATATTTGACATTCAAATTGATCTTTTACTGCAATATTGTCAAAATGATATATTGTCGATCTTAGATAACTTGTATAAATAAACATGATTTGTGTTAATATTTGCAAAAGTGTTTAGTCATATCAAATGCATGTGCTGTCAAATGTGTTATATTTTACATATCTTCCGATTGATTGTTTAGATGTAAAACTGTCAATTGAGTTATAAACATTGAATCAAAGTGTAGAGTAGATTTATAAAGCATAATTGTGATTCTCAAAGCCTTGCTTAAATCATCATAAGATATTTCTCTCAATTCATAGACAATTTTATCTCATCCATTTAAATCAATTAATTTTATCCTTTGCTACCGCTTTAATATTTTACTTCACCAACCTATTTTGTCAAGAGCTTCCTCGTGGGATCGACACCTCAATCGAAACTGCGATAGCCGCTTTATATTTTGAGCGTAAATAAAATTTGGGGCGGTTGCCGAGGAGGCACACTAAGCGAAAGTCGGTTTCGTTTATCAATACTAAAGCAGTAACTTTGTACATTTTCTTTTCTTTGTAAAATCTTAATTTTATTTTCTTTGTTGTAATTCATTTTATTGTTCATAGTTAGTTCTACCACCTAATTTATTTTATTTTCTTAAGTTAATTTGTTATATTTTATATTATTTTAATGACTGATTTTACCGCCTAACTTAATTCATTCTTTTTATTTATTTATTGTGCTTCGCACTTTATTTTCTCTTATTTATTTATTGCACTTTATTTTTTTATTTTTTTATTGTACTTTATTTCTTTAGTTAATTTGTTACATTTTTATTTTAATGGCTTGTTCTACCGCCTAACTTAGTTTATTTTTTATTGTACTTTATTTATTTATTGCAATTTATTTTCTTTTATTTATTTATTGCACTTTTTATTGTACTTTATTTTTATTTTATTTTATTTATTGCACTTTATTTTCTTTAGTTAATATGTTGTATTTTGTTTTTATTTTAATGGCTGGTTCTACCGCCTAACATTTTATTTATTTACTTATTGTACTTTTTTTTATTGTACTTTATTTTTTTTCTTTTATTTATTTGTTGCACTTTGCATTTTTTTCTTTATTTATTGCACTTTATTTTCTTTTATTTGTTTATTGTACTTTTTTATTTATTTATCTATTGTACTTTTTATCGTACTTTACAGTTTATTATCTTTTGTTCATTTATTGTATTTATATTTCATGGTTGGTCTTACCACCTAACTCGTTTCTATTTCTTGTTGTGTTTTATTCCACTTCTTAATTTTCCTTCAGCATTTCCTTCTTTAAAAAAAAAAATTTTGTTAGGATATATGCATCGACTTAGAGAGAAACGAGAAAAATTTGTGAGAGAACTAGAACTAGAACCACCCCCACAATTAGTAAGGGAAGAGAATTCACCATCTAGTTCATCTTATAATTCTAACACAATGAGCCAACACGAAGAAAACTCCGTTAGGACTCTAAAAGATTACTTGCATCTTATTCGCACAGCCACACCATCATGCATTATATTTTCACCTAACACAACACATTCAAATTTTAAACCTGGAATAATACAACTTCTGCCCACTTTTCATTGTCTAGATAGTGAAAATCCTTATGTACATGTTAAAGAATTTGAAGAGGTAATTGCCACTTTTCATAACCAACCTGAAGCCATAGACACTGTTATGCTTAAATTTTTCGAGTAAAGGATACTTACATGAAACCAAAAAGAAAAATCTGTGATAGTGAAGGATGCGTGAGTCTAAACCTAAAACGAACAATATCTACATAGTTGTTGGACTTGGATGTTATATAATTTATTTTTACTTCCATTGTAGATTCTTGTTTGCAATTGCTGCACCTTTCTTGGTTTAAGCCCAAAACAAATCCGTGACAGTGAAAATATGTGTGAAGTTCAAAATAAACAATATCTACTTGGTTGTTGAGCCCAGGCATTTCATAACTAATTTTAATTCCATGGTGGTGTCTTGTTTGCAATTGCTCCATCTTTCTTTGGTTGAGGTATAGCTAGTACTCTTCTTCCTAAGCTCTAGCTTCTTCGTATTGATTCGGTTAATATGTTTTTTCTCAACACGTAAACATTAGCAACCTTCGGTGTAGTCTTTTTACTGCTGGCATGGGCATTTGTATTCTTTTTGGCTATACTAAAACTATGATATACATTTTGCACGAATGCTCGGTTCTCAACATGATTAGTCAAAAGTTGTAGCATTTCAACGAGTAACTGATAAAATGTTGAGCTGACTACGACAATGCGTTCTCTCCAAATCATAATTCTTATCATAAAATACGTTCCTAGATTTTACAAAGCACATCCAGTAAAACATGTTCTGTAACTTTGGTCTTCTCTGTTTTCTATTTTCTCTCTCTCTTGGCACAAGATCAGCAGCGGCTCGGCGACACATGAAGTGTATGTAAACGGAACAAATTACTTTAGCACTGCACGATGTTGATGGCAGTAGTGGTACAAATTCACCAAGGGTGCCTAAAATCAAGCTTTCCATTATAAATCTCGCCTTTCCTTGCACAAAACAAGGCTAAGAATCACTCTGCTGTGGCGCTGTAGCTGTTCTACCCACTTAACAGCGGCACCACAATTCCAAATTAAGTAGTAGCTATCATCGTGGGAAATGGGAATGGTCACAAACGATAGAGCTCGGCTGAGAATCCGTTGATAAAGTTGTCTTCTTGCTGGTGAAATCGATGGCTGCCTTAATGCTTTTTGCATTTGTTATATTCTCCAACTTGCTCTCTCATATATTCTGGCCATCACGCGAATGCAAAGACCTAGGAGGACGAACAAAAAAGAAACATAAAGAAAAAGGTCCAGGCAATGATCACATCTTTCTTTTATTTCACAAAAGTTAACATACTGTACACAGGCGGAAATTGAAATAAACGTGGAATCGATAAACATTTAATTTAATTTGTTTTTCTTTACACCTGAAATATTGTATTTCACATAGTTAGGGTGAAACATTCTACTTTTATCAGTCATAAATTTTGGAAATTGAGGAAGTATAAAGTTGGTCCATATACGTTTGAGGTCAAGATGATGGGTCGAAATGAAATTGTTCAGAGGCCAACAACTCAACCCAAAACACACAGCAGAACTAGTTTCAAAACACACAACTATATTTCGGAAAAATATGTTTAAAATAATTAAAACACTAATTTCAATATTTTCAAGTTTTTCATGAAAACTAAAAGATTTTATGCCAAGAACTAATTGCTCTTATCATTCGTCATTATTTGATGAACTTAATCCATGTATACATATATATATATATATGTCTCACTTCGTCTTAACATGGTTTAATTATATATATATATATATATAATTATACTTGATGGCTGAGAGTAGTTACTAAAAGATGGATATAACGACTCAAGCCTCAAGTTTAGTATAAACACTAAAAAAATTTAGATTTTGTTATGAAAATCTTTCTTTAATTTAGATTTTTTACATTTAATTCAACTACCACTTAAATTGTATTACAATTAGGTATATATTTTAACCTTATGTTAACTTAAAGTTTTGCCCGTTTTAAAGAAATTTCACGTTATTTATAGATCCAAAGGTTAATTTTGTAGGATAAATTATGGAATGACTAAAGATGAAGAAATTGGAAGGAAAAACATAAAAAAAATGGAACCAAGAAGTGAAAATTAAAAAAAGGGAGTTCCAAAAAGGATAAACATCCCTGAATTCTCCTCACTAACATGGTAACGTTAGTAGCAAATAGATGAACGCCCCAATATTATTATTCACAATGCTCAAGTGTTCACATAGGAGACCAATGAAGGGGCGTGAATAATCTGACTGCCACAGTCAATTTCACAATTGAGTTGTTAATTATGGTTATATGTATTAATTCTTTTGTTTTTGGCTTTGGAAGCCAAAGTCAATTTCAGCCAATTAGCAATAAGTGAAGTGATTTCAAGATATAGCCAAAATGATTTTTAGCCAAGTTGATGAGCAAACAATAAGGTGGCAGTAACATAATTTGTCATGGTTCTTTAAGCTTGTGTTGGCAAGGCTTTATGAAAGTAAAATTGAAACCCTTTTGCTTTGATTCGGCCAACAATTTTGGCCTTGCCAATTATTGTTTCAATTGAGTATGAGGTGCTTTTAACTAGTTAAATTGGCAACACCTCGTGCTTAAGTTAAAAAAACACCAATTCTGTTTTTATTTGTTAGGGTGACAACGATTTTAGCTATATATGTGGACCGAATTGGGCTTGGTAATACAAGTAAGTTGTAAGAAAATTTAGATAAAAGTTCAAGAGAATTTTTAGAAGCAACTATTACTTTTAGTAAAATATTCCTGAGAATAGGCTTTAAGGGTGAGTCTTCTAATATTTCATTAGTATAATAAAATATTTATTTATATTCTACTACATTCAATTATGCATATGTGATATATAAATAAAAAATAAAATAAAATATACACACTTACCACACGCACAATGCCCTTTCAATAATTGCATTAAGAATGCCTTAGCATTGAAAAACGAATGCAATGATAGTATAATAAAATCACAAAATGCCCCCAGTGTTTAGAATAAAATGTCGCAACATTATACTTTTTACTGGATGTAACTTTTTAGAACACACTAGGGGCTATTTGACGTTTCAACTTCATATTCCCTTCAAAGTAGGTCATCCTAAGCCCAATATCCATATGATTTAGTGAAAATAAATAGGAAAAAAAACACTTGGAATCATTTAGAGAAGAGATCAGCACAATCAAGAAAGTGGTGACTTCAAGAATGATCATTCAACCAAGTTTAAGGGGTTGATTTGAAACTTTATGTTTCACAATTTCTAGTTGGTTGTATTATGTTTTTTCTTGTATTTCATCATTTATCATTTATTATGTTCAACTAAAACCATTTGTCTAGGATTACAATTGTGAACTCAAATTTGTACTTTAAAAAGGCATTTTAATAAATATCCTAAGTCAAATTGATATATGATTGTGACGTAATAGTTATGAGTTCCAAATTATGATAGAAATATACATAATTGGCTTGGATGTTTAAGACAACTTTTGCTTCATAAAACATGTCTTAATTGCATTACCATAAAAATATAAGTATTGAGTTAGTTAAGGTATAACCACTTGACCATCGAAAGAGACTTGCGAGGAGTCTTGTTTTATGAACAATAATCAACTAGGGGGTTAGCATTCAGTTTACATTATAAACAAACACATTACATGAGATAACTATAATCCTAGACAATGTCACTCATTGATTTTCTAGTGTTTTTACTTGTATATTTAGATGTACAATTTAGTATTAATATTATTTTAGTTGATTTTTAAAAAAGCAATTACTTGGGTAAAAGCAAAAAGATCAATTTTAATGCTTCGATTAGGAAAACAATTAATTCATGGTGGGATCGATACCCCACATCATTTATTACTTGCCAATGATAGCATGCACTTGCTCTTGATAAAACACAAACATAGCACATTCACTTGCTTTGAGACATATGTTTTTTTTCTTTTTCATATTTTCTAAATTTCTCTAAAAAATTCATTCTATTTTCAACACTCATCTTTAAATCATTTTTAAAGTGGATTAGTCTTGAGATTGTCATGCACCATACTTACTATTCTTGGTGAGGATTCTATAAATAATCTTGCAAGCTCTTTTCTTGTAGAGACCTCAATGGTCTTTTTATCTTCAAATTTCTGTGACCATGTTATCTCTTGCGTAGTTTAGTGCTTTGTAGTCTTGAGAAAATTTCACTAAAATTGTGATCTTTTACACAATTTACTTCTAGTGCAAGCTAAGTTTTCTCTTATTTAGAAAAAAAAAGTAAAAAAAAAATTACAACACATTTCCCAAAGAAGTGAAGAAACTATTTACCCCCATAATTAATATAATAAATTACGGGGGTAAATAGTCAAATACCTTCCTGCCTAGTTTAGAATCTCAATAGTCAAATACCTTCTTGCTTCTAGATTATTCTTCTAATTGAAGAACACACCCTCTATTTTTCTGCAAAGAAAAAAACTCTACTCCTCAAATCAATATTTGTTGAAGAAAAAGGGTATTCATCTATGAAAGAATGTATGCACAAACAAGTAAGATTTTATTGTTTATTATATGAATGAATGAATCATTCGAATGAATAATCACCTATTTTCAAAGTATATATATATGAATTTAATTTAAACTCTAATTAAAAAGAGCACGAATTAATTTTAAAATCCCTTTTCATTATTCTTATTGACGGAAAATTTTAAAGAAAATTAAGGTTCAAAATAATATTAAAAAAGATGCATAAGGTATAGGAAAGCACTCGTAAGTTTTATTCTCAATAGCAGAATACAAACAATATTACATCATAACCATACTTGGCAAACAAGGTTCAGGCTAATAGGAGCAGAGATTGCACCAGCGACCTAGTCCCGTGCCATTTACAATTATTGTTTTATTCTATATTATTGAAAATGCTTTATTAGAATGATATTAAATCAAACTGAGCTCGACATACTCCGAACCATCAGCAGAGGAACTTATTCCATTATACATAATATTGACTCTTTATTATTGGCAAACATTATTAGTAATCATATATATTTGTCTAGCTTGGACGATTTAGTAGTACTATGAGGATCTGGAACATATTCCTCCAGCTTCCAAAAGCCATTATCCAATTGAAACATGCTCTTGTTCTTTACAGCCGTCCACCAATTAGCTGGCACTCCATATTCACTCTTTAAAAGATCTAATCCTTGGTTAACGAGTACTATGTAGATAATTCAATCATGCCAAACTGATGGAAGAAAGAGAAGGGATATATCAGTCTTTGCGTACGGTGATTTAGTAGTGTCAATTTTTAACTCTTGTCCCATGTCAACGTAGCCAAGAGGTGGAAGAGTAGGAACAATATCGTAGGCATTTTTTATGTGCAACAGATGAAGATTGTTGAGTCCTTCAAATACAGTCGTAATGCCAGAATCTCCAACGTGGGGGCTAGCAAACATAATTGGTGTGACCATGCATCCGGTGTTTGAGCCCATTACAGTTATATCCATTGGCAACTGCATCAGCTGGGTTCATTGTTGTAAGAGCTGACCCCAAACTATGGCCAAATACAGTTATACCTATTTCCTCGTCCATGTATTTATCAACCAGCGTCCTAACCACACACAGAGAAATAACTATCACCAATTTTTATTTTAAGAAATAGAGTGGTAGTGATCCCATAATCATAACAAGTGAAAATTTTCATATTTGTACTTTAAGGTGAATGTTATATATTTATAGATTATGATTTAATTTTGGTGTTAAACTTATTTATAAGATTTTCAACTTTATTTTAAGGACCAATTTGAAATATTATGAAATGATTAAAGGTAAGTTTGAGAAAAGGATAAATCTTGGTCATAAATTTTTTAAATTGAGAAAGTGTAAAGTTAGTTGGTCCTTATACATTTTAGGTCAGGATGAGGGGTCGAAATGAAATTGTTCAGAGGGCAAAACTTCAACCAAAAACACACAGCATCACTTTCTCGCTAGAATTTTTTCATTTTCTCCCTCAGTTTTGGCTTCTCTTTCTTCTAGTTTCATTCAAATTTCTACAAGGTTTTTACAATCCCAAATAGAAACAAGTTAATCCTTATTTTTTTCAGATAAAGTCAAACTGATATTATTCTCCTTTGGAGCTAAAATTCGAATCCTAAATAGATAGAGAAAATAAGCATAGAATATTAAAAAGCCTTGAAATAAAACCATATAAATAGAATATGAATTTAGTCGCCTTAAGAATTCAATTTCTTTTCATTCTCTTCAAGAAGAAAGAGAGAGAAGAGAGACATAGGAAGATGAAGAATAGCAGTTTGGAGAGAGAAATAATTTTAAAAGAGGCAATATTCTAAAATGAGAATATTTTCTAAAGAAAAAGTATATACTAAGAAAGTACATGCTTCTACAATTCTATTCTCTATAAAATTTTAAATATAATGCATATTGGACATATTATTTAGCTCAAGAAGTGGACGTAAATTTATAAGTAAATCTACAAATTTCTAGCATGTTATTTTTCTAGTTTTATTTTATTTACTTCTATTGTTATTCATTCTTTAGTTTTGATTCTTGGGATTACATGTTAATTTTTAACAGTGGTATCACAGCTGAAGGTTTAAAATATTAAAAGAAGACTTAAGGATAATTTATTAAGAACATGAAGAATAGTACCACCAAATTTAAGATGGAGAAGTTTAACGGGTAGGAAGATTTTAGTCTTTGAAAAAAAAAGACGAAAGCCTTATTAGTTTAGCAGAAGGTTGATAAAGTCTTACTAGAGCCCTAATAAGGGACTTTGATAAGTGATGAAAATATGGCGGAGATGGATGAAATTGCATCCAATACTACCATCTTCTAGTGATTTGACAACGTGTTGCAGCAAGTTAATAAAGATTCTTCAACAAGAGGGCTTTGGGGTAAGCTTGAAACCTGTTTATTTATATAAAAAAATTCTAGTAAGAACCTTTTAAAAAAAAAATCTTAGGTTTTTGGGTAGATCCTCTTAAAGGTTTAGAAAATAATCTCGATGATTATAATAGAATTTGTATATACTTGGAAAATACTTGTGAAGCAATCAGTGATGAAACCAGGCTGTTTTTCTCTGAAATTCATTACCAAGTTCTTACAGAAAAGTAAATATCAGTCATTAAATATGGCAAAGAAAGTTCTACCTAGAAGATTTTCTAACAATGTTAAGACTAAGGGTACAAGAAATAAAAATTGAGAAATGAGATAATGGAATAAACTTGTTTGCCATTTGAAATTCTAGGCTTCAATATTATGGGTTTGAAACTCTAGAAGGTCAACAATCTTTAATGAATTTCTAGCAACAAAATTTGGTCCAAAAATAGTTCAACACTATAACATTTACTCTCATTTTATTGAATATGCAAATAGGGACTTAATTGAAACAATTTCAAAGTTCACTTATATATGGCTTGAAAATGGGGACCTAAATGCACAACTTGTAAAGTTTCTTAAACTTTTCCTATAGAAGCTTTACACTTTTCTTTCATACATCCAATGCATGAAGACAAGTGCCCCTCCACACTTGCCACTTGTCACCCATTCATGCCATACATATGACACGTGTCACTCATACAAGGAGCCATTATACCACGTCTTAATTTTTCATTAGTTAACTTATTTAACTAATGAATAAATGATTTAACACTTAAACCATGACACATATATTTCCTAAGAGTTCCTGGAACAAATCTTGCTTTTCAAAATTCTCCTGGATCAAACTATTTAACCCAATTCGCTACTCCAGTGCTCAATGAGTACACTTTATATTGTGAAACTCTGTAGGTTCACATTGTCTTACGAAACACTTTCGCAAGTTCGTGAATGATTCCTCACACACACGTTATGAATATTATAGAATGGAGCATTAAACTATGCAAGTTGAGGTCAACTATATCCATATAATCCTTCCGCCATCTATATCCTGGAATAGCATAGATATATATTATGACCGTCAAATCCCTATGTGTTCAACCATGAACTCATCTTCAAATTTTTATTTCTATAAAACAATATCCATAAAATCCTTTGTAATATTGTTTAACTCTACAAAAAAAAACCTCTTTTTGAGAGCTTCTGCTTTTGGCCAAAAGACTTTCTAAAATACAATTCTTGAAGCATCAGGATAGACAACTCACCTATATGAGTTAACCTCATATCTATACACATTGAACTCCATGGCATTGGATCATACCTAGTGACACCTAATGGTCAGACCATAAAAAGTCTCTGACATGCGTGGAACCAAAGCATAGTAATGAGTGATCCACCATGCTTTGGTTCTACACATCTAAGAAGCTCGTATAGGTATACAGGTATTTATGAGATGTCTATTGAAGATCCCTATGAATCTATTCAGTACTCATTCCTCACTAAATACTTGTATAGTCATACGAGCTTTTACTAAGCCCATTGTCTACTAAGACTAATCACCCAGTCAATTTAGATATGGATATATACTAATCTGAAAGGAATAGCGATCTACCCGTATGAGCAACCATGGATCATGAATTATATTTTTTAGAACATGCTGCATAATGATATTTCGTAGCACTATTTATAACTCTTTATAACTATGTCATTACTAATATGTTCTTTAGTCTTTGTCCCTATTTCAGACAAGGCTCTAACTCTTAGATATGTTAATCTCTTAATGCTTACCCAAACTCTTTTGGATCAAATCTAAACTCTTTTAGATTTACAATGTGTAAACAAAATGATAAGTTTGTTACCATATAATAATATATTAATGATTATTATCAAACTTATTACTATACTTAGGAATGGCGAGTAAATACTATCTCCAACATTTAGCTCTAAACTAATTTCTATTGACACCTTCATATATCTCTTGGAGCACATATTTAGCTTCTTCTAGTGTTAGGCAGCTCAAGCACAAGAAGGAGTACCCTCTTTGATAAAGGATGTTATTGATAATAATGTATCATGTAGTTCAATACTTCAGCTAATGTGCTTCTATTGTTTGATGGTAGAAACTTTTTTTCTATGTAGTCTCGGATGGGGTCCATCCAACTGGGTTATAGATCGACTTGTATAACATCTTTGGGTTCTTCTATTTATATGCTTAGTCTAGAAATGAATATGAGGGGGATTAATTGTAGAATCTGAGCTTTTTTTGTAGAAGCTATTCGTGCTAAGATATCTGCTTTGTAATTTTTTTCTCATTGTATTTGCTCAGTAACCACATCCTTGAATTACTTCTTCATCGTCTCAACTGCTTTTAAGTATACAGCCATGTGGTCTCTTTGGGTTTCATATCCTTTATTGACTTGGTTAATGACGAGCTATGAGTCACTCTTGATTAATCTTCTCTTGGTAATGAGTGCTCATGTAACTCTTAATCTTGCGAGAAGAGCTTTATATTTAGCTTCATTTCTGGCAACTAGGAAGTAGAACCTTGTATAGTTGAGCTCGTCTCTTTCTTAGCTAATGATAATTATGCTAACCCCAAAGGCTTTTACATTTATGGCCTCATTGATGAAGAATGTCCAAATGGGAACTTTGGGGTCCTTTTTCTGTCATTTGAGGACTCTTCACATCATGTGAGTTATGTGGCTTCCTCTCTATTTGTACATTCTACAATAAAACCAGCCATAGGTTGTACTTTAATGGCTACACTGTATTTTGAACTAACTAAAATCAATTACCCATTTAATGAGTAGTCCAAAGAGGTCTGGATTATAAAGAATATATTTTAGGGGCTGGTTGGTAAAGATAATTATTGTGTGGCCCTGGAAGTAAGGCTACAACATTTTTACTAATAGGTTTTAACTAGGACTAGGTTTTATACTAATAAGTAACAAGTTTCTGGATTAGTGAATGTTTTTTTAGAGAAGTATACTAGTCTCTAAATACTCTCTTCTTCTTTAACCAATGTTGCACTTACTGCTTAATAGAAACTCTTAAATATAAGATTAGGTGGCCTCCCACTCTTAGTACAAAGAGGTGGAGTAGTTGGCTAAAGACTCCTTTAATCTTAAGATAGCTTCCTCATACTATAGGGTCTACCTTATTTTGTCTTTTTCTTTTAATAACCTTAAAATTTTCAAAGCATTTATCGGTAGCTTTTGAAATAAATTGGCTAACAACTATTATACCACTTGTGAGTCTTTATATCTCCTTAATTATACTCAGAGACTTCATCTTGAGGACTGCTTAAACATTTTCCAAATTAGCTTCTACTCTTCTCTAGCTTACCAAAAAGCATAAGCATTTTCCTATTCGACTCATGTTCGTGAAATTATACACATGTGAATTGTAACCGCAAGTATATAGGTCGTAATCAAGTAATAAAGTGATGAGTGAGTATCGTTCCCATAAAAATTAGTGTTCCAAATTAATTCTAAGTACTATAGTATTGACAACCTAACTTTATCTAGGCTAATTTAACAACTAATTTGAATTATGAAATTAAAAATACTTAAAAATAATTAATTTAGTAAATTAAAGATGTGATAATTCTATGGTAAAAGGTTCAAGGGTCTTGATTTCACTCTACCATTCCTATATTTGTTATCGTTAGTAATTAACAACTAATCTTGTGTATTCATTAATTAAGGATTTAAAATTAATCTCATTATCTCTTCTAAGCATCAAATGGGATTCTATGCATACAAAACTAAGTTGATATCCCTATCTAACTTATTATCTATACATGTATTAAATTACCCTTAAGTGATTACCCTAATTTTATTAGTCTCCTAATCAATAAACTTAAGGCTATACTTTTTAATTCTGACACATGGGTTAAAATTTACTGAGCACATAACCTACAAGTGTAAATAATCTAATTAATTTCTCAATCAAATTAGAAGCATTTAGCTCATAAAAAGTATAAAAGATAAACACAAGATAATCATTGATCAATATAACAATTCAAAACATAGTACTAAGTAAAGTTATAGCAAGCCCTAGAACATATAATCTAGCTATTTATAGTGAAATGCTCAATCACATTAATCCAAAGGTTCACAACAGTAATCATGTTCAAACAACATAAATTGCAAATATAAACTTGAAACAAATGTAATGAGATAGAGAGAAAAAGAGAACTAGTTTGAGAAGTTCTTAGAGCCTTCAATCTTCAATGGTCTCCTACAATCTAAACTCTAAGTGTATTTCTCTCATTAAAACCTTTTACTTTCTCTCTATTTTGTCCTCTTTTTTCCAAATAAGGCTCTTGACCTTTTATTTATAGGTCTTCCTAAAAGCACCAACAAAAAATTAGGGCAAAGGACTAAGAAAATCAAAAGAGCAGGTATAGCACTACTACGCCAACTTCTTCTCGACTTAAGGTTGTGGCTCTAAGTTTATGCCAAAATGAGGCTGCGGCCCCAATGGCTAGTACTTGATTTCTTTTTTATTTTAAGGTTGCAGCTTAGATACTTTGTGAAATGACGTTTTTGCCTCTTTTTCATCACATTTGACCTTCTATGTGCTTCAATTGGTTATAACCTATAAAACAACAATGCATGCATAAGTGGCAACATTTTATACTTAAAATGAGCATTTTTTGTGGTACTAAACAATGCTTGAAATGCACTTATCAACCTTGACTACACATTTTTTTTGGTACAACTTCATGTCATGTTTTCTTAGGATCTTGAAAGTCTCCTTGAGGTCATCAATGCATATTTTTGCTTGTTTAACTTGGCAATCATGTCATACATGTAGAATTTTATGCTTTTTTTTATTAAGGGCATGAAGAGCTTGTTGACAAGTATTTGATAAATAGCCCTTGCATTCTTAAGTAAGAATAGCTGACCTTACAACAATATGTTCCCTGTTGAGTGATAAAAGAAGTCTTCTTTTAGTCTAATAGGAATATCTTGATTTAATTTCATTCTTAAAATGCATCCATAAAGCTGATATGAGCATGTCTAGTTATGGATTCCACGAGCTGGTCAATCGTCGTTAAAAGGAAGCTATCTTTTAGATAGGTTATTTAGGTCTATGAAGTCTACACATATTCTTTACTTCCCGCTTGATTTTTTTACCATAACAACATTGGTTAGCCATTAGGGATAATGGACTTCTCATATAAAGCCTTCTATCAAGAGTTTCTTAACTTTTGCTACTGTTGTCTCATTCCTCTCCTAGTTAAAAATCCTTTTATTTTACTTAACTGGTTTGAAGGATGGGTCAACTACTTATGCATGTGATATAAGGATAGAGTCCATCCTTGGCATGTCTTCAGGCAACCAGGCAAAGTTGTCAGAAAACTTTATTATTATAGAAACAAGTCTTTCTCTTATTCTAGGCTTTATATGTAAGCCTATTTCCATAGTTTTTCTAGTTTTTCTATATGAACAACTATCGAGAGTAGGTCATTCAGGGATTTTAGGGATTTAGATATTGCTCTCCTCCTATTTAGGGCTATGAAGTTTATACATATTCTTCACTTCCCGCTTAATTGTTTTGCCATAACAACATTAGTTAGCCATTAGGGATAAGGGACTTCTCACATAAAGCCTTCTGTTAAGAGTTTCTTAACTTTGGCTACTATTGTCTCATACCTCTCTTAGTTGAAAATCATTTTATTTTGCTTGAGTGGTTTGAAAGATGGGTCAACTACTTATGCATGTGATATAAGGACATGGTCCATTCTTGGCATGTCTTCAGGCAACTAGGCGAAGATGTTGGTGAACTCTATTATTATAGAAACAAGTCTTTCTCTTATTTTAGGCTCTATATGTGAGCCTATTTCCATAGTTTTTCTGGTTTTCTATATAAACAACTATCGAGAGTAGGTCATTCAGGGATTTTAAGGATTTGGATATTGCTTTCCTCCTATAGGTCTATGGTGGTAATGCAGAAGGTCCTCTTAAATATGGTCACATAGCATCTTTGGTATGATTTTTTATCACCTCTGAGAATTCATACTCTTTTTCTTATAGAGAATGTAAGTTTTAGATAGTGCATGGATATAGTGATATTAGAGTTCATCATACAAGGTCTTCCCTCTATTGCCTTGTAAGGCATAAGCTGGTAGACCACTATAAAGTTAATCATCATCATCTTGTTATGGGGTTTTTCCCCTATTAATATTAAAAGACTAACAACTCTTAAAGACGTCACACAACTATCTCCAAACCCACAGAGTTAGGTTTATATATATATTGCACTTTGAGGTCTATAATGCTAAGGTTAGTGAGCATCTCTTTGAATATTAAGTCAAATGAGCTCCTTGTATCAACAAACACCTTGTTCACTTACATTTCCGCTATCTGAATGGTAATAACCAATGAATCATCATGTGGGTAGGTAACATCTTTGACATCTTCTTCAATAAACATTATTGGTACAAAGTGAACTCATGGCTTTTTTGCACTTGAGGTGTTACACATCACCTGATGCCTTGCCAATGAGTACCGAGAATAATTATTCCTCTGTTCATTCAAGTTTTTGGCTAAATTCATGCTCCTGAGATAATAATGGTCATTTCTTGCACCTATACGTTCTTGTACTCCTAGTTTCCTTTGTCTTAAGTTTTTTTTTTTTTTTTTTTTGCCCAAGATCGGCTCTGAATTCACCGAGGTAATCATTTCTCATCAGCTGATCTATCTAAGCTCACAAGTGTATACATTTATTAGTGATGTGGTCATGGTCTAGATGGAACTCACACTTTTTATTATTGTTTATTTTCCTTGATAGTGTTTGAATAAATGTGGGTTCTTCAAAGAGACCTCTATCTTTTATAGCCTTGAATATTTTGGCCTACAATAACTATTGTTGGAATCTAATCATCTTCCTGAATTTTGGTTACTTTAAAAGGTGATTTTCTCATTTGTTCCATTTTGTTGTCTTAAGGCGAATCTTTCCATAAAAACTTAACCGTTCTCCATGGAATGTTATCTCTTCTTTCTTGGGCTGTCTTACTTTTGAGGGATTTCCTGAATTCTTATCCTTTATTCTTTCTTCATACGCCTGCTTCACTTGCCTTCTTTGCAGCTTAGTCTTCTTTGATCTTGATATATCGAAGAGCCTAAATTATGGGCAATTACATAGGTGGCAAATGAATTTTCTAATAAAAAGTACTAGAATTAATTTAATAGGTCTATTTTAGTGCCTCAAATGCAACTGAAAAGTCAAACAATCCAAATTGGATTACTTCTTTGTGGTATTTCTATATAAATTCTCTCAAACTTTTAGATGCCTTGTTTAAGTCGTCACAGCTACTAAGGATATTTAGCCTTCTCATAGGCTCCTAAAAAATGCCGGAGGAACTTCTTGGTTAGTTTGTTGAATGATAAGATGCTTCTTTACCTTAAACATATATACCATAAGATGGCTTGTCCATCCAAGTTGATGTAGAACAGTTGTAAAATAACTTTTATTTTTAGGCTTGGAATTGATAATAGGTTAGTAACCTGATCAATGTAAAAATGAGAATCTACTATCCCCTTGTAAATTAGGAAGTTTCGGCATCTTAAACCCCTTTAATAGCTCGATATCTCTAAGTTCATCTGTGAGAGAAGATTTTCTCTCCCATTCAATCTTCTTCGATAAGAGCTTTTACTTCTCTTTGTCTTTAAGGAGTTGTTGTAGTCATTTTTTTAGTTTCTGAACCTTTTCTATTAGTGGATCATTATTCCTAAGTCTATGTTGTTCACTGTGTTCACACTCCTTGACCCTCTTGATAACTCTTCTTGCTGAACGTTCTTGACTAGTGGATCCTTATTCCTAAGTGCTGAGTTATATTGTTCACTGTGTTCGTGCTCCCTGACCCTCTCAATGACTCTTCTTGCATTCTCTTCAACCATGTTGTTGCTCTTCTTTTTGTTCAGCAAGTCTCTAGAATCTCTTCTGGTCTGTCTATCTTCCTTCTTTCTTTCCATGCAGAATTTCTCACGCATCTTGTGCATGCCCATTACTCTCTAAAGTCTTTTAGCAATTGTTCGAGCATCATTGCCCACTAAATCATGGTTAGCATTTGTTCGTCTGTGGAAGCCCGAGTCTCCAACTTGTGAATAGTTAGGGGAAGGGTTGTAGTCACGTTGGTTGACCGTTGGTGACTTTTCCTCTTAGTGAATTTTTCTATAATTTCATTCATTTTTTCCTTCAAGTAAATAAACGAGGTTTTTTAGCTCCCCTTGCTATCGAAAAAACACTTCTAATGGTATGAAGTGTTGTTATGACTTAATGTGGGAATGAGTTTCTTGTGATTTTTCTAGATTATTGCATTTTTTTAGAAGCTTTGACATTATCTTTTTAAGTTTGTCCCTCTCTTGCCAGGACTTTTGTAGCTTTTTTTCAATGCTTTCTACCAAACTAGTGGCTCTTTTTGCTAGCTTAGGTTATTGGTATGCTATATATCTACAAACTTATTTGGATTCTATAATTTGGGATTCTCATCAAGTACTAAGGTTTGCTCTTTTTCCTGCGGCCATAGAGCATGTGGTAATAGGTTTTGGTCATGGGTGTGGTAGTCTTTTTGGTTGCTTCCCATATATGACACCAAAATTCAGTAACCTAAAAGTCAACAAATTGAATTTATTTCTCTAGGAAAACTTAGCTTGGACAATAAGGATAGTACCAAAAAACTGAACCAACAAGGACACTTCTCTCCTACAAATGACGTGTCTAACAAGGATCCTGTAAACATAAAATATATAAGGGACACTAGAGGTTTTTTTTAACGAATGCACTCCAATGCTTAAGTTAGTAAAGGCTCGAAAAAATAGAAGATAAGACAAAAGAAAAGTAAAATAGAATGAGCAAGTTTGGTTTGTGTATGTGTATTTGTAGATACTGTTTGTTGTGAGAATATTGATTTTGATATTACTTCTCAAAGTATATGATGATCTTTGATGCTAATTTCCTCCTCTATTTATAAGGGAGGTAGTAGGTTTTGTTCATAACTTTTAGAATCCTTTTTAATATAGGTGTCTTTGTGAACTTTCCCTTCTTGGATTCTGCTATTAGAGCTTTTTTAAAATTACAATGAATCTTACTTACCTTAGTAGGATTTGTATTGTATTTTTTGAAATATCCCTTTATTTTATAATTTTTTCTTAATAAGTTTGACTTTATTCATGACTCTCTATATTTCTTGTAAGTTAAGTCTTTTTAATAACCACTTTAATTTATTTGAGATGGTCATTTTTGGAACTTCCTCTACTCGACATGAGCAGAGATTATCTCTTCTCATTTACAACATATTCGAATAGGATAGTCGATGTTTGATTATTGTTCTATTTGATTTTATGGGTGGTGAGTCTAACCAAGCAAGGTAGCCGAACTTCGACCATTGCTCTGATTATAACTTAAAGACATTGTAGTTCTCCTTTAAGAGACTAACCAAACATGATAGTCGAGTTTCAATTATTATTCTAACCAGCTTAAAGAGTGTGGACATGATTTTTCTTCTGAGAGTATGATCAAACAGGATAGCCGAGTCTCAACTGTTGTTTTAACTAATTCAAAGAAGATACCCTCGGTTTGAAGATATTTTATGGGCCGATACTCTTCTTTTGAGTCTTATATATCGAAGTCTTCTTTAGACTTTTTGGTTTGAGATCTTTATGTCTTATAGGCCGAAGACCTTAGGCCTTGTAAGCCAAAATGTAGAGGGAATATTTTATAATTAATTTGATTAATAAGACAAATTTGCTGAAAAATTATTACACAAAGCAAATAGAACTAATAGGAGGGGGAAAAGGGAAATTATATGTCATCACCTCCTGTTGAATTTAATATTATCTAAATCTATGTTATTTTATATTATCTAAAAGATCCTATATTAATCATAACATTAATATCTTGAAATCGCTAGTAGAATTGAATTTTGCTAACACTAAGGTTTTTTCGGATTATATGAAACAACAGAAACGTTTTTTGAATAAGTAAAAATTCATAAGAGAAGTAATTGATCACTGCTCAGGAAAAAAAATTGAAAGAGAATCTTTGTTCTAAGACAGTGACAATAAAGTTTTATTAGATTTTATCCGAGGTCAAGTTACATTAGTGGACGACAAGCTGGACATGGAGGAAAATCCTTGAAGTGGGAAGTCAGATAAAATAATTATTCTCATATGATTTGGGTAACGGAAAATCCTTCTATTTTTGGTGGGATCCATGGCTGGGTGGGGAATCCATAGTGGATAAATTCTCCCACATTGACATCTTTGATGCGGATATTCCACGGGATGCTAAGGTTAATGATCTATGGAACCATGGTCAGTGGAATCTCTCTGATCCTTTGGACGAGAACACTGCTCAGGTATGGGAATATCTGTAAAAAAAATCTCAATTGCTGAAAGAGATGATAGAATTTCATGGACGGCAAGCCCCAATGCAAAGTTTTCTATTGCGAGTGCTTGGAGGAGTCTCAAGAATAATGGCGCTAAGGTGGGATGGTATAAACTGATATGATGGACGCAACATATTCCTAAGCACAGCTTCATTACGTGGTTAGCTTTGAAGGACAGATTATCTACAAGGGAGAGACTCAAAAAATGGGGGCTTATTCCATCAGATGATTGTCCTCTTTATGGGTGTGACAAGGAGACCATCCCACACGTATTTTTTCAATGCAGGTTTAGTAGTGATATATGGCACAAAGTACTTATGGCGTGCCAACTCAACCAATGCCCAGATAGATGGCAACGAGTGATTTCCTTTCTCTGTAGGAAAACTCAAGGCAAAACTATGCTCAGCAAGATCAGAAGAGTCTTGTTCTGTGCTACAATCTATTGTATTTTGAGAGAGCGAAATCTAGTTTTCTTCTAACAAAAAACGCCCTCTACTAGCTATGTTTATCAAAATATCAAGGATATTGTCTGGATCCGATGTATAAGTGCTATCAATGGTCAAATGATAGACCACATTGCAACTGGTTGATAAATATAGTTAAGAATGCTAAGAGGGGTAATGTCTCTCCTTTATTTATTCTCTTGTAATACCTGCTAGATTTAGCATTTATAACAATTCTTTAATTACCAAAAAAAAAAGTTACATTAGTATTAAAAATTGATAGCTACAGTGATACATAACATAACAACTCAAACTTATAACGTATTATGAGTTTAATAATTCTTGCTATATCACAAAACTAGTAGCATATTTATTTAGAATTAATACCAGAATGAGAGTCCCTAATGCTTTAATTAGGCATATATATTTTTTTTTTCCAAAACACTCTCACAGCTAGTTGAGATAATGGCTGCCATTTATGTGATTAAGAAAGCCTAAGAAAAGGCTTGGCATAATCTTTGGCTAGAATTTGATTCAATGCTTGTAATTAATCGTCTTGGTAACTTTTTCCAGGACCCTCCTTGATTGTTCCGTAATTTATTCGACTAACTGAAGGCATTGTTCGTATTTTTGAAGAAAACAACGGTGCAGCTGATTTTCTTTTTAGTAAATATGGTTTTCGTCTCTAAATTATGTAAAATGTTTTTGTTTTTTTCTGTGATGCGTGTGTGGTTCTTTCAAAGGAAATTGTCAATTTTTTTGTCTAATGTTTTGAAAAATTACTAGTTACCTCCTTAATTATTTTTACATGGACAAGAACCTTCTTTTGATATCATTTTTTTTCTTAAGAATTGATTAATTACCTCCTTTATAAGGTAAATGGATTTTTTTATCAAAATAAGAGAAAATTGGTAATTAACAAAAAAAAAACAATTGGGGAAAAATGACAATATCGTTTTCCTGATTATAAATTTTAACTGACATTTGAATTTTAGTAATTTATTGTTGTCACGTTATGTTTTACAAATTTGTTGTAAAGCATTTTGCTCTTTGGAAAGAGTTCATCACATCTTGGCTATGGCCCAATGTAGATGTAAATTTTTGTTTCTTTATTGATAAATTTCTTTTATTCCACTGAAGTTTGCCTGCCAATTTACACAGGCTAAGGATACATACATATATATAGCCTTTTTTTAAATACTCTGCAGTCCTATCTTCTAGAATAGAAGTATCGCTTCTGCTTTTGTTGAACTCATGGGCAACTGTGAAAAAGAAAGAGAAGACCTTCAATCAATGCTTTCGAGTGAAGTCTTTGTCATTGTGTAAAACTAGTACTTTCTTATAGTTGATCAAGGCTGCTTTCCTTTGCTAGTGAATCTTTAGCTTGACCATGTTACTATTCAGAGAATGGACTTTGTTAGGGGTGATCTCTTTCTATTTTAAGTCGGTCATTTTTATTGACTCTTAGAAACTTCCTTTAGGAAGGAAAGCAAGTCCTATCAATTGAGCTACTGATAAAAGAGAGCAGGATTCGAATTCAAAATTTTTATTTAAAAAAATAATGTATTATAAAAATTTTATCATTATATCATTTAAACAAGTGTATTTTTTTGTGTGGACATCATACAATCTTTCGTACGATCATATCAAAACAACATCAATTTTAACATGCTTTTATCAAAATGGTACTGATTCGGAGGTGTATACAAAACATGTATATTATATATATATATATATATAAAGAGAGAGAATTGATTTTACGTAATTTATTACATGATAAATTATACTATTATATGTTTATATGTTACTGTTTAATAAATTTGTAATTTTTTATAATTTTTATATAATTTATAATATATTATAAAATATTATTATTTATCCAAAAAATTACTAAATTATGCAACCTATTAAATCAATTATATATATATATATATAAAAAGAAGTAGATGTTTCAAGAGGGAATAAAAAAAATTAAGAAATAAAACACTTTAAATATTTTATTAAAGTAAGTGTATATATATATATATATATTGTGTGTGGACACCTTACACTCTTTCGTATTAAAACAGCGTCAATTTTTATAAAAGGGTACTCTGTCGAAGGTGTACGCAAAATATATATATAGAGAGAGAGAGAGAGCTAAATGTTTTAAGAGGGAATCCACAAAAAATTGCTCCCTCTGCATGAATGAAAAAACAATTGTATTCATTTTTCTTCTTAAGGCATCTGAATGTAAATCTGAGATTATCATAAAGTGCATTTGGATAACTACCGCCATTTGCTTGGATAACTCTCTTTCTCCATATGAAAAAAAAAAAAAGGTTACATTTTTTTTAATTAAAGAATTATTACAAATATTAAATTCAATAGGTATTATAAAGAGAATAATTAAAGGGGAGATGTTAAGTCGTTACAACTCTTAGAGTTCTTAGATACATTTACCAATCAGCTACAATGTGATCTATCTTTTGGCCATTGAAAGTACTTATATATCGAATCCAGACAATATCTTTAATATTTTGATAAACATAACTAGTAGAATGAGTTTTCTGTTGGAAGACTATCAGATTTTGCTCTCGCCAAATAAAATAGATTGTAGCACAGAACGAGACTCTTTTGATCTTGCTGAGCATAAATTTGCCTTTAGATTTCCTACAAAGAAAGGAGATCACTCGTTGCCATTTGTCAAGGCATTGATTGAGTTGACACGCCATAAGTACTTTGTGTCATATATTACTACTAAACTTGCATTGAAAAATAAATGTGGAATTGTCTCCTTGTCACAACCACAAAAAGGGCAATCATCTGATGGCCCTTATTTTTTTAGTCTCTCCCTTGTAGATAATTTGTCCTTCAAAGCTAACCAAGTAACGAAGCTGTGTTTAGGAATATGTTGCGTTCTCCATATCAGTTTATACCATCCCACCTTAGCATCATTATTCTTGAGACTCCTCCAAACACTCGCAATAGAAAACTTTGCATTGGGGCTTGCTGTCCATGAAATTCTATCCTCTCTTTCAGTAATTGCAAAATAATTTCGGAGATAATCTCATACCTAAGCAGTGTTCTCGTTCAAAGGATCAAGTAGGTTCCAATTGTTGGGATTTGTGCTTACATGTCATCCCATTATGTATGAATATTTGTTTAATATTTATACTAGTGTTGTTATTTTAATAAATCGCTAATTATATTTATATATGGTAAGATGCTTGTAACGTTTCAGACATTGTACGATCTGAAAGAGTTCAGATCTGGTCTAAATGAGTTTAGATCAGTGCTAAGAATTAGCAACGGTGAGAGTTATAAATGCTAAGAATTGGCACTGATAAGAGTTACCAGGTTATAAGAGTCAGCGATATCTAAAGAGTTAGAACCTTGTCTGAAATGGGACAAAACCTAAGAATGTATTTGTAATGACATAATTGCAAAGAGTTGCAAATAGTGCTAGAAAATGTCATTATGCAAATATGTTCTCAAATATTATGTTCTTGATCTATCTTCACTGATGTAGGTCTGTCAGTGAATACCTTAACAAATATATAAATTGGTGTATGTTTATATCTGGATGGTTCAGATGGTTAGTCTTAGCAAACCATGAGTTTAGTGGAAGTTTGTATAGAGATACAGGTATTCAGTAAGGACTGAATACTGAACAGACTCACAAAAATCTCCAATAGACATCCCATAAAGCCGTCAATAGAGGATCTTTCGAGTTGAGTAGTATTCGTGGTCCTTTGACCTGAGTGCCACGGTGGGCTTGTGAGTGATCCACCATACTTTGGTTCCACACATGTCAGAAACCTTTCATGGTCTGACCGATGGGTGTCGCTGGGTATGGTCCGATGCTCATGGAGTTCGGTGTGCATAGATATGGGATCCATCAGCTCATTTAGGTGAGTATTATATCCTAATACTCTATAGATTGTATTTCAGAAAGTCTTATGGCCATAAGCAATAATTTTCGGGAAAAGAGTTTAACCCTAGGGATAAATAATATTACAAAAGTGTTTGGGAATATTATTTATTGAAATACAATTCAAGAGATAAGCTTTCAGTCGGGCATATGGAGATTTGACGGTGTTGATCTATATCTCTGCTCTACTCGGATATAAATGATGGAGGGATTATATGAATATGTTATAACCTCAACTTGTATGGTCTAACGCGCCTCTTTATAATATCCGTAACGTGTGTGTGGGGCATCGTTCATGGACGTATGGAGGAGTTCTATATGAAAATTCGGGCGTGGACCTAGAGAGTCTCACAATATGAAGTGTACTCGTTATACACTGGGGCAGCATAATGGATTGAACAGTTCCATCCTAGAAATTCCAACAAACCGAAAATATGTTTCAGGGTTCCTCAGGTTGTGCACTTGTTTAAACTTAAATGTTAAGTATATTATTTAATTAGTTGACAAGAGTTGTTAACTAATTAGATATTAACATGTGGCACAATTTTATTGTATGAATTGTTTTACTATGAATTCAACCATTTACCATGTTAGTAAAATCAAATAAGGTAAATATTAATTATTCAAATAATTTTTGAATAATTAAATAAATATTATTTAAATAAATAAAATATAATTTTATTTATTTATTATTTTATTCCTAAATGGAAGACATACCTAATTTGAGAAACATAAACTAAATTTAGTGGAGTACCATTTTGTAATTAATGGTTAATTTTATTAGACCATTAAAATGGCCACCAAAAATAGTTTTGGTAGTTGGCCACTTAATCCAATTTTGGTGGAGCACTTGTGACGTTGTTGTAACCACTAAAATAGTTGAGTTTCAATTGTGTTAACATAAGAGTAAATGAAAATTCGTGCAAGGGTTGAGAGGAAAAATAAGAGTTGGTTTTTGAGAGAGTTTTTCAAAGTACAAAGACTTGTGAGAAAAACCAAAGGAGAAAGAAAAATAAATCCTTTATATTTTTTTTTTCTAGAATCAAAACCTTGTTGCTGAAGATCATACTGCTGCTATTCTAGCTTCACAATCCCACCGGATTGTTGTGAACTAGAATTGGACAAGAGTGCACTTCAAGGTGAGCTCAAACTTGAAGTAAGGATATCCGAAATTAAAAATCTTCATCGGAGGTCTTCAAATGTATGTTTCTGTATTCTTAAATTGTTAAGAATTGAACTACATGTGTATATATTGATTACTTGATAAATTTCGCAGCCAAATTCATGTATATGATGCATAATTTTATTTTTTCAATATGTACACAATCACATGCATACACCCTAAAATACGTCAACACCAATGATCATGCTTCTATAGATCATTAGCCTTAGCATCCTGTGGACTATCTGCATCAAATATGTCAATGTAGGGGAATTTATCAGCTATGAATTTCGCACCCAACCATGGATCCCACCAAAAATAGAAGGATTTGCCGTTACCCAAATCATATAAGAACAATTATTTTATCTAACTTCTCACTTCAAGGATTTTCCTCCATGTCCAGCTGCAATCCATTGGCTTTGTGATTCCCTAGAAACTTAGCCTCCGCAGTTTGTTATTAGTTACCCAATTTGCCCATAAAGAGGTTTTCACAGCAACTAGCTCTCAAATATGCTTAGTAACTGCTGATAAATTCCACAAGCTTATAGATTTAATGCCAAAACCGCCTTCTTTTTTTCCTTTGCACACCTCATTCTAGCCCACTAATCCTCACTTCCCTTGTTGGTTACTTCCATGCCATAAGAAATTACGGCATTTGCTTTCAATTTCTTTAGTGACTAACTTAGGCAGGGTGAACACAGAACACCAGTAGACGTGCATACTCATTATGACAGATTTTATTAATTGCAACCTCCCCGCATAACTTAAATATTTCACAGTCCAACTTGAGATTCTAGCGGTTATCCTATTAATAAGCTCCTGACAGTGGTATTTCTTCAATCCACCTGAAATTAGAGGAATACCTAAGTATTTGATAGGCAACATACCTTGTTGGTACTGGGTAATTTGCAGAATTGTCTCCTTAGTAAACTGAAGAACAATTCCAATGAAAATGAAGCTCTTACTAGCGTTAAGGTGTAGCCCTGAAACTATTGAAAATTCATCAAGCACTTGCTTAAAGTGGTCCACCGACCTGTCATCACCATGAGAGATCAAGAATAAGTCATCTGCAAACATCAAGTGATTTAGCTGCAGTCTCTTACAACCCCCGTGATATATAATCTAGTTCTGAGAAATACAGCTCAAGCTCCTACTAAAGTATTCCATGGCCAACACAAAAAGTAGAAGGGACATGGGATCCCCCTGCCTCAATCCTTTCATCTCCAGAAAAAAGTCCTTTAATCTGTCATTAACCACAACTAAGTACTTGCTTGTTCTAACACACTTCATAATGATATTGATAAAGTGGTAAGAAAAGTTAAGCCCCATCAATACCTTTTCTAGGAAATCTCATTAAACTGAATCATAAGCCTTGCGAATGTCTATTTTAAGAGCACATTTTAAGCTACCATTATTCGGATCATAGCCCCTCACAAGTTCATATGCCAATAAAACATTATCGATTATCTTCTTATTAAGAATAAAAGTTGATTAATTAGGGTTGACTAAATAACTCACCACATTTCTTAGTCTACATGTTATTATTTTGGTGACACATTAATAAAATGTGTTATTTTGCTGGTAATTTTTTTTAATGTATTTGCGGTTATTTAAAGTTGAGTAAAAATATACAGTAATTATTAATGTTTTATAAGTAATATTTTTCATTCTCATCTTTACCTTTAAAATAAATAAACAAATCTTTCTATAAAAGAATAAAAATTAATAAATAACTAATATAGAAATAAATTTTAAAAAGAAAACAGAATAAAAAATTATATAAAAAAATATTTTTTTTTTGTTTTTATCACTTAAAATTCATGATCTTGTGTAAATTTACCATATAAAAACATAATTTATCATATTTTATTTCGCGCATACCATAATGTTCTCCTTTAGTTATTGACTCCAGTAAAGAAGCAAAAATGAAAATACAGAACCTTTAGTTGTTGAAAATATTCGTAGCCATCGACAATTAAAGAAGAAAAAATAATGGCAAAACATTTATTTAATAAAATGCAATAAGTCCTCATTTAATAAAATTTGGACAGACTCTTGGCCCTACAACCACTAAATAAATATAACAACAAAATTAAAAGTCGTGCCTTTAAAAAGAGCAAGATTAAATTTCAAGTTAACACTCATGCATTTCTTCTTTAGTCAACTTCAATTTATTTGTTAACTCTCTACGTATATATGGCAAGAAGGATCAAGAATCCAAATCACGTCCACTTTGCTCTCTCTTCCTTATTTGGTTGCTTGCTCTTATTTATATATAATAAACTCTCATCCTCTTTAATTTCACATTAACATAAATTAAACTCTCTTATTCTTCTTGCAATTTCTCTCTTCTCCCTTTAATGGTTTCTTCTGAAACTTTTGCATTAATATTATTGCTCCAGCTAATTCGGCTTTCTCGGCTACAACAAATAAATGGATATGGATGTGATTTTTCTCAAGGAAATTGGGTTTATGATACATCTTATCCTCTTTATAACTCATCCAAAGATTGCCCATTTATTGAAAAAGAATTTGATTGCCAAAAGAATGGAAGGCCAGACACAGATTATCTCAAATATAGATGGCAGCCCAATAGCTGCGATCTACCAAGGTACATGAATCACACTCTTAATTACTCTTCATTTTCTTCGGTGTATAATTAACAAAATCTGTTTAGTTTTTTGGATTTTCGATATCTTAGTTAATGTCTTGAATTTGGTTATGTTTGGATAGGAATTTGTATAGTTTTTTTTTCCTTTCAATATATCTTTTTCAAGCTATATGTTAGATTTCTAGGTATCAAATTTTTCTCGTGCAAGGGCACGTCCAAAAATTAATAGTTCAGTCTGTATTTTTATTGAATTATTCATTTAGTTTTCAATATTTATAAATTACTAATTACGTCCTTTAAAAACGTTTTTGCTACTATTTTCATCTTGAAGCATACTTTTTTTTTTTACCATTTTCTTCTCTAAAAATGACAATGTTTGTCTCTGAATTATGCAATTAATAATTTTTAAAATGTTAAAGACTTAATGAGTAATTCAACAAAAATATAAAAATTAAAGTGCTAATTTTTCCAAATCAATATTGTAGAGGAAAAAATTGTTAAGTTCAAAAGTTAAATGAGTTACAGTTTATGTTATAGAGCAAGAAGCAGTAAAAATTGGAAACTAACAAAAAACAAAGCATAAAATTAAATTTAACGGGTTGAAATCGTAATTATACATTTATTAACTTTAAAATTTTCGCAAAACTTAAACCTCACCCTCTTAGACCTAAACATAATTGTACCCCTCACCAAGTGGAATTAAAAAGACAAATTTAAATCCATCTAAAAACAGAAAGAAAAAAAAATTAATTCATCCCATAATAGAAATTGTTTTTATTTTTAAAAGAAAAAGGTCACCACAGAGATGTATTTAGAAGATATATGAAAATGATGGTTAGTTGGGAATAAAGATTCTTCTTAATTATTTTTTAGGACTGAAAAATAACTAAATGAAGATACATATATTTTTCTGTAAGCTCATTCTAGTTCTAGTGTATGCTTCAACTCTCTTTCAAGGAGAACTCAAAAGACCATGATTAAGATGACTCAAATAAACAAGTAAACCTACCGAGTGTATACTCAAGACAATACTAATATTATTTTAATAGGAAATAACAAAATAAGATTCCAACTAACATATCCTTAGCCTTAATTTCAACAAATTAATCAATCACCATAATCTAACTAACTTATTCTTAGACTTCAATTCAACAAACTTAATTAATTAATCATCATATTTTTGTTTGGATGCCTTTGTGATTACCATATTTGAGTTCTATAGATTATTATTAGAAAAATTAAAGACTTTTTATATTTTCACTTTGAATAATAATTATAAAAAATAAATTTATATAAGTATTAAAAAATATTATCTTATATAAAAAATAATAATACATGAAATTACAATTATAATACGAATGAGAAGTATTCTAAATTAGGAACGACTTAAATAAGAAATTCTAATTCAGTCCGCTAAACATGCACCTTCCCTGCCTAATGCACCACATTGTCATCTTAAAGCCTTAATGACTAGTCTTGGTTGATCTAATTAGGATTCTCATTTAATCCTTGGTTTTGTTTATTGTCATGGAGAGTCATGATCAAGTGATTAGATTATTTTTGCCTTTGATTAATTAGCCTTCATGATTTCAGCCAACAAATTGCTGCTGTGATTTATCTTCTTTTTCCTTTAGTGTACGAATCATTTGATTACGACGTGAATGAATCCATGCATGAAACAACGTTTCCACATAAATAAATAAAAATAAATAAACCTTTCATTCCCGATTGCTTTGTCGAGTAATTTCGAGGAAAAGTTATTTGTCCCGTGAAAGAAAATAGATTTTCGGTCGTCAAAAGATTTCTCTTATAGGAAACTAACAATTGGAAAAACGAAAATGTTATATTTTCTTGCAACTCTCATATTGTTTTTAGGAAGAAATATATTTAAACTCTTAACATTTTAAAATATATATATACATATTTCAATAGTCTTAAAAATTTTATCGACATTTTTATTTTTCATCTATTTTAATAAAAACAAATGACATCTAAATCTCTAAAATTTTATTTTAAAAGAACTCCTTCAAATTTTAAAAAAATAAATATGCAGACACTTTTTTACCGTTAAAATAAACAAAACCCATTATTTGATAAAAATGTCAATAGAATTTTTAAAATTATGAAAGTTTGTATGTATTTTTCTAAAATGTTAGGGTTTTAAATTTCTTTTTCTCTTTTTTTGCATTATGTTCATTAATATAAAATTTTGAAGGAACGAATTATTTCATTTATAAATTTTAATAAGTAACCACGTAAATAATTTTTTATTTTGAAAAAAAATATATTATCTATCTTCAAATATTATGTCCATTTTTTTTTTCTTATCATCTTGTGCCAAATCATAAAGTTTGTATATCCAAAACAAATAATATTTACATAAAAAATTTGACCTAATCGTTACAAAACGGGTCTAGAAAACATGATGGTGGTCCTTTTTTCTAAATGATAGCAAATATAATTATCAAAATGAGGAAATAATTATATATATTTTATCGTGATTTTGAAGCATTATCTTTGTGTCGATAAACATATCTATTTGTTAGAAAATCATTGTGATAGTTAATAATGCGTGCACGATGACAATTGGGAATCTCCTTTTGGGTCCATGATAGTTAGCCTCTCACTCTCACGTCCAATAATTGACGATTACTTAATCAACTTCTCAAATATCAAGACACTCGCTATTGTTGCGTTGCTTTCATTCAGTTTATCAATCAACAAATATAATGTCTATTCATAAATCGTTGTGATTGTTCATATCATAACCACTGTATTGTTACAACTGCAGAGCTTTTCTAAATTGTTGTTACACCTTTTAAATTTTAAGTTACATTTCTCAAATTTCAACATGAAACCTGAAAAGGTTAAAAGATGACACACTCGTTGACAAATTTCACAAATAGATGGGGCAAAAAGCGTTCTTGTTAGACATAATCAAAAATAAGATTAATATCTCATAAAATACAATCTCTAATCTATTATATCAAATTATTAGAATGAATACTAAAAAAAACATACTTTGAAGCAGAACAATTAAAATATGAGAATCATCGGTCTTCAATAAAAACCAAAAATATAATTATCTTCCACAATTAATTTTATATAGCACTCAATAGAGTTCTTTTTTTGGGATAGAAAAGAAAAGAAAAGTTTTATATATAATAATTTGACTTGAGATCACAACATAAAAAAAGTTTTTATATAACAAGTTAAGTATCATCCCATCAATAATAGTTTAATTAGTATTAGGTTTTTATTATCTAATAGATGTTTTTAAAGTCTAATAAAAAATAAATTAAATAAATCACTTAAATTAGCCTTAATTTTAAGATAGCTCATAATATATAATTATTATTAATATATAAGTTCATATATATATAAAAAATAATAAAACTCAACAAGTTTAAGTTTGTTTTTGGCTTGTAAATTTTCTCAATACATATATACTAAATGTCTATATACATATAAACTTTTATTAGGTTTGCTCGTATTATATGAAAATATAATATAATTTTATAAGATTATTTTGGATATGATTTGTTATGACAATGGTAATGGTAATCTACTTAATAAATCCTTTGAGTCCTTTATTAAATTTTTTAACTTCATTCTATTTTAATTTTCAAGATATTTGGTTTTTAAAAAAAAAACCCTTAAAAAAAGTAGCGAAAATTTTGACTAATTCCCACTTCCATGATGTGTAATCATTCAAACACTATTGATCGATATATGTTTAACGGTGAAGATTGATCGATATAGGTTTAACGGTGAAGATTTCTTATCAAGACTTGAAGGGAAAAGCATTTTGTTCGTCGGAGATTCACTGAGTTTGAACCAGTGGCAATCACTCACATGCATGCTTCATAAAGTTGTGCCAAAGGCTACGTACAAATTAACCAGAACCGGAGGGCTTTCAACATTTACATTCCCGGTTAGATTCTGATCACTTTCTCTTTTATATTTTCAGGTTTCAATCAAAGTAATTAATTAAAAAATTACTTCATATATACGAATTCTCAAGTTTATATGTCCATATATATATATATTTTTTGTCAACTATATATACAAATTGTTAAAAAAACAACAAAAAAATTATTCCTTTAAAAAAAAAAGATATTGATTCCAATGTATTAGTTTATCACTCACTTCAAAAGTTTAAACTAATAGGTGAATGCTCGATATTAGTATTAAAAATAAGTCTTTAACAGTCTCTCTCACATAAAACGTGAATTCGAATAAGTCTAAACCAGGTGAATCCCCTGTCTCGTGAACAAAAAGTCAAGAAATGTCTAATATTAATATTAAAGACAAGTCCTTAACAATCCTCCTCTTATAAAACATGAATCCGAACAAGTCTAAATTAAGTGAATTTCTTGTCTCGTAGACCAAAAGTCAAGAAAATCAAAAAAACTAAGAAATTAACTGGAAATAAAGACATTGGGACTCGAGATCTTAACTTTAATACCATATTAGTTTATTACTCAACTCAAAAACTTAAACGAAAGGTGAAAGTCCAAAATTAATATTAAAAACTTGTCTTTAATAAAATAAATTTATTGTCGTATTGCTTACATGAAAAATAGACATCTTTGGTATTTTAACAATTATTTGTTTAAAAAATTGCTGGGTCTTCCAAAGAAACAACACTATATATATTGGAGAATAAGCTACATATCTTAGAGATGGTGAATGCATTTGATGAACCTTCGGAATTTATCAATTATCCTTTTGTGGTTTTGTATTTTTATTATTTTTTCTTGACTTTTTAATCAGTATTGAAATCCTTCTTATAGGAAAGTAATTAAATCTTTTTAAGAAAAAAAATTGACATGAAAAAAGGATACTGATAATTTATATATATATTAAAAAATTAAAAGGGAAAATGATAAAAGAAATACGAAACCATATAAGAGTAATTGTGAAAATTCGCACTGGATGGTGAATGGAAAATGTAGCGGTTGGTTAGTGATTGCAAATCAAATTACAATCACTGAATTTCAGCAAGGTAAATTCACAAAAGAGGAAATAAATTATGCTTTTAATATATTGGTTTGGAATCTTTGCTAGCTGGTTTTCTTTTTTCTTTTTTTTTTTTGGAAATTGACTTCATTTATTTCGATTCTTGATTCCCTTCCTTAACAAGTTTAATGGGGGAATTTTTCGATGATTCCTTGTAATTTTAATTTTTATCACTTTCTCTTAATTTTTCTAATAAGTACTAATATTTGTTTTAGAGAAATAATTGATCATTTTTGAAGGAAAAATAAAACTAAATAAGAGAATATTGCTATTTATTAAAAAAAAAAGTTGTAAAATTATAAAACTGCATAAAGTAACTTGCAAATTTCATTTTATTTTGCTGAAAAATAAACAACCTGAATTTAAAATTTTGTTAGTTAACCCCCATTATTTGACATCTTTACCAATTCCCCCTAATGTTTTAACAAATATCACTATGCCCCTTGTATAAGGGTAAAGGACACTTTTAACCCAAAAAATTAATATTAAAAAGAGAAATATTGATATTTTTATAATTAAAAAAAAATTAGAAAAAATTAATAAAAACGCCAAACAACAGGAAGGCTATTATAACTGAGAGGACAGTTTAATTCTATATGCAAAACTATGAAATATTAATTTAATGTCTTAATTATTTTTGCAGAGTTTCAATAGCAAAGTAATGTTGTCTCGCAATGCATTTCTAGTTGATATTGTGAGCACAAGTATTGGGCGGGTTCTTAACATTACCTCCATTGAAAGTGGGAAATTGTGGAACGAAAATATTGATGTGTTGATCTTCAATTCATGGCATTGGTGGCTTCATACCGGAAGGAAACAACCGTAATATTCTTATTTTCTCACCCCCCCCCCCCCCCCCCCCCCCCCCCCCCCCCCACACCACCCCCCCATCCTCTCTCTTTTATTTTCATTTATATTTATGTCATTGTTTTATTGTTTGATTTAATTGATAATATTAATATGAATATTTTGTCAATATACCACTGCTTGTTTTACTAAGATTATTATAAATTATAATGCATGAATTCTCTTTCTATATCATGGATATAAGATTTATAACAATAATTTGAGAGGTTTAAGACTCGACTTTGTCACTCAAGTATATTAGGGACTATTTTGATAATGTTGTAGTTTTTAAAATAATCACTAGTAATTGAGTTAAAGATAAAGTGAATCAATTATTTTTATATGTAATTTAAAAATAAAATAAAATAAAGACTATATATACTATAGAAAAAATGACATTTGGACTCCAAACGTTTTAAAAATGGACATGTAGATCTCACCAGTTTCAAAAATTTCATCAACACTCTTATTAGATAATAATTCTTGTATATTTTAATAGTAAAAAGAAATTTGCATGTCCTTTTTCTAAAATATTAAAAGTTTAAATATCTTTTTTTCAATTAAAATTGATAAAAATTATTATCTATTAAGAGTGTCAATGAAATTTTTAAAACTGTATGTCTCGTTTTTAAAACATTAAGAGTTCAGATGTCTTTTTATCTATAATATACTTGTTGTATATATATTTTACATTTATACTTACTTTTATATGTATAGATAATATTAATATATTAGAGATAAATAAATGAATACTATTTAAATCAAACATTAATAAAAATAAATTTTTGAATTAAATTATAAAACATATGTTAAAATAAATTTTTGAATTAAATAATAAAACATATGTTAAAACACACTTACTAAAAATAATAATTCTCAAAATCATATCTTAAGAAGTAACTCTTTCTCTACTTCTATAAATCTTTTATAAGATGGGGTAATTTTGTTAAAAATAATTTGAATAATTTGTTAATACCTAAATTCATTTTTAACTTCTCAAAATTATTTTGGATCTTTTTAACAGTAAACCGAGGCAGATCCTGATGATATAAGATATTTTTAGATTGAATTTCTTTCATACAATCATTAGCAAAATATTTGATTATTATTCAAGAAATTATTTGTAAGTTCGATATATTTAAAAGTATTTTATAAGACTTTTGTATAGAATTTCTTTTTTTCTTTTCTCAATATTTTTGCTTTCTTTGAGCATTGTAGATGGGATTTTATTCAAGATGGAAATGAATTGATCAAAGACATGGATCGGTTGGTGGCCTATGGGAAAGCATTGAACACATGGGCTAAATGGGTTGACAACAATGTTGATCCAACCAAAACCAAAGTCTTCTTTCAAGGTGTTTCACCCGATCATAACGAGTAAGTACATGCCAAGCCTTAAGGTTTATTTGATATCACTTTTAGAATAATGTGTTTGAAAGTAAAAAAATAAGATAGAGGTTTATTAACATAAATTTTGTACACAAATTTTGAGCCATTCATAATGTTTTGAGCCATTCATAATATTCATAATTCTTTCTATCATTGAATTGTATCAAATTAATGACTATAAATTTTATATCTCAACTCATAAGTTAAACATCTTTATTAAGAAATAGATAATATATTAAAAGAATAATGTCACATTTTTTAAATAATATCCTAAATTTTTTATTTTAAATAACGTGTCAAACAATTATTAAATAATAAAATTATATAAATAAATTAAGTATCAAACAACTATTATATAATAAAATAATATAATGAGTAATTTTAAAATTCACATTATTTTATCACTTAATAATTACTTAAAACATTAATTTAAAATATCTTTCATGAAATATAGTAGTACTTATATTAAAAACAACTTAAAGTTTATTAATCGTAACAGTAAATTTTCATTTTGTATTTTTGTTTTTTAAACTGAAACAGTGGAGGTGACTGGGGGGAGCCAAATGCAAAGGCATGCACAAACGAAACAGAACCAGTAATAGGGTTCAAATATCCAGGGGGTCAGCACAAAGCAGAGATGGTGGTAGAGAAAGTGATAAGTAAAATGAGAAAGCCGGTGTATTTGCTGAATGTCACAACTCTTTCCCAGCTTAGAAAAGATGGGCACCCTTCTTTCTACGGCATCGGCGGCCACACAATCCCGGATTGCAGCCATTGGTGTTTGCCTGGCGTTCCAGATACTTGGAACCACCTCCTCTATGCCACTTTCATTCAAAATTAGTTTAAAACCCCCAAAAAAGGTCAAGATTAAAACCCTTCATCTTTGTTTCTTTGATGATCTTACGATTGATATCAAAGCGATTCTGAATAAATTGGTTTTTTTTTTTTTTAGTTGAAGAAGTAAAAATTAGATTCATTATCCTTGCTTTCAATCTTAATTGTGTGAAAAATTTTAAGTGCGGATGTGTTCAAGCTTTAAAATTTAGACCTTTTTTTTAAGGATAAAATCCACATCTAGTTCCCATTTTAAATTACTACATCTTACTATGGTTCTGACTCAACTCAAATTCAACATTAACTTTGATCTAACTCAAATTCAAAACTTAAATTTTAAAAATGCTAACATCAACCACAGACAATAAAGTGATTGTTACTTGATTTTTAAAAAAAGGGAATTGAACCAAACTAATCAATTTTTAATTAGTTCAATTAAAGTTAGTTTTTTGTCGATTTCATTTATTTAATATTAATTAATTTAATTCAGTTTAAAATTAAAAAATATATTTAAAATAGATTAAAAAATTTTAAAAAAAATAAAAACTGAATCGAACCGAACGGAATAAACTCAGTTGGTTTCGGGTGTTTGTACCAACCGAAAAATCGAAATTTTCCATCCCTAATTGCCTGATAATTAGGTGGTTGCTTTGATTAGATTCATATTTTAAAACGCGGGGACGTGAATGCTGGAAAAATGGCTCCTCAATTTGTGTTTTATTCGGACACAGTTGTTTTTTCTTATCATACAAATGGTATCGCAGCCACAACGGATCGATATTTTTTTCATAAAGGTTGATTCTATTACGAGGAACAAAATTTTATGATGCAAGGACCAATCTATTCTATTGCTAAGCTATCATTCAGAAAGTAATAAAATTTGTAAACGGTCTGGGCCTAGTTCTCCACTACTACCAAATTTAAATAGAAGCTAAACTTCTCGATACTAGTTGCCAATACAGCTTTTAGCTCTGTTGATTAAATGATACAAAATTTGTATCAAGTGACTATCATATTTGGAAAATTTTTGTTTCTTTGACACAGGATAGAAATCAGAACACAGGAATTGGGTTTAAAGTGGCCCCAGCTTCATTGTTGCACCAAGCTTTGCTGATAATGATTGTGTTTCTACTTTCATCAACCCCAGTTAATTTTTGTTGTCTTGAATTTTTAATATGGTTTGATCTCCATGGAACCAGAAATAACTTATCCATCTCTCCAAGATTGAGAACCTAAAAAACAATCTAATCTTTCTTCCACAAAACCCAAATCAATATGTTCTGTTTTACTAACAACAGTCTTGACCTCAAAATCATAAAAGCAACATATCACAGGAATTTTGTCGAAACACACTCCTTTGAATATCAATTTTGTTGATAGACTGTTTAACCGTTCTTGAAAAGCAACTTGATGCATTACATCTATAGAAACAACACTACAACTTGATGCAGAACCAAACAGATTAACAAACTGTCACAGAATCTTCGATGCATTACACAACTTCATCAAAAATTAATACAGTGCTCAAGAATAGAAAGCTACAGATAATGCATAAAAGCAGGATATACTCGCAAGGCATAGTGCTTGCAGTTTCCGATTTTGCAGAACAAAATCTCAGACAGACAACTCTGATTGAGAAATCAAGATGCCGTCAGTGTCTGCATAAAGCCATTCTCCATCGGAGATTCTTGTCCCAGCAATGGTAATTGGAACATGTTTCTCCCCAATACCCTTCTTATTGGCTTTCATTGGATGAGAAGCCACAGCTCTCACACCAATATCACAACCATTGATTTCGTCAACGTCTCTAATACAGCCATTCACCACTATTCCTGCCCATCCATTATTCTGGGCTTGTACAACAGGGTTGCCCCCCAATATTGCACATCGCAAACTACCACCTCCATCTACAACAAGAACTCTGCCATTACCTTTCTCCTCAAGAAATTCACGAATCAAAACATTGTCTTCAAATACCTTGAGGGTAACTATTGGTCCAGAAAAGACTGGGCGCCGGCCATATATCTGAAAAATTGGTTGGAGTGCACGTAGCTCGCCGCTCACAATCAACTGTGGATTTGCATCACAAACTTCGGCAGTCGTAACAAATGCCATTTACTTCAAACACCTCCAGAAAAGGAAATAAATACACATTAGTCTGCTTTACAGTCATTTAGAAAAGACAGACATTTGAATATCAGTCATAATCCATAATGTCATTCCATATTTTCAATAATGAACCAAAGCTTGGAACCAGAGTATAAGTATCCATACTTTCCAAACCATTGAATAATAATAAATTCTGAAACCCAAATGATAAAAGAAAGACAACAATTTCAATCAACTAGGAAGATGAGAATTAGCTATTTGATGTCTATTTTATAAATATAAAGAAGGACCTTGTATCTAAACTATTTAAAGAGAATACTGCAAATTCCAACCAAATAGGTCCTAATAAACCATAGAACCTTCACAAGGCATAATTTATGCTAAAAAACCCAAATCATTACAAAATCATGACAAAGAATGCATGATACAACACTCATGTGGAAGTTATGCATTATTGAACCAAAGCATGGAACCAGAGTATAAGTACCCATACTTTCCAAACCATTGCATAATAATAAATTCTGAAACCCAAAAGATAAAGGAAAGCCAACAATTTCAATCAACTGGAAAGATGAGAATTAGTTATTGGATGTCTATTTTATAGATATAAAGAAGGACCTTGTATCGAAACTATTTAAAGAGAATACTGCAAATTCCAGCGTAATAGGTCCTAATAAACCATAGAACCTTCAAAGGAATAACTTATGCTGAAAAATCCAAAACACAGCAAAATCATGACAAAGAATGCATGATACAACACTCATGTGGAAGTTATAAGACATTCCACTCTTACATCGCTGCTCAATAAGGCAAGGCAAAATTCGATGGGCATTTTAACTAAAAGACAAAGCCAGTATATTTCTCGCTGAAGATTTTATATGACTTGTTCATCAACCATAGACTCAAGACCAGTGATAGATTTGCAAGCCAAAAGTTTTCCTTCAGGCGGTTGCGTCACTATGACCCACAAATTCCAAATCATTTTCTTGTACTATAGCATTTACCTAAAGCTTTTCAATGCTCCATAATAAAATTCAGCTACAATATAAAATCACTATAGCAATAGATCTAATGTTAATTAACATGGTCAGTAGAACTAGAAAGTCAGAAAATATATTATCTATGAACATATCAGGAAAGACAGTATAAGTGCATGTAGATGTAAATAGGCAAAAAGTAATGGGTCAAGGAATGCAATCCAACAAGTGGAACAAAGTATTAAATGCAGCAAACATGCAATTTCAACAGGACAATGAAAATCTATAAGACTCCGAACTTGACCGATCTGAGTCAAAAAATATATCCAGAAGTAGCATTTAAAAAAGTATATATATCTAAGTCTATATTCCACATCAAGAAATGACCTGAGAAAACACCTAATAACTCTATCCATACTATTTCAAGTCAAGCAAAATAACCTTTCCCAATTTTGCTAGCAGGCCATAAGTACAGATAAATTTATAGATTTGTTATAACTACGGTAGATAGAGATTGTGGAAATGCTTAGAAAATATAGGCCACCGGAAAAAATCTCTGACATCAATCAACAAGATATTGTAGCAATTACGATCAAATGCTCAATTTTTGTGATTTACTGAGATTAAAAAGCAGAAACAAGAAAAAATTTTAAGTTGAATCTAATAACTATTGAAGCAAGATAAATTAATTAGTGAATACATAATGTTCAATAACTGCAGCTAATCGGCTAGATAAATAACAAAATAGCAATAATTTTTATAAAAAAAAAAGTCCAGCCAAATAAATCAATCTAAATTTCCGGCGCGTAATTTTCACCTATGATCGAACGATAATTCGATCAATCATTGGCAATCAAGAGTATCAAGAAAATCGAATCCATAATTTCACAAATCACAAACAATTTCTACGATTATGATCAAGGTATCGACTATTGATCGAAAGGGCATGATTTACCTTGGATCGTACCAAATACTCGAAACGCTCCGATTCAGGAATATGCAGTTCGTTACAGTTATTTGAACAAAAACGGAAGAGATTTAGAGACAGAGGGAAGGAGAGTGATTGGCATCACTGAATCTGAAGAGATTTTTGAGAGAAGAAAAGCGTATGGTACAGGGCATCGAATCTCAATTCTGCTGTAAAGCGCGTGCCATATCTATTTTTTATTTTTTTATTTACTCTTTTTTTAACCCTTTTTTTACAGCTAGACACGAAAAGTAATTTTTTTACAGCTATATTAAAATTTTCACAAACATATAATTAATTATTTATATGTTCATTTAAATAATTCATTTAAGATAAAATAATAATTAAATATTTAATAACTATTATTAAATAGTAATAATTTTATTTATAATAAAAAAAGACTTAAATACACATTCTACCATCATAAAATGTGTATCATTTTTTATATATTGAATATTGTAATTGTAATTTATTTATATAGAACATTTTACTTATTATTTTAATAATTAATTAATAAAACATATGATCTTAAGACAACCCTTTACCCCCAAATGTTGCCTTAACAACCACTCAAAGGGTTATATAAATATTTAACTCTTGTATTTCTTTAACTTCAATAAAATTTTCTTCATATCACTTATATTTACTTAATAAAATAGATCAATTAGATCATGTTAAGTTTTAAAAATATTTCTTCATATCACTTACAACCACCCATCTACTAGAAGTTTTTAAGAATTAAAGTGACTTGTGGAAATTAAAATTATATTTTAATTTAAAAAATTAATATCATTGATTACAAATTCATGTTATAGTATTTTTGTTATATCAATTGTTCATAATTTTAAAACTATTTCATTATTTTTGTATTTTTATTTTAACTTGGAAATATTTATATAAAATAAATCTTGATTCATAATTAGTATATTTAATAATTCTGGAAATATTTAAATCATATATTTACTAAAACAAGTAAAACTTTTAACATGCTATTGCTAGCTACTTCGTTAAAGGTAGATAGAATATTAAGGCCAATTTAATTTTCGATCGAGCTGAATGAGCATTTTTACCAAAATAAATAAAATTTGTATTTGTTGTCCACGCGCTTAATGGCGACATCAAGAAATAAACGTTGGATGTGGGCCATGTGGCTATTTAATAGTGATGGCTACATTGCTCTTGTCAGAATTTCTCTCTGATCAGGTGCGTTGCACCTCATATCCATGCGATTAATGATTCCGACTCCATTTTTTTTTTATTAATATTAAATTTTAATTTATATTTATAAATTTTAATAATATAAAATTAATTTATATTATAATAAAAAAGAATCAAATTAATAAATTACAATAATATGATAATATTTTTTAATAATATCAATAATAAAATAAATTTTTAAATAAATAATAAATAAAATAAAAAATTAATTAATATTCTAATGCATATTATCATTAATCATCCTATTAATTGTTTTATTATCTCTTATTAAAAGTAATAAGATTGAAATTTTAATTTTAAAAACAAATAAATTACTTTTATCTTCTTATTAATTTCATTGAAATAATGCAATACATTGTTTAATATAATTAAACTTACAAAAAATTAAATTAAAATTTATTTCATTAGTATCTTCAATAAATATGTGACATTAAATTTTTATTAAAAAAAATTAAATATAAACTTAATAATAAAAATAAATCATATATAAATTAATTAGTTAAAATTAAATAAATTAAATCATCTTATCCCTACCTCATTCGAGACGGCCCCATAAAATCCCATCTTCGCGGAATATTTTATAATCCCTATATATTTATTTAATAAATAGATCAATTAGATAAAGTTAAATTTTAAAAATATTTTTTAATATCACTTACAACCACTCATCTGCTAGAAGGTTTTAAAAATTAAAGTAACTTGTCAAGTAAATTTATATAAATTAAAAGTATATTTTAATTTAAAATTTTGATATTATTGATTTACAAATTCGTGTATAATATTTTTGTTATATCAATTGTTCATAATTTTTAAACTATTTCATTATTTTTGTATTGTAATTTTAACTTGGAAATATTTAAATAAAATAAATATTGATTTATAATTAGTATATTTAATAATTCTGGAAATTAAATCATATATTTACTAAAATACTAGCTACCTCGGGAAAGGCTGATAGATTATTAAGGCCAATCTAATTTTTGGTGGAGCTGAATGAGCGTTTTTATCAAAACAAATAAATTTTGTATTTGGGGATGTTATCCACGCGCTTAATGGCGACGTCAGGCAATAAATAAGATGTGGGCCATGTCGCTGCTAAATAATGGCGTAATGGTGCTACATTGATCATGTCAGAATTGAACTCAAATCAGTGCGTGGCACCTGATATCACATGCTCTTTTATTATCATTAGGGATTTTATGGATTAACTAATATCACAAACATTTAAGAATTTAAAAGATCATCAATGACTCAACCGTTTGGAAAAATATGTACTTATACCAACAGTTAAAAATCTACAGTTAAATTTAAAGGATAATAAAGTCGTTTTATATTTTTTAAATTCAAGCTCGGAGAAAAAAAAAGGAAAATAAAACCAAAAAAAAAAAAAAGAACATGGGGAAAGATTTGGATGTCGTCCTTCAGCTTAGTTTTTGTGGTTTACTAATAAAAACACACCACATAGATATAACTCTCTTCCTCCATTCAAAAGCTTATCATTTCACAATGTGTTTTGCTTCTTAATGTTCGAAAAGCGTCGACAAAATTGAGAAAATATTAAACAATTAAAGCTTGTTTTGGATTTTTTTTTTATGAACAAGAGGCGAATGTGAATATGGGTTGTGGCTCTTGCCTCTACCTATGCAGGTTCAACTTATTATGATTTAGGATTCTTGGGGTATCTAAAACTAAGTCCATTCAATATGCTCTTGCCTGGGTAGGATCAAGCGATTCATTGAATTATACTTGGTTTAGTTTAGATGATCATACTTCAAACTCTAGGGGAAGCAATTGATGAATTTTCTTTTAGTAATTATTAATATTAATGATTTAAGAAAAATAAAAAAATTATCATAGTAAAAGGGTATAAATATCAAATTAATTTTATAATTATGAAAATTTAATCATTTGCTTCACATAGAATCTATTTAATTTGATAGAATATTTCTAACGGTTGGACATTTATACATATTTTTCTAAACATTTAGATTTTGTTGTCAATTTTTTAAACTCTTTAGTATTTCTAATATTAATTAATACTCTAAGGGTATTGACGATAATACCCCTTATTATTATTTGATATTTGATATTACATCAAGGTCATCTGATATTAAATTAAGAAAATTTGAGACATGATATTACTTCACTTTTATACTAAAGCACGCTTGAAAATACGTTCTACACGGGGAGGAGATATGCTCCACAATGGGAAGGAGGACCCTACACAGAGAAAAGAACACCCTTACAAAGAGGAAAAAAATTATTACACAATACCAACATCTGTCAAGGCTTGAATCCTTGACCTATAATCAGGAAGATGCACTTTTAAAGAGTGTTTGCTGCTAGGGCAAGTACTCGGGTGCATCACCGTCGTCGTCGTCGTTATCATCATCATTGTTGTTATGATGATGATGATTATTATTATTATTATTATTTGACATTTAATATTACATTAGAGCCATTTTATATTGAATCAAAAAAATTGAGACACAATATTACATCACTTTCATATTAAAGCACGCCCAGAGATACACTATATAGGAAGGAGATACACTCCACAATAGAATGGAGGACTCTACATAAAAATAACACCCCTATAAAAAAGAAAAAATTTATTACATAGTATTGGCATTCGTCAGGACTCGAACCTCGACCTATGGTTAGAGAGATGCACTTCTAAAGAGGGCTTACCGTTAGCCAAGCACTCAAGTGCATCATCATCATCATCATCATTGTTGATGATGACGATGATGATGATGATGTTGTTGTTGTTGTTGATATTGTTGTTTTGGACAATAAATTTTTTTTTTTTTAAAATAAAGGAAAATGGATATATAAACCTCTAAGTTTTGCCATAGTTTCCTTATAGACCCCTGTCTTTTAAAAATGGCTATGTAAATCCCTATCAAATGATGGATTTTATCTCTTTTAACAATGAAAATTGAAATTTTATTTTTTAACAGTCAAATAGGTTAAATTGTAGAAAATACTATTATGCCCTTATATTTAAAGTAGAAAGTATTGTTGTACTCTTGTATTTAAAATAAAAGGATAAAAATACACACACTTTATGGGACTCAAAATAGACCTATAATTAGATTCCAAACACCTTAACCGTTAAGCTACAAGTGCTTTGTTGATATTAAGTTATCCACTATCTATATATTAAATATAGCAACATAGACAAAATTGAATGAAATAAAAAATTAAAATTGAAAATAAATTCAATAAATTAAATTTAAAAAACTAAAAAAAGAATCAAGCGGCCACCAGTCACTAATGACCACGTTTATTGATGATCTATGATAGATGGATTCAAAATTTACATCATCAAACTCTAAATTTTAAAATCTACACAATTGTATGGTTATTTTTGTCAATAGAACATCAGAGGAGGGTCAAAATTGAAAACAAAGTGACATCTACCATTTCCCTATCGCCAAATAGCAGCGAGTAGAGATGCACCACCACCACTGTCATAATCACTGGTTGGCGATCTAATGGATGGAGGTGCATTGCCACCACCATTATAGTCGCCGATTGGCAATTTAGTAGATAGAGGTGACATCGTCGATAGAGGTGCACCAAAATTTATGATAGATGGATTCAAAATTTACATCATTGAACTCTAAATTTTAAAATCTACATAATTGTATGGTTATTTTTGTCAATAGAACATCAAAGAAGGATCAAAATTGAAAACAAAGTGACATCTACCACTTCTTTATCGCCAAATAGCAGCAAGTAAAGCTGCACCACTACCACTGTCATAATCATTGGTTAGTGATCTAATGAATGGAGGTGCATTGCCACCACTATTATAGTCGCCAATTGACAATTTAGTAGATAAAGATGACAATGCACCTCTATTCGCTGCCATTTGGCAGTGGAGATATGGCAACTAATGATTATTTAAGATGCTATATTAAATATATAAAAAGTATATAAACTTATTGTCAATAAAACACTTGTAACCTAATTGTTAAAATGTTTAACTTCTTATAAAGGTCTTAACTTTGAGCCTCATTGAGTGTACGTGAGCTTTTTTCCTCTATTTTTTGTCTTTAAGGGTAAAATGAGCATAACATCCCTAATATATAAACATAATAGTAATTTTTATGAGTTTGATCATTTGACTATTAAAAAAGACAAAATCTATCGTTTGATAAGAGTCATACCTTTTGTCTTTTAAGGGTAAAATATATATAACAATCCTAATACATAGTATAACAGTACTTTCTACAAGTTTAACCAATTGACTATTAAAAGAGACAAAATTTATTGTTTGACAAGAGTCTTTTTTTTTTTTTATAATCTTTAAAGGTAAAATGGGTATAAAAAACCTAATATAAAAGCATAACATTACTTTTTACAAGTTTAACCATTTGACTGTTAAATGAGACAAAATTCGTTGTTTGATAGGAGTTTGCATGATTGTTTTTACAAAATGGGGGTCTGTAAAAAAATTAGGTCAAAACTTAAGGGTTTATATATTATTTTTCTGTCTATTTTTGCTGCTTAATGGTAAAATAAGTATAATAATTCTAATACATGAGGCATAACAATACTTTTTATGAGTTTGACTATTTGACCGTTAAAAGATATGGAATTCGCCATTTAATAGGAGTCTTATTTTTTTGTCTTTAAGGGTAAAATGAATATAACAATCTTAATATATAAGTATAACCACACTTTCTGTGAGTTTAACTATTTAATTGTTAAAGAGACAAAATTTATCATCTGAGAGAAATTTACATAACCCTTTTTAAAAAATAGGGTTCTACAAAAAAATTAAATCTAAAATTTATATTTTCATTTTCCTTAAATAAAACCATAAATTCGATATTTATCAAGACTCCAACCCACGCATCAATAGAAAAAATAATGTACTCACGCAAGATTTATTACTAAGGTTTGTGTAACACCTTTAAATATGACTCAAAAAATTAATATATTGACAACTCTTTTTTTTAAAATTATAATAAACTTCGATCAATATAAGATCTACGTAATAGAAAGTCTTTCTCGCCTTTATTTATTAGAGAAATTAAAATAATAATTTTTTTAGCTCTCATTAAAATAACAGATCGGCTGCCAATTTGTGCACTAGTGGGGGCGATGTAAGTCCCCCATTTAACAGTGGTCGGTGATGGTCGTCGCCCTTCACCACCTTTTTTGTCAACTTTTTAGTTTTTTTTATCAAAAATGATCCACCACTGTATAGATCAGAAAAAATAAAGTTTAATGATGTAAATTTTAATTTTTTTATTATCACCATTATCGAAAAACGACAGCCGATTGTTATTTTTCGGTGACAGTATCAAATTTTTTTATTTATTAAATCTATTTTATTAAAAATATTACTAATTAAGCGATGACACATGTTATTGTAACAAATTCCATTATGATACGTGTTTATTTACATAAATTTCTACCTTTTTACATGTTTGTTATTATTACGAATAAAATAGTAAAAATATAATAAAATAAATTTTTCATCTAAATAAACAACAAAAACTAACAGATTAAGATAACATTGAGTATTTTAGATTTAATTGAAATAAAATTGTCAATTAGCTTAAAATATTGAAATAATTTATCATTATCCCATCACATAATAACTAAAAAAAAGAATTTAAAATTAATTAAAATGTACATATAATTATGAAAAATCCACGATCAAGAAAATGGGTAAACAATTGTTTCATACCCAATATGATGACGTATATTACTAGTCAAAGATACAAAAGAATGCGAGGTGTATTTTAAATTTTCTTTTTTTAAAAAACAAAGAGATAAGAAAACATTATAATTGTTAAGAGATTTAGGTAATTAAAAAAAAATGAGTAATGTTATATTTTTTACACAATATTTTAAATTAATGTATTAAATAATTATTGAGTGGTGAAATAATATAAATTTAAAATTATTTATTATATTATTTTATTATTTAATAATTACTTAATACATTATTTAAAATAAATAAAATAAAATTCTATTTAAAAAGTATTACATTATTCTTTTAAAAAAATTAGTAATTTATAATTAAATTTTTTTTTGAAACAATTAAAAAAACGTGGGGTTGAAGAGAAAAAAAAGTGGGGGTCAAATAGGACCACTCATTTTTTAAGAATTTTTGGGCCATGAAATTTTTGCAACATTGACAAACAACATTTTAACATCCATCCCAAATTGTTCATATATATATATATATATATATAATATAAATAAAGTTCTAATTAGGAGTGGACACCACTTCGGTTAATCTACGAATTGAATTTAAATTTTTAATTCAGTTCAATATTCGGTTTAATTTTCTTAAATTTTCATTTTTAATTCAGTTTAGGCTAAAAAAGTATACTAAAAATAAATAATAAAAAAACAAATTCAAACCGATTTTTAATTCAGTTTAAACTAAAAATATATACTAAAATAAATAATAAAAAAATAAATTCAAGCCGATTTTTAATTCAGTTTAAACTAAAAATATATACTAAAAATAAATAATAAAAAAACGAATTCAAATCGAACTAAACCAATTCGATTCAATTTAGATGAATTTGAACCGATCGATTCTAATTTCGATTCAAGTTAGAACTAAACCAAAATTAATTCTGCCAATCCTTAATCCCAACCTTTTTTTTTCTCAAGGCAAGGTGCAAATATATTTTTATAAATAAATTTATAAGGTACAATTTTACAAAAAATATTAGAAAATTTGTTTTTCAAATTTGTACATTACTGTTTCACTAAAACAAATATTTAAATTCACTCAAAAATATCTTTACATTAGTGGTATTCAAGAAAAGTCATTTGAAAATGAAAATTGTGTAAATATGCTTAGTACTCCCAATTGAAAATCTTATCCAAAATTTGAAGGCAAAAAAAAGTTTCATTTATTTTTAAGTCTTGTTTCTCAAAGCTAACATAAACGGATTTAAATACAAATTTGATACTGTCCTATGGTTTCGGATTTGAAGAACAAAACAAAATCATAGTCAGAAATATGCAACATAAAACCAACTGTTAATAGCACCTGCAATACAGGAGATATCACAAAATTGCAACCACATTATCGTTACTTCAGATCAAAAAAAACATATTAAGGGTAAAATCGAACACAATTAGAGGATATTTGATATGAAAACAAGAAGAAAAAAAAAAGCAAGGTTTTATTTTTAGTTAAAACATGTATAAAATCCAAATTACAAAGACCATCAAGTTTCCTCGCATAAACTTCGAATTTAACAATATAATGCCACAGCAGAAGTTGCATATACGACGACTTCGACAAAAAGCCAATCTGTCTAGAAATCTCGCAAGTCCAAAATTTATTGGAGTAAAGATACTAATACGAAAATATTGTGTTTCAATAGACTGCAGCCTTCCTAAGTTAACTTGTGAATGATTTGCATGTCAGAGGCTTCCTTGAGAGTACCTTTTTCGACATGATCCCACCACTTGAACAAGAAATTGTCCACGACCAGTCTGAACCAAGGAGACAGCTTCAAACCTTCCTCTCCAGCATCTGCTTTCCTCAAAAGCTCCTTGAGTTGTTCCCGGTTGACATATTTAACATCAGCTACTTCATCAGGGTTTGGATTGACAGTAACATCTCGGACAATGAAGAGTAGGTAATCAACTGCAAATTAAGGAGAGAAATAATAGTCAACATGACAGCTTAAAAACTTCCCGAGTGTAAAAGTTAAATCCCTGACAGCAATCTTAATTTGATAACTGGTTTTCAAACACAAAAGTATGAGCCACTGTTGGTACTGTTAGTAGAATTTATATAATTTACCACTAGATTGATCAATCTCCTCAATTTGATGATTAAAATAAGACACCAGTCAAAATGAAGTATAAAAGAGATCAAGCTGGAGTAATTACGTTCATGTTCCCCCCACTTTCCATCAGAAGGTGCCTTGTACAGGATGCGACCCAACGGAATGAACTGATCAACTGGCACATCTTCCGCTGGAATGCCCAGCTCATCCAAAAGCTTTCTTTGTGCAGCATTCCTCACCCCTGATAAATAAATGAAAGGAAATCAAAAGGGCATTCAGATAAGTTGCAGTAACAGAGGACAAATAGACTGTGCATAGAATTTACAGACATGTAAATATACATACCAAGAGCATTCTCATCAATGAGCTCAGATTCGCGGTATAGAGGATGACTGCAGCAGGTGTTTGTCCACACTAGAGGGAATGTCACTTTTGTTGCAGAGCGTTGCTGTCCAGAGGAGATAGATCAAGTGACCAAGCTCAAATATTCAGTAAATGTTGGGAGTAGGAGTATAATTAAGCATGCAATTCACCACAAAAAAATTTAAGAAAAACAGGATGTGTTTGAGAGATAGTGACATACAGCTTGATGTTGATCCTTGCATAACAGGTCAAGTATATATCTTACTGAAGGCCCTATGAAGCATTTACTAAAGTTACCTTGTGATGATTGTTAATTATGTATCTTTACAAGCATTAGTGCCATAAACTGATATTTGCATCCCATTATTTTAATTTTTACAGCCTAAAGTCCAGCTAAAAATGAAGGATGCCTCCGTAAAATATGCAGGGAAATTCATAAGACAGTGGTAGCACAACTTTTTAGATTTACATATGATAACAAAGAGAATGGCTACAAAGATCTCCCAGAACATCATGTCAAACTCCAAAAAAAGACAATCAAATGCAAGCCCATAGGATAGAGCAAAAGATACCTGAAGGAGTAACTCATATTTCGAGTTGAACAAAAATACACTAAAAGCTCTGTGTAGCAAATTTAACGATTCAATCTTTTCCATCAAGTGACCTGCAAATAATCAAAAGCTTCAGTTTAGTTTAAATGCGAGAGAATAAAGCACTGATACAGATCGAAATGCAGCACTATATTTCCAAAGCATACGGGCAAACTGAGAGAAAACACCTTTTAACAAATCCCTGTGGAAAGAAAAGAACATGAAATTTGGAATCGTAATTAAATATTTCAAACTAACACAGAAGAATCTAGCTCTTTTACGTTCCTCTACTCCCTAAAACATTGAGGTAATTATAAAAGGAGACACAATGCAGATGTGATCATTGCTTTCTTAATAGTCAACTACTTTGTTCGTGATTGTCAAAAATATATAAAAAAAGAAATTGCGGGTGAAATTATAAATGGACAGACAATTAAGCCACAGTTGTCATACATACAATCAGCCTCAAGAACAAGAACAAACTTAGCAAAATGTCATATGATAACATTCAATGCATTGCTTTAAACACTTGAAAGATAAGAATACAATGTAACGATTACTTACAGTTGTATTTGTTTTCATGACCAACAACACGATCATTCTCATCCACCAAAATGCATCTGCAAAAGGTTTCAATCAAAGATCGTGAGAACTTAGCAAGCAAGTAGCATTTACACCATCAGAAAATTTAGAATCTGTACACGTACATACAAAAATTTACACACAAACAATGCTAGATAGACAGAGAATTGATAAATGGACAAACAGGTCGCAAGAACATGATCCAATTTATATTCATTTAAAATTCTTTCAACCAAAATTGCTCTCGCTGATTTAAACTTGGTAGTCGTTTCTAATACAACTTATGTGTTCTGAATCGCATACCAACATTTCTATGCATAAGTTAATTTTTTTTTTAAATAATATTCATTTGCTTTCGATCAAATAATCGCGATCGTCAATCATAATTCTCCTTCAAAACAGGCACCGGTAGATATTTCCCACATAATCTGGCCAGTCAAAATACGGTACCCACCCAGTTCTACTTAAGAAAATATAAAATAATGATAATATTATTATTATAATTAATAAATAATTCAAAATCAAATCAAATAAATCAACAAAGCTTACATTTTAAAAGAGCAGATTAACTAAATCATTTTTCTTTCTTAAAAAGTAAATAAATAAACTAAAAAAAACAAATGAAAAAATCATGTAAAATATAGATTCTCTGAATAGCAATCCAATCAGTTGCGATTAGATAATTACAAAAACAAAAGTAAAACTGTAAATAAAAATTAAGAAGATTCAAATCTCACTCGTCTTCAAACATGAGACGTCTCTGAACAGCGTCCATGCCGGCATCGGGGGCGTCACCCATGGCAGTGGTTGTGGAGGCGGAGCAGCGTGCGAAGGAAGATGTCCTCAGGGACAGAGGACTGGAAATAAAAGGAAATCTAGGGACGAAAGGGGAGGAGAAAAGGAGCGGAGATTTTGAGAAAGAAGAAGAACAACAAGAGGAAGAGCTCGGTAGTAGTGAGGAGGAGAGTCTGGTGGTTGTGAGATTATAAAGAGCAGACATTTGGACTGCGTATGGCACGTAACCAGAATCTGCCGTTATTCAACTCCTATTTATTTTAATCATTTTCCTTTTACCAAAATGGGCCATACTTTCCATAACTCATATTACAATTTTGCCCCCTTAGTTAAGTTTTTTTTTAATTTTAATAATGCCCGCAAGCTTGTATATCGAATAATAACTTATTAAATAATTATTAAGTTCAGTAAGTAATTTTAAATTTTATATTATTTTATTATTTAATAATTAATTAATACAGCATTATTGAAAATATAACTTAAAATATATTTGAGATTTGTTACATTACTCAATTAATTTATGACATCTCCAATTTTTAAAATAAAATTGAGTATAAATAAAAAGTATAACGAGAAAATGTAGTTTTTTTTTTTTTGGTGAGAGATATTATAAGAGGTGAAAAAAAATTGAATCAACCGAATTGAATTAAATTAATTTAATTTTAGTGATTCGATTTGGGGTTAGTTTTTGATTAGTTCTTTTTTTTTTTAAATTGAACAATTTAATTTTAAATTAATTCAATTTGATTCGTTTTAATTTAAATTAAAAAAATACATTTAAATAGATTAAAAATTTAAAAATAACTAAAATTTAATCGAATAAAATCAAGCAGATTCAATTAGGTTTTGCTTGAATCGATGGATTTCATTTTTATCTAAAACCAAACTAAAATCAAATTCCCCCACCCATAATTATTATAACATTTACATTATTAGTTTTATAAATTTAAATTACCAATTGAGATATCAAAAATCATTTTTAGAGTAATGTTTTCATATATTAAGTCAAACCACATGGATTTTGTGGTTTAAGCTATTTAGCACTAGAATGTACAAAATTATATAAACTTCGAATTAAATGAACGAGTTTAGGCTGCATAGCACTACATTTTCAAATTAAATTTACCAATAAAAGTAAAGTTAAATTTCATAGAAGAACTCAGTGTTTGCTCACCTAAAATAAACATCATTTAAAAACCTTATTCTTTGCCTAAAAATTCAATACAAATTCAATGTTTGGTTACACGTCACCAATAACACAGTATATTTAGTTAAGTTAATGTTTAAATATTGGTTTTTTTAGCCAAAAAAAAGCGGAAATTAGGGTATAATGGTAAAATCCTTTCTCTCTATATTTTCTTTTTTTGAATTTGATTTTAACCATAACAAGACCGACATTTGGAGATGCTGTGTTTTGTTGTGGACTTTAAAATGAATGAATAACGTGATAACAAGATTAGGCAATGGATACTTGTATTTGTTAATAAGGCTAAGGACAACAAAACAATGTCATTCATTAATTTATTTAACTTAAGTGGAACCCATTTGAGTTTATCCTTAATTTTTTTTTCTTTTGACAAGCTATTTATCATTAATTTTGAGAAAACCAAAAAAATGTTTTTTTAATTATATAATACAAATTTTAATTTCTTTTTCTTTTGAAGAAACAAATTTTAATTTCTTAAAAGCAATAGATTACAAAATATTTTAAAAAATTATAAAATATTAACAATTAGGATAGGTCTTATTACACCATTTTTTTAAAAAAAATAAATTGAGATTAAATTGACATATAATTAAGAATCTAAAAATTACTTTAAATATTACATTAAAAAAATTTGGCTTATGAAACTTAACCTTAAAAGATTACATTACCTTTGACTAATGATTTATGTAGATTTGTTTTTAAAGATTTATGTAGAATTTGATAATGAATAAATCACTATAAATATTCAAGCATGTTATAAGAATTTGGTGATTTAAAATTGAGTTCAAATTTGATTTTGAATTGAAGGCCAATGAGGAGTCGAAATAAAGTTAATGACACGTTAGATGAACGAAAAAGTGTCGAAAATAAAAAGTTAGAAGCGAAGAGAGGCTTTGAGCGTGAGAGGATCCAATGCCATATCGCAATGGTGTTCAGGCACCAAAATAGACGCTTAAGCGCCAACTTTCACAATTTTTTCTAATTGTAATAGAATTGCATCTCAAAGTTAATTTTTGAATTTTTACATTGCATAAACTCTTATTTCAATGAAAAATAATGTTTCTATAAATCTTTTGAAGCATATATAAATTTTTGTAACCCATTAAAATTACAATGCATCAACACGAAAAATAATAGAAAGTTTAAGCAGCTCTAAAGCGCTAGTCAAGTAGAAAAGTATCTTGCTAGTACTTGAATATTAGATGCATAGGATAGCACTGATAGATTTTATATAAGAGTTTGTGTATTGATGTATTTTTTTAAAGTCTCTTATTTTAAATTTTTATAATATCGAGTTCTTTTTAAATTGAATAAAAGTAGTTAAGATTCTATAATCCAACAAGAATTTAGACATTTATTATTGAACTATAAATATTCTGATGTATTGTATAATTGATTGTTTATTTATATTGTGTGTTTGAATTTTTTTAATTTTTATTTTATTTATGAGCAATTTTTTTACATATATTAAAATTTTAAAATATTTAATTCCAACTTAAAATATTAATTTTACATATATTTAAAATTTTAAAATATTTAATTCTAACTTAAAATATTAAAGTGCATAAAAATTTTAACAAAAATAATTTCATAAATGAGGACCTAACCTAATTTCCCAACGGATGTAAAAGTCGGGCCTTACACGCGGATATGTAACTTGATATAAAGAATTGATTTGACAATTGAGAAAAGCTGCCATTGTTTATAACGGAAACAAACTGATCATATCTCCGCCCACCAACCATCGTTGGCGTGGGTTAGTCTCAAGTCAAATTTGGCATATATTTTAGTATCAAACTCAATTGTGCTTTATGTTGGACATAATAGATGCCTTTTATTGACTAAACTCGTGCAATTTTGCTTTTTTTTTTTGTACCTATCGGATTTGTTTAAGGGACGGAATAATGTTCAGGTTTAAAGGTTAGGGTGTAGACACTATAAAAAACTTTCAAAGTTAATAAATATGTAATTATAATTTTAATCTATTACAATAGAGATGTTATATTTTAACTTTTATTAAATTTTTATTGTGACAGTTTAACTTTTCATAATATAAAATTTTAATATTTTTATTTTAATTTATATATTTTGGTCATCTCCTAATATATTGGTGAACATATAAATAAGATTTTTATTTTAAAAAAAAAACGTTGAGAGAAGTTTTTTTTTTGACATAGCGGAAGGAGATTTAAACACTCAGCGTCGAGAGAAGTTTTATTTAAGTTGTAAAATATATATGTTTGAAGTATTAATAAGTCTTATTCTCTGTTGAGAAAAAAAGAAAGATGTTTTGTAAATAAATATATCTTTAGGGCATTCATCTAATTTAGCTAACTATGATATTTTCTAATTTTTGTAGTAAAAATTTTAATAATTTGATTAAAAACATACCATTCTTTTTATATATGAGTCCCCCTCTTCCAAAATTTAAATATAAACTTTATAATATTTTTTTTTTAAAAAAATACACTTAAGATTTTGAGATTTTGAAAATTTGAATTCAATTATTCAATATGAAAATATTACATTGCTACAAGAAAGGTGAAATTGATATATAGTTTTTTATGTTCTAATTTTTTTTGTCATTTTGTATTATTTTAAAATTTATTTATATATATTTAGATCAAAATTAATATTTATAAATAAATATATTGTCTAAAACGAAAACATTGTGTAATAATATTAATTATTGATTACGAAATAAAAGAACCAGAAAAATCGAGCTGCAGAAACGCCTTTTATCGCGCTACTGCTGAATTTACATTTAATTGGCTTAAAAGCAATTGGCATTCAATTATTAAAACAACAATTGACAATTCAAATAAATGCAAGCATATTTAAAAATAAATAAATAAATAAATGTCAGCAATTGAGGTACTGAAACAATCGCGCTAGCAATTAAACAATTAAAAGCAATTGCTGTCTTTTTAGCAAATCTTATTTGCTTAAAATAAGAAGAATGGCTTGACAAAGAGGCAATTCGCTGCGCGCAATAACAACTTATCACGCAGAGGTAATTTGAGCGTGATAAATTGTTATCCCACTATTTATTTGGCGATGGTAATTTATCGCGTTGGGGTGCGATAGTGCGATAATTTTTTATCTGGTGATAAACTTTATATATTTTATATATTCAATAAACTTTAAATTAATACAAAAAAAAACATAAAAATAAATTAAAATATATAAAAAAATATCTATCTTACTTGTGATTCTTGTTGAATGGTTAAATTCAAATTTTTAAAATTTTAAATGTTTGTATGTGTTTTTTTTTTTAAAGAATGCGATTATTTGGATATCAGAAGGGAGGATTCATGTAAGAGAAGGGTATTTTTGTCAAATTATTAATTTTTTGACTATAAAAATTAAAATATCTCATAATTAGTTAAATTAGATAAGTGTTTCAAAAATATAATTATTTATGAAATTTTCAAAAAATTGTTTTATTTCCCTCGGAATATTTCTCTGTCCCGTAACTTTGGGGCCCTTCCTTCTCACCCCTACGCAGTCGCGTTATTGTGGGCTCATGGGCCTAAAAATCTAAAAGGGCCTTAAGTTAATAATCTTTTTCATTTGGACCTTAACAAATATATTGAGTCAACTTTAATGGTCACAATCGCAAGTGCTATATGGTATAATGGTATTACTTTCTAAAAGTTTTGTTTTTCGATTTGTACGAATAAAACGAAAATAATAATGTTACATATTCGAAGTTTAAATTCTAAATTTTAAATTTAAAAGATGTTAAATAATTATTAAATAATTAATTTTTATAATTTTTAAATTTATTTATTATATTATTATTTTTATTTAATAATTACTTAACATCTTATTTAAGATTTAAAATTTAAAATATAATTTAAAAATATAGTATTATTAAAAAAATTACATCTACTTTTGATAAAATTGTTTAAAAAAAATGCTAAATCACTTAAAAATGAGATGTATTTGGATGAGAATGAATTTAGACTTCTATATTTTTTTCATTTAGTTGTTTGAATCGGGAGAAACTAAAAAAAAAGTTTGGAACAGTTCTTGTAGGTCCAAGCTTCCATTAAAAATAAGACATTTCATCCTTTTGCAAGGATATTAACACCGTCACCCTGAGGTTAGTACAAATTACACTTTAATAATAATTTTAATATTAATTATACTATTACCCCTTTATTTAATTAAAAAAATAAAAATACTCTCACAATTTAAAGATATGTTAATTTTTTACATAACAAAATTATGAGAATATTTTTATCTTTTTAATTAAGTAGAGGTGGTGATAATATCAAAGTGTAATTTGTACCAACTTCAAAAGGTAACAATTTTAATATTCCTTTAGCAATATTATTTTATAATTTAATTTAATACAAATTTCTTTTTGATACAGGGGAGGGGGGATTCGAAACTAGGATCTCTAGAATGCACTGCAATCCTTTTGACCACTAAATTATATAAGCAAGTGCAATTTAATGCAACTTCTTTTATTTCTTTAATATTTTCTTACATTTTCTATTAAAAAAAAACTACTAAATACATTTTATTGTTTTCATTTTCACATTAAAATTTTAAACGCATTTCCATACTAAACAAATATCGAATCAAAATTATTAATTTTTATTTTACAAAACAAATTCAAGAACATGACTTAAAAGTAATAGCAATGCTCTATTTAATAATTAATTGTTACATGCTTAAAATGGGTAATGTCAAACATCTTAAAACTTATTTCAAATAGTATATCCTAAATGAGGTGGAATATGATAGGTAATTCATTGATCAGATTTAAATTTTTCAATGTTATTTATAATTTTTTAAAAACATTAATTTTTGAGATGTTCAAATGATAAAGGATAAATACTCCATTGTATAAGAAAGCATTCCATCACATTATGAAATATGTGTTCTCATTTATTATAATCACCAACTTATTTGATAATTTTTAAAATAAATACATATATATATATATATATATCATGATTTTATTCGATTGTTGTATTATGACTTAATAACTATTTGCATTAAAATTTTGAATAATAATATACTTTTTAAATAATATTTTAAAATAATATATTAAATAGTAAAATAATATAAATTTTAAATAAATATGTGTCATCGGACTCAAATATTTCTACCGTACCCGGCAACCTAAAAGCCCATTGGCACTTTATGCTTCACTCTTAGACTTCTTACAAGCTTTAACAACGGCGGCAATTAAACTGTCGAGAACAAGAAGACGTGCCCATTTCCTTATTCATATATAGAATTTGAATTCAAAATGCAACCTAATGAAATTGTGACTGAGAGATATCTCAAATAGCTCTAGGTTTCTGTTTGTGGAGTGAAACAGGAAGGAGATTAAAAAAAAAAGTGTTAAATAAGACATTTCAATGTTATTTATAATTTCAATGTCAGGAACTAACTGTGATATTTTTAAAAAATAAAAATTAATTGAGTAATTTTTTAAAAAAAAAAATTAAAGTGTCAAATTTTCTTTCTTAAATTACTGGCTAAGTCTTTAATTTTTTTTATATTTAATTATATATTTCTTACTATTTGTTGACTCTAAAATTTAATCACCAACTTAAATTTATTAATTATGAAGAATGAAGTTGAGACTAACAAAAAAATAAACATATAAATAAAGGAAAGTGCAATATGAACATCAAATTTATAATAATCTAGTTTAATGTGAGTTTATGTTAATTTTTACCTAACATCAACCCACTTACAATGTATTATATAATATTATCAATCCACTTAAAATAAGATAAATATGATAATTTTTCTATTTGTTTAAGGTTTTTTAAAATAATTTTATTGAAATAAAGATAATTTTCTTTTTATTTGTTTAAAAGTCTTTCTAGACTTTGTATTAAATTTGACTTGTCGTAATTTAAGGGAAATATTATCATTTTAAAAATTTTAAAAAAGTCGAATTAACTCTTAACAAGACTAATTTGAGTATTTTAAAAACTTATAGATCTTACGAATAATTCAAGAAAAATTTAAGGATTTAACTATTAATTTTTTTATATTTTATTTATATCTTTCTAGCATGTTGGGCTTGGAAGAACTAAGCTACAATTCACGAAAGTCTTCTGCTACAAATTGTTTTACAACTTTAAAGATTGCACTTTGTATAAGGAAAATCATCTGCACTTCAGTGATTTGAAATTGCTGACAACTTATCTTTTGCATTCGAAATCTTCTTCTTCTTCTTCTTCTTCTTCATGCAGTTAATAATGTTTGATTCTCAATGCTAGAATTGTTTTAAGGACTTGTGAATGATATGAAATTATCTTAAATTTGAATTTTGATGCTTCGAATTTCATGTTTAGTACTGTCTGAAACTGAAAGTCATTAAATTGGTTTAGTAATTCAATCATAAAAGATAATTTCTATAAAATTAAGTGTTATAAGATAATAAATAATGTAGCTCTCCAAATTTAGAGTCTATTTTGTGGAGTGAAAGAGGAATGAGATAAAAAAATATTATAAAAATAAGTTAAGAAATAATTCTATATTTGAATTAAATTTATTTTGTTATTTTTAAAAAGTGCATTTAAGATATTATTCTTTTTAAATATAAGAATAAATAAAAGTATTTCTAAAAAAAATATTAAAACAACTAAATAATTCAAGTAAATTTTATAAATTAAATTAATTTTTTTTCTTTTAAAAAAAAGGGCAATCCCCCCGTAACTTTGTAACAATTAACTAAAAATAGAAATAAAAAGTTGAGGATAGTTTAGTAACGAAATGGCACCAAGTTCAAAAACCCAAATAGGCGAGACCATTGAGTTTAGGCTTGAGAGCAAGCCCAAACCATCAAGGTCTTGAGTTGTTGAAGTCCTCAAAACATACAAAGGTCTAAGCTTTTAGAGACAAAGGAAACGAGCATCCAAAGACTCGAAGAAGCTCACACTCTAAAAAAATAAGAAGGAAAATTTTTGAAAATAACCCTCATAATTTTATATTATTATTTTAACTAAATTTAAATTGATTATATTTTATTAACCAAAATTTTCATTTATGAACACTTTTGTCCTAAAATTAAAAAATCAAACTATGCTCACACTCTTCACCAAAAAGCATAGAAAATTTTGAAGTTTTACAAATTTAGTTAGATCGAAAATTTTGAAGTTGTCATTGCATAGATCGGGACTTAAACAATATATTTTTTACTTCAAACGAAGAAAATAGGTGATTTTTGGTAAGTTTTTAAAACCTTTTGAGAATTTTAAACATTTTTAGAAATTTGTTAGAATTTACATTTGAAGTTAGAAGTATGTGAAATTAATGAATTATATGTGAAAATGAGTTAGAATGGTGTAAGAAATGTTAAAAAGAAGCAAACAATGAGAGTTTTAGGTATAATTGATCGATACTAATGGCGGCTGGCTACTATTGCTTTGTATTCCAATCTCGGAGCCATTTCGAGCTCGAGATGCGCCCTTAAGGCGCATCATAGTGCAGCATTGCGAACTCAAAGTCCGTGATGCTGCACTGTTGCGCCACGTGGCGCCTGCATAGGCTGCCACTTGGTGCAAATATAATTTTTTAAAATTTAATTTAATTTAATTTAAATAAAAATAAAATAAATTTAATGTTATTTAAATAAAATAAAATAAATTTAATGTTATTTAAATTAAATATATTAAATTAAATTATATTTTTAAAAATTAAAAATTAAATGTCTATTGAATTAATTGTTAGTAATTAATTTCTCTTTCTCTTTTATGTTTATTGAATTAATATAATTGTTTGTGAATTTTTGTGTGTAAATAATATTATATGTTATTTAAAATATGTATGCTTGTTATTATTTTTCATAATATTATTTTATTTTATTTTTTTAATTGTTACAGTAAAGATAAAGTATCGAAAATATATAGATTTTCAAAGCATATATTTTTTCGTGTATCAGTGATGGCTTATATGAAAATGTGAGGTCTAAATAGTATAAAAAAATTGACAGAGATGATCAACTGGTAAAACATGACTACCTAAAGCACCCAATGAAAGCCATAATATGGTAAGAAAAATAAATTTAAAATTATAATAATTTTCTCTTACCTTAATTGTAGTCTGATTTATTTTAATATATACATATATTTTAGTTTGGAGAGAACGCACCGGCAGGCTGTCAATATAGTTTTCAGACCCTAGCTATTGGTCATGACATACTGCCCCAGCCACTGATTGACAGTTCTGCAAGTGTTGAGATCTTACCTGCCCCGTATAAGGGAGTGAGTCAGTATATGAGACCGTATAGGTATGCATGGTATTTGCACACCCCATTTACAAATCCATTTTCACAAAAGATACATGAGAAGAAGAAAATTGAAATTGAAATACAACCTCAAGCAGACATGAAATCCATTGCAGCAGATAGACTCGGCCATCTTAGTTGAGTTTCAAGCTTGGATGGACAAGGATGAGGGTGTAGTCATCTTACCTGGTTTACAGTACAACAAACTTTAATTATTACAATCACATGAACAAAGCTTCGGTTAGGAATCTTGCACAGTCTTCACAATGCCAATGACAGAGAATCTTTTCAGAGTTCATGTGTTAAAGTAAGAACATGTCGATTGAGAGGTCTTAATCTGTAAAAATCTTTTTTATGCACATGATAAAAGTTCTCTATGGCATCAATTATTGTCAGAGCCTAGCTCCGTTTTTTCATCAAAGTCTCTGTCATAGTTCCTATTGAGATAATCATACTTTTTCAGTGGGTCATCAAGTGGTCTAATTAGCTGTGGAAAGTGAGAGTACATAGCTGGATCCCAAGGATTTGATAATTGGGCTTAATCATTGAGGAGAGCTTCTATGATTGAGCCTGGATCATCATTTGCTGGAACTTGGTGCATCTTGAAATAGTGATGGATTGTGCAATAAGAGATCAAGGTCCATGTTTGACGGTTCTTGATTCCGGTTGTTTGATGAGGGCTTGTTTAGTGTAGCCATGTAAATGTCATTGTCTTATTTTAGGCTCTTGCTATAATATGAAGAAAACCGTTCTATAGGGCATCATCCTCAAGTTGTGGCTATATCTATAAAGGAATAACTCCATTTATCTCTGCAAATTTCTGTTGAAGGTCATCGGATTCAGTTAGATATTAGAACAAATCCTTATGCAATGAATATGAGTTAACAACAATATCAATTATAGTAGGATAATAGTGGATGGTTCTTGATGTTGTGATTATCCATTTTCTTTGAAGGACTAAGATAGTTTTGAAATATTGTTTTGAGACTTGGAGTATGAAAAAGTAGTTTTGGATTATTTAGAATTTACGGTTCCAGCAAGAAAGAAGGTAAAAATATTTTAGGAATATTTTTATATATTCCTAGCCTAGTGGATGGTTTATTATGTGACTCGTGGATTTAGTCTATTTTATCATATCTGATATATGAAATTTAACTGCAATGGAATATTGGTCAAAAAGACACTAAAGAAAATACAGGACTTCAATAATTTAGTTCTCTAAATCTTCTAATGTGAGCAGTGTCATAAAAGGATACTCAAGATAGGCTCCCAGGCTTCTTAGAATTGTTGAGCCTTTTGTTGGATGACTTTAAACTAGTAAAACATCATGAGTTCATGGACTTTTATGGTGAAGCATATGAGTTTAGACTAGATGAGGTAATTCTAGTGGGTAGATATGAATAAGATGGTTTACAAATGGTGTCATCATAAAACAGGTTGAGATAATAAAGATTATTTGGGCTGGTTTTGAAGATCTTGAAAAGAAGTCTACAAGGACATTGTTACTACCTTTGAGGTATTTTACCTTATAAGAGTAGTTTGAAAACCATTTATGCCATCTGACTAGTTGAATATGCGGGACCTTATTTTGCTTACATTATAGCATCTTGGAAAAGGCTAACATGTCTATCTCAATCACAAAGCGATGACTAATGAGATAGAATTGAAACTTTTCAATTCCCCATTTGGTTGTTAGAATCTTCTTGAATGTTGAATGATAATATTTTTTGGATTCTTTGAATGACCCATATTTGTTCCTACATATCTGCCTTGTGCCGTTCTTTTCTTCCAACAAGATTGCGCCCCAATAAAGATCATTGGAATCAATTTAAAGTATTCGTCTTCTATTTGATGGTAATTGTAGCGGTAGCAATGATTTTATTTTTTGTTTGAGGGCTTGAACTACTTTGGTCTGTTGGTCTAACCACTTCGGAGGACTCTTCTTTACTATATATTGTAATGGCTTGGTAAGTTAAAAGAGATTTTTGAAAAAATTAGCCATATAGTTGACAATATCGAGAAACTACTAAACCTCATTTTTGCTAAGGTCCTTGTTTGGGAACCGATTTAGTTCTTGTACAACATGTGGCTATACAATATACTTCATATTCTTAATGTATGTTCCCCAAAAATCTATCTTTAAGACTCTAATTTGCATCTTTTTTAGGGATAACATGATCCCATATCTGGTTACTATGTCTCTAAATTTAGAGAGAAGTATTCTGTGGGAGTATTCATATGAGGAAAAGAAAAGTATGTCGTTAATGTAAACAAAGGCATTGTTGAGTAATGGCTTGAAAATTTTAATCACGGCTTTTAGAAAAGGGAAGGTGCTATTTTGAGGCCAAAAAGAATGACTTTCCATTAGTAATGGTGGTTTGGGATACAGAATATGATTTTCAGTCTATCTTCTAGGTTAATTCCAAGTTGCCAAAATCTTGTTTTTAGGTCAAATTTAGAAAATATTTTGGCATTAGTCAGGTTTGAGAATAGAGAGGTTCTGTTTGGTAAGGGAAATTTATCATCTTATTGAAAGAGATTCAAAGGCCTATAATTGACAATAAGTCTTAATTTTTCTCTGGCTTATTCACTTCTTTTGTTAACATAAAAAGCCTGGCAAACCCAAAGAGACTAAGTGGGCTCAATAAGCTTTTCTATTAAAAATTGGGTTAGTTATTAGATGGCTAGTTAGAGATGTTCTGGATTCATCTTTGGATAACTGACCTTGGTTGAATTGATGTGTAAGACTGTGGTAAAGCCCACCAACACCTTGGTCTAACCAGTGACTAACACCTCAGCACCTACTGGCGTACCATACAGAGAATCCACAAGTAACCTATGCCCTCAACTAATGTCAAACCTGGGATCTCATCCCTTAAAGGCCTTTAAGGTTCGATGGTTGTACCCATCAAGATGGTCAGCCTGATGGGTACAAAGACGAACCTCTAAAGGCCTATAAGGCTTATAAATGAAAGGATACGTAGAATTAGACTTCTTATCTGATCCAGAAGATAGTGAATCTAAATCTGATTACATACCTCTTCTCAACGGTAACAAAACTTGTAGCATAAGTACAATTCAAATGTCCACATTTGGTTCTACCGTAAAGGTAGAAAATGTTGTAGCTTGAGAAGCCTGCAAAATTTTTTGTGTGGATATTCAAGTTAGTTACGGAGCTCAGAATAAGATTAAGCTCAATAAATCCTATCACATTATAATGCAACGTCAACGGGGTAACTGCTCAAGCCGAGATACCATTTAATTAAATGTATCTTGGCTAATGGAGATGTATAAAAATCTAGGAAACATCCTTACAAATTATAACGGACCCACTTTCTAAAGCCTTAACTCTTAAAAGTGTTTAAGAAATATGTAAAGTCAATAGATATGAAATATCATCATGAATGACACTAAAGCAAGTGAGAGTTATTGAGATTTGTGCTTACGTGCCATTTTAAAATGTATAAATATTTAATGATAGTATTTATATAATTATCATTTCTAATAAAATCGTTAATATTATTTATAATTAAAATGGTAAGATGCTTGTAACGTTTCAGACATTGTATGATCTGAAAGAGTTCAGATTTAGTCTAAAACAGTTTAGATCAGTGCTAAGAGTTAGCAACGCTAATAGTTATAAATACTAAGATTTAGTGCTACTAAAAGTTAGCATGTTTATATAGTTAGCGAAATCTAAGGAGTTAGAGTCTTGTCTGAAATGGGACAATGACCTAAGAATATATTAGTAATAACATAGTTGCAAGGAGTTGCAGATAGTACTAAAAAATGTCATTATGCAAGTATATTTTCAAACACAATGTTCCTGATCTAATTTCATCGATGCGGGTCTATCGGTGAAACCCATTAATATAGATTAGTGGATGTCTATATCTGGATGGTCCAAATGGTTAGTCTTAGCAAACCATAAGCTTAGTGGAAGCTCGTATAGAGATGCAGGTATTTAGTAAGGATTAGATATTGAACAGACTCACGAAAACCTCCAAAAGACATCTCATGAAGCTATCAATGGAAGGTCTTCCGAGTTGAGTAGTATTTGTGGTCCTTTAACCTGAGCACCACGATGGCTTGTGAGTGATTGATGCGATAATTCTATATCATAAATTAAGTGCAAGTATACACTATCGTATGCAAGTAATAAAGAGACTAAATAAGTCGGATGTCGAACCCACAGGGATAATTTTTTCTTTTTAACCAATTACTAAAATTATATCTTCCTAATAATTATTCAGAAAAATTAAAATCTAAGAATGAATGTAAGAAATATAAAAGCAAAAACACAATGTAAAACAAATTAGGTGATAGCAATGTAGAGAAAACCTAGGATTAATATTATCCCTCAATATGTTTCTAATGATTAATCCTCTAATATTTAACTCACTTAGTCTTTATTATTGATCAAGACACTAATGTATTCACAAGCCTCTTCCAAGGTCATGCAAGTATACCCTAATTTACCAAATACCTATATTCATATGGTACTTGTAATAAATTAAGATTCATTAAGATTAGGTCTTATTGATCATACATGCCAATTAGGTATATTCCTATCCTAAATTGAAACTTGCATATGCAACATTGAATGTTACTCTACAATCATGCATCAAATTACCTAGGTCTAAATATTATGATTCCTCTTCCGAGTTTATCAATAATATTACCAATTCATTCACCATATATTGGCCAGATATATTGAAGCATTAAACACAAGTAATTTAAATAATAAAGGACTAAGTTTATTAAATACTAAAAGATATGGCAATTAAGCACACATATTGAGTTCAAATATTAACCCTAGAAAATAAGTTAACTCATGGCTACAAGAGAACAGCAGTAAAAATAATTATAAATCATGATACAATTATTAGCAAACCGATATAGACGTCGAATTGCTCTTAATTGCGCTGCCTAGGAACTCTTGATGCCGAAGAACGTCTTGTATCTCTCTCTAAAGTTGCTTCAATTAAGCTCCTATTGCTCTCCAAGACTTGTGCTCTGTATTCTTGGTGCTCTTGGGTCGTCTTGGATTCATTCTTGAAGGTTGGGAACGAGTGGCTTTATATAAGGATTGATATGAGCTTGAAAATCTCAATTCTCGTCGGACTAGGACTCGCACTACCGCTGGCGCGCTATGAATCTGTCGCTGGGGCGACGCGTGAAAAAGCTATTACCGCTGGAGCGGTGGGATCTTGGCGCTGGGGCGCTGCATGAAAACGGCTTTACCGCTGGCGCGGTAACTCTTCGGCGCTGGAGCGCCAGACGCGACTTAAACAGGTCGTTTTTCTAATTTCGATCACTATTCCAACGCTGGGGCGAAAATACTTGTGGCGCGGGGGCGCTGGACTCATAATTTGAAAACTTTGCATTTTAGTCCCTGTTTTCGCTCCTTTTGCGTTCTTTCTTTAAATTTCGTTCAAGTCCCTATAAATAACAATAATGCACATAAATAGCCATCTATTCTCATAAAATCATAAAATATCAATAATAAAAACATGAGAAAATATATGACAAATTTGTCCTTATCAGTGATCCACCATGCTTTGATTCCACACATGTCAGAAACCTTTCATAGTTTGACCGTTGGGTGTCGCTGGGTATGGTCCGATGCTCATAGAGTCCGGTGTGCGTAGATATGGGATCCATCAGCTTATATGAGTGAGTTGTATATCCTGATGCTTCGAGATTGTATTTCAGAAAGTCTTGTGGCCACAAGTATAAATCTCGAAAAATATATTCCGAAGGAATAAACAATATCACAAAGTTAAGTTCATGGTTAAGCCAATAGAGATTTGATGGTAATGATCTATATCTTTACTCTTCAAGGATATAAGTGATGGAATGATTATATGAATATGTAATAACCTCAGCTTCCATGGTCTAACACGTTGATTTGTAATATTCGTAACATGTGTGAGACATCGTTCACGGACATATGAAGAAGTTTCATATGATAAATCAGGTGTGGACCTAAAAAGTCTCACAATATGAAGTGTACTCGTTGCACACTAAGGTAGCGGATTGGATTGAATTATTCAATCCAATAAATTTCAGCAAAATAGAATAATTATTTCGAGATCCCTCGGGATGTACATTTGTTAAAATTTAATTATTAAGTAAATCACTCAATTAAGTAACAAGGGTTATTAATTAATAGAATATTGACAAGTGGCAAAATTTGTTTCATGATTTAATTTTACCTTTTTACCATTTAACTTTGGTAGTAAAAATTAGTAAGGTAAAATATAATTATTCAAAATTGTTTTGAATAACTAAATTATATATTATTAGATAATATTATAATATATATGATCATGACATTATATTTTAATACAATGAGAGGTCTAGATGTTGGCTATTTATTTACCTATTATAATTAAAGTAATTATATTTGTTAGGTAAATGTTAATTTAAGTGTCCATTATTCTTGTGCTTGGTTAAATTAATCTTAAGTGGGAGACTAACAATAAAATTGGTGGAGCACTTAATTTTGTTTAATCAAAGTGTTGAATAACAAAAATATTTTGGCAAAATATTTGAATCAATTGATTCATTTTTGGGAGCAAAATTCGGCCAAGATTTTTGAGGTAAGAGGGAGAGTTTTGTTTTTGTTTTTTCAAGTGTTGAAAACATGTAAAACTTCTCTTCATCTCTTTCACTAATGAATGACCCAAAATGAATAAAAGGAAAATGGAGAAAAATATAATTATTTTAGAAAAGAGTTGTTCAAAATAATTATCTTATAGAAATTATTTCTAATAATTATACAAGAGTTGTATGTATAATATTTCTAATTAATACAATAGTTGTATGAAAAATATTTACCATTTTCATTTAAGAAACAAAATTATATTTAAAAGAGTTTGAATACAAGTTGCTGGAAATTCTAAAACTAAAGCTACTATTCTAGCTCCATAATCTCACTAAACTGTTATGGACTAGAATTGTTCAACAACATATTTCAATGTGAGCTCTTCACTTGGATTATTGGAAGACTTGAAGAATTTGTAAAGCCACCTTCATTAAGTAAATGTTTTTACATAATGTTTTAATACAATTGTTCATTATGTATAAATTTGTATAATAGTTATACTTATGTATCTATGTGATATATATGTTTAATTTGTTAAATTTGGTGTATGACTTATGCTTAGATTAGGGAAAAGGATCAGATAGACTGGCTTGCTGATCATTGTGATGGTAAAGAGTTTATCATTTGTTGCCTTGAGTATTTGGTGGCGAGGCCTCCATATGTCTTTTGGTAGTATCTTAGGGTTTATGATAGATGCTACTGCTTCAGTATCTAATAGACCTGAAATGGTGATTAGCCTATCATACTTGGAGATGAGAAGTTTTAATTCCACCATTGAAACAAGCAAAGCTAAGAAGCTAACTGTTGAATGTTGTATTGAGAAGAGTTTGAAAATGACCATTCACTATCTTCACGCTGACATAGCCGAAACGTATCTCTTTCTTGAACATACTCAAGCACTAAGATGGTTGACTTATCCGACTCAGATTGTTTAGATAAAATGGATTAAATATCATCCTATTTACCAAAGAGTATAGTAGCAAAAATCTATTTAAGGACTTTTGATTTATCCTTGTAGGGGCAGTTTTTGCATAAAGACGCATTTTTTTTTTTTTACAGAGAAAGCACCTTTTTGATTTTTCAGATAAAAGTAGAGTAATAATAGGTGGATTATCCGGAAAGAAAATAGAATTAGGTTTTGAATTCACCTTGGGTGGCTCTGTAGCAACTTCCTCATCTTTGTCTTCACTCATCTTTTTCTCAAAAACTTCCATCTTCTTTTCTACTCTTAAAAGTGATGGCTTTTCAATAATATTTTGGAATAGTATCTGTGTCATTAAGAAACTTTTTGGATGCTTGTCCTTTGATTGAGTTGGGTAGTTGCCCAATTTGCACCTCTAAAGACTTTATAGTTGCATTCATATTAGTAAAATGAGTTTCAATGCTATCAAGATAGGCCTCATCCTTGTTGAATCTATTCTTTGTCTTCGAAATAAAAGTACCCAAAAGATCATTCATTGATGACTTCTTCTTGGCCACTTGTTGATTGAAGCTTGGTGAAGGTCGCTAAGTATTTCTTGGATTTTCATAAGAAAAATGCTCATGATTTCGGAGGCCCAGATGGTTGTGAGTGGGAAAATTGTTACTCTAGTAGTTAAAGTTTCGGTTGTTGACATATTTTGATCAAAACCAACTGCCCATCTATTCTTTTATAAATACAAAGTTCATAAGTATGTTAATCAAAATCAAATAATTTGATTGCTTGATTAAATTTGATGTTCTAAGATCTAGATGCTTATTTAAGCTCATAAATAAATTTTTTCAATTCACAAACCATATTCTTTTTACCTATAGTTATAAAACCATCTGATTGTATCATATAAATACTTTCTTCAAAATTGCCATTAAGAAAGGCATTCTTGACATCCATTTACCAAATCTCATAATCAAGATTTGATGCAATGGATAAGAGAAATTCTAATAGACTTTAGCATAGCTACCGATAAAAAGATCTCCTCATAATCGATACCTTTTTTCTGAGTATACCTTTTAGCAACAAGCCTAACTTTGAAGATTTTCACATTCTCATCTATCCCCCTTTTTCTCTTGTATACATATTTACATCCTATGGGTTTTATCCCTTCAGGTTTTTCTATAAGCTTAAAGAATTTATTAGAGTACATGGAATCCATTTGGGAGATATTTTGAATCAATGAGGGTTTGTTGAAATTTAGTGATTTAAAATTAATGATAAATTTGATTTTGAGTTGGAGACTAAAAAAGTAAACACATGGACAAGAACGCAATGGTTGAAAAAAAGAGGTGTGGAACTGGTAGTTGGATGTGAAGAGGGGTGTGGAAACACAAATGGGACATTCTCAGATATGAATGCTATGACTTTAGCTTCTCAATGCTGCAGTGATAATTTTAGTATACTCAACACTGCAGCATTGGCCACTGAACGTTACAACATTGGCTCGAAGTCGCATCGCCCCAGCGTTCAAACTTGAATGCTACAACGTTACCTATTCGAAAAAATTTACTTTGATTATAATTATATGTTTAAGGCAGTTTTAAACTTTTTAAGCATGCAGACTCTTATTCTAATTATGTTTAGGGTTTCTAAGGTTAGTGTTAACATTATATAAACCTTTGTAACCCTTTAAAATTTATTAAGCATCAAATTATCAATAAAAAGAGAAAATAGAGAATTTGAGTTACACTTGAGTATATAAGATAATGTGGTATAGATCCTTAAGAATTTTAAGTTATTTGAGTATTCTTTGTATATCTTGTGAGCGTTCTTTGTATACAAAAGAATATAATAAAAAAAGGTATGATCTTAAAATTTACCATAGACGTAGACAATTATTATTGAACCAAATATATTAATTGTGTTTTTTTTTGTGTGATTATTTATTCATTAATTATATGATCTTTACTATTTTTAATTATTTATAAATAAAAAACTTCTATAAAATATTAAATTTCTTTTAAAATACATGCTAAAAATATAAAATGATCGAAGTATGTGCATCGGTTTACGTGACTTCATTGGTTGGATCTCAACTCATCATTGGTTTATTTTTAAAGTGTTGTATCTCAAAACATATTTATATTTAAAGAATTTACGAGATACTTAAACCATTCAATATCATTTTTCATTAATGAAGTGAATTATTACATTCTCTTCTCTTGAGCACTTGCCTTTTTGTGAAGGGTTTTAAGAAAAATCTTGCATATAAAAACTATAAGGTAGCATATTAATCATCTGAACATCAGGTAACAAAGTTTATTTTGATATCATTTGCAACACTTTGACTTTGTGTAAATATTATCAACTTTAGACACACAACTTGTCAAGAGTTTGTTTTTGAGTTTTACAACCTAAAACGCATCTACACTAAAAATCTCATGAGATATTTAAAGCTATCAAATTCACCTCTCACTAGCAATGTAGGTTCTTACATGAACGAACTCAACAAACTTTCTTTTTAACTAGTGTTAACATTTTGTTATAGATATTAATCGATATCAAAACCATTAAAAGTGAAAATAATCCCTTTTTAAAAAAAAAAAATTAATCGAGAAAACTATGAAGTAAAAATTTGTAAACAATTATAGAATATAATGACTATGAAATTTTAAAATAAATTAACTACATGTTATTAAATAATATTAAATATCTATATAAAAAATAACATTAATTTTTTTTAAAAAAAGTTTTATTAAATACCAAATAAATTTTTTTCATCATGAATATGATGGTTAACATATTTTAGTGCCTTCCAAATTAAGCTAGGAAATTATTTATATTTTTACTTTGTTTTTTTTGTTTTCACATATCACAATTCATGCACAGATATAAATTAAATAAATACATCTTTAATATTAATAGGAGAATATCTAGTTTTTATTTTCTCTAGGGCTTTAAGAACTTGATTAATAATATTTTTTATTTCCTTTTTATTTTGGTTTTCACACGTCACAACCCATTCGTAAATCCAAATTAATAATGAATTTCTTTTTAATATTTTCACACCTCGCAACAAACCCAAATTAGATAAAAAAAAACCCCCTCCAAAATTAGAATAAATAGAACTTAATTTTCTCATTTTAAGAAAAAAAATTAAGAGAGGAAACAACCAAATTTGAGACATCAACATTAATTTAGAAATGTAATTACCACGAAACAACACGTACGACCACAAAGAGCTCAATCTTTTGATCACATTTTTTGAAGTGCAAAAGGTCAGTCAACTTCTAAAAAATAAAAAAAAAACCAATAGAATTATTTTCTTAAGAGTAATTGTCCCATACATTACATTTTCTCTCTTTTGTTACTTTTTTTTATCATTCCCTAATAATTAATTAGATCATAGGAGTACAAAATTTGTCATTTAAAAAAATAAAAGGAGAGCACTTATGTTAACAACCAATTATAGAAAGGTTGACAATGTATTTATTTATTTTATTGAGTAAAAGTTTTAAATTCAAATTCTTTCTTTTTATATTTAAAAAAAATAATATCTAAACTTTTAAAATTTTAGATAAAAATATACAAACTTTAATAATTTTAAAATCTCACTTACACTCTTATATATAATGAATTTCATTAATTTTAACGGATCCCTATCTTGTGTTACTTTTTTTATATAAAAAACAAAATAAGAGTACTTATATTAATAATTCAATGATAAAAAAATTGACAAAAAATCTATTTCTTATTTGAGTGAAGGTCTTAAATTTAAATTCTCTCTTTCTTAGATCCCACATAAAAAAACAAAATAACAAACTAATTATGAAAACTATAATCTGTAAAAGATACTAATTCTAAGCCTAGGGGTACCATTTTAACAATAAAAAACTAACTTGTAAATTATTACTTAAACTCTCTAAACTTCTCTCACCCTTAGACTTGTGCTGATACAAACACTAATTTTTATTTTTCTATTTGAGAAAGGGCTAAATCCTTTCTCCGGTGTGTAAAAAACCCTATATATATATATATATATTTTTTTTTTTTCTTCTTATTTTTCTTTAATTTTTAAAAATTATTTTTCTAGTTGTATAATAGTTTTTTTTTGTCCGACTAATTTGTTAAATTGGTCAATTTGTTGTGACGCTTGATTTAGAAGTTCCTCAGCGTTGTTGAATATCAATTGTTGATCGTTGTGATCCTTTAATTCAGATAAGGCTTTTTCTTGTACAATGGCAATCATTTTCGGGTAGTGTCTCTGGTTTTGGGGGCTAGCTAGAGCACTATCATCTCGTCGCCAAAATAGTTCCAAAGCTGCCAGCATTTGTTGAACCTTGGCAGTTCTTACCGAGGCTTTACCAAAAATCGCTACTCTTTCTCTATATTTAGCAAGTTCTTAGACTAAATCGTTAATCTTCTTTACTGCAGAGTCAATAGTCACTGTCATTTCGAGTTTAGAGATTTCATCACGACGCCACCAAATTTTGTTGGCCATTTGTGCTTCTTTGGATATATTTGGTGTTGATTGTTTAATCTTTGTTGATTATTTTTTAAATCTGTATTTTAGTTAATATGGATGTTTTTATAATTTTAACTTTTACTCCTATGTAAGAGTTATTTTTTTTTCTCCTTAATTTTTAGAGTTGTTTCATTTTCCTCCTTTCATTGGAAAGGTGTTCCCCAAATAAGGATTGTTATTTCCCTTGCTTGCAAGGGATTAAGATTGGGCAGTCGTTAATATGCAAATTTATCAGTTTGTCTCGTTAATTTTTGTGATTATATCAGCAGTTCCTAACTCTGTATGTTTATTGTTTTTTAAATGGAATTCAATATTACTTCAAAAATAAAAACCTCAGGGGTTCCGATTGATATAAATCCTGCTTGTTATTATTGGATAACCGAACGTTTCTGTAACCTGACGAACTGCACGGAACCAAAAAAAAAAAAAAAAACTCAAATCGCACCGCTTTTCTTTTTCCTCTATTTCTTTATCTATTTTAAACAATTAACTAAAATTAAAATAAAATAAAAGCAATTAATAACTATATAAATTAAAATATCTCACGTCCAAAACCCCGGACGTCATTTCATCTTTCTTTCTCTTTTTCTTTTTCTCTTAATTTTTCAAGAAAAGAAAGTAAAAAAGCTCTCAATCTCGCAGAGAGAGACTCTCCTCTCTTTTGATCCTCTCTTCATCTTGGTTTATGAGGTAACCCTCTCAATCACTTTCTCTTTTTTTTTCTCGTTTTTTTAAATAATTTTTTTTTGGGTTTGTTACGGTTTCGAACAGTATCGATACAGCTCTGTTATAGTGTTATAGATCATTAATCCAGTTATTATGTTACATGAAAATATCGATCTTTTTTTTTTTTTTTCTTATATTCTTTCGTTTATTTATATGGTATTATTATTTTATTTTATTGTTGTTAATTATTCACAGATCTGTGAATTTGTAACCTAACAAAGATCAATTTTTTTTTTGCTTATTTGTTAACTTAAAACAAAGAAGACAACTTTGTGATTATTTAGCCTTAGTAGATCGGTGTTCGTGTATTTATGATCCGAAAAGATCAATTTCTTATCGTATTTTTTATTTGAAAGTTGCGTTTTTGCGATGATGTAACTTTAGTAGATAAATTTTTGTTAGTCTTTTTCAATTAATTTGCTTGACCTGATTTTTTTTTCCATAAAATTTTTTGTAATTTGAATTCAGGTGATTTAATCTGATCTTTGTTTTTGATCTGAATGATTTTAGTTTACCGAATTTGTATTTAATTAGACAAACAATTGATTAATCGCTAATCAAGTTTTTTCTCCCCTTTGATCCTACAGCTCGAAGGAGAAACCCACTCTTGGGTAAGTTTCTATTGTGTTTTCCTTTTGTTTTTGTACCCACAGTGGTTCTTTGTTTATGCTGTGTAACTTATGAGGAAGATGATTGTTGACTAGTTGCCCAAAATTTTCCATAACCTGTTTCATTTATATTGTGTATAGTGGAACGCGGATTAAGCCCCGCAAACGGAATATTGCAGCGCCGCTGGACCCTGCAGCATTTTCGGATGCAGTGGTCCAGATTTATTTGGATAATGCTGGTGATCTGGTAATTTTTTTCTGATGAATCTACATTCATTTTAACTGCATTATTCTTGTTTTTGCAAACTTAACTGTAAATGAGTGATTGCTACAGGAACTTGTTGCCAAGAGCCTTGAATCTTCTGACCTTAACTTTTCAAGATATGGTGACACCTTTTTTGAGGCAAGTAATTTTGTTTGTAGAAATATGAAATTTTATATTTTTACTGGTAGAAAGTGAACTGCTGGGACTGTTATCATGATGTTAAGAATAGTGAGTCTTGACTATTTGCAACTGGATTCTTACTTAATGTGGGTGTTGTGTCAATCAAGAGAATTCTTCATGCTATTATTCTGAAAATGAATTTTTTTTGGTTATGTTGCTTCCCATAATAATGACTTAATCTTTATTTCTCCTCCGGTAATTCCTAGTCTATACTTTTCTCTTTCCACATCCACCACTTGCATAAAGTCACACTTTCTTGCACTTCATGTTGCATGTACACCATATCAATTTACGAACTTATTTGTTTATTATTTTATTTCTCTCCGTGCTCATTTCTGCAATATTCTCTTAAAGCATTTGTTGTTACATGCATGTGAGATGCAACTGGACAAAAGAAGTATTTAAATTACTGCTTCCTTGACATATTTATTCTTTGCAGTTTGGTGGGCATTATACATTATTTAGATCTATTAGTAGCTCAAATCAATTGCTTATTTTATTTTATTTTTTTAATATTTTGCTTTTAAATGCAGGTTGCTTTCATTGGAGGCCGTACACAACCTGGAACAACAAAACCTGATGAGGGGGAGCGCCACCCTTACTCTATAATTCAGTGTGAGCCCACACGTGAAGTCATTTTACCCTCTGTAATCTATATACAAAAAATTTTGAGGCGGAGGCCATTTCTCATAAAGAATCTTGAAAATGTTATGCGAAGATTCTTGCAGTCATTGGAGCTTTTTGAGGAGAATGAAAGGAAGAAGCTGGCAATTTTCACAGCCCTTGCATTCTCCCAGAAGCTCTCAGGGCTTCCACCAGAGACTGTGTTCCAACCACTGCTTAAGGATAATCTCGTTGGAAAAGGGCTAGTTCTTACATTCATAACAGACTTCTTTAAGGAGTATCTGGTTGACAATAGCCTTGATGATTTAATTTCAATTCTGAAGCGTGGTAAAATGGAGGACAATCTCCTGAACTTCTTTCCTTCTTCTAAGCGATCTGCTGAGGGATTTGCTGAACATTTCACGTGAGTTTTCTTATTCTAGGATGATCTCTTATTAAATCCTTGCCTTCAAAATTGTAAATCTGTACATTTTACTGCAGTTTAGTACAATTCACATGATACTTTGCATCTTGCATAGCCCATTGTTGATACAGCAATAACATTGAAGTGTTTTGGGTTTCCAACATGTGCTTGTTACTTTTTCAATCAACACAAGAAAAAAAAAAGTTTCAACTTTCTATTGTTAACTTTTCTTTTTCCATGCTTTCTGTTTCAAATATTTTGTGCTTCTAGTTTTTTAATGATTGTTGATTGTTGTGTTTATTAACTTTTTTTTCCATGCTTTCTACAATATTTTCTGCTTCTAGTTTTTTTAAAGATTGTTGATTGTTGTGTATATTCATCACTACTTTGTGTCCGGACTCCTGAGTTTTTTGGGAACTTTATGTATTAGAGAGAGACTTGCAGCTTCTTGCCTCCATATCGCCGCAAGTAATAGGGTATCATTGTCAGGATCAGTTTTGTAAAATTATGAAATTAGTGAGTCCTGCATTAATAAGCTCTTCTCTATGTGTGCATGTGTGTGAGAGAAATGCACTACTTTGTGTAATTGCTTTAGAGCTGGATGTCCTCTTTTAGTTTTAGGTGGGTCAAGTTAAGGTAAATTAGAACCCGACATGTTTTATTTGAATCATTATTTTGCTACAAGTATTGAAGAAAAATACATAAAAAAAAAATATTTCTATTCTAGAAACACCTAAGGTGTGCCTTGCTCCACATCAGAATTACAAGAAAATTGAGCTATGCACAGTTGAAAAGCATAACTTAATTTTATTGTGGGTTGGCCATTAATTTGAAATTTAAAGTCTCAATACATGTACTTGTGCAATTTTAATGTTAATTTTCTGCAGTTACTAGATTGTCAAGTAAAGAACTTGTTATTCTATCATCAAGAATGGCATTTATTTGACAATTATGTCTAATGTTTGTGATTTCAGCAAGGAAGGATTGGTGCCCTTGGTTGAATACAATGAGAAGAAAATATTTGAAGTGAAACTAAAGGAGATGAAATCTGCATTGACAACTCAAATAGCTGAGGAAGCTGAAATGTCTGAAGTTATAGACAACGTGAAACAACGAGTCAAAGATGCTAAATTACCTGAAATTGAGATTGTCAGGATACTATGGGATGTCTTGATGGATGCAGTTCAGTGGTCTGGGAAGAACCAACAGCAGAATGCCAATTCAGCTTTGCGCCAGGTGGGGATTATATGAGATGTACCTTATTCCTTTTTGATATCCTGTATGTGTAGTCTTTGACATGCCTACCCATCTAATACATTATCAAAGATTGCTGAACATAAAATATGGTAAGTAACTGAGAAGACATAAAAAGAGCCTCTGAGGGATGCAATTGAAGTGCTAAAGAAGCATACTATAGAACGATTGCAATTTGTCTGCTGACAATCTAATCTGCAAACTATTGTAACTTTAGCTGTTGATCTTTTGTAGCACATATGCATGTGTTGGGGATATTCTCATACTCCATTTATGTTAGTGTAATAATGCATCATGCAAGAATGTGACAGAAATGAAGTGTATAATTTTGGCATTGGCTAGTGCCAGAGCTTTCAAAGTGCTGAGTGTCTGTCAAGCCTGTCAAGAATAGTTGGTTGTCTCATTTTCAAACAACAATTTTGTATTGAAGTATTGACACTTTTTTCCTCCATACAGGTGAAAACATGGGCTGAACTATTAAATACTTTCTGTACCAATGGGAAACTTGAGCTGGAACTAATGTACAAAGTTCAGATGCAATGCTATGAGGATGCAAAGCTGATGAAGCTGTTCCCGGACATTGTGAGATCTCTCTACGACCAGGATGTGCTGGCGGAAGACACAATTCTCTTCTGGTTCCGCAAAGGAGCAAACCCTAGGGGCAGGTATGCATTTTCATTTCTTTATTGCTCGTCATAATATTAAAGATCTGTTAATTTGTTGAGTTGACCTCATTAATCCATGAATAATTAAGCTTTCTTTGTGCTGGGATTTTAAGTACTGTAACAAGGGAACTGGAGTAAGTAACCATAAGTACTGCTGAATTTAGGTGCAGTGTCCTTGGTTTTGATGCTGTTAAATTTTCATTGTCCTCAGTGTTCTACATCTTTTTTTTGGGGAAAAAAATTGTTTATCTCCTTCATACTACTGTCCTATTAGTCATTTTATTTTTTATTTCCCTCTTTGTTTAAAGAATAGCTCAAAAGGGAAAAATATATGAGCTTCTCTGCAATTAAAGAGGCTAGGTGCAGGACTTCAGTAATGTACTGCAATAGCACGTCTTCTTTTTCATTTCCATTTTTCAAGTTGCTCTAGGAGGGTGATTTTTCCTCAACAAGATGAAACAGATTATAGTTTTTCTTCTATCTGTCTTTTACAGTAAGAAAATCCAAGATGAATGGATTTTCTTCCAAAGTAATGGAATTTAGTTATTCGTTGATGGATGCCTTGTTATATGATTTATTGACACTTACTGCCCTTAATATAGATTTTCTTTCTTAAACTTATGTTGTTTCTTAATGGAACCTTTGAGTTACAAAAATGTTTTGGAATTTGCTACAGGCAAACCTTTGTGACGGCTCTGGAGCCGCTCGTGACATGGCTGGAAGAAGCAGAAGAAGAGGAATAAGTGTGCGGCTCATGATTCTGCAATTTTACTTATAGTTCTGTTTTCTGTTAGCTATTTATTCCAGTGAGATATCAACTCAAAAGTTCCAAATCCTTTTTACGTTTGGTGTGCCTGTTAAATTATCTGATCAAAACCGTAGATGATCAGTTTATTATGGCAATGATCAGTTTATTATTGCAATAATCGTTGTCACTCTATACTCTGTTTTCTCAGTGTTCACATATATGCATATGTGGTGTTGTGTGCTTGATTTTTGCTTCTGATCTTGTTTTTTGCTTTTGATCTTGGTAATCTTAGGCATCAAAATTGTTGTGACATTATGCAATGGTAAGAGTAAAAATAAGTAAATCAATACAAGGAATGAGAATGAATGATGTAGCAACAATGTGTGTATTTGCTATGGATGAGTTGTATGAACAGTTTGCACGTGTAGTTTTACTCTTCAGATTTTAGTTCTAAGCATGCACTCATCTATTACAATTAATTTGCAACTTTTTAACATGAAATCACCTTCTTATATAAAGCGTAAGGTTTATCATGACATAATTATCGATACATTAAAAAATTTTTGTTTCGTAAACTATTAATATTGAAATTGAAATCGTAGTTGCATTGTGTACAAAACTTGAATTCTAATTTAAAAGTAATAAAATCAGGAATTAATCTTCTACTGTCAAGTTATTGTTGTTTAATAATAAAAGATTGACATACACCTTTTGTTTTAATACAAAGCAGTCGAATTTGAATCTCATCTCTCCTAAATTGAAAAAGAAATAGAGATTCATACTTAAATTAAAAATTCTAACTTAAAATTTTTATTACAAGATTAAGAAATGTTAATTTAAACTTGAAATAAACAAATTTAGAACTCTGGATTCTATAATAGTGAACTTCGTCTCCTCAATAATCGAATAAAGACAATGTATTGTTATATATATATATATTAATTGTTAATAAAAAATTATTGTAATCGACAATGTGAATATTTGGTTTCGTTTTCAAATACCGTTTCAGTTTTTTGAAAATAAAATTAAGTCTAAAAAAGTAAAATATGGTATAAATTTTATTTTTGACTATAAAAAAAAATTATTCTTTGAAATTATAATTAAAAAACATAATTTGTCTCCTGTTGTATTTTATGAACTTTGAGACAGGTTTGTACTTAAGCTGTTTTATTGGGAATGTTGAAGATATTGACTGAGGTGCGAATAATGAGTGCTCGGAGAAGTTTATTCGTGTCAGGGTTAGTGTGCAGTTATTTGAGCCTCTCAAGCCTGCTTTGATTATCAATGTGGATGGTATGGATGAAGTGGTTACCATTCTCCTTAGATACGAAAGACTGCGAGAGTTGTGTTTAGCTGTGTTAAGTTTGGCCATCATAAATAGAATGTCCAGTAAGGAAGGGGTTGTGTACTTCACTGAGTTAAGAGTCTGTATATGGAATTTATTTGAGCAGGTGCGCATCTGGGCAATGAAAGTGGACAGGGGAAGCATTTGAGTATTATCCAGTTCTCAAACATTCCAACATAAAATATTCATTGGGATCTGCAGGCCTGCCTAATGGTAGAAGCCGCTTGAATCATAACTCAAGTCATCGTCTTGCGCCTTATAATCTTTATCATCCGTAAAAGATCCTAAACACTTATTAGAAGAACTCAGCTATTCTTCTGCAAAATCAAAATCCAAAACTTTGCTGCCCCTTGCACCACTCTTCAACCTCTTATCATTAAGTTCATAAGTATGGGATTTTCAAGCTTTCTTTTTATGGGTTTCCATGTTGATATTGCCCTAGCAAGTTTGGACATCATCTTACTAAAGCTACCATCATTCTTTACTCCTCTTGGTGGCCTCAAATATTCATTATCTTTCTTATCCCTCTTAACAGTCTTCCCCAACACAAGGGTTAAGAATTTGCAAAGACATAAACTAGAAAGAAGCAGTCAGCTCAACAACCTGCAACGATTTCTCCTTGTCCTCGAAGCACACAATGACACTATAATTTTTTCCACAATTTAAATTCTGCACCAAATTCGAAGAGATCCATTTCAAGGGGTTTGAACAACCCATTTCCTTAGAGCCCCAGAATCTCTCCCAAAATCTGTTCATCAAGACCCACATTATAACGTTGGACATCAAAATTCTCAATTGGAGTCACAGGCAAAGAAAGCTAAGCTCGTTGACAGTCCAAGTCACTCTTCCTTGATCCTTGCCTTACACACTTTATCACCCTGGCTCCGATGAATTCAGTAATGGTGGAGGGTCATTACACACGGCTCGGTACATCAATTGACTAAGTTATTCCCTTTACCCTCGAAGGCACCACCCTCACCCGAAGCTTTGCCACATTCATCCACCTTATCAACTTTCACTTTACCATCCTCATCACGTATAGTTCTTGAGCTTTGGCCCTTCTCCATAGACCCCAACTCAGTTTTCTTTCTCCATCATAAATTAGGGTTCATAGAAGCATGAATAGGATTAGACTTCGGCGAGCGCTCGATATTCTAGATCCTATGCTGACATGTGCAAGAACATTGCCTACAGTTGGTGTTTTTGATGAAAATGCTATCTTACAAGCAACGGATGGAAGAAATTAGGGTGAAGATAGGTTTTGTGGGTAAACTTGTAGTTGAGAGATGTGGACGTAGTGGTGGTCTGTGTCTCTGTGGTTTGATAAAGTTTGCATTATGCTTCTTTTATTCTCCTGATGCCATATTGATGTATAGGTTAAGTCTCATCAAGGTTAGTTATGGGCATCATGTCTCCTGCGATTTACTGGCTTTTATGGGCATCATGATGCCTCCAAACATATTTATGATTGGACTCTTCTTTGGAGGGTTAGTAGTCTTTCACAATTGCTATAGATATACGGGGGAGACTTCAATGAGATTTTGAAACAAGAGGTGTTGAAAAGCCTAATTTTTTTATTGAAGATTTCGCAATGCAGTGGATGTTTGTGGTTTAATGGAGATTGAATTTCGTGGCCCGCTTTTTATATGGTGTAATGGACAACAAGGTAATCATATTATTCAGGAACGATTAGACATTTTTTTGTACTGTCGAGTGGACTCAAATTTTTCCTACAGTTGTTGTGGATCATCTTGATTTTAGGGGTCGAATCATCGACACCTTCTACTTTATATATATGGAATATATGATACTAGGCTAGAAATTGGTGGTCAAAGACATAGTAAATTCCACTTCAAATAGGCATGGATAAATTAGGTTGAGTGCAGAAACAAAATTACAGAAGGTTTCCAAAGCACGGGTAATGATTTTGGGTGCTATTTTGGATAATATCCAACATATTGGGGCTAATATTTAGAAGTGGAACAAGCAAAAGTTTTGAAGATTTCAGGTTATGATCTGTGAAAAATACCAATAGTTGGCAGAATCGAATACTTCTATTGATGTCATCATTTGGAGACAGATTAGATGTGAAAGAGAGCTTAATATATGTCTTTATAAACAAGAAGCTTATTAAAGACAATGTTCGAAGGTTACTTGACTGAAAGATGGGGATAAAAACTCTAAATTATTTTGTCTTAAGGTTTTCAGTTGAAGAAGAAAAAATAAGATTGAGGGTATCTTTGATACCTAAGACAATTGGGTTCAAAACAATAGACAAATTGCTCGAATATTTCTAGAGCATTATGAAACTTTGTTTTCTTTCTTCAAATCTTATCGAGCAGGTTATCTAGAAGATAGTTGATCAAATTGAGGAATAATTATTAGAGACTAGTCAGAGGTGGTTGACAACACCTTTTAGGATTGAATGCATCCTACTAAGACTTTAGGTAAATATGGTACACCGGCTTTTTTTTTTAAATTTTGGAATGTTATAGGCAACAATGTATCATCTTATTGTTTGGAGTTTTTGAATAAGGTAGTGATTTGTTTACTATAAATGAGACCCTTATGTCCTTAATCCCAAAATATGAAAAGCCTACATATCCTATAAAGTTCTATCTAATAAGTTTCTGCAATGTGATATATAATATCATCTCTAAGACTTTAGCCAAGATGGTGTGTTAGGGGTGGTGATCTCAAATTCTCAAAATGCTTTCATTTCGGAGCGCTTAATTTAAGATAATGCTATTATTAGTTTCAAGTGTTTAATGTGATTCAGCACCAGCACCATACTAAGGATGACCATTTTGCTTTAAAAATTAGATATGGCTAAGGCGTATAATCGAGTGGAATGGGTTTTTCTGGAGATTGTCATACAAGAGCTAGGGTTTCTTGATACTTGAAGGCAGAAGATCATGAATTATGTTTCTTTAACGAGTTACTTTTTCCTCATCAATGGTAAGGTGTGTGGATTTCTCAAGCTATCCAAGAGATTACGACAAGGGAACCCCTTGTCCCTTTATTTGTCTATTATTTGTGCGGAAGCTTTATCCCTTTTGTTCAGAGCGATAGAGTGAGAAATGAGTTATATGGATTGAAATACAATCATTTTGAGCCTTGAATTTCTCATCGTTTTATCGTAGATGATAGTCTTATTTTTACTAAGGAATCACATTTGAATTGTGTAGCGATTAAACAGATTCTTCATAATTATGACCAGGCTTCGAGTCAAATGGTTAATCTTAACAAAACGGCTATGTGCTTTTAAAAGGTAGTGTATATTGAATTGCAGAAGAATATTTTCAAATTCCTTAGGGTTTAACTAGTGGCTTATCATGAAAAATACTTGGGCCTTCTGAACATCAATGGCAGATGTAGAAATGATATTTTTTGAATAATTCTATTCAAGAAAGAGTATAAAACAAATTGAAAGGTTGAAAATTTTGATCAAAGCTGTGGTCCACCATACTTAATGAATTTCTTTAGACTCCAAATGGCTCTCTTCCATAGCCTTCATAAAGTGTGTACTCGATTCTAATTAGGGAAAATTGATGTTCAACGTGTAGACTTCACTGGTATTCTTGAGATGTGTTATGTTAGAATAAAAGTGTTAACGAGTTAGGCTTTAGAGATCTCTTTTCATTCAATCAAGCCATGTTTGCCAAATAAGGATGACGACTGTTAACAAATTTGGAATTACTCATAGCAAACATCTTAAAAGGCTTTTATTTCTCATAATTTTCTTTTTCGTAGGCAAAAGCTAAGAAAATCAACTTCATGTATATCGAACAAATTACTTTGAGGTGTGAGGTTATTTAGAAAGAGCAAGGTAGCAGATTGCTAATAAGCAGGATGTTATGATGTATTATGATCAATTGCTTCCCAGGCCTTATTCTTTCAAGCCTTTGTTTTTGTATCGGCCCTATGAACATGCTAGGGTAACTGAGCTCATTTCAAATTTGGGCAACTAGAATGTGAAGAAAATATGTGTGCCTTTTTTCAAAGATGATCAGAAAATGATCCTCAGTATTCTAATTTTGTAGTAATTCAGACATTATTATTACAACTTGATGTAACATTATGACTGCCTTGGGCGCTATTATGTTAAAAGTGGATATTAGGTTATTTCCAACTATTGAGGTATGTTTTTGGTGAAAAAAGATTATGAGAATTGTGTATACCCCAAATGATAAATTGTTCATTTGGTGTATGTCATATAATTGAATTCTATCTTTTACAAATCTTAAAAAGACATCATGTTGAATTCTATCTTTTACAAATCTTAAAAAGACATCATGTTTCAATTGATGAGACTTATCCAAGATGTGGTAAATGAGCAAAAAGTACTATGCATGCATTGTGACTTTGTTCTTCTTAGTAAAGGGTACAAAATGTGTGAAATTTATGAATATGATATTTTAGTCTCATCTTACCATGGCATGTGAGTTTTAGGCTTTTGGAGGATAATTTAAAACTGTTATGCATCATCTTGTGGCATATTTGGTTTGTAAAAAAAAAAATACAAAATTGTTAATGAAGGGATTGTTATACCTACGGATGATATGGTTGGTTGGGCTAGAGAATTCTTGCCAAATTTAAATTAGCTAATGTACAAATGCAAGTGGCTATAGAGTACATTGTTCAAAAATGGACAAAGCCACCTTCAAAGAGTTTTATGTTGAATTCTGATGCTACTATTGATAATTCTACAAATAGAACGGTCTTTAGCTTTGCAATTTGAAATCATTTAAGGCATGTTTTGTGCTCGGATTCGGAGAGGACAGAGGCCTTCTTCAGTTCTAATGGCTAAAAATATAACTATCCATAAAGGGCTCAAGCTTTAAGTCAATTTAACTTGTCTTATATTGATATTGAATTTGACGTAGATGTAGATGTTAGTATTGCATATTTTGATATTAGTTTAATTCTCCAACAATTCTTAGATTGTCTAAAGGCATTTTCTTTATTTACAATTTTATATATACCGTAAAATACGAATAGATTGACTCATGAGCTTACCAAGTTAGCTTTGCACTTGGACTAATGTTGTTCCATGAACTTCTTGTAACGGAGGACTCCCCTCCTAATTTTCTAGATGATTAATGCAATTTATCTTAAAAATAGAGTAAACAAAATTTTTTTTTCTATTAATCATTTTTTCAAAAAAAAATATTATGTTAAAGACATGTTTTAATATTTTTAAGGTAAAAAAATGTGATTAATAATTTAAAAACATATTTCTCTAATTTCTAAAATGAGTAATACTATATATATAAACTAATTCATATAAAATTTTATTTATATTATTTAACAAAAATTACTTAAAATATTATCACATTATCTGTTATCTTACTTATTTATTTATTTATATTTATCCTTCTAATGACGTGCATATAATGCTTTAGATACTATATATATATATATATATATATATATTTACGATTAATTTGCATATATAATACTACTATTTTAAAATATTTTTCTTTAGAAGTAATGCCAAAAAATCTCTCTTTGAAAATTATTTATGAATAAGTTTGCATAAATAAATTTTTTAAATAAAGAAAATATGTTATTAACGGGTGAGGGATCGGATCGGTTCGGTGTCGGGTCAAATAACATAGTCCAGCTGCCAGTGTTCACTCGAAACTCAGATTGAGAGAAAAAAACGAGGATAAAAGAGAGAGAATGAAAAATATTTCATTTTCTTAATTAAAAAAATTGTTTCATTGCACTCATTGATTCAAAATTTTCGAATTCAAATAATAAATGGCTTTCTCTTTAGTCTCTCACTCCTCTCCCGTATTATGCAAATTCAGCCACCATGCAGAAGACGCCGCGTACATCAGACGCGCCGCCGGATTATCCGACAAGTCGGCGGGATTCACCTCCCCTCACGCGAACTTCGGGTGCGTTATAGCCACGCCCGCCGGGAAGGTCGCTGGGGAGGGGTACCTGTACGCGCAGGGGACGAAACCGGCGGAGGTGCAGGCGGTGGAGGCCGGCGGCCCGCTGTGCAGAGGCGCAACCGCGTATCTGAACATGGAACCTGGCGATTGCCATGGGGACCACACTGCAGTTTCTGCTCTTGTTCAGGTTTGTGGCAGCTTGCTTTGCTTTCTGTTTCCTCTGTTTTTCCTTCCGTTTTTGTTTGTTTTTGCTTTCTTGTCTATTTGTTGTTTTCTTTGCCAATTATTTATGACAGTGTTAATAGCAAACCCTGGGTAGAACCTTCTCCAAAAGTTAGCTTAAGAGGGGAGGGTGCCAAGGGATTATTAACCATTAACTAATCCCATACTTAGTTGATGTGGGATTCATAGATCGTTACAAACTATCATGCTTCCGATACTGACGTTTACGACGACCTACTCTGGTGACTTCGCGGATCCCGCACGCGGCTAGGTAGCAGCCCTCCTAGTTCGCCCCTTTCACAATGTGGGTGCCTTCTGTCACGCCCTAAATGTTCTCAAGTATTTCTTTGAACACTTAGTGCTCGGTAAAGCCTTCTAGAGGCTATATAGGCCACTGGAACAGTTCGCGGGCTGAAACTTCTAGAAGACCCGCTGACATGGGTAAAGATCTGGACTAAGCTCGCAATTTATTAGGGTTGTTAACCCTTATTTGAAAGAAAAATATTCCACAGCGTATGTAATAGCATATAGGAATATTCCGTGGCATATTATTCTATCTTATATGTATACCGTTAGATCGTTTAGATCTCAGTTGTTGATTGTATAGGGCTGTTAGTATATAAGGAGGAGACTCTCAGTTGTATAAAGCACAACATAATCTCATAACTTCTATTTTCTTTAGAAATATAGAGAGCTTTTTCTCAAATTCTTTGTGAGCGTGTTTCTTCTCTTCTTTGTGTGATTTTTTAGGCTGCTTAGCACACAATGCGTCTAAGGTTGCACGGTTCTCGAAAGGTTCGTGACATTTGGTATCAGAGCGGGTTCAAAGAAGATGGGGAAAGACTCCGCAAAGTCGTTGGAATTGATTGAAGAGAGGGGTAGGGACCTCAAAGCTAAGAGGCATGACAGTGTTCTTTACAACAAGTCTGTTGATCTATGCCATGAGTTGGGGAACATGGTGAAAACGCTTGGCGGAGTTGTGGGAAATGCGACAGATCGCCTTAAGGAGTTGGAGTAGCAAGTAGAGAAGCTCGAGGTGGGACTCGACACTCAAAGGGATGAGCTGTGCTCCCTCATCGACACATCCATTGAGAGTTATGCTGATCGGCAGCATGATTGGGTCAAGACTTTTCAAGAGAAGGTATACACCATCATGAACAAAGTTCAAGCCCAAGTGGAGGAGCTACTTAGAGGGTTTGATGCTGTCAAGGAGAATGTGGTGTTGTGCAAGCGAGCAGTAGCAAATGAGTCTGTTGCTGCTCAAGGGGCGCTAAGAATTGAGGCTTCTAAATCGAAGGAGTTCAGCGGTAAGCGAAACACCGAGGAGCTCAACGACTACTTTTGGAAAATGGAAAGTACTTCGACGCCATGGGTGTGCGGGACGAAGACAAGGTAAATACCGCGATCTTAAATCTTTCTGATCATGTAATGCTATGGTGGTGCAAGAAAAGCGAGGAGATATGCAAGGGTACCTGCGCAATCAACACCTAGGCAGAATTACAACTGGAGCTGAAGCGCTAGTTCTATTCGGAGAACGTAGCGCACGACGCTCAAAAGCGGTTAAAAGAATTGAAGCAAAGTAAGTCTATCAGTTAGTACGAGAAGGAGTACTCCCTGTTAATGCTCCAAATCCTCAACATGAGCGAGGAGGACTAGCTGTTCAATTTCTTAGATGGGTTGTAAACATAGACGTCCAATGAATTAAAACGGCACGGAGTGACAAGAATATTCGATGCTCTTACATTGGCGGAAACGCTTATGAATTACCGCAAGGGTGACTCGGGGAAGTCCAAGCATTCGAGACCTAATCACAGCAAAGGTGGGGGCGCCAAAGAGTTTCATCCTCCGAAGGATGAGGAGGAGAAAAGTAAGCCGCCCAAATGGGAAAAGCAGAAGTGCAACGACCATAGAGGGAATGGACTGAATTCAAGTTGCTTCCTTTGTGATGGGGATCACTGGGTCAAGGATTGTTCGAAGAAGAAGGCTCTCAACGTAATGGTTACAGCACACGAGGCTTGCGAGCAGGGTCAAATGGGGTGTTTGCAACTGGTCAGCACAATGAAAGCCAAGCGGAGTGCCGGTGCGCCAACGGAAAATGTGCTTATGTATGTTGAAGCTTACATCAACTGCATAAAGACTCAAGTGTTGATAGATACGGGTGCGACGCACAACTTCATTAAGCGTGCGGAGGCGAAGCGCTTGGGACTTTACGTGGAGAAAGAGGAGAGATTCCTCAAATCGGTAAACACTGCAGCCAAACCACTGGATGTGGTAGTTCGAGGGGTTGATATCCACCTAGGGAAATGACGCGGCGAGGTAAATTTCTCAATAGCACCTCTTGATGATTTTGATGTGGTGTTAGGTATTGAGTTCTTAACACAGTACGACGTGGTGCCACTTCCTCGATACGATTATGTGTGTATCATGGAGAGGGGACCTTACATGATACCGATGGTAGACAAGCCCAAGGGTGGGCAATCCCAGCCGAAAGTCAACACTAAGATCCTTTCCGCTCAACAACTAATAGGAGTTGTTGAGCGCAAAGGAGAAGCACATCCAGCCACAGTGATGGAGATGGATGATAAGGCGACAAGGAGCGAGAGTAAACTACCAACGAGGAGTTGCAGAAGTGCTCGGGGAGCACAAAGGGTCGTGCCAACTGTCATACCAAAGGTGCAACCACATCGGGGTGATACTGAGCATGGAAAAAAATTGGAGTTAGAGTTTACACTTCCAACTACAACACAGACGCCTCAACCGGAATTAGATGAGTTGCGGGGGTAGCTCAAGGAGTTATCGAGTGTGGGCGTCACTCAACAACTTAAGGCGTCACATTGTGTGCGCTTTCAGCACAAGAAGTGGGGTAGAGACAAGCAGCGGCATGTCAAGCATCATGCAGGGGACTTGGTGATAGAGACGATACTTCTACCACAGCGTAAGACAACATGCCCACTTTACAAGGGCCTTGATCGTAGGGACGAGGGGCTATTTTCTATTGCTGAGAGGGTTGGCAACGTCTCGCATAAGGTGGGGATACCTTCGAAACAGTAACTGCATCCGATATTTTTTCGAGAGCTGTTTGAAGCTATACCGAGGGGGTACGGAAGCCACGGAGCAGAAACAGAGACCTTTAGGAATTTTCACATGGGACCACAAAGGGGCAAAACTCATTTGTGATGGACGGACGGTGCAGAAGAAAAATTCACCTCTAAAGTGTGAGTACTTTGTCAAGTGGAAAGGGTTACCCAATATTAGTGCACGTTGGGAATACGAGAGCGCACAACGGTAGATTGAAGAATGAGGTGCGCAAGTTCCAGCAAAGACAGGACGAGGACGTTGTGTAAATTTGGTGGGGGAGAATGTTACGCCCCAAGTGTTCTCAAGCATTTCTTTGAACGCTTAGTGCGTGACAAAACCTCCTAGAGGCTATATGGGTCGCTAGAGCAATTCGCGGGCCGAGGCTTTTAGAAGACCCGCTGACATTGATAAAGATCTAGGCTACGCCGTGACTGATTAGGGTTGTTAACCCCTATTTGGAAGAGGAATATTCCATAGCATATGTGATAGCATCTAAGAATATTCTGTGGCATATTATTCCATCTTGTATGTACACCGTTAGATCGTTTAGATCTCAGTTGTCAATTGTATAGGACTGTTAGTATATAAGGGGGAGACTCTCAGTTGTACAAAGCACAACACAATCTCATACCTTGTATTTTCTTCAGCAATTTAAAAATCTTTTTCTCAAACACCTTGTGAGCTTGTTTCTTCTATTTTTTGTGTGGTTTTCTAGGTTGCTTAGCACACAACGTGTCTAAGGCCGCATGGTTCTCGAAAGGTCCATGACACTGCGCAGGGTTGGCTTTGATATCACTGTAATATCCCTTGGGTAGAACTCATCCCAAAAGCTAGCTTAAGAGGGGAGGGTGCCCAAGAGATTATTAACCACGAGGTAATCCCATACTTAACCGATATGGGATCCATAGATCGTTACAAATTATTCTTTTAAAGACTTAAGAAATTTATGTCAATTAGAAGTCTTCATCACAGCTCAAAAACTTTATTGCAAATATAATCTTATCCATGAATTATATTTGATATCTTCAAAATGAATGAAGTCTTATTGAGTAAGTGTATAATGACATGGTACTACAGTACTGAATGACATGATACAAATATCCCACTGAATACTCTTTGTACATGAGGGCAATATCGATTGGAGATTTTTAGTTTCTCTTTTCTATTTTTACATGGTATGTTTCGTTGTAACATGAAACATCAAATTGGTGATATTATAGAATAAACTTATGAAAATGGATAATAGAATACGAACTGTTGCATAAATTATGTGATTCTCATGTGGAACACGTATTCTAATGCAGACCCAATTTTTTATTTGTATTCAGCCTTTTCTTTTGGGTCTTTTATGTGGTTTTCAATTAATCATAGTGGTTTAGCAGCTGGAATTTTCTAAATATTGCTGCAGATTTTGGTCCGGATTGTGGAAAGTATCCTAAAGCCAATGTTCTATATATTGATCAATATATAGAGATTGATTCAATCTAGTGAGCAACATTGTCACACACATGCACATTATATGGTTCATCTTGCATGTATGCCTGCAAAAAAATGGAGGAGAGTAAAATGAATTGATATTGACTTTGCATTTTGTTTAATACACTTAAGTATCTTACATGATAAACATTCCAACAAATGCCTTCATTTGTTAAGCTTAATCAGGGAGGAGCTTTTTCTGCAGTATTTTGTCTATATTTCGGGTAGGAGCTACCTTTTTGTACAGTTTCTTTTTTCTTGTTTGGCGTATAGGACAAACTTTCCTTTTTTTTGTGTGGACATCTTGTCTCCTCTATTGTATTTAAATTTTGTGATTCATACAATTTTCCAGAGTTTTACTAAAAGGCTTATTTCTGACATGGGTTTTTCAGGAGTTATTCCTGGTCTATAAATAGGATGTGAATTACAACTTAAAGGTTGTAAGAAAGAATAATCTGAATTAGAAATTTATTTCTTTTGGAAAAAACAAATAGAAGAGAGAAATTTTTTCCAAGAAGCTGCAGACTTTAGGGAATTTTGTGATGAAAATTGAAACAAATACGTCATCTCAAGGGCAGGCATTCTGACCAATGCATACGCAAAGTACATCAGTTCAATTCTGGAACTTGTATTCCAGAATGCTGTGTGTTACATTTTTTGTTCGTTGTGTTTTTGTAATTGAAAATTTTCTTCACAGTGCTAATATTTTCTTTTTGGGTTTCGGAAAACAGAAATGATTTTTCTAGTTTTTCTTCCTTTCACTTCTGTGACTTATTTGTTATAAATTTCATGATAATTGTCATGCTTCAATGACATGGGGATTGAGTCTTTTATTTTAATCAATGTGAGATGGAAGTAATGTGACATTGTCTGAATGCCTAAATGATTGCAATGAGTTTATTGTAGATTCATTGAATATTTGACATTTTGTAGATTAGGCAGGAATTACAAGAGTTGTTGTTGGAATCAGGCATCCCTTACAGCATCTTAGAGGCAAAGCAGTACGTGCATTAAAAAGCCAAGGGCTTCAGGTTCATATTCTTGGAGAAGATTTACAAAGTAAAATTGTAGAGGTATAATTAACTGCTCTTTGGGGGCTTTGCCTATGCTTCTTAAATTTACTAATACTTGCATTACACCTGAGGATTAATTAAATAAAATTAATTGGAAAGTTCCTTCTTGGTTGCTTCCTAGCAAAATGTTAGATTTGTATTTTGTACTGTTTTATTTTTTATTTTTTATACTTTATTTTTCATCTTTTAACATTTTAAAATGATTTATGGCAGGAAGCTCGAAAATCTTGCCTCCTTGTTAATGCTCCTTTGATTCATAGAGCTACTTCTCGAGTTCCCTTTTCTGTTCTTAAGTATGCTATGACCCTTGATGGTGAGCATTTATGAATTAATGAAATTTTTTTAATGATTTTAATTTTTATATATATATGTCCTTGAAGTCAAACTCACTGGTGGAATTCCTTGGATGCTAACAGGAAAAATTGCTGCAAGTAGTGGACATGCAGCATGGATAAGCGGCAAAAAATCTAGAAACCGAGTTTTTGATTTGCGGGGTAGAAGTGATGCCATTATAGTTGGCGGAAATACTGTTCGTAGGGACAGTAAGTATCATCCCTGTGACTATGCTGTCATTATTTTTAATACATTGTTCATTTGTTGAATTTATATGCCCATCATCATCATCATTGTTAACAAGTATGACAAGATTGTTCTATTCATTTTTTTTTAAAACTTTTTTGTGTAGATCCTTGGCTAACTGCAAGACATGGAGGTGGGCACATGCCCATGAGAATTGTGTTGACACAGACTCTCAACCTTCCCGAGAAAGCAAACCTTTGGGATGTTTCTGATGTATCTACCATTGTTGTAACTCAAAGGGGAGCTAGGAGGAGCTTTCAAAAATATCTTGCATCTAAAGGAGTTGAAGTTGTGGAGTTTGACATCTTAAACCCTAGAGATGTTATGGAATATTTTCATGATCGTGGGTATCTTTCTATTTTGTGGGAGTGCGGAGGAACATTGGCGGCATCTGCTATCTCATCTGGTGTGATTCACAAGGTTATTTGTTATTTTCTCTCCCTTGAGCTTATATATTATTTTATGTAGGTCACTATTTGGCTCAATATTTACTTAAAAGATAGTAGTATGGATCTTGTCATTCTCATCTCAGACAGATGAAACAAAAGGTTAATGTTGGATTCACCTTTTTTTCTTTAAATCTTTTGGCAATATTGAACATATTGCAATATCATTAAATCTTGGCTTCTGTTGATGGGATTATCTGTTTTTCAACACGAGCTTAACACATTGAGCTGATTATATACTCTGCCTTTTGTTATTTGTTACTTGTATCTTTTCTGTTTAGATCTTTTCACCATGTATTAGTACCCTCTGCCAGCGGCCAACTTTTGCTATTGCATGCATGGAAAAAAAAAAAAAGAAGAAGAAATAACTTATGAATATGTGTAGAACAGTTCATTTGATATCTTAGATAGTTGTGTTCAACATGGTTTTAAAATAAGGTTAAATTTCCATTTTATATATCGTCAGTGATTGTTTATGGTTTAAAAGATCTTATCTAGCCTTCAACTTTTGAATTGCCTTTTCATCATCTTTTATTTATTCATTTTATTGGGAACAAATTGTACTCCTTTTTTATTTGGCTGAAGTTGAGATAACTAGTTGTTATTGGCTATTACAGTTTTTCATTTGTGGAAGTTTATTTTATGTAGGTTTTTGCTTTTGTTGCCCCTAAAATCATTGGAGGAAAGGATGCGCCAACTCCTGTGGGTGAACTTGGGATGGTCGAGATGTCCCAGGCATTAGATTTAATAGACATTTCCTATGAACAGGTTGGTGGTATGCTTTTTCTTTTAAAATGTCTATTTTCAATGATACCTCATTTTGGCACATTATGGTATTATTTAAAAAGTGATTACATATTCTCTCATCATAATACATATACTTCCTGCAGTTCTTTAGATATATACCAAGTTACTAAATTTTTGTTAGAGCCCATTGACAACTCTTGGGAGGACTAAAGACTTTTAAGTTATTGGAATATGTAGATATGACCATATTGAATGGTAGCTGTAAAAGAAGAGAATGTATTTCTGTGTATTCATTCCTTGAGAAAATAGTACATTATATAGAAGAGGTGATATAACCATAATAGGAAGTCAATTATATAACTTTTCTATTTTAAAAATACTATCAATACTTTCCAATTGTACAAAACTAACCATACAAATATATACATTTCAACACTCTCCCTCAAGCTGGAGCATATAAATCATATGTGTCAAGTTTGCTACAAATAAAATCAATTTGAGGACCCCTGAGAGATATAGTAGGGATATCTGCTAGTTGATTGTTTGAGCTGACATGATTGGCGGAAATATAGCCAGACAAAATCTTCTCTTGAATGAAGTGACAATTAACTTTTATATGCTTAGTCCTCTCATGAAACACAGGGTTGGTTGAAATGTGAATTGCAACGGAAGCAACGGAAGAGGTAGACTGCCGGGTTGGATGAAATGTGAATTGCAACAGAAGAGATAGACTGCTTAGCTGCTTGGTATTTAAGATATTTCTCGTAGTCGGCACCAGTAAGAGTCAAGGATGGAGGTTGCTTGTCTGTTTTGGAGCTCTCAATGACCATATTTAATCACAAATTGGAGAAAACGAGGATGGAAGAGGTATTGACAATCCAAGAACAGTTGCTGCTGGTGGTGGTGATTTTTTGGCGACGGTGGTGATGCTGTTGTCGAAAAAATAGATCGGCTCTGTCTGAGTGTGATGATACTGGCGGTGTGAGTACATGCGCGTCGGTGATTACAATGGTGTTTCGGTGACAGAGGAAGACGCACCGGCTGGAGTTATAGATCGGCGTTGTCTAAAGCTGATGGTACCGGCGGTGAGTAGTCACGCACACCGGAGAAGACAAACAGTGTTCACGCACCGGTGAAGACTGGTGGCATGTGAGGGCGTGTAGGGCAGCCGATGAGAGAGTGGCAGTTGCAGACCTGGTCGTTGGCCTATTCTGAGTATTCTAGAGGTATGACTGCCGAAGAAAGATTGCTGGAGAGAGAGATCAAACATTGGTCGGAATTGTGGGTGTTGAATGGTAGTGTGTCCAGTGAGATTTTGATGACAATCTTCTTGGAGTCTTACTAGCGAGTCATTGATGACCAATAAACTGTGGTCACGACCACCGGAGGAGGAAAAGAACAGAGTGGCATAAAATGTAGGTGATACTCATCGGAAAAAGAGAGGCAATCGCCGAGAAATGATGCCAAGAATTAGCTTTGAATCCATGTAAAAGAAGAGAATGTATTTCTGTGTATTCATTCCTTGAGAAAATAGTACATTATATAGGAGAGGTGATAACCATAATAGGAAGTCAATTATATAACTTTCCTATTCTAAAAATACTATCAATACTTTCCTACTATACAAAACTAACCATATATACATATACATTTCAACAGTAGCTATTATATATATGTGTGTGCATATATATATATATATATATATATGTATGTATGTATATATGTGGAGGTGCATTCACTTTTGGGTCACAAACTCACAGTGCCTTAAAGTTTTATGGTTTTAGTGTAGCATTAATGACCCATTTATCATTTCAAATTACCTATACGGGATTTATCAGTTATCAAAGACTGATTTATCTTTCTGAAGCAAAAAGGATTCTGTGATTTGTATTGATAAGGCACATAGAATTCCACAATTTGATGTCCTGCCAGTTATCAAAGTCTGATTCACACAGGTTTGGTGTCCTTTCCGCTCCTTTGTATAAATGTTTTGCAAAGAGCTTGTTCTTGGGTTGAAAGATATTCTACCATAACAACTTCTACGAGTGGAATTGTAGATCCAGAAAAGGCAAGAGACCATTTCTTTGGGAGTGAAACATATCGAAATGCTATTTTAGTATGGTAAATATTTGATGCAATAAGATCTAAGGAATATCATATCAGCAAAGAGGCTTCTAGAATAATACTTGGAGGTTGATTTCCTTAGAGACTCTGTTTAAGGCTTTAGAGAGAGTTAGGATTAAGCGTACTTAGTTGAAGTCTAAATCAAGCCACTTTTATTGCTTTTCTAATGTGTTCAATTTTTTTATCTTGATTTTGTAAGGGTCCTAGTAAATTATAATTTAGGAAATTTTGTCTTTTTTGATAACCTTTTGCAAAATTTTATGTGAAAATCAAATTCATAAAATGAAAATAGAAAATTGGGTTTTTTAATCAAAAACCAAACAGAAAAACGAATTTTAACAAGATCTGGGAATAGTTTAAGTGACACATTCTAAGAACAGTTGTCTGACGGTTTTGTGCTTTACTAATTTTGTCAAGAAAAATATGAATAAATTTTTTTTTTGTTTAATACAAAGCTTTGGAAGATAACTTTCGTGTTAGTCAAATTCCATTATTTAAATACAGTTCTGAAATTGCCTCTCCTTTTTCGAAAAATAGAAAAAGGGTTCTGAAAATTGTAATGGACAGATACAAGCATAGAAGTTGTAGAGAGGTAGGCAGGTTCCAATAAATAAAGCCATAAATTTGATGCATTTCCTCTTCAATCTTATCAATAGCCAGATTTTAGGCCCTAGGCCTTGATACTTGTTTCAAACTTCAGTAGCTATCTGCCTTTTTTTTTGGGTCTTGATCCAAGTTTCACGTTAGGTCCAATTATCTTGTCTGATCATCGGTTTCACACCCTAGGCTAAACCAACAATCTTTTGTTTTTATTTCATTATCTTTTTGCTTGTTAGAAACATATAATTATTTTGAAACTAATGGAAACATATAAATTTAAGTATCACCTGTTTCATTGCTTTAAGAAGATCCCTAATCATATCTATGCTGGAAACTTTTAGGTTGGAACAGATATGCTTATTAGTGGATTTCTTCAACCGATACCAGACTTGACACCCGTTATCCCATCAGAGGACGAAACTTTTGCAATTGATCCTACTGTCACTCCCTTTGAACCAAGCATCATATACTTCTACAAAACATGGGACCCTTATGGTGCTTTTTCAAATTTTTCTCCTCATCCAATTCAAATGCTGGATGCTGATGGTGATTATGTTACTTGGTCAAGCGTAGAACATTACTATCAGGTAGTTGCCTTTTCCTTGCCCATGTTAAAAATTTCATTGCAAATTTAGCAGATATTGAGTCTAAATTTCTTAAACTTTTAGGCACAGAAGTTTATTGGAGTGAATGATCCTGCAGCACAAGATTGTGTTGAAAAGATAAAAACTGCAAAATGTCCAGAGGAAGCAGCACGGATTGGAAGGTCCATGCAGAGGCACCGTCCTGATCTGGTATGGCCATCTGTACTTGTAATGGGATGCCAATTCTTTCCTTTGATATATTGTATCCGGTATCCATAAAAGCTTTATTTTATTAGCATACTTTAAGCATATATGGATTCTAGGTTCCTTTTCACCATTGTTTGTATGCCAAAAGAAACTATTGTTCCAAATGGTTTTTGAATCATAAGTAATCTTGCATTGCATCTTAGACTTCTTACTGTTCAATTGTATTTTATATATGGTATGTGGTTCTTCCTTGACTTTGCCTTTTTCCCTTAATAGATTTGGTCAAGTTCCTTCCATTTATTCATAACTGTCCTCAAGCGGTCTATGGCCCTCTTATTTTGTTTACTTGGAAATTGATCTTTATCAAGACATTCATATCTTATGTTCCTTCCATGGAGTCCATTGCTGTGGAGACCTGTTATTGTGGGTTACATCCTATTGTTACTCTTAGGTTAAAATTTTTCCTCTACAGCAATGAATTCGATGGCAAGGCAAATTTGTGCTATATTGTTAACATGTATGTTATGCTTTTGGAAAGTTTGGTAGAACTGCTACTTAAAGTAGTACTTTATATACTGAATATCTGTGGGAAAGAAATATAAATGACTTCATGTATTTTCGGTGCACCATGGTTACATAAATGATTAATCTGTTATCAATTGCTGATATGGATCCCTCTATACCAAATGAGGATTTCATTTAAATTTGGAATATTTACCTTCAATGTTAGTAATAATCCATGTAAGAACATTAAAAATCAAACTACCAGTGTGCAAGTGGAATTAACTATCTATCAACTTCCAAAGACGAAGGCGGATAGAAAAGAAGTGTTTAGAAGTTAGTCATTTTTCTTATGGTACCATTATTATTAACTTGAGGAAGTAGACATCTATTAGATTTCCCTCCATGCTTCCCTCCTGCATTTTTTGTATGTCTATTGCTCTCTATTATCTATCTATCTATAAATCTATCTATCTATCTATCAACTTCCAAAGACGAAGGCAGATAGAAAAGAAGAGTTTAGAAGTTAGTCATTTTTCTTATGGTACCATTATTATTAACTTGAGGAAGTAGACATCTATTAGATTTCCCTCCATGCTTCCCTCCTGCATTTTTTGTATGTCTATTGCTCTCTATCTCAATGATTGGAAAATCAAACTTTCACTATATTGCACTTCAACCTTAGCTGCATACCGAATTTCCATTTCCATATCACACACTATGACCATGCCTATTCACATTCCTAGTAATGTAGGAGTAAACTAATATTAGGAACTGTTTGCGACTTCCATGCTCCTTTTTTTAAGTGGAAGTTTCTTTCAGTTGGAGCTTGTAATCTTCCAAAGAGAATGAAGGTAAATAATTATGCATGCATTTCCTATATGCTAAATAGATCACTGGTGAACATTAAAATCTTTGGGATGGTATGCTTATGTAATTGAATATTTTACATCTCCCTTAGAATTTGTTGCGATTTAATGCTCAGTGTTGAATGCAGGTTAGAAGTGATTGGGAGAGTGTGAAGATTGATGTTATGTATGGAGCATTAAAATGCAAGTTCTCCATTTATCCTCATTTGAATTCTATGCTGCTCTCAACTGTCGGCTCGATCCTTGTTGAAGCTTCCCCACATGATCTTTTCTGGGGTGGAGGCCGCGAAGGAGAAGGCCTAAATTATCTGGGCAGGCTGCTGATGCAGTTGAGATCAGAGTTTCTTGGTGAGTCTTCTACATCAAGTGAAAACAATTGCTCAACCCCTCTATGAATACAGGAAAAGAAAAAAAAAGAATCACTTTTGAGGACAATAATATAAGGGTCCCTTATTATTATTTTTTCATAAAATGATAACCATATCATTATATTGCAAAGATAATTGTAAAACCATTTGTGACATGAATCTTTTACAATTTTTTGCGGCATTCTTGCCCTCCTAGAAGATGAACTCTTCTAATTTTGAATAGTTAGTTGCGTAGATTAGCATATTTGCAAGTTTATTTGCTGCCCTAGCAGAATTCTTGATATTTTATGGCATATTTTGTGAAACTTATTCCCGAGTGATTATGGCTTTGCTAAAAGGGCTTGTATGTAAAGCTATAAAAACTTTATTTTGCCAGAAAATAAGGTTCGGATAACCTTTGTAGTCTGAATTACCTTAGAAGTTGTTTATGAGAAAGAGTATATGCAGTGATCTATAAAAAATTTATATTTGCTTAGACAAATTGGAGATGCTAGATCTACCAAAACCTTGCTTTGTACTAACAAGATTACCGCCGTGCCTAGCACCTAGACAAGTCTAGTTATTTGTAGCTAGCTTATTTGTGTGACCTGGGATTTCCTGGTTCTTTTATTGTACATTGAAGAGCAAGGACAATCAAATTCTAGGACAAATCTAAAAGATAATGTGGCATAAGGTGCATGGCTAATATAATTTGTTGCCACTGAGTTCATGAAAGTTGAATCAAAAGCATCACATTTAAAGTTTGACAAGGAATTAACCCCATTCCATCTTCCTCCTCACCCGTAGGAGTCATACGTTCCTTATCTAGCAGCAATGACTTGTCTAAACCCAACAATGAAATTTACAGCCAAGGGGAACATACGTTGACTTCAGAAATCGGGAGGGTTCAAGTCCTGACTATTTCTCCTGCCCTTTCTTTTTGTTAATGATTCAAATTGCTGGGTTTCTGATTCATCCTATTGCATTTTTTATTTCCCCATTTACAAATGTATGTGATCAGAGATTTTCTATCTTATCATGGCTCATGCATAATGCTTGCAGTTTCGGATTGACTGCTTCTTGGAGTCATGCTTGTTTTTGTAGTGATTTTGCATTTGCATACATTTTGGGAACTACATTTTTGAGATTCAAGAGTCTGGGTTTGGGATACCTCATCAAACACAGAGTGGGAGCCTTCCCATTATTATGCATGGGCCTAGAAGTACAAACTCAGGCTTCTGTCGCCTTAATCCTCATCAGTCTGGCACCAAGGCCTAAGTTGCCTTTGATTGGGCCTTTAGCAGTTACTTTTGTCCTTATTGCTTGTATTGGGGTAATATTGCTCCCAAAACAATTTCTTAAAAGACTTGTAGTGACTGGCTAGTAGCTCTAATAGGCAATGTTGTTATTCACTTATTATATTATTTAATAATTATTTTATATATTATTTAAAATATAAAAAATTTAAGATATTATTTAAAAATAATAGTCAAATAAACAGTATACTATTGATGTCAAGAAGAATTTACTGTACAAGCACACGGAGAGACGACTGGAACGAAGATGGTGACCCAATTTATTCGAGCAATGCGTGAATCTCGCATTCATTTTAGACTTCTGTTGCTCCCTTCATTGACAATTAGAGATCACGGTTTGGCGAGAGAAGTCATATAAGGCGGATGCTTACTGTTGATTTGTGATAATCATTTTTCTAAAGATTGTTCAGAAACATTCAGACAGGTTTTATGTGGATTTTTCTTTCTTATTTTGCCGTCTCAATGAAGAAAAGAAAAGCATATCATGTTTGGCTCACTACCCTTGACCACACAAGATGCCCAAAGTTATGCTGTTAAATGATATATAGGTGGGAAATAAATAAATAAAATCTTCTATTTGGTCCTTGGGTCAAAGTTCTATTTTTTTTTTGCTGTAAATGACAAAATATTAACCTAAGACGATGAGATTAGGGCCGTTAAGTGTTATAGCCTTATATGAATGAACGGTCCCAAAGTTGTTATTGATTCAAAAAAGAAAAGAAAAATTAGCTTATTAAATAAATAATGTTGTTCATTCATATAAATTTAAAATTGACTTTATTTTTATTCAATGGTCATGACACGAGCAAGTTGGGATTTGACCCATCAATTTACAATTGAAAAGAAAGAAAGGAATGCTAGAAGCAAAATTAATATAATTTATTTGTACTCGAAAACAATGCATATAGACTAGAAAACGGTCTGTATTCCTTTTCTTAAAGTAGGAGTTAAAAGTAAGGAGTAATGTTACATTTTTTGGAAGTTATTTTAAAATTTTAATTTAAATTAATGTGTTAAATAATTATTAAATAATAAAATAAAATAATTTTTAAAATTAATATTATAATATTTTACTATTTAAAAATGATTTAATATAATATTTTAAATATAAATTTTAAAATAATATTTAAAAATATAATATTATTCTAAAATAAAAAGTATACACTTTTTACGATTGTCTTTAATATGAAATGCTTCTATTTAATTTAAGAAGTAAGATATATAATGTTAACAAAAAGATACTTAATAATAATTTAATAATAAAAAGTTGATAATACATTTACTTCTATTGGAGATTTTTTGTTCAATCCTTCATCTCCCATGTAAAAAAACTTGTAAAAAACATAGAATTATTTAATAAACATTATTTTTACTTTAAAAGTAGTTGTTCATCAAACAATCATTTATTTCATTCTACAATTAGTACATCCATATTATAGAAGTTTTAATTTTAAAGTCACAATACCTCTTTATACCAAATTGTTTGGGGGTAAAAAATGGTTTGGTTTAAGTCTCCAAACATTTAAGAATTTGTTTGGATTGGACAATTGATTTTGAGAAGAAATTCTTGTCAAGAAATGGGTTAGATTGGATTTCTGAGTTTTGGTGGATGGAGAGTTGATTGGTGGGTAGCTGGGTTCAAATGATGCTAGAACTGAACTATATGCAAATGGTGTTGAAACGGAGCTATGTAAATTTGTATAATACATAAACAAAGCTAGTCAAAGACAAGTGTCGACAACGGTGACAATCCTCCAACGCTCAAGTTAGATAGAGGAATCGATGGCACATATTTCTCTAGAATTTTTTCGTAGAGAAAATTAGAGAATAAAGAAAAAGAACTTTTTAAAAAAAGTTTTTAGTTTTTTTTTTTATATGCAAAAAGTGAATGTATATAACTAGACCTTGAGAGTGCGGGGCTAGAGAACATCCCCTTAGGATGACATGTGGCAGCTAGTAATTGGCAACCCTTGCTTTTGGTAAAGGCATTTTGAGAAATACTATGTTTAAGGCTACTTTGGTAATTATACCTTCCAAGCTTGGAGAACAAGTAACCTCGACTTGGTACTTTCTTTAAGGAGCAAAATGCTAGTAGACCTTACTAGTGTATGCTCTCTACAGTCTAAGGAATGTCTCATCTTCCTACAAAAAGGATACCAAGTACTAAAACGTACTAACATGGAAGTATATAAGAGACCTTTAAGATTATGTCATTGAGACCTTATTTATTTCTCTTGCCAATTAACCTTACTAATTCTTTAAGGAATTAGTAGTCATAGGGCTTCAATGGGCTTCGATGATGACATATCAAATTTGAATGACCTTGATGAAGTATCTTTTTAACCCTTGGACTATTACTTTAAATCTAACGTGTCAAGTGTAGAACTTCGTTAAAGTGGGTTTAAATGAGTCAAATTCAGTCAACACTCGACTTCAATCAAATATATTATTTATTTTTGACCCAATCAATCTTTTTGGTGTAGTGGGCTTTTAGTAGCTACATGGCTTCTTAATGGTAGTTCATTTGTCACTAAAAAATTCTAACACAAATAAATTCTAACATTTATACAATTTTATTATGTAAACTAGTATGATAAGATATGACTAAAAAAATGATAATAAAAAATTTATTATCCTTAATAATAATAAATAATAATAAAAATTGTGATAATAATAAATAATAATACAATTGTGATAATAATATTAGTTTTTTTGAATTTTTCATCTTTAATAATTATATCATATCAACATTGAAAGTGTATAAAATTTAACATAAATGACATAAACCCAAATGTTGATGCGCAAGCTGATAGGAGCAAATGAATTTATGCTACTGCCTTTGGTTGGAGAACAATAATAAAAGGAGAGTTCTCTTAGTTTATATCGTATGAGCCTAATGTGTTTTAAAAAAAAAAATTAAAAATTCTTTTTGTGTTTTCTCATTGTATCAAATGATCTCTTTGAATGACTTTTTTTTTTTATTTCTTTATTTCTTACTAAAAATTAGATAGAAACCCTGTGGTTGTTGGTTCCACCAACTAACTTACATATGAAATGAGATAGTTGTTACCATATTTAGTAACAACTTATTGTAGAAGTGGATGGGGGAATTATTCAATAACTCGGCACCAATTCATGTAAGTAGCTACTTAAGTCGAAGTTACTTGATAGATTTAGGTTGGGTCAACCCAATATGGGAGGACCTATTCAAAAATTCAATATCTCTTACTCGCACATAATAGAACAATAAGAGAGTGATCGACCCAAAAGTCATGAACACAACATACATACGGGCAAATACAATGTGTGACTTATAAACAAATTTCATGTAAGTGGGAGTTGTAAAAATAAGAAATTCAAATTGTATCCATGTACAAGATATTTATAAAGTATTTTATTAATCTTGTATCGTAATTTCTTTTTTGTTACATCAATACAAGCATACTCAATCTCTTAATAATAGCTTCTATGCACTCTATATATTCATAATTGTATCTATCATTCTATGTATTATAAAATGGTCAATTGGTACATGCATAAATCAAATGTAAAAAAATAAATCTTCTTATTAAGTATAATATCATAATTTACATATTCTCAAACATCGCACCTATACAGTTTAAAAAATATTTCTAGTCACAGATTTAGTAAGTAGGTCTACTATCATATAATTCATAGATATGTATTATTGGTATACATCATTTGTGCTACAATATTAGCCAAACATTATACTTGATCTCTGCGTATTCAATCTACTGTAGTAATTAATATATTTCTACAAAAGATATTGTTATTTGACTGTTAAAAATGGCACCCCCTTCAGTACAGCCGACTGTCTCAGCCATTGAATTAATCCAATGACTGAGATTTAATGATGTCAACCTATACAACAGGTTGACTGGAAAATATAAAAAATTATCCTTAATATTTAGTTAAAATAAAATAAATCTTTAAAAATTAAATCATTAACAAAATACCCCTTTATGATATTAAAAAATTAAAAATAATATATTACATTATATGTTATAATTTTAATTTTAATAATATTAAATTTTATAATTCTGATTATAATTTTAATTTTAATTACATTAAATCTTATAATTTTGATTTTTAATTACATTAAATCTTATAATTTTAATTTTAATTTTAATTACGTTAAATATTATAAGTTTAATTTTAATTTTATTTTAATTATGTTAAATAATTTTAATTTCAAATCTAATTTTAATTTTAATTATATTAAATATTATTATTTTAATTTTAATTATGTTAAATGTTACAATTCTAATTTTAATTTCAATTATGTTAAAATTTTATAATTTCAAATTCAATTTCAATTTAATTACATTAAATATTATAATTTCAATTTCAACTATGTTAAGAGTTATAATTTCAATTCTAATTCTGATTTCAATTTCATTTGCATTAAATGTTATAATTCTAAATTCATTTTGATTTCATTTATATTAAATGTTATAATTTTAAATCTAATTTCAATTTCATTTACGTTAAAAGTTACAATTCCAATTTTGAATATCTTAAATGTTATAATTTTAATTCTAATTTTAATTACATAAAATATTATAATTTCAATTTTAATTTCACTTACTTTAAATATTATAATTTAAATTTAAATTTAATTATGTTAAAATTATAATTTCAATTTAAATTTAAATATTTTAATTACAATTTCAATTCTAATTTTAATGACATAAAATAATATAATTTCAATTTCAGTTTTAAGTACGTTAAATGTTATAATTATAATTATGTTAAATATTATAATTTCAATTTCAATTTCAGCTTCAATTACGTTAAACGTTATAATTCTAATTCTAATTTTAAACTCAATTTCAATTACGTTAAATATTATAATTAATAATTTTAATTTTAATTTTAATAGCGTTAAATATTAATTACATCAACGTTAAATATTATAATTTTAATTTCAATTTCAATAACGCTAAATGCTATAATTCTAATTCCAATTTCAATTTTAATTACGTTAAATGTTATAATTTCAATTTCAGTTTCGTTAAATGTTATAATTCTAAATCCAATTTCAATTTGATATTATATAATTGGTTTATATTTAAAAAAATATTTTTAAAAATAAAATAAATTAAATGATAAAAATTTTAAAAAAGAATCTGTAATTGTCACAAAAAATAACGTCCGACTAGTGGCTAGACGTCATTTTTTGGCGATACTTCAGCGATAAAAAAATTAAATTTTATATCATTAAACTCTTTTTTACTTAATCTACACAATTGTTGGTCATTTATTTTATAAAAAAAAGATTAAAAAAAATATCAAATGTAGTGATAAGGCCACCACCCCGTAAAATGATTAGGCGATGACTTACACCACCTCTACCTATAGACAAATTGTCGATCTATCTATAAATGAAGGCGATGCAAGTCACCGCCCCATCATTTAATAGCGAGTGATGAAGGCTGCCGCTTCTCACTACCACATTTGCCCATTTTATAGTATTTTCCTTTTAAAAATGTCTCTACCATTTTGTAAATCAGAAAAAATAAACTTTAATGACTTAAAATATGATCTTTTTTATACTAGAGACTCGCCAAAAAATAACGCTGGCAGTCGTTTTCGAAGACAGTTACATATCTTTTTTTTAATGATTTATCATTTAATTTATTTTTTAGTAAAAATATTTTTAAAAATATTACCAATTATACAATGACACGTGTTATTTTGTGCCATGTTCTAATTTTTAATTTAATTTTATGGTTAAATTATTATTTTTTATCTTTCCACCATTAAAACTAATAATAAAAGTTAATAGATTAGGAATTTTTGGATATTTTATCTCTAATTGGAATAAAGTTGTATTTATGCCTAAAATATTGAGGTAAATTTATTATCATCCCTTAAATCTTATAATTCAAATTTTAATTATGTTAAATGTTATAATTTTAATTAGGTTAAATAATTTTAATTCTAAATTTAATTTCAATTTTGATTTCAATTATATCAAATGTTTGATTTGAATTCTAATTTTGATTTCAAATACATTAAATGATATAATTTTAATTCCAATTTTAATTTCAACTATATTAAATGTTAACATTCTAATTTTAATTTCAAATTTAATTTTAATTACGTTAAATGTTACAATTTTATTTTCAAATTTAATTAATTTAAATGTTATAATTTTAATTTCAATTATGTTAATTATTATAATTCAAATTTCAATTTAAATTACATTAAATATTAATATTCTAAATCAAATTTCAATTTCAAGTACATAAAATGTTATAATTCTAATTACCGATTTCAATTACATTAAATGTTATAATTTTAATTTCAATTATGTTAAATATCATAATTCCAATTTCAATTTCGATTTCACTGACATTCAATGTTATAATTGTAATTCTAATTTTAATTTTAATTATTTTAAAGTTATCATTCTAATTTCTATTTCTATTATGTGAAATGTTATAATTTGAATTATGATTCTAATTTTAATTACATAAAATATTATAATTATAATTTCACTTTCAAATACATTAAATGTTATAATTAAAATTACAATTTCTGTTTCAATTTGAATTTTAATTATGTTAAGCGTTATAATTTTAATTACATTAAACATTACAATTTTAATTTCAATTTCAACTTAATTACGTTAAATGTTATAATTTCAATTCTAATTATTATTTGAATTTCAATTATGTTAAATGTTATAAATTTAAATTTAATTTTAATTTCAATTACGTTAAATATTATAATTACAATTTTAATTTCAATTACATTAAATGTTGTAATTTCAAACCCACATTCAATTTCAAGTGTATAAATATTATAATTCCAGTTCTATTTCTGATTTAAATTTAAGTTATGTTAAATGTTATAATTTTAATTTTAAATTTAAATTAATTTTAATAAAGTTAAACGTTATAATTAAAAGTCCAATTTAGATTTCAACAAATCTGAAATTGGAAGTTAAAAATATATTTTAAACTTGTTATATATTGTTTCCAACAAATCAGTAATTGAAAATTATAAATATATTCTGAAAAATTAAAAATTTGTTTGTGAATTATTTATTTTAAAAATTGAAAATTTGAATTTGTTATATATTATTGAAATTAAGAGTTGGAATGTTAAGATAATTTAATAAATGCCTTGAAAATTAAAATATATATACCCAAAATATAAAAATACCAAAAACAAAGTAAAGTTTAAAAGTTAAAAATAACCCAAAAACTTTAATTTAGTTTAATTAAAATATTTTGTTATATATTTTTAAATTTTATTTATAATTTTAATAAAAAATTGTTACTTGAATATTAATTATTCATTAACTTAGAACAATAATTATTATTTTAAGTATTAAGTTAAATAAAAAATTAAAAATTAAATATAAAAATTTAAATTTAAATATCACATGATTACCTATGGTGTCACCACGTGGCAAAGTTTTTTTTTATGTTAATCATGCTTATTTAAGAAACATATAAAATATCATTCCTCTGTATTATATTATATTTTTGGTGAAATTAAATACAAACTCGCAATTTATAAATTAGTGGGAACACGTAGTATATGGAGTGAGAACACGTAGTAAATTGAGTAGGAAAACGTAGTAAATTAAGTGGGGACACGTAGTATATTGAGTGAGAACATGTTATATATTGAGTGAGAACATGTTATATATTGAGTGAGAATATTTAGTATGTGAAGTGGGAAAATTTAGTATATGAAGTGGGAACGTGTAGTATGTGAAGTGGGAACGTGTAGTATCTGAAGTAGGAACGTGTAGTATGTGAAGTGGGAACGTGTAGTGAATGAAGTGAGAACGCGTAGTATCGAAACATGTAATATATGAAATGGGAACATGTAGTATGTAAAGTGGGAACGTGTAGTATGTGAAGTGGGAACGTATAGTGAATGAAGTGGGAACGTGTAGTCTGTGAAGTGGGAACGTGTAATGTATGAAGTGGGAACGTGTAGTCTTCTACCCTCACATCTTCTTTAAAATTAGATTTGTAATTATAACATTTAATGTAGTTAAAATTAAATTTAAAATTAGATTTTAGAACTATAATATTTAACGTAATTGAAATTAATATTGAATTTGATATTATAACATATAATTAAAAATTAAAATTGAAATTAGAATTATAATATTTTACGTAATTAAAATCAAAATTAGAATTGGATTTATAGTATTAAACATAATTAAAATTAAAATTTGAATTGAAAATATAACATTTAACGTTATTGAAATTGTAATTAGAATTATAATATTTAACATAATTAAAATCGAAATTAGAATTGAAATTGTAACATTTTATGTAATTGAAATCGACATTGTAATTAAATATAACATTTAAAGTAATTAAAATTAAAATTATATTTGAAATTATAATATTTAATATAATTAAAATTGATATTAAAATTATAACATATAACATAATTGAAATTAGAATTCAAATTGTAATATTTAATGTAATTAAAATTAAAATTATAACATTTAACATAACTGAAATTGAAATTAAATTTAGAACTATAATATTTTATGTAATCAAAATTTAAATTACAATATTTAATGTAATTAAATTTGAATTTTAAATTAGAATTAAAATTATAAAATTTAATGTAATTGAAAGTTAAATTAGATTTAGAATTATTAACATTTAACGTAATTAAATTTGAAATTAAAATTAATTTTAGAATTATAAAATTTAACTTAATTTAAATGAAATTTAAATTAGGATTAGATTTATAATATTTAACACAATTAAAATTGAAATTGATTTTAGAATTATAATATTTAACCTAATTGAAATTAAAATTTAAACTATATTATTTAACGTAACTGAAATTGGATTTAAAATTATAATATTTTATGTTATTAAAATTAAAATTAAAATTATAACATTTAACATAATTAAAATATAAATTAAATTTAAAATTATAACATTTATTGTAATTAAAAGTAAAATTTTTTGATATGTTGTCTTTATTTTTTTATTGATTGTTATCATTGAAATAATATTTAATTTATGTTTATAATTTTTTATATAAAATATTTTTTATTTTTTTAAAATAAATATTATAATAAAATTATTTTCTTTTTATTAATTATATTTGGACTTAAATGATTTAAAATTTATAACATAATTATATATATTAATTATAATAATATATAAGAGGTCTATTAAAAAAAAACCAAAATGACCGACAATACCTTATATTGCCGATCATTTTGACTACATTAGTCGACTGTATAACACAGTTGACTGCACTGTAACTTGTCTCGTTAAAAATATATAATCATTGAATTGAAATATCAATAATAACTTTTCAGTCCTTCAACAATCTTTTAAGTTAAATACTCTTTTACACTACCTTAAAAATATCATATTAATAGTGTCAAAAAAGTTTGTACATATTTGTTTTTTATATATATTAAAAATAAAAAATAAAAAATTTAGATTAAGAATAACAAACCAGTGGATCAAGATTGTGGAGTAAACTATTAAATTTTTAAAAGAAAATACAAATCTTAAAGAGTATGTTAACTCGTGGGTATACCCTTTGCTTTTAATTTTTTTTTAAACGAAAAATTCTTACAAATTAATTGTTTAAGATAAATTAGGGGTCACAATAGTGTGAATCAGGTAATAGATTGCAAGACTAAACCTTAATTGAATAAAGTCTATGTTAATTTAAATAAATTGTGGGTAAATATTAATAAGACTTGAGATAGATTGGAGACTAGTCTAAGTCTCACTTAAATTTAAAAGAGCATAACTGAGTTTTCTTCTCATCAGCAATGACCTTCTTGGGGGCCTTTTTTTTTTTAATTAAAAAAAATTAATAATCAACTTTTAAAATTTTTACCTATCAAAATTTATATTTTTGTGATTTGAATTTTAAATCTCATACTAAAATTTTAACATAATTAAATTTTAACACAATATAATTTTTAATTTTAAAATCTACTCATCACCTTAAATTTTAATTTCACCCTTATTTCTCATATTTCATAATTCGATCGACAAAAATTCACATGAAAATCGTGCAGCAAGTTCTTTTCATGGAAACGTTTATTTATGGAAATTTGTCATTTTCATATTGACGTCCCCAAAAATCCACATGTAAATCGTGCAGTAAGTTCTTTTCATGAAAGCGTTTATTATATTAATTCGGAAACATTATCCATTAATTTAATTACAAAAGTTTACGCGTATAAAATATCTTGATTAATTTAAACGCATAGTTGCCTTTCCCCAAAAATCCACATGTAAATCGTGCAGTAAGTTCTTTTCATGATAGCGTTTGTTATATTAATTCGGAAACATTATCCATTAATTTAATTAGAAAAGTTTACGCGTATAAAATATCTTGATTAAATTTAAACGCATCGTTGCCTTTCCCCAAAAATCCACATGTAAATCGTGCAATAAGTTCTTTTCATGAAAGCGTTTGTTATATTAATTCGGAAACATTATCCATTAATTTAATTAGAAAAGTTTACGCGTATAAAATATCTTGATTAATTTAAACGCATAGTTGCCTTTCCACACCACCCCCTCGTCCTTTACGCATTTAAACATACAATTGCTAACATATAATAATTTCTCTCTTTACATCAATACAAGAAGTAAAATGTGGTAGAATTTTGACAAATTAATATTTTATAAATAGATGATTTGGATGAAATAAATTTTTTAACGGTTTTGCAAGTGTACTAAATTATTAATTCGATACATTTATAAAATAATATATTATAAAAAAATTATTGTAGATTAATATAAGACCCACTTAACATAGAATTAATGTGTAACCAAATCTATATAATATGTCCAAAATACCTTCTAACATATATATAAGTGTTGCTTGTTTGTTATTGAAATTGATGTGGACTAAGATCTCATCTCTATTTTTTTTTGTAATACGAAAAGAAGTTCTAGTATAACATTCTCGTATTGTAACAAGAAATTATTTAATATAACTAATTTTAAATGCTGTTTTGTGTGAGATAAGCTCTATAGTAAAACTATCATTTTTAAATTACTTTATTTTAATGCTTTCAATATATTTGACCTGCTATTAATTAATTGAGGAACATAATGATACTCTTGGAAAAGGCATCTTTGTGTTTAACTTATAATAATTTGATGTATGATTATACAATAATATATGTATGTTTCGATATAGGATAAGAATATACCTATATGACATGTATGGTTAAAAGCTTGAACTTAATAGATCTTAACTTTATCGGATTACTATAGGAATTTAGGTAATTAGTAATTTAATATATATTTGTTTACCATCGAATGAGGCTAGTAAAAAGATTAGTATCATAATCAATAATAAAACTGAGGGATTAAAATATTAAGAGTAATATCTTATGAAAAATATATTAAGGGATATTTATAATCTTCCTCTATATTTTTATTTTCGTAATTTGCGTAGTTGTAATAATTTTAAATTTATTGCATTCATCAATTTAGTTTTATTTTAATTTCAAATTGAAGCATTAATTTTCTGCATAAAAATAAGAAATATATAATTTTAGTACTTGGTTAAAAGTACATATTAATTTCTTGTGGGTTCGACGTCCGAATTTAACACTAAATTACTTGTTGCGATATATATACTTATATTTATATTGTGCTTAAAAACAGCACAACAAATATATAGTTGGCCTTGCTGGGATTAAGGCATCTCAAGTATGGGTGAGAGTGTCCCTGGTGATAAAGGACATTGCCAATCAGTGTATATTTAGCCATGGTGTATTTTAGTTGGCAGGCTTCCAATTTATTCTTAGGTAATTTATTTTCAATGTACCATTTGACCAGGTCCATCTAACTTAGACTGAATGCAACTTGAAGGACCTTTTCTATTTTTGCCTTAATGCTGGGCTTGGGGATGAACTCTAAAGATATTGTTTATGGGATCTTCACATCTTCGATTGAGGCTAGCCGTGCAAGCACATCTACTTGGTAGTTTTCACCTAGAAAATCTATTCGATAACTATTGTATCAAATAGAGCCATCAATTCCTTCGCCTTCTATAGGCAAGTCAGTATATTTTTTCCTCTGGCTTTGAAATCTTGTCTAATTTGGCCGACCACTAGTTGAGAGTCACTTTTAATTAGGAATCTTTTGGCTAGCAGTGTTTGGGTGACTCTAAGCTTAACCAATAGGGTTTTGTACTCTGCGTCATTATTAGTGGATTGAAATCCAAACCTAATGGCATAGCTAAGCTCATCTATTTCAAGGCTTGAAATCCAGACTCTTACTCTATATCCATTAGAATTTGATGCCCTATCAATGTAGAGGCTTTAAATGGGGGACTTTAAGTCTTCAACCATATGATCAGCCTTAGAATTGCTTAACTGTTGTGCAACAAACACCTTGTAGGTGTATTCGGCTACAAGGTTAGCCAATGCTAGTCCTTTTATTATTATTCTTGGCTTGTACTGAATGTTGCACTCGTTGGGTTCTACTACTCATCTTACCAATCGCCCTAGTAAATTAGCCTTATGCAAAATTTTCCTAAGGGGTTTGTTAGTTAGGATGACAGTTGTCTGCACTTGAAAGTATAGATTTAGCTTTCTTCTAGATACGACTTATATTAGGTGAGCTTTTCTAATGATGAGTATCAGCTCTTCATGTGAGTATAAGCACCTTAATAAGATAAATTAGTGATCATGATTCATAATATAATGGCGATGCATTGTAATAAAAGAAAGAAAAGTATGAGATATAAGTACAAAAAAATATATATGAAAGCGTTTATTATATTAATTCGGAAACATTATCCATTAATTTAATTACAAAAGTTTACGCGTATAAAATATCTTGATTAATTTAAACGCATAGTTGCCTTTCCCCAAAAATCCACATGTAAATCGTGCAGTAAGTTCTTTTCATGATAGCGTTTGTTATATTAATTCGGAAACATTATCCATTAATTTAATTAGAAAAGTTTACGCGTATAAAATATCTTGATTAAATTTAAACGCATCGTTGCCTTTCCCCAAAAATCCACATGTAAATCGTGCAATAAGTTCTTTTCATGAAAGCGTTTGTTATATTAATTCGGAAACATTATCCATTAATTTAATTAGAAAAGTTTACGCGTATAAAATATCTTGATTAATTTAAACGCATAGTTGCCTTTCCACACCACCCCCTCGTCCTTTACGCATTTAAACATACAATTGCTAACATATAATAATTTCTCTCTTTACATCAATACAAGAAGTAAAATGTGGTAGAATTTTGACAAATTAATATTTTATAAATAGATGATTTGGATGAAATAAATTTTTTAACGGTTTTGCAAGTGTACTAAATTATTAATTCGATACATTTATAAAATAATATATTATAAAAAAATTATTGTAGATTAATATAAGACCCACTTAACATAGAATTAATGTGTAACCAAATCTATATAATATGTCCAAAATACCTTCTAACATATATATAAGTGTTGCTTGTTTGTTATTGAAATTGATGTGGACTAAGATCTCATCTCTATTTTTTTTTGTAATACGAAAAGAAGTTCTAGTATAACATTCTCGTATTGTAACAAGAAATTATTTAATATAACTAATTTTAAATGCTGTTTTGTGTGAGATAAGCTCTATAGTAAAACTATCATTTTTAAATTACTTTATTTTAATGCTTTCAATATATTTGACCTGCTATTAATTAATTGAGGAACATAATGATACTCTTGGAAAAGGCATCTTTGTGTTTAACTTATAATAATTTGATGTATGATTATACAATAATATATGTATGTTTCGATATAGGATAAGAATATACCTATATGACATGTATGGTTAAAAGCTTGAACTTAATAGATCTTAACTTTATCGGATTACTATAGGAATTTAGGTAATTAGTAATTTAATATATATTTGTTTACCATCGAATGAGGCTAGTAAAAAGATTAGTATCATAATCAATAATAAAACTGAGGGATTAAAATATTAAGAGTAATATCTTATGAAAAATATATTAAGGGATATTTATAATCTTCCTCTATATTTTTATTTTCGTAATTTGCGTAGTTGTAATAATTTTAAATTTATTGCATTCATCAATTTAGTTTTATTTTAATTTCAAATTGAAGCATTAATTTTCTGCATAAAAATAAGAAATATATAATTTTAGTACTTGGTTAAAAGTACATATTAATTTCTTGTGGGTTCGACGTCCGAATTTAACACTAAATTACTTGTTGCGATATATATACTTATATTTATATTGTGCTTAAAAACAGCACAACAAATATATAGTTGGCCTTGCTGGGATTAAGGCATCTCAAGTATGGGTGAGAGTGTCCCTGGTGATAAAGGACATTGCCAATCAGTGTATATTTAGCCATGGTGTATTTTAGTTGGCAGGCTTCCAATTTATTCTTAGGTAATTTATTTTCAATGTACCATTTGACCAGGTCCATCTAACTTAGACTGAATGCAACTTGAAGGACCTTTTCTATTTTTGCCTTAATGCTGGGCTTGGGGATGAACTCTAAAGATATTGTTTATGGGATCTTCACATCTTCGATTGAGGCTAGCCGTGCAAGCACATCTACTTGGTAGTTTTCACCTAGAAAATCTATTCGATAACTATTGTATCAAATAGAGCCATCAATTCCTTCGCCTTCTATAGGCAAGTCAGTATATTTTTTCCTCTGGCTTTGAAATCTTGTCTAATTTGGCCGACCACTAGTTGAGAGTCACTTTTAATTAGGAATCTTTTGGCTAGCAGTGTTTGGGTGACTCTAAGCTTAACCAATAGGGTTTTGTACTCTGCGTCATTATTAGTGGATTGAAATCCAAACCTAATGGCATAGCTAAGCTCATCTATTTCAAGGCTTGAAATCCAGACTCTTACTCTATATCCATTAGAATTTGATGCCCTATCAATGTAGAGGCTTTAAATGGGGGACTTTAAGTCTTCAACCATATGATCAGCCTTAGAATTGCTTAACTGTTGTGCAACAAACACCTTGTAGGTGTATTCGGCTACAAGGTTAGCCAATGCTAGTCCTTTTATTATTATTCTTGGCTTGTACTGAATGTTGCACTCGTTGGGTTCTACTACTCATCTTACCAATCACCCTAGTAAATTAGCCTTATGCAAAATTTTCCTAAGGGGTTTGTTAGTTAGGATGACAGTTGTCTGCACTTGAAAGTATAGATTTAGCTTTCTTCTAGATACGACTTATATTAGGTGAGCTTTTCTAATGATGAGTATCAGCTCTTCATGTGAGTATAAGCACCTTAATAAGATAAATTAGTGATCATGATTCATAATATAATGGCGATGCATTGTAATAAAAGAAAGAAAAGTATGAGATATAAGTACAAAAAAATATATATGCTGATTTAGGTTAAAAATTCTCTCTCTCTCTCTCTCTCTCTCTCTCTCTCTCTCTATATATATATATATATATATATATTTATCAATGATGATAAATAATAAAAAGAAAAAGTAATGCTACTCCATATCAACAAAAGATATGCACTAAGTTCCATAGGTTATGGTTCGTTATTCCGATCATGATATTCTATTAAGTAGAGTTATTGGCACCACTTTGAATCACTCTTATAATCCCTTTAAAATATGTAAAGTAAACCTTATACTTTGTTATACGTATATGGTTGATTGATAGATTTTGGGCTTCATGGTCAAACTAGGAGTCAAACTCAAAATCTTTAACCAACAATTGAACTTATACTCTATGAAAATAGTTATGGCATGGGAATAGATTAATTTTACTTTTTACGAGAACCTCTTGATGGTTAAGATCTTCATTGCTGCAAAAGAACAATCGGTTTAGGCTAACCAATGGTGGTTCCAATGAGAATCCTTCGATGCCTAAATAAAAAAATTAATGTTTTAGATAAATAATATAGCAATGTAAAAAAATAATATAAAGAGTATTTTTTCAGAAAAGAAAATCTCATTTACCTAGTGGGAGAATGCCTTGTATTTATATAGTTTGATGTGGTTGTGGGCATCATGAGAGATTTCTCTTCCTCCTAGAGTTCTATTCCTTTTTTTTGGACTTCTTTGAGGGCATATTTCATTTATTCATGAACCATTAAGTGCCATATTATACTTGTATTTGGTCTCTTTAAATGTTGTACTTAGCTTATCTTTGGACTTTTTTGAGGTTGTCTTTAGATATTGGTAGTACTCATCTTGATAAAAAGTATTTAACCCTGTTTAGTATTGTTCCGGAGTAATAAGCCCTAACAAAGGGTGTTTGATCTATAAAGAGGTAAGCAAGGTTACTAGTAGTCAGCTATGGACTTATTCATGTAAGAAGGGACTCTTCGTCCATACATAAGGACTTATCGATTGTGTAAGCGAGTCCACTAATTAAAGAAGAGGCTCCTTGGTTTCAATTTTGGGGAGTGTACATCTATAGTCAAAGAAGACTCTCTGTAAAAATGATGATTGCTTGACTAGAAAGTGGTGGGTATATCCTTTTCTGATAATCTTTGTTCTAAAAGAAAAATTCATACAAATCAGTTGTTTAAGATAAATTAGAGATCACAATATCGTGAGTCTGGTAATAGACTTGCAAGACTACACCTTAATTGAGTGAAGTCTATGTCAATTTAAATAAGTTGTGAGGTAAATATTAAAAAGACTCGAGATAGATTGAAGACGAGTCTAAGTCTCACTTAAATTTAAAAGAGCATAACTTAATTTATTTCTCATCTGCAGTGGACTTTTTTCAAATAATATTACTTTTATAATTTTTACTTTTTAAAAAATATATATATTTTAATTTGGTCCTTAAAATTTTTAAATTTAATATTATTAAATTTTAATTTAATATAATTTTTAATTTTAACATTTGTCATTCATCTTAAATTTTAATTTCAGACTTATTTCCAGAGCTCATAGTTCGATGTCCAAAAACTCACATGTAAAACATTTATTCATGGAAATTTTTCATTTTCGTATTGACATCTCCAAAAATCCACACGTAAACTTGTTAGCATTTGTCATTTTCGTCTCTTTTTTGGACATATATTGACTTGTTAACTGGTCATTGATATTATATTTTAGAATTTTATAATGCGTTTATTGTAAGGGTAGGCACGGTAAAGTTTAGGTTTTTTGATAAATAAAATTGAAATCGATTTTTTTAATAAGAAAAATTAAATAGGACCGAATCAGTTTTTTGGGTTCGGTCTAATTCGATTTTTTTGAATTTTTATTTTAAATTATGGATTTTTTTAATTTTCGGTTCGATTTTTTTAAATTGTTTTCAATTTTTTTTTTGAAAAAAAGAACTAAACTAAACCAAACCGGTCAATTTTTTTCTTAAAACAATCGAACCAATTTTTTGTTAAAAAACCCGGACCGAACCGAACCAAACAGACCGATTCGGTTCGATATTTTAGTTTCTAATTTTTTTTACTCACCCTTAATTTATTGTAACACAATTGCTTTTTGGGGATACTTACTCTTTTGCAGTTTGGTGATTTATATATTTTATAGACATGCTATTTGTTATGTATTAGGTGTATTGACTTATTTTAGGTATACTTGGAGGTATATGAATTTTTTTGGGTATACCTTAGGATATACGAAACTTTTTGCGTATACTTTAGAGATATATATTTTGATCATGTTTATATTATGTTTCAAGATATATTTATCTTATCTTTGCCGCTTTATTAGAAATTTTGTTTGATTGATTAGATATTTATGACTATGTCTTTGTGATTTTCATAAATGATTTTATACTTTGCCTTGTCATGGGTCGGATGTTTGTTATTGACCTAAAAGACTAGTCTGTTAAGTAATGTTGTATACCCACCCTTATATACCAAAGATCCATCCAATTTCTATTCGATGTGAGACGTGACATTCTCCCCCACTCAATCACGTGACGCCCTCGTCATTGTGTGACCCAAACTCAATGACCAACCTGGCCCGTATTACCCATCACCCTGAGGATAAGAGACCTACTACCTACGTGACAATCTCTATTGGGGCTCAAGACACATGATTTTTAGAGCCCACTTAGCCGTATTGCCCATTCTCTAGCGGCATAGAGGACACACATCTCATGTAGCAATCTCTATTAGGGTGATTTTGGGGGCTCACATACGAATAAGAATTTAGGTCTGCTCTGATATCACTTGTCATAGGCTGAGCGCTTGCCATTGACTCAAAAGACTAACCTGTTAGGTAATACTGCATACCCACTCTTATATACTTAAGATCTTCTCAATTTCTATTTGATGTGAAACATAACACTATATTTGTATAAGCAATATAATTTTCTTTATTTTATGCACAAGTACGTTTTGTATTAGCTTTAAAGGCTTGTTTGGCTTTATTTACTTTATTGATGTCAAGTCAAATTCTTTGAATTTTGATAAAGCCTTTTTCGTATTGTAATTAATTTTAAAAAGAAAGTAATTTTTAAAAGTAAGTACTTATAATTGGTTAAAATGTAAATATTACATTATGATTAAATGTCAAATATCATATGACCTATACAATTTATGATTAGAATCGTCTATTATGATTAAAATCTTTGGTGATTATGACTTATTATTATTATTCATGCATTATTAATTTATAGATCGAACGATTGATCATGATTGTGGGGTTTAGATTATATATAAATGATTGATTTTTGATCTATAAATAAAGTAAATGACTAGGAGAGGACTAACTCATATGATTTGATTATGACTATAGGTTCAAAGTAGGATTTAACTGTAAGAGTATTATATTATATTTAGAAATATTCACTCATATGTAACCATCAGTCAATTAAGCTAAACAATAATTATGGTTGTACGGGTTAAAATACAAATACTGTTTAGTTATATTTTCTTCTTTCTTTTCTTTCATATAAGTGATTATATTTAGTCATCCACTTACATGCGCAACTGACACGTGTAGAATATAAGAGTTTATTTTTAAGTGCATGATTATTGAAGTAATAAATAGTTCGGTGAGAATGGGATCGATCCACAAAAAAATTAAATTAAAATTATAAACTATAAACACTCTAAAGAAAAATAAACCAATATAAGATATTTACAAATAATAATTTAATTAACCAATTAAAATAAATAGTAAAGTTAAGGGAATCCACTCTTAGCATATAAAATAAGAATATATTAAACTCTTTTTATAACTCCATTAGAATCCTCACATAAAAGAGGTTCCAATCAAAAGATATAACAATTAAGATTTATCATAATTTATATATTAACTTGTATTTATTTGTTTTAATCATTATACACCAAATCAGATAAATGTGTTCAAGTATTTATTATGCCAATATTTATATTTGACTATAATAAATCATGACTACTACTTAACAAGAAAGAATAACTATGCCAAATCTCATAAATGATTTCAAGAATTCATTGTGCCAACTGATGCGATATTTCTATATCATAAAATTAAGTGCAAGTATACACTATCGTATGCAAGTAATAAAGAGACTAATTAGTCGGATGTCGAACCCACAGGGATAATTTCTTTTTATTAACCAATTACTAAAATTATGTCTTCCTAATAATTATTCAGAAAAATAAAAATCCAAGAATGAATGTAGAAAATATAAAAGCAAAACACAATGCAAAGAAACTTAGGTGATAGCAATGTAGAGAAAACCTAGGATTAATATTATCCCTCAATATGCTTTTTAATGATTAACCTTATAATATTTAACTCACTTAGTCTTTATTATTGATCAAGACGCTAATGTATTCACAAGCCTCTTCCAAGGTCATGCAAGTATACTTTAATTTACCAAATACCTATATTCCTATGGTACTTGTAATAAATTAAGGTTCATTAAGATTAGGTCTTATTGATCATACATGCCAATTAGGAATATTCCTATCCTAAGTTGAAACTTGCATATGTAATATTGAATATTACTCTACAATCATGCATTAAATTACCTAGGTCTAAATATATTGATTCCTCTTCCAAGTTTATCAAAATATTACCAATTCATTCACCATATATTGGCCAAATATATTGAAGCATTAAACACAAGTAATTTAAATAATAAAGGACTAAGTTTATTAAATACTAAAAGATATGACAATTTAAGTGTACATATTGAGTTTAAATATTAACCCTAGACAATAAATTAGTTCATAGCTACAAGAGAATCACAGCAATAAAAATAAAACATGATACAATCAATCGCAAACCGATGTAGACGTTGAATTGCTCTTGATTGATGTTGCTCTGGATTCTTGGTGCTCTTGAACTGCTCTAAGTTCTCTTTTTCTTGCACTAGGTTCTTCTCTGGTCTCCTTTGATTATTCTTGAAGGTTGGGAACGAGTGGCTTTTTATAGGGATTGATATGAGCTTGAAAATCTCAATTCTCATCGGACTAGGACTCGCACTACCGCTGGCGCGCTATGCAGTTGTCGCTGGGGCGACGCGTGAAAAAGCTATTACCGCTGGAGCGGTATGTTGATAGCGCTGGGGCGATGGAGCGTCGCTGGCGCGGTGACTCTTCGGAGCGTCGCTGGTGCGGTGACTCTTCGGAGCTGGGGCGCTAGACGCGACTTAAGCATGTCATTTTTCTTATTTCGATCACTATTCTAGCGCTGGGGCGACAATAGTTGTGGCGCGGGGGTGCTGGACTCATATTTTGAAAACTTTGCATTTTAGTCCCTGTTTTTGCTCCTTTTGCATTCTTTCTTTAATTTTCGTTCAAGTCCCTATAAATAACAATAAAGCACATAAATAGCCATCTCTTCTCATAAAATAATAAAATATCAGTAATAAAAACATGAAAAAATATATGACAATTTTGCCCTTATCACCAACTATAAAAATTATCTATAATAAATCAAGATACACCATTTTACAAGAAAGAGCATCAATATTACAAAATAAAACAAATACATAATGTATAAATTTGCTTAACTTAAGAATGAAACATTAAATTTTAGAATAAGAGTTAAAGTATATCTTATTACCTTACTAAAAATTTCACCATTTCATCTTAGCAAAATAAAAAATTACTTGGACATAATAAGATTAAAGAAAAGAGATGGAAGAAGAGATAACATGAACTTTAAAATAGTAAATGAAAGAAAGAATACTACAAAGAGATAATATAAAAGACAAATATTTTAAACTAAAATCTAACTATTTAATTACATGCTTTGGGCATAAATATGTCACATATTTATAGAAAAATATAGATAAATCAAGTAAAATGAAGAGGGAACCACATGGATGATAAAAGTTAAGAAATGTGGCAACTAATTTGTATTAATTATCATTAATGTACCTATTTGATTATCCAATTTAAACTTGATGTGGTTCGAATTAGCCTCCATTCAAAATAAAAAAGTTGTAGATAAGTCTTTTAACTTTTTAAATTAAATTGTTTCATATCTATTAGATCGTACTTCTATAGTTATGGGCCAAATATTAAAGACTGTTTGTGTAATAACCAATCCCTATCAGTGGTATTGGCGTCTCGATTTCGGTATAGAGCAATAAAGACACTGTAGGGATACTCAATTTTAACCCTATTAGAAATATTTTTTTATGGTGCGCGTGAGAGATATTAGACCTAAGTTGATAATTTCACCCACGGTCGAAGCGTCGGAAGACCCTAGAATATTTTTAGAATTTTTCTCTATTAGCTTGGAAAAGAAAATTCTAATTTACTACATGAATTTTCATTTAAGGGTTATGTATTGAATAAGCCTTTGTTGAGAAATACAATCCATATATTAGAGAATGAACCAATTAGAAACAATCTCATGGATTGCCAAGTTGGAAATTCTAGTCAGTTCATTTGACTAATTTAACTAGATAGTTACAAAGGAACCAATTACATACTTAGTTTTCAACCAATGGCAAATTAGTAATTTAGAGTAAGTTGAGAGGCAAAATGGTCAATTAATGGAGCACTATATTTATAGTAGAAGTGTGTAGATTTTTCAAGTGATTAAAAGCACAACATTTAGAGTAAAAGAGAGAGCAAATTCGGCCAAGGTGAATGGGGTGGTGCTACAGTGAAATTTCAATTTTTTCCCATAATTTTTCATGCTTAATCAAGCTAAAACAAGGTTACATACCAATTCTTAAGCTCAATTGAAGCTTCCATTAGTGAAAATCCAAGAAAAAGAGGTAAGAAAAGCATTGTTTTATGAGATTTATAAGTGAACTTTCAAAATTGCTACAATTGATGTTATTGTGTGTATTCTTAGTTTAAATTGAGTTGAATTCTAGTGTGGAGCTTGAAGGAGTCATTAATTTGAAAAAATTGACAAGGTAAGAATTAGGGTTTTGGGTGATTTGAATGTAGAGACTTCACTTGGTTGTAATTAGGGTATTAGATTAAAATTGGCTTGATTTTGATGTAATTGAAATAAGAAATTGAGAAAAAAAATGTGTTAGAACATAGAGTGAAATTTTGCCACTTTAGAAAAGTTAGGGATTAAGTTGTGTTTTGGTTGAATTGTAGTGTATAAATGGTGCCTTATGTAAATTGAATGTATTTGGTTGTTGAAAAAATAAAAAATAAAGAAAATGAGACATAATTGTCCATTTTGAAAAGGTGAAGGGTAATTATATTCAACCAAGTTATAAGGCATTTAATAATTTTCAAGGTGCCAGATGGTGAGTTAGATTAGATTAAATGACTCCGTAAACGAAAATCGGAAAGTAGTATCCATCCGGGCTTTGTATGCCGATTAGGGCGTTTAGTAGCTAAATGAGATTCTAACATTTGATTTGGTTCTAAATGTCATTTATGGCGCGTAGGTGAAGAAAATCGAGAGCAGTAACGAGAGCAAAAATTTGGAGCAAAAGTGAGCTCGGAGCGGTTGTGAGTGAAAAGTTACCATTTCTTTTATCGTTTGTTTATAATGTTTTCGCATAATGAAAATGTATGTTTTATGTGCTTTTAATGCAATAACATGATTTATGATCTTGACATATATATATATATATATATATATCCATAGATATGCTTTTACATGTTCGGTTTAAGAAATAGTTTTAAAATTACTGCATCCGTTTCAAAGGCCATTGGTACATTTAGATTATAATGGTGGTGATTGTATTAGGCTTGGTTGGTATATCCTGTACACATGGGCAGGTTATGGGGGGTGTGTCACTAAATTCGAAAAGTTAAGATGTCGAGTCCTGTGAGCGTTCTATGTGTACAAGGTATTGTCTCGCTATAGCTATGCGATGTAGGATTCCGCTGCATAGCCAGTGAGATGTCTTGAGATGTCACTGTAGGTACTGCTAGTTGAGGTGCCCCGTGACCTACTTATGTGTGTTATGCTAGTTGAGTCACTATGTGAGTATAGAGCTTTAGGGTTACCATTGGTATGGTTTAGAAAGAAAATGGCCGAGTGGGGACTTTACTAGTTTTCGATCTATCGATAGCATTTTCTGTATTTATATGCACATGACAGTTATTATATTGTACAGATTTTGGATATTGTTTTCCAAAGATGTAAATAAAATCCGCTCGGTAAGTTTTCATCGGCATATGATGTTAGAAATCGTTTTACAGCTTTGTATCAATTTTAGAAGTATGATTATGCATATCTTTTAGATTTTACTATCTATGCATTATGCTATTTTATTTGAAATCTTAAATGCACCCACTGAGCTCCTTTAGGTCATTCGTTTTGTATTTTATATTTTCTAAATCTCCTTCCCAGGTGCAAGTCTCGATATTTTGATTATCGTTTCACTTCTCAATCAATATTCCAGTTTTATGATCATAATAAAATTGTTGTGTTGAGTTGGATTTGGTTTGGAAAGGACCGGATGTCCTATTTGGTAGTATTGAGAAGTATTTGAATTAGAAGTGTAATTTCTTTGTAGGTTTTATATTAGATTCTCTGAAAAACAGGGAAAACTCTTCATTTAAATTAAAAAAATTAAAATGTCATTTTTATGTATATGCTAAGATTTTCTTAATAATAGCAAGAACCAAAAAGGAGTTCATATCGCGGAATTTTTCAACTTACCCAGTTCTATTTTGAGAAACTTCCGTCGGGGTACCCAGCAGGGCTGCTCGGATCTACTGTAGAGGGTCTCGGGCCAGGTCCTATCAGTTTGGATTGGGATTGTACTGCAAATCAGTTCTATTCTAGGCTATTTTTCGCCATCTCAACACTCGAATTATAAATTTCATACGAAACATAATATTTTAGCCCATTTAATCAACTCTTTACAGGATCAAGAATCACTTCAACTAGATTCCTAGGTAGAAAGTTATGCCCATTTCACCAAACATACCATAAAATAATTAAAAGCTAATTAAGTACAATATTGTAAACATGCTTAAGTTAGGGAGGTTAATGACACTAGTAATACAAAATAATGATGTAAAACCTTTATTAAATATGTAATTTCAAGTGTTCATCATACCCTTCAACCAACCCATTGTTAGTCTCTAGTAATTCAAGCATAAATAAAATTTGAATACTACCTAAGTATTTCAAACAAAATGTTAGTTCAAAATCACAATTGATATTAATGTTATTTCAATTATAACTTCTAAAATTTTGTGTGTGTGTGTGTAAATTAAGCTAAAGTCTTTTTACTACAATGCACAACATATATAGCATTAAAAATTTTCTCAAAGTAAAGCCATCAACTTCATATCCTCATAGCTGAATAATTATTTAAAGGGCTAGGATTTCACTTAAAAAGTTGAAAAATAGATAATCGCTAAAAAAAATGTTACATTTAAAGACAGACAAAAAATTAACATTGATCCAAAGATAAGAAAATCAATTATTTAGAGTCAAACTATTCTTGTCACATGCTAACTCCAAGAATTTAATTATCTTATATGAATCTTATGATAGAGTCCGGTGATAAAACTGTTTCCTAATGACTTTTGTCTTTTAAAATTGAACGAATACTTTATTAAACTGAATTGATTTCTTTTCTTTTCTTTTTTTTTAAATACTTTTTCTTCGCTTTTTGTTTTATTTTGAAAAACATAAGGAATCATTACAAAATAGAAGCAACATTTCACTACAATATTTTTTTCACAATTTTTTTTTTATCATCCTTTAACTAAGCAACCAAATCATTCTTCACCCCAAATAATATCATTTCAAATCAAAATTAACCATAACAAAAGATCAATGAAAGTTTGTAAGTTGTTATCTCAAACCTCTTTACTTATAAAAGATGTGTGAGTTTAGAAAAGAATATGTATACTTACCACAAAGTTTAGTATTGTGCTCAAGAAATGATTTCAGAAGTTATTCTTTAATAATCCACATAGAAAAAGTGATTTAAACTAAACAATTTTTAAATCATACCTCCTTAGTAAAGTAAACTTATTTATACAAGAGTTACCAAGAACATAAGTAATAAATAAATGTACATGAAATGCATTAAAAATAAATAAATTAAAATGTGTTTTAAAAGTTTAGTAATTACTATTTACTCAACTATTCTAGAACTAGAATACATCTCAAGAGTACATAAATGAATATTTAACTCACGCTATTCATGATGAAAGTTTTTTTAAGAACAAAGTAGTAACAAAAATTAACATTAACATTATATATTAATTACTCTCCCTCTAACCAAATTGAGACATTATCCTCAATGTCAAAATATAAAAAGAGTAAAGTATAGAGGATATTATTTGAAATATATTTTATTGAAAATAAAAACGACAATAAAATAAAACAAGCCACACAAAATGCCTAAAAATACATAAAAGTAGAGAGCTACAAATGAAAAGTCAAATCTATCTTACATTTTTTTTCACTGTCATTAGTATACCAATCTATTTGATGCATTGTTGGATCAGATAGAGGTATAAAAACTTATAATTCATCAAGTAATTGATTAGTAGTTGAAGCAAAAATTAAGATCCATCGTGCTGCAAATGAGATGAATTATTTTTCTACTGTATAGTAAAAAAAAGATAATAACTCATTATAAAAACCATCAACATTTAACAAACCAATGAATTTTGATGGATTTATAATTGTTCCCAAAATATGAAAAACTTCCTTTAAAGTTCCAAAACTTCTAGGTAGAGTTATGAAGGTATCAACATTTTAAAGCACAAGAGATATTTGCTCATGCATTGATAATACATATAAATCATCCTCAATTATTTTTTCTACAATATTCTCAACAACTAGAGTTTTCGGCATGATACCAAAAACTCGACTGCCTTTATTTTATGCAGCTATTGCCACACATCCTATTAATCCATGATACCTCTCCTATATATTAAATGAATTTTTTACTTAGCTAACACTTACCAAGGGTTTCTACTGTTTCTACAAACTCTTTAATGTTTTTAGGGTTGGATCTACAAAAGACACAAATTTTTATGTATTTACGAGTTGATGTTCCTTTTATTATTACACTCACCCCTTTTCTTGAATGATTTTGAGTTTATATGACAATACAGAAATAATGCATTGTATTTATAGAGCTAAAAGGTGTTGTAAAGTAAAGTTATATGGGTAGTTGGTCGTTAATGGATAAGATTAAGCTTTAAATGCAAAATTTTTAAAATTAACTATAAATGGTTGGTTGTTATTAGAGAAGATGTTTGAGGTTGAAATGAAATATTTGAAAATAACAGCTATAGTAAATATATACAAGTAATTATAATTGTGACTCACATCTTCCTCTGGTTTTACATCTAGAAATTGCTTAAACGCTATCTATAGATCAGGGATAGGTTTTTCATCCAATTTTCTTATAAATTAGTAAACAGGGTCTTTTAAAGTCAGATTCCTAAGACTGTACGCTCATGTTCCTTTAGAAATATATCTCATAATTCATGAATTACAATATGCATATATCCACTAGGATGCGTCTCAAGGGTTGATAAGATATCATCTAAAGGCTTCTTACTCAGGAAATCTTTAATGAACCTAATTTTATCTTTGCAATTTATAGATACTATTCCTAAAGTGTGGCAATGTGTCTTCCAAGTCATGCGTGTACACTTGTAACAAACACTTAATCTTTTTGGCCTTCACTTTTTTGCAAAAGAGATTTTATCTAAGCCAGACATGTAAGAATTTAATGAGTTTGAAAACTCGCCTGCCAATCAAACTTTAACGTAAATTAATCTTTCGCATTTTGCTTGGTAAATTTTGTATAAAGAATTTTGAGGTAATAAAGAAAAATATTTTTTCAAATTCATTAAAATGTCATCCATTTTTTTTAGAAAGGAGAAGAAGAGAAGGTATCAATAATTATGAAAAATTGAAAACATCGACTTGAAATATTACGGAGTACCGTTATTCGCCACTTAACCAGGGTAAAAAATAAAACTTAACACAAAATATTAAATTAACCTACAAGTACGAAAAACAAATAAAGTTAGAAGAAGAATATATATATATATAAATATACACAATAAATTTCAATTGGTATCGTAATAAGGGTCAGACAGGGATACAAATTCTTCTTAAAAAGCTTGGTTTTCTAGAAATGGCTTGAGTCTTTGCCCATTTATCTTAGACACATTACTATTTTTAGGATTTTCAATGTCAATTACTCTATAATGGTATATGTGTTTCATAATAAAATTGCCACTCCAACTTGATCTCAATTTTTCAAAAAATATGTGAAGTATAGAATTATCAAGTAGAATCTTCTAACCAACATCAAATATTTTTCTTTGAATTTTTTTGATCATGAAAAGCTTCTATTTTAGCTTTATAAATTTTTGAATTTTCATATGTATTATTTCTCCATTCTTCAAGTTTATTTATTTATAATTTATGTATCTGTCCAGCAGAATCAAGATTTGTATTGAAAGTTTTTAATGGATTAGTATGCTTTATGCTTAAGTTCCACAGATAAGTGACAAGGTGTTTCATAAATTAGCCTATAAAAATACATACCCAATGAAGTTTTGAAAGTAATTCTATAAGCTCAAAGTACATTATTAAGTTGTAAAAACAAATCTTTGTGATTTGAATTTACAGTTATTTTTTAAATTTATTTTATCTCTTTATTTGCTAATTCAACTTTTTCACTTGTCTGAAGGTGATAATGGGTGACAACTTTATGAGTAATACTATATTTTTTCATTAATGTTTCAAATGACCTATAACAAAAGTGCTTACCCCAATTACTTATAATGACTCAAGTGATTCCAAATCGACTCAAGCTTTGATTTAAATTTTTTGATTATAAAAAGTTTTGATTTTAGCTTTATGAATTTTTGAATTCTCATATGCATCATTTCTTAATTTTTCAAGTTTATTTATTTGTAATTTACGTATCTGTCCAGTAAAATCAAGATTTGCATTAAAGGTTTTAATAGCTTAGTAAGCTTTATGCTCAAGTTCCATAAGTAAGTGACAAAGTTTTCCATAAAGTAGCCTATAAGGAGACATACACAATGAAGTTTTAAAAGCAATTTTATAAGCCCAAAGTGTATCATTAAGTTTTAAAGAACAATCTTTACGATTTAGATTTACAATTTTTTGTTTCAAAATTTGTTTTATCTCATTATTTGCTAGTTCAACTTTTTCACTTGTCTGAGGGTGATAAGGAGTGACAAATTTATGAGTAATACCATATATTTTTATTAATATTTCAAATAACCTATAACAAAAGTACTTACTCCAATCACTTCTAATGGCTCGAAGGATTTTAAATTGACTCAAGATATTCTATTTTAAAACTTTTATGATTGTTTTATAGTCATTATTTCGACATGGAATAACTTTAATCCATTTTAAAACATAATCTACTGTGACTAAAATATATGTAAATTCAAATAATAGTGAAAATGGTCCCATGAAATCTATTCCCCAACAATCTAAGATTTCAATAATAAGAACAAGATTCAAAGGTATTATGTTTCATTTTGAAATAGATCACAATTTTGACAATTTTTACACGTTTTACAAAATGCATGTGTATCTTTAAATAAAGTGGACTAATAAAATTTAATAACTCTACTTACCTCATTTTCGGTATGCATCTTCAAAATATTTAGTCAAGACAATATTTGAAGAGATAAGGATCATCCCAATTTTTTTTTTCACTTTAGTTAAAAATTTCTTTTAGTCTTGAGTATTCCATTAAGGTGGCATTTTTTTTATTACAAAAAAATTAACAATATTAGCATACCAAGGCATTGTAATAGCAGAAAATTAAAACTCATCGAAAAAAGAATCATTAATGAGTATTATTTCTGTTGATGAATATGGTACAAGTCTTTATAAGTGATCTGCAGTAACATTCTCAACTCCCTTTTTATCCTTGATAGCGATATTAAATTTTTAAAGCAATAGAATATATCGAATCATTCTTGGTTTTGCATCATATTTTGACATTAAATACCTTATAGCAGCATGGTCAGTAAACACAACAGTTGAAGAACCACTTAAGTAAGAACAAAATTTGTCTAATGTAAATATTACAGTAATTAGTTCTTTTCAGTTGTTGTGTGATTCATTTGTGCACTGTTTAAAGTTCTACTTACGTAATAAATTACATAGGATTTAACTTCATTTCTTTGTCCCAATACAGTGCCAATAGCATAATCATTGACATTACATATAAGCTTAAAAGTCAAAAACCAGTTAAGAGATTGTATAATAGGAGCAGATGTTAAGAGACCAATTAATTTTTCAAAAGAATTTTAACATTCTTGAATCCATTTAAATGATACATCTTTTACTAAATAGTTACAAAGAGGTCTAGATATAGTACTAAATTTTTTGATGAACCTCTTATAAAATTTAGCATGTCCTAAAAAGGATATGATTTTTCTGACTGTTTCAAGATACACCACTTTGTAAGAAAATGTATCAATATTGTAAAACAAAATAAACACATCATGTATAAATTTGCTTAATTTAAGAATACAACATTAAATTCTAGAATAAGAGTTGAAGTATATCTTATTACCTTACCAAGAGTTTCACCCTTTCACCTTAGCAAAATAAAAATTACTTTGACATAATAAGATTAAAGAAAAGAGATGGAAGAAGAGATAACATGAACTTTACAATAGTAAATGAAAGAAATAATACTACAAAGAGATAATACAAAAGACAAGTATTTTAAATTAAAATCTAGCTCTATAATTACATGCTTTGTGACAGGACTCGCCCTGAAACCCTCTACTGTAGATCCCAATGGCTCTGCCGGGTTCCCTAACAGAAGTTCCTTAGAATCTAACTGTGTAAGTTGAGAAATTTTGCGAGGCGAACCCCTTTTTAATTCTTACTATCACTGAGAAAATTCTGGAATATACGTGAAAATAATTTTTTAAATTTTTTTAAGAAAAAAATTGATAGAGTTTTTCCTATTTTTATAAAAATTCGTACAAAACATGCAAATAAAATTTCACTTTTATTTCAAACAGTTTCTCAATACTTCCAAGTAGGACCTTCGATCTTTTTCAAAACCAAATCCAAATCCAAATCCAAATCCAAATCCAAACTCAACTAAACAATTTTATTTTGATTACAAAATTGGCGTACTAATAAAAGTAAAACGATCATTATAATATCAAAACTTCTTCTTGTTTGTCCAAAATATAATTACAAAATACACAAGTCTATAACTACTATGCAGAAAGCAAAAATGTGCTATATAGTACATTTACATTTATAAAATGATCGTCAAACTGGGCCACTAATCAGTCGTAGGAGAATAAGCAATTTGCACACCGAGGCCTACACCTGGAGGGGGGTTAGAAAACATAAAAGATAAAATGAGTGAGTTAAAGGAGCTCAGTGACTGCATTTAAGATTTCTAATAAAATAAAATTTTGTATAGATATTATATTCTAAAAGACATGCATAAAATATGCTTCAAAAGTTTTTATAAAACTGTAAAATGGTTTCTAACGTCATATACTGATGATATCTTGTCGATGGGGTTTTATTTACATCTTTAGAAAACAATACCCAAAATCTATAGAACATAATAACTAGCATGTACATATATAAATGCGTAATGTGCGTTCGGTAGCTCAAAAACTATTAAAGCCCTCGCTCAGTCATTTTCTTTTTAAACTGTACCAATGGTAATCCTAAAGCTCTATACTCACGCAACAACTCAACTAGCACTGCACAACGTGAGTAGGTCACAGGGCATCTCAACTAGCAACACCCACTGTGACATCTTAAGACATCTTACTGATTATGTAGTGAAATCCTACATTGCTTACATATAGCGAGACAATATCATATACACATAGAGCGATTCACATGATTCAACAACCCGATTTTTCAGAGTTAGTGACACACCCTCAATACTTTCTAATGCGTACGGGATATACCGGCCGGGTCTTAAACCATTACCACAACTAAAAATCTGAAGGTACCAATGGCATTTAAAACTAGTTTGGTAATTTTAAAATTGTTTGTTAAATCGAACATGTAAAGGCATAAGTATGGATATATATCAAAATTATAAATCATGTTTATGCATTAAAAGCACATAAAACATACAATTTCAATATGTGAAAACATATTAAACGAAAGATAAACTATGACAGATTTTCACTCACCAACTGCTTCGATCTTGACTCTTCTTTAGACTTTTACTTTCTTTACCAGTCTCAATTTTCTTCATATCCACACCATAAATGATATTTAGAACCTTTACAATAACTAAATTTCACTTAACTAATAAGCGCCCTAATCGGCTTACAAAGCTCGAATGGATACCACTTTTTAATTTTCATTTACGAAGTCATTCAATCTTATCTAATTCACTATCGACGCCATAAAAATTGCTTAACACCCTATAAATTAAGTTGGATATAATTGCCCATCACCTTACCAAAATAGACAATAGGTCCCATTTTCTTCATTTTTGATTTTTCATCAACCATATATATCCCATTGACACAAGGAATCATTCATATACAACAATTTAACCAAAACATAACTCAACCCTAATAATCTCTAATTGGCCGAAATTTTCATCTTCACCCAACACATTTCTTTTCTCAATTTTTTTGTTCCAATGATTTTCAAATCAAGCCAATTTAATTCTAATGCCCTAATAACATCTAATTGAAGTTTCTACAATAAAATTACACAAAACCATAATTCTTATCTTACCAATTCCCTTACTTTGATGAGTCTTTTAAACTCCACACTTAAATTGAAATCAACCTACATCAATAATTCACACCAAAAATATAAATTGAAGTGATCCTGAAAAATCATAAACCACCATCACTAAATAAGGGTTTTCTTACCTATTTTTCTTAGACTTTTACTAATGGAAGCTTCAATTGATCTTAGGAACTTATATTTGATTTTATTTTGGCTTGATCAAGTATGAAAACTCATAAAGAAGCCTTGGGTTTTACTGTGGCAACCTCCCATTCACCTTGGCCGAAATCTTTTTTTTTTGCTCTAAACATGTTATGTTTTTAACGTAGCCAAAATTCTATACTTCCTAATTTTATAGCGTTCTCCCAAGAGTTCACTTTGACTCTCAATTAACTCAAAATTTTTAAATTGCCATTGGTTCAAAATAGAAGGATTTAATTAGTTCATTTTTAACTATTTAGTTAGAATAGTCAAAAGAACTAACTAGACCTCCAACTTGGCAATCCATGAACTTGTCTCTAATTGATCCATTTTCTAACATATGAATTGTGTTTCTTAACAAAGGCTTGTTCCATGGATAACCTTTAAATGAAAATTCATGCATTAAATTGAAAATTTCTTTTCTAAGCCAATATAGAAAATTTTCAAAAATATTCCATGACTGTTCAACGCTCTGAAACCGAGTGTGAAATTACCAATTTAGGTCTAATACCTCTCACGCACATCATAAAAACTATTACTAATAGGGTTGGGATTGGGTATCCCTACGGTATCTTTATCATTTTCTATCAAAATCTAGACACCTATACTACTAATAGGGATAAGATATTACACTTTGGGCATAAACAGACCACCTATTTATAAAGAAACATGGATAAATCAAGACACATTAAGAGGAACCACTTGAATGATAAAAGTCAAGAAGGGTGACAACTAATTTACATTGATTATCATTAGTGCACCCACTTGATTGTCCAATTTGAAATTGATGTGGGTATACCTATTTGAGTTATCTCTTATGTATTAGATATATATTTATCTTGTTATGGTCCAAATACTGAAGACTTTTTGGACTGGGCCTGTACTAGTGTAAGTTCTATTCTAGGCCATTTTTCACCATCTAAACGCTCAAATTCTAAATTTCTAGTGAAATATAATATTATAACCCATTAAGTCAACTTTTTACATGATAAAACATCCCTCTACTTAGATTAATAGGTAGAAAGTTATACCCATTTGAACAAATCTTCCATAAAATAGTTAAAAGCTAATTAAGTACAATGTTGTAAACATACTTAATTTATGGAGGTTAATGACATTAGTGATACAAAGCAATGATGTAAGACCCTTATTAAATGTGTAATTTCAAACGTTCATTAGTAACTTATATAGTCGACTCTTGATTTTGAATGTATGATATGATTTAGTTGTCTTTTAATTCTAAGCATGTGATACTTAGTTGCCTTTTTTTTTTTTAAATTTGTGTGACTTATTTAGTGCACTTTTTGTAATATAAATGATCCAATGTATGTTCATCGATGTTTTGATTTATGCAACTAGATTAGTAGGCTTTGGCATAACCTTTTGATCATTAACTTTTTAATTTATGTAACTAGATTAGTTGGCTTTGGTGCGACGTACTGATCATCGGTTTTTTAATTTATACGATTGTATTAGTCGACTTTATGTGCGACACTCAGCCATCGTCATTTAATTATTGTGAGTTCTGATTTCTCGCTGACATCTTACCACATATGTATGTATATATATATATTTAATTATTACGAGTATTGGTTTCTTGCTAGTAACTTTGCCTCACACATATATATGTTTAACTATAGCAAGTTTTGGTTTCTTGCTAACAACTTAGCCATACGTGTATGTATTAATTTTTATGAGTATAGTTTTCTTGCTAGCAGCTTTGCCAAATGTATATATATTGATTTTTGCGTTTAGACTAATCGCCTTAGGTACGACATACTGACTGTTAGCTTATTTAAGTATTTTTCTTATGCTTATTTATTTTTGGTGCAATATGTTCTCAAGTGCTTATTTATTTTTGGTGCGAGTATGTTCTCAAGCACTTTTTTATTTTTCGCGTAATTATCTTCTCAATCGCTTTTTTTTTTGTAATTGGTGCGAGTATATACTCAAGCGGCTTCTTTATTTTTTGTGCACGAATATGTACTCAAGTGATTTTTTCATTATTTGTGCTAGTATGAACTGTAGCAGCTTTTTCATTATTTGCGTTAGTATGAACTTTAGTGGCTTTTTCATTGTTTGCGCAAGCATGAACTTTAGCGTCTTACTCTTATGTTGCGTTATTATAAACTCTTTAGTGTCTTATCCATATGTTGTGCGAGTATAAACTCTTTAGCTTCTTATTTATACATAAATATTTTAAAATAATAAATATAAACTTTTTATATATTTTGCGCCAGTATGAACTCTGCAACGTCTTATTTATGTATAAATATTTTTATGAATGAAAACATAAACTTCTTATATATATTGTGTGAGTATGAACTCTTTTAGCGTCTTATTCATATATTGTGCGCATAGTGATAACTGGTGACATCTTTTTACATACAAGTACTTGATTCTCTTTTTTCTTTTTTCATACGTTTTTTTATATATAATATTTTTTGAGGTGAATAGCATTTTTTGGTTTGGGTTCTTTTTTCGTTCGATTTTCGCTAGTCTGTAAGCACCTCTAAAAAATGCTTTAATTGGTATTCGGTAAGACTTTGCATCTATATTAATGCAGATGCATTTGTAACATTTTCTTCTTTCAGATTTACTTGGTAGCATCTTTTCACCACTTGCTGATCTCATTTGATTATAGCTATCCCTAAACCATACTTGGCTTTATACCTCATCTTTTGGTGTAAAGTGGATGCTACTTTACACATCTGATGGACCCAATCTCTGCCCATGATGGCATGGTATCCAAAATAAGCAGTTATTATCAAGAAATACATCATCAAGGTCCTTTGAGCAGTTTAACTTGTAAGCGTATCAACCCTATGGCAACTGTCTCAGTGCCATTGAAAAAAATATTGGTGATTTTCTTACAACAATATCTATTTCTTTTAGACCCATCATCTGAAAAGTGCTCCAAAAGATTATATCTGTGCTACGTCTGCTATTAATTAGAAACTTTGAGACGGAATAATTAGATATTTGAAGGATAATCACCAATGGATCATTATATGGGTAGATGATGCCTATCAAATCTTTGTTTGAGAACCCACTATAATTAGAGCTACATGTTGTTGTTTAATTGATAGACATGACTGCAGTTGTTGGTGGGAGTATTTCACTCAATTGTTTAGCTTGGGCGAGCTTTTGATTTTCATGCCTTCTTTCATTCTTGGTAAGGCTTTCATTATCTGGCCTGCCATTGATAGTAAGGGTCTTTAAATATTGAAAAATCTTGCTTGCTACTTCAAAGTTGACTGGGAGATGTTCTTGCACATTGGCTACCATTGTTTCTTTAAAAGCTTTGAACATCTTTTCCTCACTAGGGTTATCATAGTATTCATCATCACCATCACTTGAATAAGGATCGTTGTCTTTGTCAGGTCTAAGTTTATTAGAGGAGTTGTAATTTGTTATTCTCTTGGTGCAATTTTGGGAGTAGATATGTCTTATTGCTTGCTGCCATGGCTTCTAGATGGAGAAGATTGTTTATTCTTGAAAATATACTTGGCTAGAATGCCTTTTTGCGCCAAGTCATCGATTTATTTTTTAAACGTTCTGCATTCATTTGCTGTATGTCCATGGTCATTATGGCACAGATAGTTCTTGCTTTTATCTCTTTGATCAACTAGAGTTCTTATTGGTTATGGATTATAGAATAACCTCATGTGCTTGTTATCCAACCAGATATTTTCTATCTAAGTATTGAGAGGCAAATCGAGTAATTATGAAAAATTAAATTTCGGCCACTTTTCATGAATTCTTGATGACAAGGAGATTTTACCCTCAAACCATAACTTGGTCTAGCATTGGATTTTTCTTGAACTTAACATTGGATACATTAAATTACTGCTTTTTCTATCATTCTGCGATTTCTACTTACGCAATCTTCTTTTATGTGAATAAAAGATTCTATACGCTGGAATGATTCCTCTATACTTATCGCAGGTTGTCATAGAAGATCTTTATAGATGTGAGTGTTGGTATTAATTCTTTGAAAAAGGCTATAGATAGAGAAGCATCATCAAAATTTTTAATGCGCATATACATGCTTTTGAAGCACCTGACATAATCTTTTAATGTCTATTTAGTTCCTTACTGCATAGTTGCTAAGTCAAATACATTGACTTCTTGCTAGTGAGTTGTTTGGAAAAGGTTGACAAACAGCTTACAGAAGTTGCTAAAGGATTTGATTGATCTTAAGGACAGGTTCTGAAACCAAGTGATGGCATTGCCAGTCAGTGTTAAGAGAAACAACTTGCACTTTAATGCTTCACTATAATCTTTAGAGACACGATCTTCTTGAACGAATACACGTGACTGACTGGATCAATATTGCCCTCATATGTTCTAAATTGAGGCATAAGAAAATTGGAAGGCTTATTTAGATTCCCAATTTCTTCCATAAATGAAGATTCTCACAGCTTTCAAGCTGCAGAAAAATAAGAAGTGCTTGGGGAAAAAAAGTGGTGGCTTTGTAAGTGTTCATTAAATAACTCTTGCACATAAGTTTTTAACTCTTTCTCGAGTAAGTAAGTTACTGGTGATGGTTTAGCAACTGTTATAGTAAGAATAACTGGTGTAATCGCAACTAGCAGGACTCGTGATGATGTGTTGCACACTGATGACTTTGCTGTGAAATGTACTTAGGGTTGATGGGTTGCCTGCATATTTTGACTTGTATGCCTTACTGCTACTTAAGCTGCTTATGGTGTCATTACTAGAGGTGGTATGTTTTATTGCAAGATTGAATCATTGTTGTGCAAAATGTTGGCACTCTCGAGAGACTCATGTCGTTGTGTCATTTGAACTCACAATTCTTCATTTTGCTTTAATACTTATTGCAAGTAGTTCTATTACTGTGCAAAGGCCCTAGAGAATTATTCCATTTAAGTGGCCTCAGCTTCAAGCTTTTGTTACATAGTTAATATCCAATCAATGACTTATTTAGGAATTGCTGGTGGTAATGTTTTTTTAGGAGCTACGACTTGTTGATTATAGTTTTCATCTTATTCCTCAAAGTTCAGCTCATATTGTTGGATTGATACTTCATTTTCCTTAAAGGATGTGCGAGTTTAACGTTTATCCATCATCTTGGTGTTTGAGTCTTCAAAATTAGGGAAAGAGCAACAAATGATCTGTAATGTCAAATGTATTAACCTAAAACAACATTACTTACATTAGTTTAAGAGATTGCACCTACTTCGAATGATATTAAAATGATTACTTTAATTGCAGGTTCAACCGAATAATTGGGATGTTGATAGATAGTTGTCACGTGCAATAATTACAAATAAAATAATGTGAAATTAAACTTTTAAAAGGTAATTGAAATAATCAAACCCATCAGTTACTATTGATCAACGTAAATCTACCACTGATCTTTGTGCTTCATAGGTCATTGTGCACTGTAGATCAATATCACCGTGATCAATTTGAAATCACAACTATAATCATTTTAACTTAATAATAAATGTGATTAATTATAAAATATTTTAATCATTAGAAGTTGAGAGATACTGTAAAAGAATGAATGTTACAATTATATGAGAAAAATACAAATATGATTAAATATGAAATTAATAATAAATAATCATTATTTAATGCTCTTCTTTTTAAATAAATGGAAAAAAAATACTAATATTAAAGTATAAAAAATAACACAAAATTTATTTAAAATAAACTCATAATGATAGCAATATAATTAATTTATAATAATCACGCGTTGATTGAATATTCTCATGCTTTATGCTTGTAATTTGACATTCCAATTTATAATGATATGTGCATGATTTAGTAATGAAAGTAATTTATCCCAATTAAATTAGCCATAATACCAATGTTTGATTGAAGGATGATCATAAATGACCAATAATTAAAATAATAATAATGAAATAATTGATAATACTAAGGATAAGCAATAATAATAGGCAAAATAATAATAATAATACATGTAATGATTGTTATGACTGCCCATAAAATAATTGTAGTAAAATAAATAATAAATAATTGTATTAAGGAGTAAGATAATTATAAGACCTATTAAATTCGGCCCTCAAAGACTTATTAAATTCACTTTCTAAATATTTTATATATTTTTATTTATAAAATGAAAATGTTTTGATAAGGTATCATTAATAAATAAAAAATTTTGATTAGATAAATCGTACTTTAAAAAAGATAAATTACAAGTTGTCCTAAATATTTAATATTAAATAATAAAATATTAAAGCATAAAATAATGACATGTACGTTTCTAAGAAATGTGTGCAAAAGGTTATGCGGATCCCATATACTCTTTATCTCTCATCCTTTTTTATTTTGAAATAAAATAATAATAGTAAAGGGCACCTTTGTCAACGTGAGAAATATCGCTTTTTTCCCAAATAGATGATCCCTACGTGACATCATTAATTCACTTATTATCATTATTTTTTTATTTAAAGCAATAAAATAATAACAGAAGGAACCTATTTTGTTACATCACCTCTTGTTTTAATGTTTATCTTTGTTTTTTTTTTTTTAATAATGTAAAGAAAAAAAATATTTAAAAGGTAACTTGGAGAATTGTGCTACATGTTGCCTCGGATTTTCCCATGTGAAGCACTTTTTATTTTTTTATATTAAAATAATAAAAATTAATTATAACACATTAAATCACTTTTTTATGAGTTTTAAAAAAGGATGATGGCCATTATTTTTTTAATCAAATATTTGAATAATAAAATTAACAAAAATAATTTATTAAATTTAGTGAGATTGGTAGCACCATAATATATAATTGCTTTCTTATTATGAAATTATCATTTGTAAAAATAATAAAATAATAATAATATTATAAAATAACAATCTTAGAGCAATGGTCAATTTTCAAATAATAATGATCTTGTAATATATGGTTGCTTTCTTATTACGAAATTATTTTTTGTAAAAATAATAATGACCTTATAAAATAACAAATTTCAAAGCAATGATCATTTATAAGTTTGACTGAATACAAATAAATGATGAAGAAATCAATAGTTATTAATTATTTAATCAAAGGAAATCACAAGGTTATTGATTAACTATTTATTTTTTTAATAATCATAAAATAAATAGTAATATGATATAGATGTAATAATTTTAAATTCATCACATTCAATTATAATTTTAAAAAATAATCAATCACAATCAAATCGTATGATTATGATTTTGATCAAAGGATTACTCATGATCTTGATTATAATCTTAATTAAGTGATTAAAATAATTGAATCATACGGTTTGTATGTGTTAATCACAACAATAAATCACAAATAACATATCATCATGATCAAAAGATTAATTAATAGTGATTATAAAATCATTTGATGATTATGATCGCATGTATCAAATGTTCAAATCATAGTTGAAATTTAAAGCTAAAATCGGCCGTGTCATTGTGAATCATGTTATCAACCAATTAATAATCACATAGTTCTTTTTGGCCAAACTGTTGATTAAGGGGTCAAGATTATATTCTTGGCTCTTGATCAACAATTCCATCTATCTTAATCTTTGTTTAGGCGATTTTTCAATCACATGATCGAGAGAGATTGTTGATGCCAATGCAAAATCAGCATAATCATGAAATTGATAGATCTCGAATTCATATTCTTCATGGATTCATGCATAAAGAAGAAATAAAATAATTTCTTTACAGTAACCATTGATTTCTTAAAGAAACAATAGATTAAGCACTTCATTCTTAATTGGTTCGATTTCCAAAGATGAATAGAACAAATTATGAGTTGATTTGTTTTCCTCCTTCTCAATAACAAATCAATTGCCGATTTCGAATTCTAAGGTAAGAATAAAGCAAATCATGAATTGATTTGCCTTTTTTCCTTTCCAGCAATAAGTTTTAGGAATTATAGCATGCTTTTCACTATTTTACATCAATCACATGGCTATTTAAGAATTAAAATAATAAATTATTTTTAAAAAATCGAGATACAATTTGTCATGAATTACGTAGAAGCAACTTCATTCTCCTAAAACCATAAAAATTTGAATTTGGGGATAAATTCGTACACTTTTCAGTTAAAAATTAGAAAATCACCCAATTTTTTTTTAACTTAAATTTTCACAGACAACGTCAAATGGAGATTCATGAGTAACTATTGATCCTTTAATTCTAAGCTTTAATTAGAGATTTTTAAAGAGGGGATAGAGAAATTACTTATTAGTGAGAGAGGGATTTTCGGGAGAAGGAAATTGATTTGCATTAATGTCCTTAAGTCTCATTTTTATAGTGAGGAGAGAGCTTTGGGTTTTAAAATTATAAAAATGTCCTCCAATGGTTTTTTATATTCTTAATGGGCCTTGATAAATTATTAAATATTTTATGGCTCATATATAAGTGTACTTACTTAATAATTCGACAAATTTATAAAATAATACATTATAAAAAAATTATTATAATTTAATATAAAATTCACTTATTATATAAATTAATATACAACTAAATTTATATAATATATCTAAGAGATTTTCTTAAAATATGTACAAAGTGTTGCTTGTTTGTTATTAAAATTGATGCCGTCTTAGATCTTATCTCTAACTTTTTGTAATATAAAAATAAGTTTTAATATAATATTCTTGTATTGTAACAAAAAATCATTTAATATTACTATTATTTTAAGTAATGTTTTGTATGAGATGAGCTTTATAGTAAAACTATCATCTCTAATAAATAAAATTCATGAATCTATTTTATATATAATCAAGAAAAGTAGATCAAAATTAATTCACATAATTACGATAAGAAATATTAGATACAGTATTTTTAAAAAATAAGGACATATTCATTAAATAATAATTTATTAATCAAGTAATTAATTAATATTTACTTAATTAATATTTTTTTAATCCCCTAAGATATTCATTGGCATTATGTATTATAGTAATAACAACACTTTTCAATTAATGTCGAGGTTTGAGTTATAGTCTTCCATTAAATTAATTTTTTTAAAATGCTACTTATATAATATCTATTATTAAGAGAAATTACGCTATGCCATTTTTTGATATATAATATTTTAAATATACACAAAAAGAAAATATGATAAACTCGAGGAAAAATATCGAGTCTTTAGGAGCAGCGTAGTATAGTCAGTAATTACACGTCTTAATTAATATTAGGATTTTGAGTTTAAATTCTCTTTTCCTTAAATAAATTAATAAACAAATAAAAGAAAGTGCTATTTACATAATCTCTATAACTAAGAGAAATTACACGGTTTTTTATATACATTTTAAATATATGTGAAAAGAAAATATGATAAAATGAAAACAATAGGAATAAAATGAAATGCAATAACAGCAGTTTTATTTTTTTTTTAAAAAGTAATATTTTTTTGAAATGCAAAAAAGAATTTAAACTCAAGACTTCACTAAAATAAATAATATTTTAGAACGGGGTCATCACCGTAATTGTTGAAAATAATAATTTTAATTATTATTATAATATGTGTGAAATATTTTTAAAACAATTAACGTGAAGCTTAATATTAAAATGTTAACGCTTAATTTGTCAAATGTTTACAAATTTTTGGAACGATTTGGTAAGACTCAACTAAACTAACTTGAGATTAGGGAGGGCTTTAGTGACTAATCAATGGTATAACCTAAACTTTTACATCTTATTACTTTTAAAAAGTATATTTTAAAAATTAATTTTTTAATGGTATTGACTAATTAAGATATTTGAAAAAAAATATAGGAGCTTGTATTTTAAAAATATATATAGGAACTAACAATAATTCAACTAAATTGCAGATATTAAATTGATATTTTTTTTTATACATATCTTGTTTTAGAATAAGGATGTCAAATAGCTTAAAGCAAGAATGCTCTAGTCTTGCTCACGGTCTGCTTGGGCTAGAGATAGTTTAGCTCAAAGTCGAGGAATATGAGATCAGTATCCTCGTTATGGACTTCCCATACCTGATTGCTGTGAAAGGTGTGGTGGGCTCATAATTAAAGGAGGAGGTAGTTGACTCACAGGGTCAACATAAACCTCGACCGACTTCTTCCTCTTGTCAGTAGAATTGCTCTCATAGCTCACTTCTTTATTCTTATCACTGCTCATGCCCCATTTTATAGGCTGAGCAAAGCCAGAACACCTTAGGATTCCTGCTCAAACCCTTTGACCTAAGAGTTTAAAAAAAGTAAGGACGTTTTCTGTTGTCCTCCTCTTGCTCCATTTTTACAAAAAAAAAAAAAACTAAAGAGAAAATTAGAACAAATGAAGCACCAACTTTATAAAATGACCAATCACTATCAAGATTTGAGGATTACCTCTTCCTCTTCTTTATTTCTTTAGCAACTTGGCTAGTTTTCTAACTTAGTGTGTACTCTCTAAATTTAGTTGGGTAATAAGTTCCTGATGAAAGCCCCTTATCTTTGAGACTGAGCAACCAAATCTTTCTTTACCCAAGTAAGCTCGGGTTTTGCCATCCAAAATATTTCTTAAATAATGAAAAATTTTCAGGGTATAAATAAACAAAAATATCCACAAGTATAAAGTAAGAAAAATAATATTATGCATGGAACTGATCTATAAAAAATTTAAGGACATGATAGATATTTGAGCGGCCCTACATACTCTCTGCCCTACTTTCCACCAACAAAGTACCACAAGTGCTTTCACTTGTGATTACTTGAAAGCAAATCCTATATTTGAGTGAATTTCTTCTCCCTATCATAATCAGAAACCTTTCTACTAATCAGAGTTTGTCTTACTGTAATATATTTACTATACGTTGAGGAAGGTAGGCTTAAAGAAGCTGGCTTTTAACCATATAACATATAGCTAATCAACATCTTTTACAAATTTAAACTTAATTGGCATGATGCTAGATTTAGATTGGCGAACATGTGCATAAAATAAGGTTGAAGTGGTAATCTTAACCCTAAGTCAAAGAATATAAGATTAAGCACTAGCTCCCTAACCGATAATGTGCTCACATACTTATCCTTTCAAGGTACCCTTAATGCAACCATGCTTTATATGCTGAATTTCTCACTTAATAAGTTAAGGTCTTTTTCTCACACACTGAAGGGATAGTAAGGCAGGCAATCTAATTTAAAGGAACCTCCTTATCAAATTAGATTAAAAAAAAACAATTTTCTTTTTCTTTTTCTTTTTTTAGGCTTACTTAGTTGACTAAAAATTTGCACCCATCCTCAAGGATCACTAATTGGTAGCACATCATTGAGAGTTCTCTCAGAATCTCTAAGGTCATGAGCAAGACTATAGTATCCCCTTTTCAAGTTATCCCTTTAATTATTAGTTGAAGTCCTTGGGCTTCTCTAGTACTCCCACTCTTAACTTCTTAGGCTAATATACTTTTAGCAGTTGAGCCCTTATTGAAGTGGCTGAACTTACGACTAGATTTGTTCTAGAAGTCAACAACTGAAGACATGGTTCTAATACCTAGATAAGTAAGATATACAACTTATTGATAATCTAGTATACCGAGCACTCAAGTCAAACACTCAAGCTTTAAAGAAATTAAACCCAAAAAGGCACATGAAATGTATAAAATATACAAGGCAACAAAGAACAAGCATAAAAAAATAAAAGATAGAAGTGAGTAAGCACTTGTACGAAGATATTTGAATATGAAGGGTTGATAATCGCAAAAGATAAAGGGTTTGTTTTTCTTTAAATTGCAATAGTTTCTTTCTCTTAAAATTTTCAAATAAAGTAAATATGAAAAAACAAATAAATTGCTTTTATAAATATTAAGTCCTTAGAGCAATCATAGCCATCGATTCAAGATCTGAAGACTGAAGCATTCTCACAAATGAAACATCTCCTCAATTTACATGTCTTTTCAAGAGCACCCCTAAACTATTTGATTAGTGTTAATGGTCTAAGATGTGACCACGTCATTAGAAATATAAAAATACATAACTATTTACTTAGCTGCCTATCAGCGCAAGTCTCTCAAAGGGTTTTTTGGCATTAAATAAAAAATTGGCACTAATTTTAATACCAAACCTCATTACCACTATGACAAGATAACTATTTCATGTGGACTTAGATGCACACTACTAATAAGCACTCTACTCTAAATGCCGACGTAACATCTGATCCTAAGAACTCCATTAGACCACTAAACTAAGAACTACAATAAAATTTGAAGGATCAACAAAGTAACACTAAAAATGAAGGGACTCCTGTTCCTCATTGGGATTTTAACCTAAGCCTAATTCCTTAGAAGGCTTAGTACAACCCACAAACACGAGCCTAGATATCTCGATATCACCTCACCTAAGGCCCATGGCAAGGCCCATCATTTAGACATTATCACAGGCTTCGGCCCACAACCATTGGAAGCTGAAAATATTGTACAAGGGAACATCCTCGAACATCCCCGGACACACTTATGACTCTCAGCCTCAAACGTTCTCAACATCAACAAGCATCCTCAATAACTAGCCCATCCATGAGGCTAAATACGTAATCCCTCCAGGAAGCCGACTGCCCCTTCCCTATAAGTAGGTAAGAAGTCATTCATTCACTACTTAACAAGGACTTAGGTCTCAAAACAACTTAAGAACCTAAATCGCCCTTGGTACCAAGAATATCAAAATTCCTATATTCTTGATACAAATCTTGCTTTTATAATCTCGGGTTATGTCCTAATTAGAAAAATAATAACTTGGCTTAATTCTACAAAGACTCCACTACTAAGTACATCAACATCTATAAAAGGTGGCTAAATAACAAGAAATGAATCTTTTTTTTCTTCTTCTTCTTCTCCATAATGGTCACGGGTGGATTCTTCCAAACTACATCCTCAAAAAGCTCATGATTACCCTTAAAGGTCAAGAAAATATTTGAAATTATATTTATTTGCTAGAGGCCTTGCCTTATGGTGCTTTCATTGTAAAAATCATCTTCAATAGTGTATTTGAGTAAGCCAACCAAACTCGATAAAATAAATGTAGGTTTATATGAAGGTGAATCACTATAATTTCATCTTAGGTATTTTTGTGATTATTTTTGCTAGTCTCGATCAAATTCAAGGCTCCAAAAACCTAAAACATGATATCAAAGAGATTGATAAAATATCAAAATATGAATTAGGCCCTATACATGGGTTAATAAATAATCTTTTAAATTTAGTCTATTAACAAGCATAATTATTGTCCCTAAAGAGATATAAATTCAACTCAATGATCCAAAACAGCTGAAAATTTAAAATCAATCATAATCCTAAAGTCCTCTCAATTTAGTCTATTAAGAAGTCTAATTATTATTCTTAAAAAGATATAAATTCAACTCAATGGTCGAAAACAGCCCAAAATTTGAAATCAATCATAATCCTAAAGTCTACTAGCATACCATAAATATAGATCTTAACGAATATATAAACTTTTGCATACCCATTTCTTATTTTTTTTTTTTCGGTTCGAAAATGTCTTTTTTCTTTTAAAAAAAAAGTTCAAAACGTTCTTACTTTTTCATGATAAAATAATTTGCACTATTCAATTTCAAAAAAGCATAATAGAGTTCACTTCCCATTGTTCGATGTCCAAAAGTTCACATGCAAATCGTGATGCGAAGTTCTTTTCATCGAAATATTTATTTATGGTCAATTCTTTTCATATTGAAATATCCAAAAATCCACATGTAAATCGTGCAGTAAGTTCTTTTCATGGAAACATTTTATATTGGTAATTTGATTACCAAATTTTTGTTTTTATAAAAAACATACAATATGAAAAGAAAAAAAAAGTTAATTACCAAGGTTCACTTACACCTATGAAACACCTCAACTTTATGTAAAGAAGGATTGTTTTTTTTAACGCACTTAAAAATACATATGTTAAAATAACATAAATATAATATTTCAATAATCCTTTGCATTTTTAATGTCTGGTATGTGTTCTTCGTACTTTTATAGAGTGTGTTTAAAAATGCGTCAATATATAAATATAATCTCCCAATAATTTTTTATGTCAATGTAAAAATATAATCCTGATAATCCTTTAATTATAATATTAATAGTACTCTAATATAATATTAATACTTTAAAAATATATTGACCTCTTTTTGTAAAAGCCAAAAGTAAAGTTTACAATATAATTACTTTGTTTAAATTTTAAGATTGCATGTGTAAAGGCACAACAAGAGAATAAAACTAGCATAATATTTTTAAAATATGAGGAAACTAGAATATGATAAATTCAAAGAAAAATAACCGGTCTTTTTACAACAGGATAATTACAAAGAGCATTTTTGTTTTATTTTTTTGGTTTGAGGAAATGATATAAAATAGTTTTTAGCCGTTATTATAAGCTGAATTAATATATCAAATAGTTTTAATTTAATCATCGATGTCCTGTAAAGTACAAACAGCTAATGCATGGGGGCTGGTGTCATTTTGTCATCTGATTCTTGAATTAGTTCTTGAGTTCAAGAGATGCAAAATATTTGGACACACAATTTTTTTAAAAGAAATTTGCTTCTGTACAAATCGTTGTCTTTTTTTTTTCTTATTACGAATGTAATATCATTAATAAAATTATTAATTTAACATCTGAAAACTACTAATATAATAATTAGAAGATTATTAAAATGTTATATTATATTAATCTATTAATGTATGTTCAAAACTAACCTCTTATTAAAAAAGACTCAAGTTAAAATTTCAAATAAAAGGATCATTCTTATAATCAGATATTATCACCCTTATTAAAAATATAAAAGCTTACTCTCACATAAGCGGAATAAAATTGTATAAAAAATAGTAGTATTTAATTATTAATAAAAATTACAATAAAAAAGACAACTAGAGCTCACATTTCTGATATAAATGATCTTTGTTTGATGTATAAATGATCGTTTTATGGATTTGAAACTTTGTGAGTGATCTCAATTATATATTGGAAAATAGAAATTAGGTGACTACTGTGATTTTGTTATAAAGATGATGATATCATTACCTTAATTAATATAAATTATCATATAAAATCTACCGTCCATAATATTAGAATTTAAAAAAAAATTAATTATCTTAAAATGTTCATTAACCTATTAACAAGCTAGTAAAATAGGCAATATTATAATTACTTTCCTTAGCTATTTTTATTTGTATTAAATTTTGATATATTACTAATTATTATGTATTCAGTTATTTATTTTTTTAATTTTTAAATGCAGAACAAAATTGTAGCCTAAATGAAAGATCATTTTTTAAGATTTTAGATAAAATTTGTAACATAAAAATGAGAATTTAAATTATAAAAAATGAGATTAAAATTTATAGAAGTAAATTAAAAAAAAAGTAACAATTTAAATACGAATTCTTGTTTTACATAACTTGAATTCATATTTATATGACATGAATTTTTATTACATTAACTTGAAGATAGTGAATGACAAAAGGAAAATTTTTTTTTCTAATAATGGAGTAAATCACATGCTACTTGTGAATTATAACTATTAATTGTAATATAAATCTTACCAAAAGAGGAAATATCATATTCAATAATCTTGTTTGGATACAAATTGTGAAGAATATAGGAAGAGGCATAAGAAGTCTAGAATATGTGGGATACGCATGAAAAAGTCTAGAACATGTGGGATAAGAAGAAGGAGGAGAAACGGGACTTGAAAACTTAAAAGAAGGTGAGAAAAATGTAAAGCTCAGTATAGGATGGAGCGCTGCAGTACCCAGGGATGGAAGCCGCGGCGCCTAGTCTATCATGTCCAGCGTTAGAGCGCTAGAGTGAGGAAAGTCCGTTTCTAGTACAAATTTTTGAGTTTTAAGAGTTTTAAGCTTTCAAAACACATGGACTCTTATTCTAATTAGGATTAAGATTAGTAGGCACAAAATAACCTCTATATAAACCTTGTAAACCCTTTAGTTCGAAATTAAGCATTAAAAGAGACTCTGAGAGAGAGAAGAACTAGGTAGACATTAAGTGGTTGTGTATGCTAGAGTGCAATCACTGTTTGAGTGTTTATTATTCGTGGGAGAGTAAGGGTACACTAAACATTATATCAATTTGAGTGTTTTTTATTGTGTTTTCTTATAAATTCTTTAGGAAGTTAATAAGAGAGGTTAAGATTTTTAGATCCACTATGGATGCAGGCAATTAGCTGAACTATATAAGTGATTATATTGTGCTCTTGATTATCTGCTTTATATCCTTGCTATTTATGCTTGATACCAAGATTGTTCTACTGCGTAAAGAGGTTAGGTTCTTTTCTTTAATTTAATCTCATGGGGAGAGTGACGATTCCTCTAACAAATTGGTACAAAGCAAGATTCGATAATACACATCATGAGTATTTAAACCATAGCTACGATCAAGCAAGTAATAGAGAAGTTCAATGAGATGAATGACTTCAATTTTTAAAGGAAGAATGTTAGGGCTCTACTAGTGAAGGAAGGGCTAGACTTAACATTGGAGGAAGAGAGTTCCTTAACTAGAAAAGAGACGACAACCTCAAAGTTAAGGGAGAAAGAAGGCTCACAATATCATAATCTTAGCTTTGAGTGATGAAAAAAATGTTTTGGAGTTATGGAAGAGACTCGAGGCATTGTACATGAAGAAATCTCTTTCAAATGGATTTCTTGTGATGAAAAAATTGTATAAATTAACTATGCACGAGGGATATTCATTGAGAGCTCATATTGATGAGTTTAACAAGATCATCATAAGTCTTGAGCAATGAGGCATTAAGAATGAGGATAAAAACCTAGCCATAATCCTATTAAGTTCGTTGTCAAAAAACTATAAGAGTTTTGTGGATACGTTGTTGTATGGTAAGAAGTCTTTAACGATGAATGATGTCAAGACATCTTTGAATTCAAAAGAATTGACAAAGATTTGAATCTGATAGTGGAACAGTGTTGCTTGCATAAGGAAAGAAGAAAAACCAATCAAGGATGAGATCCAAAAGATGTTTCTTTTATTATAAGAAAGGACATTTTGTGAAAGATTTTCCTAGATCAAAAGGCAAGGATGGGTGTGTTGCTATCAGTAGTCTTGGGGAAGATACTAAAGTTGTAGAGACGTTAGTAGCCTCAAGAGAAAAGTACGTTGGAAAATGGATACTAGATTCAGGTGTAGCATACATATGTCTTTCAAAAGATCGTTGTTTACCAACTACAAAGTCAAGAGAGATGACATGACTTGTGAGATCATGAGAGTTGGTGACATAAGGCTGATGATCAAAGGTGGAGAAACTAGAGACTTACTATTAGGGTCGTGCTTATGTGCCATCCCTGAATGTACATATACTTGTGTATTTATACAAGTGTACATTCCTATTAAATCGTTAATACCCATATATATGGTATTATGCATGTAACGTTACAGATATTATAGATCTAAAAGAGTTCGAATAAGATCTAAAAGAGTTTAGATAAGGGCTCATAGTTAGCCATGCTGAGACATATAATTGCTAAATATTAACACAATTAAGTGTTAGCTGGTTATAATACTTAGCAGATCCAAGAGTTGGAGTCTTGTCTGTAATGTGACATAGACTTGGGAATATACTAGTAATTGCATAGTTACAAAAGTTGCAATCGGGTGCTAGAAAATACATGTTGTGCAAGTATGTTCTCAAATAATTATCCCTCATTTATTTCTGCTGATGCAGGTCGGTCGGTGAATACTTTTATATAGATCAGCATATGTCGTACTTATATAGTATTGATGGTCGTTCCTAGCCGACTGTGAGCTTGGAGTACGTATTGATATATGGGTATTCAGTTATGACTGGATATAGGTCAGACTCATGAGGGCCTTTGATAGATATTTTATGTAAGCCGTCAACGGAGGGTCCTCTTGAGTTGAATAGTATAAGTGGTCCTTTCACCTGAGTGTCGTGGTAGGCTTGTAAGTGATTCACCATACTTTGGTTCCACGCATGTCACAGACCTTTTATGGTGTGACCACTGGGTGTCATTGGGGATCTGATGCTTATAGAGTCCGGTGCGTATAAATATGGGAGCCGTCAGCTCCCATATGGAGTTAGATATCCAGATGCTTCGAGACTATATCTCAAAGAGTTCCGTCAGGGTCAAACAATATGGTAAAAACGTTTGCGCATATTGTTCAGTGAGATACAAGTTTGGAGATAAGACATGGATGAGCACTAGAAATTTGATGGTGATAATCTATATCCCCGCACATTCAGGATATCTTGACAGAATGACTATACATATGCGTTGTAACCTCAGCTTGCATGGTTCATGATAAGGGCAAAATTGTCATATATTTTCTCATGTTTTTATTTGGATATTTTATGATTTTATGAGAATAGATGGCTATTTATGTGCATTATTGTTATTTATAGGGACTTGAACAAAATTTAAAGAAAGAATGCAAAAGGAGTGAAAATAGGGACTAAAATGCAAAGTTTTCAAAGTATGTGTCCGTCGCCCCAGCACTATGAGGATTATCGCCCCAGCTCTAAAATAGTGACCGAAATACGAAATACGACTTGATGAAGTCGCATCTGGCGCCCCAGCGCCATAGAGTCATCGCGCTAGCGACGCTCCAGCGCTATAATCTCACCGCTTCGGCGATGAAGCCGTTTTCACACAGGGCCCCAGCGACAGAAGCATATCACCCCAGCGGTAGTGCGAATCCTAATGCGACTAGAATTGAGTTTTTCAAGTTCAAATCAAACCTTATAAAAGGCCACTTGACCCCAGACATAAAAGGAAGACCAGAGAAGAACCTAGATCAACCTAAAGAGAGTTTAGAGCAGTTCAAGAGCACCAAGAATCTAGAGCAACATCAAGTAAGAGCAATTGGACGTCTACATCGGTTTGCAATTGATTATATCATATTTTATTTTTATTTTTACTACTGTTCTCTTGTAGCCATGAGTTAAACTTATTTTTTAGGAATAATACTTGAACTCAATATGTGCACTTAATTGTCATATCTTTTTAATATTTAATAAACTTAGTTCTTTATTATTTAAATTACTTGTGTTTAATGCTTCAATATATCTGGCCAATATATGGTGAATGAGTTGGTAATATTATTGATAAACTCGGAAGAGGAATCATAATATTTAGACCTAGGTAATTTAATGCATGATTGTAGAGTAACATTCAATGTTGCATATGTAAGTTTCAATTTAGGATAGGAATATACCTAATTGGCATGTATGATCAATAAGACCTAATCTTAATGAATCTTAGTTTGTTACAAGTACCATAGGAATATAGGTATTTGGTAAACTAAAGTATACTTGCATGACCTTGGAAGAGGCTTGTGAATACATTAGTGTCTTGATCAATAACAAAGACTAAGGGAGTTAAATATTAGAAGATTAATCATTAGAAAGCATATTGAGGGATAGTATTAATCCTAGGTTTTCTCTACGTTACTATCTCCCTATTCTCTTTGCATTGTGTTTTTATTTTTATATTTTCTACATTCATTCTTAGATTTTCATTTTTTTTAATAATTATTAGAAAGATATAATTTTAGTAATTGGTTTAAAAGAAAAAATTATCCCTGTGGGTTCGACATCTGACTAATTAGTCCCTTTATTACTTGCATACGATAGTGTATACTTGCACTTAATTTTATGATATAGAAATATCGCATCAGTTCAATACACTGATTTGTATATCCGTGACGTGTATGTGGGGCATTGCTCACAAATTTATAGAATAGTTCTATTTGACGAATCAAGCATAGAACTTAAGGAGTCCCGCGATATGGAGTGTACTCATTGTGCACTGGGGCAGCATATCGAATTACATTATTTAATCCAGCATTATTCAGCACAACCACGAGAATGCGTGCATGTCTGTATTTAAGTGTTAAATATAACAATTAGTTAATAGTTGTTATTTACTAATTTTATAATGACACGTAACGTATTGTGGACTCTCAGTTGAGTTTATCCAAGTATGGGATTTAGTGTGACCCACTAGAGGTGAACTTGGTGATTATTCATGATAGGCAAAATGGTCATTTCTTATTTTGATTATTTAATTATTAAATAATTAAATATATCTCTTTTTATATTATATAATATATTTATTATATTATATAATATATTATTATTATATTTTATATATATATATATAAAGGAAAAGAAAGAGAGAGATTGTGTGTACAGTTTGGCCATTAGACCAAGAAAGAGAAGAAAGAGAGAAATGGAGAGGAAAAGGAAGAAGAGAAAAAAAAAATGAAAAAATGAAATTGTTTCATTTTTTTCTATGCTTTCAATTGAAGTAATGCTAAATTGTTTCAAACTCTCCATTTCTTATCCTTTTGGAGAAAAAGATATAAACACACACTCGGTCATTTTGAGATTAAGAGTTAATCCCGGGCTGCTGTTCTAGCTCACCAAGCCCACCGAGTTGATGACTAGAACTGCACACGAGTTGGTCTCTATGCGGACTCCGGAGAATTACGTGTATAATGTTACACGTTATGGTGAGTTTTTTTATCTTATAAATATATTAATGTGATTAATATACACATTAATATATTGTATGTATTGTGTTTATTGCAAGTTTCACGCTTTCGTTGGATTATCTATCTATCTTGGAACTTTTCTAAGGCCAGTGACAAACCTACGAATCCTCACTGTCGCTTTTGCTCTGCCATTTTGAATTAGCAGTGAATCCTAGTTTGATGTAATTCTAACTTACTTAGTATTTTTAAGAATGAGCATATTCCTAGATGTACACTCTCTATCATCTAGGTCAAACTAAAAATTTGACTCTGTGCATCTTCTCAATTGTAAGTTACTTTCTCTATATTTGAGAAACTTATCCTTTATACCTCTAAGGTAACTCAGGATATATTTGACTATCATCAAATGGTGATCACCTATATCAGACTGAACTCGGCTCGTAACTCTTATAGCCAAATTGATCTCAGGTTTCTAACATATAATATCATATATCAATCTCTAAAGAGCTGATATATCTGATGTGTTAGATACTCTAACTTTCTCATCTTCCATCTGAAGAGACACTCTCCTCGAAAGATGAACACCAGGTCTAAAAGATACGTTAACTATCTCATAGTTAATAAACCGTACCTTTCTAAGACACTACTAATGTGAAATGATTTGGGAGAGTCCTATTAGCTTTCAAGCTCTATCTCCATAAAGCTTATACCTAGTATAAAAGAAGGCTCTTCCTAATCCTTTATGGAGAAATTCTTACGAGTTACTTTTGACCGATTATAACATACTGACGTCATTCTCAATGACTAGTATATCAGCAACAAAGAGCATTAAGAAGACTATCATACTCTCACTGACCTTTTATGCACACTAGCTCAAAAGTTTGACTGGACGTAAAACCGTCAAACTATTCTATGAATATCTCTTACTCGAGGTATTCATTCCGAAACACCTTCCTTACATCTATCTGCCAAACCTCAAAGTCATAATATGCTGCAAGAGCCAATAAAATTCTAATTGACTTTACATCAATATTGGTTTAAAGGTTTCCTCTTAGTGATCCTAGATAAATGAGGATTACCTTTTTAGAACTAATATAAAGCCTAGAAGGTCTCTACCTTCTATTTGGCTCCCACTACCCCTTTATAAACCTTTTATAACCAATGAGAACAATTTTCACAGGTAGCTTAACTAAGTCTCAGACTTGTTTCTGATGCATAGAGTCAATTTTATTTTTATAGCTTCTTGTTACTTCTCGAATCGATGTCTAACATCGTCTCTTTATGGATCAAAGGATTATTTTCTTCTACCAAGAAAACTATAAGTTTACCTTCAGGCATCAACCATACCTAAAAGGTAACTTAGACATCCTTTCGACTCGTCTAGAGAGTGTGCTAAAAGGCTACTGCTTAATAGAGCTTGAGTTCCCATCCTTGGTTCATTGATTTCTAGATTGACTTCACCAAGTTTAATCTTTCTATGATTTTCACGATCTATGAAAAACTTTTCCTCTAGAATAGTGATCTACCGAGAAATGAACACACTTTACTTCTCTTAATCATAAAACTAGTATTCTATCTAATTCATAAGATACACAATGAACCTATTCTTGTGCCTTTTAGGTGTTGTTTATCCTATTAAGTAACTCTTATAAAATAAGATACCTTGCTACGTAACTTTTACGTAAGTAGGAAAATCCAAATTCTTAACTTATTTAATATACTACTTCCTTCCTTTCTGTATCTCATATGAAATAGAAGGAATAACTTTTAATGGAACTCTATTTAATAAGCAGCTATGTTTGGAGCATATACTCACAGATATAGATTGGTAACATTCATTATCAATTGAACCATATCTAATATAGTCCAATTTCTCCTCTCCGAAATATCATTATGTTGAGGAATACTCGGAGGACTATAGTGAGTGAGAATCTTATTCTCCTTAAACAAATGGAATTACTATTAATGTACTCAGTATCTCGATCTAATCGAAGGGATGTAATGTACATTCTGATATATATTTGGCCATCTTCGTGACTACACTATTCATAAACTGGTTAAGTCTGTATGGTCAGATTAGGAATCTAACCATCCTTAACTAGACGGATAAGCGTCTCACTTTTATATGATCTTTATATACCACAGCTCCATTTCATTTAAGGATTTCGATCTATAGACATTTCTAAGTTTGTATATAATATCTAATTATTAATTGACATTTAGCTAATAAAATATCATATCAATTATACAATGCAACTATTGTATTGTATACAAGAAATAAGTTAAAATGCCCAACAACTTGAACCTATAAGAAATCACCATTTCTTACTCTCAACTTAATTTCTATAAGCTGTTGCATTATAGTATTTCTCAATTCCTGCAACATCTTATAAATATGAGAGGGATATACAGTATCTCATACTCAGCCTAAACTGGTATCTTAGGCCTTAAAAATGTCTATGTTTGTCAAATATAAACCTGTGGGAGTCTTTCTGATAAATTATAAGGCTTTTAGGGTAGAGGAATTTTCAATACCTAACCTTACTGTATTGGAAATAATTTCTATCTACACGACCTCTTGTTGATATTTGGATAAATGTTGCCTCTGAGGATTGATATTGAGTATCTGCCTCATCTTTTTTTTCTCACATATTTGGTCTCACTAGATATACTTAGAGTAAAAGATAAAGCACCCTTTACAAAGAGAGTCACGCCCCCTCTATTTAATCCTCTAGAGAGGTGTTATCAAAATCACCTTATGACAAACTCTGATCAACTATAAATCCAATATTTTTTGAATCTAGAACACTTTTGAGATTCATCCACGGGTCAGCGTAATTCTTAGTACCCTACAAAAAGAGAGTTACACACCCTTCATTCAATCCTCTAGAGAGGTGTTATCATAATCACCTTACGGCAAACTCTGATCAACTATAAATCCAATATTTTCTGAATCCAGAACACTTTCGAGATTCATCCACGGGTCAGCGTAATTCTTAGTACCCTACAAAAAGACTGCATCCATTATGCACACCAACTGGTTCGTAGTGGCCATTATTCTTGACAGGCCAAACTTACGAGAGATGTAAGCGGAATATTCATTAAATCGCTAATGGAATGTTTTAAATCATGGGTATACTAATTATATATTTTTGATTTAAAACGCTCTCCCACTGCTTTACATAATCCCGGTAATCTCTCAAATGGGAAGATGATAGTTTAAACCTTTTTAAACTATACAGCGGGAAGTAGATCCCATTGAAATTTACTCGAGCCTCACACTGTAACAATATTGGCCTTTGTAAACCCAACAGGTAGACAATATTTGTCAATTGCATCTCATGCAACTCTTACCCCTTGATCCTAAATATACGTTATCCTTACGCTGTAGCAATATTGAATAAGTGTATTCCATATTAACTTGTCAATGATCAAATATATGCTACCGATACTACCCTCACGCTATAGCAATATTGGGCAATACTTTCGCATATATTTGTCTCATCTAATGTTTAACCGGTATAGTTCAAGCCTAACTGACCAAGTCTTTCACGCTGTAGCAATATTGGAACAATGCCGATGTGACTCGTCTAACACCGTATTGACAAGACGGATTAGAATAAAACATTATATCATAATGTAATATTCTTTAATTTGATTAAGAGAGATTTTGTTTATATGATCTTCATACTCCTAAGATGAGTGATCCTTTATTAATTAATTGTTTTATGCAAGCACAACTAATCCCCACCAGTAGGGCTCCCATTGTAGTTACCAGTATAAAAACTTAATTGTAGTTTATAATGTAAACCGATAACACTTTATCACTGCAACTCATAAACTCCGATTTATAATGTAGACTGATAACTTTTATCACAACATCTTATAAATCTACACATGCAAAATTATTCTTGAAATACTATTCAAAACACTATTCCAAAAATAATGTAGCAGTGAATAATGACTTTTTATTGTAGCAATGAGCAGTACTTTTACTAGCAGTGAATAATTTTTTCACTATTCGTGCGCTACTATTTAAGTGAACAGTGTCTTGCTGTGGCACTAGCTATCATCGCTACAGCGCTGAAAGGTCAAACCCCCAGTGCCGCGGCGCCAACACACATCATTGCAGCCTTTTCCAACGCTGCGGCGGTCGTGTCTTACTGTTGGGAGGTTAAACCTCTAACGTAGAGGCGGTGACGCTTTATCACTAAGGTGCAAATTCCAGGGCGCGGGCTCGCCAGCGCCCTAGTGCTGGGAAGAAGAACTCCTAGCGCTGAGGCACCAGGACTTCAGTGCTGGGCCAACAAATCCCAGTGCTGCAGCGCCAGCCTCTTAGCGTGGTAGTGCCCAGTAAACTCCCATTTGGCATACCTATTTCAACACTTAAAACGTGCAATTTTTAAACATCCACTCAAACCACACCCATATGAGCCATAAATAGCTCTGATACCATTTTGTTGACGGATCTAAGCCACGTGTAGGTGTATGCATATGCAATTGTATCTATTGTCTAAATAAGTATATAATACGTGTTTAGGCAATGGACACACTTGTACATACATAGCCCACATGTCGCTTAGATCTGCAGATAAAATGGTATCAGAGCCATTTATAGCTCATATAGTGTGGTTTGAGCTAGATATGTTGGTGTGCCAGCATCTGGCTGGTAGAGACTAGTAGGGGATGGTAATCTTGGTACTGGTCGGACCAAAGGGTTGGTAGACCCCACATAGTTCTGACAGAAAAGCCTTTCTTTTTGTCAGATTGTGTGAGGCCCATCAACTCCTTGGTCCACCGGCTGGATGACACCTCTGAGCCACCGGTGCACCCATACAACCAGCTCAGGTTACCTGCGCCCCTAACCATGTCAAACCCGGGATCTCATCCCTTATAGGCCATTAAGGTTCGATGATTGAACCCATTAGGTTAGCCAGCCCGATGGGTACCAATCTCAAACTTGTTAGGTATATATAGATGAGATCCCGGGTTCGAGGGAGGGGAGGTATCTCCTGTTCTTGGATGTCTTAGGGTGCCAACGCCTTGGCATATTCTGGTGGACCCCAAGTGACAGCTGGGGTAAGCCTCACACATTATGACAAAAAGACTGACCTTTTTGTAAGACTGTGTAAGGCCTACCAATACCTTGGTCCACCAGCTAGATGACACCTTAAAGCCACTGGCACCTCAGTCATAGAATCCTCAGGTTACCTGCGCCCTCAAGAAATCTAACCCCCGCCCCCATCTCCATGAAGGCCTTTAGAGGTTCGTCTTTGTACCCATCAGACTGGCCAAGTAACCTGAAGATTCTGTGAATGGGGTGCCATTGGCTCTGAGGTGTCATTCAACTGGTGGACCAAGGTGTTGGTGGGCCCTACATAGTCTTACACTTATATAGTGTAAGGCATATTCCTAATTCAAGGAGACACTTGATATCCCTAGACAAGCTCGATGAGGATGGGTATTCGGTTAGAGGGAAAAATAGAAAACTGAAGGTAGAAAAAAGATCTATAAGGTTTAAGGGTGAGACGCATAATGCGAAGCTCTATGTGCTTAATGGGATGGCTACGAGTGGCCTAACATGGGGTGTTGGGGTAATGCAGACCACTAGGTGACATCCAAACTGTGCTTACTGAGGTGATAAAGGTTAGAAAGGAGTGTAACACATCAATACCCTATGCAAGGTGCACGAATGCCTTTTAATACCAAAGTCACTAGCTCAGAGAAAGTTAAGTCATAGTGAAGAATTAACTGAACTCAACTCGATGATAGAGTATTGGTGTGGATTAGATCTAGAAGCTTTCTTATTTGGAGATTTTGAATTAAAGAAGGGTTTATTGGAGTTTTGGTGATTCAAAAATCTTGTTGGACAAGAATTGTAAAGAATATCTAAGAGGAGAGTTATAAGAAGTTTAGAATGTGTAAGACATGAAGAGGAAGGCTAAACGGGACTCGAAGATGTGAAAGGAGGTCAGAAAAATGCTAAGCTTGATATAGGGCTGAGTGTCGTGCCACGGCGCCAGAAGTCCAGTGCTGTAGCGTTGGCCACGGCATGACCTAGTGCCGTAGTGCTAGAGTGAGGAGAGTTCGTTTCTACTACGAATTTTTAAGTTTTTGGGAGTTTTGAACTTTCACAATACTTGGACTCCTATTCCAATTAGGATTATGGTTAGTAGGCATGAAATAACTCCTATCTAATCCTTCTAAACCTTTTAGTTTGAAATCAAGTATTAAGAGATACTTTAAGAGTGAGAAGATCAAGATAGATACTAAGTGCTTGTGTGCGTAAGAGTGCAATCGCTATTTGAGTGTTCATTATTCGTGGGAGAGTAAGGTTACACTAAACATTAGATACTTATGAGTGTTCTTCATTATATTTTATTGTAAATTCTATACGGAGTTAATAAGAGAGGTTCTGATCCTTAGATCCATTATGGACATAGACAATTGACCGAACCACGTAAGTAATTGTATTGTGTTCTTAATTATCTGCTTTATAATCTTACTATTTTTGCTTGATATCTTGATTGCTCCGCTGCGCAAAAAGATTAAATTCTTTACTTTAACTTAATCTCACGAGGAGAAAGGCGATTCCTGCAACATATCAGTAAGTAACATGAAATACTTCTAAGACAATAATTTTTTACATGATCAATATTCAAATATAAAATTACTCTAATTTTAATATAAAAGAACGCGACTCATGTGATATCAATTTACAAATTGTTTGTGTTCAGAAAATAGTTTTTAAAATATGTATATTTTATTTTTGGATAAAATTAATTAATTAAGAATTAATTAATGTAGATAATATCTTATCAAAATATAATTAAATATTTAATTTAAAAAATTAAATAAATAAAATCTTACGGATAATTTTTAAATTATCAAAAATATTTTATTTTAATTTTAGTATTTTTCTTTTAAAAAAGGATTATAAGTTCATTTATTTTAAAACTCTAATAATACTCAAATTTTGAATATTATACATTAATTACAAAGCGTTGGACTTTAAGTGGTTTACGTGAATTAAGTCTCATTTTAAATAATAATTTAATTAATAAATATTATTAATTAAATTATTAAATTAAAATTATAATAATTTATTATTTTAAAGATATTTTAAAAGGAGAAGATTAGTCTAAAAAAATAGACACATATACGTAAAACCACAGAATACATATTTATTTAGAGAAAAAAATTAGAAGCTCACTCTTCTCCCTCTCACTGTAAAACAAAAGACTTGATTTATAACTTTTAGTAGAAAAAAATATAGCGTGATTCAAGGTATATATTTTTTTTGTTGATTCTTATTTATTTAATATCAAATTTATATATTTATAAGATCCTAAAATAAAAATAATTTTTATCTGATGAAAATAAAAATATTTTATTTTCTATTGCGCTGCATTATGAATGTCATAACACACCAATAATTACATGTCAAAAAGATGATTTTTTTTTAATATTTGGAAGAATACTTTAACTTGTACAATAATCGAAACAATATCATATTATACACTAATAAATGCTCGGATTAAATAATTTTATAAACAAAAATTAATATTCTCACATATAAGGATAATCTTATAAACAGGGAATAATAACCTCACATATAAGGAATAATTGTCCCCATATAGGAAATAATTGTCCCCATTAGAGGCGAAAATAAAATACACTATCCTAATACTTGTTAAGACTCAAACCCTTAATTGATGTTATAAAATATAAGACTTATCGTTGAAGCAGGCACTTAAGTGCGAATGTAAAAAAGATGGTTAAGAATTGAATATTTAAATTGTTTCACAAATGTTAAAAACAATATGAAGAAAATAATTTTTTTTGTCTTAAAAGTTAGAATTTTTTTTAAGAACAAATATATCCCATAAAGTACTTGATTGAAAAAAACACATATTGCAAAGACAAATAGATGAAATGTCTTTTTCTATTACTTTGAAATCATGAACATTATTGGCATCATTGAACGATGCATGTCACAGAAAGCTTAATAGAGAGGAATTCATCTAATTGGATGATTTTTTTCCCTTAATTTAATAGAAACGCATGTAAATTGTCAAACTAGAAGTTGATTAATAAAAAGTTTATCAGTTTGTCCTTTAATAAAATCAGAAACTAATTTTTTTTTCTTTACTAAATTGATGATAATTAAAAAATTTAGAATATAATTGATTAAATTTTAAAAATAAAATATTGGTAAAAAAGTAAATAGTAAATATGAATTTATTAACGAAAATTTGGTAAATATAAATTAACCTAGGGGACAAGTAAGTTCCCACTTAATAATTATTCTAGCCAGTTTTTGTATTTGTGGCATCATCACTTACCAAAGATCTTGGCATCTTGTTTTATGCACAAGCAAAAAATTGACCAATAGCTACACATTGATAGTCAATTTTCTTGTTCTCTTCAGAATTATATTTAAAAAAAAAAAGAAATTAATGCCATTTGGCCCCTATTTTGTGTGTAATAATAAATAAAAACATAGTTTGCGTAATTTTATTTTTCATAAATTTATAAAGAGCCGTTATCATGGGTGATGTGTGCCTAGGTTTTAACGAGGGGTGGACAACCGAAACATAAAAGATGGGGACTAAAATGTTAAAATAAAAATATTATGAGATTAAATTTTAGTTATATGTGAGTTTTAGTGTTAAAAATGAGATTTAATTTGTAATTATCAAATTAAAAAAAATACTTACTTTTAATGATAAAATAATTAAAAAATTATAATTAAATTTAAAAGTTTTTTTGAGCTGGAGGCCATGACCCCTATAAGCTTTGGTGTAGGTAAGCCCTTGTCCGTTATTAATATGATTCCTAAAAACTAAATATGTGGATCGTATTATTGCACAATATATATTAGTACAATTCATAACGTGTGTTTTGAAGCTTTCAACTATTTTTGCTTGTGTGCTTGTTTAAATACTAGCTTATATTAAAGGAAGTGCCTATCAAACTTATGTTGGGAAAAATTTAACACAAATTTATTGAAAAAAATTAAACTGAGAAAAAAAAAACTACTAAACTAATGAGTGGTTCTTGCCTTCAACTTGAATTTTCCCTACTCCCTCTTAGGTATGAATATGATGGTTTACTAAAGAAAAATCATATAAAACAGAAATACATTTGTTCATTATTTTCTACATCATTCTTAATGATTGTTCTTAGAGATAGTTAGAGAATTTTTATTAAAATTCTATGGATTTTTCCTTCTCATTTTCCTACCTCAATAAAGAATATCAACATCATGTCACTTCCCTTTATCAAAAGATTTCCAATATTTCCCTGCTAAGGAGTACGTAATAATTAAAATTTTGAATTCTTTAAAAAAGTAAACTTTCTTTTCAAAAAATACTCTATTTAGCGCTGAGGGCATAACTCAAGTGGTCACCAAGATATAGTACACTTGCCAAGAGTTTGAATAAAATTTTAGGACAAAAGACTGAGTATTTTAATAGATAAAATTTTTCATTTTCATCCAAAACTTTTTTTAAAAAACTGAACTATTTATTATTCTATCTTGTGCATATTGAAAAGTAAGGTGGTTAACTCAAACTATAACCCATAATTTAAATTGAACCTAAATTATATAAAATACGTAGATCGTATGATTACAACGTACATAAAAAATGCAGTATTTATCTTTCTTTTTTGTGCATATTGAGAAGTATGGTGGACAACCTAAACTATACCCCATAATCTAACGAGTCCAAATTATTTAAAATATGTGGATTGTAAGATTTCAATGTATGTAATTAAACCAAGAAGAAAACTACTAAACTAATAAGTGGTTCTTGCCTTCAACTTGAATTTTGGCTGCTACTCTTGAAAATCAGAGTATGAATATGATGGTTTGATGAAGAGAAACCGTATAAAATGAAAATATAATTGTTGATTATTTTCTGTATCATTCTTAATGATTTTTGTTAGAGATATTCAAGGAATTTTTGTTGAAATTCTATGGACTTTTCCTTCTCATTTTCCTATTTCAATGAAGAAAATCAGCATCATGTTTGTGTTCACTTCCCTTGACTACAAGAACTATTAGATGTCAAAAATTTCCCTACTAAGGAAAATCTAATAATTAAAAGTTTGAATCTTTTAAAATAGTAATGCTTCTTTTTTAAAAAAAATAAATGCACTATTAATCATTCTGTTTTGTGTTTGTTAAGAAGGAGAAAAAAATAAAATTACAAGAAGTAAAGCGAGGATATGAACAAAAAAAAAAACAAATATTTGTCAAATAAGTACAATTTTTTGCTTAATAAGCCCACTAATTATCCATTAAATAAGTGGATAATCCCTGAAATTACGATTGATGAAGTTGAATTAATTTAATCAAAGATATTTTTTATATCCTTGATTTGTTTTCCCCAGAACCAGTAATGGGTATTTTTAATGGAGATCACGACGGATGATTTAGAATTAATTAATCAAATAGTTTGGATGTGTGCAAATATTTCCAACAAAATAAGGAATTCTGACTTTAATTTAAACTAGAATGTGATACAAAGTAATGTGATACAAAGTAATATGAATTTGTTATAATATCAATTCTTCATTATCGAAGAAAAATAAATAAATTTTTTAAATTATTAAATTTTTTTTAATCTGATTCAAATTCAACACCTCAATAATTAAAATGTTAACATTAACCATTGACTATAAGAGTGACTTTAATTATCAGGAAATCAAGATCTACAAAATATATTTGGAGAAATATAATATTACAGTACTCTAGAATTACTTAAAAAACAAAAAGCTGTACCTAGCATATAAATATTTTTTAAAATAATTTTCTGTGATATTGTGGATGACCTAACTTGAATATGACTATGTCATTTGACTTGAAAATATTTTGAATTTAACAATTAAAATTATCTTTTTTAAAAAAAAAATCATCTTTCTTTCATTCCTTTTTTCTTAAAAAAAATTACTTTCAACAATTAATTCAATACGGGCCACAATTTAAAGAATTCAAATTTGCCACCAGATAAATAGTTGTATAGTTCTAAAATTCTCTATTTGAATTCTAGAAATTTTAATGATTATGAATTGATTGATTCACATATTGTTAATTAGTTAGTATTTGGTTGATTCCTTGTTCAAAGCAAATATGGCCCATATATATATACTTTATTCAAGAACTATGATATAGTCAAAACAAATGTAATTTGACAAGAGTGACAATGATTTTCATCATTTTAAAGTTGAAATAATTAAAGAATATTACCGGCATGCATTGGACGATTCAATATTAGAAAATTCTTAATTTAATAGATTAGAATTGGATGACATTATGTAAAGTTTTTCAATTTCTTCCAAAACCACATGTAAGTGGTCAAACAAGCACTTTTCATGGAAGCACTTAAATTATATTATGGTTGTTCTAGCTTTTTACATTTGTGATGAAAGACTTTTGCTTCATAAAAAAATTCATCATTTTGTGAACGAGCCAAAAGTTGGATAATAACTATATATGAATTATAATATAAAAATATTATAATTAGTTTGGTCTCTAATGTTCTGTTAAATTACTCAATTAAATTTATATATATTTTAAAATATATTAGTTAATTTTTGTTGTTAAAAGTACATTTGAAGTGTATTTTTTAAGATAATAAAATAAATTAATATATCTAATCATGATAAATAAACTCATATTTAATCAAATTTATTTTATTGTTTTTAAAAATACAATTTAAACATTATTTTTTTAATAATAGGGACTATTTAAATTATTTAAAAGAATATAAGGGTTGGTAAAATAATTCAACTAAATTTTATAGACTAAACTTACAATTTTCTTATAATATATAATAAATAAAACCATCAAGTTTTTATTTTAAAAAAAAAAAACACATTTAAGCTGTCTTAATTTTTGGTATCAATAACCATAAGTCCTATGTGATTAGATGATAGAGTGCATACAAGAGATAAATGTATCATCAATTTCTGATGGTTGCACATCTTACATGTCTCTCATACAAGAGAGTGTTAATCCATACACAATCATAGCGATTGCTTGACCCTCTCATATGGAAATCTATTGATGAAGGAATGTATGAATTTGTATCTTAAGAAGCTCACCACCCCTTAGTTTTATGGTTATAATCTTTGTTTCTTAATTATAGTAATTAGGAAAGACTATATATACCAGAGTTGATATTTTTGGAGATTAAAATACTAAAATAAAAAAATAGAAGGGGAAAAATTAATTGTATACAAGTATGGTGAAAAGAGAGATCCCGTATTTAATTCCCTCTTTCGGCAATTTTGTTTTATAATATATATATATTAGAGGCACTTTGTTGAGATCTTTTATGAATTCTAATTCTTATTGATTTAGTATTTAGTGTTCTAAAATCTCTTATTCATTTTGCAGAAATTTTCTCTCACAATCAAAATAAGAATAAGCAAACATCAATTAAGAAAATAGAGAAAACAATCACACAAGATATAAGAATATATGTGGTTCGATAATAACTGCCTACATTTACGGTGGATCACAAACTTAATTTCTTTCATTTTGATTCTTTAATATCCAAAGAACCCTTTATAAAAAAAATTCAAAGAATATAATAATAGAGAAATCCTTAAAGGATTTACTTAGTGGGTTCTTGCACTTTATGTACGCAGCAATCAAGCACTCATGATACTTTTTCGCACTTGTGCCTAGCGCCCTAGAGCTACCCCAACCCTTTATTCTCTCTCTTATTGATGAATTGATAATTCTAATAAATTACATGAGTTTATATAGTATTTGCGAAGTCCCTATAAACTCAATTCATTATTGAAATAAGAATCCAAGCAAAAGAAAAATCTAAAAATGACTTAAACACGCAATTTGGACTAAAATAGAACTTTCTCAAATAGACAGCACCACAGGAACAGTAACCACGTGAATAGTCTTGCTCCTAGTTTTTCGTTTTGCTTATCTTTTGTTTGTCTATTGCATCCTTGACCATATATTTGACTCTCTCTAGTTTTCAAATTAAAATCAAATTTAATCATTGATTTTGAATTAGCAAAATTCTAAAAAACCATCCTTAATTCAAAATCTCTCTAAGAAACGTTTTTAAAGAACCATTAATTCCTTAACCAATGCTAAATTATTATGGCATTGATTTCAGTTAAGCTTTATGCTTAAATTTAACTTTTTTAAATTTTATGACTACAGTCTCCAAAGATCCTGAATGTATCTCTCCCTTGGTAGCCATCATATTATAAATTTTCAATATCTCCAAAATACCATAACAATATCTCCATAACTATATCCTATTTTTTTTTCAAACATTCTCTTTTGACCTATGTTATTCTAGTGAGATAATTTCTAATGTTGCTCTTGGTATGTGATAAACCCATTTCATACATTGTTTAGTGATTCAATATTTTCTTGTTTTGAGTATTACATTATGGCCACTTATGCATACATTGTTCTTTTGTAGGTTTCAGCCAATCGGAATATAAAAAAGATCAAAATATGATGAAAAAATAACAAAGAAGTTATTTTATAAAGCATCCAAGCCGCATCCTCAGAAGTCCGAGCCTTAACCTTAAGACAAGTGAAGAAAACAGGACCGAGTGTTAGGGCCATGTCTCAACTCTTTTGGGCCGTAGCCCCAAGTTGAGAAAAAAGGTAGTGCTACAACACCAACTCTTTAGGCTGCAACACCACTACCTACATGTTTAATTTGAGATCTTTGCCCTAATTTTTATAGGGTATTTTTTTTGGAGGACCAATAAAAAGGAGATGAAAGGCAACTTTTGAGGGGGGGAGAGGACGAAATTAGAGTGAAAACTAAGGGGTTTTAGTAAGAAAAACATACTTAAAGTTTGGATTGTAGGAGACTATTGAAGATTGAAGGCCTCTACAGACTTCTCCAACTAGCTCCCTCTTTCTATCTACCTAATTTAATTTATTTTAAAGTTTATATTTGTAATTTATTTTATTTGAAACATGGTTATTTTTGTAAGCACTTGGACTATTATATTTGTGGATTTGACTATAGATAGCTGGATTTCATATTTTAAGACTTGATGTAACTCTATTTAATTTTATGTTTTGATGAGTTATGTTGATTAATGATTATCTTGTGTTTATCATTTATATTTTTTTATAAGTTCAATACTTCTAATTGGATTGAAAAATTAATTAGATATTTTAAACTTGTGGGTTATGTACTTGAGAAAGTTTAACCCTTATGTTGGAATTAAAAAGTATAGCTTTGATTTTACTGAGTTGGGAACTAGCACAATTTGGGTAATCACTCAAGGATAACTTAATGTATGTATAGATAACAAGTTAAATCGGAATATCAACTTGATTGTGTATACATAGGATCTCATTTGATGCTTGGGGGAGGTAATGAGATTAGTTCTAAAATTTTAATTAATAAATTCACAAGATTAGTTGTTAATCACTAACTATAAAGAACATAGGAACGATTGAGTTAAATCAAGAACCTATGACCCTTTACCATTGAATTTTTACCTCTTTGATCTACTAAATTGTTTATTTTAAGCATCTTTAATTTTATAATTCAACTAATCTTTAAATTAGCCTAGTTAATGTTAAGTTTTTAAGACCATGGTATTTAACATTAATTTAGAATATTAATCCTCGTGAAAACGATACTTACTCATCACTTTATTACTTGATTATAACCCATGCACTTGTGGTTACAGTTTGTGTGTGTATAATTTTAAGAACAAGTTTTTAGCGCCTTTGCTAAGATTATGAATTTTGAATTCTTGCTAATATTATAGATAAATAATTTGATTTTAATTTAGGCATTTTATTTTATTTTTCCCTTTTTGTGTTGTAGTTGTATTGTAATTGTTTGAAGTTTTAGGAGAAGAGCTCATAGTTTGAAGCTTTTGCCCTTTGATCCTAAAGTTGAATGCACTTTGTGGACGCTTAGGAGAGAAAAGGAAGATTAAGTTTAAGCTATGGTCAATAACGGCAACAATAACCAACAACCACTAGCATTAAGGGATTATTTTAGGCTTGTGGTTAATGAGAATTATTCGAGGATCTGGCGTCAAGGAGTTCAAGCCAACAATTTTGAATTAAAGCAAGCTCTTAACAATATGGTGCAACAATACCAATAAGGAGGATTTCGAAGCAAGGACCCAAAAATTCATCTTCTTATGTTCTTAGAAGTTTACGACATTATCAAAATGAATGAAGTTATGGAGGATGCTAATCACTTACACTTGTTTACATTCTCTTTTAAAGACAAAGAAAAGGGATGGCTTCAATCTTGCAACCTAAAAGTATTACAACATTGGAAGAGCTTGCACAAAAATTTCTCATTAGGATTTTTCTACCATCTAAGACTTCATGACTTCGAGGGGAGATAGCACAATTTAGGCAATTGGATTTTGAGCCTTTCTATAAAGCTTATAAGCAGTTCAAGGACCTTAACCAATGGTACCTAACATGGATATTAAGATTGGTTCCAAATATAAATATTTTACAGTGGACTAAATGAGCAAACAAGAACTAAATGGTCAAAAATCACAGAAGAAACAAATGTTTTGTTGGAGAAAATAGTGTGCAACAATTAATAATGGCCTAATATGTAGTAACTAGTATCCACAACCGGTAAGAATAAGTATTTATATATATATATATAAATATACGTATTTTTATTTATATGTAGGTGATACTTGATTTATGTATTGTCATTAGTAGTGTTTGTATAGGTTAAGGACATACTATTAGCATTGGGTTTATTTGCAAGACTTTAGATTTATTTTAGGGACCAATTTATAATACTTTAAAAATTTTGGGGGCAAATTTGTAAATACCACAAATTAACCTCTTAGTATAAAAATACACTTTTGAAACCCTAATTCACTCTTTTGTGTTGAGCTATCCCTTTAGAGAGAAAGGGGAGAAAAATAGAGGGGAGAGAAAGAGAAGAAGAAGAAGCAATTAGAAATTTGAATTTTAAGAGGTATATCACAACTATTTCTCAATTTATTGGTGTTAATTAAGTTAGTTTCTTTAAGTTTTGATTTTTGAAAATATGTATAATTGAGGATTTGATGTGTATTTCATAAGATATTGTGAGAATTGATGATGATCTATGTAGATAGCTTGATAAATCATGATGAGTTGTAGAATTTCTACTTGATAGTCTCTTGATCCAAGAATTTTATAAATTTTTGTGATTTGATTCTAGTTTTGAATTTTGAGTATGTGAAATTAGTCATGTTTAGGATCATTTGAGACTTTGAATTGATTGAATATTTTGAATATTTAATTTTTAGTGAATTTATCAAAATGACCCTGAAATTCTAGAAATTTCCTGTGTGAACAGTATGATACAGTGGCAAACAATTTTTGGCCTGCTGAATGATCTTTAAAAATTACAAATTTATGGAATATCATAAAATTATATGTCTAATATGATATACTCAGAATTGAGAATTTAGATCAATGTGGTTAAATTGTTATAATTTTCTAAAGTGTATCAGCTCATTGTAGTATTTGATTAACAGATTTTTTAAGTTATGGAATACAATAGTTTAAAAATACTTTTGGCAGGGATTTTGAAGTAAAATATTTATCATAGGTTGAAATATGTGTCAAGAGTAATTATATGGTAGTTTTGTAATTTTTGAGCTAGTATCTGAGTTTATAAAATTATGAGACTAAATACTATTCAATAAATATCTTGATCCCACCAGAATAATAGTTTGAATTTGATGGTGTTCATGAAATGGAATATATAGGAATTATGATATAATATTCATATATAAGAAGGATATATCAGTCAAGAATGATATATTCTGATTTTGGAGTAATTGGACATCATTTGATGTACTAAATTTTTTTGTTAAATGTAAGTGGTCAGAATGACAGGTTTTGAGAAACTGAGTAATTAGACCAATTTGATGTGATAAATGCATTGTGTATAATTTTGTAAGCTATTTAAAGTATTTTATGTGAATTGTGAGGCTTATGAAAGGATTAATCTCCATTGATAGGTTAAGGAGAATTAAACCGTGTACCCAAAAGTGCTAAGAGGTAAGTATACTAGACTTTTTACTGAAATCACAATAAGCATAGTAATTATTTTTGTATGATTTTGTAAATATGCTTAGAAATATGTTTATGTTATGCCAAAGTGTATTTGATATGAAATGTGAAAGACATATGTTTATGAATGTAAGCATTGACATTGAGCATGGACATACATGTGTTTTTGAAAGTGAGCTTTCAAAATGAAATGTGTTTAACAAAGAAAGCTTTGAAGTGTAATATGTCCATGAGAAACATTTTGTGTTTTGAGGATACTTGAACTCACTGTTGACTTAGTAGGCATCTTATATAATTTGTGGAGCCTTTATGCGTGGCATTTCCTTCGGGATTGGTATATGTTATGGGTTTCGTATGTAGGGAAGATCCTATTGGTACTCAAAAGAAGATTGAGTCATCACATTCGTGTGGTGGCATATTGGTGCATGTGAGATGACTCACCGATGATCATGATGAGGGTTTGGCTTTTACCTTCTGGCTTGAGCACTATATATATGTAATTTAAACCTCACTTGTACTATTCTTCTTATACGGTATGTCACCTACGAGTGACATTTAGCTCATTATGTGATATGTGATGTGTAAGTCCTACTAAGTAGTAGTTGAGTGATGGTATTCCTGTAATATGTTTTGAAAGAATGTGTAAACGCTTACATGACATGTGAATTGATAAGATTATGATTTTGATTGATCACAACATATCATACATATGCATTGTGTACATATATGTATTTGTATTTGATATATGAAAAATTAGTATGCTTATTGAGTTTTATACTCATTATAGTTTATGGTGATTTTAGGTAAATAAGGTACATGTGTACTTAGCGGATTTGGCAAGGCTTCTGTTGTTCCTTGGGTTCCCTAAGTTGCTAGGTTGCTGAGTGTTTCATTTAGGGACACATGGGATAAGATATTTGATTTGCCCCTATTGAATAAATACTTATGTATTATTTTATTGTGTGTGGTTGAATTTAGTTTAAGTTTCACCAAGTGTGGTTATGGATTGATTTTGAGTAAGAATTTACAATGAATATATTCTGGGCTTTCGGTAACAAAGTTGCTACTGGTGACGTAGTAGAGTGTTAATCTCTGAGAAAACTCTGTGTATCTCCCGGTTTACTAATTGTCCCAGTCATAATTCAATTGCTATAATTCTGAAAAAAATTAAAATGAATGTTTAAATTTTATTGAATGAGTGTAAGTTATGTCATGTATCAAATTTTTTGAGTCTGGGGCGTGACATAATAAGAGGTCTATTAGGAGGATAGCCACTGGAGTATATGAAGTTGACCTTATTGTTGTACTTTTAGCTTTGGCAAATCAAATTTCTACACTTAATGTTAGAGAGGCTTTAATAAATAATGATCGAATGATAGTTGTAAATATGTCTTAAATCGGTGAAGGGAGTAATTTGAAACAAATCCAATATTTCAACAACCAAAACTTTTATTACCTGAGTAACAACTTACCTACACATTGTCATCCTGGACTCTGAAATCATGAAAAGTGTTTCTATTGTAATTTAAGAAATACTTTGCGACTTCCTCCGAGATTCAATCAACAAGTGGCCAAGATGAAGTTTTCTTCGGATCACTTTTTGAGCACTTTTATCATTTAGACAATAAAGAGGTTCAACAAGAATAAGGCCTGTCTTGATAATATTGAGACACACTGCACCTATATGAATGTTACATTGAAGTCATTAGAGGTGCAAGTTGGTAAACTTTTCAATGCAATCAAAGAACAATATTCTAGCAAGTTCCTAAGTGACAAGAAGGGTACCTTAAGGGAGCAATATAAAGCCATTACTCTTAAGAATGGTAAAGAATTTGAAGCTCTAGAGAAAATTATAATTTAGGGCAATGGAGAAGAAGTTGTGGAACCATCTAAGATGAATCACAAACCCAACTCCATTTTCTTCCTGGACAATCCTCCTATCATTATCTCACCATTGCCATCTCCTTACCACTTTTACAAAAAGAAGTTAAAAGCCTAATTTGCTAAATTCCTTGAAGTCTTTAGAAAGATTTATATAAACATCCATTTTGCGGAAGCTTTGGAGCAAATGGTAAATTATGTGAAGTTTATGAAATAGGTGATGTCAAAGAAGAGGAGTTTAGAGGATTATGAGATTGTGAAACTAAAAGAATGATGTAAATACTTCAACGAAAGTTGCCTCAAAGGTTGAAGGATTTATGTAGTTTCAACATCCTTTGCATTATTAGGGAGTTTACTTTTGAAAAAGCATTATATGACCTTGGAGCAAGTATAAACTAAATGCCTTTATTCATTTTTCAAAATTTGGGTTTTAGTGAGGTGAAGCCCACTATAACTTCTTTGTAAATAATGCATATATCTATAACTTATCCATGGGGTGTTATTAAAGACATGTTGGTCAAAGTAGGCAAATTCATCTTATCGAAGGACTTTGTGATTCTAGATATAAAAAAAGATATAAATGTTCTTATTATTTTTGGGCGACTTTTCTTAGTTACCGAAAGAGTTCGCATTGATGTAAAACAAGGGAGAGATAAAAATGAGAGTACAAGATGAGGAGGTAACATTCAAGGTTTTCAAGGAGATGAATTTACCAAATAACTATGATAAATACTTAAAGATTGACAATGTGCATCCAGATAAAGGAACATGGCCCTTAAATATGAAAGAAATAACTCATGAGAAAATGAAGATGCAACGACCAAGGAAAACAATAAAAAATAGGCCAATAAAGATCATTCTTCCTACTAAAGTTAAATTTTTTTTCGAGCAAGCTCAAAACGAGAAAGTTAGGTCACTCATTGATGATCATCTTATGAAGCTTTGGAAATCAAAGAAAAAGATTGACAAGGCCATTGAACATACACTAAAGAACTAAAATTAAGTAGTGTTCTATAAGTGAAATGCCTCTAAAGTATGATTTGATCCTTTATAAATTTAGAAGACGTCAAGCTAAAGACGTTAAGTCAAGCGTTTCTTGGGAGGTAACCCAAGTGAATTTTAATTTTTAATTTCAATTTTAGGCTGCAAACTTTGTTTTACTTTCTTGTAATAGGTTAAAACAAGTTGGAACCTTATAAACCATGGGAAAAAATCTGAAGCAAAGCCAACAAGATGTGGCCAAGGGGAGTTCAAAAACCAATATGATCCTAAGAGTGGTAGCAACTTAGGACCGGGGCCCCAACATCTGGTAAATTAAAATTTAAAAACCCAAGTTGTAGTGCCGCAGTGCCATACGTCCAGGCCACGGTCCACTTCAACCCTTTTCTAAATCACTTTACAACTACCCCTTAATCCACTTTAAATACCCCATCACATTCTTTAATCATCCTTACACCTTCTTAACACTAGAATTCCACCAAATTCCACAACAAATATCATCTAACAACATGGTTCATAGAACTTTATGTTTTAAAGCATCACTTAAGGCTTTAGGCACAAACTCAAGTAGTAGTTTTTGTCTCGCAATTCAAGCACCACCACACTAAGTCATCATTTACAAGGGAAGTTGCTTTCATTCACCTTTAATTTTGCTATTGTGGATGATATCAAGTTTAAGTTTGAGGGAGGAAACATTATTCAATGTTCATTTTCTATGTTTGATCCTGTTTATAAGCTATTATAGTTTTTAGTTATTTTGTTTTGCATGCAATATTTTTTTTTAAATTTTCATCATTAGTTGCGGGTTGGTTGAATGATTAGTAGTCAATTATATGAAATAAAAACATAATTTCAAATATTGTGATTGTTTGCTTGGTAATCTAAGATAAGTTCAGCTTTATTTTGTGACTACTTGTCTTTCATGTATGTAGTTAGGATCATTTAGTTCTTTTATGCTTATTTAGAAGACATTTATGCATAACAAGACTCTTTAAGGTCTAAAAAATAAGCTAGAGCTTGTTTGAGTATAACTCAAGACAAAATCCTAAGGCATATATAATTTAGGATATGATTTTAGGCCATTTTTGGACTGATTGAGCATTTCAAACTAACCTTTATATATTTTTACCCCTAGTTACCATTGTTGAGCCTAATAGCCATTTTTTTCCCAAATACATCAATACTTTAACCTTTATTTTAATTATCCTTTATAGTACCTATCATGTCATAGGAATAACATTTATTTTAGAAAAGTTATGTAAACTTTTAAAAATGAAGAAGTGAATTAAAGAAGAGTTATGGGTTTGGTTATAGATTGTGGTTGTTCTAATATTATAAAGCTTAAGTTTGGGGGTATAGTGACCTAAAATAATTCAAAAATAAAAAAATATATGCATAGAATGAATATACTATACCCTTGACTTAGAAAATGAAAAAAAGATGAAGAATAAAATAGCAAGAGAATCAAAGAAATAATTTGAGCGGAAAATTGGGTGAAAAAAATGGTTCGATTTAAGTCATCTTTAGAGGAATGTGTATTTATGATGTGAATTAAGTTAAAACTGATCAATTTTATCCTACCATTACCCTAGATATGCACTACAAGCTATTCCTATTTGATCATTGATCATGTGTATGTCTACATTAATGGAGAGTGATAAAAACAAAATTCTCTGAAGTGTTAATTAGGTAAAAACCTTATAGAAATTATTTCATTGTCTTGTGTACATAAACAAATTTGAGTGCATGCGACTAATGATTTTAGCTATAAATGCACGCACTAAGTAGGTCATTTGTGGGTTAGAAAAAGTATTGAATTAACAAATTGAACTATTATAATGTTTAAGCTTTCCTTGAGACTGCTAGTCATAAATATTTTTGAGACAATTTGCTAATCATTTGTCGATCCAATGTTTAGTGTCTTTTTATACTTATCGTTTTAGTTTTTAATTGTCTCTCATTGCTTGAGGACGAGCAAATATTTAAGTTTAAAAAAATTTAATAACTGCATTCCATACATTGTTTAGTACCCTCTTAATTCGATATTTACTTATTTTAAGTATTAAATTATGACCACTTATGCATACATCATTGCTTTGTAGGTTCCAACCAACCGGGGTATAATAAAAATCAAAATATGATGAAAAAAGGGCAAAGAAGCCATTTTGCAAAGAATCCAAGCTACAATCTCAAAAGTCCGAGCCATAGCCCAAAGATAAGTGAAGAAAACAAGATCAGGTGTTGAGGTTACGACCCCAACTCTTCTGGGTTGCGGCCTCAATTCAAACAGAAACTTAGGGTTGTGGTCTCAGCTTTTCTAGGCCGCTTAAGTCAAGAAAAAAAGTGGCGTTGCAGTGCCAACTAGTGGGACACTATAAAAAGGAGATGAAAGGCCTTTTTTGAGAGGAGGAGACAATGTCATTTAGAGTGAAAACTAAGGGTTCTAGTAAAAAAAACATACTTAAAGCTTGGATTGCGGGACACTATTAAATATTAAAGACCTTTAAGGACTTCTCCAACTAGTTCCCTCTTTCTCCCTACTTCATTTACCTTAGTTTCAAGTTTATATTTGTCATCTTTTTGTTTGACGTAATGTTACTTAATACTATGTTTTGATGAGGTATGTTGATTAATGACTATCTTGTATTTATTATTTATGCTTTTTATGAGTTTAACGCTTCAAATTGGATTGAAAAATTAATTGGACAATTTAGACTTACAGGTTATTTGTTTGGAAAATTTTAACTCATATGTTAGAATTAAAAAAGTATAGCCTTAATTTTATTGAGTTGAAAAATTAATAGAATTAGGGTAATCACTTTAGGGTAACTTAATGCATGTATAGATAACAAGTTGATACAGATATCAACTTGATTTTGGATATAGAATCTTATTTGATGTTTGGGAGAAATAATGAGATTAGTTTTAAACCCCTAATTAATGAATTCAGAATATTAGTTGTTAATCACTAACTATAAAGTGCATCAGAAAGATAGAGTGAATTCAAGACCACAATTCAAGACTACAAAAGTAAATACTCTTTGTTTATTTAAACATGTTTAATTTCATAAGTCAACTTAATTTTTAAATTAACCTAAATAAAGTTAGGTTATCAACACCACAGGACTTAGTATTAATTTAGGACATTAATCTTTATAAAAAAGATACTTACTCATCACTTTATTATTTGATTAGGACCCTTACACTTACGTTTATAATTCATGTGTGTATAGTTTCACGAATAATATGCATCCCTCAATAACTCCAACAACATTCTGTTAAGCATATAATCTCAACTATGCTTCTCACTTATTGACCTTTAAATTATTTCGTATTCCTTCTTTAAAAGAAGCCACTAAGGATTTACAACTTCAAGTTTTATTCATAGATTCATTATTACACATTTACCCTTCTTTGTCTTTTTTTTTAATTATTCTTTCATCTTTATTTTTACACTCTAAGCTCTTGATTTTTTTTAATTAATGTGTCAATTAATTAATAAATAATAAAATAATATAAATTTTAAAATAATTTATTATATTATTTTATTACATAATAATTTTTAGACACATTGTTTAAAGTAAAATAATTTAAAATTTTATTTAAAAAATGTAGCGTAATTATGACAATTGTGTTTCGGTGTCTAAATTAGTTTTAGTTACACTGTGGTCCGAATTCCTATGCAAAATGAACAGTGTGTACTAAGTGCACAAACACCCAGAGAGACCGGAACGAAGATGGTGACCCAGTTCATTCGACCAACGCGTGAATCTTGCCTTCATTTACGACTTTACTCCCTACACTGAAAATTAGAGATCATGATTTGGTAAGAGAAGTTATATAAGGTGGATGCTTACTGTTGATTAGTCGTAATCATTTTTCTAAAGATTGTTCAGAAACATTCAGAGAGGTTTTATGTGGATTTTTCTCTCATTTTGCCGTCTCAATGAAGAAAATAATAATATCATGTTTGGCTGACTTCCCTTGACCACACAAGATGCCAAAAGTTTTGCTGTTAAATGATGTATAGGTGGGAAAAAATGACAAAACATTAACCCAAGGCGATGAATGAACGGTTCAAAACAAAGTTTATTAAATAATGTTAGCTGTTCATTCGTATAAATTTAAAATTGACTTTAAGTTTTTATGCAATGAACATGATACAAAGAGGGATTTGACCCACCAATTTATTATTGAAAAGAAAGAAAGAGGAATTAGAAAAACGTGTCAGAAGCAACATTATTGAAATTTTTGGACTGATCGATGGAGGGTCAAATAGTATAGTTCATTTTTGTTGGTAATTTTATTTTTATTTTTATTTTTTTAATACAAATTGAAGAGGTTGTTTATTTTGTACTCAGAAAACAATATATATAAACTAAAAAATGGTCTGAGTTCTTACTATCAAAGGTGTTAAAGTAAGAAGTAATGTTATAATTTTTAAATGTTATTTTAAATTAATTAATAAAATAAATATTAAGTCATAAAATAATATAATTTATAAAATTAAAATTATAATATTTTATTATTTAATAATTATTTAAAATAAAAATATTAAAATAATATTTAAAAAATATAATATTATTCTAATGTAAAATATTAAACTTACACTTTTAGCCTGTCATTTAATATGGAATGCTTCTACTTAATTTTAGAAGTAAGAAACATAATGTTAACATCTTAGTGGGAAAGGGCTAATAATATATTTATCTATTAAAGGTCTTGAGTTTAATTCCTTTTTCCTCCTATGAAAAAAAAAAGTAAGAAACACAAAATTATTTAATAAATATTTTTTTACTTTAACATTAGTTGTTTATCAAACAATCATTTAATTTATTCTATAATTAATATATCCACGTCATAAACATTAGAGATATTATTATTAATACCTTTGAGGTATCGCTTAATAACAATAATATTTACAAATTTAAAAAATTGATGTTTATATGTAATGTTTGTCAAAATAGCCATAAATGTCTAAATGTCAGTGATTTGTCGATAAAATTGACAAATCCAAGGTTAATCACGTCTTTTCATCTTTAAACATTTAAAATTCAAAAATTAAAATAATATATTATAATAATATAATATAATATAGTATAATAATATTATAAAAATTTAAAAATAAAAGTAATACAACAGGCCAAATGGCTGACATTCTAAGCAGCCAAATGACCGCTGGTGCAACCAACGAATGCTGGAACAGGAGGGCAAATGGCCACTTGGTTCAGGTGACCATTTGGCCTTTAAACTTTTTTTAAAAATATTTTTAAATTGTTTATTTTTTTCTTATTTATTTGTTAAGTTTCTTATTATTTTTTTATTGTTTTAATTTTTTAAATTATTTTCTAATTTTTTAAAATTTAATTTTATTATTATTTTACAAATTTTTTATTATTTAATTTTGTTATTTATTGTATATAAAAGTCAAATATTGAAATTTTCATAAGTCAATTTTATTAAGCATGTAATCAATTAAACTTAATAGAATATTCCTAATGTTTAGAAATCAATGTCTATTTTGGAAAAAAAATTAGGCACAAAGGTTAGTTTTATAAACCCATAATTATTATTGTAATTATACTATACCTCATGAGTCTTAATGATAATATCCCTAAAAGTTATAACTTTAAAGTCACACTATCTCTTTATACCAAATTGTTTGGGGTTTAAAATAGTTTAGTATGAGGCCTTTAAAAATCTAAGAATTTATTCAAATTGAGGAGTTGATTTTGAGAAGAAATTATTGTCAAGAGATAGGTTAGGTCGAATTTTTGAGTTTTGATAGATGAAGAATCGATTAGTAGGCAACTGGGTGCAAATGATGGTTAGAATTGAACTGGTTGCAAATGGTGTTTGAACTGAGGTAGGTAAACTTGTATAACATAGAAATAGAGTTGGTCAAAGACAAGTACTAACATGGAAATAATCATTCAACGCTCAAGTTAGACAAAGGAATCGATGGCATACATTTCTATAGAATTTTAGCCTCAAAATAGTTGGAGAATAAGGAGAGAAAAAAAGTTTTTTCCTAAAGGTTTCCAGTGTTCTATTTTTTTATATGCAAAAAGTGAATGTATATAACTTGACCTTGAGAGGGTGATGGCTTAGAGAACATCACACTCAGGTTGACATGTGGTGATTGGCAACTTTTACTTTTAGTGGAGGAGTTTCGAAAAATACTATATTTAAGGTTTCTTCAGTAATTGTGCCTTCCAAGCTTAGAGAACAAGTAGCCTTCGGTGCTTTCTTTAAGGACTAAAGGGCCAATAAACTCTACCTCTACCCCATCTAATGTAGCTCTCTTTAGTCCAAGGAAGGTTTTATCTTCCTACAAAAATCATACAAAGCATTGAAACATACTAGTCTGGAGGCATATCAAGGAATTTCAAAATTACATCATTGGACCTTTTTGAGGAATTTGTAGTTGTGCAACTTCATTGATAATGTGCCAATTTTAAATCTAATGTGTCAGGTGTAAGGCCTCATTGAAGTGTAGGTTTAAATGGGTCCAATTCATTCATTACTACATTTAAGCCAGATATGCTATTCATTTATAACCCAACCGACTTCTTAAAGTAATGGGCTTTTAGTAGCCTTATAGCTTTCCTAATGTTGGTCACTTGCCACTAAAAATATCCTAATACAAATAAACTTTATCATTTATACAAATTTATTATATAAACTAATATGATAAGATATGACTAAAAATTGATAATAAAAAATTAGTTGTAATAAATGATAATAAAAAATGTGATAATAATATTTATTAATTTTTTTGAATTTTCACCCTTAATAATTATATCATAGCAACATTGATTACTATATGTTGAAAGTGTATAAAATGCAACATAAATGACATACCCAAATGTTGATGTAGAAGTTGATAGGAGTCAACGAAACTGTACTATTGTCTTTGGTTGGAAAACAATCACGAAGGGAAAGTTTCTTCAGTTTACATTATAAAACTCAATGTAATTGTTTTTCAAAAAAAAAAACTCTTGTTTGTTTTCTCTTTGTATCAAATACTTTCTTTTAATGTCTTTTTTTTATTTATTTCTTTATCTCTTGCTAAAAATTGGAGAGATAAAACCTTTGTAGCAATTGGTTGCACTAACTAACTTATCGATGTGAAACGAAATAGCAATTACCATATTTAGTAACCATTTATTATAGAGGCCCCTACCAATTTATGTAACTTATTGCCCAAGTCAAAATTACTAAATAGAATTAGGATGGGTCAATCCATCATGGTTAAACCCACATTAAAATCCAACATCTCTTTCTTGTACATAATAAGATGACATTCTATAATAAAGTAATAAGAGAATCATCGGCCCAAAGTCATGAACACAACCTACATGTGGGCAAATACAATGTATGACCTATGAATAAATTTCATGGTAGTGGCAACGATAAAAATAAAAAATCTTAATTGTAACCATATATAAGATATTTATAAATTATTTTGTTCATCTTGTATTGTAGTTTTCTTTTTTTAAACTAATATAAGCAGATTCAATCCCTTAATAATAACTATGATCGCCTTCTATGCACTTTATATATTCACAATTATATCAACTATTTTATAAATTATACAACTGGTCGACTAGTAAATACATAAGTCGGATATAAGAAAATAAAATTTCTTATTAGGTACAATATCATAATCTATATATTCTCAAACATTGCACTTATAAAGTGTAGAAAATATTCCTAGTCACAGGTGTAGTCAGTAGGTCTACTATCATGTGATTCATAGATATGTATTATTGGTAAACATTATTTGTGCTACAATATTAGTAAAAAATTATACTTGGTCTCTATGTATTCAATCTAATGTGGTAACTATTATCTTTTATGAAAAATATTGTTATTTGACTGTTAAAAATACATAATTATTGAACTAGAAATATCAATAATAATTTTAGGTCCTTCAACAATCTTTTAAGCTAAATACTCTTTCATACTACCTTAAAAATGTCATATTTATAGACTCTATTATTAAAAGAGCTCGTCCATATTTGTTTCTTATACACATTAAAAATAACAAATACAAAATTTAAATTAAGAATAATGGACCACTGTGGACCAAGATTGTGCAGTAAACTATTATATTTTTTTAAGAAAGATACAAATCTTAGGGAGTATATTAACTCATGAGCATATCCTTCTTATAATGTTTTTTCTAAAAAGAAATTCCTACAAATTAGTTGTTTAAGATAAATTGAAGATGGAAATAGTGTAAGTTTGGTAATAAACTTGCAAGAACAAACCTTAATTGAGAAAAGTCTATGTTAATTTAAATAAGTCATGAGGTAAATATTAATAATGTTAGGTTATATGCTTACGAGACATTCCTGTTTGTATTAATACTTATTTGATAATATTTATACCATCTATTTTTTATTAAATCGCTAGTACTCTATATTAAATGGTACTGATGTTTGTTACATTATGAATACTGTATGATCTAAAAGCGTTTAGATTCGGTCTAAAGAAATTTAGATCGGTATTAAGAGTTAGCAAAGTTAAGGGTTATAAATACTAATAGTTAGCACTACAAAGGGTTAGCAGATTATAAGAGTTAGCAAGATCTAAGGAGTTATAACGTTGTCTATAACAAAACAAAAGACCTGAGGGTATATTAGTATTGACATAGTTGCAAAGAGTTACTGTAGGTGACAGAACCCGACCCGAGACCCTCTACTATAGATCCCAGCGGCCCTACCGAGCACCCGAACAGAAGTTCCTCTGAACCTAACTGGGTAAGTTGAGAAATTCAGCGAGGCGAACCCCTTTTTAATTCTTGTTACTACTAAGAAGGTCTAGTAACATACATGAAAATGACATCTTAATTTTAAAAGCAAACGGACAGAGTTTTCCTTGTTTTTCGGAAAATCCATATAAAACCTGCAAAGAAATTTCACTTCTATTTCCAATACATCTCAATTCTACCAATTCGGACCTTCGGTCCTTTCCAAATCAAATCCAACACAACCCAATTATTCATTTGAATCACAAATAAGCGTAATCATAGAAGTAAAAAGAAAGATCATTATAAAATTGAAATCTCTTCTTCTCGGTTCAAAACATACATCCAAATATACATGCCTACAACTATTATGTATAAAGTAAATGGTGCTATTTAGCACATTTACATGTACAAAAAATGATCTTCGAATTCGGCCCATTACTCGGCAATAAGAGAATCAGCAGCTAGTGTACTGAGACCTGCACATGGGAAAGGGGTTCAAAAAACATAAAACATAAAACGGGTGAGCTAAAGGAGCCCAGTGAGTGCAAATAAAATTTCAATAAAATAATATCATGTATAGATAGCAAATTCTAAAGTTCATGCAGAAATCATGCTTCTAAAACTGATGTAAAACTGTAAAACAGTTTCTAACATCATATGCTATTAAAATCTTGCCGAGCGGGTTTTATCTACATCTTTGGAAAACTATATTCAGAATCTGTATAACATAATAACTGCTGTGTGCATATAAATGCATAAATGCTATCGGTAAATCGAAAACTAGTAAAATTCTCGCTCAGCCATTTTCTTTCTAAACTGTACCAATGGTAACCCTAAAGCTCTATACCCACGCAGCCACTCAACTAGCACCGCACAAGTGAGTAGGTCACGGGGCACCTCAACTAGCAGCACCCACAGTGACATCTCAAGATATCTCACTGGCTATGCAGTGAAATCCTACATCGCATGTATATGGCTAGACAATACCCCGTACATATAGAGCGATTCACATGACTCGACATCCCGACTTCCCGGAGTTAGTGACACACCCCCAAGACCTATCCATATGCACGGGATATACCGGCCGGGTCTAATACATTCACCACCACTATAATCTGAGGGTACCAATGGCCTTAAAAACGAATGCAAAATTTTTTTAAAACTGTTTCTCAATTCAAACATGTAAAGGCATGTCTATGAATATGTATCAAGATCATAAATCATGGTTATGCATCAAAAGCTTATAAAACATGCATATTCATTATGCGAAAATATAATAAATACAAAGTAAAAGAAATGGCAGATTTCCACTCACAACCGCTCCACACTCAATTTCGCTCCCGATTTCTACTCTCATTAACGCTCTCGGTTATCTTCACCTACGCACCACAAATGACATTTAGAACTAAATCGAATGCTAGAATCTCATTTAACTACTAAACGCCCTAATCGGCATACAAAGCCCGGATGCATACTACTTCCCGATTTTAGTTACGGAGCCATAATCGAAACTAACTCACCATCCGGCGCCCTGAACATTATTGAACACCTTATAACTTGGTTGGACATAATTGCCCTTCACCTTTCCAACATGGACAATTATGTCCCATTTTCTTCATTTTTGATTTTTCCATCAACCATATACATTCAATTGACAATATGCACCATTTACACACAACAATTCAATCAAAACACCACTCAATTCCTAACTTCCCTAAAGTGGCAGAGTTTCACCCTAGGTTCCAACACATTCCTTTTCTCAATTTCTTGTTCCAATTACAACAAAATCATGCCAATTTCATTCTAAAGTCCTAATTACAACCAATTGAAATCTCTACAACAAAATCACCAAAAAATCTAATTCTCACCTTGCCAATTTCTTCAAATTGATGACTCCTTCAAGCTCCAAACTAGAATTCAACTCAATCTAAGCCAAGAATACACATAAGAATGTCAATTGGAGCATTCTTGAAAGTTCACTCATCAAACTCTTAAAACAATGCTTTTCTTACCTCTTTTTCTTAAATTTCCACTAATTGATGCTTCAATTGAGCTTAAGGATTCATATGTAACCTTATTTTAGCTTGATTACACATGAAAAATCATTAAAAAAAACTGAAATTTCACTGTAGCAGCACCTCTTCACCTTGCCCGAATTTGCTCTCCTTTTTGCTCTAAGTGTTTGCTTTTTGATCACTTGAAAATTCTACACACTTCTAACATATATATAGTGCTCCCTCAATTGACCATTTTGCCCTTCAACTTACTCAAAATTACTAATTTGCTATTAGTTGAAAACTAATTATGTAATTAGTTCATTTGTAACTATCTAGTTAGAATAGTTCAAAGAACTAACTAGAACTTTCAACTTGGCAATCCATGAGATTTCTTCTAATTGATCCATTCTCTAATATATAGATTATGTTTCTCAACAAAAGCTTGTTCCATACATCACCCTTAAATGAAAATTTATGTAGTAAATTAGGATTTCTTTTTCCAAGCTAATGGAGAAAAATTTTCAAACATATTCTAGGGTCGTCCGGCGCACCGATCGAGTGTGAAATTACCAAATTAGGTCTAATATCTCTCACGTGCACTATAAAGGAAATATTTCTAATAGGGTTAAAATCGAGTAACCCTATAGTGTCTTATTTGCTCTATACCGAAATCTAGGCGCTATTACTACTAATAGGGATTGGATATTACAGTAGGCGCTAGGAAATATCATTATATAAGTATGTTCTAAAATATTGTGCTCCTGATCTATTTTCATCATTGCATGTCTATCAAAGAATCCTTTTCATATAGATTAGTATATATCTATATCTGCACGGTACAGATGGTTGTTCTTAGCTGACCATGAACTTAGAGCTCGTATAGGCATATGGGTATTCAGTTAGGACTGAATACTAAACAGACCATAGAGACCCTAATACATATCTTATAAAAATGTCAATGGTAGGTCCTTTCAAGTTGAGTAGTATATGTGATCCTTTGACTTGAGTGCCACGGTAGACTTGTGAGTGATCCACTATACTTTGGTTCCATGAATGTTAGAGACCTTTTATGGTATGACTACTATGCATCACTGGGTGTAGTCCGATGCTCATGGAATTCGGTGTGCATAGATAGGGGATTCATTAGCTCATATAGATGAGTTGCATATCCGATACTTTGAGATTGTATCTTAAAATTCTTTACGACAGTGATCAATAAACTCAGGAAAAGAGTTTCCCATTGGCTTGAACAATGTGACAAAAGTGTTTGTTTATATTGTTCATCGAGATATGAATCTAGACATAAGATTGGATGAGCACATGAGGATTTGATGATACTGGTTTATATCTTAGCTCATCCAGGATGTAAGTGACGAAAGGAATATATGTATACATTCTGATCTCAATTTGTATGGTTTAACGGACTGATTTATAATATCTATGACATTTGCGTGGCATCAATCATGGACTCATGAAGTAGTTCCATTTGACATATTAGGCATGGACCTAGGAAGTCACAATATGAAGTGTACTCGTTGTGCACTAGGGCAGTGTATAGATTGAATAGTTTAATCCCTTACCTCGAGATACGTATATATCAATATTTAAGTCTTAAGTACAATTAATTGGACAACAATTGTTGTTGATCAATTGAGTGGTGACATTTGGTGTATAGTGAGCCTTCGTATAATTTAACTCACTTTTGGGTTTGGTGGGACTTACATTAGGTTAAATAAAGGTATTTTGGTAATTTCACACATATGATTATTTAAGAGTTAGATAATCAAGATATTTTAATACTATAATATATTATTTAATATGAATAACTCAATCATGGTTAAAAGTTAACCAAAGTTGAGTTAATGATTATTTAATTATTATATTACATAAAATATAAATATATTTTGATATTTATGTAAAATTGATGGGCAAGTACTTGACCTAACCCTTTTAACCATGATTGAGTTAATGATTATTTAATTATTATATTATATTAAATATAAATATATTTTGATATTTATGTAAACTTGATGGGCAAGTTTATTTGATCTAACCATGGTTAGGTCGATTAACATTATTTTAATAAGGATATTTGGAGGCTAAATATCTAACCTTACTTGGGTTAATTGTTGACCATGGTTATGTTAAGTGAATAGTAGTACATATTCGTGAATTAAAACAAAAATCATATGCTTTTGCTTTCTCCCTTTGGCCGGCAATTCAAAGAAAAATTTAACAGGAAAATTGTTTCTTTTGCTTTTGATTTCAAGAGTTGAAATCACCTTATCTTTTTAAACAAGTCTGGCCATTGAAGAGAAAGACAAGCTTTTTATTGTTGATCAAAGTGAGAACAAAAAGCTATTAAGTGTTTAAAAAGTTAAACACAAGTTGGATTCAAACTATTGTCTAGCTGATCTAGCCCACCTAGTTGATCACTTGTATTGCCTACGAGTTGCACTTCGGGCAGACTCCTAAAAATTTAAATCCAAAGGCTTATTAGGTTAAATTTTATTAATTCAGTTTTAATTTTGATTAAATACAAAAATTATGTTCATAATTTGTTTTTAGACTTTTGCTGCTTATTTGATGTATATATGTATGTATGTACATATATATTATTTATGAACATAAACACCACATGTATACACAGTAGATTAATCGGCACCTTTAATGGGTATCAGAGTAGTTTTTGTGTTGTTTTCGATGTATTTGAGTGTTAAATATGTGTTTGTATTGATTCTGGGGCTCAAATAGTGCATTTCAGGTATTGAAATGCAAGATTAGATCTAATGAACTACTAGAACACCATAACGTTCATGTCCAATGCCGTGGCATTAGTATTTTTAGGCTCCAGTGCCACAGCATTAGATATTTAATGCTAGGGTACTGGGGTTTCTAGGTCGTTAGCACCGCAGCGTTCATACTTGGTACAACAAAGATGGAGGGTCGGACATCCATCGCTGGGGCTTTTAGGCTCAGGGCCACGACATTAGGGAAACCCCCATCAGCGATGCAGTGCTAAAAGCCCAGCACCGCGGCACTGACACTGTTCACTCAGAAAGTTTTTAAAAATAATATTTAAAAGTTAAATAATATGTGAGGGATTTATCAGATACAATGACAATAGTTATTAGTATGCACTATAAACTGAGATTATTTTTCTCTATGTTAGTAACCACAATGGGAACCTTACTAGTAGGGGTTTGTTGTATTTATATAGAAATAAATGACTAATTGAGAAATTACTTTCCCATTTGAGAGCTAGTGTATAAAAATCTCTCTTAATTAGATTAAATTTTATTACATTATGTGATTGTATTTTTTAATTGGTCTGTCTTGTCATTACAATGTAAGATAAGTCATATCGGTCTTTTTATGAGATCACTACAGTGTGAGGACTTGGTCGATGTAATTTAGACTATGCTAGTTAAACATAAGATGAGTTAAATATATGCAAAAAATATTGCCCTAGATCATTACAGTGTGCGGGTAGAATCAGTAACATCTATTTGTTAATTGACAAGTTAATCTGGAATACACTTATCCTAAATTGTTAGAGTGTACAGATAAGGTGTATTTAGGATCAGGATTAAGAGTTGCAAGGATGCAACTGACAAGAGTTGTCTATCTTTGAGGCTTACAAAGGCTTAGATTGCTACAGTGTACGACCTGAGTAAAATGCCAATAGGGTCTACTGAATAGTTTAAAAGAGTTTAAACTATCATTATCCTGTTTGAAAGATTAAAGGGATTATGTAAAGCAATAGAAGAGGGTTTTAATTAAAAATTATATAATTGTTATATCTATAAATTAAAATATTTTATTAGCTATTTAATAAATTTATGTCCGTTGATATATTGAATTTCTTTTTTGTTTTATGAAGTTATAATGGCATCCACTAACCATTTGGTGCATATACTTGATGCGCGCCAACTTAAGGGTGCAGAAAATTATTCAGACTGCCTCAAAAATCTATAAATCATTCTAACTTTAGAAAAGTTCGGATACGTTATTAATCAAAAGTTGCTTAGAGGATTTTCTGATACTGCTACCTTAGAGGAAAGGGTGATGGATAAGAAATAATTGGATGATGATTAAAGGTTAAATTATACATCCTCGCCTCGATGTCCACTGACCTGCAGCAAGAGCATGCCCGTATGGATAGTGCTAGTAGTATTATACTCCATCTAAATGAGCTCTTTAGTGATTGACCCCAGGTCGAGATTTATAGAGTTTTCCAAAAACTTTTTCAGGCTAGCTTCCGGAAGCTAGGCCAGTGAGTCCTTACATGCTTAAGATGATTAGATTCATTAAGAGAGTGGAGACAATGGACATTTCTCTAAATAATAACCTTGGGAATAGCTTAATTCTCTAGTTGCTGCAAGGGTTATATACACAGTTCACCATGAAATTCAATATGTAGGGATTAATCCTTACTTATGCTAATCTTCACAATATGTTGAAGACAGTACATGAGGACATGAGTAAAAGGGACTTAGCCTTTTTGGTTCAATATGCTTCTTCTTATGCTCTAAGAGCTTCTAAGAAATCCAAAGGGAAGAAGAAACTGAAGAGGAAATAGACACCCCGAATGGATTCTCAGAAGCGACAGATATCCAAACCTCAAAAGAAGAAGGACAAGGCAAAAGGAAAGTGTTTATTTTACGATGAGGTTAGGCATTAGAAACCTAACTACATCAAATACTTGCCACTTTGAAGAAGACTTCTTCAAGTGTTTGATTTTCTATCATTGACGTTTCTATGGCATTTGATGCTAGTTCAGCATAGATTTTAGATATCGTATCTCTTTTTCACATCTGTAATGTGTTGTAAGGTCTGAGAAAAATTAGATTACTTTAGTCGGGAGAAGTATCACTTCGAGTTAGAAATAGAGATTTCTTGCACGTTGAAGTAGTTGGACTTTTTGATTTACTTCTTTCATATAGTAGAACTGCTATATTAAATAATAATTATTTTTTACCTAACATCATTAGACAAATTATCTCCCTTCCTGTACTTGACAGTGAATGGTGCCATATGTAAATTTAAAACTATTCTCTATATTTATGTGATGCGAATGATGTAATATTAGCTGAGTGTCAATTAGTGAATAGACATTATATATAACTAGAAATGTAATGAATGTGTAATCTAGTACTAGTAATAGTTTAAAAACTTTAAATGGAACGAGATTGTGGCATAATGAGGTTAGAACATATATGTGTGAAATGCCTATCTCGTCTAGTTAAGGATGGTTGGATACTTGATCTGATCATAGAATCTTATCTAGTTTATGAATCCTGCATTCAAGGGAAAATGACAAAATCTCCATTTATGGGGTTGGACACTGTGCCTCTAATTTTTTGGAACTAGTACATAGTGATGTATGCGGTCCAATAAATCAAGCTACAATGAGTGGTTTTCAATACTTCATACTCTTCATCGATGATTTATAATGACATGGGTATGTGTTTATTATGAGATACAAGTAAAAAACTTTTAAAAAGTTCAAAGAGTTTCAACTTGAAAAAGAGAAACAAATCGACATGTAAATTAAGTGCTTTCAATCAGATCGAGGCGGTGAGTACATGATCAGTGAATTCACAGATTAGTTAAAGAAGAATCGTTCTCTCGCTCAGTATAGTCTTCCAAGTACTTGATGCGATATTTCTATATCATAAATTAAGTGCAAGTATACACTATCGTATGCAAGTAATAAAGAGACTAAATAAGTCGGATGTCGAACCCACAGGGATAATTCTTTCTTTTTAACCAATTATTAAAATTATATCTTTCTAATAATTATTCAGAAAAATAAAAATTCAAGAATGAATGTAAGAAATATAAAAGCAAAAACACAATGCAATGAGATGTGAAGATAGCAACGTAGAGAAAACCTAGGATTAATATTATCCCTCAATATGTTTTTTAATGATTAACCCTCTAATATTTAACTCACTTAGTCTTTATTATTGATCAAGACACTAATGTATTCACAAGCCTCTTCCAAGGTCATGCAAGTATACCTTAATTTATCAAATACCTATATTCCTATGGTACTTGTAATAAATTAAGATTCATTAAGATTAGGTCTTATTGATCATACATGCCAATTAGGTATATTCCTATCCTAAGTTGAAACTTGCATATGCAACATTGAATGTTACTCTACAATCATGCATTAAATTACCTAGGTCTAAATATTATGATTCCTCTTCTGCGTTTATCAATAATATTACCAACTCATTCACCATATATTGGCCAGATATATTGAAGCATTAAACACAAGTAATTTAAATAATAAAAGACTAAGTTTATTAAATACTAAAAGATATGGCAATTAAGCACACATATTGAGTTCAAATATTAACCCTAGAAAACAAGTTTAGCTCATGGCTACAAGAGAACAGCAGTAAAAATAATTATAAATCATGATACAATTATTAGCAAACCGATATAGACGTCGAATTGCTTTTAATTGCGCTGCCTAAATACTCTTGATGCCGAAGAACGTCTTGTACTTCTCTCTAAAGTTGCTTCAATTAAGCTCCTATTGCTCTCCAAGACTCGTGCTCTGTATTCTTGGTGTTCTTGGGTCGTCTTGGATTCCTTCTTGAAGGCTGGGAACGAGTGGCTTTATATAGGGATTGATATGAGCTTGAAAATCTCAATTCTCGTCGGACTAGGACTCGCACTACCGCTGGCGCGCTATGCATCTGTCGCTGGGGCGACGCGTGAAAAAGCTATTACCGCTGGAGCGGTGGGATCTTGGCGCTAGGGCGCTGCGTGAAAACGGCTTCACCGCTGGCGCGGTGACTGTATGGCGCTGGGGCGATGGATCGTCGCCGGCGCGGTGACTCTTCGGCGCTGGGGCGCTATACGCGACTTAAGCAAGTCGTTTTTCTATTTCGATCACTATTTCAGCGCTGGGGCGAAAATCCTTGTGGCGCTGGGGCGCTAGACTCATAATTCTTTAAATTTCGTTCAAGTCCCTATAAATAACCATAATGTATATAAATAGCCATCTATTCTCATAAAATCATAAAATATCAATAATAAAAACATGAGAAAATATATGACAAATTTGCCCTTATCAGTACTCTGCAACACAATGATGTTTCAGAGAGGAGGAATCAGACTTTATTAGATATGGTCCAATCGATAATGAGCTTTACTGATTTCTCTACCTGTGGGGTTATGTTCTAAAAATTACTGCTCACATATTAAATAGAGTTCTATCCAAAGCTATTCTAACCACTCCACATGAGATGTGAAAATAAAGGAAACCAAGTCTGAAGTACTTTAAGATTTGGTGCAGTCCTACTTACATAAGAGTTGCGTAACAGGATAAACTTAAACTTAAACTTAGGGTGTACAAGTATCGATTCGTAGGGTATCCCAAGAATTCTATGGGTTACCAATTCTACGATCTAGCAGAGAAAAATGTGTTCATTTCTCTTTATACTACTTTTCTAGAGAAAGAGTTTCTCATAGACCATAGTAATTGTAGAAATGTTGAACTTGATAAAGTCAATCAGAACCAAAATGAACCAACAATAGAACATTAGGCTCAATCGAGCACAACACCTTTAATACACTCTCTACGTAGATAAGAAAGGAGGTCAAGACCACCTAATAGCTATAATCAGATGCCTGAAGATGCCCTTACGATTTTTTTACTTAAAAAAAAAATGATCATTTGACTTATAGAGAGGCGATGTTAAACATTGACTCAAGAAAAGAAAATATAATAAAATGAAAATAATAGCAATAAAATGAAATGCAATAATAGCAGTTTCTTTTTTTTTTACATGAATAATCATGTTCTTTTTATATACAAAGAGTAATTTAAACTCAGGACTTCGTTGAGATAAAGAAAAGTGCAATACAAATCTTTTACAACTGAGTCATCACTGCAAGTGTTGAATATAATAACTTTAATCATTATTATATGTGTGAAATCTTTTTAAAAAAAATTGACGTAAGGCTTAATATTAAAATGTAAACGCTTATGTTCAAAATTTTTGGAACTTCCGGTAAGCGCAAGACTCAACAAATCTAACATTAAATTAGGGAGGGTTTGTGACTAATCAATGGTATAACATCAAATTTTTATACACCTTACTACTTTTAAAAACACGCTTTAAACATTATTTTTTTAATGATATTCATTAATTAAGATATTTCAAAAAAAATTACAAAAATTTATATTTTAAAAAAATCAAATATTAAATTGATATATATATATTTCTATATATGTCTTATTTAACAATGGTGATGTCGAACAGCTTAAAACAAAAACATTATAGTTCCGCCTATGGTTTGCTCAGCTGGAGATAATTTGGCGTGGGGTTAAGAAATTTGAATTATTCTCATCATTGAAATACTTCTCTGGATTGCTGTGGAGGGGGTGGTGGGCTCATAACTGGAAGAAGAGATGTCTGACTCATAAGATTGACACAGACCTCGACCAGCTTTTTACCTTATCAGTCGAAGTGCTCCCAGAGCTAGCTCCTCCCTTCTCACCACTACTTGTGCCCCCTTTGCAAGCCGAGCAGAGCTAGAAAGCCCTAAGATTCCTGCTCAAATCCCCCAACCCAAGAGTCTCAAACGAACAAAGACGTTTCCTACTGTCGTCCCCTTGCTTCATTCTACAATAAACCAAAGAGAAAATTAGAACAAATGAAGCATCAAATTTATAAAAAGATCGATCACTTTGAGGATTACCTTTTCTTTCTCTCTATTTCTTTGGAAACATGGTAAGTTTGCCGACTAACTCTATAGTCTCTAAATTTTGTTGAATTTCCCTGATTAATGCCCTTTGTCTTTGAGACTGGGTAACCCAATCCTTGTCCTCCCAATTTAGCTCGACTTTTGCCATCCAAGATATTGCTTAAATAACGAAAAACGTATAGGGTATTAATCAACAAAACTATCCACAAGTATAGAGCTTAAAAAATAATAACATGCATGGAATTGATCTAGAAAAAAATTTGAGGACATGATAGATATCCGAGTAGCCTTATATACTCTCAGCCTCACTCTCCACCAACAAAGTACCAAAAATTCTTTCACTTGTGATTTCTTGAAAGCAGATCCCATATGGGAGCAAATTTCTTCTCCCTATCATAAGTAGAAACCCATCTCTTGATTAAAGTTTATCTTATTCTGATATATCTACTACATCTTAGGGAAGGCAGGCTCAAGGAAGTCAGACTTTAACTACATCACATACAAGCCAACCAGTATCCTCCACAAATTCATACTCAATTGGCATGATGCTAGATTTAGATGGGCCAATATGTGCACAAAATAAGATTAAAGTGAGAATCTCAACCCTAATTAAGTTGAAGAAAATAAGATTAAGTGCCACCTCCCTAATCGATGGTGCACTCACACACTCATACTCTTGATGTACCCTCAGCGTAACTGTTTTTAGTATGCTGGATTTCTGCCTCACCAAGTCAAGATCCTTCTCCCACATACTCGAGGAGTGGTAAATGGGGTAGTCTAATTTAAAGGGGACATCCTCTTTGAATAAGGGATGAATGCTTTCTTTTTCTTTTTCTTATTCTTAGGCCAACTTGGCTGATTAAAAATTTACACCCGTCCTTTAGGATCACTAATTGGTATTACATCATTGGGAGTTCTCTTGGAGTGACTAAGGTCCTTGAACGATTCTAAAGTATCCCATCTTTGAGTTAGCCCTCTAATTGTTACTCAAAGTCCTCAAGCCCCTCTAACACTCCCATTCTCGACTTCTTGAGCTTATCTACTCCCAATAGCGAACTCTTACTAAAGCCACTAGATTCATGGCAAGATAGTTTTGAAAGTCATCAGCTAAAGATATAGTTAAGACATACAACTTATCAATAATTTACTATGCAAGCAATTAAGCCAAGAACTTAAGATTCGAAGAACATAAACCCAAAAAGGCACGTGAAATTTAGAAAATAAACATGGCAACAAAAAAAAATCAGAAATAAAAGATAGAAATAAGTAAACACTTGCTTGTATAAGGATATTTAAGGATAAATGGTTGATGATCGTAGAAAATCCAAGGCTTCCCTTTTTTCAAATCACAATAGTTTCTCTCTCTTAAATTTGCCAAATAATGTAAATAAGAAGAAACAGATATATTTCTCTTATGAATATTAAGTCCTCAGAGCAATGATAACTGTTAAATCAAGATCTAAGGGTTGAAGCATTCTCACGAGAAAATTATCTCTTCAACTGATATATCTTTTTAAGAGCACTCCTCAACTATTTGATCAAGGTTAAAGGTCTAAGATGCGACCATGTCATAAAAATACTAAAAGATGTAACTATCTATTAATTGCATGTCAGCACATGTCTCTCAAAGGGTTCCCAAGTATTAAATAAACTTTTGGTGAAAATTTTAAATATAAGACCTCATCACCACAATGACAAGACAACTATGTCTCATGGGCCTAGATGTACATTACTAAAGAGCATTCTGCTCCAAATAAGGACTCAACGCTCAATCTTAAGAACTTCATCAGTCTATGAATCTGAGAACTACAATAAAGCTTTTAGTATCAACAAGTAAATATTAAAAAAATAGAATGACCCTTTTTCCCTTAGGATTTGAGCCCAAGGCTAATCCCTTAGAAGGCTGAGCACAACCCACTAATACTGAGCCAAGATACCCTATGATCGCTTCACCTGAGGCCCATGCCAAGCACAATCATGCAGACATCATAGGCTTTGATCCATCACTATTGAAAGTTTAAACATTATATAAAGGAACATCTTCGAACATCTTCAAGTCACACTTACAACTCTCAACCCCAAACATCATCGACATCAATAAGCACCCTTAATAACTAGCTATTTATGAGATCGAACACATAATCCCTCTAGGAGGCTAATTACCCCATTCCTCTAAGTAAGCGAGAAGAAGTTCACTCATTACTTATCGCGAGCCAAGGTCTCAAAACAACTCAAGAATCCAAATCACCCATGTCCTTAAGGATCTCAAAAATCCCTAGATTGTTGACAAAAATCTTACTTTAAAATATCAAATGTGATCTAATTAGAAAAGTAATGGCTTGGTTAATTCTACAAGGATTCCATTACTAAATACATCATCACTTAAAAGAAAAAGGGTTAAATAATAAAGAAATGGATCTTTTTGGCTTCCTCTTCTTCTCCACAATAGTCACAGGTGGATTCTTCCAAATTACATCCTCTAAAGGCTTGTGATAGCACTCAAGGTCAAGACAATAGTTGTAATTATACTTATTATGTAGATTGCCCTGCATCCTAGTACTTTCACTGTAAAAAACTTCTTTAATAGTGTATTTGACTAAGCCAACCAAGTTCGATAAAATAGTTATAGGCTCATATATAGCTAAACCAATATAATTTTATCTTATGTATTCTTATGATTATTTTTGCTAGTCTCGATTGAATCCAAGACTCCAAAAACCTAACACGTGCATCAACAAGATCATGATATTGATAAAAAGTCAAAATATGAATCAGGTCCCATACATGGGCTAATAATAATATTCTTAGTTCAGTCCATCAATAGGCCCAATTATTGTTTCCAAATAGATTTAAATTCAACTCATTGGCCTAAGACAGTGCAAAATCTAAAATCAACCATTATAATCCTAAAGTCTATGAGCGTACCAACAATACAAATTGTCCCCTTTGGATTTTAACTAACGAGGTCCAAGGTCTTCAGCTCATAAAACCCAAAAACCTTAGATCAAAAGAGTCTAAAGAGGACCTCGAACACATAAGACACAAAAGAAAAAGTGTAGGCTCATAAATGACCTCAAATTAAGGTACTTTCTCTAAGTTAGTCAGAATAATAGTAGAAGCTTAGCTATCCTGTTTGGTTAGACTCCTAAAGGCAAAATGACAAAGTTAACATCATCTGAGTTGGGCAAAGCAATTGATGAAGCCCAACTACCTTACTCGATCAAACTCACCATTATAAGGCCAAATAGAACAATGGTCAATCATCGATTATCTTGTTCAACTGGACCCTAAAAGATGGGAGAGAGCCTTTACTTATGTTAAGTAGGGGAAGGTCCAAAAATGACCACCTTGAACAGTAAAAAAAGGTCCTTAGAAAATCTCCAAAACAAAAGGTTATTCTTAAAAAAAAAAATAATACAAATCCTATTAAGGCAAGCAAAATCAAGTTCAATTTTAAAAAAACTCTAATAGTAAAATATATATATATATAAAAGAAAGTTTATAAAGACATCCGCATTAAAATAAATTCTAAAACTACAAGTAAAACTTATATCCCCACCCTAAAAAGGGAGGAAATTAACACTAAGAAGATCATGCACGATCATCTACATATCGAGAACTAGTATTGAACTAAACTCTCACAAAAAAATGTAATTTTAGATACACACATTTAAAGCAATCCGCAGACCCTTTATTTATTTTTCTCTTACCTTATTTGATCTTTTTTTACTCTTACTAACTTAAGATCATAGTGCCTATGTCAAAATTCTGGCATAACCTCACATTTATTTTGGAGGATCCTCATTGATATCAGAATTATTGGGAGAGAAGCATCCTTATGAGTTCAGTTTTCAGTCCCATCCTAACCATCTAAATTAGGCTTGCCAACAATAAACAAATTCAACAACTGATATTAAATCGACCAAATTTTAGTATCAACACAGATCTTAATGAATATATAAACTTTTGAATAAAATAATTTCTCACTAGTTAATAGCACATGTGTAGTACTATTCAATTTCAAAAAAGCACATTAGAGTTTACTTCAATGTCAAAAGTTCACATGTAAATCATGATGCAAGATCTTTTCATCAAAATATTTATTTATGGTAAATTTGCATTTTCATAGTGAAATATCCAAAAATCCACTTGTAAAACGTGCAACATAAATTTGTATTATATTAATTTTTTATTTTTATATTGGTAAATTAATTACCAAAGTTACTTTTTTTATAAAAATACAATAGGAAAAGAAAAAAAAAGTTAGTTGCCGAGGTTTATATAGGCATATGAAACAACTCAACTTTATTTGAAGATAGATTTTTCTTTTTTAACCCAATTAAAAATACAGATGTTAAAATAACATAAATATAATTCAAATTCAATTCTTTTCATGCATATAATGGTTTGGTTGAGTGATCAATTGTGCACCTCTCCTATCATAAGGTTATGCAATCATTTTTTTCTTTTTTAAAAGGCATCTTCTTCCATTTTCATAGTATCTATTTCTCATTATGGGGTCCATTGTAAAGTATGTGGTCAAAAATATGACAATGTAAAAATGAGATGTCTCAATAATCCTCTACATTCTCAATATGGGATATATGTTCTTCCATTTTTTATAGGATATGTGTTCGAACATATATTAGTGTAGAAATATAATCTGCCATTAATCTTCTATGTTAGTGTAAAAATCTAATGTTGTGATAATCCTCTAGTTATAATATCAATAATCCTCTAATATAATATCAATGTAAAATTTACGTAATAATTTTTTTCTTTCTTAAAGAGTTTATCTTCTCTTTTGGGTGAGGTTTGTGTTCTTTTTTCATAAGGTCTACTTCTTAATATAGGGTATATGTTTTTCTCTTTTTCATAGGTTATATGTTTAGAAATGCGTCAATGTGAAAATGTAATCTCTCAATAATCTTCTACATTCTCAATGAAAGGTATGTGTCATTTCATTCTTTATAGGGTATGTGTTCGAGCATGAGTCAGTGTAGAAATGTAATCACCAATAATCCTTTATGTCATTATAAATATATAATATATTTATAATCTTTTAATTTTAGTATCATTGGTCTTCTAATATAATTTCAATACTAAAAAATAAATTCACCTCTTGTTAAAAGAGGAAACAAATCAAATAATTTGTTAAAGAGGAAACAAATTATTGATTTGTTAAAGAGAAAATAAATCAAATAATTTTCTCCTTAATTGATTTTAGGTCAAATATTCTCAATTACCTTTTAGGTGTATTTCCTTTTTATATGTAATTACCTAGTTTAGTTTTTTCTTCTTTCAACATAGGAATAACACTATAAATATAAAGCTTACTCTTTATATTTTGATGTACATCAATACATAATTTTTATCTAAATTCTTTCTTCTTAATCTCTCAATTTTCATAGTATCAAAGCCTCTTCTGGGTTATTTTTTCTTTCTCTACTGCATGAACAATGTCTCAAACAGTAGTCATGAATAGTGTCAAAACAGTGCCCTATAAATAATAGCAGTGTGAATAGTAATGAGAGCAGTCTCTTAAACAGTGCCGGGAATAATGCTCGTGAAGGAGAAGGGGGAATATACTAAGATAATGGCAGAGAAAGTTATTGATGATATGGAAGCTTTCACCATACATCACTCGAATCATTTGAGTCTCATTTTGGTTACCAAAACACTTGATGGAGACAATTATAGACAATGGAGCCGTGTGATGCGTATAGCTCTAAGTGCCAAGAGCAAAATTAGATTCATCAATGGGACAATACAAATACCACTTTAATCTAACCTTAAGTTTTCGCTGTGGCAACGGTGCAATGATATAATATTATCCTAGATTTTGAATTTAATTTATTCTAATATTGCAGGAAGTATTATTTATACAGAAAATATAAATGAAGTTTGGGGCGACTTGAAAGATAAGTTCTCTAAAGAGAGTAACTCCCAAATTTATCAAATTCGATAAGAAATTATCGAACAACAATAAAAGTCTTAGTCTGTTTCAGCTTGTTACACTAAAATTAAGTTACTTTAGGATGAGTTGGCTTCTTATCATGATTCAATTTCTTATACTATAGGGATTTAAAAGGTCTTGCCGAATAAAAAGAAAAAGACAGGGTCATACAGTTCTTGATGGGAGTAAATGAATCTTATGCCAGCATGCAAGGTTCAATTCTCATGATGAGTCATTTCCCAGATATACGCAAGGTTTATGCCTTAAATAAGAGAGATAAACCGAAGTAGCCATTCAAAGATAGAGAAAGAGTCAGTTATGTTGCAATGCAAGTTTCAAACACTTCAGAAACTAAAGAGCGAACATCAAAGAAAAAGGGTTATACTCATTATGTAAAAAACAACCACACTATTGATCGTTGTTACTTTCTCCAAGGTTTTTCACTTGGACACAAAGTAAATTTTAAGGAAGTGAAGCCAAAAGGAAAGAAGCCTAATGTCAATAACTCGATGGCAGAAGAAGAATCCGAGAGCTAAAGTTTTACCATACCACTTTTACTCCCAAATTGTACAATCAACTCAAAACTGTACTTCAAAACAATAATGATAATACTTTACCTTTTGTGAGCACTATAGGTATTAGGTCACTATTCTATTATAATATTAAATCTCTATCACATACTGAGTAGATTATTGATAGTGGGGCTACTGACCATATTTCTAATGCTCAATCAACATTACATAAGACAACTCTTCAACATAATTTCGCTCAGTTACCAAATAGAGGCCAAGGTAAAATTGTGTGTGTTGGGTCAACAAAGTTGTTGGATAACATCACTCTAAATGATGTTTTATATACCAAAATTTAAAGTTAATCTGTTATCCATTGGTAAAATTACTCAGGTATTGGGTTGCAGTATAATATTTTACCCTAATCTTTATGTGGTGCAAGACATGACTACAAAGAAGATGATTGGCCTAGAGAAACAGCTTAATGGTTTATACTATCTCGAAGTCAGTAAAACACCACCCATTACACTCCACATCCAATGTAAACCTCATATTGTCCATCAACGATTTGGTCATCCTCAATTGTACCATTTTAGTTGTTCCATATATACTAGTGTACCTTTTCAATTAATCCATTGTAATAGTCAGGGACTTAATAAAATTACTTCTTATTTGGGAGCCCATTATTTCTTATCCACTATTGATTATTATTCTAGTTATACTTGTATATATTTAATGAGTTTTAAATACAAGACCCAATCTCTAATAAAGTTCTTTTTTTTTATGGACCGAACTCAATTCTATTATGGGATTAAAGCTTTACGTTCTGACAATGGAAAATAATTCTTTCTTTGTAAGCTTTATTTACCGATAATAGTTGACAAGACCCGACCCGAGACCCTTTACTATAGATCCCAGTGGCCCTGCCGGGTACCCCGACGGAAGTTCCTCCGAACTTAACTGGGAAAGTTGAGAAATTTCGCGAGGCAAACCCCTTTTTAATTCTTGCTACTATTGAGAAGGTCTTGTAATATACATGAAAATGACATCTTAAATTTTAAAAAAAAAAACGGATAGAGTTTCCCCTATTTTTCAAAAAATCCATATAAAACCTACAAAGAAATTTCACTTCTATTTCAAACACATCTCAATACTACCGATTTGGACCTCCGGTCCTTTCCAAATCAAATCCAACACAACTCAATAGTTTCATTTAAATCCCAAAATGAGCATACTCATGAAAAGCAAAAATGATCATCATAATCTCGAATTCTTTTCTTGTTGGTTCAAAACATACATACAAATATACATGTAATATCCAATCCCTATTAGTAGTATTGGCGCCTAAATTTCGGTATAGAACAAATAAGACACCGTAGGGTTACTCGATTTTAACCCTATTAGAAATATTTTCTTTATAGTGCACGTGAGAGATATCAGACCTAATTTGGTAATTTCACACTTGATCGGTGCGCCGGACGACCCTAAAATATTTTTTAGAATTTTTCTCTATTGGTTTGGAAAAGAAAATTTTAATTTACTACATGAATTTCCATTTAAGGATTATGAATGGAACAAGCCTTTGTTGAGAAACATAATCCATATATTAGAGAATTGACCAATTAGAAGAAATCTCATGGATTGCCAAGTTGGATGTTCTAGTTAGTTCTTTGAACTATTCTAACTAAATAGTTACAAATGAACTAATTACATAATTAGTTTTTAACTAATGGCAAATTAGAAGTTTTAAGTAAGTTGAAGGGCAAAATGGTAAATTGAGGGAGTACTATATATATGTTAGAAGTGTGTAGAAATTTGAAGAGAGATCAAACCAACACTTAGCCAAAAAAAAAAGAGAGAAATTCGAGCTTCAAAGGGGGTGCTGCTACAGTGACTATTCAAGTTTTTTTTTCATGATTTTTCATGTGTAATCAAGCCAAATTAAGGTTACAAACCAATCCCTAAGCTCAATTGAAGTCTCTATTAGTGGAAATTCAAGAAAAAGAGGTAAGAAAAGCATCTTTTATAAGTTTGATAAGTGAGAATTCAAGAATGTGTTAATTGATGTTCTTATGTGTATTCTTGGCTTAGATTGAGTCAAATTCTAGTTTGGAGCTTGAAGGAGTCATCAATTTAAAGAAATTGGCAAGGTGAGAATTAGGATTTTTGGTGATTTTGTTGTAGAGATTTCAATTGATTGTAATTAGGGCTTTAGAATGAAATTGGCATGATTTTGTTGTAATTGGAACAAGAAATTGAGAAAAGGAATGTGTTGGAACCTAGGGTGAAATTCTGTCACTTTAGGGAAGTTAGGAATTGAGTGGTGTTTTGATTGAATTGTTGTGTGTAAATGATGCATTTTGTGAATGGAATGTATATGGTTGATGAAAAACCTAAAAATGAAGAAAATGGGACATAATTGTCCATGTTGGAAAGGTGAAGGGCAAGTATGTCCAATCAAATGATAAGGTGTTCAATAATTTTCAGGGCGCCGGATGGTGAGTTAGTTTCGATTATGGCCCCGTAACTAAAATCGGGAAGTAGTTTACCTCCGGGCTTTGTATGCCGATTAGGGCATTTAGTAGTTAAATGAGATTCTAGTGTTCGATTTGGTTCTAAATGTCATTTATGGCGCGTAGGTGAGAATAACCGAGAGCGTTAACAGGAGCAGGAATCGGGAGCGAAATTGAGCGCGGAGCGGTAGTGAGTGGAAATCTGCCATTTCTTTTACTTTTCGGTTATTATGTTTTCGCACAATGACTATGTATGTTTTATGAGCTTTCGATGCATAAACATGATTTATGATCTTGATATATTCATAGACATGCTTTTACATGATAGATGGCAGATTCGTTAGGCATCTTGAGGTGGTATAACCCACCCGGGTTCGATTCTTTGGGGGTATGCTTTGAGTGAATGGAGGCCACTTGGGAGGCCTGGACCAGTGATGGCCCACTGGGACCGGTATGTCCCGGCTTATCAGGATAACTGGGTGCGTATCCTCACACAATTTCGCTCCCGTTATCGCTCTCGGTTATCTTCACCTAGGCGCCATAAATGACATTTAGAACCAAATCGAATGCTAGAATCTCATTTAACTACTAAACGCCCTAATCGGTACACAAAACCCGGATGCATACTACTTCTTGATTTTTATTTACGGAGTCATTTAATCTAATCTAACTCACCATCCGGCGCTCTGAAAATGATTGAACGCCTTATAACTTGGTTGGACATAATTGCCCTTCACCTTTCTAAAATGGACAATTATGTCCCATTATCTTCATTTTTTTATTTTTTCATCAACCATATACATTCAATTTATAATATACACCATTTACACACAACAACTCAATCAAAACACCACTCAATCCCTAATTTCCCTAAAGTGGCAGAATTTCACCCTAGGTTCCAACACATTCCTTTTCTCAATTTCTTGTTCCAATTACAACAAAATCAAGCCAATTTCATTCTAAAGCCCTAATTACAACCAATTGAAATCTCTACATCAAAATCACCAAAAACCCTAATTCTTACCTTGCCAATTTCTTCAAATTGATGACTCCATTAAGCTCCACACTGGAATTCAACTCAATCTAAAGCAAGAATACACACAAGAACATCAATTTAAGCATTCTTGAAAGCTCACTTATCAAACTTATAAAACAATGCTTTTCTTACTTCTTTTTCTTGCATTTTCACTAATTGAGGCTTCAATTGAGCTTAGAGATTGGTATGTAACCTTATTTTGGCTTGATTAAGCTTGAAAAATCATTAAAAAAAAAAACTTGAAAGGTCACTGTATCAGTACCCCTCTTCAAGCTCGAATTTTCTCTCTTTTTGCTCTAAGTATTTGCTTTTAGTTCTCTTCCAATTTGTACACACTTCTAACATATATATAGTGCTCCCTCAATTGACCATTTTGCCCTTCAACTTACTTAAACTTACTAATTTTCCATTAGTTGAAAACTAATTATGTAATTAGTTCATTTGTATCTATCTAGTTAGAATAGTCCAAAGAACTAACTAAAAATTTCAACTTGGCAATCCATGAGATTTCTTCTAATTGGTCCATTCTCTAATATATGGATTATGTTTCTCAACAAAAGCTTGTTCCATACATCACCCTTAAATGGAAATTTATGTAGTAAATTAGGATTTCCTTTTCCAAGCCAATGGAGAAAAATTTTCAAAAATATTCTAGGGTTGTCCGGCGCACCGATCGAGTGTGAAATTACCAAATTAGGTCTAATATCTCTCACGTGCACTATAAAGGAAATATTTTTAATAGGGTTAAAATAGAGTAACCCTATGGTGTCTTATTTGCTCTATACCAAAATTTTGGCGCCAATACTACTAATAGGGATTGGATATTACAATAGTACCTTTTTCTAATATAGTTACCTATACACACCCCAACAAAATAGAGTTTTAGAGCATAAGCATGGACATCTCTTAAATATGAGTCGCTTACTGTATTTCAAGTTAACCTACCTTTGCAGTTTTGAGGGGAGAGCTTACAAACAACCTGCTACCTAATCAACCGCCTTTTAACACCCATCCTATCCAGTCAAACACCATATCATCGACTTTACAATAAAGCCCCAGTATATTCTCATCTTCGTGCCCTTCGGGTGTTTATGTTATGTTACCAACATTAAACAAAATCATAAATTTGATACTTAAGCACAAGAATGTATATTCCTTGGTTATCCACTTGGCTAAAATGGCTATCGTGTCTATGACCTCCAGTCTCATCAAACCTTAATCTCTCGTGATGTAGTATTTTATAAATCTACATTCTCATATTCAACTACTCTAATTCAAAATCTTGATGACCGTATTGATACACTAACCCTATCGTTATCGTTTGACACAACAAACATTCAAGAGCCATTTTAGAATGTTAGTGCCACAGTTCCACCCACTCATGCTATGACACCGACATCTAGATTTTTGACACCCCGGTGCCTAACATTCCTCACTACGATGCCATTTCAACTGGTACCCATGAGCTAATCTCAAATACCCTATTTTTACCTGTGAGATTATTCATTAAAAATCATCGGAATATGATTTAGAGATCAAGCCAAGTGCGTAGGGTGAGCACGTATCGAAGAAGGATGCAAAAGGAGGCAAAAAATGAAGAAGTGCGCACCAAGCGCTAGCGCCGCGGTACCAGGAGGCCAGTGCTACAGTGCTTAGCACAAGCGCGCCAGTGCCGCGGCGTTGGAGATGGGAACAGTATCCCGAAATAAGAAAACTTCCTTATTTCGTCTCTCACTTGTTTCAGAACTCCCTAATACAACTCTCACACATATAGGGTAAACCTAGGTCATCCCAATGCCTATATAAAGGCTATCAATTGGCTTGTAAACACATTTTTGTGATCAACTAGAGATTTTGACAATCTTTGTGATAAACAAGAGATCTTAGTGGTTCTTTGTGAGAGAAAATCCCTAGAGTAAGAGAGAGAGTTTTCTTTGTGATCTTTTTTGTAAAAGGCATATTTTGTGAGTGCCTTGTGATTCATAATAAGAGAAGAGTGTGATCTTGATCCGCCGTGGATGTAGGCAAGTTGCCAAACCACATAATTCTTTGTGTGTTCTTCTTCTACCTCTTTCTCTATTTATTTATTAGTAACTTGTTCTGCATTATTATATTGCTTGGGTGAATTTTTAGCTTGTTTGTGTGCTTCCACTTCAACATTACCAAAATTTGAAATACTCCCTGATTCTTATCCACCCTAACATTCTTTTCACTCCACAAAGCTCCCAACTCATCTTCAAGATTACGAGGTAGACTATTCTAAGTTTCTCACTCTAGGTTCTTCTTCTTCTTCTTCAACTATGTCTGGCACGTGCTACCCAATTTTAAGGTATGTCTCTTATACTTATCTCTCTCATTCACATTAGACTTTTACCAATGCTTTTTATCACATGGTTGAACCAAAAACATATGAACAAGCTTGCCATAATCTACATTGGGTGGCTTCCATGAATAAAGAAATCTCAGCCTTTGAAGCAAACCATACTTGAAGCATGGTCCAGTTGCCTTCTAGTCACCGACTCATCGAGCATTATAAAACGTAGTAGAAATGATCCCGTTAACATATCAAGTACAACTTCAATGGTTCAATTGAGCATTATAAAGCTCACGTTGTAGCTAAGGGTTTACTCAATGTAAAGGTAATTGACTATACTAAAACCTTTGCTATTATGGCTAAATTAAAAACTTTTTTGGTGTCTTTTGGCTATTGCTTTTATTCATCATTGGCATCTTCATCATTTGAATGTTCAAAATTCTTTTATTCATAGGGATTTAATTAAGGAGGTTTACATGGCTCATTCTCTGGGTTTTCGTTAACAATGGGAGCAATATTTAGTTTGTTGACTCTGTAAATCTCCCTACGAATTGAGCAAGCCTTATAAAATTGGTTTCACAAGTTTCTTGATGCCATTCAAAAATTTAGTTTCCACCAATCACATGTAGACTATTCTTTATTCACCAAGATTAATGGTCATTCTTTCACTATTATCTTACTTTATGTCGTTGACATGATCATCACCAACAATAATGAGAATATGATACAAGAAGTAAAGAACTTCTTGGCCAGTTATTTTTAAATTAAGGATCTCGGTCATTTGAAGTATTTTCTTGGAATAGAAGTTGCTCGATCTAAAGTAGAAATTTGTATCAATTAATAAAAATTCACACTTGACATATTAGAGGAGGCTAGACTTCTAGGTGCTAAGCTTGAAAAGTTTCTCATGGAACAAAATCTTAAACTTGCTTTTAATAAGGGGGAGTTGCTTAATGATCTAAGTCACTATCATATCTTAATTGGAAAGTTAATTTATCTTATTATCACTAAACCAAATATTACTTACTCAATTAATACACTTAGTCAATTTATGCAACAACCCAGAAAAATACATCTCAAAGTAGCACATTAGGTATCACGATACTTAAAAAATGCTTCGAGATAGAGTCTTTTATTTTCTTCACATGAAAAGCTATATTTGACAGCCTTTTGTGCTGCAGATTGGGCTACATGTCCAGATACATGACATTCAATTACTAGTTATTATGTTTTTCTCTGTAATTCAATGATGTCATGGAAAAATAAGAAACAAGTCACAGTATCACAATTTTTAACAGAATCCGAATATAGGTCCATGGCATTGGTTACTTATTAAAGATTCGCAAGTATTTCATTCGGAGCTAGCTCAACTCTTTTTTGACAACTAAGTAGCAATTTATATTTTAGCCAACCTTCTCTTTCATGAAAGGAAAAATATATTGAGTTAAAGTTTCATACAATCCATGAACAAATACAAAAAATAAAGCTTAAGACTTCTTTCATGGAAAGCGGAAGATAAGTTACCTACCTTTTTACTAAGTTATTGGGTTAAGATACTTTTTTCTTTCTACTTAGCATGTTGAAAGTCCTTCATGTTCACTCTTCAACTTGAGGGTGAGTGTTAAAAGAGAAAATAAATCAAATAATTTTCTCTTTAATTGATTTTAGGTTAATATTCTCAATTACCTTTTAAGTGCATTTCTTTTTCATATGTAATTATCTAGTTTAGTTTTTTCCTCTTTCAACATAGGAATAGAACTATAAATGTAAAGCTTACTCTTTGTATTATGATGTACAGTAATACACATTTCTTGTTCAAATTCTTTCTTCTCAATTTTTCACTTTTCCTAAAAGCAAAGAGTAAAGTTTACATTATATTTACTTTGTTTAAGTTTTATGGTTGCATGTGTAGAGGCACTTTAAGAGAATAAAATTAGCATAATATTTTAAAATATGAGGAAACTTGAATATGATAAATTCAAAGGAAAATAACAATTCTTTTTACAACATGATAAATAGCAATTTTGTTTTATTTTTATTTTTGAGGAAATGATATATAATAGCTTTTTAGCAGTTATTATAAGTTGAATTAATAAATCAAATTGTTTTAATTTAATCATTGATGTGATGTACAGTACAAACAGCTAATGTGGGCTGGTGTAATTTTGTCATGATCTTGAATCTGTTCTAGAGGTCAATATATGAAAAATATTTGGACATATCTTTTTTTTCTTTTAAAAAAATTGATTAGGTACAAATTGTTCCCTTTTTTATCAACAGACGTAATATCAATAATAAAATTACTAAATATTACATCAACAGATCATTGATATAATAATTAGAAGATTATCAGAACACTATATTACATCGACCTATCAATATATGCTCAAATCTAATCTCTTACTAAAATAGTAAATCTAATCTCTTACTAAAAAAGTTTTAAACTAAAAATATATATCAAAGGATCATCTCTACAAATAAGAATTGTTGTCCCTATTAAGAACAAAAAAAACTTACTCTCCACTAGTATAGAGGAAGAAAAATAATAACATGCATGGAATTGATTTTTCTTAAAAAAACACCTAAGGACATGATAGATGTCTGAGCAGCCTTAAATGCGTTCGGCTCCACTTTCCACCGACAAAATACTACAAGTGCTTCCACTTGTGATTACTTGAAAGTAGCTCCCATATAGAAGCAAATTTCTTTTCCCTATCATAAGTAGAAACCTTATGTTGCTTAGTATGTTGAATTTCTCAGTTAGCAAGTCAAGGTTATTCTCCTATAAACCTGAGGGATGGTAAGGTGGGCAGTCTAATTCAAATGAGACCTTGTCATTAGACCAAAAGACAAATGCTTTCTTTTTCTTTTTCTTAGGCCTGCTTGGCTAATAAAAAACATGTACTCATCCCCCAGGATCACAAATTGGTATTAGATTTCTCAAAGTCACTAGGATCCTCGAGCGGTTCTACAATATATTCCCTATTCGAGTTAGCCCTCTAACAATTAGTCGAAGTCCTTGGGCCCCTCTAGTACTCCCACTCTCGACTTCTCATGCTAATCTACTCCTAGTAGCCAAACATTCATTAAAGTAGTCATACTCAAGACCATATATGTTTTAGAAGTCATCTGCTGAAGACATGGTTCTAATACTTAAACAAGCAAGACATACAAATTATCAATAATCTATTATGTCGAGTACTTAAGATTTGAGAAACATAAACCAATAAAGGCAAATGAAATGTAGAAAATATACAAGACAATAAAGAAAAAGTATCAAAAATAAAAGATAGAAATGAGTAAACTCTTACTTATATGAAGATATTTAAAGATGAAGGGTTAATAATTGTAAAAAATGCAAGGCTTCTCTCTCTTCAAATGGAAAAATTTTCACTCTCTTAAAATTTTTCAAATGATGTAAATACAAAGAAATAAAGAAATTGCTCTTATAAGTATTAAGGCCATAGAGCAATCACAGTTGTCGATTCAAGATCTAAAGGCTGAAGTATTCTCACGAGTGAAATATCTCCTCAACTGACATGCCTTTTCAAAAGCGTCCCTCAATTGTCTGATCAGTGTTAATGGTTTAATATGTGACTGTGTCATCAAAAATATGAAAAGACATAACTACTCACTTAGTCATCTATCAACGCACGTCTCTTAAAGGATTCCCTAACATTAAATGAAACTTTGGTGTTAATTTTAAATACTAGACCTTATTACCACAATAACAAGACAACTATGTCACGTAGGCCAAATACAGACTACTAATGAGCACTCTGTTCGCAATAAGGACTCAACACCTGAACTTAAGAACTTCATCAGGCCATCAAACAGAGAACTACAATAAAAAGTTTTAGTATCAATAAGTTAATACTAAAATAGAGGGACCTTTATTCTTTATTGAGATTTTAGCCTAACTCCAATCCCTTAAAGGCTCACTATGACCCATGAGCATCGAGCTTAGATACCCTAGGATCGCCTCACCTAAGGCCCATGGCAGATTATGGCAATGCCTATCATATAGACACAGGCTTCGACCTACCACTATTAGGAGCTCAAATATTGTGCAAAGGAATATCCTCGAACATCCTCAAGACACACTCATGACTCTCAACTCTAAATGTCCTTAGCATCATCAAGCATCCTCAATAACCAACCCTTCTATGAGGCTAAACATGTAATTCCTCTAGAAGGCTAACTGCCCCCTTCTTGCTCTGATAATCTCGAGATGTGTCCTAATTAGGAAAGTAATAGCTTGAGCTAATTCTACAAGAATTCCACTAATAAGGACAACAACGCCTATAAAAGGGGCTAAATAACAAAGAAATGAATCTTTTCTAGCTTATTTTTCTTCTTGTCCATAATGGTCACGGACAAATTCTTCCAAATTACATACTTTAAAGGCTTGTGACAACCTTTAAGGTCAATACAATATTCGTAATTATACTTATTGTGTAGAGGCCTTTCCTCCTGGTGCTTTCACTATAAAACCATATTTAATAATGCATTTAAGTAAGCCAACCAAACTCAGTAAAATAAATGTACAATCACATGGGACTAGACTACTATAAATTATCACAAATTCAATTTAAATCTTGTTACAAATATTTTGCAAATTATGAATGGAAAATTATATATCTTGCATAATAATTGTCTAATTGATAGAGAATTTTCTTTTTTAGTATAAAATCTTTTTTCTTAGTGTTAGGGTAGTTTTCTCCCTATGTGAAAGTAATCCATTTGGACAACATTTATTGTGCAAATACTATTAAGTAGTCTCGACATAGTAATTACATGTCAAAAAGATGAGTTTTTTTTTTAATATTTAAAAGAGTACATTAACTTGTACAATAATATTATATTATACACCAACAAATGCTCGGACCAAATAATCTTATGAATGAAAAATAATATTCTCATATATAGGAATAATCATACAAATAGGGAATAATAATCTCACATATAGGAAATAATTGTCCCCACAAGAGGCGAAAATTAAATACACTATCCTAATATTCATAAAGACTCAAACCCTTAATAAAGGCTAAAAAAATGTACACAACTTATTATTGAAGCAAGCACTCAAGTGCGAATGTAAAAAAGATGATTAAGAATTGAATAATTGAATTGTTTCACAAATGTAAAATAAGATGAAGAAAATAATTTTATTTTTTTTCTCTTAAAAGTTAGAATTGTTTTTAAGAAAAAATATAGCTCACAAGTACATGATTGAGAAAAACGCATATTGCAAAGACAAACAGATGAAATGTCTTTTTCTATTACGTTGAAATCATGAACAATATTGGCATGCATTGCACGATGCATATCACAGAAAGCTTAATAGAGAGGAATTCATCCAATTTGATTGTTTTTTTCCCTTAATTTAATAAAAACGCATGTAAATTATTAAACAAGAAGATGATTAAAAAAAAATTTATCAGTTTGTCCTTTAATAAAATCAGAAATTACAATTCTTTTCATTACTAAATTGATGATAATTAAAATTTTAGAAATTAATTAAATTTTAAAAATAAAATATTAGTAAAAAAAGTAAATAGTAAATATGAATTTACTATAGAAAAAATTGGTATATATAAATTAGGGGACAAGTAAATTTCCATTTAATAATTATTCTAGCCAGTTTTGATATTTGTGGCATCATCACTTACAAAGATCTTGGCATCTTGCTTTATGCACAAGCAAAAAGTTGACCAATAACTACACATTGATAGTCAATTTTCTTTTTCTCTTTAGAATTATATTTCAAACAAACAAAACTAATAACATTTGGACCCCTTTTTATGGTGAAATATTAAATAAAAACATAGTTTACGTTCTTTTTTTCACAAATTTATAAAGAGCCGTTATCGTGGGTGATGTGTGCCTTATACGATGCTTTAACGAGGGGTAGACCACCCAGAACCTAAAAGACGAGGACTAAAATATTAAAATTAAAATTTAATTATGTAAAAATCTTAATGTTAAAAATAAAATTTAATTTGCAATTATCAAATAAAAAATACTTACTTTTGAGGATGAAATATTTAAAAAATTATAATTAACTTTAAAAGTTTTTTGAACTTGGGCCATGGCCCCTATAAGCCTTGGTGTAGGGACTCCGCCCTTGACTGTTATTAATGTGATTCCTAAAAACTAAATATGTGGATCGTATTATTGCAATGTATATATATATATATATATTAGTAGAATTCATAGCGTGTGTTTTGAAGCTTTCAACCAATTTTACTTATTTGTTTGTTTTAATACGAGCTTATATTAAAGGAAGTGTCTATAAAACTAATATTGGGAAAAATTTAGCCCACAAATTTAACTCAGAACAAAAAAAAAAAAAAAAAACTACTAAACTAATGAGTGGGTCTTGCCTTCAACTTGAAATTTCGCTACTCCCTCTCTTGAAAATTAGGCACGGATATGATGGTTTAGTAAAGAGAAATCATATAATATAGAAATACATTTGTTGATTATTTTCTACATCATTCTTCATGATTGTTCTTAGAGATAGTTAGAGAATTTTAGTTAAAATTCTATAGATTTTTCCTTCTCATTTTCCTACCTCAATAAAGAAAATCAACATTATGTTTGGTTCACTTCCCTTTATCAAAAGATGTCAAATATTTCCCTACTAAAGAGTACCTAATAATTAAAATTTTGAGTTCTTTAAAAAAGTAAACTTTCTTTTCAAAAAAATATTCTATTTAGAACTGAGGGCATAACTCAAGTGGTCGCCGAAATATAATACACTTGTCAACACTTGAGTTTGAGTAGGATTTAAAGGCAAGAGGCTGAGTTTTTAAATAGATAAAAATTTTCACTTTCATCCAAAACGTTTTTTTAAAAATGCACTATTTATTATTCTTTTTTGTGCATATTGAAAAGTAAGGTGAATAACTCAAGCTATAACCCATAATTTAAATTGAGTCACCATTATATAAAATACGTAGATCATATGATTGCAACGCATGTAAAAACAAATGCACTATTTATCATTCTGTTTTTTTTTTTTTTTGTGCATGTTGAGAATTATGGTGGACAACCCAAACTATACCCCATAAGCTAACGAATCCAAATTATATAAAATATGTGGATTGTAAGATTTCAATGTATGTAATTAAACCATGAAAGTAATTAGGGCAGGCTAGATACCAAGAGTTGATATTTTTGGAGATTAAAATACTAAAATTAAAAAAACAATTAGAAGTGGCAAAATTATAATCATATATAAGTTCGGTGAAAAGCGAGATCCGTGTTTAATTCCCTCATTCAGCAATTTTTTTAATAATATATATATATATATTATAAAGGCACTTTGTTGAAATTGTTATGCATCTTAATACTTATTGATTCGGTATTTAGCGTTCTAAAATCTTTATTCACTTTGCGGATGTTTTTTTTCACAAATAAAATAAAAATAAACAAATATTAAGTAAGAAAATAAATAAAATAATTGCACAAGATACAAGAATATACATGATTTGATAGTAATTACCTATATTCATAGTGAATCGCAAATCTATTTTTTTTTTATCATGTTCTTTAATACTTAAAGAACCCCTTACAAGAGAAATCTAAAGATTATAATAATAGAAAAACTCTTAAAGGATAGACCTAGTGCTTTCTTATACTTTATCCACCTAGTGCTCAAGCACTCTATAATACTCTTTCATGTTTGTGCCCAACGCCCTAGAGCTACTCCAACCCTTTATTCTCTCTATTTTTAATGCATTGATAAGAGTTTATATAGTGTTTACAAAGTTCCTATAAACTCAATTCATTATTGAAATAAAAATCCATGCAAAAGGAAAATCGACACTGACTTAAACATCTAATTGAGATCGAAATATGACTTTTTCAAATAGGCAACGCCACGTGAACAGTGACCATGTGAATAGTTTTTGCTCCCCACTTTCTGTTTCGTACATCTTTTGTTTGTTTATTACGTCATTGGTCATATGTTTTGACCCTCCCTTAGTTTTTAAATTAAAATCAAATTTAATTCTTGACTTTGAATTATCCAAATTCCAAAAAGCCACCCTTAATTCAAAATCTCTCCAAGAAGCTTTTTTAAGGAATCATCCACTCTTTAGCCAATGCTAAAATACTCTCATGTTGATTTTAGTTAAACCTTATGCCCAGATTTAAAATTTTTAAGGCTCATGACTACGGTCTTCAAAAATCTTGAATGTATCTCTGTCTGAGTAGCCATTATATTGTGATTTTCCAATTTCTGCCAAACACCATCACAAAATCTCCATGGCTATATCCTATCTTTGCCATACATTATTTATCGACCCATATCATTCCAGTGAGATAATCTTCAATGCTGTCCTTGGTATGTGATAAGCCCATATATTATTTAGTGATCTGATATTTGCTTGTTTTGAATATTAAATTGTGGCCACTTATGCATACATTGTTGTCTTGTAGGTTCCAACCAACTGGAATATAATGAAGATCAAAATGTGATTAAAAAAAGGGCAAAGAAATTATTTTACAAAGCATCCAAGTCACAGCCCCAGAGATCCGAGCCTTAGCCTTAAGATAAGTAAAGAAAACAAGACCAGGTGTTAGGGCCATGGCCCGAACTCTTCTAGGTTGCGGCCCCAAGTAAAGAAAAAAGGTCTCGCCATAGAGCCAACTCTTTAGGCCTCAGTGCCACCACCTGTATGTTTAATTTAGGATCCTTGCCCTATTTTATGGAGGGAAATTATTGGAGGACCTAGAAAAAAAAGATGAAGGGCATCTTTTGAGGGGAGGAGAGGACAAAATTAGAGAGAACTAATGTTTTAATGAGATAGCATATTTAGAGCTTGGATTGTAGGAGACCATTGAAGATTGAAAACCCTAAAAGACCCTCCAACTGGTTCTCTCTTTCTCTCTACCTCATTTACTTTATTTTCATGTTTATATTTATAATTTGTTTTGTTTGAAACATGGTTGCTTTTATGAACTCTTAGACTATTATATTTGTGGATTTAACTACAGATAACTAGATTTTATATTCTAAGGCTTGATGTAACTCTACTTAATATTATATTTTGATGAGTTATATTGATTAATGATTAACTTATGGTTATCATTTATGCTTTTTATGAGTTTAATGCTTCTAATTGGATTGAAAAATTAATTGGATATTTTAGACTTGTGGGTTATATACTTGAGAAAGTTTAACCATGTATTGGAATTAAAAAGCATAGCTTTGATTTAATTGAGTTAGGAAACTAGTAGAATTAGGGTAATCACTTAAGGATTAATTAATACATGTATATGTAATAAGTTAGATATGGATATCAACTTAGTTGTGTATACATAGGTTCTCATTTGATACTTGGGATAGGTATTGAAATTAGTTCTAAGCTTTTGATTAATGAATTTACATTATCTAATCACTAACTATAAAGAAAGTAGGATTGGTTGAGTGAAATCAAGACCATAGGACCCTTTACCATTGAACTTTTACCTCCTGGATTTACTAAATTATTTATTTTAGGTATCTTTAATTTTATAATTCAACTTAGTTTTTAAATTAGCCTAGATAAAGTTAAGTTGTCAACACCATGGTACTTACCATTAATTTAGGACACATATCCTCATGAAAATGATATTTACTCGTCACTTTATTACTTGATCAAGACTTATGCACTTGTGGTTACAATTTGCATATGTATAATTTTGAGAACATGTTTTTGGCGTCGTTGATAGGGATTGTGAATTTTGAATTCTTGCTAATATTATGGATACACAACTTGATTTTAATTTAGGCATTTTAATTTTTTTTTTCTTTTTAAGTTGTAGTTGTATTGTGGTTGTTTGAAGGTTTATGAGAAGTGTTGTAGCTTGGAGCTTTTGCCCTATGATCTTAAAGTTGAACACACTTTATAGAGGCTTAAGAGAGAAAAGGGAGATCAAGCTTAAGCTATGGTTGATGATGACAACAACAACTAATAACCATGGGCATTGAGGGACTATTTTAGGCCTATGGTTAATGAGAATTATTCAAGGATCCAGCGTTAAGGAGTTCAAGCCAACAATTTTAAATTGAAGTAAGCTCTTAACAATATGGTGCAACAAAACTAATATGGAGGCTTTCTAAGCAATAGCCCAAATGTGTCATCTTAGTATATTCTTGGAGGGTTAGGACACCATCAAAATGAACAGAGCTATGCCATTCTTTTTTAGGGATAAAGCAAGGGGATGACTTTAATCTTTGTAACTGAAAAGTATTGCAACATAGGAAAAACTTGAACAAAAATATCTCATCAAGTTCTTTTCACCATCTAAGACTTCATAACTTCTAGAGAAGATAGCACAATTTAACCAATTGGATTTCGAGCCTTTCTATAAATCCTAGAGTAGTTCTAGGACTTATCTGAAGGTACCCCAACATGGATATCAAGATTGGTTCTAAATGCAAATATTCTATAGTGGACTAAATTGGTAAACAAGAACTATTGTAGATACGGTAGTGGGTGGTACTTTTTATCAAAAACTACAGAAGAAGCCCAAGTTTTGTAAGAAGAAATGATGTACAACAATTAACAATTACCTAATAAGAAGTTCATTGTGATGAGGGCCACTAGTGTACATAAAGTTAAACCCCATTATTGCACTTTCACCCTAAGTTTTATCTTTGGCAATTCAAATTTCTATACTTAATGTTATAGAGAATTCAACAAATAGTGATCCAATGATAGATGCAAATATGTTTTATATTGGTAAAGGGAGTAATCTGGAACAAATCCAATATGTCAACAACCAAAATTCCACTACCTAAGTAACATCTTGCCTACACATTATCATTCTGGGCTCTAGAATCATAAAAATATTTTCTATCGTAATCCAAGAAATGCTTTGCAACTTTTACCATGATTTAATCAACAAGTGGCCAAAAAGAAGTCTTCTTTGGATGACCTTTTAAGCATTTTTATCTCTGAGACAAGGGAGATGTTCAACAAAGATAAGGCCAATCTTGATAATATTAAAACACATTGCCCTCATATAAATGTTGTATTAAAGTCACTAGAGGTACAAGTTGGCCAACTTGCCAATGCAATAAAAAATTAATGTTCTAACAAGTTTCTAAGTGACAAAGAGACTACCCTAAGGGAGCAATGTAAGCCATCACTCTTAAGAGAAGTGTAAATCCTTCAAAGGAAGTTAACTCAAAGGTTAAAGGGTCCGGGTAGTTTCACTATCCCTTGTACTATTAAGGAGTTTACTTTTGAAAAGCCCTTATGTGACATTGGAGTAAATATAAACCTAATGCCTTTATCCGTCTTCCAAAAGTTGGGTCTTGGTGAGGTAAAACCCACCACAATTTCTTTACAAATGACGAATAGATTTATAATTTATCCACAGGGTGTTATTAAAGATGTGTTGGTCAAAGTAGGTAAATTTATCTTATTGAAGAGCTTTGTGATTCTAGACATAGAAGAAGATAGAAATGTTCCTATTATCTTGGGCGACCATTCTTAACTATCGGAAGAGTACTTGTTGATATAAAAAATGAAAGAGAGAAAAAAAATGAGGGTATAAGATGAGAATGTAATATTCAAGGTTTTCAAGGAGATGAAGTTACCAAATGACAATGACAAATGTTTGAAGATTGAAAATGTGTACCTAGATGGAGAAATCTGGCACCCTTAAATATGAAAGAGATAGCTTATAAGAAAGTGAAGATGCATCAACCAAGGAAAAGATGAGATATGGCAAGATTATGCTGGAAATACAATCAAATACTAGTCAACAATGATAATTCTTCTTGCCAAGGTTAAAATTTTTTCAAGCAAGCTTAAAAAGAGAAAGTTTAGGTCATTCCTTGGTGATCATCTAATAAAGCTTTCGAAATTAAGGAAAGAGATTGACAAGGCCATTGAGCATATATTAAAGACCACAATGGAGGAGTGTTCAATGAGTGAAATAGCTCTAAAGTGCGATTTAATCCCCTATAAATCTAGAAGATGTCAAGCCGAAAACGTTAAATCAAGCGCTTCTTGGGAGGTAACCCAAGTGTATTTTAATTTTTAATTTCAATTTTGGGTTTTAACATTTGTTTTTATTTCTTGTAATTTATTAAAGTAATAAGTTATAACCTTATAAACCATGAAAAAAGAATTGGAAGCAAGGCCAACAAAGAACGGCTAAGGGGAGTTCAAAAACCAAAACAATCCCAAGAGTGGTAGCAACTTGGGGTCGTGGCCCCAATACTTGAAAATTTGCAATTCAAAAACCCAAGTTGTAAGGTTGCAGCGCTAAATGTCTAGGTCACGGCACCACTTCAACCCTATTTCAAATCACATCACAATTACCCCTTAAGCCATTTTAAACACCTTCTCACTTTCTCCAATCATCCCTATACCTTTTAAACATTAAATTATCACCAAATTTCACCTTAAACATCTTTAAACAACATGGCTCATCAAACTTCATGTTTTTTATCACTTAAAAGCTTTAGGCACTAGCTCAAGCAATAATTTTTGCCTCGTAATTTGAGCATCACTGTACTAAGCCATCATTTCAAGAGACGTTTCTTTGACTCACTCTTATTTTTACCATAATAGAAAATTTTAATTTTAATTTAAATGGGAACACATTATTCAATGTTCATTTCTATGTTTGATCATGCTTACTCCTTAATATTATTTTTTTTAGTTGTTATGTTCTGCATGCAATTATTTTTTAAATTTTTTATTAGTCGTGAGTTGATTGAATGATTATTAATCAATGATATGAAACAAAAATATAATTTCAAATCTTATAATTATTTGCTTGGTAATCTAAGATAAGTTTGGCACGTCATTTTGTGACTACTTGACATTTCAAGTATGTAGTTAGGATAATTTAATTTTTTATGTTTACTTAGAAGATGTTTATGCATAATAAGATTACTTAAGGTCTCACAAACATGCTAGAACTGGTTTGAACATTACTCAAGGTGAAATCTAAGGCATACATAATCTACAATATGATTTTAGGTTATCTTTAAACCGTTTGAGCATTTTAAGCTAAGTTTTTTTTATATTTTTACCCCTAGTTACCCTTGTTGAGCCTAATAACTGCTTTTCTTTGCCAAACACATCAATACATTAGCCTTTATTTTAATTATCCTTCATCATACCTATCATGTTATAGGCATGACATTCATTTTAGAGAGTTATATGGATTTTGAAAATAAAGAAGTGAATTAAAGAAGGGTTGTGGGTTTGGTTGTGGATTTTGGTTGTTCAAATATTGTAAAGCTTAAGTTTAGGGGTATAATAACTTTTAAAAAATTGAAAAATAAAAAATATTATATAGGTTGAGTTTGCTATACTCTTAACTTAGCAAAAGAAAAAAGATGAACAAAAAAATAGCAAGGAAATCAAAGAAATAAGTTTAGGAAAAAATTGGTGAAAACAAATGGTTCCATTTAAGTAATCTCTAGAGGAATGTGTATTTATGATGTGAGTTGAGCTAAAATTGATCCAATTTATCCTACCTTCACCCTAGACAAGCATTACAAGCTAGATAAAGTCTTATTTTATCATTGATTATGTGTGTGCCTACATTAGTAGAGAGTGATGCCAAAAAAAAAAACCTATGGAATGTTAATTAAGTAAAAACTCATAAAGACCATTTCATTATCTTGTGTGCATTTATTAATTTGAGTGCATGTGACTAATGATTTTAGTTATGAACACACATACCAAGTAGATCACTTATGTATTATAATAAGTATTGAATTAACAAGTTAAACTATTATAATGTTTAAGTTTTCCTTGAAACTGGTAGTTATGAAAAAGTTTTGAAAAAGTTTAGTGTCTTCCTATAGTTATTGTTTTAGTTTTTAATTGTCTCTCCTTACTTAAAGACGAGTAAATACTTATGTTTAAGAGAATTTGATAAGTGCATTCCATACCATACATTGTTTAGTACCCTCTAAATTCGATATTTGCTTGTTTTAAGTATTAAAATGTGGTCACTTATGCATACATTGTTGCCTTGTAGGTTCTACATAACTAAAGCATAAAAAATATCAAAATGTAATGAAAAAAGAAAAAGAAGTCATCTTACAAAGCGTCCAAGTTGTAGCCCCAAGACAAGTGAAGAAATCAAGACTAGGTGTTATGGCTGTAACCTCAACTCTTCCGGGTTACGGCTTCACGTTAGATAGAAACTTGGGTTGCGACCCCAATTCTTCTGAGTTGAGACCCTAAGTCAAGAAAAAAAGTGGTGCCAACTTCTTTGGCCGCAGTGACGCCACCTGCATGTTTAATTTGGAGGGAATATTTTAGAGAGATCTATAAAAAGGAGATGAAAGGTCTCTTTTGAAGAGAGAAGATGATGAAACTTAGAGAGAAAACTAAGGGTTTTAGTAAGAGAAACATGCTTGGAGCTTGGTTGTGGGAGACCATTGAAGATTGAAGGCCTCCAAAGACTTCTTCAACTAGTATCTTTATCTCATTTACTTTAGTTTCAAGTTTATATTTGTAATTTATTTTGTTTGAAACATGGTTACTTCTATGAACTCTTAGACTAATGTGTTTGTGGATTTAACTATGAATAGCTAGATTTTATGTTCTAGGGCTCGATGTAACATTAATTAATATTATGTTTTGATGAGTTATGTTGATTAATGATTATCTTGTGTTTATCATTTATGCTTTGTTTGAGTTTAATGCTTCAAATTGGATTGAGAGATTGATTTGATGATTTAGAATTGTGAGTTATGTGCTTGAAAAAGTTTAATCCTGCGTTGAAATTAAAAAGCATAGCTTTAAAATTTTATTTAGTTGAGAAACTAATAGAAATAGGGTATCACTTAGGAGTAACTTAATGCATGTATAGATAATAAGTTAGATAGGAATATCAATTTGGTTGTATATTTATAGGATCTTATTTGATGTTTGAGAGAGATAATGAGATTAGTTCTAAACTCTTGATTAATAAATTCAAATGATTAGCTATTAATCATTAACTATAAAGAGCATAAGAATAATGGAGTGAAATCAAGACCCCATAACCCTTTATCATAAAATTTTTATCTCTTTGATTTACTAAATTATTTATTTTATGCGTATTTAATTTTATAATTCAACTTAGTCTTTGAATTAGCTTAGATAAAATTAAGTTGTCAACACTATAGTATTTAGCATTAATTTAAGATATCAATCCTCATGAAAACGATACTCACTCATTACTTTATTACTCAATCACGACCCATGCACTTACGATTATAATTTGCATATGTACAAATTCACGAACAATATGCATCCACTCAACAACTCCATGTTGAGACCTAATAGCATCAACTAAGCACATAATCTCAATTATGCTTTTCACTCTATAAACATTTAGATATATTTTGTATTCTTTCTTTAAAAGAAGTCACCAAAGATCTGCAACTTCAAATCTTATTCACATACTCATTGTATCTTTACTCTTTTTTGTCTTTCTCTATTACTTTTCTATCTTTATTTTTAACTTTACAATCATACTACTATACTTTGGCTCTTAATATTATTAAATTGATATATCAAATAATTATTAAATAATAAAATAATATAAATTTAAAAATCATCTATTATATCATTTCATCACCTAATTATTATTAACACTTCATTTAAAATACCATTTAGAAGGTACACCATTATAAAACGTAATAATGCCTATTGTGTTTCAGTGTCTAAATTAGTTTTAGTTACACTGTAGTCCGAATTTCTATGCCAAATGAACAGTGTGTACTATTGATGTTAAGAAAAATTAACTGTACAAGCACACAGAGAGACCGGAACGGAGATGGTGACCCAGTTCATTCGACCAATGCGTGAATCTCGCCTTCATTTCCGACTTCTGTTACTCCCTTCACTGAAAATTAGAGATCATGATTTGGTAAGAGAAGTCATATAAGGCGGATGCTTACTGTTGATTAGTCGGAATCATTTTTCTAAAGATTGTTCAGAAACATTCAAACAGGTTTTATGTGGATTTTTCTCTCATTTTGCCGTCTCAATGAAGAAAATAAGCATATCATGTTTGGTTCACTTCCCTTGACCACACAAGATGCCAAATGTTTTGCTGTTAAATGATGTATAAGTGGGAAAAATAAATCTTCTATTTGGCTGTAAATGACAAAACATTAACCTAAGGCGATGAATGAAAGGTTTAAAATAAAACAAAATTAGTTTATTAAATAATATTAGCTGTTTATTTATATAAATTTAAAATTAACTTAATTTTTATACAATGACATGACACAAAGAAGTGGGGATTTGACCCACCAATTTATTATTGAAAAGAAAGAAAGGAATTAGAAAAACGTGTCAAAATCAACATTATTGTGATACTCAATTCAAATTTTTGGACTGATTGAAGTATCAAATAATATAATTTTAACAGCTTTCTTCCTCTTTGTTTTTTCAATACAAATTGGAGGGGTCATTTATTTTGTACTCGAAAACAATATATATAGACTAGAAAATGGTCTGTATTCTTTCCCTTAAAGGTGTTAAAGTAAAAAGTAATGTTATAATTTTTAAATATTATTTTAAATTAATTAATATAATAATTATTAAATAATAAAATAATATAATTTTTAAAATTATAATTATAATATTTTATTATTTAATATATTATTTAAAATAATATTTAAAAAATATAATATTATTTTAATATGAAATACTAAACTTACACTTTTAGCCTGTCATTTAATATAAAATACTTCTACTTAATTTTAGAAGTAAGAAACATAATGTTAACATATTAATAATAAAAGATTGATAGTATATTTATCTATGAGATTCCGAGTTTAATCCCTCTTTCCTCATATTAAACAAAAAAGTAAGAAACATAAATTATTTAATAAATAATTTTTTTTTTACTTTAAAATTAGTTGTTTATCAAACAATCATTTAATTCATTCTATAATTAGTACATCCACATCATAAAAATTAGGGATATTATCATTAATACCTTTGAGGTATGATTTAATAACAACAATATTTACAGATTTGAAAAATTAATATTTATATTTAATTTTTTGTCAAAATAGGCACGATTGTTAAACGTCAGTGATTTATCATTAAAATTGACAAATTCAAGGATAATCACGTTTTTTCACTTTTAAACATTTAAAATTAAAAAATTTTAAAAGTAACATAACTAGCCAAATGGCTACCATTCTAGGTGGCCATTTTGGCCACTAATCCAGTGACCAAAATGACAGTTTGAACTAGCGACCATTATAGTCACTTGGTTCAACGGCCATTTGGCCGCTTATCCAGTGACCACTGGTGCAACCAACAACCATTGGAATAGAAGGCCAAATGGCTGCCTAGTTCAGGCATCCATTTGGCCTTTAAACATTTTTTAACTTTTTAAAAATATTTATTATTTTTTCTCATTTATTTTTAAATTTTTTTTATTTCATAAAATTTTAATTATATAATTTTAATTATTTTTAAATTTATGTTTAAAATTTTAATTTTGATTTTATTATTCATTATATTTAAAAGTCCAACATTAAAATTTACATAAGTCAACTTCATTAACCGTGTAGGAAATTTGTTAAACTTAACGAAATATTCCTAATGTTTAGGCAGTAGTGCCTATTTTGACCAAAAACATTAAGCACAAACATTAGTTTTATAAACCTGTAATTATTTTTGTAATTAAACTATACCTCAAGTGTATTGACAATAATATCCCTAAAAGTTATATCTTTAAAGTGACATTATCTCTTTATACTAAATTGTTTGGGGTCTAAAATAGTTTTGTATTAGGCCTTTAAATACCTAAGAATTTATTTAAATTGAGGAGTTGATTTTTAGAAGAAATTATTGGCAAGAGATAGGTTAGGTTGAATTTTTTAGTTTTGGTGGATGAAGAGTTGATTTGTAGGTAGCGGGGTGCAAATGATGTTAGAACTGAACTGGTTGCAAATATTATTGGAACTGAGGTAAGTGAACTTGTATAACACAAAAATAGAGTTGGTGAAAGACAAGTGCTGACAATAGCAATAATCATTCGATGCTCAAGTTAGATACAGAAATCGATGGCATACATTTCAATAGAATTTTGCCCTCGAAATAATTGGAGAATAAGGAGAGAAAAAGTTTTCTTAAAGATTTTCAATGTTTTGTCTTTTATATGTGCAAAAAGTGAATGTATATAATTTAACCTTGAGAGAGTGATGGCCTAGAGAACATCCCACTCAGGGTGACTCGTAGCGACTGGTGATTGTAACCTTTACTTTTTGTAGGGGCGCTTTGAGAAATATTATATCTAAGGCAGCTTCGGTAATTATGCTATGCAAGCTTAGAGAACAAGTAGCCTTCTAGTTTGGTGCTTTCTCTAAGAAGCAAGGGCTAATAAACCTTACTTTTACCCCGTCTAGTGTATGCTCTCTTTAGTCCAATGAAGGTCTTATCTTCCTACCAAAAAGATACAAAGCATTGAAACATACTAGCGTAGAGGCATATCAGGGACCTTCAAGATTACATCATTGGGACCTTATCTATTTCTCTTTCTAACTATCCTTACTTAGTTTTTGAGGAATTTGTAGTTGTGGGGCTTTAATGATAACGCGCCAATTTGAATGGCCTTGTTGGAGTATTTTTTTGATCATTTGACTATCATTTCAAGTCTAATGTAGAGTGAGGCTTCATTGAAGTATTAGTTTAAATGGGTGCAATTTATTTATCACTACATTTAAGGCAAATATGTTATTCATTTATGACCCAACCGACTTCTTAGAGTAGTGGACTTTTAGTAGCCTTACGGCTTTCCTAATGTTGGTTTACTTGCCATTAAAAATATCTTAACACAAATAAATTCTAACATTTATACAAATTTATTATATAAACTAATATAATGAGATATGACTAAAAATTGATAATAAAATTAATTTTTTTAAAAAAATTTCACCCTTAATAATTATATCATATCAACATTGATTACTATATGTTGGTGCATAAAATGCAACATAAATGACATACCTAAATGTTGATGCAAAAGTTAATAGGAGTTAACGAAGTTGTACTATTATTTTTGGTTGGAAAACAATCTCAAAGGGAGAGTTTCTTCAGTTCACATAGTTAGTAACCATTTATTATAAAGATAAAACCTTTGTCGCAATTGGTTCCACCAATTAACTTACTAATGTGAAACGAAATAGTGGTTACCATATTTAGTAACCATTTATTATAGAGGCCCCTACCAATTCATGTAACTTAGTATTAAATAGATTTAGGATCGATCAATCTAAAATATAAATATACTTTGATATTTATGTAAACTTTATGGACAAGTTTACTTGACCCAACTATAGTTAGATGGCATGATTACAATAATTCTCTTTACCTTGCTGTCAAATTACTTTCAGGAATTTCAACCCTTTGAAATGGTCTTTTGTTGGGTTGTCTTGATTGTTTAGGCTATCTTGGTTGATCTGACTATCTTGGTTGATCAAGATGTCTTAGTTGATCCAGTTGTGGAGCATCTGAATGTCCTTAGATAGTTGCCTAACAATTTAAAATTGTAGTTAGTCTTGTTATTTACAAGTAACTTAAATGGATAACATTAATATAATCATATTACCCAGGCTGATGGTTCATTCTTACATCCTCTTTTACTATGCCCAAATTGATCATAATGACTGCATTTCATTATTCTTTGGCTTTATCTTTATCCAGGTATATTTTTACCTTATTCTATCTTTTCACTGATCTTTATGTTGGAATTTGTGCTTACGTGTCATCCCTTTATGTATAAATATTTGTTTAATATTTATACTAGTATTATTATTTTATTAAATCGCTAATTATATTTATATATGGTAAGATGCTTGTAACATTTCAGACATTGTACCATCTGAAAGAGTTCAAATCTGGTCTAAATGAGTTTAGATTAATGCTAAGAATTAGCAACGCTAAGAGTTATAAATGTTGAGAGTTGGCACTGATAAGAGTTATTAGCTTATAAGAGTCAGCGATATCTAAAGAGTTAGAGCTTTATCTGAAATTGGACAAAGACCTAAGAATATATTAGTAATGACGTAGTTACAAAGAGTTGTAAATAGTGCTAAGAAATATCATTATACAAATATGTTCTCAAATATTATGATCCTAATCTATCTTCACTGATGTTGGTCTGTCAGTGAATACCTTAATAAATATATAGATTGGTGTATGTCTATATCTGGATGGTATAGATGGTTAGTCTTAACAAACCATGAGTTTAATGGAAGCTCGTATAGAGATACAAGTATTCAATAAGGACTGAATATTGAATAGACTCACAAAGATCTCCAATAGACATCCCATAAAGTCATCAATGGAGGGTCTTTTGAGTTGAGTAGTATTCGTGGTCCTTTGAGCTGAGCGCCACTGTGGGCTTGTGAGTTATCCACCATACTTTGGTTTCACACATGTCAGAAACCTTTCATGGTCTGACCGCTGGATATCGCTGGGTATGGTCCGATGCTCATGGAGTCTGGTGTGCATAGATATGGGATCCATCAGCTCATTTGGGTGAATAGTATATCCTAATACTTTATATATTATATTTCAAAAAGTCTTATAGCTATAAGCAATAATTGTCGAGAAAAAAGTTTAACCCTAGGAAAAAATAATATTACAAAAGTGTTTGAGAATATTATTTATTGAAATACAATTCTAGAGATAAGTTTTCGATCGGGCATATGGAGATTTGACGATGTTGATCTATATCTCTGCTCTACTCTGGTATAAATGATGGACGGATTATATGAATATGTTATAACTTCAACTTGTATGGTCTAACGCGTCATTTTATAATATTCGTAACGTGTGTGTGAGGCATCGTTCACGGACGTATGGAGGAGTTCCATATAACAATTCAAGCGTGGACCTAGAGAGTCTCACAATATGAAGTGTACTCATTGTGCACTGGGGCAGCATAATGGATTGAACAGTTCCATCCTAGAAATTCCAGCAAATCGAAAATATATTTAGGGGTTTCTCGGGTTGTGCACTTGTTTAGACTTAAATGTTAAGTATATTATTTAATTAGTTGACAAGAGTTATTAACTAATTAGATATTAATAAGTGGCACAATTTTATTCCATGAATTATTTTACTGTGAATTCAACCATTTACCATGTTAGTAAAATCAAATAAGATAAATATTAATTATTCAAATAGTTTTTGAATAATTAAATAAATGTTATTTAAATAAATAAAATATGATTTTATTTATTTGATATTTTATTCCTAAATAAAAGACATACCTAATTTGAGAAACATAAACTAAATTAAGTGGAGCACCATTGTAGTAACCAGTATCCATAATCGGTAAGAATATGTATATTTATATATATAAATATACGTATTTTATTTGTATGTGGGTGATCCTTGATTTATATATTGTTATTAGTAGTGTTTTTATAGGTTAAGGATATACTATTAGTATTGGGTTTATTTGCAAGACTTTGAAATTATTTTAGGGACTAAATTGTTATACTTTGAAAGTTTTGGGGGTGAATTCGTAAATACCAAAAATTAACCACTTAGTATAAAAATACACTTTTAAAAACCCTAATTCTCTCATTTTGGTCGAGCTACCCATTTTTAGAGAGAGAAGAGAGAAATAAAGGAGAGAGAAAGAGAAGAAGAAGAAAAAAAAGAAGAAGAAAATGAGAATTTTGGATCTTTAGAGGTATATCACAACTAATTATCAATTTATTGGTGTTAATTAAGTTAATTTCTTTAAGTTTTGATTTCTGGAAATATGTATAATTAAGGATTTGATGTGTATTTCGTTTGATGTTGTGAGAATTGATGATGATCTATAAGATAGTTTGATAAATCATGATGAATTATGGAATTTCTGCTGGATAACCTCTTGATCTAGGAATTTTATAAATTGTTGTGATTCGATTCTGGTTTTGAATTTTGAGTATATGAAATTAGACATGTTTAGGATCATCTGAGACTTTGAATCGACTGAAAATCTCGGAAATTGAATTTGTAGTGAATTTACCAAAATGACCCTGGAATTCTGGAAATTTCATGTGTAAACAGTATGATACAGTGGAAAATAATTTTTGACCTGCTGAATGATCTTTAAAAATTATGAATTTGTGGAATATGATAATTTTATATGTCTAATATGATATACTCGGAATTGAGAATTTGGATCAATGTGGTTGAAGTGTTATGAATTTCTAAAGTGTATCAGCTCATTGTAGTATTTGATTAACAGATTTTTAAAGTTATGAAATAAAATAGTTTTAAACTACTTTTGGCATTTATTTGGAAGCCAAATATTTATCATGGACTTAGATATGTGTCAAGAGTAATTATGTGGTATTTTTATAATTTTTGAGTTAGTATATGATTTTATAAAATTGGGAGATTGAATACTGTTCAGTAAGTATCTTGATCCTGTCAGGTTTGTAGTTTGGATTCGATGGTGTGTATGGAATGTATTGTGTAGGAATTTTGATATAATATTCATATATAAGAAGTATATATGAGTCAAGAATGATATATTCTGATTTCGGAGTAATTGGACATCATTTGATGTATTAGAAATTTTTGTTAAGTGTAAGTGGTCAGAATGACAGGTTTTGAGAAACCAAATATTTAGACCAATTTGATGTGATAAATGCATTGTGTATAATTTTGTAAGCTATTTAAAGTATTTTGTGTGAATTGTGAGGCTTATGAAAGGATTAATCTCCATTGATAGGTTAAGGAGATTTAAGCCTTGTAGCTGAAAGTGTTAAGAGGTAAGTATACTAGACTTACTACTGGAATCACAATAAACATAATAATTGTTTTGTATGATTTTGTAAATGGGGTTAAGAATATGTTTATGATATGTCAAAGTATATTTTGATATTAAATGTGAATATATGTTTATAAATGTGAGCATTGACATTGAGCATGGACATACATGTGTTTTTGAAAGTGAGCTTTCCAAAATAAGATGCGTTTAACAAAGAAAGCTTTTGAAGTGTAATATGTCCATGAGAAATATTTTGTGATTTGAGGGTACTTGAACTCACTGTTAACTTAGTAGGCATTTTATGTGATTTGTGGAGCCTTTATGTGTGGCCTTTCCTTCGGGATTGGTATATGTTATGTGTTCCGTATGTAGGGAGGATCCTATTGGTACCTAAAGGAAGTGTGAGTCATCACATTCGTGTGGTGGCGTATTGGTACATGTGAGAGGACTCACCGATGATCAGGGTGAGGGTTTGGCTTTTACCTTCGGGCATAAGCGTTATATATGTGTGATTTAAAGACCTCACTTGTACTATTCCTCTCATACGGTATGTCACCTACGAGTGACATTTGGCTCATTATGTGATATGTGATATGTAAGTCCTACTAAGTAGTAGTTGAGCGATGGTATTCCTATTATGTGTTTTGAAAGAATGTGTAAGCGCTTACATGATATGTGATTTGATAAGATTATGATTTTGATTGATCACAGCATATCATACATATGCATTGTGTACATATATGTATTTGTATTTGATATATGAAAAATTAGTATGCTTACTGAGTTTTATACTCATTATAGTTTATGGTGATTTCAGGTAAATAAGGTACATGTGTGCTTAGCGGATTTGGCAAGGCTTCTGCTGTTCCTTGGGTTCCCTAAGTTGCTAGGTTGTTGTGTGTTTCATTTGGGGACACGTGGGATAGGATATTTGGTTTGTCCCTATTGAATAAATACTTATGTATTATTTCATTGTGTGTGGATTGGATTTGGTTTAAGTTTTATAAAGTGTGGTTATTGGATGATTTGAAGTAAGAATTTGCAATGGATATATTCTGGGCTCCCGGTAACAAAGTTGCTACTGGTGACGTAGTAGAGTGTTATTCTATGAGAAAACTCTGCGTATCTCCGGTTTAATAATAAACCCAGTCATAATTCAATTGCTATAATTCTGAAAGAAATTGAAATGAATGTTTAAATATTGTCAAGAGAAGTTTATATTTATATGTTAGGTTATGGTTGATTTTAGTGTTGAACTTACTAGCAACTTGCTAAGGATTTCTGTGTTGAATGAAAGTTGAAAATTTTGTGTAATATTATTTATGAGTGCACATGCAGTGAATGAATGTAAGTGATGTCGTGTGTCGGATCTTTTGGGTCTGGGGCGTGACAGCTATTAGTGGTATCAGAGCTAAGATATGATTCTGTAGACTTTTAAGTGTCGAGTCAAGGGAACCGAGCAGATGCCAAATCCTTAGGATTGTATTTGTAGCTTTGTTGTGTAAAAGTTTGACATATTCCTTAAATTTTGTATGATTTTGTGAAGATGACACATTATGCAAGAGCTGCTAAGACTGTTGTTGTTGTTGTGGATAATGGTACCTTGTGGATTTTAATGTTACCATTTAGATTTTTTATTTTTTTAAGTTATGACTAATATGCTTAGTAAGAATGATGTTGAATATCTTATAATGATAATTTGCATGTCGTAGAGCAAATTGAGATAATTTTCTCAATGACAAAATGTAGAGAAATAAAGTATTGAAGACATCAATTGAAACAACTTTTATTGAAAAGGAAAACAACAACAATAGCAGCAACAAAAATACAATAGAGGCTACGGAGTGAGATTTAAGTCTATTTTGCGCTTCTTCTGACTGTCATGAGTAGACCAATCTAACTGATGCAATGTTGGATTAGACAGAGGAATAAAATACTGCAATTGATCAATCAGTTGATCAACAGTTAGAGCTGAAATAAGAATCCGTCGTGCTAGAAGTGGGATGAATTGTGTTCCCGCTGCATAGTCAAGAAAAGATATCAACCCGTCGTAAAAACCATTAACATTTAACAAACCAATGGGTTTTCGGTGGATTTGTAATTGTGCCCATGAGACAATTTGAAAAATTTCCTCCAAGGTCCCGAAACCTCCTGGTAGAGCTATAAAAGTATCCGCATGCCTAAGCATTTGAGCCATTCGCTCGTGCATAGATGAGACTTGTAACTCATCCCCAATTGTTTTTCCTACAACATTTTCAATAGCTAGAGGTTTTGGAATGATACCCAAAACTCGACTACCTTTATTGTGTGCAGCTTTTGTCACAGACCCCATTAACCTTCGGTTACCTCCTCTATACACTAAATGTATATTTCGCTCAGCTAATACCTTACCAAGATTTTCTGCAACTTTTGTAAACTCTTCAGTATTCCTAGGGTTGGATCCACAAAAGACACAAATTTTTGTGAATCGACGAGCTGAGGTTTCCTCCATTGTTATGCTCACCCTAATCTTTGAATATTTTTGAGTTTGTATAAGGATGCAATAATAATGTATTTATAGAGAAACAAATTGATAATAGCTGTGGAGCATATGTGTAAGTATGTTCAAGTATATATTTTTCTCGATTCTTGTGAGGTAAAACAAAAAAAAAAGAGAATGAGTTTTACTTTATCATTTTATAAGGGACAATAGGTCGCAAAATCTTGAATAAATATATGTTGATATGTAAGTGTGATAAAAATTGTGTCGGAAGTGTGATAAGTTAGGTAAGATAATTAAGAAAAGTCAATAAAGGCCTATTTCATGGATTTAGGGACTTAGCCATTTTGGCACTAATGGTCGACAATACATCAATGACTTAAAGACTTTTTGAGCTAACAATTGGACTTTGGACATGAGGCCAAATTAACTTTATTAATTACAAAGATTTTGTGGTCTTAACATTAATTTTTAGCCGATAGATTAAAAGCAGATATGAAGAAAGATAAAGCACACTTGACATAAAGATAAAGCAGTAATCAGTCTCTCTTTGATGTGATAGAGCAACATGGATCTAGTTTCTGTGAAAATAGAAACAACAATGTAGGTCAAAATGAGTCTCCTTGGTCGCTTTCATCTGTGTCGTATCCGTGAGAGAGGAACTTATGGAGTTGTTGTTCCCATACATTGAATGAGGGCTCTGGCGGAGTGGAATGTGGGTCTACCATATCTTGATCTTCTCCAGGTGAGCTGGTCTGGATGAGGGATGTGCTGGCTTCCTCTTGGATTTGGGTGTCGGTTGGATAAGGTTGGGAGTCTTGAAAGAGGGATAAGTCAAGATTGGGTTGGTGTTGGTCAAGTTCTGTCGGGACAACTGGCTGAGATTGAGTAGGTTCTGTCGGGACAACTGGCTGAGATTGGGTAGGTTCTGTCGGGACAGTTAGCTGAGGCCATTGGTGAAGGTTATCCATTGCTTGTCTGTATCTGGCATAATAAGTCATGTTTGGGATATGGTGATGATGAGTAGAGTAATCTGTATTTCTGAGATGTGAAAGATGATATTTTTGTCTTTGTTGGAATTTGAGTATATTGGAAAAATTCAGGTCTTCTGTAAAGTCAGCTTCAACTTGTTCCCAAGGTGCAGCATCTTCTGAGGAGATCCAAACAGACGGAGGAATTATTTGATTTTCCTGAGCAAGAATTCTTTCAAGTTCTCTCTTTTGCTGAATTACTTCTTCAGGCCAGAGCTTAATTGATCCCTTTAGTGAAAGGGTAAATGTGAAGTAATCCTTAACAGTGGGGTAATAATGAATCTCGTGATCTGAAATAATCATACCCTTCCGTTGGAGAAGTAAGACTGACCAAAGATGTTGTCTGGGGACTGCAGCATTTGTGTTGTTTGCAATCATGTATTGAAATTTAGTTATCCACCATGTCTTTGGGTAAAACCATTGGAGAAAAATTAGGGCTGGATGATCTTCATCACATTTTTATAATTTTTGGAGGGTTCTAAGTAATGGGAATTCCATGGCGATTGTATACAGATCCAACAGGTACCATAACAAGTAAAGGACAGGTTTGGACCATTGGGAAAATGGGAAAAAAGAGTGCAGGTGAAAGAAAGGGTATTCTAAGTTGAACAAAGGGCCACCAAGAACTGTGAGGCCGTGTTCTTGGACTGCTAAGATGGCGTAGTGTCTGATGAATTCTTTGGCACGGGAATGGAGTGTTCTGGTTTTGATTAGGTCTGGAAATTGTGGTGGAGAAAAAGGAACAGGAGGAGTTATGATAATGGGATTCATTATGAAGATGGTAAGAAGGTTGGTTTTATTTATTGCTAGAAAAGTGATTATGAGGTTTAGGCTATTTATAGAGTTTTATGAAAGAAAATCAATAATCGTTTTGTCCTTTCCTTTTACGTGGATGACGTTAAAGGAATAGTTAAAAGAATCATATTTGCCATCGCAGTAATTGTGCTAGTAGAATCTTTTCTATTTGAAATCGAGCATATTAGAAAAAGCAGACATGTCAATCTCAATGAGAAAATGATGTCCAATAAGGTGGACTATTTTTTTTAAGAGTTAAAGTAAGAGATATAATGTTAAGATCTATAGTTTAAGAATCAGTTGAACTAAAGGTCTTTTTATTGAAGTTGATTTTTGATCGTTTGAGATAATGCTTTCAATATTCTGATTTGAATGACAACTTAGTTGCGTAGAAATACTACATTTTTTTTGAATGATATCAAGGTAGTGAATGATATTATGACGTATGAGTATATGTTGAAGGGATTAAAATTTTTAAAGGAGTTAAGAATTTTATGTAAGAGATTAGTATGGGTATTCTACATCTATGTTATTCTTTAATGAATGAAAGGTGAAGTGTATAGATACCCATTAAATATTAAACGAATGGGAAAAAAAGAATAAAAATATGTGTGTATAATTTTATAAGTCCATAATGTGTGTCATATGTTTATTTTATGGATATATGTTTCGTACTCCTCTCGTATACTCAGCTATGAGCCAACTTAGAGATAATCTAACATATGAATGAGTATTTATTAGGATTTTGGACCATAATGAGCAAATCCTATATACAAGGAAAATTGCTTTGTAAATGTTTTATGAATAAACTATACAGTTGAAAAGGAAAATTGAGAATGAGAAGAAGAAATGAGATCTAAGTATCCTCATCTATGTGCTTAAGTTATGAATTTCGAGGACGAAATTCTTATAAGGAGGGGAGAATTGTAGTAACCAGTATCCATAATCGGTAAGAATATGTATATTTATATATATAAATATACGTATTTTATTTGTATGTGGGTGATCCTTGATTTATATATTGTTATTAGTAGTGTTTTTATAGGTTAAGGATATACTATTAGTATTGGGTTTATTTGCAAGACTTTGAAATTATTTTAGGGACTAAATTGTTATACTTTGAAAGTTTTGGGGGTGAATTCGTAAATACCAAAAATTAACCACTTAGTATAAAAATACACTTTTAAAAACCCTAATTATCTCATTTTGGTCGAGCTACCCATTTTTAGAGAGAGAAGAGAGAAATAAAGGAGAGAGAAAGAGAAGAAGAAGAAAAAAAAAAAGAAGAAAATGAGAATTTTGGATCTTTAGAGGTATATCACAACTAATTATCAATTTATTGGTGTTAATTAAGTTAATTTCTTTAATTTTTGATTTCTGGAAATATGTATAATTAAGGATTTGATGTGTATTTCGTTTGATGTTGTGAGAATTGATGATGATCTATAAGATAGTTTGATAAATCATGATGAATTATGGAATTTCTGCTGGATAACCTCTTGATCTAGGAATTTTATAAATTGTTGTGATTCGATTCTGGTTTTGAATTTTGAGTATATGAAATTAGACATGTTTAGGATCATCTGAGACTTTGAATCGACTGAAAATCTCGGAAATTGAATTTGTAGTGAATTTACCAAAATGACCCTGGAATTCTGGAAATTTCCTGTGTAAACAGTATGATACAGTGGAAAATAATTTTTGACCTGCTGAATGATCTTTAAAAATTATGAATTTGTGGAATATGATAATTTTATATGTCTAATATGATATACTCGGAATTGAGAATTTGGATCAATGTGGTTGAAGTGTTATGAATTTCTAAAGTGTATCAGCTCATTGTAGTATTTCATTAACAGATTTTTAAAGTTATGAAATAAAATAGTTTTAAAATACTTTTGGCAGTTATTTGGAAGCCAAATATTTATCATGGACTTAGATATGTGTCAAGAGTAATTATGTGGTAGTTTTATAATTTTTGAGTTAGTATGTGATTTTATAAAATTGGGAGATTGAATACTGTTCAGTAAGTATCTTGATCCTTTCAGGTTTGTAGTTTGGATTCGATGGTGTGTATGGAATGGATTGTGTAGGAATTTTGATATAATATTCATATATAAGAAGTATATATGAGTCAAGAATGATATATTCTGATTTCGGAGTAATTGGACATCATTTGATGTATTAGAAATTTTTGTTAAGTGTAAGTGGTCAGAATGACAGGTTTTGAGAAACCAAATATTTAGACCAATTTGAGCGATGGTATTCCTATTATGTGTTTTGAAAGAATGTGTAAGCGCTTACATGATATGTGATTTGATAAGATTATGATTTTGATTGATCACAGCATATCATACATATGCATTGTGTACATATATGTATTTGTATTTGATATATGAAAAATTAGTATGCTTACTGAGTTTTATACTCATTATAGTTTATGGTGATTTCAGGTAAATAAGGTACATGTGTGCTTAGCGGATTTGGCAAGGCTTCTGCTGTTCCTTGGGTTCCCTAAGTTGCTAGGTTGTTGTGTGTTTCATTTGGGGACACGTGGGATAGGATATTTGGTTTGTCCCTATTGAATAAATACTTATGTATTATTTCATTGTGTGTGGATTGGATTTGGTTTAAGTTTTATAAAGTGTGGTTATTGGATGATTTGAAGTAAGAATTTGCAATGGATATATTCTGGGCTTCCGGTAACAAAGTTGCTACTGGTGACGTAGTAGAGTGTTATTCTCTGAGAAAACTCTGCGTATCTCCGGTTTAATAATAAACCCAGTCATAATTCAATTGCTATAATTCTGAAAGAAATTGAAATGAATGTTTAAATATTGTCAAGAGAAGTTTATATTTATATGTTAGGTTATGGTTGATTTTAGTGTTGAACTTACTAGCAACTTGCTAAGGATTTCTGTGTTGAATGAAAGTTGAAAATTTTGTGTAATATTATTTATGAATGCACATGCAGTGAATGAATGTAAGTGATGTCGTGTGTCGGATCTTTTGGGTCTGGGGCGTGACAACCATTTTGTGATTAATGGTTAATTTTATTAGACCATTAAAATGATCACAAAAAAATATTTTGGTTGTTGGCCACTTAATCTAATTTTGATGGAGCACTTGTGAAGTATTGAGAGCACTAAAAATGGTTGAGTTTTATGTGTGTTAACAAGAGTGTGAATCAAAAAAATTCGTGCAAGGATTGAGAGGAAAAAGAAGAGTTGGTTTTGAGAGAGTTTTTCTTTGAAATAAGACTTGTGAGAAAAACCAAAGAAGAAAGAAAAATAAATCCTTCTTATTTTTCTTTCAACCAATACAAAACCTTGTTGTTGGAGATTATACTGTTGCTATTCTAGCTTCACAATCCCATCGAATTGTTGTGAACTAGAATTGAACAAAAGTGCACTTCAAGGTGAGCTCAAAGTTAGAGCAAAGAAATCCAGAATTTGAAATCTTCATCGGAGGTCTTCAAAGATATGTTTTATGTATTCTTAAGTTGTTAAGAATTGAAGTACATGTGTATATGTTGATTACATGATAAATTTCGCTGCCAAATTCGTGTATATGATACATGTGTTTAGTTTTTCAATATGTACACAATCATATGCATACACTCTAAAATATGTCAACACTTTAGCCTTCTAATTTTTGCTTTGACATGAGGAGGGTTGATTGTAAGCCCTTTCCACAATAGACCAAGCACTATGATCTAGTAAGAGGTGGTCAAATATGCTTGCATAGTCAGCTTAGGATCAATATAATCAACTAGACCATCATTTCTTATTGCATTTCAAGGCATGACATGCTTGTATAGAATTTTAGTTAATTGAAATGCTCTACAATTACAGGCCCCCTTATCTAAATTAACTATATAAGTTGCCCAATTTTCATCAATGACCTTAAATTCTCAATCATTTGCCCTTAGCAGTTTCACATATCTCCCTTGCCTTCTAGCTGCCTCAAATTTTCTATTAACAACTAGTGACAGTTTGTATTCATCCAACATCCACTTCTTGCCTTGTTTTAACCTCTTGTGCAATCTTCTCATCATATTTCTTCTAATGAACTCTAAAATAGTCAATATATGCTTATCTTTGAATACATTCAACCAACCATTCCATGACTCAATCATGCTATTGGTAGCATGGTAACACTTTGCTCCATCAACAAAATGATGCAATGCCAACTGACTTTTGTAAATATTTTTAAGATAGTTAAATGCATCTTCATCATCCTTCTTAGCTGTCCTGATTTGCTCTATATGCAAGGTCCACTCCTTCTCACTTGTGGCTCTAGTTGCTGCCCAAAATAGCTTTTTATATATTGCATAAAGATGTTTCTTTCTTAAGTTTGTATATATATGTCTACAGCAATGTCTAACTGTTGGTTAGTATCTATCTAAGGCAACCAGTATACCATTTTGCCTATCTATCATAAAAGTGACCCTGCTCTGGCTCTTAATGTCCATCCACTCACTCAGTAATGCTAGGAACCAACTCCAAGTTTTAGCATACTCTGAGCCACAAAACTCTACAACTAGTGGAAATATACCACTATTTACATCCAAACTCACTGCTAAAAGCAGCATTCCCCTATATAATCCCTTCAAATGGCAACGATTTAGGCTAATAAGCCACTTACAACCTCTTGTAAAACTAGTCTTCATAGCAGGGTAACTCAACATGAAGTTCTAAATTTTCAACGATCCTTATCTACCTCAATTTTGAATTTAACAAACACCATGGATTCCTTTGTTACAAAATCTTTGCATAAGCCCTCAATTTTAAATAATTCTCCTCATAACTCTCATACACATTCTTCAATACTGCCTTCTTTGGCCTAGATATTTTCTTCTTACTTGTGTGAAGATCATACTTATGAATCAGTTCATCATTCATTGCCCTAATTGGTATTTAGGGTTGCTCTTTAGAGAAGATTCAAACCCTCTTGCAATCTATTTGTAATAACCCTCTCTGTAAACTAATTTTCTATCATAACGTGTCTTCCTACAAGTTGTTGTATTCCAAATATTTTTATAAATTTCACAAGGGTTGTATTTATGTACCATGTGCAGCCATAATATGTACACGTAGCTCTAAACTTTTTTTTTCTCATTTTTGAGTCTTTTAAGCTCAAACTCTTCCTTAACATGGCAACAAATAATAACCCTTCTGAAGTGGTCTACATCATCAAAATCTAAGCCCATATATAGGTTGGTTTGCCTATCTTCACATTTGTCAACACCTATAACAAGCCTATAAACATCTTCATTTGAATCACTTTTTGTCTAGGGCCCATCTCTATCATCATATGAGTAATTAGATAACTTATCTTCCTCATTCTCTTCCAGCCCTTCTGTTCTTTCTCTATCCTCACCATCTCTTTACCTTAAATACTTTATCCTCACTTTGAAGTTCATCATCATCAGACCAATGAGCCTTATCAGTATCATTTGTTCCATCTTGACCACTTTCACTCCCTATTTGGGTTTGTACTGGGCTATTAAGAGGCGGCCAGAGGGGGTATGGGTATTTTCTATTGGTGGGTTTGGTATATTCTAATCAACTTGAAATAGGAATTCTGTTTGTGAGCTATAATGTGAGTCAAAATTTGATTATGTGTGAAATTGTGGGGGTTTTTTTGTGGATAATGGGCTGTTAATCAACTTATGATGGAGGGTCTTCTTTATCACATTATGGTTCATTAAAAAAGTTCGTAAGAGAGAGAGAGAACCTATGGCACTTTTTTTTACATACTTTTTTAGCCATTAAATCATTTTTCATTCAATGACTAAGATTAAAAATGATGTGTAATTATTGTATTTTTTAAAAAGTTATTTAATTACTATTGAACTCCACCATAACTATAATAATATTATTTTCTCTTTTATTCCACTTTCTTATTTCATTTTATTTATTTTTTCTCTCTCATATTAATACTCTCATCCCTTATATTGTACATATATCATATTTAACTTACTTTGACAACAACTTTTTTTTTTTAAATTGAATTTCTAAATTTTATAGGTTATCTAAGACTCATCTTTAAAATTATTCTCTTGTTATTTTTTTAAAATGTGTTTGATTATTTCTTTTTAATATCATTCCTTCAAAAAATTTATTTTATATTTAATTAATTTGTAAATTTATTGTTATTTTTATGTGAAAGTCAAAAACTTCTTCAAACAATTAACTTGAAAATGTTTATTATTCAGAAAAAAAAATATAATGCAGAAGCCATAAATAATGAAACTCGGTTATGAGGTATGCTCTGGCACAACACCCTGAACAGCCCTTTGCCTTGGCGAAATTTTAGTTGCCTAGCCTTTTACATAACGTAGTGACAACTCCTGAACAGGATTTGGAACCAAAAATAAAAATGAACCGAAAATGAAAATAACTCTTTTTTTTTAAATTCAGTCTTTCTGATACAGAGGATCCCTTAAGAAAGGGTAATTGTAGAGCATACTTGACTGGGTAAGTTTCTTTTAAAATTTAGAAAATGATCAACTCATTTTATGCCTTTTATACTTAAGAGAGACTTTAGAGAACTACCGGATGAGGATTTAGAAGCTCATGGGATAAGGAAAATTAGAGATTTTATTTCTTTTTTCTAGAGGATCTCTTACAAAAGGAAAGAGTAGCCTTATATAGCCTGGGACTCAAATACATATAAAGAAACTAGCTTTTGACGTGGCACGTAAACCAAGGAAAATAACTTTAAAAAGGAACAAACTTTTACTTAATAACGAACACGCGTAAAGGAAACATAATGTTTGGGCCACGTGATAATTGTGAGCACAAAGGCTCTGTTTTTTAGGACTGTTTTTATCACATGGCTTAGGTCATGAAGCTTGATCAGCTGGACCCACTGGGGCTTCCGTCATCATTGAACTGTTTCTAGGCACGCTTGGCCAGCCTGCTTTCATATTCTTCCATGAACTCTTCTAGGAGTTTGATGTCGTTATTGCTTTCATCATGAATTTTGGCTTCTTGTGGGGCTAACTCACGGGATAACAGTCTTGCTTCTTGTTGAGCTTGTGACTCTGTAAGTGGGGGTTGACCATCTTGGTACAGGAAGAGGGATAAATCTGGTGGTCCTGCAGGGGTTGGTGGGGCATTATGCATCTGAGTGTCTGTCTCTTAGGGTTCTGATGGGATGATTATGGGAGGAGAGTTTTCGTGATCAATTCTGGCTCGGTTGTACTGGTAGTACTGTTGGGTGTAGCGTTGGTGTTGTTCACTCTGTCTGTGTTTGTGGATGTTGGATGCTTGTTGGAGTCTGTATGAGAAGTCTTCGTCTGTGGTTTCCCAAGGGGCACAGTCTTCAGGGTCTATCCATACAGTTGGTGGGATGATCTGGTTGTTTTCTGTAAGAACTCTTTTTAGTTCTCTTATTTCTGCTCTATGGTTATCCCGAAACAGATGCAGGGGGTATGAAAACATAAAGTAGTCATTGACGATAAGATAGTAATGCACCTCATGATCGGATATAATTATTCCTTTACATTGGAAGAGATGGATGATATGAAATCTTCTGGGTGGCATTCTTGATTGATTGTACTGATGTATTAGCCTCTTGAACTTGACTAGCCATTGTTCACGGGAAAAAACCCATTGTAAGAATGTGATTGCATCGTGGCTAGACGAGACTAGTTCGAGCCATTTTTTTGTCTTTAGGACAGGGAATTCCATTGCAATGGTGTATGAATCTAACAAGTACCATAACAGGTAAAGAACGCTTTTGGATCAGGCTTCAAAAGGGATGACGATGAATAGGTAAAAAAATGGGTGGGTTAGGTTGAATAGCGGGGTGCCTAGAGTGCCCCATCTGTTTTCTTCAACAGCTTGGATGACGTACTGTCTTATGAGTTCAGTAGGGTTTGACCTGATAGTTCTGGTCCTGATTCTTTTTTCAAATTCTAGAAGGGAAAACGGGACTGGTGGATGGATGATGAAAGGTTTTAGAGGAGCAGCGGGGGAGGAGGCAAAGGACGAGGAGGCTGCCATCAGGAGGATGGTGGAATAGGTTTTGTGTTTTGGCATTTTGATCGTGTATTTGGTAGTGATGTGGTTAGTGAGCGAGTTATCGGTATTTATAGGGTTACGGGAGAGGAAGTCTACCACTGTGTTATCTTTGCCTATGATGTGTTTTACTTCGAATGAGAAATTAGAGAACCACTGTTGCCACCTTAGCAGTTGCTGGTTTGGAATGCGTTTCTGTTTGAACTTTAGCATATAAGATTGACATGTCCAGTTCGACCATGAATTTGTGTCCAATCAAGTGAAATTCAAAATTTTCAATTACCCATTTTACTGCCAATATTTCTTTAAAGGTATTGTGGTAGTAGAGTTCTGAGTCTGAAAAAGTCCCGCTTTTGTACCCGCAAATTAGTCTTTTTCTATTGGTTTCTTCTAGGAGGATGGCCCCCCAATAGTAGTCACTTGCATTTGTCTGTAAGATTCTCTTTCCATGTGATGGGATCTGTAAGGACGGCAGATCTGTTACTTTTTCTTTGAGCAATTTTACAGCTGACGTCTGTTGTTATTGCCACTGTGGAGGATTATTTTTTAGCATGTGAAACAGGGGCTTCGTAATCTGTGAGAGATGCTATATGAAATCCAACATGTAATTTATAATGCCGAGGAATTGTTGGATTTGGGTTTTTGTCAGGTTGTCGTCAGGGAATTTGGTCAGCTGTTCTGCAATGTGGGGTTAGAGTTCATATTGTCCATTCTTTATTCGTATCCATAGGAAATCTATTTCTTTAAGACCTGCGTGACACTTGGTGGGTGAAATCATGATGCACTTTTCTTATAGAATGCTGTCAAATCTCAAGAGGAGATTATAATGTTTATCAAATTTTTTTGAGAAAAGTAGAATATCATCTATTTAGATGAGGGCCTGGTCTTGAATTAGTTCAAAGATTTTCATCATTGTTTTCTGAAAAAGGGATGGGACAGTCTTTAGACTGAAAGGTAGGACGGTCCACTGGTAGTGGTGGTGAGGTGTGCAGAATCTTGTTTTGTGTCGGTCATTAGGGTGGACCCCTAATTGCCAGAATCCCGTTTTTAGGTCAAATTTCAAAAACACCTTTGCTTGTGCAATCCTTGAGAATAGCGCCTGCTTATTAGGTAGAGGGAACTTGTCATCCTGCAGAAAAGAGTTTACAGGTTGATAGTTAATGACCAATCTTAATTTTTCCCTAATTTGCTCGCTGCGTTTGTTGACGTAAAAGGCTTGGCAGGCCAACTGTGAAGAGTCAATAAGTCCATCTTGTAACAGTTGTGTGAGTTCTAAGTTGGCTATGTCAATATAGTTCGGTGGCATACCAGGGTGGCTAGCTTTGGTTGGGTTGATATGTTCGTTCATGTGGAAAGGTAGTCGGACAAAATATTCTTGATTTTTTCACAACGGATTGGGACATTTGAGAAGGAATTCAGAGTGACTGTTTGATGCAGAGTGGTTTTTGATTTGTTCAAAGACAGCGTTGAGAAGGGTGATGGAAAAATAGTTTGGGATGGTTGACCATGGTAAAAAATGGGCTTTGAACTTTAACCCATTAGGCTTGGTAAAAACTTTCTTTTCTAAGAGTTTTTGGATCAAATCAAAGCCTATGATCAGGTCTTTTCCTGGGACGTCCGAGCCTAATAATTTATGACGGATTTTAAGGTTTAGAAAGAACTGTAGAGAAATTATCTTACTGATCATAGATATAGTAAATAATTCATCATTGGCTGCTCGGAAGGTTTAGTGATAGGGTTTCCAGTAAGACTCGGGGAGGATGATTGGGTTGAGGATTGAAGCAGCAGCGCCAGTGTCAACTAGTCCGATTACTTTGATTGGCTTACTGTATTTGGATGGGTATAGCTGGAGTTCTAGCATCGGGATGAATATTGTGTGTAGTGGCTTGGATGGTATGGGTGACTGTGATGGCTCTGTTTGGATTTTTAGTGACTCCAAGACAGAGCTTGAGGTGGATTCTAATTCGGATTCTGAGTAAACAAGGATTGTGGCACTGTCCTCACAGCTTTGTTTGGACAAAAGAGATTCCAGGTCTGAATTGATGGGTTTGTCTTTTATAATGGCACTGATGGCCGACAACATATTTTTCCTTTTGTCTTTCTCAGGACATTATTTTGTAAAATGTCCTTTTTGCCCACAAATAAAACACTAGTTCCTTTTTTTTTGAAGAAAAGAAAAAACTGATTTTCTTCAAAAAAATCTCTTTTTGGACCTGGGTGGCCGGGAGAATGGTTGCCAGATTTTGAACTTCCGGTGATGATGCTTTTTCTGAGTTCTGCAAGAGCATTCTTTTCTAGGACATTTAATTTGCAAATCACGTCGTTCACAAGCCTTTTGGATTCTTTTGCTCGTGAGATCAAAATCTTTAAAGAATTTATGGCGTGCACATAACTTGTCTAGAGCTGATAAGACTGCCTGTTGGATTATTCCTATAGAGGAATTCTGCAGATTTTTGTTCTTTGAATCAAGGAGTTTTAAAGCCTCTTATCCCAATGGTTCCGGAACTGAATTAAGATAGACTTGTTTCAGATTAAGGTCATCAATTCCCAGAATGTAATATCTAGCTGTAGCTTTTTTGAAATGTAATTCAAGATCTATTCATTTGTATGAGCAACACTTCATCTTAAAGAATTCTTCGCAAGCTTTGTCTGTTATCTGGCCTTCTTCTCCGACAAATTCATTAAATAAAATACCAATGAATTGTTTAATTGAATCATTTTGTTGTAGCATACGCTGTCTATATTCTCTCAAATGGAGGTACCAGTATTTAAGTATTCCTTGAAATCGGATGATGACCTTTTGTATAACTTCATGGATGGTAACTTCAGCTTTTTGTTGCTCAGCTAAGCACCATACTTAGAACTAAAAAATGCAATCAACCCATTGATGAGGGCTGACGTTATCGAGATTTAGCCAGTATTTTTTCTCTGTGTTGTCTGGTCGCGATGATTGGGCTCGTCTTCGCAAGGGAGTTTCTACCTCGTCCATGGAGGAATCTGGTTCATGAACTTCTGTTTATAGTCTTGATGCCTGTGGGTCTGAGGGTGTGGTGTTCATGTATTGGGGTGGAATCAGGGAGGTCGTTGACCATGATATTGACTAAGAGGTGGATTCAGGTTCTGAGCTGTTTGTGGTGTTGGCATCTTGGTGAGGGTGAATAATTGATTCCTGGTGGCTGAAGGAAAAATGGATGTTATAAGGTTCGGGTTTTGATAAAATTTCGGGGTTGGGGTTGATAAGGTTTTAAAGATGGGTTCTATGATTGTGTCCGGGGTTGAGGCAGTGAATGTAGTGGATGGCTCAGAGGCATGCTTTTCTTTTTGTCCTTCTTTTTTGGGATAAGTGTAGAACTGTTACCAAAGATGGAAGGAGGCTTGGTACATGGTAGGGGTTGTGATGCCTTGGGCAAGATGTCTACTGGTTGCCACGGCTGAAAGATGTCTTGTTCGAGGCTTCGTAATTGGGTTTTCAAATGATTGATTTTCTTTTCCTGCTCTTGGAAGGGGAGACCGTGTTGAACCAGATCTAGCATATGTTCGTGTAGCATTTTAATCTCAAGTTTGAGTTTGTCTATCAACATCTGGTGGGTCGTGAAGCCATTGTCAATTTTGGCTTCTATCCTTGTCTGTGCTTCTTTAATTCTTTTAATAGCATTATTTTGGGCTACAACATTCTGTGACTGCCAGTTAAGAACTGCATCTGTAGGACTTGTTTGTTCAAAATTGCCATCTGCCCGTCTAGTGTTTGGTTGTTTTACTTTCCATTGCTAGACAGTGTTCTCTTCAGGGTTATGTTGGGGGGTTAAGGGAGGAAAGTCTGCAGGTGAGAACATACAGATTTGTGAAATAGGGTTTAAGGGATTTGGGAATTGAGGTTTCGGTTTGCATGTTGGTGGTCGTATACTCTTTCTGTATGGTTTACAATTTGGAATAGGGTTGTGATGTGGGGCAGAGTATGTGACATAATAATCAAATTTTTCAGACGGCTATCATAGGAGCCTGACATCTAGATCGCCATTATGATATCTTTTCTCGAGGGTACACTGGGAATGTTGCTTTTTCTTTTTCTATCTTTGTCTTTTAGCAAAGTTCTCATCGTCCGATCTGTCGTCTTGACATGACTGACAGTTGCAAAAGGGGTCCTAGTGGCAATGGCCATCCTCTGTCTTGAATTAGTAAATGGGTCTCCATTGTCCTGAAAAAGAGACAATAGGGACTGTTTCTTGTGGGTGGTTGACCGGGTTAAATATGAACTGGGTTGAAAAGGGTGGGGCTGAAGGACCCGGTTTCTCAAAACAAATCTTAGTTTGCCCGACCCGTCATTGGAAGAAATTATGGTTTGCAGTAGTTTGGGTGGCTAGGATTGTTTGTGATCTTGCTCGTACTTGGTTATCCATGTGTCTGGAAGGAGTTTAACCAGTTCTTCATTGGAGAGTTGTCTTGGCATATAGGTGCATATTGGTACCTTGTTGGATTCTACAGAGAGCAGGATAGCATCTTGACTGATGTGGGGTGTTCCAAAGTCCAAGACATGATTTTGGACTCGGTAGACCATTTAGTAATGAAGTGTGGCTGAATATGTGTTTTCTTTTGGTACTACCCTTGTAATGTGGATATGTGCTTTTAGGGTTGAAAATAGGTCAGGATCTGTAAGGGGCATGCAAAAGTTGGGGTACAGAGTGACTAATATTATGCCGGCATTTAATGTAGTTTGCATCGTGCTGATGCAGGCGTCTTTGTACCTGGAGAGTCGTCCATCAAGCAAAGCGATGCGGGCAACAGTTTCAAGCCCTTTTCGGCCATGGAGGGTTAAGGCAAATCGAATAATACCAAAGTGCATATGAGTGTAGTCTTGTTTTAACCAGTGGGTGAGAAGGTCCTCAGAGAATCTGAGGGTTACTACTTGTTCTTCGATTGAAGCGAGGAGGAGGTGTTGGTCAAATTTTATTGCTTGTACATATTCTTTGATTTTAATAGCAAAGCATATCTTCCAGAAGTAAGAGAAACAATTGCTCGAAAAAATAATATTATATTAAACTTGGTAGGAGAAACAATTGCTCGGAAAAATAATATTATATTAAACTTGGAACGAATAATAGTCGTAAAATTTGAAGTGCGGAGTAAAAAAGACAACACTTCAAAATAGTAAATGATTTGAGATAGGTTCAGCGATCCACAAAGGTAAGCATAGATACCCCTGAGATATGGATTCACATTCTAATTCTCCTCAATCCTCCCCTAAGTAAAGGTAAAAACATTCTAATTCTCTAAGCTACTTTAAGACAACTTTTAATTCACAAAAACTCTTTACATTTTCTTTCATTTGGCATGCTAACAAACAATGAAAAAATGTATTAAGTTTATAGTGAAAACATATAAAACAAATATTCATATGTGACGTGTGTATACCATAAAAATAACGTGCACTACATTTACAAATGAATTAAAGAAAAATATAAGTTTAAAGGAATGATATTAAAAACAAAGAATAAAACTTATTTTTTAAAAAAAATTAAGGAAATAATTTCAAAAATGGATCATAGATAATCAATGAAATTTATAAATTTAATTTACAAAAAAAGTAAAGTTGTTAAAATTAGTTAAATATGATATTTATACAATATAAAAGAGAAAAGTATTAATTTGAGAGTAAAAAATTGAATTGAATGAGATAGAAAAGTGGAATAAAAGATGAGAGTGAAGATAATATTATTATAGTTATGGTGGAGTCTAATAATAATTAAATAACTTTTAAAAAATAATACAGTTATATCTCAGATTTAATCTTAGCTATTGAATAAAAATTAATGTAATGACTAAAAAATTACTTCAAAATTTGTGTAAAAAAAGAGGTTCTATAGACTTAGTCCACATATATATATATATATATATGTATGTATTCTAAATAGGTTAAGTTGCCAAAAAGAGAAGGAAAAACTATAATATATATATATAACCAACAATTCCAATTTTCATAGTTTTAATGGTTTGCCAAAATGAGAAAAATATGCAATTAAGAGTGGGCAAAAGTTGGTTTTAGTTCGGTTCAATCTAGAATCGAACTGAAACTTTGGAACCAATTAATTATTTTGCTAGGAATCGACCAAACTTAAACCGAACCAGTTTAATTTGATTTTCAGTTCTTAGTTCGGTTTGGCAACTGGGTTTAGGCTGGATTTTAGGTTTAGACTAGTTGGATTTTTGACTGAATTTGTCAAATTGATAGTAATGTTTTGGGCTTAATGGTAAGCTTTTTAATATTTTTAGCTTAAAATTACATCAATTAAATATGAATTTTGTATTATTAAATATTTAAACATTATTTTTTTATTTTGTATTGAATTATTTGATCTTATTTTTTAATTAATATATTTTCACGATGCAATCATTCAATTGAGTAAATTAAAATTAAAATTCAATGTTGCACTTTAATTAATTATTTTATATTCATAATGATTTCATTAAATTAAGTTTTATAAAATCAAAATTAAATCTTGCACTTCAATTTATTAATTTATATTCATAATGAAATCATTTAATTGAGTTTCATAAAATTAAAATTAAATACTGCACCTCAATTTATTAATTTATATTCACAATGAAATCATTTAATTGAGTTTCATAAAATTAAAATTAAATGTTGCACTTCAATTAACTAATTTATATTCATGATGAAATCATTCAAAAGAACAAAATATTCCCAATTTTCAATCCATTAGGTTTTAGTTTTCAATTGAGTAAATTAAAATTAAAATTTAATTGTACAAGATTTAATTTCAATGAATTTATATTTATGTGATAAATCAAATAATTCAATGGAGTAAATTCAAATTCATATTCAAATTGTGATATTATCAATTAAAATTCAATTGTGCTAGATTCAATTGCAATTAATTTATATTCTTGAGATAAATTAAATAATTCAATTGAGTAAATTAAAATCATAGTTTAATTGTACAAGGTTCAATTTGAAGTAATTTATATTCATGTGATAAATAATTTAATTAAGTAAATAAAAATAAAAATTAAATTGTGATGTAATCAATTAAAATTCAATTGTGCAAAATTCAATATTATTTAATTTCATTTAAATAATTCAATTGAGTATTTGTGTCATCCAATTAAAAATTTAGCAAAATCTCCTATAAAATACAAAAATTATCATATTTCTAAAATATGAAAACTAATAAAACACTCACAATTTCAATATCAATAATCAATACCAACTCCATCATCCAAAAATACAAAGCATAGAGACTAAATCTAATAATTTATCAACCGCAAAATAAGGGTGAAAAAGAAAAAAAAAATTGACTTATTTGAACTGAACATGCCAGTTCGGTTCATTTTTATAATGTAAAAATATTATTCAATTTTTATTATTAGAATAACCGAATAGTCGAGTTCCATTATACATATAACCGGAACCAAATAAGAAAAATTAGTTTTTAATTATTTATATTTTGAAATATAAAAAGAAAATATGAATATGCTTTCTTCTAAAAATTGGTTTTGGCTCAGATGGTAGAGTGATGTGTTAGCTACCCTCATGTCTTGGGTTTGACTCCTAGCATTGATTTTTTTAATTATTAATAATTTAATATATTAAATATTTAAATATAATAAAATAAATTAAATACTAGCATGAGCTTATTTGGCAAAGAGAAGACAAGACTTTATTCTTGTCTCAGGTTTGAGTCTTAATATTATTCTTTGATTTGTTTTTTAAATTAAGGCAAAAATAATAATAATAAAAACTTGATAGAACTGAATAGAAAAAATCGGTTTACTCTGGATTGGTTTTTTTTATTAAAATTAATTTTTTTCAATTTTTTATTAAGGGAGAATGGAAAAACTATGATTCGGTTTCAACTAAAATTGGACTACTCCAACCCCTACCACAAAATATTACAAAAATATAGTCAAGTTCTAGCATCCATTTCCCATCAATATTTAATCTACAACTCCAAATCCACCAATAAACTTAAAAAGTAGTTGTAGAAAGTTAAAATCCAACTGAATTATTATAAAAAGAATTTAAATATTTACACCAAATTTCAATATTTTTTACCTTATCATAGTTATTAAGCTACACTCTTTAGTCTTACTACTTGACTTACACATTCTACATAACAATCTTTTTTAGAGAAAGTAATTAATTAAAATATTAAAATAAATATAAATACATAAAATTTAATCACTTATTACCTACTTTAAATTTTCATAATATTCTACTTCAATCTTTTTAGTTTTATCCATTATAAGTAATGATTGTATCTAATTTTATGTGCATATTAAGGCTTTTACTATAATAAGAGTTAATGAACTCCTAAATGTATCTACCACATGTCCTTCGATATTGAAGGTAAACCTAGATGCCACAATAGAGACTGATATTACAAGGACATCTCGAGCTATATAAGCCAAAATCAAATATTTGGTTCCATTCAATTTTCACCAAAATAAGATATCAAAGTGAGGGTTGCGAGCACTCTCATATATTTTCATCAAATATCTATCCACCTCACTTGCAATCTTTGTCTCTGCATCATCACTAGCAAATATGTATTTTTCCAATGGTTAATTAGTGTAACACTTAATTTCTTCACCTACCTTACCATATTATCAAACAAAGAGAATGATCCATTACCACTGGATTGTTAAGAAGACATGATGCTAGTAGCATTAACATTATTATTTTCTTTAACTTATTTTCTATACCACCCATTATACTCATTTTATAGTTTGTATAACAAATCTTTATTGACTTTTTTCATTTCATCCACTTTTGCACTATCCTCATCAAACAAAATCCAAAACCATAAGCCCACAAAATTTATTTTACATCATGGGTCAAATATGATAGCTATATTCAAGAGCTTGTTTATCTTCCTAGCTAATACTTATCTACTATAATAATTTTCACAGTTATCGTTCTACAAGCCTCTTGGTCAAAACCCTCTCTCATCATAAGACTAGCATCTTCCCCATCGACTTAACCTTTTTGTTTATCCATAATATTTTATTTGTCGTCTTCATCAATTTCAACCTTCAAGTATTTATCACACTTTTTTATGTGCATACTCATACTACTTGTCCCATTGTTTTTTGAAATTACATGAATATATCTTTCTATAGTACTTGCACTTTGCCTTATCTTCATTACCTCACATTTAACAAATACCTTCCATATCTTAGATCTTTATTGTGATGTCAGTGTTGTTGTTGATGATGATAAAATTTTAGATATTTTCCAAGGAGGTGGCATTATATTTTGTGCATATTCTTGCTTTTTTCTCTTCTTAGAAAAAATAGTAACCTTAATAATTGTGCCATATTAACGATTGATGGGGATGGTATTCCTGATTTGGACTCACTAGGTGAGCTCCTCGAATATCCACTCATCTCAAAATTATAAAAAAAAACAAATTATTCATAATTCATATTTAATAATTTTAAAAATTACAAATTAAAGCACACGAATAAATAATGAATTTTATATATTGTGATATATGGATGGGCTTGTAGTAGAAGTGAAAATGATGAATTAAAGCACAAGTAAATAATTAGATTTCTTAGACATGCATTAATTATATTCTCAATAATAATAATAGTAAAAGGATGTATTAATTATAAGTCAGATAACTTTCATCTTTAATTATTAATGATTCAGTAAATAAAAACAAATAAAAGTTAAAAGCTAACTTTTATAACTATTAACTATTACAAAGATCAGATTAAGTTAAAACATGTAATTACACAAGTTATGACTGTTGGAAGTTGAAAGGACCCACTCCAAGACCATATACTGTAGGTTCTAGTGGTCCTGTCGGGTATCTCGATAGAAATTCTCTAGAATTTAATTAGGTAAGTTGAGAAATTTCGTGAGACGAACCCCTTTTTAGTTCTTACAATTATTGAGAAAATCTTGACATATACATAAAAATGACATCTTAATTTTTTTAAAAATAGGCAGAGTTTCCCCTGTTTTTCTAAAAATTCAGTACAAAACCTGCAAATAATTACACTTCTATTTCCAAACCACTTCTCAATACTACCAAATAGGACCTCTGGTCTTTTCAAAAATCAATCAAACTTAACTCAATAATTTTATTTAAATCACAAAATGAGCATACTCATAAAAAGTAAAAATAATCATCATAATATCGAAATCTCTTCTTGTTGGTTCAAAACATACATACAAATATACATGCCTATAACTACTATGCAGAAAGCAAAAAGGGTGCTATTTAACAATTTTACATTTACAAAAATGATCTTTAGATTTGGCCTACTAATCAGCAATAAGAGAATTAGTATCTTGCGTACCGAGACCTACACTTGGGAAGGGGGTTTAGAAACACAAAATACAAAACGAGTGAGTTAAAGGAGCTCAGTGAGTGTATTTAATATTTTAAATAAAATAATAATATGCATAGATAGTAAATTCTAAAAGACATGCATAAATAATGCTTCTAAAACTGATATAAACTTGTAAAACAGTTTCTAACATCATATGCCAATGAAATCTTACCGAGCGGGTTTTATTTATATCTTTGAAAAATAATATCATAAATCTGTACAACATAATAACTACCATGTGCATATAAATGCATAAAATGCTATCGGTAGATCGAAAATTAGTAAAGTCTTTGCTTGGCCTTTTTTTTTCTAAATTGTACCAATGGTAACCCTTAAGCTCTATACTCACGCAGCAACTTAACTAGTACTGCACACGTGAGTAGGTCATGGGGCACCTCAACTAGCAGCACCCACAGTGACATCTCAAGACATCTCATTGGCTATGCAGCAGAATCTCACATCACATATATATAGTGAGACAATACCCCGTATACATAGGGCGACTCACATGACTCGACATCCCAACTTCCCAGAGTTAGTGACACCCCCCCCATAACCTGCCCATGTGTACGGGATATACCAACCGGGTCTAATACAATCACCACCACTATAATCTGAGGGTACCAATGGCTTTTGAAATAGATGCAATAATTTTAAAACTATTTTTTAAATCGAAAATGTAAAAGCATATCTATGAATATATATATCAAGATCATAAATCATGATTATACATTAAAAGCACATAAAACATACATTTTCATTATACATAAACATAATAAACAAAAGATAAAAGAAATGACAGATTTTCACTCACAACCGCTTCGAGCTCAATTTCACTTCGAATTTCTACTCCCATTACCGCTCTCAGTTTTTTTCACCTATGCGCCATAAATGACATTTAGAACCAAATCGAATACTAGAATCTCATTTAACTACTAAATACCCTAATTGGCACATAAAGTCCAGATGGATATTACTTTTCGATTTTCATTTACGGAGCCATTCAATCTTATCTAATTCACTATCTGATGCCGTGAAAATTTCTTAACACCCTATAACTTTAGTTGGACATAATTGCCCTTTACCTTTTCAAAATGGACAATTATGTCCCATTTTCTTCATTTTTGATTTTTCCATCAACTATATACATAAATATACATAATGCACCATTTATACACAACAATTCAATAAAAGTACAACTCAATCCCTAACTTCCCTAAAGTGGCAAAATTTCACCCTAGGTTCTAACGCATTTATTTTCTCAATTTCTTGTTCCAATTGCATCAAAATCAAGCCAATTTCATTCTAATGCCCTAATTACAACCAATTGAAGTCTCTACATCCAAATCACCCAAAACCCTAATTCTTACCATGCTAATTTTTTTAATATGATGACTCCGTCAAGCTCCACACTAGAATTCAACTCAATCTAAATCAAGAATACACACAAGAATATCAATTGAAGCAATCTTGAAAGTTCACATATCAATCTTACAAAATAATGTTTTTCTTACCTCTTTTTCTTGAATTTTCACTAATGGAGGTTTCAATTGAGTTTAGGAACTTATACTTGACCTTTTTATAGCTTGATTAAGCATGAAAAATCATGAAAAAAAACTAAAATTTTACTGTAGCAACACCCCCTTCACCTTGGCCGAATTTTGCTTTACTTGCTCTAAAATGTTTGCTTTTGATCACTTGAAATTTTTACACACTTCTACCATATTTATAGTGCTCTCCCAAAAGACTAATTTGCTCCTCAACTAACTCAAAATTTCTAAATTGCCATTAGTTAGAAACTAAGCATGTAATTGGTTCCTTTGTAACTATCTAGTTAGAATAGTCCAATGAACTACCTAGAATTTTCAACTTGGCAATCCATGAGATTGTTTCTAATTGGTCCATTCTCTAATAATGGATTGTGTTTCTCAACAAAGGCTTGTTCCATACATAACCCTTAAATGAAAATTCATGTAGTAAATTAGAATTTCTTTTTCCAAGCCAATAGAGAAAATTTTCAAAAATATTCTAGGGTCATTCGACGTTCTGACCGAGTGTAAAATTATCAAATTAGGTCTAATATCTCTCACGCGCACCATAAAAAAATATTTCTGATAGAGTTAAAATCGGGTAACCCTACGGTGTCTTCATTACTCTACCGAAATCTAAGCGCCAATACTACTAATGAGGATTGGATATTACAGAATTGGTGTTTTTATAATCATGTATCGGCATAAATTGAGATGGATATCAAATGATGAAGTTAAGTACGTGATGGGTGTATAAAGAAAAAGCAAAATAGAGAACTGGAAGTAAAAAAGGACTTGGAATACGTATAAGGACAAAGAAAGGGCTTAAAACATGTAGAGGAAGCAATTCAGATATTGGAGTCATAGCCAAGAGGAAGCCCAGCTGTGGCCCCACATTAGCCAGTAGTAACTAGACTCTGCAACCTAGCCTTGGTCAAGCCACAATGCCATAGCCTAGGCAGAATGGTGCTATTACATTAGTATATGGGGCCGCGACACCACGACGAGTTATTTTGTTATTTACGCATTTTATTTATTTATTTAAGTAAGATTTGGACTCTTATATGCTTGAACTATTATTCCAACTAGAGTTAGAATTTCTAGGGATATTTTACTTACTAAATAAACCCTTGTAAACTCTTTACATTAGTAATCAATTGTTAAAGGAGAGACTTTAAGAGAAATTAAGGAACTAGGTAGATATTAAGTACTTATGTGTATTAGGGTGCAAATATTATTGAGCATTTATTGATTATGAAAGAACGAAGGTATGCCACATATAGATTTTTTTTAGAGTTCTTTATTTGTTTTCTCTTGTAATCTCTAGAAAAGTTAATAAGGAAAACTAAAATCCCATTGATCCACTGTGAATGTAGACTTTTGCAAAACCACAAAATTTATTGTGTTGTGTTCTAGCTTTTATATCTTGATATTATATTTTCTTTCCATTATACACTTTCATAAATCAAAAGGGCATTAAAGTGATAGGCTAATCTCAATAAGAGGTTGGCGTTAAACCTAATTTTCCACATAATTAAGATATTCCTTTAACAAGCTAGTATTAAAGTATGGTTTCATAATTACTTAGATGGTATTTAAATCATGACTACTGTCAAGTAAGATATAGAGAAGTTCAATGGGATGAATGACTTCAATCTATAAAGAAAAAGATTAAGGTTTTACTAGTCAAGGAAGGGTTAGACTCAACCCTAGAGAAAATCCGATCAAATACTAACAAAGAGAAAAAAACATTTAAAATCTAGGGAGATATATTAGGATACCATTCAGAAAAGAGCCCACAATACCATAATACTAATATTGAGTAACGAAGTATTAATGGAGGTAAATAGAGAAAAGATATCATTGGTTCTATAGAAGAAACTTAACGCTTTGTATATCAAAAAGTCTTTGGCTAATCGTCTACCTGTTAAAACAAAGCTACACTAGCTATCTATATCTAAGAGTTCTTCATTAAGAGATCATATTGACGCCTTCAATAAGATCACCACAAGTCTTTAAACTCTAAGCATCAAGTTGGATAATGAAGATAAGGCCGTTGTTGATGAACACATGAAATTACATATTTAATAAGGGTTTTATATCATTGTTTTGTATTACTAGTGTCTTTAACCCTATAATTTAAGTATGTTTACAATATTGTACCTAATTAACTTTTAACTATTTTGTGATCGGTACGGTAAAATGAGCATAACTTTCTACCTAAGAATTCAATTGGAGTGATTCTTGATCCTGTGAAGAGCTGACTCAATGGGCTAACATATTTTATTTCAAAGACATTCGAAATTCAAGATTTTAGAAGGTAAAAATGGCCTAAAATAGAACTAATCTGCAATACGGGTATAATCCAAATAGTCATCAGTATTTGACCTATAACTATAGAAATACGTATCTAATATGTATGAGACAACTTAATTTGGAAAGATAAGAGACTTATCTATAACTTTGATGTTTTAAGTGATAGCTAATTCGGACCACATCAATTTCAAATTGGATAAGCAATTGGGTGCATTAATGATAATCAATGTAAATTATTTGCCATTATTCCTGACTTTTATCATCCACGTGGTTCCCTCTTCATTTGTCTCAATTTATCCATATTTTTCTATAAATAGGTAGCATATTTATGCCTAAAACATGTAATTAGAGAACTAGATTTTAGTTCAAAACACTTGCCTTTTGTATTATCTTTTTGTAATATTATTTCTCTTGTTTATTATTGTAAAATCATGTTATCTCTTCTTTCATTTCTTTTTTTTCTTTAGTTTTATATGTCCAAGTAATTATCTTTATGCTAAGGTAAAAGGTTGAAACTCTTGGTAAGGTAATACTTAATTCTTATTCATGAATTTAATGTTTTATTCTTAAGTTATGTAAATTTATATATGATGTATTTATTTTGTTTGTAATATTAATATCCTTTCTTCTAAGTGGTGTATCTTGATTTATTATTGACAAACTTTATATTTGACACAATAAATTTTTGAAATCATTTATAAGATTTGGCGTATATCTGCTTTCTTGTAAACTGGGAGTCTTGAATTATTGTAGACAAATAAAAAGATTGGCATAATAAATACTTGAACCCATTTATAAGATTTGATGTATAATAATTGAAAGAAATAAATACTAATTAATATATAAATGATGATGAACTTAATTGTTATATTTTTCAGTTGGAACCTCATTTGTGTGAGGATTCCAATTGAGTTATAAAAAGAATTAAATATATTCCTACTTCTTATGCCAAGAGTGGATTCCCCTAACCTTAACTTTTATTTGAATTGGTTAATTGAATTAATATTTGCAAACATCTTGTAATTTTAATTTTACTTTCCTGTGGATCAACCCTGTTCTCAGCAGGTTATTTATTACTTCGATAATTCTGCACTTGGGAATAAACTCCTATATTTTGGACGTGTCAGCCATCATCCTGTTAAGTTCATTACCATCAAGTTTTGAAAACTTTATGGATACGTTGTTGTATGGAAGAGGAACTCTTACAATGAATGATATCAAAGCATGATTGAATTCAAAAGAATTGTGAAAAAGATCTGAAACTGACAGTGCAATGACTTTGGTTGTAAAAAAAAGAAGAACAACCAACTAAAGAGGAGATCCAAGAACTGTTTTCTTTGTAATAAAAAAGGCACTTTGTAAGTGATTGTTCTAAAACAAAAGGAAGAGATAGAGGTGTTGCAATAGTGTGTCATAAGGGTGACATCAAAGTTGTAAACTCCTTAGTTGCCTCTAAGAAAAAGTATGCTAGCAAATGGATTCTAGATTTTAGGTGTCGTGTCTATATGTATCATGATAAATCATTGTTTACCAGCTATAAAGCCATTAGCGATAAATATTTCATATGAAATGACATGACTTGTAAGGTTGTAGAGGTTAGAGGTTAGTGACATTAGACTGAAGATACAAGGTAGAAAACTTGGTGACTTACATGGTGTAAGACATGTTCCTAAACTTAGAAGCAATTTAATATGCCTGAGGAAGCTAGATGAGTAAGTGTGTTCGGTTAGAGCAAAAAAGGAAAAATAGAGGGTAGTTAAATGATCTATAAGGATGGCTGAAAGTGGCCCAATGCAAGGTGTTAGGGCAATGCGGGGTATTGGGGTAATGCAGACTATGAAACGACATCTAAAATAAGCTCACCAAAGTGATGAAGGTCAAAAGGGAGTGTATTGTATCCATAGCCTATTCAATGAGTATTTATATGAGTTAAGTTTTGACAAAGACTTAATTGAAATCAGCTCTAGGTGATAGAACATTAGTATGGATGGAGCCAAAAGTAGTCTTATGGGAGATTTTGAGTTAATGAATGGTATGTTGAAAGTGGTGACTTAACGATCATGCATGGGCATGAATTAAGATAGATAATAAAAAGAGAGTTAACATAAAGCTGAGTATACGACAGATGTATAAGGAAAGAGAAAAATAGAGAACCAGAAGCAAGGAGGGGCTGAGAATGCGCATAGGGAGCAAGAAATGGCTTAAAATACACATAGAAAGCAATTTAGAGCTTGGAGTTACAGCAAAAAAGAAGCCAGGCCATAGCCCGACATTGGGTAGCAGTTGGACGTTGTCGCCCAGCCTTGGCCAAGTTGCAGCGCTATGGCCTGAGTAGAATGGCACTAGTGCCGGCACTGGTGCCAGCACGTGGGGTCACGACACTATGACTAGTTGTTTTTGGTTTTACATGTTTGTTTTGACTTATTTAAATAGGTTTTAAGTTCTACACACACAAACTCTTATTCTTACTAAGTTTAGGGTTTCTAAAGATGTTTTACTTATTATATAAACCTTTGTAAACTCTTTAGATTAATAGTCAAGCATTAAATAAAAGACTTTAAGAGAGATTAAAGAACTAGATAGATACTAAGCACTTGAGTACATTAAGGTGCAGCTATTGTTGGGTGTTTATTGTTCTTGAAAGAACGAAGGTACGCCATATATAAATTCTTTATTTGTTTTTTTCTTGTAATAACTAGAAGAGTTAATAAGAAATGCCTTAATCCATCGTGGACGTAGACTTTTGCTGAACCAGGCAAGTTGTTGTGTTGTATTCTTAATTGATCTGAATTTTATATTCTTGATATTATATTTACTTGTTAATTATATGCTTTTGAAAATTAAAAGAGCATTAATGGAAAAAGTTAATCTCAACGAGAAATTAGTGCTAAATCTAATTTCTTCCCATAAAAATAAGAGATTCCTTCAACAGTGACAATAAAGGAATCTATAATTATTACAAAGTTTATTTATTGAACTAACATTCCACATGAAAATGAAGAATCAACTTGTGAACCCAACTGGATGCATTAACCTGGTAATATATAACATATTTATTTATTTATCAATTAAACAAAAGTACATAAGAACATTAACAATTCCTCTTATTTCATATCATATTACTGCACAACTTGTAAATTTTAGAAGCTTCTATCATTGCATGGAAAAATTCTTAATTTCTTTTAGCTAATTATGACTATATAGTATAAGATACCATGATGATAAAAAAGATGGATTGTTGGTCCATAGGAAGTCAAATTAAGCATTTGATGCATCAATGCAAGTTCAATGTTCTAATTTCATATTCTGGCCTCTTCATCATCAATTAAAATTGTACTATGACATGAGAAAACTATTTCAAGTAAAATAACATCGCAATTATAGTCATAATTGTATATTGTGTTTGTTTATTTAGGGATGTATTGTATTGATGTTGCTACTATATCAACTGCAATTAGTGTGTGTTTACGCTCAAAATGTGACGCGGCTATCGCAGTATAGATTGAGGTGACGATCCTACGAGGAAGCTTTTGGCAAAATAGGTTGGTGAAGTAAAGACGATCGTACGAGGAAGCTTTTGGCAAAATAGGTTGGTGAACTAAAATATTAAAGCAATAGCAAAGAAGAAAATTAATTAATTTATTTAAGTGGATGAGATAGAATTGTCTATGAATTGAGGAAAATATCTTATGATGATTTAAGCAAGGCTTTGAGAATCACAATTATGCTTTATAAATCTACTCTACACTTTGATTTAATGTTTATAACTCAATTGGCAGTTTTACATCTAAACAATCAATCGGAAGATATGTAAAATATAGCACATTTGATAACACAAGCATTTGATATGACTAAACTCTTTTGCAAATATTAACACACATCATGTTTATTTATACAAGTTATCTAAGATTGTCGAAAATATATCATTTTGACAATATTGCAGTAAAAGATCAACTTCAATATCAAACATTTATTGCCCTTACATGTTATCCAAGATCGATAATATATCAATTTGATAATATTGCAATAAAAGATTAACATATAAAACAATGTAACCAATAACAATTATAATTCAACAAGAATCACATAAAGAAAAGCTTGACTAAACATATATGAGACATGAGAATTAATAAAATAGATAAGAGTTTAATCAAAAACAAACTTATAAATATTTGTAGCTCTTGACAACGAATCAAAGCATCGAAGTAGATTTATAACATATAAAAGTTCATTTCTTAGCCTTGTCAAGAACTCTAACCTAAATTACAATGCATATTAATGAGAAGAAAAGAAGATAGAATTATCTTATGTTGAAAACGTCCTAAGAGTCTCCTTATATATGCAATGAATGGAAATATGTCATGGGTGACATCAATCTTTAATAATTTTAGGCCAATAACTCGTTCACCCAGTTACAACAAGTTTTTGATAATATAAATGACTGATGTAGCCCTATGGCTAATATAAAAGTTGTATCATTTTGTCTCTTCTTTTCATTGGCACTAAGTTCATACAAATTGGATGCGTATCCAATGCAATATGAGCAAAATTCCAAAGATACATTAGATTTCGGCCAACAACCATTTTACCCACTTGCAATGCAATCTGGTCCATAATAATAGCTAATTTGGACTTTACCATCAACATAAGAGTTGTTGATAATTAAGTTAGTATTTCACTGCTTCAATAATTATACCAATTGAGTATATATTTTGTGAGATACGGTCTAAATACGTGAGTTAGGTCAAGCTGGCGGAAGTTGTAGTCCGATTCTATTGTATCTCAATTTTTGGCCCATAACATGTTGGATTTGGCTTTTTCCATTGTTCTTCAAGTTTGTGTAAGATTGAGTCATATTACTCCAAGTTCAAGAATTTCTTCATTTCGATTTCTACATTGAGAGTTATGTTCATTTTACCTAAACTTGTACAAATAACATTCATTAATCACAATTTAAAGAGAACACTTTATTTCAAGCTAAAAGTACAAAAATGCTAAAATTAGTGACATTAAATGGTGACTGAATCTCTTAATAAATATACATTTTTATGTGTTCATCACAGCCCCCAACTAGCTTATTGCTAGTCTCTAGCAATTCAAGCGTAAATAGAATAAGCAAAACTACCTAAACATTTCAAACAAAATGTCAGTTGAAGATCACTGTTGCTATTTTGGGTTTTTTAATTATAACTTTCAAAAATTGTGTGCGTGTGAACTAAGCCGTAACCATCTTACCACAAACGACAATAGACATAGCCTTAAGAATTTCTCCAAGTAAAAGCTTCAAATCCATATCCTTACAAGTGTATGACTGTTTAAAGGGTTAGGATTTCTCTCATGGAGTTGGAAAATAGTTAAGCACTCAAGAAAAAATCAATTTTAAGGATAGACATATAAACTAACATTGAACCAAAGATAGGAAAAATAATTGTTTAAAATCAATTATTCTTAACATATGTCAGTTTTAGAACTTCAATTGGCTTGTGAGAATAATACAAATATAACTTGGTGAGAAAACTGCTTTACAAAATATGTCTTCTAAAATTGAATGATGACTTTATTAAACTGAATTGATTTTTCTCTTCTTTTTTCTATTTTTTTTTATTTTTTTTTGATATTTTGCTTTTTTTTTCTTTTTTCTTTTTTTGTATTTTTGAAGAATACAAGGAAGCATTACAAAAGTTTCTCACCAAATTATATTATACACAAATGCGACCAACATATTTCGTAATTTAAATAATATTAATCTAAACAAAAATTAACCAATTTAAAGGATCAATAAAGGTTCATAAGCTGTTTTCTTAACCTTTCTATTTACTCACAAAAGATGTGTGAGATTAGAAAAATATATACTTAAACATGAAAATTCTCTTGGCTATATAAATTGAATCATCCGTCTTACCACAAGGCTTAGCATTGTGCTCAAAAATATTTTGAAAGTTATTCTTTAGTAACCTAAATAGAAACAGTGACTAAACCTAAACAATTTTAAAATCATACCTAGGCAGAAAAGTAAATTCCTTTATATAAGAATTACCAAGATTACAAGCAATAAATAACAATACATGAAACATAAAACAAAACAACAAAAAGTTAGTTAAAATGCGTTTCAAAAGTTAGAAATAGACTCCTTACTCTGTCATTCTAATCAAAAGTATATATTAGCATCATCATTTTGATTTACTCCTTACTTTTTTTATTTTTATTTTTATTTGGAATAAAAAATATAACTTATATCTACTATCCTCCCCCTAAATCAAATGAAACATTGTCTTCAATGTTAAAATATAAAGAGATAAAGTATAAGAGACATTACTTAAGACACCAGTTATTTAAAAGAAACAAACCTGAAAGACACTTAAGCAAATATAAACTAAAATGATAATGCAAATAAATAAATAAAACAAAGAAAAATGATGTATTATTTAACCAAAAGATTTGAATTTAAGATATCTATATGAGTAGCCCTACTATTCATAAAATAAAGTTTGAAATTAAAACACATGTATTTATAGGTAGTTGTGATTGTGGCTCACATCTTCCTCTGGTTTTACGTCCAGTAATGGCTTAAACGCCCTTTATGGGTCGGGGATTGGCTTCCCATCCAATTTTCTTATAAATTGGCAAACAGGGTCTTTTAGAGTCAAATTTCTGAGACTATATTGTTGATGTTCATTTTTGAATTTATTCCATAAATCAAGAAGTTCACATTGCACGAGCCCACAAGAATGCGTCTCAATAGTCAATATGATATTATCCAAAGACTCTTTACTTAGTCCATCCTTAATGAACTGAATTTTATCTTCTCGATTTCTAGATACAAATCCTAAAGAACGATAACTCTGGTTACAATTTCATCGAGCACATTTATGACAAACTTGTAACCTCTTTGCTCGTCACTTTTTGACATAAAAGCTTCTTCCAAGACCAGGTATATGAGAAACAAAATCATTTGTAGACTCACCAGATAATCGAACCTTAGCTTCAATTAACCAACAAAGATCCACAGAGATATTACCCAACATCAATAGTCTTAGTCTTTCACACCGTGCTTTGTAAATCTTAAGTAGAGCATTTTGAGACAATGAAGGAAAACGATTTTTAAGATTGGCAAGAATGTGATCCATTTTGAAAGAAAGATAAGAGATAAATGCACAGTTTGAGAGACAGTTTTTAGAGAACTAAGAAATTGACTTTAATAGTCACGAAGTATCGTATCCGCCATTTGACAGGAAAATAAAACCATACTAAAGAAAGAAAAAGTAGAAAATAAAGTAAAATAAAATATGAAAGAAAGTAAAAGCAAAAATAAAAAGTCAGAAAATATAGACAAAATATAAAATATGGTACAGATAGATTGAACCTGATTAAGCATGATAAACAGGATCTACAAAAGGGATCTCGTCTAGGTACATAGAGTAGTCTACCTTTTTCACATAGCTTTTCAACAGCTGTCCATTCACTTTGAAAGTTCGCCTATCAGTAGGGTCTTTAATTTCGACAGCACCATTAGAAAAAACGTGCCTTACCATAAATAGACCAGTCCATCGAGATCTCAACTTTAAAGGGTGTAAATACAATCGAGAATCATAAAGATAGACCCGTTGATTTGGCTCGAAGTGTTTCCTTGAGATCTGTTTGTCATGAGCTGCTTTCATTTTAGCTTTGTAAATTCTGAATTTGTCATATACATCATTTTGTAGCTCTTCTATTTCTGACAATTGTAACTTTCTTTGAAGACCTGCAACACTTAAAGCTTTAAAAGAACGGTTACAGAAATATATTCTTTGGTCACTAATGATGACACATGGTGTCTCGAGGTTTGATGGTTTTGATTTTTCCCTCTCTCGTGGTAATTCTTCAATGCCTGGTTTTCAAAATCGAATCCCTTTATCCTGTAAGTAAAAAATATTAAACACATTAGTTATTTCATCAGGATAATACATTTCTTCAAAATCAAAATCAAAGAGATTTTCTAAAGAATCAGAGCCATGATTTTTATAAGCTTCTTTCGTTATAAGTGTGTCTATAATATATAAATGATAGCATTCATCTTCTTCTGGTGATTGTTTGCCAATATTGAAAATATTCATCTCAAGAGTCATATTCCCAAAAGATAATTTTATTAGATTATTTCTGCAATTAATAAGAGTGTTAGTAGTGGCAAGAAAAGGTCTCCCTAAAATAAGAGGGATTTTTGACTCCATGTTAACAACAGAATGAATATCTAAAACAAGAAAATTAACAGGGTAGTAAAATTTATCAATTTGCAACAAAACATCTTCTACTATTTTTCGTGGTTTCTTGATTGATTGGTCAGCTAATTGTAAGACTACAGATGTAGGTCTAATCTCATCAAGTTCCAATTGCAAGTAAATAGAATAAGGCATTAAATTTACACTTGCTTCTAAGTCCAAAAAAGCTTGACCAAACTCATGTGTCCCAATTTGGCAGGAGATTGTAGGACATCCTGGTCTTTATACTTGGGTGGTGTCTTTTGTTCAATCACTGCACTTACCTGTTTTGCCAAAAATGCAGTTTTCTTTACATGGTATTTTCTTTTGATAGTGCATAAATCCTTGATGACTTTGGCATAAATTGGAATCTGCTAAATCAAATGCAACAAGGGAAGATTAATCTTAACTTGTTTTAAATGTTCCAAAATTTCACATTGAATTTCTAAATTTTTTCCAACCAGTCGAAGAGCTTAAGGAAAAGGCATTGAGATTGAAAATTTATTTTCGGGCTCTTTTTTCACTGTGGCCTCTTTTTTAATAGAGGCGTCTTTACTATTTATCGTGTGTTAGTTAGAGAAGTAGGCTCACTCACGATCTTACCACTTCAAGTAGTAATGGCATTGACTTATTTGAGATTTTATGCATCAGAAATATGAAGTTTGTGCTATGAATTGTCCTTTTGGTTTGGATTGAGGTTAAGATGAAAACTTACCTCGCTCTTGTACAGTTAAGGCACTAGTCAGCTTTGCGATTTGACTTTTGATTTCTTTATTTTCATCTATCACCTGCGCAAGAACTGTTTCAAATTTTTTATTAGTATTATTTTATGCATCCATAAATGCTTGTAATGTATCATCTAAAGGACTCCTAGTTGGTCGTGCATTATATTGAGGTGCAACATAAGACTTAAGTGCTTGTTGTTCTTGTTTCCAATGACTGTTGGTTTGTTGGTTAGATTTTCAACTAAAGTTTAGGTAGTTTCTTCAGCTAGGATTATAGGTTTCAGAGTATGGTGAATAACGTTTCTTGTACATCCCTAGGGCATTACATTGTTCCTCATATATCCCTTTCATCTCACTATAAGTGAGGTAATCCTGAGCTAAGTGTTCCACTCCTTCACAGATAAAACAGACATCGTGTGACTCAACTTTAGCAACCGTATGGGTGACCTTTCTATCTTTGACTTTCAAGGCCTCTAACTCTCTAGTTAAGGCCTCTAATTGGGCTTTGAGGTTATCCTTTTTCCTAAGATAAAAAACTCTACTTGGTCGTGACCTATTTGCGCTTTCAGTAATGCTAAGTTTAGTCCATGTATGGGCTTTTTCGACTAAGTCATTAAGAAATTCTATGGCTTCCTCAGGATCTTTGTGAATGAACTCCCAATTACACATCATCTCAATAAATTGACGCTCTCTAATTGTGAGTCTCTCATAAAAATAGTTAACCAAGCACCAATTTTTATACCCATGGTGAGGGCACAGATTTAACAATTCTTTAAACTTTTTTTATACTTGATATAAGATTTCACTTTCATTTTAGGAGAAAGAATAAATTTTTGTTTAGGCCATTAGTTTTGTGCTATGGGAAGTATTTATTAAAAAATGCTTGGGTCATTTCTACCTAAGTTCTTATAGACCTCAGCCTCAAAGAGTATAGCCAACTCTTTACTTTGTCTTTCAAAGAAAAAGGAAAAAATTTAAGCCTAACAATGTCTATGACTTTAGGTTGACTATGGAAGGTGGCAATTACCTCTTCAAATTCTCTAACGTGTACATAAGGATTTTCACTATCTAGACTATGAAAAATGGGTGGAAGTTGTATCATTCCATGTTTAAAATTCGAATGTGGTGTGTTAGGTGAAAATATAGTGCATGATGGTGTGGCTGTGCGAGTAGGATGCAAGTAATCTTTTAGAGTCCTAACAGGGTTATCTTTGTGTTGGCTCATTGTGTTGGAATTACAAGATGAACTAGATGGTGAATTCTTTTCCTTTACAAAATGTGATGGTGGATCTATTTTTTCTTCTCTCACAAATCTCCCTCATTTGTCTCTAAGTCGATGCATACATCCTAACAATTTTTATTTTAAAAGAAATGCTCAAGGAAAATTAAGAAGTGAAATAAAGCACAACAAGAAATAGAAATGAGTTAGGTGGTAAGACCAACCATGAAATATAAATACAATTAATGAACAAAAGATAATAAACTGTAAAGTACGATAAAAAAATACAATAAGTAAATAAAAGAAAAGAAAGTGCAATAAATAAAGGAAAATAAAATGCAAAGTACAATAAATAAATAAAAGAAAAAAATAAAATAATGTACAATAAATAAAAAAAGGTACAATAAGTAAATAAATAAAAAGTTAGGTAGTAGAACCGATTATTAAAATAAATAAAAATATAACATATTAATTAAAGAAAATAAAGTACAATAATTAAATAAAAGAAAATATTAATAAAGTACAATAATAAAAGTGCAATAAATAAATAAAAAAAATAAAATACAATAAAAAATAAAGTGCAATAAATAACTAAAGTACAATAAATAAACTAAACTGCAATAAATAAACTAAAGTGCAATGAATAAATAAAAATAAATTAAGTTAGGTGGTAAAACCAGCCATTAAAATGAAAATACAACAAATTAACTAAAGAAATAAAGTACAAAAAATAAATAAGAGAAAATAAAGTGCAATAAATAAATAAAAGAAAATAAAATGTGAAGCAAAATAAATATAAAAAAATAAACTAAGTTAGGTGGTAAAACCATCCATTAAAATAATATAAAATATAAAAAATTAACAAAGAAAATAAAATAGAATATGTGGTAGAACCAACCATGAACAATAAAATGAATTACAACAAAGGAAATAAAACTAAGATTTTACAAAGAAAAGAAAATCTACAAAGTTACCGCTTTGGTATTGATAAACACAACCGACTTTCGCTTAGTGCCTCCCCGACAATGGCATCAAACTTTACTTACGCTCAAAATATAACGCGATTATCGTAGTATAGATTGAGGTGTCGATCCCACGAGGAAGCTTTTGAAAAAATAGATTGGTGAAGTAAAATATTAAAGCAATAGCAAAGAAGAAAATTAATTAATTTATTTAAGTGGATGAGATAGAATTGTCTATGAATTGAGAAAAATATCTTATGATGATTTAAGCAAGGCTTTGAGAATCACAATTATGCTTTATAAATCTACTCTACACTTTGATTTAATGTTTATAACTCAATTGACAGTTTTACATCTAAACAATCAATCAGAAGATATGTAAAATATAGCACATTTGATAACTCAAGCATTTGATATGACTAAACTCTTTTGTAAATATTAACACAAATCATGATTATTTATACAAGTTATCTAAGATCGAAAAATATATCATTTTGACAATATTGCAGCAAAAGATCAACTTCAATATCAAACATTTATTGCCCTTACATGTTATCCAAGATCGACAATATATCAATTTGACAATATTGCAGTAAGAGATTAACATATAAAACAATGTAACCAATAACAATTATAATTCAACAAGAATCACATAAGAAAAGTATGACTGAACATATATGAGACATGAGAATTATAATCTCTGGATTATATAAAATAAAATAGATAAGAGTTTAATCAAAACCAAACTTACAAACATTTGTAGCTTTTGACAACGAATCAAAGCATAGAAGTAGATTTATTACACATAAAAGTTCATCTCTTAGCCTTGCTAAGAACTCTAGCCTAAATTACAATACATGTTAATAAGAAGAAAAGAAGAGAGAATTATCTCATGTTGAAAACGTCCTAAGAGTCTCCTTATATAGGCAATGAATGAAAATATATCATGGGTGACATCATTCTTCAATAATTTTAGGCCAATAACTCGTTCACCAAGTTATAGTAAGTTTTTGATAATATAAATGACTGATGTAGCCTATGGCTGACATAAAAGTTGTATCATTTTATCTCTTCTTTTCATAGGCACCAAGTTCATACAAATTGGATGAGTATCCAATGCGATATGAGCAAAATTTTAAAAATATATCAAATTTCGGCCAACAACCTTTTTACCCATTTACAATGCAATTTGGTCCATGATAACGGCTGATTTGGACTTTACCATTAACATAAGAGTTGTTGATAATTAAGTCAGTATTTCAAAGCTTCAATAATTATACCAATTGAGTATGTATTTTGTGAGATACGGTCAAAATACGTGAGTTAGGTCAAGTTGGAAAGTTATAGCCCGATTCTATTGTATCTCAATTTTTGGCCCATAACATGTTGGATTTGGCTTTTTCATTGTTCTTCAAGTTGTTGTAAGATTGAGTCATGTTACTCCAAGTTAAAGAATTTTTTCATTTCGATTTCTACATTGAGAGTTATGTTCATTTTACCTAAACTTGTGCAAATAACATTCATTAATCACAATTTAAGGAGAACACTTTATTTCAAGCTAAAAGTACAAAAATGCTAAAATTAGTGACATAAAATGGTGACTGAATCTCTTAATAAATATGCATTTTCATGTATTTATCAATGTGGCAAACAAATCTCCAATTTTTTTATCACTTAAAATCTAATAGTCAATTATGGAGATTTTATTCTAGCAGCAATGCAATACGAGACGAAAATATATGGCAACAAGTGATTTACCTTCAGTTGGGGAAGAATCCGATGAGGTGATGATGGCAACAGGTGTTGACAGGCTCGGTGGTTTGAAGTGGCTAGACATTAAAGTAGTTGGTCTTGGTTAGAGGCAGGCTCAACTAGAAATTTTTTTAAAACCTTTTAAAATAATTTATAAATTACATAATTTACATATAATAATTAGTAATAAAGTATTATCATTACATATGGTTATAATGCTTTTAATTAACCATTAAACTTAAGTTAATTGTGTGAGTTACAATATTTATATATTATTATTATTATATAGGGGTTTTATATATATTAAATATTAGAGAGTTCAAATATTATTTATAATAATATTATTATATATTAAATTAGCCTTATTAAATCTTGAGTTATTATTTAGACTACCTACTATATAAATAGGGCTAATATTTCATTAGAATGAGTGTGTAGAGTGAACAAGAGAAGAAAAATTAAAGTGTTCTACGTATATGTATACTTTAAAAATAATAAATTTTTCATATTGTATTTTTGAACAACTTTGATAATAGAGACTTAATATGATTTTTTAGTGGTCGTGCTCATTGAGATAAGTGGCTACGAGCATGAAGTTGAATCTTGGAGTCATATAGATTCATCACTACCCACATGAAATGAGGACTATTTAGCTTTAGCACAATGCTCTATGGCATGCCTCTTTATGCTCAAGGCCAGGTTCTATTTGTGTTTATGTGTATCTAGTAAAGTCATCAACAAAACTTATATAGTATTTGTGTCCTTCTCTTGAGAACAAAGGTGCTGGACCCCAAAGATCTATATAGATCAATCCAAGTGGCTCTTTTGTTTTGGTTTCAGCTAATGGAAAATGTAATTTATGAACTTTTCCATAGTGACAAGCTTCACAAAGTTTGTTTAAAATTTTGAGTCCTTTTTCATTACCAAATATCAAAGAATCAGTACCTGTATAGTTTTCTCTATCAGTTAGAATGTTGTCATTACTGGTGATGTGATGAGTTGCACCACTATCGAGATACCAATCTTCATCTGTTACTTTTACAGGTGTAGCAATATATACAGTCTTATTATATGATCCTGTATTCTATTGATTACCTACATTGAAACCTGCTCTACTGAAATTTCCTTATTCATAGCCTTGAAAGTTTGTTTTATCACCAATTTTAAACTGATTACCATAATTCTAAGCTTGAGGTACAAAGTTTCTATTGAACCTATGATTACATTCTTGAAACTACATGTCCTACTTTATAGCATATTTGACATACAGGTTTATTATACACCGTGTTTCCTTCATTATAGCCAATTTGATTATTCATATACATAAAGCCACTGTGATAATTAAATCTACCCTACATATTTTTGGCAAAACATCTGCCCTTTATAGGTCCTCCACGTCTACCAAATCCTCTTCCATTTTGATTGAAATTACCAAAACCACTGGTTATTCCTCTACCATTATGTACACCAAATGTCTTCTGATTTACCTTAGATTAAGCTACGTTTGCTTCAAGTTTCAACATAATAGCTCTTTGTTCCATCCTACTCTCTTGTATCAACATTAATAACATTACTTCATTAAAGCTAATTGCACCTAATCTGCTTTGGACTTGTATAGTAGCAGAATCATAATTTTTATCTAATCTATTCAATGTTTGCATGACCAAATCAATTTTAGTAATAGGACTAGTAGCAACAGCTAAACTATCAGCTAGTTCTTTAACTTTCATGAAGTAATCAGTTATTAATTGTGTGCCATTAGAAATGTGTGCTAATTGTGCTATAATTTTCATTGTTAAAGCTTTAGATTGATTGCGAATTACTGATCAACAGATGACCAAAGCTCATACGAAGCCTTGCATCCTATCACAAAGCTCAGCACCAATTCAATTATTGAAGCCTAAAGCCAACCGAGAAGAATCTTGTCATGCTTATTCCAATTCATATAAACTGGATTTAGTTCTTTATCTGTTAAGTATGAAGTTAGATTTGATTTAGTTTGCTCTTGATATTTTGATGGTGTTTTAATAGATCCATCAATGTAACTATTAAGACCATGGTCACTGATTATGATTTGTGTTTATGATTTTCACAAGAGAAAATTTGTACGATCAAGCTTGATTTTTGAAGGAAAGGCAAAGGTTACTATCATTGGTGCTGTAATTGAGTTTGTAGCTTGATTTACCATATTTATGACTCTAATGCCAAATTAAAGATGTGTTTGGTTTATGTTTGTTTACTGAGAAATCAGCTAAGAAAATAATTCTGGAAAAGTTAATATAGAGAAGATTTGAAACTGAATTTAATAGATTTTTTTTATAATGATGAGAAGTACATAGAGCATTAGTTTATATACACAAGTAATTATAAAATATCTAAATCCAGCTCAGCATAATTCTGTTGTAACAACTTTGTAATTAGTGGGAAAAGAGAATATTATAATACAAGTACATTCAGTATTGTTATTCTACACTTCTTTGATATATTCTCTAATCTTCACCAACTAATTCATCATATTTTGTATAATCAAGCTTATTAACTTGTCTAATAAAACTAAAAAATGATAATGCTTTACTCTATGAACTAAATGAGAAGAGAGGAAACAGTGGTGCCCAGGAAAGACATGTGCTGGATTTAGGCTTTTCCAATATATATTAGATAGGAGAATTTCTCTCTGGTGGCGATCAAGATATTTAAGTCACTAGGAACCAGGTTGGGGTTTGCGAATGTATTCTAGGTGTAGATTATATTGCTACTACTACTACTACTACTACTGTTGCTAATTAAAATCTATCGATGATGCTTGCGATGGAGCAGGGCTGTCGATCGCCACAAGGCTGTTTTGCTAGAATGTCTGAAGATTGGGCAATGGCTGAACATTCCAAATCTTGTTCAACAGGATTTAAGAGTACTACCCAAATTTAGTATTCCTAAGTGAGACACTGGATTATGGTAGTTGTATTGAAAGGCTTCGGTTACATATGCAACTCATGGGTAAATTGGTAGTAGATATAGTTGGCCGTAGTACAGATTTAACTTTAATGTGGATGGATAATGTTTATGTACAACTATTGTTTTATTTGCATTTTCACATTGGTGTTAAGTTACATCTGATCAGGGTAAGAGATAGAGGTTTACCAGCTTCTATAGACATTCAGAGGCATTTTAACAAGTTTATGCATGGACTCTACTACCTAGACTCTACCATGCTACCATGGTTATACGACAGTAATTTCAATGAAATTTTATATGACCAAGAGAAAGAATGAGGTTTACCACGGCTAGCTTCGCTAATGCAAAACTTTAAGATGGCCTTAGATGATTGTTATTTAAAGGATTTACCCTTCACTGGCCCCATTTTCACCTTGTGTAATGGTTAGGTAAGAAATAGGTTTATTTAGAAAAGGCTTGACCGCATTTTATATTCCCAAGATTGGCATGGGCTATTTTCAAATGTTAGGGTAATGCATCTTGATTTTTGGGGTTTGGATCTATTAGGGTCGGTGTTTATGTGTCATTCCTAAATGTACATATATTTGTGTATTTATACAAGTGTACATTCCCATTAAATTACTAATACTCATTTATATAATATTATGCATGTTATGTTACAGACATTGTACCATCTAAAGGAGTTTAGATAAGGGTTCATAATTAGCCATACTGAGACATATAATTGCTAAATGTTAGTACAACTAAATGTTAGCTGGTTATAATACTCAGCAAATTTAAGAGTTTGAGCATTATCTAAATTGGACATTAACTGAAAATATACTAGTAACTGCATAGTTGCAAGAGTTGCAATCGGGTGCTAAAAAATACAAGTTACGCAAATATGTTCTTAAATAATTGACTCTGATCTATTTCTGCCGATGTGGGTCTGCGGTGGATACTTTTATATATGGATCAGTATATGTTGTACCTATAGGGTATAAATGGTCGTTCCTGGCCGACTATGAGCTTGGAGCTCGTATTGACATATGAGTATTCAATTAGGATTGGATATGGGATAGATTCACGAAGGCCTCCGATAGACACCTTATATAATCCGTCAACGAAGGGTCCTTTCGAGTTGAGTAGTATATGTAGTCTTTTGACTTGAGTGCCACGGTGGGCTTGTAAGTGATCCACAATACTTTGGTTCTACGCATGTCACAAACCTTTCATGGTGTAACCGCTGGATATGGTCCAATGCTTATGGAGTCTGGTGTGTACAGATATGCGATCCGTCAGCTCCTATATAGAGTTAGATATCCAAATGCTTCGAGACTATAATCATCTCAGAAAAGAGTTCCGTCAGGGTGGAACAATATGGCAAAAGAGTTTGCACATATTGTTCATTGAGATACAAGTCTGAAAATAAGATAAGGATGAGCACTAAGGGATTTGATGGTGATAATCTATATCTCCAGCACATCCAGGATATCATTACGGAAGGACTATACGTATACGTTGTAACCTTAGCTTGTATGGTTCAATGCGTTGATTTATATATCTGTGACGTATGCGTAAAGCATTGCTCACAGACTCATAGAATAGTTTCATTTGACGAATCAGGCATAGAACCTAAGGACTCCCGCGATATGGAGTGTACTCATTGTGCACTGGGACAACGTGTCAGATTAAAGTGTTTAATCCAGCAATATTCAGCATTATCATAGGAATGCGTGCATATCTGTATTTAAGTATTAAATACAATAATTAGTTAATAATTATTATTTACTAATTGTATAATGACATGTGGCGTATTGTGGACTCTCAATTGAGTTTACCCGAGTGTGAAATTTGGTGGGATCCACTAAAGGTAGACTTGGTAACTATTTATGAGGGGCAAAATGATCATTTTATACAATAATTATTTAATTGTTAAATAATTATTCTTTCTCATTATTATATAATATTATATATTATTATTATATTTGGGTGCCAAATAGTTGGCACCCATTATATCATTATACTATTATATTATTATTTTATTATATATATATATATATATATATATATAAAAGAAAGTGAGGAGATAAGAGGGGTGTGTTGTTGGTAACCGAGAGAGTGGAGAGAAATGGAGAAAGGAAAAAAAAGAAAAGAAGATGAAGAAAGAAAAAAGAAAAAAGAAAAAAATAAAGAAAAATAAAATTATTTCATTTTTTTCTATTGATCCAATTAAAGCAATGGTGGATTGCTTCAAACTCTCCATTTCTTATCATTTTGGAGAAAATGATATAAACACCTACCTGACCATTTTTTGGATTAAGAGTTAATCTCGTGCTGGATATTATGTTGTTGTTCTATCTCACCAAGCCCACCGTGTTGGTGACTAAAACTGCATATGAGTTGGTCTCCATATAAACACCAAGAATATACGTGTATAACGTTACATATTGATATGAGTTCTCAATCTTTATTAATATATTAACGTGATTAATATATTTATTTATTGTGTTTATTGTAATTTACACGCTTCTGTCGCATAAAATATATATAAGATACATATTTTAGACAATAAATATAATAAAACATACATACACCTACGTGTATAAGATTCCTGACAACAAGATTATCGCCCTTTATTGCTGAATGGTTGTTTTCTGATCATGGGTTTAATAATAGCTAGTCACATGGTGTTAGCCATCAATTACACTTTGAGGCTGCTTTGGTTAATGAGCTTGAGTGTGAGTTAATTATTCGGAGAGAGTGGAAGGGTGATGGTTTCCTTTATCTTTAATGTAGAATATGGTTTCTAATATGGGCTTGTTACTTCAACACTAGAATAGGTCTAGTTATCATGGCTTTCTAATGATATTCTTTATACAAAGAAGCAGTTGGCAACCCTCAACCAACATGTGACAGGTGTTACTTGGCTTGTCGAGAAAAAATTGGAAAGTTTACTATATAAAATAGAATTATATTAGAAGCAATGTTGGTGGGTTTCATGGCTACAACATGGTGATGCTAATACTCGTTAATTCCATTTGCATGCTTGTAAGTGAAAATAGAGAAACAGAATTGATGGGGTATTTGATTCGGGAGATTGTTGGTATAATTCAACTGAGGCTGTTGCTAATATTTTCTCTGACTACTTTCAGTCTTCTTTTTCTACTTCACAGTCCCAAGCAGATGATATTCGTAATTGATTATTTTAACCCGTGTCTTCAAGAGGCCAGTCATCGAGCATTGGAAGTTCCTTTTACACAGAATGAGATACATAGGGCGTTATTCCAAATGGATCCGTCCAAAGCTCCAGGTAAAAGTGGTATGTCTGTATTATTTTATCAAAAGTATTGGGATGGCGTTGGTCCTGATTTTGTTGCAGGTTGTTTGGAGTTTCTAAATGGTGACTGTTCTCTCTTATCGATCAATGAAACTGTTGTCACTCTTATCCCTAAATGTGATGACCCTAAATATCTCTTTCAGTTTCGCCCATTAGCTTATGTAATGTGCTGTATAAGATCATTTCAAAGACTATGACTAACAAACTACTCGATGTTTTGGGAGATATTGTTTAAGAATCTCAGTGCCTTTTTTTTTCCTTAAAGGCTCATTACTGATAACTTGATTATAAGGTTTGCATGTCTTCATCACATTAAGCATCAGAAACGGAGCTCTAATAACCATCTAGCAATCAAGTTAGATATAGTGCAAGCCTATGATCGGGTAGAGTCGTCTTATCTTGAAGTGGTAATGCGTGCAGATTGTCATCAGTTTTAAGGATGTTTAAGTTGGCAGCCGATTCGAATATGGTCTGAGAGTGCTTTTTATCGACAAATTACCAGTCTATAATTCCCAAATCATCATCATCGTCGCCGTCCTACTTGCAGAAGAAAGAGCTTTATATGAGGCTATGTGACCACTTCATCCTCATCGAAGGCGATAAAAAGAGCTTTTCACTGGACAAATGAAGTGGAAAGAAATGTTACATGTTTTCTACTAGGAACCTCATGATTGCCTAGGATGATCGTCACTATAGCTGGTTCTACGACCCTGATTCCAGGTTCTCGAAGATGGCTCATCTCGATTGAGTGCTTTGGCTAGAAATCTATGACAATATTAGCACGTCCTTTTTATCTTCAGCCACAGTTTATATAACATATCTTGTTTATAAATTGGACTCTGAAAATGATGAAAGTACCCACGAATATGAATATTCTCTCGGTGGATTCGAATATATTCCTGTACAGGCTACTGTTGGACTTGTTGGAAGTGAAAAGGGGCGACTAGAAATTTATCTAAAGAAAGAATATACATAAGAGAAAGAAGTGGCCTACTAAGGAAAAGGAATAATATAAGACAGAGACCGAAAATGAGAATATATGGGTGGTTAAAGATGGTGTTAGGTTACTTTACTAAGGAAGGAGATAATGATTGCAATTGCAGTGAGTTGAAAATAAGTATTTTTGAGATAAAGACTAGTCTTTACAAAGACGACATTACTATTTAAGGGATAAAAATGGTAAGCAATTTGGAAGGATTATACTAACCAGAGGACTGAGCCAAAGGGACCCCCTATCACCTTACTTATTCATAATATGTACTGAGGGTCTTTCCTCATTATTTAGAAAAGTTGAAGCACACAGACAAGTTAGGGTATTTCAGTGTGGCCAAAATAGGCCAATTATTAGTCATTTATTCTTCATTATAGCTTGGTTTTCTCTCGGGCATCTATGTTTGATTTTAATTCATTCATGCCACTATGGAGTAGTATTCTATAGCGTCTGGCCAAGTAATGAATTATTTGAAGTCAATGGTGTGTTTTGGGCCGGGTGTATCTGATGAGCTTTGTATTATGGTTGTTAATTCCCTGGGTGTTCAGAAAGTTAGTTATCAAAGCTAAGCATCTTGGTTTACCACATGTATCTTGTAGAAACAAAAAAAAAAAGGTTTATTTTCGTCCATCAAAGATAAAATATGGCTTAAGCTTCAAGGGTGGTGAGCACAACTTTTTTCTTCAGCAAGGTGTGAAGTGCTTATCAAGACGGTGATCTAATCCATTCCTGCATTTTGGTTTACCATTTGATTTTGGTGAGGCGGTAATGATGAATAGAGAAAGACGCAAGTGTGTTTGTGGGAGGCCTATATGCTCACAAAAATGATGGTGGATTAGGGTTTCACAATCTATTCATTTTTAATAAAGCTATATTGGCCAAGCAAAGTTAGAGAATATGCCTTGTAGTCTTACAAATGCCTAAAATAGACGAGATGAGATTGTGATTTTATGTTCACTATTTCAGTTCCTATGCAGATTTCGATGACAAAATTATTTATTCTTTGTATGCAAGAACTTAGTGTAACAGATTTGGAGCTAATGTCTTTGTTCATGTGGAGATCATGGTTTGTTAGAAACCAGTGTGTTCATTGCACGGGTATTAACATAGATGTTGCTTTGATCCTACCTTAGTCCCGCCATTTTTTTTATAGAGCTTCATAAGGTAACAAAGAAGCAAGCTTTTGTGGATCCTGATGATCGAGCAGTTCCTGAAAACCCCTTTCAGGTTTTCACATAAAGCTCAATATTAATGCTTCATTGCTATTGGAGCCCATAAATTGGATCATTTACTGCAGGTTTCTCATGTTGAAGTAATGGCAATCCTCTATAGTGTGGATCAACTTTGTGATTTGGGTTATTTGGATGTTGATATAGAATCTGATTCTCGGTAGATCATCAATGCATTATTGTCCAACTTATAAATATCCTCTGAATTGGTAGCATTTTGCAGGATTTTTTTCAGTTGTTTGGCATACTTTAGCTTCTTCCATTTCTTGTTTGTGCCTAGAGAGTCCAACAAGGTGGCACATAGTATAGCTAGGTTTGCTTTATCTATGCAATCTAATGTTTATGAGGATGTAAATGTTCCAAACTTGTTAGAATAATGTGTTGTAGAGGACCATCCTCAATCTGCAACATTATTTAAATGGAATTACAATTCCCTTTATAAAAAAAAATAATACAATATATATAAACTAAAAATTGATAAATTAGAAACCACAAGGATATAAACGTTGAAGAAGTGGAAGAGGACTTGTATTTTTTTTTTTTTTTTTTTGAATATTGAATTTTTAAAACTTCTAAATTAGGTTTGTATCATGTTAAATCCTCTCAATCCAAATTTTCTACTAATTATTAAAATCATAGCAATTGAATATTTAGTCATATTATTATTTTGTATCGTATGATGAGCTTAACAAACACAAAATTTTCTTTTTCATATATGTAATTTTGTGATCATAAGTATAGCATAATAGAAATTATATTTCTCTATTAATTTTTTTAAAAAGATACAAGTATTATATATTTTAAATTTTAATATTATAATATTATTGTTGGAGTTTTTAGTGTTTACTCTAAAAATCTTTTAAATGTTATGTGGAAGACTTCGATTACAAATATTAATAATCAGAAAAGACCAAAATTAAAAGATAAATAATCCCACAAGGAAATGTACATAGTTCGGCACAAATGCTTACATCCACGATAGATCACAAGATCTTAGCTTTTTTTATTTGTTTACAAAGAAATTAGATAAAAAAATATCTCTTTTAAGAGATAATAAGAAAATACAATATACTAAACGAGCTCTCAAAAGTTTACCAATACTTTTTTGATCGCTTAAATCTCAAGTACTCATATGACATTTTTTTGTATATTCAATATTTAAAGTTCTCTAGCTCTTTGTTTTTTTTTTTTTTAGAGTTCCTCTAATACTTGATTATTTAAAAAAATTATAAGAGTTTATATAATGTTCAAAATGTCTCTACAAATTCTGTTTCTAATTTAATTAAGAGTATATGCGTGTAAGAATTTAAATCTCACTCGAAAAAGTTAAATTAAGCTAAAATAGAATTTTTACAAAATTAGGTGTCGCGGCTGCACTTCTAGCCCCTAGCGCTAAAGGTTCTGACCTTAGCACTACAATGTTGAGAAACTAGCATCGTAGTGCTCACACATGAGAAATGTCTCCACTTGTATTTTTACACTCTTCCTTATTTTCGCACTCTATTTTTGCCTTTTTTTTTAGTCTATCCAACATGTCATTGACCTCATTTTGACTCCTTATTGATCTTCAATTAAAAATTATATTTAAATATAATTTTCAATAATCAAATTCTCATAATTATAAATTAATATAATATCAACACTCAACAACTAAAAAAAAATAAAAATATAAAGACTTAGAACTCAAATCAAGCCAACATTTTAATAATTGAAATGCTAACACTAACCATTAAATCATAGAGATGGTTAGTTTTATTTAATATTAAGTTGCCAAAGTTCAAATATTCTTTATTTATGTCAAATATATAAGGTTAAGAAATGTTCCTCATCAATTATTATCATATTTTAGTAAATCTCAATTTATTCAAAATGGTCCATATGGTTAAAAAATATTCATTCGTGGAACAAAAAGTGATTGAAATGGCCAACCTTCTGATAGGAATATATTTACTCGCAATGCAAATCGGTAGTAAATATATATATAAACAAATAAATATCTATTCTTGTCAAAAGGTTGGCCATTCTATCACTTGCATATAATTGGATCAATTAAATTCACTACCCATTTGATAAAATTAACCATATGTAAAAAAAAAGAGGAAATCATTAGATTTGGAAGCTTTGGGTCTTTGTTTAGTTCATGCCATAAAGGAAGTGACATCTAAAGCTTATTAAAGTTTTTGGGATGTCACATTTGCTTATCAATTTAAATAATAAATCCTCTTTAGTTTCCCAAAAACTTATTCAAATAATCTTAAAATGTAAATTATTATTTTTTAATAAACAAAAAAAAATCTTAATCTACTTTATAAAAACAGTAATTAAGTAAATAATATCACTCGTATTACAATGAAGAATATTGCATATAACATTTTGTTAACAATTTGAGATTTCGATTTTACTTAAATAGTGTTACTTGATTATGCTATTTAGTGGAGATGAATATAATTCACAAGGCAGATGATATTTATTATCTTATAATTTCTCATACATCTATACAATCAAGATAAATAAAATATTTATTTAATTACTTATCGTACCTAATTTAAAAATATTTTTTTACATCTCATACAAATCAAATTTAAGATATTTGCATTTATAATTCATTTTGCACATACCTATAACGTATTTAGAAACCATTGTTTTATAAATCCTAATTCCTAAATCTCAAAATATCAAATGTTTGAGCAAATTTATGCAAAATACAACTAAAATCTGTTTTAGCCAATAGAATATACATAATCTTTATTAATCTAGGTTTTTTTATTTATTATTATTTGATTACAATAAATTTATGTAATAATAATACTATACGTATATAATTAAAATATAAAATTTATATCATAATTAATGTAAAATTTAAATATTTATTATTAATTAATATTATATCATTACGATATTAAAAAAATTAAAAAATTTAATAACTTTTTAATAAGTAATAATAATTAATTGATGACAATCTATTAAAATATAAAATATATTTTTTAATTATATAAAAATAACACTACTTTTTATGCAAAATACAACTCTTATTTTTTTAATCCAATATTATCCTTCCATATTGCTACATCTTAGTTGATTCGATCTCACCATTAAATGAGCTTTATTGCAATTCAATGCATGTTTATTCCAAAATTTTTAATTGCTGAAAAAATAAAAGATAAATAAACTGTTGCTTTTGACAGTGTCTTGTCCTCTCGACAATGCCATGACTAGAAATTTTACAAAACTAAAGTGGCGTATTTTGAAATAGATCAAAATACAGGGTAACCATTACGAAAAAAAAAAAGCAAAAACCAGAAATATGAAAATTAGAAAAAAGAAAAAGACATAAGCATACAGATGGACATGAAGATGGAATCAAATCCATGCTAACACCCAAAAAAAAAAAATCCAATTTTAAGTTTTTCAAACCCCAATAATAATAATAATAACAAAATGATATTATTTTCTTTAAAATAATAAAATAAAATTACTTTTGCTACTTTTTTTTTTCCATCATCCACATTAATATAATTTTCTCATAATCACTTTATTTATACCCACCAATTTATCCAAATCTTGTTCTCAAACAACTTCACTAACCTCATCGAAATTGACTCTCTCTCCCTCAAAACTCAAAAGCCCAAAAAATAAAAAATAAAAGCAGAACACTTGAGAGCGAGTTTGTTGTTGGGTGGTTGTAGTTATTTCTCTGATTTGAAACCGTCTTTTCAAAAATCGCTCCTTACCCAGTTGATGAATTGTTTTGGTCTCCATGAAAGTGGTCTTTTTTATACCCATTTGTGAACTGCAACTCCCCTTTTGATTCACATTGTTTTGGAACAATTTGGGCCTCATTCTCTTTTTTGCCAAGTTTGATCCTTTCTGATCAGTTTAGCTTGATCTGTTATAAAGTTGCTGTCTTGGTGATCTTTTGAAGCCCAATTTTGGTATCATTTTGAGTTTTGTTATCATTTTGAGTTTTGTAAGAATCAATTGTGATGTTAAAGTGTTTTCTTGATTTATTTTGAGATTTATTAGTTTGTTTTATGTATTAAGGTTCAAGGAGTTATTGTTTCTTGCAGTTGGATAAGTGTTTATTATTGTATAATAGATCTGCTTTTTGTATAAAATATATAATAAAAATATCCCTTTCTTAGCTTTTTATTGATATTGCACTTCTATGATAAAAAAAAGGAAGAAAGAGGAGGTGAGGAAGATTCTTGATCATTGTTGCTTCAAAAAGTCACCTTTCCTTTCCCGGTAAGCTAAAAGCTTTAGAATCAAATTTGGTTTTGGCTTTCTGGTTGATTCTTTTTTTAAGCTTTTGTATTTTGTGTGTTATAAAGAATTAAAGGAGACTTTGTGAAGTGATCATGTGATTAGACTGCGAGTTCAAAAGGGCGTGTGGCAAACTGCTCGTAGGATGGCAATTCAATAGACTTTACATCAATATGGTTTAATCTGATAAATTAAACTGTTTATTCATAAGGCTGCGTGGCAATTAAGTAGTTGAAAATATGCAAGGGTGAATTTCATATTGATCTGATCATTAGGCTGTGAGTTCTGAAGGGAATTTGGTGATTTGTTTGATGATTGTGATTTGAGGTGATCTGGGTGACAAGCAGTGGAATAATCTGTTTTTCAGGCCAAGGATTCGAAAGGGTTTGTAGGGTTCCACCGACGAGTTCCGACGGATCCGTCTCCTGAAAATAGAGGGTGTGACTGTCTGGCTGGTCTGGAGTGCATATTAAGCATCATCAGGGCCCTTAGAATGGGGTCCTGCTTCTCTGCAGAAAGCAGGAGCTCCATCCCTGGTTCGCCATCCTCTCGGGCCCTTGGGATCAAAAAGAGGAAGGGCTCAAAGAAAAAACCAGGGTCAAGGAATTCATCGTTTGATTACCGGAGGGAGGAGCCATTGCATAGGATTCCAGGGAGGTTGTTCTTAAATGGCTCAAGTGAGGTTGCTTCACTCTTTACCCAACAAGGCAAGAAAGGAACAAATCAAGATGCCATGATTGTTTGGGAGGTTAGCTCTTCCCCCTTTCACATGTTGTTCATTTTTGGTTTTATTGAAATGATCAAATGCTTGTAATTTATTAGATTTAGATCTGTTTTTTCTTTTTTTGGTCTTTGTTTTAATAGCTTTGTCACCATGTGCTTATTTTTGGTTGCTTGCTTAGCCTCCATTCCATTTGGTACCTGTTGATGGTTGTCTAACTGAATTATAAATTTCACTTTGGTTTGGTATTCAGTTGAGCCACATTTTGATTCTTATAGTATGTTCATTTTTTTTAAAGAATTTTTAGGCTTTCCATTAGAGTCGCATTCTGCTGGAGGACACTCTAGTTTATGGTGAAAAAACAAGCAGCATTCTCTATTGATTATCTGCAGTTTTTTACTTTTTTCAGGATATTATCCATTCTTTCTGTGCTTTGCCAATCCATGCTTCTATTTTGGCAAACTGAGCTATACTTTTTGTTTTTTTGGCTCACAGTGGCTATTATGATAATATGTTTGAGCATCACTTGGAAGGTTCCCTTAAAACAATTTCTTTTGGCCCTTTCTTATATGAGGTTGCTGCCTTGTTCTATGATAGAACTTGGATAATTACCTTTTTCTTTTTTGGATTTCTTTCAACTATTATATTTATTACCACATCCTGGCAATTTGTTTGGTTCCATAAACTATTGCATTTATTTTCTCAATGTGCAATTATAAGTTTCATGTGGTCTATTTACCTTAGAAATGCATCATATCAGCACTGTTAACTTGAAATGCAATCTGGAAACTTGTATTCTGTGAGGATAGTGGTCCTACATTTCAAAAGCTGTAATAATATATATTTTATTGGTGAAATTGAGATCATTTAGAATGTCGTTGGATGAGATCTAATTAAAGTGTCTCAACTTGATTGATGTTTGCTAATTTTTCATATATGACAATTGGATAATATGTCTTGATACCTGAATGACACTGGATGATACATCCAGTTTATGACACTGTCAGATTTGTATATTGCATATTAATTATGAGGGGCTTAAAATATTGTCTCCGTTTGTCATTAATCACCATTGTTTCTTGCACTTTAAAACATTCTCTGCTTACCCTCTGTAACTATGGATTTACAGAATTTTGCAGCAAGGACGGATACAGTTTTTTGTGGTGTCTTTGATGGCCATGGTCCCTATGGTCATATGGTTGCAAAGAGAGTGAGAGATTCTCTTCCTCTAAAACTGAGCTCGCACTGGGAAGTGAATATAACCAGTGAGGAAGTTTTGAGGGAGATAAGCCTTAACACTGCTGGAAGCATAAACTCTGAGGATACTGCTTTTGTATCTGCTGAAGAAGAATCTAGAGCCTCCGTTGACTTTGAGGAAATGGAGAAGGTACCAGAGATCTTTCTGACACTAAAGGAGTCATTTTTGAAGGCCTTCAAAGTCATGGACAGGGAACTGAGAATGCATCCACATATTGATTGCTTCTGCAGTGGGACAACAGCAGTGACTCTGATCAAGCTGGTATTGACTTAAAGCTCTGAACTTGTTTTTCATTAGATTTTACAGTTTTGTAGGGTATTCTTGTTGACCGCAAGATAATAATTGTCCCCACAATTTGTGTAGGGTCAGTATCTTGTCATTGGAAATGTTGGGGACTCCAGAGCCGTATTGGGCACAAGAGACCGAGATGATTCTCTTGTTGCTGTCCAGTTGACCGTGGATCTCAAACCAAATCTTCCAGGTTCCACTCTCTCTGTCTCTCTCACATCCTCTCTTCTTTAGTATCTTTAAGTTCTGCTCATCTGCTTCTAAGACCAAAATACATCACAGCAGTAAATGTAACCATTATATCTCTTTCTCTAAAATAAGGGACTTGTCCAAATGAAGAAGGCTGATAGGTCTTTAATCTATGTGTGATGGTCTTATAAATACTAGAACGCTTTGCAGTTGGAGTGCTTTTGTTCTATGCACATGTTGAACATCTTTTATGCCTCCTCCCATGTTATCCCCTGCGTATTTGATATGAACAGCCTGTGCTTCTCATGATATATTATGCATGAGATAGATGGAATATTGCCAGTGCTTATTTCTTCTGTCTTGTGTCTGTATAAGTTGATGATTCCTAATTTTTATTATTGTTTTTATTTTTGCTGTGACATAATTTACACCTTACTTTGGTCTACCAATGTTCATTCCTTTTCAATCCTTCCCCACCTTCACTCTTGTGATTTCAGTGGTTTAGGTTGGTGGTGAATGACAGAACAAAAAATAAATGTTGTTTCAACAGGTGTTATTAGCTGACATATCTTATTTTTCACAGTAGCAGAAAATTTGTAAATAATATTACTCTGGTGTGTGTATTATTCAAGCATTATCTGTTTAATGCAATCAATACTGATATTTCAATATTAACCAAATGGTTTTAATATCTCAATATTAAAACCAAGTTGTGGGATGTAATAATAACTTGTGGAGCTGAATCTAGTACAGGAGTTTGTGTTATGTTGAAAGAATGTCAAGCTAAGAACTGCATAGCAGCAACAAATATGTAAAATGTGGTGATGACTTGCAGAGATTGTGTACAGAATAGCTTTAAAGGTACCAGTAGAGTCTGTCATGGTAATGATGTGAAATGAAGGCTATGAAATGGAAGGAGGTTATTTAAAGATCTCAATGGACCTCATGTGAGATTATCTTGAAGCCCATAATTTCTACAACATATTTTTCCAAACTTGAGTTGCTTGGTTATACCAAGTCCTTGCATATTAGTACCCAAAGCAAGCATTGTTGAGTAATGGTGATGAACTGAAAAATACTTGGTATATTCGTTGATTGTTTTAAATTGTGACAGTTGGAAACTTGTAGTTTCGTTACGTTCCCATTGCCCTTCAATATTGTGGGATTAATTGCTATATGGATGGAGAATTTCCTCATAATCTGAAAGATAGACAAAGAATACAGAAGAAAAGACCATCAAAAGCTGAATGATCACTTGCTTCTTTGTGTTGTTGTGGTTGCTTTTGACTTCTAATATATCAAGTTTTTGCTTACAAGCATGTTTAACTTCTTACAGCCGAAGCAGAGAGAATTCGAAAATGTAAAGGACGTGTGTTTGCTCTTCAGGATGAGCCCGAAGTTGCCCGAGTTTGGCTGCCGAACTATGACTCCCCTGGTCTTGCCATGGCCCGGGCATTTGGAGATTTTTGTCTCAAGGACTTTGGCCTGATCTCTGTGCCTGATGTGTCCTACAGACGCCTCACAGATAAAGATGAGTTTGTTGTCTTGGCCACAGATGGGGTAAGGGAGCTAAGTTCAATTCTATTCACAATTACGGCTAAAATAAGTTAGCTTCCTTTTTATATTTCTATCTTCCCCATACATTTTTGCTGATCAAAAGTCCACTTCAATTTTACTTTTCATAGATCTGGGATGTTCTCTCGAACAAAGAAGTGGTTGACATTGTAGCTTCGGCCCCAGCACGTTCCTCAGCAGCTCGAGCCCTCGTTGAGTCTGCAGTTCGTGCTTGGAAATACAAGTATCCAACTTCTAAAGTTGACGACTGTGCTGTGGTTTGCCTCTTCCTAGACTCAAACTCAAACTCAAATGGCATATCCACTTCCTCCAGTTTCAAGTCCAAAGAACAGCAAACACCGGTGGACCATGAAAATGTTGGCTTGGAGACAGATGATCATCCCTCCGTCCCAACCACTCTTCCCCGCTCAGGAACTGTCCGTACTGGCGAAGAGATACATGCTGAACAAAATGAAGACGATTCCCTAAAGCAGGACGACTCAAATATAGATTGGTCTGCTCTTGAGGGAGTATCTCGAGTTAATACCCTCTTGACTCTGCCAAGGTTCACACCTGGAAAAGACGATAAGAAAGCTGCTGGAGCTCATAATTGATGGCGAGAAATTGGTTAGTCCTTGATTTTTCATAATTCATTCTCGTTCTCCTATTTGTTTGTCCTATTTATGGTTTCTTTTTCTACAGAAGGGGGAAAAATGATTTGTAGGCCATTGATGTTAAATTTGGACCGGAGAGGTGGGCCCGGCTATATTAGCATGTCTGGGAAATTGTCCTTTCTCTCTCGTGTGGGTAGAATTGGAATTTTGCAAAATCCAACTCTCGGTCTATTCTTTTTTTTTTTTTCTTGTTTTTCTCTTTTATTTATTATTTTCCTCACTCTTTTTAAGGTGTGATTTATTGGTTATTGTTAATAATAATGGTGATAAGGAAGCCTCCTCCTTTCAGTTTCAACTTCATTTGAATATGTGGTATTTTTGATTTTTGGTCATTTCTTTGCCAAGTTGAGATGTAGACTCTTGTTGCAATGTAGCTCATTTGTTTTAAAGCAAATAGATTTCCTGTGCCTCTCCTCCCACCTTTTTTGTTGTGTGGTTTGAAATGCTTAAAAATTTTGCTTTGTTGATAATTTTGCTTCTTGATATTAGGCTTAGGCATAGTGTTTGGACAGAGTTGCCATTTTAAGATGGAAACTGATTGAAGGAGCTCTTCATTTAGAGCTTGTAGTTGTTGCTCTCTCTCCCTCACAGAAAAAACAAAACCACATCTTAGGCTCAGATATCTAGAGTTTGCACATTGCATCACCATTCCTGCCCTTCAGGATTTTTTTTGGGAACTATTACATAACATTATTTATTAATATTAGAATTAGGATTATTATATGTATACGGGTAGGGTTATTTGAACCCACTAAAATACTTCACCATTAAAATCTAAAAACTTCAATTTTATGCTATAAATTTGCCTTAATTTTCAATATTATCTTACTAAATCTAATCGTTATAACAAAATTAAGTTTCATTAAATACCCATATAAATTTTTAATATTAAATAAATTCTACAATCCATTCCCTATTAAAATTTGTTTATCTAAAATCAAAACCTATTAACATCAATTGATTGATCAAATTTTATTAATCATAAAAAATAGTTTTTTTTTTTTTTTTGTGTTTAGGTCCCAAGTGTATGTTCTAAAAACAATGAAGGGCATTTATTTAACTAAATCTTTTTAGTACCCATTATGTTTTGATCAATTGAATTGAATTGTTTGTTATATAATTTAATATTTGATTAAATTTCACGAGTAATCTCAAATATGTTTCTAGACTTGAGCACGTTTCTTTTACTTTTGTTTGGGTTACTTCTAATTTTTAGCTTTTAATTTTATTAATTATTTATTCTTCATTATAAATAATATAAAATAATATTTGATTTTTATTATGTTTCCATTTAAGTCAATTATTGATGATTATTCTTGAGTATGCGAAAAAAGAATTATAAAACTTGTTTGACATTAAGAATAATTATATAGGTATTTATTAAAAATTTATTTTTATAATAATTTAAAATAGTAAAATTATAAATAATTAAGACTGATTTTCAATTAAAATTTAATAATTAAAATTTTAGTAACTAATATATTAAAAAAGTGAGTTTATTGAATATTTTAGTGGGTTCAAATAACTCTATCTATATATATATATATGAAAATGATTTAATGAGTTATATTATTTATGATATAATTAATAATACGTGGTATTATTTAATTAATTCATAATTTTAATATAATTTATGATATATTATAAAATTTTATCTGTTTAAATATTCACATATGATAAGTTGTTACTTATTCAAATAAAATTATATATTACAAAATTATATAAAATATGTATATATATTATGGTATGATATTTTTTGAAGTGTTAATGTTCATGATTTGATTTATTCAATTACAAACAAAAGGATAAGAAGATGGAATAGAAAATAATATAAGAAATTCGTATTTTACACTTTTCTCGAGAAACTTTGAATAAGAGATACAATTATTCTGATTTGGAAAGCATCATTTTCACCGTGTTAAAAAACTGAAGTTGTCATTTCATGTTGGTAAACTTTTTGGTGTGTCAAAACTTTTAATCAATAGTGAAAAAGAAATTAATAATTAAAGTTGCGTGTTCCTAATAACTATTCTAACCAAGTTAACTAATTTCAGACGAAAATAATTCGTCAAACAAACCCATTATTAGAATTTGACTAGCAGAAATACATTACATCAAATTCATTCGTGTATTAATTATTTAATTAATTAATTTTTCATTTTGAGGAACATGATTGAGTTGATGTGACAATGTCATTCTACTTTTGTGGACACCTCTTTGATCTGATCCTAATACTTGATAAGAATAAATAGTGTTAAACTATTTGTTAAGAAAAATAGTGACTTCTTGTCATTATTGACAAATTTAATTTTTTTAAAAAAAAAAATTGGACAAGGATGAGAAACTTCATCAAAATACCATCTATGATCTGTTATTTTTGTGTGAGAAGTAATATTATTCTTATTTTGGTCGAGAACCAACTCATATATTCTATTCTTACTCGAGAACCAACTGTTACCGATCCTTTGTTTTTATTTGAGAATTAACTCTTTTTTCTATTTAATACTTGAAAAACCTATCTTATCTTTTATTTTTTATTTGAATTTGGGTGGTCTTGAACACAAAACTACACTTAGGATATGTTGGGGAGGTTGGATAATGGATTGGGATTGAACTATTGTTAAATTTTGGTCCCAATTCTTAATCTTCAGTCCATCACTTAGTCCTATAATACTAGGATAAATAATATTAATCTTCCCTCTAGGATTAGTTATCCTAATCTTTTGGACTAAATTTTATAAATAAAAAATAAATTATAATGTTATAATAAATAATATAACTGTTACAAAATAATAATAATAATAAATATTAGTAAATAATCCATATACTATTATCTAATTAATAAATAAAATATTTATAAATACTTAAAAATTGATTTAAGTAATTAAAGAATTTATTTTAAACTATTATAGTTATTAACTAGATAATAATACATTTAAATTAGAAATAATAAGAACACAATTAATTAGAAATAATAAGAACACAATTTTAAAACATATGTACGTATTATATAACATTAAAAATTATTGATGTTAATTAATATATCTTTATTAATTTATATTATAAATAAAGTATTCAAGAATACTTAATAATTAATTTTATTTATTTCAGAATTTCATCTCTTAATTAGATAAAAATAATTTTAAGTTTAAATATATAGAATAATATTTAAAATAGATATATATTATAATTTTAAATTTTTCCATACATATCTATATATTTCATAATTAAATTTAAATAATATTTGAATATTAAGTTAATTTTAATTAAATTATCAAATGATATTAAATATTATTTTAATCTGATGCAATTTTGCATGCCAAATGCAGCCTGAGTGGCTGCATGAAACTTAGAGTGAGGTGTGTTTGATTTATTGATAAATTTGTTATTTATTTTATATGTTAATAAAATATTATATATATTTTTTAATAAATAATCAAATGATATTATTACTAAAATCAATAGAACAATACAAGAGTAATAATCAAATGTTTCCAAAACAAGACATTACAAATTCAAAGAAAGAACTAGTAATAATCACTACTTATTCAGTAAGTGATTCATTTTGATTATTTATAGTACTTAAGCATCTAATTCAGATAACATATTTAATATAGTGAAATACATTGGTAGGAGAAGGATTTTTATAATGAAATACTATTTGATTACGCTCCTTCCAAATAAAATATATTGAAGCACAAAAGGAGACTCTCTTATTTTGTTAAAGAAAGATTTACCTTGAGTTTTTTTATAAAAAAAAAAATTTGTGTTTCAGAATATGTTGAGAAACTTATACCATCCAACACTAGCACCCGTATTATTGAAGTATCACATGTACTAGCAATTAAAAACTTGTTATTGGGGCTTTTATTCCATAAAATTCTATCTTCTTCTGAATTAATAAAGAAATTATTGTGAATATGATTCTAAATAGCAATATACTCATCAAAGGGGTTAGGAAGAAGCCAATGTTCATGCTGTCACAAATAAAAAACTTTCATATCACGTGAAATATCAACATCATTAATGTTAACGTGTAGGAATTTATCAACTATAGACTCCCTATACATTCACAGATCCCACCAAAAATAAAATGACTTACCATTTTTTAAATCATAGGAGAACAACTTTTTTATTTGGCTCTTCATGTTTAGAATTTTCCTCCATGTCCAACTATAGCCCATTGGCTTTGTAATTTCTAAAAACCTGAGCCTTTAAAATTTATTACCAGTCACCCATCTAGCCTATAACAATGATTTTACTATAATCAAATCCTATATATACTTGATTTAATATCAAAACCTTTTCTTTCTTTTTTTACCTTGGAAAACCTCATTCTAAGCCACTAATCCTTCATTTCTTTGTTGAACTAGTCCATGCTACAGGAACTTTTGTCATTTGTTTTCAATTTCTTTGATAACTGACTTAGGGAGTACAAATATAGAACACTAGTAGATATGCATACTCATTATGACAGAATTAATTAATTATAACAGTCTTGCATAATTCAAAATTTTCATAGTCCACTAGATATTATAGCAGTTATCTTACAAATTAGTTTATGGCAAAATTCTTTTTGAAGTGTTCCAGAGATTAAGGGAAATACCTAAGTATTTGATAAGCAGTACTTCGAGTTGGAACTGAGTGAGCTGCAAAATAGCCTCCTTGGTGGGAATAGGAACATTTCTAAAGAAAGAGCTTTATGAGATACCTTTTAGAAATAAGCTATAAACCAGATACCTTTAAGAAATCATCAAACACTTTCTTAAACTAGCAAATAAAACTTGCATCATTACGAGAAAATAAGAATAAATCATCATAAAAAAAATCAAATGATATAACCTCAATCTCTTACACCCCTTATGAAAGGTGAAATGATTCAAGAAAATACAACTTAAACTTTTATTAAGGTACTCAATAATTAAAACAAAAAGCAAGGGGGACATTGAATCCCCTTTTCTTAGTCTTTTTTCCCCCAGAAAACAAGTCTTTAAACTGCATTTATCACAGCTGAGAACATGTTGCTTTTAACATACATCATGATAAGACGAATAAAAGAGTAAGGAAAGTTAAGGCCTAGCAATACCTCTTTTAAAAAGTCCCAAGAGACTGAGTCATAAACCTTTTGAAGAGCTATCTTAAGGTCACATCTTAGCACTCTACTATTATGATCATAACCCCTCACCAATTCATGAGCTAGTAAAACATTATTTGCTATCTTCTTTTGAGGAATAAAAGCTGATTGACTAAGATTAACCAAATAGTCTGCCACCTTTCTTAATCTGAATGTAATTATTTTAGTGATGCACTTATAAAGAACATTACAACATGCAATTGGTCTGTAATCACCTAAACCATGTGGGTTAGGTAGCAGCACAAGAGTGATGATAGTGGCATTAATAAGTTTAAAAAATTGACTTATAAAGAAGAAATGTTACACAACCTCAGTTATCTCTTTGTTAACAATGTACCAATATTTTTAAAAAAAGAAACTGTTATAACCATCAGGTCCTGGAGCTTTATCTCCATTGATACTAAACATAACATTCTTAACTTCATGGGCTATGACAGGAGCATTCAACATATCTCTATTTTCCATCTTCTAGCATATATGATTCTCTTTTTAATGGGTACCCTAAAGGATGTGCTTGTCTCCAATAAAGAGTTGACTATGGTATTTTTTATAGCCTTAGGATCAAAGGTGATTTTTTCGTTTTATCCTTCAGTCAAAGTGATTTTATTTTTGGCATTTCTCTGTTTTACTGAATTATGAAAGTAACTAGAGTTTGAATCCTTTAATTGGACTCAGCGAATTCTAGATTTTTGTCTAATAATACTTTCCTTGGCAAAAATAAGCTTCCTTAAATGCTTATATATACACATTTTCTCTTCTTGAAGATCTCAATTAAGAAGGTCATAAAACAAACAGCTCTGTAGGAAATACAACATCTTCTTATAGTCTTTAATATTCTAAGATACATTAGAGAAAAATTCTTTGTTAAGTTATTTCAACTCGAGTTTTAAAGACTTGAGTTTAGACTAAACTCGAAATATCAGAGAGCTATAAGAATCATTCTACCAAATTCGTTCAATTGTATTGAGGAAATCAAGGTGGAAGCACCAAATATTGAAAAACTTAAAAGGAATCCTACCTGTAGAATATGCCCTAAAAATGGAGACCACAAGATGAGAGTGATTGGAAATACCAGATGATAAGATTTCACACTCAAAAGACTCTTACTTGTCAAACCATTTTCTATTTACGAAAGCTCAATCAATTTTCCTCCAAAGTCAATGATCTCCTATCTAATTATTGCACTGTGTGTATCTAAATCCATAGTTTTTTTTTTAACTTAAATACTAGATATCCATTCTTTAAATAGATCCACTATATTATCATTAATCCACTAGCCACCAATTCTGTCATTATTGCTAAGAACATTATTGAAATCCCCTTAGATTAGTCAAGGTAAAGTGTTAGGAGTCAAACTATTACAAAGATCCTTCCATAGTCTTTCCTTATCATTAGTAGTAGATGCCCCATAAACAAGAGTCCAATAAAATTCGTAGTCATCAGTAAGAATTTTACAATGAATAAATACCAGTGTTTTTCAAGACCACCACATTGCATCTGAAAAAATTATAAGCAATCCAAATTCTTCTCATGTCTAGACAATCAGAATTATTTTTCAGCTTCTATTCCCTTAATGCTAATTTTCTCCAAATAGTGTCTATATTAGCTAATTTAACTCTTGTTTCTAATAACCCCAAGATACATAATTTTCTCAGTCTAATCAGAGCTCTCACTTCTGATTGTTTACAGAGGTCTTGTAGACCCTTAATGTTCCAACTTGAGATCATTGCCCCCCCTAATAGAGGATTTAGAAATCCTTATGACACATCCGACCCTCTCCGATAATTCCTACTTTATGCTTTAAAGTAATAGTCTTCCTTAGGTTGAAACTATCTATTTCTTAAATTACATTTGAGCTCTCCACTTCTGACTTGTGTTCCATAACCATAGAATCTCTCGCTCTATTTTTCTTAGGAATCTATTTATCCATCCCTAGCTAGCCTTCATTATGGGTGATCTGTTGGTGATTTCCAGGGTAAATCTTAGGAACATCATTTCCTCATTTATTATTTTTTCAGCACCTTTCACTTTTCATACTTGTTTAATTTCTGCTCTATAAACTTTTTCATCGTTACCAAACTTTTTTCACTTTAGATAAATAGTAGGATTCCATTCATAAGTCACCTCTTGTGTAATAATATTACCCATTTCATTCTTTAAGGTGATCATAGAAGGAAAATTACTCTCCACATCCACGTCCACCAACACTTTTGCATATGCCAACCTTGTTTTATTCAAAGTATATTGGTTATAGTATTTGAGGGTACCCAGCGAACTAGCACTAAGACTCAAAGTGGAGAGATCCAAAATTCCCAAGGTAGGAATTGTACCCAAATAGGCAATGATCTAATATTGGCTACATCCATCAACATCCAAAGTTTCCAAATTTTGACAATTAACGGCCATTTATCAAAGGTAATGGGATCGTCGTCAAGCGCCCTCCGTTGCCCAAATTCATTCTCAAAATTAAACAGAAACAACTCATTTTTAATCACATGAACATAATTTAAGCCAAATTGTTTTCAACAATTTAGAACAAATGCTTGCAATTGTTGAATCTTGGAAATAAACCATAAACACAACTAATTAATGCATGCTACTATCTTTTTTCTTCATCAATTAGTTCATCAGAGTAAAATTTAACAACTTTCTTACCATTGCAAATTGTAGGAGGAACAAATTGTAGCTCACTCCCGGAGCTCCTATTCCAGTTACCAGGAAACAATGAAGCCCACGGCCGGTCAATAGTGAATTTTTGCTCTCCTAAACTCGGCTCATTGGATGGTTTAGCGAGTCCCTACCGGCAACACACTGACTGGATACAGAAGCGGCTGGGACAGTAGGTTTGGCCAGTTTCATTGACACATCAGTTGATCGGTTGTCAACCAGAGTCGATCCTTTTCCATTTGCAACTTCCTCAACCTATACAGAACAAGCATTGGGAGTGGCATTGAAGCCAGTTCTGGCCAACACAGAGTTGTCTCCACCGGACCCATAATTTGGGTCGTAGCCGGAGATATGAGTGCCAATAGTAGATCGGCAGTCCTTAGCAACTAGAACCTCAAGAGAAAGAGAAAGTATCAACCTCCCCCACCCCCCAACCCCTGCGCCAAGGCCACCTGAGGAGCAGCAAACCACAAATTTCGATGATCGTGATCTCCACATCGCACTTTATGGGAGCACATTCCCCCATGTTATCCACCAAAGAAACATATCCCATCTGAGCTTCAGCTGGCGACAGACAAATAGGAGTTGCATTGTGATTGGTCACTGATCGGAGTCGTGAAACAGCGAGGGATTTTCTGACCTTCCCACAGAAGACGGCGTAAGTTAGTGTAGTAACTAACTTGCACCAAGAGAAAAGGGCACTATTCCCACAAGTTAACTTATCCTTTCAACAAGTTTAATAAAACATTATATTATTAATAGCAGAACATGAAGGGAGATTTTTCATTTTATGTGGGAGTAGAAATTATTTCAAAGAAAACAAATATTATAAGTGAAGTTTCGACAATAATAAAGTTTTATTTTTATTTACAATATAATTATATTCTGCAGCTGCATGTACATGGGAGCCTGGTCAAACGAGACATGCTTTAATTTGTCGTCGAGAATTAATGATTGCGGTCTAGAATTGGAGAAACTTGGCATTTTCATGATTAATGGCAAGAAAAACTGAATAATGCAAAATTAAAAAAATGAACATGGAAAATTACCACTTAGTTTCATATATATATATATATATATATTATCTTTTTAATTATCCCCCATTTGTGAATAGTGGTTTTTTATATGATTATCTTATATTTTCAAATTTAAATTTAATAAAATACATAAAAAGGTGCATTAACTTTTAGTATACTGTGATTTTTAATATTTTCAACTTTTAATATTTTTATGTTTTTTTAGGCTTAATATATTTATGTTTTAGTATATGCATTTTGGGATAGGAACATTTTTGTCTCAAGAGTTTAGTTTAATGGACAATTTTATTCATTTAAATTTAAAATACTCAAATTTTTTTTCTAATTTGTTAATGTTTTTTATGTTAATTTAAATAGAATAATAATGTTTATATGAATTTTTGAAATAAAATTGATACCAATGATTGTTGTCGGTGATATCACAGACTGATTTAAAACTAATATCATCGAACTCAAAATTTCATTAACTACAGAATAATAAGTTTTTTTTTTTTGTCAATGAAGCTTTGGAGATGTGCCAAGTAGAGAGAAAAGTAGTTGCAACTATGATGTTGTTGTCAAACAACAATAATTGAAGATTCACCATTACTACCATTAGAGTAGTCGGCACTTTGTCCTCTACTTTTGGCATCTCTTGGATGCTCTTTTGATGAAGAATTTCATCATCATATAAATTACGAAATTTTGAATATGATGATATCAATTTTAAGTCAATTCACCACCAGTCACCAGTAACAACTGTTGTTTGTTTGTTGTGTATATGTTCAAGCGCAAGTGCACGCTGTCACTTAACAAGTAATTTAGAAATAAAGATTACCGATCCTACAAATGCTTTGTTCTAGGTCAATTACTAAAACTGATTTTCTTGTCTTTATTCGAATGACTTAATGCAAATAGAAAGTAAAATTAATTCTTAAATTATCTATTTAAATAAGTAAATTAAAACTCACCACACTATCAATGGTAAAAAGTATCTAGGAGTGTAGTTATCCCTTAACCCGTGTTTGTTTAAGGTGTACTTTGAATGCTAATGCCTTAGTTGGTCTCAACACTAGGTTTATCATAAGCCTCTTATGATAGTTAAGTGATTATAGTCCCCTAAATCCAATACCTATATTCCTATTATACTATGATTGAGACAAATTCATTAAGTCCAAGTTGATTTAACCAAGCATGCTGATTAAGTATATTCTTATCTTAATCTCAAACTTGTAGATGCTACTCTACAATTATATAATAATTTGTTCTAGACTTTCCAATGAGATGCCTTTTCTAAGCTTATCTCAATAAGTCCAACAATCATACATTTATTGGCTAGATTAAATGTAAGCATTAAGCACTCACAAATCAAATAATAACTAAGTTAATTTCATTCAAAGTTGTAAATATCTACAAACACATAATCGGGTTCAAACTACAGACCTAGATAAATGAAATCAGTTCAATATATCTAAGTTTAGATAATAAAATACAAAAGAAAACATAAAACAACCAAGATCAAATCCAAAGGAGCAGTAAATAAAATTCAAAGAAGCCATTTTTGTCTTGGTTCCAATGCTTCTCTTAAAGTTATCAATCTTCCTTGATCACGCTGAATCCCTTTGAGGTTGATTCCAAGTGTTGACTAGTGCTTGTTGATAGCAAAAAGGAAAGATTTTTAGTCTAGAACGAGTTAATTTGTTGTCAAGCCAAAGTTAAAATGTCCTCTCAAAAAATTCCCAAAGAATTGCTTTTATAGTACAGGGTAATATTGCAGTGTTAAGCTTAGAACGTTGGTGTGTTACCAATTGTACTGCACTGATGCCGAGGCATTCATGTTGTCTAATATTGAGTCATTTTACTGCGGCTGCGACACTTAACTAATTGTGGAGCGTTAGCTGCCTTGGGCATTCTCAGAAAATCACGCAACCTAGAACGCATTCCTATGCCATAATATTAATATTTTCTAGAAACGGTAGGGCATTTGTGAATTTACGTTGGGGCATTCATCCAAATGGATGAACGCTACCCCGTTGGCTTTGTAGAACGCAACCGCATTCATCTCTTCTCTGCATTCCTTTTTCTTTTGCTCCCTTGTTGCTGCTTTTCCTTTCAATTCATCCATTCCATTGTTTATCTTGCAAGTTTAACGTTGGTGCATAAATAGCATGTAATTACTTGACATCAGCAAAAATCTAAGTGAAAACGGGGCTACAATATATATTAATTTCATACTTATCGGTGAACACTAGTTAGACTAGTGGTTGCTCCCTTTTAGTCTTTTTTTAATGTTTAATTTAATTTAAAAATATTTCTTCAACAGATATAAGCCAATTATATGATGACAAATCATTTGTAACTTATTATATTATGACAAATGCATTTTTATTTAAGTTTATTTTATTTACTTAAATTATATTAAACAAATGTTTAAAGATAGTAAATAGATGGCATTATGTCACATGTCCAAAGTTAAATTCTTTATATATTTAAGTTAGTAGAGCAAATAAGTGATTTAAACTATAAAAAATATATTGTATTTAAATTAGCAAAAAAAAATTAATAGATTAGAAAAACTTTAGGTATTTTAAATCTAATTGAGATAAAATTATTTATCAAGTCAAACTTTGGGATGAAAGAGTTCCTATCCCATGTATTTTTGTCTTTAAAAAATAAATATTTTGTTATATTTTTGTAAGTACTAAGTAATTTTGTGATATTAATCATAATTTTAAGTACATATTATAAGCATTTAATTTAGTTTATGTTAGCGAACTCTTAACACATTATCTTAGTTCTAAACATCATTCACATATTACATAAAAAATAAAATTATAAAACAACCTTAAAAAATAGTTATTTTCTGAAATCCTCTTCGGATAAAAGATTAATGAGATAATATTTTTTTTAAAAGAGAAAAAATAATAAATATAAAAAACTGCACGGGAAAAATGGCAATTTTGAAATGAAGTAAATATCAACCACTCAATTATAGTTACAGAATTTGGAATGTTAGAACGATGTCGTTATTAGCCCAAAAGGATTTGTCGAGATGAGTTATCCAACCTTTTTCAAAAAACCATGGCAATTGATACAAATATTCTATCATATCAACTTTGAACATTTCATTATTTGAAATAAGAAAACTTTGGACATATTAAATCATAAAAAAAATTCTAAACTTTAAAATTTTTAAAAATTAGATATGCAAATTTTAACAATTTTACAATTTTTATTAATATTTTTATCAAATAATAATTTTCGTCTATTTTAACAAAAAAAAGTTAATATCTAAATTTTTAAAGTTAAAAGAAAAGAGATGTACAAAGCCCTTCTTCTGTCAAAATAGATAAGAATCATTATTTGATAAGGATGTTAAATTTTTTTTAAAATCATTAAAATATGTAAATTTTTTTTTTAAAACATTAGAAGTTTAAGTATCTTTTTTTTAATAATAAAATCTGTCACATGCCACTCTTTCAAATTAAAAGAAGTTCCATTTGAATTTTAAATAAATCCATTTTTATAGTGGCGAAACCAAAATTAAATACTATGGGGGCCTTCCATAATTAATAGTATAGAGAAGTTAAATTATTTAAATTAAAAAATTAAAGAGATTAAAATTTTATATAGCAAAGAGTTAAATTATTAAGGCCAAGAATTAATAAGGATTAAAGCATAAAAATTTAGTTTCTAGGAAGTACAATAATAATTATATACTTCTTTACTTAAAAAAAAATAAAAATTGGAAGGCTAAAACATAGTGTTCCGCCCCTCTTGATAGTAGGTGAATTTGATTAGTCTTGAATTTAGAACTCTTACAATATTATAATGGATTTAACTCGTACAAGTTTCTGTAGCCTCTTAACACATCGGTCAGTATTAATATTTATAATGGGAGGAGTTAAAATGCTAATGTCAAAAACCTTTAGTGGCTAAAATCTAAAAAACACATTTCTAAGTAATAAAATTATAAACAAACATGTGGATTATTTAAATATCTTTTGCGGGCTTATCCAAAATTTATTTATGTGTTATTTTTAACAGTAATGCTATATTCCATATTTTATATCTCAACATTGTATTTCTACTAATATGTCACTGACCAAATAGTGTCATGAGTTAGTATTTATTAAGTGTCCGACTTTTTTACTAGTTAAAAGAATATTTTTAATATAATTTTTTTTTAAAAATTTTTGAGCTTTTGAGAGTAGAATTTTTTGAACTTCTTTTTATATTTATGCAATATCACATATATCATAATGTGAGAAGATGATTGAAAATCACCTTTAAAAGAGTTGGAGTCAAGCCAATAAGTAGGGGACATGCGGAGAAGGTGCAGAGATGAGAAGAGCTTAGAAGCACGAAGAACAAGTTGGGAGCCGCAACGCTGATAGTTTAACACTGCATATTTTATTCAAACTCAGACTAGAGTTAACTTAGAATGTATGTAAGATATACGAGGGCCATATTTTGGCTTGAAAAACATTATCATCACATATACACCAAAAGAGAGTAATTGAAAAAACTATTGTTGCAACTTTTGTAGTGAGAGAAAGGAATTCTTTAAGAGTTTTGTTTTCTTTTTGTAAATTTTTGTTGGTTCAATAATAAGAAGTAAGATCTTGATCCCTTGCAGACATACGCAATTGCCAAACAACGTAAATTATTTGTGTTCTTTCTTCTGTCATTCTTTCTCTATTATAATTTATCCTTTGTTTGCTGCATTAATCATACTTGTGTGAAGTGTTTCCACCAAAAAATGGTATCAGAGCTTAGTTTAGTAAATCATGACAACACCCAAGTATGAAGTAGAGAATTTAACAGTACGAATGATTTTAATTTATGAAGGGTTAAAGTGATGGCATTACTAGTGAGTCAAAGATTAAGCTTAGCCTTAGAGGAGGTTGTAGCACCATCTAGTGAAGAAGAGAAGCCAAGGTCATCTACATATGAAGCAGAGAAAAAATATATTCAAGAAATGGCTTATAGTATAATTATCTATTATTAAGTGATGAAGTTTTGAAGGAGGTTGCTGGTGAGAAGACAGCTATCGGTCTTTGAAAGAAGTTGGATGATTTTTATATGACAAAGGCGTTGGCCAACTATTTGCATATAAAGAAGAAACTTTATTAGCTGTCCATGTCAAAAGGGACACATATTAAAGACAATACAGATACTTTCAACAAGATCATAATCAATTTAAAGACTATTAATGTGAAGATTGAGGATGAAGACAAGACAATCTTCTGTTGAGTTTCCTTCCTCGTAGTTATGAGCACTTTGTTAATATGTTACTCTACAACAGAGAGCATTTAACCACGAAGGATGTCAAATCATCATTAAACTCAAAGTATTTGGGAAAGAAGATAAAGGCTAATGTAAAGGGATTATCTACAAGAGGAAGGACTGCACATAGAAAAGTATAGAAGTAATCATAGAAAGTGCTATTATTGCAAAAAAGAGGGGAACTTCATAAAATATTGTCTTGAGAAGAAAACTAAGGATAAGAAGATAGAGGTGGATGCTACTACAGCTAATGAGGATAGCTATGACAACGCAAAAACTCTTATAGCTTCTTATGTTAAGAGTTATGATGAATAGATTTTAGATATTAGTTGTATGTTTCGCATATGCCTGAATAAGTCATTATTTACTAATTTTCAGTCTATTAATGGTGATAAATATTAATGGGAAATGACATAGCTTATCAAGTTTTTAAAATTGGTAGTGTTAAACTTAGGTTACATAATGAGAAAGTAAGAGAGTTATTAAAAGTTAGGAATGTTCTTGACCTTAAGAACAACTTGATCTCACTGAATATATTAGATTAGAATGAATGTTCTATCAAAGCTGAAATAAGGATTATAAGAGTGCTGAATGATTTATGTTGAGAGGTGATAGACACAATGGTGCGTATATACTAAAAGGAGAGACAATGAGTGATTATGCATAATTATTTATAGATAAACCGAATATGTAGACCAAGTTATGGCATTTAAGGTTAGCTCACCTAGGTGAAAGGAACTTAAAGGAGTTGTATGATTAAAAGGCGTTAGGGGAGGATCAGTTCCAGTTATTAGAGTTTTGTGAGCATTGTGTGCTTAGGAAAACACATAGAGTAAAGCTTAATACTGGAGAGCACAAAACAAAAGATACTATTGATTATATATACTCAAAATTTTTAGTGCAACGTACACAATCACTCATTATAGAGCAAGGTACTTTCTCACATCCATTAATGATTATTTAAGGAAGCTGTGAGTATATGAGGTGAAAAGTAAGGAGCAAGTATTGAGAATTAAGCTGGCAAGAAGATTAAGAGACTAAGGATGAATAATAGTCTTGAGTATTGCAACAAGGAGTTTGATAGTTTTTGTGCCAAATATGGGATTGTAAGGCACAAAAGTGTGAGATCAATACCATAACAGAATAGTCTAGCAGAGATGATGAATAAGACCTTATTGAATGAGTTAGATGCATGTCGACTAATGTAAGGGTGTCTAAGGTATTTTAAGGTGATGCTATAATGATAAGAGCCTACTTGATCATTCAAAGTTCTTCCTCAACAATAAACTTCAAGACCTTAGAAGAGACAGCCTTCCTAAGTATGATCATCTTTAGATATTTGGTTGTCTAGCTTTTTTAGATGTGAAGCAAGGCAAGTTGGAACCTAGTACATTGAAAAGGATATTTATAGGGTTCTCGAAGGTGTGAAAGGATACAGAGTGTAGTGCAATGAGTACTAAAAGATATTATAAGTAGAAACGTGACATTTGATGAGACAATAATGTTAAATTTATCTGAAGAAGAAATGAAGGAAGAGCTTGTGTCAAAAGGAGTTTTAGCACTAACAGTTAAAGTTAAAGTGGGATTTAAGAGTAGATCTGAGATGCCCTCTGATCAATACTTCAGCGAATCATCCCTTGAAGTTGAACAAAAGACATCAATTAATTTCTCGAAGTTCACCTAAAGTTAGACTAGGATTCTTAAAATGGAACTTGAAGAGTACCAAATAATTAGAGATAGGCTAAGGAGAACGATAAATCCACCTATAAGGTATACTCAAGCAAACTTTAATTGCTCATACATTTAATCTTGCAATGACTTTTGAGTTTGATGAGCCTAAGACATATGGTGAGACTATGAAGAGTGAGAATAGTGAGAAACGATAGCAGGCTATAGAGGTTGTGATAGGTTTTTTTTTTTTTAAGAACAATACTCAAATTTTAGTGGAGAGACCTCACAACAAGAAATTACTTGGGTGTAAGTAGATGTACAAGGTTAAAGAGAGGGATATAAGTGTTGGCGCAGCAAGATCTAGGCACGTGGGTGTATGCATGTGCAATTGTGTCTATTGCCTAACGCAGCGGAAATATAAATTTTACAATAAACACAATAACTAAATATATTAATCACATTAATATATTAATAAGGTTAGAGAACTCACCAAACGTGTAACGTTATACACGTATTTTTCCTGGAGTCCGTATGGAGATCAACTCGTGTACAGTTCTAGTCACCAACTCGGTGGGCTTGGTGAGCTAGAACAACAGCTCCATATTCAACTTGGGATTAACTCTTAATTCCCAAAATGGCTAGGAGTGAATTTACATCCTTTTCTCCAAAAGGATAAGAAATGGAGAACTTAGAGCAATTTATAATTACTCCAATTAGAAGCAGAGGGAAAAATGAAACAATTTCATTTTTCCTCTCTTTCCTTTTTTTTTCTTTCTTTCTTTTCTTTTTCCTTCCTCTCCATTTCTTTCTTTCTCTCTCGGCCGAATTCGGCCTTCTCAATTCTTGCTTCTTTTTTTTTTTTTTTTGCTTTCTTTATATATATATATAATATAATATAAATATAAATATAAATATAATATAATATAATATAATAATAATAAAATAATATATATATATAAAAGGGAGAGAGAGAAAATGATTATTTAACAATTAAATAATCAGAGTTGACCATTTTGCCTCTCATAAATAGTTACCAAGTTTACTTCCTAGTGGGTTCCACCAAATTCCACACTTGGATAAACTCAACTGAGGGTCCACAATACGCTACATGTCATAATTCAATTAATAAATAATAATTATTAACTAATTATTGTATTTAACACTTAAATACAGATACGCTGCCCCAGTGCACAACGAGTACACTCCATATCACGAGACTCCCTAGGTTCTACGCCTGATTCATCAAATGAAACTATTCCATGAGTTCGTGAGCAATGCCCCACGCACACGTCACGGATATACAAATCAACGCGTTGAACCATACAAGTTGAGGTTAGAACGCATGCATATAGTCCTTCCGTCATGATATCCTGGATGTGTAGGGATATAGATTATCACTGTCAAATCCCCAAATTCTCATCCATGTCCTATCTCCAGACTTGTATCTCAATAAACAATATGCGCAAACTCCTTTTCCATATTGTTCCACCCTGTCGGAACGCTTTCCCGAGATGATTGCTTGTGGCCACAAGATTTTCTGAGATACAGTCTCGAAGCATCTGGATATCAAACTCCATATAGAACTCTCTGTTGATGGCTTACATTAAATGTTTATCAGAGGCCCTCGTGAGTCTGTCCCATATCCAGTCCTAACTGGACACCCATATGTCAATACGAGCTCCAAGCTATATCCGACAGATACGACATATGCTGATCTATATATAAAGGTATCTACTGATAGACCCACATTGGTAGAAATAGATTAGGGACTATTATTCGAGAACATACTTGCACAACATGCATTTTTTGGCACGCAATTGCAACTCTTGCAACTATGCAATTACTAGTATATTCCCAAGTCTATGTCCTATTACAGACGAGGCTCCAACTCTTGGATCTGCTGAGTATTATAACCAACTAACACTTAACTGTGCTAATATTTAGCAATTATATATCTCATGGTGGCTGACTATGAGCCCTTATCTAAACCTTTTAGATCTGATCCGAACTTTTTCAGATCTAGAATGTCTATAATGTTACATGCATAATACCATATAAATTGGTATTAGCGATTTAATGGTAATGTACACTTGTATGAATACACAAGTATATGTACATTCAGGGATGGTATGTAAGCATCGACCCTAACAATAAAGAGTAAAGCCTACGAGATTTAAAGTAAGGCTAGTGGCACAAGGTTTCACTCAGCGTGAAAGGATAAACTTTCGTGAGATGTTATCACAGTAATCAAGCACACATCTATTATGATTTTGTTAGCCTTGTGCGTGAACCTTGATTTACATTTAGAACAAATGGATGTAATGACAGCTTTTTTTTTATGGAGAGCTGAAAGAGAAAATATATATGTCACTGCCACAAAGGTTTAAAGAACTTGACATTAAGGAGCATGCTTATTTATTGAAAAAGTTATTGTAAAAATTAAAAACAAAACTTCTAAGCAGTGGTATAAGAGATTTGACGACTTCATGATGACTTGTGGGTTCAATAAAAGTAAGTATGATGGTTGTGTCTACTTTAAGAATTGAAGTAGTGGGTTGAGTATGTATTTACTTTTGTAGGTGGATGATATGCTAATTGCATGTAGGGACATAGAAAAAATACATAAATTGAAAAAGCAGTTGAGTTTTAGGTATAGATATTATAAGGGAAAGAAGAGATGTTATCTTTTTGTCACAACAAAGATATATACTCAAGATTCTTGAGAAATTTAGTATGTTTAATGCAAAAACTGTCTCTACTTCTTTGACCATACATTTCAAACTTTCAAAAACAAAGTCACCAGAATTTAAAGAGGGTAAACTGCATATGAATAAAATATCATATTTGAGCCTATTGGGAGCATCATGTATGCAATGATTTGCACGAGACTGGACATAGCAAGAGTGGTTAGTGTTGTAACTAGATACATAGCAAATTCAGGGAAAGATCACTAGCTTGTAGTTAAGTAGATTTTGAGGTATCTCAAAAGAACGTTGGAGTAAGGATTGCTATATAAAAAGGCAGAGAATGAAGGTGAAATGATAAGAGGATACGTCGACTCAGATTATGTGGGTGACCTTGACAAAAGAATGTCGTTGACTGGGTACGTATTCAATGTATTTGGGTGTATTATGTCTTAGAGATTAATTCTACAGCATATGGTAGCATTCTCAACTACGGAGGCATAGTATATAGCTGTGGATAAAGCTATTAAGGAGGCCATTTTGTTAAAAGGTATCTACGTAGAGATAATGGCTATCAAAAACATTGACACCTGTGTGTATTGTGATAGCTTAAGTGTCATACCTAAGTAAGCATCAAGTGTTTCATGAGAGGTCAAAATACATTGATGTATGACTCCATTTCATTAGAGAGATTGTTCAAATGGTGAGATTAGTCTAACAAAGATTGCATCGTCTGAAAATTCTACTAATATATTAACTAAGCCTTTGCCATCATTAGGTTTTTTTCGATGCAAGGACTTAATTGACGTCACTATTATATAAGGGTGACGATGATACAGAGATGAAAGATCTTGAAGCTTTATTGATGATTTTAAATCAATGATGAAATTTGTGAGAAGATGATTAAAAATCACATTTGAAAAGAGTTGGACTCAAGCCAATGAGTAAGGGATGTGCAAAGAAGGTGCAGAGACGAGAAGAGCTTATAAGCACGAAGAATAGGCTGGGCGCCACAACGTTGGGAGTTCAGTGCGACAGCACTCGAGACAAAATCTGAGGCTTTGCAGCGCTTGGTATAGTGCTGCGGTGTTAGAACTGCAGTGCCTGACTTCAGGTCTTAGCACCATAGCGCTCAAATGATAGCACTGTAGTACTGGAAACAAAAACCTGGCGCCACGACACTATTGAGACTAAAACCCTATTAGGAGTCCTAAGTTGTCTGAAACATTCTAGTTTGTTTCAACTTGGATTAGGATTAACTTAGGACATAAGGAGAATATATAAGGATCTTATTTTGGCTTGAAAAATATCATCATAACATATATATCAAAAGAGAGTAATTGAGAAATTCTTTGTGAATTTTTGGTGAATTCTTGTTAGTTCAATAATAGGAAGCAAAATCTTAATTCACTATAGACGTAAACAATTAATGAATTACGTAATTTATTTTTATTCTTTTTTTTTTACCAATCTTTTTCTATTGTAGTTTTTTCTTTTATTGACTACATTAATCATATTTGTATGAAGTGCTTTCACCAACATCTAATAATTTTTTTTTAATTTTATAATGTACTCTTAATAAAAAGATTAATGAGATAATATTAAAAAAATATAAAATAAATATAAAATAACTACATGGAAAAATTGGAAATTTTGAAATGAAGAAATAAATATCAACCACTCTAAGTATAAATACAGAATTTAGAATGTTTAAACAATGTCGTCATTACCTCAAAAGGATTTGTCGGGATGAGTCATCCAATCTTTTTCAAAAGCCATCGTAATTGATAAGAATATTCTATCATATCAACTTTCAACATTTCATTTATTTGAAAAGAAAGAGCTTTAGACATATCAAATAAAAAAGATTTTGAACCTTTAAAATTTTAAGAATGTAAGTAAATTTTAATGATTTTAAAAATTTTATTAATATTTTTATAAGATATCGATTTTTGTTTATTTTAATAAAAGAAATAAAATCCAAATTTCTAAGGATTTAAAAAAAAACATGCAGACTTATTTTACATTAAAATATATGAAAATTATTATTTAAAAAAAGTGTCAATAAAAATTTTAAAATTTGTAATTTTTTTTTTAAGACGTTAAGAATCAATATATCTTTTTTAATAATAAAATCTGTCACATGTCACCTTTTTAAATTCAAAAATTTTCTATTTGAATTTTGAATAAATCCATTTTTATAGGGGGAAACCAGAAACCAAAATTAAAAACAATGGGGGCCTCCCATAATTGACTAACTTGAGTCATCAAGACGAATCTAGAATTAATAGTATAGAGAAGCTAAATTATTTAAATTAAAAAAAATTAAAGAGATTAAAATTTATATAGTAAATAGTTAAATTTGTGATTGTGCCCCTCTTGATGGTAAGTGAATTTGATTAGTCTTGAATTTAGAACTTAAACTATATCATAATGGATTTAACTCGCACAAGTCTCAGTAGCCTCGTAACACATTGGTCGGTATTAAAAAAGAATGCTTATATGGAAGGGTTGAAATGTTAAAATTAAAAAGACTAAAATTTCAAAGTGTTAGTGTTAATTGTGATTGTGTCCGTTGTTGTTTTTTAAATCAATCAGGCTTTTTTATTTGCTTGTAATTTGCTAATACAATTGTGATAAATATAAAATATGAAAATAGAAAAAAAATGTGATCGATTTAAAAACAACGATTGACATTATAACCACTTTAATATTTATAATGTGAGGAGTCAAAATGCTAATGTCAAAAACCTCTAGTGACTAAAATCTAAAAAACACATTTTTGAGTGATAAAATTATAAACAAATATGTGGATTGTTAAATTTGTTTTTTGCAGACTTATCCATAATTTATTTGTATTATTTTTAACAGTAATGCTATATTACATATTTTGTATCTTAACTTTATATTTCTACTAATATGTCACCGATCAAATATGTCATGAGCTATTATTTAATAATTTTTTAATTACATCATTAATATGTTAATTGTATCATTAATATGTTAATTGCATTACACCTATCAATAAATATCGCATCATATTAGAGAGAAAGTAAGTATAATATTATCTTTTTATTACTCATCGATCCATTGAAACAGGAGTAGAGTTGCCTGTGGTTCTCCCAACCTGAAAAATTATAAACTTCATAAATTTTTTTTATAATTTTATTTTTTAAAATAAGTATTTTTATTATTTATATCCCAAAAGTAAGAGTTTAATGCAAAACCCCATGTAATTTTTTACTTTACATTCCCAAATTCAATTTTTGATTCGGCTCCTGTATTCAAATCTGTGTACTCATTTTTATCAACCATCTCATTGAAGAGTGGAGCAATACTCGGAGTTAGCCCTTTGGGCCTAAATTTTTTTCAAATAAATGAATTTTATTTATAATTTAATCCTACAAATTTTCTTTTAAGCTTTTTCCCCCGCATGTGTTTTTACCCTTTACCAATATGAATTTTACTCCTGCAGTTGCATGCATTGATTAATAATATACAAATTCCTTAGCAAAGGCTCACAAATTTAAGCACATATCAGCCTACGCCACCTGATTTGACTCCATATGAGCCGCCTGTTTTGTTGCCCTTTCGTTAAAACTTACCCTATGATTAATGTTTATTTACAAATTATGATACTTTGATTTTCTATAAGAGTGGGTTAAAAAAATTGGTAACAAAAAAATTTAATCGAATTAGTTGATTTGATTTAATTTAGTTAGTTTTTTATTCAAAAAAATTGGCTCAGTTTTATTTTAAAAAAATTGACCGATCTAATTTGATATTTTTAAAAACAATAGCAGAACCAGTTTAACCGATTTTTTTTTTTTATAATTATGTTAATAAAAATTTTAAATTTATCTCAAATTAAATAAATTGTAATTATATTAATATGAAATAGACCAAAAAATTAGGTCAAAAAATGATTTACTAAATTATTTAAACAAATGAATTAAAAAAGCCTATAATTTAATATAAAAAAATTAAAAAAACTAAAAAAATAGCCTAATTCTTTAAAGACTTATATCATATATAAGAACAAATTTAGTGGTTTATATAATGTGTAATGAATTTTTTTATTATATAATATATAACGTGTAATGTAATGTGCAATATATATTAATTTAGTCAACTTAATTTTTTAAAGATTTATATAATATATAAGAACAAATTCAATAGTTTATGTAACATGTAATGAAAAAATAAAAAAATGAATTAAAATAATTTACTAAATTATTTAGACAAATGAATTAAAAATAGCTCACAATTTAAAATGAAAACAATTATAAAGAAATCCCAAAAAATTGAAACAACCGAACTGGACCTAATCGAAAAAAACTAGTTTGGTCTGGTTCAGTTTTTTTCCTAAAAAATGGGTTTCGATTTTATTTATTCAAATAATTAAACTGGACCAATTCTTTCGGTTTCGAAAAAAATTGAACCAAACTGAACCATGCCCACCCCTAATTTTCTGTGCTTATTAATAATTTTTTAAAAGAAAAATGTATAATATATTAAATAAAAATGTCATTAATTATAATCTGATCCATAACACTAAGTGCTAAAGCCACCTTACTATATATATTCAGAATGTTGCTGTAAAGCCAACTTGGCTAAATCATATGTGATTAATGCTTTAGTAGTTAAGCGTAAGTATACTCTATCGTATTAAATAATATAGAATTTAAAGTCTAAGTATCAATCCCATATGGACTATGCAATCTAATTCTTTCAATCAAATACTAAAATTATAGATACTTAAATTTTATTTAGAAAACTAAAATTTGGAAGTTATTTAAATAACCTAATTCTATCAATTAAATCAACCTAAATAACAACAAACAAGAGATAAATTCATAAAAAGATAATAATCTAGGGTATAGACTCATCCTTTAATATTTTATTAGACTCATTAATATCTTAATTAATCACTTACTATAAATTATTGGCTTAGATACTAATTTCATTACAAGCCTTTGTCGATGGTCAAGTGATTATATTACGTATTCTAACAATTACCTATATGTCTATGACAATCAAATTAGAATGTAATTCATTAAGATCAAGTCTAAATTATGCCATAAATGCCCTCTAAATATATGTCTATCATACATGGAACTCATAATTGTTACCCTATGATTATACATCAAACTATCATAGGCTAAACACATGAATCTCTTTATCAAGTTCATCATGGTTCCTCAATCATTCAAAATATTGGCCAGATATAATGAAAGCATTAAGATCAAGATAGAATGAATCAATTGTATATATTAAGTTCATATACTAAGAAAGTCAATAAAATTCGACTACATATTAGGTTCACATAGTTTAATCATAGAATAACAAGTTTAGCTCATCACAAAACTAATAGTATCAAACCAATCCATGAATAATAGCAAGAACAAGAACATAATAACAAGAAAATGGAAGAAAAACTAATCAAGAAGATGTCTTAGGTTACTTCTCTCTCAATCTTGAGTTGAAGCTTGAATATTGATTTCTTGGATTTGATATTTGATTTTGTATTGTGAATCAGGACTTTTGGCCTTCTATTTATAGGTTTACCTCTCTACTCTTTTTTTGAATTAGGGCTTTTGGCCTTCTATTTATAGGTTTATATATTTAAATTAGGATAAAATATCAAATACAAATCAAATTAAAAATACTGTTCACATGCATTGATCACTAAATACTATTAACATGTACTGTAGCAAAATTATTGTAGTAGGGTTATTGTGGTAATTTAATATTTTTGCTTTATTTTCTTTGGATTTTCATCTCCATTTACTCCATTGACTCTAAACATATAAAATAATAATAAAATACATAAAAAGTCAAATAAATTTAATTTAAACAAACAAATATTAAGTTTAGAAGATGAAAATATTATACTTAATTAACCCTTATCAATATGCTACCTTATTTGCGTCCTTTGAGTTATAGAGGATATTAAATGAATAAATCTGTTCAATAAGGCTAAATGTATCTTGATAAATAAGCCTTATTTATGAAGAGGAATAGGATGAGTGTAATTTAGATATATATTATAGCCCCATTTCATCTTAATAATCAATCATTTTTGAGTAAATTTAAAGTTATTTATGGTTTGATTGTTATATTTACATGTTTTAATCATAATGAGATGGGAATGGAAATTAATGGAGCATACAGGGAAGAAAAATATAATTTGCTACAGTGATTATTTATTTGTTTTTATTTTTCAGTATGTTTAATTTTTATATGATGGCTGGGCACAACCAAGCTGGAGCATAAAGAACACTACATGATTTTGTTGTCCGACAAGTAAGAGACATACAATCAAGTATTTGAAAACCTACCATAGATGTTGACTACTTTGAAATCCATCCAGAGATGATTCAATTGCTAGAAACCTCTATACAATTTACTGGACAGCCAAATAAGTATCCAAGTGAGCATATAAAAAATATCCTAGAAATTTGTGATTTATACAAATATGATGGAGTCTCGGATGATGCAATTAGGCTTCGATTATTCACTTTTTCACTTTGAGACAAAGCAAAGATTTGGCTACTTCACTACCATCGAGGTCTATTATAACATATGATGATTTAGCTTAGAAATTATTAGCAAAATGTTTTTCACCGACAAAGACAGTAATGTTAAGAAAAATATCATTTCCTTTGAGCAGTATGATTCATAATCTTCATATGAAACTTGGGAGATATTTAGAAAATTGCTGAGAAAGTGTCCACACCATGGTATTCTAAAATGGCTACTTATACAAACATTTCACAATGGGTTGGTAAGGCATTTGAAAATGGCAATTGACACTGCAGCAGGGGGTAAATTAAAATCTATTGATGATGCTTTTGATTCGTTAGAGGAGACGACCTTTAATAGTTATCAATGAACAATTGAAATTGTTGCTACAAAGGAATTCAATGAGAAAGAGAACATGTGACTTGTAATTTCTGTGGTGATAGCCATCTAAATGGCCAATACAAGGAAATTTTACATTACATAAGATATTATCAATGGTAACAGCAAACCCTTAACCCTAATTACTATAATACGGAGTTTAGGTATCCTTCTAACATTTCAGCACAACCTCAATTCTAGCATGAAGAAAGATCTATCCTAGAGGAGATATTGATGCAGTATATGAATAAGATAGACCAATCTTTTCAAAGCCAAGTAGCTCTAGTTCTAGAGACCCAAGATGGATTGTTGACCTCAACTATGAATATCCAACCACAAAATCCTATGCCCATTAATATAGAGGTGAATCAAAATAAAGATAAAGAGTAGTTTCAAGCAATCACCTTGTAGAGTGAACATGAACTGTCTACAGTTGCCGTAACACCTCAATTAAAAGGGAGTAATGATAAAGAGATGAGTAAGAAAAAAAGAGATCAAATCTAAAAGAAAAAAAATCCACCACTACTAATGATAAAGAGATGGCACTTTAAAGCAATTGCAATCTATATAATCCACCACTACTATTTCTACAACAACTCCAAGAAGAGACCCTTGTTCATCAATAGCTCTTAAATGAAGTCTCCTAATATTTTCATGTTGACAAATTCCAGAGGATGCTCTACTACCTCATAATTTAAAAGTGATAGAAGTCATGTAACTAGATGTTCATGCGATGGTAAAACATCACAAGATAAAGAAAAAAAAGGGGCATGGAAAAAACAACATAAAAAAGAAAATTGATACCGACCAAAAAGAGTCAATCTTCCGGTCTAAGATTAAAATCTTTCCAGGGTGACTTAAAGAAAAATGGTCAATGTTGCTTCCTGAAAATTTTCTCATAAAGCTATGGAGGTTAAAGAAAAGAAATGTCCATACTCGAAGACATCGACTTAAGTTTCATAAGAGAGGCACATCTAATATGGAGTTTGATTTGCCTTAAGGCAATGTGGAGAATGTCATGTTGATGACATTAAAGCAAGCGCTTCTTAGAAGATAGCCCAAGTAAATTTTAGTTTTTAAATTTAATATTTTATTTTTAATGTTGTTTCTTTCTTGTAGTGTTTAAAACAGTAAATTGGTGCCTAATAGAGGTTGATAAAAGGAGTTAAAGCATTACAAAAAAAAAATGCAGCCAAGGAAACCAAAAAATAAAGTAAGTTAAAAGCCTTGGCAGCAAGCTAGCGCCCATTTCAACAACTAAGCATCAGCTCAGCAACATAAGTGGCTTTAAAATCTGAATACCACTATGGTGAAACATCATCCACTAGAGGAGTTTTCTTATCTCATTTACTTTTTCTCGCCATTAGGGATAATATCGAAATTTAAGTTTAGGAGAGGGAAACACTCTTCAGTATTTATTTACATTTGCATGTTTATTTACTTCTTTTTGTCTTGTACATTTATTTATGGCTATTATTTTTAGTTGTTTTATTTTGTTTGAATTTTTTTTAATTTTATTTTTGTTGAGTGTTTTGTGTTGGATTGAGATGATAATTGCTAGTCCATGATAAGAAATTTAATTGCAGAACGTAATTTTCAATTCCCTAAAAAATGATAGATACATTAAATAACTCATGCACCAATATTTAGACGAATTTTTACCTTGTTTGTGATACCAAATTTTGAGCACTTGAATAAAGCTTGTACTAGTTGAATTTTTTAATTAGAGATGCTCATGTTCAAGTAGTACTCTTTAGTCTCGATGAACAGATAGACACTTTAAAACTTGTTTGATTATGGTTTGAGGGAAAATCCTAAGAAATATATAAATAGGAAAATGAAATTAGGTCATCTTTGGACTGTTTGAGCATTTTTAGCCTACCCTTGGTTTATATTTATTCTTAGTCACCCCATTTAAGCCTAAATATCTATTTTATTGAATAGTCACATTACAAGCCTAAACTTTGAATTTAAGTACCCCAAATAACGTTAACACCATAAACACTAAACATAGTGAAAAAAATGAAGTTTGTTGCGTTATGGTTGTTTAAAGAGAAAAAAATGATGACATTTGGCGAGTATATGCTACCTTAAGTTTTGGGGAATTATTCTAAGTTTGGGAGAATAATAAATAAAAAAATATAATAAATAAAGAAAATAAAAGGAGAGAGAGAATAAGTGGTTGAAAAAAAAAATCATAAGTTTGGGGGAATTGAATCAAGTGTAGGAATTTCAAGTAGTAGCCAAGGGGACTTAGTGTTCATAATGTGAAATAAACCAAAATTGTATCTAAAATAACCCACCTTGACCTTAACCCTACATTACAAGCTAATAAAAGACCTAATAGATCTCTAAACATGTGTATTTCTATATTAGTGGAGAGTTATATGAAAAATAAGCTTATGGTAGTGTTTTATGCTTAAAAATATACCGAGACACCTCTTCTCTACTCAATCTTTAGTACTTGAGCTAATCTAGGTGAAATTCAGTTAATACTTGCTTGATTCACACACACATGCGCGGTTGATCACTTATGAGGAAGAATGAAAGTACTTGATTGTGGTATTTGTGAATTGTTTAGAATTTTATTAATTTCGAAAGGATTGAGAATAGTGAAGCAGTTTTTGAGACAATAATGTAATCATTAAATCAATTTGACTAGTTGTTACTTTCATGTTTGTGATTTTTCATATGTGTTTGAGTTTATGTGTTTCTTTATTTTTCTACTTTGTATTAATCTCTGTTATTGCTCAAAGACGAGCAGTTACTTAAGTTTGTAGGTATTTGATGAGTGTAATTTAGATATAAATTATACTCCCATTTTATGTTAATAATTGTTCGTTTTTGAGTAAATTTAGAATTATTTATGCTTTGATTGTTGTTTTATAGGTTTTAATCATAATGAGATGGGAATGAAAATTAATGGGGCATATAGGGAAGAAAAATATAATTTGTTGTAGTGAAGTGCTACAGTGTAGACCTATGAATAGTAACTTAGTAAAATGGGGACAAAATTATAAAGATTACAAAACTGACGATGAACGCCCTAGCGTTCAATCTTATAATGCTCGGCGTTCATAATATAAAGATGAACACCTCATCGTTAATGGATATCATCGCTGGGGCAAAATTTGGATCTAGATCACAATGCCCCAATGTTAACAAGGAAATGCCATAGTGATCAGAATGCCCTTGCGTTCAAGGATAGAACGCCACAACGTTGATCCAATGTTGGAGTGTTATAAAGAGAACGCTTCAGTGTTTGCTTACAAATATAAAAACCTTGCATTTTTCCCCCTAGCTAATAATTTCGGACCTCATCTCTAAACACCTCAATTTCTCTCAATTCCAACATCTTCCTAACCCATAAAATGACCCAGAATTGACAATCAAAAACTAAAAATAACAATCAAACACATTTGGTAAAGAGATTACACAAGATCAACCAAATCAAGATCAATTTGGAGGATCAATCCTTGAACTTGAACTTCATTCACTTCAATCATTGCTGGTTTGATTTGTTTGTATTATGTTTATATTTGTATTTGATTTTTACATTATTATCATGTTGATATAAATTTAATTTATGGGATTATAGCTTTGATCTTAATATGATGGATTGATTTGTTGGATCTGATTATTGTGACCTCAATTCTTATTCAATTTGTTGGATCTTAATGCTTTTGATATACTAGCCATATATTGAATGATTTGGTCACAACTGAATAAACTTAGAAAAGGAATTTAATTGTTAAGCCCATGACAAATTGATACATGATTACAAAGTAGCATTTGTGAGTTTTAATCTAGGATAGGAATATACCTAGATAGCATATATAGTTAATATAGCTTATGCTTAATGAATCTTGATATATTTAATTATCATAAGAATATAAGTAATTGATAGATCTTGGTATAATCACTTGACCATCGGAAGAGGCTTGTGACCAATAATTGAATTAAGGGATTAATAATCGGAGTACTATTATTTGAAAAATCATATTAAGTGATAGCATTAGTCTTATATCTACACCATATATATTCAGATCTGTTGTTTAATTTGATTGTTTAATTATGGTTGGTAATGTAGATAATTTTTAGTTTAATTTTAATTAAACAAATAAAAAAATCAATTTGTTAAATAAAAGCAAGAAGACATAATTTTAGTAATCGGTTAGAAATATGACAAATTCCTCGTGGGATTAACACTCTATTCACTCTACATTATTTGTTCTGATAGTGTGCACTTGTGCTTAATATAAAAATTGCATAACAGAATACACACAAGCCTAGATATCATTAACAATAGTTAGAGCATCGGATATTAGTTCAATACAATTGAAGCTTTAAAACTTCGCAAAAGAAAGCCCCATTTTCAAATTTCCATGGCTTCTGCAATCTGCAATTGATACAGTGATAATAAAAGGATAGTTGAAGCAAGAATCACTTGATCTAAGAAGTCTCTCATAACAATATCAAATCTAATTCACCTATTTCAAACACATAGGGTTGCATCAGTGTTAATCTTTATCCAGCCAAGTGGAGGCTGCCATTTTTATAGCTGAGACACTTGATTACTTGCTTTAGTTAGTCGAGTGTTTTGAAACTCCTACAAAAAATTTGATGCCTAAACTATAATCTCTTAATGTGTTAGGATTTTGTTTTGGTGATGCAACCTATGGCTTTAGTCATATCACACTCTCCATAGAACAACTAGTAATAATTCCACATGCCCTACAAAATCTAACTTCAGATAAATATGAAACATTTACGAGCTAACAATTGGTTCTGCAATGAACTCATCCATGAATCTACAAGAAGCTGTAGCCTTTGCCATCATTTTGTACATCTACAATGCTTGGGTTAAACCTTAATTTTATAGCCAGATTAGCATTTATAGGCAGCCAACCATTTGTGGCTTTCCAAGCAAAACCTTGATTTTATATAGAATATTTATCTGCCATAAGTAATGCCACTACCGATCAATTCCAAATTCTATTGAGCAGCTTGCAACCCTATGTAAATAGTGACCAAGTTAGTACCCATTTTTCATTGTAAAAGTTTTATGTTTATCAAAATGTCAAAGTAAAGATTCAGGGTACACAAGGTGTAGCATTAAAGTTAGTAAAGAAGAGATAAGTTATTACTCCTTTCTTGAAAAAAATTGTGCTATAAAATTATGCTCAAGGTTTCAGATGTTGTCTTCAAATCAGAAACCTGTGAATGTTAAAAAGATGGGGAGAGACTTAAATAAGTTTAGGTGCAGTAACCATTGATCATGGTATATTATAATAGAAGAACCATCCTCGATTTATATTTGGGTCCCTTTGCACATGAGTTTTCTTTCCAAAATAATGCTCTTCCAAACATATAAAAATGAAGAGATTCCCTTTGCCTGTAAAAAGAAACATTAGGGAAAAATAGATGTTGTAGGACTCGAGCTAATAGTGAATGCAATTGTTGTACAATTCTTCAAGCTTGCTTTGCTATATAGCTTGATTAAAGGTAAATAAATTACGAAACCTTAGCTTACCATTGGTTTAGTTTTTATCATAGAACTTATCTCGTTGACACTAGTGTAGTTTTTATTTTTCCTTGTCACCATCTCACCAAAGTCGGGCATACAATCGATGAATCTCATCAAGGAAAGTCTTTGGTAATCAAAACAAATTCATCGAATATATAAGTATGGATTGAATGACAACCTTAAGGAGTACTTCACATCTACTAATAAAAAACTGTTAGAGATGTTGCTTACGTGCTATTCTAATTTTGTCTGAATATTTATGCAATAAATATTTCAAATAAATCATTAATTTTTAATTATATGGTGATAAGCTTATTACTTTTCAGACATTGTAGATCGAAAAGAGTTTAGGTCAATACTAAGAGTTAGCATTCTAAGGAGTTAGGGATATAGACCTGAAAATATATTAGTAATGATATAGTTGTAAGAAGTTGCAAATGGCGCTAAAAAAATATCATTATATAGTATGTTCTCAAAAATATTATTTTTGATCTATGGTTGCTAACATGAGTCGATTGGTATACTTTTTGAATCAATGTGTGCCTATATCTGGATTGTGCAGATGGTTAGTCTTAGCAGACAGTAAGCTTAGTGGAGTTCGTATAGGCATGCAAGTATTTAGCGAGGACTGGGTATTGAACAGACTCATAAGAACCTTCAATAGACATCCCATAGAGCCATCAATAAAGGGTCTTCTTGAGTTGAGTAGTATTTGTAGTTCTTTAACCTGAGTGCCGTGATGGGTTTGTGAGTGATCTACCTTAATTTGATTCCATGAATGCCGGATACTTTTTATAATCTGACCTCTAGGTGTAGTTAGGCATGGTCCGATGATTATGGAGTTTGGTGTACATAGATATAGGATCCGTTAACTCATATGGGTGAGTTATATATATGGATGCTCCAAGATTATATTTCAGAAAGGCTTATAAGCGAAAATCATTGTGTATTTTTTAGTAACACAAACTAAGGCAAGTATACGTTATCGCAACAAATAATATACGATGAGTAGAGTATCGTTCTCACAAGGAATTATTGTTACTATTTGTTAAGTACTAAAATTATGTCCTTCTACTCTTATTCAAACTATTGTAATTCAATGAATTGAAATCTAAATTAGCTAAATAATTAAATTAATGATAGAGACAGCAAGGAAATGATCTTAAACACTCTAACTATCAAATATCTAGGATTACAATTATCCCTCAATGCTACACTCGAATTCACTTGTTATTCTTAATCTATCAATATGAATTATTAACCGAAAACTCAAATGCATTCATAAGTCTCTTTTGATGGTCAAGTGATTATACCTCAATCAATCAATTATCTATAATCCTATGATAATTATATTGAATTGAGATTCATTAAGAGTAGGTTCCATATATGGTTATATATGCCATATGAGTATATTCCTATCTCAAATGAAACTCATATTTTTACACAATAATCATACATCAATCTATTAATGTCCAACACAAAAATCCCATTTCCAAGTTCATTAAGGTTCTCAAATCAATCTAATATATTATCATGTAATTAGAAGCATTAAACACTCAATGAATTGAACAATTCAATATTGACATATGAATAAGGATAAACAATGAATCCACGCTACATATTGAGTTTAAATCATAATCCTAGTTATAAGAAATTAAGCCATGATAATAAATATAGTTCTAGAATAATAATCAACAAGCACGAGAAAGAAATACGTATAAAATAAACTACAAATATAGAAAGATAAAGAAATCCCCTATTCTAGAGTTTTATTCTTGGTTGGTGCAGAAATCCTTCCCTCAAGCTCTTGAATCTTGATCCAAACTATGAAATGAAGTGTTAAACTTGTCCCCAAGCCGCTTCCCCTTGAAAATGGCAGAATAGTGGTCGTTTTATTAGTTTAGGACAACTAAAAATAGGGCTAATTTTGCCATTAAAAACTCAGCATTTTCTGCCCTTCAAAGACTTGCATTTTGGATAAATAGTGATTTATGTACACTGTTCATAAACATTATTTTAAATACACTTTTCATAATACTATTCATAATACAGTTCATATGAACTGTTTGTAACAACTATTCATATACTGTTTGGCACTGGTCATCAAATTCTTGAAAATTTTTAGAATGGGCGCCACAGTGTTAAATTCTGATGTTGCAGTGCTGAAACCTGAATTTCTAGATGAATAGTACCTATAAAGTATTGTTTACTTGTACTGTACATAGGTACTATTCATTATCACTGTTTACGTTTTGAGCATTTTGATTCATTCTTAATAGCCTCATTCGCGTCCTGTTTTCAGTATTCAAGTGTAGATAGTCTTTAAACTTAAAAAACAACGTTAACATGCATAAATAGCCAATTTATAAGGATAATTTGAGCAAACATTAAGTTTATGATGAGAAAATATTTTATACAATTATACCCTATCAAAAATGCCAAAAAAGAGTTTTTCATAGAGTTAAACAATATTGTAAAGGAGTTTGTAGATTTTGTTTACGAAAATACAAATTTAGAGATAATTTCATAGTCGATCATATAGAGATTTTATGGCAATGATTTACATCTCTACTTTTCTAAGATAAAGGTGATGAAATACTTATACGTATATAGTTGACTTCAACTTATACGGTTCAATGTGCTATTCTGTAATATCTATAATATATGTGTAGAGCATCATTTACTGACTTGCGAAAGAGTTCCATAGGATAAATAAGTGTGAACTTAGAGAGTTTCACAATGTAAAGTGTACTCGTTGAGCATTGAGGTAGCGGATTGGGTTGAACAGTTTGATCTGAGAAAATTTTGAAAAACGAAATTTATTTTAGGATCTCTCGGGAAGCACACTTATCAAAGGCTTAAGAGTTAAGCTTTTAATAAAATAAATAATTGTTGCTTATTTGGAACGTTTAACAAGTGATATGCATGGCATTAATGTATGACATTTGGCATATGCATGAGTGACAAATGACTTATACATGAGATGCATACATAGTAAGTGTCAAGCATGGAAAGATTGAAAGGAAAAACAAAAGTGAAAAGTGTATATGTGTGTGTGATTTGGCCAAAATAAGACTTTGAAAATCTTACATTTTAGTCCCTAAAGCATTATTTGGTAAAAGAGAGTGAAACTAGTTCAAAGGTTGAACAAAAGAACTGAATCCTGTTGGAAATTGAGGCTAGTATTCTAGCTCTACACTTCCACTAGTGTTGGAGACTAGAGTTTTTTAGCTAATTGCTTCTGTGTGAGATCCAAATTTCGATTCTTTACTGAAAGATTTCAATGGGGAGTTTCTATAACTCTTACTATAATTAATTCAGTTTAGTGTGTATTTTTGAATAATTAAATGCCAATATATTGTGTCAATGTATGTATGACATGCGCTTTGATTCAATGAATACACATTCACATGCATCCACTCATTTCGTACACACAAAATATTGTTATCATAGTATGTTTGTGTGCTTTTCTGGGTGTAATAGAGTGTTCTGAGTTATTTGGGATGTACAGGGACAATGGGTACTGCATTTTCAAGTGTTGTAAGTACAAAACCAGGTCATTATTCGAGAGACCGCTAGGGCATTGCATGCTTGGGGCAAAATCGTTCGAAAATTTGGATGAACACGATGGCGTTGAGTGTGTAACCCCAAGGCGTTCAAGGCATCAAAATAAATTCTAGGAAATTATGTGTATGACACTAGGGCATTCGTGACACTAGGTTGAACACCACGATGAGGCATTCTGGCACTTGAGCGTCCAAGTATTTGAACTCATTGGAATTTATGCTGGGGTGTTGACAATTGCACATTGAGGGGTTATGTGATAATGCTGGGGGCTGTGACAAGTTGTTACACTAGGGCATTCAAGCAGTTAAACATTTGGGTATTCCAATCTATAACACCGTGGTATTAAGAAAAGTACACTTTATTTTGCATTCTTTTACATGTGTTGTTTATGTATGCAAATTATAATTGTTATAACACTACAATATAAATGGTGATCATTTGTTTCTGCTGTTAAGCACAAGGAGATCCTTACTAGTGGGGGATTAATTATTCTTGTGTAAAATAAATATTTGATTGAGAATCATATCCTCATGAGATGTAGATAGTTACAAAATCTCTCTTAATTAGATGAAAAATATTTTTCATTATGGGATAATGTTATACATGGTTCGTCTTGTTAATACAATGTTAAATGGGTCACCTCAGTTTTTCTAATATTGCTAAAGCACAAGGGAGTAATTGGTGTGATTTGGACTATGCCGATAAACATAAAATAAAGCAAATATAAGTGAACATATTACTTAATATTGCTAAAGTGTGAGGGTAGTATTAGTAACTTATATTTGATTATTAACAAATTAATCTAGAACATAACCCAATATTGTTAAAGCCTGAGGATAAGGCGTGTTTAGGATTAGTGGTAAGAGTTGTATGAGATAAAATTGGTAAGAGTTATCTACCATTTGAGTTTTACAATGGCTAATATTGCTAAAGCGTAAGGTCGGAGTTGAATGATGATTGAGTCTACTTCTCATTATAAAGATTAAAGTGTTTGAACTTTTTTTTTTCATTTAAGAGATTAAAGAGAATGTGTAAAGCAGTGGAAGGACGTCTCTAGATTGAAAACATATACTAGTTATATTCATGATCTAAAGTATTATTTTAATAATTTTGAAATGTTTCATTAACATCTCTTAGTTTGTATCTTGTGAAGATAAGATGTCTATGAACAATCCATTGGTACTCATACTTAATACACACCAATTGATGGATGCCAAGAATTACTCTATCTAGCTGGTGAATCTCAGAATTATTCTGGAGTCAAATAAGCTTAGATATGTTATTGATCTAAAGATGCCCAAAGGTGTTTCTGATGCCACCTCATTGGAAGAGTTCCAGGCATATAAGACATTGGTTGATGATGATTTAAGAGTCAAATCATACATCTTCGTCTCGATGTTGACTGAACTTCGGAGGGAGCATGTGCATATAAATAGTGCAAGTAGAATGATGCTCCATCTAAATGAGTTATTTAGAGATAGGCCACATATTGATTTGTATAGGATCTCTAAGATATTCTTACAATTCAGGTTGGCTGAGGGCAATTCAATTAGTCCATAATGTACTTAAGATGATTTCTTACATCGACAAGTTAAAAACTATGGATATATCTTTGAATAATATCCCAGGGAATAGTTTGATTCTTCAGTCTCTTTAGGGCTCATTTGCATAGCTCATAATGAAATTCAATATGTAAAGGTTGACTCCCACATATGCTGAGCTACACAATATATTGAAGACAGCTCATGAGGACATAAATAAAAGGGGTGCAACCTTTTACATTCAGAGTGGTGTTTCATCTTTTGCCTCAAAGGCTTTTAAGAAGTTTAATGGTAAGAAAAATAAGAAACAAATACCACATACAGGTTCTTAAAGAAAAGTGATTTACAAGTAGTAAGAGAAGAACAAAGGTAAAGGAAAATGTTCCCATTGCGACGAGGATGGACATTAAAAGTGTAATTATCTGAGGTACCTAACCACATTCAAGAAGAACCCCTCAGGTAATGTTTGCTTATTATGACATCTCATGAGTATTTGATGCTAGTACTAGCTAGGTATTAGATACTGTATGTCCTTCTTACATCTGTAATATGTTGCAGGGTCTGAGAGAAGTTAGACAGTTATAGAATAGAGAAATACTTCTTCATGTTGAAAATGAAGATTTTCTACAGGTTGAAGCTATTGAACATTTTAAGTTATTTGTCTTGTGGTAGAACTATTATGTTATATAATTGTTATTTTATGCTAAACATCAGACAAATTATATCCCTTCATATGTTAGACATTGAAGATTATCATATATTTATTCGGAATCATTCCTTGTACTTATATGATATAAATAATGTTTAATTACTTGAGTGTCAGTTAATGAATGACAATTATATTTTAGATACAACAAACAAATATCTTGAATGTACAAGTAAATACACTTAGCAGTTTGGGAACTTTGAATAATACAAAATTATGGCATATGTGATTAAGTTATATAAGGGTAAGACACCTAATCCATCTGGTTAAGGATACTCAGATACCTAATTTTACCATTGAACCCTATCCAGGTTGTGAATTTTACATTTAAGGAAAGATGGTCAAATCTCTTTTTATTGGTGTTGGATATCATGCCATTGGTTTATTGAAACTAGTACACAGTTATGTATGTGGTCTAATGAATCATAATGCTATGGTTAAGTTTTGATACTTCATTATCTTTATCGATGATTTTTTTTATGATACATACATGTATTTCTAATGAGACACAAGTCAAAAATCTTTGAAATGTTTAAGGAGTTTCAATAGAAGATAGAGAAATAAATTGTTATGTATATTAAATGCCTTTGATAAGATCGAGATGGTAAATACATGATTAGTAAATTCACAAATTATTTGAAGGAGAATGAGATTCTCACTCAATATAGTTTGCTAGGTACTCCTTAATACAAAAGTGTTTTAAAAATGAGAAATAAGATATTAGATATGGTTTGATTAATGATGAGCTCAACAGTCTTCTAAAATATTTATAAGGTTATGCTCTAGAAATTAGTGCTCACTTGCTGAATAGAGTTCCATTTAAGGTTGTTTCTACTATCCTGTAAGAGATATGGATTGGGAGAAAAATAAGTCTTAAGTATGTTAAGATTTAAGGTTGTCTTGTTTATGTAAAAGTTACGTAATATTATAAACTTACACCCAAAGGGTACAAGTATCAATTCATTAAATATCTTAAACATTCTATGGGATATTAGTTCTATGATCCAGAGGAACAAAACATGTTTATTGCTTAAAATGTCACTTTTCTAAAGCAACAATTTCTTATAAACTATAAGGATTATAGAAGGATTGAACTTGATGAAGTCAATCTAGAAGGTTATGAAATGATTATGGAACTTCAAGCTCAATCGAGTGAGATACCTTTGACACACCTTCCACGTAGTTGGAAACGATCTCAATGCCACCTATAAGGTATGGTATAGTACCTAAAGATGCCTTTGATATTTTCTTAGTTAAAGAAAAGGATCATTTGACTTATAGAGAAGCGATGCTGGATATTAATTTGAGATAATGGCCAAAAGTCATGAAATTCGAGATTGACTCTATGCATAACAATCAAGTCTGAGACTGTAATATCCAATCCCTATTAGTAGTATTGGTGCCTAGATTTCGGTATAGAACAAATAAGACACCGTAGGGTTACTCGATTTTAACCCTATTAGAAATATTTTCTTTATAGTGCACGTGAGAGATATCAGACCTAATTTGGTAATTTCACACTTGATCGGTGCGCCGGACGACCCTAGAATATTTTTAGAATTTTTCTCTATTGACTTGGAAAAGAAAATTCTAATTTACTACATGAATTTCCAGTTAAGGGTTATGAATGGAACAAGCCTTTGTTGAGAAACATAATCCATATATTAGAGAATGGACCAATTAGAAGAAATCTCATGGATTGCCAAGTTGGAAGTTCTAGTTAGTTCTTTGAACTATTCTAACTAAATAGTTACAAATGAACTAATTACATAATTAGTTTTTAACTAATGGCAAATTAGAAGTTTTAAAAAAGTTGAAGGGCAAAATGGTAAATTGAGGGAGCACTATATATATGTTAGAAGTGTGTAGAAATTTGAAGAGAGATCAAACCAACACTTAGCCAAAAAAAGAGAGAAATTCGAGCTTCAAAGGGGGTGCTGCTACAGTGACTATTCAAGTTTTTTTTTTTCATGATTTTTCATGTGTAATCAAGCCAAATTAAGGTTACAAACCAATCCCTAAGCTCAATTGAAGTCTCTATTAGTGGAAATTCAAGAAAAAGAGGTAAGAAAAGCATCTTTTATGAGTTTGATAAGTGAGAATTCAAGAATGTGTTAATTGATGTTCTTATGTGTATTCTTGGCCTAGATTGAGTTAAATTCTAGTTTGGAGCTTGAAGGAGTCATCAATTTGAAGAAATTGGCAAGGTGAGAATTAGGGTTTTTGGTGATTTTGTTGTAGAGATTTCAATTGATTGTAATTAGGGCTTTAGAATGAAATTGGCATGATTTTGTTGTAATTGGAACAAGAAATTGAAAAAAAGAATGTGTTGTAACTTAGGGTGAAATTCTGCCACTTTAGGGAAGTTAGAAATTGAGTGGTGTTTTGATTGAATTGTTGTGTGTAAATGATGCATTTTGTGAATGGAATGTATATGGTTGATGAAAAACCCAAAAATGAAGAAAATGGGACATAATTGTCCATGTTGGAAAGGTGAAGGGCAAGTATGTCCAATCAAATGATAAGGTGTTCAATAATTTTCAGGGCGCCGGATGGTGAGTTAGTTTCGATTATGGCTCCGTAACTAAAATCGGGAAGTAGTTTACCTCCGGGCTTTGTATGCCGATTAGGGCATTTAGTAGTTAAATGAGATTCTAGTGTTCGATTTGGTTCTAAATGTCATTTATGGCGCGTAGGTGAGGATAACCGAGAGCGTTAACGGGAGCAGGAATCGGGAGCGAAATTGAACACGGAGCGATTGTGAGTGGAAATCTGCCATTTCTTTTACTTTTCGTTTATTATGTTTTCGCACAATGACTATGTATGTTTTATGAGCTTTCGATGCATAAACATGATTTATGATCTTGATATATTCATAGACATGCTTTTACATGATCGATTTGTGAAACAGTTTGAAAATTACTGCATTTGTTTTAAGGCCATTGGTACCCTCAGATTATAGTGCTGATGATTGTATTAGACCCGGCCGGTATATCCCGTGCACATGGGCAGGTCTTGGGGGTGTGTCACTAACTCTGGGAAGTTGGGATGTCGAGTTATGTGAGTCGCTCTATAGGTACGGGATATTGTCTCGCTATATGCATGCGATGTAGGATTCCGCTGCGTAGCCAGTGAGATGTCTTGAGATGTCACTGTGGGTGCTGCTAGTTAAGGTGCCCCGTGACCTACTCACGTATGCGGTGCTAGTTGAGTCGCTGCGTGGGTATAGAGCTTTAGGGTTACCATTTAGAAAGAAAATGGCCGAGCAAGGATTTTACTAGTTTTCGATTTACCGATAGCATTTATGCATTTATATGCACACAGTAGTTATTATGTTATACAGATTCTGAATATAGTTTTCCAAAGATGTAGATAAAACCCGCTCGGCAAGATTTCATTAGCATATGATATTATAAACCGTTTTACAATTTTACATCCATTTTAGAAGCATAATTTCTGCATGTACTTTAGAAATTGCTATCTTTGTATAATATTCTTGTAATTGAATTCTCATTTACACTCACTGAGCTCCTTTAGCTCACTCGTTTTATGTTTTATGTTTTAAATCCCTTTCCCAGGTGCAGGTCTTAGAACGCAAGCTGCTGATTCTCCTATCGCCGAGTAGTGGGCCGAATCCAAAGATAATTTTTGTACATGTTAATGTGCTAATAGCACTCTTTACTTTATGCATAATAGTTGTAGGCATGTATTTTTGTAAGTATGTGTTGAATCAAGAAGAAGAGAATTCCAGTTTATGATGATCATTTTTACTTTTATGGTTATGCTTATTTTATGATTTACACGAAATAATTGAGTTGTGTTGGATTTGATTTGAAAAGGACCGGAGGTCCGAATTGCTAGAATTGAGATGTGTTGGAATTAGAAGTGAAATTTCTTTGCAGGTTTATGTGGATTTTCTGAAAAACAGGGGAAACTCTGTCCGTTTGTTTTTAAAACTAAAAAGTCGTTTTCACGTATATTACTAGATCTTCTTAGTAGTAACAAGAATTAAAAAGGGGTTCGCCTCGCGGAATTTCTTAACTTACCCAGTTAGGTTCGGAGGAACTTCCGTCGGGGTGCCCGGCAGGGCCGCTGGGATCTATAGTAGAGGGTCTCAGGTCGGGTCTTGTCTTTTTTATTGTGGGCCCCTACCCTTCTACTAGCAGGGTGAGGTCCACCCTTACTCGGTGGGCCCACTCAAAGGAATATTAGAGTCCCCCCTCCTTTCTTTCGCCTTTCCGAGGCTCGAACCCAGGACCATATAGGGTTCTAAGACCACTGGGGAGCACCTCTGGTACCACTTGAGCTAGTAGTAGGGGTGGACCCCACCCTGCTAGTAGAGGGGTGAGGGCCCACAGAGACTTGGTTGAGCTTCTCGAAAGAATTGTTCTTATTGGTTGTAAATGTGTTTACAATAAAAAACATAGGCCCGATGGGAAGTTAGAGACCTTCAAAGCCCGACTAGGGCAAAAAGTAATACTTAGTGATCTAGGATTGATTATGAGAAAACCTTTTCACCAGTAACTATGCTAAAGTCGATTCTAACTTTGATGGCTAATGAGTATAGTATAATTTTAAGATCTAGTATATAGATGTAATATGGCTTTCCTGAATAGATATCTTGAGGAAGAGATATTCATAGAGCAACTTAAAAGTTTAATGTGCACACTAAAGAAGGTTATTTATAAACATAAGTAGGCTTCTTAAAGTTATAATCTTTATTTCAATAGAGTAATTAGAGGATCTGATTTTGTAAAAAAAACAAAGAGGAAGCATGTGCGTATAGAAAGGTTAATGGAAATATGATTGTTTTTCTTTTTCTTTATGTGGTTTACATACTCATTGTCAGAAACTATATTAGTATACTACATTTAGGTAAGAGTTATAGGAGTAATAACTTCTTCATAAAGGATTTGGGAGGGGCTTCTTGTATGTTAGGTACAAAACTTTATTGAGATAGAGTTAGCATATTGATAGAACTCTTCCAATCCTTATACATAGAAACTGTTGTTGAAAGGTATAACTTTAGTAATTGTAAAAAAGTTAATGTACCTTTGAAGCATGGCATTAATCATTCTAGGAGGATGTATCTTTAGAAAAAAGATGAAAGGGTTAGAATGTCTAATATACCATATACATCAGTTGTAGGTAGCTTAATGTGCGCTATGTTATATACTTGACTTTACATTAGTATAGTTGTAAGTGCGTTTCTTAGGTGAGGAAGGTAAATTCAATTCGAAAGGGAGGGTTCAGTCAACCGAATCATCTAAGAGCCAGTATCAGTCTGATTAAAATAGTGACCATTGGATAGCTGTGAAACATATCCTAAAGCTTATAGGTATAAAGGATAAGTTTCTGATTTATGAAGAGAGTGACTTATAGATGAAAGGATGTACTAATTCAAACTTCTAGCCTCATTCGTACAATAAAAAGTCTATATCTGATTATGTATTTCTTTTTAATGATGTTGTAGTCAATTAAAAGAGTGTCAAGTGGGAGTCCACATCTAATTCTAACATGGAGGCGGAATACATTGCAGCTTCAAAAGCTGCAAAGGAAATGGTATGGATACGCAAGTTTGTTGCATAACTCAAAAAAATCCCAAGTTCAATAGACTTTATCCCACTACTTTGTGAGCACTACAGGGTAATTTCTCAAGCTAAGGAGTTAAGGACATCGGAAGTCTAAACATATGGAGAGAAAGTATCGTATAATTATAGAAATATTGGTTAGAAGAGAGGTAATAATTTCTAGAGTAGATTCTATGGATAATATATTAGACTCACTCATTAAGGCCTTAACTCCTAAGGTGTTCGAGAAATACATGGAGTCAAAGGTATTAACTCATCGTGAATAGCACTAGATTAAGTGGGAGTTATTGAAGATGGTGCTTACGTGCCATTCTAAGTTTGTATGAATAGTTATTTATTTAATATCTATACAATGATCAATTTAAATAAATCTTTAATTTTTAATTATATTGTACTAAGCTTGTTACTTTTAAGACATTATAGATCTAATGTAGTTTAGATTTGATTTAAAAGTTAGCATTCTAAGGAGTTAGAACCTTGTTTGAAATAAGGACAAAGATCAAGGAATATATTAGTAATGACATAGTTGCAATGAGCTGCAATTGGTGTTAAGAAATGTCATTATGTAATATGTTCTCAAAAATATTATTCTTGATCTATGGTTCTTGATATACGTCGATTGATATGCCTTTCAAATTAGTGTATGTTTATATTTGGATTGTCTAGATAGTTAGTCTCAGTAGACCGTGGCCTTAGCGAAAACTTGTATAGGCATGCAAATATTTAATGAGGACTGAGTATTGAATAGACTTAAGAGGACCTTTAATAGACATCCCACAGAGCCTTTAATGGAGGGTCTTATTGAGTTGAGTAGTATTCGTGGTTCTTTGACCTGAGCGCTATGGTGGGCTTATGAGTAATCCACCATGCTTTTATTCCACGCATGTTAAATACCTTTCATAGTCTTACCTTTGGGTGTCATTGGGTATGGTCAAATGATCATGGAGTCTGATATGTATAGATATAGGTTTAGTTAGCTCATATGGGTCAAATCTATATTTTGATGCTTCGAGATTGTATTTCAAGAAGCCTTATAATTAAAAACCCTGAAAAAAGAGATTTTCATAAGGTTAAACAATATCCTAAAGATATTTGTAGATTTGTTTAAGTTCACAGTTGAGCATATAAAGATTTGACGTTGATGATCTATATCTCTACTCTTCCAAGATATAGGTGACGAAATAATTATACATATATGGTTTACCTCAACTTGTATGGCTCAGCAGACCATTTTGTAATAACCATAATGTGTGGGGGGGCATCATTCACAAGCTTATAGAAGACTTTCGTAAGACAAATAGGTGTGAACCTAGCGAGTCTCACAATATGAAGTATACTCGTTGAGTACTAGTGTAATAGACAAGGTTGAATGGTTTGATCTGGAAAAATTTTGAAAAGCAGAATTTATTTTTAGGATCTCTCAGAAAGCACACTTGTCAAAGGCTTAAGAGTTAAGCTATTAATAGAATAAATAAATATTGTTTATTTAGAACTTTTGACAAATGGTATGCATGGTTTTAATGTATGACATTTGGCATATGAATGTAATGAATAAGTGACAAATGGCTTATACATGAAATACATACATGACAAGTGTCACGAATGCAAAGATTGAAAGAAAAACAAAAGTGAAAAGTGTATATATGTGTGATTCGGCCAAGTGAAATAAGACTTTGAAAATCTTAGATTTTAGTCCCTAAAGCATTATTGGGTAAAATAGAGTAAAACTATTTCAAGGGTTGAACAAAAGAATCGAATCCTATTGGAAATTGATGCTATTATTCTAGCTTTACAATTCCATTGGTGTTTGTAATTAGAATTGTTCATTGAATCGCTTCTGTGAGAGTCTTCAATTTTAACACTTTACCAAAAGTCTTCAAGGGTGAGTTTTTGTAACTCTTGTTGCAATTGATTCAATTTAGTGTGTATTTATTGAATAATTTAATATGATTTTATTGTGCTAATGTATATATGACATGCATTTTTAAAAATAGCTAACATTTCTAACCTTTAAGCTTACTTCAAATCCCATCTTTGATAGATCAAACAATGATTTTTTACTTTTACCCCTAAAATAAGGTAAGCCAAGGTATTTCTCATGACAGTGAACTTACCATACCCCATCTCAATGGACAATATGGGAAGAATTTCCATGAAGCCCCTTTGAACCAAAGTAAATAGCCGACTTCTAAAAATTTACGAGTTATCTTAAAGCCTTCTTATAACACTAGAGGATACTCTTAATGTCATGGAAGTTAAACAGGGATGCTTAAGAAAAAAATCAAGCAATTATCAACCTAAAAACAAGTGAGGGATTCTAGGCCCATCCACATTGGAAACTCGAAATATCACCTTGTGTTTTAGCTGCATGAAGCAACACCGATAAACCCTTAGCACATATGAGAAATAAGCATTATGAGATAGGGTCTCCTTAACAAAGTCCTCTAGTCGATTGCACATAACCACTAGGCTCACCATTAATAAAAAAAAGAATAGGATACTAATGAGAGACAGGTCATTGTCCTCTTACACCAAGAATATAGGAATCCCATGAACTTTATGGTGGAATTTAAAAAGGTCCACTTCATCCAGTCATAAGCTTTAAACATGTCAAGATTGAGCTCAAAATAACCTTTCCGAGATGATGCTCTTTGATGCTTATAGAAAAGAAAAGGACATTTAGACATCTAAAGTTTTAGAAAATAGATATGTAGATCCTAGTTATTTCAAAAGTCCCATTTATAACCCTATCAGGTTACTGATTCCATTAACTTTAACGGTAGAAAGGGGTTTGTACGTCCTATTTTCCTAAAACATTATGAGTTAAGATGTTCTTTTTCCTTTTAAAATAGACAAAAATTGTTACCTACAAAGGTGTCATGAGATTTTTGAAACTATTAGGGTTTATATGTCCTTTTCCTGAAATCTTAGAAGTCCAAATGTCATTTTCTCTTTATGAAATGGAGAAATTCAAAGCTGATGATTGTATTATCATTAATTAACCTACTAGGGATAAAACAATCCGAGCCTCAGATACTACTTCATACAAGACTAGGCTATTCTATTGAGAAGGACTTTGGCAATAATCTTATAGGTAACATTACAAAGGCTTATAGGGCAATATCTATTAGTTGTTTTGGGCACTGAGTCTTTGGGATTAGTGTTAGCTATAACATCATTAATACAAATCCTTTATGCCATTTAGAAACCACAAACAAGCAGATGTAACATCATAGCATGCTATATCTTAGTATTTCTAGAAAACTAAAACAAACATAGCATCCATGTTAGGTGTTTTGATAGGATACATTAGAAATATTGCCTTATGTATCTCTGCAACATGAAAAGGTGCCTCTAGACTTAAAACCCTGATACTTGAGAGCTTGAAATCCACACACTCTAATATGGGCCAAAAATCATCTATTATTAGGCTAGAAGTACAAAACAATTAGACATATGGTACATTAGGATTTCTTCAAGCATACTACCATCACTATGCTAAATGTTTGAATCATCCCCACAAACTTGTAATTTATTTTTCTGCCATCGGCCGAATCTTTTTAACAGAAAAAAAAAGAATTCTTATCACCTTATTTAAGCTACGTCACCATGGATATCTATCTCAAGTACTGCTCTTTTTTGTCAACAAGGCATCAAGTTATTTTTCTTGAACTCTAATTTAATTCAATGAACATAAGGTAATTTGTTTAATTAGTGCCAAAAATAAAGGTTTTTCTCTTGGATTTCTGATGAGTGCATTTTATATCAATTATTTTGAACTCCTAAAATTGATAATTACTCAATTTGAATAAGAATAAGAATATGTGACTTTTTATGTGCATTAATGTAATTTTGTAGGTTTTCAAGTTAACAGAGCTATTTAAAATAAAAAAATATGAATAGTGGCACTGTAATACACTGTTCCATGCCATGGCCCTAATTTGGGCACAATGTTAGTGCTTAGCCCCACTCTTTCCAAGCCGCGACCCTAAATCAAATGTAACATTTATACTTTAATTTAACACCTATAAATTAGAACCTTTGTGCCACTTCTTTAATTATTAAACAGAAGAGAGAAAAGCTTAAACTCAAATTTGAAGAAGAGAAAGAATGTCTTAAAGGCTTCTTAAGGATCACTGAAGATACTTGAAGGATTGAAGCCTTTGAGACATCTCTATATTTGGTGTTCTCTTTTCCTTTTACTCTTTCTCTTTTGTTTGAAGTTTGTAATTATGAATATTATTTAAACATATTTGTATATATGGATTTCTTAATAATTTAGTTATGGTTAGTTTTATTTGTACCTAAACATTGAATTTTAAGGTTTGATGTAGTTTTATTTATGTTAAGTTTTATTTATGTTAAGTTTGAATAATTTTTAAAGTTTAATTCATTTATTTTTCTCTAGGCTTAATGCTTCCAATTGATTTAGAAATTAATTGGTTGTTGTTGATTTGTGGATTAATGGTCACGAGAGATTAACCCATTCATTAGATTTGAGAAGCATAACCTTAGGTTGTTATTGAGTTGGAAGGTTAATAGCACTTGGGTAATCACCATGGGTTACTTAATAATTATATGTGGCATACCCCAAGTGTTCGAGGAATGGTATGAGATCACTTGAGCATGACATTATGTGTAGGATTTCATTTAACGCTCGGGAGAGGTAATAAGATTAATCATTGGGTAATCAATTTAAGAGTTGCGTAATGCATGTATAGGTAGATAAGTTAGATATGGATATTAACTTGAATATGTATGTAGAGGATCTCATTTGACACTCGGGAGAGGTAATGAGATTTGTTTTAATCCCTGGATTAATGAATTGAATGAAATTGTTAAATAGGAAGAACATAAGAATAATAGAGTGAAATCATATCCCTAGGATCCTATTTATTATAAATACACAATTTCTTAAGATTATCAATTTTAATTGTTGCTTTAATTAATTTGTTAGTTTAATTTTTCTTAATTCTTGTATTTAAATAAAAGTAGCCTAGATAAAATCGAGTTGAAAAAACCCATAGTATTTAGCATAAATTCAAAAGATCAATCCTCATGGGAACAATATTCACTAATTACTTTATTACTTGTTAATGGCCCGTACACTTGTAGTTAATATTCATATGTGTTTAGAACCTTTGAGCCATTTCTCTGATAATCAAGATGGGGCATGCAAAACACAAGAGAGAAAAAATTGAACTCAAATTTTAAGAAGAGAAAGAATGACTCCAAGGTTTTTTTAGGATCATTGAAGATAGTTAAAAGATTGAAACCTTTGAGACATCTCTAAATTTGGTTTTCTATTTTTCTTTTACTCTTTCTTTTTTGTTTGAAGTTTGTAGTTATGAATATTGTTTAAACATATTTGTATCTATGAATTTCTTGATAAATTTATTTATGGTTGGATTTATTTGTACATAAACATTAAATTCTACAGTTTGATGTAATTTTATTTATACTATGCTTGACTGATTTTGTAGATTATTGTCTAATTTATTTATATTTCTCTATGCTTAATGCTTCAAATTGATTAGGAAATGAATTGGTTGTTATTGATTTGTGGATTGATGCTTGTTAGAGATTGACCCATTTATCGGATTTATAAAACATTGTTGGCGGAGGATTTAAGGCACGTGGGTGTATGCATATGCAATTGTGTCTATTGCCTAACGCAGCGAAAATGTATAAATTTTGTAATAAACACAATAAATACAATATATTAATCGTATTAATATATTTATAGGTTAGAGAACTCACCTCAACGTGTAACGTTATACACGTGTTTTTTTCAAAGCTCGCATGTAGACCAACTCGCAGGCAGTTCTAGTCACCAACACGGTGAGCTTAATGAGCTAGAATAGCAACCCTCTACTTAGCATTGGGTTTAACTCTTAAATCCCAAAATAATCAGTGTGTGTTTTATCATTTTCTCCAAAAGGATAAGAAATGAAGAATTTTAAGCAATCTACCATTGCTTCAATTGGAAGCATAGAGAAAAATGAAACAGTTTCATCTTTTCCCTTTTTTTTTTCCTTTTCTTCTTCTTCCTTTTCTTTATTTCTTTCTTCTTTCTCAATTTTCTCTTCTCTTCTCTCTCAGCCAAAATGGCCGAGAAACACTCACACACACTTCTAATTCTTTTTCTCTTCACTTTATATATATATATAAATATATAAATAATAATATAATATATAATATAAAATATTAATATAATAATAATAATAATAATATAATATTACAACTAATGGGTGCCAACTATTTGGCACCCAATATATTATATTATTATATATAAAATATTTTATAATAAAAAATAATATAAAAATATATTATATTATATAATAAGAGAGATATTTTAATTATTTAATAATTAAATAATTAAAACGAGAAATGATCATTTTGCCCCTCATAAATAGTTACTAAGTTCACCCCCTAGTGGGTCCCACCAAATTTCACACTTGGGTAAACTCAACTGAGGGTCCACAATGCGCCATATGTCATTATACAATTAGTAAATAATAATTATTGACTAATTGTTGTATTTAACACTTAAATACAAACAAGCACGTATTCTTGTGGTATTGCTGAATATTACTAGATTAAACACTTTAATCCGGCACGCTGTCCCAGTGCACAACGAGTACACTTCATATCGCGGGACTCCCTAGGTCCTATGCCCAATTCGTCAAATGAAACTATTCCATGAGTCTGTGAGCTATGCCCCATGCACACATCACGGATATATATGCACGTTGAACCATGCAAGTTGAGGTTACAACGCATACGTATAGTCCTTCCGTCATGATATTTTGGATGTGCGGGGATATAGATTATCACCGTCAAATTCCCTAGTGCTCATCCATGTCTTATCTCCAGACTTGTATCTCACTGAATAATATGCGCAAACTCTTTTGTTATATTGTTCCACCCTAGCGGAACTCTTTCCCGAGATGATTACTTGTGGCCACAAGACTTTTTAATATACAATCTCGAAGCATTTGGATATCAAACTCCATATGGGAGCTGATGAATCCCATATCTATACCCAACGACACCCAACGGTTACACTATGAAAGATCTGTGACATGCGTGGAACCAAAGTATGGTGGATCACTTACAAGCCTACCGTGGCACTCAGGTCAAAGGACCACGTATACTACTAAACTCGAGAGGACCCTCCATTGACGGCTTACATTGAATGTCTATCGGAGGCCCTCGTGAGTCTGTCCTATATCTAGTCCTAACTGGATACTCATATGTCAATACGAGCTCCAAGCTCTTGATCGACTATGAACGATCATCTATGCCCTATAGGTACGACATATGCTGATTTATATATAAAGGTATCAATCGACAGACCCGCATTGGCAGAAATAGATCAGGGATAATTATTCGAGAACATACTCACGCAACATGCATTTTCTGGCACCTGATTGTAACTCTTACAACTATGTAGTTACTGGTATATTCCCAGGTCTATGTCCCATTACAGACAAGGCTCCAACTCTTGGATCTGGTGAGTATTATAACCAGGTAACACTTAGCTGTGCTAACATTTAGCAATTATATGTCTCAGCGTGGCTAACTATGAGCCCTTATCTAAATTCCTTTAGATCTGATCCGAACTCCTTCAGATCTACAATGTCTGCAATGTTATATGCATAATACTATATAAATTAGTATTAGCGATTTAATAGGAATGTACACTTGTATAAATATATAAGTATATGTACATTTAGGAATGACACGTAAACACCGACCCTAACAAATATATCCTTAGGTTGTTATTAAGTTGGGAGGCTAATAGCACTTAGATAATTACCATGGGTTGCTTAATGATTGCATATGGCACACACCAAGTGTTATGAGATTTTAATTCTAAAGATGAATTTTAACTAATTAAACTGTTATCAAATTAAACTTATTTAAATATCAAAAGCAATTAAAGATTAAATTCACTAATTGAGAAGCAATCTAGAACATTATACTTAGGATCTCATTTAACGCTTGGAAGAGGTAATGAGATTAGTTTTAATCTCTTAATTAATAAATGAAATAAAATTAATAAATAAGAAAAACATAAGAAGAATAGAGCGAAATCAAATCCCTAGGATATCATTTATTATAGATATTTTATTTGTCAAAATTATCAATTTTAATTGTTACTTTAATTAGTATGTTAGTTTAATTTTTCTTAATTCTAGCATTTAAATCAAAGTACCCTATATAAAATTGAGTTGCAAAAATTCATGGCACTTAGCATAATTTCAAAAAATCAATATTCATGAGAACGATACTTACTCATTATTTTATTACTTGCGCATAACCTGTACACTTACAGTTAACATTCGCATGTATTTAATTTCACGAACAATTTCTTAGCTTTTGAAAATGCTCCTGGTTCCAACCTTTTAAGGAATTGCCCATAACTTGTAAATTTGCATATACTCCTTGAATAGTATCTACATCACTCCAACCCTCCAAAATTATATTGCAGCATCCCTCGTCTGCCCATGCTTCTTTAAAGTGAAATTTATTAGAGATTCTCCTCCGCTGCTGAAATCGAGGATGTCTTTCGAAGCGATAAATTATAAGCAACAATAGCCTGTGATCAGAATTCTAAAAGTCTAAATGTTGATCAAATGAATTAAGGAATAGATCATGTGGAAGAAGGGCCCATAAAACCCTGTCCAAAGAGCCATAATTATCTAGTGCTCTGCGGAAAATTTCCAGTAAATATCTTGGCATGGGTCCTCCACCAACCACAATCCTTTTCTTTGTCTTCAAGTATTTTATTAAAATCATTATAACAAAAAAAGGAATACTCAACATAGTATGTGTATGACAGAGCAAGGTCCAGGTACGAACTCTTTGGCTTGCATCTGGGTGACCATAAATCCCTGTAAATTGCCAGACTTTACCTTTGTCTGAAACAACATAAACATCAATATGAAACCTCAAATAGGTTAAGAGACGAAACTCAATTTTATTAGACTATAGCAATGCAAGGCCGCAACTCCATCTTATCCGTTTAACTATAAGTTACCTAACAAAACTAAACTTAAAAATTCATAGCTATTCTTTATATTACTGATAGAAAATGGTTTCTGAAAGATAATCCAAATCCGGGCAATGGTCCTGCATAAGTTGACATAGGACTCGAAATATATGGGTACTGCATAAACCTTGGACATTCAACATGGGCAATTCATTGGTCCCGACATCCCCGCACCTCTGCAGGAGTTGCCGCTATGGAAAGAGATATGTTGGTGGAGCCATTATTCACATCTATAATACCTTCATCCAAAACTGGCATTGATGTTGTAGCTTCATCTTAAAATCACAGCTCAATATTCGTTTCATAATGCTTCTCCCTCGACCCCTTTTGTCAGCCAAATTCATAAGTTGAAAGGGTTAGGTTTTTCTCTTGCATTTTACCGAAGGAGATGCAACCAGAGCAAGACTAGTATAGAGAGTTCCCAGACTATGTCAGAACTTCTGCCGAGAGTCTATCACCACCGAGGGGCCGGTATGAGGTTTACTAGTTTTCTTTCCTTCCTCGAGTCTATGTCCACTAGAGGAAGCTAGGACAAATTGAAAATCAAAAGCCTCCAAAATTTGAACATCATGTAGTGGACTTTTGGTTGTACCAAACAATACATTACCACCCAAATTTGCACACATATTTATCTGATCATTCTAGGTTGAGCATGCCTTAAAACTGTAAAAGGATTGATTGTATCTATATATGCCAAAATATCTATTGGAGCAAGATTCGGGGAGGCACACATAATATCTTTGGAGACAGCAAGTGAGAGGGCATCCTTAATTGAGGCCGCTTCTCGACATGAAGTTAATAAATTTGAGGAAAGATGGTACTATCGAGAGTTAGAATTTAGTTCGGACTGGACCTTTGTTGTTGGGGTGTTTGAGAAAGGGTATGTTTAGTCTGTTCATCCATAATTGGTTTCCCTTTAGCACGTAACTCACAGTCTACTCCCTACTCAGGCATAATTTTATCTAGATCAGGAGAATAATCTAACATATGCTCCTCTAAGTCCCCACATCTTTAACTCAAGAGGAAAAATCTTTATTGTCTCCTCTCGTCCTTGATCAAAACAGACAATGCTTCTAGAGGGCAGGTTCGTAGGTTGCTTTGGCCTAATTGGAGCTCGACTAGGATTCATCCCATTACGCCTAGAGTGTTTTAGAACTCTATCCTTTAACCCTAGATACAAAACTTGCCCTAATCCACTCACTATATAAAGAACACTTTCCATTATTACCGAACAGGTGCAACGAGGGCATTCTCCATCCTCATAACCCAAATGGTCACAAACAAAGTCAGGTAAACGTTCGTACTTGACTACAATCGTAACAAGCTCTTTAGAATTCGGCAATGTCACATGCAGAGCTGGCTTCAGAGGTTTATCGATGTTTACATTAACCCTAACCCTAATATACTTCCCAAGGCACTCCCTATTGGCTGCGTGGTTAATTTCTTCAACGTCATCGGTTAAAGAGCCAAGTTTCTGTTTGGCCTCTTCATGCATTAGAAGTAGGGGAAGACCATGCAGTTGAATCCAAAAGAGACTCAATTAAAGGATAGGTCCGAAAATCTACCCACTCCCTGTGGTTCCGCCAGTACTAGTAAACTATTGTCATAAGACCAAGGTCCTCTAGTGAAACCCTTCAACGAACGTCACAACGAAAATAGACGACCATATTATGCCCTGAACTTACTGCTTGGATAGTGAAATCTTCCATCATTCGCCATAGCATACGACGCTAGAAATGAAAGCTGCCCTGTTTATAGGTTTCCAACACAAGACCTTCCCAACTAGTGAGAGAGGCATCCGTAAACTGCCAACATCTCGAATGGAGGATTCCATCCTATTAAAAAGAATTTGACTATTATAAAGGTCCAAGATAGCATATTTTGCTAGGATTTCATCAAAGTCCATTTCCGGCGAGTCACTATCTAATAACACTACTTGTCAGATTTGAAAACCGTTTTCGGTTGAGACAATTATCAAATGGGAAGAAAGGTTATTTACATTAAACTACTAGAAACTACCTACCTTACCTTAATTTTAGAGAGAAGTTAAGAGAGGACTTTATATTGTGTAATTTCGGTGCTTGTTAATATTAATTCCTATCGACCAAGAGTAGTTAACATTTACCAAACTCTGAAAAAGAATTTTAGAATTCAAAGATTAACAAGAGGTATTGACTTTAAGCTTGAAGTTAATTTGCCCTTATTGATACAATGCATTTTTATTCATTATTGTAATCTTATATTTTCTCATCTAAATTATTTAGTCAAATAATCTTAGGGTAAGTTTTAACTATTTTATAGCCATTTTCTCTATTTGATGGGAGCAATACTTATAATGAAGTATTGAGTCACATAATCTATTTTATTTTAAGAAGAGAAAAGGATGAATCAAATGGTTATTATGTTTAATTGTATGGATTATTGAGTTAAAATTTTAGAGATTGGGTTCTGATGGAGGACACGCCAGATCATGTAATGGAAGACATAATAGACATTTTATTAATAGACATTACATTGTTAGCAATTTAAATTGCTAACAGCAACTCATGTGGTGAAAAGCTTATAATACCCTACAACTACATTTATTATTGTGGTTAAAAGTTTAAAAATCAATTATGAAGTAAAAATTCAATATTGGTAGTTGTTGGTAGTTTTAATTAATTGTGTAGTAATAAGTACTGGCATTGCAAGTGTCTTAGTTATTAGTAGTAGTTAGTAGTTAGTAGTTAGTAATTGTAAGTTATTATTAATTTTTGTAATAAATATTAAAAATTCTAATAGGTCTTTATAAATATATAAGAGATGAGGGAAAAAGTATTCAAACTTTGTAATTTTAGAAATCAAGTATTCAGAAACTTTTCTTTTGAATTGATATTTTATCATTTTCAATTTTATTTTGTTGAACGATATCAACAACTTTCGTCTATGTGAACAAAATCATGACCCATCAGCGCTTGTCTTGCATCAGATGGTATCATAGCCTTGTCTTGAGATGCCAGACCGTAGTTACTTAAATGGAGAATGCTTGTATATGTCCGAGCAAAAAATAAAAATTCGTATATTGAAATGAAGAAAAATATAGAAGTTGTGACCAAACATCTTATGGGTTTGAGAACTCATAACTTACTGCCACAAGAACCAATGGTGGCAAGGAGCCCACCACACAAACAACCACATTTTGCACCTTACAATTTTAACTTGGAGGAGAAAGTCAAAGAAGAAGTTATAGTCAGGCCACAAACAAAAAGAGCAGTCGATATTGCAAGAAGAAGGCATAACCATTTTGCCCTTATAGTGGATGGTTTAAGAGAAGAATATAAACTAAATCCAAATGATACAAAAATCGAGGAGATCCAACGAAAGAAGATCTTTGCAGAAAAGTATTCAGTTGCTAATAATGTGTCTAAACTAATTATTGATAGTTATAGTGATGAAAATCTAATGTCTCAAAGATTAGTTTATCACCTTAAACTCTACACTGAACCATATCCTTCACCATACAACATAAATTGGATTAAAAAGGGATCCTATGTGAAAATAACCAAACAATATCGATTATCTCTATCAATTGGTAATAGTTATAAGGCAGAGGTTTTATGTAATGTTGTTGAAATAAATCTATGTCATGTATTGTTAGAAAGAGCTTTGCAATATGATGTTGATGCTGTACACTCTAAAAAAGATAATACTTATTCTCTTACTTAGAATTAAAAGTAGATAGTGATGGTACCGAGTCAACCTGAAAAAACAGTCTCTAAAGTGGAGGAGAAAATTTTATTTTTAGAAATTCACAAGGAGGATAAATTTGTGGAAGAAATGAAAGAGATGCTCACGTGTACGATCTTAGTGGTGAGATGAGAAGTACTGCCTAAACAATTATTGCCAATAAAGTCCAAGGATTAGTGACTAAAGTTTTAGACATGTTGGACAAACTTATTACATTGCCATTAGTGCAAAATATTCACAGCATTGATTTCATTTTTGGCAACTTATGAAATCTGCCATATTATTCAAGCAACATACCAAATCTACCAGATTATCAAATTAGACCTCAAGAACATGATGTTCTAAGAGAAAAGATAGGAGAGTTATTTAAGAAGAGACACATCATGGAGAGTATCAATTCTAGTGCTGTTTCTACTCCATTTACACCAAAGGAGGATGGAAATTGATGGATGTGAGTGGACATTCATGTAATCAACAAGTTTAATTGAGAAATGAATTCAAGTAACTTGAGTGGCCATGTAGAGCGTGACAAGACATTTGTAAATCTAATGAGAACTTGTATGGTCACTCGATGACAATTCTTTGTAAGTGAAAGAGATGATTGGGGGCACACCAGATCATGTGATGGAGGACATAATGGACATTTCATTAATGACCATTATATTGTTAGCAATTTAAATTGCCAATAGCAACCTATGTGGTAAGAAGTTTCTCAGAGCCTACAACTACATTTATTGTTGTGGTTGTTTAACAATTAGTTATAAAGTAAACATTTAGTATTGGTAGTTATTAGTAATTTTTATTTATTGTATAATAATAAGTGTTGGTATTGCAAGTGCTTTAGTTATTAGTAGTAGTTGGTAGATAGTAGTTGTAAGTTATTATTAATTATTGTAATAAATGATAGAAATCTCAATAGGTCTTTATAAATGCATGAGAGATAAAGGACAAGGCATTCAAACTTTGTAATTTTAAAAATTGGTATTCTACCATTTTTAATTTTCATTTTGTTGAATGATATCAACAATATTCGTCGTCGTGAACGAAATTACGACGACCCATCAACGCTTGTCCTGGGTCAGGTTCCATTGAAGAACTTATTACATTTTTTTGTTAATATTCATTTTTTAAAATTCCTAAAAAAATTTACAAATAAATGGATTTGTAATATTTGAAGTAGTTTCTTCACAATAAACAGAAAACCGAATAGCTACTTCACAAATTAGTTATTATGATTAGAAAATTTGTCCCTTATCCCTCTATATTTTCTTGTAACCACCAAGAACCCTTTAATCTCTGAAAATATCTAAAACTATTCCTCTTCTGTCATAACATTAATAATAAAAATCTTTTTTGTAAAAATAAAATCATTTTTTATCCAAACAAAAGTACACATACATTAAAAACTAGATATTTTAAAATTTATAATAATTGTATAAATTTTTTATTTTTCTTTTGTCCTAATTTCTTAATTTCTATTTTTGTCTTTCCTTTCTTTTCATTTTTCTTTCTTAAGACCCTAGCGACTACTATGTTATTTTTATTTTTATCATTTAATAAAAGAAGACATTAATTAAATTGAATTGATTTTCAGAAAAATTTTAGTAATTTAATTACAATTTCTTCCAAATAATGTTTTTGAAACATTTTCTTATTAAACTTTTATGAAATATTTAAATTAATTGTTATTTATAAAATATTAAATTAGTTGTCAAAAATATTTTAATTAATTATATTTATAAAATATTAATTTAGTTGTCATTTATAAATTATTTAAAAGTCAAATAGATATGACTTTAAATTAATTTAAACATTTTTTGCCACAGTGTTAATTAAAAAAGGATATTTTTGTAATTATAATCATTTAATAATTACATTTAAAGGGCAAAATCGTAAGAAAATTCAAAATGTGAGTATTTAATAGAATCATTATGATGACAAGGGGTTTTCTGACAATTTTAAACATTAGAGGAAATTTTTAGTAGTTGCAAAAAAATATGTAGGAGTAAGTGGCAAACTCCCTTATGATTAAAATGTTAAGAACCTATTTATTTATAAAATATTATTACGTATTAAAAATGAATAAAAAAACATGAAAAAGAGAATAAGGTTTTTTGAGGGAACCCAACCTACCAAAAAACCGACCATAATTTTCATTGTAACAATTGCAGACTTGGAGGGTCTACGTATTAATCCCTAAAAATAGGACAGAACCCCCTTGCAAGTAGTGGTGCTCCACAAACGAGAGAAAATGGCTATAAAAACTTAATTTAGTAATTATTTTACTAAATCAGATAGATAAGAGAAAAAAAAAAATCTAAGACCTCCAGATTGAAAATTTTATTAACCAACTATCTCAATTCAGGGAGATTAAGAATAAACTCTAAATTAATAGAGGAATTAAACAATTTGCTTAGATAGCTGGAGAGATTAAACAACTCTCTCAAAATAATTAAGAAAATTTGTTGAGACTCAAACCCGACACTTCAACAATTGAAATACTAACATTAACTGTTGGATTATAAGAATAATTGGTTATAATAAAATAATTAAGGATATTTATGGCGCCCATAATTTAACTATATAATGAAAGAAAAGTCATAAACTTATCTCATAAACATTTCAACAATCTTTTTCCTTAATGTTCACCTAAAACCTAAGGATGTGCTGATCTTATTTAATTTGATTGAAGAAATGAGATATGAGTTAGACTCTTCTTCAAAATTTTCTAATCATTTCATGAAGATTTAAAGAGAAATACTACTTACATATATTATTACAATTTTCTATTATTATTGACTAGGAAGATAGTTCAATTTTTCAAGCCAATATCATATTTTTTGTCCTTTCAGCCAACGATCATAGAAATTCAGAGACTCTCTTGGCTTGTATTCTGGCACAGTGTGTCCTGCTCCCTGCACAATGTCAATAGAAATACCCTCAATATCACAGATATGATGATCAATTCTAAACCTAAAATTCACATTATTTGTAACTTTGCTCTTTAAATTACAAAAATTAAAAAGGCCAGAGTGTCATATAAGTTTTTTTTCCCCCTTTCTTTTTAATCTTAACACCAACATTTGAGATCGAAAATGTACAAGAACAATATAGTTAAATCCAAAATAAATAATCAAATGGATTGTATCAATTCTCACATATTGAAAGAAAATTATTTCACCACTTCAAACTAGAGGAGATCTCCCCAAAAATTTTATTCCATTAAATTTCACCATAACAAATCTTTATATTAAAAAACGTCACTTCTTCATAGTTCTTAGTAACTAAGAAAAGGAAAAAGGAAGAAGATATCAAATTTACCCCTAATTAAATTGATATATAGAAAAAGGAAAAAGATATCAAATTTACCCCTAATTTGATTGATATATATATATATATATATCAATTTAATCTCTATATATTTTTATAAATACTAAATTAATCTTTATAGTGAAGAAAATGGTCATGATTCAAGAGTAGAAGTGGTAGTAAAAAATAGTCCAAAATATCCCTAAAATGATTAACTAAGTATTTATATATAAAAAAGTAGAAATTAAGTATATATCAATTAAGTAAAAAAAGAAACTGATATTTTTTAAAAAACATAATTATTATCAATAATGAAATATTATGCATTTTATAAAATGTGAATGTCCGCACAAAAACAAACATATAAATATGATTTACAGTTATTAAAAATCATTTTTTTAAAATTAAAATTGGTAACCAACATCCATATTATACTAAAAAAAAAATCGTGTCTCCCAATCTATTACATTTTATAAAAAGGATAAATATCAATTACATCTATTAGTTTTACAAATAAATTAATTTCAACCAAACACAATAATTTACTCCAACTAAAAAAGCAATTAATTATTTCAGAGAAAGGGAACTTTTCAGTTAGTTTGAAGTAATGATGAATAATGAAAAATTGAATTTTTTTTTTTGAAAAAAAAGAAGTGGAAGTAAGTGAAAAATCAGACCTTGATGGTGAGAAAAGTGAGGTTATGATCATAGCTTTGTAAGAATCCAGCTACTTGATGATTTGTCATCCAAGGTCTCCATTCATCCACAGTTTTGTATCCAAGTGCTCTTGTCCATGCTTCGCTTCCAGTGTATGGCACACACATATCATGATCACCACTGCCAATCAATTCAAATATTTTAATTTAATTTGATAAATTTTTTGCTGAGAAAAGCTATCCTTTTCCGGCTACTTTAATCATGTTTTAATCAAAAAATTTATTTCTATGTATTTATTATTAATTTGATCTCCATATCCTTTTTACCATATGATTTCCTTTTTCTTTTCAAAAAAGAAAATGAATAAGGAATTAGGGTTGAATTTATTTACCTGTAGATTAGAGCTCTATATCCTTGCATGGTCAAATTTTTGTGAAAAGGAATCATACTTCCAGCATCATGATAGTAGTCAATTTTGCCCGTGCATAACTCCCATTCACCAGCCTCGCTTTTCTATATATTTTTAAATGTAAAACCATGAAATATCAAAAATATATTTTTAATAAAACGAGATATATTTAATTATGAGTAGTAATTAACTCATTAAGTTCTTATCTCGGCTAGATACTCATATTTTATTAAAATTTGAACATCAACTCTTTTCACAAAGAGTTATTAAAAAGTGGAAACAAAATTCAATTGCTTTGTACACAAAATTCGATTGCATCGGATTTATAATTTTTTTTGTCATTTAATAACTCTATACAAATAATTGAAGGGTCAAACTACACCAATTTTTTTTTATATACAAATATGTGTACATCTAAAAGAATTATAAATGTCTTTAATAATTAAGAACAATTAAAAATTCCCTAGCCCTCTCTCAAACTTAAACCCTTGACTTAAGCACAAATATTATTATTGAATGCGTCAAACACTCATTTTTAAATAAATATGTTTTCAGTTTCTTAAAAATGTGAATTTGAATTATACAATATTGTTTAATTATTATATAATTCAAAGAGAATGTCTTTTTTGCGTGATATAAAAAAATGATTATCGATTATTAAGAATATCAAAAGTAGTATTAATATGGAAAAAAATATTGATGAAAATTAATATCAGAAAAGCGTGTACCAGGGCAGCATGGAGTGCTTTCCTCACTGCTGGATTGTTGAGCCATGCAGTTGCAACTTCATCATTCTGTAGTGTATATATATATATGAATTAATCAAAACTCAAAATTGAATTACAAAATAATGATTTTGTATAAAGGTTTTTCTTCTCAATTTAGAAAACACTACAATTAAAGTACTTTTTTAATTAATAAATGTTTATCAAATAGAGATTTAATTAGGATGAATAACATACCGTGCATGGAACATTAAGATTGTTTTGGCCAAATCTATGGGTATGGAAGTGGGTCATGAGCTGGGGCCATGAAGGAACAAGACCATCTCTAACTGGAGCTCTGAAAGGCCATGCACGTCCGAAAATTCTTGCTCTCACTGGGAGAGGCCTCTCTGTCTTCCCTAATGCCAGGAAGCTCGATGGGATCTTATTTTTGCTCATATTTCCATTCTCTTTTTTACTCTCACTTGGCCCAAGATAGCATGGCTCTAGGATGTCATAAATATTTATAGCATCTATAAGCTGTCACATAAACAAAATTATTAAAAAAAAAGGAGTCACGAAATTAAGAAAACTGTGAAGAAGTTATGTTTATTTAATAAAATGTAAAAGAGAAATTGTTACTTTAGTTCCTACGTCTTTTTTGAATTATTCATTAACTCCTTAATATTTAAATTTACCAATTTCATTCCTTAAGGACGGAAATAGTCATTTTTCAAAGATAAACATAATAGTAAAAGAGTATATTTTAAAATGAAAATAATGGCAAAAAATATATTTTAGAATGAAAATTGTAATAAAATGTCTTTAAAGGACATAATTAATAATTTTTAAAATATTAGAGATCAAATGAGCAATTCAACAAACATACAGATACTAAATTATCAATTTCTCATTGTAAAACTCATAACTTCGAAGATAATAAAATAATTGTATATATAAACTTTTTATAAGTATTAGTTGCGGATAAAACATGAAAGTTAATAAAATAAATAAAGAATATGAGAATTTAAATATGTAATATTTTTTAAATTGAATATACAAATTTAACAAATATTTAAGAGGAAAAGAAAAAGAAAAGGAAGAAAAGAAAAGGAAGTAAAACTGTTAATATATAATTTATATATATGTACTCACATTGTCAACTTTTGTTAACATCAAGGAACAGTTTCCATTGCTTCCATTACCTCCCTCATAATAATTTCCTTTACAAGCGGTCTTCGTTTTCTGCAAAGAAATAGTTATAATAACAATCTCTGTTAGTACTTTTCTGTTCGGAAAACAGTTTTCTGAAAACATTTTCGTGTGAAACTACAGATATTATGTAACATTAATTCCAAGTTTTTGTATCTTTAATCACTAAACCAAATTCAACAACATTCTGCATTTTCTTTTCTTTTCTTTTCTTTTAACCATATTAATTTTGTTAAAGATGTAAGAAATTAAGACAATTAATTTTTATATATTTTGTAATTAATATGTTATTTTTTATTTTTTTTTATGGTAACTTAAAGTCGATATAAAGTCTTATTATATAACAATTGAAATATAATATAATACAGTAACAATATAATTTTTATAATATTTTTGTTGCCTTTATTTTATTTAATATAGTATCAGAGCTTTTAATTCTTTTTCAATTATTCTAAAAGCCTCAGTTTTTGTTATTTTCTTTTTGGTCTGTCAAAAGTTTTGTTATTAATCTCAAATCAGTTGTGTAAGTTCTATCGATTCTCATTTTGATCAAACCAGAGTAGATTTACCGTTGTCAGCCACTATTCACCATCATGAGGTGATACCATATTAGAAACTATTAAAATATTTTTAAAAAAAAAATTAAAAAAATACTCTGATACCATATTAAAAACTGTTACATTGTTGCTCTATTATTAAGTTTGTAAAAACTGATGAAATGACAAATTCGGCAAAAAAAACAAAAAGTTTAATATGGAAACTTTTTGGAATATTTGTTTTCTTAATTCTTGCTTCTTGAATAGCTTTTTCTACAGCTGATTCTTTCTTGATACAGCCGAATTGTTTCAAGCATTTGTGGTCGAAAAAATTCTCCAATTAAAGAATTCTTATAGCTAGCTTTTTCTCCTCCTTCCTACCGAATTGTACAACTTCTACAAGGCTGGAATTTCTGCTCTTTTACAGCTCCATTACAGTCGAATTATTTAGCTTTTATGGATGGAAATTTTCTCCATTTAAAGCTGAAATCATCTTCTCTATAAATAATCATTCTTCTATCCTTTTATATATTGGTTTCAAACTTTTTCAATTTCATTTTATTGAAGGAAATCAATTTTTTTAAAGATAATAAATTTTTTTATAGCTAATTGATTTTTTACAGAGGGTTGACTATAGAAAACGTTTTACAGCTACTAAACGTTTTTTGTTTTTAAGGAAACAAAATTGATTTTGTTAACATATATTTTCTAACCTCTTTTTTCCTTTTCAAAATAAAAGAAGGTGTTTGTTCTCAAGTGAATTTTACTTATATAGAGCTTTATAAAGAGAAAAAAAAATTAACTTTTATTTTTGAAGAGTCTTTATTCTCCTTTGTAAGACATAGATTTTGTTTATGTCTTATTGTTAGCTTTAGGAATTCTTTTAAGTATTTCCAAGTATTATATGTCTGCTAAATGTTCTTCGGGAGGAAACTAATTTGTCTTCGGGAGAAAATTGATCTCACACCTTGAAGGGAGTCTAAGTAAATGAGATTAACGAAGTCGAGGGGATATTGCTAAACTGGATTCATGAAGTGATTGCAATAGTAATGTAGCAAATATTAAGATGGAGTCTTACTTTTTTTAAGTTACTTCTTTGTAATATTTTAATACTTAACTAATCAATTCAATCTCTGGGCGTGGCCCTGTGGAGTAGGAATTTCTTAACCACGTTAAAGACGTTCTGTCTTCTCCTCTTTATTTTATATTTTGAAATAATTATTTTATAATATTCTTAAAAATAGATCTTTCAATTGTTATTAGAGTGGGACACTAAATTCTTAATAAAGATCTTGGATTTTTTTTGATTTATTTGCTTTGTAGTTATGTCTAAACTTGCAAAAAGAAGTCCTATCACAAAACCCCTTTTGTTCGATGGTTTAACTATCTTTATTGGAAAGTTAGAATGAGAATATTTATCAAAGCTCTCGATAAAAAAAGTATGGAGGTCTATTCTGACATGTTGGAAGCCTTCAACCACTTCAATGAATCCAAAAATGTCATCAAAAAATTAGAGTTGGAATCGACTACAGAAGAAGACAAGTTGGCTAACTATAAAGGCTCTTCATTCTATTTTTAATTGAATTGATCCTATTCAAATTAAGTTAATCTCAACTTGTGTTTCAATCAAAGAAGCCTGTGATATCCTTCAATCTACATTTGAAGGAACTAAGACAGTAAACATAATAAGCTTGTTATGCTTACTACCAGGTTTGAAAATTTGAGTATGTTAGAAGATGAATCTCTTTCAAGCTTTTATACTAAATTGGTTGATATTTCTAATGAGTCTTTTTATTTTGGGAGAAAAAATATTTGTCACAAAAATATCTGAAAAATTATTAGATCTTTTCCTAACAGGTCCCAACCAAAATCACTGCTATTGAAGACAACAGAGATCTTGACAAGCTAAAGTAGAAGATCATTTTGAGTAAAAGTGTGTGACAAAAATCATTTTTTGGTTAACAAAAATAATGATTTGGCAAAATCAAAAAATGATTTACAAACACAAGTGCAGGTTTTGAAATCTCAAATCTTCGCAAGAGATGAAACGATAAAAGAAATCTTAAGTGAACTTGAGAGAACTCATAAAGGTTTTAAGATGATGAATGCAGGGTCTCCAAAAGTGGAATAGATTCTCACTACCAAAAACATATATAGAGATCATCAAGGATTGGGTTTTACAGGTAGAACATTTGACTTTAAAATAGTTTTGGTAAAACCTTCAAGTTTTACTGTTGTTAAGACTATGAAAACGACCTCACAGTCTTTGTAGTAAAGAATAAAACAACCACAAAATCAAAATTTTAATCAAAAACTCAAAGGTTAATCCCAATTTTTCATTTTGGTGGTGATAAGGGTAATATTATACCAAGGTGTTTTACAATGTTAAAGTTTTTGAAAAATAATTATTTTCGTTCTTTTTCAAATCACGTCCAAAGAAAAAAAAAACAAAACCTAAGGTTGAATTGAATAATAATTCAAATAAATTTTGGGTCAAAAAGGTTGATATGAAATGTTTTGTTGCTTTTACTTTGCTTGAGAACATGTGCCACTAATTCCTAGTATTTTGGTAGTGGATGTTCTAGACGTATGATAGACAATGAAAGCATTTTGAATGATTACAAGAAAATGATAAACAAAGATGTTAAGTTTCGAGATGGAGTCACGAGCAAGGTTATTGGCAAGGGGGCTCTTAACATAAAAGGATTTTCAATATTAAAAAATATTCTTCATGTTAATGGGTGAAATATAATCTATTTAGCATAAGCCAAATTTGTGATTAAAACCTTTATGTCAACTTTACTCATTAATAGTATGTTGTTCTTGATCAAAATGGGAATTGTGTGTTGAAAGAGTTGTGATCCATTAATAACTGCTATACCTTGAATTTGTCTAACCTGTCTTAAAGCCAATATCAATGATAATGATTTATGGCAGAAAAATCTTAGGCATTTGAATTTCAATAAAAGAATCTAAGTATTGTTCGTGCTTTGCCTAAATTTGGTGAACTACCCCAAGAAGTGTGTGGACCTTTTCTGTGTGGTAAACAAGTAAAAATAAAACACAAAGCAATTAAGTCATTTATCTACCACAAGATTTTGGAGTTGCTGTACATGGATCTCATGGGTCATATTCAAGTTGAAAGCCTTGGAATTGAAAGGTATATTTTTGTCTATGTAGATGATTTTTCAAGTTTCACCTAGGTTAATTTCTTAAAAGAAAATTGACAATTTCAATGCTTTTAAGAAATTGTAAGAAAATCAAAGTGGAGAAAAATTGCAACAATGGAAAAATATTAAGAATAAAAAGCGATCATGGCAAGAAATTTGAAAATAATGTTTCTATTGATTTTTATGATAAAAATGACACATCTCATGAATTTTCTTTAAAATGCTTTTGAATTAGCTGCCAGATAGGTATTGTGCCATAAATACCAAAGAAGGATCAAATGGCATGATATCTCGTTAATATCTTATTCCCTCTCCTTCCCTAAAAAATAATTTTCTAGAAAAGATGATTTGCAACATCAAGAAAAGGAAGCAAATTTTTTGTTCTCTCAGATATCTTATGTAAGATGACTTGGTTCTCTAGGAATTTGGGATCATTCACTTTAGAGGCCCTAACTATAGTTCTTTTCCTGTCGCCCATGCTCTGCCGCCAGAATCTTAGTTTAGAATTATTGGAGTGGCAGGATTCATCTAGAATGAAAAAGGCGGTGTCGCTTGCTATAGAAAGAGATTAGACCAATTTTGGACTCCAACTACTAAAGATCAAAAGTTTTCAAGATAAATATATGGAGTCTAGTCATGTCGCTTCAAAATAATCCTCTGGATCTTTTCTTCGTATCTAGTTCTCTGGAATCGATGAAATCCTATGTTTAAAAGCACGTTTAGCCACTTCAAAAAGGTTGGATGAACTCTCCCTAATCATATGTAGGCCAAACAAGCACCTAAAACATTTGAGCAGAACGGTGTTGTGGAAAGAAAAAATAATACTTCATAGAAAATGGCTACAGTTATGTTAAACAGTAAAAAGGTGAACAAAAAACTTTGGGCCGAAGCAATAAACACAATATGCTACACCATAAATCATGTTTACTTAAGTTTAGGTACAAATAAAATATCGTATGAGATATATAGAGGAAAGAAACCAAATCCCATTCTTTTTTATATCTTTGGATGTATTTGATACATCTTTAACCATAGAAAACAACTTGGTAACTTTGATGCTAAAAGTGATGCCGGTGTTTTTCTTAGTTATTCTAATAATAGTAAAGCCTATCATATGTATAACATAAGAATTCAAACTATAATGGTATCTGCTAACGTTGGTTGCGATGACTAGAAAGTTTTCATAATATTCGTAGGAAATTAATATTGACAGCTTCACTGATGAAGTAGCACGGGAATCTAAGGATATTAAACCTATCCTAGAGGTAACAAGTTCTGCAGCAAAGAGACAAACACAGTCTCTTCAAAAATATATTGATTCTAGTTCAGTTATTGACATTCTTAGAGAATTAATTAGACGAGAACCATCAACAATAGTGAAGAAAAATCATATGACTGATCTTAACATCAGTAAGCTGGATGATGGAATGGTTACAAGAAAGAGGTTGGTTTATTTTGTTAATTAAGTATATTTTACCTCTGCTATTAAATCAAAAAATGTCAAAGAAGCTTTAATTGACAAGTTTTGGGTTCAAGAAATGCAAGAAGAACTTGAACAATTTACAAGAAATGATGTTTGGACTCTTGTTCTTAGACCTGAGCACACAAATGTTATAAGCACTCGACTAGAGTTAGTTGTGTCATAGGTTTAAAACCTTTTCAAATGAACGTGAAAAAGTGCCTTTTAAACGGCATTTTAAATAAAGAATCCTATGTCGAGCAACCTAAAAGGTTTGAAGATCCAAATAAGCCTAATCATATTTTAAAACTTAAAAAGGCTTCATATGGAATAAAAGAAGCCCCAAGGGCTTGGTATGAACAATTGACAAATATTCTTATTAAAAAAGACTACAAAAGAATGAGAGTTGATAAAACTTTGTTCATCAAACATTTTGATTCTAGTTTAATCATTTCTCAAATATATGTTGATGACATAATGTTTGGTTAAACTTCTTATCATAAAGTACAGAAATTCATTAATCAAATGTAAAAGGAGTTTGAGATGAGATGGTAGGCAAACTAATTTCTTTCTAGGTTTCTAGGTAAAGCAACTTCATAATGGGATTTTCATAATTCAAGGTAAGTATGCCAAAAATCTTGTTAAGAAAGTTGCATTGGAATTTACCAAACACATGAAAACTCCAATGGCCACAACTTTGAAGTTGACAAAAGATGATAAAGGTAAGAGTGTAGATCCAACACTGTACATAAATATAATTGAAAGTTTTTTGTATGTCTCAGCTAGTAGACTAGATGTTATCTACAATGTTGGTGTGTATGCTGGGTATTAAAAAAATCCTAAAGAATCTCATATTAATGTTGTACAAAGAATCATTAGATATGTTGATGGAACTCTTGATTATGGTATTTGGTATTCCAAGGACTCTAATGTTAATCTTGTAGGTTATAGTGATATAAACTGGGTAGAAAATGCTGACAATAGGAAAAGTACAAGTGGTAGTTGTTTCTATCTTGGTAATAATTTGATTTCTTGGCACAATAAGAAATAAAATGTCATTTCATTGTCCACTGCAGAGGCCAAATATATAGCTCCAAATATATAGCTGCTAGAAGTTATTGTACCTATCTATTGTGGATGAAGCAAATGTTGGTCGATTATGGTGTCAAGTTAGATATATTAATTGTATATTGTGATAATACAAGTGCAATAAATATATCTAAAATCATGTGCAGCATTCAAGGACAACGCAAATTGAGATTTGTCATTATTTTGTGATTGAAAATAAAATAATTTCTTAGGAATATATCAACACGGAAAAATAATTTGTTGATATTGTCACCAAAGCCTAAGACTTTGTTCATTTTGATTATTTGAGAAAAACTTCAAGAATTTGTTCGATATAAAAAAAAGTTTATTTCTTCATATAAATTTAATTATTTAATTAAGTAGTTATTGTTAGTTTGACTTTTTAATTCTCTGAAAATAAATCTTGATGGAATGAATCTTTTGGAATAAATAGACTAACAAATACTCTGTTTGACAAATTATATTTTTTAGGAAAAAAAATTTACAAAAAGTTATTGAAGTTTGCACATACCAAGATTATGGTAAGAATGATTAGGCAATGCTTATTTTTGGAGATAGTTGATCATGAAATTGAGATTATTTTATTTTATTCACATATTTTTTTGTGACAAATGAAGAGGTGAGAAAATAATTGATAAAGCTTTCATTGATTATTTAAATTTTTTGAGTCACTATTTAAAATCTTTTACCATTACCAGTGTCTATTTTGTGGAAAAATATTTCTTGCTACTCAATTAAAAAGAAACGTTGTTCTTTACAAAAAGGTCAAACCTCAATACTTACTTAATTTGGCAATCTATTTATTTATTTTTGTTAGTTGTAAGCCTTCCTCCTTATATTTGTATAAAAACAAAAAATCTTCGAAAATTTAAACAAAAAATCATCAAATTCAATAAGGAGTAAGTTTCTTTTTCAGTTTGCTCATTCGCATAAGTTTTTAAACATCCTTCAGGCTTGATAAAATTCATCTTTCAAAATTGAAGACTCCTTGTTTTTATGATAAAGTTTTACTAAATCTTTATTTGGCTTATATTTGAGAGTAATGACTTCATTTGTTTCCAACTCTATGAGTGAATCCTCAGCAATATTGATAAACTTTTGTATTGAGATCAATTATTAAAGAAAATAGCGTTGCAGGTTTGTGGTAAGAGGAAAAGCTTAGTTCACACACACAAATTTGTTTTTTGAATTATTGAGTGTTGTTTGATTTTTAATCTAGCATTTTCATGATTAAAGCTTTCAATTTTTAAAAAGATTCAATTGTCAATAATTATACTTTTTTTAATTCAAGTTTATTTCTAAATAAAAACTTCATCATAATGTTATTTAAAAAAAGATTCGTGAGTCATTTTAAAAAATATATATTCTACATGAGGATTTTTTAAAATTTAACATAAAAAGGGTATAACCATTTTTAAAAGGGGTATTGGCAAGCTTACCAAATTTGTTGAGATTTTTTCACTATTTTTTATTTTATCTTCACCCATTTTTCAATCTTATTTGGCACTCAATTTGCTCTTGATTATTTCCTTTCTTATGACTTTTCTTCTTTCTTTTGATTACCTTCTCTTTTGTTCTTGATTTCTCTCCATTTGTTTTTCTTTTTTGACCGTATATTACCCTTTGTCATTGTTACCTATTGTGTTTTTTTTTTCTATCCTAATCATTTAAGATGGGTATTTCCCAACTTTTTTTTATTGTTTTTTATTCTTGATTGCCTTTTATTTTTCTATTGTTTCTTTTATTTTTTTCCTCGAACTTATTTTTCCGTGTGTTTCTCTTTTGTGTCATTGTACTTTTTTCCCATATTTCTCTATCACTCTATAAATCTCCATCTCTATTCTTTATCCAAAGCATCACACGATTTCTTTTTTTTCTATACTCACCAAAGAATTCTTTTGTCTTTGTTTAAATATTTCTCTCATATCTAACTTGTTTTTCTTCAAGCTTTTTAATCTTTCATGAGTTCTAGTTCAATTATGGTGGCTACTCAAACAACTTCTACTCTCAGAAAGAACAACACACCCATTGCTCATATTTCAACCTCTACTGATTTTTCCTTATTCTCTTCGTCAAATTCCTGAAGCGCAACTAGGTCTCATTGCAAAATTGGCGCATATAAAACTATAAGATTACCCTATCCAGATCTTTTATTTACATATCATTTGACTCTTTATCTTTTAGTGAAGAGAAACCCATAAAAGAGGATCCTGTTGAAGAGGAACATAATTCTGCTCATATTGATGAAAACACACCAGTGTTGGTTTGTCCACGTGCTTCACCATCTACAAAGCTAGTGCACTCTAATTCTTAATTGCAGTCCAAGTCCAAAAGGCAATTTTTTAATAGTGAAAAGATGAGTTTGAAGAGTGAGTCTTCTGCTCCTAGTTCAAATTCCATTGCTATAGACTTGAAGCAATTGAAAACTGAACAAGTTTGTTATTTTGCCAAATTAGAGGAGACATTGAAGATTTCTTATGCTACCCAACAAGCTCACTTGGAATCTTTAATCAAGTTTGTGAATTAATCTACTCAGCAATGTTTGCAAAAAATTAAAAATCATCAAAAGCATCTTTTGGATACAGGGAATTAAGACAATCAATCCCTACCATATTTTATAATTATAATTTATACTTTAAATTAATATGTTATATTCTATTTCTTTATGTAAGTTAACCTTCAACTTATATTAAGGCTTATTATGTAAAAGTTTCAACATATAACGTAATACAACAATACTGTAGACAAATGCGTTCTTCCTTCTAAGAACTTTTAGTAAACCTACAGTGCTTAGAAATACTTGAAAGAATCCCTAAGGCTAACGACATGACATAAATGAAATCTATGTCTTACAAGTGAGCTTTTGACTATCTTGAATTAATTGCAAACATTGTTGAGTATATTCATTCACATACATGATTAGAGATTCCAAGTGAGCTTATAGGGTAGCATTAGAAATCTTCAATGTCTCCTATAATTTGGCAAAATAACGAGTTTGCTCAATTCTCAACAGCTTCATGTTTATAGTAGTGGAATTTGAACTAAGGGCGAAAGACTCACTCTTTAAACTTAGCTTTCCTGTATTGACAAATTTTCTCTTAAGCTTAGATTGTGATTGGAAATTAGAGTGCATTGGCTTTATAGATGATGAAGCACATGAAAGAACCAACACAGGTGTGTTTTCAAAAACATGAATAGAATTATGTTTCTCTTCAAAAGGATCCTCTTCTATAGGTTCCACTTCATTAGAAGACAAAGATTTAGATTATATGAAAACAGGAGAATCAGGTGAGGGTAACCTTATAATTTTACGTGGACCAATTTTACAACAAGTGTAGTGAAGAGAAGTCTTTCCTTATTTAGCCAATTCTACAAGAGTATGAGGAGGTCGTTTCTGAAACCCAGTTGCACTTGAAGAATCTAACCAAGAGAATAAAGAAAGATCACCAAGAGCTATAATAGAAGCAATGGAAATAATGTTCTTTCTAAGAGCATGAGTTGTTTAAGTAGCCACCATGATTGAACTAAAAGTCAAGAAAGATTGAAAAACTTGAAGAAAAAAGAGTTAGATATGAGAGAAATATTTAAACAAAGACAAAAGAATTCTTTGGTGAGTATAGAGAAAGAATTAGGTGATGCTTTGGATGAAGAAGACAGATGAAGATTTATAGTGGTATAGAAATATGAGAAATAAAATTCAAAGATACAAGGGGAAAAATACATGGCAAAATAAATTGGAGGAAAAAAATCAAAGAAACAATACAAAAACAAAATAAAATAAAAGGCAAACAAGAGCAAAACACAACCAGAAAAAAATTGGAAAATACACTACTTAAATGATTAAGATAGAAATAAAGGAACAACATAATAGGTAACAATGACAAAGAGCAATACATGGCCAGAAAAGAAAAACAATTGAAGAAAAATCAAGAACAAAAGATAAGGCAATCAAGAGAAAGAAGGAAAGGCATGAGAAAGGTAACAATCAAGAACAAATTGAGTGCCAAATAAGATTGAGAAATTGGTGAAGATAAAACAAGAGTAAAACAATTCTAAACAAAGAGTAAAACATTATGATGAAGTTTTGATTCAGAAATAAACTTGAATAAAAACAAATGTATCCTTCTTGACAATTGAATCTCTTTAAAAATCGAAAGCTTTAATCATGAAAATACAATATTAAATATTAGACAACACTCAATAGTTTTAGAAACAAATTTGTGTGTGTGACTCAAGCTTTCCATCTTAACACAAACCTGCAACACTATTTTTATTGACAATTGATCATAAAAAGAGTCTCACCTCTATGTCCTTGCAGGACTTTGATTCTCAATATCGAAGAGGATTAGATCATAGAGTTGGAAACAAATGAATTCATTACTCTCAAAGAGAAGCCAAATATTGTTTAAGATAGAAGATTTAGTAAAAACTGATCATAAAAATAAGGAGTCACATTTTTTAAAGATGAATTTTAGCAAGTATGCACTCGCAATTTGGTATTGTTAGTCAATTTCATCTTTTTGTTAGTCGTTACTGTAGTTCGTGGTTGGACATTATTCTAATAGATGTGAAGAATATTTTTCTTAGTGGAGATTTTACTATATAAGTATATAGAAGCCTACTCCAAGTTATCTACATCCTATAGAAAATGTCTGCAAACTTCGTCGTACTTTATACGGTCGTAAACGAGCTCATTGTGCCTGGTTTGCAAAGTTTAGTGACATTATTCCATAGCATAGTTTTTAATCTAATTCCTATGACTCAACTTTCTTTGTCCACAAGATAGCTCTTTGTTGTGCTCTATTACTTATCTATGTTGATTATATTATTATCACAGGTATTGATCTTAATAGTATCTCTAGTCTTAAGGATTTTTTTAAGTAACACTTTAAAATGAAAAATCTTAACACTCTCAGTTATTTTTTTCTAGTCTTGAAGTTGTGTCTAATTCTATTGGATATTATCTCTCACAAGTTAAATATGCATCGAAACTACTTGTTAGAGCTTGTTTGACAGATAATAAGTCTGTGTCTACTCCGCTAGAGCTTAATAATCAACTTTTTTTCAACACATTTTCTCTCACCTCTTACACTATTTGATTCCTTGTCATTAGATCTATCAATTTATAGTGTCCTTTTGAAATTTTGATGATCTAAATTGTAATGATGATCTTTTTACAAACTTTTAAAAGTTTTATATATAGTTTACAATTGACAAATTTCTTAAGGTCATTTTGTAATTTTAAAATTTTTTTAGTCTTTTTATAATTTCAAATAAATTGGTGGGTAAGTCTCTCAATGCAGTTCCACTTACAATGGTTGATTTTATGTTTCTTCATTAACACGTTTGCACTCGTAGTGGTTGATCTTCATAATAACATTGTCACTTGTTGACAACGACATTGTCACTCTCTGACAACATTGATTTTCTCTCATCGATAATGATTGCCAATCTCTGATAATGGTTGCCTCCTTCAACAATGGTTGTTTCTCAACGCTCACTGTTAATTTTCTTTTTAAACTCATACTTATATAATCTTGAGTTTGAGAGGAGATGTTAAAAGTGTAGGGAATCAAGATAATCAATAATTATCATATTTATAATTACCATTTATATTTTGAATTAATATGTTATATTTTGTTTTCTTATTGAAGTTAACCTTCGCCTATATAAAGGCTCATTATGTAATTTCAACATATAATATAATACAACAAAAATTTAGTCTTTATAGTATTTTTGTTGCCTTTATATTTTCTAATAGTAGCTCTAATACTATTACTTTGGGTCATCTTGAAATTTCATCACTTTTGGTATATTTGGTTAATTTAACAAGTTTTGGGGTCATTGTATGATTTAGAGAAGTTTTGAGGTTTTATTGTCATAAGTTTAGGGTATTTTGTAATTTTTATATTTCTAGGGTATTTTTGCCTTTGTTTTTCTAGGTCTTTTTGTAATTTTTGAAAGTAGTCGTCTCTCAACGCATTTGCACTCACAACGGTTAATTTCATATCCTTTTATCAATGCATTTGCATCTCGCAATGGTTGATCTTCTCAACACGCTTGTCACTTCAACAACAAATTCACTCGTTGACAACCTCGTCGTTAGCCGACATTCTTGAGTTTGAGGTGGATATTAAAGATATAGGGAATCAAAGCAATCAATTCCTATTATATTTATAATTACAATTTATATTTTGTAATTAATATGTTATCTTTTATTTTCATCTTGTTTATGTCAACCTAAAGCCTATATAAAGATAATTATATAACAATTGAAATATAAAGTAATACAATAACAATGTAGTCTTTATAGTATTTATGTTTCCTTTATCTTATCTAGTAAATCTTGCCAAACCCATCTTGATCTTAATGTGATTAAGATTTCATTTTCTATAAATATTGATTGATAGTATATTTCATAATAATTCTATGATTTAGAGTATCATTTCTTATTTGATTCATATGAGCTTTGTATTTGAAGTTGCAATCGAATCTACTCATTAAAAATAATTGATTCAATACATTTTTTATATACCTATAGGAGTTAATATTAGATTTGAATTCGATTTCGGATCAATATATATTAATTGACTGCCTCTATTATGTTGTTGCTAACAAATACTACGAATTTTATTTTCAGATCTTCTAAATTATTCCTACAGTTTAGAGATAATAACTTCATATTAATTATTAAATTTCTGTAAGTGCGAAGAAGTAAATAAAGATAGTAATTGATTAGCAGGTAATATAAATTGAAAAAATATTCCGGATGCACCTCAAAAATTTCATCTGAAATAAGGCCCATGCCATGCGTAAATGGGACAAGAGCATTGCTATCAAATTCATCGTCTGTGACTCCATTTCCAACCATGTAACCCTGCATCAAACACATTCAAGTTCTGTATCAAGCATTCAAGAACCAAATACATACGGTGCCACGGGGAATTAAGTTAAGATGCTAGCGTCAGTCGCGATCATAACACATAATAACACTCGTGTTAACAGTTTCTACAAATATTTACATGTTCAAAATTCAGTTTAAAAATTATGCAGCGTTGTGTTGAGTTATATAATGTTATACAACTTCAAATCTAAATTTTATAACATGCGAATGTTTTCCCTAAAGAATCTCTAACAATAACATATATATATATATATATATATAAATTCTTATACGTAAATTAAAAAAATAGAAATGGATATGGCAGTGACACTAACACACGGCTGAATTGTAAACATACCTTGAAATTGATGAAAGGCTTTGCACGGGCTTTAATTCCTGCAAGAAGCCCTAAAGTTACTGAATATGCAAATATCAATTTGAATTTGTTTGTGTTGATTAAATGCTATTATACATTTACAGAGAGAGAGAGCATATATTGATATTACCTTTCACTATTTCAGAGGCAAGAGTTGGGACGTAAACTCCAGCATATGATTCCCCAGAAATGAAAAATGGATTTGGAGCAAACTCTGGATATTGCTGGAACCACTGTTTAATTAAAAAGCAGAAGATTAAGAGCAATATTCCATGTGATAATTTAGTTTTTTTTTTGGTTAACTTACCGACAGTATTTTTTGAATCAACGAGAAATAAATATATTTTTTTCTTCAATTTCATTGCTTTGGCTACTTACTGAGTCAAGAAGGAATAAAGCTTTCATATATTTGGATTGCGTATTCTTATAATTAATAAGGTTTGCTTTTTCACTTAACCAACTTAGTATCAGAGAGTTTTTCACTACGCATTTATTTATTATCAAAACCATGTATGGTTCCAATACTTTACTCTCGTACGTTTAGAGATTTATTCAACATTGTAAACTTTGTTAGTAAATTGATGTAACAAGGAGCTTTGGTACGATTTTGAAAAAGTAGTAGTAATAATAATAATAAGAAAGTGGCTTAAAGACTTAAATAAAATAAAGAATGTATCATTCCGTAAAACCAGAATCCCATGAGTTTTAGCAAGACAAATAACTCAAATATAAATTTCTTTATCTATTATAATTCTCAAAGGCGTAGCTGGAGCGGTCATCAAGGTGTAAATTTCTTTATATATATATATATATATATTAGTGCTACGCTCTTGGGGCATATATATATATATATATTTGAGTTATTTGTCTTGCTAAAACTCATGATGGGGAATTCAGGTTTTACGGAAATGACCAATAATTATAAAGCCAATCAACTTATTTAGTAGTAATTACAATTATTAAAATTTGAGAAACGAAATAGGGAACTTTATTTTTACTCATATTGGAATAGGGGAAAAAACAATTTAGTAAAAGCTTTAAATCGCGCTATAAGGTGCTGTCAATTATCTGTTGAAGAATTGGAAACCCTAATTACGAAATCTAAATTACCTTGAGGAGAAATTTGTGTGTATCTGATGCAGTTTCTTTGTCACCTGTCTCGTAGCTACTTTGGTTTTTTATATAAGAGTAACCAACACCAACAGGAGAATCCAAATATATAATATTTGAAACCTGAAATCAAGTATATAAAAATGATTTTCAATAAACATTTTTCTATAAATGCTAATATACGATATTTTAAAAAATGCACAATTTTTCATAATTTATAATAATTCATTGTTAAGCGGAAACAACTCCACATTACTTTGTATTTTCTGTACAAAACAAGCATATCCAAAAAAGTCTTATTATGATTTTAAATTATTTAATTCATTTATGGCATAAACTTAAAATGTTTGTCAAAAATTATAATTCACCTTCGACCAGCTATAAGGATTGATATGCAAAGTTGGCTGTCGACCTCCCTTTCCTGCTTGGAAATTGAATGGTCCTGTTGGAATTCAAAAAGAAAATTCTCTTCTGTTAATTAGCTCCTCTCTTAAAACAAAATTAAGAAAAAAAAACTTCCATTTAAAGTTATAAATACACTGAACAAGGATTATAATTTTAAATGCATTTTTTTGGCAATTTTAAATTTTGTTTCTCTAATATGTGGAGTCACCCTAATAATTATTAAATTAATAATAGATTTTTATAATTTTTTCTTTTGAAAAAAGACTTTTTTTTTTTGTAATTTGGCCTCCCAAAATTTCAAGTTCGACATTAAGACTCCAATATAACTTTCAACTTTAACATTTAGTAACCGTTACTTTAAATTTTGGTTATGCCCATGCTAATAGAACAAAAAATTAAACAAGATGTAAATTGGATTCATTCCCAATATTATCTAAACATTATTTGAAATGGTATTCGAATATGAAATTTTGCAACATTGATAACAGATTTAATTAATTACTTAATTTAAAATTTTTAAATTATTAGATAAGGGGTCGTATTTGTTGTTAGAAACTAATAGATATAATAATAAAGAGAGAAAAAAAATCCTTGCTCGTCATGAATTAGGGTTAAGATGTGTCTAGTGAATTAACTCAGTTTTCTCATTTTATAAATTTTAATTTAAGTCTACTTTTTATTTATGAGATGTTTCCCAATTTAATTTATTATAATCTAAATCCAATCATTTATAGCTATATTTTGATTGTATTAGCTTCAATGCTTAAGGACAAGAATCATAGCATATTCCCTAATAAAAGAAGCAATTACCACTTTTCTTTCTATATTAAATTCATAATAGTTAAAAATTCTCTTTTCGCTATAGTTATTGTTTTCCCCTTAAAATTTGATCAATTACATCCTTAAAAACAAATTTATAAGTATTTTGAATTTGAATAAAAGGAAAGTAGTAACTAAAGTTTTAATAAAGAGCAAATTGATAAAAGAAAAATTCCTAAAATTTAGGCATGATTTCTTTCCTGTCTTTCATGTATAATTTTACATTTTTGTCCTTTTACTCTGATCTTTTTTAATAACTAACAATATTTTTCTTTTCAAGAGTAATAATTATAAGATAAAAAGTAGTAAAATAATAAAACTACATGAGAGTAACTGAAAATTCTTATATATATATATATAATTTTAGTTCAGGAGGCAAAGTGGATCATCGTTTAGTGAGCCATTCCATGAAAAATTAGCGCTTGATTAGGTCAGTAAAGTAGCTAGTTTTTATATACAATCTTGCATCAATTGGTGAGTGATTTGGCCAAACTAATCAGTATTAGTGAGCCATTCCATGAAAAATTAGCGCTTGTCGTATTAAATAGTAAGCAACTTTACCGACGTGAGATATATATAACAAAAGGCAATGATAAAGTTTGAGAGAAGGTTACCATGTTCATAGACGAATCCATCAAAGCTAGAGCAACCAGGTCCGCCATTAAGCCATAACACTACTGGATCTTTCAATGGATTTCTCTCCGATACCACCAAGTAATAGAAGAGATTCTTCTGCTTTTTGTTACTTTCAATTGTTACATACCTATAACCAAAAAAAATGAACAAAATAAAATAAAATCCCACGTCAAAAGTGGAAAAAATCCCATAAAATATTCACCTACCCATAATATCTCTGATGATAGGATCCCATAAAACACTGAACTAACTTAAACTTTTTCTAATATAAAACTTTCAGTTTTTTAGGGTTACACATTGTTAAGAATGATTTTTTTCCTTATTTTCAATGAAGACTAGATCATCCTCCTAGTACGATTCATATTTCTTTGTATATTATGTATCATACCAAAATCTTAAGAGTAACATAAAGTATTTTTTTAAAATATAGATATAAAACAAACTACTCAATTCTGATATTAAAGTAGAATTAAATCCAAGATTTCCGTAGTTTTACCAGATGAACTAATTGACACTCATAAGAAATTATTTATAAATTGTACAATAAAATGAAAAACGACATACCCAGCGTAGTGTTTAGAAGGGAAAGTGCCATTGAATCCTGGAAGGTGAGTAACGCGAGCGCTTCGAGGGGCTGCTCTGATGGGGGCAACGTTCAAAAGAATGCAGAGTGATGCAATGCAGAAGAAGAATTTAGCAATGGCTGCCATGGCCATGTTGATGAAAGAGACTTTTTAAGATTTTTGTAACAAATAGAAAATGTTGAACAATGAGTGAAATTTGTGACTGAGAAATTGAAGTTGACGAGCTACAGACGTTTGTATTTTTGCGAGTGTTTGTATATAGAGAATAGAACGTAAAAAATGGCAAAGAGATCTGAGCAATAAAAAGATATACGAACAAAAGATATGGTAAAAGTAATATACACTATATATATATATATAATTATATAAACTAAAGGATTAATGTTTAATTTAGAGGGTGTTTATTTTAGCTTAATATTGAACTTGATTTTATTTCATTTATTATTTTTTTTTTCTAACTTAATAAGAATTTTAAGTCAATTTTGAATTAATATAAAAAAATAAATTTTAAATTTTTTTGACTTAATATGAAAAAAAGAAAATGATATTAGAAATAAATTAATATTTATTTTAAAATATTAAGCAAAAAAAAAAAAACAGATAAATCAATTTCAACCATCCCCTTGTATTCGGCATTTAGTTCTATTCAGAATTCCATCCAAAAAAAACAAGCCACTACCTTAATCATTTTATATAGTTGTATACAAAGAAAGAGTAATACTATACTTAGTTAATATACAATTGTGTCATAAATAGTAACCAATACTTGTTAAATAATTGTTAGTATTTTGATACAATATAAATCATTAATTGGCACATTAAATATACTAATAATTAAAATATTTGTTAACATATTAAGTATCATATAAATTGAAATATTTTAACTATGAAAACATGCCATTACTAATAAAGAAAATGCTAAGTTGGCAAAAGTTCCATAATTAAAAAGCAAAATAAAAAAGAAACAAATAAACCAACCAATGAATGTTCATGAATATTCAACGGTGCACGAAAAGAGAGAATAAGGAAAGTTACAAATTAGCGTTAATGGATTCTGACTAAGTAAAATCAGTTGGCAAAAAACCATCGTTATTATCTTCTCTGTCTCTTTATGTGGATTTTTGTTTTTGTTTTTAAAAGATCTTTGTGTGGATTAAAGAAAGGTAGTATAAAACTAAAATATAATTTTTTGCTTTTTAAGAAAATATTGTTATAAATGCTACTATTAAGATTTTAAGGACTCGTTTAGTATTGCTAATTATATGCTTTGCATTATTAATATAGTCGGCTCAAAATTTAGGTAACTAAAGCCATTGCTTGAGGGTTTAAATTTTTTTTATTAATTCTTAGACTTAAACAATTAAATGGATTTGCATGAAAATATATTTTCACTTTTTTAAAGTTTTTAGGAATTTATTTATTTTAAATTTTTTATGAAAATCTATTTTTACTTTTTTCATTCAATAATATCTTTCATTGATTTTATAAATAAATAAAAAAGGAACAATATTTTTCGAGGATCTGTAATATCTATTTTCTCTCTTAAAATGCAACTTTTTTCTTATAAATATTTAATATCTTTCCTATTCAATAGCATCTTGCAAGGCCTAATATTAATTTTTACTATAATTCACTTTTTAAGTTTACATATATAGTTTTATTTTTAATTAATTGGAAGTTATTTTGGTAAAAGTTATTCTATAATTTAAGTACTAAATAATTGACTTATTATCTTGTATCCCTCAAATAAATCATTTTTTTTTAAATTCAATTATCAAATCTCTATCGTTTCCGATTACCCAATAAGATCACCCTACAATCACAACAGATGACGTAAAGAGATTTGCTTGTTTATTGTTTTTTTTTTAAACGGAAATACTGTTCATTTGTTCTTTTAAAGTATTGTTAGTTTTTCGTTTGTAAATTTTTTCTTAAAAAATATATAGAAAATTTCACTTAAGAAACACTAACCCATACAGTCTATTTTAAAAAAACTCAGGTGATTATGAAGCGCAAAACACATTCATAACTATACAAGCTATGCTCAAAAGACAATTTCTTGTTTGTAATTCATTATTAATAAAACAACATTATTTTTACATTAAACACCAAAAACGGGGGGGAAAAGCCTTAACTAAATCTTTTGCCGATGGACTAAAATCAGCTTGCAAAACATATAGAAAGAATGGAAATGATAAACATCCAAGAATAGGTAAATAAGTACTTTAAGCTCCTAAAATGTAAATGTTTGGAATTGTGGTAGATTCTTGAAAAGCACATATTTTTAAAAGAGAATCTACCACTTAAAAAATGTAAGATAAAAACTTTTAATGTAAAATTATTTTATTTAAAATTTACATTCTTAAATTATTGTTTTGCTAGAAATTTTTATCAAATATATTTTGGATAGTAAATTCTATAAAAAAAAATGTAAAAATTCATCACAATCCTAAACATGCACTTTAATATATATCATAGCCATCATTAACGGTTTTAATAATTTTTCTTTTTTTTTCTTTTTAATGAATATCAAATCTTTTGTTGACTTTTAGAAGTTTCATATTTTCACTTAGTGCATAGGATTTACATTTTATTTTCGTCAAGAATTTTGATTAAAAATATCGATTGAATTTTGATATATTTACTAATTTATTTTTCTTTTCAAAAATATTAGTACATCACATGATAATAAATTTATTATAATTCATCTAAACTAAAGTTATTTATCTCTTGGTTTAAAATATAAATATTTACACTTCTAAAATGACATCAAATCTTATAGAAAGAGAAAAACAAATTTCTTATATATACTTATAAAGAGATGCAATCCCACTTTTCAAGTAAGGGTCAACGAAGACTTGTGTATTATATTTAGTTTTATTTTTTTTTAAAGTCTTTAAAATGTTCTCTAATTTTAAAAATTGATTTTCGAGTTCTATATAAGATACCCTGCGGATTCATGGTTCTTCTTCTCCTATGAAAAATTCCTGCAGCTCTTGATAAAAAAAAAAAAAGGAGAACAATCAGCAGTAATTTTTTTTCTTTTATTTTAAAGAGTTTTATGTATTTACTTACTTTTTTTGGCTAGTTGATAATTTTTTTTAATTAAAAGCTTTAGGTGTTGGATATGTTCGTATGAAATGTTCTTGATCTTTTTCTATTATTTTTTATTAAAGATATTAACACTCCATGCATAAAGATAAAAAGAATAACTATTGCAACAATCTAGATATTTCTAATATCTTTAGATATTATATAAAATGAGTAGTGTTAGCATCAATTGCGATTTTATCAGTTGTTATTTTAAAATTAACTAATTTGATATTTATAATTTTATTAACACAATGTAAATAAAATAATAATATTATTAATTTTAAAATAGTAACTACATCATTTATGATTAAGGGTAACACTCTTTGATATAGAATACATTTTCATATACCTTGAACTTTGAAAAAATATTCTCAATAATAGATCAAGTATATTTTATGGTTCTAAACTATAGAATGCAACTCCAAATTCATTAAATGTGTCATTTTTAAAGATATATGCTATGTAAATTATAATTAGTAGGAGATTATAAGTAAAATACTTAAAACTTCAAATAGTTTTATAAAAGTAGTAATAAATTGTTTTTTATCTCTAAATTAAAATTCACATTTTCTATACAAAAAATCTCTCTATGATTACCTAGAGGTCTGCTCTTCGTCCTTTCAAGACTCGGTCTTTTTCTTATGTTTTTTTTTTTTTATCAGCTCTTCTGTGAATTGCTCATGGATGATGCGGAAACTCTATGGCAATCTTTCTTTATTGACAATTCTCATAATAAGGAAGTGTTAGGTTTAGAAGATTCGGTGGTGCAGAAGCATTATTCAGCAGCAAAGTTGGATCTCTTTATTAAAATCTTGACAAGAAACTACCATTTGTAAGCTTTGAAAATCGTCTGGTGGGCTACATTTTCGGTGGTTGGGTTCGTGAAAGGAATCCTTACTTGACATAAGCTTCTCGAGTAAACGTGCAATCGAATTTGGCACAAATTGACTCTATGACATACAGCAATGACAGATACATCTCCCTATAAAACAAATCAAATCAAATCAAGACCCTACAGCAAGACCAAGATAAAAGACAACAATGCATGCAACTAAATTAGCATGATATGCTTTTCAAAAAAACATCTAGCTGTCACAAGTTGACTTGAAGACCAATGCAAATAAAACAAAGAAATACAAAGACCCTTCAAAGCAAGAGACAAACAAGTCAAGACTATTTTTTATTCCTCACCAACGATTAGATCATTAATGCTAGTCAAAATCCATTTTAGTAAATACAAAATTGTAAATAGACTTTCCTTAATTCTTCTTGATTTATTATTTAAACGATGAATCCATGTAAGAAATTGCATCAAAAAAATATACTTCTTATTACTCATTCATAATTCTTCTTGATATCAAAGTCAATGGCTTCATCAAGCTCAAATTTTCAAATCACTGAACCAAGATTATCCCTTCAATCTTTCCATTAAAGTACAAGTTTGATATCTATCAAACTTACTTCAAATAACTTTCTCATATAGAAATCTCAAATTATTCCACTCATTACTAGTCTCTCAGACTTGAACACCATATATTTAGAGAAGTTAAGATTCCATCCAAAATTCTAAAGGAAGATGGAAAGGAGATATACAACCCAGAATTTTTCAATTGAACAAGTAATGATGGACTTCTCATGACTTTGCTCAAGGGAATTATGTCTAAAGAAGATTTGAGTATCATTATTGGCATGCAAACAGCACGAGAAGTATGGAATGTCATTGAAGAGAGCATGTTTCCTACTATAAAAAAGAGGGAAACATGGCTTAAAGATAGCTTGTACTCGTTAAAAAAGGGGACATGCACACTTGAAGAATTCTTTAAAAAAAATCAAGAATATTTGTAACAATTTGGCTGCCATTGGAAAGCTTGTCAATGATGAAGATCAAATGTTTCAAATTGCTAGAGCATTTGGAGCAAAATATTCTAACTTCAAGATTGTCATGTTAACCAAACTTTCTCACCCAACTTTGAAATAATTTCTCTATGCTCTTCAGAATCATGAACAAACTATCATGATTCAAAAGGAAAAGGAAGAGAGATCTGCTATCAACCATCACCAAGGCTTCTTTGGTCAAAGAGAGAGATGGCAAATGCAAAGATGAGGAAGAAATTATGCTAAAGGAAGAGGCAAACCTTATTTAACCATTTTCAATATAAGTATTATCCAAATAATGGTTATGGTGGCCGAACCAACTCTAGCCACTCACAACAATCTGACAATAATCAAAGGTTTCAAAGCTCACCAACGACAAACAATGCTAATTCAAAAAATGACAATAAGTCAAAAACTCTCATATCCCAAGTATGTGGTAAGAAAAAATATAGTGTTGTAGTGTGTCAGAGCAAGTATGACTTTGTTTACCTTGAAGAGGAAGGAGGTCAAATATTAGTTGCCTTGAACATAAATGATGTAAAAGATCAACAATTCTATACTGACTTTGGAGCCATTGCGCATATGATAAACAATCCAGGTAAACTTGATCATATTTCACCCTATAGAGGATTTGATAGAATTTATGTTGGTAATGGATAAAATCTACAAATCTCTCATATAGGAGGTGCCTCATTAAACACTAAGTATGGTAAATTACATCTCAATAATATTTTAGTTGTTCCTCATTCAAGAAAAAATCTTTTATTTGTTAGCTAATTTATAGATGATAACAAATGTTCTTTTGAATTTAACATTGATGGCTTTGTTATAAAAAAAAAGAACAACAAGATCTTGGTCAGAGGGCATAGACAAGGCACCTTATATGCTTTGTAAGAAAATCAAGCAGCTTTAAGCGCAATAAAAAAAAGATCTAAAGATTTTGATATGTGGCATAAAAGATTGAGACATGCGCACTTTAGGATTTTGCAAATTCTAAATAATAATATAATATAAGTTTTTTTGGTTGGACAAAACAACCAATTGTTTTTGTTTCTTGCCAATTAAGAAAAAGCTATAAATAATCATTTGAACTATCTAATAATATTTCAAATTTTCCTTCGAAAAAAATTCATTATGACTTATAGGGTTTTGCCCTTATAAATTCAACTCAGATGTTTCGCTTTTATACTTTATTAATTGATAATCACTCTAGATTTCTTGGTTATTTTCATTAAACCAAAAATCTCACTTTTTTGCATGTTTCTTGAAATTGCAAAGACAGGTGGAGAATCGCTTTAAAAGTAAAATTAAAATTTTTCAATGTGATTGGGGAGGAGAATTCTCACCACATGCTTTTATACAACACTTTGAGCAATGTAGTATTCAAAGACATATTTCATGTCCATACACTCCTGAGCAAAATGACGTGGTTGAAAGAAGACATTACCATATAATTAAAACAGGCTTAACCATGATGTTTCATGCCTCCTTGCTGTTAAATTTATGGGTGGATGCTTTCTTAGCTGTTGTTTACATCATAAACCGATTGCCTTTATCCACTCTTAATTAGAAAAGTCTTTATCAAACATTATTTCACAAAACTCCTGACTATTGTAGTTTACGAGTATTAGGCTGTCATTGTTTTCCATATTTTAGAAATTATAGTGACAATAAATTCAATCATAAATTATATCTATGTGTCTTCATTGGATATAGCCCTTTATACAAGGGTTATCGATGTTTGCAACCAAAAAGCAACCATGTCTATATATTCCGACATGTCATTTTTTATGAGAATTATTTTCCTTTTTCAACTAACAATTCTTCTTGTGTGTAGAATAATGGAAAGCTATCTACTTTCCCTTTTCATGATGAATAGTATTTTTAAATTATCCCGACAACTTCCAATCATACACATGCATAATAGACCAATGATGCCTTTAATCCTGCTCAGGTATATATGACCACTACCCCACAGACCAACTCTTTATCTGCATCTCATAATCAACCATATTTCCAATATAATACTTTGATTACAAATCAAATACATGTTCCTACCCAAAGTTTCATTGAAACTCAACTACCTATCACTGATCCTAATTCCTAAATTTATAATTCCTCATAAGTCGTGATCCCCTCTAACGAAACCTAATCCTCATCCAAATCTTCTACAAAGAATTCCACTTTGCCTTCCTAGATATTTCTAATTAGCTTATTATAGAAATTCCTCTTGACAACAACACTTTACCCATCCCATAACCAACTACCTAAAAAACAAATCCTATGATCACTTGACATAAACTCCAATGCAATCCCCTTTACTCACTACTCCAAAACCAACATCTGAGACAAAACAAACCCTTAAAACTGCATTGAAGAATCCATATTGGTAGCAGCTATAAGAGATGAGCTTCACGTTCTCCATCTTTATTGCACTTGCTCTTTGGTTTAAAGACCTTCCAATACTAATGTAGTTAGTTCTAAGTGGGTATATAAAATTAAATACAAAAAGGATGGTAAGAGTGTTGATTATCTTAAGGTGCATACATGTGGGTATGTGTTCATCATTACAAAACATGCATCATATACATATTGCGCAACGAAAAATCAAAAATCTAATTTCTTAAATGATAAACACATAAAATTTTTATATTATCTTAAAAATGAAACTATAAGAGTTTGTAGAAAAATTATCTTGGCAAGCCTTTAGAGTTTGTTTCAACCGGAGTCCACACCTCGAAGTGAACTTGTTCTCAATTCTAGTAGCCAACTTTGTAGGCTTGGGTAATCTAGAATGGCAACCTTTTCTAGCAAAGGGTTTAACAACTTAAACCCTAAGTTTAACTCTTAAACAAAAAGCTTAATACCTTAAGCTTATTACTACAACTACAAAGTTATAATTGTTTCTTGTTCAAGTTTAATATTTAAACCCAAAAAAAAGACATTCTCTTATAACTTGTAGTAACTTTGGTCACTTAGAAAAAATATTGAGAAGAAAAAGTTCAACCCTTGAACAAGCCTAACACTTGGAATTTTAGAGCTTCTCACTCATTCTCTCAATATGCCTAAATTGCATTCACTTCAAATGAGCAAAATATTTGCTCTTTTATTTATTTTGGTTTCCTTCCATTTAGACACATGATGGCCCCACATGTATGGACAATAACTTGTTTACTTGGTTTTACTTTTACATTGTTAATTCTTTAATCAAATTAAAGAATTGCAAAATGAAAAATACTTTGATAAACTTGGCCGAATTTTGTAACCAAGGAATGAAACAATTTCATCCCTTTTACAAGTCACAAGGTCCTACCATTCATGGTCTTAAATGGTTTTGCATTTGTAAAAATTGTTTAAATTAAACAATTGAAAAACTCTAGCAATGTTAGTGTGTAGGCCGAATTTCACAAGATAAGGAAATAATTTCTTTTTCTTGTATTTCACTCTTTGGCCCCACCACTTACATTAACCATGCATTAGTGTTTTTCCATCCATTAATTTAATTAATATTAAATCAATTAAAAAACACGCACTAATGTAATAAATAATAATTGTTTGACTTGATAAAAATAATAATATCAAATATCATTATAATTATTTTATTCAATAAATAATTTAATAAATAAAATAATGATCTTACTTGTCCAACAAGTAAGGTCATTTTGGTAATTTCTACGTCAAACATTAATTGGTCTATAATATACCACATGTCATCATCCTATTGGTCAACAACTATTATTAACTAATTGATGTACTTAACACTTAAGTCTAGGCACGTGTACATCTCGAGGGAAACTGAAACAAATGTTCGATCTACAGGAATTTACTGGATTGAACTTTTTAATTTGGCACGCCGCCCCAATGCACAACAAGTACACTTCATATTGTAAGACTCCTTAGCTCCACGCCCGATTTTTCAAATGAAACTGTTCTGTGAGTTCATGATCGATGCCCTATGCACACATCACGAATATTACAAATTAATGCAGTAGACCATACAAGTTGAGGTTATTGCGCATACGTATAATCCTTTTGCCATTTATATCTTGAAGGAGCGGGGATATAGATCAACACTTCTAAATCTCCACGTGCACCTCCGTGAACTTATCTCCAGATACGTATCTTGATAAACAATATACACAAACACTTTTGCGATATTATTTAACCTGTGAAAAACTCTTTTCCTGGGTTTATTGCTTATGGCCACAAGTCTTTTTGAGATACAATCTCAAAGTATTCAGATATACAACTCACCTATATAAGCTGACGGATCCATATCCACGCATACCAGACTCTATGATCATCAGACCATACCCAGCGACACATAGCGGTCAGACCATGAAAGGTCTCTGACATATGCACAACCAAAGCATGATGGATCACTCACAAGTCTATCGTGGTACTCAGGTCAAAGGATCACGTACTCTACTCAACTAGTAAGGATCTGCCATTGACGGTTTCATAGATGTCTATTGGGGTCCTCGTTGAGCCTGTTTAGTATTTAGTCCTCACTGAACACTCGTATGTCATATGAACTTTCAGTAAGCTCATGGTTAGCTAAGAATAATCATCTAGACCATCTAGATATGGTCATACAATGATCTATAATAAAAAGTTTTACCGACAGACCCGCATCGGTGAATGAGATCAGGAATATCATATTTGAGAATACATGTGCATAATAATATTTCTTAGCACTTATTGCAACTTCTTGTAACTATGTCATTACTGATGTACTCTCGAGTCTATTTTTCATTATAGACAAGGTCCTAACTCTTAGATTTTGTTGACTTTTATAACCTACTAACTTTTAGTAGTACTAATTGTTAGTAATTATAATTCTTAGTATTGCTAATCTTTAACGCTGGTCTAAACTCCTTTAGAATAGATCTAAACTCCTTCATATCATACAATATCTGCAGTGTAATAAGTATTATACTATTTAATTAATGAAGTTAACGTTTTAATACAATGTACTGTATAAATATTATAAAATAAAATATTCATACAAAATAGAATGGTGCGCAAGCACAAATCCCAACAGATAGAAATATTGATTGTTATAAGGCATAATTGGTTGCAAAGGAATTTACTTAAGTTTTTGAACTTGATTTTGATGAGACTTTTAGTCTTGTAATTAAACCAACAACAATTCACCTTGTGTTAACCATTACCATCAGTACGAACTAGACCATTTGATAATTAGATGTTCAAAATGCATTTTTACATGGTCAACTTAAAGAAACTGTTTCCATTGAGCAACCTCCAAGGTTTCAGGATTCTATCTATCCCTCATTTGTGTCCAAGTTACACAAATCTATTTACGGGTTGAAATAGGCTCTATAGGCATGGTTTGAGTGCCTTTCAAAGCCTTTGCAGAATCTTGGCTTTCACAATAGAAAAGTTGATACTTCGTTATTTATTTTAATCATAATTCCATTATTTTACTCCTATTAATATATGTTAATGATATTATTTTTACAAAAAATGATAATCCACCATACAATATCTCATCATCAATCTCAACAATAACTTTTCCTTAAAAGACCTCGACATCTTACAATATTTCTTGGGTATTAAAGTACATCGATTTCGTCAATGACTTCTTTTGTCATAAACAAAATATATAAAAGAACTTCTCATTAAAGCAACCATACATGGGTACACCCCTATCAAAACCTCTATGACTAGTAAAGTTTCTTCTATAGCTGATGACAACGAGTTAGTTAATGCCATAGATTATCGAGCTTTAGTTTGGAGTCTTCAATACCTTACTTTTACTAGGCCAGACATCACACATGTTGTAAATAAAGTTTGCCAACATTTTCAGAGTCCAACCAAAGCTGATCTTCGTGCTATTAAAAGTATCCTTAGATATCTTCAAGCAACCCTTCATTTTGGCTTACGTTTTCTATCCTAAAAATCCTCATTCTTTATGCTTCTTCTGACTCCAATTGGGCAAGATGTCCTACAACTCAATGTAGCACTTTTATTACCTTAGCAACAACTGTTAGGGTCAGTGCTTACATGTTATCTCTGAATGTACATATACTTGTGTATTTATACAAGTATATATTTCTATTAAAACTCTAATACCCATTAACATGGTACCATGCAATGTAATGTTACAGATATTGTACAATCTGAAGGAGTTCAGATTAGATCTAAAAGAGTTTAGATAAGGCCTCATAGTTCGTCACGCTGAGACATATAAATGTTAAATGTTAGCACAGTTAAGTGTTAGCTGGTTATAATACTCAACAAAGATCCAAGAGTTGAAGCCTTGTTTGTAATGAGACATAGACCTTGGAATATACTAGTAACTGCATAGTTGCAAGAGTTGCAATCGAGTGTCAGAAAATGTAAGTTGCGCAAGTATGTTCTTGAATAATTATCCCTGATCTATTTCTGTTGATACGGGTCTGTCGACGGATAACTTTATATATAGATTAGCATATGTCGTATCTATAGGGTATTGATGATCGTTCTTAGCCCGTATTGACATATGAGTATCCAGTTAGAACTGGATATAGGAAAAACTCACGAAGGCCTCCGATAGACACCCTACGTAAGCCGTCAATGGAGGGTCCTCTCAAGTTGAGTAGTATACGTGATCCTTTAACCTAAGTGTCATGGTGGGCTTGTTAACCTGAGTGTCATGGTGGGCTTGTAAGTGATCCACCATACTTTAGTTCTACGCATGTCACAGACCTTTTATGGTGTGACCACTGGATGTCGCTAGGTATGGTTCGATGCTTATGGAGTTTGGTGTGTATAGATATGGGATCCGTCAGCTCGCATAAGGAGCTTGATATCTAGATGCTTCAAGACTATTCTTAAAAAATCTTGTGGCTACAAGTATTAATCCCAGGAAAGAGTTCCGTTAAGGGAGAACAATATAGCAAATGAGTTTGCATATATTGTTCTATAAGATACAAGTCTGGATATAAGACATGGATGAGCACTTGGGAATTTGACGATGATAATCTATATCCCCAACACATCCAGGATATCATGACGGAGGGACTATACGTATGTGTTATAACCTCAGTTTGTATGGTTCAATGCACTGATTTGTATATTCGTGACGTGTGTGTGGGGCATTACTCACGAACTTATGGAATAGTTTCATTTGACGAATCAGGCATAGGACCTAAGGATTCCCGCGATATAAAGTGTACTCATTGTGCACTGGGGTAGCGTGCTGGATTAAATTGTTTAATCCAACAATATTCAGCGCTACCACAGAAATGCGTGCGTATTTGTATTTAAGTGTTAAATACAATAATTAGTCAATAATTATTATTTGCTAATTATATAATGAAACGTGGCGCATTGTGGACCCTCAATTGAGTTTACCTAAGTGAGGGTTTGGTGGGACCCACTAGGGGTAGACTTAGTAACTATTTATGAGAGTGCAAAATGGTCATTTCACATATTGATTATTTAATTATTAAATAATCAAAATATCTCAAATAAAATATTATATTATGTATTATTTTATTATATAATAATATTATGTTAAATAATACTTATTAGTTGTCAAGCATTATTTATTTTTTATTATTATTTAATATAATAATATTATCGTTTCCATAAAAGGTGGCCTTTAATATTATAATATATAATATTATTATTATATTATTGTGAGATATATATATATGTGAAAGTGTGTGTTTTTGTGTTTTGAATGGGAAATGGAAAAGAAATGAAACAAAAAGATAAAGAAAGAATTGGAGCCGAGAAAGAAGAAGAAGAAAAGAAGAAGAAAGAAAAGAAGAAGAAGAAAAAGAAAAAGGAAAGAAAAAAATGAAATTGTTTCATTTTTCTCTATAGCCCCAATTGAAGCAATTGTGAATTGCTTCAAATTCTATTTCCTATCCTTTTAGAGAAAAAGATGAAAAACACCACCGGCCATTTTGGAGATTAAGAGCTAATCTCGTGCTGGATATAGGGGTGCTATTCTAGCTCACTATGCCCACCGAATTAGTGACTAGAACTGCCCACGAGTTGGTCTCCATGCAGACTCTAGGGAAATACGTGTATAATGTTACATGTTGAGGTGAGTTCTCTACACCACTAATATATTAATATGATTAATATATTTATTTATTGTGTTTATTGTATAATTTATGCTTTTGTCGTGTTATATGCGTATTTGATACGTATTTTATGCAATAGACACAATTGCACATGTATACACCCATATGTATTATATCCCCAACAACAACTGCATTTCTTGGAGCTCAATGAAATAAAACATTGTTGCATGCTTAAGTGCAGAGGCAAAATATCATTCCATGGCGTCGACAGGGGCCGAGCTTATCTGGATCACATTTCTGTTCAAAGACATTGTCTTTTATCCATCAAATCCTCTCCTTCTTCACCATGACAATTAGAGTGCGTTATATATGATGAAAAATCTAGTCTTTCATGGGCGAACCAAACATATAAAGATTGATGTTCACTTTATACAGGATAAAGTTAATCAAGGCCCCATTCAGACTAGATATATTCCATCGCATCTCCAAATAGCTAATGTACTTACCAAATCCATTGTATATTACCGCTTCACTTGAGGGAGGGCTGAAAGGAATCCTCACTTGACATATGCTTCTTGAGTAAACGTGCAACCTAAGTTGGCACAAATTGACTCTAAGACAAATATAGCAATGATAGATACATCTCCCAACAAAATAAAGACAAATAAATCAAATCAAGACCCCATAACAAGACTTCAAGAATAAAGACAACAACGCATGCAACTAAACTAGCATTACCAAAAGTGAAAGAAAGACAAAATAATGAAATTGGAAGGAAGACAACATTATATGCTTTTCAAAAGAACATCTAGTTGTCACAAGTTGACTTGCAGATAAATGAAAATAAAATAAATAAAGACAAGGACTCTTCAAGGCAAGAGACAAACAAGTCAAGACTATTTATTAGTCCTTACCAACGGCAAGATCATTAATGCTAGTTGAAATTCTTTTTAGCAAATACAAAATTTTAAATAGACTTTCCTTAGTTCTTCTCGATTTATTATTTAAAAAATGAATCCATGTAAGAAATTTCATCAAGCAAATATACTTCTTATTAGGGTAAAGGATATTTGTATCCCTCAAATTTAACCTAATTCTCAATTTTGTCCCACGGGTTTTAAAAAATACAATTTTGTCCTAGTCCGTTAGTGAGATTCTGTTAATTTTAACACTAGAATGGCATAATAGTCACTTCATAGAGAACTTTGAAATGGCCTGACACAAAATATTCATGTGTCAACTATTGATTAGTCACTAAAATAATTAAATCAAATAAATAAATAAAAAAGGGTAGCCGTCAGTGACCGTCGATGACCAATTACGATTTAACTCAAAACTAACATTATTGAATTCAAAATTTTGTGATTTACGTGATGGTGAGATTTTTTTATCAACGAAGCACTATCGATGTTCTAAAATTGGGGAAGAACGTGGTGGTTGGTGCTACCGTGGCCGTTCGCAGTTGAACGGTGGGACGATAGCATGCACCACCCCCACCATTAGACAGATTAGTCGTCGATCTATCCAATGGTGGGGGCAGTGTATGCCACCGCTGTCATTCATCAGCAACTGTCAGCCTGTGGTGGTTGGCAGCATCACTGGCGGTCACTAATGAATGGTAAGGCAGTGGTGTGCACCGTCCCCATCATTGGACATATCGGCGCTTTGCAGTTCAACGGCAAATGGCTGTAGCCACTGCCAACCATCACATTCTTTCCCACTTTTGATACATCTATAGTGCTTCAATGATAAAACAATTCACTCCAGTCGTATAGATCACAAAATTTTGAATCCAATGATGTTAATTTTGAGTTAAATCACAATTTGTCACTGGCAACCGATCGGCCACTGACAACGACGACTATTAGTCTGCTAATCCCTTTTTATTTATTTATTTATTTATTTCATTAAATTATTTTACTGAACCTACTACAACGTGCCACGTGTCTTTTATTTTTTTATTTTTTTACCTTTTAAAGACCTATTAATATTTGGCACATGTACATTGTATAATGTACTTGCATCACCATTTTCAACTATTATATAACGGAGGGTAAAATTGTCAATGTACTATTAAAAGAGATTTTCAGTCAAATCTCACTAACGGATTAGGACAAAATTGGATTTTTCAAAACTCGTGGGACAAAATTGAGAATTAAGTCAAATTCAAGGGACAAAAATATCATTTGCCCTTCTTATTACTCAAAACAATATCCATATTTTTTTTGTTCAGATGTTTTTCTTTGCAAATTTGATAAAAGGATCAGAAGGAGTTTTATTGCTTAACCTAGAACTTGAGTAGATTTCTTTTGGTTTTTGAGGTGGTATTAGAGGAGGCTAAGTGGAGACTTAGACATTCTTATAGTTCCCTTTTGGATTCAAGTTCATAACTTGCCTTCAATTCATATGAACGCAGAGTTTATTGAGCTCATTGAAAACAAAATTGAAGAGTTCTTGGATGTGGATGTTAATGGTTTTAGTACTTGTCCTGGGAAATACATGAAAAATTGAGTCAGATTAATTATCAAACAGCCCATCTGCAAGGGTTTATTCCTTTGCATAGGTTCAAATGAAATATTATTTTGGGTAGCTTTTAAGTATGAAATGTTAGCAAACTTTTGTAGGTTATTACAGAATGCTTAGAAGATTATCCAGATGTTCTAAATAAAAATAGGCAATTATAGGTACTCAGAGAAAATTTAGGCCATGAGAGGATTTAAAAGACAGAAATCAGTCTGTGTGAAAGAATTAGGTTCGATGTCTTTTGATTCTGTTGATCAGCAAAATGATCCACTTTTGGCCAGCTAGGAACTTCACGTCATTCGTTAGTTAGGGTGGACTCTGGGGTTAGGGACATTTCTAATGGAGGACTAAGTCTAGGTATTAAGGTCCCTAAGCTGAGTGTTGAATTTTCTAATAGTGGGTCAGTTCAAATTCCATTATTTGTTAGGTTTTCAAATTCATCAAAGGCTTATTTAGTATATAAGGCTGATTCAATTTCTAAGGTTGTAACAGTGGGGGTTCTTTATTCCATTAAAATTCCTACTTGTTTTTATTCCTTAAAAATATTTATTTAAACAACCTGTATTTTTCCAAAAATGCTACCCATTCTCCATCAACACAATAGATATTGTCCATACGGGAGCAGTTATTTTAGGGTTTATGTCCAACTATGATACTTTAATTGCCATCCTTGTCCAAAGTGTTCAGGATGACAAACAAGTTCATTGTTTGGCAAGAAAATTTGTAACTTCTAGTGTGCTGTATGTTGAGAAATAAACTTGATTTTGGTTTAAAATATTTGAGTTATTCACATTAAGCCCAAATATTAGATCCATGTTCATTTTATAGATGCTAGCATTTTTTAGAATTAATATCTTCTAGATTTATACTCTAGATAAATCCTCCATTTATGTCAAAATTATCTAGATTAATCTTTTATTTTGTTAAGAGATGTAATTATTATGTTTGTTGAAAATTGATATTTGGAACTCTCCATCCACTACTATAAATATGAGTGAGTTCTTCATTTTATATCAAGTTAAGCCAAAGCAATTTGAGTATTCAATAAAAAAGTTGTTCTCTACAAATTCTTTCCTCTCTTCCTAAAATTTCTAAACACTAAACTCCTCTTCCAATAAAGTGGTATCAGAGCTAGAAAATTCTCACTTGAATAAAATCACAAGTGGGATGGTTCCTTTCTAAATCCCTATACTTAACAAGCTTAACTATGAAGCTTAGAGCATTAAGATGAGGACTTTGTTGGATTTTTAAGATGCTTGAGAGATTTTAAAGAAAGGCTTTGAGGAGCCATAAGATAGAGCATCTCTTTCTCACAAACAAAAGAAAGCAAGAAAAAGAAACAAGAAAGCTCTTTACATCATCTATCAAGCCTTATATGATGGTGGTTTTGAGAAGGTTTCCAATGCTACTACCACCAAAGAAGTATAGGAGTTACTTTGTACTTTCTACAAAGGAGTAGAGAAAGGGAGAAATATACTTCTTCAAACTCTAAGAGGTGAGTTTGAATATTTACACATGAAAGATTAAAAACTACTTTTGCATATTTTTCTAGAGTTTTGGCATTAGTTAACCAATTAAAAAGTAATGGTGAAAGTTTAAATGATACACGCATGGTATAGAAAATTCTTCGCGTTTTAGATCTGAAATTTGAGCATATTATTTTGGCTATTGAAGAATCTAAAGATTTGGAGAAAATGAGCATTGAGGAGCTCATGAGATCCTTGCAAGCCTATGAAGAAAGAAAAATGAAACCTTGGAGCAAGTTCTTCAAAGAAGGCTTAATTTGAAGGAGAATGATAAAGGCACCAAAAATGGGAGAAGCCAGCGTGAAAGATGTCGTGGTAAAGGCTTAGAAATAGCAGATTTCAAGACAATAAATGGAGAAGAACAAAGATAAGTTTAATTTTCTACAAAAGTACGTAAGAGAGAAAATATTTCAAGGCAAAGGTATGACCTTTCTCATATTAAATGCTACAATTGCCAAAAGTTTGGGCATTATGCTTCAAATTGCAAGGCTGTTAACAATGTTGAAGAGAAAGTAAATTTTGTAGAAAATAAAGTTCAACATAGAACTACTTTGTTGTTGGCATACAAAGGAGGAGAAGATGATGGAGGAAAGAATACTTGATATCTTGACACCGAGGCTAACAATCACATGTGTGGGAATAAAGACCTATTTGTGGAGCTTAATGAATCGGTAAGTGGCAATGTTACTTTCAAAGATAATTCTAAAATTTCGATGAAAGAAAAGGGTGAAATTTTAATTAAATTAAAAAATAGAAGGCACCAATTTATTTCTAATGTTTATTATGTGCCTAACACGAAAAATAATATTTTAAGCATGGGCCAACTCTTAGAAAAAGGCTATGATATCCATATAAGAGATAATAGTCTTTCAATAACAAATGGTAACAATGTTTTAATAGTCAAGGTGCCAATGACTAAAAATAGAATGTTTTATTGAACATTCAAAATGATGTTGTAAAATGCCTAAATGCATGTTTTGAAAATCCATCTTGGCTATAGCACTTGAAGTTTGGGCACCTTAATTTTGATGGCTTTAAAATATTGTCTAATAAATAAATGGTGAAATGATTGACTTCCATTAATCATCTAGATTAATTTTATGAAGGATGCTTGCTTGGAAAGTAATTTAGAAAAAGCTTTCCGAAATAATCAAAATCAAGAGCAAGCAAGCCACTTAAACTTATTCATACCGATATTTGTGGCCCAATTCACCAAAGCTCTTTTGGAAAAAATAATTATTTTATCTTTTTCATTTATAATTTTAGTAGAAAGACTTAGATGTATTTCCTTAAGAATAAATCGGAGGCATTTAGTGCTTTTAAGAAATTTAAAGCATTTGTTGAAAAACAAAGTGATCACTATATGAAAGCCATGATACTTGATAGAGGTGGCAAATTTTTCTCAAAATAATTTAATAAACTTTGTGAAAATAATGGTATTTGCTAGCCTTAAACGATTTTCAGACGACCCCCCCAAAAACAAAATAGAGTGGCTGAAAGAATAGATAGAACCATTCTTAATATGGCCCGAAGAATGTTAAAGAGTAAGAAAATGCCTAAACAATTTTAGGCCGAGGCCATTGATTGTATGGTATACTTGATAAACCGTTCTCATACCCAAAGTGTGTGAGGAAAGATGCCTCAAGAAGCTTGGGTGGAAGAAAACGTGGAGTCTCTCATTTTAAGGTGTTCATAAGTATTGCTTATGCCTATAAGTCAAACTATTAAAGTTCTAAACTTGATGACAATAGTGTGAAGTTTATTTTTATTGGCTATGACTCAAGCTCCAAAGGCTATAAATTATACAATCCTAGTAATGGGAAAATAGTTATTAGTAGAGATGTTGAATTTGATGAAGAAGGCACATGGAGTTAAAATGGCCAAGAAGAAAATTGTGACTTCTTTCCTTTCTTAGATGAAGATAAAGATCAACCAAGCAAAGAATCTCAACAGCTTATCACTCTGCCACATTTTAACAAGCATAAATAAAGGCATGATTAGCCCAAGCTCAAGCTCAAGCTCAAGCTCAAGCTCAAGTCCAAGAACACTTTGAGTCCGAAGCTTGCAAGAAATTTATGAAGTGACAAAGAATCAAAATAATCTAACACTTTTTTTTAATCTTTTTATAGATAGTGAACTAATAAGCTTTGAAGAAGCAGTAAAAGACAAAAGGTGGAGAAATGCAATGGATGAAGAAATAAAACAATAATAAAGAATGAAACCTGAGAGTTAGTAACACTTTCAAAAGGAAAAAAGGTTATTGGAGTCAAGTGGGTGTATAAGGTGAAGAAGAATGCTAAAGGAGAAGTTGAACGTTTCAAGGTAAGGTTGGTTGTCAAAGGCTACAAGAAAAGAGTCGGCATTGACTATAAAGATGTATTCACTCTCGTTGCTCGCTTGGAAACCATAAGATTAATCATCTCTTTGGCTGCTCAAAACAAATGAAAAATCCATCAACTGGATGTAAAATTCACCTTCTTGAATGAATGCCTTGAAGAAAAAGTATTCATTGAACAACCTTTGGGATATGAGGTGAGAGGACACGAAAATAAATTTTTAAGATTGAAAAAATCCTTATATGGTTTAAAACAAGCACCAATGGCATGGTATAGTAGAATAGATAAATATTTTCAAGATAATAATTTTTCAAAATGCCCACATGACCATGTCCTCTATGTAGAGGTGAATGAAAATAGAGATATGTTGCTTGTTTGCTTGTACGTAGATGATTTAATTTTTACAAGAAACAATCCAACTATGTTTAAAGAATTCAAGCAAGCAATGACCACAGAATTTGAGATGACAGATATTGGACTCGTGTCATACTATCTTGACATGGAAGTGAAGCAAGAGAGTAGAGGCATCTTCATCTCCCAATAAGGCTATGCAAGAGAAGTACTTAAAAGGTTCAACATGGATAATTGTAAACTGGTGAGCACGTCCGTTGAATGTAGGATCAAGTTGTTAAAACAAAAAGGAGAAGACGTTTATCCTACAACTTTTAAGAGCTTAGCAGGAAGCTTACAGTATTTAACATGCACAAGGCCTGACATTCTCTTTGGAATTGGACTTGTTAGCCGCAACATGGAATCAATCACCTACAAGCACTCATATAATACTGCTTTCACTTAGAGTTCAAAGAAGTAACCAATTGATACACTCTCAACATATGAAGTAGAGTATGTTGCTGCAACGTCATGTGTTTGCCATGCAATTTGACTTAGGAAGTTGATGAAGAAGCTTCATATGCCACAAAAAGAGGCAACGAAGACTTATAATGATAACAAGTTAGCAATTGCGTTAGCTAAAAATCCTGTGTTCCATGACCGAAGTAAACATATTTATACAAGGTATCATTTTCTTATAGAGAACATGGCGAAAAGAAAGTACAACTGATGTATGCCAAGTCTCAAAACCAAATTGCCGATATCTTCACTAAGTCACTCAAGCACGAAGTTTTTGTCAAGATGAGAGCTTTACTTGGTATGACAAAATCATGTTTAAGGGATTTTGCTAAAGAATTTAGCTTCAAACTAATACATAGTACACCTTACTACGCCCAATCAAATGGATAGGCTAAATCAACAAATAAATTATCCATTGAAGGGTTGAAAAAGGTGAGCGAAAATAACCCCAGGTCATGACACAAGAAACTTCAAGAAATGCTTTGGGCGAACAGAGTCAGCCTAAATACGGCCACAGGTACGTTGCCTTATCAATTGATCTATAGTTATGAGGCCATGGTTCTAATGGAATTAACTAAAAGCTCGATGAGAAGGCAATTCCAAGACAGATTAAGCCCTCAACAATACAAGAACACCATGACAGAAGAAATGGATCAGGCGGATAATAGGAATTAATTAGGTTTAATATTTCCATCTTTCAAACTTAATATTTGTTCGTTTAAAGTAAGATTATTTAACTTTTTATGTATTTTATTGTTAAAGTAACAATACTAGGACACCATGGTAGAAGAAATGAATCAAGAAGATAATAAAGGTTAATTAGGTTTAATATTTCCATCTTTCAAACATAATATTTGTTCGTTACAATATTGTTGCTACAGCATCAGAACAGTGCTCAATAACCGTTTGTATAGCACCTGAACACCTAGAATCCATCACCGAGGTGCTTCGTGAATAGTAATGCTATGAACAGTGCGCGTAAACAGTAATGAGTACACAGTACCCTGCAAACAGTAATCCTAATCTAATTTGTATTTGATGTTTTATACTAATTTGAAGACATAAACCTATAAATAGAAGGCCAAAAGCCATAATTCAAAAAAATCAAGTAGAGAGGAAAAACGTAGAGAAATAATTCATAACACAAAATTAAATATCAAAACCAAATATAGAGGAACCAAGATCAAGATTCAAGCTTTAAGTAAAACAAAAAGCACATCAAGGAGTTACTTTGATTAGTTTTTCTACTCTTTCTTTATCATTATATTCTTATTCTTGTTGATCTTTATGAATTGGTTGGATACTTTTAGTTTTGTAATGGGATAATAAATTGATCATCTAGGGTTAGACTATGTGAGCCTAATATGACTTTGAATTTTGTTAATTCTTAGTTTATGAACTTAATTATTATAATTGATTCATTCTATCTTATGTTTAATACAATCATTATATCTAGCCAATATTATACATGATTGAAGAACCATGATAAACTTGACAAAAGGTATTCATATGTTTAGCCTAGGATAAATTGATGCATGATCATATGGTAACAACTATGAGTTTCATCTAGTGTAGACATATACCTAGGTGGCATATATAGTATAATTTAAACTTGATCTTAATTAATTATATTTTGATTTGATTATCATAGATATATAGGTGATTATTAGAATGCGTAATATAGTCACTCAACCATCGACAGAGACTTGTGATAAAATTAGCATCTAAGCCAATAATTAATATTAAGAGATCAATAAATCCAATAAAATACTAGGGGACGAGTCAAAACTCTAGATTATCTTTATTTGTAAATTCTACCCTTTACTTTTGTTTAATTTAATTGATAGAGTTAGATTAGTAAATTAATTTCAAATTATGATTTTCTATATAAAAATTAAGCAATTATGATTTTAGTATTTGATTAAAAGAATTAGATCGCATAGACCTTGTGGGATTGATACCTAGACTCAAAATTCTATATTACTTGATACGATAGCGTACGCTTGCACTTAGCTACTATAACTGTAGTAACCACTTATCTAACACCGAAAAGAATAAATATTTATATATATGTATAATATTCATATTTTATTTGTATGTGGATGATACTTAATTTATGTATTGTTATTAGTATTCTTTGTATAGATTAAGGACATACTATTAGTATTGGGTTTATATGCAAGACTTTAGATTTATTTTAGGGACCAAATTGTAATACTTTAAAAGTTTTGGGGGTTAATTTATAAATACTAAAAGTTAGCCTCTTAGTATAAAAATACACATTTTAAACCCTAATTTACTCATTTTTGGGTCGAGCCACCCCTTTAGAGAGAGAAATAGAAGGGAGAAAAAGAGAAGAAGAAGAAGAAGAAATTGAAATTTGGAGTTTTAAAATATATATCATAACTATTTCTCAATTTATTGGTGTTAATTCCTTTAAGTTTTGATTTCTAAATAAATGACAATTTGGGGATTTCTCAATTTATTGGTGTTAATTCCTTTAAGTTCAGTAAATATCTTGATCCTGCCCGAATAATAGTTTGGATTTGATGGTGTTTATGAAATGGATTGTATAAGAATTATAGTATAATAATTATACATAAGGAGGATATATGAGTTAATAAAGATATATTCTGATTTTGGAGCAATTAAACATCATTTGATGTATAAGAAATTTTTGTTAAGTATAAATGGTTAGAATGACAAGTTTTGAAAAACCAAGTAATTAGACCAATTCGATGTGATAAGTGCAATATGTGTAATCTTGTAAGCTATTTAAAGTATTTTTTATAACTGTTGAGGCTTATCAAAGGATTAATCTCCATTGATAGGTTAAGGAGAATTAAGCCTTCTACCCAAAAGTACTAAGAGGTAAGTATAGTAGACTTTTACTGAAATCATAATAAGCATAGTAATTGTCTATGTATGATTTTGTAAATGTGCTTAGAAATATGTTTATATTATGCCAAAGTATATTTGATATGAAATGTGAAAGACATATGTTTATGAATGTGAGCATTAACATTGAGCATGGACATACATGTATTTATGAAAGTAAGCTTTCAAATGAAATACGTTTAACAAAGGAAGCTTTTGAAGTGGAAAATGTCCATGAGATACGTTTTGTGTTTTGAAAAATCTTGAACTCGTTATTTACTTAGTAGGCACCTTATGTGATTTGTGGAGCTTTTATGTGTGGCCTTTCTTTCGAAATTAGTATATGTTATGTGTTCTGCATGTAGGGAGGATCCTATTGGTACCTAAAGGAAGATTGAGTCATCACATTCGTGTGGTGGCGTATTGGTGCATGTGAGTGGACTCATTGGTGATTAAGGTGATGGTTTGGCTCTTACCTTCGGGCATGAGCATTATATATGGGAAATTTAAACCTCATTTATATTATTCCTCTTATATGGTATGTCACCTACGAGTGACATTTAGCTCATTATGTGATATGTGATATAGAAGTCCTACTAAGTAGTAGTTAAGTGATGATATTCCTATTATATGTTTGAAAGAATGTGTAAGCGCTTACCTGACACGTGATTTATGATTTTGATTTATCACAGCATATCATACATATGCATTGTGTACATATATGTATTTATATTTTGATATATGAAAAACTAGTATGCTTATTGAGTTTCATACTCATGTTAGTTTATGGTTATTTCAGGTAAATAAGGTATATGTGTGCTTATCGGATTTGGCAAGGCTTCTACTATCCCTTGGGTTCTCTAAGTTGCTAGGTTGCTAAGTGTTTCATTTGTAGACACATAATTTAAGATATTTGATTTTTCCCTATTGAATAAATACTTATGTGTTATTTTATTAGGTGTGGTTGTATTTAGTTTATGTTTCACCAAGTATGGTCATGGGTTAATTTTGCATTAAACTTACTAGCAACTTGATAAGGATTCTTATGTTGAATTTAAGTTTAAAATTTTATGCAATATTAATTTTGAGTGCACATTATTGAATGAGTGTAAGTTATGTCATGTTTCAGATCTTTTGGGTCTAGGGAGTGACAACTTATAGTGGTATCAGAGCTAAGATATGATTATGTAAACTTTTAGGTGTCAAGTCAAGGAAAACGAGCGAATGCCAAATCCTTAAGATTGTATTTGTAGCTTTGTTGTGTAAATGTTTGACATTTTGCTTAAATTTTTGTATGATTTTGTAAAGATGACATATTATCCAATAGCTGCTAAGATTGTTGATGTGTTAGATAATGGTACTTTTGTGGATCTTAATGTTACCATCTATGATTTTTTTTAAGTTGTGACTAATATGCTTAGCAAGAATTATGTCGAACATTTTATAATGATAATTTGCATGTCATAAAGAAAATTGAGATAATTTTCTCAATGTCAAAATATAGAGAAGTAGAGTATTGAAGACATCAAGTGAAACAACTTTTATGGAAAAGGAAAACAACAACAATAACAGTAACAGAATAGCAGTAGAGGCTACAAACTGAGATTTAAATCTATTTTGCACTTCTTCTCACTGTCATGAGTAGACCAATTTAACTGATGCAATGTTGGATTAGACAGAGGGATAAAAGATTGTAATTGATCAATCAGTTGATCAATAGTTAGAGCAGAAATAAGAATTCGTCGTGCTAGAAGTGGGATGAATTATCTTTCCGTTGCATAGTCAAGAAAAGACAACAACTCTTTATAAAAATCATTAACATTTAACAAACCAATAGGTTTTTGGTGGATTTATAATTATGCCCATGAGGCAATTTGAAATATTTCCTCCAAGGTCCCGAAACTTCCTAGTAGAGCTAGAAGGCATCGGTATGCCTAAGCATTTGAGTCATTCGCTCGTGCATAGATGAGACTTGTAACTCATTCTCAACTATTTTTTCTAGAATATTTTCAATAGCTAGAGGTTTTGGAATGATACCCAAAACTCGACTACCTTTATTGTGTGCAGCTTTTGCCACATACCCTATTAACCCACGGTTACCTCCTCCATATACTAAATGTATATTTCGCTCAGCTAATACCTTACCAAGATTTTCTGCAACTTTTACAAACTCTTCAGTATTTTCAGGGTTGGATCCACAAAAGACACAAATTTTTGTGAATCGACGAGCTGAGGTTTCCTCTATTGTTACGCTCACCATAATCTTTGAATGTTTTCAAGTTTGTATAAGGATGCAAAAACAATGTATTTATAGAGAAAAAAATTTGATAACAGTTGTGGAGCATATATGTAAGTATGTTCAAGTATATATTTTTCTCGGTTCTTGTAAAGCAAAAAGAAAATAGTGGGTTTTATTTTATCATTTATAAGGGACAATAGGCCGTAAAATTTTGAATAAATATTTGTTGATATTTAAGTGTGATAAAGTTATGTCGGAAGCGTGATAAGTTAGGTAAAATGATTAAGAAAAGTCAAATAAATGCCTATTTTATGGACTTAGGGACCTTGCCGTCTTGGCACTAATGGCCGACAATGCATTTATAACTTGAAGACTTTTTGGGCTAACATCTGGACTTTTGAACTTGAGGCCAAATTAACTTTATTAATTACAAGGATTTTTGTGGTCTTAACATGGATTATTTTTGCCGATAGATTAAAAGCAGACATGACATAAAGATGAAGTACACTTGACATAAAAATAAAGCAAAAGCACTCATGTTATAATTAACTGCTAAATGATGAGTAGGTTGAATTATCACTATCCTATCCTTTGGTAAAGTCATTGAATTGGGCCCAGAAACTTCTCGTGTCTGGTGATGTGGTATCTATTGAGCTGGTTCTCATCAATGCAGTTGCTTCTCTTTGGACTTCACTATCAGTTGGATAAGGTTAGAAATTTTGAAATAATGATAAAGTCAAGTTGGGTTAGTGAGATGTTTCATCAATCTGCATGTGGTCACCTGGCATACTGGGCTATGAAAAGTTATCCAGGTTTAGAGGAAGTTCATTTGGATTTGGAAAGTAGTGGTGGTGTCTAGAGTAGTCAGTCTCTCTTTAATGTGATAGAGCGATACAGATCTGGTTTCTGTGAAAAATAGAATTTGCATTATTCATTCTTTCAGAAAAGTCTGGTGGCAAATTCTCCCAAAGTGCTTGGTCATGGGGAGAGATCCATATCGAAGGTGGAATAATTTGGTTTTCTTCTACCAAGACCTTTTCAAGTGCTTTTGAGCTCTATGTTTGGGATTGACTGAACTATTTACGTGCCTATACAACATGTGTTGTAGCTTGCTATTCTACCAAGATTTAGGGTAAAACTATTAGAGAAAAATGCATATAGGATTTTCTTCCTCATGTTGTTGTATCCAGTCTAGAGTATTTTGTAATAGAATATCCATTGCAATGTTGTATAAATCCAACAGATACCAGAGTAAGTAAAGGACGGATTTTGACCATTTTTTTAGATGAACGATTCGATGGAGATGAAAAAATGGGTAATCCAAATTACAAAGAAGATCGCCGATTATAGAGTAACCATGCTCTTGAACTGCCTCTATTGCATAATGCTGGATTAATTCTTTAGCTGCTGAGTGAAGTGTTCTGGTTCGGATGAGCTCTGGGAGTTCAGGAGAAGTAAAAGGCATCGGAGGAGTGACTGTGAAGTTGCTCATCATGAATATGGTAAGAAGGTTAGTTTTCTTTATTGCTAGAAAAGTGGTTGTGAGGTTTAGGCTATTTATAGGGTTTCGTGAAAGAAAATCAGCAATCGTTTTGTCCTTTCTTTTTACGTGGATGGCGTTAAAGGAATAGTTAAAAAATTATCTTTGCCATCGCAATAATTGTGCTAGTGAAATCTTTTTTGTTTGAAACTGAGCATATTAGAAAAAAGCTGACATGTCAATATCAATGAGAAAATAATGTCCAACAATATGGACTAATTTTTTTTTAAAGAGTTAAAGTAAGAGATACAATGCTGAGATCTATGATTTAAGAATCAATTGAGCTAAAGGTCTTTTTCATTGAAGTTGATTTCTGATCATTTAAGATAATGCCTTCAACATTCTGATTTGAATGATAACTTAGATGCGTAGAAATGCTAAATTATTTTCATTTTGAGAATGATATTAAGGTAATGAATGATATTATGACATATAAGTAAATGTTGAAGGGATTAAAATTTTTAGAAGAGTTAAGAATTTTATTTAAGAGATTAGTATGGGTATTCTACATTTATGTCATTCTTTAATGAATAAAAGGTAAAGTGTATAGATGTCCATTAAATATTGAACGAATGGGTGAAAAGAATAAAAATATGTGTGTATAAATTTTATAATTCAACTCTATATTTATTGGTCCATTTGAGATCCTTGAAGGCACAGATGACGTGGTTGATCAATTTTTCCTTTTGCGTTATTATTATAAGTTCATAATGTGTCATGTATTTATTTTATGGATATATGTTTCATACTCCTCTCATATACTAAGCTATGAGTTACTTAAACTTAGAGATAATCTAACATATGAATGAGTGTTTATCACCACAATGAGCAAATTCTATATACCAAGAAGATTGCTTTGAAAAGGTTTTATGAATAAACCATACAGTTGAAAAGGCAACTTGGGAATGAGAAGAGGAAATGAGATATAAGTATCCTCATATGTTTGCTTAAGTCATGAATTTCGAGGACGAAATTCTTATATGGAGGGGAGAATTATAGTAACCACTTATCCAACACCGAAAAGAATAAATATTTATATATATGTATAATATTCATATTTTATTTGTATGTGGATGATACTTAATTTATGTATGGTTATTAGTATTGTTTGTATAGGTTAAGGACATACTATTTGTATTTGGTTTATTTGTAAAACTTTAGATTTATTTTAGGGACCAAATTGTAAACTTTAAAAGTTTTAGGGGTTAATTTATAAATGTTAAATGTTAGCCTCTTAGTATAAAAATACACATTTTAAACCCTAATTTACTCATTTTTGGGTCAAGCCACCCCTTTAGAGAGAGAAAAGAGAGAAATAGAGGTATATCATAGAAGAAAAAGAAGAAGAAATTAGAATTTTGAGTTTTGAAGGGTATATCATAACTATTTTTCAATTTATTGGTGTTTATTTCTTTAAGTGTTGATTTCTGAACAAATGAAAATTTTGAGATTTGATGTGGATTTTGTAACATATATTAAGAATTGATGATGATTATATAGATAACTTGATAAATTATGATGAATTGCAGAATTTCTGCTTGATAGTCTCTTGATCCAAATATTTTATAAATTGTTGTGCTTTGATACTGGTTTTGGATTTTAATTATATAAAATTAGACATTTCTAGAATCATTTGAGACTTTAAATCGATTGAAAATTTCAGAAATTGAATTTGTAGTGAATTTACTAAAATGATTCTGAAAATTTAAAAATTTCTTGTGTTAACAGTATGATACAGTGACAAATAATTTTTGATCCGCTGAAGGATCTTCAAAAATTACAAATTTCTAGAATATAATAAATCTATATGTCTAATATGATATATTCAGAATTAAGAATTTAGATCAATCTAGTTAAACTATTATGATTTTTTAAATCGTATTAACTCATTACAGTATTAGACCAATTCGATGTGATAAGTGCAATATGTATAATTTTGTAAGCTATTTAAAGTATTTTGTGTGAATGTTAAGGCTTATGAAAGGATTAATCTCCATTGATAGGTTAAGGAGAATTAAGCCTTGTACCCGAAAGTGCTAAGAGGTAAGTATACTAGACTTTTACTAAAATCACAATAAGCATAGTAATTGTCTATGTATGATTTTGTAAATGTGCTTAGAAATATGTTTATGTTATGCCAAAGTATATTTGATATGAAATGTGAAAGACATATGTTTATGAATGTGAGCATTGACTTTGAGCATGGACATACATGTATTTATGAAAGTGAGCTTTCAAAATGAAATGTGTTTAACAAAGAAAGCATTTTAAGTGAAAAATGTCCATGAGATGCGTTTTGTGTTTTAAGGATGCTTGAACTCACTATTTACTTAGTAGGCACCTTATGTGATTTGTGGAGCCTTTATGTGTGGCATTTCTTTCGAGATTGGTATATGTTATCTATTCTGTATATAGGGAGGGTCCTATTGGTACCTAAAGGAAGATTAAGTCATTACATTCATGTGGTGGCGTATTGGTGCAAGTGAGAGGATTCACCAATGATCAGGGTGAGGGTTTGGCTCTTACCTTCGGGCATAAGCATTATATATGGGAAATTTAAACCTCACTTGTATTATTTTTCTCATACGGTATGTTACATACGAGTGACATTTAGCTCATTATATGATATGTGATATGGAAGTCCTACTAAGTAGTAGTTGAGTGATGGTATTTCTATTATATGTTTTGAAAGAATGTGTAAGCGTTTACCTGACATGTGATTTGATAAGATTATGATTTTGATTTATCATAGCATATCATACACATGCATTGTGTACATATATGTATTTGTATTTTGATATATGAAAAACTAGTATGCTTATTGAGTTTCATACTCATTATAGTTTATGGTGCTTTCAGATAAATAAGGTACATGTGTACTTAGCGAATTTGGCAAGGCTTCTGTTGTCTCTTGGGTTCCCTAAGTTGCTAGGCTGCTAAGTATTTCATTTGTGGACACATAATTTAAGATATTTGATTTGTCCCTATTAAATAAATACTTACGTGTTATTTTTGTTGATGTATTTTAGGGTGTATGCATGTGATTGTGTACATATTGAAAAAATAAAATTATGCATCATATACATGAATTTGGCAGCGGAATTTATCAAGTAATCAATATATACACATGTAGTTCAATTCTTAATAATTTAAGAATACAGAAACATACCTTTGAAGACCTCCGATGAAGATTTCCAATTCCAGATATCCTTACTCCAAGTTTGAGCTCACCTTGAAGTGCACTCTTATCCAATTCTAGTTCACAACAATCCGGTGGGATTGTGAAGCTAGAATAGCAACAGTATGATCTCCAACAACAAGGTTTTGATTCTAGAAAGAAAAATATAAAAGATTTATTTTTCTTTCTCCTTTAGTTTTTCTCACAAGTCTTTGTACTTTGAAAAACTCTCTCAAAACCAACTCTTCTTTTTTTTTCTCAACCCTTTGCACGAATTTTCATTTACTCTCATGTTAACACAATTGAAACTCAACTATTTTAGTAGTTACAACAACTTCACAAGTGCTCCACCAAAATTAGATTAAGTGGCCAACTACCAAAATTATTTTTAGTGGCCATTTTAATGGTCTAATAAAATTAACCATTAATTACAAAATGGTGCTCCACTAAATTTAATTTATGTTTCTCAAATTAGGTATGTCTTCCATTTAGGAATAAAATAATAAATAAATAAAATCATATTTTATTTATTTAAATAACATTTATTTAATTATTCAAAAAAATATTTGAATAATTAATATTTACCTTATTTGATTTTACTAACATGGTAAATGATTGAATTCACGGTAAAACAATTCATACAATACAATTGTGCCACTTGTTAATATCTAATTAGTTAACAACTTTTGTCAACTAATTAAATAATATACTTAACATTTAAGTTTAAACAAGTGCACAACCCGAGGAACCCCGAAACATAGTTTCGATTTGCTGAAACTTCTAGGATGGAACTGTTCAATTATTATGCTGCCCTAATGCACAACGAGTACACTTCATATTGTGAGACTCTCTAGGTCCACGCCCAAATTGTCATATAAAACTCCTCCATACGTCCATGAACGATGCCTCACACACACATTACGGATATTACAAAGCGGCGCGTTAGACCATACAAGTTGAGATCAACACCGTCAAATCTCCATATGCCTGACTGAAAGCTTATCTCTTGAATTGTATTTCAATAAATAATATTCCCAAACACTTTTGTAATATTATTTATCCCTAGGGTTAAACTCTTTTCCCGGGAATTATTACTTATGGCCATAAGACTTTCTGAAATACAATCTATACAGTATTAGGATATAATACTCACCCAAATGAGCTAATGGATCCCATATCTATGCACACCGGACTCCATGAGCATCGGACCATACCCAGCGACAACCAGCGGTCAGACCATGAAAGGTTTCTGACATGTGTGGAACCAAAGTATGGTGGATCACTCACAAGCGCACCGTGGCACTCAAGTCAAAGGACCATGAATACTACTCAACGCGAAAGATCCTCTATTGACTGCTTTATAGGATGTCTATTGGAGATCTTTGTGAGTCTGTTCAGTATTCAGTCCTTACTGAATACCTGTATCTCTATACGAGCTTTCACTAAACTCATGGTTTTCCAAGACTAACCATCTGGACCATTTAGATATAGATATACACCAATCTATATATTTGTTAAGGTATTCACTGACAGACCTGCATCAGTGAAGATAGATCAGGAACATAATATTTGAGAACATATTTATATAATGATATTTTCTAGCACTATTTGTAACTCTTTGCAATTATGTCATTACTAATACATTCTTAGGTCTTTGTCCCATTTCAGACAAGGCTCTAACTCTTTAGATATCGTTGACTCTTATAACCTGGTAACTCTTATCAGTGTCAACTCTTAACATTTATAACTCTCACCGTTGCTAATTCTTAGAACTGATCTAAACTCATTTTGACCAGATCTGAACTCTTTCAGATCGTACAATATTTGAAACGTTACAAGCATCTTACCATATATAAATATAATTAGCAATTTATAAAAATAACAACACTAATATAAATATTAAACAAATATTCATACATAATAGGATGGCACGTAAGCACAAATCCCAACAATTTTATTAGGTGTGGTTGTATTTAGTTTAAGTTTCACCAAGTATGGTCATGGGTTGATTTTGCATTAAACTTACTAGCAACTTAATAAGGATTCCTATGTTGAATTTAAGTTTGAAATTTTACGCAATATTAATTATGAGTGCACATTATTAAATGAGTGTAAGTTATATCATGTTTCAGATCTTTTGGATTTGGGGCGTGACAATAACACCAGTCAGTGGATGAATGTCACCTTGAATCATTGAATTAACTCGAAATTCAAAAAAAGATGGTTGAAAAGGCTTATTAATAAAAAGGTAAAGTTTATAACTTTTAGCCAGGGCAGTCTCGTATGGAAGGTTTTCCTCCTAATAGGTCCAGAGAGAACAAGTTAGGAAAATTAGTGCCAATTTGGAAGGACAGTTCAAAATTGCCAAAATTCTTAGCAATGGGGTATAGTTTTTGAACGATCTAGATGAAGAAGTCCATCATAGGGCGACCAATGAAAAGAATCTGAAATCTTTCCGACCAACCGTGTGGGAAGGGATAGACAAGCTCATTTTCTAGTAATCTAAATAGGGTTAAATCAATCAAAATAGGATTATCTTGATAGGCCAATATTCTATATTCGGTCAAGTCTTAAACCCATTTTTATGTCTTCGTGATTTCAATGAAAAGTCGATAAAACGTTTATTGGTAAATATTTAACTCTTTGGTTTGGCAAACATTATACACTCTTTCTTTGGTCGACCCTTCAGACCAATTTCTAATATTGCTGAGGTTTAACTTGGAACAACAAAAATTAGTTATTTACATTAGACGTTTTAGGTATTGGGCAAAAATAATAAGCAAAGCCCAGGCAATCCAATGGAGTCAATGTTTAGGAATTATAAAGCATTAATCATAGGAATAATTAATATATTGAGCCGATATGCAGTCAGAAAAGCCAAAAAAAATGAAAACAAGGCAATTTGAAAAACTATCCAATTATTTCAAAAGAAATATTTACAAAATGTTAGCTTCGAGGCTGTTTACATTTTATCTAATAAATTCAAAAATTCGACCACTTGAGAGTCTACCACCTTGATATTTGCCTTAGCCTTGGGCACCATCTCGTTCTAAACTTTTATGCTTTTCTTTAACTCAACTTTCCTCGGATGATTTGTCAGGATCTATTGCCCCAAAGTTTGAGATTGCCCTGTGCACTCTGCCTCGGCCGCCATTAGCTTAGAAACCTTTTAGAGTATGCAAGCAAAAGTGTGATCAGTGAATCAAAGTATTTCTTCAATCGCTCTTCTAACCCCTGATGCCCCCTAGGCGAGATTGTTGGCTTCAGAATTATCTATCCTTGTGGAATACTCGACCAGGGTGGAATAAAAGCCTTGTTTAAGGTGTTTGACCTTGTTGCAGTATGGAATGAGCAAGTCGGCCTCGTAATTATATTCTTCAATCACTTGTTTGATTACCATGCTGCTAGAGGTATCTTCAAATGAAATGCTTGGGTGATCTCAAGATGAAATGTTAAGGCGATTCTGTGAAAATAAAAATTAGAGGTCCCTTGGAAATTCGAGAATAGAATATATTTGTTCGAGCGACTTATGTGGTACAATGGAATGAACATACAAGTTTTAGTAGGGCGATTAGAGTAAAGGGATTAGAGACTGGATGATTCTTAAGCCAATATAAGGCGATCCTAAAATTCCAAGTTAATACCGGGCGATCTAGGCTGGCTATATATTGCAAGCCTTGACAAAATCATCCTTTTGACCGGATTGCATAGGGTATTGTTGATGGCAGCTCAAAAAGTGATTGATGGGCTTTTCCATTTCAAGTTATAAGCTCAATTATGTATTATAGCCAATTTAGGAATTTGTACATAATAGATAGTTATCTTATATTAGAATTACTTTTCTTGTAAAATTAGGTTTTGTATAGGATTTTGAAATTTGTACATAATAGGTAATTATGTTATATTAGAATTACTTTTCTTGTAAAATTAAGTTTTGTATAAGATTTTGACAGCCTATAAATAAGTTTGATTTCTCATTGTAAATCATCATCAACAATTCAATAAGCATTCACATAAGTTCTTTAGCTTTTATCTTTTCTTTTCTTTTGTTTTTTTTTAATTCAACTTAGGACTCTGCATCTTTACTTGTTGGAAAACTTCTACAGCCTTGTTTTTTAGCTTTGCTTGTCCTTTTCTATGAGACCCAAGCTCTACGACACGCCTGTTGTACTTTAGCCTAAGTTTAATAATAAATCTCGCTTGTTGATAAAATCTTTAGTCTCAGCTTCTCTTGAATCTAGGAAGATCTCTATCTAGCTGGACACAGAACATACATGGACTTGAATTTTATTTATCAAACATATTGGTCAAAACAAATCTGTTAGATTCAATGAAAAAGCCAAACTTTTTGTTTAAAGGGACTAATTCAAAAAAAAGTACAATTTAAGAGAAGTTTTGATATTTTCAAAATCTAAGGACTATATAAAAAATTAACTAAGAAAATTGAGAGAATTAATTTTTTAAAAAAATTGTTCAAAGCCCAACGTGGCAGTATGCCCAGGGCGAAAGCAGAACTTACTGGATGAGGGCTAAATTGTTAAATTAAAATTGTTGGAGCTACATTTTAATTATAAAGGGATGATATTATTAGACTTGAAACTAAAATTTAAAAATATTTATTTTCAGAAATAAAAATTTTATTTAATTGTAAAAAAATTAGGCTGGAGGGGTCATGCCCCCAAGACCTGCAATAAGTCTTCCCTTGACTTCACCACTAAATAAATTGGATGGCAATAAAGATAATGTAGTACATTATATTTAAAAAATACTTGATGGATCAGTTCTATTTTTTTTTTTAAAAGATACAAATAATATATATATTTAAATTTTAATATTATAATATTATAAATAAATATAAAATCAATCGTTTATAATTTAAAAAAACAAACAATTCTCTTAGGCACTTCACCAAACTTAAATTATAAATAATTTAGACAATCAAAGAAAAATAAACAACTTTTTTGAATAATTAAAAAAAAATTATTTCGACTCAAACTTAATACTTAATTAAAATACTGACAACAATCACTAGCAACAAAAATAGTGTTAATTAACTAATATTAACACCTTCAAACTTTAATCTTATATTTACATAGTGAAAGAATTTTTTATAACAAAACATTAAAGTAGAGATAAATCAGTGGAAATTGTAAAGACCATCGTAACACCACTATCAAACGGAAGCAATACACGCCTATATAAATGTAAAGAAAAAAATAATTCTGGGACTGGAAGTTTATGAGAAAAAGAAAAACGAAAATTTCAACAAAAACAAGGGGCCGTTTGGAGACTTTCCGCGCTTCGAACAGTTCTGATTTGCGGGTGTCATCCGAAATGGCAAATATCAAGCCAGTATAAAGAAAACGAGTGGCACATATCATTACACACCTTATCCAAAACAAGTGAAAGAAATTACAAATCACAAATGCAAGTTAAGGCTCTAATTCAAACTCAAACATCATAATGCTTTTGTGAGCATAATGGAAACAGAAAGAGATGAGTGCTTCCATTTCATCTGCTACTCTAGCCGCTGCGCCTTCTCCGGCCAACGGCGGCTTCCATTTTATGTGTGACATTTCTTTTGAGATTGGTATATGTTATCTATTTCGTATATAGGGAGGATCATATTGGTACCTAAAGCAAGATTGAGTCATTACATTCATGTGGTGGCGTATTGGTGCAAGTGAGAGGATTCACCGATGATCAGGGTGAGGGTTTGGCTCTTACCTTTAGGCATAAGCATTATATATAGGAAATTTAAACCTCACTTGTATTATTCCTCTCATACGGTATGTTACATACGAGTGACATTTGGCTCATTATATGATATGTGATATGGAAGTCCTACTAAGTAGTAGTTGAGTGATGGTATTCCTATTATATGTTTTGAAAGAATGTGTAAGCGTTTACCTGACATGTGATTTGATAAGATTATGATTTTGATTTATCATAGCATATCATACACATGCATTGTGTACATATATGTATTTGTATTTTGATATATGAAAAACTAGTATGCTTATTGAGTTTCATACTCATTATAGTTTATGGTGATTTTAGGTAAATAAGGTACATGTGTACTTAGCAAATTTGGCAAGGCTTCTGCTGTCTCTTGGGTTCCCTAAGTTGCTAGGCTGCTAAGTATTTCATTTGTGGACACATAGTTTAAGATATTTGATTTGTCCCTATTGAATAAATACTTACGTGTTATTTTTGTTGATGTATTTTAGGGTGTATGCATGTGATTGTGTACATATTGAAAAAATAAAATTATGCATCATATACATGAATTTGGCAGTGGAATTTATCAAGTAATTAATATATACACATGTAGTTCAATTCTTAACAATTTAAGAATACAGAAACATACCTTTGAAGACCTCCGATGAAGATTTCCAATTTCGGATATCCTTACTCCAAGTTTGAGCTCACCTTAAAGTACACTCTTGTCCAATTCTAGTTCACAATAATCCGGTGGGATTGTGAAGCTAGAATAGCAGCAGTATGATCTCCAACAACAAATTTTTGATTCTAGAAAGAAAAATATAAAAGATTTATTTTTCTTTCTCCTTTGGTTTTTCTCACAAGTCTTTGTACTTTGAAAAACTCTCTCAAAACCAACTCTTCTTTTTTTTTCTCAACCCTTTGCACGAATTTTCATTTACTCTCATGTTAACACAATTGAAACTCAACTATTTTAGTGGTTACAACAACTTCACAAGTGCTCCACCAAAATTAGATTAAGCGGCCAACTATCAAAATCATTTTTGGTGGCCATTTTAATGGTCTAATAAAATTAACCATTAATTACAAAATAGTGCTCCACTAAATTTAGTTTATGTTTTTCAAATTAGGTATGTCTTCCATTTAGGAATAAAATAATAAATAAATAAAATTATATTTTATTTATTTAAATAACATTTATTTAATTATTCAAAAAAATATTTGAATAATTAATATTTACCTTATTTGATTTTACTAACATGGTAAATGGTTGAATTCATGGTAAAACAATTCATACAATAAAATTGTGCCACTTGTTAATATCTAATTAGTTAACAACTCTTGTCAACTAATTAAATAATATACTTAACATTTAAGTTTAAACAAGTGCACAACCCGAGGAACCCCGAAACATATTTTCGGTTTGCTAGAATTTCTAGGATGGAACTGTTCAATCTATTATGCTGCCTCAGTGCACAATGAGTACACTTCATATTGTGAGACTCTCTAGGTCCACGCCCGAATTGTCATATAGAACTCCTCCATACGTCCATGAACGATGCCCTACACACACGTTACGGATATTACAAAGCGGCGCGTTAGACCATACAAGTTGAAGTTATAACATATTCATATAATCCCTCTATCATTTATATCTGAGTAGAGAAGAGATATAGATCAACACAGTCAAATCTCTATATGCCCGACTGAAAGCTTATCTCTTGAATTGTATTTCAATAAATAATATTCCCAAACACTTTTGTAATATTATTTATCCCTAGGGTTAAACTCTTTTCCCGGGAATTATTGCTTATGGCCATAAGACTTTCTGAAATACAATCTATACAGTATTAGGATATAATACTCACCCAAATAAGCTGATGGATCCCATATCTATGCACACCGGACTCCATGAGCATCGGACCATACCCAGCGACACCCAGCGGTCAGACCATGAAAGGTTTCTGACATGTGTGGAACCAAAGTATGGTGGATCACTTACAAGCCCACCGTGGCACTCAAGTCAAAGGACCACGAATACTACTCAACTCGAAAAATCCTCTATTGACGGCTTTATGGGATGTCTATTGAAGATCTTTGTGAGTCTGTTCAGTATTCAGTCCTTACTGAATACCTGTATCTCTATACGAGCTTCCACTAAACTCATGATTTGCTAAGACTAACCATCTGAACCATCCAGATATAGACATACACCAACTATATATTTGTTAAGGTATTCACTGACAGACCTGCATCAGTGAAGATAGATCAGGAATATAATATTTGAGAATATATTTGCATAATGACATTTCCTAGCACTATTTGCAACTCTTTGCAATTATGTCATTACTAATACATTCTTAGGTCTTTGTCCCATTTCAGACAAGGTTCTAACTCTTTAGATATTGCTGACTCTTATAACTTGGTAACTCTTATCAGTGCCAACTCTTAGCATTTATAACTCTCACCGTTGCTAATTCTTAGCACTGATCTAAACTCATTTAGACCAGATCTGAACTCTTTCAGATCGTACAATGTCTGAAACGTTACAAGCATTTTACCATATATAAATATAATTAGCGATTTATTGAAATAACAACACTAGTATAAATATTAAACAAATATTCATACATAATGGGATGGCACGTAAACACAAATCCCAACAATTTTATTAGATGTGGTTGTATTTAGTTTATGTTTCACCAAGTATGGTCATGGGTTGATTTTGCATTAAACTTACTAGCAACTTGATAAGGATTCCTATGTTGAATTTAAGTTTGAAATTTTACGCAATATTAATTATGAGTGCACATTATTAAATGAGTGTAAGTTATATCATGTTTCAGATCTTTTCTGTTTGGGGCGTGACAATAACACCAGTCAATGGATGAATGTCACCTTGAAGCATTGAATCAACTCGAAATTCAAAAGAAGATGGTTGAAAAGGCTTATTAATAAAAAGGTCAAGTTTATAACTTTTAGCCAGGGCAGTCTAGTATGGAAGGTTTTCCTCCTAATAGGTCCAGAGAGAACAAGTTAGGAAAATTAGTGCCAATTGGGAAGGACAGTTCAAAATTGCCAAAATTCTTAGCAATAGGGTATAGTTTTTGAACGATCTAGATGAAGAAGTCCATCATGGGCGACCAATGAAAAGAATCTGAAATCTTTCCGACCAACCGTGTGGGAAGGGATAAACAAGCTCATTTTCAAGTAATCTAAATAGGGTTAAATCAATCAAAATAAGATTATCTTGATAGGCCAATATTCTATATTCAGTCAAGTCTTAAACCCATTTGTATATCTTTGTGATTTCAATGAAAAGCCGATAAAACGTTTATTGGTAAATATTTAACTCTTTGGTTTGGCAAACATTATACACTCTTTCTTTGGTCGATCCTTCAGACCAATTTCTAATATTGCTGAGGTTTAACTTGGAAAAACAAAAATTAGTTATTTACATTAGACATTTTAAGTATTGGGCAAAAATAATAAGCAAAGCCTAGGCAATCTAATGGAGTCAATGTTTAGGAATTATAAAGCATTAATTATAGGAATAATTAATATATTGAGCCGATATGCAGTCAGAAAAGCCAAAAAAATGAAAACAAGGCAATTTGAAAAACTATCCAATTATTTCAAAAGAAATATTTACAAAATGTGGGCTTCGAGGCTATTTACATTTTATCTAATAAATTCAAAAATTCGACCACTTGAGAGTCTACCACCTTGATATCTGCCTTAGCCTTAGGCACTATCTCGTTCTAAACTTTTACGCTTTTCTTTAACTAAACTTTTCTCGGATGATTTGTCAGGATCTGTTGCCCCAAAGTTTGAGATTGCCCTATGCACTCTGCCTCGGCCGCCATTAGCTTAGAAACCTTTTAGAGTATGCAAGCAAAAGTGTGATCAGTGAATCAAAGTATTTCTTCAATTGCTCTTCTAAACCCTGATACCCCCTAGGCGAGATTGTTGGCTTCAGAATTATCTATCCTTGTGGAATACTCGACCAGAGTGGAATAAAAGCCTTGTTTAAGGTGTTTGACCTTGTTGCAGTATGGAATGAGCAAGTCGGCCTCGTAATTATATTCTTCAATCACTTGTTTGATTACCATGCTGCTAGAGGTATCTTCAAATGAAATGCTTGAGGTGATCTCAAGATGAAATGTTAGGGCGATTCTGTGAAAATAAAAATTAGAGGTCCCCTGGCAATTCGAGAATAGAATATATTTGTTCGAGCGACTTATGTGGTACAATGGAATGAACATACAAGTTTTAGTAAGGCGATTAGAGATTGGGTGATTCTTAAGCCAATATTAGGCGATCCTGAAATTCTAAGTTAATAGCGGGCGATCTAGGCTGGCTATATATTGCAAGCCTTGACAAAATCATCCTTTTGACCGGATTGCATAGGGTATTGTTGATGGCAGCTCAAAAAGTGATTGATGGGCTTTTCCATTTCAAGTTATAAGCCCAATTATGTATTACAGCCAATTTAGGAATTTGTACATAATATGTAGTTATCTTATATTAGAATTACTTTTCTTGTAAAATTAAGTTTTGTATAGGATTTTGAAATTTGTACATAATAGGTAATTATGTTATATTAGAATTACTTTTCTTGTAAAATTAAGTTTTGTATAAGATTTTGACAGCCTATAAATAGGTTTTATTTCTCATTGTAAATCATCATCAACAATTCAATAAACATTACACACAAGCTCTTTAGCTTTTATCTTTTCTTTTCTTTTATTTTTTTTAATTCAACCCAGGACTCCGCGTCTTTATTTGTTGGAAAACTTCTACAGCCTTGTTTTTGAGCTTTACTTGTCCTTTTTTATGAGACTCAAGCTCTGCGACACGCCTGTTGTACTTCAGCCTAATTTAATAATAAATCTCGCTTGCTGACAAAATTCTTAGTCTCAGCTTCTCTTGAATCTAAGGAGATCTCTATCTAGCTGGACATAGAACATACATGGACTCGAATTTTATTTCGCAAACATATTGGTCAACAAATCTGTTAGATTCAATGAAAAAGCCAAACTTTTTGTTTAAAGGGACTAATTCAAAAAAAAGCACAATTTAAGAGGAGTTTTGATATTTTCAAAATCTAAGTACTATATAAAAAATTAACTAAGAAAATTGAGAGAATTAATTTTTAAAAAAAATTGTTCAAAGCCCCAACGTGGCAGTATGCCCATGGCGAAAGCAGAACTTACTGGACGAGGGCTAAATTGTTAAATTAAAATTGTTGGAGCTACATTTTAATTATGAAGGGATGATATTATTAGACTTGAAACTAAAATTTAAAAATATTTATTTTCAGAGATAAAAATTTTATTTAATTTTAAAAAAATTAGGCAATAAGTCTTCCCTTGACTTTACCACTAAATAAATTGGATGGCAATAAAGATAATGTAGTACATTATATTTAAAAAATACTTGATGGATCAGTTCTATTTTTTTTTTTTTAAAGATACAAATATTATATATATTTAAAATTTGATATTATAATATTATAAATAAATATAAATCAATCGTTTATAATTAAAAAAAACAAACAATTCTCTTAGGCACTTCACCAAACTTAAATTATAAATAATTTAGACAATCAAAAAAAAATAAACAACTTTTTTAAATAATTAAAAAAAATTTTATTTCGACTCAAACTTAATACTTAATAATTAAAATACTGACAACAATCGCTAGCAACAAAAATAGTGTTAATTAACTAATATTAACACCTTCAAACTTTAATCTTATATTTACATAGTGAAAGAATTTTTTATAACAAAACATTAAAGTAGAGATAAATCAGTGGAAATTGTAAAGACCATCGTAACACCACTATCAAACGGAAGCAATACACGCCTATATAAATGTAAAGAAAAAAATAATTCTGGGACTGGAAGTTTATGAGAAAAAGAAAAACGAAAATTTCAACAAAAACAAGGGGCCGTTTGGAGACTTTCCTCGCTTCGAACAGTTCTGATTTGCGGGTGTCATCCGAAATGGCAAATATCAAGCCAGTACAAAGAAAACGAGTGGCACATATCATTACACACCTTATCCAAAACAAGTGAAAGAAATTACAAATCACAAATGCAAGTTAAGGCTCTAATTCAAACTCAAACATCATAATGCTTTTGTGAGCATAATGGAAACAGAAAGAGATGAGTGCTTCCATTTCATCTGCTACTCTAGCCGCTGCGCCTTCTCCGGCCAACGGCGGCTTTCGCCACCGGACCCCCCACAGTAAATGCCTCTTCACGCTCAACCCATTTGCCACCTCGTCATGTCATAACCACTATCACCACCACCACCATCACCACTACCCTTTTATGCTGAAAGGTTCTATTTTTTCTTCTTCTTTTATATAAGTGTATGTTTTGTAGTTTTTTTTTTTGTTGGGTGCTGAGAAAATGTTGTCAAGAAAACAATTGCTAGGAAAGAAAAGAAAAGGCTTACTGTTACAAGTGAGGAACACTTAGCTTAACTAACTGAAATTTGGATGTTTGCAAATTTCTATAACAATAGCGAAAATATTTCTTTTTTTTTTTTTATTCTTCTGATCATTTTATGATTATATTTTGTGCTGAAATGTGTAATGCTTTAGTTATGGTCGGCAAAATATGAGGAATTTCTGATCTTGTATTCTTTGAGTTTTCTGTTGATGACCAAGGTAAATGTGTATGTATACTCGTATGGACAAGATCCATGGCACTGTTTTTTTAACAGAAATTCTTACACTATTTTCAAACCTTTGGATGAGGTATGTGGAGAAGTTGAGATTAAATTTGACATGTGTAATAAATGTATGCTTAAGGCACTAGATTTAGTTCTAAGGGCTTTACCCTCCACTTTTGCATGTGCCTTTATCTAATCGTTTAAAAGTTGTGTATTGATAATAAAATAAATATCTCTTAACAGTATTTAGAAGGTTTGATTTACCTTTGAATGTTGGAAAATTTTAATATTGTATATGCTTGATTTCAAAATATGACATCATGAACTTGAATCAGACTTGCAAAATGCACTGTTCTTGTGGTTAATAGAATTTAATTATCATAAATTGTGTATTTTGAAATATACTTAATAAATATCCAGCCGACAATAATTTGTGTAAGTGGACATAAATTTTGTTACAAGAACAATATGCAGCTGGTAACCAACTTGTCGACAGATACTCTAGTAGGTATTTATCCCTATTGATTTTTAAAAATATATGATGAATATTCAAATTTCATGCATGAAGTCCCACACTTCATGCCAACAAGAAATATGTTGAGAATGATTATGGAGTAAATCCATGTTTAGTACACTCTCTTCCTATGGTTTCTGTATTGCTTGTTGTATAGTAGAATTTATGACATTGATATTGGACAAGAACTGCAAGGTTAAGTGTCTGATGGGAAGGATTTTCTTGGTCATTCTGCAAAATGAGGCTTGAAGAAGAGAAAATATAACCCCATTGAAATGCTGAACTGCATTTGTATAATCAAAGAAAATCGTGGAGTGGGTGTGAGAAGAAACAGTGAAAGTCAGGGATTATAACAGGCATTGTTGGGTTTCCTCATCATGCTGTACTCAATGACCATGGTCCATTTTTGGGTTGTTGAAATAAAGAAAATAAATAAGGGAATAAACTCTTTTGTTGCTGCAAAACTTGTTGATGCATTGGCGCAGTTTAATCTTTTTCTTGTGACATTTTCTATAATCAACAACAGTCTTGTTATAATGGAAGGCTGTTTTACTAGTACCTCTTTCTGTAACACAAAGACACAGCTCAAAATATTATATTATTAGGATCAGGCAATTGCATTTCTATGTGACTGAATTAGGGAGCTGGCTAGTGCATTGTTACTGAAGCTTGGATGAATATAATGCAGTTGAAAAAAGCTTCTGTTCCTATATATTTCCTTCCTCTCTTTTGATAATTTTATAATTTCAAAAGTAGAATGGTTTTAAGGAAACTCTTGTATGAAATTCAACATTTAATTTATATACATATCTGTTCAAATGCTCTTCTGCTGGTTTTAGGTTAGGAAATGATTTAGCTGTATTTTCTATTCAATTTTGTACACACAATGATACAACCTTTTTTTTTCCCTGAGATGTAAACTTAAGAAAGTGAACTCTGATGTCTTGCAGTCACAAATGATTCTAATAGGACTGAATTGTCTCCTCCACCTACTAGACAAAGGTCTGAAGCAGATAAATTTGTTGATGGTATGGACTTCGGTGAGCTTTGTAATGACTTTGAGTGCATAAGTAGCCCCTTAGTAGAATCTACAGCAAGGCAACTTGTTCGTGATATCCTGGAACTTCGAGAAGGCAATCGTGCTCTTGGAACCTTTGCAGTTTCTGTCAAATACAAGGTATTTTTCTATCCTTCTGGGATTTATGTTGATATGTTTTCTATAAATTGTCATGTCAATTTCCTAAACAATTACCTCTTATGTAAAAGTTTAATGAAACTTTCTTGTTCTTTTTTTCTTTTTCCAAAGTACCAAATGCCACTCAGCTAACAAGTCGATACACTGGCGTATAAAGATTCCTAATACTCTAGGAGATCTAGAAATGCTTAATGTCAGTTGTAAAGACTATGTATAAAAGGGACAAACTCCTTCATTTTATCGATCAATAAAGCTCAATATTTTTTTATTTAAATTTCTTGTGTAATTGTAGCCGCATGTGATTTTGTTCACATTGTAGCTTTTGAAAACCTTTATAGTTTTAAGGGGACACTAGTCTTTCCCATTTAAGTAACAAAGACTCCAACACATCTCTAGCAATATTTTAGTCAATCATGAGTAAATACAGCCCATGTCTATTTTAAGACAGATGTTCTATATTTGTTTCTTAATATTCAAAATTCATGTTAGCCACCTATTTCTTTTTCAATCAATTAAGTTTTTGATGATAGCTTACATAAACATCTTTCAGATGGTACCAGGTTTGAAATCTGCTTTTATAGACTCAAACTTGATTTTTTTCCGTTGTGTGTTTCCAATTTGCCTATCGCAAAGCAGATTTTGTGTTTCCTTAGTTTCTAGTTAAATCTTATGTTTTCATAGTAATTGCAGGATCCAATCAGAAGTTTTTCCGGTCGTGAGAAATACAAGCGACCACTGTGGGCAACCAATGCTCTTGATAACCCTTCTGTGGTGAGGATTCTGTGTTGTCTTCATTTATATATTCAATGCATGAACATTTTCTCTGCAATACACGGACAGAGTTTCAAAGTGCCAACATATTGGCCTTCTGATTGCAAGTCACTGGCATTTCATAGTTTCATGACGTACTATCCCGAACCTTTTCTGTAAATGCTCATATTTACTCTCTTTCTCCTTCTGTGTGCACATAAATATGTTAGTAAACATATTCTTAACTCAGTTTGGAAGTAATGTTGCTAATTATTATGCCGGTTGTGATCCATCTAGTCCGAATTTTCTTTAAGCTCCTAAGCTATTTTTCATTACATTGCATTGTCTATTTTCTTTGTTTTGATTTATTAATTTTCAGTCAGTCTTTGATTTTACTTCTTGTTGAAACAGACCGTGCAAGAAATGAAAATGCTGTCAACAAGTGTTCTCAGTATTAAATGGACGATCAAGGGGAAGCCAAAGTCTATTATTGCTAACTTAGGAGGAGGAGATCTCATAGTGAAAGTTAATTCGAAGTTCACGTTGAACCAGATTAGTGGGCAAGTGATTGAGCATGAAGAGTTCTGGGATCTGTCAGCTTCATCATTTATCACTGAGGCATTTTTCTGGGCATCACGTCGTGTTTATGCCACAACTGAGGCCGGAAAAGACTTGGCCGATCTCTTCAAAAACTTGAAGAGCCAAATTTCAACTGAACAAGAGAACTTGGGGATTTATCCAGACCCTTCTGGTGATCCAACAAAGGTGAGATCTAGTTGGAGTTATCTTGAGAGTTCAGCTTAAAGGAACTTTTAGAAGTTAAGCTTCGATTAAAATCTATTTAGGGTTCGTTTGGTATAGAGGTGTTGTGGTTTTAAAACCAAATAAAAGCACTAACTGTAGAGTGAAAGTATTGAGGATTTCATTATAAACACTTAGCTCTAGAGTAGAAAGTTTGTTTACCAAACACTTTTAGTGTAGTGAAAGTCCTGTTTACCGAACACTTTAAATGTTGTGTTTTCAAAACACAACAGAAGCACCTCTAATACCAAACGGGTCCTTACTATGCTATTGAATTGGCAGGCAGAAAATTGATGCTAACATACAAGTATTTTAAATTACCATTTTCATTTTCAAAATGAATGTCAAGTGAAAATTGCCTGCAATTCAGATTGTCTCGAATTACAAATGAAAATTAGTGAAGAAACATGTACTTACAAAATCATATTCACATTAAGTTACAACTTGAAACAACTCCACAATTTTGAATTATACTCTCGTCTTATCAACTGACTTGTTGCATCATGTTATTTGATTTTGATTCAGTTCTTCCAAAGGGATGACGGCTTCCAAAGAGATTTATACCAAATTGCACTATTTCTGGCAGTCCTCTATTTTGTTGTACAGTTCTTGAGGGCAACCTTGTAAAATCAGCAATCCGAAAATTTGCTATTATATTTATATGATTGTAATTATCATATTTACTATCACATTGTACGAGTATCATTCAATATAGCACTATAATCACATCAAACTCCTTTTGGTTCGTTATATAATCATTAAACTTGTTTAATACTTGGATAGTCTTTCCTATAAAGTTGAGAAAAGGGCAAGGTTGCACTTTGTTTGTATCAAGGTCCCTTGAAATATATATACATATGCAGAGAAATAATCTAGTGGGTCAGATTGTATTGATTCACAGCTTCAACTCAGTTCACAGGATATTATAAAATTGTATCAGGTACGTAATTGCTCACTACATGAAGAACAATGTCGCCCATTAAAATGCAGTGTTACAAGATCTCTCTTTTTCTTTTCATAAGATCTATCTTGTAAATCAATTGGCTTGCAAAATTTAGATCCAAAACTCCATTAATATGATTAGTAATTCATTCTGGTGAACTGCAACTGAGGCAAACTTATAATCATTGACAATTTTGTCTACATGGGTCAAGGGCCACTTGTTATCTATGATAAATTTTATGAAACTTAGCAACACCCTTGTAAATTTAGGAAGGTTTATAATAATTTTCAAATGAAATTATCTGTGAATACACAAAAAGGAATATATCCAAAATAAACACTTCACTTGCCAGAGAAATGTTGCAAAAGAAGAATACAAATGGAAAAAATCAATTAATAGTTTGTATTCAAGAATAAATTAATATCACACAGTTTCTTCCATTTTACAAACTATGGTACAAAGAAATAAAGAGAATGCAAATAATTTTGTCCAAAAAATCTAATGTATCCTAAAACTCTGCAGCAAAGCCAATAATACCGACAGGAACATGTATGTTCTTCCAACTGTCGAGTTAAAAGCTGAAGAAATATTGTGACCGCCAACAGAAAACTCCTGGCCAGATTTTTCATCCTTTATTTTTATGCTAGAAGAACCTAAAATAAAAACCATAAAGACTTTATATGTCAGGTCCCGGCATAATGAATTAATAGGCATTAGCTTCTAAAAGCTACAGAGCTTCCTATAGATGGCCAGAAATAGAATGATAGAGAAGCTACATGCAAACATGCACAAATAATGGAAAGATAATTACAGTTGATCAATAATGATATACTCGGGAAAACTTGCCTAAAAAATTTAACCACCATTTGTTTATAGCATATATGTCAGTAACATAATGATCTGGAAAGGGAAAATTGGCTGAGAACATCTAGAGTGATTACTTTACAAAAACTCTGCTTCACCCATCTTTCTCTTAATATCTCATCTATGTTCCTTTCCATCAGTTTTACAGTCAAACAGGTTTCGATATAATCAAAAGGGAGCAATTGCTTACTGATACTTGTTCCAGCTTAAAGTGTCAGTAAAAAATAAGATTAATTAAGGGTCTTTTATAGAATCACTTTATACAGCAATTTCATTAATTTTACTATCTTCGTGCACACACAAAAGGGTATACTTCACTAACCTCTCATTAGCCAAGCACTAAAATTTGAAGAACCCAGGGCTATCCTTAGTAAGCATGATGAAGAATTTCAAAAATTCTTATTCAATAAAAGACATAATATGCATAAGCTAAGATCTAGTATACCATACATATCCACAAAGACAGCCAATCCTAATCAATTTCAGGTTACATGCTAATCATTGTAGCTTTGGCATATATAAATGCTCAGAGCACAATAACCATATATTTGGAGGAAAAAGAGGAAGCAGCATATAAATATTGCATTAAAGAAAATACTCACAGTTGTAGTCCATCCATCCAATTGTCTGGTCTTCTACGTCATACACAACTAGCTTATTGGAAAGCACCAAATCTGCATTCAAAACAATGGTAAAAGTCAATGGAAATCTGCTTTCAAAACAATGGTATGAAAGGAAATACTGTGTGCAACCAATCGCTTGCATAAAATCCATCATTTACAGAAACAGAAACTTATATTTTATTTTTAATCCTGTTTGAGCAAATGGAAAAATAAAATAGTGCAGCTAAGCCCCCAGAATTAGGAGTTCAGACCAGTAAATATCATAACAATTTAAGTGCATTTTTCACAGTTTCAGTGCTTATCTCACAAGTATAATACGTGGAGAAGTTTTCTGGTAATCAAAAACATTCTGCTGACTTATCCTAAAGCATTTTAATTAATCAGGAAACTTTTAGGAATCAGGTGTGCATAACTTAAGGCTGTAACAGTGATAGTCACTAAACTAAGTTTAGGATTGACTGGTATATTCCTCTACCTAGATTGATTAAACCAAAAAAGTCTAGACTGTACCTCCCAATAGAATCATCTGCTTCCCGTCATTAGACTCTAGACCACCATTTTGCCAACCAATGCACCAAACATCCTCCTGAGTAAGGTCATAAAAAAAAATTGTAGATTAATTAAAGGACCATCAAGGAAAATAAAATGAGAATTGTAATCATTATAAAAAATAAAACTGTGCAGATAATGCTCCAATACATTTAGAAAAAAAGTAAAAAGAAAACTTCCAAGAGAAACATGAGCTCCAAATCTAGTTTTCTGGTCCTAACAAATAAAGACCAGATGCAACTAAATACTGATAATGATGAATATTAATAGATGATAAGTGGCTCCACAGTAAAGACTTTAAGGAAAACAAAATGTACAAAAGGGTGAACAAGCTGGGACAGCTAGCTTAAGACAACTTTATTCGTTTTTATGTTATAACAAGTAAAGAATTTTATATATAACTTGATGAGGTTTCGAAACCTTTCAAAATTCAAAATCATGAGCAGGCCATTCAAGATATTTGTTGAAAAAATTCTAAGAAACTACAAATGAGTTACTTTTACGAAAGCCAACAAACTTAACAAATACAAGCAACACCTAAATTGGATCCCCAGCAATACAGCTAGCAACACAAATTTTAGACCAAAAAAAGAATTAAAACTGAGTATTTCTACTATACATTTTCATGAATTAAATGGATTGATAATATAATTTCTGAGAATTTAGAAGGGTACACTCATCATCTATCTGATATTATTGAGATGTAGACAACAAAAGAAAGGTGTTTGTTTAACAAGTGCTTCAATCTCCAATCCAATTACAGAATAGAACCCCTACAAGAGTATTTCAGTCAATCACTTATTATATACATACTAAGTAGGAAACAAATATGAACAAGTCAGCTGATCGCAAGCCAAAGCATAGCACATTACAATTCTTAATAGAATTCTAGAAAGAGCTTTACTTACTTTAATTTTGAACAAGTATTCATGAGGGTAAATGGTCAAAGAAAGAGAACCCTTGAAAACAAATGTAACAGTAGGAAATGAATCATCAACACTGCCATAAACACAAGAAAAAGAAACAACATTAGCAAGATCTGAAATAAGTCTAGTAAACTACTTGACAAAGTTGCTGATGCAAACCTAATGTTCAGTAGTTCAATGCATGAATGCTGATTGGTAAAACACCGCTTGATAATATGAAGAATGCATCAAACAAGAAAGCTCTTTTAAACTGAAGTTTCCTTACAACCACAATAATGTTTAACATAAAGGAAATAACCACTATTATTGTAGCGATATCCCTCTTCAGATACAATTTTATTGCCTGAAAAATCATAACTTGGTACCTTAAATTTTTAACAAGGGTTTACAAGCAGATACAAGAACAAATATAAGAGGTGACCCTCATGGAACTTTGCAGATCAAGAAGCTACTGGACCTCAACCTCCTCATCAGCTAGGACAACTTTGATGGAGTATTTATCCCTTTCCCATTTTAATTTTTTCATTTGAGGTGGATCATTTTAGTACATGTTCAGTAAATCATCCAACTTATCTCTATAATGATTGTCCACATAGATAAGAAATTGAAAGGAACAAAATACTGAATCTCCAATGCTGCCAATATCTCTCTCATTTCACTATATGCAGGATTTGAATAAGAGGATTACAACTGCAGCAGTTGTGACTTCTCAGTGAACACATCAATTTCCTGAAATTTCATCCATGTTTAAGTGCACTAACCCACTAGTATCACTCATAAAGACCAATATTCACTAATCTAAATGAATCCATTTTACCCATTCTCTCATGTCCTCAAACAACCGGAAATTATTATGTCAGATCAGTGAGATTCAGCAACTTGTTTGAACACAGTACAGCTTATTTATCGGTCCCTAATATAGCAGAATCACTTACATTTACCACCAGCTGAATCATTTTATTTTTATAATTAAAATACCAACAATAAGAGAAAGCATAACCTTATAAAATGGCGGGAAATGAAAAGATTATTCGCTTTGGGGAGGGAAATTATTTGTGAGATATGTGCCAAGGAGCTTTTCCCTAACCTTTATAGATCATGCACCACTAAGATGCCTCTTTTCATTCTTATGTGGTCTCATCCCATCCGCCATGGACTGGACATGGAACTTCAATTTTAGGAGAAACTTGAATGCGAGAGAAGTCCAAGTGTATGCCATTCTTTTGTGCTTGATTGATAATGTCAATTTTGATTAAAGGGAGGACAAAAGAATTTGGAGGCTTGAAGCATCTGGTATGTGTTCTTGCAAATGTTATTTTAATAAGTTTTGTGAGGATAGTCCTATTGAGGCTTTCACCAAATTCAAAATGGTTTGGAAGGCCAAAGTTCCTACTAACGTTTTGCAATTTTTTGCATGGGCAATGGTTTGAGGTAGAAAAAATACAGATATCGTCATGCAAAGAAGGTACCCAATGATGAATTTAAACCCATGTTGGTGAGTTTAAAGTCAGAAGCATGGAGAGACAGAACATCACTTGTTTCTTCACAGTCCAATTGCTTAAGCAAGGAAGCTAAGATAAGTTGGGTTGCTCCAAGATTTTGTGAACATCTGGAAATGGAAACAAGGCCAAAACATTGCAGAAATGTGCTGTGTTGGCCCTTCTTTAGGTGATTTGGCAAGAACAAAACGACCGTATATTTGCCGAGAAAAAGAGTAAGTTGAGCAGCCTATGGGATAAAACTAGATATTTGGCATCTCTTTAGGCCTCTGTTTCAAAAGATTTCAAAGACACTTCCTTTTTCTTCATCCAACTCAACTTGAAGGGGCTTTTTAAACTAGGTGGTTTTTCTAGAGAGTTCTTTTTTAAAGCAAGGGTCAGGGTGGTTTTGGTACATACTGCACAGATAGATTCAAAAGCTAAATGTTTTTGTATGGTTGTAGAACATACATCAAGTTATTTTAGCCGTGTTCTGCAGACACCTGGTCCACCTCATTTTTTTATTACTAATAGATTTTTGTCTGTTTCCTAGCAAAAGAAGAAGATAAAGCATAATCTGTTGTTTTATCAAGACCATATTTACAGTTTTGACTAATTAAACTAACAATAAACAAGAGAAACTAGATCGTTTGACCTCATGAGATTTCAATTTTCAAATACAAAAATGACAGTGGCAATAATAATAATAATAATTGCTAGAAATAGAAATGCTTACTTTTCACTGAACTGAAAACAAGAAAACTGGTCCTCAACAGTATGCAATTTCAGTCCAGGCTGCCGAGACATAATCTACATTATGGAAAAAAGAAATACTGTGTAAACATTATAGAATAAACATACTCCGTAAGTATATAATTGCAAAAAAAATAAGCATCAGAGAGTTACAAGTTGCACGTGCCTTACTCATTATTGAATCATAAAGCATTGTTGGAAGATATGCCAAGGTTGTACCACTGTCTATTATTGTCCCTTTCTGATCTCCAGTGTCAAGTATAGATGTTGGAAGTTGCAAAACATCGCCACCCACCTGAATTCCCTCCAGAATAACATTGTAATGTGGCCTACAATTGTTAATAGCTTTTACATGAGAACCAAAAAAAATTAAACATAGAAGTGATAAGACAACCCCGTTGCCAACCAGGTTTCAAGGACCGATAATAAGGATAAAATTGGCATAACACAGCATAATCACTGATACACACTGACCAAGAAAGAGTTTACACATCAATTGTATTCTCTCTTTATACATTTTTTATACATAAATGCTCCCCGGAATTCAAGGTAATCCATCATAGGGAGCCAAGAGCTAATAAACGCTCCATAGTGAATACACTACATCACGTTTTGCAAGATTTAGATTACAACTAGTACAATTATCAACATAAATGTCAATTCAAATTGCAGACATAATCTTCATATTCTTACATACATATAAGGTACTAAACGTTCCAATCACTGCTCCAAATTACATCATAATACATGGTCCAAGGTCAGTCATTACAAACTCCACCAATTCAATGTCATTGATTATGGATAAATCACAAAAATATAAGGGGCCTAATATGGGAGACAATATTTTGTGTCAATCATTAGCAAGTGGAAAATTAAAATTCTCCAGATCACTACTCCATACCCATTTGGTCACACAGATAGTGAGTCTTAAGTTTTTCAATTTAGAGGAAACAAAAGCAAAAAGAAAACTCAGTAATGGTATTAGTCAATAAAACAACAGTAGAAATTGAAAAAAAAAAAACAAAAGAAAATGTTTGTTTTTACATACATATGTGGTACCAATGGAGTTGTTTGAACTTTTGGTGACACAACATTTCCGATGGCAAAGATCCCACCTCCTTTTACAACATCCAAGCAGTGTGCAAACTCCTTTTTGACCTTTCCAGCAGCTGCCAGCTGTGAAAAAATGGATGAATTGGCTTGTCCAAATCCAAGTATCCCATCAACTGCTGCATCAGTAGATGAGCCCAGGTCCCCAGATTGTTTATCTCCACAACTGTCAGAAAAAGTAAATGTTTTGAATGCATAGAAGCAACATCATAGAAAAAGTTTATGCAAACTGAAGAATCATGATTCTGAAGCACATACAAAAGCCTGACCAGAGCTCTCAAAAATTAATACTCATTATAAGCATGCATAACATATTGGGAACAACAGATAGGAAACAGAAACTGTCTAAAAATTTAAAGAACTGAAGAAATATTAACGTAATCAATAATATTAACTTAATAAGTGAAAGGCACTCAAAGAAGTGGGAGAATACCAACTTAGAAGAAGCTAGGAACCAAGTCTAAGAATGTGATCTTATTTTGCATCTCATAGGATGCAAATACTGATGGATCTACAATTAACATTGTCAAAATAGACGAGTAGCACGCGATAGCATAAGTTTCCTATAGCAATATATGTAAGTAAGATCCATTTTTGAAAGGGCTCCACACAATTTCTTTTTAGGATCCAATACCTTTTTTGCTTCATAAGATAGCCAATGAGCCAAAGTCAAGGGCACTTGGAAGGCTCTTAGAAGAAAGATAAAAATTACATCAAAACCTCCCTTGTGGGGGGGTGGGGGAGTATTTTAACTGCATAAAAATGTTCATTAAGACATTATTCAAGAATCTGTCTTACATGTAAAAACAAGCAATTTTTGGTTAAAATATGAATTTCATTTTAGTGAGCAAACCATTCTCACTTAAAAAGAGCAATTATTTTGTCACAGAACATCAGTAGGAGCACGGTCAAGCCAAACAGGAACAGAAAATCAATAAATAGTTGCCTTGTGAGTGTTGACTTGTGTGATACACTCAACAAAAGTCGAAAATCATTTTTTATTTTAACCAGTTTTAGTTTTAACTTAATTACCAGATTAAACAATTCGGATGGAACTAGGTGTTTATTATTTCATAGGCAAGAACTAAATTCTTTTACATTTTTTCAGAACACAAGTGTTCCCTTTCTTTCTTCACAGTGAACGGGAAAAACTATATGAGATGAACGTGTGTTTTTAAAAACTGGTAAGTATATGTCATATGAGATTTCCTAGAATCGTTAACTAATGCCTCAGTGGTCTAATATAGTTTCATTCATTATTGAAAAACAATATTCCAGACACGTTACCACATTCCAATATCATTACACATAGACAAAGTGAAGCATAAAACATGTGGCTGGAATTGGCTAGGTCAAACCTAAAGCAAGTGCACAAGCAACATTGACCACGAACCTTTATAATATTACGGATATAGGAGTCTTCCTTTTTCAATACCCGCAATATAACCTCTAATTAACTATACCACAATCCTAGACCATAAAAGATGAGCATCATTATCAGACCAGTACACACATCAACATGAACCAACACCTGCCTGTTTTAAGCATGATACAATAACAAACTATGGTGTCTAGCGTATTGACTCACCCAAATATTATAGTCGAATTCATTGGCTCAGTTTTAAGATTTCCAGTCACTTGATCCAGTTGTATAAAATCCTTCACAAAGTATCCAGAAGTTGAGCTTCCATCTCCATAAGTAACAGTGTACAGGCAACGGGCACCAGGATTGCAACCAGGGTACCTATTGTCATATGTAGCGTTGCAAAAAACATCATTACATTTAACCTCGCCCGAAGTTTTAGATTGAGCTGGATCGAACAATGTCAGTTCTATCTGAAATAAAATATCACAACAATGAATATGTAAGAATAAAGGGTGATTATTATTCAATAAATCAAATAACAATAAAAATTATATCCCTTGAGGTTACATGTGCTATTATTAATTGGACCAGATGTGAACGAATCAACAAAGTTCAGTTAACAAAACATACACCAAGATCACTCTTTGTGGGACACTTGCTGCAGCCAGCACAATTCACCCATAAAAGGTCACTTCCTGTATCAACTTGAACATAATAATCCCTTGCTGGCGTTCCAAGGCCAATCTTAGTAAAATAAAGCCTGATCAAAAAAGCAAGTGACTGTTAACACCTAAAATGCACCAGATGAGCATGTTTATTCCTATGTGATTTCTTACTATTGAGATAGCATATATAAGCATGGAATAAACAACAGCCTTAGTCATATGCATGACAGTAGGAGACCGACAATATTTACTTGGCAGACCAACTAAGCAGTTTTCTACTTCAATTGATTCATATCTTCTCAATTTTTCAGTTAAAAACCAGCAGTGATAATAATATTCACAAATTTACTTTTCTTTCTATTTTCTCTAAAACGGAATAAAGGATTAAAATATTGACACCCACACAGAGAGAACAAGAACATTAAAGATGGGGAAAGACATTACTATGTGACAATATTAATGAAGATACTATATCAGCTATTAGTTGATCATTTTAACTCAACCCAATAGTACAACATTAAAAAAAATTTATAAGAACTGATATTCACCATAGCCACCATGAAATCGAAAATAAATAGAACAAAGTTACATACAATTAAATTAAATAAAATAGCAACCCTCAACAAACCAATTTCAACTGATACTATCTTAAACATTCATTACTTTCTACATAGAGAAAATACACGCACATAAGCATAAACAATAGATAAGCATACGAATCAATACAAAGAGAGACATTGTGGATCCAAGTTAAACATATATATAACACCAAAAAAATACTGTATCATAATATATATATATGTGTGTGTGTGTGTTTATGTATTAACACTAGGTTCAAAAGCAAAAATCCTACCAAACCTAGAGCCTTTAGTCACTAGAACAGGTGGGATATAAGATTCCAATTAAGTGCCTTCAAGATGATCATTATTGACCATATAAACATTTAATTGTATATACGTGTACGCGTAGCCCAATATCTTTCTCAAAGGAACTAGATGCAGCCGTATTAATCATAAAAACATAAACAGCATTCCACCTGCTTTTCTCCATACATATACACATCCAAATGCACACAAAAACATAACATTAACCCAAGATATTTCATTTCTCTTAGTTCAAAGAGTGTTAATCTAAAGGCCTACAACTAAATCATAATTCACCTATATAAATAAATAAATAAATATATATACAAGAGAACAGAGGGAGAGATTCCAACCCACAAAATCGTATATGCTAAAATCTTACTTCAAGAAACCAAATCCAGTTGCAATCAATCCAAAAAAAAACATAAATTATACTTATATGCATAAAATTTCTCCATCCATGTTATTGCATTTGTCTAAGCTTAAAGCTTATTAATCTAATGGCCTGCAACTTTATCATAAATTGTGTATAAAAAAAGAAAAAAAAATGTACATGCTAAAATCTAAAATCAATCACAAAAATAATAATATTAATAATAACACAAACATAATGAAACCCACATACATGCCACAAACACCAATATTTACTTTTTGTGTGTCAGTCAGTTCAACCGATAAAAGTTTTCAAAAATTTCTCAAATTTGGTAAAATCTCTCGAGATAAGACATGAGTTTAAAAATCCAGCTCGTATCTGAATTTAAAATAATGTTAATAATATGAATATCTACCAAATAAAAATTAAATTTAAAAAAAAAAACAAACAAACAGACCCAGTAGAAGAGGGATGGCCATTGCCACCTAATTCAAGATCAAAGGAAGAGAGCATTCTAGAATGACGACGAGCATCATGCTGTTTCAATGCACTCAACGTTCTGCCGCCTCCCTTGAACTTATGCTCCACTTCGAACACCATGTTTCCCATAACACTTTCAACGGCCACCAACGCCACCGCCCAACAAAAAACGGCCACCAATCTCCGCCCCTTCATCACCATCGCCACCGCCACCGGGCCCCGTTACCTTTTTTTATTTCAAATCTCTACAGATTTGATTCTTTTCTTTTCTTTTTTGCGTTACTTCTTCTGGGTAATTATGATTTTTCCAAATCTTTTTTTGGTTTTTGTTTCTTTTGGTGGGGGCTATGGCGTTATGGGAAAAACGAAGGCAAAGGCAAGGCCTTGAATATGAAAGGGAGGAAAGAAAAAAAAAAGTTGATGGAAAGAAAGAGAGTAAATGAAGAGCGCGTTTTCAACGGCAAACGACACGAATGACTTGGTGTTTTGTTTTAAAAGAATTTTCTTCCTTTAAGATTTATAAATTAAATTTCTTTTGTATTTTCAAATTAATTTGTTGCTTATTTTTAGTAACTCGCCTTTGCCCTTCTTTTGTCTCTCTCTCTCTCTCCCTTTTTTTTTTTTTGCAAAGGCTTCGCTTTCGCCGCTGGAAATTTTGAATAATTGAAATTCTCTTTCTTTGCTTTGCTTGCCTTCACGTGTTGTCTTTGCGTTTCGTTTACTTTATTTAATATTTTGTTTGGATATTTTCATTAAGATCCTTCTTTCAAAACAAAATAACATTAAGATCCTTAATGTTAAAGAAGTAGACATGTAAGTCTCCCATGCTCTCGTAATTTTTAGTACATACTTTGATATTATTCTTTTAGGGTAAATTGTTTTTATTCTAAAGAAGAAAAATAGCAAAAAATATGTTTTATAAACTAGTTCGTGTGTACATAAAAAGAAAATACTTTGTGTAAAATATTCATAGAAAAAAAATTTGCTTTCCACGGTAAATAATTAAAGACATGTAATTTCTCTTTTTAACACAAGATTTTTACAATATTCTTTTTAAAGAAAATCTTATTTTCAAATATTCTTTTTCTTTTTGAAAAACTTTTCAAATACTCTATTAATCACGTTTTTTTTTTAATCTTTTTAGTATGGAGTTATTCTCGCACATGGCATGACACGTATAAAAGTAATTTTAAGAGTTTCATTCTGCATATAACTGCTTAACACTTAAATGAATAGACACTAATACAAGACACATCTTATTAAACGTGAAGAAACATTAGAAACCACCCCTAATTTATTTATTTGGAGTCATCTTTTTTTTTTTATTCTCGTCTTCCCATCGTGGCATAACTTTTGACTTTTTGATTCTTTAAAATAATCAATTGACTTTTTTTTTTAATACAATAGTTCTAATATTGGTCAATAAACACATCTTTAATTAGAAATTATTATTTTTTATTTTTTACAAATCAAATTTAAAAATATTATTTAAAATATAAAACCGAAAGGTCTTCTAATTTCCTTGACAAGTAGACTTATGGTTAAAAGAAATAACACAAACACATTTAATAGAATATTTTCCCCTTGTTTGTGGGCTCGGATTACTTGTAACAATTTAGATTTTGCCTATCCCTCCAAAATCCTAATTTAAGTGATATAAAGGTAAATGTTGAGGACCTCAATGTAAACATCCCTTTTACTTCTTGCACTTTGTGTAATAAAAAAAAATAGAGAGAGATACTTGGTTTTGAAGTCATCTAATTGACTTGTTCTATTGTTTGGATTTCGCAACTTTTTTATGGGTATGCACTAACTAATTAATTGGGTCCGACTAACTTGAAAGATTATAAATTATAATAGTTATTATAAATTTATTTAATGTAATTAAAATTTTTTATTTATTATTTTTTTTAATAATTCCCCTTTTAAAATAATTGAGATTTAAACACCAATTTATTATTATATCATATAAAAAAAATTGATAAGAATAATATCACATGTACAAAATTTTATATCCAATGAATGTGAATTTTAATGTATAAATTAATTATTGATAATTTAAAATTATAAGATTTACTAAAAAAATAGTAAAATTTGAGCTTTTAACAAATGTCAAGTGTATTTTATTTTTTCTCTTTTGGGAGTAATTATTTTTAAATAATTATTAGGCGCAATTATTCTTTACGTGTAGGACTGTTATTTTATATTTGTAAAACTTATTTGATCTGAATATTTATTAATGTATAATGTGATATTATTCTAATTATTGTATAAATTAATATACCTTCAAAAAAAATTATCAAATAGTACAAATAAACTTTATATAAAATGTGAAAATTATTATTTAATGTCATATTAAGTGGCAATTTGTAATTAAAAAAATTAGTAAATTATAATTATAAATTTAAAATAAACCAATAAAACAATTAATTATATTGGCAGGATTTGGTTTATTTTTTCACCGAAAAAATATGTCCTTATGCAAAATAAAATGAATAAATTTGGAGTGATTTTTTTATGAATGTAAAATAATGTTTTATGCCTTTGTGTTAAATAAAAGGTAGAAAATATGTACTTTTATATTGTATTAATTCAAGATTTGTTGTCAACCATTTTCATATCTTAAAAATATAAAAATTCATTTTTAAATTTAATTTTTAGAAAATAACTATAAGAAGGAAACAAATTCTAAAATTACCAAATGGCCAATAAAAAACGTAATCCAAATAGAATTTATGTGTTTGATGAGACACCTCAACTTAATGTCCAAATAAAAACTTTAATGTACCAATAATTGTTTGGTAGCTCTTATCTTTTAAATCAAGATCACATGTCATGTTTCTGATATTATCTATATTCATGCAATTAAATACTTTTTACCTATTTTCAAGCTACTATTTTCTTGTTTTAGGACTCATTTATATTTGGATATCCAATTTAGATGTGGGTATTTGTCAAACATTCAAACATTTTTAGTTTTTCTATTTTATTTTTTTTCTCGTATTGCAATATGCAATTTTTTTATTCAATTAATAGTATTTATGACACATTTTATGTAATTTTTAGAAAGTTAAATTAATACACTTTTAATAATTCAGTTGTAACTAGACATACATAATTAATGTATTGTAATTAATGTATATTTAAAATTTAATCTTAATCATTAAATATATTAATTTAATAATTTAAAATTTGTATAATATGTTGTGTTAAAAATATCTAAAATATTATCTTTGAAACTCAAAAGTCAAAACTTCAAATATGAACTATTGAATGTGCTTTACCTTTTCTTTTTTTTTTAAATAATTTTTTATTCAAATATTTAATTGAAACTATTATTAAATTAAATTTTATCTCTATCTTTATATGTAATTCCAATGTCTTATCTGCACGTTATTATCTATATCCATGAATCATGACTTGGTATTTTGTTTATATCGAAATATAATTAAAAATTCTCCAAAAGAGATAGAAATAGGAAAATAATCCGAAAGTTAATATTACTAACTTACAAGACATTAAGACAACGCCCTATTATCTTATTATAAAAAATTAAAAAAAAGACAAGACCCTCTAATGTGAAGGAAACGAATTTTTGTTTAATGTTATAAATAGACTACACTTTATTTCTTTATTAAAGGATGTAAGTATTATGTATCTTATATCTTAATATTATAATGTTATAAATTAATACAATATTAATTTTTTTTATAACTGAAGGTTATTATAATGTTAACAATTAGTACAATATCAACTCTATTATAATATTATGAATAAGTACAATATCACTTTTTCAATCGAAAAAAAATAAATATCGTTCATAATTAAAAACATATTACAATTTATAAATCAGTACAATATTAATTATTTATATAAACAATCTTTGCAATTGAAAAAAATATTATAATTTATAGATTGATACAATATGTCAATATCAATTCTCTCTAACGTCCAATATCAACCTCCTATAATAAAAAAAAATAAACAATTTTTTCAAATAATTGAAAAGACTTTAATTAAATTTGAACACAACATCTCAATAATTATAATAACGACACCAACTACTACACCACAACATGGTCGGAATAATGTACATATTTATTGAAGCTCACAAAATGTGACTTTGATATATAATATTATATATTCCGATTATTTATTTATTTATTTTGTTGAGAAAAAAATGACCCTTTTAATACTATTGAGAATATGTTACAATAACAAAAGCCAACGACATAATCCACTGGTATTTAGACAAAAGCATCGTTATCTTTTAAGTATTTTTTCTAAGAATAAGTGTTAAATAAAAGGATTTGTGTTTTCAAAGACTTAGAAAAGTAGATGACAACAAATTTCCGATGCTTCCCACGAACGAACCATTTATTTATTTATTTATTATTGTTGTTGTTGTTGAAAAGCACTTTTTTATCATTAAAAATATGCTTTTATAGAAAATGACTTGGTTCGTTTTCAACTTAAATAATATTCACGTCGCCTTATAATCGACTCAATCGGTATTGATTGATTAAATTTATTAAAAAAAATATAAGTAATAATATAGCTAAAATATTATTATTTAGATTTTTTATGCTTTTTTATAATAATAACTAAAATATAGCTAAAATATATAGTAATGATTGGTTAAAAAGGAAATATGAGTTTTATGCTTATTTATAATAAAAACATTCTTTATTTTTAAGAAAACAATATATCGTAAAGAATTTAGATTTTTCTTAAAATTATGACTCAAAATAAAAACTAATCTTTTTAAAATAAATATATAAAGTAAGATTCAATTAAGAAATTTTAAAATATTATAGCCTGTTGTTTATGTAATACAACAATTCTTATTTTCCTCAAAATGAACTCATCTTCTAATTTCATTATTCTCGTTTCCCTCCCAATGAACTCGTCTTCTAAATTCGTTGTGAACAAAAGTTTATTAAAAATTTATTTTTAATATTAATATTAAATTTTCACTTATCAGTTTAAAATTATAAATTAAGTGGTAAATTAATATAGTATTAGAGTTAAAATTTTAAGTTTAAAATTCTATATTTTTGTTTTTAATTAATTTTTTACTTTCTTAAAAACAGAAAATTCACTTAATTCAAATCTAATCAAATTCACATTTTATATAAGAGAGACTGTTACAAACTTATTTTTAATATTAATATTGAACTTTCATTTATTAACTTAAACTTTTGAATTGAATGATAAACTAATAAAAAAAATAAAACTTATGATAAAATATAATATCTTTTGAATAATTAAATTAGTAGCACTTATCATTTATCTTCTTTGCAACTCAAAATGAATTAAATCTCATTCTTTTATTATGGTATCTTAGTAGTTTTTTTTTTTTTTGAGCTAATTTATTATTGTTGAGGGCGAAATTGTCTTTCTCCCTCTTGAGGTTATATTAAAGTGAAAAACTTAAAGTTCAATTTAGAATCCTAATTTCTATGCACAGTGGAATAACCTGTTTATCAAGCAAAATAGTAAGAATCCAAAATAGAATATAAAAGAGTACAATATAACTTTACGTGGTTCGGCCAATTGCCTAAGTTCACGGTGGATCCAAGGATCCTAACCTCTCTTATTAACCCCCTAGAGATTTACAAGAAAAATTTAATGAAGAACCCTAAAAAAGACCTAATGTTTAGTGAACCATTGCTCTACCACAAGCAATGATCACCCAAACGACAGTTCCACTCTAGCGCACACAAGCACTTAGTGTCTACCCAGTTCTTTCCCTTTCTTAGAGTCTTTCTTGATGCTTAATCTAAAATAAAGAGTTTACAAGTGCTTATATAGGGTTTATTTCGTGCTTAGTAACCCTATTTCTTGTTGGAGTAAGAGTCCACTTATTTTAAAAGTCCAAAATTTTTTAAAACTTAAAATCAGGATCAAAATGGACTTTCTGTTGTGTCTGGCGTTGTGGCGCTTATCCCCGGGGGATGCGGTGCTGGGCATTGTCCTACCCATTGCCGCGACGCTTAGCCTTGGTGCCCCATCTGCGTGTTTTCTTCATTTCCTTTGCGTTTTTGAGTCTCATTTCACTTCCTCCTTCGTGTCCCACATGTCCTAGACTTCTCCATACTTGTCTCACACATTCTAGACTTCTTGTGACTCTTCCCATTGGTATTAATCTCAATTCTTATCCAACCAAGATTGTTGAAATCACCAAATCTCTAATAAACCCTTTCTTGATTCAAAATCTTCCAAATAAGAAGGCTTCGGGATCTGATCCATACTAATACTCTATCACCTAGAGTTGAGTCCAGTTAAGTCTCCACCAAGACTTAACTTTCCCCGGGCTAGTGACTTGTCTCTAAAGGCATTCGTACACCTTGCATAGGGTATGGATGCGTTGCACTCATTTCCAACCCTCATCACCTCGGTGAGCACGGTTTGGATGTTGTTTAGTGGTCTGCATTACTCCAACACCTCGGGTTGGGCCACTCATAGCCATCCCAGTAAGCACATAGAGCCCTTCATTGTGCTTTTCACCCTCAAACCTTATAAGTCATTTCTCTATCCTTAGTTCTTTTTTTTTTTGCTTTAACTGAATACCCTTCCTCATCGAGCTTGTCTAGGGATATCAAGTTCCTTTTTAATTTAGGAACATGCCTTACACCATGTAAGTCCCTAGTTTTTTCACTTTGCATCCTCAGTCTTATGTCACCAACTCCTATAATCTCATAAGTTATGTTATTCCTCATTAGATTTTTACCTCTCTTGACTTTATAGTTGGTAAACATCGATTTGTCGAGACACATATGGATGCTGCACCATAAATCTAGTATCCATTTGGTAGCGTACTTCCCCTTAAGACTACTAATGTGTCTACAACTTCAGTATCTTCCTTAGTATCGATTGCAGCCTACCCTCATTGGCCTTTTGATTTCGGACAATTCTTTACAAAGTATCATTCCTTATTACAAAGGAAAGACTTCTTGAATCTCCTTATTGATTGGTTGCTCTTTCCTCCTTATGTAAGCAATACTGCTCCACTCTCGGACTCAGATCTCTTTGTCAATTCTTTTGAGTTCGATAATACCTTGACATCATTCATCGTTAAAGACTCTTCACCATACAACAACATATCCACAAAACTCTCATAGTTTTTTAACAATGAACTTAACAGGATAATGGCCTTGTCTTCATCCTTAGTCTTGATGCCCAGTTGCTCAAGACTTATGATGATCTTGTTAAACTCGTCAATGTGGACTCTTAATGAAGGTTTCTTGTACATTGTTAGTTGATACAGTTTCTTTTTTATAAGAAGTTTATTTGCAAGAGACTTCTTCATATATAATACCTCGAGTCTCTTCTATAGCCTCAAAGCTATTTTTTTATCATCAACTTCTTTTAATACTTCGTCACTTAACGCTAAAATTATGATGCTATGAGCCTTTTTTTGAATCGTGTCTCAAGCTTTCTGCTTGGACTTTGAAGTTGTTGTCCCTTCGCTAGTTGAGGAGCTGACTTTCTCCAAGGCTGAGTCTAACCCTTCCTTTACTAGTAGAACCCTAACCTTCTTCCTCCTCCAAAGATTGAAGTCAGTCATCCCATTGAACTTCTTTATTTCTTGCTTGATTGCAACCATGGTTAAAATACCCTAGATGTGTATTATCAAACCTTTTGCTTTGATACCAATTTGTTGAGGGAGGAATCGCCTTTCTCTCTCTTGAGGTTATATTGAAGTAAAGAACTTCAAGTTCAACCTAAGAACCCTAACCTTTATGCCCAACGAAATAATCTGTTTATCAAGAAAAATAGTAAGAATTCAAAGCAGAATATAAAAGAGCACAACACAATCTTACGTGGTTCGGCCAATTGCCTATGTCCACGGTGGATCCAAAGATCCTAGCCTCTCTTATTATCTCTCTAGAAATTTTACAGGAAAAATCAAATGAAGAACCCCCAAAAGGACCTAATGTTTAGTGAACCATTGCTCTACCACAAGTAATGATCACCTAAACGACGGTTTCACCCTAACACACACAAGCACTTAGTGTCTACCCAGTTCTTCCGCTTTCTTAGAGTCTTTCTTAATGCTTAATCTAAAATAAAGGGTTTACAAGTGTTTATATAGGGTCTATTTCGTGCTTAGTAACTCTATTTCTTATTGGAGTAAGAGTCTACTTATTTTGAAAGTCTAAAACTTCCCAAAACTTGAAATCCGAAACAAAGTAGACTTTCTATCGAGTCTGGCACTGGGGCGCTGGGCATTGTGGCACCTATCGTTGCGGCGCTCAGCCCTGGTGCACCCTTCACGTGTTTTCTTCGCTTCCTTCACGTCTTTAAATTCCGTTTCACTTTTTTCTTCGTGTCCTACACGTCCTATACTTTTCTATATGTGTTTCACACGTCCTATACTTCTCCATACATGTCTTACATATTCTAAAATTCTTAAGACTCTTTCCTTTTATATTCATCTTAATTCTTATTCAACCAAAATTGTTAAACCATCAAATCTTCAATAATTATTATACGAAAAAACTATCAATAAACCTCTTTAAACATTTTCTATATGTTGCTTAATACGCTTTATAACTAATTTTGCATTCTCAAGTAAGTTTTTATTTAGATTATTTTCTTGCCTTCGACGTGAATAGGTTGAGCCATATCAATTATTGGCAGATCCTCTTCAACTTGAGCCTTCTCTTAATTTGGAACCTCAAGCACATCTTTACTAACTTCAAAACTTTCAAGTACAACTTTTTCCTTCACATGTCAAACATGAATTTCATTAGCTAAATAATATGTTTTTTCTCATTAAAATCAATTTCTTTCGAGATGATATCCTGGTAAGGTTGATTTAAGATTCTCAAACTCTAAACTTATTTAAGGTGACCTTTTAGTTGCTACCTTGTGGATTCTCCTTTTTATTTGTAATTTCATTTGTAAAGCTACTCTTGACCACGTCAAAGAAAGTATGGATGACCTATTTAATCGGACATGTCACCCTAATTTTTTTATTTTTTTATATTTTATGTCATTTTTTATTATTGTTTTTATTTTAGGTGATTTCTTTCTATTATTTTTATTTTAGGTCATTTTAAATTTTAACATTGAAAAGGCCGTGGCGCTCGAACATCAATTTTTATTTTCAGAAAGTCAATATCATAAGTTGTTGAGATCAATGAATCTATCTCGGCATAATCTAATCACAAGTTTCATAATGTTGTTTAAGGTGTAATTAAAAATGATCCCATTAGCATAGCATCTCTTTTGTTATATTGATTTGATTGAATGAAAATGAAATGATAACATGTAAATATCTTGCACTATGCATCTTACATTGTTTATGCAACATAAAATGTACTTGTAAAACGTCTAATTATGCATCATTAATTAATATGCAAATTCATAAAAATCTATATATTAATTATACTTTGGGTAGTTGGTAAATTTTAAAATTAGAGTTCGAATCTCGTTTTTTACAAATGAAGAATAGATTTCTCCAAATTTTTTAAGAGAAAATTAAATTTCTTTTGAATATAAATTTTAAAGCTAAGTCAAAATAAATATTGTAAATCTTAGTAAATTTGTGATATAATATTAAAGTTAAAAAAAAAACAATTACAATTTCACATTTGATGAGACAAGTGAAGCCTTTGGCTTTACAAAATATAGAAATGTGATGACAAAATTTATTCATTTGATATATTAATGATATTTTACTCATTCATGATGATATAAAATCTATATCGATAGTGACTATATAGTTGTTTAATCCATTATCTACAAAAGGATTTAGTTGATGCATCTTAATCTTTTGTCCATAATATCATGAAAGAAAATGACATCACCATTCATCACATCTAAAGGAATTCGATCTACATCATTTTGGCACAATTAGTTAAAACAACAACAACAACAACAACAACGTTGATGGAAAAAACTATTTTAAGATGTATTCATAAAATTAGTTAAAAGAAAAGAACAAAGAAAGTTTGCCTTTTATATCTACAATCTACAAACTACAAATTGTATTTCGATTTTCTAAAATATGGCTTTTGAATCGAAAATCAAACTTTCATTTAAAATCATGTCCAAACTTATTTCCAATTATTTTATCAATTACATTCATCTTATAGGATAAGCCCTCAACTCTTTTGTTTAATATATGCTTCAAATTTTTATTACACGTCTTAATTTTTTTTTATTATATGTCTTAATTTTTTTTTATTACAAATCAAAATACAATTCATAAATTAAGATATGTACAAAAACTTCTAAATGCACCACAAAAAAAAAATTAAGATACATAAAGAAAAGAGTAATAAAATTATAGCATACCATGAGAATTTATGTTGGATTTACCCACTTATTTTATACGAATTTACGAAACATGCCGTAGCTACTCGTCCTTAATTATGGGCCCATTTGAAACTCAGTATAGTGGCCTCTTGTTCATATTTGACAACTAATTGTTTTTTTTTCTTGGCACCCAATTTCACTTCCTTTTTGGCTGGATTGGCTTTGAAAAATATAAGATCAAAATTATGCACTATCAAGTATGGTTGGATTTGCTAGTCACTCGCATGCCTTAGTGGTTGATATCATTATTCTGATTATTGAAGTAATAGATTTAAGTTTGGTTGAAGTCTCTCTCTAATTATTTGGAGGGTTATTTACTCTAGATTTTGGAAGGATTGTTTATATCTATTCGATTTTCAAGTAGTAGTTTATTTTTCTTTGATTTTAGAGATTGTTTATTTCTCTAATCTCTAATTATTATTATCTTGTGCTCATTCAAAGACCAAAACTCGAGTCTCATTTGGGCAAAATCTAAACTGATCTTTGAAAATTTCTTTCCTCATCTTCACCCCCTTATCTGATTTTCTTGCTTAAAAAAGAAAACAAAAGGAAAAAAGGAAAAACAATAATTTTCATTTCAAATAATTTTCTTTTTTCATCTTTGTGAAGTGATACTATATCTGGGATAGTTTTACAACATCCTAAAGATATTATTCTTAAGTTATAAGAAAGAAAAATAAATTTATAAAAATTCATCATGAATTACACTTGTGATTGTGATTTAATAATAAAAAATTTACAGCGCATTTAATCTCTACTATAGAGGTTCTAATTTTAATTTTTTTTTATTCTTATAATGGTTTATAAATAAGCCTACTTATCACATCTCAATCCATTGTAATAGTAAAATTACAATTTTTTTTAATCAATTTTCTTCCTTCTCCCTCCCTTTTCATTAGTCAAACAATTTTAAAAAATAGAATTATTTTTATTAACTTTATTATTTTTATTAATTTAATTAAGTATATTTATTATTTATAATAAAAAGACATTATAATAAGAATAATGTTAGCATTAGTTGCAATTTATTTAATTGTCAGTTGTAATTTATTTAATTATTGTAGTCAATCATGTCTTTCTTTTTATTTATTTATATGAATTATAAGGTAAATAGGTTAATAAGGTAAATAGGTTAATAGAGTGTTGTATAGATAGTGCTTGAGTACTGTGCGCTCAAGAGAATGTTGATAGATCCTTTAGAGAATTCGTCTATTGCTATAATCATTATAATTTCTTGCCAGATATCTTTGTGAATTGAGTAATAAAAGAAGTCAAGATCTTATGATCTATCATGGATGTAGACATTTGTTGTCGAACCATGTAAATTCTTGTGCCTTATATGATTATTTACATATCTATTGTGTGAACTTTTGATTCTTGTTTACTTATAAACAAAGTCTTTCATATGTGCTAAATTTTTTAGGTGTTAAATTACCAAAAAGTGGTATTAAGGTACATAAAATTCTAACAAGTGGTACCAGAGCATAAGTTATTCAACCATGACAACTTATAAGTATAGAGTTGAAAAGTTCAATGGAAAGAATGATTTCAATCTATAAAAGATTAAGGTTATTACTCTATTGGTTAGTCAAGTGTTAAATTCAACCCTTAAAAAAACTCAAACAACAATCAACAAAGAGAAGAAACTTGAGACATCTAAATTCAAATTTGATTATGAAATCATTTTAAAAGAAGCCCATATTAGCACTATTATTGAATAATAAAGTTTTGAAGGAGGTGGCTAAAAAAAAGACCACAATTGATCTTGGAAAGAAGCTTGATGAATTATCATGATGAAATCTTTGGTGAATTATCTCATGTCAAGAAAAAGTTGTATTAGTTGTCTTTAATATTTCAAACAATTCTTCTTGGTATTTTGACATATTTATTGCAATTACATGACTTTTGATTTTATAGTTTTCTCATTTAAATCTCTTACTTCTTATTTATTCTCATTTCAAACTGCTAATGGTTATCTCATGAAAATTACTCATGTTGATTAAGTGTTTTATCATAATCTCTCCGTCTCTAACACTTTTTTTTATTATTCTTGAGCTCACATTAAATTTTTTATCTGTCGATCAACTATGAGAACTTGTTCTTAATGTCTTGTTTACTACTTACAATTATTACATGCAAGGTTTAAAGATAGTTCAGACATTTGGGACAAGTTGTAAGGTTTGACGTCTGTATGAACTCATTTAATTAGATTTGTCCTTTCTATGCTTTTCATCTGTATCATCTGTCTCTCTAAAACTTTCGTCGGTAGCATCTACCTCTTTGATGTCTTCGTTATAAATTTGACACTCTCGTTTGAGTCATACATCAATTAATCACGTACGATATCTAGTATCTAGCGGTCATTTAAATGTTGTCTCTAATAATAAAGATTATTGTCTGACATGCCCTTTTACCAAACAACCAGCTTTACCTTTTAATAACAATACTACTATCTCTCATGCTTCATTTGATCTTATACACTCTAATACCTGGAGTCTTTCTCCCAATGCCACTATGGAAGGATCTAAATATTTTATTATTTTTGTTACTGACTATTCCTGATATACATAGTTATTTCTTATGAAACAAAGATCAGAACTTATTAAAATTTATTATGATTTTGCTCATATGATTAAAACCTAGTTCTCCTTTCCAATTAAGGTTTTTTTTGTATTGATAATGCCATGGAATACAGAGATTCTAACTTTCTAAATCTATAGGAAAATAGTAAAGTTTGTCAAAGGTCTTGTCTAGGTACATCTCAGCAAAATGGGAGAGCCGAATGTAAACACATACATATTTTAGACACCACTCATGCCCTTCTTATCTCTTCCTCTTGTCCTTAATATTTTTGAAAAAAAGTTACTTTGACCGTTATCTTTACCATTAATTGTGTTCCTTCTCTTGTCATAGAGAACAAGTCACCTTTTGAGAGTCTTTATGGAACCCCACATAATTATAGTCTCCTCAAAGTAAACTCGAGCCACGTACTTGATTATGTTGTTTCATAAGATACGAGATACAATATAAATATTACATGTGTTGGGATCCCATATCTAATCACATTTGTTTCTCTTGTCACATAGTATTTCTCAAGAATAAAATATTTTACTTAGTATCGAAGTTTCATTTTGTGTCTTCTCCTGTTTCACAACTCTTTATAAATAATACTATTGATCTTTTTCCTAATGTTTCACACATATACTTCTTCTGAGTTTCATACAGATGAGTAGTTGATATGATGCCTGCTTCTGAGCAACCTATCTTGTAAAAGGATCTACTCTAGACACTTTAGAGGCCTCTTCTACACCTACTTTTCGTCTTTTATCTCGGATAAGAGAACTTCCCATTAAACTTTAAGAATCTCAAGATTTTTCTACTACACTTTCTTTATATAAGTCTCAATCTATTTTAGGCTAGTTCTAATCCTCTTTGGCATCAAGAAATGTTAGAATAATTACAGACTCTTGAGAAGTTGCATACTTGGGATTTAATTACTCTTCCACCTAATAAAATTACCATTTGATGCAAATAGGTATACCAGATCAAGATCAAGTCCGATGGGTCTATTGAGAGATAAAATGTTGATATGATGCCTGCTTCTGAGCAACCTATCTTGTAAAAGGATCTACTCTAGACACTTTAGAGGCCTCTTCTACACCTACTTTTCGTCTTTTATCTCGGATAAGAGAACTTCCCATTAAACTTTAAGAATCTCAAGATTTTTCTACTACACTTTCTTTATATAAGTCTCAATCTATTTTAGGCTAGTTCTAATCCTCTTTGGCATCAAGAAATGTTAGAATAATTACAGACTCTTGAGAAGTTGCATACTTGGGATTTAATTACTCTTCCACCTAATAAAATTACCATTTGATGCAAATAGGTATACCAGATCAAGATCAAGTCCGATGGGTCTATTGAGAGATAAAATGTTCATCTTGTTGCAAAATACTTTATTTAAAAATATGAAATTAATTATGAAGAAACATTTGCTTTAGTTGCTCAACTTACTTTTGTTTGGAGTTTGTCAGCTATTGTTGTCACTTGTAGATGTTCATTATTTTAGATGGATGCCAAAACAATGTTCTTTAATAGTGACCTCATTGAAGAGATATATATAAAGCCTCTTAATTATATACATCCTTTAGGTAAAGTCTGCAAACTTCTTCGTGCTTTATATAGCCTTAAACAAGCTCCTCATGCATAGTTTATAAAGTTTAGTAGGTCTATTCTTCAATATGATTTTCAGTCTAATGTCTATAATTCAGTTCTCTTTGTCTACAAAACAACATGAGGTTGTGTTCTACTTCTTCTTTATGGTTTACAAAGTTTAGTAGGTCTATTCTTTAATATGATTTTCAGTCCAATCCCTATAACTCAGCTCTCTTTGTCTACAAGACAACATGAGGTTGTGTTATACTTCTTCTCTATGTTGACGTCATGATTATAACAGGGGATGATATTCTTGGTATTTCCACTCTCAAGGCCTTTCTTTAGAAATATTTTGAAATGAAAGACCTTGAAACTCAGTTATTTTCTTAGACTTGAAGTTTTGTCTGATTTTATTGAGTATTATCTATTACAGGCTAAATATGCATAAGATCTACTTGTTAGAGCTGGTTTGACAGATAATAAGACTACATTTACTCTTTTAAAACTTAATACTAAACTTCAATCTTCTGATGGTACTCTCCTCAGCGGTGCTATTCTTCATTGCCAGTCTATTGATAGTTTGATATATTTTACTATCACTTAACTAGACATTACTTGTGCTATTCATGTTGTCAATCGGTTTATGACCGTTCTACGGTAGTTTTTCATATTCTGCATTATCTTAAGGGTATATATTTTTATGGCCTTCACTTTTCAACTAACTCTTCCTTTGAGTTAAGAACTTATAATGATGTAAATTAGACAGATAATCTTATAGATCAACGATCAACTGCTGAGTTTTATTTTTAAAAATTTTTTTTTTTAATAAAAAATAAATAACTATTACTTGTTTTAGTACTAAGGTTGACTACCATGTCCTTATTGATACTATTTAAGAGATTATTTGACTTTAAAAACTTCTTGGAGATATAGATATCCCTCACTTTGACACTATATTTCTTTATATAAAAATTAAAGTACTATTTAAATTGTCCATAATAATTTTTTTATGAGCGAATTAAGCATATTAAAATAAATTATCATTTTGTTAAATAACATGTTTCTTAAGAAACTATTACACTCTACTATAAAGATCAACTTGTTAATATCTTTATCAAATCTCTATTTTTTAATTATTTTAAAATTCTAATCATAAAACTCAAATTTGCTTCTATTCATTATCTTAAATTTAAAAAAATATTAAAGATATCATTAATATAATGATGTAATATCATTATATGATATTTATTATATTAATAATTTAATAATTTTTTTATATATATTTATATTTTCATATTTTATAATAAATTAAAATTTATATAAAAAATGTTATTATATAATTTTAAATATAATAAAATGTATATTTTTATATTTCTAACATAAACTAAGTTAGCCTTCCCAATGAAATCAGGTACATAAAAAAAAAACCCACAAGAAACGAACCCAACCTTGTTCTCGGGACTTAAGATAGAGAGCCAGCAACTTCACAACTTGGAGAGGAGTGGCAGCGGAGACAGCCTCGAATAGCAACTTCAGTATGATGGCGGCGCTTTAGCGTGCAAAATAATTCAGACGACTGAGAAATAAATTAAAAATAAAAAGATTTTTTCTTAATGAAAAACGAAAAAAAAAATAGAAGTTCAAGGTGGGTGAGCTGTGGCGGTGCGGGGGCTGTGGTGGCATACGGTAATCGATAAGGTTGTGGCCTGAAGCAAATGAGACACACTTGGATGTGTGTTTTTAAATAATGGCGGAGATAAATACGAACTCATTTTATATACAAAAAGAACTCATTTTATATATATAAAAAAAAGACAATGTTTGCCGTAAGATAAGGAAATCAAGAAACTTCTGGAGATAGGGAGTTAATTGAGTGTGGGTGCTTTTATTTTAAGTTAATGTAATATTAAATTATAATTGGACATGTGCATATGAGGTTAAATTATTTATTTATTTAATTAAAATTTAAATTTAATTGAAGTAATAAATAATAATAATAATATTATTATAAATTTAAATTAATAATTACATATTTAATTCTAATTTTATAAATTTAAACTAATAATTCTAAATAATAATATTATTTAAATTCTAATTTTAAATAATTCTAATTTTATAATTTTAAATAATAATAATATTATTATAAATTTAAATTAATAATTACATATTTAATTCTAATTCTAATTTTAATTTTATTACAAATTACATTAATAATTTTATTAGAGATACATATAATCTCTAGATGCTAATTCAAGTTCCACTTTAATTCATTCTCAATTTAATAACAATTTCTTTTACAATTGTAAACTAATTTTTATTTCATTTATAATAGCATCTTAATTACAATTTCTTCAATTATAGGGTTGACATTTTTTTCATTTTCGATCTGACTTGATTCATCTTAAAATTTTGAGACTTGATTCGTCTTAAAATTTTGAGTTAAAAAGAAAATAAGAATAGATTTAGGCTTATTTGAAATTTTTTTTTTGTCTCGAATAGGTTGTCAAGTTCGAATTTTTTTTATAAACGGCTCAAAACAATGTTGTTTTGCACAGAAATTTTAGACTCAACTCATCCCAAAACAATTTACTTCGTATTGATATAATTTTTTTCGAAAATTTTCAACCCGATTTGTTCTAACCAAAAAAATGTCCCAATCAAGTATCGATCCAACAAGGACTATGTGATCTAATTCTTCAATTAATTACTAAAATTATATCTACTTAATTTTTATTCAGAAAAATCAAAATCTAAAACTGAATTTATTAACCCCAATTCTATTAAATTAAACTAAACCTAAATAGCAAACAAACAAAAGATATAAATTCACCAAAAAAATAATAATCTATGATATAGACTCATCCCCTAGTAATTCATTGGATTCATTAACCACTTAGTTCATCCCTTAATACCAATTGATTGACTTGATACTAATCTCATCACAAGCATCTGTCGATGGTCAAGTGATTATATTACGCATTCTAACAATTACCTATATGTTTATGGTAATCAAACTAGAATGTAATTCATTAAGATCAAGTCTAAATCATACCATACATGCCACCTAAGTATATGTTTATCCTAAATGAAACTCATAGTTGTTACCTTATGATCATACATCAAACTATCTTAGGTTAAACACATGAATCCCTTTGTTAAGTTCATCATGATTCCTCAATCATTCATCATATTGACCAGATATAATGAAAGCAATAAACACAAGATAGAATTAATCAATAATAATAATTAAGTTCATAAATTAAGAATCAATGAAATTCAACTACATACTAGGTTCACATAATCTAATACTAGAATAACAAGTTTAGCTCATCACAAAATCAAAAGTATTAAGTCAATACACGAAGATCAATAAGAACATAATGTAAAGAAAGAGAAGAAAAACTAATCAAAGCAACTCGTTGATATGCTTTTTGCTCAATCTTGACTTGAAGCTTGAATCTTGATCTTGGTTCTTCAATCTATGGCTTTGATATTTAATTTTGTATTGTAAATTCTTTCTCTAAGTTTTTGCCTCTTTTGTTCTTTTTTCTCTTAATTAGGGTTTTTGGCATTCTATTTTTATATTTATGTATTCAAATTACTGTTTACGTGTTACTGTTCACGCGGTACTGTTTACCATCACGTGCACTGCGGCTCTGACTCTTGGGCGTTGAGATACTATTTTGGACACCGTGGTATTAGTACTGTAGTATATCACTGTAGCAAAGCACTGTATCAGTTACTGTAGCAATTTGATATTTTTTGCTTATTTTTATTAGAGTTTCGACCCTATTTGCTCCATTGACTCCAAACCTGCAAAAATAATAATAAAATACATCAAAAGTCAAATAATCTTAATTTCTATGAACAAATATTAAGTTTAGAAGATGAAAATATTAAACTTAATGAACCTTTATCAGGTGCCATTTGGACGTCGCGATGCTAGGCATAGATTTTTCCCATTCTTTGGTTTTTGGTCTCCAACGCTGTATTCATCTTCGTCTAAGCCTGAATGTGAAACATAGATCATATTTCTGTCTCTTTCATCTTCTCTTTGAAAGAAATTTGCTTGATTTGTTGCTTTAAACTTGCATACCTTTTCAGTATGCTTATATCTTTTGCAAGTATAAGATTGTGGCTTCCTAGGAAACCAACAAATTGAAGTATCGTGATTTGATTTCTTGCAAATTTTGTAAGATGATTTGTTGTCATCTCTGACATCTCTCTTGCTTGAATCTTTTTTTCTCTATTTCTTCTCATTCTTGTAAAATCTTTGAGAGTTGAATAAGAGCTTTGATTAAAAGGAACTCTTAATGGAATGGTCATTGCGTTTTAATCTCATTTGCTCATGTGACTTTAAAGAGCCCATCACTTTCTCAATTGTTAAAGTGTTAAAATCTTTAGATTCTTCAATTATAGTAACAACATAATCAAAATTTTCTAATAAGCTATTGAGAATTTTTTTCAATGATCTTTTGGTTTATGAGTTCTTTACCAAAAGAACTTAATTTATTTATTACTTCAGTTACTCTTGAGAAATAGTCTCTAATAGTTTTATTATCTTTCATCCTCAGATTTTCAAACTCCCTACGTAGAGATTAGAGTTTGATTGTTCTTGCTTAGCTGTTGTAGCTCTCATGATTCTTGGAAAGGTAACAATTGAAATTGCATTATGAATTTTTGAGAGGGCTCTTGCATTAGTTCTCGTTGTCTCCATAACTTCTTTTTGTACTATAGAGAGTTGATATTCATTTTTAAGATTTTCAAATCCTTTGTCAACCATACTCTATAGCCCTTTAGCCATGAGTAAGGTCTTCATTTTAACTTTTCAGAATTCATAATTCTCTCATCCAAAAATTGGAAGACCAGAATATGAGAATGATGAATATTTTGGTGCAGAGGAAGACATCACTTGAATGCTTTATGTTGTTGAAATGCCTAGATTTTAATTTTTAAAACCTACTTTGATACCACTTTGTTGAAATTTAAGTTGCAATGTTTATGATTGTGTTTGATAAAACCAAAATGATAATAAAATCAAGACATAATTTTTTTTTCTCTTGAGTTACTACTGCAGAGCTTATAATTTCTACATTTTCTATTTTTGTATTTTCTGCACACACATACATTCCATTCATTGATGGATAATTACAACAAAGACTAGACATCTATTTATAAATGTCTTTTATATTCTTAACTAATTCAATTAATTAGGACAGTAACATTTTTTTATTTTGTCGGGAAGCATTAATTGAGACTGTAAACCTATTAATTAATTATGTACCTACCAGTTGGAGATTTTTAACTTGTGAAAGTGCATTAACATTTTAACAAAGCTATCATCAGATCTCCAAACAAATAATGAGGAGGTAAAAAAATCACTTTCCTTGAAAATCTCAAATCTGACCAAACCCAACTTTGATGTATTTTTTTTTCAAGTTTAATGTTTTAATTTGTTGCTTTTTTAAAAAGAAAAAAATTAATTGATTTGTGGATTGTTTGTAGGTCTAGACATCACAGGATTCATAGTAAGCAAGGACGATTGAAAGGAATGATAGGAAAGTTATCTATTGCAGTTGTTATTCATTGATCTGTACTAGCTCTCTTGTTTTCGCCGCCATTGACGAAAGTAGTGGATGGACCTCTTCATCGAGGTTGGTTTGATTGTTAATTATCTATTTGTGTGGCCATTGACAAAATGCAAGTGAAATTTCAATTTTTATGTTACCTGAAGAAATAAAAGGAAAATAACTCTATATAAGCCTAATAACTGATTAGGGTATCTGAACTAGGTTAATTATAGTAAATGTTAAGGTAAATGATGCGAAAATTCTTAAGTGAAAGTTTCATCGATGAGTTGTGAAACTTTAATTAGAAATCAGTGGCTTATGAAAGGTAATTGTATTCTTGATTAGAGTGGAGATCAAAAGAATGTTTTTTTTTTTCTGGAATAAGAAATCAACTACTAAAATGCAAAGAAAATGATTAGAGATGTGTTCATATCATATAATGACCAAGTGACAGAAGTGCTTCACAAATGAAGCTGTAATTTTTTCCTCCTTCTGGATGCTTTTGTTCTTAGATATTATGTTGAAAATATCAACTTGATTTCTATCTTTTTTTCTAAAATTTTTTTTAAAAATTGCGCGTGACAGAATGCCCGCTCTAAGGTTAACATCTTTACACTGATACCACCATCCACCGGTTATTACTGTAGCTGAACAACAGTACAAGATAAACTAAAGAAGCTTTCATCAAATCTCCAAACAATGAGGAGGTAAAAATCATTTTCCTAGAAAATGCTAAGAATTTTCCATCCTAACCAAACCCAACTTTGATGTATTTTTTTCAAGTTTAATGTGTTTGATTTCTTGCTTTTTTCTTTAAAAAAAAATTAATTGATCTGTGGATTGTTTGAAAGTCTGAACATCACAGAATTCCTAGTAAGCAACGAGGATTGGAAGGAATAATAGGGCAGTTATCTATTATAGTTGTTATTCTATTGATATGCAATTTTCTCTCTCTTATTTTCCTTTATTATTAGCTAAAGTAGTGGATCGACCTAATTGCATGATTAACATGTACAATTTTATTTTTTTATTTACCTAAGAATTAGTGCATTAAAATTAGTGTATTAATTAGTGTATTATATTGAGGTATTAGTTATCAGATTAATTGTATAGTTGACTTTTCCTTTCAATAGGCTTATATCCTGTATAAATACCCTTGAAATATACGAATGTATTCATTTAGCCTAATTACCAATTTGGTATCAGAGCTAAGGGCAAAGAATTTTCGCTACTGCCTTTATTTGTTTTTCCTGTTGAAACATTCTTACCAACTAGCCATTCTTTTTTTTTTCTTGCTAAAACATTCTTACCAACCATCCTTATAACATATACGGAAAAAATAATGTTTCTGATAGTAAAAATACTCTCTATGGTAACCATTCATGAAACTTGTTTGCCAATTCAGATTAAATTTGATGGCACTAATTATTGTGTTTGGTCTATAATTTTAAAGATGCATATTTCTGGTAGAAAAAAGAAGGGCTACATTACAGGGAGAAATGCTACACTTGTACCGCTCTAAGTGCAGTATCGTGACGCCTATCTCCAAGTCTCAGTGCTGCAACATTTATTAGATAGCACTGCAGCACTAGAAATAGAGGTAGCAATGCCGCAGCGCCTATAAACTAGTGTCGCAGTGCTAGTGCAACTAAACCTATAAGGACTTCTAAGTTGTCTCAAACACCTTATTTTTATACCACTCGGACTAGGGTTAACTTTGGATGTATGTATGCTATATAACAACCTTATTTTGGCTTGAGAAATAATCATAACAATAACATAACAATAGCACACAATTGAGAGAGCAATTGTAATCTCCTTCTGGAGAGAAGAAATTTCTTTATGAACTTTGTGACACTTATTGTATACTTTGTAAGTGCTTTGTTAATTTGATAATAAGAAGCAAGATCTTGATCCACTGTGAACGTAGGTAATTACCGAACTATGTAAATTATTTATGTGCTTTATTTTACTATTTTCTACACTTATTAGTTCCCATTATTTACTGCATTATTATTTCTTTTGTGAATCACTTTTGTGCTTACCAATAAACTGGTATCAGAGTTAGTTATAACAATCACAGCCAAATCCAAGTATGAAGTGAAGAAATTCAACGGTACGAATAACTTTAATTTGTGGAAGGTTAAATTGACGGTGTCATTAGTAAGCCAAAGATTAGGCTTAGCCTTAGAAGAGACTGTTATTCCGTCTAGCAAAGAAGACAAGCTAAGGTCATCTAAATTTGAAGCAGAGAGAAAAGACATTCAAGAAATGAGTCATAGTATAATCGTTCTGTCATTGAGCGATTAGGTTTTGAGGGAGGTTGCTGGTGAGGAGACAGCTATTGATTTTTAAAAGAAGATGGATGATCTCTATATGACAAAGTCATTGGCCAATCATTTACATATAAATAAGAAACTTTATTAACTATCCATGATAGAGGGGACACCAATAAAAGACCATAGAGATACCTTCAACAAGATTATAATCAATTTAGAGACTATCAATGTGAAGATCAATGATGAAGATAAGGAAATCATCTTGCTGAGTTTCTTTTTTCATAGTTATGAGTACTTTGTTAATATGCTATTTTTCGGTATGGAGAGTTTAACCATGAAAAATGTTAAATCATCATTAAACTTAATATATTTAGGAAAGAACATAAAGGTTAATATAAAAGGGTTATCTGTAAGAGGATGGCTTGTACAAAGAGATGGAACGTCAAAGAAGGACTCAAGATTGAAGTTTAGGGGCAATTCTAAAAAGTGCTATTGATGCAAGAAAGAATGATACTTTATAAAAAAAATAGTCTTAAGAAGAAAGAAAAGGACAAGAAGAAAAAGACAAATGCTGCTTTAGCTTTCGAAGATAGTTATAACTGTGCAGAAACTCTTGTAGCTTCTTATGGTAAGAGTTTTGACTAATGGATTTTAGATTCTACTTGTATATTTCATATATGCCTGAATAAGTCACTGTTTACTAATTTTCAGTCCATTAAGGTGGTAAAGTGTTAATGGGGAATAACATAACTTGTTAAGTAATGGTAATTGGTAGTATTAGACTTAAGTTACATAATGAGAGAGTAAGAGAGTTATTAGAAGTTAGGTATATTTTTGACCTCAAGAAGAACTTGATCTCACTAGGTATGTTAAACCAGAATGGGTGTTCCGTCAGAATTAAAAAAATGGATTCTTAGAGTATTGAAAGGTTCTATGGTTGTGAAGAGAGGTGATAGGCACAACGGTGTTTATGTGCTGAAAGGAGAGGTAGTGAGTGGTTTTTGCATCTTTCTCTATTGATAATGAGAATATATAGACAATGTTATGGCATCTAAGGCTAGCTTACCTAAATGAAAGGAACCTAAAGTAATTGTATGATCAGAGGCATTTGGTGAAGATAATTTATAGCTATTAGAGTTTTGTGAGCATTATGTGCTTAGGAAAGCACATAGAGTAAGGTTTAATACTAGAGAGCATAAAATAAAGGGTACTCTTAATTATATACACTAGTATCTTTAGGTGCCAACATAGACAGTCATTCATAATGGTGTAAGATATTTTCTTATAGTTATTGATGATTATTCAAGGAAGTTATGGGTACATGTGTTGAAGAGCATGAAGTAAGTGTTTGAATCTTTCAAAAATGGAAGGCCCTTACTGAGAAATAAATTAGCAAGAAGATAAAGAGGTTAAAGACTGATAATGGTCTCGAGTGTTACAACTAGGAGTTTTATAGTTTTTGTGCCAAATATAGGATCGCAAAGTATAAAACTGTGAGATTAACACCGTAGTAGAATGGTTTGGCAGAAAGGATGAATAGGACCTTGTTGAGGCTGTAATGATAGCAGCTTACCTGATTAATAGAAGTTCCTCCGTAGTAATAGACTTCATGGCCCCAGAAGAGAAGTGGTCAGTAACCCTCCAAAATGTAATAATCTCAAAATATTTGGTTGCCTAACTTTTATACATATGAAGTAAAGCAAGTTAGAAATTAGTGCATTAAAAGAGATATTTATAGGATATCTCAAAGGCGTAAAAGGATACAAGGTGTGGTGTAATGAGTGAAGCCACCAAGAACTGAGACGTGACGTTCAATGAGATGGTAATGATGAAATTTCCTCAAGAAGAAGGGAAGAAAGAGCTTGTGCCAAAGGAAGTTTTAGCACCAGAAACAGTTAAAGTTAAAGTAGAACTTAAGAGAAGATCGGAGATGTCTCTAGGTCAACATTTTAGCAAGTCAACCTTTAAAGTCGAACAAAAGACATCGATTAGTTCCTTAAAGTCTACCCAAAGTCAAACTAAAACTTTTGAGATAGAACTTGAAGAGTACCGACTAGCTAGAGATAGGGTAAGGAGAATGATAATTCTACCAATAATGTATGCTCATGCAGACTTAATTGCTCATTTACTCTTGAGTTTGATGAGCTTAAGACGTATGTAGAGGCTATAAATAGTGAAACTAGTTAGAAATGATAGCAGGCCATAGAGGAAGAAATAAGTTTCCTTCTTAAGAATAACACTTAGAAATTAGTAGAGAGACCTCATAACAAGAAACTAGTTTAGTGCAAGTGAGTGTACAAAGTTAAGAATGAGATACCATGAGTAGAGCCTACAAGGTTAAAAGTTAAGCTAGTAGTACAAGGTTTCACTCAGTTTGAGGGGATAGACTTTTATAAGATATTCTCACTAGTAGTCATGTAAACATCTATTAAAATTTTGTTAGCTATGTGTGCAAACCTTGATTTACATATAAATTGATGTAAAGATAACTTTTCTATGCGGAGAGCCAGAGGAGAAAATATAAATGTCACAACCATAAAGGTTTAAAGTACCTGGCTTGGAGCAACATGCTTGTTTGTTGAAGAGTAGAGTATAGATGATATCACCTGAAACATCTTTTATTAAAAATTAAACTTACAACAAAATAAAACAACCTACACAAAATGCTTAAAAATAAATAGAAGTAGATAGTCTACAAGTGAAGAGTCAAATCTATCTTTTCGTTTCTTTTCACTGTCATTAGTATACAAATCTATTTGATGCATTATTGGATCAAATAGAAGTATAAAAGTTTGTAATTCATCAAGTAACTAATCAACAGTTGAAGCAGAAATGAAATTCTGTAGTGCTGCAGATGAGATGAATTATTTTTCCGCTGCATAGTTTATAAAAGACAACTACTCATTATAAAAACTATCAACATTTAACAAACTAATGAATTTTTAATGGATTTGTAATTATGCCAATGAGACAGTTTAAAAAATTTTCTCCAAAGTTTCGAAACCTCTAGATAGAGCTATGAAGGCATCAACATTCCAAAGTATAAGAGATATTCACTCATAAATTGATGATACTTGTAACTCAACCCAAATATTTTTTCTACTATATTTTCAAAACTTGATTGCCTTTATTTTGTGCAGCTGTTGCCACATATTCTATTAATCCACAACTACCTCTCCCATATACTAAATGAAATTTTTACTTAGTTAATACCTTACCAAAGGTTTCTACTGCTTCTATAAATTCTCTAGTTTTTCCAGGATCGGATCTATAAAAAATACAAATTTTTGTGAATTTATGAGTTGATGTTCATTCCATTATTACATTCACCATCTTTCTTAAATATTTTGATTTGTATAAAGAGGCAAAAAAATTATAATGTATTTATAGAGCCAAAATATATTGTAAAGTAATATTCTATGGGTAGTTGGTTGTTAATAGATAAGATTAAGCTATAAATATAAAATTTTCAAAATCAACTATGGGTGGTTGATTATTGTTAGAGAAGACGTTTGAGGTTAAAATGAAACATTTAAAAATAACAGTTACAGTAAATATGTACAAGTAGTTGTGATTGTGGTTCATATATTCCTCTAGTTTTATTCTTGAAACGACTTAAACACCCTCTATAGCTCAGGGATAAGCTTTTCATCCAATTTAATTATAAATTGGCAAACAAGGTCTTTTAAATTCAGATTGCTGAGAGTGTATAACTCTTGTTCCTTTAGAAATATGTCCCATAATTCACGAATTGTAATTTGTACATATCCACTAGGATACGTCTCAAGAGTCGATAAGATATCATCTAAAGACTCCTTACTCAAGCCATCCTTAATAAACCTAATTGTATCTTCGCGATTTATATACACTATTGCTAAAGTACGACAACGTGTGTTATAAGTCATGAATGCACACTTGCAAGAAACACTTAATCTTTTTGCCATTTGCTTTTTTACAAAAGAGCTTTTATCTAAGTTAGGCATGTAGGAAATTAATGAGTCTGAAAACTCACCTGCCAATCGAATTGTAACTTTAATTAGCCAACATATATCAATAAGTATATTCATAATCTTAATCTTTCACATCCTGCTTGGTAAATTTTCTTTAAAGCATTTTGAGGCAATGAGGAAAAATATTTTTTCAAATTCATTAGAATGTCATCAATTTTTTTAGAAATGAGAAGAAGAGAAGGTATTAGTAATTATAAAAAATCTACAAAAATAACTTGAAATGTCACGGAGTATTGTTATCTGCCACTTAACCGGGGTACAAAATAAAACTTTAGCAAAAATACTAATTTAACCTGCAAGTATGAAAAAAAAACAAATAAAGTTAGAAGAAGAATAAATATATATATAAATATGTAAAACAAAGATTAATTGGTCTCGTAACAAGGGTCAGATAGGGATACAAATTCTTCTAAATAAGCTTAGTTTTTTAAAAACGGTTTGAGTCTTTAATTATTTACTTTAAACACATTACCATTTCTAAGATTTTTAATGTCAATTACTCCATAAGGGTACAAATGTTTCATAATAAAAGGGCCATTCCATCTTGATTTTAATTTTATAAGAAGTATGTGAAATCGAGAATTATAAAGTATAACCTTTTGACTAACATCAAATATTTATTTTTGAATTTTTTTTAGCATGAAAAGCTTTGATTTTAGCTTTATGAATTTTTGAATTCTCATATGCATCATTTCTTAATTCTTCAAGTTTATTTATTTGTAATTTATGTATCTATCCAACAGAATCAAGATTTGTGTTGAAAGTTTTAATGACCCAGTAGGCTTTATGCTCAAGTTCCATAGGTAAGAGACAAAATTTCACATAAACTAGCCTATAAAGAGACATACTCAATGAAGTTTTAACAACAGTTTTATAAGCCCAAAGTGTATCATTAAGTCTTAAAGACCAATTTTTGCGATTTGGGTTTACAATTTTTTATAAAATTTGTTTTATCTCTATATTTGCTAGTTCAACTTGTCCACTTGTTTGAGGATGATAAAGGGTGGTAATTTTATGAGTAATACCATATTTTTTCATTAAAATTTTAAATGGCCTAAAACCAAAGTGCTTACCCCCATCACTTATAATGGCTTGAGGGATTCTAAACTGACTCAGGATATTTTCTTTTAAAAATTTCATAACTATTTTATGGTCATTATTTTGATATGGAATAGTCTCAATCTATTTTGAGACATAATCTACTATGACTAAGATATACGTAAATCCAAATAATAGTGAAAATAGTCCCATGAAATCTATCCCCCAATAATAAAAAATTTCAATAACAAGAATAGGATTCAAAGGCATCATGTTTTTTTTTGAAATGGATCCTAATTTTTGACAATTTTTGCATATTTTACAAAATGCATGTGTATCTTTAAATAAAGTGGGCCAATAAAATTCACACTGCAAAATTTTTACAACTTTTTTCTTTGATGAGAAATGTCCCCTACATGCTTTAGAATGACAAAATTTGATAACTCAACTTACCTCATTGTCGAGTATACATCTTTGAAATATTTGGTCGGGATAATATTTAAAGAGATAAGGACTATCCCAATAAAACTTTCTTACCCAGCTAAAATTTTCTTTTTGTCTTGAGCATTCCATTAAGGTGGCCTTTCTTCTGTTACAAGAAAATTAATAATATTAGCATACAAAGGCATCGTAACAGTAGAAAATAAAAATTTATCAGGGAAAGAATTATTAATGAATGTTATTTTTGTTGATAAATCTGGTACGAGTCTTAATAAGTGATCTGCAAAAAACATTTTTAGCTCCCTTTTTATCCTTGATAGTGATATTAAATTCTTAAAGCAATAGAATCCATCGAATCAATCTTGGTTTTGCATCCTATTTTGACATTAAGTACCTTACAGTAGTATGGTCAATAAACACAACAGTTGAAGAACCAATTAAGTAATAACAAAATTTATCTAATGTAAATATTATAGCAAGTAGTTCTTTTTCAGTTGTTGTGTAATTGATTTATGTACTGTGTAAAGTTCTACTTGCGTAATAAAAGTACATAGGATTTACGTTTCTTTTTTTGTCCTAATACGACACCAATAGGATAGTCACTAGCATCACATATAATAGGAGCAAATGTTAAGAAGTCAATTAAAATTTGGGTGATTTCTCTAACTAATATTATAGTTTTATAAATATGGGTTATTGTTTGATCGCTTAAACTTGTTTAGAACATTGGCTTATTTATGGAGACATTCCCTAAATGCAGGCAAAGTTAGGGAATCATTGGTAGAGTGATCAAAGGTTTAACATATGTGACACAATTTCTTGAACAGATTTTAATTGACCACTCATTTTCATTTTTAAGGTTTCGACTTTTCTAGTTAGGATTGCTAATTTGGCTTGAAGGTCATGGTCTTCCCTAAGATAATAAATACTCCCACTAGATGTAGTGGTTTGTGTTTTGTTAGGTGCCTTACAAGTACCAATAATGTCCTAGTTTTGAGTATTTTCTACTAGTAAGTCTAGATAGTTCATTGCCTTTTTTAGGTCTTTATCCATAAATATTCTATTACACATCATTTTTACCATTTGGCTTACTTGGGTTGTTAAGCCCTCATATAAATTTAAGACTAATCTACAAGTTTAAAAGCCATGATAGGGATAGGTTTTTTGAAAGAATTGTTTTATAGGGATGGAATTTTTTTATTTAGGAATTATTGTTGCATCTCATCCCATGAAGAAATGAATCCGAGCCTAAAGTTTTATAGCTATGTTTTAACTTTATCTTTTAAAGAAAAAGAAAAAAGCTTAAATTGAATTGTGTTCATGTTACAATTTTGGTCATAATACATGTTACACATTTCTTCAAATTCTCTTAGATGTAGGTAAGGGTTCTCTGCATCTAAGCCATGAAAAGGAGGTAAAAATTGGATAATGCCCACCTTAAAATTAAAATGTATTGCATATAGAGGAAAAACTAAGCAAAATGGTGCACCGGCTCGTGTGGGCTTCATGTAGTCTCTAAGTGTACTAGGTCGGTGATGGTCATTATGTTGGGACTGATTGTCCTCTAGGTCTATGAGTTTTTCAATTTGACTATCGGTCATGGTGTTAATTGGTGAAGAATGAAAAGATTAAGAGAATCTAACAAATTATTAAAGAAAGTTTCAAAATTACCTTTCACCAAACAATGAGAATTAAGATCAAGAAACCAACCACTCATACAAAGAAATAAAATAAAATGCAATAACAAATATTACAAATAAGAGAAAAAAAAGATATAAAATATTAAAAAAAAAGCAAATAAAATAGGCAAGGCTAACAATAAAATAAAATTTAGAGAAATAGTTAAAAAGTTAGATCAGTAAATGTTATATTAGGACAATAAAAAGTTAGTAAATAAAGGGTAGGAGGCGTAGCCTTTCATCTAAATAACAAGTAAAGAATAAATAAAGTAAAGCAAATTATGAGGTTTAGCTTTTCATGAAAATAATAAAAATGTTAATTTCAATTCTTTGGTAATGGCGCCAAAAACTTGACACATCCAGAATATAGGTGTTTATTTCCAAGTGCAGGATTGTCAAAGTAATAAATAACCCGATAAGAGTGGGGTCGATCCACAGAAAAGTGGAATTAAAATTACAATCTATAAATACTCCAAAGTTAGTAAATAAAGAGTAGGAGGCGTAGCCTTTCATCTAAATAACAAGTAAAGAATAAATAAAGTAAAGCAAATTATGAGGTTTAACTTTTCATGAAAATAATAAAAATGTTAATTTCAATTCTTCGGTAATGGCGCCAAAAACTTGACACATCCAGAATATAGGAGTTTATTCCCAAGTGCAGGATTGTCAAAGTAATAAATAACCCGTAAGAGTGGGGTCGATCCACAGAAAAGTGAAATTAAAATTACAATCTATAAATACTCCAAAGTTAGTAAATAAAGAGTAGGAGGCGTAGCCTTTCATCTAAATAACAAGTAAAGAATAAATAAAGTAAAGCAAATTATGAGGTTTAGCTTTTCATGAAAATAATAAAAATGTTAATTTCAATTCTTCGGTAATGGCGCCAAAAACTTGACACATACAGAATATAGGAGTTTATTCCCAAGTGCAGGATTGTCAAAGTAATAAATAACCCGATAAGAGTGGGGTCGATCCACAGGAAAGTGGAATTAAAATTACAATCTATAAATACTCCAAAGACAAATAAAGCAATATAAGATATTTGTAAATAATAATTCAATTAACCAATTAAAATGAATGTTACAGTTAGAAAAATTCATTATTGGATATGAAATAAGAATATATTTAACTCTTTTTATAACTCAATTGGAATCCTCACACAAAGGAGATTCCAATTGGAAGATATAATAATTAAAGTTCATCACCATTTATATATTAACTTGTATTTATTTTTTTAAATTATTATACACTAAATCTTATAAATGGGTTCAAATATTTATTATGACAATATTTATATTTTTCTATAATAAATCAAGACTCCCACTTTACAAGAAAGTGCATCAACGCTAAATCTTATAAATGGTTTTAAGAATTTATTGTGCCAACTATAAAATTTTTCTATAATAAATCAAGATACAACATTTTACAAAAAATAGAATCAATATTTCAAACAAAATAAATTCATCATATATAAATTTGCATAACTTAAGAATGAAACATTAAATTCTTGAATAAGAGTTAAGTATATCTTATTATCTTGTTAAGAGTTTCACCCTTTCACCTTAACAAAAAAAAAATTACTTGGATATAATAAAACTAAAGAAAAAGAAAAGAGATGGAAGAAAATATAACATGACTTTAGAATAGAAAATAAAAGAAATAATACTACAAAGAGATAATACAAAAGATAAGTATTTTGAACTAAACTCTAGCTCTCTCATTACATGCTTTAAGAATAAATAGGCTATCCATTTATAAACAAATATGGATAAATTAAGACAAATGAAGAGGGAACCACTTGGATGATAAAAGTCAAGAAAGGTGGCAACTACTTTGCATTGATTATCATTAATGTGCCCACTTGATTTGTCCAATTTGAAATTGACGTGATCCGAATTAGTTTCCACTCAAAACATTGTAGTTGTAGATAATTCTCTTATATTTTTAAATTGAGTTGTTTCATAAATATTAGATATATATTTCTACAGTTATAGGCCAATATTGATGGATATTCGGACTGGGCTTGTACTATATATCTATTTTGTTCTAAGCCATTTTCACCCTCTAAATACTTAAATTTAAATACTTTGTAAAATACAATATTTGCTCTCATTGAGTCAGTTATTCACAGGATTAAGAATCAGCCCTATTAGATTCCTAAGTTGAAAGTTATGTTAATTTTACCAAACTTACTATAAAACAGTAAAAGCTAATTAAGTACAATATTATAAACATACTTAAGTTAGGAATGTTAAAGACACTAGTAATACAAAATAATGATGTAAAACTCTTATTAAATGTTTAATTTTAAGTATTTATCAAATAGTATGAATTTTGTTTTTCATGAATGGCTTTTGATTAATTTCTTGTGCAAAATGCATCACATTTTCAATTGTTCCTGCACCCTTTCTACCTGTCCTCATGCTTCTAACAACTTTTCTACCTCTTTTAGTACTGAAGCCTTCACTCTAGCCTCATTAGTCACTACTTCTGGCTTTTGTTTTTGACACATTTTCTCCTCTTCGGTTAGTTTTACTGTATTCTTGTGGCCTTATCCTTTCTGAGCATGTTCATCTTACATACTCAACCTATCGTTTAACTTATAGATTTCTCTATGCGTTTCTTTAAGCTAATTTAGAATTTTAGTCAACATCTAATTCACTAACGCTGTTATTTCACAGTTACATCGTGATCTAACATATTCACATTTTCTCTTGGACCCTACCATCTTGTCAGCAAATTTCATCTTTTTGTTTTTGGAAGCAAGATTTCGGCGGAAAGCGTCATTGAAGTTGCAATATTTTGACTTCAAGAATGAGGGTCCCCTCCTTTTTTGAGAGAAATTTGTAAAGAAAAGCGTGTGATTTTTCAATGATTTATGATAGATCTAGAGGAAAATAGCAGCTTTCTTGCAAATTCCTGATTTAGTTCATTCATTTATCTTTCTCCACTATTGGATTGTGATCATTCCACATTAGATAAGTAGTCAATGATCTTATTTTATGGACCCGATCACTGAACATATGAATTTTGGACATTTATCCTACACAAAATTTTACAATAAATCCACAATGGACAAGTGATATAATTCTATCGAACCAATCAATTTTAGTCCTAACATTTATCTATTATCGTTTAAGAATATCTTATTGATGAAAGTAATTGATCTAAAACGATTATTTTTTGGGGGGGGGGGGGTAATCAAGTAAGATATTTATTGATAAAACTATTCAAAATACAGATGGTCGTAGAGCCATAACACAAAGAGTATGAAATCAGAACTTATGACTTATCACCTAGTTATAATATAATCTATATTTTGGCTAGAGATGATAGACAACATTTAAATTCAAACTACATCTTTAATATATTAAAATACATTGTTTGCATTTGACATTTTATGTTGGAATACCACCTGGTTGCACTTCTGCTATATTGAGTAGATGGAGGCATAGAAAGCAATTCTTCTAATTTTACTTAGTAAAGATTTACCTATGATTTTCCTGAAAAAGTATGATACCTCTCTTCTCTAAGTGTCAGGTCGTCTATTGATATAGCACGCTAGCAGAAATTGTTTCTATATACTCTCTATAAAGCAGACTAAAAGAATAAATGTTCCACTATCTTATTGACTTTACCACAAAGTGGGCAATTTGTGGATATGTTGAGCCCCCCATATAGCCAATCTCCCATTTGTAGATAATCGGTTCTTCAGTGCAAGCCAAGTCATAAAACTATGTTTAGGGATATGCTGTGGACACCAAAGTAGCCTGTACTATTCGAACACAGATTTTTATTTGTCAGGTACCTCCATTTACTAGCAATTAAAAATCTCCCATTAGGGCACAAATTCTAGATGATCTTATCCTCTCTAGAGACAATAATAGAGAAGTTAAGCCGTATATAATCCTAAGCTAGAGCAATATATGCATCTAAGGGGTCTAGAAAAGCCTAACTGCCATTGCACCATAGGTCACTAACTTTTACGTCTCGTGGTATGTCAGAGTCCTTAATATTAACTAGGGAGAATTTATCGATGATGGACTCACCATTCAACCAAACAGCTTCTTTATGTGACTTCGTAAATTTAAGAGTTTCCACCATGTCCAGCTATAATATAATGGTTTTGTTATCCCCTAAAAGCCCAATCTTCTAACCCTATTGTCAATCACCCATCTAGCCCATAAAAAAGATTTTGTAGATCCCATATGTGTTTGATAACTGCAATTTGATTTTAAGTATGTAGAGATTTTATTCCCAATCCCCCTTCCCTTTTGGTATAACAGAGATCATACCAAGCGATTTGACACATTTTTTCTGTGAATCATGACTATTCTATAAAAACTTCCTACAAATACATTCTACCTTCTTAATAACTATCTTTGGTAGGATAAATATAGAGCACCAATACATATTCATACTCATTAACATAGAATTAATTAGCTGTAATCGTCTAGCATATGATAACATCTTACCTGCCCAATTCAAAACTCTTACAGTCATTTGGCTGATAAATTCTCGACAATAATCTATTTTTAGTCTTTCAGAAATTAAGGGGACCTCTAAGTATTTAACTGAAAGGATACCACATTGAAACTGGGTCAAATTTAAATAGCCTCCTTTATAGTTGTAGAAATATGGCCAAAAAATATTAAACTCTTGCTTACATTTAGAAGTAAGCCTGAAACTTTGTAAAAGTTATCCAGGAATTTTTTAAATTGACCAACAGAATTTATGTCACCATGAGAGAATAGAAACAAGTCATCAGTAAATATTAGGTGATTCAATATCATTTGTTTACATCTTTTATGAAAAATAAACTAATTATCAAGAATACCACTCAAGCTTCTGCTTAAATACTCAATTGCAAGGACAAATAACAGAGGGGACACAGGGTTCCTTGCCTTAAACCTTTTTTTTCAAGAAAAATTCCTCTAGGCTTCCATTCACAACTATAAAAAATATACATGATCTTACACAGTATATGATCAATCTAATGAATGAGAAAAGAAAGTTAAAGCCCAATAAGACTTCTTCTAAGAAATCCCAAGAAATTGAGTCATAAGCTTTCTGCAAGTCTATTTTAAAGGCATAATTGGGTACTCCACTTTTCTTATCATGACCCCTTACCAATTCATGAGCTAAAAAAAATTATTAATGATTATCCTGTTAGGAACAAAAGTTATGTAGCTAGGGAAAACTAGGTAGCCGATAACCTTTCTTAATTTGCTTGTGATTATTTTTGTGATATATTTACACAGAACAGTACTGCAAGATATTGGTCTATAGTCTGGTGTGAGGATTAGGCACCTTAGGGACAATAATAATAGCAGTGACATTAATTAGGGTTATAGATCTGATATATATAGAAGAAATGTTGTACAGCTTGAATGACATCTTTGCCAATGACAGTTCAACATTTTTGAAAAAGAAATTGTTATAACTATCAAGACCTGATGCTTTATCCCCTTTTATACTAAACATCACACCTTTCACTTCCTGGTTAGAGATAGGGGCGCTGAGTATATCTCGATCTTCCTTATTTAGCTTTGACCCATTATTAATGGTTTCCTGTTTGATGAGCTCTCTGGTACCTACATATATTCCCAGCAAGTCCTGATAGTAGTGCACAATGGTACTTTTAATATCCTTAAGGTCTTGGATAAGGTTACTATTTTGATCTGCTATATAAGAGATTTTATTCCTCGTTTTCCTTTGCTTTACTATATTGTGGAAGTATTTAGAGTTTGGGTCCTGAAGTTGCACCCAATTGACTCTAGAGGTTTTGTCTGATGATGCTTTCCTCAGTGATAATAAACTTTCTCAAATACTGATAAACACCATTTTTCTCATCTTGAAGCACTTTATTGAATGGGTCGGCCATCAAACTAGTTTGTAAGGAATCAAAAACCAACTTTCAATCTACAACCTTTTAAGATAGATTCATAAAGAGATCCTTGTTTAGTTCCTTTAGCTTCACTTTTAAAAGTTTAAGTTTATACCAAACTTTGCAAATTAGAGAACCCTAGATCTCTATTTTTCAGATCTTTTCAACCACTTTGAAAAAATGAGGGTAAGAATACAAAGCATTGAAGAACATGAAAGGTAATCTACCTCTAAGGAGATCCTTTAAGATAGTCACTATAAGAGAGGAGTGGTCAGAAGCATCTGTGTTAACACTTCATTCTCAGACCGTTCCCATATATCTAACAATTTTTCATTTACAAATGCCCAATCAATCTTCTTCTAGATCCTCTAGGAACCCAGCTGGTTATTACACCATGTAAATCTGCAACCATGGCATTTTAGCTTAAAGAGCTCAAGCATTAAAATCCAAAATTTAAAAGGTTCCGTTATATTATCATTAACCTAATTGCCCTTAATCCTGTCATTATTGCTAAGAACATTATTGAAGTTACCGTGATTTTGCCAAGGATGTTGTGCAACCATTATCCTAGTATGAAGATCACTCTACAGAACGTTCCTTTTCATAGCATCAGATGCACCATAAACAATGGTCTAATAAAACTCCAAACCCTCAATTGTCACTTTAGAATGTAAAAATTGCCAATGCTTTTTGAGAATTTCAACAATGCATCTAGTTGAATTAAAAACTACCAAAATCCTTCCCATATCTAAATAGTCAAAATTGTGTTCTAGTTTCTAACCTTTTAGAGCCAATTTGCCCTAAATTTTAGTAATATTCTCTAACTTTACCTTTGTCTGTAATAAACCTATGAGACTTAACTTCTTATTCTTAATCAAAGTTCTTACCTCTGATTATTTATAGTGGTCATAGAGACCTGAATATTCTAGCTTGCAATCATATTCCCCTACTAGTGGATTGGAGAATCCTTGTAGCTTTACAGCCCTCTCCAATTATTCCTACCTCACGAGTGCGAATAATAGTCTTCCTCAGATTATATTTATCAACTGTTTGAATCTCGCTATGACTAATCGGTGAGAGCTCAGCTTTAGTGCTTAGCTCTTCCGTGTCATTCTTGATTGCCACATTACAATTCTTACCCTCATTCTGTGTTACTGTACCCATCTCAGATATAAGAGCCTCTTCGGACTTTTTAAATTTGGGGGGAGGGAAGGAGGGAGGGAGAGAGGGGAGGGGGGGGGGGGGGGGATTTTTTTCCCTTTAATATATTATTGGTTGTCACTTTTCACTTGCCATAATTGTCTAGCCTTTCTCTTTGGTGCACAAGCTTTGTTAGTATAACCAAATTTATTGCATTTACTACAAATTATTGGCTTCTATTCATAAACTACATCTTGAGTTACAGTGGCACCATTTTCATCCTCCAACATCACAATATGTGGAAATTTACCCCTCGATATCCATTTTCACTAATACCCTAGCATAAGCCAATTTTGTTTTATTCAAGATACAAAGGTCACAATATTTTGGCACCCCTATAGAGCTAGCAATTCAGCTTAACATAGAAGGGGTCCAAAATTTCCATGGAAGCCCAAGCAATTGTATCCAAATAGGCATAGATCGGATGTTAGCCATATCCATTATCATTCTTGGTTTTCAAAATTTAAAAATTAAAGGACGGTTATCAAAAGTGATTATTCGATCATTCAAAGCCTTTTTGTTGTCCTAATTCACTATCAAAATTAAATAAGAATACATTAGGCTTAATGGAGTGAACAGAAATTAAACTATACCAAGCCCATCGATTTTTCATGAAAGCTTAAAAGCAGTAGGTCTGTGGTGATAGGCCATACACCCCTCCAATTAAGGTGTATTTCCATTATTTTTCTTCTTCAATGAGTTCCTCAATAAGAAATTTGACCACCCTTTGGTTATTACAGATTTCAGGAGCAACATATTATAATTTACATTTAGACATAAGGTTGCGATTGTCAGAAAATAGTGAAACTTGTGGCTTAGAGTGACTATCCCCATTTTCTCCCTTACCTTCATCACGCCCTTCCTTTACATCCTCAGAAGTTTTGACTGTCCGAGGTATAGCACCATTGTTACAAAACCCAGTCCCATTACTAGTTACAGGGCCATAAGCATCAACGGTAATACTCAAAACAAACATCCCAGTTTTGGCTGCCACAGGATCAGGATCAATCCTCTTTACAGCCACACAATCGGGGTAAGCTCCACCCACTGTCTTGGAGCAATAGCCAGAGTTATCCATCAAGTTCGAAGAGCCAACCTCCACACCACCACCAGCTAGAACCACTAGATAGCAGACATGAGCAGATCGTGATTTTCCAGTTGATGGGAGATTGGCAGACATCGCTACTAACCTAATAGGATCTAGCATGCTTCTTGTCAAAAAATCATCCATGTTTGGAGCCACAGAAGACTTCGACACAATAGCATCATCATCGGAGTTGAGCACCAAACGAGATCGCAATGCCTCGAGAGATTTGCGAGCCTTCTTCTTTCCCATATGGAGTACGGCATAAGTTAGCCAAAGTTAACGTGTTAAATTGTTGAATTCGTTGATATTGGCATCATTTTCTCTAAAATCTACATCAGAAGATAAATATAGAATTTTAAACTTTTCCGTAATAAGGTTCATATTTGTTTTAGGGAAATTGCCACTACACGTTTCTATAAATTTTACAATTACGTTTGTTATTTACTATTTTTCTCATTGAAAAAGCAACCCATTACCTCCTTCAAAGAGATCAAAATTGTGTAGCATACACAATCCTCTTAGACACAAGTTTCCCACTTCTAAATGATGCTTGGCCACTCTTATTTGCAGTATTATATAACTTTTACTTTAACCCTATTCTTATGTATTATTTAGTTTGAAGAAAAAAATGTTCTTATTGGGTATAGTAACATAATTAGAAGTGATACAAAATAAAGAAGGGTAAAGAAATTGCACGTTTAGTTGATGCATATGAAATTTCCTGTCCAAGAGAATGAAATGTATTTTGCTTAGATAAAACTACTCTCAAATATTAAACCTCAAAATTGAATCACATTATGTATATGTTGAATCTTCATTATGCATAAACTCGTTTCCATATGTTTAAATTCTTAATTCAATGGACTCGACCTATAAACTTACATTTTTTCCAAGTTCATTATAAAATATCTATCAAGACCAAGATATGAACTTTGCCTAAAACGTGTTTTGTTGAATAAAAAGATTAAAATAAGAGAGTTGGTTTCAACTTGTAAAATTTTTTAAGTGAAATTAAAATGCCATAAATTCAAAGCTAATTCACACTAAAAGTAGAGGGTTATAATTTATATTTTATGTAATAAAAAAATTTTGAATTGAAAAAAATATAAAAATGAGTATGCCCTGCTACCAAGAAAACCAATATGAAGAAGGAACGAGACAGACGATTGGGTGCCATTTGAGACCATATAAAAAATGATTTAATTTGCAAACAAAATCAGGTTTTTCTTTATGTTTAAAACTCAATGGTTGTTCCATGTAGATAGTTTTTTTTTTAGAAACCTACGAAGAAAGGTATTCTTTATGTCCAATTGTCTCATTGGCCATTGGGAGATAACGACAATGGCTAATACCATTCTGATGGTGGCAGGTTTTATCATTGGACTAAATGCTTTTTTCAAAGTCTCATCCTTAAACTTGAGAATATCCTTGGACAACTAGGCGAGCTTTGTATCTATCAATTGTGTAATCATCTTTGAACTTTGTTCGAAAGATCCATTTTGTACCAATTATATTAATACATTTTGGTTTAGGAACAGGAGTCCATTTTTTATTGATGATCAGGGCTTTGATTTCGTCCTACATTGCTTTTAGGCGGCATGAATTTTGAGAGCTAATTTATAGTTCTTTAGTCCAACAATATTGGATTGCGCTAGCAATGCCATGTCGTTTGTAAGTTCAGGATTTTGTTTAAGCTTGTTCTGTCAAGCAAGAAGGCGACCTCAAAGATTGGTGGCTAATTCGCCCGACGAAAGCTAGGTTTTATTCCATCTCTACTTTTATCGGATCATTTAGGCATGGAAAATCCTCCACTGAAAATGGAAATTCTACGATATAATTATTTTAAAAGAAATATATTTTTCTACCTGTTTTCGTGTACGGACACGCAAGAGTGGTAAACTCGCATTATAGACCAATATTGCTTACAAAAAATAGAATTTTTTAAATTACCAGTACAGGTTATCATGGGATGTTGATTTGTGCTATTGTCGTGACCAGCATTGTCAAAGCTTGAGTTAGTGTTTGGAATCACAATGACAATAAAAAGATTATCATCATGCTCATTGATGGATGACAAGTTGCTGGATAATTAGTTGTCAGACTGTTGCTGGATTATTCTTTAGTTCATCGTTGACTTATTCCTTGATGCCTTAAATACTTGCTAATCTATTACAAACTTGTTGCATATTAGTTAGATTAAGGATTTGTTACTAACTGTTGATGTATTACAATATATTATATATATTTTTTGCATTTGTTGACAATTTATTTTGCTTTTATAGATATTTTTTTAATTACTTGATAAATTATTACATAAATATATATAAAATAAAATATAAATGCAAAATAAATTTAAATAAAAATAAAAGTTTAAGTATGAATATAGATATTAATTATAAATAAAAATATAATGTATCACAGTTTAATAGTACAAAATTGTCACAAAATTGTGATAAATTTACTTGCCACGTCATGAACCACATAACACCATGATAATATCATCTGTCGTATCATACGCTACGTAATCGGCAACATTATTTAACATGTGCACATTCCGTTGTCATTTGACAAAAAATATCATAATTTCATGATAGACTAATTTTATTACTTTTGGTGATAGATGAATTTAACTCCACTATTTGGTGACACATTTCATCCTTCACCGATTAGTAAGCCTACTTGTTATGATAAATAAAGTCTTTCACAAACATGCTTTGTAATAATTTTGCACTTTCACCAAATCCCCTTTTATAGTCGTGTGCAAAGGGTGAAAGCGTGTTAAATAGTTCTATCAATAAAATTAACTCCTTAAGCACTTGTATGATAAAATATGAAAATAAGTACTTATGTGAATTTTGTTCCTTTTCTTTTTGTTAATTTTTTAACAAGCGATACTTGAACAAAAAGTCTCATTTTGTTTAGGTCCGTCGTTGCAATACTACAGAAAGGGATAACGATGAAGGCTCCAATGCCATTATTTTCGACATTATTATAAAATATAAGGTGACATATAATGACGGTTTTAACTATAATTAAAAATATTTTATACATAATTTTAGTTTTTACTACAATTCGCTTCTATTACAATGAAATGTTTTTCTTATTAGAAGAAGATAACAAGAAAATTCTTGAGGGAAATCCATTATTCTCCTCCTAAGATTTTTCATATGTATATTTTTTTCCTTTTAAATTATCCACTACTTTCTTGTAGAAAGTAATTAATCATCTTTTAATACTACTTTTCCCCCTTAAAAACTACCTAAAAGGGTTAATAGGTAGTTTTAACAAACGAGGAGGAAATGTAGTATATATAAAGAAACTTGTGGGAGCAAGAAGTAATATATTTTCCCGTGATAATATCACTACTTATATCCTAATACTAGAGATGTTATTAATTAATTGCAGGAGTTAAAACTTTATAAAATACATTAAAAAACTTAGAAAAAAATTTATGTAAGGTGGTCACAATAAAATTGTTCAGTAAAATTTGAACATACATTGTAGCATCTTTAATATGATCAGCTTATTTTAAATTAGATAGATAAACTTTATTAAATAGATGTAGCAATCTTCATAAAAGCACACATAAGTTTTATTCCCAATAATAGATTACAAACATTACATCATAACCATAATTGAAAAACTGGACTCGGGTCACAGGAGCTACTAACCGACTTGTTAAGCAGAGGTTGCACCAGGACCTAGTCCAGTTCCATTATTGATAAAACAAACAACACACTAAGTGAAAAAAAAAAAAATCTGAGCATGACCTCCACTGAACCATTAGAGGAGGTACTTATTCCCATCACACATATTATCAGTCAGGTTGATTTAGTAGTACTAGGAGGAACTGGAACATATTCATCACGCTTCCAAGAGCCATTCTCCAATTGAACCATGCCCTTGTTCTTAGCAGTCCACCAGTTAGCTGGCACCCCATATTCTGTCTTTAAGAGATCTAATCCTTTGTTTACAAGAGTAATATCGCGATCAACCACCAAATTAAATTCATCATCCCCCTGTGTTCCTGCAATTCCATGCAAATAATTCTCCAAATTATGCCAAACTGATGTCAGAAACGAAGGAGGTAAAAGATTCTTCGCATACGGTGATTTATTAATGTCAATTTTTAACTTTTTTCCCACGTCAAAGTAACCCAAAGGTGGAAGAAGAGGCACAATGTCGTTGGCGCTTTTTATGCGCAAGAGATGAAGATTTTCAAGTCCTTCAAATACAGTCTTAAAGAGAAAGTCTCCAACGTGGGGGCTAGCAAACACAAATGCTGTGACCAGGCAGCCGGTGTCTGACCCTGTGGGTTTGTTATATCAATTGGCAACTATGTCAGCTGCGTTTAGTTTTGCAAGAGCTGACCCCAGGCTATGACCTGTTACAGTTATACTGATTTCCTCGTCCTTATATTTATCAACCAGTGTACTAACCACACCCAAAACCTACGTATAAAAGAAAGCACATTACGACTTTAGTATATTGTATTGCTCATTTAGTGACAAATTTAACAACATTAACTAATGATAAAAGTAAATATGGTATGAAATGAAAGATCATTTTGTTCCATGTTTTAATTCTTTCCATTTTCATACTTTTACTCGTATAATAATTATTTTAAGTGGGGAGATCGTCTTATAAGAAAAATTGTTAAACCGTTAGATTGACGCAAAGATTGGATTTTGAGTTCCAACATCAAAGAATCCCAACAGATCAAAACAAACACTAAAGGTTGTTTGAATTTTTAGCTTAACTTTGAACATGGCTTTAATGTAGTTTATTAATTCATTTAAGTACTTTGGTTCTCTAATTTAATTTGAAGTTTAAGTTAATTTTGACTTAAATAGAAAAAGTCAAATTATATGACCTATATTGACAGGACCCGACTCGAGACCTTCTACTATAGATCCCAGCGGCCCTGCTGGGCACCCCGACGGAAGTTTCTCCGAACCTAACTGGGTAAGTTAAGAAATTCCGCGAGGCGAACCCCTTTTTAATTCTTGTTACTACTAAGAAAATCTAGTCATATACATAAAAATGACATCTTAGTTTTAAAAACAAACGGACAGAGTTTCCCCTGTTTTTCGGAAAATCCATATAAACCTACAAAGAAATTTCACTTCTAATTCCAACACATCTCAATTCTATCAATTCGGACCTCCGGTCCTTTTCAAATCAAATCCAACACAACTCAATTATTTCGTGTAAATCACAAAATAAGCATAATCATAAAAAGTAAAAACGATCATCATAAACTGGAAATCTCTTCTTCTTGATTCAACACATACTTACAAATATACATGCCTACAACTATTATGCATAAAGTAAAGAGTGCTATTAGCACATTTACATGTACAAAAATTATCTTTGGATTCGGCCCACTACTCGGCGATAGGAGAATAAGCAGCTTGCGTTCCGAGACCTGCACCTGGGAAATGGGTTTAAAACATAAAACATAAAACATAAAACAAGTGAGCTAAAGGAGCTCAGTGAGTGTAAATGAGAATTCAATTACAAGAATATTATACAAAGATAGCAATTTCTAAAGTACATGCAGAAATTATGCTTCTAAAACGGATGTAAAATTGTAAAACGGTTTCTAATATCATATGCTAATGAAATCTTGCCGAGCGGATTTTATCTACATCTTTGGAAAACTATATTCAGAATCTGTATAACATAATAACTGCTGTGTGCATATAAATGCATAAATGCTATCGGTAAATCGAAAACTAGTAAAATTCTCGCTCGGCCATTTTCGTTCTAAACTGTACCAATGGTAACCCTAAAGCTCTATACCCACGCAGCGACTCAACTAGCACCGCATACGTGAGTAGGTCACGGGGCACCTCAACTAGCAGCACCCACAGTGACATCTCAAGACATCTCACTGGCTACGCAGCAGAATCCTACATCGCATGCATATAGCAAGACAATATCCCGTACACATAGAGCGACTCACATGACTCGACATCCTGACTTCTCGGAGTTAGTGACACACCCCCAAGACCTGCCCATGTGCACGGGATATACCGGCTGGGTCTAATACAATCATCACCACTATAATCTGAGGGTACCAATGGCCTTAAAACAAATGCAGAAATTTAAAAACTATTTCACAAATCGATAATGTAAAAGCATGTCTATGAATATATCAAGATCATAAATCATGTTTATGCATCGAAAGCTCATAAAACATACATAGTCATTGTGCGAAAATATAATAACTGAAAAGTAAAAGAAATGGCAGATTTCCACTCACAACCGCTCCGCACTCAATTTCGCTCTCGATTCCTGCTCCCATTAACGCTCTCGGTTATCCTCACCTACGCACCATAAATGACATTTAGAACCAAATCGAACACTAGAATCTCATTTAACTACTAAATGCCCTAATTGGCATACAAAGCCCGGATGTAAACTACTTCCCGATTTTAGTTACGGAGCCATAATCGAAACTAACTCACCATCCGGCGCCCTGAAAATTATTGAATACCTTATAATTTAATTGGACATACTTGCCCTTCACCTTTTCAACATGGACAATTATGTCCCATTTTCTTCATTTTTGGGTTTTTTCATCAACCATATACATTTAATTCACAATATGCATCATTTACACACAACAATTCAATCAAAACACCACTCAATTCCTAACATCCCTAAAGTGGCAGAATTTCACCCTAGGTTCCAACACATTCCTTTTCTCAATTTCTTGTTCCAATTACAACAAAATCATGCCAATTTCATTCTAAAGCCCTAATTACAATCAATTGAAATCTCTACAACAAAATCACCAAAAACCCTAATTCTCACCTTGCCAATTTCTTCAAATTGATGACTCCTTCAAGCTCCAAACTAGAATTCAACTCAATCTAAGCCAAGAATACACATAAGAACATCAATTAACACATTCTTGAATTCTCACTTATCAAACTTATAAAAGATGCTTTTCTTACCTCTTTTTCTTGAATTTCCACTAATAGAGACTTCAATTGAGCTTAGGGATTGGTTTGTAACCTTAATTTGGCTTGATTACACATGAAAATTCATGAAAACAAAACTTGAAAGGTCACTGTAGCAGCCCCCCTTTCCAAGCTCGAATTTTCTCTCTTTTGTTCTAAGTGTTTGCTTTTGATCATCTTCAAAATTCTACACACTTCCAACCTATTTATAGTCCTCCCTCTATTTATCATTTTGCCCTTCAACTTTCTCAAAATTACTAATTTGCCATTAGTTGAAAACTAATTATGTAATTAGTTCATTTGTAACTATCTAGTTGGAATAGTCCAAAGAACTAACTAGAACTTCCAACTTGGCAATCCATGAGATTTCTTCTAATTGGTCCATTCTCTAATATATGGATTATGTTTCTCAACAAAGGCTTGTTCCATTCATAATCCTTAAATGGAAATTCATGTAGTAAATTAGAATTTTCTTTTCCAAGCCAATAGAGAAAAATTCTAAAAATATTCTAGGGTCGTCCGGCGCACCGATCAAGTGTGAAATTACCAAATTAGGTCTGATATCTCTCACGTGCACTATAAAGAAAATATTTCTAATAGGGTTAAAATCGAGTAACCCTACGGTGTCTTATTTGTTCTATACCGAAATCTAGGCGCCAATACTACTAATAGGGATTGGATATTACATATATGCTTAACACACAAAATGGAGAAAATGTTATTATTAATTTTTTTATCAAAAATACCCTTATCTAATTTATATGTTACTTCTATTTTCATATAAAACTCATTTCTTTTATTTCCATTGAATAGTAATCATATAAAATTCGTACTAATGTGTTGATCAAATTTACAATTAATGTGTTTTTTTAATTTATTTACAACGTAAAAAAATTACAAGTAATAAAAACTCGAATAAAAATGATATTAACAATTTCTTAATATTATTTTTATAATTAAATATTATTTTAGTTTAAATATTTTATATATTTTTTTATTAATTTAACATAAAAAATTCATAAGGTCATAAATAAAAAGTATTAGTTTTCATTTTTTATTTTTCAAAAATAAATAAATTAACATTTAAATATTAAGCAAAAAAAAAAAAAAAACTAAAATGTCATCTAGAATTATTTATTCAGCTTAATAAATGGAATTTAGTAAAAAAAATACCTTCCTAAATAAAAAAGGATTGAGGTCAAAGATTGACAGGACCCGACCCGAGACCCTCTATTGTAGGTTCCAGCGGCCCGGCTTGGCACTTCGATGGAAATTCCTTGGCATTTAACTAGATGAGTTGAGAAATTTCGCGAGGCGAACCCCCTTTTTGGTTCTTGCTATTACTAAGAAAATCTTGTAATATACATGAAAAAGATATCTTAATTTTTCAAAAAAAAAAGTTCAGAGTTTCTTATGTTTTTTAAAAAATCCATATAAAACCTACAAAAAAATTTCACTTCTATTTCAAACACTTCTCAATACTACTAATATGGACCTCCGGTCATTTCCAAACCAAATCCAACACAACTTAATTATTTTATTTGAATCACAAAATGAGCATACTCGTGAAAAGTAAAAACATAATCTCGAAATATTTTCTTGTTGGTTCAAAACATACATACAAATATACATGCCTACAACTATTATGCATAAAATAAAGGGTGCTATTTAGCACATTTACATATACAAAAATGATCTTCAGATTCGGCTCACTACTCGGCAATAAGAGAATCAGCAGCTTGCGTACCGAGACCTGCACCTAAGAAGAGGGTTTAGAAAACACAAAACACAAAACGAGTGAGCTAAAGGAGCTCAGTGAGTGCAATTAAGATTTTAAATAAAATAACATTATGCATAGATAGCAAATTCTAAAGTACATGCAGAAATCATGCTTCTAAAACTGATGTAAAGTTGTAAAATGGTTTCTAATATCATATGCTAATGAAATCTTGCCGAGCGGATTTTATCTACATCTTTGAAAAACAATATTCAGAATCTGTATAACATAATAACTGTCGTATGCATATGAATGCATAAATACTATCGGTAAATGGAAAACAAGTAAAGTCCTCGCTCGGTCATTTTCTTTCTAAATTATACCAATGGTAACCCTAAAGCTCTATACTCACGCAGCGACTCAACTAGCACTGCACACGTGAGTAGGTTACGGGGCACCTCAACTAGTAGCACCCACAGTGACATCTTAAGATATCTCACTGGCTATACAGCGGAATCCTATATCGCATATATATAGCAAGACAATACCCCGTACACATAGAGCGACTCACATGACTCGACGTCCCGAATTCCCGGAGTTAGTGACACATCCCCCATGACCTGCCCATGTGCACGGGATATACCGGCTGGGTCTAATCCAATCACTATCACTATAATCTGAGGGTACTAATGGCCTTTAAAATGAATACAAAAAATTTAAAACTGTTTCTTAAACCGAACATGTAAATGCATATCTATGGATATATATCAAGATCATACTCATGTTTATGCATTGAAAACTCATAAAACATACATTTTCATTATGCGGAAACATAATAACAAAAGATAACAGAAAAAAGGCAGATTTTCACTCACAACCGCTCTGCGCTCGATTTCGCTTCGAAGTTCTGCTCCCGTTACCACTCTCAATTTTTTTCACCTACGCGCCATAAATGACATTTAAAACCAAATCGAATGCTAGAATCTCATTTAACTACTAAACGCCCTAATTGACATACAAAGCCCGGATGCATACTACTTTCCGATTTTTATTTACGGAGTCATTTAATCTAATCTAACTCATCACCCGACGCCCTGAAAATTATTAAGCATCTTATAACTTGGTTGGACATAATTTCCCTTCACCTTTCTAAAATAGACAATTATGTCTCATTTTTCTCATTTTTGGTTTTTCCATCAACTATATACATTCAACATACACAAGGCACTATTTACACACAACAACTCAACCAAAACACCACTCAATCCCTAACTTCCCTAAAGTGGTAGAATTTCACCCTATGTTCCAACACATTTATTTTCTCAATTTCTTGTTCTAATTACATCAAAATCAAGCCAATTTCATTCTAATGCCCTAATTACAACCAATTGAAGTCTTTACATTCAAATCACCCAAAACCCTAATTCTTACCTTGCCAATTTCTTCAAATTGATAACTCCTTCAAGCTTCACACTAGAATTCAACTCAATCTAAACCAAGAATACACACAAGAACATCAATTGAAGCAATCTTAAAAGCTCCCTTATAAATTTCACAAAACAATGCTTTTTTTACCTCTTTTTCTTGAATTTCACTAATTGAGGCTTCAATTGAGCTTAGGAATTGGTATGTAACCTTATTTTGACTTGATTAAGCATGAAAAATCATGAAAAAAAACTTGAAAGGTCACTGTAGCAGCACCACCCTTCAAGCTCGAATTTGCTCTCTTTTGCTGTTAGTGTTTGCTTTTTGATCACTTAAAATTTCTACACACTTCTACCATATATATAGTTATCCATCAATTGATCATTTTGCCACTGAACTTACTCTAAATTACTAATTTGTCATTAGTTGGAAACTAATTATGTAATTAGTTCATTTGTAACTATCTAGTTAGAATAGTCCAAAGATCTAACTAGAATTATCAACTTGGCAATCTATGAGATTTCTTCTAATTGGTCCATTCTCTAATATATAGATTATATTTCTCAACAAAGGCTTGTTCCATACATCACCCTTAAATGAAAATTCATGTAGTAAATTAGAATTTCCTTTTCCAAGCCAATAGAGAAAAATTTCAAAAATATTCTAGGGTCGTCTGGCGCTCCGATGGAGTGTGAAATTATCAAATTAGGTCTAATATCTCTCACGCGCATGATATAAAAAATATTTCTAATAGGGTTAAAATCGAGTAACCCTACGGTGTCTTTATTGCTCTATACCGAAATTTAGGCACCAATACTACTAATAGGGATTAGATATTACAAAGATTAAGTGATCCTGATAAGAATATAGATTAATTCTTAATATCACAAGCAAATTTTTATAGGTGATTTGTTGAATAAGAAGTAAAAAAAAAAAAGTAATTAATTATTTCAATCAAATCATAATCAGCAAAATATTCTCAAGATCTTGGAATAATATGTATTTGATTTATTTTCTTTAATTTATTTTTTCATGTATAAATAGAGTCTTTGTAAGAGCCATATAATCAAAGAAATAGTTTTAATTTCTTATCGTATTTTAAATATATTCATAATATTTGAGCGGGTTTAAATCTATTTTAGAGTCGTCTAGTGTATTTAGATTTTAATAAATGTTGTGATGATGGCCACTGTGAAAAATATTTTTGAAGCATGTTTGACTATGTCTAGAGTGTGTTTAAAAATAACAAAAACATAGAGAGAAAAAATTCATGATTAAGGATCTTAAAAAAATCTTGAAGTTGAAAAATTACATAACAAGTTTGTAGGAGATTCATGACAAAATTATAAGAAAAAAATATTTATAACAAGATCATTGAAAAGCCTTTATGACTAGATAATACAAAAATCTTAAAGCAGATCACAGAAAACTTTCAAGATTAACAATATCAAGTTGTAATTCCAAAAACTTTCCATCATCAGTTTGAGGGCGGATGATAAAAATTATGATTGATTCTTAATATCATAAGCAGATTTTTAAAGATGATTTATTGAACAAGAAATAAAAAAACAAAATTAATTATTTCATGCAAATCATAATTAGCAAAATATTCTTAAAGTAATGTAATAATATGCATTTGATTGTTTTTCCTTTATTTTATTCATGTTCATATATAAATAGACTATTTGTAAGATTCATAATAAGAATTATAATTTCAATTTCCTCTTAGAGACAATGAAATAGAATCCAAGAGATCAAGATCGAGTCTAAATCCAAAAATTAACTTAACAAAGAAACATAAGAGTTTGAACAGATGAACTTGACTTGAATATTATATTCCTGAAATTCTTCAACCAAAACTTTTTAACTCGTAAATGAAAGTTCAATATTAGTATTAAAGAAAAATTTTAGGCTTTTTAAAGTTATATAGTATAGGGAGTTATTAAAATATTCAATAGTTTATATCTTCATATTTAAATATTTTTGACTTGCGGTTCACCAGACTAGAACACCGAGTCTTTATTTATGTTTAATAAGATCGCACAAATGAAAAAAACTACCTGCTCCCTGGCATTAGACTTAATATCCGTGGTACTTGAGTTTGATGTTTTGTAGATGGAAAGAAAGCCATGTTCAACCATAGGAGGAATATGGGTTTCCCTTTTCTAAGTAATTTCTTTAGTGGATAACGAGGAAACCCGTACATCTTAGAAACCTCCTCTCCATTAAAAGAGTCATAAATAACTTGAAATCTTTTACCATAATGAATGATGTATTGGTGCAGATTAATATAAAAAAGGTCCAATAAACCCTCCCAATTTTTCTTGCTACTCAGCTCTTTCCAATTTTTTGCTATGCCACCCATAACTCTTGTGAGGATATGGTTTGTAGTGTATACCTTTCATAGCAATTGTTTTGTCAGCTTGTGACTGTGAGGATAACTCCACAATGAGTGTAAGTGGTGCATGCAGCTTGTCAAATGGCATCAAGTTATTCTTAGGGCAGTGACAAATACATATGAACTTGGACGGGAAGTGATAAGTTATCACAATAAAAAGAGAAACAAATTAAAAGACTTCAACAAGAACGACAACTATCAAAAGGAATTGAAAACAATTCAAAGAGTTTGGAAATAAGTCAAAGTCTTAGGAACCTAAAAGGAAAGGAATCAAAAGAATCAATATTTGATTAGAACTCCTCCTCTTACATTGCTTTAGCCAACGATATCCTAGCTACACTTATCTCTAAATGGCTAGATTTCTATAAATAGGAAATGTGTTTAAGTTGTACTTAAATGTCATTATAGACTTCTAAAATAATGGCTAAATAACCATGTATATATGACGCACAAACCGAGTAAATCATTCAAAGCTATTTGATACAATGAACAACTCTATTGTCTTGATTTCATCTTTATGGTATAAGAGCCTAATGGCCTAATCTTCTCAAAATCCCTCAACTATTGAAACACGGCAATAGCCTAAACTAACCATTCAATCATTTCACCAATGCACAAGCTTCATTTCTCTCAAACTCTCATCCAATAATTATCTTGCTTGGCAATCACAAACATATCCTCTTATTGAAAGCCTAGGCTTGGAACATCATATTGATGATGTTGAAGCCCCACCACAGAATGTGTTCCAGGAAGAGAAAGAAGTCATCAATCTAGATTTTTTGCAATGGAAAGAAATGACAAGTTGTTGATGACTTGGCTGAGAGGAATGATGCTTGAAGACATATTAAGCTTTATTGTTGAGGGACAAATGGCTAGAGAAGTTTGGCTCTCAATTGAAGAGCAAATGCTTTCTACATCGAAGGAGTATAAGATATGGTTAAAGGACAACCTCTTCTCTCTCAAGAAAGGATCATCAACACTTAAAGCTTTTAAAGAAATTCAAAGGGATTTGTAACAGCTTAGTAGTAATGGAAAAGGCTATATCTGATGAAAACAAGATGTTTCAAATTGCCAGAGCACTTGGAACAAGATACAATGACTTCAAAACAACCATGCTTGCCAAGCCACCTTTACCAACGCTAAAATAGTTCATCTTTGCCCTTCAAAATTATGAACAAACAATCATGGCATACAAGGAGGAGTATAAACGTGATAGTGATCAAAATCAAGCCTTTTACTCCCAAAGAGGTCGTGGAAAGACTCAAAGAGGACGAAATCAAAGAGGACGTGGCAGAGGAAATTATCAAGGACATTGCCAAAACAATAAAGCAAGAAACAACTATCAATATGGCAATCATCAAAGACACTATCACTACCAAGCTAATGGAGGATGAAATAACAACAACAACAATTCTCGCACTCCATCAATAAATAACAACAACAAACAAACTGAAGAAGACTACCAAAATGTCAATACTGTTTGTCAAATTTGTGGAAGGCGAAAACACATTGCCGTTGACTGTTGGTTCTGCTATGAAACTTACCTAAATGAAGAAGAAGCCCTTGCAACATTACACAACAATGACAATACTGACCAATAATTCTATGCAGACACAAAAGCAACCTCACACATGACCAATAATCTAGGTAAACTCGATTCAATACAACCTTACAAAGGATGTGATAAAATATTCGTTGGTAATAAACATGGGTTAAATATCTTTTATATTAGAAATAAATTGTTAAAAACATATCATGGAAACTTAAAATTAAATGATGTTTTAGTTGTTCCAAAGTTAAAGAAAAATCTTTTATCAATTACTCGATTGACAAATGATTCTAAATGTTCTTTCATTTTTAACTCTAATGGTTTTATTGTCAAGAACAAAGAGAATCAGGTACTCGCAAGGGGAAATAGACGTGGCAATCTTTACACATTGGAAGAAGAAAAGAAAGCAACGTTTATTGCAATAAAAGGAATTGGTTCTGACATATGGCACAAACGACTTGGGCATCCAAATCCAAACGTTTTATGCAAACTAAAATTGGATGGAAAAATTAAGTTCACTCATTGGACTAAAAATCCTACTATTTGTGTCTCTTGTCAGTTGGGAAAAAGCTATAAACTACCTTTTAGTTTATCAAATAAAAAGTCAGAATTTCCTTTAGAAAAGATCCATTGTGATTTATGGGGACTTGCCCCAATACTTTCCTCTCAATTTTTTTGATTTTATGCTTTATTTATAGATGACTATACAAGATTTATTTGGTTATTTCCTTTAACGTGAAAAGCTGACTTTTTTGATACATTTCTTCGATTCCAACGACAGGTTGAAAATCAACTTGATAGGAAGATAAAGATCTTTCAATTCGATGGAGGAAGAGAATTCTTATCCAATGCCTTTATTCATCATCTTAAACTATGTGGAATTAAAAGACAAATTTTGTGTCCTTACACACCAGAACAAAATGGCGTCTTTGAAAGAAAGTGTCGGCATCTAATAGAGACAACCTTAACAATGATGTTCCATACTTTTCTACCATTGAAACTTTGGGTTGAAGCCTTTTTAGCTGCTGCCTATCTCATTAATAGAATGCCTTTAACCATCCTCAATATGATGAGCTTATATGAAAAACTCTTCAAAAATGTACCTAATTATAGTGGTATAAAAATTATTGGTTGTCGGTGTTTTTCATACTTACGTGAATACACCACAACCAAATTTGATAAGAAAATGTATCCCTGGGTTTTTGTTGGATATAGCCTATCACACAAAGGATATCGATGTCTAAATCCTAAAACTAATAAAATATATATATCCAGACATGTAGTATTTGATGAGAATGTCTTCCCATTTTCTAACAAAAAACCCACTTTCATGCAGGATGAGCGTACTTTGACAACATTTCCACATTTTGATGAATGGATTTCTCCCTCAAAACATTCAGACAGTGTCAACATCACTTCTTTAAAAAATTCGTACCATGATAGCTATAAAGCAGAAACAAATCCTCATCTCTTGGCTCCACTACTATATTTGGGAAATTACAACAAATCTACTTTTTCAACTCCTTCAAACTCAAAAAATTTAACGCATTCTCTTTCTTTTTTCCAAGGCAATAATATGCAGAACATTGAAGACGTTGAATCCTCTTCAATATCTAATACAACATTGTCGCCTCTCTTAATTTCACCACTTTTAGGATACTAACCGACTCAAACACCATGGAGACTTATCCCTTAGCAACACTTCCATCAAAATCACCACAAAATACCAATCCCACTACTACACCATCTCCTGACTATCCTGATATATCAAACAATCTTGTGATTGAAATACTTATTGCTACATCAACATTTCAACCACCAACATCTATTCTATGATTACTAGGAATAAATATAAAGGGAATCAATGACTAGCACTTCAAACCACTTTCACCAATACTCTCAGTCTCAAAACTTTAAAAACAGCCCTTAAAGACCCACGCTGGGTAGCAGCCATGGAAGAGGAATTACAAACCTTACACCACAACCAAACCTGGACCCTTATCTCTCGACCAACAAACACAAACATTATTAGGTCAAAATGGGTTTATCGTATTAAATATAAAGAAGATGGCAGCATTGATAGATTTAAAGCTCGACTTGTAGCAAAGGGGTTTACCCAAGTTTCTGGCCTTGACTGTAAAGAAACATTCAGCCCTGCAATCAAACATACCACTTTACGATTGGTGATTGATCTTGCCACCCAACTTAACTAGACCATGAACCAATTAAATGTGAGCAATGCATTCCTTCACGGCACATTACAAACATTATATTTATGGAACAACCTCCAGGATTTATTGACTCTACTCAGCCTTTACATGTTTGCAAGTTAAACAAGTCTCTTTACGGGCTTAAACAAGCTCCTCGAGCATGGTTTGAATGTCCCACTACCGCTCTTCTTAAAATTAGATTCATAAATAGTAAAGTAGATAATTCTTTATTTATTTTTCATTTTGCCTCTATAATAATTTTAATTCTTATTTATGTTGATGATGTGATCATAACAAGAAATCATAAGCCTACTATTTAGTCTGTAATCAACACTCTTAGACATCAATTTGCCTTAAAAGATCTTGGTGCCCTTAACTATTTCTTAGGTATTGAAATCAAGCGTTTTAAAAATGGTGTTTTTCTTTCATAGGAAAAATACACCAAAGACTTGCTCACCAAAACAAAGATGCTACATAACTCCTCTATTAGCACTTCATGTGTTGTCAAACCAGCACAACAACATGATGACAATAAGCTTGTTAATGCAACTACATTTCAGCACATTATCGGTAGCCTACAATAGCTCACCTTTACTAGATCAGACATCGTACATGTTGTCAACAAGGTTTGCCAGAACTTTCAAGCAACAACCAAAATAGATTTCAAAGTTGTAAAACGAATATTGTGATATCTTAAAGGAACCCTTGACTTTGGGATTCACTTTATGGCTCAAAGCTCCCCCACTCTATATGGCTTTACTGACTTTGATTGAGCTGGGTGCTCACAAACAAGAAGAAGCACAATGGGCTACTGCATATATCTTGGCGCAAATTACATATCTTGGAGTTTTAAGAAATAACTCACTGTTTCTCAATCTAGTGCTGAAGCTGAGTATCGCTTACTAGCCTCTACTACAGCTGAACTTGGATTACATATCTCCTTAAAGATATCGAAATATCTCTCACTAGCAGACCTAAACTTATTTGTGACAACAAAAGAACAATACAAATGTGCAAAAATCAAGTCTTCTAGTAACACAAAACACATCAAAATTGACTACCACTTTGTTCGTGAAAAGGTCTTTCAAGGGCTGTTAAAACATCGATATACCCCTTTCTCTCAACAGACAGTTGACATCTTTACAAAACTATTTGCTAAGGATTTATTTCTCCAATTTTGGACCAAGCTTAGCCTTACTTCAATCGTGATCCTAAGCTTAAAGGGGGCTGATAAGTTATCACAACAAAAAGCGAAACAAATCAAAAGACTCCAACAAGAACGGGAACTATAAAAAAGAATTGGAAACAATTCAAAGAGTTTGGAAACAAATCAAAGTCTTAGGAACCTAAAAGGAAAGAAATCAAAGGAATCAATATTTGATTAGAACTCTTCCTCTTACATTGCTGTAACTAACGGTATCCTAGCTACACTTATCTCTAAACAGCTAGATTTCTCTAAATAGGAAATGTGTTTAAGCTGTACATAAATGTCATTATAGACTTCCAAAATAATGGCTAAATAACCATGTATTATGAAGCACAAACTGTGAAAGTCATTCAAGGCTATTTCATACAAAGTACAACTCTATTGTCTTGATTTCATCTTTAGGAAGCATTTTCTGAATTACAAACACATTTTCCTTTTATGTGCAAAATACGTTTTTTTAATATAATCAAAATCTTGGCTGGCTGAATAACAAAACAGCGTAATTGCAAAATTTAAAAATAATTGTGCCACATATAATTAAGAAAATTTAATTTATCCATAAATTTTGTTGGATAATAAATTTGTATAACATTAGCTATTTAATTTAACCATAATCAATTTATTAATCGTTAATCTTGTACCATCTCTTGCACCTGGGGTTCTTGCCTAATTGGCAATCACCCTTTTTATGCGCAAAGCCCCTACCCTCAGTACGGGTTATAGTGTAATGTAGTGTATGTGAGGGTTTGATTTAAGTTGTAGTGTAGTGTGCGTAGTGTAGTAATGTTTCAAAAAGAAAAACAAATCTTGTGCCATCTCCTTCAAATAATCTTGTCAGCCAACAAATTTGCACCATATCCACTATCTTTTATCATTTTCCCACTTTTTAAGCCTCAATCAAAATACTAAAAAAAATACCTCTGACATATCAATAACCCTAAGACATACCCACACCAGCCAGCTGCAACTCCCACAATACTAGGCCACCACTCTATCACATACACAAGCCCAAGCATTTACCACTCCCTCGTGACAACTTGTTAAAATTTTATTTTTTATAATTTGTTTAGAAAATATAGTAGAAGTATATCAAACATCAAAATTAATAAATTACATAAAGAACATAATAAACTTAACGTGATTCACTTAATTTGGGCTAAATCCACATATGAGAAAATAATCTATTACAATCTAATAATATAAAAGACAACAGTATCTTAAGTATTTTCTATATGACTCTTCACATAAATTTTCTCTCATAAATATTTTATTGATCTTCTAATCTCTTTATATAGTGAGTAATATCTAATTCCTTATTAAACATGTATTCTTAATCCTTATACAATTTGGACTCTACTTTAAATAAGATGAATCCTACAAAGAAGCTATTAAATTAATAATCTGCTAAACCAACTCAAATAATGTAATTTAGGTATTTTAAAATAAGTTTGGTTTAATCAAATATTGTCTCTCTTAAATAAATCTTTTATATCTCTTTAATAGATCATGTTTGGTCTAATTTCTTTAAGGCCTTCCTCAAGCTAAGCCTTAGTTTTTCTCGTTATAGAATCTATGTATCATGCTCACTTAAGGCTTTCTATCAGAATCAATCCACTTATAACTATTGTAGGCAAACCTTTTTTTGTTTGTTTGTTTTTATACACAATCATTGTCTTTTTATTAACCAAGACTTGTTAAATTTATCTCATTGATTTTTTTTCTTTCAAACTCAATTAAGATTTTTAATTATTGGGATAATTGCTCCTAAATAATTTTGACTACTCCAATAACTTAAATCAAAGGCTTTTTTATTACTTTTGTATGGACGCTCTACTCCTATATATGCTGAACCTTACTATTTATCTTTTTTTTTCTCAACGAAGATATATTTGAATTTAGTTTTGTTTGAAAGGTTTCCTTGCTTTCTTTGCCTCTGAGATATATATTGGCTTAATATAAGTAGGAGCTTCAACTTGTCTTATCTTTAGCTTCTCTTTGGCTTCTTTCTTTCAATTTGACTTTGATATTGACTCTAGGGTATTTAACTTGACTCTCATACCACTTGTTAATATTTCAGTTCTTATAACTTGTTTAAAAAATAGAGTAGAAACATATCAAACATCAAGATTAATAAATCACAGAAAGTACACAATAAACTTAACATGGTTCACCTTAATTTGGGATAAATCCATGGATGAAAAAAGAATCCATTATATTTTATAATATAAAATATAAGAGTATTTTGAATACTTTTCTATGTGTCCCTTCATATAATTTCTCTCTTATAATTGTTTCATTGATCGTTGATGAGCATATTTTATATATGATGTTTTATCTATCGTAACTTGATATTTGCTCATTCTAAGTATGAATGTTAGGTTTTTATTTGCTTTATTCTTATTTTATAAATTTTAACTCAACAGAGCTATTTGGGACAATAATTCAAAGAAAACAATGCAATAATATCAAATCTGTTATAATATATTGCTATAGTAAATTACCATAATAATTGTGGTCGCTTTCTCCAACAATGCGTCATGGCACCAACAGTAGATCCAAAATTGGTGTCCTACTTTTCTTTCTTAATTTGAAATAAATAGAAAACAAAATCCTATATTCAAAGAAAGGAGAAGAGGAGAGAAAGAAAAGGATAGAGTTCAAATTTATAGAGGAGAAAGACTCATTTCTAGTGAGAGAAGTACCTAGCTTTAGAGTGAGGGAATGTCTCCAAGGCTTCTTGAGGATTATTGAAGACACTTGAAAGAGTGAAGCCTTGGAGACATCTCTATATTCAATTCTTTATTTTTCTTTTCACTTTATCTCTTTTGTTTGAAGTTTATAGATGTAAATATTGTTTTAACATGTTTACATCTATGGATTTCTAGACAATTTTAGTATTGGTTGGATTTCTGTGTAGCTAAACTTGAAATTCTAGGGCATGATATAATTTTATTTATGCTATATTTGGATTATTTAATAGCTTCTTATTTATTTTAATTTTATTTCTCTATATTTAATGCTTCTAATTGACTGAAAAATGAATTAATTGTTATTGATTTATGGGTTAATGCTTGAGAGAGATTGACCCATTTATTGTGTTTGAAAAACATAGCTTCTGTCGTTGTTGAGTTGGAAGGCCAATGGCATTTAAGTAATCACAATGGGTAACTGCTCAATGATTGCATAGATAAACAAGTTAGATAGGGATATTGACTTGAAAATGTATACTTAGGATATCAGTCATTGCTCGGGAGAGATAATGAGATTAATCTTTGGGTAATCAATTTAAGAGTTGTATAATAAATGTATAGGTAGAAAAGGTAGATAGGAATATCAACTTGAATATGTATGCATAGTATATCATTTAATGCTCTGGAGAGGTAATGAGATTAATCATAAACCCTTAATTAATGAATTGAATGGAGTTGCTAAACATGAAGAAAATAGGAAGAATAGAGTGAACTTGTATTCTTAATCCGTGTACAATTTCTACTCTATCTTAAATAAGATAAATTCTACTAGAAACTACCAATTTATGAATCTCCTAAACTGACTCAAACAATATAATTTAAGTATTTCTTAAATAAATTTGTTCAATTGCATCAACACAAAAGCTGAACCTATTTTCATAAAATTGAAATGCCAACCATGAATTGTCATATAAGTGCATGCCTTTTATGGAAATTCTTTTAACAATAGGTGTAGACTATATTTTAAGACCATTAGGGCAAATAGTTTTGACTTTTAGCACAACACCAAATAAGCCACACGACCATTAGTAACAAAACTATCTAAAGTGTAGCTATGTCACTCAAAATTTTGATCTCTTCATATTAAGTCTTTGAGTCATATACCATGCAGTGAGAGAATGAAGTTATAAGAAATCTTTTTGTATACATTTCTTTTAATAATTTTGTTTTCAGATGTTGATGTGTATATTATTACTCATAAGTATTAAGGTTTATTCATAAACACAAAAAAAAAATAAACTTGGATATGAAGCAACACCATATAGTGATGTTTGTGAATGATATTATCGGTAAGCATTGATGAACACTTGAAATTATATATTTAATTAGTGTTTTGTATCGTCATTTTGTATTAATAGTCTCATTAACCTTTCAAACTTAAGGATGTTTACAATATTGTACTTAATTAGTTCTTAAGTATTTTTAGGTAAATTTGGTAAAATGGCATAATTGTTTATTTGAGAATCCAATTGTTGCAATTTTCGATCCTATGAAAAGTTGATTTTATATATGACAATATTAGATTTCGCACATATTTTGTAATTTGAACATGTGGAGGGTGAAAAAAGTCCTAGAATGGAACCCATCTATGACACAAGCCTAGTCAGAGCAGGTTTTATTATTTGGACCATAACTTGAAATATACGTATCAAATTTGTATATGCTTACCAATTCTATAAATTTAAAATAAATATCTACAACTTAATTGTTGACACGTAAAGCTAACTCGAGCTCTGACAATGATAAATTCAATATTCAAAGTCCTAGTAAGGTAACTAAAAAAAGGGAATACAATATCATGTAATCTATGATAAACATAAAGTGTTATATTTATCAACTAGAACCTCATTTGTCCGTTTCTTACAATTGAGTTACAGAAAATATTTGACCGATCCATATTAAATATAACAAGATTGGAACCCCTAGCCTTAGCATGCACTTCAATTGAGTACTTCTATCATTATTTCTGTATATCTTACATTTATAATGTTTTATTTGTTTAGAAGATTATCTTTAGTTTGTAAACTTAAAATCTACTTCATTAAAGATCAACCTTATTCTTAAGAGGTTATTTATTACTTTCACATTCCTATACTTAGGAATAGAATTCAATACTTTGGATATGTCAAGTGTCATTATAGTCATTGCTACAAATTGAAAGAAATTATACTAAGTTTTGATCACATGGAGAGGCACATAGAAATCTTCTATATACAATCTCCACTGAGGATTAAGAGCATGCCATCTTTGGTCCAAAGAAAAATATTAGGCTTTAATTTTACATTTAATTGTTTTCTGTTAAATGTGTGAATATTTTAAATAATTACTTTACATATGGAAAAGTTTGATAAAGAAAATAAAACTTATTGTAATATATTATCTTGATGTCTAACACAAACATTTACTTAATATAAGGAATGGCTTTAAGAGATGATTTGTCTACTTTAGAAGGAAACGTTAAGGATGCCTGTTTGATAAACAATGCAACTACATATATTATTCTTCGAGAAAAGAAATATTTCTTAAAAATTAATAATGATTCAATGAAAAGTCAATACTATATCAGGTCTTATAGATCTGATTAAAGGCTCTAGATGATAAACGACAAGTGGAACAAAGATATATATATAAATAAAGCTTTATATGCAAGTAGATTCAGGAGAAATTTGATTAACTTTAAAAATATCCATCAAAATGGATAGCACATTAAGACTTTAAATAAGAATAATATAAAATATCTTTGTATTACTTCTAACATCTCAGACAAGAAATACACACTTGAAAACCTTACTACCTTATCAACTGGTTTGTATTATGCAATCATAAATTCAATTAAAAGATAGACCATAATGAACTAAAAGTTCATTGATCTAAAAATATTTATGCTATGTCATAACAACTTTAGTTATCCAAAACCAATGATAATGCATAGGATTGCTAAAAATTCTCATGGACACCCACTAAAGAATTTAAAGATTTTACTGCCTAATGAGAAAATTTGTAATGCTTACCTACAAGACAAACTTGTAGTTAGGCCACCTTTTGAATATTAGTTTAGAATCTCCATTTTTTTACATATGATCCAAAGAGATATTTGCTTACCAATTCATCTACCAAGTAGACATTTTCTTCTATTTTATTATTTTAATTGATGTATTTGCATGATGATAACACATTTATTTATTGTTTACATGAAATATTTCATTCGCTAGATTGCTAGCATAGATCATTAGGTTGAAGGCACAATTACACAAACAACCTTATTAAAATCATACATTTAGATAATATTAGTGAATTTCCATCTAAAACATTTGATAACTATTATACATCGGTGCAAATTAATGTAGAACACCCTATGCCATGTGTTCACACATAAAATAGATTAGCATAATCCTTAATTAATTGACTTCGAGTAATTGAACATACTTTATTAATGTATTTACAATTACCAATTTATGCGTGAGGTTATGCTATTTTACATGCTGCAGCATTAATTTATTTTAGGTCTACTGCTTATCATCAATATGTTTCATTACAACTTCTACTTGATCATAAACTTGATATATCATATTCACATACATTTGGTTATACTATGTATGTACTTATAGTACCCCATAATTGACTAAGATAGGCCTCAACATCGCTTGGAGATTTATATCAATTTTAACTCACTATCAGTTATAGATATCTTGAACCCTTAATGGTGATCTGCTTAACGCATAATTTGCGGATTGTTATTTTGATGAGACAGTATTCCACCATCATTATGGAAAGAAAAATGCCTCATAAAGTAAGGCATGAAATTTTTAGAATAATGACCACCTGTCTTATTTAGATCCTAGCATAAATGAATCCTACAGAGTTGAGATCTTTAGATGTAGAAGATATATTTTTTATTTACAACAATACAACAATTTCATAGCAATTCAAAAGCAAACTTTTATTGCCACCTCCTATAATCATTTTGAAATTCTTCCACTTCATGAAGCAAACAAAGAATGCATATAGCTATAATGTATCATTCATCACATTCAGAGTGCATGCAACATACCTTCTGTAATAGATACTCCAATTGTAATATATAAAGGCAATGTTACTTGTATTGCTTAAGTTAGAGGCGGATACATTGAACGAGATAGAATCAAATACATTTCTCCAAACTTCTTCCATACCCATGAGCTATAGTAAAGTAAGAACATTGATATTAAACAAATACACTCCATTGGTAGTTTTGTAGATCTGTTTACTAAATCTATAGCAACAGTTAACTTTTAAAAAAATTAGATTACAAAATTAGTATGCGCTAGCTCAACAAATTATCAAATTGATATATATTAATCTAAGGATGAGCATTTAATTATGGGGAGAGCATTCTTCAAAGAAAAGAATTACATCTATTACAAATATACACTATACTCTTTTTTCTTTCGATCTACTTTTATCCCATTGAGTTTTACTTTGAAGGTTTTTAATGAGATAATATTGAGCACATTCTCTATTATAGTATATTATAGAGTTGTATTTATTTTTGCTTAAGTTTTGTCTAATTAGATTTTTTTTAGAAATTAAAAAAAAAAGTGGTGGAATCCAATGAGAATATTATGAGGCAATGGATTCCTCTCTCCCTACCGGCTCATATTGCCTATATATATGTATTTGTCCTCCCTGTAACAATTTATACCTTCCAACAATTTTATAGTTACTCTAATACTTTCTAAATGTGCTATAATACTTTCCAGATGTGCTCTAATCTTTGAATTGTCTCTATTTTTTACCTTTTATATTATTTATTTATAACATAGATATTTTAAATTTTGAGAAAGAAGAGAGATAAAGGAAAATGTATATTAAATTTCTATTGCATACATCATGAGAGGTGTTATCTGCTTATTGGATGAGAGCATCACATCCCATTGCTTCATCCTAAAAATATAATGATCGAATGTGATAGAAAAATTGAAAATTGAAATGGTGTGTAGCAGTACTTATTAACGAATGATGTATATCAAGACAATAAAAAACCATGTCTGAGGGAAGAGGTTTTAAATTACAATAATGCTATATTTTATTAAAATACAAATTTTTTATTTTAAATAATGTGGCGCTTGAAATGTTTATTATTGGTTGGTGTTATGTAATTATATGTTAATAAAAATTAAAAAGTTAATAACTATCTTAATAGGTGATAGTTAGTAAGTAGTGGTACATCAATTAAAAATGTAAATTCTGTGTTTTAAAATTGTAAGCGTAGTATTATTTTTTAAAAAGTTCAATTAAAATTTTAATTAAGGGTGGACACAGTTCGATTTTTGTTGAAATCGAATCAAACTAATCCGGTTTGATTTTTTTGATAAATAAAATTGAAACTAGTATTTTTAATAGAAAAAATTGAATTGGACCGAATTGATTTTTTTCATTTTTTTTAATTTTTTTAAAAAATAGCGAACCGAAACCGAATCAGACCGATTAGTTTTTCTCTCAAAAAAGTCGAACCAATTTTTGTTAAACAATTGAACCGAATTTTTGTTAAAAAACCATATTAAACCAAACCGAACTAGTCGGTTCGATTCAGTTTTCAATTTTTTTTATCCACCTTTCATTTTAATTACTAAAATTTATTTGTCAAAAAAATAAATTACCGAAATTTAATTAGTACAAATATTGAGAGAGTAGAAATAGTTTATCTTTCAAGCTTATCCAAGTTGCCGACATGTTTCCATTTTTTACCCAAAGTTGTATGTATATGAGTTAGAGACCAACGTTTAACTTAATATTTTACTTTCACTTTTTAACATATTCGCAACAAACACTTAACAACATATTGCACGCCATTATTGCAATATTTGAAAGAGAAAGACATGTAAATTCACAACTAACACATAATATGATATTGCACTCCATTATTGCAACATTTAAAAGAGAAAAAGATGGCTATAGTCAGAGCATTTATTTGGTTGTTTCTATTTTGTCTTATTGCAATGATGATTGGACTTATTTTTATTTTTTAAAAATATTAGTTTCATCCTAATTTAATTGATATATATCAATTTTTTATTTTTTTTTATTTTTATTATATATATTCAATTGGTCTCCGTAGGGATGAAAATGATCATGTTTTAAGAATGAAAATTGCGTAGAGTAAAATAACCAAAAACTTCCCTATAAGAGTGAAAAAGAGTCTTAGAAGAGAACCCAGTTATAACATAAGCCTAGTCAGAGTAGGTTTCATTATGCAGCCTATAACTTGATATATATGTATCAAATATGTACATGCTTATCAATTCTATAAAGCTAAAATAAATATCTACAATTTTATTATTGACACGTAAAACAAATGCTAGCCCTGACAATAATAAATTCAACATTCAAAGTCCAAGTAAGGTAACTAAATAAAGTGAATACAATATCAAATAAATTATGATAAACTATAACTGTTTTATCTACCAACTAGAACCTCTTTTGTATGTGCTACAATTGGGTTACAGAAAGGATTTGGCCTGTCCTTATTAAATATAACAAGAGTGGAACACTTAGCCTCAGTATGCACTTCAATTGAGTATTTGTATCATTATTTTTATACATCTTACATCTATAATGTTTTGAAGATTATTTTTTAGTTTGTAAACTTAAAATCTACTTACTAAAGATCAATCTCATTCTCAATAGGTTATTTATTTCTTTCATATTCCTACATTTTGGAATAGAATCCAATACTTTAGATGTATTAGGTTTTAATTTTGCATTTAAATGTTTTCTTTTAAATGTGCAAATATTTTAATTAATTACTTTTAAAATGGGAAAGTTTGATAAAGAAAATGAAACCTTTTGTAATATATGTTTTTGATGTATAACATGAATTTTTATTTAATATAAGGAATGACTTTAAGATATGAAGAATCTACTTTAGAAGGGAAGGTTGGGATGTTGGATAAACAATGCAACTACATATATTATCCTTCAAAAAAAAAAAATCTCTTAAAAAGTAATAATGAAAAATCAATACTATATCAGGTCATATAAGGTCATATAGATCTTATTAAAGGCTCCAAATGTGCAATGATCTTGTTAAAAGTAGAACAAAATTATATATAAATAAAACTTTATATGTAGGAGAAATTTGCTTAACTTTAAAAATATCCATCAAAATGGATACTATATTGAGACTTTAAATAAAAATAATGTAAAATATCTCTACATTATTTTCAACATCTTAAATAAAAAAAAATGCATACTTGAAAACCTTTCTGCCTTATCATCTGATTTATATTATACAATCATAAATTCATTTAAAAGATAGACAATAATGAATTAGAAGTTCATTGATCTAAAAATATTTACAATATGGCATGACAACCTTAATTACAAAAATCAACGATAATGTATAGGATTATTGAAAAAGTCTCATGGACATCCACTAAAGAATTTGAAGATTTTGTTGCCAAATAAGAATATTTTTAATGCTTACTTATAAGACAAACTTATAGTGATGCCACCCTTCTAAGATTAGTCTAAAATCTCTATCATTTTTACATAGGATCCAAGGAGATATTTGCTTACCAATTCATCTACCAAGTAGACTTTTTTCTTTCTTTCTATTGTATTGTTTTAATTGATGCATTTGCATAATAATCACATATTTGTTTACTTTCTACATGAAATATTTCATTTGCTAGATTGCTAGCATAAATCATTAGATTGAAAGCATAATTTCAAAAACAACCTTATTAAAACCATACATTTATATAATATTGGTGAATTTTCATCTAAAACATTGATGACTATCGCACATTAGTGAAAATTGATGTAGAATATCCTATGCCACATGTTCACACACAAAATATATGAGCATAATCCTTAATTAATCAACTTCAAGTAATTACACATATTTTATTAATGCATACATAATTACCAATTTTTGCATGAGCTTATGCAATTTTACATGCTGCACCATTAATTCATTTTAGGTCCATTGTATATCATTAATATTTTTTATTACAACTTATACTTGATTATAAATCTGATATATCCCATTTACATACATTTGGTTGTACTGTGTATATATCTATAGTACCCCCACAATGCACTAAGATGGGACTTTAACGTCACTTAGGGAAGTAAGTTAATTTTAACTTACTATCAGTTATAAGATAACTTGAACCCTTGATGGTGATCTATTTAATGCATGATTTGCGAATTGCCATTTTGATGAGACAGTATTCTACCATCATTAAGAGAAAGAAAAAAATGCCTCATAGAGTAAGGCTTGAACTTTCTTAAATAACAACAACTATCTTTTTTAGATCCTCGCATAAATCAATCCTACAGATTTGAGATCTTTAAGTGTATAAGATATATTTTTACTTACAATAATCACATAGCAATTCACAAAGCAAACTTTTATTGCCACCTCCTTTAATCATTGTGAAATTCTTCTACTTCAAAAGCAAACAAGGAATGTATATAACTGCAATCTATCATTCATCACATTCAGAATACATGCAGCATACCTTCTATAATAGATACTCCAACTGTAATATATACAGATAATGTTACTTATATTGCTCAACTTAGAGATAAATACATAAAATGAGATAAAGTTAAACATATTTCTTCAAACTTCTTCCACGCCCATAAGCTGTAGCAAAGTAAGAACATTAATGTTAAACAGATACACTCCATTCATAGTTTTGTAGATCTGTTCACCAATTTGCTGGGAATAGTCAACTTGATGAAAATCATATAACTTTGGTTCTTGTCTCTTAATTAGACAACGGGTCTTGATTCTTTTTCTTTAATTTGATTTAGCGTTTATGGGTTTGTTAACAACATATTGGTGTTGGGTTTCACCTTTTTAGGTGTGGTTCACATCACAACTTTTAAAAAACATAGTTTACAAAATTGGTATACTAGCTTAACAAATTATAAAACTGATGGATATTACTTTGAAGATGAGCATTTAATCATGGGGAGAGCATTCTTCCAAGAGAAGAATTACATATGTTACAAATGTGCACTGTACTCTTTTTTCTTTAAATCAGATTTTATTCCATTGGGTTTTACTTGTAAGGTTTTTAATGAGGTAATATTAACCACATTCATTACTAATGTATAGTATATAGTTGTATTCTTTTTTACTTAAGTTTTGTCCAATTAAATTTTTTTAGCAATTTATTTTTAAAAAAATGGTGGAATCCAATGAGAGTATTGTGAGGCAGTAGATTCCACCCCTCCCTACCAGCTCATATTGCCTATATGTATGTATTTGTCCTCCTTGTAACAATATATGTCTTCTAATACTTTCCAGATGTGCTATAATCCTTTAATTGTCTCTAGTTTTTACCTTTTATATTATTTATTTATAACATAGATATTTTAAATTTTGAGAAAGAAGAGAGATAAAGGAAAATGTATATTACATTTCTATTGCATACAACATGAGAGGTGTTATCGGCTTATTGGATGAGAGCATCACATCGCATTGCTTCATCTTAAAAATATAATGATCGAATGAGATAGAAATATTGAACTTTGAAATGAGAGTAGAAATAGTTTATCTTTCAAGTTTTTCCAAGTTGCCAACATGTTTTCATTTTTTACCCAAAGTTGTATGTATGAGTTAGCGGTCAACTTTTAACTTAATTTTTTTACTTTCTCTTTTAACATATTCGCCACTAACACCTAACAAGATATTGCGGGCCAATATTGCAATATGTGAAAGAGAAAGGCAACTAACACATTGATGAATACTTGAAATTACACATTTAATAAGAGTTTTACATTATTATTTTGTATTACTAGTGTATTTAATTTTCTTAACTTAAGTATGTTTATAATATTGTACCTAATTATCTTTTAACTCTTTTTGTGGTAGGTTTGGTAAAATGGGCATAACGTTCCATCTAAAGATCGAATTTGAGTGATTCTTGATCCTGTAAAGAGCTGACTCAATGGGCTAACATATTGTATTTCAAAAAGCATTTGAAATTTAAGTGTTTAGTGGATAAAAATGGCCTAGAACAGAACTGATCTGCAGTATAAGCCCAGTTTGAACAGTCATCCGTATTTGACCCATAACTATAGCAATATGTATCTAATACATATGAGACAACTCAATTTGAAAAGATAAGAGACTTATCTACAACTTTGATATTTTGAGTGATAGCTAGTTCGGATCATATTAATTCAAAATTGGATAATCAAGTGGGTGCCTTAGTGATAATCAATGCAAATTATTTTGCCACTATTCTTAACTTTTATCATCCAAGTGGTTCCCTCCAAATTTGTCTCGATTTATCCATGTTTTTCTATAAATAGGTGGCATGTTTATGCCTAAAGCATGTAATTAGAAAGTTAGAATTTAGTTCAAAATACTTGTTCTTTGTATCCATTTCTTTGTAATATTATTTATCTTGTTTACTATCAAGGCATGTTATTTCTTCTTCCATTTCTTTATTTTTTCTTTAGTTTTATTAAGTCCAAATAATGTTCTTTATGCTAGGCTAAAAGGGTGAAGCTCTTGGCAAGGTAATAAGATATGTTTAACACTTATTCATGATTTTAATGCTTAATTCTTAAGTTATGCAAATTTATATATGATGTATTTATTTTGTTTGTAGAAATAATACCCTTTCTTCCAAAGTGGTGATTCTTGATTTATTATTGACAAACTTTATGCTTGGCACAATAAATTCTTGAAACTATTTACAAGATTGGTGTATATAACATTTCTTGTAAAATGGGAGTCTTGATTTATTATAGGCAAATATAAAAATTGACATAATAAATACTTAAACTCATTTATAAGATTTGATGTATAATAATTGAAAGAATTAAATACTAATTAATATATAAATGATGATGAACTTTAATTGTTATATTTTCCAGTTGGAACCTCCTTTGTGTGAGGATTTCTATTGAGTTATTAAAAGAGTTAAATATATTCTTACTTCTTATGCTAAGAGTGGATCCCCTTAACCTTAGCTTTTTATTTGAATTGGTTAATTGAATTAATATTTGCAAACATCTTATGCTGCATTAAGTATCTTAAAAGTGTTTATAATTTGTAATTTTAATTCTACTTCCCTGTGGATTGACCCCATTCTCAATGGGTTATTTATTACTTCGACAATCCTGCACTTGGGAATAAACTCATATATTCTGGACGTGTCAAGTTTTTGGCGCCGTTGCTGGGGAAGTGAAATTAAAATTATTATTATTTTGTTGTTTATTTGTTTATTTTATTTTCATGGAAGACCAAGCCTCATAATGTACTTTATTTTATTTATTATTCGCCTTTTATTTTCGCTTTTTATTTTTATGGAAGGCTAAGCCTCCTATTATTTAATTATTAACTTTTTATTATATAATCTAACATTACTAATCTAACTTCTAATTATTTATCTTTATTTTACTTTTAGTTTTGCCTATTTTATTTACCTGTGTTTAATATTTGTTTTTCTCTTATTTGTATTATTTATTGTTATTGTATTTTATTTTATGTCTTTTTATGAGCGGTTGGTTTCGAGATCCTAATTCTCATCGTTTGGTGAAAGGTAATTTTGAAACTTCATTTAATAATTTGTTAGATTTTCCTTCATCTTCTCATTCTTTATCAATTAACACCATGAGCAAAAATCAAATTGAGGGAATTATAGACCCAGGGGATAATCAGTCTCAACATAATGACGAAAATCGACCTAGGACACTTAGAGACTATATGAACCCTACACGAACCGGTGCACCATCTTGCTTAAGTTTTTCTCCAGATGCAACTCATTTTAATTTTAAGCCAGGCATTATCCAACTTTTATCCATTTTTTATGGCTTAGATGCAGAGAACTCTTATCTACATTTAAGAGAATTTGAAGAAGTGTATAACACGTATAATGACCAAAATTGTAGCATGAATACAATTCGACTTAAGCTTTTCCCTTTTTCTTTAAAAGATAAAGCTAAAACATGGCTACAAAATCTTAGGCCAGAATCCATTTCTTTATGGGATGAGATGCAACAACAATTAGCTGAACAAGTAAATGCCATTCTTCAGAACAATAATGCTTTAAAATATAAAGACCCTGGTCATCCTACAATTTTATGTATTATTGGAAGTCATAAAATTGAACAAGCCTTACTTGATCTTGGTGCTAGTGTGAATTTACTGTTGTATTCAGTTTATCGGCAGCTCAATCTCGGTGAGTTAAAATCCACTTCTGTAACCCTTTTACTTGCCGATAGATTAATAAAAGTGCCAAGAGGGACAGTGAAAGATGTTTTAGTTCATGTTGATAAATTCATATATCCTGTGAATTTTATTGTCTTGGAAACAGAACCTGTTAAAGGATGTAATCCGATACCTGTTATTTTAGGTCGTCCATATTTAGCAACTTCTAACGCTTTGATTAATTGCAGGAATGGAGTAATGAAGCTTTCATTTGGAAACATGACACTTTAACTCAATGTTTTCAATATGTGTAAGCAGCCATATGAAGGGGATGATGAAAGTGAAGAAGGTAACATGATTGAAATGATTGTGGAGGATCATATTCAAAAAAGGGGTTCTACCGATCCCTTAGAAATGTGTTTAATAAATTCATTTGAGTCAAATATACAATTAGATCCTGAAATCTCTAACATATGTTCTTTACTTGACTGTGCACAGGTTATTGAAAATAAAGGATGGAAACTAAAGTTTAAAGAATTGGGAGAAAATAAGGATAAACAGAATGAAATTTCAAAGTTGCAGTTAAAACCTTTGCCTGAAGGACTGAAATATGCATTTCTTGGAGAGAAACAAATTTACCCGGTGGTAATGTCTTCTACACTCACAAGAGAACAAGAAGGTAAGTTGATTGAATTATTGAAAATGCAAAAAAAATGCAATTAGGTGGACTTTAAAAGATATAAATGGTATTAATCCTTTGATTTGTACACATAGAATACACCTAGAGGATAATGCAAAACTTTCCAACAACCTCAAAGGAGATTAAATCCACATATGAAAGAGGTAGTGAGAGTTGAAATTCTGAAATTACTTGAAGTAAGAATCATCTATCCTAACTCAGATAGTAAGTGAGTAAGTCCTACTCAGGTAGTACCAAAACAATATGGAATCACAATCATTAAAAATGAAAAAAGTGAGTTAATACCAACTTGAGTCTCATCTAGTTGGAGGATGTGCATAAATTATAGAAAGTTGAACTCAACCACTAGAAAAGACCATTTTTCTTGATCAAATTATAGAAAGAGTAGTAGGACATCCCTACTATTGCTTTCTAAATGGTTATTCTGGCTATTATCAAATTCCCATAGCACTAGAGGACTAAGAAAAGAATATATTCACATGCCCCATTGGAACCTTTGCTTTTAGAAAAATACCCTTTGGACTTTGTAATGCTCCAGCAACATTTCAGAGATGTATGTTAAGCATTTTTAGTGACATGATTAAGCATTATTTAAATGTTTTCATGGATGATTTAACTGTGTTTAGAAATTATTTTGATAATTGTCTTGAAAACTTAGAAAAGGTCTTAACAAAATGTGAAGAAAAAAGTCTTGTATTGAATTGGAAAAAATGTCATTAAATGGTTACTTCTGAAATTGTTTTGGGACATGTAGTGTCTTTCTAAAAGAATTGAATTAGATAAGGCAAAAGTTGAACTCATTACACATTTGCCTCCATAAAAAACAGTGAGAGAAGTCTAATCCTTTTTAGGACATGCTAAATTCTATAGGAGGTTCATAAAATTTTTTAGTGCTATATCTAAACCTCTTTATAACCTCTTAGCAAAAGATTGTCATTTGAGTGGACTCAAGAGTGTCAACATTCATTTGAAAAATTAATTGGCCTCTTAACATCTGCTCCTATCATACAATCTCTTGACTGGTCTTTACCTTTCGAGCTCAGGTGTGATGCTAGTGACTATGTTGCTGGTGCTGTATTGGGACAAAGAAAGGAAGGTAAATCCTATGTAATTTATTATGCAAGTAGAACTTTAAATAGTGCACAAATGAATTACACAACAACTGAAAAAGAACTACTTGCTATAATATTTACATTAGACAAATTTCGTTCTTACTTAATTGGTTCTTCAACTGTTGTATTTACTGACCATGCTGCTGTAAAGTACTTAATGTCAAAACAGGATGCAAAACCAAGGCTGATTCGATGGATTCTATTGCTTCAAGAATTTATTATCACTATCAAAGATAAGAAGGGAGCTGAGAATGTTATTGCAGATCACTTATTAAGAGTCGCACCAAATTCATCAATAGAAATAACACCTATTAATGATTATTTTCTCGATGAATTTTTATTTTCTACTGTTACAATGCCTTAGTATGCTAATATTGTTAATTTTCTTGTAACAGAAGAAATACCACCTCAATGGAATGCTCAAGACAAAAGAAATTTTTTAACTAAGGTGAGAAAGTTTTATTGGATGATCCTTATCTCTTCAAATATTGTCGTGATCAAATATTTCGAAGATGCATACCAGACAATGAGGTAAGTAAAGTTATGAAATTTTATCATTCTGAAGCATATGGGGGATATTTCTCATCAAAGAAAACAGTTGCAAAAATCTTGCAGTGTGGATTTTATTGGCCCACTTTATTTAAAGATATACATGCATTTTGTATAACGTGTGAAAATTGTCAAAAGTTGGGATCAATTTCAAAACAAAACATGATGCCTTTGAACCCCATTCTTGTTATTGAAATATTTGATTGTTGAGGGATAGATGTCATGGGACCATTTCCGTTATCATTTGGATTTACGTATATCTTAGTTGCAGTAGATTATATCTCAAAATGGATTAAGGCTATTCCATGTCGAATTAATGACCATAAAACAGTCTTGAAATTTTTGAAAGAAAATATCTTAAGTTGATTTAAAATCCCTCGAGCCATTATAAGTGATGGGGGTAAGCATTTTTGTAATAGATTATTTGAAACATTAATGAAAAAATATGGTATTACTCATAAAGTTGCCACCCCTTATCATCCTCAGACAAGTGGACAAGTTGAATTAGCAAATAAGGAGATAAAACAAATTTTAAAAAAACTGTAAACCCAAATTACAAATATTGGTCTTTAAGACTAAATGATGCACTGTGGGCTTATAAAATTGCTTTTAAAACTTCATTGGGTATGTCTCCTTATAGGATAGTTTATGAAAAATCTTGTCACTTACCTATGGAACTTGAGCATAAAGTCTACCAGGCTATTAAAACTTTCAATGCAAATCTTGCTTCTGCTAGACATATACGTAAATTACAAACAAATGAACTTGAAGAATTGAGAAATGATGCATATGAGAATTCAAAAATTTATAAAGCTAAAATCAAAGCTTTTCATGATAAAAAAATTAAGAGAAAAACATTTTACACTGGTTAGAAGGTTTTGCTTTATAATTCTCCACTTCACATATTTCCTGAAAAATTAAGATCAAGATAGAGTGACCCTTTTATTGTGAAACATGTGTACCCTTATGGAACAATTGACATTGAAAATCCTAGAAATAGGAATATGTTTAAGGTAAATGGGCAAAGACTCAATCTGTTTCTAGAAAACCAAGCTTTTCATGAAGAATTTACATCCTTGTCGGACCGTCGTCACGAGACCAGTTAATCTTTGTTTTATATATTTACATATTTATATATATTTATTCTTCTTCTAACTTTATTTTTTAATTTTTTTACTTGCAGGTTAATTTAGTAGTTTTGTTAAAGTTTTGTTTTGCACCCCAGTTAAGTGGCAGATAACGGTACTCCGTGATATTTCAAGTCAGTTTTGTCAGTTTCCCATAATTACTGATATCTTCTCTTCTTTCTCCTTTTCTAAAAACAAAATGGATGACATTCTAAAAAATTTGAAAAACTGTTTTCCCTTATTGCCTCAAAATTCCTGGAAGAAAATTTACCGAGCAAGATGTGAAAGATTAAGGTTATTAATGATTATGAATATACTTGTTGATTTATGTTGGTTAATTACAGTCAATGTTCGATTGACAGGTGAATTTTTAGACTTATTAATTTCCTACATGCCTGGCTTAGGTAAAAGCTCTTTTATAAAAAAATGAAGAGCAAAACAATTAAACGTTTGTTACAAGTGTGCACGCATGACTTGCAACACACGTTACCACACTTCAGGAATGGTGTTTGCAAATAGCGAAGATAAAATTAGGTTCATTAAGGATGGCCTGAGTAAGGAGTCTTTAGATGATATCTTATCGACTCTTGAGACGCATCCTAGTGGATAGGACATATTCCTAAAAGAACATGAGCGGTACAGTCTTAGGAATCTGATTTTAAAAGACCCTGTTTGCCAAGTTATAAGAAAATTGGATGAGAAGCTTATCCCTGACCCATAGAGGGCGTTTAAGCCATTACTAGACGTAAAACCAGAGGAAGATGTGAGCCACAATCACAACTACTTGTATTTATTTACTATACCTGTTATTTTTAAATGTTTCATTTCAAACTCAAAACATCTTTTCAATAACCAACCACCTATAGTCTTTTTTGAAAATTTTTCATTTTAAGCCAACAACTCATGTGACTTTTTCAGCTAACAAATTGAAAATTGGTAAAAAGGTGTTGAAAATTTTGTATTTCAAGCCAACAACCCATGTGTCTTAACTTTGCAACACCTTTTGGCTCTATAAATACATTGCATTTTTTCTACATCTTTGTACAAACTCAAAATCATTCAAGAGAGAGGGTGAGTGTAATCATGGAAGGATCATCAACTCTTAAATTCACAAAAATTTGTGTCTTTTGTGGATCCAGCGCTGGAAAAACTAGTGAGTTTGTAGAAGTAGCAGAAACCCTTGGTAAGGTGTTAGTTGAGAAAAATATTCATTTAGTATATGGGGGAGGTAGTCTTGGATTAATGGGACGTATGGCATCCGCTGCACAAAATAAAGGCAGTTGAGTTTTGGGTATCATACCAAAAGCTCTAGTTGTTGGAGACATTGTAGGAAAGACAATTGGGGATGAGTTACAGGTATCATCAATGCATGAACGAATGTCTTTTATGGTTCGTAATGCTGATGCCTTCATAGCTCTACCTGGAGGTTTCAGAACATTGGAGAAAAGTTTTTAAATTGTCTCATGGGCACAATTGCAAATCCATAAAAAAAAACCCATTGGTTTATTAAATGTTGATGGTTTTTATAATGGGTTGTTATCTTTTCTTGACTATGCAGTGGAAAAATAATTCGTTTCATCTGTAACACGACAGATATTCATTTCTACTTCAACTGTTGATTAGTTACTCGATGAACCATAAGCTTTTACACCTCTATTTGATCCAATAATGAGTCAGATAGATTGGTATACTGATAACAGTGAAAAGAAATGCAAGATAGATTTGACGCTCCATCTGTAGCCTATCTGCTTCTATGTATTTTTAAGCATTTTGTGTGGCTTGTTTTATTTTTTTGCAAGTTGAATTTCCAATAAAAGATGTTTCAGGTGATATATTCTAGATTTTACTCTTTCTATATTTTGACATTGAGGACAATGTCTCAATCTGGTTGGGGGGAGGATAGTTGATATATAATGTTAGTGTTAATTATTTTATTTTATTGTTGTTATCACTTTGTTATGTTAAAAAACAATTCATGAATGGTGTGAATAAAAGGTTTATTTATGCATTCTTGAGATGCTTCTAGAATGGCAAAGTAAAGAGTACATTACTGAACTTTTAAAACACATTCTAATTGGTTTATTTTTAATGTATTTTATATTTGTTGCTTACGTTTTTGGTAACTCTTGCATAAATAAATTTGTTTTGCTATCGATGTATGATTTCAAAATTGTTTAGTTTAAATCACTTTTTCTATCTAGGTTACTAAAGATTAACTTCTGAAATTATTTCTTGAGAACAATATTAAGCCTTGTGGTAAGATGGATGATTCAATATATATAGCTAAGAGAATTTCCATGTTTAAGTATACATATTATTTTCTAAACTCACATATCTTTTATGAATGAGTGAAGAGGTTTGAGATAGCAGCTTACGAACTTTCATTGATCTTTTGAAATGGTTAGACATTATTTGGGATGAGGAATGATTTGGTTGTTTAGCTGAAGGATAAAACAAAATTGGAAAATAAATTGCTCTTATTTTGTAATGATTCCTTATGTCTTTCAAAAACGAAAAATAAAAAAGTATAAAAAAAAGAAAAGAAGTCAATTCAGTTCAATAAAATCTTCATTCAATTTAAAAGACTAAAGTCATTAGGAAGCAATCTTATCACCAGACTCTGCATTCATAAGATTCGCATAAAATAATCAGTCTTGAAGCTAGCATATGACAATAATGGTTTGACTTTAAACAATTGATTTTCTTATCTTTGGATCAATGTTAGTTTGTCCATCTATCCCTAAATGTAAATTTTCTTGAGCGATTATCTATTTCCAACTCCATGAGTGAAATCCTAAATCATTAAACAAGTTATTCACCTTTGAGGATATAGAGTTGAGGCTTTTACTTGGAAAAAAATTTTCAAGGCTATATATGTTGTGGTTTGTGGTAAGAAGGCTTTAGATTAATTCACACACACACAGATTTTAAGAAGTTATAATTGAAATAACCTTTATAGCGATTGTAATCTTGAACTGAAGTTTTATTTGAAATACTTAGGTAGTGTTCAAAATTTATTTATGCTCAAATTGCTAGGGACTAGCAATAAACTAGTTGGGGGGTGTGATGAACACTTGCAATTACACATTTAATAAGAGTTTTACATCATTGTTTTGTATTACTAGTGTATTGAATTTTCTTAACTTAAGTATGTTTACAATATTGTACCTAATTATCTTTTAACTGTTTTGTGGTAGGTTCAGTAAAATAGGCATAACATTCTACCTAAAGATCTAATTGGAGTGATTCTTGATCCTGTGAAGAGCTGACTCAATGGGCTGTCATATTGTATTTCACAAAGCATTTGAAATCTGAGTGCTTAGAGGGTGAAAATAGCTTAGAGCAGAATTGATCTGCAATATAGGCCCAGTTTGAACAGTCATCAGTATTTAGCCCATAACTATAGCAATACGTATCTAATACATATGAGACAACTCAATTTAAAAAGATAAGAGACTTATCTAAAATTTTGATGTTTTCAATAATAGCTAATTCGGATTATATTAATTCCAAATTGGATAATCAAGTGGGTGCCTTAATGATAATCAATGCAAATTATTTTGCACCATTCTTGACTTTCATCATCCAAGTGGTTCCCTCCAAATTTGTCTTGATTTATCCATATTTTTTTTATAAATAGGTAGCTTGTTTATGCCTAAAGCATGTAATTACAATTTAGTTCAAAATACTTGTCCTTTGTATTAATTTCTTTGTAATATTATTTCTCTTGTTTACTATCAAGGCATGTTATTTCTTCTTCCATTTCTTTTCTTTTTCTTTAGTTTTATTATGTCCAAATAATGTTCTTTATGCTAAGGTGAAAAGATGAAGCTCTTGGTAAGGTAATAAGATATGTTTAACACTTATTCATAATTTGAATGCTTCATTTTTAAGTTATGCAAATTTATATATGATATATTTATTTTGTTTAAAGAAATAATACCCTTTCTTCTAAAGTGGTGATTCTTGATTTATTATTTACAAACTTTATACTTGGCACAATAAATTCTTGAAACCATTTATAAGATTCAGTGTATATAACATTTCTTGTAAAGTGGGAGTCTTGATTTATTATAGACAAATAAAAAGATTGGCATAATAAATACTTCAACCCATTTATAAGATTTGGTGTATAATAATTGAAAAAAAATATATACTAATTAATTTATAAATAATGATAAACTTTAATTGTTATATTTTTCAGTTGGAACCTCCTTTGTGTGAGGATTCCTATTGAGTTATTAAAAGAATTAAATATATTCTTACTTCTTATGCCAAAAGTAAATCCCTCTAACCTTAACTTTTTATTTGAATTGGTTAATTGAATTAATATTTGTAAACATCTGATGCTGCATTAATTATCTTAAAAGTGTTTATAATTTGTAATTTTAATTCCACTTCTCTGTGGATCGATCCCATTCTCAACGAATTATTTATTGCTTTAATAATTTTACACTTAAGAATAAACTCTTATATTCTAAACGTGTCACACATAATAAGAGATTGCAATCTACTATTGTAACATTTAAAAGAGAAAGAGATAGAGAAAGAGATGGTGTAAATTCATAGCTAACACATAATACGATATTGCATTGTAACATTTAAAGGAGAAAGAGATGGCTTTAAATTCGTAACTACCGCCGAACAATTATTGCAACATATAAAAGAGAAAGCGATGGCCATATTCAGAGTATTTATTTGGTTGTTTCTATTTTGTCTTTTTGTAATGATGATAGGATTTATTTTTATTTTTTTTAAAACAATATTAGTTTTGTCCTGATTTAATTGATTATACTAATTTTATTTTTATTTTTATTATATATATTCAACTGGTCTCTATAGAAATGAAAATGATCATGTTTTAAAAATGAAAGTTGCGTAGAATAAAATAACTAAAAACTTATCTATATGAACTAATAGCTTGTGTATATACATATATATATATATAAGTAAAATTGATATAAATCAATTAAATCAAGGATGAAATTGACATTTTTACTTCATTTAACGTTTTATTATTGTTTTTATCATTTTTAATTTTTTTCAAACTTATATTCTAAATAACAAAAAGTGATTTGATATAACTAGTTTCCTGATATATATTTGATAGAGTATAGAATAACGATAATAATAATATAATTAGAATAATGCAACGCATTTTAAATTAATATCCCAAATTTTTATCCCAAAATGAGGTATTGATGATTTATTGGATGTTAAATATTAATAATATTTCATAATAATGATCACACTTTCTTACCATTTAACGAATGAATAACAAATCACTTTAAATAGAAAAAATAAGATATTAATTTAAAATTTATAACATTACTTCTAAAATTATTTTACTATTTTAAATTTTTTAATCATTACAATTGTTAGTCACTACTTTTGGACCTCTTGGTTAGCCTAAAAGTCAAAACCCAAAATCTTTGGTCAACAATTGAATTTGTATTTTGAGAAAGTAGTTTTTGCATGTAAATTAATCATTGCTACTCTTCATGAAGATCCTTTAATGATTAAACTCGAATGCTGCATAAGAAGAGTTAGTTAGAGCTATGCTAATGATGACCATCAGTGAAATCCTTTTATGCATAAGATAGATTAGAGCTATTTAGAGAAAAATTAGGTGAATCTATTATAAAAAAGAAAAAAGGTGTTTCGAAGGATAAAAACTATTATACCATGTGAGTGAGTAGAATTAATGAGTTTGAACCCTATGATAAACTTCTCATCCTTCTAAAGTTTTATTCTTCTTTGAACTCATTTAGGGGAAAAAATTTTATTTATTCACATACTCTTAGGTGATGTAGTATATTTGTCTTCAATCTCTTTAAGTGTCAAATTTCTAATCTTTTGACTCCTTAGAGTCATCTTTAGAGTGTTAGTAATGCTTATCTTGACGATGAATGATTGGGCATTTTAAAGGATGCCTAGCCCTGTAAGGCAAGTCCCTAATAGCTTATGGTGATGGGGTCTTCAGCGTTATAAGAAGGGACTCCTTAATCATATGTTGGGAGTCACTTCTAAGATAATATGCCAAAAGCCAGTTAACATCAGTTAAAAGGAAGGACTCCTTAATTTTAGTTTAGAAAATACTTATTAAAAAAAAGGAGGGCTTTTTTATAGAATGACAACTACTTAGTAATAATTGCTCGACAAAAACTATTCAGTTGCTAGGTAGTGAGTGCAAGAGCTCTAGTTGGGCTTCTGTTGCTTTAGGCCGAACACTAACCCCTTTGGTGTTTGGATGCAAGTGTTTACCTACTTCAAGCTTAACTAGGTCAAAAAAGTTGGCCTTTTCATTATCTTGATCTGAGCTCAACCCTCTTAAAGTTAGACTCAGACTTCTTAAGCTCTTATAGTCTGGCATAGATTCTAAGGGACAACAATGGCCTTTTAGTTTCTAATTTTAAATAGTTAGCAATGAAAACTCTATATTCTATTAGGAGTAATGACATTCTTGGGCGACATCTCTAAGTCCCCAAGTAGAATGAAGTGGCCTTCAACTGAGTGTTTATCATAAGTGTGCTTTAGAATTATGTAAAGTGCTCATTATTGGTATGGTCTGGAATTATATGAAGCAGTTGACCTATCTAGAAGGTTATTTTTGGGATGATATTTTGATGATTTAAAATTGGTTCCAAAATGCATTTAATATTTGGTGACCATTCGTTGGCTGGCAATCAAATAAATATTTGTAACTTTTCAAATTCCATTAACACGGCATGTTTTGAATCATTGATATTGATTGGATAGACGAGATGTACTAAAAAGGTGTCTGTTAGTTTAAGGGACTCTTTACTTTTAAGTTTATCTTAACCGTTAAATCTTGATTTAATAATTGAGATATCTTTAAAGACTATTAATATATATGCACAATCCCTTCCTTTTCTCATTCATTAATTCTTGGTTTAATGGTTGAGATCACTCTTGGCACTGCCTACCTAACCATCTTTCTCATGTGAAGTTGAGGGACCTTGAATTATTAGGGGTGAAAAACTCAATACCAAGCACAATAATGCTAAAGGTCCCTAGAGAAGATGAGCATGCAGTGCTCTTTTAGTTGGTCAGGTAGTTCTTAACCTTGTCCATTTTAAAGTTAAGGTTGCTCTTCAACTATATTATTGATATGATCTTTCACCTAAACATGACCCTCTGTTAGCTAAACCTGAACTTATGGAGGATACTAGTCAACCTCTATATCATATGGTTGAATATTGGTTAAAGTGAACCCATTTTTCTTATATTTCAATAATTCTACCAAAGTAGGGAAGACTCTATTTATAATAAGGGACATTATTACCTCAATTAATATGATAAGGTTAAGAAGGATGACCTCATATGGAATTTATCCTAAAGTAACCTTAGATGAGAAACCATAGTTGAAAGCATGTATGGTTCTTTGCTGATAGTGAATAAAGCTAAAGGATGTTAGGCTATTTAGGCTTTTGTTGTGTCCTTTTATTTTTTCAAAAGTAGGTCTATACTTGTTTATTCTTTATAGATTGCTTTTTTTAATCTCCTTAGTTATCATTCTAATCCTTATTTGTTCTTATTATTTCAACAACCTTTTAGTCAACAAAAACTTGTTCTTACCTTAAAGGAAGAGGAAAAAGTTTACTAGCTCAAAAGTGGGCTTTGTCAGGGACCTCTTACCTCAACAAAGCTTTGAGAAAATACGATTGGTTGGTTTACTTGTTAAGATATAAAGCACGAGAAGAGGCAGAATAAGAGAGGTAACCTTTTGTATTAGTCCTCTTTTCCTTGATAATGTTTGGCAAAATTTAGTAGTGGTTTGTTCTTTTTTAATGTTTATTTGTTCTTATACATTCATGGCCAAACAAGTAAACAACAACATTAGAAAGAAGGCTCATCTAACCACTCTTTAATTAAAGTGTTGGCAAAAGGATTTAAAGGCGATATCTGCATTACTAAGCTTAACTAGTAAGGTGGCTACTACTCTTAAGTAAAAGGACATTGGATGGAAAAGCTCTTCGACTATTATACAGGGGTCCTCATTGACTACTGGTGAAGGAAATACTACTGCTGATAAAGGAAAGAGGTCGATTGACGCTTTTATTATTGCAACTCCATTGTTACTGTTAACTCTTAATTGAGCAATGGAAGGAGTCTTTTTAAAGGCATCATTATTTCAGACTCTCTAATAGTCCCTCCTCATTAGGTTATCCCTAGTTTAAATAGTAAGGTTGAGTTATTTATCCATTACATTATCATACATATTGCTCAATAAAAGGGACCGATATAAGCATATGTGCATTTACTGAGGGAATGAGAATGAGTAGTGAAAGATGTTGGGATTTGTGCTTACATGCCATCCCTTTATGTATGAATATTTTTTTAATATTTATAATTGTATTATCATTTTATTAAATTGCTAATTATATTTTGTCTATGGTAATATGCTTGTAACGTTTCAGACATTATATGATCTAAAAAAGTTTAAATCTGGTCTAAAGGAGTTCAGATTATTGATAAGAATTAGCAACACTGAGAGTTATAAATACCAAGAGTTAGCATTGATAAGAGTTATCAGGTTATAAGAGTCAGCGATATTTAAAGAGTTAGAGCCTTGTCTTAAATGAGATAAAGACCTAAGAATATATTAGTAATAACGTAGTTGCAAAGAGTTATAAATAGTGCTAGAAAATGTCATTATGCAAATATACTCTCAAATAATATATTCATAATCTATCTTCACTGATGCGGGTCTGTTAGTAAAGATCTTATAATATATAGATCTATGTATGTCTATATCTAGATGTTCCAGAATCTGTCAGCAGATTCAACTCATGTGTTATGGCTACATCGGACCAACCGATCAAAACAAGACTTTTTTATCCTTTAGGTACCTTGTCATCCTAGATATTCCTCTCCAATTTTTATAAATGGGTTATTTTTATGGGTGCCCCTGAGGTATGGTTTAAAATTAGGGGTGTTTCTTACGTTTTAAAATTAGCCTCTAATACCTTTGCTATTGTGAGATGCCATGAAATATTCTAAAATCATTAGTTTTAGCAAACCATAAGCTCAGTGGAAGCTCGTATAGAGATATAGGTATTCAGTAAGGACTAAATACTGAACAGACTCATGAAGACCTCCAATAGACATCCCATAAAGCTATCAATTAAGGGTCTTTCGAGTTGAGTAGTATTCGTAGTCCTTTGACCTGAGTGTCAATGTGGGCTTGTGAGTAATCCACCATACTTTGGTTCCATATATGTCATACACTTTTCATGGTCCGACCGTTAGGGGTCGCTGGGTATAGTTAGATGCTCATGGAGTCTGGTGTGCATTGATGTAGGATCTATCAGCTCATTTAGGTGAGTAATATATCCTAATGCTCTAATATTGTATTTATAAAGTCTTAAGGCCATAAGCAGTGATTCCTAGGAGAAGAGTTTAACCCTATGGATAATTAATAGTACAAAAGTGTTTATAAATATTATTTATTGAAATACAATTCTAGAGATAAGTTTACGGTCGGGTATATTAAGATTTGACGATGTTAATTTATATCTACGCTCTACCCGAATATAAATAACTGAGGGATTATACAGATATGTTATAACTTCAACTTGTATAGTTTAATGAGCCGCTTTGTAATATCCGTAATGTGTGTATGGGGTGTCATTTACAGACGTATAAAAGAGTTGTATATGACAATTTGGGCGTAGACCTAGAGAGTCTCACAATATGAAGTGTACTCATTGTGCACTAGGGCAGCATTATAGATTGAACAATTCCATCCTAGAAATTCTAGCAAACCAAAAATATATTTTATATTTCAGGGTTTCTCGGGTTGTTCACTTGTCTAGACTTAAATGTTAAGTACATTACTTAATTAGTTGACAAGAGTTGTTAACTAATTAGATCTTACCAAGTGGCATAATATTATTCCATGAATTTTTTCACTATGAATTCACCCATTAACCATGTTAGAAAAATCAAATAAGGTAGGTAAATATTAATTATTCAAATAGTTTTTGAATAATTAAATAAATATTATTTAAATAAATAAAATATGATTTTTATTTATTTATTATTTTATTGTTAAATAGAAGACATACTGAACTTGAGAAACATAAATTAAATGATGGAGCACCATTTGTAGAAATTAATAGTCCATTTTTATTAGACCATTAAAAATGACCACAAAAAATGGTTTTTGGTAGTTAGTCATTTAACCTAATTTTGGTGGATCACTTGTGAAGTACTTAAAGCACCAAAAATGGTAAGAATTGATTTTGATTAACATGGGTGAAGCAAAAAATATGGGGGTTGAGAGAGGATTTGAAAGACTTTTGGTTTAGAGAGTTTTTCTTTAAACAAAACGATGTGAGAAAAACTAGAGAGAAAGAAAAATCAATTCTTCTTGTTTTTCTTTCAAGAAACAAAAAATTATTACTGAAAATTCAGTTGCTAGTATTCTAATTTCACAATTCTACCAGATTGTTGTTAACTATAATTGTACAGTAATGCACTTCAATGTGAGCTCAAGATTGGAGTTAGGAAGAATCCGGAATTGAAATCTTCACCGAAGTTCTTCAAAGGTATATTTCTATAATCTTAAGTTGTGAATGATTTAAGTTATATGTGTATATGTTTATTATATTTTTAATTCCACTGTAAAATCGTGTATATGATACATATATTTAGTTTTTTTAACATGTACACAATCATACGCATACACCTTAAAACACATTAACAAGTGGTATTAGAGCATGTTTATTGTATTTCTGGGTTGTTGGAGTGTTATATAAAGTGTTTAAAATGTCTAGAGATAGTAAAGTTTGTATTTTCAAGTGTTTAAAGTGTAGAAAAATAGTTTCTGTCGAACAACTGTTGTGGTACTAGGAACCGAATGCTGGGGCGTTCATGTGTTAACATTAACGCCGCATGCGTTCGCTAGTGAACATAGAGGCATTTGTCGGTGAACATTGGGGCATTCATTATATAATGCTAGGGTATTATTTATAATAACGTTGGGCGTTACGATGCTTAATATAGTGGGGTTAAAATTGTTGAATATTGGGGCATTCATAATGATGAACACGGGGGCGTTTATAAGTCAGGCCGCTTAAGGTTGAAGACCAAAAACAAAAACAAGAGTAAAATTTTTGTTGAGCATATATTGTACAATGCTATAACGTTCAACTTTTAACGCTGATCATTTATAATAATACACTCTAATTTGAAATTTTTGTATGTGAGGTTCATTTAATACAATTATAATTATTATATCATTGTATTAAATGTTGTATATATATATATATATTTGTTTATTAATCACAATGGGAGCTCTATTGGTGGAGATTAGTTGTGCTTGTATAAACAAATATTCTAACTACAAATTAAATTCGTATGAGATGCAAAAATGTATTATAATTGTTAATGGTAATACTAATTATAATAATTATTAAAAAAATTAATTATAATAATAAAAATTCTCTCTAAAATTAAATAATATTGTATTATAAGAAATATTATATAATGATTTATCTTGTCAATGCAGTATTAGACATTTCACTTTGGCCTTTCTCAATATTGCTATAACGTGAGGGATTGGTTAGAGTAATTCGGCCTATACCGGTTAAACATAAGATGAGGCAAATATATGGGAATGTATAGCTCAATATTGCTACAATGTGAGGGTTATACTGGTAGCATATATTTGATGATTGAGAAGTTAATCTAAAATACACATATCTAATATTGCTATAACGTGAGGATAATGTGTATTTGTGATCAGTGGTAAGAGTTGCATGAGATGCAATTGATAAGACTTGTCTGCCTTTTGGGTTTACAAATGCCAATATTACTATAGCGTGAGGCTAGAGTATAATGCCAATAGGATCCACTTCTCATAGTATAGTTTAAAGAATCTAAAACTATCATTTTTTCGTTTGAGAGATTAAATGGATTATGTAAAACAGTGGAAGGGCGCTTTTAGATTAAAAATGTATAGCTTTTATACTCATGATCAAAAACATTATTTATTAGCGAATAAAATATTCTGCGAACATCTTTTCTTTTGTCTTGGCAAGATCAAATGACTTCAAGCAACTCACTAGCTCATATCCTTAATGCGTACTAACTCAAAGGTGCAAAAAATATGCTTACTAGATTATGAATCTTAGAATAGTTCTAGTTCTGAGAAACTTGGATATGTAATTGATCAACACTTGCCCCGAGCCATTTCTGATGATGCTTCTTCAGAAGAAAATGAGATATATCAAAAATAGTTTGATGATGATTTGAAAGTCAAATCCTAAATCCTCGGCTTAATGTCTATAGAGCTCTAAATATAGCATGTCCACATGGACAATGCTGAGAGTATAATGCTCCACCTGAAAGCGTTATTTGGTGACTGACCTCAAGTTAAAATATACAAGGTTTCCAAATCTCTCTTTCAAGCTAGACTACCCGAGGGTAACCTAGTAAGTCCTCATGTCCTAAAGATCATATCTTATTTGAGAGGTTAGAAACTATGGATATCTCATTAAGCAATACATTGGGGAATAGTTTGATTCTCCAATCACTTCCAGGGTCATTTGTACAGTTCATCATGAACTTCAACATGCAAGGATTGACCCTTAATTATACTGATCTATATAACACACTGAAAATAACTCAAGAGGACATGAATAAATGGGGCGCAACCCTATATATTCAAAGTACTTCATCTTCTATCTTGAAAAATTCTAAGAAGTTAAAAGGGACGAATATAAATAAAGTAAAGTATGCACCCAAAAAAGGTCCTCAAAAGCAACATATGTCGAAGCCCTAACATAAGAACAAACCAAAAGAAAAATGTTTTCATTACAGCGAGGATGGGCATTGGAAGCGGAACTGTGTAAAATACTTTGCCACGATTAAGAAGACCCCCTCAGGTATGCACTTGCCTATCATTAACATTTCTTTAGTATTTGATGCTAATATTAGCTGGGCATTAGATACTACTTATCCTTTTTATATCTATACTGCAGTGTAGGGTCTGAAGGAAGTTAGACTGTTACAGCCTAGAGAAGTACAACTTCACGTTGAAAATAGAGATTTCTTGTAGGTCGAGGCTATTGGACGTTTTAATTTACTTCTTCAATGTAATAAAATTTGTATTGAATAATTGTTATTATGTGCCAAACATTATTGGAAAAATTATTTTCATTCTTGTATTGGATAGTGAGGGATATCATATGTATGTTGAGAATCGTTCCTTATGTTTGTATAATTTGGATAATATTTTATTAGCTAAATGTCAATTGATTAATGGTCATTATATATTAGATATAGCAAGAAATGTCATGAATATGCATGTGAATGCTGATAATAACTTGGGAACTTTAAATGATACGGAATTGTAGCATATGAGATTAGGTCTTATAGGTGTGAGACTCCTAACCCATCTGGTTAAGTATGGTTAGATACCTGATCTGACCATAGAGCTTTATCCAATTTTTGAATCTTATATTCAAGGAAAAATTAACAAAGCTCCATTTATTGGTATTGGACACCGTGCCACTGATTTATTGGAACTTGTACTTAGTGATGTATGTAGTCCAATGAATCACACTTTAATGGGTGGTTTTCGATACTTCCTTATCTTTATCGATGATCTATAATGATTGGATACGTGTTTTTTTATAAAAAAATAAGTCAAAAACTTTTGAAAAGTTTAAAGAGTTTTGAATTGAAGTAGAGAAACAAATCGAAATATATATCAAATGCCTTCGATTAGATTGAGGCAGTGAATACATGAGTAGTGAAATTTTAGATTATTTAAAGGAGAATGGGATTCTCGCTCAGTATAGTCCTACAGGTACTCTACAACACAATAGTATTTCAGAGATAAGGAATCAAACTTTATTGGATATGGTCCGATTGATGATAAGCTTCATCAATCTCCTTAAATAACTATAGGGCTATACTTTAGAAACCGATGCTTATATATTGAATAGAGTTCTATCAAAAGTTGTTCTTTCTACTCCTTATGAGATATGGATTGAAAGGAAACTGAGTCTTAAATATGTGAAGATTTAAGGTTGTTTTGCTTACGTAAAAGTTATGCAATAGGATAAACTTGCACCTAAAGGGTACAAGTATTGGTTCGTTAGATATCTTAAGAATTCAATAGGGTACCAATTCTATGATCCTGAGGAATGAAATGTGTTCATTGCTTTAAATGCCACTATTCTAGAGAAATAGTTTCTCATGGATCATGGAGATTATAAAAAGATTGAATTAAATGAACTCAATTAAGATGTAAATGAACTAATAATGGAACCTCTGGCTCAATCGAGTAGAATATCTTTGACACACCCTCTACGTAGGTCAGAAAGAATATCAAAGCCACTAGATAGGTATGGTTTAATACCTGAAGGTGCTCTTGGCGATGTTGGACATCGATTCAGAAAAATGGCAAAGGTCATGAAATCTGAGATTGACTCAATGTATCAAAATTAAATTTAAGACATGGTTGAGCTTCTGAAAAGGTGCAACAATTAGGTGAAGGAGTGGGTGGCGTAATTATTGAAAATTGAAGTCACACTATACATGTTTCTATTCATTACCTATGTAATAACACTATTAAGAGGCTAATGGACGGCTTTTCAATGCTTTACGATTCTCTCATATAATTTCTCTTTACCATGCTTTGTAAGCAAGGCTAGAGATAAGCTTTTATGTGTAATAAATTAACTTTTATACTTTGATTCTTTGTCAAGAGCTACCAATGCTTGTAAGTTTGCTTGTGTGTAAACTCTATTTGTTATTTTTCTATACTCCGAAGGTTATAAATCTTATGTTTCATATATTTTCAGTCGTACTTTCTTTATGTGATTCTTGTTAAATTATAATTGTTACTAATTACATTATTTTACAAGTTAATCTGTTACTGCAATATTGTTAATCGATATACTGTCGATTTTAAATAACATGTAAAGATAATAATTATTTGAAATTCAAGTTGATTATTTACTACAATATTATCAAAATGATATATTGTCGATCTTAGATAACTTGTATAGATGAACATGGTTTATGATAATGTTTGCAAAGAGTTTAATCATCAAATATAGGTATTATCAAATGTGCCATATTTTATATATCTTATGATTGATTGTTTGGAATGATAAACTTTCAATTAAATTATAAACACTTAATCAAAGTATAGAATAGATTTATGAAGCATAATTGTGATTTTCGAAGCCTTGCTTACATCATTATAAGACTTCTTCCTTAATTTATAAACAATTTTATCTCATCTACAATAACTAATTAATTAATTTTCTCATTTGGTTACTATTTTAATATTTTTATTTCACTAACCTATTTTGCCAAAAGTTTTCTCATAGGATCGACACCTTAATCTATACTGCGATAGGCGCATTACATTTTGAGCGTAAATAAAATTTGGTGCCGTTACTAGGGAGGCACTCTAAGATATAGTAGGTTGCATCTATCAATACTAAAATAGTAACTTTGTACATTTACTTTTCTTCGTAAAATTTTAGGTCTTAAATTTATTTCTTTTATTTCTTTTATTATTATTCATGGTTAGTTTTATCACCTAACTTATTTTACTATCTTCTTGTAATTTTATTTAATTTTACATAGTTGGTTCTACCACCTAACTCAATTTATTTTCTTTTATTTATTTATTGTATTTTACAGTTTATTTGTTTTATTAATTTATTGTATTTTATTTTGCTCATCTTTTTATTATGGTTGGTTCTACCACCTAACGTAGTTTGTTTTCCTTTTTAATTTATAATACTTTACAGTTTATTTTTTTGTTTATTTATTGTATTTTATTTTATTTTTCCTTTCTTTTACTTATTTATTATACCTTACAGTTTATTTATTTATTGTACTTTACAATTCATTTTCTTTTATTTATTTATTATACTTTATTTTGTATTTTATGATTGTTTTACCACCTAGCTCATTTTGTTTCTTTTCTTTTGTTCACTTTTTATTTTTTCTTGAGCATTTCGTTCATTAAGAAAAAGTTTAAAAAAAAGTAAAAAACAATTGTTAGGATATATGTATCGATTTAGAGATAAACGAGGAAGATTTTTGAGAGAAGTGGAACTAAAATCACCACCATAATTTGTAAAGGAAGAGAATTCACCACCTAGTCTATTTTATAATTCCAACACAATGAGCCAACACGAAGATAACCCTGTTAGTACTCTAAAAGATTACTTGCGTCCTACTCGCACAACCACACCATCATGTATTATATTTTCACCTAACACACCACATTTGAATTTTAAACTTAGAATGATACAATTTCTACCAATTTTTCATGGTCTAGATAGTGAAAATCCTTATGTACATGCTAGAAAATTTGAAGAGTGGCCACCTTCCATAGCCAACCGAAGCCATAGACACTGTTAGGTTTAAATTTTTCTTTTTTCTCTGAAAGACAAAGCAAAGAGTTAGCTATACTCTTTGAGGCTGAGGTCTATAAGAACTTGGATAGAAATAATCCAAGCATTTTTTCAATAAATACTTTCCAAAACACAAAACTAATGGCCTGAAAAGATAAATTTCTTCATTCCTCAAAAAGACAATGAAACCTTATACCAATTTTAGAAGATAAATATTTTGTAAGGAAGTTTTCTCATCAAGCTATAATTGTATTATTCTCACAAGATAATTAAAGTCCTAAAGTTGGTGCGTGTCAATAATGATTTATTTCTAAATAATTAATTTTTCTATCGTTGGATCAATGTTAGTTTATATGTCTATCCTTAAAATTAACTTTTTCTTGAGCGCTTAACTGCTTTTCAACTCCACAAGAAAAATCTTAACCTTTTAAACAGTCATACACTTGTGAGGATATAGAGTTAAGACTTTTATTTGGAGAAATTCTCAAGGCTATATATATTGTGGTTTGTGGTAAGAAGGTTACGGCTTAGTTCACATACACACAATTTTGGAAGTTATAATGGAAAAAATTATAGTAGCAATATTGATCTTAAACTGACTTTTTATTTGAAATGCTTCGATAGTTTTGCATATTCTATTTACACTTAAATTGCTAGAGACTAGCAATAAGCTGCTAGAAACTATCGTAGTATAGATAGTTTCTCCTTTGGTTACTATTTTAATATTTTTATTTCACTAACCTATTTTTCCAAAGCTTCCTCGAGGATCAACACTTCATTTTATACTGTGATAGTTATATTACATTTTGAGCGTAAACAAATGCTTAAGTCAATTCAAATTTTACTAGCAATTGCTACATATTATAATTATAAAATTTGATAAATGGATGTAAAAGCAGCGTTTCTAAATGGATATCTTAAAGAAGAGATCTATATGGAACAACTTGATGCTTTTACATCTAACCAAACTTCTGGTTTAATATACAAACTAAAGAAGTCTATTTATGAACTTAAGCAGGCTTCTAAAAGTTGAAATCTTTATTTTGATGAAGTAATCAAAGGGTTTGCTTTCATTAAGAATGAAGAAGAATCATGGCAACTTTACTATAAAAGAAAGCCATTTGCATCATTTGGAATTTGCCAACCAAGAATGAAAATAGAGAAAGAGAGATAGAAATAGGAATTTGAGAGAAAAATTGAAAAAAGGAAAATTACAATAAACAAGTTTGAATAGTTGGATTTAAATCTAATGACTCTGTAAGTAATAGTTACATGATATTAGAATACTAATATTTTAATTTTTATGATGCATATCGATACTAACAATATATTTTTACACCTTATGGTATAGGAATACTAACAGTTAGTAAAACCTAGATTCTTATTTTAGGTTAGGATCAACGGCACCTTGTGAGTAGAAAACTATATATATGTTGTATGATTTTGATACAAAGGATTATGATTTGATTACATGTTACCAAATTTATTTTTAGACAAATAAATATTTATGCAAATTAGTATATTTAGAAATATTTTTAAAATTTATTATGGTATAGTTTATGATTACATTCAGTGTAGAAATATATTCATGTTTTTATGATATTATATGGTAGTAGTTTTTGAACCATTATAAGTGTCCCCTCTCCTTTAGATAGTATGCTCTACACATGTGTTAGACTACTTTAGTTTGCTCTGCTCAAGCGATGCAGCATTTTACTTGTTAGACCACCTCAAATCCCTACTCTACCAATGCTTGATTACTCTATTAGGTTAGACTAGCTTTTTCTCGGGTTCAAGTTGGGTGTAGTTTTTAGTATATATGCAATATATATATCTATTCTCAGTATTATATTATGTGTAATCAATTTCAATACAGATTTGAAGAAAGTTAATGCTTTTAGATTCTCAGATTCTTAGTATTATATTATGATTTTCAATTTTAACATAGATTTTATAACAACTCATGATTATCTTATTTTATAGATTTATATGTGCATATTACAAATAGTATTGTTTATTATTAAAAAGCTATTATTTATAAAACATATAAATTATTAGATATTTTTAGATTCATAACACTCACTAAACCACAACCTATAGTAGGCTAGCATTCATGCATACTAAAATCTTTATAAAATATGAAGTGAAATCATGTAAAAACATTTTTTTTTAGAATTGTAAATTTTCATTACCTTTGCATAGTGAGTTTTAGAGAACCAATGCATGTTGCTAACAATTTGAATTTGCAAGAGTTGCTTTGACACCAAGGTGGGATTGGGGGTGGCAGTGTCCAAACTATAGCTTTTTGTGTTAAAATAATTGTAAAACTAGGTTTTTACAACCGTTTTTTTGGTATTGAGTCTAGAGAGTTGCACTAATATTGATCCATTATCGAACTATTGAGCCTAGAGAGTGCATTAATATTGACCCATTTTCAATATGGTACATTAAAAAAAATGAAGGAAATATTTGGTATACTGAGGAGACAATAAGAGCTAAACTTTATAAGCATGACAATCATAGTCTAATTCTTATGAAATATCTGGCTTAAACCTAGAAGGAAATATATTACTTGCTTTTTTAAAGATCTACAAATAATTAGAAGAAATTTTTATCGTTGAAAAGCTTCCTCATACAAAGATCTAAAGGAATGTTCCATGCTTACTTATAATAAAAAGACAATCTAAAGGATGGATTTACAATATCTCTACTTCAAGCTAGGAGTCTAAAATTTTTTTCCGATCAACTTTAGAGAAGATGATAAGAATAATAGTTAGTAGATTCTCCATTAAAAATGTAAATTTTGGCAAGGTTGAAATGCAAATATGGAAAAATAACAAAAATTAAATTTTGCAATATTAAGCATGTTATTGTAATCTCTTAAATTGCATCCCTAAATCTTATTTTAATTCCTTTAATTTCTTTATTATAATCATATTTATTTTTCTTGTATAAAGCCTTTCTAAAGGCTAAAATTGCCCCAAAGAGTTATGTAAACGTCATAGACAACTTTGAGTTTGCAGTGGGTAATAAAATCATTTTACGAATTTCTCTATAGAAAGGTGTATTTCATTTTGGTAGACAGAGGAAACTGAGTCCTCGTTATCTATGTTGTGAAAGATAACCTTATCCTTCTTATTTCTAGATATTCAGCCCATTCATGTAACATAATTATTTTAAATTAAATATTTCTATACTTAAAGTAATAATAAAGAATGCTAAAATAAATTCTAAAAATATTTATAACTATAATTAATTAGTATAAATATTTATCTTTCTAAAAATAAATCATTAGTAAGAGAAATCTGATAGCATGTAATTAATAATAAATTGTTATATTGAAAAAATAATATATATATATATATATTCACCCACAAAAAAAGTGTTAATTCTAAATTGAATTTAAATCTCGAAGTCTATCAGCTACCCGTATAGTTTTTAAATTATAGGATAATAAAATATATCATCAAACTAATACATATTATAAATATTAAATTAAAAATAATCTAATTCCATAAAACCATTATCGGTTAAATTACTAAATATAAATTTAACTATCCAAACACTTTTTTTTTAATAATTTTTCTTCCTGATTCCTTTTTTTCATTTCTTTTTGTCAATTTTTTTTCTTTCTTTTCTTCCCTATTTCTTTTTTTTTTTCTCATAAATGCCATATAAGGAACCAACTTTTTTATGCTAAATTTAATAGAATCTTTTAGTATAAATTGACCTATGCTAATTGGCAATAGGTCAATTTATACTCTAAAATTAATTAAATCAGACTCTAAAATTAGTAGACTCAAAAGAGAGAATGAATATAGATTCGGATGCAGACTTGTGATGGAAAATTAGCTGACTCGCATAAGGGTATATTGGAATTCAAAATATTTTCTATCTATAAATGCCACTTGATTTAAAAGAATATTAACATGGTTGTAGAATATTTAAAGTAACAAAAATATAATGATGCATTTATATGTTTCTTTCATTATATATATATATATATTTTAAAGAATCTCACAAGTGAAACATGATTGTGTAAACTGTCTCCAACTATAAAATTGATACATCATATCTTATAAATGCCTATTTCTTTCTTTTTTCTTCTCATAAATGCCATATAAGGAACCAACTTTTTTATGCTAAATTTAATAGAATCTTTTAGTATAAATTGACCTATGCTAATTGGCAATAGGTCAATTTATACTCTAAAATTAATTAAATCAGACTCTAAAATTAGTAGACTCAAAAGAGAGAATGAATATAGATTCCGATGCAGACTTGTGATAGAAAATTAGCTGACTCGCATAAGGGTATATAGGAATTCAAAATATTTTCTATCTATAAATGCCACTTGATTTAAAAGAATATTAACATGGTTGTAGAATATTTAAAGTAACAAAAAGATAATGATGCATTTATATGTTTCTTTCATTATATATATATATATATAGATATATATATATATATTTTTTAAAGAATCTCACAAGTGAAACATGATGGTGTAAACTATCTCCAACTTTAAAAATGATACATCATATCTTACTATATAAAGTTGGCATTCATTGTTTTGTGTTCAATCAATCTAAAGCCATAATAAAAACTTTTCTTCTGGTTTTTCTCATCTAAAAGATTTTCCCGCAAACCAAACAAGACATGGAGATCCGTATCATTTCCACAGAAATCATCAAACCATCTTCCCTACTCCTGACCACCTAAAAACTTATAATTTCTCTATGAGACAGATCAGTCATTACAATATGTTTACTTCCCATTAATTTTCTTTTACTCAGAAGCAGAAAAAAATGCTGTCAACATTTCTGGTCAACTCAAAAAATCTCTCTCAGAAATATTAGTCCACTATTATCCGCTTGCAGGCCGTGTGAAAAATAATTATTCTATTGATTGTGATGATAATGGCGTCCTTTTTATTGAAGCCCTTATAGCCAGTGAAATGTCTGAGGTTTTTAAAAGTCCAGAGATCAATATATTGGAACAACTAGTGCCTTACAATAATTTGTGTGAACAGGTAAGTTCACTAGCTGATTTTTTCTTTTTTAGTCTTTTCTAGATCAACTTTTTGTTTATGCCCTTTTTTTTTCTCGAAATCCCTAAAAATATATATAAATATATTTTTAAAAAAAAATTATATCTCGATACCTCACTCTGATCAGGTTAACCTAGCTATCCAGCTCAATTTATTTGGTTGCGGTGGGGTGGCAATTTGTGCTTATTTTGGGCATGTTGTAGCTGATGCGACAACAGCAGCATATTTCGTTAAAAACTGGGCTACTGTCGCTCGTGGTTCTATTGATATCAAATGTGTTACATTTGATTGCACATCAATATTTCCTCCGCGTGATTTTATGACAAGCTTGTCTTGGAGTGAAAGTCCCACAGAATATGTAACAAAAAGGTTTACGTTCGATGGTTCTAAAATAGCCTTTCTAAGAGAGAAAATTAGCGAGACCGGGTCATGTTTGTATCACGCAACACGCTTTGAGGCTGTGTCCGCAGTTATTTGGAATGCTTTAATAGCCATGGCTAGAAACAGCAACGAACCAGCTCCTCCAGCAATGATCGCTGTGAATATACGAAATCGAATAAATCCAACATTGCCGCCGCATTGCACTGGGAACCTCTTGCTTCCCATAACAACCAAAGTTTTGGATCATGAGGCAACTGATGATTACAACAGTTTAGCAAGAAACATTCATAAAAGTGTAAAGATGGTCAATGGCGATTACGCGAGCAAAGTTAAAGAAGACGATGGTTTTGCGAATGAGATCATTAAAGTATTTGAAGGATTTGGAAATATTGATGAGATGTTTGGTTTTAGTAGCTGGGCGAGAATGCCATTTTATGATGCAGATTTTGGTTGGGGAAAGCCAACGTGGGTAACTACTGCTATGAGTTGCAAAAATTTTGCGGTTTTCTTCGACACTTGCGATGGTAGAGGACTTGAAGTATGGATTGGATTGTCCAAAAAGAACATGGCCAAATTTGAAAAAGATGGTGGCATCCTTACTTATGCTTCTTGTGTTCCCAGCATATGAGAGCTTCAATGTTGGATTGAGTTGCATGCATTTGAATATTTTGATTTTATGTCCAGATTCGCTATTCTCAGAACGTTACGATTTGGTTTAATTATGTATTAGATTGCTCCAATTTTCTCTTCTAATCATCTGAGGTTTATCTGAGAAAATACAGGAGGTTGACGAAGGGTTATTAATAGAATATACTATAAATAATTATCTTATCATGATCATACCTGAGTCAATTTTCTATTGAAAAATGAAGACTGTAGTTAAACTTGTGTTTTTTTAAACTTTTATTTGTAGAGCCCAAGTTGGTCGCCTAATTAACTCATCACTTAATAGTATCTTTGACTAATGCACTCGAAATAAAATTTTAGCAGCATCTTTATAAAATTTCGACTTGTAAAAGTCTCCGTTTCCATCAATTTCAATCTACTTTTATTATAGCCGAAGAAAATTAACTTTCATTAACCGACCATAAGACTTAATATAAATATGTCAACTGTGTATTTAGTTTGTATTAATATAAATATAAAAGTTGACTTACCATATCCTTCGATTCGACTAAATTTTAGAGATAATCATAATGGTAGTGTGCAGTACAATATCATGCTACTATTAATATTTAAGAGATATAAAAGAATTTTCAAATGCAATATGATATTCGATTGATAGAAAGTTTATGCTCAAAGTTTTATAGTTAACTAATAAATGAATAAATAATAAAATCAGTCTGGTAAATTCTACAAGTCGAATATATATTTGGTTAAAAGAATTTAAAAGATTAACGATGAGTGGAAGTTGAAAAACAAAGATATTTCATGAATTGTATGTGCTTTATATTTCAATGTAACAATGATATCTGATACATTTGATCGAAGTTTACACTCATATATATACTAAGAGCTACAGTTGTATTTGTACATTGTCAGTAACTAATTTTATTTTGTTTGATGACTCGTAATTATACTGATTCAATGACAATCCTTTTATTGTCTTAAGTTGTACCGATATCTCTTAGATCATGACACCTCGTTGATGTCCTCCTCACTAAGGCATCTTTATTCGTACATTTTCTTTTACATTTCCTGCTGCTGCTGGCATTACTCCTGCTGCTGCATTCTATAGTTTTGTACACCTCTATATTTTGTCCTTCTTCTAGTGTGTCATCTATTGTTACTACTGGTACCCTTATACTTTGATCAATGTTGAGCCTTGAGCTATTTATTTCAACACCACCTTTCAAGCTAAGTATTCTGGGAAGAATATTTAGCTTGTCTCTAAAAAAATTAAATCTGTCAAAGCTCAGGGTTTTCATGAGAATATTTGTTAGTTGGTTTTGACTTGGAATATATGCAACATCAAGTTGTCCATCACAAACTTTATCTCTTACGAAATGAATGTCTATTTCTATGTGTTTTATTCTGGAGTGGTGCATTGGGTTTGAAGCCAAGACAATTGCACTGGCGTTGTCTGAGTATATAACAAGAGTCCTTGAAGTTTTGAGATCCAATTCTTGCATTAAACCAATTTTCCAACTGATTTCAGCACTTATATTGGCTAATGCTCTATACTATGAGTTAGCAATAGATGGTGCAACTACTTATTATTTCTTTCAGCTCTATGACACCAAACTTTTACCAAGAAACACTAGTAACCTCCAACTGATCTCCTATCATCTGTGTCGCAGGCTCAATCTGCATCAGTGAATGAAGTTAATTCAAGTTAAGTTGACTTCATTAACTTAAGTTCATAGTGTACAGTTTTCTTGAGGTACCTAAGCACCCTTTTGCATGTCATCCAATGAGTCTTAAAATGGTTGCTCATAAATTGACTTAACTTGTTCACAGCAAAGGATAATTCTGGTCTACTCAAGGTTACATATTGTAGGCTTCCTATCACTCTCATATACAGTGAAGGATTGTTGAAGGGGTTTTCATTAGTTTTGGTGAGTTTAAGCCCTGTGCTCAATAGTGTTGTGCTGCCCTTGCATTCTGACATATTTGTCTTCAACTATAAAGCTTTGACATATTTGGACTGTGAAAGAAAGATAGAATTATCTGACCTGTCCACTTCTATACCAAGAAAGAAATGTAGGTCTCCAAGATCCTTTAGAGCAAAGTTTGAACTTAGGCTATTTATAAGATCTTGAATTGCTTTGTCATTACTCTCTGTTATGAATATCATCAACATAGATTATGAGCACTGTGAATTCTTGGTTGTTATTTCTAACAAACAAAAGTGTCACTCTTGGTTTCTAAGAATCCCCAGTTCATTAGAGTCACCTTTAACTTTTTAAACTATGCTCTAAGTGCCTGCTTTAGACCATAGAGAGCCTTGTAAAGTTTGCACGGAAAATTTGGTCTTTCTGAGTCATAATAACCTTTTGGTTGATGCATGAATACTTCTTCTATCAATTCACCATTCAGAAAAGCATTGCTTATGTTTATTTCTCCATCCCTTGTGTTTGATGATATCCCTTGGGTACAAGTCTAGTCTTGTATCTTTCTACTATTCTATCTGCCGTTTGCTTAACTTTGTAGACCTAATTATTCCCCACAATCCTCATGTTAGTTCTATAAGGAACTAAGGTCTAGGTTTTGTTTCTAATTAAAGCATCATACTCTTCCTCCATTGCCTTTTTCCAATTTTCATCTTGCATTGCATTCTTTATACTGTCAGGTGTGTTGTGTGGTTTAGAGGTGTTTGTTGAATACACTTTTGGCCTATAGATTCCTGCCTTGGACCTTATGACCATAGGGTGAGTGTTTAGGCAATATCCAATCCATATTAGTAGTATTGGCACCTACATTTCGATATAGAGTAATGCAGATACCGTAGGGTTATCCGATTCTAACCCTATTAGAAATATTGTTTTTATGGTACGCGTGAGAGATATTATACCTAATTTAATAATTTCACACTCGGTCGGAGCGTCGGACGACCCTAAAATATTTAAAAAAAAATTCTCTATTGGCTTGGAAAAGGAAATTATAATTTACTACATGAATTTTCATTTAAGAGTAATGTATGGAACAAGTTTTTGTTGAGAAACACAATCCATGTGTTAAAGAATGGACTAATTATCGACAATTTCATGGATTGCCAAATTGGAAATTCTAGTTAGTTCCTTTGATTATTCTAACTAGATAGTTAAAAAGGAACTAATTAAATCCTTTCATTTTGAACTAATGGCAATTTAAAATTTTTTAGTTAGTTGAGGGGTAAATTGATCTTTTATGAGAGCACTATATAAGGAGGAAGTGTGTAGAATTTTTGGCTAAGTTAAAAACAAAGATAATTAGAGTGAAAAGAGAGAAAATTCGGCCAAGGTGAAGGGGGTGCTGCTATAGTGACATTTCAGTTTTTTTCATAATTTTTTATGCTTAATCAAGTTATAATAAGGTCAAGTATAAGTTCTTAAGCTCAATTGAAGCCTTCATTAGTGAAAATCCAAGAAACAAATGTAAGAAAAGCATTGTTTTGTGAGGTTGATATGTGAACTTTCAAGATTGCTTCAATTGATGTTCTTGTGTGTATTCTTGGTTGAGATTGAGTTGAATTCTATTGTGGAGCTTGAAGGAGTCATCAAATTGAAGAAATTAGCAAGGTAAGAATTAGGGTTTTGGGAGATTTTGATTGAATTGTGGTGTATAAATGGTGCCTTATGTAAATTGAATGTATTTGGTTGATGAAAAAATCAAAAATGAAGAAAATGGGACATAATTGTCCATTTTAGAAAGGTGAAGGGCAATTATGTCAAACTAAGTTATAAGGCGTTTAATAATGTTTAAGGCGCCAGATGGTGAGTTAGATTAGATTAAATGACTCCGAAAATAAAAATCAAAACATAGTATCCATCCAAGCTTTGTATATCGAGTAAGGCGTTTAGTAGTTAAATGAGATTCTAGTGTTTGAATTAGTTCTAAATGTCATTTATAGCGCGTAGGTGAAGAGAACTGAGAGTGGTAACGGGAGCAGAAATCCAGAGCAAAATTGAGCGCAGAGCGGTTGTGAGTGAAAATCTGTCATTTCTTTTATCTTTCATTTATTATGTTTCCGTATAATGAAAATGTATGTTTTATGTGCTTTTAATGCATAAACATGATTTATGATCTTGATATATATCCATAGATATGTTTTTACATGTTCAGTTTAGGAAACAATTTTAAATTTACTGTATCCATTTCAAAGGCCATTGGTACCCTCAGATTATAGTGGTGGTGATTGTATTAAACGCGATGGTATATACCGTACATATGGGCAGGTTATGGGGGGTGTGTCACTAACTCTGGAAAGTCGGGATGTCGAGTCATGGGAGTCGCCCTATGTGTACGAGGTATTATCTCGCTATATTTATGCAATGTAGGATTCCACTGCGTAGCCAGTAAGATGTCTTGAGATGTCACTGTGGGGGCTGCTAGTTGAGGCGCACTGTGACCTACTGACGTGTGCAATGCTAGTTGAGTCACTGCGTGAGTATAGAGCTTTAGGGTTACCATTGGTACAGTTTAGAAAAAAAATGGCCGAGCGACGACTTTACTAGTTTTTGATCTACCAATAGCAAATTATGCATTTATATGCATATGCTAGTTATTATGGTGTACAGATTTTGGATATTATTTTCCAAAGATTTAAATAAGACCCGCTCGACAAGATTTCATCGGCATATGATGTTAGAAACCGTTTTATAGCTTTATATCAGTTTTAGAAGCATGATTTATACATGTCTTTTAGATTTTACTATCTATAGATTATGTTATTTTATTTGAAATCTTAAATGCACTCACTGAGCTCCTTTAGCTTACTCGTTTTATATTTTGTGTTTTCTAAACCTCCTTCCTAGGTGCAGGTCTTGGTACCCAAGCTGATGATTCTCTTACAGCTGATTAGTGGGCCAAATCTGAAGATCATTTTTGCATATATAAATGTGCTAAATAGCACCCTTTGCTTTCTGCATGACAGTTATAGGCATGTGTATTTGTATGTATGTTTTGAACCAATAAGAAGATATTTTGATGTTCGATTTGCTTTTTTTGTCAGTATTTTAGTTTTATGATCATAATGAAATTATTGAGTTGAGTTGGATTTAGTTTGGAAAGGACCAGAGGTCCTATTTGGTAGTATTGAGAAGTGTTTGAAATAGAAGTGTAATTTTCTTTACAAGTATATATTGGATTTTTAGAAAAACTGAGATTTTTGAAAATAGAAGTGCAACTCTACCCCTTTTTTTTTTAAATTAAGAAGTCATTTTCATGTTTATACCAAGATTTTTCTCAGTAATACTAAGAACTATAAAGGGGTTCACCTCGCGAAATTTCTCAACTTACCCAGTTATATTTTGAGGAACTTCTGTCGAGGTGCCTGGCAGGGCCGCTGGGATCTACTGTAGAGGGTCTCGGATCGGGTCCTGTCAGAGTGGTATCAGAGCACAGTTTTTGAAGTTTTTAGTTAAAAATTTCATTTTTAGAATGAGATTCTTGAAGTTGCATGCATATTTTTTTAAATTTAATAAATTGAATTCTTTGCATTTGATAATCATTTGCATCATTAAATTTACAGAAAATATGCATCATCGTGAAGGCCCATGTACTAGAAGAGCAACTACGGAGGCTCTTGCATCTAAAGAAGAGCAGGGAAATGAGTCAATAAATGTTCCTACGCCTCAGACCTCTCCTGAGTCATCTCAGCCTACCGAGCTAGATGGTGGGAACCTGAATATAGCTCAGATGGCCCAGATATTAGCAGCAGCAAACCAATAGCTGAGAAAGACTGGAGTGTCCATTGAACGAGCCAAGAAATTGGGTGCTAAGCCTTATAATAGTACAGGAGACCCCGAGAGAGCCCTATCCTGGTTAGAGAACAATGAGGAATTTTTTCAGGTTATGGGATGTACTGAAGAATAGATGGTGGTTACTCCGCATTTCTATTGAAAGAATGAGCAAAAGATTGGTGGAAGGCCTTGTAAATGAGTCATGCCAATGAGGTGTCTTAGGCCCTTTTCAAAGAGAAATTTCTGAATAAGTTCTATCCCAAAAGTTATAAAGATGCAAAGATAGAAGAGTTCTTCAAGCTAGAACAAGGCTCCCTCTCAGTGGTAAAATATAAGAAGAAATTTTCAAAGTTCCTTCGTGCCATTCACTTATAGATAATAATGAAAAGCAAAAGGCTAATCGATTTGCAATGGGTCTCAATACTTGTATCAAGGTGTATGTTGTATCGACAGCCCACACGCAGTAGGGAGCATTGGTTGAAACTGCAACTTGAGTTAAAAGAAGCATGGCGGCCATCCCTAAACTGAAACAGCAGGGCCAGAAAAGAGGTTGGTCAGGTGGTTCTCGAGGAGGACCTAGTAAATTCACTCGAACAGAGGAGAGATCTATATGGTCTAGCAGTCAGAAACCAAGCCGAGGGACTCAATCCAGCTAAGCTTCCGTTTGGCAACCATCGGCCGGATCCCGAACCACTAAGGAGAGTTTAAAGAATTTTTTAGTGTGTAATAAATGTGGCAAGGTCTATCCGGGGGATTGTAGGAAGAGGACTACCAGTTGTTATAAGTTAGTCAAGAGGGCCACTACATGAGAGATTGCCAGAATGATGGAGCTAACAGTAGGCTAGAAGATAAACCACCAGCTCCAGGATAGACTAGTAGTAGCCGAGGACAAATTTGAGGCGGTTCCCAATTCAGAAGGTCGACCAGCTTGAGCCAGCCTAATAGGGGAGTCGGTCAAGGAGGATCATCCGGAGGACCACAAGGCTGACCTCATACCCAAGCTAGGGTATTTACGGTGACCCAGCAGGAGGCGGATGCAGCCTCAAATATTTTGATAGGTACGATGTCAATATTTGATCGGGATGCTTATGTACTGATAAATCCTGGAGTGACCCATTCTTTTAGTTCTATGGAGTTTACTGCAAATGCTAGTATAGTGCCTCAGTTATTAGATGACGTGGTAGTAGTGTATCTTCCTACAAGATACTCCAATGTAGCAGAAAGGGTGTATAGGGATAGTAAAATTAGTATTGAGGGCCAAGAATTCGTGGCAGATCTGATTGTGTTGGCCATTAGTGATTTTGATGTAATTTTGGGGATAGATTGGTTGTTTAATTATTAGGCTTTAGTGGATTGTTTCTAAAAAGAAGTTAGATTATGTAACTCATGGAGAACGGAAGTCATGTTCTATGGAGTGCAAAAATCACTTCCCTCTAGTATGGTGTCAGTAATGAGGGCAAGAAAGATGCTTTAAAAGTCGTGTCAGGGGTACTTAGTCTATGCTATAGAAGTAAGAGACGGTGGAATGAAATTGGAGAATATTCAAGTGGTTAGAGAGTTTTCGGATGTATTCCTAGAAGATCTTCCGAGCTTACCTCTAGATAGAGAGATAGAGTTTAAAATAGAAGTAGCCTTTGGAATGCAACCCATTTCTAAAGCACCCTATAGAATGGCTCCTACAGAATTGAAAGAACTGAAGATTTAACTATAAGAGTCTATGAATAAGGGTTTCATCAGACCGAGTGCTTCTCCTTGGGGGGCACTAGTTTTGATTGTAAAGAAGAAAGACAAAAGTATGAGATTATGCATTGATTACAGGAAACTGAATAAAGTAACGATGCGTAATCAATATTCACTTTCGAGAATTGATGATTTGTTTGATCAGCTATAGGGAGCCAGAGTATTTTTCAAGATAGATCTGAGGTCAGGCTATCATCAATTGAAGATCCGGGAGAAAGATGTTCCTAATAAGGCCTTTAAGACCCAATATGGGCATTATGTATTCTTGATTATGCCTTTTGGGATGACTAATGCCCCAATTGTTTTTATGGATCTCATGAACAGAGTTTTTTAATCCTATTTATATCAGTTTGTGATAGTATTTATTAATGATATACTAGTTTATTCAAGTAGTGAGGAAGAACATGCAGAACATTTAAGGATTGTTTTGCAAAGCTTAAGGGAGCATTGGTTGTATGCCAAACTCAGTAATTGTCAGTTCTGGCTAGATAGAATTGTATTTTTGGGGCATGTAATCTCTTCAGAAAGGGTAACAGTAGATCCTCAGAAGATTGAAGCAATAGTGAATTGGAGACAGCCCACGAACGTGACAGAGGTCCATAGTTTCTTAGGTTTGGCTGGGGATTATAAGAAGTTTGTAGAGGGATTCTCAAATATAGCCACTCCTCTGACTAAATTAACTCGGAAAGAAGAGAAGTTTGTATGGTCAAAAGCATGCCAGTAGAGTTTTGAAGAGCTAAAGCGAAGGTTGACTTCGGCTTAGTGCTTACACTTCCGTCGCAGAATGACGGATTTACCATATGTTGTGATGCGTCCGGACAGAGTCTAGGTTGTGTGCCGATGTAGAAGGAGAAAGTAATAGCCTATGTTTCCAGACAATTAAAGAAGCATGAACAGAATTATCCTACGCATGACCTAGAATTAGCTGCAGTAGTTTTTGCTCTAAGAATTTATAGGCATTATTTGTATGGGATTCCTTGTAAAATCTTTACGGATCATAAGAGTCTGTAGTACTTGTTCACCCAGAAATATTGAATATGAGGCAGAGAAGGTGGCTGAAGCTTATTAAAGATTATGAGTGCACCTTGGAGTACCATTTGGGAAAAGCTAACGTGGTAACAGATGATCTCAGCAGAAAGCCTGTCGGTTCAATAGCTCACCTGAAGGTCGCATATCTATCAATGTTGATAAAATTGAGGTCTTTAGGTGTAAAATTAAAATTGTCAGATTCAGAAGCACTATTAGCCACATTTCAGGTCCGTCCAATACTAGTTGATTGGATCAGAGAACTACAGACTTAAGAGCCACAAGTAGTTAAATTGAAGGGTGAAATCGAGTCGGAGCAGTGGAAGGATCTTTCAGCCACCGAGGATAGTAACCTTGGGTCGGAGATTATATGTTCCAAATGTAAATGAGTTAAGAAGAGAGATTATGGAAGAATCTCATTCTTCTGCATATGCTATGCATATAGGGAGCACAAAAATGTACCGTACCCTAAAAGAGCACTATTGGTGGAAGGGCATAAAGAAAGATATAGCCAAATTTGTCTTGAGATGCCTAACTTGCTAGCAAGTAAAGGCTGGGCATCAAAACCCTACAGGACTTTTGCAACCCCTTTTGATTTCGTAGTGAAAATGGGAGAGAATAACGATGGACTTCATAGTAGGACTTTCACGTAGCCAGAAAGGCAATGACGCAATATGGGTAATTATTGATAGACTAACAAAATCTGCCTATTTCATACCTATTAGAAGCAGTTATTCTTTAGATAAATTGGCCCAGTTGTACGTAGATGAGGTGGTATGACTCTATGGCATTCCAGTATCTATTGTGTCAGATAGGGATCCACGGTTCACTTCCCGATTTTGGCCCAGCTTACAAAAAGTTCTAGTCATAAAATTGAGTTTCAGTACAGCCTTTCATCCATAGACAGATGGTCAGTCAGAACAGACAATTCAGACACTCGAAGATATGCTTAGAGCGTGTGTTATGGAGTTTAAGGGTAATTGGGATACTCATCTGCCTCTAATGGAGTTCGCCTACAATAATAGCTATCAGACTAGCATCGGGATGGTACCATATGATGCATTATATAGTAGGAAGTGCAAAACTCCAGTTATTAGGATGAGGTAGGTGAAAGGAAGCTGATCGGCCTAGCAATTATCCATATTACTTAGAAAAAGATTCAAGTTATTAGGCGGAGATTGAAAATAGCTAATGATAGACAGAAGCGTTATGCAGATAACAGGAGAAGAGACTTGGCGTTTCAGATTGGTGATAAGGTCTTTCTGAAGATATCGCCATGAAATAGAGTACTAAGTTTGGGAAGTGAGGAAAGCTGAGTCCTCGATACATTGGGCCATACGAGATAGTTGAAAGAGTTGGAGAGGTGGCATATTGCCTATAGTTACAGAAGATCTGGCTAGAATTCATGACGTTTTTCATGTTTCCATGGTTTGCAAGTATTTAGCAAATCCTTCGCACATCCTAAAGGAACAGCTAGTATAATTGAACGAGAATTTGACCTACAAAGAGAAGCCTATGTAAATCCTAGACCGGAAGGAACAAGTACTTCGTAATAAAAGCATTCCCTTAGTGAAAGTGTTATGGATGAACCATGGAGTAGAAGAAGCCAAGTGGGAACGTAAAGATCAGATGCAAGTATAACATCCCCACCTCTTCGAGACAGGTACGATTTAAATTTCAAGGACGAAAGTTTTTTAAAGAATGGTGAAATAGTAATATCCAATCCCTATTAGGAGTATTGGTGCCTAAATTTTGGTATAGAGCAATAAAGACACCGTAGGGTTACCCAATTCTAACCCTATTAGAAATATATTTTTTATGGTGCGCATAAGGATATTAGACCTAATTTTGTAATTTTACACGCGGTCGGAGCGTTAGACGACCCTAGAATATTTTTTAAAATTTTCTTTATTGGCTTGGAAAAGAAAATTTTAAATTATTACATGAATTTTCATTTAAGGGTTATCTATGGAACAAGCCTTTGTTGAAAAACATAATCTATTTATTAGAGAAATGGACCAATTAGAAGCAATCTCATGAATTGCCAAGTTGAAAATTCTAGTTAGTTCCTTGGACTATTCTAACTAAATAGTTATAAAGGAACCAATTACATACTTAGTTTCCAACCAATGGCAAATTAGAAATTTAGAGTAAGTTGAAGAAAAAATTGGTCAATTAAGGGAGCACTATATATATGGTACAAGTGTGTAGATTTTTCAAGAGAGTAAGAGCAAACACTTACAGCAAAAGAGAGAGCAAATTCGTGCAAGTGAGGGAAGGGCTACTAAAGTGACATTTCAATTTTTTTTTCATGATTTTTCATGTTTAATCAAGTTATAAGGAGGTCAAGTATAAGTTTCTAAGCTCAATTAAAGCTCCATTAGTGAAAATTCAAGAAAAAGAGGTAAGAAAAGTATTGTTTTTTTAGATTTATAAGTGAACTTTTAAGATTGCTTCAGTTGATGTTCTTGTGTGTATTCTTAGTTTAGATTGAGTTGAACTCTAGTGTAGAGCTTGAAGGAGTCATCAAGTTGAAGAATTGGCAAGCTAAGAATTAGGGTTTTAGATGAGTTTGATGTAGAGACTTCAATTGGTTGTAATTAGGGCATTAGAATGAAATTGGCTTGCTTTTGTTGTAATTGGAACAATAAATTGTGAAAAGAAATATGTTGGAACCTAGGGTAAAATTTTGTCACTTTAAGGAAGTTAGGGTTTGAGTTGTGTTTTGGTAGAATTGTGGTGTATAAATGGTCCCTTATATAAATTGAATGTATTTGGTTGATGAAAAAATAAAAAATGAAGAAAATGTGACATAATTGTCCATTTTGGAAAGGTGAAGGTCAATTATGTCCAACAAAGTTATAAGGCATTTAATAATTTTCAGGGTGCCGGATGGTGAGTTAAATTAGACTAAATGACTTCGTAAATAAAAATCAAAATGTAGTATCCATCCGAGTTTTGTATGCTGAGTAGGGCGTTTAGTAGTTAAATGAGATTCTAGTGTTTGAATTTGTTCTAAATGTCATTTATGGCGCATAGGTGAAGAGAATCGAGAGTGGTAATGGGAGGAGAAATCTAGAGCAAAATTAAGCGTGGAGCGGTTGTGAGTGAAAATCTATCATTTCTTTTATCTTTTGTTTATTTTGTTTCCGCATAATAAAAATGTATGTTTTATGTGCTTTTAATGCATAAACATGATTTATGATCTTAATATATATCCATAGATATGCTTTTACATGTTCGGTTTAAGAAATAGTTTTAAAATTACTACATCTATTTCAAAGGCCATTGGTACCCTCAGATTATAGTGGTGGTGATTGTATTAGACCCGGCCGGTATATCTCATACACATGGGCAGGTTATGGGGGGTGTGTCACTAACTCCGGGAAGTCGGGATGTCGAGTCATGTGAGTGGCTCTATGTGTACGGGGTATTGTCTTATTATATATATGCGATGTAGGATTCAATTACGTAGCCAGTGAGATGTCTTGAGATGTCACTATAGTTGCTGCTAGTTGAGGTGCTCCGTGACCTACTCACGTGTGCGGTGCTAGTTGAGTTGTTGCGTGAGTATAAAGCTTTAGGGTTACCATTGGTACAGTTTAGAAAGAAAATGGCTGACCGAGAATTTACTAGTTTCGATCTACCGATAATAGATTATGCGTTTATATGCACATACCAGTTATTATGTTGTACAGATTTTGGATATTGGTTTTTAAAGATGTAAATAAAACTCGTTCGGCAAGATTTCATCGGCATATGATGTTAGAAACCGTTTTGTAGCTGTATATCAATTTTAGAAGCATGATTTATGCATGTATTTTGGATTTTACTATCTATGCATTATGTTATTTTATTTGAAATTTAAATGCACTCAGTGAGCTTCTTTAGCTCACTCATTTTGTATTTTTTATTTTCTAAACTCCTTTCCCAGGTGCAGTTCTAAGTACATGATAGGGGCGTAAAAGTATTAGTATGATCTGTACCCAATTTTTTTATTTTGCTTCAAATCATAAATTTGGCTATTTAATTGTGGTTTTTGATCATAGATAAATGCACGACAGAAAATGTGACGTATAGGAATAAACGGGAGGCAAATCGGACGTTAAACGAAGAAGTTATGCTCAAAATACGAAAAGGACACCTAGGCTATGCGCCACAGTGCTCAGCAACTGAGCACCGCAACGCCCACGTCAGTAGCTGAGCACCGTGGCGCTAGTGGTGGTAAACAGTGTAGAGGGAGCAGTATTTTGCTACAGTAACTCATGAACAGTGATTTAAAGACAAAAACCTATAAATAGAAAGTCAAAAACCTTAAGAAAGGGAGAGAAAAAGAGAGAAAAGAAGCAAAAACTTAGAGAGAGAATTCACGACACAAAATCAAATATCAAAGGCAAAGATTGAAGAACCAAGATCAAGATTTAAGCTTCAAGTCAAGATTGAGGGAGATGCACATCAATGAGTCACTTTGATTAGTTTTTCTTCTCTTTCTTTATCATTATAGTCTTATTTTTGTTGATCTTTATTACTTGATTTGATACTTTTGATTTTGTGATGGGTTAATTTATTCATCTAGAGTTAAACTATATAAGCCTAGTATGGATTTAGATTGTGTTAAATTTTAGTTTATGAACTTAATAAATTCAATTGATTCATTCTATCTTATGTTTAATACTTTCATTATACCTGATCAATATTTTGAATGATTGAGGAACTATGATGAATTCAATAGAGGGATTCATGTGTTTAGCCTGGGGTAGTTTGATGTATGATCATAGGGTAACAACTATGAGTTCCATCTAGGATAGACATATACCTAGGTGGCATGTATGGTATAATTTAGACTTGATCTTAATGAATTACATTCTGATTTGATTACTACAGACATATAGGTGAGTGTTAGAATGCGTAGTATAGTCACTTGACCATCGATAGAGGCTTGTGATGAGGTTAGTGTCTAAGTCAATCAATTGGTATTAAAAGATTAACTAAGTGGTTAATCAGTCCAATGAAATACTAGGGGATGAGTCAAAACCCTAGATTATCGTTATTTGTGAATTTTACTATTTACTTTTGTTTAGTTAATTGAGATAATTTGATTAGTTAAATAAATTTCAGATTTTAGGTTTCTGAATAAAAGTTAAATAGGTACAATTTTAGTACCTGATTTATAGAATTAGATCGCATAATCCCTGTGGGATCTATAATTGGACTTAAAATCCTATATTACTTGATACGATAGCATACGCTTACGCTTACCTAGTATAGCACTAATCAAATTTTTGGCGCTGTTGCGGGGACTAGTTTTATCTATTCTTTAGATCAATACTAATACTAATACTAAGCTACTTACTTTTAATTGAGATTTTTATTTTTATTTTATCTTCTTCTTTTTACTTTGATTTTCTTTTTATTTTACTTTGACAATTCATACTATGGAGGGAAACAATGATTATATCAATAATCTTATATTTGAGCCTATGATACCACAGAGAGCTTTGAAAGAATATACTATCCCAACTATAAGTGGTGTTCAGTCTAGTATTCGATGACTAACCATCAACGCTAATAACTTTGAGATCAAGCCGAATATTATTCAGATGCTAAAAGAAACTGTACAGTTTAGCAGAGCTCCCAATGACGATCCTAATATGCATATCATAAATTTCTTAGAAATTTGTGATACCTTCAAATACAATGGAGTCTCTGATGATGCCATCAGGTTGAGATTATTCCCTTTCTCCTTAAGGAATAGAGCCAAGAGTTTGTTGATGTCATTATCATCAGAATCTATATCAATGTGAGAAGATTTAGCACAGAAGTTCTTAGCCAAGTTCTTTCCACCAACAAAGACAGCAAAGATAAAAAATATCATTATCTCATTCAATCAGATTGATGGAGAGCCATTATATGAGGCGTGAGAGCGCTTTAAGGACATGTTAAAGAAGTGTCCCCATCATAGAGTCCCTAGATGGCTATTAGTCCAAACGTTCTATAATGGATTAGTAGGCCATTTTAGGACTATTGTAGATGTTGTAGCTGAAGGAGCTTTAATGAATAAGTCTACAAATAAGGCTTATGATCTATTAGAAGATATGGCATCAAACAGTTACCAATAGCTAGCAGAGAGAGTTACACCCAAGAGAGTTGCTGGTAAATATAAAATTGATGCATTCAATTCATTGATAGCTTAAATTAATATTTTATCTAAGAAGTTTGATGCATTGAATTACGTCAAAACTCAACAAGTGATATACGACTTTTGTGGTAATAACCACATGAATGGGCAATGTATAGAAGCAGTAAATTATATAGTAATTTTCACCGATAACCACCTAACCCACAATTTAACTTCTTTAATCCAGGGTGGAGAGATCATCTAAAATTCTCTTAGCATTACAACCAAGATGAGCCATCTAGACCAATAAATCCCCCAGGATTCCCGCTACCACAAGAAAATAAGCCGACATTAGAAGACATGTTTATACAATATATGAAGTTCAATGATGCCATCCTACAGAATCATTCAGTATCTTTGAAGAATTTAGAGGTTCAAATAGGACAACTTACTGTTGCAATTAATAGGAGACCTCAAGGCACGCTACCAAGTGATACTAAGACAAATCTAAAGAGAATATAGAGCAATACCAAGCTATCAACTTGAGGAGTGATAAGATGTTAAAAGAAAACACATTTACACCACCACCATCACGTGTAAAGGAGAAGGAAGTGCAAAAAATAAAGTACAACCATATAGACCGCCTATTCTTTTTCTTCAAAGGCTATAGAGGTGTCAAACAAGTGTTGAAATAGAAAATCAACAACATATAAGTCCAAAAAATAGTGCAGAATCTCATAAAAGTGCAGAATTCTCAATAATGAAACATGCAAAAAATGGTATTAAAGTGTAACAACAATCTAAGATGCAGAAAAGTGACAACACAGTTGAAAATACTAGTAACAAAGAGCAGAATTGGCCCATACGCACTATATTACTTGACTGTTGCAGCATGAATGTGGTGCCATCAAACACCAAAGAGCTCAAAGACATGGAGATGTTGAATCTTCACATCAAAAAGAAGGCGTTAAGGCATAGAAAGATAACAAAGAAGAAGAAGAAGAAGAGAAAGAAGTTATATGATGATAGGTTCAAAGAGAAGGGCACAAAATAGGCATTTCACCGATCTAAGATTCAAGTCTTTCCGAAGAAACACAAGGAGAAAGAGGAACAAGTTGCTGCCCAAAATATAATAAAAAAGATGTGGAAGCTAAAAAAAAGAAAGCCTAACAAGCTCACATATAAATATGCTTCCACAATTGACTTTGATCCTCCATAAGAGTAGAAAGAGTCCCGCCAAGTTGACGGCGTTAAATGAAGCGCTTATTGGGAGGCAACCCAAGTAGGTTTTTTTTTTTATTAGCTTATTTTCAGTTTTAAATATTTTAGTTTTTTTGTTTCTTTTAGGAATAAAATCAGCAAGTCAAGTATTCAAAAAAGCAACATATGCAATTTTAAGCGTTGGAGTAAAAGAATACCGCAGTCCACTCAATAGGCAACAACGTTGCATTACTTCAACTTCATCTACCAGGGGAGTTTTTCTTACTTTAAAGTTTATTTTTAGACATTAAGGACAATGTCTAATTTAAGTTTAGGGGTGAGAAATACACATAACCTGTGTTTATTTTACTGCATGATTTGAGTTACTGTCTTGTGGAGTAAATTTTTTTTTTTTGGTCTAGTTTTGGTTGAGATGATGATCATTAATCCATGATAAGAAATAAAATATTAGCTGAATTTATTTTCACATGTCTTTAGGAAATAATAAATGCTTGAGATAATTCTTATATCATGAATCTTAAACAAAGTTCATGCTTATTTTTTATCACTGAAACAAACAGCTGAGACTTTTTTAGTAGGTGGGGAAAGTGCCTCTTTTTCGTTCTAAAGAGGCTATAGAGCCTTCGATTAGGACTACCATCCAAGTTTACTTTATGCACGCACACGTACCGATCTACCTGATTCATTCTACAAAGAAGCCAAGCCTTCTCTGTTAAAGGTTTAAAGATTCATTCTCTATTAAAGAAAGGCATGTCAAAGGCTCTCTCGATGTCCAGTTGAATTATCATTATCATCCTTCCTTTTAACTTCCCCCCGCCAATCAAGTTACACTTCCCGAAGGGTGCAACTACTTTATTAATGTAATAGACCGACCTTTACTTTAAGGAAGGCACCTTGCTAAAAAAAGATGAATCTATTCTTCATTGTCTCTGATCTTACAGCTATCATTTTTGGATGAGATTTTATTTGATATAGAGAGTTGCACAGGCATATGGGTCCTTCTTGAGCCTATTGAAAGAAGCATGAATTAGTTAAATTTTTTGCCTAGAGTTATTCATGGTTAAGTAGTACACCACAATCTCGAAGATCAATACTCTAAAACTTACTTGATTACTACTTGAGGTAAAATTTTGGAATTCATATACTTAGGAAAATGACATTAGGCCATCTTTGGACCGTTTGAGCCTTTTCGAGTCTACCTTATATGTATATTTATCCCTAGTCACCTTGTTTGAGCCTAATTATCATTTTGTTTCTGTTTAACCACATTACAAGCTTAAAGACTTTGAGTTTACTTATCTTAAAATCTACCAGTAGCACCATAAACCTTGAGTTTACTTAGAAATATTCTTAAAATGAAGAAGGTTATGGATGTATGAAAGAAGGGTACTACAATAAAAAGTAATAAGTCTTGAAGGTGCATATCATTCTAAGTTTGGGGGTACATAAAATAAATAAAAAGAAAATGTTTAAATGCATAAAACCCCTAGCTTAAGAAAAAGAAGAAATTCTTTGTAAAATAGATTAAAAGAAAAATGGGAATAGCATAAGTTTTAGGGAAGAGATGAATAATCAAGGAGGAGAAGGAATTAAAAGGTTTCTAAGTAAAGTCTAAGTGCTAATGGTGTGATTTGCACTTTATATATATCTTTATAACCCACCTTTACCTTAGCCTTACATTACAAGCTAAATAAAGTCTTAAATAGATCCCTAGACATGTGTATTTCTACATTAGTGGAGAGTAGTATGAAAAGCAAGCTTATGGTAGTGTTATAATTGAAAATATGCTGAGATATCATATTTACGTATTTCTTAAGTATTCAATAAATCTATGTTCTATTTAGCTAATTACTTGCTTCTTACACACATGCACAAGTGATCATTTATAAGGGAGAATGAAGTACTTGATCAATGGTATGAGGATTGTTGAAAGTTGTTTATTGATTTATGAAGAGCCTTGTGCTATTTTTCGCAGCTTTTGAGACAATGATATTGATCATCTAATCAACCTGAGCTTGTTTTTAGTTTTTATTTTTTAGTCATGAATAAGTTGTGAATGTGTTTTCTTTATATTTCTCGAGGACGAGCAAAGTCTCAAGTTTGGAGGTATTTGATAGGGGCAAAAAAGCACTAGTATAATTTGTACCCCAATTTTTGTATTTTTCTCCAACTCATAAATATTTGGCTATTTAAATGTGATTTTTGATCATAAACAGATGCACGATGGAAAATTTGACATATAGGAACAAACGAGAGGCAAATTGGACGTCAAGCGAAGAAGTTACACTCGAAATACGAAATGGGCACCAAGGTTGGGAGCCACAGTGCCCAGCAACTGAGCGCCGCGACGCCCATAACCCAGCACCGCGGCGCTAATGACGATAAATAGTATTTTGCTGCAGTAACTCGTGAACAGTGATTTGAAGATAAAAACCTAAAAATAAAATGCCAAAAATCCTAAGAAAGGGAGAGAAAAAGAGAGAAAAGAGGCAAAAACTTAGAGAGAGAATTCACAACACAAAATCAAATATTAAAGCCAAAAATTAAAGAACCAAGATCACGATTCAAGCTTCAAGTCAAGATTGAGGGTGAAGCACATAAATGAGTCACTTTGATTAGTTTTTCTTCTCTTTCTTTATCATTATGTTCTTATTCTTGTTGATCTTTATTACTTGGTTTGATACTTTTGATTTTGTGATGGGTTAATTTATTCATCTACGGTTAAACTATGTGAGCCTAGTATGTATTTAGATTGTGTTAAATTGTAGTTTATGAACTTGATAAATTCAATTGATTCATTCTATTTTGTGTTTAATGCTTTCATTATACCTGATTAATATTTTGAATGATTGAGGAACCTGAACTCGATGGAGGGATTCATGTGTTTAACCTAGGGTAGTTTGATGTATGATCATAAAGTAACAACTATGAGTTTCGTTTGGATAGACATATACCTAGGTGGCATGTATGGTATAATTTAGACTTGATCTTAATGAATTACATTATGATTTGATTACTATAGACATATAGGTGATTGTTAGAATGCATAATATAGTTACTTAACCGTCGACAGAGGCTTGTGATGAGGTTAGTGTCTAAGCCAATCAATTGGTATTAAAAGATTAACTAAGTGGTTAATGAGTACAATGAAATACTAGGGGATAAGTCAAAACCCTATATTATCTTTATTTGTGAATTCTACTATTTACTTTTGTTTAGTTAATTAAGATAATTAGATTAGATAAATAAACTTCAGATATTAGTTTTCTGAATAAAAGTTAAGTAGGTACAATTTTACTACTTGATTTATAGAATTAGATCGCATAGTCCCTGTGGGATCGGTACTTGGACTTAAAATTCTATATTACTTAATTCGATAGTGTACGCTTGCGCTTAGCTAGTATAGCACTAATCAGTACGCAAGCTGCTGATTCTTTATAGCTGATTAGTGGGCCAAATTTGAAGATCATTTTTATATATGTAAATGTGCAAAATAGTACCCTTTGCTTTCTGTATAGTAGTTGTAGGCATATGTATTTGTATCTATATTTTGAACTAACAAGAAGAGATTTTGATATTTTGATGTTCGGTTCATTTTTTTTATCAGTATTTCAATTTTATAATCATAATAAAATTATTGAGTTGAGTTGGATTTAGTTTGGAAATGACCAGAGGTCCTATTTGATAGTATTGAGAAGTGTTTGAAATAAAAGTGCAATTTTCTTTGTAGGTTTTATATTGAATTTTTCGAAAAATAGGAGAAACTCTGCCTATTTTTAAAAAAACATTAAGATGTCATTTTCATGTATATGCCAAAATATTTCTCAATAATAGCAAGAGCTAAAAAGGGGTTCGCCTCGCGGAATTTCTCAACTTACCCAGTTATATTTTGAGGAACTTTTGTCGAGGTGCCCAGCAGGGCGACTAGAATCTACTATAGAGGATCTTGGGTCAAGTCCTATCAATTGTTGTATTCTATTTAATCTCCTGTGAGAGATATTTGTGAACTGAGTAAAAAAATCAGCTAGGATCCCATAATTCATCATAGACGTAGGCATTTGTTACTGAACCATGTAAATTCTTATTCTTTGTGTGATTATTTATCTCTATGTGATCTTTTAATTCTTGTTTACTTGTAAGTAAAATATTTCACGTGTGCTAGGGTTTTAGGATTCTAAATTATTAACGAATGGTGTTAGGGCAAGTAAAAATCTCAACAAGTAGCATCAGAGTATAGGTTATTCAACTATGACACCTCGCAAGTATAAAGTTGAGAAGTTCAATAGGAAGAATGATGTCAGTCTGTGGAAGATGAAAGTTATGACTCTACTAGTTAGTCAATCGTTGGATTATACCCTTGAAGAGACTCAAGCAACAACTGATGAAGAAAAAAAACCTAAGACATCTAAATTCGAATTTGATAGTGAAACCATTTAGAAGAGAGCCTATATTACCATCATATTGTCATTGAGTAATGAAGTTCTGAGGAAGGTAACTGGAGAGAAGACTGTAATTGGTCTTTGGAAGAAGTTTAATGAATTAAACATTACAAAGTCTATCATCTATATGTCAAGAAAAAGTTGTATCAGATGTCTATGGTAAAGAAAATTTAATTAAAGATTACATTAATGTTTTAATAAGATTATCATAGATCTTGAGATGATTGATATCATGGTAGAAGATAAAAACAAGGCAGTTATCTTATTATATTCTCTACCTCCAAGTTTTGAAACCTTTGTGGATGCATTCATGTATGGCAGAGAGAATTCAATAATGACTAATGTTAAAGTCTCATTAAACTCAAAATAATTAAGAAAAAGATCTGAGTCCAATAGTGTAACAAGATTGACTGTAAGAGGAGGGATTAGGTATAGAGATGGAAAGAACAATAAGTTAAGGGGAAAATTCAAAAAGTGTTATCATTGCAAGAAATAATGGTACTTGATTATGGATTATCTAAAAAGAAAGACAAAGATAGGTGAAGATATTGTAATAATCTTTAAGGATAACATGAAGTTACAAAATCCTTGATAGTTTATGATGTAGTATCCATATGTATCTTGATAGATCCCTATTTACCAATTATAGATTCATTAGGGATGGTAAAGTGATATGGCTTGTCAAGTTATAGGGATTGGTAATATAAAGATACAGTTGTATAATAGTAAACCTGGGGAGTTAGTTGGTGTAAGACATGTTCCTAATTTTAACAGGAATTTGACGTCCTTAAGAGTGCTAAATCAAGTGAGATATTCATTCAAGGCAAAAAAATGAATACTTGAAGTAATAAAAGGTTTTATATTGATAATAAAGGTTGAGAAGTATAATAGGGATACTTATGCTTGATGTCAATGCTATAAGTGGCTTAATATGGGTTGTTGATGGGATGCAGAATTAAAGATTAGCTCACCAAAGTGATAGAAGTCAAAAGAAATTATATGTAAAAGTACTGCTAGCAAGATTAAGCCATTAAAGTATAGTGATTGTGTTAAGAGTGACACTGGAGATCACAATACAAATGCTACTCAATGAGAGATATATTCATAACTTTGGAAACCGAAGTCATGAGTCTTAGTAGAGTTAAGTCTAAGAAAATACTTAACTAAAGTGAAAATTAAGTAGCTAAACGTTGGTATAGATGGATCCTGAAAAGCTTCTTAAAGAGATTTTGAATCAATTAAGGTTTTTTAAAATTTAGTGATTCAAATTAGTGTTATGAATACGATACGAGTTAAAGATAATAAGTAGTAAACACATGGTTGAGTACCCATTTGACTTACGAGAAAATGAGTGAAACGAAAAGTCAAAAGTAAGAATAAGCTAGAAATCACAAAGGTGCCATCTATAGGCCTTGGCGCTACGGCACTAGCTTTGGTAGAAAGTTGGTGCCATAATGCCAAGTCAAGGCCACATCTATGCCATGGTGCTAAATTTTGGGAATTTTTTTTATTTTGTGTTATTTTGTGAGTTTGAGTCGGTTTTGAACTATCTTGAAACATGAGCTCTTATTTCAACTAGCAATAGAATTTTTAGAGATATTTTGAAGTGTATATAAAGCAAACTCATTAGATTATCAAGCATTAAAGAAGAAACTCCAAGAGAAAGAATAGAAAGCTAGAGAGTGGTTGCATGTTGGATGCACAATAGAGTGTTGTATAAGGAACACTCGAGTAATTTGTGTGCAAGAGAGTGCTGATAGATCTTTTAGAGAGTATATCTATTGATGTATTCCTTGTAATCTCTTATGAGAGATCTTTATAAACTGAGTAATAAAAAAAGATAGGATCTTGTGATCCACTATGGACAAAGACATTTATTGTCGAACCACGTAAATTTTTGTCTTTTATGATTATTTATTTTAATTGTGTGATCTTTTAATTTTTGTTTACTTATGAGCAAAGTCTTCTCATAATTTACAATTTTAATATGCTAAATTACCAATAAGTGGTGTTAGAGCATGTAAAAGTCACAACAATTTCTAAGCAAATATTTTGAAAAGACCTAATTAAAGTTTTTCAGGTTTAAGCTAGAGAACATCGAAGGCAAAAAGGAAATATTTCTATTAAGTTGAATGTGAATTCATAACTATCAGGAACAAGTATGTAAAATAAAATTTAGTTTCAAGAGAAAGATTTTATGATTTTTAAATGATAGATCACAAGGTAATAATAATACAATTGTCATAGTTATAATTAAGGGTGGTATAATGGGTCACAATATGATTCGACACGAATTCGATATGCTTTAAATGAATATGAGTAGAAAAAATTGACACGATTAATAACGGGTCAAATTCGTGTTACCCGTTTATTAATCGTGTCGAATACGTGTTTGAGGTCTATAATTTATTAATTTATTTAAGTCACATTTAATAAATAAATCGTATTTGTGTCTATTCATTTAGGTCATATTTAATTAAATTATAAAATAAAATAATAAAATACAAAATATATATAATTAAAAATCAAAATCTTAATGTATCTAAACTCCAAAGACTATTTTCCTTCAATTATATTAAATGAATTTTATTATTTTAATTGTGTTCAAATAATTTTTTTTAAATTTTTGATGTAATTTAAATTTTATTAATCATAATTTAAATGTGTTTTAAAGACAGAATGTAGTCTGATTTTTAGAATATATTATGCTTAGATAATCAATTAAATCAAGATAAATTAGTAAAGGAGAAAACATTAAAACTTGACTCAAGTTCCTCTTTCATTTCCTATCAAGAAAACACGAGACAACTTGAGTTTAAATAAAACTCTATCAGTACTGGAATTAGAGCCTTTGTTGACCAAAAGGGAATTTTGGTTCTGACAATTCTTAGACTTGCCAATTCTAATTTATCTGTTCTTGCCTTGGACTTGGCTGACATGTACATTTATTTTATATAACAAAGTTTTAATTGAATTGTTTTATTAAATTAGACCTTGATCAAATACGAGCCCAACAATAATAATATAATTGTCATAATTGCAATAATACCTTACATCATGATATACTTAAAAGTCAACACTTTAATTTTCATTAGGGGTATCCGTTTTTCCGTATAGGTTTTACTAATTTTTCTTGCAATAATTCCCTCGTGTTGACTAGTTTCATAAAAGAAAAAAAAAAAGTTGTTGATTGGTTGTGGTTGAGCATCGAACGTATAAGTCATATAAGTTGATAGCTATTTGTTTGATCGTCCGCATATACAAGATCACGTACGCTGTGATAAGCAAGAGACCATTTGAGATAGATATGGAAATATTTGCTGCCCTTGCAAGAAGATTTCAGCATCGAGATTTGCTCGATCAAGGATTATTAAATCTGGTGATGATTGGCAGTCCACTAGTAATCTTGAGAATTAATGTCGCCTTTTCACTATTGGAAGGAACTCCGTATTATCATGCAACTAATTGCTTTCTATTTGAATTTTTTTCACTCGTATATAATCACCACTACTTGTAATGTAAAACTATGAGTGAATACAATTCTCTTACAAACTATCTATCAATTTCTTTTACAATTCCATCACCGCGAGCTTTTCTGTTTCTTGATTGTCACGTTTAACCGTAACTATAGTAGTGAAGTATGGACAAATATCATCGACGTTAACTGATTAATTGTCATATTAGTTATTCATTACCTTCTTGTCGGAAGTAATTAGTCATCTTTTAATACTATTTTTTTTCTCATAAAATTTACCTAAAAGGGTTAATAGGTAGTTTAAACAACTCAAGCGTAAAAGTAGTATATTCAAAGAAACTTAAGGGAGTAATTTTTTTTTTTTCCAATTCTTGACGATGTACTAGTTTGACTTATCACTACATATATCCTAGTAAGAAAATTGTTATTTAGTCTTTACCTTTATGGATATATACAGACTCAGTCCTTATTTGTTTAATATAAAACATGTTAATTTTTATAAAAATAAAAATTATAGTTGTTCAAAGATGAAAATACTAATAAAAAATTATCAAAAACATCTATACAGAGACTAATATATTATAAATTAGAGAAGTAAAAATTAAATTGGTATATATATATCTATAAAATCAAAGACAAAAATAGTATTTTCCTATTCTAATACTAGAGATGTTTTTAGTTATTTGAAAGAGTTACAACTTTATAAAATTAATTAAAAAACTTAGAAACATATTTAGGCAAGATGGACCCAATAAAATTATTCAGTAATATTTTAACATATATTTTTCATCTTTAATCTAATTAATTTATTTTAAAATAGATGCATATATGATAAAAGTTTATTAAATAGATGTAGCAATCTTCATAACGCACACATAAGTTTTATTCTCAATAATAGAATGCAAACATTACATCATAACCATAATCGGAAAACTGGACTCAGGTCAACAGGAGCTACTAACCGACTTGAGAAGCAGAGGTTGCACCAGCGACCTAGTCCTGTCCCATTATTCATAAAACAAGCAATCCACTAAGTGAAAACAAACTGAACATGACCTCCTCTGAACCGTTAGAGGAGGTTAACCCTTCACACATATTTTTAACTCTTTATTATTGGCAAACTTTATTAGGATTATTTATATATGTTTGCCGAGCTAGGACGATTTAGTAGTAGTACTAGGAGGATCTGGAACATATTCCTCCAGCTTCCAAGAGCCTATCCAATTGAACCAGGCCCTTGGTCTCAATAGTCCACCAATTAGCTGGCATCCAAAATTCAGTCTTCAAAATATCTAATCCTTTATTCACAAGTGCAATAACGGGATCAACAACCAAATTAATTTCATCATCACCTTGTGTCCCTACAACTCCATGCAAATAATTCTCCAAATTATGCCAAACCGATGTTAGAGACGAGGGAGGTACAAGACTCTTCGCGTACGGTGATTTATTAGTGTCAATTTTTAACTCTTTTCCCACGTCAAAGTAACCCAAAGGTGGAAGAAGAGGCACAATGTCGTTGGCATTTCGTATGCGCAAGAGATGAAGATTGTTGAGTTTTGCAAATACAGCCTTAAAGAGAAAGTCTCCAACCTTGGGGCTAGCAAACACAAATGCTGTGACCATGCATCCGGTGTCTGAGCCTGTGGGCTTGTTATATCCATTGGCAACTATGTTAGCTGCGTTCAGTGTTGCAAGAGCTGAGCCCAGGCTATGACCTGTTACAGTTATACTGATTTCTTCGTCCTTGTATTTATCAACTAGTGTCCTAACCACACTCAGAACCTGCTTATACAAGAAAACACAATACAACTTTAGAACATTGTATTGCTCATTTAGTGATAAACTTAACAACGTTAATCAATGATAGAAGGAAATTTGGTATGAAATTAAAGATCATTTTGTTCCACATTTTAATTCTCTCTATTTTCATATTTGTACTCGTATAATAATTATTTTAAGTGGGAAGATCGTCTTATAAGAAAACTTGTTAAACCGTTAGATTCATGCACAGATCCGATTTTGAGTTCCAACATCAAATAAATCCCAACTGATCAAAACAAACACTAAAGTCTGTTTGTATTTTTAGTTTAACGATGAACATGGCTTTACTGTAGTTTATTTAGTCATTTTAGTTTTTTGTTTCTCTAATTTAATAAGAAATTTAAGTTAATTTTGACTTAAATAGAAAAAGTCAAATTTTATGGCTTTTTAGTGCAACACAAAGAATTGAGAAAATGTTATTATTAATTTATTTATCAACCCTTATGTAATTTATATGTTACTTCTATTTTTATATAAAACTCATTTCTTTTATTTCCTATTGAATGGCAATCATATAAAATACGTACTATTTTGTTGATCAATTTTATAATAATGTATTTTTATATTTACTTACACCTTTAAAAAATATGTAAGTCATAAAAAACTGGAAGATAATTCATATTAATATTATTTCAATATTATTTGTATAATTAAATATTGTTTTAGTTTATATATATTTTTATATATGTTTATTAATTTAACATTAAAAATTCATACGGGCATAAATGTAAGTGTATTTATTTTTATTTTTAAAAATAAATAATGTAGCACTTATATTTAAATATTAAGAAAAACTGAAATGTCATTTAAATTCAGTTATTCATCTCAATTAAATTCTATTTATAATTTAGTTATAAACACTTTCGAAATATAAGAGATTGAGGTCGAGGATTTGTTGATCCCTAATAAGAATCATGATTGATTCTTAAATATAACAAGCAGATTTTCAAAGGTGATTTATAGAACAAAAAATAGAAATATCGATTAATTATCTCAATTAAATCATAATCAGAAAAATACACGTAATAATATGTATTTGATTTTGTTTCTTTTATTTTATTTTTTTCATGTATAAATATAGTCTTTGCAAAAATCATAAGAATTAAACTAATAGTTTCAGTTTCTTATCATATTTTAAATCTCTTTACAATATTAGAACAGGTTTGAATTTATTTTAAGAATCGTCTAGCATATTAAAAGTAGAATAAATGTTATGTGATGATGAGCTATTGTGAAAAATAATTCCGAAGCATGTATGATTAGATTTGCAGTGTGTTTTTTTTTAAAAAAAAAAAGATAGAGAGAGAAGAAGAAAAGAGAAAGAAAAAATATTGATATAAAAAAAACATTCTTGAAGTTAAAAATTTTTCATGTGCTTATAAAAGATTCATGACAAGATGAAAGGAAAAAATGCATGACAAGATCATTAGCAAGTCTCTGTCATTAGATCACAAGAAAATCTTAAAATAAAATCACAAAAAGGCTTGCAGCTAGGATTCAAAATACCAAATTAGGATTTCAAATTCTTTCCATCACCAACTCGTGGGAAGATGATAAAAATTATGATTGAGTTTTAATATTATAATTAAATTTTTAAAGATGATTTGCTGAACAAAACATAAAAAACACAATTCATCATTTTAATCAAAACACATAAGAGTCTTTGCAAGACTCGTATAGATAAGAGTTATTGTTTCAATTTCTTGTTAGAGACATTGAAATAGAGATCAAGAGATTAAAATAAAAACTAAATTAAAAAATTAACTAAAAACAAAAATATAAGAGTTTGAACATATGAACTTGATTTTAATACCGTATTCTTGAAATCGTTCAACCAAAAAATTTTAAACAGTTAGATAAAAATTTAATATTAATATTAAAGATAAACTTTAACCGTACTCACTAAAAAAAATTCAGAATTTTAATTTATACAACACTGTATGGCTTTAGACGGAGATATGTTAAGATACGCAATTTAAATTTTTTTAAACTGCAATTGACCAGACTACAATACTGAGTCTTTATTTATGTTCAGTAAGACCATAAAAAAAATTACCTGGTCCCTAGCACTAGACTTAGAGTACGTGGTACTTGAGTCTGATGTTGTGTAGATAGAGAGAAAGCCATGTTCAACCATGGGAGGAAGAAGGGTGTGCCGAAATATATCTGAAGTTGGGACTAAAAGAAATTGGAAGTCTTTCAACCACTCAGTTGCACCCTGAGTACCTCTCCAAGATATCAAAATGTCTCTCCTTCCTAACATTTGCTTGCCCTCGTCTGTAGCCACAGCCACATAACCAATCCAAGCAGATTGGTCAAGGATAAAACAGTCGATGAATGGGACTTTTGACATTGCATAGAAATAGTTAGTCACAGAATACTTGTACGGATTCCCCTTTTCCAAGCCAACATTGGAGAATAATACCTCTGGTAGATAACGGGGAAACCCATACATCTTAGAAACCTCCTCGCCATTGGAGGAATCATAAACAGCTTGAACTCTTTCACCATAATGAATAATGTATTGGCGGAGATTAATATCGAGAGGGTCCAATAGACCCTCCCAGTTATTCTCGCCTCTCAGTTCTTTCCAATTATCTGCTATGCCACCCATCACTCTTGTGAGGATACTGTTTCGTACTGCATGCATTTTATAGACATTGTTTTTACCAGCTTGTGCTTGTGACTGTGAGGATAACCCCCATGAACGTAAGTGGCGCATGCAGCTTGTGAATATGAGCACGTGCAATTTTCTAATGAGGGCACTGTCAGCATGTGATAAAATATAACATAAAGTTATTCTTAGGGCTATGTAAATTATATATGAACTTGGACGAATGCATTTTAATTTTTATGAATAACAAGCATGTTTTCCTTTATTATCAAAAAAAACAAACAAACAAGTTTTCCTTTTATTTGCAAAATATTTTTTTAATATAATCAAAATTTTGAAATGGCCCAATAATAAAACCACGCCGTTTAATTGCAGAATTAAAAAATGACGCCTACACAATTAAAAAAAAAAAAGAATTTTTCCATAAATTTTGTCAACCAATATATTTATGTGACATTAACTATTTAACTTATTCATAATCTTATCAACCAATAATTTTCTGCTATGTTCTTTACAAAATCTATCCTTATCTTCACATGTACAAAATTGAGATACATAATTTTCTATCCAACGAATGTTACATTTAATGTATAACTTATTTACTGATTTTTAAAATTTTAGATTAACTATAAAATAATAAAAATCAACTTTACGTAAGATGTGATAATTATTAATTAATGTCATTTTGAATCGGCAATTTGTAACTATATAATAAAAAATAGTAAATTATACATAAATTTAAAATCACTAATTTGTACCTATTTTCAAACTACTCTTTTCTAGTTTTAGGACTCGTTTATGTTTCGATATCCAATTTAAATGTGAGTAATTGTCAAATATTCAAACTTTTTTAGTTTTTCTATCTTAGTTTTTCATTTGTTGCAATATGCAAATCTTTTTTTTTTTAATTCAAAGAATATACATATTATATCTCAAATCTTAACAAATAAATAACCCTTCCAAATAAATGAAGAACTTCAGATTGAATCGAATCCAATACCCTAACAATTGAAGTAATGACACCATCCATTGATACCTTAAAAATTGAAGTAATGGTACCGTCCATTGAGACACAAGAATGATTGGCAAAATATGTAAATCTTGCTTACAATAAAAATTGTTCCGCTGACTTTTTCTTTTTCAAGTATGATGAAAACTTCAATTAAGTGTCAATTAATAAAATTTATGAAAAATATATATTTAAGTTCAAACTTCATTTACAACGAGATAACAAGAATTTGATTTATGTTTTTGTAAAATATTATAAAAAAATAAAAACTCCCTTTAATTTCCAATCACTTACACATACCTACAAAAGTTAGATCAAACGATTAAGTTAGTATTTATTTATTCAAAGGAATTTCTTTTTTTAAAAAAAGACAATTTTGGAAAAGTAACAAAGTGAATAAAATATTCAAAAAATATTCCATAATACAAATATAATTAAGTTAGTGGCCATTGTTAATATGCAAAGATCTAAGAAATGAAACTTCAATTAAACATTTGCAACATTGAGCGTTAATATGATATAAGGAATTTCAAATATTAAATTCTTTAAGGCTGTAATAAAATAAGGGATAGGATTCATAATATTATTTTTGACATAATATCTTACATAATTTTATAGACCGTTCAATTGTTACGCATTTAATATCTCAATTGAACATGCATAATTCATGCATATTCAAGATTTAATTTCAAATATTAAATATACATTGATTTAATAATTTAAAATTTGTATAAAATATTATGTTAAAAATATAGCACCGTAAATCATATTCCATAAAATAAATGAAACTCAAAAGTCAAAACTTCAAACATGAACTATTAAATGTGCTTTAATTTTTTTTTTGTTCAAATATTTAATTGAAACTATTATTAGATCATCAATTTTTATCTTATCTTTATATGTAATTCAAAGGTCTTATCTGCACGTTATTATCTATATTCATGACATAATATTCTGTTTTTATCTAAATATATTTAAAAATTCCCCAAGAGAGAGATAGAAAGAGAAAATAATCCTGCACTCAATGTTACATACTTAGAAGACATTAAGATAACACCCGATAATCCGGATAAAAAAAAAAAAAGACAAGACCCTCTAATGTTAAGGAAACAATCTTTTTTTTAAAAGGATATAAAAATAATATATCTCACATTTCAATATTACAATATTATAGAGTACGGGGGCTCAGTCAAGTTGGTTGAGCTCCCCAAGATCTCACATCCCCACTTGAGTTTGACCTCTCTCTTCCTATCAGGTGGTGCGAAAATAATGATAATTACTATAATCCCCCCTTTAAAAAAATAATTATAATATTATAAATTAGTATAGTATTATTTTTTTATAAACAAAGGTTATTATAATACAAGTAAAGGACATCAACACTTTCTAAATATGGTTTAATACTCAACTATACCCCATAATTTTAAAAATATCCATTTAAATTAGTAACTTTGTTAAATAAATGGTATTATAATAAATTAACATATAAATAGTGACCAATAATAATAGTGACAATACCCACCTGTGAAAAGTGAACAGTATCCCCTAAAAAGTATCATTGTAGCCGCTTGTCTACCAAAAATAGGTCACTGGTGGTAGGTTGATAAAAAATATATATCATCAAACTTAGAATTTCGTAATCAATATGATAATGAAGTGTTTTTAGTCAATGGAGTATCAGAAAGGAACCAAAAAGTACAAAAAAATGCGATGACCTTCATAGAGCCATCACTCTTATAGTGGTGAGTAGAGATGCATTACCACCACCATTATAGTCACTAACCATTAATTTATTCAACGGTGCTGGTAGTGCATCACCACTAGCTACTGTGAGAGTTGTGGCTCCATGGAAACTACTGCTTATCTCCATTTGTTAGATCTTCTTCGATGTTTTATTGATGAAACAATTCCACTATAGCATAAATCATGAAATAAGTCCGATGATGTGTATTTTGGATCAATCCACCACCGATGGCAAATGGCGATGGGGATACTGTTCACCGACTATTCATTGTTAATTCGTCTAACACTATTTATAGGTTGTTATTTTACTATAATACATTTCTGTAAGAATATTTATTGAAAATTATTGGTATATGATTTGGATAGCAAGCCAAGTGCGTAGGGTGCACAAGGATTGAAGATGGACGTGAAAGGAGGTCGAAAAATGAAGAAGGCAGTGCTAGGCGTGAGCGTTGCAGCGACCAAGAGTTGGTGTTGAGGCGCCAAACCCAGAACATGAGTGCCGCGGTAACCAGGAGTAGGCACCGCGATGCCAAATTCAGAACGTGAGCGCCGCGGCAGTGAGAGCTGGGTGCGGGAAGTGTTTTTCGAATTGAGACTTTCTTATTTCGTCTCCCACTTACTTCGGGACTCCCTAATACGACTCCCATACGTTTAGGGTAAATCTAGGACGTCCTAAAGCCTATATTAAGGCTTTCAATTGGCTTGTAAATACATCTTAGTGATCATTAAATACATATTTATAATAACTCAATAGATCTAAGTGATCAAGTAAGAAATCTTTGTGAAAGAAAATTCTTAGAGTGCAAGAGAGAGTTTTCTTTGTGATCTTTCTTATAAAAAGCGTGCTTTATCAGTGCCTTGTGATTCAATAAAAAAAGAGTGTGATCTTGATCCGCCGTGGATATAGACAAGTTGCCAAATCACGTAATTTTTTATGTTCTCCTTCTACCCTTTCTCTCTCTTTATTTTCTTAATAACTTGTTCTGCATATACTGCTTGGGTGATTTTGTTTGTTTGTGTGCTCCCGCTTCAACAATTTCATTAAAGAAAACTTACGAATTGAGAAGGTATAGATGAGTATTTTCAAAATCATAGGGTATAGTTGGATATAAAGCCATTTTTAAAAGGTGTAAATGTCCTTTGCTTTTATAATATTATAAATTAGTACAATATCAACCCTTTATAATAGGAGATTATTGCAATGTTATAAATAAGTATAATATCACCATTCCACAATCGTAGGAAAATAAATAACTTACATAATTGAAAAACAAATATTACAAATTATAATTGATACAATATCAACCATCCATAATAGTACATAAACAATTTCTACAATCGGAAGAAAATACTATAATTTATAAATTAATACAATATCAACCATTCATAACAATATATTATCAATCTTCTATAACCGAAGAGAAATAAACAATCTATATGAGAAAAATAAACAACTCTCCCAAATAATTGAGCGGATTTTAACCAAACTCGAACTCAACATTTTAACAATTGAAGTGTTGACAACAACCACTGAGTCACAAGATAATTAGAATAATGTATACATTTTTTAAAGCTTACAAAATAGGAATATGACTTTGATATATATTTATATGATATTATTTATTTATTTTTTTTAGAAAAAAAATCGACCCTTATAATATTACTGAGAATCTATTACACTAATAAAAGCCAAAGACATAATCCACTTGTATTTAGACAAAAGCATCGTTGTCTTTTAAGTATTTTTCCAAGAAAACGTGTTAAATGTACCTCAATTTTGATATATTTTTTTCAAAGATTTAGAAAAGTAGATGATAAGAAATTTCCGATGCTTCCCATTACTAGCCTATGAAAGAACCATTTTTGAGTATTTTTTTTTTTTTGTTGTTGATTGGTTGTCTTTTAAGTATTTTTCCAAGAAAACGTCTTAAATGTACCTCAGTTTTGATTTATTTTTTCAAAGATATAGAGAAGTAGATGATAAGATTTCCGATGCTTCCAATTATTAGCCTATGAAAGAGCCATGTTTGAGTTCTTTTTTATTTTTGTTGAAAAGCATTTTTTTATCATTTAAATATGCTTAAAGAAAATGACTCGGTTCGTTTTCAACTTAAATAATATTCACGTCGCGTTAAAATCATCGGCTTATAATCAACTCAATCCGTATTGATTTTGATAACTTTAAAAAGAAGAGGGAAAATTTATCAAGTTGACCATTAAATTAATATAAATTATTTTTTTGATTGAAGTCAAATATTTTAAATTTTATTAACTAAATAGATGTTACGTTGACTATTTTTTTATTATAATTTTAATAATTTTTTAATTAAATATAAAAATTATTATTTATAATGACAATAATAATTTTAAAATAATAATAATATAATTAAATAATATAAATTTTTTAATATTTTATTTTTTTATAAATAAATTAATATAAAAATAAATAAAAATTAAAAATATAACACAAATGCTCGCTAGACGCATCGCTTGACGCGCGCCCAGCAATTGAGCAAAAGCCCAACAAAGCTTGGCTTTTGCCAAGTTTTGCTTTTATTTATTTATTAATTTAAATTTAATTTTTTTTAAATTAATTATATTTTAATTAATGTATTAAAAAAGAAAATAATTAATTAATTTTTATTTATTTATTTTAATTAATTTATAAAAAAATAAAAAGTTATTAAACTAAATAATTTATATTATTAAAATATAACTTTTTATTTTTTATAAATAATTAATTTTAACCTTTTTATTAAATTAATAAAAAAATTATATTTTAGTTATATAATATAAATTATTTAATTAAATAAATTTTTATTTTTTATACTTAATAAATTAATTATTTTTTTAATACATAAATTAAAAATTATTAATTTAAATAAAAAAATTAAATTAAAAAAAACTAAGCAAAGCTTGGCAAAAAGGCGCAACATGTGCCCACCTCCTCCCCAAGCAATTTGCTTGGCGCAATTGCTTAGGGTACACGATGAGGCGCACGCCTCACGCATGCGCCCTAAGTTTTTTAATTTTAATTATATTAATTATTTAAAAAATAAATTTAAAATTTAAAATTATATTTATTTTAATTAATATTTTTAATTTATGTATTAAAAAAGAAAATAATTAATTTATTTATTATAAAAAATAAAAAGTTATTTAATTAAATAATTTATATTATACAACTAAAATATAATTTTTTCATTAATTTAATAAAAAGTTAAAATTAATTGTTTATAAATTATAAAAAATTATTTTATTAAATAATTTATATTATACAATTAAAATATAATTTTTTTATTAATTTAATAAAAAGTTAAAATTAATTATTTTAATAATATAAATTATTTAATTGAATAACGTTTTTATTTTTTATAAATTAATTAAAATAAATTAATTAAAATTAATTAATTATTTTAATTAATTATTTTCTTTTTTAATATAATAATTAAAATATAATTAATTTAAATAAAAATTAAAATTAAATTAATAAATAAATAAAAGCAAAGCTTTGTTGGGTGTTGGGCGCGTGCCAAGCGATGTGCCCAGCGCCTTTACCTAGTTGTTGGGCACCCGCCAAGCGATGTGCCTAGTGCCTTTGCTCAGTTGTTAGGTACGCGCCAAGCGATGCACCCAGCGAACAAAATGCTCGTTGGGCGCGCACCAAGCAATGCACCCAATGAGCAAAATGCTCGTTGGGCGCGCGCTAAGCAATGCGCCAAGCGATCAAAATGCTCGCTGAGTGCATGCTTGGGCGCGCGCCCAACAAGCATTATTTTCCTTTATGTTTTTAATTTTTATTTATTTTTATATTAATTATTTCTAATTCATTTATAAAATATTAAATAATTTATATTATTTAATTATATATATTTTTAAAACTATTATTGTCATTATAAATAATATTTTTTATAATTAATTAAAAAAGTTATTAAAATTATAATAAAGGTAAAATAGTCAACGTAACATCTATTTGATTAATAAAATTTAAAATATTTGACTTCGGTAAAAAAAAACTTTTATACTAATTTAATGATCAACTTGGGGAATTTCCCAAAGAAGAGGTTCATTAAATTTATAATAAAATTCATAACAAAAATAAAATTTAAATAATAATATAACTAAATTTTATTTATGATTGGTCGAAAATGAAATAAGAGTAATATGCCTATTTATACTAAGAACATTCTTATATTTATAAAAAATAATATATCAATTTAGACTTTCTTAAAATTATGACTCAAAATAAGAAAATAATTTATTAAAATAAATAAATAAAGTAAGACTCAATTAAAAAATTCTTAAAATGTTTTATCCCATTATTTATGTCTTACAACAGTTCTCGTTTTCCTCCAAAATGAACTCATCTTCGAGTTTTGTATTGAACAAAAGCTTATCAAGAAGATGAAACTTATAGCGCAGTATAATGTCTTTCAAAGCATCAAAATAGTAGCTCTTATCATCTATCTTCTTTGCAACTCGAAAATAACTAAACCTCGTTCTTTTATGGTGTTTTGATAGTGACTTGTCTTTCCCAATTAATTATTATATGAGAGAACTATTATTAAACCTCTTTTGACATTTTCATGTGTGGCTCAATATGCTTTACAAGTAATTTAGCCTTCTCAAATAAGTTTTTATCAAGAACTATTATTAAACCTCTTAAGAACCTCAATCATAGCTTCACTAACATTAAAATTTTCAAGTACAACTTCCTCTTCCACATGAATTTCATTAGCTAAATAATGATGTTCTTTCTCCGTAGAATCAATTTCTTTCAAGATGGTATTCTGAAACTCTAGATCTAGTGAAGGTGATCTTTCAGTTGCTTACTTGTGGATTCTCCTTTTTATTTGCAATTTCACTTGTAAAGCTGCTTCGACTACATCAAAGAAATTACGGATGGGCTATGAAAAAATTCTTTCTTCTATGTCTATAAGTAATCCCCTAAAAAATCTTTTGCTTTAACTATTTATCTAATTTACTAAAGTTGATGCAAGCATAAAGATCTTGAAGTTTAATAGTGTATTCTTATATAGATATCATAAGTTGTTGAAAATTCTCAAATCGATGAATCTATCTCGACATAATCACTAGGAATAAAATGCCTTTCAATACTATCTTTATATCATAAAGTCTTGCATTTCATCTTTCCCTTATTAAAATCGTAATCTTTATAAGGGGTTACAATAAACATAGTATTGGCCTTGTAATTGGAAGGATGCAATTTTTTCATGTTTCTCCAAAGGAATATGTTTAAGAAAATATTCTATGGTGATAAAGATACAATTAAAATTTTTCTCAAAATTGTAAAGATATCTATTAAAATATGAAAAATCATGAAACCATTATTGACTATCCTTCTTCACATGACTAACTTTTTTGCAGAAGAAACAAGTAATGATTAGATCTTGTGGTAATCTTATCCAAAGAAGAACTTGCAAAGTGAGCATTTTCAGTCTTTTCTTGCTTCAATTTGTCTTCTTATTGCACACAGTGTGAAATGAGTTCATTAAGAGTCTATTTAACCTTTTAGGTATTGTAACTACTTTAAATTAACTGTAGTATACAGGGAGGGGATATCAAAACTAAATGTACGAGTAAGTCATTAGACAACTCTAACTTTAATACCTTTAGTTTTAAAGCAAGATTAAGCATCTTATAATGTACTGCCTTATATTCCCTTTGTCATTACACATTATTGAAACAAGTTTAGCTAGAAGTGTACTTGTTTCAACCTTTTTCATTTTTGGCAAAACATTGTTCATTTTTCTCAAAGAATTTCTTAGCATTTTCTTTCTCAGAAATAGTACTTTAAACAAAGAAATGAAATTTATTTTGGCAAATATAATAGAAGCGGATAAAACTTAGAGAGAATACATAATAAAACAACAAGCTCACAATCATGTCATTACTTTAAGCATATACATGATTGACATAAATAAACATATAAAAATAGGCCCCATCACAAGATACCTAGAACAACATTGATATTTAGTCATTAGATAGAAATATCAACTGTTCTTAATTCAATAATTGAATGTTAAAATTAAATCTTGCCAACAATAAGCCTTTTTTTGGATTGACTTATTGCATGCATAGAAAATTTGATAATTATCACACATTTATTACTATAAATAGGTCCTATTATTTGGCCAAAAAATAATCTTTCTTTGGACCAATTATTTTTTGCATAAACAATAAATATATTCATCTTAATATCCCAATATAAAGAAATCTATATAACAAACATTACTTTGGCAACATGTTATTTCAATCAATTTATTTCTAAATATAAGACAAGTAGTATAAAGAAAAAAATCGAATGCCCATGGATAGAAAATTTATGTTTTTCTTATACGCTAGTGTGGCATGTGGTGCCAAGGCCGCTGTAGTTACAATGCTGCTATTGGTTAAAAAAATAAGGTCAATAATTATCTGGTCTAATCCAAATAACTATTTTTGGGTATTTGCAAATTCAAAGTTAGTAAATTTATCACCATAAAAACACTCTAAATTTGCTAACTTTGAATTTTCAAATACCAAAAAATAGACTACAAATACATTTGGGTCAAAATAAGACCTCTTTGTAAATTTTGTAAAGTTTAAGTCTAAATCATAATTACTTAAAGTTAGAGGGGGCTAAGTGAAAAAAGTTAATTTGACAAAATTTTATGCCAAAATATAATTATATAAAGCTTTAAGGGCTGTATGAAAATAGCCACTACTATAGGGCCTAATTACAAACTTCTAAACCTTATGGTCATAATACAATTAAGTAAAACTAAAAAGGGTCTATTTGATATTTACCAAACAATGGTGCGCCATAACTTCTTCTTTTTAATTTTTTATTATTAATAAATAAATTAAAATTAAAAAAAAAAGAAGAAAAAATTCTAAATTGTTTAACAACATAAAATACACCAAATTGAAGTTAAATTTTAATGTTTTTCATTCTTAATTCTTAAAATCAATGACCCCTTAATTATATTTAACCCTCAATTCACAATGAAAATTATAAATTAAATATTTTTCTTCAACAAAATCATGAAAAATTTATATAGATAATATTTTTTTCCTAAATAACAAAAAAGAATTTTAATATATGAATATATGTATTACCAATCTTAATAATTTATGCTCTGATACTAGTTAGGTTAGACATAACCATAAATTAGATTCATATGAATATGAATATAACTTAAGATTTATCATATTAAATTATCGCGAACAATGTTATGAAAACTATTTATGAAGAATCCATGATGATTAAAACTTAAAGATTAATAGTTTTGAATAAGAACCAAGAGTATAATGGTTTTCTACAGTCAAATCTATGTAAACTCAATGAGGTTCTTTCTCTGTGATGAATAAAAAGAAAAAGAGCACTACGTATATTGGTTTGACTTGGGAATCGCAACTCTAAAAAAGGTCTTTATATGCTAAGTTAAATTATGATCCCATCATTCATAATCCCACTAATATTGGGTTTTCACATATAACAAACCCATATCAAATTTGATGTCTTTAAAACCCTATAAAAATAGCTCAAATAGATCACTTAAAGTGACCTTTATTTAAGACAGTTTATAAGAAATAATTATTTTTAATATATGAGCCCACGTAAAAAAATAATAAAATCTAACAATATCTCTTACAACCAAAAGAAGCGAATGAATAGCTTTAATGAAATGACCTCCTACGCTTGCAAATGAACATGAATTCACCGCATTAACCAGCTGTAAACAATCCAACTGCACCTCCTGAGGAAGAAAAGAATTAGAACTAACAACTTTTATTCCATCAAGCATGGCTAAACATTCAGCAGCAAAAGTGCTAATGAACCCATTATTGATCTGGCTCCAAAGTAACACTAGATGAATCCTGTAGCACACCACCAATCCCATTCAGACACTTCTCCTTATTAACAACAGCGTCAATATTTAACTTTAGTTCATTCACAATAGGTGGACTCCAGGCAGTAGGATGGTTCGGTTTCCCCATAAAGGCTCCAAAAATGTTACTTTGGAGCAGCTGTTTATTATTCAAGAATTCCTCAGTGAAGTTGACAATGCAAGCAGGGTTTAGGGGCACAGCAACGCCAAATAGGAATTGATTTCGAACACCCTAGCATCTCCATTGTAATACACAAAAGAACTCCCGACTGAGAAATTGAGTAATGAGCAGAAACTTGAAACACCACGGTAAAGATTTCTGTATCAATAGCACCTTCAAAAAAATGAGAGAAGCAATTGGATTCCCACACATCCCTTATGTAACTACATTGAATAAGTGTGTGTAAGCTTGTTTCTATACCTTCCTTACACCTCGGGCATTGGTAAATGTTAAAATATTGGTGATTTAACAATCTTGGTTGGACAAGAATTCAGATGAATACCAAAGTGGAGAGTCACAAGAAATCTAGATTGTGTGAGACACATATGAAGAAGTCTAGGACGTATGGGACACGAAGGAGGAAGTGAAATGGGACTCGAAGACGCAAAAAAATAAAAAAAACATGCAGGAAGGCCACCAGGGTTGAGCGCCGCAGCGCCCATGACTGAGTGCTACGGCGCCTAGCACAGAAGCCTAGCACCACGGCAGTGGGCGCGACATGGCGAGCGCTGCGACGCCCAAGGACTGGCACTGCGGCATTAAACGCGTTAGGATGTTCGTTTTTGATCCAGATTTGAGTTTTGGGAAGTTTCGGACTTCCAAAATAAGCAGACTCTTATTCCAACAAGGAATAGGGTTAGTAGGCACAAAATACACCCTATATAAACAATTGTAAACCCTTTGTTTCAGATCAAGCATTAAAGAGAGACTCTAAGAGAGGGAAAGAACTGGGTAGACACTAAGTGCTTGTGTGTGCTAAGGTGGAACCGTCGTTTGGGTGATTATTGTTCGTGGTAGAGTAAGGGTTCACTAAACATTAGGTCATTTTGAGGGTTCTTCAAATTGAGTTTTCCTTATAAAATCTCTAGGGAGTTAATAAGAGAGGTTAGGATCCTTGGATCCACCATGGATGTAGGCAATTGATCAAACCACGTAAGATTGTATTGTGCTCTTTTATATTCTGCTTTGGATTCTTACTATTTTGCTTGATTAACAGGTTATTCTGCTGGTAAGTAGGTTAGGGCTCTAGGTTGAACTTGAGGTTCTTCACTTCAATATAACATCAAGAGGGAGAAGGGTGTTTCCTCCCTTAATAAACTGGTATCAGAACTAAAGGTTCGATAATACATACTTAGGGTATTTAAATCGTGGCTACAATCAAGCAAGAAATAAAGAAGTTTAATAGGATGAATGACTTCAATCTTTGGAGGAAGAATGTTAGGGCTCTACTAGTGAAGGAAGGACTAGACCCAGCTTTGGAGGAAGCCAGCTCCTTAACTTATGATGGGATAACAACCTCAAAGTTCAAGCAGAAAGATTGAGACACGATTAAGAAAAATGCTCATAGCACCTTATTCATAGCATTGAGCGACGAAGTATTAAGGGGAGTGAGTGATGAGGAAACCACTTTGGGGCTATGGAAGAGACTCGAGGCATTGTACATGAAGAAGTCTCTTGCAAATAGACTTCTTGTGAAAAAGAAACTACATCAGCTAACAATGCACGAGAGACCTTCATTGAGAGTTCATATTGACGAGTTCAAAAAGATAATCATAAGTCTTGAGCAGTTGGGCATCAAGACTGAGGATGAAGACAAGGCTATTATCCTATTAAGTTCGTTGCCAAAGAGCTATGAGAGTGTTGTAGATACGCTGTTGTATGGTAAGGAGACTTTAACGATGAATGACATCAAGGCATCATTGAACTCAAAAGAATTGGCAAAGAGATCTGGGTCCGAGAGTGGAGTAACATTGCTTGCATAAGGAAGGAAGAGCAGCCAATCAAAGAGGAGATCTAAGAAGTGTTTCCTTTGTAATAAAGAATGACAGTTTGTGAATGATTGTTCAAAATAAAAAGACCAAGGAGGGTGGGCTACAATTGATACTGAAGAAGATACCGAAGTTGTAGACACATTGGTAGCCTCAAGGTGAAAGTACGTTGGCAAATGGATACTATATGTGTCTCGACAGATCGATGTTTACCAACTATAAAGCCAAGAGAGGTAAAGCTCTAATGGGAATGACATAACTTATGAGATCATGGGAGTTGGTGACATAAGGTTGAGGATGTAAGGTAGAGAAACTAGGGACTTACATGGTGTAAGGCATATTCTTAAATTGAGGAGGAACTTGATATCCCTAGGCAAGCTCGATGAGGAAGGGTATTCGGTTAGAACGGAAAAAGGAAAACTAAGGGTAAAGAAATGACCTATAACGTTTGAGGGTGAGAAGCACCATGGAGGGCTCTATATGCTTACTGGGATGGCTATGAGTGGCCCAACGCGGGGTGTTGGGGTAATACAGACTACTAGGCGACATCCAAACTGTGCTCACCGAGGTGATGAGGGTTGGAAAGGAATGCAACGCATCCATACCCTATACAAGGTGCACGAATGTCTTTAGAGACCAAAGTCACTAACCTGGGGAAAGTTAAGTCTTGGTGAAGAATTAATTGGACTCAACTCTAGGTGATAGAGTATTGGTGTGGATCGGATCTAAAAGCCTTCTTATTTGAAAGATTTTGAATCAAGGAAGGGTTTGTTAGAAAATTGGTAATTTAACAATCTTAGTTGGACAAGAATTGAGATGAATATCAAAGTGGAGAGTCACAAGAAGTCTAGAACGTGTGGGACATGTATGGAGAAGTCTAGGACGTGTTAGACACGAAGGGTGAAGCAAAACAGGACTCAAATACGCGAAGGAAATGAAAAAAACACGCGGGAAGACCACTAGGGCTAACCGCTGTGGCGTTGGGTCCCCAGCGCCACAGCAGTGGGCTCAATCTGGTGAGCGCCGCAGCGCCCAGGGATGAGAGCTGCGGCGCCAGATGCTTCAGGATGTCAGTTTTTGATTTGGATTTTGAGTTTTTGAAAGTTTTGGACTTCCAAAACAAGTGGACTCTTACTCCAATAAAGAATAAGGTTAGTAGGCACGAAATGCACCCTATATAAACACTTGTAAAACCATTTTTTCAGATCAAGCATTAGAGAGAGACTCTAAGAGATAGGAAGAACTGGGTAAACACTAAGTACTTGTGTGCGCTAGGGTAGAACCGTCGTTTGGGTGATCATTGTTCGTGGTAGAGTAAGGGTTCACTAAACATTAGGTCTTTTTGAGGATTCTTTAAATTGAGTTTTCCCTGTAAAATCTTTAGAGAGTTAATAAGAGAGGTTAGGATCATTGAATCCACCGTGGACGTAGGCAATTGACCGAACCATGTAAGATTGTATTGTGCTCTTTTATATTCTGCTTTAAATTTTTATTATTTTGCTTGATTAATAAGTTATTCTAATGTGCAAATAAATTAGGGTTCTTTATTGAACTTAAGATTCTTTAATTCAAAATAACCTCAAGAAAGAGAAAAGTATTTTCTCCCTCAACAATAAATAATTTCGAATTGTTCCCCACATAAAATGTTTTATTTTATAGGAAATTTTCAGCTACCACAAAGTCTTCCGCCAGACTTCATATGGAGAACGTATAAAAGAAGAATTCTTGGAATAACAAACTTGCAACACTAACTTGTAACCGCTCTTTGCAGAATATTGTCCATCCCTTTAAAAATGCCAAATTACAGTATCTCTCGCCTCTAACCTGCAACCTGGAATTGAAGCAATAATATTAACATCAACCTGCCATAACAATTCATACAACAAGCCATAATTCCGTTTTCCATCGGCAGTAAGTGTTGGCTAAATTTTAAAGTACATATTATTTTAATCATGTGAAGTATAGATTGTTGGGTAAATTTATTTCAAATATTATTACAATTTACTTTATATTATATATTGTCATATATAAAAGATTGAGCTTATTAACAAAACATACAAAAGAAAAATAATAAATAAAAAAAAATTAAACAAACTTGAGTATAAAAGAGACATGCTAATCATTGTTCTAAGGCCTAATAATTATCATCTCATATGCAATGTAGTGATAATTTTATATAGTTCTAAGATTCAACTACATGTTTACAGTCGCTCTCTTTAATAAATACAATCACCAAAAAATTATATTAAATTATTTTTATTATAATTGTTAAAAATTTAATATAAAATATATATTTTAAAATAATATAACTCAATATAAAAATATATATTTTAAAATAGTATAATATACTTCTCACTTTTCTTTTCTTTCTTTTTCACTCTATCACACCTCCCAAAAACCACTTTTCTCTCTTCACTTTTTATTTTCACACGCACTACCCAAAATCCACTTTTCTCTTCCCTTTTTATTTTCACACACATTACCTAAAAATCACTTTTCTCTTCCCTTTTTATTTTTATACACACTATCTCTAAAAAAGAATTAACACTTTTTCTATAATGGTTAATAAAATTTAAAATATTAAAATTAATATTAAATTAAAATTATTATAATTTTAAATATTTCTAAATCTTAGAATTAATTTTAATATTTAATAAGAATAGTTTAATATATTATAACTCTTAAAATTAATTATAATATTTAATAAAAATAATTTAATATATTATAACTCTTAAAATATGTAAAATATATAACTCCCAATTAATAACAATATTATAAATAAATTTTTATAACTCTCTAATAATTAATATAGATATAATAGCTCATTTAAATATATTATAACTATTATAATAATAATTTATAACTTGTAACTTACATCATAAAAGTTATATTTGAATTATATAACTTATGAAATATTTAAAAGATTTTTGAAATTTTTTTTTCCAACAGTAAGAAGATCCGACATCCTTTACACATCCCGACCTCCACTAGGTGTAAGAATACGAAATGAACATGGCCTTAGAACCCATGGATCGAGAAATTTGCTATAATTTCGCCATTACCCCCACGCCATATAATCCCTTTCTGAATAAGCTCAAGACCCCACAATAAGCTTTGCCAAACAAAAGAGCACCCTTTTGTAACTATAGCTTTAAGAAAGTGCTCATCAGGATGATATTTGGCCTTCAGAATCCTCCAACATTGTTTAGCAAGTAATGGCTTATTAAATAAACCCAGATTTCTGAAGCCTAACCCACCCATCGAATAAGTCATACGAATTTCATCCCACCGCAACCAGCACAAAGATTTTGAGTCACATTTATTGCCCCACCAGAAGGACCTACTTTATTTGAGTTATCCGCTGCAACACAGTCTCAGCCAATTTGAACACTGCCACAGTCTCATGCAATTTTATCATTTCTATTTTAGAATATCATTTTAAAGAAAACTCGTTTAACTGGAAATCAATTACATAATCATAGCAATAGTATCAATAACAATAACAACAACAACAACAAAACATATAAAAGAATTCAAGTTAACATGTTGATCGAAAAAACTATTTTTAGGATATATTCTTAAAATTAGCTAAAATAAAAGAACAAGAAAAGTTTGGCCTTTTATAATAAAGTAATATAGCTATATTACAAACTACAAATTGTATTTCAATTTTCTAAAACAAAATGACTTTTGAATCACAAATCAAACTTTCATATAAATTCATGTCCAAACTTAATTCCAATTATTCTATCAATTACATTCATTTTATAGGATAAACCTTCACTCTATTGTTTCATATATGCTTCAAATGTTTATTGCACATCTTAATTTTTTTTATTATATGTCTTAAATTTTTTTATTACAAATTGAAACACAACTCATAATTTGAGATATGTACAAAAAATTATAAATGTACCATACCAAAAAAAATTAAGATATGTAATAATAAAATTATAGCATACCATGAATATATATACATATATATGTGTGTGTTGAATTTACCCACTTCTTTTAGACGAATTACTAAACACGCGGTAGCTTGTCATCCTTAATTATAGGCCCATTGAAACTCAATATACGGGCTCTCTTGTCCATATTTGACAACTTCCTTTTTTGTTGGAATGGCTTTGAATAATACAAGCTCAAAATTGAATCTATTGCCAATCATTATCTGGTCTTAGTAGTTAACTTTCCAACAGTAAAAAACAACCCTAGCACTAAAGTCTCTCAACTCTAAAGCCAGCAGCCGCCGCCCCTCCAACAAACATCCACCGGAGAGGGGCCTCAAAATTGAATCTATTACCAATCATTATCTAGTCTTAGTAGTTAACTTTCCCACAATAAAAAAAAACCTAGTGCTAAACTCTCTCAACTCTAAAGCCAGCAGTCGCCGCCTCTCCAACAAACATCCACAAGAGATGGGGCCTAGGGCCCCTCTCCGGTGGACACATCCATCCTCTAGCCATAGCTCTTTTTGCTCGTCTCAGTGTCCCCCCTCTCCCCATCTCTGATCTTTTTGGAAAATGCCCCATCATCAACCAGGGTTGTGGCTGACTATTGATCTATCTATGGGAAACTAAACATATTTATTGTGTTTTGCCTTGTAATACTGTTGTTTTGGTTAGGATGTTGCTATATGGAGTTTGGTTGTATTGGGTGAAGGATAGTTATTTGGTGGTGTATTTTGCTGTGGCCTTGTCAATATGACCGGCGCTGTCACCTGATCTAACTTCCCCTTAACGTAAGAACTTGCTGCTACTTACCTCTGAGTGAAGTTTTTTGTTGGGGCGTTCAAAATCTTCTCATTGGTTAAGCTAGTTTTAATTCTATATAATAATAATTTTTTCCTTATTCAAGGGATTTGGATCTCCCTCCTATGTGAATAGGAGGTCTTATCTCCCTCATATGTGAATAGGAGGTTTGTTATCCCTTTCTCTTCGAAATGTCTGTTTTCCTTTCTTTTGAAAGGTCTGTATCGGTTCTTACCCAGTTTGGGTATGGTTGTTACTCTTCTTTGCAAGAATCTTGATTTAGGTGATCTCGAAATGTATTTATCTTATCCTGTTATTCTTTTGATCTGTGTATCGAAGGTATTTGATGTAAGATCTTGATGATACTAATGATATGAAATGAAATCTTTGCTATAAAAGAAAAAATAATCTGGTCTTAGTGGCTGGTGCTAGAATTTCAATTCTCAATACGCCAATTTTGAGTCAGAGTGAAATTCTTTTAATTATTTAAAAAGATCGTATAAGTTTTATTATAAAATATTAATATTGTATTAATTTATAATATTATAATATTAAAATTTGAAATATATAATAATTATATTCTTTCAACATAAAGAATTGTAAATTAAAAAATAAATAAATAAAAAATAAATTACAAAATAAAAATTTTTTAATTTTTAAAAAACAAATTTTTAATTAATTATTTTATAATAAAAAAAGCACAAGCAAATCACACATATTTGTTTATTTTTTCCTTTTTCAATAAATTAATTTTTATAATATTTGCTTTTTAGTTATTTTAAATATTATTATATAATTTATAACTAAAAAAGTACATATTTATTTTTTAATTTTATTTTTTAAAATTTTTTTAATTAAATTTTCATTTTTTAAAGTTTTATGCCCTAATGTACGCACATCAAGGCATGCACACCTTGCCAGCGAGCCCAAGCACACTGATGCGTGCGCATCAAGGCACGTGCAATCACGCGCTGGCTCATGGAGATCCACGTTGAGGACGTGGAACGTGCTCTGATACGTGCATCACGAGACGAACACAGATTTGGCCATGAATTCGCCATTTCGGTCATTTTATTGCCGTTTTTTACTTTTTGCACCTATTTTTAATAATTTAATCAATAATTTATTACACGTAAGGGTTTAGGGATCATAGTTCAAGGTTCATGGTTCAGCATTTAGAGTTCAGATTTAAGGGTTTTAGGGTTTAGGATTAGGAGTTTATGGGTTTAGGGTTCAGGACTAGGAGTTTATAAGTTTTAGGGTTTAGGGTCACAGTTTAATGTTCAAGGTTTAGGGGTTTATTTTTTAATGAATTTAATAAAAAAAGAGAAAAATATTTGTTAATTTATTTTTAATTAATTAATTAATTTTTTTAACTAAAATTTTAATTTTTAATTAATTAATTTATAATTAAAAAATAAAAAAAGGGAAAACAAGCTAAAACACCTTTTTGGTTATAAATTAATTAAAAAATTTTGAAAATGAAAAATTAAATAATTTAAAATTTTTTAAAAAATAAATATTTTTTATTTAAATTATTTTAAATTAATAGTATTATTATATTATAAAAATACTTGAAATAAAAAATAATAATGCTGTGCATGTGCACAGTACTTGCGCCGTAGCATCAGTGGTGATTTGCTTTTTTTTTTCATTTTATAATTATTTTTATAAAATAAAGTTTTATGTAAGTAATTAAATTTGATTAGTTTTCATAAAAATAAATTATTGATTTAGTTTATTTATTAAATTAATTAATTATAATAAATTAAAAAATATATTTTTGTAAATTATATAAATAAGATAAAATGAAAAAAGTGTTGCCTCTATGGTTACTAAAAAAATATTATTGACTTTCAAAGTACTATAATATTTAAAATATATGGTAAAATTAAAAAATATCCGTTCAGTTTAGTGTAGAAAATAAAACTAATGTTAGAATAATTTATATTTATTTTTAAATATTAAAAAAATAAATAAGTCAATCAAATTCAATCATTCAATTATTTAAAAACAATACAAAATCAACCATTCAATTGTATTCAACATTTAACTCTACTAAAATATATATTCAAAATAAACCTCCCCAGCCATGTGATTCAGGGTTCAAGTTTCAACGAATATTAAAACGGTGTAATAATTTTCTTCTTTTAGAGGTTTTTTTTTTTCTTTTGTGGAGTCTATATTTACCTTTTATGAAAAGGTTTCTTATTCCCTCCTTTGCAGAGTTTGTGTTCCCTTTCATAAGATAAGTTTTTCCTTCCTTGAAAGTTATGTGTTCAGATATACATCAGTATGTAAATGTAATGTCCTTTTTTGAGTAATCTTTTAATTATAGTATCAATGATCCTCTAATATAATATCGAATACTTAAAAAAAAAAAATTTCAAAATGTAACAAAAAAATTATGGATAATAAAGACAAGAGCTAAAGATAATTCAAATAAAAATCTCTGAAAAGTATTATACAAATTATAGAAATATTGCAAGTGAATGAATTATTAAGGGGGCTATACACATATTTATAGGCAAATGGAGGGTGAAATTCACCAAAATGCCCCCATCGCCTCACCGATTGACAATACTTTCCATTAAATTCCACCAGTTTAGTTTTATTTTACATTTACTAAGAAAAAATCCAATGGGACAAAAAACTAAGTGAAAATAAATACAATTCAATAATATACAATGATAGTGAACGTGCTTCATGACTGCCACATTAAAAACTTTGTCAGTAAAACCTAGTGAGATAAAACCTGGTTGAAGGAAAAAAGAGTACAATGGTCATTTGTAACTAATGTGATTCTTCTTCTGAAAGAATACACTCCCCTTAATTAGCTCCCCCTCAGAGTAGCATTCATTGATTTGATAATTTATTGAGCCGTCGTATACAATTTTGTGAACAAATTTCTTAAAAGATAACATTGGCAGAGATTTGGTAAACAGATCTGCAAACTTATCGGTGGAGCATATTTGTTTAACATCAATATTTTTACTTTACTACAGTTCATAGGTGTAGAAGAATTTTGAAGAAATATGTTTAGTTTTATCTCCTTTTATGCATCTACCTTTAACTTGAGTAATACAAGTAATATTATCTTTATAGTTGGAATATATATTGCAAGTTGTAGGCTGCATGTACTTTGAATGCCATTAATGATAGATCGCAGCCATATACATTCTCTGCTTGCTTCATATAGTGTAAGAATATCAGAGCGATTAGAGGAGGCGGCAACAAAAGTTTTCATTGTGGATCACCATAAGGTTATTGTAAAGTAAAAATATATCCCACATGCCAGGGAGTTTTTTAGGGATCAAATAAATTCTCAACATTAATAGATTTATTGCAAAAGCTATATTCAGTTTGAAGTAGTAGGTTAGATATAATAAAGCACTAATTGCATTAAGATATGGTACTTCTGGACCAAGTATTTTTCTTATCATCGTCCTTGAATGGCATGGATCCTTTTTAGGATCAAGAAACCAAATAATTATGGGTGTAATTAATGCATGGATTTTATCCATATCGAATCTTTGTTAGAATCTTTTCACTATTGATATATCAATAGATAAAGATTCCATTTAATTTGTGCTTAATGTGCAGGCGAGATAATATTTAATCTGTATACAAAGTGAGATCTTGTAGGATCTTTAAAACATGAAGGTTATTCAATGTAGATGGTTTATTTCAAAGTTTCATGTAAGAAGGCATTATAGACGTCAAGTTGTCGTATTGTCCATTTTTTACTAACAACGATGGAAAGGATGAGTCTAATCATTAACGGTTTAATAATGGGACTAAAACTTTCATCGAAGTTTATTCCATGAATTTGGTTAAAGCCTCTAGCTAGTAATCGTGCTTTAAGTCTATATAGGGTTCTATCTTCTTTTAATTTTACTTTGTAGATCCATTTTGAGCCGATGACATAAGCGTTCGCTGGTTGAGGTACTAAGGCCTAAGTGTTATTGTCATGTAGGGCTTGGATTTCTTCTTTCATAGTTTGAACCCACGCTTGACTTTTTAGAGCTGTCTTGAAGATTTTTGGTTCCCTAATCTCAATGGTGTGAAAGGCTAGATGAGGATTTTCTTTAAGTTTATTCCTTGTGATCATGAAGTGTGTATTTGTGATTAACGGTGTATATTCTAATGGTACTACAACTAAATTAACGGTGGTGTTCGTAGTTGAATCAGATTGAGTGGTGGATGTATGTTATAAATAGGGAATTCTATAACTAAGTCGTTTGTAATATTATGAATAAGTTTCGAGACTTCTTTGTTATTCAAATTTAAATTTTCTCTTTGTCCTGTTTGTGAATTTTTGTTGAGCTGTTGGTGTGATTCAGTTGATATTGTATTTCAAGTAGTTTCTAGAGTTTGAAGGGAATTGGCTACGATATTAACCAAGGTGTTTTTGTCTTGAGGTAAGAGAAGAAGTGTTAAACTATTTATATTTGTGTTGGTTCCTAGAATTGGAATAGAGCTAGGGGTTGCATTATTTGTGCCTTGGGAAAATTGTTGTTGTTCTAGAAAATTTGTGTCTCTATCTGAAAAAACTAATGATACTAGGTAGAGTGCATTATGTTGGTATGCCTTTATTCATGATTTGTGTTCTTGTTGTTTGAGTGCTCCATTCTTTATGATAGGGGAAGATAGACATAGTGCTTTCTTCCTGTATAATAGAAGAGGTAGTTAGATTCTTGAAGGGAAATATTGTTTCATCAAAAACTACATGCCTTAAAATGTAGACCCTATTTATTTTTAGATGTAAGCATTTGTATCCTTTATGCAATTGACTATACCCTATAAATACACAAGGATACATTTTCTTTCAAATTTATTTTTGTTGTAATTTTAAAGATAAGAGAAACATCTACACCTAATAATTTATAGGCATTGATAATTTGGTGATGTATTGTAAAGTTTTTAATATGGACCATCATGATTAATAGATGCTAATGGTAATCGATTTATAATAAATGTTGCTGCAAAAAAAATGTCAACCCATAATTTTATAGGTAAAGATGCATGAAACATCATAGTCAATGCAGTTTTTGTTATGTATCTATGTTTAAGTTCCGCCACACCATTTTGTTCTAGTATGTGAGGGCAAGACAATTGTCTTTATATGTGATGATCTTCAAGATGCTTAACAAAAGAGTTTGAAGTGAACTTAGTGTCTCAATTGCTCTGAAAAATTTTTATTTTGCGAGAGAATTAATTTTCAACCTGTTTCTGAAATTTCACAAAGCATTCAAAAAAAGTCCGATTTATATTTTAATGAAAATAACCATACAAATCTTGAGAAATCATCAACAAATATCATTTAGAAATGAAACTTTTAGGTTGACATTATGGGTGCCTAACCCTAAATATCGCAATGAATATTATTGAAGGGAAATTTTGAAATTTTATTGGAAATAGAATAGGGTTTCTTACAACTTCTTCCCCATTGACAAAAGACACAAATACTTGAATCTTTTGTCAAATTTTGGAAGTTAATAAAGTTTTTATTTTTTAAAATTTGTAACATCTTAAAATTGGCATGACCAAGCCGCATATGCCAAACTTTGAAGTCTTTTGAATTTTCCTTTATTGATGCTAGAGCAAATTGCTTACCTTCTTCCAATGTAAACAACTTTCCTTGCCTATGCTCTTTGGCTAGAACCTGGTTTTGCTGATTCTTAACAAAAAACACTATTAGCATTAAACTTAAATGAACATAAATTATCATCAATAAGTTGTCCAACAGATAATAAATTTTTTCGTAATTTAAGTATGACTAGTATTTTATTTAATTTTAATTGCCCTTGTGGAGTATTTAAAATTATATTTCCTGTGTGAATAATTTTTAAACTTTGTCCATTACCAACAAAAATGCGATCAGATCCTTCATAGGGTAGAACTTGATTGAGTTTACGTGAATTGTTTACCATGTGAGAAGTGGCTCTGAAATCAACATAAAACCATCTTATTTCTTTAGGTATTTGTGCTTGGGAGTCATCTTCTTCAGCCAAGTGATATTGGTACCAATATTCTACTGTTGAGTTTTTCACCTTTTACGTATTTGACATACAATATTTTCCTTTTAGATTTTTCAACTTCACCATTGACAGCCTTTTGTGAATTTGGAGTTTGTTTGGATTGTGTTACATTGTTGTAGCTATAGGATTTTTGATAATTTTGCCCATTACTTTGATAAGTGTGTGAATTGGGTTGTTTGCCACGGTGATATAAAAACACATCTTATCCTTGATTTGCTTGCCTTCCTTCTCTTTGATTTCTGCCGTGACCTCTTTGGGTCAAGAGAGCTTGATTGATATTGATTCGTTCTTCTTCTTCTGCTGGTAAAATCATGATTTTCTCATGGTTATGTAAGGCATACAAAATTTGCTTTAGAGTTGGATGAGGGAACTTTGCCAACATAACTATTTTGAAGTTAGAATATTTCAATCTTAATGCTCTTACAAGTTGGAACATTTGATCTTCTTCATTGATTGGTTTCCTAATAGCTTGTAAATTATTGCATAAGTCTTTGAACTATTTGAGGAATTCTTCAAGTGTTTTTGAACCTTTCTTTAGAGAATAAAAGCTATCTTTTAACCAACTCTCTCTTTCCTTGGTGACGGGTAACATGTGTTCTTCAACTGCAAGCCAAACTTCTCGAACTATTTTCAAGCCGATGGTTATGTTTTACACTTTTCTGTCATCATGTTCCTAAGCTATGCCATAAGGAGACCATTATTTGTTTTCCATAAAACAAACTCAGGATTGATCAATTATCTCTTGTTTTTCTTTACTATTTTAGATGGAATCTTAGCATCTCCCAAATGATGTTGAATGTCAAGACTGCATATAAGTGAAAGAACTTGAGATTGCCACAAAAGGTAGTTATTTAGTGTGAGTTTAAAGGACATCAAACTTGCACATTGGTGAAAGGTTTGGAGAGACAGAACTGGCTCAATGTGTGTTCTAGAATTTGAACCAGATGCCATTGTTGGCTCTGATACCATGGAGAAAAAAAGAGTAAGATGTTGTTCTTAGTAGAGTTGGCATTATTTGCGCTATAATAAAGGAGTAGAGAGACGATTTTATTTATACAAGATTGTCCCCAAATAAAAAAAGGGAATGATAATAAATTCTATTTTAAAATAGCCAAAGGATTTGATTTTGAATAAATAAGAAATAACAACAACACGTTGCTTTGATGACCATTGGTAAGGTTCATAAATATCTTTTCCTGTTTTGGCTAGTGTAATGAAAGCGTCCTTCTATAAATTGAAGTTTTCTAAAATCGGATGACTTGAAGTCCTTTATTTTAAAGATTCGGATAGTTGTTGCTTACTTTCTTTTATTTTAGACATGTGATTTAGTGGACTCCTTACATGATTAGAATTCTTGTTGGCATTCAGTAGACTCCTCACATGTTTGAGATTTTTGTTGGCTTTTATTGGAAAGGTCTTTTATTTGATTCAAAAGACTTGGAGATGATTTGGACGGTTGATTTTGAAGATGATTCTGGTTATTTCCTTCATCAGATCCATAATATTAGTATCTTGATCAATAATAAGAACTAAGGGAGTTAAATATTAGAGGATTAATCATTAGAAAAATATATTGAGGGATAGTATTAACCTTAGGTTTTCTCTATATTGCTATCTTAAATTTTCTAAATTCATTCTTAAATTTTTATTTTTTCGAATAATTACTAGAAAGACATAATTTTAGTATTTGGTTAAAAAGAAGACATTATCCATGTGGGTTCGACATCTGACTCTTTTTGTCCTTTTATTACCTGCATACGATAGTGTATACTTGTACTCAATCATAAGATATAGAATTATAGCATCAAGTTTTTGGTGCCATTGCTAGGGATAGTTATCTACTTTTTCACCAATATTAATATCAATCTTTCTAGTTGTTACTTCAAATTTTATTTTCTTATTTTTTTAATTTAGTTTTACTTTCTTTCTTTCGATGTACATACGAGATAAAAAAAGTGAATACTTGATTACATTTGATTCAAAAATTGAAAGACCTTTCAGAATAGAAGTGAGTAAAATTAAGTCAACATCATAAAGGATTAAGTACAAATATACCCAACAATGAAGCAAGACCATTAAGGGAATATATTGTTCCCCTAGTCAATGGAATCTATTCAAGCATTTAATAACTAACTGTTCAAGAAAAAAACTTTGAGATCAAGCCAAGCACGATTCAAATGCTCAAGGATTCAGTACAATTTAGTAGACTACCCAATGACGATCTAAATATTAACATCATCAACTTCTTGAGATATGTGATACATTCAAGTACAATGGGTTATCTGATGATGCAATTTGACTAACATTGTTTGCTTTTTCCTTGAGAGATAATGTAAAGAGCTAGCTACTATCATTTTCATCAGGATCTATAGCTACATAGGATGATCTTGCCCAAACATTTCTCGCCAAATTCTTTCAACCTGCCAAAACTGTCAAGATCAGGAATGACATCACATCATTCCTATAACTAAATGGAGAATCTCTTTATGAGGCAAGGGCGAGATACAAAGAAATGCAAAGAAAATGCCTTCATCATGAAGTCTCAAAGTGGTTGCTTGTACAAACATTCTACAATGGATTAGTCAGTCAATTTAGAACATAGTAGATGCAGCAACTGGAGGAGCACTCATGAACAAGTCCATTGATAACTCTTATGATCTACTATATGAGATGGTATCCAATGCCTATCAATGGCCCACCAAAAGGTTAACCACAAGAAAGATTGCTAGATTACATGAAGTAGATACATTGACCACATTATCTGCCTAAGTTAACCTTTTGACCAAACAATTAAGCAACCTAGGAGTTAATGCTGTCAAGAGTCAACCCATCACTTGTGATTTTTATGGAGGTTATAATATCCAATCCCTATTAGTAGTATTGGCGCCTAGATTTCGGATTAGAACAAATAAGACACCGTAGGGTTACTCGATTTTAACCCTATTAGAAATATTTTCTTTATAGTGCACGTGAGAGATATTAGACCTAATTTGGTAATTTCACACTCGATCGGTGCGCCGGACAACCCTAGAATATTTTTAGAATTTTTCTCTATTGGCTTGGAAAAGAAAATTCTAATTTACTACATGAATTTCCATTTAAGGGTTATGTATGGAACAAGCCTTTGTTGAGAAACATAATCCATATATTAGAGAATGGACCAATTAGAAGAAATCTCATGGATTGCCAAGTTGGAAGTTCTAGTTAGTTCTTTGAACTATTCTAACTAAATAGTTACAAATGAACTAATTACATAATTAGTTTTTAACTAATGGCAAATTAGAAGTTTTAAGTAAGTTGAAGGGAAAAATGGTAAATTGAGGGAGCACTATATATATGTTAGAAGTGTGTAGAAATTTGAAGAGAGATCAAAACCAACACTTAGCCAAAAAAAGAGAGAAATTCGAGCTTTAAATGGGGGTGCTGCTACAGTGACTATTCAAGTTTTGTTTCATGATTTTTCATGTGTAATCAAGCTAAATTAAGGTTACAAACCAATCCCTAAGCTCAGTTGAAGTCTCTATTAGTGGAAATTCAAGAAAAAGAGGTAAGAAAAGCATCTTTTATGAGTTTGATAAGGGAGAATTCAAGAATGTGTTAATTGATGTTCTTATGTGTATTCTTGGCTTAGAATGAGTTGAATTCTAGTTTGGAGCTTGAAGGAGTCATCAATTTGAAGAAATTGGCAAGGTGAGAATTAGAGTTTTTGGTGATTTTGTTGTAGAGATTTCAATTGATTGTAATTAGCGCTTTAGAATGAAATTGACATGATTTTGTTGTAATTGGAACAAGAAATTGAGAAAAGGAATGTGTTGGAACCTAGGGTGAAATTTGCCACTTTAGGGAAGTTAGGAATTGAGTGGTGTTTTGATTGAATTGTTGTGTGTAAATGATGCATATTGTAATATCCAATCCCTATTAGTAGTATTGGAGCCTAGATTTCGGTATAGAACAAATAAGACACCGTAGGGTTACTTGATTTTAACCCTATTAGAAATAATTTCTTTATAGTGCATGTGAGAGATATTAGACCTAATTTGGTAATTTCACACTCGATCGGTGCGCCGGACGACCCTAGAATATTTTTAGAATTTTTCTCTATTGGCTTGGAAAAGAAAATGCTAATTTACTACATGAATTTCCATTTAAGGGTTATGTATGGAACAAGCCTTTGTTGAGAAACATAATCCATATATTAGAGAATTGACCAATTAGAAGAAATCTCATGGATTGCCAAGTTGGAAGTTCTAGTTAGTTCTTTGAACTATTCTAACTAAATAGTTACAAATGAACTAATTACATAATTAGTTTTTAACTAATGGCAAATTAGAAGTTTTAAGTAAGTTGAAGGGCAAAATGGTCAATTGAGAGAGCACTATATATATGTTAGAAGTGTGTAGAAATTTGAAGAGAAATCAAAACTAACACTTAGCCAAAAAAAGAGAGAAATTCGAGCTTCAAAGGGGGGTGCTGCTACAGTGACTATTCAAGTTTTTTTTCATGCTTTTCCATGTGTAATCAAGCCAAATTAAGGTTACAAACCAATCCCTAAGCTCAATTGAAGTCTCTATTAATGAAAATTCAAGAAAAAGAGGTAAGAAAAGCATCTTGTATGAGTTTGATAAGTGAGAATTTAAGAATGTGTTAATTAATGTTCTTATGTGTATTCTTGGCTTAGATTGAGTTGAATTCTAGTGTGGAGCTTGAAGGAGTCATCAATTTGAAGAAATTGGCAAGGTGAGAATTAGGGTTTTTGGTGATTTTGTTGTAGAGATTTCAATTGATTGTAATTAGGGCTTTAGAATGAAATTGGCATGATTTTGTTGTAATTGGAACAAGAAATTGAGAAAAGGAATGTGTTGGAACCTAGGGTGAAATTCTGTCACTTTAGGGAAGTTAGGAAGTGAGTGGTGTTTTGATTGAATTGTTGTGTGTAAATGATGCATATTGTGAATTGAATGTATATGGTTGATGAAAAAACCCAAAAATGAAGAAAATGGGACATAATTGTCCATGTTGCAAAGGTGAAAGGCAAGTATGTCCAATCAAAGTATAAGGTGTTCAATAATTTTCAGGGCGCCGGATGGTGAGTTAGTTTCGATTATGGCTCCGTAACTAAAATCGGGAAGTAGTTTACATCCGGGCTTTGTATGCCGATTAAGGCATTTAGTAGTTAAATGAGATTCTAGTGTTCGATTTTGTTCTAAATGTCATTTATGGCGCGTAGGTGAGGATAACCGAGAGCATTAACGGGAGCAGGAATCAGGAGCAAAATTGAGCGCGGAGCGGTTGTGAGTGGAAATCTGTCATTTCTTTTACTTTTCGGTTATTATGTTTTCGCACAATGACTATGTATGTTTTATGAGCTTTCGATGCATAAACATGATTTATGATCTTGATATATTCATAGACATGCTTTTACATGATTGATTTGTGAAACAGTTTTAAAATTTCTGCATTTGTTTTAAGGCCATTGGTACCCTCAGATTATAGTGGTGATGATTGTATTAGACCCGACCGGTATATCCCGTGCACATGGGCAGGTCTTGGGCGTGTGTCACTAACTCCGGGAAGTCGGGATGTCGAGTCATGTGAGTCGCTCTATGTGTACGGGATATTGTCTCGCTATATGCATGCGATGTAGGATTCTGCTGCGTAGCCAGTGAGATGTCTTGAGATGTCACTGTGGGTGCTGCTAGTTGAGGTGCCCCGTGACCTACTCACATATGCGGTGCTAGTTGAGTCGCTGCGTGGGTATAGAGCTTTAGGGTTACCATTGGTATTGTTTAGAAAGAAAATAGCCGAGCGAGGATTTTACTAGTTTTCGATTTACTGATAGCATTTATGCATTTATATGCACACAGCAGTTATTATATTATGCAGATTCTGAATATAGTTTTCCAAAGATGTAGATAAAACCGCTCGGCAAGATTTCATTAGCATATGATATTAGAAACCATTTTACAGTTTTACATCCATTTTAGAAGCATAATTTCTGCATGAACATTAGAAATTACTATCTTTGTATAATGTTCTTGTAATTGAAATGTCATTTACACTCACTGAGCTCCTTTAGCTCACCCATTTTATGTTTTGTGTTTTTAAACCCCTTTCCCAGGTGCAGGTCTCGGAACGCAAGCTGCTGATTCTCCTATTGCCGAGTAGTGGGCTGAATCCAAAGATAATTTTTTTACATCTAAATGTGCTAATAGCACTCTTTACTTTATGCATAATAGTTGTAGGCATGTATATTTGTAAGTATGTGCTGAATCAAGAAGAAGAGATTTCCAGTTTATGATGATTGTTTTAACTTTTTATGATTATGCTTATTTTGTGATTTACACGAAAAAATTGAGTTGTGTTGGATTTGATTTGGAAAGGACCGGAGGTCCGAATTGAAAGAATTGAGATGTGTTGGAATTATAAGTGAACTTTCTTTGCAGGTTTATATGGATTTTCCGAAAAATAGGGGAAACTCTATCTGTTTGTTTTTAAAATTAAGATGTCATTTTCATGTATATTACTAGATCTTCTTAGTAGTAACAAGAATTAAAAAGGGGTTCGCCTCGCACAATTTCTCAACATACCCAGTTAGGTTCGGAGGAACTTCCGTCGGGGTGCCCGGCAGGGCCGCTGGGATCTATAGTAGAGGGTCTCGGGTCGGGTCCTGTCACATATTGTGAATTGAATGTATATGGTTGATGGAAAAACCCAAAAATGAAGAAAATGGGACATAATTGTCCGTGTTGGAAAGGTAAAGGGCAAGTATGTCCAATCAAATTATAAGGTGTTCAATAATTTTCAGGGCGCCGGATGGTGAGTTAGTTTCGATTATGGCTCCGTAACTAAAATCGGGAAGTAGTTTACATCCGAGCTTTGTATGCCGATTAGGGCATTTAGTAGTTAAATGAGATTCTAGTGTTCGATTTTGTTCTAAATGTCATTTATGGCGCGTAGGTGAGGATAACCGAGAGCATTAACGGGAGCAGGAATCAGGAGCAAAATTGAGCGCGGAGCGGTTGTGAGTGGAAATCTGTCATTTCTTTTACTTTTCGGTTATTATGTTTTCACACAATGACTATGTATGTCTTATGAGCTTTCGATGCATAAACATGATTTATGATCTTGATATATTCATAGACATGCTTTTACATAATCGATTTGTGAAACAGTTTTAAAATTTCTGCATTTATTTTAAGGCCATTGGTACCCTCAGATTATAGTGGTGATGATTGTATTAGACCCGACCGGTATATCCCGTGCACATGGGCAGGTCTTTGGGGTGTGTCACTAACTCCGGGAAGTCAGGATGTCGAGTCATGTGAGTCGCTCTATGTGTATGGGATATTGACTCGCTATATGCATGCGATGTAGGATTTGGCTGCGTAGCCAGTGAGATGTCTTGAGATGTCACTGTGGGTGCTGCTAGTTGAGGTGCCCCGTGACCTACTCACGTATGCGGTGCTAGTTGAGTCACTGCGTGGGTATAGAGCTTTAGGGTTACCATTGGTACAGTTTAGAAAGAAAATGGCCGAGCGAGGATTTTACTAGTTTTCGATTTACCAATAGCATTTATGCATTTATATGCACACAACAGTTATTATGTAGATAAAACCTGCTCGGCAAGATTTCATTAGCATATGATATTAGAAACCGTTTTACAACTTTACATCCGTTTTAGAAACATAATTTCTGCATGTACTTTAGAAATGGCTATCTTTGTATAATATTCTTGTAATTGAATTCTCATTTACACTCACTGAGCTCCTTTAGCTCTCTCGTTTTATGTTTTATGTTCTAAACCCCTTTCCCAGGTGCAGGTCTCGGAACGCAAGCTGCTGATTCTTCTATCGCCGAGTAGTGGGCCGAATCCAAAAATATTTTTTGTACATGTAAATGTGCTAATAGCACTCTTTACTTTATGCATAATAGTTGTAGGTATGTATATTTGTAAGTATGTGTTGAATCAAGAAGAAGAGATTTCCAGTTTATGATGATCGTTTTTACTTTTTATGATTATGCTTATTTTGTGATTTACACGAAATAATTGAGTTGTGTTAGATTTGATTTGAAAAGGACCGGAGGTCTGAATTGGTAGAATTGAGATGTGTTGGAATTAGAAGTGAAATTTCTTTGCAGGTTTATATGGATTTTCCAAAAAATAGGGGAAACTCTGTCCGTTTGTTTTTAAAACTAAGATGTCGTTTTCATGTATATTACTAAATCTTCTTAGTAGTAACAAGAATTAAAAAGGGGTTGACCGCGCGGAATTTCTTAACTTACCCAGTTAGGTTCAGAGGAACTTCCGTCGGGGTGTCCGACAGGGCCGCTGGAATCTATAGTAGAGGGTCTCGGGTCGGGTCCTGTCAGAGTGGTATCAGAGCACAGTTTTTGAAGTTTTAGATAAAAAGTTCATTTTTAGAATGAGATTATTGAAATTGCTTGCATATTTTTCTAAGTTTAAAAAGTTAAATTCTTTGCATTTGATAATCATTTGCATCACTAAATTTTTAGAAAATATGCATCGTCGTGGAGGCCCACGTACTAGGAGAGCAGCTGCGGAGGCTTTTGCACCTAAAGAGGAGCAGGGAAATGGGTCAGTAAATGTTCCTACGCCTCAGACCCCTCCTGAATCATCTCAACCCGTTGAGCCAGAGGGTGGAAATGTGAATATAGCTCAAATGAGCCAGATACTAGCAGCGGCGATCCAACTGCCACGAGAGACCGGAGTGTCCATTGAACGCACCAAGAAATTGGGCGCTAAGGCTTATGATGGAACCGGAGATCCCGAGAGAGCTCTATCTTGGTTAGAGAACAATGAAGAAATTTTTCAGGTTATGGGATGTACGGAAGAGCAGATGGTGGTGTACTCCGCATTTCTACTGAAAGAAGGAGCGAAAGATTGGTGGAAGGCCTTACAAAGGAGGAACGCCGATGGGGTGTCTTGGGCGCTTTTCAAAGAAGAATTTTTGAATAAGTTCTACCCCAAAAGTTATAAAGATGCGAAGATAGAAGAGTTCTTCAAGTTGGAACAAGGCTCTCTCTCGGTGACAGAGTACGAGAAGAAGTTTTCGGAGCTCCTTCGTGCCGTTTCATTTATAGCCGATAATGAAGAGCAAAAGGTTAACCGTTTTACAGTGGGTCTCAATCCACGAATCAGGACGTACGTAGTATCGGCAGCCCACACTCAGTATGGATCATTGGTGGAAGCTGCAACACGGGTTGAAAGAAGCATGGCGGCCATCCCTAAACCGAAACAGCAAGGTCAGAAAAGAGGCTGGTCAGGTAGTTCTCGAGGAGGACTGAGTAAATTCCCCCAAACAGAGGAGAGATCGTCATGGTCCAGCAGTCGAAAGCCAAGCCAAGGAGCTCAATCCAGCCAAGCTTCCGTTCGGAAACCATCCGCTGGATTCCGAAGCACTAAGGAGAGTTGGAAGAATTTTCCGGTGTGTAATAGATGTGGTAAGGCCCATCCGGGAGATTGTAGAAAGGGGACTACTGAGTGTTATAAGTGCGGGCAAGAGGGTCACTACATGAGAGATTACCCGGATGATGGAGCTAGCAGCAAGCCAGAAGATAGACCACCAGCTCCAGGACAAACCAGCGGCGGTCGAGGGCAGATTCGAGGAGGTCCTCAATTTAGAAGATCGAGCAGCGCGAGCCAGCCTAGTAGGGGCGCCGGTCGAGGAGGATCATCCGGTGGATCGCAAGTGAAACCACATTCCCAGGCTAGGGTATTTGCAGTGACCCAACAGGAGGCGGATGCGGCCCCAGAAGTTGTGATAGGTACCATGTCAGTTTTTGATCGAAATGCTTATGTACTGATAGATCCTGGAGCGACCCATTATTTTATTTCCGTGGAGTTTGTTGCAAATTCTAGTATAGCACCCCAGTTATTAGATGGCGCAGTAGTAGTGTCTCTTCCTACCGGAGACTCCATTGTAGCAGAAACGGTGTATAAGAGTAGTAAAATTAGTATTGAAAGCCAAGAGTTTATGGCGGATTTGATTGTGTTGGCCATCAGTGAGTTTGATGTGATTTTAGGGATGGATTGGTTGTCTAAATATCGAGCCTCAATGGATTGCTTCCGGAAAGAAGTTAGATTATGTAGCCCTAGCAGAACGGAAGTTATTTTTCGCGGGGTGCGGAAATCACTTTCCGCCAGCATGGTGTCGGTAATGAAGACAAGAAAGATGCTTCGGAAGTCATGTCAGGGTTACTTAGTCTATGCCATAGACGTAAGAGATGGTGGAACGAAATTGAAGGATATTCCGGTGGTGAGAGAGTTTTCGGATGTATTCCCCGAGGATCTTCCGGGATTGCCTCCGGATAGAGAGATAGAGTTTAAAATAGAAGTAGCCCCTGGAACACAACCAATTTCTAAAGCACCCTACAGAATGGCTCATTCAGAATTGAAAGAACTGAAGGTTCAGTTGGAAGAGTTGGTGAATAAGGGTTTCGTTAGACCAAGTACTTCTCATTGGGGTGCACCAGTTTTGTTTGTGAAGAAGAAAGACGGAAGCATGAGATTGTGCATTGATTACCGGGAGCTTAATAAAGTAACGGTGCGTAATCAATATCCACTTCCGAGAATTGATTATTTGTTTGATCAGCTGCAAGGAGCCAGAGTATTTTCCAAGATAGATCTGAGGTCCGGCTATCATCAACTGAAGATCCGGGAGGAAGATGTTCCTAAGACGGCCTTTAGTACCCGATATGGGCATTATGAATTTTTGATTATGCCTTTTGGGCTGACTAATGCCCCAGCTGCTTTTATGGATCTTATGAACAGAGTTTTTAGATCCTATTTAGATCGGTTTGTGATAGTATTTATTGATGATATATTGGTTTATTCAAGCAGTGAGAAAGAGCATACAGAACATTTGAGGATAGTTTTGCAGACCTTAAGGGAGCATCGGTTGTATGCCAAACTTAGTAAATGTCAATTTTGGCTAGATAGAGTTGCATTTTTGGGGCATGTAATCTCTGCAGAAGGGGTAGCAGTAGATCCCCAGAAGATCGAAGTAATAGTGAATTGGAGGCAGCCTACGAACGTGACGGAGATCCGTAGTTTCTTGGGTTTGGCCGGATATTATAGGAAGTTTGTAGAGGGATTCTCAAGGATAGCCGCTCCTCTGACTAAGTTAACCCGGAAAGAAGAGAAGTTTGTATGGTTGGAAGCGTGCCAGCAAAGCTTCGAAGAGCTAAAGAGAAGGTTGACGTCGGCCCCTGTGCTTACACTTCCGTCAGGGAATGACGGTTTTACCATATATTGTGATGCTTCCAGGCAAGGTCTAGGTTGTGTGCTAATGCAGAAGAAGAAAGTAATAGCCTATGCTTCTAGACAATTAAAGAAGCATGAACAGAATTATCCTACACATGACCTATAACTAGCTGCAGTAGTTTTTGCTTTAAGAATTTGGAGGCATTATTTGTGTGAGGTTCCTTGCAAGATCTTTACGGATCATAAGAGCCTGCAGTACTTGTTCACTCAGAAAGAATTGAATATGAGGCAGAGAAGGTGGCTGGAGCTTATTAAAGATTATGAGTGCACCTTGGAGTACCATCCAGGAAAAGCTAACGTGGTAGCAGATGCTCTCAGCAGGAAGCCTGTCAGTTCAATTGATCACTTGAAGGTCGCATATCTATCGATGTTGATAGAATTGAGGTCTTTAGGTGTAAAATTAGAATTATCAGATTCGGGAGCATTATTCGCCACATTTCAGGTCCGTCCAATACTGGTTGATCGGATCAAAGAACTACAGACTCAAGATCTACAAGTAGTTAAATTAAAGGGTGAAATCGAGTCCGAGCAGCGGAAGGATCTTTCAGTGACCGAGGATGGTGTAGTAACCTTGGGTCGGAGGTTATGTGTTCCGGATGTAAATGAGTTAAGAAGAGAGATTATGGAAGAAGCTCATTCTTCTGTGTATGCTATGCATCCTGGGAGCACAAAGATGTACCGTACCCTAAAAGAGCACTACTGGTGGAAGGGCATGAAGAAAGATATAGTTAAATTTGTCTCGAGATGCCTAACTTGCTAACAAGTAAAAGCGGAGCATCAGAAACCTGCAGGGCTCTTGCAACCCCTTCCGATTCCGGAGTGGAAATAGAAAAGAATAACGATGGACTTCGTGGTAGGACTTCCACGTAGCCAGAGAGGCAATGAGTGATTGTTGATAGACTGACGAAATCTGCTCACTTCCTACCCATTAGAAGCAGTTGTTCTTTAGATAAATTAGCCCAGTTATACGTAGATGAGGTGGTATGACTCTATGGAGTTCCCGTGTCCATTGTGTCAGACAGGGATCCACGGTTCACTTCTCAATTTTGGCCCAGTTTACAAAAAGCTCTAGGTACAAAATTGAGTTTCAATACGGCCTTTCATCCTCAGATGGATGATCAGTCGGAACGGACAATTCAGACACTTGAAGATATGCTTAGAGCGTGTGTTATGGAGTTTAAGGGAAGTTGGGATACTCATCTACCGCTAATGGAGTTCGCCTACAATAATAGCTACCAGGCTAGCATCGGAATGGCACCATATGAAGCATTGTACGGAATAAAGTGTAGAACTCCAGTTTGTTGGGATGAGGTAGGTGAAAGGAAGCTAATTGGCCCAGAAATTCTCCAGATTACTTCGGAAAAGATTCAACTTATCAGGCAGAGATTGAAAACAGCTAATGATAGACAGAAAAGTTACGCAGATAACAGAAGAAGAGACTTGGAGTTTGAGATCGGTGATAAGGTCTTTCTGAAGATATCACCATGGAGAGGAGTACTAAGATTCGGGAAGCAAGGAAAGCTGAGTCCCCGATATATTGGACCGTACGAGATAGTTGAAAGAGTTGGAAAGGTGGCATATCGTCTACGGTTACCCGAAGATCTGGCTAGAATCCGTGATGTGTTTCATGTTTCTATGCTTCGCAAGTATATAGCAGATCCTTCACACATCCTAAGGGAACAACTGGTAGAATTGAACGAAAACTTGACCTACAAAGAGAAGCCTGTGCAAATCCTAGACCAGAAAGAGCAAGTCCTTTAGAACAAAAACATTCCCTTAGTTAAGGTGTTATGGATGAACCATGGGGTAGAAGAAGCCATGTGGGAACGTGAAGATCAGATGTGAGTCCAACATCCTCACCTCTTTGAGACAGGTATGATTTAAATTTCGAGGACGAAATATTTTTAAGGAGGGGTAAAATTGTAATATCCAATCCCTATTATTAGCATTGGCACCTAGATTTCGGTATAGAACAAATAAGACACCGTAAGGTTACTCGATTTTAACCCTATTAGAAATATTTTCTTTATAGTGCACGTGAGAGATATTAGACCTAATTTGGTAATTTTACACTCGATCGGTGCGCCGGACGACCCTAGAATATTTTTAGAATTTTTCTCTATTGGCTTGGAAAAGAAAATGCTAATTTACTACATGAATTTCCATTTAAGGGTTATGTATGGAACAAGCCTTTGTTGAGAAACATAATCCATATATTAGAGAATGGACCAATTAGAAGAAATCTCATGGATTGCCAAGTTGGAAGTTCTAGTTAGTTCTTTGAACTATTCTAACTAAATAGTTACAAATGAACTAATTACATAATTAGTTTTTAACTAATGGCAAATTAGAAATTGTAAGTAAGTTGACGGACAAAATGGAAAATTGAGGGAGCACTATATATATGTTAGAAGTGTGTAGAAATTTGAAGAGAGATCAAAACCAACACTTAGCCAAAAAAAGGGAGAAATTCGAGCTTCAAAGGGGGATGCTGCTACAGTGCCTATTCAAGTTTTGTTTCATGATTTTTCATGTGTAATCAAGCCAAATTAAGGTTACAAACCAATCCCTAAGCTCAATTGAAGTCTCTATTAGTGGAAATTCAAGAAAAAGAGGTAAGAAAAGCATCTTTTATGAGTTTGATAAATGAGAATTCAAGAATGTGTTAATTGATGTTCTTATGTGTATTCTTGGCTTAGATTGAGTTGAATTCTAGTTTGGAGCTTGAAGGAGTCATCAATTTGAAGAAATTGGCAAGGTGAGAATTATAGTTTTTGGTGATTTTGTTGTAGAGATTTTAATTGATTGTAATTAGGGCTTTAGAATGAAATTGACATGATTTTGTTGTAATTGGAACAAGAAATTGAGAAAAGGAATGTGTTGGAATCTAGGGTGAAATTCTGCCACTTTAGGGAAGTTAGGAATTGAGTGGTGTTTTGATTGAATTGTTGTGTGTAAATGATGCATATTGTGAATTGAATGTATATGGTTGATAGAAAAACCCAAAAATGAAGAAAATGGGACATAATTGTCCATGTTGCAAAGGTGAAGGGCAAGTATGTCCAATCAAATTATAAGGTGTTCAATAATTTTAAGGGCGCCGGATGGTGAATTAGTTTCGATTATGGCTCCGTAAGTAAAATTGGGAAGTAGTTTACATCCAGGATTTGCATGCCGATTAGGGCATTTAGTAGTTAAATGAGATTCTAGTGTTCGATTTGGTTCTAAATTTCATTTATGGCGCGTAGGTGAAGATAACCGAGAGCGTTAACGGGAGCGAAATTGAGCGCAGAGCGGTTGTGAGTGGAAATCTTCCATTTCTTTTACTTTTCGATTATTATGTTTTCGCACAATGACTATGTATGTCTTATGAGCTTTCGATGCATAAATATGATTTATGATCTTGATATATTCATAGACATGCTTTTACATGATTGATTTGTGAAACAGTTTTAAAATTTATGCATTTGTTTTAAGGCCATTGGTACCCTCAGATTATAGTGGTGATGATTGTATTAGACCCAGCCGGTATATCCCGTGCACATGGGCAGGTCTTGGGGGTGTGTCACTAACTCCGAGAAGTCAGGATGTTGAGTCATGTGAGTCGCTCTATGTGTACGGGATATTGTCTTGCTATATGCATGCGATGTAGGATTCTGCTGCGTAGCCAGTGAGATGTCTTGAGATGTCACTGTGGGTGCTGCTAGTTGAGGTGCCCCGTGACCTACTCACGTATGCGGTGCTAGCTGAGTCGCTGCATGGGTATAGAGCTTTAGGGTTACCATTGGTACAGTTTAGAAAGAAAATGTCCGAGTGAGAATTTTACTAGTTTTCGATTTATCGATAGCATTTATGCATTTATATGCACACAGCAGTTATTATGTTATACAGATTCTGAATATAGTTTTCCAAAGATGTAGATAAAACCCGCTCGGCAAGATTTCATTAGCATATGATATTAGAAACCGTTTTGCAATTTTACATCCATTTTAGAAGCATAATTTCTGCATTTACTTTAGAAATTACTATCTTTGTATAATATTCTTGTAATTGAATCTCATTTACACTCACTGAGCTCCTTTAGCTCACTCGTTTTATGTTTTATGTTTTAAACCCCTTTCCCAGGTGCAGGTCTCGGAACGCAAGCTGCTGAGTCTCCTATCGCCGAGTAGTGGGCCAAATCCAAAAATAATTTTTGTACATGTAAATGTGCTAATAGCACTCTTTACTTTATGCATAATAGTTGTAGGCATGTATATTTGTAAGTATGTGTTGAATCAAGAAGAAGAGATTTCCAGTTTATGATGATCGTTTTTACTTTTTATGATTATGTTTATTTTGTTATTTACACGAAATAATTGAGTTGTGTTGGATTTGATTTGAAAAGGACCGGAGGTCCGAATTGGTAGAATTGAGATGTGTTGGAATTAGAAGTGAAATTTCTTTGCAGGTTTATATGGATTTTCTGAAAAACAGGGGAAACTCTGTCCGTTTGTTTTTAAAACTAAGATGTCGTTTTTATGTATATTACTAGATCTTCTTAGTAGTAATAAGAATTAAAAAGGGGTTCGCCTCGCGGAATTTCTTAACTTACCCAGTTAGGTTCGGAGGAACTTCCGTCAGAGTGCCTGGCAAGGCCGCTGGGATCTATAGTAGAGGGTCTCGGGTCGGGTCCTGTCAGAGGTAATCATGCTAATTGACATTGCATGGAGACTGCTCAATATATAGGGGACTTCAACAGCAACAATCCAAACTCAAATTTCTATAACCCTAGATGGAGGAATCACCCCAACTTCTCATGGAGCAACAATAATCAAGGGTAGCATTCGAAAGCTCCTTCTGGTGTCTAACCATAAACCTAACAAAAGAAAAAAATCAGACATAGAAGATATATTCTTACAATACATGAAGAAAACAGATGCATTTTTTCAAAGTCTAGTAACTTTATTTAGAGCCTTGGAGAATCAAATAGGACAACTCACTGTAGCAATGAACAATCACCCTCAAGGATACTAAGCAACATCGAAGTCAATCCAAGAGGAAATGTAGAGTAGTGTCAGGCTGTCTCCTTAAAAAGTGGTAAGATCTTACATAACAACACACCTCAACCACAATTTTCAGAGACGAAGGAGAAGGAAAAGGTAGCACATTAAGATAATATACAACCATATAGACCACTTATACCTTTTCTTCAAAGGTTAAAGCAACTAATAATTCAAGAGAAAAGTGTTGAAACATAGAATCTAGTATTCCAGTACAAGAACAAAAAAGTGAAAATACAATAGAAGATACCAGCCGTAACCCATAAAAGCAAGCAACGCAATCATTCACTCCTCCACTATTTCCTTAGAGGCTACAAAAAAAGAAACTAGATAAGTAATTTTTCACATTTCTTGATGTTTTAAAGAAATTACAAATTAATCTTCCTTTTGCACATGCACTGGAGCAAATGTTGAGCTATTTAAGATTCATGAGGGACATCCTCTCAAAACAGAGAAGAATTGATGACTTTGAGACTGTAGCCCTAACGGAGAAGTGTAGCGCTATCCTTCTAAGAAGCTACCTCCAAAGCTCAAAGATCTAGAGAGCTTGAGCTTCACCATACCATGCTAAATTGAAAATTACGATTTTGGGAAGGCACTTTGTGATCTAAGAGCTAGCATCAATCTTATGCCACTATCCGTGTATAAAAAATTGGGGTTGAGAGAAGCCAAACCAACAAATGTCACACTCCAACTAACGGATCATTCTCTCACCTATTCTAAATTAGTCATTAAAGATGTGCTAGTTAAAGTTGATAAATCCATCTTCCCTATCGGATTTATCATTCTGGACATGGAATAAAACAAGGAGATTCCTATCATCTTTAGAAGATCTTTCCTAGCCACTGAAAGAACAATCACTGATGTAAAAAATAGGAGTTGACCATGAGGATACAAGAGGACACAGCTACTTTCAAAGTTTTCAAAGAGATCAAGTTATCAATTGATAGTGAGGATTATTTCTGCATTAATGTGGTGCACCCAAATACCAAGAAAACCAAAGTTATGGAGATATTGGATCCCCATATAAAAAAAGGGCATTGAAGTATGAAAAACAAGAGAGAAAAAGAATAAGCAGCATCTCGATGAAGCAAGCAAAGAAAAAGGAAAGGAAGAACCACTTCTTCAGTCTAAGATTGAAATCGTTTTAGAGAAACACAAGGAGAATGCAACAAAAGTTATTACCTGAGGTTTAATTGCAAAGATATGAAAGCTAAAAGAGAAGAAATTCAGCAAGATCGCATGCAACGATGCTTCTATCAACACTTTTGGTCCACTATAAGAAAATAGGAAGCCTTGTCAAACTGACAATGCTACACCAAGCACTTTTTGAGAGGCAACCCAAGTAATTTTCTTTTTTATGTTTATTTAATTTCTATTTGGTTACTTCATTTATTTTAGTTTTAGGAATAAATTAGCAAGTCAAACATTTAAGAAAGGTAGCTTGAGCATTTTTCAAGCATCTAAAGCAAAGAACCACATTCACATCAATATACAACAACACTATATGGCTTATATTTCATTTACCAGGGAAGTCTTGTACACTCAAGTTTTTATTTTTTGACATTAGGGACAATGTCTAATTTAAATTTGGGGGTGGAAAATACTTTCTTATATTTATTTTGTTGCATAATTTGAGTGATTATTTTTGTGAGTTAATTTTTTTTAGTTAATTATTTTTTTGTTAGGTTTTTTTTATGACAATCATTAGTCTATGATAAGAAATAAAATATATGGCTGAATTTATTTTTTACAAATCCCTAAGAAATTATAAATACTTGAGATAGTTCGACCTTATTTATAATCACTATTTTTGAGCACTTATTAAGCATGCATAATTGTAACTATTACTTAGAGATACTTATGCTTTAGGGAGTACACTCAAGTCTTGAAGTCCGAGACTCTAGAACTTGTCTTTAGTTACCACTTAAGGTGAAATTCTAGAAAACATATGAATAGAAAAATGACATTAAACCATCTTTGAACCGATTGAGCATTTTTAGGCTACCTTGTATTGTATATTTATCCCTAGTACGTTATTTTGAGCCTAATTACCCATTCTTTGGTTTAACCACGTGACAAGCCGAGGACTTATGTTTACTTACCAAAAATTTATCCGTAACATAAACCTTACATTTGCTTAGAAATACTCTTGAAATGAAAATGTTGTGGTGGTATAGGAAAATAAATTTGTGAAGTATTTGTCAATTTAAGTTTGAGGGTATTAAAAAAAAAGAGATAAAGAGAGAGAGAGAGAAAAAAAATACCCCCAGTTTAAGAAAAAGAAGAAATTCATTGAAAATAGTAGTTGAAAAGAAAGAATAGAAAATACAATAAGTTTGAGGGAACATATAATACAAGGAAAAGAAAGATCAAGAGGTTTCTAGGTAAAGTCTAAGTGTTTATGGTGTGACTTAACCTAAATTGTTTATCCTTTTATCCCATATTGACCATAACTTTACGTTACAAGCTAAGTAAAGTCTTAAATAAGATTATTAAACATGTGATTTTCTACATTAGTGGAGAGTGGTAGTAAAGACAAGCCTATGAAAGTGTCATTATACAAATCAAATGCCAAGACATCATCTTTCACATACAAACTAAAGTATAAAGTAAATCAAAGTATGGTTTTATCTATTGCTTGCTGCTTGCACCCATACATACATGGTGATTATCTTTGAGGAAGAATGAGGGACTAAATAAAGATAATTAGAATTGTTAATAGTTATTTATCTACCTTAAGGATTTGTGCCATTTAAATAGCTTTTTGGGATAATTATTTTGATCATCTTACTAACCTAGCATATTTTGCTTCTAATGTAATGTCCATATATATCTTGATAGATCATTGTTTATCAATTATAGATTCACTAGGGATAGTAAAGTATTAATAGGTAATGACATGGCTTATTAAGTTATAGGGATTGGTAATATAAGGTTGAAGTTTAAGGTTGGGAAAACTAAGAAGTTACTTGGTGTAAAACATATTCCTAGTTTTAAGAGGAATTTGATATCCCTATGAGTGCTAGAACAAATAGGATGTTCATTGAAGGCAAAAAATGAATACTAGAAGTGATGAAAGGGTTTAGATTGTTAATGAAGGTTGAGAAGCATAATGAGCTACATGTGAAAGTTATAAGTGGCTCAACATAGGTTGTTGAGGGGATGCAAACAAAAAGGTATATTAGATTAGTTCACTGAATTGACAGGGGTTGAAAGAGAATATATAATAAAGGTGTTGTTGGCAAGATTATGCCATCGATGTATAGTGATGGTGTCAAGAGTGACACTGGAGATCACAATACGAATTCTACATGTTTACGCTTAAAATATAACGCCGCTATCGCAGTATAGATTAAGGTGTCGATCACACGAGGAAGCTTTTGGCAAAATAGGTTGGTGAAGTAAAATATTAAAGCAGTAGTTAAGGAGAAAATTAAATAATTGGCTTAAATAGATAAGATAGGATTGTCTATGAATTGAGGAAAATGTCATATGATGATTTAAACAAGGCTTTGAGGATCAGAATTATGCTTTATAAATCTACTCTACACTTTGATTCAATGTTTATAACTCAATTGACAGTTTTACATCTAAATAATCAATCGAAAGATATATAAAATATAGCACATTTGATAACATATGCATTTGATATGACAAAACACTTTTGAAAATATTAACATAAATCATGTTCATTTCTACAAGTTAACTAAGTCGACAATATATTATCATGACAATATTGCAGTAAAAGATCAACTTGAATATCAAACTTTTATTGTCTTTACATGTTATCCAAGATCGACAATATATCAATTGATAAAATTGCAGTAAAAGATTAACATATAAAACAATGTAACCAATAACAATTATAATTCAACGAGAATCATATAAGAAAAGCATGACTGAACATATATGAGAGATGAGAATTATAACCTCTGGATTATAGAAAACAAAATATATAAGAGTTTAATCAAAACTAAACTTACAAATATTTGTAGCTCTTAACAACGAATCAAAGCATAGGAGTAGATTTATTACATATAAATCTCTTAGCCTTGCCAAGAACTCTAGCCTAGATTGCAATGTATGTTAATGGGAAGAAAATAAGAGAGATTTATCTAATGTTAAAAACTTCCTAAGAGTGTCTTTATAAAGGCAATGAATGGAAATATGTCATGTGTGACATCAATCTTCAATAATTTTAGGCCAATAACTCGTTGAAGCACTTACAGCACATTTTTTATAATGTAAATGATCGATGTAGCCTCTGTGGCTGACATGCAAGTTGTAGAATTTTGTCTCTTCTTTTCATAGGCACTAGATTCATGCAAATTGGATGAGTATCCAATGAGATATGAGCAAAATTCTAAAGATATATCAGATTTTGGCTAACAAACCTTTTACCCACTTGTAATGCAATTTGGTCCGTGATAACGGCTGATTTGGACTTTACCATCAACATAATAGTTGTTGATAATTAAGTCAATATTTTACAGCTTCATTAATTATACCAATTGAGTACGTATTTTGTGAGATACGGTCCAAATATGTGAGTTGGATCAAGCTAAGCAGAATTTGTAGCCCGATTCTATTGTATCTCAATTTTTGGCCCATTACATGTTGGATTTGGCTTTTCAACTATTCTTCAATTTTGTGTAAAATTGGGTCATGTTGCTCCATGTTCAAGAATTTCTTCATTTTGATTTCTACATTAAGAGTTATGTCCATTTTACCTAAACCTGTGCAAACAACATTCATTAATCATAATTTAAGGAGAACACTTCATTTCAAGCTAAAAGTACAAAAATGCTAAAATTAGTGACATTAAATAATGACTGAATCTCTTAATAAATATGCATTTTCATGTGTTCATCACAGCCCCTAACCAGCTTATTGCTAGTCTCTAGCAATTCAAGCGTAAATAGAATATGTAAAACTACCTAAGTATTTCAAAAAAAAAGTCAGTTCAAGATCACTATTACTATATAGTTTTTTCAATTATAATTTCTAAAAATTGTGTGTGTGTGAACTAAGCCGTAACCATCTTACCACAAACAACAACAAATATAGTTTTGAGAATTTCTCTAAGTAAAAGCCTCAATTCCATATCCTCACAAGTGTATGACTGTTTAAAGGGTTAAGATTTCTCTCATGGAGTTGGAAAACAGTTAAGCACTCAAGAAAAAGTCAATTTTAAGGATAGACATACGAATTAACATTGATCCAAAGATAGGAAAATCAATTGTTTAAAAATCAATTATTCTTAACATACGCCAGCTTTAGAACTTCAATTAGCTTGTGAGAATAATACAAATATAACTTGATGAGAAAACTGTCTTATAAAAAATTTGTCTTCTAAAATTGAATGAAGACTTTATTAAACTGGATTGATTCTCAGTTTTTTTTTCTTTCTATATTTTTTTCATTTTTTTTAGTCTTTTGCTTTTTTTTCATTATTATTTTTTTGTATTTTTTAAGAATACAATGAAGCATTACAAAGGTTTTTTACCAATTATATTATACACAAATGCAACCAACTTATTCTGTAATTTAAATAATATTAATCTAAACAAAAATTAACCAATTCAAAGGATCAATGAAGGTTCATAAGCTTTTCTCTCAACCTTCCCACTTATTCACAAAAGATATGTGAGATAGAAAAATATATACTTAAACATGGGAATTCTCTTGGCTATATAAATTGAATCATCCGTCTTACCACAAAGCTTAACATTGTGCTTAAAAATATTTTAGAAGTCATTCTTTAGTAACCTAAATAGAAACAGCAACTCAACCTAAACAATTTTGAAATCATACCTTGGTAGAAAAGCAAATTCCTTTATACAAGAATTACCAAGACTACAAACAATAAACAATAATACATGAAACATAAAACAAAACAATAAAAAGTTAGTTAAAATGCGTTTCAAAAGTTAGAACTAAAACTCCTTACTCTACCATTCTAATTTGACCTAGAACGCGTCTCAAGAGTTCAAGAATGAACAACATAAAACAAAACAATAAAACAACAATACATGAAACATAAAACAAAACAATAAAAAGTTAGTTAAAATACATTTCAAAAGTTAGAACCAAAACTCCTTACTCTGCCATTCTAATTTGACCTAGAATACGTCTCAAGAGTTCAAGAATGAACTCTTGACTCTGCCATTTTAATCAAATATTAGACCACAAAAATAATACAAAATGCAACTTGTGTTTACTATCCTCCCCTAAACCAGATAAAACATTGTCCTCAATGTTTAAATAGAAAGAGATAAAGTATAGGAGATATTATTTGAAAAGCCAGTTATTTAAAAAAAAAACAAACCTAAAAGACACTTAAGCAAATATAAACTAAAATGATGATGCTGATAAATAAATAAAACAAAGAAAAATTTACAAACGAAGTGTCAAATCTAATTTTCACTTGTTAAGGCCCACTGACCAATCGATTCGAGTTATTGTTGGGTCAGGTTCGTAGGTAACTGCCTGTAATTTGTCAATCAATTCATCCGAATTAGTGGCAAAAACAAGGATCTGTCGCGCTGAATGTGAAATAAAATTATGTTCCACAGCTTGATCAAGAAAACAAAGTAAGCAATTAGAATAGTTATTAACATTCAACAAACCTATGAGTTTTCGGTGGATATTTAGGTGGGCCTAAGAGATAATTTGAAAATTTTCTTTTAAGGTACCAAAACCACCTAGTAAAGCAATAAAAGCATCTGCATTGTAAAGCATTCTAGCTATACGTTCATGCATGGATGAGACTCATAATTCTTCTCCTATTGTTTTCCCAGTCAAGTTTTCCACGGCTAAAGCTGTAGGAATAATACCTAAAACTTGACTTCCTCCTAAATGTGCAGCTGTTGACACACACCTCATTAACCCAAGGCTACCTCTTCTATAAATCAAATACATTTTTCTTGCATCTAATACTTTTCCCAGATTGTTTGCTGCTTCTACAAATACTTGTTTTTCCCTAGGACTAGATCCATAAAATACACATATATTACAGAATGGTTGAACTGAGGTTTCCTCCATATCTACACTCACATTTATCTCAATATATGAAAATGAAAAAAATAAGGTGTTGTATATATAAAGTACCAAATGATAACAATGATTGTGGTAACCTGACAGTTTCTCAGAAGAGATTTAAAAATAAAATACAAAAATTTAAACATAATAACCTACATGCATTATTTAACCAAAGATTTGAATTTAAGAAATCTACATGAGTAGCCATACTATTCATAAAATAAAACAAAACAAAATAAAATTTTGAATTTCAAACATATGTATTTACAAGTAGTTGTGATTGTGGCTCACATCTTTCTTTGGTTTTATGTCCAGTAATGGCTTAAACACCCTCTATAGGTTGGGAATAGGCTTCCTATCCAATTTTCTTATAAATTGGCAAACAGGGTCTTTTAGAGTCAGATTCCCGAGACTATACTGTTGATGTTCATTTTTGAACTTGCTCCATCAATCAAGAAGTTCACGTTGTACAAGCCAACAGGGATACATCTCAAGAGTTAAATTGATATCATCCAAAGACTCCTTACTCAGTCCATCCTTAATGAACTGAATTTTATCTTTTCGATTTCTAGATGCAAATCCTAAAGAACGACAACTCCGGTTACAATTTCATCGAGCATATTTATGATAGACTTGTAACCTCTTTGCTTGTTGCCTTTTAGCATAAGAGCTTCTTCCAAGACCAGGCATATGAGAAATAAAATCATTTGTAGACTCACCAAATAATCGAGCCTTGGCTTTAATTAACCAACGAAGATCCATATGAATATTACCCAACATCAATAGCCTTAGTCTTTCACACTGTGCTTTGTAAATCTTAAGTAGAGCATTTTGAGGCAATGAAGGAAAATATTTTTTAAGGTTGACAAGAATGCAATCCATTTTTGAAAGAAAAAAAAGAGTGTTTGAATTTGTATTTACGTGCCATCTCATTTTGTATGAATATTTAATTTTAATATTTATGCAATTGACATTTCTTTTAATTGCTAATTATATTTATTGAAATGGTAAGAAGCTTGGAACATTTCAGATATTGTATGATCTAAAAGAGTTTAAATATGGTATAAAAGAGTTTAGATAAGTGCTAATATTTAGCAATATTTAAAGAGTTAGAGCCTTGTCTGAAATGGGACAAAGACCTTGGAATATATTAGTAATGATATAGTTGCAAAGGGTTGTAAATAGTGCTAAGAAATGTCATTATGCAAGTATGTTCTAAAAATACTAAGTTCTTGGTCTATTTTACTGATGCGAGTCTATCAGTGAAACCCTAATATATATAGATTAGTGTATGTCTATATCTGGATGGTTCAGATAGTTAATCTTAGCAGACTATAAGCTTAGTGGAAGTTTGTATAGGCATACAGGTATTCAGTAAGGACTGAATACTGAACAGACTCATGAGGACCTCCAATAGACATCTTATGAAGCCGTCAATGGAAGGTCTTCTCGAGTTGAGTAGTATTCATGATTCTTGGACCTAAGCGCCACAGTGGACTTATGAGTGATCCACTATACTTTGGTTCCACATATGTTAGAGACCTTTTATGGTCTGACTGCTATGTGTCGCTGGGTATAGTCCGATGCTCATGGAGTTCGGTGTGCATAGATATGGGATTCGTCAGCTTACATAGGTGAGTTGTATATCTAGATGCTTCGAGATTGTATCTAAAAAAATCTTATGGCCAGTATGCCCAAGGAAAGAGTTTTTCGTAGGGTTAAACAATATTGTAAAAGTGTTTGCATATATTGTTTATTGAGATACGAATCTGGAGATAAGTTCATGGATGAGCAAATGGAGATTTGACGGTAAGAATCTATATCTCTGCTCTTCTAGGATATAGATGATGGAAGGATTATACAGATATGGTTAACCTCAGCTTGTATGGTTCAACGCATCGTTCTGTAATATCCGTAACGTGTGTGTGGGACATCGTTCACAGACTTGCGAAAACGTTCCGTAAGATAAATGAGCGTGATCCTAGGAAGTCTCACAATATAAAGTGTACTCGTTGAGCACTAGGGTAGCAAGCCGGGTCGAACGGTTCGATCCGGGAAATTTTTGGTAGAAGGATTCGTTTTGAGGACCTCTTTGTAAAGTGAAACACATAGTTTGCAAATGTTGCAAATAGGTCCCTCTTTTGTTGGAAAAGGTACTCTTGACACATGTCATTAAACCATTGGCTCTTTAATTAATTGGACATTATTTTATTTAAATAAACATATGATTTTTATTATATTATTTTATAATGCATGAGTAGGACACTTGTCATTAATAGACATGAGATGTTTATTATATTATTTTTCATGTGACATGTGTTGGACACTTGTCTTAATGAATTAATTAAATAATTAAAGTGTGTTTTCTTGTCTTGCATTGATAAGACAAGAATGTATTTTAATATATTATTTTAAATAGTGCTTGGGCCATTAAGAAAACATTTATCTTGGTTTGAATTATTTATTTAAAAACATTTGCATTGAAATACTTTTTATATTAATAAATGTAGTCAAACAAGAAAAATGTTTCATTTTGTTAATTTTGAAATATCAAAATTCGGCCAAGCATTATTTTAATGAAATAAATATTGTTTTGTTATTTATTAATTCATTTAAAATGTCATTGTCCAATTAAAATTAAGTAAAGGCATTTTGGTTAATTCTTTAATGAAAAAGAAAGGTAAAAACATGTGTAAATTCACTTAAGTAAATGATTGCATAATGGTTATGTAATAGGCAAAGGGAATTTTGGCCAAGTGATTGTTTTTTCACTCTTTGGAAGGCTTTCAAACACAACAAAAATACTTCTTCATCCTTTTCTCTCAAGTTAGACTTGGTAGGAAATATAAAAGGCAAAAGAGTTTTGTTATAAGAGTGAAAAAGAGAGTTTATTTTGCTTAAAGAGTTTAAGTACTAGAACAAAAATCCTACACTACTTTTAAGCTACCATTCTAGCTTCTCTAATCCCACCAAGAGTTGGAAACTAGAATTGTTCAAGAATAACTTCAAGGTGAGCTCTGGATTTTTCGTTCATCACCGAATCGTCGGCAAAGGTATGTTCGAATTACCCTAATGTTTAGATTCGATTTACATTGATGTGTTTATCATGTTGTGAAATTTGATTTCTTATTCCGCCAACAATATTTGTATGTATGACATGCTTATATTAAAATGATGAACACATTACACACAAAATCACCATAGTATAAAACATGCCCAACAATTGGTATCAGAGCATGTTTGTGCATTTTTGGGTGATTAATGTGCAAGTTGTGATATATTTGACATGATGATGTTCTTTATATATTCTTACAACTTGATAATGTTTTATTTAGAACATTGGTGATATATTTGACATGTTGATGTTATTTATATTTTACCACTTGTTAATGTTCATTTTAGAACATTTGTGATATATTTAACATGTTGATGTTATTTATATATTTTTACAACTTGATAATGTTTTATTTAGAACATTGGTGATATATTTGACATGTTGATGTTATTTATATTTTACCACTTGTTAATGTTCATTTTAGAACATTTGTGATATATTTAACATGTTGATGTTATTTATATATTTTTATAACTTGTTAATGTTTTATTTAGAACATTGGTGATATATTTGACATGTTGATGTTATTTATATATTTTACAACTTATTAATGTTCATTTTAGAACATTTGTGATATATTTGACATGATGATATTATTTATATATTTTAGAACTTGTTGATGTTTAATTTATAACATAGATGATGTTTAATTTAAACATGTTATTTTTAATGATCTTCATGAACATGTTGATGTTTTCGAATGAACATATTATGCTTGGATATTTTTCCATGTGATAAATTTGAGCACCAAGATGAGAAAAATTATTTGTGGTATGCATGTATATTATTAGTGCATTTGGCGCCCAAATAGTGGTACAAGTAACCTGATTATTGTGTGGTGAGATATCAGTTGCTCTGAGGTGTCATCCAGCTGGGGGACCAAGGTGTTAGTGAGTTTCACACACTCTTACAAAGAGATGAATGCACAATTTGAGGGACAGTTTTTAGGGAACTGAAAAATCGACTTTAATAGTCACAGAGTACCGTATCCGCCACTTGACTGAAAAAAAAAATCACATTGATCAAGCATGATAGAATGATCCAAAAGAGGGATTTTGTCTAGGTAAATAGAGTGGTCTACTTTTTCCACATAACTTTTCAGCCACTGTCCATTCACTTTGAAAGTTCGCCTATCAGTGGAGTCTTTGATTTTGACAGCACCAATAGAAAAAATGTGCCTTACCATATATGGACCAGTCCATCGAGATCTCAACTTTTCAGGGTGTAAATGCAATCGAGAATCATAAAGATAGACCCGTTGATTTGGCTCAAAGTGTTTCCTTGAGATCTGTTTGTCATGAGCTCCTTTCATTTTAACTTTGTAAATTTTAGAGTTGTCATATGCGTTATTTCGTAACTCTTCTATTTCTAACAATTGTAACTTTCTCTGGAGACCTGCAGCATTCAAATCAAAGTTAAGGGCTTTGATAGCCCAGTAAGCTTTATGAGGTTTTCTGGAACAGAAATGTGTTCCTTGGCCACTAATGATGACACGTGGTGTCTCGAAGTTTAATGGTTTTGGTTTCTCCCTTTCTCGTGGAAACTTTTCAATGCATAGCTTCCAAATTTGAGTCCCTTCATCCTGTGAGTCAAAAATACTAAACACATCAGTTGTTTTATTAGGATAATACAATTCTTCAAAATTAAAATTGAGAAGGTTTTTCAAAGAATCAGAGTCATGATTTTTATAAGCTTCCTCTGCTATAAGTGTGTCTATCATATATGAATGGTAGCATTCATCTTCTTCTCGTGGTTGCTTGCCAATATGAAAAATATTCACCTCAATAGTTATATTCCCAAAAGATAATTTCATTAGACCATTTCTGCAATTAATAACAGTGGCAAGAAAAGGTCTTCCCAGAATAAGAAGGATTTTTGACTCTATATTAACAACAGAATAAGTATCTAAAACAAGAAAATCAACAGGGTAGTAAAATTTATCAATTTGAAACAATACATCTTCTATTATTTCTTGTGGTTTCTTGATTGATCGGTCAACTAATTGTAGGACTACAGATATAAGTTTAATCTCACCAAGTCCTAATTGCAAGTAAATAGAATAAGGCATTAAATTTACACTTGCTCCTAGGTCCAACAAAGCTTGACCATACTCATGTGTCCCAATTTAACAAGAGATTGTGGGACATCTTGGGTCTTTATACTTGGGTGATGTCTTTTGTTCAATCACTGCACTTACCTGTTCTGCCAAAAATGTAGTTTTCTTTACATGGTGTTTTCTTTTGATAGTGCATAGATCCTTGATGACTTTGGTATAAGTTGGAACCTACTTAATCAAATGCAACAAGGGAATATTAATCTTAACTTGTTTCAAATGTTCCAAAATCTCACCTTGAATTTTTAAATTTTTTCCAACAGGTCGAAGAGCTTGAGGAAAAGGCACTGGGATTGAAAACTTATTTTTGGGCTCTTTTTTCATTATGGCCTCTTTTTAATGGGGCTGTCTTTACTACTTATCAATGTGTTAGTTGGAGAAGTAGGCTTACTCACAATCTTACCACTTCGAGTAGTAATGGCATTGACTTCTTTGAGATTTTGAGCATCAGAAGTAGAAACTTGTGCCATGAATTGTCCTTTCGAATTGGATCGAGGTTGAGATGAAAACTTACCTCGCTCTTGGACAGTTAAGGTACTGGTCAACTTTGTGATTTGACTCTTGATCTCTTTATTTTCATCTATCACCTGTGCAAGAACTGTTTTAAATTTTTTATTAGTCTTACTTTGTGCCTCCATAAATACTTGTAATGTATCCTCTAAAGGACTCCTGGCTGGTTGTGTATTATATTGAGGTGCAACATAAGACTTGGGTGATTGCTGTTCTCGTTTCTAATGGTTGTTGGCTTATTAGTTAGATTTCTAACTGAAGTTTGGGTGGTTTCTCTAGCTAGGATTATAGGTTTTAGAGTATGGTGAATAAAGCTTCTTATACATCCCTAGGGCATTACATTGTTCCTCATATATCCCTCTCATCTCACTATAAGTGGGGCAATCTTGAGCTACGTATTCCACTCCTCCACAGATAAAATAGACATCGTGTGACTCAACCTTAGCAACCGTATATGTGACCCTTCTATCTTTGGCTTTCAAGGCCTCTATCTCCATAGTTAAGACCTCTAATTGGGCTTTGAGATTATCCTCTTCCTTAAGATGAAAAACTCCACTGGGTCGTGGCCTATTTATGCTTTCAGTTATGCTAGGTCCAGTCAATGTATTGGCTTTTTCAGCTAAGTCATTAAAGAATTCTATGGCTTCCTCTGGATCTTTGTGAATGAACTCCCCATTACACATCATCTCAATAAATTTGCACTCTCTAATTGTGAGTCCCTCATAAAAATAGCTAACCAAGTGCCAATTTTCATACCCATGGTGAGGGCACAGATTTAGCAACTTTTTAAACCTTTCTCATGCTTGATATAAGGTTTCACTGTCTTTTTGGGAGAAGGATTAAATTTTCCTTTTCAAGCTATTAGTTTTGTGCTGTGGGAAGTATTTATTAAAAAATGCTTTGGTTATTTCTGCCCAAGTTCCTATAGACATCAGCCTCAAAGAGTATAGCACTCTTTGCTTTGTCTTTCAAAGAAAAAGGAAAAATTTTAAGCCTAACAGTGTCTATGGCTTCAGGTTGACTATGAAAGATGGCAATTACCTCTTCAAATTCCCTAACATGTACATAAGGATTTTCACTATCTAGACCATGAAAAGTGGGCAGAAGTTGTATCATTCTAGGTTTAAAATCCGAATGTGGTGTGTTATGTGGAAATATAATGCATGATGGTGTGACTGTGCGAATAGGATGCAAGTAATCTTTTAGAATCCTAACGGAGTTATCTTCATGTTGGCTCATTGTGTTGGAATTACAAGATGAATTAGATAGTGAATTATCTTCCCTTACAAATTGTGGTGGTGGTTCTAGTTCTACTTCTCTCATAAATCTCCCTCATTTGTATCTAAGTCAATGCATACATCCTAACAATTATTTTTTTTACTCTTTTTTTTTTATGAAAGAAATGCTCAAGGAAAATTAAGAAGTAAAATAAAACACAATAAGAAATAGAAATGAGCTAGGTGGTAAGACTAACCATGAAATATAAATACAATAAATGAACAAAAGATAATAAACTGTAAAGTACAATAAAAAAAAAGTATAATAAATAAATAAATAAAAAGTACAATAAGTAAATAAAAGAAAAGAAAATACAATAAATAAAGGAAAATAAAATGCAAAGTACAATAAATAAATAAAAGGAAAAAAATAAAATAAAGTACAATAAATAAAAAAAGGTACAATAAGTAAATAAATACAAAGTTAGGCGGTAAAACCGACCATTAAAATAAATAAAAATACGGCATATTAACTAAAGAAAATAAAGTGCAATAAATAAATAAAAGAAAATAAAAATAAAGTACAAAAAAAGTGCAATAAATAATTAAAAAAAAATAAAGTGCATTAAATAAATGAAGTGCAATAAAAAAAAAAAACTAAGTTAGGCGGCCTTAAAATGAAAATACAACAAATTAACTAAAGAAATAAAGAACAAAAAATAAATAAAAGAAAATAAAGTGCGATAAATAAATAAAAAAAAATAAAGTGCGAAGCAAAATAAATAAAAGAAAATGAACTATGTTAGGCGGTAAAACTAGTCATTAAAATAATATAAAATATAAAAAATTAACTAAGAAAATAAAATAAAATAGGTGGTAGAACCAACCATGAACAATAAAATAAATTACAACAAAGGAAATAAAACAAATATTTTACAAGGAAAAGAAAATGTACAAGTTACCGCTTTAGTATTGATAAACCCAACCGACTTTCGCTTAGTGTGCCTCTCCGATAACGGCGCCAAATTTTGTTTACGCTCAAAATATAACGCAGCTATCACAATATAGATTGAGGTGTCGATCCCACGAGGAAACTTTTAGAAAAATAGGTTGGGGAAGTAAAATATTAAAGTAGTAGCAAAGGAGAAAATTAATTAATTGGTATAAGTGGATGAGATAGGATTGTCTATGAATTGAGAAAAATGTCTTATGATGATTTAAACAAGGCTTCGAGAATCACAATTATGCTTTATGAATCTACTCTACACTTTGATTCAATGTTTATAACTCAATTGACAATTTTACATCTAAACAATCAATCAGAAGATATATAAAATATAGCACATTTGATAACACATGCATTTGATATGACTAAACTCTTTTGCAAATATTAACACAAATCATGTTCATTTATACAAGTTATCCAAGATCGACAATATATCAATCGACAATATTGCAGTAAAAGATTAACATATAAAATAATGTAACTAATAACAATTATAATTCAACAAGAATCATATAAGAAAACATGACTGAACATATATGAGACATGAGAATTATAACCTCTGGATTATAGAAAATAAAATAGATAAGAGTTTAATCAAAACTAAACTTACAAACATTTGTAGCTCTTGACAACAAATCAAAGCATAGGAGTAGATATATTACACATTTGTTTACACAAGTTTGCAGCATATTTTTGAAAATGTAAATGATCGATGTAGCCTCTGTGGCCGACATAAAAGTTGTATAATTTTGTCTCTTCTGTCCATAGGCACTAGATTCATGCATATTGGATGAGTATCCAATGAGATATGAGCAAAATTTCAAAGATACATCAGATTTCGGCTAATAACCCTTTTACCCATTTGCAATGCAATTTGGTCCATGATAACATCTGATTTGGACTTTATCATCAACATAAGAGTTGTTGATAATTAAGTTCGTATTTCATAGCTTCAATAATTATACCAATTGAGTATATATTTTGTGAGATACGGTCTAAATACGTGAGTTGGGTCAAGCTGCGCAAAAGTTGTAGCCCGATTCTATTGTATCTCAATTTTTGGCCTATAACATGTTGGATTTAGCTTTTCAACTATTCTTCAAGTTTGTGTAAGATTGAGTCATGTTGCTCCAAGTTCAAGAATTTCTTCATTTCGATTTCTACATTGAGAGTTATGTCCATTTTACCTAAACCTATGTAAACAACATTCATTAATCACAATTTAAGGAGAACACTTTATTTCAAGCTAAAAGTACAAAAATGCTAAAATTGTGACATTAAATGATGACTGAATCTCTTAATAAATATGTATTTTCATGTGTTCATCACTATCCAATGAGAGATGTATTCATATCTTTAGAGACCAAAGTTATGAGCCTTAGTAGAGTTAAGTCTTGGAAATGACTTAACTAAAGTTAACATTAAGTAGTTGAGTGTTGGTATGGATAGATCTTAAAACGTTTCTTAAAGATATTTTGAATCAATAAAGAGTTTGTTGAAATTTGGTGATTCAAGTTTGTGTTATGAATATGATTTGCATTTAAGACTAATGAGGAGTCGATACATGATTAAATACCCGTTGAACGTACGAGAAAGGAAGTGAAATAGAAAACCAAAAGTAAGAAGAAGCTGGAAAGCACAAGGATGCCATCTCCGGGCCTTGGCAGAAAATTGGTGTCACGATGCTAAGTCGAGACCACATCAGCACCGTGGCACTAACTTATTGTGAAAGTGAGCTTATTTTTATTTTTACTTTTTATTTATTCTTCAATAACTAGTTATTTGCTTATGTTATTTGGTTGGAAATAAATTTAAGGAAAAGTGAATTTGTTTATAGTATTGAAATTGCAGTGGCCAGATGGTTATAGAGGATATGGTGCTGAACAAGGCAACAAAGTATATTTTTGTCAGTATTTTGCTTCAAATATGCCCAGTCTAAAAGCTTTTTGCAATAAATCTATACGTGGAAAATGGAACATCTTCTCTGAAATCTCTCTCTTCCGCTATGGTTTCACTACAAAGGTATAACTGAATGCTATTTTTTTTTTGGTATCTATTATCTATAATTGGTTTATATCAAGTTTTAATAACAAGTGAATTCGAAAAACTTCTCTTTCCCTTAACATATCTGATCTTACATTTTTTACGCATGTCTATATTTAAATTCTTCAAATATTTTATGTGTAGTAGCCTACACATTAAAGGACACTCAATCTCTAATCTTCCCGATTATTTGTTTATAGATACAAAAGAAACAGAAGAAATATAAATTGCTACCTCAGTTCCATTTGATTAACTCGAGTGATCGAGTTAATTATGTAAAATCCATTGGCTGGCATAGAGTTATGAAATGATTCTCTTAATTAAATTGAAGATAGGTTTTTATATGTTGAGTAATTCTTGAGTTGCACCTAAAGCCAATGAAATCTTAAGTTCTGGCACAACTTCAAGGCTATGATAGCTTAGTAATTCGATACTTTGTTGAAGTCCTTTTGTTCTCTTTTTGGGTTCTTTTGTATAGTTTGTCCCTTGTCTTTTTGAACAATTTCTTGATCCTTTTGGAAATCTTCTTGATGTGTCAGTGTTTAGTAATTGTTTAGGTTCAAAATATTATATGTTTGACTATTTTTGTTTCCTTTATTGTTTTTTGGTAAGTAAGAATTTTATAAATGCTAAATTCAGCAAATATTACAAGAACATTAAATGCGACAAGTTAAGACCTTGCAACTCCTAGAATTATTAGTACATTTACCACCCAGTTGCAATGTGATCTATCACTTGGCCATTGACAGCACTTATACATCTAATCCAGACAACATCCTTAATGTTTTGATGGACATCACTTGTAGAAGGCGTTTTCTGTTTAAAGACCACCAGGTTTCGCTCTCTCCAAATAAAATAGATTGTAGCACAAAATGAGACTCGTCTGATCTTGTTGAGAATAGACTTGCCATTGGATTTTCTACAAAGATAGGAGATTACTCGTTGCCATCTGTCCGGGCATTGGGTGAGCTGACACGCTATAAGGACTTTATGCCATATTTCACTACTAAAGCTGCATTGAAAAAATAAGTGTGGAATTGTCTCCTTATCGCAACCACAAAGGGGGCACTCATCTGAAGGAATAATCCCCCATTTTTTTAGTCTGTCCCTTGTAGACAATCTGTTCTTCAATGCCAACCAAGTAACGAAACTGTGTTTAGGCATATGTTGCATTCCCCATATCAGTTGATACCATCCCACCTTAGCCTCCTTAATCTTGAGACCCTTCCATGTACTCGCAATAGAAAATTTTGCATTGGAGCTTGCTGACCATGAAATTCTATCCTCTCTTTCAGTAATTGAAAAATTTTTGCGTAGGTGATCCCATACCTGAGCAGTGTACTCATCCAAAGGATCCGAGAAGTTCCAGTGACCATGCTGCCATAGATCATTAACCTTAGCATCCCGTGGAATATCCGCATCCAAAATGTCAATATGAGGGAATTTATTAACTATAGACTCTCCACCCAGCCATGGATCCCACCAAAAATAAAAGGATTTGCCATTGCCCAGCTCATATGAGAACAAATGTTTTATCTGACTTCTCATTCCAAGGATTTTCCTCCATGTCCAGCTACAGTCCATTGGCTTCGTGATTCCCCAAAAGCTTAGCCTCCGCAGTTTGTTATCAATTACCCATTTCGCCCATAAGGAGGATTTCACTGCAACTAGCTCCCAGATATGCTTAGTAACTGCCGCTAAATTCCATAAGCTTATAGATTTAATGCCTAGGCCTCCTTCTTTTTTCCCTTTGCACACCTCATTCCAGCCCACTAATCCTCTCTTCCCCTGTTGGTTACTTCCATGCCATAAGAAATTACGGCATTTGTTTTCAATTTCTTTGGTGACTGACTTAGGCAGGATAAACATAGAACTCCAGTAGACATGCATACTCATTATCACAGATTTTATTAATTGTAACCGCCCTGCATAACTCAAATATTTCACAGTCCAGCTTGAGATTCTAGAGGTTATCCTATTAATAAGCTCCTGACAGTGGGCTTTCTTTAGTCCACCTGAAATTAGGGGAATACCTAAGTATTTAATAGGCAGCTCACCTTGTTTGTACTGAGTGATCTGCAGAATTGTCTCCTTGGTAGGCTGAGGAACATTCCCAAAGAAAATGAAGCTCTTACTAGCGTTAAGGTGTAGCCCTGAAACCATTGAAAAATCATCAAGCACTTGCTTAAAGTGGCCCACTGACCTTTCATCGCCATGTGAGAATAACAATAAGTCGTCTGCAAACATCAAGTGATTTAACTGCAACCTCTTACACCCCCTGTGAAATGTAAACTGATTCTGAGGGATACAGCTTAGGCTCCTACTAAGGTATTCCATGGCCAACACGAAAAGCAAAGGGGACATGGGATCCCCCTGCCTCAGGCCTTTCTTTCCCGGGAAAAAGCCTTCTAATCTGCCATTCACCACAACTGAGTACATGCTAGTTCTGACACACTTCATGATAATATTGATAAAGTGATAAGGGAAGTTAAGCCCCATCAATACCTCTTCAAGGAAATCCCATGAGACCGAGTCATAAGCCTTGCGGAGGTCTATCTTAAGTGCACATCTTGGGCTTCCACTGTTCCGATCATATCCCCTCATAAGTTCATGTGCCAGTAAAGCATTATCGGTTATCTTCCTATTAGGAATAAAGGCTGATTGACTGGGGTTGACTAAATAGCTCACCACATTCCTTAGCCTGCCTGTTATTATTTTGGTGATGCATTTGTAAAGGACCGTACAACATGCAATTGGTCTATAGTCCCCCAAACTGTGAGGATTATGAATCTTAGGCACGAGAGTAATGGCAGTGGCATTTATGGGGTTGTAAAACTGACCTGAGGAGAAAAAATGTTGCACAGCTTCAGTCACCTCCGTTCCAACGATGTGCCAACTTTTTTGAAAGAAATAACTGTTGTAACCATCAGGTCCTGGAGCTTTATCACCATTGATGCTAAAGATAGCATTCTTGACTTCTTGGGCTGTAACTGGAGCATTCAGTATGTCTCTATCGTCTACCTTCAATTTAGGGCCAACATCTATGATTCTCTTTTGTATGGTCGCTCTATAGGAAGTGTTGGTTCCCAGTAAATCCTTGTAGTAACCGACAATGGCTTCTTTCACCACTTTGGGATCATCAGAGTTTTCCCCATTTTGTCTCTCAATCGAAGTGATTCTATTCCGAGCTCTTCTCTGCTTAACTGACTTATGAAAGTAGCTGGTATTTGAATCCCCCATTTGAATCCATCTTATTCTTGATTTTTGTCTGATAATGCTTTCTTCAGCATAAATAAGTTCCCTTAAATGCTGATAAATGCCCCTTTCCTCATCTTGCAGAATTTGGTTAAATGGATCATGGATGAGTCTACTCTGTAAGGAGGTCAACATCATTTTGTACTCTTCTATCTTTTGCTGGACGTCAGAGAAAAAAACTTTGTTGAGTTCTTGTAGCTTGGGTTTTAATAATTTGAGTTTGACCCAAACCCGGGCCATTGGAGGGCCATAACATTCATGCTGCCAAGCTCGCTCAACTGTGGAGAGAAACTCAGAATGGGCACACCAGGCATTAAAGAACTTGAAAGGAATATTACCACTATAGGAAGCTCTCGCAATAGATACCACAAGAGGAGAGTGATCTGAAATGCCTGCTGGTAAAACTTCACACTCAGAGGCAGCTAATGCATCTAGCCAGTTTCCATTAACAAATGCCCAGTCAATTTTCCTCCAAATTCGTTGCTCTCCAGTTTGATTGTTGCACCAAGTGTAGCGGCACCCATGGTTCTTTAACTCAAATAACTCTAGTCTCGATATCCAACTTTTAAACTGTTCCACCATGTTATTGTTTCCTTTATTGCAATTGCTATTTTCATTAAAAAAAAAAAAGTGGCGGAACCTCTACAATAGCAGTGAAAACAGAGTTGATAGCTTCAGAACCACTTTTCCAAGTGCCCAAGAGAGAGTAAACGTGGAAGGATGTCCCAATTCCAAAATGTTGAGTTAGAGATAGGTGAAGATATGTAAGGCCATGAAATTTTTATTTATTATGGAAACATTGGAAAAATTATTTTATTGAGAATCTTAGAAGTCAAGTTTTATGAGGATCCTCGGTACATAAATTACAGTTGAATTGGCCAAAATTTCTGGAAGTTGCCAGTGTATGAGATGTATCAACGGAGTAGACTTTGTTGTCTACTTTCTCAGACCTCATAAAGCTATTAAGTTGTAGTTTACATGGTTTATGTTGGTCTCTAGCATTTCAACAAAAAGTACTTTGATTTCCTTGAATGTATTTTGGAGTGGTGTATAAAATCTGACATGTTTTGTGTTTGTGGATTTTGGACCATTTGCAGCCAAATTTTTGGGTTGATGCTTTAGATGGATATAGTTTTTTTTTGTTATATAAACTATATGGTTTTCATATCCATTGTGGCTTCAAATGTACCCATAATTTCTGCTATTATTTGTGTTAAATGCTTTATACTTGCATTGAATATATATGTATTTTAAGTAGTGAGTGAGATGCTAAACAAATAGGAAATTTAACAATAATACATATATTTCTTTGATAAAATGTATTAATACAAATGTGTTTTTTAATCAAGAGTTTTACTATTTAAAATTTAAAGCAATAAAGATTATAGAGAATTTTGTTTTAATAAAATCTTCAATAATTCAATTTTTTATGAATTTTTAAAATACCGACTACAATACTAGAAAACAGAAATTTCAACAATAAACTCAAATTAAAAAAATACTTTCACCTATCAAATAATTTTTAAAAATTATAAAATTTTATATAATGACTTTTGTATATGTCTAGCTATTCTAATTTGAATTTTGTGATTTTTAAATAATTGTAAAATATTTTATAAAGTCACTTACAAATTATGTTCACATATCAAAATTGTTTGAGTTTCTCTAAAACAAAAATAAAAATATTTTTTATTTTATTTTATTAAATTAAATATCCCGAATAAATTATAAGTTTCACTTTCATGTGTCTAAAACATATCGGTTATTTAATACAATGGCTTTCAGGAATTATATTTATATTTTGTGATGTCTATTTCTTCGTCATGTATTATATTTATATTTTATTCATGTATTTGCAACTTTTAGTTCTTGGCTGTGTCTGCCTTTTTGCATTCAAAACTTTGATGTACTTAGATTAATGTTCGTGTGGTTTTAGATTCTTCCCCTTTTTTGGTCTAATCTAGTTGCTGACCATGATCCTGTTTTATTATTTTAGAAAAAAAAAAGAAGATATTTTCATGATGGAAGTACTGTAAGCTTTCTTGATACGGAAAACGCGTGATGCTATAGTATCTTTGTTTTCTATTGTGCTATAGTAACTAAAGAAATTTTTTGGCTACTGTTTTTCTTCTTTATCGGAAATGATTTTTGCATTTCAATCTTTGTTTTTACAACATCATTTCTACAATTTTGCAATACTCAGTCTGATGAAAATCTTGGATCTGACAAACTTTAGGCTTTTCTCATCTTCTCCGATTTTGTTTTCTCCGATCCGGCAATACTTGCAGCTTATGTTTCTATTTCTTCTCCTGCTGTGTTCCTACAAGTTGTCCCAGCCCGTGCAGTTCATGGTTTTCGGTGATCTTGGTAGCTTGCTATAGTTCCAGCGGGTGTTGTCTCAAGTAGCTACATAATCAGTTTGTGGATTGGTTGTCAACATTGGTGAAGTTTTGCTTTAACTTGACCTTCATTTTGTTTTTATTAAGCTTATTTTAGGATTATTTGAGATTTATGTTCTTCTTGAGATTATTCTTGGAATTCTATCGAGTGATATAGTATGTCTCTAAATAAGTAATTCCTAATTTAGAGACATAAACAATTTATGGTATAGCTCTTTTCTTTAGCTTTTTACTTTAATAGTGACTGTCGTGTGACTTTTTTAAAAAATACATTATTTTAAAAATTATGGAATTATTTTTGAATTTTTTTATTCTATTCATAAAAATTATCTATATACAAAATTTGATATAATAGCTTCGACCTTGTCCATTAATAGTGAGAGAACGAAATCCGAATAAATACAGATACTTATTATTGATAGAAAAATAAAGATCAAAACAAATAACTCTCATGGTCCAAAATAAAAAAAAAATAAAAAAGAATTTATGGTATTAAATACCTTGCGCCCATAAAAATTTGTCATTACATAGATAATGAATAAATAGGCATTAATATCATTCAAACTACCATTACAAAAGTGATTAGTATTTTTGACATTAAAAAAAATTATTCCTAGTGCGAGGAAAGATTTTTTCATGAGTGAATTTTTGATTTATTTAATTAGTCCTAAGTATTAATTAGTCCTTATTATGGGTTGGAGATGAATATGTAGAAGTAGTATACTGATAAAGATAGTTTTTTCCAAAATCAAAAGAGCGATTAGATTGAAAAAATAAAGAATTTCTAAACACTCTTTTATACTAAACATAAACCAATTAAATTAACATTAACAAGAAAATAAGAGGATAGAGAATTCGGTGATGAGTTGACCCATTTTTAAGGTATCTACTTTTTTTGTACTACGTTTAATTAGTGCAAAAGAGAAACAACTAGAAATAAGTAATGAGAAGCCTGCGATACTTGCAAAAAAATCATTCGCTTTGATTTTATCAAATGCTCTAGATATTGTCATGCTTCCCTCACAACTTCCTCTATCGTGTTTCAAATGTGATCAGATTTTTATTAAAATTGATAAAGAAGAATACAAGAATCGCCTTAATGAAAGAAAATATAATCTTATAGGACGAATGGTTTTAAAGAAGGGTTCACCATATATTAAGGTAGATGATCTAAAATTGGGGCTCCAAAAATTGTCAAATCTTACATATAAATGGAACCTTTTTCCACTTCCAAAAGGATTTTATGTACTTTATGTTAAAGATAATGCAGATATGCAACATGTTTAAGGTGGTGGTATTTGCATGCTAAATTCGGTATCTTTTCGACTTTACCAGTGGCAGCTAGATTTTGGTCCATACACTACTGAAATCCACAGGAATTCTCAAGTATGGATTCGAATCTATGGTCCAAGTTAAGAGTACTAGAGCTCAAAGATTTTAATGGATATTGCAAGAGGTGTTGGTTTGCCATTGCAACTAGATAGATCTACTAGAGAAGGAGTTTATAGATTCTATACTAGAGTATTTATTGAGGTTGATGTTTCATGCCTTTGCCATAATTTCTAACACTAGAGAGAGAAGGCTTTGATTTTCAAGTAGAGATTTATGATACAAATTTGCCACCCAAATGTTCTGGTTGTGAAAAAATTGGGCATGACATTTCCAAATGTTGACATCAAATTCATGGTTGTACAGTTAGCCAAAGAGTGAAGAAAAATGGGTTCAACAAAAAAGCAAAGAAAATAGGGATGGATCAATAGTCTTCTTGAAGGATTCAAAACTAGGTAGAGTTTCTAGTCCATCCCCAACTACAATGCCTGCTCATGCAAAAAATATAGATAACTTGATTGATGTAGACTTTATTGGGATTGATAATTAAGATAAAACAGTTCAGCTTCAATAGAAACTTGATATTAAAATGAATGGTAGGATTAAAGATCAAAAGGGCGAGGACAATGATGATGTTTCACTAAAAAATCCAGAAAATACTCGTATACAGGATATGCATACTAGAAATAAGGATGTAGAGGAGAATGATAACATGCACAGTGCTCTAGAGATTACATATATGATGGAAAAGCAGAGTCTACTGAATTGTGATGATTAGGAGGTTGGGGTTTTTGTTTTAAAAGATAAAGATGATGCGAGTATACTTGATACATATATTCAAAAGACTGTTAACATTTTAACTAAGCCGTCAACTGATGATGGCTTTGAGATAGTTATGTCTCACAAAAATAGATTATGGGAAAAGAAAAAGGGCATTGAAGTGATATACACCTCCGAAATGATAAAGATCCTCTATTGAAAGATTCGTGGGGTGGCCAACTCTCATTCTTATAATGAATTAGGCAACTTGTGCTATCTGTATAAATATTTATTTGTGGCTATCAGTGAACCTATGGCATCTTTTGATTCAATTCTTGAAACTTATTGGTTATCTTTACATCTTTCTTTGGTTGGACATACAAAAAATATTCTTCCAACGATGTGGGTTTTTAAAAGTAATTTAGCAGTAGGAGTGGATGTTATTACAACTAGTTCTTAGCATTTTACTGTTAGAATATCCATTGATTCTCATGTTTGTCACTTGTCCTTTGTTTATGCAACTTCTTAATATGTACAAAGACGAGAGTTTTGGTATAACTTACACATGAATCATTGTCAGTCTCCTTGGTTTGTGATTGGTGATTTTAATGCTATCTTGGGAGTCCATGAACAACAAGGAGGCAGTTTTCCAGGCCTATTATTGTACTCAGATTTTAGAGATTTTATTGATTCTTGTTAGCTTATTGAAATTCTTTCTTTAGGATTATTTTTCACTTAAGCAAGGACAACAACAACTAGTATTCATATTGTAAGAAATTTGGATAGGGCTGCATTTTGATAAGGGTCTCAGAGGATTTCCTTGAAATAGAGGCAGCAACAAAATTAGAGGTTCTTTATACTACATGAAGACAGGCTACATTTTGGCATGACCGAGCTAAATTAAAATGGCTCAAGGATGGAGACAAATGCACCAAATTCTTTTACTGCTATGCCAAATCGCATATGGCTAAATCACAACTAAAAGGGCTCCTGATTAATGCCACTTAAAGTGATAACATATAAGAGGTGACTGATTATATTGTGGAGTACTATAGACAGCTATATGCAGAAGTTGCAGTTGACACCACTAGAGTTTCTTAAGTTTGTAACCATATTCCTTCTTTTTTTTTTAGATTCAGATAATTAAACCCTAACCATTATCCATTCAGAAGAGGAAGTGAGGTTGGCTACTTTTTCATTAGACCCTTCTTGTGCTCCAAAGCTAAACGGTTTTACTGGTATGTTCTTTTAGCATTATTGAGTGATTATTAAAAGGGATGTAGTTCTAGGTATTCAGTAATTTTTTAGCCAAAATTTCATGCTTCCAAACTTGAACTCAATTTTTATAGTACTAATTCCTAATATGAATGATGTAGTTTCAATTAATCATTTTACGCAATAGATTTGGCAAATGTTTTCTTCGAGATTATTACTAAGATTATTGCTAATAGATTAGTAGTCTTAATACATAATTTAGTCATGCAGAATCAGATGGCATTTATTTGTGGTATGCATTTTCATGACTGCATCTCTATAGTGTTAGAGGGGGTTAATTTATTGGATAGGTAAGTTATTGGAGATAATATTAGAATGAAGCTAGATATGGCTAAAGCCTTTAATACAATTAGTTGAGATTTTCTTATTGAAGTTCTTAATTGTTTTAGCTTCAACAAATAATTGTTGGCATAGTTTTCTACAGCACCTTGTTGTATAGTTTCAAGGTATATCTTTAGCCTAGTTCCATTCTTAAGCAATTGAATAGTTGGGCTTAGGATTTTATTATCTTAGGGGATCATTGTTCTTATAAGATGAATTTAATGTCATGGAATAAACTTGGCATGCCAAATAAGGCTGATGGGGTAAGTCCCTATAGATTGGACTTACTTAATAAGGCTTGTCTACTCAAAGCTCTTTGGGACGTACACCTAGTGGATTTTATATGCTCAAACATTTTTGAGAAAATGGTATAATTTTTGTGATGCAAGTAAGTGATACCTTAACTCTTCTCTTTCGAATGGTTTTAAATCTATTTTCTCCTATTTTCATCAGGGGACAAAATGAATCATCGGTGATAGGAACTTCAATTAATTTTTGCTATGATAAATGGTTAAATGAACCTTTTTTTTTTCTATTGGTAGACTACACTTAGAAGGTATGGCGAAAGAAATAATTAAGGAGGGACAATTAAGGATTCCAAATTCCTTTTACTCTATTTCCATATTTAAAGGAACATTTCAATGATGTTATTCTACCAGCTAATGGTAAGGCTGATAAGTTTATTTGGATTTCTGCTAAAGATGAAATTATTTCTTTAAAAGAGAGTTATACTTTTATCAAAAGTCTCAGAATAACTGATTCAATTTTATTATCTATTTGGCATAGTTTTTTCCCACTTAAAATTTTTGTATTCATGTGGCGTTTGTTTCAAAATCTTCTTCCTACTAATGAATTATTATGGTCTTGAGGTATTTGTATTATTCCAGTTTGCTTATTTTGTATATGCGAGACTGAAACGGTGAACCACATTTTTGTACATTGCCCCTCCAATTTTGGAGCTTTGGTATTGGTTCCCATGTATGTTTAAACAAAATCTTCCTTTGATTAGAACCGTTATAGAATTATAGAAAGTGATTTTATCAAAAACATGTAGCCCTCAACTTTTAAATCTATGGAAGTTGTTGGCTGTTATTTGTTCAATTTGATTTAGGGAAGTCAAAATTGCCTTAGATTTGATAATCGGAGTTTCAATTCCTTTGGTATGAAGGACAAATACCTTGCTCATATTCGTTACTTTGTACATTTTGCCCTGGGTTTGCATTTAGTAATGATATTCCTATCTTAAACCAGTTGGGTATTGCCATTAATTTGAGACATGCTCCAAAAATTACTATTTTGTTTTAGAATTTCCCTCCTAAATGGTGGATTACGATTAACACGGACGAACTTTTAAAAAGGTAACCTATCTTTGACGGCTTGTGGAGGAGTCTTCGGAGATGAGGTGGGTTCTTTTTTATGAGGCTTCTCTTGTCCCTTAGAAATTGAGACAGCCTACTATACAAAAATAATGGGGGTTATCTTAGTTTTGGAGGTTGCTACTGCTAACGGATTGTATAAGACTACTAACGGATTGCATAAGATAATTGTGAAGTTTGACTCTAATTTAGTCTTCGACCTTCTTTCTAAGTCCACATTATGTCCTATAGGAAATCTTCACAATAGTTGACAATGTTATAGGATAATATTGATATCTTGCAATTTAGATTTAATCATACATTTAGAGAGAACAATGCAGTGGCAAATAAACTGGCAAATCTCAGGCTACAATTTGATGATTTTACATGATAGTTACGATTTCCTTTGAAATGAGTTATATGCTCTTTCAAGATGCAAATGGAATCCCTGGTTATAAGTTTTATTAATATTTCATTTTTAGCTGAGGTTTTACCCTTTTTCTTCTATTGTACTATTTTGTACCTTTTTATGTGTTTTTGTTAAGGGTAATGTGCTTTAATCTTTTTCATCTTTATAACTCTTTCTTTCATTAATAGATTTGTGGCATTGTCAAGTTTTCCTTAAAAGAAATATATAGAGATCAAATTTTAAATGGATAAATATGATGTCTGTATGTTGCCACAACTCACTTTTTCATATTTGTAAAAACTCTTTAAGGGCTTTAAGAAGAGCCAATGAACTAGGTCTACATTTGAGATTGTAGATTCTAATTTCTTTCATATTCTGATTCTGCTTACAAAATAATAACATTATTCTACATGCTTTCAAACACCAGGGAAATCAACAGATATGTAGTTATCAAAGAAACTTTGGCAGCTGTGTTTTTGCAGCACTCACTGATTCAGATTATATGCTACTAAGGTTAGTCACTGATTCACTTATGTAGATTATTTCATAAATGATCAAAGATACCTTTTACACTCGTAATTGTCTTGTGTTGCAAATTTTTATGATTATGAGATATATGATTTCGTTGAGTTACCATGAGATAGACTGATTAATATTCGGTTCTTTGAGTTCATGGCTTTTTAATGGAAGTGTTTGGATTGATCGTAACAGTTGTCAAGTGTTTTTTGTTGCTTATTCAGGTGGTAGTGACTAATCTAGTTATACCACATAAACTCCACCTTGCTAGTATATAAAAATGAGAAGTTGAGAAGATTCTCCAAATGAAGAGAGCAGAAGCTGAAGACTATGTGATTGACAGTCCCAGTAAACACCTGCAAGATATGGATACCCCAGCTAGCAGCAGCCAAGCCCCGATAATTTTCAGAGAGCCTTTACTAGCAATACGAGTCTGGGGGCTTCATAGTAATGCATATAAGAAGAGTCATGGAGGCTTTCATATATTAGAATATATTTTACAATTTATTTTGGTAACATTTAGATGTGCTTATAGAATTATAGTACTTTTTTAAGACATAAATTAAGATGCTTGTATTGGTTATGAAACTTAGTTTAGATGCTTTAACAATTGTAATTTTATTTATTTAAATAAATAAAAATATATTTACTTAGATGTGGTATTTATGTATAGAATTGAGTTTAAAAATAAATTTAAAATTCTAGTCCAATAATTCAAATTTAAAAATATTAAAAAAATGTTTTAAATTAAATATAAAATCTCTAATACAATAATATTAGTGAAATATTGATAGCATAATGTTAGTGATTTGCTAATACCACAATATCAATAATTCACTGATATCATGGTATTAATATTTCAATGATACTATGATGTCAGTATTTCAATGATACTATGATGTCAGTATTTCAATGATATTGTAGTATTAGAGAATCACTGATACTACGATATCAACGATTTACAAATACAACTGTATTAAGAATTCACTGACACTATAGATAGTGTCTATAAAATTCTGATTGGAGCAACACTAATACTATTTTAGCATTATTAAATGCTATTTTTGTAAGAGTGACTACTTGTAATGAAACACTATAGGTGAATGCAAATCTATTATAAACTATCTATCAATTTCTTCAAGCTATCACCATATATATCAGAGGCTAGACCTAACAATGATATGATAACAATTCCAACACCATGAGCTTTTTTATTTCTTGTACCAGCATTCACGCTTTTTCTCTCTTCTTTTGTGTCCTCAAGTCCTGTTTTGCTTCCTCTTTCATATCCCACACGTCCTAGATTTCTCCATACGTGTCCTACACTTTTTAGACTTCTTGTGACTCTCCTCTTTGGTATACATCTCAATTTTTGTCCATATAAAATTGTTGAATCACCAAATCTCCAACAATTAGTATAATTAATTTATTTTAAAATAGATGTATATATGATAAAATTCTATTAAATAGATGTACCAATCTTCATAAAAGCACACATAAATTTTATTGTCAATAATAGAATGCCACACTACATCATAAACATATTGGGAAACTGATTTCACCATTGACCTAGTCCTGTCCCATTATTGACAAAACAAGCAACACACTAAATGAAAATTAACTGAGCATGACCTCCACTGAGCCACTAAAGGTGGTACTTACTCCTTCCACACATATTATTTAGTCTTTATTATTGGCAAACTTTATAAATAATTATATACGTTTTCCCGGCTAGGATTATTTAGTAGAACTAGGAGGATCTGAAATATAATCCTCCAGTTTCCAAGAGCTATTATCCAATTAACCATGCCTATGGTCTTCACTGTCCACCATTACTTGGCACCCCACATTTAGTCTTTAAAAGATCTAATTCTTTGTTCACAAGTGCAATATCACGATCAACCACCAAATTAAATTTATCATCCCTTGTGTCCTTGTAACTCCATGTAGATAATTCTCCAAATTAGCAGTGACAATTTTCAACTCTTTTCCCATATCAAAGTAGACAATAAGAGGGGGAAGATGACGAACAATGTCGTTGGCGTTTCTTATGCGCAAGAGATGAAGTTTTTCGAGTCCTTCAAATACAGTATCAAAGAATAAGTCTCCAACCTTAGGGCTAGCAAATACAAATGCTGTGACCATGCATCCGGTGTTTGAGCCTGTGGGCTTGTTAAATTTATTGGCAACTATGTCAATTGCGTTCAGTGTTGCAAGAGCGGAGCCCATGCTAAGGCCCGTTATAGTAATACTGATTTCCTCATCCTTATATTTATCAACCAACGTCCTAACCACACCCAGTACCTACTTATACAAGAAAACACATTACAACATTAGAATAACACAATAACGTTAACCAATAATATAAATAAATTTGGTATGAAATTGAAGATCATTTTGTTCCACGTTTTAATTCTCTCTATTTTCATATTTTTACTAATATAATAATTCTTTTAATTGGGAAGATCATCTTATTAGAAAACCTGTTAAACCGTCTCAATTTTTCTTTCCAATTATCTGCTATGCCACCCATCACTCTTGCGAGGATAACCATAAACATGAACGTAAGTGGCGCATGCAGCTTGTCAATATGAGCACGAGAAATTTTCTAATTAGGGAAGTGTCGGCATGTGATAAAATATAAACATAAAGTTATTCTTAGGGCGATGTAAAATATATATGAACTTGGACGGATGCATTTTAATTTTTATGAATAAAAACACGTTTTCCTTTTTTACCAAAAAAAAAAACAACCAAACAAGTTTTCCTTTATTTGCAAAATATTTTGTTAATATAATAAAAATTTTGGAATGGCCCAATAATAAAACAACGCCGTTTCATTTACACAAATAAAAAAAAAAAAAGAATTTATCCATAAATTTTGTCAACCAATCAATTTATGTCACATTAATTATTTTACTTATTCGTAATCTTATCAACTAATAATTTTGTGTTATGTCCTTTACAAAATTTATTCTTATCTTCACATGTACAAAATTGAGATACATAATAAACTTATTATAGTAAATATAAAATAATAAAATCTATCCTTATCGTCACATGTACAAAATGCGAAATTTAATATTACTAAGAATCAATCACACTAACAAAAGCCAAGGACATAATCCACTTGTATTTAGACAAAAGCATCTTTGTCATTTAAGTATTTTTCCAACAAAACGTGTTAAATAAAATGTACGTCAATTTTGATATTACTTTTCAAAGACTCACAAAAGTAGATGACAAAAAATTTCCGATGCGTCCCATGATTAGCCTGTGAAAGAACCATTTTTTATTTTATTTTTTAGTTGGAAAGCACTTTTTTATCATTTAAATATGCTTTCAAGAAAATTACTCGATTCGTTTTCAACTTAAATAATATTCACGTCGCCTTATAAGCGACTCAATCCATATTGATTTTGATAATTTTCAAAACAAGAGGCTCATTATATTGATAATAAAAAATTTCTGATTTGGATAACTTTCAAAAATAAGAGGTTCACTAAATTTATAATAAAATTCATAACAAAAATAAAATTTAAATAATGATATAACTGAAATAAGAAAATACTCTTATTAAAATAAATATATAAAGTAAGACTCAATTAAAAAATCTTAAAATGTTTTATCCAATTGTTTATGTCCTATAACAATTCTCATATTCCCTCCAAATTAACTCATCTTCAAGTTTTATTGTGAGCAAAAGCCTATCAAGAGAATGGAACTCATAGTATAGTGTAATGTCTTTTAAAGCATCAAAATAGTAGCGCTTATCATTTATCTTCTTTGCAACTCGAAACTAACTAAATCACATCCTTTTATGGCGTCTTAGTAGTGACTTTTTGCACCAATTCATTATCATACGAGAGAACTGCCATTAAACCTGTTTTAACATTTTCTATATGTTGCTTAATATGATTTACAAGCAATTTTTCCTTTTTAAACACATCTTAATTAAGAATTATTTTCTTGCCTTCGATGTAAATAGGTGGAACCATATTAATGTTGGCTTAAAATAAAAAAAAAATTTGTTTATAAAAAATAAAGGCAGCTGAAGTCAAATCGTTTTGTTCATAATTACATGTATAGAGATAGAAGATTATCTCAATTCCTTATTATAACAAATCTTGAATTGACTGGCTGCAATCTTCTATACTATCTTCAATCTTTAAACTCAACACGTGTGGACATGTAGATCTTTCTTAATCTCTAAAAATACTAATACTTAAATCTGAGAGAATGGTAATAATTAATTTTTTTTCCATGTAAGAATATGTAAAAATAATTTTTTTTCGTTATGATTGTTGAACCCTTATACTTCATACATTCCATATATATATAAATTTTCCTTAGGTATTTAGAATTAGATTAGAATTAGAAAATTATAGTTTGATTAGGATTTAAGCTAGTAAATAGACTATAAGACCTATGAGCTTCCTAACTCCAGCTTAAAAGGCTTAGTCCTTATTATTTCATAATATACAAATTCTTCTAAATTAACTCCAAGCTATTCCACTAAAAGTCAAGAGTTGTACTTTAGTAACCCATGTTATAAAGTAAAAGCCTATTTAATTAAAATTTCTTTTAATTAAATTGGATGATCTTTAGACTAATAATAACTACTTAATTAACCCTTTAATTGATGTTCATAATTAAAGTTAGGCCATGAAACAAATGTCTTGCCTCTTTAATTACTTATTTACCCCTAAGTCGTTGAATGCTCTAATGATTACTTTTAATGTGTCTATATTTGTAAATAAATATTATTATTCAATAATTAATTTATTAAATAAACCGTGGCCACATATTCTAATGATCAAGTACTGAAACATCTTAGATGGACATTAATTATTAGATTCCATCTTGCAAATATATATTCCTACGACCCATGAAATAATATCTCCAAACTATCAAGGTTTTGACCATTTATATGGATCTCACTCCGTGATAACTCAAAAGATACAATGCATAAATGTAAGTTCATTACTTGCTCAAGATTAAGATCAATAAATCATAATAAAGCTTTTGTGAATTAAGATCTACAGCATTTAGTTTACCAGATCGAAATTCATAGTAGTCCCGTTTAATGTAACATATACATTAGTTTTTTTACTCGAAGTCTCTACTTCGATGATCAAGGTAAATCATCCGATATAAGAAAGAGAAAAACTACAATCTTACATAATAAAATATCATTTTCATTAATGGTTGTGAACTAAATTTAATTTATAAAAAACTTGTGATCTATACCCTCTGTATTAGCATCATATGTCTAATACATAGATCACATACTTTATAAGTATAGGTTCATCAATGTATGCTCAATTATATATATAAATAAACTTTATTAATCAAATAAAATATTATTTCACATGCTTTAAGGGCATAAATAACATTCTATGTCTAATAATCTCTCACTTGCCCTAAAGCTTGTCGAGTAACTATTGAACCCCTATATTATTCATATGTGTTTCAAAACTCTTTGCTAGCAATGACTTAGGTGAATAGATCCACTAGAATATCCGTTTACGAAATCTTAGATATCATAACCTCACCATTTTGTACACAATTCCCTTACCAAACGTTATTTCCTCTTAATGTATTTTAAACTCTTGTGGTATTCGGTTCCTTAGCACTAGGCACCACTACCAGTTCCATAAGAAACTTGCAGAGCTATACAACCTCTTTTGTAGCTTCTGACGTAGCTACATATTCAGCTTCCATGGTAGAGTCTGCGATGCATGATTGCTTTACACTCCTCTAACTTATAGCCCCACCACCTAACGTAAACACATATCCTAAGGTAGATCTCCGAGTATCCTTATCTGCTTGAAAATCTGAATCTGTATACCTAATATGTATAAGATCCTCACTAAAATACATGAGCATATAATCTTTCGTTCTCCGAAGGTACTTAAATATATGTTTTTTTTTATCCTAGATTAGATTGATATCTGCTGACCATGCCGATTGTATAGCATTGCATACATGAGACTTCCTATTACTGATGCATAAGGAATTCCTCTTATGTGATCTATCTCTTCAAGAGTTTTGGGACATTGATTCTTGAATAGATCAATTCCATGTCTAAAAGGAAGTGATCTTTTTTTGGATTCATGCATACTGAGCCTAACCAAAATTTTGTCTATATATATAGCTTAAGATAAAGCTAACATTCTATTTTTACGATCTCGCAATAGCTTAATTTCAAGGATGTAACTAACTTCACCTAAGTCATTCATATCAAATTAGTTAGATAGCCAAATTTTAACTGATGATAATGCTCCTACATTATTTCCAATTAGTAGTATATCACCTACATACAAGACTAGAAGAACCACCAACCGCCCATCTATTTTCTTGTAAACACAAGGTTCATCAGAATTTTAATCAAAATCAAATGATTTGATTGCCTGATCAAATCTGATATTCCACGATCTAGATGTTTATTTAAACCTATAGATAATTATTTGCACTTTACAAACCATATGCTATTGACCTATAGCTATAAAACCATTTAGTTGTATCATATAGATAATATCTTCAAGATTGCCATTAAGAAAAGCAGTCTTGACATCCATTTGCCAAATCTCATAATCAATATTTGCTGTAATGAATAAGAGAATTCTAATAAACGTAAGCATGCCTTCCGGCGAAAAGGTCTCCTTATAATCGATACCTTTTTTTCTGAGTATACCTTTTAGCAACAAACCTAGCTTTAAAGGTTTTCACCTTCCCATCTACCCTTCTCTTTTTATTGTAGACCCATTTACACCCTATGAATTTTTATCCCTTTAGAGTTTCCCTACAAGTTCTCAGACTTTATTGAAATACTTGGAATCCATTTTTGATTTCATAACTTTATGCCAATGGTTTGCATCTTTATCAACCATTGCTTTATCGTACTAGTGAGATCTAGTTCATGCTCATTAGAGATTGCCTGAAAGGACTCTCCAATTAACATGTATTTAGTTTGACGTCTAATAATCCTCTCACTATAACGAAGTACTGGTGGTTGTTGTTCTGTAACTAGCTCTGGTTGGTTATTATGATCTGGATTGAGAATTAACTCATTAACTTTATCAGGCATAATATTAAAGTTCCTAGATAACTCATCAAGAATTATCTTACTCCTAAGCTTGAAGTCTTTCATATAGTCTTCTTCAAGAAAGATTGCATTAGTTTTAACTAATATTTTCTTATCTTGAGAACTATAGAAAAGACTTTCTCTTGTTCTTTTAGAATAGCCAACAAACAAATAAATGTGGTTTACGTCCTATCCACATTTCCAGAGGTATTGTAAGGACCGCCTTAGATAGAATTAAGTTAAGAAGATAGATGGCTATTTCTAAGGCATAACCCCATAATGAGATGGGTAAAGTTGAAGAACTCATTATTGACTTCACCATTTCAAGAAGAGTTCTATTTCTCCTTTTTGCTACACCATTTTGCTAAGGTGACTATAGTGTAGTCAATTGGGATAATATCCCATTGTCTAACAAATAGGTCATGAACTCATTATAAAGGTATTCGCCACCTAGATCAGATCGAAGTGCCTTTGTGTGTTTTTCTAATTGCCTTTCCACTTCTTCCTGAAACTCTTTGAATTTATCAAATGTCTCAAACTTGTAGTACTTTAGGTACATATAACTGAATCTAGAATGATCATCAATGAAAGTGATGAAATATTCATAACCTCCCCTGGCTTATGTACTCATGGGCCCATACATGTTAAAGTGCACTAATTCTAACATTTCAATGGCTTTATTATCTTTAGTATTAAAGGATCTTCTGGTTATTTTTTCTTCTATACAGGATTCACAAATTGATAATGGTTCAATATCTAATGAACCCAAAGGTCCATCTTTGATCAGTCTTTGGATCCTATCTAGACTAATATGACCAAGACGTAGATGCTAATATGTTTGATTAATAGGAGTCACTTTAATACTTGTATGGTGATTAGATTCATTATTTAATTTTGTATCAAGCAGTGAGTTAATTTTAGGAAATATACAGTATAAACTGTTAACTAGTGTACTGGAATATATAAACGACTTATTTCTTTTGATTACCATAGTTTAGTCAAATTAATAGAATATAAAAAGTTATTCAAATAACTAACTGAAATCAATTTGCGTTTAAGTTCTAGTACTAACAAATAGTCATCTAATATTAAAGTCCTAAAACCATCAAAATAAAGACAAACTCCCACTACCTTGGTTGCAACAATTGCACCATGTTTTAGCCTAAGACTGATCTCTCATTCATTGAGTGATTTGGTTTCTTAAAACCCTTACAACAAATTGTAAATTTGATTAGCGGCTCTAGAATCTATTATCCAGAAATCTGTAGAGTCAACCACTAAACATGTCTCCATGAAAAGAATATTACTAGAAGATAAGCTGTCTTTTTAGCTACTAAAAACTTAACTAAATGACAGTTTCTCTTCCAATGCCCTTAAATGCCACAATAAAAATATTTTTCTTCATGCCTCACTATCTTTTTATAAATTTGCACAAATTTTGATTTAGATGCTTTCTTTGGTTTGTTCTTCTTCTTCTAACTACTCTTTCCCTTATGATTGAGACCAAAAGATGAAGATTGGCCCTTTAGTCAAGTGACTATTATAAGCATCTATTTCATCTTAGAATGCATTTTTATTAGGTTTTAGAGGGCATTTATTAGTCAAAGCATATCTGTTCCTTTTAAATGTAAGTTCAATATCTAAGTTCCTTTCGCAATCCACATAAGTATTCCCAGACAACTTGTTTTAGTTTAGGATTAATACTAGTAGGTTGAATAAAGACATAATTCTGAAAAATAAATTCATTCATGAGCATACATTATCTAATAGCATATGTAACCTTTGCATTAATGTATGAAATGTATTTATGTAGAACTTTTTAACTATATTATGCATCGATATTCTAATTTTTATTCAGAATACGCCTCTGTAAGGTGGTCGTATCCGTCATAAATCAGACCAATACCATACTAATTTATTATTATTATCTCGATATCTCATATCAAATAATAATAAATTATCGATTCTTTAACCCTTAGATTTAATTGACAAGAACTTCATAGGGAGGATATTAATCAACCTAAGTTGAGTGCATAACTATTATTTCAATCTTTTATATTTTTCAATTAAAAAAGCCATCGTAGGGTAATCAGTTTCGCATAAGTTCTATATTGGATCTTATCATTTAGGAAACTCTTATCTAGTAACGAGTTCTGATTAATACCCTTTGTAAGAAGCTCACGAGATTTGAAGCAAGACATTAATCTACATTACTATAAGACCAATAATGGAGGCCATGGGTTTTATACCTAAAGCTCTATCTCACTCAATATTTTAATTCTTAGAGTTTTTAATTAATTTATAAAATAACGTTCTACTCATTAATATCTAATTTTATTTTCACAAAATAATTAATAAGGTCACGTTAAATAATAAAGTAATACAATATTAAAAATATGATAATAATATTATCCTAATCTCATTAGAGTATTAATGTCGTACAATATGATATATTTTATGTATGGACATGTGAATGTGGCACTTTTAATCTATATGACATGTTTTTCATTCAATCAATTAAGTAGATAAATAAATAACCCATAATTCATGGATTTTCATAGAAAGAAATATATTTACAATTAAGCTTAAATTCTTTAAAGTATTCCTTGAAGTCAATTTTGGCTCTTCCATAATGTTATCCCCTCTTACATGTTTTGTTTTATAGGCTTCTTAATTTTCTTTGGTCCACTTATTTTAAAAATAAATTAGGCATATTTTAGACTTAAAATTTCTTTGGGCCTTCTTAAAAAAATTTAAAATAAATATTTTTAGACCCAATAATTTTAATAAAATAACCCAAATAAAATTTTAGAAAATTTGTACCAAAATTAAAAGGAGTTTAAGCTAACTTTGAATTTGTAAATACCCAAAATTAGTCCAAAAATAAATTTGAGTACCTATTGACAAATATCTCAAAGTTTTCTAGTCAAACTATGATTACCCAAGTCCTGGAGGGGGCTGAATAAAAATGAAAATTATGTTAGAACCTATTTGCACAATTGACAAACTTTTAAGGGTCTATTGTACAACATGCAAACATCTTGACCAAAAGCAAAATTATTTATAATGAGGAGGGGACTATGTGAGAATTTTTAGATGAACCCTAATTATCTCATCCTCGTTGCGCCTCTCCTACACTTTCTTTGCCTTTTCTTTTTTTTTTGTTTTACGTGTTTCTTTTTTTTTAAATTCGTCCTTTTTTATTTTTTATTTATTAGAACTAAAGTATAATAAAAATATATATTATTTAGATTGTATATCAAAACCCTGAGCCATTTAATTAGCTTAAAAAAAATACTAAAGAATCACCAAGAATTAATAACCATAAATTATTATGGGCATAACCATTCATCACATAATTAATAAAAATAATAAATATAGATAAAAAATGCAATTGGTGCCATAATAATCAATTGCTACCACACATAAAAATAATTTATACATGTAATATGAAATAAGGCGGTTATGATACCAGTTGTTGGTTTAAAATAAAAAATTTCTACTTATAAAAAAATAAATGCAGCGGAAGTCAGATCATCTTGTTCATAATTACATGTATATGAATAAAAGTTTATTTAAATTCATTGTTATGGCAAATCTTGAATTGACTGGCAACAATCTTTTATATTATCCTAAATCTTCAAACTCAACGTGTGTGGGCATGTGAATCTTTGTTTATTTCTAAAAACACTAATACCCAAATTTGACAGGATGGCAATAATTAAATTATTTTTTCATGTAAGAATATGTAAAAAACAAATTCTGCTTATGGTTGTTGTACCCTTTACTACTATATACATCCCATATATATAGAAATCTCTCTTAGGTATTTAGAATTAGATTAGAATTAGAAAATTAGAGCTTGATTAGGATTTGAGCTAATAGAGAGACTATAAGACCCATAGGCTTCCTAGCTCCTACTTAAAAGGCCTAATCCTTATTATCTCATAATATACTAATTCTTATAAGTTAACCACAGGCTATTACACTAAAAGCCAAGGGATGTCTAGTAACTCATGTTATAAAGTAAAAGCCCATTTAATTAAAATTCCTTTTAATTAAATTGGGCTTGATCTTTAGACTAATAATAACTACTTAATTAACCCTCTAATTGATGTCTATAATTACTTATTTACCCATAAGTCTTGCCTCTTTAATTACTTATTTGCCCTTAAGTCGCTAAATGCTCTAATGATCATTTTTAATGTGTCTATATTTGTAAATACATTTACAAATAAATATTATTATTCAATAAATAATTTAATGAATAAACCGTGGCCACATATTCTAATGATCAAGTACTATAAACAGCTTATCTGGACATTAATTATTAAATTCCATCTTACAAATATATGTTCCTACGACTTATGAAATCATATCTCCAAGTTATTGAGGTTTTGACCATTTATATGGATCTTACTCCGTGATAACTCAAAAGGTACAATGCATAAATGTAATTTTATTACCTGCTCAGGATTAAGATCAATCAAACTTATTAAAGTTTTTGTGAATTAAGATCTATGACATTTAGTTAACTAGATCCAAATTCATAGTAGTCCCGTTTAATGTAACATATACACTAGTTTTTCTACTCAAAGTCTCTACTTCGATGATCAAGGTAAATCATCCGATATAAGAAAGAGAAAAACTACAATCTTACATAATAAAATATCATTTTCATTCATGGTTGTGAATTAAATTTAATTTATAAAAAATTTGTGATCTATACCCTCTGTATTAGCATTATATGCATAATACATAGATCACATACTTTATAAATATGAAAAATGTATACTCAATTATATATATAAATAAACTTTATTTATCTAATAAAATATTATTTTACATACTTTAAGGACACAAATAACATTATATGTCTAACAATTAATTATTGGTGGATCCTCTTCAACTAGAGCCTCTTTTGAGACCTCAAGTACATTTTTATTAACTTTAAAATTTTCAAGTACAACTTCCTCTTCTATATGTGAAACATGAATTTCATTCGAAAAATAATGATGTCTTTCCTCGTTAGGGTCAATTTTTTTCCTCATTAGGTGATCTTTTTGTTGTTTCCTTATGGATTCTCTTTTTTATTTGCAATTTCATTTGTAAAGCTTCTCTTGACCGCGTCAAAGAAATAACGGATAGGTATGAAGAAATTCTTTCTTCTATATCTAAGAGTTATAATCTATAAGGAATATTAAAGGTATTTTAATATACCATATCTCACATGGAATAGAATTATTCCATCCTAAGGCTTTATATATAATTTCTTTACTATAGTTGGTAACAATAAAAGCCCAAAGTATCCCTGCACACGAGAACAGGCCATGACAAGTCTAATTCGAGAATTCATCATGGAAACCATTTAATTGAATTTATCACGCAGGGGAATTGAAAAGGGCTCAGCGTTGAAACACCAAAGATTTTCTCAAAAAATCAGTATCATATATTGTTGACGTCGATGAATCTATCTCGGCATAATCACAAGGAATAATATGCCTTTCAGTATGTCATAAAGTCTTGCATTCATCTTTCCCTTATTAAAGTCGTAATCTTTGTAAGTGGTTCCACAAAACATAGCATTGGCCTCGTACTCGAAAGGACGCATTTTGCACAAAATTCTTCCATTTTATTAAATTAATTTTTCTAAAAAATTTGTTTATATTATTTTACCAAAGTAAATATTCATTTATATTTTTTACTTTAATAATATAAAATTAACTTTTATTTACAATTTTATATACACATATATTGATAATGAGTTTCTTTAAACTCCTAGTGCTCAAGTAATAAAACATATTTGTTAGTTATATTATATCACAAACTTTTTATAATAATTTATGTTTACTCTCTTTGAATTTTTTTTTTTTTGGTTGTGAGTTTTGTCAAACATTCAAACTTTTACTCATATTTGTTTATTTCATATTTATACATATTTTAAAGTAAAATTGGTGTTTAATCCAATTTATTTTTAATATATTAAAGTTAATAAAAGATGAATTATATACTTTGAGACATCATTGAGCACAACTTCAATAATGTATTATTTTTTATTATTGTTATTTTTTTGTTATATATGACATTAATATTGTAAGCTTTGGCGTATATTTTTCCATTTAAGATATATTTGTAATTTTTTGATAAACATTTTTTGTCATCCCATTACAATCTATAAAATAATAGCACTTGAGGGCTTGTCCCAGCGACAACCCCTGTGCACCTTCCTGGCCTAGACCAGGGGTTTGCGACCATGTGGATGCTAAGGTAGTATAAGTTTTTCTCTCGTCATGTGAGAATTTTATAGTCCGTGTGAGGTGTGCTCAAAATTATACATGTTATTTTTTATGATCCTGGCAGTGTAATTAAATGTAAATGTCAATAATGAGTCTGATGTAATATCAATAGCTATGAGAAAAAGTGATTAAAAATGATACAAGAGTTGATTTTCAAGCCAAGCAAATGAGTAAAAAATATAAGACAAAACAACACTTCAGTGCCGCAGGGAAAAGGAAGGCTCGCCGTAGCACTAGCCTCGCCACAATAAGGGGCAAGGATCGCCGCAGCGCTGAGTTTCAATCAAGGTGGGTAGAATTGACTTTTCTCAATGTAAACGCATTAGAGAAGAAACTCCAAGAGGGAAAACATAAAGTTAAAGTGCGTTTTAATGTTGGGTGCACAATATAGTGTCGTGTAAGGAGCGCTTAAGTGAATACTGATAGATCTTTTGGAAAGTTTGTATATTCTTATATTCCTTGTAATCTCTTATGAGAGATCTTTGTGAACTGAGTAATAAAATAAGTTAAGATCCTGTGATCCACTATGGATGTAGGCATTTATTACCGAATCATATAAATTTTTGTGCCTTGTGTGCTTGTTTATTTTTATTGCATGATCTTTTAATTCTTGTTTATTTGTGAGAAAAATCTTCTTGTATCCTAAAATTTTATGATGCTAAATTACCAACAAGTGATGTTAGGACATGTAAAAATTCCAAATACTTTGTAAGCAAAAATAGCTTTTGAAAAGATCTGCTTAAAGTTTAATTCAGATTTAAGCTAGAGGGCGTTAAAGACAAAAAGAAAATATTTCTATTAAGTTGAATGTGGATCCAAATTGAATAGGAAACATGTAAAACAAAGTTTAGTTTGAAGAGAAATAATTTATGATTTTTGAATGATAGTTCACAAGGTACGTAATAATACAATTGTCGTAGTCGCAACAATACATTGCATGATATACAAAAAAATCATCACTTTAATTTTTATTAGGGATATGCAAAGCTTTTTTCATTTAGGTTTATCTAGTTTTCGTCTTTTTTATTTCTTTATATATTTTTCTTTTGTTTTTTAGGGACTATTTTTTTAATGTATGTAGTTCCCTCATAATTCTTTTATATCCTTTCTATCATTTTATTTTTAATAACTTCCCTCGTGTTGACGAGTTTCATAAATGGAAAAAGAAAGATGTTGATTGGTTGTAGTTTGAGCATCGAACATCCAAGTCTTATAAGTTGATAGCTATTTGTTTGACTGTCAGCATATATAAGATCATGTACGCTGTGTAAGCAAAAGACCTTTGGAGATAGATATTGAAATATGTGCTGCCTTGCAAGAAGATTTCAGCATCGAGATTTACTCAATCGAGGATCATTAAAGCTGGTGATGATTGGCAGTCCGACTAGTAATCTTGAGAATTAATGTTGTCTTTTCACAATTGGAAAGAACTTATTATCATGCAACTAATTGCTTTCTATTTTAAAATTTTCACTCATATATATAATCACCACTACTTGTAATGAAAAACTGAGTGAATAAAGTTCTTGTACAAACTATCTGTCCAATTCTTCAAGCTGTTGGTCCACAACCATCACCCTATATCAGAGGCCGGACCTAACAATGATACGATGACAATTCCATCACCGTGAGCTTTTCTGTTTCTTGACTGTGACGTTTAACCAGAACTATAGTATTGAAGTATAGACAAATATCATCAAGGTTAACTGATTCATGGTAATATTAATTATCCATTACCTTCTTGTAGGAAGTAATTAGTCATCTACTAATATGATTAGTTTATTTTAAAATAGATGCAAATATGATAAAAATTTATCAAATAGATGCACCAATCTTCATAAAGCACACATAAGTTTTATTGTCAATAATAGAATACAACATTACATCATAACCATAATTGGGAAACTGGACTCGGGTCACAAGAGCTACTAACCGACTTGAGAAGTAGAGGTTGCACCAGCGACCTAGTCCTGTCCCATTATTGACAAAACAAGAAACACACTAAATGAAAACAAACTGATGCATGACCTCCACTATACTATTAGAGGAGGTACTTATTCCTTTCACACATTTTTTAGTCTATATTATTGGCAAACTTTATAAATAATTATATATGTTTGCCCAGCTACGATGATTTAGTAGAACTAAAAGGATCTGGAACATAATCATCTAGCTTCCAAGAGCCATTATCCAATTGAACCATGCCCTTATTCTCCACCGTCCACCAATTAGCTGGCACCCCATATTCAGTCTTCAAAAGATATAATTCTTTGTTCACAAGTGCAATATCGCGATCAACCACCAAATTAAATTCATCATCCCCTTGCGTCCCTAACACTCCATGTAGATAATTCTCCAAATTATGCGAAACCGATTGAAGAGAGAGAATGTACGGTGATTTAGTAGTGTCAATTTTTAACTTTTTTCCCACATCAAAGTAGGAAATAAAAGGTGGAAGATCAGGAACAATGTCGTTGGCGTTTTTTATGCGCAAGAGATGAAGATTGTCGAGTCCTTCAAATACAGTCTTAAAGATTAAGTCTCCAACCTTGGGGCTAGCAAATACAAATGCTGTGACCATGCATCCGGTGTTTGAGCCTGTGGGCTTTTTATATCCATCGGCAACTATGTTGTTAGGAGTCCAACAAACTACACATATCTCCACATGGTATGATATTGTCCATTTTGGGCTTAAGTCCTCATGGTTTTATTCTTGAGCTCTACCCAAAAGGCCTCATACCAATGGAGATATGATTTGCTCCTTATAAACCCATGACCCTCCCCATTTCTAGCCAATGTGGGACTTTGTTTGCTTTAACAATCCTCCCCTCGAACAAAGGATCACTTAGCCTCCCCTTAAACGATATTCCATCCGCTCTTCCAATAATCTGCTACTCATCTTCACTGCGTTGACCGCTCACGTCTTATGTGAAGCACCAGAGTACCGCCTACTATTGAGAGCCCGCTCTATCAGGTCAACTTCGCATCACTGCGTTAGCCATACACGCCTTACGTGAAGCCCGAAACACAACAGCGTCTGTCCATAGAGCACTACATGAATCTATCGCAAACACTAGAGAATACCAGGCTCACTACCTTCTCATTCGGAATCGAGGATTTCCACCACATGGCAATACCGGGGCATGGCTTTGATACCACTGTTAGGAGTCCAACAAACCACACATATCTCCACATTGGTATGATATTGTCTACTTTGGGCCTAAGCCCTCATGGTTTTATTCTTGGGCTCTACCCAAAAGGCCTCATACTAATGGAGATATGGTTTACTTCTTATAAACCCATGACCCTCCCCATTTCTAGCCAATATGAAACTTTATTTGCTTTAACATATGTCAACTGCGTTCAGTATTGCAAGAGCTGAATCCAGGCTATGCCCTGTTACAGTTATACTGATTTCTTATCATAAGACTTAAAGTGATAGTTTTAATTTCTTATCATATTTTAAATCTCTTAATGATATTAGCGTGGGTTTGAATTTGCTTTGAGAGTTGTCTAATGTGTTTAAATTAGAATAAATGTCATGTGATAAGCTACTGTAAAAAATAGTTTTGGAGCATGTTTGATTAGGTTTTGAATATTTTTTTAACATAAAAAATAGAAAGAGAAAGGAAAAAAAATTCATGGTGAGGGATATTAAAAAGAGAGATTCATGACAAGATTACTAGAAAGTCTTTATGACTGGATCATAAGAAAATCTTAAAAGAAAATCACAAAAAACGTTTGCAGTTATGATTCACAATATCAAGTTAGGATATTCATTACTTATTCATTACTAGCTTGAGGAAAAATGAATAAAATCATAATTGAATTTTAATATCATAAGTAGATTTTCAGCAATTATTTTCTGAACAAAAATAAAAAACACAATTAATCATTTTAATCAAAACACATAGAGTCTTTGTAAGCTAATATGAATAAGAGTTATTACTTTAATTTTTTGTAGAGAAATTAAAAAAAAGGACCAAATGATCAAAATAAAGACTAAACTAAGAAATTAACTAAAAATATAAACATAAGAGTTCGAACACGTGAACTTGACTTGCATACCATATTCCTGAAATCGTTTAACTTAAAAATTTATTTTTGAAAACTCAATATTAATATTAAAAAAAAATTTAAACATACTCATTTTAAAAAATTATCAAAATTTTAAGTTATACAACAGTGTATGGCTTTAGACGGGGGATATATTAAGATGCGCAACGATTTATAGCTTTAAATTTAAATTTTTTTAACGTGCAATTGACCAGACAAAAACACTGAGTCTTTATTCATGTTTAATAATACTGTAAAAATAAAAACTACCTACTCCCTAGCACTAGACTTAGAGTACGTGGTACTTGAGTCTGATGTTGTGTAGATGGAGAGAAAGCCATATACAACCATGGGAGGGAGAGGGATGTGCGGAAATATATCTGAAGCTGGGACTAAATGGAATTGGAAGTCTTTGATCCACTCAGCATCACCCTGAGTACCTCTCCAAGATATCAAAATGTCTCTCCTTCCTAACACTTGCTTGGCCTCGTCTGTAGCCACAGCCACATAACCAATCCAAGCAGATTGGTCAGGGATAAAACAGTCGATGAATGGGACTTTTGACATTGCATAGAATAGTTAGTCACAGAATACTTGTACGGATTCCCCTTTTCCAAGCCAACATTGGAGAATAATACCTCTGGTGGATAACGGGGAAACCCATACGTCTTAGAAACCTTCTCGCCATTAAAGGAGTCATAAACAGCTTGAACTCTTTCACCATAATGAATAATTTATTGGCGGAGATTAATATCGAGAGGGTCCAATAGACCCTCCCAACTGTTCTCGCCACTCAGTTCTTTCCAATTATATGCTATGCCACCCATCACTTGTGTCAGGATATCGTTTCGTACTGCATGCCTTTTATAGACATTTTTTTGTTTCAACTTGTGCTTGTGACTGTGAGGATAAACCCAACATGAACGCCAGTGGCGCATGCAGCTTGTGAATATGAGCACGTGCAATCTAATTAGGGCAGTGTCAGCATGTGATAAATATAAACATAACGTTATTCTTAGGGCGATGTAAAATATATATGAACTTGGACGAATGCATTTTAATTTTTATGAATAACAAACACGTTTTCCTTTGTTATCAAAAAGACAAATAAACAACTTTTCCTTTTATTTACAAAATAATTTTTTAATATAATCAAAATTCTGAAATGGCCCAATCGGAGGAAAATATTACAAATTATAAATCATTACAATATTAACCATCTAGAACTCTCTTAAATAATTAAAAAGATTTTAACCAAATATGAATCCAATACCAATTACAAAGCCGCATGGGTAGTTGAAATATTGTATACATATATATTAAAGCTTACACAAAAATAACTTTGATATATACTTATATAATATTATATATTACCAATCATTTATTTACTTTTTTAGGAAAGAAACGACGCTTATAATATTACTGAGAATCTATTACACTAACAAAAGCCAAAGACATAATCCACTTTTTTTTTTTTGGCAAAAGCATCGTTGTCTTTTAAGTATTTTTCCAAGAAAACGTGTTAAATGTACCTCAATTTTGATTTTTTTATTCAAAGACTTAGAAAAGCGTATGACAAGAAATTTCCGATGCTTCCCATGATTAGTCTACGAAAGAACCATTTTTATTTTTGTTCCTTAAAAACACTTTTTAATCATTTAAATATGCTTTAAAGAAAATGACTCGGTTCGTTTTCAACTTAAATAATATTCACATCACCTTATAATCAACTAAATCCATATTGATTTTGATAATGCAGAAATTAGTGATTTAATATTTATGTATAAACATAAATTGAAACAAATACTAATTAAAGAGTTAACTAAAAGTTTAGTATACAAAAGATGTACTATATAAGTTATTGTAAACTCTTAAATTTCATCAAAGCATTAAAAAATAGATTATAAGAGAAAATAAAGAGTTAAGCAGACATTAAATACTTGTATACAGTAAGGTGCAACCATTGTTGGGGTTTATTATTCTTGTGTGAATAAAGAAACACCAATAAATTTTTGATAATTCTTTATTTGGTATTTTAGTTAATTTCTAGAAGAATTAAAAAGAGATGTTAGGATCCCTTGATCCACGGTGGTGTAGACTTTTGCCGAACCACGTAAATTAGTTATGTGTATTCTTGATTTGATTTGATTGTTTCTTCTTTCTCTTCTTATATTTTTTCATGATTTTAAGATTCCACAACAAATGGGTATTATGGCAAAAGGCTAATCTTTTGATGAGATTAGTGCCTAAACCTAATTTCCTTTCAATAGATAACTTTCAAAACAAGTGGTTCATTAAATTTATAACAAAAGTATTTTGATTTTGATAACTTTCAAAAATAAGAGGTTCATTAAATTTATAATAAAATTCATGACAAAAATAAAATTTAAATAATAATATAATTGAAATATTATTGATGATTAGTTGACAAAAGAAATAGGAATAATATGCCTATTTATATTAATAATATTTTTTATTTTTTAAAAAATAATATATCAAAATAAGCAAAGAATTTAGACTTTCTTAAAATTATAACTCAATACAAGAATTATTAAAATTAATATATAAAGTATGACTCAATTAGGAAATCTTAAAATGTTTTATCCTATTGTTTATGTCCTACAACAATTCTCATTTCTCTCCAAATGAACTCATCATTGAGTTTTGTTGTGAACAAAAGCCTATCAAGAGAATACAACTTATAGTATAGTATAATGTCTTCTAAAGCATCAAAATAGTAGTTCTTATTATTTATTTTCTTTGTAACTTGAAATTAACTAAATCTCATATTTTTATGGTGTCTTAGTAGTGACTTTTTTGTGCCAATTCATTATCATATGAGAGAACTATCATTAAACATCTTATGACATTTTCTATATGTTACTTAATATGTTTTACAAGTAATTTTGCCTTCTCAAAACATCTTTATCAATATTCTTTTTTCTTATATTCGATGTAAATAGGAAGAACCATATTAATTATTGGTGGATCCTTTCTAACTCGAGCCTTCCCTTGTTTTTTGGAACCTCAAGCACATTTTAGCTAACTTCAAAATTTTCAATTACAACTTCCTCTTCCACGTGTGAAATATGAATTTCATTAGACAAATAATGATGTTCTATTCTCATTACGATCAATTTCTATTGCGATATCAAGTTATGCCCTTCAATTTTACACCACCTTGATATCATCTAAGCCATAACTTTGATACCAATTTATTGATGGAAAGTCAACCTAAGCATTAATTTATCCATGAGATTAGTCTTTTGCTGTAATGCCCTTTTATCCTATAATCATACTAACTCACAAATAGTCAATAACACACAAAATTAACATACTAATAAAGATAAAAAAAAACAAACTACAAGACACAAGATATACGTAGTTCTGCCAAAAATGCTTATGTCCACAGGGATCCATGATCTAACTTTTTTATTGATCAGATCGCTAAGTATCTCCTTATATCATCATGATCTTACAAGACCTCTAGTATCTCTGATTGTAAACCTTTAAGTATCTCCCTAGATCATCATCATTTTTACAAGACCTTTTAGTATCTCCTACCCAGTAAGAGATTTTACACAAGAAAAATAAGAATAGCTCGAGCATCTCTCAAAAGGATCTATGGTGCTCCTTTTGTTCATTCAAGAACACAGACACCCTCAAAGGTTTCACCTTTGTGCATCCAACCTTTAGTGCCTACCTACTTTCTATATTCTCTCTTATGTTTATGTCTTAATACATTAGATACTTAGCTATCTCTAAGTGTTTACAAGGGTTTATATAGTGGCTATAAAGTCCTTAGAAACTCAAAACCTAATTAGAATAAGAGTTCTATTTTTGTGGGAGTCCAAATCTCATTTAAAGAAGTCAATTGCGCTAAAACAAGAAATACTCATAAGTTGCTGTGTAAATAATGCCGCATGAACAGTGCTCATTGCGAACAGTACCAACCGCATAAACAGTACTCATTTTTCTATCTTTCGTTTTGCTCCTACCTTGTACACCCAATGCGTGCTTGCTTCATAATGACTCTTCTTTTGGTATCAATATCAATTGACGCCCATATATAATTTTTGGATCACCAATTCCAAGAAACCTCTCCTTGATTCACAATCTCTCTCTATGAAGCTGTCTAACATTATTCTTTCCTTGACCAATGCTCTTTAGCATTATCTCTAGTCAAGTCCTAGACTTAACTAAAGCCTGTAACTACGGTCTCCAGAGATTTCTGAATGTTGATTATCAAGAGTATCTCTTATGTTGCGATCTCCCATGTCCCTTAGACGCTATGACCACAATCCCTTAATGGCTAAAAATTTATTCTTTCCATTACTACTCTTCCCACACGTTCTCTTTCAACCCCTACCACAACATGAGATAATTTAAAAGCTACTTTATAGTCTATATCATATCAACAACCCTGTGTTGACCTATACAAGAACTTTTCTTCAGGCACATATTTGTGCTTCTCACTCCTTGATTCTTTTGCATCCCCTTTTAATATTTCTTTCTTTTGCCTTCAATCTTGATTGTTCTTCCTTTGCCATCTATATTTTATGTCTAATTTGAATTATTCTTTTGACTAGGATTTAGATGATGCCGTCTTCTTAGTAGTATCTTTCAAAGTGGTCTCTAATAGAAAACTTTGCAGTAAAGCTATCATCTTTTTCTTTTTCAGATAACGATTTTCTTCATTGCTCTTCCCTTATATTTGCAAGTCCCCACAATTGACAACCTTTGCTTTGCAATCTGGCTCTGTTACATATGGTCTGTAATCTAAACTTTAACATAAGCTTTAATACCAGTTTATTAAGGAAAAAGCAACCTCAGCACAAATCGCTCCATGAGATTAACCTTTTACACTGATACTTTTTTACACTATGCACATGCAAAAGACATAACTCATAAATAATTAAGAACACACAAGATTAACACACCAATATAGATAAAGAAATAAACAATAAGACACAAGATATACGCGGTTCTATCAAAAATGCCCACGTCCACAGAGAATCCATAATCCAACTTCTTTTATTGATTAAATTACTAATTATCTCCTTACATTACCATGATCTTACAAGGCCTCCTAGTATCTTCAATTGTAAACCTCTAAGTATCTTTCTAGATCATCATGATCTTTACAGAACCTCTTAGTATCTCCCACACAATAAGAGATTTTATCCAATAAAAACAAGAATAGCTCAAGCATCTCTCAAAAGGATCTATAGTACTCTTTTTTTCACTCAAAAACAAAGACACCTCGAAGGTTACACCCTAGTACTTCCCACATATAGTGTTTACCTAACTCTTTTATTATCTCTTATGTTTATATATTAATACTTTAGATACTTGGCGATCTCTAAAAGTTTACAAGGGTTTATATAGTGACTATAAAGTCCCTAGAAATCCTAAACCTAGTTAGAATAAGAGTTCTTACTTATAGGAGTCCAAATCCCACTTAGATGCTTGTACCCATTCTTCTATTTTTTTATTTTGGTCCTCCCTTGCACACCCACAAGTACTTGATTTTATAATGACTCTTCTCTTAGTATCTATCTCAATTCATGTCCATATGTGACTGTTGAATCACCAATTCCAATAATTTCTATCAATATGGTCTAATAGTCCAAGGTTGATTTAGGATTCTCAAAACCTTGGACTTAGTGAAGGTGTTCTTTTAGTTCCTTGCTTGTGGATTCTTTTTTATTTGCAATTTTATTTATAAAACTACTTTTCACCACATCAAAGAAATTACGAATGGGCTATGAAGAAATTCTTTCTTCTATGTCAAAGAGTAATTTGTAAGGAATATCAAAGGTGTTTTAAAATACCATATCTAACATAGAAAAGAAATATTCTATCCTAAGATGTTATATATAATTTCTTTACTATGGTGTGGTAACAAGAAAAGTCCAAAGTATCCCACGTGCACGAAAACAAGCTGTGGCAATGATGTATGCTTAGTAACTAAGCACAAGCGCACACTAAAATTATGTCTATTTAACTTTTATCTAGAAAATCAAATCTAAAACTTAATTAGTTAACCCAGTTCTATCAAATTAAACACAATCTAGTTAACAAATATACAAATAGTTGAATTTACCAATTAATAATAATCTAAGGTTTTAGACTTATCCACTATTATTTCATTGAATTCATTAATCTCTTAGTTAATCTCTTAATACTAATTGACTAGCTAGACTTTAATCTTATCACAAGCCTTTTTCGATGGTCGAGTGACTATATTAGGCATTTTAACAACTACTTATATGTCTATGGTAATAAAAAAAGAATGTAATTCATTATGACCAAGTCTAAATCAAACCATACATGCTATCTAAGTATATGGCTATCGTACATGAAACTCATAGTTGTTATTATATAATCATGCATCAAACTATCATAGGCTAAAGACATAAATCCCTTTGTCAAGTTCATCATGGTTCCTTAATCATTCAAAATATTGGCCAGATATAATGAACGCATTAAACACAAGATAAAATGAATCAATTGTATCTATTAAGTTCATAAACTAAAAAAGTCAATCAAATCCATCTATGTATTAGGTTCAAAAGTCTAACTCTAGAAATAAAAATTTAGGTCATGGTAAAATAAAGAGTTCTAGAGCTTCTCAAGAATAGCATCATGAAAATCATAGAAAATGAGAAAGATAAAGAGTTAAAGAGATAAAACTAATTTTTCTGCATCTTTATTCTTCTAGTCTTCTTGATCCTAAAACAATTGCTCTTTCGCTCTCTTCTTGATCTTGAATTAAGATTTTTGATCTTCTACTTTTAGGATTACATCTTCAATTTAGGGTAAAACATCAATTATAACTCAGATTAAAATTACTGTTTACGTGCAATTATTCAAAAGTATTGTTCACATGTTATTATTCATACAACGCCACGGCGCTGAATTTTGGGCATTATATACACTGTTTTGAGCACTGTTGCGCTAGTACTGTAGCTTATTCTATAGCGGTTTGATGTTTTTGACTTATTTTTATTAGATTTTTATCTCTATTTGTTCAATTAACTTTAAACCTACAAAATAATAATAAAGTATATAAAAAGTCAAATAATCTTAATTTCAACAAACAAATATTAAATTTAAAAAATAAAAATATTAAATCTAATTAATTTTAATTAAACAAAGCCCAATTCAAAAAATTATTTTGAAAACTATTTAATTGGATGTAAAGGTGTAGACCCCAATATTCTATTTATTATTTTTATTTTAGATCATTTTAAACTTTTGACATTAAAAAGGCCGTGGCTCTAGAACATCAAAGATTTTCCTAGAAAGTCAGTATTATAAGTTGACATCAATGGATCTATCTCGACATAATCAGGAGGAATAAAAAGCTTTCAATAGTCTATGTCGTAAAGTCTTGCATTCATCTTTCCCTTTATTGTCGTAATATTTGTAAGTGAGTCCACAAAACAAGGCATTTGCATTGGCCTCGTAATTGAAAGGACGCTTTTGCTCTAAATTCTTCCATTTTATTAAATTAAGTTTTCTTACAAATTTATATTTACTTTTTAGCAACATAAATATTAATTTATATTTCTTACTTTAACGAGATAAAATTAACTTATATTTAAAATTTTCATATATAAATATAGTGATAATGAGCTTTTTTCAACTCCTAGGACTTAAGTAATAAAAATATATTTGTTAGTTATATTACATCGCAAACTTTTCTTAACAAGTTTTGCATATTCTCTTTGAAATGATTTTTTCTTGCAAGTTTTGTCAAATATTCGAATTTTTACTCATACTTGTTTTTACTTTATTTTTATACATGTTTGAAAGTAAAATTAGTTTTAACTGTTAATCCAATTTAATTTTAATATATTAAAGTCAATAATAAATTAATTATATGCTTTGAGACATTGTTGAGCACTATTTCAATAATGTATTATTTTTATTATTATTATTAAATTTTGTTATATATGATATTTATATTGTAAACTTTGGTATGTATTTTTTCATTTAAGATATATTTGTAATTTTTTGATAAATAAATATTTTTTAATCCTATTAAAATTTATAAAATAATAGCATTGGGGCTTGTCCTAGTGGTAACCCATATGCACCTTTTTGTCTTAGGCCAAAGGGTTCATATCTTAGGGATGTTAGAGCAGTGTGAGTTTTTCTCTCATCTTGTGGGAGCTTTATAACTCGTGTAGGGTGTGCTTAAAATTATACGTATTATTTTTAATAATTTAAATAATATAATTTAATGTAAATATTAATAGTAAATCTAATATATTATTATTATTATTATTTTATTGAGGTAATACTAATTGTAAAGTGTATTAAAAAATATTTATAAAATAATATGAAAAAATAAAAAGCCTAACCGACGGAAGTTTTCCGTTACGTCTCTACATAACTCTTTTTTTTCTCTCATTTTTTAAATTTTTTTTCTTTTTTTTTTCACTCTTTCCATTCTTTAAAATTTTTTAAAAAATAAGTAAATTGTGTAATCATTAATATACTGTCAAATATTGTCAGAATTCGAACGAAGTTAGCTAGATTTGAGAGACTAATGACGCTGAGTGTGTTGGCGTTACCAATAATAAACTCTAATAAGTAAAAAATTCAGACTTTTTTAAAACTATAAGTCAAATAAGAAAATGTTACCATTAAAATAGATACATCAATTAAGACTTGAATAAAAAAATTTAAAATGTTTTACTTTTATTTTATCTCCTATATTAGATATCTAAATGAAAAATTCATATTAATTTATGGCATAATAGAAGATGTGATTTGTGATTAATAAGTAAAGCTAATGTTGTTGGGTTCATTTAATATATATATAGTGATTTTATCTTCAAAAACATAATATCATACATCATAGATTTCATAATATTGTTGTAAGTTGTAAAAAAAAAACAAAAATGATCCAATTAGCATAACATGTATTTTGTTTCATTTTATTTACTTTTTCTACTTTTCAAGCTGGCACTGTGGTATGTCAAGAACCATAAAGCTCCACCGTCCACAGCAGAGTCTCATTGGCCTATGCAGAGCCATATTGGCCTTGACAAAATTTTCTTAGCCCTTATTGACTCTTTCGACTGCCGCAGGTCTTCCTCGATTTTTATCGAAGCCTTCGGCCTTGACAAGTCTCCTTGGCTTCTGGCCAAGCCTTTGGGGCCCCAATCGAATTTTCTCGCTTGATCTTTTCGGCCTACTCTGGCCTTGATTGTGCTTCTGCCAGCTCCATTTAGTCTCATCGAACGCCACCGCCATTGTCATTCCTCCGGCGCAACAGCTCATGAAACCGTTTCTGCTCCCATGGCTATTGAACCTTTAGTTTTTTTAATTCCATGTTGGTATTGATTGAGATTTTGATTTGATTTTTTGTGTATTATGTGGAGGATGTATGATCTCATGTGGGGTGGTGTTTTATGGTCTAGGTAATAAGCGCGTTTTATATATGAAATTGTATCCCTCTTAATTTAATAATTGTTCATTTTAACTATAAATATATTTATTTTTATGTGTATTAATTTTATTTTGTAAATTTTAAGTTAACGGAGTTATTTAGAATAAAAATTTAAAGAAAACAAGTAGAAAATCCAACTATGATACGGTGCAAAAAGGAGTAGTATTGAGGAACAGTGCAAGTGCTACAGAACCCCCTACAATGTAGGTGAGCAGTATGTTACAATGTTCGGCACCCAAGTGCCAAACCAAGCAAAATGCTTGGCGCTCGGGAGCAAAAAAGTGGCACCCAATTGCCACCACCTATTTCAACACCCTTTTTTTTTTCATAATTTGAAACTTATAAATATTACCCTTTATCCACTTCTCACATTAAAAAAGGGAGGCACGAAAAATACCAAAAGATGATTAAGTCTTGAGCTTAAAATTGAAGAGAATGAATATGTATCTAAGGTTTCTTGAGCATCATTGAAGACATTTGAAGGATTGAAACTTCGGAGACATCCCCAAATTTGATTTTATCTTTCTTTTCTTTATATTTTCTCTTTTTTTTTAATTTCTAGTTATGAATATTGTTTAAACAAGTTTGTATATATGAATTTTTATATAATTTTAAATATGGTTGGATTTATGTGTGACTAAACGTAAATTCTAATGATTGATGTAGTTTTATTTATATTATGTTTAGATGATTTAGTATATTTTTGTGTAATTCATTTATGTTTCTCTATGCTTAATGCTTCCAATTAATTGAAAAATGAATTGATTGTTCTGAATTTATGGATTGATTCTTGGGAGAGCTTAACCCATTTATCAAATTTAAAAAAATATAGCCTTAGGTTATTATTGAGTCGAGAGGCTAATAGCATTTAGATAATCACCATGGGTTTTGCTCAATGATTGCATGTGGTGCATACCAAGTATTCAATAAAATATGTGAGAACACTTGTGGTGTGACATTATGCCTAAGATTTCAATTGACGCTTGGAAAAAGTAATGAAATTAATCATTGGACAATTAATTTAAGGGTTGTATAATGCATGTATAGGTAGACAAATTAGATAGGGATATTAACTTGAATATGTATGTATAGTATCCCATTTTATGCTCGAGAGAGGTAATGAGATTAGTCTTAATCCATTGATTAATAAATTGAACGAAATTGCTAAATAGGAATAACATAAGAAGAATAGAATGAAATCAATAGTCTAAGATCCCATTTTTATAGAATTCACCATATTGCAAGATTATCATTTTGTTGCTAGATTATATATTCTAGGTCTTGATGGAACTCTATTGAACAATATGTGTTGATGTTGTTATACAATCTAAATATTTGGATTATATGCTCGGGAAATTTTAATCTATATGTTGGTTGTAAAATGCCTAACTTTGAGTTTGTTGAGTTAGGAGACTAATGAACTTAGGGTAGTCACATAAAGGTAGTTTAATGTGTGTAGGTATAACGAGTTAGATAGAGATATCAACTTAGTTGCATATGCATAGAGTCTTATTCGACAATAGAGAGACAAAATGAAATTAATCATACACCCCGAACTAATGAATGCATAAAATTGGTTGTTAATAACAAATGACAAAGACCATAGGAACAATAGAGGAAAATCAAGTCCCTAGAACCCCGTTGCCATAGAACTATCATATCTTTAATTTACTGATTTATTTAGTTTAAAGTTTTTTTATTCCATAATTCAACTTATCCTTTAGTTTAGCCTAGATAAAGTTTGGTTGGGAACAGCATGGCATTTAACATCAATTTAAGACACAATCCTCGTGGGAACGATACTCACTCATCACTTTATTACTTGCTCATAACCCATGCACATGTGGTTACAATTCGCGTGTGTATAATTTTGTGATCACTAGGATTCTTTCATTTTGTGTGGTGTTTAGATAAAATCTTTTAAGGTTAAATAACGTTTTCCTTTTTAATGAGTTTGTATTTTCCTCTTTTGTGAGGTCAGGAGTTACTCTTTTTTCAGAAGGGTTTATGTTTCTCTTTCTAAAAAGGGTTATCCTTCCCTAGTTACCTTTTTATGTTCATTAATGATATGAAATCTATATTAAAATAAATAAATAAATATTATAAATATTAGTAGATATGTGATGTGATATTAAAATTTTAAAAAAAAAACAATTACAATATCACATTTGATGAGAGAAATGAAGCTTTTGGCTTTACAAAATATAGAAATGTGATGAAAAATTTATTCACTCGATGATATTTTACTCATTACTAATGATAAAAACTATACCAATAATGAATATATATAGTTGTTTAATCCATATTTACAAAAGGATTTAGTTGATGCATCTTAATCTTTTATCCATAATACTAAATGAGATAGTGACATACACCTAAAAGAATTTATCTCTTCATCTTTTTGGCACAATTAACAACACATATATATGGAATCATAATCATTAAAAAATTTGTATTATATACTATTCTTGAGTCGATGTCTGTTGGGTCTATTTTAAGTAAGTCCAACTAGCTCTTGTTTTACAGGTTGTTAAAATTTGATGATTTAAAATCAATGATTAATTTGATTTTAAGTTAAAAACTACGAAGGAGTTAACCTATGATCAAGAACACATTTGATAGATGTGGAAGGATTGAAAAGAGAATCCAGATGCGAGAAGGAACGCGAAAGCACAATAAGGGACTTGATATGCATAAACACTACGGCGATGGGATTTCAATGCAGCAACAATAATTTTAATATGCTCAACGTTGCAGCGTTAGCCACTGAATGTCGCAGCGTTTGTACAAATGACACATTACTACTTCAGCGATGTATACTGAACGCTGCAATGTTACATATTTGAAAAAACAACTCTTATTTAGGTAGAATTGAATCTTAAAGTTAGTTTTGAACTCTTACAATATGTAAACTCTTATTCAAACTAGTTTTATATTTCTAGGGTCAACATTAATGTTATATAAACTCTTGTAACCCTTTAAAATTCATTAAGTATAAAAAAGAATCAACAAGAAAGAGAATAGAGTGCTTATGTCACACTTGAGTGATTTTGGTGCACAAGATAGTGTGACATCGATCTAGCTCTTTGTATTTTAGTATTCCTTGTATCTCTTATGGGGTTTTTTGTGTACAAAAGAACAGAATAAAAGAAGTTAAGATCCTGAGATCCATCATAGACATAAGCGGAGTTACATGGTATTAGGTATATTCTTAGAGTTAGGTGAAATTTGATATCCCTAAGAATGATAGATCAAGAGAAGTTTTCATTCAGTGTAAAAAATGAATATTTGACGTGATGAAATGCTCTATAGTGATTATGAAGAGTGACAAACACAGAGGGTTATATGTGCGTGATGCAAATGTTGCATGTGGCTTAACATGGGTTGTTGATGATATGCATACTAAAGGAAAACATTAGAGATTTTCTCACTATAGTGATAGGGTTAAAAGAGAATACATGAGAATGGTGCTGTTGGTAAGGATATACCATAGAGGTGTTGTAAAGGTATTAAGAAAGATATGGGAGATCATAGTACAAGATCCGCCTAAAGAAAGATGCATATTTTGGAGACCAAGGTCATGAGCCCAACAGGATTTAAGCTAGATAGAGACTTAACTAGAGTTAGCGCTAGGTGATAGTGCATTAGAGTGGATGAATCCTAGTAAAAATTCTTAAAGAGATTTAAAATCAAGAAAGGATTTGTTGAATTTTGGTGATTCAAAATCAAAGGTTAGTTTGATTTTGAGTTGGAACCAAGAAGAAATTGACATGTTGTCAAGGGCACATTAGGTGGATAATCAAGGATTGAAAACAGAAGTCTAGGGCAAGAAAGAAAATGAAAGTGCAAGATAGGACCTGACACGCTTGAATGTCGTAGCAATAGGATCTCAACGCCACAATGTTGGCAACTGAACTTCGTGGCATTAGCCCAAAGACGTATTACAATCCTAGCAATAGATATTGAATGCTACAATACTACTTATTCGGAGAAACTCTATTTTTTTAGTAGAATTGCGTCTTAAAGTTAGTTTTGGACCCCTATAATAAGTGAACTTTTATTCCAACTAAGTTTAGGTTTCTAGGGTAGGTATCAACAATATATAAACCCTTGTAACTTCTTAGAATTTATTAAGCACAAAAATAAATTGAAAAGAGTGAAAATAGAGAGCTTATGTTACACTTGAGATTTGAGTGTACAAAATAATGTGATATAGATCCTTGATAGCTCTTTCAATATTTAGGTATTCCTTCTGTCTTATAAAAAAAAGGTGATTAATCATCATGATACATTCATTATTCATTCATACAACAAATAATACAATCCCGTTCGTGTATACACTTCTTCATATATGAACACTATTTTTTTTGTATAACACTAATTTGAGTGTTGGAATATTTTTTTATTTTTTTAAGAGAATAAAGGGTGAATTCATCAATTAAAGGAATAACATACGAACAAAAAGATAATTGACTAAGGAAATTCTAAATCAAAAAAACTTCAATTGAATTCTAAACTATATAAATTGAATTCTAAACTCCATAATTCAACACTTCAAAAGTCATTGATAACTGGTTTTTTTTTCATTTATATTTTAGAATAGCACTTTAAAGAAAACTCGTTTAATTGGAAATCGTTGATATAATAATAGCAATAGTAACAACAACAATAACAACAACATATAAAAGAGTTCAAATTAACAAGTTGATCGAAAAAACTATTTTAAGAAATATTCTAAACATTAGTTAAAATAAAAGAACAATAAAGGTTTGGCCTTTTACAATAAAATAATATAGCTATATTACAAACTACAAATTACATTTCAAATTTCTAAAATGACTTTTGAATCACGAATGAAACTTCAATATAAATTCATGTCCAAACTTAATTTCAATTATTCTATCAATGCATTCATTTTATAGGACAAAACCTCACTCTTTTGTTTCATATATGCCTCAAATTCGTATTACACATCTTTTTTTTTTATATGTCTCAATTGTTTTAAATTACAAATTAAAACACAACTCATAAATCGAGACGTGTACAAAAAAAATTCTAAATGTACCATTGAAAAATAATTAAGATATATATAAAAAGAGTAATAAAATTATACTATACCATAAATATATGTGATTTACCCACTTATTTTGGACGATTTACTAAACATGCCGTAGCTTAAGATGGGTCATTTCCATTTTTTTATTAGAAACTTTACATGATTTATTAAAAACACAAGATACTGCCTTACTTCAAATTAGGAACTTTATATGATTTATTAGTATTTTAACACAATTTAAGATGGGTTATGTCGATTTTTTTTTTAACCCAAGTTATTGCATCTAACTAGAGAAATTAGATTTATACATATTATAAATATGTATAAATCTAATTAAGTTAGTGGCCATTAAAATATGCAAAGATCTAAGACATAAAACTTCAATTAAAATTTTGCAAAAATATGTAAATATTTAATGTGTGTCAGAAGTACAGCAAAAAATATCCAGCGCAAAATAGAATTACTATAGAGGAAAGTTCAAAACAATTCCTGAAATGCCATCACTATAAAAGGAAAAAGAGGGCGACATGACAAAGGATAATGAAAAAATTCTCATAGAACAAAAAGAAAAATAAAAAGAGGAAAAAGTGTATCCCCTACCCCCCGTCGCTAGAAAAATATTTTATTCGTAGTTTGTCATATTCTTTAAGAGAGAGAAACCCTCTTTCTCACTTAAGCATCGGATCATGTTCATTGGAACTCACCCCTGCAAAACCACATTTGAACTTGTGTGCGTGTTCACCGGGACAAACAGGCCAAGCCAGGCGACCCTCGAAAGGGGAGAGACGGAGCCTGGAGGGCCGGAGCTATCGACAGAGAGAAAGCCTCCAACATAACTGCGACAATGCCAACGGGGTGAACTAGCCCTTGAAAGCAAGGTCTGCAGTTTAGAAGGAAAGTTGAAGAGCCTCTTAGCCGAAAGAAGAGAGAATCACCAGCCTCTTGAGAAGAGGACGGAAAGGGAGTATAGGTAAAAGAGCTACCAGAAGTACTATAGCCACTCTGAACGACTACTAAGACAACCATCGGCGAGACACCGTTCTCCTTAGCCTTCAAAAGTGAAGCAATGATCCCCACAAAAATTGGAATCCCGACCCACCGAGTACTAAACTTTTCCAAAACAATCAACAAAGATCTGATGAAATGGGGGACTAGACTCGATCAAATAGCTTCGCGACTGGGCCTATATTCGAGCAGTAGCCTACTAGCAAAAAGTGACCACATGCTACAACAAGAAGGTCAGGGCCCAAAGTTTCAAAGAGGGAGACTTAGTGCTACCAATGGTGGTACTCAACATAAAGAATCCCACAAACGAAGTCCTAGGTCTCACTTGGGAAGAGCCATACAAGATCCTCAGGCACATAGGAGGGGCATACGAACTCGAAGGAATAGACGGACGAGTCGTCAGGAAACCATGGAACTCCGAACTACTAAGAAAATACTATCTCTAAGCTTTTATTTGTAACCCTTCCCCGTATGAACATCGTGCTTAAATGAAAACTCTCATTTGTTTTCTTCTTGTTGCATAGACATTCACGAGGAGCAAATCGATCGAAAGATGGAATGAACCGCCAAAGTAGGCACCCTCGGATTATTTGACAAAAGGTCCTGCATCGAACCGCTTGAAATAGCATACCGCGCCCCACCTTAAGATCCTTATGATGCCATCATCGCAAAGACATCCTCATTTTTTGACAAGGCATCACCATGTCTTGAGGAATAATTCACCATCACCGGTTCGACGCTCGCAGAGCAATTCTCCTTGATCGGTTCGAATTTCGTTCTATTTTTACCATTACCGGCGGAGCAATTCGCCGTGATCGGTTCGACTCTCAATCTATAGCATCACACCTGGACGGCTCGGTAGAGCGAGGGCTGTGGCTCTTCTACAGTATTACCATGGGTTACACCGTGGAGCCCATTAAAGAGGGTTGGACCGTGGCTTTTCCACGGTATCACTGTGGACTTTCCATAGCACCTATGACACGTTGTTCAGTGTTATTACACCGAGATGATCCCCGAGAGTATTGAAGGGTCCCCCATCTGACATGGTTCGGTCTACTCGCTTTGGACTACACTAAAGATCGATGAACACCAATGTCGACCCAACTACTCAATTGAATAGGACACCGCTACAAGATACCCCAAGTAACGTTTACTTCAAATTACTCCTAATTACAATTCAAGTAAAAGCATGCACTCAACCGTACCGATTACAAAAAGCTATTCGGCCCATAAGTTGAAAACAATTGACTGTTAATCAATCTTGACTAAAGCTATTCGAAACACTGGTCAGCCTATTTTATTATAAGTTTATTCTCATTTGTAAAATGTCAGTTAAAACGACAATTATCACTAACGGTTTAGTTTCGAAAGTCTATGTTTTATAAGCGATTCAGCTATCTTAGCGAACTACACTGTGGAGGAATGAATTTACTCTGTGCAGGTAAAGGAGAACGAGCACACATTGAAAAAGAGCAAATAGTCCATTCATTAAAGATGATTACATTGGTCAATTACAAGGCAAAAAACAAGACAAAAAAATTTTGCGCTGTAAAAAAATGACTGTGAAGAAACGACTGTGGAGAAATGGCTATGGAGAAACGAATTCACTCAGGTAGCAGGATCAGAATCATGTATGTCCAAGTCCGCGACGGGAGCTGCCTCAGGAACGTTGTCGATTAGAGGAACTGTAACAGCAAGCAGGTCAACCGAAATATCTATAATTTCTTGTGGCTCAACGGGGTCAACATCACCACCGCCCGCAATAGCAGTACTCCCATAAAGGGCAGGTACATCGGCCAAAGAGAGCTCATCACCACCAGCGTTAGCATACACTGGCGAATCATCATCATGGGCCTTGAAAAACTCTCTTTCATGGAAAAAACCTCCAGTGGCCAAGGACTACAGCCATTAGAGGTCAATCTCTAGGTAATGTTCTTCAAAAATGATGATGGACCTTTGAAATCCTTCCATCGTACCTTGATGAAAACCCTCCTCATGACCAACCGACCACTAGTTACGCTACTGCTCAAGCTGGACCATTAGAGAGGACCGACTCTGCTCAACTAACTCCCTCTCCCTTTGAGCGGCACCGAGCTGCGTCTCAAGTTCTTCGTTTTGGCGATTCAGCTCACCAATTCAAACCCCTGCCATCGTTATATTATTCGTCATCGTCTACTCAACCAACAATTTTTGGTGCTCAAGCTCAGTCAACCCGCTCTCCACCTTGGCCCTAGCGGTTATCATTTCCTCATGTTTGGCCCTCGCCTCATCGGCCATCTTCCTCTCCTGCTCGGCGATCTTCCTCGTATGCTGAGTCTCAGCCCGAGATTGAGCAAGGTCATCCTCCGCTTTCTGAGCTCAGGTCGCAAAACCTAAGATCTCGGTTCAGAAACAAAAAAAGGAGGAAAATGGATTGCAAAAATGTGAAGTCAGAGCAAGCAAATGCACAAAGGAGAAAAATCCAAATGATAGATAATTTACATCAAGGGCAGATCCTAGCGTGACGTTGAAGCCTGTTACAAGGTCCAGGGAAGATATTTGACCTGCCCAAGTGGGGGTTACATACATATCCAGCTCCCTCATATCGAGAGCAAAAAGCCAAGTCCTCCCTAGCCTCCAGGACAAACACGAAAGAGGACATTCAAAAGGGCCCCTAGTGGGAAGACCGTCCTTTCCACCTCAGGGAGCTTAATGAAGATCCGGCCCATCCGGCTTGTGTAGCCTGGGTTGAGGGACGAGCCAAGAGGCCCTACCCCTTGTTTGACATTTAGACAAATGGAGAGTTTTGTGGCAAGAGTTTTAGTGGGACCTCCTTTTCAGACAGTCAGACCCTAGGAAGCCCTATTCTCATTTGATCGATCACCAGCTGACAGCGAAGACGACCTCCCCTAGGAAGGCCTCCTCAGACCACTAGAGAAAAAACCTTCGGTTTGGCTCCTTTTCCTTCTTTTACCACCTCCTTGCTCAGACATTCCTGCATTTTACATAAATATGAGAACCGAAAAAAGGGAATGGAAGGGAAAAGTTTAGAGCAAAAAAGATGAAAACTTACTTCAGGTTCAAGGCAGAGATGGAACTAGTCCCGATTCAATAATGATGAATGAGGATAGCAGCTCATGAACCGAGCAGATGTGTTAGAGCGCAGCTTTAATCCAAGTAAGGGTCTGCTCAGAAACTTCCACGTCAGTCGCCTAGGTAACTACAAAGAAATGGCAAACAAAGAAAAGTCAGCCAAGTCGAGCTAATAACTTAAGCCTAACACATTACACAAGAATCAAGACCCGCATTCTGCAAAAAAGACAATAGGAATACCCATTCTCCCTCATCCCTCTTGGGAACCCTTTGACCCCACTCCTCCTGGCAAAGAACTATTCCCCCTTCCAGTTCTTTACAAAGGTCGGCTAACTCGGGACCGGGTTCTGAAGGCTAGGAAATGAGAGGTAATAGAAACCCCTCTGGCTTTTGGCATTACTCCTAAAATGGTACAGGTAGCATAACTCTTGAAAATGGCAGGAGAGGATTGCCCTACCTTTACCATAAAACAAATAGGCCCGCAAGCACTCTCTATGAGTTCAGACCTAGTTAGAAATGGGCTATCTCAAGGCAGGCCAACATCTTGGAAAAATATCAATGTATAGAAAGCCTGAGTCCCAGCTTCAGGAACTCAACATGAATGACCACCTCGCCATTATGAGGGCTGCTCAGATAATCCTTCCCGGAGGGCAGCCTGAAGGTGACCGTCTCAGGAATGTCGTAGAAATACCTGATAAAGGTTAGGTCGTCCTCACTAAGGTAAGAGGCGCAGTATCGGGTATTCATTTCATACACCACTACCTCCACGCCCTTCCCTGCCACGGTGTCCTCAGGGTCACTGTCTTCGTCCTCTCTAGAGTTCAGGATCGGTTCGGCCTCGTGTAGGGCTACCACAAATGAGGGAACTTCACCTATAGAGGTAGATGCTTGATCATTTGCTCTAACCCCCCTGCCCCTCCGAACCAAGTGGAGTTCTGGGGACTATTCCCTCTCCTCAACCGCCATGTCCACAACTGGGAAGTCTGGATTGACACTAAATGCCATCAACTAATAGAAGGCACTTCCTAAATTAGGCTACAAGTTACTGGGCAAAGACATCAATAAATCAACCACACCCGAAAATGGTAAAATAGGCTACGGCCGTCAGGACCAAAAAATGCAAGAAAAGGAAAAAAGTTAAGATAAGGAAAAATACAGACAAACAGGCTAGAAAGCAGAGCCTGAAACAAGTCCCCGTAGTAAAACAAAAGAAAAGAGTCCAATAAAGAGAATATAAAGACTTACCAAAAAAACTCAGAGATGCCAGAATGAAGAACGACGAGGAACAAAGTCACCGGATTAAGACCGCACGTTGAATAAAGAAGCAACGGTAACACAGCGAAAAAGTAGCAAGAAATCAAAAATGCATAAGAATTGGTACAAAACAGAGAAGAAGGTGACTATTTGTAAGCAATAGTGAAGTGATCTAGGCCATTCAAAATAAAAGAAAATGAACGGACGAGATTGAAGGAAAATGAGAAAAGGCGCCTAGTACTAGAGACGCAATGCCTTGGTCCCTAGGTGCAATAAAGGTACGTCTCTTCAAATGGTTGAAACCTAAGTTGTTAGATTCAAACAGATCAGACGATCCGAGGGACTCCAGTCAGATAATGTCATCAAGAAAAGAGAAGGACATGATGTTTAAAGAGACCTACTATTATATTCAAAAATCTTAGGAGAAACCACCGCCACGTGACAACGACTTTTTAAGTCGCCATAATGACACCACAACAATCCCACCTGCTTTAACTTTGTCAAAATCCGGACCTAATCACGAAGCTGCTCAGAGCAAACAATGTTGGTCAACTCAAATGAAACAGATAAAGTCGGGGACCCGGGGGGCAATACAGACCGACCAGACCAGAATAAAGTTTCAAGTTCTGATAAATCAAAACTAGAAATTGGCGGACCCCTACCACGCCCCCCCCCCCTAAAAATTCCCTTTTTTCTGCCTTCAAGCCCAAAGGCCTAAAATTCAACCAAGGTAGGCCCAGGAGTAATGACCAATGGGCCTAAACCCGATAAAGTAATAGAATTGGTTCAGATGCGAGGAATCTGGTCGGTTAATGATGAAACCTGTTCGGTATATATTGACCCTAATGTGACTATGGCCGAGCAGGTACTGACTATATTTTGTAACTTCATTATGGGAGTTCTGCGTCAACATCAAACCAATAAGAGAGATCCGTTTGAAATCTGACCCGAGCCGACCAAAATAAACTTTGCTTGAACCAAAAACATCGGCGGAGAAAAACCTGATGAATATGCTTAGCACATCAGAAATGACATCTGACATAAGGTAAGAACGGAGACAAAATCTTTGAAAAGATATTCGACGTATGTCAAGGGTGCAGTATGAAAATACCTGACGTGTGTTAGAAGTACAACAGAAAATATTTGGCATAAGACAAAAATACTGTAGAGAAAAGTTCAAAAAAGTCCCTGAAAGGCCATCACTATAAAAGAAAAAAGAGGAAGACATGGCAGAGGATGATGAAAACATCTTCATAGAACATAAAGAAAAGAAAAGAGGTATCCCCCCTCGGGGTGCCAGAAAAATATTGTATTCCTAGTTTTTCATATTCTTTAAGAGAGAAAAACTACCTTTTCTGACTTAAGCATCAGAGCGTCTTCGCCAAAACCCACCCTGACAAAACCACCTTTAAGCTTGTGTGCGTGTTGTCATTATAGGCCCTTCTCCACAGTTCGTGGAAAATAGGAAACTTAAGCTTGTATCTATTGATCTAGTCTGGACGAAGCCCAAAGTTTGGTTCCTCCTCAAGATTCGAGGAACCACTTCTTCAGGTCAATAATTATCTATATTCATGACATAATATTCTATTTTTATTGAAATATATTTAAAAATTCTCCAAGAGAGAGATAAAAAGAGAAAATAATCTAAGGCTCAATGTTACAAACTTACAAGACATTAAGATAACACCCTATCATCCAAAAAGAAAAAAAAAAGACAAGACCCTCTAATGTCAAGCATACAAGAATAATAAATCTCACATTTCAATGTTACAATATTATAAATCAGCATAATATTAATTATTCACAAACGAAGGTTATTATAATGTAAACAAAGGACATCTATACGTTTAAGAGATGGTTTAATACTCAACTACACCCCATAGTTTTAAAAATACTCATTTACACCCCTCAGTTAATAAGTTCCATTAAACAAATGGTATTATAATAAATTAACAACATGTGAATTAACAACACCCCAATGATAACAGTGAAAGTACCCCCTAAATAGTATCATTGTCGCCACTTGCCTATCAAAAATGGGTTACTAGTGGCTAGTTGATCCAAAATAGACATCGTCAGACTCGAAATTTCGTAATCTATATGATGATGAAGTTTTTTTTAGTCAATGGAGCATTGGAGAGGAGCCAAAAAGTAGAGAAAATGCGATGACCTTCAAAGAGCCATCACTCTCATGGTGGCGAGTAGAGGTGCATTATCACCACCATTATAGTCACTGACCATCAATCCATCTAACGGTGGTGGCGGTGCACCACTTCTCGCTATCGTGTGAGTTGTGGCTCTATAGAAGTTGCTGCTTATCTCCACTTTTTAGATCTTCTTTGGTGCTTTACTGTTGAAAATAACTCCACAATCACAAAAATCTTGAAATGAGTCTGATGATGTGTATTTTAGATTAATCCACCACTAGTAGCAAGTAGCGATGACTATAATATTCACCAAGGGTACTATTCATTGTTAATTTGTTTGGTACTATTCATAGGTTGTTAATTTACTATAATACCTTTTATTTAATGGAACTTACTAATTGAGAGGGTGTAGATGGGTATTTTTAAAATTATGGGATATAATTGGATATTAAGCCATTTTTGAAGGGTGTAGATGTCCTTTACTTTTATAATGTTATAAATTAGTACAATATCAACTATTTATAATAAGAGATTATTGCAATGTTATGAATAAGTACAATATCACCCTTCCACAATCAGAGGAAAATAAATAACCTCTCCAATTCGAGAAAAATATTACAAATTATAAATCGATACAATATCAACCATCCATAATAGTAATAAATAATTTCTACAATCAAAAGAAAATATTATAATTTATAAATTAGTACAATATCAATCCTTCATAACAATACAATATTAATCCTCTATAATTAAAGAGAAATAAACAATCTCCATAGCTGGAGAAAAATAAAAAAACTCTCCCAAATAATTAAATAGACTTTAACCGAACTCAAACTCAACATCTTAACAATTAAAGTGTTAACACTAACCATTAAGCCATAAGATAATTGAAATAATGTATACATTTTTTAAAGTTTACAAAATAGGAATATGACTTTGATATATACTAATATGATATTATTTATTACAAATTATTTATTTATTTTTTTGAGGAAAAAAAGGACCCTTATAATATTACTGAGAATCTATTACACTAATAAAAGCCAAGACACAATCCACTTGTATTTAGACAAAAGTATCGTTGTCTTTTAAGTATTTTTCCAAGGAAACGTGTTAAATGTACCTCAATTTTGATTTATTTTTTCAAAGATTTAGAAAAGTAGATGATAAGAAATTTCCGATGCTTCCCATTATTAGCCTACGAAAGAACCATTTTTTAGTTTTTTTTTTTTTTTTTTGTAGCTGAAAAGCACTTTTTTATCATTTAAATATGCTTTAAAGAAAATGACTCGGTTCGTTTTCAACTTAAATAATACTCGCGTCGCATTAAAATCGTCGCCTTATAATCGACTCAATCCGTATTGATTTTGATAACTTTCAAAAGAAGAGGTTCATTAAATTTATAATAAAATTCTAAACAAAAATAAAATTTAAATAATAATATAACTAAATGTTATTTATGATTGGTCAAAAAATAAATACGAGTAACATGCCTACTTTTACTAATAACATTCTTTTTAAAAAAATTATAATAATATATCAAAATGAGTAAAGAATTTAGACTTTCTTAAAATTATGACTCAAAATAAGAAAATAATTTTATTAAAATAAATAGGAAAAATGATAATTTTATCCTAATATTTTAGGTTGATTAACAACTTTGTTTCTATTAAATCTAAAATACTCAATTTTTTTTTAATCTGTTAATTTTTATCATTAAAAATAGCAGAATCGTAAAAATGTAATTTAATTATAAAAATAAATTACATATTGAACATGTGACACAATCATACTCATTCATTGTCTTTTGAACATATGGCGCAATCTCATCTATTAATTTAATATAATATAATTTTAAAAAAATAAACTTTAATAATATGACATGTGATTAGTTATTTTTAGACAAGTGTCACTTGTAATTGAGTTATTTTTTTTTAAACAATTTACAAATAAATTAAAATTTTAAAAAAAATAAAAAATGACACTGTCGCCAAAAAACGGCAACTAGCCAACTGTCAGCCACCATTTTCTGGCGAGACACTGACAACAAAAAAATTTAAAATTTATATTATTGAACTCTATTTTTTTTTTTGTTGGTAATCTATACAATAGTATAATCATTTTTTACAAAAGAAAACATTAAATGATCAAAAATGGTGGACAGTGGCGGCAACCACCATCGCCCACCGTTAAACAAAGTCACCCCTACAAGTGGATAGAATAACTCTGGCCGCCACCACTCTTTACCTTTTTGACAATTTTTTAGTTTTTGTTTTTGCAAAAAATGTTCTAACCATTATATAGATTATAAAAAATAGAGTCAAATAATAAAATATTTTATTTTTTTATCATCACTGTTACCAAAAAATGATGGCCATTTTTTAGTGACAGTGACAATTTTATTTTTAATTTTTAAATTTATTTTATTAAAAAATATAATTTATTATATAATAACATATGTCTTTATAACAATCATACAAATGACGGCCTCCAAATGAACTCATCTTCGAGTTTTGTTGTGAACAAAAGCCTATCAAAATGATGAAACTTATAATACAATGTAATGTCTTTCCAAGCATCAAAATAGTAGCTCTTATCATTTATCGTCTTTGCAACTCGAAAATAACTAAACCTCATTCTTTTACAGTGTTTTGATAGTAACGTTTTTTACTAATTGATTTAAGATTCTCAAACTTTGGACTTAGTGAAGGTGACCTTTCAGTTGCTTACTTATGGATTATCCTTTTTATTTGCAATTTCACTTGTAAGGCTGCTTTGACTACGTTAAGGAAATTACGGATGGGCTATGAAGGAATTCTTTCTTCTATGTCTATAACTAATCCCCTAAAAAATCTTTTGCTTAACTATTTATCTAATTTACTAAAGTTGATGCAAGCATAAAGATCTAATTTACACAAGTTGTTGACAATTCTCAAATCGATGAATCTATCTCAGTATAATCACGAGGAATAAAATTCCCTTCAATACTTTCTCTATATCATAAAATCTTGCATTTCATCTTTCCCTTATTAAACTTGTAATCTTTGCAAAGGGTTACACTAAACATAGTATTGGCCTCGTAATTGAAAGAATGCATATTTGTTTATGTTTCTCCAAAGGAATATGTTTAAGAAAATATTCTAGGTGATAAAGATCCAATTAAAATTTTCCTCATAACTGTAAAGATATCTATTAAAATATATTAAAAATCATGAAACCATTGTTGATGTGCCATCAGTGAACTAAGGGGTCCTGCTAGGCTGTAACCCACTCGAGCTCTGAAAAAATAAATAAAATATCATTCTTATTTATTTATTTAGATTTTCTAAACTTTGTATTTTTCTTAAAATTCTTTTTTTTATTAAAAAATTATTTTAAAATAATTCATTTATACTCTCCTACTATATATATATATTATTAATGTAAAATATTATTTCTTATTATGTATATGTCTTAAGTCTATATAAAAACAAATCTTATATATTATTTGATACAGTGAAATATATTTCATTTATAATTCTCACATGGTATCAAAGTTTTAGCTTTTTCACTGTCACTTTATTTAACTGGAGATTTGTCGAAATTTTTTTAAACCTCGTCAGAATCCATCGGAGTTTTTTCAAAAAGTCATAGGAAAACTCCAAAAGCTTGCCATGTTAGCCATCGCTCATCTCAAATTAGTTAGAATCCTCCGACCATTTCAACGCCGTTGACGATACGCAAATCGGAGGTCAAAAGTCGCCGGACGCGCCACTGAAAGACTACTACCGCCGGCCACTGTCACTTCAAATCCCGACCGTTCTACGATGATGTGACCAACACCGCCTTGACCAAAAGAATCCTCAGTCACCAGCCGTTCAAACGCCACCGAGTTTACGCCAATCGGAGGTCGGAGTCAGCTGGACATGCCACCTCAAGTTTACTGTTTTCTCTTAAGGGTGTGTTTGTAAACTTTTCAGTATTTAAAGGTCAAATCGCAATATTCTATTATTTTAAGAAATTTTTGCAATTTTTAAAATTTTTTGGGTTGTTTTGCAATTATAATATTTTTAAAGAGTCATTTTTATAATTTTAAAAAAGTATAGAGGTAATTTTGTAATTATAAAAAATTAAGGGGTTATTTTGTAATTAATAAAAACTTTAGAGGCTAAATTATAAATACTCAGAGTTAAGGGGTCAATTTATAATTCTTAAAAGTTTATGGGTTAACCTATAATTAGTATAAATTTAGGGACTAAGTTATTATTAGTGAAAAAAAAATTTGGAATTTGTAGATAAGTGTAATATTTTTCGATATTATTCTACTAGTTCTGTTCTATCTAAGTCGTGCCATATACCTGGATTATCTCAAAGTGCTACTTTGACAGGACCTGCTGTTATTACTGCACAAAATAGTGCGAATGGTTCTTCTAGTAATTTTAAATTTTTACTCCGTCTACTCTTTTTTAATTCTGGTAAACTCTTAATTTTTTATTTCAGGTAATTCTTCTTGGTATTTCGATTCTGCATGTTGCAATCATATAACTTCTGATCCTATAATTTTCTCCTCTAAAACTCTTAATTCTTATTTACCATCTATTTAAATTGCTAATGGCTCTCTCATGGAAGTTAACTTTGTCGGTCTAGTGTCTTGTCCTAATCTCTTTGTATCTGACACTTTTCTTATTCTTAACCTTACATTAAATCTTTTGTCTGTCGGTCAATTATGCGAACTTGATCTTAATATCTTGTTTACTGCTTCTGGTTGTTGTGTGCAGGATCTAAAGACCGGTCGGACGCTTGGAACAGGCCGTAAAGTTGGACGTGTGTATGAACTTATTTCTTTAGATCAATCATTTCTATATCCTTCATCTGCAGCATCTACTTCCTCAGTACCTTCATTACATCTTTGGCATTCTCTTTTGGGTCATCCGTCAATCAATCACATCCAATCTTTGGTATTCAATGGTCATTTAGGTATTGTCTCTTATAATAAAGATGATTGTCTTACATGTCCTTTGGTTAAACAACTAGCTTTACCTTTTGATAATAGTACTACTATCTCTCATGCTCCATTTGATTTTGTACATTCTGATATATGAGGTCCTTCTCTAAATGCCACAATGGGAGGATCTAAATATTTTGTGATCTTCGTTGATGACTATTCTCGGTATACTTGATAGTTTCTTATGAAACAAAGATCCGAATTTCCTAAAATTTATCGAGATTTTACTCAGATTGTTAAAACTCAGTTCTAATATCCTATTAAGATTTTCTGCACTAATAATGCCATGGAGTATAGAGATTATGATTTTTTAAATCTTTTACATGAATATGGTACTATATGTCAAAGGTCTTGTCTTGGTACATCTCAGCAAAATGGGAGAGCTGAACGTAAACACAGACATATTTTTGACACTACTCGTGCTATTCTTATCTCTTCCTCTTGTCCTGAACATTTCTGGGGTGAAGCTGCTTTGACCACTATCTCTACCATTAATCATTTTCCTTCTTCTATTATAGAGAACAAGTCACCTTATAAGCATCTTTATGAAACTCTACCTAATTACAAACTCCTCAAAGTATTTGGTTGTGTTTGTTTTGTCCTACTTCAAAAATATAAGCACACTAAACTCGAGCCACGTACTCAATTATGTTGCTTCTTGGGATACGGGATAGAACATAAAGGTTAGAGGTGTTGGGATCTTATATCTAACCGTCTTCGTTTTTCTCGTCATGTAGTCTTTCTCAAACATATGATATTTTTCTCTGTATCTAACTTTAAATTTGTGTCTCCTCTTATGTCACAATTTTTTATAGATAATTTTATTGATCTTTTTCCCGATACTTCACCTCTATATATTTCTTCTGAGTTTCATACAGGTGAATCTACTAAAACGACGCCTGCTTCTGAGCCTCCTACCTCGTCTGAAGAATCTGCTTTCAATATTTTTTAGACCTCCTCTACACCTTTTCTTTGTCGTTCATCTCGAGTAAGAGAACTGCATATTAAACTTCATGATTATCAATGTTTCTCTACTACCCTTTCTTTATTTGAACCTTAATCATATTTCGATGCTAGTCCTAATCTTGTTTGGCAGCAAGCAATGACAGAAGAATTACAGGCCCTTGAAAAGTCGCATACTTGGGATTTTATTATTCTTCCATTTAACAAAACTGTCATTGGATTCAAATAGGTGAACAAGATCAAGACCAAATCTAATGGATTTATTGAGCGTTATAAAGTTTTCCTTGTTGTTAAAGACTTTACTCAAGAATATGGAATTGATTATGAAGAAAATTTTGCCCAGTTGCTAGACTTACTTCTGTTTAGAGTTTATTGCTATTGCTGCAATTCGTGGTTGGACATTATTTCAAATAGATGTCAAAAATGCTTTCCTTAATGGTAATCTCACTGAAGAAGTGTATATGGAGCCTCTTTCTGGTTATCCACATCCTCTAGGAAAAGTCTGTAAACTTCATCGTGCTCTATATAGTCTTAAACAAGCCATTTGTGCATGGTTTGCAAAGTTTAGTAGGACTATTCTTCAATATAGTTTTCAGTCTAATTCCTATGACTCAGCTCTTTTTGTCCGTAAAATAACACAAGGTTATGTTCTCCTTTTTCTCTATGTTGATGATATGATTATCACGGGTGATGATCGTCTTCGTATTTCCACTCTTAAGAACTTTCTTCAATAACACTTTGAAATAAAAGATCTTGGCAACCTCAGTTATTTCCTTGGCCTTGAAGTACTATCCAACTCAACTGGGTATTATTTTTCTCAGGATAAATATGTATCCAATCTACTTGCTAAAGCTGAGTTGATAGAAGTACTATCCAATCCACTCTCAGTTTATGGTCGTTCCTCGTACCTCTCATTATGCAGCAGTCCTTTATATCCTACGTTATTTTAAATGTACACTTTTTCTCAGTCTCTATTTTTCGGTTCACTTTTCTCTTATGTTACGAGCTTATGTTAATGCGAATTGAGCCGGTAATTCTATGAATCAACTATTAGATTTTGTCTTTTCTTGGGCGATTTTCTTCTTTCATGGAAAAGTAAGAAATAGACAGCTACTGCTTGCTCAAGTACTGAAACTGAATACTGTGCTCTTACAGTTACTACCCAAGAGATTGTTTAGCTCTGCTGGCTTCTTGAAGATATGGATATTTCTCACATTAGAGCTATACCTCTTTATTGTGACAATCAAAGTGCTATCTAAATTGCCCACAATGATATTTTTCATGAGCAGACTAAACATATTGAAACAGATTGTCATTTTGTTCGGTAACACGTTTCTCAAGGCACTATCATGCTCCATTCCATCTCATCTGAGTAGCAACCTACTAATATCTTTACCAAATCTCTACTTCTTTGCCATTTTCATGCTCTACTCTCTAAACTCAAACTTGTTTTTACTGCACCATCTTGAGTTTGAGGAGGAGTATTAAAGAATTATTCTAAAAATTATTTTGGAATGATTCTGAAATAATTACTTTATACTCTCCTACCATATATATATATTATTAATGTAAAATATTATTTCCTATTATGTATATATCTTAGGCTTATATAAAAGCAAATCTTGTATATTATTTGATACAGTAAAATATATTTCCTTTATATTTCTCACATCTTTTATCAAATTAATTTTTTAAGAAAATTAATATTAATTATTTTAGCAACATGAATATTAATTTATATTTCATGCCTTTAGTAGAATAAAATTAATTTATATTTAAATTTTTTTATACATTGGTAATGAGTTTCTTTTAACTCTAAGGACTTAAGTATTAAAAACATATTTGTTAGTCATATTGCATCACAAACTTTTTATAATAATTTCTGTTTACTCTCTTTGAAATTATTGTTTGTTGCGAGTTTTGTCAAGAATTTGAACTTTTACTCATATTTTTTGTATTTTTTATACATGTTTTAAAGTAAAATTAATTTTAATTACTGTTAATTCAATTTATTAGTAATCTATTAAAGTAAATAATAGATGAATTGTAGGCTTTGAGACATTGTCGAGCACAACTTAAATAATGTATTATTTTTTATTTATTATTATTATTATAATATATTGTACTTATATCGTAAGCTTTAGTATAGTTTTCTAGTTATGTCCCTTCATCATTATTCCTTTTTTCTCTCTCTCTCTTTTTCTTCTATTTTTTTCACTCTTTCTATTCCTTAAACAAATAAAAAAATTAAGTAAATGGTAAAATCATAAATATACTGTCAAATATGGTCAGAATTAGAAGGAAGTTGGTTGGATTGGAGAGACTAATAACGCTAAGTGTGTTGGTGGTGATTAATAATAAACTCTAATAAGTAAAAAAATTAGACTTTTTAAAAATTACAAGTCAAATAAGAAAATATTTCCTTTCAAAATAACTACATCAATTAAGACTTGAATAAAAACATTTAAATGTTTTACTTTTAGTTTATCTCCTATATTAGATATTCAAATAAAAAAATGATATTAATTTATGGCATGATATAAGATGTGATTAATAAGTAAAGCTAATGCTATTGGGTTTATTTTTTAAAAAAAATATATAAATAATGACTTTATCTTCGAAAACATGTATTATACATCACAAATATAATATTGTTGTAAGTTGCAATTAAAAATGATCCCATTAGCATAACATCTTGCATGTGGTTCCTTAACAGATTAGATAAGAAGCAAGGGACTTCAAAGAAAATTTTCAAGTGTTGAAGACTAATTGGTGTGGTGTCGTTTTGAAGAATAATTCCATAAGCAAAGCGGTGTCGATTTTAGAGTCTTGATTGATTAAAAGACCCAAGTCCTTTTTCGATGCCCATAAGATTCATTTTCACATTTCTCAATTTGTTTTTCAGAGTTCTTGAAAGAGTGTGAGAGAACGGTTTCTTGATGGGGAGGGTTTAAGCAAAGCTAGGAAAATCTGACTTGATACCATTTGAAATGAAAAGAGGCAATGCCTCAATCCACACCCTAGATACATAACTATTAGATGTCAATTTAGCAAGAAGATGAGCAACTGAATTTCCCTATCTTTTTACAAAGTGAACAGAAATATTTGTTAGACATAACCATAAATTAGATTTATACTTATATGAATATAACGTAAGATCTATCATATCAAATTATAAGGGTAGATATTGAGAAAAACATACCTAAGAAATCTATAGTGATTAAAACTTGAAGATTAACAGCTTTAAATAAGAATCAAGAGTATAATGGTCTTCCACAATTAAATCTATGTAGGCTTTGTAGGGTTCTCTCTCTGTAATAAAAAAATGGGAGAAGAGCATTATGTGTATTAATTTGACTTGGAGATCACAACCCTAAAAGAGGTTTTTATATACTAGGTAAATTATAATCTCATCACTCATAATCCAACTAGTATTTAGTTTCTACACATAACAAGCCTATATCAAATTACATGTCTCTGGAGCCCTATAAGAAGAGTCCAAATAAATAACTTAAAGTGGCGCTTATTTAAAATAACTCATAATGTATAATTATTGTTAATATTGAAGAATTTTAAATAAGAATCAAAAGTATAATGGTCTTCCACAATTAAATCTATGTAGGCTCTGTAGGGTTCTCTCTCTGTAATAAAAAAAATGAGAGAAGAGCATTATGTGTATTGATTTGACTTGGAGATCACAACCCTAAAAGAAGTTTTTATATACTAGGTAAATTATAATCTCATCACTCATAATCCAACTAGTATTGAGTTTCTACACATAACAAGCCTATATCAAATTAGATGTCTCTGGAGCCCTATAAGAAGAGTCCAAATAAATAACTTAAAGTGACGCTTATTTAAAATAACCCATAATGTATAATTATTGTTAATATTGAAGAATTTTGTAAAATAGAAATAGAGAGAAAAGAGATTAGAAATGATAGTCTTATATCATTAGCCTTTACTAAAGCTCAAATTATACAAAATGATGGGCTTAAAAAGAAAATAAATCAAATAAATATCAAGGAAATGAATCACATTTGATATTAGGGATACATATGAGATATTTGACTGAATCATGCTTCAGTTGGCAAATTTTAAATTTAGTTCTCCTTGTCATACTTGTACCAATCTTAAGAATCTCTATTGATTCTTCTCAAATATTGAGCTCGTATAAAAGAAATAATAAAACCTAATAATCTCCAACTTGGGCCACGTATGTCATTGAAAAATAATTACACATTATAAACCTTAATGTGCCCAATAAGTGCTATCTTATCTTGAAATATTTCTTTAGATACAATTATTGGGGTGTTGTTTAATTACTAGGGTGCTTGCATGTGGGATGTGTTCACCATACAAACAATATACATATCTCATACATATATGTACACAGCGGAAGATTAAATACAATGAACACATATAATACTTATTTATTAAATGATAACCGAGATTGAGAAATATAACTCATAAAGCCTTTGGATTAATTTGCTTGAAGTCCACCATGAAATGAATATTTGAACAGTCCTAGCAATCAATAAGAGTGGGTTTGATTGTCTAGAATAGCAGTATGTTAATCTAATTTTTTGTTTAACTATTAAACTTGATTCAAAGTTAAACTCTTTAACTTAATTAAATTTGTTTTTCCTTTTATTCAACTCTTGAATAAATAAAACAAATCTCCTTTTTAGTTATTACATTTAGTAACCATTTATTTAATTTGTTTTGTTGTTCTAACACTTAAAATATAAAACAAAGAATTCCAATTTGTCAAATTGAAATGGCTCCCAAAAATACAAAATCTAAAACCTAAAACAATTATGAATTTTGAATTTCATTTCACTTTATATACTAATGCATTAATTTCAAACTAATTTGAATTTCATTTGCATTTAATTTAACTTAACCTAACTATAGTTAACATTTAACCTTAGTTAGATTATATTAACTTAACCTTTAAGTTAATAAATATTTAAATATTTTAACCATAGTTAATTAACTTAACCATAGTTAGGTTAACCTTTACTTAACCTTTAAGTAAGGCTAACTTAACTTAACCATATGGTTAACCTTTAACCATATTTAAGTTAAATCATTTATTTAATAATTAAATAAATAAATATTTATTTTAATTATTTAACAATTAAATAATTATAAAGTAAAATTACTTTTATATCCTTACTAGGTTACCAAGTTAACCTAAAGTGGGTCCCACCATTTAACCATATACTTTAGTTAACTTAACCTTAGTAATTTGCTGAATTATACTGTATTGAACCATTCAATACGGTAAACTGCTCAAGTGCTCAAAGAGTACATTTCATATTGGGACTATTTAGGTCTACACCCGATTTGTCAAATGGAACTATTCCATTAATCCGTAATCGATGTCCCACGCACACGTTACGAATATTACAAATCAGCGTGTCAGACCATACAAGTTGAGGTCATAACGTATACGTATAATCCTTCCATCATTTATACCCTGGATGTGCGGGGATATAGATCATCACCGTCAAATTCCCATATGCTCATCTTTAATCTTATCTCCAGATTCATATCTCGATAAACAATATACGCAAACACTTTTGCTATATTGTTTAACCCTATGGAAAACTCATTTTTTGAGTTTATGCTTGTGGCCACAAGTCTTCATGAAATACATTCTCGGAGCATCGGATATACAACTTACCTACGTAAGCTAACGGATCCTGTATCTACGCACACCGGACTCCATAAGCATCGGACCATACCCAGGGACACATAGCGGTCAGACCATGAAAGGTCTCTGACATATGTAGAACCAAAGCATGATGGATTACTCATAAGACCACCGTGGCGCTCAGGTCAAAGAACCACGAATACTACTCAACTTAAGAGGACCTTCCTTTGACGGCTTCTTAGGATATCTATTGGGGTCCTCGTGGGTCTGTTCAATATCCAGTCCTAACTGGATACCCGCATGCCTATACAAGCTCTAAGCTCATGGTCAGCTAAGAACATTCATATGAACTAGTCAGATATAGACATACACTAATCTATATATTGTGAATTCATCGATAGACCCGTATTGGTGATTATAGATCAGGAACATTGTGTGTAATATCCAATCCCTATTAGTAGTATTGGTGCCTAGATTTTGGTATAGAACAAATAAGACACCGTAGGGTTACTCGATTTTAACGCTATTAGAAATATTCCCTTTATAGTGCACGTGAAAGATATTAGACCTAATTTGATAATTTCACACTCGATCGGTGCGCCGGATGACCCTAGAATATTTTTAGAATTTTTCTCTATTGGCTTCGAAAAGAAAATTCTAATTTACTACATGAATTTCCATTTAAGGGTTATGAATGGAACAAGCCTTTGTTGAGAAACATAATTCATATATTAGAGAATGGACCAATTAGAAGAAATCTCATGGATTGCCAAGTTGGAAGTTCTAGTTAGTTCTTTGGACAATTCCAACTAGATAGTTACAAATGAACTAATTACATAATTAGTTTTCAACTAATGGCAAATTAGTAATTTTGAGAAAGTTAAAGGGCAAAATGGTAAATTGAGGGAGGACTATAAATATGTTGGAAGTGTGTAGAATTTTGAAGAAGATCAAAAGCAAACACTTAGAACAAAAGAGAGAAAATTCGAGCTTGGAAAGGGGGGCTGCTACAGTGACCTTTCAAGTTTTGTTTTCATGCATTTTCATGTGTAATCAAGCCAAAATAAGGTTACAAACCAATCCCTAAGCTCAATTGAAGTCTCTATTAGTGGAAATTCAAGAAAAAAAGGTAAGAAAAGCATCTTTTATGAGTTTGATAAGTGAGAATTCAAGAATGTGTTAATTGATGTTCTTATGTGTATTCTTGGCTTAGATTGAGATTAATTCTAGTGTGGAGCTTGAAGGAGTCATCAATTTGAAGAAATTGGCAAGGTGAGAATTAGGGTTTTTGGTGATTTTGTTGTAGAGATTTCAATTGGTTGTAATTAGGGCTTTAGAATGAAATTGGCATGATTTTGTTGTAATTGGAACAAGAAATTGAGAAAAGGAATGTGTTGGAACCTAGGGTTAAATTCTGCCACTTTAGGGAAGTTAGGAATTGAGTGGTGTTTTGATTGAATTGTTGTGTGTAAATGGTGCATATTGTGAATTGAATGTATATGGTTGATGGAAAACCAAAAATGAAGAAAATGGGACATAATTGTCCATGTGGGAAAGGTGAAGGGCAATTATGTCCAACCAGGTTATAAGGTGTTCAATAATTTTTAGAGCACCGGATAATGAGTTAGTTTCGATTATGGCTCCGTAACTAAATTCGGAAAGTAGTTTACATCCGGGCTTTGTATGCCGATTAGGGCATTTAGTAGTTAAATGAGATTCTAGTGTTCTATTTGGTTCTAAATGTCATTTATGGCGCGTAGGTGAAGATAACCGAGAGAGTTAACGGGAGCAGAAATCGGGAGCGAAATCGAGCGCGGAGCGGTTGTGAGTGAAAATCTGCCATTTCTTTTACTTTTTGGTTATTATATTTTCGCACAATGACTATGTATGTTTTATGAGCTTTCGATGCATAAACATGATTTATGATCTTGATATATTCATAGACATGCTTTTACATGATCGATTTGCGAAACAGTTTTAAAATTTCTGCATTCGTTTTTAAGGCCATTGGTACCCTCAGATTATAGTGGTGATGATTGTATTAGACCCAGCTGGTATATCCCGTGTACATGGGCAGGTCTTGGGGGTGTGTCACTAACTCCGGGAAGTCGGGATGTCGAGTCATGTGAGTCGCTCTATATGTACGGGATATTGTCTCGCTATATGCATGCGATGTAGGATTCCGCTGCATAGCCAGTGAGATGTCTTGAGATGTCACTGTGGGTGTTGCTAGTTGAGGTGCCCCGTGACCTACTCACGTATGCGGTGCTAGTTGAGTCGTTGCGTGGGTATAGAGCTTTAGGGTTACCATTGGTACAGTTTAGAAAGAAAATGGTTGAGCGAGAATTTTACTAGTTTTTTATTTACCGATAGCATTTATGCATTTATATGCACACAGCAGTTATTATGTTATACAGATTCTGAATATAGTTTTCCAAAGATGTGGATAAAACCCGCTCGGCAAGATTTCATTAGCATATGATATTAGAAACCGTTTTATAGTTTTACATCCATTTTAGAAGCATAATTTCTGCATGTACTTTAGAAATTGCTATCTTTGTATAATGTTCTTGTAATTGAAATCTCATTTACACTCACTGAGCTCCTTTAGCTCACCCGTTTTATGTTTTATGTTTTTAAACCCCTTTCCCAGGTACAGGTCTCGATATGCAAGCTGCTGATTCTCCTGTTGCCGAGTAGTGGGCCAAATCCGAAGATTATTTTTGTACATGTAAATGTGCTAAATAGCACTCTTTACTTTATGCATAGTAGTAGTAGGCATGTATATTTGTATGTATGTTTCAAACCAACAAGAAAATATTTCGAGATTTTGATGATCATCTTTACTTTTCATGACTATGCTCATTTTATGATTTAAATGAAATTTTTGAGTTGTGTTGGATTTGATTTGGAAAGGACCGGAGGTCCGAATTGGTAGTATTGAGATGTGTTGGAATTAGAAGTGAAATTTCTTTACAGGTTTATATAGATTTTCCGAAAAATAGGGGAAACTCTGTCCGTTTGTTTTTAAAATTAAGATGTTATTTTCATGTATATTACTAGACCTTCTTAGTAGTAACAAGAATTAAAAAGGGGTTTGCCTCGCGAAATTTCTCAACATACCCAGTTAGGTTCAGAGAAACTTCCGTCAGGGTGCCCGGCAGGGCTACTGGGATCTATAGTAGAGGGTCTCGGGTCGGGTCTTGTCATTGTGTTTGAGACATAATTACATAATGACATTTCTTAGCACCTATTACAACTCTTTGCAACTATATCATTACAAGTATACTCTCATGTCTTTGTCCCATTATAGACAAGGTTCTAACTCTTTAGACCTCGCTGACTCTTATAAACCGATAAGTATTAACAGTGCTAACTCTTAGCATTTATAACTCTCAGCTATGCTAACTATTAGTTCTGATCTAAACTCCTTTAGATCAGATCTAAACTCTTTCAGATCAAACAGTATCTGTAATGTTACAAGCATTATACCATATAATTATGATATTAACAATTTTTATTCAAAATATTTATTGTATAAATATTAATAATTAATATTCATACAATATTGGAATGACACGTGAGCACTAGCTCCAACAACAATATAGTCTATCAATTATATTAATATGAGATCAAAGTGATCTTCTCTACATATATTCACAACTAGACCTATCAATGGTCACCATACTAATATAATTAATTACATATATCAAATTTAGGTTTGTAGCATGAAAATTACATGCATATGATCTCAAACATGTCTATTTCTAACTGGTCCTACTTTATAACTCCACCGAGTTAAATATTTTTTATACTTTATGCAAAACCACAATAAAAGGTATCAAACACTTTCTAAACTTTATATAAAACTACAGTAAAAAGTGCAACCTTATTTTAGAATTTCAACAAACCATCAAAGTTTATTCTATAGAAAATATACCATAAGTGAATCTTTAACCAAATGAATATCAAATGATAAACTCTCACTATTCATGGTCATCATCAAATAATACAACACCCATACGAGCAACATACTCATAAAATACCTAGGACAGTAACCTACTGGTGAGTGGATCTACAATCATAGAGTTTGTACCAATATATTCTAGTAACACTTGTTGACTCTGAACGCTTTTTTTAACAACTATAAATTTAAAGTTGATGTGCTTAAATTTCGAAAAGCTTCAATTATTATGGGAATACATCACTATGACTTTATTTTCACACTACATTTTCCAATGTTTTTTCAATACCATTGATAATACGCAGTCTTGTGATAAAATTTCACAACTATATCCCATTATTTGATGCTTCAAAACAAGCTATAAACTCAGCCACTATAGTAGAAGAGGCTATTAGTATCTGCTTAGCACTCTTCCAAATAATAGCTCCTTGGGCTAAAGTATATATATATATAACCTGATATTGATCTCTTATTATCTAGACATTAAGTAAGATCAGAGTTGGAATACCCCATGACTTTTAATCTTTCTAATCTCTTATATATGAGTATGTAATATTTTATTCTCTGTAAATATTACTTAATCCTTTTGGTTGCTTTCCAATGATCCACCCTTAGGATACTCAAATATCTACCTAGCATTTTAACAATGTACATAATATTTGGACACGTACTCTCTTGAACATACATGACTCTCTACTATTGATGCATAAGGAAATTTTTACATATTTTTTATTTAATCTTATTCTTGGGGAACTAACCGAGACTGAACTTATTATCCTTAACAATGGGCAAATATCCAAAAGCACATTCTTTTATGCTATACATGCTAAGTACCTTATTGATATAGTACGTTTATGATAAACTCAGGATATCTTGAGTGTGATCTCGATGTATCTGAATTCCTAATATAAAATATGCATCTTAAGATCTTTTATCTTCAAATTTCTTTATAAAAATCTCTTAGTATCATACAATGGGCATATATCGCTACTTGGTAGCAGTATGTTATTGACATATAAAATCAGGAAGATAAATTTACTCCCACTGAACTTGTGATATACATTCATTAACTATATTTTTCTCAAAACCAAATGAGGTAATCACTTGATGAAACTCTATTAACGGGATGCTTGCTTAAGACCGTAAATGGACTTATTTAATTTACAAACCATATTCTTTCAGTCTCTAGGCACAAAGTTTTTTTGTTGCACCATATATATCATTTCCTCAATATTACCATTGGAAAATACAATATTTACGTCCATTTAATATAGCTCTAAATCAAAATGAGCTACAAGTACAATAACGATTCTAAAAGAGTCTTTCGTCAACACTAGAGAGATTTTATTTATAATCAATGCATTCCTTTTGAGTGAAACCCTTGGTAATAAGACTCGTTTTATATCTTTTAATGTTGCCTTTTGAATCCTTCTTGGTCTTAAATATCCATTTGCAACCAATGAGTTTTATACCTTTAGGCAACTCAACAAGATCCCAAGCGTCGTTATCTTTCTTGAATTTCATCCTATCCTTTATGGTCTCAATCCACTTATGAGAATTAGAACTTTGTTTAGCTTGACTGAATTAATTGGATCATTTTTCAATCTTATATCAAACTTATGTTCTTGGAGATAAACAATAAAATCATCTGAAATTGCACTTCTTCTTTCTCTAGTGGATCTTCTCAATGGCACTTGTTGTTGAGGTTGTTGAGGTTACTCTCGATGAAAAAGAGCAAATTATTTATTTTTTTATTGGGAGCTCTTGTATGTTGTCTTATATTTGTAGATCTGCTTCTTGAATAATGTCATAAAAAAGAAGTCTGGTCATTTTCAGTAGTAGTTATAATAAGAGAAATAAATTTATCTTTAAAGACAATATCCCTAATATACCTTATATCCCCCAAACTCAACTTTCTCAAGAAATTTAGCACTCCCGTTTTGAAAAGGGATTTACTTGAGGGATCATAAAATATAAAACACCTCCATCTTTCAATATATCAAATAAAATAGTAGCTATCTATTTTTAAGTCCAATTTTTTTTCATTAGGCCTGTATGGTATAGCCTCAGCTAGATAACCCCAGACATGCAAGTTTCTAATACTAGGCTTTTTCTATTTCACAACTCGTATGGAGTTTTAGATACTACTTTACTTGAGAACTCTACTAAAGATATAAACTGTAATATTTAATGATTCTCCCCAAAGTGATTTAGGTAAAGAAGAATAATTATTCATACTTTTCATCATATTTTTAAGTATTCGGTTTTGTTTCTCAACAACACAATTCATGCTTAGTTTCCCAAGCATTATGTATTGTAGAAAAATGTCATACTCCTTTAGGAATTTAATAGAAGGTCTTAGATATTGTTCACCTAATCCATCATATCTTCTATAGTATTTACTACCATGATCAGATTTGACAACTTTAATTTTCTTGCTAAGTTAATTTTTAACTTCAACTTTGAAAATATATAACATATCCAGAGTTTGAGACTTCTCATAAGTAAATTAAATGTACAAAAAACTAAGAATAATCATTAATGAACAGAATAAAAAAATACTATTGGCCATTCCAAAAAGCAGTAGAGAATGATCCATAAATATCAAGATTTATTAGTTTTAAGACGTTATTACTCCTGTTGGCACCTAATTTTCTATTGTTTGTATGCTTTCCCTTAATTCATTTAATACATGCTTTAAAATCTATTAAATTAAAAGAATCAAGAATTTCATCTGACTTAAGTCTTTCTATTCTCTATTTAGAGATATGTTCTAAATACTTGTACCATAACATAAAGGAATTCTTTTTAGTTAATTTTTGCTTTGTACCATATTTATTAACATGTAAGGATTCATTAAAATAGGCATGGGTATCTAATTAGTAAATATTATCAATTACAAATTCAGTATCAATAAGATTTGAATTTTAAAAGAAACTGAGCTTATTGTTTTTGAATGAACAAGAATATCCTAATTTTTTAAAACTAGAAACAAAAATTATGTTCCATCTAAATAATGGTGCATAATAACTCTCATATATATTTAAACAAAATACTCTCTAATTGTAATCTAAACTGTTATATAGCCTCTATAAGAACTGTATTGTCGTTTCCTACTTAGATGCATCTTTCAGCATCAATTGAAAATCCGCTCCTAAGATAATCTTATATAGATACACTTATGTGAGTAGTTGCACATGTATCTACCCACCAAGTGTATTTAGGTATAGAAACTAAATTAACTTCTAAACAAACAAAGTTGAGAAGTATACATTTCTTAACACACCATTTAGCGCACTTGGGACAATCCTTCTTTACATGACTAACCTTTTTGCAAAAGAAACAAGTAATGATCGGCTCTTATTTATTTTAAACCTTATTATATGAAGTCCCTATTGCAATTTTCTTTCCTTTACTCATTTTTCTTTTCATATGTGGTAATCTTATCTTGAGAAGAACTTGTGAAGGAAATACTTTTAATCTTTTCTCGCTTCAATTTGTCTTCTAATTGCACACAATGTAAAATAAGCTAATTAAGAGTCCATTTAACCTTTTAGCTGTTGTAATTTACTTTAAATTAATTGTAGTGTGCTGGAAGAGATATCAAAACCAGATGTATGAGCAAGTCATTAGACAACTCTAACTTTAATTCCTTTAATTTTAAAGTGAGATTAGACATCTTATGATGTACTCCCTTATATTCCCTTTACCATTACACATTACTGAAACAATGTTAGCTAGTAGCATACTTATTTCAACCTTTCTATTTTTGGCAAAGCGTTGTTCAATTTTCTCAAGGAATTGTTTAACATTTTCTTTCTCAAAAATAGTGTCTTAAACATAAAAATGAAATTTATTTTGGCAGATATAGTAAAAGCAAATAAAAATTAGAGAGAACACATAATGAAACAACAAACTCACAATCATGTCATTATTTAAAGCATATACATGCATGACATAAATAAACATATAAAGGTGGGCCCCATCACGAGATACTTAGCACAATATTGTTATTTAGTCTTTAGATAAAAATATCAACTGTAAGTGGTACTCTCAATGCAATAATCAAATATTGATAATAAATCTTGCCAACAATAAGCTTGTACTTAGACTGATTTATTGCATGTATAGAAATTTTGATAATTATCACATTTATTGTTACAAATATGCCTATTATTTGGCCAAAAATTAATCTTTCTTTGAACCAATTATTTTTTATATAAACAATAAAAAATTCATCTTAATACCCCAAAATAAAGAAATCTACATAATAGAGGTTACTTCGGTAACATGTTATTTCAATCATTTTATTTCGAAGTATAAGAGAAGTAGTGTAACAAAAAAATAACCAAATGTCCATAAATAGAAAAATTATGATTTTCTTATACATTGGAGTGGTGTATGGTGCCAAAGCCGTATTTACAACGCTACTAATGGTTAAAAAATATATTAATAAATGTCAGGTTAAATCCAAATGGCTATTTTTGGTTATTTGCCAATTCAAAGTTAGCAAATTTATCACCATGAAAACCCTCTAAATTTGCTAACTTTGAATTGGCAAATAACCAAAAATAAATTTGAATCAAAATTGGCTAAATCATAATTACTTAAAGTTAGAAGGGGCTGAGTGAGAAAAATCAATTATATTGGAACTATTTAAAAATATGACAAACTTTTATGGTCAAAATGTAATTATATAAAACTTTAGGGGCTGTATAAAAATAGCCACTACTATAGGGCGTAATTGCAAATTTTTAAACTTTTATGGTCTGAACATAATTAAGAAAAACTAAGGCACTATTTGATATTTACCAAACAACAACATACTTTTTATTTTTTTTTATTAATAATAAATTTAAATAAATTGTTTTTTAAAAAAGAAAAAATTCTAAATTGTTTAAGTACATAAAAAGACACCAAATTGAAGTTAAATTTTATTTTATTTTTTTTCACTCTCAATTCTTTAAATTAATGATTCCTTAACTATATTTGAACCCTCAATTCACAATGAGAACCATAAATTTAATATTTTTTTTTCAACAAAATCATGAAAATTTTTATATATATAATATTTTTGCCCTAAATAATGGAAAAAAATATTCAATATATAAATATATATTATCAATCTTAATAATTTAATATAATTTCTACTCTGATACCAATTAGGTTAGATATAACCATAAATTAGATTCATACCTATATTAATATAACTCAAGATCTATCATGTCAAATTATCAATATAGATATTAAGAAAAATATACTTTAAAAATTCATAATGATTAAAATTTAAAAATTAGCAGTCTAGAATAAGAATCAAGAGTATAATGGCCTTCTACAATCAAATCTATGTATCCATAAATTGAAACCACAATTTTAAAAGAAATTTTTATATACTACATTAAATTATGATCTCATAATTCATAATCCAATTATTATTGAATTTTTACATATAACAAATTTATATCAAATTTGATGTCCCTAGAACCCTATAAAAATTGTCCAAATAAATCACTTAAAATAACTTTTATTTAAAATAATACATAATGTATAATTATTGTTAATATATAAAATCACATAAAAAATAATAATAAAACCTAATAATATCTCCTACAACTAAAAGAAGCAAAGGAAGAGCTTCAATGAAATGACCTCCTGAGCTTGTAAATGGACGTGAATTCACCGCATTAATCAGCTGTAAACAATACGACTCCACCTCGTGGAGAAGAAGGAAAGAATTAGAAGTAACAACTTTTATTCAATCAAGCATGGCTAAACATTCAGCCGCAAAGGTGCTGAATGAACACATTATTGATTTGGAGAAAGCAAGAATAGTAACACCAGATGAATCCCGCAACACACCACCAATTCCAACCAGATACTTCTCCTTATTAACAACAGATGAGAGACACTTGGAGACATATGTACACATGATAAGCCACGAAAACCCCCTTTGATTCCACTTCTGAAAAAAAAAAATAGGAAACCCCTTCGAACATAATAGAAATAAATATGGCGAGAATGGGCATCCCTGTCTCAACCCTTTCATAGAATACACCTCTCCAGACACTAAGCCATTAATTTTAAAGCTAAAACACACCGTAGACAAATAATTAAAAACTTAATCCCTCCATTTGGGCGAGAATCCCAATTTCTTCATCATAAAAAGAAGAAGATCTCATTCCACCCGATCATACGCCTTACTCATATTTAGTTTAAGAGCTAAGAAACCTCGTCCTCTTTTTGGCTTCACAGAGAATGCATTAGCTCAAAGGCTAAAATAATATTATCAGTTATCTGACGCCCCAAAGCAAATGCACTCTAAGAAGGAGAAATGATAGAAGGTAATACCAGTTTCAATCGATTAGCTAATATCTTAGATACAATCTTATATAAAATATTGCATAAACTAATTGGTCAAAACTCTAACACCTTGGAAGCTCCTGTAATATTGGTCAAAAGAACAACGATCGTATTGTTCACACCTTTCAGTGAATTCCCCTCGTTTAAAATCCTCAAATAGAAACTCAAAACACAACACCAACAATCTCCCAAAAATACTGAAAAATAAAATAGCATGAAATCCATCAGAGCCTGGAGCCTTGTAAGACCCTAGATCAAAGATAGCCTTTTTTTCACATTATCATCTGTAAATGGGGCATCCAATATAAAATACTACCCAAATTGAAAATCTGTTCATGCATAGATTGAAACCCACCATAATTCATTCGAGTTCTCGAAGAGCGAAATATTTATCAATGTAAGAACATATGATTACCGAGATACCCGAGCTATCTTCCACCCACTTTCCGTCATCATCAAAGTGGCTAGAAATACGAATTTTAATTTGGCGCCCATTAGCTTTCCGACGGAAAATTTTGGTATTTTGATCTCCCCATATTAGCCACTCTATTCTTGCTCTTTGAAACTAAAATATTTCTTTCTAGTCCTTTTGTGGCAAATCATATTTCTTTATTGATTTTTTTTTATTCAAATAAACACGTTATCAAGTAGTTGTACTTTAAATAAAATATAACTGAAACCTATATCACAAATTGGAAGATACCTTTGTTAGTATAAGATGAAAGAGTTATTTTTGAACGGTATGATTTCGAGTCCTTTTGTTGGCAAATCATATTTCTTTTTTTATTTAAATAAACACACTATCTGATTGTCAAGGCATAAATTAAATTAGTTAAAAATTGACAAATAAAAAGAAATAAACATATTATCAAAGCTGAAATTAGCTAAAAATTGACAAATAAAATATAAAAAAATGATTGTTTTACATGTATTTTTTGGCTGACCAAATTAATCTTGTTCAATTTACTTAATTGAATTATTTGATCTATTACATGAATATAAATTAATTTAAATTGAATTATTATACATTGATTTAAAATTATAACATTTAATGCAATTGACATTGAAAGTGGAATAAAAAATATAACATTTATCGTAATTGAAATTGAATTTAGAATTAGAATACTTAACGTAATTGAAATTGAAATTACATTTAGAATTATAACATTTAATGTAATTGAAATTGAAATTACATTTAGAATTATAATATTTAATGTAATTAAAATTTAAAATGGAATCGAAATTATAATATTTAATGCAATTAAAATTAAAATTACATTTAAAATTATAACATTTAATGTAATTAAAATTAAAATTAAATTAAGAATTATAATATTTCATGTAATTAAAATTAGAATTAGAATCGAAATTATAACATTTAATGTAATTAAAATTAAAAATAAAATTAAAATTATAACATTTAATATAATTAAAATTGATACAAAATCTCTATCTCCTATTATTGTAAAGTCCGCATCCACTTTTTGTTTCCGAGTTAGCAACCTCTTTCGTGGCGGAACCAAGTTGCATCTATTAAAAACTATGATTATGATTTGAGTTGGGTTCAAATGTGAGCCCAGCTTAAAACTCTTAGGCCCTTAAGCGTCCTTAGATTCATGACATTATTGATGGTGAGCCAATAGGGAGGGTGACACATTGCCAGTGATAATCAAAGTGGCCTAACCTTATCCTCTCATTTTAAAATTTGCATCTTTAACAGTTTTAAAAAAAAAAATTATTTTTTTATTTGAAATTATAATCTTTAATGTAATTAAAATTAAAATTAAATTTTAAATTATAACTTCAACGTAATTAAAATTAAAATTAGATTTGAATTATAACATTTAACGTAATCGAATTTAGATTATAACATTTAACGTAACGGAAATTATAATATTTAACGTAATTAAAATTGAAATTAAATTTTGAATTATAACATTTAACGCAATTAAAATTGAATTTGAAATTATAATATTTAACCTAATTAAAATCGAAATTGGCTTTATAATTATAACATTTCACATAATTACAATTAAAATTATAATTATAATTATAATATTTAACGTAATTGAAATTAATCTCATGAATAATACAATTAATCATAATTGAAATCAAATTCTAGTACAATTTTATTCTAATTTCAATTTCGTTAATTAAATTAATAGATTGATCTCATAAATAATACAAATTAATTGATTTATCTTATGAATAATACAAATTTATTGAAATTGAAATTAAAATTTTGTACTACAGATGAATTATCATGAACATAAATATAAATTAATAATTATTATAACTTTGATTCAACTTTAGCTTTAATTTGCTCAATAATTAATAATTTTATTCTAAATCTTAATCAATTAAAATACAATTGAATTAATTAATTTAATTCAAAATTATAATTTACAATATACAAATTACAAATTACAATTACATTTTTGGTGTAAATATTAAATTTAAAAATTATTATAATAAAAAATATATTAATTTAGATCCTAAAATATTAGTTATGGGCCTAAAATAATTAAAATTTCACATTAAATTTAAGTAGCCAAAATTTAAAAGTTTAAAAATCTAACCCAAATTTTTTATTAAAATAAAAAAAGCTCAAAGCCAAAAAACCTAACTAAAGAATCAAATTTAAACCGAACCGAACTAATTTAATTTGAATTCGGTTCTAATGACTTCACGTGATTAGTTTTAATTCCTTAAAATCAATTAGATCGAATTCAATTTGGTTCAAGTCAATTTTTGCTCATTCTTAACTGGTAGTAGCTTCATGTGTAATGGACAATGATCTGAAGAGAGAAAATCACGGTGATGCACCATTGCAATATATGTGAACCTCGGGTGTGTGGTCCTTTTCATGTAAGCCACGGAGAACAAACCAGGCCCCTATCCAACTGCTCCAACACCCAACTATTCCCCATGTTTGGTCCATTTCATGTAAACTTTGGGCCAATAAAAGAAAGTTCAACTAGTTCCAAAGAAGAAATTGTATCCTAAAAGTCAATATAGATTGTCTAACCAAGGAGACTACACCGGACTTATCCCTGAAAGAAAGCAACTTATTAAAATCTCCAATACAAAGTACAGGAAAATTGGAATCATTACATAACCTTCTTAGCAACTCCCAACTATACCGTCTATCACTCTGAATTGGGTTTCCATAAAAGTCGACTGCCCTCCGAGAATTTTGATTGTTGTCTACAATGTGAACGTCAATATGACTCATTGAAAAACCAACAATAGAAACATCCATTAACTATTCCAAAAAAGAAACATACCTCCACTCCTTCCACAACTATCCACTACAAAGTAGGAATTAAATCAGAAACTGCTCCTAAACCGAACTGCCCTTTCACCAAACAACTTAGTCTCAAGAAAGAAGACTAAGTCGGGAGTAACACTCGGAAAGGAATTGGTGCACACTCCTCAAAGCACGAGGGTTCCCCATCCCTCGTGCATTCCAACAAAGTAGACTCATTGTGGTGTTCGGGTCTGCCTTGCAGTACCCGCTAGTTCATCCATAGAAGCCTTATATAAATTGAGAGGCTTGAGCCAAAACCATGTCATCCCCCTCCGTTTACTTGACCCGTCCAATGCTGAAAAATATGAGGGTTTAAGAATTTGAATTGCATGAAGAAAACGCTTCCTTTCTTCAGCAAAGTTCCCAGCAATGCAAGAGCAGCTCCTTATTAACCACGTGTTGGGCATATTTGACTTCTCATTGAATGTTGATCCCTGGATGGATCCTACTTCCAAAGAATTCCCACTGTCCGAAAAGGAGTTAAAAGATACGTTGACCTCTCTATTTAAATTTAAAAAGTCCGAAAATTCTAACCTGGTTGTAATTGGTTCCTTGGACGAAGAATTTGTCAAAGTTTTCCCCAACAAGGACTCCTCGCTAGGCAATTTGAATGAATTAAGGGTCTTGAACTCCTTAGCACTGAGAGAAGCCCCATCCGAATGAACAACTCTCAATTCCGAAAAACCCTGACCATATAACATAACCAACTTAGAAGAGAAAAGAATTGGCCATCGAATCCGGAACATCCACAACGTTATCTGTATTGAGAGCAGCCTCAGACAATGTAGTTGTGTGACCAACCAAACTAGGGCTCCTTGCTTTGGAAAGGGAAGTCCGTAGTGAGTGGAATACTTCTGGAACCGTAATCTACTTGAAGTCACGGGACCCTTTATCCGAAGAAAGTGATTTCAACTTATGAGAGTTTGAATTTTGAGGTTCACATGTATCAGCTTCATCTTGAACCTTCGGAGATTCTAAAACAACCTCTGCAATACCACCGTTTCATCTGATGGCCGAAAATTGACCTCCATACCGACCTGTTCCGGATCCATCTTGCTTTGGTTTGTAGTTTTCAGACGATGAGTGAAACTCACTACCTTAATATCATTAGAATAACGATGATTACCCGGCTTCTTCAGAAGAGCTAGGTAGTCCTCCATGCATTCCCTGTAAGAATGTGTTAGAGAACCACAAAGAGTACAAAATTCCGTTAACTTCTCATACCTGAAGTCCACGCATAATAAATGATTGGTACTACCCAATCTTAGGAACATCCCTTTGCGGAAAGGTTTATTGATAGGTATGCGGATACGGAGACTCGTATATTTTTTAGAACATGATCCACCACTAGCAGCATAAACATCTAAAAAATCACTTATCCTATTGTCCAAGAGCTCTGCAAATTCGATGTAGGATAGGAATATTGTAAACTTGAACCCAGAATGGTACTGAGTTGAAAATTGAATCTGCCAGACATGCCTCATTTAAACGGGTTCTAGGGCCAAAAGAAATTTGTTGAAGTTCCAGAGTTTCATTAACATCACTTTTTTCCGGTCATCCTCCTTCTGGAACTCCGCAAGGAAAACATCATCCTCCAGCCATCTAAAACGCAATAGCTCCTTAGGTTTCCATAAGGTTCGCATTATAGTAACAAATGCATCCCTTTGATAATTTTTCCCTGTTAGTACCTTAATGAACAAACCAAAGGAAGCAAGTTCTCTTTGGCGTCGGACGAAAAACTCATCCACTCCCAATACCGCTTTATTATGTTAGTTGTCAATATAAAAAGGATTCCCAAAGTGTCTCCATTCGGACGAAAGACTCATCCACCCCCAATACTGCTTTATTATGTGAGTTATCAATATAAAAGGATTGCCAAAGCATCTCCACCTTGTCCATGGCAACGAAATCGAAAGAACACAATACGAAAAGTTTCGATGGAGCGAAAAGTCGAAACTTGAGAACTTCAATATATATTCTAACAACTTCAATCATACAGCTTCCCAAAGTATTTTAATTGAATTCTAAACTCCATAATTCAACATTTTACAGGTCATTGGCAAATGATTTATTTTATCATTTTTATTTTAGAAAAGCACTTTAAATAAAAACTCGTTTAACTGGAAATCAATTACATAATCATAGCAATAGTATATATAACAACAACAAAATATATATATATATATATATATATAAAAGAATTCAAGTTAGCATGTTGATCGAAAAAACTATTTTAAGATATATTCTTAAAATTAGCTAAAATAAAAGAAAAAGTTTGGCCTTTTATAATAAAATAATATAGCTATATTATAAACTCTAAATTGTATTTCAATTTTTAAAAAAATGACTTTTGAATCACAAATCAAAATTTCATATAAATTCATGTCCAAACTTAATTCCAATTATTCTATCAATTACATTCATTTTATAGGATAAACCTTCACTCTTTTGTTTCAAATTTTTATTACACATCTTAATTTTTTTTTTATCATGTCTTAAATTTTTTTATTACAAATTAAAACACAGCTCATAAATTGAGATATGTACAAAAAATTCTAAATGTACCATACAAAAAAAATTAAGATATGTAATAATAAAATTATAGCATACCATGAATATATATATGTGTGTGTGTTGAATTTACCCACTTATTTTAGACGAATTTACTAAATACGCCGTAGCTTGTCATCCTTAATTATAGGCCCATTGGAACTCAATATAGAGGCCCTCTTATCCATATTTGACAACTTAATTCTTTTTATTTTCACTTTTTTGACGCCCAATTCAGCTTCCTTTTTTGCTGGAATGGCGTTGAATAATACAAGCTCAAAATCGAATGCTATTGCCAATCAGCATCTGGTCTTAAGTGGTTGGGGCTAGAATTTCAATTATCAAGACGCCGATTTTTTAGTCAGAGCGATATTCTTTTAATTATTTAAAAAAATTAATATTATACTAATTTATAATATTAAAATTTAAAATATATAATAAATATATTCTTTCGAAATAAAAAAAAATTGTATGCTGTCACATATTGTTGGATCTGATTATTATTATCTACTTGAGTCTCATTTGGGCACAAATTAAACTGATATTTGAAAATATTTTATTCTTCTCTCCCCTATTTGATTTTTTTGTTTAAAAAGAGAATATTAAAAAAAACAAAATAATAATTTTCGGTTCAAATATTTTTCTTTTTTATTTATCTTGTGAAGTGATACTATACCTAGGATAGTTTTACAAGATGCTAAAAACATTATTCTTTTTTTTTAAGAGGCCTAAATACATCATTCTTAAGTTGTATAAAAAAAAGCTTTTAAAAACTCACTATAAATTACACTTGTGATTATGGTTTAATAGTAAAAGATTTACGGTGCATTTAATCTCAGCTAAGAAGGTCCTAATTTCAAATTTCCTTATGTTATAATTGCTTATTATTAAGCCTAGTTATCACATCTCAATCCTTTATAATAATAGAATCATAAGTTATTATTTTTTCCTATCAATTTTCTTCCCACTTTCCCTCCCTTTTTCATTAGTTAAACAATAAAATGATTTTTTAGTAACTTCATTTTTTATTTTAAATTTTTAATTTAATTAAGTATATAACTTTTTATATTAGAAAGACATTATAATAAGAAGAATATTAGCGTCAGTTGCGATTTATTTTAATGTTGTAGTTAATCATGTCCTTCTTTTTATTTATTTGTATTATATTGATGAAATTGTGATAAATATAAAATACTAAAACAAAGAGACATAACTGATTTAAAAGCAACAACGAATACATGTAAGGAGTTCATAAATTATATATATATATATATATCTCTATATTAGTATGATATCGTCTACTTTTAACTTAAACGCTCATGATTTTATTTTTGGACTTTATTTAAAAGATCTCATATTAATAGAGATATAGTTCACTCTTTATATATCGTGATATTCCCAATTTCTTACCAATGTGAGACTTCACTTGCTTCTTTAACAATCATTCTCTCGAACAAAGGACCACTAAACCTCCTCTCAAATGATATTCATCCGTTTATTTTTCACATAGGAAGATCTCGCTCTCTTTTTGGTACTCATATTCTATTTATCTTCACTGCGTTATGGGAGCACGCCTTATGTGAAGCCTAGAGTACCATCAACCTCCAAAGTTCGCTTTATCAAATCAACTCTTTATCCTTGCGTTGGCAGACAAGCCTTATGTGAAGCCAGCATCACTGCGTCGAGAGGACACGCCCCATGTGATGCTTAGAAGCACTCCACCGCATGTGCATAAAGTTTAACCATGGATCTCATTACAAACCAAGGCTTACTAGGCTCACTACCTTCTCGTTCGACACCGATGGTTTCTTCCACATGACTAACTATGGAGCATGACGCTGATACCACTTGTAAGGAATTCATAAACCACAAATATCTCCACATTAGTATGATATTGTCCACTTTAGGCCTAAGCTCTCATCACTTTACTCTTGAGCTCTACCCAAAATGTCTCATACCAATAAAGATATAATTCACTCATTATATACCCATAATCTTCCTTATTTCTTACTAATATAAAACTTTATTTGCTTCCTTAACAATACAATCGCTACTAATACATACAATAATATTACTCGTTGCCTATAAATAAGCTAGGTTAATTCAAATATAAGAATCTCTATCAATTTTACTAGTAAAATCACAAGTTAATTTTCTTCCTCTTATTTTTCTTACCACTTTCCCTCTTTTTTCATTAGTCAAACAACTAAAATGGAGAAGAAAATAAAGTTATGTTTAGTGACTTCATTTTATTTTGAAATTTCAATTTATCTTTAAAACATTATCTAAAAGCTTTTTTTTTTAAATGTTTCTATTTGCTTTGCTGAAATTGGCTTAATTTAATTTATTCAGTTATTTCAATTATTTATTTTTTAACTTAATAAGAATTTAAGGCAATTCTAACTTAATAAAAAAAAAGTTGATTTCTTAACCTTTTAGTTTAATGTAGAAAATGAAACTAATGTTGCAATAATTTAATATTTATTTTTAAACATTAAAAAATAAACAGGTCAATCAAATTCAACCATTCAATTATCCTTTCAAACAAATAAGAAATCAACCATTCAATTGTATTCAACATTTAGCTCTACTAAAATATATATTCAAAATGCATCTCCCCAACCATATGGTTGAGGGTTCAAGTTTCAATGAATGCTAAAATTATGCAATAATTTTCTTTTTTTAAGAAGTTTCTTTTTTTCTTCCTTTTGTGGAGTCTGGATTTCTCTTTCATAAAAGAGTTTCTTCTTCCATCCTTTACACAGTTTGTGTTCCTTTTTATAGGATAAGTTTTTCCTTTCTTGTAAGGTATGTGTTCAGATATACATCAATATATAAATGCAATGTCTTATTTGAGTAATCTTTTAATTGCAATATCATTGATCCTCTAATATAATATCGAATACTTCAAAAAAAAAAAATTTAATGTATTAAAGAAAATAAACACTGTTATAAATAAATACTAAAGACAATAGGTAAAGATAATTCAGATAGAAACCTCTGGAAAGTATTATAGAAATTATGAAAGTATTGGAAGTGATGAATTATAAAAGGGCTTGTACACATATTTATACCAAAATGTCTCCACTACCTCACCAATTCATAACACTCCCCCTTGAATTTCACAACTTTAATTGTATTTTACATTTACTAAGAAGAAACTCAGTGAGATAAAAAAAAATAAGTAAAAATAAATAGAACTTTATAATGTAGTAGTGAACTTGCTTCAAGACCACCTCACTAAAAACCTTGCCAGTAAAATCCAGTGGGGTAAAATCGGATCAAAGGAAAAATGAATATAGTGCATGTTTGTAACTGATGCAATTCTTCTTCTAGAAGAATGTTCTCCCCATGATTAACTCTCCCCTCAGAGTAACATCCATTGATTTCATAATTTGTTGAGCTGATGCATACCAATTTTGTGAACAAATTTCTTAAAAGTTAATGTTGATAGAGAATTAATGAATAGATCCACAAAATTGTCGATGGAGCAAATCTATTTATCATTAATCTTCTTGCTTTGCTGCAGTTTATAAGTATGGAAGAATTTTGGAGAAATATATTGGTTTTTATCTCCTTTGATACGTCTACCTCTAACTTGAATAATACAAGTAACATTGTCTTTATAGTTGGAATATATTTTACAAGTGGTAGGCTACATGTACTTTTAATGCCATGAATGATAGATCGCAGTCATGTACATTTTCTACTTGCTTCATATAGTGTATGAATCTCATAGCGATTGGAGAATGAAGCAACAAAAATTTACTTTGTGGATCACCATAAGATTATTGTAAAAATATATCCCATATGCTATTTATTTTTTTAGGGATCATATAAATTCTTAACATCAATATCCTTGTTGCAAAAACTATATTTGGACTGGTGCATTAGGTTAGATATAATAAAGCACAAATTGCATTAAGATATGGTACTTTTTAGACCAAGTATTTTTTTATCATCGTCCTTGGACAGCATGGATCCTTTTTAGGATCAAGAAACTGAATAATTATGTGTGTACTTAATGGATGGACTTTATCTATATTGAATCGTCTTAGAATCTTTTCAATATTGGTGGATCAATGGATAAAAATTCTATTTAATAGATTAATGGATAAATATACTATTTATGCGAGTACTATTTATGCGACAACTTTTGGATATTTCTTGTTTTAGCTCAATTAACTTCTTTAAGTATGATTTAGACTCCTTCAAGTAAGAACTCTTATTCCAACTAGGTTTAGGGTCTATAAGGACTTTGTACTCACTATATAAATCCTTGTAAGCCTTTAGAAATAGCCAAACATCTAAAGTAGTAAAATGTAAACATAAGAGATAAAAGAGGAGTTAGGTAGGCACTAAGTGTGAGATGCACTAAGGTATAAAATTTAAGGGTGTCTTTGTTCTTGAGTGAACAGAAGAAGTACCATAGATATTTTTTAGAGAGGTTCAGGCTATTTTTGTATTCCTTGGGTAAAATCTCTTATGGGATAGGAGATACTAAGAGGTTTTATAAAGATTATGGTGATTTAAAGAGATACTTAGAGGTCTACAATAAGAGATACTAAGAGATCTTGTAAGATTATGTTGATGTAAAGAGATATTTAGTGATCTAATCAATTAAAAAAGCTGGATCATAGATCTCTCATAGACGTAGGCATTTCTGATCGAGTCACGTGTATCTTGTGTTTTATGGTTTATTTCTTTATCCTTATTAGTGTGTTAATCTTGTGTGTTTCTTAATTGTGAGTTATGTCTTCCGGACACGTATAAGGTATTAACACAAAAGGCAAATCGCATTGAGAGATTAGTGTTGAGGTTAATTTTTTCTCAACAAACTGATATAAAGTTATGGTTTAGTAGATGTCAAAGTGGTGTCAAACTAAAGAACATAGCTTGATACCGCAACAATAGATTTATCCAAATTTTTGAAGAGAAAATCTGATTTCTTTTAAATCTAAAATTTCAAGATAAGTAAAAATAAATATTATAAATATTAGTAGATTTGTGATATGATATTAAAGTTTTTTTATTTTAAAAAAAAGTAATTACAATATCACATTTGATGAGACATGTAAAGCTTTTTGGCTTTACAAAATATAGAAATGTGATGATAAATTTATTCATTTGATATATTGATGATATTTTACTCATTTATAATGATATAAAAACTGCACCAATAGTGAATATATAGTTGTTTAATCCATTATCTACGAAATCATTTAGTTGATGCATTTTAATCTTTTATCCATAATATTATAAGAGATAGTGACATCACCATTCCCTACACCTAAAAGAATTTTATCTTAATCTTTTTTTTTGGCACAATTAACACCATGCACATCCATATAGTATCATAATCATTAAAAAATTTCTATTATATACCATTCTTGAGTTTATGTTTGTTGGAACCTATTTTCAACAAGTCCTACCAACTGCATCTTAGAGACTTTTCCCTCTGTATCTCAAATTAGGTCAGAGGAAATCACATTTAATTGATGATAGATATAAGTCCAAAAATGCTTCAAGGTCTGACCTAGCTTTCAAACACAAGTAGCTAAAACATAATAGCTCACAGATTTTCATAAATGGGTAAGAGAATTTACAGTAAGTTGAGAATGGATCAAAATATGAGTTTTATTCTAATTTTTATTGTTTAAATAATAATTTTTTATGAAGAAAGGTTTTCAACTTAAACCCTTATATTAATTAGAATAAAAGGTGAAAATGTAATATGGGTGCAATATGCATAGTTTAAGTTAAATTTATATATGCATATTTTTTAAAAAAAGAGTTAAACTCATATCCTATTTATAAAATATTACTCATGATTTTTTATTCATTTTTCATTCATACAATAAATAATACAACCCTACTTGTCCGTACATATGCTCTTCCATACCACGAGCACTCTTTTTTTCCTTTATAGACACTAACTTGAACGTTAAAACATTTTTTCTTACTAAAGAACGAAATGTGAATTCACCTATCAAAAAAATAAAAAATAAATAAAAAGGTAATTGACTGTGGATTTCGAACTAGAGAAGTTCAATGTTCATTCTAATAACTTAAATCATATTACTTCCCAACCTATTTTAATTGAATTATAAACTCTATAATTCAGCACTTTAAAAGTCATTGGTAATTGATTTTTTTTCTAGTCATTTCTATTTTTAAATAGCACTTTAAAGAAAACTCGTTTAATTGGAAATAAATTATATAATCATAGCAATATGTTGACGTCGTCCTAAAAATATATATAGTGGGTTCATTCGAGTCCTTTCTTTGTATTTTTAGTTTAGGCCCATGCCTATTAATATAGGAGGTCTTATTTGATTAGGATTCTTTTCTTGTGAAAATTGGGATTAGAATAAAGTTTTTGAGCCTATATAAAGTCTAAATTATTATTGGAAAATGAATCATCACATACAAAATTCAATATATAACTTTTTAGCGTTTAAACTCTCAATTTAGCTTTATTTTCTTTTCTTATTTTCAACCCAAGATCCAAGTCCTTGCTTGTTGATCTATCATGGCCTTATTGTTAAACTTCACCCGACTTTTATTACGAAGTACTAAGTTTTGCAATTCGCCCGTTATCTCACAGTTCAGGTTTATTCTAGCCCTTACTCGCTATAAGCCAAATTTGGGTTTTCCTTATTTGGTAAAACTCTAACCTCGGTTCTTTGTGAATTTGAGGTAAGATTAGAATAAGGGTTTTGAGCCTATATAAAGCCTAAATTGTTATTGTGAAATGGATCATCACATACAAAATTCAATATATAGCTTTTTAGCGTTTCAACTCTTAATTTAGCTTTCTTTTCTTTTCTTATTTTCAACCCAAGATCCAAGTCCTTGCTTGTTGATCTATCATGGCCTTATTGTTAAACCTTACCCGACCTTTATTACGAAGTACTAAGTTTTCCAATTCGTCCGCTATCTCAGTTCATGTTTATTCTAGCCTTTACTTGCTATAAGTCAAATTTGGGTTTTCTTTATTTGGTAAAACTATAACCTTGGTTCTTTGTGAATTTGAGGTAGTTCGTCATTCTAGTAGGACATTGGACATACACAAATCTAGTCTCATAATGTTTACTCACAAGAACAATAGTATCAATAAAAACAACAACAACATATAAAAGAATTCAAGTTAACATGTTGATTGAAAAACTATTTTAAGATATATTCTTAAAATTAACTAAAATAAAAGAACAAGTATGGCCTTTTATAATAAAATAATATAACTATATTACAAACTACAAAGAGTAATACTATACATTCCAAATTGTATCCCAAGTAATAATGTGTCAAATAACCATTATATGATGAAATGATATAAATTCTAAAATGATGTGTCAAACAACCTTTGGATGGAGAAACGATGTGATGTATCAAATAATCATTATCCAATAATTGGTTGATACATTAGTACTTAGGATACAAACTTTGGATATGTAACATTACTCAACTATAAATTGTATTTCAATTTTCTAAAAAAATAACTTTTGAATCACAAATCAAACTTTCATATAAATCCATGTCCAGACTTAATTCCAATTATTATATCAATGCTTTCATTTTATAGGATAAACCCTCACACTTTTGTTACGTATATGCTTCAGATTTTTATTATACGTTTAACTTAATTTTTTTATCTAAATCTATTTCCCCCTCTGAAAATCCCCTCTTTCTGCCTTTAGGCCCGAAGGCCTTGAATTCAACCAAGGCCGGCCCCTGAAAGCTTAGCTAGACGTTCTCTTCAGAAAATTCATTCTCCTCTCGAAAACTTTGCCCGAATTTACACAGCAAGTCCAATCCAAATGAAGGCCCAGGAGTAACGGCCAATGGGCCTAAACCCGATAGAAATGACAGAGAGTCGGTTTAGACTCAGGGAATCTGGTCGACAAGTGAGAAAACCTATTCGGCCTTTGCTAACCCAAATACGACTATGGCCAAGTAGGTACTAACTATATTCCACAACTTTGCTCTAAGGAATCTCACGTCAACATCAAACCAATAGGTAAAGGCCGTTCAAGATATGACTCGAGCCGACTGAAATAAGCCTCACTTAAACCAAAACCACCGACAGAGGAAAACCCGAGAAATCTGCTTAACACATCAGAAAGGACATCTGACGTGGGATGAAAATGGGTCAAAACATCTGCAGAAGGATATTCGGCGTATGTCAGGGGGGAAGTACGAAGATACTTGGCATGTATCAAAAGTGCAATAGGAAATATTCGGCACAAGACAGAAATGCTGCAAAAGAAAGCTCAGAAAGGTCCCTGACAGGCCATCGCTATAAAAAATGGAAATAATGAGACATAGAAGGAGGATGCAAAAAATCGAGGAAAGTACCAAAAGAATGAAAAAGGATAGAGGCATTCCCTAATACTAGAATATATATGATTCATGTTTTGTCATATTTTTAGAAAAGAGAATCCTCTTTTTTAACTTAAGCATTGGAGCGTCTTTGCCAAAACCTACCCCGACAAGATCACCTTTGAGCTTGTGTTCGTGTTTCTTTGCAAGTCCTCCCTCTTTTCGCTCTCCAAAGTTAGCAAAAAGTAGGAAACACAAACTCGTACTAATCGCTCCAGTCCAGTCGAGGCCCAAGTTCGATTCTCCCTCAACAAATTTAAGGCTCACTGACCCAAGAAACCATTTTTTCAAGTCAACAGTTTTTATCAAAAATGGAAACTGGCATACCCCTGTTTTCCCCCCTAAAAACCCCTTCTTTCTACCTTCAAGCTAGAAGGCCCTGAATTTAACTGAGGCCGGCCCATAGAAGCCCAGCCAGACGTTTATTTCAAAAAGGCCATTCTCCTCTTAAAAATTTCGTTCAAATTTGCACAGCGAGTTCAATCCAAAAGAAGGCCCAAAAGCAATGGCCAATGGGCCTATACCCGACAGAAATGACAGAGAGCCAGTTTGAACTTGGGGAATTTGGTGAATAAGTGAGAAAACTTGTTCAGCCTTTGTTAACCCAAATACAACCACGGCCGAGCAGGTACTAACTATATTCCATGACTTTGCTCTAAGAAATCCTGCGTCAACAATAAACTAGTAGGGAAGGGCCATTCAAGATTTGACCCGAGTCGACCGAAATAAGCCTCACTTGAACCAAAACTATTGATAGAGGAAAACCCGAGAAATAAGCTTAACACATCAAAAGGGACATCTAGCGTGGGATGAGAAGGGGTCAGAAATTCTGCAGAAAGATATTCGGCGTATGTCAGGGGGGAAGTACAAAGATACTTGGCGTGGGTTAGAAGTGCAGCAGGATATATTCGGTGTTTGTTTTTCTTTGTAGGTCCCTCCTCTCCACAGTTACAGAAAACAGGAAACCCAAGCTCGTACTAATCGCTCTAGTCCAGTCAAGGCCTAAGTTAGATTCCTCCTCAACAAATTTAATGCTTGTTGACCCGAGAAACTATTTTCTCAGGTTAACAAAATCAAACTACAATTCATAAATCGAGATATGTACAAAAACTTCTAAATGTACTATACAAAATTACGATGTGTAATGAAAGAGTAATAAAATTATACCATACAATGAGTGTATTTGTTCGATTTACCTACTTATTTTAGACGAATTTATGAAACATGCTGCATCTTCTTGTCCTAAATTATAGGTCCATTTAAAACACAGTATAGAGGCCCTTTTATCCATATTTGAATACTCTTTTTTTTGGCACCCAACTTCTTTTTTGCTGGATCGGCTTTGAAAAATACATGATCAAAATTGGTGTCAGTATTTCAATTAACGAAGTACTCAATTTGAGTTAGGTTGAAGTCTCTCTGGTTATCTGGAGGGTTGTTTATTCTAGAGAGTTGTTTATTTCTCTTTGATTTTGAAAGGATTGTTTATTGTGAAGGGTTATTGATTTTTCTTCGATTTGAAGTGGTTATTTATTTTTCTTTGATTTTAGAGCTTATTTATTTCTCTCTATTCTAATTTATTATCTTTTGCTCATTCAAAGACCAAAAATAAAATCTCATTTAGAACTAATCTGGTCATTGAAATCTTCTTTCTTCTTCACTCCCGTTTTTAATTTTCGTGTTTAAAAAATAAAACAAATGGAAAAAACAAAAAGCATAATCTTCATTTCAAACTTTTTTTCATCTTGTTGAAGTGATACTATATTTGGGATTGTTTTACAACATCCTAAAGACATTATTCTTAATTTATAAGGAAAAAACAATGACACAAGCTTTTAAAAATTCACAATGAATTACATTAGTAATTGTGATTTAATAATAAAAATTTTACATTGCATTTGATCTCTGCTATGCAAGTCGTAATTTTAAATTTCCTTCATTCTTATAATTATTTATAAATAAGCCTAATTATCATATCTCAATCTATTGTAATAGTAAAATACAAGGTATTTATTTGTCTATCAATTTTCTTCCTACTCTCTCTCTCTTTTTTCATTATTCAAACAATTAAAAAAATAGAATTATTTTTAGCAACTTCATTTTTTGTTAATTTAATTAAGTATATAGCTTATTTATAATAGAAATAAATTATAATAAAAAGAATGTTAGCATAAGTTGCAATTTATTTAATTGTTATAGTCAATCATATCTTTCTTTTTATTTACTTGTATGAATTTTAAGGTAAAAATGTTAATAGAGTGCCATATAGGGGCGCTTGAGTACTATATGGGCAAAAAGATGCTAACAGATTCTTTTGAGAGCTTGTCTATTGTTGTATTTCTTATAATCTCTTGTGAGATATCTTTGTAAACTGAGTAATAACATAAACTAGGATCTCCTGATCTATCATAGATGTAGGTATTTATTGTCGAACCATATAAATTCTTGTATCTTGTGTGATTATTTATCTCATGTGAGCTTTTAATTTTTGCTTACTTTTAATTTATCTCATGTGAAAAGCACAAGGGTACCATCTCTAGGCCTTGGTGCTGTCATGCTGGCCTTGGGAAAAAGTTGGCGCCACAGTGCCAAGTCGAGACCACATTAGCATCGTGGCACTAAATTTGAGAATTTTTTATTTTGTGTTATTTTGCGAGTTTAAGTCAATGTTGGACTTTCTAAATGCATTGACTCTTATTCCAATTAGAAATGGAACTTCTAAGGAGGTTTTAGAGCCTGTATAAACTCTTGTAAACTCATTAGATTATCAAACATTAAAGAAAAAAACTCCAAGAGAGAGAATAGCAAGCTAAAGAGCGCTTAAATACTGGATGCGTAATAGAGTGCCACATAGGGAGCACTTGAGTACTGTATGTGCAAGAGAGTTCTGATAGATCTTTTGAAGAGTTCGTCTATTGTTATATTTCTTTTAATCTTTTGTGTGAGATCTTTGTGAACTAAGTGATAAAATAAGTTAAGATTCCGTGATCCACCATGGATACACATAAATTATTGTGTCTTATGTGATTGCTTATATCTATTGTGTGATCTAAAATCTTTCGTATATACTAAGATTTTAAGACGTAAATACCAACAACTGATGTTAGGACACATAAAAATTCCAATACTTTGTAAGCAAATATGAGCTCTTGAAAAACCTACTTAAAGTTTAATTCAGGTTTAAGCTAGAGGGCGTCAAAGGCAAAATGAAAATATTTTTATCAAGTTAGAATCCAAATCTAACAGCGAACATGTATGTAAAACAATGTTTAGATTCAAGAGAAAGAATTTATGATTTTTGAATGATAGTTCACAGGATACGTCATAATACAATTGTCATAGTTGCAATAATACCTTGCATCATGATATCCGTAAAAATCAACACTTTAATTCTAATTACGGATGTGTAAAGCCTTCTTCGTATAGGTTTTGCTAGTTTTTTCTTGGATTGATTTCTTTATGTTTTGTTCATTTCGAGAGACTATTTTTTTGAAAGGCAAGACTCACTATGTTCCCTCTTAATTCTTTTGTATCTTTTCTATCAATTTATTTTTAATAAATTCCCTCGTGTTGACTAGTTTCATAAAAGGGGGAAAAGATGTTGACTGGTTGTGGTTTGAGCTTAGAACGTATAAGTCATATAAGTTGACAGCTATTTGTTTGACCGTCCTCATATATAAGATCACATATGCTGTGATAAGCAAAAGAATATTGGAGATAGATATTGAAATATGTGCTGCCCTTGCAAGAAGATTTCGCCATCGAGATTGGCTCAATCAAGGATTATTAAAGCTCTAGTAATCTTGGAAGGAACTTCTTATTATCATGCAACTAATTGCGTTCTATTTGATTTTTTTTTCAATCGCATATAATCATTGATATGTTTTCACTCATATATAATCACCACTACTTGTAATGAAAAACTATGAGTGAATACAATTCTCATACAAACTATCTATCAAATTCTCTTACGATTCCATCACCGTGAGCCTTTCTGTTTCTTGACTGTCACGTTTAACCATTAACTATAGTAGTGAAGTATGAACAAATATCACCAAGATTAACTGATTAATGGTCATATTAATTATGCATTACCTTCTTGTAGGAAGTAATTAGTCATCTTTTAATACTATTCTTTTTTTTTCCATAAAAATTACCTAAAAGAGTTAATAGGTAGTTTTAACAACTCGAGGAAAAGTAGTATAAACAAAGAAACTGAAGGGAGTAATTTTGTTTTCTTCCCAATTCTTGATGATGTACTAGTGTGAAGTGGAAATAATATTTTCCCAAAGTAGTATCACTGCATATATCCTAATACTTTAGATGTTTTTAGTTATTAATTGCAAGAGTTACAACTTTATAAAATACATTTAAAAAAATAAGAAAAAAAATTTAGGCAAGACGGTCCCAATTATAAAATTATTCAGTAATATTTTAACGTACAATTTATCATCTTTAATATGATTAGTTTGTTTTAAAATGGATGGATATATGATAAAATTTATTACATAGAGGTAGCGATCTTCATAAAGCACACATAAGTTTTATTCTCAATAATATAATACAAACATCACATCATAACCATAGTCTGGAAACTGGACTCGGGTCAACAGGAGTTACCGACTTGAGAAGCAGAGGGTGCTCCAGCGACCTAGTCCTATCCTATTATTCATAAAACAAGCAATACACTAAATGAAAAAAAAACTGAGCATGACCTCCTCTGAAACCTTTCACACATATTTTTAACTCTTTATTATTGGCAAACCTTTTTTAGTTTTTTACAAAACGGAATTTACATCATCAATGGATGCAGTAAATTTACTCAAGCTTTTGTTTTTGTTTTTATTTTTTGCAAACTCAACAATGTAAAAAATTTATTAATGAAAGGCGAAATAAAAAAAATATAAGAAGGAAGGGCTAAAATATCTTACCCTTCGCAAAACATATAAAAGATATAAAAAAAGGTCTAATAGAAGAATGAGGATAAAACCTCATCTAAAAATGTAATACTAATGAAATTTATAATTATGCATTCTATTTGTATCCTTAAAGAGTATAGAACCTATAACTAGGCCATAACCATCATGTGAAATCCTCAAATTGTAACTCGAGATTCGCCAGTTTATCTGCCACTGCATTATTCTCTTTAAATGTATGATTAAATCTAAATTGCAAGCGATCAAAACAATCCTTACAACGTTCTCACTTATTGTGAAGTTTCTATAGATGACATAATGTAGGCTTAGAAATAAGATGGAAGACTAAAATAGAGTCAAACTTTAAAATTATCTTATGCCATCCGCGAGTAATGGCAATCTCCAAAGTTAAGATGACCCACATTATTTCTGCATAGTATGCTATCTCAATTTTTAGAGGATAAGAGAAGCCTTCTAAAAAAGATCCTACCTCATCTTTGAAGACTCCTCCACAAGCAATCATACCTAGGTTACCTTTTGAATCTATCTGTGTTGATCTTAATCCACCTTTAAGGAGGAAAATTCTGAAAAAGAACAGTAATTTTTAGAGCACGTCTCAAATTAGTTCAAATACCCATATGGTCTAAGATAGGAATATCATCACTAAAAGCGAATCCGGGGTAAAAATTAGCAAAGTAGCGAATATGAGATAAACAATTCACCTTAATGCAAACTGAATTGAAACTCTAATTATCAAATCTCAGCAAATTCTGACTTCTTTAAATAAAATAGAACAAATAAACAACCGACAAAGTCCATAAGTTTAAAAATTGAGGGCTAAATTTTTTTTATAAAATTACTTTTCACAAATCTATAACAATTGAAACAAATTGAAGATTTTGTTTAAACATATGAGCGAACCAATTCCAAAGCTGCATAACAAGAGGGCAGCATACAAATATATGGTCCATCATTTCAGTCTCTCTCAAACAAAACGAGCAAACTGGGACAACACAAATACCACAAGTCCCTAATAATTCATTAGTAGGAAGAAGATTTTGAAGAAGAAGCCACATGAATATAGATATTTTATATGGGAAAAAACTATGCCAAAAAGATAATAAAGCTAAGTTAGTTATTGTAATACTATTGATGAAATTCTCTCTCTCTTTTAAAGAAAGAATTTCATCTTTAGCAGAAATTCAAACTAACCTATCAACCTTACTATTAATTGGCAAAATGATATCATTGACCTATTTCCTCAAATGAGAAAAAGCATAATAAAGAGAAACTTGAATCCTCCATTCACCTTTCTTGATTGTATCTTTTATCCTTCCTTCTAAATGTAAACCACTAATAAGAAGAGTTGGGTTATCTAACCTTCTATCACACTAAAAATTAATAGAATTTTCTTCACTAGTGATCCATTTTGTCCCCTCATGAAAATATGAAAGAACATATTTAAAACCATTCCAAATAAAAAAGTTAAGGTATCGCTTACTTGCATCTCAAAAATTATACTATTTTCTTAAGAACTTTGAGTAGATAGAATCCACTTGATGTATGTTCCAAAGTGCTTTAAGTAGACAAGCTTCATTAATGCCTAATTTAGTCACACAGAATCAGATAGCCTTTATTCGTGGTAGACATATTCATGATTGCATCTCTATGGTGTCGGAGTGTGTTAATTTACTGGAGAGGAAAGTTAATGGTGGTAATAATGGAATGAAGCTAGATATAGCTAAATTCTTTGACATAATCAGTTGGGATTTCCTTCTTAAAGTTTTTAATTGTTTTGCCTTCAACAACCAATTTATTCAGCGAATTTGTATCATTTTTCATTCTAATCGATTATTTATTATGATTAATGGCACTTCAAAAGAGTTTTTCAAATATAGTAGAAGAGTGCACTATGGGGATCCTTTTGTCCCCTTTGCTTTATTGTCTAACTAAAGATGCTTTTTCTCAGGCATTCAAAGATTGGCGGATTCTAAGAGGGTGACCATAATTTCGGTCCCAAGAGGGTGCCATGCTCCCTCTCATACTTTATATGCGAATGATGTTTTTTTCTTTTGTATAGGTGACAGTAATGCGATTCACTCTCTGATGGACTTCGTTCTGCTATATAGCTTAGTATCTTGTCAAGTAATAAATAAAGAGAAAATCATTTTCTTCATCGGTAAACATGTTGCTCATCGCCATTAGAAAATTTTTAGTCTTCTGGGATTCTTACAAGGCAATCTTTCTTTCATTTATCTGGGAGTTCCAATCTTCAAAGGTTGTCATGTAGCCAATATTTGCAAGTTTTTACGGACAAAGTTTGTGCTCATCTTAGTGGATGGAAAAGAAAATTTCATTCAATGGCTAGTAGAATTGAACTTGTTCGTACATTTTTTTCAAAACACCTTGTTGCACAATTTGAAGGTATATCTTTAGCCTAGTTCTCTTCTCAAACGATTGAAAGGTTGGACTCGAAATTTTATTATCTCTAAGGATCATTGCTCTCGTAAGATGAATTTAATGTTATGGAATAGACTTGGTATGTCAAAGAAAAGTGGAGAGATGGGTCTTCGTAGACTGGACTTATTATTGGTAAACTTCATTAGTACTAATTATATATGTTTGCCCAGCTAAGACGATTTAGTAGTAGTACTAGGAGGATTTGGAACATATTCCTCCAGCTTCCAAAAGCTATTATCCAATTGAAATAGGCCTTTGGTCTCAATAGTCCACCAATTAGCTGGCACCCTATATTTAGTCTTCAAAAGATCTAATCCTTTGTTCACAAGTACAATATCACGATCAACCACCAAATTAAACTCATCATCCCCTTGTGTCCTTGTAACTCAATTCTCCAAATTATGCCAAACTGGTGTTAGAGACGAAGGAGGTACAAGACTCTTCGTGTACGGTGATTTGTTAGTGTCAATTTTTAACTCTTTTCCCATGTCAAAGTAACCAAAGGCGGAAGAAGAGGCACAATGTCGTTGGCATTTCTTATGCGCAAGAGATGAAGATTGTTGAGATTTTCAAATACAGTCTTAAAGAGAAAGTCTCCAACCATGGGGCCAGCAAACACAAATGCTGTGACTATACATCCGGTGTCTGAGCCTGTGGGCTTGTTATATCCATTGGCAACTATATCAACTGCGTTCAGTGTTGCAAGAGCTGACCCCTGGCTATGACCTATTACAGTTATACTGATTTCCTCGTCTTGTATTTATCAACCAGTGTCCTAACCACATCCAAAACCTGCTTATACAAGAAAACACATTACAATATTGCTCATTAGTGATAAACTTAACAATGTCAATCAATGATAGAAGTAAATTTGGTATGAAATTAAAGATCATTTTATTCCACGTTTTAATTCTCTCTATTTTCATATTTTTACACGTATAATAATTATTTTAAGTGGGAAGATCGTCTTATAAGAAACAAACTTGTTAAACCGTTAGATTCATGCAAAGATCTTATTTTTAGTTCCATCATCAAATTTAATAAGAAATTTAAGTTAACTTTGACTTAAATAGAAAAAGTCAAATTTTATGGCATTTTTGTTTAACACGAAGAATTGAGAAAATTGTATTATTAATTTCTTTATAAAAAATACCCTTATGTAATTTATAGGTCACTTCTATTTTTATATAAAACTCATTTCTTTTATTTCTTATATTCAATAGCAATCCTATAAAATACGTACTGTCTTGTTTATCAAATTTATAATAATGGGTTTTTTAATTTACTTACAACTTTAAAAAAAAATTACAAGTCATAAACAAGTGGAAGAAAATTCATATCAATATTATTTTAGTTCATATATTTTGATTAATTTAACATTAAAATTTTGTATGGGCATTAAATGTAAGAATATTATTTTTTATTTTTAAAAATAAATAATTAGCACTTATATTTAAATATTAAGAAAAAACTGAAATGCATTTAAATTTAGTTATTCAACTCAATTAAATTCTATTTAGAATTCAGTAAAAAAAAACTTCCAAAATATAAGAGATTGAGGTCAAGGATTAGGTGATCCCTAATAAGAATCATGATTGTATCTTAAATATCACAAGCAATTTGCAAAGGTGAATCATTGAACAAAAATAGAAAACTCGATTAATTGTTTCAATCAAATCATAATTATAAAAATACATGTAATAATATGTATTTGATTTTGTTTCTTTTCTTTTATTTGTTTTCATGTATAAATAGAGTCTTTGCAAAAATTATAAGAATTAGAGTGATAGTTTTAATTTCTTATCATATTTTAAATCTTTTTATGATATTAGAGCGGGTTTAAATCTGTTTTAAGATTTGTCTAGCGTATTTAAATTAGAATAAACATTATGTGATGATGGGCCATTGTGAAAAATAATTCTGAAGCATGTTTGATTAGATTTGAGGTGTGTTTTTAAATAAAAATAAATAAAGAGAAAAGAAGAAAAATATTGATATTAAAAAAAAAATCCTTGAAGTTGAATTTTTTTCATGATAAGCTTATAGAAGATTCATGACAAGATCAAAGGAAAAAATGTAGAACAAGATCATTGGCAAGTTTCTATTACTAAATCATAAGAAAATCTTAAAATAAAATCACAGAAACGTTTACAGGTATAATTTACAATATCAAGTTAGAATTTTAAAATCTTTCCATCATGAACTTAAGGGATGATGATAAATATCATTATTGAGTTTTAATATCATAAGTAAATTTTTAAAGGTGATTTGCTAAACAAGAAATAAAAAACACAATTCATCATTTTAATTAAAACATATAGCCTTTGCAAGACTCGTATGAATAAGAGTTGCCATTTCAATTTCTTGTTAGAGACAATGAAATAGAGATCAAGAAATTAACTAAAAAAACAGAAATATAAAAGTTCGAACACATGAACTTGACTTGAATATTATATTCTTAAAATCGTTCTACCAAAAAATTTAAACAGTAAGATAAAAATTCAATATTAATATTAAAGACAAATTTTAACATTATTCGTTAAAAAATCAAATTTTTGAATTTATACATCGTTGTATGGCTTTAGACGGAGATATGTTAAGATACGCAATTTAAATTTTCTTAAAGTGCAATTGACCATACTACAACACTGAGTCTTTATTTATGTTCAATAAGACCATAAAAAATAATTACCTGCTCCCTTGCACTAGACTTAGAGTACGTGGTACTTGAGTCTAATGTTATGTAGATAGAGAGAAAGCCATGTTCAATCATGGGAGGAAGAAGGGTGTGCCGAAATATATCTGAAGCTGAAGCTGGGACTAAAAGGAATTGGAAGTCTTTCAACTGCTCAGTTGCACCCTGAGTACCTCTCCAAGATATCAACATGTATATCCTTCTTAAAACTTGCTTGCCTTCGTCTATAGGCACAGCCACATAACCAATCCAAGCCACTACAAGAAATTTGGGTTTTAGCCGCAATGAGTTTTATGGCTAGAATTATGATTTTTATGGCTAAAGCATTTTGGCCACAAAAAAAATTCGTGGCAATTGTTTTTTCTATAGTGCGTGGTAAATTGTATTTAGCCACGAAATTTATATTTCATAACTAAAAATAATTAGTCATGAACAAATCGTAGTTACATATATTATTTAGTCACGAATAATTTGTGGCTAAATGTCTTATTTAGCTATGAATATTTCATAGCTCAATGTATTATTTATCCACAAATAATTTATGGCTAAATATACTATTTAGCCATAAAATTTTGGATCATTCTATTTAGTCACGAAATTTATGCTTGTGGCTAAATATTCTATTATGTAAATATTTAATTTAGAATATTTGTAATAATTTTAAAAATTTTATTATTGGATTAGAATTTTAAATTTATTTATAAACTACAATTCAATATATAACTACCACATCTAAGTAGATAGAATTTTATTTATTTATTTTTAAAAAATTCACAATTGTTAAGCATTTAAACAAAGTATTCTAAACAGTACAAAACCCTTCAATTTATATCTTAAAAAATTATAATAATTCTAAAAAGATATCTAAATATTACGAAAGTAAATTGTCAAAAAATATTCTAATATATATAAGCTTCTATGACTCTTTTTCTATCCATTATGCTTTTTTTGTGAAAGCCTCTCCATGATTGGTATTGTTGGTAGATGTTATTTAAAAGTTGTCAGGGCTTAGGCTGCTACTAGTTGGGGCCATCTATAATTTGCAGATGTTTACTCCTCTATCAACTGCTGTTACTCCTTACATGAGAGTATATAAGAAAAAAAAATTTAATATAAGAGCAAAAGATCCATCAATAACAACTAGAAATTAAAAAACATCTAATGCAATCGATAAAAAGATGTAATCATACATAATATCAAATTTTCATTAGTTTCAGCAATCAAACATCTAACACAGTCTATAAAACGTTGTAACCATACATAATCGAAATAAACAAAACACAACAAAATATAATTTTCCCTATTTCAAATCACATTATATACAATTCCGTGACCAAAATGTTTGTTTAATTTTTTCATTATTTGGTAACACAATCATTTTAAGTTCCTAATATACAGAACTAAGACATTTAAGATGTTGCCATTTATAAAAAATCTTGATTTTTCATTATTAACCATGACACCTTTCCAGAATATAAAATCTTGCAATTGTTGTTTAGCAAATTCATTTAGCCTCAAATTAATGTGAACGGAGATTATCTTACAAAAACATTAAATACAAAATCTTGTAATTACTATCTATGAGTCATATTTATAAATTATTCTATACTGATCTAGAAGAACTAAGTGTACAATCTATACATGGTTTGAAATGTCTATATGTCTACTTTTAGTAAATTTTATAGAAGTGAATTTGACATTCCTTACAAAATGATATTCTAGAAATACTGCAAGAATGTCAAAAGTTATATGAACCTACCAACGTAAGTATAGAAGTTGAGACTTTCTGAATTTCTAACTTTTTTGTGATCAAATTCTATGTTCAAATTATATACCATTAAAAATCTTATTGAGTTAAAAACACAATGTAATTTATGGTACTCAATTTAGAGTTTGGTAGAGAACATTATGGCTTCATGAATGTTGAAAGATTAGAGCGTAGTATTCTTGAGTCTACATTATCACTAAACTTTTTTATGGTTAAAACTAAAATGCAAGACTTTAATAAGGTACAAACTAAGGCTAAGTATATATATATAAGTTAGCAAGAAGCAAAGACCAATTAGTATGATGATCATCTCAAGCTCGATGCAACAGTATACTATAAATGATTTGAGTATATCAATATAAATTTGCTTTAGCAATAAATCATAGAATGAGAAATAGAGATGTGACTTGGTTGTGAGGCTCTGCTCTAGTAATCCCATCCAATAGACTCCTTCTTTCGCTCATCCCCTTCGTCAGCTATTTGATCGGGATACTATCACCTAGGTTCCTAAACTTGGAATGGATGGCGGAGCGTAGGTGGCAAGCAGTTATATGGATACAGTGCTTTTGACTGCTGGCACAGTTTCATCCTACCATATAGATGCAAATGGTCCATGCAAATTCACAAAATAACAATGTTAAAATCTACCCAAAATAAAAGCCTAAGAATGAAGGTTTGTTAGGTTACAAACTTAAGTACTTCATCACAAGAGTTGAAATTCAATATAAACGAACATGGAAATTACAAGAAGTATTCCAAATGAATATTGCAGCAACTGCAACAAAAATAACCATGACAATAATTAGGAGAATGAGGTTGTGGACAGCAGTAAGAATGAAACCACCAGCAATAAAGCCCATCCTAAATATTAGAATCACCAACCACTTACAATGTTATCTTCGTTAACATGTCAGTAGAATTTTCAGTAGAATGTTATCTTCGTTAACATGAGGGTAGTGGCTTAGTCAACATGTCAGTAGAATTTTCAGACAATGTTATCTTCGTTAAACTAACTTCACCACTTTGGAAAATCTCTCGAATGTAATGGAGCTACACATTAATGTGTCTCGACCTCTCGTGGAACACTTAATGCTTACTCAGGTGTATAACATTCTAGCTGTCACAATATACACCGGTGTTCACATCTTCACTAGCCAATACCTCCGCTCATATGCCTTTAAATGACATAGCCTCTTTAATAGCTTCACTAACATCTATATACTCCGCCTCTATGGTGGATAGTGCAACCACATATTGTAGAACTAATCTTCAACACACACTATACCCAAACACTGTGAATACATAACCCGTCAACGATCTTCTCTTGTTTAGATCACCTGTATAATCTGAGTCTACGTATCCTCTTACCATCATATTGTTGTCCTCGTCCCTTTTATACATTAACCCATAATTTAACGTCCCCTTTAGATATCTCAAAATTCACTTCATTGTAAGCCAGTGATCCTTATCCGGATTTGCCATGTATCTACTCACCACACTCACAGCAAGTGCTATATCTAGTCTTGTGCAAACTATTGCATACATGATGCTCCCCCAGCCCTTGCATACGGTACTTTAATCATCTAAAGTTTCTTCTCTTCGGATGCCGACGACTATACTGCTAAAAGTTTGAAATGCATGGCCAAATGAGTAAAGACAGTCTTTGCGTTGGGCATATCAAACTTCTCTAGAATTTAAAGTATATCACTATTGAGACAAAAAGATAACATCTCTTCTTTCCCTCACAATATCCATACCTAATATTCTCTTTACCGCTCTTAAATCTTTTATCTCAAACTCGCCACTCAACTGGTTCTTGAGTTTCTGTATTTCTTCCATATCCTTACACGTAATCAATATATCATCAACGTATAGAAGCAAATACATCATCCTACGACTAATATTCTTGAAGTACACGCATCCATCATACTTGCTCCTACTAAAGCCACAAGCCATCATAAACTCATCAAATCTCTTATACCACTGTCTAGGTGATTGTTTTAACATATATAATGACTTCTTTAGCAAACAAGCATGATCTTCTTTCCCGGGCTCCTCGAGCCCTTACAACTGTGCAATATATCATCTCTTCAAGATCTCTATGCAGAAAAACTGTCTTTGCATCCATCTGCTCTAGATGTAAATCAAGATTTGCACATATAGCTAACAAAATCCTAATTGATGTATGTTTAATGACCAGAGATAATATCTCATGAAAGTCAACTTCCTCTCTTTGAGTAAAACCTTATGCAACTAACCTAGCCTTGAATCTTGTAGGCTCTATACCCGGTATCCCCTCCTTCACCTTATACACTCACTTACACCCAACTAGTTTCTTTTGAGGTCTCTCCACCAACTCCCAGGTATTGTACTTCCAAAAAAAACTGATCTACTCTTCCATGGTCTGCTGTCATTCTTTCTTGTTTTCACTTTTCATAGCCTCACTGATCTACTTTAAAAGCATGAGCAACTAAATTTGCTTGTGCATACCTGACTAGTGGGTTAATCGTTCTCCTTAGCCTGTCTCTGGCTAGCTGGTACTCTTTAAGTTCCATCTCAAGAGTCCTAGTCTTTCCTTAGATGGACTTTGAGGAACTCACTAGAGTTTTTGGTTTATCTTCAAGAATCTCATTGTTAAAGTGCTGATTTGGGGACATATCAGATCTACTCTCAGGCTCCACTTCAACTTCTATTGACTCGGGTGCTGAGTCTTCCTTGGGCACAGGTTCTTCTTTCTCATCTTCTTGGGAGGCTTTCAGCATAGTCATCTCATCAAACGTCACATCACAACCTATGATACTCCTTTATGGTATCAAGGCTTTACACCATACCTTATATCCTTTCACTCCTTTAGGATATTATGTGAATACCTCTTTGATAGCTCTAGGTTCCAACTTCCTCTCCTTAACATGTATAAAGGTAAGGCAACCAAATATTCTGAGGTAGTCATACTTAGGAGGATTTTCAAACCATTTCTCTTCTGGCATCTTGAAATTAATTGTTGAGGAAGGACTTTTATTAATCAAATAAGTTACAGTCACTATTGCTTCTCCCCAAAATGCCTTGGACATCTTCATATTGGTAAGCATGCATCTAACCCTTTCAAGTATAATCCTATTTATCCTTTCAGCGGCACTATTCTGTTGTGGTGTTAATCTTACCATTTTATGCCTTGTAAGCTTATACTTGGCACAAAACCTATCAAACTTTCTATTGCAAAACTCGAGGCCATTGTCAGTTCTCAACCTTGTCACCTTTTTGCCAGTCTAATTTTTAACAAGAGCCTTCTAAGTTTTGAACACATCAAAATTTAGATCCTTGCTCTTTAACATATAGACCTACAGCTTCCTTGAATAGTTATCAATTAAACTGAGAAAATACGTGACACCACTACGAGTAGTTATCTGAGCTGGTCCCCAAAGATTCAAGTATATGTAGTCAAGAGTTCACTTAGTCTTGTGCTCGCTAGTACTAAACCTCACCCTATGTACTTTTCCAAGCACACAATGCTCATAAAACTCCAATGGCTAAAACTTATCCTTACCGAACACCTTTTGACTAAATAACTCTTTCAGGTTTCTCTCTCCTAGGTGTGCCAATCTAAGATGCCACAACTTGGTTTGCATATTCTCATCATCTACAAAAAATAATACAGAACCACTCGCAACTTCACCTTGAAGCACATAAACGTCTTTGTGCTTCTTCCTCTCATTACCACTATGGAACCTTTCAACACTCTCAAAATCCCCCCGTCGATCCTAATGGAATACTCATTCTGGTCTAAGGTCCCTAGTGAGATCAAGTTCCTCTTGAGGTCAGGAACATACCTAAAATCTATTAACTCTCTCACTCGCCCATCATACAACCTAAGTCGAACCACTACAAATTCTCATCATCTAACATGCAACATCATTACCCATTAACACCTTACCACTACTAATGGGCTGGAAATTTGTAAACTAAGACTTGTGCAGGCACATGTGAAAAGTATAACCAGAATCAAGAACTCATTGTTCAGCATTCTTACCATCAGTAACGACAAATGTCTCTGCGCTGTCATAGCTATCATCAAATAGACTTTCTGCATTGCCCTTGATCTGCTTTCCTAATAACTTTAAGTTTAATAATAATTTCACATCACTCATCGTTAAACTCTCTCTGTCGTAAAGTAACATATCAACAAAGCTCTCATAACTCTTGAGTAATAAACTCAATAGGATAATTGCTCTATCTTCATCTTCTATCTTGATGTTGATAGACTTAAGATCAAGGATGATCTTATTGAAGGTGTATATATGATCTTTCATCGGCATCCCCTCTGCCATGGACAGCTGATACAGCTTCTTCTTTATATACAATCTGTTGGCCAATGATTTTCGCATATAAAGGGAGTCAAACTTTTTTCGAGGACCAATCGTTGTCGTTTCACCTACTACTTCCCTCAGTACTTCATCCCTCAATGATAGAATAATTGTGTGCTGAGCTCTTTCTTGAATGTCCCTTCTTTTTGCTTCAGCCTTAGATGATTCTGGCGCCTTTTCTTCTTCACTAGATGAAGCTGCAGTCTTCTCTAATACTGAGCCTAACCATTTACTCATTAATAACGCCTTAACCTTCATCTTTCACAGATTGAATTCGTTCTGTTGAATTTCTCTACCTTATACTTGGGTGTGGCCCTGTCTATTTAGAACTTTGTTCTGATACTAGTTTGTTGAAGCGGAAGCACACAAATAAGCAATATAACCCAAGCAATATAACACAGAACAAATAATTAAGAAACTAAAGAGAGAAAGGTAAAAGAAAAACACACAGAATTTACGTGGTTCGGAAATTTGTCTACGTCCACGGTAAATCAAGATCACACACTTTTATTATTGAATCACAAGGCACTCATAAAATATGTCTTTTACAATAAAGACTCACAAAGAAATACTTTCTTGCAATTTAGGAATTTTCTCTCACTAAGAATCACAAAATATGTTTTAATCACAAAGATTTCTTCAAGGATCACTAGGATCTGTTTACAAGCCAATAGAGAGCTTTTATATAGGCTTTAGGACGACCTACATTTACCTTAAACGTATGGGAGTCATATTAGGGAGTTCTGAAACTATTGGGAGATGAAACAAGTTAATTCAAAATGAAAAACTATTACCCATGCTAGGCGCTGCGACGCCTTGCCCTCATCGTCGAGGCGTTAGGGCGCCTGTCTGGGCGCCGCGGCGTTCAGGTTCTGTTCTGGGCGCCGCCCCTTATGTCTTTCGCGTCCATCTTCGATCCTTGCATATCCAACACACTTGACTTGTTCTCCTAATAATTTTTAATCAATATTCTCACAATAATTTTTAACCACAAATTCATCCTTCAAGTTAAAAGTCACTAAAAGTAACTACAAATTAAGAGTTTGTGGTTAAACATTACTATATTTAACCATAAAATATAATTCATGACTAAATCAGTCAAGACGATATATTTCGTGGTTAAATATTTTGATATTTAACCACAAATATATATTTGATAATTATATATAATTATATTTAACTACGAAATTTTAATTTATAATTAAATATAATGAGATTTAGTCACGATTATAAATTCATGACTAAATTCGGCTCATTTGATTATAAAATTTTATTTTATAGCTAAATGTAATGGCTTTTTCGCCACAAATTGAATTTTAATAGCTAATTATTATTATAGGCCAAAAGAAAATTTCTTGGCTAAAGCAGAATTGACAGGGATAAGCCAGTCGACGAATGGGACACCTGACATCGCATACAAATAGTTAGTCACAGAATAATTGCATGGATTCCCCTTTTCCAAGCCAACATTGGAGAAAAATTCCAATAAACCCTCCCAATTGTTTTCGCCACTCAGTTCTTTCCAATTATCTGCCATGCCACCCATCACTCTTGTGAGGATATCGTTTCGTATTGCATGCCATTTACAGAAATTTTCTTTTTTTCAGCTTCCGACTATGAGGATACCCCACCATGAACGTAAGTGGCGCATGCAGCTTGATAATATGAACACGATAAATTTTCTAATTAGGGCAGTGTTAGCATGTGATAATACAACTAATAAGTATTCCTAGGGCGATGTAAAATATGTATGAACTTGGACCGATGCATTTAATTTTTATGAATAACAAACACCTTTTCCTTTATTATCCAAAAACACAAACAAGTTTTCCTTTTATTTGCAAAATTTTGGAATGACCCAATAATAAAACAACGCCATTTCAGTGACAGAATAAAAAAAAATTACACCTACACAATTTAAAAATATTTATTTATTCATAAATTTTGTCAACTAATAAATTTATATCACATTAACTATTTAACTTATTCATAATCTTATCAACTAATAATTTTGTGCTGTGTCCTTTACAAAATCTATTCTTATTTTCCCATGTACAAAATTGAGATATATAATAAACTTATTAGATTAAATATAAAATAGTAAAAAATCTATCCTTATCTTCACATGTACATAATGTGACATCTAATATTACTGAGAACCTATCACATAAGAAAAGCCAAGGACGAAAGCATTGTTGTCTTTTAAGTATTTTTCCAAGAAAGCCTGATAAATAAGTGCACGTCAATTTTGATTTTTATTTTCAAAGATTTAGAAAACTAGATGACAAGAAATTTCTGACGCTTCCCATGAAATAACCTTTTTTTTTTTCGTTGAAAAGCACTTTTTTTCCATTTAAATATGCTTTAAAGAAAACGACTCAGTTGGTTTCAACTTAAATAATATTCCCGTCGCCTTGTAATCGACTCAATCGTATTGATTTTGATAACTTTCAAAACAAGAGGTTCATTAAATTTATAATAAAATTCATAATAAAAATAAATTTTAAATAATAATTTAACTGAAATAAGAAAATACTCTTATTAAAATAAATATATAAAGTGAGACTCAATTAAGAAATCTGAAAATGTTTTATCTAATTGTTTATGTCCGACAACAATTCTCATTTTCCTCCGAATGAACTCATCTTTAAGTTCTATTCTGAACAAAAGCCTACCATGAGAATGGAACTTATAGTATATATAGTAATGTCTTTTAAAGCATCAAAATAGTAGCGGTAATCATTTATCTTCTTCTCGAAATTAACTAAATCTCATCCTTTCATTGTGTCTTAGTAGTGAATTTTTTGTGCCAATTCATTATTATATGAGAGAGAATTATCATTAAACTTATTTTGACATTTTTTATATGTTGTTTAATGTTAAAAATTGGTGATTCAATAATTTTGTATAGATAAGAATTAAGATGAATATTAAGAGAAGAGTTACTATGAAGTCAAGTATGCAATGAGTGTATAAAGAACACGGTTACTGGTCACGCGGTAATTTATAAGTATTTTTTGTTTTGTCTAAATTTTCTTCTTTAAGTGGAATTTAGACTCCTAAAAGTAAGAACTCTTAATTTGACTAGGTTTATAGTTTATAAGGGTATTTTACTCATTATATAAGTCTTATTAACACAAGAAGAATGACAAGATCTAAAGTATCAAGATGTAGACCATAAAATGGAATATAGAAGATAGGTAGGCACTAAGTGCATAATGTACTAGGGTGTAACTTTTGGAGAATGTTTTTCTTTGGTTCTTGAGTAAACAAAACAAACACCATAAATTCTTTTGGCTTAGATGGTTGGTTTATTCTTATATTTTTTTGTAAAAATCTCTTATGAGAAGATACTAAGAGGTCTTGGAGAATTCATAGTGATCAAGAGTAGACACTTAAAGATCTCTATGAGAGATATTAGGGTGATCTATGAGAGATACTATAAGTATTGTGGGATCATTAATGATGTAAGAAGATACTTAGTGATCTATATCAATAATAGAAGTTTGACCATGGATTCTTTATGGATGTAGGCATTTATGAGCCAAACCACATATATCTTATGTCTTGTTGATTGGTTTGTTTTTTTTATCTTTATTGGTGTGTTGATCTTATATGTTCTTACTTTATTTGTAAGTTACGACTTTCACACACGCATAAAAGTGTATCAAGGTTGTGATTTAGTTGATGTCATAGGGGTGTCAAAGCTTGATACTACAACACTTAATATGCTTTACAAGTAATTTTGTCTTTTCAAACACATTATTATTAAGAATTATATTCTTGCCTTCAATGTAAATAGGTAGAACCATATTAATTATTGATGGATTCTCGTCAACTTTAGCCTTCTCTTCTTTTGGAACCCCAAGCACATCTTTACTAACTTCAAAATTTTCACGTACAACTTCTTCTTTCACAAGTGACACATGAATTTCAATAGATAAATAATGATGTTCTTTCCTCATTAGGATCAATTTGCGTTCAAGATGGTATCCTAGTCTAAGGTTGATTTAGGATTCTTAAACTCTAGACTTTAAGGTGACCTTTTAGTAGCTTGCTTGTGGATTCTCTTTTTTATTTGTAATTTCATTTGTCAAGCTACTCTTGACCACGTCAAAGAAATTACCAGTGAGCTATGAAGAAATTCTTTCTTATATGTCTTAAAGTAATCTGTAAGGAATTTTAAGGGTATTTTAAAATAAAATATCTCGTATGGAAGAGAAGTATTTCAACCTAAAATTTTATATATAGTTTCTTACTATGATGTGTTAACAAGAAAAGTTTAAGGTATCCTACGCACAAGAGAATAGGCCATGACAAGCCTAATTTGAGAATTTGTTCCAAAAACCATTTAATTGAGCATATTACATGCAAGGGACCCCCTTTTATTATTATTTTATTTTTATTATTTTAGGCCATTTTGAGCTTTCAGCATTGAGAAGGCCGCAACGCTAAAACATCAAAGATGTTTCTAAAACGTTAGTGTCATAAGTTAGTGACATCGATGAATCTATCTCGACATAATCGAGGAATAAAATGCCTTTCAATAGTCTCTTTATGTCATAAAGTCTTGCATTCATCTTTCCCTTATTAAAGTCGTAATCTTTGTAAGTGGTTCCACAAAACATAGTATTGGCCTCGTTAAGGAAAGGACGCATTTTGCTGAAATTTCTTCTATTTTATTAAATTAATTTTTCTTAAAAAAAATTTGTATTTATTATTTTAGCAACATTAATATTAATTTATATTTCTTACTTTAATGAGATAAAATTAACTTTCATTTAAAATATTTATATACATACATTGCTAATAAGTTTCTTTAAATTCTTAAGACTTAAGTAATAAAAATATATTTGTTAGTTGTATTACATTACAAACTTTTGATAATACTCATGCTGACTCTTTTTAAAATTATTTTTTATTGTGGGGTTTATCAATCATTCGGATTTCAATGATGAGGCTGATTGATCCTAACATCATTTATGAGGAGCCAGTCGACGAAGCCTCCTCCTCAGATAAAACTTTTACTCATATTTTTTTTCGTATTTATTATTTATACATATTTAAAGTAAAATTAGTTTTAACTGTTAATTTCATTTATTTTTATATATTAAAATAGATAATAAATTTGTTGGAATTTGTGATTCAACTATCATGTATGGACATGAATTAAGATGAATATTAAGTGAAAAATTATTAAAAAGTCTAGTACACGAAGGTCATATGAAGGAGGAGTGAAGCAAAGAGTTGAAAGTGAAGAAAAGAAGATGCTACAGGTCACAGTGTCACGGTGGTAGCTTAGCAGTGCCACAATGCTAGTTTATACCGCACCGACAAGACAAAAATCATTGCAGTGATGCAACTTTGAGAACTTTAATTTTACTCGGATTTGACTTCTTTGAGGAAGTTCAGACTCCTAAATGTATGGCCTCTTATTCCAATTAGGTTTTAGGGTTTCTATAGACTTTGTAAACACTATATAAATCTTTGTATATTTTTAGAGTTAGCCAAGTATCTTAATAGTATCAAGATGTAAAAATAAGAGAGAATATAGGAGTTAGGTAGGCTCTAAGTGTGTGGTGTGTTAGAGTGTAATATTTGAGGGTGTCTTTATTCTTGTGTGAATAAAATGAGCACCAAAAGATTCTCGTGAGAAAGTTAGAGCTATTCTTGTATTCCTTAAGTTAAATCTCTTATGTGGTATGAGAAATACTTAGAGGTCTATAAGATCATAGTGATATAAGAGATACTTAGTGGTTTATAAGTTGAAATACTAAGAAGTCTTAAGATCGTGGTGATCTAAGAGATACTTGAAGATCTAATTAATAAAGAGAAAGTTGGCTCATGGATCCCCCGTAGACATAAGTATTTTGCCAAATCGCATATATCTTATGTCTAGTAATTTTTTTTATCTTTATTGGTGTATTGATCTTTTATATTCTTGATTATGTATGAGTTAAGCTATCACAAACATATAAGATTTATTTGGAGTACACGTCAAAAAAAACTCCAACAAGAAAGTCAATGCAAAAGGCTAATCGTCATAAGAGATTAGTGCAAAGGCTGATTTTTTGCAACAAAATTAATTATATACTTTGAGACATCATTAAGCACAACTTCAATAATATTTTATTTTTTTATTGAATTATTATTGTTTTTATATATTATGTTTATATTGTAAGCCTTGGTATATATTTTTCCATATAAGATGTATTTATAATATTTTGATGAATAATTTTTTTTCATCGCATTAAAACTTAAGAAATAATTTGAAAATAAAAGGCAAAACTATCATAAGTTTTCTAGTTATGTCCCAACATCCTTCTTTTGTTTTTCTCTCTCTCTCTCTCTTTTATTTTTCTTCTTTCTTTCATACTTTATATTCTTTAAACAAATAAAAAAATTAATTAAATGGTAAAATCATAAAGATACTGTCAAAAGTTATCAGAATTGGAACGAAGTTAGTTGAATTTGAGAGACTAATGGCATTGAGTATGCTGGTGGTGATCAATAATATTAGAATTTGATTCAACAATCTTGTATGGGTAATAATTATGAAGAATATCAAAGAAGAAAGTTACAAGAAGTCTATGACGCATAGGACATGCAAAAGAGAAGTGAAACATGACTTGAAGATGTGAAAAGAGGCAAGAAAAGTGCAGAACTGTTGTTTAGGGAAAAGCACAGCAATGCCCAAGATAATAAGGGCAGTGTTATGGCAAGCGCAATGATCCATGGCACCGCAGGGTTAAACGGGGACAATTTTGAGGCAAGTTTAGATTTCTGAGTTTTTTGGGGTTTTGGACTCCTAAGAATTCGTAGGTCTTATTCTAATTAGGTTTAAGGTTAGTAGGCATTAAATAACCCCTATATAAATCTTTATAAACTCTTTAAATTAATTATAAAGTATTAAGAGAGACTCTAGAAAAGAGAAGAACTAGGTAGACACTAAGTGCTTGTGTGCGCTAGAGTGTGACCACTATTTAGGTGTTCATTATTCTTGGGAGAACAAAGGTACGCCATTCATTAGATACTTTTGAATGTTCTTTATTGTCTTTTCTTGTAAGTCATTTGAAGAGTTAATAAAAGACGCTAGGATTCTTAGATTAGTCAAATCATGTAAATGATTGTATTGTCCTCTTTATTATCTGCTTTATATTCTTGCTATTTTTTCTTATCATCACATATGTTTTTGTGCAAAGAGATTAGGGTTCAAGGTTGATCTTTGTTAGGGTTCTTTGATTAACCTAATCTCATAAAAGGAATAACATTTTCTTCAACAAACTAGTATCAGAGCAAATGTTCGATAATACACATCAGGGGATATTTAAACCATGGTTACAATTAAGCAAGAAATAAAGACGTTCAATGGGATGAATGACTTCAATTTTAGAAGAAGAAGGTTAGGGCTATACTAGTGAAAGTATGGCTAGACTCAACCTTGGAGGAAGCTAGTTCATCAACTAGTAAAAGAAAGACAACCTCAAAGTTTAGGAAGAAAGATTGGAACACAATTCAAAAAACAAAACTCACAGCACTATAATCTTAGCATTGAGCAATGAAGTATTGAAGGAAGTTGATGATGAAGAAATCATTTTGTGGCTATAAAAGAAACTCAAGGAATTATATATAAAGAAGTCTTTTACAAATAGACTTCTTATGAATGAGAAGCTGCATCAACTATTTATATATGAGGGATCTTCATTGAGAGAGCTCACTATAAGTTTAATAAGATCATCATAAGTCTAGAGCATTGAACATTAAGACTGATGATAAAAATAAGGCCATCATCATGTTAAGTTCATTGTTGAAGAATTACTAGAGTTTTATGGATACTTGCATGGTAAGGAGTCTTTAACGATGAATAAGGTCAGGGCATCATTGAACTCAAAAGAATTGACAAAGAGATCTGAATCTGAGAGTGGAGCGATGTTGCTTACACAAGGGAAGAAAAGTAACCAATCAAAGAGAAAATCTAATAAATGTTTCCTTTGCATAAGGAATGGCACTTTGTGAAGAATTTTCTTATATCAAAAGGCAAGGATGGGTGTTCTGTTATCGGTAGTCTTGGGAAAGATATCAAGATTATAGACACATTGGTAGCTTTAAGAAAAACGTAGCTGGTAAAATAGATACTAGATTTAGGGTGTAATATCTATATGTGTCTTGATAGATCATTGTTTACCAACTATAAAGTCATGAAAGGCAAAACTCTAATGGAGAATGACATGGCTTATGAAGTCATAGGGATCTGTGACATAAAGCGGAGGATGCAAGGTGAAGAAACTAGGGACTTATGTAGTATAAGGCATGTTCTTAATCTAAGAAGGAACTTAATATCCCTAGCCAAGCTTGATGAAAAAGGATATTTGGTTAGAGTGAAAAAGAAAAAACTGCGAGTAAAAAAAGAATCTATAAGGTTTAAGGGTGAGAAGCACAATAAGGAGGCTATATGTGCTTAAAAGGATGGCCATGAGTGGCCCAACACAGGGTGTTAGGATAATAAAGAGCACAAGGTGACATCCAAACTATGTTCACTAAGGTGATAAAGGTCGAAAAAGAGTGCAACACATCAATATCCTATGCAAGGCGCACAAAGGCATTTGGAGACCAAAGTCATAAGCCCGAAAAAAGTTAAGTCTTTGTAGAGTCTTAACTGAACTCAACTCTAGGTGACAGTGTATTGGTGTAGATCAGATCCAAAAGCCTTTTTATTTGGAGATTTTGAATTAATGAAGGGATTTATTAGAATTTAATGATTCAACAATCGTGTATGGGAAAGAATTATGAAGAATATCAAATATTATAGTTACAAGAAGTCTAAAACACGTTAGACAAGCAAGGAAGAATCGAAATGAAACTTTGAGACACAAAATGAGGCGAAAAAAGCATAGGACTACTGTCCAGGGTTAAGTGCCACAGCGCCCAATATAGTAAGGGCAGCGTTGCAGTGCTAGATGCGGACAGTTTTGAGACGACTTTGAATTTCTGAGTTTTGGGGGGTTTTTTTACTCTTAAGAACACATGGACCCTTATTCTAATTAGGTTTAGGGTTAATAGGCACAAAATAACCCTATATAAACCTTTGTAAATCTTTTAGATTAATTATCAAGCATTAACAGAGACTCTAAGAGAGAGAAAAATTATGTAGACACTAAGTGCTTGTGTGTGCTAGAGTACAACCATTGTTTAGGTGTTCATTGTGTGAGTGTTGGTTATCTTAAGGTGTATACATTTGGGATTGTGTTCGTCACTACAAAATCATACATTATATACATGATTGTGTGCAACAAAAGTTCGAAAATCTAATTTTCTAAGCGATAAACAAAATAAGTTTCTCATATTATCTCATAAATGAAATTACAAGGATTTATAGGGAATTACCTTATCAAGCCTTTAGAGTTTATGTTTTTAGAGTCTCCTCCTTGAAGTAAGCTTACTGTGAATTCTAGCTCCTAACTTGGTGGGTTTGGGAAATCTAGAATGGCAACTTGATTCCAGCAATGTGTTCAACACTTGAACCCTAAATTTAACTCTTAAACCAAATGCTTAACACTTAAGCTATTAAACTACTACAAGCTATAATTACTTTTATTCAAGTTTAACATTTAAACAACATGAACAAGTTGTTTTTGCTTGTAGTAAATCCAGCCATCAAGAAGAAATGGATGAATAAGATGAGAGAGTTAAGTATTTTTGTTTGCCTTTAACAATTGAAGAACAAAAGAACTCTCTCTATTTCTCCTTTTAATGGCTATGCATATCACTTAACAAAATGAGAAAAATTCCTCTTTAATTTGCTTTATTTCTTTTCCTTCTAACAAGCAACTAATGGTCTACAAGCATGGCAACACTTGCCATGTCAACTTTGCCTTATTTCTTTTATTCATTTAAACAAATAGGAAACTCAATGTGTGAATGTATTTGGCCAACCATATAAAGCAAATTAGAACAAATTGATATTTGCAAGTTTTGGTCTCACCATTGACTTGCCCATTTTCACTTGTTTTATATTCATTTATATAAAACAAATCAAATGAAAATCTTAGAGGAATGTTGGCCGAATTGTACAAGAGAAGAGAAAAAAATTTCCATTTCTTGTATTTCACACTTTAGCCCACCTCTCATCCTAAGCCATGCTTCAATGTTTCTTCTTTTATTAATTTAATCAATATTAAATCAATTAGAAACACATGCATAATTATTATAATAATTGTTTGACTTGATTAAAATAATAATATCAAATATATTATTAATATTATTTTATTTAATAAATTATTTACTGAATAAAATAATGATCTTACTTGCCCAACAAGTAAGGTCAATATGTCACGTGTCATCACACTATTGGTCAATAACTATTGTTAACTAATTAATGTATTTAACACTTAAGTCCTGACACGCGCACATCCCAAGGAATACTAAAGTAAATGTCCGGTTTGCTGAAATTTACAGATTGAATTATTTAATCCGGTATGCTGCCCCAGTGCATAACGAGTACACTTCATATTACGGAACTCCTTAGGTCTACGCCCAATTTGTCAAATAGAACTATTCCGTGAGTCTATAATCGATGCTCCACGCACACGTCACTGATATAACAAATCAATGCAACAAACCATACAAGATGAGGTCTTCGTGCATACATATAATCCTTCCATCATTTATATCCTAAAAGAGCAGAAATATAGATTATCACCATCAAATCTCCACATACTCATCGGTGAATTTATCTCCAGGCACGTATCTTGATAAACAATATACGCAAACACTTTCATAATATTTTTTAACCCTATGTGAAACTTTTTTCTCAAGTTTATTGCTTATGGCCATATATCTTACTGACGGATCTCATATTTACGCACACTGGACTCCATGGGCATCAGACCATACCTAGCGTCACATAGTGGTCAGGCCATAAAAGGTTTCTGACATATGTGAAACCAAAGCATGGTGGATCACTCATAATCCCATTGTAGCGCTCAGGTCAAAAGACCATATACACTACTCAACTCTAAAAGATCTACCATTGACGGCTGCATAGAATGTCGATTGAGGTCCTCGTTAAGCCTGTTCAGTATTCAGTCCTCACTAAATACTTGTATGTAATATGACCTTCCGTTAAGCCCATGGTCAGTTAAGAATAATCATCTAGATATGATCATACATTAATCTATTATAAAGGATTTCACTGACAGACCTTCATCGGTAAATGAGATCAAGAACATCATATTTAAGAATACACATGCATAATAATATTTCTTAGCGCCTATTGCAACTCTTTACAACTACACTATTATTGATGTATTTAAGAATACACGTGCATAATAGTTCCGTTATAGACAAAGTCCTAACTCATAGTTTTACTAACTTTCATAACTTATTAACTCTTAGTAGTCCTAACTATTAGAAATTATGATTCTCAGTGATGCAAACCTTTAGCGCTGGATTAAACTCTTTTAGGCCAAATTTAAACATCTTTAGATCGTACAATGTCTGTAGTGTTACAAGCACTGTACTATTTAATTTATGAAATTAGCGATTTAATAAAAAGTACTTTATAAATATCATAAAATAAAATATTCATTCAAAATAAGAGGGCACGTAAGTACAAATCTCAATAAACTCTCATTTGCTCTAGTACCATTCATAGTGGTATCTAATATCTATAGACTCCACGTGTTTCTCTATCACCTTTGGAGTTAAGGCTTTAGTCAGTGAGTCCGCTACATTATTTACAAAGTCAACTCTACAAATTATTACATATCCCCTAACCAAGATTTCTTTAATTATGTGGTATTTCCTCTCCACATGCTTAGATCTCTGGTTTGCATCACTGAAAATCATAATTTTTAGCTTGTGCTATGGCCTTGTTATTATCGTAGAATAATGGGATAGGATCCATCAAAGTAGGGACAATTCCTAGTTCAGCGAAAAACTTATGTATCCACACTGCTTTCTTTGCTACCTTAGAGGCTACAATATATTCTACTTCCATTGTTGAATTAGTTGTGGATCCATGTTTAGTACTCTTCCAACTCACTATGACACCATTAAGGATAAATATATATTGATACCAGCTAGTAACACTTACAGCCATGCTAAAGTCAAGTTTAGTGCACATCATAGCATACATCAAGCTACCTACAGTTGATGCATATGACACTTTAGATATTCTAACTATTTCATCTTCCGTCTGATGAGACATTCTCCTCGAAAGATGAATGTCTTGTCTATAAGGTATTTAACTATCTTACAGTTAGTGAAATTGTAGCTTTCTAAGATACTGTCGATATACGATAATTGAGAGAGTTCTATTAGCTTCCTAACTCATCTCTATAAAGCTTTATATTTAGTATATAGGAAACCTCTCCCAAATCCTTTATGAAGAAGTTCTTGTTTAGATAACTCTTAACTAAATGTAACATATATATATCATTCCCAATGATTAGTATGTTATCCATATAGAGAACCAAGAAAATTATCATGCTCTCACTAACCTTTCTGTACACACAAGGTTCTTTTTTATTTTTTATGAAAGCAAACCCTCTGATTACCTCATTAAAATAAAGATTCCAACTTCGAGATGCTTGCTTAAATCCATTAATGGACTTCTTCAGTTTGCATACTAGATCCGAAGTTAGGTTGGATGAAAAACCTTCAGGCTATTATATATATATATATATATCTTCCTCAAGATATCCATTCAGAACCACCATCTTTACATCCATCTACCATATCTCAAATTCATAATACGTAGCAATTGCTAGTAAAATTTGTATTGACTTTAACATCGCTACTGGTGCAAAAGTTTTCTTATAATCAATCCCAGATCGTTGAGCATAACCTTTTGCAACCGGTTGGGCTTTAAAGGTCTCTACCTTCCACTTGTAAATCCATTTAATACCAATAGAAACTATTCCTTCGGGAAGCTCAACTAAGTCCTAGACTTAATTTTGATGTATTAAGTCAATTTCAAATTTCATGACTTCTTGCCATTTTCCCGAGTCGATGTTCGACATCGCCTCTTTATAGGTTAAAGGATAATTGTCGACATTTTCCATTTAAATAGGCACTCGAGTCCACTTCTATTTTGCTGGATCACATTTTAATTGTCGTTAAATTTAAGTTAGATTGAAGTTTGTTTATTTTTTATCCATTTTGAAAGTTATTTATTTTTATTTTATTATGAAAATATTGAGAATTTACATATATAATACTTATATTCTTTAAAAATTGATTGTTTAGTTTTCACCAATTTTAAAAATTATTTAAATCCTTTCGATTATAAAAATATTAAGATCTTGAATATATAATACTAGTATTCTTTAAAAAAAAAAAATTGGAATTACTGGATCTGATTATTATTATCTTGTGCTCAATCAAAGACCAAAACTTAAAGTCTCATTTGGGCAAAAACTAAACTGATCTTTGAAATTTTCTTTTTTCTTCACTTCCCTATTTGATTTTCTTATTTAAAAAGAAAAAAATAAAACAAAATAATAATCTTCATTTCATACTATTTTCTTTATTGATCTTGTGAAGTGATACTATATCTGGGATAGTTTTACAATATCCTAAAAACATTATTCTTAAATTATTAAAATAAACACGAGATTTTAAATACTGTATCTGTCACAATTTTAAACTCTCCCTCCCTTTTTCATTAGTCAAACAATTAAAGAAAAACAATAAAATTATTTTTAGTAACTCCTTTCTTATTTTGAAATTTTAATTTAATTAAATATATAACTTCTTTATAATAAAAAGACATTATAATAAGAAGAATGTTAGCGTCAGTTGCGATTTATTTAATTGTTATAGTGAATCACGTCTTTCTTTTTATTTTCTTGTATTATTATAATAAAATTGTGACAGATACAAAATATTAAAACAAAGGGACATAATTAGTTTTAAAATGACCATGAATACAATTAATTGTAGCTAATTCTAGTATTATTCTTATAAAAATTTATGTAATATAAGACAATGATATTACTAGTATTCTTACCACTTTCTCTCAATTTTTTCATTAGTCAAACAACTAAAAAGGAAAAAAAAATAGAAAAAAGTAAAACAATAAAGTTATGTCTATTAACTTCATTTTTATTTTGAAAAAAATTCAGTTTATCGTTAAAATATTATCTAAAAGCTTGTTTTTAGAAATGTCTTTGTTTGTTCTTTTAACTTTGTTAAATATAGCTTAGTTTAGTTTATTCAATTATTTCAAATTCAATTGTTTGTTTTTATAACCTAATAAGAACTTTAAATCAAATTTAACTTAATAAAAAAAAAAAGCTAAATCTTTTCAAGATTTCTTGTTTATTGTAGAAAATTGAACCAATGTTACAAATAATTTCATATTAATTTTTATATATTAAAAAAAAAAATAGGTCAATCAAATATAATTATTTAGTGGTATTCAACATTCAACTCTACTAAAATATATTCTGCACATCCTAGTCATGAGATTAGGGATACAAGTCTCAATTAATATTGAGACGGTATAATCATTTTATTTATTATTAAAAAAAAAATTCTCTCTTTTTGTAGAGTTTGTATCCTTCTTTTATAAAGAGTATTTTTTTTTATTTATGAAGTTTATATTCTCTTTTTGTATAATTTATTTCTCTAGTTTTCATTATAATTTTTTTTTGTAGAGTATATATTTAAACATGCATTAATATATAAATATAATATCTTATTTCAATAATTTTTTAATATAATTTCAGTTATTTTTTAATATAATATCAATAATTAAAAATATATATATTCAGAATGCAGTTAAAAAAAAAACACACAATCTTGTTCTCTGAATTTCTATATCAATTGTGACTAAATTTTTCAACTCGGTAGTCTTGGATATTTGCTCAGTCTGCAAATTGTATTACCCAAAATAAAAAAAAAATAAAAAAAGAAAAGTGGGGCCAGAAATGTTGTGCACCTCCTTTTTTTAACGTTTAATTGGAAAATATCTAAAATTAAAAATTATGGACAACGTTCTTAAATTAAAAATTAATTTATGCGGGCAAGGTTGGTGTGGTTATGCCACAAAAAGAATATTGTAATGACCTAATTACCCCTAAAATTTTCAAATTAACAGAAAATATCCGAGGATCTATTTTGTCTTTCGACATTTCAAAACTGTATAATCCAATCATTTCTCTGCCTTACTTTCGTTACTTTCTAAACCCTCTCTATGCCACTCGTATTACCTGGGACAAAATATATCAAATTGACCGAATTACCCCCATGAAGAAATAAAATTTCGGGCTTTGATCTCCCTTCTGATCTTTTTTATTCAAGTTTGGTAAATCAAATTTAAATATTTTAAGAATTCTACTCTTAATAGCACTTGCTCAGTGATAAAGAGTTTGTAATGTATTTTTTTAATTAAAATAGAGGTCTTAATTTCAATTCTCACATTCTCTAAATATATATAAAAAAAAAGATTTTAACTCTAAAAAAAAAATATATGTAGTACATAGAATAATATTATATTTTTAAATATTATTTTAATATTTTCATTTCAAATTAATATGTTCAATAACTATTAAATTGTGAAATAGAATAATTTTCAAAATTATATGTTATATTATTTTACTATTTAATAATTGTTTAATATATCATTTAAAATAAAAAAAATTAAAAATGTAATATTATTTTAACACATACACAAAAATGCTCAAACTCAACCCACTAAAAATATTTTTTAACAAAATTCTTTACTACTGGCAAAGAGATAGAATTTTGACAAGATTTTGTGCATGTTTAGTTGAAATTCTTGACTAGTTAAAGAGTTCTTTTAATGTCAAAAATTATTTTAAATTTTTTTAATAATGTTTAATTGCAATTAAAAAAGAATTATAAAGATTAAAAAGTTATTTTTATCTTTAATTGTAAAATTTTAAATTTTAAATTTTTAGAAATAAAACTTTTTTAATATTTGTATATTAACACGTTTTATCTATTAATATTTTATTTATTCCATAGCATACCCTTAATAAATATAAATTATATTCAATTAATATGTTCTTAACCTTTTACTGAAAGCAGCTATATTTATATTTTTGCAATTATAATATCTCTACAAGATTCTAATAAATTTGTTTTTGTCATAAATATGTTGTATTTTATTTTATTTTTAATTTATATTAAACATAATAATTTATTAATTACTACATATTAATTTTACTTGATTCTTGTAGGTTTTGTATTTATTTATGTTTAAAGTTTCAATTTTTTAACTAATTTTTTACAATGATCTCAAACTAAATTTTAACACGAATTATTTTTGTATTGTCTATAAAAAATATTTTAGTAAATTTTAAAGATTAAATTGTAAATTTTATTTAATGTAAAAAAAATTAAATTATATAAAATTTTAATATAAGCTTTATTAAGTTTTTTTATTTAGTAATGTAAAAGATAAGAGCTCCAACAATATGTAATTAAATAATATATTATTTTTAAAAAATTAATTAATAATTAGACTATCAATAATTATTTTATAAAAAAAAAGCCAACGAGCTCTCTGATAAATTTAGATATCTCACTCATCTAAAAAATAAAATGTCATATTTCTTTAAAAAAAAGTAATTAAAAATAAAATTAAAAGGTTGTTTTAGTCTTTTTAAACAAACAAAACAAGTGATGGCATCCCACATTCTCACTTGCCCACTCCTTTTTTAATTCACTTGCTCTCTCTCAAACCAAAGCACTACCATCCATCGCAAAATAATAAAAAAATATATATATATTAAAATGTCTCTCCTCCAATTCTCCTCCACCGTCCGATCTCCATTACCCTGCACCGGCAAGCACCAGATCCCCACTTCCCAAACCCACCCCGTCCTCGCCTCATTCTCCGCTACCAACACCATCTCAAGCTCAAGAAGAAGCTCCAGCACTTCTCTACTAGTACCAAAGAGCGCCAAGAAAAGTAATAACAAGCACCAAAACGGCGCCGTGTTCTCCGTTAGATCGAGCTTGGAGACTGCGGGGCCCACCGTGGGCCAGGTCACCGAAGTAAATAAAGACACTTTCTGGCCCATCGTTAAGGCCGCCGGTGATAAGAGCGTCGTCCTCGATATGTACACACAGTGGTAATTTATTTTTTATTTTTTTCTACTGAAAAAATAATTAATTCTGCTTTTTTGCTTAGATGTTTTGTTGATATTGTGAAGTGGGTTTAGTTTAAATGTTGAAAATTCAGTGAAATTATGGATGTTTCTTAATTTTTCATTTTTAATTTTTGGAAATTTGTTATGAGTTTTTGAGGAGTACAGATGAAAAAAGAAAATTTTAATATCGGTAATTTTTTCGGATGATCACCTGCAAGAGTAGTAAAGGTGATTTTTTGGGAGTGGGTTTGAGGCAGAGGATCTAAAAGCAATTTATATTTAAAAAAGCACTTCCAAGTAGCGATTGAAGTGCTTCTAAAGAAACGACACCAAAAAAAATACGAAGTGAATTTCTTTTTTTGTCTCTTTAAAAAGTAGTATACCAATTTCAAACAAATACACGAAATTGGCATATAAGTATTTTTTTGTTTTAGCTATTTGAAAGTGCTTTTAACAGTTGCAAAAGCACTTCCCAGCCCAAACTATTTTTATAAGATTCTTAGGAATTGATCAATAGCACAACTAGGAGTACTTTTATATGCTATCAAAAGTATTCTCAAAAGACCTGGAAGTGCTTTGTGTCTTTTTGTGATATTTGGTTTGTCAAAAAAGCGGCTTTGGTTTAAAAATTGCTTCTAGAAACCACTTATAATTGCAGCCTAATTGTTCTCAGACTCTGCATAACTTATCCGAACTTGTTAACGAATTGGTCAATGTTTGTCAATCAGCCAAAACAGTATGTATTCATATTGTATCAACAATTCTGGGAAAATCTCATTGAGCTGCCATGTTTCCAATTTGGTTCTTGTTTCTTCACTGATTAAATCTCTTCATTGAAATAATAATTCCCGTTCTTATTGCAGTCTTGTCAATCCATTGCCTGTAAACAATTTAAACTTGCAATTTCTTCAAATTTACCAAACCCCATAACACAAACACTAGCTTATGATAGCATAGTTAGTTAAAAGGCTAGCTGCCCAGTTGCCAAAGTTACCTAGCTACATGAAAAACTATCACCATGATTGTTAAGCAGCTATGTGGAAGTTTTTTACATAATGTTTATTGCGGGGTGGGAATATTTGAGGTGCAAGTTTATTTGGATTAGATTCTACGCCATTTTGGAAATCTGATATTTTAGGGGATTCCTCAGGTGTGGTCCATGCAAACTGATGGCTCCAAAGTTTCAAGAACTGTCCCAAAAATACTCGGATGTCATCTTCCTAAAGCTTGATTGCAACCAAGAGAACAGGGTATTTTAGCTTGGTGTTAATAATTTGTGTCTTTACTACACTCAAGTCTGAAGCTTTTCTGTCTGACATATGAAAATTTTGATAAATTGTCGGCAGGTATTGGCAAAAGAGCTTGGGTTAAGGGTGGTTCCTACTTTCAAGATTCTGAAAGATAGCAAGGTTGTGAAGGAAGTCAGGGGGGCCAAACTAGATGACTTGGTTTTCGCCATTGAAACTGTTAGATCTGGCTGAAAATTCTTTTCACTTATTTTTCTTTTTTGTATAAACTATTAACAATATGATGAACATGTTGTACTCGAAAATAAATAATTGTTCAACTTGTATGTATGTATGTATGTATTTAAATGAAGTTGAATGAAGGGGGGTGAGCAAATGCAATCATGTTGTGGTTCTGTAAAAGGGAATAGCCCTACTGGTTTATTGCTGAACTTTTCTTTTACTCTTGGAGATTGCTGAATTGTTTAGCTGCTATGGTTCTCTCGCATGTAACATCATGACTTAAGGGTGGGAAAAAAATTGGGAACTGGAAAAATTGGCTTGAACCGTACTGGCCAGTTCGGTTTTGATAAAGGGCAAAATCGGTCGGTTTTAAAATTAAAAAACAGAAAATAAAAAAACTAATCGATTTCGGTTCGGGTTTATTGAAAACTGAAATCTAAACCAAAAAACTGGATAAAAGATGTGTCACGTAGCAAGATATAAAAAAATTGTAAGGTAAACTTGGCCACACCCATTTTTTCTTTTTTGATTAATTGGCCACACCGAATTATTGATATATAAATTGAAAAAAAATATTTTATAACCTTAAATCCTCATTTCTTTTCTCATCTCCTTCTCGGTTTCTCCTCCGGTTTCGTGCATCGCACTTTCGTTTCGCTTCTTCTCATCGGAATCTGTACTTTCTCTCATGCCCAGTGGTTGTTTATCAGGTAAAATCGCCTCTCCTTCTCAACTTCTTCTCATCATTTAATTGACTCCTACGTTGTCGTTTTTGGTTAATAAGTTTTTTAGGGAAATTGTGTATAGGATAATGATTTGAGCATAAGCATAAACAATTCTACTGGAGTTAATTTTATTGAACTTATTTATCCTTTGTTTTGTTGGTAAGGAAATGTAGGGAAAAAAGAAAAAGGAAATGTAGGGAACTTATTTATTTTTACTGGTTGTGGGCATTTAATGGTTTGGTTGCATTAGTAACTTAAAAAATTTCAGAGAGCATCTGAGTTGTTTGATATTTTTGCTGCTCTGAAAATTATATCTACTGTCAGTAGTACAGAGGCACTGTGGCGGACCCCCTTAACATTGCCGTTGGCTTATTTTTCGGTTCTAAAACATGGGAAGATGGGACAACATGGCTTAAGTTCTGAAGCCAAACTCATGGAATGTTTTAGGGAGGAAACACTTAAAAGAATTCGGTTGCCTTTTTCGCTGACGTTTTTTGGCAGCTCTGATTTCCATCTTCAATTTCAATGGCTTTTGTTTAAACTAAGAATTAGCGGAACTTATGCCAGATACATAGTTGTCTGACATTAAATTTGAAAGCGGTGGGGCTTTGATTGAAAGTTGCTTAAATGATGTATCTGGTTCTTTCTGTCTGTTATAACTAAAGTAGCATATGAGAACTTAGGTTGTGAATTTCTGTCTGTAATATTCCCTGGTTCCTTCTGTTTGCTGACTTGCTATGATTGAATGCTAAATAATTGTTGGCACAACTTCTGCTGGCCATATTAGTTGATATTTATTGAATTTCAGGGGAAGATAAAAGTAAATTATAAGATAAATTATAATTATGTCAATATGAAAAGGTTCAAAAATTAAATTTAAAATGATTTAATAAATTTTTTTGACAAATAAATCAAAAAAAGTTCAAATTTTAAACAAGCCTAATTAAGCTCGTAATTGAAAAATAGAATCAAAAAAATCAGTTCGGTTTATTGCATGCAATTTCATTATTTTGGTTTTATCATTGAAAACACTGATTAGTTATGGTTTGGCTTTATTTCTGTTGAAATTGGAACGTTCCCGTCCTTAATTTTGACCCAACCTTATGTAAGATTCTTAATTTTTATTAGTAATATTGTTAGTTTAGTTTTTAAAGCTTAATTAAATTACTTAATCGCTCTTTATATTTTTAAACCTTTTGATTAGTATCTATTGGTCCCAATATTTATAAGTTTAATCAACTCGCACATAATTCAAATCTAGAATTTAAATTTTATTTATATTTTAATTGTTTAATTAAGTATTCTACATAATAATAAAAAAAGAAATTTTTCAAAAATTTCAATTAAATCTTTTTTTTTAGTTTAAAAATAAATAAAAATCTATTAATTAAGGTTTAGTTAAATCATACTTTGATTTAGATTCATACATTCTTATTTTAATATGGATTAGAATTTATGCATTATATATAAGTATGTATTGTTAACTTATTCAACCAATTCAAGATACATAAAACCAGCGCAATCTTAAGAACTTCAAATAATCCTTAAGAGCATTCGATTAAGCTTTTTGCTTACCTATACACTTCTTACACACAACACTCGTTTTCTTGATTCATTATTGATTGAGCGTTGAAGTACTTTTTCTTGCAAAAAGTTCTTGAAGTATTCAAGGGCAACATAGGAGGAAGACGATGGTGTTTTTAGAATTCTCACGAAGAATCAAATGTACCAAAGTAATTTTTTGAGATTCTGAAATTCAAAAATTTTAATAGCTTTGTCTGTGAGAAATCACAAATGATTTTTTTGTCGTAAAATCCAAAGTGTTATTTTACCTAAATCAAATAACAAACCTTTGAAAAATAAATATGACTTCACAACCAAACAACCGACCTAACCCAAAAAAAACACAGAATAGATTTGATTCTTTTGAACTTGTTGCCCTTAGCAATGAACTTACACTTAGCGTAACTGTCTTCCTTACAAAATTGATAGGAAAAGTAGACTGTTATTGAAGTAAAAACGTGGAACGTCGCGATAAAGTCATGATGCAAGAAGGAAGATGATTTAGAACAACTTCCAAAAAATTAACACACCGCAGTTACGAAAACCCAGATTTCCAAAAAGATTCCAAAAAAAATAACAACCAAAAATATTGTTAGGGTTGGTACTTATGTGTCATTCCTGAATATACATATATTTATTATTTATATAAGTGTACATTCTCATTAAATCGCTAATGCCTATTTATATGATACTATGCAATGTAATATTACAGACATTGTATGATCTGAATGATTCGGATCTGATCTAATGGAGTTTAGATAAGGGTCCACAGTTGGCCACGCTGAGAGATATAAATGCTAAATGTTAACACAGCTAATTGCTAACTGGTTATAATACTCAGCGAAGATCCAAGAGTTGGAACCTTGCTTGTAATGAGACATAGACCCGAGAATATACTAGTAACTGCATAGTTTCAAGAGTTGCAAACAGGTGCCAGGAAATGTTAGTTACGCAAGTATATTCTCAAGTATTGTTCTTGATCTATTTCTACCGATGTAAGTCTATCGGTGGATATCTTTACATAGATCAGCATATGCCATACCTATATGGTATAGATGGCTGTTCCTAGCCGACCGTGAGCTTGAAGCTCATATTGACATATGGGTATTCATTTATGACTAGATATGGGACGTACTTACGAGGACCTCTGATAGACACCTTATGTAAGCCGTCAACGGAGGGTTCTCTCGAGTTAAGCAGTATACGTGGTACTTTGAGCTGAGTGCCTTAGTGGGCTTGTAAGTGATCCACCATAATTTGGTTCTACACATGTCACAGACATTTCATGATGTGATCGTTGGGTATTGCTGGGTATGGTCCGATGCTTATGGAGTTCAGTATGCATAGATATGGGATCCGCCAGCCCACATAAGAAGTTAGATATCCAAATGCTTTGAAATTGTATCTCAGAAAGTCTTGTGGCCACAAGCATTAATCCCGAGAAAGAGTTTTCGCTGGGGTGCAACAATATGGCAAATGAGTTTGTACATATTATTCAGTGAGATACAAGTCTAGAGATATGATATGGATGAGCACATGGGGATTTGACGGTGACAATCTATATCCTTGTACATCCAGAATATCATGACGGAAAAACTATATTATGTGTTGCAACCTCAATTTGGATGGTCGACGCGCTGATTTGTATTTCCGTGACGTGTGCGTGGGGTAATGTTCACAGACTCATAAAATAGTTCCATTTGACAAATCGGGTGTGGACCTAGGGAGTCCTGTGATATGGAGTACACTCGTTGAGCATTGGAACAGCGTACCAGATTGAATTGTTTAGTCCAGTATTATCTAACACTTCTACGGGAATGCATATGTGTCTGTATTTAAGCACTAAATATAACAATTAGTCAATAATTATTATTTACTAATTGTATAATGACACATGGCACATTGTGGACCCTTAGTTGAGTTTACCCAAGTGTAGGTATGGTGGAACCCATTAAGTAGTAGACTTAGTAATTATTTATGAGGGGTAAAATAATCATTTTGATATATTGATTATTTAATTATTAAATAATCATAAATATCTCATTATTATATATTATAATATATTATTATAATAATATTTAGTTGTCTTATATTTCATTACTATAATATTATTATTTTATTATTGTGAGATATATATGTGTGAATCTATTGGAAGCAATTGAGAATTGCTTCATTTTTTCATTTTTCGGTGTTGTTGTTTTGATACAAAAGAAAATTGTTTCAAATGGTGGCCGACCAAAGATTAAGCAAAGCAATGATAGATTTTATCCAAATTTTGAGTTAATTTTAGGTGTTGAGATTAATTCTTATGCTATATTTTATTGGCTATCAATTGCAACAACACAAGAATTTATTTTATTGATCAAAGAGTTGATCAAGGGAAAAATAAATTCAAAGGGTTTAAGTGTTAATCTCAGTGCTAAATTTAGAACTGTTATTCTAGCTTACCAAACCCATCGAGTTGGTGACTAGAATTGCTAATGGATTGGTCTCCAGGCGGACTCTTAAGATACACGTGTAAAACGTTACACTTTTTAGTGATTTCTCAACCCTTCAAATATATTAATATGATTAATATATTATTTATTGTGTTTATTGTATTATTTCAATTATTTCGCTGTTTTAAATATGTATGTGATACGTATTTTATACAATGAATACTATTGCACATGCATACACTTACATATATTTGATCCCCAATAAATACTACTTAATAAATGATTCTTGAAGTACCGAGAAAAGAAGAGAATAAAGACATCAGGGCATATATAAAGAAAGAGGTATAGGAAATATACGCTAGGAAGCATAAAACAGGGCCCTCAGAAGGCATCACGATACTGGCGAAAAAGGTAAACTATAACCCATTACTGACACAATAAGACAAGCTGTAAGACAAGAAAAGTTCAATGTTCCAAACTTTCACATTATTGATTGAATTGGTGATTCTGAAGAACATATATTTCACTTTAATGCAAGAATGATAATTCACATATATGATGGGGTGCTGAAGTGCTTAGTTTTTTCCTTTAAGCCTAAAATGTTCTGCCCAGAATTGGTTTCGTAGCCTAAAACATAATTTTATCTCCTTGTTCAAAGAATTTATTGAACAACTCATCAATCAATACATCTGAAATAAGAAAGCCAAAAAGGCTATGTTTGAACTATTTTTTGATGAAACAAGGGAAGAATGAATCAATTTGCAACTTCATCAATAAGTTCAACAAAACTAAGCGAATTAGGAAGTTGCAATTCAAAAATTATAGCCCAGGCCTATAAGAAAGCAGTTCTGCCTTTCACCCCTTACTATAAGTATTTAGTTCGAAAGAACTTTACTTTCTTTGAGCTAATTAACCAAAAATCTGAATAATGATTCAGGAGAAAGAACATAAAGCCACAAAATAGTCTTACATGATTATAACACTGGAGAGAGATGAAAGAAAGGGAAAACGACAAAAATTAACATAATAGCTCATCCCGATGAATACATTAATACAAAAGATTTGGCTAAAATATAAGGATTCTTGAGTTTTTAGAAGACCAAAATCAGTTTCAACACCTAAAGATCAACAAAACTAGACTAGACATTACATCTTTCACAATGAGTAAGGACATGACATTAGCACATGTAGATCGCTAAGGAGCAAGATAAATGCCCTCATGAAGAATTGACACTTAGCCGAGTTTCGATTGAAAAAATAAAACTAAAAAGAATATAACAGTAGTTCCGACAAACAACCCCAGGTCAACTAGGACAGAAGTCAACTTCAAGATCATATTCGAATAAAATAGGTATTTTATTTGAACATACCATTCAATTCATTACACTTAATTTATAATGCATTATTCAGATCCTTTCAATACACTATTTCATTCACACACAAAAAGAAGAAAGATTGAAAGACTTTCTAAAAAGGTCGCATACCTTAGGCTACTGTTCTTGGAAGCACCAGATCCTTCCTAGGGTTATGTGCACTGAGCTACTCTTGAAAGGATGGAAAAACTTTTTAAAAAGGCCGTGTGCCTTAGGCCATATTTTTTGGAAGTATTAGATCATTTCAAGAGTCGTATGCCTTAAGTTACTTTTAGAAGCGTAGAAAAACTTTCTAGAAAAGTCATGTGTCATAGGTCACCTTTCTTAGAAGCACCAAATCTTTCCAAGGATCATGTACCCTAGGCAACTCTTGGAAGCCTATAAAGACTTTCTAAAAAGGTTGTGTGCTTTATGCCACTTTTTTCGAAAGTACTAAATAAATCCTTCCAAGGGTCGTATGCCCTAGGTTACCTTTCTTGGAAGCACCAAATCCTTCCAAGAGTTATATGCCATAGGCTACTTTTGGAAGCCCATAAAAACTTTCCAAAAAGATCATGTACCTTATGCCACATTTCCCAGATATATCAAATACTTCATTCTAATGGTCGTGTGCCTTAAACGACTATTGAAAACACAGAAAGACTTATTGGTAAAGTTGTGTACCCTAAGCCACCTTTCGTAGAAGCACCAGCAGATCCTTCTAAGGGTCATGTGCTCTAGGCTACTCTTGGAAGCACATAAAAAACCTCTTTGTAGGGACTCAATGCTTCTGCCAAGAAGCATATATATCAAAAAAACTTCTTCAGAATAGTTTAATACCTCTGTAAGAAGCATCCATATCATAAGACTTCTTTAGATGAGATCTTCACCATGGAAGCACCCATATCATAAACTTTTTTGGACGAGTTCTTTATTAAGGAAGCATTCATATTGAAATACTTTCTTCTAATGGGTTCTTCAGTATGAAGCATTCATATGGAAAGACGTACTTGGACGGATTTAATATTTTCACCAATAAAGTACTCATATTTAGAGACATCTCTTAGGGGGTCTCATACATTTACTTGGGAAGCATCACCAGAAAGACTTATCTTAAAAAGGCTAGGAACAACTATCGGTCACGGTCAGTTAGGAACAACCATCTATACCCTATAGGTACGACATATGTTGATCTATATATAAAGATATTCACCGACAGACCAGCATTAGCAGAAATAGATTAGGGATAATTATTCGAGAATATACTTGTGCAACTAGCATTTTCTGGCATCCAATTGCAACTCTTGCAACTATGCAGTTACTAGTATACTCCCAGGTCTATCTCCCATCATAGATTAGGCTCTAACTCTTGGATCTGCTAAGTATTATAACCAGCTAACACTTAATGGTGCTAATATTTAGCATTTATATCTCTCAGCGTGGCTAATTATGAGCCCTTATCTAAACTCTTTTAGATCTAATCCGAACTCCTTCAAATTTACAATGTCTGCAATGTTACACGCATAATACCATATAAATGAGTATTAGGGATTTAATGAAAATGTACACTTGTATAAATATACAAGTATATGTACATTCAGAGATGGTACGTAAGTACCGACCCTAACACGCTTCCACTCTTTACTTTTGGGTATGTGTGTATGTGAAGGGGGAACATTTGTTGATCCTATTATTAAGCCCAACCAACTCGCATATAGCCTAAGTCTAGAATTCAAATCCTATTCATATTATAATTGTTTAATTAAGTATTCAATATAAAGAAAGATTTTCTACAAAGTAGAGGAATACATTTAGATCATTTTTTACTTGTTTGAAAGGATTAGAATTTTTATTAAATAAGATTTAGTTAAATCACACTTTGATTTGAATTCATATATTTATATTTTAATATGGATTAGAATTTATATATTATAATTAAGCATGCACCATTGGCTCATTATTCATTCAATTTAAAATACAAAAATCCAGAGTATTTTTGAGAACTTTAAACAATCCCTAAGAACATCCTCTAAGCAATTCAATTAAGCATCTTCCTTGTTTAGACACTTCTCACACAGAACACCCACTTTCTTAATTTATTATTGACTTAAGTGTTAAAGTGCATTTTCTTGTAAGAATACAGTGCTATTCTAGAATTCTCAAAGTATTCAAAGGCAACATAAGAGAAAGATGGTGTTCTTGAAATTCCCACAAAGAATTAAGGGTATGAAAATATTTTTATGAGGTTTCTAAATCTAGAGACTTCAATTTTTATTATTAAAAAAAACATCTATAATGATATTCTTTAGATTGAATTTGCAAATTTAACTAATAATCTATCCACTCCATCAATTCTTTTTTTAAAATTTTCAATCCACTCTAATTCATTGAAATGTAAAGTTCAATTCAATCTGATTCAAAATTATAATAAGAAGAATATTTTTTTTATCTCATATTATAACTTATATGTTTCAAATAACAACTATTAATTCATTAATTGTCAATACATTTCAAATTATAACTGCCAAGCATAACTACCAATACATTTTAAATTACAATTTACAAACTACAAATTAAAGAAAATAAACTTCTTAGATCTTCCTAAGACTTCAACATGCATTGTCACTTGGACAATGTAACTGAGTTCATAATAAAAAGATGTTAATTCTATTTAAAAGTGTCAATTAGATTAAGTCACTCGAGTCCAAAGTAGATTAAATTCATTGTGTCACCCAATTTATATTGCAAGCTATTTTAAGCTCACCAACCCAATTAAAAAATTAATACAAAAGTAGTTCAAAAAATAAAAGTTACTTAAATTTAGTAAAAATAATAAGGTATCTGATATAAGTTGTGTGGGTTAATATATATATATATATAGAGTGTACTTTTGACACAGTGGAGCTAATGACACATTTTTAAAATTATTTTATTTATAATATTAGTATGATATTAATTTCTTCACGTTAGATTAGATTTTAATAAATTTGTTAAAGTAAATTCACAAACTAACCCATCAATTGTGGATTTCAATTTTTTTTTATCCAATCCAATCTATCAATATATCAAATTTAATACAATGTGGATCATTTTGAATCGGATCGGACATATTGAATGGATTGAATTGGATAATGAATACCCCTAATCTAAATTGTAGCTTGTAAAAAAAGTAAGGTAAATTTGATCAAATATAGATTCATTTATCATGATTAAATATATTAATTTATTTTATTGCTCTTAGAATATACATTTCTAATATTATTTTTTTCAGTAACAGATTAATCAAAATATTTAAAAATATATAAGAATTAATTGAATAATTTAACAAAAATTTTGGAATTAAAATAATAACTTTTTTATTATTATTTTTCAATAACTCAAGAAAGGATGGGAAATTTGAGATCTTATAGAGAGTTCAAACTTTGATAGAGATCTTACATTAATTAATTTGACATATTAATCTCAAGAATTTTGTTGGGTTTATAATTTAAATATTTTATTTTCCAAATTTTCCATTTTGTCACAAGAATTTTTGATAGTTTTATTATTTCATTAATATCTTTTGGTTTTATTAATTGATAGAAAGAGGTTAACCTCTCTTTTGTAGTTAACTTGAAGAATCACTTGGGGCCATGGATTAAAAAAAAAAACAGAGAAAAAAGGAATCACCTTGGGCCGACTACTATGTGCTACGACGCTTAGCTTAGGCCGATTCTTTTTCTTTTGGGCTTATTTGGTCTTCATGTGGATATCTTTTGTTATTTATTTATTTTTTTTACCAATAATTCTTTGTAAAATAACAAATAATCCCAACACAAAATCACCACAGTGTAGTATAGTAAAATTATTATAATTTATGTAATATTTCAGTAGTTTTTTTAAAAAAAAATCAAACTATCAAGGTTAAGAAAAAATGTATTTCTTTATTGAATTGTCAAAACAAAGAATTAAACAAATTTATAAGAATTACATTAATGATTTACGTTTCTCAATTCGATTGGATTTCAGTATTTACAAATGTTGATAAAATCGTGCCACTTACTTACACTTCAAAGATAAAATCATGAGATATGCTATAAATATGAAGTCAAGTCTATTTTAAATTAGAATAATCCGTTTTGAAATAATTAAATTTAAAATTTTGAATTTGGACATCTTTTATCTTATCACATGAGAATCAAGAATGTTGACTTTGACCGACGCGTGGATCCCAATCACATCAAATTCTTCACTAATTTCACGCGGTATTTACACTGTTACCCCTGAAGTTACTATAAATTACATTTAATAACGGTTTTGGTTTTAATTGTATTATCACCCTTTTAATTATCGAAAAGACTAAAATACCTTCACAATTTGTTGTATAAATATTTCGGATTTTTAATTAAACAGAGAGATATCCGTGTAAATAAAACTAAAACAGCAATTAAAGTGTAATTTGTTCTAATTTTAGGGGATGACAGTGTTAATATCCCCAATTTCACGTGTTCTGTACATGGTGGCGTTCTCCTCTCTCCTTTTCTTTCAGCTGAAGTTCACGCAATTCACCCAATCACCATACTCCACATCAGCACTATTGACGCACTACGAAATGACGAAAAGACGCCTGTACACCCGTAGCTTCGCGGCCTTTGCCCCCGAAACATCAAAACGAAAAAGTCAAAAGTCAAAAGTCAAAACTCCCAACCCACCCCCTCATTAGTCATCATCATCACTCTCATATTAAATTATTAATTAATTTAAAAACAGAATTTAACTAGAAAAAAATAGAAAAAGCTGCATTAAAGCAGGAAGGAAATCAGAAATCAAAAATCAAAACGAGAACACAAAAAAGCAGCGAAACGAAACTGATCATTGAAGAAAGAAAATGTGTGGCATCTTCGCTTACTTGAACTACGGCGTCGACAGAGAGCGCCGTTACATTCTTCAAGTCCTCTTCAACGGCCTCCGCCGCCTCGAGTACCGGGGCTACGATTCTGCCGGCATCTCCATCGATGATTCGTCGCCGTCGTCAGCTTCGGCGTCGGCCTCGGCCTCAGTCAATGCCCGTCCTACGCTCGTGTTTCGACAAGCTGGCAACATCGAGTCCCTCGTCAAATCCGTATACGGAGGTTTTGCAAATTCTTCTTTTTCTTTTAATTTAATTTGTATGTTTCCGGGTCGGGTCAGTGTGCTCGGGTCGACCAGTTGGCTTGCTAGCGAATACTACTAGCTATTAGGAACGCAACATTTAGTGCGTTGTCAAATTCGTATTCGAAATTGTTTTAAATTTACTAATTTTATTTTTTTCTTAATTATCGTACATTTTGGAAATTCAAGTCTAGTCCGGGTTCCGATCAATGTATTCCTATCGACTAGGTCGGTCTTTTTCAGATATTCAGTAGCTTGTTAGTTCCGTCTTCTAGTTGCTAACTTTATTTTGTATTTCTTATACACTTCGTTTTGATTTTGATTCGGGTCCACGGGTCGGGTCGCCCAAATATCACAATCAAATGCTATTTCCTTTTATGCATAGTGAAATTATTGTAAATTAGATTTTTTTTTTAAAATATAAAACTTATATTTGAAATTATGGAGACTGGAGTATATGGTTGATTCATTGCATTTTCTCTAGTAGAATAAAAAGGCCATGTAGTGGGCCAATTTCACTTACCATTTGGTTGCTTGGAATGGAATGCCAGAACTCTCAGTAGGGTTTTCTTTTTAATCCGTTGTTGTGTTTTTAGTTCTTTAGGTCAGACTTAGCATTACTTGTATTATCTTTCTTTTTCTGTAAGATGAAACAACAACTATACTTTAAATAGGCGAGGAGTGATACTAAGGTGATGACATTTTTTGAAAAAAAATTATTAAATGGGGTTTGTCAATGCAGGGAAAAGGTGAACTTTTAAAAAATTCCACATTGTTTTGGTAATAAGGTGAAGAAAGAATGCATGTTGATGAAATAAGTGAACGTAAATTGTTTTTTTAGTTTTTTCTAAGCTCCTACAACAATTTGGTTCAACACTGTTTTATAGCAAAATGACATGCCTTTTCACTGGTTAACTACTTTTTTCAAGTAGAGTAATATTACTTCACAAGCTTGTGTACTAGTTTTTATTTTCCATTTTCTAATTGATGCTGCATATTTTCATGTTAGTTATCATATCATCATTTCATTTGCATAATTGTGAAAATCAGTTTCCACATTATTTGGAATGAAAAAGTTGGTATATAAGTTTATAAGAGTGGTATTTAAAATTTTTTTATTGCTAATATCAATCTTTTACTCTCTTGAAAAATGTTTGTTATTTGCTGTTGGTGCGTTCCTGTGGTTTGAATTATTTCTCTTCATTACTATTATATACAGATCTAATGTTTATTTTGGTGCTTTATCAGAGGTTGCTGCAACAGAATTAAATTTGGAGGAGTCCTTTTCTGTTCATGCTGGAATAGCGCATACGCGGTGGGCAACTCATGGAGAGCCAGCTCCAAGGAATAGTCACCCTCAGTCATCCGATATGGGGAATGAGTTCTTGGTGGTTCATAATGGAGTTATTACAAATTATGAGGTTTGTCGAGTGCCAAAATCTTTCATTTCTTATCCACAAGTTTGTTTTTCACAATTAATGCCATAGACATATCTTAAAAACTGATGTTTATTTTTCCAAGAAGAGTGATGTGTTGTATGATAGAAATTTTGCTTTCACCTTGCTAGGCTTTATGGGTATACATAATGGCTAGTGTAAGAGGTTAAAACCATTAAGCTTTTCCTTTCTTGATTGGTGATATAGGCCTACCATATGAACATCACACTCCAGTTATTTTATTAGAAGCTTTGTTTAGATCATGTTTGTCAAATACTCAAATTAGAGTTTGTTTTTCCATTGAGCCTTTCAAGAATTCATTGTAGGGCGAATTTAGTTCATTTGGGATGGAGCCTTTCTTAGGGCTTTTTCTCACTTTACTTTGGCTCTAGGCAAATTCTATGATTTGAACTATACTCTTGTATATAAAATTGGTATATTTTTAATTTGATTTCTCTCACTTCTAACTTGGAAGGTCTTTGAACAACAAAAATGATGTATGATTGATTCTTATGCCTGATGCATATTTTTTCCCAATTATTGGTGGGCAAGAAGACTTAAGGCTTTAAATATTGTTACTGTTGAGAGTGGGGTCTGGTTGCATATACATTTGTATCTGTCCAATTAAGTTGGAAACTGTGACAGTCTGATATATTTTTCAGGAAAGATTTTGCACTTTGAATTGCTGACTACTTGATGGCAGATTACCCTTTTATTTGTTGTTTTTTGAAGCAAAATATAATATTGTTTTACAACAACCAATTATACAGCAGATGTATTGGAGCTCATAAGCTTAATGGCCAAATAAACTTACGAGCATCATAAGCACTTTTAGGGTACATTTGGTGCATTGGATTGGACTAGATGATAAACTTAGAAGGGATGGAATAGACTAAATTTAGTATATTGTTACATTTGGTGTGGTGATAGGATTATATAATTGTGAAATCTTAAAATAATATATTTTAATATTTTATTTTACTTTATTTAATATTTATTTATTATTAAAAAATTTCTCATCGTTGATTGCCAACCGCTGTTATTAATCGTCGATTATTGAAGTCACCATTGGAATCTTTGTCATTTGATCAACTAAACCATATAAATGCTATTGATGTACATGCTATCTTTGGCCAAAATTAGGCCAATTTTTGATGTTGTCGTCAAATGGCAGTGAGTGGTGGTGCACCGCAACCACCATTCACTTCTCTGTAACCAAATTTATGCAACAATGGTAGTGGTTCTTTGCCACTTGTGCTGTTTAAAGGCAAAGGTATAAGGTGGCTGTATTTTGTTTCTATTTTTTCCAACTGCTGGTGGCTTAAATGGGGACAACATTTGTGGTTGAATAGTTTAGATAGTGAGGTTTCTAATAGTGTCAATGATGACTTCAACGGATGATGGTCAAAGGCAATCAACAGTCATTGATGGCAGTCAACCACAATCATTAAAGTAGTAATGAATTAAAGAAGTTAAAAATGTTGTTTTATGAAAACAAACAAAAACAATCTAATCTATAGTAAACTTGTGGGGGGCAAGGGATCAAATTTTGGTGAAATATTTGTATTATCTTTAAAATTCATACAGTGTTGTGCATCTCTTTTTCACCCAGCACAAGACAAATAAAACTTGAATGGGTCCACCATTTAATGTATTGTAATCCAGTCCATTTTTTCCCCTCTAATCCAAAGCTCACCAAATTCACCTTTGTGATTTCCTTGATTTAGTGAGTGTAGGAGAGCTTGTGTTAGGCAAAAAGTGAAATTTTGAATTGCAGAGGGCAGTGAAAAAGTTTAGCAAAATCCACACAAGGGATCGGAGAGATGGGTGGTGCAATGCTTTTTCCTTTTCTTAAATTGCAATTACTAACTTGTGTTCTTTTCGATTGTAGCGTATGTGACATTGACTCCAGCAAATGCTTTGTCTCGGTCTTTTGCTAGTGTTTTAAGAGTAGAAATAGGCAGACCATTGAAGGGCTGTGATTTTGGTTCATAGTTTGCCATGTTGCCGAAATTGAATTTCCAAGGGTTTTACATGCAAGAAATTCCTGTATGAATGAAATACTCTAATGCTGGTCTCGGTGCGTACTTTTAGCATCCTGTATAAGTGAAATACTCTGATGATGGGTTGTGTGGAAACTTAGGACCCTTGTTATGCTGTTTGAAATAGTCTCTTTTTTCTTCTCTTTTTTTGGGTTGCAAAATCTCTGTTCAAAATCCTTTAATTGTTTGGTTGCATTTTGATAATGGCTTTTTTAACTCTTGACAAATGTGTTACACCAATTCAAAGAAGATCATCCGTTAAGCTTCTCTAAGAAGTTCGTTTTTAGTATTTTAAAAAATCTTGCATTCCTTGGAATACTATCTATTAGTTTAGAAATTCCAGAAAACCATTCTCCAATTGTAATTGTATTTTGTCCTATGAAACTTATGTTTAATGTTATTGCTATCCTATTTTATGATATCAAACTAATTACTTAAATATACTATTTGTACAAGTTCTAGAAGTACAGGAGTTTTATTGTCGTATGGTTAGTTAAACTAACGGTCTATTAACAGAAAAGCACTTTTATGATTGACAATCAATCAACCAATAACTTTTTGGCAGAAGCTCTATTTTTCTATTTGAAAGCCCCAGTGGTAAAAGCTATATTTATAAAAGCTCCACTTGTAGAAGTTGTACCTAATGGAGCTTTAGGCTCTAATTCAAGCTCTATATCATATAATGTTTACACTAATTTCTTTCCTTTGTTCTCCATGTTCTGTCACTGTAAAATTAACATTGAACTTTGAGTTTCATTTAGTCTTGTGGATTTCTCTCACTACAATGGACAATTTTTGTAACTAAAGTCTTTTGGATTGTATTTTGTATTTTGATGCATAATTTCATTTCTATTCTTAACATTATTTCTTTTGTTTGTCATTTTATGTTGAAATCTTTCGCTTTTTGTATATCACTTCTGCAGGTGTTGAAAGAAACCCTAGTCAGGCAAGGGTTTACCTTTGAATCTGAAACAGACACAGAAGTAATTCCAAAGCTTGCTAAGTTTGTTTTTGACAAAGCAAATGAAGTAGAAGGTAGTTTTAATTCTTCTTGCAACTAAAACTTGTATTACTTTAAATTCCTTTGAAGAATTCAATTACAGGCTTTTCATCTTGCAGTTCACATCATGCATCCTATAAGGCACTTGAAGTTGCTTTCATTTTAAATTTCTGCGACCTCTCCCACCCCCGGTCATCCCCTTGTTGCATTTGCAGTTGACGAAAGATCTTTATAATTTATCTGTAACAGTGAAAGGTAGAGTTTTGGGTATGGTTTTTATCGGTTACTTGAATGGTTTGACATAATAGACTAATAGTAGCAGTTAACTGTTGACGTGAGGGATAATTACCAAAAAACAAAAAAGAAACAAAAGAGAAAGATGAGTGTGCAAGGAGAAATCCTAGTATACAGTTAACGTTGGGATGACAGTGGCACACTTAAAAGTAGCATTTGACTTTGATTATCCTGTTTTCTTTCATTGTCATTGCCAAGATATAGTGCATTGTATCTTCATGAAATGCTACCCCCATTATAAGATTCTAATCAGATTTTTGTCTATCTTATTGTTTGAATCACAGGTGACCAACCTGTCACTTTTAGTCAAGTTGTGGTTGAAGTTATGAGACATCTTGAAGGAGCCTATGCTCTCATTTTTAAAAGTCGACATTATCCAAATGAGCTGATTGCCTGCAAGCGAGGTAGCCCACTGCTTCTTGGTGTTAAAGTAAGTCACACATGATAAATTTTCACTTAAGTTTTTCTTTTCTTTTAACATTTCTTTTTGTATATTTTTGGGGATTATAAGTTTAAAATCAAGCTTCCATTGGCACTCTTTCAAAAAAAAAAAAAGGATTCCAATGGCACCGGCTCTTTACAATAAAATCAGATATATCCTTAGGTTCTTTTATTAGGTGATGTTTTTTTGAATTGACATCAATCATGTCTTTGATTTTCAGCATTGTTTATCTTACCCTTGTTAAATCTTTACATGTTACTTCTTTTACCTTATTATTTTACTTGGACTTTCTTGCATCAAGTACCAGGGTGAATCTTAGTCAAATATTGCTCAGCAAAGATTGTCAATGGCCAATATGATAGAGAATTATCTATAAGAAGGCTTGACTTTGAAATTGAAACAAGAATTGAAAGTGTCAGTTTATGGGGCACTAAATAGTCTTTACAATATTGCTTCAGTTGACGCTCGAGTTAGGAGAATGTGGTGACTGGTGACTTGTGCCAATCATTTAAAGAGTGCAAAATAGAACTTGTGATTGCTGTAAAGAAACAAAGGTTGCAGTATGATTGTGTCATCATGATTGTGAAATCTGGAATTCTGATTGACATGCCAAAAACCACTGAAATTTCAAAATGACACCACAGTTGAAACTAGATTAAGCCTAATCACTGGCATATGAAGCTTGCTTTTTACATTAGGAAAACTAACTTGTTCCATCGAAGTGGAAAAAAAAGTTGTGTGAGGCATCCTGCACTAAGGTTGCAAGTTGGAATGAGTCAGCCCAGGAACCTGAACAAGTCAAGCTCTTTGACTCTGATTGAGGTTGGGGCTTTAGAGCTATTTGAGTTGATCCAGTTTCCAAAACCAGAAAGTCTTCAGCTTTTCTGTTTTGAGGTTTGAATACATTGATGTGTATTAGAAGATATTTTTAATTTTTTTTTCCATTAAAAATATAAACCAAATGCCACTCCAACCCTGGTGTAAGCACTGTTTGAACCTTTGGCCTCTTGGATTCATCCAAGAGGTCTTACCAATTGAACTGACATCCACAATATACAGTATATAATGGTAAAAGAAAAAGAAAATTCTAAGACTCTGCCTCACCCAAACTGGACTTGGTTTGGCTTATCCTATAAGCGTAGTGGTTTGTATTTACCGATGTATGTCTTCTGATGTAAGCCCGAATAGTCTCAATGCCACTGGTTGCCCATAATACAATGTTATAAATTCATGTGCCTATTTTATCTAGGTATCAGAAGACAAGTAATTGAGAGTTTGCTGCATTGTAGTCTCCTTTAGACTCAATTAGCTAGCAATTGAAGCTTAGTCGAGAGCTTCTGGAAGCATTACTTCACCATTTGGTCATTTTTCCTTTCATTATACATTAAATTTACATAGGCTTGTATATTTTCTGTGATCTGTTTATGCTTCAATATTTATCTGTATAGATAAAGCTACTATAATCTCAGGAATTAAATGAAGATCGCAGCAATGGATCAGCACTTCATGATGATAAATTCCTATCTAGGAATGGACATCCCAAAGAGCTCTTTCTATCAAGTGATGCCAATGCTATTGTTGAACATACAAAAAAGGTTCTGGTGATTGAGGACGGTGAAGTTGTTCATCTTAAGGTACTCTTTGTTATCTTATTAGAATTGGTTTCTGGTTACAGTCTTCTCAGTGTTATGTTGCACAAGTTTATGTTATATATACTGTGAATTTTGTTATTTATATTGTTGTTACTATTATTTTTTGGGGGGAGGCTGGGAAGAGAGAGAAAATATAAATTGTATTGAAAGAGAAAATAATTGCAAAAGGTGGAAATGGAGTCGGGGAGCCAGAATAAACTAACCTACCTCATATTTGCATTGAATTAGTATCTATACTAATTAAAAAAGCCTAGCTGCTAAAACAGCCTCAAGGAAATGCAAAAACTGCCCCAGAAGAACAGAAAGGCCCAAAATGGCCCTACCAGAATCATCTAATAAAAATGAAAGGCAAAACAAAGCATATATACTACATACTCAGTGGTTTTACTAGATAAGATCATATTGTGGCTTAGCAATTAAAATTTATGGAAAAAAAGAACGTTTTATCATCTAAAAGTAAGTGCAAATAGACAACATTCCTTTTCTTCCAAGTCAATATTTACATATGGGCAATATCATAGGCCCAATAATATGAAAGGACCTTCCAATAATATCCATGAAAGCCTATAATTAATCAAAATGATTGCTGACTTGTCGTGATAAGCCACTGTCTCGATTTTTAGTTTAAAGGAGGAGCATAACGATGATTTTTAGTTTAAAGGAGGAGCATAAAGATGATTTTGGAACATTACCATGCATTATATGAAACGGCCTTTGGGGTTCTCCCATCAAGTATGCTGATCATTGAGACTCACTGAGTCTTCAGCTCAATCTAAGCAAATGGTTGCTGCTTTTCCTTGTATATGGGTAACCTTTTGGTATACAAATTTTCTTTTGTCCTCTTCTTCGACTGCCCATCTAAAGAAAAAAGAATGATCTTTTATTTTGGGGAGAATAATAAGTTTCTAGTGGGTATCCTCAGAAGAAAACTTTTATTAGGTGAGAAGATGGCTTTCTATTGTTGCACTGAACTAAACCTCCTGACATCCTTTGGAACACCTAGACAGGATAGATACTTTGCATTTCTACTTTTATATGTGTTACCTTGCCGGAGTCTTTACTTGGATTAATTACTTCAGGATGGAGCTGTGTCAATTCTTAAGTTTGATAATGCTGAGGGAGGGGCTGTTTCTAGACCTGCATCAGTCCAACGTGCACTATCCATTCTTGAGATGGAGGTCGAACAAATAAATAAAGGAAACTATGAGCACTATATGCAAAAGGAAATTCATGAGCAGCCAGAATCATTAACGACCACAATGAGGGGGAGACTTATACGTGGAGGTTCTTGCAAAGCTAAGACTGTTCTGTTGGGTGGTTTGAAGGATCACCTGAAAACCATCAGACGAAGTCGACGAATTGTTTTCATTGGTTGTGGTACAAGCTATAATGCTGCTTTGGCTGCAAGACCCATCTTGGAAGAGCTATCTGGTAAGTTGCTGATTGATTATTGGTAAAATCTTGTGGAGTTCAATATTCGCAGCTGAATCTCCTCTTTTTTTCTTTTCTTTTTTTTTTATAAATTTTATATATAACATAGGTGTCCCTGTTACAATGGAAGTTGCTAGTGATCTGTTGGATCGACAAGGTCCTATATACAGAGAAGATACAGCAGTTTTTGTCAGTCAGTCTGGTGAAACTGCTGATACATTAAATGCTTTGGAATATGCTTTAGAAAATGGTGCATTGTGTGTTGGTATAACAAATACTGTTGGTAGTGCAATAGCCAGGAAAACTCACTGCGGTGTTCATATCAATGCTGGTGCTGAGATTGGTGTAGCAAGTACTAAGGTAAAGATATTGCACTTGTAGAATTAATCTTCCTGCAATTTTTGTTTAATTGGTTGACAATGTTGACACCACTATTAACAGGCATACACAAGTCAAATAGCAGTGATGGCCATGTTGGCTCTTGCAATTGGAGGTGACACAATATCTAGTCAACCAAGAAGGGAGGCTATAATAGATGGTCTATGTGACTTGCCTAGTAAGTTTTGGATTTCTTCTTTCATTTCACAGTTGTGAAATATTTCTGTGCCTATGTTCTATTCCTGAAGTAATTATGTCTATTATCCCGTCTTTGCAGACAAAGTTAGAGAGGTGCTGAAACTTGACTCGGAAATGAAGGATCTTGCAAAACAGTTGATTGCTGAGCAATCACTTCTCGTCTTTGGGAGAGGATATAACTATGCAACTGCTTTGGAGGGTGCTCTAAAAGTGAAGGAAGTGGCACTTATGCATAGCGAAGGGATACTTGCTGGTGAGATGAAACATGGTCCTTTAGCATTGGTCGATGAAAGTCTTCCAATTTTTGTGATTGCTACCCGTGACGCTTGCTTCAGGTTGGTTATGTGTGGTCAGGAGAAGATACACATTTGATATTTTGCATTCTTTGTTACTGACATCTGCCAATTTCTGACAGCAAGCAGCAATCAGTTATACAGCAGCTTCATGCTCGCAAAGGCCGCTTAATAGTTATGTGTTCAAAAGGGGATGCAGCATCAGTGTGTCCTGGTGGATCTTGTCGCCTAGTTGAAGTTCCTCAAGTTGAGGACTGTCTTCAGCCTGTGATTAATATAGTTCCATTGCAGGTACTGTTACCACAAATGTTGGAATATTTACACGTACTTCATATTAATGTTTTAAGGCCATTACATAATTATTAGGACTTTACATTGACAAGTCAATCCCGGCACTTTTTTATTAATGTTTTAAGGGCCGTGAGAATTTAATATGCATAATATTTTGTGCCAATATCTGTCCTTTTTTCAGTAGGGTGGGTTCCTTCTTAAAATATTTGTAGCTGCTTTAAGTTTCAGAAGAACCCTTTCATTTGTCATTTGTCTTCTTCACAATAAATGAGAGAATTGGACATTTATAGGCAGGAACCCATATCACATTTACATTATCGAACTAGTGATGCTGCTTTTATATTTTCCATCATGATTGCTTCAGTAGTTTTATTTTGGAGAATGGCTGGTTTGGGACATCTGATTAATCATAATCCTTGATAAAATTCTCTCCGTACAGTTGCTGGCGTATCATCTTACTGTTCTAAGGGGTTATAATGTTGATCAGCCTCGTAATCTTGCAAAGAGCGTGACAACCGAGTGAAGAAGCTTTATCGAGAAACCTTTTGCTCTGGCATTCCCAATCTTGTATAGAAGTAAAAATCTCACCCCCGGCATTTGAAGATTTTTTTTATTTTTTTTTTGTGCATGGAAATCATATTTGAGGTAGTACAACTTAGGAATAGGAAAATTTACTGTTACAGGTGGAGTGGTTTTGCGGATATCAGATAGTATCCCTATCTATTATCTGTGAGACTGAATTTTAGAATTCGACTAGAATTGAAGAATCTGATTGAACTTGTTTTTGTGTGATTTAGAATGGCAATCAATTTCTTATAGTGTGATAATTGTAGTGGATGCAATGTGGAAAAGATTGAACAACTTGTGTTCTACCTTTCCTTTTCCCTTTTTAATTTTCACGACATGTTGCTTAAATATCATAATTATTTGTCTTGATTCTATCGAAAGACTTGTCTCAGTCCCCCCTTACCAAGGAATTGATCTAAGAGCCTTTATTTTGTAATAAATGGTGTATAAATTTCATCATTTCTATTACATTCAATATGCAAAAATATTTTAGAGTAAAAGAGTGTTATTGGCATATGAGTATTTTATAAAAATTCTAGATTATTCTTTTAAAAAAAATAATATTTGGATTCTTAATGTATTAAAAAAGGAACATGCAGGTTTGGAATATTTAAAAAATTTATTTATGTTCTTGTTGGGTAATGATTTTTGTTAATTTTAGTGTTAAAAGGGACAAAAATAAAAATTTATCTTGTTTTAATTTTAAAAAATTTTAAATTTAATTGAATACGTGAAAGAAAGTTAAAACCTTTAACCTAATAATTAAGTATTGTATACTTTAACAAAATAAGTTGTTTTAATTTTAAATTTATATATGAATATGTAATTTATTAACATATTGTCTCTCAAAACTGTGTTAATAATTTAAAAACCATAATTGATATGTTTTGAACCTGTATATATACAATAAACTTTGTTGATATAATATTAAAATACAAAATATAAAATTATAAAATGACAAGATCTTAGTCTCTAACTGTCATCACTAGTCACTGTTGACTTGTGGTTGGTCATTGTTTGATGGGGGTGAATGGTGACCGAATGGAGGGGGGTGGTGATAGTAGGTAGTGGCTAAGGTTTTGTTATTTCATATTTTTGTTTTTTAATTTTGACACTATATCAATAAAATATGTTGTACCGTAGTAGTGAATTCTTTTTTTTTTTTATCATGTGTTTGATTAGGATTCAAATTTTATTAATGGCTTTATAAAATTTATTATATTTGGTCTTTAAAATAATATATTAATAAAATTGTAGACTATATATAAATATAAAATTGTAATAACTTAATTAGTTAAAAGTATATAATTATTAACCATGAGGTCAAAGATTTTAATTCTTTTTCTAACCTTTTAATTGAATTTTAATCTTTTTTTTTTCTCAAAATGAGGGTATAAATATAATCATATTTTTATTATTTTGCCATTTTTTCAGTTAAAGTTTAGGGAAACTGTTACCTTATACGAAGATGACACAATTTTTATGTCATTTTTACACAATTTAATAATTAAAAATTGAAGTTAAAATAAAATTAATATTATTTGTCAAAATAAATATTTAAACCTCTAAAATTTAAAAAAATAATTGTGCAGACCTTTAAATTTTCAAAATTTTCCCTTCACCTCCTAGTAACAAAATTTGTTAAAATTAATAAGAAATTTTTTAAATTTAATAAAAGTATATTTATGCCTCCAGGTTGAGTTAATACTGTTTAAAAGGATATCTATATCGTAAGGTCAAGGCAAATTATTATACTAATGCTTATTGCACTTACAAAATTACCTTTACCATTATCAATTATCATAACATAGTGTACCAAATTGACCTGAATTTTTTTTAGTGAAATGACATAATTACCCTATAATATTAGTTTTTAATTTTTTATTAATGGATCCTAATTGTCTTATGTAGTGTCAATTTTAAGTTATCACATTCACCTAATGTCTACCATTATTGAACATCTCTATCATTATCAAAACAAAACAAACCCAATTCATTTTGCCATTATTAAGAAAACAAATTTCACCTAAATCATTACCAGATGAATATTAACCACAATAACAATACACAAAAATTTCATAAAAAATAATTAAAAAAAAAAATAGAAATCTCTACCATGACAACTATATTTTCCCAAAATTTCAAGTAAATTGCAAATCTCTATTTAATCTCGATCGGTCATTTTATTGAACATGTGGCGTACATTGTAATGAGATTGTTAGGGTTTGATAAATTATTAATTTGTGGGATTTTTAAATTTAAATCAAGATGGAGAAGAGCACAACACAACTAAAAAAAAATTAATTTTAACACTTAAGAGATAAAATGCTCTCCGAACAACACTCATAGCTCATATATAAGTGCACAGCAGCTCTTGGTTTAAAAATGATATAAGGATACATGAAAAATAACCCTAAGAATCACATTCTAAAAGGTAAGGGTTGCATCATCGATGTTGGTACCATCACCCAGACCTCTTCTATAAAGGAGACGTCCTCCTCTTCACCTTGTCTTCGATGATTTTTTTTAAGGTCTAGTGGGGGATTTGGAGTTGGTGGTGGGGCTGGAGGTGAGGTAGGAGGAGGTGGAGGTTTTTGGTGGCCGTAAAGGAGGCGGTGTTAGGGGTGGGTTGGGTTTTAAAAATTAATAAAGAAAAATAAAGTTTAGAATTTTAAAAGAGAAAATAAAAATAAAAATAAAAATAAAAAGAGTTTTACTTTTCTAGAGATTAGCCACGTATAATTCTAATTTTGTAGTTTAAAAATAATAAAAATATAGTGTTTGGAGAATCTAATTATAACACGATATGTAGACTCTACTAATTTTAGATTTTGGGTCCAGATTGAATTTTTTTCATTAATTTTAACGAATTCTGTTACTTAATAAAAATGAAAATTTTAAAATTTTAAAACTCTACTTGCTCCTTTCTTCAAACTTTAGAAATTTAGATGTGTTTTTTTTAAAAAAAATACAATATTAAATTTTTAAATTTTTTATATTTCAATGAAAAACCTTATTAAATAACGTGAAATTAAGATCCTAAAACTTTTATTTAAAAAAAAATGGTCTTAAAACTTGTATTACGATTTTAGGTTTAAATTTAGAGTTATTATATATCTATTTTATAATATTTTATAAAAATATAGATATATCTCCACTTAAGTTTTATGTTAATTTTTTAACAACAAAAATATGGTGACACCTTTTATACTTTTTCATCAAGCAGAGAGGTGATTATTATTTTTTCTTTTTTCAAAATTATGAATTTTTAGGATAATTTTATTAAAAAAAAAAGTTTATTTGTAATCTATCCAATAATCAATACACATACACCTTTTATTTTCTTGTTCAAAATCAAATCACCTCACTTCCTTTCCGTTAGTTATGATATAAGTTTTAAAATTTAATTTTTTCTAAACCTTACTCATGTAAAATTTATTTTTTAAATATTTAAAAACAAATAATAATACTCGAATGGTAATAACTGTGTAATCCTGACCTAATTTTGAGATGATTCAAGAAGTTTCATTTCTCTAATTTTTTTTTGTAAAAAAAATAAAATAAAATGAGAAAATTTACAAAATAAAAACTAACTAGTTCAATTTTTTTTTTTTTAAATAGAAAAAGTTTAAAATACACTTACAAATTCACTTCGATATCCCCCTCCCTCACTATAATAATTATTTTATTACTAAATTAGTATTTAATTAAATTAAAAAGAAAGAAATATTTTAACCACCCGAAGGCTTAACAAATCAAATCACTTTAAGAAAACACTAACCATAAACCCCTCAAAAGCGAACTTCCTTTCCTCCATCAAAACGAGCACCCCAAAACCCAAACACCGCCGCCTCTAAACCCTGCCGAAACCCCCCGCCGCCACCGACGGCAAAGAAACCAAGTTGTAGTCATCTCGCCAGCTACTAAGCCTCAAGCTTCTCCCTCTTTCTCTGTAAGTGCCTCTCTGATCATCAACATTCAACATTCTGTTCTTTTTTTTTGAAATAATTTACTTATGCATGGTGCGAAAATCTTCAATTTTGTATTAAGCTTGTACCAAGTCCTTTTTTTATTTATTCATCCATTTTTTTTTCGCTTCTGTTATTGTATTGCCGAATGCAAATAGAAAATACTAAAATTTTGATTTAATTATAGTTTAACGCGGAAAGTTAATTTTGTTTTAATGGTTTTTTTGGGATTTTTAATAAAAAATATAAAGTATATAAAATAATTATGAGAATATTTGCACTCATTTTTCTATCACTGTTCACGTTTATAATGTGACTGCAAGCTGTCTCGTTTTCGTGTGTATATAATTTTTTTTTCTTAAAAAAATGACAATTTTGAATAAAACATAATTAATTTCTCTGTATAGTTTGAAGACACAATGGGACCCGTGAAACTATTTGATGAGGATGACAATGAGGATGTATCTAGAATTGAGATCAACAAAGAGTATGCTAAGCGATTTGAGCATAACAAGAAACGTGAAGAGCTTCAAAGATACGAGGAACTGAAAAAGAAAGGTGTGATTGAAGAATCCAATGAAGAGTCGGATGACAAGTCATCTGAATCTGAGGAAGATAATGATTATACTATGAGGAATGGTAAGAAAGATTTGGAGTTTATCAATGCACTTTTGTTGGTTAAGAAGCAAGACCCGAGTATTAAAGAGAAAGATGTTAAGCTTTTTGAGTCAGAATCTGATGGGAATGAAGGAGAAGAAGAAGAAGAAGAAGGGGAAGGTGAGAAGAATGGGAAGATGGAGAAGGGAAAAAAGAAGGCAATGTATTTGAAGGATGTGATGGCGAAGCATTTGATTGAAGAGGGGCCGGAGTTTCAAGATGAGAAAGAAGAAGAGATGGGTGAGAAAAAGAAGAAGAAGAAGAGTTATACTGAAGAGCAGGAGGAGATAAGGAAGGCGTTTTTGGATGCGGTAAAAGAAGTTGAAGGGAATGGGGAAGAAGAGGATGGTTTCTTGAACGAAAAAAAGAAGGGAGTTGATGATGAAGAGGATGTTGAAGATGCTGATAATGAGAAGTTTGTTGAGAAATTGGATGAATATTTTGGTGGGGATGGTGAGCTGGATGAGAACAAGAAGTTTTTGAAGGAGTTTTTCAAGAATAAAATGTGGATTGATAAGGAAAAGAAGGATAAAGATGTGGATGATGAAGAAGTGGAAGATTTATTGAGAGAAGATGAGGAGCTTGAGGGACAAGAGCTGTATGAGACAAATTACAGGCATGAGGAAGGGGTGGAAGATAGAATCATGGGTCACTCGAGGAAAGTAGAGGGGTCAGTGAGGAAGAAGGATAACGCTAGGAAAGAGCAGAGGAAGAGTAAAGAGGAGAGGATGAAAATTGCAGAGATAGAGAGAAAGGAAGAGTTGAAGCATTTGAAAAATTTGAAGAAGAAAGAGATGAAAGAAAGAATGGAAAAAGTTATGGCAATTGCAGGGTTTAAAGATGATGAACAGTTTCCCTTGAATTTAAAAAATTTGGATGATGAATTTGATCCTGAGGAGTATGACAAGATGATGAAGGCAGTGTTTGATGAAAAATATTATGATGCTGAGGATGTGGACCCAGAGTTTGGTCATGATAGTGAAGATGACGATGGTGACTTAGAGAAACCAGATTTTGATAAAGAGGATGATTTGCTAGGACTTCCCAAAGGTTGGGATGTGATTGAGTCTGGTGATGGGTTTAAGGCTGCAAGAGAAAGGAGTTTAAAGCATAAGTTAGAGCATGGTGGTGAGGATAATGATGATGAGGAAGAAGTGTCTAGTAGTGAGGATGAAGATGATGAGGAAGAAATGTCTGGCAGTGAGGATGAAGATGATAAGGGGGAAGAAATAGAGGGAGAGGGGGGAAGAGGGGAAGAAGAAAAGGTATATGAGGAGAATAAGAGAAAGAGGAAGCGTAAGATGTCACTTGTGAAGAGAGCTAAAGAGGAAATGTTGGAGGAATTTTATAAGTTGGATTATGAGGATACTATTGGAGACTTGAAGACAAGGTTTAAGTATGCAAAGGTAAAACCTAATAAATATGGATTGAAGGCTGAGGAAATATTAATGATGGATGACAAGGATTTGAATCAATACGTTTCTGTAAAGAAACTTGCTCCTTATAGGGAGAATGAATGGAAGGTACCAAATAGTAAGAGACATCAGCAAAAGTTGAAGAATAAGGAGCTTCTCCGAGGAAGAAAATCCGATGACCGGAAGGGTGGTAAGAAGAAGAGGTTGAAGAATGATGCCATCAAATCAGCTTCAGGGATAGGTGTCAAGGGAGATGAGAATGCACGACAAGAGCCAAATGCAGACGCTGGCAATTTGTCCAAGCGAGCCAAGACAAGGCAGCGTCAAGCAAAACCTAAGCTCTCTCACTCAAGGCTCATTGCATACGGGAAGATCGCTTCTAAAGCAAAGAGTAAGCACTGAACAGAAAGCAGTGACATTGATTCAGGCAGACAGTAGAAGAGGTAATTACATAAACTGAGTTAGGATTTTATTCACATGTTTTGTCCTACGTTGCTTTTTTTTTTCGAAACTTGTGCTTTATGTGCTACTTGAAATAATAAAAAGAAAATCTTTTATTTTGATAGGGAGTTAGAATCTATATGAAGGGTTGAGATTGATTGGCTGTTTTTGATTTTCTTTTACTCATTTTCTTTTTCTTAATTCCTTCATGTCTTTAGTCAGGCACCTTTCTTTGAAATAAATCATTTGATTATCAATTTCTGTTGGGTAGTGTCTTGGACCTACGTATTTCCATTACCTATTGTGTGTTTGGAGGCGCGTAGTACTGCTTTGTGCTAGTAAAAAATAAAGATTTAAAACAAGTAGTGGTATGCTGTGATGTTGTATTCTTGATCTATTTGTATATAAATCGTTAAAGTGGGGTGTGTGTGTATGTATGAAGTCTAAATAGAAGAAATATATAAAAATATATTATATTATCATTTTTGGCAAAAATACAATTAGAGGAAAAAATTATTTTCAAGCTTGATTTAGTTTCACTCAAGGTCGAATTGCTCTTAGTACATTCATGCCCGAGCTTGAGCTCTATCCTCAAGCTTCACTAAATTCGAGTTTAGCTGAGATAGCAAATTGTTGGCTTCATTTCAGCTTGTTTGCGTAAAAATTTATAAGAAGAGAAATCATACGTTTCTCCTTTTTTGGGTACTTGATGTCGAAAATTATAAACCTTTGGCTCTTTTGGTATTATGTAAATTGGCACCATTTATAATGAATTTCATTGAAATATTTTTATATTTTGAGAAATTTTAACATATGGCTACTTTGATGTGATGTAAGTTATCTCTCAGAGCTGTAAAGTAGAAAGTTAATGCTACTGAAAAACAAATTTGTTTCTAATGGTTGGTTATGCTGTGATATAACAAGAATCAGAAAAGAATTGTACCTGGGAGATTATTTTCTTTTCAGATTCCATGTACAGCCATAATATGCAAGAGATTTTATGGTTTAATAATATTGGAATAATTGTTGTCAGATCTAACATTGTAATTACTAAATTAATTGAAAGACTGCATACTTGATGTCCTCTTGATTCTCCAAGGAATATCGTTAGTTTTGTATTCAAACATTTTCTCTCCTAGTTTATTTTCTTCACTTAAATATTAACATCTCTAGTTTACAGGATCTTGCCATTTGGTTGCCTTTGATATACTTCCTGTTTCAAAAGAAAGCGTTAGTATAAAGGAGGCTGAAAAATCAATTTTATAGCTATTCTTTATTTGATAGAGGATTATGAGAAGAGATTTGATTGGGGAAGGGGTTCATGTTTTAAAAATCAACATATGCTTATGATTATTAGAAATCCAGCCAATCTTAAATTCAGGGCTAAAATATCATAATTGACTAAAAGTTACTGGAATTAATTTCTGCCTTTCTAATGTTCTCCTGACGGTGATTTGAAAGACTTGGGTTAATTTTGTAGTTTGCATTGAATATGATAAGATGGAAGATGTATAATACAGGAAATGTTTCCAGTTTGTGCTCTATGATATCGAGTACTTGGGAGCATCAGCATAATGGTGATAAATGAATGGTGGTATATTTGACATTGAATTTAGTGGAAAGTGTTTATTAACCAAGAGAATGTCAAATGTTTAATTTCATTCCCATCTATTGCTTCAAACTACAGAATTTCCTCTGTATGCAAATTGGCAAATCATAACATTAATGGAGATGCGTTTCTCATTATTAAATTCATTCTATTTGCATAGGTTTCTTTCCAATGGTTTATACTGCAACTTGAATGCTCCCCTTTAAAGTTCATTGTGAGTTCTTATTCTCTACAAAAACAATATTTACTCCTGAGTCTCCTGATGCCTTTTAGACACATATATGATTAACCTTATCCATTTTCTCTTGTGCGTGCACAAGAGACTATCCAAAAAAAGGAAAGGAAAAAAAGGTGCTTACCAAAGTGTCAGATTTAGATACTTTTATCCATTCTTAACTCTGGTCTCATCTGGAATTGTTTTTGTATGTTTGGTTGTTTATGAATCAGAATATCTGAAGTTGGCTAATATTTCAGTTTGAATTATGCAGGTCATAGTCATACTAAATATTTATAGACACGGAGGTCTGCAAATTTGCAAAAGATGCAAGAGGCCAAGAACTTGTGTTAGGGATCTTTGGGTGAGCAAGGATCAAGAGGACTTTTGGAAGTAATAAATTAGAAACTTTTTGGCATTTTGCTTGTGCCATTTTGTCAAATGAAACCTCCTTGTAACTGGGAGCATTTTAGCCATAAATGAAAATTTTTGTTTTGTTTTCATACTTTTGGTTTTCAATAGCACTACTGTTATTATTATTGCTGTTGTTGTATTAATTCATAGGAACAATTTTTTGTGTGAAAAGTTGGAGAAGCACTTCTTAGAAATTAATTGCAATTTATTGAATTATGTATTTGCCTTTAAATTTTTTCTTATAAAGTTAAATTTTTGATTGAAGGTCAAAATAAATAGGATTATGCGATCAATAATTAATAAATAAAGATAATGATAAGAATTTATTTAATAAAGTATGGTAAAATTATTTCTTAATTTAGTTTAAATAATATGAAAAGTCTGAGATTTAAAATAAAAATGCTTGGAAAAATAGCCTCTACTTAATTTATATAATATTTTGGCAACTAATATTGAGAAATGTTATTGGTTCCATTTGTTTAAGCTAGTTTTCTTTTACTAATTTCCAAAATATATATTTCAAAACATGTTTAAAATACTTTTATAAAAAATGTTCTTAAAAAATTATAACATTGAATTTATTGCTAAAATTAAAAAAAAAAGTTATAACATAGAAACTAGAAACAGAAAATTGCAATACCAATTAAATTTTCTTTTTGAAAAATTACTTTAAAGTTGAAAATTGTTTTATATTAAAAAATATAATATCTAATGTTAGAAAATTTTTTAATATTAAAACTATTATATATGTAAATTATCATAAAAAATAAAACAAATATCAAAACATTGGATAAGTACCCTTCTTTTTAAAAAAAATTGGATAAGTGATTAATAATAAAATAAAAAGAAAAAGATATTTAAATTTTTAAATTTTATAAAAAAAATATGTAAATTTTAATAACTTTAAAAATTCCATCAATGCTTTTATTAGATAATAATTTTTATTTATTTTAAAGATAAAAAAGTTATATATATATATTTTAAAATTTTAAGAGTTTTAATGTTATTTTTTCGTTAAAACAAACAAAAATTATTATTTAACAAGAATATAAATAAAATTTTTAAAATTTATTTGTTTCTTTTTTAATACTTTACCGACCTAGGTTTTTTGTTTTTTAATAATAAAAGTTTTGAGTTTGCAAATGGGTAAAGTCCGTAACTAGTTTGTATTAAAAAAAATTTACAATAAATAAAATCCGTAACTAAAGACACGTGTCAAGTATCTGAATCGAGTACAGCATTTCCCCAAAAATACAAACACACAGTGACTCAGAACACTAGTTGATTTTATCGACCCAAAAAAGGAAACAAGAATTAGAAAAAAAAAAAAAAAAAGGAGCTCTGAGTTGTGTCGTCTCGTTAAATCTGAAGCTTAAAGCTGCACTCCAACAAAGAGCTACCTCTCTTTCTCTCTCACCTCTGACGGATTCCCCAAAATTCATATCATTTCCCTCAAAAATCGAAATCTCTCTGTAATTTATGCTAAAAGATAATAAAAATTGTTATTATTAATTAATAATAAAAAGAATGGCTTCCTCTTCCCTTTCCACCGCCACCACTGCTACTGCTTCAGCTTCTGCATTCTCCAAATCACCCTCCAATTTGATCCATTATTACCCTAATGCCACGGTCTCCTTTCGCCTCTCCTCCTCCAACCCCAAGCTCAGGTTCTTCGCCAGGGTAAATTCTCTCTCTCTCTCTCTCTCTCTCTCTCTCTTGCTTTATTTATTTGTTTGTTTCATATTTTACTTACATTGTAAATTGGACTCAATCGCATTAAATTTTTCAACTTTTTTTTAAAATTTATTTCTCCGAATGCGTGTGTAGATTTTGTGATTCCCTTTGTAATGACTCTGTTATAGAAATGATTGCTGCTGTCTGAGATGGAAATTTAAACCTGATGGAATCAGCTTGCTGTAATAATTTATGCTTTTTTCTTAAATTGTTTTTTTGTTTTTGAAATTAGTTATCGAAAATATTTTATTTCTCCGGATTTTTGATGTTAAACTGCTAGACAGAAGCACCTGAAACCACTTTTACCCAAAAGCACTTGCCGAAAGGCACTTCCGAGTGCTTCTCTAGATAGCACTGTAGAAATTTTTAGGATTCCGGGAATTGGTTTCATATACTCTAGCCAAATACTGTGTATATTATGCACAAAAAAAATTATAAATAAATAAGTAAAAGAACACTGGATAAAATTATAAATACGTAAAAGAACCCATATCCAGTGCTTTTTCTGGAAAGCACTTGAAGCAATTTGGGATTCCAAAAGGACCTTGGTATTTATAGTTTTAATTTATTAGCTCAAATGTTTAATTGTTAATAGATCATGGTTCTTTGCTTGATACTAATAATCATATTATATGAGCCTGGTAGAGATTTTGTTTAAAAAGTCAAATGGAAACAATTCATCTGCTTATATATTTAGCTGAGCCCTGGTTTTTTTTATGTTGGTGGTTCTCAAGTTTTAACATTTTCTATGTGAGGGCTAGGCTTTAATGACTTCTTAGAGTGATCCTTATAGAATATGGAACCTCTCAATCTTTGGCACAGTCATCCTCTAGAAACAACTTTGGTGATATAAATTATAGGCAGTTGAACCTTATAGAGAGATGTCTGAGGTATAATTCATAGACCATGCTATTCTTCTGAGGGGCTTTTGTAACTTGTAGAACCTTTTTGGTAAATGTGTTCTATAAGCATTGCATTGTTGAAGTACCACATTGGTCAGAAATTAAACTTCCTAAAGACCTTTGTAGGTTCTATAGGAGAAACAATTTTATAAAGGTGAAGGAAGTATACATGTTATTTCTTGATTTCTCCCCTTGAATCAGTCTCTGTGTCTAATCTTTCACTTGTCAGAACAAGGAATGTTTGGTTTATTCACATTGTGCTTGGATGTGAATTGGGTAACTTGTGAATCTTGAGTTAATCAGCATTATGAATCCTGATGGTGAGGGAATAGGTATGTCACATGCATCAGAGTTTTGAATTTGTTTCACTGCTTAAATGTCCTAAGCAGATTATTAAATATCTTTAGGTCTCCCCTTATTCTCCCTGCTGTAGAAATTGATTTTCTGAGTTATTTGTTTCTATATTATAAGGTGAAATGTGGAGCCCTTTGAAAATCAAAAAGAAAATGCTGGAATGTCTTCACAAAGAGCACAATAAAACAACAGTGGATCTTGAATTGCTCAAGTAGGCAGATTGTTAGAGAGTTTTCTTTCCCAACAATGTGGTTGATTCATGTCCAAACAAATACAGGTCTTGTATTTTTGGGACAAAGTTCATTTTTGCCATCCATGGGCCTTTTCCTTCTTTGTTAATCTTACTGGGATGAGGTTCTGAGATTGTTTGTGGGGCTAAAGAGCAGTACATGGAGCTTGGGACAGGGACTGTTTTTTCTGGTTAATTTGCACAGAGTTTGTGAAAGTTTTTGTCAGTTCTGCATAGTGCTTGATACCACTTTTTAGGTTCTTAAAGTGGTTCAGTGGATACCGGAACCATCTTGTACCTTTTGCAACATTAATATATGCTCTTTTATGTGTTGATGGAAGACTGAAAGTGTAGTGCATGTTCAGGGTTTGCAGCCTAGTTGGAAGAGTTCCACTGTGGTGAAAGCCCAATTGAATGAGGTAAGGTTCTTCCAGTGGTTTTCATTAGAGGATCTATTTTCAAATTTTGGTTCCTTCCCGGACAATCTTTTTGGATCACCTTTTGCCTTCAAGGTTGCTGCCGATGGATCATCAAATGCTTCAGCTACACCTCCATCCAAATCAGAAGTACCAGCAGCTGAAGCAAAGGATGCTAAACCATCAAATGAGCATTCTCCACCAACTTTGGTTACCGAAGAATCAATTTCAGAGTTCATATCTCAAGTTTCAAATCTTGTTAAGTGAGCAAGCTAATCTTGTTCCTTTACTATCCTTCATTTACTTGGGAGGATGGTTGAAATTTTTTTGTTTTATCTGCATTTTCAGGCTTGTTGATTCTAAGGATATAGTGGAGTTGCAGTTAAAACAGCTAGATTGTGAACTGATAATCCGGAAAAAGGAGGCCTTGCCACAACCTCCAGTTCCTGCTCCAATGGTTATGATGCAATCGCCCTCTCCACCATTGGTCTTGCCTCCAACCCCGCCTGCACCTGCGGCTACATCTTCTGCTCCTCCTGCTCCATCTGCATCAGCTTCTCCTCCTACTGCCAAATCGCCTAAGTCATCACTTCCACCTCTTAAATGTCCCATGGCAGGTACATTTTATCGGAGTCCAGCACCTGGCGAACCACCATTTGTAAAGGTGAATCATTTCTGTCTAATGAATATCTTATATTCAATAGGCGACATCTTTATAAATATTATTGTGTTTTTATTGGCTTACATGAGAGGCTTGTCATAGGTTGGAGATAAAGTACAGAAGGGACAGGTTGTATGCATCGTTGAGGCCATGAAATTGATGAACGAAATAGAAGTAAGTTTCACATCTCTTCCAAATTTGAACTTTATATGCAGCATTCCTTTGTTTTACTTGTTTATAAAATAACTACTTACCTTCTCCTATTTTTGCATTCTTCTTTCCCTCACCATCTGCTAATCTTAAATTTCCACTCCCCTTATTAATGAATGAATTTCATTTGGTTTAGATTACAAATATGCATGGTTCAGCCTTATCCATTATATGCTTAACGGCCAAGCTATATTTTACTTTTAGTTCTTCAAAAATTTTACTTTCAAGTTAGTTATTGAAAAAAGTATCCTCGGTAAAATGGAAATCCACAAAGTCAGACATCACTAAGTCATCCAACTCACGTCCGATTCTCCCCCAGGTTCTTCATTATAATTATGAAGGCACTGTTAATGAAATGAAGTAAGGATTGGGGTGTTGGGGGTGGGGGTGCTAAGTGTCTATATTCTCGTTTCCTTTAATTTGAATTCTTGAAGTTCTTCATTCCAATTTCAATTCTAAAAGTTTTTATGTTAGAAGTTTTGCCCTTATGACTTTACTTTTGAAGACTTTCATTTTAAGGGATAATGATTTCCTCAGATAACTTGACATCTCAAGAAAGTTACAAATGTTCAATAAGGTCTGAAACTGATGGCAAAAATTTAGAAGGGAATAAGACATTTAAAGATTGCATGGTCTAAGTTGTTCCTTCGAGGAGTTCATATTTCTTAGATCTTGTAAACTTTTACTCCATGAGCCGAAAATAATTGTTTTAAGTATCTTCTCAATTTATATTGGAAGATTGGCTTAGGAAAAAATGGCAGCTGTGTTTGGTAGCTTTAGAAGGTTTCAAATTAAGTTTTGGGGCACATAAGGTGTTATAATCAGATGAAGTGATAGCTGAAGGGGTAAGAGAATTCTAATGGTATAAGGTTGAAGAAAAAAATGATATAAGTGGAGATGTTAATATTTATCATTCTTTATGATCTTTCTTTAGAAGTTGTAATTTGAACACTGATTGGTGGATTCTCATATCTCTAGAGAGGAGGATTGCACCATATGCATGCAAGAGTTCTGAAAGAAGATTGTTTATAAGAAATTTCTTGTAGAAGTCCATTATGTCTACTTCTAGAGTTGAAGAAGAATGATGTAGACTCACAATTCTTGTGCTTGTGAAGTTTCAACAACTATGGTTTATTGTTTTTGTTTGGCACTAGCGACGTAGTAGTACCATGGCTTTCTGTTTGAACATTTCTTTGAAGTTGTAGTTTGAAGCCTAATATGGCTTGTTAAGTTTGACTTGCCAACAACCGACAAACTTAACAAACCCACCTTGTGACAATGTTTATGTTAAATGCATTTCTTCAACTTCTCTACTATGCTTGTCTGCTTCGGCAATCGAGTTTACAAACTTATTCTTACTGATCTAAAAAGTGCATCGCTTTTTTTTTTTTCAGGCTGATCAATCAGGAACGATAGTTGAGATCCTTGCAGAAGACAGAAAACCTGTTAGCGTTGATACTGTGAGTTTCCTTATCCATCTCGCTTAATAACCTAATATTTTTTGTGGTATTTGTACAAATTAGTAATGACTTTGCTTAATTGCTGTCTTTACAGCCTCTCCTCGTTATTGAACCTTAGAGTTAATCAACTCTGGCAACTAAACGGGTTGAGTAGACATTAGAAGGAAGGCATTGCGGCATTGTTTTGTTATGGTAATACATCTTTGCTTAAAATGAGCTGGTAGATAGAGAAATAAACTTCATTTGATCTTCGTATTACTTCATCTGAGAACATTTCCCCCGCTCCCCTCTGTCTTTTTTGGTTATTTTCATACTCTTAATAAACTTTAAATTCTTTGGAATGGAGCTAAGAAGAGCAGCTTGATTATGATATATGAAAACCTGTGTATGAGTTTTGTTTATTTTTGTTTATGCTCATTGCCATGGCCAAGCAAGAATGTTTCTCAAATGTTGACAGACTAGGTTTGACAATCACAAAAATGCCAGAATGATATTATTATTTGATCAAGTATCTTTTGAAATAGATGCACTTATGGAATTGTTTTGGTTCTTTGTAACTTTATAAATATAATATTTAGTAAATATTTTTAACTTCTAATGTTATATTGAGTTTATGACACCACTATTTGATTTGAATATATATAAAATATATAAAATAATGTTTATTTTTGTGGTCGAGGAGTAATCAAGTGATAGTTCAGTTGGTAATCATATCTTGACTAATGTCGATTCAAACCAGTCCATTCTGAGTTTGAATTAGGGATGATAAAAAAAAATTTTTTGGACTTAGAATTTGGAAAAACTCGGATTTGAAAAGATGTCCCAAATATTCGAATTTTTTTTTGGAAATTTTTTTTCTATGGCTTTAGATTCGAGCCGGATTTAAGTTTTTTCACATAAAAAATTCTAGCCCAAAAATCTGAAATTTCCTCTTAATTTTTATTTTTAACTTAAATAAAAAAATCGCTTAGGAATAATTAAGCACTAATTAATTATTTAAAATTTTATTATTTATAGTAATATATGTGGTAAAACATTATTATTATTTTTACATAAAAAATCTTAATTTTTATTGATTTATTAATTTAAATTATTTGTATTACAAATTTATAATTAAGTCAATAAATTCGTATTTAATACATTATCATGTTTTAATATTAATATAAAAATTATTGAAAAAGAAAGATGCGTTGAGAAATAAAAGTTGAAATAATATAAAAAAATAAATTTAAATTTTTTATAGCCATAATAAAAAAAAATTAAAAGCATATTAAATTATAAATACAAATTATATAATACTAGCAATTGTTAATAAAACATGAATTGATATTTCATACGTACATGTGCAATTTACCAACTCCAACTCTCAGGTTCATTTGATAGTATATTCAATAATAATATAAAAGTTGCCTACCAAGGAAACATGACAATATATTCAATATTAGCACTAAATTAACAAAGATTATATGAAACATGACAGAATGAACATGGAATCTGGCGTCCTTAGAGAGAGGAATAAGTCCTTTGTACAACCTGCAAACATGTGAAGATTTACTCTTAAAACTCAAGCATCAACATAACACCCAAAAAAAAAAAACTATGTTAAGATTTTATTGCTACTTTCTTGATGTACCAATTTTATATAATATCAAAGATGTAATAAGGTAGGAGGACGTTCTGTTTTCGTGCTGAAAACGATTGTCAACAAAACCAATAAACTATATTGAAATTTCAAGGCTAGTTTAAAAAAAAAATGCAACAGAACCTCCCCCCTTTCTTAAGTATGTATTATGACTTTGGCTTTAAGCTTCTGCTAATGATGAAAAACCCTTTGCTTCATTCCACAAATAATGATGAAAGAATTTCTTAACGAGTTAAACAAGCTACTATTAGTTTATATACCCTAATCACCTAAACACTCGCTCTAATAATAAAGTTTATATACCCTATGGCCTAAGTTAGGGGGTTTGAACCTCGATAGAGTTTAGAATAATTTTAACTCCTTTGATTGTCGAGAGGTTAGTTTTAATCCTTCCAATTGTTTGGGAGATGTTATTTAGTTAATTATATTGTCATGAGTAGCTTTCAATTATTTAGAATGGAGTTGTTTAATTAATTATATTGTCATTAGTTAATATTTGAGTTATAATATTGTAATAATTTAAAAGTTGAGATTTGAGATGTAATATTTGTATAAAAAGAAAAAAAATTAACTTCCTTCAATTTTTCTTTACAAACCTATGTGTATGTCCCTTCATAGTTTAAACAATGATTATATTTATTGTAATAATCTTGCTTGATTATTACAAAATATATATGAGCATAAAATTCCATTAATTGTTAAATTAATTTGCTGCAATAAAACAACTATCAAATTTCCATTTTTTTTCCTCTCCACTTTTTGTGTTACAACAATATATGGACCACAATGTTTCAGGGTGTTAGTAATGGAACATTGGGATTGAGATTAAAATGAGTCAAAGAATAATCACTTTTTCTAGAAAACAACTTGAAAAAAGAAGAAGCTGAATTTGAATGCATTATATATATAAATTTAATGATTCTTATAAATTTATCAATTATTGTTGAACAATTTAAAAATGAATACTGCATTTTAATGATAATTGTAGAATTTAGAATAATTGAATATCAATAGGTGTTTGAATACATTTTCATGTTACAATAACATCAGGCTTGTAAGCCCTTGGTGTGCCCTTTAGTCAAGAATTGGGGACTTACAATCATTAGTTAATATACTTTTTTTTCTTTTTGCAGGCCTTTATTTGTTCGTGATTTGATATTATGGTGTTCTAGGCGTAAAAGAACCATCCCGATCCCTTCTAAATTTGGTGGTTAAACTTTATTGCAATGACGATACCGTAGAGGACATCCTACAGAAAAAAAAAAGATAAGACGTTAGGATGATACAAAATTTAACAACTCATTCTTATTACTTTTGCTTTTAGAATTGACTCTAATTAATAATTAAAAAGTTATCAATTTCTTCTCTCATTTTAAGAAAATTATATCTTATAGTTTTTTATTTTTCATAATAACTAGTCATCATCTTATTTTAGAAAACTTCTATCAAATATATCTTCTTCTTTTTCTCGGTAAATTAATGTATTTATCCTTGATATAATTAATATAACATGTTATTGTTAACTTCTCGTTTTTATAAAATAAAACAAAAAATAATATATATTTGAAATGAATCTAATTTATTATATTTTGTTTATTTTTATTACAATCTGTGCATGAAATATAAAAAATTTATTATTCTTTTGTTCTTTATTAATATGTCATGTCAATACGCGTTTTCAAGTATGTTGTGTCATAATTAAATTTAAATATAAAATAATTTATTAACAAATAACTTTTTTTTTAAAAAAAATAAATAATTTTTTTATTACAGTATCACAATTAGAGGTGGCAATTGAATTGAGCTACCTAAACACAATATTATAGCATGTCATGAGATAGCACGACACGCTACAGTGATATGCTTACGTGGTACTGCCTAACACGTTATGTCATCTTGGGTCGCACTTTTCGACCAAATGGGCTGTGCTTGTAAGTCAGCATGACATGTTACATAATCGTGCCCAAAGAGCAGGCCTATTAGCCTAATAGGCCATGCCACCAAGAGGTACGACCTCCGTTATAGGCTCGACACACAATGAGTCCACGGACCTATTGTGGGCTCATGCTCGGCATAACCCATTAAAGGCCTTATTACAAAATCTTATATTTTGTGGCCAAAAACAGCATTGTGAGCCCAATAGATCATATTAGCATAGGGCACAGGCTTGACACAAGCTAGACACGTAATAGACCTATGGGCTTATTGTAGGCTCGTGCCTTGCGCGACTTATCAATGGCCCAATTATAAAATCTTAAACTTTATGACCATGAAATCTTGAACCCAAGGTCATGCTGGGCCGTATTTTTCAATCCAATGGGCTATGCTAACATGCCAACATGGCAAATTATAGTGTTGTGCCTTATGTTGGGCTATGCTGAGCCTCACTTTTTGGCTTAATGGGCTATGCTAGTATGAGGCACGGGCCGGACATGCAACAGCCCACAGTCCTGTTGTGGGCTCATGCTTGGGACGATCTATCAAGCCTTTCTAAACTCAATTGTTAATTATTACAATTACAATTTATAAAAAATAATTGATAAATTAACAATAAACAATGCTGATATGCTATTTATTTTTTGAAAGATGCTAATATGCTATTTGACAAATAAATATAATTATTAATAAATTAATAAAATAAATTAATTATTAAAAATAATTACGCAAATGGGTGGACTCATTAACCGATCTATGGGCACGAACCCATTATGCCCACGTGCCTAAGCATAGCATGGTCACAACAGGTTGTATTTGCCTGGCCTTAAGTTGTCATGCCTGGCATTACCTAGTACGAATACTATACATGCCTAACCTAGCCCACAGCCCATTTAGGCCTACATTTTTTGGACCTATCATGCTATTTTCCACCTCTAATCACAATAAAAAAAAGTAAATGACTATTAAAAAAAAGGAATGTAAATGATTGCCCACTTAAGTGTTAGGAGGGAAATTGACAGTTTTCTAGTTGTCGATTTTTTTCATACCATTATTAATATTAACAATTATATAATACTAATTAATGAGTAACACATGAGTACTATATAATATTGTTAATATTTGATTTTGAGTTTTTTTTGGTCAAATTAGAAGTTAAATTCCAAATTTTTAGTCCATGATTAAATTTATACTCTATAGAAACAGTTATGATATGTAAACAAATTGCTTTTATTCTTCATAAGAAACTTTTGATGATTAAAATCCTATACGCTGCAAAATAACAATTGGTTAAGACTCGGGGATGGTAATCCCTTTGAAAATCCTCTCATGCCTACGTCAGATGATTGATGTTTTAGAGAAATAAAAAAACAATGTAAAAAGAATGGAAAAATAGTATTTTTGGAAAAATAGCTCCCTTACCAGATGGGGGATATCCCATATTTACAGAGTTTTGGTGTGGAGTTGGGCTTTATAACATATTTATCATCTTTTAGAGTTCTACCCTTCTTTGGACTCCTTTAAGATTATATTTAAATTATCTATGGACGCTTAGGTGCTCAAGTGCCATATTTTATTCGTCTTTGGTTTCTTTGAGTGTCGTATTTTGCTTATTTTTGGACTCTTTGAAGCCATCTTCAACATATTGGTGGTATTTATCTTGATGAGAAGTAACAAGCTCTGATTGGTCTTAGGAGTGATCAATCTTAATAAAGAGTGTTTAGGCTTATAAGAGAACTGAGAAGGATCACTGGTAGCTATGGACTATTTATGTAAAAGGGGCTCATCGACCATATATTATGACCGCTTCATTTAATCAAGAGGCCACATCGACTCGAGATTGATTAATTCCTGTTATATGCATTGGTTGCTACTAACTAACTACCGACCTCAAAATTTCATATAGAAAGAAAAAGAGATTCATCTTGGTTATGTGCTGAAAAGCAAATGTACTAATCAAGTTTGGGGCCCTTCGGTCTTAGCTTGGAGAGTGTTCATCCTGTTAATGTGTTGTTCATAGGGTGCAAGTGTGTATATTCCAAATTTTTAATTTTATTAATTGTTTGCATGTCCTATATACAAATCAGCGTAGTGGAAAAGAAATCTAATTTCCTATTGCAATATACACATACTGAATTTAAGTCTCATTATACTAATGAGATTAGAAATTACAATTGAAAATAATTCGGAGTATTTTCTATTAGCAGAGTTCACCTTGAAGTGATCCCGTGAGCAATTCTAGTACGATCCACTGGTGGGATTGTGAACTTAGAATGGTAGGCTTAAATTTCAGTTGGAATTGATTTAAAGCAACTACTTGCTTCTTACTTGTCTCTCGGCCTATAAAAGAAGAAAGAAAGAAAATAATTTTCTTTCCTTCCTTTTCTTTTATCTAATAATTTTGTAACTCTTACAATGCTAAGCAAAAAATTACTAAATTTACACTTGACTTAAGGCCTCTTTTATATTACGAACAATTTTTATACAATATTCCTTTTAATACACATATTAAAACTATTACAATTAGTTTATTTTTCATGGCTGAATACCACACACACCCACCCACCTCTTTAAATGCACTTTTAAATTGTAAAAACACTTTTCAATTCACATCTCTTACTTGATAAAGGATATATGTCCTTTAAATATCAAGTGTGGTAATTTATATAAGAGGTGGCCTTTTACTTTTGTAGTAGCTGAATACTATTGTAGCCAAAATGCCATTTAAGTAAAGTGGTGGCATTTCCATTGCTATTTGTCAACTATTTAGGCAATAATCATACCTTTGTTTTGACAAACAACAACTTGAAGTGGTGGCAAGTGATCAATCATCACCTGCCCTTTGTCAAGCTTCTAAGCTTACCACTTAAACTCATCAGTTTCTTGAGAGACTTTGAAACAATTCTTACTTTCCGAAAATTTTTCGGATCAAATTATTCAACACAATGTGCTACCTTAATACTCAAACAAGTACATTTTATATTGTATGGCTCACTAAATTCACACCCATTTATCTTCCGAAAAGTTTTTATAAGTCTACAAATAATGTCCCATGCATACGTTACAGATATTACAGAATGGTACATTGAACCATACGAGCTGAGGTTAATGCACATTTATATAATCCCTTTACCATTTATCCTGGAAGAGTGGAGACTTAGATTATCACCATCCAATTTTTATATATTCGACCGTGAACTTATCTCCATACTTATATTTCTATAAACAATATTCGTATTTGCGATAATGTTTAACTTTACGAAAAACTCTTTCTCGGGGTTTATACTTGTAACCATAAGACTTTTTGAAATATAATCTCAGACCATCAAGATATACAACTCACCTATATAACCTGAAGGATCCCATATCTATACACACCAGACTTCATAACCATTGGACCATACCCTACGACATTTAGCGGTTAGACAATAAAAGGTCTCTGACATGTGTGGAACTTAAGTATAGTAGATTACTTACAAGTCTACCGTAGTGCTTAGGTCAAAGGACCATAAATATAACTTAACTCGAGAAGACCCTCTATTGATGACTTTATAGGTTGTCTAGAGGTTTTCATTTAGTTTATTCAATACCTAATCCTCACTGAATACCTATATGCATATATAAGCTTCCACTAAGTTCATGGTTTACTAAGACTAACCATCTGGACCATCTAGATATAGATATACACTGATCTATATATGATAAGGTATTCAGCGATAGATCCGCATCAGTGAAGATAGATCAGGAATATAAAGTTTAATAACATATTTGCACAATGACATTTCTTAGCACTATTCGCAACTCCTTGGAAAATGTTATTGATAATATATTCCTAAGTCTTTATCCTATTTCAAACAAGGCTTTAACTCTTTAAATTTTATTGACTTTTATACCTGCTAACTTTTAGTAGTGCTAACTCTTAGCATTTATAACATTTAATTTTGCTAACTCTTAACACTAATCTAAACTCTTTTAGACAAGATCTAAATTCTTTTAAATCATACAATGCTGAAACATTACAAGCATATTACTATATTTAAATAATATTAATGATTTTATTTAAATTTTTTATTGTATAACTATTAAATAATTAATATTTATACAATAATGGCACATAAACAAGCATTTTACTATATTTAAATAATATTAATGATTTTATTTAAAATTTTTATTGTATAACTATTAAATAATTAATATTTATACAATAATGGCACATAAACACCATTTCCAACAAACTCCCACTTACTCTAGTGTCATTCATGATAATATCTAATATCTATTGTCTCTATGTGTTTCTCAAACACCTTAGGAGTTAAGGCTTGAGTGAGCTATTACATTATTTATGGAATGTATCATAGATACTATTATATCTCCAATAGTTAAGATCTTTCTAATTATGTGGTATTTAGAGTTCATATGATCAGAATTCTAGTGCATATCATCGCTTATTGGCTTAAGAAATTGTCCTGTTATTATTGCATCATAGTGGGATAGAATCTATTGAGTTTGGAACTATTCTGAGATTTGTAATAGACTTGCATATCTACAGAACTTCTTTTGCAGGATTCTCAAACTGCAACATATTCTGCTTTCAAGGTAAAATTAGTTGTAGACATTTAAATTGCACTCTTAACTAACTGTGGTATTGTTGTGAAGAAATACAAATCAGATGTAAAATTTTTATCTTCCAGACCAGACTACAGGCATTAGTTTATGTATCCTCTTATATGTATCTATGATTTAAAAACTTATCCTTTACATCTCTTAGATATTTTAGATATGTTTCATGTCCTTTCAATGGTCGTTTTCTAGATCATACCGATACCGGCTCATAACACTTACAACTATTCGAATACATGTCTCGTACATAACTTAGCGTAGATTAAGCTACCTCTAGCTGATGCACATAGTTTGTCAGACATTTTAACCCTTTCATCTTTTTGCTGAGGACAATTCCTCATAAAAAAGATGAATGTCATGTCTGAAAAGTATATTAATTGTCTCATAGTTATTAAAGTTGCATCTTTCTATAAATTAGTTTATGTACAAATATTAGGAGAGTCTTATTAGCTTCTTAGCTTTTTTCTATAACACTTCATAGCTAGTATATAGGAATCTTGTCCCAAGTCTTTCGTGAAGAAGTTTTTACTCATAACTTTTGATTGACTGACTTGCAATATACCAACGTTATTTTCAACATTGAGTATAACTTCCACGTAAAGAACTCGAAAGATAATCATGCTTCCACTACCATTTTTGAACACACAAGCTTTTTCTTCATTCTTGATGAAACTGAACTCTTTGATTTCCTTATTAAAATGAAGATTCCAACTTCGAAAAAACTATTTAAGTCCACTTGGACTTCTTCAGTTTATAGTCAGGCTGAATACAAAACTTTCAGACTATTCCATGCATATTTCTTAGTCAAGATATACATTCTGAAATACCGTATGTACATCAATCCATCAAACTTCAAAATCTTAATATGGTATAGTAACCAACAAAATTTGAATTGACTTAAGCATGACTACTGGTGAAAAAGTTTCCTTATAACTGATCCCAAATCTCTGAGTATAACCCTTTATCACCAATTGAGTTTTAAAGGTCTCTGCCTTTATACCAGGCTTTAAAGGTGTCCACCTTCATATTTAGCATACACTTTTGCTGCATAAACTTATTTGCAAAAAATAGGAACAATTCTTATGGGAAGTACAACCAAGTCTAAGATTTAAATGTCGCATATATAATCAATTTTAGATTTCATGACATCTTGTGATTTTCTCGAATCCAACATCGTCTCTATATAAGTTAAGGATCATTTTTTTTAATTAAGAAAACACCAAAGGCACCTTCAGGTATCAAGCATACCTAATAGGTAGCCCTCGATATCCTTATGAAGAGAGTGTATTAAAGGTTTCTCACTCGATTAAGTTTAAAGTTCTATCGGCGGTTCATACATTTCTTGATTGACTTCATCAAGTTCAATTCTTCTATAATCTCTATGACCTTATAAGAAACCGTTTCTCTTGAGAGATGATAATACGAGAAATGAATATGTTTTGTTCTTCTAGATCATAAAATCGGTATCCCATAGAATACTTGGGATACCAAATGAATCGATACTTGTACCTCTTGGATGTAAGTTTATCATGTTGTGTAACTTTTATGCAAGCAGAACAACCCCAAATCTTAATATACTTAAAGCTCAATTTTTTTCAGTCTCTATCTTATACAGAGTAGAAAGAACGGTTTTCGATAGTACTCTATTCAATAAGTGAATAGTAGCTTCCAAAGCACAACCATAGATTTTCTTAAAAATTGATGAATCTCAACATTAATCGAACCTATCTAATAAAGCCCGATTTATCCACTCTAAGACACGTTTGTGTTGTAGAGTATCTAAAGGACTATACTGAGTGAGAATCCCATCCTCCTTTAAATAATTGTGAATTTACTACTCATGTATAAACTGTTTTGATCTAATCGAAGGTATTTAATAAATATAAAGGTTTGTTTCTATACTTCTAGTCATAACTCTTTGAACACTTCAAAAGTTTCCAACCTTTGTCTCATAGAAACACTTATCCGTATTATGGCAAATCATGATAAAGACAATGAAGTATCAAAATCTACCCAGTGGAAGTATGAAACATTGGACCATATACATCACTATGTATTAGTTTTAATAAATCAGTTGGCTAGTATCTAATACCTACATAAGTATTTAGCCACTTTCCTTCAAATTCAAAATTTATAAACTAGCCAAGATTTTATAGTCAGATTAAGTATCTGTCTATTATTAACCAAATGGAATAGTCGTTTCACGCCATGTCCCACAATTCATTATTATTCAAACTTCTCGAACTATAATTTGTTCTGTTCATCTAGACATTTCCTATTGCATTTAAAATATGATATCCATTTCTTAATTGACACTCAGTTAGCAAAACATTATCTCTATCATATATACATAAGGAACTACTCCTAATGTATTTAATTCCTCATATATTCATGATAACCCTTTTTATCTACTATAGAGAGTGATATGATTCATTTGATAATGCTTGGCACAAAAAAATAGCAATTATACAATATTATGTTTCTACTAGAATGGAGAAATAACTCAAAAGTCCTAATGCTACCATGTTTAGGAAATCTCTTTTTTCTATGTGAAGCTGTACTTCTCCTTTCATAGTTTCCTAGCATTTCTTAAATCATACAATGCTTTGAAGATACGAAAAGGGTAGGCGGTATTGCATACCCCTGCACTTTTTAGCATTAAATGCAAAAAAAAATGTCTATAATTAATAAATAGATATCCAAGGGCTTTACATTTTTGGTGTCTTAAATAGTAACACTTACTATATTAAACCTCACTATAATGTAAACACTCTACATTGTGATTATTCTTATCTGTGGTTTGAATATATCAAATAAATTTCAGACAAAGCATAATACTACTTGCACATCTCATGTGCATATATTCCTATTGAAGATCATTGGACATCGAGAGCAAGATATATAATTTGACTCTCAAATCATTCTTATTCAATTTTTGATAAATTTTAATCTTTTCTGAAGAGACATTATCAAAAACACCTATAAATTCTATCATCATTATTATATCCAAACTTTTCTAAATCTAGAACTATTCTTAGATTTATTAGAAAGTCAAAATATTTTTAGGTACCTTGTAATAGGTGTGCCTAGATCAAATATACTAACTAATTGCTCTTACTCATCTTATCTCTATAAGATACTCATCTTATCTCTATAAGATACTCATCTTATCTCTATAAGATTAAATAAGAGATGTGTAGCGGAATATTTCTAATCGTTAATTAATAATGCTTTAAATCATGAGTATAACATTTATTTATTTTTTATTCTAAAGACGCACTCTTATTGCTTTACATAATCTCCTAAATCTCTCAAATAGAAAAGAAATAGTTTAAACTCTTTAGACTATACAGTGAAAAGTGGACCCTATTGACATCTTACTTTAACCTCACACTTTAACAATATTAACTTTTGTAAACACAAAAGGTAAGACAAATTTTGTCAATTGCATCTTATGCAACTTTTACCTTTGATCTTAAATACATATTATCCCTATATTTTAGCAATAATGGGTAAATGTATTTCAGATTAACTTATCAATAACAAAATATATGTTATTGATACTACCTTTACGCTTTAGGAATATTGGACAATATGTTTGCATATATTTATCTCATCTTATGTTTAATCGCCATAGTTTATATCACACCGACTAATCCCCTACGCTTTAATAATTTTGAAAAAGACTGAAGTGACCCGTCTAACATTGTATTAACAAGATAGACATTTGTGTAACATTATTTCATAATAAAATATCATTTAATCTAATCGAGAGATATTTTTGAACACTTGTCTCCATTTCATGAGGATGTGATTCTTAATCACACATTCTTTTTGTGCAAACATAATTAACTTCCACCAATAGGGCTTTTATTGTGGTTAGTAACACAAATAAATGATCACAATTTATAATAGAATTTAATAACATTTATTATTGCATAAATAAACATTATATGCATTTTTAAACAATTTAAAATATTAGAGTGAATAGTATGAGCAGAACCACAGACTCGGGCTAGGCCTTAAACACCGTGGCACTAGCTTACTGTCTCCAGATTTTTGTTTTGCACTTTTAACACTTGAACTGCATTATCGACAACTTTAGAACCATTTTAATGACACCACAATCACTTTAATTAATTCAATCAGTACATAAATATGTGCTCTGATACCAAGAAATGTCATTATTGGATCATACCCAACGACACTCAGCAGTAAGATCATGAAAGATTTTTGATATATGTGAAACCTAAGTATGGTAGATCATTTATAAGTCCACCGTAGTGCTCAGATCAAAAGACTACGAATACTATTAAACACGAGAAGACCCTCAATTGACAAATTTATGGGATGTCTATTGGAGGTTCTCATTGAGTTTGTTCAGTACCCAGTCCTCGCTGAATACCTGTATACCTAAAAGAGCTTCTATTAAGTTCATGGTTTGTTAAGACTAACCATTTGAACTATCTAGATATAGACCCATATTATATTATATACACTGATTTTATATATAATATGATCCTCATCAATAGACCCATATTAGTAAAGACAGATCAGGAACATAGAGTTTAAGAATATACTTACACAATGACATTTTCTAGCATTATTTGTAAACCTTTGCAACTATGTTATTACTAATATATTTTCAGATATTTGTCTCATTTCAGACACGGCTCTATATCTTTAGATTTTGTTTACTCTTATAACCTGCTATTTCTTAGCAGTGATAACTCTTAGTATTTATAACTCTCAACGTGGCTAACTCTTAGTATTAATCTAAACTTTTTTAGATCAGATCTGAACTTCTTTAGATTATACAATATCTGAAACGTTACAAGCATCTTATCATATTTATTTAATATTTATGATTTTATTCGAAATATTTATTATATAAATATTAAACAATTAATGTTTATATAATATTAGAATGTGATGTAAGCACCATTTTCAATACATCTGTAGTTAAGGAGGCTTTCTTTTTGTAGAATGACAACTGCTCCACCATAGGATAGTGGGCATTGAGGTTTTGATCTGAATTAGTATTACTTTTGGATTGAAGACAAACCTTTTAGGCTTTGATAAGAGTGTTTAGTTATTGCGACTCTTGCTTGGTGAGGAAAATTGACCCTCACACTTCTTCAACTTAATTTGGTCCTTATAGCCTTTTGTAGACGAGATTAAATTTTTAAAGGGCAACAAAAATTAATATTCAAACAATTATAACACTGAATTCTAAGGATAATTTTTGGGAGAGAAAACTATGACAATAAAAGAATATATAGACTTTGAATTAGGAAATAAATATTTAGTGATTTTAATGAAATTCAACCAAAAATGGGTCTTAAACTAAGATGTTCCACAAAATGCTTGATTAAAATTTGGGATAAGAATATTTTTGTCCCACAAGTTTGACCTAATTCTCAATTTTTATCCCACGAGTTTCAAAAATTTTAATTTTGTCCTAGTCTGTTAGTAAGTTTTCGTGGGATAAAATTGAGAATTAAGTCAAATTCATGGTATAAAATAAATATAAAAAATTTTCTTCTGAACCTTAGTTAAAGGTATTGGAACACAAATTGGCATGATATAATTATTTTCATTTTTTTAATTATTGAAGTGGAAGCGATTCACACAAGTAATATATAGAGCAGCAAGCAATTAAACAATAATCTAGAGAGAGAAAGGTAGAAGAAAGAACATAAGTATTTACATGGTTTAATAACTTGTTTACATCCATGACAATTAAAATCTCACTTTTTTATTATTAAATTATAAGGCATTCACAAACTATGTCTTTTACAAGAGTTAATCAAGCTCACAAAGTACTTATAACAATTACTCGCTCAATTGTCTATCTTATAATTTAGGATTTTTCTCTTGTATATAGTTGTGTTGTGATTAATTTCTCAAGCAAAAATAAAGCTTTATATAGCCTACATACCTCTTGAGTAAACCCTAATTTGAGTAGAAATAAGATAGAGTGTTTAGAACAACTTAGGAATTATAAGAGTGCAGGAAATGAATTGATGCCGCGGCTCAACTCTTGGATGCCATAACATTACAATTAAGGAACTGATGCTACGACATCCGCTCTTGGATGTTGCGGTATTGCGATCGGGGAATTAGTGCTGCAGCATCCATTCTTGGATGCCACGACACTGCACCCTGTTTCACGTTTTGAGGACTTCTCACCTCTGTTCATTCTCCGTGTGTCCACTACTCTCTTGGTTCAATCTCAAACTTATTCTAAGATGATTTTCAATCAACTTTGCTACACTAATGGAGGCATGATAAGATCAATAAATATTATCTTCTTTCTTCGTCACAAACTTCTTCTTCAACTGTAGATTGAACACTCTAAAATAAAAGTCGAAATTTTTTTCAATCAACCACAATTTTAAATATAATTTTTCTTTACCATAGTCAAACTTTTTATAATTTAATGACCAAACACATATGCTTTTTTCACATTTACCCTTATTTGTATAATTTACATACAAAATATTTATCCTTTAATTTTTTAAATTTAAGTTTTCAAATTAATCAAATAATTTTTCTTTTTAATTTAATTAAAAAACTCGTGACAACATTGTAGTGCACTGTAACACATACTATTCACATAATTACATTTTTTTAAAATTTTAAATTTATTAGTTATTTATTATTAAATTTTATAATATTGTTTCTAAGAAACAAAAAAAGTGACACTTCTTAAAATTTTTTAATTAATTAAATAAATTAAAAATAAAAATCATAAACAAAATAAAATTAAAATTATTCATTATTTGAAAAACTAAATATTAAAACATTAAAATTTTAAAAAACTATAATTTAAATGAAAAATAAACATAAATAATCAAAATATTTATAAATAAAATTTTTCATTAAATAATATTAAATTATTTTTTTAAAACTATTATTTAATTTTTTTTATCCAAATTTTATTTTTTACATTTGTGTAAAGGAATTGGAACTCAATTTCTTCATTAATACAGAACTACACTATAAATTATTTAAGCAAGTGTAACTTTTTTTTCTTTTAAGGAATTAATCTTTTAAAATTATTTTCCTTATTTTATAACTTAAAAAAAAAAAATCATAACCCTAGAATGATATAATGTTGTTTCCAAAAAAAATAATTAATCATAATCCTAGAATGATTTAATGTTGTTTCCAAAAAAAAAAAAATAAATATATTAAAATTTTAAAAACATTTTACATGATGCAACTCATGTGCTGCAAAATATGCACCATGTTTACTTAAATTACACTTATTTAAAAATAGTTTATAGTTTATAGTGTATTCTTTAACTAAAATAAAAAAGTTGAGTTTAAATCCCTTAGTTAGAATATAAAAAATTAAAATTAAAATAAATAAATTATTCAAAATTTAATAAATATAAAATTAAATAATAAATTTAGTAATAAAAATTAAATTATGTGAATAGTTTACGCTATAGTGCGTTACAGTGCTGTCACGTTTTATTAAACAAAATAAAAATCATATTAAATAAAATTATAAAATAAAAATTATTTGATTAATTAAAAAACTTAAATTTAAAAAATTAAAAGATAAAATATTTTGTATGTAGATTATACAAATAAGGATACAAGTGAAAAAAAAAAATGTATTTGAGCATTAAAGTATAAAAAATTTGACTGTAATTAAAAAAAATTAATATTTTAAATTTTGGTCAGTTGGAAAATTTTTTTTTGATAAAAGCCTTCACTCTAATAATCACGATAAAGTTTGGTTGTCGTTGACCCGATTCTCGTCTTCAACTAAACTGAGATGTTCGATGTTAAGCTTCAAATTTTTTGAGCAGGGTGTCTGCTTCTGACGCTCAAATTACCTTCTGAATTGAAACCCATTTGCCGAGGTCTTGATCTCTTGTGCTTGAAGTTAGAAAACGGAATTAGAGTAACACCTGTGGTGGTTTGCAGTTGAAAAACGCGACTAGAGTAACGCCGGTGATAGTTTCTACAAGTACTGACTTAAATTTTTAGAACTTTGTTAAAAATTAACATTGTATAAATTTTTAGAACTTTTCTTTTACCTAAACTCCTTTCTCAATTTGGTTTACAAAACACAAAATTGTAACCTATTGAAAGTGAAAGAACTCAAAATTTAAATTCTAATAATAAAGAATAAAAAGTAAGATTTACAATAATCACTCAGAACCTTTCTCCTCTCTCTATTTGGTTTACAAAACACAAAATTGTAACCTATTGAAAGTTGCATAAATACTAATAGTTAAATAACATTCCACATTGTTATAGATTTGTTATCTGGCACCTCTTTGCCATGTCTTCCAACAACAAATTTTTGAATAATTTCTTTACGAATTTTTTTTTTAATAATGCAAAATTTTAATTATTCATTCCACTAAAATTAAAAATTTATACAATGTTAATTGACAATAATATTACTTTTTTACTTTAGATCTCGACAATGTTATTAAACTTAATGATTTGATAAAAATTTAGTTAAAATTTGAGGTTAAAATATCTTCATCACTTTGGAACATGACTCTCCAAAAATATTTTAAAAAATAAAATATTTAAATAGTTTTGTTTATTTTGAGATTGAAAATGATGTTTGATAATATAATTCTATAACAATTTTTGTGAATCAAGTATATATGTTAACAATTTTTACAACATAATATTTTATAAAACAACTTTTTTTTAGTTTGCTTTCTTTATTTTGAGATTCAAAATTATTTTAGATAACAAAAATAAGATTATGAGGTATCTCTCCTCATAGAGAGAATCATTTCATTAGTATAATAATGGGATTAAGGCACTCATAGTACTTCATTTTTGTCAGTATCATGACAATTGTTTTTCTATGATAATTTTCAAATAATATCCTCATGGTAATAATAAAATGGAAATTTTCATTTTGCAGTTAAAATGTTTTAGTTTCCTCCAATATCTACAAGCAATTGGCTTGGCTTACTCCAGTATATACAACTCTCATATTGGAGTCCGTAGATTAAAAAAAAATGTTCAACTGCTACTCCATCTTTAGACATCAATGCTAGCTAGATTTATCAACCAAAGTATTTACAGTAAAATTTGATATAGTAACTGCATATATGTATATTATTGTTTGTCACAACTTTTGGGCTTCACAAAAATATTGTATTTTTGTCACAGATTTCAAGCTTCACAAAAATATTGTTTTCGTATACGAAAATGTCATTTAAAAATAATAATAAATGCTATCTTATCATTTATGAAATTTAAATCAAAATTCTATTAAAAAGTTTCAGTATTTTCATTGAATAAGGATGTAATATTTATTGCTTATTTTGTTTAACGTGATTAAAGTTCTAAGAAATCCAAGGAAAATAAAATTTAAATAGTTCATTTAAAAAAAAGGTTCAATAATGGGTGGGTTTCATAAAAAATCAAGTAAATTTGTTTTTTTTATATTTAAAATAAGAGTATCTGGAATAAATATAATAGCCATATTGGCAAAGATTTCCAAAATTTAAAATAATTTATCTAATGTTTCAAATTAACATAGTTAAGGGGTATCTTGTGATGAACAAGTGATAACAAAAATGTTGAAAAATAAATAAACAAATAAAGAAAAGCCAACCTCTTCTTGAGAAATCACCTCTGGGCAGGAAAGTCACTGGCTCTAAACTTAATGGTCCTGTAAGCAATAGCTCAAGTGAAAAGCTCGCGCACTGAAAGAAAAAATTATAAGAAACTGCTCCCTACACTGATGCTGAAATGTGTTTAACTTCTAGTTTGGAAACCTAATGAGTTAACTACTATAGTTAATGGTAAATGCTAGTATGTGCTGAAAATTTAATGAAGGGATAAGAATCCTGGATTGAATAATAGGAACGCAAATAAGAGCTAAATTAAGAGAAAAAGTTAAAAAGTTTGTATTATATTATGAATTAAATGATTCAATTGATGCTTACAATGAGAAAATACAAACCTTTATAAAAGTTAAAAAATTCTATTTTTACTCTAAGTTTATAAAAGTAAGAATCTTAATAAAACAAAACTTCTTAAAATAACAAGGAACGTAATTTAGGCATAACACCTAATTGGGCTTGGATCAAAGTACAAAAAAATAAATAGCCTTATTATACAATTTTTGGGCCAGTGTTAATAATATCCCTGCAAACTGATAAAAAAGATGATTTTTACTAAGACTTGCAACATTTTAAAAAGCCGACCATTCTTTTTATACCTGAAAAATTGGCTTCATTGTTTCATATGCTCGGTGTGTTTGACAAATATCTCATTTTAAAGACTTCTGAGATGCCTTGCAATATATCTAGGTAAGCTGGTTGGCTTGCCTTTAACTTTTCCTTAGAGCTTGCCCGTGCTAGTTTACCTTTAATGAAGATCGATTTATAAAATTATCCTTTCAGATATCTCCCATCAAGTGAATCTTTGTGGAAATTGGCTTTAAATACGAATTACTCCTTTGCAACCGCCTATGCCAAATATGATGAACTCTTTAGCCTTTCTCCATAAGCAAAGATTGTTTTCAGTTAAATGCTTCATCCTGAAGATTAGCTTTTTATTATAAACCATCTCCGTAATCGCTCTCATTGTATTGATACCAATGATACTTTTAAAAATCACAGGGTTGCTCTTTATTACAGCCGATCTTATCATTACTTCTAGAAATCACCTTTTTTTTTTATACTAGATTTACTAGAATTTTCTTCTTAATTAGCCTCTTATAACATTGGAACCACCAGATTATTTTAATCTTTATTTTGCACTCATATCGACTTTCAATCTCATATCATGCCAAGCAAATTTTCTTTCACTTTAGATTTTTTATGAACTAATAGCTTTTCATTAGCCCTGTCAACCGTTATTAATACGCCTATTAGTAACTGTCATTTCCACTGCTCAATTAATAATGGTCTCATCATCAATAGCTATCTCATCATTGCCTTACCATTAATTTCAAAAATTATAATTGTCCTATGATTGCCCCCTTATCAAATGTCGAATTGTTGAGACTTTTCCCGACCTTTCATTTTTACCACCCTTGGGTATTATAAGAAGGGACTTTCACCATTTAATTTTTTTCTCTTGCTTTAACAATCCTAATCTCGCTAAAGCACTCAAGGCAATCTTTAAGTGTTCTTTAACATTTAAACAACCTTCTAGCATCTTTAATGTAAATTTATTTAATTCTTACTTTTAATCTTTATTGTTCAAATTTTTACTCTTAATTGTGTTTAAAGTAGATTTTGATCCTCTTCATGAACTTGTAAATATAGTCATCAGTAAAATTACATCCAATCGACTACTACTGCTTGGCCTAAGAAAACTAAAACGACCAAGGCTGAAGATACACCCTTTGTTTTGCACACCAAGTCCTAAGAGATCGAAGAAAGTGATAAGGTAGCATCTGAGGTACTTTCTTATGTAGTCGATGTCTTTAGCTATATCTTAAAGCTTTATGAGACTTCAATCATTGTAGACTACTTTAAATTTTTCCTTGCTCACTATAAAGATCCTATGCGATTTAGCCTAGAGGATGATATGACCATTTGGTTGACTTCTAAATCTATTAGATCATAGCCAAAATTGATTACCTATTTTAGGGGATGGCTTAACCGCTTAGAATCTCAATTTTCATTTGTCTAGAAGTCGATTGGGTTCTATGATCTCCTTTAACTCTTTGGGTACCAAATCCCTCTCTATAACGATTTTATCTCAACCACTTTCATTTTTGGTCGAGAGCCTGCAATGCTTTTTACTTTAGGTTCAACTATACATCACCAACTCTTTATGACTTAGACATCCTTTTTAATTTTCTAGTCCGTGGCATTGAAATAAATGCCAAAATCTCAGTAGGTTAGATTGACCTATACTTTTCTAGGGTTAGTCTAACTTTGGTAATTTTATGAGCACATTTAGAAAGAAGTTAGCTACTCTTTCGAGATTGAGCATATTGCTTTCCTCTTATATTGGCTGTATAAGTACGCTTATACACTCTATCTCTAAAAATAACCAGGGAATATTTAAAAGTGGCAATTGTCCTGGCTGATGGCTCAAATCTAGCCTTAGCTCTCTTTTTCATTTTCTATTTGTATAGAAGTCTTTTAGAGATTCTTCCTTCTAGAGGTGAGTCGATCTTTCTAAACACTGAGGGTCCTTTCTGGATCTTTTACTTTTGGATATCAGTTGATTTCCCTTCTTTCTTCTTTATAACTTCTCAACCGAATAAATATCGGCTTAGCTGTTATGCTCATCGGCTTTTTAAATGGCAAATAGAAAATCTTAGCTTTAAGGATTTCTTAAAATTCTTTTATACCACATCTCACATAAAGGATAATGCCTTTATTGACTTAGGCCATCTCTTTTTGGACCTAAATGGACCAGATAGTCTTATAAAGGCCAAAATTGTACACCTGAAGAAGTCGATCTAGATGTAGAGTGGCATAACTCTTGGGTGAGTTGTTTAGTAGTTTTTGACCTAGATCATGAGGCGATCATAGCTTCTAGGAATAATAATAAGTGTGGAATAAAGACTTATCACCCTCAACTAAGTTAGTCTGTAAAACCCGATTGCTATTAATAGTGTAGATACATAGATTTTGGTATAAAACAATAAAGAAACCGTAGGATTACCCGATTTCAACCCTATTAAAAATATTTTTTATGGTGAGTGTGAGAGGTATTAGACCTAATTAGAGACAAGTTAATGGATTGTCAAGTTGGAAGCCTAGTTTAGTTCCTTTGACTTGTATAACTAAATAGTTAGAAAGGAACCAATTAAATACTTTCATTTCTAACTAATGACATTTTTTTAAATTTAGAGATAATTGAGGGGCATATTGAAAAAGGCAAGGGGCTGCTTGCTACCACATTGAAGAAGCATAGATTGGTGAGGATAAATGTACCAAGATTATTCGCTCATACTGGCAGCCTTTGAGCATAGGTGCCCAACAAAACTTACTGGACATAGGTGTGGCCTTCAAAACCTAGAATATACAACAAATTCGACGATCAGAGAGAAAATTTGACGGCAATGCCAAAAATTAGAGGAGCTGAATAATTCAGTTAGTAGTTCGACTTGGAAACAGATTCAAATTGTGAGAAGAGGCTTGACAATATATTGTGCAAAAATGAAATATTTTAGAAACAAATGTCTTGGTTGAGCTGGCTAAGAGGAAGTGATCGAAACTCCAAATATTTTCACTTTAAAGCGTCAAGCAGCAGATGAAGTAATCACATTGCTGGTTTGGAAGATGTAGATAGAACTTAGGTGGATGATATAGATTAGATATCAAACATTCTAATATGTCACTTTGACCAAATGTTTACTTCTTCACAGCCTTCAAGTTTATATAATCTAGGCAGGGACAAATTGTGTGGACCTTAAGTTATAGAGTGCAGTCAGCGATGGTTAGACTCTCCATTTAGGAAAAAGGAAATACATGCGACGGTTTATAACATATATGTTAGGGTCAGTGCTTACGTGCCATCTCTGAATGTACATATGCTTGTGTATTTATACAAATGTACATTCTCATTAAATCGTTAATACCAATTTATATGGTATTATGCATGTAACATTATAGACATTATAGATCTGAAAGAGTTTGGGTCAGATCTAAAGAGTTTAGATAAGGGCTCATAGTCAACCACCCTGAGACATATAATTGCTATATGTTAGCACAGTTAAGTGTTAGCTGGTTGTAATACTCAATAGATCTAAGAGTTGGAGCCTTGTCTGTAATGGGACATAGACCTGGAATATACTAGTAACTGCATAGTTGCAATCGGGTGCCAGGAAATGCAAGTTGCGTAAGTATATTCTTGAATAATAGTCCCTGATCTATTTCTACCGATGCGGGTCTGTCGGTGGATACCCTTTTATATATAAATCAGCATATGTTGTATCTGTCGAGTATAGATGGTCGTTCTTGATCGACCATGAGCTTGAAGCTCATATTGACATATGGGTATCCAGTTAGGACTGGATATGGGACAGACTCATGAGGGCCTCCGGTAGACATTTAATGTAAGCCGTCAACGGAAGGTTCTCTCGAGCTGCGTAGTATACGTGGTCCTTTGATCTAAGTGCCACGGTGGGCTTGTAAGTGATCCACCATACTTTGGTTCCACACATGTCACAGACCTTTCATGGTGTGACCGCTGGATGTCGCTGGGTATGGTCCGATGCTTATGGAGTCCGGTGTGTACAGATATGGAATCCGTCAGCTCAGGATTAACGTACTTTTGTAAGTGGATAACTATATATATTTTATATATTTTTAATACAGCAATTTATGATTTAATTATACATTATCAGTTTTATTCAATATTTATTTTAGACAGATAAATATTTATGCTATTTAATATATTTATAAATATTTTTAGAATCTATTATACTATAGCTTATGATTATATACAGTACAAAAATATTTGTTTTAGAATAATTATACTTCAATGATATTATATAGTAGTAGTTTTTTGAACCATCAGATGTGTACCATCCCCTTTATTGTAGTTTGCTCTGCGCATGGGTTAGACCAGTTTAGTTTGCTCTGCCCGAGTAATGTAGCATTCCACCGGGTAAGACCAGCTCAGATCCTTCGCTCTGCTTGTGCGTGAGTAACTTTGCCAGGTTAGACTAGCTTTTTTCCAAGTACACGTTTGGTGCAATTTTAAGTATATATCCAGTATATATTATATTTTTAATATTGTATTATGATTATTCAATTTTAGCACAGATTTCATAATAGCTTACGCTTCCAGATCTTCAGATTTTTAATATTTTGTTATGATTTTCAGCTTTAGCATAGATTTTTATACAACTTATGTTCCCAGTGAAATTTTATTGATTTCTCAGCAACAATTTGATGATCATTCTATATTACAGAAGTATACATGTACATGACATCTAGCATTATTTATTATTAAGTTATTATTAGAAGCTATTGTTTACAGTACATATATAGTATATAATATTTTCATATTATGTCTATTGACTGAGTCACAAGCTCACTTTTTTTTTTCTATTTTCCCTTTATTTTTCCGAGGTTGTCTCAAAAATTCGTGCAGTGTGATACAGTCTTCACATTTTGAGGTTGGCCATGATACGCATAGTTATATGAGTTATTATGTTTTGTAATTTATGTACACATGTACATTTTTATTGAGGCACATAGCCTCATTGTATTAAATATAAAGAGTGTAGAGTATGTTAGTCCCATGTCATAATAGGATCCATCTTGACTTTTGAGGAGGGCTCAGACCAAGTCCTGTCAGTTTGGTATCGAGCATGGTTTTAAATTATGTAGATTAGTATATGATATATGCATGTTAGAGACGTCATCAATGATTTGTTACATTTTATAGATTTTCATCATACGTTCACATGGCTAACCTCGCATGAAAATTGTGATTGAACTAGGAGCTCCCTCAGTACTAGATAGATGAGAGGAACATATTAAAAAAGAAATAGCTGAGTTAGTTCCCCATGTACCCATAACTCAAACCTAGCCTAATCCTATTGTAGAGGAGATACACCCTCAGCCAGTGCCACAATCTGTGATACAGCCTATACAGGGACAGCCTGATAGACCTGTCTTAGAGCAATCTATAAATAGACTGGCTTAGTTAGTTACAGTTGCAGGGAGAGACAAATACAGGGACAACCCAGGAGAGAGAACACAATAGAGCATGTTCGTAGTTTGGGGGCAAAGAAGTTTTTAAGTATTACAAAACTAGCTAATGCAGAGTTATGGCTGACCAGAGTAGAACAGATATTTGATGTTATGAGAGGTACTGATGATGAAAGGGGTTTCTTTGCTACATTTTTACTTGAGGATGAGGCATACCACTATTGGAGATCAGTATCACATATATATGAAGGGGGTGATTGGTTGGGCCGATTTTTGTAAAGAATTTAATGTTAAATTCTTTCCTATGGTTTACTAAGACATTCAGGCTAGTAAGTTCTTTGAGCTAGAATAGGGATTGATGATAGTGGAGGAGTATAAGAACCAATTTATAGAGTTATCAAGATTCGCTTTATATGCAGTGCAAAATGAGAGAGATAAATGTAAGTGATTTAAATAGGGCCTTAGAGGCAATATCAGGACAGCAATTATAGCCATGAGGCAAAGTGATTTTAGTAAGTTAGTAGGGGCTTTAATGAGAGTTGAGAGAAGCCTGGTAGAAGTACGTAGAGCCTAGTCATTTAAGCAGAAACTAGACCATAGTTAGTCAGTTGGTGGATCAAGTAATAGTAGAGTACCTAGAGGAGAGACATCCCATACAGGGTATTCAGGTAGGCAACGGTATGGTCAGAGCCTTATGCTATCAAGAGGACAGGGATAGAGTTCTAGCCAGAGTTTTGTACCTCTATTTGTTGGACACAACATAGAGAGTTAGAGGCTTCGGGTTTGCAGCCAGTTAAGTAGTAGTGCTAATATGAGAAGGTACCCTCAGTGTTCCATTTATGGCATGTGTCAAGAGGGACAGTGTCTGTGAGGTTTTAGAGGTTGCTACCATTGTTGGCAGACTGAACATTTGAGAAGAAATTATCCTTTTTTAGCACAGAGTAGCAATTTAGTATAGGGTGTAGTTTCTCAGGAGTTTTTAAGGTAACGGTAGCCAAGTACTGAGACAATCAGGAACCCAAATAAGAGGACCTATCTCTAGTACTAGTGTACATCATAGAGCTTCAACAGCTAGTAGAGACTCACAAAGGGGTCAGCCAGGTCGACTCCGTATCTAAGCATATGTATTTGCTTTAACTCAGTAAGAGGCATAGGCTACCCCAGAAGTTATTACAGGTATGCTAACTATTCTTGATCGAGAGGTAGATATTTTAATTGATCCAGGTTCTACATATTCTTTTATTTCCTGTATTTTTACTGTGCATGCAAATAGAGTATTAAAACCCTTAGATTGTATTTTGGTGGTAGCCACATCGATTGGAGAATCATTATTAGTTGAGAATGTATTTCAGGGTTATGTTATTAAGGTAGGTAGTAGTGACATGGTAACAGATTTAATTCCTCTTGATATACACGATTTTGATGCGATACTTGAGATGGACTGGTTAGCTTATCACCATGCTACTATAGACTATTTTTGAAAGGAGATTATATTCAAAAGACATGGAGAGCCTAATATTATTTTTTTATAGAGAGCGACGAGTTCTTTCATTCTATGTTATATCTACTATGACAGTTAAACGGTTGCTCAAAAAATGATGTCCAGCCTATTTGGTATATGTTTTTGATACCATAGTCAATGAGACTAAATTAGAAGATATTACAGTGGTCAAAGATTTTTCAAATGTATTTCCTGAAGATCTTCCAGGTTTACCACCAGATAGAGAGATTGATTTTGGTATTGATTTGGTTCCAAACACAAATCCTATCTCTAAAGCACCATACAAAATGGCCTCTTCAGAGTTAAAAGAATTGAAGACAGTTACAAGAATTGATAGATAAGGTTTCATTAGACCTAGTGTATCGCCATGGGGAGCACCGATATTGTTTGTTAAAAAGAAGAATGGAACTTTGAGGCTATGCATTGATTATCGAGAGCTAAATAAATTCACTATATGCAACAAGTACCCACTCCCTCGTATTGATGATTTACTTGATCAGTTGTAGGGTCCAAAGATTTTCTCAAAGATTAATCTACGATTAGGATATCATCAGTTAAAGATCAGAGATACTGATATGTCTAAGACTGTCTGTAGAACTCGATATAGGCATTATAGATTTTTAGTAATTCCATTTGGGTTGACTAATACTTCAGCTACATTCATGGACCTTATGAATAGGGTATTTTGTCCTTATCTTGATTGATTTGTTATAGTATTTATTGATGATATTCTTATATATTCATGAGTACAGAGGAGCATGCAGAGTATTTGAGGATAGTGTTACCGATTTTGAGGAATAAACAGTTATATGCTAAGATTAGCAAATGTCAATTCTGGCTAGATAAAGTTATATTTCTAGACCATATGATCTCAGCGGATAGAATTTATATGGATCTTTAAAAAATTAAAGTTGTGGTAAATTAAGAGCGACTAGCAAGTGACAGAAATTAAAAGTTTTCTCGGTCTAACAGGTTATTATTAGAGATTTGTTAAGGACTTCTCTTAGATTGCTGCACCGCTTATAAAGTTGACCAGAAAAAATGTAAAGTTTGTATAGACTGATGAATATGAATATAGTTTCCAAGAACTTAAAAAGAGATTTACGTTAACTTCTTTTCTCACTCTTTCATCTGGAACCGAAGGATTTATAATGTACAGTGATGCTTTTAGACCGGGAATAAATTGTGTGTTGATACAATATGGTAAGGTGATAGCTTATGCTTCTAAGCAGCTTAAGAAGCATGAGTTGAATTATCCAACCCATGATTTAGAATTGACAGCAATAATATTCACCTTGAAGATTTGGAGACATTAGTTATTGGTGTCATATGTCAAACCTTTACTGATCATAAAATTTTGAAGTATTTATTCACATAGAAAGATCTAAATTTGAGACAATGGAGATGGTTAGAGCTAATAAAAGATTATGACTGTATGATTGGCTATCATCCAGGTAAGGCGAATGTGGTAGCAGATGCACTCAGCTAGAAGTATTCTAGCTCTATAGCTTATTTGAAGGTGGCTTATCTTTCATTGTTAGTTGAATTAAGATCTATGGGGGTTGTATTATTTGTAGATGAGTCTGAAGTCCTTCTAGCACATTTTCAAGTTAGGTCTATGTTAAATGATTAGATTTGAGAGATGCAAGATCAGAATTCTAATTTAGTTAAACTTAAGCAAAAAGTAAGTAATGAAATGCGGATTGATTTAACGTTGAAACCTGATGAAACATTAGTTATGGGTAATAGACTTTGTGTTCCGAACAACTCAGAGTTAAAGAAGTATATTTTAGAAGAAGCTCACAGCTCAACTTATGCTATGCATCCTGGCAGCACTAAAATGTATCGTACTCTGAGAGAACATTATTGGTGGCAAGGTATGAAAAGAGAGATTACAGAGTTTATATCTCACTGCCTGATTTGTCATGTAATATCCAATCCCCTTTAGTAGTATTGGCGTATCGATTTCGGCATAGAGCAATAAAGACATTGTAGGGTTACCCGATTTTAACCTTATTAGAAATATTTTTTTTATGGTGCGCTGAGAGAATTAGACCTAATTTGGTAATTTCACACTCAGTCGGAGCGTCGGACAACCCTAGAATATTTTTGAAATTTTTCTCTATTGGCTTGGAAAAGTAAATTTTAATTTATTACATGAATTTTCATTTAAGGGTTATGTATGGAACAAGCCTTTGTTGTGAAACATAATTCATATATTAGAGAATGGACTAATTAGAGACAATTTCATGAATTGCCAAGTTGAAAATTTTAGTTAGTTCCTTTGACTATTCTAACTAGATAGTTACAAATGAACCAATTACATACTTAGTTTTCAACTAATGACAATTTAGAAATTTTGAGTTAGTTGAGGGGCAATTTAATATTTTGAGGGAGAACTATATATAACACTTAGAGCAAAAGAGAGAGCCAAATTCGTGCAAGTGAGGGAGGGGCTGCTACAGTGACATTTCAAGTTTTTTTTTCATGATTTTTCATGTTTAATTAAGCTACAAGAAGATCAAGTATAAGTTCTTAAGCTAAATTGAAGCCTCCATTAGTGAAAATCCAAGAAAAAGAGGTAAGAAAATTATTGTTTTGTGAGATTTATAAGTGAACTTTCAAGATTTCTTCAATTGATGTTCTTGTGTGTATTCTTGGTTTAGATTGAGTTAAATTCTAGTGTGGAGCTTGAAGGAGTCATCAACTTGAAGAAATTAGCAAGGTAAGAATTAGGGTTTTGGGTGATTTGAATATAGAGACTTCAATTGGGTGTAATTAGGGCATTAAAATGAAATTAGCTTGATTTTGATATAATTGGAACAAGAAATTGAGAAAAGAAATGTGTTGGAACCTACGATTAAATTCTGTCATTTTAGGGAAGTTAGGGTTTGAGTTGTGTTTTGGTTGAATTGTGGTGTATAAATAGTGCCTTATGTATATTGAATGTATATGGTTGATAGAAAAATCAAAAATGAAAAAAATGGGACATAATTGTCCATTTTGGAAAGGTAAAAGGCAATTATGTCCAACCAAGTTATAAGGTGTTTAATAAATTTTAGGGCGTCGGATGGTAAGTTAGATTAGATTAAATGATTCTGTAAATGAAAATCGAAAAGTAGTATTCATCTGGACTTTGTATGCCGATTAGTAGTTAAATGATATTTTAGTGTTTGAATTAGTCCTAAATGTCGTTTATGGCGCGTAGGTGAAGAAAACCAAGAGTGGTTAACGGGAGCAAAAAATCGAAGCAAAATTGAGCGCAGAGCGGTTGTGAGTGAAAATCTGTCATTTCTTTTATCTTTCGTTTATTATGTTTTCGCATAATGAAAATGTATGTTTTATGTGCTTTTAATGCATAAACATGATTTATGATCTTGATATATATCCATAGATATACTTTTACATGTTCGGTTTAAGAAACAGTTTTAAAATTACTGCATCCGTTTCAAAGGCCAGTGGTACCCTCAGATTATAATGGTGGTGATTGTATTAGACCCGACCGATATATCCCGTATACATGGGCAGGTTATGAGAGGTGTGTCACTAACTCCGAAAAGTCAAGATGTTGAGTCATGTGAGTCGCTCTATGTGTACGGGGTATTGTCTCGCTATATGTATGCGATGTAGGATTCCGTTGCATAGCCAGTGAGATATCTTGAGATGTCACTGTAGGTGCTAATAGTTGAGGTGCCTCATGACTTACTCACGTGTGCGGTGCTAGTTCAGTCGTTGTGTGAGTATAGAGCTTTAGGGTTACCATTGGTACAATTTAGAAAGAAAATGGTCGAGCGATGACTTTATTAGTTTTTGATTTACCGATAGCATTTTATGTATTTATATGCACATGGTAATTATTATGTGGTATAAATTTTGGATATTGTTTTTCAAAGATGTAAACAAAACCCGCTTGGCAAGATTTCATCGGCATATGATATTAGAAACTATTTTACAGCTTTATATCAGTTTTAGAAACATGATTTATGCATGTCTTTTAGAATTTACTATATATGCATAATGTTATTTTATTTGAAATCATAAATGCACTCACTGAGCTCCTTTAGCTCACTCGTTTTATGTTTTATATTTTCTTAACCCCCGTCTTAGGTGCAGGTCTCAGTACGCAAGCTACTGATTCTTCTATTGCTGATTAGTGGGCCAAATCTGAAGATCATTTTTTATAAATGTAAATGTGCTAAATAGCACCATTTTTGCTTTCTCTATAGTAGTTATAGGCATGTGTATTTGTATGTATGTTTTGAACCAACAAGAAAAGATTTCGATATTATGATGATCATTTTTACTTTTTATGAGTAACGCTCATTTTATGATTTAAATGAAATTATTTAGTTGAGTTGGATTAATTTTGAAAAGGACCGGAGGTTCTATTTGGCAGTATTGAGAAATGGTTTGGAAAAAGAAGTGTAATTCTTTGCAGGTTTTGTACTCAATTTTTTTATAAAAAAAAGAAAAGAAAGCCCTTCTTTTTTTAAAATTAAAATATTATTTTCATGTATATGCCAAGATTTTCTCAATAGAACTAAAAAGAGGTTCACCTCGCGAAATTTCTCAACTTACCTAGTTAAATTCTGAGAAACGTCTGTTGAGGTGTCTAGCAGGGCCGCCGGAATCTACAGTAGAGGATATCAAGGCGGGTCCTATCATGTCAGTAGGTTAAGATAGAACATCAGAGGCCAGCAAGATTATCTCAACCACTTCAGTTCCTGAATAGAAGTGGAAACATATCACAATGGACTTTGTTGTTGGGATTCTATGTACTCGGAGTAGTCATGATAGTAATGGGTAATTGTTGATCGACTCACAAAATCTTCTCATTTTCTACCTTATAAGGTTTCATACTCATTAGATAGGTTAGCTCATTTGTATGTGAGTGAGCTTGTACAGTTACATGGGGCTCCAGTGTCTATCATATCAGATAGAGACCCTCGATTCACTTCTAGATTCTAGCATAACTTACAGAAGGTCTTAGGCACTAAGTTAAACTTTACTACAACTTTTCATCCTTAAACAGATGGGCAGTTGGAAAGAACTGTACAGATATTAGAGGATATGCTTAGAGCCTGTATAGCTTACAAAAGGCATTAGGCACTAAGTTAAACTTTACTACAGCTTTTCATCCTCAAACAGATGGGCAGTCGAAAAGAACTATATAGATATTAGAGGATATGCTTAGAGCTTGTATGTTGCAGCTTAAAGGCAATTGTGATGATTATTTACCATTGATGGAGTTTATATATAATAATAGTTATCAGTCTAGCATTTAAATGGCGCTGTATGAGGCTTTATACGAAAGAAAATGCAGAACGTTAGTTTACTGGGATGAGGTTGGAGAAAGAAAATTGTTGAGTCTAGAGATTATCTAGGCCACTAGCGAGAAGATCAGTATTATCAGAGATAGACTCAAGGCAGCTCAAGACAGATACAAGAGTTATGTAGATAAACGCTGTAGACAGCTTGAGTTTGTAGTAGGAGACAGAGTCTTTTTACAGATCTCACCATAAAAGGGTGTGCTTTATGTTGGAAAACAGAAAAGATTAAGTCCTCGATATATTGAGCCATATAAGATTATAGAGAAGGTTAGTATGGTTGCGTATCACTTAACATTATTGCCTGAGTTGTCAGGCATTCATGACGTGTTTTATGTTTCTATGTTGCAGAAGTATATACCTGACCCTTATCATATTTTAGTTACTCAGTCAGTTCAGTTATGAGCATACTTGACTTATGACGAGGAACCTGTTCATATAGTAGACTATCGCTAATAAGTACTATGTAATAAGACTATTTCACTAGTTAAAGTCTTATGGAGGAATCATGCAGTAGAAAAGGCTACATAGGAGCGAGAAGATCAGATGAAAGTTCAATATCTTCATTTATTTCAAATAGGTACATGAATTTTGAGGAAAAAATTTTTATAAGGGGGGAGGAATTGTAATACACGTGTTTACTATAAGAGGGGGATGATGGCAACAAAAAAAAAATTGATTAAATTAAGAAAGAAGAGTCAGCCAAACAGTGGTCGCCTCTTTAATGTATGTGTGTATATATATATATATATATATATATATATTTTACTTCATTTGAAGCTTACAAAAAGAAGTAAAGAACCGAAATATAAGAGAGAAAAGAGAGAAAAAGAAAAGAAGAAGAAGAAAGAAAAAAAAAAGGAATAAAATGAAGCATAGAAGAAAGTGGAAAAAAGAAATAAAAGAGAAATTTTAGGAAATCAATTTGGGTAGTTAGGTTTATACTTAGTGTTTCAACGGTACAGTTTTACAATGTTAGAATAATTATATTTTAATATTTATAATACGTATTGATACTAATGATATATTTTTACACCTTATAATATAGAAAGTGTATGGATAGCAGATAGATCTCAAAATCCAGACTCAGCTCAGGATTAACGCACTTTTATGAGTGAATAATTATATATATTTTATATATTTTTAATACAGTAGTTTATGATTTAATTCCACGTTATCAAATTTATTCAAGATTTATTTTAGACAGATAAATATTTATGCTATTTAATATATTCATAAATATTTTTAGAATCTATTATAGTATAGCTTATGATTATATTCAGTACAGAAATATTTATTTTAAAATAATTATGCTTTAATGATATTATATAGTAGTAGTTTTTGAACCATTAGATGCGTAACCTCTTCTATAGTAATAGATTTCTCAGCAACTGTTTGATGATTATTTTATATTACAGAAGTATACGTGTACATTACATCTAGCATTATTTATTATTAAGTTATTATCAGAAGCTATTATTTACAGTACATATATAGTATGTAATATTTTCATATTATATCCACTCACTGAGCCACAAGCTCACTCTTTTTTCTATTTTTCTTTTATTTTTCTCAAGTTGTCACAAAAATTTGTGCAGTGTGATATAATCTTCACATTTTAAGGTTGACCAAGATACGTATAGTTGTACGAGTTATTATGTTTTGTAATTTATGTACACGTGTACATTTTATTAAGGCACATAATCTCGTTGTATTAGATGCAAAGAGTGAAGAGTATGTTAGTCCTATGTCATAACAGGATCCGTCTTGATTTCTGAAGAGGACTTAGACTGGGTCCTGTCAGAACGTGTCTAATTACAAATAATGTTATTATTGAATTTGAGTACATTAATGTGATCAAGCATCATCAGGGTAAAAAGAAGGGACATTTGGCTTTAAAACTTGACATATGTAGAACTTTCGACCGTGAAATGGGCATTCTTATTTGCCATTATGAGAAAAATAGGATTCTCCAAGAGCTGGTGTCGTAAGCTATAGGTGTGTCTATCTTCATTTATATACTTCGTGTTGATTAATGAGGAGCAAATGAGTGCTATTCAACTATCCCAAGGATTGAGACAGAGAGATCCATAGTCCCTATATTTATTTATATTATGCACTAAGGAACTTTCTTTGCTTATTCAGAATGCGGAGAAAATACACGATTTAGGGCTTAAAGGTGGCTCGGCAATGACTATTGATTTCGCACCTTTTCTTTGCTATTGATAGCCTTATTTTTCTTATAAGCATCCTTACTAGCTAGATTGCCAAGTTCTAAAAGGTGTTCTAGAGATGTATGCATAGGTGTTGGGCTAATTGATTAATTTTTCTAAATCGGTGATAAGCTTTGGCAATAATGTACATAGTTGTGTTAGAGATTCAATTGCTTAGTTTTTAGGAGTGCAAATAGTTGATTATTATGCATGATACTTGGGACTTTCTAATCTTCATGGGCAGAAAAAGAGTGATCTATTTCATGCTATCAGAGAGAGGATTTGGCAAAAGTTATAGGGTTCGAAGACCAACTTATTTTCTGTGGCAGGACATGAAATTATGATTAAGGCTGTAATACAAGCTATCCCAACATACTCTTATGAATCTCTTTCGACTTCCTACTAGCCTTATCCGTGGTATCCATAGCATGAGTGCCAAAGTTTTAGTGGAGATATACCGAAGAGAAAAGAAAAATGCATTAGTATTCATTGGACGTGTTATGTAAAATAAAAGACAGGGGAGTTAAGAGTTCAGGGACTTATTTCTCTTCAACCAAATAATGTTGGCTAAGTAAGAGTGGTGAATTTTATCTTCACCGAACTCCTTAATGGCCAAAGTCCTAAAAAGCTTTTTTTTTTTGCTAACACTTCTTTTTTGCAGGCTAAGATTACCGCCAAAACTTCCTTGATTTGGCGTAGTTTTCTTTGGAGCCGGGACCTTCTATCTAAAGGGATGAGATGGAGGATTGAAAATGGCAGAAACATGTCAATCTACTATGACAATTGGTTGCCACAACCCTACACATTTCGCCCATTGTTCCCGCACCATGTAGCTGAGTCTTCAACCGTGGCTGAGTTGAGATTTCTGGAACTTGGAGAAGATTTACAGATCATTCTCGGTGGAGGAGGCAAAAGTTATTTTGAGCATTCCTCTACATCGACAGCAGAATACTCAAGAGGATAGTCTCATGTGGTACTTCGATTGACTTGGTAAATATACGATCCGTAGTGGTTACTGGCTAGCAGTTTATTTGCAAGGTGTGGCATACTGCTCTGATGGCTCTCAGATGGCGGATTGGTGGAAGCAGATTTGGCAACTCAGATTCCACCGAAAATCAACATGTTTATATGGAAGGCTTCTCATGAATGGTTACAGACTACTGCCAATTTGAATAAACGCCATATACCAATAGATGTTGTGAAAATTTGAGGATGGTGGCTCGCTCTGATACAAATTGTAAGAAAATGTGCTTTGATACCAATTGATAGAAATTTATATGGTAGCTCTGATATCATGTTAAAAATTTAAAAAAATGGAAGTTGAAATGTATTTATTGTGTTTGGGGGATTTTATATTTGAAGGATAAATGTAGGACATTATAGAATATTTTCTTTTTATAAAATGAATTGTTATTATAAAGTTCTATAACTTCATATATTTTGTGTTTATACACTCATATTTTTATAAATGAACACTGTATTGCCAATGAGCTTCTATTAAGCTCTTAATGAGCTACTATTGAGCTATATTTAAGTTCCCAATAAACTTTTTTTTATGTATGCATATTTATAACTTTTATAAAAGTTTACAAAATCAAAATTTTCTTCTTAATTGTCAAATGACAACTAAGACATGTTACATTTTACATGGCAATTTGTAATCAAAAACAAATTTGTTACCATTTACTTAACAATTAAGACATATCCAGAATATTCATATATAGTTGCAAACTTCAAATTTTCTTCAACTTACTTAATTGTTAAGAATTTTCCATTTTTTTTTAAAAAAATTCTGCATTCATATTTTTTTACTTAATTGTCTAAGTAATATCAAATTCTGAATTCATACTTGTTGCATTTATTTTAGAATTGTTGAGAGTTGTGAAAAATGTGGAGAAGTGCATTAAATTCCAACAAGATGATGCTTGTCCTTGATGTCAAATAAGAGGTGAAAACATAATCCATGCTATTTGGCTGTGTCCGAAATTGACACTAGTACAAAGAGAGTGCAGGTTTATAGACACTGTGCGCTGCTCGCATATCACATCGGCAGCAGATTTGTTTTGTATCTTCAAAAGCACTGATTTCAGAGGAAGACTTTGAGATGTTATGTGTTGTTGTGAGGCGGTGCTGGCATAACAGAAACAGACATATACAAAGTTCTAGTTGTTCTGCGAAGATCGCGATCATCGAGTGGTCGAGACATTTCTTGGCTGAATTTCATAACGCTCAAGTTAAACATCAGGTGTCTTGGCCAGCTCAGCCTGCGCAATGGCGCCCTCTAGCCATTCCTAGTTTTAAAGTTAATTCAAATGCGGTGCTTGATGTTGCCAAGAATAGAACCAGATTAGGTGCTGTAATCAGAGATCATTTCGGTAAGGTTCTGATAGCGAGTATTGATAGTGTTGAAAGGCAGCTTTCAGTCTCGATTGCGGAAGCAAAAGCGATTCTCCTTGGAGTTCAATTGGCGATCAAAATACAGGTTACCAGAATAGTCGTTGAATCTGACTCTGCAATAGTGGTTAATGATTTGCTTTCAAGGGTGACTGCACACTCAGAGATTGGGCCTATTCTTCAAGATATCCTTGCATGCCTTACATCTTTCCATCGTTCTATCTCAGCTTGTAAAAGAGGATTTACCTCACCAAAACAGCAGTTGATTGATGAAATGCTTTGTTTCTTGAAAAAAAAAATTGCAAACACTTATTAGTAGATATTATTAGATGAGGATGACAAATACTTGGGACTTGTTTTCTATTAATGGGTAAGATCCTAATCATGTTTTCAGTGGGGACTCAAAAAACATTTGGAGCGTTAGGTTATATGAAATTTAGGGCGGATACAAATATTTTTACAATTTATCATAAAATTATTTATTTAAAATTTACTCTTCTAACTTTTTACTGCTTATTATAAAATTTCAATAAGTCCTTTTGAGATTGAACTTCTTAAAAAAATAAATTCACAAAAAAAAAAACTTATATTATTTTTATAAAAAGTATTATAGAACACTCAAAATACAACTCATAATTTTCTCACTCTCAATAAACATTCTCACACAATATAAATATCTATAGGCTGTTTTAAGCACACTAGAAAGCTTTGATTCTTTTTTTTATTATTATTGTTTATGCTAAAACAAATAGAGAGGAGCTTTATACTTGCTCTTAATTAATCTAGACATACAAAGTGGTACAATTTCTTTAAATTAAAACCACATTAGTGTCCCATTCAGATAACTAATTACCATTTAAACCATAAATATCAAAACAAGCTTTGCCCCAAATTAGAAGCTTCAATAGGTTAGATTGATGAAATTTGAGTTATCTTTAATTGGGTTACTAAAAAACCAAAAATAAATTTATACTTATTTCAACACCTTCCTTAATCTTGTTTTGTGATACTAATCATATATTTTAACCTTACAAAGTCTTTTTGTTTGGGTGGCTTAGTGAATATGTCAACAATTTGATCTTTTTTCTTGTAATGCACTCCCATATAGTGATAACGAGTATTGATATGATTGCTTCGATTATAGAAAAAAGATTCTTAGACAAATTGCATAGTAAACATATGGAATAGTAGCTACATATTTAACATCACAAGTAGAAAGTCTAACATTTGATTTTTTCCTCAATATTCATATGAATGTTGTATCTCCCGTACCAAACACAAATTTGTTGATGGAGATCTAATATATGTGGGTGTATGCATGTGCAATTGTGTCTATTGTCTAAAATACGTATCACATACATATTTAATGCGGCGGCAGCGTAAAATTATATAATAAATAAATATATTAATCACATTAATATATTAATGAGATATAGAACTCATCGCAACGTGTAACGTTATACACGTATATCCTCGGAGTCCGCATGGAGACTAATTCACGAACAGTTTTAGTCACCAATACGATAGGCTTGATAAGTTAGAACAGCAGTCCGATATTCAACATTGAGTTTAACTCTTAAACTTTTAAGCTATATGTTTACCACTAATCATCTCTTAATTAACAAAACAATAGCTTATTACTATTTAATGGCTAGGCTAATAAGAGAACATAATCAATCACAATTTCAACACTTGAAATTAAAAAAAAAAAAAACAATTTCTTCATCTCTTTTGCTCACCCATGGCCGGCCACCATTTCATTTTGTTTCAACACAAAATGAAAATTTTGAAGCAAAAACTCAATTGCTTCTTCCCCACACACACTTTTATATATATATATATATATCATTTTCATTACAAAAAATATATTATATATTATAAAATGCCACATTTTATAAAAAAATATTATTATAATAAATAATAATATAATATAAAATAATTAGTGACAACTATAAAGTATTATTAAATATAATAATATTATATAATAAAATAATATATAATATAATATTTTATTGAGATATTTTAATTATTTAACAATTAAATAATCAATATGTTAAATAACTATTTTGCCCATTGTAAATAGTTACTAAGTCTACCCCTAGTGGGTTCCACCATATCCTACGTTTGGGTAAACTCAATCGAGAGTCCACAATGCGCCATGTGTCATTATACAATTAGTAAATAATAATTATTGACTAATTATTGTATTTAATACTTAAATACAGACACGCATGCATTTTCGTGGTATTACTAAATATTGCTGGATTAAACACTTTAATCCAACACGTTGTTCTAGTGCACAACAAATACACTCCATATTACTGTAGTCCCTAGGTCCATACCCGATTCGTCAAATAGAACTATTCCATGAGTCCATGAGTAATGCCCTATGCACACATCACAAATATTACAAAATAGCGCGTTGACCCAGACAAGTTGAGGTTACAATGCATATGTATAGTCCTTTCGTCATGATATCTTGGATGTGGGGGGATATAGATTATCGCCATTAAATTTTCTAGTGCTTATCCATGTTTTATCTTCAGACTCGTATCTCACTAAACAATATGTGCAAACTCCTTTGTCATATTGTTCTATCCTGATGGAACTCTTTCTCAGGATTAATACTTGTGGCCATAAGATTTTCTGAGATACAATCTCGAAGCATCTAGATATTTAACTCCGTATGAGAGCTTACGGATCCCATATATATACACCGGACTCCATAAGCATCAGACCATACCCAGCGATACCTAGCAGTCACACCATGAAAGGTCTGTGACATGCGTGGAACCAAAGTATGGTGAATCACTTACAAGCCCACTGTGGCACTCAGGTTAAAGAACCACGTATACTACTCAACTTGAGAGAACCCTATGTTGACGGCTTACATAGGATGTCTATCGAAGGTCTTCATAAGTCTGTCCCATATCCAGTCATAATTGGATACCCATATGTCAATACGAGCTCCAAGCTCAGTTAAGAATGACCATTTATATCCCATAGGTACGACATATGCTAATCTATAGATAAATGTATCCACCGACAGACCCGTATCGGTAGAAATAGATCAGGGACAATAATTTGAGAACATACTTGCATAACTAGCATTTCTTAGCACCCAATTGCAACTTTTGTAACTATGCAGTTACTGGTATATTCCCAGGTCTATGTCCCGTTATAGACAAGGCTCCAACTTTTAGATCTGCTGAGTATTATAAGCAGCTAACACTTAGTTGTACTAATATTTTTCATTTATATTTCTCAGTGTGGCTAACTGTAGGCCCTTATCTCAACTCCTTTAGATCGTACAATGTCTATAACGTTACATTGTATAATATCTTATTAATGGGTATTAACGATTTAATAAGAATGTACACTTATATAAATATACAAGCATATGTATATTCAAGAATGACATGTAAGTACCAACCCTAACAAAATTCAATAATGTACTTTGTATTATTTGAATCTCCAATCCAGTATCTATCATTATAACTAACAAACTTGTAATTATTAGAGAATGAAAAAAAAAATCAAAATCAATTGTACTTTTAATATAATAAATAATTCTTTTAGAAGTTTTGAAGTGAGTGATTGTTGAATTCTTCATGTTGCAACTTCTAATTCTAATGACATAATAAATGTCAAGTACTTGTATGCATGTTAAGTAGAGCAAGCTTCTAATTAAATTTTATCCTCCATTTTAAACTTGTTGAGAATCTTTCGTTGAGTAGCTTTTTTAAGAGATAAAGACACCGTCTTCTTTATATTTTGCTTCAATCCAAAAGTAGAATGACATAAGTCCAATATTAATTATCTCAAATTCTTTAACCATTACTTTCTTAACTCTACAAACATGTTTGGATTGTTTCCACATAATTAAGTCATTACTTTCTTTGTTTTGCTTCAATCCAAAGGTAGAATAACACAAGTCTAATATTAATTATCTTAAATTCTTTAACCATTACTTTCTTAACTCTACAAACATGCTAGGATTGTTTTCAAAAAATTAAGTCATTCACATACAAGCACACAATTAAGATATCTCTATTTTTGATCTTGATTGAGGGTATTTGGTGAAGCCATTCTTTAGGAAGTACTGGTCAATTCAATTATTCTATGCTCTTGGTGCTTATTTCAATCTTGAAAGGGCATTCTTTAATTTCAGGACCTTATATTCGTGTCTTTTGATCTCGTATCCTAATGATTGTTAAACATAAACTTCTATTTTGAGAAATCAATTTAATAATGCAGATTTGATATCCTTTTGATGAGTCTTCCACTTGTTTTATGTTGTCAAAGAAATAATCATCTTATAGTTTCTATGCAATATGCAAGCAACATGACAAATGCTTTATCGTAGTCAATACCCCCTCTTTGATTATAATTTTTTACACCTAGTCTCGCTTCGAATTTTTTAGTTTCTCCATTGGCATTCTTCTTTTCCCTGTAAATTACTATTCATTTATGTTGTTAATTTGCAGTTTGACACTGGCTCAAACTTATGTGGTATTGTAAGCAATGGCTAAGTGAAAAAGCTCACGCTCTTAAAGAAGAAGGCACCAGAAACTGTTTCCTACACTATTGCTGACGTGTGTTTAAGTTCTAATGGTTTGGAGAATTAATGAGTTGACTACAATAGCTAACGGTAAATGCTAATTTTTTTTTTATGTCAAATTTGAATTGTTGTGTTTGGACATATATAGTAAACAATAAAAAATTTAAGTTAAAATTTAAGAAAACTGAATTTGCTCTAATAAGTTATTTTATATACTTCTCCTTCTATGTTTTTGAGACTACCTATTACTCTTTTTAATGGAATAATCAGTCAATTTATAGTATAATTTTCTTTTTTGAAGTAACTTCAAAATATTATGTTAAAAAAGTAACAAAGTGTGAAAAAACTTGGAGGGTATCCTATAATAGATTCATCTATTATGTTGTTTGTAAATTATATTTAAACAAATTAAGAGGGATACAGCTTGAATTTATGCAAGTACGATTATGTATTTAACTAAAAATCAATTTTTCCGACTAAGAACAAGAAAATAAATTCGAATAATATAAAGAGATTATAATGCAACCTCTATTTAGGTAATTAGGTATAACATCTTTTATTTTTATTTTTCTTTGAAAATTATCTTATGTAATAGGTGTAGTTGGTTTAATTGATAAAATATTATTCAAGGTGTTCAAATTTCAAGTTACTTTCATTCAAATTGGCACTAAATCTTATTTTCATAGGCTAAAGTGACTGTAAAGTGTAAAAGCGTGTTTAATAATTCTATCAACAAAATAAATTAACTCCTTAACAAGAAAAGGAATCAAGGACTTGGATGAAGAAATATGAAAATAAGTACTTAAGTGAATTTATTTCCTTTTCTTTTTGCTAAATTTTTAGCAAACAATAAAGAGTTGATTTAAAAAACCCCAATTTTTTATAGCTCTGCCGTGGCAGTACTACACAAAGGGATAAAATGATGAATAAAAATCAATAACGATGAAAGCCCTCAAATACCGTTATTTTTAACATTATTATAAAATATAAGGTGACATATAACGACCGTCTTTAACTATAACTAATAATAATAATTCTTGAGGGAAAACCATCATTCACCTCCTAAGTTCTTTCATATATACTTTTTTTTTTCTGTTTCTTTTCTTTTTAATTATCCATTATCTTTTTGCAGGGAAGTAACTAATCATCTTTTAGTACCAATGTTTCCCCCTTAACTACCTAAAACGGGTAATAAGTAGTCTTAACAACTCAGAAGGGAAAGTGGTATATACGAAGAAACTTAAAGGAGTAATAGTATTTTTTTTTTTCAATTCTTGATGATGTACTAGTGTGACGAATCACATGCCGTGCCACCTAAGTTCTTCATAAAGCACACATAAGTTTTATTCTCAATACTATAATACAAACATTACATCATAACCATAATCGGACCCTAAAAGCTACTGTTAAAAAATTAGTAATTCAATAATTTTAGTTAAATAAAAATTAAAATAAATACTAAAATAGAGAGGCACAAAAAAATTTGAAACTTGAGAAACATGTATGCAGAAGATTAGGATATATGGGATATGAAGGGGGGCAGCGCCGCGGTGATGGGGGTGATAATGGCCAGCGCCGCGACACCCAAGAATGAGCTCCACGGCGCCAGTAGCATCAAGATGTTCGTTTTTGATCCAGATTTTAAATTTTTGGAAGTTTAGGATTTCCAAAACAAGTGAACTCTTACTTCAATAAGGAATAGGGTTAATAGGTACGAAATAAACCCTATATAAACACTTGTAAACTGATTAGTTGAGATTAATCATTAAGAGAGACTCTAAGAGAGAGAAAGAACTAGGTAGACACTAAGTGCTTGTGTGCGCTAGGATGGAACTGTTGTTTGGGTCATCATTGCTCATAGTAGAGTAAGGGTTCACTAAACATTAGATCATTTTTAGGGTTATTCATTGAGTTTTTCTTATAAAATCTCTAGGGAGTTAATAAGAGAGGTTAGGATCCTTTAACCCACCGTGAACGTAAGCAATTAGCCAAACCACGTAAGGTTGTATTGTACTTTTTTATATTCAGCTTTACATTTTTGGTATTTTTCTTAATTAATAAGTTATTCCGTTGCGTCAGGAGATTAGAGTTCTAAGTTGAACTTAAGATTATTCGCTTTAACCTTATCTTAAGAGGGAGAAGGGCGTTCTCTCCCTCAACAACTACCAACCGACTTGAGAAGCCGAGAATGCACCAGCAACCTAGTCCTTTCCCATTGAAAAAAAAACTAAGCATGACCTCCATCGAAACATTAGCAGAGGTACTTATTCCCCTCACATATATTATTAACTCTTTATTATAGGCAAACTTTATAATTGATTATATATGTTTGCCCAACTAGGACGATTTAGTAGTCTTAGGAGGATCTGGAACGTATTCCTCCAGCTTCCGAGAGCCATTCTCCAATTGAACCATGCCCTTATTCTCCACCGTCCACCAATTAGCTGGCACCCCATATTCAGTCTTCAAAAGATCTAAGTCTTTGTTACAAGTGCAATATCGCGATCAACCACCAAATTAAATTCATCATCCCCTTGTGTCCCTGCAACTCCTTTCAGATAATTCTCCAAATTATGTCGAACGGACAGAGACAAAGAAGGTATATCGGTTCTCGCATACGATGACTTAGCAGCGTCAATTTTTAACTCTTGTCCCACATCAAGGTAACCAAGTGGTGGAAGATTAGGAACAATATCGTCGGCGTTTCTTATGCGCAAGAGATGAAGATTGTCGAGTCCTTCAAATACAGTCTTAAAGGTGATGTCTCCAACGTGGGGCTAGCAAACACAAATGCTGTGACCATGCATTCGGTGTCTGAGCCTGTGGGCTTGTTATATCCATTGGCAACAATGTCGGCTGCATTCAATGTTGCAAGAGCTGAGCCCAGTTTATGGCCTATTATAGTTATACTGATTTCCTCGTCCTTGTATTTATCAACTAGTGTCCTAACCACGCCTAGAACTTGCTTATACAAGAAAACACATTACAACTTTAGAATATTGCTCATTTAGTGATAAACGTAACAACGTTGACCAATGATAATTCATTTAAGTGGTGATTGTCTTATTAGAGAAATTGTTAAACCGTTAGATTCATGCAAAGATTCGATTTTGAGTTCCAACATCAAACGAATCCCAACAGACCAAAACAAGCAAGTTTATTTGTATTTTTGACTTAATGCTGAATATGGCATAATGTAATTTATTTAGTTACTTAAATTTAAATCTTACTAATTTAATAAGAAGGTTAAGTTAATTTTGACTTCAATAGAAAAATCGAAATTTTATGGCTTTTTTTCTTAACACAGAAAATGGAGAAAATGATAGTATTAATTTCTTTTTATCAAAAAGCCCTTATCTAATTTATATGTTACTTCTATTTTCATATAAAACTTATTTCTTTTAATTCTTATTGATATCAATAATATATAATACGAATTATTATGTTCACTTTTATAATTAATGTATTTTAATTTACTTACAACTTAAAAAAATTATAAGTTATAAACAACTACAACAAAATTCATATTAACATTATTCCAATATCATTTGTATAATTTAATATTTTTTAATATATTTTTTTATTAATTTAACATTAAAAATTCATAAGGGCATAAATGTAGAATATTAGCTTTTGTTTTTTGAAAAAAAAAAGTTAGCACTTATTTTTAAATATTAAGCCAAAAAAAAAAACTAAAATATCATTTGTATTCAGTTATTTAGCTCAATTAAATTCTATTAAGAATTTTGTAAAAAAAATTAAACTCTTCCTAAATAAAAAAGATTCAGGCCAAGGATCAGGTGATCCCTAATAAGAATCATGATTGATTCTTAATATCATAAGCAAATTTTCAAATGTGATTTGTTGAACAAGAAATAAAAAACACAATTATTATTTCAATCAAATCATAATTAGCAAAATATTTCTAAGATCGTGTAATAATATGTATTTGATTTCTTTTTTTTATTCATTTTCATATATAAATAGAGTCTTTGAAGATTCATATGAATAAAAGTGATAGTTTCAATTTTTTGTCATATTTTAAATTTGTTCATGGTATTAGTTTCAATTTATTGTCATATTTTAAATTTCTTCATAAGTTTGAATATATTTTTAGAGTCATCTATGTATTTATATTAGATTAAATGTCATGAGATGATAGATTACCGTGAAAAATAGTTTTGGAGCATGTTTGGTTACTTGAGAGTGTACTTAAAAAACAAAATAGAGAGAGAAAAAGAAAAGAGAAAAAAAGTTCATGGGGATACTAAAAAAAATCATTTAAGTTGAATAATTTCTATGACAAGTTTGTAGAAGATTCTTATGATGTGTTTATAGGAAGAAAGATTCGAAAGATTCATGACAATATCATAAATAAAAGAATTCATGACATGATCATTGAATTCCTCCGTAGTTAGATCATAAGAAAATCTAAAACAAGATCACAAAGAAACTTGCAGCCAAAATTTAAAATATCAAGCTGGGATTATGTGTTTTGTTGAATAAAAAGAAATACAATTAATTGTTTTAATCAAATCATAATCATATTTCCACGGTCACGTAAGAATATATATTTTATTTCTTTCTTTTCTTTATTTGTTTTTTTTTGTTTTTTTTGTATATATAGAGCCTTTACAAAACTGATATGATTAAAAGTAATCATTATAATTTCTTATTAGAGACATTGAAATAGAGATCAAGATAGAGACTAAATCAAGAAATTAATTCAAAATAGAAACACGAGAGTTCGAATACATAGACTTCACTCTAATACCGTGTTCCTAAATAATCCAACCAAAAATTTTGAATTCTTAGATAAATGTTTAATATTAATATTAAAGATAAATTTAACATCTTGTTAAAAATAAAAGTCAAATTTAAAGTTATATAGCACTATATGGCTTTAAAGGTGAAGATATTAAGATACGCAATAGTTTATAACTTCAAATTTAAATATTTTTAGAGTGTGGTTGGCCATACTAGAACATTGAGTTTTAGTTTATGTTTAATAAGATAGAAATTTTTTTAAAAAAAACTAATTGCTCCCTGTCACTAGACAGTGTATGTGGTACTTGAGTTTGATGTTATGTAGATGGATAGAAAGCCATGTTCAACCATGGGAGGAAGAGGATCAATGGTGTCCCCAAATTGTTGATAAGAAATAAAAAATAATAATTGGTTTAACTAAATAAACATAGCAAAAACCATAAAAAGATTTATTAAAATACAAGAATTTCTTTGCTTAACTTAAGAATTGGCAGAAAGGATGACAACATTAACTGTCAAAAGACCATTTCTAATAATAAGATATAGTTTAAATTCACGACAGTTCACATGCTATAAACATTAGAGAGTTATTTTATTATGAACTCATAGATAACTTCAGTGCTTTTAGCATTATAAAAATTGGATTCCTCCCAAGCAAACTTCAGCAAGTTATAAGATTATATGGAGGAAGGCATATATTTGTCCTTAATATTGATACAATACCTTGTAAATGAACGGCTAAGTATGATAGATAACCTATGATCATCCCCGCTTACCATTACGTTGTTATTGTACCATATGACCAAAGAGTGGAGTTTGTAACTGAAAGATCAAGCTTTGAGCCTGGAGATTTCTTATTTCAATAATTACAAAATTATAGAGCTTAGAAGTATTATGATTGTATTAACTATGGCAGACCAAGGCTCGTTGAACAGACACCTTATATATCTATTTTCTTATGAACCGAACATGAACAATATATGCGATATTCAATACCTTGGATCTACCCTAGTACAGACACAAGTAGCTACTTTTCAGAGATCCGAGAATGAGAAGAGTTGAAGTAGCAATGCATTGAAGACTGTGCTAATGATTACGAAATGAATGATGAAATATACTACAATCTTAATACAACATAATAAAAAGACAAAAAAAGTTGGTAGAAGTTAGAAAAAGACAAAAAAAAAAGCTAATGGAAGAAAGAAAAAGTTAGTAAAAGCTAAAGGAAGACATCAAAAAAGCAAATAAGATAATAAAGTTAAAAAATAGTTAAAAAGTAAAATATTTAAAAGTATTAGTTGTTTGTTGTAATTATGAAATCTAGTTGGAATAGAAAAAAAAGCTTAACTACAAAAACCCTTGTAAACCTCTTTTGTAAAGTATTAGAGCTTATAAGAGCTTGTAAAATCCTAAAAAAAAGTAAAATAAAAAAAATTGTTCTCAAACAATCTCTCTTAATATTTTGTAGGCATAAAGATAATAAAAAAGAAGAATCTTTCTTTTAAATAAGTTTTCTTTATTTTACTTAATTTTTATTCATATTTTAGGATAAAAAGAAGTCTTACCTATATAACGAAAGTATAAATTTTTTGTTTAAAAATTATTTATAAAAGACAATCCTTGGTATTAAAAATTAAGGAGAATTATATTTTAATTAATTATTAGAACTAAGTAGAACTTCGGTTGTTCTAAAAAATATTTATGATTTTACAAAAAAAAAAATTCATTAGCCTAATTTGTTGAATATATATTTGATAAAAGGTTTTAAGGCATAATTAAAAAAAAAATTGTAAAATTCATATTTTAAAGCATAATTCAATAAATTTAAAAGGCCGTTTTAATTACAAAAACATGGAATAAGTAAACAACATGCATTAAAAAAAAAAAAATTTGAATGAGCGAATCAAAGAACCTTGTTAAATTTGCCGATGCACATTTCCTATCGGCAGCTCTGGAAAACAGAGAACAAAGTACAGGCACCTAGCTTTACACGGCCTTTAGCTGCAAAAGGTATGGGAAAAGAGGAATATAAATGAATGTAATGTTAAATTGTTTTAAATGAGAAGCATAAAACTTCATAGATTTTATATGAAATTTAATTAATTAAAAAATCGCCTAAGTTGATTATATTTCCTAGAGAAACACTTTCTCGTAAAGCAATATCTTCCAACGTCTTTAAAGCATTGGAATAGCAAATGCCAAATGTTATTCTCTTAAACTTGCAGTTTTAAAACTTAGTAACGTTTTAAGTTAAACTATATTGAAAATAAGAAATGGTTCATCATGTAGATTTCTTTAGTTTAGCTAAAGATACATATGCTTTCTATATTTGTTCTTTGCACTTAATCCTAATATTTTCTCAAATAGATACATATTATTATTAATTTCTGTATGATTAAGGTCTATTTTCTTAATCTTATTTATTAATTACTAAACCTATAAAGAAAAAAAAAAAACAGTTGCTGGTTCTAACTTGGGTTGGGTCGTTAACGAGTGAATCGGTCATGTACAAGGAATATGCAAACAACATGCAATGACAATGGTACTATTGAATGAGAAAAGGAAATAACCTTGAGTGGATGCCCATTCAGTCGGCATCTTTGGGAAACTGAGAAGAAAGTACAAGTACCTAGCTTTACTCGGCCTAAATTGAATGTAAGGTTTAATTGGTTAAAATGAAAAGCTCAAACTTTATTGATTTATATATTTGAAACTTAATTAATCCAAAAATAGCCTAAATTGATTATATTTTCTTGGGAAACACTATCTCCCAAAGCAGCAACTTCCACTTTCCTTTAAAACATTAGAAAACAAAAAAAAAATTATTCTTCTGAAATTGCAGCATTTTACTGAAATTTTACTAGCAAGTGTTTTATAATGTCATATGCTTTCTATGTTTGTACTTTGTAGTTAGTTCTTACATTTTTTTTGCTAACAGATACAAATTATTAATAAGTAGTGCTAAATTTTATTAGTATACAAAATTAATATCCCAATTAATGTATCACCAATAAATAATCACTTATCAGCTATTTGTTAACTTTTAATTTTTTTAATTGATATAGTATTTATGCAATATTATAAATACATTATATGTTAATTTATATTCCAATTATGTAAGCATAACATTACTAGTTATTAATGTGAAAAAGTTAATTAAAAATAATCGAAATATAATTTGAAAAACAAGCCAAGTGCATTGGGTGTATGAGAATTAAAGACGGATGCGAAAGAAAGTAAAAACGCAAAAGGTAATGCCTAGGCGTGGGAGTCACGGCACCAGGTTGTGAGTGTTGCAGCACCCAGACAAGAATACCCTAACGCCGCAGCGCCCAGCGAGGAATACGTTTCCCAATTTTGGTTTCAATTGTCACTTGCTTCAAGACTCCCTAAAATGACTCTCACACATTTAGGATTAACTTATGTCATCCTAAAGCCTATATAAATGCTCTCTTTTGGTTTGTAAATACATCTTAGTGATCAAACACAGATCTTTGTGATCATAACAATCTTTGTGATTCTTGTGAGAGAAACCCCTTGTTTACAAGAGAAAGTGATTTCTTTATGAGTCTTTCTTGTAAAAAGCATACTTTGTGAGTTCTTTGAGATTCAATAATAAGAGAGTGTGATTTTGATCCGCTGTAGACGTAGGTAAATTGCCGAACCATATAAATTCTGTATGTTATTTCTTTTACCTTTTTCTCTTTAATTTTTTAATTGCTTATTTCTGTATTATATTTCTTAGAATAATTATTCATTTGATTGCTTCTGCTTCAACAAACTAGTATTAAAGCTTGGTTATGAGTAAACATAACCACACCCAAGTATGAGGTAGAGAAATTCAATGGTACGAATGACTTAAATCTATAAAAGATGAAGGTTAAGGTGTTGTTAGTGAATTAATAGTTAGGCTCGGTATTAGAGGAGACTATACCTCCATCTAGTGAAGAAGAGAAGACGTTAGAGTCATCTAAGGCTGAAGCAGAAAGAATGGACATTCAAGAAAGAGCTCACAGCATAATTATTTTTTCATAGTGATGAAGTACTGGGGGAGGTAGTAGGTGAGACGATAGTAATTAGTCTTTGGAAGAAATTTGACTCCTTTTATATGCAAAATTCATTGGCCAACTGATTGCATATAAAGAAGAAGTTATATCAATTGTCCATGTCAGAGAGGACACCGATGAAAGATCATATAGATGTCTTCAACAAGATCATTTTTTATCTTGAGTCCGTCAACATCAAGATAGAAGATGAAGATAGGGTGATTATTTTGCTGAGTTCACTCCTCAAGAATTATGAGAGCTTTGTTGATACATTACTCTACGGCAAAAAGAGTTTAACAATGAGTGATGTAAAATTATCATTAAACTCAAAGTTATTAAAAAAGTAGATTGAAGACAAAACAGAAAGTCTATTTGTAAGAGAAAAGCCCTCATATAGATCTGAAAGAAAAAATGGCTCAAGATCAAAGTTCAGGACTCATAGGAAGTGTTATTACTTCAAGAAAGATGAGCACTTTATAAAGGACTATTCGGAGAAAAAAACATAAAAAAAGAAAAGAAACCAGATGCTATACTTGCCTATAATGATGGCTACGACAGCGCAGAGACTCTAGTCACTACTAATGGTAAGAATACTAAATAATGAGGTTCTACATTCTGGTTGTTCATTTCACATGTGCCCACATAAGTCTTGGTTTATAGATTTTCATCCCATTTATGATGGTAAGGTGTTAATGGATAATGATATTACTTGTCAAATAATGGGAATTAGTAGTATTAAATTTAGGTTGTATGATGGGCGAGTGAGAGAATTGATAGATGTTAGGTATGTTCCTAACTAAAAGAAACTTGATCTCACTAGAGACTTTAGGCCAGAATGGGTGTTCCACTGGATCGACGGAGAAGTTTTGAAAGTATTGAGAGGTTCCGTGGTGGTAATGAAAGAAGAAAAGTACAAAGGCATTTATATGCTTAAAGGTGAAATTGTAAGAGGTTCTGCATTATTTTTTATAGATGATGAAAATATGCAAACCAAGTTATGACACCTTAGATTGGCATACCTAGGTGAAAAAAAAATCCTGAATGAATTATTTAGTCAAAAGGCATTTGGTGAGGATAAGTATTGGTGCTGTGTGCGGGTGCATCGTGTTACGGGAGTGAATTTGTGTATTTTAATATTTTAATACGTTTGCATGTCTCACAAGCAAAGTACGCGCAAAAAAAATAAAATACACAAATATATATATTTTATTACATTAATAAAATAAGAAATTACCCTTAAAGATAATTTGAAGTAATTTTTGTTTTCGAAGTTTCACTTTAAAGTGATCCCACAAGTAATTTTAATTCGAAACTCTGGTAGGATTACAGAATTAGAATGATAGCATTTAATTTTAGTAGAGACTTTTTATTAAAACAACTCTTATTTCAAATTTTATCTCCCAAACTAATAACTAATATTTATTCATCTGTCTATCTATTTAAGCACGTTAACACTTAACATGTGCTTCATCCAAATTCTACTTCCCTTAACAAAAGAAATAGCCCATTATTTATAGACCATGCGACCACGCATTCAAGCCAATTGAAATTGTTTCAGTGACAATTTAATTTAAGCATGAGTTGTCAACAAACTTGCTTCTTCCTGCTTCAATTTATGCTTAGTGGCTAGACAATTTTTTAGGCAAATGAATAAGAAGTCAGTGGCAAACGAATTTGCCACCTTTTATTTTAATTTCATTCTACAATTGGTTTTCATTTTAATTCATTAATGGCCAACGAAAAAAGAACAAATTACAAATGTCTTTTATTTAAAGCCAATTGTATTAAAAGAAATGGAAATGATACTATTTAAATAAATGAATCAGTTCACTTTAATACAAAGAGACGAATTTTTAAAATTAAATAACGTAATAATTATTTTATTTAAAAGATAGTTATATTTATTAATACTTTAATTAGTATTTATATAAATTATTGGCACAAAATGAAACATACATTAGGTAGATTAAAATGTCAAATCTTATTTGACACAATTTTAAGTTTAACACTTAAACTTTAATTACTCTCCGATAGACCTTGAAATAATTAAATAATTAATTAATACAAGTTAAATAAAATAATAATTATTTTATTTAAATAGTAACTATATCCACCAATGCTTAATTTAATACCCATACAAATTATTAGTACAATTTGAGACATACACTAAGTAGATTAAAATATTAATTCTTACTTGACATAATTTTAGGCTTAACACTTAAACTTTAACTACTCCCCGAGAGACTCTGAAATAAATAAGTATTTTTTAAAAAACTTTTCGAATCAAATAATTTAATTTAGTATACTACCCACGTGTTCAATGTGTACACTTCATATAATGAGACTTCTTAGGTTCAAATCCATTTTGTCTCAAGGAACATTTTCGTAAGTTTATAACTGAGGCCCCGGACACACGTTATGAATAATACAAAATAGTGACTTAAACAATACAAGTTGAGGTTAATCTATATTCGTACAATTCCTCCATCATTAATATCCTGAAAGAGTGGAGACATAGATCAACACCGTCAAATCCCCTATTACTCAACTATAAACTTATCTCTTTTTATTCGTATTCCAATAAATAATATACGCAAATTCCTTTGTATTATTATTTACTCCACAAGAAACTCTTTTACAGGTTAAATGCTTATGGTCATAAGACTTCCTAGATTACAACCTTAAAGCACCTGGATATTTAACTCACCCATATGAGCTGACGAATCCCATATCTACACACATCAGACTCTATAAGTATCGAACTATACCCAGCAACACCCAGCGGTCAAACTATGAAAGGTTTCTGACATGTGTGGAACCTAAGAATGGTGATCAGTCACAAGCCCACAGTGGTGCTCGGGTCTAGAGACCACAAATACTACTCAACTCGAGAAGACCCTCTACTGATGGATTTATGGAAAATCTATTAGAGGTTTTAATTGAGTTTGGTTCAGTATCTAGTCTTTACTAAATACATGTATATCCATACGAGCTTCCACTAAACTCATAGTTTGCTAAGATTAACCATTTGGATTATCTAAATATAGACATACACTGATCTATATTAATCGATTCCATTTGATAGACCTTGCTTCAGTAGAAATAAATCATGAACATTTAATTTGAGAACATATTTGTACAATGACATTTTCTAGCAACTCTTGCGACTATGTCATTGTTAGTATATGTTGGCGGGGATCTAAGACACGTGGGTGTATACATGTGCAAGTGTGTCTATTGCCTAAATACGCATCATATATATATTTTACGCAGTGGAAGCGTGTAAATTAAGCAATAAACACAATAATTAAATATATTAATCCTCTTAATATATTTATAGGATAGAGAACTCACATCAACGTGTAACGTTATACACGTATTTCTTCGGAGTTCGTATAGAGACCAACTCGTGGACAGTTTTAGTCACCAACTCAGTGGACTTGGTGAGCTGGAACAGCAGCCCTATATTCAGTAGCGAGTTTAACTCTTAAACTCCAAAATAACCGGTGTGTGTTTTTTTATCCTTTTCTCTAAAAGGATAAAAAATGAAGAATTTGAAGTAATCTACCATTGCTTCAATTGAAAACATAGAGAAAAATAAAACAATTTCTTCATCCATTTTGCTCTCCTATAGCTAGCCACCATTTTATTTTATTTCAACACAAAATGAAATTTTGAAGCAAAAACTCAATTGCTTCTTCAGCGCACATACTTATATATATATATATCTCATTTTCATTAAACAAATATTATATCTTATAATATTATAAAATGCCACCTTTTATAGAAAAGAAATATTATTATAATAAATAATAATATAATATAAAATAATTGGTGATAACTATAAAGAATTATTAAATATAATAATATTATATAATAAAATAATATATAATATAATATTTTATTTGAGATATTTTGATTATTTAATAATTAAATAATCAAAATAAAAAATAACTATTTTGTCCCTCATGAATAGTTATCAAGTTTATCTCTTAGTGGGTCTCACCAAATCCCACACTTTGATAAACTCAACTGAGGGTCTACAATACACCACATATCATAATACAATTAGTAAATAATAATTATTAACTAATTATTGTATTTAATACTTAAATATAGATACCCACGCATTCGCGTGGTTTTGTTGAATATTGCTAGAGTAAATAATTTAATCTTGCACGCTGCCCCAGTGCACAACGAGTACACTCTATATCGCGAGACTCCCTAGGTCCTACGCCTAATTCGTCAAATGAAACTATTCCATAAGTTTGTGAGCAATGTCTCACGCACACATCACGGATATACAAATTAGCGCGTTGAACCATACAAGTTGAGGTTACAACGCATACATATAGTCCTTTCGTCATGATATCCTGGATGTGCTAGGGATATAGATTATTATATCAAATCCCTTTGTGCTCATCCATATCCTATTTTCAGAATCGTATCTCACTGAACAATATGCGCAAACTCCTTTGCTATATTGTTCTTTGCGCATATTGTTCTACCCTGACAAAACTCTTTCCTGGGATGGTTGCTTTTGGCCACAAGACTTTCTGAGATACAATCTCGAAACATCTGGATATCTAACTCTATATGAGAGCTGACGGATCCTATATTTGTACGCACCAGACTCCATAAGCATTGGACCATACCGAACGACACCCAGTAGTCACACCATGAAAGATTTATAACATGCATGGAACCAAAGTATGGTGCATCACTTACAAACCCACTGTGGCACTCAGGTCAAAAGACCACGCATACTACTCAACTTGAGAGGACCCTCCGTTGACGGCTAACATTGGATGTTTATCAAAAGCCCTCGTGAGTCTGTCTCATATCCAGTTCTAACTGGATACTCATATGTCAATACGAGCTCCAAGCTCACGGTCGACTAGAAAAGACCATTTGTACCTTATAGGTATGACATATGCTGATCTATATAAAAAAGTATCCACCAACAGACCTGCATCGGCAAAAATAGATCAATGACAATTATTTTAGAACATACTTGCACAACTAGCATTTTTTAGCACCCGATTGCAACTCTTACAACTATGCAGTTACTAGTATATTCCCAGGTCTATGTCCCATTACAGACAAGACTCCGACTCTTGGATTTGCTGAGTATTATAACAAGCTAACACTTAGTTGTGCTAACATTTAACAATTATATCTTTTAGGGTAGCTAATCATGAGCTCTTATTTAAACTCCTTTGGATCTGATCCGAACTCCTTCAGATCTTACAATGTCTATAATGTTACATGCATAATATCATATAAATAGGTATTAGCGATTAAATGAGAATGTACACTTGTACAAATACACAAGTATATATACATTCAGGGATGGCAAGTAAGCACCAACCGTAACAGTATATTCTTGGGTCTTTGTCCTATTTCAGATAAGGTTCTAACTCTTTAGACCTAATTTGAACTCTTTCAGATCAATATAATATCTGAAATGTTACAAGCATCTTATCTAATAAAATTAATTGGCGATTTAATGAAAATTTATTTATTACATAAGTATGAAAATACAATATTCATACAAAATTAGGATAGCACATGAGCACAAATCTCAACAACTCCCACTTGCTCTAGTGTCATTCGTAGTGGTATCTAACACCTAATGATTTCACATGTTTCTCAAACACCTTTGGAGTTAAGGCCTTAATGAGTGAGTCCGCTACATTATTTATAGAATCAACTCTATAAAATACAACATTTCTACGAGCCAAGATCTCTCTAACAATGTGGTATTTTCTCTTTATATGATTAGATCTCTAGTGTGCTCTAGGCTCTTTTGCTTGTACAATGGCCCCGTTGTTATCGCAATATAATGGGATAGGATCCACGAAACTTGGGACTATACTAAGTTCTGTGACAAACTTCTTTATCCACATTGCAGCTTTAACTACTTTTGAAGCTGCAATGTATTCTGCCTCTATGGTAGGATCAGCTGTGGATCCCTGTTTGACACTCTTACAACTTATGGCGATGCCATTGAGAATAAACACATATTCAGATGTAGACTTTCTATTATCTGGATCAGCCTGGAAGTCTGAGTCAGTGTACCTTTTTACCTGTAAGTCATTTTCTCTATATATGAGAAACTTATCCTTTGTACCCTTAAGGTATTTAAGGACATGTTTGACTGTCATCCAATGGCTGTCACCTGGATCAGACTGGTACTGGCTCGTAACACTTATAGCAATATTGATATCAGGTCTCGTATACATTATGTTATATATTAAGCTTCCAACAGCTAATGCATAAGGAATATTAGACATTCTAACCCTCTCATCTTCTTTCTAAGGACACATTTTTTTCGAAAGATGAATGGCATGTCTAAAAGGTATATTAACTGTTTTATAGTTACTAAAACGGTTCTTTCCAAGACACTATTAATATACGAAGATTGAGAGAGTCCTATGAGCCTCGTAACTCTATCTCTATAAAGCTTTATACCCAGTATATAGAAAGTCTCTCTCAAATCTTTCATGGAGGAATTCTTAATAAGGTAACTTTTTACTTACTGTAATATACCGATATCATTTCCAATGATCAGTATGTCATCTACATAAAGAATTAAGAAGACAACCATGCTCCAACTAACCTTTTTATACACGCATGCCTCATCTTCATTTGTTATGAAATCAGACTTTCTAATTATCTTATCAAAATGAAGATTTCAGCTTCGAGAAGCTTGCTTAAGTCTATAAATAGACTTCTTCAGTTTGCATACAAAACCAGAAGAAAGGCTAGATGTAAAACATTTAAGCTATTCTATGAATATCTCTTCATCGAGATATCCATTCAAGAACGCCGTCTTTACATCCATCTACCAACTTTCAAAGTCATAGTGTGCAGCAATTGCTAATAAAATCCTTATTGACTTAAGTATCGCAACTAGAGCAAAGGTTTCCTCAAAATTGATCATTGGTCGTTGAGTATAACTTTTTGCTACCAAACGGGCCTTGAAGGTCTTTACCTTCTTATCGGGCCCACGTTTCTGCTTGTAAACCCATTACAAGCAATAGAAATTATTCCTTCAGGAAGCTCAACCAAGTCTCAGACTTGATTTTAATGCATAGAGTCAATTTTGGATTTTATAGCATCCTGCCATTTTTTTGAATCAATATCTATTATTGCCTCTCTGTAGGTTAAAGGATCATTTTTTTCCACTAAACAAATCTCAGAGGTACCTTTAGGTATCATATCATACCTTTCAGGTTACCTCGATATTCTTTGTGACCTACGTAGAGGGTATGTAAAATGTAATTTGCTCGATTGAGCCTGTGGTTCCATCTTTGGTTCATTTTGATTGAGTTTATCAAGATCAATCTTTCTACAATCCCCATGATCCATGAGAAATTATTTCTCTAAAAAAGTGGCATTCTAAGCAACGAACACATTTTGTTCCTCATGATCACAGAACTAGTATAGTTCATGGGATAACCAATGAACCGATACTTGTACCCTATGGGTGCAAGTTTATTCTGTTGTGTAACTTTTACATAAACATGATAACCCCAAATTTTAAAATATTTAAGACTTGGATTCCTTCCAATCCATATCTCATAAGGAGTGGAAGGAACGGCTTTAGACAGAACTCTGTTCAATACATAAGCAGCAGTATGTAGAGCATAGCCCCAAAGATATTCAGGAAGATCAGTGAAACTCATCATCAACTAGACCATATCTAATAAAGTCTGATTCCTCCTCTCTGAAACACCATTGTGCTGCGAAATAGCTGGAGGACTATACTGAGCGAGAATTCCATTCTCCTTTAAATAATTTAGAAATTCACTGCTTATGTATTCACCGCCTCGATCTGATTGAAGGCATTTGACATATATACCAGTTTGTTTTTCTACTTCAAGTCTATATTCCTTGAACTTTTCAAATGTTTTAGACTTGTGTCTCATAAGAAACACATAACTATATTGTGACAAATCATCAATAAAGGTTACAGAGTATTGAAATCCACCCATAGTAGCGTGATTTATTGGACCACATACATCACTATGTATAAGTTCTAATACACCAGTGGCACGGTGTCCAACACCAATAAAAAGAGATTTGGTCATCTTTCCTTGAATATAAGATTCATAAACTGGATAAGGTTCTATAGTTAAATCAGGTATTTGATTATCCTTAACCAGATTGGATAAGCGTCTAACCCCTATATGACCCAATCTCATATGGCATAATTCTGTTTCATTCAAAACATAATGACCATTAATTAACTGATAATCAGCTATCAAAACATTATGCATATCATATAAACATAAGGAACGATTCCGTATATACATATGATAACCCTCACTATCAAGTATAGAAAGAGATATTATTTGTCTTAAAATACAGGGTACAAAAAGATAGTTATACAACACTATAGTTCTATTACATAAGAGATGTAAATCAAAAGGTCTCACAGCCTCTACCTGAAGGAAATCTCCATTTTCAATACTAAGTTAAATCTCTCTCGGCTGCAACAGTCTAACTTCCCTCAGACCCTACAACATATTACAGATGTGAGAAGGAGAAACAGTATCTAATACCCAGTTAGAATTAGCATCATATGCTAAAGAAATATCAATAATAGGTAAACATATACCTGAGGGATTATTCTTTATTAAGGTAAAGTATCTTTAAAAATTTCTCTTCCAATGTCCTTTCTCACTATAATGGAAATATTTTTCTTTTATCTTTCTTCTGTGGTTTGGCTTGGGTCGCCTTTGATGACCAATCTTGGGTGCCTACCTCACCTTCTTTTTCTTCTTTTCTTTAGGCTTCCCAGAAGCCCTAAGAACAGAAGATGAAGCACTCTTAACAAAGAAGGACAATCTCACTTTGTTCATGTCCTCTTCTGCTGTCTTCAATATATTATGAAGTTCAGCATAAGATGAGGTCATTCCCTGCATATTAAAATTCATTATGAACTGTCTAAAAGACCCTAGAAGTAACTGGAGAATCAAACTATTCCCCAAACTTTTGTTCAGTGTAATGTCCATCATCTCCAATCTCTCGATTATAGAAATCATATTGAGGACATGGGGACCGACTGGACTGCCCTCAAAAAGTCTACACTGAAAAAATGATTTAGCAACCCTATATGCCTCAATCTGAGGACGGTCGCCAAATAGCTCATTCAGATGGAGCATAATGCTAAAAGCATCACCTATATGAGTATGTTCTCTCTATAAAACTATAAATATAGAGGCAAGGATGTAAGATTTAACTTTTAAATCATCATCCAACCATTTCTGATAAGTCACCTTCTCCTTTAGGGTGGCTTCATCAAAAATTCTTGTGGGCATACATTGATCTATCACATATCCAAGTTTTTTAGAATTGAGAACAATTCTCAAATTCATCAACCAGTCTCTATAGTTTTCCGTGCCTTTAAGTTGGTTCGCATCCAATATGCGTGCCAGCAGATTAGATGAAGTCATTTTATCTTCACAAAAGAAAATAAAAGATGTTAGCAGAAAATAAATATTTCAATCACTAATATTCATTTTAGACTAAGGATATAATCAAATTATAGATTTTTTTAAATCTAGAAATACCTTCCCACTGCATTATATAATCCCTTAAATCTCTCAAAAAGGAAAACAACAAATTTAAACTGTTTAAATTGTACAGCATAAAGTATATCCATTTGGCATTTTACTCAGGCTTCACGCTTTAACAATATTGGCCATTGTAAAATCCAAAAGGTAGACAACTCTTGCTAATTGCATTTTATACAACTCTTATCATTGATCCTAAATACACCTTATCCTTACGCTTTAGTAATATTAGATAAATGTATTTTAGATTAACTTGTCAATAATCAAATATATATTATTAATACTACCCTTACGCTTTAGTAATATTAGGCAATACGTTCGCATATATTTGCCTCATCTTATGTTTAATTGGCATAGTCAAAATCACACCGACAAAAATCCTCACGCTTTAGCAATATTGAAAAACACTGATATAACCTGACTAATACTATATTGACAAGAAGGATCAACATGTAACATTATCTCATAATGGTACACAATTAAATCTGATTAAAATAGATTACTTAATTCTATTCCCATCTCATAGGGTCGTGATTCTTAATCACATATTTATTTTGTGCAAACACAACTAACCCCCACCAGTAGGGCTCTTATTTAGTTACCAGCAAAAATAAATGGCCCACAATATTTATTACAATTATAACAATTATAAATTGCAACAAATAAACTATTTATTTTCAAACTCTAAAAATAATAATAATAATATTTGGAGTAACGAACGTAATTAAATTACACAATGTACATTCTAAATATAAGCACACAACGCGTTGCTCTGATACTATTTTTGTTGGTGTTGTGTGCGGGTGCACTATGTTACGGGTGAATTTGTGCATTTTAATATTTTAATACGTTTGCATGTCTCACATGCAAAGCATATGCAACAAAAATAAAATACACAAATATATATATTTTTTTATTACATTAATAAAATAAGAAATTACTCTTGAAGACAATTCGAAGTAGTTTTTGTTTTCGAAGTTTCACCCTGAAGTGATCCCGCAAGCAATTTTAGCTCGCGACTCTAATAGGATTGCGGAACTAGAATGGTAGCATTTAATTCTAGTAGAGACTTTTTACTGAAACAACTCTTGTTTCAAATTTTATCTCTCAGGCTAATAACTAACATTTATTCATCTGCCTATTTATTTAAGCACGTTAACACTTAACATGGATCTTGTCTGAATTCTACTTCCCTTAACAAAAGAAATAGGCCATTATTTATAGACCATGCCGCCGCCCATTTAAGCTAATTGAAATTGTTTAAGTGGCAATTCAATTTTTTAAAAAACTTCTCGAATTGAACAATTCAATCCAGTGCGCCACTCACGTGCTCAACGCGTACACTTCATATAGTGAGACTCCTTAGGTTCAAACCCATTTTGTCTCACGGAATATTTTTGTAAGTCTATAACTGTGGCCCTATACACACGTTATGGATAATACAAAATGGAGATTTAAACCATACAAGTTGAGATTAATCTATATTCATACAATCCCTTAATCATTAATATCCTGAAAGAGTGGAGACATAGATCAACACCATCAAGTCCCCTATTACTCAACCATAAACTTATCTCTTTTGATTCGTATTCTAATAAATAATATACGCAAATTTCTTTGCAATATTATTTACTCCACAGGAAACTCTTTCCCGAGTTAAATGCTTATGACCATAAGACTTCCTAGAATACAACTGTAAAGCATCTGGATATTTAACTCACCCATATGAGCTGACGAATCCCATATCTACACACACCGAACTCTATAAGCATCGAACTATACCCAGCAACACCCAGCGGTCAGACCATGAAAGGTCTCTGACATGTGTGGAACTTAAGTATAGTGATCACTCATAATCCCATGGTAGTACTCGAGTCTAAGGACCACAAATACTACTCAACTCGAGAAGACCCTCCACTGACGAATATATGGAAAATCTATTAGAGGTCTTAATTTAGTCTAGTTCAGTATCTAGTCTTTACTAATTACATGTATATCTATACAAGCTTCAACTAAACTCATGGTTTGCTAAGATTAACCATCTAGATTATCTAGATATAAACATACATTGATTTATATTAATCGATTCCATTTGATAGACCCTGTTTTGGTAGAAATAAATCATGAACATTTAATTTGAGAACATATTTGCACAATAACATTTTCTAGTAACTCTTGCAATTATTTACAGCTATGTCATTGTTAGTATATTCTTCGGTCTTTGTCCCATTTCAAATAAGGTTCTAACTGTTTAAACCTAATCCGAACTCTTTCAGATTATATAATATCCGAAATGTTACAAGTTTCTTACCTAATAAAATTAATTAGCAATTTAATGAAATATTTATTTATTACATAAGTATGAAAATACAATATTCATACAAAATTAGGATGACACATGAGCACAAATCCAAATAATAAGTTCTAGTCATTAGAGTTTTATGAGCATTATATGCTTGGAAAGCACATAGGGTGAGATTTAGTATCGGCTAGCACAAGACTACGGGGACTTTTGACTACATACACTCAGACCTTTGGGGATCAGCTCAGATAGTACTCATTGTGGTGCTAGGTATTTTCTCAGTTTGATTGATGACTATTCAAGAAAGTTGTGGGTTTATATGTTGAAGAGCAAGGATCAAGTGTTTAATGTGTTCAAGACTTGAAAGGCTCTTGTTGAGAATCAGACTGACAAAAGGGTGAAGAGACTAAGAACTGACAATGGCCTCGAGTTTTGCAATAAAGAGTTTGATGGATTTTATGCCAAGCATGGGATTGCAAGGTATAAAACGGTAAGATCAATACCACAACAGAATAGCATAGCTGAGATGATGAATAGAACCTTACTTCAAAAGGTTAAATGCATGCTTACCAATGCAAAGATGTCTAAGGCATTTTGGGGAGAAGCTATCGTGACTACAGCCTATTTGATAAATAGAAGTTCCTCCTCAATAATTAACTTCAAAACGCTAGAAGAGAAATGGTCTGGTAACTCTCCTAAATATGACTACCTCAGAATATTTTGTTGCCCTGCCTTTGTCCATGTTAAGGAGAAAAAATTGGAACCTAGAGCTATCAAATAGGTATTCATAAGGTATCTATAAGGAGTAAAATTATACAAGGAGTTATGTAAAGAGTTGACACCACCAAGCAGTATTATTAGTCATGACGTGACGTTTGATGAGATGATTATATTGAAAGCCTTCTAAAAAGATAAGAAAGAAGAACCTATGTCCAAGGAAGACTCAGTACCCGAGTCAATAGAAGTTGAAGTGGAGCCTAAGAATAGATCGAATTTGCCCCCAAATCAGCACTTCAAAAAAGTGATCCTTAAAAATGAACCAAGAACACTGGCTAGTTCTTCCATGTCCACCCAAGGAAAGACTAAGACTCATAAGATGGAACTTGAAGAGTACCAGTTAGCCAGACACAGGTTAAGGAGAACGATTAACCCACCAATCAAGTATGCATAAGCATATTTAGTTGCTCATGATTTTAATTCTACTTACACTCTTGAATTTGATGGGCCTAGAACATATGGTGAGGCTATGAAGAGTGAAAATAAAAAAGAGTGGCAGCAGGCCATGGAAGAAGAGATTAGTTCTTAGGAAGACTAATACTTGGAAGTTAATAGAAAGATCTAAAAGAAACTAATTAGGTGCAAGTGAGTGTATAAGATGAAGGAGGGGATACCAGGGATAGAGCCTACGAGATTCAAGGCTAGGTTAGTTGTACAAAATTTTACTCAGAGAGAGAAAATTAACTTTAATGAGATATTTTCTCCAGTCGTCAAGCACACATCCATTAGGATTTTGTTAACCATATGTGCAAACTTTGATTTACATCTAGAGTAAATGAATATAAAGATGGTTTTTCTGCATTGAGAGCTTGCAGAAACAATTTATATGGTATAACCATAAGGGTATAAGGAGCCTAGAAAAAAAATAATCATACTTGTTTGCTAAAAAAGTCGTTATATGGGTTAATGCAATCACTTAGATAGTGGTATAGGAGATTTAATGAGTTTATGATGGCTTGTGGTTTTAGTAGGAGCAAGTATGATGGATTTGTGTACTTGAAGAGCTTAAGTTGTGGGATTATGTATTTGCTTCTATACGTCAATGATATATTGATCGTATGTAAAAGCATTTAAGAGATACAGAAACTCAAGAAGCAGTTGAGTGGCGAGTTTGAGATGAAGGATTTGGGAGCAGCAAAGAAGATATTAGGTACGGATATTGTGGGGGGAAAGAAAAGATGTTATCTTCTTGTCTCAACAGTGATATATACTCAAAATTCTAGAGAAGTTTGGTATCTAACGCAAAGGCTGTCTCTACTCTTTTAGCCATGCATTTTAAACTTTCAGCAACACAGTCGCCGACATTTAAATAGGAGAAACTGCAAATGAGTAAAGTACCTATGAAGCACTGTAGGTAGCATCATGTTTGCAATGGTTTGCACAAGACTAAACATAGCACAGACTGTAAGTGTAGTGAGTAAATACATGGCAAATTAGGGTAAGGATCACTGGCTTGCAGTGAAATGAATTTTGAGATATCTTAAGGGATGTCAAATCACGGGTTGATGTATAAAAGAGATGAAGATAGAAGTGTAATGTTGAGAGGATATGTAGACTCAAATTATGCAGGTGATTTAGACAAGAGAATATCGTTGATGGGTTACCTATTCACAGTGTTTAGGTGTAGTGTGCATTGAAGATCTATTCTATAACATGTGGTTGTACTATCTACCACAGAGGTAGAGTACAGAGCTATTGAGGAAGCTATTAAAGAGGCCGTGTGGTTGAAAAGTATATGCGCAGAGGTAATGACTACTGAAGATATGAACACCAGTGTGTATTGTGATAGCCAGAGTGCCATACACCTAATCAAACATCAAGTGTTTCACGAAAGGTCTAAATAAATTGATGTACGGCTTTATTATATTCGAGAGATTGTTCAAAGTGGTGAAGTTAGTCTAACAAAGATAACATTGTCTGAAAATTCTGCTGACATATTGACTACGCCACTACTCTTAGTTAAGTTCATTTTATGTAAGAACTTAACCGAAGTCACTACTATGTGAGGGTGATCGAAGATGCGAAGATGAGAGATCGAGATACTTTATGAATAATTTTGAATCAAAGAGGGAATTTATAAGAAAGGTAATTAAAAATCATCGGGATATGATTTAGAGAACAAGCCAAGTCCATTGGGTGCACGAGGATCAAAGATGAAAGCAAAAAGAGGCAAAAAAGCAAGAGGTAGTACCCAGGCATGGGCACTACGGCACCAAGTTATGGGCGCCGCAACACGGGTATATAGCATATAGAAAGAAAAGTTGAATTAGACTTATCAATCAAAGAATCTTATTTTAGGGCCTAAAATAGAACCTAAGCGCCGCGGTGCCCAAACGATAATGTCCCAGCACCGTGGCGCCCAGCATGGAATAAGTTTTTCAATTTTGGTTTCGATTCTCACTTACTTAAAGACTCCCTAAAATGACTCTCACACATTTAAAGTTAATCTAGGTCATCGTAAAACCTATTTAAAGACTTTCTATTGACTTATAAACACATTTTAGGGATCAAACACAAATTTTTGTGATTATAGCAATCTTTATGATTTTTAGTGAGAGAAACTCGTTGTTTGTAAGTGAGAGTGAATTCTTTGTGAGTCTTTCTTGTAAAATGCATACTTTGTGAATGGCTTGAAATTTAATAATAAGAAAGTGTGATTTTGATCCGCCGTAAATATAGACAAATTGTCGAACCACGTAAATTCTGTGTTATTTTTTTTACATTTCTCTCTCTCTAATTTTTTAATTACTTATTTCTGCATTATATTACTTAAAATAATTAATCATTTGATTGCTTTCGCTTCAATAATTACTTCAACAATTAATTTATGCAATACTATAAATATATCATACGTTAATTTGTATCCTAATTATATACGCATCACATTACTAACTTTTAATTTATGTACGATTAAGATTTATTTTTTAAATATTATTTATGAATTGCCAAATTTTATAAATTATATTTGTGTACGTAAAACTGTAAAATCTTATATAGAGCTTGTTACACCAAATGTATAATTATTTTTGTCTTGTGCAATATGTTTAATAGCAATTGCAAATTTTCCTACAAACCAGTATTTCAATACTATAAGTGCAATATAATCAACATCATATGCTTATTTATTTTATTGGCCTTTGTATATTAACACATTTGATATTTAGGTCAACTCATTTGTGTAAAAAAAAATTTTTAAAAATTATACCAAGTATAAGTCAAATCCTTGCAGTCTCTTTATCTAAACGGGAGAAATTTAAACTTCAAATCTCTTATACCAATTTAAGAAAGACTTTATCATTAAAAAAACAAAGAAGGAAAGTATACAAAATAACTTATAAGATAATTTGTAAAGAAAAAATAAATATAAAAATAACAATAAAAAGATGTTATGCCTAATTACCTAAATAGAAGTTGCATTATAATCTCTTTATATTATTGTAATTTATTTACTTTTTCTTAATGGGAAAAATTACATTTTTAGTTATTTACATAATTTTATTTTCATAAATTTTTATTATACCTAATTCACCAATTCTTAAATATAATTTTCAAACTTAACAAAATAAATGAATCAATTATAAGTTGTTCCTCTAAATATTTTCATAATTATCACTTTTTATTTTTTAAATTATTGATTTTCTTTTTTTTTTTGTTTGGGGAGTTTTTGAAACGAAAATTATACTAAAAATAGATTAATTATTCTCTTCAAAAAATATAATAAGTAGTTTTAAAAAATAACTTATAAGAGCAATTTTAGTTTTCTCAAATTAAACTTCAATTCTTGACCATTTACCGCATATATGTCTTAACCAACGGTTCAGATTTGACATCAAAAACTAGCATTTACTATTTAACTATTATAGTCAACTGGCAGAATCTCTAAAGCATTAGAAGTTAAACACACATCAGCAGCAGCGTAGGAAACAATTTCTTGTACCTTCTTTTGTGAATGCGCAAAACCTTTCGCTTAGCTATTTGACTGCACAAGTTTAGAGCAAGTGACTAACTGCAAATCAACAACAAAATGGAATAGTAGATTAAAACATCATTAAGGATCTCACCCATTAATATGAAAAGAAGTCCTAAGTGTTTCCAATCTTAATATAATAATAATTTTTTATATAAAAAATTAAAAGAAAAATAAATAATTGTAAGTTGAAAGGGAAAAAAAAAACATATATAGGGGTTGGCTAAAGTCGGAACAAGCAAAAGTAAATAATGAAGTTCAATAAAATATACGCAATCTAGAAAGAGTTATCATATTATCTTTAACACTTGTATCTTTATGTAATCAAGTATATATTCTACTACTATTTCCACGTTCTCGTCAAAAACAATTGATTGAAGTTCTTTTTTTCAATATTTCTTAAGTAAAATTTATACAAACGTTATGGAAATATCTAAGGAAACAAATATAATGTGAGATTAGTAGTTAAAACTTATAGATTAATATGATTTTGAGTGAAAATCAATAAATAAAAAAAAGACACGTGACAGAAATGCAAAGTTGTATGAAGCATTAAATCAACAAGTTAGGGCAAAATCTAGGCACCTAGCCTAGGAAGACCAAGCTGCTATGTAGGGAATCCAGTAGCTAGGGGTTGTGACCCAATTGATAGAGGCTGAGGCGCCAAGTTTTGTTGCAACAGATCAAGTTGATCGTGCTGATGTTGCGACACAACGAGATGTTGCTTTGCATTTGTACACATTAAACAAGGTAAATTAAAATATAAAGTCAAAAAAATAAATATTCATTAAATATTTAGAAGGAGTTAAGGGATGCAAAATTTTGTGTACCGAACTTAAGCTACCAAAGAGTAACATTAGTAGAAATGTGATGTTCATTGAGTCAAAATTGTTGCAAATCAATCCAAATTCAAAAGTGAAGAAGTCAAATTTTGTGCCAACAATAGTTTTAACACCAAAAACTGTATTGATTGAAGTGCAACATTATTTAAGACCTAGAGATGGACAACAAATGCTAGTGAGTACCTCAAAGACTATCCAAAAATAAACTAAAACTTTTGAAATAAAACTTAAAGAGTACTAATTAGCTTGAGTTACGCTAAGGAGGACGGTTAAACCACCAAACATGTATGCTCATGCAAATTTGATAACTTATGCTTTTAATACAGTTTACACTATTTAGAGAGGCCGACTATGAGAAATGTGAATAGAAATAAATGACAATTAGATATGGAGAATGAGATTAATTCTCTAAAAAAGAATCAGACATGGGAATTTATAGTTAAACTTGAGAATAAGAGATTAGTTTAGTGCAAATGGATTTATAAGACTAAGGAGGAGATCTCATGTGTTAAGCCTTCAAAGTTTAAAGCTAGGTTAGTAACTTTAACTAAGTATATATTCACAGTGTTTAGATATAATGCATGCTTAAAATTAATTTTACAGTATGTGGTGGCACTATCAACTATTGAGGTAGAGTACATAGCTATTAAAGAAGCCAGGTAGTTAAAAAGGATATGTGCAGAGCTATTTTTCAATGAAAGAAGTGGAAATTTGTATGTATTATGATAGTTAAAGTACCATACATCTAAGCAACACATCAAATGTTTCATGAAAGATCTAAACAAATTAAAGTTAGGTTATATTTTATTAGAGATATTGTGCAGAGTGGAGTCTGATTAAGTTTTTGACATTTAAAAATTATATGGATATGTTGACTAAGTCACCACTGTCACGCTCCAGACCTAAAAGATCTAAAACATGACATAACTTACACTCATTCAATAATGTGCACTATAATTTATATTGCATAAAATTTCAAACTTGAATTCAACATAAGAATCTTTATCAAATTACTAGTAAGTTTAATGCAAAATCAACCCATGGCCATACTTGGTGAAAAATAAATCAAATACAATCACACCTAATAAAATAACACATAAGTATTTATTCAATAAGGACAGATCAAATATCTTAAACTATGTATCCACAAATGAAACACTTAGCAACCTAACAACTTAGGGAACCCAAGGGACAACAGAAACTTTGCCAAATTCGCTAAACACATATGTGCTTTATTTACCTAAAATTACCATAAACTATAATGAGTACAAAACTCAGTAAGCATACTAGTTTTTTATATATCAAAATACAAATACATATATGTACACAATGCATGTGTATGATATACTGTGATAAATCAAAATCATAATCTTATCAAATCACATGTTAGGTAAGCGCTTACACATTCTTTCAAAACATATAATAGGAATATCATCACTCAACTACTACTTAGTACGATTTTCATATCATATATCACATAATGAACCAAATGTTACTCGTAGGTGACATACTGTATGAGAAGAATAGTACAAGTGAGGTTTAAATTACACATATATAATGCTCATGCTCGAACATAAGAGCCAAACCCTCACCTTGATCATCGGTGAGTCCTCTTACATGCACCAATACGCCACCACACAAATGTGATGACTCAATCTTCCTTTAAGTACCAACAGAATCCTCCATACATACGGAATACATAACATATACTAATCCCGAAGGAAAGTATACACATAAAGGCTCTACAAATCACGTAAAGGGCCTACTAAGTAAATAGTGAGTTCAAGCATCCTCAAAACACAAAATGTATCTCATGAACATTTTTTACTTCAAAAGCTTTCTTTGTTAAACACATTTCTTTTTGAAAGATCACTTTTATAAACACATGTATGTCCATGCTCAATATCAATGCTCACATTTATAAACATATATCTTTCACATTTTATATCAAATATACTTTAGTATAATATAAATATATTTTTAAGCACATTTACAAAATCATACATAGACAATTACTATACTTATTGTGATTTCAGTAAAAGTCTAATATACTTACCTCTTAGCACTTTCGGCTACAAGGCTTAATTCTTCTTAACCTATCAATAAATATTAATTCTTTCATAAGCCTCAACATTCACACAAAACACTTTAAATAGCTTACAAAATTACATATATTGCACTTATCACATCGAATTAGTCTAATTACTTGGTTTCTCAAAACTTGTCATTCTGACCACTTACACTTAACAAAATTTTCTTATACATCAAATGATTTTCAATTGCTCCAAAATTAGAATATATCTTTCTTAACTCATATATCCTCCTTATGTATGAATATTATATCATAATTCCTACACAATCCATTTCATAAACACCGTCAAATCTAAACCATTATTCTTGCGGGATCAAGATATTTACTGAACAGTATTCAGTCTCCTAATTTTATAAAATCATATACTAACTCAAAAATTATAAACCTATCACAGAATTACTCTTGACACATATTTCAATTCATGATAAATATTTCACTTTAAAATCCCTCCCAAAAGTATTTTAAAACTATTTTATTTCATAGCTTTAAAAATATGTAAATCAAATACTGCAATGAGTTGATACACTTTAGAAAATCATAAAAATTTAACCACATTGATCTAAATTCTCAATTTTGAATATATCATATTAGACATATAAATGTATCATATTTCATAAATTTGTAATTTTTTAAGATCAGTCAATAGATCAAAAATTATTTTTTACTATATCATACTGTTAATACAGAAAATTTCTAGAATTTCAGGGTCATTTTAGTAAATTCACTAAAAATTTAATTTCTGAAATTTTCAATCGATTTAAAGTCTCAAATGATTCGAAACATGTGCAATTTCATATACTCAAAATTTAAAACCAGAATCAAAACACAACAATTTATAAAATTTCCAGATCGAAGAGACTATCAAGTAAAAATTCTGCAATTTATCATGATTTATCAAGCTATCTATATAAATCATCATCAATTTTCATAATATCTTATACAATTCACATCAAATCTTCAATTTTACATATTTTTAGAAATTAAAACTTAAATGAATTAACTTAATTAACACTAATAAATTGAGAAATAGTTATGATATATCTCTTAAAATTTAAAATTCTAATTTCTTCTTCTTCTTCTTCTTCTCTTTCTTTCCCCTCTATTTCTCTCTTTTCTCTCTCTAAAGGGGTGGCTTGACCCAAAATGAGTAAATTAGAGTTTAAAATGTATATTTTTATACTAAGAGGCTAACTTTTAGTATTTATAAATTAACTTCTAAAATCTTTAAAGTATTACAATTTGGTCCCTAAAATAAATCTAAAGTCTTGCAAATAAACCCAATACTAATAGTATGTCCTTAATCTATACAAATAATACTAATAATAATATATAAATTAAGTATCATTCACATATAAATAAAATATAAATATTATACATATATATAAATATTTACTTTTTTCGGTGTCAGATAAGTGATTACTACATTGCCCTCAATTAAGTTAGTCTATGTATGGACTTAACTGAAATTACTATTATATAATTGAGCATGTGATGTGGAGATAATGAATTCAAAAAAAGCTGAGTGAATTTAAATTAAGGAGCGGTTGTGAGATTGGTAATTAAAAATTATGAATTAATATGATTTTGGGTGTAGACCAATAAAAGAGACGTGACAAGGTGCATATTATTAATAAATATTTTCTAATTTTAATTTTAGTATGTATTTATGCTTTCTATGTTTGTTCTTTCCTAGTAGTTCTAACATTTTTTTTCTCATAGACACATATTAGTAATAAGTAGTGCTACACTTATTAGAATACAAAATTTATAATTCAACTAATGTGTCACCAATCGATCACTAAATAGTTGTTAACTTTTTATTTTTTATTAATATAATAATTATACAATATTATAAATACATTATATGTTAATTTGTATCCCACTTATATAAGTATAATATTACTGATTATTAATTCATGTATGATTAAGGTCTATTTTTAAAAAAATATATATATATATATTATTTATCAATTACCAAATTTTATAAATTATATTTGTGTACCTTCTCCTCATATTTTCTAACAAAAAGGAAAAAAAAATATCTCACTTAAATTATTTGATTTGATTTGATAATCTTTCCTCCACAAAATTTGCACTGAAAGGAGGTCTAGAGAAGTCATTTAATATCAGATAGAATAATTGTGTGGACCAACTTATGAAAGACATAAATGGATGTACTAGGCATTAAAGAAAGAAGTGAGTGTGTTTGGTGAAGAAAAATTGTAAATGCGTGTGTGAGAGATATTTTGTTATTTTATAAAACAAATCTTTTAACTATGATGTAAAATGGGGCAGGACCCATGGATATTGGTACATTCGTATTTGTATTCGCTATATATATTTTTTTAAAAGTTTCAAGAAATTTTACTAAAACATCAAGTTTTACCTTTTTAGCTTTACTCTTAAATGAAATAAAAATTTAAATTTAAATAAAAAATTTCATTTATTAAATATTAATTCTTATTATATTGTTATTCGAACTCAGATAAAAAAAAAAAAATTTGAATGAGAATAAAAAAATTTAATTATTAAACACCAACCTTTATCATTATTTTCACTTAAACGCAACCATTATCCCTTATTTTTACTCAAACAAACTTAGGACACAAAACACATTCAAAATGAGCATATCGACTACTTGTTTTTAGTACTATTATTCGTTAAGTTTTTAGGACTATTAAACCAGCTAACAGATAATTTGTTACCACCTGCTTAAGTCTTATAGATTTAATTATATAAAATATTATTCATCTAGACAATAATAAATACGCATTATAAAAAGATAATCTAATATCATTTATTAATTCAATTAAAAAAATTAAGAAAAAACTTAAAATATTATGAAAATCACATTTTGAAAAGGTTATTGAACAGGAAAATTATGACAGGTGAGTGAGAATTGAAGAGGTCACGTTAATAGTTGATAGAGTTTCGAGTTTTCTTTTTTTTTTTAATTATTAGAAAAACTTTTATTTTTGTCTTCTTCTGTTGTTTAATATAATATTAATACGTAAATGATTACCAAATAATTCAATTGATTTAATTGTAATTGTAGTTCTAATAAAAAATTTTAAATTTTATTTAACATTTATATCCGCTATATTAATTAAAAATATATATTTGCTTATTGCGGATATTTGTTCGGAGCAAATACCAAAACTAAAGGGAATTGACATATTTAACTTTTAACTTGACCAATATAAGTAAAAGAAATCACCAAGTAAATCAAATTAATTGCGAAAAGAGAGTTTTATTATTAAATTATAAATGAAAGTGCAACCAAATGAGTAAAAAAAAAAAAGAGACGAGCAAATAGGAATGCTCCAAGTATCAAACTTTTTGACTTAATTGTTTTGCCCTGGATTAGCAATACAACTGCTATACAGAAGTAACAAAGCTTCATGTTTCAAGCCATGTCAAGGTTCCCATGATCAGATACTTGCTCGGGAGCTCTCCGGCAGACGGGCCAAGATAAGTAATTGTCTTCCTGAAGATGAAAAAAGAACATTAGTTACAACAAAAATGGAATGAGGGAAAAAAAAAGAACAAAACCGAAAACAAAAACCAGAATTACTATAACATATAGGAAATGTAAGATCCAAACCTTTGTATGTCGACCTCAGTGACATAGATAAAACCAGCCACATTGCTGCAACAAAAGAGAGGGTACTTCATCAGAAATTTTGAAATTGAGTGAGAGACAGATAACACATACCACGGCATTTCTTTTTGGTGTGTTTGGATTACGTGGGTTGCTAAGAATCTAGAGTGATTCTTCTACACACTGATAATTACCTTGAGATAACTTGATCTGCTTCTGTGGCATAAGAAACAGCAAGAACCATATGGAGCAAATCCCTGTCAATATTCACAGGCACTATTCTAAGAGGGTTAGCAACAGGATCTGCTCCTATTGGAAGAGCTGATCTTGGGGCCTGTGGTCCACCACCAATTCGATAGACATGCAAATCACTGAAATTGGCAACATTAGCGTGTGGGGAGAGATCGCTTGAGAGGCCATAAAAATATTCCTGGTAAAAATAACATTAATAGATCATTAAACAGAAATTTATACTGACACAAGGGTTAAAGCGGAAACATATCTATGTAACTAAGAACTCATAGGAACTGAAGAAAGAATGTATACATCTTGATTCTATGCTCAATAATGATAATATGTCACTAAATAGAAGTACAGAGAAATTTGCCTCGATTAACAAAGATCAACCAGTGTATAAACCGGTGATTAAACTTTGTTTCATTGCTGCAAAAGATACATATCAAATTCAAATATCGAAAATCCCTCATTCAGGCAGGCATAATATGTGTAGAGGCAGCAATTTAGATCATCCTTGGAGTAAGGCAAACATAGAAAATCAAGGAACAATCGTTCAAAAAGAAATAAAGGAACATGAATGTGAAATCTGTAACACTGCTTAATGATAAAGGAAAGTATCTTCTCATGTCAATGAGGAATTACATTCTAAGACATGATGCACATGTAGGAACCACTGGTCAATAATATAAATCAAAATGTCCTATATAATCTCTAATAGTGAAGCAAAATAAGCAGAAATACTAAAAATCAAACATAATATTCCGAAATTTGTTCTGACTTTATATCCACAAGGCATACAACAACCAACAATCAACAGAATATCTTTAAAAAATACTAAGGAAAATGGAGTTCATGAATTTCATGTCTATGCAGCGAAAAATGTAGAATATAAAGATAATACAATATAAATTATGATCAAATTTCTGCGAGATAAGGTCTGAATGCTATATGAGAATACCCCCAGGTTTAATTAACTCGCGAGATATACATATTAGTCTACTGCACTCCAAGAATATTAGTTTCGAAAAAGTTATAAAATCTCTCCTCAACTCAATCCTCAGAAAAGCAAACAACATAAATAAATTGTAATCTACTTTGGACAAAGCAGAGATAAAGTGCAATAATACATGGCTTAAATTTGACAAATTAAATCAAGATTAATAGGGGGAAGGCAGAATGTCAAGTTTACCCTTATCTTATAACTTCTGGACTTCTGACGGACTTTTGAATTCCTAGATACGACACCACCTGACTTTTGAAGTTTCACAACATCCACATTAGGCCTGTTCTTTAATACATCCCTCAGCATGCTGAAAAGTTTTTCCTGCATGGATTTTGAAAGTGATACCTCAGATCTCATATGTATATATACAAGAGAATTCAAGTACAAACGAGAGTGTCAATTAGTACTCCATAAATGATCTGTTGAGTTGGTCATTCAAAGTCACAGAAGAAAATAAAATATAATCTGGTTCTAGATGAAAAGGTTTGAGAAAAGAAAATTGCAATGCAACTTTCCAGATTTACAAGCCTAAGATCTGTAAGTTCTACTTAATGTTGCCAGGCACATTAAACAACTATTTATGCAAATGGTCTATGCCAAGAATTGAGAAGTGGATTGCTATAACTGAGTCTAATGTATTCCATAGGGAATTCAAGACTTGGACATCTTCAAGCAAGCAAAATAAATTTAAAAATAAAAAAAGAGAGGGGCGTTGGGGTGTCTGCCAATCTATTGTTCCTCGTGGATTTATTTTGATTTAGGGTAGCTGAACATGTGAAATCCATGAGCCTGAACTTGTGTGATAGGCTTTTTTGAGAGCAATGAACATTACTATCTATTATGGGCTACAAGGCAAGAGCAAATTTTCAAGTTTGCCAAACACTGAAACAACACATATTAACGAATTGGAGATGCTTCAAAATACTTTTTGATTGCACATGAAAATAAAATATTGAAATGGAAGGCATTTATGCTTTACCTGACCCAGAACCAAGACAACATTGGCATTGAAAGTATCAATGGCATGGAGAATCAACTGCAAAAAGAAACAAAACATCCAAGACCTTATGGAAAAATATTATGAATATTAGACATTAACGGAGCCATTTTCAATATTATTCAAGACTTGTCACCATAGAAGCTTCCCAAAGCAACTACCTCATAGCCCACACCTTCTATCCACCCCATGGTGTTTATGAACATGCCAGCCGCTCGAGATTCTGCATTGCCAGTAAATTGTCTTTCCAGCACTTGGGCAAGTTCCTTTACAAGAACTTTGTAAAACTCCACATTGTTGCTGCAAAGAATTACAAAATTGACAATACATCTAAGAGTTCACCATCTGACAGAAACACCCACAAAGGTTTCTACTCAAATGAAACAGCAATATAACGGAACACAGATCTTGGCTTACCTTGGAGTGGCATGCCCAAAGAAGTAAACAAGGGGCATTTCAAGAGGGATTCCTTCCACTGGATCAATCGGCAACTCAATTGGGGTAGCAGCTATGCATCCAGGAATAGTTATAGATCCTTGGCCAATATCCAAGTCCACAAAAGTAGGTTTCCAACCTAGTTTTGCTGCCCAACTAAGCAGCATTCTCGACAGGGTACTTTTTCCTGAATCTGTAGGGCCTACAACAATTACTCTAGGGCCCTGAACCACCCAGAAGTATTTTACTAACAGATAAATTAATTTACATAATACACTTTTCAAAATAGCATTAATCTCAACGAACAGATACCTGAGAAGTATCAGAATCCTTTGATGCTGATGCTTTGGCACGGTTTCTCCGCCCTTCCAGCACTGCATTCACGTTTACGTAACTAATCATTGGCGTCTGCAAATGAACGAACGAAAAACCCACAATTAACCATTCATACAGATTAAATAAATAAAATAAATAAACAAAATGTAAACAAACACTGACCTCGTCAGCCGTATACTCAGTCTCAGTAGTGCCATCCATTTCAATTGTGGCTTCATACCAAGTAAATACCTGATCACAATTGTTAACTAGTTTCAAACTAACACAATCATATTATTAATGGAAAAATCGACAAATAAATAAATAAAAATTACGGCGAATTTGAGCCGGGGAGGAAAAGTGAGCCAAATTTCAGGGGGCAATTCTGTTCCAAAAATCTCAGCTGTGCCATTAAGAAGCCGAAGCCGCAGTGGCGTCTCGCCAACTTCGATTCTCAGCTCACTCTCTTTCTCCAATTTCACTTGCCTTATTGACGGAGCCGAAGCCGAGCCAGTCATCGACGCAGGCGCACCACCGTAAGCCATTGCAGCCCACTGTAGCCCAGTTCTAGTGAATTTTCAGAATGCGTTCGGATTTTTGAGACACAAAGTCTAACTCAACTTCTATGTCAAATTAAACATATCAAATTGAAATTAGATAATATCAAATCCCATTATAAAAAATTATACTTTTTTTTTAAATAGTAAAGCTTATTCAGTATCAATTAACTGAAGATTAAATCGAGCTGAAAACATACCCTAATAAAGGCGAATTCAATATGGGAATTTAGGGTTTAGATTTGGGATGGGAATCGTTTCATTGCTTTCATTTTTTATATTTGATTTTTCCAATTGAGATAAATAACACTTACCTCCCCTGTTTTTAAGTAAAATAACAACAATATAGAAAGTAGGATAGATATAATACAAACACCCTTTAGAGACGTTTATTGTGGCAAATTTTCTATATACTTGTTATTTTCTCAAACCACTTAAATAATAAATGAATGAGCCCCGAATTACGCGAATCGAATTTAGATTTGAATATGGATAAGACCTGAATTTTAGATTCAAAATGTTGATATATATATATATATAAAATTTATTAAGTTTATAACAACTAAAATATAAAATGTAAAAAGACGAAATAATTAATATTTACAAAATAAATAAAATAAAATTTATTTTTAAATTTAAGTTAATTTTTAAATTAAATAAAAAAAGTTCAAATTTAAATAGATTTGTATTAAATTACGTGAATAAAATCATGTATTTCTAACAACAAAACGAATCGAATTTGAATTTTTAATTCACATTCGAATATGAATCTACGAAAATCTTATTATGTTCTAAGTAAATTCAGCTCAAATTCAATTAATTTATCAAACAATCACATTATAAAATAGAAAATGAAAATAAATAAATAAATAAATAAAATTAATTGTTATATCTCGTGAGTTTGCAGGGAAGATTACCTTTACTTTTGTTCCCCATAAATGAATGGTTCAAATCTTAATATACGATATGTCGTTTCTATTATTGTGGAAAGAGATTTAGGTCTTTACAGACTACTAAACTCTTAGTGGGTCAAGACTTTTTAAGTCGTACCGTTGAAAATTTTCATTGTAAGTTGATTCTAACAAAATTTTAGATTATCAATAAATTTTCGACCATACACGTAAGCGTTAAAAAACGAACAAAAATAAATTAAAAAAATCTATACCAATTCTACTATTTCATTCCGTAACCAGTGAACTGGATTATCAAAAAAATTTGACTGATGCCCTTGTAGTGCGGACTCTATTTGAATGGGTAGCGTGTACATGAAGTTTTGAAAATTTTCAATATCTTAAAAATAGGAGTAATGATACAATTTTTCAGACGAAATCTTTTTTTATTTACAAATTGATGTATAAAATAATTATTAAATAATAAAATAATATAAATTTTAAAATTATTTATTATCAAGTTCAGTTTTTTTAATGCAATAAAATTATTTAATATTTTTTTTAATTAATATAAGAGGTGATTCTATAAATTTTAATGTATCACAAGTTGAGGCTTGTTATGATTTTAAAATATTATCATGTTAAATAATATTATATACTCATATTTATATATAATCAATATTTATTAAATTTTTATTTAACGTAAAACATAAAATTTTATTTTATATATATTCAAGGTGCACTTAATTTTATGAACTAACCTAATTTATATTATCTATTTTCAAAACTCATAAATATATTACTATTCACCTGTAATCTTTATTAAAACTCAAAATATTAAATTTTCAAAATTTACTAACTTAATGTCCATTCTCACTATTTTCAAAAAAACCCACATTTCAATTGATAATTTCGATTTTAAAGACCAATATACAATGAGAATTCAAATATATTTTAATATTACTTTCACAAGTTAAATACTTGTCCGTTATATAATACTATATACTAACATTTTATTAGAAAAATGCTAACTTGCACTCACCTATATATCCAAAATCTATTCAATACTACTCAATATGACACCACCCATCATACATGTTGAAAATCTACTCAATACTATTCAGCACGAGACGTAACACTTAATATGAATAATTATTTATCAATCTCTTTCGTTTTCTTTTTCTTTTTTTATTTATTAGTTTTTGTAAAATATTTATCAAATCAGTTTTAAATGATCCAAGTTTAAATTCTTATAATTGAAATCTAACAAATCCCCAGACGTGAATCATAAGAAATAATATATACATATTTTACGAAATTCATTTAAATTTGCCATCTTTAAACGATTTTAAAACAACTCATCTCAAAATAAATAATAATTCTAAATGCGTTATACGCGTAAGCTTCCTTAAATAAGGATTGCAATAATCGATCAAACCATTCTTCCCCTTTAAAATGTCTTGAGAATAGTCAAAAACTGGTCAATGCCACTTCATTACAAAAAAAAGGTGGCAAAAATATCAAATTACTATATCAGATCAGCTACATTCATTGGCATTTCGTCAATCTGGGTGCTGTAGTATTGCTCGATATCTCTAAGAATCTTGATATCGTCGCTTTTAACAAAATTAATTGCCACACCCTGCAAGACAGGTGTTCAACAAATAAAGTATCCAGAATGCAGAGAAAAATGATACTATTACTTCAAGTACAAAAATCTTATAAATAAGATTTGTTAACCTTCAGTGTATAGTCTAGGAAATTTATATGTATCATGTCGGATCAAAATAAAAACATACTGGCATACAACTTTTCCAAAAATATCAATTTTGATGCCTACAAAGGGTTTGAGAAATAGGCTTATGCAATTACTTTCGAGTAGGAAAAAAGAAAGGGGAGACATGCATTTCAATTTTTGCAAGTCAATATTTTGATATACAACAGAAAAAATGTAATTGAAAGACTGAAAAGGAAGGTACAAGAGTGCACCAACTTTCCACAGTAGAGGCAAATACGCCCCAAGGAGGATCCACAGCTATAAAATAGATTTTGCTTACCTTGCGACCAAAACGACCAGAACGGCCAATCCGGTGGATGTAAAGCTCTCGATTGTTAGGAAGGTCATAATTAATAACTAGAGAAACCTGAAGAGAAATTAAGATGAAAAAAATTGGTTACAGAATCCACCATATATATGTCTTCCAAATAAAACTCAGGGAACCCACACACAAAACAACCTACTAATTAATTTAAATAAATAGTCACATCAGCATCTCTACATGAAGAATAAAGTTGCCAAAAACTCTGATCTGTTAAGAATACAGAAAATTTTCCTTTTTTGGCATACGTGTCTCCAGTTTGTGTGTTTGTTAAACTTAGAAAATAGTACATTCGTAACATGTACCAAACCGGATTCACAATATCCAACATAGATAATTTACTTAGTACATCTTTATCTAAGCATCCCCGCTCTTTATTTATTTATTGTGTTTAGTCCTTGTGACATTCTCAGAAGATGTATTATACCAACATACAGAAGCAAGAAAACACCCGACCAACATACCCCAACATTTGCGTCGCATGCTTGAAAAGTTCCTCAAATAACAGGTATTGGTGGCAATAACCAATCATAATACAACTACCCATGAACTCCTTTCAACATTTAAAAGGGAAACCAACCAATTTTGACTATACAGGCTAAAAGCTTAGCAACACGAACTTAATATTTACTAACATTTATAAACTTAACAGTCAAATCATGGCAGCAACAAATTGCAATTTACTACCATTGATTTATTTAAGTAATATTGAACAGGATTAGAACATTAACAATAAAGAAAGAAAGCCTTGCCTGTTGTACATCAAGCCCTCGGGCCCAAACATCAGTTGTGATTAGCACACGGGTTGTGCCAGATCGAAACTCTGCCATAATTGCATCTCTCTCCCTCTGAGGCATGTCTCCATGCATTGATGAGACAGTAAAGTTATAGCCACGCATCTTCTCTGTTAGCCAATCCACCTGTGCCAAAAGTAAAAAGATACTGTTATATATCCACAGATATTCTACAAAAACCTAAAAGCTGGTATTGCAAATAATAGTGAAAACTAAAAAAATCCAATGGAATCAGTCCATTTTCTGCTTAATATTTTCCTTGCCCCACTAGACACAATAGAATCCTAAAGACATGTTCATTCAGGACTGAACCAACTACATGGAAAATAAAAGATATGAACTACTCATGTGAATTATCAAAACAACACAGATGTAAGGACCACTCAGTGGTTAACATCTAAAATATCGAAAACGACAGGTTATTAAGGGTTTCTCTTTCTAAGGGAAAAAATGACAAAAGGTAAGTGGCAAACAATTAGATAATAAATTTAGCATTTTTATGTCCTTGTATATGTGGCACATATCTGAAAGTGAGTTATCATTTCCTAAGTTAAGCATCAATCCCCACACTGAGGAATGTTATAAATTTTTAATTAGTTGACTGGAACAGAAAGAATTGGGTAGTCAGAAACTGGAGCAGGAATCTTGAATTCATGTATTTTTATTTTCCTTATCAGAAACTGTTAATATTCGAAATATAAGAATGGGTTTACAAGTATAGTTGACAAAGTGTCCACGAGCAAAAACTAGAAAGGAAGCAAAAGTATACAAAAACAGCTGACACAACCAAAAAAACTGGGTAGTCAGAGAACCCAAAAGTCTTGAGCAGACGGCCCTGCCTCCTTTTTCTGAAAGTGAGTTATCATTTCCTAGGTTAAGTGTCAATCCCCACACTGATGAATGTTATAAACTTTCAATTAGTTGACTGGAACAGAAAGAATTGGATAAGGAATCTTGAATTCATGTCTTTTTTATTTTCCTTATCAGAAACTGTTAATCTTCGAAATATAAGAACGGGTTTACAAGTATAGTTGACAAAGTGTCCACAAGCAAAAACTAGAAAGGAAGCAAAAGAATACAAAAACAGCTGACAGAACCCAAAAAACTGTGTAGTCAGAGAACCCAAAAGTCGTTGAGCAGACGGTCTGCCTCTCCTTTTTCTGAAACTGAGTTATCATTTCCTAAGTTACGCGTCAATCCCCACACTGAAGAATGTTATAAACTTTTAATTAGTTGACTGGAACAGAAAGAGTTGGAGCAGGGGTATTCCAAGTTTATCTTACCTATCGTAGGCCTATTGCAGCGTCACAAACTTTTTTCACACCGGAAGGTTTTTAACAATATTTATGTTATGAAAGAGTACGAAAATAAAAACAAAAAGAAGATTATTTTTTTCTTTAATTTTTTTTATTTGAAAAAATTAACACAAAGAAACTTTGGGATTGCTGAATTGAGGAATCTTGAATTCATGTCTTTTTTATTTTCCTTATCAGAAACTGTTAATATTTGAAATATAAGAACGGGTTTGCAAGTATAGTTGACAAAGTGTCCACAAGCAAAAACTAGAAAGGAAGCAAAAGTACACAAAAACAGCTGACAGAACCCAAAAAACTGTGTAGTCAGAGAACCCAAAAGTCTTGAGCAGACGGCCTGCCCCTCCTTTTTCCCTTGTACACAATTGAACAAATCTACACAAGAAGATTCCCAGAACTGCCTCCCAATTACGATCGGAACCATGAATTCATATATCATCCATTAGTTTCAGAAAAAATTTCACTAGCTCCTAACAAATACTTCCAACCATCGCTTGACATATGACCATTTTACAACAGTCAACATTTTTCCTAGTGGTAGCACAGGCCTAGCAGATCACACATATCAAATACAATGTTGTGGAGAAAAGAAAAGTTTCTGGTGTTTTCTCAATAAGAATCAGTCACACACAGTTCAAGGTGAAAATTATATATCTAAAAGATTAGCATTCTACTGAGCCTGCAGAACCCATGTTTCATGGTATCTGAAATTGATAATTGGGAGAGACAAAGTACTCTTAAACAAATTTCAAGAAAATTGACAATTAGCAACACTATTACCTTTCTTTTCGTGTTGCAGAAAATAACAGCTTGTGTAATTGTAAGGGTATCATAAAGATCACATAGTGTATCAAACTTCCACTCCTCTCTTTCCACTGCAACAAAAAATTGCTTGATTCCCTGATATAACCAAAAACACAGCATATGTTTGGAAGCTGTCTTCAAGAAAAAGATTTCAAGTCAAAGGCAACGGAAAGTAGAGTAGACAAGAGTATTTATTTACCTCCAAAGTCAACTCATCACGTTTTACAAGAATCTTTACAGGATCTGTCATAAATTTGGTGGTCATCTCCAATATTTCGTGAGGAAGGGTAGCAGAAATCAAGCAAACCTACAATTAACAATACACAAGACTTAGGCTCCCACTATCACAACACATACACTAGAGAAAGACAGCCACACAAACGCAAAAAGGAACCTGTAGGTCTGGTGGAAGATATCGGTACACATCATAAATTTGATCCTTGAACCCTCTGCTCAACATCTCGTCAGATTCATCCTAAAGAACCATCATGATGATCCATTATTAGAACTAACTAAACCCAAAATATTCTTACTTGCAGCATAATCAAATCATAAATATGAACAAGAATCAAATAAGCACTTACAAGGACTAATAATTTAATAGCTCTTGTACGCAAAGTTCTCCTCTTAATCATATCACAGACTCGCCCTGGTGTTCCCGAAACCACATGAACTCCATTCTCCAACTTCCTTATATCTTCCCCAACACTTTTCCCTCCAACGCACGCATGTGCTTGTATGTTTATAAAATCCCCAATTGCCAATATCACTCTCTCTGTCTGCGTTGCCAGCTCCCTTGTTGGTGACAATATCAATGCCTGCACCCTATGAATTCACATACATATTCATACTACTACCATTGAAACTTAGTACAAGCCTTCAATTAAGATTATTAATATGACTTGCCCAGATATTTCTCCTACTATCTATCTGCTTCCTAAAATTTGTCTAAATTAGGGTTTCTCAAAACGAATATCTGCTCCCTAAATGTTGTCAAATTAGGGTTTCTGGAAATTAATAATTGAATTCATAAATAAAATAATTTTAAGTTACAATACAAACAGTACTACGGACTTGAACTTACTCTCTGGTTGAAGTATCCACCATCTGACAAACGGTGAGGGCAATCATAGAGGTTTTGCCGGTACCGGATTGAGCCTGTGCAATTACATCTCTGCCCTTGATTATCGGCATCACAGCTCTTTGCTGAATCGCCGATGGCTTCTCAAAACCGTACTGGTAAATCCCACGCAACAAATCGTCTTTTATTCCCATGGCATCAAAGCTCGTTATCGCCTCCACTCCCTCCGTCGTTTCAAACACCATCTTTTCATCGGAATCCAATCCCGCTCCTCCTCTCCGCCGTAACGCCGCCGTCGTCGTTGCCGCCATTTTAACAATTTCAGAATGCCTAGCGATTGAAATTCCGACGCCGCGAAAAAAAAAACAGAAAAAGAGTAGACGAGAGAGATTAAGGGTTTATATTTTAATTGTATAAAGAGGAAAGGTCGGTGAGTGGTTCTAAAGGCAAGGGTTTATAAGTATCTTGTGTTAGGTAGATAGACCAAGTTTCGTGTTAGCGTGTATAAAATTACGACACGTTTTTAAAGTTGACGTCGCCTGCTCTGATATGCTCTCTAATTTATCACGAGGAAATGTCTAGTCAGTACTCCCTTGTTAAATACGAACAAAGAATTTTACCGGTGGATCTATCCATTTAAATTTTTCTCTTTTTCACGAATTTAAATCATTATTAATTTACCCTTAATTAAATATGAATGTTTATGCATATTTTGAAAAAAATTAGAATTCATATATTATAACTAAAAATAGTTATTGTTATGATTAAAAATTAAAGTGATTTGAGTTTGCATATCTAATTTCCTCTTAAAGTATGAATTACCTCGAATTAAAAAAAAAATTGAAAGTTAGAGTTTGATCAAATAAGATAAGTTCAAATTTAACTTATAGTGAGCAAAATTTAGGATAAATTTAAGCTGAGAAATAATGAACAAATTATAAAACTTAAGTTACTTCACAAATAAAAATAAGCAAAATTATAATAATTAAGTTATGAGAATCATCAAGGATGTAGAAATGTTGGGTTGGAAGCAAAAAATGAGAAAGATAAATTAAAAAAAAAATTCAATTATTATACTATTGAGTTTCTTTATTATAAATTACAATGAAATATTCAGCCTTTTTATATAGGCTCTCAAAAATCTTATTCTACTCTTAATTTGTAGATAAAAAGAGTCCTAATCAAATTCAATTAAATACTCATATAGACCTAATTGTCCCAAATGGGCCTAAGATACATTTGGAGAAAGGAACCCAAAAGAGCCCACTATATATAATTTTGTGCCAACATCGACAATACTCCTTACAAGTCGATAAAAAAATAGTTATTTTATAAAGACTGACATCTTAATAAAGCCAACCTTACATTCTATATATTTGAAAATCGGTTTTGTTGTATTATCTAAGGACAATATACGAAAAATTTAACTTTATGTAATATTCCTCAGATATTACACTCGATAGTCGATTTTACAACATTTTCCTATATTATAAAGTGATTGGCCTTGTCTATAATGTTCTAAAATTTTATTTGATTTGTTGTCCTACCATAATCCACTTTCTTCCCTAAAGGACCTTAAGCTAAAAATGATATTTTTCAAGAAAGACTAATTTTCTCAGCTTTAGTCAAGATTTTGACAATAATTTAGCTTTTAAACATGTAATCTCAGTGCTCAAAATATCACCTTATATTTGTTAATCTATAGTTGAATCCTACTATATTTTAACCGCTTCTCAATATTTCTAGCTAACATTCTCAAAAATCGGCCAAACAAGTTCTTGATTTTTTTAACTTTGACTTAATAAAATCTCTCTGAATATCGATCTTAGATCATAATATTAGTCTAGCTTTTCCCTAAATCAATATCTTCTTTTATGAGGATTGTTATTTGCAAAAATTTTAACTTTGCTGTTTAAGCATATACCAATGAGCTGTCAAAAACTATCCCCTAAATTGCCTTCATTAAATGTTTGACTATTGTACTTTATTTGCAAACATTTCGTTTTACTATATTAAGTATTTCTATAAAAGAATTCTCTTGCTCGTTCACTTTTTACTTTAACCTTTAAAGCAAAAAGCATTTCTCGCCCAACTTCAATACATTCTTTGAACTTGCACATGTTCTTTAATCAATGTTTAAGTAGTTCTTTGATAATTTTTTGAATTTTTAACTTTTTGATATTGAATTATTTTTGCTTTTAAATTTTCTTTGTTTAAGTTGATTTTGATCTCTACTTCCTTTCTTTTCATAGAAAAACCTATTTATTATCTCAATGGCATCAAAATTGACTAACTTTGTTGTTGCACAATCAAAGAAGTCAAAATCGACCGAAGCTACTAAGACTCTTTTATCTTTGCTATCCAATTCAAGGGATATTAAAAAAGAAGACCAGGTCATCTTTAAGGTGTTGACTTTCAAGTCCAACTTCTCTTAATATGTTCTAGGTCCCTTTAATACTTCAATAATTCCTAACTATTTTAGGTTCTTTTCCGCCCATAAATAATCCTTTGAGATTTTTTAAGTCCCACAATATGTTCATTTAATTGACCTCTAAATCTAATTAGGTCTTGGCCAAAATCAATTATTGAATTTAGGGGATGGGTAAATTGTCTAAAGCCTCATTTTGCTTCCTTATGGAAATTGACTAGTATTTATTATCTTATACAATTATCTAAGTTTCAAATTCCCTTAGATAAAAGTCATATTTCTACCTTACTACTCTTTTAGTCTAGAGCTTGTAACGTTTTCTACTTTAAGTTCAGCTATATGATCCCCACCTTGTACGATCTAGCATTCTTTTCAACTTACCTATCCATAGGGTTGAAATAAATGTTGATTTATTATTAGAAAAAGTAGATTTAAATGCCACCAAAGGAACTCAGTTTAGGAAATTTATGGAGAAGTTCAAAGTTAAATCGGCTACCCTTACTAGGTTAGAGCATATAGCCTTCCTCCTATACTAGTTATGCAAGTATAGCTTGAGCAACCCTTCTCAAACCATTATTAAAGAATACCTCAAGGTCGTAATTGCCTTACTGAATGACTCAGATTTAGCTTTAGGTCATTTCTTTCTCTTTTATCTATATAATATTCTTTTTGAAATTTTTCCTAAGAAGGGTGAAACATCTTTTCCCAATGAAAGTAGTCCTTTCTAGATCCTATATTTTTAGGTATCGACCTATTTTTCTCATTTCTTCAAAACTACTTTACAACCACAATTAGGTCGACTTCATTGTTATGCCTCTTGGCTTATCCAGTAAAAACTCAATCAAATTCGATTTGAGGATATTTTCAAATTTTCTTACACGAACTCCTTTTTAGATAACAAATTTTTTTGTAGGCTTAGGCCATCACTTTTTAGTCCTGAGTGGACAATGTGGTCTTATCAATGCCATTATTCAAACTTTAAAGAGGTTAAATTAGACACCGCTTAGCATTGCTCATGGGTATACTATTTAACTGTTATAGACCTTTTTATGGGGCTGTTATTTCATCGACCAATAACAACAAATATGGAATAGAGACTTACTACCCTCAATGGGTAAGTCGACAATTAGAATGTGTCCACCTATTCCTCACCTTAAATTATTGTCGACCAATCAAAAGTTTAGGTCAAGAGTTTTCTTTAAACATTTTAACCTTGTAGAAGAAATGTCTAAAGTATCTACCCAACTCAAGAAATCCCCGTAATTAGTTAACCTCATAATTTTCCCTGGTCAGTTAAACAATTTTTATGTATAATGGGAGCAAGTAATCAACTTTCATTTAACACTACCTTTAGACACAACACTACATCTTCATAACATTGTTGTTGAAGAGTTTAATCTTGATGCTGATGTACAAATTAGCCAAAAGAAAACTTGGGGTAAGTTAATTTAAGAAATCCTTGATTTTGAATATTTTTCTCAATTTAAATATAACAAGAGTAATCTAAGGAAAATAGGAAGTTTATGTCATCAAGGGAAGAGGGAACTCCTTATGGAACACAAATGGTTTACTATAGAATGCTAAACCAAATGAGTCCAATTTGATGGTCCTTGGTTGGGGGGAGATTTTCTTTGAACAATCATTTTTGGATCCTAAACCTTTAATTCCTTCAAGTAAGTTTAGCATAGCTAGAAATACGCTCTCTAGAAAAAAATTGGCCCACATGGACTGACCTCTATTTAGGCAATTTTGATAAGGATGTGTTTGATCCTGAGTCTGTTAAAATCATTAGTGATACCACTTGTTAAGGTATTAACTTGATTTTTATCATTTTATTGTTATTATAATTTTAATTCTTGGCCGATTTTTGGTAAGGTTATTCCCATTACTCTAGACACTCCCCCAACTACTAAAAAGGAAGAAGAGATGACCTTTTCTAAAAAGAAGCAAAAGATAATACAAAATTATCTTACCGGTTATTTTTCCCTTTATGAAAATTAGTCACTGAGATTTTGCTTTTCAGACAATGGCCAAAAATCCTTCCATGATCAAGATCGTTCATTTATAGACAACTTTTAAAGAATGGACTACCTCCCTTCAATCTAAGATGCCTACTCTTACGCTAATCCCAACAAGCAAGTCCTAGCCTTCTGTTGTCACTAGGGATTATACATATAAGAAAATTGCGTCTAAAAAATGTATCGAAGAATCAGTCTGGGTCTCTCTTGCCCAACCCGCCCATGTTGTCAAACTGGCCCTCAAATCACCTTTGTAGCTTGATGGTGCTACTTCAGCCACTAACATCATTTTATTGCTAATTCAAGAATCTTATAATGAGAGTGAGAACTCAGATGATGGTTCCTCTCAAGGAGAGTCAGCTTCTTTAATCCCTGAAGTTCAAGCTCAAGTAATAGAAGTGATTTACAAACTGAAGGGTTTGAAACTGCAGATGTTCGACATTTTGCTAGATGATCATTTATACTAGATGTGAATAAGAAACTCAAGTTTCTTTCTAATAATGCGACAAGCAACTCTATGTTAATTGAACTCAAGAACAAAATTGACAAGTTCGTGCTGCTTTAACAAGTCTAGCTAAGAAGAACTTTTAAAGAATGGACTACCTCCCTTCAATCTAAGATGCCTACTCTTACGCTAATCCCAACAAGCAAGTCCTAGCCTTCTGTTGTCACTAGGGATTATACATATAAGAAAATTGCGTCTAAAAAATGTATCGAAGAATCAGTCTGGGTCTCTCTTGCCCAACCCGCCCATGTTGTCAAACTGGCCCTCAAATCACCTTTGTAGCTTGATGGTGCTACTTCAGCCACTAACATCATTTTATTGCTAATTCAAGAATCTTATAATGAGAGTGAGAACTCAGATGATGGTTCCCCTCAAGGAGAGTCAGCTTCTTTAATCCCTGAAGTTCAAGCTCAAGTAATAGAAGTGATTTACAAACTGAAGGGTTTGAAACTGCAGATGTTCGACATTTTGCTAGATGATCATTTATACTAGATGTGAATAAGAAACTCAAGTTTCTTTCTAATAATGCGACAAGCAACTCTATGTTAATTGAACTCAAGAACAAAATTGACAAGTTCGTGCTGCTTTAACAAGTCTAGCTAAGAAGAAGCAGTCGGCCATGAATACTATTAAAGAGGCCAAAAAAGAGGCAGAGGCACCAAGGATAGGATTAAGGTGTTGGAGGCTTAGTTGGTTAAGCTAAAGGCTACGGAGGCCGAGATGACCCAAAAATCTCAAATCTTAGGTCAACAAATATTAAATAATCATCCTAAGAGGACGGCCTTGAAGAAGAGCCTTAAGTTTACAAATAAGATGGTTTATAAAGCTGAATAAGAGGCTAAGTCAGTAGATTCTTTAGTGGCCGATTTCTTTTCAAATCTTGAACAATTATAAATGCAAATGAAATTGGCTTCAAAAGCCTTGTATTTTAAATTTTAATGAATGAAAGATACAAGTTTGTTGATTTATTCTTTTGTTGTTTCATTGATTATCTTTTTGGATCGAGTTTTTATTGATTTAACCAATCAAAGTTTATTCATTTAGACGTATTCAATTGAAATAATTAGCTCTTTATTAATTATTGTATAAACTCGAAAGAGAAAAATTATGAGTGAAGAATTTTGTGCATTGTTTCTCTTGATAAAATGCTTTACACGGGGTCTTTTTATAAAAGAAATTACAATTCAAAGAATCAAGAAAATGTCCCTATAATAGCTAGCTAATAATTACCTTTCCTAGTTACTTTCTTATTTTACATATAATTAATTTTCCTATTACATCATTGACCAAATCACACTATTTATAACTAATCAAATCTTAGTATCTTTACTAATTAAATCTTAAAATATCTCTACTTTCCAACACTCCCCCTTAAGCTGATTTGAAGATATATTCCATAGGTAACTTGCCAATTAAGTTATCAAACTGCTTCTTTAACAATCCTTTGATGAATACATTTACAATTTATTTTGCTATAGGAACTTACAACATACAAATAGTCCAGTTTCAAGTTTCTCTGTGATAAAGTGCTTATTCACTTCCATATATTTTGTTTTGTTATAAAGAATAGGATTATAGACAATGAAGATCGTTGCTTTGTTATCACAATAGATCTTTATATGAAGAGAATTAGAGACTTTTAGATTATTTAATAATCTCTTAGTCTATAAAACTTCACAAATTCTACGAACATCTACTCTAAATTCTGCTTTAGCACTGCTACTAGCAACAACATTTTGTTTTTTGGTTCGCCGAGTAATAAGGCTACCTCCGTCAAATGTATAATAGCCAGAAGTTAATCGTCTGTCAATAACACTTCATGCTCAATTTGCATCAGTGCATGCTTCAACTTGTAAATTGCCACATTTCTTAAATATCAGACCCTTTCCCGAAGTTCCTTTTATGTATCTTAGAATCTTATAGAATGCATTGAAGTGTTCTAGTCTAGGTAAATGCATAAACTAGCTAACTTTGCAAATAGCAAATACTATGTTAAGACGTGTATCAGATAAGTAAATTAGCCTTCTAACTAGCCTTTGATATAGCTCTTTATTTTGCACTTCCTCGGCCTTGGCAAGTTGTACCTTTGAGTTGGGTTCAATTAGAGTTTTTGCTGGTTTGCACCCAAGTAGGCCTGTTTCACATAATAATTCGAACATATTTTCAATGGTTAACAAATATACCTTCTTTAGACCTAGCAAATTCTATTTCAAGAAAGTATTTCAATATGCGTAAGTTCTTAATCTCAAAAGTAGCTGCCAACCTTTTTTTTAGTTTCTCCAATTCTTCAATATCATTGCCAGTTAGAACTATATTATCCATATAAAAAATCAAAATTGCAACATTGCCTTGTTGTGCTTGTAAAATATCATATGCTTAACTTGACTTTGCAAGTAGTCAAAATTTTTTACAGCATTCCCAAATGCTAAAATCAAGCTTTAGGAGATTGTTTAAGGCCATATAGAGGCTTTCTCTATCTGTAGACCTTATTAGGTCCAAATCTCTTCTAAAATCTAGGTGGTAGACTTATGAAGACTTCTTCTACAATATCTTTATTTAGGAAGACATTCTTTATATCCAACTAGTGTAGAGGACAGTTAAAATTCACAACTAAAGACAACAAAAGTCTGATTGAGTTTATTTTAGCAGTATGAGAAAACATTTTCTAGTAATTAATTCCATAGTCTAGGTAAAGCCTTTAGCAACCAATTTCGCCTTGTATCTTTCTATGCTACCATCAACTTTGCATTTCACAGTGAAACCCATTTACAACTTATTATCCTTTTTTTTTCTTTAGATAAGTCCACTATTTCTCAAATACTACTTGTTCTCAGAGCATTCAGCTCTTCCATAACTGTTAATTTTTAATTTGGATCATTCAAGGCTTCTTGGATATTTCTAGGAACAACAGGTGTGAGATTTTTGTGGAAAAGCTTTATAAGGGTAAGAAAACTTTTCATAAGACAGGTATTTAGCAATCGGATATTTTGTGTTGGTTTAGATTCCTTTTCTAAGGGCTATAAGAATATCCTGGTCTGATGGCATATTAGAAATAAAAATTGAATTTAAGTTAGAAGTAGGAATACTTGTAATATCTTGGGTAGCAGTTCTCGGAGTTGTAGATTGATCTGATTCTAGAATTATAAATGGGTCTTGACTCTTTTGATGAGATCTCCTCATAATATAAACTAAATGCTCAATATTTTGATTTTTTTGATCTGTTTGTAGTGTTTCTCCCTCTATTGAAGATACGTCAATGTTTAGCTAGGATTTCTAATGGTTTTATTAAAACTTTTCTCACTCTGTTTTTCCAAAAGAATAGTAGGATTTGGAAAGGAAAAATTATTCATGCTTGTGTTGAACTCGACGACGTTAGAATGGAACCCTTAAAGGAGATGTCAAGCTTTATTGCAATAGAAATCAATAGGTCGGTTCCGCAATTATATTCACTAATTACTTGTTTGATAATTAGTAATGAGTCGCCTTTGACCTCAATGTCTTTTGATCCCATTTTTGTAAGTATTTTGAGGTTGATAATGTGTGATTTATATTCGGCTTGATTGTTGGTACAGGAAAAGTCCAATATAAAAGATAGTCTTATCTTCAAACCATATAGGAAAATAAAGATAACATCGGCTCTAGCTTATTTTACCGTGTTTTAGCTGTCAAACCATATTTGTTAATTTTGATTACTTATATATCCTATTTTTGGATCGACATTAGTTGAATAAGGTGATGGATGAGATGCTAGGAAGTCGGCCAAAGCTTGTGCTCTATTGCCTTTTAAGGGATGTATTTAATGAAAACTTTGATAAGCTGATTGCCCATTTGCCAAGTTGATTTCTTAAAATAGTTTTGATAAAAAAAATTAATAATATTGGCTTGGCTTATAACATGGACGGTAGTCGGCAATAGATAATACCTTAATTTTGTGCATGAGATGTATAAAGCCAAGTATAACTATTCAATAGCAATATATCTAGTTTTGGCATCATTCAAAACCCTGCTAAGGTAGTAGACAACTTTATCTAATCCTTGTTATTGTTGGGCTAACATGTTACCAATCGACTCTTCGGTGGCTGAAATATAAAGGATTAGAGTTAGGCTTATTTTTGGTAGAACCATGACTGGTGGATTTATGATATATTTCTTGATTTCATCGAAAATGTTTTGGTAATGTATCGTCCACTTGAATTCTTCACTGTGTTTTAATTTTAGTAAGAGTTACCAAGAATGTAATCGACCAGCAGAGTTTGAAATAAATAGTCTTAAAAACTTTATTTTGCATATTAATTGTTGAAGTTCTTTTATGATACTTGGTGCAGGTGCTTCAATTATTACCTTGGTTTTATTTTGCTTTACTTCCACCCACTGTTGGTGCACCAAGAATTCAAGAAAAGTTTCTATTGATTCTCTAAATGCATATTTGAGGGGTTTCATTTTCAGTTGATTGAAACTTATTCTTTGGAATGTCGATGTCAGATTAACTAGAGCTGTTTCATCAGAGTTTGATTTGACAACGTTATCATTAATATAAATCTTCAGAAATTGGCGACCATGTTATGGAAAATGATGTTCATTGCCTTTTAGTATGTTGCTCCATCAGTTTTAGACCGAATGGCATTACAATTTATTTGTATATCCCAATGGCTCTTGGGCACTTAAACGCTATCTTGTTGACATTTAAATTTATAATAAAATTCTAGTTGTAGCCTGAATGACCATTAAGAAAACTTATAATTTCATGACAAACGGTCGAATCAACTAGCATATTGGCTATGGGCATGGGATATTCATTTTTCGGGGTCATCATGATTAAATTCTAGAAGTCCATATAGAGGTATAGTTTACCATTTTTCTTGATTATTGGGACTACATTAGAGACCCATTCCATATAGTTTGATGATCTCATAAAATCGGCATAAAGAATTCTTTTGATTTCTTTAATAATCTTATCTTCTACTCTCTAGACATGTCTTTATAACTGTTTATAAGTTCAAAATCCATCCTTGATTTGAAAGCTATACTCAACTAAGCCTCAGCTTAGTCTTGACATCTCTGTGTAATTCCATGCAAAGCAATCTTTGTATTCTCTCAATATTATTGCTAATTTGTTCTCAAATATTAGATCAAATTGGTCACTTATGAAGATCGGCCTCGGGTTATGTTTGGAACCCAAGTTGATTTCTTGAAGTCAGCTTTGGGTTTATGGGTTGTGGTCGTCCTATTTGTCTAGGCTAGTTTCACTTGTTTTAATCTATGATCGATTTAAGGATCTTGGTTGTCATCCTTGTATATGCATTTGGCTAAAGCAGACTGTAAATTTCTTTTCATTTATTCATCTGAGAAGTAGATTAATAGTTGGCCTATTTTAACTGGAGTTGGCCGAGCTAACTCTTCTTTCAAGCTTTGGTACATTTCGTTGATCAGTGATTTGGCCTTATCATTTGTATAATGGATAACATCATTTCTCTTAAGGATTGTAGTTCTAACAAAAAAGTCATATAAGGATGCCTATGCCATCTGTTCATCACCTATAAAAGGTCTTGGATCGGCATGGATTATTTTCACAGACTGCTTGGTTGCCATCTAAAGATTATTTGATGCATGCTTGATGAGAAAGTCTTGTTGGAGTGAATCCAATCTTTTTCCAATAAGACATTGTAGTTACTTAACACATTAACTTCATAAACGGGTTCATCCCATTTTAAGTGATTGATTTTTACAAGTGATGTAAATCTATCTATTAGTGTCTCACATCTAGTAAAATCGATCATGATTACCTCAATGGTTCTTAGTCGGCTTTATAAATCCCAAGCCTTTTAAGCATTCATACAAGTAAAATATTTACACAACCTATTATCAATAAAAATTCTTTTGCAAGGAATCCCATTGAGGTTGGCTTTGACATATAGTGGCCGAATGTGTTGGGTCATAGCATCAGTTGGTTGAGAGAGTGAGTAATGTCGACTCTTGAGGTTCTCCACTTGAAGCGTTGCATACTTCTACCACATCTCCATCAGGATCAAACTCTGACTAAGTTTGGGTTGGAATGACTCTATCAATAAGACAACTATAGTAATAGTATCTTTCTAAGCCTCTCCTGGATTAGGTACCCCATTGTCGGCCTAGTCACTTTTCATAGGTACCCATATTTTCTTTGACAAAAATAAGGCCCGAGAAACCCCAGTGGTTAGCTTTAAAATTAACCAACTTTTTTGGTGCTCTATTTTCATAAAGCTTTTTGTTGAGGTTATAAATTTTGGCCAAGTTTTCTTCAACATTTTAACCGTTAGCATAATTCTAAATAACATTTTCTAAGCGTCTTAATTGATCGCGCCTTTGTATGCATCTCTTTTGAGTTTTGGTCAGCTTAAAATTGCCTCTATAAATCTAACATTTTCCTAGCTGATAAAAAATACTTCGTTTTGGAATTTTATGCTCCTATTGACCAATTTGAACATTAGCTTAAATGTTCTCCTTGGATGATTCTATAGGGTCAGCTGGGAGCTGAATGGTTTATAACTGTCTTCACTTTTTTTTTTGCGAAGTTGTTTGACATTGGAAGCAAACCAAATAAGCTTTCTTTGAGGTTGACTCTTCACAAGGAATCGACTATTTTGTTACCACCCTATTCTATCAGGAGGCATCTTTAGTAATATCACTTACTTAGACTCTTATCCTTGACTTATTAGGAGCATATTTTTTAGTCGAGGATTCCTCTCTCAAAGCATTCCTTTTATTGGAAGGTATGACTATATTTATATTAATGGCAGGAAAAAGATTGGTTTCAATGATAGTAGCTTTTCCTTTGGAGCTGAACAGCAGTTGGCCATCAGTAAAAGTCCTTGAATCTCATTTATAAACACAATATAATTATTAGTACTATGTTGTCAAGAGTTATGCCATTTGCAATAATCTTTATTGACTTTTTATTCATGCGATGTAAGGTGTGCCCTTTAGAAAGCTCAATCTGCTTATCTTTTAATAGTCACTCAATATTTTGCTTGCTTTCTTCAAGTCAAATGAATACTCTTTATCTATTTAAGTATTCTTGCTGAATTTTTTTTTCCCATGATAGAAGTCGCCTTCTTAAGTATTGGCCACTCAATTGAGGCTCCTGTCACTATTTTAACAAGGCAGACCTCATTTCTTAAAGTCCGAGTCATCAGAATTGGTCTTGGCCTTGACTTATATAGTTGCCACATCAAGTTGGCTCTTGTAGTACGTCCCCTTAGAGGATGCCTTATTTTGTTACTTTTTCATGAGGAGCCTCTTATAGCTAGCCATTATAATGGCCAATTCATATAAGTACTTAAATTGATGCCCTTCAAAATGTTGCCTCGGGGCAAAGAACATTCCTCTTAATACAATGGGCACGTAATTGGCCTTTGTGATCTATATTTGACACCACAACCTAAGCTTTATGAATCAGCTTATGTATTTGGATACTAATTTGCCTAAATTCTGCATCACTTTAACTAAGTTGGTAAATATGACTTCTGGTAGTGGCTGATAAAAATCAGCATGGAATTTATCTTTCATTTCTTCCTGGTTGGCAATTGACTCTGGTACTAAATTAGTGTATCAAGTAAAAGCAGTCTTTATTATGAAGTTACCAAACAACCTTAACTTTTAAAAAAGAGATGATTTGGCTTCACCATATTGTACAATAAACTTTGAAATGTGTTCGAATGTGGTGATATTCTCTTATACCAAAAATAAAAAGAATTCGAGAATCTTATTTCCTTTAGGAAAGGGAAAAAGTGAATTATACTATAAGGATATGATTTTTTATATGATGGTGTCGCCATCAGTTTTAGGTCCACCCACATGTTTTGTTGAGCCTCGATAAACATAGTTCTTTCAATCTCATTGCTGGAATTGAAAGAGCCTACTCGAATTCCTGTGCAAGGTATTATTTACTTTGGGGTTCACGCACGTGTCATTCCCTTTCATGGTTTTGTCCTTTATAGGTGGAACACATCGTCATCCCCAAAAGGCTCCTCAGAAAGGTAAGAGAGATTTTTCCTTATAAAGTCTTCACTTTGGACGTGTTTGCCCGATGTAGAATTTGGGTCATTACATAAACCCCCTACCATCAAAATAGAGCTATCTTGGATTCTGATACCAAATGAAAGAGCTCACCCGAATCCTTGTTCAAAGTATTGTCCACTTTATGGTTCACGTACGTGTCCTTTCCTCTCACGATTTTGTCCTTCATGGACAAAACGCATTGCCATCCCCAAAAGGTAGCTAGCAAGGTGTAGTAACCAGTATCCATAATCGGTAAGAATAAGTATTTATATACATATTTTATTTGTATGTGGGTGATACTTGATTTATGTATTGTTATTAGTAGTGTTTTTATAGGTTAAGGACATACTATTAGTATTGGGTTTATTTGCAAGACTTTAGATTTATTTTAGGGACTGAATTGTAATACTTTGAAAGTTTTGAGGGCAAATTTATAAATATAAAAAAATTAGCCTCTTAGTATAAAAATACACTTTTGAACCCTAATTCACTCTTTTGCGAGCTATCCCTTTAGAGAGAGAGAGAAGAGAGAAATAGAGGGGATAGAAAGAGAAGAAGAAGAAGAAAAAGAAGAAGCAATTAGAATTTTGGATTTTAAGAGGTATATCACAACTATTTCTCAATTTATTAGTGTTAATTAAATTAATTCCTTTAATTTATGATTTATAGAAATATGTATAATTGAGGATTTGATATGTATTTTGTAAGATATTGTGAGAATTGATGATAATTTATGTAGATAGCTTGATAAATCATGATGAGTTGTAGAATTTCTGTATGATAGTCTCTTGATCTAGGAATTTTATAAATTGTTTTGCTTCAATTCTAATTTTTAATCTTGAGTATATGAAATTAGACATGTTTAGGATCATCTAAGACTTTGATCGATTGAAAATTTTTAGAAATTGAATTTATAGTGAATTTACCAAAATGACCATGAAATTCTAAAAATTTCTTGTGTAAACAATATGATACAGTGGAAAATACTTTTTGGTCTGCTGAATGATCTTCAAAAATTACGAATTTGTGGAATATCATAAGCGTGTATGTCTAATATGATATACTCAGAATTGCGAATTTAGATCAATGTGGTTAAATTGTTATAATTTTCTAAAGTGTATCAGCTCATTGCAGTATTTGATTAACAGATTTTCAAAGCTATAGAATACAATAGTTGTAAAATACTTTTGGCAGTGATTTTGAAGTGACATATTTATCATGGATTGAGATATATGTCAAGAGTATTTCAGTGGTAGTTTTATAATTTTTGAGTTAGTATATGATTTTATAAAATTATGAGATTGAATACTGTTCAATAATTATCTTGATCCTGTCAAGATAATAGTTTGGATTCGATGATGTGTATGGAATGAATTATGTAGGAATTATAATATAATATTCATATATAAGAAGGATATATGTGTCAAGAATGATATACTCTGAGTTTGGAGTAATTGGACATCATTTGATGTATTAGAAAACTTTGTTAAATGTAAGTGGTCAGAATGACAGGTTTTGAGAAATCAAGTAATTAGACCAATTTAATGTGATAAATGCAATAAGTATAATTTTGTAAGCTATTTAAATTATTTTGTGTGAATTGTGAGGCTTATGAAAGGATTAATCTCCATTGATAGGTTAAGGAGAATTAAGCCTTGTACCCGAAAGTGCTAAGAGGTAAGTATACTAGACTTTTTACTGAAATCATAATAAACATAGTAATTATTTTGTATGATTTTGTAATGTGGTTAGGAATATGTTTATGTTATATCAAAGTATATTTTGATATGAAATGTGAAGATATGTATTTATGAATGTGAGCATGGACATACATAATATATATGTGTTTTTTAAAGTGAGCTTTCAAAGTGAAATGTGTTTAAGAAAGAGAGCTTTTGAAGTGTAATATATCAATGAGAAATATTTTGTATTTTGAGGATACTTGAACTCGCTGTTAACTTAGTAGGCATTTTATGTGATTTGTGGAGCTTTTATATGTGGCCTTTCCTTCGGGATCAGTATATGTTATGTGTTCCGTATGTAAGGAGGATCCTATTGGTACCTAAAGGAAGAGTGAGTCATCACATTCATGTGGTGGCGTATTAGTGCATGTGAGAGGACTCACCGATGATCAGGGTGAGGGTTTGGCTTTTACCTTCGGGCATGAGCAGTATATATGTGTGATTTAAAAATCTTACTTGTACTATTCCTCTCATACGGCATGTCACCTACGAGTGACATTTGGCTCATTATGTGATATGTGATATGTAAGTCCTACGAAGTAGTAGTTGAGTGATGGTATTCTTATTATATGTTTTGAAAGAATGTGTAAGCGCTTATATGACATGTGATTTGATAAGATTATGATTTTGATTTATCACAGCATATCATACATATGCATTGTATACATATATGTATTTGTATTTGATATATGAAAAACTAGTATGCTTACTGAGTTTTATACTCATTATAGTTTATGATGATTTCAGGTAAATAAGGTACATGTGTGCTTAGCAGATTTGGCAAGGCTTCTGTTGTTCTTTGGGTTCCCTAAGTTGCTAGGTTGCTGAGTGTTTCATTTGGGGACACGTGGGATAAAATATTTGATTTATCCCTATTGAATAAATACTTATGTATTATTTTATTGTGTGTGGTTGGATTTAGTTTAAGTTTCACCAAGTGTGGTTATGGATTGATTTTAAGTAAGAATTTGCAATGAATATATTCTGGGCTTCCGGTAATAAAGTTGTTACTGGTGACGTAGTAGAGTGTTAATCTCTGATAAAACTCTGCGTATCTCCAGTTTACTAATTGTCCTAGTCATAATTCAATTGCTATAATTCTGAAAAAAATTAAAATGAATGTTTAAATATTATTGAATGAGTGTAAGTTATGTCATATATCAGATCTTTTGAGTTTGAGGCATGACACAAGGGTAGGGGGATTTCTCCTTATACGGCATTCACTTTGGACAAGTCTGCTCGATGTGGGATTTGGGTCGTTACATAACCCCCCAGCATCAAAACAAAGCCGTCCTCGAATCTGATACTAAATGAAAGAGCCCACCTAGAATGCATTGCCATCTCCAAAAGACACTTCACAATGGTAGGGAGGATTTCCCCTTATAAGGCCTTTACTTTGGATGAGTTTGTCCGATGTAGGATTTGGGTCGTTATAGGAATAGCTGACTGGCCTAGATAACTCTTACCAAATTGAATTAGCCTTGGTTATGACTGGCTAACTAGGTCATGCATTTATTGGGCTGGCTAGTGCAAGATCCCCAAACTTATCATATTTCCAGCTGAATCACAACAAAAAAATCTATTTGGGATAGCCTTATTGGGCCTGTGAATTTATAAATTTAATCCTCTTAGGTATTCTTAGAATGTTAATCGAACTATGTTATAGGTCAACTTGACTATAGTTTTGATGTCTTTGGGGCTCCTGAGTTTATGGTTAGGTTGGCCTTGTAGAGGGGCTATGATCTCAGTTGCCTTAATGGACTCCAGGTTCTTCAGGATGCTACTAATGATATTTTGATTACCTTATATCAACGATCGAAATGCTACAATAATCTGATTGGGGAGCATGTATAGAGTTGTTGGTTTTTTTAAAGAAATTTGGGAAACTAACCCCTAAATATTGGCCGTAGAAGATGGCCCAGGAGATGCGAGAGAATCTCACTAAAACTCCTCCAACTGTCGGTTCAATAGATCTTCATCGATGTTGGCAAGACTTGTCTCTTCTTCATATGCATAATTTGACGAGTTTCTAATAGGAGGTGAGGTCATAACTAACTCCTTTTTTTTTAATTGTGCTAGATTCAATGAGACTATTTCTAACATCCGTATTTTTATTACCCTTAGTCATACCTCTGGTTGCTATTAGTATACAAAATATGGTCCTACCAAGTATGCCCGAAAGATATTTATGACTAAAAATTAAAGTGTTTATGCCTAATAATCTGTTAGAAATATGAATTACCTTGAATTCACAAGGAACTAATGTTAGGGGTTCATTAACCAAGGTAAGGTTGAATTTGTCTTATAGAGAGCAAGGTTTAGGATAAATTTGAGTTGAGAGATAGTGAGTGAATTGTAGAGCTTGGGTTACTTTGTAGAGAAGCACAAGAAAAACTCTGGTAATTAGACTATAGGAATCAACAAGTAAGGATAAAAAATCTTGAGTTGGAAGCTAAAAAGGAGAAAAGACAAATTGAGAAAAAAATTATAATTGTTATGTTATTGAGTTTTTCTTATAATAAATTACTATAAAATATTCAGCTTTTATATAGACTTCCAAAACTTTATTCTAATGCTATTTTGAAAAGAAAAAGTCATAATAAAACTCAATTAAATACTCAAATGGGTCTCATTGTCCCAACTGTGCTTAAGATACAATTTCGAGAAAGGAACCTAAAAAGACCTACTATATACAATTTTGAGCCCATGTCAACAATTATTTATTCACGCGTTCATTTATCATTTATTAATTGATCGATTCATGTTTAAACAATCCATTTATATATTGATTCATATTTAAACCATCTATTTATACACATAGTAAATATTTGCTTATGTTTGCAAACCTCCACAAACTAGTATCATTTTTTCTTACAAATACTAACATCCTTCTTTCTTATAAACATTGATTTAGATGTCAGAATATTACAAGAGGACAAATGAATTTTACACTCTTTTTTCTTATAAGGGGTCAGAGTGTTACGTGAGGTCATCTGATTTCTGCACTTTTCTTTCTTATAAACATTGACTTAACCGTCAAAGTGCATGTTTTTTTTACTTATAGGAGGACAACAAAATTTTATTGTCAATTGAAGAAAGCTGGAAGAACAAAAAGATAGTTGACTGTAGAGATTCAGAACCAAGAAACTTATATATATAAGCCAACTATCCAAGGTTGTAAATGTGTACCTCATCTTTGACATTGCACCATCTTCGCAGGTTACAAATCTTTTACTTAGCTCTATACAGAAGGAAATTTGAAGTGATAAACCACAGGGTAGAAATTGGTGAGGCGTGGTAAATGGATAAGATGCATATCGAAATTCGGCAATAACATTTTCATTGTCATCAATGGTGTCCGCTCCATCTTTACTTCCAAATACTTCTTCTAACTGCAGGGCACACATATTATCCACATCTCTTTCGACCACGAGCTATGTTGACATGAAACAAACTTTTTAACTTGTAGCACCATGTGACATGGAGATGGATGAGATTTGGAAAAAATTGGGGATCGGAGATTATCCTTCAATGAGATCTGATCCGAGTCATCATCATCCTCAACAATAATTTGCTCCAATTCAATGCAATCCATAATGGTTAGACTTTTCAATTGCAACAGATTTAATTTTGAGCAATTGTAGGTGGGAAAATTCGTCTCATCCCATGGCAGCTTTGCAGGGTTAATCCAAATACAAGGGTTAATTGCATGGAAACATTTTGTAGACTAATTGAAATACAAGGGGGCACTTTGCATAACCCTTCTTCTTATAGATATTCCAAAACCAAGAAATTAAGTTATGCTCGGTATTGGTAATTTATGATCTTGTCCATCAGCATCAAGGACTTGAAGAAATTCGCAATTGTCAATGTACAAGCTTTCCACATTTCTGAAGCATAATATCCGAAAGTGCTAATTTCGTCATGCAAATTGTTGCGACCTTCAAAACTTAGACACCGTAATTTCTGCCAAATACAACTAACTCAAATGTACAAAAATTCGTTCAGTTCGAATTTGTGCATGATATTCACTATAATTTCAGCTATTGAAAGTAAGAAACTTAATGACGTTACCACAAATTTTTTTTATATTTGTTGCATTACCTTTGAAAAAAAATTGTACTCATAGTACCACGTTAACTTATATAAATTTATATAAATAAGTTGTGTATGTGTTAATACTCTAAAACAAATAAAGGAAATTTTAAGTTAGATCATAGTTATAATTATCGCTATGATATTTCACTTTGGCTGATACATTAATGTATTATATTACTAATCTTAAACAACGCCTAAGAGATGTGATACACCATATTAGTTGTCATATAAGAAATTATTAGAATATAACTTGATTAGTGACATATATAAAATTATATATTCGTATAAAATTATAATGTGTACCGAGGAAGACAATGAATCTCCTAATTTATTTAAGGGGATTTCCCTTCTTGTCATCAAATAGAAAAAAGATGGCGTGTCATTATCCTTGGATAGAGCAAGTCAAGAATTTTGATTGGGCACGGCAGATAAAGGTACGTACTTCATGTTTGTTGTAGGATTGTTACGACTTATTTAATTTCAAATCAGAGGGCCACTTGTGTTTCTTTCTCAAGAGTTCTTTAAACAACATTTGGTGCGGCTGTTGTCGTCGTAGGTGGCTCTATTTGGTTGTGTTGATGGCCTCAACAATTCTTTAAAACTTTTCAAATTGTGTTTTATGGAGTCCTTCAAAATGTAAGATATTACTCCCAAATTGCGTCTACAACTTGGCCACCCTCTGGGTTTCATCCGGACCTAATGGCAAGTTGTTTTGAGTATTCTCGTAGTGTAAAGACTTATCTTGCTTCTCAAGGTCATTGTTATCAAGTTTTCACCTTTTATCTTAGTTTCATCATTGTAAAATCCTAACCAAACTCTCTTGCGGAGAAATTAAAAATGTTTAGGATTGTTCTGAGAGACCATAATATGGCAGAAACTCACTGATTGTAGTAATTCTACATTGATGTTATTGAAGCGGAAGCACACAAATAAGCAAAACATTCACCCAAGCAATATAATAATGCAGAACAAGTTACTAAGAAATAAATAGAGAAAAGGATAGAAGAAGAATACATAAAGAATTACGTGGTTCGGCAACTTGCCTACGTCCATGGTGGATCAAGATCACACTCTTCTCTTATTATAAATCACAAGACAAACACAAAGTAAGCCTATTATAAGAAAGATCACAAAGATAACTCTCTCTTACATTTTAGGAATTTTCTCTTACAAAGAACCATTAAGATCTCTTGTTTATCACAAAGATTGTCAAGATCTCTAGTTGATCACAAATATGTGTTTACAAACCAATTGGTAGCCTTTATATAGGCTTTGGGATGACCTAGGTTTACCCTATACGTGCGGGAGTCGTATTAGGGAGTCCTGAAATAAGTGAGAGACGAAATAAGGAAGTTTTCTTATTTTGGGATACTGTTCCCATCTCTAGCGTTACAGCGCTGGGATTTCATCACTGCAGCGCTGGCACGCTTGTGTTGAGCGCTGCAGCGTTGGCCTCCTGGCGCCGCGGCGCTCAGGTTCTATTCTAGGCGCCGCGGCGCCCACGCCTGGTCACCGCGGAGCTGGCACCTGGTGTGCCCTTCTTCGTTTTTCGCCTCCTTTTATGTTCGTCTTTGATCCGTGCGCACCATACGCACTTGGCTTGATCCCCAAATCATATTCCGATGATTTTTAATCAATATTCTCACAGATGTGATAAGTTATAGGAAAAATACAACTTGAGCCCAAGCGATGGATCTCAGAATCTTGGTCTTAGTGAATTTGTGAGTAAGACCCACCAAAATTTTAAAGAGCTCTTAAAGTTCAAGAAACTTAGTATTGTGAATTTGTTTTGGCTAACTCTATTAAAAATGATTTTTAAGGATAAACTCAGTCTCAAATTGTAAGAAATGTAGGAGCCAGGTTTGAACAAGTAATGGAGAAATACATATATTATGGTGTGTTTAAGGATAATAAGTGTTGTAAACCTATGTGAGGCAAGTAACGTGAGATGTAAGGCTAAGATTTTAGACTGTAAGAATCCTAATTTTGAAGATGAGACTTACCTCTTGAACCTTGCATATATTATTTTGCAATTCACTTATAGGATTTTAGACTTTGAAACAAATACAAAGCTATTGTATTGCATGTGTTCTTAATTAAGAACACGAAAGAAAAGCAATGGGTGAGAAGTTGTGTTTTTAAGGTTGAGATGCTAGAGTTATATCGTCGTTTTTTTTTTCTCTTGTATTAGTAAGTCTCTTATAGGGTTAGATTTGTATTTGATTAAGACTCCTTAATTTGACATCTTCTCCTCCTAAAATCTTACTTATTTAATGAGTTTTACTACTCCACAAAGTGAAAATGAATTTAATATATAAAGTTGCAAGATACAAATTTTATTCCAAATAAAAGATTAATAAACCTATTAATTACTAGTTTAAATAAGGAAGTTACCAACTTACATTTAGGAAAAATTTTAATGGTGAAAAAAATACCTTTTGGGCATATATTTTTCTACTAACTTAGTAATATGGGTTTACTCTTTTTTTAAAAATTAAATAGTCGTCAATTGGGCTTACTTTTATTTTAACTTATATTTCTCTATTAATTTAGTAACATATAGATTTATTCTTATTTTGAACTAAAGTACTCTCAAATAGATAGCTTAAGGGTCTATATATTTTGAACATTTCTTGGTACAATTTTATATCTATGAAATCACACACAAATTGAACCTCAAAAAAGAGCTTGGGGCACATATTTTACCTTATTAGTTACTTGAGAATGTGTGTGGGCCGGAATATGTGCCTTTATAAATTTTTGTATAACAATACTATTTAACTTAAAACTTTAAATTATAAGGTGAAAGTAAAGGTGGACTAGCATTACAACTTAAAAAAGGTCATGAGACTCTAAAGTAAATATTCAATATTTGTATTAAAAATAAAATATCAGTGATATAAACCCTTTAGTTTCAAAGTGGATTACTTGCCATACATAATGTGGATGTATCTACTGCATATTATATGATGAGATTCAGAAGCAGTTCAGTTACTATAGGTTGGCTCAGCCCCTAATTACCATGACACGAGATGCGTCGTTTGTTTTGCCCCGTCACTAACATTTATTGAAAAAGTGTTTTTTTTTTTTTAACATTTATCACGATTCAAGGTATAGTACACGAGGCAGGCTCAACCATAAATGAGAAGCCACCGAATTAAAGTAAGCTAAGTTATTCATTATTGCATCTACTGGAATTTTAGCAGTACATACTCTAGTATTACCTTGTGAACTATCATTCAAAGATCACAAATTCTTCTCTTGAAACTAAATTTTGTTTTACATAGTTGTGCGTTGTTAGATTCAGATTCACATTCAACTTAATAGAAATACTTCCTTTTTGCCTTTGACAATCTTTAGCTAAAATCTGAATTTAAACTTTAAGCAGTTCTTTCCAAGAGCTCATATTTGTTTACTGAACAAAAGTTCCTTTGTTTTAACCTAGAATTGAGATAATCATTATATTCAATAAGCTAAGTTTTTTTTTTTTATATCTATTTTGTTAACATATCAATTTCAATTATATTGTGTATTTTTTTATTTCTATTATTTACATTCAATTAGAGTAACGCTGCTCCGTTTCTTTTTCCACTAGTTTATGAACTAATTGGGGGTCGTGGAGCAAGTGGATACTACTAAGTTTTAGCAATTTTTCTACTTATTCTATAATTCTTTTGTATTCTTTCGGCAAGACTTGCGACTTTGTCTCATATTTCTTTATCTCCCTGTAAAGCACAATTCAAAACATGCTTTTGAGCTTTATAATCTTTCAAAATAATTGGAAATAGATCGTATCATGAACTTATTCAAAATAATTGAACATACACAGCCTGAAGTCCTAACTGTTAGAATTGAAGTATCAACAACATACAATGAAGATTAGAGTTTTCAACTCCTCATGTCTAAAATTGAGAACACAATGAAATTGAGGAAACAACAACATACAACGAAGATTAGACGCTCTTCAACTCTTGTCTCTGGAATTTTGAACACAATGAAATTGAAACAACAGCAACATACAATGAAGATTACGCTCTTGAGTTCTTGACGTTTGGAATTGGGAACATGATGAAATTAAAACAACAGCAACATATGACAAAGATTAGGCTCCTACGCGGATTGTGCATTGACATCTTCCAAGCCTGTTTGTGGTGCCTGCACAACCAATTAATCAAAGCATTAAATAAGGATGACAAAACTAAACTTCATGTTGTTCCAAAATAATGTAAAACAGTATACAAACATGAAAATAAAATTTTAAAAAAATGAAATGGTGGTTGATCTGTATAGTCGGGGAAGCATTAGTTTTCTATAAAGAGGGACGAATTCAGAACTCTTGATTATGTGATCTATAATTTGACATTTCAGCAAACTAATATAAGGAAATTATCCATTCAAAGGTTTTCTGAGGTGTACATCTCTTTTAGCATGCATACCATCATGTTCTTGGGCTAAGAACTGTTTACTTAGCTTTGGACAATCGGAAACGCGGACGTTATTAGGACCAAGCGAAGGGAATATGAAGTGATAACCCACAGGGCAGAAGCTGATAAGGCTCGGTAAACAATTAATTGCCAACTTCTGAAGTTCGGCCATAACAATTTCATTGTCATCAATGATGTCTGCTCCACCTTTGCTTGCAAATACTTCTTCTAACTGCAAATTATCCAATATAAACATCCCTTGCAGTTTTTGAAGACCTCGAGCTATGTTGACGTGAAACAGACTTTCTAATTTCTTGCAATCTATGACCCAAAGTTCGTTGAGATTTGGAAAATATGGAGGTAAGAGATTATCCTGCAATGAGATCTGATGCAATTCATCATCATCATCCTCCACAAAATTTTTTTCCAGTTCATCACAATCTTCAATAATTAGACTTTTCAATTGCAACAGATATCGAGCAACTGCAGGTGAGAAAATTCGTCTCATCCCATGGCACCTTTACAGGGTTAATTCAGTAACATTTTGTGGACTTACTGATGTACCTGCGGGGACTTTACATAACCCTTCTTCTTCTTGTAGATATTCCAAAATCAAGATATTTAAGCTGGGGAATCGTGAGTTATGCTCTTGTCCATCCGCAAGACCTTGAAGAAATTCGACACTGTCAATGACCAATCTTCTCAAATTTCTGAAGCCATGATGTTTGAAAGTACAAATTTCATCACGCAAATGGTTGCGTCCTTGAAACGTAGAAACCGTAATTTTTGCAAAATACAAGTAATTAACTCAATTTATAAAAAATTTGATTGACTTCGAATTTATGCATGACATTCACCACAATTTCAACAACCAGAAATAAGAAAGTCAATGATATTGCCACATAATCTTATATTTATTGCGCTAACTTTTTTTTTTTTCTAAAATAAATTTTATCTGACAGTACCACATTAGATTTGTAAATTTGTGTAAATTAATATGTATGTATAATAATTTAAAACGAATAAAGAAATTTTAAGTTAGATTTGTATAATAATACTATGGCTTTTGAATTTGAGTGATACATTAGATTTGATGTCGTGTCCCAACATTCTAAAACTAATTTTGTGCGCCTAATAATATTCTAATTCAATGGGTGAGAGATGTGACAACACCATATTAGTATTAAAAGTGCTAAATTATTAGTGTACAAATTGTGTAGTAACTTGTTCAATTACACAAGAAGTTAAGGCATAAAATTTGGTGGTCTCAAAACTAATCAGATGCAAAAGTTTTAGTGTATATTTAAGCATCGTGGTAGACATAGGTGTAATCAAAATGTGTCCAAATTTTTGAAGAAAATCAAAATAAAAGAATTTTAAAAGAAGAAATGTAATCAACTGACGACCATATGTCAATGTACTCAAGCAATGCAAAGTAAAAGCATGTTAATATGTATGGATGACCTAAAAATGTTCCTCTTTTTTTTTTTAAAGAAAGGAAAAATTAAAAAGTAAAAAGTAAAAAGGCATACCTCTGTTAGATTCTGCACATTTGCTTCAAGTTCAGCTCTAATATTCAAATTGGGACATGATGCTATTTCCAAGTGTTCCAAAACGGACCAAGTTGAACGATAATATTCTGAACAGAAGCTGATGAGATTTGGTAGTTCGAAAAGTGATAATTTTTTTAACATGGGGAGGGCAATTATACATTCATCTTCTACAAGTAAATTCTTCTGTGCATCATTATCGTCAATCATTTCTTCGACGATATGCTCCAATGTCCTACAATTCCTTACTTGGAGTTCTTTTTGCTGCTCTAAGCTTTGAGCTACGGACAAGGAGAAGAGATATTTCAAACTACTGCACCCGATCACCTCAACTTCTGTAAGATTTTTGAATGAACCACACAAACGATAGCATCGATATATACATTCCATCTCTTCGCATTTTCTAAGCTCAAGTGAAGTCAGCTCATTTAATCCCCTCTAAACTATACTTGGAACAATATTTTGACAACCTATTGCATTTACCAAAATTAGATGCTGTAAATTTTCAGACAATGCTTTAAATACACTTAGTTTGCTGGCTTCGGTATCCCAGATTTTCAATCTTGTTGTTCGGCATAGGCCAATCGTATAATCGCAGTTCACATCTATGTCATACCGTTGCAATTTGGGGAAAACAAAGTCTTCTGGAAGACATTCAACCTATCTATGAAAAGACTGCATATCCGTTTCCGCTGAAGAATTCAACTCAGAGAGGGTAGAGTTACTTCTCCCAGAACTCGTCGCTTTAACCTCCCATTTTCCGATCTTCTAATCGAGAAAATCTTTTCATCAAATTCAGAGGAATTTCCCTGCAACGTTTGCTACACAAATTTAGCGATCTTAATTTACCAATTTCTCCTAATTCTTCTGGGATTTCATCAAAGTGAGAATAATACAGACTAAGAATCTGCAGTCTCTTCAAATTTCCAAGAGAAGACAATTCTCTCAACGTACAACCAATCAACTGCAAACATTGAACGTTCATCATGTGTTCAAGTGATTTTAGTGGCAGGTCCGCTGATCTTATAGTGACAACTTTCAGTGCTTTCATCTCCTTAAAAAATTGGTCTGGAACAACCATGTGGTTATAACGGGTTTTTTCAAACTTTCCACCCTCCAATAACAGAATTTCAAGTTTGGGACATACCAAACCATTAGGAAGCCCTTTCATTTTGCTTCCCATCATGGAGATTGCTCTGCTTTCTTCAAGGCTCTCGCCCTCTAAGTTAAGAATATTCAAACAATCTGCCATGGTAAAATGGTCTCAGCAAGATGGAGGAAAAAGAACACCTTGGATATGCGTTGGGCACCATTGAAGTTAGTTATTGGAAGCTCAGAAAAGGAAAAGAAAATACAGTGTATTAGTAGCTGTCATTCATACAGAAATCATCAACCAATTACAAAGCTACAACAGACAACACAAATGGACAAATGAAATTCATTTGCTAGAATAAAGGACTGTACAATGATTGATATAATAATAGTATGCTGACACCTGTAAAACTGTACTGCTCACTCTTAACTATATAAGGGAGAGATGCTTCACATTGTATGCTAAGCCTCTTATCAATAAAAATATTTACCATTTCATTCATTTTCCTCTGTTTTTTATCTTTAAAATTTGACTTGGTATCAGAGCAGGTTCTGCCAAAATCAATGGCAAACTCGAGCTCAACTTCTCAAATAGTAGAAGAAAATACTACACAGAATCTTGTTCCTAATTGTGTAGCAAATCGCTTAACATTTGCTGTGTCTATCAAGCTCGATAGATCTAACTACATAATCTGGAAAACACAGATTCTGCCTTTCATTAGAGGAAATGACCTTAAGGATTATATTGATGAAACTAAACAACAACCAAGTAGGTTTATAGCTACCATTGATGAAAACCAAGTGGCTAACACAATAGTTAACCCATTTTATGCACTGTGGAGGAAGTAAGATCAGCTTCTTCTTAGCTGGTTATTGTCCTCTTTAAGTGAAAATATCCTAAGCTCAATCACTGACTACAACACATCTTTTGATCTATGGTTAGCCCTTAGGAGAATGTATTGTTCTCAGTCTATGGCTCATATGATTGAGGTCAAGAGACAGTTAAATGTCACAAGGAAAGGCTCAATGAGCATGAGTGACGACTTCAGCAAGATGAAAAAACTTGCTGGGGTTTTGGCAACCTCTAGAAAGCCAATCACTGATATTGAGTTGATTCAATATATCTTGAATAGGTTAGGGTCAGAATATAACCCAGTGGTTGTGATAATCATCACTATACTAAACAATACTACCCTTGAAGATGCATATGCATCCATTCTAAATTTTGAAGGAAGATTGGAAAGAAATACCACTGAAACCATTGACTATGAAGCCAATATGACCTTCAACAGAATAAACCAAAAGAGAGGGCAATATGAGGAAGGAACAGTCGTGGTAAATGCAGGGTAGAGGTTATGGTAGAAACACCAACGTTAACATAAGAGGAAATCCTGCTAGTAAAAACAGTAAAGGAAAAGCAAAGCAGTAGGGAATAAGAGATAAGTCAAAGGTTATCTATCAAATATGCAATAAACCTGGACATAAAGCTCTGGAATGCTGGCATTGATTTGAGCAAGAATTTGTCTCGAAGGTAGGAATACAGTAGAACTCAGCTTATGTAGCATCTAAGGAGGATGATGAAGATGATGGATGGTATATTGATAGTGGAGCAACAAATCATGTCACTAGCAACATCAACAATCTTAGCACAAGAACAGAATACAAAAGTAATCAGACTCTTGTAGTTAGTAATGGGAACAAACTTCACATCTCACATATTGGTACTTGTTCACTGCAGATATCACACCTTGATGAAGTTCTCATTCTTAAACATATCTTGTATGTTTCAAAAATGACTAAAAACCTTCCGAGCATTTCAAGACTAATAAAAGATAATAAAATCACCATTGCGTTTCACTATGATTTGTGTGTTGTGAAGGACAAGATTCAGAAGGTACTTCTTCAAGGAATGATCAAGGGAGGTTTATACAAATTGAATGTAGTACCTATGGCAAGCAGTAACAAAATCATATCAGAAGTCAAATGTCCTAGTCCAATAGTTTCCTTGTTTGCTTCCTTACCAGAAAATGAGGTCTTACAGTATGAAAAACCTGATTCAGACTTATCTAACAAGTTGTCAACTCTACATAGAAAGCTTGGTCATCCCATTTGACTAAGTTCTAAAGAAAGTTCTGTCAACTTGTAATAAGAATATCAGATTCAATAAATCTTTTAATCTGCCTTTCTGTGATGCTTGTGAAAGAGGAAAGAACCACAAATTAAAATTCACAAATTCTGAAAATCAAGCTTCACATCCTTTTGAAATACTGTATATTGATTTATGGGGACCTGCACCACTCTTGTCAGAAAAAGGGTTCAGATACTATCTTGGCATAATGGATAACTTTTCTAGATATGTATGGATTTACTCTTTACAAACCAAGTCACAAGCTACCATAATAGTTCTGCAATTCATAAAATTTACAGAAAGACAGTTAAAACAACAAGTCAAGATTATTCAAACTGACATGGGAAGTGAATTCAAACCATTAGACTTACCCTTGAAAAACAATAGAGTCCATTTAAGACATACTTGTCCCTACACATCAGAACAAAATGGTAAAATAGAAAGGAAACATAGGCAAATTGTAGAAGTAAGGCTAACACTCCTCTCATAAGCCAAAAAGCCCCTCAAGTTCTGGTGGGAAGCATTTGGGACAATAGTACATCTGATAAATATACTACCTACACCAGTTTTGAACAATGCCTCACCTTATGAAAGATTGTACAGAAAGCTCCCAAATTATAGCTACCTAAGAGTCTTTGGTTGCACTTGTTTCCCTCATTTAAGACCTTTAAACTCTTATAAACTGGACTTTCATACCAACAAGTACATTTTTATTGGGTATAGTATTAAACACAAAGGGTATAAATGCTTGCTGTCATCAGAAAAAACCTTTATCTTTAGGCATGTGACCTTTAATGAGTCTGAATTCCCTTTCAAAACTGAGTCATATTCTAAAGAAGAGGAGTCACAATTCACTGAACCTCATATATATAAGATGCTTATCCCATAATCTCTGCAGCAAGTGTCCATGGGAACTACAGGCACAATTGTGGAACCACTTGGCTTAAATCCTGTAGAAGTGCCTCTGAATCAAAGCTTTGACAATACATAATCATTCTCTACATCAGAAAATACACTAACAACCCAAGAGCCTCACCAAAATGAATCTTTGCCTACACCACAAGAACCATCAACACACTCATCAGACCAACAACCCGCACAGTTAGTCAACAGCAAGCACAGCAAGTAATACCAACCCATCCTATGGTTACAAGATCTAAGTCAGGGATTTACAAACCCAAAATGTACCTAATTTTTCAACAAAATAGAACTACAAAAGAAGTACCAGTATGTACCAAAGAGGCCTTTGGAGACACAAGATAAAGAGCAGCCATAACAGAGGAATATCAAGCCTTATTGAAGAATTAAACCTGGAATTTAGTTGAGTACAAGCCTGGAATGAAGGTTATTGGAAACAAGTGGGTTTACAAGGTAAAATACAAGCCAACTGGAGAAGTGGGAAGGTACAAGGTAAGGCTTGTAGCCAAAGGATTTCATCAAACAGCAGGAGTTGATTATGCAAAAACTTTTAACCCTGTGGTTAAATCAGCAACCATCAAAGTAGTAATAAGCCTTGCCACTCACTTTAATTGGGATATCAAACAGGTTGACATCAATAATGCCTTTTAAAATGACAATCTGATAGAAAGAATGTACATGGCCCAACTAGAAGGGTTTGAAGACAAACAAAAACCTAAGGCAGTATGCAAGCTAAATAAGGCACTCTATAGACTCAAGCAAGCACCTAGAGCCTAGTTTGAGAAACTCAAAAGTGCATTACATCAATGGGGATTCACTAATGTCAGGTCTAATACTTTCCTCTTTATCCTAAAAGAAAATGATAAACTGATTCTGCTATTAGTTTATGTTGATGACATTCTGTTAACTGGAAATGATGATAACAAATGCAATCATTTCAAGGCTGAATTAGAAATTCTCCCTTAAGGTGCTAGGGTTTTTAAATTACTTCTTTGGAATAGAAGTAAAGAGAAACCAAGATGGAACACACCTCGATCAAAATAAATACATCATAGCTATGTTGAAAAAACTTGGCATGGCAGGTTGTAAACCCTACAAAACTTCAATGACCACTGATTTGAAGCTATCAATGGAAGAAGGGAAAGATTTCGAAGATGTACACTATATAGAAGCACCATAAGTGCCCTGCAATATGTAATAATCACCAGACTAGATATAGCTTATAGTGTCAACAAACTTAGTCAGTATCTTCAAAAAACCAAAAGCTTCACATTAGATTTGTTGTAAGAGAATTCTGAGGTATTTGCAAGGAACCTCTAGTCATAGCCTGTACTTCACAAAAAATAAGAAGCTGAAAATTGAAAGGTACATAGTATCAAGCTATGCAGATAACATAGATGACAAAAGGTCCATATGGGGATACAATATCTACTTATGTGGAAATCTGATCTCCTGGTGCTCTAAAAATATAAAGTAGTGGCCAGATCGAGCACAGAAGCTGAATATAGGTCCCTTGCATATACAGGAGCAGAAATCACTTGGTTAAACTCATTGCATGCTGAAATACACGTTAAACTGATAACCAGACTAGTCATATGGTGTGACAATTAAGGGGCAGTAGCCTTTGTAAGCAATCCAATTTTTCATGCTAGGACTAAACACATCGAAGTTGATGTACATTTCATTCGAGACAAAGTTACCAAAAAAGAGCTTGAAGTCAAGTTCATTCCCTCCAAAGAACAAACAGTAGATATAATGACAAAGGTACTAACGGTAGAAAGATACAACTACTTGAATAGCAAGCTCAAGGTCACTCCAAAACCTTAAGCTTGACAGGGGGAGTTAAGAATATTCAAGCAATCTGCCATCGTAAAATGGTCTCAGCAAGATGGAGGAAAAAGAACACCTTGGATATGTATTGGGCACCTTTGAAGTTAGTTATTGGAAGCTCAAAAAAGGACAAGAAAATGCAGTGTATTAGTAGCTGTCATTCATACAGAAATCATCAACCAATTACAAAGCTATAACAGACAGCACAAATGGACAAATGAAATTCATTTGCTAGAATAAAAGATTGTACAATGATTGATATAATAATAGTATACTGATACCTGTAAAGTTGTACTGCTTACTCTCGACTATATAAGGGAGAGATGCTTCATATTGTATGCTAAGCCTCTTATCAATAAAAGTATTTACCCTCTCATTCATTTTCCTCTGTTTTTTTATCTTCAAAATCTGACTCTCTGGCCACTCTGTCAATCCAATACCGGCTTTACTCAAGAATTTCAGCTCCTTGAACCCTATCTATAAGGCTACATCTCAAACCACGTCATGCATTTTTACAAATCCTTATTTACCAGCATTTAATAATAAAGCAGAATGTTTGAGATGTTCAACCAATAGACACAGTTCGTTCCTTGCATCTTTAATTCCATCATCAATTTTAAAGTTTAAACAAACCAATGCCAATTCCATATATCACCAATTCCTCTTCAGGAATTTCATAATCTTCGGGGAATAAGGAACATAACAAAAAACATAACCTAATTCTCACTCTCCAAATAATCATAGCTTGGTTTAAGACAAGCATATACACCTTTTGAACCATTCGGTATGTCTTCAAGATTTGACGTTTTAAGTTTCTGAGACGTGCTTTTCCACACATTTTTGCTTTTTCCTTTTAAAGCCTTGCCAATACTTAGAAGTGCTAAAGGCAAATCATTGCATTCTCTAGCAACTTCATGAATTATCTCAGGTTCCAGGCGGGAGGCAACATCATCTATGCCAGCAGATTTTTTAAGTAAATCCAATCCTTCTTTTTCCTTAAGAATCTTCAATTCAATTTCCAATTGACATTCCATTTTAGTAAGTACTTGTCTTTGACGACCAGTTATAAGAACTTTGCAATTACTATCATTGTCATAAACAGGAATGCCCAATTCTTCTTTCAAGTTGATATCTTCCCATACATCATCTAGTATTACGAGCTTGCTCTTCGTATCCTTAAATCTCACGTACAACTGTTGTGCTCTTCCTTCTTTGCTTTCCTCCTTCCCAAATTCCAAGTCTAATGACTCTTAGTTGATCTTGAGTAGTTAAGAAGTTTGGTTGCTGGGATATGGTAGCAATCACTACCTCATCAAAATATCTTTTGTTCTTTGAGTTGAATACCCACTTCTTTTGCCAAGGTCGTCTTTCCCATGCCTCCGGTCCCATACAGTCCCACCATCTTGGTCTTCTCGTCTGTCAGTGCCTCAACAATCTGATCAGAAGCCCATTTAGTAGCCGCAAATAACACAATCTTTTGATTCGAAGAATTTGATGCCAGGAAGAGGTTAAGGATGGGTCAGTGTGGTGAATTTGTCACTGTTTTCTTGTGGCTTCAACATCATAATCGTTTTCTTTGCGGCTTTCCGATCCAACCAATATCGCCAACCCCAATTGGGACACCACCCATTAAGACAAGTCTTCTTTACTTGTATTTCTTCTTTCAAACTCTGAACATAAACCAGGATACTGTCTGCCTTTGTCAGCCAGATTTTGACCTCTGTATTGACTTTTTTAGTGCTCTTTTCTTCCTCTTCTACTTTTTCCTTGATTGTATCTTGCTTCTTTTTCAAATTTTTTTCTTTAGACTCAAGTACTTCAACAATGTTGCTGAAACAAAATAAGTAACGAGCTTGGTGTATGGTCGCCTCCATCAAATATTCTCCACTCTTGGATGGAATAGCTGCTACAATTTCCATACTGTATGTGCTGAAAAACAAGTGGTCAATACATGTACATAGAATAAACAAACAACATGCATTAACGAAAAAATCGAATGAGCAAACCAAAGAACCTTGTTAAATTTGTCGATGCACGTTGTCAATCGGCAGCTCTGGAAGACAGAAAAGAAAGTACAGGCACCTAGCTTTACGCGGCCTTTAGCTGCAAAAGGTAAGGACAAAGAGGGATATAAATGAATGTAATGTTTAATTGTTTAAAATGAGAAGCATAAAACTTTGTTGATTTAGATATATGAAATTTAATTAATCCTAAAATCGCCTAAATTAACTATTTTTTCTAGATACACTTTCTCATAAAAGCGGTATCTTCCAATGTCCTTAAAGCTTTGCAATAGCAAATCCCAAATGTTATTCCCTTAAACTTGCAGTTTTTAAACTTAGTAACTTTTTAAGTTAAAACTATATTTAATATAAGAAACGGTTCATCATGTAGATGTTTTAAACCTTTTTTACTTGGATTTTCTAGCATTTTCTAATTTTAATTTAGTTTTAGTAAATACGCATATGCTTTTTATGTTTTGTTCTTTGTAGTTAATCCTTTATTATTATTTATTAATTACTTAACCTATAAAGAAAAAAAAAAAGTTGTTGGTTTAAACTTGGGTTGGTTCGTTAATGAGTGAATCGGTCATGGACATGGAATAAGCAAACAACATGCAATGACAATGGTACTATTGAATGAGAAAAGGAAAGAACCTTGTAAAATTTGTGGATGCACGTTGTTAATCGGCAGCTTTGAGAAACTGAGAAGAAAGTACAAGCACTTAGGTTTACTCGGCCTTTAGCTGCAAAATGTAAGGGCAAAGAAGAATATAAATGAATGTAAGGTTTAATTGTTTAAAATGAAAAGCTCAAAACTTTATTGATTTACATATTTGACACTTAGTCCAAAAATGGCCTAAGTTGATTATATTTATTAGGAAACACTATCTTCTAAAGCATCATCTTCCACTTTCTTTTAAAACATTACAAAAGAAAATATTATTCTCCTGAACTTGCTTCTTTTTTACTTGGATTTTGCGAGCAAGTATTTTATAATTTTAGTTTAGTTTCAGTAAGTATTATATGCTTTCTATGTTTGTACTTTATATTTAGTTCTAACAACTTTTTGTTTTTCTAACAGACACATATTATTAATAAGTAGTGCTACACTTAATTAGAATACAAAATTTATATTCCAACTAATTTACCTTCAATTAATAATCACTTGTTAGATAGTCGTTAACTTTTTACTTCTTATTAATGCAATAGTTATGCAATGCTATAAATACATCTTATGTTAATTTATATCCTAATTATGTAAGCATGACATTATAATTATTACTTTATATACGGTTTGGATCAATTTTTAAAAAATATTATTTATCAATTACTAAATTTTATAAATTATTTTTTATGTAGCAAAATCTTAAACAGAGCTTGTTACACCTTGTGCAATGCAATGTGCAATATGTTTAACAACAATTACAAATTTTCATACAAAGCAGTATTTCAATACTATATTTGCAATATATAATCAACATCATATGCTTATTTATCTTATTGGCCTTTGTATATTAACACAATTGATTTTCAGGTCAATACAAAACAATATTTGTTTTGAAAAAGAATTATACTAAGTATAAATCAAATCCTTACTGTCTATTTTTCTAAATGAGAGAAATTTAAACTTCAAATCTCTTATACCAATTTAAGAAAAACTTTATCAATTAAAAAACATAGAAAGAAAGTACACAAAATAACTTATAAGATAATTTGTAAGGAAAAAAAAAAGATGTTATACGTAAATAGTGGTTGCATTATAATCTCTTTATATTATTGTAATTTATTTACTTGTTCTTAATGGGGAAAAATGCATTTTCCGTTATTTACATAATTGTACTTGCATAAATTTGTATTACAGCTAATTCATCCAATCTTAAGTTGTCTAAATATAATTTTCAAACATAGCATAATTATAAGTTGTTCCTCTTAATATTTTCATATTTATCATATCGACTTTTTTCGAGAGTTTTAGTAGAAAAACTTGTACTAAAAACAGATTAATTATTCTCTTCCAAAAAGATAATAAGTAGTTTTTTTTTTAAAAGAAAAAACATAGAAGGAAAGTATATAAAATAACTTATAAGAGCAATTTCACTTTTCTCAAATTTGAACTTCAATTCTTGACCATTTACCATATATGTGTTGGTCAAATGGTTCAGATTTGGCATTAAAAACTATCATTTACTATTTGACTATTATAGTCAACCCACAAAATCTCTAAAGCATTAGAAGTTAAACACACATCAGCAGCAGCGTAGGAAACAGTTTCTTGCACCTTCCTCTCTGCGTGCGCAAGCTTTTCACTGAGCTATTTCTTAAGGGACTGCACAAGTTTAGAGCAAGTGACAAACTGCAAATCAACAACAAAATGGAACAATATATTAAAACATTATTAAGGATCTTACCCATTAATATGAAAACAAGTCCTTAGTGCTTACAATCTTAATATAATAATTATTTTTCTTAGAAAAAAATTAAAAGAAAAATAAATAGTTGTAAGTTAAAAGAAATAAAGCATATTTATAAAGGTTGGTTAAAGTCGATAAGAGCAAGCAAAGGTAAATAATGAAGTTCAATACAATATACTCAAATTGGAAAAGAGTTATCATATTATCTTAGCACTTGTATCTTTAGATCATCAAGTATATATTCAACTACTATTTCCAGTTCTTGTCTAAAAAAATTGATTGAAGTTTTTCTTTTCTTACATTTCTTAAGTGAAATTTCTACAATCATTATGGTAATATCTAAGAAAACAAATATAATATGAGATTGGTAATTAAAAATCATGAATGAATATGATTTTGTACGAAGACCAATAAAGAGAGACCCGTGGCAGAGGTGCAGAATTGCATGGAGTGCTAGATCAATAAGATAGGATAGAGTCTAGTTGCTTTAGGTCTTCAAAGCCGCAATGCAAGGAATCCAATAGCTAGGCACTGCGGTCCGTTGATCTAGGCTGCGGCACCAAGCTTTGTTGCGGCACCACAAGTTGAGCTATACCTATAAATACCTTGTTTTATTTAAGGTTTTGTATGTGTTGTGCAATAGACTCATTAGAACGATTTGGCTATTGTGAATTCCTTGTAATCCACAGGTGATTCTTTGTAATCACTGGTCAATAAAAAAAAGTTTGGATTTGATTCATCATGGATGTAGGCAATTGCTAAATCACATAAATTTCTGTGTTGTGTGTGATTGATTCTTGATTATTCTGTTCTTCTTGTGATCTTTCAATTTTGGATTTTCATTATATTGTGGGTGGTTTCTTTCATAAATTGGTATCAGAGTTCGGGTTAATCCAATCATTGCGACTCTCAAGTATGAAGTTGAAAAATTAAATGGGCACAATAATTTCAATCTATGAAAAGTAAAAGTAATGTCTTTATTAGTGAGTCATGGACTTGACATTGCTCTTGAGAAAACTTCAGCCACAACCAATAATGAGAAGTAGCCTGAGAAATCAAGATCTAACTCAAATCATAAATCCATTTAGAAGAAAGCCCATAGTACGATTGTTCTATCATTGAGTGATAAAGTATTGAGAGAAGTTTCTAAAGAGAAAAATGCAATGGGTGTTTGAAAGAAACTTGATGATTGTATATGTTTACGTCTCTTACAAATCAGTTATACATGAAGAAGAAGTTGTATTAATTGTCTATGGCTGAAAGTTCTTCAATTATGGACTATAATGATACTTTTAACAAGATTATCGTTATTTTATAAACTATTGATGTCAAGATTGATAATGAAGACAAGGCTATAATCTTATTGAGTTATCTACCATCAAGCTATGAACTTTTGTTGATACACTCCTTAATAGAAGGGAGTCTTTAACAGAGATTGATGCTAAAACCTTTTTAAACTTAGAAGAATTAAAGAAAGGAATAGCCTAATACTGTAGAAAGTTTGACTACAAAGGGAAGGGCTCAGAATAAAAAAGGAAAAGAGAAAAGAAATTCAAGATCAAAGTCAAAGAGCAAATCTAATAAGTGTTACTATTGCAAGAAAGAATGACACTTTTGTAATTGATTATGCAAAAACAAAGGCCAAGATGAAGGTAATGCTGTAATAACATATGATGAGGCCTATTAAAGTGTAAAAACTTAGTAGTTTCTAATGGGAAAAATGTTGGTGGTTGGATATTTAATTCTAGTTTTACTTTCTATATGTGTCTTGATAAAAGACTATTTATCAATTATTAGTCCATTAATTATGAAAAAGTATTAATGGATAATGATATGGCTTGCCGAATCACTAGAATTTATAGTATACATGTGAAATTACATGATGAGAAGATTACAAAGTTGCTAAATATTAGACATGTTCTTGATCTTAAAAGGAATTGAATTTATATAGGTATGCTAAATTAAGTTGATTGTTCATTTAAAGCTGAAGGTGGAATACTTAAAGTGATTAAAGGGTTCTATGGTATTAATGAAGGGTGAGAAGCACTATGAATTATATGTGTTACTTGGAGAGACTTTTATTGATTCTGCATCCATTTCAATTGATGCTAAGAATATGCAAAGCAAGTTATAGCATATAAGGTTAGGTCACCTAAGTGAAAGATGTTTCAAGGAATTATATAATCAGGGTGCTTTTGGTATAGAAAAGATTCAATCTATAGGGTTTTTTTTTAAGTATTCTACACTTGGGAAAGCTTATAGAGTCAAGTTTGACATTAGGGAACACAATACTAATGCTACACTAGATTTTATACATTCAGATTTTTGGAGACCTGCTTAAACTATCGCTTGTGGTAGAGTTAAGTACTTTCTGATGTTTATAGATGACTATTTCAGAAAGTTGTTAGTGTATATGATAAATAGTAAAGAATAAGTGTTTATGACATTTAAAACCTTAAAAGCACTTGTTGAAAATCAAACTAATAAGAAAATCAATAAACTTAAGATTGATAATAGTTTTGAGTTCTGCAATACTAAGTTTCATAGGCTTTGTGTTATATATGGAATTACGAGGTATAAAATAGTGAGATCAATGCCATAACAAAATGGTTTTGCAAAAAGGATGAACAGACCTTACTTAAGAGACTAGGATACCAATTTTTATTTGTCTAAAGTATTTTTAGGTAAGGCGATAGCTATAACAACCTATATGATCAATAGAAGTCACTTCTCAGCGATTAGTTTTATAACTCTAGAAGAAAGATGGTCAAGTAGCACTCTAAAGTATGATCACCTTAGGTATATAGTTGCTCTGCATTTTTACACATTGGACAAAGCAAATTGGAATCTAAAGCTTTAAAAGAGATATACAATGGATATCGAAAAGAAGTTAAGGGATACAAAATTTGGTGTATTGAGCTTAAGCTACCAAAGAATATCATTAGTAGAAATGTAATGTTCAATTATTTGATTTTGTTAGATATCAATCCAAATTTAGAAGTGAAAAGTCAGAATTTGTGCCAACAACAATTTTAGCACCATAAACTTTTCAAATTGAAGTGAAAGAAGATTTAAGACCTGGTATGCACTCAAGTCAACACTTTTAGGGAGAACACCAGGTGATGGACAAAAAACACAAAATGAGTACCTTAAAGATCACCCAAAACCTAAATTAAAACTCCTTAGATAAAACTTGAAGAGTACATCTAGACATAAAGAGGTTAATGAGGATAGTTAAGCCACCTATCAAGTATGCCTATGCAGATTTTATAGCTTATGCTTTTAATATAGCTTACACTATTGAATATGATGAGCTTAAGACCTATAGAAAGGCTTTAAGAAGTGTGAATAGTCAAAAGTGACAGCTAGTTATATAGGATGAATTAAAAAGAATCAGGCATAAGAATTAGTGGTTAAGCCTGAGAATAATAGACTTGTTGAGTGAAAATGAGTTTTCAAGATTAAGAAGAGGATCCCAAGTGTTATGCCTTCAAAGTTTAAGGTTAGGTTAGTTGCATAATACTTCACTCAACAAGAGAGGATTGATTTTCATGAAATTTTCTCTCATATAATTAAGTAGTCATCAATAAGGATTTTATTGTCCATGAGCAAACTTTTGAGTTTGCATTTAGAGAAAATAGATGTTAAAATTGCATTTCTTCATGGTGAGTTTGAAGAAAAGATATACATGTCACAGCCACAAGGTTTTAAAGAACCTGAAAAATAAGATCATACTAGCTTATTAAAAAAGTATCTATGTGGGCTCAAATAGGCTCTAAGGGAATGGTATAGGAGATTTTATAATTTTATACTTCATTGTGGCTTTATTAGAAGTAAGTATAATAGATATGTGTACTTCAAAGCATTAAACAATAGTATGCAAATGTATCTGCTTCTTGATGTTGATGATATATTGATAGCATGTCAGAATATGAAGGAGATACAAAAGTTGAAAAAATAGTTGAATAGTGAGATTGAAATGAAAGACTTAGGGCCAGCCAAGAGGATTTTAGGCGTGAATAATATAAAAGATAAATTTTATGTTATATTCTTGTCTCAATAGAGGTATATACTCAAGATTCTTAAAAGATTCAGAATTTTAGATGCAAAGGTTGTTTTAACTCTATTAGCTATGCATTTCAAGTTACCTGTATCACAATCATCAGAAATTGAAGATGCTTAAAGAATCGTGTGCTAGGTGCATCATGTATGCAATGGTATACACAAGGCATGGTATAACTCAAGCTGTATGTGTGGTGAGTAAATATATGACTAATTTTAGAAATGAGCATCTGCTTACTATTAAATGAATATTAAAGTACTTGAAAAGAATGTTAAAGCATGGTCTACTGTATTAAATGGCAAGTACATATAATGAATTAGTAATGGGATATGTGTACTCAAATTATACAGGTGACCTTAATATAATGAGGTCTTTACCTAGGGGATATATTTATAGTGTTTTGATGTAGTGTATGCTAGAAATTAATTTTGCAGCATGTAATGACACTATCAAACACTAAGGTAGAGTACACAGTTGTTGGAAGAGATATTAAATAAGCGACAAGGTTGAAAGGGATATGTGCAAAGCTTTTAGTAATGAAGGAAGTGGAAACTTGTATGCAATGTGATAACCAAAGTGCCATATATCTAAGCAAACATCAAGTGTTTCTTAAGGGATCTAAACACATTGATGTTCGGTTATATTTTATTAGAGATAATGTGTAAAGTGGTAAGATAAGTCTGATCAAGATTTTGACATTTAAAAATTATATAGATATATTAATTAAGCCATTGCCCTCAGTAAAATTCAGTCTATGTAAAGACTTAACTGAAATTACTGCTGTATAATTGAGCATGTGATGTGGAGAAGATGGATCCAAGTAAAGCTTCTAAGTGATTTTAAATCAAGGAGGGGTAGTTGTGAGATTGAAAATTGAAAATAAAGATTAATTTGATTTTTGTTGAAGACCAATAAGGAGAGACAAATGGCAGAGGTGAATATTATTAATAAGTATTTTCTAATTTTAGTTTAGTCTTAGTATGTATATATGCTTTTTACATATGTACTTTGTAGTTCTAACAGTTTTTTTTCTCAAAGATACAAAATTAGAATACAAAATTTGTAATCCAACTAATGTGTCACTAATTGATAATCACTTACTGAGTAATTGTTAACTTTTTCTTTTTATTAATATATTAGTTATGCAATACTATGAATACATCATAAGTATCCCAATTATGTAAGTATAACATTATTAATTATTAATTCATGTAAGATTAAGGTCTATATTTTAAAATATTAATTATCAGTTACCAAAATTTATTAATTATATTTGTGTAGGTAACACTGTAAAATCTTAAACAGAGTTTGTTACACCAAATGTATAAATATTCTTGTCTTGTGCAACGTAGTTGAATATACATCAACAACAATGAAACTAGCATTTCTATTTAAATATTACATTAATGTAATAAATCTCTCAAGCATAAGAAGTTAAACACACATCAGAAACAATGAAGAAAATAATACCTTTTCTGTAAATGCATAAAACTTTTCTTTTAACTATTTCTTAAGGGACTGCAAAGTTTAGAGCAAGTAACAAACTGCAAATCAACAAAAAAAATGTTGATTTGTAATCTTAATAGATTAAAACTTCATTAAGGATCTCATCCATTAATATGAAAACAAGTCCTAAGTGTTTGCAATCTTAATATAATAATTATTTTTTTCTTAGAAAAAATTAAAAGCAAAACAAATAATTGTAAGTTGAAAGAAATAAAACATGTATATAGGAGTTGGCTAAAGTCAGAACAAGCAAAAGTAAATAATAAAGTTCTATATAATATAATCAACTAGAAAGAGTTATCATATTATCTTTAACACTTGTATCTTTAGATAATCAAGTATTTATTCTACTACTATTTCCACATTCTCGTCCAAAAATATTGATTGAAGTTCTTCTTTTCTTATATTTCTTAAGTGAAATTTCTACTGACATTATGAAAACATCTAAGGAAACAAATATAATGTGGGATTGGTGATTAAAAATCATGTATTAATATAATTTTGGTGAAGATCAATAAAAAGAGACATGCGGCAGAGGTGCAAAGCTGTACAGTAATGTCGGATCGATAAGCTAGGGTAGAGTAGAATCTAGGCGCCCAGCCTAGAAAGACCAAGCCACGGTAAGGGAATCCAATAGTTAGGCATCGTGGCCCAACTGATCTAGGCCATGGTGTTAAGCTTTATCGCGATGGATTTTATCATGTCGACATTGTGGTGTGACAAGATGGTTCAACGGTATGACGAGATAGTGCCGCAGTGCTAACACCTGAATTAGGTTCGCAGCTCGGTGCCATGAGCTGTACTTATAAATACTCTATTTTGTTTAAGGTTTTGTGTATTATGCAATGGACCCTTTAAAGCGATTTGGCTACTTTGTATTCCTTTTAATCCTTAGAGAAATTCTTCGTAATCATTGATTAATAAAATAAGCTTGGATCTTGATCAGTTATAAATATAGGCAATTGCTGAATCATATAAATTATTGAGTCATGTGTGATAGAATCTTATTTTTCTTGTTCTTCTTATGATCTTTCAATTATTGAATTTCATTATCTTGTGGGTGGTTAGTTATACAAAATGGTATCAAAGTCAAGATTGATATAACCATCACAACTCACAAGTATGAAGTTAAGAAATTCAATGGGTAAAATGATTTCAATTGGTAGAAGGTGAAGGTGAAGGTGATGGCTTTACTGGTAATATAAAGGTTTGAAATTGTCCTTTAAAAAACTCCAGCCACAACTAATGATGAGAAAAAGCCTGAGAGATCAAGATTTGACTTAGATTATGAATTCATTAAAAAGAAAGGCCATAATACAATTGTTCTATCATTGAGTGATAAGGTTTTGAGAGATGTTACTGGAAAGAAGAATGCAATTGGTCTTTGAAAGAAGCTTGATGATTTGTATATGACCAAGTTTCTTGCAAATTTGTTATACATTAGGAAGAAATTATATGAAGTTGTCTATGAATAAAAAAGTTCTTCAATTAAAGGCCATGTTGATTACTTGAACAAGATTATTATTGATTTGGAGACAATTAATGTCAAGATTTATATGAAAACAAGATTATAATCTGGTTGAGTTCTCTACCAATATGCTATAAACACTTTGTTGATAAACTCCTCTATGGTAGGGGCTCTTTAACAATGATTGATACTAAAGCCCCTTTAAACTCTAAAGAATTGGAAATAAAAATTATAGCCTAATATTGTAGAAAGTTTTACTACAAAGGGATGGCTGAGAATAAAGAAGGGAAAAAAAAAAAGAAATTCAAGATTAAAGTGAAAGTGCAAATCAAGGAAGTTTTATTGTTGCAAGAAAGATGGGAACTTCATAAAGGATTATCTTAAAAAGAAGGTCAAGATAAAGGACAAGAAGCCAAAGAAATGTGATGCTGTAATAGCTTATGAAGGGGATTGTGAAAGTGTAGAAACCTTGGTAGCTTTTAATAAAAAAAAAATATTGGTGAGTAGATACTTGATTTTAGTTATACTTTTAATAATTGTCTTGATAAAGCTTTATTTACCAATTATCGGTCCATTAATGGTGGAAAGTATTAATGGGTAATGACATAGCTTGTTAAGTCATTGGATTTATAGTATAAGGTTAAAATTACATAATGGGAAGGTTAGAGAGTTGTTAGACATTATACATGTTCCTAATCTTAAAAGGAGTTTAGTTTCTCCAAGTACGCCATATCAAGTTGTTTGTTCATTTAGAGTTGAAAACAAAATACTTAAAGTGATTAAGGGTTCTATGGTAGTAATGAAGGGTAAGAAGCACAATAGATTATATATACTGCTTGAAGAGGCTATTATTAAATCTGCATTGGTTTTTGTTGATGTTAAGAATATATGGACCAAGTTATAGCATATGAGATTAGCTCACCTAGGTGAAAAAGGTCTTAAGGAATTATTTGATCAATGTGCTTTTGGCAATGAAAAGATTCAACCAATAGGGTTTTGTGTACTTAAGAAAGCTTACAGAGTCACGTTTAACATTAGGGAAAGAAAAACTGAAGCTATTATGGTTTATATACGTTCAGATCTTTAAGGGATGCTCAACTAGCACTCATGGTAGAGCTAAAGTACTTTATGATGTTTATAGATGACTATTCGTAAAAGGTGTGAGTGTACGTGTTGAAGAGTAAAGAACAGGTGTTTGAGATATTTAAAACCTAGATAGCACTTTTTTAAAATCAAACTAAGAAGAGAATCACCAAACTTATGATTAATAATGGTCTTGAGTTCTGTAATACTTATTTTGATAGATTTTATGCTACACATAAAATTACAAGGCATAAAATAGTGAGATCAACGCTATAGTATAATGGTTTTGCAAAACAGATGCATATGAGCTTGCTTGAGAGAGTAAGATGTATAGTGACTAATGAAAGTTTTTCTAAAGTATTTTGCGCTAATATGATAGTCACAATAGCTTACCTAATTAATAAAAGTATCTTCTCAACGATTAACTTTAAGACTTTAGAAGAAATATGGTCAGGCAATACTCCAAAGTATAATAACCTGAGGCTATTTGGTTATATACATTTGTACATATTAAATAAGGTAATTGGAACATAGAGCTAGAAAAGAAAAATTCATTAGATATCTACAAAGAGTTAAGGGATACAAAGTTTAGTGTACTAAGCTTAAGCCATTAAAGAGTATTTTTAGCAGAAATATGACGTTTAATGAGACGAAATTATTGTAGATCAATATGAATTCAGAAGAGAAGAAATTAAAATTTATGCCAATAATAGTTTTAGCACCAAAAATTGCATTGATTAAAGTGCAAAAATGACTTTAGACCTGGAGATAGATAACAAACGCCAATAAATACCTTGAAGACGCCCCAAAAACAAACTAGATCTCATGAGATGGAATTTGAAGAGTACTAGTTAGTCAGAGATAGGTTAAGAAGGATAGTTAAGCCACTAATTAAGTATGCTCAAGCAGATTCGATAGGTTATGCTTTTAATATAACTTACACTATTAAATATGAAGAGCCTAATACATATAAGAGGCTGACTATGAGAAGTGTAAATAGTAATTAATGGCTGCTAGTTATGGAGAGTGTGATTAATTCTCTAAAAAATAATTAATAATTAGAATTAGTGGTTAAACCTGAGAATAAGAGACTAGTTAGGTGCAAATGGATTTACAAGATTAAGGAAGGGATCCTAGGCGTTAAACTTTTAAGGTTTAAAACCAAGTTAGTTACACAAGATTTCACTCAGTAAGAGGGGATTGATTTTCATGAAATTTTCTATCATGTAGTCAAACACTCATTAATAAGGATTCAATTATCCATGTAAGTAAATTTGAATTTACATTTGGAGTGAATGGATGTTAAAACAATATTTCTTCATGGTAAGTTGAAAAAAGATATACATGTCATAGCCACATGGTTTTGAATAATCTAAAAAAATGTCATAGCTATAAAAAATTGAATAACTTAAAAAAGAAGATCATGCTTGCTTGTTTAGAAAGTTTTTGTATGGGCTCAAACAGTCTCCAAGTTAATGGTATAAGAGATTCGATGTTTTATACTTCATCGTGGCTTTACTAGGAGTAAGTACAATATATGTGTATACTTCAAAGCAATGAACAATAGTTTGTAAATGTATCTGCTTCTTTATATTGATAGCATGTCAAAATATGAGAAAGATTCAAAAGTTGAAAAAGCAACTGAATGGTGAATTTGAAATGAAAGATTTAGGGTTAGGTAAGAGGATTTGGAAATGGATATCATAAGGGATAAATTTGATGTTTCATTTGTCTTAGCAGAGTCATATACTCAAAATTCTTGAAAAATTTAAAATGTTAGATGCAAAGATTATTTCGACTCTATTAGCTATGCATTTTAGTTATTAGCATTACAATAACCAGAGAATAAAGATGATAAACTGCAGATGCTTAAAGTACCATATACTAAAGTTGTGGGGTGCATTATGTATACAATGACATGCACAAGGTCTGATATAGCTTAAGTTATAAGTATGGTAAATAGATATATGGTTAATCTTGAAAATGAGTATTGGCTTACTGTTAAATAGATGTTGAGATACTTGAAATTAATGTTAGGGCATAGTTTGCTATAACAAAAGGCAAGTATAGATAGTGCAATAGTAATAGGATATATAGTCAAATTATGCAGGCGACCTTGATAGAAGGAGATCATTAACTGGTTATATATTATAACATTTAGATGTAATATATATTTGAAATCAGTTTTGCACTATATGATGGCACTATCAACCATTGAGGTAGAGTACATAGCTATTAGATAAGCTATTAAATAAGCCATATGGTTGAAACAAATATGTGCATAGCTATTAGCAATGAAGGAAGTAGAAACTTATGTATATTGTAATAATCAAAGTGCCATCTTCTAAACAAACATAAAGTGTTTCATGAGAGATCTAAAGACATTGATATTAAGTTATATTTTATTAGAGATATTGTGCAGGTGAGTGAGATAAGCTTGGAGTCTATGCAAAGACTTAACTGGAATCATTGTTGTGCATGTGCTGTGGAGATGATGGATCCAAGGAGAGCTTCTAGGTGATTCTGAATTGATAATAGAATTTGTGAGATTAGGGATTAAAAATCATAGATTAAAATAATTTTAGCTGAAGAACAATTAGGGGAGACATGTGGTAGAGGTGCAGAGTTATACGGAGTGTCAAATTGACAAGTTAGGGTGGTATCTAGACACCTTAGCCCAAAAAGACAAAGTCGTAGAGTAGAAAACCTAGTAGCTGGATGTTGAGGCCCAAATGATCTAGGTTGTGGTGCCAAGCTTTGCAGTAATGACACCAAAATTGAATTGGGTTAAGATGACACAACAATGCCAATAATTGAATTAGGTCGGCGCTGCGGTACTAACACTTAAACCGGGTTGGCTTCTCAAAGTAACCAAGTGACGTCGTAGTGCAATGAGCTGTACCTTTATGCCTTATTTTATTAAGTTTTGTGTGTGTTTTGCAATAGTCTCTTTAGAGAGATTTAACTGTTGTGCATTCCTTGTAATCCTTAAAGCGACTATTTGTAATCATTGATCAATAAAAAAAAGCCTAGATCTTGATCCGTTGTGGACGTAAGCAATTACCAAACTACGTAAATTCTTGAGTTGTGTATAATTGATTCTTATTTTTTTTGTTCTTCTCGTGATTTATCGATTTTGAAATTTCATTATCTTGTAGGTGGTTTCTTTAATATATAATTATTAATTTATGTAGTTAATCCTTATATTTTCTCAATAGACACATATTATTAATTTTTGTATGATTAAAGTCTATTTTTAATAGGGATATCATCTTGAATACCATTAGGGTATCGTCTAATTTTAGAGAAAATAAGCAGTAATAACCAACTATTAGAGAATTTTCTATTAAAATTAATTGAAAAAGGATAATATTATCATTTTAATACTTTTTTTTCTTTTTATCCAAACAACCTATATCCTATGTTCAAACACCTTTATCCTATGTCCAAATACTTAAACTCTTATATCCAAACAAGGATAAAATAATTAATTTAAAAACATTAAACACTCAAACTTTTTAAAAAAATAATAAAAAGTAAAACATAAATAAAATAATTGAATTAAAGAAATTTAAAAAAAAGGTTGCTGGAGCAATGGTCAAAAATTGTCGCTCGGTCGAAAATGGCCATTGCTCACAGCTAAAAGTAATCGCTATTACAGTGGCCAAAAGTGACGCGAGCATAGCAACTACAAATGACCACTGATGCATTGGCCAAAGTGGCAGCTACTATAGTGACTAAAAAACCTGTTTTATTTTTTTCTTTAGTTTTTTTTATTCTTTTACTTTAATTTTATTTTTTGATTATTACATTATTAATTAAAAAATTAAAAAATAAAAGAAAATTATTATTAATTTATTATTGAAAAAAATAGTATTCTTTTACTATGTAAGGGTAAAATGGTTATTTTATTATTTTTTAAGTTTAAAAGGATAAGTTAGTTATTTCACGTAATCTTATTAATTCTAGCTAAATATTTTTAATGGTAAAATATTATTATCTATTTTTTAAATTAGTAAATACTATTAAAATTAGGTGATACTTTAAGGATATTGACAATAATATCTCCTTTTAATATTATTTGTTAATTACTATAGCTATTAAAAAAATAATTACTTGTAACCTAGGTTGGGACGTTATTGAGTTAATCGATCATGTACAGATGGAATAAGCAAACATCAAGCAATGACAAAAATTTGTATGAGAAAAGAAAAGAAACTTTTAAAATTTTTGGATACTTGATGTCAATCGGCAGATCTGGACTGAGAAAAAGTACAAGCACCTAGCTTTGCTTGGCCTTTAGCTGCGAAATGTAAGGGCAAAGAAGAATGTAAATGAATGTAAGGTCTAACTTTTTAAAATGATAAGTTCAAAATTTTATTGATTTACATATTTGAAACTTAATTAGTACATAAGTCGCCCAAGTTGGTTATATTTTCTAGGGAAACACTTTCTCCTAAAGCAATATCTTCCACTATCCATTAAAACATTAGAAAATAAAAAATTATTCTCTTGAACTTGCAATTTTTTACTTGCATTTTGTGAGCAAGTATTTTCTAATTTTAGTTTAGTTTTAGTATCATATGCTTTCTATGTTGTATTTGGTAGTTAGTCCTAAGATTGTTTTTTTTAACAAATATATAATATTAATAACTAGTGTTATATTTATATAATTGAAATATAAAATTTGTATTCAAATTAATGTGTCATCAATTGATGATTATTTATTAAATAGTTGTTAATTTTTTATTTTTTTATTAATGTGATAGTTATACAATACTAATTTATATTTCTAACTATGTAAGTATAACATTATTAATTATTAATTTATGTATGATTAAGGCATATTTTTTTATATATTGTTTATCAATTACAAAATTTTACAAATTATATTTGTGTAGGCAACACTGCAAAATCTTAAAGAAAGCTTGTTACACCACTAGTATAATTATTCTTGTCTTGTGCAATGCAGTGTGCAATATTTTTAACAGTAAATACAAATTTTCATACAAACCAGTGTTTCATCAATAATATTTGCAATATAACCAACCTCAAATGCTCATTTATTTTATCAGCCTTTATATATAACACATTTGATACTTTTAGGCCAACTCATTTGTACAAAATATTTTTTTTTTTGTAAAAACAATTATATTAAGTATAAATCAAATCCTCACATTCTCTTCATCTAAATGGGAAAATTTTGAACTTCAAATCTCTTTTACCAATTTAAAAAAAAAAACTTTACCATTTAAACCAACTAAAACCTATTAAAGATAATTTATAAAGAAAAGAAAAATTTTAAAAAAAACGATGTTATGCATAATTACCTAAATAAAGGTTGCATTATAATCTCTTTATGTTATTGTAATTTATTTACTTTTTCTTAATGGGGTAAAAATGCATTTTTAGTTATTTAAATAATTGCATTTGCATAAATTTGTATTACACCTAATTCACCCATTCTTAAATTGTCTAAATATATTTTTTAAACACAACATTATAGATGATTCAATTCTAACTTGTTCCTCTAAATATTTTCATATTTATCACTTTTTTTTTAAATTATCGGTTTTTTTGGGAGCTTTCGAAGGGAAAACTGTCCTAAAAATAGACTAATTATTCTCTTAAAAAAAAGATAGTAAGTAGTTTTTTTTTTTAAAAAAAAACATAGAAATAAAGTGTATAAAATAACTTATAAGAACATTTTCAGTTTTCTCAAATTTGAACTTCAAGTCTTAACCATTTACCAAATATATATCTTAATCCAACGGTTCAAATTTGACATAAAAAACTAGCCTTTTACTATTTTACTAGTATAGGCAACTCACAGAATCTCTAAAGCTTTAGAAGTTAAACACACATCAGCTGCAGCGTAGTAAGCACTTTCTTTTCTATAAGTGTACAAAGCTTTTTCACTTAGCATTTCTTACAGGACTATCACAAGTTTAGAGCAAGTGACAAACTACAAATCAACAACAAAAAAACTAACAGTAGATTAAAACATCATTAAGGATCTAACTCATTAATATGGAAACTACTCCCAAGTGTTTGTGAATTATGATCTTAACATAATGCCTTCAGCTGGAAAGAGGTATCATATTATCTATAACACTTGTATCTTTAGATCATCAAGTTGATTGAAGTTCTCTTTTCTTAACATTTCTTAAGCGAAATTTAATGTAATTTTTGTGAAAGGATCTAAGAAAATAAATATAAAGAAATAAGAATACATCAGTAGTTAGTGTCTGTAGATCAATAAGTATAAACTATAATCAAAGCATTGAAATCTTAACTTCTTTAGTAAGGAGAAAATTTCACTGACTGCTCGACTTTCCTCACAATTCCTTACACTCGTATTAGGCCCCAAACCGCAGTTTTTGAGACAGGAATGCACTGCCAATCAACACAACCAAAGAAAAAAGAAAAACAAACGAACAGAGAGAGGGAAAACCCATAAAAACATCATTCAGGATTTCGATAACTAGATGTTACAGAAAACAAGTTCATGCATCTTCTGAAATCAAGTAGCAAAAGTAGGTATCGAAGTTGAAAGATTATAATGTAATCATCGCGATCGAGAGAGGATGATATTATCTTCAAAACGCACCTATCTCTGATGACTTTAAATCTTTCTTTATAACCTAATAATGAGAATTTAATGCTGCCTCTACGAAATGTGTCTTTTTAGAAAATATTATTTGTACTAAAGATAATAATAATAATGTAGTTGATATTATATTATTAAAAATAATAATATAGTCAATATTTTTTATTTTAATATATATTTGTTCATATTGTAATTGATATTATTGACTTTTACATACTTACATATTATAATTAATTTATAAGTAAACCGTATATAAAAACTTGTTCTATAATCATTTCGAAAATAACGAAATATGGCAAAAATATTATCCTTCGATTATTATCAGTTTTATCTCATTTCTCTACTCTTTGTCAATTAAATTATTTTTAATATGATATCAAAGCAAATATTCTCATCTCTTCTAACGAAAAAAATAAATTTATATATCTCACTTAATTTTTTTAATTTGATAATCTTTCCTTGACAAATTTTGCACCGAAAGGAGGTCCGGAAAAGTCATTAAATATCATATAGAATAATTGTGTGGACCAACTTACGAAAGACATAAATGGGTGTAAAACTAGGCATTAAAGAAAGAAGTGAGTGTGTATGACCGTGTGTATTTGGTATTTTGTCTTAAGTGTGAGTGTGAGCTTTCTTATGTGTAAGCAATTGTATAATTGTTGTGTACAAGTGGTTTGGTATTTATAAAACTGTTTTGGATTTTCTACAAATATGTGCTATTTGCTGTTTGATATTTTTTACTATTTTTCTAATTTTTTTTATAAAAAATTAATATTCTTGTTTTTAGCACTGTTTTTCTTGTTAAAAGTAATCAAATACCCCATAAAATGAAAAAAATTTATTGTTGCCTTTCAAAATTTAGGTTGAATCAAAAACGCTTAAAAGGGCCGAGTCTAACTTGAAGAGAGCTTAAGCTCCGATTGATATCATAAAAAGATCAACTTTCTCAACATAGTAAGACTTGAGGTAGCGTGACACTTGTACCTAATCCGGCTCAAAGTCCAAATTTTCTTGTGATCGAATCAAATTTGCATATATGATATATCTATAAATACCGCATAGAATTAAGAGTGAGCGAAAAAAAAAAAATCGAGAATCAAAAAATTGATCCACACTAGTAAGTTTAGTTCAAATTTTTATTTACAAAAAATTAGTCGGTTTTAAGATATAAAAAACCGAATAAAATTGGGTTGTATTCAGTTTGGTTTAGATTTAAAAAATTAATTTTTAATTTTTAATATTTAATAATTAAGTATAAAATAAAAAATTATGTTTTACAAGTGGTAGGACATGTTTATGTCTTATGCATATCTTCGGCTCGAATCCAAAGGTTGTCTTTTTTAAATTATTAATATGTTTAATATTAAATATAATAAAATTTGCTCGAATCCTAAAGTTGTCTTTTTCAAATTATTAATATGTTAAATATTAAATATAATTAAATTTATTCAAAAGCATGCTATGGCTCAATTGGTAAGTTACTTCAATTTTAATTATTAATATTTTTAAAGTTTATATAAAATAATGTTAAATGCATTATAATTCAAAATCCATTTTTAGCTTTGTTGGTGAACTAAATATTTTGCTTATATTTATGTTAAAGGTTCAATTCCTCACCTGTGTTTTGTTGAAATATTTTTATTTTTTAATGTGAAAATAAAAATATAAAATACTTGATTGCATTTAAGTTTAATGACATTTTGTCTTGCCTCAGGTGGTAAGATGCTTAAATTTATTATTTGTGGGCATTGGTTCAATTCTCTCTTGTCTTGTGATTTTTTTAAATTGTTAATATATGAAAGTAGTGAATATAAAGTATTTAATTGCATTTAAGATTAAAAGCGGTAAAGGACATTTATTAGTTAATTTGTGGATGTGGGTTCAATTTCCATCTTTGGCCATTCTTTTATTCTTTCTTTAAAATTAATACTAAAAATAAAAAAAATTAAACGAAATCGAACTAGAAAAATTAGTTTAATCCAGTTTAATTTTTACTTTAAAAAAATCAATTTTAACTTTATTTTTATAAAAAAAAATCAAATTAATTCGATTTTGACAAAAATCAAACCAAAGCAAATCATACCCGGCCTTACCTAGAATCACATCCACAAAAATGGGCCCCGTTGCTAATATTTATCAAAACAATCATAGTGTCTACTTTTTATTTACCATGTGGATCTCTTGAAATATTTTTATATTTAACATAATTTATTTTTTTACGTTACAAGATCTACTCTTAAACAAAGAATTATCGGACCACACTAATGATACATGCTAAAAACGTTCAGACCTAAGCCTCTTTCAAAATAGAGAAAAAAAACTAAATCCTAAATTGGAGTCGAGCCCTACGTGGGCACATCAACTCTCCTAATAAAGGATTGACACTCTTCTTATTAAGAGATCAAAATAACAGTCTTGCACTTACAAATACGAAATACAAAATCACCCCTTCTACATTATACCCCTACATCTACAAATTAGAAAAAAAATATTCTTCTACATCATCCAAATCACATATTAGGATACTCCCAACTCAATAAAATACAACGTGTGGAGACAATAGAGTTTGCTATCCGAATAATGGAATGGTAGACAAGAAGCCACCTGGAATTGCTAACACTGAGATAGGCCCAGCCGATAACTATAGTGAGCAGAATGCTTGAAAATCAGACGGGCTTGACCCACGGTGGTAGCAGCAAAAGGCACGGGTCAGCCACAAAATCTAGTGGGAGATGCCGGTGGAACCTCAACAAAAAAACAGAGAAAAAGGAAGAAAGGAAGAAAAAACGTGGAGAAGAGAGAAAAAGGAATGAAAAAAAAGGGTAAAAACTTTTGTTTAAAAAAAAAAAAGAGGGGAAAGGGGAAATCACCAGCGGAGATGGGGCATTTTTGCCCCTGGTGAAGGAGGAAGGGGCCGTCGCCGTTTTACTTTCTTTAAGAGAAAAAGTATGCTAGGGCTTTTGGGTGACCTCTATATTTAACATAAAATTGAATAAGAAAAAAAAAAAGAATATGCATAATAAAAAGACAGGCCATTAGACTCATTCCTTTATTATCTTTTTCTTTAGGTGATGTATCACGTCAATCAATCTTAAATCAATTTTTTTTTCTGTTTTTAAAATAAATTATTTTAAAATTAAAATGGCTCTTTGGAATTTAAAAAATTAAAAAAGGAAATGCAGGTCAAATTTTGAGTTTCGAGTATCTAGATTTGACTCGAATTAAAATTTAAATCTTAAAAAATTCAGAAACTTAAAAGTGTTTGTATGCAAAGAAAACTTAAAACATATAATTTTTTAAAATTTAAAATTCACTTTTATTCTTTTTTCCGAATCTGACAAAATTTAATTTTTTTATAGATCGAATTAATCTGCCCAAGCCCGATTTTTCTTATCATCAAATCAAAATGGCATATATGAAATGCTTATAAATACTACCTAGATTGCCTATTGAGTAATCACATCACCAAAATGGGACCAATTGCTAATATTTGTCAAAAAGAATCATGGTGCCAACTCTTTATTTACAGATCCCTTGAAAAGATTTTATATATTTGTAAAATAAAATTAAATAAAAATGTGAGAATATGCATAATAAAAAGACATATAAGGTCATTAGACTCATTTCGTTATTGCCTCTTTCTTTAGGTGAGCATCACGTCAATCAATCTTAAATCATATTTTAAAATGATATCTTGCTTTCGTCAGCCACTCTTCGACGTCTCTCCCGCCTTCTTTAGTGTCTTTTCTTCCCAGTTTAATTTTTTCTTATTTTGATCTTGCACCATTTTCAAATTGTTTTCTTTAGTATGAAGATCTTCAACAATGCTGCTGAAACAAAATAGATAACTAACTTGGTATATGGTCCGCTCAACCAAATATTCTGTAATCTTTGATGCAATAGATATTGCAATATATATCCTCTCTTGCTTAAACGTGTCCTCCTTTCTCAAAATATATTAAAATATTTAAAATTATTTTCTCAACATACCTTAAGAGATTAAAATACTAGAAGTAAATTTTAGCATTTCCTCATCCGGATGCAGCGGGGCCTTTCTCAAACTTTTATTTTTTTTATCCTTCCACCAAATAGTTTCATATACCACTTAATGTATTAATGATCATTAAGCATTTCAAATGCTTAAATTTTCTTCTCTTTTATAATTGTTATTATTATGGGTTGGGAATATATAAATATTATTATTAATACTCTCAAATTTTCTATCAAAAAAAGGTAATACTCTCAAATTTGTAAGGTCATTTATCAACAATACCTACAAATTTGACAAATAAGTACTAATACTTTGTTGTTAGTCAAAAACTTTTTAACTCTTAATGGTTTAAAAAGATCAAAGGAAAATAACATCATTTTCCTATAAACTTAAATTTTTTCGAAAACACTAATTTCTTTCTTTTATCCTTTTTCTCTTCTTCTCTCTCTTTCTTCTTTTCTCTCTCTGGCCACCATAAACCCTAGAGAGCAAATGATGTTGCCGTGCTCAATAGCTAGGAGCACCATGCACAATAGCTAAGAGCACCAAAGGAAATGGTTAGGAGCCTAATGTACAACAGTTGCGAGCATAGCATGCTAATGTTGCGTGCTGGCTTGTTGCTATGCAGAGTGTTGTTATGCACTGCTACGTGTGGAGATGCTTGATCGTCGCTTATAATGTCGCCAAACTGCTACGAGTTTCATTCGGTTGCCACCAGAGTTAACTGATTTTAGCCACGGTTGAAATGTAAAATCACTATTCTTTTTATAATTTAAATATATTTTATGATAATTATTATTTCGAAATGATTTTATTGAAAATCAGTGAGATTGTAGACAAGGGGAATAAGTGTTGGAGTTGTTTTTTTTAAAAATAAAAAAGATAATCCTAAGAGAATAATGAAGGAAAACGATAAAAAAAATATAATGTCATTTGAAAAGGTTTGATTGTCAAGTCATATATGTTATTAAGGACAATGTTGAAATTCCACAGAATAAACTATTTTAGACATTACCTTTAACGAAATTGACTAGTGTTCAATATTACTACAAGCCATAAATATAAATTAGGATTGATAATAATAAAATACAACCTTCTTCATTTGTCATGCTATATTATTATGATAAATGTTTAAAAAAATTTACTTAAGAAAATAGTGATTAGAATGCGAGAAACAAAAATTTTCAATGAGAGCACAAGAGTTTAACTGCCTTTTATAATCAAATTGATGTAACGTTGAATGGGATTTTCTCTAATATAAAAAAAGGAGAAGAGCTCTAAGAATGATGATATTTGACTTAAGAAACATAACCCTAAAAAGGGTTTTTATAAACTAGGTTAACCATCATCCATATCATAGTTTAACTAGAATTAGGTTTTTACACATAATAAGTTTATATCCAATAGATGTTTATAAACTAGGTTAACCATCATCCATATCGTTGTGCGTAGATATGGGATCTGTAAGCTTAAATCGAGAGTTGTGTATCTTGATACTCTGAAATTGTGTTTCACGAAGTCTTATGGCTGCAAGCTGAAACCCAAAAAATTAATTTTTCATAGGATTAAACAATATCATAAATATGTTTTTGCGAATATTATTTATGAAAATACAAAATTAAAGATAAGTTCACAATTAACTATATTTCAGCACTTTCAAGATATAGGTGACGAATGGATATACATATATAGTTGACATGAGCTTGTATAGTTCAATATGTTGTTCTGTAATATATGTAACATGTTTGTGTATAACATCATTCACAGACTTGTGGAAGAGTTTCGTATAACAAACTAGTGCAAATATAGAGAGTCTCACAATATAATATGTACTCATTTAACACTAGGGTAGTAGACCCAGTCTAACAGTTTGATCCGAAAATATTTTGAAAGTGGAATTTGTTTCAGGATCTCTCAAGAAGCATATGAGCTTAAGTGTTAAGCTTATGTTATTTAATTAAAAAATATTATTAATTAAATAAATTGTGTGACAAGTGGCATAATGTATGACATATGGCAAATGCATGGTTTTAATAGGTGACAAGTGACAAATGAAATGAGACACTTATCATGATGCATGGCACGCATGAAAGACAATTTGTCAAGCATTCATTAGCTAAGTATAAGAAACTTTGTAGATGTTGTAAAGAGGTCCCCATTTAGCCATATAAAAAGAAAAGGTTTGCAAATGTAGCAATTAAGTCATATTTCTTTATTTAAACAAAGAGAAAAAAACAAAAATGCTCAATTTTGAGTAATTTGAATTCTTGCTGGAAATTTAAGACAAACTATTTTATAACTATGTAATCCCACCGGATGTTGCAAACTAGAATCGCCAACATTTTATTTTGGTTGGTGTGAAGCTCAGGAATTGATTTATACATTGAAAGTCTTCAAGGGTATGTTTCTAGATTCTATTACTATAATAAACTTGATTTCAATGTGTAATTGTTGAATAGAAAATTAGTTTTCATTCCGCTGCACATTGTATGTATGACATGTAATTTAAAATTTAATGGATACATTTTTACATGCATGTGTCTATTAAGCATCTTTGCAATAGTATTAGAGCATGTTTGTGTATTGTTCTAGGTAAATAGAGTTATTCTATATTGATTAGAATGCCTAGGAATAGAGCGTACTGCATTTTCAAGCATTGGAAGTGCAGAACTAGGTCACTATTCAAATAGGCACTGAGACGGTACATGCTTGGCACTACGACATTCATAGGAATTGGATGAAGCTGAGGTGATGCAGGGTTCAATAGTAAGGCATTCTAACAAAAGCACTGCAGCGGTGGCTATATAACGCCGTGACGCTGAAGGTTCTAACCTTAATGCTGCATTGGCAAAATTATAGTGTCGTGGTGCTTAAAGTATAATTGGCTTTGGAATGGTGACATCTTGGCATCGTAGCATTGAAGGTACTGACCTTAGCGCCAAAGTAGTGGATGTCTGGCACCATGGCGTTGGACCTAATTACTCTATTTAATTTTTTAAATGCATGTGAATTTATTTCATTTGTACATATCTGTTATATAAATTATAATCAGTTGTTTGCACTGTTAACCAAAATAAGAGTCCTACTTGATGGGATTAGTTATGCTTACATAAAGTGAATGTGTGATTATAAATCAAATCCTTATGTGATAAGTTATTGAATCTCTTTTAATTAGATTAAAATGCATTTCATTTTGAGAAAATGTTATGCATGTACAGTGTTAAATAGATCACTTCAAGATTTCTAAATATTGCTAAAGCATCAAGGATTGGTTGATGTGATTTGGAGTTTGCTGGTTATGTTAGGCTGTAGGTTTATCTCAATTCACAACCTAAATCTATGATGCGTGTGCATGTGGTACACGTATCTATTTTAAAATTTACATATATACACATCAAATACAATATATGTACGTCATTTATGTAATATCCAATTTCTATTAGTAGTATTGGCGCCTAGATTTTGGTATAGAGCAAATAAGATACCGTAGGGTTACTCAATTTTAACCCTATTAGAAATATTTTCTTTATAGTGCACATGAGAGATATTAGACCTAATTTGGTAATTTCACACTCGATCGAGGCGCCGGACGACCCTAGAATAGTTTTAGAATTTTTCTCAATTGGCTTGGAAAAGGAAATCCTAATTTACTACATGAATTTTCATTTAAGGGTGATGTATGGAAAAAGCCTTTGTTGAGAAACATAATCCATATATTAGAGAATGGACCAATTAGAAGAAATCTAATGGATTGCCAAGTTGGAATTTCTAGTTAGTTCTTTGGACTATTCTAACTAGATAGTTACAAATGAACTAATTACATAATTAGTTTTTAACTAATGGCAATTAGTAATTTTGAGTAAGTTGAAGGGCAAAATGATCAATTGAGGGAGCACTATATATATATTGGAAGTGTGTAGAATTTTCAAGTGATCAAAAACCAACACTTAGAGCAAAAAAGAGAGAAATTCGTGCAAGGTGAAGAGGTGCTGCTACAGTGAAATTTCAAATTTTTTTTCATGATTTTTCATGTGTAATCAAGCCAAAATAAGGTTACATACCAATCCCTAAGCTCAATTGAAGCCTCAATTAGTGAAAATTAAAGAAAAAGAGGTAAGAAAAGCATTGTTTTATGAGTTTGATAAGTGAGCTTTCAAGAATGCTTAAATTGATGTTCTTGTGTGTATTCTTGGCTTAGATTGAGTTGAATTCTAGTGTAGAACTTGAAGGAGTCATCAATTTGAAGAAATTGGCAAGGTAAGAATTATGGTTTTTGGTAATTTTGTTGTAGAGATTTCAATTGGTTGTAATTAGGGCTTTAGAATGAAATTGGCTTGATTTTGTTGTAATTGGAACAAAAAATTGAGAAAAGGAATGTGTTGGAACCTAGGGTGAAATTCTGCCACATTAGGGAAGATAGGGATTGAGTGGTGTTTTGATTGAGTTGTTGTGTGTAAATGGTGCATATTATAAATTGAATGTATATGGTGGATGGAAAAACCAAAAATGAAGAAAATGAGACATAATTGTCCATTTTGGAAAGGTGAAGAGCATGTATGTCCAATCAAGTTATAGGGCGTGCAATAATTTTCAAGGCGCCGGATGGTGAGTTGGATTAGATTAAATGACTCCGTAAATAAAAATCAGAAAGTAGTATGCATCCGGGCTTTGTTTGCCGATTAGGGCATTTAGTATGCATCCGGGCTTTGTATGCCGATTAGGGCATTTAGTAGTTAAATGAGATTCTAGCATTCGATTTGGTTCTAAATGTCATTTATAGCGCGTAGGTGAAGATAACCGAGAGCGATAGCGGGAGCAGAAAGCGGAACAGAAATTAAGCGTGGAGCTATTGTGAGTGGAAATCTGTCATTTCTTTTACTTTTCGTTTATTATGTTTTCGCATAATGAATATGTATGTTTTATGAGCTGTCGATGCATAAACACGATTTATGATCTTCATATATATTCATAGACATGCTTTTACATGTTCGGTTTAAGAAACACTTTTAAAATTTCTGCATTTATTTTAAAGGCCATTGGTACCCTCAGATTATAGTGGTGATGATTGTATTAGACCCGACCGGTATATTCCGTGCACATAGGCAGGTCTTGAGGGTGTGTCACTAACTCTGGAAAGTCGGGATGTCGAGTCATGTGAGTCGCCCTATGTGTACGGGGTATTGTCTCGCTATATGTATGCGATGTAGGATTCCGCTGCATAGCCAGTGAGATATCTTGAGATGTCACTGTGGGTGCTGCTAGTTGAGGTGCCCCGTGACCTACTCACATGTGCGGTGCTAGTTGAGTCGCTGCATGAGTATAGAGCTTTAGGGTTACCATTGGTATAGTTTAGAAAGAAAATGACCGAGCGAGAATTTTACTAGTTTTCGATTTACTGATAGCATTTATGCATTTATATACACACAACAGTTATTATGTTATACAGATTCTGAATATAGTTTTTCAAAGATGTAGATAAAACCCGCTCAGCAAGATTTCAATAGCATATGTTGTCAGAAACCATTTTACAGTTTTACATCAATTTTAGAAGCATGATTTCTGCATGAGCTTTAGAATTTGCTATCTATACATGATGTTATATTATTTAAAATTTTATTTGCACTCACTGAGCTCATTTAGCTCACTCGTTTTGTGTTTTATGTTTTCTAAACCTTTTTCCCAGGTGTAGGTCTCGGTGTGCAAGCTGTTGATTCTCCTATTGCTGAGTAGTGGGCCAAATTCGAAGATTATTTTTGTATATGTAAATGTGCTAAGTAGCACCCTTTACTTTATTCATAATAGTTATAGGTATGTATATTTGTATGTATGTTTCGAACCGAGAAGAAGAGATTTCAATTTTATGATGGTCGTTTTTACTTTTTATGATTATGCTTATTTTGGGATTTAAATGAATAATTGAGTTGTGTTGAATTTAATTTGGAAAAGACCGGAGGTCCGAATTGGTAGTATTGAGATGTGTTTGAAATATAAGTGAAATTTCTTTACAGGTTTTATATGGATTTTCTGAAAAACAGAGGAAGCTTTGTCCGTTTGTTTTTAAAATTAAGATGTTATTTTCATGTATATTACCAGACCTTCTCAGTAGTAGCAAGAATTAAAAAGGGCTTTGCCTCACGGAAATTTCTCAACTTACACAATTAGGTTCAGAGGAACTTCTGTCGGGGTGCCCGGCAGGGCCGCTGGGATCTATAGTAGAGGGTCTCGGGTCGGGTCTTGTCAATTTATGTGTCTCATATGTAAATTATTTATAACGGAAGCTAGAAATTTAATTTTTTAAAAAATGAACACGATGAATTTTATTTAATTACACTAACGAATAAAATTAAACTATATTAATTGTATTAATATAGAATAGAGAGGTATCACCTGACAAGCCTTTGGAACAAATTTGTAGCTGAAGTACCGCATAAAATTAATCCCTTTGGCAATTCTAAGACCCAATGCGGTGGACTTGGGTAGCTAGAATCGCAACCTTTATTTTTCAACACTTGGTTTAACTCATAAATAATGAGATTAACTTTTAATCCCTATAGCCTAACACTTAAACAAAGTCATAAGCTAAACTCTTTAATTTAGAATTTCTTTCAAGAGCATAAATATTTTTTTGTTCCTTTGTTCAACACTTAAACAACAAAACTAAACTTAAGCCTTAATGGTGTGCAATCCATTTAAGGAAGAAAAGGATAAAATCTTAACATTTGAAATCAAAGCACAAAACCAATTTTGGCTTACGCATTTTCAATCCAAATTGTCGAACACTAACTTAAGGGAACAAAAAGAATTCCTATTTATTTTGTTTCTTAATTCATCAAAATGAATTGTCAAGCCCCTCTTCACACAATTGCCAAAACACACATACACATATATACCACATGGTGTTTTTGAATTATTATGAATAAAAAATTCTTTATTCCTTCAACAAGCATGGGTAGCCATACTTCAATGTTGCCATGTATTATTAATAACAAAAATCATCTTTTTTGCTTTTCTAAAAGAATTGATATTTTATAAGGGAAATGTCTAGATTATTATAAAGAAATAAATCAAAAAGGAATTTGTTCAAATGTATGGCATCGAATTCGGCCACAATGATTTGAGATCAAATGATATTCCAAATATCATTATAGCCTCTTATGGTTTTATATAATTTTTCTTTAGCAACATTTGTTTTCACTTAATTAATGGCTCAATAAAATCTCATTTTATTTACCAATTAAGTCTTCAATTAAATATTTTCTTTATTAATTTAATTATGAGTTAACAATTAATTTTAGTCAAATTAACTAATCACTTAACTCATAAGTGATAACAAATATTTAGATTATTTAACACTTAAATAAGTAATTTAGAAAAATAACCCCGGTTTATCTTCCAAGCTAGACGAAATCACTATTTCTTTAGATGTCTATTTAGTCACATTGAAGGAGTTCGTTGAAAAGATTGTATGGACCTGTTGTTGAAGCAAGTTGTGTTTTTCTGAGGCTGATACACTGCTTGTTATTATTCTAGGAGGGGGGGTGAAGCATTTACTAAAAGTCACCAAATGGGGGGAACGAGGGGCGACCTCGGTGACAATTGAACTTGTTTGTTAATAGTGACCTTTGCCTTTTATCTGAAAACCCTACCCTTCCTTCGCCGGTAGCTCGTAGAATTGAAGCCTTTATCCTTTCGGTCGGTAGCTCGTACTTTGCCCTTCCTTTTTTTGCGCTTGATATACTGACACCAATGAAATCCTGAGGAATAAAGAGAAATGGAAGTGAATCAGTTGAAATGGATGGAAATGTAGATCGAACGAATACGTCTTACTTTACTTTTTCACATATTAGTAATTAGTAAACGATTCTAGGAATGAAAAAAGGTACACAAAGGGGAACTTTCTCATAGTTATCCAGGTATATCCTCAAGCTCAATTGAAATTGGAAAAGATCCATTCAGGTGAAATTTTTAACACACAACGTTCAGATAAAATGTTAACATATTCGTTTCAAAGACATTGGTTCTTGGAATTCGTAGATGTAATGATGGGAAGGCTTTAGCTAAGGCAATTCCATTTTGTCGTCTAATTGTCTAGTGTGGGGCATTCCATCTAAGATCTTTAAGCCTTTAATTAACCTAACGTGGGTCCTACCATATTATTACTTGAGTCAATTTAACTGAAGGCTCACTATATGTTATGTGTCATAATTTAATTAGTTAGCAACAATTATTAACTAAATACTGTACTTAACTCTTAAGTACTGACACACGTGTATCTCAAGGATACCTAAAATAAATATTCGATTATGTTAGAAATTACTAGATTAAACAATTCAATCTAGTGTAATATCCAATCCTTATTAGTAATATTGGCGCCTAGATTTCAGTATCGATAAAAAAAGACACCGTAGGGTTTCTCGATTTTAATCCTATTAGAAATATTTTCTTTATAGTGCGCGAGAGAGACATTAGACCTAATTTGATAATTTTACACTCGATCGGAGCGCCAGACGACCCTAGAATATTTTTAAAATTTTTCTCTATTGGCTTGAAAAAGGAAATTCTAATTTACTACATCAATTTCCATTTAAGGGTGATGTATGAAACAAGTCTTTATTGAGAAACATAATCCATATATTAGAGAATGAACCAATTAGAAAAAATTTCATGGATTGCCAAGTTGGAAATTCTAGTTAGTTCTTTGGACTATTCTAACTAGATAGTTATAAATGAACTCATTATATAATTAGTTTTCAACTAATGGAAAATTAGTAATTTTTAGTAAGTTAAAGGGCAAAATGGTCAATTGAGGGAGCACACTATATATGTTGGAAGTGTGTAGAATTTTCAAGTGATCAAAAAGCAAACACTTAGAGCAAAAGAGAGCAAATTCGAGCTTGAAGGGTGGTGCTACTACAGTGACCTTTCAAGTTTTGTTTTTCATGATTTTTCATGCTTAATCAAGCCAAAATAAGGTTACATACCAATCCCTAAGCTCAATTAAAGTCTCCATTAGTGGAAATTCAAGAAAAAGAGGTAAGAAAAATATTGTTTTATGAGTTTGATAAGTGAGCTTTCAATAATGCTTCAGTTGATGTTCTTATGTGTATTCTTGGTTTAGATTGAGTTAAATTCTAGTGTGGAGCTTGAAGGAGTCATCAATTTGAAGAAATTGGCAAGGTAAGAATTAGGGTTTTGGGTGATTTGAATGTAGAGACTTCAATTGGTTGTAATTAGGTAATTAGAATGAAATTGGCTTGATTTTGATGTAATTGGAACAAGAAATTGAGAAAAAAACTGTGTTAGCACATAGGGTGAAATTCTGCCACTTTAGGGAAGTTAGGGATTGAGTGGTGTTTTGATTGAGTTGTTGTGTGTAAATGATGCATTATGTATGTTGAATGTATATGGTTGATAGAAAAACCAAAAAATGAAGAAAATGGGACATAAATGTCCATTTTGAAAAGGTGAAGGGCAATTATGTCCAACCAAGTTATAAGGCATTTAATAATTTTGAGGGTGCCGGGTAATGAGTTAGATTAGATTAAATGACTCCGTAAAAAACAAATTGGGAAGTAGTATACATCCGGGCTTTGTATGCCAATTAGGGCGTTTAGTAGTTAAATGAGATTCTAGCATTTGATTTGGTTCTAAATGTCTTTTATGGCGCGTAGGTGAAGAAAATCGAGAGCTGTAACGGGAGCAAAAATCCAGAGCAAAATTGAGCTCGGACCGGTTGTGAGTGAAAATTTGCCTTTTTTTGTTATCTTTCGTTTATTATGTTTTCGCATAATAAAAATGTATGTTTTAGGAGTTTTCAAGGCATAAACATGATTATTATCTTGATATGTATCCATAGATATGCATTTACATGTTCAGTTTAAGAAACAGTTTTAAAATTTCTGTATTTGTTTTAAAGGCTATTGATACCCTCAGATTATAGTGGTAGTGATTATATTAGACCCGATCGGTATTTTCCATGCACATGGGTAGGTCTTGAGGGTGTCACTAACTCTGGAAAGTCAGGATGTCTAGTCATGTGAGTCGCTCTATGTGTACGGGATATTGTCTCGCTATATGTATGTGATGTAAGATTCTGCTGCACAGCCAGTGAGATGTCTTGAGATGTCATTGTAGGTACTACTAGTTGAGGTGCCCTGTGACCTACTCATATGTGCGGTGCTAGTTGAGTCGTTGCGTGAGCATAGAGCTTTAGGGTTACCATTGGTACAGTTTAGAAAGAAAATAGTCGAGCGATGACTTTACTACTTTTCGATTTATCGACAGCATTTATGCGTTTATATGCACACGGCAGTTATTATGTTATACAAATTTTAGATATTGCATTCCAAAGATGTAGATAAAACCTGCTCGGCAAGATTTCATCGGCATATGATATTAGAAACCTTTTTACAGTTTTACATCAGTTTTAGAAGCATGATTTATGCATGCATTTTTGAATTTGCTATCAATGCATAATGTTATTTTATTTGAAATCTTAATTGGACTCACTGAGCTTCTTTAGCTTATTCGTTTTGTGTTTTATGTTTTCTAAACCCTTCATAGGTGCAGGTCTCGATACACAAGCTGCTGATTCTCCTATTGTCGAGTTGTGGGCCAAATCTGAAGATCATTTTTGTATATGTAAATGTGCTAAATAACACCCTTTATTTTATGCATATTAGTTGTAGGTATGTATACTTGTATGTATGTTTTGAACCAACAAGAAGAGATTTCGATATTACGATGATCGTTTTTACTTTTTATGAGTATGCTTATTTTATGATTCAAATGAAACTATTGAGTTGTGTTGGATTTGATTTGGAAATGACCGGAGGTTTGAATTGGTAGTATTGAGAAGTGTTTGAAATAGAAGTGAAGTTTTTTTGCAGGTTTTAAATGGATTTTCTAAAAAACAGGGGAAACTCTGGCTGTTTTTTTTTTTAAAAAAATTAAGATGTCATTTTCATGTATATTACAAGATTTTCTCAATAGTAGCAAGAACTAAAAAGGGGTTCGCCTGGCAAAAATTTCTCAACTTACCTAGTTATATTCTGAGGAACTTCCGTCGAAGTGCTCGGCAAGGCTGCTGGGACATACAGTAGAGGGTCTCGGGGCAAGTCCTGTCACTAGTGCGATGCCCTAGTGCACAACGAGTACACTTTATATTGCGAAACTCCCTAGGTCCACGCCTGATTCGTTAAATGAAATTATTTCATAAGTTTATGATCTATGCCACACATGCACATCATATATATTACAAATCAACGCGTTAGACCATATAAGTTAAGGTCATAACTTATATGTATAATCCTTCCGTCATCTATATCATAGGATATGCAGGGATATAGATTTACACTGTTAAATCTCTATATGCTCATCCATGAACTTATATCCAGATATGTATTTTCAAGAACAATGTATGTAAATGCCTTTGTTATATTGTTTAACCTTTTGAGAGAAAACTTTCTTGGCTTATTACTTGTGGCTATGAGATTTTTTGAAATACAATCTCGAAGCATCTGGACATAATACTCCCGTATGAGAGCTGACAGATCCCATATCTGTACATACCAGACTCTATAAGTATTAAACCATACCCAGTGACACCCAACGGTCACACCATAAAAAGTTTGTGATATACATGGAACTAAAATATGGTGGATCACTTACAAGTCCACCATTGCACTCAGATTAAAGGACCACATATACTACTCAACTCAAGAAGACTAGCCATTGATAGCTTCATAAGATGTTTATTGGCATTCTTGTGAGTCTATTCAATATTCAGTCCTAACTGAATACCTGTATGCATATACAAGCTTTCGGTAAGCCCATGGTTAGTTAAGAATAATTATCTATACCATATAGATATAGCATACAGTAATATTTATAAAATGAATCCACCGACAGACTTGTAATGGTGAAAGTAGACCAGGAACATTATGTTTGATGACATACTTGCATAATGACATCTCCTAGCACCTATTACAACTCTTTGCAACCATACTATTACTAGTATACCCTCAGGTCTTCATCCCATTACAGAAAAGGATCTAACTTTTTAGATTTTCCTACCTTTTATAACCTGTTAACTCTTAGTAGTGCTAACTATTAGCGCATATATATATATATATATATATATATATATTGACAGGACCCGACCCGAGACCCTCTACTATAGATCCCAGCGGCCCTGCCGGGCACCCCGACGGAAGTTCCTCCGAACCTAACTGGGTAAGTTAAGAAATTCCGCGAGGCGAACCCCTTTTTAATTCTTGTTACTACTAAGAAGATCTAGTAATATACATGAAAATGACTTTTTAGTTTTAAAAACAAACGGACAGAGTTTCCCCTGTTTTTCAGAAAATCCACATAAACCTGCAAAGAAATTTCACTTCTAATTCCAACACATCTCAATTCTAGCAATTCGGTCCTCCGGTCCTTTTCAAATCAAATCCAACACAACTCAATTATTTCGTGTAAATCATAAAATAAGCATAATCATAAAAGTAAAAATGATCATCATAAACTGGAAATCTCTTCTTCTTGATTCAACACATACTTACAAATATACATGCCTACAACTATTATGCATAAAGTGAAGAGTGCTATCAGCACATTTACATGTACAAAAATTATCTTTGGATTCGGCCCACTACTCGGCGATCGGAGAATCAGCAGCTTGCGTTCTGAGACCTGCACCTGGGAAAGGGGTTTAAAACATAAAACATAAAACGAGTGAGCTAAAGGAGCTCAGTGAGTGTAAATGAGAATTCAATTACAAGAATATTATACACAGATAGCAATTTCTAAAGTACATGCAGAAATTATGCTTCTAAAACGGATGTAAAATTGTAAAACAGTTTATAATATCATATGCTAATGAAATCTTGCCGAGCGGGTTTTATCTACATCTTTGGAAAACTATATTCAGAATCTGTATAACATAATAACTACTGTGTGCATATCAATGCATAAATGCTATCGGTAAATCGAAAACTAGTAAAATCCTCGCTCGGCCATTTTCTTTCTAAATTGTACCAATGGTAACCCTAAAGCTCTATACCCACGCAGCGACTCAACTAGCACCGCATACGTGAGTAGGTCACGGGGCACCTCAACTAGCAGCACCCACAGTGACATCTCAAGACATCTCACTGGCTACGCAGCGGAATCCTACATCGCATGCATATAGCGAGACAATATCCCGTACCCATAGAGCGACTCACATGACTCGACATCCCAACTTCCTGGAGTTAGTGACATACCCCCAAGACCTGCCCATGTGCACGGGATATACCGGCCGGGTCTAATACAATCATCACTACTATAATCTGAGGGTATCAATGGCCTTAAAACAAATGCAGTAATTTTCAAACTGTTTCACAAATCGATCATGTAAAAGCATGTCTATGAATATATCAAGATCATAAATCATGTTTATGCATCGAAAGCTCATAAAACATACATAGTCATTGTGCGAAAACATAATAACCGAAAAGTAAAAGAAATGGCAGATGTCCACTCACAACCGCTCCGTGCTCAATTTCGCTCCCGATTCCTGCTCCCGTTAACGCTCTCGGTTATCCTCACCTACGCGCCATAAATGACATTTAGAACCAAATCGAACACTAGAATCTCATTTAACTACTAAATGCCCTAATCGGCATACAAAGCCCGGAGGTAAACTACTTCCCGATTTTAGTTACGGAGCCATAATCGAAACTAACTCACCATCCGGCGCCCTGAAAATTATTGAACACCTTATCATTTGATTGGACATACTTGCCCTTCACCTTTCCAACATGAACAATTATGTCCCATTTTCTTCATTTTTGGGTTTTTCATCAACCATATACATTCCATTAACAAAATGCATCATTTACACACAACAATTCAATCAAAACACCACTCAATTCCTAACTTCCCTAAAGTGGCAGAATTTCACCCTAGGTTACAACACATTCCTTTTCTCAATTTCTTGTTCCAATTACAACAAAATCATGCCAATTTCATTCTAAAGCCCTAATTACAATCAATTGAAATCTCTACAACAAAATCACCAAAAACCCTAATTCTCACCTTGCCAATTTCTTCAAATTGATGACTCCTTCAAGCTCCAAACTAGAATTTAACTCAATCTAAGCCAAGAATACACATAAGAACATCAATTAACACATTCTTGAATTCTCACTTATCAAACTCATAAAAGATGCTTTTCTTACCTCTTTTTCTTGAATTTCCACTAATAGAGACTTCAATTGAGCTTAGGGATTGGTTTGTAACCTTAATTTGGCTTGATTACACATGAAAAATCATGAAAAAAAAAAACTTGAATAGTCACTGTAGCAACACCCCCTTTGAAGCTCGAATTTCTCTCTTTTTTTGGCTAAGTGTTGGTTTGATCTCTCTTCAAATTTCTACACACTTCTAACATATATATAGTGCTCCCTCAATTTACCATTTTGCCCTTCAACTTACTTAAAACTTCTAATTTTCCATTAGTTAAAAACTAATTATGTAATTAGTTCATGTGTAACTATTTAGTTAGAATAGTTCAAAGAACTAACTAGAACTTCCAACTTGGCAATCCATGAGATTTCTTCTAATTGGTCCATTCTCTAATATATGGATTATGTTTCTCAACAAAGGCTTGTTCCATTCATAACCCTTAAATGGAAATTCATGTAGTAAATTAGAATTTTCTTTTCCAAGTCAATAGAGAAAAATTCTAAAAATATTCTAGGGTCGTCCGGCGCACCGATCAAGTGTGAAATTAACAAATTAGGTCTGATATCTCTCACGTGCACTATAAAGAAAATATTTCTAATAGGGTTAAAATCGAGTAACCCTACGGTGTCATATTTGTTCTATACCGAAATCTAGGCGCCAATACTACTAATAGGGATTGGATATTACATATATGACTCAACTCTGCTAGTTCTTAGCACTAGTCTAAACTCATTTAGACTAGATCTGAACTCATTTAGATCATGCAATGTCTGTAATATAACAAGTATTTTACCATGTATTTATATTGTATTAACGATTATACGAAATGCTTACAGTATAAATATTAAATAATTTAATATTCATGCAGTATTGAAATGGCACGTAAGCAACAACTCCAACAGGTTAAACATGAGATGAAAAAAAATATAAGTGAACATGTTATCCAATATTTCTAAAGTGTGAAAGTAATATCAATAACTTATATTTGATTATTGACAAGTTATTATGGAAGACACTTACCTAATATTACTAAATCATTGTAAGAGTTACGTGAGATGCAATTGATAAGATTTGTCTACCTTTTGAGTTTTACAAAGGAAAATATTGCTAAAGCGTTAGGCCAAAGTAAAATGTTGATTGTGTCTACTTTTCATTGCTTTTGATTCTTAATTTTCTTTTCATTGATACATAAAGTCTTATGGCCATAAGCGTTAACCCCGGAAAAGAGTTTTTCACTAGGGTTAAATAATATTGCAAAGGAGTTTGCGAATATTATTTACGAAAACACTAATTTAGAGATAAGTTCACAGATGAGCATATAAATTTTTAAAGGTCATAATCTATATCTCTGCTCCCTAGGATATAGATGACGGAGGGATTATACGAATATAGTTGACCTCAACTTGTATGGTTCAAATTTTTATTTTTATTTTCTTCTACCAAATAGTTTCATATATCTATTAATGTATTAATGATCATTAAGCATTTTCAAATGTTTAAATTTTCTTCTCTTTTATAATTGTTATTATTATGGGTTGGGGATATATATATATTATTATTCATACTCTCAAATATTTTTTCAAAAAAGGTAATACTCTCAAATTTGTAAGGGCTTTTATCAACAATACCTACAAATTTAAGAAATAAGTACTAATACTTTGTTGTTAGTAAAAAACTTTTAACTCTTAATGGTTTAAAAAGGTCAAAGGAAAATAACATCATTTTCTTATAAACTTAAATTTTTTAAAAACCCTAGTTTCTTTTTTTTATCCTTTTTCTATTCTTCTCTCTTTTTTTTCTTTTCTCTCTATGGCCACCATAAGTCTTAGAGAGCAAATGATGTTGCCGTGCATAGTAGCTAGGAGCACTATGCATAATGGCAAAAAACACCAGGGGAAATGGTTAGGAGCCTAATGTACAACAGTTGCAAGCATAGTATGCTATCGTTGCATGTCGGCTTGTTGCTATGTAGAGTGTTGTTATGCACTGCTATGTGTGGAGATGCTTGGTCGTTGCTTATAATGTCGCTAAACTGCTACGAGTTTCATTCGGTTGCCACCGTTAATTGATTTTAGCCATGGTTGAAATGTAAAATCACTATTCTTTTTATAATTTAAATAAATTTTACTATAATTATTATTTCGGGATGATTTTATTAAAAATATTGCAGCTAAACGGAAGAAGAGTTGGATTTTTTTTATATAAAATGATAATAATAAGAGAATAATGAAGGAAAACGATAAAAAAATATAAAGTCATTTTGAAGGGTTTAATTATCAAGTCAAATATGTTATTAAGGACAATGTTGACATTTCACAAAATATACTATTTTAGGTATTAACTTTAACAAAAATTGATTAGTGGTTAAATATTAGTACAGGACATAAATATAAATTAGGATTGATAATAATAAAATACAACCTTCTTAATCTGTCATGCTAAATTATTAGGATAAATGTTTAAAAGAATTTGCTTAAAGAATTTATAATGATTAGAATGTGAGAGTGAGTAACTTTCAATGAGAACCCAAGAGTTTAGGAACCTTTCACAATCAAATTGATGTAGCACTCAATGAAATTTTTTTTATTATAAAAAAATGAGAAGAGCTTTAAAGATAATGATATTTGACTTAAGAAGCACAACCCTAAAAAAGGTCTTTATAAACTAGGTTAGCCATCATCTATATCATAGTTTAACAAGTATTAAGTCTCTATACATAATAAGTTTATATCCAATAGATGTTTTTAAAATCCAATAAGATATAGTCTAAATAAATTACTTAAATTAGCCCTGATTTTTATGGTAATTGTACATTATAAATCTTTAGTGTACACAATAAATATTATCTTACTTAAAAATATCTTCTTAAATATAATTTGGGTTGTTAATAATGTAAATATGGGATCAATGTGATCTTACTTGTACATATTTTTTAACTAGACCCATCAATGGTCAGTCTACCAATATAATTAATGACAGATCAATTATGGATGTGTCGTATGAAAATGACATGAAATATGTCTATTTTCAAAGGGTCCTACTTTATAATTAATGACATAGTATAACTCTAACAAGTTAAACCAAATGATTTTCTAAACTTTATGCAAAATCGTAGTAAAAAGTGCAACTTTGTTTTAAAGTTTCAACAAATAATCCATTAAACTTTATTCTATTGGAAAATAAAACATAGGTGTATTTTAAATAAATGAACATCAAATAACAAACTCCTACTATTTATGCATATCATCAAATTATACAACACCTATACTAGCAACCTGCTCATGACACACCTTGGGTGGTAACTATTTTTCGAGACGATCTACAATCATAGAGTTTGTATCAATATGTTTTGTCGATACTTGTTGACTCTGAACTATCTTTTTATCAACTAGAAATTTGATGTCTATATTTTTAGACTTTGAAAAACTTCTATTGTTATAGGAATACAACACAACAACTTTATTATCACAATAAAATTTTAATTGTCTTTCAATACCATTGACAACTCTCAGCCTGGTCAAAATGTTTCTCATCCATATCTCATGAATGCCTCAAAATTATTGGATATCGAGTGTGTGACATATGAGTGTATACGTAATTTCAAAAATTACTATATATTGCGGAAGAATGTTAATAAATACACTCATTTTAAACAATTAAACATATATATCACATATATACATAAGTATAACAATTATACATTTATAAACATGATGAACAATTGTATTAAATCATTATGTAAAACACTTACCTAATGAAGGTAGCTTTATAAATTCTTCTAGTCTTCCATGTGAAGAGCTCACCTTGAAGTATATGTTGAAAAATTCTAGTCCATAACCTTTTGGTGGGATTAAAGAGCTAGAATGGTAGCTTAGTTTTAGAATTTTCAGCAACATGTATTCAAACTCTTTTGAATACAATTTTGTTTCTTAAATAGAGATAGTAAATATTTTCTATACAACTCTTGTATTAATTAGAAATATTTAACATACAACTAAATATTTTCTATGCAACTCTTGTATTAATTAGAAATATTTAACATACAACTCTTGTATAATTCTTAGAAATAATTTCTTCATGATAATTATTTTAACAACTCTTATCTAATATAATTATTTTTTCTCTATTTTATTTTTATTCATTTTGGGGCATTCATTAGAGAAGGAGATGAAGAGAAGTTTTTACATGTTTTCAACACTTGAAAGAACAAAACTTAAAACTCTTTCTTACCTTTCTTCCTCGACCAAATTTTTGCTCCCAAGATTGAATGAATGATTCAGTTGTTTTGCTAATCAATTTTGATTAAACAAAATTAAGTGCTCCACCAATTTTATTGTTGGTCTTCCACTTAGTAATAATTTAACCAAGCACTAGAATAATGGCCACCTAAATTAATTTTTACCTAACAAATATAATTACTTTAATTATAATAGGTAAATAAATGGCTTACATTTAGGTCCCTCATTGTATTAAAATACAATACCATGATCTATATATATTATAATATTAACTAATAATGATATATAATTTAATATTCAAAACAATTTTGAATAATTACTTTTTAACTTATTAATTTTTACTACCAATGTTAAATGATAAAAAGGTAAAATTAAATCATGGAACAAATTTTGACACTTGTCAATATTCTATTAATTAACAACCTTTGTTAATTAATTAAGTGATTTACTTAGCAATTACGTCTTGATAAATGTACATCCTGAAGGATCCCTAAATCATTATTCTATTTTGCTGAAATTTATTTAATTGAACAATTTAATTCAATCCGCTACCCTAGTGCACAACGAGTACACTTCATATTATGAGACTCTCTAGGTCTACACCTGATTTGTTATATGGATCTCCTCTATACATCGTGAACAATGTACTACACACATGTTATGGATATTACAAATTAACGTGTTAGACCATGCAAGTTAAGGTTATTGCATATTCGTATAATCCCTCTACTAATTATATCTTTGAAGAGTAGAGATATAGATTATCACTGTCAAATCTCTTATTTTCTTAACCGTGAACTTATCTCCAGATTTATATTTCATTAAACAATATCCAAAAACACTTTTGTGATATTGTTTATTCCTTCGAAATATATTTTTCGAGGATTATGCTTGTGGCTACAAGACTTTTTGAAATACAAAATTAGAGCATCAGGATATACAACCCACTCATGCGAGATGATGGATCCTATATCTATGCACACCAGACTCTATGAGTATCAGACCATACCCAGCGACACCAAGCAGTCAGACTATAAAAGGTTTCTGACATGTGTGAAACTAAAGTATGGTGGATCACTCACAAGCTCACCATGACGTTCTGGTCAAAGGACCACAAATACTACTTAACTTAGAAGACCTTCCATTGACGGGTTCATGAGATGTCTATTGGAGGTCCTCGTGAGTCTGTTCAATATCGAGTCCTTACTGAATACCTGCATCTCTAAACGAGCTTCCACTAAGCTCGTGGTTTGCTAAGATTAACCACATAGACCATCCAGATATAGACATATACTAATCTATATTAATGGGTTCCACCAATAAACCCGCATCGATGAAATTAGATTAGAAACATTGTGTTTGAGAACATACTTGCATAATGACATTTCCTAGCACCATTTGCAACTCCTTGCAGCTATGTCATTACTAATATATTCTCAGGTCATTGTCCTATTCTAGACAAGGCTCTAACTCTTTAGATTTTGCTAATTCTTATAAACTTACTAACTCTTAATACCACTAATTCTTAGTGCTTATAACTATTAGCGTTGCTAACTCTTAGTACTGATCTAAACTCCTTTAGACTAGATCTAAACTCTTTCAGATCATACAATGTCTGAAACGTTACAACCATCTTATTATTTAATAATAAATAATATTAACGATTTTATTAGAAATGATAATTGTATAAATACAATCACTATATTTATACAAAATGGGATGACACGTAAGCATAAATCCCAACAAAAATAAGCTATAAAATCAGCCTCTATAGTGGAACAAGCTATGAATATTTATTTAGCACTATTCCATAAGAAATAGCACCTCCGACCAAAGTGTATATTGGAGTTGGTGTTTATGTGCTATTTTAATTTTATATGAATATTAATTGCTTAATACTTATACAATAAACATATCGTATAAAATTATTAATATTATTTATATGGTACTAAACTTATTACTTTTCAAATATTGTAGACCTAAAGCAGTTTAGATCTGATTTAAAGAAGTTTAGGACAATACTAAGAGTTAGAACTTTGTCTGAAATAGGGACAAAAACCTAGAAATATATTAGTAATGACATAGTTGTAAGGAGTTGCAAATGATGCTAAGAAATATTATTATGAATTATGTTCTAGAAAACATTATTTCTATTCTTTGGTTACTGACATGGGTTAATTGGTATACTTTTCGGATCAATGTATGCCTATTTCTAGATTGTTCAGACTGTTAGTCGTAGTAGACTGTGAGCTTAGTGGAAGCTCGTATAGGCATGCAGGTATTCAATATGGACTAGGTACTGAACAGACTCACGAGGACCTCCAATAAACATCCTAAAGAGCTGCCAATAGAGGGTCTTCTCAAGTTGAGTAATATTTGTGCGCCTTTGACCTGAGTGCCACGATAGACTTGTGAATAATCCATCATACTTTGATTCTACGCATGTCAAAACCTTTCAAGGTCTAATCTTTAAGTATTATTAGATATGGTCCAATGCTCATGGAGTTCGTTGTGCATAGATATGAGATCTGTAAGCTTATATCGTGAGTTGTATATTCTAATGCTCTGAGATTGTGTTTTAAAAATTCTTGTAGCTTCAAACTAAAACCCAAAAACTTAATTTCTCATAGAGTTAAACAATATTGCAAAAACTATTTACAAATATTATTTATGAAAATACAAAATTAAAGATAAGTTCATGGTTAACTATGTCTCTGCAGTACCAAGATACATATAAGGTTGACCTTAACTTGTATGGTTCAACGTATTTTTCTGTAATTCTATAACGTGTGTGTGTAAAGCATCATTCACAAACTTATGAAAGAGTTCCGTAAGACAAACAAGTGTGAATTTAAGAAGTTTCACAATATAGTATGTACCTGTTTAGCACGAGGGTAGTGGACCAAGTCGAATAGTTTGGTCCAAAAGTATTTTGAAAAGCGAAATTTATTTCAGGATCTCTATCGATAAACATATGACCTTAAGTGTTAAGCTAACATTATTTAATTAAAAATTATTTTTAATTAAATAAATTGTGTGACAAGTGGCATAATGTATGACCATATATGTGACATATGGCACATGCATGGTTTTAATAGGTGACAAGTGACAAATGAAATGAGACACATATTATGATGCATGGGATGCATGAAAGATAATTGTTAAGCATTCATTAGCTAAGTATAAGAAACTTTGTAGATGTTGTAAAGAGGTCCCTATTTAACCGCATATAAAGAAAAGGATGGCAAATGTTGCAATTAAGTCCAATTTCTTTATTTAAACAAATTGAGAGAAGCAAAAATGCTCAAGTTTTGAGTAATTTGAATACATGTTGAAAAGTTAAGACAAGCTACCATTATAACTACGTAATCCCACCGGATATTACGGACTATAATTACCAACGACTTTATTTTGGTGTGAAGCTTAGGAATCGATTTCTACACTAAAAGTCTTCAAGGGTATGTTTCTAGATTCTATTATTGTAATAGATTTGATTTCAATATGTAATCGTCAAATAGAAAATTAGATTTCATTCTGCTGCACATTGTTTGTATGACATGAAATTTAATATTTAATGGATACACTTTCACATACATGTGTCTATTAAGCATGTTAACAATAGTATTAGAGCATATTTGTGCATTGTTCTAAATAAATAGAGTTGTTCTATATTGATTAGAATGCCCAGGAATAGAGGGTATTGCATTTTTAAGCATTGAAAGTACAAAACTAGATCACTATTCAAATGAGCATTGAGGGTGATACATGCTTGGCGCTATGACATTCATAGAAATTGGAAGAAGCTGAGGCGATGCATGGTTCGACGATGGGGCATTCTAACAAAAGCGTTGTAATGGTGGCTATATAGCACCGTGATGCTGAAGGTTCTGACCTTAACATTGCAGTGGTAGAATCGTATTATTGTGGTACTCAAACTATAATTGGCATCGGAGTGGTGATATCTTGGCATCGTAGCATTGAAGGTATTGACCTTAGTGGCGAAGCGGTAGATGTCTGGCACCACGATGTTTGACCCAATCACTCTATTTAATTTTTTAAATGCATGTGATTTTATTGCATCTATATATAGCTATTATATAAATTATAATTAGTTGTTTGCACTGTTAACTACAATGAGAGCCCTACTCGTTGGGATTAGTTGCACTTACAAAAAACAAATGAATCAAATCTTCATGTGATAAGTTATTGAATCTCTTTTAATCATATTAAAATGCATTTCATTTTGAGAAAGTGTTATGCATGTATGGTGTTAAACGGGTCACTTCGAGCTTTCTCAATATTGCTAAAGCATCAGGGATTGGTCGGTGTGATTCGGACTATATCAGTTAAACATGAGATGAGAAAAATATAAGCAAACATATTATCCAATATGTCCAAAGCGTGAGAGTAATATTAATAACTTATATATGATTATTGACAAGTTATTCTAGAAGACACTTACCTAATATTATTAAAGCGTGAGGATAAGATGTGTTTAGGATTAGTGGTAAGAGTTACATGAAATACAATTGATAAGACTTGTCTACCTTTTAGATTTTACAAATACTAATATTACTAAAACGTAAGGTCAAAATAAAATGTTGATTGGGTCTAAATTTCATTGCTTTTGATTCTTAATTTTCTTTTCATTGATATATAGAATACTTAAGTACACAATTAAGTGAAGCGAAGAAAAATTTATCTATCTAAAATTAATTAATTTATTCTCAAAGTTATATTTATGAGATGACAATAGATTGATTTCAATATGCCACTCTATTTTTTAGAAGTAATTCATTCTTTTTTTTTAACAAAAAGAGCATAAGTGATGATATTACTATTACTCCCAATGACAAGATTATAAAAGTCTATAAACCTCATGAAAATAGTATGACCTTCTACGGGTCAGCGAAAATATTATTGAGGTATAAAAATCATAATCATCACATAATATAAGCTTCTAGGATAATCAAATAATGCAACATGTGACACAGTGACCCGGGTAATAAACTACAAATATGCACCAACCAACAGTAACAACTACGTAGTATTAGATCGCACAACACTGGTACATACAACGACTTACTCAGCAGCCTTCTCATCTTTTGGTGTAAAAACGAACTCTAACAGCATCAAAGACCTCTTGAATTGGCTTTGCAGCATCAATCTTCCGAACTCTCTACCCTTACATTAATAATATTGACTCTACGAAAACCTTAAACCGTTTCCTTATTGTCTCATTGTTATCATCTTTTCTTCCCTGATTCCTACTTAAAAGGCGCCTCTCCATGTCTTCCTCATAAGAGTCGAAGAACAGGACAAATTCTGGCTCAATTTCAGTAACAAATGCTGCAATATTTTCCTCGTAATGTTACGAGGAAAACCATCAATGAGGAATTTATCATTACCACTCTCCTGCATGCATTTTGGAGAAGCTTAATTGTTACCTCTGATGGAACAATTTTTCCCTCTTTAATCATGTTCTGAATCATGGTTCCATTTTCAGAACCATATTTGATTTCTGCTCTAAGAAGATCCCAGCACTGAAAAGGATGGTGGATTAGAGAATTTCAAGTTAAATAATAGTGAATTTTAAAATCTTGATAATTTTTAATAACTTGAATTTTAAAATTTTAGATTTGCTTTTTTCTAAACAAATTTTATTGGGATTTGTGCTCATGTGCCATCTCAATTTTGTATGAATAATATATTTTTATACTTGTAATAAATAAATATTTTATTAAATTGCTAATTAATTTTATTAGATAAGATGCTTGTAACATTTCGGATATTATATTAATTTGAAGGAGTTTAGATTAGGTTTAAAGAGTTAGAACCTTATCTGAAATGGGACAAAGATCCGATAATATACTAACAATAATATAATTGTAAATAGTTGCAAGCGTTGCTAAGAAATATCATTGTGTAAATATGTTCTCAAATTAAAATTTTCTGATCTATTTTCACCGATGCAGAGTTTACCTAGTGGAACCGATTTATATAGATCAACGTATGTCAATATCTGGATAGTTTAGATGGTTAATCTTAGCAAATTATGAGTGTAGTGGAAGCTCGTATAGATATACATGTATTTAGTTAGGACTAGATACTGAACTAAACTCAATGAAAATCTTCAATAGATTTCCCATAAATCCTTCAGTTGAGGTATTCTCGAGTTGAGTAGTATTCGTGGTCTCTAGACCTGAGCATCACGGTGGGCTTATGAGTGATCCACCATACTTAGATTTCACACATGTCAGAGACTTTTCATGGTCTGACTGCTCGGTGTCGCTGGGGTATGGTCCGATACTTATAGAGTCTGGTGTGTGTAGATCTGGGATCCATTAGCTTATATGGGTGAGTTAAATATCTAGATACTCTAATATTGTATTCTAGTAAGTCTTATGGCCATAAGCATTTAACTCGGGAAAGAGTTTCATGTGGAGTAAATGATATTGCAAATAAATATGCATATATTATATATTCGAATATGAATAAAAAGAGATAATTTTTGGTTGAGTAATAGGGGACTTGACGCTATTGATCTATGTCTTCACTCTTCCAAGATATTAATGATGGTGAGATTATATGGATATGGATTAACCTCAACTTGTATGGTTTAACTCGTCATTTTGTATTATCCATAACGTGTGTGTAGGGGGCATCGGTTATGGACTTACGAAAATGTTTCGTGAGATAAAATGGGTGTGAACCTAGGGAGTCTCACTATATAAAGTGTATGCGTTGAGCACGTGGGTAGCACACCAAATCAAATTATTTGATCTGAGAAGTTTTCGAAAAATATGAATTTATTTCAGGGTCTCTTGAGGAGTAGTTAAGGTTTAAGTGTTAGATCTAAACTTATGTCAAGTGAGACTTTACACTATTATCTACCTAGCTATGTCTCAAATTTTGCCAACAATTTGTATGGATACTAAATTGGGCATTAGTAGATATAGCTACTATTTAAATAAAATAATTATTGTTTTGTTTAAATTAAATTAATTATTCACTTATTTATTTCAAAGTTTTACGGGGAGTGGTTAAAGTTTAAGTGTTAAATTTAAAATTATGTCAAGTGAGACTTGATACTTTAATCTACTTAGTATATATCTCAATTATACCAATAATTTATATAGATACTAATTTGAATATTAATAGATAAAATTTTTATTAAAAAAAAGAAATAAAATTCATTCGGCATATCTATATACAAATGAATCGTATTCAATTGTTAAATAATTTATATGTTGTTGGAATCGTATTCAATTGTTAAATAATTTATATGTTGTTGAAATCTAATTGGTTAAAACAAAGCAAAATATAAACTGATTCAATCTAGGTGGCTTATTTTTAAAGATTTGGAAAAGTAAAAAGCGAACAATCTTTGTTTCATTCGGCCATGTAAGTGTCCTTATTCAAATGCAAATAAAATAAATTCATGTTGATTTTTAATTGGTCATTTAAAATAGCAACCGAAAGCAAATGATATTAACCAAGCATGAGGTGCCAATTTGATTCCAGAAATTGCTTTACATGCCAAACGAATTTTGCAAATGACTAAGCAAATTATTTGCTTAGTCACTTTTAAACAAATATCAATTAATTTATTTCTATTGGTTGAACAATAGGCAATAATTGCCTATAAATATTAAGTTAGCCGAGAGTTTTAGATTTGAAAAAGAAGAATAAATTGAATTGCTTCTATTTTTAAAAAAGGGTTAAGTGTTAACCTTTAGAAAAAGTGTCCGAGAGAAAGAAATAAAATAAAAATTGTTTCAAATAGTTTTGAAAAAGAAGGTTATTAGTCTAGAAGCCCACTACATTCCAATTAGATTTTTTCAAAATAAGCTTTGACGGTGAGTTTCCTAATCTTATTAGTGTAATAAAATTATTTTAATGTATATAAATTCCGCTGCGTAATATGTTACATTTCAAATTGTTTAAAATACATATATTTACTTGTAGCACGGTGCACACGCACACAGCACCAACAAAATTAGTATCAAAGCACCGTGTTGTGTACTTATATTTAGAGTGAAGGTGGCATAATTTAATTACGCCGGTTACTTTAGATATTTATTTATTAGATTTTAAAAGTAAATGGTTTATTTTTTGCAATTTATAATTGTTATAAATGTGATAATTATTGTGGGCCATTTGCTTGTGCTGGTAATCACAATGAGAGCTCTATTGGTGGGGGTTAGTTGTGTTTGTACAAAATAAATGTGTGAATAAGTATCACGACCCCATGAGATGGGGATATAATTAAGTAATCTCTCTTAATCAAATTTAATTATGTACCATTATGAGATAATGTTACACGTTGATCTGTCTTATCTATACGGTATTAGTCAGGTCATATATGTATTTTTCAATATTGCTAAAGCGTGAGAGTTTAGGCCGGTGTGATTTTGACTATACCGGTTAAACATAAGATGAGGCAAATATATGCAAACGTATTACCCAATATTGCTAAAGCGTGAGGGTAGTTGACAGGACCGCCCCAAGACCCTCTACTGTAGGTCCCAACGGCCCTGCCAAGCAATTTGACGGAAGTTCCTCAGAATATAACTAGGTAAGTTGAGAAATTTTTGCGAGGCAAATCCCTTTTTAGTTCTTGCTACTGCTGAGAAAGTCTTATAATATACATGAAAATGACATCTTAATTTTAACAAAAAAAGGGGCAGAGTTTCCCCTATTTTTCTGAAAATCCATATAAAACTTGCAAAGAAATTTCACTTCTATTTCAAACACTTCTCAATACTACCAATTTGGACCTCCGGTCCTTTCCAAATCAAATATAATACAACTCAATTGTTTCATTTGAATTACAAAATAAGCATAATCTTAAAAAGCAAAAACAATCATCATAATATTGAAATCTCTTATTGTTTGTTCAAAACATACATACAAATATACATGCCTACAACCATTATGAATAAAGTAAAGGGTGCTATTTAGCACATTTACATGTACAAAAAAATGATCTTCAAATTCGGCCCACTACTCAGCAATAAGAGAATCAGCAGCTTGCGTACCGAAACCTGCACCTGAGAAGGGGTGTTTAGAAAATATAAAATGCAAAACGAGTGAGCTAAAGGAGCTCAGTGAGTGCAATTAAGATTTCAAGTAAAATAACATTTTGCATAGATAGCAAATTCTAAAGTACATGCAGAAATCATGCTTCTAAAATCGATGTAAAGTTGTAAAACGGTTTCTAATATCATATGCTAATAAAATCTTGCTGAGCGGATTTTATCTACATCTTTGAAAAAACAATATCCAGAATCTATATAACATAATAACTGCTGTATGTATATGAATGCATAAATGCTATCGGTAAATCGAAAACTAGTAAAGTCCTTGCTCGGCCATTTTCTTTTAAACTGTACTAATGGTAACCCTAAAGCTCTATACTCACGTAACGATTGAACTAGCACCGCACACGTGAGTAGGTCACAGGGCACCTCAACTAGCAGCACCCACAGTAACATCTCACTGGCTATGCAGCGAAATCCTGCATCGCATACATATAGCGAGACAATACCTCATACACATAGGACAACTCACATGACTCGACATTTTGACTTCCCAGAGTTAGTAACACACCCCAAGACCTGCCCATGTGCACTAGATATACCCGGGTCTAATACAATCATCACCATTATAATCTGAAGGTACCAATGGCCTTTAAAACAAATGTAGAAATTATAAAACTATTTCTCAAATCGAACATGTAAAAGCATGTCTATGAATATTTATCAAGATCATAAATCATGGTTATGCATCGAAAGCTCATAAAACATACATATTCATTATGCAAAACATAATAAACGAAAAACAAAAGAAATGGCAAATTTTTACTCACAACCACTCTGCACTAAATTTGGCTCCCGATTTCTGCTCCCGTTACCGCCCTCGGTTATCTTCACCTATGCACCATAAATGAAATTTAGAACCAAATTGAATGCTAGAATCTCATTTAACTAGTAAATGCCCTGATGCAAATACAAAGCCCAGATGCATACTACTTCCCGATTTTTATTTACGGAGCCATTTAATCTAATCTAACTCACCATCCGGTGCCCTGAAAATTATTGAATGCCTTATAACTTGGTTGGATATAATTGCCCTTCACCTTTCCAAAATGGATAATTATGTCCCATTTTCTTCATTTTTTATTTTTCCATCAACCATATACATTTAATTTACAATATGCACCATTTACACACAACAATTCAATCAAAACACCACTCAATCCCTAACTTCCCCTAAAGTAGCAGAATTTCACTCTAGGTTCCAACACATTCCTTTTCTCAATTCCTTGTTCCAATTACAAAAATCAAGCCAATTTCATTCTAAAGCCCTAATTATAACCAATTAAAATCTCTACATCAAAATCGCCAAAACCCTAATTCTTACCTTGCCAATTTCTTCAAATTGATGACTCCTTCAAGCTCCACACTAGAATTCAACTCAAGCTAAACCAATAATACACACAAGAATATCAATTGAAGCATTATTAAAAGCTCACTTATCAAACTCATAAAACAATGCTTTTCTTGCTTCTTTTTCTTGAATTTTCACTAATAGAGACTTCAATTGAGTTTAGGAATTGGTATGTAACCTTATTTTAGCTTTATTAAGCATAAAAAATCATGAAAAAAAAAACTTGAAAGGTCACTATAGCAGCACCACCCTTCAAGCTCTCTTTTGCTCTAAGTGTTTGCTTTTTGATCACTTCAAAATTCTACACACTTCCAACATATATATAGTGCTCCCTCAATTGACCATTTTGCCCTTCAACTTAAAATTACTATTTTTCCATTAGTTGAAAACTAATTATGTAATTATTTTAACTATCTAGTTAGAATAGTCCAAAGAACTAACTAGAATTTTCAACTTGGCAATCCATGAGATTTCTTCTAATTGGTCCATTCTCTAATATATGGATTATGTTTCTCAATAAAGACTTGTTCCATACATCACCCTTAAATGGAAGTTGATATAGTAAAGTAGAATTTCCTTTTTCAAGCCAATAGAGAAAAATTCCAAAAATATTCTAGGGTTGTTCAGCGCTCCGATCGAGTGTGAAATTACCAAATCAGGTCTAATATCTCTCACGTGCACTATAAAGAAAATATTTCTAATAGGGTTAAAATCGAGTAACCCTACGGTATCTTATTTGCTCTATACCAAAATCTAGGCACCAATGCTACTAATAGGGATTGGGTATTATAATAGTATTAATAATATATATTTGATTTGACTATTGACAAGTTAATCTAAAATACAGTTATCCAATATTGCTAAAATGCGAGGATAAGGTGTATTTAGGATCAGTGATAAGAATTGCATAAAATGCAATTGATAAGAGTTGTCTACCTTTTAGATTTTATAATGGCCAATATTGTTCAAGTGTAAGGCCTGAGTAAAATTCCAAATGGATCTACTTCCTGTTGTACAATTTAAATAGTTTAAATTTTTATTTTTCCTTTGGAGAGATTTAAGGGATTATGTAATGCAGTGGGAGGGTATTTTAGATTTAAAAGTGCATATTTTGATTATATCCTTAATCTAAAATGAAAATTAGTGATTGAAATATTTATTTTCTGCTAACATCTCTTATTTTCTCTTATGAAAATAAAATGATTTCATTTAATCTGTTGGCATGCATATTGGATGCGAACTAACTTAAAGGCACTGAAAACTATAGAGACTAGTTGATGAATCTGAGAATTGTTCTAAATTCTAAACAACTTAGATAGGTGATAGATCAGTGCATTCCCACAGGAATTTCTTATTAAACCACTCTAGAGGAGAAATTGACTTGTCAGAAATGGTTGAATGATGATTTAAAATTTAAATTTTACATCCTTGCTTTTATGCTTACAGTTTTACAGAGAGAGCATGCTCATATGGGTGATGCTTTTAGCATTATGCTCCATTTGAAGGAGCTGTTTGGCGACTGTCCTCAGATTGAGACATATAGGGTTGCTAAATCTATTTTTTAGTGTAGACTTTCTGAGGGCAGTCTAGTCAGTTCCCATGTCCTCAATATGATTTATATAATTAAGAGGTTGGAGATGATGGACATTACACTTAACAAAAATCTAGGGAATAGTTTGATTCTCTAGTCACTTCTAGTGTCTTTTAGGCAGTTCATAATGAATTTTAATATGCAAGAAATGACCTTGTCATATACTGAACTTTATAATATGTTGAAGATAGCAGAAGATGACATGAACAAAGTGGGATCGTCCTTCTTTGCTCAAGGTGCTTCATCTTCTGTTCCTAGGGCTTTTGGGAAGCCTAAAAGAAAAAAGAAAAAGAATGTGATATAGGCACCCAAGATTGGTCCTTAAAGGTGGCCCATATCCAAACCACATAAGAAAGATAAAGAAAAATGTTTCCACTGTGGTGAGGAAGGACATTGGAAGAGAAATTGCTAGAGATACCTTGCCTCAATAAAGAAGAATCCCTCAAGTATATATTTACTTATTATTGACATTTCTTTAGCATATAATGCTAATTTTATTGGGTATTGGATACCGCTTCTCCTTCTCACATCTATAATATGTAATAGGGTTTGAGAAAAGTTAGATTGTTGCAGCTGAGAGAGATTCAGCTTCATGCTGAAAATGGAGATTTTTTTCAGGTCGAGGCTGTGGGACATTTGGATTTACATCTATCATGTAATAGAACTATAATGTTGTATAACTGTGTTTTTGTACCCTGTATTTTAAGACAAATAATATCTCTTCCTGTACTTGATAGTGAGAGTTATCATATGTATATCCGAAATCGTTCTTTATGTTTATATGGCAAGCATAATATTTTGATAGCTGATTGTTAGTTAATTAATGGTTATTATATTTTGAATACAACAAAAAATGTCATGAATGTACAGGTAAACAGAGCAAGTGTTGGAGCTGGTGCTCACGTGCCATTCCAATATTGTATGAATATTAATTGTTAATATTTATACAATAAACATTTCGAATAAAGATTGTTAATATCATATTAATATGGTAGAATGCTTGTAACATTACAGACATTGTTTGATCTGAAAGAGTTCAGATCTGATCTAAAAGAGTTTAGATCATAACTAATAGTTATCAAAGCTGAGAGTTATAAATGCTAATAGTTAGCACTGTTAATAGTTATCAGTTTATAAGAGTCAGCGAGGTCTAAAGAGTTAGAAATTTATCTATAATGAGACAAAGACCTGAGAGTATACTTGTAATGATATAGTTGCAAAGAGTTGCAATAGGAGCTAAGAAATATCATTATGTAAGTATGTCTCAAATATAATGTTCCTGATCTATGATCACCAATGCGGGTCTGTCGGTGAATTCACAATATATAGATTAGTGTATATCTATATCTGACTAGTTCAGATGGTTGTTCTTAGCTGACCATGAGCTTAGAGCTTGTATAGGCATGCGGGTATCCAGTCAGGACTGGATACTGAACAGACTCATGAGGACCCCAATAGATATCCTATGAAACCGTCAAAGGAAGGTCCTCTCGAGTTGAGTATTAATCGTGGTCCTTTGACCTGAGCGCCACGGTGTCTTGTGAGTGATCCATCATGCTTTGGTTACACATATGTCAGAGACCTTTCATGGTCTGACCGCTATGTGTCGCTGGGTATGGTCCGATGCTCATGGAGTCCGGTGTGCGTAGATACGGAATCCGTCAGCTTATGTAGGTAAGTTGTATATCCGATGCTTCGAGATTATATTTCATAAAGTCTTATGGCCACAAGCATTAACCCGGGAACGAGTTTCCCACAGGGTTAAACAATATAGCAAAAGTGTTTGCATATATTATTTATCGAGATACGAATCTGGAGATAAGTTTATGGATGAGCAAATGGGGATTTGATGGTGTTGATCTATATCCTCGCACATCCAGGATACAAATGATGGAAGGATTATACATATACGTTATGACCTTAACTTGTATGGTCTGACACGCTGATTTGTAATATTCGTAACGTGTGCGTGGGGCATCGATTACAAATTAATGGAATAGTTCTATTTGACAAATCGGGTATGGACCTAGAGAGTCCCAATATGAAGTGTACTCTTTGAGCACTTGGGCAGTGTACCGTATTGAATTGTTCAATACAGTATAATTCAGCAATTACTAAGGTTACGTTAACTAAAGTATATGGTTAAATAGTGGGACCCACTTTAGGTTAACTTGGTAACCGAGTAAGGATATAATAGTAATTTCACTTTATGATTATTTAATTGTTAAATAATTAAAATAAATATTTATTTGTTTAATTGTTAAATAAATGATTTAACTTAACTAAGGTTAAAGGTTAATCATAAGGTTAAGTTAGTTAACTTTACTTAATAGTTAAGTAAAGGTTAACCTAACCATGGTTAAGTTAGTTAACTATGGTTAAATTAATTAAATATTTATTAACTTAAAGGTTAAGTTAAAATAATCTAACTATGGTTAAATGTTAACTAAGGTTAGGTTAAGCCAAATGAAATGCAAATGAAATTCAAATTAGTTTGGAATTTATGCATTAGTATATAAAGTGAAATGAAATTGAAAATCAAAAAGTTTTTTTGAAATTGTTTTAGTTTTTAGGTTTTGCATTTTGGGAGCCAATTCAATTTGAGAAATTGAAATTGTTTGTTTTGTGTTTTAAGTGTTAGAACAATAAAACAAATTAGATAAATGGTTACTAAATGTAATAACTAAAAACAAGATTTGTTTTATTTATTCAAGAGTTGAATAAAAGGAAAAACAAATTTAATTAAGTTAAATAGTTTAACTTTGAATCATGTTTAAGAGTTAAACATATATACTGGATTAAGATGCTACCATTCTAGACAATCAAACCCACCCTTGTTGATTGCTAGGATTGATTAAAAATTCATTTCATGGTGGACTTCAAAGAAAATTAATCCAAAGGCTTCATTGGTGATATTTCTCAATTTCGAATTTTCAGTTTATCAAATATGTATTTTTTGTGTTCATTGTATTTAATATTCCGCTGTGCACATGTATGTATGAGATATGTATAGTTTTTGTATGATGAACACAACCCACATGCAATCACCCTAGTTTTAATGTACCCCATAACCCAACAGCAAGTAGTTCGAAAACTTTGAATAAAACAGAATTGTGGCATATAGGATTAGGTCATATAGGCATCAGATGCCTATCCTGTCTTGTTAAGGATGGTCAAATACCTGATTTAACTATAGAACCTTATCTAGTTTATGAATTATATATTCAAAGAAAGATGACCATATCGTGCCTCTGGTTTATTGGAACTTATATATAGTGATGTATGTGGTCTAATGAATCACGCTACTATAGGTGGATTTCAATAGTTTGTAACTTTTATTAATGATCTGTCACGATATGGTTATATGTTTCTTATAAGACACAAGTTTAAAACCTTTGAAAAGTTCAAGGAATATAGACTTGAAGTAGAGAAACAAACTAATATGTATGTCAAATGCCTTCGATCAGATCGAGGCGGTGAATACATAAGCAATGAATTTCTAAATTATTTAAAGGAGGATGGAATTCTCTTTTAGTATAGTCCTCCAACTACTCTGCAACATAATAGTGTTTAAGAGAGGAGGAATCAAACTTTATTAGATATGGTATAATCAATGAAGTATTTCACCGATCTCCCTGAATATCTTTGGGGCTATGCTCTATATATTATTGCTCATGTATTAAATAGAGTTCCGTCTAAACCTATTCCTTCTACTCTCTATGAGATATAGACTTGAAAGAATTCAAGTCTTAAATATTTTAAGATTTGGGGTTGTCCTGTTTATGTAAAAGTTATATAATAGGATCAACTTGCACCCAGGGGGTACAAGTATCGATTCATTGGTTATCCCATGAACTCAATGGGATACCAGTTCTATGATCCTAAGGAAAGAAATGTGTTCATTGCTTGGAATGCCACTTTTCTAGAAAAATAATTTCTCATGGATCGTAGGGATTGTAAAAAAATTGATCTTGATGAATTTAATCAAAATGAACCACAGATGGAACTACAGGCTCAATCGAGCAAATTATATTTTACACAACCTCTACGTAGGTGACAAAGAATATCGAAGCAACCTAAAAGGTATGGTTTGATACCTGAAGGTACCTCTGAGATTTTCTTAGTGGAAGAAAATTATCCTTTAACCTACAGAGAGGCAATATTGGATATTGATTCAGAAAAATGGCAGGATGCCATGAAATTCAAAATTGACTCTATGCATCAAAACTAAGTCTGGGACTTGGTTAAGCTTCTCGAATGAATAGTTTTTATCAATTGCAAATGGATTTACAATCAGAAGCGTGGGCTCGATAAAAAGGTAGAGACCTTTAAAGCCTGTATGGTAGCAAAAGGTTAAGTCAATTTTGAGAAAACCTATGCACTAGTTGTGATGCTTAAGTCAATAAGTATTTTATTAGCAATTGCTGTATACTATGACTTTGAAATTTTGTAGATGGATGTAAAGACAGCATTTTCGAATATATATCTTGATGAAGAGATATTCATGAAATAGCCTAAAGGTTGTTTTGCATTCAGCATTTCTTTTAGTTTTGTATACAAACTGAAGAAGTCTATTTATGGACTTAAGCAAGCTTCTCGAAGCTGGAATCTTCATTTTGATGAGATAATCAGAGGGTCTGGTTTCATAAAAAATTAAGAGTAGACATGTGTGTATAAAAAGGTCAGTGGGAGCATGGTTGTCTTTTTAATTCTTTATGTAGATGACATACTGATCATTGGAAATGATATCGGTATGTTACAGTCAGTAAAAAGTTATCTTAGTAAGAATTTATCTATGAAAAATTTGGGAGAAGATTTCTATATACTAGGTATAAAGCTTTATAAAGATAGAGTTAGGAGGCTCTTAGGATTATTCCAATCTTTGTACATTGATAATTGTTAGGATTTGTGCTTACGTGCCATCCCATTATGTATGAATATTTGTTTAATATTTATACTAGTGTTGTTATTTCAATAAATCGCTAATTATATTTATATATGGTAAGATGCTTGTAACGTTTCAGACATTGTACGATCTGAAAGAGTTTAGATCTGGTCTAAATGAGTTTAGATCAGTGCTAAGAATTAGCAACGCTAAGAGTTATAAATGCTAAGAGTTGGCATTTATAAGAGTCAGTAATATCAAAGAGTTGGAGCCTTGTCTGAAATGGGACAAAGACCTAAGAATATATTCGTAATGGCATAATTGCAAAGAGTTGTAAATAGTGCTAAGAAATGTCATTATGCAAATATATTCTCAAATATTATATTCCTGATCTATCTTCACTGATGCAGGTCTGTCAGTGAATACCTTAACAAATATATAGATTAGTGTATGTCTATATCTGGATGGTTCAGATGGTTAGTCTTAGCAAACTATGAGTTTAGTGGAAGCTCGTATAGAGATACAGGTATTCAATAAGGACTGAATACTGAACAGACTCACAAAGATCTCTAATAGACATCTCATAAAGCCGTCAATGGAGGGTCTTTCGAGTTGAGTAGTATTCGTGGTCCTTTGACATGAGTGCCACGGTGGGCTTGTGAGTGATCCACCATACTTTGGTTCTACACATGTCAGAAACCTTTCATGGTCTGACTGCTGGGTGTCGCTGGGTATGGTCCGATGCTCATGGAGTCTGGTGTGCATAGATATGGGATCCATCAGCTCATTTGGGTGACTATTATATCCTAATACTCTATAGATTGTATTTCAAAAAGTCTTATGGCCATAAGCAATAATTTTCGAGAAATGAGTTTAACCCTAAGGATAAATAATATTACAAAAGTGTTTGGAAATATTATTTATTGAAATACAATTCAAGAGATAAGCTTTTAATCAGGCATATGGAGATTTAACGGTGTTGATCTATATCTCTGCTCTACTTGGATATAAATGATGGAGGGATTATATAAATATGTTATAACCTGAACTTGTATTGTTTAACACGCCACTTTGTAATATCCGTAACGTGTGTGTGAGGCATCGTTTACGGACGTATGGAGGAGTTCTATATGACAATTCGGGCATGGACCTAGAGAGTCTCACAATATGAAGTGTACTCGTTGTGCACTGAGGCAGCATAATGGATTGAATGGTTCCATCCTAGAAATTCCAGCAAACCAAAAATATGTTTCGGGGTTCCTCGGGTTGTGCACTTGTTTAAACTTAAATGTTAAGTATATTATTTAATTAGTTGACAAGAGTTATTAACTAATTAGATATTAACAAGTGGCACAATTTTATTGTATGAATTGTTCTACCATGAATTCAACCATTTACCATGTTAGTAAAATCAAATAAGGTAAATATTAATTATTCAAATAGTTTTTGAATAATTAAATAAATGTTATTTAAATAAATAAAATATGATTTTATTTATTTGTTATTTTATTCTTAAATGGAAGACATACCTAATTTGAGAAACATAAACTAAATTTAGTGGAGCACCATTTTATGATTAATGGTTAAATTTATTAGACCATTAAAATGGTCACCAAAAATTGTTTTGGTAGTTGGCCACTTAATCTAATTTTGGTGGAGCACTTGTGAAGTGTTGTAAGCACTAAGAATAGTTAAGTTTCAAGTGTATTAACATGAGAGGAAATGAAAATTCGTGTAAGGGTTGAGAGGAAAAAGAAGAGTTGGTTTTGAGAGAGTTTTTCAAAGAACAAAGACTTGTGAGAAAAACCAAAGGAGAAAGAAAAATAAATCCTTTATATTTTTCTTTCTAGTAATCAAAACCTTGTTGCTGGAGATCATACTACTGCTATTCTAGCTTCATAATTCCACCGGATTGTTGTGAACTAGAATTGGACAAGAGTGCACTTCAAGGTGAGCTCAAAGTTGAAGCAAGGATATCCGGAATTGAAAATATTCATCGGAGGTCTTCAAAGGTATGTTTTCTGTATTCTTAAGTTGTTAAGAATTCAACTACATGTGTATATGTTGATTACTTGATAAATTTCGCTGTCAAATTCATGTATATGATGCATAATTTTAGTTTTTTCAATATGTACACAATCACATGCATACACCCTAAAATACGTTAACAATAATGTCTTGAAAATGTATAGTTTTAGTAACTGTAAGATAGTTAATATACCTTTTAGACATGACATTCATCTTTCAAGGAAAATTTGTCCTCAGAAGGAAGATGAGAGGGTAGAATGTCTAACAATTCATATGCATCAGCTATTAGAAGCTTGATGTATGCAATAATATGTACGAGACCTGATATTAGTATAGCTATAAGTGTTACGAGACGATACCAGTCTGACCCAGGTGACAACCATTGGATAGCAGTCAAACATGTCCTTAAATACCTTAAGGGTACAAAGGATAAGTTTCTCATATATAGAGAAAATGACTTACAGGTAAGAGGGTACATTGACTCAGATTTTTATTTTAATCCGAATGATAGAAAGTCTACATTCGAATATATGTTTATTCATAATGGTGGCACCATAGGTTGGAAGAGTGTCAAATAGGGATCCATAGCTAATTCTACCACAGAGGATGAATTCATTACAGCTTCAGAAGCAGTGTGGATAAAGAAGTTTGTCACAGAACTTGGTATAGTCCCAAGTTCCATAGATCCTATCTCATTATATTGCGACAACAACGGGGCCATAGCACAGGCGAAAGAGCCAATAACACACCAGATATCTAAATATATAGTAAGAAAATACCATATTGTTAGAGAGATCTTGGCTCGAGGAGATGTTGTATTTCATAAAGTTGATTTTGTAAATAATGTAGTGGACCCACTCACTAAGGCCTTAACTCCAAAAGTATTTGAGAAACACATGGAGTCATTAGGTATTGGAAACCACTACGAATGGCACTACAGCAAGTGGGACTTGTTGGGATTTGTGCTCATATGCCATCCTAATTTTTTATGAATATTATATTTTCATACTTATGTAATAAATAAATATTTTATTAAATTGCTAATTAATTTTATTAGGTAAGATGCTTGTAAATTTTCGGATATTATATTAATCTGAAAGAGTTTAGATTAGGTTTAAAGAGTTAGAACCTTGATTGAAATAGGATAAAGACTCGAGAATATACTAACAATGACATAATTGTAAATAGTGGCAAGCTTTGCTAAGAAACATCATTGTGTAAATATGTTCTCAAATTAAATCTTCCTAATCTATTTTCACCGATGCAGGATTTATCAAATGAAACCGATTTGTGTAGATCAGTGTATGTCTATATCTGGATAGTCCAGATGGCTAATCTTAGCAAACCATAGGTTCAATGGAAGCTCATATAGATATACATGTATTTAGTAAGGACTAGATACTGAACTAGACTCAATGAAAATCTCCAATAGATTTTCCATAAATTCGTCAGTGGAGGGTCTTCTCGAGTTGAGTAGTATTTGTGGTCCCTAAACTTGAGCACCACGGTGGGCTTATGAGTGATCCACCATACTTAGGTTCCATACATGTTAGAGACCATTGATCGTCTGACCGCTGGGTGTCGCTGGGTATGGTCCGATGCTTATGGAGTTCGGTATGTGTAGATATGGGTTCCGTCAGCTCATATGAGTGAGGTAAATATCCAGATGCTCTAAGATTGTATTCTAGTAAGTCTTATGGCCATAAGCATTTAAGTCGGGAAAGCGTTTCCTATGGAGTAAATAATATTACAAATGAATTTACATATATTATTTATTGGAATACGAATCAAAAGTGATAAGTTTATGGTTGAGTAATAGGGGACTTTACGCTATTGATCTATGTCTCTACTCTTCTAGGATATTAATGATGGAGGGATTATACGAATATGGATTAACCTCAACTTGTATGGTTTAACTCGCCATTTTGTATTATTCATAATGTGTGTGTATGGGGCATCAGTTATGGACTTACGAAAATGTTTCGTGAGAGAAAATGGGTGGGAACCTGGGGAGTCTCATTATATGAAGTGTATGCGTTGAGCACGCGGGTAGCGCACCGGATCAAATTGTTCGATCTAAGAAGTTTTTAAAAAAATATGAATTTATTTCAGAGTCTCTCAGGGAGCAGTTAAGGTTTAAGTGTTAAATTTAAAATTGTGTTAAGTGAGACTTGACACTATTATCTACCTAGTATATGTCTCAAATTGTGCCAATAATTTATATGGGTACTAAATTGGGCATTGGTAGATATTGCTACCATTTAAATAAAATAATTGTTATTTTGTTTAAATTAAATTAATTATTTACTTATTTATTTCAGGGTCTTTCGGAGAGTGACTAAGGTTTAAGTGTTAAATTTAAAATTGTGTCAAGGGAGACTTGATACTTTTATCTGCTTAGTATATATCTCAAATTATGCTAATAATTTATATGGGTACTAATTTAAACGTTGGTAGATAAAGTTTTTATTAAAAAAAACAAGAAATAAAATTCATTCGGCATATCTATATACAAATTAATCGTATTCATTTGTGAAATAATTTATATGTTGTTGAAATCTAATTGGTTGAAACAAAACAAAATATAAATTGATTCAATTTAGGTGGCTTATTTTTAAAGATTTGAAAAAGTAAAAGGCAAACAATCTTTGCTTCATTCGGCCATGCAAGTGTCTTTATTCAAATGCAAATAAAATTAATTCATTTTGATTTTTAATTGGTCATTTAAAATGGCAACCGAAAGCAAATGATATGAACCAATCACGCGGTGCCAATTTGATTGCCACAATTTGCTTTATCAACATGCCAACCAAATTTTGCAAATGACTAAGCAAATTATTTGCTTAGTCATTTTTAAACAAATGTCAATCAATTTATTTCTATTAGTTGAACAATAGGCAATAGTTGCCTATAAATATTAAGTTAGAGGAGAGTTTTAGATTTGAAAAAGAAGAATGAATTGAATTGCTTTTATTTTTAGAAAAGGGTTAAGTGTTAACCTTTAGGAAATGTGTCTGAGAGAAATAAATAAATAAAGTAAAAGTTGTTTCAAATAGTTTTGAAAAAGAAGGTTACTAGTCTAGTTTGAGGAAGCCCACCACATTCTAACTAAATTTATTCAAAGTATACTTCGAATGTGAGTTATCTAATCTCATTAGTGTAATAAAATTATTTTAATGTATATTAATTTTGCTGCGTAATATGTTACATTTTAAATTATTTAAAATACATATATTTACTCATAGCATGGTGCACACGCACACAGCACCAACAAATTTAGAATTATATTTACTTAAATTAATTTTTTTTATTTTAAACAATCTTTGTAGATTTAATTTTATTATTTTCTATATTCTCATAAACTTGTACATTTATGAATATAATTAAAATTTGCATAACAACAATGCAGTCTTTTATTTCATTTCCTTTTATGAAAATCGTTAATTGTAAAATTGAATTATGAATTTTTTATCAATGACTAATAGCACTTTAATTCCCAAACTTCTAAGAAATGTCTCAAATGGGCCAATGCCTCATGACCCCAAAAAAGCCAAAAAAGCTTTATTTATTCAATCTTTTGGTTAAAAATTTTAGACATATAATGTTATTTATGTCCTTAAAGTATGTGAAATAATATTTTATTTCATTAATAAAAGTTTATTTATACTTATAATTAAGCATATATTGATGAGCCCATATTTATAAAGTATGTGATCTATGTATTAGGCATATAATGCTAATACAGATGGTATAGATCACAAGTTCTTTATAAAATAAATGAAGTTCACAGCCATTAATGAAAAAAAGAATTTCATTATGTAAGGTTTTAGTTTTTCTTACTTTTTAAAGTGGATGATTTGCCTTGATCATTGAAGTAAAGACTTCGAATAGAAAAATTAGTGTATATGTTACATTAAATAAGACTATTGTAAATTTTGATCTGGTTAACTAAATGTTGTAGATCATATTTCACAAAAGCTTTAATAAGCTTAATTGATCTTAATTCTGAGCAGGTAATGAGTTTACATTCATGCATTGTATCTTTTGAGTTATCACACAATGAGATTCAAATAAACGGTCAAAACCTCGATAACTTGGAGATATAATTTTATGGGTTATAGGAACATATATTTTCAAGATGAAATTTAATAATTAATGTCCACCTAAACTGTTTACAGTACGTGATCATTAGAATCTGTGGCCATAGTTTATTCAATCAATTATTTATTGAATAATAATATTTATTTGTAAATTTATTTACAAATATAGATATATTAAAAGTGATCATTAGAGCATTCAGTGACTTAGGGGCAAATAAATAATTAAAGAGGTAAGACATTTTTTTATGGCCTAACTTTAATTATGGACATCAATTAAAGGGTCAATTAAATGATTATTATTGGTCTAAAGACTATGCCTAGTTTAATTAAAACGAGTTTTAATTAAATGAGCTTTTACTTTTATAACATGGGTTACTAGAGTACAACCCTTGACTTTTAGTAGAATGGTTTGGGTTTAACTTAGAAGAATTGGTGTATTATAAGATAATAAGAACTAGGCCTTTTAAGTTGGAGTTAGGATGCCTATGGGTCTTGTAATCTCTCTGTTAGCTCAAATTTTAATCAAACTCTAATTTTCTAATTCTAATCAAATTCTAAATAACCAAGAGAGATCCCTATATACATGAGAGGTATAGAATAATAAAGTACACTACAACTATATAAAGAAATTTTTTTTAACGTATTTTTACGTGAAAAAAGAATTTAATTAATATCATTCTCTCAGATTTAAGTATTAGTAATTTTAGAGATTAAGAAAGATTTACGTGCCCACACACATTGAGTTTGAAGATTAAGGATAGTAGAGAAGATTACAGTTAGTCAACTTAAAATTTGTCATAGTAAGAAATTGAGGTAATCTTCTATCCCTATATATGTAATTATGAATAAGATGATTTGGTTTTCGTATTATTTTTTATTAAGCAGAATTTTTTTTTTACCATCCAACAGCTGGTATTAAAGCCACATTGTGTAATATTATATGTATAATTTATTTTGTGTATGGTAGTAATTGTTTATTGTGACATTAATTGCATACTAATCTATATTGTTATTTTTATTAATTATGTGATAAATGGTTATGCCTAATAATTCATTGTTAGATATTTATTTGTATTTTTTTTTTGAATTGTAATAAGAGGGAGTGATGAAATTGTATCACAAGTTGCTCTCTTGGTTAGGTTAATTCTTAGTGATTCTTTAGATTTCTTGGTAAGCCAAATAAATGGCTTAGGGTTCTTATTTGTAATCTAAAGAATATATATTTTATTATTATTTTGATTATAATAATAAAAGAAATTAAAGAAAAGAAAAAAAGGAGAAGAAAAATGTGAAAAAAATAAATAAAAAATGAGAAAGAATGGTCGGCGGCGCTAGAGAGAAAGGGAAAGAATTTTTTAATTCAAAAAATATCATTTAGTCCCCTTCAACTTTAATTAATTACGTGTTGGCCAAGATATTTTAGGTATTTTATAGATTAATCCTAAATGTTTGTAAATTTTGTAGATAAGGCCAATGGAATAATTTATTCTCACTCAGCACTGTCTAGTTTTGGATAATTACAATTTGGTGAGAAACTTTGAGAAATTTGTAAATAGGTCCTAAGTTTGATCCAATTTTGTTTTAGACCAATTTTTAGATATTTACAAATTTAAAGTTAGCCCAAAATCCTTTTAATTTTGGTCCAAATTTTATTTGGGTTATTTTATTAAAATTATTGGGTCGAAAAATATTTTTATTTAATTTTTTTAAGAATGCCGAAGAATTTTAAGTCTAAAATATTCCCAATTTATTTTTAAAATAAATGGACCAAAGAAAATTAAAAGGCTTAAAATTCAAGCCCATAAAAAAAGACAAGCAAAAGGAGGTAACATTATAAAAGAGCCCAAGTTGACTTTAAGGAAGACTTTGAAGAATTTAGGCTTAGTTTTTAATATTTTTTTTTTTAGAAAAAGCCATGAATTATGGTTTATTTATTTATCTAGCTAATTAATTAGATGAATAATATGTCAAATCGATTAAAGGTGCCACATTCATATGTCTATGCATAAAATATATCATATTATATGACATTAATGTTCTAATGAGATTATGATAAGATTATTGTCATATTTTTAATGTTATATTAATTTATTATTTGACGTGGCCTTATTAATTATTTTATGAAAATAAAATTAGATATTAATGAGTAGAACATCATTTTATAAATTAATTAAAAACTCTAAGAAATAAAATATTGAGTGAGAGAAGGCTTTAGGCATAAAGCCCATGGCCTCCATTATTGGTTCTATAGTAAGATAGATTAATGCCTTACCTCAAATCTTGTGAGCTTCCTACGGAGGGTATTAATCAGAACTGATTACTAGATAGGACTTCTTTAAAGGATAAGATCCAATATAGAACTCATGCAAAACTAACTACCATATGGTGGCTTTTTTAATTGAAAAATATAAAGGATTGAAATTATGGTTGTACACTCAACTTAGGTTGATTAATATCCTCTCTATAGAGTTCTTGTCAATTAAATCTAAGGGCTAAAGAATCGATAGTTTATTATTATTTGATATGAGATATCTAAAAAATAATAATAAATTAGTATGATACTAGTCTAATTATGACGGATACGACCACCACAGAGGCGTATTTTGAATTGAAATTAAATTATCGATGCATAATATAGTTAAAGAGCTCTACATAAATGCATTTCGTGCATTCATGTAAACGTTTCACATACGATTAGATAATGTATGCTTATGTATGAGTTTATTTTACAAAATTATGTCTTCATTCATCCCACTAGCATCCGTTCTAAACCAAAACAAGTTAATTGAGAATAATTATGTACATTGGGAAAGGAACTTAGATATTGAACTCATAGTTAAAACGTACAAATATGTCCTGACTGATAAATGCACTCAAATACTTAATAAAAATACACCCCAAGATAAAGTAGATGCTTACAATAGTCAATTGACTAAGGGTCTATCTTTATCTTTTAGTCTCAATCCAACAGAAAAGAGTAGTAAGAAGAAGAAGAATAAGCCAAAGAAAATATCTAATTCAGGATTTGTGTAAATTTATAAAATGGTAGTAAGGCCTAAAGGAAAGTGTTTCTAATGTGGCATTAAAGAGCATCGGGAGAGAAACTATCCTTTAGTTAAGTTTTCAATAAAGACAACTTCAGCTTCTGGTAAAATTCTTTTCATTGAGACATGTTTAGTGGTTAATTCCACTGATTCATGGATAGTATATTCTAGAGCCACTAATCATATTTGTAATTCATTACAAGGGTTCTAGGAAACCAAACAACTCTATGAAGGGGAAATCAGTCTAAGGCTAGGAAATGACGCAATTGTTACAGCTAAGGCAGTAGGAGTTGTTCAACTTTATTTTCATAATTTTAAGACTTTAGTATTAGATGATTGTTTGTTGGTGCTGGAACTCAAACGTAATTTGATTTTAGTTAATTATTTGAATAAATTTGGTTATTCTGTTATTTTTGACTCAACTGTGGTGATCAAAAGAAATAAATCGTTTATATGTTCTTGTACACTAGTTAATAATCTATACTGCATATATCCTAAAATAAACTCAATGTATGACACAGAATTGAATAATGAATCTAATCACCATAAAAGGGTTAAAGTGACTCCTACTAATCAAACATATCTATGGCATCTACGTCTTGGTCATATTAGTCTAGATAGAATCTAAAGATTGGTCAAACATGGACCTTTGAGTTCATTAGACATTGAACTATTACCAGTCTACGAATCCTGTATAGAAGAAAAAATGACTAGAAGACCCTTTAATGCTAAAGGTAATAGAGCCATTGAAATGTTAGAATTAATGTACTCTGATGTATGTAGGCCCATGAACACACTAGCTAGAGAAGGTTATGAATATTTCATCACTTTCATTGATGATTATTCTATATTCGGTTATGCGTACCTAATACGCCACAAGTCTGAGGTGTTTGATAAATTTAGAGAGTTTCAGGTAAAAGTGAAAAGGCAATCAAGATAACACATAAAGGCACTTCAATTTGATAGAGGTGGCGAATACCTCTATAGTGAGTTCAGGACCTATTTGTTAAACAATGGGATATTATCCCAGTTGACTGCACCAGGGTCACTCTAGCAAAATGGTGTAGCAAACATGAGAAATAGAACTCTTCTTGAAATGGTGATGTCAATGATGAGTTATTTAACTTTACCCATCTCGTTCTGAGGTTATGCCTTAGAAACAGCCATATATCTTCTTAACTTAATTTCATCTAAGTTAGTCCCTAAAACACATCTGAAAATGTGGATAGGACGTAAACCAAGTTTATGTCACATACATATATGGGGTTGTTCGACTCATGTACTAAAAAGGAAGATAAACAAGTTGGAATCTAAGTCAGAAGTTTGTCTATTTATTGACTATCCTAAAGGAATAAGAGAAAGTCTTTTTTATAGTTCTTAAGATAAGAAAATATTAATTATTACTAATGTAATCTTTCTTGAAGAAGATTATATGAAAGACTTTAAGCCTATGAGTAAGATAATCCTTGATGAGTTATCTGAGAACTCTAATATTATGTCTGATAGAGTCAATGAGTAATTCTCAATCCAGATTATAATAACCAACCAGAGCTAGTTATAGAACAAAAAACACCGATACTTCGACATAGTGGGAGAAATATTAGACGTTTAACTAGGTACATGTTAATTGGAGAGTCATTTTAGGCAGTCTTTAATGAGCATGAACTAGATCCTACTAGTTATGTTGAAGTAATGGTTGATAAAGATGCAAACCATTGGCATAAAGCTATGAAATCAGAAATGGATTCATGTATTCCAATAAAGTATGGCAACTTATAGAGAAACTTGAAGGGATAAAACCTATAGGGTGTAAATGGGCCTACAAGAGAAAGAGAGGGGTAGATGAAAATGTGAAAACCTTCAAAGCTAAACTTGTTGCTAAATGGTAAACTTAGAAAGAAGGTATTGGTTATGAGAAGACCTTTTTCGATAGCCATGCTTAAGTCTATTAGAATTCTCTTATCTATTACATCAAATATTGATTATGACATTTGGCAAATGGATGTCAAGACTGCCTTTCTTAATGAAAATCTTGAAGAAAGTATCTATATGATACAAGCACATGGTTTTATAGCTATAGGCCAAGAACACTTGGTTTGTAAACTACAAAAAATTTATCTGTAGGCATAAACAAGCATTTAGATAATGGAACATCAAATTTGATAAGGTAATCAAATCATTTAATTTTAATTAAAATCCTAATGAACCTTGTGTTTACAAGAAGATAGATAGATAGTTAGTGGTTTTTCTAGTCCTGTATTTTAGATGATATACTACTCATTGTGAATGATGTAGGAGCATTATCATCAGATAAAATATAGTTATCTAACTATTTAATAAGAATGATTTAGAAAAAGCCAGTAACATCCTTAAGATCAAAGTATTAAGGGATTTCAAGTTAAAGATATTAGGCTTATCCCAGACTGGGTATATTAACAAAATTCTAATCAAGTTTGCCATGCATAATTCCAAAAGGGATTGTTTTCCTTTAGATATGGAATTGATCTATCCAAGTATCAGTTTCCTAAGACAATTAAAGAGATAAATTGCATAAGAAGTATTCCTTATGCATTAGTAGTGGAAAGTCTCATGTATGCAATGTCATGTACTAGACCAGATGTTTGTTATGTAGTTTGAATGATCAGGGGATATCAATTTAATCTAGGACTAGAACACTGGACTGTAATAAAGCATATATTCTAGTACCTTCAGAGAATGAAAAATTATATACTTGTATATTTCAGTGAGAATCTTATACTTATTGGGTATACAGATTCAGAATTCTAATAATATAGGATACTCGAATCTTTCTCAGGATATATGTTCACTTTAAGTGATGAAGCTATAAGTTAAAGGAGTACAAAAACAACCATGTATTACAGACTCCACCATGAAAGCTGAATATATAGCTGTATTTGAAGCCTCAAAATAGGCTATATAACCCTAGAAGTTCTTTATCGAGCTTAAGATGGTACCTAGAGCTTAGATGCTTCTTGTTCTTTATTAATACAATAAGTAGGGCAATGGCACAGTTTAAGGAACCAAATATGATAAGAAAACACATTGAGAGGAAATAAAGTTTGGTAAGGGAGTTTTGGGCAAAATGGTGAGGTCATAGTATCTAAGATTACGTAAGCCGATAATCTAGTGGATCCATTTACTTAAGTCATTGCCAGCAAAGAGTTTTGAAACTCATATGAATAATATTAGGGTTCAATAGTTACTTGAGATGCTTTAGGGCAAGTGGAAGATTATTAGACATATAATGTTATTTATGCCTTTAAAGCATGTGAAATAACATTTTATTTGATTAATAAAAGTTTATTCATACATATAATTAAGCATACATTGATGAGCCCATATTTATAAAGTATGTGACTTATGTCTTAGGCATATGATGCTAATACAGAAGGTATAGATCACAAGTTCTTTATAAATTAAATGAAGTTCACAGCCATTAATTAAAAAGGGCATTTCATTATGTAAGGTTGTAGAACAAAAAGATGCAAAGTGAAACAATTTCATTTTTCCCTTTATTTTTTTTCTTTTATTTTTCTTCTTCTTTCTTTATTTCTCTTTTCTTCTCACGGGCCAAATGCCCAACACCCACCAAAATCACCTTCTCTCTCTCTTTATATATATATATATATATACAATAAAATATTAATATAAAATATTATATAATATAAATAATAATAATATAATAATATAATCGGTGCCAACTATTTGGCACCCAAATATAATAATAATATATATAATATTATATAATATAATATAATATAATATAATATAATAATAAGAGAATGATTATTTAACAATTAAAAAAGTATAGCATAAAATTACCATTTTGCCCCTCATGAATAGTTACCAAGTCTACACCCTAGTGCGTCCACAATATGCCACGTGTCATAATACAATTAATAAACAATAATTATTAGCTAATTGTTGTATTTAACACTTAAATACAGATATGCACGTACTCTCGTGATAGTGCCAAATATTATTGGATTAAACATTTTAATCCAGCACGTTGTCCCAATGCATAACGAGTACACTTCATATTATAAGAGTCCCTAGGTCATACACTCGATTTGTCAAATGTAACTATTTCATAAGTCCATGAGCGATGCCACATGTACACGTCACGTATATACAAATTAGCATATTGAACCATGGAAGCTGAGGTTACAACACATACATATAGTCCTTCCATCATGATATCTTGGATATACGAGATATAAATCATCACCGTCAAATCCCTTAGTGCTCATTCATGTCTTATCTCCATAATTGTATCTCATTGAACAATATGTGCAAACTCTTTTGCCATATACACTACCTTGACGAAACTCTTTCCCGAGATTAATACTTATGGCCACAAGATTTTTTTAGATACAGTCTCAAAGTATCTGGATATCTAACTCCCTATGCGAGTTGACGGATCTTATATCTATACACATCGCACTCTATAAGCTTCGGACCATACCCAACGATACCTAGCGGTCACACTATGAAAGGTCTATAACTTGTGTGAAACCAAAGTATGGTGAATTACTTATAAGCCCACCATAGCACTCAGGTCAAATGACCCGTATACCACTCAACTAGAGAGGACCCTTCGTTGACGGCTTATATAAGATGGCTATAGGAGGCCCTCGTTAGTCTGTCCCATATCCAATCTTACTGGATATGCATATGTCAATACGAGCTCTAAGCTCACAGTCGACTAGGAACGACCATCTATACCCTATAGGTACAACATATGGTGATCTATATATTAAGGTATCCACCGATAGACCCGCATCGGCAGAAATAGATCAGTAATAATTATTCGAGAACATACTATGCAGTTACTGTTATATTCCCAGGTCTATGTCCCATTACAAATAGTGCTCCAACTCTTGAATCTGCTGAGTATCATAACCAACTAACACTTAGTTATGCTAACATTATGCATTTATATCTCTTAGCGTGGCTAACTATGAGCCCTTATCTAAACTCTTTTAGATTTGATCTGAACACCTTCAGATCGTACAATGTCTATAATGTTATATTGCATAGTACCATATAAATGGGTATTAGCGATTTAATGAGAATGTACACTTGTATAAATACACAAGTATATGTACATTTAGGGATGACATATAAGCACCAACCTTAACAATACCTTATGTCCCTAAAGCTTTTTACGCATAACTTTCCTAATTAAGAAAGGTATTCAATATAATATAATGATATATTAGAGGTGTTTAAGCAAGTTCGCTTAACACATCCATTTTTTTGATGCTATTTAGGAAGTACCTTCTTATGCTAAACATATCAAAATATTTTTATATGGTAAAAAAGAGAAGTAATGTCCCACAAAAGACATTCTTAACTGAACAAGTTAGTTCCATTATCCAACCCAAACTTTCTATCAAGTATAAAGACCTAGTTTGTCCTACCATATCATGCACTATTGGAGATCGTCTTATTGACATGGCCTTATTTAACTTAAAAGCAAATGTTAACTTGTTACCATACTTTGTATTGAGTATTTAGGGCTAGGAGAATTGAAACTCACTTTTGTAACACTTCAGATAGTAGATAGGTTAACAAAAATTCATAGAGGTGTCATAAAAGATACTTTCATTAAGGTTGATAAGTTCTATTTTCTTATAGATTTCATAATTCTTGAAACTCAGCCTACAGTAAACCTTGGTACTCAAATTCCATTCATTTTAGGTTGAGCTTTCATAACCACATCTAATACACTTATTAATTATTGTAATTTTGTCATGAAACTTTCATTTGAAAACATGTGTAGAACTTAATATGTATAATATAAGTCAAGAACCTCCAAAAATAGATGATTTAAGTAAGGCTAATATTATAGATAATGCAGTTAATGATTCTTGTGTGCATTTATTTGAAGATGATCCATTACAAAAATGCTTAGCTCACTTTGGCATGAATATAGATGAAGATAGTATGATTAGTAAGGTAAATTCTTTATTATAATCTACTCCATTTATGGATACTAACAAGTGGAAAGCCAAAATAGAATCTCTTCCACCTTTAGAGCACATTCCTCAACCATCAATAGAAAGACATTACAATTAGAGTTGAAACCACTTCCTAAGTAATTGAAATATGTGTTTCTTTGATCTTTAGATACCTTGCCTATTATTGTAGCATTAGATTTAGATAAAGTGTTGGGTGCCGATTATTTTAGTTCTAAACCATATTAGGCGCGTGTGTGTATGCGCACATGTCCATTGTTCATTTATACATATACATGCATCTCATACATTATATATGTAGCGGGGAAGCTAAAAATCTAATTTTCTGAAATAATGAACACAATAAAATTTTTATTTCATTAAATTAATGAAATAAAATAAATATTAATCGTATTAATACCAAAATTGGGAATAAACACCTAACTAGTTTTTGAAACGGTTTAAATTGGAGTACTGTGTGAAATGAACCCACTAAGAATTCTAGGACTCAAAGGAGTGGGTTTGAGTCGTTAGAATAACAACTTTAAATATTTTAGCAATAGTTTAACTTTTAAACTATGAGATTAACTTTTAATCACCAGTTTAACACTTAAAGTATATCCTAAGTTAAACTATTTAACTTGAGAATTTTGTTTCAAGGGAAAGAATTATTTTTCTTACTTTGTTTAACATTTTAAACAACAAAACAACTCTTTGATAGCTTCAATAGTGAGATGGCAATTTGGAGAAGAGAATTAATAGTTTCCAATAATTGGAACTCAATAAATAAAGAACAACTTTTTCTCTAGTTTCTTTACCCATTTATGCTGTCCACTTTAAGCCCTTTCTTTTCCAAATTCAAACAATAACTTCATCTCTCTCGTTGGTTAATAGCCGGCCACTATATACCCATTTGCTAAATAAAATATATTATATTATATCAAAATATCTCATTCATCCTTAACCATTAACGAATGAATATTTTAAGCAAAAATAGATAATTTGTTTTTGGTTCAAATACTAATAAATGGTTGCAAATTTATTTTCTTAGCTAACCCTTGAGTAGTTTTATTCACATTTTTTTAAAGACTTAATTTATTATCTAACTATTAAGTAAAAATCTCATTTTATTTAACAATTAAATCTTTAATAAAATATTTATTTTATTAAACTAATCATGAGTTAACAATTAACTCTAGTTAAATTAACTAAAGTTTTAACTCTTAAGTAATTATAAATATCTAAATTATTTAACAATTAAATAATCAATTGAATGAAATGATCTTTAAGCCTTTACTAGGTTGTCAAGTTAACTTAAAGTGGGTCTTACCTAACCACACACTTAAGTAAATTTAGCAGAAGGCTCACTATGTGTCACGTGTCAACATTTAATTAGTCAATAATAATTGTTAACTAATTAATGTACTTAATATTTAAGTCTTGACATGCGCACATCCCAAAGGTGCCTGATACAAATGTTTGGTTTTGCTAAAATTTATAGAATTGAATAATTTAATCTGGTACGCTACCCGAGCGCAAAATGAGTACACTTTATATTGTAAGACTCTCTAGATCCATACCCAATTTGTCAAATAGAACTATTTTATGAGTCCGTGATCGATGCCCCTCATACACGTTACAGATACTACAAATCAGCGCATTAAACCATACAAGCTGAGGTCATAGTGCATTCGTATTCCTTCTATCATCTATATCTTGGAAGAGCGGGGATATAGATCTGCACCGTCAAATCCCCATATGCTAATTCATGAAATTATCTCCAGATTTGTATTTAAAAAATAATATACATAAACGCATTTACGATATTATTTAACTGTACGAAAAACTCTTTTTCGGGCTTAGTACTTTTGGCCAAAGGATGTTCTAAAATACGATTCTAGAGTATTAGGATATATAACTCATCTATGTGAGCTGATGGATCCTATATCTACGTATATTCGACTATATGAGTATTGGATCATACCTAGTGACACATAATGGTTAGACCATGAAAGGTCTCTGACATTCGTGGAACCAAAAGTATGGTGAATCACCCATAAGCCCATCATGGTATTCAAGTTAAAGGATCATGAATACTATTTAACTTGAGATGACTTACCATTGATGGCTTAATAGAATGTCTATTGGGGTCCTTGTGAATCTTTTTAGTATCCAGTCCTGACTGAATACCCACATGCCTATATGAGCTATAAGCTCATAGTTAGTTAAGAATAACTATCTGTACCCGACAGATATAAATATACACTGATCTATATAAAAAAAATTTACCGACAAACTCGCATCGATGAAAATAGATTATGAACATTATATTTGACAACATACTTGTATAATGAGATTTTCTTGCACCAATTGTAACTATTTGCAACTATGTCATTACTAGTATGGTCTCAGGTCATTATTCTATATTAGACAAGGCTCTAACTCCTTAGATATAACTAACTCATATAACCTACCAACTCTTTTATAGTGCTAACTTTTAACATTAATAACTCTCAGTGTTACCATATTTGAACTCCTTAACTTTTAGCCCTAGTTTAAACTCCTTTAGATTATACAACGTCTATAACGTTACAAGTATCGTACCATATATATATTGAATACTAACGATTATATTTAAAATGTTTATTGTATAAATATTAACAATTAATATTAATATAATATTAGAATGATATATAAGCATGAACTCTAAAATAAAGAAAATGGGAAAAGTTGATTAATGTTCTTAAGGAACATAAAGAGGCAATATGGTGGTACATTAAGGGGATTAATCCATTTGTGTGTATGCATAGGATTCATTTAGAGGACATTGTCAAACCATGTGTGATGCATAAAGAATGTTAAATCCTCACATAAAGAGATTGTTAGAGCTGAGGTGATTAAGCTTTTAAATGTAGGTGTTATTTACCTAATTTCAAATAGTTTATATGTTAGTCCTATTCAGATAGTATCTAAGAAGTTTAGTATAACAATAGTAATAAATAAAGATAATGAGTTAGTTCCCACTAGTGTGAAAACTAGGTAGCATGTTTGCATTGACTACAATAAATTGAATGTCATTAGTAAGAAAGATCATTTTCCTCTTCCATTTATAAACTAAATGCTTGAGAGGTTAGCTGGTTATGCATATTGTTGTTTTCTTGATGGTTATTCTAGATATAACCAAATTTCTATTGCACCTGAGGACCAAGAAAAGACCACATTTACTTGTCTAATTGGTACATTTTCCTACAAGCATATGCTTTTTGGATTATGTAACGCACTAGCTACTTTTTAGCGTTGCATGATGAGTAACTTTTTTGACATGGTAGAACATTCTTTTGAGGTTTTCATAGATGATTTTTTAATATTTGGGTTTGATTTTGATGATTATTTAAATAATCTATCTCTAGTCTTGATTAGATATGAAGAAAAAAAAATCTTGTGCTAAATTGGAAAAAAAATATCATTTTATGGTTAAGAAAGAAACAGTTCTTAGACACATAGTATTATATATGGGTATTGAAATAAATAAGGCCAAAGTTGATTTGATTTCTAGCTTTCCCCCTTATAGATAGTCAAGAAAATTTGATCATTTTTAGGACATGGAGGATTTTATTGTAGGTTCATTAAGGACTTTAGAAATATTTTAGGCCTTTATACAATTTACTTGCCAAAAAGACATCTTTTTGACTTTGATGATGATAGTCGTGGAGCTTTTGAAAAGTTGAAAGCCTTACTCACTTTTACACCTATTATTCAACCACCTCATTAGAGAATTTTGTTTGAGATTATATATGATGTCTCAAACTATGCAATTGAGGCTATTTTAGGCTAACATTTAGATGGGTTACCCTACATGATATACTATGCTAAAAGACTCTTAATAATGTACAACTTAATTATTCCACCACAGAAACATAGTTGTTTTTGTTACTTTTGCTTTAGACTAGTTTATAGTTATTTAATAGATTCTAGGGTGTTAATTTATTTAGATAATGTATTTAAATATCTTCTTTATAACAACATTGCTAAACCTCATTTGATCCAATGGATATTGTGTATCAGATATTGTTGCTACAAGAGTTGCATCTTCAAATTTAAGATAAAAAAGGTTATAAAAAAGTTATAGTTGACCACTTATCTAGGACGATAGCTCAGTCTATTGATGATTTAACACCCATTAGAGATTCCTTTTTAATGAGTAGCTTTTCATCGTTTCCTAGTTACCTTTGTTTATTGATATAGTAAATTATCTAGCTATTAGGAAAATACCTACGCATTGGACCAAAAAAGATCATTAAATTGTTTTACTAAGGTTAAGAGATTCTTTTGGGATGACCATATTTATTCAAGTATTGTCTTGACCAAATCATTAAGAGATATACACCTAAAAGTGAAAAACATAGTGTTATCTCCTTTCATCATGACTATGCATATAGGGGCCATTTTAGTGCAAAGAAGGTCATTATAATTTTTTTGCAAAGTAGCTTCTATTGGCCATCATTTTTTAAAGACACTTTTGTGTATTATAGTTTCTTGGTGCGATAATTCTATATCTCAAAATTAAGTCTAAGTATACACTATCGTATACAAGTAATAAAGGGACTAAATAAGTCGGATGTTGAACCCACAGGGTTAATTTCTTCTTTTTAACCAATTACTAAAATTATGTCTTCCTAATAATTATTCAGAAAAATAAAATTCTAAGAATGAATGTAGAAAATATAAAAACAAAAACAAAATACAAAGAGATTTAGGTGATAGTAATGTAGAGAAAACCTAGGATTAATATTATCTCTCAATATGCTTTCTAATGATTAATCTTCTAATATTTAACTCCCTCAGTCTTTGTTATTGATCAAGACACACTAATATTCACAAGCCTTTACCAAGGTCATGCAAGCATACCTTAATTTACCAAATACCTATATTCCTATAGTACTTGTAATAAATTAAGATTCATTAAGATTAGGTCTTATTGATCATACATGCTAATTAGGTATATTCCTATCCTAAATTGAAACTTGCATATGCAACATTGAATGTTACTCTACAATCATTCATCAAATTACCTAGGTCTGAATATTATGATTCCTTTTCTGAGTTTATCAATAATATTACCAACTTATTCATCATATATTGGCCAGATATATTGAAGCATTAAGATCAAGTAATTTGAATATCAAAGAACTAAGTTTATTAAATATTCCAAAGATATGAGAATTAAGCACACATATTGAGTTCAAGTATTAACCCTAGAAAATAAATTTAGTTCATGGCTACAAGAGAATAGCAGTACAAATAATAATAAATTATGATACAATCAATACCAAATTGATATAGATGTCGAATTGCTTCTAATTACGTTGCCTAAGGTACTATTGATGCTCAAGAATGCCTTGAATCTCTCTCTAAAGTTGCTTCAATTAAACTCCTATTGCTCTCCAAAACTCGTGCTCTGTATGTTTGATGTTCTTGAATTGCTCTAGGGTGCTCTAGGTTGATGCTTAAAGGCTAGGAACGAGTGGCCTTTTATAGGGATTGATATGAGCTTGAAAATCTAAATTCTCATCGGACTAGGACTCGCTCTACCACTGGGGCGTTATGCAGTTGTCGCTAGGGCGACATGTGAAAAGGGCTTCACTGTTGAAGCGGTGGGATGTTAACGCTGGCCTACCGCTAGCGCGGTGACTATTTGGCGTTGGGGCGCCAGATGCGACTTAAATAGGTCATTTTTCTTATTTCGATCACTGTTTCAGCGCGGGGCAATAATCCTCGTGGCCCGAGGACAATGGACATATACTTTGAAAACTTTGCATTTTAGTCCCTATTTTTGCTCTTTTTGCATCATTTCTTTAAATTTTGTTCAAGTCCCTATAAATAATAATAAAATACATAAATAGCCATCTATTCTCATAAAATAATAAAATATTGAAATAAAAACATGATAAAATATATGACAAATTTGCCCTTATCATTCCTATGATAGGTACAAAAATTAGGGAGTAGTTTTCGTAGGAATATGATGCCTTTAAACCTAATTCTTATTGATAAATATTTGATAGGTAGAGGTATGTACATGTAGAACAAATGAACACAAAGTTGTGGTAAAATTCTTGAAAGAGATACATTTTCTTATTTTGGCACAACTTATGCTATCATTAATGATTAAGAGAAGTAATTTTTAACAAGTGTTTTGAACAGTTAATGAAAAATATGGTATAACACATAAAGTTGCTACTTCTTACCACCAACGGACTAATGGTAAAGTTAAAATTTCATATAGGGTGCATATTCTTAAGAAATAGTAAAGCTAAGTAAAAAAGATTAGTCTTTAAAACTTTCAGATGCATTATGGACATAACATACACCTTTTAAAACTACCATTGGATTGTCTCCTTATCGACTTATCTATAGCAATGCATGTCACCTACCTATAAAGCATATTAGGCAGGTAATCATATGAAACTTTAAATTTATAAATTAAAAAAAATTAAGAAGAACACATATGAGGCGTAAAGGAATACAAGGAGAAGATGAAAGAATTTCATGACAAAAATATTTTAAAGAAGAATCTTTTTCTCTCAATCAAAAAGTTCTTTTATACAATTCTAGGTTGCATTTATTTCCAGGAAAACTTTGTTCTAGATGGTCAGGACATTTTTTTGTGCATCATGTTTATTCCCATAGAGCAGTTAAAATTGAAAATCCAAATAATGGTAACATATTTAAAGAAAAAAAAGTTCATTCAAATAAAAAAGAAAATAAAGAGACAAAAATGTGAATAAGACATTTGGAAGAATTTAATCTGATCAACTTATTGAAAAAATAGCAAGTTATCTCTATAAAATAAAAGGAGAAAAGAAAAGGAACACCCTCAATTTTTGAAATCTCTATTTTTCTCATTCATGTTTATGTTTATCTATTTGTTCCATTCTTTGGTTAACCTTGTCCCAAGGCTATTTACCTCCTAATGAAAAGTTCCCTCTTGATTTTAGATAGTTATAAGTTTGAAAAAGATACTACTAATAGGTTGAAGGGTATAGAAATACTTAAAAGAAATTACATTAATTTATTCCTAAGTTGCAGGCATTATTCTTTCATCTGGGTATTTGTGTAAAAAAGTATTTTTATTTAAGTTTTTGCTCACTTTATCATCATATGTAAGTGATAATATAGATTGGGATTTTTTTTTTTAGAGTGTCATACTTACTACCTATATCATGTGAGTTTTGGGGTTGAAAAAACGGTTTGATTAGTGTAGCTTTGAAAGTTAATCTTATTGCATGAGTTCACTTGATTGATATATGAAAATTAGTGGATGTAAGGTGAATATTTTTCTAAGCTATGGATAATGTTCGTATTCTTATAACTTATTTAGTTATTTTCATTAGTTTGATGAAAAAGTAAATACATATTGCCTTTAAAAAAAATTTAATGTTTCCCTTCTTATTTAATTTTATTTATATATTTTTGTTGACCCAAAAAAATTACTTTCTCGGACCAATAAGCTTTAAATTTATTTACTTATGAAAATAGAAGTTTGGGCCTTATTTGATTTAGGTTATAATTCTTGGGATCTGGGATTTCTTGCAAAATTGCTCCTACAAAAACTATGAAAAAGCTCTTTTTATGATCTTGTTAGCGGTGGTTTCGATGAAGACCCTCTAATACTTAAGTCGTCCTTTGAAGGTATTGTAAAAGGAAGCAAAAAATAAGTGAGTCGTCTGTTTAGAGAATCAAAAAATCATAACCTATTATTTATTTTTCTTCCCATTTTTATAGCATCAGGCATAGAAGATTTTGTAGGCAATTGTTCAGGTCATCACCGAATTACTGTGTGTGATTGAAGGCAGACGTTTAGGTTATCACCTGATTGCTTGGCCTAACTTTAGTGGAGTTGCCTCCAAAAATTAAGGAATTCTCTTTAATAGTAGTGCAGATTGTCACACTCAATGACGTGTTTTATATAGGTTGTTAACTTAATGGGGACATTTTCATATGACTGATGACTGGTCAAGCTGCTCAATATTTTTTGAAATCTTGAGCTACTTTAGGAATTGGTGCTTATTGCTAGTCCATGGATGAATGGCTCAGTGTATCCACATTGTGAGTCGCCTGGGTGCTTGGAATTCTATTCCTAATCTAGATGGGGCTTATGGTGGGAGGTTGTAAAGTGTGGAACCAAGTATCTAGGTTCAAAGCTTTGTCAGATATTAAGTTAGTTAGAGTGGTAAAAGGGATCATTAGTTGATTCTAAGCCTTTGGGCCTACCTTTCTGGGTGAAGTAGGTTATGGACCTATTCATTAGGCCATTGGACCCGTCTTTCCAGGTGAAGTAAGACATTGGCCTATTTATTAGGCCTACAAGATTTTTAGGGGAGAACAAGGGTCCCCCAATTTCTAGTTTTGATTAATTAAAGCTAGAAACTTTATACCTATTTATTTTATTTTTGTTGGTCGATATGTGCATTGTGCTTCAAAGAAGACCCAAAAAGGTCAGTTGCTATTGAGTAGACTGTCTTCTGATGTTGTCACTGCATCGTGTCTATAATGTATTTAAACAGGTTAGTTATTCATGAGCATCTCACCTTATGGTGATGGATAACCTTTTGGTGATCAAAAGTTTCCTTGTGTTTGTTGTGAATCTTTAACATTTATGACCCATCATAATATGAACCCTAAAATGTCACACCTGTTTCCTCTAAAGAGGCATTTAGGAATATGGCATTTATCTCAGCCATATATCTATTTTACATTATAAGGTGAGGGATTAATGAAACAAAACGTCATATTTATTTAGATCTAAAGGGACATCATGGTAGCTTAGAAGATTTAGTCCATTAATCTTTTAAATAGAACAGTCTAGATTAGAGGCAACTGATGGGACGTGTTTTAATTACACTTGCATACATGAACCAAAGTGTTAATCCTCTAAAGGATCATATGTTGAGTTGTGCAAGGATTATGACCGTTCATTCTAAATGGACAGTCATAATTCCCATCAATCTAAATGCTATAACAGCTCTTGTTAGATGAAAATAGTTCAATTGCTTACTGTCATCGCCTTTCTTATATTGCTAGTGAGAATCACGCTTTTTGGTGCTATTTTGTGTGATCTATAGAGGGTTATATTTTATTTTTGTGCTTCACCAGGTTAGTAATCTCTTTTGTTTCTCATTAATTTTTCTTGTCATGCTTGTCTTGTGCTTGTTTATTTGCCTTTTTTTTTTCATTTTTTAGTGTTTTGCCATAATTTAAGTTGCAGCTCATTTTTTAATATTTTCTTTATTTTGCTATTTGTTTTGGTGTGTTTGCTCTACCATTTTGCCCTTTGTGTTGTGGCTTAGGCTTTAGGAAACTTATTTTCATGGAATCAGCAATAAAGATAGTTTAGGAACTTTGCCTACCATTAACATGCTTGTTGAATAACACATAGATGTTATAGAGGTCCTACTTGTCAGGAGTATAGGTAAGCCCAGAGGGAGAGATGATGTGGCTTCTACCTCAGTGGTTAACATTACCACCCTCGAGCAGGTTTTGAGTGTAGAAGGCAAGGGTAAGCTAAAAGTTGATCTTGAGAAAGATACTCTTCAAGAATTTGAGGGTGAGGGTTTAGATTTTGAGCCCCAAAATTTGAATTCAATAGGAGATATCAAAGTTCTAGGATGACCCAAAAGGAACTTGATTCAAAGGACTACATATAATATCCCTGACATGGTAATCCTTAGGCTCTCATCCCCTAATGACTTTTTAAGTAGCCGTTTAGATGGGAAAATGGCAATACATGCTGAATTTCTCAAGCTATGACTTAGGCTACCTATGCAGCCGTATTTTGCTTTGATGTTGGCTCGCTTAGGTATAGATCCCTTCTAATAAGGTTTGAACTCATAGATGGTTCTAGCTGGTCTATATGTCTTATAGGCAAGGACAGGATTGTCCTTGTTAAGACTGGTGCTTATATGTCATCCCTAAATGTATATATACAAGTTTATATTCTCATTAAATCGCTAATACTTATTTAAATAATACTATGCAATGTAACATTATAGACATTGTATAATCTGAAGGAGTTCAGATCAGATTTAAATGAGTTGGAGCCTTGTTTATAATGAGACATAGATTTGGGAATATGCTAGCAACTGCATAGTTGCAAGAGTTGCAATCAAGTACTAGAAAATATCAGTTGCGCAAGTATATTATCGAATATTATCCTTAATCTATTTCTGTCAATGGATACCTTTACATGGATCAACATATGTCGTATCTATAAGGTATAGATGGTTGTTCTTAGCAGACTATGAGCTTGGAGTTCGTATTGACATATGGGTATCGAGTTAAGTAGTATATGTGGTCCTTTGACTTAAGTACCACGGTGGGCTTCTAAGTGATCCACCATACTTTGGTTCCACGTATGTCACAACCTTTTAATGGTGTAACTGCTGGGTGTCGCTGGATATGGTTCGATGCTTATGGAATTCGGTGTGTACAGATAAGAGATCCGTCAGCTCATATAGGAAGTTAGATATCCAGATGCTTCGAGATTATATCTCAAAAAGTCTTGTGGCTATAAGCATTAATCCCGGGAAAGAGTTTCCGCCAGTGTGGAATAATATGGCAAAGGCGTCTGCATATATTGTTCAGTGAGATACAAATATGAGGATTAGACATGGATGAGTATATGGGAATTTGACAGTGTATCCTTGCACATCCAGGATATCATGATAGAAGAACTATACGTATGCGTTGTAACCTCAACTTGTATAGTTCAACATGTTGATTTGTATATTCGTGACATGTGCATAGGGCAATGTTCACGGACTTATGTAATGGTTTCATTTGATAAATTGGGTATGAACCTAGAGAGTCCCATGATATGGAGTGTACTCGTTGTGTACTGGGGCAGCGTGCCAAATTAAATTATTTAATCTAGTAATATTCAACACTATCATAGGAATGCATGCGTGTCTGTATTTAATCATTAAATACAATAATTATTAAATAATTTTTATTTACTAATTGTATAATGATACGTTTCGTATTGTGAACCCTCAGTTAAATTTACCCAAGTGTGAATTTGGTGGGATCAATCAATAGTAGATTTGGTAACTATTTATAAGGGATAAAATAGTTATTTCACACAATTATTATTTAATTGTTAAATAATTATTAATATCTTTTTATTATATAATATTATTATATTATATATGCTATATAGTTGTCACCTATTATATTGTTTTATATTATTATTTACATAATAATATTATTTTGTTTTAAAGGTGGCCATTTCCATTATTTATATAATATTATATTTATATGAGATATAAATATGTGAGATTGTGTGTGAATTGTGTGTTGGTTGTGTATGATGGGTGAGGAAAAAATGAAAGTGTTTCATTTTTCTTCTTAAGGTACCGAGAAAAAATGGAAGAAACAAGAATCAAATTGAAATTGTTTCAATTTTTCCTTCTTGTGCCGAGAGTGTATGAAGAAATGAAATTGTATCTTTTTTATATTTATTTTAGTGCCTAGAGAAGCAATTATGAATTGTTTCAATTTTCATTTCTTATCCTTTTAGAGAATAGGAAAAATATACGCAACCGGCCATTTTGGGGTTAAGAGTTAATCTCGTGTTAGATATGGAACAATTGTTCTAACTTACCAAACCCACCGAGTTGGTGACTAGAACTGCTAACGAGTTGATCTCTAGGCGAACTCCGAGGACACATGTGTATAATGTTACACGTTACGGTGATTTCTCAACCCTTCTAATATATTAATGTGATTAATAAGTTTTTCATTGTGTTTATTGCATGATTTAATTCTTTTGCAGCATTAAATATGCATATGATACGTATTTTATGCAATAAACACAATTGCACATGCATACACCTACGTATATTATATCTCTAAAAAATATAGTAACAGAGCCATATTTGAGATATTTAGGTGTTATTCGAGTGAATGGAGAAAAAAGGTATGCTGAAGGGGTGCACTGGGCACCGCAGCTCTAGAGGGCATATGCCGCGGCGCTGGGGGTTTGTGATAGGACTCGACCCAAAACCCTATACAGTAGATCCTAGCGGCTCTATCGGGCACCTCGATGAAATTTCTCATAATATAACCGGGTATAATGAGAAATTCTGGGAGGTGAACCTTTTTTTTTTGTTCTTACTATTACTGAGAAAATCTTGTAATATATATGAAAACAACATCTTAATTTATAAAAGAGAAATGTCCAAAGTTTCATTTATTTTCAAAAAATTCATATAAAATCTGCAAATAAATTTCACTTCTATTTCAAACACTTCTCAATACTACAAATTTGGACCTCCGGTCCTTTCCAAACCAAATCTAATACAACTCAATAGTTTCATTTTTATCACAAATAATCATACTCATAAACAGTAAAAATGATTATCATAATATCGAAATCACTTTTTGTTAGTTCAAAACAAACATATAAATATACATGCGTATAACTACTATGCAAAAAGCAAAAAGTACTATTTAACATATTTACATATACAAAAATGATCTTCAAATTTGGCCCACTACTCGGCAATAAAAGAATCAGCAGCTTGTGTATCGAGACCTGTACCAAGGAAGGGGGTTTAGAAGACATAAAACATAAAACGAGTGAGCTAAAGGAGCTCAATGAGTGCAATTAAGATTTGAAATAAAATAACATTATGCATAGATAGTAAATTCTAAGTACATGCTTAAATCATGCTTCTAAAACTGATGTAACGCTGTAAAACAATTTTTAATATGATATGCTGAAGAAATCTTGTCGAGTGGGTTTTATCTACATCTGTGAAAAACAATATCCAAAATCTATATAACATAATAAATGTTGGGTTTTATCTACATTTTCTTTCTAAACTGTACCAATGGTAACCCTAAAGCCCTATACTCACGCAGCGACTCAACTAGCACCGCACACATGAGTAGGTCACGGGGCACCTCCACTAGTAGCACCCACAGTGACATCTCAAAACATCTCACTAGCTATGCAGCGGAATCCTACATCGCATACATATAGAGAGACAATACCTCGTACACATAAAGCGACTCACATGACTCGACATTCTAACTTCCTAGAGTTAATGACACACCCCATGACCTGCCTAGGTGCACGGGATATACTAGCCGAGTCTAATACAATCACCGCCACTAAAATCTGAGGGTACCAATGGCCTTTAAAACGAATGCAGTAATTTTAAAACTATTTCTTAAACTAAACATGTAAAAGCATATCTATGAATATATATCAAAATCATAAATCATGTTTATGCATTGGAAGCTCATAAAACATACATTTTTATTATGTGGAAACATAATAAATGAAAGATAAAAGAAATGGCAAATTTTCACTCACAACTGCTCCGCGCTCAATTTCACTCCGAATTTCTGCTCCCATTACCGCTCTCAGGTTTCTTCACCTACATGCCATAAATGACGTTTAGAATCAAGTTGAATGCTAGAATCTCATTTAACTACTAAACCCCCTAATCGGCATACAAAGCCCGGATGCACACTACTTCCAAATTTTCATTTATGGAGTCACTTAATCTAATCTAACTCACTACCCGACACCCTGAAAATTATTAAACGCCTTATAACTTGGTTAGACATAATTGCCTTTACCTTTTCAAAATGGACAATTACGTCCCATTTTCTTCATTTTTGGTTTTTCCATCAACCATATACATTCAACAAACATAAGACACCATTTACACACAACTCAATCAAAACACCACACAATCCTAACTTCTCTACAGTGGCAGAATTTCACCCTATGTTCCAACATATTTCTTTTCTCAATTTCTTGTTCTAATTACACTAAAATCAAGCCAATTTCAATCTAATGCTCTAATTACAACTAATTGAAGTATCTACATTCAAATCACCCAAAAGTTTAATTCTTACCTTGCCAATTTCTTCAAATTGATAAATCCTTCAAGTTCCACATTAGAATTAAACTCAATCTAAACCAAGAATACACACAAAACACATCAATTGAAGCAATCTTGAAAGTTTACTTATCAATCTCAAAAAACAATACTTTTCTTACCTCTTTTTCTTGAATTTTCACTAATGGAGGCTTCAATTGAGCTTAGGAATTGGTATGTAACCTTATTGTGGCTTGATTAAGTATGAAAAATCATAAATAAAAAAAACTGAAATTTCACTGTACAGCACCTCTAACCCTCGTACGAATTTTGCTCTAAATGTTTGCCTTTTATTCTCTTGAAAAATCTACACACTTCTAATATATATATAGTTATCCATCGATTGACTATTTTGCCCCTCAATTTACTCTAAATTATTAATTTTCCATTAGTTGGAAACTAAGTATTTAATTGGCTCATTTGTAATTATCTAGTTAGAATAGTCCAAAGAACTAACTAGAATTTTCAACTTGACAATCCATGATATTTTTTCTAATTGGTCCATTCTCTAATATATTGATTATGTTTCTCAACAAAGGCTCGTTCCGTACATAACCCTTAAATAAAAATTCATATAGTAAATTTGAATTTCCTTTTCTAAGTCAATAGAGAAAAATTTCAAAAATAATATTCTAGGGTCGTCTGACGTTCCGATCGAGTGTGAAATTACCAAATTATGTCTAATATCTCTCACACGCACCATAACAGAAATATTTCCAATAGGGTTAAAATTGGATAAACCTATGGTGTCTTTATTGCTCTATACCAAAATCGATGCACCAATACTATTAATAGGGATTGGATATTACAGTTCAACCTTGCAACGCGCAATGCTGGAGACTTGGCTTTGCGGCACTGGGACTTTTTTCTCTTAGTGCTATGGCACTGACCAGCACGTGTTTGGGTACTAGAGGTTTTGGAATTTGTGCCGCAGCAGTGAAGGATAGGCATTACAGCACTGGGGGTTTGACCTCCCAATGCTGCAGTGAGGTAATTCGGCACTGTGGCGCTGGGGATTTGACCTCGTAGTGTTGCAGCAATGTAATGTAGTGCCACGATGGTGATACTATTCCCCCGAAAAGTAGCAAATGAACAGTATTTATACTGTTCACAACTATAGTAATTTTTTAACAGTGTTTCAAAAATTAATTTTGCATGTGTAGGTTTATTAGATGCAGTGATAAGAGTTATCAGTCTGCATTATAAACCTAGATTAATATTTGTGTTAGTAACCTGATGTGTGATTTAATATCCTAGCGTAAGTGCATGCCTTCATACCAAGTAATATAGGATTGAGTCTAGACTATCGATCCCACAGAGACTATTTTTTCTATTTCTTCAATCAATTACTAAAATTACTCTGTTTTACTTTTATTTAGATTAACTTCTGAGATGGAGTTTAACTAACTATACTATCACTATCAAATTAAGCCTAATTAAATATCACAAGTACTCAAAGATAAAATTAACTCGTTTGATGAGTAATCTAGGGTTTCAATGTATCCCCTAGTATTTCATTTAATTCTTTAACCCCTTAGTTATTCCCTTACCATCAATTGATTGGCTAGACACTGATTTCATCATAAGTTTTGTTGACAGTCGAATGATACTATCACACTCTAATAATTACCTATATGTCTATGGTAATCTGAATAAGATGCATCTCATTAAGAATAAGTCTAATCAAACCGTAAATGCCACTTAGGTATATATATATCCTAGATGGAACTCATAGATGTTACCTTATGATCATGTATCAATCTACCCTAGGCTAAACACATAAGTCCTTTTGTCAATGTTATCATAGTTCCTAAATAATCAAAATAGTGATCAAGTATAATGAAAGCATTAAGCACAGATAGATTAAATCAATTAAGGGATATAAGTTCATAACTAAGAGTTTAAAAGATTCAATTACATACTAGGTTCAAGAACGTCTAACCCTAGATCAAAATTATTTAGCTTATGCTTACAACAAGAATATCAAAACAAAATTATGAACATATCATGAACAAGATCATCTCTTAAAGTTAAGGAAGAAAATAACACAAGTAATGTCTTGAGTTGTTCTCATTCCTCTTGTCTTGAATGCCCAAAAGTTGATTCTTCAATCTTCAATAAATTTACTTTGATCTCTTAACTTGAATGTGTATTCATTGGTTGTATTTTTCTCCATGCTAAGTCTCTCTATTTTTTCCTCAAAAGAGTGTTTTTGTTGCTATGAGAAACCCTAGGTGCGAAGAGCTCCGAATCCACTCTAAAATAGGAGAGTTGAGAGAAGTATTTAATCATCGCACGAGCACCGTGGTGCTGTGCACAGGCAACAAAGATTGCTAAATCGTCGACAGGCACCGCGGTGCTAGCTATTGAGCGCCGCAGCGCTCATTCATTGATTTGGGCACCACGGTGCCCAACCACATAATTCCAAGTCGTCTCTGATTTGATCCTATGTGTCACACTTTCGTTCACGCACCTATTTAAGATTAAAAACATAAATAAATATCCAAATATTAATAGATTAAAGCAAATACCTAAGTTAGAGTGATAAAATACAATTGTTATTATACTATTATCAAATACCCACAAACTTAAAACTTTTGCTCGTCCTTGGGCAAAATAAGAACAAACTAACAAGGAGCAAAACAATTATATAAAAACAACCTCTTAACATCCCTTGAACCATGAGTTGCACGGATCGATCATAAATTTATAAGTTGTCTCAAAGGGTAAATTGCACTTATAAAATATTTAGACTAACAAATTATTCATGCTCATTCTACATTCTAATCAGCATGCTTATATCTACCTTATAATGATTCACTTGTGAGTATGTGTTGAGCTATTTATTTGCACATCAATTCTATTTCGAACATCTTATTTTTCAAAGAAAGATCAAGACCAAAACAATTCTCTATCAGCTTATTTTTCATAACAATATCCACTAATGTAGAACAAGTATATAATAAAGGATCAAATACAACTTTGATTCGCTTGTAATGAGAGGCTTAAGTTAAGGTGTGAAAATGTAAAAAAATATTTAAGTTCAAATCACATTATAACCATAGCCCCTTTTGTCTAAGGATAAGTTTTGTTCTTTCTTTCTTCGATCCACTCCACTAAACTTATTTTTCTTGAACCCAAATTTTTAACAATTTTTTTGTTCTCTATTGTATTTCTAGGAGTTTTTTTAAGGTTGGCTAGAAAGATCCAATCGATCCAAACATGGTCTATAATCATATCCTTTACTATATATGTCCCAGGATTTCACCTCGAAAGCTAATCAAACAAGTTCTAGATATTAGACAACCTTGATGACCTCATTTGTATAAATAAGTATATTCTACCTTACAACTGCTAAACATTAAATAGCTCTAGAGTGCAAGAATGTTTAAAGTGAACAACTATAAGCTAAATATAATTAATCCGATTACAATATAGAATGAACACAGTAATAGATGAGTCTGGAGAGTTTATAATTTTTCTTCATCTCCATTTATCATTATTGACTACAAACTCTTTCGACCCAAACAAACAATACTGAAAGAAAATAAACTACTTCTAAAGAAAATAAATAAAACATAGAAAAAATTAAGAACTACGAAGTGTTTCTCCTATCCCTACACTTATAATAAGACATGTCCTCATGGCGGCAGTAAAATAACAAAATTGAAACACTTTTTTATTTTTATAAAGCTTTAATTGTCTCCTCCATCTTCATCTTCACTCGTTGCTTCATCTTCTACTTCTTCATCATCTCCTAAGTCATTTATAACTAGAGGTGCTAGATAGGCCGGAATGTTTGGCAAGTTATGTGTATCCATGTCGAAGTGGGTTAGGGCAATACCCAAAACCTAGTCTTGATATGCTGCATATGATGCAGTCCACTACTGGTGTATGGTGAAGGCATTTTCTAACCTTGACAGCCTTTAATACATGGTTAGTTATACTGCTGGTCTTTGTAGACGAGGTGGTCGAGGAGTAGGGTCTTGGGCTGGAACATCAACTATTATAGCAATTTTACTGTAGTCCAATACGTGTGTTGGGCGAAGCACTTCTTTTAATGATGTCCACTCGACTCCAGCTTTAGCGCAAAGTGTTATAATTAGCGAGGGGTAGTAGATGCTTTGTTTTGGATGATCGAGGATGGAAAGGATTGTGTCTCTGATCACCTTGCCAATATTGATTACCCTCCCTATTAGAATGGCATACAGAAAAGGAGCTCTCTTTACTATTACCGTGCTTATGTGATTGACTGGCATTAACTTAGCAGTTATAAAATAGTGCTATGTTTTGAATTCTTTGTACATGTAGCATGCAGAAAAAAAAAGACTGATGTATTTCCAAAAATTGTCCATTGAGCATCTTGGGTGGCCAAGTAGCGGATGATGACTTCATAATCTAAATTTTGGTGGAGCACCATATAGTTATCTCTTTGTATATTGGGTACCCTAAAGTATCTATTGATGACATCATTATGGTTGTGAACAATTCTGCCCCTGACTTTAACTTTCTCAAAGGTTTGTGCTCTTTGCCATTAGCATAAAATTCTCTGACTACTAGAATAACTATAGCATCCTGTTATGTGCACAATCATCCCTAACCCCTGTCTATAATAATTGACAAGACCCGACCCGAGACCCTCTACTATAGATCCCAGCGGCACCCCGACGGAAATTCCTCCGAACCTAACTGGGTAAGTTAAGAAATTCCGCGAGGCGAACCCCTTTTTAATTCTTGTTACTGCTAAGAAGATCTAGTAATATACATGAAAATGACATCTTAGTTTTAAAAACAAACGGACAGAGTTTCCCCTGTTTTTCGAAAAATCCATATAAACCTGCAAAGAAATTTCACTTCTAATTCCAACACATCTCAATTCTACCAATTTGGACCTCCAGTCCTTTTCAAATCAAATCCAACACAACTCAATTATTTCGTGTAAATCACAAAATAAGCATAATCATAAAAAGTAAAAACGATCATCATAAACTGGAAATCTCTTCTTCTTGATTCAACACATACTTACAAATATACATGCCTACAACTATTATGCATAAAGTAAAGAGTGCTATTAGCACATTTACATGTACAAAAATTATCTTTGGATTCGGCCCACTACTCGGCGATAGGAGAATCAGCAGCTTGCGTTTCGAGACCTGCACCTGGGAAAGGGGTTTAAAACATAAAACATAAAACGAGTGAGCTAAAGGAGCTTAGTGAGTGTAAATGAGAATTCAATTACAAGAATATTATACAAAGATAGCAATTTCTAAAGTACATGCAGAAATTATGCTTCTAAAACGGATGTAAAATTGTAAAACGGTTTCTAATATCATATGCTAATGAAATCTTGCCGAGCGGGTTTTATCTACATCTTTGGAAAACTATATTCAGAATCTGTATAACATAATAACTGCTGTGTGCATATAAATGCATAAATGCTATCGGTAAATCGAAAACTAGTAAAATCCTCGCTCGGCCATTTTCTTTCTAAACTGTACCAATGGTAACCCTAAAGCTCTATACCCACGCAGCGACTCAACTAGCACCGCATACGTGAGTAGGTCACGGGGCACCTCAACTAGCAGCACCCACAGTGACATCTCAAGACATCTCACTGGCTACGCAGCTGAATCCTACATCGCATATATATAGTGAGACAATATCCCATACACATAGAGTGACTCACATGACTCGACATCCCGACTTCCTAGAGTTAGTGACACACCCCCAAGACGTGCCCATGTGCACGGGATATACCGGCCGGGTCTAATACAATCATCACCACTATAATCTGAGGGTATCAATGGCCTTAAAAAAATGCAGTAATTTTTAAATTGTTTCACAAATCGATCATGTAAAAGCATGTCTATGAATATATCAAGATCATAAATCATGTTTATGCATCGAAAGCTCATAAAACATACATAGTCATTGTGCGAAAACATAATAACCGAAAAGTAAAAGAAATGGCAGATTTCCACTCACTACCGCTCCGCGCCCAATTTCGCTCCCGATTCCTGCTCCTGTTAACGCTCTCGGTTATCCTCACCTACGCGCCATAAATGACATTTAGAACCAAATCTAACACGAGAATCTCATTTAACTACTAAGTGCCCTAATCGGCATACAAAGCCCGGAGGTAAACTACTTCCCGATTTTAGTTACGGAGCCATAATCGAAACTAACTCACCATCCGGCGCCCTGAACATTATTGAACACCTTATCATTTGATTGGACATACTTGCCCTTCACCTTTCCAACATGGACAATTATGTCCCATTTTCTTCATTTTTGGGTTTTTCATCAACCATATACATTCCATTAACAAAATGCATCATTTACACACAACAATTCAATCAAAACACCACTCAATTCCTAACTTCCCTAAAGTGGCAGAATTTCACCCTAGATTCCAACACATTCCTTTTCTCAATTTCTTGTTCTAATTACAACAAAATCATGCCAATTTCATTATAATGCCCTAATTACAATCAATTGAAATCTCTACAACAAAATCACCAAAAACCCGAATTCTCACCTTGCCAATTTCTTCAAATTGATGACTCCTTCAAGCTCCAAACTAGAATTTAACTCAATCTAAGTCAAGAATACACATAAGAACATCAATTAACACATTCTTGAATTCTCACTTATCAAACTCATAAAAGATGCTTTTCTTACCTCTTTTTCTTGAATTTCCACTAATAGAGACTTCAATTGAGCTTAGGGATTGGTTTGTAACCTTAATTTGGCTTGATTACACATGAAAAATCATGAAAAAAAAACTTGAATAGTCACTATAGCAGCACCCCCTTTGAAGCTCGAATTTCTCTCTTTTTTTTGGCTAAGTGTTGGTTTTGATCTCTCTTCAAATTTCTACACACTTCTATCATATATATAGTGCTCCCTCAATTTACCATTTTGCCCTTCAACTTACTTAAAACTTCTAATTTGCCATTAGTTAAAAACTAATTATGTAATTAGTTCATTTGTAACTATTTAGTTAGAATAGTTCAAAGAACTAACTAGAACTTCCAACTTGGCAATCCATGAGATTTCTTCTAATTGGTCCATTCTCTAATATATGAATTATGTTTCTCAACAAAGGCTTGTTCCATTCATAACCCTCAAATGGAAATTCATGTAGTAAATTAGAATTTTCTTTTCCAAGGCAATAGAGAAAAATTCTAAAAATATTCTAGGGTCGTCCGGCGCACTGATCGAGTGTGAAATTACCAAATTAGGTCTAATTTCTCTCACGTGCACTATAAAGGGAATATTTCTAATAGGGTTAAAATTGAGTAACCCTACGGTGTCTTATTTGTTCTATACCAAAATCTAGGCGCCAATACTACTAATAGGGATTGGATATTACAATTTCACCCCTCCTTAAAAATTTCGTCCTCGAAATTTAAATCATACATGTCTCAAAGAGGTGAGGATGTTGGACTCGCATCTGATCTTCACGTTCCCACGTGGCTTCTTCTACCCATGGTTCATCCATAACACCTTAACTAAGGGAATGCTGTTGTTACGAAGGACTTGCTCTTTCCAGTCTAGGATTTGCACAGGCTTCTCTTTGTAGGTCATGTTTTCGTTCAATTCTACCAGTTGTTCCCTTAGGATGTGTGAAGGATCTGCTATATACTTGCGAAGCATAGAAACATGAAACACATCATGGATTCTAGCCAGATCGTCGGGTAACCGTAGACGATATGCCACATTTCCAACTCTTTCAACTATCTCGTACGGTCCAATATATCGGGGACTCAGCTTTCCTCGCTTCCCGAATCTCAGTACTCCTCTCTATAGTGATATCTTTAGAAAGACCTTATCACCGATCTCAAACTCCAAGTCTCTTCTTCTGTTATCTGCATAACTTTTCTGTCTATCATTAGCTATTTTCAATCTCTGCCTGATAAGTTGAATCTTTTCCGAAGTAATCTGGACAATTTCTAGGCCAATCAGCTTCCTTTCACCTACCTCATCCCAACAAACTGGAGTTCTGCACTTTCTTCCGTACAATGCTTCATATGGTGCCATTCCGATGCTAGCCTGGTAGCTATTATTGTAGGCGAATTCCATTAGCGGTAGATGAGTATCCCAACTTCCCTTAAACTCCATAACACACGCTCTAAGCATATCTTCAAGTGTCTGAATTATTCGTTCCGACTGACCATCCGTCTGAGGATGAAAGGCCGTACTGAAACTCAATTTTGTACCTAGAGCTTTCTGTAAATTGGGCCAAAATCGAGAAGTGAACCGTGGATCCCTGTCTGACACAATGGACACGGGAACTCTATGGAGTCGTACCACCTCATCTACGTACAACTGGGCTAATTTATCTAAAGAACAACTACTTCTAATGGGTAGGAAGTGAGCAGATTTCGTCAGTCTATCAACAATCACCCATATTACGTCATTGCCTCTCTGGCTACGCGGAAGTCCTACCACGAAGTCCATCATTATTCTTTCCCATTTCCACTCCGGAATCAGAAGGGGTTGCAAGAGCCCTGCAGGTTTCTGATGCTCCGCTTTTACTTGTTGGCAAGTTAGGCATCTCGAGACAAATTCAGCTATATCTTTCTTCATGCCCTTCCACCAGTAGTGCTCTTTTAGGGTACGGTACATCTTTGTGCTCCCGGGATGCATAGCATACGCAGAAGAATGAGCTTCTTCCATAATCTCTCTTCTTAACTCATTTACATCCGGAACACATAACCTCTGACCCAAGGTTACTACACCATCCTCGGTCACTGAAAGATCCTTCCGCTGCCCGAACGTGATTTCACCCTTTAATTTAACTACTTGTGGATCTTGAGTCTGTAGTTCTTTGATCCGATCAACCAGTATTGGACGGACCTGAAATGTGGCTAATAATGCTCCTGAATCTGATAATTCTAATTTTACACCTAAAGACCTCAATTCTATTAACATCGATAGATATGCGACCTTCAAGTGAGCTATTGAACTGACAGGCTTCCTGCTGAGAGCATCTGCTACCACGTTAGCTTTTCCTGGATGGTACTCCAAGGTGCACTCATAATCTTTAATAAGCTCCAGCCACCTTCTCTGCCTCATATTCAATTCTTTCTGAGTGAACAAGTATTGCAGGCTCTTATGATCCGCAAAGATCTTGCAAAGAACCCCATACAAATAATGCCTCCAAATTCTTAAAGCAAAAACTACTGCAGCTAGTTCTAGGTCATGTGTAGGATAATTCTGTTCCTGCTTCTTTAATTGTCTGGAAGCATAGGCTATTACTTTCTCCTTCTGCATTAGCACACAACCTACACCTTGCCTGGAAGCATCACAATATATAGTAAAACTGTCATTCCCTGATGGAAGTGTAAGCACAGGGGCTGACGTAAACCTTCTCTTTAGCTATTCGAAGCTCTGCTGGCACGCTTCTGACCATATAAACTTCTCTTCTTTTCGGGTTAACTTAGTTAGAGGAGCGGCTATCCTTGAGAATCCCTCTACAAACTTCCTATAATATCCGGCCAAACCCAAGAAACGACGGATCTCCGTCACGTTCGTAGGCTGTCTCCAATTCACTATTGCTTCAATTTTCTGGGGATCTACTGCTACCCCTTCTGCAGAGATTACATGCCCCAAAAATGCAACTCTATCTAGCCAAAATTGACATTTACTAAGTTTGGCATACAGCCGATGCTCCCTTAAGGTCTGCAAAACTATCCTCAAATGTTCTGTATGCTCTTTCTCACTGCTTGAATAAACTAATATATCATCAATAAATACTATCACAAACCGATCTAAATAGGATCTAAAAACTCTGTTCATAAGATCCATAAAAGCAGCTGGGGCATTAGTCAGCCCAAAAGGCATAATCAAAAATTCATAATGGCCATATCGGGTCCTAAAGGCCGTCTTAGGAACATCTTCCTCCCAGATCTTCAGTTGATGATAGCCGGACCTCAGATCTATCTTGGAAAATACTCTGGCTCTTTGCAGCTGATCAAACAAATCATCAATTCTCGGAAGTGGATATTGATTACGCACCGTTACTTTATTCAGCTCCCAGTAATCAATGCATAATCTCATGCTTCCGTCTTTCTTCTTCACAAACAAAACCGGTGCACCCCAAGGAGAAGTACTCGGTCTAACGAAAGCCTTATTCACCAACTCTTCCAACTGAACCTTTAGTTCTTTCAATTCTGAAGGAGCCATTCTGTAGGGTGCTTTAGAAATTGGTTGTGTTCCAGGGGCTACTTCTATTTTAAACTCTATCTCTCTATCCGGAGGCAATCCCGGAAGATCCTCTGGGAATACATCCGGAAACTCTCTCACCACCGGAATATCCTCCAATTTCGTTCCACCATCTCTTACGTCTATGGCATAGACTAAGTAACCCTGACATGACTTCCGAAGCATCTTTCTTGCCATTATTACCGACACCATGCTAGCAAAAAGTGATTTCCGCACCCCGCGAAAAACAACTTCCGTTCCGCTAGGGCTACATAATCTAACTTCTTTCCAGAAGCAATCCACTGAGGCTCGATATTTAGACAACCAATCCATCCCTAAAATCACATCAAACTCACTGATGGCCAACACAATCAAATCTGCCATAAACTCTTGGCTTTCAATACTAATTTTACTACTCCTATACCCCGTTTCTGCTACAATGGAGTCTCCGGTAGGAAGAGACACTACTACCGCACCATCTAATAACTGGGGCGCTATACTAGCGTTTGCAGCAAACTCCACAGAAATAAATGAATGGGTCGCTCCAGGATCTATCAATACATAAGCATTTCGATCAAAAACTGACATTGTACCTGTCACAACGTCTGGGGCCGCATCCGCCTCCTGTTGGGTCACTGCAAATACCCTAGCCTGGGTATGTGGTTTCACTTGTGATCCACCGGATGATCCTCCTCGACCGACGCCCCTTCCAGGCTGGCTCGCACCGCTCGATCTTTTGAATTGGGGACCTCCTCGAATCTGCCCTCGACCGCCGCTGGTTTGTCCTGGAGCTGGTGGTTTATCTTCTGGCTTGCTGCTAGCTCCATTATTCGGGCAATCTCTCATGTAGTGACCCTCTTGCCCACACTTATAACACCCGGTAGTCCCCTTCCTACAATCCCCCGGATGGTCCTTGCCATATCTATTACACACCGGGAAATTCTTCCAACTCTCTTTAGTGCTTCGAAATCTGGCGGATGGTTGCCGAACGGAAGCTTAGCTGGATTGAGCTCCTTGGCTTGGCTTTCGACTGCTGGACCATGAAGATCTCTCCTGCATTCGGGGGAATTTACTCGGTCCTCCTCGAGAACTTCCTGACCAGTCTCTTTTCTGACCCTGCTGTTTCGGTTTAGGGATGGCCGCCATGCTTCTTTCAACCCGTGTTGTAGCTTCCACCAATGATCCATACTGAGTGTGGGCTGCCGATACTACGTATGCCCTGATTCGTGGATTGAGACCCACTGCAAAATGGTTAGCCTTCTGCTCTTCATTATCGGCTATAAATGGAACGGCACGAAGGAGCTCCGAAAACTTCTTCTCGTACTCAGCCACCGAGAAGGAACCTTGTTCGAGCTTGAAGAATTCTTCTATCTTCGCATCTTTATAACTTTTGGGTTAGAACTTATTCAAAAATTCCTCTTTGAAAAGCGCCCAAGACACCCCATCGGCGTTTCTCCTTTGCAAGGCCTTCCACCAATCCTTCGCTCCTTCTTTCAATATAAATGCAGAGTATACCACCATCTGCTCTTCCGTACATCCCATAACCTGAAAAATTTCTTCATTGTTCTCTAACCAAGATAGAGCTCTCTCGGGATCTCCGGTTCCATCATAAGCCTTAGCGCCCAATTTCTTGGCGCGTTCAATGGACACTCCGGTCTCTCACGGCTGTTGGATCGCCGCTACTAGTATCTGGGCCATTTGAGCTATATTCACATTTCCACCCTCTGGCTCAGCGGGTTGAGATGATTCGGGAGGGGTCTGAGGCGTAGGAACATTTACTGACTCATTTCCCTGCTCCTCTTCAGGTGCAAAAGCCTCCGCAGCTGCTCTCCTGGTACGTGGGCCTCCATGACGATGCATATTTTCTGAAAATTTAGTGATGCAAATGATTATCAAATGCAAAGAATTCAACTTTCTAAACTTAGAAAAATAAGCAAGCAATTTCAATAATCTCATTCTAAAAATGAACTTTTTAACTAAAACTTAAAAAACCATGCTCTGATACCACTTTGAGAAGACTCGACCCGAGACCCTCTACTATAGATCCCAGCGGCCCTGCTGGGCACCCCGACGGAAGTTTCTCCTAACCTAACTGGGTAAGTTAAGAAATTCCGCGAGGCGAACCCCTTTTTAATTCTTGTTACTGCTAAGAAGATCTAGTAATATACATGAAAACGACATCTTAGTTTTAAAAACAAACGGACAGAGTTTCCCCTGTTTTTTGGAAAATCTATATAAACCTGCAAAGAAATTTCACTTCTAATTCCAACACATCTCAATTCTACCAATTCGGACCTCCGGTCCTTTTCAAATCAAATCCAACACAACTCAATTATTTCATGTAAATCACAAAATAAGCATAATCATAAAAAGTAAAAACGATTATCTTAAACTAAAAATCTCTTCTTCTTGATTCAACACATACTTACAAATATACATGCCTACAACTATTATGTAAAAAGTAAAGAGTGCTATTAGCACATTTACATGTACAAAAATTATCTTTGGATTCGGCCCACTACTCGGCGATAGGAGAATCAGCAGCTTGCGTTCCGAGACCTGCAGCTGGGAAAGGGGTTTAAAACATAAAACGAGTGAGCTAAAGGAGCTCAGTGAGTGTAAATGAGAATTCAATTACAAGAATATTATACAAATATAGCAATTTCTAAAGTACATGCAGAAATTATGCTTCTAAAACGGATGTAAAATTGTAAAACGGTTTCTAATATCATATGCTAATGAAATCTTGCCGAGCGAGTTTTATCTACATCTTTGAAAAACTATATTCAGAATTTGTATAACATAATAACTACTGTGTGCATAGAAATGCACAAATGCTATCGGTAAATCGAAAACTAGTAAAATCCTCGCTCGGCCATTTTCTTTCTAAACTGTACCAATGGTAACCCTAAAGCTCTATACCCACGCAGCGACTCAACTAGCACCGCATACGTGAGTAGGTCACGGGGCACCTCAACTAGCAGCACCCACAGTGACATCTCAAGACATCTCACTGGCTACACAGCAGAATCCTACATCGCATGCATATAGCGAGACAATATCCTGTACACATAGAGCGACTCACATGACTTGACATCCCGACTTCCCGGAGTTAGTGACACACCCCCAAGACCTGCCCATGTGCACGGGATATACCGGCCGGGTCTAATACAATCATCACCACTATAATCTAAGGGTACCAATGACCTTAAAACAAATGCAGTAATTTTCAAATTGTTTCACAAATCGATCATGCAAAAGCATGTCTATGAATATATCAAGATCATAAATCATGTTTATGCATCGAAAGCTCATAAATCATGTTTATGCATCGAAAGCTCATAAAACATACATAGTCATTGTGCGAAAACATAATAACCGAAAAGTAAAAGAAATGGCAGATTTCCACTCACTACCGCTCCGCGCCCAATTTCGCTCCCGATTCCTGCTCCTGTTAACGCTCTCGGTTATCCTCACCTACGCGCCATAAATGACATTTAGAACTAAATCGAATACTAGAATCTCATTTAACTACTAAATGCCCTAATCGGCATACAAAGCCCGGAGGTAAACTACTTCCCGATTTTAGTTACGGAGCCATAATCGAAACTAACTCACCATCCGGCGCCCTGAAAATTATTGAACACCTTATCATTTGATTGGACATACTTGCCCTTCACCTTTCCAACATGGACAATTATGTCCCATTTTCTTCATTTTTGGGTTTTTCATCAACCATATACATTCCATTAACAAAATGCATCATTTACACACAACAATTCAATCAAAACACCACTCAATTCCTAACTTCCCTAAAGTGGCAGAATTTCACCCTAGGGTACAACACATTCCTTTTCTCAATTTCTTGTTCCAATTACAACAAAATCATGCCAATTTCATTCTAAAGCCCTAATTACAATCAATTGAAATCTCTACAACAAAATCACCAAAAACCCTTATTCTCACCTTGCCAATTTCTTCAAATTGATGACTCGTTCAAGCTCCAAACTAGAATTTAACTCAATCTAAGTCAAGAATACACATAAGAACATCAATTAACACATTCTTGAATTCTCACTTATCAAACTCATAAAAGATGCTTTTCTTACCTCTTTTTCTTGAATTTTCACTAATAGAGACTTCAATTGAGCTTAGGGATTGGTTTGTAACCTTAATTTGGCTTGATTACACATGAAAAATCATGAAAAAAAAACTTGAATAGTCACTGTAGCAGCATCCCCTTTGAAGCTCGAATTTCTCTCTTTTTTTTGGCTAAGTGTTGGTTTTGATCTCTCTTCAAATTTCTACACACTTCTAACATATATATAGTGCTCCCTCAATTTACCATTTTGCCCTTCAACTTACTTAAAACTTCTAATTTGCCATTAGTTAAAAACTAATTATGTAATTAGTTCATTTGTAACTATTTAGTTAGAATAGTTCAAAGAACTAACTAGAACTTCCAACTTAAAAATCCATGAGATTTCTTCTAATTGGTCCATTCTCTAATATATGGATTATGTTTCTCAACAAAGGCTTGTTCCATTCATAACCCTTAAATGGAAATTCATGTAGTAAATTAGAATTTTCTTTTCCAAGCCAATAGAGAAAAATTCTAAAAATATTCTAGGGTCGTCCGGCGCACCGATCGAGTGTGAAATTATCAAATTAGGTCTAATATCTCTCACGTGCACTATAAAGGGAATATTTCTAATAGGGTTAAAATTGAGTAACCCTACGGTGTCTTATTTGTTCTATACCGAAATCTAGGCGCCAATACTACTAATAGGGATTGGATATTACAATAATTCTTGAGATTCTTGGATAGCCCCCTCCTGTGATGTCAAAGCCTCTTTCAAGAATGATTGTGCGTTTGTCTATGAATGAGTGATATAAGTTTGAGGCTTCTTCGAAAATAAACTTGTTAGTATCGTGCTTGCAGAAGATGATGCAATTGACTTCTTTGATATCTTGAGTGCGATTGAATACTTGTAACACCAATAATAAGCACTCTGAATATTGATAATAACTACCTCTCAAATTTACAATATATAGCTATGATTGCTAGTAGAGAGCTTCAAGTATAAGCCATTCAAATATCACTTAACTCACTAATTTGAACATTTCTTCACTAGTATTCATGGAAAAAAAATTTGGTTCTTTTTTTGAATCATTAACAATGCATAATAATCATAGTATATCAAGTAAACACACTAATTATGCAATGGCAACCATATAATAAAGAGAAGCAATAAGAAAGAAAATTAGTATAGATAGAAATTTGTACCTTGGAGTAGTGAATGCTAATATAGAGAAGTAATTGGGAGTTGTGATGAATGTGAATGATTGGATGAATTGTGCGTGCTAATGTGGTGTTAATTGAAGTGGGTAATAAATTTTAGTCTAAATGTAGTATGTGGACGTTGTTAATTTGAGTGTAAGATGAAGGATGGGAGGTGTGAGATTAAGAGGATGAGAGTTAGGGTTTATGTAGTGGTTGAGAGAAAGAGGGTGAAGATAGAAAAAAAGGGAGAGGGGAAGTAATAAAAAATTCTCTTGTAGGAGCGCTGCAGTGCTCACAAATACCTAGGCATAATTACGCCTAGGTATCGACAATAGCTATCCAGCACTGTATCGCTGGCTTTCTGTTTTGGGCACCTATGAGTAGGCGTCGCGGCTTCCGCAAGCCTTTCTTTTTTTATTTTTATTTTTTTTCTATGAAGCCTAAAAAAATAATACTCATGAAAGAAAAGAAAAGAAAAAAAATGTATTGAATGAGAAAAAATAATACTAAAAAAAAATTAATAAAATCAAAGCATACTAGACTTGGGTTGCCTCCCAAGAAGTGCTTGGTTTAAGGTCTTTGGCTTGACGTATTGATCCTGTAATTACTCCTGATCCATTAAACATTGACCTTCTGCCAATCTATATATCCTCCATGATAATTCTTGAGGCGTTGGTCATTTACTATAAATGAAGCTTGATTATTTGGATCTCTAATTTCAACCGCTCTATTTAGGTATACTATGATGATTTAAAATAGGCTAGACCATCAAGACTTGAGCTTCCCAAAAAATAACTTTAGCCGTGAATTATAAAGCAACATTAGTTGTCCTTTTTCAAATGAACGCTGAAGTATATTCTTATTATGCCACCATTTTGTCTTTTTCTTGTAAAGCTTAGCATTCTCATATGCTTGTAGATGAAACTCATCTATGGCATTTGGTTGAAGTAACTGTTTCTCACCTGTGGCTTGGAGATCAAAGTTGAGGGCTTTAATGGCCATATACGCTTCGTGTTTTAAAACCAAAAGTAGGTGACACACTTTTTTAAAGATCAAACAAAATGGGGACATACCAATTAGAGTTTTGTAAGCAGTATGATATGCCCATAAATCGTCATCTAAATATAATGTCCAATCCTTTCAGTTTGGTTTAAACATCTTCTCCAAGATGCGTTATATTTTTTGGTTGGAGACTTCAACTTGTCTGCTTGTTTAAGGATGATATGCAGTAGCTGTCTTGTGCTTGACTCCGTATTTTTGTAAGAGGGCTGAAAAATATTTATTGTAGAAATGTGAGCCCTCATCACTTATAGTTACTCTCAGTGTTCCATATCTCATGAATATATTTTTTTGAAGGACCTTATTCACTGTCCTTGCCTCATTTATTGATAATGATACTACCTCTACCCATTTTGAAATGTAATCCATAGCTACAAGTATATATTTGTTGTTGTGAGATGGTATCCTATGAAGTCTATGTTGGGATTTGTGCTTACGTGCCATCCCATAATGTATAAATATATAGTGATTGTATTTATACAATTATTATTTCTAATAAAATCGTTAATATTATTTTTATTAAATGGTAAGATGCTTGTAACGTTTTAGACATTATATGATCTGAAGGAGTTCAGATTTGGTCTAAAAGAGTTTAGACCAGGGCTAAGAGTTAGCAACGCTAATAGTTATAAACACTAAGAGTTAGTGGTACTAAGAGTTAGCAAAATCTAATGAGTTAGAGCCTTGTCTGAAATGGGACAATGACCTGAGAATATATTAGTAATGATATAGCTGCAATGAGTTGCAGATGGTGCTAACAAATGTCATTATGCAAGTATGTTCTCAAATATAATATTCCTGATCTAATTTCATCGATGCGGGTCTATCAGTGAAACCCATTATTATAGATTAGTGTATGTCTATATCTGGATGGTCCAGATGGTTAGTGATAAGGGCAAATTTGTCATATATTTTCTCATGTTTTTATTATTGATATTTTATGATTTTATGAGAATAGATGGCTATTTATGTGCATTATTGTTATTTATAGGGACTTGAACGAAATTTAACGAAAACAGGGACTAAAATGCAAAGTTTTCAAGATTATGAGTCCAGCGCCCCCGCGCCACAAGTATTGTCGCCCCAGCGCTGAAATAATGATCGAAATAAGAAAAAGACCTGCTTAAGTCGCGTCTAGCGCCCCAGCGCCTAATAGTCACCGCGCCAGCGACGCTTCATCGCCCCAGCGATATACACATACCGCGCCAGCGGTGAAGCCGTTTTCATGCAGAGCCCCAGCGCCAAGATCCCACCGCTCCAGCGGTAATAGCTTTTTCACGCGTCGCCCCAACGACAACTTCATAGCGCGCCAGCGGTAGTGCGAGTCCTAGTCCGACGAGAATTGAGATTTTCAAGCTCATATCAATCCCTATATAAAGCCACTCATTCCCAGCCTTCAAGAAAGAATCCAAGACGACCCAAGAGCACCAAGAATACAGAGCACGAGTCTTGGAGAGCAATAGAAGCTTAATTGAAGCAACTTTAGAGAGAGATACAAGACGTTCTTCGGCATCAAGAGTTCCTAGGCAGCGCAATTAAGAGCAATTCGACGTCTATATCGGTTTGCTAATAATTGTATCATGATTTATAATTGTTTTTACTGCTATTCTCTTGTAGCCATGAGCTAAACTTGTTTTCTAGGGTTAATATTTGAACTCAATATGTGCGCTTAAATTGCCATATCTTTTTAATAGTTAATAAACTTAGTCTTTTATTATTTAAATTACTTGTGTTTAATGCTTCAATATATCTGGCCAATATATGGTGAATGAGTTGGTAATATTATTGATAAACTCGGAAGAGGAATCATAATATTTAGACCTAGGTAATTTGATGCATGATTGTAGAGTAACATTTAATGTTGCATATGCAAGTTTCAACTTAGGATAGGAATATACTTAATTGGCATGCATGATCAATAAGACCTAATCTTAATGAATCTTAATTTATTACAAGTACCATAGGAATATAGGTATTTGGTAAATTAAGGTATACTTGCATGACCTTGGAAGAGGCTTGTGAATACATTAGTGTCTTGATCAATAATAAAGACTAAGTGAGTTAAATATTAGAGGATTAATCATTAGAAATATATTGAGGGATAATATTAATCCTAGGTTTTCTTTACGTTGCTATCTTTAAATCTCATTGCATTGTGTTTTTACTTTTATATTTTTCTACATTCATTCTTGAATTTTTATTTTTCTGAATAATTATTAGAAAGACATAATTTTAGTAATTGGTTAATAAGAAGAAACTATCCCTGTGGGTTCGACATCCGACTAATTAGTCTCTTTATTACTTGCATACGATAGTGTATACTTGTACTTAATTTATGATATAGAAATATCGCATCAGTTAGTCTTAGCAAACCATGAGCTTAGTAGGAAGCTCGTATAGAGATGCAGGTATTTAATAAGGACTGGATATTGAACAGACTCACGAAGACATCTAATAGACATCTCATAAAGCCGTCAATGGAAGGTCTTCCGAGTTGAGTAGTATTTGTGGTCCTTTGACCTAAGCGCCACGGTGGGCTTGTAAGTGATCCACCATGCTTTAGTTCCACACATGTCAGAAACCTTTCATGGTCTGACCGCTGGGTGTCGCTAGGTATGGTCTGATGCTCATGGAGTTCGTGTGCGTAGATAAGGGATCCATCAGCTCATATGAGTGGGTTGTATATCCTAATGCTCTGAGATTGTATTTCAGAAAGTCTTGTGGCCGTAAGCATAAACCTCGAAAAAGATATTCCAGAGGAATAAACAATATCACAAAAGTGTTTGTGGATATTGTTTTATGAAATATAAATCTAGAGATAAGTTCGTGGTTGAGCAAATAGAGATTTGACAGTGATGATCTATATCTCTGCTCTTCAAGGATATAAATGATGGAAGGATTATACGAATATGTAATAACCTCAACTTGTATGGTCTAACATGCTAATTTGTAATATCCGTAACGTGTGTGTGGGACATTGTTCACGGACGTATGGAGGAGCTCTATATGACAAATTAGGTATGGACCTAGAGAGTCTCACAATATGAAGTATACTCGTTGTGCACTGGGGTAGCGGATTGGATTGAATAGTTCGATCCAATAAATTTCAGCAAAAGAGAACGATTGTTTAGGGATCCCTCGAATTGTACATTTGTCAAGACTTAATTGTTAAGTACATCACTTAATTAATTAACAAGGGTTGTTAATTAATAGAATATTGATAAATGACAAAATTTGTTCCATGATTTGATTTTACCTTTTTACCATTTAACCATGGTAGTAAAAATTAGTAAGGTAAAAAGTAATTATTCAAAATTATTTTGAATAATTAAATCATATATTATTATTATATTATTAGATAATATTATAATATATATAGATCATGGCATTGTATTTTAATACAATGAGTGGCCTAGATGTTGGCCATTTAATTACCCATTATAATTAAAGTAATTATAATTGTTAGGTAAAGATTAATTTTGGTGGCCATTATTCTAGTGCTTGGTTTAATTAATTCTAAATGGGAGACCAACAATAAAATTGGTGGAGCACTTCATTTTGTTTATTTTGTTTAATCAAAGTGTTGAATAAACAAAATGAATTTTGGCAAAACAATTGATTTTCATTCATTCAGTTTTTGGAGAAGAATTTGGCAATGGCAAGGAAGAGAGGTAAGAGAGAGTTCTTTGAGTTTTATTCTTTCAAGTGTTGAAAAATAAACAAACTTCTCTTCATCTCCTTCTTTAATGGATGGCCAAAATGAATGATATGTAAATGGAGAAAAAGATAATTATTTGGCAAAGAGTTGTTCAAAATAATTATCATGTAGAAATTGTTTCTAAGATTAATATACAAGAGTTGTATGTTAAAGATTTTTAATTTATACAAGAGTTGTATAGAAAATATTTACCATCTTTATTTAAGAAACAAAATTGTATTCAAAAGAGTTTGAATACAAGTGCTGAAAATTCTAACCACTAAGCTACCATTCTAGCTCCGTAATCCCACCAAAAGTTATGGACTAGAATTGTTCAACATATACTTTAAGGTGAGCTCTTCACATGGATTATTGAAGAACTTGAAAATTTTGTAAAGCTACCTTCATTAGGTGAGTATTTTACATTATGTTTTTAGTACAATATTGTTCATCATATATATTTTGTATAATTGTTATACTTATGCATATATGTGATATATGTTGAATTTGTTAAAATGGGTGTATTTTGTAACATGCTTCCGCTGCGCATATGATAATTTTTGAAATTACGCATACACTCGTATAATCACACACTCTATGATAAACACCCAACAGTCTATTCCCTAAACGCCAAAGATTTCAACCTCTAGAATATTCTGCTATGGCATTTCATATCTTTTGGAGATGTTCCCCATCCGTTGACATCGATCACACCTTGCAACAAAAGAATATGCATCTTTAAATAATGTGGGCTAATAAAAACTAGATTGATGTACCTTAGCTACTGTTTTGTCACCCGCAAAATGTCCTCCATAACCGGATGCCTGATAATGGTGTAAGATTTCTTGAGTTTCTTTTGTAAGGACACATCTTCGAAGGATTTTGTCTGCATATGATTTGTAATGGAATGGCTCCTCCCAAAAATAGAATCTTATATTGTGGAGGAACTTCTTCTTTTGCTGAAAAGTCAAATTATGAGGTGTGAAGCCAAAAACTAAATAATTGAAAATCTCAGCATATTAGGGGATCTCATGATGTTGTGTTACAATCAGTTGTTCATTCAAAAATGTTTCATTGATTTAGATCTTCTCTTGGTGTTGATTTGATGCTTCCAAATGAGTAGATGTTCTGTAACTTAGTTTTCAACCCTGTTTCTATCTTTGATCTTCAGATCAAATTCTTGCAGTAGGAGAATCCATCGATTGAGCCTCAATTTAGCATATTTCTTATTGATGAGGTACTTGATTGTTGAGTGATTGGTGAAGACTGTGACCTTGACTCCAATGAGGTAAGTAAGGAACTTGTAAAAAAAATGACTACTGCAAAAAGCTTTTTTTTGTGGTGGTGTAATTTGAATGCACATCATTGAGAGTCTTGCTTGCATAGTCTATTGTGTAAGCAAGACTGTGCAAGACTCAGCGTTGTCCTAGTACAACCCCCACAGCTAAATCCTCTAAATCATACATCACTTCAAAGGGTAAGTCCCAATTTGGAGCTATAATGATCGGTACGGTGGTAAGCTTCTTCAACAATTCAAAAGATTCAAGATATGCATCATCAAAATGAAACTGTACTTCTCTCTATAGTAAGTTGCATACAGGTTTGGAGATCTTGGAGAAATCTTTTATAAATCTTTGATAAAATTCGGCATGATCAAGAAAGCTCCGCACTCCTTTCATATTAGTTAGCGGTGATAACTTCTGATGGTTTCTATCTTTGCTCGATCAACTTCAATACCATAAGCAAAAATTTTATGGCTTAAGACTATGCATTGTTTACAATAAAGTGGTACTTTTCTTAGGTTTGCACTAAATTGATATCTTCACTCAGTTTGAGCACAAATGTTAGATTATCAAGGCATTGATCAAATGAATTTCCAAAAATAGAAAAGTCGTCCATAAATACCTCTATGAAATGCTTTATAATATCTGAAAATATGGCCATAATACAGTGCTAAAAAGTGGTTGGAGCATTGCATAGTCCGTATGGCATCCTCTAGAAGGTGAATGTACCATATGGGCAAATGAACGTGGTATTTTCTTGATCTTCAAGAGCAATTACAATCTGATTATAGCCAGAATATCCATCCAAGAAGTAATAATAATTATGTCTTATTAATCTATTCAGCATTTGATCGATGAAGGGTAAAGGAAAATGATCCTTGCGGGTGGCTTTATTCAGCTTCCGATAGTCTATACACATCCTTTAACCCGTGACAGTCCTAGTAGGGATTAGATCATTATTCTCATTTGCCACTACAGTGATCCCTCATTTTTTTGGTACATATTGCACTAGACTTACCCAAGAGCTATCAGAAATTGGGTAGATAATCCATGCATTTGGCTACTTAATAGTCTCATTCTTTACTACATTTTTCATTACTTGATTTAAGCGCCTTTGCTGATCAATTATAGCCTTGTTCTATTCCTTTAACAAAATTGTATGCATACAGAAAGAGGAACTGATTCCCTTGATGTCAGCAATTGTCCATCACATAGCTCTCTTATGATCTCTTAAGACCCTCAATAATTTTTTTACCTGTGATTCATCAAGTTATGCAAAAACTATGATTGACAAAGTAGAAGATTCACCAATAAATGCATACCTTAAGTGTCTGCATACTTTAAGTGTCTCGGTAGTGGTTTTAACTCTAATTTAGGAGGTTCTTCAACAGAAGGCTTAATGTAAGTTTGCAAGCCTTCTGGTCTATCTAAAGGTTTAGCTCTCATCTTGAATCTTTCAAATCTTGGAGAAAGGCTTAAAGCTTGTAGATACTCTCGAGCTTCACTTATCTCTACCTCAACTCTATTTACCACTGCATCTTTTAGAGAATCTTCAATGTTATTTTAGTTGAAAATATCTTGTACTTCTTTTTCAATAACATCAATGCTCATACATTCCTCTTCCTCACTTGACCCTTTCATGACTTTAAAAACATTAAATGTTACTTCTTCATTTTGTAGCCTCATAGTTAATTTCCTTTTTTGAACATCAATAAAGGTTCTTCCTACAACTAAGAATGGTCTTCTCAGTATGATGGGTATCTAATCATCTCCCATATCCAACACTATGAAGTCTACCAGAAGCTGAACTTGTCAACCTTTACCAAAACATCTTTAATAATGCCCCTTGGATACACGAGTAAGTGGTTTAGCCTCCTCCAAACCTAACTTCTTGTAAACAGATAATAAAATTAGGTTGATGCTGGCACCTAAATTACATACTGCTCTGCCAAAGAATTTCTCCCTGATGGTATATGGTATAGTGAAACTGCCTGGATCTTTCAATTTTGGCAGCAAGTTCTTTTGCAATATTGTACTACATTCTTCAATGAGTGCCACGATTTCATACTCAGTTAAAATCCTTTTCTTTGATAAGATATTTTTTATAAACTTCATATAACTTAGTATTTGTTCCAAAGCATCTACAAAAAGTATGTTAATGTGGAGTTTCTTGAAAACATCTAAAAACTTCAAAAACTGTTTGTCCAACTTCTGTTTCTATAGCCTCTGAGGAAATGTTGGAGGTGGTTGGGGAGGTTGAACTGCAAGTTTCTGTTAAGCTTTACTGTTTGTGTTGCTGCATTTCTTTACTATTTTTTGCATTTTACTGTTGCTGCACATCATGTTTTACAGTAAATTTTGCACTTTTCTACACTTTTGCACTGTTTTCTTCTTTATATTCTGTACTTTTCTCCACTTCTGCATTGTTTGACTGTAACTCTTTTCCACTTCTGAAAGAGATAGCTTTGTATTGTTCCTTATCCCTTCTTGGATTAGTTTCAATGTTGCTTGGTAAAGTCCCTTGAGGTCGATTATTCAGTGCTTTAGCAAGTTGCCCCATTTGAGTCTCTAGAGTTTTCAAAGATGTGGAATGGTTTTGTAAGATAGTATCATTTAACTTCATATACTGCATAAACATATCTGCCAAGGTTGATTTCTTCTTTTGTAAGGGATAAAATTTGGGTGGGTTAAGTTTAAGTTGTTGCCCTTGATTGCCACCCCAAGAAAAATTAGGATGATTCCTCCACCCTGGATTATAATAATTTGAATGTGGATTATTCTGCTGTCTATTATAATTCCCCACATAGTTTGCTAACAGAAGTCACCACATAAGTCATAAGTCGCATTTTAGGTCTTGACAGCATCATAAAATAAAATCTCTTGGTTAAGATGTTGATCTGTGCAGCCAATGCATTGAATACATCAATATAATGAATTTCAGCAACCTTCCTTAGTGTAACTCTTTCAGCAGGCATTGATAACTATTAGATGCCATCTCTTCTAATAACTCATATGCTTCATCTGCAGACTTGTTCATCAGAGCTCATTCAGCAGTGACATCAATAATTGTCCTTAAATGACTTACTAGCCTATTGTAGAATGTCTGGACTAACAACCATTTAGGAATTCCATAATGGAAAAAATACCTTAATATGTCTTTAAATCGCTCCCATGCCTAATATAATGACTCACTTCAATCTGCACAAATGAGGTAATGTTATTCCTCATCTTAGTTGTCTTACCTAGTGGGAAAAACGTTGCTAAGAACTTATATGCTAGGTCATTCCACGTTAATATGGATCCTGATGGTAATGACATCAACCAACTCTTGGCCTTATCCCTCAATGTGAAACGAAATATTTGCAACCTAATGGCATCATCTGAAACCCCGTTGAACTTGAATGTATCGCGAATCTCTATAAAATTCACGATATGCATGTTGGGATCATTATTTGGAGCTCTATAGAATTAAATAGACTTCTTAAGCATCTAAAGAGTACTTGGCATGATCTCAAAGTTGTTTACATTAATAGAGGGGCACCAAATACTAGACTGAATGGCTTTTGTTATAGGAATAACATAACCCCTCAGCGATCTCTGTAAATTAATAGGCTCAAACACTAGATTATTGATTTTGTTATGATTCTCTGTCATATTTTTGTTTTGATGTTATTCTTGTCGAAGTCTCCGAAATGTTCTTTCAATCTCTGGATCAAAAGACATTAAATCTTCGCTCTTGGTTCTTCACATGAACTGTCAAAATAAAAAATAAAAAATGGTAACTAGAACTGAAAAAGAAGAATAATAATAATAAAATAAAATCTAAAATAAAAGTTAGATAGTATGGTATTAGTATCGATCTAAGAATAGATAAAATAGTCCCCAGCAATGATGCCAAAAACTTGTTGTGTGATTTAATATCCTAGTGCAAGTGAACATTTTCGTACCAAGTAATATAGGACCGAGTCTGGATTATAGATCTCACAGCTACTATTGTTTCTATTTCTTCAATCAATTATTAAAATTACTCTATTTTACCTTCATCCAGACTAACTTTTGAGATAGAGTTTAACTAACTATACTACCGCCATCAAATTAAATCTAATTAAATATCACAAGCACTCTAAGATAAAATTAACTACTTTAATAAATAATCTAGGGTTTTGACGTATCCTCTAGTATTTCATTGAATTCTTTAACCCCTTAGTTATTCCCTTACTATCAATTGATTAGCTAGACACTAATTTCATCATGAGCTTCTGCCGACAGTTGAATGATAATATCACATCTTAACAATTACCTATATGACTATAGTAATCCGAATAAGATGCAATTCATTAAGAATAAGTCTAATTAAACCATACATGCCACCTAAGTACATGTCTGTCCTAGATGGAACTTATAGATGTTACCTTATGATCATGTATCAATCTACGCTAGGTTAAACACATGAATCCTTTTGTTAAAGTTATCATGGTTCATAAATAATCAAAATAGTGATCAAGTATAAAGAAAGCATTAAGCATAGATAGATTGAATCAATTAAGGGATATAAGTTCATAACTAAGAGTTTAAAAGATTCAATTACATACTAGGTTTAAGAACGTCTGAGCCTAGATCAAAAGTATTTAGTCCATACTTACAACAAGAGTATCAAAACAAAAATATGAACAAGATCATCTCTTAAAGTTAAGGAAGAAAATAACACAAGTAACGTCTTGAGTTGTTCTCATTTCTCTTGTCTTGAATGCCCAAGAGTTGATTCTTCAATCTTCAATAAATTTACTTTAATCTCTTAACTTGAATGTGTATTCATTGGTTGCATTTTTCTCCTAGCTAAGTCTCTCTATTTTTGCCTCAAAAGAGTGTTTTTGTTGCTATGAGAAACCCTAAGTGCAAGGAGCTTCGAATCCACCTTGAAATTGGAGAGTTGAGAGAAGTATTTAAGCATCGCACATGCATTGTGATGCTAGGGGTTCAGTGTTGCGGCACTAGCCATGAGCAATAAAGAGTGCTAAATCGTCGACGGGAGCCGCAGTGTTGGCTACTGAGTGCTGCGGCTCTCATTCACTGATCTGGACGCTATGGTGCCCAACCACATATTGCTCTACTTTTATCTTTTGAGCGCATCTCGCTTGTTTCTTACTTGAATTGCCCCTAATTTATTCATATATGTCATGTTTTCCTTTATGCACCTATTTAAGATTAAAAACACAAATAAATAGCCAAATATTAATAGATTAAAGCAAAATAGCTAAGTGATAGTTCTAAAATACTATTGCCATTATGCTATTATCATAATGACAATGAGAGCCCTATTGGTGGGGATTAGGTGTGTTTGTATATAAAATTTGATCAAATGAGAATCACCCTCTCCATGAGATAGAGACCTTAAATATAAACAGAAAAATCTCTCTCCATTGGATTAAAGAATATTACATTATGAGATAATATTTTATTTTGATTCACCTTATCACTACGGTGTTAGACGAGTCACGTCGATCTTTTCCTAATATTGCTATAGTGTAAGGGACTTGGTCGGTTGGGTTTGGACTATATCTGACAAGACCCGACCCGAGCCCTCATCGAGAATCGAGGTAGGTCCTGCGATGACATGTGACTAACATACTCTTTACTCATACATATGATACAATAAGGCTACCTGGCTCAACAAAAAGTATACACATGTACTCCAATATATAAAACATATACAAATACACAGACTGAGACACTTATGCAACTATACACGTTGGCCAACCTCAAAATGTGATGACTGTATCACACTGCACAAATACCTGTGACAACCTGGAAAAAAAAAGAAAAAATAGGAAAAAGGGTGAGCTTGTGGCTCAGTGAGTGAATATAATCTGAAAATATTATATACTTTATATGTATTGTATAAGTATAAATCTGTATGATAAAATCATTATGAAACTGTATACTGAGCAGTTAATAAACTTGTACTGAAAGTATGAGCTGTTATAAAATCTGTGCTAAAATTAAATCATAACATAATATTGGGATCTGAAAGCGCAAACTATCATAAAATCTATTATCAAGCTGAATATATGTAACATAGCTCTAGAAACATGTACTACATATATATACTGAAAATCACACCAAACTTGTACCTAGGGGAAAATCTGGTCTAACCTGGCGGAGTAACTCACGCACAGGTAGAGCGGGGGATCTAAGTTGGTCTAACTCGGCAGAATGTTACATCGCTTGGGCAGAGCAAACTAAACTGGTCTAATGCATGCGCAGAGCAACTACTCTAAAGGGGAGGGTACGCATATGGTGGTTCAAAAACTACTACTATATAATATCACGAAAGCATAATTGCTCTAAAATAAACATTTCTGTACTGAACGTAATAATAAATTATACTATAATAAATTTCAAAATATTTTTGAATATACTAATTAGCATAAATATTTATCTGTCTAAAATAAATCATAACTAAATCTGATAATGCGTAATTTAATCACAATTGGCTGTATTAAAAACATATAAAATATATATAGTTATCCACTCACAATGAGCGTTAATCCTGAGCTGGGTCTAGATTCTGAGATCTACCCGCTATCGGCACACCTCCTATATCATAGGGTATAAAAATGAATCATTAGTACCGATATATATTATAAATATTAAAAAATAAATATTCTAATATCGTAAAACTATTACCCGCTAAATCACTGGGTATAAATTTAACTACCCAAACTATTTTCCTGAAATTTCCTATTTATTTTTTCCTTCTTTCTTCTCGGCTTCTTTCCTTTCTCCCTTTCTTTTTCTTTCTTTTCTTCTTCTTTTCTTTTTCTTCTTTCTTTTATCTCGGCTTTCTCCTCTTTCTTTCTTTCTCTGTTTCAACTTTCTTCTTCTTAACCCAAAAAGAACAAACAATATGCTTAATATATATACGGCGGCCACCACTTCAACTTCTTCTCTCTCTCTTTTCTTTTTTCTTTTTTATTTCTGCCACCAAGCTTTATATATATACTACACGTGTATTACAATATCAATTAAACATGAAATAAGGCAAAGATATGCAAATATATTGCCCACTATTGCTACAGCATGAGGGTAGTATCGGTAACACATATTTGATTATTGACAAGATTATCTGGAATACACTTATCCAATATTATTATAGCATGAAGATAAGGTGTATTTAGGATCAAGTTGTAAGAGTTGCAATTACCAAGTGTTGTCTACTTGTTGGGTTTACAAAGGCTAACATTTTTATCGCGTGAGGCCCGAGTAAATTTCAATAGGATTTACTTTTCACTGTATAGTTTAAATGAGTTTAAACTATCGCTTTTCTGTTCGAGAGATTATTAGGATTATGTAAAGTAGTGAGAAAGCATTTTAAATTAAAAATATATAATTGTTATACCCATGATTTAAAATATTTTATTAGTAATTTAATGACCATTCAACTTACATTCCTCGTTATTTTTGGCCTGTCCAATATAATGGCCACTACGAACCAGTTGGTGTGCATAGTTGATACAGTCTAACTCAAGGATACTAGAAATTACTCCGACCGACATATGAATCTAAAAAATGTTTTAAATTTAGAAAAATCTTGGGTTTATGGTTGATCCGTGTTTTCCATAAGATATTTATGATAACACTTCTCTAGAGGATTGAATAGAGAGGGTGTGACCTTCTTTGTTCAAGGTGCTTCATCTTTTACTCAAAGTATATCTTGTGAGACCAGATGTGTGAGGAGAAGAAGATAAGGTAAGTACCTAGGATAAATCCTTAGAGGCAACTTTATCTAAAGATCAACAAGAGAGCAAAGCAGATGGAAAGTGTGTCCATTGCAGTAAGGTTCGGTATTAAAAATCTCACTACCCTAAAAGCCTTATAATTGTTAGGAAGACTCCTACAAGTTTGTATTTGACAAACATAGACATTTCTATGGCATATGATGCTAGTTCAAGTTAGGTATGAAATACCGTATGTCCTTTTTATATCTGCAATATGTTACAGGGATTGAGAGAAACTAGAATGCAACAGCTTGTAGAAGTAAAGTTAAGAGTAAGAAATGGTGATTTCTTGTAGGTCCAATTTGTTGGACATCTTGACTTACTTCTTATATGCAATACAATAGTTATATTGCCTAATAGGTATGGGATATCCAAAACATTATTTGATACATTGTGTCCTTTCCTATACTTGGCAGTGAAGGATATCATATGAATATTAGGAATAGTTTTTTATGTTCATGTGATATGAAAAATGTTTTATTAGTTGAATGTCAGTTAATAAATTGATATTATATATAATTAGAAATGTCAATAGATTGAAATCTTTAAATTGATACGGAACTATGGTATGCGAGTAGGTCATATAGGCGTGAGACGCCTAACCCATCTAGTTAAGGATGGTTGGATATTTAATCTTACCATAAAAACTTAACCAGTTTATGAATAATGCATTTACAGAGATAACCAAACATACCAGAATGTACGTCACATCCCTTCAATTAAATCGAGATAATGAGTACATTAATAGTGAGCTTTCCATTTATTTAAATGAGAATAAGATTCTCACTCATTATAGTCCACCGAGTACTCTACAACATAATATTGATTAGAAGAAGAGGAATCAAACTTTATCAGATATGATCTGATCGATAATGAGAGTTACCAATTTATAACTAAGAGAATCTGCTCCAAAGACAACTGCTTATTAAACAGAGTTCCATCAAAAGATGATCCTTCCATTTTGTATGTGATATAAAAATGAAGGAAGCCGTATCTTAAATATGTTAAGACTTGGGTTATCTTACTAATGTAAGAGTAATGTAGCAGGGTATTTTTTTTTTTGTAAAAGTTATTCAGCAGGATAAATATAGCACCCAAGAGGTATAAGTATCGGTTCATTGTATTTCCTGTGAATACAATAAGATGCTAGTTCTGTGATTCAGAGAAGCGAAGTATATTCATTTCTCAATGCACTACTATTTTAGAGGAAAAGTTTCTCATGTATCGTGTGAATTATACAAAGATTGAGCTTGGTGAAGTCAATCTAGAAATCAATGAACCAAGGATGGAAACTCAGGCTCAATTAAGCAGTGGCCTTTTAGCACACTCTCCAAAAGGGTCAAAATGATTTCTAGGTCACCTTTTAGGTATGTTTGATGCTTGAAGGTGAACTTGGCTTTTTCTTGGTAAAAGGAAATAATCCTTTAACTTATAGGAAGAAGATGTTAGACATCAATTTGAGAAACAGCTAGAAGCCATGAAAACAAAAATTCACTCAATGCATCAGAATCAAGTTTGTGACTTGGTTAAGCTACTCGTGGAAATTATACTCATGGGTTGTAAAAGGTTTACAAAAGGTAGTAGAAGCCAAGTGGAAGGTAGAGACCTTCTAAGCCTTATATTGGTTCTAAAAAGGTAATCTTCAATGATCTGGGATCAATCAAGAGGAAACCTTTGGACAAGTACTGATGCTAAAGTCTACTAGAAATTTTATTAGCTATTGCTGCATATTATAACTTTGAGGTTTGACAGATGGATGTAAAGATGGCATTCCAAAATGGACACCTCGAGTAAGAGATATTCATGGAACAGCCTGAAGGTTCTATGTCTAGCCAGACTTCTGGTCTGCTATGCAGGTTGAAGAAGTCAATTTATGGGCTTAAATAAGCCTCCCGATGCTGAAATCATTGTTTTAATGAGATAATCAGATTGTCTAGTTTTATAAAAAAATGATGAGGAAGCTTATATGCATGAGAGGCCAGTAGGAGAATAGTAGTCTTCTTGATGCTCTTTGTTGATAATATACTTATCATTGGGAATAAAGTCAATATATTATAGTCGGTCAAAAGTAACTCCTAAGAATCTCTCATTTAAGGATTTATAAGAGGCTTTCTTTATACTAGATTTAAAGCTTTATAGAGATAGAGCTAGAAAGCTGATAGGACTCTCCCAAATCAATTTACATCAATAGCATCTTAAAAATGTACAATTTTCTTAATAGTAAATTAATTAACATATCTTTTAGACATGGTGTTCATCTTTTGAGAAGAGTGTCTCTTCAGACAGAAGATGAGAGAGTTAGAGTATCTGAGGTACCAGATACATCAGCTCTTGAGAACTTGATGTATGCTATGATATGTTTGAGACTTAATATCAATTTAGCTATAAGAGTTATGAGCTAATTTTAGTCTAATTCAGAAGACCGCCATTTGATGGTAGTTAAACATATCCTGAGGTACCTTGAGGGTATAAAGGATACGTTTCTTATATATGGAGAAAGTGACTTATAAGTGAGAATATGCATACAGTCAAACATTTTGGTTTGACCTAGATGATATCCTTCACTGCCAAGTACAGGAAAGAACACAATGTGTCAAATAATGTTTTGGATATCCCATACCTATTAGGCAATACAACTATTGTATTGCATATAAGAAGTAAGTCAAGATGTCCAACAAATTGGACCTACAAGAAATCACCATTTCTTACTCTTAACTTTACTTCTCACCATTTCTCACTGGCTATCCAGCGGAATTCTACATCGCATACATATAGATAAACAATATCCTGTACATATAGGGCGACTCACATGACTCAACATCCCGACTTCCCGGAGTTAGTGACACACCCCCAGGACCTGCCCATGTACACGGGATATACCGGTCGAGTCTAATACAATCATCACCACTATAATCTGAGGGTACCAATGGCCTTTAAAACAAATGCAGAAATTTTAAAACTGTTACTCAAATCGAACATGTAAAAGCATGTCTACGAATATATATCAAGATTATAAATCATGTTTATGCATCGAAAGCTCATAAAACATACATATTCATTATGTGAAAACATAATAAAAGAAAAACAAAAGAAATGGCAAATTTTCACTCACAACTGCTCCGTGCTCAATTTCGCTCCCGATCTGCTCCAGTTACCGCTCTCGGTTATCTTCACCTACGCGCCATAAATGACATTTAGAATCAAATCAAATGCTAGAATCTTATTTAACTACTAAACGCCCTAATTGGCATACAAAGCTCAGATGCATACTACTTCCCGATTTTTATTTACGGAGCCATTTAATCTAATCTAACTCACTATCCGGCGCCCTGAAAATTATTGAACGACTTATAACTTGGTTGGACATAATTGCCTTTCACGTTTCCAAAATGGACAATTTGTCCCATTTTCTTCATTTTTGGTTTTTCCATCAACTATATACATTCAATTTACAATATGCACCATTTACACACAACCACTCAATCCCTAACTTCCCTAAAGTGGCAAAATTTCACCCTAGATTCCAACACATTCCTTTTCTCAATTTCTTATTCCAATTAAAACAAAATCAAGCCAATTTTATTCTAAAGCCCTAATTACAATTGATTGAAATCTCTACATCAAAATCACCAAAAACCCTAATTCTTACCTTGCTAATTTCTTCAAAATGATGACTCCTTCAAGCTCCACACTAGAATTCAACTCAATCTAAACCAATAATACATACAAGAATATCAATTAAAGCATTATTGAAAGCTCACTTATCAAACTCATAAAACAATGCTTTTCTTACCTCTCTTTCTTGAATTTTTACTAATAGAGACTTCAATTGAGCTTAGGGCCGGTATGTAACCTTATTTTGGGTTGATTAAGCATGAAAAATCATGAAACAAAAACTTGAAAGGTCACTATAGCAGCACCACCCTTCAAGCTCAATTTTGCTCTCTTTTGCTCCAAGTGTTTGCTTTTTGATCACTTAAAATTTCTACACACTTCCAACATATATATATATATAGTGCTCTCTCAATTTATCATTTTTCCATTTGATAAGGGCAAAATTGTCATATATTTTCTCATATTTTTATTATTGATATTTTATTGTTTTATAAAATAGATGGCTATTTATGTGTTTTATTGTTATTTATAAGGACTTGAACAAAATTTAAAGAATTTGAGTCCAGGGACTAAAATGCAAAGTTTTCAAAATATGAGTCCAGCGCCATAAAATTATCGCCCCAGCGCTAGAATAGTGATCGAAATAAGAAAAATGACTTGTTAAAGTCGCATCTGGTGCCCTAGCGCTAAACAGTCACCGCACCAGCGACGAGACAGTGCCTCAGCGCTATAAACCCACCGCTCCAGCAGTAAAGGCTTTTTTACGCAGCGCCCCAGCGGTAGCGCGAGTTCTAATCCGACGAGAATTGAGATTTTCAAGCTCAAATCAATCCCTATAAAAAGCGACTCGTTCCCAGCCTTCAAAAAGAATCCAAGACAAACCTAGAGCACCAAAAATATAGAGCACGAGTCTTGGAGAGTAATAGGAGTTTAATTGAAGCAACCATAGAGAGAAACTCAAGGCGTTCTTCGACATCAAGAGAATCTAGAGCAACATCAATCAAGAGCAATTCAACGTCTACATCGGTTTGCAATTGATTGTATCATGTTTTATTTTTATTTTTACTGCTATTCTTTTGTAGCCATGAGCTAAACTTATTTTCTAGGGTTAATACTTGAACTCAATATGTGCGCTTAATTGCCATATCTTTTTAATATTTAATAAACTTAGTCCTTTATTATTTAAATTACTTGTGTTTAATGCTTCAATATATCTGGCCAATATATGGTGAATAGTTGGTAATATTATTGATAAACTCGGAAGAGGAATCATAATATTTAGACCTAGGTAATTTGATGCATGATTGTAGAGTAACATTCAATGTTGCATATGCAAGTTTCAATTTAGGATAGGAATATACCTAATTGGCATGTATGATCAATAAGACCTAATCTTAATGAATCTTAATTTATTACAAGTACCATAGGAATATAGCTATTTGGTAAATTAAAGTATACTTGCATGACCTTGGAAGAGGCTTGTGAATACATTAGTGTTTTGATCAATAACATAGACTAAGGGAGTTAAATATTAGAAGATTAATCATTAGAAAGCATATTGAGAGATAGTATTAATCCTAGGTTCTCTCTATGTTGCTATCTCCCTATTCTCTTTGCATTGTGTTTTTATATTTTTTACATTTATTCTTAGATTTTTATTTTTCTGAATAATTATTAGAAAGACATAATTTTAGTAATTGATTTAAAGGAAGAAATTATCCTTGTGGGTTTGACATCCGACTAATTAGTCTCTTTATTACTTGCATACAATAGTGTATACTTGCACTTAATTTTATGATATAGAAATATCGCATCACCCTTCAACTTACTTAAAATTACTAATTTGCCATTAGTTGAAAATTAATTATGTAATTAGTTCATTTGTAACTATCTAGTTAGAATAGTCCAAATAACTAATTAGAATTTTCAACTTGGCAATCCATGAGATTTCTTCTAATTGGTCCATTCTCTAATATGTGGATTATGTTTCTCAATAAAGACTTGTTCCATACATCACCCTTAAATGGAAATTGATGTAGTAAAGCAGAATTTCCTTTTCTAAGCCAATAGAGAAAAATTCTAAAAATATATTATGGTTGTCCGGCGCTCCGATCAAGTGTGAAATTACCAAATTAGGTCTAATATCTCTCACGCGCACTATAAAGAAAATATTTCTAATAGGGTTAAAATTGAGTAACCCTACGGTATCTTATTTGCTTTATACCGAAATCTAAGCGTCAATGCTACTAATAGGGATTGGGTATTACAGATAATCCCCTTCCTATAATCCCCCAGATGGGCCTTGCCACATTTATTACACCTTAGAAAATTCTTTCAACTCTCTTTAGTGCTTTGGGATCCGGCTGATGGTTACTGAATGGAAGCTTGGCTAGATTGAGCTCATTGGCTTAGTTTCTGACTACTAGACCATGTAAATCTCTCCTCTGTTCGAGTGAATTTACTAGGTCTTTCTCGAGAGCCACTTGACAAACCTCTTTTCTGGCCACGTAATTTCGGTTTAGGGATGGCCGTTATGCTTCTTTCAACCCGAGTTGCAACTTCCACCAATGCTCCATACTGAGCGCGTGCTGCCAATACCACGTATGCTTTGATTCGAGGATTCAGACCTATTGAAAACCGATTAGCCTTCTATTCTTTATTATCAGTTATAAAGGGAACAGGACGAAGGAGCTCTGAAAAATTTCTTCTTATACTCTCCCACCGGAGAGAGCCTTGTTCCAGCTTGAAGAACTCTTATATCTTTCCATCTTTATAACTTTTGGGGTAGAACTTATTAAAAAATTCCTCTTTGAAAAGTTCCTAAGACACCCTATGATAGGACCCGACCTGAGACACTCTATAGTAGATCCCAGCGCCCTGCCGGGCACCCCAACAGAAGTTTCTTAGAATATAACTGAGTAAGATAAGAAATTCTGCGAGAAGAAACCCTTTTTAGTTCCTGCTATTACTGAGAGAATCTTGTAATATACATGAAAACGACATCTTAATTTTTAAAGAAAAACGGGCAGAGTTTCCCATGTTTTTCAAAAAATTCATATAAAAGCTGTAAAGAAATTTCACTTCTATCTCAAATACTTCTCAATACTACCAATTCAGACCTCCGGTCTTTTCCAAAACCAAATCCAACACAACTTAATAGTTTCATTTAAATCACAAAATAAGCATACTCATAAAAAGTAAAAACAATCATCACAATGTCGAAATCTTTCTTGTTGGTTCAAAACATGAATACAAATATACATGCCAACAACTACTATACAAAAAGAAAAGGGTGCTATTTAGCACATTTACATATACAAAAATAATCTTCAGATTTGGCCCACTACGCGATAATAGGAGAATCAGCACCTTGCGTATTGAGACCTGTACTTGGGAATGGGGTTTAAAACAATATAAAACACAAACGAGTGAGCTAAAGGAGCTAAGTGAGTGTAATTAAGATTTCAAATAAAATAACACCATGCATAGATAGTAAATTCTAAAGTACATGCATAACTCATGCTTCTAAAAAGGATGTAAAACTGTAAAACAGTTTCTAATGCATATGCTGATGAAATCTTGTCGAGCGGATTTTATCTACAACTTTAGAAAATAATATCCAAAATTAGTATAACACAATAACTGTCATATGTATATAAATGCATAAATGCTATCGGTAAATCGAAAACTAGTAAAGTCCTCACTTGGCCATTTTCTTTCTAAATTGTACTAATGGTAACCTTAAAGCTCTATACTCTCTCAGCGACTTAACTAGCACCACACACGTGAGTATGTCACTTGGCTACTCAACTAGCAGCACTCACAGTGGCAACTTAAGATATCTCATTGGCTATGCAGCAAAATTCTACATTGCATACATATAGTAAGACAATACCTCGTATACATAAAGCGACTTACATGACTCGACATCCCGACTTCCCGGAGTTAGTGACACACCCCTGTGACTTGCCCATGTGCACGGGATATACCAGCCAAATCTAATACAATCACCACCACTATAATCTGAGGGTACCAATAGCCTTTAAAACGAATATAGAAATTTTAAAACTATTTCTTAAACCGAACATGTAAATGCATATCTATGAATATATGTCAAAATCATAAATCATGTTTATGCATTGAAAGCTCATAAAACATACATTTTCATTATGTGGATACATAATAAACGAAAGAAAAGAAATGACAAATTTTCACTCACAACCGCTCCGTGCTAAATTTTGCTCCGGATTTCTACTCCCGTTACCGCTCTCAGTTTTCGTCACCTACGCGCCATAAATGACGTTTAGAACAAAATCGAATGCTAGAATCTTATTTAAATACTAAACGCCCTAATCGGCATATAAAGCCCGAATGCATACTACTTCCCAATTTTCATTTACGGAGTCATTTAATCTAATCTAACTCACCACCTGGCGCCTTGAAAATTATTAAACGCCTTATAACGTTTTTGGACATAATTGCCCTTCACCTTTTTAAAATGGACAATTATGTCCCATTTTCTTCATTTTTGGTTTTCCATCAACCATATACATTCAACATACATAAAACACCATTTACACACAACAACTCAATCAAAATACAACTCAATCCCTAACTTCCCTAAAGTGGTAGAATTTCACCCTATGTTCCAACACATTTCGTTTCTCAATTTATTGTTCCAATTACATCAAAATCAAGCCAATTTCATTCTAATTTGCTAATTACAACCAATTGAATTCTCTACATTCAAATCACCCAAAACCTTAATTCTTACCTTGCCAATTTCTTCAAATTAATGAGTCCTTCAAGCTCCACACTAGAATTCAACTTAATTTAAATCATGAATACACACAAGAACATCAATTGAAATAATCTTAAAAGCTCACTTATAAATCTGACAAAATAATACTTTTCTTACCTCTTTTTCTAGAATTTTCACTAATGGAGGCTTCAATTGAGCTTAGGAATTGGTATGTAACCTTATTTTGGCTTGATTAAGCATGAAAAATCATATTAAAAAAACTTGAAAGGTCACTGTAGCAGCACCACTCTTCTAGCTTGATTTTGCTCTCTTTTTGCTCTAAGTGTTTGCTTTTTGTTCTCTTGAAAAATCTACACACTTCCAACATATATATAGTTATCCACCGGTTGACCAATTTGCCCCTCAGTTTACTCTAAATTACTAATTTTCCATTAGTTGGAAGCTAAGTATGTAATTAGTTCATTTGTAAGTATCTAGTTAGAATAGTCCAAATAAGTAATTAGAATTTTCAACTTGGCAATCCATGAGATTTCTTCTAATTGGTCTATTCTCTAATATATGGATTATGTTTCTCAACAAAAGCTTATTCCATACATACCTTTAAATGAAAATTCATGTAGTAAAGCAGAATTTTCTTTTCTAAGGCAATAGAAAAAAATTCCTAAAACTATTCTAGGGTCATCCAACATTTTAATCGAGTGTGAAATTATCAAATTAGGTCTAATATCTCTCACGCGTACTATAAAGAAAATATTTCTAATAGGGTTAAAATCGGGTAACCCTACAGTGTCTTTATTACTCTAGGTGCCAATACTACTAATAGGGATTGGATATTACACCCTATTAGTAATCCTTCTTTGCAAGGCCTTTCACCAATCTTTAGCTCCTTCCTTCAATAGAAATGTGGAGTATACCACTATCTATTCTTCAATACACTATAACCTAAAACATTTCTTCATTATTCTCTAACCAGGATGGGGCTCTCTCGGGGTCTCCTGTACTTTCATAAGGCTTAGTGCCCAATTTCTTGGCGGCTCAATGGACACTCCTATCTCTTTCAGCTGCTGGATTGCTGCTGCTAGTATCTGGGCCATTTGAGCTACTTTCAGGTTTCAAACCCTCTGGCTCGGTAGAATGAGATCACTTAGGAGGGGTCTGAGGCATAAGAACATTTACCGACTCATTCCCCTGTTCCTCTTCAGATGCAAGAGCCTTCACAACTATTCTCTTAATACGTGGGCCTCCATGACGATGCATATTTTCTATGAATTTAATGATGCAAATGATTATCAAATGCATAGAATTCAGTTTGCTAAACTTAGAAAAATATGCATGCAATTTCAAGAATCTCGTTCTAAAAATAAACTATTTAACTAAAACTTCAAAAATCGTGCTCTGATACCACTCAGACAGGACCCACCCCAAGACCCTCTACTGTAGGTCCTAAAGCCCTGCCAGGCACCTCGATGGAAGTTCCTCAGAAATTAACTAAGTAAGTTGAGAAATTTCGCGAGGCGAACCCCTTTTTAGTTCTTGCTATTATTGAGAAAATATTGGCATATACATAAAAATGACATCTTAATTTTTAAAAAAAAAATAGGCAAAGTTTTTCCTATTTTTTTTAAAATTCAGTACAAAACCTACAAAGAATTACACTTCTTTTTCAAACCTTTCTCAACACCACCAAATTGGATCTTCGGTCCTTTTCAAAATCAATCAAACTCAACTTAATAATTTCATTAAGATTATAAATTGGAATACTGATAAAGAAGTGAAACAATCATCAAAATATCAAAATCTCTATTTATTAGTTCAAAACGTACATACAAATATACATGCTTATAACTACTATGCAGAAGCAAAGGGTGCTATTTAGCACATTTACATATACAAAAATGATCTTCAAATTTGGCCCACTAACTGGCTATAGGAGAATCAGCAGCTTGTATACTGAGACCTACACCTACACCTACACCTGGGAAGGGGGTTTAGAAAATATAAAACATAAAATGAGTGAGCTAAAGGTGCTCAGTGAGTGCATTTAAGATTTCAAAAAAAAAAAAGAACATCATGCATAGATAGTAAATTCTAAAAGACATGCATAAATTATGCTTCTAAAACTGATATAAAGCTGTAAAGCGGTTTCTAACATCATATGCCAATGAAATCTTGCCGAACGGGTTTTATTTACATCTTTAGAAACTAATATCCAAAATTTGCACTACATAATAACTACCATATGCATATAAATGCATAAAATGCTATCGGTATATCGCAAACCAGTAAAGTCCTCGCTCAGCCATTTTCTTTTTAATTTGTATCAATGGTAACCTTAAAGCTCTATACTCACGCAACGACTCAACAAGCACCGTACACGTGAGTAGGTCACGGGACACCTCAACTAGTAGCACCCATAGTGACATCTCAAGACACTTACTGGCTATGCAACGAAAGCCTACATCATATACATATAGCGAGATAATACTCTGTACACATAGAGCGACTCACATGACTCGATATCCCGACTTCCCAGAGTTAGTGACACACCCCCAATAACTTGCCCATGTGTACGGGATATACCGACCGGGTCTAATACAATCACCACTACTATAATCTGAGGGTACCCATAGCCTTTGAAACGGTTGCAGTAATTTTAAAACTGTTTCTTAAATCAAACATGTAAAAGCATATCTATAGATATATATAAAGATCATAAATCATGTTTACGTGTTAAAAGCACATAAAACATACATTTTCATTATGTGAAAATATAATAAATGAAATATAAAAGAAATGACAGATTTTCACTCACAACCGTTCTGCGCTTAATTTCGCTCCAGTTTCCTGCTCCTGTTACCGTTCTCTGTTTTCTTCACCTACGCGCCTTAAATGACATTTAGAACTAATTCAAACACTAGAATCTCATCTAACTATTAAACTTTCTAATCAGCATACAAAGCTCGAATGGATACTACTTTCTGATTTTCATTTACGGAGTCATTTAATCTAATCTAACTCACCATCCAGTGCCCTGAAAATTATTAAGCACCTTATAACTTGGTTGGACATAATTGTCCTTCACCTTTCCAAAATGGATAATTATATCCCATTTTCAGGATACTTTTCCAACAACCAAATACATTTAATTTACATAAAACACCATTTGTACATCACAATTCAACCAAAACACAACTTAATCCTAACTTCCCTAAAGTGGAAGAATTTCACTCTATGTTCCAACACATTTCTTTTCTCAATTTCGTGTTCCAATTACATTAAAATCAAGCAAATTTCATTTTAATACTCTAATTACAATCAATTGAAATCTCTACATTCAAATCACCAAAACCCTAATTTTTACTTTGCTAATTTCTTTAAATTGATGACTCCTTCAAGCTCCATACTAGAATTCAATTCAATCTAAACCAAGAATACACATAAGAACATTAATTGAAGCAATTGTAAAGGTTCACTTATAAATCTCACAAAACAATGCTTTTCTTACCTCTTTTTCTTGGATTTTCACTAATGGAGGCTTCAATTGAGCTTAGGAACTTATACTTGACCTTCTTGTAGCTTGATTAAACACGACAAATCACGAAAAAAAAACTTGAAATGTCACCGTAGCATCTCCTCCCTCACTTGCACAAGTTTGCTCTCTCTTTTGCTCTAAGTGTTTGCTTTTACTCTCTTGAAAAATTTATACACTTCTACCATATATATAGTGCTCCCTCTATTGACAAATTTGCCCTTCAACTTACTCTAAATTTTTAATTTGCCATTGGTTGGAAACTAAGTATGTAATTAGTTACTTTTTAACTATCTAGTTGAATAGTCGAAGGAACTAACTAGAATTCCCAACTTGGCAATCCATGAGATTATTTCTAATTGGTCCATTCTCTAATATATGGATTGTGTTTCTCAACAAAGGCTTGTTCTGTGCATAAACCTTAAATGGAAACTTTTAAATTTTCTTTTAAGGCTTGTTATGTAGTAAATTAGAATTTTCTTTTCCAAGCTAATAGAGAAATATTTTAAAAATATTATAGGGTCGTTCGACGCTCCGACTGAGTGTGAAATTATCAAATTAGGTCAAATATCTCTTACGCGCACTATAAAAAAAATTTCTAATAGGCTTAAAATCGGATAACTCTATGGTGTCTTTATTACTCTATATCGATATCAAGGCACCTCGAAGCTGTTCTCGGCCACCACTAGTCTGTCTCGGAGTTGGTAGTCTATCTTCTTGTTTGCCACTAGCTCCATCATTTGGGCAATCTCTCATGTAGTGGCCCTCTTGACCATACTTATAACAATCGATAGTCCCCTTCCTACAATCCCCTAGATGGGCCTTACTACATTTATTACACACCATCAAATTCTTTCAACTCTCTTTAATGCTTCAAGATCCGGCCGATGGTTGCAAAATAAAAGCTTGGCTAAATTGAGCTCCTTGGCTTGGTTTTCAACTACTGGACCATGAAGATCTCTCTTTTGTTCGTGTGAGTTTACTCCATCCTCCTCGAAAACCATCTGACCAACCTCTTTTCTGGCCCTGCTATTTTTGTTTGGGGATGTTCGCCATACTTTTTTCAACTTGAGTTGCAGCTTCCACCAATGCTCCATACTGAGTGTGGGCTGTTGATACCACGTACGCCCTGATCCGAGGATTAAGACCCACTACAAACCAGTTAGCCTTCTGCTCCTCATTATCAGCTATAAAGGAAACGGTATGGAGGAGCTCTGAAAACTTCTTCACGTACTCTGCCACCGAGAGGGAACCTTGTTTAAGCTTGAAGAACTCTTTTATCTTTGCATCTTTATAACTTTTGGGGTAGAACTTATTTAGAAATTCCTCTTTGAAAATCGCCCAAGATACCCCATCGGCATTTCTCCTTTGCAAGGCCTTCCACCAATCTTTCGCTCCTTCCTTCAATAGAAAAGCGGAGTATACCACCATCTGTTCCTTCATACATCCCATAACTTAAAAAATTTCTTCATTGTTCTCTAACCAAGGTAGGGCTCTCTTGAGGTCTCATATACCATCATAACACTTAGCGCCCAATTTTTTAGCGCACTCAATGGACACTTTGGTCTCTCTCAGCTGCTGGATTGCTGCTGCTAGTATCTGGGCCATCTGAGCTATATTCACGTTTCCACCCTCTGGCTCAGTAGGTTGAGATGATTTATGATAGGGTTGAGGCGTAGGAACATTTACCGACTCATTCTCCTGGTCTTCTTCAGATGCAAAAGCCTCTGCAGCTGCTCTCTTAGTGAGTGGGCTTCTAGACGATGTATAGTTTCTATAAAAGTAGTGATGAAATGATTATCAAATGCATAGAATTCAATTGACTATACTTAGAAAATTATGCAAGCAATTTCAAGATTCTCATTCTAAAAATGATCTTTTTAACTAAAACTTCAAAAACCGTGCTCTGATACCACTATGACAGAACCCATCTCGAGACCCTCTACTATAGGTCCTAGCGGCCCTGCTGGGCACCTCAACGAAAATTCCTCAGAATTTAACTTGGTGAGTGATGCGATAATTCTATATCATAAAATTAAGTGCAAGTATACACTATCGTATGCAAGTAATAAAGGACTAAATAAGTCGGATGTCGAACCCACAGGGATAATTGTTTCTTTTTAACCAATTATTAAAATTATATCTTCCTAATAATTATTCAGATAAATAAAAACCTAAGAATGAATGTAGAAAATATAAAAGTAAAAACACAATGCGAAGAGAATAGGAAGATAGCAATGTAGAGAAAACCTAGGATTAATATTATCCCTCAATATGCTTTTTAATGATTAATCATCTAATATTTAACTCACTTAGTCTTTATTATTGATCAAGACACTAATGTATTCACAAGCCTCTTCCAAGGTCATGCAAGTATACCCTAATTTACCAAATACCTATATTCCTATGGTACTTGTAATAAACTAAGATTCATTAAGATTAGGTCTTATTGATCATACATGCCAATTAGGTATATTCCTATCCTAAATTGAAACTTGCATATGCAACATTGAATGTTACTCTACAATCATGCATCAAATTATCTAGGTCTAAATATATTGATTCCTCTTCCGAGTTTATCAAAATATTACCAATTCATTCACCATATATTGGCCAGATATATTGAAGCATTAAACACAAGTAATTTAAATAATAAATGACTAAGTTTATTAAATACTAAAGAATATGGCAATTTAAGCGCACATATTGAGTTCAAATATTAACCCTAGAAAATAAGTTAGCTCATGGCTACAAGAGAACAGCAGTAAAAATAATTATAAATCATGATACAATTATTAGCAAACTAATATAGACGTCGAATTGCTCTTAATTGCGCTGCCTAGGAACTCTTGATGCCGAAGAACGTCTTGTATCTCTCTCTAAAGTTGCTTCAATTAAGCTCCAATTGCTCTCCAAGACTTGTGCTCTGTATTCTTGGTGCTCTTGGGTCGTCTTGGATTGATTCTTGAAGGCTGGGAACGAGTGGTTTTATATAGGGATTGATATGAGCTTGAAAATCTCAATTATCGTCGGACTAGGACTCGCACTACCGCTGGCGCGCTATGCATCTGTCGCTGGGGCGACGCGTGAAAAAGCTATTACCGCTGGAGCGGTGGAATCTTGGCACTGGGGCGCTGCATGAAAACGGCTTCACCGCTGGCGCGGTATGTTGATAGTGCTGAGGCGATGGATCATCGCGGGCGTGGTGACTCTTAGGCACTGGGGCGCTAGACGCGACTTAAGCAGGTCGTTTTTCTTATTTCGATCACTATTTTAGCGCTGGGGCGACAATTTCGTTCAAGTCCCTATAAATAACAATAATGCACATAAATAGCCATCTATTCTCATAAAATCATAAAATATCAATAATAAAAACATGAGAAAATATATGACAAATTTGCCATTATCAGTGAGTTGAGAAATTCTGCGAGGCGAACCCCTTTTTAGTTCTTACTATTACTGAGAAAATCTGGTAATATACATGAAAACGACATCTTAATTTTAAAAAAAAAAACGGGCAGAGTTTTCCCTATTTTTCTGAAAATTCAAATAAAACATTCAAAGAAATTTCACTTCTATTTCAAATACCTTTCAATACTACTAAATTTGGACCTCCGATCCTTTCCGAATAAAATCCAACATAACTCAATAGTCTCAATTAAATCACAAAATGAGCATACTTATAAAAAGTAAAAACAATCATCATATTATCGAAATCTCTTCTTGTTGGTTTAAAAGATACATACAAATATACATGACAACAACTACTATGCAGAAAGTAAAGGGTGCTATTTAGCATATTTACATATACAAAAATGATCTTCAGATTTGGTCCACTACTCAGCAATAGGAGAATCAGCAACCTGCGTACCGAGACCTGCACCTGGAAGGGGATTTAGAAAACATAAAACACAAAACAAGTGAGTTAAAGAAGCTCAGTGAGTGCAATTAATATCTTAAATAAAATAACATTATGCTTAGATAGTAAATTCTAACTACATGCATAAATCATGCTTCTAAAATTGATGTAAAGCTATAAAACGATTTGTAACATCATATGCTAATAAAATCTTTCCGAGTGGGTTTTATCTAAATCTTTGAAAAACAATCTCCAAAATCTATATAACACAATAACTGTCATATGCATATAAATGCATAAAATGCTATTGGTGAATTAAAAACTAGTAAAGTCCTCGCTCGGCCATTTTCTTGCTAAACTGTACCAATGGTAACTTTAAAGCTCTATACTCACTCAACGACTCAACTAGCACCGCACACGTGAGTAGGTCACTTGGCAACTCAACTAGCAGCACTCACAGTGACATCTCAAGTATCTCATTGCCTATGCAGTAAAATCCTACATCACATATATATAGCGAGATAATACCTCATACACATAGAGCGACTTACATGACTCGACATTCTGACTTCTCAGAGTTAGTGACCAGCCGGATCTAATACAATTACCACCACTATAATCTAAGGGTACCAATAGCCTTTAAAACGAATGCAAAAATTTTAAACTATTTCTTAAACGAAATATGTAAATGCATATCTATGGATATATATTAAAATCATAAATCATATTTATGCATTGAAAACTCATAAAATATACATTTTCATTATGAGGAAACATAATAAACAAAATATAAAAAAATGGCAAATTTTCACCCACAACTGCTCCGCTCTCAATTTCGCTCCGAATTTCTACTCCCGTTACCGCTCTCTGTTTTTGTCACCTACGTGCCATAAATGACATTTAGAACCAAATCAAATGCAAGAATCTCATTTAACTACTTAACGCCTTAATCGGCAGACAAAGCCCGGATGCATACTACATCCCAATTTTAATTTACGGAGTCATTTAATCTAATCTAACTCACCACCCGGCGCCTTAAAAATTAGTAAACGCCTTATAACTTATTTGGACATAATTGCCCCTTCACCTTTTTAAAATGGAAAATTATGTCCTATTTTCTTTATTTTTGGTTTTCCATCAACCATATACATTCAACATACATAAAACACCATTTACACACAACAACTCAATCAAAACACAACTCAATCCCTAACTTCCCTAAAGTGGCAGAATTTCACCCTATGTTCCAAAACATTTCTTTTCTCAATTTATTGTTCTAATTACATCAAAATCAAGCCAATTTCATTCTAATTTGCTAATTACAACCAATTGAATTCTCTACATTCAAATTACCCAAAACCTTAATTCTTACCTTGCCAATTTCTTCAAATTAATGAGTTCTTCAAGCTCCACACTAGAATTCAACTTAATTTAAACCATTAATACATACAAGAACATCAATTGAAACAATCTTAAAAGCTCACTTATAAATCTCACAAAAGAATACTTTTCTTACCTCTTTTTCTTGAATTTCCACTAATGGATGCTTCAATTGAGCTTAGGAATTGGTATGTAACCTTATTTTTGGCTTGATTAAGCATGAAAAATCATGAAAAACACTGACATGTCACTGTAGCAGCACCTCATTTACCTTGAAAGATTTTAGTCTCTCTTTTGCTCTAAGTATTTGCTTTTTGTTCTCTTGAAAAAACTACACATTTTCAACATATATATAGTGCTCCCTCAGTTGACCATTTTGCCCCTCAACTTACTCTAAATTACTAATTTATTATTAGTTGAAAACTAAGTATGTAATTGGCTCCTTTGTAACTATCTAGTTAGAATAGTCCATGGAACTAACTAGAATTCCCAACTTGGCAATCCATGAGATTATTTCTAATTAGTCCATTCTCTAATATATAGATTATGTTTCTCAACAAAGGCTTGTTCCATACATAACCCTTAAATGAAAATTCATGTAGTAAATTTGAATTTCCTTTTCCAAGCTAATGGAGAAAATTTTCAAAAATATTCTAGGGTCATATGACACTCTGATCGAGTGTGAAATTACCAAATTAGGTCTAATATCTCTCATGCGCACCATAAAAGAAATATTTTTAGTTGGGTTAAAATCGAGTAACCTTACGGTGCCTTTGTTGCTCTATACAAAAATCTAGGCGTCAATACTAATAGGAATTGAATATTACACTTCCCTTCTCCCAGTGAGGTAGGGTGGAGCCCTTGTCTATGGAGGTCATGGGTAGTTAGTTCATGCTGTCAGGGACTATGGAAGCCGTCAAGGAGTTTGAGAGACTGAAGCCTTAAGAGGTGGAAGAAGTACAAGTCCTTACCCTCTACGTGAGCCAGTACAGGTCTTCAGGCCCCACGGCAGGGTATAGATAACTTTATTAAATGAGGGCCCACACTTGATAATGACCCCCTTTGTCTTGATTCCTACGAGATAGGGGGACCTAGCCTATATAATCACTATCATGTAGGAGATAGAAAGATACATCTATCCTACCTAATGGCTCGAGTATTTATGATGAACACTTTCACGGATATACGACTCTTTCTCTTTTTTTTTGTCTTATCTTTTTGTTTTTTTGGTGCCTTGTAACACTAACTCAATTTCATTTGCAGTCCGCATTTGCTTTCTCTTAGTTCTGAACTAATATCCTTAACATGGTGGCACGTGCCTAACAGGTCTAGGAAAACCTTCATAAGGCAAGGTAAAAGGTGCAGCAAGCCAGGAAAGAGACTGAGCAAGAGCACAAAAAGGGGCATAAATTGCTCTAACAGATTGAGGACCTTAAGACAGGTTGAGCCAAGGCCAAGAGTAGGGTATCCAAGCTTGAGCGCTAAAAGAACTTACTAGAGCAAGAGATGGTGAACTCAATGGCTTTAGTTAAAAATCGTGTCACTGCGCTGGTCAAGTAGAACGATGAGCTTGAGAGACAGCTCGTTGTGGCCCATAAAAAAGGGGGTTGATCGAGCAAATTAGACCTGACCTGGCTAGCTGAGTTGAAGAATTACAATGTTCTTGGTTAACTAGATATACCGATGGATTCTATCAATGGGTAATTGAGGGATTTCACAGGTCGATTGGCCTCTTTGAGGAGAGCTACCTCGAGATTGACCTACATTGTTGTAGGATATGGTCTCTGGTAGGCAAGGGCTTAAGATTGAGACTTCATAGGTTTAGGATGCTGATGCCTCAGGTTAAGCTCAACCTACTGAAGCTGTTGTTATTATTCATGCTTTAATTTTAGTGGCTTCTTAGGAATCGGCAGTCCAGCAAGCAAGTTCTGCTTTCAGCCCTTTAAAAGCTCTTACTCAGGTGATCTAAGCAAGGATCTTTAGACCAACCTCTCACCCTTATGATAGGGAGCTTATACGTGATTGCTATTTAAGAGGGTGGTCATACTAACAATCTGAGGTCTTATGACAGCCCCTACTACTTCGATTTTTTTTTCTTGCTTAAGTATTTTATTTTTATTTTTTATACTCTAAATTATAATGTTCCTTTATTTTGAATGAATGATGTTTTTTTAATTTGCCCATGTATTTTTGTTATAGTTTCTTTTTGCTCTCTTACTCTTGTTATATGTTATATTTTGAAGATGTCTCGACTTACTTGTGTTGATGAATTTTATCTATGAATTTCCTTTGCATGAAAGTAGAGTTTGATAGATAGATAGTGATAGAATGATGTTGAGACAGGAAAAGAAGTCCTGTTCAGACCTTAGAGCATGTTGAATATACATATGTAAATAATGGGACAACCCCCTTTGAGTACTGCACCTTCTAATGGATGACCTCAAAGAGTGTTGAACCCTGTTGCGCTGATCTAGGTAACCTCTTTGAATGCCTCACCCCTAAGGGATAACCTCAAAGAGTGTTGAATCTCTTTGAACGGGTCTGAGTAACCACTTTAAATGCCACACCCTTTAAGAGATAACCTCAAAGAGCGTTGGACACCCTTGAGCTAGTTTGGGTAACCTATTTGAGTGCCACACCCCCTAAGGGATAACCTTAAAGAGTATTGAACCTCTTTGAGGTGGTTTAGGTAACCTCTTTGAATGGCACACCCTTTAAGGGATAACCTCAAATAGTGTTGACTTGACCCCTTCCTTTTTGATATGAGTAACTTCTTTAAGTGCCCCCTCATCTTTTAAGGGATAACCTTAAAGATTGTTGACGTTTATTCTTAGAGAAAATAAGATAATAAACTAGTTTCTTGGACAATGTTTATACAACAAACTACCAAAGGAACTCAATATATGAGGCCTAAAATCATAAGCCAAAAAAGCCTAATGAGGACTTGAATAAATAAGACTAAAAAAATAAGTGTCGATCAATAAACGTCCTCGCACCTAAGCACCTTCTATAAGTAGGCTAGAACAGTAATCTACAAGCTACCCTATTCAGGCAAACTCCTAAAAAAGAGAAGGCTGTTAGAGTTGGTACTTACATACCATTCAAATTATTGTATGAATATTTATTTATTTAATATTTATGTAGTGAGCATTTCAAATAAATCATAACATAATTGATTATATACTACCAAACTTCTAACTTTTCAAACATTATAAATCTAACAGAGTTTATATCTGATCTAAGAGAGTTTAGGCCAGTGCTAAGAGTTAGCATTATAATGAGTTAAAAATTTATTTAAAATAGAGAAAAAAGCCTAGGAATATATTAGTAGTGACATAGTTATAAGGAGTTGCAAATGATACTAAGAAATGTCATTATGCAGTATGTTCTTAAAAATATTATTCTTGATCTATAGTTGTCAACACGAGACGATTGTATTTCTTCTAAATCAGTGTGTCTCTATATTTGGATTGTCCAGGCGGTTAGCCTTAGTAGACCGTAGGCTTAGTAAAAGCTCATATAGGTAAATAAGTATTCTGTTAGGATTGGATACTGAACAGACTCTTGAAGACCTCTAATAAACATCCAATAAAGCCATCAATGGAGGGTCTTCTTGAGTTGAGTAGTATTCGCGATCCTTTGACCAGAGCATTATGGTGGGCTTGTGAGTGATCCAATATACTTTAATTCAGTACATGTTAGAGACCTTTCATGTTCTAACCTTTAGGTGTCATTAGGTATGGTCTAATGCTCATGAAGCCCGGTGTACATAGATACAGGATCCGTTAGCTCATATAGGGTGAGTTATATATTCTAATACTCTGAGAATGTAATTCAAGAAGTATTATGGCCATAAGCAAAAATCTCGAAAAAGAGTTTTTTTGTAAGGTTAAATAATATCAAAAAGAAGTATATGGAAATTGTTTATAGAAATACAAATCTGGTGATAAGTTCATGGTCGAGCATATAGAGATTTAATGATGATGATCTATATCTCTGCTATTTTAAGATATAGGTGATGGAGGAATTATATAGATATGGTTGATGAAAGAGCCCACCCAAATTCCTGTGCAAGGTATTGTCTACTCTAGGGTTCACGCACGTGTCCTTCCCTTTCACGATTTTGTCCTTTATAGGCAGAACGCATCACCATCACTAAATAGGTGCCTTATAAGGGTAGGGGAAATTTTTTCGTATAAGGCATACACTTTGGACGAGTCTGTATGATGTGGAATTTGGTTCTTTACAATAACCTCCCCCATCAACCATTAAAATAAAGTCGTCTTCGGCTCTAATTCCAAATAAAAGAGCCCATCAAAATCCCTATGGAAGGTATTATCTCTTTTGGGGTTCATGCACGTGTCTTTCCTCTTTACGGTTTTGTGCTTTACAGGTGGAACACATCGCCATCCCCAAATGGCGCCTTACAAGGGTGGGGGAGATTTTTCCTTATAAGGCCTACACTTTGGACGAGTCTGCCTAATGTGGAATTTGGGTCGCTATAGTTGACCTTAGTTGTTACTAGAAACCATTGCTCACTTATTGAACAGAGTTCTATCAAAGACCATTTCTACTACTCCCTATAAAATATGGACTAGAAGGAAACCAAGTCTTAAGTATGTTAAAATTTGGGGTTGTTTTACTTACGTAAAAGTTATGCAACGGGATAAACTTGCATCTAAATGATGCAAGTATCGATTTATTAGATATCCTAAACATTCTATATGATATCAGTTCTATGACCAAAAGGAATGAAATGTGTTCATTGCTCATAACGTCACTTTTCTTGAGAAATAGTTTCTTAAGAATCGTGATGATTGTAGAAGGATTGAACTTGATAAAGTCAATCCAAAAATTAATTAATAGATGATAGACCTCAAGCTCAATCGAGTGAGATACATTTGACACACCTTGTACGTAGGTTGGAAAAGCTGTCAAGGATATTTGTAAGGTATGGAATGATACCTAAAGAAGCCATTGAGATACTTTTAGTTGGAGGAAAAAAATTCTTTGACTTATAGAGAAAGGATGTTTGACATCAACTCAGAAAAATGGCAAGAAGCCATGAAATTCAAAATTGACTCTATTTGACAAGACCCGACCCGAGACCCTCTACTATAGATCCTAGCGGCCCTGTCGGGCACCCCAACGAAAGTTTCTCCGAACCTAACTGGGTATGTTTAGAAATTCTGTAAGGCGAACCCCTTTTGAATTCTTGTTACTACTAAGAAGATCTAGTAATATACATGAAAACGACATCTTAATTTTAAAAACAAACAGACAGAGTTTCCCCTGTTTTTCAAAAAATCCATATAAACCTGCAAAGAAAGTTCACTTCTAATTCCAACATATCTCAATTCTACCAATTTGGACCTCCGGTCCTTTCCAAATCAAATCCAACACAACTCAATTATTTTGTGTAAATCACAAAATAAGCATAATCATAAAAAGTAAAAACGATCATCATAAATTGGAAATCTCTTCTTCTTGATTCAGCACATACTTACAAATATACATGCCTACAACTATTATGCATAAAGTAAAGAGTGCTATTAGCACATTTACATGTACAAAAATTATCTTTAGATTCGGCCCACTACTCGGCAATAGGAGAATCAGCAGCTTGCGTTCCGAGACCTGCACCTGGGAAAGGGGTTTAAAAACACAAAACATAAAATGGGTGAGCTAAAGGAGCTCAGTAAGTGTAAATGAGATTTCAATTACAAGAACATTATACAAAGATAGCAATTTTTAATGTTCATGCAGAAATTATGCTTCTAAAACGGATGTAAAACTGTAAAATGGTTTCTAATATCATATACTAATGAAATCTTGCCGAGCAATTTTATCTACATCTTTGGAAAACTATAATTAGAATCTTCACAACATAATAACTGCTGTGTGCATATAAATGCATAAATGCTATCGGTAAATCAAAAACTAGTAAAATCCTCGCTCGGCTATTTTCTTTCTAAATTGTACCAATGGTAGCCCTAAAGCTCTATACCCACGCAGCGACTCAACTAGCACCGCATACGTGAGTTGGTCACGGGGCACCTTAACTAGCAGCATCCACAGTGACATCTCAAGACATCTCACTGGCTATGCAGCGAAATCCTACCTCGCATGCATATAGTGAGACAATATCCCGTACACATAGAGCGACTCACATGACTCGACATCCCGACTTCCCGGAGTTAGTGACACACCCCAAGACCTACCCATGTGCACGGGATATACCGGCCGGGTCTAATACAATCATCACCACTATAATCTGAAGGTACCAATGGCCTTAAAAACGAATGCAGAAATTTTAAAACGGTTTCACAAATCGATCATGTAAAAGCATGTCTATGAATATATCAAGATCATAAATCATGTTTATGCATCGAAAGCTCATAAAACATACATAGTCATTGTGCAAAAACATAATAACCAAAAAGTAAAAGAAATGACAGGTTTCCACTCACAACCGCTCCACGCTCAATTTCGCTCTCGATTCCTGCTCCCGTTAACGCTCTCGGTTATCTTCACCTACGCGCCATAAATGACATTTAGAACCAAATCGAACACTAGAATCTCATTTAACTACTAAATTCCCTAATCGGCATACCAAGCCCGGAGGTAAACTACTTCCCGATTTTAGTTACGGAGCTATAATCGAAACTAACTCACCATCTGGCGCCCTGAAATTTATTGAACACCTTATAATTTGATTGGACATACTTGCCCTTCACCTTTCTAACATGGACAATTATGTCTCATTTTCTTCATTTTTGGGTTTTTCCATCAACCATATACATTCAATTCATAATATGCATCATTTACACACAATAATTCAATCAAAACACCACTCAATTCCTAACTTCCCTAAAGTGGCAGAATTTAACCCTAGGCTCCAACACATTCCTTTTCTCAATTTCTTGTTCCAATTACAACAAAATCATGCCAATTTCATTCTAAAGCCCTAATTACAACCAATTGAAATCTCTACAACAAAATCACCAAAAACCCTAATTCTCACCTTGCCAATTTCTTCAAATTGATGACTCCTTCAAGCTCCACACTAGAATTAATCTCAATCTAAGCCAAGAATACACATAAGAACATCAATTAACACATTCTTGAATTCTCACTTATCAAACTCATAAAAGATGCTTTTCTTACCTCATTGTCTTGAATTTCTACTAATAGAGACTTCAATTGAGCTTAAGGATTGGTTTGTAACCTTAATTTGGCTTGATTACACATGAAAATCATGAAAAAAAAAGCTTGAATAGTCACTGTAGCAGCACCCCCCTTTGAAGCTCGAATTTCTCTCTTTTTTTTGGCTAAGTGTTAGTTTTGATTTCTCTTCAAATTTCTACACACTTCTAACATATATATAGTGCTCCCTCAATTGACCATTTTGCCCTTCAACTTACTTAAAACTTCTAATTTGCCATTAGTTAAAAACTAATTATGTAATTAGTTCATTTGTAACTATTTAGTTAGAATAGTTCAAAGAACTAACTAGAACTTCCAACTTGGCAATCCATGAGATTTCTTCTAATTGGTCCATTCTCTAATATATGGATTATGTTTCTCAACAAAGGCTTGTTCCATACATAACACTTAAATGGAAATTCATGTAGTAAATTAGAATTTTCTTTTCCAAGCCAATAGAGAAAAATTCTAAAAATATTATAGGGTCGTCCGGCACACCGATCGAGTGTAAAATTACCAAATTAGGTCTAATATCTCTCACGTGCACTATAAAAAAAATATTTCTAATAGGGTTAAAATCGAGTAACCCTACGGTGTCTTATTTATTCTATACCAAAATCTAGGCGCCAATACTACTAATAGGGATTGGATATTACACTATTCATGACAATCAAGTCTGGAACTTGGTTAAACGTTCTAAAGAAATTATTCCTATTAGATGTAAAAAGGTTTACAAGTAGAAGTATAGGCTTGATGAAAAAGTAGAGACCTTCCAAGCCTGATGCGATAATTCTATATCTTATAATTAAGCGTAAGTATAAGTTATTGTAACAAGTAATAAAGGGAATTAATAAGTTGGATGTCGAACCCACATAGATGATTTCTACATTTTAACCAAGTACTAAAATTATATCCTTCTAATAATTATTTAGAAAAATAAAAATCTAAGAATGAATGTAAAAAATATAAAAGTAAAAACACAATGCAAAGAGAATTAGGTGATAGCAATATAGAGAAAACCTAGGATTAATACTATCCCTCAATATGCTTTCTAATGATTAATCTATAATATCTAACTCCCTTAGTATTTGTTATTGATGAAGACACTAATGTATTTATAACCCTCTTCTAAGGTCATGCAAGTATATCTTAATTTACCAAATACCTATATTCCTATGGTATTTGTAATAAATTAAGATTCATTAAGATTAAGTCTTATTGATCATATATGCCAATTAGGTATATTCCTATCCTAAATTGAAACTTGCATATGCAACATTGAATGTTACTCTACAATCATGCATCAAATTACCTAGGTCTAAATGATTTCTCTTCTGAGTTTATCAAAATATTACCAATTCATTCACCATTTATTGACAAGATAAATTGAAGTATTAAGATCAAGTAATTTAAATAACAAAGGACTAAGTTTATTAAATTTTAAAAAGATATGGTAATTAAGTACACATATTGAGTTCAAGTATTAACCCTAGAAAATAAATTTAGTTCATGACTACAAAAGAACAATAGTAAAAATAATAATAAATCATGATACAATTAATAGCAAACAGATATAGATGTCGAATTTGTCTTGATTGTACTGCCTAAGAAACTCTTGATGTCAAAGAACGCCTTGAATCTCTCTCTAAGGTTGCTTCAATTAAACTTCTATTACTCTCTAACACTTCTGCTCTATATTCTAAGTGTTCTTAAATTGCTCTAGGGGTGATTTTTAAAGTCTGGGGTCGAGTGGACTTTTATAAGGGTTGATATTAGCTTGAAAATTTCAATTCTCATCGGACTATGACTCACATTATTGCTGGGGCGCTAAGTGCTGTCGCTTAGGGTGCTACGTGTAATAAGCCTCATCAATGGAGCTGTAGAATGTTGGCGCTGGCACATTGGCCTGCCGTTGGCATGATGAAGGTCTGGCGTTGGGGTGCCAGTCGCGACTTAAACAGGTTGTCTTTTCTGATTTTCTTATTTCAATCACTGGTCCAGTGTTGAGGTGAAAATCCTTGTGGCGCTAAGTCGATGGACTCATATTTTGAAAACATTGCATTTTAGTCCTTATTTTTACTGTATTTGTATCCTTTCTTTAAATTCCGTTTAAGTCTCTATAAATAACAATAAAGCACATAAATAGCCATCTATTCTCATAAAATCATAAAATATTAAAATAAAAAGATGAACAAATATATGACAAATATTCCCTTATCAAAGCCCGGCTGGTTTCAAAAGGTTATACTCAACAATTTCTCATTGATTATGAGAAAACCTTTTCACCAGTAGCCCTGCTAAAGTTGGTTAGAATTTTGTTGGCTATTGTAGGATATTATGATTTTGAGATCTGGAAGATGATGTAAAGATAGTTTTCCTAAATGGATATCTCGAGGAAGAGATATTTATGGTGCAGTCTGAAGGTTTTTACATCTAACCTAACTTCTAATCTAGTGTGTAGATTGAAGAAGTTCATTTATAGATTTAAGTAGGCTTCTTGAAGCTATAATCTTTGTTTTTATGAAGTAATCAGAGGGCATAGTTTCATAAAAAAAAAAATGAAAAAGGAAGTATGTATGTATAAAAAGGTTAGTGGGAGCATGATTATCTTTCTTGTCCTTTATGTGGATGACATACTTATTATTAGAAATGATATTGGTATATTATAGTTAGTCAAGAGTTATTTGAGTAAGAACTACTCGATGAAGGATTTGGGAGTGTCTTTTTATATATTAGGCATAAAACTTTATAGAGATGACCTAGTAGGTTGATAGGACTTTTTCAATCTTCATACATAAAAAATGATCTTGAAAGGTATAACTTTAGTAACTATATGATAGTTAATGTATATTTGAAACATGACATTCATCTTTTTAGAAAGATGCGTTCTCAGAAGGAAGATAAAAGGTTTAAAATATCTAACATATTATATGCATCAACTATATGTAGCTTGATGTCTGCCATGTTACACAATAAACCTGACATTAGTATAACCATAAGTGTTACGAGATGGTATTAGTCTAATCTAAGCAGCAACCATTGGATGGCTGTGAAACATATCCTAAAATACCTTAAGGGTACAAAAGATAAGTTTTTAATTTATAAAGAAAATGACATACAAGTGAAGGGATATACTAATTTAGACTTCTTGTTTGATCCGAATGATAGAAAGTCTACATCTAAATACATTTTTCTTCTAAATGGCACCACAATCAATTGGAAAAGTGTCAAGTAGTTATCCACAGCCGATTCTGCCATTGAGACAGAATATATTAGAACTTCAGAAGCTGCAAAGAAAGCGATATGGATTTGTAATTTTATCTCAAAGCTTAGAATAGTGCCAACTTCAGTGCAGCCTATCGTACTATTTGCTCAAGTCAATGCATCCTATCCAAAAACAGGGTAATTGCTCAAGTCAAGAAGCCAATGGCATACTAGAAGTCTAAGCATGTGAAAAGAAAATACTATATAATTAAAAAATCTTGGCAATAGGACTAATAATTTATAGAGTAGATTCTATAGATAATGTTGCGAACCCACTCACTAAGGCCTTAACTCTTTGGGTATTTCAGAAATACATAGAGTTAATGAACATTAGATATCGTCGTGAATGACACTAGAGTAAGTAGGTTGGGAGTAGTATCAACGTGCCATTCCAATTGATGTATGAATATTTATTTATTTAATATTTATGTAATGAACATTTTTATTAAATCATTAATAAATAATTATATTGTAATAAGCTTGTAACTTTTCAGATAATGTAGATTTAAAAGAGTTTAGATCTAATTTAAAGGAATTAAGGTCAATGCAAAAAGTTAGCATTCTAAGGAGTTAGAACCTTATCTTAAATAATGACAAAGATTGGAGAATATATTAGTAGTGATATAATTGTAAAAAATTGAGAATGGTGCTAAGAAATTCTATTATTTCTAATTTGGTTTTTCTTTTTTCTTTTAATTAAATATCCTACTTAATGGACCATAATTGGGAAATCCTTTGAAGAATTTTGTTAAATATAATAGTAAAAACATTGAATTCAAATAAATTTTTATTCATTTGTGTATTACAATGCAATTAGACACAAAAAGATGTTTATACATATGTGCACGAAAGTAAATACTAATGGTAACAAATAAAACCCTATAACCATACTATAACACAACAATGTTAAACACAATTCATACAATTTCTCCTCTGCTTATTATTGTTAAATATAATCATATCAACATCCAAAATATTACAAAAATACATAATTATGAATTAACATTGTACATGAATAAAACAATGCAATAATTAAAGAATAGGTTACTGAAAACATACCCGTTTGAGCTATTACCATTGATTGGTCATTGCATCAGATTAAAAGCTAGTCTTAACTCTCTATGATCTAGATTGACAACTTTCTAGGCTCGTAACAGAAAAGAACATATTTTTATAAAATGTAATTCTAGATTACAAAAGGAACCTAGCATTTATACATAATATTAGTTTCCAACTAGGCCCTCCTATAACGGGTTTCAATGAGACCCAAAAGCCTAAACTTATCACTCAACTGAATTTTTACACAAAGGTAGCCCAATTTACATGCAATTATTAATTTATTAGACTGATTAATTAATAGAAAACCTACTAATCCGCTTTTATAAAACAAAAAAAATCAATTAATGTTAGCCTATATTTAATATAAAAAAATCAGCATTCTCCCAATTGGGCTATATATTGATTTTTGAGTGTTTATTAAATTCAATTTTGAAAACAAGACTTACAAGTTAATAATAGAAAAATTATGCTTTGTGACCACACCTTTTAAAAGAAATGATAGTCTATAAGTATTATCTTGATAATCTTATCCAGTCCAACATGATCTTAATATTGGACTTTGATGATCTATTTGTTAATCTCAACAATATATGACCCTTCATAATCATGAATACTAATAATCACATGGACATGGATCATAAACTAGTAATATAATAAGAAACCAATGCCAACATGTGATCATTATCTATAGGCATTGTTTCTAATCGGTCCTTGTTACAATTTCTCAAGAAAATGAAATTATAACTGCAATTTCTTAATCAAAATAAAATTGCCTAACTTCAACAAGTCATATGTCACCAATAGTTCAACATGAGATCTAAAAAAAATTATATTTAACATCCAAAAGTATACAACGGTAATACTTAAGGCACTTCTTAAGATACTATATCATTTATTCAATTCAGAATATAATACTTATATTCATTTATCCAACTTTAGCAAGCACTGAAAGTGAAATCAAATTCCTTTTAAATGAAGATACACATAAAGTCTGATTCTAGGTATCGCATATAGTCTTGATTTATCTAAATGAAGATGGTAGAGTGTTGAGAGTTTTATGTATAATAAACCTAGGAATGGGAATGTCTTGTGCCTTCAGTCTAATTTGAATGAGATCTGTTTTCAAAATAAATTCCCACACCCCTTTCTCATTAATATATCTTATCTTTATGAACTTATCCATCAAATACCCAACTTCGATGTTATCAAATATTTGATATATGTTTCCTATAGCGGTGAGAAATGTTTTAGCATTGTTGCTCTCAGGTATTCCTCCAATGAGATACTTAGTAATTAACCTTTTGATTACTATGAGACTTAATAGGTTTGATCTTTCCCATTTGTATAGTGAGCTTTCTAAGCTCAGATGGTCTTATTAGGGGCTCGCGGAGGTTCATCTTTACATAAGGCCATATCTATTTCCATTATTACAAAACAAAAACTCTATATTCGATCTTTATCTCTTATAGTTTAACTTATTTGAAATCTTAATTGTAGCATTATTGTTGTTCACAGCAAAAAAGACTGTATCTCAAAAAATGAAACTAGATAATTATAGGCAATAGATAAAATATTCACATAGGCATAAGCAATTCAATATAGACAAGAATTATTTCTATTATTATAAACTCCCTTTTAGGAAGAGTATATAATAAACAACCATCCTTTGAGCATGAAGATAAAAAAAATAATGAGAATTTATAAATCTAAAAATCCAACCCATTTAAGCAGATCGACCTTTAAACATACATATTTCTTTCAATAATAAAAAAATAAATAATCCTTCAAAATTTATTGTGTTTAGGAAAATAAAGTTTTTAGAATATTTATCTCATACAACCATGCTATTTATATTAATTTGCACAATAATACCCTTTAGGCAGGCTATTGTACATATCAATCTAAATATTTCTCCATTAGCAAAATAGGAATCAAAAAAAAAAAATTTCAAACTTTTATGGTTAAACCACTTTTGGTGAAATAACCTCAATAATTCACAAGCAGCATTCCAAAATTAGGAAAACTAAATAATATTGCCTAATACAACAGTGCATATTAATGATATATATATATATATATGCATGTGATTAAATAAAATGAAGTATGTCATAAAATGTACTTTCAATGATCAACAATCAATTATAGTAGCATAAATCTAAACAATTTTGTACTACAATTTAAAACTAATTATTGTACTAGTTTATGTAACCAAACTACCGAGGAGAGTTTACTAGAAAAAGTTTCATTCTAGGAGAGTGAACACTAAACAAGTAACAATTAGTTAAAAAATATTTTTCATCTTTAAAACATAAAATAAATTATATTAAAAATAGAGAGTGCAAAATAGAGCATAACAAAAATACGAGTTGAAAAGGGCCTTTAGTGGGCCTGCATACGCCTGGCCTATGTGTTGGCCTTGCAAGCTCAGCTAAAGTCATAAAAAATCTCTAGTCGTGCAGGTCGCTAATGTGCAACCAGGTCTTTTGACCTAGTTCTGACTCATGACCTTAAAGCACCATTAAATCATGTATTTTTAGTCAAATTTGGTAAATCACTTCAATTCTAACATGTCTAGAGCTTTTAATTTCTAAAATAACAAGTTAAAAACATGGTAAATTCAAAAGAACAAGATTTGAATTTTTACCTTTAATGGCCAACTCAAATTTTTATGATTTCATAATAACTGAGTAGAAATCTTATATAGGTTTTGATCTTTATGCAACTCGAATTTTTTCTTGAATAATTAATTACACAAAACTCTCTCAATCTTGAAGAAGAAATTTAGGTTTTCCTAGAGTTATATGTTCATGGCTGAAATTTAAAGTTTGAAATTCTCACAAATTACATAACTAAATTACACAATTGAGACAAATAAAAGCCCTATATTTTCACGATCAATCAAAAACTAAATATATATGAAATTATGAATATAAGATTTGGCCGAAAATAATAAAATAATATAAAAATATTTCTTTCAATTTTCAATTGTAAATCCTAAATCATATATATTGGCTTTGATATCACTGTTAAATGTAATCCTATCGACATTCATAATGTTATAAAACTATGTAATTATGGATTAACATCATACATGAATAAAAAGACGCAACAATTGAACAAAAACATACCCATTTGAGTTATTATTATTAATTGATCGTTGCAGTGGATTAAAAGTCTGTCTTCCTCTCTATAATCTAAATTCATAGTTTTGGTGGCTCTCAATTGAAAAGAATATATTATTATAAAAAAAATAAATTTAAATTAAAGAGGGACCTAACATTTATACGTAATATTGATTTTTCATTGGACCATCCTATAATAAGCATCAATGAATCCAAAAGTTTATATTTACAACTCAATTGAGTTTTTACATAAAAATTATTATACTCCAATTTAAAATTAATCATTAATTTATTTAACTGATTAATTAATGAGCTACCAATTAATTTATTTCTACAGAACAAAAGATTCAATTAACAATTATTGCTCCCATGAAGTGAAAAAATAGTTGCTGCTCCCATAGATGCAATGATGGAAGTGGAGAATTGTTTTAAATAAAAAATGGCTGCTGCTGCAAATAATGGGAATTCTTAAAGGTTCTTTATACGATCTTTCCAGAATCACGTGAAAAATAGGAAACATAAATTGTTTATTGTCTTTCAATAGATCGTGCAAAAAATTATAAAACATTCTTCTGAAATTTTATCAAGAAAATTTTCAATTATTTTGGTGTCAGCAATCACCATGTAAACTTCTAGAGAGAACTTCTTGATCGTTGATTGAAACCGTGAGCTGGCATCTTGGTCTAAATTTAAGATTTGGTGATCTGTCCTTTTCGATTTTGTTTTAAAGATGAGTTATTGTAATCGTGACGTGTATCATGCACTGAATTCATAGTGAAACATACCATGGTCATTGGTTGCATCCAATTTTTGTCATCTCATTCAAGCCAATGAGACAAACACAATTTCTATTTGGCTCATTATTGCTTCCATAAAGTCAAAAATGATTGCTGCTCCTGTGACGCAATGAACGTGGTCAAGAATGGTCCAAATCCTAGCCGGCTTGGCGTTGCACTCTTATCACTCTCACACAGAGTTCTTGTCCACTACCGAGAAGTAACTGTTGGGGCAGTCATCCGAATTTTAATTATTGTAATTTGTTGTATAAACTTTGAGAAGATTATATCGTCGTCCAACTTACCATAGTATTTCTCTATTGTATTAGTTAGTTCAAAAACATATGATCAACTAAATCTTATATGAATATCTCAACTTCTTTCAGTGTCTGTAGGAAATTTAGTTCACAAATATGAATTTGGAACTCCTTTTTTTTTTTAAAAAAAAAAAGTTAGTAGGAAAATTTCAAAGATAGGTTAAGTTAATAGATCTTCAGATTAAAATAAAATAATGGAGAATGATTTCCTTGGGGCGTTAATAAATTCTCTTGGTTATCTAACACTTACAGTGAAAAGAGCTGCTCTATCATTTACTCCATTTAAGTGGCTCCTCATGGGTCACGGGAGATGCTGCCGATTTTGTGCCAAAAGAGAAACAGACAGAAATAGCACTCTTTTGTTAGGTAGAAAACAGAGAAAATCAAAATAGCATTGATTTTTGTCTCATTTCACTGAGTTTCAAAGTAATGTGCACTTGTGAGTGTCAATTGATACAGCTAGTAAAAACTACTAGTAAAACTAAAAAATTTATTTTTAAAGCTTTGCTCTCACGAGAATACAAAAGGTTATAATCTATATTATAGGCTCTTTAGGGTTTAAGAAGTGAAATGTTACAACTCTTGACAATTCTCTGAAGAACTTTGAGCTTCTCTGGAAAAATATATCATAGATATATAAAAATTTTAGTCTTGCCAAAAAATTAAATATAAATTAATAAAGCAACGTCAAAATCTACAAAACCTCAATTTATATAATCCTAGTGGAATAATGCACTGAAATGCAATGTATTTTAAGCTAGGAAAAAGTGTGAAAAATGGTTGCCAGGAATGAGAAGAGGGTTAACAAAAAATATTTATAGATACTTGAGAAACTTTGGTCAACAAAAAACCACATAAAAAAAATATTTTTTTTTCTAAACTTGTCAACATTATCCTATAATAAAATATATATTTTTATTTTCCAAAGTTCATGAAAAATAGACTATATAACTGTTTCTCCCCCAAAAAGTTTTTAGCAATGAACTACAGAAAATATATAGATAATTTTGTGTGCCATTTTTTTTCAAATATATATTATATATATAAATTTCAATTAGTGTGGAAAATTTTCAGTTTGTTATAACGGTATGAATAAATTTTCAGATGTTATAAGTAAATTGAGGGTGAGTTTGGTAGCAAACAAGGGCTGCAGAGTTGTCCTGGCACTATTATCTGGTTTATAGATATTTGGGTTTGATTCCATCTCTTACTTTAATTTATTTTTTAAAATATTTTTATTACATGGAATATAAGTTATAACTCTCTACGTTTAGTGCGAATTAGGTTTAAATCGAAGGTATTTTAGATTCACTTTGCAAGTTGAATCAACTTTAGTTGCACCCAATAAGAATACATAAGAGTGGCCAAGATAACCAATACTGTAATGCATAGCATCATTCAGAGCTGAGAAATTGGTGTCAATGAGGGTTGTGTATGCTATACAATTATGAGCTCTTTGAAGGAGGTAATGGGTCACTTTTCAATGAGAAAAATAGAATAACAAAGTAACAAAGTATAAGTAGCTATTATAAATTTTATAGAAGTTTGTAGTGGCAATTTCCCTAAAACTAATAAGATTCTTCTTACTGTAAAGTTTAAACTATATTTATCGTGTGATATAGATTTTAGAGAAAATGATGCCAATATCAACGAATTCAATAATTTAACTAGGGAAGAGTCCACTCCTAAAAGATACATAATCTATTATTCTAGATTTGGTTATCATTATTTCTCTCAAAAATTGTCCCAGTATTATTATAAAAAAAAAAATCTTTAAATCATGTCAAAACATAAATTAATTATAAATTTCACACGGTTAGTCAGAAATTTTTCCAAACAAAAGTTTTTAGAATTACTTTGATCAATTAAAAACATATACTTTCATCAATAACATAGTCTTTTTTAGATATCAATACATAGTGTACATCTCATTCTCATTACATATATTGATTAAAAAAAATAAATTAAACTCAATACATAGTGTACATCTCAATCTCATTACAAATATTTGTCAATTAAAAAATTAAATTAAACTAAATTCAATACATTTATCACTTAAAGAAAATAAATTAAACTCATTGGCTCCTCCTAAGACTTGAACCCTTAACCTAAGAGTGCAATGCAATTAAGTGCATCAATAATAACAGTCTTAGATGACAATAAATAAGCATTAGGACCAAAATTATTGGTCACTAGAATTATGTCACTTGTCCACTCTTTTGATGGATTTTGAATTTATTATAAAATGTGTGCAGGATATATGTCCAAAATGCAAATGTTCATTGATTAGGTCCATCAAATAAGACCACTGACTATTTATCCAATGCGGAATGATCACAAGCCAAATAGTGGAGAAAGATAAATGAATGAACCAAATCAGGATTTTGGAGCAAAGCTGCCATTTCTGTCTAAATTCTCATAAATCATAAAAAACATTCACACGTTTTTCATCACAAATTTTTCTGAATACTTACATACAATTTTTTTCTTATTCATGCATATTTTCTTCACGTTCCCTAAAGTAAACCTTTACTGTCTTCAGTGTTGGACGTCATTTTTTAGGTACTGGGACGACAATCAGGCGATTTTCAGAAAAGGAAGAAACTTGGAAAAGAGGACCTCACTGTCATTTCATTCTTGACGTCAAAATACTATGACTACAATGGAGCCTTCTGCCATAATCTTGGTTGATAAAAGGAAAAATCCAGAAGAAACTCAGCTTAGAAAATGCATCCCGTCCAAGTTATATATATATATATATATATATATAGATAGATTATATCACATGCTGATACTTCCACAAGCTCGCGTTCACAAGCTACATGCGCCACTTACGATCATGCACTACAAAACGATATTAATCTCCGCCAATATATTATTCATCATGGTGATGGGTAGCATAGAAGAAAACTGGAAAGAACTGAGTGGCGAGAACAATTGGGAGGGTTTATTGGACCCTCTCGATATTAATCTCCGCCAATACATTATTCATTATGGTGAAAGAGTTCAAGCTGTTTATGACTCCTTTAATGGCGAGAAGGTTTCTAAGATGTATGGGTTTCCCCGTTATCCACCAGAAGAATTATTCTCCAATGTTGGCTTGGAAAATGGGAATCCATACAAGTATTCTGTGGCTAAGTATTTCTATGCGATGTCAGATGTTCCATTCAATATCGAATGGCTCATCCCTGACCAATCTGCTTGGATTGGTTATGTGGCTGTGTCTACTGATGAAGGCAAGCAAGTCTTAGGAAGGAGAGACATTTTGATCTCTTGGAGAGGTACTAAGGCTGCAGTTGAGTGGTTCAAAGACTTCCAAACCCTTTTAGTCCCAGCTTCAGATATATTTCGGAACACCCTTATTCCTCCCAAGGTTGAACACGGCTTTCTCTCCATCTATACAACATCAAAATCAACTACCACGTACACTAAGTCTAGTGCCAGGGAGCAGGTAGGTTTCTTTTTTTTTAAAAAAAAAAATTATCTTTACCATCTTATTAAACATAAATCAAGACTCAGTGTTCTAGTATGGTCAACTGCACGTTGAAAATATTTAAATTTGAAGCTATAAACTGTTGTATATCTTAATATCTCCACGTTTAAAGCCATACAGTGCTGTATAACTTCAAATGTGACTTTTTTTTAATGAGAAATTAAAATTTGTCTTTAAAATTACCATAAATATACATAAAAATGAAAAAAAATAAGGAAAAAAAATATATTATTACATGATTTTGGGAATATTTTGCTTATTATGATTTGATTGAAACAATTAATTGTATTTCTTTTATTTCTTATTCAACAAATCACATTTAAAAATATGCTTTTGATATTTAGAATCAATTATGATTCTTATCAGGGATCACCTGATCCATGACCTGAATCTTTTTTATTTTAGGAAGTTTTTTTTTTTAACTGAATTCTAAATAGAATTTAATTGTGCTGAATAATTGAATATAAATGATATTTTAGTTTTTTTTTTGGCTTAATATTTAAAAATAAGTGCAAAATTATTTATTTTTAAAAAATAAGAAAATGAAAACTAATATTTTACATTGATGTCCTTATGAATTTCTAAAGTTAAATGAATAAAAAATTATAAAAATATATAAACGGAAATAATATTTAATTATACAAATGATATTGAAACAATGTTAATATGAATTTTATTGTAGTTAGTGGTAACTTATAATTTTAAAGTTGTAAGTAAATAAAAAAATACATTAATTATAAAAATTAACATAAAAGTACATATTTTGTATGATTGTTATTCAATAGGAAATAAAAGATACGAGTTTTATATGAAAAGGGATGTAACATATAAATTAGATAAGGGTATTTGTGATTAAAAAAATTAATAATACGGTTTTCTCCATTTTCTATGTTAAGCAAAAAGTCATAAAATGTGACATTTTCTATTAAGTCAAATTTAACTTAAATTTCTTATCAAATTAGAACATTTTTTAATAAACTATATTAAACCATATTCAGCGTTAAGTCCAGAATACAAATAGAGTTTAGTGTTTGTTTTGTTCTGTTGGGATTCATTTGATATTGGAACTCAAAATCAAATATCTGCATGAATCTAACGGTTTAACAATTTCTCTAACAAGACAATCCAACCACTTAAAATAATTATTTTATTAGTAAAAGAATATGAAAGTAAGAGAGAATTAAAACATGGAACAAAATGATCTTTAATTTACAACCAAATTTACTTCTATCATTGGTTAACATTGTTAAATTTATCACTAAATACGCAACATTATAAAGTTGTAATGTGTTTTCTTGTATAAACAGGTTTTGGGTGTGGTTAGGACACTGGTTGATAAATACAAGGACGAGGAAATTAGTATAACTGTAATAGGCCATAGTCTGGGCTCCGCTCTTGCAACACTGAACGCAGCTGACATAGTTGCCAATGGATATAACAAGCCCACAGGCTCAAACATTGGATGCATGGTCACAGCATTTGTGTTTGCTAGCCCCAAGGTTGGAGACTTAATCTTTAATATTGTATTTAAAGGACTCGACAAACTTCATCTCTTGCGCGTAAGAAACGCCAATGACATTGTTCCTAATCTTCCACCTCTTGGCTACTTTGATATTGGACAAGAGTTAAAAATTAACACTAGTAAATCGCCATACGCAAATCCTTCATCTCTGTCGTCAGTTTGGCATAATTTAGAGAATTATTTACATGGAGTTGCAGGGACACAAGGGGATGATGAATTTAATTTGGTAGTTGATCGTGATATTGCATCTGTGAACAAAGAATTAGATCTTTTGAAGCCTGAATATGGGGTGCCAGCCAATTGGTGGACAGAGAAGAATAAGGGCATGGTTCAGTTGGAGAATGGCTCTTGGAAGCTGGTGGAATATGTTCCAGATCCTCCTAGCACTACTAAATCTTCCTAGCTGCGCAAACATATATATTCAATTATAAAGTTTCCAATAATAAAGAGTTAATAATATGTGTAAAGGAGTATGTACCTCCTTTAATGGTTCAGTAAGAGGTCATGCTCAGTTTGATTTCATTTTGTGTTGCTGGTTTTTCAATGGGACAGGACTGGGTCGCTGGTGCATTCTCTGCTTCTCAAGTCGGTTAGTAGCTCCTATGGCTCAAGTCCAGTTAGCCAATTATGGTTATGATGTAATGTTTGTATTGCATTATTGACAATAAAACTTAAAGTGTGTTTTATGAAGAACTTAGGTGGCACAGCTACGAGATTCATACATTTATTTAATAAAATTTTATCATATATGCATCTAATTTTAAAATAAATTAATCTTATTAAAGATATTAAAATGTATAATTTTATTGGGACTATCCTGTCCAATTTCTTTTTTTAAAGCTTCTTTTATGTATTTTATAAAGTTGTAACTCTTGCAATTAACTAAAAGCATCTCTAATATTAAGATATGCTATGATATTACTGTTGATAATAAATAAATAAAAATTTTGTTTATAAAAATAAATGCAACGAAAGTTAGACCTTCTTGTTCATAATTACATGTATAGGGATAAAAAATTATCTCAATTCTTCGATATGAAAAATCTTGAATTGACTGGCTATAATCTTCTTTACTATCCTTAATCTTCAAACTCAACGCCTGTGGATACGTGCATCTTTTTTTTTAAAAATACTAATACACAAATTTGAGAGAATTGTAATAATTAAATTCATTTTTCACGTAAGAATACATAAAAAGAAGTTTTCTAATTACGGTTGTTGTACTTTTTACTACTCCATATCTCTCATATATATAGGAATCTCTATTGGGTATTTAGAAATAGATTAAGATTAGAAAATTAGAGTTTGATTAAGATTTGAGTTAGTAGAGGGACTGCAAGACCCACAAGCTTTCTAGCTCTAACTTAAAACGCCTAGTCTTTATTATCTCATAATACACTAATTCTTCTAAGTTAACTTTACGCTATTCTACTAAAGGTCAATGTTTGTACTCTAGTGACCCATGTTATAAATTCAAAACTCATTTAATTAAATCTCCTTTTAATTAAATTGGGCTTGGTCTTTAGACCAATAATAAGCACTTGGTTAACTCTCTAATTGATGTCCATAATTAAAGTTAAGCCATAAAAAAATGTCTTGCCTCTTTAATTACTTATTTGCTCCTAAGTCATTGAATGCTCTAATGATCAATTTTAATATGTCTATATTTGTAAATAAATTTACAAATAAATATATTATTCAATAAATAATTTATTGAATAAACTGTGCTCAAAGATTCTAATGATCAAGTACTGCAAACATCTTAGGTGAATATTAATTATTAAATTCTATCTTGCAAATATATGTTCATACGACCCATAAAATTATATCTTCAAGCTATTGAGGTTTTGATCGTTTATATGGATCTCACTTCATGATAATTGAAAAGATATAACGCATGAATGTAAGTTCATTACCTATTTAGGATTAAGATCAATCAAACTTATTAAAGCTTTTGTAAATTAAAATCTATGACATTTAGTTAACCAAATTAAAATTCACAGTAGTCTCATTCATTATAACATATACACTAATTTTTCTACTCGAGGTCTCTACTTCGATGATGAAAGTAAATCATCCACTATAAAAAATAGAAAAACTATAACCTTATATAATGAAATCCCTTTTCATTAATGGTTGTGAACATGATTTAATTTATAAAAAACTTGTGATTTATACCCTCTGTATTAGCATCATATGCCTAATATATAGATCACATACTTTATAAATATGAACTTATCAATGTATGCTCAATTATATGTATGAATAAAGTTTTATTAATCGAATAAATTTTTATTAATCAAATAAAATATTGTTTCACGTGTTTAAAGGCAGAAATAACGTTATATGTATAATATTTTCCCACTTGCCTTAAAGCATGTCGAGTAATTATTGAACTCCCATATTATTTATATGAGTTTCAAAACTCTTTTTTTTTGGCAATGACTTAGGTTAATGGATCCACTAGATTATTGATTACATAATCTTAAATACCATGACTTCGCCATTTTGCTGAAAACTCTATTACTAAACTTTATTTTCTCTCAATGTGTTTTTCTCTCGTATTTGGTTCCTTAAACAGTGCTACTGCCCTACTATTGTCTTAATAAAGAACAATAGGCATCTAAATACTAGGTACCACCTTAAGCACTATAAAGAATTTCTGGAGTTAGATAGCCTATTTTGCTGCTTCAAATATAACTATATATTCAACGTTCATAGTGGAGTCTGCAATACATGATTATTTTGTACTCCTCCAACTTGTAGCTCCACCACTTAAAGTGAACACATATTTTGAGAAAAATCTAGGTATCCTATGTTATTAGAATTCTAAATCTGTATACCCAATAGATATAAGATTCTCATTAAAATATACAAGCATATAATCTTTCGTTCTCCGAAGATACTTAAATATATGTTTTACTACAGTCCAGTGTTTTAGTCCTGAATTAGATTGATATCCACCGATTATTCAAAATATATAACAAACATCTGGTATAATACATGACATTGCATACATGAGACTTTCCACTGCTAATGCATAAGGAATACTTCTCATGCAATTTATCTCCGTAGTTGTCTTAGGAAACTGATACTTGGATAGATCAATTTCATATCTAAAGGAAAACAATCAATTTTGAAATTATACATGACAAACTTAATTAGAACTTTGTTAATATACTTAGTTTGGGATAAGCCTAATATCTTTAACTTGAGATCCCTTAATACTTTGATCCTAAGGAAGTTATTAGCTTTGTCTAGATCATTCATATCAAAATAGTTAGATAATCTGATGATAATGCTCCTACATCATTTTCAATAAGTAGTATATCATCTAATATACAAGGCTAGAAAAACCACCAATCTCTCATCTAACTTCTTGTAAACATAATGCTCATTAGGATTTTGATCAAAACTAAACGATTTGATTGCTTGATCAAATCTGATGTTTCAAGATTTAGATATTTGTTTAAGCACATAGATAGATTTTTATAGTTTACAAATCATATGCTCTTAGCCTATAGCTATAAAACTATCTGGTTGTATCATATAGATACTTTCTTTAAAATTACTATTAAGAAAGGCAGTCTTGACATCCATTTGCCAAATCTCAGAATCAAGATTTTGTTCAATAAAAAAGAGAATTTTAATAGACTTAAGCATGGCTACCGGCGAAAAAGTCTCCTCATAATCGATACTTTCTTTCTGAGTGTACCTTTTAGCAACAAACCTAGTTTTGAAAGTTTCCACCTTCCCATCTACCCTTCTCTTTCTCTTGTAGACCCATTTACACCTAATGAATTTTATCCCTTTAGGTTTCTCTATAAGTTCCCAAATTTTATTAAAATACATGGAATTTATTTCTAATTTAATAGCTTTATCCCAATGGTCTGCATCTTTATTTATCATTGCTTCACCGTAGCTAGTGGGATCTAGTTCATGCTTATTAGAGATTACCTGAAAAGACTCTCTAATTAACATGTACTTAGTTAGATGTCTAATAATTCTTCCACTATGACGAAGTACCAGTGGTTATTGTTCTGCAACTGGATCTAGTTGGTTATTATGATATAGATTGGGAATTAACTCATTGACTCTATCAGGCATAATATTAGAGTTCCCAGATAACTCATCAAGAATTATCTGACTCTTAGGCTTGAAGTATTTTATAGAGTCTTCTTTAAGAAAGATTTCATTAGTACTAACTAATACTTTCATAGAAAAGACTTCTTCTTATTCCTTTAGGATAGCCAATAAATAGACAAACTTCAAACTTAGATTTCAACTTGTCTATCTTTCATTATAGCACATTAACTAGACAACCCCATATATGTATGTGACATAAACTTGGTTTACATCATATCCATATTTTCAAAGGTGTTTTAGAGACTGATTTAGATGGAATTAAGTTAAGAGGATACATGGTTGTTTATAAGGCATAACCCAAAATAAGATGGCTAAAGTTGAATAACTCATCATTGACCTCACCATTTCAAGAAGAGTTCTATTTCTCCTGTCTGCTACACCATTTTACTAGGGTAACCCTAGTGCAGTCAACTAGGATAATATCCTATTCTCTAACAAATAAGTCCTAAACTCACTATAAAGATATTCACAACCTCGATCAGATAGAAATGTCTTTATGTGTTTTTCTAATTGTCTTTCTACTTTTACTTGAAACTCTTTGAATTTATCAAATGCCTCAGACTTGTAGTGCATTAAGTACACATAATCGAATCTAGAATGATCATCAACGAAAGTGATGAAATATTCATATCCTTCTATAGCTTGGGTGCTCATGGGCCTACACACGTCATAGTGCACTAATTTTAACATTTCAATGGCTCTATTACCTTTAGTATTAAAGGGTCTTCTGGTTATTCTGTCTTCTATACAGGATTCGCAAACTGGTAATGGTTCAATATCTAATGAACTCAAAGGTCTATTTTTTATCAGTCTTTGGATCCTATCTAGACTAATATGACCAATACGTAGATGCCATAGATACGTTTGATTAGTGGGAATCATTTTAATCCTCTTATGGTGATTAGATTCATTATTCAATTTTGTATCAAATAGTGAGTTAATTTTAGGAAATATGCAGTATAAACTATTAACTAGTTAATTGGAAGATATAAACGACTTATTTCTTTTGATTACCACTATTTAGTCAAACTAATATAATAACTTTAGTTATTCAAATAACTAACTGAAATCAAATTCTATTTAAGTTCTAGTACTAACAAACAATCATCTAATATCAAAGTCTTAAAATCATCCAAATTGAGATGATCTCCCACTACATGGGTTGCAACAATTGTACCATTTTTTAGCCTAAGACTGATATCTCATTCATTTAGTGATTTGGTTTCTTGAAACCCTTACAATGAATTACAAATTTGATTAGTGGCTTCAGAATCTATTATCCAAAAATTTGTAGAGTCAACCACTAAACATGCCTCAATGAAAAGAATATTACTAGAAGATAAGTTATCTTTTAAGCTACTTAAAACTTAACTAAAGGACAGTTTCTCTTCCAATGCCCTTTAATGCCACATTGAAAATATTTTTCTTTGCACCTTACTATCTTTATATGAATTTGCACAAATCCTGAATTAGATGTCTTCTTTAGCTTGTTCTTCTTCTTCTTACAACTCTTTCTCTTAGGATTGAGACCAAAAGAGAAAGATTGGCCCTTTAGTCAAGTGACTGTTATAAGCATATATTTCATCTTAGAGTGCATTTTCATTAGGTTTTAGAGGGAATTTATTAGTCAATACATATTTGTGCCTTTTAGCTATGAGTTCAATATCTAAGTTCCTTTCCTAATCCACATAATTATTCCTGGTTAACTTGTTTTGGTTTAAGACACAAGCATACATTATCTAATAGCATGTGAAACTTTTGCATGAATGTATGAAATACATTTATGTAGAACTCTTTAACTATATTAAGTATCAGTAGTCCAATTTTCATTCAGAATATACCTCTATAGAATGGTCGTATCCGTCATGAATCAGACTAGTACCATACTAATTTATTATTATTATTATTTATATATCTCATATCAAATAATAATAAACTACTTATTCTTTAGCCCTTAGATTTAATTAACAAGAACTCCATAGGAAGGATATCGACTAACCTAAGTTTAGTGCATAATCATTATTTCAATCCTTTATATTTTTCAATTAAAAAAGCCACTGTATGGTAGTCAATTTCGCATGAGTTGTATATTAGATCTTATCCTTTAGGAAAGTCCTATCTAGTAACCAGTTCTAATTAATACCCTTCGTAGGGAGCTCAAAAGGTTTGGGGTAAGATATTAATTAACCTTACTATAAGATTAATAATAGAGGTTATGGGCTTTATGCCTAAAGCCCTCTCTCACTCAATATTTTAATCTTTAGAGTTTTTAATTTTTATATACCAATTATTTTATAAAATAACGTTATGCTCATTAATATTTAATTTTATTTTTATAAAATAATTAATAAGGTCACGTCAAATAATAAATTAATATAATATTAAAAAATATGACAATAATAATATCCTAATCTCATTAGAACATTAATGTCATACAAAATGATATATTTTATGTATGAATATGCGAATATGGCACCCTTAATCTATATGATATGTTATTCATCCAATCAATTAACTAGATAAATAAATAACATCATAATTTATGGCTTTTCCTAAGAAGAAAAATATTTAAAACTAAGCCTAAATTATTCAAAGTCTTCCTTAAAGCCAACTTAGGCTCTTCCATAATGTAACCTCCTTTTGCTTGTCTCCTTTTATAGGCTTAGATTTTGAGCCTTTTAATTTTCTTTGGTCCATTTATTTTTAAAAATAAATTGAGCATATTTTAACCTTAAATTTCTTTGGGCCTTTTAAAAATATTTAAATAAAAAATATTTTTAAACCCAATAGATTTACTAAAATAGCCAAAATAAACTTTTATAAAATTGGACCAAAATTAAAAGTAGTTTAGGTCAATTTTGAATTTACAAATATCCAAAACAATTGTTCAAAATAAATTTTGATCAAACTTTGGACCTATTTGCAAATGTCTTAAAATTTTCTAACCAAACTATAATTGTCTTAAACTTAAAAGGGATTGTATGCGAATAACCAACACTATAGGACCATTTTGCATGATTTACAAACTTTTAAGGATCAATTTGTAACATACACAAAATATCTTAGCTATATCAGAATTAACTAAAGCTAAAGGGGTCTGAATAATATTTTTTGAATTAAAACCCCAATTACATCTTTCTCCCTTCTCCCCCGCCACATTCTTCGCCTTTTCCATTTTTTTGGTTTTTACCTGTTTCTTCTTCTTTTATTTAAAATTCATCCTTTTTTTATTAGTACATCCAAAATAATAAAATAAATAAATATTCTTTAGATTGCAAATCAAATCCCTGAGTCATTTAATTGGTTTACAAAAAAAATCTAAAGAATCACTAAGAATTAACCTAACCATGAATTATTATGGGCACAATCATTCATTACATAATTAATAAAAATAATAAATATAGGATAAATATGCAATTGGTGTCACAATAAATAATTATTACCACACATAAAAATAAATTATACATGTAATATGACACAAGACGACTTTGAAACTAGTTGTTGGTAATAAATAAATAAAAGTTTCTATCTATACAAATAAACGCAGCGGAAGGTAGATCGTCTTGTTCATAATTATATGTATAGAGATAGAAAATTACCTCAATTTCTTGCTATGAAAAATCTTAAATTGACTGGTTACAATCTTCTTTACTATACTCAATCTTCAAACTCAGCGCGTGTGGGTACGTGGATCTTTTTTAATCTTTAAAAATACTAATATCAAAATCTGAAAGAATGGTAATAATTAAATTCTTTTTTCACGTAAGAATATGTAAAAAGAATTTTTCTATTTATGGTTGTTGTACTTTTTACTACTTCGTGCCTTCCATATATATAAGAATCTCCCTTGAGTATTTAGAATTAGGTTAGAATTAGAAAATTAGAATTTGATTAGGATTTGAGCTAGTAGAGAGACTTCAAGACCCATGAGCTTCCGAACTCCAACTTAAAAGGCATAGTCTTTGTTATCTCATAATACACCAATTCTTCTAAGTTAACCCCAAGCTATTTCACTAAAGAACAATGGTTGTACTCTAGTAACTCATGTTATAAAGTAAAAGCTTATTTAATTAAAATTCTTTTTAATTAAATCATGTTTGGTCTTTAGACCAATAATAACCACTTAATTAACCCTCTAATTGATGTCCATAATTAAAGCTAGGCCATAAAAAAAATATCTTGCCTCTTTAATTACTTATTTACCACTAAGTCACTGAATATTCTAATGGTCACTTTTAATATGTCTATATTTGTAAATAAATTTACAAATAAATATTATTATTCAATAAATAATTTATTGAATAAACTATGGCTATAGGTTCTAATGATCAAGTATTGCAAACATCTTAGGTGGACATTAATTATTAGATTCCATCTTGCAAATATATGTTCCTACAACCCATGAAATTATATCTTTAAGCTATCGAGATTTTGACCATTTATATAGATCTCACTTCGTGATAACTCGAAAGATACAACGCATGAATGTAAGTTTATTACCTGCTCAGGATTAAGATCAATCAAGCTTATTAAAGTTTTTGTGAATTAAGATATATGACATTTAGTTAACTAGTTTGAAATTCAAAGTAATCCTATTCAATGTAACATATACACTAATTTTTTTACTCGAAGTCTCTACTTCAATGATCAAGATAAATCATCTGCTATAAGAAGCAAAAAAAAAATTACAACATTACATAATGAAATACCACTTTTATTAATGATTTTGAAAATGATTTAATTTATAAAGAACTTGTGATTTATACTCTCTGTATTAGCATCATTTGCCTAATACATAGATCACATACTTTATAAATATGAGCTTATTAATGTATGCTCAATTATATGTATGAATAAACTTTTATTAATCAAAGAAAATGTTATATCATATGTTTTAAGGGCATAAATAACATTATATGTCTAACAATTACTGTAGGACAAAATAATTTCCACGCCTCACTAGTACATCAATAAGAATTGAAAATATATATATTTATATATTATTGCTCCTTTAAATTTGTTTCATCTGTACCACTTTCCCTTCTGAGTTGTTAAAACTACTGATCACCCTTTTTAGGTAGTTAAGTGGAAACAATAGTATTAAAATATGATTAATTACTTCTTACAAATAGGTAAAGGATAATGGATAATTTAAAAATAAAAGAAATAGAAAAATAAGTGGAAATTTTTCTATTTTTGACTACTATTTTGGTTTTTTTTTTTTCATCAAAGTCAAATTTTTTAATTTTTATTATCTAAACGCATAAATTTTTCCCTCAATTGTAATTTTATTATTATTTATTTAATTCATTTTATTTTAGTTTCCTTTTTATTAAAATTTAATTATTTATTATTTAATTCAATTTCATTATTTAGTATAATTTGTATTTTAATATTATTTTTAAGTAAAAGAAAAAGAAAAAAGTTTTTTTTAAATTTTACAATATTTTTAGGTGAAAAATAAATAAATAAATAATTAAAAAATAAAAATGTTATTGTAGCACACACTGTAGCATATATAAAATTATTAGTTTAATGTATATATATAATAATTAAAAAATGCAAAATATAAATATATATAAAATATAAAAAAACTTATAAATAAATAAATAAAACTTCATATAAGTAAAAAAATTAAAGAAAAAATATAATACTTAACCCATTTTACTCTTATTTATATAATTTATAAAAATATATTTTTTTAATTTATTATAATTAATTAATTTAATAAATAAATCTAATCAAAATTTATATTTATGAAAAATCATTAAAATGTTGCTGTAGCACCTTGTTGCGCAACAGGGTGTTGCAAGCCCTGTAGCACAAACAGGCCAAACTTAAGGTGATTGCATATATTTACAATTGAAATTGAAATTATAATACTTATAAAATTGTATTTAAAATTAAAATTGAAATCAAACATTTAACATGATTAAAATTAAAATTAGAATTCAAATAATAATATTTAATATATTTAAATTTAAAATTACATTCATAAGAATTACAAGAAATATAGTGATACATCCACCCATATGATTGTTCACTAGGTAGATAATTCTCTCTTTGTCTTGAAGGATAAAAATAGAAATAAAATTATAGACATCTCGACAAAGACAAATAGTTATTGAGAGTTTGAATTTTAATAACTATCTTATACCCATTCTATTGCTGTATATAGACAAATTAAATTATAATATGGGGGATTTTATTCGTACTATTACATTTTCGAGTCATTATGTCATTCGTATAGTGAGACAGTTAATTTGATTGCCACCTGTCAGATTGAAATGCTTTAGAAGAGTTGATAGGTTCACATATTACCCGTTGTTGTTGATATTAGTTGAGATGACGTGAATCTTGGTTCCAAAGATGGTGTGTAGTATCGTGGGGTTCATGTGGTTGAAAACAAAGATGGAGCACAAACTATCGTCGAAAATGACTTGGATCTTGCTTCTATAGATATCACGTAGAAGTGGGGTTCATGCAAATAATGGCAATGGGCAAGGGATGGTTTCCCTTAGACAACAACCAAGGTCATCAAGGCCAACCTTCCTTCAAGGCCTCAGATGGTATTTGCGGTTCACTTCCAATTAAAGAGGCCACAACAACTGTTCCTTTGCCCTGTGTTAACACTTCGGTCTTGGACCACGATATTCAACATGGTAGAGGTACTCTTACTGAACCCAATGATGCGGATGGTTTGATAAGAATCGTTAACAGATTCTTTATTAGAAAAGTAAACACAAGCTTGAAATGCAAATGTGAAAAAATAATAAAAATAAAGATTTTTCATATTGAGCATATATTCAAATCTCTTAAATTATACCTAAATCATGTTTTAATTTCTTTCATTTTTTTCTTTAATAGTATTTATTTTCTTGTATAAATTGAGCCCTTTTAAAACCTAAAATTAATAAGAGTGACAATTTTAAATTTCTTCAAGGTATAAGAGCGGTTTAAATCTGTTTTGAGAATCGTTTAAGTTTATAAATTAGAATAAATACCATGTGATGATGGGCCACCATAAAATAGTTTCGAAGTGCGATTGTTCAATACGAGTAAAAAAAAAAAATCGACCATTAACCTATTGCCAAGCACTCTCACGCCGTTTCACAAAAAACCCACCACGACATGCTTGGCCACCTCACCTCCATCATTGTTAAAGAGCTGTCGAATAACATGAATGTTGTTGTTATGAGATGTGGGGAGATTTATATTTTGGGTGTGCTCGTTAGACACAAGATGAAGTACATGAGGTTCTTGAGGAAGTGAATGAACACTAAGCCTTCTCATGGCCCTATTCATTTTCGCTCCACGGTTGAGATTCTATGGCTTTGGTGCAATGTTCGTGGGGTAATTTTCCACAAGACTAGTGTGAAGCTGCAATCCTTGCTCGTTTGAAGGCTTAGAAAGGAATTCCCGCTTCTTACGACAAGACTAAAAGACTAAGGGGATGGTTATTTCTGATGCTCTCAAGATTTTGAAGCTTTAAAGGGACACAAGTACTACTTGTTAGGCAAGCTTTCATAAGAAGTAGGAAATAACTGCTATGACATTAAGCTCGAGTGGAAAAAAAACGATAGGGCCATGTAGTATATGAGAAGAGGAAGCACTTGACAAAATTGAGGGTCGAAGCTAAGAAGGTTGTCGAGGATAAACTTGGTCCCTAACTAGAAATCATTGAGAAAAATGAGTGTTAAACTATGTTTCTCACCCTCTTTTCTAGGGGGGTTGCACTATATTGACCCATCATCCATATGTGCATAAAAAAATAAATAAAAGGAAATAAGTCCTATATTAAGGGAATAATGAGAGATAAAAGTTATGAGTATGATAACCAAAGTTTAAAATTCTAATTGTGGGCCCCCACCCCTCTACTAGCAGGGTGAGGTCCACCCCTACTCGGTGGGCCCACTCAAAGGAATATCGGAGTCCCCCCTCCTTTCTTTCGCCTTTCCGAGGCTCAAACCCAGGACCATATGGGGTTCTAAGACCACTGGGGAGCACCTCTGGTACCACTTGAGCTATAAATTGTAATATCCAATCCCTATTAGTAGTATTGGCGCCTAGATTTTGGTATAGAACAAATAAGACACCGTAGGGTTACTCGATTTTAACCCTATTAGAAATATTTTCTTTATAGTGCACGTGAGAGATATCAGACCTAATTTGGTAATTTCACACTTGATTGGTGCGCCGGACGACCCTAGAATATTTTTAGAATTTTTCTCTATTGACTTGGAAAAGAAAATTCTAATTTACTACATGAATTTCCATTTAAGGGTTATGAATGGAACAAGCCTTTGTTGAGAAACATAATCCATATATTAGAGAATGGACCAATTAGAAGAAATCTCATGGATTGCCAAGTTGGAAGTTCTAGTTAGTTCTTTGAACTATTCTAACTAAATAGTTACAAATGAACTAATTACATAATTAGTTTTTAACTAATGGCAAATTAGAAGTTTTAAGTAAGTTGAAGGGCAAAATGGTAAATTGAGGGAGCACTATATATATGTTAGAAGTGTGTAGAAATTTGAAGAGAGATCAAACCAACACTTAGCCAAAAAAAGAGAGAAATTCGAGCTTCAAAGGGGGTGCTGCTACAGTGACTATTCAAGTTTTTTTTTCATGATTTTTCATGTGTAATCAAGCCAAATTAAGGTTACAAACCAATCCCTAAGCTCAATTGAAGTCTCTATTAGTGGAAATTCAAGAAAAAGAGGTAAGAAAAGCATCTTTTATGAGTTTGATAAGTGAGAATTCAAGAATGTGTTAATTGATGTTCTTATGTGTATTCTTGGCTTAGATTGAGTTAAATTCTAGTTTGGAGCTTGAAGGAGTCATCAATTTGAAGAAATTGGCAAGGTGAGAATTAGGGTTTTTGGTGATTTTGTTGTAGAGATTTCAATTGATTGTAATTAGGGCTTTAGAATGAAATTGGCATGATTTTGTTGTAATTGGAACAAGAAATTGAAAAAAAAGAATGTGTTGTAACCTAGGGTGAAATTCTGCCACTTTAGGGAAGTTAGGAATTGAGTGGTGTTTTGATTGAATTGTTGTGTGTAAATGATGCATTTTGTTAATGGAATGTATATGGTTGATGAAAAACCCAAAAATGAAGAAAATGGGACATAATTGTCCATGTTGGAAAGGTGAAGGGCAAGTATGTCCAATCAAATGATAAGGTGTTCAATAATTTTCAGGGCGCCGGATGGTGAGTTAGTTTCGATTATGGCTCCGTAACTAAAATCGGGAAGTAGTTTACCTCCGGGCTTTGTATGCCGATTAGGGCATTTAGTAGCTAAATGAGATTCTAGTGTTCGATTTGGTTCTAAATGTCATTTATGGCGCGTAGGTGAGGATAACCGAGAGCGTTAATGGGAGCAGGAATCGGGAGCGAAATTGAGCACGGAGCGGTTGTGAGTGGAAATCTGCCATTTCTTTTACTTTTCGGTTATTATGTTTTCGCACAATGACTATGTATGTTTTATGAGCTTTCGATGCATAAACATGATTTATGATCTTGATATATTCATATACATGCTTTTACATGATCGATTTGTGAAACAGTTTGAAAATTACTGCATTTGTTTTAAGGCCATTGATACCCTCAGATTATAGTGGTGATGATTGTATTAGACCCGGCCGGTATATCCCGTGCACATGGGCAGGTCTTGGGGGTGTGTCACTAACTCCGGGAAGTTGGGATGTCGAGTCATGTGAGTCGCTCTATGGGTATGGGATATTGTCTCGCTATATGCATGCGATGTAGGATTCCGCTGCGTAGCCAGTAAGATATCTTGAGATATCACTGTGGGTGCTGCTAGTTGAGGTGCCCCGTGACCTACTCACGTATGCGGTGCTAGTTGAGTCGCTTCGTGGGTATAGAGCTTTAGGGTTACCATTGGTACAATTTAGAAAGAAAATGGCCGAGCGAGGATTTTACTAGTTTTCGACTTACCGATAGCATTTATGCATTTATATGCACACAGTAGTTATTATGTTATACAGATTCTGAATATAGTTTTCCAAAGATGTAGATAAAACCCGCTCGGCAAGATTTCATTAGCATATGTTATTATAAACCGTTTTACAATTTTACATCCGTTTTAGAAGCATAATTTCTACATGTACTTTAGAAATTGCTATCTTTGTATAATATTCTTGTAATTGAATTCTCATTTACACTCACTGAGCTCCTTTAGCTCACTCGTTTTATGTTTTAAACCCCTTTCCCAGGTGCAGGTCTCAGAACGCAAGCTGCTGATTCTCCTATCGCCGAGTAGTGGGCCGAATCCAAAGATAATTTTTGTACATGTAAATGTGCTAATAGCACTCTTTACTTTATGCATAATAGTTGTAGGCATGTATATTTGTAAGTATGTGTTGAATCAAGAAGAAGAGATTTCCAGTTTATGATGATCATTTTTACTTTTATGATTATGCTTATTTTATGATTTACACGAAATAATTGAGTTGTGTTGGATTTGATTTGAAAAGGACCGGAGGTCCGAATTGCTAGAATTGAGATGTGTTGGAATTAGAAGTGAAATTTCTTTGCAGGTTTATGTGAATTTTCCGAAAAACAGGGGAAACTCTGTCCGTTTGTTTTTAAAACTAAAAAGTCATTTTCATGTATATTACTAGATCTTCTTAGTAGTAACAAGAATTAAAAAGAGGTTCGCCTCGCGGAATTTCTTAACTTACCCAGTTAGGTTCGAAGGAACTTCCGTCGGGGTGCCCGGCAGGGCCGCTGGGATCTATAGTAGAGGGTCTCGGGTCGGGTCCTGTCACTAATAATATCTCTAGGTCTAAACTTAAAAGAAATTTTCATCTGTCATTAAAAAGATTTCATTGATAGAGACGATATGAATGCTTTACAAAATTTGAAAAACAATTCCTTGATAAAAATGATAAGAATAATTTTTAATTTCTTAAATGGTCAATTTGTATAGATATTTAAAAGTTGAAAATTTTCTTAGACAAATCTAAAGGAATGCTTCCTTCTTATTTATGATCAAAAGACAAAATAGTAAAGATTTACAAATATCTCTATAGTAAGCTGGGAGTTCAACAAAGTTTTCTTCCGCAGCTTGAGGAACTATGATAATAATCATTAACAAAATTGTTTACTAGAAAAGCAAAATTGGCAAAGCTTGAAATGTAAATATTAAAAAATAATAAAAAAATAAAGATTTTTCATATTAAGCATATATTCAAATCTCTTAAATTGTATCTCAAAATTATGTTTTAATTTCTTTAATTTGTTTTCTCAATAATGTTTATTTTCTTGTATAAATTGATTCCTTCTAAAGGTTAAAATCAATATGATTGACAATTTTCAATTTCTTGTCATATTTTAAATTTCTTCATGGTTTTGATATTGTTCTAAGTCTCCAAGGAGACGGGCAAAAAATAAAGCTATTAAGGAGATTACCTTTTTAAAAGTAAATATGAAGTTTATTATTTGCAATATTCAGGGCTAGGCTAACCCTAAGTCAAAAATTGACTTGGCCAGTATTTATTATAATCATAAGCCATTTTCATGGCTATTTGTGAGCCGAAAGTTCAATATTCTTACTAAGAAATAATTCTGGAATGATTCTGAAATAATTCATTTATACTCTTCTACCATATATACATATTATTAATGCAAAATATTATTTTCTTATTTATGTTATTTCCTTATTTTGTAATAAGGTTACAGCCTATATAAAGGCTCCATTGTACAGTTTATATCCACAGTGAAATATATTCTCTTTACATTTCTTACATGGTATTAGAGCTTGGATTTTTTCACTGTCATTTTGTTTAGCTAGAGATTTGACGAATTTTTTTTTTAAAATCCGACGGAATCCACCGGAGTTTTTTGAAAAGTCACCAGAAAATTTTAAAATCTTACTGTCTTAGCCACCGCCTATCTCAGATTACTCAGAATCCTTCAGCCGTTTCAATGCCATCGACGACGCACCAATCTGAGGCCTGAAATCGCCAAACGCGCCGCCGGAACGCCATCACTGCCAATCACTTTTACTTCAGATCCCGACCGTTCTATGGCCACGTGACCGATCCTGACCATTCTACGGCTACGTGACTGACACCGCCCAGACTGAAAGAAACCCCATTCATCGACCGTTCAAACAAAGCCGAATTTACATCAATTGGAGGTCAGAGTAAGCCGGACGCGCCACCTGAAGTTCACTGTTTCCTGTTAGGGGTCTGTTTGTAAACTTTTTAGTATTTCAAGGTCAGATTGTAATTTTCTATCCCTTTGGGGTTTTTTGAAATTTTCAATAGTTTCAAGGCTATTTTGCAATTATAATAATTTTTGGGGGTTATTTTGTAATTTTTGAAAAGTTTAGGGGCTATTTTGTAATTATATTATTTTAATGGGTTAATTTGTAATTATTTAAATTTGAGAGGTCAATTTGTTATTATTAAAAGTTTAAGGGTTAACTTATAATTAATATATGTTTAGGGACTAAATTATTATTAGTAAAAAAAAAAAAGAAAAAGAATTTTGGAATTTATGGATAAGTGTGGTACTTCTCAGTGTTATTCTACTAGTTCTGCTCTATCTAGCCTATGTCACATATTTGGGCTATCTCAAGGTGTTACTTTTACCGGACTTACTGTTACTCCTACACATGATGATGTGAATTGTTCCCCTAATAACCTTGAATCTTTACAACGTCTACTCCTTTCTAATTCTAGTAAACCCTTAATTTCTGCATCTTCTAATTTTTCAGGTAAATCTTCTTAGTATTTTAACTCTGCATGTTGTAATCACATGACTTCTGATCCTACAATATTCTCCTCTAAACCCCTTAATTCCTATTTACCATCTATTTAAACTGCTAATGGTTCTCTCATGAAAGTTAACCATGTTGGTCGTGTCTTGTCATAATCTATCTATATCTGACACTTTTTTTATTCCTAACCTTACGTTAAACTTTTTGTCTGTTGGTCAATTATACGAACTTGGTCTTAATGTCTTGTTTACTGCTTCTGGTTGTTGTATGCAGGATTTAAAGACCGGTCGGACGCTTAGGACAGGCCACAAAGTTAGACGTTTGTATGAACTTATTTCTTTAGATCTATCCTTTCTATATCCTTCATCTGCAGCATCTACTTCTTTAGTGCTTTCATTACATCTTTGGCACTCTTATTTGGGTCATGCGTCAGTTAATCGCATCCGATCTCTAGTATCCAGTGGTCATTTAGGTATTGTTTCCGATAATAAAGATGATTGTCTTACATGTCCTTTAGCTAAACAACCAGCTTTACCTTTTGATAATAGTACTACTGTCTCTTATGCTCCATTTGATCTTGTACATTCTGATATATGAGGTCTTTCTCCAAATCCCACAATGGGAGGATCCAAATATTTTTTGATCTTTGTTGATGACTATTCTAGGTATACTTAGTTATTTCTTATGAAACAACGATCCAAATTTACTAAAATTTACAGAGATTTTGCTCAGATGATTAAAACTCAATTCTCATGTCCTATTAAGGTTTTCCGCACTAATAATGTTATGGAGTATAGAGACTCTGATTTTCTAAATCTTTTACAGGAACACGGTACTATATATCAAAGGTCTTGTCCTGGTACATCTCAGCAAAATGTGAGAGCTAAACGTAAACACAGACACATTTTAGATACTACTCGTGCTCTTCTTATCTCTTTATCTTGTCCTAAACGTTTTTGGGGAGAAGCTGCTTTAACCGCTGTCTTTACCATTAATCGTATTCCTTCTCCTATTATAGAGAATAAGTCACCTTATAAGCATCTTTATGGAACTCTACCTAATTACAAACTCCTCAAAGTATTTCGTTGTGTTTGTTTTTTCCTACTTCAAAAATATGAGCACACTAAATTCGAGCCACGTACTCGATTATGTTGCTTCTTGGGATACGGGATAGAACATAAAGGTTATAGGTGTTGGGATCCTATATCTAACCGTCTTCATGTTTCTCGCCATGTAGTCTTTCTCAAGCATATGATATTTTTCTCTATATCTAACTTTAAAGCTGTGTTTCTTCCTATGTCATAATTTTTTACAGATAATTCTGTTGATCTTTTTCTCGATACTTTACCTACAGATATTTCTTCTAAGTTTCATACAGGTGAATCTGCTTAAACAACGCCTGCTTCTGAGCCTCCTACCTCGTCTGAAGGATCTACTCTCAACATTCCTGAGGCCTCATCTACTCTTTCTCTTCGTCGTTCATCTCGGGTAAGAGAACTTCCTGTCAAACTTCGTGATTATCATTGTTTTTCTACTACCCTTTCTTTATATAAGCCTCAATCATATTTTGAGGCTAGTTCTAATCTTGTTTGGCAACAACCAATGTCAGAAGAATTACAGGCCCTTGAGAAGTCACATACTTGGAATTTTGTTACTCTTTCATATAATAAAACTATCATTGGATGCAAATAAGTGTACAAGATCAAGACCAAATCTGATGGATTTATTGAGCGTTATAAAGCCCGCCTTGTTACCAAAGGCTTTACCCAAGAATATAGAATAGATTATGAAGAAATTTTTGCCCTAGTTGCTAGACTTACTTCTGTTCGAAGTTTATTGACTGTTGCTGTAGTTCGTGATTGGACATTATTTCAAATGGATGTCAAAAATACTTTCCTCAATGGTGATCTCACTGAAGAAGTGTATATGAAGCCTCCTCTTGGTTATCCACATCCTTCAGGCAAAGTCTGTAAACTTCATCGTGTTCTGTATGGTCTTAAACAAGCTCTTCGTGCATGGTTTGCAAAGTTTAGTGGGATTATTCTTCAGTATGGTTTTCAGTCTAGTCACTATGACTGGGCTCTTTTTTTTCGCAAGATAACACAAGGTTGTGTTCTCCTTCTTATCTATGTTGATGATATGATTATCATGGGTGATGATCTTTTTGGTATTTCCACTCTCAAGAACTTTCTTCAGCATCACTTTGAGATGAAACATCTTGGCAATCTTAGTTATTTCCTTGGCCTTGAAGTACTATCCAACTCTACTGAGTATTATCTTTCTTAGGCTAAATATGCATCTGATCTACTTGCTAAAGCTGGGTTGACAGACAGTAAGACTACCTCCACTCTTTTAGAGCCTAATGCCAAACTTCTATCCTCTTATGGTATTATTCTCAGTGATGCTACCCTATATCATCAATTGGTTAGTAGTTTGGTTTACCTTATAGTTACTCGCCTAGACGTTGCTCATGCTGTCATGTTATCAGTCAGTTTATGGTCGCTCCTCGTACCTCTCATTATGCAGCAGTTCTTCATATCCTACGTTATCTCAAAGGTACCCTTTTTCACGGTCTTTATTTTTCAGATCACTCTCCTCTTGTGTTACGAGTTTATGCTGATGCGGATTGAGCTGGTGATTCTACGGATTGACGATCAACTATTGGATTTTATCTTTTCTTGGGTGATTCTCCTCTTTCATGGAAAAGTAAGAAACAGACAGCCACTGCTCTCTCGAGTACAGAAGCTGAATACCGTGCTCTTGCAGATACTGCCTAAGAAATTGTCTGGCTCCGCTGGCTTCTTGAAGATATGAGTATTTCTCACACTGGAGCTACACCTCTTTATTGTGATAATCAAAGTGCTATTCAAATTGCCCACAATGATATATTTTATGAGCGGACTAAACATATTGAAACAGATTGTCACTTTGTTCGGTAACACATTTCTCAAGGCACTATCATGCTCCACTCCATCTCATCTAAGGAGCAACCTGCGATATCTTTACCAATTCTCTACTTCTGCGCCATTTCAATACTCTAGTTTCTAAACTCAAACTTGCTTCCACTGCGCCATCTTGAGTTTGAGGAGGGGTATTAAGGAATAATTATTAAATTATTCTGGAATGATTCCGGAATAATTTCTTTATACTCTTCTACCATATATACATGTTATTAATGTAAAATATTATTTCCTTATGTATGTTATTTTTCTATTTTGTAATAAGGTTACAGCCTATATAAATGCTCTATTGTACAGTTTATATTCACAGTGAAATATATTCTCTTTACATTTCTTATAATTCTTCCTCTATGTATTCATATTTTAGAATGCTGTATCTTTGGTTAGTTGAGAACTTTGATAATGTTTTACCTATGCTTTTCCTTCTTTATAATATGCTTCTACTAATGTTAGAGCTATCTCCTATAGTCATTTATCTTTTCTTTGTACAGCCTCAATATACACCCATTGTTGTAGGCCTTAGGCGGACCTTAGCAATATAACATAGAGTAACCCTTAATTGGTTGCAATAAACTTCAATGCTATCCTTGGAACTCACGATCAGAGAGGTGGTGGCTTTCGAGATTTCTTTCTTGTTCTAATTTTCAATATTGTTTTAGAGACTATTGTTGTACTTATTTTAAGAATAAAATCAAGCGTAAATATATACTATTGTAATAAGTAATAAATAAATTTTTAAGTCGGATGTTAAATTTATAGGGATAATTTTTATTTTATACAAAGTATTAAATTTTGTCTTTCTAATAATTATTTAGAAAAATTAAATCTTAAATTATAATTAAATTAAATAAACTAAAGAAAAGTAAAAGAAATATCACAACTCAAATATTTGAAGAAAATAAAATATAAAAAATGCGTAGGGTTAATTACTATTCCGCAATATATTTTTCATCTCATGATTGATCATTTAATATTTAAATCTCTTGATTCCTTCTTATTGATCAAGACACTAATATATTCGCAAGCCTCTCATGACGTCAAGTAATTATAATTTAATTTACCAAATATCTGTATATCTATGGTAATTATAATAAATTAAGATTCTTTAGGAACAAGTCTTATTAATCATACATGATAATTACGTATATTTCTATCCTAAGTTGGAACTTGTAAATCTCTTGAACATCATGCATCAAATTATATAAGTCAAAATATTATGATTCCTCTCAAATTTATCAAAGTATTACCAAAGCAATCAAAAGATTGGCCCATATAATGAAGCCTTAAGCACAAATAATTTGAATAACAAGAAATTGATCTCAATAAATGTTAAAAAGATTTAGCAATTAAGCACACATATTGAGTTCAAATAATAACTCTATGATGTATGTGGTAGTAGCTAATCGCAAACGCACTCTATCTTATCAAGTAATATACAATTTAAGTCCAGATATCATTTCCACATGGACTAAATGATCTAATTGCAACAATTAAGTACTAAAATTATATATACTTTACTTTTATCCAGAAAAACTAAAATCTAAAATTCAATTAACCTAGTTCTATCAAATTAAACTAACTTTAATTAACAAATAAATAAAGAGATGAATTCACCAATTAATAAGAATCTAGGTTTTTTACTTATCCCATAGTATTTCATTAGAATCATTAACCTTAAGTTAATCCCTTAATATAAATTGATTGACTAGACTCTAATCTCATTACAAACCTCTGTCGATGGTCTCGTGATTATGTTACGCATTCTAGCAACTACCTATATGTCTATAGTAATTAGATGAGTATGTAATTCATTAAGATCAAGTCTAAATCAAACAATACATGCCATCTAAGTATATGTCAATCCTACATAACTCATAATTGTTACCCTATGATCATGAATCAAGCTATCCTAGGCTAAACACATGAATCCACTTATCAAGTTCATCATGGTTCCTCAATCATTCAAAATATTGGTTAGATATAATAAAAACAATAAATACAAAATAGAATGAATCAATTGTATGTATTAAGCTCATAAAATAATTATCAACGAAATCCAACTACATACTTAGGTCCAACTAACCTTAGATCAAGAGTATCAAACCAATTTAAGAATAATAACAAAAACAAGAATATAATGATAAGAAAATAGAAGAAAAACTAATCAAGAAAATGTCTTCGGTTGCTTCTCTTTTTTCATTGACTTGAATCTTAAATTATTAAACTTTAATCTTCAATCTTGGCTTTAATCTCTTGAATTTATGTTGTGAATTATTTCTCTAAGTTTTGCTTCTCCAAACTTTTGTATTTTTGCTCTTGAAATAGTATTTTTATATATTTGAGAAACCTTAGGGTCGAGGGCCTTATAATCCAATTTGCAATTGGACTAAAAAAAGAGGGTTTTATGTGTTGCATGGGTGCTATGCCATTGGGTGCTCAGTACCGCAACGCTAAGACCTAGAAACATGAGGGACGTGGAGGTCAGCTAGGCGCCGCAACGCTTAGGTTGGGTTCAAGTGCTTTTGTATTTTGAGTGCAACTTACTCCTTTCTCTTCTGTTTCATCTCCTATTTATTCTAAATCATCACATTTTTCGTCGTACACCTATTTATGATTAAAACACAATTAAACAGCTAAAATTCATAAATTGGAGTAAAACCCTTGTTCGGAGTACTAATCATACTAGTGCTTTTACATTTCCATCACCCTAGAAAAAGTAATTAGTTCATGATGACAAAACAATTATAGCTGAAAATAAAATAAACATGATATAACCAAAAGAAAATCAATATCGACATTGAATTGCAATTGGTTGATCCACCAAAAATTCGCCAATAATCTTTTACTTCCTTGAATTACCTTTGCTTCTCTCTCTAACATTACTCTAATCAAGCTGAAATTGCTCTCTAAGATTTGTGTTGTGTGTCTCCTTAAGGATGAAATGAGTGGTCTTATACTGTAATTTGATTAAAGTCTTTGGAGTTCTCTTCTTACCATGAAACAACTCACAATTGCATCAAACGAAAGAAACAAAACAAGTCCAAACATGTCTTTAAGGCCCGAGTTAAATAGCCCACTGTTTAAGAAAACTGAAATTAAGTAAAGTAGGGCCCGACCTATTTTATCTGAAGATCCCAAAAGCAAGTAAAATCGGATGGATAAAATGAGAAAGATTGAAATGACTATTCTATTTAAATTAGGCTTTTTTTGTTCTGTTATTACTGTTTTATTCGAATAAAACTTCTTGGCATTGTTATTTGGCATGATCAAAGAGTCTTTGCACGAGAATAAAGTACCTTTGATTCCTTGATGAATTGATTGTGTGTTTTTATTATGCTTGACAGAGACCTTTTAAAATATAAATTGGTAGTATCATTATAAGATTATTCACCATTCAAATTTGATTTGCATTCTGATAAATTTTGCCACTATAAATAAACATGATGAATTGACCCATAATTCATTCAAACATAAGCTTTTAACCTTAAAGCAATAAAAGCATTCCATTAGAGAGAATTATTATATTCTAGAGAGAAGAAACACATAAAAATTTAATACTCTTATTTGAAATACTCTTACACACATCACAATTTTCTTAGATAATTATTGATTAGAGCGTCGAAGAATTTTTTTCGTATAGGAGGATGGTAATTTTTTTGTGAAGTTCTATCTTTAAAGCTTTTAGTATTGAATTGTGAATGTATAAATTTCAATCCTTATCAAATTGTGAATCTAATTAAATATAAAAATAAATTAGTAATCCTAATATATTTTAGAATCATCAACTAAGAAATAATGATTTAAGTGAGATTCATCTACTTTTAAAAAATTATTCTTTATGCAAAATAATAATTTATTAATTAAAATTTGAATAGGATTCAAAATTTATTCCGCTCTCACCTCCCTATGTCTACACGATCCATTTGTGAGATTCATGTGTTAATAGGTTTGGTCATTTAGTGTGTTGAATCGGATTTTGGGCTTTATTAATTGTCATGGACTCTCTTAAAGGGGATATAATGATATGAGCTGTTGGACTCATTTAATAATAGACCCAAAAAAATCCTCCTGCCCCATGAAGGTTTGGCCTAAAACTCAAAGCTTGAAAGGCATGTTCATTGTCTTTCTCACTACCGTTTAACGAAAAAGTGTTAATTTTTTACATTTTTCATGATTCAAGGTATAATACATGTTTCTGTGAGGCAAGCTCAACTATATATGAGGAGCCACCAAATTAAAGTAAGCTAAGTTATTCATTATTGCATCCACTAGAATTTTAGCAGGACATTTTCTAGTAGTGAGTATTACCTTGTGAACTATTATTCAAAGATGACAAATTCTGATTTTGAAATTTAACTTTGTTTTACATACTTGTGCCTTGTTAGATTGGGATTCATATTCAATTTAATACAATAACTTCTTTTTTGCCTTCGACAACCTCTATCTTAAACCTGAATTTAAACTCTGAGCAGTTCTTTTCAAGAGCTCATATTTACTTACTGAACAAAAGTTCCTTTGTTTTAACATTGAATTTTGTAATCGTTATATTCAATAAGGTAATTTTTTTATTTATATCTATTTTTGTTGCATATCAGTTTTAATTATATCGTATTTTATTTATTTTATAATTTCACATGTAACTTTTCATCTTTATTATTTACATAGAATTAGTTTAGCGCAGCTCCATTTCTTTTCGCAATAGTTATTTCGTCACATACTCCTTTATCTCCCCGTGAAGCACAATTCAAAACATGCTTTTCAGCCTTATAATGTCAAGAGTCAAATCTTTCAAAATAATTGAAAATAGATTGTATCATGAACTCATACAAAGTAATTGAACATATAAAGCCTGAAGTCCTAACGATTGGAATTGGGAACATGAAGAAATTGAAGAAGCAACAACATATAATAAAGGTAAGAGTCTTCAACTCCTTATGTCTGGAATTTAGAACACAATGAAATTGAAGAAACAACAACAACATTGCAATGAAGATTAGACGCTCTTCAACTCCTGGTTCCTAGAATTAGGAACACAATGAAATTGAAACAGCAACATACGGTGAAGATTATGCTTTTGAGCTTTTTGTGTTGTTTTTTTGTATTTAATTCTAAGATTTTTCAACACATGCATATTATTAATTAATTGTAATTAAGGTCTTTTTTATAATTCTCTTTGTTAATTATTGTAAAAGTTTTGTGGTGCAAAAGTAATTCTGACAAATCTATTTGAGGTCCAAAGGAACAAACTTAGAAGCATTTGAGATCCAGATGTAATTATACAAAAGAGGAAGTACCTAGGTACTAAATTAAAAAATATTGAAGGACTTCAATGTAATTATTTCAGACCGCTTGGAAGTACGAGGATGATATCGTTTTAGCCAGTGGAAAATTTTAAAATAATTGGGAAACCAAAAAACATAGTTATTTTTAGCAACCGACTTTCTAAAAATCATTTACGGAACCATTTTTCGCGTTTCAACTTTAGTCTCTCTATTCTTCTTGGGAATTGAATCAGAACCCTTCATCTTATCAAGATTATGATGGATCCTTCTATAAAAATGGTTTTGCAAGCTCGTTGGCATAAGATTCTAAGAGCTTAGATTTCTGGATATTTCGTTTTATGAGTTTTAGTGAGAGGAATTCTCGTCCTCGTATTTTGGAGAGAGAAAGCTTATTTTTCTATAATTATTTTCTGGGGTTATGATTTTTTATACACTATTAATGATTTTGTTGATCAATCTTGATTGGTTGCTTAGGAATCTTCCGTTAGTAGTTTCCTAATAATCATCAAACCTATTAAAAAAAGAAAGAAAAAGAAAAATAGTTACGACATCTAACTTTATCACTTTGGCTTGTAAATGGGTCAATCTGTGAACGCCCAAATAATTATGGATTGAATTTCTATTTGATCTTTGAAATTGGTTTCAGTCACTTAAACCGTTAACATTAATTTTTTTTAATAATTTAATTATTAAAATATTTTATATTTTTAAACAGAGAAATTAATTTAAAGTAATTATCATGTTAAAAAAATCCAGAGACCGTTAAGTGTTTATATCATCACTCACCACTACAATTCATCTTTTAACTAGCATTAGGTATCACAAAACTATTTATATTAAATATCTATATATGTGCTTACTTATTGAGATTATTTAAAATTGTACAATTTCATGTGCAATTATGTTATTATTCTGCATGTGCTTAATGTTAATTGATGGAAGTAACTGCATGGGGACGCGTTGTAAATTGTTTTTAAATTTTTAAAAAATTCGAAGACATGATAATATTTGCCGATTTTATATAGGAGTGAAGCGAATATTTTCCCATAAAAAACTAGCAACTACTTATTAACTATTATAGCAATTCATTAAGTCTCTAAACCATTAGAAGTTAAACATACATCCCCATCATCGGAAATAGTTTGCAGAAGAAGCAAAAGTAAATAATGAAGTTCAATAAAATATCCTCAAATTGGAAGAGTTACATATTATCCTTTTATCAGTTAGATGTAACTAAATTTATTTCGGCTAGATTAAATTTTATTTCTAATTTATTTTCATACATCTTAATGGTTAAAAAAAAAAATTGAAAAATTTTCATATTTAATCACTATTTTAGGATAGAATTCATTTTTTACCAAAGTCAAATTTTTTAATTTTTGTTAACCAAATATATGCAATGTTGGCCATTTTACTTTCAATTGTAATTTTAATATATATTTTTTTATTTTTTTATTAAATTCATTAAAAAATAATATTTTAATTAATAAAATAAAATAAATTAATTATTTTCTTTTTTATACATTAATTAAAATATTATTTTCTAATCATTTTAATAAAAAAAAGGAAAATAGAAGAATAAGATAAAAAAATTATTATAAATTTGTGAGGACATGAAATGGGTGTGGTGCGTGCTATAAGTGCGTGTGGTGTGCACCACACGCACTTGGTGCACACCAAGCCAAGTTTAATTTTTTTTAATTTTTAATTTGTTTTTAGAATTTTACTTTTAATTTATATTTAAATAATTTTTTGAATTAATTTAATAAAAAGGAAAATAGAAAAAAAAAGACAAAATGAAAAATAATTAAATAATAAAATTATTATACATTTTTTAGGACACGAAGTGTATGGTGTGCACGGTAAGTGCATGTGATGCGCACCACACACACTTGTAGCGCGCACCAAGCCAAGTCTTGTTTTTTTAATTTTTAATTTATTTTTAAAATTTTACTTTTATTTTATATTTAAATTAATGTATAAAGAAAGAAAATATAAAAAAAATGAATTAATTAAAATATCATTTTTTTAATTAATTTAATAAAAAAAGAAAAAAGAAGAAGAAAGAAAAATAATTAAATAAAAAATTATTATAGATTTATAAGGACATGAAGTTCGTGTGGTGCGCACCAAGCCAATTTTTTTTGTCTTTTAATTTTTAATTTGAATTTGAATTTTGTTTAAAATTTTACATTAATTTATATTTAAATTAATTTTTTTTAATTAATGTATAAAAAAATAAAAAATTAATTTAATTAATTATTTAATTAATTTAATAAAAAAAGAAAAAGTATTAAAATATTAAAATTACAATTGAGAATAAAATGGTCAACATTACATATATTTGGTTAACAAAAGTTAAAGGGTTTAACTTCGGTAAAAAAAATATTCTATCTTAAAACAGTTGTCAAATGCAAAAATTTCCCAAAAATATTCATAAGAAAATAGTGAATGCACATTATATAAGGAAGACCTAATAAACTTTATCTATAAAAACAGTGTAATAATTTGAATTAAGTATAGGTAATTGTATAAGAATTCTGTTGAAGCGGAAGCAATAAATCCAAGTAATATTATGCAATTACAAGTAATTAAGAATAAACAAGAGAAAGAAAGTAGGACAAAGCACACAATAATTTATATGGTTCAACAACTTACCTACGTGCATTTATGATGGATCAAGATCTCACTTTTTTTTATTAATGAACACAAGACACTCGTAAAATATGCATTTTACAAGAACGAACTCAAGTTTCACAAAGAACTCTCTCACTTAAACTCACAAACAATACATAATTAATCTCTCTTGCAATCTAGGAATTTTCTCTCATGTATTTGTATTGTGATTGTTGTGATATATTGTGATGTGCTTAAAAGCTAATATAGAGCCTTTATATAAGCTTTAAACACCTTAGGGAAACCCTAAACTGAGTAAAACTCAATTTAGGATGTCCTAACACACTTAGGACATATTTCCAAAATAAGGTGGCACTTTTCCATACCAGCGTCAGGTGCTGCACACTTTTCGACCCTATGTCGTGGTGCTAGGTTATGGGGCCAGAGCGTTGTATATACTGGATTAAGCATCATGGCACCCAGACCCAATAATAGTGCTCCATCTTTTTGCCTCTTTTCACGTCCATTTCGTTTCCTCGTATCTTGTACACACTTGGCTTGATCTCAAAATTATATCACAATAATTTTTAATCAACTTTCTCACAAATCTCCTCTTTGATTCAAAATCATTCATGAAGTATCTAAGAATTTTCATCTTTGTATCTTCAGCCACCTTCACACAGTAGTGACTTCGGTTAAGTCTTTTTATAGGGTGAATTTAACTGAGGGTAGTGGTTTAGTCAACATGTCAGTAGGATTTTCAATCGATGCAATCTCCGTTAGACTAATCACGCTACTTTAAACAATCTCTCTAATGAAATTGAGTCACATATCAATGTGTTTAAATCTCTTATGGAATATTTGATGCCTTTTTGGGTTTGTGGCACTCTAACTATCATAATACACACCGGTGTTGACGTCATCAGCTGCTATTATCTTTGTGAATATCCCTTTTAACTACATAACCTCCTTAACAGTTTCACCAATAGTTATATACTCTGCTTTGTGGTAGATAGTGTTACCATATGCTATCCAAACACTATAAATATATAATCCGTTAACGATCTTCTTTTGTCTAGATTACCCATATAATCTAAATCAATGTATCTTCTTATTATTTCACTCTTGTGCTCAGCCCTTTTATACGTTAAACCATAATTCGACATTCCCTTAAGATATCTCAAAATCCACTTCATTAGAAGTAGTGATCCTTACTTAAATTTGTCATATATCTGCTTACCGTACTCATAGTCTGTACTGTGTCTGGTCTCATGCAAATCATTAAATACATGATGCTCCTCATAGTGTTTGCATACAGTACTTTACTCATCAATAGTTTCTCCTCTTCAGGTTTCGGTGATTGTACTAGTGAAAGTTTAAAATGCATGGTCAAAGGAGTAGAGATAACCCTTACATTAGACATACCAAACTTCTCTAAGATTTTAAGTATATATCACTGTTATAATAAGAAGAAAACATCGTATCTTTCTTACACAATATCCATATCTGATATCCTATTTGTTGTTCCCAAATCCTTTATCTTAAACTCGCCCCTCAAATACTTCTTTAATTTTTGTATCTCTTATATATCTTTACATGCAATCAATATGTCATCTACTTACAGAAGTAAATATAAGCTTCTATAACTCAAAATCTTAAAGTACTCATCCGTTATACTTACTTCTACCAAATTCATAAGTCATCATAAATTTATTGAATCTCTTATAACACTGTCTAAGTGATTGATTTAACCCCATATAATGACTTCTTTAGCAAACAAGCCTGCTCCTCTTTCTTGGACTCTACAAACTTGTGCCGTGAGATGTAAGTCTTCTCTTCAAGCTCTTAATGTAAAAAAACTATCTTTACATCCATCTGCTCTATATGTAAATCAAAGTTCACACATATGGCTAATAGAATCTTAATAGATGTTCACTTGACAATTGGAGAAAAAATCTCATCAAAGTCTATCCCCTCTCTCTAAGTAAACCCTGTTCAATAAGCTAGTCTTAAATGTTATAGGCTCTACCCTCAGTATCCCCTCCTTAACTTTATACACCTACTTGCACCCAACTAGTTTCTTTAGAAGTTTATTCACCAACACCGAGATATTATTCTTCCTAAGATAACTAATTTCTTCTTTTATAGCCTGCTCCATCTATCTCTATTCATACTCTTTATAGCTTTATTATACGTCCTAGACTCATCAAACTCAAGAGTATAAGCAGAATTAAAAGCATAAACAACTAAATCTACTTATGCATACCTGATTAGTGGGTTTATTATCCTCCTTAACATATTTCTAGCTTAATGGTACTCTTCAAGTTTCATCTCAGGAGATCTAGCTCTACCTTTGGTGGATTTGGAGAAACTTGTTGGTGTTCTTAGCTCAACATCAAGGATCTCCGTGTTAAAATGCTAATCTAAGGGCATATCAAATCTACACTTAGACTCCACTTCAACTTCTATTGATTCAGGTGCTGAATTTATTTTGGGCATAAGTTCTTCTTTCTCATATTCTTTGATAGCTTTCAGTATTTTTCTCTTATCGTACTTCACATTATAGTTTATAATACTCTTTAATGGCTTTAAATTTTTTCACCACACTTTGTATCCTTTCACACCTTCAAGATTCCCTTTTAATATCCCATTAATAGCTTTAGGTTCCAATTTCTCTTGCTTCACATGCACAAAAGTTGAGCAGCAAAATATTCTAAGGTGGTCATACTTAAGAAGGTTACCAGACCATTTCTCTTTTAGGGTCTTAAAGTCTATCACTGAGAAGGAACTTCTATTGATCAAATAAGTTATTTTCATCACAGTTGCACCCCAAAATGCCTTGGATATCTTTACACTGGTAGACATGCATCTAACCCTTTCAAGTAGGGTTCTATTCGTTATTTCAGCCAAATCATTCTGTTACGGTGTTGATCTCACATTTTATACCTTGCAATCTCATGCCTAGCATAAAACTCATTGATGCGATATTTCTATATCATAAATTAAGTGCAAGTATACACTATCGTATGCAAGTAATAAATAGACTAAATAAGTCGGATGTCGAACCCACAGGGATAATTGTTTCTTTTTAACCAATTACTAAAATTATATCTTCCTAATAATTATTCAGAAAAATAAAAATCTAAGAATGAATGTAAGAAATATAAAAACAAAAACACAATGCAATGAGATTTAAAGATAGCATTGTAGAGAAAACCTAGGAATAATATTATCCCTCAATATGCTTTTTAATGATTAATCCTCTAATATTTAACTCACTTAGTCTTTATTATTGATCAAGACACTAATGTATTCACAAGCCTCTTCCAAGGTCATGCAAGTATACCCTAATTTACCAAATACTTATATTCCTATGGTACTTGTAATAAATTAAGATTCATTAAGATTCATTAAGATTAAGTCTTATTGATCATACATGCCAATGGTATATTCCTATCCTAAATTGAAACTTGCATATGCAACATTGAATGTTACTCTACAATCATGCATCAAATTACCTAGGTCTAAATATTATGATTCCTCTTCCGAGTTTATCAATAATATTACCAACTCATTCACCATATATTGGCTAGATATATTGAAGCATTAAACACAAGTAATTTAAATAATAAATGACTAAGTTTATTAAATATTCGAAAGATATGGCAATTAAGCACACATATTGAGTTCAAGTATTAACCCTAGAAAACAAGTTTAGCTCATGGCTACAAGAGAACAGCAGTAAAAATAATTATAAATCATGATACAATTATTAGCAAACCGATATAGACGTCGAATTGCTCTTAATTGCACTGCCTAAGAACTCTTGATGCCGAAGAACGTCTTGTATCTCTCTCTAAAGTTGCTTCAATTAAGCTCCTATTGCTCTCCAAGACTCGTGCTCTGTATTCTTGGTGCTCTTGGGTCGTCTTGGATTGATTCTTGAAGGCTGGGAACGAGTGGCTTTTTATAGGGATTGATATGAGCTTGAAAATCTAAATTCTCATCGGACTAGGACTCGCACTACCACTGGCGCGCTATGCAATTGTCGCTGGGGCGACGCGTGAAAAAGCTATTACCGCTGGAGCGGTGGGATCTTGGCGCTGGGGCGCTGCATGAAAACGGCTTCACCGCTGGCGCGGTATATTGATAGCGTTGGGGCTATGGAACGTCGCTGAGGCGGTAACTGTATGGCGCTGGGGCGCTAGACGCGACTTGAACAGATCGTATTTCTTATTTCAATCACTATTCTAGCGCGGGGGCGATATTCTTATGGCGCAGGGGCTATGGACACATACTTTAAAAATTTTGCATTTTAGTCCCTGTTTTCGCTCCTTTTGCGTTCTTTCTTTAAATTTCGTTCAAGTCCCTATAAATAACAATAATGCACATAAATAGCCATCTATTCTTATAAAATTATAAAATATCAATAATAAAATCATGAGAAAATATATGACAATTTAGCCCTTATCACTCATCAAACTTTAAATTGTAAAACTTGAGGCCATTGTCAGTCCTTAACCTCTTAATTTTCAATAAAATCCTTCCAAATCTTAAACGTACCAAGTACTTGCTCCTTGTTCTTCAACATATAAACTCATAGATTACTAGAACAGTCATTTATAAAAGTGAGAAAATATCTAGCTCCACTGCCTGCATTAGTCCCCAAAGATCTAAGTGTATGCAGTTAAGAGTCTCTATACTTCAATGCTCTATAGTACTAAACCTCGCTCTATGTGCTTTCCCTAGTACACAATGCTCATAAAACTCAAGTGATTGAAACTTATCCTAACTAAATGCCTTTCGACTAATCTAAAATGTCACACCTAGGTTTGCATGTTCTCATCAGTTATTAAGAATGATGCATAACCACTCACTGCCTCTCCCTTCAACACATATACTTCTTTGTATTTCTCACTTCTTATCACAACCATGGAATCCTTCAACACTCTTAAAACCATTTCGTCAATTTTGATGGAATACTCATTCTGGTCTAACATACCTAGTACTATAAGGTTTCTCTTGAGGTTAGGAATATACCTAACTTTTAATAACTCTCTCACTCAACCATCATACAACTTGAGTCTAATACTTATAATTTTCATCACCTAACACACTACGTCATTACTCAGTAATATCTTGCAACAACTAATGGGTTAGAAATTGACAAACAAAGACTTATGTGGACATATGTAAAAAGTATAACCAGAATTTAGAACTCATAACTCTTATCATCAAAAGTTACTATAATTCTCTACGCTATCGTAGCAATTTCTTAGAAGGCCCTTATAACATGTTATCGTTATTAGTCTTTTATGAAGTTTCCCTATTTCTTGTAACAATAACACTTCTTAGGATGGTCCTTGGACTGTGATCTCGAGCCCTTCTTTTTTCCATCTTTATTTAAGATTTTTCCTCTTATAGATAAACATTTTGCATTAGCCTAGATCTGTCTTCCTAATTATTTTAAGTTTAATAATAATTTCACATCATTCTTCATTAAACTTTCTCTTTTATAGAGAAATGTATCAACAAAGTGATCATAGCTTTTGGAAAGTGGACTTAACAAGATGATCGCATTATCCGCATCCTCTATCTTTATATTGATAGCTTCAAGAAAAATGATGATCTTATTAAAGGCATCTATATGATCTTTTATCGGCATCCCCTCTGACATAGACAATAGATACAACTTCTTCTTTATATGTGATATGTTGGCCAATGACTTCTACATATAAAGAAAAGCACAAAGAGAATCAAGCTTCTTCCAAAAAATAATCACCATCTTTTCATTTACTACTTTCGTCAATACTTGATCGCCCAATGACTGAATAATTATACTGTGAGCTCTTTCTTGAATGTCTTGTCTTTCTATTTTAGTCTTAGATAACTGTAGTGTTTTTTCTTCCCCAATAGATAGAGTTGCAGTCTCCTCTAGCACCAAGCCTAACCGATGGCTCACCAATAACCTGTCACCTTTATCATCAACAAATTAAAGTTATTTGACTCATTGAATTTCTTTACATCATATTTAGGTATGGCCATGCTTGCTAAGAACGAAGCTCTGATATAAACTTTTTGACACAAATGTAATAAACCAGAGCAATATTATGTAGTAATAAGAAATCAAAAATAAACAAGACAAAGAAAGTAAAAGAAAGCACATAATAATTTATATAGTTTGACGACTTGCCTACATCCACAGTGAATCAAGATCTCATGTCTCTTATTAATGGATCATAAGGTACTCATAAAGTATGCATTTTACAAGAAAAAATATCTAAGCTTTACAAAAAAACTCTCTTAATTGCACTCACAAAGAATACATAATCGATCTTTCCAGTAATTTAGGAGTTTTCTCTCTTTTGTTTGTATAGTGATTGTTGTGATATGTTGGCCTAGACATCTTTGAAGATTTTGATAATTCCAAATAATAGCAAAAAATAATGTTTATGGACTAAAGTGCAAAATTTTAAAAGTTATAATAAATGGATCAAAATGAAAAGTTTAAAACTTTGGTCATTATAGCGAATACTGTAGCAACGGGGCACCGTTGCTTAATGGTAAAATCACTGTGCAATAGTTAGTTACTATAGCAACGGCTAAAAATAGCTAGTTTCTCCATCTCTATAAATAGAAGCCTTATTCAAGATTAACAAGAAGGAAGAACTATATAATCTTCATATCATTTAAAAAGAAAGAAATATCCATATTTGTATTAAATTTGTTATATCTACTCTTTAAGAGAGTTTAAATTGTATGTGTTTAATTGAACCCAAAGTTAATCTTTGTAAGGATCTAGTTGATACTTGATAAAGCCAACATACTGTGAGAGTTTAATTAGTATGTTAGAAACTGATCAAGGTTTGATTAGTACCTATGAAAGTAATTATAGTGTGATTTATACCTGAGAAAGCCAATTTTAAAGGTTTGATTACCACTTGGAAAGTTAATCAAAGGGACTTAGAAGATAGACCGAACTAGTAGAATCCTCAAACACGATTAGGTTCAAGGTGTAGATGTAAGCTGAGAGAAGGGCCGAACCATGTAAACATCTGGTGTTAGCTTTATCGTTCCATACTCTCCTATTTTTTTACATTTACTTGTGCTTTAATTTATTTATATTATTAGTAAGTGCATTAATTTTTAAAATTCTCATTTCACATCCCCTCTTAGCATTAGAGCCTCATACTCTATAAAGGATTTAATCATCTTAGAGTAATCCATGGTAACTATTAGTGGACCTAGTATATATGAAGGCCAATCCACTATTAAACCTCTATTCTTTGACAGAAAAAACTATAGCTATTGAAAAATTAAGATGAAAACTTATTTGCAAGCTTTCAATTATGATCTTTGGATTATTTTTCAAAATGGTGCTCATGTGCCCATCAAAAATAATAAAAAGAGTAAGCTTATTCCCAAACTCGAAAATAAATGGAATAAATGAAATTTTAGAAATACTTCTTTAAATATAAAAACTAAGAACTATTTATTTTGTGCATTAGATAAAAGTTCAATAAAATTTTCAATTATAATACCACATGTGAAATTTTGTATGCATTAGGAGCACTATATGAGAAAAATGCAGCTAAGAAGAAAGCAATGGTGGTATTAAACTTTAACATGGGATGATTATTCATCGAAAGATGATAAAGAAGAAATAAGTAATTTTACACTTAAGGCTATCAACAATGAAAAATCTAATAGTGAGGTAAGTGATGATAAATCTTCTATTGAAGAACTTTATTTACAATTCATTGAAGAAACCAAAACCATGAAAAAGAAATTGAATAAAGAAAAAATTTGTTGCAAGAATAAATTAAAAGTCTAAAACTAGAAATTGATGAGTTACAAAAGGATAATCAAATTTTGAAAGAGAAATTGAATAAAGAAAGGATTTGATTTAAGAAGAAATTATTTGTCTAAAAATAAAATTTGATGAGTTACAAAATGACAATCAAAATTTAAATGATGAAAAAGAAAATCTTATGAAAAAGGCTCATGACTTGAATGAAATTATTTTAAAATTTACGAATTGGAAAAATAATTTTAAAGAGATATTTTGTGATAAAATATGTGTTTTTTTTTTCGAAAGTAATTTGAGATATAAACTAATTCTAAAGCAATTTTTTTTTAAATCTTACTTTGCTAAATCCTCCTTCAAACATGATCTTTTTTCACGTTGTTATTATTGTAATAAAAATAGAAACAAAGTTTTTAATTGTCCAATTAAAAAATTTGGAGGAAAATAAATTTAGGTTCCGAAAAGAAGAATTACTAATATTGGAGGACCCAAAAAATATTCAATACCAAAATACATAACTTGAATTTATTTTGTAGATATCATCAAATTTATTCTCAATCTTTATGAAATATTGTGATATATGTATTTATATTTGTATTTGTCTTAATCATATTATATCTTGATGCATGTAAAAGATTTTTTTGCAAAACACGTAGGAGTATGGCAGTAATTATATCTTTACAACATGTGAATATACATTTTTTTTATTTTGATAATTTATTCTTTATATGGCTTATGCTTATATCATTTTTCTTTTTTTATGATGCTAAAGGGGGAGAAATATGTACATGTAATTTAGTCTATGATTTATTCTTAAAGTGTTTAACACATGCAATTGAATTTTCGCAAAAAAGCTTGTTAAAAATATAAATTTAAGAGGAACGCAAATTGAGGGGGAGACATAAGTTTCAAATAGAAGATATTGAATATATTGTTTGTCATCATAAAAAAATGGGGGATTGTTGGTTTAGTTGTCTTTGAGGATTTTGATCATTCCAAACAAAATATGAAAATAATGTTTATAAGCTAAAGTGCAAAGCTTTGAAAGATATAAAAAATGGACCAAAATGCAAAAGTTTAAAACTTTGGTCACTGTAGCAATGGGGCACTATTCTTTAACGGTTAAATCATTGTGCAATAGCTATTGCTAAACTGTAGCAATGGCCAAAACACTGTAACAATGGATAAGATTTTGTAGCAACAACTTAAATAGTTAATTTCTCAATTTCTATAAATAACAAAAATTATTTAAAAATTTAATAAAATTGGGTAATTTAAAAAATAGGGTAAGTAAACTATCACTTTCACTATAACATGAAGAGTTTAAATCTCCTTTACCTAAAAAGCATTAGGACTTAGGAAGCCTATGGCCACCTTAAACCCCAATGAAACTTGGCCTTGGCTTAATGTGATATATACCTTAAAAAAAGTGAATGAAGTTCTTTTTCTTATATTTTTTAAGTGTAACTTCTCTAATTGTGATAAAAATACCTAAGAAAACAAAGATGATTATGTGAGAATATTGATTGAAAATCATTGAGATATATTTTGAAGAAGAAGCCAAGTTTATAAGGTACGTGAAAATCGAAGACAGATTTGAAAGAAGGTGAAAAATAAAGAAGGGCGTACTAGGCATAAGCATCGCGATAACTGTGAGGAGGCCCTGCGGCACCCAAACCAGAACCTAAGCATCGCGGCTTCCAGGCGGGTGCATCAGCGCAGTGGCGCTGGGCGCAAAAAATTGTTTCTTGTTTTAGAACTTCTTTATTTCGTCTCCCACTTACTTCAAGACTCTCTAATACGACTCCCACACATATAAGGTAAACCTAGGATATATAAAGACTCTCTATTGGCTTGTAAACACATCTAAGTGATCAAGTAAGAAATCTTTGTGATAATCCAACTAATCTTAGTGATTAAACTTTCTTTATAGTTCTTAGTGAGAGAAAATTTCTATATTGTAAGAGATTGTTTATCTTTGTAATCCTGCTTGTAAAAGGCATACTTTGTAAGTGTTTTGTGATTCAATAATAAGAGTTAGTAATCTTAATCCGCCGTAGATGTAGGCAAGTTGCTGAAGCACATTAATTTCTGTGTGTTCTTCTTCTACCATTTCTCTATCTATTTTCTTAATTGCTTGTTCTACACTATTTGCTTAGGTGATATTGCTTGTTTATGTGCTTTTACTTCAACAAACTGGTATTAAACCTTGGTTCTAAGTAGACATGGCCATACACAAGTATGAGGTAGAGAAATTCAACGGTACGAATGACTTTAATCTGTGAAAGATGAAGGTAAAGGCATTATTGGTGAGCCAAAGGCTAAGCTCGACATTAAAGAAGATTACAGCTCTATCTAGTGATGAAGAAAAGGAATCAGAGTCATCTAAATTTGAAGCAGAAAAAAGAGACTTTCAAGAAAGAGCTCATAGCACAATCGTTTTATCATTGAGCAATGAAGTACTAAGGGAGGTAATAGTTAAGATGATGGCGATAGGTCTTTGGAAGAAGCTTTACTCTCTTTATATATAAAAGTTATTGGCCAACAGATTGCATATAAAGAAAAAATTGTACTAGCTATCAATGTCAGAGGGAATGCCAATGAAAGATCATATAGATGCCTTCGATAAGATCATCCTTGATCTTAAGTTTATCAACATTAAGATAAAAGATGAAGATAGAGCAATTATCCTGATGAGTTCGCTCCTCAAGAGTTATGAGAGCTTTGTTGATAGGCTACTCTACGGCAGAGAGAGTTTAACGATGAGCAATGTGAAATCATCATCAAACTCAAAGTCATTGGGAAAACAGATCGAGGGTAATGCAAAAAGTTTATTGTAAGAGGAAGGCCCTCATTTAGAGATGGAAGAAAAAAAGCTCAAGATCAAAGTCTAAGGCTCTTAGAAAGTGCTATTATTGCAAGAAAAATAGGTACTTCATAAAGGACTGTCTTGAGAAGAGAGCATAAAACAATAACAAAGCGGATATTGTACACAATATTGTTATTTCTCCAAATTGACATTATATTGTTAGAGCTTTGTTGATAGGCTACTCTACGGCAGAGAGAGTTTAACGATGAGCAATGTGAAATCATCATCAAACTCAAAGTTATTGGGAAAACAGATCGAAGGTAATGAAAAAATTTTATTGTAAGAGGAAGGTCCTCATTTAGAGATGGAAGAAAAAAAAGCTCAAGATCAAAGTCTAAGGCTCTTAAAAAGTGCTATTATTGCAAGAAAAATGGGTACTTCATAAAGGACTGTCTTGAGAAGAGAGCATAAAACAATAACAAAGCGGATATTGTACTTGCTTATAATGATAGCTATGATAACGTAGAGACACTTATCGCTACTGATCGTAAGAACACTGAACAATAGATTCTTGATTATGGTTGTACTTTTCACATGTGCCCATAAAAGTCTTGGTTTGTAAAGTTCCAACCCATTAATGGTGGTAAGGTGTTAATGGGTAATGATATTGCATGTCAGATGATGGGAATTAGTAATGTTAAACTTTGGCTAGATGACAGGTGAGTGAGAGAGTTGATAGATGTTAGGTATATTCCTAACCTCATGATGAACTTGATCTCACCAGGGACTTTAAACCAGAATAGGTGTTCTATCAGAATCGACGAATAGGTTTTGAGAGTGTTAAAGGGTTCCATTGTAAGGAGAGGAGAGAAGCATAAAGGCATTTATGTGCTTAAGGGTGAAGTTATGAGTGGTTCTGCATTATTCTCTATAGATGATAAGAGTATGCAAACTAAGTTGTGGCATCTTAGACTAGCACAACTGGGCGAGAGAAACTTGAATGAGTTATTTAGTTAAAAGGCATTTGGTGGGGATAAGTTCTAGCCCTCGGAGTTTTTGGAGCATTGTAAGCTTGAAAAAGTACATAGTTTGAGGTTTAGTACCGGCGAGCATAAGACTAAAGGGACTTTTGACTATATACGCTCAGATCTTTGGGGACCAGCTCAAATGCTACTCATGGTGGTGCCAGGTATTTTCTCAAGGAAGGTGTGGGTTTATGTGTTGAAGAGTAAGGATCAAGCATTTGATATATTCAAGACTTGGAAGGCTCTTGTTGAGAATCAGACTGATAAAATGGTAAAGAGGTTAAGAACCAACAATGACATCGAATTTTGCAATAAAGAGTTTTATGGGTTTTATGCCAAGTATAAGATTGCAAGGCATAGAACGGTGAGATCAACACCACAGCAGAATGATATAGCTGAGAGAATGAACAAGACCCTACTTGAAAGGGTTAGATGCATACATACCAATGTAAAGTTGTCTAAGGTGTTTTGGGGAGAAGTTGTAATGATTGTAGCTTATTTGATTAATAGAAGTCCCTTATCAGCAATTGACTTTAAAATGCCAGAAGAGAAATGGTCTAGCAATCCTTCTAAGTATAACCACCTCAAAATATTTGGCTACCCTGCCTTTATACATGTTAAGGAGGGAAAGCTAAAACCTAAAGGTATCAAATGGGTATTCATATGATATCTTGAATAAGTGAAAGGATACAAGGTGTGGTGTAAAGACTTGACATCGTCAAGTAGTATCATAAGCCATGACGTGACATTTGATGAGACGGCCTATGCTGAAAGCCTCCCAAGAAGATAAGAAAGAAGAACTTATACCCAAGGAAGAATCAGCACTCGAGTCAATAGAAGTTGAACCTGATAGTAGATATGATATTCTTTTATATCAACACTTCAACAAGGAGATCTTTGAAGATGAACCAAGAACACTGGCGAGTTCCTCTAAGTCCACCCCAAGAAAGACTAGGACTCCTGAAATGAAACTTAAAGACTACCAGCTAGCTAGAGACAAGCTAAAGAGAACGATTAACCCACTAGTTAGGTATACACAAGCAGATCTAGTTGCTCATACTTTTAATTCTACTTACACTATTGAGTATAATGATCCTATGACATATGGTGAGGCTATGAAGAGTGAAAATAGGAAAGAATAGCAGTAGGCTATAAAAATGATTAGTTTTCTTAGAAAGAACAATACCTAAAAGTTGGTGGAAAGACCTCAAAAGAAACTAGCTAGGTATAAATGGGTGTATAAAGTGAAGGAGGAGATATCAAGGATATAGCCTATGAGATTCAAGGTTAGGTTAGTTGCACAAGGTTTTACTTAAAAAGAATTAGTTAACTTTTATGAGATATTCTCTCTAGTCGTCAAGCACACATCTATTAGGATTTTATTAGCCATGTGTGAAGCTTTAATTTACATCTAGAGTAAATGGATGTAAAGACAGCTTTTCTACATATAGAGCTTGAAGAGAAGACATACATGGCACAATCACAAGGGTTCGAGAAACTTAGGAAAGAAGATCATGATTGTTTGCTAAAGAAGTCATTATATAGCTTAAAGCAATCACCTAGACAGTGGTATAGGAGGTTTAATGAGTTTATGATGGCTTGTGACTTTAATAGGAGCAAGTATGATAGATGTGTGTACTTTAAGAAGATAAGTTGTGGGATGATGTATTTGCTTCTATATGTCGATGATATATTGATTGCATGTAAGAATATAGAAGAAATGCAGAAGCTTAAGAAGCAGTTGAGTAACGAGTTTGAGATGAAGGATTTAGGAGCACTAAAGAGACTATTGGGTATGGATATTGTGAGAAAAAAAAGAGATGTTACCTTTTTGTCTCAATAGTGATATATACTCAAAATTTTAGAGAAGTTTGGTATGTCCAACGCAAATACTATCTCTACTCTTTTGGCCATGCATTTAAGACTTTCAATAGCACAGTTGCCGACATCCGAAGAGGAGAAACTGTAGATGAGTAAAGTATCGTATGCAAATGCTATGGTGAGTATCATATATGTATTAGTTTACACAATACCAGACATAGCACAGGCTGTGAGTGTGGTAAGTAGATATATAGCAAATTTAAGTAAAGATCATTAGCTTGTAGTGAAGTGAATTTTGAGATATCTTAAAGGGACATCAAATTATGAGTTGATATATAAAAGGGATGAGGACAACAATGAAATGGTAAGAGGATATTGTTGGGATTTGTGCTTACGTGCCATCCCTTTTATGTATAAATATTTGCTTTATGTTTATACATTTATGATTTCAATATATCACTAATTATTTTATTTATAAATATGGTAAGATGCTTGTAACGTTTTAGACATTGTATGATCTGAACGAGTTCAGATCTAATCTAAAGGAGTTTAGATCAGAACTAAGAGTTAGTAAAATCTAAAGAGTCAGAGCCTTGTCTGAAATGGGACAAAGACCTAAGAATATATTAATAATGACATAGTTGCAATGGGTTGCAAATGGTGCTAAGAAATGTTGTTATGCAAATATGTTTTTAAATTTAATGTTCCTGATCTACCTTCACTAATGCGGGTCTGCTAGTGAAGATCTTAATATATATATATATATCAGTGTATGTCTATATCTAGATAGTCCAGATGGTTAGTCTTAGCAGACCATGAGTTTAGTGGAAACTCGTATAGAGATACAAGTATTCAGTAAGGACTGAATATTAAACAGACTCATAAAGATCTCTAATAGACATCCCATAAAGCCGTCAATGGAGGATCTTTCGAGTTGAGTAGTATTCGTGGTCCTTAGACCTGAGTGCCACGGTGGACTTGTGAGTGATCCATCATACTTTGGTTCCACACATGTCAGATACCTTTCATGGTCTGACCGCTGGGTGTCGCTGGGTATGGTCCGATGCTCATGGAGTCCGGTGTGTACAGATATGGGATCCATCAACTCAATTGGGTGAGTAAAATATCATGTAACTCTAAGATTGCATTTCAGAAAGTCTTATGGCCATAAGCAGACATCCAAGAATTTCTTGGGAAAATAATATCGTGAAAGTGTTTACGGATATTATTTATTGAAATACAAATCTAGAGATAAGTTTATGGTTGAGCACATGGAGACTTGACGGTGTTGATTTATATCTCCGCTCTTCTAGGATATTTATGATGGAAGGATTATACGAATATGTTATAACCTCAACTTGTATGGTCTAATGCGCCGTTTTGTAATATCTGTAACATGTGTGTGGGACATTGTTCGCGGACGTGTGAAATAGTTTCATATGACAAATCGGGCATGGACCTAGAGAGTCTCACAATATGAAGTGTACTCGTTGTGCACTGGGGCGGCGAATTGGATTGAATAATTAATCCAACAATTTTCAGCAAAATGAAAAATGTTTCTAGGTTCCTTTTATTATTCACTTGTCAAAAATTGAAGGTAAAACACATTATTGGTTTACAAGAGTTGTTAACCAATAAGAAATTTGACAAGTGACATAATCTTGCTCCATAAATTATTTACCATGTATTTACCTATTTACCTTGCTTGGTAAATACATATATAGTAAATGTAAATATTCAAAATAGTTTTGAATTATTAATATTTTATATATTAATCAAATTATTATTATTAATTGGAATAAGTGGCAAACACCATTTACTAATGGAGAATGCACTTGTTATTAATAATAAGGAAAGTTTACCACTTTGTAATTCTTAAATGATGCACTAAGGAAGTGGTAAAACCACTTAACATTGATTAAATGCCATTTACTCTCTAGAAATTGATTCAATTGGTTGAATCAAATTGGTGAGTGAAAAATATGATAGATTAATGTTTGTAATGGCAAACATGGTTAAGTGGTGGTGGAGCACTAAGAGAAATCATTCTTTGCACTTAAGAAAGAATTGAAAGAGTTCAATGTGTGCAAGATAGAGTGAAATTCGTTCTAGGAGAAAAGAGAGAGAATTGAGAGCTTTTCCTAAGTGTTTTTCTCAAAGTGTTGAGAGAAAATGCAAAGGCTTACCAAGCTACAACATATAGAGTTGTAAAGAACTATAGAAAACACCCAATTCTTCTCATCTCTTGGTAGTAATCATAAGGATAAATTGTTTTAAGTGTTAAAACAATCATTTGCTGGAAATTCAAGGCTGCCATTCTAGTTTCACAATCCCACTGGATTTAGTTGTGAACTAGAATTGTGCAAGGGAACACTTCAAGGTGAGCTCAACAAATTGAAGCTTGGAGTTCTTGAAGATTTGTAAAGCTACCTTCATATCCGGGTAGGTTATTTATTTGTTATTCATTTTATATCATGCATGAAATATATATATGAGATATATATATGTACTTGAATGATCAAACATGCTTGAATATGTTACATATTGTTTAATATGTATGAATACTTCCGTTGCGTATTTAATTTTTTGAAATTATACACATCACACACCATATTACACAACAGATATGTAGACTTCGATTATACAGGTGATATAAATAAAAGAAGATAGTTAACGAGTTATATATTCACCATATTTTGGTGTAGTATATGTTCAAGATTAGTTTTATAACTTGTGGTTGAACTATCTACCACAAAGGCGGAGTGCATAATTGTTGGTGAAGCTATTAAGGAGGCTGTATGATTGAAATGAATATGTGCGGAGGTATTGGCTAGTGAAGATGTGAACACCGATTTATATTGTGACAGCCAGAGTGCCATACACCAAAGTAAGCATCAAGTGTTCTACAAGAGGTCAAAACATAATGATGTGAGGCTTTATTACATTGGAGAGATTATCCAAAATGGTAAAGTTAGTCTAATGAAGATAGCGTTGTCTAAAAACCCTGCTAATATGTTGACGAAGCCACTATCTTCGGTTAAGTTCATTCTATGCAAAAGACTTAACCGGAGTCACTACTTTGTAACGGTGACCAAAGATGCAAAAAATAAGAGATTGAGTTGCTCTGTGGATGATTTTGAATCAATGAGAGGATTTGTGAGAATATTGATTAAAAATCATAAGAATATAATTTGAAGAACAAACCAAAGGCCTAGGGTGTGCAAGGATCGAAGGCAGACACGAAAGGAGGCAAAAAATGAAGAAGGGTATGCCAAGCATGGGCGCAGCGGCGATCAGAATTAGGCGTCGTAGCGCCCAAGCAGGCGCACCAGCACTGCTGTGATGGACTCGAGAAATTGTTTCCTATTTTGAGACTTCCTTATTTTGTCTCCTACTTGTTTCAAAACTCCTTAATGCGACTCCTACATGTTTAGGGTAAATCTAGGATGTCCTAAAGCTTATATAAAGGCTCCCTATTAGCTCGTAAACACATCTAAATGACCAAGTAAGAAATCTTTGTGATAGTCCAAGTAATCTTAATAATTAAACCTTCTTTATAGTTGTTAGTGAGAGAAAATTCTTAAATTGTAAGAGACAGTTTATCTTTGTGATCTTTCTTGTAAAATGCATACTTTGTGAGTGTCTTGTGATTCAATAATAAGAGTGAGTGATCTTGATCCGCCATGAACATAAGTAAATTGTTAAACTACGTTAATTTGTGTGTTCTTCTTTTATCCTTTCTCTCTTTATTTTTTTAATTATTTATTTTATACTATTTACTTTGATAATATTACTTTTTTTATGTATTTTCACTTTAATAGAATATATAAGAATTCATTATTTAGTTGGGTGTATAAATCTCCAAAAACTATAATAAGAGCATTGAAAACTGATTCACCTTCCCTTCATCTGAAAGGAGATATCCTTAGTCACTTGCAGAAGAGAATTGCACTAACAACTCAACTATTCTCACTATCCCTTACACTTATATCAAGTCCAATACCCCAAATTTGATGCACTGGATATGAAGGTAAAAAACAAATTTAAAAAGGAAAGAAACGAGCCAACATAAGATCAGAGAGCCGATCTAAACATGAAGATTTCGATAACTCGTTGATGTTATAGAAAATAGGTTTTATACATCTTTTGAAATTAAGTAGCAAAAGTAAACAATGAAGTTGAAATATCATAAAGTAATCTTACAGATTTGAAATTAAGGGAGGATATTATCTTCCAAACGCTTTAATATCAATAATTAAGTTGATGACTTTAAATCTTTATGAATATTAAATCTAATAAAGAGTATAAAGATATATGTGAAGTAGGGCGGTGCTGTCCACTTCATGCTGAGAGTGGAAATATTTTATTCGAAAATTGTCATTTACTCTCTCAGTTTGACGTGTTTACATATTGTTTTTTCCTATTTTTTAATAAATACTAATACTCTTAATTCTTAATAGTATTTTTTTATTTAAAATCAATTATTCTTTAATGAGGAGAATAATACACTCATTAATTTTTTTAAAACAAATTGTTAAAATATCAAATAATAAAAAATATAACAAAACCCTATTTTATTTTTCAAGCTAATCCAAGTTGCTGGCATTTTTTGATTTATTTATCGTTTTTTTTTTCTGCAAGTTGAATGTAATATATGTAGACCGTACCCAAGCTAAAATATTATTTTTACTTGAACATATGAGCAAGTAACAGACCTTGCCAGCTTTACACCTATAGAATTAATGCTTAATATTATTAGCAGAGATTACCATCCTTATCAATCTCAAATTATTATTTCTCTTATTAAAGCTAAGATTACCATTACTATTAAGAAAAGGCATAAGGTAATAGATAATATATATTATAAACGGGGTTTTTTAATAGATACACTCTATTATCTAAAAGATTAAGATCATTTTTACTATAGATTAGTAATAAATAAATTTTGTGATAAATAAATTCTATCAACAAATTGTAACTTACAAATTTAGTAGGTGACTTGACAATTAACAAATATGTTGACACAGTCGTCAACATTACGCTTAATTTGACAACTTATTTAATGATAATGTCAACATTAATAAGGTCATTATAATTAAATCATATTGATGTATGTATACTGACGTGATCTTCTATTACTAATCTTTGATATATTTTTATCACTAATATGTGATAGATTTTTATAATTTATTTATATATTTTGAATTTTAAATTTTGATTTATTTTTTTATATATACAACTAACATAATATATATTAAATTATATTATAGTATATAATTAACTTAATATATATCAAATATTCCATGAGTTTCTAAATAATTAAATCAATCAATAATCCATAATTAACATTTAAAGAAACATTCAAATTGTATGCTTTCTTAACAACATTATTATACATATTCATGTAATATCCAAACAACATTCATGTAAAGTAAACCTGCCAATTAAACATCTAAATACTGCAACAACTATAACTTAATATACTACATATTATCAAACAACTTAATATAATACATCCATATAAGCTGCCAATCAAACATCAAAATACTACAGTCATGTAAACTACAACTATTTGTCAATTTGTTCATCAGTATACTTCAACAATCACAATAACAAACATCCACGTGTACAAAAGTACATCCAAATTAATCTCTTGTAAATTTGTCAATTCTACAAATTCAAAATAGTACAACAATTACAATATCTATCAAATGGCGTATGCTTCCAGAGCAAACTTGCATATGTAGAAACTCAATGCATTGGTTATGTTTAAAGTACAAAATTTACCAAAAAAAATTAGAATTAGATATAGAAAATATTTATAGCGAAATGATAAACCTACCATAAGTTTAAATTTTGCTAGCTATGAAAGACTTCTATTCAACACATACTTCATCAATCTCTTCTTCTGTATATGTTATCTTTTAATTACTATCTACGAATGTTTAGACATGATATAAATACAACAACTTGCTCCAAATGTGGATTGATACCATACAGAAGTTAAAAAAACAAAACAAAACATGTAAATGATATCTTGTGAAAAACAAGTAGCTAAAAGAAATATGCAAGGATAATAAGCCAAGCACACATAATGATAGATGTGTCAAACTAATACTTGGACATTGAATAAATCAACAACATTTTATTTTTGAAATGTAGGAATAGCATGCATTGGAATGTAAATAATGGCAATCAAACTAATTAATGCAACTAATCCTTGGCATGTCCATCAAGAGATAAAAGTATTGGTGTATTCTTTCACTTAAACAAAAAAATGAATTACCTCTATCCTCTCGTATGTTAGAAGTCCACCAAAGTAAGGTTGTCCTTTAGAAGTTGCATTATCAACTTGCTAAGATTCTTTGCATAATGTATCTAATTCTAAGGTAGTTTTATTAAAGGCCTACTTTGCAAGGTGGCATGCCCTGGAGTATAAGTTCCCGCATAAAAAGATTCCATATGGGTCATCAATAAAATAAAACAGAAGTTATAGAGCTCTACAGTCCCACAAAGATAATGGCATGTGTACTTTTAGGAGAGTTTAGAATTTCACAATAAATTTTTTTTGGAAAGTTCAAGGCCTTATAAAGTTTGTTAGGATAGGTAGGGGATAATTCAGCCTCTGCAGTGCTAGAAGCCATCTGCAAACAAATAACCGTTATTAATAAAATCACATCCTCGACACGGCTACAGTAACCCTTTCTCTCAACTCTTCTATAGTAACTCGAGTTTGCTACAGTAACTCGAGATTGTCAATTACAGATTTCTCTATTTTCTCTCATCTTTGAATGCAAACTTTCTTCTCTGCTCATATACATTTGTTATTATTTTTTTTTAATCAAGGTACAACAAATTATAGCTTTATTTGCCATCGATTTAGGTGGTTCTAAACTCCAACAATCTTATCAATTGATCCAACATTATAGCTACTGTTGCCCGTGATCTAGTCTCTAATTGTCATCTAGTTCTTGATGATGATCTGCCAGTAAATTGTTTCCAACTTCCCTACGTGTGCTATATAAATACGGTAACATAAAGTATAATTTTTTATATAATTTTCTTTAATAAAAAACCAATACTATTGTTGCCTGATTTATCTTGAGATAATGTTGGAGTTGTTGTTCTCGCTATTTTTTGTCAGCTACAGTAGTCAGCTATAATGATTTCTGGCAGCTGCAGTAACTTTCTGTTGCTATAGTGTTTTCAGCCGCTGTAAGGATTCCTATTAAGTTATAACAACATAAGTATGGCTATCTTCTTTATCTATCTTCTCAAAAGTTAGCTATCATGGTCGACCTTTTAGAGGAAATGATAAGTTTGATTGGTAGATACAAAAAGAAGCAACCTAAAATTCTTAATAAGAAGCGCACGGTTCTTGCTAAAAGATCATTCGCTTCAATCTTATCTAATACTCCAGAAATTTTCATGCTTCCCTTACAACCTACAGCTCTTTATATTAAAAGTGATCAGGTGCTCATAAAAATAAATAAAGAAGAATACCGAAATTATATTAACCGAAGTAAATCCAATCTAATAGGTCGATTGGTTTAAAAGAAGGGTTTACAACCTAATAAGGTAGAAGATTTGAAATTAGGATTTTAAAAATTGCAAAATCCTATACACAAATGGAATCTCTTTCTACTACTTAAAGGATTTTATGTACTCTATTTTGAAGATATTTATGACATGCAACGTGTTTGGGGTGGCGATACTACACATTAAATTTGGGATCTTTCCGTCTTTATCAGTGACTATCAAATTTGATCTATACAATATTGCAATTCATAGAAATTTACAAATATTGAATCAAATTTATGGTCTTAGTTGGGAATATTGGAGCCTAAAGATCATAATGGGTATTGCAAGGGCTATTGGTATGCCGTTACAATTGGATAAAGCTACTAAAGAATGAGTTTATAGATTCTATACTAGGGTGTTAGTTGAGAATGATGTTTCTAAGCCTTTGCTGCAATTCTTAATAGTTGAGTGAGAAGGCTTAGATTTTCAAGTAGAGGTTTATTATGAAAACTTGCCACCAAAATGCTCTGGTTGTAGTAAGATTGGACATGACATCTCCAAATGTAGGCACTAGAATTTTGCTCAAAGTCATCCAGTTGTACAAAGTTGGAAAAAAAATTGGTCAAAATTGGTCCAAACAAATACTAAGAGTAAACCAATTATTTTATTGAAGGATGCAAACTAAGTTGAGGTTTCTTCTCCTACATTCGGAAGTACAGAGACTGATCATACAACAAAGAGCTTAATTGTTGTTGATACTATTGGGGCTAATAATAGAGACAAGACAATTTAACTATATCAAGATCCTAAAATTGAAATGGTGGAACGAATTAAGGATCACATGTGTAAGGACAGTGATGGAGTTTCACAAGAAAATTTTGAAGAAGATACAATAAGAAATAATCAAACTGGGAGCAAAGGTTTAGAAAAGACTAATAATGACAATTTACATGGTGCTACAAAGGATTAGATGATGGAAGACTAAAGATTGAAGAGATGTGTGGACAGTTAGGATGGGTTAACAATTGTGAAAGATAAAGATAAAATGAGTACACTTGATAAAGATCTTTAAAAAGTGGTGAGCATCTTAACTAAGTAGCCAATAGAAGATGGCTTTGGAATAGTCATGTCTCAAAAAAAGAGATTACAAGCAAATAGAAAGCACATTAAAGTTATATATATGCAAAGAGAATTAGGTGATAGCAATATAGATAACGATCCTCTTTTGGAACATTACGGGGGTGGCTGATGCAATAATTCTATATCTTATAATTAAGCGCAAGTATACGCTATCGTAACAAGTAATAAAGGGACTCAATAAGTCAGATGTCAAACCCACAGGGATAATTTCTATGTTTTAACCAAGTACTAAAATTATGTATTTCTAATAATTATTCAGAAAAATAAAAATCTAAAAATGACTGTAGAAAATATAAAAGTAATAATATAATGTAAAGAGAATTAGGTGATAGTAATATAGAGAAAACCTAAAATTAACACTATCCCTCAATATGCTTTCTAATGATTAATCTTTAGGATTATGACTCGTACTACCATTGGGGCGCTATGTGTAATAAGCCTCACCACTGAAACGGTAGAATATTTGGTGTTGGCACGCTGGTGCGATGATAATATGGCACTGGGGCGTTGGCCTGTCACTGGCGCGATGAAGGTCTGACACTAGAGTGCCAGTCGCAACTTAAACAGGTTGTCTTTTTTAATTTTCTTATTTCAATCACTATTCTAGTGCTGGGGCAAAAATCCTTGTGGCGTTGGGGCGACAGGTCCATACTTTAAAAAGCTCTATGCAGATGTCAGATTTGATGCAATTCATGTTTCTTAGGTTTGCAACCAAATTCCATCCCTTGTTTTAGATTCAGACAATGAGATTTTGTCTAATATCTCTTTTTAGGAGAAGGTATGGATGACTACCTTTTCATTGGACCCTTCTAGTGCCCATGACCAAATAATTTTCTTGGTATATTCTTTTAGCATTTTGGGAGATAGTCAAAAAAGATGTCGTGCTTGGTATCCAACAATATTTTAGCAAGAAATTTCTTCTCCCCAATTTAAATTCTAACTTTATTGTATTAATTCCTAAGACGTTTGATACAATCACTATAAACTGATTTTAGTTGATAGCTTTTGCAAATTTCTTCTTTAATATTATTGCCAAAATCATTGTTGAAAGATTGGCAGTTCTTATGCCTAATCTAATCATGCAAAATCAAATGGAGTTCATTTGTGGTAGGCAAATTCATGATTGTATCTCGATGGTACCAGGGGGCGTTAATTTACTAAATAAAGAAATCATTGGTGGCAACATTGGCATGAATTTGGATATTTCTAAAGCCTTTGATATAATTAATTGGAATTTTCTTATCCAAGTTCTAAATTGCTTTGGTTTCAATAAGAAATTGATTGATTGGATTTCCATCATCCTTAGATCTGCTTGCTTATTTATAATGGTTAATGGCTCTTTAAAAGGTTTTTTCAATTATGGTAGAAGGGTTTACTAAGGAGATCCTTTATCCCCTTTTTGTTTTTGCCTGACTGAGGATAACTTCATTTTATACAAGTTAGGAATAACCTTTAATTTTAGACGTACACCAAGAATTACAATTCTATTTTGGAATCTTCCTCCTTAAGGTTGGGCCAAAATTAACACGGATGGGCTTTTAAAAGGTAACCTAGGTATGACTTCTTGTGGTGGAATATTTATAAATAACACAGGCTATTTTTTGAGGTTTCTCCAACCCTTTAGAGATTAAGATAACCTATTTTGCATAAATTATGTAAGTTCTTTTAACTTTAGAGATTTCTATGACGCATGGATGGTCATTGAATGACTCATCCCTAAGAGAAAGAAAATACCCTAAAGAGAGTAGGGAAACAAATATGAAACACAAACTCTTGAAATAAATATAAACTAATAAAACTTGTAATTAGGCAATCCATTTACATCTCTAAAGAGCATAGGAAGAATATCAGAAGGAGGCCTTAACCACCAGGTAAAATCGTCCTACTGGAGTCTAAGGTTTGCTTATTTTTTTGTAACTGCATTATTCTCTCAGAATGAATGATTAAATCTAAATTGAATACGATCAATATAGCCATCGATTGTGAAGTTTCCAAGGAGGGCATAATGTGAGATTAGAAAGGACATGAAAAAATGCAGTTACAATGAGTCATTCAATGACCATTTTCGATTGTAACTCTATTTTCACTTATGTTTATTAATAAATTTCTTGCTTTGTCGAGTTTCCAAAAAAAAAAGTAATTGTTTTGGCACTAGGATAGCCATGTTAACATATATTGCAATGAAATAATCTTGTTGGACATAATGAATGACAAGTTGATCAAGACAACTAAGCAAGTTTAATTGGAAAATAAAGCATATCCTTTAACTCTAGAGCAATAAACTATCTTCATATCCTTTTAACTTTACGATAGTGTCAAACAAGACAACAAATCAAAGAAGATTACTATAATAAGAGATTGAGAATTCACGAAGAAGAGGCAACATACAATTGTTGTCAGTAAATAGTTATAGCTAACTGAAGAATAAATCCACAAATAATGCAGAAAAGAGATACAAAGAATTATGAGGGAGCTCATACAAAACAGTCATTCTCAAACAATGAGGTCAAATGAGGCATTTTAAATTGTTATGAACATAATCAACTATTAATTATTTGTATACCATGCCTAAATGTTCCAGAAAGACATCTTTGTGTGGTCACAGATCAATTTATATCTCTGTGCGCTCATAATATACAGAAAGATATCAAGGTTTGGTTATACCTTGATGTCACTTCCCCTAAAGAGTATGTGCTCATAAATTTTATCACTTGGTGAAACTTGGGGACCATCTGTACTTCTTCCTTCTCTTCCAAATGATCTTACTGCAGAGTAAGGGAATAAAATTTAAAACCAACCAACCATTATTTACGTATTTATAGCAACATTTATATGATTAAAAGAGTGAATATATCTAAAAGATAAGAAATTTCCTCATTTAAGAAATAAACTATTTCACAACCGCAACCAACAGCATGGGGAAAAATGACTACCATCCATAATTGCTCCTGAAGATATATGATGACTTGCCTAGCAATATGTAATGTGAATATTGCAGAAAGAAGAAAATATCCCTTTGACAATTAGATTAAGCAAAAATGAGTGATCAATAAGTAACAAGAATAGTAAAATACTCAACTGACTTTCTGTTGCGCCAATGTTGATTGAACTAATCTAGAGTGTTTAGTATGATTTAATAATTGCATTCCACACTTATCAAACCAAAAATACCATTTGAAGACAGCATGAAATGTTTACAACATTGCAAATCTCATTCTCCAAGTGTCAGATAAGATAGTTTCTTGTTTTTTGATATCATTGGCATTCTTGTTATTGAAAATTAACGCAACATTGTCTTATGCAATCATTATAACATTTACATGTTAACCAGCCACTTAGCACATAATGCTTTTGCGTAGCTCCAACGCTCCTTATCAAGCTTGAATATTTCCTTAGAAACTCGTAATATTAAACATCCATATGCAGATATACTTATGAATTACGCCTAAAAAAATAAGAAAAAATTATGTTAAAAACACAAAATGTATTTAAGATTAACAAAAAAAACAAAAACCAATTTGTAAATCGACTAAAATCCAATGTTGACAAACCTAAGGGAAAAAAAATAGAATAAGCCTAACGAAAAACAAAATTACCAAAAGCAAAAACCCAGAAGCCAAATAATTGGAAAATGAATTTTAAATAATAATAATAATGAAATTTTGTACCATTCCTCAAACCGATGCTTGATTCTTCAGTGTTGATGTTGAAGAGAATACCCTCGATCAAAGAAGAACTGCAGTGGTATAAATTTTAAATAATAATAATGATAACAAATTTTGTACCATACACATTGAGATACAAAAATGCACGATTGTTCCCTCCACCATTTTGCTCCTTCGACGGGCTCATGCTTGAGTTTGATGAGAACAACCTTAGGACTGTTGTTTGAGCACGAAGAAGAGCTGCAGTGCAAGAATTGGCGAGGAAGATGAAGAAGAACTCGTTGAGGAAGACGAATATAAGAAAAAATAAACCCCAAGACTGATGTTTGTAGACATCATTCTTTTAAACAATGTCGTTTTGTAATTTTACGTCAAATTTATAATTATTTATTATTTATTTTAAAAACATATCAATCATTTATATACGATAAATATTTTTTGATATATTCTATCACCAATTTGTGATATAATATATCACAAATTTGTTATAGATAAGTAATTTTTGCAAAAATAAAAATTAAACGATATCATTTTAAATTTTTATGTCAGATTTAATAAATTTTTATTAAATAGTCTAAAAATATATTTATCATTAACATATTCTATTTATTTTCTAATACATTTTATCATCGATTCATGAAAGAAAGTATCACAAGTTTGCGGTAGAAAATATAATTTTTTGTTTGTGATAGAATTTATCATAAATTATGTAAATTAAACATGCATATATTATATATTATTTTTAAGCATATCATCAAACTATATATAGCATTGAACTTTGTCTATACAAATAAAATAATAAAACTAATACAATTTTAAACAAGAACAAAATATTAAAAAAATTCTAGCTTGTGCAATTGAAAGGCAAGCGTGTAGTGCTATCCTAAAGTCAAAGAAACCTCCCTTTGTGAGGTAATTGCAATTCTCCTCAACTCAAATGCTCTCAGCTACTCTTCTCAATAAGCACGAACGCTAGAAGAAAATACTAAGTCTACAATATCAAAGTTACAAAGAAATGTGTATGTAAAATTTTAAAGTATAGACTTAAGATGTATAAGTGTATGTTTAAAGTAGGGAATGGCCCCTTTATATAGTAGTAGTATGGCTTAAAATTAATGCCAACATTAATTTTATATTCTTATAAATTTTAAATATTTTGTAACTCATATATTAAATGTGTAATTTAAAATTTGTAACTCTCATATTAATTTTCATTAACATGAATTTAAATTTTAAAATTGTAACTCCAAGAATTTATAATATCTCCTAATTTAAATTTATTAAATATAAGGTTTTAAAACTTTTTTAATTCCAACAATCCCCACAAAGGTTTAAAAACTTTTTATGTATATTAAGTTACATATTATTTATACATTGCAACATTCTATTATGTAATTGGTATAGATGTCTTTTAACCTAAAACCTATGCTTAGTGTAAATACCGTTCATTTGAGAAATCTAAGTGAATTTTGTCTTGAACTCGATTCCTATGATCAAATTTCAACTACTATACACATAATAGCAACAAAGACATAGTTTTGTAGGTTAACACTATTAATGGTCATGTGCTTGCATCTTGATTCTTATGAGAATTTTAGAGAACAACTCAATTCTCATGCTCGCAGCCTTATGATAACTCTCACATAGGTGAGTCCTCCAAGGGTATAAGTGACCTATACCTCACAAGAATATGCTCTCTTTGGACTCATTAAGGTATGTACCCTCCTAAATGTCACATTGTAACACTTCTTACCATAGGGATGAACAGAAGCATACCTTTTCTAAATTATATCCATAAATATTATGCTATAAAAGTCATGCAATATAGATTGTTCTTACCCATTAAATCTTCTTTACGAGGGTCTCCAATCATAAAGGTTATGTTACCTCCCTATGTGACTTTCTTATGGCTTCTGCGCATCACCCTTGACAATTCTAAGATGACTTTCCTTAAAAGTGCTTTGGTCAATTGATTAGCTATGTTCAACTCAAACTTGACATGCTCTAAAGTTATAACAGTATTACTTAGAAGACTTTTAATAGACTTATGTCTCACTCTAATATGTTTATTCATCTTTTTGTTTATATGAGATTGCTTCACTAAATCAGTAAAACCCTTACAATCATAATGCATTGGAATTGTAGATAAACTTCTACCTACAATAAATATCTCTATTGTAAAATTTTTAATCCATTTAGCTTTTTTACAAGCTATATCAAGAGCTATAAAGCTTAGACTCTATAGTGCTTCTTAAAATTAACGTTTATTTTTTTAGAACCCCAAGATATGGCTTTTCCTATTTAGAGAAATATATAACCACTTGTAGACTTAGCATCTATTTTATCAATTATCTAATTTGCATCACTATAAGGGACCCTTGATAACATAAGGAATAGTCAATGGAACCTCTAAGAAATTTAAAAATTCTCTCCAAAGCATTCCAATGTTCATTGCTAAGATTATGAGTATATCTACTAAGTCTTCCTACAGCATATGATATATTAAGCCTAATTTTGTTGGCTATATATAATAAAGATCCTATCGTTAGAGAATACCTCAATTGAGATACAGACTCTTCTTGATTTTCTTCAACTCTATGCTAGGATCATAAGGTGTAGAAATAGATCTATAATCAAAGTATTCAATTTTTTTAAACGTTTTCTCTATAGAATTTTATTGATCAAATATAATAGCTTTTGAAGTCTTTCTAACTCACATGCCCAGAATCATATAAGCTTCTCCCAAATATTTCATATCAAAATTCCTATACAAATAACCTTTTAACATCATTTTTTATCTCTAAATTTGATCCAAATATCAAAATATTATCTACAAATAAACTTAATATGATACGGGCTTCATTACTTTCTTTATAATATACACATTTGTCAAACTCATTTATCCTAAAGTCATAATTTAAAATCACTTTATCAATTTCTCATGCTATTACTTTGGAGCTTGCTTAAGACCGTAGAGATATTTTACTAACTTGCAAACTTTATGTTCTTGATCTTTCACTATAAAACCTTCAAGTTGTTTCATATATATTTCTTCTTTTCAATCCCCATTTAAGAAAGCGATCTTTACATTCATTTTATGAATGACTAGATTATGAATTGATGCTAAAGCAATCAGTATGTTAATTGGTGTAATACTAATAATAGGTGAATTTGTGTCAAAATAATCTATTCATTCTTTTTGTGTAAAACCTTTAATTACTAACCTTGCTTCATACTTATTATAGTACCATCAAGTTTAAACCTTTTCCTAAATACCCACTTATAGTCTATTGCCTTGTTTTTAGAAAATATCCATTAAACCCCAAATATTATTTTGAACAATAGACTCAAACTTATTAATAATGGCTTCCTCCCAAAATGGTGCATCTATGAAAACCATAGCTTATTTGTGATATGTATAATCTCTTTTTATTAAAAAAAGTATAAAATTTTCTCCAAAATTCTTAACTACTTTAGGTCTTTTCTTTCTCCTGTGATTCATCAATAGTCGTACTACTAGATAGTTGATCATTAGTTCAAATTTGATTATAACTTATAGGCCTCTTGACATTGTTTTTGAAAGGAAAAATATCTTCAAAGAAATTTGCTTCTTTAGATTATAATATTTAGTTATTGGAAATTCCACTAACTTTAGAATTTATATCTAAGAATAGCATTACTATTTTGAACATGGCCTATGAAAATAGTACCTATAGTTCTAGAGCCTATCTTTTTTCTTTTGGGATTGGGAATGCCAACTTTTACAAGACAACCCCATACTTTAAGAATATTAAGATTAGGAGAACAACCTTTTCAAGCCCTATAAGGAGTGTTTTCTTGATCCTTTATTGTTACCTTATTTAGTATAAAATATACACATAGCATTACCTTGCCCACAAGTTCTCGGGTAAACCAGAACTTAACAATATTGAATTCACCATATCCATTAAAGTCATATTTTTTTCTTTTAGTGATACCATTGGACTGTGGTAAACATGGAGGGGTTACTTCATGTATAATTTCATATTCTTCACAAAACGTATGAAAATCACTAAGTGTATATTCTCCTCCTCTATTAGATTTAAGTTTTTTAATCCTTTTCTCTAAATGATTTTCTACCTCTTTCTTATACACTTTGAATTTTTTTAAAATCTCATCTTTTGTCTTAATCAAATATACATAACAAAATTTTGAACCTCATCAATAAAAGTAAAAAAATTATTTATTACTACCTCTAATGGGCATTTTATTGGAATTACAAATATCCCTAGGTGAATTAATCGCTTGTACTATGGTAAGTTTTCATTGTCTCTTCTTTAGAGGTTTTGCAAAGTCGGACTAACTAATGGATAACTTATCTATCAACAATACATCTTATAATTTTTACTAAGTTTGGTGTCCTTTTTCTCAACCTTTCTCAAAAGTTTTTTAAACTGAAGAATTTGATCATTCCTGAATTTTAAGCCTACCATTTTATAATTATTAAAACTAGACACAATAAATCTATCTATACTAGTGTCTTCTACTCTATAAACAGCTTTAAGAATATTCCATAAATCTAAGGCATTCTTGGTTGTTTGATAAAAATCATAGAGATGCTCCGACAAAGCACTCAAAAATCGATTATGATAATGATAATCAATGTCCTCTTCCAAAATTTGAGTAGTAGAAGTTGTTAAAAAATTAGAATTAGAGGTATGTTGAGTTGTTAGGCTATTTGGTTCAATGGCCGAAACTAGTGTTAAATTGGTAAGTCAATATTTCACTTAGGCTTAATACTAAATTTTTCTTGCGAACTATTCTTTTTCTTAAAATTGTAAAAGTAAAGGAATATGCAATCTGAATATAATAACACAATTTATTAGAATAAAATAACTAGAAAGCAAAATTGAAGGATATAAATTTAGATGCAATATTATAGTAAATAAAAATTCAAACCAAAGAAGTTATAAAGTACCAACTAATTAACACAATGAATTAATTAAATGTACATTAACACTTAAGAAGGCAATTTTTTTATATAAAGTTCAATTATTTTTTCTTTAACAAAATAATTTAATCATTTTAAAGAAACATAAAATTGTTTTTTAAAGAACTTTAAAGGTTATGTTACATAAAATTGTAAAATACAATTTTATTTTTTGGGTTATAAAGAGTTCAAAACTAAACAAAAAAAAAATATTTCTAACAAATTAAACAGTATTGGTCAAAATACTTTGTAACTAGAGAATTGTTCTTTATCTATTAAAAAAAATCTATATTCATATCTCTCAAAAATTGTAAGATATATATGTATATATTTTTTAATTTAATTATTACAATATGTAATGAATTTGAGAAAACTAAACTCAATACAAGAAATTAACTCTTGAAAGGAATATCTAAGTTTTTCCTTTTTTTAGTTGTATATTAGAAGGTAAATAATTTTTTTGTTAAAAAACAACTAACTAAATAAAAAATTACTAAAAACAAATATTTCAATTCAAGCAAAATAATAAATATATCAATTTAAGAATTCATCACAAATAATAATAGATCACAATCTTAAAAAATATATTAAGATTCTCGTTGGCTTTAGAATGTAAACTAAACGTGTATATATTATTTTTAGGCATATCATTGAATTCTATATAGCAATGAAATTTATCTATACAAATAAAATAATAAAACTAACACAATTTTAAACAAGAACACAATATTAAAAAATAATAAAGGTGGCTGTGCAATGGAGAGGCCACATTCCTTGATGAGCACAACTATTAAAAAAAATACTAAGTCTACAATGTCGAAATTACAAGAAAATGGTGTATGTAAAATTTTAGAGTATGGACTTAGAATGCATATGTGTAAGTTTAGAGTAGGGAATGACCTCTTTATGTAGTAGAGTGAGGCTTAAGAATTAATACTAATATTAATTTTGCATTATTACAAATTTTAAATATTTTGTAACTCATATATTAATTGTGTGATTTAAAATTTGTAAGTCTCATATTAATTTTCATTAACATGATTCAAATTTTAAAATTGTAACTCCAAGAATTTATAATATCTATTAAATTTTGTAACTTACAATTAATTTAAAATTTTAATATAAGGTTTTAAAATCTTTTAATTCCAACAAATTACTGTTAGCATAAAATTTGTGATAAATTATATCACAAATTTCTAATAACGGTATATTTTTATCACAAATTTTATATCATTAAAATAATATTTTTTTAGTAGTGCATTGCCTTGACTTTTGGTTTCCAACTATATGTATACCATTTAAATATATATATATATATATATCTTATCTCCAAGAGAGAGTTTTTGAATATTTTCATAGTATACACATTTTTTTGTAAATTTAATTCAAGTCATATGTGTTTTATAAATAATCATAGAAAGTTAATACACCTAAAACATTCCAGATTTATATATGAAAATTAAAAAGGGAAATTTGAGGACTTTTCTTCCTAACATTTCTAAAATACTCCATTACCCTTCTGTTTGTAGCATAAATCGTTCCAAGTTCTCATATATATTGTTCCCAACAAAAAAGGTATGGTGGTCTTTTTAAATTTTTTGTTTAAAAAATAATTAATTCATGAATACTGCAAGCAGATAACTCGCAATTTTCCCAAAGAAAAAGATGACTGAACTTTATCTGGCAAGTTTTTTAATGTTCGGTTGTCTGTTGTTGCCTTTCATAAAATGCAGTTAACTGAAATGGAAGGACATGAATGAGCAGGAACAAAAACGGTGTGAATATGATAATAATGAAATGAAAGAGTGAAATAAAAGAGATCTTTCAAATTTTGAAATTTTGAGAAAGAAAATAGAGAGAAAAATTGATACATAATTTAGGGGTTTTATTTTATTTAACTCAATTATTTATTTATTATTTTTCTAAATTGAACTTGTCTTCGTTGTTTTTATGTAAGTGGTATTTCATCAGAATTTGAAATTATTTACCTTGTTCAAGTAGTTGACTAATTTATCATAAACAGAGGTTTAACCATGTTATTTTCTCAAGTTTACTGTCAATAATATTTATCCTTTATATTTTTGTATGAGATTATCCGTGTAGAACTTGGTTAACAAGTTTTTGTTTTTGAAATCCTCTTATTTAAACAAGTTATTTTAAGTGTTCATTTGGTTGACTTCTCTATTCGTTAAAAAATAGTTTTTTAAATATTAAAAGTTCTCTTCAATTTTTTATTGATGTTTTATTATAATAAAAGAAAATTTTTGAGAGATTAAAATATTTATTTACAAAAGCTTAAAATTTAGTTTTTTGAAAGTTGAGTTTTTTTGAGTTTTTTTTTTTGTATATATGTATGTAATGTCACATATACCTTAATAATTTTTATTATTTTTATCATGTACATTTAATAAAAAATAAAGTTTATACAACTAACATATTTTTAATATTTTCTTAAAAGTCATCAAGTTTCTAATTCTCTATATTTCTATAACCATCATAATTTTGTAAAAATTTACCAAACTATTTTGTTGATTATTTTATTTTTCAAATAAGCAAGTATTATTTTATTTTTAATTTATATTAAATGCAATAATTTATATTAATTTGTTGATTATTATGTATTAATTTTTATATTTTAAAAAATTAAATTTAAGAAAAATACATGACAAAGTTGAACTTATATATAAAAAATATTAAATATAACTTTTATTAGGGACATTACCATGAATACTCTTCAACTTTGACCTAATTTTATCGTTACCTTTAATTTTAAAAAATAAGTAATTATATTCAACTATCAAAAAATATTTTGTTAAAATAAATAAAATTACATGAAATGATCAAATTGTTCTTTTAGACATAAAAAGTAATGAAATGACCTATCTATTCTTGTACTGCAAACGTGAAACACATTTTTCTATCAAAAAATTCACTTTTAAATAAATAAACAATACATTATTTTATTGAATAAATAAACAATATAATGAATAATATACCTGAATAAATAAACAATAGATAATTTTATTAAATAAATAAATAATATAATGAATAAATAAATTTGATTTCACCGTCAAAATCAATTAACATAAAAATAAAAATACAATTTCAAGATTTAAAATACAAGTTCTTATAAAAACCCAATACAATTTTATTGTCCAATTCTTTGCAATAAGCAGACGGCAACGTAACATTAATGTTTCAACATCTCAGGAACAAGAGAAAAAAGAAGATAAGCATTAGTGCTCAAGGATTCAATTAGTTAAACATGGTTATAACTAAAAACTCATCAAACGAAAACGCATCAAACATGGTTAATTAGTTCAGAAACGCTTATTTGTCAAACAAAAAATAAATGAAAATACAATTCATCTATTGGAGATTTAGTAATTCCACAATCTTCGTTGCATAAAAATTGAGATAAATATAAAAAAAGAAAGTCACAAGAAGTCTAAAAAATGTGAGATAAGTATGTAGAAGTCTAAAATACGTAGAACACGTATGAAAAAATTTAGAACTTGTGAGACATAAAGGGGGAAGCGAAACGAGACTTGAAAATGCAAAGAAAACGAAGAAGGAGTTACTAGGGCTGAGCACCACGGCACTTAAATCAAAAGCCTAGTGTGGCCCCATGGGTGCGATAAAGTTTAGCGCCGCGGCGCTATAGTCGGAAATTTTTCATTTTTGGATTTCAAGTTTTGGAAAGTTTTGGACTTTCAAAACAAGAGAACTCTTACTTCAACAAAGAATATGATTACTAGACACAAAATAAATTCTATATAAATACTTATAAATACTTTATTTTGTATTAAGCATTAAGAGAAATCTAAATAAAAGAAAAAATTGAGCAGACACAAAGTGTTTGTGTGCTCTAGAGTGGAACTATTGTTTAAATGTTTATTGTTTGTTGTAGAGTAAGGGTGTCTAAACACTAGGTCCTTTTCAGAGTTCTTTATTGAATTTTCCTTGTAAAATCTCTAAGGAGTTAATAAGAGAGATTAGGATTTTTGGATCTACCATGAACGTAGGTAATTGGTCAAACTACGTAAGATTGTGCTGTACTTTTTTTATATTCTACTTTAAATTCTTACTATTTTGTATGATAAAAAAGTTATTTGCTGTGCGAAGAGATTACAGTTCTAAGTTGAACTTAAAGTTGTTCACTTCAACTTAATTTCAATAGAGAGAAAGACGTTTCCTCCTTAACACCATCTAATCAGTTCTTGAAGGCAACAGGTCACCAAATCAATATTCAGTGGTGACGGAACACCGTGGAGAAGGAAAATCAAGTGCTGATGTAAGATGAGTTGATGAAGCATGGTGGCTGGTAGAAGAAATCCACAAATGAGGAAGAGAAAAAAATAAATAGGAAAAAGAAAGAGAATGGGGACGGTCAAGGTTGATTGTGTCAAAGTTTGGCTCAGTTTGATGGCTTGTCAACAGGGAGCTCGAAAACAACTTCAATTTAAGAGTTGATAGGCTATAGCTTGTGGGTGTGAGGTAGAGAGGAGAGGAGAAGAGAAGAGACAGGAAAAAATAAATTAAGATTTTTTATTGGGGTTGTTTAGATATAATTTTATGTTTAATTTGAATTTGAAATAAACTTATTTGGATATGGCATAGTGGGTGTTTGATTAAAGACATTTGAAGAAGACGTGATTATCGTTTTTCACATTAAATGTAATAGATGATTCATTGACAAATGGGCAAACTGCTTGTTTAATTGAGGCATCGATGAAATTAAGTAAAAGAAGTGTATTTATGATAATATTTTTTTAAGTGTTATTTTTAATAATTTAATAATAAATAAATATTTTAATTATATAAAATTAAATGATCTTATTAAGGAATCATTTTAGAATAATTTTAGAATTTATTAAGAAATAATTCTGAAATTATTTTAGAATGACTCTGAAATAATTCTTTTATTATTTTTTTATATATTTTATTTTTTTATTTTATAATAAGGTTACAGCTTATATAAAGGTTTTATTGTAAAGTTTATATTTACAGTGAAATATATTCTTTTTACATTTCTCACATGGTATGAGAGCTTTGATTTTTTCAATATCATTTTATTTAACTAGAGATTTATCGAATTTTTTTTTAAAACCCGACAGAATCAATCGAAGTTTATTTCCAAAAATCACCGAAAAATTTTAAAATCTTGCCACCTTAACCACCACTCATCTCAGATTACTCAGAATCCTCTGACCATTTCAACGCCGTCAATGATGCGCCAATCCGAGGTCGAAAACTGCCAGACGTGCGTTGAAATACCATTGCCGCCAACCACTGTCACTTCAGATCTTAGCCGTTCTACAGCGACGTGACCAACACCACCCACACCAAAATAATCCTCAGTCATCTGCCGTTTTAACGTCGTCGACGACATGCCAATCCGAGGTCTGAAACCGTTGGAATGCCATCGCTGTTGGTCACTTTCACTTCAGATCCTGGCCGTTCTACGACTACGTGACCGACACCGCCTAGACTAAAAGAATCCCCATTCACCGGCCGTTCAAACAACGTCAAGTTCATGTCAATCGGATTTCAGCGTACGCCAGACGTGCCACTTGAAGTTCATTGTTTCCTATTAGGGGTCTATTTGTAAACTTTTTAGTATTTTAAGATCAGATCATAAATTTTTATTTCTTTGAGCTATTTTTGAAATTTTTAATAGTTTTGGGACTATTTATAATTATAATAATTTTTAGGGGTCATTTTATAATTTTTAAAAGTTTAAGGGTTATTTTGTAATTATATAATTTATAAGGGTTAGTTTATAATTATTTAAATTTGAGGGGTCAGTTTGTTATTATTAAAAGTTCAGGAGTCAACTTATAATTAATATAAGTTTTAGGGACTAAATTATCATTAGTAAAAAAAATTTAAAAAAAAAAATAAAGGTTTTGGAATTTATGGATTATTATAGTATTTCTCAGTGTTATTCTGCTAGTTTTGTTTTATTTAGATCATGCCACATATCTGAGCCATCTCAAGATGCTGCTTTTACAGAACTTACTATTACTCCTGCACAGGATAGCGTGAATTATTCTCCTAATAACCTTGAGTCTTTACTCCGTCTACTCCTTTTAATTTTGGTAAACCCTTAATTTTTGTCTCTTTTAATTTTTTAAGTAAAACTTCTTGGTATTTTGACTCTGCATGTTGTAATCACATGACTTTTGATCCTATAATTTTCTATTCTAAAACTCTTAATTCATATTTATCATATATTCAAACTGCTAATGGTTCTCTCATGAAAGTTAACAATATTGGTCAAGTGTCTTGTCATAATCTCTCTGTATCTGGCACTTTTTTAATTCATAACCTTACATTAAACCTTTTGTCTGTTGGTCAATTATGATAACTTAGTCTTAATATCTTGTTTACTGCTTCTGGTTGTTGTGAGCAAGATCCAAAGACCAGTCGGACGCTTGAGACAGGCCGCAAAGTTGGACGTCTATATGAACTTATTTCTTTAGATCTATCATTTCTATATTCTTCGTCTGTAGCATCTACCTCTTTAGTGCCTTCATTACATCTTTGGAACTCTCGTTTGGGTCATGCGTCAGTCAATCGCATCCGATCTCTAGTATCCAATGCTCATTTAGGTATTATTTCTTATAATAAAGATGATTGTCTTACATGTCCTTTAGCTAAACCTTTTGATAATAGTACTACTGTCTTCATGCTTCATTTGATCTTGTACATTCTAATATATAGAGTTCTTCTCCAAATCTCATAATGAGAGGATCAAAATATTTTGTGATATTCGTTAATGACTATTTTTAGTATACTTGGTTGTTCTTTATGAAACAACGACCCGATGGATCTATTGAGCGTTATAAAGTCCGCCTTGTTGCCAAAGGCTTTACCAAAAAATGTGAAATAGATTATGAAGAAACTTTTGCCCCAGTTGCTAGACTTACTTCTGTTCGAAGTTTATTAGCTGTTGCTGCAGTTCGTGGTTGGATATTATTTTAGATGGATGTCAAAAATGCTTTTTTCAATGGTGATCTCACTGAAGAAATGTATATGAAGCCTCATCCCAATTATCCACATCCTCTAAGCAAAGTCTGTAAACTTCGTCGTGCTCTGTATGGTCTTAAACAAGCTCCTCGTGCATGATTTGCAAAGTTTAGTGGGATTATTCTTCAACATGATTTTCAGTCTAGTCCTTATGACTCAACTCTTTTTGTCCGCAAGACAGCACAAGGTTGTGTTCTCTTTTTTATCTATGTTGATGATATGATTATCACGGGTGATGATCTTCTTGGTATTTTCACTCTCAAGAACTTTCTTCAGCAACATTTTAAGATGAAAGATCTTGGCAACCTTAGTTATTTCCTTTGCCTTTAAGTACTATTCGACTCTACTGGGTATTATCTTTCTCAGGCAAAATATGCATCCAATCTACTTGCTAAAGCTGGATTGACAGACAATAAGGCTGCCTCCACTCCTCTAAAGCCAAATGCCAAACTCTTATCCTCTGATGATACTATTCTCAGTAATGCTACTCTATATCGTCAATTGGTAGTTTGGTTTACCTTACAATTACTCGCTTAGATATTGCTTATGCTGTTCATGTTGTCAGTCAAATATGGCCGCTCCTTGTACCTGTCATTATGCAACAGTTCTTCATATCCTACATTATCTCAAAGGTACACTTTTTCACGGTCTTTATTTTTCAGCTCACTCTCCTTTTGTGTTACGAGCTTATGTTGTTGCGAATTGGTCTAATAATCTTACAGATCGACGATTAACTACTGGATTTTGTCTTTTCTTGGGTGATTCTCTTCTTTCACGAAAAGGTAAGAAACAGACAGCTACTGCTCGCTTAAGTACTGAAGCTGAATACTGTGCTCTTGCAGATACTACCCAAGAAATTATCTAACTCTGTTGGCTTTTTGAAGATATGGGTATTTCTTACACTAGAGCTACGCCTCTTTATTGTGACAATCAAAGTGCTATTCAAATTACCCACAATGATATATTTTATAAGCGAACTAAACATATTGAAGCAGATTGTCATTTTGTTCGACAACACGTTTCTCAAGGCACTATTATGCTCCACTCTATTTCATCTATAGAACAACCTGCTGATATCTTTACCAAATCTCTACTTCCGCACTATTTTCATACTCTAGTCTCCAAACTCAAACTTGCTTCCACTGCATTATCTTGAGTTTGTGGGGGGATATTAAGAACTAATTCTAAAATTATTTTAGAATAATTTCGGAATAATTTCTTTATACTCTCCTACCATATATACATGTTATTAATATAAAATATTATTTACTTATGTATATTAATTTTCTATTTTATAATAAAGTTACAGTCTATATAAAAATTCTATTATACAGTTTGTATTTACAATAAAATATATTCTCTTTACATTTTTCACAGATCTAATACTTTAAAATAAATTTTTTTATTAATAATTAAATAATTAATAATTTTTTTTAAAACACTCTACTTATAATAGTTCTATTTTAAAAATATCTACCTTTAAAAATTCTATTGAAAATTTAAACCAAGTCAAGTCTATAACACATCTGACCTCATCTATAAAGTGATAATCTTTCCATTTCAATTGCTAGAATTAACATTCCCAATTAAAATATCTATCTATTATGGTTTCTGCTACCCCCGTGCCATCAAATCTGGTATCAAAGTGAGTTTTTTCAACCTACAAATAACATAAATTTATTTATAAAACTATTTAAGTTTATTGTATCGTAAAGGCCTGTTCGAGATTGCCTGTAGGGAGGTCAAAAGTGATTTTGAAAAGTTTAGATGTTCAATAAATTATTTTTAAAATGACCTTTTACAAAATCACCCCATCTTACAACATATTTTAATAAGTAGGGAGTGAGTTATTTTTCAAAATCGAATTTTAAAAGTAAGGTTTTTTCAAAAATGTACAGCAATAGACATATAAATCAAACAAATCCAAAATTTGTCCATATACTTATTATTTTGTTCAAAGTTTGCATAATAATAAAATAAATAAAATTTAATATAAATAGTATTCTTCAATCTATCTTTAATATATAAATGCCTGTAAAAATGTGGATGAAAGTTAAATATTTACAAGAGTATATTACGTAATATATACTACTAAAACATTAAATAAAAATAAATTATGTTTTTAAGGGATTATTACTATTATTATTATTATTATATTGTATTTAATCTTAACAATTTCTGCAACGCTATAATTATTAAAGATATAAGAAATCAAAATATTAATTTCTTATCATATATATTTTATAATTAATTGGTTATATGTCATTTCCTTTTATGTATTTATATTTCCTTATTTATGTTGACTTAAAGCCTATATAAAGGCTATTTCTATAGCATTATAAAATACATAATTATAATAACAATGTAGTCTTTCAAGTTTTACAGTTTCTTTTTATTTTTCCTGCAATTATTTTCTTTTTTTTGTCCTTTTTCATATGGTATTAGAGCCTAAAGTTCTATTATTTCACTATTTTGTTGTTTAGCGAAATTTGCCAAATTTTTTTTGGAAACTCTTAGGAAGTTCACTGGAACACCACCGAAAGTTCATCGAAGTTCGCTGTAATCAACACCTTCCAGCCCAAAAAGTTCAGACGTTGCCGGCAGGTTGAATCCCACCGAAATCAAGCTTCTCTGTTGCTGCACGCTCCTTCACGCGCCGATCAAAATTTTTGCTGGCGTTACTGTTCGCCTTGGATTCCGATTGATTTCTAGCGCATTAGCCTGCACTCAAAATCAAATGGAGATTTCAACGGCACCTGAATCTTGTCAATCCGAAGCCGTATGCACCTCTGAACAGAGCTACCGTCCGCCACCGTCCACCTTAGATCTCTGTCATTTTTCGACTAGTGGTTTCTCACCGCTGGCTCCATTCAACTCCTCTCCACTAGATCTATCAGTCCCAGGTCTACTTTTAAAATATCGGTGATCTAATTTGCAATTGGGGTCTTTTTACAAACTTTTTAAAGTTATATAGACAGTTTGCAGTTGACATAAGTTTTGGGCCATTTTGTATTTTTTTACTTTTATATTTTTTTTTTGCAATTTTTAAAAAAATTAGTGGAATAATCTCTCAACACACTTGCACTTGTAGCAGTTGATTTATTTTCTATCAACGCATTTGCACTCGCAACGGTTGATTTTTTGTTTCTTTATCAATGCGTTTGCACGCGCAGTGGTTGGCAATGCACTTGCACTCGCAACGATTGGTTTCAAATTTCATTCAACGCGTCTGCATCCACAAGTGATTGATTTTCTCAATGCCCACCATTACAATAATATTCTTTTTCAAACTCAAGTCTTTACTTGAGTTTGAGGGAGGATGTTAAAGATATAAGAAATTAAAATATTAATTTCCTACCATATATATTTTATAATTAATAGGTTATATGTCATTTCCTTTTATGTATTTATATTTTCTTATTTATGTTGACTTAAAACTTATATAAAAGCTATTTTTGTAACATTGTAAAACACATAATTATAATAACAATGTAGTCTTTCAAATTTTACAATTTCTCTTTATTTTTTCTGCCGTCTTTTTCTTTTTTTTTGGGTCTTTTTCACAATAATAATGAAATTTATCAAACCCATAAATTTTTTTTTTTTAAAACATAATTTATCAAACAAGTTAGTATTTCTTCAGTACAACTAACCATAATTATTTCGCAAACTACAACATTATTAATTGACCCGAGGTTATTAATATTTTATTTAGAGTAGAAGTGTTGTATCTTCAAGCTTATCCTAGTTGCAGACGTATTCCACTTTTAGCATAAAGCAACACCTAATAAGATATTATTGCAATATTTAGTTTAAAAAAAAAAAAAAAGAAAGAAGGAATATATGGCCGTGTTGAGAGCATTTACTTGGACACACACACCAAATAGCTTTTGGTAATTTAGTGTACCATTTGGATAATAATAGTACATTAAAAGAAGGAGATAAATAAGATTAAATTAGCCTTTCTTTGGCTTATTTTCTTTTTTGAGATTTGTAATAAGTCTGACTTCAATTTAAGTTTATACGTCAGAATGACATACTAGTTCGTTCGTTCGTTCGTTTGTTTGTTTTTTTTTTTCTCCATGGTAAAACACTAGGAGGAGAATTCTCTATAACAAGAGAAGTTAAAGAGTTTGGAACATGATAAAACTCAGAAACTTTAGAATCAGCCGTCAAAGCTAGCATGGCTAAACCATGGCAACCTTATTCAAATCTCTAGCAACAAATAAAACTTTAAATGAACAAATGGAACTCAAAGAGCGTAAGATATCATAGATGACAGTACCAACTTCACCACATCAGATTGTGCTGTAATTCCTTGAACACTGTTGTTGCGTCTGATTCAACTTCTATTTTTCTAATATCCCTAGTTGTTGGGTTGCCATAATGCCTTTCAGCATTGACATTGCTTCAGCAGAAGGGACCTGGTATAAGGCTTCCATTTTCTCGATCCAGCCCTTACCACACTGCCATCAAAACGGCTAAGAACAAAGCCAAGACCGGTTGTCTTATTTTGATGGTCAAATGTTGCAGCATAGTTATTCTTGATCACATCGCCAACTGGAGGCAGCCAGCGGCCTGGACGTTTAGAACGACCAGCTGTCAAGTTCTTAATTTATCCAAAGCAAATTATGGTTCAATTGTCACCCTATAAGCGTATTCTATTTTCATTGCAATTGTAAATTAGTTTTGTTTGCGACTTATCAATTAATATCAATGCCAGTATTATAATGTATAATGTCTATTAATAAGAAAATAAATGAAAACTTGGAGGCAGGGCTAAGAGCAATCCAGGAGAGCGTGAATAGAATGGAAGCTACCATCAACAAGCTATTTGAATTATTGCTTGTCCAAAAACTCGAACCTAACAATGAAGGTGACACTGTGGGCAATCCAAGAAGGAGGAGAGGAAAAAGGGAACGGAAGGGAGGAGGCAAATGTTCTCATCAAAATAGCGAAGCTCAATTTTCCTAAGTAATTAAGTGACGACCCAACAGAATGGTTTAATCGAGTCTCAATTCTTTGAATACCAAGACATCACTGAGGCACAAAAGAAGTCATTAGCCTAATTATATATTGAAAGTGAAGCCAACCAGTGGTGGCAATGGTGGCGACGAGCTTACAACTTAAAGATACATTCTTATCACCACTTTGTCGAAGAGAAGTTTGTTAAATGGAGATGAATCACTACAAAGGACGCTACGCGAAAAAATTCACAAGAATTACAGAATCGATTTCCTTTCCTTAACCTTGAGGACAAGGTTCCTGAAAAAGGAGGGGGTGATGTTAGGCCAAGAAGATCAACTCGTGCGCACATAAAATATCCACAATATCTTTGACGTACTTGTGCTTTAAGTATCAAGAAGAACAGGCTTGATAAGAGAAAATGGGTAAGATCATGAATAGGAGTCCTCGAGAGTGTGCATGAGTAGAGACGTGACAAGAGGAAAAGGAATGAGTAGTAGGGCAAAGAGAGGGACTTGAGAATTACTTAATCTGCATGGACAGAGGAGTTATATAGTTTGCATATAACTAGCAGATTATTTAGTTTATGTGAAGTAACGTTTTTAAATAGAAGTTATTCAGTTTACGTATATATAGGAGTAGTTATTAACTTGAAATGTTTTTAAAATGCCATTTGAATTCAATGAGAAGCAAGAAGAAATTTATCCAAAGCAAATTGCGGTTTAATTCTCACCTTAAGAGTATTTTATTTTTATTACAATTGTAAATTAGTTATGACTAGGACTTATTAGTTAGTTTCAGATGTAGGTTTATAATGTCTAGTGTTGAAGGTGGAATTGTTATTTTTTTTCTTGAAATTAGGTTAAAGTAAAGAATTTCAAGTTCAATCTAAATCTCTAATCTCTTTGCATAACAAAATAACCTGTATACCAAGAAAAATAGTAAGAATCTAAAGCAGAAAATAAAATATCATAAGACAATTTTACGTAATTCGGTCAATTACTTATATCCACAGTGAATTTAAGGATTTTAGTCTCTCTTATTAACTCCCTAGAGATTTTACAAGAAAACCTCAATGAAGAACCTTCAGAATGACCTAATATTTAGTGTATTCTTACTCTACCATGAATAATGTGTGAATAATTTTAAACTTATGGTGCATGCATGTGGGTTTGCGTCTATCATTCAAATATAACGTATGTATCACATACATACATGCACAGTGGATGAACGGAATATAAATTACTCAATGATAAATACAATTAAACTTTTACATGTTATCTCATAAATGTAAAATACATCAAAATTGAGAAATAATACCTTGTCAAGCCTTTAGTATTTGGTTGAACCGGAGTACACATTTTAAAGCAACCTGTTCACAATTCTAGTTCCTCAACACTATGGGTTTGAGGAAGCTAGAATAACAGCTTTTCCAGTAAAGAATTCAACTCTTAAATCTTTATTTCTACCTTATAGTATGGGTGACCAAAATGGAAGAGAAAAAATGGAGAGAATGTGTTTTTGTGCTCTCAACACTTGAGAGAATTTTCTAACACTTAGTAAAATTCACTTCTCTCTTTCCTTCTATCTCTTTGACCTAATTTTTCACTGACTAATTGACCAACATATTGCTCTCTTATTTGTTTATTATTTTTTTTATATTTTGTCACCTAATGGCATCCATTATCTAGGTCAATGTTTGCCATTAGTGTTTTGTTTATTATTGGTTATAATAAACCAAATTAAAACAAAACAAAATGAAAAATTAAATGAACTTGGCATAAATCTGGGTCAAATAAGAAAATATTTTCTCATGATTAAGAAACATGTTAAGGTCTACTATTAACAAGTGCCACCTATTTATTCTTACTATATCATTTAATTAATATTAAACAAATAATTTAATCATATAAAATCATGGTAGAAACACATACCAATTTAAATTTAAAAAATAAATTGTTTAATTTTAATTAAAATAATAATATCATATATTATTATTATTATTTTATTCAATAAATATTTTAATGAATAAAATAATGATATTATTTGTCCAACAAATAAGGTGTCATGTGTCAATATCTCATTGGTCAACAACTAATTGTTAACTATTTGATGTACTTAACTATTAAGTCTTGATACGTGCATGACTGGAGAGAGACCGAAGTAAATGTCCGGTCTGCTAAATTTTTTTGGATTAAGTTATTTAATTCGGTACACTGCCCTAGTGCACAACAAATACACTTCATATTACGGGACTTTTTAGGTCCACTCCCAATTTGTTAAACAGAATTGTTCTGTGAGTCCGAGATCAATGTCCCACACACACATCACGGATATTACAAATCAGTGTAGTAGACCATACAAGTTGAGGTCATAGCGCATATATATAATCCTTCTGCCAATTATATCCTAGAAGAGTAGGGATATAGATCAGTACAGTCAAATTCTTATATGTTCATCCATGAACTTATCTCTAGACATGTATCTTAATAAACAATATATACAAACACTTTTACAATATTATTTAACCCTGTAGGAAACGCTTTTCTTGTGTTTGTTGCTTATGACCATAAGACTTTCTAAGATATAGTCTCTGAGCATCCGAATATATAACTCATTCATATGAGTTGAAGAATTTCATATCTGTACACACCGAACTCCATAAGTATCAGGTCATACCCAGCGACATCCAATGGTCACACTATGAAAAGTCTGTGACATGTGTAGAACTAAAGTATGATGGATCACTTACAAGCCTACCATGGTACTTAAGTTAAAGGACCACGTGTACTACTCAACTTGAGAGGACCTTTCATTGACGGCTTCGTGGGATATCTATTAGGGTCCTCCTTGAGTCTGTTCAGTATTCAGTCCTCAGTAAATACCTGTATGCTATATGAACTTTCAGTAAGCTCATGATCAGCTAAGAACAACCATCTAGACCATCTAGGTATGATATACATTGGTCTATATAAAAGAATTCTACCAACAGACCTGTATCAGTGAATTGAGACCAGGAACATATAATTTGAGAATAAACTTGTATAATAACATTTTTTAGTACCTATTGTAACTCTTACAACTATGTTATTACTAATGTATTCTCAGGTCTTTGTACTGTCACAGACAAGATTCAAACTCTTAGACTTCACTAATTAATATAACATGTTAATTATTTATCATTTATAGTTTTCAGTGATGTTAACTCTTGGCATTGATCTATCTTTAGACCAAATCTGAACTCCTTCAGATTATATAATGCCTGTAGTATCACAAGCATTGAACCATTTAATAATAGTAATTAGCGATTTAACAAATAATGTATTGTATAAATATTATAAAATAAAATATGCATACAACAATTGGATGGCACGTAAGTACAAATCTTAACACAATGAACACCCAAATGATGATTCTACTCTAGCGCACATAAGCACTTAGTGTCTACCTAGTTCTTCCCTCTCTTAGAGTCTCTCTTAATGCTTAATCTTAACTAAAGAGTTTACAAGTGTTTATATAGAGGTTATTTCGTGCCTATTAACTCTATTCCTTATTAGAGTAAGAGTCCACTTGTTTTGGAAGTCCTAAACTTCCTAAATCTTGTCTAAATACTCTAAGTGTGTATTATTGAACCTTACTCTAATACCAGTTTGTTGAGGATGGAATCACCTTTCTCTCTTTTAAGATTACGTTATAGCGAAGAACTCCAAGTTTAACCTAGAGCCCTAACCTCTTTGTGCAATGGAATAACCTATATACTAAGTAAAATAGTAAGAATCCAAAGTAGAAAATAAAAGATCACAATACAATCTTACGTGATTCGGCCAACTGCCTACGTCCACGGTGGATCTAAGGTTCGTAACCTCTATTATGTATAGTTTTTATAAAGAAAACCCAATGAAGAACCCTCAAAATGACCTAGTGTTTAGTTTACCCTTGCTTTACCACAAACAATGAACACTCAAACAACAATCCCACCCTAGCGCACACAAGCATTTAGTATCTACTAAGTTTTTCCCTCTCTTAGAATCTTTCTTAATATTTAATCTTAACTAAAAGGTTTACAAGTGTTTATATAAGGGTTATTTCGTGACCTTATTTCTTGTTAGAGTAAGAGTTCACTTATTATGAAGGTCTTAAACTTTCTAAAATTAAGAATTCTGATCAAAAACGAAAATTTCTTAGCTCAGGCGCCGCGGTGCTCAGCTTTGGAGGCTGCAACGATCAGCTATAGTATCTCTTTTGCATATCTTCTTTGCATCTTCAAGTTCTGCTTCACTTTCCCCTTCTTGTCCTACACATCCTAGACTTCTCGATATATGTCCTACACGTTCTAGACTTCTTATAACTCTCCTTTTTAATATTCATCTTAATTCTTGTTCAAGCAAGATTGTTAAATCACCAAATCTCCAACATCTAGTAATAAGGAAAGAATTAAAAAGTTAGAGGCTGAGTTAGGAGTAATCCAAAGAAGGATGAATAAAATGGAAGCTACCATTAACAAAGCTATTTGAATTATTACTTGTCCAAAAATCGAACATAACATTGAAGGTAACCACAGTGGTCAATCTAACAAGAAAGAGAGTACAGAGGGAACAGAAAAGAGCATGCAGATGTTCTCATCCAAAATAGCCTAGCTTAATTTTTCTAATTAGTCAGGAAATAACCCAACAAAATGATTTAATAGAATTGATCAATTCTTTGAATACCAAGGCACCATCGAGGCGTAAAGATCTTTGTATGAATTAAAATAATCTGGGCATATGTGGTACAACCACCTAAGCGAGTACTTGATAAAAGAATGATATATTAATGATCTAACATATTTATGTGTATTATAAAAAAGACAAAATCTGTAGTTCCCATTATGACTATATATGTGGATGACATGAATTTGATCAAGGCTTCTAAAGAGCTCTTAATGACCGTAGAATACTTAAAAATATAATTTCAAATGAAATATTGGGGGAGAAATAAATATGGTTTCAGTATGCAGATCGAGTACAAATCAAATAGATTCTTTATCCATTAATCAACCTATACTTAATAAAATATAAAAAGATTCAACATGGATAATGCTCACCCTTTAAGTACTTCTATGGTTTTTTAGTCTTTTAATTTAAAAAATGATTCAATTCGTCCTAATGAATATGATGATAAAATACTTAGTTCTAAAGTATTGTATGTTAATGCAATTGGTGTATTATTATATATAGTCCAATGCATTAGACTGAACATAACTTTTGTAGTAAATTTATTAGTAAGATTTAGTTCTGTACCAACTTTACATCATTAAGATGGTGTCAAACATATATTTTGTTACCTTTATAGAACGATAAATTTGAGATTATTTTATTCTAATAAACCTATAGAAAATTCAGGTCTAGCTGATTATGCAGATACTGGTTACTTATTTGATCTGCATAAAGTCCACTCGCAATGGGATATATATTTACTTACAATAATACAACAATCTTATAGTGATCTACAAAGTAAACTTTTCTTGCCATTTTCACAAACCATTATAAAATTTTAGCACTACATAAAGTAACAGAGAATGCATATAATTGCAATCTATTATTCATCACATCTAAAGTACATAAGCCTATCTTTTACAACAAATATTTTAATTATAATATATAAAAATAATATTATCTGCATTACTCAAATTAGAGATAGATACATTAAAAGAAATAGAATTAAATATATTTTTTCAAAATTTTTTTACATTCATAAATTATACAAAAATTAACGTTAAACAATGTGCTTCTCTAAAGTAAAAAATAATTGTTGCTAACCTATGATGCAATGATGGAAGTCAAGACCTTCTCTAAAGTAAAAAATAATTGTTGTTCACATATGATGCAATGATGGAAGTCAAGACCGTGTGAAAAAACATGATATATTTTTCTGAATCTTTATAAAAAAAAAATTCAATTTTTATGTCGGCAGTGACCATATAAAATTTTAAAATAATATCTTGAAAACTTTGAGCTGGCATCTTGGTGTCTAATTCAAGATTTTTTGTTTTCTCCTTTTGGATTTTGTTATAAAGATGATTCGTTGTAAGCATGACCTATATATCATGCACTCATTCATGTTATCATCATGATCACTGATTGCATTCTATCTTTATCATCATCGTTCAAGTCAATTGACACAACTATTGCGAATTGAAATAAAATTGATGGTAGAGACAAATAAATCCCGACAATCATATTATAACATAATAACAAATTAAGTCGAACAAAATTTCTACTTGGTTTATTATTGCTCCCACAAAATAAAAAATGATTGCTGCTCCTGTGATGCTATGAACGACGGCAAGAAAAGTAGTGGCTGCTCCAAAGTCTACCCGGCTTGAAGTTGCACTCTTATCACCCTCACGGAGTTCTTGTCCTCTACCGAGAGTAAATTTTGTGTACAAACTTTAATTAGTGCAATTTGTTGTACAAATTTTGAGAAGAATATATCATCTTCCCGCTCATCCTACTATTTTTCTATTTTTTTACTTTGATGAAAAAATATATGATCCATTAAATCTTATATAAATATCTCAACTTTTTTCATTGTGTTTGTAGGAAAATTTACTTCCCAAATATGAATTTAGAACTCTTTTTTTAAAACATGAAAAGAAAAATCGCTAATAGGAAAATTTCAAGGATAGGTTAAGTTAATAGATCTTAAAATTAAAAAACATAAAAAATATTGAAAAATATTTTCTTGTGCCTTTAATTAATAAATTCTCTAGTGTTAGTGGAAATAACTGCTCTATTATGTATTCCACTTGATGGAACCTTTGAACAAATCTTCCCTGTTGAAGCAGCTCTCAATTGGCATTCAAAAAATGCCACTGTCTAAAACGTTATCCTTAAGCAAATTGAAGAATCTCAACAACGAATTGAAACAAAAATCGATTAGAGTTTTAGTATTATCCAGTCAAATCTTGACAAACTTCACCTTGAGATCAAATCCCTTCGTGAGCCCATTTTAGAATTTGTATGAGATGGTATGCCTTTTGCAGAAGAAGAAAAATGAATCAATTACCTCGGGATTCAACTCCAAAGTCTTGAAAGAGAATTTCTACAACAATGGAAACCAGTTGATTCTCTTCCTAAAATATCATAGCCATTTGCTCTCATTTTTATAGGAACTAGTTCAATTTTTGGTGATAGTCCTAATTCTAAAAAAGAAAGACTAGCGCTCTTACCATCAAAAAGACAAAGCAAAGGTGTCCATTGAAAACACACAAACCATTCCTTTCACCACCATAGAACCTATTTTACCCAAGACTTTGTCATCTGGTCCTCCACTTACTCCCCAATTTTTTTTCACCAACCACAAAAACCACTTTCATGACAATTTTCCTTTACTTCAAATATCCCAACCTCTACTAAACAATCCTTTTTCAATTTAGAATTAGTCACTGGCTGTAATATTCAATCCCTATTAGCAGTATTGGCGCCTAGATTTCGGTATAGAGCAATAAAGACACCGTAGGGTTATTCGATTTTAATCCTATTAAAAATATTTTCTTCATGGTGCGCGTGAGAGATATTAGACCTAATTTGATAATTTCATACTTGATCGGAGCGTCGGACGACCCTAAAATATTTTTGAAATTTTTTTTATTGGCTTGAAAAAGTAAATTCTAATTTACTACATGAATTTTTATAGAACAAGCCTTTGTTGAGAAATATAATCCATATATTAGAGAATGGACCAATTAGAAGAAATTTCATGAATTGCCAAGTTAAAAATTCTAGTTAGTTCTTTAGACTATTCTAACTAGATAGTTATAAATGAACTAATTACATAATTAGTTTTTAACTAATGAAAAATTAGTAATTTAGAGTAAGTTGAGGGGCAAAATAATCAATTGATAGATAACTATATATATGGTAGAAGTGTGTAGAAATTTCAAGTGATCAAAAAGCAAACACTTAGAGCAAAAGAGAGCAAATTCGAGCTTGAAGGGTGGTGCTACTATAGTGACCTTTCAAGTTTTTTTTCATGATTTCTCATGCTTAATTAAGCTAAAATAAAGTTATATACAATTTCTAAACTCAATTGAAGCCTCAATTAGTGAAAATTCAAGAAAAAGAAGTAAGAAAAGCATTATTTTATGAAATTGATAAGAAACTTTTAAAGATTGCTTCAATTAATATTTTTGTGTGTATTCTTGATTTAAATTGAGTTGAATTCTAGTGTGGAGCTTGAAGTAGTCATCAATTTGAAGAAATTGACAAGGTAAGAATTAGGGTTTTAGGTGATTTGAATGTAGAGACTACAATTGGTTGTAATTAGGGCATTATAATGAAATTGGCTTCATTTTGATGTAATTGGAACAAGAAATTGAGAAAAGAAATGTGTTGGAACATAGGGTGAAATTCTGCCACTTTAGGGAAGTTAGGGATTGAGTGGTGTTTTGATTGAGTTGTTGTGTGTAAATGGTGCCTTGTGTATGTTGAATGTCTATGGTTGATGGAAAAACTAAAAATAAGGAAAATGGGACATAATTGTCTATTTTAAAAAGGTGAAGGGCAATTATGTCCAACCAAGTTATAAGGCGTTTAATAATTTTTAGGGCGCCGGGTGATGAGTTAGATTAGATTAAATGACTTCGTAAATAAAAATCGGGAAGTAGTATGCATCTGGGTTTTGTATGCCGATTAGGGCGTTTAGTAGTTAAATGAGATTCTAGCATTCGATTTGGTTCTAAATGTCATTTATGGCGTGTAGGTGAAGAAAACCGAGAGCAGTAGCGGAAGCAAAAATTTGGAGTGAAATTGAGCGCGGAACGGTTGTGAGTGAAAATCTGCCTTTTCTATTATCTTTCGTTTATTATGTTTCCGCATAATAAAAATGTATGTTTTATGAGTTTTCAATGCATAAACATGATTTATGATCTTAATATATCCATAGATATGCATTTACATGTTCGGTTTAAGAAACAATTTTAAAATTTATGCATTCATTTTAAAGGCCATTGGTACCCTCAGATTATATTGGTGGTGATTGTATTAGACCCGGCCGGTATATCCCGTGCACATGGGCAGGTCTTGGGGATGTGTCACTAACTCCGGGAAGTCGAGATGTCGAGTCATATGAGTATGTGTACAGGGTATTGTCTCACTATATGTATGCGATGTAAGATTCTACTGCATAACCAGTGAGATGTCTTGAGATGTTACTGTGGGTGCTGCTAGTTGATGTGCCCCATGACTTAGTCACGTGTGCGGTGCTAGTTGAGTCATTGCGTGAGTATAGAGCTTTAGGGTTATCATTGGTATAGTTTAGAAAGAAAATGGCCGAGCGAGGACTTTACTAGTTTTCAATTTACCGATAGCATTTATGCATTTATATGCACATGGTAGTTATTATGCTATATAGATTTTGGATATTGTTTTCTAAAAATGTAAATAAAATCCGCTCGACAAGATTTCATCAACATGTGATATTAGAAACCATTTTACAACTTTACATTAGTTTTATAAGCATGATTAATGCATATACTTTAGAATTTACTATTTATGCATAATGTTATTTTATTTGAAATCTTAATTGCACTCATTGAGCTCCTTTAGCTTACTCATTTTGTATTTTATATTTTCTAAACCCCCTTCCCAGGTGTAAGTCTGGATACGTAAACTGTTGATTCTTTTATTGCCGAGTAGTGGGCTAAATCTGAAGATCATTTTTGTATATATAAATGTGTTAAATAGTACCCTTTACTTTATGCATAGTAGTTGTAGGCATGTATATTTGTATGTATGTTTTGAACCAACAAGAAGAGATTTCGATATTATGATGATCGTTTTTGCTTTTTATGAGTATGCTCATTTTGTGATTCAAATGAAACAATTGAGTTGTTTTGGATTTGATTTGGAAAGGACTGAAGGTCCGAATTGGTAGTATTGAGAAGTGTTTGAAATAGAAGTGAAATTTCTTTGTAGGTTTTATATGAATTTGCAGAAAAACAAGGGAAACTCTGGCTGTTTTTTTTTAAAATTAAGATATCATTTTCATGTATATTACAAGAGTTTCTCAGTAATAACAAGAACTAAAACGAGTTTGCCTCGCAGAATTTTTCAACTTACCTAGTTAAATTTCAAGAAATTTTCGTCGAGGTGCTCGGTAGGGCCGCTAGGCCCTACAGTAGAGGGTCTCGGGTCGGGTCCTGTCACTGGCTCTATCAAGTCATAGTTCATGAATCAACCAGATCCCCAACCCTCTCAAGTCCACTAAACCAACAGTTCTTCATCCTCAATGTGTGAAACTATGCATATCCCTCAGACATAACCAATTCCCCTTGAAACAAAAACTTCCTCAGAAAAATGTCATTAATTTACCCTTGATAATTTACCACCCAACAAATGGGTTGACAGAATCTTTGAATTCTAAGCTTGGTGTATCACTGAAAACTAGAAACCACACATGTCCGTCAATGATGTCATCCAAAAAGCCATAGCAAGATTCAAAGGAATACTCAAATATTAGTATTTATATCTTGGTGAATTCTGTAAATTGCTGCTTCAACAAAGCACTACAATGAAAACCTTTATTAGTTTTATCTTCACAAAATTTGTGGGAGAAGAAACTCAAATCACTTATAAAGCACGAGAAAATTTTTTAAAAATGGCGTGCTGCTCATTCAAAAGAAAAGATTTTGAACTGTATTTCCAAAAAGCCACTTCAAGGTATAAAATTCTCAAAATTGATGATCCAAATTTGAAGCAGGCATGTCTAAATTCTGTTCCAGAACCTTGGGGACAAAAAGCTCTAAAAATCATTATAGCAAAAGGACAAACCCTAAACAAACGTATCCATTGGTGTTATCCAACAATCAATCATGGCAACCCTTGATAAACTTTGCACCAAACACAAATTCTTTAAACAAATGCATCAAACAAATAAAAAGATCCATAAAGCTTTTGAAAGACAGATCTATTCATCAAATACCCTAAAAAAGATTGTGATTGCCCAATAAGGAAGAAATGACATCATCAGAAGCTCAGATTTCAACCATCTTTCAAGCATAAGAAACGTCAATTCTTCAAACATTGATCAGCGTTTTCTGAAAAATCCAACAGATGCTTTATCTGTAAAAGAAATGGAGCCACTTTGCAAAAGACTATCCTAAAAATGACAACAAGAAAAAGGTTTATTCCGCTATCACAGCCATAGCAGACCAAGATCCTCATGACATTGATCTTGAATCTCTCTTTTCAGAGCAATCAGATCAAGATAGTAATATAATGCTTATCCTATCATCCTCTCAGTCTGAAACAGATTCTACTCAATCCCTAAAATCTAACCAGTTCATTCATCCATAGCTACTCTTACTGTCCCCATGCTAGATGTCCAACTCCTCATTACTAAATACGATAAACCCATCTTTATTTCAAGATTACTAGATACAAGAGCTACAGCTACCATTCTCAACCAAGAAATCCTCCCTAAGCATTTTTTGGAAATCATACCATCAAACGTTCAAAGCTGCCAATGATGAAGTTTTTATTGTAGACCTCATTAGTAAAATTGTGTACTTCAAATTCTTTCCTAGCCTTTCCATCCAACATAAACTTTTTGGATCAAATCTACCCAATAAAAATCTAAATATTGAGTTTTATTTAATTCAAAAGTTACTAAAAAAAAAAAGGTCTTGCTTAAGTCCAATGGCCTCAAATATAAAGCCCATTTCCTCCTATTGACCAACATTCCTAATTATTTCTTATTGGACTCCTTTATCACATTTTTTGACTAAATAAAAGCTCAATCTACTTTTAACAGCCATTCTAAATTCATGTTTAAATGTCCAAACCCATTATGGAAAAATAGTCAATTCTTCATTCAACTTCCTTTCCATAAAAGTGAAGCCATCAACCCAATAAAAGCTAGTAATTCAGACATGCAACCAGAACACCTCCAAATAGTAAGTGCAGATTTAACCCAACTACTCAATGAAGGTCTTACTAAACCTACATTCTCTTAATGGGCATGTCAAGCTTTCTACGTCAACAAACCAAAAGAAAAATTTGTCTTGTTATTAATTATCAGTCTCTTAATAATTTTTTACAATATGGCAAATTTCATTTGCCAAACAGACAGGTGTTATTCTCCAAGATCGCTAAAGCTCAGATCTTCTCCAAATTTGACCTCAAAGCAGGCTTCTGAAAAATTAGAATTCATCCAGATGACAGACACAATACAACTTTTGCACACCTCATCGTCATTTTCAATGGATTATCCTTCTTTTGGCTTAAAAATGGCCCCAACTCTTTTCCAAAAAGCGATGATGAAGATTTTTGAACTGTTAGCCGACAATGCTCTCATTTACATTGACGATGTTTTGCTTTATTCAAATGACTCAGAATCCCACCATCACCTACTTTCCCACTTTGGCACTATCTTACAGAACTATGGCATAATGATTTCCCCCACTAAATGCACAATAGGTCAAAATCAAATTGACTTTCTTGGAATACACATTGATAAGGGACAGTACACACTTTAACCCCACATAGCCAGCCAACTTATTAATTTTTCAAATTCTAATATATCCACTACCCAAACATAATAATTTCTTGGATTTGTCAATTATATGTCCGACTTCATCAAAGACTTGGCTCTACTCACCAAACCTATTTACAAATGCTCAAAAAAAATCATTCCCCCTAGACCCAAATACAAACCACTTAAGTCTAAAAACTCAAGCAACTTGCCTAAACCTTACCGCTTCTTCAAATTCCATTTGATGGGAAAAGAATCCTTCAGACAAATGTCAGTGATTACTATTAGAGTGCTATTCTCCTTGAAGAAATAATGGAAAAAGATGGATATATGGATACAAATGTGAAAGCTTTTCTAACTCAATTCCACTATCACAGCACCTATAAAGAAATTCTAACTGCCAAAATGAGAATTGAAAGATTTGAATATCACCTTGTCGGCCACAATTTTTTGGTTGAAACTAACATGTCCGCTTTTCCTAATGTGTTAAAACTCAAACAGAAAAAGATTCCCAATGCTAGCTCTTATGATGACAACAGTGGTTCACAAATTATTTATTCCAAATGGTCCACATAAAAGAAAAAGACAACACATTGGCAGATTTTCTCTCCAGAAATCTTATAAATACCCAAACTAACCCCGCACATAAACAATCAATTTCCACATTTTTCATCTTCACGCTGAATTCCATTATCATAACTCCTCCTATTCTTTTACTCCTCCTCAATTCCCAGATTAATCAGAACCAGAACTCTCTATTCCTAAGCCAAAGAATTTATTAAACATTATGTCATCCAAGCAGTCCAAGAACACAGCCTCATAGTTCTTGGAAGACCTCTATTCAACTTAGAATATCATTTCTTTCATCTACACTCATTCTTCCTATTTTTCCAATGGCCCAAGCCAGTCCTTTATCTATTATGGTACTTGTTAGATATGTATACCATTGTCATAGAATTCCCATTACTCAAGACCATCCAGAAATTAGAGAGATGTGATGAAGATTTTATAGCCCTAATATTTCTTCAATGGTTTTATCCCAAAACTTGGTGGATGAACAAATTTCAACACATGCTTATAAAACACACAAATGTTGCAATCCCTCAATAGCATCTTTGGTCTGTCATTCTTCTTCAACGAAAGGGTATGATTGTTTTAGATCATGAAATACATTATTATCCTACTGTTAAGGACTATTTCACATTCCCTCTCTCTCTCTCCAAAAGGATTGATCAACCTCTGGCCTGAAAAGGTAGTCCAACAGAAAAGAGAACTTGAAAGAATACTTGCTCAGAAAAATGAAATTATTCCTCCATCTATATAGATCTCCCCTGAAGATGCTGCACCATGGGAATATGTTGAACATGACTTTACCGAAGAACTAAATTTTGTCAATCTTTACAAAAAATAGCAAAGACAAAAACATCATCTTTTGTACCATAGAAGTATATACTATTCCACCCATCATCATCATATCCCAGCCATATCAGACTACGCTAAGTTCAAACAAGAAATGAACAACCTTCACCAGTGGCCTCAACCAACTATCCTGACAGATCACATCCAAAATCAATCATCACAACCTAACCTTGACTTATCTCTCTTCCAAGATTTCCAACCTTATCCAACCGACACCTAAATCCTTAAAAAAGCCATCCCTCATCCATAATTTGCAACAAGTCAGCTCACCCGCAAATGATTTAGATATGGCGAATCCACTTTCCACTCAGCCAAAGCCTCTATTCAATGTATGGGAGCAACACTTGCACAAGATTTTCTCCCAAGGATACGACATAGATGAAAGTAACCAAAAAGACTCATTCTGATCTGTCCCGTGTTAATTTTCCTCTATAGTATAAATCACATGAGTCTTATGTAAATTATTAGGTTAACTTTAATTATTAAGTTTGCGTTGAGTTTTCTAGAATTATTATCGCGATGGTTTGAACCCAACTCCTCAGGATTTATATTTGGACATGTTACTTTTTTGTTTTCACACATTTCCTCATATTTAACTTTTCACTTTACACATTTTTTTTATCTACCATTGCAATCTTTTTACTATATTTTGACTATTCTTTTATTTCCAACTCAAAATCAAACTTATCATTAATTTCAAATCACAAAAATTCCAACAATAAATAAGAAGGAAGCATTCCCTTAAATTTTTGTCTAAGAAAAATTTTCAACTTTTAAATATTTCTTTTAATAGACCATTTAAAAAATTAAGAATCATTCCTATTATTTTTTATCAAGGAATCCTATTACCGATTAAAACATAATTACTTAAAAATAATGAAAATATTAAATCGTAATATATTTATTTTTTCTCAAAAATTATTAAATACTAGCTTATTTAAAAATTAGTTTTAAAAAAATGAATTTCATTAATGTCTTTTTTTTAATGACAATAGTATTAAATACTTTTTGAGAAAGAATAAATGTATTATGATTTTATTATTTTCATTATTTTTTAATTGTGTATTTAAAAAAACTATAAGATATTTACCCTTTCTAATGAGCATTGAATATTAATGCATTAAAAAATATTAACATTAATAAAAATATAATATACAAAATAAAAAATATATATAAAAAATAAAATAACCAAAATATTCATCCTTCCATGATAATATAAATATGTTATGATTCATTATTATTTTAAAAAATATTATATTAAATAATTTATGAAAATTGTCATGTGATGGTAGATTAGTAAAAATACAATAAATAGGTAGCATTAAACAGAATTTTTGTAATAATAAAGAGTTTTTCGAGTAATTTTGAAATATTAGAGGGATAAGTGGATAATGCTTATCCTTTATTTGAAATATTATAGTTTCCCTTGAGTTTATTCTTTAGAAACGCTCAATTTATACAAGAAAATATACATTCTTAATGAAATAAATAAATGGAATTAAAGTAAAGCATGATTTCGGATCAAATCGAATATATTTAAATAATACATGCTTAATATACCAAATCTTTTTTTTAACTATTTGCCATATTTGTATTTCATCCTTGTCAATTTTGTTTTTTCAATAAAGAATACATTAATTTATCAGTATATAGAAAGAAAAAAAATAGTTCCGAAATATGAATTTAGAACTCTTTTTAAAAAAAGAAAATAGTTATCAGGAAAATTTAAAGGATAAGTTAAGTTAATAGATCATAAAATTTTAAAACAAAAACTGAGAATTATTTCTTTGTGGTGTTAATAAAGTCTCTTCGTTACTATCTAACACTTGCAGTAGAAAGAGTTGCTCTATTATTTATTCCATTTATGTGGGTCTTCGTGGGTCGCTAGAGATACTGTCGAACAATAATAACAACAACAATGATAATAGTAACCACAAGAAGGACAATAACAACAACAACATTAATAATACTAATAATACTAATATTACTAACAATAATAATAATAATAATAAATTAAGTTGGGAGATAAACAAGTTAAGATAAAATCTAATAAGATGCATATATAAAGAAAGAATAAAAGATAGTTATTTCGAGAAGATACTTATTTATTTAAGAAGATACTTATTTTGAGTTGAGCAAATTTTAGACAAAAAATATAAATATTCAGAAATAGCATAAAATAAACATGGCCGGCAGGGAGCTCCAATTTATAAGAGGTAATCACGTTAGGCGCGTTAAGTAAGACATAATTTTTCTTTTAATTTCAATAATTAGTTTTGTTGGGTAAACCGATTGAATTGATTATTGTCTTATGACAGATTTTAGCTTTTTTTTCATTTTTTATATCTATGTTTTATGTTATTTTATTGGAATTTAAGTGATTCAAAATTACAGATAATTTGATTTTAAATTGCAAAATTAAGGGAGAGTCTGACACGTGATCAATGACGCAAAGAACAAACAAAAGAGGTGCAAAATAAAAACTCAGAAGCGAGGAAGGACGAGAAACACAAGTGGAACGAGCCTAGGTATGGGTATCGCAGAACTAATAGTTCAACTCCACATCGCCATGGATAGCACATTCAGTGTTGTAGTGCTGGGCCTAGCTCGCACTGACACTGCAGTACCAAGTCCTTGGTGCTGTATCGCCACCTATTTGAGAAAGTCCTATTTTAGTTCTAATTACAATTTTAAGTCAATTTTAAACTTTCTAAGCACATTAAATCTTATTCCAACTAGAATTTTAGTTTTTAGGGTTTATATTAACACTATATAAACTCTTATAACTTTTTACAATTAATTAAAAAATTAAATGTGCACAAAAAAGAATAAAGAGCATAGATCACACTTGAGTATTTTTAGCACACAATATAGCGTAGTATAGATCATTTGTAGCACTTGGGTTTTCAGGTATTCCTTGTAACTCGTATATGCTTTTTTTTTTGTGCAAAAGAAGGAATAAAGAAGTTATGATCCTCAAATCTACCGTAGACATAGGCGGATTTGCCATTATCTTGTTGTACTCTCTTCTCTCAAGTTCTAAGCACTTCATGGACACACTCATGTTGAGTAGTAGATAAACTTTAAAGGTAAGTGATGTTAAAGCCCTGTTGAACTCTAAAGAAAATGAAAAAGATTGATAGTGTTATAATGATGATGCATGATGAGGAGGATAAAGAATTACATAGGCTTAGGCATGTTCCTAGAGTTTAAAGGAATTTAATACCCTTATGAATGCTAGGTCAAGAAGAACATTCATTTCATGAAACAAAAAAAGGAGTACTAGATGTATGGAAAGGATTTATTATTATAAAAGGTAAGAAGTACAAGGGGTTATATGTACTTGTTGGAAATGTTGTATAGTCTCAACATGGAGTTGTTAGGGGATACTTACCAAAGGGCAGCATTGAGATTTTCATACCATGGTGATAAGGGTCGAGAAAAAATGCATGATAAAGATACTCTTAGATATTAAGATAGTGTCAAGAATGGTAATGAAAATCACAATCGAAAGGGAATCTAAGGGATGATGCATTCATGTCTTTGGAGACAAAGGTCACGAGCCCAAAAAAGTTAAGTTTAAATAGAGACTTAACTAATGTTAATGTTGGATAATAGAGCATTGGATTGGATGGATCATGAAAACGCTTCTTGGGAGATTTCGAATTAAGAAGAGATTTGTTAGAATTTTGGAGATTCAAAATCAAGGATAATTTAATTTTGAGTTGAAAAACTAAGAGATAGTTAGACATGTGATTGAGGACACAATGGACAAACAACAGAAGTATGAAGTGGGAAGCTACAAGCAAGCAAGCGGTGAGAAGTAGAATGAGCCTAGGTGTGGGCACTGCAATGCTGGTAGTTTAGCATCACAGTGTCGTGGAAAACACCTCTAACACTGTGGCAATTGCCATCCAGCGCCACCATAGAGCCAAGTCCATGATGTGCAATGCCACTTATTCAAAAAAGTCATATTTTGGTTCTAATTGCGTGTTTAAGTCAGTTTTAGAATTCCTAAACATATGAGCTCTTATTCCAACTAAGTATAGGATTTTAAGGGCTAGTATTAATACTATATAAACCCTTGATAACCTATTGTAATTGATTAAAAAACATCAAATTAACATAAGAGAGAACAAAGAGCTTATGTCATATTTAAGTATTTTGAGCACATAATATAGTGTGGTATAGATCCTTGGTTGCTCTTGAATATTTAGGTATTCCTTATAACTCTTGTGGACTTTCTTTAAATACAAAAGAATATAATAAAAAAGATAGGATGCCTCGTTGTTAAGAATATTTCTTTGAAGTTAACAGATTATCAGTTAATGTGCATCAAATGACTAAATTACCCTTTCAATACTGATTTTAAAATATTATCTTAATTAAAGCCTTTAATGAAAAATAAAACATTTAAAATTTTTTAAAATGATGCTAAAATAAAATTAAAATAATAATAAGAAAAAATAAATTAGAAATGATAATAACAATAATAAAAAAAATTAAAATAATAACAATTAAATATTTGAATCGAACAAAAAAATAATAAAATATTTAAAAACATTAATAATAAATATAAAAATTAAAAAAATAGGCTGAGGCCACTGGCCGACAAAGGTCTAGGAGAACACAGCGGCCTAATTTGGTTTGTTGTTTCATTGGCTTGGACCAGCAGCTGGCCACGCACAACGACTGATCTGGCTACTGGTGCAGCTGCCAGTGCCATAATAGTTGGGTCAGTGGCTGCACCGCATAGCCGTCTAATCATGACATTATATGGCGGCCAACCACGAACCATAGTCTAGCCATTACACAATGGCCTAATTAGGCCACTGTGTAGCGGCTAGCCACTGGCCACAACGGCTAAGCTAGTGGTTGGTCAGCGTACAACAGCCTAATCCAGCTGTTGTAATGCTTGATTTGGCCGCAACAACTGGCGGCCTGCTCCAACCAGACTAGGGTGCGTCCCATTTGTTTCTAAAAAAATATTTTATCAATTTTAAATTTAGTTTAATTATTTTCTTATTTTTAACTTTATTTAATTATTTTAAAATTTTAGTTTATTATTTTATTATTTTTAGAAAAGGGTTTGGAGGGTGAAATGACTTTATTATCCTTAAATCTATTTATTTTAATAGAAGATTTCTAACGATGGGGCATTCATATATATTTTATCAAACGTTTAGGTATTAGTATCACTTTCTTAATTTCGTGAGTTTTTTTATAATTAAACCTTACCTTAGGAGTTTTCTTGATAATATCACTAAAAAAATTAAAGGGGAAGTTAGTAAATAAAATAATTAAATCAAATAAAATTAAGCATTATATGTTATTGAATCATGAAAGATTTTTTAAAAAGAAAATAACACTACTTATTCTTAACTCTTTTATAAACTATGTCATACAAAGTAATATAGGGCGTAATTATGGATTAGATAAATATATGAAATTTAATAAAATATATTAGATGTAATTATGGATTAGATAAATATATGAAAGTTAATGAAATATATTAAAATGACTGATGTGGGCTATGTTACATTCATACATAACGATACTGTATTAATTCATACGAGAAAATTATAAAGTTTGTTTTAGTAATTTATTAATTTAATTTTGTTAATAAAAAATTTAAATTAAGCCCAATTTTTATATGTTGTTTTGATACTTAGCTTTTATTCAATTTTTAAATGATTTTTATGAAAACTATATACGAAATTCAAATTACAAATAATAACATTAATATTATTGACAACTTGTATGTTAAATAGAAAGAAATGGCAATTTGTTGTTAGGTAGAAATCTGAGAAAATGAAAAAAAAAAAAAGCATTGATTGTCAGAAAATTAGAAAAGAAAGAGAGGAAACTAATGTGTCGCTATCTTAGGCATTAGCAAAATGACATGGGTGTTTGTAACAATAACAAAAGAATAACAACAACCACAATAATAATAATAATAATAACAATAACGACAACAATAATAATTATAATAATAACAATAACCACAATAGTCACAATAATAATGACAATGACAAAAATAACAACTATAATGACAACAATAACTACTATTCCAACCACCTCTCATTAAATAAGACCCTTATTTTGAGTTGGCAAAGTTTAGAGGAAAAATAGCAATAAGAAAAAAATAGAACGAAATAAACGTGGCTAGAAGAAAGCTCCAATTTATAAGAGAGAATCATGTTAGTTGCGTAAAGATTGAGCTTTTTTTTTTTTTTTGTGGATGGTTAAAGGCGATTGAGGCATTTGGGTATGATTGGTGCAAGATAGGGTTGGATTAGTTATTATAATATGATTAAATTGAATTGGAGTTTATTAAAATAAATTATACATAGTAAATTATATATAATAAATGTATTCAAGTTTCATTACTAAACTGATTAAAAAAATTTAAATGAGGTATTATTATGAATATCTTTAAGTTTTAGGTTAATAGTATTGATACCTCAATTCTAAGAAATAGGTAACAATATTTAACAGTTAGAGAATATTTTTTTAATTTAATAGAATTGTGTCAAATGATTAAATTGTCTTTATAAATTAAAATTATATTGCAAAAATGAGAAAGCATGATTTCCAATAAAAAAATTTAAATTTTAATAATAAATTAATAATAACTTTTTTATTTCTTAATTTTTATTAATAATATAATTTTTATACTAAAATATAAAATTAAATAAAAATTATATATATATAAAACACGAAATGGCCAAATCAATGGCTTCTGCAAAATGCAGCTAAAAGAGGTCATTGCAATTACAACTAAATGTGGCCACGTGTAGAGGCCATTTATTGACGTCACAATTGCAGCAAAAAACAAATTGCCTATAACAGCAGCTGAGTGGTCACTTTTGGCCAAATTTTTTTATTGTTATTTATTTTTTTATTATTTATTATGTGTTGTTTGATTATAAGAATAAAAGAATATTTGATAAGGGATAATTATTGTTTTGATAAAATAATAATTTTATTATTTTTTTAATTAATTTTAATTAAAAAAATTTTAACGGTCGAACGTTATTATTTATTATCTAAAGTTAAGAATATCGATACTATTAGATTAAAGTTCATTCATGATAATATTTTATTTTAAATTAATAATATTAATTTAATATTAATTAAATTGAAAAGATATTATATTTAAGTATACTGCTTTAAATGAATTTATAAGAAAAGTAATTAAATATTTAACTATTAATTTAATTAGTTTTTTAAAAAATATAATATTTTAATGACCATAATTAATTAATGATAGAATATTTATTGTTCATTAAAATAATTGTTAATCTTTCATATTATGTATTGTTAAGTAATAATTTTTATAAAAAATTAATAATATTTTAAAGATAAATTACACGACTAGTTGACAAAATTGTTTAAAGGTCAATGTTGATTTGCTGTGATAAAAATTTATTGTTACTCGAGAAGTGATTAAAAATGAGAATATTACATTCTAATTGATCTAAATTATACGTGGAAGAAATTAAGAATAAAAAAATTAAAATAATTATAAAATAACAAATTGAAGTTATAAAACCACTAATATTACTCATTATCTAACCATCACTAAATTATTGATCCTTAAACTATTGAATTCTCCGAAGCCTCAATTGTGGATAGAAAATTTTAGATTTGAATTTGGATTTTGCTAAATTTTGATTTAGATTTGAATTTTTTTTTTAAATTTGGTATCTGAGTTTAGCTCGGATTTATTTTTAGGCTGGGTTAGATTTGAACTTACATTCGGGCCGGGCTGAATCCAGGTTAAGCTCAATTTTTTTATTTTTTTTTTCAAATTAATTTTTTTTTGTTTTGATAAATTTTAAACTTTTGAAATATTTATTTTATAAAACAATTGCTAGATTTATATTTATAATTTGTATTATATAATTTATATTTATAGTTTAATATGTTTAATGTGTATAAGTGACACATATACGCATCATATACATTTATAGCTTAAAATATATATTTTTATCCTTGTTACAATTTTTTTTAAAAAATTTTAGGTTAAATTGAAACTTTTAGGATATTTTTTTTTTAAAATTATTAGATTCTTATATATCAAAGATTAGGAATTAATTTAGATTTTTTTTAAAAACAACACAAGATCCAACCCAGATTTAGATTTCTAAAAAAAACGAATCCAGATCAAGAAAAAAAACCTGAATATTTTCGAGCTGGATTCCAGATCTGGGCCAAGCCGAGTTCAAGACTTTTTTAGGTCCAGATCCACGCTTTTTACCATCTCTAGCCTAAACACTTTAGACTTATAAGTTTATGCAATGTTCTTTGTAGCTAATAGGCTAAAATTAATTCTTCCCAAAATCATATCCCTCAACCAAAGTGCTTTCATACTAGAAAGACTTACCAGTGAAAATGTTTTTATTAATTATGAATGCTTGCATAAGGTTAGATCTAAAAGAAAAAGGAATGGGGTTATGTTGTCTTAAAACTAGATATCAATAAAGCCTATAATAGGATGGAGTCGACTTTCTTAAAGGAAGTAATAAGAAAGTTAGGTTTTGATGAGTCATGGATTAATCTTATTATGAGATGTATCACTAACACAACATTCTCTATTGTTCTTAATGGAGCTGTAAAAAATAACTTTGAGACCAAAAAGGGCTTAAGACAAATATGCCCCCTATCACCTTATCTCTTTATTATGGGTGCTAAAATTTTGTCATTAATGATTAACCAAGCTAAAAGGGAGAGGCAAATCTGTGGGATCAAGTTTAGCCTCAGTCTGTCTATCACTGACCTTCTATTTGTAGATGACAGCTTGATATGTATTAGAGCCAATGAGCAAGATTGTTAGAAGTTGAAGCAGATCTTTGAAAGCTATAGATTAGCTTTTGGGCAAATATTCAACTATGACAAGTTATCTATATTTTTCAGCCCATGTGTGACAAAGGAGTAGGCAAAATCCATTCAGAACATCTTTCAACTCTAAGAGGTTTCATTACATGAAAAATATCAAGGTTTACTTTGTATGGTTGGGAGGAATAAAAGGTAGTTCTTTTATGAGCTTAATCTAAAATTACCTATGAAGATTAATGCTTAGCAGGAGAATATGATCTCAAGTGAAGGCAAAGAAATCATAATCAAAGCTATTGCTTAGGCTGTTGTTGTTGGGATTTATGCTCATGTGTCATCCCATTGTTGTATGAATATTTTATTTTATCATATTTATACAGTACATTACTTGCTAAATTGCTAATTACAATTATTAAATAGTTCAATGCTTGTGACACTACAGACTAATGATCTGAAGGGGTTTAGATTTGGTCTAAAGAAGTTTAGATCAATGCTAAAAGTTAATATCACTGAAAATTATAAATGCTAAAGAGTTAACATGTTATAATAACTAGTGAAGTCTAAAAGTTAGAACTTTGTCTATAATGATACAAAGACTTGAGAGTACATTAGTAATAAAATAATTGTAAGAGTTGCAATAGATACTAAGAAATATTATTATGTAACTCTATTATCAAATTATAAGTTCTTGGTCTTAATTCACTGGTGAAGGTCCGTCGGTGAAATCTTTTTACATAAATCAATGTATACTATACTTAGATGGTCTAGATGGTTTTTCTTAACTGACCATGGGTTTATTAGAAGTTCGTATATTATACAAGTGTTCAGTAAGGATTTAATACTGAACAGACTCAATGATGACCCTAATAGACATCCCATGAAGCCATCAATGGAAAGTCCTCTCGATTTGAGTAGTATAAGTGATCTTTTGTCCTGACTACCACGGTGGACTTGTAAATGATCCATCATATTTTGATTCCACACATGTCACAGACCTTTCATGGCGTGACCATTGGGGGTTGTTGGGTATGGCCCGATGCTTATGGAGTCTGGTGTGTACAGATATGGAATCCGTCAGCTCACATGAATGAGTTATATATCCAGATGCTCAGAGACTGTATCTTAGAAAGTCTTATGGCCATAAGTAACAAACCCAGAAAAATAGTTTTTCACAAGATTAAACAATATTACAAACGTGTTTGCATATATTGTTAATCAAGATACGTGTCTGGAGATAAGTTCACAGATGAGCACATAGGGATTTGACGGTAGTGATCTATATCTCTGATCTTTGAGGATACAATTGGTGGAAGGATTATACGTATACACTATAACTTCAACTTGTATAGTCTACTGCACTGATTTGTAATATTCGTGACGTGTGCGTGGGGTATCGATATCAGACTTACATAATAGTTCTGTTTGAAAAATTGAGAATGGACCTAAAGAGTCCTGCAATATAAAGTGTACTCATTGTGTACTAGAACAACGTACTAAGTTGAATAGTTCGATCCAGAAAATTTCAGCAAATCAAGCATTTACTTCAGTTTTCCTCCAGTTGTGCACATGTTAAGACTTACAAATTAAGTACATCATTAGTTAACAATTAGTTGTTAAGCAATAGGATGCTGACACATGGAACATTGTGGGCCAATTATTATTTGACTTATCAAAATAACCTTATTTGTTGGACAAATAATATCATTATTTTATTCTTTAAAATATTTTTTTAATAAAATAATAATAATAATAATATATGATATTATTATTTAAATTGAAGTCAAACAATTTATTTTTTATTTAAATTGGCATGTGTTTCTACTATAATTTAATATGATTAAATCATTTGTTTAATATTAATTAAATGATATAATAAAAATAAATGGGTGACACTTGTAAATAGTAGGATTTAATATGTCACTTTCAAATGAGAAAAAGTTTCTCATTTGGCCAAGATGTTGGCTAAGTTCATCCAAATAATTTCTTATTTTATTTTATTTTTATTTTGTTTATTATAAATAATGATAAACAAAACACAAATGGCAAACATTTACCATAATGATGGATGTCATTATGTAAAAAAATAGAGAAAATGATAAACAAACAAAAGAGCAATATGTTGCTCAATTTTGATGAGTGATATTCTACCAAGGCATGGGAGAGAGAAGTGAATTTGGCTAAATGTTAGAAAAATCTCTTAAGTATTAAGAGCACAAAAACATACCTCTTCTATTTTTCTTCCTTTTTTTGCCATCTAAACTATAAGATAGAAACAAAGATTCAAGAGTTAAATCTTTTACTAAAAAAATTGTTATTCTAGCTTTCCTAAGTTCACTGTGTTAAGGAACTAGAATTATGAATGAGTTACTTCAAGGCGGGTACTCCGGTTCAACAAAAAATCAAAGGCTTGTCAAGGTAATAAATTCTCAATCTTTATATAGTTTACATTTATGAGATAACATATAAAACTTATTTGTGTTTATCATTAAAAAATTAATATTTCACTCATCTGCTGCGCATATATGTATGTGATAGGTATATATATTTGAATGATAAATACAAATCCACATGCATACACCCTAAGTTTAAAATCATTCACATTTCCAACTTATGCAAGGAGCACATTCAACCTCCCAGCAAGATTGTACGTTGAAATGCAAAAAATATCACTGCCTTCTGGTAGGGATCGAGAGGAATTGATAAGAGGATGATTCATTAGTCTAGTTGAAAAAAGGTCAGTACCAATAAAAAAGTAATATAGGTCTAGGCTTTAAGAGATTTTACTTGCTCCAACCAGGCCTTGCTTGTTAAGCAAGACTAGAGAATTCTACAATACCATAATGCATTAATGGCAAGAATTTTAAGCGCTAAATATTTCAAGCACACCAATTTCATGAAAGTAATAGTGAGTAGTAATCCGTCATATGTATGGAGGAGTATCTTATAGGAAAGAAGTGTCCTAAAAAAAGGAATTAGATGGCTTATTGGCAAAAGGGACAGAGTTGGAATCTATACTAGCAATTAGCTTCCTATAATCAACACACTTAAATCCATATCCCCTCAAACACTACTAGCTGATAGTAAAATAAAGATTCTAATTGATGGGGATAATAGATGGAGAGAAGGATTCCTTAGAGAGCATTTTTTGAAAGAAGATGTAGAAAGGATACTAAATATTTCTCTTCCTCTTGCTAAGCTAGATGACACTATATGTTAGAGCCATGACAAAAGGGGAATATATTCAGTAAAGTGTGTTATTATATGGCCATTGAGAGAAAAATGTGCCAGGGCTTCTGAAGCCTTAGGGCCTATGGAAAACTAATGGAAACTCATTTGGAAGATTCTTGTACCCATTAAGGTCAGCATATTTCTTTGGACAGCTATATCTAATCTACTCCCTGCAACCTCTAAGTTGTTCTAAAAGAAAATAATTGCTTGCCCTTAATGTTAAAGATGTTGCAGACATCAAGAATCTTGCATCCCTGCATTGGTTAAATACAAAGAAACTAATAAGCTGAAATGCTCACAATTAAGTAGCCTAATTAAAGGAATTTAGAGGATGGATGGGATCTTATACTACACAGCTCTGCAACAACCACCAGAGAGGAGTTAGCCAAGATTGTTATGCTCATTTGGGGCAATTGGTAGCTAAGGAACCTTGTGATTGTTACAAATAAACAGGTGGAACTGATCAAGATGATGGCTTGAATTGAAGCTTACCTGGACTCATCCTATGCTGAAGACTATGCAAAACTGAAATTATATCACGAGGCAGAAGGGTTAGTATTTTAGGAAGCAATCTCTTTTCCCTCAAGATGGATCAGGATAAATATAGATGCTGCCACAAACAATAATGCTAAGAAAGTTGGTCTAGGGGTTTTGATAAAAAAACTATGGAGGAAAATCCACTTATTATGGCTATATGTACATGTCAATTAAAAGGTGATGTCGAGCTAGTAAAAGCAAAAGTTGTGACATTTGCTCTGTTAGTGGCAAATAGCCTGAACTACAATGGCGTAATCCTATAACTGAATGCTAAAAACGTTATGAAACTAATGAATAGTGATCTCAATACTCTTGTAAAAATCAAGTGGGTGATCAATAATGTCCGGAGAAGTTAAAGCTCAAAGAAAACTTCAATAATATATCACATTTCAAGATTGTGTAGTTTTGTAGCTCATAAGCTAGCTAAGAAGATTGCCCTTGAAGGGACTTGTAATCGAATTTAGAGGGAAAACTTTCCTTTTCCTCTTGTTTCAAACTAATATATGAATCCCTTTTTTTCACAAAAAAATTACTAAATTATTATCCCAACAATACCATTAATCAAAGAGTGAAAAAGGAGGCATGGTAATAGTTAGGTGGAAGTGGTGGCTAATTTTGGGTGGGTGGATGGTTTTGTATAAACTTTGAAGCTATAAGCTTACAAAATTACTTGGTCTCTTGCTTGTTCAACTTGATCAATATTTTTTGGAATAAATAACTTGTTGGAACATCCAAGTTGTCCTAGAGTTTTGGTACACATTTGTAGACATTTTTTTTAATTAGTCAAAGAAAAAATTATAAAAAATAATAATAATAAAACTTCGATGATACTAAACATATAGATTAGAGAGGGATCAAAATTTATAAACTAAATAAATAAATAATCTATGATATCATTTATCAAGAATTACATTTCTTCTTCTATTATATCTCATCAAATGGGTGGGTGATACCTTAAATTGATATTTATGATTCACTTATATTTCATTACTCTTCAATAAATTAGAGTGAATGGGCTGACCACTTCAAATTAAAATGGTTGTTGTTTCACATCTTTAAGTGTATGAATTTAAAATCTCTATAATAGAAAATTAGATTTTTTTTTTCTAATTGTAAAAGTAGAAATTGTTTAAAAAACAAAAAATTACCATAATAGAAACGATATAAAAATTTAGGAAAATATCTAAATAAAAAGAAGAAAGACAACAAAACAAAGGAATGAATGAATGAAAACAAAATGTATGTTGAATAACACTATTTACTTTAACTCTTTTATAAATTATGTCGTACAAACTAATTTAGCATGTAATTATGGATTAGATAAATATATGAAAGTTAATGAAATAAGCAAAGGACATTTTTGTTTATTAAGTTTGACTTAATTCTCAATTTTGTCCTACGAGTTTTAAAAAATTCAATTTTGTCGTAATCTGTTAGTGAGATTCTGTTAAATTTAATTGAAAATCTGTTTTAACAGTACATTGACAAATTTTTCTTCTATTATATGTTAATTGAAAATGATTATACAAGTATATTATACAATGTACATGTGTCAAATATTAATAGTTCTTTAAAAAATAAAAATAATAAAAAAGATACATGAAATGTTGTAATAAGCTCAATAAAATAATAAAATAAAATAAATAAAAAATAAAAAAGGAGTAACTGGTCAAAGCCTGCCATCGTTAGTGGCTGATCAGTCGCCGATGACCAATTGCGATTTGACTCAAAATTTTGTGATCTACGCGATGGTAAGATTTTTTTTATCAATGGAGTATTGTAGATGTACCAAAAGTGGAGAGGAATATGATGGTTTACGGTGGCCACCGCACGAAGAACGACAGTGATCGCTGCCAACCATCTGGGCTGGCAATCATCGTCGAAAGACGGCGGCTGTCGCCAACCACCATGTTCTTCCCTACTTTTGGTACATCTACAGTACTCCGTTGATAAAATAAATCTCATTATAGCGTAAATCACAAAATTTTGTGTCAATTACTGTTAATTTTGAGTGAAATCATAATTGGTCATCGGCGGCCAATCTACCACCAACGATGGCGACCACTGACCGCCTGTCCCCTTATTTATTTAATTAAATTATTTTAGTGATTAATCAATAGTTAACATGTAGATATTTTGTGTCAATCTATTTCAAAGTTCTGTATAGAGTGATTATTTTGCCACTCCAATATTAAAATTAACAAAATCTTACTAACGAATTATGACAAAATTAAAAGTTGAGTCAAATTTGAAGGACAAAATTATCCTTTACCCTTAATAAAATATATTAAAATGATTGATGTGGGCTATGTGACATTCATATATATCGATCCCATATTAATTTACACAAGAAAATTATAAAGTTTCTATTTAATAATTTTTTCATTTAATTTTTTTAATACATATTTTTAATAAAAAAATTTAAATTAAGCCCAATATTTATATGTTGTTTTGGTACTTAGCGATTATTCAAATTTTAATTGATTTGTTCTGAAAACTATATACGAAATTCAAATTACAAATAATAACATTAATATTTATTGTTTTCCACGGCCAGTAGCATTGTCCTTTTTACTCTTCTCTTTTTTTTTATAATATTTTTGATAGTCTGAGAAAATTAAAAAAGAAAAAAGCCTTGATTGTCAGAAAATTAAAATACAAAGAGAGGAAATTGATGTGTCACAATGACCAAAGTGTCGGTAACAATGAAAATAACAACAACCATAATAATAATAATAATAATAATAATAATGACAACCACAATAATAATAATTAGAAAATGTTAGGTATTTTAATTTTTTAAATTTAAATTGTATCTTAAAAACGACATGTCAAGTAAATATTAAATATAATAAATAATTTTAAAATTTATACTATTTTATTTTTTAATATTTATTTAACACATTATTTTTAAAATATAATTTAAAATATCTAGTATTACTTTAATAGTTATAACAACAACAACTACTATTATTACATCAACCACTCATTAATTAAGAATAGAAATAAAGAAAAAATAGAACGAAATAAACGTGGTTAGAAGGGAGCTCCAATTTATAAGGGGGAATCATGTTAGGCTTGTGAAGAAGAGAAATATTTTTAGATGTAGAAAAGCGATTGAGCCATTTGGATACGATTGGAATTTTTAAAATTTGTGGGGTTAAAATTAAGAATTATGTTAAATTTGTTGGACAAAAATATCTTTATTTCTTGATAATGGAATAAGATTAAATTGGATTGGAATTGATTAAAGTAAATTGTAAGGTTGATTAAATTGGATTAAAATTTCATTATTAATATGATTAAAGAATTTTAAATTAATACCCAAATGCTAATTTATATTAATTAAATTGAAAAGATATAATATTTAAGTATACTATAAAATTAAGTATTATATGTTATTGAATCATGAAAGTTTTAAAAACTTTATGTTGAATAGCACTATTTACTCCTAACTCTTCTATAAACTTTATCGTACAAACTAATATATCTAAGTAAGTATGGATTAGATAAATATGTGAAAGTTAATGAAATATATTAAAATGACTGAAGCAGGCTATGTGGCATTCATATATAACCATGCTATATTAATTTATATGAAAAAATTAAAAATTTATATTTGTAATTTTATTCATTTAATTTTTTAATAAATATTATTAATAAAAAATGAAATTAAGCCCATATGTTGTTCTGGTACTTTGAGTTTATTCAAATTTAATTGATTTTTCTAAAAAAATTATTCTAAATTCAAATTGCAAATAAAGCAAATTAATTGTAATAAATAAGAGATATGAATAATGTTAAGTATCCTAAATTTTTATTTTAAATTAGATTTCAAAAATAATATATTAAGTAAATATTAGTATAAAAAATAATTTTAAAATTTATACTATTTCACTACGTAATATTTACTTCACACATCATTTTTAAAATTCAAATTAAAATAAAAAATTTAAGACAACTAACATTACTCAAAATATATTTATTGTTACCTTTTGTACTAACCAATATTGCAAATTTCTTAGTGTCTTAACTTATTGACCACTAGTGCAGGGAATTCTCTGACATTTTTGTAAAATAGAAATAATAAAGAAAATAAAGAGTTGACATAAAATTTTATTCACTTGTATATTACAATATAAGATAAACCTCCATTATAAATGTTGTCCATGAAATTAAATACTAATGGTAACAAATAAAACATTACAATTATACTAAATAATTGGGATAATACAAGATAATGATAGATTTTATGAGGGACATGACACCAAATTATTGGTTGATAAAATTATGAATAAATTAAATAGTTAATGTGGCGCAAATTTGTCGGCTAACAAAATTTATGGATATATTTTTTTAATTATGTGCGGCACGATTTGTTTTTTAAATTTCGCAACGGAGCTGTTTTGTAAATTAGTTTATATTTAGATCATTAAAAAAAAGTATTTTGCACATAAAAGGAAAACGTGTTTTATTTTTTTTTTCTTTTGACAATGAAGGAAATGTTGTCGTTTGTCATGCATTTGCAAGTTCATGCATATTTGACACTGTCACGTGTAAAAGCTGCAACAGTTACGTTCATGGTGGGGTTATCCTCAGATTCACTTTCAAATAATAAACAATTATCACTTTAGTCCTTAAATGTTTTGTGAATTATTTATGCTGTTTTTATATTTTTGAATTACATCAGTTAATCCCTGCCATCCAAAAAATTCTGTTAAGTATTTTTTTTTTCTGTTTTTTTAATTATTTTACTATCAGTTTAAATTTTATTCCCCACTGCATCCCACCTTACCACTTTTTCCTTTCCAGCTTTTAATTTTTATTATCTCTCTTCTTATCCTCTCCTTCTAAAATTATTTTTTAATTTAATAATTAAATAAATTTAATTATTAATACTAAATTAATATTATAAGTTTTATATTAAAAATAAAATATATATTATATCTAAATTTTCATTCCACCTCACCACTTTTCTCTCCCATTTTTTTTTTAATTTTTTCTCTTCTTACCCCCTCTCTCTAAATTATTTTTTAATTTAATAATCAAATAAATTAAATTATTAATATTAAATTTTATTATAAGTTTTATATTAAAAATAAAATATATATATTTACATTTTCATTCCACTCATCCCATCTCACTACTTTTCCCTCCTAAATTTTTATTTTTATTTTTTCTCTTCTTACCCCACTCTTTCTAAAATTATTTTTTAATTTAGTAATCAAATAAATAAATAAAGTTATTACTATTAAATTAATATTATAAATCTTACATTAAAAATAAAATATATTTTAAATTTATAAATTTTCATTCCCCCCATCCCACCTCACCACTTTTTCTTCCTAAATTTTTATTTTTATTTTCTCGCTTCTTATTCCCCTCACCCCTAAATTATTATTTAATTTAATAATCAAATAAAATCATAATCTAATTACTTTGGAGTGAGGTTTGCTACTGGAAGGGTGGCGGCGACTTGAGAATAATGGGAGGAGGGAGGTGGTGCACTGGGTGGGGCGGCATCTTTGATATCTAATTTTAAGGTGGGGGCTGATTTTAGGTAAAGGAGGGAGATGATTTTAGGGCGGTGGATATAGTGGGGGTTGGGTGGAGATGGTGGGGGTTGGTTTTGGGTGGAGGAGGGCCGGTGGGTTTTAGGAAGAAAGGAAAATAAAAATTAAGGGAAAATAAAAATAAAAATATAATTTTTTAATGTGAAATTTATAATAGTGTAAAGATATATTTACCTCTAAAAGGTTAATTCTAACAGAATTTTTTGGACAACTGAAACTAATTGAGATAATTCAAAAATATTAGGGACAATATAGATAATTTATGAAAAATGTAGGGGCTAAAGTGTTATTTTCCCTTAAATAATTCCTATATAAGACGTGAACTGTGAAACGAGATCCTCGCAAGAGTGATGGGTGGCATAGCAGAAAATTGGAAAGCGCTGAGTGGCGAGAAGAATTGGGAGGGTTTATTGGACCCTCTCGATACTAATCTCCGCCAATACATTATTCATTATGGTGAAAGAGTTCAAGCTATTTATGACTCCTTTAATGGCGAGAAGGCTACTAAGATGTATGGGTTCTCCTATTATCCACCAGAGGAATTGTTCTCCAATATTGGCTTGGAAAAGGGGAATCCATACAAGTATTCTGTGACTAACTATTTCTATGCAATGTCAGATGTCCCATTCGGTGACTGGCTTATCGCTGACCAATCTGCTTGGATTGGTTATGTGGCCGTGGCTACAGACGAGGGTAAGCAAGTGTTAGGAAGGAGAGACATTTTAATATCTTGGAGAGGTACTCAGGGTGCAGCTGAGTGGTTCAAAGATTTCCAATTCCTTTTAGTCCCAGCTTCAGATATATTTGGGCATACCCTTATTCCTCCCATGGTTGAACATGGCTTTCTTTCCATCTACAAAACATCAGACTCAAGTACCACGTACACTAAGTCTAGTGCCAGGGAGCAGGTAGTTTTTCATTTTTGAGATCTTATTAAACATAAATAAAGACTCAAATGCTCTAGTCAGGTCAACCGCACGTTAAAAATATTTAAATTTGAAGCTACAACTTATTGAGTATCTTAATTTCTCCTTGTCTAAAGCCCTACAATGTTGTATAACTTCAAAAATATTTTTTTTCCTTTTACTTTAATATTAATATCGGACTTTCATTTAACAATTTAAAATTTTTGGTTGAAGAATTCAATAATGTAGTATTCAAGTCAAGTCATGTATTCAAATTCTTATGTCTCTTTTTTCATGTAATTTCTTGATTTAGTCTCAATCATGATCTTTTGGTCTCTATTTCAATGTCTCTGACAAGAAATTAAAACTATAATTCTTATTGATATGAGTCTTGCGAAGACACTATTTGTATATGAACATGACTAAAATAAAGAAAATAAATCAAATACATATTATTAAATAACTTTGAGAATATTTTACTAATTATGATTTGATTGAAGTATTAATTGTTTTTTATTTCTTGTTTAGTAATTCACTTTTTTAAATATGCTTATGATATTAAGAATAAATCATAATTTTTATCATCCTTTCTCAAGTTGGTGATGGAAAGCTTTTCGAAACCCAAGTTGATATTGTAAATCTTAACAGCAAGTTTTTGTGTGATTTTATTTTAAGATTTTCTTATGATCTAGTTATGGAGGCTTTCTAGTGATTTTGTCATAATGTTTTCCTATAATCTCCTATTTTTTTCTAAAGTTGTTAACGTTGTTAAGTTTATCACTAAATGAGCAATATTCTAAAGTTGTTAAGTTCTTGTATGAGTAGGTTTTGGATATTGTTAGGACACTGGTTGATAAATACAAGGACGAGGAAATCAGTATAACTGTAACAGGCCACAGCCTGGGCTCAGCTCTTGCGACACTGAATGCAGCTGACATCGTTGCCAATGGATATAACAAACCCACAGGCTCAGACACCGGATGCATGGTCACAGCATTTGTGTTTGCTAGCCCCCACGTTGGAGACATTAACTTTAAGATTGCATTTGAAGGACTCAAAAATCTTCATCTCTTGCGCATGAAAAACGCCAACGACATTGTGCCTCTTCTTCCACCTTTGGGCTACTTTGACGTGGGAAAAGAGTTAAAATTTGACACTAATAAATCGTCGTACGCAAAGAGTCTTTTACCTCCTTCGTCTCTCACATCAGTTTGGCATAATTTAGAGAATTATTTGCATGCAGTTGCAGGGACACAAGGGAATGATGAATTTAATTTGGTGGTTGATCGCGACATTGCACTTGTGAACAAAGGATTAGATCTTTTGAAGACTGAACATGGGTTGCCAGCTAATTGGTGGACGGTGAAGAATAAGGGCATGGTTCAATTGGAGAATGGATCTTGGAAGCTGGAGGAATATGTTCCAGATCCTCCCAGTACTACTAAATCGTTCTAGCTGGGCAAACATATAATTATTTATGAAGTTTGCCAATAATTAAGACTAATAACATGTGTGAAGGTAATAAGTACCTCCTCTAATGGTTCAGTGGAGGTCATGCTCTGTTTATTTTCATTTAGTGTGTTGCTTGTTTTGTCAATAATGGGACAGGACTAGGTCGCTGGTGCACCCTCTGCTTCTCAAGTCGGTTAGTAGGTCGAGTGACTCGAGTCCAGTTTGCCAATTATGTTTGTATTCTATTATTGAGAATAAAACTTATGTGTTCTTTAAGAAGATTGGTAATCTATTTAATAAAATTTTATCATATATGCATCTATTTTAAAATAAACTAATCCCATTAAAGATGCTAAAATGTATGTTAAAATTTTACCCAATAATTTTGTCGAGACCATCTTGCCAATTTTTTTTTTTTTCTAAAAGTTTTTGAATGTATTTTATAAAGTTGTAACTCTTGCAATTAACTAAGAGCATCACTAGTATTAGGATATATGTAGAGATATTACCGCCGGAAAAATATTATTTCCACGTCACACTAGTACATCATCAAGAATTGAAAAAAAAAAAAAAAACAATCTATTGCTCCCTTAAGTTTCTTTAAATGTACTACTTTTCCCCTTAGTTGTTAAAACTACCTATTAACCCTTTTAGGTAGTTTTTAAGGGGGGAAAATAGTATTCAAAGATGACTAATTACTTCCTATAAAAAGGTAATGGATAATTTAAAAGGAAAAGAAATAGGAATATATATATGAAAAATTTAGGAGGTGAATAATGGTTTTCCCTCAATAATTTTCTTCTTATCTTTTTCTAATAAAAAAAATGTTTCATTGTAATAGAAGCGAATTATAGCAAAAATTAAAATTATGGCTACAATATTTTTATATAGTTATAGTTAAAGACAGTCATTATATGTCACCTTATATTTTACAGTAATGTTGAAGTAATGGCATTGGAGCCTTCATCGTTATTAGTTTTTATTCATCATTGTTATCCCTTTCTGTAGTAGTGCAGTGGCGGAGATAAAAAAAGTTTGGGGGGTTTTTTGTTCAAGTATTTATTGCTTGTTTCTCAAAACCAAGATCTGATACTCAATAGTTTAGTATATAATTTACTCGTGCTATTTAATTATAATATTTACCGTTGTCTTAACTTGCTTAAGGAAACAAATGAATAACATATTCTTTACCTTTTCACAATAGTTAGTTTGCAAATAGTAATTAAACGTCGGTGTAGTGAAAAAGGATATCATGCAGTTGGACAATCACAATCATGATATGACAAAATTGGATTTTAGTAGACTTGTTTATATATATTGCACCTTAGAAAGGGTCCCAATAAACATATGCTCTCCCTCAGAGTGCCTACTCAACAATCAAAATTGGATATGACAAATTGGAGCCCACTGATAACAAGTCTTATCTTATCGGCATTTGCGAAAAGGTTCAAACAAACGCTAAAGGTCAGATCAAAATATAATCAACGGGAAATTTTCGATCTTAACTCCTTTTATTAATAATTAATTTTGACCTTAGTCAACATTTCTATACTTTATTAATCACACCCACAAAATTTTACCCATTTTGCCTTTATTATAAAATTGAAAGCTTTTTCTTTCTCTTGCAAAATCTCTCTTTCAACACTCTCTCAAAATCTTCAGGCGGGATTTATTCAAAAACTTATAATGTGACTTCAAAATCATTCACATTTTGGAGATTAAAAATAAAATAATTAATAATAAAATTTTAAAAAAAATTGGTTAGTTTTTACTGTTAATATTATTTTGTTATATTTTTTGTATTTTCTTATTCTATTAGTTTAAATATTTGAATTTAATATTAAGGAGGTAAAAATAAGGTTAAAAATGAATATAAAAAATTTAAAATGATGAAACATGATAAAAAATAACCAAATTTGGTGAAAACAAATATGTCCAACCCGTGGCACATGCACCAGACATAAAGCACCATGTAACGCGCATAACGGATCGCTGCGCTACACGCATGGCACAACAATGCACAATGCAATTTAATAATTTTTACTTTATTTTTTGAATTTATATTTTATTTTTTATTAAATTTTGTTAAATGTAATTTTTAATTTGATTTAAATAATTATTTAACTTTGTCCTTTTTTATTTTTTGTATTTAATTTATTTTTATTAATTTTTTATTTTATGTATTAAATTTTCTTTTATTTCATATTTTTTATTTTTCAATTTTAGTTATTATTTAAAATTTATTTTTTAAATTAATTTAAAGTTTTTAATTTAAAATTTTAATTTTTTGAATTTTATGTAATTGTTTCAACTATTGTATGCTTTAGAAGAATGCAAGAGAGTTCTAGTGATAATATTAAGAGATACATTAGAGTTCAAAATTTCTATATGTTAATTCTGAAAAATATAAAATACGAAGTATTATTGAGAAGAGTTTGTTGTATTATTGGAGTTGATCAGGTGCAGTATAAAGTGACTCTCAAATTTGAAATTCATTCAAATACTATAAAGTTGTGACCTATTCTACTTAAAAATAATGACAACATGATTTTTTAGTTAAACTTGTGAAAAAAAAAAGGTACGACACCTCTATTTGTAACATTGGATGTTTGAGTTCCAGTATGTGAAAATAATGTAAAAGGTCCCCTCGAGCAGAAACAAGTCTACCATAATCAATTCAAGTCCATAAGTAGTAGCAACCAAGTAAGTAGTATAGCCTAAACAATTTCAACCATTTTTGCCAAACCCTCTAAATGATTATCATTGTTCTCCTTCAATGTTTAACAAAGAACTAACTCACACATATTATAATAATAAGATATATAGAAATGTTTACATTGATGTTGGTATTGAAGTTGGTATAAATGTTGGTTATAATATTGGCAATGATGGTTGTTATGATGTTGGTAATGATAATGAAAATGATGATGAAAATGACAATGTTTATGACAAAAATGATCATGGTAACAATGTTCGTTAAGATATTGGTAATGACGATGAAAATGATGATGGAAATGGGATTGATAATATGGTAATGATGTTGGTTATGATGATGAAAATGCTGATGATTATATAATGGAAACCAATGGATTGAATGATATACTGGAGGACGGACCATTTTATATTTCTAAAACATTTGTTTATGGGTTGCATGATGAATATATCTCGTATGCAAGAAAAGATAGAGTTCAAGTAGAAAAATCATTTTAGTTTATTCCTCCGATACCACTATTTAACTTGAACAGGTACAAAAAGGTATCGTGTACTAGAATTAGACATGTGTTTGTAGGAAGTTATATAATAGTAAATATGAAATTCATAAGGTTATAAGCATGCTAGCACTTAAAGGCAATTGGAGCTTCAAAGTTCATAAGTCCACTATAGATCGTTTTTAGGTACAATGTGATGATGAAAGATACAAATGGTGATTACATGTAGTGTCAATGGAAGGGCGATAGTTCTTCATTGTAATGTAAGTATATGCAGAGCACACTTATATTTTAGATCGATTACAGAATGGTCATTGGTAAGCCAAAAGCCGTATTATTAGTAAAGTAATAAAAAATAAGTTTGCATTGGTCAATAAAAATTTAGACTAAAGAAAATTCAAGCAAGCATACTTGAAGAATTTTATGTTAAGATAATGTATACTATAACTTACAAGCTAAGCAGGATGTATTAAGACTGATAAGAGATGCTTTAAAGAATTTGTTCAGATTGCTTCCTGCATATAACTATATGTTACAACATCAAAATCTAAATAATAATCACTTTATGTATTTTTTATGGTATTGGAACCCTCCATCAGAGGTTTACAATTATTTAGCTGATCAGTGATTGCAGTTGATAGAACATTTTTGAAAGATGTCTATCTTTGTGCAATTTTTTGTGATAGTATATAAAGATGGAAACAATTAAATATTTTCATTCACATGACTAAGAAATAATGCTTCTTGGATGTGGTTTATAATCAAACTGTCAGGAGTAATTGGTGACTATTAAAATCTAGTTTTGTATTTGATTAACACGTCAGTATTGAAAGGTATATTCATGGTGTGTTTCATCATGTATATAATGGGTTTTGCATCTTCATTTAAAGGATAATTTAGTGACAAAATACAAATTAACTATAGAAAAATCTTTAAAAATGGGAAAATGAAAGGGGGGCGGGGGTTACTTACTTGCTTAGTTTATGGTGTTAGGGCATATCTTCTTTTAGATTTTCAGCGTTAAATGAATAGGATACGGAAGATGAGATTTGATGTAACTAAGTTTTTAGAGGAGGATGTTGGTACGAAAAAATGGGCTTGATCAGTTAGTGCTTTTAGAAAATATGACATTATAATCATTAATATCGTAGAGAGTATTAATAAAATTGCAAAAGATGCAAGAAAGCTTGTTGTGACCAATTTAGTTGAATGGATACGAGAGCTAATGCGACAGTGGTTTTATAATAAATCGAAGGTGGCATAATGTATGACGACTATATTGATGACTTAAGAAAATTGCAAAGTGATAAAACATAATAACAAATCTAATAGAATTGCAATTTATCGAGTAGATAGCTCACGACTTATCATAGAGGACAGAGGTAGGGATAGAATAGTGGACATTTCCACTAAGACATGTAGCTGTTGAAAATTTAAATTTTGCAACTAACTTGTCTCTATGATTTGCTATATACATACCTATGAGATTTGTGCACAAGAGTTTTTGTTCAACTTACTACACGATTGAGTCTTTAGTTTATACCTTTAGAGAGTCAGTACTTCTGGTTGGCCATCTGTTAGATTGGATGGTCATATACAAGTCAAGAAATATTGACATCTAGCTTTCAATAGCACGTAGTTAAGTAAGTGATGAACACATGAAAATGCATGTTGTTAAAAGATTCAATTACCATTTAATGTCACCAATTTTAGTATTTTCTGTATTTTTAGCTTGAAATAAAGTGTTCTCCTTAAATTGTGATTAATGAATGTTATTTGGACAGGTTTAGGTAAATTGGACATAACTCTCAATGTAGAAATCGAAATGAAGAAATTCTTGAACCTGGTGCAACATGACTTAATCTTACACAAATTTGAAGAATAGTGGAAAAGCCAAATCCAACATTTTATGGGCCAAAAATTGAGATACAACAGAATCGGACTACAACTCTTACCCAGCTTGACCCAACTCACGTATTTGGACCGTATCTCCCAAAATACGTACTCAATTGGTATAATTCTTGAAGCTGTGAATTTCTAACTTAACTATCAACAACTCGTATGTTTATGGTAAAGTCCAAATCAGCCGTTATCATGGACCAAATCGCATTGCAAGTGGGTAAAATGGTTGTTGGCCGAATTCTGGTGTATCTTTGGAATTTTGCTCATATCTCATTGGATACTCATCCAATTTGCATGAAATTAGTGCCTATGGAAAGAAGAGTCAAAATTCTACAACTTTCATGTCGGCCGCAGAAGCTGAATTGATTATTTACATTATCAAAAACGTGCTGCAAGTGGATACACGAGTTATTGACTTAAAATTATTGAAGATTGATGTCATCCATGACATATGTCCATTCATTGCCTATATAAGGAGACCCTTAGGACGTTTTTAGGAGATAATTTTCTCTCTTCTTTTATTCTCATTAACATGTATTGTAATTTAGGCTAGAGTTCCTAGCAAGGCTAAGAGATGAACTTTTATGTGTAGTAAATCTACTTCCATGCTTTGATTCGGTGTCAAGAGCTATAAATGTTGTAAGTTTGGTTTTGATTAAACTCCTATCTATTTTATTTTCTATAATCCAGAGGTTATAATTCTCATGTCTCATATATGTTCAGTCATGCTTTTCTTATGTGATTCATGTTGATTTATAATTGTTACTGGTTATATTGTTTTATATGTTAATCTTTTACTGCAGTATTGTCAATTTGATATATTGTCGATCTTGGATAACATGTAAGGGCAATAAATGTTTGATATTCAAGTTAATCTTTTACTGCAATATTGTCAAAATGATATATTGTCGATCTTAGATAACTTGTATAAATAACATGTTGTGTGTTAATGTTTGCAAAGAGTTTAACTAAATCAAATACATGTGTTATCAAATGTGCTATATATTACATACCTTCCGATTGATTGTTTGGGATGTGAAACTTTCAGTTGAGTTATAAATATCGAATCAAAGTATAGAGTAGATTTATAAAGCATAATTGTGATTCTCAAAGCCTTGCTTAAATCATCATAAGACATTTTCCTCAATTCATAGACAATTCTATCTCATCCGTTTAAATCAATTAACCCTTTGCTACTGCTTTAATATTTTACTTCACTGACCTATTTTGCCAAGAGCTTCCTCGTGGGATCGACACCTCAATCTATACTGCGATAGCCGCGTTATATTTTGAGCGTAAACAAAAATTTGGCGCCGTTGCCGGGGAAGCACACTAAGCGAAAGTCGGTTGCGATTATAAATACTAAAGTGGTAACTTTGTATATTTTCTTTTCTTTGTAAACTCTTAGTTTATTTCCTTTGTTGTAATTTATTTATTATTCATGGTTGGTTCTACCACCTAATTTAGTTTCTTTTCTTTAGTTAATTTGTTATATTTTATATTATCTTAATGGCTGGTTTTGCCGCCTAATTAGTTTATTTTCTTTTATCTATTTATTGCACTTTTTTTTTAATGGCTGGTTTTACCGCCTAACTTTGTTCACTTTCTTTTATTTATTTATTGTACTTTATTTCTTTAGTTAATTTATTGTATTTTCTTTTTATTTTGTGGCTGGTTCTACCGCCTAACTTAGTTCCTTTATTTCTTATTGTACTCTATTTATTTATTGCACTTTTTTTTATTGTACTTTATTTTCATTTTCTTTTACGTATTTACTACAATTTATTTTTTTTTAGTTAATATGTTGTATTTTCTTTTTATGGCCGGTTCTACCGCCTAACCTTTTATTTATTTACTTATTGTATTTTCTTTTTATTATTTACTTATTGTACTTTTTTCATATTTTATAGTCTTTTGTTTAGTTATTGTATTTATATTTCATGGTTGGTCTTACCACCTAACTTATTTCTATTTCTTGTTGTGTTTATTCCACTTCTTAATTTTCCTTAAGCATTTCTTTCCTAAAAAAAAAAAAAAAAAAAAAAAAAAAAAAAAAAAAGAAATTTAGGATGTATGCATCGACCTAGAGACAAACGGGGAAGATTTGTGAGAGAACTAGAACTAGAACTAGAACCACTCCCACAATTTGTAAGTGAAGAGAATTCACCTTCTAGTTCATCTTGTAATTCTAACACAATGAGCCAACACGAAGAAAATCCCGTTAGAACTCTCAAAGATTACTTACATCCTACTCGCACAGCCACACCATCATGCATTATATTTCCACCTAACATACCACATTCGGATTTTAAACCTGGAATGATACAACTTCTTCCCACTTTTTATGGTCTAGATAGTGAAAATCCTTATGTACATGTTAGGGAATTTGAAGAAGTAATTGCCACCTTTCATAACCAACCTGAAGCCATAGACACTGTTAGGCTTAAATTTTTCCCTTTTTCTTTGAAAGACAAAGCAAAGAGTTGGCTATACTCTTTGAGGCCGAGGTCTATAGGAACTTGGGCAGAAATGACCCAAGCATTTTTCAATAAATACTTCCCACAACACAAAACTAATGGCCTGAAAAGACAAATTTCTTCCTTCTCCCAAAAAGACAGTGAAACCTTATATCAAGCATGGGAAAGGTTTAAAGAGTTGCTAAATCTGTGCCCTCACCATGGGTATGAAAATTGGCGCTTGGTTAGTTATTTCTATGAGGGACTCACAATTAGAGAGCGCCAATTTGTTGAGATGATGTGTAATGGGGAGTTCCTTCACAAAGATCCTGAGGAAGCTATAGAATTTCTTAATGACTTAGCCGAAAAAGCCCATACATGGACTGGACCTAGCATTGCTGAAAGCACAAATAGGTCACGACCCAATGGAGTTTTCCATCTTAGGGAAGAGGATAACCTCAAAGCCCAATTAGAGGTCTTAACTAGGGAGTTAGAGGCCTTGAAATCCAAAGATAGAAGGGTCACCCACACGGTTGCTAGAGTTGAGTCACACGATGTCTGTTTTGTCTGTGGAGGAGCGGAACACTTAGCTCAGGATTGCCCCACGTATAGTGAGATGAGAGGGATATATGAGGAACAATGTAATGCCCTAGGGATGTACAAGAAGCCTTATTCACCCTACTCTGAAACATATAATCCTAGCTGGAGAAACCACCCAAATTTCAGTTGGAAATCTGACCAACAAGCCAACAACCAATGGAAACAAGAACAACAAGCACCCAAGTCTTATGTTGCACCTCAATATAATGCACGACCAACTAGAAATTCTTTAGAGGATACATTACAAGCATTTATGGAGGCACAAAGTAAGACTAATCAAAAATTTGAAACAATTCTTGCACAGGTGGTGGACGAAAACAAAGAAATCAAGAGTCAAATCACAAAATTGACCAGTGCCTTAACTGTACAAGAGCGAGGTAAGTTTCCATCTCAACCTCAATCCAATCCAAAAGGACAATTCATGGCACAAGCTTCTACTTCTGATGTTCAAAATCTCAAAGAAGTCAATGCCATTACTACTCGAAGTGGTAAGATTGTAAGTGAGCCTACTTCTGAAATTAACACATCTACGAGTAGTAAAGATGCCCCCCTTGAAAAAGAGGCCACAATGGAAAAAGAGCCCGAAAGTAAGTTTTCAATCCCAATGCCTTTTCCTCAAGCTCTTCGACCGGTTGGAAAAAATTCAGAAATTCAAGGTGAGATTTTGGAACATTTGAAACAAGTTAAAATTAATCTTCCCTTGTTACATTTGATTAAGCAGGTTCCAACTTATGCCAAAGTCATCAAGGATTTATGCACTATCAAAAGAAAACACCATGTGAAAAAAACTGCATTTTTGGCAGAACAGGTAAGTGCAGTGATTGAACAAAAGACACCACCCAAGTATAAAGACCCAGGATGTCCCACAATCTCCTGCCAAATTGGGACACATGAGTTTGGTCAAGCTTTATTGGACTTAGGAGCAAGTGTAAATTTAATGCCTTATTCTATTTACTTGCAGTTGGGACTTGGTGAGATTAAACCAACATCTGTAGTCCTACAATTAGCTGACCGATCAATCAAGAAACCACGGGGAATAATAGAAGATGTTTTGTTGCAAATTGATAAATTTTACTACCCTGTTGATTTTCTTGTTTTAGATACTCATTCTGTTGTTAACATGGAGTCACAAATCCCTCTTATTTTGGGGAGACCTTTTCTAGCCACTGCTAACGCTCTTATTAATTGCAGAAATGGTCTAATGAAATTATCTTTTGGGAATATGACTCTTGAGGTGAACATTTTCAACATTGGCAAACAACCACGAGAAGAAGACGAGTGCTATCATTCATATATGATAGACACACTTGTAGCGGAGGAAGCTTATAAAAATCATGGCTATGATTCTTCGAAAAACCTTCTCAATTTTGATTTTGAAGAATTGTATTATCCTGATGTAACAACTGATGTGTTTAGTATTTTTGACTCACAGGATAAACGGACTCGATTTTGGCAGCCACACTTTGAAGAGTTGCCACGAGAGAGGGAGAGACCGAAACCATCAAACCTCGAGACACCACAAGTTGAGCTTTCTCCACTGCCCAAAGGTTTGAAACACGCATTCTTGGGACCAGGTGATACCTTTCCTATCATCATTTCTTCTGAACTTAGTGCTGAACAAGAGAAAAAATTGATAAAATTGTTAAAAGAACATAAGTCTGCATTAGGTTGGACCATAGCTGATATTAAAGGTATTTCTCCATTGATATGCTCCCATAGAATTCATTTAGAGGAAGGTTCCCAACCTCGTAGAGACCCACAAAGAAGACTTAATCCAACAATGAAAGAAGTAGTGAAGAAAGAGGTCTTGAAACTATTAGATGCGGGTATAATCTACCCAATTTCTGATAGTCAATGGGTAAGTCCAACTCAAGTAGTTCCGAAGAAATCTGGGGTTACTGTTGTTGAAAATGAGAATGGGATACCTGTTCCAACTAGGGTAGTAAGTGGTTGGAGAATGTGTATTGATTATAGAAAGTTAAACACAGCCACTAGGAAAGACTATTTTCCATTGCCTTTTATCGACCAAATTTTAGAACGTGTAGCTGGACATCCTTTTTATTGCTTTCTTGATGGGTATTCTGGGTATTACCAGATTGAGATAGCTATAGAAGATCAAGAAAAAACTACTTTTACATGCCCTTTTGGTACTTATGCTTTTCGTAGAATGCCATTTGGATTATGTAATGCACCAGCTACTTTCCAGCGTTGCATGTTGAGTATTTTCTCTGATATGGTTGAAAAATGTATGGAAGTTTTTATGGATGATTTGACTGTTTTTGGTAATTCTTTTGATTTATGCCTACTTAACTTGAAATCTGTTTTGAGTAGGTGAAGAAAAAGGACTTGTGCTAAATTGGGAGAAATGTCATTTCATGGTATCTTCAGGAATCGTTTTAGGGCACATTGTATCTGAAAGAGGGATAGAGGTTGACAAGGCAAAAATTGAATTAATCTCTAAATTACCTACACCTAAAACGGTAAAAGATGTCCGATCCTTTCTTGGACACGCTGGCTTTTACAGAAGGTTTATACAAAATTTTTCTGCCATATCTAGACCATTGTGTAACCTTTTGCTAAAAGATGCAGAATTTACATGGACACAAGAGTGTGAGGAGGCATTCCGAACACTAATTGCCAAACTCACCACCGCTCCTATCATGCAATCACCGGATTGGAACCTCCCATTTGAAATTATGTGTGATGCAAGTAATTATGCTGTAGGAGCAGTTCTTGGGCAACGGAGGGAGGGAAAACCCTTTGTTATTTATTATGCTAGTAGGACTTTGAATAATGCTCAAATGAATTACACTACTACTAAAAAAGAACTACTAGCTGTTGTTTTTGCCTTAGATAAATTTCGTTCTTATTTGATTGGTTCACCTATTGTTATTTTTACTGACCATGCAGCCCTTAAGTACCTTCTTTCTAAGAAGGATGCTAAAGCCCGTTTAATTAGGTGGATTCTTCTTTTGCAGGAATTTGATATAACCATCAAAGATAAGAAAGGCGTTGAAAATGTTGTTGCTGATCATCTATCCCGCCTTGAGTTCACTGACTCTACTGATTTGCCACCCATTCGAGACGATTTTCCAGATGAACATCTTTTTGCTATAAGCCAAATACCTTGGTATGCACATATCGTAAATTATTTGGTTTGTGGTGAACTTCCATCTGACTGGAGTGCACAAGATAAGCGTAAGTTCTTGGTTGAGGTACGTAACTTTTATTGGGATGATCCATATCTTTTCAAATACTGTCCTGACCAAATAATGAGACGTTGCATTCCTGAAAGTGAAGTTTCTAGTGTCTTAAATTTTTGCTATAGTGCTGCTTGCGGTGGCCATTTTTCTATGAAGAAGACAGCTGTGAAAATTTTACAGTGTAGTCTTTATTGGCCCACTTTGTTCAAAGACACTAATAATTTTTGTCGTTCCTGTGAAAGATGTCAAAAGTTAGGTGCTTTATCTCGAAGAAATATGATGCCTCTTAACCCTATTCTTGTTATCGAGATATTTGACTGTTGGGGTATTGATTTTATGGGTCCATTTCCTTCATCTTTTGGCTATCTTTACATCCTTTTAGCTGTTGACTATGTATCAAAATGGGTGGAGGCTGTAGCTTGTCGTACTAATGATAATACAACAGTGGTAAAATTCTTAAAAGAAAATGTGTTATCTAGGTACGGTACGCCACGTGTCATCATTAGTGACCAAGGAACACATTTTTGTAATTGTTCTTTTGAAGCTTTGATGCGCAGGTATGGTGTTCTTCACAAAGTTTCCACTGCATACCATCCACAGACAAATGGACAAGCCGAGCTAGCAAATAGAGAGGTTAAACAAATTTTGGAAAAGACGGTTAACCCGAATCGCAAAGATTGGTCCCTACGCCTTTCTGATGCATTATGGGCATATCGTACTGCATACAAAACCATCTTAGGAATGTCCCCATACCGGCTTGTTTATGGGAAAGCTTGTCATTTACCTGTTGAGCTAGAACATAAAGCTTATTGGGCTGTCAAAGCCCTTAACTTTGATTTGAATGCTGCAGGTCTCCAGAGAAAGTTACAATTGTCAGAAATAGAAGAGCTACGAAATGACGCATATGACAACTCCAAAATTTACAAAGCTAAAATGAAAGTAGCTCATGATAAACAGATCTCAAGGAAACACTTTGAGCCAAATCAACGGGTCTATCTTTATGATTCTCGATTGCATTTACACCCTGGAAAGTTGAGATCTCGATGGACTGGTCCATTTATGGTAAGACATGTTTTTCCTAATGGTGCTGTTGAAATAGAAGACCCCACTGATGGACGGACTTTCAAAGTGAATGGACAGCGGCTAAAAAGCTACGTGGAAAAGGTAAACGGCTCTATGTACCTAGGCGAGATCCCTCTTGTGGATCCTGTCTATCGTGATTGATCAGGTTCAATCTATCTGTACCATATTTTATATTTTGTCTATATTTTATCTTTTGACTTTCTATTTTTGCTTTTATTTTCTTGCACATTTTATTTTACTTTATTTTCTTCTTTTTATTTTTTCTTCAGTGTGATTTTATTTCCCGGTCAAGTGGCGGATACGGTACTCCGTGACTATTAAAGTCGGTTTCTCAGTTCCCTAAAAACTGTCCCTCAAACTGTGTATTCATCTCTTTTCTTTCTTTCAAAATGGATCGCATTCTTGCCAACCTTAAAAAACGTTTTCCTTCATTTCCTCAAAATGCTCTACTTAAGATTTACAAAGCACGGTGTGAAAGACTAAGGCTATTGATGTTGGGTAATATCCCTGTGGACCTTCGTTGGTTAATTGAAGCCAAGGTTCGGTTGTCTGGTGAGTTTGAAAATGATTTTGTTTCTCATATGCCTGGTCTTGGAAGAAGCTCTTATGCCAAAAGGCGACGAGCAAAAAGGTTACAAGTCTGTCATAAATGTGCTCGATGGAATTGTAATCGAAGTTGTCGTTCTTTAGAATTCGTATCTAGAAATCGAGAAGACAAAATTCAGTTCATTAAGGATGGACTGAGTAAGGAGTCTTTGGATGATATCCTATTGACTCTTGAGACGCATCCCTGTGGGCTCGTGCAACGTGAACTTCTCGATTTATGGAACAAATTCAAAAATGAACATCAACGGTATAGTCTCGGGAATCTGACTCTAAAAGACCCTGTTTGCCAATTTATAAGAAAATTGGATGGGAAGCCTATCCCCGACCCATAGAGGGCGTTTAAGCCGTTACTGGACGTAAAACCAGAGGAAGATGTGAGCCACAATCACAACTACTTGTAAATACATGTGTTTTAATTTCAAACTTTATTTTATGAATAGTAGGGCTACTCATGTAGATGTCTTAAATTCAAATCTTTTTGTTCAATAATGCATCCGGGTCATTATGTTTAAATTTTTGTGTTTTATTTTTAACTCTCTTTTGACAAACTGTCGGGTTACCATAATCATTGTTGTCATTTTTCACTCTATAAATACAGCACCTCAGTTTCTTCATTTTCATATATTGAGATAAAGGTGAGAGTAGATATGGAGGAAACCCAAGTTCGACAATTTCGAAATATATGTGTATTTTGTGGATCTAGTCCTGGGGAGAGTAAAGTGTTCGTAGAAGCAGCAAACAATCTAGGAAAAACATTAGCTGCAAGAAAAATTCATTTGATTTATGGAGGAGGTAGCCTTGGGCTAATGGGGTGTGTGTCAACAGCTGCACATTTAGGAGGAAGTCAAGTTTTAGGTATTATTCCTACAGCTTTGGCCGTGGGAAACCTGACTGGGAAAACAATAGGGGAAGAATTACAAGTCTCATCCATGCATGAACGTATAGCCAGAATGCTTTGCAATGCAGACGCTTTTATTGCTTTACCAGGTGGTTTTGGTACCTTGGAAGAAATTTTTCAAATTGTCTCTTGGGCCCAACTGAATATCCACCGAAAACCCATAGGTTTGTTGAATATTAATAACTATTTTGATTGCTTACTTTGTTTTCTTGATCAAGCTGTGGAACAGAATTTTATTTCACATTCGGCGCGACAGAGCCTGGTTTCTGCTACTGAGGCGGATGAATTGATTAACAAATTACAGGCAGTTACCTACGAACCTGACCCAGCAATAACTCGGATCGATTGGTCAGTGGGCCTTAACAAGCGAAAATTGGATCTGACACTCTGTTTGTAAATATTTTATTTATTTATTTATTTATTTATCAGTACCATCATTTTAGTTTATATTTGCTTAAGTGTCTCTCAGGTTTGTTTCTTTCAAATAACTGGCATTTTAGGTAATGTCTCCTATACTTTATCTCTTTCTATTTAAACATTGAGGACAATGTTTCATCTGGTTTGGGGGGAGGATAGTAGACATACGTTGCATTTTGCAAAAAAAAAAAAAAAAATTTTTGTGGTCCGACATTTGATTAAAATGGCAGAGTAAAGAGTTCATTCTTGAACTCTTGAGACGCATTCTAGGTCAAATTAGAATGGCAGAGTAAGGAGTTTTAGTACTAACTTTTGAAATGCATTTTAACTAACTTTTTGTTATTTTGTTTTATATTTCATGCATTGTCGTTTACTGCTTGTAGTCTTGGTAATTCTTGTATAAAGGAATTTGTTTTTCTGCCTAAGTATAATTTCAGAATTGTTTAGGTTGAGTCACTGTTTCTATCTAGGTTACTAAAGAATGACTTCCAAAATATTTTTGAGCACAATGCTAAGCCTTGTGGTAAGATGGATGATTCAATCTATATAGCCAAGAGAATTCCCATGTTTAAGTATATATTTTTCTAATCTCGCATATCTTTTGTGAGTAAGTGGAAAGGTTGAGAAAACAGCTTATGAACCTTCATTGATCCTTTGAATTGGTTAATTTTTGTTTAGAATGATATTATTTGAATTAAAGGATAAGTTGGTTACATTTGTGCATAATATAATTTGGTGAGAAACCTTTATAATGCTTCCTTGTATTCTTCAAAAATACAAAAAAAAAAAAAAACAAAAAAAAAAAAAAACAAAAGTACCAAAAACAAGAAAAAAAAAAAAAAAAAGCAATTCAATTTAATAAAGTCTTCATTCAATTTTAGAAGATAAATACCTTGTAAAACAGTTTTCTCACCAAGTTATAATTGTATTATTCTCACAAGCCAATTAAAGTTCTAAAGTTGGCGTATGATATGAATAATTGATTTTTAAACAAATAATTTTCCTATCTTCGGATCAATGTTAGTTTATATGTCTGTCCTTAAAATTGACTTTTTCTTGAGTGCTTAACTGTTTTCCAAACTCCATAAGAGAAGTCCTAACCTTTTAAACAGTCATACACCTGTGAGGATATGGAGTTGAGGCTTTTACTTGGAGAAATTCTCAAGGCTATATCTATTGTGGTTTGTGGTTAGATGGTTATGGCTTAGTTCACACACACACAAATTATGGAAGTTGTAATTGAAAAAACCATGATAGCAACAGTGATCTCGAACTGACATTTTGATTGAAGTGCGTAGGTAGTTTTGCATATTCTATTTACGCTTGAATTGCTAGAGACTAGCAATAAGCTGGTTGGGGGCTGTGATGAACACATGAAAATGCATGTTGTTAAAAGATTCAATTACCATTTAATGTCACCAATTTTAGTATTTTCTGTATTTTTAGCTTGAAATAAAGTGTTCTCCTTAAATTGTGATTAATGAATGTTATTTGGACAGGTTTAGGTAAATTGGACATAACTCTCAATGTAGAAATCGAAATGAAGAAATTCTTGAACCTGGTGCAACATGACTCAATCTTACACAAATTTGAAGAATAGTGGAAAAGCCAAATCCAACATTTTATGGGCCAAAAATTGAGATACAACAGAATCGGACTACAACTCTTACCCAGCTTGACCCAACTCACGTATTTGGACCGTATCTCCCAAAATACGTACTCAATTGGTATAATTCTTGAAGCTGTGAATTTCTAACTTAACTATCAACAACTCGTATGTTTATGGTAAAGTCCAAATCAGCCGTTATCATGGACCAAATCGCATTGCAAGTGGGTAAAATGGTTGTTGGCCGAATTCTGGTGTATCTTTGGAATTTTGCTCATATCTCATTGGATACTCATCCAATTTGCATGAAATTAGTGCCTATGGAAAGAAGAGTCAAAATTCTACAACTTTCATGTCGGCCGCAGAAGCTGAATTGATTATTTACATTATCAAAAACGTGCTGCAAGTGGATACACGAGTTATTGACTTAAAATTATTGAAGATTGATGTCATCCATGACATATGTCCATTCATTGCCTATATAAGGAGACCCTTAGGACGTTTTTAGGAGATAATTTTCTCTCTTCTTTTATTCTCATTAACATGTATTGTAATTTAGGCTAGAGTTCCTAGCAAGGCTAAGAGATGAACTTTTATGTGTAGTAAATCTACTTCCATGCTTTGATTCGGTGTCAAGAGCTATAAATGTTGTAAGTTTGGTTTTGATTAAACTCCTATCTATTTTATTTTCTATAATCCAGAGGTTATAATTCTCATGTCTCATATATGTTCAGTCATGCTTTTCTTATGTGATTCATGTTGATTTATAATTGTTACTGGTTATATTGTTTTATATGTTAATCTTTTACTGCAGTATTGTCAATTTGATATATTGTCGATCTTGGATAACATGTAAGGGCAATAAATGTTTGATATTCAAGTTAATCTTTTACTGCAATATTGTCAAAATGATATATTGTCGATCTTAGATAACTTGTATAAATAACATGTTGTGTGTTAATGTTTGCAAAGAGTTTAACTAAATCAAATACATGTGTTATCAAATGTGCTATATATTACATACCTTCCGATTGATTGTTTGGGATGTGAAACTTTCAGTTGAGTTATAAATATCGAATCAAAGTATAGAGTAGATTTATAAAGCATAATTGTGATTCTCAAAGCCTTGCTTAAATCATCATAAGACATTTTCCTCAATTCATAGACAATTCTATCTCATCCGTTTAAATCAATTAACCCTTTGCTACTGCTTTAATATTTTACTTCACTGACCTATTTTGCCAAGAGCTTCCTCGTGGGATCGACACCTCAATCTATACTGCGATAGCCGCGTTATATTTTGAGCGGAAACAGTAAGCAATCATATGACGAATCAAATTTTATCTTAAGGGGAAGAACCATAAAAAAAATGTTTATAGTCATTGTAGACAAAATGGATATAACTAATAAATATCTCGAAACTTTATTGCTTTATGTAGCAGTTGATGTATGTTTCTTCATAAAATTAAAATTTATACTTAATCTTGAATTTCACTATATAATTACTAGCTTAATTTGTTATTTTTTCTTTGTTTTAAGACTCGTAAGAGCTAGAAGGAATGAATTGGATGCCAAGGCACAATTCCCACATCAATTTCACGAGATTAAGAGTTTCATATGTGATTTATAAACTATTTTTGTCATTGGGACCTATAGTTATTTTATTGTATTAGACTTTTGAGCTTGAATTTCTATTATGCTATTTTGGGTACTTAATGTGATAATGTTATTAATTTTGTCCTAGGCATTTAGAAAATTGTTGAATATAGATATATTTTTCATTTGATGTTGATAGCTTTGAGTTGTAGATAAGTTATGAAAAGTTTGAAAGTATAGTACCATCTATTAAAGTTTATTGAAGTTTTAATATTTGTAAATTTGAGGTTTGAGATGTTCAAAAAATAGGAGACTCTACCAAAAGTTTGGTAGAATTTCTACTATAATGAGAGTTTATAAATATTCACAGGATAGTACTCGAGATTTAAAATTTCATTTTACATATTATATGGCTCTATACGTGCCATTGTATTTTTAAACCACACTGCTTATATTGAGGTATATTATTTTTCAAATGAATAATTTAAAAAGGCAATGTATCTGCATTCACTTTTCCCATTAACTAATTAAATCTACATCTCTAAAGATAAAATGATTTGGTAGTACTCAGAAGTGTGATAAAATCTTCAATCGCTTTATGGTGATTCCATTGAAGCTAAAATCATACAGTGTAATTCTCCTTTAAACAAAATCGTCATTTGCCGTAAATTAATGTTCTTGATTTTAATTCAATGGAATATATACCTATACAAACCATTGTTGTTTTATTATGAATTTGTTATATTCTTAACAATAAAAGTTATTACTTAACTTTCACTACCTTATTAACTGCGGCCCCATTTTACCACTAACTAAATCATTCTTTATTGCTTGTGCATATAACAACAATGCAACATTCCATTGGATCTCAGCTACTAAATGACTATGTGTTTAGAACATTTATCTAATGTACTTCTAAAAAAAAATATATGACATTAAACTCATTAATATGCTACAAAGCCTGGAATAATGTATGTAAGAGCTGGCTAATAAAGAACTCATATAAAATAAAATGTTCTTACCGAATCATCAAGCTAGTGACACAAAAGCTTGTTAAACTAATTTCTATTAGCATCGAGCCCATTTAAAGAAACACGTAACCGTGGGTCATTATTATTTATTCAATCTTAAAGTTCATTTAGTTCTGCTTCATTTATAGGAATAATTCGCTCGTGTAAGTCAACTGTGGCTTCTACTTCCAATTTGCCTTTTTTTTCTCTTCATATGTTTTCAAAGAGGATTAGTTTAAAGAATGTGTTTAACATATGCAGACTTGTACTGGGACCCATACATACTCATCCCTTGTGCAGCAGTATTGGGTATAATTTGAACACTCCCAGGGCTTTTAGTTGCATGTTGCATGTCTGACTGTGACTAATTCTAATAATTAATCACATGAGTTTGTGTTTGAATGTCATTATCCATGCATTGTCGCCCCTAAAACAAAATAACACCAATCAATATATTAACTTGTTAACTTTGTATCAAATCAAATTTATATATAAAACATACCATTGTTTAATCTGTATTATCGGAGAGCTTTATTTTGTCATTGTCCATCATGATCATTAGCTTTTCTTTATCCTTTTCTATCTTGTTCGTTAGCTTTATTTTCATAACTTGCATCTCATCTCACAGATCATCTATCTTTTTTTTTCTAGAATATTGTATCCCAATAATATGTCCAACTCAATCTATACATAAGTAATTATAATAACCTTGATAATCTAATACTTATCAACATCATATAGTGAATCAAAGAAAAAAGATTAAATTATTGTACCGTTGGTCAAGACACTTGCAAGGCTTTGAATGGATAGTCATATTGAACATCTATATCATCTATAGGATCGATGAACTGGATGTTTGACTTTGCAATATACTTGAGTAAGAGAGCCCTCCCCATCCTCCCAATGCAATGGGTAATTTTGCTATTGTGCAACAATTATCATTCTTCTCATGTTTGTGGGGCACCAACTTCATATATACTTTCAAAACCTACACAAAATTTTAGATTTATTAACTATTAACAAGAAGCAAAATTTCCCACGAAATATGTATATTTTTTTTTTATTCTAGGTAAAAACATGCAAAAACTTTATCTTTTTAAAAGATAATGTGTCAATGTTTACATACAATGGGAGGCCCTTGTTAGACTAATTTAGTGTTAACATGTTTAGAGTATATACATGTGATCATGTACATATAAAAATAAATAAAATACACGTATCATATAGTGATTAAGCAGTGAAATTAAGCATGTAATCAACATGTACACATGTAACTTATATCACTAATCACATAAGATTCCAGAAAACATAACTTTGAAGAACTTCGGTGAAGATTTCAATTTTGGATTCTTCCTAACTCCAATAATCCAGTGAGATTGTGAAGCTAGAATAGCACCAACTGAATTTTCAGTACCGAGTTTTTGTTTCTTAAAAGAAAAAAGAGTTGATTTTTTTTCTCTCATGTTCTTCTCACAACCCTTTATTCAAAGAAACACTTTTCAAAACGAAACTTTATCTTAATCCCCCTCAATCCCACATTTTTGTTTTACCTATTGTTAATCAAAATCCATTCCTACCATATAGATCAACATCGTCAAATCTCCATATGCCTGACTGTAAGCTTATCTCTAAATTGTATTTTAATAAATAATATTTACAAACACTTTTGTGATATTATTTATCTATAGGATTAAACTCTTTTTCCAAAAATAACTACTTATAGCCATAAGACTTTCTGAAATACAATATTAGAGCATTATGATATATTAATCACCAAAATGAGCTGATGGATTCTATATCTATGCACACTGGACTCCATGAGTATTAGACTATACCCAGCGACATTTAATGGTTAGACTATGAAAGGCTTCTGATATGTGTGAAACTAAAATATAGTGGATCACTCACAAGCCTACCATAGCACTCAGGTCAAATGACCACGATATTATTTAACTCAAAAAATACTCAATTGACGGCTTTATGGGATGTCTATTGAAGGTTTTTGTGAGTCTGTTCAGTACTCACTCCCAGATATAGACATACACTGATCTATATGTTATAAGATCTTCAGTGATAGATCCACACTAGTGAAGATAAATTAGGAACATATTATTTGAGAACATATTTGTATAGTGTAATCTTTCTAGCACCATTTATAACTCTTTGAAACTATGTCATTACTAATATATTCTCAAACCTTTATCCTATTTCAGATAAGGCTCTAACTGTTTATATTTTGCTGACTTTTATAACCTGCTTGTTGGATATTGAGTGTGTGATATACGAGTGTATACGTAATTTCAAAAATTACGTATGCGCAACGGAAGCATATTACAAATACACTCATTTTAACAATTAACCACATATATCACATATATGAACAAGTATAACTATTATAAAAAATATAAACATGATGAACAATTGTATTATAACATAATGTAAAATACTCACCTAATGAATGTAGCTTTACAAAATCTTCAAGTCTTTCACCAATCCATGTGAATAGCTCACCTTGAAGTGTATTGTTGAACAATTCTAGTCCATAACTTTTGGTGGGATTATGGAGGTAGAATGGTAGCTTAGTTTTAGAATTTTCAGCAACTTGTATTCAAACTCTTTTGAATACAAGTTTGTTTCTTAAATGGAGATGGTAAATATGTTCTATACAACTCTTGTATAATCCTTAGAAATAATTTCTACAAGATTAATATAGTGAACAACTCTTGTCATAATTATTAATCTCTTTCTCCATTTACTTTTGTTCATTATAATCCATCCATGAAAAAAGAAGATAAAGAGAAGTTGTTCATTTTTCAACACTTGAAAAATGAACAAAACCCAAAATTCTCTTTTACCACTTTTCTTTTAACCTTGTCGAATTCTCTCTACACAATTGAATGAATGAATTCAATTGTTAGCCAAAATTCATTTTTGTTTATTCAACACTTTGATTAAACAAAAGGAAGTGCTCCACCAATTTTATTGTTGGTCTCTCACTTAAAATTAATTTAACCAAGCACTAGAATAATGGCCAACAAAAGGAAGTGCTCCACCAATTTTATTGTTAGTCTCCCACTTAAAATTAATTTAACAAAGCACTAGAATAATGGCCACCTAAATTAATCTTTACGTAACAAATATAATTACTTTAATTATAATGGATAATTAAATGGCTAACATCTAGTCCCCTCATTGTATTAAAATACAATGCCATGATCTATAATATTGTAATATTATCTAATAATATAATAATATATAATTTAATTATTCAAAATAATTTTGAATAATTACTTTTTACATTACTAATGTTTACTACCAAGGTTAAATGGTAAAATGGTAAAATCAAATCATAGAACAAATTTTGCAATTTGTCAATATTCTATTAATTAACAACTCTTGTTAATTAATTAAGTGATTCATTTAACAATTAAGTCTTGACAAATGCACATTCTGAGAGATCCCGAAATAATTATTCTATTTTGCTGAAATATATTGAATTGAATTAATTCAATCCAATCCACTACCCCAGTACACAACAAGTACACTTTATATTGTGAGACTCTCTAGGCCCACACCTAATTTGTCATATGAAGCTCCTTCATACGTCCGTTAACGATGCCCTACACACACATTACGGATATTACAAATTAGCATGTTAGACCATGCAAGTTGAGGTTATTGCATATTCGTATAATCCTTTCATCATTTATATCCTTGAAGAGTAGAGATATTGATCATCATCGTCAAATCTCTATTTGCTCAACCATAAACTTATCTCCAGATTTATATTTCATTAAACAATATCCACAACCACTTTTGTGATATTGTTTATTCCTCTGGAATATATTTTCCAAGGTTTATGCTTGCGGCCACAAGACGTTCTGAAATATAATCTCAGAGCATCAGGATATACAACTCACTCATATGAGTTGATGGATCTCATATCTACGCACACCGAACTCTATGAGCATCGGACCATACCCAACGATACCCAGCGGTCAGACCATGAAAGGTTTCTGACATGTGTGGAACCAAAGCATGGTGGATGATCACTCACAAGCCCACCGTGGCGCTCAGGTCAAAAAATCACAAATACTACTCAATTCAGAAAACCTTCTATTGACGGCTTTATGAGATGTCTATTGGATGTCTTCGTAAATTTGTTTAATATTCAGTCCTTACTGAATACCTGCATCTCTATATGAGCTTCCTACTAAGTTCATGGTTTACTAAGACTAACCATCTGGACCATCCAAATATAGACATACACTAATCTATATTAATGGGTTCCACTGATAGATCCGCGTCGATGAAATTAGATCAGGAACATTGTGTTTGAGAACATAATTGCATAATGACATTTTTTAGCACCATCTGCAACCCTTTGCAGCTATATTATTACTAATATATTCTCAGGTCATTGTCCTATTTCAGACAAGGCTCTAACTCCTTAGATTTTGCTAACTTTTATAAACTTACTAACTCTTAGTATCACTAATTCTTAGTACTTATAACTATTATTGTTTCTAACTCTTAGCACTGGTCTAAACTCATTTAGACTATATCTGAACTTGTTCAGATCATACAATGTCTAAAATATTACAAGCATCTTACCATTTAATAATAAATAATATTAACGATTTTATTAGAAATAATAATTATATAAATACTATCATTATATATTTGTACATTATGGGATGACACATAAGCAGAAATCTCAATAACTTCCACTTGCTCTAGTGCCATTCATGATGGTGTCTCATATCCATTGACTTTACGTGTTTCTTAAAACACTTTTAAGAGTTAAGGCTTTAGAGAGCGGATCCGCTATAATCTATAAGGATGTTTTCCTACATTTTTTTATACATCTCCATTAGCCAAGATATTTTTAATTATATAGTATCTTGGTTTGAGCAGTTATCCCGTTAACGTTGCATTATAGTTTGATAGGATTTATTGAGCTTAGAACTTATTCTGAGCTCCGCAACTAATTTGAATATCCATAAAAATTCCTTTGCAAGCTATTCAAGCTGCAACAAGTTCTATTTTTACAGTAGAACCATATGTGTACATTTGAATTTTCACTTATTCTATAAGTTGTGGTACCGTTGAGAAAAAGCATGTAATTCGATGCAGATTCACCTATTATTCGGATCAAACTAGAAGTCTGATTCTATATATTCTCTTATTTGTAAGAAACTTGCTCCATAATTAGAAACTTATCCTTCATACTTCTTAGGTATAACTTGGATATGTTTCACGACTATTTAATGGTCGTTACCTAGATCAAACTGATGCTGGCTCATAACTCTTACTGCCATCATAATATAGGTCTCATACATAACATGGTATACATCAAGCTACCTCTAGCTGATGTATATTAAATGTTAGACGCTCTAACCTTTTCATTTTCTACTTGAGGACTCTTCCTTTTAGAAATATAAACTATTTTATAATTATTAAAATTGTACCTTTTCAGGACTTAGTATATGTATGGAGATTTGGAGAGTCCTATCTACTTCCTAACTTTATCTGTATAACGCCATATACCTGGTATATATAAGAAGCTTTTACCAAATCTTTCATAAAGATGTTCTTACTCAGTTAACTCTTAACTGATTGACTTGCAACATACCATTGTCGTTGTGATTGACGATGAGTATGTTTTTATATATAAAGGACTAGAAAGATAATTATGCTCTCACTACCTCTTTGGAACACACATGCTTTCTCTTCGTTCTTAATGAAATCAAATTATCTGATTACCTCATTAAAATTAAGAGTTTAGCATACTACAATATCCAATAAAAATTTGAATTAACTTTAGCATGTATATTAGTGAAAGGTTTTCTCATAATTGATCCCAGACTGTTGAGGGTAACCTTTTACATCAATGGCGCTTATAAAGATTCTTACTTACTTTTGGATCCACACTTCCTTGTGTAAACTCTTTTACAACTAATAAGAACAATTCCTATATTAATCACAATCAAGTCCTAAACTTGATTGTCATGCTTAAAGTTAATTTTGAATTTCCTGGCATATTGTCAATTTTTTTAAACGATGTCTAATATTGTTTAACTATAAGTCATAAGATCATTTTTCTTCAACTAAGAAAAATATCAAAAACACCTTTTAGGTATCTAATATACCTAACAGGTAGTCTTCATATCTTTATATGACCTACGGGAAAGTATGTTAAAGATATTTTACTCAATTAATTTTTAGGTTCTATTTTCGATTCATAAAACTGATATCCCATGGAACATTTGGGATATCCTTTGAACCAATACTTGTACCCGTTGGGTCTAAGTATATACTATTACACAACCCTTATACAAATAGAATAACCCTAGATCTTAACATACTTAAGATTCTCTTTCCTTCTAGTCCATATCTCATATGTAGTAGACAGAACAATTTATAATGGAACTTTATTCAATAGATGAGTAATAGTTTCTAGAGCATAACCTTTTAGATATTTTAAAAGATCAAAAAAGCTTAATATCGAACAAACTATATCTAATAAAGTTTGATTTCTTTATACTTTAAAACATATTTATGTTAATGAGTATTTAGAGAACTATATTGAGCTAGAATCTCATTCTCTTTTAAATAATTCGTGAATTTACTGCTTATGTATAAACAATCTCGTTTTAATCAAAAGTGTTTAACATACTTCTACGTTTATTTCATTTACTTCTAGTCGAAATTCTTTGAACACTTCAAAATAGTTGACCTATGTTTTTCTAGAAACATATGTCTGTATCGTGACAAATCACGATAAAGATATCGAAGTATTGAAACTTACCAGTGGCAGTATAATTCATTAGATCATATACATCACTATGTATTAATTTTAATAAATTAGTGGCTCGATGTCCAGCATCAACAAAAGGATTTAGTCAACTTCCCTTGAATAGGGGATTCAGAAACTGGATAAGGTATTACAGTCAGGTCAAGTATTTGACCATCCTTAACTAGACAGGATAGTCATCTTATGGCTACTTAACCTAATCAGTTATGCCACAATTCGTCATTATTCAAAGTTTTCGAACTATTATTTGTTTTGTTCACTGAGACATTTGTATGCACTACTCGTTGTATGTTATATAAAGGCCATTTAATTGACTGACATTCAGTTAGTAAAATATTATCGTTATCATATAAACATGAGGAACTATTCTTAATGTATGTATGATAACCCTCTCTGTCTAACACAGAGAGCAATATATTTTGCCTAATTATTCGTGGCACAAAATAATAACAATACAACATAAGACTTTTACTAGAAATGTGTTGGAACATAGGGTGAAATTCTGCCACTTTAGGGAAGTTAGGGATTGAGTGGTGTTTTGATTGAGTTGTTGTGTGTAAATGGTGCCTTGTGTATGTTGAATGTCTATGGTTGATGGAAAAACTAAAAAGAAGGAAAATGGGACATAATTGTATATTTTAAAAAGGTGAAGGGCAATTATGTCCAACCAATTTATAAGGCGTTTAATAATTTTTAGGGCGCCGGGTGATGAGTTAGATTAGATTAAATGACTTCGTAAATAAAAATTGGGAAGTAGTATGCATTTGGGTTTTGTATGCCGATTAGGGCGTTTAGTAGTTAAATGAGATTCTAGCATTCGATTTGATTCTAAATGTCATTTATGGCGTGTAGGTGAAGAAAACCGAGAGCAGTAGCAGAAGTAAAAATTTGGAGTGAAATTGAGCGCGGAACGGTTGTGAGTGAAAATCTGTCTTTTCTATTATCTTTCGTTTATTATGTTTCCGCATAATAAAAATGTATGTTTTATGAGTTTTCAATGCATAAACATGACTTATGATCTTGGTATATATCCATAGATATGCATTTACATGTTCGGTTTAAGAAACAATTTTAAAATTTATGCATTCATTTTAAAGGCCATTGGTACCCTCAGATTATATTGGTGGTGATTGTATTAGACCCGGCCGGTATATCCCGTGCACATGGGCAGGTCTTGGGGATGTGTCACTAACTCCGGGAAGTCGAGATGTCGAGTCATATGAGTATGTGTACAGGGTATTGTCTCACTATATGTATGCGATGTAAGATTCTACTGCATAACCAGTGAGATGTCTTGAGATGTTACTGTGGGTGCTGCTAGTTGATGTGCCCCATGAACTAGTTACGTGTGCGGTGCTAGTTGAGTCGTTGTGTGAGTATAGAGCTTTAGGGTTATCATTGGTACAGTTTAGAAAGAAAATGGCCGAGCAAGGACTTTACTAGTTTTCAATTTACCGATAGCATTTATGCATTTATATGCACATGGTAGTTATTATGCTATATAGATTTTGGATATTGTTTTCTAAAAATGTAGATAAAACCCGCTCGACAAGATTTTATCAACATGTGATATTAGAAACCATTTTACAACTTTACATTAGTTTTATAAGCATGATTTATGCATATACTTTAGAATTTGCTATTTATGCATAATGTTATTTTATTTGAAATCTTAATTGCACTCATTGAGCTCCTTTAGCTTACTCGTTTTGTGTTTTATATTTTCTAAACCCCCTTCCCAGGTGTAAGTCTCGATACGTAAACTGTTGATTCTTTTATTGCCAAGTAGTGGGCTTAATCTGAAGATCATTTTTGTATATATAAATGTGTTAAATAGTACCCTTTACTTTATGCATAGTAGTTGTAGGCATGTATATTTGTATGTCTGTTTTGAACCAACAAGAAGAGATTTCGATATTATGATGATCGTTTTTGCTCTTTATGAGTATGCTCATTTTGTGATTCAAATGAAACAATTGAGTTGTTTTGGATTTGATTTGGAAAGGACTGGAGGTCTGAATTGGTAGTATTGAGAAGTGTTTGAAATAGAAGTGAAATTTCTTTATAGGTTTTATATGAATTTGCAGAAAGACAAGGGAAACTCTGGCTGTTTTTTTTTTTTAAATTAAGATATCGTTTTCATGTATATTACAAGATTTTCTCAGTAATAACAAGAACTAAAACGGGTTTGCCTCGCAGATTTTTTCAACTTACCTAGTTAAATTTCAAGAAATTTTCGTCCAGGTGCTCGGTAGAGCCGCTAGGCCCTACAGTAGAGGGTCTCGGGTCGGGTCCTGTCACTGGCTCTATCAAGTCATAGTTCATGAATCAACCAGATCCCCAACCCTCTCAAGTCCACTAAACCAACAGTTCTTCATCCTCAATGTGTGAAACTATGCATATCCCTCAGACACAACCAATTCCCCTTGAAACAAAAACTTCCTCAGAAAAATGTCATTAATTTACCCTTGATAATTTACCACCCAACAAATGGGTTGACAGAATCTTTGAATTCTAAGATTGGTGTATCACTGAAAACTAGAAACCACACATGTCCGTCAATGATGTCATCCAAAAAGCCATAGCGAGATTCCAAGGAATACTCAAATATTAGTATTTATATCTTGGTGAATTCTGTAAATTGCTGCTTCAACAAAGCACTACAATGAAAACCTTTATTAGTTTTATCTTCACAGAATTCGTGGGAGAAGAAACTCAAATCACTTATAAAGCCCGAGAAAATTTTTTAAAAATGGCGTGCTGCTCATTCAAAAGAAAAGATTTTGAACTGTATTTCCAAAAAGCCACTTCAAGGTATAAATTTCTCAAAATTGATGATCCAAATTTGAAGCAGGCATATCTAAATTCTGTTCCAGAACCTTGGGGACAAGAAGCTCTAAAAATCATTATAGCAAAAGGACAAACCCTAAACAAACGTATCCATTGGTGTTATCCAACAATCAATCATGGCAACCTTTGATAAACTTTGCACCAAACACAAATTCTTTAAACAAATGCATCAAAAAAATAAAAAGATCCATAAAGCTTTTGAAAGACAGATCTATTCATCAAATACCCTAAAAAAGATTGTGATTGCCCAATAAGGAAGAAATGACATCATCAGAAGCTCAGATTTCAACCATCTTTCAAGCATAAGAAACGTTAATTCTTCAAACATTGATCAGCGTTTTCTGAAAAATCCAACAGATGCTTTATCTGTAAAAGAAATTGAGCCATTTTGCAAAAGACTATCCTAAAAACGACAACAAGAAAAAGGTTTATTCCGCTATCACAGCCATAGCAGACCAAGATCCTCATGACATTGATCTTGAATCTCTATTTTCAGAGCAATCAGATCAAGATAGTAATACAATGCTTATCCTATCATCCTCTCGGTCTAAAACAGATTCTACTCAATCCCTAAAATCCAACCAGTTCATTCATCCATAGCTACTCTTACTGTCCCCATGCTAGATGTCCAACTCCTCACTACTAAATACGATAAACCCATCTTTATTTCAAGATTACTAGATACAAGAGCTATAGCTACCATTCTCAACCAAGAAATCCTCCCTAAGCATTTTTTGGAAATCATACCATCAAACGTTCAAAGCTGCCAATGATGAAGTTTTTATTGTAGACCTCATTAGTAAAATTGTGTACTTCAAATTCTTTCCTAGCCTTTCCATCCAACATAAACTTTTTGGATCAAATTTACCCAATAAAAATCTAAATATTGAGTTTTATTGAATTCAAAAGTTACTAAAAAAAAAAAGGTCTTGCTTAAATCCAATGGCCTCAAATATAAAGCCCATTTCCTCCTATTGACCAACATTCCTAATTATTTCTTATTGGACTCCTTTATCACATTTTTTGACTAAATAAAAGCTCAATCTACTTTTAACAGCCATTCTAAATTCATGTTTAAATGTCCAAACCCATTATGGAAAAATAGTCAGTTCTTCATTAAACTTCCTTTCCATAAAAGTGAAGCCATCAACCCAATAAAAGCTAGTAATTCAGACATGCCACCAGAACACCTCCAAATAGTAAGTGCAGATTTAACCCAACTACTCAATGAAGGTCTTACTAAACCTACATTCTCTTAATGGGCATGTCAAGCTTTCTACGTCAACAAACCAGAAGAAAAATTTGTCTTGTTATTAATTATTAGTCTCTTAATAATTTTTTACAATATGGCAAATTTCATTTGCCAAACAGACAGGTGTTATTCTCCAAGATCGCTAAAGCTCAGATCTTCTCCAAATTTGACCTCAAAGCAAGCTTCTGAAAAATTAGAATTCATCCAGATGACAGACACAAGATAGCTTTTGCAAACCTCATCATCATTTTCAATGGATTATCCTTCTTTTGGCTTAAAAATGGCCCCAACTCTTTTCCAAAAAGCGATGATGAAGATTTTTGAACTGTTAGCCGACAATGCTCTCATTTACATTGACGATGTTTTGCTTTATTCAAATGACTCAGAATCCCACCATCACCTACTTTCCCACTTTGGCACTATCTTACAGAACTATGGCATAATGATTTCCCCCACTAAATGCACAATGGATCAAAATCAAATTGACTTTCTTGGAATGCACATTGATAAGGGACAGTACACACTTTAACCCCACATAGCCAGCCAACTTATTAATTTTTCAGATTCTAATATATCCACTACCCAAACATAATAATTTCTTGGATTTGTCAATTATATGTCCGACTTCATCAAAGACTTGGCTCTACTCACCAAACCTATTTACAAATGCTCAGAAAAAATCATTCCCCCTAAACCCAAACACAAACCACTTAAGTCCAAAAACTCAAGCAACTTGCCTAAACCTTACCGCTTCTTCAAATTCCATTTGATGGAAAAAGAATCCTTCAGACAAATATCAGTGATTACTATTAGAGTGCTATTCTCCTTGAAGAAATAATGGAAAAAGATGGATATGTGGATACAAATGTGAAAGCTTTTCTAACTCAATTCCACTATCACAGCACCTACAAAGAAATTCTAACTGCCAAAATGAGAATTGAAAGATTTGAATATCACCTTGTCGGCCACAATTTTTTGGTTGAAACTAACATGTCCGCTTTTCCTAATGTGTTAAAACTCAAACAGAAAAAGATTCCCAATGCTAGCTCTTATGATGACAACAGTGGTTCACAAATTATTTATTCCAAATGGTCCACATAAAAGAAAAAGACAACACATTGGCAGATTTTCTCTCCAGAAATCTTATAAATACCCAAATTAACCCCGCACATAAACAATCAATTTCCACATTTTTCATCTTCACGATGAATTCCATTATCATAACTCCTCTTATTCTTTTACTCCTCCTCAATTCCCAGATTAATCAGAACCAGAACTCTCTATTCCTGAGCCAAAGAATTTATCAGACATTATGTCATCCAAGCAGTCCAAGAACACAGCCTCATAGTTCTTGGAAGACCTCTATTCAACTTAGAATATCATTTCTTTCATCTACACTCATTCTTCCTATTTTTCCAATGGCCCAAGCCAGTCCTTTATCTATTATGGTACTTGTTAGATATGTATACCATTGTCATAGAATTCCCATTACTCAAGACCATCCAGAAATTAGAGAGATGTGATGAAGATTTTATAGCCCTAATATTTCTTCAATGGTTTTATCCCAAAACTTGGTGGATGAACAAATTTCAACACATGCTTATAAAACACACAAATGTTGCAATCCCTCAATAGCATCTTTGGTATGTCATTCTTCTTCAACGAAAGGGTATGATTGTTTTAGATCATGAAATACATTACTATCCTACTGTTAAGGACTATTTCACATTCCCTCTCTCTCTCTCCAAAAGGATTGATCAACCTCTGGCCTGAAAAGGTAGTCCAACAGAAAAGAGAACTTGAAAGAATACTTGCTCAGAAAAATGAAATTATTCCTCCATCTATATGGATCTCCCCTGAAGATGCTGTACCATGGGAATATGTTGAACATGACTTTACCGAAGAACTAAATTTTGTCAATCTTTACAAAAAATAGCAAAGACAAAAACATCATCTTTTGTACCATAGAAGTATATACTATTCCACCCATCATCATCATATCCCAGCCATATCAGAGTACACTAAGTTCAAACAAGAAATGAACAACCTTCACCAGTGGCCTCAACCAGCTATCCTGACAGATCACATCCAAAATCAATCATCACAACCTAACCTTGACTTATCTCTCTTCCAAGATTTCCAACCTTATCCAACCGACACCTAAATCCTTAAAAAAGCCATCCCTCATCCATAATTTGCAACAAGTCAGCTCACCCGCAAATGATTTAGATATGGCGAATCCACTTTCCACTCAGCCAAAGCCTCCATTCAATGTATGGGAGCAACACTTGCACAAGATTTTCTCCCAAGGATACGACATAGATGAAAGTGACCAAAAAAACTCATTCTGATCTGACCCGTGTTAATTTTCCTCTATAGTATAAATCACATGAGTCTTATGTAAATTATTAGGTTAACTTTAATTATTAAGTTTGCGTTGAGTTTTCTGGAATTATTATCGCAATGGTTTGAACCCAACTCCTCAGGATTTATATTTGGACATGTTACTTTTTTATTTTCACACATTTCCTCATATTTAACTTTTCGCTTTACACATTTTTTTTATCTACCATTGCAATCTTTGTACTATGTTTTGACTATTCTTTTATTTCCAACTCAAAATCAAACTTATCATTAATTTCAAATCACAAAACTTCCAACAATAAATAAGAAGGAAGCATTCCCTTAAGTTTTTGTCTAAGAAAAATTTTCAACTTTTAAATATTTCTTTTAATAGACCATTTAAAAAATTAAGAATCATTCCTATTATTTTTTATCAAGGAATCCTATTACCGATTAAAACATAATTACTTAAAAATAATGAAAATATTAAATCGTAATATATTTATTTTTTCTCAAAAATTATTAAATACTAGCTTATTTAAAAATTAGTTTTAAAAAAATGAATTTCATTAATGTCTTTTTTTAATGACAATAGTATTAAATACTTTTTGAGAAAGAATAAATGTATTATGATTTTATTATTTTTTAATTGTGTATTTAAAAAAACTATAAGATATTTACCCTTTCTAATGAGCATTTAATATTAATGCATTAAAAAATATTAACATTAATAAAAATATAATATACAAAATAAAAAATATATATAAAAAATAAAATAACCAAAATATTCATCCTTCCATGATAATATAAATATGTTATGATTCATTATTATTTAAAAAAATATTATATTAAATAATTTATGAAAATTGTCATGTGATAGTAGATTAGTAAAAATACAATAAATAGGTAGCATTAAACAGAATTTTTGTAATAATAAAGAGTTTTTCGAGTAATTTTGAAATATTAGAGGGATAAGTGGATAATGCTTATCCTTTATTTGAAATATTATAGTTTCCCTTGCGTTTATTCTTTAGAAACGCTCAATTTATACAAGAAAATATACATTCTTAATGAAATAAATAAATGGAATTAAAGTAAAGCATGATTTCGGATCAAATCGAATATATTTAAATAATACATGCTTAATATAGCAAATCTTTTTTTTAACCATTTGCCATATTTGTATTTCATCCTTGTCAATTTTGTTTTTTCAATAAAGAATACATTAATTTATCAGTATATAGAAAGAAAAAAAATAATTCCGAAATATGAATTTAGAACTCTTTTTAAAAAAAGAAAATAGTTATCAGGAAAATTTAAAGGATAAGTTAAGTTAATAGATCATAAAATTTTAAAACAAAAACTGAGAATTATTTCTTTGTGGTGTTAATAAAGTCTCTTCGTTACTATCTAACACTTGCAGTAGAAAGAGTTGCTCTATTATTTATTCCATTTATGTGGGTCTTCGTGGGTCGCTAGAGATACTGTCGAACAATAATAACAACAACAATGATAATAGTAACCACAAGAAGGACAATAACAACAACAACATTAATAATACTAATATTACTAACAATAATAATAATAATAATAAATTAAGTTGGGAGATAAACAAGTTAAGATAAAATCTAATAAGATGCATATAGAAAGAAAGAATGAAAGATAGTTATTTTGAGAAGATACTTATTTATTTAAGAAGATACTTATTTTGAGTTGAGCAAATTTTAGACAAAAAATATAAATATTCAGAAATAGCATAAAATAAACATGGCCGGCAGGGAGCTCCAATTTATAAGAGGTAATCACATTAGGCGCGTTAAGTAAGACATAATTTTTCTTTTAATTTCAATAATTAGTTTTGTTGGGTAAACCGATTGAATTGATTATTGTCTTATGACAGATTTTAGCTTTTTTTTCATTTTTTATATCTATGTTTTATGTTATTTTATTGGAATTTAAGTGATTCAAAATTAAAGATAATTTGATTTTAAATTGCAAAATTAAGGGAGAGTCTGACACGTGATCAATGACGCAAAGAACAAACAAAAGAGGTGCAAAATAAAAACTCAGAAGCGAGGAAGGACGAGAAACACAAGTGGAACGAGCCTAGGTATGGGTATCGCAGGACTAATAGTTCAGCTCCACATCGCCATGGATAGCACATTCAGTGTTGTAGTGCTGGGCCTAGCTCGCACTGACACTGCAGTACCAAGTCCTTGGTGCTGTATCGCCACCTATTTGAGAAAGTCCTATTTTAGTTCTAATTACAATTTTAAGTCAATTTTAAACTTTCTAAGCACATTAAATCTTATTCCAACTAGAATTTTAGTTTTTAGGGTTTATATTAACACTATATAAACTCTTATAACTTTTTACAATTAATTAAAAAATTAAATGTGCACAAAAAAGAATAAAGAGCATAGATCACACTTGAGTATTTTTAGCACACAATATAGCGTAGTATAGATCATTTGTAGCACTTGGGTTTTCAGGTATTCCTTGTAACTCGTATATGCTTTTTTTTTTGTGCAAAAGAAGGAATAAAGAAGTTATGATCCTCAAATCTACCGTAGACATAGGCGGATTTGCCATTATCTTGTTGTACTCTCTTCTCTCAAGTTCTAAGCACTTCATGGACACACTCATGTTGAGTAGTAGATAAACTTTAAAGGTAAGTGATGTTAAAGCCCTGTTGAACTCTAAAGAAAATGAAAAAGATTGATAGTGTTATAATGATGATGCATGATGAGGAGGATAAAGAATTACATAGGCTTAGGCATGTTCCTAGAGTTTAAAGGAATTTAATACCCTTATGAATGCTAGGTCAAGAAGAACATTCATTTCATGAAACAAAAAAAGGAGTACTAGATGTATGGAAAGGATTTATTATTATAAAAGGTAAGAAGTACAAGGGGTTATATGTACTTGTTGGAAATGTTGTATAGTCTCAACATGGAGTTGTTAGGGGATACTTACCAAAGGGCAGCATTGAGATTTTCATACCATGGTGATAAGGGTCGAGAAAAAATGCATGATAAAGATACTCTTAGATATTAAGATAGTGTCAAGAATGGTAATGAAAATCACAATCGAAAGGGAATCTAAGGGATGATGCATTCATGTCTTTGGAGACAAAGGTCACGAGCCCAAAAAAGTTAAGTTTAAATAGAGACTTAACTAATGTTAATGTTGGATAATAGAGCATTGGATTGGATGGATCATGAAAACGCTTCTTGGGAGATTTCGAATTAAGAAGAGATTTGTTAGAATTTTGGAGATTCAAAATCAAGGATAATTTAATTTTGAGTTGAAAAACTAAGAGATAGTTAGACATGTGATTGAGGACACAATGGACAAACAACAGAAGTATGAAGTGGGAAGCTACAAGCAAGCAAGCGGTGAGAAGTAGAATGAGCCTAGGTGTGGGCACTGCAATGCTGGTAGTTTAGCATCACAGTGTCGTGGAAAACACCTCTAACACTGTGGCAATTGCCATCCAGCGCCACCATAGAGCCAAGTCCATGATGTGCAATGCCACTTATTCAAAAAAGTCATATTTTGGTTCTAATTGCGTGTTTAAGTCAGTTTTAGAATTCCTAAACATATGAGCTCTTATTCCAACTAAGTATAGGATTTTAAGGGCTAGTATTAATACTATATAAACCCTTGATAACCTATTGTAATTGATTAAAAAACATCAAATTAACATAAGAGAGAACAAAGAGCTTATGTCATATTTAAGTATTTTGAGCACATAATATAGTGTGGTATAGATCCTTGGTTGCTCTTGAATATTTAGGTATTCCTTATAACTCTTGTGGACTTTCTTTAAATACAAAAGAATATAATAAAAAAGATAGGATGCCTCGTTGTTAAGAATATTTCTTTGAAGTTAACAGATTATCAGTTAATGTGCATCAAATGACTAAATTACCCTTTCAATACTGATTTTAAAATATTATCTTAATTAAAGCCTTTAATGAAAAATAAAACATTTAAAATTTTTTAAAATGATGCTAAAATAAAATTAAAATAATAATAAGAAAAAATAAATTAGAAATGATAATAACAATAATAAAAAAAATTAAAATAATAACAATTAAATATTTGAATCGAACAAAAAAATAATAAAATATTTAAAAACATTAATAATAAATATAAAAATTAAAAAAATAGGCTGAGGCCACTGGCCGACAAAGGTCTAGGAGAACACAGCGGCCTAATTTGGTTTGTTGTTTCATTGGCTTGGACCAGCAGCTGGCCACGCACAACGACTGATCTGGCTACTGGTGCAGCTGCCAGTGCCATAATAGTTGGGTCAGTGGCTGCACCGCATAGCCGTCTAATCATGACATTATATGGCGGCCAACCACGAACCATAGTCTAGCCATTACACAATGGCCTAATTAGGCCACTGTGTAGCGGCTAGCCACTGGCCACAACGGCTAAGCTAGTGGTTGGTCAGCGTACAACAGCCTAATCCAGCTGTTGTAATGCTTGATTTGGCCGCAACAACTGGCGGCCTGCTCCAACCAGACTAGGGTGCGTCCCATTTGTTTCTAAAAAAATATTTTATCAATTTTAAATTTAGTTTAATTATTTTCTTATTTTTAACTTTATTTAATTATTTTAAAATTTTAGTTTATTATTTTATTATTTTTAGAAAAGGGTTTGGAGGGTGAAATGACTTTATTATCCTTAAATCTATTTATTTTAATAGAAGATTTCTAACGATGGGGCATTCATATATATTTTATCAAACGTTTAGGTATTAGTATCACTTTCTTAATTTCGTGAGTTTTTTTATAATTAAACCTTACCTTAGGAGTTTTCTTGATAATATCACTAAAAAAATTAAAGGGGAAGTTAGTAAATAAAATAATTAAATCAAATAAAATTAAGCATTATATGTTATTGAATCATGAAAGTTTTTTTAAAAAGAAAATAACACTACTTATTCTTAACTCTTTTATAAACTATGTCATACAAAGTAATATAGGGCGTAATTATGGATTAGATAAATATATGAAATTTAATAAAATATATTAGATGTAATTATGGATTAGATAAATATATGAAAGTTAATGAAATATATTAAAATGACTGATGTGGGCTATGTTACATTCATACATAACGATACTGTATTAATTCATACGAGAAAATTATAAAGTTTGTTTTAGTAATTTATTAATTTAATTTTGTTAATAAAAAATTTAAATTAAGCCCAATTTTTATATGTTGTTTTGATACTTAGCTTTTATTCAATTTTTAAATGATTTTTATGAAAACTATATACGAAATTCAAATTACAAATAATAACATTAATATTATTGACAACTTGTATGTTAAATAGAAAGAAATGGCAATTTGTTGTTAGGTAGAAATCTGAGAAAATGAAAAAAAAAAAAAGCATTGATTGTCAGAAAATTAGAAAAGAAAGAGAGGAAACTAATGTGTCGCTATCTTAGGCATTAGCAAAATGACATGGGTGTTTGTAACAATAACAAAAGAATAACAACAACCACAATAATAATAATAATAATAACAATAACGACAACAATAATAATTATAATAATAACAATAACCACAATAGTCACAATAATAATGACAATGACAAAAATAACAACTATAATGACAACAATAACTACTATTCCAACCACCTCTCATTAAATAAGACCCTTATTTTGAGTTGGCAAAGTTTAGAGGAAAAATAGCAATAAGAAAAAAATAGAACGAAATAAACGTGGCTAGAAGAAAGCTCCAATTTATAAGAGAGAATCATGTTAGTTGCGTAAAGATTGAGCTTTTTTTTTTTTTTTGTGGATGGTTAAAGGCGATTGAGGCATTTGGGTATGATTGGTGCAAGATAGGGTTGGATTAGTTATTATAATATGATTAAATTGAATTGGAGTTTATTAAAATAAATTATACATAGTAAATTATATATAATAAATGTATTCAAGTTTCATTACTAAACTGATTAAAAAAATTTAAATGAGGTATTATTATGAATATCTTTAAGTTTTAGGTTAATAGTATTGATACCTCAATTCTAAGAAATAGGTAACAATATTTAACAGTTAGAGAATATTTTTTTAATTTAATAGAATTGTGTCAAATGATTAAATTGTCTTTATAAATTAAAATTATATTGCAAAAATGAGAAAGCATGATTTCCAATAAAAAAATTTAAATTTTAATAATAAATTAATAATAAATTTTTTATTTCTTAATTTTTATTAATAATATAATTTTTATACTAAAATATAAAATTAAATAAAAATTATATATATATAAAACACGAAATGGCCAAATCAATGGCTTCTGCAAAATGCAGCTAAAAGAGGTCATTGCAATTACAACTAAATGTGGCCACGTGTAGAGGCCATTTATTGCCGCCACAATTGCAGCAAAAAAAAAATTGCCTATAACAGCAGCTGAGTGGCCACTTTTGGCCAAATTTTTTTATTGTTATTTATTTTTTTATTATTTATTATGTGTTGTTTGATTATAAGAATAAAAGAATATTTAATAAGGGATAATTATTGTTTTGATAAAATAATAATAAAATAATAATTTTATTATTTTTTTAATTAATTTTAATTAAAAAAATTTTAACGGTCGAACGCTATTATTTATTATCTAAAGTTAAAAATATCGATACTATTAGATTAAAGTTCATTCATGATAATAATTCATTTTAAATTAATAATATTAATTTAATATTAATTAAATTGAAAAGATATTATATTTAAGTATACTGCTTTAAATGAATTTATAAGAAAAGTAATTAAATATTTAACTATTAATTTAATTAGTTTTTTAAAAAATTTAATATTTTAATGACCATAATTAATTAATGATAGAATATTTATTGTTCATTAAAATAATTGTTAATCTTTCATATTATGTATTGTTAAGTAATAATTTTTATAAAAAATTAATAATATTTTAAAGATAAATTACACGATTAGTTGACAAAATTGTTTAAAGGTCAATGTTGATTTGCTGTGATAAAAATTTATTGTTACTCGAGAAGTGATTAAAAATGAGAATATTACATTCTAATTGATCTAAATTATACGTGGAAGAAATTAAGAATAAAAAAATTAAAATAATTATAAAATAACAAATTGAAGTTATAAAACCACTAATATTACTCATTATCTAACCATCACTAAATTATTGATCCTTAAACTATTGAATTCTCCGAAGCCTCAATTGTGGATAGAAAATTTTAGATTTAAATTTGGATTTTGCTAAATTTTGATTTAGATTTGAATTTTTTTTTTTAAATTTGGTATCTGAGTTTAGCTCGGATTTATTTTTAGGTTGGGTTAGATTTGAACTTACATTCGGGCCGGGCTGAATCCAGGTTAAGCTCAATTTTTTTATTTTTTTTTCAAATTAATTTTTTGTTGTTTTGATAAATTTTAAACTTTTGAAATATTTATTTTATAAAACAATTGCTAGATTTATATTTATAATTTGTATTATATAATTTATATTTATAGTTTAATATGTTTAATGTGTATAAGTGACACATATACGCATCATATACATTTATAGCTTAAAATATATATTTTTATCCTTGTTACAATTTTTTTTAAAAAATTTTAGGTTAAATTGAAACTTTTAGGATATTTATTTTTTTTTTTAAATTATTAGATTCTTATATATCAAAGATTAGGAATTAATTTAGATTTTTTTTAAAAACAACACAAGATCCAACCCAGATTTAGATTTCTAAAAAAAACGAATCCAGATCAAGAAAAAAAACCTGAATGTTTTCGAGCTGGATTCCAAATCTGGGCCAAGCCGAGTTCAAGATTTTTTTAGGTCCAGATCCACGCTTTTTACCATCTCTAGCCTAAACACTTTAGACTTATAAGTTTATGCAATGTTCTTTGTAGCTAATAGGCTAAAATTAATTCTTCCCAAAATCATATCCCTCAACCAAAGTGCTTTCATACTAGAAAGACTTACCAGTGAAAATGTTTTTATTAATTATGAATGCTTGCATAAGGTTAGATCTAAAAGAAAAAGGAATGGGGTTATGTTGTCTTAAAACTAGATATCAATAAAGCCTATAATAGGATGGAGTCGACTTTCTTAGAGGAAGTAATAAGAAAGTTAGGTTTTGATGAGTCATGGATTAATCTTATTATGAGATGTATCACTAACACAACATTCTCTATTGTTCTTAATGGAGCTGTAAAAAATAACTTTGAGACCAAAAAGGGCTTAAGACAAATATGCCCTCTATCACCTTATCTCTTTATTATGGGTGCTAAAATTTTGTCATTAATGATTAACCAAGCTAAAAGGGAGAGGCAAATCTGTGGGATCAAGTTTAGCCTCAGTCTGTCTATCACTGACCTTCTATTTGTAGATGACAGCTTGATATGTATTAGAGCCAATGAGCAAGATTGTTAGAAGTTGAAGCAGATCTTTGAAAGCTATGGATTAGCTTTTGGGCAAATATTCAACTATGACAAGTTATCTATATTTTTCAGCCCATGTGTGACAAAGGAGTAGGCAAAATCCATTCAGAACATCTTTCAACTCTAAGAGGTTTCATTACATGAAAAATATCAAGGTTTACTTTGTATGGTTGGGAGGAATAAAAGGTAGTTCTTTTATGAGCTTAATCTAAAATTACCTATGAAGATTAATGCTTAGCAGGAGAATATGATCTCAAGTGAAGGCAAAGAAATCATAATCAAAGCTATTGCTTAGGCTGTTGTTGTTGGGATTTATGCTCATATGTAATCCCATTGTTGTATGAATATTTTATTTTATCATATTTATACAGTACATTACTTGCAAAATTGCTAATTACAATTATTAAATGGTTCAATGCTTGTGACACTACAGACTAATGATCTGAAGGGGTTTAGATTTGGTCTAAAGAAGTTTAGATCAATGCTAAAAGTTAATATCACTGAAAATTATAAATGCTAAAGAGTTAACATGTTATAATAACTAGTGAAGTCTAAAAGTTAGAACTTTGTCTATAATGATACAAAGACTTGAGAGTACATTAGTAATAAAATAATTGTAAGAGTTGCAATAGATACTAAGAAATATTATTATGTAACTCTATTATCAAATTATAAGTTCTTGGTCTTAATTCACTGGTGAAGGTCCGTCGGTGAAATCTTTTTACATAAATCAATGTATACTATACTTAGATGGTCTAGATGGTTTTTCTTAACTGACCATGGGTTTATTAGAAGTTCGTATATTATACAAGTGTTCAGTAAGGATTTAATACTGAACAGACTCAATGATGACTCTAATAGACATCCCATGAAGCCATCAATGGAAAGTCCTCTCGATTTGAGTAGTATAAGTGGTCTTTTGTCCTGACTACCACGGTGGACTTGTAAATGATCCATCATATTTTGATTCCACACATGTCACAGACCTTTCATGGCGTGACCATTGGGGGTTGTTGGGTATGGCCCGATGCTTATGGAGTCTGGTGTGCACAGATATGGAATCCGTCAGCTCACATGAATGAGTTATATATCCAGATGCTCAGAGACTGTATCTTAGAAAGTCTTATGGCCATAAGTAACAAACCCAGAAAAAGAGTTTTTCACAAGATTAAACAATATTACAAAGGTGTTTGCATATATTGTTAATCAAGATACGTGTATGGAGATAAGTTCACAGATGAGCACATAGGGATTTGACGGTAGTGATCTATATCTCTGATCTTTGAGGATACAATTGGTGGAAGGATTATACGTATACACTATAACTTCAACTTGTATAGTCTACTGCACTGATTTGTAATATTCGTGACGTGTGCGTGGGGTATCGATATCAGACTTACATAATAGTTCTGTTTGAAAAATTGAGAATGGACCTAAAGAGTCCTGCAATATAAAGTGTACTCATTGTGTACTAGAACAACGTACTAGGTTGAATAGTTCGATCCAGAAAATTTCAGCAAATCAAGCATTTACTTCAGTTTTCCTCCAGTTGTGCACATGTTAAGACTTAAAAATTAAGTACATCATTAGTTAACAATTAGTTGTTAAGCAATAGGATGCTGACACATGGAACATTGTGGGCCAATTATTATTTGACTTGTCAAAATAACCTTATTTGTTGGACAAATAATATCATTATTTTATTCTTTAAAATATTTTTTTAATAAAATAATAATAATAATAATAATATATGATATTATTATTTAAATTGAAGTCAAACAATTTATTTTTTATTTAAATTGGCATGTGTTTCTACTATAATTTAATATGATTAAATCATTTGTTTAATATTAATTAAATGATATAATAAAAATAAATGGGTGACACTTGTAAATAGTAGGATTTAATATGTCACTTTCAAATGAGAAAAAGTTTCTCATTTGGCCAAGATGTTGGCTAAGTTCATCCAAATAATTTCTTATTTTATTTTATTTTTATTTTGTTTATTATAAATAATGATAAACAAAACACAAATGGCAAACATTTACCATAATGATGGATGTCATTATGTAGAAAAATAGAGAAAATGATAAACAAACAAAAGAGCAATATGTTGCTCAATTTTGATGAGTGATATTCTACCAAGGCATGGGAGAGAGAAGTGAATTTGGCTAAATGTTAGAAAAATCTCTTAAGTATTAAGAGCACAAAAACATACCTCTTCTATTTTTCTTCCTTTTTTTGCCATCTAAACTATAAGATAGAAACAAAGATTCAAGAGTTAAATCTTTTACTAAAAAAATTGCTATTCTAGCTTTCCTAAGTTCACTGTGTTAAGGAACTAGAATTATGAATGAGTTACTTCAAGGCGGGTACTCCGGTTCAACAAAAAATCAAAGGCTTGTCAAGGTAATAAATTCTCAATCTTTATATAGTTTACATTTATGAGATAACATATAAAACTTATTTGTGTTTATCATTAAAAAATTAATATTTCACTCATCTGCTGCGCATATATGTATGTGATAGGTATATATATTTGAATGATAAATACAAATCCACATGCATACACCCTAAGTTTAAAATCATTCACATTTCCAACTTATGCAAGGAGCACATTCAACCTCCCAGCAAGATTGTACGTTGAAATGCAAAAAATATCACTGCCTTCTGGTAGGGATCGAGAGGAATTGATAAGAGGATGATTCATTAGTCTAGTTGAAAAAAGGTCAGTACCAATAAAAAAGTAATATAGGTCTAGGCTTTAAGAGATTTTACTTGCTCCAACCAGGCCTTGCTTGTTAAGCAAGACTAGAGAATTCTACAATACCATAATGCATTAATGGCAACAATTTTAAGCGCTAAATATTTCAAGCACACCAATTTCATGAAAGTAATAGTGAGTAGTAATCCGTCATATGTATGGAGGAGTATCTTATAGGAAAGAAGTGTCCTAAAAAAAGGAATTAGATGGCTTATTGGCAAAAGGGACAGAGTTGGAATCTATACTAGCAATTAGCTTCCTATAATCAACACACTTAAATCCATATCCCCTCAAACACTACTAGCTGATAGTAAAATAAAGATTCTAATTGATGGGGATAATAGATGGAGAGAAGGATTCCTTAGAGAGCATTTTTTGAAAGAAGATGTAGAAAGGATACTAAATATTTCTCTTCCTCTTGCTAAGCTAGATGACACTATATGTTAGAGCCATGACAAAAGGGGAATATATTCAGTAAAGTGTGTTATTATATGGCCATTGAGAGAAAAATGTGCCAGGGCTTCTGAAGCCTTAGGGCCTATGGAAAACTAATGGAAACTCATTTGGAAGATTCTTGTACCCATTAAGGTCAGCATATTTCTTTGGACAGCTATATCTAATCTACTCCCTGCAACCTCTAAGTTGTTCTAAAAGAAAATAATTGCTTGCCCTTAATGTTAAAGATGTTGCAGACATCAAGAATCTTGCATCCCTGCATTGGTTAAATACAAAGAAACTAATAAGCTGAAATGCTCACAATTAAGTAGCCTAATTAAAGGAATTTAGAGGATGGATGGGATCTTATACTACACAGCTCTGCAACAACCACCAGAGAGGAGTTAGCCAAGATTGTTATGCTCATTTGGGGCAATTGGTAGCTAAGGAACCTTGTGATTGTTACAAATAAACAGGTGGAACTGATCAAGATGATGGCTTGAATTGAAGCTTACCTGGACTCATCCTATGCTGAAGACTATGCAAAACTGAAATTATATCACGAGGCAGAAGGGTTAGTATTTTAGGAAGCAATCTCTTTTCCCTCAAGATGGATCAGGATAAATATAGATGCTGCCACAAACAATAATGCTAAGAAAGTTGGTCTAGGGGTTTTGATAAAAAAACTATGGAGGAAAATCCACTTATTATGGCTATATGTACATGTCAATTAAAAGGTGATGTCGAGCTAGTAAAAGCAAAAGTTGTGACATTTGCTCTGTTAGTGGCAAATAGCCTGAACTACAATGGCGTAATCCTATAACTGAATGCTAAAAACGTTATGAAACTAATGAATAGTGATCTCAATACTCTTGTAAAAATCAAGTGGGTGATCAATAATGTCCGGAGAAGTTAAAGCTCAAAGAAAACTTCAATAATATATCACATTTCAAGATTGTGTAGTTTTGTAGCTCATAAGCTAGCTAAGAAGATTGCCCTTGAAGGGACTTGTAATCGAATTTAGAGGGAAAACTTTCCTTTTCCTCTTGTTTCAAACTAATATATGAATCCCTTTTTTTCACAAAAAAATTACTAAATTATTATCCCAACAATACCATTAATCAAAGAGTGAAAAAGGAGGCATGGTAATAGTTAGGTGGAAGTGGTGGCTAATTTTGGGTGGGTGGATGGTTTTGTATAAACTTTGAAGCTATAAGCTTACAAAATTACTTGGTCTCTTGCTTGTTCAACTTGATCAATATTTTTTTGAATAAATAACTTGTTGGAACATCCAAGTTGTCCTAGAGTTTTGGTACACATTTGTAGACATTTTTTTTAATTAGTCAAAGAAAATATTATAAAAAATAATAATAATAAAACTTTGATGATACTAAACATATAGATTAGAGAGGGATCAAAATTTATAAACTAAATAAATAAATAATCTATGATATCATTTATCAAGAATTACATTTCTTCTTCTATTATATCTCATCAAATGGGTGGGTGATACCTTAAATTGATATTTATGATTCACTTATATTTCATTACTCTTCAATAAATTAGAGTGAATGGGCTGACCACTTCAAATTAAAATGGTTGTTATTTCACATCTTTAAGTGTATGAATTTAAAATCTCTATAATAGAAAAATAGATTTTTTTTTTCTAATTGTAAAAGTAGAAATTGTTTAAAAAACAAAAAATTACCATAATAGAAACGATATAAAAATTTAGGAAAATATCTAAATAAAAAGAAGAAGACAACAAAACAAAGGAATGAATGAATGAAAACAAAATGTATGTTGAATAACACTATTTACTCTAACTCTTTTATAAATTATGTCATACAAACTAATTTAGCATGTAATTATGGATTAGATAAATATATGAAAGTTAATGAAATAAGCAAAGGACATTTTTGTTTATTAAGTTTGACTTAATTCTCAATTTTGTCTTACGAGTTTTAAAAAATTCAATTTTGTCGTAATCTGTTAGTGAGATTCTGTTAAATTTAATTGAAAATCAGTTTTAACAGTACATTGACAAATTTTTCTTCTATTATATGTTAATTGAAAATGATGATACAAGTATATTATACAATGTACATGTGTCAAATATTAATAGTTCTTTAAAAAATAAAAATAATAAAAAAGATACATGAAATGTTGTAATAAGCTCAATAAAATAATAAAATAAAATAAATAAAAAATAAAAAAGGAGTAACTGGTCAAAGCCTGCCATCGTTAGTGGCTGATCAGCCGCCGATGACCAATTGCGATTTGACTCAAAATTTTGTGATCTACGCGATGGTAAGATTTTTTTTATCAATGGAGTATTGTAGATGTACCAAAAGTGGAGAGGAACATGATGGTTTACGGTGGCCACCGCACGAAGAACGACAGTGATCGCTGCCAACCATCTGGGCTGGCAATCATCGTCGAAAGACGGCGGCTGTCGCCAACCACCATGTTCTTCTCTACTTTTGGTACATCTACAGTACTCCGTTGATAAAACAAATCTCATTATAGCGTAAATCACAAAATTTTGTGTCAATTACTGTTAATTTTGAGTGAAATCATAATTGGTCATCGGCGGCCAATCTACCACCAACGATGGCGACCACTGACCGCCTGTCCCCTTATTTATTTAATTAAATTATTTTAGTGATTAATCAATAGTTAACATGTAGATATTTTGTGTCAATCTATTTCAAAGTTCTGTATAGAATGATTATTTTGCCACTCCAATATTAAAATTAACAAAATCTTACTAACGAATTATGACAAAATTAAAAGTTGAGTCAAATTTAAAGGACAAAATTATCATTTACCCTTAATAAAATATATTAAAATGACTGATGTGGGCTATGTGACATTCATATATATCGATCCCATATTAATTTACACAAGAAAATTATAAAGTTTCTATTTAATATTTTTTTCATTTAATTTTTTTAATACATATTTTTAATAAAAAAATTTAAATTAAGCCCAATATTTATATGTTGTTTTGGTACTTAGCGATTATTCAAATTTTAATTGATTTGTTCTGAAAACTATATACGAAATTCAAATTACAAATAATAACATTAATATTTATTGTTTTCCACGGCCAGTAGCATTGTCCTTTTTACTCTTCTCTTTTTTTTTATAATATTTTTGATAGTCTGAGAAAATTAAAAGAGAAAAAAGCCTTCATTGTCAGAAAATTAAAATACAAAGAGAGGAAATTGATGTGTCACAATGACCAAAGTGTCGGTAACAATGAAAATAACAACAACCATAATAATAATAATAATAATAATAATAATGACAACCACAATAATAATAATTAGAAAATGTTAGGTATTTTAATTTTTTAAATTTAAATTGTATCTTAAAAACGACATGTCAAGTAAATATTAAATATAATAAATAATTTTAAAATTTATACTATTTTATTTTTTAATATTTATTTAACACATTATTTTTAAAATATAATTTAAAATATCTAGTATTACTTTAATAGTTATAACAACAACAACTACTATTATTACATCAACCACTCATTAATTAAGAATAGAAATAAAGAAAAAATAGAACGAAATAAACGTGGTTAGAAGGGAGCTCCAATTTATAAGGGGGAATCATGTTAGGCTTGTGAAGAAGAGAAATATTTTTAGATGTAGAAAAGCGATTGAGCCATTTGGATACGATTGGAATTTTTAAAATTTGTGGGGTTAAAATTAAGAATTATGTTAAATTTGTTGGACAAAAATATCTTTATTTCTTGATAATGGAATAAGATTAAATTGGATTGGAATTGATTAAAGTAAATTGTAAGGTTGATTAAATTGGATTAAAATTTCATTATTAATATGATTAAAGAATTTTAAATTAATACCCAAATGCTAATTTATATTAATTAAATTGAAAAGATATAATATTTAAGTATACTATAAAATTAAGTATTATATGTTATTGAATCATGAAAGTTTTAAAAACTTTATGTTGAATAGCACTATTTACTCTTAACTCTTCTATAAACTTTATCGTACAAACTAATATATCTAAGTAAGTATGGATTAGATAAATATGTGAAAGTTAATGAAATATATTAAAATGACTGAAGCAGGCTATGTGGCATTCATATATAACCATGCTATATTAATTTATATGAAAAAATTAAAAATTTATATTTGTAATTTTATTCATTTAATTTTTTAATAAATATTATTAATAAAAAATGAAATTAAGCCCATATGTTGTTCTGGTACTTTGAGTTTATTCAAATTTAATTGATTTTTCTAAAAAAATTATTCTAAATTCAAATTGCAAATAAAGCAAATTAATTGTAATAAATAAGAGATATGAATAATGTTAAGTATCCTAAATTTTTATTTTAAATTAGATTTCAAAAATAATATATTAAGTAAATATTAGTATAAAAAATAATTTTAAAATTTATACTATTTCACTACGTAATATTTACTTCACACATCATTTTTAAAATTCAAATTAAAATAAAAAATTTAAGACAACTAACATTACTCAAAATATATTTATTGTTACCTTTTGTACTAACCAATATTGCAAATTTCTTAGTGTCTTAACTTATTGACCACTAGTGCAGGGAATTCTCTGACATTTTTGTAAAATAGAAATAATAAAGAAAATAAAGAGTTGACATAAAATTTTATTCACTTGTATATTACAATATAAGATAAACCTCCATTATAAATGTTGTCCATGAAATTAAATACTAATGGTAACAAATAAAACATTACAATTATACTAAATAATTGGGATAATACAAGATAATGATAGATTTTATGAGGGACATGACACCAAATTATTGGTTGATAAAATTATGAATAAATTAAATAGTTAATGTGGCGCAAATTTGTCGGCTAACAAAATTTATGGATATATTTTTTTAATTATGTGCGGCACGATTTGTTTTTTAAATTTCGCAACGGAGCTGTTTTGTAAATTAGTTTATATTTAGATCATTAAAAAAAAGTATTTTGCACATAAAAGGAAAACGTGTTTTATTTTTTTTTTCTTTTGACAATGAAGGAAATGTTGTCGTTTGTCATGCATTTGCAAGTTCATGCATATTTGACACTGTCACGTGTAAAAGCTGCAACAGTTACGTTCATGGTGGGGTTATCCTCAGATTCACTTTCAAATAATAAACAATTATCACTTTAGTCCTTAAATGTTTTGTGAATTATTTATGCTGTTTTTATATTTTTGAATTACATCAGTTAATCCCTGCCATCCAAAAAATTCTGTTAAGTATTTTTTTTTTCTGTTTTTTTAATTATTTTACTATCAGTTTAAATTTTATTCCCCACTGCATCCCACCTTACCACTTTTTCCTTTCCAGCTTTTAATTTTTATTATCTCTCTTCTTATCCTCTCCTTCTAAAATTATTTTTTAATTTAATAATTAAATAAATTTAATTATTAATACTAAATTAATATTATAAGTTTTATATTAAAAATAAAATATATATTATATCTAAATTTTCATTCCACCTCACCACTTTTCTCTCCCATTTTTTTTTTAATTTTTTCTCTTCTTACCCCCTCTCTCTAAATTATTTTTTAATTTAATAATCAAATAAATTAAATTATTAATATTAAATTTTATTATAAGTTTTATATTAAAAATAAAATATATATATTTACATTTTCATTCCACTCATCCCATCTCACTACTTTTCCCTCCTAAATTTTTATTTTTATTTTTTCTCTTCTTACCCCACTCTTTCTAAAATTATTTTTTAATTTAGTAATCAAATAAATAAATAAAGTTATTACTATTAAATTAATATTATAAATCTTACATTAAAAATAAAATATATTTTAAATTTATAAATTTTCATTCCCCCCATCCCACCTCACCACTTTTTCTTCCTAAATTTTTATTTTTATTTTCTCGCTTCTTATTCCCCTCACCCCTAAATTATTATTTAATTTAATAATCAAATAAAATCATAATCTAATTACTTTGGAGTGAGGTTTGCTACTGGAAGGGTGGCGGCGACTTGAGAATAATGGGAGGAGGGAGGTGGTGCACTGGGTGGGGCGGCATCTTTGATATCTAATTTTAAGGTGGGGGCTGATTTTAGGTAAAGGAGGGAGATGATTTTAGGGCGGTGGATATAGTGGGGGTTGGGTGGAGATGGTGGGGGTTGGTTTTGGGTGGAGGAGGGCCGGTGGGTTTTAGGAAGAAAGGAAAATAAAAATTAAGGGAAAATAAAAATAAAAATATAATTTTTTAATGTGAAATTTATAATAGTGTAAAGATATATTTACCTCTAAAAGGTTAATTCTAACAGAATTTTTTGGACAACTGAAACTAATTGAGATAATTCAAAAATATTAGGGACAATATAGATAATTTATGAAAAATGTAGGGGCTAAAGTGTTATTTTCCCTTAAATAATTCCTATATAAGACGTGAACTGTGAAACGAGATCCTCGCAAGAGTGATGGGTGGCATAGCAGAAAATTGGAAAGCGCTGAGTGGCGAGAAGAATTGGGAGGGTTTATTGGACCCTCTCGATACTAATCTCCGCCAATACATTATTCATTATGGTGAAAGAGTTCAAGCTATTTATGACTCCTTTAATGGCGAGAAGGCTACTAAGATGTATGGGTTCTCCTATTATCCACCAGAGGAATTGTTCTCCAATATTGGCTTGGAAAAGGGGAATCCATACAAGTATTCTGTGACTAACTATTTCTATGCAATGTCAGATGTCCCATTCGGTGACTGGCTTATCGCTGACCAATCTGCTTGGATTGGTTATGTGGCCGTGGCTACAGACGAGGGTAAGCAAGTGTTAGGAAGGAGAGACATTTTAATATCTTGGAGAGGTACTCAGGGTGCAGCTGAGTGGTTCAAAGATTTCCAATTCCTTTTAGTCCCAGCTTCAGATATATTTGGGCATACCCTTATTCCTCCCATGGTTGAACATGGCTTTCTTTCCATCTACAAAACATCAGACTCAAGTACCACGTACACTAAGTCTAGTGCCAGGGAGCAGGTAGTTTTTCATTTTTGAGATCTTATTAAACATAAATAAAGACTCAAATGCTCTAGTCAGGTCAACCGCACGTTAAAAATATTTAAATTTGAAGCTACAACTTATTGAGTATCTTAATTTCTCCTTGTCTAAAGCCCTACAATGTTGTATAACTTCAAAAATATTTTTTTTCCTTTTACTTTAATATTAATATCGGACTTTCATTTAATATTAATATTAACTTTAATATTAATATTAACTTCAAAAATATTTTTTTTCCTTTTACTTTAATATTAATATCGGACTTTCATTTAACAATTTAAAATTTTTGGTTGAAGAATTCAATAATGTAGTATTCAAGTCAAGTCATGTATTCAAATTCTTATGTCTCTTTTTTCATGTAATTTCTTGATTTAGTCTCAATCATGATCTTTTGGTCTCTATTTCAATGTCTCTGACAAGAAATTAAAACTATAATTCTTATTGATATGAGTCTTGCGAAGACACTATTTGTATATGAACATGACTAAAATAAAGAAAATAAATCAAATACATATTATTAAATAACTTTGAGAATATTTTACTAATTATGATTTGATTGAAGTATTAATTGTTTTTTATTTCTTGTTTAGTAATTCACTTTTTTAAATATGCTTATGATATTAAGAATAAATCATAATTTTTATCATCCTTTCTCAAGTTGGTGATGGAAAGCTTTTCGAAACCCAAGTTGATATTGTAAATCTTAACAGCAAGTTTTTGTGTGATTTTATTTTAAGATTTTCTTATGATCTAGTTATGGAGGCTTTCTAGTGATTTTGTCATAATGTTTTCCTATAATCTCCTATTTTTTTCTAAAGTTGTTAACGTTGTTAAGTTTATCACTAAATGAGCAATATTCTAAAGTTGTTAAGTTCTTGTATGAGTAGGTTTTGGATATTGTTAGGACACTGGTTGATAAATACAAGGACGAGGAAATCAGTATAACTGTAACAGGCCACAGCCTGGGCTCAGCTCTTGCGACACTGAATGCAGCTGACATCGTTGCCAATGGATATAACAAACCCACAGGCTCAGACACCGGATGCATGGTCACAGCATTTGTGTTTGCTAGCCCCCACGTTGGAGACATTAACTTTAAGATTGCATTTGAAGGACTCAAAAATCTTCATCTCTTGCGCATGAAAAACGCCAACGACATTGTGCCTCTTCTTCCACCTTTGGGCTACTTTGACGTGGGAAAAGAGTTAAAATTTGACACTAATAAATCGTCGTACGCAAAGAGTCTTTTACCTCCTTCGTCTCTCACATCAGTTTGGCATAATTTAGAGAATTATTTGCATGCAGTTGCAGGGACACAAGGGAATGATGAATTTAATTTGGTGGTTGATCGCGACATTGCACTTGTGAACAAAGGATTAGATCTTTTGAAGACTGAACATGGGTTGCCAGCTAATTGGTGGACGGTGAAGAATAAGGGCATGGTTCAATTGGAGAATGGATCTTGGAAGCTGGAGGAATATGTTCCAGATCCTCCCAGTACTACTAAATCGTTCTAGCTGGGCAAACATATAATTATTTATGAAGTTTGCCAATAATTAAGACTAATAACATGTGTGAAGGTAATAAGTACCTCCTCTAATGGTTCAGTGGAGGTCATGCTCTGTTTATTTTCATTTAGTGTGTTGCTTGTTTTGTCAATAATGGGACAGGACTAGGTCGCTGGTGCAACCTCTGCTTCTCAAGTCGGTTAGTAGGTCGAGTGACTCGAGTCCAGTTTGCCAATTATGTTTGTATTCTATTATTGAGAATAAAACTTATGTGTTCTTTAAGAAGATTGGTAATCTATTTAATAAAATTTTATCATATATGCATCTATTTTAAAATAAACTAATCCCATTAAAGATGCTAAAATGTATGTTAAAATTTTACCCAATAATTTTGTCGAGACCATCTTGCCAATTTTTTTTTTTTTTCTAAAAGTTTTTGAATGTATTTTATAAAGTTGTAACTCTTGCAATTAACTAAGAGCATCACTAGTATTAGGATATATGTAGAGATATTACCGCCGGAAAAATATTATTTCCACGTCACACTAGTACATCATCAAGAATTGAAAAAAAAAAAAAAACAATCTATTGCTCCCTTAAGTTTCTTTAAATGTACTACTTTTCCCCTTAGTTGTTAAAACTACCTATTAACCCTTTTAGGTAGTTTTTAAGGGGGGAAAATAGTATTCAAAGATGACTAATTACTTCCTATAAAAAGGTAATGGATAATTTAAAAGGAAAAGAAATAGGAATATATATATGAAAAATTTAGGAGGTGAATAATGGTTTTCCCTCAATAATTTTCTTCTTATCTTTTTCTAATAAAAAAAATGTTTCATTGTAATAGAAGCGAATTATAGCAAAAATTAAAATTATGGCTACAATATTTTTATATAGTTATAGTTAAAGACAGTCATTATATGTCACCTTATATTTTACAGTAATGTTGAAGTAATGGCATTGGAGCCTTCATCGTTATTAGTTTTTATTCATCATTGTTATCCCTTTCTGTAGTAGTGCAGTGGCGGAGATAAAAAAAGTTTGGGGGGTTTTTTGTTCAAGTATTTATTGCTTGTTTCTCAAAACCAAGATCTGATACTCAATAGTTTAGTATATAATTTACTCGTGCTATTTAATTATAATATTTACCGTTGTCTTAACTTGCTTAAGGAAACAAATGAATAACATATTCTTTACCTTTTCACAATAGTTAGTTTGCAAATAGTAATTAAACGTCGGTGTAGTGAAAAAGGATATCATGCAGTTGGACAATCACAATCATGATATGACAAAATTGGATTTTAGTAGACTTGTTTATATATATTGCACCTTAGAAAGGGTCCCAATAAACATATGCTCTCCCTCAGAGTGCCTACTCAACAATCAAAATTGGATATGACAAATTGGAGCCCACTGATAACAAGTCTTATCTTATCGGCATTTGCGAAAAGGTTCAAACAAACGCTAAAGGTCAGATCAAATTATAATCAACGGGAAATTTTCGATCTTAACTCCTTTTATTAATAATTAATTTTGACCTTAGTCAACATTTCTATACTTTATTAATCACACCCACAAAATTTTACCCATTTTGCCTTTATTATAAAATTGAAAGCTTTTTCTTTCTCTTGCAAAATCTCTCTTTCAACACTCTCTCAAAATCTTCAGGCGGGATTTATTCAAAAACTTATAATGTGACTTCAAAATCATTCACATTTTGGAGATTAAAAATAAAATAATTAATATTAAAATTTTAAAAAAAATTGGTTAGTTTTTACTGTTAATATTATTTTGTTATATTTTTTGTATTTTCTTATTCTATTAGTTTAAATATTTGAATTTAATATTAAGGAGGTAAAAATAAGGTTAAAAATGAATATAAAAAATTTAAAATGATGAAACATGATAAAAAATAACCAAATTTGGTGAAAACAAATATGTCCAACCCGTGGCACATGCACCAGACATAAAGCACCATGTAACGCGCATAACGGATCGCTGCGCTACACGCATGGCACAACAATGCACAATGCAATTTAATAATTTTTACTTTATTTTTTGAATTTATATTTTATTTTTTATTAAATTTTGTTAAATGTAATTTTTAATTTGATTTAAATAATTATTTAACTTTGTCCTTTTTTATTTTTTGTATTTAATTTATTTTTATTAATTTTTTATTTTATGTATTAAATTTTCTTTTATTTCATATTTTTTATTTTTCAATTTTAGTTATTATTTAAAATTTATTTTTTAAATTAATTTAAAGTTTTTAATTTAAAATTTTAATTTTTTGAATTTTATGTAATTGTTTCAACTATTGTATGCTTTAGAAGAATGCAAGAGAGTTCTAGTGATAATATTAAGAGATACATTAGAGTTCAAAATTTCTATATGTTAATTCTGAAAAATATAAAATACGAAGTATTATTGAGAAGAGTTTGTTGTATTATTGGAGTTGATCAGGTGCAGTATAAAGTGACTCTCAAATTTGAAATTCATTCAAATACTATAAAGTTGTGACCTATTCTACTTAAAAATAATGACAACATGATTTTTTAGTTAAACTTGTGAAAAAAAAAAGGTACGACACCTCTATTTGTAACATTGGATGTTTGAGTTCCAGTATGTGAAAATAATGTAAAAGGTCCCCTCGAGCAGAAACAAGTCTACCATAATCAATTCAAGTCCATAAGTAGTAGCAACCAAGTAAGTAGTATAGCCTAAACAATTTCAACCATTTTTGCCAAACCCTCTAAATGATTATCATTGTTCTCCTTCAATGTTTAACAAAGAACTAACTCACACATATTATAATAATAAGATATATAGAAATGTTTACATTGATGTTGGTATTGAAGTTGGTATAAATGTTGGTTATAATATTGGCAATGATGGTTGTTATGATGTTGGTAATGATAATGAAAATGATGATGAAAATGACAATGTTTATGAAAAAAATGATCATGGTAACACTGTTCGTTAAGATATTGGTAATGACGATGAAAATGATGATGGAAATGGGATTGATAATACGGTAATGATGTTGGTTATGATGATGAAAATGTTGATGATTATATAATGGAAACCAATGGATTGAATGATATACTGGAGGACGGACCATTTTATATTTCTAAAACATTTGTTTATGGGTTGCATGATGAATATATCTCGTATGCAAGAAAAGATAGAGTTCAAGTAGAAAAATCATTTTAGTTTATTCCTCCGATACCACTATTTAACTTGAACAGGTACAAAAAGGTATCGTGTACTAGAATTAGACATGTGTTTGTAGGAAGTTATATAATAGTAAATATGAAATTCATAAGGTTATAAGCATGCTAGCACTTAAAGGCAATTGGAGCTTCAAAGTTCATAAGTCCACTATAGATCGTTTTTAGGTACAATGTGATGATGAAAGATACAAATGGTGATTACATGCAGTGTCAATGGAAGGGCGATAGTTCTTCATTGTAATGTAAGTATATGCAGAGCACACTTATATTTTAGATCGATTACAAAATGGTCATTGGTAAGCCAAAAGCCGTATTATTTGTAAAGTAATAAAAAATAAGTTTGCATTGGTCAATAAAAATTTAGACTAAAGAAAATTCAAGCAAGCATATTTGAAGAATTTTATGTTAAGATAATGTATACTATAACTTACAAGCTAAGCAGGATGTATTAAGACTGATAAGAGATGCTTTAAAAAATTTGTTCAGATTGCTTCCTGCATATAACTATATGTTACAACATCAAAATCTAAATAATAATCACTTTATGTATTTTTTATGGTATTGGAACCCTCCATCAGAGGTTTACAATTATTTAGCTGATCAGTGATTGCAGTTGATAGAACATTTTTTTAAAGATGTCTATCTTTGTGCAATTTTTTGTGATAGTATATAAAGATGGAAACAATTAAATATTTTCATTCACATGACTAAGAAATAATGCTTCTTGGATGTGGTTTATAATCAAACTGTCAGGAGTAATTGGTGACTATTAAAATCTAGTTTTGTATTTGATTAACGTCAGTATTGAAAGGTATATTCATGGTGTGTTTCATCATGTATATAATGGGTTTTGCATCTTCATTTAAAGGATAATTTAGTGACAAAATACAAATTAACTATAGAAAAATCTTTAAAAATGAGAAAATGAAAGGGGGGCGGGGGTTACTTGCTTGCTTAGTTTATGGTGTTAGGGCATATCTTCTTTTAGATTTTCAGCGTTAAATGAATAGGATACGGAAGATGAGATTTGATGTAACTAAGTTTTTAGAGGAGGATGTTGGTACAAAAAAATGGGCTTGATCAGTTAGTGCTTTTAGAAAATATGACATTATAATCATTAATATCGTAGAGAGTATTAATAAAATTGCAAAAGATGCAAGAAAGCTTGTTGTGACCAATTTAGTTGAATGGATATGAGAGCTAATGCGACAGTGGTTTTATAATAAATCGAAGGTGGCATAATGTATGACGACTATATTGATGACTTAAGAAAATTGCAAAGTGATAAAACATAATAACAAATCTAATAGAATTGCAATTTATCGAGTAGATAGCTCACGACTTATCATAGAGGACAGAGGTAGGGATAGAATAGTGGACATTTCCACTAAGACATGTAGCTGTTGAAAATTTAAATTTTGCAACTAACTTGTCTCTATGATTTGCTATATACATACCTATGAGATTTGTGCACAAGAGTTTTTGTTCAACTTATTACACGATTGAGTCTTTAGTTTATACCTTTAGAGAGTCAGTACTTCTGGTTGGCCATCTGTTAGATTGGATGGTCATATACAAGTCAAGAAATATTGACATCTAGCTTTCAATAGCACGTAGTTAAGTAAGCAATCATATGACGAATCAAATTTTTTCTTAAGGGGAAGAACCATAAAAAAATGTTTATAGTCATTGTAGACAAAATGGATATAACTAATAAATATCTCGAAACTTTATTGCTTTATGTAGCAGTTGATGTATGTTTCTTTATAAAATTAAAATTTATACTTAATCTTGAATTTCACTATATAATTATTAGCTTAATTTGTTATTTTTTCTTTGTTTTAAGACTCGTAAGAGCTAGAAGGAATGAATTGGATGCCAAGGCACAATTCCCACATCAATTTCATGAGATTAAGAGTTTCATATGTGATTTATAAACTATTTTTGTCATTGGGACCTATAGTTATTTTATTGTATTAGACTTTTGAGCTTGAATTTCTATTATGCTATTTTGGGTACTTAATGTGATAATGTTATTAATTTTGTCCTAGGCATTTAGAAAATTGTTGAATATAGATATATTTTTCATTTGATGTTGATAGCTTTGAGTTGTAGATAAGTTATGAAAAGTTTGAAAGTATAGTACCATCTATTAAAGTTTATTGAAGTTTTAATATTTGTAAATTTGAGGTTTGAGATGTTCAAAAAATAGGAGACTCTACCAAAAGTTTGGTAGAATTTCTACTATAATGAGAGTTTATAAATATTCACAGGATATTACTTGAGATTTAAAATTTCATTTTACATATTATATGGCTCTATACGTGCCATTGTATTTTTAAACCACACAGTTTATATTGAGGTATATTATCTTTCAAATGAATAATTTAAAAAGGCAATGTATCTGCATTCACTTTTCCCATTAACTAATTAAATCTACATCTCTAAAGATAAAATGATTTGGTAGTACTCAGAAGTGTAATAAAATCTTCAATCGCTTTATGGTGATTCCATTGAAGCTAAAATCATACAGTGTAATTCTCCTTTAAACAAAATCGTCATTTGCCGTAAATTAATGTTCTTGATTTTAATTCAATGGAATATATACCTATACAAACCATTGTTGTTTTATTATGAATTTGTTATATTCTTAACAATAAAAGTTATTACTTAACTTTCACTACCTTATTAACTGCGGCCCCATTTTACCACTAACTAAATCATTCTTTATTGTTTGTGCATATAACAACAATGCAACATTCCATTGGATCTCAGCTACTAAATGACTATGTGTTTAGAACATTTATCTAATGTACTTCTAAAAACAAATATATGACATTAAACTCATTAATATGCTACAAAGCCTGGAATAATGTATGTAAGAGCTGGCTAATAAAGAACTCATATAAAATAAAATGTTCTTACCGAATCATCAAGCTAGTGACACAAAAGCTTGTTAAACTAATTTCTATTAGCATCGAGCCCATTTAAAGAAACACGTAACCGTGGGTCATTATTATTTATTCAATCTTAAAGTTCATTTAGTTCTGCTTCATTTATAGGAATAATTCGCTCGTGTAAGTCAACTGTGGCTTCTACTTCCAATTTGCCTTTTTTTTCTCTTCATATGTTTTCAAAGAGGATTAGTTTAAAGAATGTGTTTAACATATGCAGACTTGTACTGGGACCCATACATACTCATCCCTTGTGCAGCAGTATTGGGTATAATTTGAACACTCCCAGAGCTTTTAGTTGCATGTTGCATGTCTGACTGTGACTAATTCTAATAATTAATCACATGAGTTTGTGTTTGAATGTCATTATCCATGCATTGTCGCCTCTAAAACAAAATAACACCAATCAATATATTAACTTGTTAACTTTGTATCAAATCAAATTTATATATAAAACATACCATTGTTTAATTTGTATTATCGGAGAGCTTTATTTTGTCATTGTCCATCATGATCATTAGCTTTTCTTTATCCTTTTCTATCTTGTTCGTTAGCTTTATTTTCATAACTTGCATCTCATCTCACAGATCATCTATCTTTTTTTTTCTAGAATATTGTTTCCCAATAATATGTCCAACTCAATCTATACATAAGTAATTATAATAACCTTGATAATCTAATACTTATCAACATCATATAGTGAATCAAAGAAAAAGATTAAATTATTGTACCGTTGGTCAAGACACTTGCAAGGCTTCGAATGGATAGTCATATTGAACATCTATATCATCTATAGGATCGATGAACTGGATGTTTGACTTTGTAATATACTTGAGTAAGAGAGCCCTCCCCATCCTCCCAATGCAATGGGTAATTTTGCTATTGTGCAACAATTATCATTCTTCTCATGTTTGTGGGGCACCAACTTCATATATACTTTCAAAACCTACACAAAATTTTAGATTTATTAACTATTAACAAGAAGCAAAATTTCCCACGAAATATGTATATATTTTTTTTTATTCTAGGTAAAAACATGCAAAAACTTTATCTTTTTAAAAGATAATGTGTCAATGTTTACATACAATGGGAGGCCCTTGTTAGACTAATTTAGTGTTAACATGTTTAGAGTATATACATGTGATCATGTACATATAAAAATAAATAAAATACACGTATCATATAGTGATTAAGCAGTGAAATTAAGCATGTAATCAACATGTACACATGTAACTTATATCACTAATCACATAAGATTCCAGAAAACATAACTTTGAAGAACTTCGGTGAAGATTTCAATTTCGGATTCTTCCTAGCTCCAACCTTGAGCTCACCTTGAAGTAAATTATTGTACAATTCTAGTTCACAATAATCCAGTGAGATTGTGAAGCTAGAATAACACCAACTGAATTTTCAGTACCGAGTTTTTGTTTCTTAAAAAAAAAAAGAGTTGATTTTTTTTCTCTCAAGTTCTTCTCACAACCCTTTATTCAAAGAAACACTTTTCAAAACGAAACTTTATCTTAATCCCCCTCAATCCCACATTTTTGTTTTACCTATTGTTAATCAAAATCCATTCCTACCATATAGATTAACATCGTCAAATCTCCATATGCCTGACTGTAAGCTTATCTCTAAATTGTATTTTAATAAATAATATTTACAAACACTTTTGTGATATTATTTATCTATAGGATTAAACTCTTTTTCCAAAAATGACTACTTATAGCCATAAGACTTTCTGAAATACAATATTAGAGCATTATGATATATTAATCACCAAAATGAGCTGATGGATTCTATATCTATGCACACTGGACTCCATGAGTATTAGACTATACCCAGCAACATTTAATGGTTAGACTATGAAAGGCTTCTAATATGTGTGAAACTAAAATATAGTGGATCACTCACAAGCCTACCATAGCACTCAGGTCAAATGACCACGATACTATTTAACTCAAAAAATACTCAATTGACGGCTTTATGGGATGTCTATTGACGGTTTTTGTGAGTCTGTTCAGTACTCACTCCCAGATATAGACATACACTGATCTATATGTTATAAGATCTTCAGTGATAGATCCACACTAGTGAAGATAAATTAGGAACATATTATTTGAGAACATATTTGTATAGTGTAATCTTTCTAGCACCATTTATAACTCTTTGAAACTATGTCATTACTAATATATTCTCAAACCTTTATCCCATTTCAGATAAGGCTCTAACTGTTTATATTTTGCTGACTTTTATAACCTGCTTGTTGGATATTGAGTGTGTGATATACGAGTGTATACGTAATTTCAAAAATTACGTATGCGCAACGGAAGCATATTACAAATACACTCATTTTAACAATTAACCACATATATCACATATATGAACAAGTATAACTATTATAAAAAATATAAACATGATGAACAATTGTATTATAACATAATGTAAAATACTCACCTAATGAATGTAGCTTTACAAAATCTTCAAGTCTTTCACCAATCCATGTGAATAGCTCACCTTGAAGTGTATTGTTGAACAATTCTAGTCCATAACTTTTGGTGGGATTATGGAGGTAGAATGGTAGCTTAGTTTTAGAATTTTCAGCAACTTGTATTCAAACTCTTTTGAATACAAGTTTGTTTCTTAAATGGAGATGGTAAATATGTTCTATACAACTCTTGTATAATCCTTAGAAATAATTTCTACAAGATTAATATAGTGAACAACTCTTGTCATAATTATTAATCTCTTTCTCCATTTACTTTTGTTCATTATAATCCATCCATGAAAAAAGAAGATAAAGAGAAGTTGTTCATTTTTCAACACTTGAAAAATGAACAAAACCCAAAATTCTCTTTTACCACTTTTCTTTTAACCTTGTCGAATTCTCTCTACACAATTGAATGAATAAATTCAATTGTTAGCCAAAATTCATTTTTGTTTATTCAACACTTTGATTAAACAAAAGGAAGTGCTCCACCAATTTTATTGTTGGTCTCCCACTTAAAATTAATTTAACCAAGCACTAGAATAATGGCCAACAAAAGGAAGTGCTCCACCAATTTTATTGTTAGTCTCCCACTTAAAATTAATTTAACAAAGCACTAGAATAATGGCCACCTAAATTAATCTTTACGTAACAAATATAATTACTTTAATTATAATGGATAATTAAATGGCTAACATCTAGTCCCCTCATTGTATTAAAATACAATGCCATGATCTATAATATTGTAATATTATCTAATAATATAATAATATATAATTTAATTATTCAAAATAATTTTGAATAATTACTTTTTACATTACTAATTTTTACTACCAAGGTTAAATGGTAAAATGGTAAAATCAAATCATAGAACAAATTTTGCAATTTGTCAATATTCTATTAATTAACAACTCTTGTTAATTAATTAAGTGATTCATTTAACAATTAAGTCTTGACAAATGCACATTCTGAGAGATCCCGAAATAATTATTCTATTTTGTTGAAATATATTGAATTGAATTAATTCAATCCAATCCACTACCCCAGTACACAACAAGTACACTTTATATTGTGAGACTCTCTAGGCCCACACCTAATTTGTCATATGAAGCTCCTTCATACGTCCGTTAACGATGCCCTACACACACATTATGGATATTACAAATTAGCATGTTAGACCATGCAAGTTGAGGTTATTGCATATTCGTATAATCCTTTCATCATTTATATCCTTGAAGAGTAGAGATATTGATCATCATCGTCAAATCTCTATTTGCTCAACCATAAACTTATCTCCAGATTTATATTTCATTAAACAATATCCACAACCACTTTGTGATATTATTTATTCCTCCGGAATATATTTTCCAAGGTTTATGCTTGCGGCCACAAGACGTTCTGAAATATAATCTCAGAGCATCAGGATATACAACCCACTCATATGAGTTGATGGATCTCATATCTACACACACCGAACTCTATGAGCATCGGACCATACCCAACGATACCCAGCGGTCAGACCATGAAAGGTTTTTGACATATGTGGAACCAAAGCATGGTGGATGATCACTCACAAGCCCACCGTGGAGCTCAGGTCAAAAAATCACAAATACTACTCAATTCAGAAAACCTTCTATTGACGGCTTTATGAGATGTCTATTGGATGTCTTCGTAAATTTGTTTAATATTCAGTCCTTACTGAATACCTACATCTCTATATGAGCTTCCTACTAAGTTCATGGTTTACTAAGACTAACCATCTGGACCATCCAAATATAGACATACACTAATCTATATTAATGGGTTCCACTGATAGACCCGCGTCGATGAAATTAGATCAGGAACATTGTGTTTGAGAACATAATTGCATAATGACATTTTTTAGCAACATCTGCAACCCTTTGCAGCTATATTATTACTAATATATTCTCAGGTCATTGTCCTATTTCAGACAAGGCTCTAACTCCTTAGAGTTTGCTAACTTTTATAAACTTACTAACTCTTAGTATCACTAATTCTTAGTGCTTATAACTATTATTGTTTCTAACTCTTAGCACTGGTCTAAACTCATTTAGACTAGATCTGAACTTGTTCAGATCATACAATGTCTAAAATATTACAAGCATTTTACCATTTAATAATAAATAATATTAACGATTTTATTAGAAATAATAATTATATAAATACTATCATTATATATTTATACATTATGGGATGACACATAAGCAGAAATCTCAATAACTTCCACTTGCTCTAGTGCCATTCATGATGGTGTCTCATATCCATTGACTTTACGTGTTTCTTAAAACACTTTTAAGAGTTAAGGCTTTAGAGAGCGGATCCGCTATAATCTATAAGGATGTTTTCCTACATTTTCTTATACATCTCCATTAGCCAAGATATTTTTAATTATATAGTATCTTGGTTTGAGCAGTTATCCCGTTAACGTTGCATTATAGTTTGATAGGATTCATTGAGCTTAGAACTTATTCTGAGCTCCGCAACTAATTTGAATATCCATAAAAATTCCTTTGCAAGCTATTCAAGCTGCAACAAGTTCTATTTTTACAGTAGAACCATATGTGGACATTTGAATTTTCACTTATTCTATAAGTTGTGGTACCGTTGAGAAAAAGCATGTAATTAGATGCAGATTCACCTATTATTCGGATCAAACTAGAAGTCTGATTCTATATATTCTCTTATTTGTAAGAAACTTGCTCCATAATTAGAAACTTATCCTTCATACTTCTTAGGTATAACTTGGATATGTTTCACGACTATTTAATGGTCGTTACCTAGATCAAACTGATGCTGGCTCATAACTCTTACAGCCATCATAATATAGGTCTCATACATAACATGGTATACATCAAGCTACCTCTAGCTGATGTATATTAAATGTTAGACGCTCTAACCTTTTCATTTTCTACTTGAGGACTCTTCCTTTTAGAAATATGAACTATTTTATAATTATTAAAATTGTACCTTTTCAGGACTTAGTATATGTATGGAGATTTGGAGAGTCCTATCTACTTCCTAACTTTATCTGTATAACGCCATATACCTGGTATATATAAGAAGCTTTTACCAAATCTTTTATAAAGATGTTCTTACTCAGTTAACTCTTAACTGATTGACTTGCAACATACCATTGTCGTTGTGATTGACGATGAGTATGTTTTTATATATAAAGGACTAGAAAGATAATTATGCTCTCACTACCTCTTTGGAACACACATGCTTTCTCTTCGTTCTTAATGAAATCAAATTATCTGATTACCTCATTAAAATTAAGAGTTTAGCATACTACAATATCCAATAAAAATTTGAATTAACTTTAGCATGTATATTAGTGAAAGGTTTTCTCATAATTGATCCTAGACTGTTGAGGGTAACCTTTTACATCAATGGGGCTTATAAAGATTCTTACTTACTTTTGGATCCACACTTCCTTGTGTAAACTCTTTTACAACTAATAAGAACAATTCCTATATTAATCACAATCAAGTCCTAAACTTGATTGTCATGCTTAAAGATAATTTTGAATTTCCTGGCATATTGTCAATTTTCTTAAACGATGTCTAATATTGTTTAACTATAAGTCATAAGATCATTTTTTTTCAACTAAGAAAAATATCAAAAACACCTTTTAGGTATCTAATATACCTAACAGGTAGTCTTCATATCTTTATATGACCTACGGGAAAGTATGTTAAAGATATTTTACTCAATTAATTTTTAGGTTCTATTTTCGATTCATAAAACTGATATCCCATGGAACATTTGGGATATCCTTTGAACCAATACTTGTACCCGTTGGGTCTAAGTATATACTATTACACAACCCTTATACAAATAGAATAACCCTAGATCTTAACATACTTAAGATTCTCTTTCCTTCTAGTCCATATCTTATATGTAGTAGACAGAACAATTTATAATGGAACTTTATTCAATAGATGAGTAATAGTTTCTAGAGCATAACCTTTTAGATATTTTAAAAGATTAAAAAAGCTTAGTATCGAACAAACTATATCTAATAAAGTTTGATTTCTCTATACTTCAAAACATATTTATGTTAATGAGTATTTAGAGAACTATATTGAGCTAGAATCTCATTCTCTTTTAAATAATTCGTGAATTTACTGCTTATGTATAAACAATCTCGTTTTAATCAAAAGTGTTTAACATACTTCTACGTTTATTTCATTTACTTCTAGTCGAAATTCTTTGAACACTTCAAAATAGTTGACCTATGTTTTTCTAGAAACATATGTCTGTATCGTGACAAATCACGATAAAGATATCGAAGTATTGAAACTTACCAGTGGCAGTATAATTCATTAGATCATATACATCACTATGTATTAATTTTAATAAATTAGTGGCTCGATGTCCAGCATCAACAAAAGGATTTAGTCAACTTCCCTTGAATAGGGGATTCAGAAACTGGATAAGGTATTACAGTCAGGTCAAGTATTTGACCATCCTTAACTAGACAGGATAGTCATCTTATGGCTACTTAACCTAATCAGTTATGCCACAATTCGTCATTATTCAAAGTTTTCGAACTATTATTTGTTTTGTTCACTGAGACATTTGTATGCACTACTCGTTGTATGTTATATAAAGGCCATTTAATTGACTGACATTCAGTTAGTAAAATATTATCGTTATCATATAAACATGAGGAACTATTCTTAATGTATGTATGATAACCCTCTCTGTCTAACACAGAGAGCAATATATTTTGCCTAATTATTCGTGGCACAAAATAATAACAATACAACATAAGACTTTTACTAGAATGGAGAAGTGACTTAAGAGTCCTAACAACTACCATGTACAGGTAATCTCTATTTCCTATGTGCAGCTGTACTTCTCATTTCATCATTTTCTAGTATTGCTTAAAATTATGCAACAACTTGCAGATGTAAGAAGGATGGACGATATCTCATATCCCTACACTTCTACATATTATTTGCATATGAAATGTCAATTATCGGTAAACAGGTCTCTAAGAGTTTTATCCTTTCTAAGCTAAGGTTTCTTAAATAGTAACTCTTATTATTTAAATCTTCTTAATAATAGAAACACTTTCCATTTTTAATAATTCTCTATATTTGTTTTAAATATATAAAATAAAATTCAGATGAAGCATTATACTATTTGTACATCTCATGTGCATATGCTCCCACTGATGATCATTAGATAGGTTAGGATCAATAATTTAAAATATAATTTGACTTTCAAATTATTCTTAATCATTTTCTGATAATCTACCGTCTCTTCTCAAGAGACATTATCAGAAACACCTCTTGTATTATCTATTGATCTATTATATATCTATATTTATATTTTATTAATCTAGAACAATTCTTAGATTATAAGCAAGCCTTAATGTTTATCGGTACCTTATAGATTATGTGCTTAATCAAGTATAGTAATGGGTTGCTCATAGTCTTCTTATATCTATAAGTTACTAATCTTATCACTATAAGATAAAATTGGAGATGTTTAGCAAAATATTTCTAATCGTTAATAAATAATGCTTTAGATTATGGATATAATTTTTATACATTTTTTAATTTAAAGACGCCCTCTCATTACTTTACATAATTCTCTAAATCTCTCAAAAGAAAAAACGACAGTTTGATCTTTTAAACTGTACAGTGGAAAGTGGATCCCATTGGCATTTTATTCCAGCTACACACTTTAGCGATCTTGACCTTTGTAAACCCAAAAGGTAGATAACTCTTACCAATTGTATCTCACAACACTCTTTCTTCTGATCCTAAATACACATTATTCGCACACTTTAACGATCTTAGATAATTGTATTTTACATTAACTTGTCAATCATCAAATATATGTTACCGATACTACTCCCACACTTTAGCGATCTAAGATAGTATTTTCGTATATATTTATCTCATCTCATGTTTAACCAGCATAACCCGAATCACCCCGACCAATCCCTCACACTTTAGCGATATTGGGAATGACCAAAAATGACCTGTCTAATATCGTATTAACAAAGAGGATCATTGTATAATATTATCTCATAATATGATACTTACTGAATCTGATTAAGAGAAATTTAAATTTAAATTATTATTTTATCAATTAATATATTTTAAATTAATAATAATAATAATAACTTTTCGCATCTCATACGAATCTAATTCACAATTAAAAAATTTATTTATGTAAGCACAACTAACCCTCACCAATAGGGCTCCCATTGTGATTAACTACGTAAACAAATCATTTGTAATTTTAATACAATAATATAACACTTATAATTGAATTAAATATTTTTTATTTGCAAAAATTGCAAATAAAAGTATTATGTTTGGAATGATCAGCGTTAAAAACTGAAGGTTCTAATATTATAAAATATAATGCAAAAAAAAAAATTAAAAAAAATATTTTTTTTGGCCGAGCGCCGTGGCACTCAAGTTAGAACCTCCATGTCGTAGAGCCCAAATTTGGGTGCCGCAACGCTAGACCCTGTAACAGTGTTTCAACCTTTCGGACACTGTTTTTCACCCCAAATTTTTATTATCTTCTCTTGGGTATCATTTCCAAACATCATCATGCTTCAATTCTAAACACTAACATGTTCAAGAATACAACAATATGTTCATCATCAAGCTTAAATATCAAACATCACCATGTTCAAATTTAAACATCATCAAGTTGTTTAAATATACAACATCTCCATGTAAACATATTCAACAACAAGAATTATCACATACTCAATATAGCATGCTCTGATACAATTTGTTAGATATTTAGTGTATGATATACGAGTGTATACGTAATTTTAAAAATTACATATACGCAGCGAAGCATGTTACAAATACACTCATTTTAACAATTAACCACATATATCACATATATGAACAAGTATAACTATTATAAAAAATATAAACATGATGAACAATTGTATTATAACATAATGTAAAATACTCACCTAATGAAGGTAGTTTTACAAAATCTTCAAGTCTTTCACCAATCCATGTGAAGAGCTCACATTGAAGTGTATTGTTAAACAATTCTAGTCCATAACTTTTGGGGGGATTATGGAACTAGAATGGTAACTTAGTTTTAGAATTTTCAGCAACTGGTATTCAAACTCTTTTGAATACAAGTTTGTTTATTAAATGAAGATGGTAAATATTTTCTATACAACTCTTGTATAATCCTTAGAAACAATTTCTACAAGATTAATACAGTGAACAACTCTTGTCATAATTATTAATCTCTTTCTCTATTTATTTCTTTTCATTATAATCTATCCATGAGAGAAGAAGATGAAGAGAAGTTCTACATTTTTCAACACTTGATAAAAGAACAAAACCCAAAATTCTCTTTTACCTCTTTTCTCTTTACCTTGCCGAATTCTCTCTACATAATTGAATGAATGAATTCAATTGTTAGCCAAAATCCATTTTTGTTTATTCAACACTTTGATTAAACAAAAGGAAGTGCTCCACTAATTTTATTGTTAGTCTTCCACTTAGAATTAATTTAACCAAACACTAGAATAATGGCCACCTAAATTAATCTTTACTTAACAAATATAATTACTTTAATTATAATGGGTAATTAAATGGCCAACATCTAGGCCCTTCATTGTATTAAAATACAATTCCATAATCTATATATATTGTAATATTATCTAATAATATAATAATAATTTATAATTTAATTATTCAAAATTTTGAATAATTACTTTTTACATTACTAATTTTTACTACTAAAGTTAAATGATAAAAAGGTAAAATCAAATCATGGAACAAATTCTACAATTTGTCAATATTCTATTAATTAACAACTTTCGTTAATTAATTGAGTGATTCATTTAACAATTAAGTCTTGACAAATGCATATTCTGAGGGATCCCGAAATAATTATTCTATTTTGTTGAAATTTATTGGACTGAATTAATTCAATCCAATCCGCTACCCTAGTGCACAATGAGTACACTTTATATTGTGAGACTCTCTAGGCCCACACCTAATTTGTCATATAGAACTCCTCCATACGTCCGTGAACGATGCCCCACACACATTACGGATATTACAAATTAGCGTGTTAGACCATATAAATTGAGGTTATTGCATATTCGTATAATCCTTCCATCATTTATATCCTTGAAGAGTAGAGATATAGATCATCACCGTCAAATCTCTATTTTCTCAACTACGAACTTATCTCCAGATTTATATTTCATTAAACAATATCCACAAGCACTTTTGTGATATTGTTTATTCCTTCAAAATATATTTTTCAAGGTTTATGCTTCGGCCACAAGACTTTCTGAAATATAATCTCGGAGCATCAGGATATACAACCCACTCATATAAGCTGATGGATCCCATATCTACTCACACCGGACTCCATGAGCATCGGACCATACCCAGCAACACCCAGCGGTCAGACCATAAAAGGTTTCTGACATGTGTGAAACCAAAGCATGGTGGATCACTCACAAGCCCACCGTGGCGCTCAGGTCAAAGGACCAAAAAAACTATTCAATTCAGAAGACCTTCCATTGACGGCTTTATGAGATATCTATTAGATGTCTTCATGAGTCTGTTTAATATTCAATCCTTACTAAATACTTGCATCTCTATACGAGCTTCCTACTAAGCTCATGGTTTGCTAAGACTAACCATCTGGACTATCCAGATATAGACATACACTAATCTATATTAATAGGTTCTACCGATAGACCCGCATCGATGAAATTAGATTAGGAACATTGTATTTGAGAACATACTTGCTTAATGACATTTTCTAGCACCATCTACAACTCCTTGCAGCTATATCATTACTAATATATTTCAGGTCATTGTCCCATTTCAGACAAGACTCTAACTCCTTAGATTTCACTAACTTTTATAAACTTGCTAACTTTTATAAACTTATTAACTCTTAGTGCTTATAACTATTACCGTTGCTAACTCTTAGCACTAGTCTAAACTTATTTAGACTAGATCTGAACTCCTTCAGATCATACAATGTCTGAAAAGTTACAAGCATCTTACCATTTAATAATAAATAATATTAACAATTTGATTAGAAATAATAATTGTATAAATACTATCACTATATATTTATACAGTATGGGATGACACGTAAACACAAATCCCAACACTGCCAAACTCTTATTAATGCCAACTTTTAGCATTTATAACTCTCAGCGTTGCTAATTCTTAGTATTCATCTAAACTTCTCAAAACAAATATGAAGTCTTTCAGATCATACAATGTCTGAAACATTATAAGCATCTTACTATATATAAAATATAATTAGTGATTTAATAAAATAATAATACTAGCATAAAAATTAAACAAATATTCATATATAAAGGGATGACACTAAGCACAAATCCCAATAACTCCTATTTGCTTTAGTGTCATTCATGATGATATCGAATATCCATTAACTCCACACGTCTTTCAAATACTTTTGAAGTGAAGGCTTTAGTAAGTGGGTTCGCTATATTATTTATAGAGTCTACTCTACAAATTATTACATCTCCTCTAGTCAAGATTTCTCTAATTATATGCTATTTCTTATCCATATGCTTAGAATTTTTTGTGCTCTTTTCTCTTTAGCTTGTGAAATGGTTTCGTTGTTATTACAAAACAATGGTATAGGATCCCTTGCATTTGAAACTATTCCAAGTTCAGTGACAAATTTACATACTTATAACATTTTTTTTGCAGCTTCTAAGGCTACAAATGTTCTGCCTCTGTTGTAGAATCAGCTGTGGATAACTATTTGTTGCTCTTTCAACTAACTACAACGCCATTAAGAATAAATACATATTTAGATGTAGACTTTCTATCATCTAGATCAGAATGGAAGTCTGAATTTGTGTACCCTCTAACTTATAAATTACTTTCTCCATATATCAAAAATTTATCAATAATACTCTTAAGATATTTGAGGACATATTTCACAGCCATCTAATGGCCTTCACCTAGATCAAACTAATACCTGCTTATAATGCTTATGGTCATACTAATATCAGGTCTCATATATATAATGGCATACACCAGGCTTCTTACAGCTGATGCATATAGTATGTTAGACATTCTAACCTTTTCATCTTCACTCTGAGGGCACATCTTCATGGAAAGATTAACAATATATCTAAAAGGTATATTAACTGTCTTATAGTGACTGAAATGGTATCTTCTCAAGACATTATCTATGTATGATGCTTGGACAAGTCTTATAAACCTTCTAACTCTATCTCTATAAAATTTTATACCCAGTATATAAGAAGTCTCTCCCAAATTCTTCATGGAGAAGTTTTTACTAAGGTAACCTTTGACTGACTGTAACATACGAATATCATTTTCAATAATGAATATGTCATCTACATAAAGAACCATGAAAACTACCATGCTCCCACTACTTTTTTTTTATATACACAAGAGTCCTCTTCGTTCTTAATGAAACTAGGAGATCACCTCATCAAAACGAACATTCTAACTTCAGGAAGTCTGTTTAAGTTCATAAATAGACTTCATAAGTTTGCATACTAGACCAAAAGTTTGGCTCAATGTAAAACCTTTAGGTTGTTCTATATATATCTCTTTTTCAAGATATCCATTTAAGAATGCCATTTTTACATCTATTTGAAAATTTTCATAGTCATAATATGTAGCAATTGCCAGTAAAATGCAAATTGACATAAGCATCACTACTGGAGAGAAGATTTCCTTATAATAGATCTCAGATCGCTTAGTGTAACTGTAATATCCAATCCCTATTAGTAGTATTGGCGCCTAGATTTCGGTATAGAACAAATAAGACACCGTAGGGTTACTCAATTTTAACCCTATTAGAAATATTCCCTTTATAGTGCACGTGAGAGATATTAGACCTAATTTGATAATTTCACACTCGATCGGTACGCCGGACGACCCTAAAATATTTTTAGAATTTTTCTCTATTGGCTTGGAAAAGAAAATTCTAATTTACAACATGAATTTCCATTTAAGGGTTATGAATGGAACAAGCCTTTGTTGAAAAACATAATCCATATATTAGAGAATGGACCAATTAGAAGAAATCTCATGGATTGCCAAGTTGGAAGTTCTAGTTAGTTCTTTGAACTATTCTAACTAAATAGTTACAAATGAACTAATTACATAATTAGTTTTTAACTAATGGCAAATTAGAAGTTTTAAGTAAGTTGAAGGGCAAAATGGTAAATTGAGGGAGCACTATATATATGTTAGAAGTGTGTAGAAATTTGAAGAGAGATCAAAACCAACACTTAGCCAAAAAAAAGAGAGAAATTCGAGCTTCAAAGGGGGTGCTGCTACAGTGACTATTCAAGTTTTTTTTTCATGATTTTTCATGTGTAATCAAGCCAAATTAAGGTTACAAACCAATCTCTAAGCTCAATTGAAGTCTCTATTAGTGGAAATTCAAGAAAAAGAGGTAAGAAAAGCATCTTTTATGAGTTTGATAAGTGAGAATTCAAGAATGTGTTAATTGATGTTCTTATGTGTATTCTTGGCTTAGATTGAGTTAAATTCTAGTTTGGAGCTTGAAGGAGTCATCAATTTGAAGAAATTGGCAAGGTGAGAATTAGGGTTTTTGGTGATTTTGTTGTAGAGATTTCAATTGATTGTAATTAGGGCTTTAGAATGAAATTGGCATGATTTTGTTGTAATTGGAACAAGAAATTGAGAAAAGGAATGTGTTGGAACCTAGGGTGAAATTCTTCCACTTTAGGGAAGTGAGGAATTGATTGGTGTTGTGATTGAATTGTTGTGTGTAAATGATGCATTTTGTGAATTGAATGTATATGGTTGATGAAAAACCCAAAAATGAAGAAAATGGGACATAATTGTCCATGTTGGAAAGGTGAAGGGCAAGTATGTCCAATCAAATGATAAGGTGTTCAATAATTTTCAGGGCGCCGGATGGTGAGTTAGTTTCGATTATGGCTCCGTAACTAAAATCGGGAAGTAGTTTACCTCCGGGCTTTGTATGCCGATTAGGGCATTTAGTAGTTAAATGAGATTCTAGTGTTCGATTTGGTTCTAAATGTCATTTATGGCGCGTAGGTGAGGATAACCGAGAGCGTTAACAGGAGCAGGAATCGGGAGCGAAATTGAGCGCGGAGCGGTTGTGAGTGGAAATCTGCCATTTCTTTTACTTTTCGGTTATTATGTTTTCGCACAATGACTATGTATGTTTTATGAGCTTTCGATGCATAAACATGATTTATGATCTTAATATATTCATAGACATGCTTTTACATGATCGATTTGTGAAACAGTTTGGAAATTACTGCATTTGTTTTAAGGCCATTGGTACCCTCAGATTATAGTGGTGATGATTGTATTAGACCCGGCCGGTATATCCTGTGCACATGGGTAGGTCTTGGGGGTGTGTCACTAATTCCGGGAAGTCGGGATGTCGAGTCATGTGTGTAATATCCAATCCATATTAGTAGTATTGGCGCTTAGATTTCGGTATAGAACAAATAAGACACCGTAGGGTTACTCGATTTTAGCCCTATTAGAAATATTTTCTTTATAGTGCACGTGAGAGATATTAGACCTAATTTGGTAATTTCACACTCGATCGGTGCGCCGGACGACCTAGAATATTTTTAGAATTTTTCTCTATTGGCTTGGAAAAGAAAATTCTAATTTACTACATGCATTTCCTTTTAAGGGTTATGAATGGAACAAGCTTTTGTTGAGAAACATAATCCATATATTAGAGAATGGACCAATTAGAAGAAATCTCATGGATTGCCAAGTTGGAAGTTCTAGTTAGTTCTTTGGATTATTCTAACTAGATAGTTACAAATGAACTAATTACATAATTAGTTTTCAACTAATGGCAAATTAGTAATTTTGAGAAAGTTGAAGGGCAAAATGGTAAATAGAGGGAGGACTATAAATAGGTTGTAAGTGTGTAGAATTTTGAAGATGATCAAAAGCAAACACTTAGAACAAAAGAGAGAAAATTCGAGCTTGGAAAGGGGGGCTGCTACAGTGACCTTTCAAGTTTTGTTTTCATGAATTTTCATGTGTAATCAAGCCAAATTAAGGTTACAAACCAATCCCTAAGCTCAATTGAAGTCTCTATTAGAGGAAATTCAAGAAAAAGAGGTAAGAAAAGCATCTTTTATGAGTTTAATAAGTGAGAATTCAAGAATGTGTTAATTGACATTCTTATGTGTATTCTTGGCTTAGATTTAGTTGAATTCTTGTTTGGAGCTTGAAGGAGTCATCAATTTGAAGAAATTGGCAAGGTGAGAATTAGGGTTTTTGGTGATTTTGTTGTAGAGATTTCAATTGATTGTAATTAGGGCTTTAGAATGAAATTGGCATGATTTTGTTGTAATTGGAACAAGAAATTGAGAAAAGGAATGTGTTGAAACCTAGGGTGAAATTCTGCCACTTTAGGGAAGTTAGGAATTGAGTGGTGTTTTGATTGAATTGTTGTGTGTAAATGATGCATATTGTGAATTGAATGTATATGGTTGATGGAAAAACCCAAACAATGAAGAAAATGGGACATAATTTTCCATGTTGGAAAGGTGAAGGGCAAGTATGTCCAATCAAATTATAAGGTGTTCAATAATTTTCAGGGCGCTGGATGGTGAGTTAGTTTCGATTATAGCTCCGTAGCTAAAATCGGAAAGTAGTTTACATCCGGGCTTCGTATGCTGATTAGAGCATTTAGTAGTTAAACGAGATTCTAGTGTTCATTTTGGTTCTAAATGTCATTTATGGCGCGTAGGTGAGGATAACCGAGAGCGTTAACGGGAGCAGGAATCGGGAGCGAAATTGAGCGCGAGCGGTTGTGAGTGAAAATCTGCCATTTCTTTTACTTTTCGGTTATTATGTTTTCGTACAATGACTATGTATGTTTTATGAGCTTTCGATGCATAAACATGATTTATGATCTTGATATATTCATAGACATGCTTTTACATGATCGATTTGTGAAACAGTTTTAAAATTTCTGCATTTGTTTTAAGGCCATTGGTACCCTCAAATTATAGTGGTGATGATTGTATTAGACCCGGCCGGTATATCCCGTGCACATGGGCAAATCTTGGGTGTGTGTCACTAACTCCAGGAAGTTGGGATGTCGAGTCATGTGAGTCGCTCTATGTATACGGGATATTGTCTCGCCATATGCATGCGATGTAGGATTTTGCTGCATAGCCAGTGACATGTCTTGAGATGTCACTGTGGGTGCTGCTAGTTGAGGTGCCCCGTGACCTACTCACGTATGCGGTGCTAGTTGAGTCGCTGCGTGGGTATAGAGCTTTAGGGTTACCATTGGTACAGTTTAGAAAGAAAATGGCCGAGCGAGGATTTTACTAGTTTTCGATTTACCGATAGCATTTATGCATTTATATGCTCACAGCTGTTATTATGTTATACAGATTCTGAATATAGTTTTCCAAAGATGTAGATAAAACCCGCTCGGTAAGATTTCATTAGCATATGATATTAGAAACCGTTTTACAATTTTACATCCGTTTTAGAAGCATAATTTCTGCGTGTACTTTAGAAATTGCTATCTTTGTATAATATTCTTGTAATTGAATTCTCATTTACACTCACTGAGCTCCTTTAGCTCACTCGTTTTATGTTTTATGTTTTAAACCCCTTTCCCAGGTGCAGGTCTCGGAACGCAAGCTGCTGATTCTCCGATCGCCGAGTAGTGGGCCGAATCCAAAGATAATTTTTGTACATGTAAATGTGCTAATAGCACTCTTTACTTTATGCATAATAGTTGTAGGCATGTATATTTGTAAGTATGTGTTGAATCAAGAAGAAGAGATTTCCAGTTTATGATGATCGTTTTTACTTTTTATGATTATGCTTATTTTGTGATTTACACGAAATAATTGAGTTGTGTTGGATTTGATTTGAAAAGGACCGGAGGTCCGAATTGGTAGAATTGAGATGTGTTGAAATTAGAAGTGAAATTTCTTTGCAGGTTTATATGGATTTTCCAAAAAAAGGGAAAACTCTGTCCGTTTGTTTTTAAAACTAAGATGTCGTTTTCATGTATATTACTAGATCTTCTTAATAGTAACAAGAATTAAAAAGGGGTTCGCCTCGCGAAATTTCTTAACTTACCCAGTTAGGTTCAGAGGAACTTCAGTCGGGGTGCCCGGCAGGGCCGCTGGGATCTATAGTAGAGGGTCTCGGGTCGGGTCTTGTCAGTAACATTTTGGAGATTGTTTTCTTTTAGTTCTTAAGTAAACAAAAGAAATACTATACATTTTTTTGACTTAGATGCTTGAGCTATTTTTGTATTTTTTGTAAAAATCTCTTATGAAGAGATACTAAAATGTCTTGAAAAAGTCATGATAATTAAGGGTAGATATTTAAAATCTCTATAGGAGATACTAGGCGGTTTATGGGAGATACTTTGGGTATTATGTGATTATTGATAATGTAAGAAGATACTTAGTGATCTATATCAATAATAAGAAGTTGGATCATGGATCCTTTATGGATATAGGCAATTCTGGGCCGAACCACATATATCTTGTATTTTATTGATTGGTTTTTATTTTATTTTTATTTTTATTGGTGTGTTGATCGTTTGTGTTTTTACTTATGGTGTGAATTATGATTTTCGCTGCACATAAAATTAAAAGAGTATTAAAAATTGTAACTTAATTAATGTTATAGGAGTGTTAAACTGAAGAGTATAATTTGATATCCATAACACTATCTCTTGCATTATACGACTTTTCTTTTCTTAGCACATTTTTCTCTCGTATACTAAGATAGCTTTTTGACAAAAGTGAATTTAAAAAAGAGCATTTTAGTATAAAAAAAAAAGAGTGATAGGTTAGAAAGCATAATGCAACGCACTTCAATCTAAAGAAGTAAGATGTTTTTTTTTTTCTATTTATATAAAATTATGTAATCAAGACTAAAGCACATTCATATAGGGATATAGGGAGGTGCAAAGGACAGAAGTGCTTTTTGATTCGCTAAATGCCGTCGGACCGACGGAATTGTCCAATCCTATCTTTCCTTTCCTTTCCTTGAAATAACCCCGAGCGGGAGCGACAGGCGAAAAGAAAGGGCCTTTTTATAGATACTTAAAAAAAAAGCTAGCAACGATCCTAGATTAAGAAATTTGAGGATGACAGAAAGTCAAAAAGGGATAAGTTGCTGTAAACAGGGCATGCCACATCAGTCTTGGGCTATTTTCTTCTACTATAATTACAAAGTGGTAGCCAGCAGTTCTTTAAGCAGCAGGTTTGAGCCCATACTTTTCTTATTTTTTTTTGGTTAATTTTTAAGTCCTTAAAGATTTTTAATATTTTTTATGAGGTTCATACCAATAATAAATATTAGACTTTTTAATTTCAACTAGCACGTGTAAATTTGATTGGGGACACATTCCGACCATTTTTTCGGGACGAATAAACTTTATATAAATAAAAAAGTTTGGGAAACGAACGAGCTTAAACCTTACTTCTATCCGCAGGGCGGGAACTAAAGGATGTCAGGATTATGAGACTGGCTGGTGTCATTTATGGCAAACAGAAGCTTTCGTAGTTGACGATTGGTGGTCTCTGATGTATGAATGCTATGGTTGTATGTCAGGAGGTTGAATTAACCCTTGCAATCAGTCAAGCGTAAATGCTCGAGCAACTTCTCTCAAACAAACGAACATGTAGTTCTGATCACTCCCAGTTTTTTCTTTTTAATGGCTCCGAAATTAAAAATAACCCAAGGCATTCTTGCAACTTCGGTTCAATTTGCACTCACTACAATTACGATATACCAGCAAATTACCAACCCCGGTGTGAAGGAAACAACAAAGTGGGGTCTAATACCAGAAGAAAATGGTACCCTGTTTGATGTATAATGCCCAATTCCATTAAACATTCATTTTATATATCTCACAGACAGTACTGCTACTGTTTCTTTTAATCCCCATCACAATTCTTGATAGAACAACAAGATGCTGGGTCGTCCTATAGAAACAGGCTAATACTGTTACTATAGACACTTGTAAAGTTATAAATGTTGAAAAAAACGACAAAGAACCATAGTTTGCAAGAATGTAAATATCCTAGTTCCTTGTAATTATAATTACAGCACTTCTTATTCTTTCTTCACTTTTTAAGACTTTTTTATTATGGGCCGAGTTTGGGAAGCCGCCAAATGGCAACGCTTGCCTTTCCTACAATTGAGTGCACCAGCTGCGGCCGTGATGGAACTTATTAGAGAAGATGGTATTGCTCCCAAGCTCGAAGCCTTAGCATAACTAGAAGATGCTCCAGCTCCAGATGGTGTGAAGAATGCTCCATTTAACATCAAGTCGCCTTCAGATCTCCAATTCCAATTCTTCCATTCACTCTCGGGTGCATCCTCATGTTTGGTTGCCTGTTCGAACACGTAGAATATCGAATATTCATATTAGTATTTATTTTTGTCTATTTTCAATAATAAAATTGATCGCTTGTTATGGCATAATTACTGACCTCTTTGTTAAATCTATCATTTGGAGCAAGAAATCTGTTGCCTTGGCTGTTAATGGTAGGATCAGCACTCCCACCAATTGCATACATTTCCCAACGGGTGTAGTCATTGTTCACTACATGAAAATACTCCTGTCTACATCTGTGTGAGAAATGTAAAGAGAATATATTTTATTATATATTGTAAAACTGTACAATGGAGCTTTTATATAGGCTATAACCTTATTACATAATAGGAAAATAACATACATAAGAAAATAAAATTTTACATTAATAACATGTATATATATGGTAGGAGGGTATAAAAGAATTATTTTGAAATCAATCCAAAATAATTCTAGAATTATTCTTTAATACCTCCCCTCAAACTCAAGATGGCGTAGTAGAAACAAGTTTGAGTTTGGAGACTAGAGCATGAAAACGCGTGAAAGAAGAGATTTGATAAAATTATCAGTAGGTTGCTCCTCAGATGAGATGGAGTGGAACATGATAGTGCCGAACAAAGTGACAATCTGTTTCAATATGTTTAGTCCGCTCATGAAACCCATCATTGTGGGCAATTTGGATAGCACTTTGATTGTCACAATAAAGGGGTGTAGCTCCAGTATGAGAAATACCCATATCTTCAAGAAGCCAGTGGAGCTAGACAATTTCTTGGGTAGTATCTGCAAAAGCACGGTATTCAACTTCAGTACTTGAGCGAGCAACAACTGTCTGTTTCTTACTTTTTCACGAAAGTAGAGAATCATCCAAGAAAAGACAAAATTCAGTAGTTGATCTACGATCTGTAGGATCACCCGCCCAATCCGCATCAGTATAAACTCATAACATAAGAGGAGAGTGAGCCGAAAAATGGAGACCGTGAAAAAGTGTACCTTTGAGATAACGTAAGATATGTAGAACTGCTGCATAATGAGAGGTACGAGGAGCGACCATAAACTGAATCGCAACATGAATAGCATGAGCAATGTCTGGGCGAGTAACTGTAAGGTAGACTAAACTACCAACCAATTGACGATAAAGGGTAGTATCACTGAGAAGAGTACCATCAGAGGATCGGAGTTTGGCATTAGGCTCTAGAAAAGTGGAGGCAGTCTTACTGTCTGTCAACCCAGCTTTAGCAAGTAGATCGGATGTATATTTAGCCGAGAAAGATAATACCCAGTAGATTGGATAGTACTTTAAGGCCAAGGAAATAACTAAGGTTGCCAAGATCTTTCATCTCAAAGTGTTGTTGAAGAAAGTTCTTGAGAGTGGAAATACCAAGAAGATTATCACCCGTGATAATCATATCATCAACATAGATAAGTAGGAGAATACAACCTTGTGTTGTCTTTTACGAACAAAAAGAGCTGAGTCATAGGGACTAGACTGAAAGCTATACTGAAGAATAGTTCCACTAAACCTTGCGAACCATGCATAAGGAGCTTATTTAAGACTATACAGAACACGACGAAGTTTACAGACTTTACCTGGAGGATGTGGATAACCAGGAAAAGACTTCATATACACTTCTTTAGTGAGATCACCATTGAGGAAAGCATTTTTGACATCCATCTGAAATAATGTCCAACCACGAACTGCAGCAACAACTAATAAACTTCGAACAGAAGTAAGTCTAGCAACTGGGGCAAAAGTTTCTTTATAATCTATTCCATATTCTTGGTTAAAGCCTTTGGCAACAAGGCGGGCTTTATAACGCTCAATAGATTCATCAGATTTGGTTTTGATCTTGTACATCCATTTGCATCTAATGGCAGTTTTATTAGAAGGAAGAGTAACAAAATCCCAAGTATACGACTTCTTAAGGGCCTGTAATTCTTCTGTCATTGGTTGCTGCCAAACAGGATTAAAACTAGCCTCGAAAGATGATTGTGGCTCATATAAAGAAAGGGTAGTAGAGAAACAGTGATAATCACGAAGTTTAACAGGAAGTTTTCTTACCCGAGATGAATGATAAAGAGGGGGTATAGAGGAGGCTTTAGGGATGTTGAGAGCAGATCGTTTAGACGAGGTAGGAGGCTTAGAAGCAGGCATCGTTTCAGCAGATTTTGTGGGCCCCCACCCCTCTACTAGCAGGGTGGGGTCCACCCCTACTCGGTGGGCCCACTCAAAGGAATATCGGAGTCCCCCCTCCTTTCTTTCGCCTTTCTCAAGTGGTACCAGAGGTGCTCCCCAGTGGTCTTAGAACCCCATATGGTCCTGGGTTCGAGCCTCGAAAAGGCGAAAGAAAGGAGGGGGGACTCCGATATTCCTTTGAGTGGGCCCACCGAGTAGGGGTGGACCCCACCCTGCTAGTAGAGGGGTGGGGGCCCACAATAAAAAGGCGCAAATTGTAATATCCAATCCTTATTAGCAGTATTGGCGCCTAGATTTTGGTATAGAACAAATAAGACACCGTAGGGTTACTCGATTTTAACCCTATTAGAAATATTTTCTTTATAGTGCACGTGAGAGATATTAGACCTAATTTGGTAATTTTACACTCGATCGGTGCGCCAGACGACCCTAGAATATTTTTAAACTTTTTCTCTATTGGCTTGGAAAAGAAAATTCTAATTTACTACATGAATTTCCATTTAAGGGTTATGAATGGAACAAGCCTTTGTTGAAAAACATAATCCATATATTAGAGAATGGACTAATTAGAAGAAATCTCATGGATTGCCAAGTTGGAAGTTCTAGTTAGTTCTTTGAACTATTCTAACTAAATAGTTACAAATGAACTAATTACATAATTAGTTTTTAACTAATGGCAAATTAGAAGTTTTAAGTAAGTTGAAAGGCAAAATGGTAAATTGAGGGAGCACTATATATATGTTAGAAGTGTGTAGAAATTTGAAGAGAGATCAAAACCAACACTTAGCCAAAAAAAAGAGAGAAATTCGAGCTTCAAAGGGGGTGCTGCTACAGTGACTATTCAAGTTTTTTTTTCATGATTTTTCATGTGTAATCAAGCCAAATTAAGGTTACAAATCAATCTCTAAGCTCAATTGAAGTCTCTATTAGTGAAAATTCAAGAAAAAGAGGTAAGAAAAGCATCTTTTATGAGTTTGATAAGTGAGAATTCAAGAATGTGTTAATTGATGTTCTTATGTGTATTCTTGGCTTAGATTGAGTTAAATTCTAGTTTCGAGCTTGAAGGAGTCATCAATTTGAAGAAATTGGCAAGGTGAGAATTAGGGTTTTTGGTGATTTTGTTGTAGAGATTTCAATTGATTGTAATTAGGGCTTTAGAATGAAATTGGCATGATTTTGTTGTAATTGGAACAAGAAATTGAGAAAAGGAATGTGTTGGAACCTAGGGTGAAATTCTGCCACTTTAGGGAAGTGAGGAATTGAGTGGTGTTTTGATTGAATTGTTGTGTGTAAATGATGCATTTTGTGAATTGAATGTATATGGTTGATGAAAAACCCAAAAATGAAGAAAATGGGACATATTGTCCATGTTGGAAAGGTGAAGGGCAAGTATGTCCAATCAAATGATAAGGTGTTCAATAATTTTCAGGGCGCTGGATGGTGAGTTAGTTTCGATTATGGCTCCGTAGCTAAAATCGGAAAGTAGTTTACATCCGGGCTTTGTATGCTGATTAGAGCATTTAGTAGTTAAACGAGATTCTAGTGTTCGTTTTGGTTCTAAATGTCATTTATGGCGCGTAGGTGAGGATAACCGAGAGCGTTAACGGGAGCAGGAATCGGGAGCGAAATTGAGCGCGAGCGGTTGTGAGTGAAAATCTGCCATTTCTTTTACTTTTCGGTTATTATGTTTTCGTACAATGACTATGTATGTTTTATGAGCTTTCGATGCATAAACATGATTTATGATCTTGATATATTCATAGACATGCTTTTACATGATCGATTTGTGAAACAGTTTTAAAATTTCTGCATTTGTTTTAAGGCCATTGGTACCCTCAAATTATAGTGGTGATGATTGTATTAGACCCGGCCGGTATATCCCGTGCACATGGGCAGATCTTGGGGGTGTGTCACTAACTCCGGGAAGTTGGGATGTCGAGTCATGTGAGTCGCTCTATGTGTACGGGATATTGTCTCGCCATATGCATGCGATGTAGGATTTTGCTGCGTAGCCAGTGAGATGTCTTGAGATGTCACTGTGGGTGCTGCTAGTTGAGGTGCCCCGTGACCTACTCACGTATGCGGTGCTAGTTGAGTCGCTGCGTGGGTATAGAGCTTTAGGGTTACCATTGGTACAGTTTAGAAAGAAAATGGCCGAGCGAGAATTTTACTAGTTTTCGATTTACCGATAGCATTTATGCATTTATATGCTCACAGCAGTTATTATGTTATACAGATTCTGAATATAGTTTTCCAAAGATGTAGATAAAACCCGCTCGGCAAGATTTCATTAGCATATGATATTAGAAACCGTTTTACAATTTTACATCCGTTTTAGAAGCATAATTTCTGCGTGTACTTTAGAAATTGCTATCTTTGTATAATATTCTTGTAATTGAATTCTCATTTACACTCACTGAGCTCCTTTAGCTCACTCGTTTTATGTTTTATGTTTTAAACCCCTTTCCCAGGTGCAGGTCTCGGAACGCAAGCTGCTGATTCTCCTATCGCCGAGTAGTGGGCCGAATCCAAAGATAATTTTTGTACATGTAAATGTGCTAATAGAACTCTTTACTTTATGCATAATAGTTGTAGGCATGTATATTTGTAAGTATGTGTTGAATCAAGAAGAAGAGATTTCCAGTTTATGATGATCGTTTTTACTTTTTATGATTATGCTTATTTTGTGATTTACACGAAATAATTGAGTTGTGTTGGATTTGATTTGAAAAGGACCGGAGGTCCGAATTGGTAGAATTGAGATGGGTTGGAATTAGAAGTGAAATTTCTTTGCAGGTTTATATGGATTTTCTGAAAAACAGGGGAAACTCTGTCCGTTTGTTTTTAAAACTAAGATGTCGTTTTCATGTATATTACTAGATCTTCTTAGTAGTAACAAGAATTAAAAAGGGGTTCGCCTCGCGGAATTTCTTAACTTACCCAGTTAGGTTCAGAGGAACTTTCGTCGGGGTGCCCGGCAGGGCCGCTGGGATCTATAGTAGAGGGTCTCGGGTCGGGTCCTGTCAGATTCACCTGTATAAAACTCAGAAGAAATATCTATAAGTAAAGTATCGAAAAAAAGGTCAACAAAATTATCTGTAAAAAATTGTGACATAGGAGGAGACATAGATTTAAAGTTACATATAGAGGAAAACATCGTATGCTTGAGAAAGACTACATGACGAGAAACATGAGGACGGTTAGATATAGGATCCTAACACCTATAACTTTTATGTTCTATCCCGTATCTCAAGGAGCAACATAATCGAGTACGTGGCTCGAGTTTAGTATGCTTATATTTTTGAAGTAGAACAAAACAAACACAACCAAATACTTTGAGGAGTTTGTAATTAGGTGGAGTTCCATAAAGACACTCATAAGGTGACTTGTTCTCTATAACAGAAGAAGGAATACGATTAATAGTAAAGACAACGGTTAAAGCAGCTTCTCCCTAAAAATGTTCAGGACAAGAGGAAGAGATAAGAATAGTACGAGTAGTATCTAAAATGTGTCTGTGTTTACGTTTAGCTCTTCCATTTTGCTGAGATGTACTAGGACAGTACCTTTGACATATACTACCGTGTTCCTATAAAAGATTTAGAAAGCAGAGTCTTTATACTTCATAGCATTATTAGTGCGGAAAACTTTAATAAGACATGAGAACTAAGTTTTAACCATTTGAGCAAAATCTCGATAAATTTTAGTAAATTCGGATTGCTATTTCATAAGGAACAACCAAGTATACCGAGAATAGACATCAACGAAGATCACAAAATATTTGGATCCTCCCATTGTAGGATTTGGAGAATGACCCCATATATCAGAATGTACAAGATCAAATGGAGCATGAGAGACAGTAGTACTATTATCAAAAGGTAAGGCTAGTTGTTTAACTAAAGGACATGTAAGGCAATCATCTTTATTATCAGAAACAATACCTAAGTGACCACTCGATACTAGAGATCGGATGCGATTGATTGACGTATGACCCAAATGAGAATGCCAAAGATGTAACGAAGGTACTGAAGAGGTAGATGCTGCAGACGTAGGATATAGAAAGGATAAATCTAAATAGATAAGTTTATACAGATGTCCAACCTTACGGCCTGTCCTAAGCGTTCGACCAGTCTTTGGATCCTGCACACAATAACCAGAAGTAGTAAACAAGACATTAAGATCAAGTTTGCATAATTAATCAATAGACAAAAGATTTAAAGTAAGGTTAAGAATAAAAAAGGTGTCAGATACAGAAAGATTAGGGCAAGACACGTGACCAATATGGTTAACTTTCATGAGAGAACCATTAGCAGTTTGAATAAATGATAAATAATAATTAAGAATTTTAGAGGAGAAAATTATAAGATTAGAAGTCATGTGATTACAACATGCAGAGTCAAAATACCAAGAAAAGTTACCTAAAATATTATAAGAAGCAGAAATTAAGGGTTTACCAAAATTAAAAAGGAGTAGACAGAGTAAAGATTCAAGGTTATTAAAGAAATGATTCACACTATCCTGTGCATTAGTAACAGCAGCTTCTGTAAAAGCCGCACTTTGAGATGTTCCAAATATGTGGCATGACTTAAGTAGAGTAAAACCAGCAAAAGTACTACACTTAGCCATATATTAAAAAAAAAACATTTTTTTAATGACAATTTAGTCTGTAAACTTGTACTAATTACAACTAAACCCTCAAATTTTTAATAATTATAAATTAATCTCTCAAAATATAATAATCACAAAATAGCCCTTAATTTCTCCAAAAATTAAAAAAGGACTCTTAAAAATACTATAATTGTAAAAAAAAGTCCCAAAACTTTTGGAAATTGCAAAAAAGGCCCAAAAGAATAAAAAATTATGATCTGACCTAAAAATACTGAAAAGTTTACAAAACAGGCCCTTAACAGAAACCAGTGAACTTTAGATGGTGCGTCCAGCTTGCTCTGACCTTCGATTGAGGTAAACTCGACAGAGTTTGAACGGCCGGTGACTGAGAATTATTTTGGTCTGGGCGGTGTGGGTCACGCCGCTGTATAACGGCGGGGATCTGAAGTGAAAGTAATTGGCAGTAGTGAAGTTTCGATGGCGCATCCGGCGGTTTCTGACCTCGGATTGGCTCGTCGGTGGCAGCAATGAACGGGCAGTGATGGGGGATTCGTTTGGTGTCGGCGATGTCGGTCACATTGCTGTAGAACGGCCGGGATCTGAAGTGACAGTGGTTGGCGATAATAGCGATAGTGGCGTTCCAGCGGCGCGTCCAGCGGTTTTAGACCTTGGATCGGCCCGTCATCGACGGCATTGAAACGGCCAGAAGATTCTGAGTAATTAGAGATGGGCGGTGGTTAAGACAGCAAGATTTTGAAATTGGTCGGCCACTTTTCAAAAAAGTTCGGTAGATTCTGTCGGGTTTTGAAAAACAATTTCCGGCGAATCTCTAACTAAATAAAATAACAATGAAAAAACTAAAGCTCTGATATCATGTGAGAAATGTAAAGAGAATATATTTCACTATATATTGTAAAGTTGTACAATGAAGCCTTTATATAGGCTTTAACCTGATTACGTAATAGGAAAGTAACATATATAAGGAAATAATATTTTACATTAATAATATATATATATGGTAGGATGGTATAAAAGAATTATTCCGAAATTATTCTAGAATAATTTCAGAATTATTTTTTAATAATGTGAACCAAAAAACGTAAAAATAAAAAAAATTAATTAATGGTAAAGCCTCAATATTGGTGCCTGGTGACGTATATTAAAACATTTACTTACCTTGGCATTCTCTGAATCAGCCTTTCTCCAAAATGATTGAAGGCGATTGTAACTTGCTTGACCTTATTATGATGGGTCATATAATTGTTCGAGATTGTGATGGCTGTGGATCCATGAATGGCATCAATCAAGCCATCATTACAATTGGATAAAAAGCAATGATCAACCCACACATAGTATCTGCCAAAGATCAAAACTCCATCACCGTCTAATATAGTTCTCCACCCATGGTGACTTGAGGAGTCTCGCACATAAGCATTTCCTCCTCGCTTACAATCATGTATATTTATTCCACCAATAATAATGTCTGTCACGTACTGTATGGTAATGCATAGACCTCTGGCAATGTGTGTTAATGTATTTTAGGGTGTATGCATGTGATTGTATACATATTGAAAAACTAAAATTATGCGTCATATACATAAATTTGGCAACGGAATTTATCAAGTAATCAACATATACACATGTAGTTCAATTCTTAACAACTTAAGAATATAGAAAACATACCTTTGAAGACCTCCGATGAAGATTTCCAATTTCGGATATCCTTGCTTCAACTTTGAGCTCACCTTGAAGTGCATTATTGTCCAATTCTAGTTCACAACAATCCGGTGGGATTGTGAAGCTAGAATAGCAACAGTATAATCTCTAGCAACAAGGTTTTGATTACTAGAAAGAAAAATATAAAGGATTTATTTTTCTTTCTTCTCTTGTTTTTCTCACAAGTCTTTGTTCTTTGAAAAATTCTCTCGAAACTAACTCTTCTTTTTCCTCTCAACCCTTGCATGAAATTTCATAAATTCTCATGTTAATACATTTGAAACTTAACTATTTTTAGTGCTTACAACACTTCACAAGTGCTCAACCAAAATTAGATTAAGTGGCCAACTACCAAAATAATTTTTGCATATTGTAGTTCATAATGAACTGTGCAAATAACCCTGGAAATGACTGAAGAATCAAACTATTCCCCAATCCATTGCTCAGTAAGGATCCATGGTTTCCAACCTCTCAATATATGATATCATCTTGAGGACATGAGGACTTACTGGACCGCCCTCGGGTAGTCTAGCTTGAAAGAGAGATTTGGCAACCCTATATATCTCAAATTGTGGTTGGTCACCAAATAACTCTTTCAGGTGGAGCATGATACTCCCAGCACTGTCTATGTGGACATGCTCCCTTTGGAGCTCAGTAGACATAGTCCCAAAGATGTACAATTTGACTTTCAACTCGTCATCCAACCATTTATGATATGGATCCTTTTCTTCTGAAGAGCATCATCAGAAATAGCTTGGGGCAGGTGCTGATCAATTACATATCCAAGCTTCTCAGAATCTAGAACTATTCTGAAATTCATAAGCCAATCAGCATAATTTTCTGCACCTTTGAGTTGGTGCGCATCTAGGATACGAACTAGTGGGTTGCTTGAAGCCATTTGATCTTGACAACACAAAAGAAAAGATGTTAGCGGAATATTTCAATCGCTAATTAAATAACGTTTTAGATCATAGGTATAGCAGTTATACATTTTTTAATCTAGAAAACGCTCTCCCACTATTTTACATAATCTCTTTAATCTCTCAAACGGGAAATGATAGTTTTAGATTCTTTAAACTATATAGTAAGAAGTGGATCCTATTGGCATTTTACTCTGGCCTCATGCTGTAGTAATATTGGCCGTTGTAAACCCAAAAGGTAGACAACTCTTGTCAATTGCATCTCATACAACTCTTTCGACTGATCCTAAATACACCTTATCCTCACGCTGTAGCAATATTGGATAAGTGTATTCCAGAATAACTTATCAATCATCAAATATATGCTACCAGTATAGCCCTCACGCTTTAGCAATATTGGGCAATACGTTCACATATATTTGCCTCATCTTATGTTTAACCGGCATAGTCCGAATCACCCCGACCAATCCCTCACGCTATAGCAATATTGGGAAAGACCAAAGTGAACCGCCTAATACCGTATTGACAAGACGGATCATTATATAATATTATCTCATAATACTATATTATTTAATCTGATTTAGAGAGATTTTTATTTATTTATTATTTATAATATTTAATTATTATAATTATTATTACCAATAACAATCATAATAATTTCCAGTCACCGAGGATGATCGCCCGCACAAGGAGCTCTTGCTGTTCATTTCGCAGCATTTGTAGCCTCCTCTCGAGGTCCCTGATTCTCTGGTCCGTCGCGCGCATGCGGTCTCCTACGACGGCAGGGTTTGCCGGGCGCAGGTGTCTCGCATCTCATACGAATCTAATTCATAATTAGAATATTTGTTTATGCAATTACAACTAACTCCCACCAAATAGGGCTCCCAATATAATTAATAAGCATAAACAAGTATATATTACATTTAATATAATGATACAACAATTATAATTGTATTAAATAAATCTGACATGCAAATTTTTTGAATTGGAGTATATTATTTAGAATGACTAGCATTAAAAGTTGAATGTTATAGCATTATACAATATAATGCTCCCAAACAAATTTTTGTACTCTTTGTTTTTTTCAACCTAATGCGTCCTGGGTTTCTGACTTATGAACGCCTCGGCGTTCAACACATGAATGCTCCTGCATTCATCAATAGTAACGCCCCTGCGTTAAACACATAAATGCACCGGCGTTCAACACATGAACGCCTCGGCTTTCTGTGTTTCCAATGCCCTTATGTCAAGAACCTCAACGCCACAGTGTTATACTAATAACGCTCCCGCGTTCTGTTCTGAACGCTCCTGCGTTCGGTATATAAAGCCGCAGCGTTCATATTATTACATGAACGCCCCAGCATTAGGTTCCTTACGCCTCGGCGTTCTTTGACAAAAACTATATTTCTACACTTTAAACACTTCAAAATGAAAATTTTATTATTTTCACGCATTCTAAATATTTCATATAACACTCCAACAACCCAGAAATACAATAAAAATGCTCTGATACTACTTGTTAACGTATTTTAGGGTGTAAGCATGTGATTATGTACATATTGAAAAACTAAAATTATGCATCATATACATGAATTTGGTAGCGGAATTTATCAAGTAATCAACATATACACATGTAGTTCAATTCTTAACAACTTAAAAATACAGAAAACATACCTTTGAAGACCTTCGATGAAGATTTCCAATTTTGAATATCCTTGCTTCAACTTTGAGCTTACCTTGAAGTGCACTCTTGTCCAATTCTAGTTCACAACAATCCGGTGGAATTGTGAAGCTAGAATAGCAACAGTATAATCTCTAGCAACAAGGTTTTGATTACTAGAAAGAAAAATATAAAGGATTTATTTTTCTTTCTTCTTTGGTTTTTCTCACAAGTCTTTGTTCTTTGAAAAATTCTCTCGAAACTAACTCTTCTTTTTCCTCTCAACCCTTGCATGAAATTTCATAAATTCTCATGTTAATACATTTGAAACTTAACTATTTTTAGTGCTTACAACACTTCACAAGTGCTCCACCAAAATTAGATTAAGTGGCCAACTACCAAAATAATTTTTAGTGGCCATTTTAATGGTCTAATAATTTTAACCATTAATCATAAAATGGTGCTCCACTAAATTTAGTTTATGTTTCTCAAATTAGGTATATCTTCCTTTTAGGAATAAAATAACAAATAAATAAAATCATATTTTATTTATTTAAATAACATTTATTTAATTATTCAAAAACTATTTGAATAATTAATATTTATGTTATTTGATTTTACTAACATGATAAATAGTTGAATTCATGGTAAAATAATTCATACACTAAAATTGTGCCACTTGCTAATATCTAATTAGTTAATAACTCTTGTCAACTAATTAAATAATATAATTAAATTTTAAGTTTAAACAAGTGCACAACCCGAGGAACCCCGAAACATTTTTTCGGTTTCCTGAAATTTATAGGATGGAACTATTCAATCCATTATGCTGCCCCAGTGCACAACGAGTACACTTCATATTGTAAGACTCTCTAGGTCCATGCCCGAAATGTCATATAGAACTCCTTTATACGTCCGTAAACGATGCCCCACACACACGTTATGGACATTACAAAGCGGCACGTTAGACCATACAAGTTGAGGTTATAACATATTCATATAATCCCTCCATCATTTATATCCAAGTAGAGCAGAGATATAAATCAACACCGTCAAATCTCCATATGCCCGACTGAAAGCTTATCTGTTAAATTGTATTTCAATAAATAATATTTCCAAACGCTTTTGTAATATTATTTATCCCCAGGGTTAAACTCTTTTTCGGGGAATTATTGCTTATGGCCATAACTGACATGACCCGACCCGAGACCTTCTACTATAGATCCAAGAGGCCCTGTCGGGCACCCCGACGGAAGTTCCTCCGAATCTAACTGGGTATGTTGAGAAATTCTGCGAGGCGAACCCCTTTTCAATTCTTGTTACTACTAAGAAGGTCTAGTAATATACATGAAAACGACATCTTAATTTTAAAAATAAAATGACAGAGTTTCCGCTGTTTTTCAGAAAATCCATATAAAACCTGCAAAGAAATTTCACTTCTATTTTCAATACATCTCAATTCTACCAATTCGAACCTCCGGTCCTTTCCAATCAAATCCAACATAACTCAATTATTCATTTGAATCACAAATAAGTGTAATCATAGAAGTAAAAAGAACGATCATCATAAAATTGAAATCTCTTCTTCTTGGTTCAAAACATACATCCAAATATATATGCCTACAACTATTATGCATAAAGTAAAGGGTGCTATTTAGCACATTTACATGTACAAAAAAATGATCTTCGGATTTGGCCCACTACTCGGCAACAGGAGAATCAGCAGCTTGCGTACCGAGACCTGTACCTGGGAAAGGGGTTTAAAAACATAAAACATAAAACATAAAACAGGTGAGTTAAAGGAGCTCAGTGAGTGTAAATGAGATTTCAATTACAAGAACATTATATAAAGATAGCAATTTCTAAAGTACATGCAGAAATTATGCTTCTAAAACGGATGTAAAACTGTAAAATGGTTTCTAATATCATATGCTAATGAAATCTTGCCGAGCGGGTTTTATCTACATCTTTGGAAAACTATATTCAGAATCTGTATAACATAATAACTGCTGTGTGCATATGAATGCATAAATGCTATCGGTAAATTGAAAACTAGTAAAATCCTCACTCGGCCATTTTCCTTCTAAACTGTACCAATGGTAACCCTAAAACTCTATACTCATGCGGCGACTCAGCTAGCACCGCACACGTGAGTAGGTCACGGGGCACCTCAACTAGCAGCACCGGCAGTGACATCTTAAGACATCTCACTGGCTATGTAGCGGAATCCTACATCGCATACATATAGCGAGACAATACCCCGTACACATAGAGCGACTCACATGACTCAACTTCCCGACTTCCCGGAGTTAGTGACACACCCCCAAGACCTGCCCATGTGCACGGGATATACCGGCCGGGTCTAATACAATCATCACCACTATAATTTGAGGGTACCAATGGCCTTAAAAACGAATGCAGAAATTTTAAAATTGTTTCTCAATTCGAACATGTAAAGGCATGTCTATGAATATGTATCAAGATCATATATCATGGTTATGCATCGAAAGCTCATAAAACATGCATATTCATTATGCGAAAACATAATAAACGCAAAGTAAAAGAAATGGCAGATTTCCACTCACAACCGCTCCGCGCTCAATTTCGCTCCCGATTTCTGCTCTCGTTAACGCTCTCGGTTATCTTCACCTACGCGCCACAAATGACATTTAGAACTAAATCGAATGCTAGAATCTCATTTAACTACTAAACGCCCTAATCGGCATACAAAGTCCGGATGCATACTATTTCTCGATTTTAGTTACGGAGCCATAATCGAAACTAACTCACCATCCGGCGCTCTGAAAATTATTGAACACCGTATAACTTGGTTGGACATAATTGCCCTTCACCTTTCCAACATGGTCAATTATGTCCCATTTTCTTCATTTTTGGTTTTTCCATCAACTATATACATTCAATTTACAGCATGCACCATTTACACACAACAATTCAATCAAAACACCACTAAATTCCTAACTTCCCTAAAGTGGCAGAATTTCACCCTAGGTTCCAACACATTCCTTTTCTCAATTTTTTGTTCCAATTACAACAAAATCATGTCAATTTCATTCTAAAGCCCTAATTACAACCAATTAAAATCTCTACAACAAAATCACCAAACACCCTAATTCTCACCTTGTCAATTTCTTCAAATTGATGACTCCTTCAAGCTCCAAACTAGAATTCAACTCAATCTAAGCCAAGAATGCACATAAGAATGTCAATTGGAGCATTCTTGAAAGTTCACTTATCAAACTCATAAAATAATGCTTTTCTTACCTATTTTTCTTGAATTTCCACTAATTGAGGCTTCAATTGAGCTTAAGGATTCATATGTAACCTTATTTTAGCTTGATTACACATGAAAAATCATGAAAACAAAACTTGAAAGGTCACTGTAGCAGCCCCCATTTCCAAGCTCGAATTTTCTCTCTTTTGTTCTAAGTGTTTGCTTTTGATCATCTTCAAAATTCTACACACTTCCAACCTATATATAGTCCTCCATATATTTACCATTTTGCCCTTCAACTTTCTCAAAATTATTAATTTGCTATTAGTTGAAAACTAATTATGTAATTAGTTCATTTGTAACTATCTAGTTAGAATAGTTCAAAGAACTAACTAGAACTTCCAACTTGGCAATCCATGAGATTTCTTCTAATTGGTCCATTCTCTAATATATGGATTATGTTTCTCAACAAAGGCTTGTTCCATTCATAACCCTTAAATGGAAATTCATGTAGTAAATTAGGATTTCCTTTTCTAAGCCAATAGAGAAAAATTCCAAAAATATTGTAGAGCCGTCCGGCGCACCATCGAGTGTGAAATTATCAAATTAGGTCTAATATCTCTCACGTGCACTATAAAGGGAATATTTCTAATAGGGTTAAAATCGAATAACCCTATAGTGTCTTATTCGCTATATACCGAAATCTAGGCGCCAATACTACTAATAGGGATTGGATATTACAATTTCACCTCTTTTTAACTCATTTACATCCGGAACACATAACCTCTGACCCAAGGTTACTACACCATCCTCGGTCACTGAAAGATCCTTCTGCTGCCAGGACTCGATTTCACCCTCTAATTTAACTACTTGTGGATCTTGAGTCTGTAGTTCTTTGATCCGATCAACCAGTATTGGACGGACCTGAAATATGGCTAATAATGCTCCCGAATCTGACAATTCTAATTTTACACCTAAACACCTCAATTCTATCAACATCAATAGATATGCGACCTTCAAGTGAGCTATTGAACCGATAGGCTTTCTGCTGAGAGCATCTGCTACCACGTTAGCTTTTCCTGAATAGTACTCCAAGGTGCACTCATAATCTTTAATAAGCTCCAACCACCTTCTCTGCCTTATATTCAATTCTTTCTAGGTGAATAAGTACTACAGGCTCTTATGATCTGTAAAGATCTTGCAAGGAACCCCATACAAATAATGCCTCCAAATTCTTAAAGCAAAAACCACTACAGCTAGTTCTAGGTCATGTGTAGGATAATTCTGTTCATGCTTCTTTAATTGTCTGGAAGCATAGGCTATTACTTTCTCCTTCTACATCAGCACACAACCTAGACCTTGTCTGGAAGCATCACAATATATGGTAAATTCGTCATTCCCCGACGAAAGTGTAAGCACTAGGGCCGAAGTCAACCTTCGCTTTAACTCTTCGAAGCTCTGCTAGCACACTTTCGTCCATACAAACTTCTCTTCTTTCCGGGTTAACTTAGTCAAAGGAACGGTTATCTTTGAGAATCCTTCTACAAACTTTCTATAATATCCGGCCAAACTCAAGAAACTACGGACCTCCATCACATTCGTGGCCTGTCTCCAATTCACTATTGCTTCGATCTTCTGGGGATCTACTGCTACTCCTTCTGCAGAGATTACATGCCCCAAAAATACAACTCTATCTAGCCAAAATTGACATTTACTAAGTTTGGCATACAGCCGATGCTCCCTTAAGGTCTGCAAAACTATCCTCAAATATTCTGTATGCTCTTTCTCACTGCTTGAATAAACCAGTATATCATCAATAAATACTATCACTAACCGATCTAAATAGGATCTAAAAACTCTATTCATAAGATCCATAAAAGCAGCTGGGGCATTAGTTAGCCCAAACGGCATAATCAAAAATTCATAATGCCCATATCGGGTCCTAAAGGCCGTCTTAGGAACATCTTCCTCCCGGATCTTCAGTTGATGATAGCCGAACCTCAGGTCTATCTTGGAAAATACTCTGGCTCCTTGCAGCTGATCAAACAAATCATCAATTCTCGGAAGTGGATATTGATTACGCACCGTTACTTTATTCAGCTCCCGGTAATCAATGCACAATCTCATGCTTCCGTATTTCTTCTTCACAAACAAAACCGGTGTACCCCAAGGAGAAGTACTCGGTCTAATGAAACCCTTATTCACCAACTCTTCTAACTGAACCTTCAGTTCTTTCAATTCTGAAGGAGCCATTCTGTAGGGTGCTTTAGAAATTGGTTGTGTTCCAGAGGCTACTTCTATTTTAAACTCTGTCTCTCTATCCGGAGGCAATCCCGGAAGATCCTCGGGGAATACATCCGGAAACTCTCTCACCATCGAAATATCCTCCAATTTCGTTCCACCATCTCTTACGTCTATGGCATAGACTAAGTAACCTTGACATGACTTTCGAAGCATATTTCTTGCCCTCATTACCGATACCATGCTGGTGGAAAGTGATTTTCGCACCCCACAGAAAATAACTTTCGTTCCGCTAGGGCTACATAATCTAACTTCTTTCCGGAAGCAATCCACTGAGGCTCGATATTTAGACAACTAATCCATCCCTAAAATCACATCAAACTTACTGATGGCCAACACAATCAAATCTGCCATAAACTCTTGGCTTTCAACACTGATTTTACTACTCCTATACACCTTTTCTGCTACGATGGAGTCTCCGGTAGGAAGAGACACTACTACCGCACCATCTAATAACTGGGGCGCTATACTAGCATTTGCAGCAAACTTCACAGAAATAAAAGAATGGGTCACTCCAGGATCTATCAGTACATAAGCATCTCGATCAAAAACTGACATTGTACCTCTCACAACTTCTGGGGCCGCATCCGCCTTCTGTTGGGTCACCGCAAATACTCTAGCCTGGGTATGCGGTTTCACTTGTGATCCACTGGATGATCCTCCTCGACTGGCGCCCCTACTAGGCTGGCTCGCGCCGCTCGATCTTCTGAATTGGGGACCTCCTCGAATCTGCCCTCGACCGCCATTGGTTTATCCCGGAACTGGTGGTCTATCTTCTAACTTATTGCTAGCTCCATCATTCGGGCAATCTCTCATGTAGTGACCCTCTTGACCGCACTTATAACACCCGGTAATCCCCTTCCTACAATCCTCCAGATGAGCCTTGCCACATTTATTACACATTGGGAAATTCTTCCAACTCTCCTTAGTGCTTCGGAATCCGGCAGATGGTTGCCAAACGGAAGCTTGGCTAGATTGAGCTCCTTGGCTTGGATTTTGACTGCTGGACCATGAAGATCTCACCTCTGTTCAGGTGAATTTACTCGGTCCTCCTCGAGAACTACCTGACCAGCCTCTTTTCTGACCCTGCTAATTCCGTTTAGGGATGGCCGCCTTGCTTCTTTCAACCCGTGTTGCAGCTTCCACCAATGATCCATACTGAGTATGGGCTGCCGATGCTATGTATGCCCTGATTCGTGGATTGAGACCCATTGCAAAACGGTTAGCCTTCTGCTCCTCATTATCATCTATAAATGGAACGGCACGAAGGAGCTCCAAAAACTTCTTCTCGTACTCTGCCACCGAGAGAGAGCCTTGTTCTAACTTGAAGAACTCTTCTATCTTCGCATCTTTATAACTTTTAGGGTAGAACTTATTCAGAAATTCCTCTTTGAAAAGCACCCAAGACACCCATCGGCGCTCCTCCTTTCCAAGGCCTTCCACCAATCTTTCGCTGCTTCTTTCAGTAGAAATGCGGAGTACACCACCATCTGCTCTTCCGTACATCCCATAACCTGAAAATTTTCTTCATTGTTCTCTAACCAAGATAGAGCTCTCTCAGGATCTCTGGTACCATCATAAGCCTTAGCGCCCAATTTCTTGGCGCGTTCAATAGACACTTCGGTCTCTCGCGGCTGTTAGATCGCCGTTGCTAGTATCTGGGCCACTTGAGCTATATTCACGCTTCCACCCTCTGGCTCAGCGGGTTGAGATGATTCAGGAGGGGTCTGAGGCGTAGGAACATTTACTGACTCATTTCCTTGCTCCTCTTCAGGTGCAAAAGCCTCCGCAGCTGCTCTCCTAGTACATGGGCCACCACGACGATGCATATTTTCTGAAAATTTAGTGATGCAAATGATTATCAAATGCAAAGAATTCAACTTTCTAAACTTAGAAAAATATGCAAGCAATTTCAATAATCTCATTCTAAAAATGAACTTTTTAACTAAAACTTCAAAAACCATGCTCTGATACCACTCTGACAAGACCCGACCCGAGACCCTCTACTATAGATCCCAGCGGCCCTGTCGGGCACCCCGACGGAAGTTCGTCCGAACTTAACTGGGTAAGTTAAGAAAATCCGCGAGGCGAACCCCTTTTTGATTCTTGTTACTACTAAGAAGATCTAGTAATATACATGAAAACGACATCTTAGTTTTAAAAACAAACGGACAGAGTTTTCCTTGTTTTTAAGAAAATCTATATAAAACCTACAAAGAAATTTCACTTCTATTTTCAATACATCTCAATTCTACCAATGCGGACCTCCGGTCCTTTCGAATCAAATCCAACACAACTCAATTATTCATTTGAATCACAAATAAGCGTAATCATAGAAATAAAAAGAACGATCATCATAAAATTGAAATCTCTTCTTCTCGGTTCAAAACATACATCCAAATATACATGCCTACAACTATTACGCATAAATAAAGGGTTCTATTTAGCACATTTACATGTACAAAAAATGATCTTCGGATTTGGCCCACTACTCAGCAACAGGAGAATCAGCAGCTTGCGTACCGAGACCTGTACCTGGGAAAGGGGTTTAAAAACATAAAACATAAAACGGGTGAGCTAAAGGAGCTCAGTGAGTGTAAATGAGATTTCAATTACAAGAACATTATACAAAGATAGCAATTTCTAAAGTACATGCAGAAATTATGCTTCTAAAACGAATGTAAAACTGTAAAACGGTTTCTAATATCATATGCTAATGAAATCTTGCCGAGCGGGTTTTATCTACATCTTTGGAAAACTATATTCAGAATCTGTATAACATAATAACTGCTGTGTGCATATGAATGCATAAATGCTATCGGTAAATTGAAAACTAGTAAAATCCTCACTCGGCCATTTTCTTTCTAAACTGTACCAATGGTAACCCTAAAACTCTATACTCACGCGGCGACTCAACTAGCACCGCACACTTGAGTAGGTCATGGGGCACCTCAACTAGCAGCACCCGCAGTGACATCTCAAGACATCTCACTGGCTATGCAGCGGAATCCTACATCGCATACATATAGCGAGACAATACCCCATACACATAGAGCGACTCACATGACTCAACTTCCCGACTTCCCGGAGTTAGTGACACACCCTCAAGACCTGCCCATGTGCACGGGATATATCGGCCGGGTCTAATACAATCATCACCACTATAATCTGAAGGTACCAATGGCCTTAAAAACGAATGCAGAAATTTTAAAATTGTTTCTCAATTCGAACATGTAAAGGCATGTCTATGAATATGTATCAAGATCATATATCATGGTTATGCATCGAAAGCTCATAAACATGCATATTCATTATGCGAAAACATAATAAACGCAAAGTAAAAGAAATGGCAGATTTCCACTCACAACCGCTCCGCGCTCAATTTCGCTCCCGATTTCTGCTCTCGTTAACGCTCTCGGTTATCTTCACCTACGCGCCACAAATGACATTTAGAACTAAATCGAATGCTAGAATCTCATTTAACTACTAAACGCCCTAATCGGCATACAAAGCCCGGATGCATACTACTTCTCGATTTTAGTTACGGAGCCATAATCGAAACTAACTCACCATCCGATGCCCTGAAAATTATTGAACACCTTATAACTTGGTTGGACATAATTGCCCTTCACCTTTCCAACATGGACAATTATGTCCCATTTTCTACATTTTTGGTTTTTCCATCAACCATATACATTCAATTTACAATATGCACCATTTACACACAACAATTCAATCAAAACACCACTAAATTCCTAACTTCTCTAAAGTGGCAGAATTTCACCCTAGGTTCCAACACATTCCTTTTCTCAATTTCTTGTTCCAATTACAACAAAATCATGCCAAAAACCCTAATTCTCAGCTTGCCAATTTCTTCAAGTTGATGACTCCTTCAAGCTCCAAACTAGAATTCAACTCAATCTAAGCCAAGAATACACATAAGAATGTCAATTGGAGCATTCTTGAAAGTTCACTTATCAAACTCATAAAATAATGCTTTTCTTACCTATTTTTCTTGAATTTCCACTAATTGAGGCTTCAATTGAGCTTAAGGATTCATATGTAACCTTATTTTAGCTTGATTACACATGAAAAATCATGAAAAAAAAAACTCGAATAGTTACTGTAGCAGCACCCCCCTTTGAAGCTCGAATTTCTCTCTTTTTTGGGCTAAGTGTTGGTTTTGATCTCTCTTCAAATTTCTACACACTTCTAACATATATATAGTGCTCCCTCAATTGACCATTTTGCCCTTCAACTTACTTAAAACTTCTAATTTGCCATTAGTTAAAACTAATTATGTAATTAGTTCATTTGTAACTATCTAGTTAGAATAGTTCAAAGAACTAACTAGAACTTCCAACTTGGCAATCCATGAGATTTCTTCTAATTGGTCCATTCTCTAATATATGGATTATGTGTTGGAGCTAGTGCTCACGTGCCATTCCAATATTGTATGAATATTAATTGTTAATATTTATACAATAAACATTTCGAATAAAGATTGTTAATATCATATTAATATGGTATAATGCTTGTAACATTAGAGACATTGTTTGATTTGAAAGAGTTCAGATCTGGTCTAAAGGAGTTTAGATCAGAACTAATAATTAGCAAAGCTGAGAGTTATAAATGCTAAAAGTTAGCACTGTTAAGAGTTAGCAGGTTATAAGAGTCAGCGAGGTCTAAAGAGTTAGAACCTTGTCTATAATGGGACAAAGACCTGAGAGTATACTTGTAATGATATAGTTGCAAAGAGTTGCAATAGGTGTTAAGAAATATCATTATGTAAGTATGTCTCAAAGATAATGTTCCTGATCTATAATCACCAATGCGGGTCTATCGGTGATTCACTATATATAGATTAGTGTATGTCTATATCTGACTGGTTCAGATGGTTGTTCTTAGCTGACCATGAGCTTAGAGCTTGTATAGGCATGCGGGTATCCAGTCAGGACTGGATACTGAACAGACTTATGAGGACCCCAATAGATATCCTATGACACCGTCAAAGGAAGGTCCTCTCGAGTTGAGTAGTATTCGTGGTCCTTATGACCTGAGCGCCACGGTGGTCTTGTGAGTGATCCATCATGCTTTGGTTCCACATATGTCAGAGACCTTTTATGGTCTGACCGCTATGTGTCGCTGGGTATGGTCCGATGCTCATGGAGTCCGGTGTGCGTAGATACGGGATCCGTCAGCTTACGTAGGTAAGTTGTATATCCGATGCTCCGAGATTGTATTTCATAAAGTCTTGTGGCCACAAGCATAAACCCGGGAAAAGAGTTTCCCATAGGGTTAAACAATATAGCAAAAGTGTTTGCGTATATTGTTTATCGAGATACGAATCTGGAGATAAGATTATGGATGAGCAAATAGGGATTTGACGGTGCTGATCTATATCCCTGCACATCCAGGATATAAATGATGGAAGGATTATACGTATACGTTATGACCTCAACTTGTATGGTCTGACACGCTGATTTGTAATATTCGTAACGTGTGCGTGGGGCATCGATTACGGATTAATGGAACAGTTCCATTTGACAAATCGGGTGTAGACCTAGAGAGTCCCAATATGAAATGTACTCTTTGAGCACTTGGGCAGTGTACCGTATTGAATTGTTCAATACAGTATAATTTAGCAATTACTAAGGTTACGTTAACTAAAGTATGTGGTTAAATTGGTGGGACCCACTTTAGGTTAACTTGGTAACCGAGTAAGGATATAATAGTAATTTCACTTTATGATTATTTAATTGTTAAATAATTAAAATAAATATTTATTTATTTAATTGTTAAATAAATTAATTTAACATAACTAAGGTTAAAAGTTAACCAAGTGGTTAAGTTAAGTTAACCTTACTTAAAGGTTAAGTAAAGGTTAACCTAACCATGGTTAAGTTAGTTAACTATGGTTAAATTAATTAAAATATTTATTAACTTAAAGGTTAAGTTAAAATAATCTAACTAAGGTTAAATGTTAACTAAGGTTAGGTTAAGCCAAATGAAATGCAAATGAAATTCAAATTAGTTTGGAATTAATGCATTAGTATATAAAGTGAAATGAAATTCAAAATTGAAAAATTGATTTAGTTTTTTAGGTTTTGCATTTTGGGAGCCAATTCAATTTGAGAAATTGAAATTGTTTGTTTTGTGTTTTAAGTGTTAGAACAACAAAACAAATTGAATTAATGGTTACTAAATGTAATAACTAAAAACAAGATTTGTTTTATTTATTCAAGAGTTGAATAAAAGGAAAAACAAATTTAATTAAGTTAAATGGTTTAACTTTGAAAAATGTTTAAGAGTTAAACACATATGCTGGATTAAGATGCTGCCATTCTAGACAATCAAACCCACCCTTGTTGATTGCTAGAATTGATCAAAGATTCATTTCATTGGTGGACTTCAAAGAAAATTAATCCAAAGGCTTCATTGGTGATTTTCTCAATCTCGAATTTTCAGTTAATCAAATGTTAATTTCTGTGTTCATTATATGTAATCTTCCGCTGTGCACATGTATGTATGAGATATGTATATTGTTTGTATGATGAACACAACCCACATGCAAGAACCCTAGTTAATTTGCCCAACCCATAACCCAACATTATGTTTCTCAACAAAGGCTTATTACATTCATAACCCTTAAATGGAAATTCCTGTAGTAAATTAGGATTTTCTTTTCTAAGCCAATAGAGAAAAATTCTAAAAATATTCTAGGGTCGTTCGGCGCACCGATCGAGTGTGAAATTACCAAATTAGGTCTAATATCTCTCACGTGCACTATAAAGGGAATATTTCTAATTGGGTTAAAATCGAGTAACCCTACGGTGTCTTATTCGCTCTATACCGAAATCTAGGCGCCAATACTACTAATAGGGATTGGATATTATAATAAGACTTTCTGAAATACAATCTACAGAGTACTAGGATATAATACTCACCCAAATGAGCTGATGAATCTCATATCTATGCACACCGAACTCCATGAGCATCGGACCATACCCAGCGGTCAGACCATGAAAGGTTTCTGACATGTGTGGAACCAAAGTATGGTGGATCACTCACAAGCCCACCATGGCACTCAAGTTAAAGGATTACGAATACTATTCAACTCGAAAGATCCTCTATTGACGGCTTTATGGATGTCTATTAGAGATCTTTGTGAGTCTGTTCAGTATTTAGTCCTTACTGAATACCTGTATCTCTATACGAGCTTCCACTAAACTCATGGTTTGCTAAGACTAACCATCTGGACCATCCAGATATAGACATACATCAATCTATATATTTGTTAAGGTATTTACTGACAGACCTGCATCAGTAAAGATAGATCAGGAACATAATATTTGAGAATATATTTGCATAATGACATTTCTTAGCATTATTTGCAACTCTTTGCAATTATGCCATTACTAATATATTCTTAGGTTTTTGTCCCATTTCAGACAAGGCTCTAACTCTTTAGATATTGCTGACTTTTATAACCTGGTAACTCTTATCAGTGCCAACTCTTAGCATTTATAACTCTCAGCATTGCTAATTCTTAGCACTGATCTAAACTCATTTAGAGCAGATCTAAACTCTTTCAGATCGTACAATGTCTGAAATGTTACAAACATCTTACCATATATAAATATAATTAGCGATTTATTGAAATAATAACACTAGTATAAATATTAAACAAATATTCATACATAATGGGATGGTACGTAAGCATAAATCCCAACAATGTGCACGCTAGCACCTCGACCATCGATCGTTTTGAACGAGTTCATCAACAACTCTTCTTTCAATTTGATCACCATGTCACGTGCAAATATGATCCACAATGGCTCATCATGAATCACTGCATGCCTGAGAGTGCCTGGGTCATCATCTCCCGAGTCTGTAACAACATATATCTTTCCATCTCTGCCATCTATGGCATGTTTGCCGAACCCAATTGCACAATCGGCTAGTCGCTGGCGGTTCTTTTCGCAATAGGGGTCACATCACTAGTAGTCATCGATCGGATTACCCACCCCGCACGAGAGAAAAGAAATAGTAGAAAATAGTTTTCCCTCTACTATTTATCATCTTTTATTATTTAAGCTATAACTATTAGACTAGAAAAAAAAAACTACTGTTTTATTGATCAAGAGTTGATCAGTAGGAAATAATTAGTTTAGGGTTCAAGTGTTAAACCCAATGTTGGATTAAGCTACTATTCTAGAAAGTCAAGCCTACCCAATTGATTGCTAAAAATATCAACTAGAACACTTTAGGCAAACACCGGTAACTTTTGTTCAAAAGTTACATTTGGTGAATTCTTAATCCATTTTATATATTATTGTGATTAATATATTTATATGTGTTTATTGTTGTTTTTATATTTCTACTGCGCATAAATATGTATTAGATATATATTTTGCTTAATAAACACAAATACATATGCATATACACCGTAAATAATTAATTCCAACAAATGGTATCATAGTCTATGATGATGTAGTGATAAGAGTTATCAGTCTACATTAGATATATGTTTATATATTATTGTGATTAATATATTTATATGTGTTTATTGTTGTTTTTATATTTCCACTGTGCATAAATATATATTAGATATGTATTAGATATGTATTTTGCTTAATAAACATAAATACACATGCATATACACTGTAAACAATCGACTCCAACAAATGGTATCATAGTCTATGAGATGTATTTTGCTGAAGTATTGTTCACTCAATTTTTAATTTTTAAAATTTTTAAAATAATTAAATATGCATGTGTGAGTTTATGAAATGTAGTGATAAGAGTTATCAGTCTACATTATAAATCAGGATAATTTTTTTTTCTATATTGGTAACCACAATAGGATCTCTACTGGTAGGAGTAAATGTGTTTAAACAGAGATAAATGATTAATTAAGAATCACCTATTCAAAATATGAGGACCTAGATTAAAGAAAATGTTTGAAAAGATTTGATATAGTAAAATCATTAAAGGGATGAACAGTACTTCAGCCTAGTGCCCAAAACATCTAGTTACAATGCCAAGTAAACAGTACGCATGAACAGTATCTTATAAACAATACAACTTGAACAGAGCTCTGCTGGTAAGGTTAAATGTGTTTATACAGAGATAAATTATTAATTAAGAATCACCTCCTTAAAACATGGGACCTAGATTAAAGAAAATGTTTGAACAAATTTGATATAGTAAAATCGTTGAAGGGGTGAACAGTGCTTCACCCCAGCGCCCAAAACATCTTGCTGCAGTGCCAAGTGAACAATACACGTGAACAGTATCTCATAAACAATACCACTTGAACAATATCCACCCTCCGTTACAATGCTTTTACCCTAGCGATGAACAGTATTTTACTGCAACGGTGAACAGTACGATTTTCCTAAGCTTAAAAACAAATACAACTCTAAGACTCTGATCAATCCCTATATAAAGGCTACTCGTTTCAAATCTCAAAGAATATAAAACTTAGGGCTTTTAAAGCCACAACACATATAAGAAGAGTAATTTTAGAAAGAGAAACAATGGGAACTCAAAGAAGCAAGAGATTATTGACAAATCTTTGCCATATCAACCAACTATAAATTGACGTCTATATTGGTTTACTTTTGGTTGTATCATGTTTATTTTATTTTTCAGCCATAATTCTCTTGTTATCGTGAGCTAATTTCTTTTCTAGAGTTATTACTTGAACTCAATATATGTGCTAAATTATTGGATATTTTTATATTTGTTTGAATTTAATTCTCTATTATTCAAATTATTTGTTCTTAATGCTTCATTATATCTGATTAGTATTATGATTGTTTTGGTAATACTTTGATAAACTTGAAAAAGGCATCACTGTATTTAGACTTAGATAATTTGATGCATAATTGTAGAGTAACATTCAATATTGCATATGCAAGTTTCAAATTACGATATGAATATACCTAATTGGCATATATGGCCAATAGGACTTGTTCTTAATGAATCTCATTTTATTACAAGTACCATAGGAATATAGGTATTTAGTAAATTAAGATATACTCACATGACTTTGGGAGAGGCTTGTGAATATATTAGAGTCTTGACCAATAATAAGAATTGAAGGATATAAATATAAAAATGATTAATCTTTATAAAACATATTGAAGCATAGTAATTAACCTTAGACTTTCTCTATATTGCAATCTTTTTATTTTATTTGAGTTGTATTATTTATTTTCTGCATTATTATTATTTACAATTTGAAGATTTAATTTTCTGGATAATTACTTGAAAGATATAATTTTAGTATTCGGTCAAAACTAAAAATTATCCCTATAGATTCGACATCTAGCCTAAAATTCCTTTTATTACTTATTACGATAGTGTATACTTGCACTTAATTTTAAGATATAAAATTATCGCATCAAGTTCTTTGCACCATTGCTAGGGTTAATTATATACTTTTTTCGCCAATATTAATACAAATTTTTTTAGTTTTGCTTCAAATTTTATTTTTACTTTAATAACTATTTCATTTAGGTAGATGTAAAAATCATAAAGTGAAGACCTGATTGCCTTTAATCTAGAAATTGAAAGAACTTTATGAAGAATTAAAAGAGAACAAAATCAAGTCAATGCCATGGAAGATCAAGTACCAAATGCACCAAACAATGAAGTAAGACGACTAAGGAATATGTTATGCATATAGTTAATGGAATCTATTCAAGTATTCAAAGGCCAACTGCTCAAGCTAAAAATTTTTAAATCAAGCCTAATAGAATTCAAATGCTTAAGGATTCGGTACAATTTAGTGGACTAGCCAATAATGATTCAAATATGCACATCTTCAACTTTTTGGAGATCTATGACACATTCAAGTACAATGGGGTGTTTGATTATGCGATTCGGCTAAGATTATTTTCCTTTTCCTTGAGAAACAATGCAAAAGCTAGCTACTATCATTTTCATCTGGATCTATTGCTACATAGGATGATAAAAGTTCCTCGTAAAATTTTTTCCACCTATTAAAACTACAAAGATGAGGAACGATATCACATTATTCTTATAACTAGATGGAGAATCTCTTTATGATGCACGGGAGAGATACAAAGATATGTAAAGCAAATGTCCTCATCATGGAGTTTCAAAGTAGTTACTTATATAAACATTCTACAATGGATTAACAGGTCAATTTAGAATAATAGTAGATGCAGCAACTAGAGGTGCACTTATTAATAATCCATCAATAAAGCTTATGATATACTAGATGAGATGACATCTAATGCCTATCAATGGCCCACCAAAAGGTTAACCACAAGAAATTTCACTAGACTACATGAAGTAGACACATTGACTATATTATCCACCTAAGTCAACCTCTTAACCAAATAATTAAGTAATTTGGGAGTTAACACCATCAGAGTCAACCAATCACTTATGATTTATGTGAAAATAGCCATGCTAGTGGAAAATGCATGGAAACATCATAATATGTAGGAAACTTTAACCATAACAATCCCAACTCAAATTTATATAACCTTAGATAAAGGAATCACCCTAAATTCTCTTGAAGCAATAATCAAGGACAACATTCCAAAGCTCTTTCTAGCTTCCAACCGCAAACCCAACAAGAGAAAAAGACAGACTTAAAAGACATGTTCTTGTAATACATGAAGAAAATAGATGCACTTCTTCAAAGCTAAGCAACTTCATTTAGAACATTGAAAAATTAACTTGGACAACTAGCCACAACAATAAACAATCGTCCTCCAAAAATCCTACCAAGCAACATTGAAGTCAATCCCAAGGGAGAACATTGCAAACGTATCACATTAAGAAGCGGAAAAGAGTTACACGAAAACGTGACTCCAGCCTCATAATCATATAAAGAAGAGAAGATCTTACAAAGGAAAGAAGAAGAAACTCTAACAAGAAAGAAAGAAAATGATGCATAAACTCCAAAGAAGCCAACATATCATTATTCACCACCTTTTTCTCAAAGGCTACAAAAGCAAAAATTATGTAAGCAATTTTCAAAATTCTTTGAAATTTTTAAGAAATTATACATTATTCTTCATTTTGTAGATGCACCGAAGCAAATTCCAAGCAATGAGAAATTCATGAAAGACATCTTATCAAGAAAATAGAAAATAAATGACTTTGAGACTATAGCATTAACAGAGGAATGTAGTTCCATCTTACAAAAAAAGCGCTTCTAAAGCTTAAAGATCTTGGAAACTTCACCATACCATGAAAAATAAGGAATTATGACTTTGGAAAAGCACTATATGCCATGGGGCCAGCATCAACCTCATGCCATTATTTGTTTACAACAAACTAGGACTGGGAGAAGTTAAGCCAACAAATGTCACACTTTAACTACAGATTATTCTCTCACCTATCCTAAGGAATCATTAAAGATGTCCTAGTCAAAGGTAATAAATTCATCTTCTCTACTGATTTTATTGTGTTAGACATGGAGGAAGATTGTGAAATCCCTATCATCATAGGCCTACTGTTATTAGCCACTGAAAAAACATTGATAGATGTCCAAAAAGGAGAACTCTCCATAAGAGTTCAAAATGAAGAAGTTACTTTAATGTTTTCAAAGTTATGAAATTCCTTAGTGACATGATGACAATATTAGCTATGATGAAATAGATCAAGAAGTACAAAAAATCTTCTGCATTAAATCCATTCAAGATCACCTAGAAGACGACATCATCAATAGAGAAAAAGTAAATAATCCTGATGCAAAGGAGTATGTAAGCATACTCAACAAAATGCCAAGGTATAATCTCTGTAAACCTGACTTTGAACAGTTGGATAAACTTATAACTTTAAAGGCACATACTAAAGAAGAACCACCTAAGCTAGACCTCAAATCTCTTTCAAGTCATATAAGGTATGCATTCTTGAGAAACTCTTCTTGTTATCATTTCTAACGATCTTAATAAGCAGCATGAAAAACTTTTGAGGATTTTGAGAAAGCACAAATCTGCCATTGGATGGACTATCGCTAACATCAAGAGAATCATCCATTCTTTTTGCATGTACAAGATCCTACTTGAAAACGGACATAAACCTAACATTGAACAATAAAGAAAGCTAAATCCAATTATGAAGGATGTAGTAAAGAAAGAAATAATCAAGTGGCTCAACACCGAAATCATCTACCCAATATCTAATAGTTCGTAGGTAAGCATAATCTAATATGTACCAAAGAATGGAGAATTCACGGTGATCACCAATGACAACAATGAATTGATCCTAACTTATACTATTATTGGATGAAGAATATGCATAAACTGCAAACTCAATAAAGCCAAAAGAAAAGATCGCTTCCCACTACTCTTCATTGACCAAATGCTCGATCAACTTGCAAGGTGTGAGTACTACTACTCCTTAGATGGATATTCTTGATACAATCAAATAGCTATAGCCCTTAAAGTACAAGAAATACTATATTCATATGCCCATATGAAACATTTTCCTTTAGAAGAATTGCATTCGGACTTTGCAACGCACTAGCTACCTTTTAAAGATATATGATGGCAATTTTCTATGACATAGTCAAAAATTTCCTATAAGTATTTATGGATGATTTTTTAGTACTTGGGGATTCTATTGATCGATGCTTAGAAAAATTGGCTTTTGTATTTAAAAGATGTGAGGAGATAAATTTAGCACTAAATTGGAAAAAATGCCATTTCATGGTGAAAGAAGGAATTTTTTTGCGAAACAAAATTTCTTCTAAAGAGATAGAAATTAACAAGGCAAATATCGACACCATGGAAAAATTGCCACCCTCCACCAATGTTAAAGGTGTTAGAAGCCTTCTTGGCCATACAGGATTCTATAGAAATTCATCAAAAACTTTTCTAAAATCCCTAAACCCCTTTGTAACCTTCTTGAGAAAGATGTACAGTTTAATTTTATTAAGATTGCATACAGGCATTTAAAACCTTAAAAAAGAAACTTACAACTGCCCCCATCATCATAGCACTTGACTGAAGTCTCTTATTTGAGCTCATGTATGATGTTAGTGATATAGCGATATGAGCAATATTAAGCTAAAGAAAGAACAAGATTTTTCACTCCATCTATTATGCCAGCAAAACCCTAAATGAAGCACAAGGCAACTACACTAGCATAGAAAAAACCTATTAGCACTAGTTTTTACCTTTGATAAATTCAGATCTTACCTCATCGGAGTCAAGGTGACTGTCTACACCGACTATGCTACCATCAAATACTTGATTACCAAGAAAGATGCAAAATCGAGATTGATCCAGTGGGTAATATTGCTGCAAGAATTTGATTTAGAGATTAAAAATTAAAAGGGCACGAAAAACTAAGTTGCTGACCACCTTTCATGACTAGAAGAAACATATAATGAAGGGATGACCATCAACGAAACATTTCTAAATGAACAACTTTTAGCAGCTTAGCATTTTAATGTACCATGGTATGCTGATTTTTCTAATTTTCTTGTAAGTGGTATTTTGACCCTTAACCTGTCTTTACAGCAAAAGAAAAAGTTCTTACATGATGTGGAGTTCTACTATTGGGATGACCATTTTTTATTCAAGCAATGTGATGATCAAATCATAAAGAGATGCATCTTATATGAGGAGACCGAAAGCATTCTTCACCATTGTCATGGAAGTGAGTATCTAGGACATTTTGAGGGAGACAAGACAGTAGCTAATGTTTTGTAAAGTGGATTTTACTGAGCTATTTAAAGATGCACATGTAATATCCAATCCCCATTAGTAGTATTAGCTCTTAGATTTTGGTATAGAGTAATGAAGACACCGTGGGGTTATCGGATTTTAACCTTATTAGAAATATTTTTTTATAGTGCGCGTGAGATATATTAGACCTAATTTGATAATTTCACACCCGGTCGGGGCATCAGAAAACCCTGGAATATTTTTAAAAATTTTCTCTATTGGCTTATAAAAGGAAATTTTAATTTACTGCATAAATTTCAATTTAAGGGTTATGCATGGAACAAGCTTTCACTGAGAAACACAATCTATATATTAAAGAATGAACCAATTAGAAATAATTTCATAGATTGCCAAGTTGAGAATTCTAGTTAGTTCCTTGGACTATTTTAACTGGATAGTTACAAAGGAACCAATTATATACTTAGTTTCTAACTAATGACAAATTAGAAATTTAGAGTAAGATTAAGGACAAATTGGTCTTTTGAGGAAGTATTATATATATGGTAGAAGTGTGTAAAAATTTCAAGTAATCAAAATCACAACACTTAGAGTAAAAGATAGCAACATTCGTGCAAAAGAATAGGAGGCTGCTACAATGAAATTTCAATTTCTTTTTTAATGATTTTTCATGCTTAATCAAGCTAAAATAAGGTCATATATCAGTTCCTAAGATCAATTGAAGTCTCTATTAGTGAAAATTCAAGAAAAAGAGATAAGAAAAGCATTGTTTTATGAGATTAATCTGTGAACTTTCAAGATTACTTTAATTGATGTTCTTGTGTGTATTCTTGGTTTAGATTGAGTTGAATTCTAGGGTAGAGCTTGAAAGAGTCATCAAATTGAAGAAATTGGCAAGGTAAGAATTAGGGTTTTAGGTGATTTAGATGTAGAGACTTCAATTGATTATAATTAGGGTATTAGAATGAAATTGGCTTGATTTTGATGCAATTGGAACAAGAAATTGAGAAAAGAAATGTGTTGGAACATAGGGTGAAATTCTTCCACTTTAGAGAAGTTGGGGACTGAGTTGTGTTTTGGTTGAATTGTGATGTATAAATGGTGCCTTTTGTAAATTAAATGTATATGGTTGATGGAAAAATCAAAAATGAAGAAAATGGGACATTATTTTGGAAAGGTAAAGGGCAATTATGCCCAACTAAAGTTATAGGGTGTTAAAAAATTTTCAGGGCGTTGAATGGTGAAGTAGATACAATTGAATGGCTCAATAAATGAAGATCGAAAAGTAGTATCAATCTGGGCTTTGTATGCCGATTAGGGCGTTTAGTAGTTAAATGAGATTCTAGCATTTGATTTGGTTCTAAATGTCATTTCTGGCGTGTAGGTGAAGAAACTGAGACCCGTAATGGGAGAAGAAATTCGGAGTGAAATTGAGCTCGGAGTGGTTATGAGTAAAAATCTGTCATTTCTTTTATCTTTCTTTTATTATATTTCTGCATAATGAAAATGTTTGTTTTATGTGCTTTTAATGCATAAACATGAGTTATGATCTTGATATATATCTATATATATGCTTTTACATGTTCGGTTTAAGAAACAGCTTTAAAAGTTATTGCATCTATTTCAAATGCCATTAGTACTCTCAGATTATAGTGGTGGTGATTGTCTTAGACCCGGTCGGTGTGTGTCACTAACTCTGGGAAGTTGGGATTATCGAGTTATATGAGTCACTCTATGTGTACGGGGTATTGTCTCACTATATGTATGCAATATAGGATTCTGCTACATGGCTAGTGAGATGTCTTGATGATGTCACCGTGGGTGTTGCTAGTTGAGGCGCCTTGTGACCTACTCATGTGTGCGGTGCTAGTTGAGTCGCTGCGTGAGTATAAAGCTTTAGGGTTACCATTGACACAGTTTAGAAAGAAAATGTCTAAATGAGGGCTTTAATAGTTTTTGATTTACCAATTGTATATTATGGGTTTATATGCATATGCTAGTTATTATGCTGTGCAGATTTTGGATATTGTTTTCCATAGTTGTAAATAAAACTCGCTCGACAAGATTTCATCGACATATGATGTTTACAACTGTTTTACAGCTTTAGACAAGTTTTAAAGACATGAATTATGTATGTCTTTTAGAATTTAATATTTATGCAAAATTTTATTTTATTCGAAATCTTAAACGTACTCACTAAGCTCCTTTAGTTTACTTGTTTATGTTTTATGTTTTCTATCCCCCTCCAGGTGCAGGCCTCGGTGCTGATTCTCTTACAACTCATTAGTTGCCCAGTCGGACGAATATTTTGTAAATGTAAATGTGCTAAATAGCACTCTTTTTGCTTTCTGCACGAATATTTTGTAAATGTAAATGTTCTAAATAGCACTCTTTTTGCTTTCTGCATAACAGTTATAGGCATTTGTATTTGTACATATATTTTGGACAAACAAGAAGAGGTTTCGATATTTTGATGATTATTTCACTTCTTTATTAGTATTCCAATTTTATGATTATAATGAAAATTTTGAGTTGTGCTGGATTTTGTTTGGAAAGCACCGGAGGTTCTATTTGGTAGTATTGAGAAGTGTTTAAAATAGAAGTGCAATTTTTTTGCAGGTTTTATATTGAATTTTTTGAAAAACAAGGGAAGCTCTGCCCCTTTTTTTAAAATTTATAAGTTATTTTCACGTATATTCCAAATTTTTTTCAGTAATGGCAAGAACTAAAAATGGGTTCGTCTCGCGAAATTTCTCAACTTACATAGTTATATTTTGAGGAACTTCCGTCGAGGTGCTCAGCAAGGCCGCTGGGATCTACTGTAGAGGGTCTCAGGCCAGGTCCTGTCAAAGTGGTATCAGAGCACGGTTTTTGAAGTTTTTAGTTAAAAAGTTCATTTTTAGAATGAGATTCTTGAAGTTGCATGTTTATTTTTCTAAGCTTAGTAAATTGAATTCTATGTATTATAATCAATTGCATCATTAAATTTACAGAAAATATGCATCGTCATAGGGGCCCACGTACTAGGAGAGCAACTGTAGAGGCTCTTACATTTGAAGAGGAGCAGGGAAATGAGTCGGTAAATGTTCCTACACCTCAGACCCCTTCTAAGTCATCTTAGCCTACTGAGCGAGAGGGTGGAAACATGAGTGTAGCCCAGATACTAGCAGCAACTGAGAGAGACATTAGTGTCTATTGAGCGCACCAAGAAATTAGGTGCTAAGCCTTATGATGGTACTAGAGTCCTTGAGAGAGCCTTATCCTGGTTAGAGAACAATGAAATTTTTTTTCAGGTTATGAGATGTACTAAAGAATAGATGGTGGTATGCTCTACATTTCTATCGAAGGAATAAGCGAAAGATTAGTGGAAGGCCTTACAAAGAAGGAATGCTAATGGTGTATCTTGGCCGCTTTTCAAAGAGGGATTTCTGAACAAGTTTTATCCTAAAAGTTATAAAGATGAGAAGCTAGAAGAGTTCTTTAAGCTGGAACAAAGTTCTCTCTCAGTGGTAGAGTATGAGAAGAAGTTTTCAGAGCTCATCCATGTCATTCCCTTTATAACTGATAATAAAGAGCAGAATAGAGCATTGGTGGAAGTTACAGCTCAGGTTGAAAGAAGCATGGCGGCCATCCCTAAATCGTAATAGTAAGGCCAAAAAAGAGTTTGGTCAAGTGGTTCTCGAGGACTCAGTAAATTCACATAAACAGAGGAGATATCTACATGGTCTAGCAGTCAGAAGCCAAGCCAAGAAGATCAATCTAGCCAAGCTTCTCTTAGGCAACCATCGCCCAGATTCCAAAGTACTAAGGAGAGTTGGAAGAATTTTTCAGTGTGTAATAAATGTGGCAAGGTCTATCTGGGGGATTGTAGGAAGGGAACTACCAGTTGTTACAAGTATGGTCAAGAGGGCCACTACATGAGAGATTTCTCGAATAATAGAGCTAGCAGTAGGCTAGAAGATAGACTACCAGTTCTGAAAAAAATTAGTGGTGGCCAAGGACAAATTTGAGGAGGTCTCCAATTCAAAAGGTCGAGTGGCTCGAGCTAGCCTAATAGGGGAGCTGGTCGAGGAGGATCTTCTGGAAGACTACAAAGCAGACCTCATACCCAGGTAGAGTATTTGCAATGGCCCAGCAGGAGGCGGATGCGGCCCTTTAGGTTGTGACAGGTATGATGTCAAATTTTGATTGAGATGCTTATATACTGATAGATCCTAGAGTGATCCATTCTTTTATTTCTAAGGAGTTTACTACAAGAGTTAGTATAGTGCCCTAATTATTAGATTGTGCAGTAATAGTGTCTCTTCCTACAAGAGACTCCATTGTAGCAGAAAGGGTGTATAGGGGTAGTAAATCAGTATTAAGGGCCAAAAGTTTATAGCAAATTTGATTTTGCTGGCCATCAGTGAGTTTTATGTGATCTTGGGGATGGACTAGTTGTCTAAAGATAAGGCCTCAGTGGATTATTTCCAGAAAGAAGTCAGATTATGTAGTTTAGGGGGAACAAAAGTCATCTTTTGCGGAGTGTTAAAATCACTTCTCGCTACTATGGTGTCAGTCATGAGGGCAATAAAGATGCTTCAAAAGTTGTGTTAGGGGTACTTACTCTATGCCATAGACGTAAGAAACGGTGGAACGAAATCAGAGGATATTCCAGTGGTTAAAGAGTTTTAGGATGTATTCTCAGAGGATCTTCCGGGCTTACCTCCAGATAGAGAGATAGAGTTTAAAATAGAAGCAGCTCCTAGAACGCAACCAACTTCTAAAGTACCCTACAGAATAGCTCCTTTAGAATTAAAAGAACTAATGGTTCAACTAGAAGAGATTGTGAATAGGAGTTTTCATTAGACCGAGTACTTTTCCTAATGGGGCACCGATTTTATTTGTAAAGAAGAAAGACAAAAATATGAGATTATGTATTGATTATAGGGAACTGAATAAGGTAACGGTGCATAATCAATATCCACTTTTGAGAATTGATGATTTGTTTGATTAGCTATTGGGGGCCAGAGTATTTTTCAAGATAGATCTGAGGTTAGGCTATCATCAACTGAAAATTCGAGAGGAAGATGTTCCCAAGACGGCCTTTAGGACCCGATATGGTTATTATGAATTCTTGATTATGCCTTTTGGGCTGACTAATACCTTAGCTACTTTTATGGATCTCATGAATATAGTTTTTTGATCTTATTTAGATCAGTTTGTGATAGTATTTATTAATGATATACTAGTTTATTCAAGCAGTGAGGAAGAGCATGCAGAACATTTGAGGATTGTTTTACAAACCTTAAGGGAGCATCGGCTGTATGCCAAACTCAGTAAATGTACGTTTTGGCTAGAGAGGGTTGCATTTTTTGGGCATGTAATCTCTGTAGAAAGGGTAATAGTAAATCCCTAAAAGATTGAAGCTATAGTGAATTGGAGATAGCCCACGAATGTGACAGAGGTTTGAAGTTTCTTGGGTTTGGCTAGATATTATAGTTTGTAGAGAAATTTTCAAAGATAGCTGCTCCTATGAGTAAACTAACTCGAAAAGAAGAGAAGTTTATACAGTCGGAAGTGTTCCAGTAGAGTTTCAAAGAGTTAAAGTGAATGTTGACTTTCGGCCTCAGTGCTTACACTTTCGTGGGAAAGGACAGATTTACCATATATTGTGATACTTCCAGGTAAGGTCTGGGTTGTATGCTAATATAGAAGGAGAAAGTAATAGCCTATGCTTCTAAACAATTAAAGAAGCATGAATGGAATTATCCTACACATGACCTAGAACTAGCTACAATAGTTTTTGCTCTAAGAATTTAGAGGCATTATTTGTATGGGGTTCCTTGTAAGATCTTTAAGGATCATAAGAGCTTGCAGTACTTGTTCACCCAGAAAAATTTGAATATGAGGTAGAGAAGGTGGTTGAAGCTTATTAAAGATTATAAGTGCACCTCAGAGTACTATTTGAGAAAAGCTAATGTGGTAGCAGATGCTCTCAGCAGAAAGCCTGTCGGTTCAATAGCTCACATATTTATCAATGTTGATAGAATTGAGGTTTTTAGGTGTAAAATTAAAATTATCAGATTTGGGAGCACTATTAGCCATATTTGAGGTCGTCCGATACTGGTTGATCGGATCAGAGAACTACAGACTCAAGATTCATAGGTAGTTAAATTGAAGGGTGAAATTGAGTCGGGGCAGCAGAATGATCTTTTAGTGACCAAGGATGATATAGTGACATTGGGTCAGAGATTATGTGTTTCGGATGTAAATGAGTTAATAAGAGAGATTATGGAAGAAGCTCATTCTTCTGCATATGCTATGCATCCGGAGAGCACAAATATGTACCGTATCTTAAAAGAGCACTACTGGTGGAAGGGAATAAAGAAAGATGTAGCCGAAATTGTCTCGAGATGCCTAACTTGCCAGCAAGTAAAGGTTGAGCATCAGAAACCTGCAGGACTCTTGCAACTCCTTCCGATTCCGGAGTGGAAATGAGAGAGAATAACGATGGACTTCATGGTAGGACTTTCGCATAGCCAGAGAGGTAGTGATGCAATATAGGTAATTATTGATAGACTGACGAAATCTGCCTATTTTCTACCCATTAGAAGCAGTTATTCTTTAGATAAACTGGCCTAGTTATACGTAGATGAGGTGGTACAACTCTATGATGTTCTAGTATCTATTGTGTCAAATAGGGATACATGGTTCACTTCCCGATTTTGGCCCAGCTTACAGAAAGCTCTAGGCACAAAATTAAGTTTCAGCACGGCCTTTTATCCACAGACGGATGGTTAGTCTGAGTGACACTCGAAGATATGCTTAGAGCATATGTTATGGAGTTTAAGGGGAGTTGGATACTCATCTGCCATTAATGGAATTCGCCTACAACAATAGCTACTAGACGAGCATCGAGATGGCACCATATGAAGTATTGTATGAAAAGAAGTGCAGAACTACAGTTTGTTGGGATGAGGTAGGTGAAAGGAAGCTGATAGGCCCAGAAATTGTATAGATTACTTTAAAAAAGATTCAAGTTATTAGGCAGAGATTGAAAATAGCCAATGATAGACAGAAGAGTTATGTAGGTAATAGGAGAAGAGATTTGGAGTTTCAGATTGTGATAAAGCTTTTCAAAAGATATCACCATGAAAGGGAGTACTAAGATTTGGGAAGTGAGGAAAGCTGCGTTCCCGATACATTGAGCTGTATGAGATAATTGAAACAGTTAGGAATGTGGCATATTATCTACGATTACTAGAAGATTTGGCTAGAATCCATAGCGTGTTTCACGTTTCCTTGCTTCGTAAGTATTTAATAGATTCTTCACACATCCTAAAGGAACAGCTAGTAGAATTGAACAAGAATTTGACCTACGAAGAGAAGCCTGCGCAAATCCTAGACCGAAAAGAGCAAGTGCTTCATAATAAAGCATTCCCTTAGTGAAGGTATTATAGATGAACCATGGAGTAGAAGAAGCCTCGTGGGTACGTGAAGATCAGATGCAAGTACAACATCCCCACCTCTTTGAGACAGGTATAATTTAAATTTCGAGGACGAATTTTATTTTTTAGGAGAAGTGAAATTGTAATATCCAATCCCCATTAGTAGTATTGGCACCTAGATTTTGGTATAGAGTAATGAAGATACCGTGGGGTTACCCGATTTTAACCTTATTAGAAATATTTTTTTATGGTGCGCGTGAGAGATATTAGACCTAATTTGGTAATTTCACACTCGGTCAGAGCGTCCGACAACCCTAGAATATTTTTGAAAACTTTCTCTATTGGCTTAGAAAATGAAATTTTAATTTACTGCATGAATTTCAATTTAAGGGTTATGCATGGAATAAGCCTTCGTTGAGAAACACAATCTATATATTAAAGAATGAACCAATTATAAATAATCTCATGGATTATCAAGTTGGGAATTCTAGTTAGTTCATTGGACTATTCTAACTAGATAGTTATAAAGGAACCAATTATGTGGTAAAAGTGTGTAAAAATTTCAAGTGATTAAAAGTACAACATTTAGAGTAAAAGAGAGCGACATTCGTGCAAAAGAAGAGGGGACTGCCACAATGAAATTTCAGTTTTTTTTCTCATTATTTTTCATGGTTAATCAAGCTAAAATAAGGTCATATATCAGTTCTTAAGATCAATTGAAGTCTCCATTAGTGAAAATTCAAAAAAAAGAGGTAAGAAAAGTATTGTTTTGTAAGATTAATATGTGAACTTTCAAGATTGCTTCAATTGATGTTCTTGTGTGTATTCTTGGTTTAGATTGAGTTGAATTCTAGGGTAGAGCTTGAAAGAGTCATCAAATTGAAGAAATTGGTAAGGTAAGAATTAGGGTTTTAGGTGATTTGGATTTTGAGACTTCAATTGATTATAATTAGGGCATTAGAATGAAATTGGCTTGATTTTGATGCAATTGGAACAAGAAATTGAGATGTTTCATGAAATGTTGTTCCATGAAATGTTTCACCATTAATTCACCCATTAACTTTGTTTGTAAAATCAATAAAGTAAAATTAATTATTTAAATAAATAAAATATAATTTTATTTGTTTGTTATTTTATTTTGAAATGAAAGACATACTTAATTTGAAAAATATAAATAAATGGTGGAACATCATTTGTAGAAATTAATTGTAATTTGTTTTAGGCTATTAAAAATGGCTACCAAAAATGATTTTTGATAGTTGGCCACTTAACCTAATTTTTGTGAAGTGCTTAGAGCACGAAAAATGGTAGAAATTGATCTTAATTAATAAGGGTTAAAGCAAAAACGTGGGATTGAGATAAGATTTTCGTTTTAAAAAGTTTTTCTTTAAGCAAAGGGTTGTGAGTATAAACTTGCACCTAAAGGATACAAGTATCGGTTCATTGGATATCCTAAAAATTCATTAAGGTACCAGTTCTATGATTTTGAGGAACAAAATATGTTTGTGACTTGAAATGCCATTTTTTTTAAAGAAACAGTTTTCGCATGGATCATGGAGATTATAGAAAGATTGAATTAGACGAATTCAATCAGGATATAAATGAACCAATAATGGAATCTCAGGCTCAATCGAACAGAATACCTTTGACACCCTCCATGTTGGTTAGAAAGGATATCAAGGCTTTTAAAACACTGTACTTTTAAATTCATATAAAGTACACACCCTCCACGTCGGTTAGAAAGGTTATCCAGTGGGTGAAGAAACACTGTACTTTAAAAAAAATACAATCTTACAGCATTAGGATATATTACTAATCCAAATGAGCTGATGGATTCTATATGGTCATTGGAGTCCATATTTAACTCCATTAGCATTGGACCATACTCAATGACACCCAATGGTCATACCATGAAAGATTTTTTACATATGTGAAACTAAAGTATGGTGGATCAGACATTAACCCATCGTGACACTCAGGTCAAAGGACTATGAATTCTACTCAACTCGAAAAACCCTCTATTGACAACTTTATAGGATGTCTATTAAAGGAATTTGTGAGTCTGTTCAATACTCAATATTTATTGTATACCTGTATCTTTATACAAGCATTCACTAAACTCATGGCTTGCTAAGACTAACCATCTAGACTATCTAGGTATAGACATACGTTGATTTATATGTAATAAGGTCTTCACTGACTAACCCACATCAGTGAAGATAGACCAGGAATATATTATTTAAGAACATATTTTCATAATGATATCTTCCTAGCACTATTTGTAACTATGTTATTATTATTATATACTCACATTTTACTCTTATTTCAGATAAAGCTCTAACTTTTTAGATTTTACTGACTTTTATAATTTGCTAAGTATTATCAGTGCCAGCTCTTGTTAGTTATAACTCTTATTGTTGCTATTTCTTAGCATTGATATAAACTTCTTTAGACCAAATTTGAAGTCTTTCAGATCATACAATGTTTGAAATATTACAGGCATCTTACCATATATAAAATATAATTAGCGAATTAATTAAAAAATAATACTAGTATCAATATTAAATAAATATATAAAGGGATGACACATAAGTACAATTTCTAACATTTAGAATGCAAGGAAAACGTCACTGTCCTTATAGATCCAACTCAAGACAACAAAAAGTAACGATCTAAAATAATGCTTTTTTCTTATCTTCTTTAATGCAATATAAAAACAAATATTTTTTTTTTGCATTTTAATACAATAATAAATTGAAAGAATTACTCACCTAGAATGCAAGACAAGAAACATAGATATTATATAATTATTTCTTTTGATTGTGCCTTTTTCTGGCCTTCATTAATTTTTTAACTAGCATTATGCTTAAGCTATTGTAGAGCACACTCTATGCAGTCATGCCCTATAGGTAGGCATTAAACTCATCTAAATCATCCATGAGGCAAAGCATAAAATACTTTGCTGGCTTTGTTTCAGTCATATGCCATCAATAATTTCTAAAATAAATAAAATAGACATATTTTCACTACATCTATTCATTAGTGCTAAAACTAGTAGTATTAAACTACATATCTAAATTATTGTAGGACAACTTCCATCCAACTTTAAAATATTTATCCCACAATTTATTATCTAGTTTTTTTCATCTCTCTTACTGAGAGATTATTTCTCATCTTTAAACCCATAATCAAATAAAATTTTAGATCAAAAAATCTAATTCGCCTTTGGTATATATAAAATTACAATTCTTCATATAAATTCTTGGTATGCGCTTGTCTTAATAAATTCTCATGTAGTTATATTTCTAAAAAATGAAATATCATGAACATCTAAAAAATAGCCAAAACAAGTGATTTTAAATAATTATATTTGTCGTACTGTCAACTTCTTCTTGATCAAGTCGATAGCCTGTAACTTTAAGTAAGTAGTGACCGATGCTTGATACCACTTATTTTTGGGAATTATATAAAATAAAATTTAATACACAAAATCAAAAGTTATAAAAAAACCAATTAAGTACAAAAAATTAAAAAAGGTGAAAGATAAACAATTAATTAAATAAAATTAAAATTATGTTAAGTAAAACTTAATAAACAAAATAAAATATAAATTTAAAAATAAAAAATTATTAAATTACCACGTGACGCTATGTGGCAATCGTCATGTTATGTGTAACATAGTAATACATCACGCTCGCGATGCGGCACGCGCGCTATGCGTAACGTAATTGACATTCTTTACAAGTGGTGCTCTGTGTTCGGTGCGTGCACCACGAGTTGGATGCGTTTTGCTATCAAAATCAATTATTTTCGGTCATTTTCCATCATTTTTGGTTTTTTACATTTATTTTTAATCACTTTTACCTCTTAACACTAAATTTAAATATTTAAACTAATAACACAATAAAATAATATTTACAATAAAAATTTATTAATTTTTGTCTATTTTTATTTTTTTAACTTCAAAATAATTATTTGACTTCTAATATTTAAAATGTGATAATTTAGAAGTCAATCTAGAAATTTCTGGAGAAATCAAGAGAGTGGCCAAGTGAAAATCGCGTGAGAGAGGGGAAAATTTCAATTCTGTTGAAGAGGCAAAATGTGATGCTTGGTTAAAACAGTTTAAAAATTTTGACTTTACTCAAAAATATATAATAATTAAAAATGGGTCACTTTCGAAAATTTTACATAATCAATTAACCACAGCACTCTACCAATGGCACGGCTCAATCAAGCCTGGTCCCGACCACGATGTGCATGGTGAGAAAGAAAAGCACAGTTCATATTTCAGATTTTTTTTACTTGTCTAATAATTACAATACATCAGATTTCAGATCAGTAGAAATTTTAAACCAGCCACAGAATGAAGGTAAATGGAGATAGCAATGACATTTGAGGTCAAATTATGCCTGATAAACAATCATTTCATAATTGAGAATTATTTGATTATCCTGTGAAATCCCCTTACCAAGCTCTTCTGCTGAAACATGATTTTCTTCTAATTTATAAGCTGCATATACACAAGATAACCTGAACCCACATAGAAGGAATTCCATTGTAATTAAGTCTAGCTAAGCAACTATTCTATAAATAATTGAGCAATTAGAGAAATGCCCCAAGTAAAGTTTGTGAAGGAAAGTGGTGATCTGATTACTCTGATTCATGAACACTAAATCAGTATAAAAAATTACATTTTCTTTTAAATAAAAGTCAAAGGAAAAGATAAAAATTAGTTCAGCCATCAACTGGAATCAATTATTCACTATCAAAGTATATAAATTATACGAATGAGGGTTCTGAATAGAGATGATATTCTAAATACAAACATTGAAGTTTTATCTTCTCAAATGGGAAACAAAAGATATAGGTAAGCAATTCCAAATGCCACTAAAAGGGAAATGTTTAAAATGTTTATGAAGTTCAACAGAGTAACTTGGACCAGATATGGTGTCATCTGAAATTGCTAATGCTCGACAAGAACTTTGTGATAACCAACTCTTAGGCATGTTTAAGAAAGAACAGCAAGAAGGAAAATGATAATTAAAACCAAGGCAAAGCTCGGATAACAACACCAGAAATTTTTGGGAGGCTTGAGGCCATTATACAGGAAGGCTTGACAGAAAATGATTAAAAGCAGATCTAAAGGCATCTTCACTTAAACTAAACCTTAAAAATCGCAACTTTGTTTTGGATTTCTTCACCTTGGGGAATAACACTACTTGTCTGGCTGCTAAAAGTAGCAAGAAAGAGTTAACTTTTGGAAGTTTAAATAACGTACTTTTCAATATAAACTATATGAGCAAAAAGATTCAGTAAATCAAATATTTTTTTCTAATCATACAAAATTAAGAAATAAAATAAAATAAAATTTCAACTTACTAGAATTTTCCTGATTTTTCTTGGCAGCCAACCATATGCCTAAGTCTACTCAGGAGCAATCAAACAATACAAGACTTGCACAAATAAAACACATAAAAAGCACCAGATCTAAAACCAAGACACAAATTTAATGAGTAAGCATATTCAAATCCAGTACTCTCATTTGTTGGTAGGAGTGGGAACATTTTGGATTATCCTTTCTGTGAGTATTCATAAACAATATGGATCAAAACAAGTAGTTAAATTGAGTCCATCTATATAAATTTTAACTGAAAAGAGGTCCAAACAAAGGAAGGTACAAAACATAAGCCATAAGATCAAGTAACATTATATAATAATAATGGCATTAAAGTTTACACTCATGGTTGGCTAAGTTCATGCTACATCTTCAAAAGATCCATTAAGTACTATAAGGCTTTGAATCATTAACAACTCATACTTGACATCATATTTCCTGCTACTTATTTTACATGAACAACTAAAAACTTTAACACACCTTTATACCTTTCAACCGTAAACGTTCTCGCATCTTCTCAACTCCAACAGCCGACAGATCAATGCATGTTATCTCAATAATCCCATCCTTGGACAATTCCTCACTCAACCAAGAATTTCCGCATCCCAACTCCGATACGTTTATCATACAATTTGCTCATCACCGTGCTATAAAACCTTACGGATGTAATATTAAAAAAATGATATTGACTATACTGATCAGAATGGTCTACTGAGGTCCTCGAGTTGAAACCCACAGTTATAATTACAAACACAAATTTCCATTCAAATACTAGTAATTCCATCTAATTGCTAATATGCTAGAACATATTGATAAATCATCGAATGGCCTAAACGATAGTTTGTCGAGTTCCATACCTCACTTAAATCTTCACCCTGCATAAATATTTATCCTTTTCTTTTACCTATGTACTAAATCAATCAAATTTATACAAACACCCCCTTTCACATACTCTCAGAACCGATAATAAAAATATCATCATATTTGCTAGCAAGCTATCACCTCTACTACATGGGTTTATAGCCAATTTGGGTGCCAAAAGCAATTTTTAGAAAACCAAAAGAGTTTTGTTCACAGTTTGATACAAAAGTAAAAAAAAAAAAGTCTCGTTAAGATAACTTAAACATTGCTTTTGAAAAAGGAAGGCACTAACCACAAAAAGCAACAATTTTTCAATAAAGCAATTAAATATAATTTTTAAGAAGCACTTGACAGATGTTTTTTTCCCCCTGAAAATTGGTTTCAATTCACTTTCACATGGAAGTGCATTCTGCAAAGTAACCTCCCAAACTATAAATTATTTGGAAAACACCATAAAATGTCAACAAATCTACAAAGACATTAAATGTATAGAGAGAGAAAGGGGGTGGACGGCTCAAAAGCATACAGAAGAATTGGGTTTAACATGAGATTGAACAAGGTGCTGAAAATGAGAGTAATCTTTTAACCACTCGTAATGTTTCTCATTACAGACGTTCGTCCGTTCAACCCAAACACGAAGAAAACAAAATTACTATAAAATTAAAATTTAAAGAAAAACAAAGGAAAACCAAAAGAAAAAAAAAATGTAAAACGTCCCAATTCACGTTTTCATTATTGTCCTTTAAGGGCTTGTGGGTCGAATAACCTTTTGTTCCTTCTCTTTCTTTTTTGTTGGTTTGTAATTTAAACTGGAGTAAGCCCTAAAATTCTTTTTCTTAATTCTCATAAGGTTTTTGCAAAAATGGTCCTTAATCCTATAAGCACTCCACACAAGTATAAATAATGCTGCAAACAATGGAGTAATTATAATAGAGCAAAAAAAGAGTAAAAGAGAGAATACAATAATTTACGTGGTTTGACAATTGTTTACATTTATGATGGATTAAGATCTATACTTCTTATTATTGAATCACTAAGCATTTACAAAGTATACTTTTGTAAAGATCACAAAACTCACAAAGAACTTTCTCTCTCTAAAAAGGATTATAACAATTGCTCTTTCAATTGTGTGCTATGATCTGTTGTAATATGTTCTCAAGCCAAAAATAAGTCCCTTATATAGCCTAATTAATGTTTTAAGTTAGCTATAATCTGAGTTGGAACAAAAATAGGTTGTTTAAGAGCACTTATTAGAAGTTCTAGAATCAAGATAAGTTGCACTACACCTGAAATGCTAGATTATGGGTGCTGCTACTCTATGATTGCAGCTTCCAATGCCATAGCGCCAACATCTTAAGCACTACAACTTGGGATATAGGTGCTGCGGTGCCATACACTAGGCACTGAAGCACCTTAGGTTCGGTTTTAGACATCGTGGCGGTGGCCTTCCAGCGTCATGGCATCCATCTATCCTTTGTGCTTTTTAAATTCTTCTCACCTCCACACCTTTGCACAATGTCCCTTACTCATTGGCTTGACTCCAACTCTTTCTTAAGATGATTTTTAATCATTTTCTCACAAATTCTCTCATTGAATCAAAATCATCTACAAAGTTTTCAAGATCTTTCATCTCTGCATCATCGTCACCTTTACATAGTAGTAACTCAGGTTAAGTCCTTGTAATGGATGAACTTAACCAAGAGCAACAATTTAGTTAATATATCCATAGGATTTTTAGACGATAAAAGTTTTGTTAGACTAAACTCACCACTTTGAACTCTCTCTCTAATAAAATAAAGCTACAAATCAATGTGTTTTGATTTCTCATGAAACACTTTATGCTTACTTAGGTGTATGACACTTTGACTATTACAATACACATCGATGCCAATGTTTTCAATAGCCATCATATCTGCCCAAATACCTTTTAACTATATGGCCTCCTTAGTAGCTTCACCCATAGCTATAAACTTTGCCTTCGTGGTTGATAGTGCTACCACATGCTGCAGAATTGACTTCTCTCCATTTTTACTTACGTGCCATTTCAACTATTGTACAAATATTTATTTATTTAAAATTTATGCGATAAACATCTCAAATAAATAATTGATAATTTTTTAGATTGCACTAAGCTTGTTACTTTTAAGACATTGTAGATTTAAAAGAGTTTAGGTTAGTACTAAAAATTAGCATTCTAAAAGTTAGAACCTTATTTGAAATAGGGACAAAGACTTAGGAATATATTAATAATTACATAGTTGAAAAGAGTTGCAAATAGTGCTAAGAAATGTCATTATGTAGTATATTTTTTAAAACATCATTCTTAATCCCTAGTTGTCAACACAGGTCGATTGGTGTATTTTTGGATCAATATGTGCCTATATCTAAATTGTTTAGATAGTTAGTTTTAGTATAACATAGGCTTCGCAAAAACTCGTACAGGCATACAAGTATTCAGTAAGGATTGGGTACTAAAAAAACTTACGAGAACCTCTAATAGACATCTCACAGAGCTGTTAATAGAGGATTTTTTTAAGTTGAGTAATACTCATAGTTCTTTCACCTGAGTGCTGTGGTGGGCTTATGAATATTCTAATACACTTTAATTCCACATATGTCAAATAATATTTATGGTTTAACCTCTAAGTGTCATTAGGTAGGGTCTAATACTCATACGATGCATGGAAGATAAGTATTAAGTTATCATTTTGCAAGTGTTATATAGTTTGAAAATGTTACATTTTAGTCCATGGAAAAGTCAAACTATGTAAATCAAATGAAATATTTTCAATTGTACAAGTCTTTCACGACTAAAAAGGAAATAGTTTGAAAAAGTTCATTTTAGTCCCTTAAGCTTATAACTCAGCCAAGAGAGAGAAAATGCAAGGGGTTGTTTCAAATTTGATCCTATAAAAATATATGCTACTATTATAGCGTTGTTATCCCTTTGGATGTTATAGACTAGAATTACCAACTAATTTACTTTGGTGTGAGCTCGGGAATCAAATTCTTCATTGAATGGCTTCAAGGCTGAGTTTTCTAATTCTATTAATGTAATAGACTTTGATTTCAGTGTGTAATTTTTTAATAGTAAATTATATTTTATTCCGTTGTGCATTGTATGTATAACATGCAATTTAAAATTCAATGGTTACACTTTCAGATGCATGAACCCTATTAATCATTTTAACAAATATGTACCTAGTAAATAGCCTTTTCTTGTCAATGTCACCCATATAATCTGAGTCGACATATGCTCTTACTATTTTCTTTTTATTCTTAGCCCTTGTATATAACAAACCTTTCTCCAATATTCCCTTGAGATATTCAAAATCTGCTTGATTGCAAGCTTGTGATCTTTCATTGGAATTTTCTTGTACTTACTCGTAACACTCACCGTTTATACTATGTCTAGTCTTATAGAAACTATTGCATATTGATGCTCACAACAGCTTTAGTATATGGTTCTTTACTCATCTGCAGTTTATCCTCTGGAGATTCTGATAACTGTGCCACTAAAAGTTTAAAATGCATAACCAAAGAAGTGGAGACAACCTTTGTATTAGGCATGCCAAATCTCTTAAGTATCTTTAGTATATATCTCTATTATGATGAAAAGATAACATCTATTATTTTCCTCACAATATTCATACCCATGATTCTCTTTGCTACTCCTAAATCTTCATTTTAAGCTTGTCTATCAATTACTTTTTCTCTTATAGGGCATCTTAGATTTTCTCTTAAACTCCAATTCAAGTTTTACTATTTCTTTTGTTGAAAATCCTTTAGGCAAAAGCTCTTCCTTCACTTTTTCTTGAGGAACTTTCAATATAGTTGTCTCATCGAACGTTACATTTTTACTTATGATACTTCTTGGTAGATTCAACTTATTACACCACACCTTGTATTCTTTTAAATCTTTGGGATATCCTATGAATATCCCTTTTAAGGCTCTAAGTTCCAATTTATCTTGCTTCTATGAATGAATGTTAGGTAATCAAATTTCTGAAGGTGATCATAATGAAGAAGGCTTTTTGACCACTTTTCTTCAGGTGTCTTAAAGTCTATCGCTAAGGAAGGACTTCTGTTAATCAAGTAGGTTGCCATCATTATAGTTTCATCTGAAACGGCTTAAACACCCATGCATTAGTTAATATGCATCTAACTCTCTCAATAAAAGTCCTATTTATCCTTTCTGCCAAACCATTATATTGCGGCGATGATCATAAAGTTTTATGACTTGCACACCCACACATGGCATAAAAATTATCAAACTCCTTGTTGCAATACTTGAGACAATTATTTACTTTCAGTCTCTTAATATTCTTGCTAGTTTAATTCTCAATAAGGGCCTTCTATATTTGAATGACTCAAACACTTGCTCTTTACTCTTTAACACATATACCCATAGTTTCCTAAAAAATCATCAATAAATGTGAGGAAGTACCTTACCCCATAATGAGTGACTGTCTGTGCTGGCCCTTAGTGATTTTAATGTATATAATTAAGAGTGATAGGACTGTACGTGGAGCCTACCCAACGGCTTGGGTCCACCAGGCACATCAGCTGGCGCACCACGCACAGAACTGTATCTCATGCTACCCCCAACCAATATTGAACTTGGAATCTCATCCCTTATAGGCCTTTAAGATTTAATGGTTGTACCTATTAGGTTAGGCAGCTAATTGTGTGGTGCGCCAGCTGGTGTACTTGGTGGACCTAAGCCGTTGGGTGGGCTCTATGTACAGTTCTATAAAAAAAGTTAACCTTTTTGTCAGACTGTATGGGGCCCATCAACTTTTAGGTCCACCGATTGGATGACACCTCAGAGCCATCGGCACACCCACACAACTAGCTCAGGTTACCTGTGCCCCCAAGGATTTAAACCCCCACCCTTATCTCTGTGGAGGCCTTATAGACCTTTAAAGGTTCATCATTGCCTATTGGGATTTGTGCTTAAGTGCCATCCCTTTATGTATGAATATTTATTTAATATTTATACTAGTATTATTATTTCATTAAATCGCTAATTATATTTATATATGGTAAGATGCTTGTAACTTTTCATACATTGTACGATCTGAAAAAGTTCAGATCTGGTCTAAATAAGTTTAGATAGTGCTAAGAATTAGCAACACTAAAAGTTATAAATGCTAAGACTTGGCATTGATAAGCGTTATCGGGTTATAAGAGTCAATGATATTTAAAGAGTTAGAGCCTTGTTTGAAATGGGACAAAGACCTAAGAATATATTAGTAATGACGTAGTTGTAATTAGTGCTAGAAAATGTCATTATGCAAATATGTTCTCAAATATTATGTTCCTGATTTATCTTCACTGATGTTGGTCTGTCAGTGAATATCTTAATAAATATATAGATTAGTGTATGTCTATATCTGGATGGTCCAGATAGTTAGTCTTAGCAAACTATGAGTCTTAGCAAACTATGGTCCAGATAGTTAGTCCATCGGCTCATTTGGGTGAGTATTATATCCTAATACTCTATAGATTATATTTCAGAAAGTCTTATGACCATAAGTAATAATTCTTGGGAAAAGAGTTTAACCCTAAGGAATATTATTTATTGAAATACAATTCTAGAGATAAGCTTTCGGTCGGGCATATGGAGATTTGATGGTGTTGATTATATCTTTACTCTACCCGAATATAAATGATAGAGGGATTATATGAATATGTTATAACTTCAACTTGTATAGTCTAATGTGTCACTTTGTAATATCTGTAATATGTGTGTGGGGCATCAATCACGAACGTATGAAGGAGTTCTATATGACAATTTGGGCGTAGACTTAGAGAGTCTCACAATATGAAGTGTACTTATTGTGCACTGGGGCAGTATAATGGATTGAACAGTTCCTGTTGGAATTTGTGCATACGTGTCATCCCATTTTGTATAAATATAGTGATTGTATTTATACAATTATCATTTCTAATAAAATCGCTAATATTATTTATTATTAAATAGTAAGATGCTTGTAACATTTCAGACATTTTATGATCTGAAGGAGTTCAGATCTGGTTTAAAGAAGTTTAGATCAGTATTAAGAGTTAGCAACGCTAATAGTTATAAGCACTAAGAGTTAGTGGTAATAAGAGTTAGTAAGTTTATAAGAGTTAGTGAAATCTAAGGAGTTAGAGCCTTGTCTGGAATAGGACAATGACCTGAGAATATATATTAATAATGACATAGCTGCAAGGAGTTGCAGATGGTGCTAGGAAATGTCATTATACAAGTATATTCTCAAACACAGTGCTTTTGATCTAATTTCATCGATGTAGGTCTATTGGTAGAACGCATTAATATAGATTAGTGTATGTCTATATTTGGATGGTCCAGATGGTTAATCTTAGCAAACCATGAGCTTAACGGAAGCTCGTATAGAGATGCAGGTATTCAGTAAAGACTGGATATTTAACAGACTCACGATGACCTCCAGTAGATATCTCATGAAGTTGTCAATGGAAGGTCTTCTGAGTTGAGTAGTATTTATGGTCCTTTGACCTGAGCGCCACGGTGTGCTTGTGAGTGATCCACTATGCTTTGGCTCCACGTATGTCAGAAACCTTTCATGGTCTAACGTTGGGTATCGTTGGGTATGGTCCGATGCTTATGGAGTCCAGTGTGCATACATATGGGATCCATAAGCTCACATAAGTAGGTTGTATATCCCGATGCTCCGATTTTGTATTTTCAGAAAGTCTTATGGCCATAAGTATAATCCTCAAAAAATATATTCCGAATGATTAAACAATATCACAAAAATGCTTGTGGATATTGTTTAATGAAATATAAATTTGGAGATAAGTTCATGGTTGAGCAAATAAGAGATTTGAAAGTGATGATCTATATCTCTGCTCTTCAAGGATATAATTGATAAAGGGATTATACGAATATCTAATAACCTTAACTTGCATGGTCTAACACGTTGATTTGTAATATCTGTAATGTGTGTGTAGGACATCGTTCACGAACGTATGGAGGAGATCCATATGACAAATTAGGTGTAGACCTAAAGAGTCTCACAATATGAAGTGTACTCGTTGCGCACTAGGGTAGCAGATTAGACTGAATTATTCAATCAAATAAATTTCAGCAAAATATAATAATGATTTAAGGATTCCTCAGGATGTACATTTGTCAAGACTTAATTGCTAAGAAAATTACTTAATTAATTAACAAGGGTTGTTAATTAATAGAATATTGACAAGTGTCAAAATTTGTTCCATGATTTGTATTTACCTTTTTACCATTTAACCTTGGTAGTAAAAAAGTAATAAGGTAAAAAGTAATTATTCAAAATTGTTTTGAATAATTAAATTATATTTATTATTATATTATTAGATAATATTATAATATATATAGATCGTGGCATTGTATTTTAATACAATGAGGGACCTAAATGTTGGCAATTTATTTACCCATTATAATTAAAGTAATTATATTTGTTAGGTAAAAAGTAATTTAGTTGGCCATTATTCTAGTGCTTGGTTAAATTATTCCTAAGTGGGAGACCAACAATAAAATTGGTGGAGCACTTAATTTTGTTTAATCAAAATGTTGAATAACAAAATTGATTAGCAAAACAATTGAATCATTCATTCAATTTAGGGAGTAATGTAGAAATTGAATGAATGATTGTTAGAAAGGTAAGATAGAGTTTTAAGTTTTGTTCTTTCAAGTGTTGAAAACACATAAAAACTTCTCTTCATCTCATAGTCTAATGAATGCCCCAAAATGAATAAAAGAAAAATGAAAAAAAAAGATAATTATATTAGATAAGAGTTGTTAAAATAATTATAATGTAGAAATTGTTTCTAAGAATTATACAAGAGTTGTATGTTAAATATTTCTAATTAATACAAGAGTTGTATAGAAAATATATATTATCTCCATTTAAGAAACAAAATTGTATTCAAAAGAGTTTGAATACATGTTGCTGAAAATTCTAAAACTAAGCTACCATTTTAGCTCCTTAATCCCACCAAAAGTTATGGATTAGAATTGTTCAACATATATTTTAAGTTGAGCTATTCACATGGATTGTTAGAAGACTTGAAGAATTTGTAAAACTACCTTTATTAGGTAAGTGTTTTACATAATGATTTAATACAATTGTTCATCATGTTTATAAATGTATAATTGTTATACTTATGTATATATGTGATATATATATTTAATTGTTTAAAATGAGTGTATTTATTAACATACTTCTGCCATATATAGTAATTTTGAAATTACATATACACTCGTATGTCACACACTCGATATCCAACAGCTCCATCGTAGAAATTCTAGCAAACTGAAAATATGTTTTAGGGTTCCTTGGGTTGTGCACTTATTTAGACTTAAATGTAAGTATATTATTTAATTAGTTGACAAGAGTTATTAACTAATTAGATAAGTGGCACAATTTTATTCTATGAATTATTTTACCATGAATTCAACAATTTACCTTGTTGGTAAAATCAAATAAGGTAAATATTAATTATTCAAATAGTTTTTGAATAATTAAATAAATATTATTTAAATAAATAAAATATGATTTTATTTATTTGTTATTTTATTCCTAAATGGAAGACATACCTAATTTAAGAAACATAAATTAAATTAATTGGAGCACCATTTTGTAATTAATGGTTAATTTTATTAGACCATTAAAATGGCCACCAAAAACTATTTTGGTAGTTGGCCACTTAATATAGTTTTGGTGGAGCACCTATGAAATGTTTAGAGCACTAAAAATGGTTGAGTTTCATATGTGTTAACAAGTGAGTAAATGAAAATTCGTGCAAGCATTGAGAAGAAAAAGAAGAGTTAGTTTTGAGAGAGTTTTTCTTTGAAATAAGACTTGTGAGAAAAACTAAAGGAGAAAGAAAAATAAATTCTTGTTATTTTTCTTTCAAGCAATACAAAACCTTATTGCTGGAGATTATACTGCTGCTATTCTAGCTTCATAATCCCACCGGATTATTGTGAACTAGAATTGAACAAAAGTGCACTTCAAGGTGAGCTCAAAGTTGGAGCAAAGAAATCTGAAATTTGAAATCTTCATCGGAGGTCTTCAAAGCTATGTTTTCTGTATTCTTAAGTTGTTAAAAATTGAAGCACATGTGTATATATTGATTACATGATACATTTCGCTGCCAAATTCGTGTATATGATACATGTGTTTAGTTTTTCAATATATACACAATCACATGCATATACCTTAAAATACGTTAACAAAGAGTACCCTTTATTTTGTGCTCTCAAGTACTAAACCTTTTCTTATAAGCTTTTCAAGCACACAATGCTTACAAAACTCTAATGGTTGAAACTTATCCTCACAAAATGCCTTTTAATCATAAAACTCCTTTAGGTTCTTTTCACCTAGGTGAGCAAATCTGAGATGCCATAACTTGATTTGCATATTCTCATCATCAATAAAGAATGATGGAGAACCACTCATTGCCTCTCTTCTCGGCACTTCCACATCATTATGCCTATCACCTTTCGTCACAACTATCGAACCTTTTAATACTATTATAATATCTCTTTTAGCTCTAATGAAGCATTCATTGTGGTCTAACATACCTAGTAAAATTGAGTTTCTCTTGGGGGCAAGAATATATATAACGTCTAATAACTCTCTTACTTTCTCATCATGTAGCTTTAATCAAACACTACAAAGTTCCATCACTTAACAAGTCATCTGATTTTCTATTAACACTTTACCACTGTCAATGGTCTGAAAATTAGCAAATAATAACTTATACAGGCGCATATGTAACGTAAAACCAGACTCTAAATTCCACTCATTATAACTATCGCTATAAGATGCTATAAGATTTTCTACGCTATCACAGTTATCTTCATAAGCTATAATAGCATCTGCCTTTTTTTTCTTATCCTCGACTTTTTTCTCCAAGAAATCCTTTATGAATTTCCCATATTTCTTATAGTAATAGAACTTCTTATGATAGCCCATAAACTTCGATCTTGAGCCTTTTTTTTGACTTTTTTTTCTCTTTGCTCAGGCATTCTTCTTGCAAACAACTCTTTTGCATTGAACTCAATCTTGTTTCTTAATTGCTTTATGTTTAACAATTATTTGACATCTTTTAAGGTTAAACTATGTTGTATAGTAACATATCAATAAAGTACTTATAACTATGAGGAAATGAGCTCAATAAGATAATTACCTTGTTTTCATCCTCTGTCTTCACATTGATTGTATCTAAATCCATTATTATCTTCTTAAAGGCATATATATAGTCTTTAATCGGTGTTTTATCTAACATAGATGACTAATAAAGTTTCTTCTTATATGCAGATAATTGGTGTTGTGTATTTTGTATGTATATATATATATATATATATATATATGCTTTTAAATGTAAGTGCATGTTATCATAACAAGTATTATATGATAAGTAGAGTGTCATTCCCAGCAGGAATTATTCACACTAATGACATTTGAATGAGTTTATAACTAAATTAACTAAATAATGAAACTAATTACAAAGATTAAGCAAAGAGAACAAACATGACAACATCAATACTCAAATGCTTAGGATTACAATTATCCCTCAATACTTCACTTGAATCCAATTACTCATATTAAAACTATCAATATGGATTATTAACCACAAACTCTAATATCCTCACAAGTCTCTTCTAATGGTCAAGTGAGTATATCTCATTCAATCAATTATCAATATTCATATGATAACCAAATTGAAATAAGATTCATTAAGCACAGTTTCTGTAAATAATTATATATTCTACATGAGCATATTTTTATCTCATATGAAACTCAAATCTACTTGCAATAATCATATATCAATTCATCTATGGCCAACACAAAATTCCCTTTCCAAGTTCATTAAGGTTCCCAAATCGTTCTAATTAATTTTCATATAATTAGAAGCATTAAGCATAGAATAAATTGAATAATTCAATAGCAATATGATGGAAAATAATCAATTCAAACTGCATATTGAGTTTACATGGTAATCATTTACAATAAAACTTAATTCATGAATGTAAACATAAGTTCATAGTATCTAACAACATCATTTTACATATTAGAATCAACAAAAAGTACAAGTGGTGTTCTTCCTCCAATATGCTAAATTTCTTCTTCTCCTTATTGATTCTTGCTTCAAAGTCTTAATGATATGGTACTTTGTGTTCTCCACTGCCTTATATATTTTTGGCTTAATAGTAGGTGTTTGTATAAGCTTAGAGTTGTAAAACATAGGACACTTACGCTCTTAAAAAAGTAAACAAATATTACATTTAGACCTAGTGCCGTGGCATTGGTTTTAAGCGCTACGACACTAAAGTTTCGGGTTCTAATGTTATTGTTCACACTGTTCATGTTTTGAGCTTTTCAGTCCTCTCTCAGATTTTCATCTTAAATAACTCCATTTACTTCTGGTTTCCAGTATTTTTATACCGATAGTCCTTAAATTTATAAAATAACATTAGCATGCATAAATCACCAAATTATTAGGATAAATGGAGAAACCTTAAGTTTATGAGGATGAAATATTTTATAAAATTACGACTAAGCAAATACCCCTAAACTTAAGTGTTTGCTCATTCTTGAGCAAAGACAACATAAAAAAGAAAAAGAAAATTTAAAAACAAATTTATGAGTTAACAAATAATTACTCGTTATTCTTAATAATTACATTGTCTATAACTCTAAAAATCTTTAAATACCATGAGTATCCAATATGCCTTATCGCCATGCTTATTGATAGGGGTGTAAAAGCACTAATATGATAAGTGTCTCAACTTTTGTATTTTACTTAAAATCATGAATATTTTAGCTATTTAATTGTGTTGTAAATTATAAATAGGTACATGATGAAAAATATGATGGTATACAATAAACAGGAAGCGAATAGGTCGAGAAACAAAAGAGATACATAAAATTTATGCTGGGTACTGTGGTGCTAACACCTGATCACTGCAATGCCCAGTTCAAAAATTGGGCATTGTGTCACCCACAAACCAATGCTATCGTACCCAGAGATGTTCCTCGAAGTCGTATTTGTAGGTCTTAGCACCATGGCGCCCATAAGACCTATAACGATTGAGATTTGTGCTTACATACCATTCTATTATGTATAAATACTTAATTATTGTATCTATACAATGATCATTTCAAATAAAATTATTAATAAGATGCTTGTAACGTTTCAAACATTATATGATCTGTAGAAATTCAGATCTGGTCTAAAGGAGTTTAGATCAGCGCTAAGCGTTAGAAATACTAGTTGTTATAAGTACTAAGAGGTGCGGTGCTAAGTGTTATCATGTTGTAAGAGTTATCAAAATCTAAGAAGTTAGAGCCTTTTCTGAAATAGGACAATGACCTGAGAATACATTAGTAATGATATAGTTAGAAAGAGTTACAGATGGTGCTAGAAAATGTCATTAAGTAAATATGTTCTCAAACACTATATTCTTGACCTAATTTCATCAATGTACATCTATTAGTGGAACCCATTAATGCAGATTATTGTATGTTTGTATTTGGATGGTCTAGATTGTTAGTCTTTGCAAACCATGAGTTTAAAGAAAGCACGTATAGAGATACAGGTATTTAGTGAGGACTAGTTATTGAATAGACTCACGAAGATCTCTAATAAATATCTTATAAAGTCCTCAATGGAAAGTCTTTCGAGTTGAGTAGTATTTGTGGTCCTTTGACCTGAGCGCTATAGTAGGCTTGTTAGTGATCCACCTTAATTTAGTTTCACACATGTCAGAAATCTTTCATGGTTTGCCTGCTAGATGTCCCTAGGTATGGTCCGATGCTCATAAAGTCTGGTGTGTATAGGCATAGGATCCATCAGCTCATATGAGCGGGTTATATATCCTGATGCTCCAAGATTGTATTTCAAAATGTCTTATGACTATAAGCATAAACCTCAAAAAATATGTTTCGAAGGAATAAACAATATCACAAAAGTGTTTGTGGATATTGTTTAAGGAAATATAAATCTGGAGATAAATTAATGGTTGAGCAAATAGATATTTGATAGTGAGGATCTATATCTCTGCTATTCAAAGATATAAATGACGGAGGGATTATACGAATATACGTAACATATATGTGGGGCATCGTTCACAGACGTATGAATGAGCTCCATATGACAAACTAGGTGTGAACTTAGAGAGTCTCATAATATAAAGTGTACTCGTTGTGCAGTAGGGTAACAGACTGGATTGAATAAATCAATCTAATAAATTTTAACAATGTAAAATAATTGTTTCGGGATCTCTCGGGATGCGTATTTGTCAAGACTTAATTGTTAAGTACATCGCTAAATTAATTAATAAGAGTTGTTAATCAATAGAATGTTGACAAGTGGCACAATTTGGTCAATGATTTGATTTTACCTTAGATTTACCATTTAACCTTGGTAGTAAAAATAAGTAAGGTAAAAGTAATTATTTTAAGTAATTAAATTTTATGTTATTAAAATAAGTTAATAATGCCATTGTATAATTGTTACAAAGAGGGGCCTAATGTTGGGCATTTATTTGCCTAATATAATTAAATAATTATACTTGTTAGGTAAAGATTAATTTAAGTAGTCATTAATCTAGTGCTTGATAAATTAATCTTGAGTGAGAGACAAACAATAATAATAGTGGAGCAATTCTTTTTGTTTAATCAAATGTTGTATAACAATAATAAAATTTTTCCTAACACTTGTTAGGATTCATTCGACAATGGCAAGGTAAGTGAGAGAGTTTTAGTTTTGTTCTTTCAATTATTAAAAACATAGAAAACCTCTCTTCATCTTCTTCCATAATGAATAGCTGAAAATAAATAAAAGAAAATGGAGAAAGAGATATATAATTTTAGATAAGAGTTGTGCTAAAATTAATTATCCTGAAATTGTTTCTAATAACTATACAAGAGTTGTATACATGTATTTACCATCTTCATTTTAAGAAACTAATATTTGTATTCAAAGAGTTTGAATACATGTTGCTAGAAATTATGAAAGAAAACTTCCATTCTAGTACTATAATCCCACCAAACCGTTATGGACTAGAATTGTTCAACAATATACTTCAAGGTGAGCTCTTTACTTGGATTGTTGGAGGATTTAAAGATTTTGTAAAGTTACCATTGTTAGGTAAGTGTTCTTAGCATTTTATTTTAAGTACATAATTGTTCATTATGTATAAGTTTTTGTATAATTGTTATACTAATGCATATATATGATATATGTGTTTAATTTATTAAATTATGTGTATTTGTTAACATGCTTCCACTGCATGTAGTAAATTTTTAAAATTACATGTGCACTCATATATCACATACTCATTCCAATTAATGGTATCAGAGAATGCTAAATTGAGTATGTGATAATTCTTGTTGTTGAATATGTTTATATGGTAATGTTGTATAAATGAACAACTTGATGATGTTTAAATTTCAGCATTGTGATATTTGATGTTTGAACATGATGATGAACATATTACGGTATTCTTGAACATGTTAGTATTTAGAATTGAAGCATGATGATGTTTGAATATGATACCTAAGTGAAAATAGTAAAAATATGGGGGAAACAGTGTCTGAAAGGTCGGTACACTGTTACAGTAGTCGGCATTACAACGCCCATATTCTGAATTGAGCACCATGACGCAAGGTGCATTTTTGGCAGGACGTTGCGGTGTTCGTAACTGGAGGCAAAAAAAAGACTAAGAAATTTTTTTTTTTAAGAGCATTATATAATATAATGCTATAACCTTCAGTTTTTAATGCTGATCATTCCAAAGATAATACTTCTATTTGCAATTTTTGTAAGTGAAGTATATTTAATACAATTATAATTGTTATATTATTGTATTAAAATTATAAATCATGTTTTTACATTGTTAACCACAATGAGAATCCTATTAATGGGGGTTAGTTGTGCTAACGTAAATAAATATTCTAATTATGAATTACAGTCGTATGATATGCAAAAAATTATCATTATTATTAATTAATAAAATAATAATTAAAATTAAAAATCTCTCTCAATCAAATTGAATAGTATCATATTATAAGATAATATTATACAATAATTCTTCTTGTCAATATGGTACTAGACGGGTCATTTTGGTCATTCCAATATTGCTACAGCATGAGGGATTGGTCGGCATGATTCGTGCTATATCGGTTAAACATAAGACGAGACAAATATATGTGAATGTAGTACCCAATATTGCTAAAGTGTGAGGGTAATACTAATAACATATATTTGATGATTGACAAATTAATCTGGAACACACTTATCCAACATTGCTACAGCGAGAGGATAAGGCATTTTTAGGATTAGTGGTAAGAGTTGTAAGAGTTGTTTAGTTTTTGGGTTTACAAAGGCCAATATTGTTGCAGCGTGAGGCTAGAGTAAAATGCTAATGGTATGCACTTTTTATTTTAAAGTTAAAAATGTTTAAACCTTTGTTTTCCCATTTCATAGTTTAAATAGATTATATAAAGCAGTGAGATTGTATTTTTAGATTAAAGAATGTATGAAAGTTTTATCTATGATCTAAAGCGTTATTTATTAAAGATTAAAAATATTTCGCTATACATCTCCAATTTATCTTATAGTGATAAGGTAAATAACTTATAAAGATAAGATGACCATGAGTAACCTATTAGTATACTTGATTAAGCATATAATCTATAGGATATTGATAAATATTATGACTTGTTTCTAAATCTAAAAATTGTTCTAGATTAATAAAATTACTCAGATATATAATAGATCAATAGATAATATAAGATGTATCTCTAATAATGTCTCTTGAGAAGAGACGATAGATTATTAGAAAAAGATTAAGAATAATTTGAAAGTCAAATTATATATCCTAGCCTATCTAATGATCCTTAGTAAGAGTATTTGCATATGAGATGTACAAGTAATGTAATGCCCAATCTAATATTTAATATATCTAAAACAAATATAAAAAATATTCACAATAAAAAGTGTTTCCATAATAATAAGGTTTAAAATAGTGCGAGTTACTATTCAAAAAACCTTTACTTAGAAAAGATAAACTTTTAGATACCTATTTACTAATAATTGACATTTCATATACAAATGATGTGTAGAAGTGCAGGATATGAGATGCTACCTGTCTTTCTCACATCTGCAAGATGTTGCATAATTTAGGCAATATTATAAAAAACTATGAAATAAGAAGTATAGCTGCACGTAGGAAATGAAGATTACCTAGACGTGGTAGCTGTTAGGACTTTTAAGTTACTTTTCCATTCTAGTAAAAGCTTTATGTTGTATAGTTGTTGTTTTGTGCCAAGAATAATTAAGCGAAATATATCACTCTCTATGTTAGATAGAGAGGGTTATCATACAAGCATTAAGAATAGTTTCACGTGTTTATATGATAGTAATAATAATATTTTACTAACTGAATGTCTATTAATTAAATATCCATAATATCTAACATACAACAAGAAATCCATAAAAATTTCTAGGTGAACAAAACATATAGTAGTTCGAAAACTTTGAATAATGACGAATTGTGGCATAAGTGATTAAGTCAAGTATTCATAAGATGACTATCCCATCTGATTAAGGATGGTTAAACACTTGATTTGACCATAGAACCTTGTCTAGTTTATGAATCTTGTATTTAATGGAAGTTGACTAAATCTTATTGTTTGTGTTGGACACCAGGCCGCTGATTCATTAGAACTAATACATAGTCATGTATATGATCTAATGAATTACAATACCTCTAGTAAATTTCAATACTTCGTTATCTTTATTGTGATTTGTTACTATACGGACATGTGTTTCTAAAAAACATAGGTGGATAATTTTTGAAGTGTCTAAAGAATTTTTACTAGAAGTAAGTGAAATAAACCTAAATGTGTATTGAACACCTTTGATTAGATTAAGGTTATTTATATATAAGCAGTAAATCTATGAATTATTTAAAGGAGAATGAGATTCTAGCTCAATATAGTTCTCCAGATACTCCTTAACATAAATAAGTTTTGAATTAGAGAAATTAGATTTTCTTAGATATAGTCCGATTAATGTTAAGCTTTACCGATCTTCTAAAGTATCTAAAGGGTTATGCTCTATAAACTATTACTCATCTATTGAATAAATTTTTATTGTAAGTTATTCCTTATACTACATATGAGATATGGATTGGAAGAAAACAGAATCTTAAGTATGTTAAGATTTAGGGTTATTCTATTTCATGGGATATCAGTTCAATAATCCAAAGGAACGAAACTTGTTTGTTTTTGGTATTTCTATTTTCCCAGAGAAATAGTTTCTCATAGGTTAGTGAGATTGTACAAAGATTGAATTTTAAAAATTCAAAAAGGGTGAAAAATGAACCGAAACTGGAACTAAAAAGCATTTGAGTGAAATGCATTTAACACACTTTTTTCGTAAGTTAAAAAAGGGTATGAAGGCTACCTGTTAGGTATGTAACATGTCTAAAAGGTGTTTATGATGTTTTTCTTAGTTGAAGAAAAAAGATCATATGACTTATAGTAAAATGATGTTAGACATAATTTATGAAAATTGACAAGATGTCAGAAAATTCAAAATTAACTTTAAACATGACAATCAAGTCTAGGACTTGATTGTGCTTCTTATAGAAATTATTCTTATTGGTTGTAAAAGAGTTTACATACGAAAGTGTGGGCCCAAAAAGAGGTAAAAACCTTTAAAAAGCTAAATTGATGTAAAAGGTTACACTTAACGATATGAGATTGATTATGATGAAATCATTTTTTACCAATTCACATACTAAAGTTAATTCAAATTTCGTTGGATATTGTACTATGCTAAACTCTTCATTTTGAGGAGGCAATCAAAGATTCCTACTTCATTAAAAATGAAGAGAAAGCATGTATGAAAAGGTAGTGAAAGCATAAATTATCTTTCTAGTTCTCTATATATATAACATACTCATCATCAGAAATGATAATGGTATGTTGCAAGTCAGTCAATTAAGAGTTATTCGAGTAAGAACTTCTTTATAAAAGATTTGGCAAAGGGTTTCTATATATAAGGTATAAAGCTTATAGAGATAGAGTTGTAAAGTTGTAGGACTCTCTAAATCTTTATGCATAGACTAAATCCTGAAAAGGTTTTAATAACTATGAGATAGTGAATGTATTTTTCGGACATGTCATTTATCTTTCTAAGAGAAAGTGTTCTCAAGCAGAAAATGAAACAATTAAAGTGTCTAATTTACAAAATATATTAGGTAGAGGTAACTTGATGTATACCATGTTATATACAAGTTTAGGATTTTGATAGGTGCAAGTGTTATCAGTCAGGATCAGTCTGATATCGATAATGACCATTGAATAGTCATGAAATATATCCAATTATTCTTGAGAGGTATGAAAGATAAGTTTCAAATTTATGAAAAAATTTGCTTATAAATAAGAGAATGCCTAGAATCTGACTTCTAGTCTGATTCGAATGATAGATAATCTGCATCTGATTATGTATTTCTTCTCAATAGTACCACAACTTGTAGAATAAGTGTAATTCAAATATCCACATTTGGTTATACCTTAGAGGTAGAAAATATTGCAGCTTAAGAAGCCTAGAAAGGAATTTCTATGGATATTCAAGTTAGTTGTAATGCTTAGAATAAGTTCTAGGTTTAGTGAATCCTATCACACTATAATGCAACAATAATAGAGTTATTACTAAAGCCGAGATGCCATATAATTAGAAGTATCTTAGCAAATAGAGATGCAAGAGAATCTAAAAAACATCCTTACGATTATAGTGGACTCGCTTTCTAAAGCCTTAACACTTAAAGTGTTAGAGAAACACGTAAAGTCAATGAATATTAAATACCATCATAAATAGCATAAGAGCAAATGAGAGTTATTGGGTTTTGTGCTAAAGTGCCATCCTATTATGTATAAATATTTAATTATTATATTTATACAATTATCATTTTTAATAAAATCGTTAATATCATTAATTTATTAAATGGTAAGATGCTTGTAATGTTTTAGACATTGTATGATATGAACTCCTTCAGATCTGATCTAAAGGAGTTTATATCAGTGTTAAGAGTTAGCAATACTAATAGTTATAAATACTAAGAGTTAGTGGTGCTGAGAGTTAGCAGGTTGTAAGAGTTAGCGATGGTGCTAGGAAATGTCATTATGGAAGTATGTTCTCAAACACTATGTTCTTGATCTAATTTCATCGATGTAGGTCCATTGGTGGAACATTAATATAGATTACTGTATGTCTATATCTGGATGGTCTAAATGGTTAGTCTTAGCAAACCATGAGCTTAGTGGAAGCATATATAGTGATACAAGTATTCAGTGAGAATTAGATATTGTACAAACTCACGAGGACCTCTAATAAATATCTCATAAAGCCATCATTAGAAGGTCTTCCTAGTTAAGTAGTATTTATGATCCTTTAACATGAACACCATAGTGGACTTATGAGTGATCTATATGCTTTTGTTTCACACATATCAGAAACATTTCATAGTCTAACCACTGGTATCTCTGGCTATGGTTTGAAACTTATGTAGTCCTGTATGCGAAGATATGAGATCTGTCAGCTTATATAAGTAGGTTATATATCCTGATGCTCCGATATTGTATTTCAAAAAGTCTTGTGGCTATAAACATAAACCTCAAAAAATATATTCTGAAGGAATAAAATAATATCACAAAAGTGTTTGTGGATATTATTTATAAAAATATATATCTAGAGATAAGTTCATGATTGAGCAAATAGAGATTTGATGGTGATGATCTATATCTCTGCTCTTCAACAATATAAATGATGGAGGAATTATACGAATATTCAATAACCTTAACTTGCATGGTCCAACGTGCTGATTTGTAATATCTGTATCGTATGTATGGGGCATTATTCATGGACGCATGGATAAGCTCCATATGAAAAACTAATCGTGGACCTAGAGAGTCTTACAATATAGAGTGTATTCATTGTGCACTAGGGTAGTAGATTGGATTGAATAAATCAATCCAATAAATTTCTACAAAATAGAATAATTATTTCAAGATCTCTCAGGATGTGCATTTGTCAAGACTTAATTGTTAAGTAAATTGCTAAATTAATTAACAAAATTTGTTAATCAATAGGATATTGACAAGTTGCACACCTTGTCTATGATTTGATTTTACAATAGATTTACCATTTAACTTTGGTAGTAAAAATAAGTAAGGTCAAAGTAATTATTCAAAATTATTTTTAATAATTACATTTTATGTTATTAGATAATATTAAATAAGTTAATCATGGTATTGTATATTTTATACAAAGAGGGGCCTAGATGTTGACTATTTATTTACCTAATATAATTATATTTGTTAGAAAAAGATTAATTTAAGTAGACATTAATCTAGTGCTTAATAAATAATCTTGAGTGGGAGACCAACAATAATAATAGTGGAGCACTTGTTTTTGTTTAATCAAATGTTGAATGACAAAAATTAATTTTTTCCTAACACTTGTTAGGATTCATTCGACAATGGCAAGGTAAGTGAGCGAGTTTTAGTTTTGTTCTTCCAAATGTTGAAACATAGAAAGCCTCTCTTCATCTTCTTCTCTAATGAATATCTCAAAATTAATAAAAGAAAGTAGAGAAAGAGATAAATAATTTTAAACAAGAGTTGTGCTAAAATTAATTATTCTATGAAAATTGTTTCCAATAACTATACAAAAGTTGTATACATGTATTTACCATCTTCATTTTAAAAAAACTAATATTTGTATTCAAAAAGTTTGAATACATGTTCCTGAAAATTCTAAAATAAAGCTATCATTCTAGCTACATAATCTCACCAAATCATTATGGACTAGAATTTTTCAACAATACACTTTAAAGTGAGCTTTTCACTTGGATTGTTAGAGAACTTGAAGATTTTGTAAAGCTACTTTCATTAGGTAAGTGTTCTTAACATTTTATTTTAAGCACACAATTGTTCATCATGTATGACTTTTTGTATAATAGTTATGCTTATGTATATATATGGTATGTGTTTAATTTATTAAATTAGGTGTATTTGTTAACTTGCTTCTATTTCGTGTAGTAAAATTTTAAAATTACATAAGCACTCGTATATCACACACTTGTTCCAACTCTCTTATTTTGACTTAGATTTAAATCCCCTCATCTTTAAAGTTTCTAACACCTGTAAAAGTACTATTTTAAGAGACAAAACACATAATTTAGGGAGGTAAAATTTAGAGAAAGAATTCATCTTTTGGTGAATTTATCTATTTTTTGTTGATGTTTTGGTGCATTTAATTGATATAATCAAATTAGTTAAATAAATTTTAGATTTTAAAATTTATGAATAAAAGTTAAGTAGTTATAATTTGAGTAAATGATTGAAAGAATGACATCATATAGTCCTTCTAGAAACCATATTTGGACTTTAAATCATATATTTCTTGATACAATAATGTGTGCTTACACTTAGCTATTATAAGAGCAATCACTAATTTCACCCTACAAGTGACTACTCAGCGTGTATTTGCGTAGTTGCTATTGTTAGTTAAATGCACCCATAATGGTTTATGATTATAATAAGAGATATAGTCTATATGGATTTTTTTTTTTAAATTGAACTTATATTTCATAGGCTAGCTTTTCATATCACTCTATATTAATATAGGAACATATATTATCAAGGATTAAATAGAGCTTTAATAAGCTCATAATATATAGCTAGGGTAAAAGTAAGATAATATGGATTCATTTTTGGTTCAAAACACACCATAAATATGCAAACTAAAAATAATTTTAGATAAATAAGTAAATCTAAAAGCAATGCTTATAAATAAGTAAATCTATTTGAAAATGTGGAAGTGTTTCCCTTCCCAAAACTTAATTCATGACATATTCTCATGGCATCAATAAAATAAGAAAATTGAAATGTTTTCCTGAATGATGTGATAAGGCCTCAATTGTATCCTCCATAACATCTGCATCATCCCTAAATCAATGTCATTAACTATTAATGGAGCTTAATGAAGTAGCATATGTTGTTCCTCATCCCATTGTATTTATATTTCAATGGAACAATAACCATTCCACCAAATTCAAATTTATGAATTTTTCTACTTCTCACCATGACAATAATACAAATCTCATTCAAACAACCACAATGCATTATAAATCCAGTACAAATAAATTCAAACACTTTTTCATCAATTTGCAAATGCTAGCCACAGCCAACAATTCACTCTATAACTCAATCCACAACTATTACTCCACAATATAGTTCAAATACAATTATAATAAATATTTCATCAATAATTAAGTGTAAGGACACAAAAATATGTACTGTAGGTAATGAATCCACCAATCTCCAGTTGGGAGTGCCATATGAATTTTTGATGAAGTCTTAAATTTTTTTTGGGTAAAAATTAGAGCTAATAATGAATGTAATTATGCTTTTGATGTCTCTTGTGGTTTTATTTTTGGTGAACTTTGCTTGAGAATGTTGAATTTGGTGAATTTAAAAGTTATAATTGAAAAGCGTTAGGGTTTTGAAATTAAAAAGAATGGGAGGAACAAGGGGCCAAAATGAAAAAATTATAAAAAATTAGTCGGATGTCGAACCTACAGGGATAATTTCTTCTTTTTAAACCAATTACTAAAATTATGTCTTTCTAATAATTATTCAGAAAAATAAAAATCTAAGAATGAATGCAGAAAATATAAAAACAAAAACACAATGCAAAGAAAATTAGATGACAGCAATGTAGAGAAAACGTAGGATTAATATTATCCCTCAATATGCTTTTTAATGATTAATCTTCTAATATTTAACTCACTTAATCTTTATTATTGATCAAGACGCTAATGTATTCACAAGCCTCTTCTAAGGTCATGCAAGTATACCCTAATTTACCAAATACCTATATTCCTATGGTACTTGTAATAAACTAAGATTCATTAAGATTAGGTCTTATTGATCATACATGCCAACTAGGTATATTCTTATCCTAAGTTGAAACTTGCATATGTAGCATTGAATGTTACTCTACAATCATGTATCAAATTACCTAGGTCTAAATATATTGATTCCTCTTCCGATTTTATCAACATATTACCAACTCATTCACCATATATTGGCCAGATATATTGAAGCATTAAACACAAGTAATTTAAATAATAAAGGACTAAGTTTATTAAATACTAAAAGATATGGCAATTTAAGTGCACATATTGAGTTCAAATATTAATCCTAGAAAATAAATTAGTTCATAGCTACAAGAGAATCACAGCAATAAAAATAAAAATAAAAATAAAACATGATACAATCAATCGCAAACCGATGTAGACGTCGAATTACTCTTGATTGATGTTGCTCTGGATTCTTGGTGACCTTGAACTGCTCTAAGTTCTCTTTTTCTTGCTCTAGATTCTTTTTTTGGTCTCCCTTTACGTCTGGGGTCGAGTGACCTTTTATAGATTTGATTTGAACTTGAAAAACTCAATTCTGGTCGCACTAGGATTCGCGCTACCGCTGGCGCACTATACTATTGTCACTGAGGTGCTGCATGAACACGGCTTCATCGCTGGAGCGGTGGGATGAAAGCACTGGAGCTCTAGAGAGTCGCTGGTACGGTGAATCTTCGGCGTTAAAGCGCTAGATGAGACTTAAACAGGTAATTTTTTCTAATTTCGATCACTATTCCAGAGCTGGGGCTATATTCTTCTTGGCGCTAGAGCGATGGACACATACTTTGAAAAGTTTTCATTTTAGACCCTATTCTTTAAATTTAGTTCAAGTCCCTACAATTAACAATAAAGCACATAAATAGCCATCTATTCTCATAAAACCATAAAATATCAATAATAAAAATATAAAAAAATATATGACAATTTTGCCCTTATCAGCAACTATTCCTTTTATTATTGTTTTGTTTTGTTCTACTTCCTATTCTTTCTTTTTTTAACACCATATCATAATTATTTTTTTTCTAACTTTTTTTATACAAAAATAAACAATTTTTTTTAATGAAAATACAACTAGCTTGGATTTCCTCCTAAACAGCACTTTGTTGAACATTATTACCATGAAGTCTTTCTTTTTTTTATTTTTCACTTATGGTGGATCATATTGCATAAATGAATTATATCGCTTAAGGAACTTTAGTCGATGTGTACTAATAATGATATTCCTTTTCTTTGACTTCCATAATTCTATAAGAAAAGTTTTAAGGTAAACCTTAACCACCTTACCTTGAGCCTTACTAGAAAGATTTAATTATAGATTGAACGATTGAATCTCATTAACTGATATTAATTAGCTGGTCCTTGACGAGCTTGTTTCACCTCTTTTTGTTATTTAATTTGTGTATCGTTATCTCTACATATGCATGATCCTCGATGGCTTCTATTTCTTGTATTTTAAGAGGTGATTGTGCTTCATTTAGGATCACCACTGACAGAACCCACCCCGAGACCCTCTATTGTAGATCCCAGTGGATACCTCGATGGAAGTTCCTCAAAATTTTACTATGTAATTTGAAAATATTTGCGAGGCGAACCCATTTTTAGTTCTTGCTATTATTGAGAAAATTTTAGAATATATGAGAAACTAACTTATTAAATTTAAAAAAAAAACAGGCAGAGTTTCTCCTATTTTCTGAAAGTCCAATACAAAACCTGCAAGGAATTGCACTTCTATTTTAAACCACTTCTCAATACTACCAAATAGAACCTTCGGTCCTTTTTATAACCAAATACAACTCAACTCAATAATTTTATTATGATCATAAAACTGGAATACTAATAAAAAAAAGTGAAACGATCATCAAAATATTGAAACCTCTTCTTGGTTGTCCAAAATATACGTACAATACACAAGCCTAAAACTACCATACTGAAAGCAAAAAAGGTTTTAGCATATTTACATGTACAAAATGATCTTCAGATTTGGCACATTAATCAGTAGTAGGAGAATCAGTAGCTTGCGTAAGGAGACCTGCACTTGGGAAAGGGGTTTAAAAAATATAAAACATAAAATGAGTGAGCTAAATGGCCTCAGTGAGTGCGTTTAAGATTTTAAATAAAATAAAATTCTGCATAGATAATAAATTCTAAAAAATGTGCATAAATCATGCTTCTAAAACTTGTATAAAGCTATGAAATGGCTTCTAACATCATATGTCGATGAAATCATGTCGAACGGATTTTATTTACATCTTCGAAAAAAAAATATCCAAAATCTGTACAACATAATAACTAGCATGTACATATAAATGCATAATATGCAATCGGTAGACCAAAAATTATTAAAGCCCTCGCTCGGCTATTTTCTTTCTAAATTGTACCAATGGTAGCTCTAAAGCTCTATACTCACGCAGTGATTCAACTAGCACCGCACACTTGAGTAAGTAACGAGGCGCTTCAACTAGCAGCACCCACAGTTACCTCTCAAGACATGTCACTGGCTATGTAGCAAACCCTACATCACTTACATATAGCGAGACAATACCTCGTACAAATAGAGCGACTCATATGACTCGACAACTAGACTTTTCGGAGTTAGTGACACATTCCCCCCAATACCTGCCCATGTGTACGGGATATATAGATTGGGTCTAATGCAATCATCACCACTATAATCTGAGGGTACCAATGGCCTTTAAAACTGATGTAATAGTTTTATAGCTATTTCTTAAACCAACATGTAAATGCATATATATGGATATATATATAGAAATCATAAATTATGTTTATGCATTAAAAGCTCATAAAACATACAATTTCTATCACACCCCAGACCCAAAAGATCTGACACACGACATAACTTACATTCATTCAATAATATGCACTCATAAATAATATTGCACAAAATTTTAAACTTTAATTCAACATAGGAATCCTTAGAAAGTTGCTAGTAAGTTCAATACTAAAATCAACCCATAACCTAAATATAAACATAAACATTTATTGACAATATTTAAATATTCATTTCAGTTTTTCAGAATTATAACAATTGAATTATGATTGGGGCAATTAGTAAACCGGAGATACGCAGAGTTTTTTCAGAGATTAACACTCTACTATGTCACCAGTAGCAACTTTTTACCGGAAGCCCAGAATATATTTATTGTAAATTATTACTTAAAATCAACCTATAACCATACTCAATAAAATAACACATAAGTATTTATTCAACAGGGACAAATCAAATATCTTAAACCATGTGTCCCTAAATGAAACACTCAGTAACCTAGTAACTTAGGGAACCCAAGGAACAGTAGAAGCCTTACCAAATCTGGTAAGTACACATGTACCTTATTTACCTGAAATCACCATAAACTAAAATGAGTATGAAACTCAGTAAACATACTAGTTTTTCATATATCAATTACAAATATATATATATATATATATACACAATGCATGTGTATGATATACTGTGATAAATCAAAATCAAAATCATAATCTTATCAAATCACATGTCAGGTAAGTGCTTACACATTCTTTCAAAATATATAATAGGAATACCATCACTCAACTATTACTTAGTAGGACTTCCATATCACATATCACATAATGAGCCAAATGTCACTCATAGGTGATATACCGTATGAGAGGAATAATACAGGTGAGGTTTTAAATTACACATATATAATGCTCATGCCCGAAGGTAAAAGCCAAACCCTCACCTTGATCATCGGTGAGTCTTCTCACATGCACCAATACGCCACCACACGAATGTGATGACTCACTCTTCCTTTAGGCACCAATAGGATCCCCCCTACATATGGAACACATAACATATACCAATCGTGAAGGAAAGGCCACACATAAAGGCTCCACAAATCACATAAAATGCCTACTAAGTTAACAGTGAGTTCAAGCATCCTTAAAACACAAAATGTTTCTCATGGATATATTACACTTCAAAAGCTCTCTTTATTAAATGCTTTTCATTTTTAATGCTAACTTTCAAAAACACATATATGTCCATGCTTACATTCATAAACACATGTCTTCACATTTCATATCAAAATATACTTTGACATAACATAAACATATTCCTAACCACATTTACAATTCATACATAATAATTACAATTCTAGTATATTTACCTCTTAGCACTTTCGGTTACAAAGCTTAAATTTCCTTAATCTATCAATGGAGATTAATCCTTTTATGAGCCTCAACATTCATACAAAACACTTTAAATAGCTTACAAAATTACACATATTTCACTTATCATATCGAATTGGTTTAATTACTTAGTTTTTCAAAACCTATCATTCTGACCACTTACAATTAACAAAATTTTCTTATACAACCAATGATGTCCAATTGCTCCAAAATCAGAATATATCATTCTTGACTTATATATCCTTCTTATGTACGAATATTATATCATAACTGCTACACAATCAATTCCATAAACACTGTCAAATCGAAACTATTATCTTGACAGGATCAAGATATTTACTAAATAGTATTCAATCTCCCAATTTTATAAAAGCATATACTAACTCAAAAATTATAAAACTATCACAGAATTACTTTTGACACATATCTCAATCCATGATAAATATTTCACTTCAAAATCACTACCAAAAGTATTTTAAAACTATTTTATTCTATAGCTTTAAAAATCTGTTAATCAAATACTGTAATGAGCTGACACTCTTTAGAAAATCATAAAAATTTAACCATAATGATATAAATTCTAAATTCTGTGTATATCATATTAGACATATAAACTTATCATAGTCCATAATTTTGTAATTTTTTAAGATAATTCAGCAGATAAAAAATTATTTGTTACTGTATCATACTGTTAACACAAAATTTCCAGAATTTCAAGGTCATTTTGGTAAATTCATTGCAAATTAAATTTTTGGAATTTTCAATCAATTCACAGTCTCAAAATGATTTTAGACATATCTAATTTCATATGCTCAAAATCCAAAACCAGAATTGAAGCACAACAATTTATTAAATTTCTGGATCAAGAGACTATCAAATAGAAATTCTGCAATTCATCATGATTTATCAAGCAATCTACATAAATCATCATCAATTCTCACAATATCTTACAAAATCCACATCAAATCCTCTATTTTACATATTTCTAGAAATGTAAAACTAAAGGAATTAACTAAATTAACATCAAAAAACTAAGAAAGGGTTATAATATACCTCTTAAAGCTTAAATTCTAACTTTCTTCCTCTTTTTCTCATTTTTCTTCTCTTTCTCTCCCATTTCTTTCTCTCTTTTCTCACTCTAAAAGAGGTGGCTCCACCAAAATGAGTGGATTAAGGTTTCAAATGTGTATTTTTATATTAAGAGGCTAATTTTTGGTATTTAAAATTAGCCGCTAAAACTTTTAAAGTATTGTAATTTGGTCCCTAAAATAAATCTAAAATCTTGCAAATAAATTCAATACTAATAGTATATTCTTAACCTATACAAATACTACTAATAACAATACATAAATCAAGTATCACCTACATACAAATAAATATATATATATATAAATACTTATTCTTACCGGTTGTGGATAAGTGGTTACTATAATTTCATTATGCGAAAACATAATAAACGAAAGATAAATAATGAGAAGTTTTCACTCACTCATAACAGCTTTGAGATAAAATTTGCTCAGAATTTCTGCTCTCGTTACTGGTCTCGATTTTCTTCAGCTACATGCCATAAATGACATTTAGAACCAATTCAAACGCTAGAATCTTATTTAACTATTAAACGCCCTAATCGGCATACAAAGCCCGGATGGATACTACTTTCTAATTTTTATTTACAGAGTCATTTAATCTAATCTAACTCACAATTTGAAGCCCTGAGAATTATTAAATGCCTTATAAATTGATTTGACATAATTGGCCTAGACTTTTCTAAATTGGCAATTATGTCCCATTTTCTTCATTTTTTAATTTTTCCATCAACCATATACATTCAATATATATAAGGCACCATTTATACACCACAATTCAACCAAAACAAAACTTAACCTTAACTTCCCTAAAGTGGCTGAATTTACATCCACCACCAAACACATTTATTTTTATCAATTTCTTGTTCTAATTACATCAAAATCAAGCCAATTTCATTCTAATGCTCAAATTATAACCAATTGAAGTCTCTACATCAAAGTCACCCAAAACCCTAATCTTACCTTACCAATTTCTTCAATTTGATGACTTCTTCAAGCTCTACACTAGAATTCAACTCAATCTAAATCAAGAATACTTACAAGAACATCAATTGAAGCAATCTTGAAAGTTCACATATCATCATCACAAAATAATACTTTTCTTACCTCTTTTTCTTGGATTTTCACTAATAAAGGCTTCAATTGATCTTAGGAACTTGTATTTGACCTTATTATAGCTTTATTCAGCATGAAAAATTATGAAAAAAAATTAAAATTTCACTGTAGCAGCCCCTCCTTTCTCTTAGACAAATTTTGCCTCTCTTTTGCTTTAAGATGTGTTTGCTTTCCTTTTTCAATTTGTCATTGGTTGAAAACTAAGTATGTAATTGGTTTCTTTATAGCTATCTAGTTAGAATAATCAAATGAACTAATTAGAATTCCCCAGCTTGGCAATCCATGAAATTATCTCTAATTGGTCAATTTTCTAATATATAGATTATGTTTCTCAACAAAGACTAGTTGCATACATAACCTTTAAATGAAAATTCATGTAGTAAATTAAAATTTTCTTTTCTAAGCCAATAGAGAAATTTTTTAAAAATATTCTAAGGTCATCCAATGCTCCAACCAAGTGTTAAATTATCAAATTAAGTGTAATATCTCTCATGTACACTATAAAAAATATTTCTAATAGGGTTAGAATCAGGTAACCCTACGATGTCTTTATTACCTTATACCAAAATCTAGGCACCAATACTACTAATAGAGATTAGATATTACAACCATATTGATTGTGAAACAATAGGAAAATCATTAAGAATATGTTGATCATAGTTCTTTATTTTAAGTTCCTTGGACAAAAGAAATTGTAGGTGTAATGGCTCAAAAAAGCCTGTTGCTATAATTCTTCTTCCTTTTTTCTTTTTGCTATTTCCATTTTCACCTCAACCAATTGTTAAACCTCATCTGATTTGGTCAATTTACTTGATGCATGTTGCTTTATCCTGCAATGATTGCCTTGTAGTGTTTAATATTTGCATCTTAAAGATGTTTATAGCCAACATTTGTAATTTGTTCTTCCAACTTCTCTAAGATTTGTAAAGAAGAATATTGGCTATATAATAACTCAACTATCCTCAATTAAATGTCTTATTTAATAAAGAAATAATTAGAGAAAGAGTTGTTAAAGTTGGCGCTTGAGCCCCATTTTTTTGGTATAAATTTTATTAATATTTGTGTAATGCACATTTCCATAAATAATTATTTATAATATAATATTAATCTTGTTCTTTTTCATGTATTACAGATCTAAAGAATTTTAAATAAGAGCTTGTATGAATTAAGACAAAGACCGAAGCACATTTATTACAGTGACATAGTTCTCAGAAGTTACAAATGGCTCTAAGAAATGTCATTATGTAGCATATTCTTGAAAATAGATCTTGTTTATAAGTTTATCAATATAGGTCGATTGGTAAACCAGAAAGATTAGTGTATATCCATATCTAGACTATTTAGACAATTAACTTAGCAATCTGTTAACTTAGTAGAAGCTCGTATAGGCATCAAAGTATTAATTCAGGACTTTGCATATCATCTATACATTAAATATGACATTTGGTATAGTATATGATAGTTTGTTAGTATGGTACAATATTTCATAGTGTTGCATCTTTAATAATGTCATTTTTTATCAGCACAATTATTTGTTAAAAATCATTCAATCTTTGAGTCTATAAATTTGGCATGATTTTTAGCATTACAGTGTTAACCTTTTGTCAACATTATAGCAGGTACTATTCTAATATTACAATGCTGATTCTTAGAACTGCAGCCTTAAGTTTTTGCTTCTTTTGCCTATTTTCCTAAAATTTCATCCTTATTTGCTCTATATACTTAAAACTTACAAAATGATAATAAATCATATAAAAAGTGAAATATTAATGCTTAAGATGAACAAATACTGAGTTTAAGAAAGCAAAAATATAAGTATAAAATACACTTATCAAAATATATACAGCTCGATCCCTGATAACATTAGTTGAACTAACTCTAGTAGTATCTTTATAAGGGCCACTATTAATCATAACATCGTTAAGAAAAATTTAAGAGAAAAGATGAAGCTTACATCCATCATGCTAGAAAATCAATGTGGGCAACAATAATTGGGTCATATTCTAAGATCTTCTAAGCCAATATCAGATTAATGTATACTCATTTTACCTTATGAGTGAGACTAAGTACTTATAATTTACCTACCAACAGCTTTAGATAATATTAGCAAGTGTTAAGGTAAGGGGGTTCCTATTCACAAGTTGCCTTACTCTCTCCTAGCCAATCTTTCCCAAGTTAAACATTGCAGCAACTTGGGAGGGAAACTAAGATGATCCCTAAGAATGAGGTAAGCATGGTGTTAAGGGCCTGATGATATCCATGCTTCTATTTGACCTCAGAGGCCTTTGAGGTTACTTCTTTAGGAGCCTACTTAGCAATCTAGTGGTAGCGCCTCATCCTTTTCCTTTTCTCATGAACAGAAGGTCTATGATTGCTCAATTATCAAGCATAAGAAAGTAAAATCAAGTAAGGATGAAGAAGACTAAAAGTGATCAAGATTAAGGAATTTAATCATTTTCTTCTTCTGGGGGGTGAAATGCTCATTGATACTCAACAATAAGATTCGCAGGCCAACAAAATGTCAAAAATTAGTGAAATAATTGTTGAATTGCATTTCAGAGTTAGAAAATGGTCAACACAATCACTGTTAAGATGATATTAGTTTCTCGCTCTAGAAAGCAAAGAGTCATACTCTCACTCTTTTTAAGATTATTGGAATATGTAAAGTATTGAAACAGCCAAAAAATCCAATATTTATAGGCAAGCCCCAAAAGATATAACCCATTGCTGTGATCAGGTAGTCCAAGTGAGCCTACAACGAAAAATGCTCCTTCAACTGACCAATGTAACTGTTAGGGATTAAATAATCATTGGATTGAAATCCAAAGGTTGATGAGACATCCATGTCTCTCATGAGCTATTGACCTAACCTATAAGCCTTTGTAAAGAGTGATGAATGAAAGCACATGCTTTTCGATGAGGCACCTACATTTAATGAAGTAACGACCAAAAATTTGAAATTTAAATGGTCAGTTGTCTGCTCTATAAAATTCTGTTAACTTTGCTCCACCAAGATCAAGCGCTTGTCGTACATGAACCTTTGAAGGATAGGACACCAGTAGGATAATGAACTTAAGAATGAAATCCTTAGCTGAGAACTATAATAAAGTTTCAAGCATTGATAATTTGATATTAAAAACTGAGGGTCTTGTATTCCTGCCTAGAATTTGAACCTAAGCATAGCTTACCAAAAGGTCCAATATAGCCCAAAGAGCCTATGACTAAATTATTTAAGGGACATCCTTTTGAAGGCCCACAAGAAAGCGTATCATATGAGAATTATAGGTTGAAGCCCACTATCAAAAAGGGGGCTTCGTCTCAATTGAAGGGATATCCTCGATCTATCATCCTCAGTGTAATGGATGCCATCAACAACTAGTCTAAACCAAGCCAATGTACATAAAGCATTCAAAAACAAAGCATGAAAAATATATACCAGCCAGGACATAAATTATCCTCATCCCTAAAGATCTTACACCTTGAAGATTTTTGAAACAAATGCCAATTCTGTAAGTAGGGATGGCAAAATTTAGATTTGAATCTATGTTTTACTTAACCTAAATCCAGATCTAAAGTTTTATATGAACCCAGGTTTTCTTAAGTTTTTCTAGACCCGAGTAATCCAAATCAAGGTTTAAACTCTTTTTTTTAACTATTTTTTCTAATATTTCATTCTTTTAATTTAAAAATAAACTATTAGAGTATTTATTTTATAAAGCAATTATTAAATTCAAATATATTAAAAATTAGAAACTAATTTACGAATTTCTAAAAAAAGACAAAACTCAGGTTCTGGGCAAGGTTTTCTAAATCTGATAATACCCTGAATCAGGATTACCCAAAAGAATATGAATCTAGGTCTAAAACAAAAACTCAGATTTTTTTAATCCAAGTAAGACCTACTTTTTGAGTTTTTTTTGGATTTGAGCCAAATTACAATCCCTAGCTATAAGCTCAAAATAAATACCAACCCTATAATCTTGGGACGAGCCTAAATCAAAATAGTAAAATTAATTTTATTCTAATAGAACTATGTGAATCTAATACAATAAGACGCATCAAAAGAAGGCCTAAAAAAATTATAAAGAATGAAATTTTGAAACCTTAAGACCTTTTTTTTTTATTTTCTTTTCTTGCTTTCTTGTTATTCTCTATTTTCATTGACTTAAGTATGAGAGGGTCATCATTATTGAAAACAATCTCCAACTTGAATTTGTTTGTAGTTACGAGAAACCCATCAAGTTCAATAATAAATTTAGAGTGACCATCTTAACCTAGTCATTCGAAGAGATCCAGCCGTTGTTTAACTTAGAGTGATAAGACCCGACTTGAGACCCTTTACAATAGATCTCAATGATCCTACCGGACACCTCGACGAAAGTTCCCCATAATATAATTGGGTAAGTTTAGAAATTCTGCAAGGCGAACCCCTTTTTAGTTCTTGCTATTATTGAGAAAATCTTGGAATATACATGAAAATGGCATCTTAATTGTTTTTAAAAATAGTCAGACTTTCTCCTGTTTTTTTGAAAATTCAATACAAAACCTGTAAAGAATTATACTTCTATTTTCAAACCACTTCTCAATACTGCTAAATAGGACCTCTTGTCCTTTCCAAAACAAATTCAACTCAACTCAGTAATTTCATTAAAACTATAAAATTGGCACACTCATAAAAAGTAAAAACGATCATTATAATATTGAAGCCTCTTCATGTTTGTCCAAAATATATATACAAATATACATGCCTATACTATTATGAAAAAAGTAAAAAAAATGCTATTTAGCACATTTACATTTAGAAAATATTCGTCCGACTGGGCCATTAATCAATCGCAGGAGAATGAGTGACTTGCACACTGAGGCCTGCACCTAGAGGGGGGATAAAAAATATAAAACATAAAAGAGTGAACTAAAGGAGTCAGTGAGTGCAATTAAGATTTCGAATAAAATAAAATTTCGTATAAATATTAAATTCTAAAAGACATGAATAATTCAAGTTTCTAAAACTTACATAAAGCTGTTAAACGGTTGTAAACATCACATGTCGATGAAATCTTACCGAACGGGTTTTATTTACATCTTCGGAAAACAATATCCAAAATCTGTCCAACATAATAACTAGCATGTGCATATAAATGCATAATATGTAATTAGTAGATCAAAACCTATTAAAGCCGTCACTTTGCCATTTTCTTCCTAAATTGTGCCAATGGTAACCTTAAAACTCTACATTTTCATTATGAATTAAAAGCACATAAAGCATACATTTTCATTATGCCAAAACATAATAAATGAAAGATAAAAGAAATGACAAATTTTCACTCACAATCGCTCTAAGCTCAATTTCGCTCCGAACTTCTGCTCCCGTTATCGGTCTCAATTTTCTTCACCTATGCACCATAAATGACATTTAGAACTAATTCAAACACTAGAATCTCATTTAACTACTAAACGCTCTAATCGGCATACAAAGTCTAGATGGATACTACTTTCTGATTTTCATTTACGTAGTCATTTAATCTAATCTAACTCACCATAATTAGGTGGACATAATTGCCCTTCACCTTTCCAAAATGGATAATTATGTCTCATTTTCTTCATTTTTTACATTCAATTTACGTAAGGCACTATTTATACATCACAATTCAATCAAAACACAACTCAATCCCTAACTTCTCTAAAGTGGAAGAATTTCACCCTATGTTCCAACACGTTTCTTTTCTTAATTTCTTGTTCCAATTGCATCAAAATCAAGCCAATTTATTCTAATGCCCTAATTATAACCAATTGAAGTTTCTACATCCAGATCACCCAAAACCCTAATTCTGACCTTACCAATTTCTTCAATTTGATAACTCCTTTATGCTCCACACTAGAATTCAACTCAATCTAAACCAAGAATACACACAGGAACATCAATTGAAACAATCTTGAAAGTTTACATATCAATCTAACAAACAATGCTTTTCTTACATCTTTGTCTTGAATTTTCACTAATGGAGGCTTCAATTGATCTTAAGAACTAGTATGTAACCTTATTTTAGCTTGATTAAGTATGAAAAATCATGAAAAAAAAAACTGAAATTTCACTGCAGCAGCCCCCTTTGCACTTGGCCGAATTTTGCTTCTCTTTTACTCAAAGTGTTGTGCTTTTGATCACTTGAAATTCCTACACACTTCTACTCTATATATATAGTGCTCCCTTAAAAGATCAATTTGCTCCTCAACTAACTCAAAATTCTAAATTGCTATTAGTTGGAAACTAAGTATGTAATTGGTTCTTTTGTAACTATTTAGTTAGAATAGTCAAAGGAGCAAACTAGAATTCCCAACTTGGCAATCCATGAAATTATTTCTAATTAATTCATTCTCTAATATATGGATTGTGTTTCTCAACAAAGGCTTGTTCCATACATAACCCTTAAATGAAAATTCATATAGTAAATTAAAATTTTCTTTTCCAAGCTAATAGAGAAAAAATCTAAAAAATATTCTATGGCCGTCCGACGGTCTGGTCGAGTGTGAAATTATCAAATTAGGTCTAATATCTCTCATGCGCACTATAAAAATATATATTTTTAATAAGGTTAAAATCGGATAACCCTACGATGTCTTTATTACTCTATACCAAAATCGAGACGCCAATACTATTAATAATGATTGAGTATTACATAGAGATATAAGTACAAACTCAGCCCAAAACCAAATTTTAGAGTAAAAGATCCGGAGATACAAATACAATGTCATGGGCCTAGAACCAAATTTTAGGGTCAAAAAAAGGTTGCCAGAATTAGAGTACTTGATAATACCAGCAGGTGCGCTATCTATAAGAAAAAAAAAACTATAAGAAAATGATAATCAATAGCGCAACGAAAATGGTTTTTCTGTAAGGTTCTACCATTTTAAAGGTGTATAGCACTCTTCTGAATTACGATCGATAAAATTTCCAGTTGCATAGTTAACTAATTTTAGGCCCGGCCTGACTCAGAAACCCGAGTTTCCTGTCTGTGACAGTTCTTTTTATTTGAATTTTATATTCATTTAGTAATGGAGATCTTTTTTGTTTAGTTAAAAAAAATTAATTTCGGCAACATTAGTAATTCGTCTGCGGGCGGACGTGGCTTACTGCATTCACTCACTAGCCAAGAGATTGTGCAAGACACGGAATTGGATAGTAAAGTCTTCCACCTTCAATTCTGAATTCTTGCTTGTCGAACAATATGTTTTTTAATGATGAAAATTCCACCTATCGTTCTCATTTTATTGACAAAATTTATCCAATTCGTTGTTTGTTCAACTGTGCAATGAAAAGTAGTTTTCCTTAACTTTATTTTTTATTGCTAAAATCCTGCGTGTTGGTAGAAAATGCCACAAGGATAACAGCAATGTATCCCAATGGAGCATGGAAAGAGCACCAGTTTCTTTTATGAGCAGATACTTCAATATATTAGCAGTTCACATAATAGATTTATTGCCTTGATAATGGTCATTTCTGATATTGTGCTTTATCTCTTTGTAGTTTGAAAAAGTTGGTAATAAAGCATATCAATGAACTGAAGGTTTAATATGAATAAATTTAGCAATAGATTTTCAACCTCGGTACAAGTCTTTTATAGACTATTTGGGAATAAACAAATTGTTTTTTTTTTTTTGCCCATGAAAGTTAGCACAAGCATATATTCTAATGAATTTTAAGTATGCCATCTTACTGATCATTATTGGTGTGGCTGGATTGGATTTTCTTTAAGTATTTTTTACCACAGACATTCTACTTGAACGAGGCTTTATAGGACATCTACCAAGTACATGAAAAGAAAGTTATTGCTCTGTTTGCTATCGGCTGAAAGCCTTCTTATACTATCTTAAGGGGAACTGCATTTTGATTTTGAAAGGATAATATCCTCATTTTTCACTTGCTCATAGCGTATTTTTTCATATTGTTGGAAATTGGTGATTCAATATTCTTGTATTGGTAAGAACTGTGAAGAATATCAAAGAAGAGAGTAACAAGAATTTTAAAACATGTGGGACATGTAAGAGAATGTCTAAGATATGTGAGACACAAAAAGGGAAGCGAAACAAGGTGAGAAAAACATGAGTGCTTGGTATAGGGTTGAACACCACATCGCTTAAGGTTGGATTTCACAGTGCCTAATGGTAGTATACCTAATACCGTAGCTTTGAGAGTCGAGCATTGCAGTGCCAGATCCTTGGCGCTGTGGCATCAAAGCCGAAAGAGTTTATTTCTACTTTGAATTCTGAGTTTTGAAAAATTTTGGACTTCTAAAACACGTGAACTCTAATTCCAACTAGGTTTAGGATTTCTAACAGAGATTTATTCACTATATAAATTCTTCTAAACACAAGTGAAAAGTCAAGCATCTAAAGTTTCAAGATATAATCATAAGATATAATAGGGGAGCCAGGTAGACACTAAGTGCGAGGAGCTCTGCATTAGGATAGAACCATTGTCTGGGTGAAAATTATTCTATGTGAACAAAGAGACACCACAGATCCTTTTGGCTTAGAGGCTTGGAGAGATTAACAAGATCAAGGGTAGATACTTAGTGATCTCTAGAGGAGATACTAGGGCGATTTATGGGAGATACTTCTAGTATTATGAGATTATTGATGATGAAAGAAGATATTTAGTAATCTATATCAATAAAAGAAACTAGATTATGGATCCTCCGTGGACATAGGTAATTATTGGCCGAACCACGTATTTTTTGTGGCTTGTTGATTGGTTTATGTTCTTTATCTTTATTAGTGTGTTGATCTTTTGTGTTGTTACTTATGGTGTGAGTTATGATTTTTTGGTAATCATAGAGTCAAAAGAGTATCAAGGCTATGGCTTAGTTGATGCTATAAAAGTTTTAGACTAAAAGGCTTAGCTTGATACCCGTTACAAATTGTTGTTAAAGCATGAGTTGAAGTCTGGATTGCAGAGCATATGTAAAATTGTTAGATTACAGAGCAAAGTTATCAACCATAGGGTCTCACAAAAATAATGAAAGAATAATAAAGAAGATGGTTATCTAAAAGAGCAAAATATGATAGCTTTAATAGACAGTTTTTTGGGGTAGAGATCACTCTTAAAAAAAACTACCAAAAATATGGCTTCTTCTAGGTCTTAGTCAGAAGAGTCATTCAAATTATATACAAAATGAAAATGGCAAAACAAGAACAATCAAGATTGAAGGACAGATGTAAAAGGTGTTTAAGGTACTTGAAGGGATAACCCTAAAATAAAGACAAAGATAGAATAAATGTGGATTTACAAGTCTGTTAGAAGACTAGGCAAATACTTTTGATTGTATGAGAGCTTTTGGAGGAACAAGGGTTTGATGGATGAACTATTTTTAGGATCTAGGGTAGTGTTTTCATATGAATCATGGAGAATCGTGATTTACCATTTGGAGAAATATGGCTTACAATAAATCATATAGGATTGATGGAATAAGGTTGAGACTACGTGATGAAAAAAAACAAAGGAGGGACTAAGTATAAGATTTTATTCCTAATTTCATGAAGACTTAGTGAACTTGGGACTGTTAAACAGAATAAGGAGATTCATGAAAGACAGAAGAAAGGAATATTAAATAGAACGCAAAAGGATCGAGGAGTGATAAGTATAGAGTGAGGCTATATGCTTGAAGAAAAGTGCTTGAATGGAATAAACATAGAGTTGTTAATTTGAAATAAACCATAAAATTAGTTTTTGAATTATATCATGTTGTGACAGGAGTCAAAAGAGAATGTGTGAAAAGAGTAGCAATGATGAGAATATGTTTTCACCATTATGGGATTATGGTTATGGTGTCTTCGGGATACGAAAGATCGCAACAATGAACTCCTCTAGACATTAGTATTCTGGTATATTTAGAGATCGTAGTCGTAAGAGCTTTAGTTAAGTCTATGACTTGACTTAAAAACCATGCTAGTAAGCATTGGTCAGGGAGGGAGGGTAACGATGATTAGCTTTGTGCATAGATATTTTGAATCAAGTTGGGGATTTGTTGAAAATTGGTGATTCATGAATCTTATATTAGTAAGATTTGTGAAGAATATCAAAGAGAAGAGTCATAAGAAATTTAGAATATGTGGGACACACATGAAAAAGTCTAAAACATACAAGATATGAAGAGCAAAGCAAACAGAACTCGAAAAAGCGAAAAGAGGTGAGCAAAACATAGGTACTCAGTACAAGGGTGAGCACCTAGTTATAGTATACCCAATGCCATAGCTCTAGGATTTAAGCACCGTAGAGCTAGATTCTTGGTGCCGCGGTGCCAGAGCAGGAAAAGTTCGTTTCTACTTCAAATTTTTGTATTTTGAGATATTTTGGGTTCCAAAACTCGTGAACTCTTATTTTAACTAGGTTTAAGATTTCTAATGATGTTTTATTCACTATATAAACCTTTTTAAATACAAGATAAAGTCAAGCATCTAAAGTTTCAAGATGTAACCATAAGCGATAACAGAGGAGCCGAATAGATACAGAGTACGAAGAGCTCTGCACTAAGGTGGAACTATTGTGCGGGTGAAAATTATTTTGTGTGAACAAATAGACATCACAGATTCTTTTGGTTTATAGGCTTGGGGTACTCTTATGAGTAGATACTAAAAGGTGTAGAAGAGATCATAATTATCAAAGATAGATGCTTAAGGATCTCTATGGAAGAAACTAGGATGATTTATAGGAGATACTTCGAGTTTTCTAGGATCATTGATGATGTAGGAAGTTACATAGTTATCTATATCAATAAAAGAAGTTGGATCATGGATCCTCTGTTGACGTAGGTAATTGTGGGCTAAACCACATATATCTTTTATCTTGTTGATTAGTTTATTTTCTTTATTTTTATTAGTGTGTTAATCTTATCTGTTCTTACTTATGGTGTAGGTTATAATTTTTGTTGTGCATAAAGTCCAAATGATATTAAAGTTGTAACTTAATTGATGCTATAAATGTGTTAAACTAAAAAACTTGACTTAATATCCACTACACCTATGCTATTCAAAGATTAAAACTGAAAAAGAGGATTAAATTCCAAAGAAAGAAAAAAAAGGATGGTTAAAATTTTCTCTTACATGTTTATTTTAATTAGCTGGATTTAGGGTTGGACAACTCACTTTTTACTTATTAGCTAATTTGTCCAACTACAAAATATTATCCATCATATTGACTATAAAATTCTTTGGTTTATGTTAAGAATTGGAGTTGTGTAACTTTCGTTGTTCAAGCAAGACATGCGAAAGCTATTATTTTGGCTCCTAATTCAGTTTTTGGCTTTTTTAAAACTCCTGGTCTTGTTATTTTCTTATGAATAATTGCATCACATTTTAGGAATTTGCACACGGGGTTAGATGATCTATTTTATGTGCACATGTGCTCTTACATTAAGGGCAATACGTAGTAGTGTAAACTTTTAGAATCAAGGAGAAATGACCACTGATCTGTTTGACCCATTGGTAGAATTACTAACCCAATCACATGTTTGGTGCTAAGTTTTGGATTCTTAATCCTGAGCCCACCACATACTCGTACAATAATAGGAGAAAGAAAATACTTATCTTCCCTATAAGATTAGTTATCCCAATTTTTATGGACTAAATTTTATCATTAAAAATATTTAATAATTAATAAATTATTATGTTATAATTACTAATAAAATTGGTACAAAATAATAATTATAAAGATTAATAGTAAATAATCAATATATTATTATTTGATTAAAAGATAAAAAAGTTCATATATATGTAAAAAAATTAATTAATTAAATAATTTTACACTATTATATTTATTAATTAGATAATTATATATTTTCATTAAAAAAATTAGAATACAATTTAAAGACTTATATATGTATTTATAACAATTAAAATTAATGATATAAATAATTATATATTATAAATAAAGTATTCAGGAATACTTAATAATTAATTTTATTCATTTCGTTAAAAAAAAAAAATAACAGATCTTTTTGCTTTTGACTGCAACCTCCATTAATGAATGACTGAAGTTTCTAACGGTTAATACAAGGCCTTTATATTTTGCAGTAACTTCGAGTACTTGTAATTCTATGTAAGCTTCCCCTTTTTTATCAAAACTCATAACCCCATTCTCCATTTTTACTTACTGCTTTTCCTTTTTGCTTTTTCCATCGCTTTACGCAATCATTTTGTTTTACAAAAAGTATCCTAAAAAAAAAGATAATAAATGGTATTTTCACCATTTTATTGCATTTTTAACCGTTAAAAATAGTAAAATGTGTACTTATATGTATATAAAAAGTATTTAGTTTTGCACACAGGAACAAAAAGACTAATAGAATTTTAGCCAGAAATATTTCAACTTTTTTTCTCATTTTCGCTTAGATGGGTCAGTAATATATGTGCAATTTGCAACGTAACTCATTATACCTTAAGTGTCTAAATACACAATACAATTTTATAACATATTATAAAGAATATTGAAGTGGTAAATTAATTAAGTAATAGGCATATGACAATATTGTTGACCATATGATATAATAACTAATAAGTTATATAGCCTATTATATAATAAGCAGATGATCAATTATGTAATTTATTATATGATAAGTAATACTATTACATAACATTATCTTTGCTCAAAATTTTGACTTAAAATAGTATCTAAAATTTATACTAGTTGATATGATGCGAATAATGAAGTTGTATAGGCACAAAGGTATTGCAGAATCCCCAGCAGAGTATCTATTATTTTTCATTCCTCCTTAATGGTCCTCCATTGAGAAATTCCAGACTTTCTGAAGGCTCTTTTCGTGCTGTTAAGAAGACATCAATATGCATCCCTTAACTTGTAATAGGTACATAGTCGAACACGGCTTTTGATGAGTTGTTGGTGCAGTTGTCTGCACTGCAACAGCTTCTTTATCGCCTCATGGGATGTCAGGTAATTGTTAATGCAAACTTTCTTTCTATTTTTGAATGCTAAATCCATATGATTTGGATTACAATATGTTTTTATTGAACAGATTTAGAGTCCGTTTGGTAGTGCTGTTTTCAACAATAGAAGTACTTTTTCAATGTTAAAAATAGTTTGTGTAGTGCTCAACAAAAATTTGAAAAGTGCTTTTAAAGTTTAAGAAGCACTACAGGGACCTTTTAGATAAAGCTCCTAGATTTGTGCATTCGTTAATTAACACCTAATGTGCTTTTACGGGTAACACTTATAAACTTTAGAAATTTTTTTGTAGTTCTTAAAATATCCTTTTAAAATTTTTGAATTTCCAAAACAAGCCCATTTGATTCGTTAACCTCAACTCCGTCTCTATCTTCTCTTAGTCCCTTCATCAATTACCAAACTCAATAGTCGTTCACCTGCCATTTGATCATCATTCACCCGCCCTTCAATCGTTGTTCTCTCGCTGTTCAATTGCCTTGCAATCATTGTTTTGCCTCTTGTGTAAATTTAAACGCCATTAATATTCAGCCAAAATTTGCAGCTCCGTAACACTCAGGCTCATCACTTCCAAGGATCACACTATTAGGTTTTATTATTTTTTTATTGAATTTTATATATTGACAATAATTATGCATTATGAGTTATTTTAAATAAGGATCAATTTATATTATTTATTCGGATTATATTTTATTGAATTCTAAAGAAATCAAAGATAGTATGGATTTATTATATATAAAAATTCAATACTAATAGAATTATGAGTGATAGAGTCATAATTTAATTTAGTATATAAAAATATTTTTGTAATCCCCAAGTCAAATTAATTCATGTATAATTCTCATATTTTTCTGTTACAGAAAGAAAAATTCATTGAGCCTACATAAATTCTCTTAGTTCTTATTCAAGGCTGCTAATTTTCAAGTTCTAATCATCATGAATTCTCTAGGTATATTTTTTTCTCAACATTCATCCTGATAATTTAACATGGTAGATCTTAGGTTATATTTATATGAATATGAATTCAATATATAGTTATATCTAACAAGTGGTATCAGAGCAGAAATTACGTTAAATTATTAAGATTATTAATATATATATTCATGTTTTAAATATCTTTTTCATATGGTTATTTGGGGAAAAGATATTATATGTCTGTATTTTTATGATTTTGTTGAGAAAAAATATTAAATTTATATTTTTCATTGTGCTTTGAGGTTTAAATAAGGTCAAGAGTTATTAATTTGAAGAATTAAAGATGAAAAATATCAAAATTTGACTTCTATTTAGTGTTTTTCACTTTTTTTTAATAGTTTAGAATATTTAGAAAAAAAGGAAAATGATGGGCGGTGCACAAATAGAAAGTATGGCCTAGGGTTTTTTGTTTAGTAAATATCAAATAGGCTCATTTTATTATTTATTAATTATATTTTGAATATAAAATTTTTAAAAATTTACAAATAGGCCCTAATATTAATAGTTTTTTCACATAACCCCCTAATGTATTATATAATTACAGTTTAAGTAGTGACAATTTTGCTTAAAAAGTTTGAAAATTTTGTAAATAAATTTTATTTTGACCCAAATTTATTTATGGTCTATTTTTGGATATTTACAAATCTAGGGTTAGCAAATTTAGGGGTTTTCAGTTATTTTTGAGAGAATTGGGTTTACCCGACTCAATCCATGGAGATCCAGACTAAAATTTAACCCATTTAGATTTGACTTGACAATCATTGACCCTGTTTTGAACCATTAGCAGTATTGTAACCATAGTGGCTTTGGCGCCACGCACCACTCCAATGCATAAGAAAAACTTAATTTTCTATTATGGGTATTTAGTTACTTTTCTTTGCATTACTTGTCTTATATTTCGAAATAAATTGATTGAAATAACATATTACCAAAGTAACCTCTATTATGTAGATTTTTTTATTTTGGAATATTAAGATGAATATGCTTATTGTTCATGCGAAAATAATCGACCTAAAGAAAGATTATTTTTTTTATAAAATAATAGGCATATTTGCGATAATAAATGTATGATAATTATCAAGTTTTCTATGCATGCAATAAGTCGATCCAGAGACAGGCTTATTGTTGGTAGGATTTACTATCAACATTTGATTACTACATTGAGAGTACCACTTATAGTTGATATTTCTGTCCAAATACTAAATATCAATATTGTGCTAGGTCCTTCGTGATGGGGCTCACATTTATATGTTTATTTATGTCATGCATATATATGCTTAAAATAATGGCATAATTGTAAGTTTGTTGTTTTGTTATATATTCTCTATAAGTTTATCTGCGTCTACTATATCTACCAATTTAAATTTCATTCATATGTCTAAGGTAATATTTTTTAGAAAGAAAATGCTAAAAAATTAATTGAGAAAATTAAACAATGCTTTGCCAAAAATATAAGGCTGAAACAAGTATGCTACTAACTAACTTTGTTTCAACAAGGTATAATGGCAAACGAAGTATAAGTAGTACATCATAAAATATCTAATCTCACTTTACAATTAAAAGCATTAAAGTTAAAGCTGTCTAATGACTTACTTGTGCATCTAGTTTTGATATCTCTTTCTACATACTACAGTTAATTTAAAGTAAGTTACGACACCCAAAAGGTTAAATGGACTCTTAATGAGCTCATTTTCACATTGTGTGCAATAAGAAGATAAATTGAAGCGAGAAAAGACTAAAAGTACTCACTTAGCAAATATTTCTTAGAATAAGGCTACTAATTAGTAAATAAAAAGGAATAGAGGAAAGAAATGTACAATGGAGACTTCATGTAATAAGGTGTAAAAGAAACAAGATCCGGTCATTACTTATTTCTTCAACAAAAAAAGGTTAGTCATGTGAAGAAAGGTTGTCCCAAGTACGCCAAATAACATATTAAGAAAGGTACACTTCTCAATTTTGTTTGTTTAGAAGTTAATTTAGCTGTTGTATCTAAACACACTTTGTGGGTAGATACAAGTGTAACTACTCACATATGTGTGTCTATACAAGGTTGCCTTAGGAGCCAGTTTTTAATTGATACTAAAAGTGCATGTAAATGTGAAATGACAAAGCAGCTCTTGTAGAGGCCATAAAATTATTTAGATTACAATTAGAGACCAAATCTTATTTGAATTTAGATGAGAGTTATTATATGCTAGTTTCTAGTTTGGGCAAATTAGGATATTTTTATTCATTCAGAAATAATAAGTTAGTCTCTTTCAAAATTTAAATCGTATTAGTGTTAGCTCTTTAGTTCATAATCCTTACAAAATAGGTATTGATGCCTATTTTAATGAATCTTGCATGTTAATAAATGTAGTACAAAATAAAAATTAACTAATGAGAATTCCATTATATTATGGCACAAGCATTTAGAACATATCTCTAAACAGAGAATAGAAAAACTTATGTTAGGTGAAATTCTTGATTCTCTTAATTTAACAGATTTTAAAATCTGTATTAAATGTATTAAGGGACAACAAGCAAACAATAAAAAAATTAGGTGCCAATAGGAACAATAACGTCTTAAAACTAATAAATACTTATATTTATGAATCATTCCCTATGACTTCTTAGAATGGCTAATAGTATTTTATTATGTTCATTGATGACTATTTTTGTTTCCATAGCTTTAATTGATTTATGAGAAGTCTCAATTCTAGACATGTTTAATATTTTCAAAGCTAAAGTTGAAAATTAACTTGACAAGAAAATTAAAGCCATCAAATCTAACTATGGTGGTGAATACTATAGAAGATACAATCGATCTGGTGAACAATGTCCATTACTTTATTTTGCTAAATCCCTAAAGGAGTGTGGCATCGTCCTATAATACACAATGTTTGGGAAACCAAACATGAATTGTGCTACTAAGAGACAAAACTGAATAGTTAATGAATGGTGAGAAACATAATTAATCATTCTTCTTTACTTGAATCACTCTAGGGAGAAGCACTAAAGATTGCAGTTTATATTCTTAATAGAGTTTCAAGTAAAGCAGCATCTAAAACATATTATGAGTTGTGGACTGGTAAAAAGCCTAGTATTGGGCACTTGCATGTCTGGGGTTATCTAGTTAAAGTTAGGCCATACAGGCCTAATAAAAGAAAACTAGACTCGAGAACAGTTAATTGTAATTTTTTTGGGGATATTTTGAAAGATCGAGGGGTTTCAAGTTTTATGAACCCTCAAGTAAATCTTTTTTCGAGGTAAGAATGCTAAATTTATAGAGGATATTGAATTTTGAGGGTGGGAGGGGGGAGATAATGTATATAAGGGATATTATCTTTAGAGATGAATTTATTTATCTTCCTACAACTACTATTGAAAATGATCAGACTCATTTTTGTGACATTATTCAATAAGTAGATCTAGAAATCCAAGATAATGTACAAGATCTCCCAAACCAAAATAAAGAATTTGCTTATGTTCATCAAAAGCAACCTCAACAACTATAAGAACAAGTGCCTTAAGAATATCTACTAGAGAAAATAGAAGTGTAATTTCAGATGATTTAACCATTTATCTCCAAGAACATGAGTTTAATATAGGAAATGATACAATTAATTTCAATCAAGCCAAACAAAGATTTAATTCTCATAAGTAAATCAAAGATGTAAAGGATGAGATGAAATCAATGAGAGACAACAATGTTTGAAATCTTGACAAGTTGCCTAAAGGTGCCAAACTCATTGGTTGCAAATGGATATTTAAAACCTCAAGTTGAACTTAAAAGGCAACATCGAAATATATAAATATGTCTCGTTACCAAGGGTTTCACTCAAAAGGAAGGCAATGATTATAAAGAGACTTTTTCTCCAGTGTCAATGAAAAACTCTTTTAGAATCATAATGGCATTTGTGGCTCATTTTGATTTGGAATTACATCAAATGGATGTAAAAACTGTATTTTCCAATAGAGATATTAAGAAAATTATATATATGGTGTAGTGAGAAAACTTTGTGTCTAGAGACCAAAAGAATGTGATTTGTAAATTAAAGAAGTCCATCTACGGTCTTAAGCAAGCATCCCGTCAATGGTAACTGTTGAAAAATCAGTGATTCAACAATCTTGGTTGGACAAGAATTGAGATGGATACCAAAGTATAGATTCATAAGAAGTCAAGAATGTGTGGTACACGTATGGAGAAGTCTAGGATGTCTTGGACACTAAGAGGTAAGTGAAACGAGACTCCAAGACATGAAGGAAATAAAGAAATCTCAAGAGCTGCCAGCGCAACGCGGCTTAACACAGAAGACCAACACTATAACGCTGGGTCCCTAACGCCACGGCGATGGGCGCGAGAAGGGCCAGCGCCCTGGGATGAGCACCGCGGTGCCCAGATGAGTCAGGATGTTCGTTTTGGTTCAGGATTTCAAGTTTTGGAAAGTTTTGGACTTTCAAAAAAAAGTGAATTCTTACTCCAACAAGGAATAGGGTTAGTAGGCACGAAATATACCCTATATAAACACTTTTAAACCCTTTGTTTAAGATTAAGCATCTAAGGTTTCAAGATGTAACCATAAGAGAGAATAGAGAAGCTAGATAGGGACTAAGTACGTGGTGCACTAGGGTGTAACCTTTGGGGAGTATTTTTTCTTTAAGTTCTTTGAGTGAATAAAAGAGAAACACCATAGATCTTTTTGGCTTAGATGCTCACAATATTCTTGTGTTCCTTGTAAAAATCTCTTATGAAGAGATACTAAGAGGTCTTAGGGAGTTATGGTGATTAAGGGTAGATATTTAGAGGTCTCTATGGGAGATACTTAAGGGTCTTGTAGGATCATTGATGATGTAAGAAGATACTTAGTGATCTATTTCAATAATAAGAAACTAGATAATGGATCCTCCGTAGACGTAGACAATTTTGGGCTGAACTATGTATATCTTGTGTCTTGCTGATTATGTTTGTTTTCTTTATCTTTATTGGTGTGTTAATCTTATGTGTTCTTTCTTATGGTATCAAGTTATGGTTTTCCACTGCACATAGAATAAAAAGGGTATCAAGGTTGTGACTTAGTTGATGCCATAGGGGTGTCAAATTGAAGTGTATGACGTGATATTCACAACAAACTTGTATCAGAGCTAGAGTTGAAGTCCAAACTAGTATCAGAGCTTAGGATGAATTACAAACTGATATCAGAGCTTGAGTTAAAGTCCAAACTGTATTAAAGCATGGGCTGAAGTCTAGATTGCAAAGCATAGGCAGCAGTGTTAGATTGCAGAGCAAAAGATTGTTAGCCATGGGGACTCACAAATATAAGAGAAGAACAATAAGGAAGATGATTATCTGAAAGAGAAAAAAATAATGGCCTTACTGGAGAGTTTTGAAGTAGAGATCACTCTTGAAGAATACTACCAAGAAGATGGCGTCATCTAGGTCCTAGTTCAAAGAATCATTCAGATTGGGCACAAAATAAAGATGGCAAAAGAAGAACAATCAAAATTGAATGACAGATTCAAAAGGTGTCTACGGCACTCAAAGAGATAATCTTAAGAGAAAGACAAAGATAGAAGGAAGGTGGATTTGCAAGTCTGTTGGATGACTAAGTAAAAACCTATATTGCATGAGAGCTTCTGAATGAATAAGGGTCTGACGGATGAACTATTTTTGGGATCTAAGGTAGTATTTTCATATGAGTCATGGAGAATCGTTATTTACCAATTAGAGAAATATGGCTTATGGTAAGTCACAAGGGATTGGTAGGATAAGATTAAGACTACATAGTAAAAAAGACAAGGGAGGGACTAGATATGAGATTTGATTCCTCATCTTACAAAGATGTAGAGGACTCGGGGCTGCTAGATCGAAATAGGGAGATTCATAGAAGGCATAAGGAAGGAATACTAAATAGGGAAGCAAAAGGATCGAGAGAGTGATAAAGCACAGAGGAAGGCTATGTGCTTATAGAAAAGTGCTTAGAATGAGATCAACATAAGTTTGATTTAAAACGGACCATAAAGTAGCTTTTGATATATCACTTTGTGGCAGGGGTCAAAAAAGAATGTGTGGGAAGAGTAACAATGGGGAGAATGTATTTTCACCATTCAGGGTTATGGTCATAATGTCTTCGGAACATGGAAGATCATAACATTGAACTACTCTAGACATCAGCATTCAGGAATTTTTGGAGATCGTAGTCGCAAGAGCCTTAGTTAAGTCGAGGACTTGACTTATAGACCATGCTAGTGAGCATTGGTCAATGAGGGGTGACGGTGATTAGCTTCATGGGAAGAGATTTTGAATCAAATAGGGGATTTATTGGAAAATTGGTGATTCAACAATCTTGGTTGGACAAGAATTGAGATGAATACCAAAGTGGAGAGTCACAAGAAATCAAGAGCATGTGGGACACGTATGGAGAAGTCTAGGACATGTGGGACACGAAAGGGAAAGGGAAAGTGAAACGGGACTCAAAGACACGAAGGAAACTAAGAAATCGCGAGAGCAGCCAGCGCCGCGGCGCTCAACACAGAAGACTAGCGTTGTAGCGATGGGCGCGAGAAGGTCCAACGCCGCAGCACCCAGAGATGAGCACCGTAGTGCCCAGACACGTTGGAATGTCTGTTTTGTTTCAGGATTTCAAGTTTTAGGAAGTTTTGGACTTCTAAAACAAGTGGACTCTTACTCCAATAAGGAATAGAGTTAGTAGGCACGAAATACACCCTATATAAACACTTGTAAACCCTTTGTTTAAGATTAAGCATCTAAGGTTTCAAGATGTAACCATAAGAGAGAATAGAGGAGCTAGATAGGGACTAAGTACGTGGTGCACTAGGGTGTAACCTTTGGGGAATGTTTTTTCTTTAAGTTCTTTGAGTGAATAAAAGAAAAACACCATAGATTCTTTTGGCTTAGATGCTCACGATATTCTTGTGTTCCTTGTAAAAATCTCTTATGAGGAGATACTAAAAGGTCTTAGAGAGTCATAGTGATTAAGGGTAGATATTCAGAGGTCTCTATGGGAGATACTAAAGGGCCTTGTAGGATCATTGATGATGTAAGAAGATACTTAGTGATCTATTTCAATAATAAGAAGCTAGATAATGGATCCTCCGTAGACGTAGACAATTTTGGGCTGAACCATGTATATCTTGTGCCTTGCTGATTTGGTTTATTTTCTTTATCTTTATTGGTGTGTTAATTTTATGTGTTCTTTCTTATGGTATCAAGTTATGATTTTTCGCTACGCATAAAATAAAAGGGGTATCAAGGTTGTGGCTTAGTTGATGCCATAGGGGTGTCAAATTGAAGTGCATGACGTGATATCCGCAACAGTAACTTAAGTTTCTTCAAATGATTACCTCACTTAGTGTTAAGAAAAATACATTTAATGAATGCATATATCACAAGTTCAGTGGGAGTAAGTTTATCTTCTTCATTTTATATGTCAATGATATACAGCTAACAAGCAGCGATATAAGCTTATTGTACAAAACCAAGAAATTTCTATAAAGAAACTTTGATATAAAAGATTTGGGATATATCTTTATTATTAGGAATTCAGATACATTATAATCGCACTCGAGGTATATTGAGTTTATCACAAAAGAACTATATCAATAATGTGCTTAGCAGCTACAACATAAATGATTGTGATCCAGGAGATTCGTCCATTGCTAATAGTGATAAGTTAAGTCTCAGTCAGTACCCCAATAATGAGATTTAATAGAAAGATATATAGAAATTGCCTTATGTATCTGCAGTAAGGAGTCTTATGTATGCTCAAATTTGTACGTGTCCAGATATTTCGTACATTGTTGAAATGCTAGACCAATATTTAAGTAACCTTATGATGAATCATTGAAAAGTAACCAAAATGGTTATGTGATATTTACAGATAATAAAAGATTACATACTCACATATAAGAGATCAAAAAGAATATAAATCACGAGCTATTCTAACTCTGATTTTGCTAGATGCCTAAATAATAAGAAGATCCACGTCAAGTTATATAAATATACTTTGGCCTAATGAGCTATTTCTAGAAAAGTGCTAAGTAGACACTCATAACTTCTTTTATTATAGTGGCCAAGTTCATCGATTATTTTAAGGCATCAAATTATGGGATATAATTGTGAAACTGTATCACAAGGATGCGTATTGTCAATGGTATTAAAAAAATCATTAAAAGAACTTATTGGAAAAATATAGCCGCAGTGATGTATTCCCATGCAACAGAAGCTCTTTGAAGTCTCAGCACATCTACTTCAAGTTTTTAGTTGTTAAAGAAATGCTTCATAGTTAACAGCTGTCAATAGAGCACATTGGTACAAACTCTATAATTACGAATCTGCTCACCAGAAGGTTACTACCCAAGGTGTTCAATAAGCATGTTGCTCGTATGAGTGTTGTATTATTTGGTGATATGCATGAATAGTAAGAGTTTGTCCTATGATGTTCATTTGGTTAAAGACATACTTATGGTTTATTTTTTAGAATAAAGTTTGATAGTTTGTTGAAACTATTAAATAAGGTTGCACTTTTAATTATAGTTTTGCATAAAGTTTAAAAAGTGTTTGATACTTCTATTGCATTTTTGCATAAAGTTTAGAAATTATTTAACTCTTTGGAGTTATAAAGTAGGACCAGTTGGAAATAGACATATTTGAGATCACATTTCAAGTAATTTTTATGCTATACATCTATAATTGATCTATGTCATTAATTATGTTAGTATGGTGACCATTGATAGATCTAGTTACGAATATATGTAATGAAGGTCGCTTTGATCTCATATTGATATAGTTAATGGACCAAATTGTATCTAAGGAGATATTTCAATATAAAATAGTATTTATTGTACACATTAAGGTTTATGATGTATAATTATTTTCAAATGACATATGTGGCCTAAGTGGGAGATTGTTAGGTTTTATTATTTCCTTTATATGTCTCACATATTGACAATAATTACACATTATGGGCTATCTTAAATAAAGGTCAATTTAAATGATCTATTTAGGTTATATTTTATTAGGCTCCAGAGACATCTAAATTAATATGGGTTTGTTATGTGTAGAAACTTAATACTAGTTAAATTATGAGTAATGGAGTTATAATTTAACCTAGTATATAAAGACATTTTTGTGGTCCCCAAGTCAAATCATTTCACGTAGAGTTATTCTTCTCTTTTTTTATCATAGAGAGAGAAACCCATTAAGCTTATATAAATTTGTCTTTGGAAGGCCATTATCACTTCTACAAAAATGGGCTTTACTGACACTATGTTATTGACATTTTTCTAAATGGTGTCAGTGAAACGAAGTGTCAGTGAATTGCTGATATCATGGTATCAACAAATGAAATATTAGTGAATTAGTATTACCATAGTGTCAATGAAATAATAATTTTTATTTTTTTAAAAAAAACTCTAAAACGACGTAGTTTTGGAGTTACAAATTTAAAAAAAAAAACAAAGCCTCTAACATTATCATTTTAAGCATCTTAATAACCTAGAGACTTTAGTGATTCTTCGAACTGTCTTAACAAAAGTGCCGTTCTTCTTCTTCTCTTTTAACTTTTTTTTTTTTAAGAGTTCTTCTCTTATCTTCTTTTTTTAGACAATGAACCAAAAAATTTCATTTGCAATCTAAAAAATAACAAATTAAAACTGATTAGTATAAGTATTAAAAGGCTGCAACGATACTCTTCTTCTTAGGAATTTCTTCAGTACCTTCTCCAAAGTTACTCTTGAACCTGTGTGGCATATAATGAAGGTATCTTACTCATCCCATTCCAGTAGTCTTCCTGCAGATTGCCTTTACACTCTAGTTATATTTTTGAATGCGGTTTATAGGATAAGTGCAAACGCTACAACAGCTCTTTTGGATATGAAAGCTCCTGCGTCCGCTTCTAATGCACAATGAATAAGTCTTGTTTCTGGCTTTACTTGAAGATATGCTTTTAAGTTTTTCCAATTTACAATTTGTATTTCTCAATTTAGGGTTCGATTTAGGGATTTTATGTAGCAAATTGATTTAGGGTTCTTGGCAGTAAAATTTGAGCTATTCTCATTTGTTGTTAAGCTAACTATACTCTCTGCCTCTACTGCATTTCTCTCTTTAATTCAAGATCTAGAAATGGAGATTTTAATTTTATGATTTTTGAAAAATTATAATTGTACAATGCATGATCTTTTTACATCCTTCATGTGTTAGCGCAATAGTTTCAAGATTTTCGATATAGATTTTTACATTACATGTTCCTTTTTAAAATATAAAATTATTTAAAGTATTTGTTGATATTTGTTTTCATGAGTCAAAATGGAGATGCTTCAGCAAATGAGGTCCAACAGTTTGAGCTTTAGGATGCTTTACTTGCCTATGAGTAACTTGCATTTCGAGAAGGTTAGTATTTTTCATCTTAATTTCAAATTGTCTTGTTTGGTTTTTGAGAAACCGAGGAAAAAGTATTAAAAAATTTCATTTCAAAATGTTAAGTTTTTTTTTCTTTTCTTTTCTTTTTTAAAAAAAATTCTCCTTGGTTTGACAAAACGAAACATCTAGTTCAATTTTATTTGAGGCTAAATTAATTGGTTAGACAACAATTGGGAATTTCTTATTGTGTTTGTTCTTTATTGTTCTGTTATTTAATTTTTTTTGGTTTGTTGTTGGGATTTTGCACTGAAGTTTAAGTTAGATTTTATTTCACATATTCTAGAAATACTAGAGTTTATAACTACAAGGTTTTCATTGATTCAACCTTGCGTTTCTTAAATCCTCTTTAGGATATGATTATGTTCTGTCTTGCAAGTTTATGATGGCAATGTAGTAAAGAAGCGAAGTGTTGATGTAATGATGTTTATTCATCTTTACATATTGCAATTCTGTCTTTCATAATTTAAGATTTTGTTCCCTAGTTGTGTGCTAGATGTTCTTACCATGGTGTAAGTACTAGTAAGGTGAAGTGAGTTATTTTTCTTTTTATTGTAGGAAATTGGAGATATTGGGTAGGCTTTGCTTCCTCAGGAAGAAGCAGAATGAATGTAAGTTCCTCTAACAGATATTTGGTATTGAAGTTTGCTAAAATACTAGTTGTGGAAATTTTAGTCAATCCTGCCTCTAATTGCTATTCAATTTATTTCTTAAGACTATTCTATTAGATATTAATTCTGTTTATTTATGTTAATTGATGTGCTTTCTAAGAAATATCTTACTATGAATTATTTGTGGTTATAATAAATTACTTCACAAACAATGCCTCTTGTCAGTTGTGCTGCTATGCTTAATAAATTTTTGAAAAAGTGTTGTAGGGTCAGAAATTAGAAAACTTAAGATTGTAAACTACTAAAGTGTTGTAAGTGTCATTCGTGTTTTTTCTTTAGCTATGTTGTTTTTGTCTATTTGTGAAAACATTCGAACTGATCTTTTATTCTACAAGAAATGTTAAGAAATTGCTTGTGGCTTGCCAAGATTATTATTAACTATAACCTAGGGAAGCAATCTTTACCTGATGTACCATTAGTTCTATTGTCACATTATTATTTCATTTGAAATTTAATAAAGTTACATCATTGTTTAAGTTTTGCATGATGCTTGTAGATACAATTTTGAAGAAGTACTCATCAACTATTGCAACAATATTTGCTGGAATTGCATCTACTGTACTATTTGGTTATACTATGATTATAAATTTTATGCATGACGTCTCTCTCTCTTGTTTATATCTATTCATCATTTAATATAATTGTAGACCTTTTTTGCATTAAATATTTGTTCACTTAGGTTGTCAAGGTTAAATTAGCCATAGACGATTTGGGAACTTAACTTATTTTGAGAATTTGGCATTGTTAGGTACCTTTACCATTTTATGGAGAATGAAGGACATGACTTTCCAGTGTACTTTTGCATTCCTACAAAAGTGTCTGCATCAGGCCATCTATTCAATGTCAAAACATGTACTGACTGGTCTTGGTATACTGTTGAGAATTTGGCATTGTCATAACCAGGGCAAGTTACACTTACCGCATATAATCCTAGGTTTGAAATTCTTTCAATTAATGTAATTATAATACTTTCCATGATTTTGAATAAGCTAACCTCCAAAGAAATCTAACATATAGTAAGAACTTTTTGAATTTTTTGTCCTAATTATATATTGCTTAGTCAATAGACGAATGTGATTAATTGCTGCATCTAATCAATTACTTACAATAAATAGCTAACACTGATACACATAAGTGAGTGTAAATAATGCAACCTATTGATGTATAATAGTGTATTTATTTTGCTAACACTTGAATGTTATGTTGCATTATGTCAGGATGGTGTTGCAATATAGTGTATTGATTTTGAGAAAGTTCAAGGAGGAGTATCAATTTGTTAAAAAAGTTAAAGGAGAATATCAATTATCATCTTGATAGGAGTATCGATTTGTTATAAAAGTTCAAGGAGAAAATCAATTTGTCAAGTTTTTTATATATATTTACTCATGTATTTCTATTTACTTTTATAGAGGTGATCAGGGATTATTTTGCTAAATGGCCGCTAAGTTATCAGTGGATTGCTTCAACTCTTTTGATGGATTGTTAGTTTGTGCAAGTGTAATGTGGCAACTATGTGTTTAACTAAACTTCAAATATTAGGATATTTAGACTAAGTTTGGAGTGTTTGTAAATTTATGAAACTAAGCTTAATGTACTTTTGTGATATTTTGATTATAGTGGTTATAAGATGATATTTTATACTACTTAACAATTTGGAATATATTTAAATGTTATGAAATTTAAGTTTAAATACATATTAAATATTTTGGTCCAATAATTATAATTTTAAATTATTAAAAAATTAATTTTATTAAATTATTATAAATGAACGGTAAATACTATTGATACTATGGTATTAGTAATTTTCTGATACCATGGTGTTAGTAATGTTTTGATACCATAGTGTCAGAGATTCTCTGATACTATGGTTTCAGAGATTCATTAATACTATGGTAACAAGAATTCTCTGATACTATGGTTTCAGAGATTCATTAATACTATGGTAACAAGAATTCTCTGATACTATAGTGTTAGTAATTCTCTGATATTGTGGTGTTAGTGATTTATTGATACCATGGTATCAAAGATTCACTGACACCATAAATAGTGTCAATACTTTTTTGGCTCGAGTAATACTAACACTTTGAAACAATGTCAGTGAAACCCTTCACTAACGTTAACTTAGCATTAGTGAAGGCTATTTTTGTAGTAGTGTATACTCTTAGTTCTTATTCAAGACTGCTAATTTTCAAGTTCTAATTACTATAGATTTCCTAGGTATATTTTTCTCAACATTCATCCTGATAATTTGACATATTAGATCTTGAATTATATTCATATTCATATGAATACAATATATAATTATGTCTAACACATACAATCATCCAGATTAATGTTTGGTACTTGGATGCCAATGGGATTTACACTAGCCAATTCTCCACTTTTGCTCTTTGGGGTTTTGCTTGCACTCAGATTTGACTTAATAATATTTATTTTTAAATCGTTACGTTAATGCTCCGTAGTCTTCTAACTGTGTGGTTGTATTAGTTGTAATTTACATATTGGTTATGTTTTGGTTGTGGTTCTCAATTATGTCAAAATGCAAATGTGCCCTAGGTTAAAAGTGGTGTTATATATATTGTTTGATGGAAGAATTATGTTAGCTAGCAGAGTTGATTCACTTGTCTCGCTAGTGAAATTTTATGAAGTGATGTTGGTCTCGAGTTGTGGGAAACCTCTGTAGATGATTTTTCTAAAATATTTTAGTAGTCTCTTTACTTTATATGGCTTTTGAGATACGAAATTGCTTGTGAGAAGTTGGTTGTTGGGAATGGTGAAGATGAGGGTGCGAAAAAGGTGTTAGCTTTGTTGGGTATTAGCTACTTGTGCAAGAGGTTTTATATTTAAATATCATTCACATCAGCAATGTTGAAAACAGAGTTAATTAGTAACAAGAATCTTACAAGAGAGTAAAAACAAGTTGGTTCCGCAAAATTGTCATATGGATTTCATTGGCATGCACCCCCAACATGCTAAACACAATATACACATTTATTTTCAGATCAACCAGAACAAACCTGCTTCATATTTCAGTTTGTTTGGCTAAACAGTAAACACAATACAAATAGTTTCCCAAAACATATTTTCAAGGACTAGTGTTGTCTCTTCAACTAGTAATGGCATTTAAAATATATTTATGATTTTCTTTTTCTTTTTCTTTTTTCTTTGTTTGAAAAAAAAATTAAAATAAAGTTTTATAGTGCACATATTGCTCTGTGATCCTCAGCCTCATCATCTTAATTGCTACTTTCTATCACTTGTCTGCATGATTCTTTTGTATCCATTATTCCTTTATGTTATTAAAATAGTGCTGGCACTATTGGAATATGAAAAGCATAAGAGGATAAGTGGTGAGCTTCAACTCCCTGCTTCATCATTCCCTCAACCTATAAGTACTGGCGAGGAGGTATAATTTTATTTCTTTAATTACAATTGCTTTATACTAGGTTAAACTACTTACATCATGTGTAAGGTTCCTTTATGTGATCAGATAGAAAGTTTATGCTGAGTGACAGTTGACTTAGAAAACATGTTGGTGGAATGAAAAGAGATTATATATCTTGGCACATTTATTTATCATGGGTTCACTACTCACATAGAAAACCCATCAGTGAACATTCAATTTGAGTCTTTTTTTTAAATTTTTTTGTCTTACCTTAGTGAAGAAATGTTAATCAACCTTATGCTAGTTTAAGTTTTCTACTCTTTCTCCAAGTACAGTTGGTGCCTTATCAGTGGCTTTTTTCTACACTTGTAATTGAAAGTTTTGCGATGTGGTATGACTTCTGATTTCTCACTTCTTTTGTTTTTTTTTTTGGGTGACTCGATGGCATTACTGTATTCATTTTTCCTTGGATTCCATATTTATTAGAGCATCTGTCTTTAATTTTTTGAAAGGCATTAACATGGTTCCTTGTTAGTACAAGTGTGTGAATTTAAATAGACTATCTACTTCTAAATAGACTATTTTATCCCCAACTTGATATAAGAATTTAAAGTCATGTACATTGTTATTTGTTCCAATCATATTGTAAACACTAAACTTCTTAAACTCCAGAAGATCGATGGAAACTTTGTGATCTTATCTCTCAAACCAAATTTGTTAAGAGACTGAAGCCCAGTTCATCGAATCAAGTATTATCCCACAAAAGCACAATTGACAACGTTTATGTGGTTCTTAGACACGTTAGCATAGCAGCTCAAAAAATATTCAACTGCTATCATCTAGTAGCCTCACTCTTATGTCACAACATATCTAAAGAAAAAATAATTATATTATGATTGCCGAAATCTTCATTTATTTATTTTTTTGTCTTTCTTTAAAAAAGAAAAGAAAACATAATCTAGAAAAAGAAAATAAAATGAAGTATTGAGTAATGTTACACTTTTTAAATAGTATTTTAAATTTTGTATCCTAAAACAATGTGCTAAGCAATTACTAGGTGATGAAATAGTGTAACTTGCAAGATCACCAATTACTTAATTTTACTGCTCACTTATTATCTGACAAATCATTTAAGAGGTAAAATTTGAGATACTATTTAAAATATATATTATTATATGTTATTGAATTAAGAAATTTCTAAAAATTACTATATTGAAATCAGTCTCTTTAAATTGTTTGTTTTAGGTACTGAAAATCAATCTTTGTATTGCTATAGGCTCACATTCTGAGAAACGGTATTTCAAAATATTAAAACCATTACACATCTTTGATTTTTCGAGTACATAATTTATATGCTGTTTGTTAGTTAGTGTTAATTCAAATTTTAATTAATTTTTATAAAATACAAAATTCAATTTACAAATAAAGAAAATTAATTGTAATATGTAAGATATATTTACTGTCTTCCACAGTCATTAGCGTTGCACTTTGTACTCTTTTCTCTCTCACCAGCATTTGAAATTATTTATGGTTTTTTTTTTTAATTAACTGTCCTACTTAATTCACCACCAATGCGGGGAATCCTTTGATGAATTTTGAAAAATATGTTAGAAAAAACAAAGAATTCAAATAAAGTTTTTTTCATTCGTGTACTACAATGTAATTAGATACGCAACAATGATATTTATACATAAATACTGTGCACGAAATTAAGTACTAAAGGTAACAAACACAATTCATACAATTTTTCCCTTGCTTATTATTGTTAAATATAATTTATTAACATCCATAATATTACAAAAAATACATAATTAAGGTATAACAATTGAAGAATAGGTTCCTTAAAATATAACTGTATAAGCTAAATCTACTAATTGATCGTCACATCAGATTCCAAGCCAATCATCTTTTATATGATTTAAATTGACAATTTTAGTGGCTCTCAATGAAAAAGAATTAAATGTTCTAAAAAATAACTCTAACTTAGAGAAGGGGCCTAACATTTATACATAATATTAGTTTTCCATTGAACCATCTCATAACAGGTTTCAATGAGGCTCAAAAGCTTACACTTCTCAACTAAATTTATACACGAAGGAAGCCTTATTTAAAAATGATCATTAATTTATTACTCATTTTTATAAAATAATTAATGGACTATGTATTAACTCATTTTTATAAAATAAAAAATTCAATTAATGTTTGTCCATATTTAATAAAAAAAAAATTCAACATTCTCCCACTTGAGCTATATTGATTGACTTTTGAGTGTTTAATAAATTTAATTTTGAAAACAAGACTCTAGGGTTAATAATAAAAAACTTAAGTGTTGTGTGACAACACCTTTTAAAAGAAATGATTATTCGTAAGTATTGTCATGATAATGTTGTCCTGTTTATCATGATATTAATATTGGACTATGATGATCCATTTGTTAATCTCAACAACATATGACCCTTTATAATTGCGAATACTAATAATCATATTGACATTGATTATACATTAGTAGTGTAATAAGAAACCAATGCCAACATATGATCAAAATCTATATGCATTGTTTCTTATTAGTTCTCATTATAATTTCTCAACATAATGATATTGTAGTTGCAATTTTTCAATCAAAATGAAATTGCCTAACTTTAACAAGTTATTTTTCACTAATAATTCACCATGAGATCTAAAAAAAAAAAGTTATATATGATGTCCAAAAGTATAAAACTGTAATTCGTAAGGCACGATATGTTAGATACCAGATTATATATTCAATTTAAAATATAATATGCAACAATAAAATAGACAATAATGATGATCATTATAAAGAATTCAACTTTGCAAAATGTGTAATAATAGTGAGGAATGTTAACACGACATAATAATCAAACTAAAGGAAGGTGCATAAACTCCTACTAAACTAAAGAATCAAAAGACTTAATGACATCCATACTCACAACATGCTCCTTAAACATTATATGCCTTAAACTTTTGGTTAGAGGATTAACTAACCAAAAGTCCTTAACAGTAAACTACTTGGTTTTCAAATGCTTGCAATCACTATTAATCTTATTGTTTTTGCAATAGAACACAAATGCATTATTGTCACAACAAATCATAATGGGTTAAGAGATGGAATTAACAACTTGCTGCTTTGAGATCATATTTTAGCCAAACAACTTGAGAGGATGCACCATAACAAGCTATAAACTCAATGTACATGGTCGACGATACAATTAAGCTATAATTGAAAGTGTGTCGTGTGTGGGGTGAGCATATACATTTAATTTTTAATTTACATACACATGCAAAAAATATACACGACAGAATATTAAATAAACATCTCATTATACTAATGAGATATTAGAAAGCTCACAATTGAAGCATGCATTAGCACTATTCTAGCCTATGACTAGGTGGGATCCTTGGAACTAAAATGGTAGCCTTGTTACTTACCAAAATTATAAAACAATTGAAGCAACTCTTTCTTCACATTTATTTCTCTTAGTCCTTTCTAATATACTAGCTATTGTTTTCACTTGATTACTTGACAAATGAAATGAAGCCTATTTATATAGACATTGTAGCCGCCCAAATGTCCAATTGATATTCAATTAGTGGCCATTAGGAAGAATCATGGAAAATCACTAAAATTAACACATCAAACTTGCAAAATAAGCTTGCTATCCAACAACATATTAAGTGGCAAAATTTGAGCTAAATTAGTGGCCATTTGATTTGTTTATGTATATGATATTAGGCCAACTCATGCTTATTTTCTAAGCATGATGAGGATATACGTATATAATCATTCCATTGGCTAATTAAATGGCTGAATGATGATGAATTTTAGTACCCAAAATGGACACCTCACGCTTAAACTTAAGGATGAAGAATTGATTTTGTTTCATTTGGCCAAATTAATGGTCGAATTGCATTTGATATAATTAACTAATATAATAATTCATTTAGCTGATAAAAGCAAAATCAAATAGGCCAATGAAATCACGCCATATGTCATGCTATTACTAATTAGTGGCATGATATATAGCATGAAATAGAAAGGATAAAGTGGTAAGTTTCACTTACCAAAATCTCAGACTTAACGCTTAAACCTTATGATGTCCCTAAGAGACCTTAAAATAATTGTAAGTTTTTGAGAACTTCTTAGATAAAACTATTTAATCAGGTTTGTCTACTCAGTGCACATTGAGTACACTTTATATAGTGAGACTCTCTAGGTTTATTCCTATTTTATCTTATGAAATACTTTTGTAAGTCCATTAATGATGCCCTACACATATATTGTGGAAATAAAAAAATAAAGTGTTGAACCATACAAGTTGAGGTTAGTACATATTGATATAATCCCTCCATCATGCATACCTTGAAAGAGCAGAGACAGAGATTATCACCGTCAAGTCTCTATATACTCCATTATGCAAATATTTCTTGAGATTCGTATTCCGATAAACAATATCTATAATTATTTTTGGGATATTGTTTCTTACAGGGAAATTTTTTTTCGAGTTATTTACTTATGACTAGAAGATTTTTTGGAACACAATCTTAGAGCATTTGAATGTACAAATCACCCATATAAGTTGACAAATCTCGTATCTACATACACAAGACTCTATAAGCATCGAACCATATCTAGTGACACTAACAATTAGACCATGAAAGGTCTTTAACATATGTGGAATTTAAGTATAGTGGATTACTCATAAGCCTACTATGATGCTCAGGTCAAGGGATCAAGAATACTACTCAACTCAACAAGATTATCCATTGATAGCTTTATGGGATGTCTATTGGAGATCTTAATTGAGCTTGTTCAGTATCCGGTCCTTACTGAATACCTACATGTCTAAATAAGTTTCTATTAAACTCAAGGTCTGTTAAGACTAATCATCTGGACCATCTAGATATAAATATACACCAATCTATATTAAATAAGATTTTCACTAACAGGCCCGCATCAGTAAAAGTAACATTTAAAAATATACTTGTACAATAACAGTTCTCAGTACTATTTGTAACCCTTTGCAATTATGTCATTGCTAGTATATCATCAAGTCTTTGTCCTATTTTAGATAAGACTTTAACTTTTTAAATTTTGTTGACTATTATAACCTGCTAACTTTTAGTAGTGCCAATACTTAATAATTATAACTCTCAGCATAGCTAATTCTTTGTACTGATCCAGACTCTTTTGAACTAGATCTGAACTCTTTCAAATTATACAATATCTGAAGTGTTACAAACATCTAACACCTTATGACTCTACATGTTTCTTAAACTCTTTGGGAGTTAAGGCTTTATTTAGTGGCTCTGCTATATTATCTATAAAGTTAACTCTATGAAATACAATATCTCATCTAGCCAAAATCTCGATAACTATATAGTATTTCCTTTCTATATGTTTAGATCTTTGGTATAGTTTTGGCTTTTTTGCTTGTACAATGGCTCTATTATTGTCACAAAATAATGAGATAGGGTCTATTCAACTTATAACTATACTGAGCTCGATGATAAATTTGCATATCCACACTGCTTCTTTGATGATTCTAAAGTGGCAATATATTCTGACTCTGTGGTAGAATCAGCTATGGATCCCTATCTAACATTCTTTATGTATCAGCTGTTGGAAGCTTGATATATGTTATGATATGTACGATACCTAATATTAGCATAGTAGTAAGTGTTACTAGCTAGTATCAATTTGATCCAGGTGATAGCCATTATATGACAGCCAAACATGTCCTTAAATATCTTAAGAAAAAAAATGACAAGTTTCATATATATTAAGAAAGTGACTTACAAGTAAGAAAATACACAAGTTCATACTTTTAGTTTGATTCAGATGATAGAAAGTCTACATTAAGATATGTGTTTATTCTCAATGGCACCCCTAAATAACTCCACGTATTTTTCAAACACTTTGAGAGTTAAAGCTATAGTTAGTCAGTTTACTACATTATCTATAGAGTCAACTCCATGAAATATAACATCTCCTCTAGCTATAATCTCTCTAACTATGTGGTATTTCCTCTCCATATGTTTAGATCTTTAGTGTGCTCTTGGCTCTTTTGCTTGTGCAATGGCTCAATTATTTTTGCAAAATAATAAGGTAAGATCCATTGAACTTGGGACTATACCGAGCTTTGTGACAAATTTAAATATCCACACCATTGTTTTTTTTTTTGTGCTTTTGGAATGACGATATATTCTGACTCTGTGGTAGAATAAGTTGTGGATCCCTATTTGACACTTTTCAACTTATAACGACACCATTGAGAAGAAAACACATATCTTGATGTAGACTTTCTGTCATCTAGATCAAATTGAAAGTCTGAATCTATGTATCCTCTTACTTATAAGTCACTACCTTTATATCTAACAAACTTGTCATTTGTACCTTTAAGATATTTAAGGATATGATTGACTGCCACCAATGGCTATCACCAAGATTAGATTGATACCAACTAATAACACTTACTACCATACAAATATCAGGTCTCGTGCACATTATAACATATATCAATCTTTTAAAAGTTGATATATAAGGGATGTTAGACATTCGAACCTTTTCAGCTTTCATCTGAGGATACATCTTTCTTACAAAATAAATGTAATGTCTAAAAGTTACATTAACTGTTTTATAGTTAGTAAAATTATACCTTTATAGGATATTATCAATATACGTAGATTGAAAGAGTCCTATCAACCTTTTAACTCTATCTTTATAAAGCTTTATACTCAATATATATAAAGCCTCTCCTAAATATTTCAAAGAGAAGTTCTTACTTAAATAACTATTTAGTAACTCTAACATACTGATATCATTCACAATGATTATTATGTCATCCACATAAATAATTAAGAAGACAATCATACTCCTACTATCATTTTTATACACATAGGCTTCCTTTTTGATTTTTTTTTTAATAAAACTAGACTCGCTGATTGCTTCATTAAAATGAAGATTCTAGCTTCGGGAGGCTTGCTTATATCTAAAAATGGACTTCTTTAGTTTTCATGCAAGACCAAAGGTCAAGTAGGATACAAAACCTTCTAGTTATTTTATGTATATCTCTTTCTTAAGATTTTTATTGAGGAACACAATTTTTACATTCATCAGCCAAATCTCATAGTCATAAAATTCAACAATTGCCAATAATATTTGAATTGACTTGAACATTACTACTAATACAAAGGTTTTCTCATAATCAATCCTAGAATACTGAGTATAACATTTTGCTACCAGTCTGGCTTTGAAGGTTTTTACTTTTCCATTGAGCCCATGGTTCTGCTTGTAAACCTATTTACAACTGATAGAGTTATTTAACGGCTATTTGATTTGCTTATGTATATGATATTAGGCCAGCTCATGCTTACTTCAAAGCATGACAAGGATATATGTATATAATCAATCCACTGGCTAATTAAATGGCTGAATGATGATGAATTTTGGTGGCCAAAATGGCCACCTCAGGCTTAAACTTAAGCATAAAGAATTAATTTCGTTTTATTTGGCCAAATTAATGGTCGTATTGCATTTGATATAATTAAATAATATAATAATTCGTTTATTAACAATCATTCTTAAAGAATGTTTCCACCGATAAACTCGCATAAGTGAAAATAGATAAGGAACACAACGTTTGAAAACATACTTGTACAATAATATTTATTAGTACTATTTACAACCCCTTACAACTATGACATTGCTAGTATATCTTCAGGTCTTTGTCCTATTTAAGACAATGCTCTAACTCTTATAACATGCTAACTCTTAGCATATTATAAATAATTAGTGATTTAATGAAATATTTATTTATTGCATAAATAAAAATATTTATACTAAATAAGATGGCACATAAGCACAAATCCAAACACTACTTATCACTTTTCTATAAAATAGCTCCACCATGTAACATAAAAGATGTATCCTGAAGTAGATTTGCATTTGAACAACCACCAAAATCAAAATCTGAGTATCTAACTACCTTAAGATTATTAACTCTCAAATGCATAGGCATAAAGTCCTTTATTTTAGTTTTTTAGATATCTCATGATTTTCTTTATAGCAACCTATTGATCATGCCTAGGATATAACAAATATCTACTAAGAATATTAACAATGAATGTAATATTAGGTATTGTATATATTTGTGCATACATCAAGCTATTAATTTTACTAATATAAGAAAAAATTCTTCATGGCTTCCTTTCCAAATTATTGATGGGATAATGTTTATTACTAACTTTTTCTCCTTTGACAATAAGTACCTCACTAGCTTTACACGTCTGCATATTGAACCATTTAAGCATATGATCAATATAGGATCTCTAAGATAGTCCTAAGATGTTTTGAGATCTATCATGATGAATCTCAATACTTAGCACAAAAGTTGCTTTATCAAGATTCTTCGTTTCAAAATTAGTAAATAAGAAACTTGGCATTATTAAAAGATTAACATTGCTATTAACAAGCAGGATATCATCGACACTTGGCATTTATGTTTACACATTAATTAAACTTGTTTTCTATAAAACTAAAAGAGGTCACCACATGGGCAATTTTCAAGTACCACTGATAAGAAGCTTACTTAAGTCTATAAACAAACCTTTTTAATCAATATACCATGTTCTTTTTTACATTTTCCTTAAATCCTTGAATTTGAGATATATAGACCTCCTTATTCAAATCTCCAATGAGAAAAGGTGTCGTGACATCTATCTGGTAAAGTTTTAGGTTTTAATGAGCTACTAATGCTATAATTATCCTAAATGAGTTTTTGATGGAAACTGATGAAAAAGTCTATGTGAAATCAATACCTTTTCGCTGTGTATACCCTTTTGCAACTAATTAGGCCTTGACTCTTTCAACATTCCATTTGTTGTCTTTCTTGTTTTTGAATGCCCATTTACACCTTATGGGTTCATATCCCTTGAAAAGATACACAAGCTCCCAAACATCATTATTAGACATAGACTGCATCTCATCTCTTATGAAAACTGTAAAGAAATAACATCAATGGCTTCCACTTTTTTTATAGGACTGAGAAGGAATATCTTCAGTAACATCCAATTTCAAAAACTTATAAAGAAGGAATATCTTCACCTAAGCCTTAATAACTCTAGTGCCACGAGTAGGATAATAAATTTGTATTGTTTTGAGTTACTAAGAAACCAAATAAAGTAACATCTAGAAGTTCTCTAACATATCTTTTTTAAAGAATGTCGTAGATCTTTACGTCAACTAGACATCTTAATACTCTAAAATGATTCCAACTAGTTTTTTGCTCGTTCATAGTTTAATGGTGTCTTAGGCATTAACTTGTTTGGAACACGATTCAAAATATAGATTGCTATTTTGATTACTTACTCCACAAGTATTCTAGCAAATTAGATCTACTTATTATATTCTTTTTTATATCTATAAGGGTGCAGTTGCATCTCTCTACTGTACCATTCTATATAAGATCTCCAGACATGGTTTATTGAGCAATAAATCCATTATCCTATATATACCTTACAAAATGACCCTTTTCTTGACAAACATTATAATGCTTCCCATAATATTTACCACCTTGATCAAATCTTACAATCTTTATGAATTTCTCCATCTATTTCTCAACTTTTTTTTAAAGACGTTAAACATTTCAAGTGCATTTGTATTTTTTTTTATCAAATAAGCACAACCATATCAGAAAAAAAAATTGATGAATGTAATGAAGTACTTGTTGCCACGTGGTAAAGTAAGGCCCTTTATATCTATCTAAATGATGTTTAACAGGTTTTAACTAAGAGTGGTACCATTTTTCTTTATTTTTATCAATTTTCCTCTCACGTAATCAACATAAACTCATAGGTTATCAGAATCAAGAGGAGGAATTATCCCTAATTCAATTAAGTTTTATACTCATTCCTTAAAAATGTGTCTCAAGCGCTTATGCTATAACAATAAAGATCTTTCTCTAGTCAAAGATCTTTTAGCGATAGTATTTTCAATATTGTAGGAAAAATCATATTTCTTAGATAACAAAGATAATCTATAAAAGTCTATTGAATAAAATACATCTTCCAATGACTTTGGAATCATAAGTTATCTTAACTATTTTATTTACAAAAATAAAAAAGTATCCAACTTTATCAAGTACTCATAGTGAAACTAAATTCCTTTTAAATGAAGATACACATAAGACATTATCAAAAACAAGCCAAAAATTATAATCCAATACTAAAATAGTTGTCCTAATATGCTTAACGCCAATCCTGATGTCACTACGAACTTTAAGCTTTAACTTTTTCTCACTTAGCTTCCTTAGATTTCTTATCCCCCTATTCCTTCGTCTTCTTCTATAGCCAATTCTTAAATTTAAATCAATTAATCATCTTATGACCCTTCATGTTATTGTAATAGCACTTAAAGACTATATTCTTTGCATTTTATTTATTTTGTTTTCCTTCCACTTTTCTTGAAATTTGTATCTTTTTGTAAGTGTAAAAGTTGGACTTTCTAGATTGGCCATCCCTTTTTTATTAGAATTTAACTTTCTAAGATCAACAAAATGATCGAATTGACTCTTTTTTCTTTTCAACTTTTCTTCCTCAACCAAGAACTTAGTGACCAAGTCATTCACATCTCAAGTTTGATTCTAAGAGATGCAGACAGTCTTGATTTAGCTAAATGAAGATCGAAGAGTGTTAAGAGTTTGATGTATATTGAACTTAGTAAGGGAAATATCTTGCGGCTCCAGTTTAGTCTAAATGTAAATCATTTTCAAAATAAAATTCTTGTACGACTTTCTCATCTTCATTAACTCATCCATCAAATACCCATCTTTGATGTTCTCAAATGTTTGATATCTATTTTACATTAGCATTATTCTTAAGTATTATATGTTATTGAATTAAGAAAATTTTAAAATTCTTATATTGAATGACAATAGTTGTACTAACTCTTATAAACTCTCTCATATAAAATAACATAGCAAGCAATTATGGGCTAATGTGAAAGTTAATGGAATATATTAGAGTGATGCAAACTATGTGACATTAATAAAATGAAAGTATATTAATTTAAATGAAAAAATTAAAAGGTATACATTGTTTTCATTTAACATTCCTCCAAGCTGGCCAATGATAGAGCTAGCATAAGGTAAGGAAAGACAAGTGAGGTGACCCCCTATAATTTCCAAAATGAGTTATTAAAATTATCAAAAAAAGCCCCTATAATTTTATTTGTCACAAAATATCATTCCTCTTATTTCTAAATCATTAATCATTTTAGTTACTAAAACTCAATCTCTTTATTGTTATAGTCTATCACAATCTTAGAAGTAGTTTTTCCAAATATTAAAACCATTATATATGTTTGATTTTTTTAGAATATAATTATACTAACAAACAACATCCTATAATCACACTATAACACATCAACAAAGTCAAACGCAATTCATACAATTTCCCCTTTGCTTATTATTGTTAAATATAATCCTATCAACATCTATAATATTATAAAAATACATAATTATAAATTAACATCATACATAAATAAGAGGACACAACAATCAAAGAATAGGTTACTAAAAATATACCCGTTAAAGGTATTATCGTTGATTGATCTTACTGCAGATTAAAAGTTAGTCATCCTCGTTATGATCTAAATTAACACATTTGGTGGCTTTCAATTTAAAGGTATGAAGTTTCCTAAAAATAAGTCTAGATTAGAGAGAGGACCTAGCATAAAAGTCTTTCATTTTTTGTAGATATCTCATGACTTTCTTTGAAGCAACCTAACCTAGGTTTTGACAAATATCCACCAAGAATATTAACAATGAGCGTAATATTAAGGCTAGTAAATACTTATGCATACATTAGACTATTAATTACACTAGTATAAGAAACAAATCTTCATGGCTTCCCTTTTCTAAATTATTCTTAGGACAATATTTTTTCTTGAGTTTATCTCCCTTCATAATAAGTACCTTACTAGCTTTGCATAGATGCATATTGAGCCTTTTAAGCATATAATCGATAAAGGCTCTTCAAGATGATCCTAAGATGTTTTAAGATCTATCACAATGGATCTTAGTATTTAGAATAAAAGATGTTTCATTGAGATCCTTCTTTTCAAAATTAGTAGAAAAAAAACACTTGGCATCATTAGAAGATTCACATTGCTACTAACAAACAACATATCATTGACATAGAGTACCGTAAAAATGAACTTGCTCCCATTAGCTTTCATGTTTATGCATTGACCAAATGTATTTTCTACAAAACCAATAGAGTTCACCACTTAGTCAACTTCAAGTACCACCGAGGAAAAGCTTACTTGAGAACACAAATAGAGCTTTGCAATATACATACTATCTTTTCTTTTTATTTTCCTCAAATCCTTCAGGTTGAGACATGTAGACCTCCTTACTCAAATCTCCATTGAGAAAAATTGTCTTGATATTCATCTAGTAAAGTTCTAAGGTTAAATGAGCTACCAATAACATAATTACACTAAATGAGCTTTTGGAGGAAATTGATGAAAAAGTCTCTATGAAATCAATGCCTTCTTACTATGTATACCATTTTGCAAATAAATCGGATCTTGAATCGTTCAATATTCCATTTGTTGTCACTCTTGGTCTTGAATACCCATTTGCACCCAATGGGTTTATATCCCTTGGAAAGATCCACAAACTTGCAAACATCATTATTAGACATAGATTTCATCTTATCTCTCGTGGTAATGGTAAAGAAATAACATCAAAGTGTTCCACTCTTTCATAGGATCGAGAAGAAATATCTTTAGCAACATCTAAGTCAAAAACTTATGAAGAATGAATATATTCCCCTAAAACTTAACAACTCTAGTGCCACGAATCAAATAATAAAATTTGTAATCTTTTGAGTGATTAGGATACCTAATAAAGTAGCATCTAGAATTTATCTTCTTTAAAGAATGATCATAGATCTTTACATCAGCTGGAGACCCTCTTTCTCTAAATGACTTAAACTAGGTTTTTTCCTCATTCATAGTTTAAATGTCATCTGAGGTACTGACTTTCTTAGAACATAATTAATAATATATGTTGCTATTTTGATGGCTTTAACCCACAAGTATTGTAGCAAATTAGATCTACTAATCATGCTCTTTTTCAACTCTATAAGGGTGCGATTTCATCTCTCTACTACACCATTCTGTTTAGGACTTCCAAGCATGGTAAATTGAGCAATAAAACCATTATCTTGTAAGTACCTTGCAAAATTATTCTTTTATTTACCAACATCACCATGATTCCTATAATATTTACCACCTTGATTAAATCTTACAATTTTCAAGAATTTTACTAACTATTTCTCTAATTTATTTGGAGGGCTATAATCATTACAAGAGCATCTACCTTTTCTTGGATAAAATAAACATATCCATATCAGAAAAAAATCATCAATGAATGTAATGAAGTACTTATTGCCACATAAGGTAGTAAAGTATGGCCCTTTATATCTGTTTGAATGATGTTTAACAAGTTCAAACAACAATTGGCTCCATTTTTCTTCAGTTTTATCAATATTTCTCTCACACAGTCAATATAAACTCCTAGGTAATGTTAAAATCAAGAGGAGGGAGTATCCACGATCTTATTAAATATTTTACTTGTTCCTTACAAATATGGCCCGAGTACTTATACCATGACAATAAAGGTCTTTCTCTAGTCAAAGATGTCTTAATAATAGTGTTTCAACATTGTAGGAACAATAATTTTTCTCAGATAAAGCATTGTCAAAACAAGCCAAAAATTAGAATGTACTTCTAAAATAGTTGCCCCAATATGCTCAATGCCCATCCTTATATCACTACCAACTTTAAGCTTTCACTCTTTCTTACTTGGCTTCCCTAGAGTTCTTATCCCCATGGTCCGTCTTCTTTTTCTCTACCCATTTGTTGAATTTAAAGGAGTCAATCCTCTTATAACCCCCCCCCTTTTTTTTAAGTAATGGCACTTAAGAACCATGTTTTTATTGAAGTTGGTACTTATGTGTCATTCAAATTATTTATGAATATTTGTTTATTTAATATTTATGTAATTTATATTTAAAATAAATCATTAATAATTAATTATATGGTATTAAGCTTGTTACTTTTCAGATATTATAGATTTAAAGAAGTTTAGATCAATGCTAAGAGTTAGCATTCTAAGGAGTTAGAACCTTATCTAAAATAAGGACAAAGACTTAGGAATTCATTAGTAATGACACAGTTACATGAGTTGAAATGGTGACAAGAAATGTTATTATATAGTATATTCTCGAATATATCATTCTTGATCTATATTTAGTAACATAGGTCGATTGGTATTCTTTTTAGATAAGTGTATATATGTATCTGGATTATCGATATAGTTAGTCTTAATAAATCATTAACTTAGTGGAAGCTCGTATAGGTATATAGGCATTCATTAAGGATGGGGTACTAAACAAACTTACGGGGACCTCTAATAGACATCCCATAGAATCATCAATTGAGTGTCTTCTCGAGTTTAATAGTATTCATAGTACTTTAACCTAAGCGCCATAGTGTACACCATGCTTTGATTCTATGCATGTTAGAGGCCTTTCATGGCTATCCTCTGAGTGTCGTTGGGTATGATCCAATGCTTAAGAAGTACAGTGTATATAGATGTAGGATCAGTCAATTATATGGCCCAGTTATATATCTTGATGTTTCAAGATTATATTTTAAAATGTCTTAGAGCCATTAGCATAAACCTCAAAAAGGAGTTTTCTGGAGGATTAAAAATATCACAAAGGAGTGTATGAATATTATTTACAAAAATACAAATCTAGAGATAACTACATGTCCAAGTATATAGAGATTGGACGATTATGATATACGTCTCTACTCTTCTAAGATATAATTGATGGAGAGGTTATACTTATATGTTATAACCCCAAGTTATACAGTTCAATATGTCATTCTATAGTATCTGTAATATGTAAGACATCATTTATGGACTTGCAAAAGAGTTCTATAAGATAAATGAATATGAACTAGAGAATCTCACAATATTAGTTGTACTCGTTGAGCACTAGGATAGTGAATTGAGTCAAACAGTTTAATCTGGAAAAAAATTAAAAAGTGGAATTATGTTTCAAGATCTATTTGGAAGCACACATGTCAAAGTTTATGTGTTAAACTTATATTTTATTAGTAAAAGTTGTTAACTAAATGGACACTTGCATAGAAAAGTAAGTAGAGACTTGACTTTATACATGAAAAACTAAATTGACACTTGGCCCTATGCATGGACAAGTGAGTAGACACTTGACTTTATACGTAGAAAAGTGAATGGAAACTTGGCATCATGCATAAAAAAGTGAGTAGTCACTTAACTTTATGCATGGAAAAGGTAATGGACAAGTAGCCTTTATGTATGGCATTTGTGAGACAAGTGCTTTCTACATAGATTCTTAGTGGACACTTTCCATATGAAGAGAAAATACGTTAAACAAATGAAATGATTTCACCAAGTAAAGAGTTCATTTTAAGGTAAACAGAGATGTGTATATTCGGCCAAGTGAGAAGATAAAACATAAGAGTTATGGCTTCCTAAGGCATAACATCGATAGGCCATTTAAGGAGAAAATAAGCAATTGTTGCTCTTTTTCGCTAAGTCCCATTTCAGCCAAATTGAGAGACCAAATAAGAGTTAATGGCTATAATTGTTCACGAATTCACTTCAAGTTGAGACCCACAAATCGATTCTATACCAAAAGTCTTCAATGGTAAGTTTCTATTAATGTAATTTATTTACATTTAATATATGTTTGTTGAATAGAAAATTTAATTTTCATTCCACTGCGTATATATTTGTTTGACATTCATTCAATATTTAATGAGCACTATCACAAGTATACACCCATTAGACGTACTTAAGATTTAGGGTTATCCTGCTTAAGTAAAAGTTATACAATAGGATAAACTTGCATCTAAAATGTACAAGTATCGATTCATTTGATATTCTAAACATTCTATGGGATATCAGTTTTATGATCTAGAGGAGCAAAATATGTTCGTTGCTCGTAATGCCACTTTCCTATAGAAATAATTCTCATGGGTCTTGGACATTGTAGAAGGATTAAACTTGACAAAGTTAATCAAAATGTTTTCAAACTGATGATAGAACCTTAGGTTCAATCGAGTGAGATACCTTTGATATACCTTTATTTGAGGTCAGAAAGAATGTCAAAGCTGCCTGTAAAGTATGGTATGACACTTAAAAATTCCATCAAGATTTTTTTAGTTGAAGAAAATGTTCATTTGACTTTATAGAGAGAAGATGTTAGACATTGATTTGGGAAATGGCAAGAGACTATAAAATTTAAAATTGACTCTATGTATGACAATTAATACTGGGACTTGGTTGAGCTCCCTGAAAGAATTTTTCTTGTTTGTTCTAAATGGGTTTACAAGTGAAAGCATGGGCAAAATGGAAATGTTGAGACCTTTAAAGCCCAACTGGTTGTAAAAGTTTATACTCAGTGATCTAGGATCAATTATAAAGAAACCTTTTTACTAGTAACCATGCTAAAGCCAATTCAAATTCTATTGGCTATTACAGCATATTATGATTTTGAGATATGGTAGATGGAGGTAAAGATAACTTTCTTGAATGGATATCTCGAGGAAGAGATATTCATAAAGCAGCTTAAAGGTTTTACATCTAGCTTAACTTCTTATATAGTTTAGAAATTAAAAAAGTCCATTTATGGATTTAAGCAAGCTTTCAGAAGCTGGAATCTTCATTTTAATGAAGTAAAATGAAAATGAATTATATATGTATTATATATATATGAAAATGAAAATGAATTATATATGTATAGAAAGTTCAGTAGGAGCATGATTATCTTTCTTTTCTTTACGTGAATGACATACTTATTATAAGAAATGATATTGGTATGTTACAGTTATTCAAAAGTTATCTAAGTAAGAACTTTTCCATTAATAATTTGGGAAAGGGTTCTTGTATACTAGGTATAAATTTTTATAGGGATAGAGCTAGAAGGCTAATAAAACTCTTCCATTCCATGTATATAGAAAGTGTTCTAAAATATATATAACTTTAGTAACTGTAAGATAGTTAATGTACCATTCAAACATGGCATCCATTTATATAAGAGAATATCTCCTCAAACTGATGATGAAAGGGTTAGAATGTCTAAGATACCATATGCATTAGCTGTAGGTAGTTTGATATAAGCCATATTTTTTATGAGATTTAACATCAGTATGGTTATAAATGTTCCAAGTCGGTATCAGTCTGATCCAAGTAGTGACTATTAGATGGCTATGAAATATATCTTGAAATTCTTGAAGGGAACAAAGTATAAGTTTTTAATTTATAGAGGGAGAGACTTACAAGTAAAAGAATACACTAATTCAGACTTTCAGTTTGATCTAAATGATAGAAAGTTTACATTTGAGTATGCATTTCTTCTCAATAGTGTTGTAAAAATTTGTAAGAGAGTCAAGAAAATGTCTACAGTTGATTTTACCATAAATGTAGAATATGTTATGGCTTCAGAAGCTATAAAGGAAGTAATATGGATATGCAAGTTTGTCACAGAGCTCAGAATAGTCCCAAGTTCAGTAGATCCTATCCTACTATTTTGTGACAATAACAAGTCAATTACTTAAAGTAAGGAGTCAAGAGCACACCAAAAGTCTAAGAAAACAGAGAGGAAGTATAATATAATTACAAAAATCTTATCTAAAGGATATATACTAGTTTTTAAAGTAGATTCTATAGATAATGTAACAGACCCACTCACTAAGGCTTTAACTCCTAAGGTGTTTGATATTTACATGCCAATCAAATTATTGTATGAATATCTTTTATTTAATATTTATGCAATTTACATTTAAAACATGTCGCTAATAATTAATTATATGGTATTAAGCTTATCACTTTTCAAACATTATAGATCTAAAAGAGTTTATACCTAATCAAAAGTAGTTTAGGTCAGTGCTAAGAGCTAGCATTCTAAGAAGTTAGAACATTGTATAAAATAAAGACAAAGACCTAGGAATATATTAATAATGACAAAGTTGCAAATGATGCTAAGAAATGTCAATATACTATATATTCTTGAAATATCATTCCTGATCTATAGTTATCGACACAAGTCAATTGGTTTTCCTTTTAAATTAGTTTATGTCAATATTTGGATTGTCCAGATAGTTAGTCTTAGCAGATTATGAGCTTAGTGGAAGTTAGTATAGGCATGTAGGTATTTAATAAGGACTGGGTGCTGAATAGATTCACAAAGACCTCCAATAAACATCCCACAGAGCTATCAATAGAGGGTTTTCTTGAATTGAGTAATATTTGTAGTCTTTTGACCTAAGTGCCACAGTGGACTTATGAGTGATCTATCATACTTTGATTCCATGATGTTAGAAACCTTTCATAATCTAACCTCTGACTGTTGTTCGGTATGGTCTGATGCTTATAGACTTAATGTTTATAGATATAAGATCCATTAGCTCATATGAGTGATTTGTATATCCTGACGCTCAGAGATTATATTTTAAAAAGTCTTATAGTTCATTCTGCTACGTATAGGTATATTTATTATATATTTAATATTTAATAAACACTATCACATACATATACCCATTATACCAACTTCAATAGTTTTTAGCATTTCCTTCATTCTATTTTTCACTCCCATTTTCTTGATATTCTTACTTTTCTTGTAAGTGTGAGAGTTGGGCTTTCTAGATTTTCCATCTCTTGTTTTGGTATTTAGCTTTCTAAGTGCTACAAAATAAATAGATTCACTCTTTTCTCTTTTTACCTTTTCTTCCTTAGCTATGAACATAATGACTAGGTCATTCACATCCCAAGTATGATTCTAAGTGTTACTAGCAATCTTGATTTGGGTGAATGAAGATACGAGAGTGTTGAGAGTTTAATCTACAATAAACCTAGGAAGGGGAATGTCTTGCGCCCTCAATCTAGTCTGAATGTGCACCATTGTCAAAATGAATTATCGCACCCCTTTCTCATTATAATATCTCATCTTCATCAACTCATCCATTGAATACCCAGCTTTGATATTATTAGATGATTGATATATGTTTCCCATACCGATGAGAAATTTTTCAGCATTTTTGCTCTTAGATATTCCTCTAAATCAATGTTCAGTAATAGACCTCTTGATTTCCATTAGACTTAACCAATTCGATCTTTCCTAGTTTATATAGTGAGCTATTTGAGCTTTAATGGACTTATTAATGGATCACAGAGATTTATCTTCACATAGAGCCATATCTATGTCCATTGTTCCCAAAGTAAACTCTATATTTGCTCTCCATCTTGTATAGTTTGAATCGTTCAGAATCTTAATTGTAGCATTATTGTTATTTATAGCAAAACAAATAGTATCTTAAAAACTACAACTAGATCAATTATAGGCAATAGATAAAATACTTATATAATCATAAGAAATTCAATATATATAAGAATTAATCCTATCATCATAAAATCCTTTTTAGAAGAGTATATTATAAACAACTACTTTCTAAGTATGAAGATCAAAAAAATAAAGAAAATTTATAGATCTTAAAATCCTATGAGGAAATCGATCTTTAAACATACATATTTCATTCGACAATAATGAAACAAATAATCCCTCAAAATTCATTCTGTCAGGGCAATGAAAATTATTAGATTATTTATCTCATATAATATTCTCCATGCTTTTTGAATTAATTTCACAATTATCCACTTTGCGTAGGCGATTATATAAATTAATCTAAAACTTTATCCATAAACAAAATAGAAACTTAAATAAAAAGAAAAACTTACAAACTTTAATGGTTAAACTACTTTGGTGAAAAATCTCAATCATTCACAAGCAGCATTCCGAAATTAAAGAAATTAAACAATATTGCCCAATACAATGATGCATATTAACGATATATATATGATTGTGATCAAATAAAATGAAGTACGTCATAAAATGTACTTTTAATAATCAACAATCAATTGTAGTCGTATAAATTTAAACAATTTTGTACTACAATTTAAACTAATTATGGTACTAGTTTAGGTAACTAAACTAATAAAGAGAGTATACTAAAAAACATTTCATTCTAGGATAGTGAACATTGTAATCCTATTCTGTATATATTAAAATATTCTATATTTTTCATCTAATTAAAACACATAAACAAATAACAATTAGCTAAAAAAACATTTTTCATCCTTAACATATAACAATTACGTAGAAAAAACAATTTTCATCCTTAAAACATAAATAAATTATTTTAAAAAATAAGGGATGAAAAATGGAGCAAAACAAAATTTAAGGAGTTAAAATAAGCCTCAATGGGCCAGCACCCACTTGGCCTATGATTGGGCCTTGCAAGCTCAACTGAGGTCATCATTAATCTCCAATAGGGTGGGTTGTTGGTCGCAATTGTATCAAGGTGGGTTGTTGGTCACAATTGTATCATTTGACTTGGTTTTAACTCGTGACTTAAATCACCATTAAATCATGTATTTTTAGTAATATTTTAAGGGATTTTGTAGATCACTTTAATTCTAACATGTCTAAACCTTTTAATTTCTAAAATAACAAGCTAAAACATGCCAAATTCAAAAGAACAAGATTTGAATTTTTACTTTTAATGGCAAACTTGAATTTTCATGATTTCATAACAATTGAGTTGAAATCTTATATGGGTTTTGATCTTCATGCAACTTCTAATCTTTCTCTAACAATTAATTACATGAAAATACTTTCAATTTTGCTCAATTTTGATGAAGAAATTCGAGTTTTTTTGGGGTTTATATATTCATGGTTGAAATTTAAAATTTCAAATTCTCTAAAATTACACAACCAAATCAGACATATAATATATCAATTTAAATATTGAATAAAGACAAATAAAAACCTTGTGTTTTCATGATCAACCGAAAACTAAAAGTACCTGAAATTATGGATACAACATTCAGCCAAAAATATTAAAAATAAAAATTCTTTTATTTTTCGATTGTAAATCCTAAATCATATGTGTGGGCCTTGATATCACATGTTAAATATAATCTTATTAGCATCTGTAATATTACTAAATTACTTAATTATGGATTAACATCATACATGAATAAATGAACATAATAATTGAAGAATAGGTTACTCAAAACATGCTCGTTTAAGCCATTATTATTAATCGTTCTAATAAATTAAAAGCTAATCTTTTTCTTTATGATTTAGATTGACAATTTTAATATTTCGCAATAAAAAAGAATGTATTATTCTCGTCTAGATTACAAATGGGTTCTAATAGGGATACGTAATATTGGTTTTCCATCTCCCATAATGGATTTTAATGAAACTCAAAAATCAACATTTATCACTTAATTGAATTTCTATACAAAGGCTGCTATCACTCCATTTAAAATGATCGTTCATTTATTGGACTGATTAACAAGTTTTTATAATATAAAATATTCAATTATTGTTAATTCACATTTAATAAACTTTTACAACAATTATTGCTCCTTTGAAGTCAAAAATAGTTGCTGCTCCAATAGATACAATGAAGGAAGTCAAGAATTTTTTTAAATAAAAAATCGCTGGTGCTCCAAATATTGAGAATTCTTAAAAGTTCTTTATATGATCTTTCAAGAGATCAGGCGAAAAACATGAAACTTAAATTGTTTATGGTCTTTCAATAGATCATGCAAAATTTATGAAACATTCTTCTGAAAAGTTTCTATTATTTTTGTGTCAGCAATGACAATATAAACTTCTGGAGATAATTCCTTGATCGTTGATTGAAGTCATGAGCTGGCATCTTGGTGTAAATTCAAGATTTGGTGATCTGTCCTTTTCGATTTTGTTTTAATGATGAGTTATTGTAATCGTGACTCATATCATGCACTGAATTCATAGTGAAGCGTACCATGGTCATTGATTGCGTCCTATTTTTATAATCTCGTTCAAGCCAACGAGACAAACACAATTTCTATTTGCTTATTACTGCTTTCATAATTTAAAAATAATATGTTAAATAAATATTAAGTATAATAAATAATTTTAAATTTTAAATTATTTTATTATTAAATTTTTTTTAATATATTATTTTTAAAATATAATTTAAAATAAAATTTTAAAAAGCTTAACATTAATCAATAAAAAATAATAAGACACAACGAACATAATCAAGAATGATTTCAAGTTGTAAGTATTTGCAGCTCCAAATTCTACCCGGCTTGGTATTAGACTCTTATCACTCTCACACAAAGTTCTTGTCCATTACTGAGAAGTATGTTGAAGTTACAATATTCATAATAAAACACAATAGAAAATAATTTTTTTAATCTTTATTTTTATTAGATAAAATCTCTTTTTATCTTACGATATTAGGAATATATGAATTTAATATTTTAAAAAAATATATAAAAATAAAAAAAACATACTTTGAATTAATGATTTTTTTTATTAAAAGATTTCAAATTAAGCTTTCAGTATTACAGTGAAAAAGTAGTAGATTTTTATTTTTTTTCAAAAAGACAAATACGGATTATATATTTCTTCTTTGTGTATGTGTCTTCCTCTCTTTCCCTTTATATTTCTTTTATAATACTCTAATTAAAATAAAAACTTTTTATATTTAATTGAGTACTTTTAATTAAAAATATTTATTAATTAAAATCAAATTAATATCTCTCTAATTTTAGAGAGAAGAAAACATGAGCCAAGAGAGACATTCTCTCTTTAGCTCACATGCAACACTCAAAATTTGGGTTTTACAATTTTCAAATTTATTAGATTTTTAAAATTAATTTCTAAAATTAATTTTTCATAATAGGAAAACACAGAAGAGATAATCTCTCATCTATATTAGGAGTTCATTGAGAGAAAAAATCTAAATAATGGTTTTTTTATGATTTCAAAAATCATTATTGAGATTTTATATATTTAATTTCTAAAATTAAATATTTTACTTTTAGATAACACATTATCTTTAAAATTTAGTAATTCTCAATGAATTAATTAATTTTATAATTAGGACACAACTATTGTATAATTACATAATTCATTTATTTTATTATTCATTATAATAGCTCAAAAGGTGGTGTTAGGGACTTATGGACCTGCAATTTTAAGGTATAATAAATTTTAAATAATTAATTAATTAAATTATTAATTTCAATATTATTCAACTAAAAACTTAGAATTATTATCTTAAAATTGCAGATATGTTTTACTCAAAAAACTTAGAGCAATTCATTAATATAATTACTTAATGCAATTTAACCCTCCAAAAATATTTTATAATTACAGATAGGTCAATTATCATTTTACTCCTCTAATTATTTTATTATTCTTTAGTACAAATAATTCACCAATTATTTTGTAACATTGATATAAATTGAGCACACTAACGGTTCCTTCTAGAATTAACCCTTAAAGAAACCTTCGTTTTGATTTCTATTAAGAATAAATAGATTTTATATCTGTAAATCATATTCTCAGCTACTTATCTCATTATACTACCAAAATATAAGTTTTTATCATGTTTTTCAAACAAAACGTGACGAGTATTTTAAATGACATGGTGATACAAACAAAAGTTTATGATCATTAAGGATCGAAGTTGATCTGCACATGGTTATTAGTTGACATTATTTACATTTTTAATTAACAACTGTGTTCTATATAAAAACTTAAAGTACGTCTGATCCAATTCTATATAATTATATTATATAAAGTGTATCATCATAATATCATTACATTAGTGATATCTCAACTTCTTTCGTTGTATTTGTAGGAAAATTTAGTTCCCAAATATGAATTTGGAACTTTTGTTTTTAAACAAAAAAAAAAAGTTAGTAGGCAAACTTCAAGGATAGGTTAAGTCAATAGATCTTCAAATTAAAAAAAATTAATAATGGAGAATGATGTCCTTACAGTGTTAATAAATTCTCTTGGTTACTGTCTAACACTTACAGTGGAAAGAGCTGCTTTATCATTTACTCCATTTATGTGGCTCTTCGTGGGTCGCTGGAGATGCTGATGATTTTGTGCCAGAAGCGAAAATAGACAGAAGTAGCACTCTTTTGTTAGGTAGAAAATAGAGAAAATCAAAATAGCATTGATTTTTGTCTCCTCGTTTCACTGAGTTTCGAAGTAATGTTCACTTTGTGAGTGTCAGTTGATATAACTAGTAAATACTATTAGTAAAACTAAAATATTTAGGTTTCAATCTTTGCTCACACGAGAAGACAGAGGGGTATGATCTATATTAATTTTACCTAATAAAAAGAGACAATTTTACCTCATTCTTCTAGGCTCTTTGGGGTTTAAGAAGTGAAATTTACAACTCTGGACAATTCTCTGAAGAACTTTGAGCTTCTTTAAAAAAATATATTATAGATCTATAAAAGTTTAGTCTTTCCAAAAAAACAAATATAAATAAATAAAGCAACGTCAAAATCAACAAAACCTAAATTTATTTAGTCCTAATGGAATAATTTCTAATCACCCCGGAAAACTCCTTTATCTAAGCAATTCTGCGATGCAAAAGTTGTGGTTACAATGCAATGTATGTTAAGCTAGGGAAGAAGTATGTAAAATGGTTGCTAAGGATGAGAAGAGGGTAAACAAACAAAAATTTATAGATACTTGAGAAACTTTAGTCAACTAAAAGCTACATAAAAAATATCTTTTTTCTAAACTTGTCAACATTATCTTAAAATAAAATATATATTTTTGTTTTTCAAAGTTCATCAAAAATAGACTATATAATTATTTTTCTGTTTTTTGGCAATGAACTATATATATATATATAATTAATTTTTTGTGTCAATTTTTTTCCAAATATAAAAGTATATATTTATATATAAAAATTTCACTTTATATGAAAATTTCAATTATTATAAATGTATGAATACATTTTGGGATATTATAAATAAACTGAGGGTGAGTTTGGTAGCAAACAACGCTGTAGAGTTGTATAGCCACTATTAACTGCTTTACAGATATTTGGGTTTGATTCCATCTCTTACTTTAATTTATTTTTTAAAATTGTTTTATTACATGGAATATAAGTTATAACCCTCTACTTAGTGTGAGTTAGGTTTGAATCTAAGCTGTTCTAGTTTCACTTTACAAGTTGAATCAACTTTAGTTGCACCTAATAAGAATACAAAAGAGTGGCCAAAGATAACCAATATACTGTAGTACATAGCATCATTCAGAGGTGAGAAATTTGTGTCAATGAGGGTTGTGTATGCTATACAATTATGAGCTCTTAGAATGAGGTAATGGGTCCCTTTCCAGTGAGAAAAATAGTAACTAACAAAAGGAACAAGTATAAGTAGCTATTGTAAATTTTAAAGAAGTGTCGAGGGCAATTTCCCTAAAACTAATAAGATCCTTATATATTACAGTAAAGTTTAATCTATATTTATCTTGTGATGTAGATTTTAGAGAAAATGATGCCAATATCAACGAATTTAATAATTTAATTAGGGAAGAGTCCACTCCTAAAAGGTTACATGATCTATAATTATTGATTTTGTTATCATTATTTCTCTCAAAAAAATTGTCCAAGTATTATAAAAAAAAAAATCTTTAAATCATGTCAAAACATAAATTAATTATAAATTTCACATGGTTAGTCAGAAAATTTTCCAAAGAAAAGTTTTTAGAATTACTTTCATCAATTAAAAACATATACTTTATTCAACAGCATAGTCTTAAATGACAATAAATAAAATTATGGCAAAAATTTATTGGCCAACTAGAATTATGTCACTTGTCCACTCTCTTAATGGATTTTGAATTTATAATAAATTGTGTGCAGGATAAATGTCCAAAATTCAAATGTTCATTGATTAGTTCCATCAAATAAGGCTACTGACTACTTATTCAATGTGGAATGACCACAAGCCAATAGTGGAGAAAGTCAAATGAATGAACCAAATCAGGAATTCAGACATATTTTTCATCACAAATTTTTCTGAATACTTTCATACACCTTTTTTCTTATTCAGACATATTTCCTTCACCTTCCATAAAGAAAACCACCGTTTTGAATGTTTGAGTGTCCTTTTCTCAGGTACCGGAGATGATCAATCAAGCGATTTTCAGAGAAGGAAGAAAATAGGAAAAGGGAGGACCTCACTGTCAGAATATTACGACTTCAATGGAGCCTTCTGCCATAGTCTTGGTTGATGAAAAGGAAAAATCCAGAAGAAATTTGTTGACAAGATGGTGTGGCCCAAGAGAAGATGTGAACATGTTAGACCACGATATGTGATAAGGAGTAAAAGGAGAAAATCTACGACTGAGTTCAATAATACTTATGTTATGGGGAGATATGGCGGGGCATGCTTCCCCTATCTCTACATAAGTTTCATAAACACAAACACGAAAGGAAAAAAGTGTTCTCAAGAATGGTCAGGATATTCTAGCAACAGATCTAGCCGCCTTAATTGACGTGTTAAAAACTCTTATTCTACATAGATGTTTTCCAGAAAGCTTTCCCCGTTTAGTGACATAAAATATACATGAAAAACGAAATAGTGGTGAAATAATGAAAGCAAACAAAGAATTGAAAAGCGGAAGTAGGGAAGAGTACAACTTACAGAAAGTGCCAAACTTCATGTTGAGAGCAAATGAAAGGTTGAGCCTTTTCAAGTTACCACTTACAATGTTGGGTTTTTCTTAAAACCTTTTATTTTACCTCAAATTTTAAGAGAATTTACCTTCTTTCTATTCGAATAATAATTAAGCTTTAGGTTATAAGATTGTAGTTGTGAAAAAGTTCATACAAACAAAGCAAATAAGGAGAAGGCACTTCATAAACAAAAATTCCTTAAATAATGTGGAAGACATTGGGATTGATTTAACAAGGGAAAAGCTTCACTTGTTCCATATATTTAAGTAATATAGAGGTATTGAAAACAGAAATGCTCAAGATACCTTTGAAATAGTAAAGTTTTGCATGGCAGGATAGAATGTGGATTTCAAATATTATCATCCTGAGGAGAAGCTTGTATGTGAAATAAGAAAGGTGGTTTTAAAATCATTTAGGAAAAATCTCAAGGTTGCTTATACATCTTTCAAATATTCTAAGGAGTTCTATATTGGATTGAAAATAGAGAAAGGGAAATGATGGCAAGAATAAGAAGAAAATAGGATTGGTCATTAATGATGAAAGTGATTGTTTGAGGATTGAAAGTGGTGACACTCAATCTAATATTGTAAAGGAATTTGCGAATATTATTTTTCGAAATATAAATCTAAAGATAAGTTCATGGGTGAGCATATGAGAATTTGATGGTGTTGATTTATATCCCTACTCTTCTTGAATATAAATGATAGAAATATTATACCTATTCGCTATGACCTCAATTTGTGTGGTTCAATATGTTGATTTATAATATCTATGATGTGAGTATGAGGTATCAATCATGGACTGATAGAAAAATTCTATTTGATAAATAGGACGTGGACTTAAAGAGTCCCGCAGTATAAAGTGTATTTGTTGTGCACCGAGACAGTATACTAGATTGAATTGTTCAATCTAATAAATTCCAGTAAAATCGAATATTTGTTTTAGGAACCTTTATGATATACACGTGTCAAGACTTAAGTATTAAGTATAATAATTAGTTAACAATTTTTATTAACTAATTAAATGTTGACACGCGAAACATTGTGAGCCACTTATTATTTGACTAATGAAATTACTAGAAGACCCTTGCTTGTCAAACAAGTAATTAAAATATTAAATAAATAATAATTGTTTTGATTATTTAATATTATTAATAGGTCAAGTAATTATCTTGCTTAGTAGTTAAGTAATGAATTAAGAGCTTTTAAAAGGGCTTGGATGAAATTGCTCAAGGATTGGCTAACATATTGGTTGACCCTTTCATTTGGTATACGTTAAATGAAAGAAGAACTGTAATCAACTGACTATCATATGTCAATATATGTTCTTAAGCAATGCAAAATAGAAGCATATTAATATGTAGGAATGACCTAATTTTTTTTTTTTAAGGAAATAGGAAAAAGTAGAAAGACATACCTCTGTTAGATTCTGCACATTTTTTTCAAGTTCAGCTTTGATATTCAAATTGGGACATGTTGCTATTACCAAGTATTCCAAAGCAGGCCAAGTTGAATGATAATATTCTGAACAAAAGCTGATGAGATTTGGTAGTCCGATAAGTGATAATTTTTTTAACATGGGGAGGGCAATTGTACATTCATTATTGTCAATGATTCCTTCGATGTTATCCTTCAATCTCCTACAATTCCTTACTTTGAGTTCTTTTCGCTACACTATACTTTGAGGTAAGGACAAAGAAAATAGATATTTCAAACTACTGGCACCTGATCACCAAAATTTCTGTAAGATTTTTTAATAAACCACAAAAATTAGGGCATCGATATATGCATTCCATCTCTTCACAACCTTCAAACTGAAGTGAAGTCAGCTCATTTAATCCCCTCTGATCTATACTTGGCACAATATTTTGACAACCTATTGCATTTTTCAAAATTAGATGCTGTAAATTTTCATACAATGCTTTAAATACACTTCGTTTGCTGGCTTCCATATCCTGGATTTTCAATCTTGTTGTTTGACATAGATCAGTGATATAATTGCAGTTCACATCTATGTCATACCTATGCAATTTCGGGAAAACAAAGTCTTCTGGAAGACATTCAACCTTTTTATCAAAAGACTGGATATCCGTTTCGGCTGAAGAATTCAACTCAGAGAGGGTAGAGTTACTTCTCCCAGAACTCATCCCTTAAACGTCCCATTTTTTTATTTTCCCATATAATTCTTCTAATCGAGAAAATATTTTCATCAAATTTAGAGGAATTTCCCAGAAAGATTTGTTACACAAATTTAGAGATCTTAATTTACCAATTTCTCCTAATTCTTCTGGGATTTCATCAAAGGCAGACGATTCGAGACTAAAAATCTGTAGCCTCTTTAAATTTCCAAGGGAAGACATGTCTCTCAAATTACAACCAATCAACTGCAGACATTCAAGGTTCATCAAGTGTTCACGTGATTTTAGTGACAGATCCGCATATCTTATAGTAATTACTTTCAGAGCATTCATCTCCTTAAAAAATTGGTCTGGAACAACAATCTTACTATAATAAGTAAAACCCATCATAGTTTCAACATTTCCACCCTCCAATAACAGAAGTTCAAATTTAGGACATACCAAACCATTAGGAAGAACTTTCATTTTTCTTCCTATCATAGAGATGGCTTTGCTTTCTTCAAGGCTCTCGCCCTCTGGCCACTCAGTCAATCTAATGCCAGCTTTATTTGTCGAGAGAGGAAACGCCCTTTTTCCTCTTGAGGTTATGTTGAAGCGAAAAATCTCAAGTTCAACCTAGAACCCTAACCTCCTTATGCAGCGAAATAACTTGTTAATTAAGTAAAATAGTAAGAATTCAAAGCAGAATATAAAAGACCACAATACAATCTTACGTTGTTCGGCCAATTGCCTACGTCAACAGTAGATCCAAGGAGCCTAACCTCTCTTATTAACTCCCTAGAGATTTTACAATAAAAATTCAATATGAAGAACCCTCAAAAAGACCTAATGTTTAGTGAACCCTTGCTCTACCACGAGCAATGATCACCCAAATGACGGTTCCACCCTAGCGCACATAAGTACTTAGTGTCTACCCAGTTCTTCCCCTCTATTAGAGTCTCTCTTAATGCTTAATCTCAACTAAAGGGTTTACAAGTGTTTATATAGGGTGTATTTCGTGCGTACTAACCCTATTCCTTGTTGGAGTAAGAGTTCACTTATTTTGGAATTTCAAAACTTCCCAAAATTTGAAATCCGAATGAAAAATGAACATTATGACTCGTCTGGCGCCACAACGCTCTTCCTTGGGTGCCGCAGCGCTGGCCCTTTTTATGCCCACTGCTGCAGCACTGAGGATCCAGCGCCGTGGTATTGGGTTGCTGTCTTGGGCGCTGCGGCGCTCAGCCCTAGTTGTACCCCCGCCTTTTCTTTACTTCCTTTGCCTCTTCAAGTCTCGTTTCACTTTCCATTTTGTGTCCCACACGTCTTAGACTTCTCCATACGTGTCCCACACATTATAGACTTCTTGTGATTCTCTACTTTGGTATTCATCTCAATTCTTCTCCAACTAAGATTGTTGAATCACTAATTTTCCAACAAATCCTTCCTTGATTCAAAATCTTTCAAATAAGAAGGCTTCGGGATTTGATCCACACCAATACGCTATCACCTAGTGTTGAGTCCAGTTAAGTCTCCACTAAGACTTAACTTTCCCCGGGCTAGTGACTTTGATCTCTAAAGGCATTCGTGCACCTTGCATAGGGTATGGATGCATTGCACTACGTTTCGACCCTCATCACCTCGGTGAACACGGTTTGGATGTCGTCTAGTGGTCTGCAGTACCCCAATACCCTATGTTGGGCCACTCATGGCCATTCCAATAAGCACATAGAGCCCCTTATTGTTTTTCTCACCCTCAAACCTTGTAAGTCATTTCTCTACCCTTAGTTTTCCTTTTTTTGCTCTAACCAAATACCATTCCTCATCGGGCTTGCCTAGGGATATCAAGTTCCTCCTTAATTTAGCAAAATGCTATACACCATGTAAGTCCATAGTTTCTCCACCTTACATCTTCAGCCTTATGTCACCAACTCCAATGATCTCACAAGCCATGTCATTCCCCATTAGAGCTTTACATCTCTAGGCTTTGTAGTTGGTAAACATCGATTTGCTGGGACCAAATCTAGTATCCATTTGCCAGTGTACACCCCAAATCTAGTATCCATTTGCCAGTGTACTTTTTTCCCTGAGGCTACCAATGTGTCTACAACTTCAGTATCTTCCTCGGTATTGATTGCAGCCCACCCTTCTTGGCCTTTTGATTTCAAACAATTTTTCACAAAGTGTCATTCCTTATTACAAAAGAAACACTTCTTGGATCTCCTCCTTGATTGGTTTCATTTCTTTCCTTGTGCAAGCAATGTTGATCTACTCTTGAACTCAGATCTCTTTGTCAATTCTTTTGAGTTCAATAATGCTTTGACGTTATTCATCGTGAAAGACTCCTTACCATACAACAGCATATCCATAAAGCTCTTACAGCTCTTTAGCAACGAACTTAATAGGATAATGGCCTTGTAGTCATCCTCAGTCTTGATGCCCAGTCGCTCAAGACTTATGATGATCTTGTTGAACTCGTCAATATGGTCTCTCAATAAAATTCCATCGTACATTGTTAGCTGATGTAGTTTATTTTTCACAAGAAGTCTATTTGAAAGAGACTTCTTCATGTACAATGTCTCAAGTCTCTTTCATAGCCCCAAAGCAGTTTTCTCATCACCAATTTCCCTTACTACTTCATCGCTCAACGCCAAGAATAAGGTGCTATAAGCCTTTCTCTGAATCGTGTCCCAATCTTTCTACCCACACTTTGAGGTTATTGTCCTATCACTAGTTGAGGAGCTGGCTTCCTCCAAAGTTGAGTCTTGCCATTCCTTCACTAGTAGAGCCCTAACCTTCTTTCTTCAAAGATTGAAGTCATTCATCACATTGAACTTCTCTATTTCTTGCTTGATGACAACCATGGTTTAAATACCTCAAGTGTGTATTATCGAACCTTTACCTCTGATACCAGTTTGTTAAGGAAGAAAACCCTCTTCTCCCTCTTGAGGTTTTGTTGAAGTGAAAAACTTCAAGTTCAACCTAGAACCCTAACCTCCTTGTGCAGCGGATAACCAATTAATCAAGCAGAATAGCAAGAATCCAAAGCATAATATAAAAGATCACAACACAATCTTACATGGTTCGGTCAATTACCTACATCCACAATGAATCCAAGGATCATAGTCTCTCTTATTAACTCCTAGAGATTTTACAAAGAAAACTCAATATGAAGAACCCTCAAGAGGACCTAATATTTAGTGAACTCTTACTCTATCATGAGTAATGATCACCCAAACAACGGTTCCACCTTAGCGCAGACAAGCACTTAGTGTCTACCCCGTTCTTCATCTTTCTTAGAGTCTCTCTTAATGCTTAATCTCAATTAAAGGGTTTACAAGTGTTTATATAAGGTGTATTTCATGCCTACTAACCCTATTTCTTGTTGGAGTAAGAGTCCACTTGTTTTGGAAGTTCAAAACTTTCAAAAACTCAAATTCGGATGAAAAACGAACATCCTGATGTGTCTGGCGCCGCGGCGCTCATCCCTTGGTGCCACGGCGCTGGGTTGCTATCCTGAGTGCCGCAGTGCTCAACCCTGGTGGCACCCCCTCATTTTCTTCACTTCCTTCTCGTCTTCAAGTCCCATTTCGCTTCCCCTTTCGTGTCCCATACATCCTAGACTTCTCCATACGTGTCCTACACATTCTAAATTTTTTGTGACTCTCTACTTTGGTATTTATCTCAATTCTTGTCCAACTAAAATTGTTAAATCACTAATTTTCTAACATTACTCATAAATTTCTTCTCCTTGGACCCTATCCATAAGGCTACATCTCGTACCACGTCATGCATTTTTACAAATCCTTCTTTACCAGTATCTAATAGTAAAGAAGAATCTATGAGATGACCAACCAAATGACATAGTTCGTTCCTTGCATCCTCAATTGTGTTAGCATCTTCAAACAAACCAATTCCAACTCTATATCTTTCCAATTCGTTTATAGGAATTTCATAATCTTCAGGAAATAGCGAACATAACAAGAAAAATAACTTAATTTTCTCATCCTTTAAATAATCATAACTGGATTTAAGACAAACATATACTCCTTTTTCTCCGGACACATCAGGTAATTCTTCAAGTCTTGACTTTTGTAGTTTTTGAGACGTGTTTTTCCATTCTTCAATGCCTTTTCCTCTTAAAGCCTTCCCAATACTGACAAGTTCTAAAGGCAAACCATCACATTCACGAGCAACATCATGAATCATAGGATCCAAGTGGGTGGCGGCATCATTATTTATACCAGCAGATTTTTTAATTAAAGCCAATCCTTCTTTTTCCACAAGAATATTCAGTTTAATTTCCGATTGACATTCCATTTTAGTAAGTACTTGTCTTTGACGACTAGTTATAAGAACTTTGCAACTATTATGATCGTCATCAACAGGAATGCCTAATTCATTTTCAAGTCAATGTCTTCCCATAGATCATCTAGTATTACGAGGATCTTGCTCTTCGTATCCGTAAATGTCAAGTACAACCGTTGTGCTCTTCCTTCTTTGCTTGCCTCCTTCTCAAATTCCATGCCTAATGAGTCTTTTAGCTGATCTTGAATATTTAAGAAGTTTGGATGCTGGGATATCGTGGCAATCACAACCTCATCAAATATCTTTTTTTTTTTTATGGAGTTGATTACCCACTTCTTTTGCCGAGGTCGTCTTTCCCACGCCTCCGGTCCCATATACTCCCACCATGTTGGTCTTCTCGTCATTCAGTGCCTGAATAATCTGATGAGAGGCCAATTTATTAGCCTCAGATGACAAAAGATGTTATGATGCCAAGAATTCGATGCCAGGTAGAGTTTTAAGAGGAGCCTCTGTGTTGAATTTGCCACGTCTTTTTTGTAGCTTAAGCATAATAGTCGTCTTCCTTACTGCTTTCGTACCCAACCAATATCGCCAACCCCAATTAGGACACCACCCATTAAGACAAGTCTTCTTTACTTGTATTTCTTCTTTCAAACTCTGAACATCAGCCAGGACATTGTCCGCATCTGTCAGCCACTTTTCGACCTCTCTCTTGACTTTTCTAGTGCTCTTTTCTTCCTCTTTTACCTGATCCTTGATGTCATTTTGCGCCGTTTTCAAATTATTTTCTTCAGTCTGAAGATCTTCAACAATGTTGCTGAAACAAAATAAATAACGAACTTGGTGTATTGTCGCCTCCAACAAATATTCTCCAATCTTGGATGGAATAGATGCTGCAAATTCCATGCTGCATATGTGTTATAAAACAGTGGTCAGTACATGTAGTTGGAATAAGTATTCAATAAGTGTTAACAAAAAATTGAATGAGCAAATCAAAAAACCTTGTTAAATTTGCCGATGCACGTTTTCTACTGGCAGTCTGGGAAACCGAGACTGTCCTTAAAGCATAACACTATATATATTTTATATGAAATTTAATTAATTCGAAAATCGCCTAAGTTGTTATAATTTCTAGAGAAACTTCTCGTAAAGCATTATCTTCCTCTGTCCTTAAAGCATTGGAATAGCAAATGCCAAATGTTATTCTCTTAAACTTGCAGTTATTAAACTTAGTAACCTTTTAAGTTAATCTATATTTAATATAAGAAAGGGTTCATCATGTTGATTTTTTTTTTTTAGTTTAGTTTTTGTAAATATGAATACGCTTTCTATGTTTGTTCCTTGTAGTTAATCCTATTATTTTCTCAAATAGATAGATATTATTATTAATTTCTGTATGATTAAGGTCTATTTTCTTAATATTATTTATTAACTACTAAACCTATAAAGAAAAAAACAGTTGCTCGTTCTAACTTGGGTTGGGTCGCTAATGAGTGAATCGGCCATGTACATGGAATAAGCAAACAACGTGCAATGACAATGGTACTATTGAATGAAAAAAAAGAAAGAACCTTGTAAATTTTGTGGATGCACGTTGTCAATCGGAAGCTTCGAGAAACTGAGAAGAAAGGACAAGCACCTAGCTGCAAAATGTAAGGGCAAAGAAGAATATAAATGAAAGTAAGGTTTAATTGTTTAAAATAAAAAGCTCAAAACTTTATTGATTTACATATTTGAAGCTTGATTAATCCAAAAATCGTCTAGTTGATTATATTTTCTAAGGAACACTTTCTCCTAAAGCAGTATCTTCCATTTTCCTTTAAAACATTAGAAAATAAAATATTATTCTCTTGAACTTACGGTTTTATATTTGGATTTTGCGAGCAAGTATTTTTTTATTTTAGTTTGGTTTTGGCAAGTATCATATGCTTTCAATGTTTTTACTTTATAGTTAGTTCTAACATTTTTTTTTCCTAAGATACATATTATTAATAAGTAGTGCTACATTGAATTAAAATACAAAATTATTTTCCCACCTAATGTGCCACAAATAGATGACCACTTGTTAGGTTGTTGTTAACTTTTTTCTTTAATTAATATATTAATTATACAATGCTAGAAATACATCATATGCTAATTTGTATCCGAATTAGATAAGCATAACATTACTAATTATTAACTTATGTACGATTAAGATCCATTTTTTTAAAATATTATTTATGAATTATTGAATATTATAAATTATATTTATGTACGTAACACTGTAAAATCTTATATAGAGCTTGTTACACCAAATGTATAATTATTCTTGTCTTGTGCAATGCAATGTGCTATATGTTTAATAGCAATTACAATTTTTCATACAAACCAGTGTTTCAATACTATGTTTGCATATAATCAACATCATATGCTTATTTATTTTATTGGCCTTTGTGTATTAACTCATTTGTACAAAATAATTTTTCTTTAATTTTTTTTTTTTACCAAGTGTTGAGGGAGGAAATGCCCTTCTCCCTCTTGAAGTTATGTTCAAGCAAAAAACCTCAAGTTCAACCTAGAATCCTAACCTCTTTGCATAGTAAAATAACCTGTTAATCAAGTAAAATAGCAAGAATCCAAAGCAAAATATAAAAGAGTACAACACAATCATACGTGATTCAGCCAATTGTCTAAATCCACGGTAAATATAAGGATACTAGCCTCTTTTATTAACTCCTTAGAGATTTTACAAAGAAAACCCAATTTAAAGAATCCTAAAAAAAACCTAATGTTTAGTGAACCCTTACTCTACTACGAGCAATAATCACCCAAATGATGGTTCCACCCTAGCGCACACAAACACTTAGTTTCTATCCAGTTCTTTCATCTTTTAGAGTATCTCTTAATGCTTAATCTAAAATCAAAGGTTTACAAGTGTTTATGTAGGGTATATTTCGTGCCTACTAACTCTATTCCTTGTTAAAGTAAGAGTCCAATTATTTTGGAAGTCCAAAACTTCATAAAAGTTGAAATCCTGAACCAAAATAGAAATCCTGACACGTCAAGCGCCGCGGTGTTGGCCAAAATCGCATCCACCGCTACAACGCTGAGTTACTGTCTTGGGTGTCGCAGCACTCAGCCATGGGTGCCGCAGTGCTTAGCTCTAGTAGTGCCTATCCCACGTTTAAGAGATATAAAGGTTGGTGTATTCAGCTTAAGCCACCAAAAAGTATCATTAGTAGAAACATTACGTTCAATAAGTTAAAATTGTTGCAGACAATTAGAATTCAAAAGTGAAGAAATTAAAATTTGTCCCAACAACAGTTTCAACACTATAAACTATATTGATTGAAGTGTAACATAATTTTTAACTTGAGGACACACAACAAACTCTAGTATCTCAAAGACCACCCAAAAACAAACTTAGACTCATGAGATAGAACTTAAAGAGTACTAGTTAACCAGAGATAGGCTAATGGGGATGGTTAAGACACCAATCAAGTATGCTCATACAGATTATGTAACTCATGTCTTTAATACTATTGAATATGATAAACCTAAGACATATAGAGAAGTATGAATAGTGATAAGTGACCGCAAAAAATTTGATTTTTTGATTCAGTTATTTTTTTTGTGAAAATTAAACTGGAACTGAATTGGACTAGTCGATTGTTTTTTTAAAAAAAAAAACTAGATTGATTTTTTTTGGCAAAAAAAAACTAGATAAAGCTAAATTAAATCGGCCGATTCGGTTCAATTTTTCGATTATCAATTTTTTTGCCCACCTTAATTACCCTTAGCAGACCTTTTCTTAGACCAACAATCTTTAGCCATATGTTTGATTTTCACACAGTTGAAACACTTTCCTTCAAACCTTTTCTTTTCCTTGAATTGACTACCATTGTCGCGAGTCCTCTATGCTTCCCCTGTTTGTGAGCTACCTTCTTGTTGATTACTCTTTATCTTGTCATCATCTCCTTTAGATCCTCTACCAGCTTGTTGTTTACATCGACCTTTTCTTTTGTTGCTATAGTATGCTTCTTCATTTCATTTAATGAGACCCCACCCATTTGCTTAGCAATCGCTTATTGATCAATAAGAAAAATTTTAAATTCAATGAGAGATGGTAGGGTTGGCCAACCTTGTACAATAGTAACAAAATTTTTATACTCGAGTCTTAAACCATGGATGATAATTCTTTTCATCCTGATTTCAGCAATAGCAGCGATAGGATCTAACTCAGATATTTCGCAAGATAAGGACTTTACCTTTATGAAGTATTGGTTGATTTCATTTTTTAGAATCTGCAGTTGCATGTTATTTTTCTTTAAGAAGAGTGATGTAAAAGTGTCCTATGCTTCATTTGGTGTTGTCGCCTTTTTTATGTGCTCTAACATTTCTTCTTCAACTGTGGTCTTAATGGCGAACATAGCCTTACCATTTTTTACCTTTCACTTCTTTAAAGTAGCTTCGTTTGTTAGCTGCTTCACTTAATTCCTGTCAACAAACTCCTAAAGATCTTGACTTTGCAGATAAAACTCCATCAGCGTAGCTTATGTATTGTAGTTTTGGTTGTTGAGCTTCTTAATTTCTCTAAGTACTTAAAGGTCACCCATTGTGCTAGTAAGACTTTAATGATGCTTCAATAATAAAGAATAAACCTAGGTTTCTTAAATTAATATCTCAAAATTAGAATCTCTAATGATGAGACAATCAATTATTAGATGGTAAAATAGTGTAATGGGTAATCGTAAAAGTTATACTATTTTACCATTCAATAATTGTTTGATATATTATTTGAGATTCTAATTTTGAGATATTAATTTAAGAAATCTAGCATTATTCAAATAATAAATACTAGCTTTTGATAGGCCAAATCTAAATCGTTGAATTAAGACAAATATAATAAACATTCAAGAAATAAGCAGGGACCAATTACTCAACTGTTGTTTTGAATATCACTCACTTACTCCTCATCTCTTGCCATTTTATTTTTTTTTGTTAAATCTTAACTCTTATTATTCTTTTACTAATGGAAAATTTTCCTAAATAGCCAATTTGTTGAGGCCATTTTTTAATTAGCTAATTTTAAAATTTTCTAACTTTTGTAACCAAATAGTTCAGACGTGGACAAAAATACTATTTCAATAGTTTTTGCTACAATGAATAGTACATACTACAGTAATAGTGCATGCTTTAATAACAGATTTTTTATGTCATAATTATTTTATTTTATATTGTTTTATTATATTTTACAACCTATTTATTTATAATTTTATTATATTTTGTTTAAATTTAATTTTTTTTTTGCTTATTAAAATTGTATTTGTTTTATTTAATTATATTACTTGTTAATTATTTAATTCAACCATATTATTTGGTTAATTAACAACATAATAAATACTATTTTAAATTTAAAAAAATCAATTGGACTACACATAATAATAATTACAAAAATTAAATAAATAATATAATCAACTTAAATAATTAACAAATAAGATAGTTAAATAAAAAAATTATTTATTAAATTTTTTGACGTGATAGCACTATTGCACTAATATAAGGGCACGATAGAAATATCGTGCCCTTATATGACCACAATAAAAATATCACACCCACATAAAGATACGATAAAAATATTGCACCTATACAAGTAAATGATAGAAATATCATGCCTTTATATGGCACGATAAAAATATCACACCTATATATGGGTGTGATAAAAATATTGTGCATATACAAGGGGTGATAAAAATATTCTGCCCAACAAGGGTGCGATAGTTTTATCGCGCTTATACAAGGCACGATAAAAATTTTACACCTTTTTATGGGCGCGATAAGGGAATGATATCCCCCCTTTATTGGAAGGCGATTCTTGCCTGCCAATTATTATTTTTAGTTATTTATTTATAATATTTTTTATTATGTATAATACAATTAGTTCAAATTATATTTATATTTGTTAAGTTTGTATTTTTTTATTAATAAATAATTAACATAGAATATAATTAAATAAAGTAAACATAATTTTAATTTTAATTTTCATAAAACAATACAAATTTAAATTGAACATATATAAATGTAATATTAAATAAATAATATAAATGAATTATGCCATACATAAAAATATTAAAATGATAAATAAATTAGTTATAAAATATAATAAAATAAATAATAAAAAATATTGGTTACTCTTTCATTAGGCAATGACAAGTTGTGTCCTTCATTCGTTATATATATATATATATATACATAAACTTATTTTAATAATTATATGTTTTTCTACCGAACTTATGTTATACTTGGGAAAATACCATTACCACTTTAATAGGCACAATTTGATTGGAGAAACAAAAAGAATAATAAATCAATTTAAACAACTTTTTTTTAAAAAAATTGAAGACCATGGCAAACACTTAATTAGGACTTGTTTTCACTTTGTTACATTCTCCTTATTTAAGGGATTTGACTCTCGTTCGCTCAAATGAACGAGAGTATCTCTTGCCAATCGTTCGCTTAAGCGGACTCAATTATCTCTTACCAAATTATAAAAGATATCGAAGCTCTATGAAATTCCTTTTCTATTGATAATTCCCACAACAAGGAGGTTCTTGGGATTCCAAAATCTGTGGTTAAGAGACATTGTTCAGAAGCCAAATTTGGTCTCTTTATCAAGATCATGACGAGGAAACATTATCAATGTGAAGCTCTCCAAAACATAATACGAAGCCTGTGGCGACCTATAAGAGAATTAAAATTTCAATGATTAGGCGGTGATATTTTCCTGTGTGAGTTCTCCTTGTAGGACAATCAAAAAAAGGTACTACGGACTGAACCTTGGAATTTCAACACATTTCTTATCGCTATGGAACCAGCCGAGGATGCAGACTCGACTATTAACCCTACATTTGGATGCGTCTCCTTTCGGATCCAAGTTCACAATATCCCAATAATTCATATGAATGTAGAGACATGCAAATTAATCGGTAATAAAATTGAAAAGTATATAGATGTAGATGCCAATGATTCAGGATCATGCTTAGGAAGGTTTATGTGCATTCGAGTTAAACTGTATCTCGACAAACCAGTACGGAGAGGCATATTCCAGAATTCTGCACTTTTTATGGCTTTCTAGATCACAGCTACAGAGAGTGCTTAGAAACATACTCAACTATCCTTAAAAAACCAGGAAACCACCGCTACTCAAAGAACATCTGAGTAGGTAGAAATTTTAAAGCCTATAAAATATTCACACTAAGGGACATCCCTAATAGTACCTATGACAGAAGCAATGGAGGCAACAGCCAAAAGGTGGAAGATGGGACGAATGGACTAGAACATTTTAGGAACCACCTTGCTGTTAGCAATAGTGGCACCTATAGAGTGGCTGTCGAGTGCAGAACTAAAGAGGAGTGACAAGGGGACAATAAAGGATTCTGGCCATGATGGCATGCCAGCAAATGCGCATTTAGCTACTGAGATGTACACGATAGGGAATAAACCAGAAAGCATAAGAAAATGGGTCACCATGGATGTTGGGGATTCGGCTGCAACATATGATACGCACCCAGAAACTCTTGAAATTACCACCACAGAAGCATGTGTAGACATTACCGTTAAGACGGGTGGAAGAAAACAATAATACACTGCGCATAATTCATAGCAGCATATGCTAGGCACTGGACCAGATCATTCTGCCGAAGCATATGCTGTTGATCCCCAAAAAAGAATTCATAGCATGGAACTAGAGAACCAGGCATGTGAAGCACACCAAATGCAACAGAAGACAGGTGAATATAGGCAATGGGTTGGGTAGAGCCTGATGAATGGATTATTGGGCATGGTCGCCCTAAGCAGTGGCGGGAAACCAAGATACGGTGCAGAGCTCAAAACTGATGCCTATGAATTTGAACTCCAAAAGAGAAATACAGCTTAGGAAATGCAGCATCAACCATGTGAGGATCACTAAACGCAGCAGCAGATAAGTGAGCATGTGCAATGCGCTGGGCGAAGCTCGATGAATGGACCACCACACCGGGTCGCTGCACCATGCAAACCTGATTCTTTGTGCCCCCAAGCTATCGGCTGGGGAAGGACACCATTACCACCAACCTTCAGACTGCCAAAAGAATGGTGAAGGCACGCTATCCAGGCACTCTATGCCATCATCTATTTTAAATATTCCAAAGGCCATCTAGTCACACGACAATGGCATCACCAAGGAAAGTGTCCCCTACGCAATAACAACCCATCTTCAGCCTACAACGAACAATCAGCTACATGCTACCTCAAAAGCCAAGCAATGGTCGGCCACTTTAAAAATATAGAAAAGTGTTCAAATCAACATGTGAATGTTTGTGGGATCCAAGACATTGGTGAACCCATGCCTAGACAAGGCTCTAAACACATGCCTAAACAAGGTTCTGTCATAGGGTACTATTGGGTGAATGCGCGCCAACCTAACATTGAAAACTTCTCTGACCAACCCACCTTCCATGAATTAGTCAACAACATTTCAGACCCCCTACGAAGATCCTCCAGACAGAAGCAACATAGGTAGACACAAACCTCTAGGTATAAGATTACCCAAAGAAAACACAACCCTAATAGCCACAAGTCACACTTTGCTGCTGATGACAAAAATATTGAAGTCTAAGCGGAAAGAACGAAACGATGACATAGAACTCTTTAATCCATACAAGAGGCGACTACTTGGTGAAATTGGGGTTGTGATCCGATCAACAATACATAACCACTATCCCTTAAAAGATGATGACAACACGGTACAACATGTTATAGGTCTACAAACTCTGGAGGTGGACCTAAATAACTATGATCTTCTTCTAAATTTCCCATCGGCGGCTCCTACTGTTATACAAGACTGCCGATCCCAATGAAACTCCTAAGTTGGAATGTGCGAGGGCTGGGCAACCCTTGCATATTCCACATCCTGCAATCTCTACTACATGACCACTACCCAGATGTGATCTTCCTTATGGAAACATGCACGTACAGACAAAGATTGAAAGATCTTAGAGTGAAACTTAGATTGGTAGGAAAGCTTGTTGTAGAAAGAGTCGGACGCAGTGGTGTCCTAGCACTGTTATGGATGGAGAAGGTAGACATATCTCTCCTATCCTACTCTCATTTTGATATTGATGTCTTCATTTCAGGATCAAGGAAAAATTAGCATTTTACAGGCTTTTATGGCCACCTTGAATCATCTCAACGCATCCATTCTTGGAAAATCCTGTGACGCCTATATTCCCTGTCTACCCTCCCGTGGGTGTGTAGGGGGCAACTTTAATGAGATCCTCTAAAGCCCTGAAAAGGAATGTGGCCTTCCTCGTCCTTCCTACTTTATGCAGAACTTCATAAATGCTATTGACGACTGTGGCCTAGTAGAGATCAAGTTTATTAGCCATTTCTTCATATGGTGCAATAGACGTAATCCTGGTTTTTTCATCCAGAAAAGACTAAACTGAATGTTCTGCTCCTTCTCTTAGCATTGCCTATTCTCTAATGTCTCCGTGCAACACCTGGACTTTTAGGGCTCAAACCACCGACTGCTCCTACTATCTATTGATGAGACTGGCGTACCAGTTGAAAAGAGCCCATCACAATGCCCCTGCAACAGATTCCATTTTGAGGAAGCATGGGCCGACGAAGAGGACTGCAGAAAAATTATTTCAGAACGATGGACCCAAAATCTTTGCTCCCTCAACTTAGTTTACGGTAATCTTTTACTCATTGGGTCCCAGCTCAAAAGGTGGAACGTGGTACACTTCCGTAGACTAAAAACTGAGATCAAAGACAAAAAGCAAATTCTGGGGGCATTAAACTAGTAAATGGCTGCCCAAACCTGGCTGGATATTACTAAGATCCAGAAATTGCTGGATGCACTGTTATACAAAGAAAAGACTTACTAGAGACAACGTTCAATGGTGCAATGGCTAAAAGTAAATGATAAAAACTCACGCTTCTTTCATTTTAAAGCATCTTGCCGAAGAAAGAAAAACTATATCTTTAGGATTACTAATAGAGACGGAGTCTGGTGTACAGACATGACATGAACCGCAAAGATATTTCTGAACTACTTTTCTAATATCTTAACCTTCTCTAATCCCTCGAGGACTGAAATTGACCGGGTTGTCTCTGGTGTGGAGCCGAGATTATCTATACAGAATCTCCAATGGCTAGATGCCCCATTTTATACTGATGAGATCCGTAAGGAAGTTTTTTAGATGCACCCTACAAAAGCTCCAGGTAAGGATGGTATGCTAGCCTTATTCTACAAAACATTTTAGGATGTTGTTGGTCCTGATATCTACCACGTATGCCTGGGTTTTCTTAATAATGGAGAAGATCTCGAAATTATTAATGACACCCTTATCATCCTTTTTCCTAAAGTCGGTGAGCCTTAAGTTTGCACAAATTTTCGCCCAATACGCCTCTGCAATGTACTGTATAAAATTATCACAAAGGCTATGGCCAACAGACTATGTTATGTTATGAAGGATGTGATCTTTAATTCCCAAAGTGCTTTTATCCCAGGGTGCCTAATCACTGACAATGCTATAATCGAGTTTAAGTGTCTCCATGCCTTTAGACGTAATAAATTCTCGGCCAAGAAGTACTTGGCCTTGAAACTAGACATGTCAAAGGCTTATGATACTGTGGAATGGGTTTTCTTTCTAACAATGATGAGGAGATTGGGTTTCTCAGATAGTTAGTGTCAAAGGATCTATCGATGCATCTCTTGAGTATCTTACTCTATTGTTATTAATGGCATCTCACATGGCCTTATTTGTCCCTCGCGGGGTCTTCACCAGGGTGATCCCCTATCCCTATATTTATTCCTCTTTTGTGCAAAAGGGCTTTCGTCTCTACTTAAATGTGCTGAACAACATGGGGCTTACAAGGACTGAAACTTGGAAGCCAAGAGCCCACAATATCCCACTTACTTTTAGCTGATGACAACATTTTACTCACTAAGGCCTCTTTGGCCAATTGTATCTCGGCCAAAGAAATTTTGAGTTCCTATGAACTCACTTCTGGACAGCTGATCAATAACCAAAATGTCCAGAAGTCAGCTGTGTGTTTCAGGAATTCCATTTTAATGGAGGTTGCTATAGAGCTGGCCCATTGTCTTGGGGTGGTTCATATCCCCTACTGTAGCAAATACTTAGGACTCCCTTGTATCACTAGTAAAAACAAACATAATATATTTGCTGCGGTAAAAGATAAAGTGTGGAACAAACTGAAGGGTTGGAAGCGAAATCTTTTTTCAGCAAGAGGCCAAGAGATCCTCTTTAAAACAGTCATCCAAGCCATTCCAACCTATATTATCAACTTGTTTAGACTCCCTATGAGCTTTATCAAGGAAATCCACAGGCTTTATGCTAGATTCTTTTGGGGAGGAGATGAGAGTTCTAGGAAACTACACTGGTGTTCTTGGGATGTACTATGCCATCACAAGAAATATGGTGGCTTGGGATTCAGAGACCTTGCTTCTTTCAACCAAGCTACCCTCGCTAAGCAAGGATGAAGATTACTCGTTTCCCCAAACTCTCTGGTGCCAAAACCTTTCGGAGCATTTACTTCATTGGCTCATCTTTCTTACAGGTACACCTTAAACAATCAGATTCGTAGGTTTGGAAAAGTATTCTGTGGGGCAGAAACCTGCTTAAAAAATGGCTTCACTGGCTTATTGGCAATGGAGCAGCCATATTATTTTATTATGACCAATGGCTCCCCCGACCCCTCTTCTTCAAACCTTCCTTCCCCCACAAGCTGCCAGAGCATTCTTTAGTAACAGATTTAGTCCTTCTATCTAGTTCATGGAATTCAGAACTGGTTCGTAACTCTTTTTCTTGCGAAAACGTGACTTGATCTATAGCATCCCTCGATCTCGATACCGGGAACAGTAGATCAACTCAGTCATGTGGCATTTTGACAGGCATGGACAATTTACTATCAAGAGTGGGTACTGGCTCTCCTATACTACTGACTAAGCTTCTTCCTATTCTAGTAATTCCGAGCTTCGATCCTGGTGGCAGCACATATAGCATTTGAACATTCCACCCAAAATAAAAGCATTTCATTTGGAGGTTTACACATGGATGGATTCCCGCATTTACTAACCTAAAGAAGCACCATGTTCTTATTGATGACTCCTGCAATCATTGTGCTAAAGGTGCTGAAAACACTATCCATGCGGTGTGGTTGTGTGATACACTAAAAAAGGTATGCTGAGTTTCCTACTTCTTATATGGCATAAGTATTGATCACAATACACCTATTTTGGATCTCTCAATGGAATGCAAAGCAAGACTAGCTGCAATGGATTTTGAGGTGCTTTTAATTTTGTTTTGGAGATTATAGTTTATCAAAAACAAATTAGTGATGGAAAAGAAAGAGATGATGATAGATGATGTACTCAAATGGGCCAAATGTTACTAGTATGAATACGTGTAGTAACCAGTATCCACGACTGGTAAGAATAAGTATTTATAAATGTATAAATATACGTATTTTATTTGTATGTTGGTGATACTTGATTTATATATTGTTATTAGTAGTGTTTGTATAGGTTAAGGTGATACTATTAGCATTGGGTTTAATTGCAAGACTTTAGATTTATTTTAGGGACCAAATTGTAATACTTTAAAAGTTTTGGGGGTAAATTTGTAAATACCAAAAATTAGCCACTTAGTATAAAAATACAATTTTAAAACCCTAATTCTCTCATTTTAGTCGAGCTACCTCTTTTAGAGAGAGAGAAGAGAGAAAAAGAGGGGAGAGAAAGAGAAGAAGGAGAAGAAAAAGAAGAAGAAATTAGAATTTTGAATTTTAAGAAGTATATCACAACTATTTCTCAATTTATTGGTGTTAATTATGTTAATTTCTTTAAGTTTTGATTTCTGGAAATATGTATAATTGAGTATTTGATGTGTATTTCGTATGATATTTTGAGAATTGATGATGATCTATAAGATAGCTTGATAAATCATGATGGATTGTAGAATTTCTGATTGATAGTCTCTTGATCCAAGCATTTTATAAATTTTTGTGATTCGATTCTGGTTTTTAATTTTTATTATATGAAATTTGACATGTTTAGGATCATCTGAGACTTTGAATCGATTCAAAATTCCAGAAATTGAATTTGTTGTGAATTTACCAAAATGACCCTGAAATTCTGGAAATTTCCTATATCAACAGTATGATACAGTGAAAAATACTTTTTATCCTACTGAATGATCTTTAAAAATTACGAATTTGTGGAATATGATACGTTTATATGTATAATATGATATACTCGGAATTGAGAATTTAGATCAATGTAGTTGAAGTGTTATGATTTTTTAAAGTGTATCAACTCATTGCAGTATTTGATTAATAGATTTTTAAAGCTATAGAATAAAATATTTTTAAAATACTTTTGACACTTATTTGGAAGTGCAATATTTGTCATGGACTGAGATATGTGTTAAGAGTAATTATGTGGTAGTCTTATAATTTTTGAGTTAGTATATGATTTTATAAAATTGGGAGATTGAATACTGTTCAGTAAGTATCTTGATCCTGTTAGGTTAGTAGTTTGGATTCGATGGTATGTATGGAATGGATTGTGTAGGAATTTTGATATAATATTCATATATAAGAAGGATATATAAGTCAAGAATGATATATTCTGATTTTGGAATAATTAGACATCATTTGAGGTATTAGAAAATTTTGTTAAGTATAAGTGGTCAGAATGACAGGTTTTGAGAAACCAAGTATTTTGACCAATTTGATGTGATAAATGCATTGTGTATAATTTTGTAAGCTATTTAAAGTATTTTTTGTGAATTGTTAGGCTTATGAAATGATTAATCTCCATTGATAGGTTAAAGAGATTTAAGCCTTGTACCTGAAAATGCTAAGAGGTAAGTATACTAGACTTTTTACTGAAATCACAATAAACGTAGTAATTATTTTGTATGATTTTGTAAATGTGGTTAGGAATATGTTTATGTTATGTCAAAGTATATTTTGATATGAAATGTGAAAATATATATTTATGAATGTGAGCATGGACATACATGATATACATGTTTTTTTGAAAGTGAGCTTTCAAAGTGAAATGTGTTTAACAAAGAGAGCTTTTGAAGTGTAATATGTCCATGAGAAATATTTTGTGTTTTGAGGGTACTTGAACTCACTGTTGACTTAGTAGGCATTTTATGTGATTTATGGAGCCTTTATGTGTGGCCTTTCCTTCGGGATTGGTATATGTTATGTGTTCCGTATGTAGGGAGGATCTTATTGGTACCTAAAAAAAGTGTGAGTCATCACATTCGTGTAGTGGCATATTGGTGCATGTGAGAGGACTCACCGATGATTAGGGTGAGGGTTTGGCTTTTACCTTCGGGCATGAGCATTATATATGTGTAATTTCAAGACCTCACTTCTACTATTCCTCTTATACTGTATACCACCTACGAGTGACATTTGGCTCATTATGTGATATGTGATATGTAAGTCCTACTAAGTAGTAGTTGAGTGATGGTATTCCTATTATATGTCTTGAAAGAATGTGTAAGCGCTTACATGATATGTGATTTGATAAGATTATGATTTTGATTGATCACAGCATATCATACATATGCATTGTGTACATATATGTATTTGTATTTGATATATGAAAAACTAGTATGCTTATTAAGTTTTATACTCATTATAGTTTATGGTGATTTCAAGTAAATAAGGTACATGTGTGCTTAGCGGATTTGGCAAGGCTTCTGCTGTTCCTTGGGTTCCCAAAGTTGTTAGGTTGCTAAGTGTTTCATTTGGAGACACGTGGGATAAGATATTTGATTTGTCTCTATTGAATAAATACTTATGTATTATTTTATTGTGTGTGGTTGGATTTAGTTTAAGTTTCACCAAGTGTAGTAATGGATTGATTTTAAGTAAGAATTTGCAATGAATATATTCTGGGCTTCCGGTAACAAAGTTGCTACTGGTGACGTAGTAGAGTGTTAATCTCTGAGAAAACTCTGCATATCTCCGGTTTACTAATTGTCCCAGTCATAATTCAATTGCTATAATTCTGAAAGAAATTAAAATGAATGTTTAAGTATTATTGAATGAATGTAAGTGATGTCGTGTGTCAGATCTTTTGGGTCTAGGGCGTGACAATACGTATCTCATTGCGTGAACAAAATTAATTAAACACATTGGCATATCAAGCAATAGACGGCTAACCCCAAGCCTTGGAGTAATAAAACTAAATACTGATGCCAGCCTCTCCTCCGAACATTTCAAGACTGGATTAGGCGCGATTCTACGCGATCACTATGGAGCTGTCTTGGCCTCTTCATCTATTCCACTTCTGGCAAAACCCTCAGTGGACACTCTTAAAGCATTGGTAATTCTCCGGGGTCTTAACTTGGCCAGGATGTTGGGATTATCGGCTATTGAAGTTGAATCTAATGCAGCGGGTATCATCTCTGACATTAACAACCATACCTACTCTTTTTTAGAACTGGGGACGGTCCTTCATGATATTAAAACAATCACTTCATCCTTTAATTTTTGCTTTTTTAACTACTCTCATCGATCCACTAATCGAGTGATACATGAATTAGTACAAATTGCACTAAACATAAGTTCATAGACTATTTGGTTCAAAAAAGTCTCACGCCAGTGTGACCATCTTGTATTTGAGGAGTACTCCTCTCCTTTGAGTTAAATTATTCACTACTTGAATTTAATAAAAAAAAAAAATTAAGACTTGTTTCTGTTAATGGGTGACATCGACAATCCTTTACGGTGACGTTTTAATTACTGTTTATTTGTATATTTTTTTTTTTTCATAAAGAAAAGAGTTCATTTGTATGGTCTAAACTTGTGTGGTCCATAAGAATGAAAAAGCCGAAAAGAAGTAGTTTTCTGCATGCGGCTGACTCAGAACAAGAAGAAGAAGAAGGTACAAGAAACGGTTTCTTCTGCTGTTTTTTTTATAATAGCTAAAAAGTAAATACTAGTTTTTGATAGGTCCAATCAAACCCTATATTTATGCTTTCTTAAATTTTGAACGTTGAATTAATAAAATAATATTTATTATATAAATTATTATTAAAACAATGATAACTCTATCAATATTTTTTAGCATATATGTGTATGTGTGTTTGAAGTTGTAGGTAGGTCAAAAAGAAAAACACATTAATTATGAAATTTGTCAAGTGTTCAAAATGGTCTACAAAAAAAAAAAAAAAAAAAAAAAATCAAACAGAGCTAGTTAAAATTATTAATATTATTATTTTCAAACCGAAAGTGTTAATTATGACGCATTAACTTGTTATAGTTTAAGTAATCAATTATTATTCAACTTTTATCCTATTACGGTAAGAAGACAAATGAAATCTTATCTTATTAAGACGAGAAATATAATTTTTTAGATAATTTAATGTAAGAAATAAAAAAAATTGGATAATTAAATAAATAATTGTTTTAAATTAATACTAAAAACTTTGGATGGCCAAATAAATAAAACTTGATTAAATAAATAAAAAATAATATTCATAATTTTAAATTAATTTATTTCTTGAAGTTGCAGTCCAGCCGAGCCACTAGTTGGATCCGTCTTTGTTTATATTTGAGTATTTTAGGATAAATAAAAGAGATGAATTTTACATGGACGAGCATGTAATATATGAAAGAGGTAAGATATTTTTAAGAATAAAATCAATAATATTATTTGGACATCTTACATTTTAAGAACTTTCTTGAAATGAAACATTTTAACTTCTTTATCAAGTCAAAATTATCTTAAAATTCTAGAATTAGAAAAAATACGAACTTTAAATTATTAAATAAACTAAATTCATCTCATAGATTCTTCTTTCTTATTAGATGCTGGTAAAGGAGGGTTTGTAAAAATGCATGACGTGGTTCGAGATGTAGCCTTATGGATAAGGTCCAAGGAGAAGAAATTCACGAGTAAAGCCGGCATGGGATTGACGTGGCCAGAGGGCGAGAGCCTTGAAGAGAACACAGCAATCTCTCTGATGGGAAGCAAAATGAAAGTGCTTCCCAATGATTTGGTATGCCCTAAGCTTAAAATTCTGTTATTGGATAGTGAACGTGAATTTAATGGGGTCGCAGTTCCAGACCAATTTTTAAGGAGATGAAAGCACTGAAAGTTATTATAAGATACGCGGAAACGTCACTAAAATCACTTGAACACTTAATAAACGTACAATGTCTGCAGTTGATTAGTTGTAATTTGAAAGACGTGTCTTCCCTTTAAAATTTGAAGAAAGTGCAGATTCTTAGTCTCCAATGGTCTACCTTTGGTGAAATCCCAGTAGAATTAGGGGAAATGAGTAAATTACGATCGCTAAATTTGTGTCAGGCACCATGGGAGCAGCAGAGCAAAATTCTTCTAAATTTACTGAAAAGATTTTCTCGATTTGAGGAATTTTATGAGAATATCGAAGAATAAAGGGTTCAAAGGACGAGTTTTGGGAGAAGTAACTCTACCCTCTCTGAGAGGTCTTAGGGAATTCATGAAAGACAGAAGAAAGGAATACTAAATGGGAAGCAAAATGATCGAGCAGTGATAAGCACAAATAGAGGTTATGTGCTTGAAAAAAAGTGCTTGAATGGGTTCAACATAGGGTTGTTGATTTAAAATAAACCATAAAACAACTATTGAATTATATCACATTATGAAGGGGTCGAAAGAGACTGTGTGGAAAGATTAGTAATAGCGAGAATGTGTTTTCACCATTAAGGGATTGTGGTTATGGTGTCTTCAGGGCTTATGAGATCATAACATTGAACTACTCTAGACATCAGCATTCAAAATCTTTGGAGACCATGATGAACTCGATAGAGAAATTCATATGTTTAGCCTAGGATAATTTAATGCATGATCATAAGGTAATAACTATGAGTTCCATCTAGGATAGATATATACCTAGATATGTATGGTATGATTTAAACTTGTTCTTAATGAATGGCATCTTATTTGTATTACTATAAAAATATAAGTAATTGTTAGGGTGTCATATAATCATTTTACCATCGACAGAGACTTATGATGAGATTATTGTCTAGCCAGTCAATTGGTATTGAAGGAATAATTAAGGAATTTATTAAATTTATTGAAACACTAGGGGAAACGTCGAAACGCTTGATTGCTTCTCAACTTGTTAATTCAATCTTTGATTGTTTTTTTATATTTAGTTAGATTTAATTTGATAACAGTAGTTTAATTAGTTAAAATCTATATTTAGAATTTTTTAGATAAAAGTAAGTATAGTAATTTCAGTAATTAGTTAAAAGAAGTAGATATAATAGTCTTTCTAAGAACGATACTCTAGACTTAAACTCTATAATACTTGATACGATAGCGTGCACTTGTGCTAGGCTTTTATAGCATTAATCAAGTTTTTTGTGCCATTGCTAGAGACTAGTTTTGTCTATTCTTAGATCAATATTAATACCATACTTTCTTACTTTTACTTCAAATTTTATTTTTAAGTATTTTTTACTTTCTTTCTATTTTACTTTTGACAGTTCATGCATAGAACTAAGAGCGAAAACTTGACTTCTTTTAATTTTGAGCTTGAAAGAACATTCCAAAGACTTTGATCTAAACAATAGCAACGTGAAAATATGGCAGAGAACCACAAGCACCTACCCCATTAACTCACTTAACCTATTTTTAGACTTATATCGTTTATCAGGATCAGGTTTTAGGGTTTACACTAATACATTTTTGGAGGGACATTAGCGTGTTACCATATTTCCTATAATATTCCCTCTTGTAACCTCTTGCTGAGCCAAACAATAATATCAATAATGATGAAGATGCCACTGAGGATATAAGGAGACAGAAGATGATATGGGTGACGACTGAGTCTTCATACATAAAAAAAAGGAAGTGTTTTAATTTTGTTCTTTTACTACCGCCATGAGGACATTGCTTTTTGTCTTATGCTTTGATTTTTTATTTTTAGTTTTTATTTGTTTCGTTGTGCGTTACAACGTAGATTGGGCATTGCGACGTCCACTCTCTAGCACTGCCTCTTGCATTTTTGCCTCATTTCGCATTTGTCTTTGATCGTCGTACACCTAATATACTTGACTTGTTCTCCAAATCATATGTCGATAATTTTTAATCAACTTTCTCACAAATCTCCTCCTTGATTTAAAATCATTAACAAAGTATCTCGATCTTTCATCTCCCCATCTTCAGTGACTTTTACAAAGTAAAGACTTCAGTTAAGTCCTTGCATAGGATGAACTTAACGGAGGATAGTCACTTAGTTAACATGCCAGTAGGATTTTCAGACGATGCTATCTTTGTTAGACTAACTTTACCATTTTAGATAATCTCTCAAATGTAATAGAGCCGCACATCAATATATTTAGACCTCTCGTAAAACACTTGATGCTTGCTTAGGTGTATGGCATTTTGACTATCACAATACACACTGGTGTTCACATCTTTAGTAGCCATTACCTTTACGTATATACTTTTCAATTACATGGCCTCCTTAATAGCTTTCATCAGCAACTATGTACTCTGCCTCTGTGGTAGATAGTGTAACCATATGTTGTAAAACAGATCTCTAACACACACTACACCCAAACACTATTAATACGTAACCCGTCAATAATCTTATCTTGTCTAGATCACTTACATAAATTGAGTCTGTGTATCCTCTTACTATTACATTACTATCCTCATCCCTTTTATACATCAACTCGTGATTTATCGTCCACTTGAGATATCTTAATATTCACTTCATTATAAGCCAATGATCTTTACCTGGATTTGTCATGTATCTACTTACCACACTTACAGCCTTTATTATATCTAGTCTTGTAAAAACTATTGCATACAAGATGCTTCCCACAACGCTTGTATATGGTACTTTACTCATTTTTAATTTCTCATCTTCGAATATCAGTAACTGTGTTGCTGAAAGTTTAAAATGCATGGCCAAATGATTGGAGATAGCCTTTGTATTAGACATACCAAACTTCTCTAAGATCTTGAGTATATATTGCTATTGAGATAAAATGATAGCATTTCTTCTTTCTCTCACAATATTCATATCCAATATTCTCTTATTTGCTCCCAAATCTTTCATTTTAAGCTCTCCACTCAACTGTTTCTTGAGTTTTTATATCTCTTCCATGTTCTTGCATGCGATCAACATATCATTTACGTATAGAAGCAAACACATAATCCCGCAACTTAAGCTCTTAAAGTATACGCATCTGTTATACTTACTTGGACTAAAACCACAAGTAATCATAAACTCATTAAATCTTCTATACCATTGTCTAAGTGATTGTTTTATCCCTTATAATGATATCTTTAGCAAACAAGTATGGTCTTTTTTTTCGAGCTCCTCACACCATTATGGCTATTCCATGTATATCATCTCTTTAAGCTCTCTATGCAAAAAAGTTATCTTTACATCCATCTGATTTAGATATAAATCAATGGTTGCACACATGCTACAAAATCCTAATAAATGTGTGCTTAATTACTAGAAAGAATATCTCATAAAGTTAACCCCCTTTCTTTGAGTAAAATCTTGTGTAATCAACCTGACTTTGAATCTCGTAAGCTCTATTTCCGGTATCCCCTCATTCACCTTATACACCCACTTGCACCCAACTAATTTCTTTTAAGGTCTCTTTACCAATATTCAAGTATTGTTCTTTCTAAGAGAACTAATCTCTTCTTCTATGACCTACTACCATTATTTCTTATTTTTACTCATTATAGCCTTACCATATGTTATAAGCTCATCAAATTCAAAAGTGCAAGCAAAATTAAAAGTATTAGCAACTAAATCTGCTTGTGTATACATGATTAGTAGGTTAATCATTCTCCTTAACTTATCTATGGCTAGCTGGTACTCTTCAAGTTCCATCTTAAGAGTCCTAGTCTTTCTTTAGGTAGACTTGAAGGAACTCGCCGGTGTTCTTAGTTCATCTTCAAGGATTTTCTTATTAAAGTGCTAATTTTGGGGCATATCAGATTTACTCTCTTGCTCTATTTCAACTCCTATTGACTTAAGTGCTGAGTCTTCCTTGGGCACAAGTTCTTTTTTCTCATTTCTTTGGTATGCTTTTAACATGGTTGTTTCATCGAACGTTACGTCACTACTTATGATACTCCTTAGTGGTGTCAAGTCTTTACACCATACCTTATTTCCTCTTACTCCTTCAAGATATCTTATTAATCCCTCTTTGATAGCTCTAGGTTCTAATTTTCCTCCTTAATGTGGACAAAGGAATAGCAACAAAAAATTATGAGGTGGTCAAAATTAGGAGAGTTGCCAGACCATTTCTATTTAGGCGTCTTAAAGTCAATTGCTGGAAATACTTCTATTGATCAAATAAGATGTAGTCACTATAGCTTCTCCCCAAAATACCTTGGACATCTTCGCATTATAAGCATAAATTTAATTCTTTCAATTAAGGTCCTATTCATCCTCTCAATTATGCTATTCTATTGTAGTGTTGATCTTACCATTCTATACCTTACAATCCCTTACTTAGCACAAAATTCATCGAAGTTTTTATTACAAAACTCGAGGTCATTATCAGTTCTTAGCCACATCACCTTTTTGCCAGTCTAATTCTCAATAAGAACTTTCTAAATCTTAAAGTCCTGCATATTATTATTTGTTCCAATCATATTGTAAACACTAAACTTTTTAAACTCCAAAAGATTAATGGAAACTTAGTGATCTTATCTCTCAAACCAAATTGGTTAAGAGACTGAAGCCAGTACATCGAATTAAGTATTATCCCACAAAAGCACAATTGACAACATTTATGTGGTTCTTAAACACGTTAGCATAGCAACTCATGAATATTCAAATGCTATCATCTAGTAGCCTCACTCTTATGTCACAACATATCTAAAGAAAAAATAATTACGTTTTGATTGCCCAAATCTTCATTTGATTTTTTTTGTCTTCCTTTAAAAAAGAAAAGAAAACCTAATCTAGATCAAGAAAATAATAAAAAAATAAAATTAAATATTGAGTAATACTATACTTTTTAAATAATATCTTAAATTTTGTATTTAAATTAATGTTTATATAATCATTAAGTAGTAAAATTGTGCAACTTACAAAATCACCCATTATTCCATTCTATTGTCCACTTATTATTTGACAAATCATTTAAGAGATAAAATTTGAGATATTATTTAAAAAGTATAGTATTATTCTTTAGTATTATATGTTATTGAAATCAGTATCTTTAAATTGATTGTTTTAGTTACTGGAAATCAATCTCATTACTGCTATAGGCTATCACATTCTGATAAATAGTATTTCAAAATATTAAAACCATTATATATCTTTGATTTTTCGAGTATATAATTTATATGCTGTTTGTTACTTAGAAATAATTCAAAATTTAATTAATTTTTATAAAATACAAAATTCAATTTACAAATGAAGAAAATTAATTGTAATATGTAAGATATATTTACTGTTGTCCACAGTCATTAGCGTTGCACTTTGTACTCTTTTATCTCTCACCAACATTTGAAATTATTTATGATTTGGTTTTTTTTTTAATTAATTGTGCTACTTAATTGACCACCAATGCGAGAAATCCTTCGATGAATTTCGTAAAATATGTTAGAAAAAAAAAAGAATTTAAATAAAATTTGTTCATTTGTGTTCTACAATGTAATTAGATACGCAGCAGTGATATTTATACATAACTACTGTGCACAAAATTAAATACCGAATGTAACAAACAAAAAGCTATAAAGGTAACGAACACAATTCATACAGTATCCCTTTTCTTATTATTGTTAAATATATTTTTATCAACATCTATAATATTAGAAAAATACATAATTATAAATTAACAATATATATGAATAAAGGGATACAACAATTGAAGAATAGGTTACTAAAAATATAACTGTTTAAGCTAAACCTGTTAATTGAACGTCACATTAGATTACAAGCTATTCATCTTCTATATGATCTAGATTGATAATTTTGGGGGCTCTCAATAAAAAATAATAAAATATTCTTAAAAGTAAGTCTAAATTAGAGAGGCACCTAACATTTATACATAATATTAGTTTTCCGTTGAACTTTCTCATAGTTAGCTTTAATGAGACTCAAAAGTTTACACTTACTACTCAATTGGATTTCTATGCAAGGAAGCTCAATTTAAAAGTGATCATTAACTTATTACTCATTTTTATAAAATAATTAATGGACTACGTATTAACTCATTTTTAAAAAATAAAAAATTCAATTAATGTTAGCCTATATTTAATAAAAAAATTCTAACATTATCCCACTTGAGTTATATTAATTGACTTTTGAGTATTTAATAAATTTAATTTTGAAAACAAGACTCTATGGTTCATAATAGAAAAATTAAGTGTTGTGTGACTACACATTTTTAAAGAAATGACTATTTGTAAGTATTATCTTAATAATCTTTTCCAGTCTATCATGATATTAATATTGGACTATAATGATCTATTTGTTAATCTCAACAACATATGACCCTTTATAATTGCAAATACTAATAATCATATTGACATGGATTATACATTAGTAGTGTAATAAGAAACCAGTGCCAACATGTGATCAAAATCTATATACATTGTTTCTTATTAGTCCTCATTACAATTTCTCAACAAAATAAAATTGTAGATGCAGTTTCTTAATTAAAATAAAATTGCCTAACTTTAACAAGTCATTTGTCACTAACAATTCACGGTGAGATGTAAAAAAAGTTACATATAATGTCCAAAAGTATAAAACTATAATTCTTAATGCACAATATCTTAAGATACCATATCATATATTCAATTCAAAATATAATATACAACAATAAAATACACAAAAATGATGATCATCATAAAGAATTAAACTTTGCAAAATGTGTAACAATAGTGAGGAATGTTTACACAACATAATAATCAAACTAAAGGAAAGTACATAAACTCCCATTGAAACAAAGAATCAAAAGAGTTAATGACATCCATATTCACAACATGTTCCTTAAATATTATAAGCCTTAAACTTTCAGTTAGAGGATTAACTAACCAAAAGAGGATTAAACTACTTGGTTTCCAAATGCTTGCAATCACTATTAATCTTATTACTATTGCAGTAGAACACGGTAGCATTATTGTCACAACAAATTCGATGGGTCGAGAGATGAAATCAATAACTTGCTACTTTGAGATCATATTTCTTAGCCAAAATAGCTTGAAAGGATTGCACTATAACAAACTACAAACTCAGTGTAGATGGTTGAGGATACAATTATGCTCTACTTGAAAGTGTGTCGTGTGTGGAGAGAGCATGTACATTTAAATTTTAATTTACATACACAAAAAATATATATATACAACGAAATATTAAATAAACATCCTATTACACTAATGAGATATTAGAAAGCTAACAATTGAAGCATGCTTTAACACAGTTCTAGTATAGGACTAGGTTAGATCCTTTGAACTAAAATGGTACCCTTGTTACTTACTGGAATTATAAAATACTTGAGGCAACTCTTACTTTAATTTTATTTCTCTCAACTCTTTCTAATATACTAGCTATTATTTTCACTTGATTACTTGACTTCACAAATGAAATGAAGCCTATTTATATAGCCATTGTGGCTTCCTAAATGTCTAATTAATATTCAATTAGTGGCCATTAGAAAGAAGCATGGAAAATCACTAAAATTAGCACATCATACTTGCAAATAAGCTTGCTATCCAGTAGCTTATTTACTTAAAATATTTGAGCTAAATTAGTGGCCATTTGATTTGTTTATGTATATGATATTAGGCTAGCTCTTACTTATTTCTAAGCATGATGAGGATAAACATATATAATCATTCCATTGGTAAATTAAATGGCCGAATGATGATGAATTTCAATGGCCAAAATGGCTATCTTATTCTTAAACTTAAGGATGAAGACTTGATTTCGTTTTATTCGGCCAAATTAATGGTCGAATTAAATTTAATATAATTAACTAATATAAAAATTCATTTAGCTAATAAAAGTAAAAGCAAACGGATCAGTGAAATTGTGCCATATGTCATGCTATTACTAATTAATGGCATGATATATGGCATTCAATAGAAAGGATCAAGTGGTAAGTTTAACTTATCGAAATCTCGAACTTAATACTTAAACCCTATGATGTCCCTGAAAGATCCAAAAATAATTATACTTTTTTGAGAATCTTTGAGTGTCTGAATATACAACTCGCGTATATTAGTTAACAGATCCCATATCTACTTACATTGGACTCTATGAGTGTCGAACTATACCCAGTGACACTAACAGTTAGACCATAAAAGGTCTTTGACATATGTGAAACCTAAATATAGTGGATCACTCACAAGACAACCGTAGAGCTCAAGTTAAAGAATCACGAATGTTACTCAATTTGAAAGGATTATCCATTGATGACTTTATGAGATGTCTATTAGACATATTCTAACTGCTAAAAATTATTCACACGAACTAAAGGCTGCCAAAAATGATTCTAACTAGCTTTTAAATCTAAGAATTATTCAATATTTAGAAAAACTTAGATATGTCATTAATTAGAAAAAGACTATAGGTGTTTTTTACAATGCCTCTTCAAAAGAGGTGGAAACATATCTGAGATGGGTTTATGGTGATTTGAGAGTCAAATCACATATCATGACCTTTATGTCTACTGATTTTCAGTGGTAGCATATGCGCATAGATAGTACAGGTAATATTATGCTCCATTTTGAAAGAGTTGTTTGATATATCTAATTCACAGAGTAAGTGCAAAGACTATGGAAAGTGTTTTCAATTAGTGAGTAATTGTAGAGACAATAAAAAGTGTTTTCATTACTGTAAGGTTAGACATTAGAAACATTACGTCTAAAGTACCTTGCTACAAATAGACAAACCCTTTAGGAATTTGTTTACCTATCATTAACATTTTATTAGCATTTGATACTAGTACTGGTTGCGTATTAGATACTCTTGATACTTCTCATATCTACAACGTATAGGGTCTTAGAGATGTTAGATAGTTATAGCGTAGAGAAATACAACTTCGTATTGAAAATAGAGATTTCTTATAGGTCAAGGTTGTTAGACATTTTGAGTTATTTCTCCATTGTGATAGATCTATAATGTTGTATAATTGCTATTTTATGATGAACATCATCTGATAGATTATATCCTTTTCCTGTGTTGAACAATGTAAGTTTTTATGAATATATTAGGAATGGTTCCTTATATTTATATGATATTGATATGTTTTGTTAGCTAAATTTAAATTTATGAATGGCCATTATATTTCAGATATAGCAGAAAATGTCTTAAATGCACAATAGAACAGAGAAAGTAATTCAAGAACTTTGAATAATACTAAATTACGGTATATGAGACTAGGTTATATAGGTATAAGACGCCTAATCCATTTGGTTAGGGATTATTAGATACTTGATCTTACCATAAAACCCTATTCAGATTGTGAATCTTATATATAGTGAGGTATACAGTTCAATATATCATACTACCATGGATGGGTTTTTGTACTTTGTGGTCTTTATTGATGATTTTTCATGATACAAATATGTGTTTATAAAGAAACATAAGTCGAAAATTAAATGTTCAAAGAGTTTTGACTAGAGTAGAGAAACAAATTGGTATGTTTATTAGATGCCCTTCGATGATATTTAGGTGATCAATACATGAGTAATGAATTCAATAATTATTTGAAGGATAATAGGATTCTCGCTAAGTATCATCCTGTAGATACTTCTCAACGCAATAGTGTCTCAATGAGGGAGGAATCATATTTTATTGGATGTGGTCCAATCGATGATCAGTTTTATTGACCTTTTAAAATATTTATGAGGTAATGTTCTAGAAACTACTACTTACTTGTTGAACAGAGTTTCCTCAAAGGTTGTTCCTACTACTTTGCATAAGATATGGACTAAGAGAAAACTAAGTCTTAAGTATGTTAAGATAGGATTGTCCTACTTAAGTAAAAGTTATACAATAGAATAAACTTGCATCTAAAGGGTATAAGTAACAATTCATTGGATATCCCAAACATTATATGGGATATCAGTTCTATGATCTAGAGAAAAAAAATATGTTCATTGTTCATAATGCCACTTTCTTATAAAAACAACTTCTCAATAGTCATAGGGATTGTAGAATGATTGAACTTGATGAAGTTAATCAAAATATTTTTAAACTATTGATGGAACCTCGGGCTCAATCAAGTGAGATACCTTTGACATACCTTTATTTAAGGTTGGAAAGAATGTCAAGGCCGCCTGTAAAGTATGGTATAACACGTAAAAATGCCATTGAGGTTTTCTTAGTTGAAGAAAAGGTTCCTTTGACTTTATAGAGATGAGATGTTAGACATTGATTCAGGAAATGACATAGGCGCAATGGCAAGGTTGAGATCTTTAAAGCCCGATTGGTTGTAAAAGGTTATACCCAGTGATCTATGATCGATTATAAAGAAATCTTTTCACTAGTAACCATACTAAAGTCGATAGAGGTAAAGACAATTTTCTTGAATAAATATCTCGAGAAAGAGATATTTATGAAGTAGCTTAAAGGTTTTAAATCTAGCCTAACTTCTTAGCTAGTATATAAATTAAAAAAGTCCATTTATAGACTTAAATAAGCTTTCAGAAGCTGTAATGTTTGTTTTAATAAAGTAATTAGAGGGTATGATTTCATAAAAAATGAAGAGGAATCATATATGTATAGAAAGTTTAGCAGAAGCAAGATTATTTTTCTTGTTCCTTACGTGGATGACATACTTATTATAGAAAATGATATTGGTATGTTATAGTCTATCAAGAGTTATCTAAGTAAAAAATTTTTCATTAATGATTTGAGAAAGGGCTTTTGTATACTAGGTATAAAGTTTTATAGGGATATAGCTAAGAGGCTAATAGGACTCTTCCATTTCGTGTACATATAAAGTTTTCTAGAAAGGTATAACTTTAATAACTGTAAGAGTTAATGTATCTTTCAAACATGGTATCTATTTATATAATAGAATATCTCCTCGGACAGATGATGAAGGGGTTAGAATGTTTAAGATATTAATGTTTAAGATATCATATGCATCAGCTGTAAATAGCTTGATGTATGCCATATTTTTTATGAGACCTAACATCAGTATGGTTGTAAGTGTTACAAGTTAGTATCAGTTTGATCCAGGTAGTGACCATAGGATGGCTGTGAAATATATCCTAAAATTCCTTAAGGGTACGAAAGATAAGTTTCTGATTTATAGAGAGAGACTTACAAGTAAAAGAATACACTGATTCAGACTTTCAGCCTGATCAAGATGATAAAAAGTCTACATTTGAATATTTTTTCTTTTCAATGGTGTCACAAAAAGTTTTAAGAGTGTCAAGAAAATGTCTACAACTGATTTTACCATAAAGGCAGAATATGTTGCAGCTTCAGAAGCTATAAAGGAGGCATTGTGGATATGGAAATTTGTCGTAGAGCTCAGAATAGTCCTAAGTTTAGTAGATCCTATCTTGCTATTTTACAACAATAACGGGTCAATTGCTTAAGTTAGGGAGTCAAAGGTACACTAAAAGTCTAAGAAAATAGAGATTAAGTATAATATAATTACAAAACTCTTAGTTAGTGGAAATGTAATAGTTTCCAAAGTAGGTTCTATAGATAATGTAACAAACCCACTTACTAAGGCCTTAACTCCTAGGGTGTTTGATATTTACGCGATATTCAAATTATTGTATGAATATTTTTTATTTAATATTTATGCAATATACATTGCAAATAAATTGTTAATAATTAATTATATAGTGATAAGTTCATTACTTTCCAAACATTATAGATCTAAAAGATTTAAATTAGTGCTAAGAGTTAGCATTCTAAGGAGTTAGAACATTGTTCGAAATAGGGATAAAGACCTAGGAATATATTAATAATGACAAAGTTGCAAAGAGTTACAAATGATACTAGGAAATGTCAATTATGTTCTTGAGAATATCATTCCTGATCTATGGTTACCGACACAAGTCAATTGGTGTTCCTTTCAAATTAATGTATGTCTATATCTAGATTATTTGGATAGTTAGTGTTTACGCTCAAAATATAATGCAACTATCGTAGTATAGATTGAGGTATCGATCCCACGAGGAAGCTTTTTGCAAAATAGGTTGATGAAGTAAAATATTAAAGCAATAGCAAATGATAAAATTAATTAATTGATTTGAGTAGATGAGATAGAATTGTCTATGAATTAAGAAAAATGTCTTATGATGATTTAAGTAAGGCTATGAGAATTATAATTATACTTTATAAATCTACTCTATACTTTAATTTGATGTATATAACTCAATTGATAGTTTTACATCTAAACAATCAATCGAAAGATATGTAAAATATAGCACATTTGATAGCACATACATTTGATATGAATAAACTCTTTTGCAAATATTAACACAAATCATGTTTATTTATACAAGTTATCTAAGATCGACAATATATCATTTTTACAATATTGCAGTAAAAGATCAACTTGAATATTAAACATTTATTGCCCCTTACATGTTATCCAAGATCGGCAATATATCAATTTAACAATATTGCACTACAAGATTAACATATAAAACAATGTAACCAATAAAAATTATATTTCAACAAGAATCACATAAAAAAAGCGAATATATATGAGACATGAGAATTATAACCTCTAGATTATAGAAAATAAAATAGATAAGAGTTTAATCAAAACCAAACTTATAAATATTTGTAGCTCTTGACAACGAATCAAAGCATAGGAGTAGATTTATTACACACAAAAGTTCATCTCTTAGCCTTGCCAATAACTCTAGCCTAGATTACAATGCATGTTAATAAAAATAAAATAAGATAGAATTATCTAATGTTGAAAACGTCCTAAGAGTGTCCTTATATAGGCAATGAATGGAAATATGTCATGTGTGACATCAATCTTCAATAATTTTAGGCCAACAACTCATTCACCCACTTGTAGTACATTTTTGATTATATAAATGACTGATGTAGCCTCTATGGCCGACATCAAAGTTGTATAATTTTGTCTCTTCTTTCCATAGGCATTAAATTCATACAAATTGGATGAGTATCCAATGTGACATGAGCAAAATGCCAAAGATATATTAGATTTCGACCAACAACACTTTTACCCATTTGCAATGCAATTTGGTCCATGATAATAGTTGTTGATAATTAAGTGAGTATTTCACAGCTTCAAGAATTATACCAATTGAGTGCGTATTTTGTGAGATACGGTCCAAATATATGAGTTGGGTCAAGCTGGGCAGAAGTTATAGCTTGATTCTATTGTATCTCAATTTTTGGCCCATAACATGTTGGGTTTGGCTTTTCAACTATTCTTCATGTTTGTGTAAGATTGAGTTATGTTGCTCAGGTTCAAGAATTTCTTCATTTCAATTTCTACATTGAGAGTTATGTCTATTTAACCTAAATCTGTGCAAATAACATTCATCAATCGCAATTTAAGGAGAACACTTTATTTCAAGCTAAAAGTACAAAAATGCTAAAATTAGTGATATTAAATGGTGACTGAATCTTTTAATAAATATGCATTTTCGTGTGTTCATCACATCCCTCAACCAACTTATTGCTAGTCTCTAGCAATTCAAGCGTAAATAGAATATGCAAAACTACTTAAGCATTTCAAACAAAAAGTCAGTTCAAGATCACTGTTGCTATTATGGTTTTTTCAATTATAACTTTAAAAAATTGTGTGTGTGTGAACTAAGCCATAACCATCTTACCACAAACCATAATAGATATAGCCTTGAGAATTTCTCTAAGTAAAAGGCTCAACTTTATATCCTCATAAGTATATAACTGTTTAAAGGGTGAGGATTTCTCTTATGGAGTTAGAAATCAATTAAGCACTAAAAAAAAAGTCAATTTTAAGGACAGACATATAAATTAACATTGATCAAAATATAGAAAAATTAATTGTTTAGAAATCAATTATTCTTAACATGTACTAGATTTAGGACTTCAATTGTCTTGTAGGAATAATACCAATATAGCTTGGTGAGAAAACTGTCTTACAAACAATTTATCTTCTAAAATTGAATAAAGACTTTATTAAACTAAATTGATTCTCAATTTTTTTTGGTATTTTGCTTTTTGTTTTTTGTTTTTGTTTTTTTTTTTTTTGTTTTTTTTATATTTTTAAAGAATAGAAGTAAGCATTACAAAGGTTTCTCACCAAATGATATTATACACAAATACAACCAACTTATTTTGTAATTTAAATAATATCAATCTAAACAAAAATTAACCAATTCAAAGGATTAATGAAGGTTCATAAGTTGTTTTCTTAACCTTTCCACTTACTCACAAAAGATATGTGAGATTAGAAAAATATATACTTAAACATGAGAATTCTCTTAGTGATATAAATTGAATCATCCGTCTTACCATAAGGCTTAGCATTGTGCTTAAAAATAATTTAAAAGTTATTCTTTAGTAACCTAAATAGAAACAGTGACTCAACCTAAACAATTTTGAATTCATATCTAGGCAGAAAAGCAAATTCCTTTATACAAGAATTACGAAGACTACAAGCAATAAACAACAATACATGAAATATAAAACAAAACAAAAAATATTAGTTAAAATATGTTTCAGAAGCTAGAACTAAAACTCCTTACTCTGCTATTCTAATTTGATCTAGAATGCATCTCAAAAGTTCAAGAATGAACTTTTTACTATGCCAATTTAATTAAATGTCGGACAAAAAAAAATTTGTTTTTTTGAAAATGTAAAATGGAACTTATGTCTACTATCCTCCCCCAAACCAGATGAAACATTATCCTCAATGTTTAAATAGAAAGAGATAAAATATAGGAGATATTACCTAAAATACCAGTTATTTGAAAGAAACAAACCTGAGAGACACTTAAGTAAATATAAACTTAAATGATGATGCTGATAAATAATTAAAACAAAGAAAAACACTTGTATTTACAAGTAGTTGTGATTGTGGCTCACATCTTCCTTTGGTTTCACATCTAGTAACAGCTTAAACGCCCTCTATGAATCGGGGATAAGCTTTCCATCAAATTTTCTTATAAACTGGCAAACACAGTTTTTTAGAGTCAGATTCCCGAGACTAACCGTTGATGTTATTTTTTTAATTTATTCTATAAATCAAAAAATTCACGTTGTACGAGCCCACAATAATGCGTCTCAAGAGTTTATAGGATATCATCTAAAGACTCCTTACTCAGTCCATTATTAATGAACTGCATTTTGTCTTCTCGATTTCTATATACAAATCCTAAAGAACGACAACTCTGGTTATAATTCCATCGAGCACATTTATGACAGACTTGTAACCTCTTTGCTCATCGTCTTTTGACATAAGAGCTTCTTTAAAGAACAGGCATATGAGAAATAAAATCATTTGTAAACTCACCAGATAATTAAACTTTAGCTTCAATTAACCAACGAAGATCCACAGGGATATTACTCAACATCAATAGCCTTAGTCTTTTACACCATGTTTTGTAAATCTTAAGTAGACCATTTTACGGTAATGAAGGAAAATATTTTTTAAGTTTGGCAAGAATGCGATCCATTTTAAAAGAAAGAGAAGAGATGAATGCATAGTTTAAGAGATAGATTTTAAGGAATTAAGAAATCGACTTTAATAGTCACGGAGTACTGTATCCGCCATTTGACTGGGAAATAAAATTACATTGAAGAAAATAAAAGAAAAAAGAAGAAAATAAAATAAAATAAAATGTGAAAGAAAATAAAATAAAAAATAAAAAGTCAAAAGATAAAATATGGTAGAGATAGATTGAACCTGATCAAGCATAACAGATAGGATCCACAAGAGGGATATCGTCTAGGTACATAGAGTGGTATACCTTTTTCATATAGCTTTTCAGCCACTGTCCATTCACTTTGAAAGTTTTCCTATTAAGGGGTCCTCAATTTCGATAGCACCATTAGAAAAAACATGCCTTACCATAAATTGACCAGTCCATCGAGATCTCAACTTTTCAGGGTGTAAATGCAATCGAGAATCATAAAGATAGCTCGAAGTGTTTCCTAGAGATCTATTTTTCATGAGCTGCTTTCATTTTAGCTTTATAAATTCTAGAGTTGTCATATGCGTCATTTCGTAGCTCTTCTATTTCTGACAATTGTAACTTTCTCTGAAGGCTTGCAGCACTCAAATCAAAGTTAAGGGCTTTGACAGCCCACTAAGCTTTATGAGATTTTCTGAAACAAAAACGTGTTCCTTGATCACTAATGATGACATGTGGTATCTCGAGGTTTAATAGTTTTGGTTTCTCCCTTTCTCGTGGAAACTCTTCAATACCTGGCTTCCAAATTCAAGTCCCTTTATCCTGTGAGTCAGAAATACTAAATACATTAGTTGTTTCATCAGAATAATACAATTCTTTAAAATCAAAATCCTTGAGGTTTTCTAAAGAATTAGAGCCATGATTTTTGTAAGCCTCCACCGTTACAAATGTGTCTATCATATATGAATGATAGCATTCGTCTTCTTCTCGTGGTTGTTTGCCAATATTGAAAATGTTCACTTCAAGAGTCATATTCCCACAAGATAATTTCATAAGACCATTTCTACAATTAATAAGAGCATTAGCAATGGCAATAAAAGGTCTCCCCAAAATAAGAGGAATATTTTACTCTATGTTAACAGCAGAATGAGTATCTAAAACAAAAAAATCAACAGGGTAGTAAAATTTATCAATTTACAACAAAATATCTTCTATTATCCTCCATGGTTTCTTGATTGATCGGTCAGCTAATTGTGAGACTACAAATGTTGGTTTAATCTCACTAAGTCCCAATTGCAAGTAAATAGAATAAGGCATTAAATTTACACTTGCTCCTAAGTCCAACAAAGCATGACCAAACTCATGTGTCCTAATTTGGCATGAGATTGTAGGACATCTGAGTCTTTATAATTGGGTGGTGTTTTTTGTTCAATCACTGCACTTACCTGTTCTGCCAAAAATGCAATTTTCTTTACATGGTGTTTTCTTTTGATAATGCATAGATCCTTAATGACTTTGGCATAAGTTGAAACCTGCTTAATCAAATGTAACAAATGAAGATTAATCTTAACTTGTTTCAAATGTTCCAAAATTTCACCTTGAATTTCTGAATTTTTCCCAATCGGTCGAAGAGCTTGAGGAAAAGGCACTGGGATTGAAAATTTATTTTCGGGCTCTTTTTCCACTGTGGCCTCTATTTCAACGGGGGCATCTTTACTACTTATTGATGTGTTAGTTAGAGAAGTAGGCTCACTCACAATCTTACCACTTCGAGTAGTAATGGCATTGAATTCTTTGAGATTTTATGCATCAGAAGTAGAAATTTGTGCCATGAATTGTCCTTTTGGATTATATTGAAGTTAAGATGCAAACTTACATCGCTCTTGTACAGTTAAGGCACTAGTCATCTTTGTGATAGGACTCTAGATTTCTTTATTTTCGTCTATCACCTGTGTAAGAACTGTTTTAAATTTTGATTAGTCTTACTTTGTGCCTCCATAAATGCTTGTAATGTATCCTCTAAAGGACTCATAGTTGGTCATGCATTATATTGAAGTGTAACATAAGGCTTGGGTGCTTATTGTTCTTGTTTCCCATGGCTGTTGGCTTGTTGGTCAGATTTTCAACTAAAGTTTTGGTAGTTTCTCCAGCTAGGATTATAAGTTTCAGAGTAGGGTAAATAAGGCTCCTTGTACATCCCTGGAGAATTATATTGTTCCTCATATATCCCTCTAATTTCACTATAAGTGGAGCAATCCTAAACTAAGTATTCCACTATTCCACAGATAAAATAGACATTGTGTGACTCAACCTTAACAACTGTGTGGGTAACCCTTTTATCTTTGGTTTTCAAGGCCTCTAACTCCCTAGTTAAAACCTATAATTGGGCTTTGAAGTTATCCTCTTTCCTAAGATGGAAAACTCCATTGGGTCATGACCTATTTGTGCTTTTAGTAATGCTAGGTCCAGTCTATGTATGAGCTTTTTCGGCTAAGTCATTAAGAAATTCTATGGCTTCCTCGGGATCTTTGTGAAGGAACTCCCCATTACACATCATCTCAACAAATTGGCGCTCTTTAATTGTGATTCCCTCATGAAAATAGCTAGCCAAGCGCCAATTTTCATACCCATGGTAAGGGCACAGATTTAACAACCCTTTAAACCTTTCCCATGCTTGATATAAAGTTTCACTGTCTTTTTTAGAGAAGGAAGAAATTTGTATTTTCAGGCCATTAGATTTGTATTGTCGGAAGTATTTATTGAAAAATGCTCGAGTCATTTCTGTTCAAGTTCTTATAGACCTCGGCCTCAAAGAGTATAGCCAACTCTTTACTTTGTCTTTTAAAGAAAAAGGAAAAAATTTAAGCCTAACAGTGTCTATGGCTTCAAGTTGGCTATGAAAGGTGGCAATTACCTCTTCAAATTTCCTAACATGTACATAAAAATTTTCACTATCTAGACCATGAAAAGTAGGCAGAAGTTGTATCATTTCAGGTTTAAAATTCGAATGTGGTGTATTAGGTGGAAATTTAATGAATGATGGTGTGGCTGTGCGAGTAGAATGCAAGTAATCTTTTAGAGTGCTAATGGGGTTATCTTCGTGTTGGCTTATTGTGTTGGAATTACAAGATGAACTAGATGATGAATTCTCTTCCCCTACAAATTGTGGTGATGGTTCTAGTTCTACTTCTCTCACGAATCTTCCTCGTTTACCTTTAAGTCGATGCATACATCCTAACAATTTTTTTTTGTTTTTTACTCTTTTTTTTATGAAAGAAATGCTCAAGAAAAATTAAAAAGTAAAATAAAACACAACAAGAAATAAAAATGAGTTAGGTGGTAAGACCAACCATAAAATATAAATACAATAAATGAACAAAAGATAATAAACTGTAAAGTATAATAAAAAAAATAAAATAAAATAAAGTACAATAAATAAAGGAAAAAAAATACAAAGTACAATAAATAAATAAAAGGAAAAAATAAAGTACAGTGAATAAAAAAAAGGTACAATAAGCAAATATATAAAAAGTTAGGCGATAGAACCGGCCATTAAAATAAAATAAAAATGTAACATATTAACTAAAGAAAATAAAGTACAATAAATAAATAAAAGAAAATAAAGTGCAATAAATAAATAAAATACAATAAATAAACTAAAGTGCAATAAATAAATAAAGTGCAATAAATAATAAAAACAATAAACTAAGTTAAGTGGTAGAATCAACTAATAAAATAAAATAAAATACGATAAATTAACTTAAAAAAATAAGTTGCAATAAATAAATAAAAGATAATAAACTGTAAATTACAATAAATAAAATAAAATAAAAGAAAGTACAATAAATAAAGGAAAAAAAATACAAAGTACAATAAATAAATAAAAAGAAAATAATAACGTACAGTGAATAAAAAAAAAGGTACAATAAGTAAATATATAAAAAGTTAGGCGATAGAACTGGCCATTAAAATAAAATAAAAATGTAACATATTAACTAAAGAAAATAAAGTACAATAAATAAATAAAAGAAAATAAAGTGCAATAAATAAATAAAATACAATAAATAAACTAAAGTGCAATAAATAAATAAAGTACAATAAATAATAAAAACAATAAACTAAGTTAAGTGGTAGAATCAACCAATAAAATAAAATAAAATACGATAAATTAACTTAAAAAAATAAGGTGCAATAAATAAATATAAAAAAATAAAGTACGAAGTACAATAAATAAATAAGCTAAGTTAGGCGGTAAAACCAGCCATTAAGATAATATAAAATATAACAAATTAACTAAAGAAAAAAAATAATCAATTTATAGAACCAACCATAAAACTAAAGCTTTACAAAGAAAAAAATGTACAAAGTTACCGCTTTAGTATTGATAAACGCAACCGTCTTTCGCTTAGTGTGCCTCCCCGACAACAGTGTTAAATTTTATTTAAACTCAAAATATAACATGGCTATCGCAGTATAGATTGAGGTGTCCATCCCACGAGGAAGCTTTAGGCAAAATAGGTTGGTGAAGTAAAATATTAAAGCAGTAGCAAAGGATAAAATTAATTAATTGATCTAAATAGAAGAGATAGAATTGTATATGAATTAAGGAAAATGTCTTATGATGATTTAAGCAAGACTTTGATAATTATAATTATGATTTATCATTCTACTCTACACTTTGATTCAACGTTTATAGCTCAATTGATAGTTTTACATCTAAACAATTAATAGGAAGATATGTAAAATATAGCACATTTGATAGCACATGCATTTGATATGACTAAACTCTTTTGCAAATATTAACACAAATCATGTTTATTTATACAAGTTATCTAAGATTAACAATATATCATTTTGACAATATTGCAGTAAAAGATCAACTTGAATATCAAACATTTATTACCTTTACATGTTATCCAAGATCGACAACATATCAATTTAACAATATTGCAGTGAAAAATTAACATATAAAACAATGTAACCAATAACAATTATAATTCAAAAAGAATCACATAAGAAAAGCATGACTAAACATATATGAGACATGAGAATTATACCCTTTGGATTATAGAAAATAAAATAGATAAGAGTTTAATCAAAACCAAACTTACAAACGTTTGTAGCTCTTGACAACAAATCAAAGCATAGGAGTAGATTTATTACATATACAATTTCATCTCTTAGCCTTGTCAAGAACTCTAGCCTAGATTACAATGCATGTTAATAAGAAAAGAAATAAGAGAGAACTATCTAATGTAGAAAATGTAGTGTTTTTATATAGGCAATGAATGAAAATATGTCACGTGTGACATCAATCATCAATAATTTTAGGCCAACAACTCGTTCACCCATTTGCAGCATATTTTTTATAATATAAATGACCGATGTAGCCTCTGTGGCCGACATCAAAGTTGTAGCATTTTGTCTCTTCTTTCCATAGGCACCATATTCATACAAATTGGATGAGTATCCAATGCAATATGAGCAAAATTCAAAGATACATAAGATTTCGGCCAACAACCCTTTTACCCACTTGCAATGCAATTTGGTCTATGAAAACGGCTTATTTGGACTTTACCAAACATAATAGTTGTTGATAATTAAGTCAGTATTTCACAGCTTCAAGAATTATACCAATTGAGTATTTATTTTGTGAGATACGGTTCAAATATATGAGTTGGGTCAAGCTGGGCAGAAGTTGTAGCCCGATTCTATTGTATCTCAATTTTTGGCCCATAACATGTTGGGTTTGGCTTTTCAACTATTCTTTAAGTTTGTGTAAGATTGAGTCATATTGCTCTAGGTTCAAGAATTTCTTCATTTTAATTTCTACATTGAGAGTTATGTCCATTTAACATAAATCTGTGTAAATAACATTCATTAATCGCAACTTAAAGATAACACTTTATTTCAAGCTAAAAGTACAAAAATGCTAAAATTAGTAACATTAAATGGTGACTGAATCTCTTAATAAATATGCATTTTCATGTGTTCATCAGTTAGTCTTAGTAGATCGTGAGCATTGTAGAAGCTAGTATAGGCATGTAGGTATTCAGTAAGGACTGGGCGATGAACAGATTCACAATGACCTTCAATAGATATCCCATAGAACTATCAATAGTGTACCCGTGGAGCCCTAGGATAGCAAACAAGGTCTAATAGTTCAATCTAAAAAATTTCAAAAAGCTAGATTTATTTCAATATCTCTTAGAAGCACACTTATCAAGGTTTAAGTGTCAAAACCTATATTTTATTAATTAAATTTGTTAATTAATAAAATCTTAACACTTGATACTATGAATAAAAAAGTAAGTGGACTTTGGTTCTATATATGAAAAAAATAAGTAGACACTTGTTTTCATGCATAAAAAAGGGATGGACACTTTGTATTATGTAGAAAAGTGAGTAGTAACTAGACTTTATATGCATGGAAAAGGTAATGGACAAGTTACCTTTATTCATAGCATTTGTGAGACAAGTGCTTTTTGCATGGATACTTATTGGATGCTTGTTCTTGTGCAAAGAAAATAAATTAAACAAATAAAGGAATTTATTTGTTAAGGGAAATGTGCAAGATTAAGTCATAGTGTGTTGAACCAAGTGAGGAGTTCATTTTGGGGTAATGGTGTGTCTATATTCAGCCAAGTGAGAAACAAAAATACAAGAGTTGTGTTTTGGCTTTTTGCCACTTAATATCATTAGGCCATTTGAAGAGAAAATAAGCAAGTATTGTTATTTTCCTGTAAGTCCCATTTTTAGTCAAATTGAGATAGATTGAAGGAAGAGTTGCTTGAATAATGCAGTTCTAAAATTAGGCTACCATTCTAGATTCTTAAATCCCACTAGTGTTGTGGACTATAATTGTTCACGAATCTACTTCAAGGTGAGGCACACAAATCAATTCTACATTAAAAGTCTTTGAGGGTAAGTTTTTGTTTATATAATTCATTTACATTCGATATGTGTTTATTGAATAGGAAATTAGATTTCCATTCTGCTGCGTATATGTATATTTGCTATGTATTTAATATTTAATGAACATTATCACATGTATATGATATGATATTTTTATATCTTAAAATTAAGTGCAAGTATACACTATTATATGCAAGTAATAAAGAGACTCAATAAGTCGGATGTCGAACCCACAGGGATAATTTCTTCTTTTTAACTAATTACTAAAATTATGTCTCCCTAGTAATTATTCCGAAAAATAAAAATCTAAGAATGAAGGTAGAAAATATAAAAGTAAATTAGGTGATAGTAATATAGAAAAACCTAGGATTAATACTATCCCTCAATATGTTTTCTAATGATTAATCTCTAATATTTAACTCCCTTAGTTTTTGTTATTGATCAAGACACTAATGTATTCACAAGCCTCTTCCAAGGTCATACAAGTATACCTTAATTTACCAAATACCTATATTCTTATGGTACTTGTAATAAATTAAGATTCATTAAGATTAAGTTTTATTAAACATACATGCCAATTAGGTATATTCCTATCCTGAATTGAAACTTGTATATGCAACATTGAATGTTACTCTACAATCATGCATCAAATTACATAGGTCTAAATATTATGATTCCTCTTCCGCGTTTATCAACAATATTACCAACTCATTCACCATATATTGGCTAGATATATTGAAGCATTACGAACAAGTAATTTAAATATCAAAGAACTAAGTTTATTAAATATTAAAAAGATATAGCAATTAAGCACACATATTGAGTTCAAGTATTAACCCTAGAAAATAAATTTAGTTCATGGCTATAAGATAACAGCAGTAAAAATAATAATAAATCATAATAGAATCAATAGCAAACCAATATAGACGTCGAATTACTCTTAATTGTGATGCCTAAGATACTCTTGATGCCGAAGAACACCTTGAATCTCTCTCTAAAGTTGCTTCAATTAAACTCCTATTGCTCTCCAAGACTCATGCTCTGTACTCTTGGTGTTCTTGAATGTGTCTTGGGGTCTCTAGGATGATTCTTAAAGGCTGGGAACGAGTGGCTTTTTATAGTGATTGATATGAGCTTGAAAATCTTAATTCTTGTTGGACTAGGACTCGCACTACCGCTGGGGCGCTATGCAATTATCGCTAGGGTGACGTGTGAAAAAGACTTCACCGCCGGAGCGGTAGGATGTTAGCGCTGGGGTGCTGAACTCATTCTTTAAATTTCATTCAAGTCCCTATAAATAACAATAATGCACATAAATGGTCATCTATTATAATAAAATAATAAAATATCAAAATAAAAATATCAAAAAATATATGACAAATTTACCCTTATTAGTATACACCCAATATATGCACTTCAATAGTTTTTAGCATTTCCTTCATTCTAGTTTCACTCTCATTTTCTTGATATTCTTACTTTTCTTGTAAGTGTAGGAGTTGGGCTTTCTATAATTTCCATCTCCGATTTTGGTATTTAACTTTTTAAGGGCAACAAGATGAATAGATTTACTCTTTTCTCTTTTCAGGTTTTCTTGCTTAGCCATGAACATAGTGATTAGGTCATTCACATCTTAAGACTGATTCTAGGTGTTGCTAGCAATCTTGATTTGGCTGAATAAAAATAAGAGAGTGTTGAGAGTTTAATGTACAATGAACCAAGGAAGGGGAATGTCTTGTGCCCTCAGTATAGTTTGCATGTGCACCATCATCAAAATGAATTCTTGTACCCCTTTTCATTATAATATCTCATCTTTATCAACACATCCATTGAATACCCAGCTTTGGTATAAAGCGATAAAAAAACCTTAAGGTGACCCGATTTTAATCCTATTAGAAATATTTTTTATGGTGCGCGTGAGAGGTATTAGACCTAATTTGGTAATGTGACAGTTGATTGGGGAGTCGGATGATCATGGAATATTTTTAGAATTTGTTTTCTATTGGCTTGGAAAAGGAAATTTTAGTTTAATACATGGATTCAATATAAGTGTTATGCATTGAACAAGTATTTGTTAAAAAACACACTCAATAAGAGACAAGTTAATGAATTGCCAAGTTGGAAGCCTAATTTAGTTCCCTTGACTTTTTAACTAAATAATATAAAGGAACCAATTAAATACTTTTCTAACCAATGGCATTTTTAAAATTTAGAATTAATTGATGGGCAAATTAGACTTTTAAAATAGCACAATAAAAAGAAGAAGTGTGTAGAAATTTGGATGAAATGAAAAGCATATCATTTTAGCATAAGGAATGAGAAATTTGGCCATAAGGGGTGAGAGCTCCAATAGTAAAATTCAAAGCTTTCCATGATCGTCCATGCATCATCAAGCTAAAATCAAGCTAAATGCAAGTTCGTAAAACCAATTGAAGCTTGCACTAGTGAAAAACTCAAGGAAAGAAGGTAAGAAACCCTAATTGAAAGAGTGATGTTTGAAGTATGAAAAAATTATTCTAATTGAATGTTATTAGGGCATTAGAATCAAATTGACGTGATTTGAATACCATTGGAACAATAAATTGAGAAAAGAAATGTGTTGGGTGAAAAGTACAATTTCAGTCACTTTAGGAATTTTAGGGTTTGAGTGGTGTTTTGGTTCAATTGTTGTGTATGAATGATTCATTGTGTCAATTGGATGTATATGGATGATGAAAAATCAAGAATGAAGTAAAGGGGACATAATTGTCCATTCCTGATGGGATGAAGGTCAATTATGTCCAACTAAATTATTAGAGTATTAAGCAATTTTGTGACTTCAAATAGTAAATTAAAGAAAATTGAATGACTATGAAAATGAAAATAGAAATTGGAGTCCATCTAGATGTTGTACGCCAATTAAGGTGCTTACTAGCTTAGGTGTAATTTCAGCATTAGTAAAGTTTATAAATGTTAATTGTGACATATAGGTGAAGGAAACTGAGAACAGTAAAAGAAGAAAAATGTTCGAAGAAGAATTGAGCTTGGAGCATTTGGTGAGTGAAAATCTATAATTATTTATCTTTCGTTTAAAACATTTCAATATATTGGAATTTTATATTTTATGTGATTTTAATTGTATAAGTATAACTTACAGCTTTTGGTATACTATTATAATTACAAATTTCTACGTTCAGTGAGAAACAGTTTTTAAAGTTATTAAATTAGTTTTCAATGGCCATTGGTACACTCAGATTTAAAGTGTGGTGATAGTTAGAATTCAACTGATATATCCCGTACGCATGGGTAAGTATTGACGGGTGTGTCACTAACTCCAGGAAGTCGGGTTGTCGAGTTATGTGAGTCACTTTATGTGTACGGGGTATTGTCTTGCTCTATTTAAGAGATTTTGAATTTTGCTGTATAACCAATTGGATGTCTTTAGATGCCACAGTAGGTGCTACTAGCTTAGATGCCCTATGACCTACTCACGTTGTTCGGTGCTAGTTTAGTCACTATATAAGTATAGAGTTTAGGCTTACCATTTGGTGCAGTTTAGAAAGAAAATGATCGAGCGAGAATTTTAGTAGATTTTAAGTTATCAAACACAAATCATTGCATTTAAATATGTACATTTTAGTTACTATATTTTTAGAGATTCTAGCAATTGCTTATAGAAATTATTGATAAAAATTGGTCGGTAGGATTTTATCTATATATGATGTTTAGAAACAGTTTTACAGTTTTATAATAGCTTGAGAAGCATACTTTAAGTAGTATGCAGAATTTAATATTTATAAAGAATCTTACTTATTTTATTGAAAATTATAAAAGCACTCATTGACCTTATTTAGCTTACCCGTTTTGTATTTTATATTTTCTAAAACATTTCCCAGGTGTAGGCCTCGGTACGCAGGTTACTAGTTCTCCTACATCAGATTAGTGAGCCAAGTTAGACAATCATTTTGTAAATGTAAATATGTTGAATAGCACTTTTTTATTTTTTGCATACTAGTATAGATTTTGTGCATCTTGTAAACATATTTTGAACAATAAAGAAATGGTTTCTATAATATAGTGGCAGTTTTCACTTTTCATTAGTATGTTAGTTTTCTTATAATTTAATGTTTTTTTTGAATTGGAATGAAATTGTCGTGTTAAGTTTGGATTTAATTTTCGAAGAATTAAGGTCTTATTTAGAAATTGAGAAAAGTATTCGAAACAGAAGTGTGGTTTAATTGCTGGTTTTATTTTTGAGTTTTCAGAAAAACAAAAAAAATGCTATCTTTTGTTTTTTTTTAAAGTTGGCAAAATTTCTTCATTGATATTTCAAGATTTAGTTAGTGTTAGCAAGAACTAAAAAGGATTTGCCACATGAAATTTCTTAGCTTTAATAGTTAGACTCTCAGGAACTTTAGTTAGGGTGCCTGGCGGGGCCTATTGAGATCTACAGTAAAAGGTTCTAGGGTGGGTCCTGTCAGAGTGGTATTAAAGCTTGGTTTTTTAAGTTTTTAGTTAAAAAGTTTATTTTCAAAACAAGATTCTCGAAATTGTATGCATTTTCTAAGTTTATTAAATTTAATTTCATGCACTAGATAACTGTTTTCATTATTAAAATTCATTGAAAATATGCATCGTCGAAACTAGCCATGTGTTAAGAGAGCAGTTGTGGAGGCTCTTACATCTGAAGAGAAGCATGTGAATGAGTTAGTAAATGTTCCCATGCATTCGACCCCTTTAGAGTCATTTTAGCCTGCCGAGCTAGAGGGTGGGAGCATAAATGTAGCTAAGATTGCCTAAATGCTAGCTATAGCAATTTAGCAGCCAAGAGAGGCGGGAATGTTTATTGAGCATACCAAGAAACTGAGTGCTAAACCTTATGATGGCACAGGAGACCTTGAGAGAGCCCTATCTTGGTTAGAGAGCAATGAAGAAAAATTTCAAGTTATGGGGTGTTTGAAAGAATAGATGGTTTCATATTCAGCATTTCTATTAAAGGAAAGGGCGAAAGATTGGTGGAAAGCTCTACAAAGAAGGAATCCTGAAGGGGTGTCTTAGGCGATTTTTAAAAGAGAATTTCTAAATAAGTTCTACCCTAAAAGTTATAAAGATGCGAAGATATAAAATATTTTCAAGCTAGAACATGGTTCCCTCTTTGTGGCATAGTATAAAAAGAAGTTTTCAGAGCTTATCTATGTCATTCCCTTCATAATTAATAATAAGGAGCGAAAGGCTAATCGGTTTATAGTGGGCCTCAATCCTTGAATCAAGGCTTACATAGTACCAGCAGCTCACACTTAGTATGGAGCACTGGTGGATGCTACAACTCGAGTTGAAAGAAGTATGGCAGCCGTTCATAAGCTGAGACAGCAAGGTCAAAAAATGGGGCTAGTCAGGTGGTTTTCAGGGAGGACCTGGTAAATTGTGAAGAGTGAAAGAGAGATCTACATGGTCCAGTAGTCAGAAACTAAGTCAAAGAGCTCAATCAAGTCAAGCTTTCGTTAGGCAACCATTAGTTGGATCTTAGAGTACTAAAAAGAACTGAAAGAATTTTTTAGTGTGTAGTAAATATGGAATGGCTCATCTTGAGGATTGTAGAAATGGGACTACAGGTTATTATAAGTGTGGTCAGGAGGGCTACTATATAAGAGATTGTTTAAACATATGAGCTAATAGTAAGCCAGAAAATAGACTGCCAACTCTGGGATAAACAAGTGGTGGCCGAGGATAGAGTAGAGGTTGGTTCCTAATTCAAAGGGCCTAACAGTTTAGGCCAGCCTAATGAGGAAGCTAGTTGAGGTGTATTATCAGAAGGGCAGTAAGACGAACCTTGTACCCAAACTAAGGTATTTGCAAAGACCCAACAAGAGGCAGATACGATCTCAGAAGTTGTGATAGGTATAATGTTAGTCTTTAATTGAGTTGCTTATGCACTGATAGATCTTGAAGCTACCCACTCTTTTATTTCTATAGGATTTGTTGTAAATGCTAGTATAGTGCCACAGTTTTTAAATTATAGCGTGGTGGTGTCTCTTCCTACTAGAGATTTTATTGTAGAAGAAATCTTGTATAAGGGTAGTAAAACAAGTATAGGGGGCCAAAAATTTTTAGCAGACTTGGTCTTGCTAGCCATCAGTAAATTTGATGTGATATCAAGGATGAATTAGTTGTCTAAATATTAGGCTACAGTGGATTGCTTCCGAAAAAAAGTTAGATTGTATAGGTTGGGGAAACTGAAGTTATTTTCTATGGGGCACAAAAAATACTTCCCACTAGTATAGTGTCTATAATGAGAGAAAGAAAGATGCTTCAAAAGTTATGTCAGGGATATCTGGTATATGCAATAGAAGTAAGAGATGGTGGAATGAAATTGAAGGATATTCTAGTAGTTAGAGAATTTCTATATGTGTTCCCAGATGATCTTCCAGGGTGACCTTTAAATAGGGAAATAAAGTTTCGAATAAAATTAGCCTTTAAAACGAAACCAATTTTTAAAACACCTTACAGAATGGCTCTTAGAATTGAAAGAATTAAAGGTTCAGATGGAAGAGTTAGCAAATAAAGGTTGCATAAGTCCAGGTACATCTCCTTGGGGGCATTGGTCTTGTTTGTAAAGAAGAAAGATGGAAGTATGAGATTGTGCATTGATTGTAAGGAACTGAATAAAGTAATAGTATGTAATCAATATATACTTCCAAGAATTAATGCGTGTGATTAGCTGTAAGAGGCCAGAGTATTTTCTAAGATAGATCTGAGGTCAGGCTATCATCAATTAAAACTTCGAGAGGATGATGTTCCAAAAACTTCCTTTAGAACTTGTATGGCATTATGAATATTTAGTGATGCCTTTCGGCTGACTAATGCCCCAACTGCTTTTATAGATCTTATAGACTGAATATTTTGACCTTATTTGGATCAGTTTGTAGTAGTGTTTATTGATGATATACTGATCTATTCAAGCAGTAAATAGGCACACACAGAACATCTGAGGGTTATTTTGCAAACTCTAAGGGAGCATCAATTATATGCCAAACTTAGTGAATGTTAATTTTGGCCAAATAGAGTAACAATTTTAGGATATGTAGTCTCTGCTGAAGGGGGATCTATAGATCTCCAGAAGATTTAAGTTATAATGAATTAGAGACAACCCATGAATGTGACGGAGGTCCGCAGTTTCTTGGGTTTTACACAGTGAGTGTTGCTAGTTTAGATACCCTATGACTTACTCACATTGTGTGGGGCTAGTTTACTCACTACATGTGTATAGAGTTTTAGGGCTACCATTTGGTAAAGTTTAGAAAGAAAATGGCCAAGCGAGAATTTTAGTTATTTTTGAGTTATCGAACATATATCATGTCAGTTACTATATTTTTATAGATTCTGGCAATTGTTTACAAAACTTATTAAAAAAAAATAGCTCGGCAGGATTTTATCAGCATATGATGTTTAAAAATAGTATTACGGCTTTGTAATAGCTTGAAAAGCATGTTTTAGGAACTATGCAGAATTTAACGTTTATATAGTATCTTATTTTTTTTATTGGAAATTGTAAAAGCATTTACTGGCTCCTTTAGCTCACCCATTTTCTATTTTATGTTTTCTAAAACCTTTTTCAAGTACAGGCCTCTATATGTAGGTTGCTGGTTCTCCTTCATCAAATTAGTGGGCCAAGTCAGACTATCATTTTGTAAATACAAATGTGCTGAATAACACCTTTTAATTTTTTGTATAGTAGTATGATTTTTGTGCATCATCTAAATATGTTTTGAATAACCTAGAAAAATTTTTCTATAATATAATGACAGTTTCCACTTTTAATTAATATGTTAGTTTTCATATAATTTAATTTTTGTGAATTGTAATGAAATTGTTGTGTCAAGTTTGGATTTGAGTCTGAAAGTTCTAGAGGTCCTGTTTAAAAATTGAGAAAATTGTTTGAAATAGAAGTGTGGTTTAATTGCAGGTTTTATTTTTGGGTGTTCAAAAACACAGAGGAAACTCTGTCCCTTTTTAAAAAAAAAAAATTTGGCAAAATATCTTCATTTACATTCCAAAATTTAGTTGGTGCTAGCAAGAATTAAAAAGGATTCACCTCGTGAAATTTTTCAATATTGATAATTAGCCTTTGAGGAACTTTCGCTGTAATGCCTAATGGTGTCCACCAAGATCTACAGTAGAGGGTTTCGATGTGAGTCCTGTCAACTTTGATGTTATTAGATGTTTGATATGTGTTTTGCATACCGATGAGAAACTTTTTAGCATTGTTGGTCTTTGGTATTCCTCCAAATCAATGCTCAGTAATAAACCTCTGGATTGCCATAAGACTTAAACCAATTTGATTCATCCCAGTTTATATAATGAGCTATGTGAGCTTCAATGGTTTTATTAATGAATCACAGTAGTTTATCTTCACATAAAACTATATCTATGTCCATTATTCCCAAGGTAAATTCTATATTTAATCTCCATCTCGTATAGTTTGAATCGTTCAGAATCTTAATTGTATCATTATTGTTATTCATAGCTAAAGAAACAGTATCTAAAAAAAATGCAACTTGGTCAATTATAGTCAATAGATAAAATACTCGTATAATCATCAGTAGTTCAATGTATAAGAATTAATTCTATTATCATAAAATTTCTTTTTAAAAGAGTACATAAAAAACAACTTCTCTCTAAGTATGAAGATAACAAAATAAAGAAAATTTATAAATCTAAAAATTCACTTCCTTTGAGCAAGTTGACCTTTAAACATACATATTTCCTTCGACAATAATGAAACAAATAATCCCTCAAAAGTCATTCTCTTATGGTAAACAAATTTATTAGATTATTTATCTCATAAAATATTCTCCATGCTTTTTGAATTAATTTTCACAATAATCTCCTTTGAGTAGGCCATTGTATAAATTAATCTAAAACTTTCTCCATAAACAAAATAGGAACTTAAATAATAATAAAAAATCCTTACAAGCTGTAATGGTTAAATTACTTTAGTGAAATAATCTCAATAATTCATAAGCAACATTTTGAAATTAAAGAAATTAAACACAATATTGCCCAATATAACTATGCATATTAATGATCTATATATGTATGTGATCAAACAAAATAAAGTACGTCATAAAATGTGCTTTCAATGATCAAGAATCAATTATAGTTGCATAAATTGAACACTACAATTTAAACTAATTATTGTAATAATTTATATAACTAAACTAACAAAAAGACTATACTAGAAAAAGTTTCATTAGAGGACAGTGAACATTGTATTCCTATTCCATATATATTAAAATATTTTCTATATTTTTCATCTAATTAAAACACATAAACAAATAATAATTAGCTAAAAAAAATATTTTTCATCCTTAAAACATATAATAAATTATTTTTAAAAAAATAGAGATAAAAAATGCAACAAAACCAAAAAAGGAGTCAAAACAGGCCCCAAATAGGCTAGCACACACCTGGCTCGCACTTAGGCCTTGCAAGCTCAATTAAGGTCATCATCAATCTCCAACAGGGCAAGTCGTTGGTCTGCAGTTGTGTCTTTTGACTTGGTTCTAACTCGCGACGTAAATCATCATTAAATCATGTATTTTCAGTAATAGTTGGAGGGGTTTTGTAGATCACTTCAATTCTAATATGTCTAGGCCTTTTAATTTTTAAAGTATCAAGCTAAAATGTGCCAAATTCAAAAGAACAAGATATTAATTTTTACTTTTATTGGCAAACTCAAATTTTCATGATTTCATAATAATTGAGTCAAAATTTTATATGGGTTTTGATCTTCATGCAACTTTTAATCCTTCTTTAACAATTAATTGCACGAAAATACTTTCAATATTGCTCAATTTTGATGAAGAAATTAGAGTTTTTCTAGGGTTTACATATTCATGATTGAAATTTAAAACTTGAAATTCTCAGAAATTACACAACCAAATTAGATATATAATATATTAAATTAAACATTGAATAAAGATGAATAAAAATCCTATGTTTTCATAATCAACCGAAAACTAAAAATACATGAAATTATGGATACAATATTTGGCCAAAAATAATTTTAAAAAATTCTTTTATTTTTCAATTGTAGATCTTAAATCATATATGTGAGCTTTGATATCACATGTTAAATATAATCCTATCAGCATCTATAATATTACTAAAATACGTAATTATAGATTAACATCATACATAAATAAAAAAAAACATGATAAATGAAGAATAAGTTACCGAAAACATGCTCATTTTAGCCATTATTATTAATCGTTCCAGTGAATTAAAAATTAATTTTTCTCTTTATAATCTAGATTGACAATTTTTGTAAGTCACAATGAAAAAAGATGTATTATTCTAAAAAAACAAGTCTAAATTATAAAAGGGCCTAATATTTATACGTAATATTAGTTTCCCACCTCCAATAATGAATTTTAATGAAAATTCAACATTTATCACTTAATTGAATTTCTGTACAAAGACTGCTATCATCCAATCTAAAATGATTATTAATTTATTGAATTGATTAATCTGTTTTATAATATAAAACATTCAATTAATGTTAATTCATATTTAATAAAATTTTCCAACAATTATTGCTCCTTTGAAGTCAAAAATAGTTGCTGCTCCCATAGGTACAATGAAGGAAGTCAAGAATGTTTATAAATAAAAAATCGCTGGTGCTCAAAATATTGAGAATTCTTAAAAGTTCTTTATATTATCTTTCAAGAGATCAGGCGAAAAATATGAAACTTAAATTGTTTATGGTCTTTCAATAGATCATGCAAAAATTATGAAACATTCTTCTGAAAATTTTCCATTATTTTTGTGTCTGCAATGACAATAAAAACTTATAGAGATAATTTCTTGATCGTTGATGGAAGCCGTGAGCTGGCATCTTGGTGTAAATTCAATATTTGGTGATCTGTCCTTTTCGATTTTGTTTTAAAGATGAGTTATTGTAATCATGACTCATATCATGCACTGAATTCACAGTGAAACATGGTCATTCATTGAATCCTATTTTTATCATCTCGCTCAAAGCCAACGAGACAAACACATTTTCTATTTGCCTTATTATTGCTTCCAGATATTTTAAAATTTTATTTTAAATTATATTTTAAAAATAATATGTTAATTAAATATTAAGTATAATAAATAATTTTAAAATTTATATTATTTTATCAGATAATATTTATTTAATATATTAATTTTAAAATATAATTTAAAATACTTAATATTATTTAATAAAAAAATAATAAGACACAATGAACATAGTCAATAATGGTTTCAAGTCGTAAATATTTGTAGCTCCAAACTCTACCCAGTTGGTATTGCACTCTTATCATTCTCACACAAGTTCTTGTCCATTACCGAAAAGTATGTTGAAGTTACGATATTTATAATGCAACAAAATAAAAAATAATTTTTTTTAATCTTTATTTTTATTATATAAAATCTTCTTTTATTTTAAGATCTTATAAATATATGAATTTAATGCGTTAAAAAAATATAAGAATCAAGAAACAATCTTGAATCAACGTTTAGTTTTATTTTACTAAAAAATTCTAAATCAAGTCTCCAGTATTACAGTAAAAAAATTAGTGCATGTTTAAATTTTTTTTTTTAAAAGAAAAAATACGCATTATATATTTCTTCTTTGCATGAGTGTATCTTCCTCTCTTTTCTTTTCTCTTCCTTTTATAATACTCTAATTAAAATAAACAATTTTTATATTTAATTGAGTAATTTTAATTAAAAATATTTATTAATTAAAATCAAACGTATATCTCCCTAATTTTAAAGAGAAGAAAACATGAGTAAAGAGAGACACTCTCTCTTTAGTTCACATGCAACACTCAAAATTTAAGTGTTATGCAACTTTCAAATTTATTTGATTTTTAAAATTAATTTTCTAAATTAATTTTTCATAACAGAAAAACATAGAAGAGATAATCTCTCATCTATATTAGGAGATCTTCATTGAGAGAATCATTATGATTTCAAAAATCATTATTGAGATTTTATATATTTAATTTTTAAAATTAAATATTTTACTTTTAGATAACACATTATCTTTAAAGTTAAGTAATTCTCAATGAATTAATTAATTTTATATTTAGGACACAACTATTGTGTAATTACACAATTCATTTATTTTATTATTTATTGTAATAGCTCAAAAGGTGGTGTTCGGGACCTATGGACTTGCAATTTCAAGCTCTAATAAATTTTAAATAAATAATTAATTTAATTATTAATTTTTATATTATTGAACTATAAACTTAGAATTATACTACTGAAATTGCAGATATATTTTACTTAAAAAATTTAAAACAATCTATTGATATAATCACATTATGCAATTTAACCCTCCATAGATGTTTTATAATTAGAGCTAGATCAATTACCATTTTACACATTCTAATATTTCTTCATTCTTACCAATAATTCACCAGTTATTTTGTAACATAGATATAAATTGGGCGCACTAACGGTTTCTTTTAGAATTAACCTTTAAGGAAACCTTCTTTTTGACTTCTATTAGGAATGAATAGATTTATATCTATAAATCACATTCTTAGCCGTTTATCTCACTATACTACTAAAATACAAGTTTTTATCTTGTTTTTTAAACAAACCGTAATGAGTATTTCAAATGACATGGTAATATAAATAGAAATTTATGATCACTCAAGATTGTAGTTGATCTGTACATAGTTATCAGTTGATATTATTTGCATTTTAAATTAACAATAGTATTTTATATAAGAATTCATAGTACATCTAATTCAATCATATATAATCATATCATATAAAGTGTATTTATCGTAATGTCATTACATTAGTGATATCTCAATTTTTTTATTGTGTTTGTAGAAAAATTTAGTTCCCAAATATGAATTTGGAACTTTTGTTTTTAAACAAAAAAAAGAAAAACAGTTAGTAGGCAAATTTGAAGGATAGGTTAAGTTAATAGATCTTCAAATTAAAAAAAAATTAATAATGATGGAGAATTATGTCCTTGTGGTGTTAATCATTCTCCGTGTTACTGCCTAACACTTACAGTGGAAGGGCTGCTTTATCATTTACTCCATTTATGTGGCTCTTCGTGGGTCGCAGGAGATGCTGACGGTTTTGTGCCAGAAGAGAAAATAGACAGAAGAAGCACTCTTTTGTTAGGTGGAAAACAAAGAAAATCAAAATAGCATTGATTTTCGTCTCCTCGTTTCACTGAGTGTCAGTTGATACAACTAGTAAATACTATTAAGAAAACTAAAAAATTTAGGTTTCAATCTTTGCTCACACGAGAATACAAAGGGGTATGATCTATATTAATTTCACCTAATAAAAAGAGACAATTTCACCTCATTCTTCTAGGCTCGTTGGGGTTTAAGAAGTGAAATTTAGAACTCTGGACAATTCTCTGAAGAACTTTGAGCTTCTCTAAAAAAATATATTATAGATATATAAAATTTTAGTCTTTCCAAAAAAATAAATAAATGTCAAAATCTACAACACCTAAATTTATTTAGTCCTAATGGAATAATTTCTAATCAACCCAGAAAACTCCTTTATCTAAGCAATTCTGTGATGCAAAAATTGTGATTGCCATGCAATGTATGTTAAGCTAGGGAAGAAGTATATAAAATGGTGCTAAGGATGAGAAGAGGGTAAACAAAAAAAAATTATAGATACTTGAGAAACTTTAGTCAACTAAAAGCTACATAAAAAATGTCTTTTTCTTTCTACACTTGTCAACATTATCTTATAATAAAATATATATTTTTGTTTTTCAAAATTCATAAAAAAATATAATTGTTTTTCCCCAAAAAATTTGGCAATGATCTATCAAAAAATATATATAATTTTTTGTGTCAATTTCTTTTCAAAATAAAAGTATATATTTCTATATAAAAATTTCACTTAATGTGAAAATTTCAATTATTATAAAGGTATGAATAAATTTTCGGATATTATAAATAAACTGAGGGTGAGTTTGGTAGCAAACAAGGATGTAGAGTTGTCCAGCCACTATTAACTGCTCTATAGATATTTGGGTTTGATTCCATCTCTTACTTTAATTTATTTTTTAAAATTGTTGTATTACATGGAATATAAGTTATAACCCTCTACTTTTAGTGTGAGTTAGGTTTGAATCCAAGGTGTTCTAGTTTCACTTTACTAGTTGAATCAGGTTTAGTTGCACCCAATAAGAATACAAAAGAGTGGCCAAAGATAATCAATATACTGTAGTACATACCATCATTCAGAGGTGAGAAATTTGTGTCAATGAGGGTTGTGTATGCTATACAATTATGAGCTCTTTGAATGATGTAATGGGTCTCTTTTCAGTGAGAAAAATAGTAACTAACAAAAGCAACAAGTATAAGCTATTGTAAATTTTATAGAAGTGTCGAGGGCAATTTCCCTAAAACTAATAAGATCCTTATTACAGTAAAGTTTAATCTATATTTATCTTGTGATGTAGATTTTAGAGAAATTGATGCCAATATCAACGAATTTAATAATTTAATTAGGGAAGAGTCCACTCCTAAAAAGATACATGATCTATAATTCTAGATTTTGTTATCACTTTTTCTCTCAAAAAATTGTCCAAGTATTATAAAAAAAATAAAAATCTTTAAATCATGTCAAAACATAAATTAATTATAAATTTCACATGGTTAGTCAGAAAATTTTCCAAAGAAAAGTTTTTAGAATTACTTTCATCAATTAAAAACATGTACTTTATTCAACGGCATAGTCTTAAATGACAATAAATAAACATTATGACAAAAATTAATTGGCCAACTAGAATTATGTCACTTGTCCACCCTTTTAATGGATTTTGAATTATTATAAATTGTGTGCAGGATAAATTTCCAAAATTCAAATGTTCATTGATTAGGTCCATCAAATAAGGCTACTGACTACTTATCCAACGAGGAATGACCACAAGCCAATAGTGGAGAAAGTCAAATAAATGAACCAAATCAGGAATTTGGAGGAAAGCTACTATTTCCCTCTAAATTCTCGTAAATCATAAAAGAATTCACACGTTTTTCATCACAAATTTTTCTGAATACTTTCATACACCTTTTTTCTTATTCAGACATATTTCCTTCACCTTCCATAAAGAAAACCACTGTTTTGAGTGTTTGAGCGTCCTTTTTCAGGTACTGGAGATGATCAATCAAGCGATTTTCAGAGAAGGAAGAAAATAGGAAAAGGGAGGACCTCACTGTCAGAATATTACGACTTCAATGGAGCCTTCTGCCATAGTCTTAGTTGATGAAAAAGAAAAATATAGAAGAAATTTGTTGACAAGATGGTGTGGCCCAAGAGAAGATGTGAATATGTTAGACGACGATATGTGACAAGGAGTAAAAGGAGTAAATCTATGACTGAGTTCAATAATACTTATGTTAGGGGGAGATATGGCGAGGCGTGCTTCCCCTATCTTTGCATAAGTTTCATAAACACAAACACGAAGGGAAAAAAGTGTTCTCAAGAATGGTCAGGATATTCTAGCAACAGATCTAGCCGCCTTAATTGACGTGTTAAAAACTCTTTATTCTACATAGATGTTTTCCAAAAAAACTTTCCCCGTTTAGTGACATAAAATATACATACCAACTTTGAGGCTATGATAAACAAAATAGTGGTGAAATAATGAAAGCATACAAAGAATTGAAAAGCAGTAGGGAAGAGTAAAACTTACAGAAAGTGCCAAACTTCATGTTCAGAGCAAATGAAAAGTTGGGCCTTTTCAAGTCACCACTTACAATGTTGGGTTTTTCTTAAAACCTTTTATTTTGCCTCAAATTTTAAGAGAATTTACCTTCTTTCTATCCGAATAATAATTAAGTTTTAGGTTACAATATTGTAGTTGTGAAAAAGTTCATACAAACAAAGAAAATAAGGGGAAGGCACTTCATAAAAAGAATTCCTTAAATAATGTGGAAGACGTTGGGATGGTTTTAACGAGGGAAAAGCTTCACTAGTTCCATATATTTAAGTAATATAGAGATAATTGAAAATAAAAACGCTCAAGATGCCTTTGAAATAGTAAAGTTTTGCATGGCAAAACAGAATGTGGATTTCAAATATTATCATCCTGAGGAGATGCTTGTATGTGAACATTAAAGGAATAAGAAATGTGATTTTCAAATCATTTAAGAAAAATCTCAAGGTTGCTTATACATCTTTCAAATATTCTATAGGAGTTCGATATTGGGTTGAAAATAAGGAACAGGAAATGATGGCAAGAATAAGAAGAAAATAGTACTGGTCATTAATGATGAAAGTGATTGTTGATGGTAGAAAGTGGTGACACTCAATCCAATATAAGGGGGCCTAGTCTAGCACTTAGACCTAAGCTTCCCAAACAATCGGGCTAGAAGGACTATTTTGAGTGTTAGACCTCTATAACTTGTCGATAAACCTCATGACGGGGGACCCAAGCAATGCAACGTGCCTTCCTTCAATTACAGTGTTAGAGGACACATCACCCAGACTCAAGTGCTCGCCACATCAATATAGGCCCACTAGCAGCACACATGTCAGCACAACTCAGGTCTCGAACGTTATTAGCAACACCTACTAGAGAAACACCTAGATGCCACATCACTTAGCTATTTGACCTAGAGATAAGGTTAGATAGGAGAATCCCCAAAGACCTAATGAACAAGTGCCACGTCAACTTAGGTTATGACTCACCATGTTACTCACGAGGACCACTAGAAAAGCACTTGGATGCCACTTCATATAGTCATTAGACCTTAGAGATAAGATTGGATAAAGAAATCCTAAGAAGCTAATAGTCGAGTGCCACATCAGCATGACTCAAAGTACTAGTCACTATTGACACTGTAGACAGAGGCTGTCTAGGATAGGTGAACAGATCAACACTTATCTCACTAAGCTTAGGGGGATAGAGTTAAACGACCCCTCAGTACTCCTCAGTGCTCATCAGACCTTACAAACTCAAGGTTGACAAGTTCAAAAGTGATCAATCACCAATTTCTATAGTACTCTAGACGTCAGGGAAGGGCAAATTACCTTTTTGCCCTCCAAGTAAAGTTATTTAATATCCCTCTCATAATAAAAACTATTCACTACTAAAGTTCGCCACATATCACTCTTGAAGAGAGTTCTTCAGTTGGCGCTCTCTAAGCTTAAGATAAGTCTCAAAAGTTAAAAAGTGCTAAGAGACAATTGTTTTTTTTTTTAATTTAAATTCTCTCTTTAGCGAGAAAAACTCTTTACCTTCTCTCTAGACAATTGGATACTTTCTCCAGGGTAAGTAAACCCTAGAGAACTTTCTCCATGACCTTTCACCTGACTTGAGCATTAGAGGGCCGTCACTAGCCACCCCACCAGCACTTGTCTCCGACCTCCTTTGTGTTGTGCTCCTCAGGTTTCTTCAATCTATCCAACCACATCTTGATGTTCAGCCTATTCTCAACCCAACGTTGGACATTCACCACCAGCATCGTCTCCGTTTTAACCATTGGTGACTGAAGGCCCAAGAACTTAAAATTCCCCAATGTCTACCTCACTCTCACAACTAAGTTAGGGTCTAGCTTGCCTTAGGCCCTAACATCTGGCAACCTTGGGAAAGTTAAGAAAAGCCTGGATTTTTACATCACACTAAGTCCTACTATCCAAGGATGCGTATAAAACCTACAGCCTATCTGAAACTATGTGAGTTGATGCTTACATGTCATTCCAGTATTGTACGAATATTAATTATTAATATTTATTCAATAAGGATTTAACATATAATCGTTAGTATTAAATACATATATGGTATAATGCTTGTTACGTTATAGACATTATAGGATCCAAATGAGTTTAGATATAGTCTAAAGGAGTTTAGATCAAGGTTAAGAGTTAACAGTATTGAGAGTTAGAAATACTAAGAGTTAGCAGGTTATAAGAGCTAGTCAGTTCTAAAGAGTTAGAACCTTGTTTGAAACTGGACAAGGACGTATGAATATACTATTAATAACATAGTTACAAAGAGTTGCAATAGGTTATAGGAAGTGTCATTATGCAAGTATGTTCTCAAATAATATGTTTCTGATATATTTTTATCAATAGAAGTTTGTCGGTGAATCCTTTTTATATAGATCAGTGTATGTCTATATCTGTAAAGTACAAATGGTTATTCTTAGCTGACTATGAGCTTACAGATCATATAGAGATATGGGTATTCAGTCAGGACTGGATACTAAAGAGACTCATGAGGATGCCAATAGACGTTATATAAAGTCATCAATGATGACTCCTCTCCAGTTGAGTAGTATTCGTGGTCCTTTGACGTGAGTGTTACGATGGACTTGTGAGTGATCTATCATAATTGGGTTCCACAGATGTTAGAGAACTTTCATAGAATTTCAGAAAGTCTTTTGGTCAAAAATATAAACCTCAAAAAATAGTTTTTTTAGGGCTAAACAATATTGCAAAAGAGTTTACGAATATTATTTTGCGAAATACAAATCTGGAGCTAAGTTCATAGGTGGGTATATGAAGATTTAATAGTGTTGATCTATATCCCCGCTCTTCGAGAATATATGTGATAAAAGGATTATATCTACACACTATGATCTCAACTTGTATGGTCCAACGTGTTAATTTGTAATATCTATGATGTAAGCATAAGGCATCAATCATGGACTCATAGAACAGTTCTAACAAAATCAAATATTTATTTCAAGAACCCCTCAGGATGCGCACTTATCAAGACTTATGTGTTAAGTACATTAATTAGTTAACAATTGTTATTAACTAATTAAATGTTGACATGTGAAACATTGTGAACCACTCATTCTTTGACTAATAAAATTATTAGAATACTCTTGCTTGTCAAACAAGCAATTAAAATATTAAATAAATCACAATTGTTTTGATTATTTAATATTATTAATAAGTCAAGTAATTATCTTGCTTAATAGTTAAGCAATGAATTAAGAGCTTTTAAAAGGGCTTAAATGAAATTGAACAAGGGTTGGCTAACATATTGGCCGGCCATTTCATTTGTTACATGTTAAATGAAAGTTGTTTTCATTATTTTTAATGAAACAAACAAATGAATTTATGGATTCAATTTGGTGGTGGCAAGTGGTTAGCCATTTTGGACAAAATGTATCTTTAAGTTTTGCCTAATGTTTAAGAGTTCTCTAATTAATTGACATGTGTGTGTGAAAGATTAATTAGTGAATTAATTTATTGGCCAAAACCATTTGTCTTGCTTTTCGAGAATATATGGTTGGCCATTTCATTTGAAGTTGATTGAAGAATGAAAATTGTTTTCGTTCTTTGCCTCGAGGGAGTAGACGGAAAAGGGATAGTAAATGGAAAAGAGCAAAAAAAATTTGTTTCTTAAATTCAAATGTTGAAATCCTTTTTATTTTCTTTTCTAGTGGTGCCGACCACCATTAAAGGCTTGAGTTGTTTTATTTTTTCAAAGTGTTGAACAAAAAGAGATAAAACAATTTCTTAGTCTTGAAACAAATAATTCAATAGTTAATGAGTTTGGCTTGAGGTTGGATTTTATAGTTAAATATAACTAGCTGGATTAAAACTGTTATTCTAGAGACTCAAGCCCACTCCATTGAATCCTAGAATTGTCAGTTGGTTCATTTCAGGCAGTACTCTAACTTATACCATTCCAAAGGCTTGTAAGGTAATTATTTTCAGTCATATAATTAATGTGATTAATATGCTTTTATTTTGTTAATTTACTGAAGAGTTATGACACATGATGACTAGTGTCATCATGTGTCAGAGAAGGATGGAGAGAGAGATTTATGGGCTAACTTAAGCTACTCCTGCTCACTCCTACCATGAATGATCCAGAAGTTACTACTCTTGATGGGTGAGGTAGAGTGAGCAAGCCAACAAAGGAAAATTAGTGTTTCACACCTATACAGAGCTTTACTCTACTGCAAAAAAAAAAGATTCAAAAATGCAAGGGAGAGAGGACTAAAGCAACCTCTTACAAGTGACTTTAGGAGTTTATTAACGCCAAACACCAAGCACGTAAAGAGGCAAAAAATGCTAAAGTGCATACAACTACGGCCAAGCTCCAAAAGAAAGTCAACAAACTCCAACGAGACTTGAACGACATCAATCAAGCAAATGATATTACCCTTAACTATATCCCTATAATGGATGTTAAGTCTCCTTTGATAGAAGGAATCAAGAGTGCACGGTTGCCTTCCAAGTTTAGGATGTAGCAGATCGCTAGCTGTGAGGAAAAAAATCGACCTAACAGCTTACTTAGATCTCTACAAAGATCATATACTATTTCAATGAGTGAAGGAGGCTGCTATGTGTTGCCTCTCTCCCTATACTTTGTGTAGAACAGCTCGAGCTTGGTTTCAAAGCTTGGAGCTAGAGTCAGTGAGTAGTTTTGACCAGCTAGCAAAATCTTTTGTCTTTCAGTTCCAATATGCATATGATAGGCCTAAGGATCCTTCCACCTTGATGTGTGTAAAACGGAGAAAGTATGAGCCTCTTAAAAACTATCTGTAAAGGTTTTGTAAGGAAGTCATTGACATAGGTGTTTTTGGTACGAATGAGAGACTCATCAATTTTTAAAAGTTTATTAGGCTCAAGAAGCTATGGTTTATTTTCAGGAGTCAAAGCTAAAAACCTATAATAAGGCCTATCTAGGGCCGTAAAGCAAATCAAGATAGATGAGAAGTCATTGATGAGGAATAAATAGAAGTACTATTATTTCTATAAGAAATATGGGTATAGAACTATTAACTGCTTCTAGTTAAGAGAGCAGATTGTGGCCCTGATCATAAACAGTCTACTGAAAGAGTTCTTCAGTGTGGTAAAAAATGCTCAATATGAGTTTGGCATTGAGAAGAGAAATAGACTTGAGGGTGAAAGATGTGATCTAGAAATGCCTATATCGAAGAATAAACCTAAGGTTAGTTTAATCTTATGAGGTCCTACTAGGGCAAGAACCTCTAAGGACCAGTAAGGAACTAGCTCGAGAGATGAGGGAGATATTGTAGAGGGAATTCGAATAGATGTTAATCACCTTGCCCTCCTGAGCCAATTCTCCTATACACTCTAATTATATTCACCGAGGAAGACTGTCGAGGAGTTATATTCCCTTATGAAGATGTCTCGTAATCGCACTAAAAAAAAAGCACTAGTGAGGTCGCTTGTGTGATGTAGATACAGCGAGCTCAGTAAATGTTATCTATAAAGATGTGCTGGACAAGATATGGATTGAATCCTTTAAGTTGTCATATTTCTTCAGTTCATTTGTGGGATTCACAGAGGATAGTGCGTTACCTCTTGAATCCATCACTATTTTGTCTCCATTGGTAGTGGTCAAAACTCTGCGGTCTATATAATCAACTTCCTGGTCATAGATCAATATGGCACTTACAATGTGATCTTTGGCTGGCCCTTCTTGATAGCCATTTAAGCTGTTATCTCTATATACCACCTAGCTATAAAGGTCATAATCAACGGAGAGGTTGTCATCATGAAAGGTGACCAACTAACAACTATGAAATACTATGCCATTATTGTCAAGCCAAGTTACCAGATAGCCATACTAGATTCGAGGAAGAAGAGTAAAGAAAACGAGGGTGAGCCTTCTGAGAAGCTCACCTCAATCTCAATCTCTCTGAGTGACCTATGTAAGATTGCCAAGATAAACTCTTCATTATCCGAAGAGGTCAGTGGGCCTATAGTCACCTTTTTAAAGGAGTACACAAATGTGTTCACTTGGTTCCATAAGGACATGTCTGGCATTGATACAAAGCTAGCATGCCACATGTTAAAGTAGATTATAACCATAAGCTGATCAAGTAGAAGAGAAGATAATTCAACTAAGAAAGATATGAGGCTATCGAGGATGAGGTAGACAGAGTGCTCAGTATTGGCTTTATCTGAGAGGCATAATACCCTAAGTAAGTCTTGAATGTTGTGCTAGTGAAGAAAGCAAATGAGAAGTGACATATGTACATAGACTTCACCGACCTGAACAAAACATATCCCAAGGATAACTTTCATCTACTCTAACTAGATCAACTAGTTGACTTAATCTCAGGGCACAAGCTCTTTAGTTTCTTGAATGCCTTTTCAAGTTAAAACTAGATCGCAATGTATAGCTTAAATGAGAAAAAGACTAATTTCATCCCCAATCAAGGTTTATACTACTATAAGGCAATATTTTAATGACATGATCACCAAGTCCACACTTGCTATTGACCATGTGTCTGACCTATGAAGGACTTTTAAGGTGTTAAGATAGTACCACATGAAACTGAATCCAGAGAAATGTGCCTTTGGTATGACTAAGGGCAAGTTCTTAGGGTTCGTCATGCAACAGAGGAGGATCGAAGTCAACTCAAAAAGGATCAAAGCTATAAGAGAGATGGAGACTTCTAAGTTTGTGAAAGATATATAAAGTTTGGTAAGGCATGTAACTGCACTAAGTAAATTCATCTCTAAGGGTACTAACCGCTACTAATCATTCTCAAAGTCTCGAAGTTTAGGAAAAACATGACATGGACTCTTGAGTGTGAAGAGACTTTCTAGAAGCTGAAGCAATACTTTGAAGAACTTCCTCTACTCCCTAATCTGCGACCCGATGACATATTCTTCCTATACTTAGTTGTGTCTAAGACTGCACTCATTATGGTAATATTTAAAGAGAAATGTGAAGGAGTCTAAAGGTCAGTCTACTACATCAGTAAGGCTTTGGTCAATGCTGAAAAGAGGTACCAACCTACTAAAAAGTATATGCTACCTCTAGTGGTAGCAGTGAGGAAGCTACGCTCTAATTTTTAAGCCCACACCATTATGATGCTGACCAATTTTGCACTTAGGCAGATCCTCCAAAAGATGGGCATAAGATGGTGGCTAATGAATTGGTCATAGAAAATAATTGAGTTCAATATCTCCTATAAGCACGCCCTTCTATAAAAGCACAAGTATTTTAGACTTTATGGCTGAGCTTACTTAAGGTTAGAGGAGGAAGTAGAGAAGAGAGACGAGCTCAACAAGGAGTAGACAATGGTTCTTTAAGTTGTGCATGTAGATAGAGCTTCCAACGCCTAAAGAAATAGAGCTAGAGTCATAATAATTAGTCCTGAAGGAGTAAAAGTGAGTTATGCCCTAATGTTTAGCTTTAAGTCATCCAACAGTGACATTGAGTACAAGTTTGTGATTGCGAGAATAAAGATGGTTAAGGCCTTAAAAGCTTGGTAGCTAGTGGTCAATAGTGACTCACAGTTTGTCGTTAGCAAAGCTAACAATGGGTATTAAGCCAAAGAAAAAAACATGTAAGCATACTTGAAAAACACTTAGGAGCCATTTAGTGCATTTAAGGAGATCTGAATTGAGCAGCTGCCTAGACTATACTAGTAGAGATCATACATGAGTCACATTATCCAAGCTATAGAACCTATAGAAATTTACTTAGTCGACAGTGAATTCTACTAAATAGATCTCATCATTCAGTACTTGAAAGATGGCATTATCACAAAGGATAGAACCTAAGCTAGAAAGTTGAGGTTCCAAGCAGTAGAATACTACCTGATCGATCAGGTGCCTACGTCCTCAAAATGAGGGGTATGTATTTAGGGAGATGCACAAAGAGATGTGCAAAAGTAAGACAGTGGAGCCATAGCCTACAAAGAATTAAGGCAATAATGTTTTTGACTTAACATAAAGTAAGACGGTTGGTTAAGAAGTGTGATAAGTGCCAAAGATTCACAAAGATACCTAGGCAGTCTCTCAAGAATCTTACAGTACTAAGCTCCCATTGGCCCTTTGCCATCTGTGTTAAACTTCATCGACCTTATGCTAGTTGGAAAATGAGGAGCTAAGTGCATTATTGTGGCTATAGATTACGAAACTAAGTAGGTAGAGGCTGAACCACTAACCTCAATAATAGAGAGGAAAACTACTGAGTTCATATAGTGAGTTATAATTGATTGCTTTAGCCTTGTATATGCCATAGCAACTGATAATGGGACTGGGTTTGACAATGAAAAGTTCAAACAATTTTATAAGAATTCAAAATTCACCAACCAGTTTGGTTTACTAGCACAACCTTAGTCAAACAAACAAGTGGAAGCTATAAACAATATCATCAAGAATATCTTAAAAAAGAAGCTCAAGAGCACAAAAAAAAAAAAGACTTAACTAGACGAGCTACCTAACATATTGTAGGCCTATAGGACCACACCTAACACTACTACAGGAAGGACTCAGTTGCTCTATCCTTTGGGTTTGAGGTAGTCATACTAACTGAGATCAGAGAGTCCACACATAGGATACCAACTTTAATGAAGCTGTGAATACTAGCTCTTTAGCTACTAGTGTAGACCTCTTGAATGAAATAAGAGACTTAGTGTCATTAAAGTAGCGACTTACCAACAACATATAGCTAAGCTACATGACAAGAAAGTTAGACTGAGACAATTCAAGAAGGGTGACCTGGTACTTCACTAGATGAACTTGAACACTGAGAAGCCTTTAGATTAGGTCTTAGGCCTTAACTAGAAAGGCTTATATCATGTCAAAAGGTGATCAGGCCAAGCACCTACAAGCTGACTTATTTCAGTGGTAGACAAGTAAAGCACCTATGAACAATAGCTCAACATCGCAATTACTACTAATGAGTGATAGGCACTTCTATTCTTTAATCAATTCCTCTTTTGCAAGTTATTTCTAGTTTTTATCTCATACTCTTACCTGGATCTTAGATGTACCTCTAGCAAGTTTAATTTTTATGCTAATTCCAATATGTCCTAATGGACAGAATAAGGAACCTGCTCTCCGCTTACATAATATGTAGCAAGATGCTAGGGTTGTATCAGTTATATTCCTATTGTTCTCTGATGAAATCAAATATGTTCTTATATTTGCAATAATTGTGGGTCCATTATATGCCTTCTATGTACCCATAAGCTATCATACCCTTATAGTGTAAGAAGGGTGAGGACTACTTAAGTATTGACCTAAGTGAAAATGATAAATCACTCGAGAGAAGTGTTATCTCTAATTGTTTCTTGAGTGCATGCTAAGGGTAGAATTTTAGGGATTACGCCTATATATAAAGGACTTAAAGATCCCCTCAGCAAGGTTTCGCTGAGACTTTCAACATCTTGTGTATGAGGAATGCTCACTATGTATATGAAGGGAGTGGCCCAATTATAGGGCCTAGAAGTACAACAGGGTAACCTATACCTATAAGAACGTAAGTGAACAATTCTCTATTTTTTTTCTTCATAAAATACATGTTGTACTCCTCGCCTCATAGCCTTTACATATGGCCATATGTAAAGAAGGAAGCTTCATCTCTTTAAACCCAACTGGTTGTATTCGAGGGTGAAGGGTTCGAAATAAAACCTAATTTAAAATGGCCACTTAGAATTTCCCTCGACAATACTAAGCTGAGAACCAAAGTGAGGTGCCCATTAAGCATTTCTGAAGAAAGTGATCAAACAGACTCAAAGGGCAGTGAAAGCACGTAAACTCTAAAGGTACGAGTATTTAAGGGATTTAGTGCGCCTGATGAGTAGTTATTCTCGTACATGTTATACTAATAAATCGAAGCATGCCACAGTAACATAAAAGTAGTCGCTAAACACATGACAATGGCTTTGTCCCAAAACTATAAACGAAATATATAAATTTTCCAACATCCAAAGTAATTCATATGTCAATTACGTTTAACGGTCGAGTAGCCTAGACCTGAGAGTCATCGGGGCCAAAGAAAACTTAAAGCTATTCAGTAGCCCAAACCTGCCTAAAATTCCTACCAATAAAGTTCACTTGAGGGTATCCAAGGCCCAACTTACATCCAAATGCAAAGTTATAATCAAAAGTTAGCCAAGTATAGTCATCTAAAGTACTAGGGCAACAAAATATTAAAAGAAGTTCGTAAAGGCAAAGCCATTTAAATTAGTAGGTAGCAATAAAAGAGATCTAACAGGCAGTAGCTAGAGAGACGCAAGCTTAATAGGCTGTGCTTAAAGGAGTCATCGTAATAGGCACTTAGCCATTGCCTCGCCACTATCATCATCCCCACCTTGTTAGTCATAAGAGGTAAAGGAGTCTATGAGGACATCTACATCATGAGGGCCTTGAAAATACTATCCTCATTCTCTTCTATTAAAGCAGTCACAGTAGAAACCCAAGGTGCTAGAATGAAATAGTACATTCTGTACTGCCTCCGTAAGTCTCTCTCTAGTAGATCAACAACATTGTTCAACCTTGCATTGGTCTCCATCAACTCTTTGTTGACTAACTCCAAAGCAACCTTTTCTCCCCTTATGCTTTCAAGCTCGATAGTAGTGTGGGCAAGTTTTTACTAATACTTATCCTTCTTGCTCCTCAAGACTTTCTCAACCTTTTTTCAGGCCACATTCAGTATTTTAAAGTCCTTTACTGTCTTTCGAGCCTTCCTTAACACCTCTATGTATTCCTCTAAGGCAAAAGGCCACCTATAATCAATAGAAAATTAAGTGATGTTAAAGTGGTATAAGATATCCTATGTAACTCTATGAGAAGAATGGAGATGATATACCTTATAAGCTTGGCATATGGCCTTGGATATAGTAAGGATATTTGTATGTGATTGACTTAGTCATATCAAGGGACAAAGCCTCTTTATCATGTTACAAAAGTGGGAGCAGGTACCCCGCTTTCTTTTTAAACTGAGGACCTAGGTCATCATCGCACAAGGGCTTATTAAGATTTGGCTAGACTCAGAGACTTTTCTTTTCTTAATCTTTAAGTGACCAATACTAGCTGACCTAGAAAATAGAGGAGCAATGGATCTTCTTATAATAGTAGCGCTAGAACCACAAAGGCTGGGCAGATCCTTTATCAGGTCATTCATCTAATCATCACCAGTCAACTTCTTAATAACTTCCAAATGAGCAACAGATGAGGAAGTAAGAGTAACACATGCCCAACCAAAAATATCATGAAAAGTCTCACTACTGTAACTTAACCATAAAATTAATACCATCATACAAATATCGTAACATCAAATGTAAAGAAATGGAAAGTCACCGACCTATCTTAAGAGCTTCAATGATAGTAGAGTCAATCAATCCAGCCTCCCTCAAGTAAACTCCATCCAACATATTTGAGTCATCAGTAGATAAGTCAACAAACTATTTTACGACAAGGGCAGTTCTTTCTTGGACAGGAAGAGCAAGTTTTAAATCCTTGGACCAATAGGGTATTGAAGACAAGTAGCTAAAAGTACAAGAAATTAAACATAGTTACTAACATCCTAGTTCTCTACAACGGCACAGGAATAACTCAAAGAGAGTAAAGAAACTGAGAATGGCCTAAAATTTATACCATCAGAGGTAAACGCATCCCTGAGGTGGCAACCCACCTTTGCCGTGGAGCCTTAATCTCTACTAGTGAAAAACCAGTACCTCTTCTGGCCAATTTGGGATTTGTATTCACTTATAAGATTGATGTTTTATCCCATGAGTTAATGTAATATTTACATTTGGCGAAGTTGTTCCTCATACTACGAAAGAGGTTTTTGAAGTCTTGAGTAATAAAGTCTTCATTTAGAGCAATCTTTTATAGCACATAACAACCGATTATGTATCTTTAAGCAGCGATTATTGGCAACCTCCTAGTTCTCTACGATGGTACAGGAATAACTCAAAGAGAGTAGGGAAACTAAAAAGGGCAGAAATTTATACCCTTAAAGGTGAACTAAGAGTAAACACCCAGTGCCTCTTCTAGTCAGTTTAGGTTTTGTACTCACTTTATGAGGTTAATACTCTAATCCCATAAGCTAACATAATATGTACCATCGACGAGGTTGTTCCTCCTAAGGGGAAAAAGGTTTTTGAAGACTTGAATAGTGAAGTCTTCATTTAAGAAAGTCTACTATAGTATGTGATAACCTATTATGTATCTCCAAGCAGTGGCAATAAGCTAGGTAAGAGCTTTGTTTACTATAGCTAACAGCCCCCTAAATTAAGGTTGTAGAGGAAGTTTAAGTCCTAAGAAAAAGAACTCCTGGAATATCGCTACTTTTCCATCTGGGGAAAGTGCTAGAAAGTCTCCTGGTTGAGGGACCCTAAGGGTAATGGATGGGGAAATTCCAAATTGAGCCTTATGAAAAGTTAGATTGGTCTTAATTAACTCGAAGTATTTAGGTAAGAGCATGTGGGGCTTAGAACTTGAGGGCTTAACATTGTCCACTAAAGTTAAAGATAAAGACCCTTTTGAGGGAGGACATTTTTAGAGAAAGGGAAGAGAAAGGTTTAAACGGCATTGTTTTCTATTTTCTTAGAAAGGGATGGCTCATACAAGGAAACTTCCTATTTTGGGGCAACATGGGGGACTTTTGGCCCTTGCCCTATATATTCTACTTATTCATTACTACTATTATCCTCCCACAAGCTATTGTCATTACTACTAGTGTAACTTATCTTTCTCAGCTTGTGACATCTTATGTCACTACAACCATTCTCCCAGTTTCAGTTATCCAACACACCTAACAATCTATACAACCACAAATAAGTGTTTGAAAAAGAATAAGCAAAATAAAGAAAAAAATAGTGAGAAGTTTTTTACCTTTAATAGGCCAAGGCTGTGATTTTTGCAAGTAGATCAATTTTGGAGATGCTCTAAATGTTACACCTACAGAGAATCAAATATAAAAGCATGCTCAGTGCTAGGAAAAAGTAAGAATTGTGCTAAAACAGAAGGGAGGAAAAAGAGAAAGTATTGAGGAATATAAAAGAAACCTATACGTTAAAGAAGATCAAAGTTTAGTAATAGTAATACTAGAACAGAAAGTTACTCTAAGGAAGATATAAGATGGAAAAAATGAGAGAAAAGAAGAGAAGAATTTTTTGGTGAAGTTAGGCACAACAGTAAATAATTAAGAGGTTAAGGTTAGTTGGAAAGTTGAGGAGGTAATGAGATCTAGGCCGCTTATTTTGAAACTACCACCTTCATATGGAGCCACGTGTCAGTACACCAAGAAGATAGCGTACACCATGATCTGAGATGGTGGGTGCCATGACTAAGTCCTCATCAATAAATATGGCAAAGGCCTAATTACTGCCTTACCCTCACCTACTATAAAAAGGACAAAATCGCCATTGAAAAGTTGTCAAAAAAAAAAAATAGAAAAGGGTTGAAGTTTCCTAATAAAAAATAAACTTTTCAAAAAGAAAGAGAGAATGAGAAAAAAAAGAGGGTGAAAAAGAATCGCTAGCTGGATATGCTGTATGTTACTTATAAAAGTCTAGTTTTTATTGCCTCCCCACCTCAGCATTAGAAAATAGGGGGGCTAATGTTGGGGAACAAAGTGGTGACACTTAGTCAAACACAAGGAGGCCTAGTCCAGCACTCAGGCCCATGCCTCCCAAGTAACCGGCCCAGAAAGAGCTGCCTCAGTGGGATTGTGCTTGAACTAAAATACTTACACCTTTATAACTCGACCCATAAAGCTCATAGAGGGGGATCCAGGCCATGCCATGTGCCTTCACTCAGTTTCTATGCTAGAGGAAATGTCTTTTGGGCTCTGGTGCTTGCCACGTCAACGTAGGCCACTAGCAACACACAGGTTAGCGCTGCTCAAGTCTTGCCAAGTCATTAGCAGGACCTACTAGATGAGCACTTAAATGCCGCATCACTTACCTAGCAGGACCTACTAGAGAAGCAATTAGATGTCATATCACTTAACTATTTGACTTAGAGATAAGGTTAAATAGAAGAATCCTTAAATACCAATGAACGAGTGCCACATCAGCCTAAGTCAGGACTCGCTACATCACTCACGAGACCTACTAGAAAAGCATATAAATACCACCCCATGTAGTTGTTATACATAGGAGATAAGATTGGATGAAAACATTTCTAAGGAGCCAATAGTTGAGAGCCACGACTTAAAGTGCTGGTCATTACTGACATTATAGACATAGGTGGGTTGGGGTAGGTGAACAGTTCAATACTAATCTCGCTGAGCTCAAGAAGACAGAGTTAAACAACCTCTTAATACTACTCAGATATCACCAACTGAAGGCTGACAGTTTTAAAAGTAAGAAATCATCAATATTCTTAGTACTCTAAACGTCAAGAAAGGACAATGACCTTCTTGCCCCTTTAAGTAAAGTTCTCTAAAATAGCCCTCATGATAGAGACAGTTCTCTACTAATAACCCGCCACTTGTCACTTTTGAGGGGAGTTCTACAGTTTACATACTCTAAGCTCAAGATAAGTCTTTAAAGTTAAAAGTGGGAATGGATAATTAGATATTTTTTAAATTCAAATTCTCTCTCTAATGAGCAAAACTTCCCACCTTCTTCATAATATTTTGATACTTTCTTTAGGGCAAGTAAACTCTAAGGAACTTTCTTCATAACCTTTCACCTGACCTAAGCATCGGAGGGCCGTCATTGGCCACTTTGCCAATGCTTACCTCTAACCTTCTTTGTATTATGCACCTTAGGTCCTCTTAAGTTCCCTTAGTCCAGCCAACTATAACTCTGTATTCAGCCCATTCTCAACCCAACCTTGGACGTTTATCACCAGAACCGTCTCCATTTATACCCTTGGTGACTAAAGGCCCAAGAACTCGAACTTTCCCAACATCTACCTTACTCATAACTAAGTTAGGGCCAGGCCTTCTCTATGCCGAAATTTGCACTCTAACAATCATGAAATTACAATAGGGGCATTCGTTTGATTAGATGGGATTGTCATGAAAAATTGAAGGGATGAGATTTTTACATAGGAATTGTGTAATGTATCATAGTGAAATAGCATAATAAATAATTTTAGAAATTTTGTTATTTCGCTACCTAATAATTACTTGACACATCATTTGAGATAAAAAATTTTGAAATATTATTTAAGAATTATCGCATTACTCTTAATGTAAATATAAAAAAAAAAAAAGAGCATTTAAAGAAACCAAAAAAATATTGGTCTGTAATATTAGTGCAAGATTCTTACCTAAAAATTAAAATCTACATTTTATAAAAAGGAAGTATTAATACTTTATTCTTAATTTTTCTAATAAATTAGTAAATGACATTTACCTCTAACGTCTATTTTTCTATCTTCTTGAGACTCTATCTCTTGTATCTTTTCTCTACATGATGGCGGCAAATATGTTTCAAAAGATGGCATTAATTTGTTATTGAGCCATTTCCAAGATTTTGATTATGTGGAAAAAAACAAAACCGTATTTTGCACATAAAAGGAAAACGTGTTGTTCATTCAGCTTAGAAAATGCATCCCGTCCAAGTTCTTATCATATATATTTGACACTGCCCTAAGAATAACTTTATATATATGTATGCATATATATATATATATATTATATCACATGCTGATACTTCCCTAATTAGATAATTCCACGTGCTCATGTTGGCAAGCTGCATGCGCCACTTACGATCATGGTGGGGTTACTCTCACAGTCACAAGTTGATAAAAAAAATATGTCTATAAAAGGCATGCCCTACAAAACGATATCCTCACAAGAGTGATGGGTAGCATAGCAGAAAATTGGAAAAAACTGAGTGGCGAGAACAATTGGGAGGGTTTATTGGACCCTCTCGATATTAATCTCCGCAAATATATTATTCATTATGGTGAAAGAGTTCAAGCTGTTTATGACTCTTTTAATGGCGAGAAGGTTTCTAAGATGTATGGGTTTCCCCGTTATCCACCAGAAAAATTATTCTCCAATGTTGGCTTGGAAAATGGGAATCCATACAAGTACTCTGTGACTAACTATTTCTATGCGATGTCGGATATCCCATTCAATATCGAATGGCTCATCCCTGACCAATCTGCTTGGATTGGTTATGTGGCTGTGTCTACTGATGAAGGCAAGCAAGTGTTAGGAAGGAGAGACATTTTGATCTCTTGGAGAGGTACTCAGGGTGCAGCTGAGTGGTTCAAAGACTTCCAAGCCATTTTAGTCCCAGCTTCAGATATATTTCGGAACACCCTTATTCCTCCCAAGGTTGAACACGGCTTTCTCTCCATCTATACAACATCAAAATCAACTACCACGTACACTAAGTCTAGTGCAAGGGAGCAGGTAGTTTTTCGTAAAGAAGTTTTATTTTTGCCATCTTATTAAACATAAATAAAGACTCAGTGTTTTAGTCTGGTCAACCGCACGTTAAAAATATTTAATTTGAAGCTATAAACTGTTGTATATCTTAATATCTCCACGTTTAAAGCCATACAGTGCTGTATAACTTCAAATCTGACTTTTATTTTTAATTATATGTTAAATTTTGTCTTTAAAATTAATATTAAGCATTTATCTTACAGTTTAAAATTTTAAGTTGACCGATTTTAGGAACATACTATTAGAGTCAAGCTCATGTATTTGAACTCCCATGTTTTTGTTTTGTATTAATTTCTTGATTTAGTCTCTATCTTGATCTCTTGGTCTCTATTTTAATGTCTCTGATAAGAAATTAAAATTATTTCTTATTCATATGAGTCTTTTAAAGACTATTTGTATATAAAATATAAAAAAATAAAATATATATTATTACATGATCTTGAGAATATTTTGCTTATTATAATTTGATTGAAACAATTAATTGTATTTCTTTTATTTCTTATTCAATAAAATTTTTAAAATATGCTTTTGATATTTAGAATCAATCATGATTCTTATCGCGGATCACCTGATCCTTGAACTAAATCCTTTTTGTTTAGGAAGAGTTTATTTATTTTTTAATAAATTCTAAATAAATTTAATGGAGTTGAATAACTAAATATAGATGATATTTTAGTTTTTTTAGCTTAATATTTAAATATAAGTGCTAAATTATTATTATTTTTAAATAAAAAAATGAAAACTAATATTTGACATTGATGTCCTTATGAATTTCTAATGTTAAATAAATAAAAATATATAAAAACTAAAATAACATTTAATTATACAAATGATATTGAAACAATGTTAATATGAATTTTCATGTAGTTATTTGTAACTTATCATTTTTAAAGTTGTAAGTAAATAAAATATATATTAATTATAAAAATCAACATAATAGTACGTATTTTATATTATTGCTATTCAATGGGAAATAAAATATAAATTAGATAAGGGTTTTTTTTATAAACAAATTAATAATACCATTTTCTCCATTTTATGTGTTAAGCAAAACAGTCATAAAATTTGACTTTTTCTATTTAAGTCAAATTTAACTTAAACTTCTTATTAAATTATCACATTTTTAAATAAACTATATTAAACCATATTCGGCATTAAGTCAAAAACACAAATAGCTTTAGTGTTTGTTTTGGTCTGTTGGGATTCATTTGATGTTGGAACTCAATATCGAATATTTGCATGAATCTAATGGTTTAACAATTTCTCTAATAAGACAATCAAACCACTTAAAAGAATTATTATATTAGTAAAGATATGAAAATAGCAGAGAATTAAAACGTGGAATAAAACGACATTTAATTTACAACAAAATTTACTTCTATCATTAGTTAACGTTGTTAAGTTTATCACTATATAAGCAGTATTCTAAAGTTGTAATGTCTTTTCTATAAACAGGTTTTGGGTGTGGTTAGGACACTAGTTGATAAATACAAGGACGAGGAAATCAGTATAACTGTAACAGGTCATAGCCTGGGCTCAGCTCTTGCAACACTGAATGCAGCTGACATAGTTGCCAATGGATATAACAAGCCCACAGGCTCCGATACCGAATGCATGGTCACAGCCTTTGTGTTTGCTAGCCCCAAGGTTGGAGGCTTGGTCTTTAAGACTGCATTTGAAAGACTCAACAAACTTCATCTCTTGCGCGTAAGAAACGCCAATGACATTGTTCCTAATCTTCCACCTCTTGTCTACTGGGATGTTGGACAAGAGTTAAAAATTGACACTACTAAATCGCCATATGCGAAGTTTCCTTCGTCTCTGCCGTCAGTTTGGCATAATTTGGAGAATTATTTACATGGAGTTGCAGGGACACAAGGGGATGATGAATTTAATTTGGTGGTTGATCGAGATATTGCACTTGTGAACAAAGAATTAGATCTTTTGAAGACTGAATATGGGGTGCCAGCTAATTGGTGGACAGTGAAGAATAAGGGCATGGTTCAGTTGGACAATGGCTCTTGGAAGCTGGAGGAATATGTTCCAGATCCTCCTAGTACTGCTACTAAATCGTCCTAGTTGGGCAAACATATATAATTAATTATAAAGTTTGCCAACAATAAAGAGTTAATAATATGTGTGAAGGGAATAAGTTTTAATGGCCCAATAAGAGGTCATGCTCAGTTTGTTTTGATTTTGTGTGTTGCTGGTTTTTCAATGGGACAGGACTGGGTCGCTGGTGCATTCTCTGCTTCTCAAGTCCGTTAATAGCTCCTATGGCTCGAGTCCAATTTGCCAATTATGGTTATGATGTAATGTTTGTATTGTATTATTGACAATAAAACTTATGCGTGTTTTATGAAGAACTTATGTGGCACAGCTACGTGATTCGTACATTTCTTTAAAATTTTATCATATATGCATCTAATTTTAAAATAAACTAATCATATTAAAAGTGTTAAAATGTTTGTTAAAACTTTATCGAATAATTTTATTGGGACTATCCTGCCTGAATTTTTTCAAAGATTTTCTTTTTATGTATTTTATAAAGTTGTAACTCTTGCAGTTAATTAAAGCATCTCTAATATTAGGATATGTTATGATATTACTGCAGGAAAATATTATTTCCACGTTACACTAGTACATCATTAAGAATTGAAAAAAATATTACTGCTCCTTTTAATTTTTTTTTCATATATACCACTTTCCCTTCTAAGTTGTTAAAACTACTTATTACCCTTTTTAGGTAGTTAAGGGGGAAACAATATTATTAAAAGATGATTAATTACTGCCCTGCAAATAAGTAATGGATAAGTTTAAAAAAAAAAAAAGAAATAGGGAAAAAAAGGTGTATATGAAAAATCTTAGGAGATGAATGATGATTTCTCCTCCAGATTTTTCTTGTTATCTCTTTTTTTTCTAATAAGAAAAAATTTCATTGCAATCTAAGCAAATCATAGCAAAGATAAAATAGATGCATCACGTATCGATGTCAAGAGAGAAAATAGTTTGCTACAGTAAATCGAGACTCCATTTCTTATTTAGCATAATGGTTGAAATTATGGCTAACTAACTGGATATAGTTTTTAAGTACTAAGTTATTATTCAGTTTTTTCCTATTGAGGCAAGAAAACAAAGGAAATCTTTTCTAATAAGATGAAAAATATAATTTTTATGATAATTGATAACTAAATAAATGAATAAATATTTTTGACTGATTTAATAAATAAAACAAAATTTGGATGGCGAAATAAATAAATAATTAGCTATAGGTGATTAAATAAATAAAAAAGTTAATAATATCATCGGGACTTTTGTTAATAATATCATCGGGACTTTTGCATTCTAAAAAATTCAAAAATATTTAACTTCTTTATTAACTCAAAATTGACCTAAAATTCTCATTAATTTTAATAAAAATAACAACTTTGGATTATTAAATAAACTAAATTAAATTATAGGGAGAATAACATCTTTGCCCAAAGAGTTTGGGTTAATATTCAATTTTATCCTAATTATTTTAAAATGGACAATTTTATCTTAATTCATCAATCACTTTCCGTTAATTTTAATAGAAAATCATTTTTAATAGCAAAATAACATATTTTCTCTTAATTGGTAAGGTTGTTGTAGATGATGATTTAAGTGAAAGGACACGTGGCACATAAATAAAAATAGAATATATAAAATATTTTAAAAAAATGTGTCACGCCACTATAAATTAAATATTTTTTTTTATAAATTATAAATAAACATCAACCATTTCTAGTGACCTGCCACCAACTACCATTTTTCAGCAATCGTGAAAGTCGTAAAAATTACCAAATTTTATATTATTAGACTCAATTTTTCATAATTTACACAGTGGTAGAGTCATTTTTGTCAAAAGAGAATAGAAAGATGGTAAAAAATGAACAAAAAGATGGAGAGGTGGCCATGTGTATTGTATACTTTTTATTTTTATTATTAGCCAATTAGAGATTCACATTTGTCTTGTATAGTTTAAATTTGTGCTGAATTTTATTTTTATCTTTCACTGTCACATCTAACACAGTGGCTGGCGGACTAGGATAAAATTATCTATTTTAAAATAATTAAGATAAAATTAGATATTAACTCATACTTCTAGAATAAAGATGTCCTTGTACCCAAATTATAATTAGCGTAAAAAACCATTAAATCTAAAAGCTACATGTTTGATAGAATAATGTTAATTTGCAGTAAATGATCTTTTTTTTTTAGTATTTATATTTATTAAATATAGCCTGCTTTTCTTGTATACTCTTAACTCTTTTTCTAAAAAAAGAATTGTTATATTTTAAGTGGTTGGACATTTCAATAGTTTAATAGCTTAAATTTTAATTTTTTAAGAAAAAATTAAGGACAGAGCAATTTTGAGGTGTAATATAAAAAAGTATGGAATAATGAGTAATAAGTGCAATGTTAAGAGAGAAACAATCATTTAACATAATGTTTATTTAGAAAAAAAAATTGAGAACAGAGAGGTGTGTTAATTATGTTTTGAGCTTTCCAAATGTTTTAAAGGAAAGTAGAAGATTTTTTAATATTCTTATATGTATAATAGAATCTTTTAACTTAAATTTTTTTTTTTTTGTGATTGTTATTTTTTTTGTAATTTTTTTAAGAATTAAGCATTTTTTCAATTAAAGAACTAGCAACAAAAGGTTTTAGAAAACAGTTCCCTCATTTTTTAAATCGTTGATCAAGATATAAAAATTATATATTTGTGATGTTACATATTTTTTTCTTAGATATTATGAAGTCTAGGAAATTAGCAATTATATAATTTTCGGCACCAATATCTTCAATCATAAATTCGGCGCAAGTTCGAATCGAGGAAGAAGTAAAACGGGAAGAAAATAGTGCTAAAGAAGTCGAGAGAGGCGTCAAAAGTGGCCGACCGATAAAAAAAAAGAAAAAAAACCTGGCTGATGTAAAGAATTTGCTCATAAGAAAATTATATATTTTTGGCTTAAGTGGTAAATATAATTTTTATTACATAATTTGGACCCAAAGTAATTAAAAAAATAGCCCACAAAATTGTTCAAAATAGAGCTAAGAAAATGTGTAAGAAAAAGCCCAACAATCCAATAAAAAAAAATAAGAAGGCTCAAATAGACCCGTATCTTAAATCAACGAAAATTAGTTAGGATTTCGGTCTTGAATCTTGATCAGGGAAATTTCATACTTGTGTCCCGATTGGGACCTCCTCTTAGACCCGGACTAAATGCAAACTCGCACATCTTTATTCACTATTGAAATCCTTGACTTATTAACATCCTATGAAATTAATACCGATACTTATCGTCCAATCTATCTGACTGACCATATAAAAATCTTTGACAATTGAGCTATCGTTTAATCGAAAATTTCTAAGTCAAAGTTTTATCTATTCTAACGCTGCTGGTTATATAATATTGATACCACCATTATATAAATTGACCTACGCTGAAGAGAATGGCGATGGAGTTACTTCACCACTATCAATTGTAATCATTGACTTAGAGTTTTCCAGCAAATATGAGCTCAACTCTCAAAGATCTTTATGTGGTTATATAGATCACTTCATAAGAATGTTGATGATGATGATGGCGACTCACGCTGATTAACGTGAGTTTTTAAGTTTTAATAAATTTGTTTAAAAGAATATTAATTATTTACGGCACACCTACTAACTTTCACTTGACAGCTAGTAATTTTATTTTCAAAGTTAAAACAATTTTTTACTGAAGGGATCAAAAGATTGGTCTCTTCAAAACGGCCTTATTGTTCAAAGTATAGAAATAAGCCCAAATTAAGATGAGTGAATGAAGGAAACAATAAAGTTTTTTAAGTGGTACAAGATGTTTGAATTTTTTAAAAATAAAAAAGAATTCTTTTTATTAAAAAATAAGTAAGAGAAATCACATTGCCATTCACATTCACATTGTAATGACTCTATTTTGTTTTTTTGGCATCTCATTTTTCAAAATTTAACCGAATGTTATTGTGTATCCTTTTAAGTTTGATTGTTTGGGCAACAACAACACCAATCACAACTACAATAACAATAACCACAACAATAATGACAATGATAATACTAATACTAATACATATATTAAGTTGGGAGTTAAAAAAGTTAAAAAAAATCAAATAAGGTGTACACAGAAAGGAAAAAAAAAGGATAGATTATGATTCTGAACAGTAGCTAAATTAATTAAGAAGAGGCTTAGAGGAAAAATAAAGAGAAAATAGCACGAAATGAACATCACGTTAGGCGCGTTAAGTAAGAGAGATTTGTTTTCTTTCTTCTTTATGTATAGCCAAAAGTTCTACGAATATAGAAATACTAGGGCTTTTTTTTTTCTTGAATGTATAAAGGCGATTAACTCTTTTGGGTACGTTTGGTATGCAAGATAGGATCGGATTAATTATTAGAATAGGATTAAATTGGATTAGATTTGACTAAATTGGATTATACATAGTATTGTCATATGTTTGGTGTATTATTGGACTAGACTAAATTACACATAATAAATGTATTCAAGTTAAACTGATTAAAGAAATTTAAATTAATATTCAAATACTAATTTATATTAATTAAATTGAAAAGATATAATAATTAAGTATACTATTTTAAATGAATTTATATGACAAATTAATAATTAAATATTTTAAAGTATTTTTGTATACATTAATAAATTGGTTATGATTTTTCTACTTTAGTTAACTATAATTAAGTATAATAACTACATTATTTTAGTAGCTTGATCTATTATTATTTATAAATTAATTAAAATATTAATTCCCTTAAAATAATAATATTTAATGCCATAATTATATAAGTTATCATTTTATAAGTAAATTTCATTAAATAACTATTTTAATAATAAATATTTCTATTTATTTTACACATTTTAATCTATAAATATATTATAATATATTTTTAATTTGATTTAATTGTTAATTATTTAATCATAATATAATTAATAGACTTATTTCAAACCAATCATTAGTAATCCCATGCCTGAGTATAGGACAAGCTATCCTATGATTCTGAACAATATTTTAGACAAGCATTCCAATCCATGTGGCATCACTAAATGCAAAGAATAAAATTTAGTCCAATCTTACCATTTATCCAGTCTCCCAAACATTGGCTTTATGAGTAATCAATCGAGCCTTTTGTAATTTGAGACTTCTTGATTACGCCTTAAAACTATTATTTTAAATTGGTGTAGATAGACTTCTAATTATAAATTTTAGGACTTTTGTTTCAGTAATTAGTTTTGTTGGGAAATCGATTGAATTGATTATCGTCTTATGATAGATTTTAGTTTTCTTTCATTTTCTGGATCTATGTTTTATGTTTTTTTTTTAATATAGAGATTGAAGTAAAATTTTTTAAAGAGAATTTATCGGCTACTCTTTGATAATTTTGCTTTTCACCACTTTTCATCTTAATTTTTTTAAATTAATTATCAATATGCTCTTTTAGGTAGGTAATAGGCCACTTTTAAGATGAAAAAATGGTACTAAAAAGGAAAAATATTGGTACTTAATAAAAATTGAAGGAATGGTAACTACGCAAAATTATGGCGGGTGGCATCTTTCCTATGAAACATAAAAAAAAATAATGATAATTATTTAATTATTTGCTGTTTATTTAGACACAAAAAAGAGAGTAAATTCTTTTAGCTCGAGCAAGGATTAATGCTGGTCAGAGGGTATGAGAACAAATCTTAAAGTTGTAGAGATTTAGCACACCTTTCACAAGTTGAGGTCTTATATATTGTTATTCATTCCAATCAATATCGTAACACTCGAGTTTTTTAGACTCTCGAAAATTGTTAGACATTGTGAATCATCTCTCTCAAACCAAATCGATGAAGAGATTGAAACCCAATGAACCAGAGTAAGTAGAATCCCACAGAAGACCCAGTTCACAATCAATATTCAATTGCTGCCACATAGTGGCCACGGTCTTATGCCACAAAAAATCTAAAGAAAAACAATTATGATTGCTTGCCCAAATCTTCATCTAGTTTTATTTTTTTTTCTTAAAAAGAAAAGAAAACCTAAGGTAGATAAAAAAAAAAATTAGTAAAAGAATAAGATTAAGTGTTATATGTTTCAACCATGTTTTATATTGAATAACACTACTTATATTAACTATTTTATAAACTATCACATACAACTAAAATAGCATGTAAGATGTAGTATACTCCCCCAAGAAGATGTAGTATACTAACATTTAAAATTAGAATTAAAATTATAATATTTAACGTAATCGAAAATAGAGTTAAAATCGAAATTATGACATTTAACATAGTTGAAATTAAAATTGGAGTTAAAATTAAAATATTTAACATAATTAAAATTGAAATTAGATTTGTTTATTTAGAATTATAACACTTACTGTAATAGAAATTAAAATTAAAATCGAAATTATAACGTTTAATGTAATTAAAATTAAAAATTAGAATCTAAATTATAACATTTAACGTAATTGAAATTGAAATTGAATTTTTTGATTTAGAATTATAATATTTAACTTAATAAAAATTAGAATTGGAATCATAATTATAACATTTAACGTAGTTAAAATTAAAATAAGAATCAGAACTATAATATTTAATGTAATTGTAATTGAAATTATAACATTTAATAAAATTTAAATTGAAATTATAATATTTAACGTAATTAAAATTTTAAATTATAATTATAATTAATGAAATAAAAACAAATAATAAAAATATTAAGGTTTAAAAAAATTTCAAAACTAATTTTTAGAGTCCAAAATACAATTTTAGAGCAAGTGGGAATATGGACCACAAATGGACCCAATATTTTTGGGTCGAAAATATAAAATTGAACCAATTACGGAGATGGGCCAAAAATGGCCCATGTCCAAAAATTATCCTATGTCTCGACCTATCTCGTTGTCGTTTAGGTTAAGACATGCCCTGTGCCGAATTATATCTTGATCAATTGAGACGGGTTAGGGCTCTTGGTCGCATTTTGTCCAACCTTATTTTACATTTGTTGTGGGATTGTTACAATTTATTTAATTAATCATACTTAGAATGTCAAATCAAGTCAGGGTTATTTGTGTTTCTTTCTTAATGGTCCTTTATCCAAAGTTTTGTGCAGTTGTTGCAATTTATTATTTTGGTTGTGTTGATGGCCTCAACAATTATTTTAGACTTTTTTGTAAGGTTTCATGAATGGCATCCTTCAAAATATAAGATACTACTCCTAAATTGGTGTCTACAACTTTGCCACCCCCATGGATTTCATTTAGACTAAAGGGCAAGTTGTTTTGAGTATTCTCGTGGTGTAAGGACTCTTCTTGTTCTCAGTGTCAATGTTTATTAGGTTTTTACCTTTTAGCTTAGTCTTTGTCATCATAAAACCCTAGCCAAACACTTTTGTGGACATGCCAAAATGTTTAGGGTGGTTTGGAGAGATTTTAACGTGGCAGAATCTCATTAGATGTAGTAATTTTATGTTGACGTAGTAGGTTATATAGAAGATATAACTTAAAATCAAATGGTGGATCTCAACCTTTTCACCTTAGTGAGTTCATGAGTAAGGCCAAACAAAATTTTGAAGACTTCTTGGAGTTCAATAAACTTCGTATTGAAAATTTATTTTGGCATATTAAAAGGGATTCTTACGAATAAAAATCCTTTCTATCATAAGTTGTAATCTACCACATGAAAATACATAAGTTTTAATGTCTATCAAATATTTTACAACTCTACTAAGGAACTTCATGTTAGGGTTGGTGCTTACGTGCCATCCCCTATATGTACATATACTTGTTATTTATAAAAGTGTACATTTTTATTATATCGCTAATCCTTATTTATATGGTACCATGTAATGTAATATTACAGATGTAGTATCATCTAAAGGAGTTCAGATCTGATCTAAAGAAGTTTAGACCAACGCCTTTAGTTGGCCACACTAAGAGATATAAATGTTAAGAGTTAGCAACTGGTTATAATATTTAGCGAAGATCTAAAAGTTTGAGCCTTGTCTATAATGGGACATAGACCCTGAAATATACCAGCAACTGCATAGTTGTAAAAATTGCAATCAAGTGCTAGGAATTGTTAGTTGCGCAAGTATGTTCTTAAATATTATCTCTGATCTATTTCTGTTGATGTGAGTCTGTTGGTGGATACCTTTATATAGGTCAACACATGTCGTATCTATAGAGTATAGATGGTTGCTCCTAGCTGACTGTGAGCTTAGAGCTCATATTAACGTATGGGTATCTAGTTAAAATTGGATATATGATAGACTCACGAGTATCTCCGATAAACACCTTTTGTAAGCTATCAATGGAAGGTCCCTTCGAGTTGATTAGTGTACGTGGTCCTTTAACTTGGATGCCATGATGGGCTTGTAAGAAATCCAACATACTTTGGTTCCACATATGTCATTGACCTTGTATGGTGTAACCGGTGGGGGTTGCTGGGTATGGTCTGATACTTATAAAGTCTGGTGTGTACAGATATGAGATTCGTGAGCTCACATAGGGAGTTAGATATCTAGATGTTTCAAAACTGTATCTCATAAAATCTTGTGACCACGGCAATTAATTCTAAGAAAGAGTTCCCGTTAGAGTTAAACAATATGGCAAAGGAGTTTGCGTATATTGTTTAGTGAGATACATGTCTAGAGATAGGATATGGATGAGTACATGAGGATTTGACAGTGATGATCTATATTCCCGTACGTCTAGGATATAATGACGAAAAGACAATACCTATGCACTGTGACCTCAGCTTATATAGTTCAATGTGTAAATTTGTAATATCCATGATGTATGTGTGGGGCATTGCTCATGAATTTATGGAACAATTTCATTTTCCGAATCAGATGTGGATTTAGGGAGTCTCGCAATATAGAGTGCACTAGTTGTACACTGGGCAATATAGCTGATGCGATATTTCTATATCTTATAATTGAGCGTAAGTATACACTATCGTATGTAAGTAATAAAAGGACTAAAGAGTCAGATATCGAACCCACAAGGATAATTTTCACTTTTTAACCAAATACTAAAATTATATCTTTCTAATAATTATTCAAAAAAATAAAATCCTAAGAATGAATGTAGAAAATATAAAAGTAAAAACACAATACAAAGAGAATTAGGTGATAGTAGTATAGAGAAAACCTATGATTAATACTATCCTTCAATTTGTTTTCTAATAATTAATCTCTAATATTTAACTCCCGTAGTCTTTGTTATTGATCATGACACTAATTTATTCACAAAGTCTCTTCCAATGTCATGCAAGTATACCTTAATTAACCAAATACCTATATTCCTATGATATTTGTAATAAATTAATATTAGGTCTTATTGATCATACATGCCAATTAGGTATATTCCTATCCTAAATTGAAACTTGCATATGCAACATTGAATGTTACTCTACAATCATGCACCAAATTACCTAGGTCTAAATACAATAATACCTCTTCCGAGTTTATTAAAATATTATCAATTCATTCACTATATATCGGCCAGATATGTTGAAACATTAAGAACAAGTAATTTAAATAATAAATGACTAAGTTTATTAAATATTAAAAAGATATGACAATTACGCACACATATTGAGTTCAAGTATTAACCTTAGAAAATAAATTTAGTTCATGGCTACAAGAGTACAACAGTAAAAATAATAAATCATGATATAATCAATAGCAAACTGATATAGACGTCGAATTTGTTTTGATTGCGCTGCCTAAGAACTCTTGATGTCGAAGAACGCCTTGGATCTCTCTCTAAGGTTGCTTCAATTAAAATCTTATTGCATTCTAAGACTTGTGCTCTATATTCTTGGTGTTCTTGAATTGCTCTAGGGTGCTCTTTAACGTCTGGGGTCAAGTTGACAGGACCCAACCCGAGACCCTCTACTATAGATCCCAGCGGCCCTGCTGGGCACCCTGACGGAAGTTCCTCTGAACCTAATTTCTTGGCGCGTTCAATGGACACTCCGGTCTCTCGCGGCTGTTGGATCGCCGCTGCTAGTATCTAGGCCATTTGAGCTATAGTCACATTTCCACCCTCTGGTTCAGCGGGTTGAGATGATTCGGGAAGGGTCTGAGGTGTAGGAACATTTACTGACTCATTTCCCTGCTCCTCTTTAGGTGCAAAAGCCTCCGCAGCTGCTCTCCTAGTACGTGGGCCTCCACGACGATGCATATTTTCTGAAATTTTTTTGATGCAAATGATTATCGAATGCAAAGAATTCAACTTTCTAAACTTAGAAAAATATACAAGCAATTTCAATAATCTCATTCTAAAAATGAACTTTTTAACTAAAACTTCAAAAACCATGCTCTGATACCACTCTGACAGGACCCGACCCGAGACCCTCTACTATAGATCCCAGCGGCCCTGCTGGGCACCCCGACGGAAGTTCCTCTGAACCTAACTAGGTAAGTTAAGAAATTCCGCGAGGCGAACCCCTTTTTAATTCTTGTTACTACTAAGAAGATCTAGTAATATCCATGAAAACGACTTTTTAGTTTTAAAAACAAACGGACAGAGTTTCCCCTGTTTTTCGGTAAATCCATATAAACCTGCAAAGAAATTTCACTTCTAATTCCAACACATCTCAATTCTACCAATTCAGACCTCCGGTCCTTTTCAAATCAAATCCAACACAACTCAATTATTTCGTGTAAATCACAAAATAAGCATACTCATAAAAAGTAAAAACGATCATCATAAACTGAAAATCTCTTCTTCTTGATTCAACACATACTTACAAATATACATGCCTACAACTATTATGCATAAAGTAAAGAGTGCTATTAGCACATTTACATGTACAAAAATTATCTTTGGATTCGGCCCACTACTCGGCGATAGGAGAATCAGCAGCTTGCGTTCCGAGACCTGCACCTGGGAAAGGGGTTTAAAACATAAAACATAAAACGAGTGAGCTAAAGGAGCTCAGTGAGTGTAAATGAGAATTCAATTACAAGAATATTATACAAAGATAGCAATTTCTAAAGTACATGCAGAAATTATGCTTCTAAAACGGATGTAAAATTGCAAAACGGTTTCTAATATCATATGCTAATGAAATCTTGCCGAGCGGGTTTTATCTACATCTTTGGAAAACTATATTCAGAATCTGTATAACATAATAATTGCTGTGTGCATATAAATGCATAAATGCTATCGGTAAATCGAAAACTAGTAAAATCCTCGCTCGGCCATTTCCTTTCTAAATTGTACCAATGGTAACCCTAAAGCTCTATATCCACGCAGCGACTCAACTAGCACTGCATACGTGAGTAGGTCACGGGGCAGCACCCACAGTGACATCTCAAGACATCTCACTGGCTACGCAGCGGAATCCTACATCGCATGTATATAGCGAGACAATATCCCGTACACATAGAGCGACTCACATGACTCGACATCCTGACTTCCCGGAGTTAGTGACACACCCCCAAGACTTGCTCATGTGCACGGGATATACCGGCCGGGTCTAATACAATCATCACCACTATAATCTGAGGGTACCAATGGCCTTATAACAAATGCAGTAACTTTCAAACTGTTTCACAAATCGATCATGTAAAAGCATGTCTATGAATATATCAAGATCATAAATCATGTTTATGCATCGAAAGCTCATAAAACATACATAGTCATTGCGCGAAAACATAATAACCGAAAAGTAAAAGAAATGGCAGATTTCCACTCACAACCGCTCCGCGCTCAATTTCGCTCCCGATTCCTGCTCCCGTTAACGCTCTCGGTTATCCTCACCTACGCGCCATAAATGACATTTAGAACCAAATCGAACACTAGAATCTCATTTAACTACTAAATGCCCTAATCGGCATACAAAGCCCGGATGTAAACTACTTCCCGATTTTAGTTACGGAGCCATAATCGAAACTAACTCACCATCCGGCGCCCTGAAAATTATTGAACACCTTATCATTTGATTGGACATACTTGCCCTTCACCTTTCCAACATGGACAATTATGTCCCATTTTCTTCATTTTTGGGTTTTTTCATCAACCATATACATTCAATTCACAATATGCATCATTTACACACAACAATTCAATCAAAACACCACTCAATTCTTAACTTCCCTAAAGTGGCAGAATTTCACCCTAGGTTCCAACAAATTCCTTTTCTCAATTTCTTGTTCCAATTACAACAAAATCATGCCAATTTCATTCTAAAGCCATAATTACAATCAATTGAAATCTCTACAACAAAATCACCAAAAACCCTAATTCTCACCTTGCCAATTTCTTCAAATTGATGACTCCTTCAAGCTCCAAACTAGAATTTAACTCAATCTAAGCCAAGAATACACATAAGAACATCAATTAACACATTCTTGAATTCTCACTTATCAAACTCATAAAAGATGCTTTTCTTATCTCTTTTTCTTGAATTTCCACTAATAGAGACTTCAATTGAGCTTATGAATTGGTTTGAAACCTTAATTTAGCTTGATTACACATGAAAAAGCATGAAAAAAAAACTTGAATAGTCAATGTAGCAGCACCCCCTTTGAAGCTCGAATTTCTCTCTTTTTTTGGCTAAGTGTTGGTTTTGATCTCTCTTCAAATTTTTACACACTTCTAACATATATATAGTGCTCCCTCAATTTACCATTTTGCCCTTCAACTTACTTAAAACTTCTAATTTGCCATTAGTTAAAAACTAATTATGTAATTAGTTCATTTGTAACTATTTAGTTAGAATGGTTCAAAAAACTAACTAGAACTTCCAACTTGGCAATCCATGAGATTTCTTCTAATTGGTCCATTCTCTAATATATGGATTATGTTTCTCAACAAAGGCTTGTTCCATTCATAATCCTTAAATGGAAATTCATGTAGTAAATTAGAATTTTCTTTTCCAAGCCAATAGAGAAAAATTCTAAAAATATTCTAGGGTCGTCCGGCGCACCGATCAAGTGTGAAATTACCAAATTAGGTCTGATATCTCTCACGTGCACTATAAAAAAAATATTTCTAATAGGGTTAAAATCGAGTAACCCTACGGTGTCTCATTTGTTCTATACCGAAATCTAGGCGCCAATACTACTAATAGGGATTCGATATTACACAAGTAGCCATTTATAGGGATTGATATGAGCTTAAAAATATCAATTCTCGTCGGACTAGGATTCGCACTACCGTTGGAGTGCTGCGTGTAGAATGCCACACCATTGGAGCTGTAGAGTGATGGCACTGGGGCGTTGTCCCATTGCTAGCGCGGTGAAGATATGGCATTAGGGCGCTGACTTGTCACTGGCGCAATGCAGGTCTGGTGTTAAGGCATTAGTCGCGACTTCAACAGGTCATCTTTTTGATTTTTTTAATTTCGATCACTGTTTCAGAGCTGGGGCAAAATTCCTCGTGTCGCTAGGGCGATGAACTCATACTTTGAAAATTTTACATTGTAGTCCCTATTTTTGTTTAAATTTTGTTCAAGTCCCTATAAATAATAATAATGCACATAAATAGTCATCTATTCTCATAAAATAATAAAATATCAAAATAAAAACATGAAAAAATATATGACAAATTTGCCTTTATCAAATTCCCCCAAACTTAAACACTTGCTTGTCCTCAAGCAATAAAATAAAACCAAGAGAGAAACAAAGGGTTATACTTGACTCATCTAACAAATAAAGAAAACAAAATCAAATATCTTTAAGCTAGATAAATAGCTATTAACAATCCTAATTATCTTCATTTAATCTCTCATTTTTTCTCATAAACAATCACAATGTGTGTGTGCAAGCAACAACAACAGCTAAAACCATCCTTTGATTTACTTTATCCATTAGTAAGTACAAAACAATGTGATGTCTCAGCATTTAATTTGTATAATAACACTTTCATAAGCTTATTTTTACTACTACTCTCCACTAATGTAAGAAATCATATATCTAGGGACCCACTTAAGACTTTACTTAGCTTGTAACGTAGGACTAAGGTCAAGGTGAGATAAAAGGATAAACAATTCAGGTTCAAATCATACCATGAACACTTGGACCTTACCTAGAAATCTCTTGATCTTTTTTTTTTATATTCTTTCTTCCCTCAAAACTTATCGTGTTTCCCATAATCTTTTTCAACATTTATTTTTCAAAGAATTTCTTCTTTTTTCTTAAGCTAAGGGCATTTTTTTTTCTTGAATTTGTTTCTTTATCTTTTTTTTTTAATACCCCCAAACTTATTTTGTTTTCTTCTTCTTTCTTAAAATTTTGTTCAAATCCCTATAAATAACAATAATGCACATAAATAGCCAACTATTCTCATAAAATAATAAAATAGCAAAATAAAGACATGAAAAAATATATAATAAATTTGCCCTTATCAGTAGCAGATTGAATTGTTTAGTCCAGTAATATTCAGCATCAGAGAAATGCGCACGTGTCTGTATTTAAGTGTTAAATATAATAATTAGTTAATAATTATTATTTATTAATTGTATAATGACATATAGCACGGTTGAGTTTACCCAAGTATATGATTTGGTGAAACTCATTAGAGGTATACTTAGTAACTATTCAAGAGGGGTAAAATGATAATTGTATATTCTAATTATTTAATTGTTAAATAATTTAAAATATCTCATTAAAATATATTATTTTATAATATTATATTGTTTAATAATATTATATATATTAATGCATGCTAGTTGTTATGCATTAATAAATATAATATTTTTTATTATTATATTATTAATGTTAGACTTGGTGGCCATGTATTGTAATTTTATTATTTTATTATAATTTTGAGGTATATATTTGTGTGAAACGTTTGAAGTATTGAGGATTTGCTTCATTTTATGTTGTTGTCTTTGAAATTAAAAGGAAAAATGTTTGTTTCAAAGGGTGGATCTAAATTTTGAGTTAATTTCAAGTGTTGAAATTAATTCATTTGCTTGATTTTATTGGTTGCCAGTTACAATAATATAAGAATTTATTTTATTGATCAAAGAATTAATTAAGGAAAAAATAAATTCAAAAGGTTTAAGTGTTATACCTAATGCTAGATTTGAAGCTGCTATTATAACTTAACAAGCCCACTGAGTTGGTGATTAGAACTGCTAATGGGTTGGTCTCCAGCAAACTCTCAGAGTACATGTGAAAATGTACGTTTTGATGATTTCTCAACTTTACACTTTGTATGTTAATTTGATTACTATATAATTTTATGTGTTTATTGTATGGTTTTTATTATTCTACTGCGTCAAATATGTATGTGATACGTATTGTATGTAATGAATACTGTTGCACATACATACACTAACGTACAAAAGATACCCAACACTTTAATGTTTTTTTCCTAGATTTCAAGTATATCCACTAAGTATCCCAATAGCATATGTTATATTAGGCATAGTACTATTTATTAAGTACATGAGATTATTAATATTTTGTACATAATGAGTCAGATTATCACTATGCTCAATATTCGTTCAAAGTTTAATACAAGCATCATATAGTGTTGCCATGAAAGAATTTAATACTAGCATCATAAAATGCTGCCATTAGTTTACATGTTGTTTACCTAAAACTCTTTAGAAACTTATATATATATATATATAGTGTTCTTAGGATAAAGTGAGACCGTTAAATGTTCTTATTATCTTTATTCTAAGAATGACATTAACTTCTCCATATCTCTTAATTTCATTTACAACTTCTATATTATGACTAAATATAAGTATGTCATCTATAAAAAGACATATGATGACATAATTATGAGCATAAAAGATATTATAGTAAACACATTTATCGGAATCATTGATCATAAAACCATTTGATACTAAAGCTTTCTTAAATTTTTTATGTCACTATTTTGGTTCTTCTTTCAAGCCATATAATGACTTTATAAGTTTACATAATTTATGCTCTATACCAACACTAATATAACTTTCTAATTGTTTTATGTAAATTTTTCCTTCTAAATCTCCATTTAAAAAAATGTCTTTACATCTATTTGATGTATGAATGAATCATATATTGTAGCTAATGCAATCAAAATCCTTATAGATGCAATTCTAGTTATAGGAGCATGAGTATTAAAATAATTTAAGTCTTTATTTAGAGTGAATCCTTTTACAACTAATCTTTTTTTGTATTTTTTAATTGTACCATTAGCCCTTATCTCTTTTTTAAGATCCATTTATAACTAATGGGTTTGGTACCAAAAGGCAAATCAACTACTTACCATACATGATTACTCATAATAGAGTTGATTTAATCATTAATAGCCTATCTCCACAAAGAAGCATCATGTGAGGACATAGCCTCACTATATGTTTTAGGGTCCTCTTCTATAAGAAAGACACAGAAAGTCATTACTAAAATTAGCGTATTTTCTTATTCTTTTACTTCTTCTAAGTTAAATGTTAGAACTTTTTGGTGGGTCATTATATACCTTTATATGAGTCAATATTTTCTCTAAGTTGACATTCTTAGAAAAAATGGTTTTAAAGAATTATGCTTTTTTAAATTCTATTATATTGTTTGGATTAAACAATCCAAAAGTAATCCTCTAATACCAAGAATCTAATGCAATGCTATTCTGAGCATAACCTGTAAACATACTTTAAGATATGAAAGGTTAAGTGTATGGCCTTTTCATAAATTATAAGGTGTAATTCTAATTTTTTTATATGAAATTATATTTTATATGTGGTTAGCAGTCAATATTGCTTCTTTTTACAAGTTCATAGGTGCCATAAAAGTTATTAACACATAATTCATCATGTCTTTCAATGTTTTTTTTTTCCAACCACCCCATTTGATTCATGAGAATATAGAGGTGTAACTTTATATATAATTCTGTTGTCTTCACATAGGAACTAAAAGTATTAGACATATATTTTCCTCTATCAATTCTTAATCTTTTGATTTTCTTTCAAAGTTTATTATCAACTTCTTGTTTGTAGGTTAAGAACTTTTCATATGACTTATCTTTATTTTTCAATAAATATATTTTGGTATATTTCGAGAATTCATCTATAAAGGTTATATAATATATTTTCCCTCCATTAGTCATGATGTCCTTAAGATTGTTTAGGTTACTATGAATTAAACCAAGCAATTCGGTTTCTCTAACAATTATTGGTTTATAAATTTTCTTGGAGGATTTTCGTTCCACACACACGTCATATTTATGAATACTATCTATATTTATATTAGGAAGTAAACTAACTCAAATCATTTTTCTTAGATCAAGGTAATTCAAGTGACTTAATCTATCATGTCATAAATCAAAAGGTTTAACAATGTAAATTGAAGAAATATTCTTAATAATAAAAGCATCAAGTACATTGAGTTTGAATAATTCATTGGAAGAGTATCATTTTTCAACATATGTTCCACTTTTCGTCATTATAACTTTGTCCCCTTCAAATGCGATTTTTGCATTTGCCTTACCAAGCATAAATATAGAAACAAGATTATATCTAATATTCGAAACATAGAGTATATTATTCAAGACGAGATTTTTCATGTGTCAATTTAAGATGAACCTTCATTTTTCCTACCACTAGTATAGAATGAGAATCACAAATATAAACTTGTTCCTCTCATTCTGTTGTTTGAACATAGTTATGAAATGCACTATTGTCACAACATATATGTCTAGTGGCTCCAAAGTCAATGATCCACTCTTTATTATCACTTGCAACTATGTTCACTTGGAAAATACCTATAGTGGCTATCACCTCATCCCCTTGAACGAAATTAGCTTTAGGAGTTTTATTATTATTCTTCTTACTTTTGTATTTACACAAATAGGCCAAATGACCACCCTTACAAAAAATATATCACTTACCTTTTCTTTTAAATGAGAGCTTTGTGTTCTTAAGGTGTGTGTTGTTTATGAACCTTTGATACTTCTCAACATGATTTTCATTCTCAACCAAGTTAGCCTTATAAACAAATTCCTTGGCCTTTTAAATGTTTTCCCGTTGGAGATTCTTTTCTTCAATTCTTATATGTACAATAGAATCTTCCAACTTGAGATGTTTTCTTTTGTCATTGTTACTTTTCTTGTAATTTTTTCAAGAATTAGGCATTTTTTCAATCAAGGAACTAGAAACAAAAGGTTTAAGAGTACAGTTCCCTCATTTTTCAAATCGTTGATTAAGATATGAAAATCATATATTTGTAATGTTATATGTTTTTCCCTTAGATATTATGAAGTCTAGGAAATTAGCAATTATATAATTTTCAGCATCAACATCTTCAATCATAAATGTTTTCTTTAATTGAAGCATGAAGTATGGATGACAAAACTAAACTTCAATTTCTCGTTGTTTCAAAAAATTGTAAAACAATCAACAAACATGAAAAGAAATTTTATTTACAATATGTTCAATGTATGTATCTTATATAAAGAGGGACGAATTCAGAACTCTTGATTATATGGTCGATAATTATCTTCATTTGACATTTTAGAACTAACATAAGCCAACTATCCATTCAATGGTTTTTTGAAGTGTACCTCTCTTTTGGCATGCATACCATCATGTTCTCGGGTTAAGAATTGTTTACTTAGCTTTGGGCATTCGTAAACATAAGACTTCAGGATCAAGAGAAGGGAATATGAAGTGATAGCCCACAGGGCCGATGCTGATAAGCCTTGGTAAACGGGTGAATGACAACCATTGAAGTTCGGCCATAACAATTTCATTGTCACCAATGGTGTCTGCTCCACCTTTGCTTGTAAATACTTCTTCTAACTGCAAGCTACCCTCTATATACATCCTTTTCAGTTTTTGAAGACCGCGAGCTATGTTGACATGAAACAGACTTTTTAATTCTCTGTAACCGGTGACCAAAAGGTTGTTAAAATTTGGAAAATATGGAGGTCGGAGATTATCCTTCAATGAGATTTCATGCGATTCATCATCGTCGTCGTCTATAAAAATTTGCTCCAATTCCTGACAGTCTATAATAGTTAGATCTTTCAATTGCAATAGATTATGAGCAACTATAAGTGAGAAAATTCGTTTCATCCCATGGCAGACTATCAAGGTTAGATGGGTAACACTTTGTAGACTAATTAAACTACTTGCGGGGACTCTACATAACCCTTCTTGTAGATTTGTAAAATTCAAATTTTTTACAGTCGGGAGTCTATCAGCGTCAAGACTTTGAAGAAATTCGAGACTGTCAATGGTCAAATCTTCCAAATTTCTGAAGCCATAATGTTTGAAAGTCTGAATTTCATCACGCAAACGGTTGCGTCCTAGAAAACATAGATACCGTAATTTCTGAAAAATTCAAGTAATTAGCTCAATGTTATAAAAAATTCGATTGACTTCGAATTTATGCACGACATTTACTACAATTTCATTGACCGGAAATAAGAAAGTCAATGATATTGTCATAGAATCTTCTTATATTTATTGCATAATTTTTATCTGATAGTACCACATTAGTGTAGTAAATTTGTATAGTTAATTTATGTATGTATAGTAACTTAAAAGAAATAAAAGAAGTTGCAAGTTAGTTTTATTGCCATGTTTAGTAGTATGGCTTTTGAATTTGAGTGATACATTAGATTATCAATATTCTAGTTGTCATATAACGTATAAAAGTGCGAAATTATTAGAGTGCAAATTGTGTAGTAACTTATGGAATTACACAAGAAGTTAAGGCATAAATTTTGGTGGTCTCCAAACTAATCAGATGCAAAAGTTTTAGTGTATATTTAAGAATTGTGGTGAACATATATATATATATATATATATATGTGTGTGTGTGTGTGTGTGTGTGTGTGTGTGTTAAGTTAATCCCGACAAACCCTTAAATTAATGTGTCCCAAAATTTAAAGAATATCAAAATTAAGAAAAAAATTAAAAGAAGAAATGTAATCAACTGACTATCATATGTCAATATATGTTCTTAAGCAATGCAAAATAGAAGCATATTAATATGTAGGAATGATCTTTTTTTTTTTAAAGAAATGGGAAAAAGTAAAAAGGCATACCTCTGTTAGATTCTGCACATTTTCTTCAAGTTCAGCTCTGATATTCAAATTGCGACATGATGCTATTTCCAAGTATTCCAAAGCGGGCCAAGAACGATAATATTCTGAACAGAAGCTGATGAGATTTGGTAGTCCGATAAGTGATAATTTTTTATACCATTCCTTACTTCGAGTTCTTTTCGCTGCATTATACTTTGAGGTAAGGGCAAGGAGAATAGATATTTCATACTGCACCAGATCACAGAAATTTCTGTTAGATTTTTGAATAAACCACAAAAATGAGGGCATCAATATATGCATTCCATCTCTTCACAACCTTCAAGTTGAAGTGAAGTCAGCTCATTTAATCCCCTCTGAACTATACTTGGCACAATATTTTGACAACCTATTGCAATTTTCAAAATTAGATGCTGTAAATTTTCATACAATGCTTTAAATACACAAAGTTTGCTGGCTTCCATATCCTGGATTTTCAATCTTGTTGTTCGACATAGACCAATGATATAATTGCAGTTCACATCTATGTCATACCTATGCAATTTGGGGAAAATAAAGTCTTCTGGAAGACATTCAACCTTTCTATCAAAAGACTGCATATCCGTTTCGGCTGAAGAATTCAACTCAGAGAGGGTAGAGTTACTTCTCCCAGAACTCGTCCCTTTAACCTCCCATTTTCCGATTTTCCCATATCATTCTTCTAATCGAGAAAATCTTTTCATCAAATTCAGAGGAATTTCCCAGAAAGAAATTTAGAGATCTTAATTTACCAATTTCTCCTAATTCTTCTGAGATTTCATCAAAGTCAGACGATTCGAGACTAAGAATCTGCAGTCTCTTCAAATTTCCAAGGGAAGACATGTCTCTCAAATTACAACTAATCAACTGCAGACATTGAAGGTCCATCAAGTGTTCAAGTGATTTTAGTGACAGATCCGCATATCTTATAGTAACAACTTTCAGTGCTTTCATCTCCTTAAAAAATTGGTCTGGAACAACCATATTGCTATAATAAGTAAAACCCATCATATTTTCAACATTTCCACCCTCCAATAACAGAATTTCAAGTTTAGGACATACCAAACCATTAGGAAGAACTTTCATTTTGCTTCCCATCACAGAGATTGCTCTGCTTTCTTCAAGGCTCTCGCCCTCTGGCCACTCTTTCAATCTAATGCCAGCTTTACTCATGAATTTCTTCTCCTAGGACCCTATCCATAAGGCTACATCTCGAACCACGTCATGCATTTTTACAAATCCTTCTTTACCAGTATCTAATAGTAAAGAAGAATCTATGAGATGACCAACCAAATGACACAGTTCGTTCCTTGCATCTTCAATTGTGTTAGCATCTTCAAACAAACCAATTCCAATTCCTTATCTTACCAATTCGTTTACAGGAATTTCATAATCTTCAGGAAATAATGAACATAACAAGAAAAATAACTTAATTTTCTCATCCTTTAAATAATCATAACTGGATTTAAGACAAACATATACTCCTTTTTCTCCGGACACATCAGGTAATTCTTCAAGTCTTGACTTTTGTAGTTTTTGAGACGTGTTTTTCCTTTCTTCAATGCCTTTTCCTCTTAAAGCCTTCCCAATACTGACAAGTTCTAAAGGCAAACCATCACATTCACGAGCAACATCATGAATCATAGGATCCAAGTGGGTGGCGGCATCATTATTTATACCAGCAGATTTTTTAAGTAAGGCCAATCCTTCTTTTTCCAAGAGAATATTCAGTTTAATTTCCGATTGACATTCCATTTTAGTAAGTACTTGTCTTTGACGACTAGTTATAAGAACTTTGCAACTACTATGATCGTCATCAACAGGAATGCCTAATTCATTTTTCAAGTCAATGTCTTCCCATACGTCATCTAGTATTACGAGGATCTTGCTCTTCGTATCCGTAAATCTCAAGTACAACCGTTGTGCTCTTTCTTCCTTGCTTGCCTCCTTCACAAATTCCATGCCTAATGAGTCTTTTAGCTGATCTTGGATATTTAAGAAGTTTGGATGCTGGGATATCCTGGAAATCACAACCTCATCAAATATCTTTTGTTTATGGAGTTGATTACCCGCTTCTTTTGCCAAGGTCGTCTTTCCCACGCCTCCGGTCCCATACAGTCCCACCATCTTGGTCTTCTCGTCTTTCAGTGCCTCAATAATCTGATGAGAGGCCAATTTAGCAGCTTCAGATGACTAAAAATCTTTTGATGCCAAGAATTCGATGCCAAGTAGAGTTTTAAGAGGAGCCTCTGTGTTGAATTTGCCACGGCTTTTTTGTAGCTTAAGCATAATAGTCGTCTTCTTTACTGCTTTCCTACCCAACCAATATCGCCAACCCCAATTAGGACACCACCCATTAAGACAAGTCTTCTTTACTTGTATTTCTTCTTTCAAACTCTGAACATCAGCCAGGACATTGTCCGCATCTGTCAGCCACTTTTCGACCTCTCTTTTGACTTTTCTAGTGCTCTTTTCTTCCTCTTCTACTTGATCCTTGATGTCATTTTGTGCCGTTTTCAAATTATTTTCTTCAGTCTGAAGATCTTCAACAATGTTGCTGAAACAAAATAAGTAACGAACTTGGTGTATTGTCGCCTCCAACAAATATTCTCCAATCTTGGATGGAATAGATGCTGCAAATTCCATGCTGTGTATGTGTTATAAAAAAGTGGTCAGTACATGTACTTGGAATAAGTATTCAACAAGGGTTAACAACAAATTTAATGAGCAAATCAAAATAACTTGTTAAATTTGCCGATGCACGTTTTCTACTGGCAGCTCTGGCACCTAGCTTTACGCGGCCTTTATCTGCAAAAGATATGGGCAAAGAGGAATATAAATGAATGTCATGTTTAACTGTTTAAAATGAGAAGCATAACACTATGTACATTTTATATGAAATTTAATTAATTCGAAAATAGCCTAAGTTGTTATAATTTCTAGAGAAACACTTTCTCGTAAAGCATTATCTTCCACTGTCCTTAAAGCATTGGAATAGCAAATGCCAAATGTTATTCTCTTAAACTTGCAGTTATTAAACTTATTAACCTTTTAAGTTAGTCTATATTTAATATAAGAAACGGTTCATCATGTTGATTTTTTTTAGTTTAGTTTTTGTAAATATGAATATGCTTTCTCTGTTTGTTCCTTGTAGTTAATCCTAATATTTTCTCAAATCGATAGATATTATTATTAATTTCTGTGTGATTAAGGTCTATTTTCTTAATATTATTTATTAACTACTAAACCTGTAAAGAAAAAAACAGTTGCTCGTTCTAACTTGGGTTGGGTCGCTAATGAGTGAATCGGCCATGTCCATGGAATAAGCAAACAACATGCAATGACAATGGTACTATAGAATGAAAAAATGAAGGAACCTTGTTAAATTTGTGGATGCACGTTGTATCGGAAGCTTGGAGAAACTGAGAAGAAAGTACAAGCACCTAGCTGCAAAATGTATGGGCAAAGACGAATATAAATGAAAGTAAGGTTTAATTGTTTAAAATGAAAAGCTCAAAACTTTATTGATTTACATATTTGAAGCTTGATTAATCCAAAAATTGCCTAAGTTGATTATATTTTCTATGGAACACTTTCTCCTAAGGCAGTATCTTCCATTTTCCTTTAAAACATTAGAAATGAAAATATTATTCTCATGAACTTACAGTTTATATCTGGATTTTGCGAGCAAGTACTTTCTAATTTTAGTTTGGTTTTAGTAAGTAGCATGTGCTTTCGATGTTTGTACTTTATAGTTAGTTCTAACATTTTTTTTTTCCCTAAGATACATATTATTAATAAGCAGTGCTACATTGAATTAAAATACAAAATTATTTTTCTACCTAATGTGCCAAATGGATGAGCACTTGTTAGGTAGTTGTTAACTTTTTACTTTTTATTAATGTATTAATGTGAGATTGTTGATTGAAAATTATCGGAATATGATTTGGAGATCAAGCCAAGTGTATAGGGTGCGCACGGATCAAAGACGGATGCGAAAGGAGGCGAAAAAAGAAGAAGGGCGCACTAGGCGCCAGCGTCGCGGTGCCCAGTCCAGAACCTAAGCGCCGCGGCACCAGGAGGCCAGCACTGTAGCGCTCAGCAGAAGCGCGCCAGTGCTGCGGCAACGAAAGCCCAGCGCCGCAGCGCTGGAGACGGGAACAATATCCCGAAATAAGAAAACTTTCTTATTTCGTCTCCCACTTGTTTCAGGACTCCCTAATACGACTCTCACATGTATAGGGTAAACCTAAGTTGTCCCAAAGCCTATATAAAAGGCTATAATTGGCTTGTAAACACGTCTTTGTGATCAATAACAAATCTTAGCGATCAAATATAGATCTAGGTGATCTTGGTAATCTTAGTGATAATCTTTGTGGTTCTTTGTAAGAGAAAATCCTTAGAGTGAGAGAGAGAGAGTTTTCTTTGTTATCTTTTTTGTAAAAGGCATACTTTGTGAGTACCTTGTGATTCATAATAAGAGAAGAGTGTGATCTTGATCCGCCGTGGACGTAGGCAAGTTGCTAAACCACATAATTCTTTGTGTGTTCTTCTTCTACCCCTTTCTCTATTTATTTCTTAATAACTTGTTCTGCATTATTATATTGCTTGGGTGAATTTTTTGCTTGTTTGTGTGCTTGTGCTTCAATAAACTGGTATTAGAGCTTTGGTTCTAAGTAGACATGGTCACACCCAAGTATAAGGTAGAGAAATTCAACGGTATGAATGACTTCAATCTGTGGAATATGAAGGTTAGGGCATTATTGGTGAGCCAAAGGCTTGGTTTGGCATTAAAGGAGACTGTAGCTCCATCTAGTGATGAAGAGAAGACACCAAAGTCATCTAGAGCTGAGGTAGAAAGAAATGACATTTAAGAAAGAGCTCATAGAACAATCGTTCTGTCATTGAGTGATGAAGTATTAAGGGAAGTAGCAGGTGAGACGATGGTAATAGGTCTTTGGAAGAACCTTGACTTCCTTTATATGAGAAAATCATTGGCCAACAAATTACATATAAAGAAGAAGCTATATCAGCTGTCCATATCAGAGGGGACGCTGATGAAAGATCATATAGACACATTCAATAAGATCATCATTGATCTTGAGTCTATCAACATCAAGATAAAAGATGAAGATAGAGCAATTTTCTTGCTGAGTTCACTCCCCAAAAGCTATGAAAGTTTTGTTGATACGCTATTCTACAGCAGAAAGAGTTTAACAATGGGTGATGTAAAATCATAGTTAAACTCAAAGTTATTAGAAAAAAAGACCGAAGGTAATTCAGAAAACTTATCTGTAAGAGGAAGGCCTTCATACAGAGATAGGAAGAAAAAAGGCTCAAGGTCGAAGTCTAGGACTCCCAGGAAGTGCTATTGCTGCAAGAAAGAGGGGCACTTCATAAATGACTATCCTGAGAAGAAAGCACAAGACAAGAAGAAAGTGGATGCTATGCTTGCCTATAATGATAGCTATGACAGCGCAGAGACACTCGTCGCTACTGATGGTATGAACTCTGAACAATGGGTTTTAGATTCTGGTTGTACTTTTCATATGTGCCCGCATAAGTCTTGGTTTACAAATTTCCAGCCCATTAGTGGTGGTAAGGTGTTAATAGGTAATGACATTGCATGTCAGATGATGGAAATTGGTAGTGTTAAGCTTAAACTACATGATGGGCGAGTGAGAGAGTTGACAAATGTTAGGTATGTTTCTGACTTGAAGAGAAACTTGATCTCACTGAGGACTTTAGACCAGAATGGGTGTTCCATGAGGATCGACAGAGGGATTTTAAGAGTTTTGAAAGGTTCCATGGTGGTGATGAGATGAGGGAAGCGCAAAGGTGTTTATGTGCTTAAGGGTGAAGTCGTGAGTGGTTCTGCACTATTCTCTATAGATGATGAGAGTATTCAAACCAAGTTGTGGCATCTTAGACTAGCACACCTAGGCGAGAGAAACCTAAAGAAGTTATATAGTCAAAAGGCGTTTGGTGAGGATAAGTTTCAGCCTTTGGTGTTTTGTGAGCATTGTATGCTTGGGAATGCACATAGGGTGAGGTTCAGTACCGGAGAGCACAAGACTAAGGGAAATCTTGACTACATACACTCGGATATTTGGGGACCAGCTCAGACAGCTACTCGTGGTGGTGCCAGGTATTTTCTCAGCTTGATTGATGACTATTCGAGAAAGCTGTGGGTCTATGTGTTGAAGAACAAGGATCAAGTATTTGATGTGTTCAAGACTTGAAAGGCACTTGTTAAGAATCAGATTGGCAAAAGAGTGAAGAGGTTGAGAACTGACAACGACCTCGAATTTTGCAACAGAGAGTTTGATGGGTTTTATACCAAGCATGGGATTGCAAGGCATAGAATGATAAGATCAATACCGCAGCAGAATGGGGTAGCTGAGAGGATGAACATGACTCTACTTGAAAGAGTTGATGCATGCTACCAATGTGAAGATGTCCAAGACATTCTGGGGAGAAGCTGTAGTCAGCTTACTTGATTAATAGAAGTCCCTCATCAGCAATTGACTTCAAGACGCTAGAAGAGAAATGGTCTGGCAATCCTCCGAAGTATGACCACTTCAGAATAGTTGGAGTTTAGAGCTATCAAAGGGGTATTCATAGGATATCCCGAATGAGTAAAAGGATACAAGGTGTAGTGTAAAGACTTAACACCACCAAGGAGTATCATAAGCCGTGATGTGACGTTTGATGAGATGATGATACTGAAAACCTCCCAAGAAGATGAGAAAGAAGAACCTGTGATCAAGGAAGACTCAGCACCCGAGTCAATAGAAGTTGAAGTAGAGCCTGAAAATGAATCTGATATGCCCCTAAATCAACACTTTAATAAGGAGATCCTTGAAGATGAACTAAGAACACCGGCAAGTTCCTCCAAGTCCACCCAAAGAAAAACTAGAACTCCTAAGTTGGAATTTGAAGAGTACCAGCTTGCCAGAGATAGGATAAGGACCAGTCAGGTATGCACAAGCAGATTTAGTTACTCATGCTTTTAATTGTGCTTACACTCTTGAGTATGATGAGCCTAGGACATATAGTGAGACTATGAAGAGTGAAAACAAGAAAGAATGGCAGCAGTCCATGGAAGAAGAAATTTGTTCTCTTAGGAAGAACAATACCTAGAAGTTGGTGGAGAGACCTCAAAAGAAGCTAGTCAGGTGCAAGTGGGTATATAAGATGAAGGAGGGGATGCCGGGGATTGAGCCTATGAGATGTAAGTCTAGGTTAATAGCATAAGGTTTTACTCAGAGAGATGGAGTTGATTTTCATGGGATATTCTCTCCAAATGTCAAGCACACATCTATTAAGATGTTGTTAGCCATGTGTGCAAACTTTGATTTACATCTAAGGCATATGGATGTAAAGACAGTTTTTCTACATGGAGAGCTTGAAGAAACAATATACATGGCACAACCCCAGGGGTTCGAGGAGCCCGAAAAAGAAGATCATGCTTGTTTGCTAAAGAAGTCATTATACGGGTTAAAGCAATCACCCAGATAGTGCTATAGGAGATTTGATGAGTTTATGATGGCTTGTGGCTTTAGTATGAGCAAGTATGACGGATGCGTGTACTTCAAGAACATAAGTTGTGGGATGATGTATTTACTTCTATACATCGATGATATGTTGATCGCGTACAAGAACATGGAAGAAATATAGAAGCTTAAGAAGCAATTGAGTGGCGAGTTTGAAATGAAGGATTTGGGAGCAGCAAAGAGAATTTTGGGTATGGATATTGTGAGGGAAAGAAAAGATGTTATCTTCTTGTCACAATAGCGATATATAGTAAAATTTTTGGAAAAGTTTGGAATGTCAAACGCGAAGGCTGTCTCTACTCATTTGGCCATGCATTTCAGACTTTCAGCAGTACAGTCACCGACATCCGATGAGGAGAAACTGCAGATGAGCAAAGTACCGTATACGAGCACTGTGGGGAGCATCATGTATGCAATGGTTTGTACAAGACCAGACATGGCACAGGCTGTGAGTGTGGTGAGTAGATACATGGCGAATCTGAGAAAAGATCACTGGCTTATAGTAAAGTGGATTCTGAGATATCTTAAGGGAACGTCGAATCACGGGTGAATGTATAAGAGGGATGAGGACAACAATGAAATGGTAAAAGGGTACGTAGACTCAGATTATGCAGGTGATCTTGACAAGAGAAGATCGTTGACGGGCTATGTATTCACAGTGTGTGGATATAGTGTGTGTTGGAGATCAGTTCTACAACATGTGGTTGCACTATCTACCATAGAGGCAGAGTACATAGCTGTTGAAGAAGCTATCAAGGAGGCCATGTGGTTAAAAGGCATATGTGCGGAGGTATTGGCTAGTAAGGATGTGAACACCGGTATGTATTGTGATAGCCAGAGTGCCATACACCTAAGCAAGCATCAAGTGTTCCATGAGATGTCGAAGCACATTTATGTAAGGCTCCATTACATTCGTGAGATTGTCCAAAGTGGTGAAGTTAGTCTAACAAAGATAGCATCATCTAAAAACCCTACTGATATGTTGGCTAAGCCACTGCCCTCGGTTAAGTTCGTCCTATGCAAGGACTTAACCGGAGTCACTATTTTGTGAGGGTAACTGAAGATGCGAAAATGAGAGATCGAGTTACTTTTCTGGATGATTTTGAATCAAGGAAGGGATTTGTGAGATTGTTGATTGAAAATTATCAGAATATAATTTGGAGATCAAGCCAAGTGTGTAGGGTGCACACGGATCAATGATGGATGCGAAAGGAGGTGAAAAACGAAGAAGGGCGCACCAGGCACCAGCGTTGCGGCGACCAGGCGTGAGCGCCGCGGCGTCCAGTCCAGAACCTAAGCACTACGGTGCCAGGAGGCTAGCGCCGCAGTGTTCAACAGAATTACGCTAGTGCCGCGACGATAAGAGCCTAGCGCCGCGGCGCTGGAGACGGGAACAGTATCCCAAAATAAGAAAACTTTCTTATTTCGTCTCTGACTTATTTTAGGACTCTCTAATTCGACTTCCACACGTATAGGGTAAACCTAGGTCGTCCAAAAGCCTATATAAAGGCTATTAATTAACTTGTAAACACATCTTAGTGATCAAATATAGATCTTGGTAATCTTAGTGATAATCTTTGTGGTTCTTTATGAGAGAAAATCCTTAGCGTGAGAGAGAGAGAGTTTTCTTTGTAATCTTTCTTATAAAAGGCATACTTTGTGAATGCTTTGTGATTCATAATAAGAGAAAAGTGTGTTCTTGATCCGCCGTGGACGTAAGTAAGTTGTCGAACCACATAATTCTTTGTGTGTTCTTCTTCTACCTCTTTATCTATTTATTATGCATTAATATATTATTTTAGTGACTTTTTTATTTATTTGTGTGATTCCGCTTCAACAATTAATTATACAATGCTATAAATGCATCATATGCTAATTTGTATCCAAATTAGATAAGTATTACATTACTAATTATTAACTTATGTACGATTAAGATCTAATTTTTTTAAATATTATTTATCAATTACTAAATATTTTAAATTATATTTATGGATGTAACACTGTAAAATCTTATATAGAGCTTGTTACACCAAATGTATAATTATTCTTGTCTTGTGCAATGAAATGTGCTATATGTTTAATAGCAATTACAAATTTTCATACAAACCAGTGTTTCAATACTATGTTTGCAATATAATCAACATCATATGCTTATTTATTTTATTGGCCTTTGTGTATTAACTCATTTGTACAAAAAAAAATTTGTTTATAATTTTTTTTACCAAGTATAAACCAAATTCTCGCAGTCTCTTTATCTAAATGGGAGAAATTTAAGCTTCAAATCTCTTATACCAATTTAAGAAAAACTTTATCAATTAAAAAAAAAAGAAGGTATATAAAATAACTTATAAGATATTTTGTAAAGAAAAAAAATAAAAATAAAAAGATGTTATGCCTAATTACCTTAATAGAAGATGCATTATAATCTCTTTATATTATTGTAACTTATTTACATGTTCTTAATGGGAAAAAAAGGCATTTTAGTTATTTGCAAAACTGTATTTTCATAATAAATTTGTATTATACCTAATTCACCCATTCTTAAGTTGTCTAAATATATTTTTCAAACACAACATAATAGTAGTTTTTTTTTGTTGAAAAAAACATAGAAGAGAAGTATATAAAATAACTTATAAGAGCAATTTCAGTTTTAAAAAATTTGAACTTCAATTCTTGACCATTTACCATACATATGTCTTAATCCAACGGTTCAGACTTGATATAAAAAACTAGCATTCCTATTTAACTATTATAGTCAACCCACTAAAGGTCTAACGCATTAGAAGTTAAACACACATCAGCAACAACGTAAGAAATAATTTCTTGTACGTTCTTTTGTGAGTGCACAAAGCTTTTCGCTTAGCTATTTCTTACTGGGACTGCACAAGTTTAGAGCAAGTGAAAAACTGCAAATCGACAATAAATGGAATAGTATATTAAAACATCTTTAGGGATCTCACCCTTTAATATGAAAACAAGTTCTCAGTGTTTGCGATCTTAATACAATAATAATTTTTTTCTTAGAAAAAATTAGAAGAAAAAAAAATTTAAGTTGAAAGAAATAAAACATATATATAAGGCTAGCTAAAGTCAGAACAAGCAAAAGTAAGTAAAGAAGTTCAATAAAATATACTCAATTTGGAAAGAGTTATCATATTATCTTTAACGCATGTATCTTTAGATAATCAAGTATTTATTCTACTACTATTTCCGCGTTCTCATCTAAAATAATTGATTGAAGTTCTTCTTTTCTTACATTTCTTAAGTGAAATTTTTATACATGTTATGAAAATATCTAAGAAAACAAATATGGTTGATCCATGTGAGATTGGTGATTAAAAATCATGGATTAATATGATTTGGGTGAAGAACAATAAAAAGAGACATATGACAAAGATGCAGAATTGCATAGAGTGCTGGATCGACAAGTTAGGGTAGAATCTAGGCATCTAGTCCAAGAACACCAAGTCACCATGTAGGGAATCTAGTAGCTAGACATCGTGACCTAGTTAATCCATGCCGTTGTACCAAGATTTGTCATGGTGGCGCAAATTGATCGTGTCGGTGTTGTGGTGCCAACACCTGAATCAGGCTAGTGCTGCAGCGCCATAAGTTGTACCTATAAATACCCTATTTTGTTTAGGATTTTGTTTGTGTTGTGCAATAGACCCTTTAGAGTGATTTGGCTGTTGTAGATTCCATGAAATCTCTAGAGCAATTCTTTGTAATCACATACCAATAACAAAGAAGCTTGGATTTTGATTTGTTGTGAACATAGATAATTGCTGAATCGCGTAAATTATTGTATTATGTGTTATTGATTCTTATTTTTCCTATTCTTTTTGTGATCTTTTAATTCTAGAATTGTAATATCTTGTGGGTGGTTACATAAATAAAATGGTATTAGAGTCAAGATTGATCTAATCATGGCAACTCACAAGTATGAAGCTGAAAATTTCAATAGACGGGATGATTTCAATCTTTAAAATTTGAAAGTAACTGGTTTTATTGGTGAGACAAGAGCTTGAAATTACTCTTTAGAAAACTCCAACCATAACCAATGATGAGAAAACGCCTGAGAGATCAAGATTTAACTTAGATGTGAATCCATTCAGAAGAAAAGCTATAGTACGATTGTTCTATTATTGAGTGATGAGATTTTGAGAGAAATTATTGGAGAGAATAATGCAATTGGTCTTTGAAAGAAACTTGCTAATTTGTAAGTTTCTTACAAATTAGTTATCCATTAAGAAGAAGTTGTATCAAGTTGTCTATGACTAAAGGTTCTTTAATTAAAGACTGTATTGATACCTTTAACAAAATTGCTATTAATTTGGAGACGAATGATGTCACGATTGATGATAAAGAGAATGTTATTATCTTATTGAGTTTTCTACCATTAATCTAAGAATACTTTGTTGATACACTCCTATATGGCATAGAGTCTTTAACAATGACTGATATTAAAGTCTTTTTAAACTCAAAAGAATCAAGAAATGATTAGAGCCTAATATTGTATAAAGTTTAACTGCAAAGGGGTGGGTTGAGAATAGAGAACAAAAATTCAAGATCAAAGTGAAAGAGCAAATCTAAAAAATGGAACTGTTGCAAGAAAAATGGAAACTTTATAAAGAATCATCTTGAAACGAAGGTCAATATGAAGGACAATAAGTTAAAGGAAGGCAATGTTGCAATAGCCTATGAAGAGAACTATAAAAGTGCATAAACTATGGTAGCTTCTAATGGGAAAATGTTAGTGAATGGATACTTGATTTTAGTTTTACTTTTATATATGTCTTTCTAAAGCTTTATTTACCAATTATTAGTTCATTAATGATGAAAAAGTATTAATGGGTAATTACATGGGTTATCAAGTCATTGGAACTAGCAGTATAAGGTTAAAATTACAGAATAGGAAAGTTAAAGAATTACTAAATGTTTGACATGTTCCTGATCTTAAAAGGAATTTAGTTTCTCCAAGTATGATAGATTATGTTAGTTGTTCATTTAGAGTTGAAAACAAAATACTTACAGTGATTAAGAGTTCTATGATAATAATGAAGGGTGATAAGCATAATAAATTGTATGCATTACTTAGAAAGGTTGTTATTGGTTTGTATCTGTTTATATTGATGTTGAGAATATGTAGATCAAGTTATGGTATATGAGGTTAGCTTACCTAAGTGAAATAAGATCAAAGTGCTTTTGGCAAGGAAAAGATTCGATAATGGGATTTTGTATACATTTTGTACTTGAGAAAGCTTATAGAGTCAATTTTAACATTGGGGAATGCAAGACGAAAGCTACGCTAGATTATATATATATTTATATCTTTAAGGATTACTTAAATTTGTACTCATGGTAGAGGTAAGTACTTTTTGACATTTATAGATGACTATTTGAAGTTATAGGTATATATGTTAAAGAGTAAAGAGCAGATGTTTGTGACATTTAAAACCTAGAAAATATTTATTAAAAATCAAACCAATAAGAGAATTAGGACTCATAATAGTCTTGAGTTATGCAATACCTAGTTTGATAGGTTTGTACTACATATGTTGTGACGCATAAAATAGTAAGGTTAATGCTGTAACAGAATGGTCATACAAAAAGGATAAACAAGACTTTACTTGAGAATATAAAATGTATGATGATTAATGCAAGTTTGTCTAAAGCATTTTAGGGTAAGACGTAGTTACAACAGTTTGCCTGATCAATAAAAGTCCCTTCTCAGCTTTTGACACTATAACTTCAAAATAAAGAGGTTCAAGCAACTATCTAAAGTATGATTACCTGAGGGTATTTGGTTGGCCTACATTTGTACACATTAAATAAGGCAAATTAAAAAATAGAGCTAGAAAAAGAATATACATTAGAAATCTAGAAGGAGTTAAGGGATATAAAGTTTGATATATTGAGCTTAAGCCACCAAAGAGTATCATTAGTAGAAACATGACGTTCAATGAGTCAAAATTGTTACAGACAATTTGAATTCAAAAGTGAAGAAATTAAAATTTGTCCTAACAAAATTTCAACACCAGGAACTATATTGATTAAAATGCAACATAATTTTTAACTTGGAAACAGATAATAAACTCTAGTAAGTACCTCAAACACCAGCCAAAACTAAACTTGGACTCATGAGATGGAACTTAAAAAGTACTAACTAACCAGAGATAAGCTAAGAGGGATGGTTAAGCCATCAATCAGGTATACTCATACAGATTGGATAGCTCATGTCTTTAATATAATTTATATTATTAAATATGATGAACCTAAGATATATAGAGAGGTTAAGAGAAGTATGAATAGTGATAAGTGACAACAAGCTATAGAGGATGATATTTATTCTCTAAAAAATAATCAGACATGGGAGTTGGAGGTTAAACTTGAGAATAAAAGACTAGCTGGGTATAAATAGGTTTACAAAATTAAGGATGGGATTCTAAGTGTTAAACCTTTAAAGTTTAAATCCAAGTTAATTATACAATACGTCATTTAGTAAGAGGGGATTAATTTTTATTAAATCTTTTTTCCAGTAGTCAAACACTTATCAGTAAAGATTTTATTGTCCATATATGTAAATTTGAATTTGAATTTAGAACAAATAGATATTAAAACCATATTTCTTCATGGTAAGCTTCAAGAAAAGATATTCATGTCACAATAACATATTCATGTCATAACAAGGTTTTATCCAGTAGTCAAGCACTTATCAGTAAAGATTCTATTATCCATATATGTAAATTTGAATTGAACTTGGAACAAATAGATATTGAAACCACATTTCTTCATGGTAAGCTTCAAGAAAAGATATTCATGTCATAATAACAAGGTTTTGAAGAACTTGAAAAAGAAGATCTTGTTTGCTTGTTAAGAAAGTCTCTATATGGGCTTAAATAGTCTCCAAGACAATCATATAGGGGATTTGATGATTTTATACTTCATTGTGACTTTACAAGGAGTAAGTATGAAGCATTTGTAGACTTCAAGGTAGCGAACAATAATATGCCAATTTATCTGCTTTTTTATGTTGGTAGCATGTTAGAATATAAAGGAGGTTCAAAAGCAAAAAAAATAATTGAATAGTGAATTTGAAATGAAAGACATAGGGTTAGGCAAGAGGATTTGTGTATGGATATTATAAATGATAAATTTGATGTTATATTTTTATCTTAATAGATGTATATACATAAGATTCTTGTTAAATTCAAAATCTTCACTGCTACTTCTGCTACGCCTTTGATAAATTAGCAGTGAATCTTAATTTGATGCAATTTCAACTCCCCTAGTACTAATGAGAATTAACACTTACCCAGATGTAGACTCTCTATCATATAGGCCAAACTGGTAGTCTAATTTTGTGCATCTTCTCATTTGTAAGCCGCTCTCTCTCCATACTTGAGAAACTTATCCTTTGTATCATCAAGGTATTATGGGGTATGTTTGACTAACATTAAATGGCTGTCACCTAAATCGGACTGAAATTGACTCGTAACTCTTACAGCCAAACTGATATCAGGTCTTAAATACATTATAGCATACATCAAGCTCTCATTAGCTGACATATCTGGTGTGTCAGACACTTTAACTTTCACATCTTCCATTAGAATAGACACTCTCCTCGAAAGATGAACACTAGGTCTATAAGATACGTTAACTATCTTATAGTTAATAAAGTATACTTTTCCTAGACGCTATTGATGTAAAATAATTTGGAAGAGTCCTATCAGCTTCCTAACTCTATCTCTATAAAACTTTATACCTAATATAAAAGAAGCCTCTCCTAAAATCCTCCATGAAGAAATTCTTACAAGTTACTTTTGACCAACTATAATATACTGACAACATTCCCAAAGACTAGTATGTCATCAATATAGAGCATAAAAAAGACTATCATACTCCCACTAACCTTTCATGCACGCTAGACCAGAAGTCTGGTTGGACATAAAACTTTTAGGCTATTCCATGAATATCTCTTACTTGAGTTATTCATTTCGAAATGCCGTCCTTACATCCATCTACTAAACTTCAAAGTCATAATGTATTGTAAGAGCCAATAAAATATTAATCGACTTTATCATCAATACTGATCCATAGGTTTCCTCTTAGTTGATGCCAAACCACTAAGGATTACCTTTCTAGAACCAATAAAGGGCCTAGAAGGTCTCTACCTTCCATCTGGCTCCCATTACCTCATTGTAAACCCTTTAAAACGAATGAGAACAATTCTCACAGGTAGCTTTACGAAGTCCCAGACTTGATTCTAATGTATGGAGTCAATTTTATTTTCTTGGTTTCTTGCTGCTTCCCAAATCAATGTCTGACATCATCTCTTTATAGGTCAAAGGATTATTTTTTTTTAATCAAGAAAACTCAAAGTTCACCTTCAAGCATCAAACATACCTATAGGTGACCTAGACATCATTTCTGACCTATTGGAAAGTGTGTTAAAAAGGTCACTATTTAATTGAGCCAGAGTTCCTATCCTTGGTTTAATGATTACTAAATTGACTTTACGAAGTTCAATCTTTCTATGATTCCACGATCCATGAGAAACTCTTTCTCTAGGATAGTGGCGTATCGAGAAATGAATACACTTCGCTTATCTAAATCATAGAACTAATATCCTATTGAATTTATAGGATAGAAAATAAACCTATACTGGTACCTCTTGGGTGTTGTTTATCTTGTTGAGTAACTCTTACAAAGCAAGATACCCTGCTACATAACTCTTATATAACCAGGACAACCCCAAGTCTTAACTTATTTAAGATACGGCTTGCTTCCTTTAAATATCTTATACAAAATGGAAGGAACAGTTTCTGATAGAACTCTACTTAATAAACAACTGTATTTTGAATATATACTTACAGATATAGATTGCTAACACTTATTATCGATTGTACCATATCTAATAAAGTCTGATTCATCATCTCTAAAATATCATTATATTATGGAGAACTCGAAAGATTATAATGAGTGAGAATCTCATTCTTCTTTAAACAAAGAAAAACTTACTGTTAATGTACTCATTACCTCGTTTTAATTGAAGGGATGTGATGTATATACTAGTATGTTTGGTCATCTCCATGAATACACTATTCATAAACTGGTTAAGTCTTTATGGTCAGATAAGAAATCCAACCATCTTTAACTAGACGGATAAGTATCTCATGCCTATATGACCTAAACTTATATACCATAGCTCCGTATGATTTAAAGATTTCGATCTATAGACATTTTTAATTGTATATAATGTCCATTTATTAATTGACATTTAGCTAATAAAACACTATACTAATTATGCAATTTAACTATTATATTGCATACAAAAAGTAAGCCAAGTTGTCCAACAACTTGGACCTACAATAAATCACCATTTCTTAGTCTCAACTTTACTTTTACAATCTGTTGCATTGAAGTATCTCTCAATCCCTACAATATATTGCAGAGATGAGAGAGACATGTAGTATCTCATACCCAACTTGAGCTGGCATCATATGCCATAGAAATGTCTATGTTTGTCAAACAGAAACCTACGGGAGTCTTCCTGACCATTATAAGGTTTCTAGGGTAGGAAAATTTCCAATACCCAACCTTACTGTAGTTAAAACACTTTCTATCTACACGTTATCTTGTTATTTTTTGGATAAATGTTACCTCTGAGGATTTATCATGAGTATCTGCCTATCTTCTTCTCCTCATACATCTGGTCTAACTAGATATACTTGAAGTAAAAATGAAGCACCCTAAGTAAAGAGGGTCATACTTTCTTTATTCAATCCTCTAGAGAGGTGTTATCATAAATACCTTATGAAAAGCTCTGATCAACATAAAATCCAAAATTTATTGAATCCAGACCATTTCTGAGATTCATCCATCGGTCATAGTAATTTCTAGTGCCTTTGAGTTAGATTACATTAACTATACATACCAACTGGTTTGTAGTGGCCATTAAACTTGACAGGCTAAGATAATGGGAGATATAAGCGAAATGGTCATTAAATCGCTAATAGAACATTTTAAATCATGGGTATACTAATTAAACATTTTCGATTTAAAACACCCTCCTACTACTTTATATAATCCCAGTAATCTCTCGAACAGGAAGACGATAGTTTAAACTTTTTAAAACTATACAATGGGAAGTAGATCCCATTGAAATTTACTCGGGCCTCATATTGTAGCAATATTGGCCTTTGTAAACCTAACAGGTAGATAATAATTGTCAATTGCATCTCATGCAACTCCTACTACTTGATCTTGAATACACTTTATCCTCACGCTATAGCAATATTAGGTAAGTGTATTCCAAAATTTGTCAATGATCAAATACATGCTACCGATACTACCCTCACGCGATAGCAATATTGGGTAATACTTTTGCATATATTTTTCTCATCTCATGTTTAACCGGTATAGTCCAAGCCTAACCGACCAAGTCCCTCACGCTATAGCAACATTGAAAAAAGGCCGACGTGACTCGTCTAACACCGTATTGACAAAATGGATTAGAATAAAACATTATCTCATAATGATATTCTTCGATCTGATTAAGAGGGATTTTGTTTCCATCCTTGGTCTCCATTTTCATAGGGTGGGTGATTCTCAATTAATTAAATTTTCTATGTAAGTACAACAAACCCCTACAAGTAAAGCTCCTATTGTGGTTATCAAAACAAAAATTAATCCTAGTTTATAATGCAAATCGATAACTCTTTATCGCTGCATCTCATAAACCCCGATTTATAATGTAGACTGATAACTTTTATCACTATATCTCATAAATCTACATATGCAAAATTAATTTTGAAACACTATTTAAAACATTGTTAAAAATACTGTAGCTATTAACAGTAAAAAAAACATTGTTCATATGCTACAGTTCAAGTGAACAGTACACCACCGCGGAGTCGGATGTCATTGCTGCAGTGTTAGGAGGTTAAACCTCGCATTGTGGCGCCATATCAACTCGCTGCAGCACTGGGAGGTCGAACCTCCAGCACTGTGGTGCTCAACCTTTACCACTAGAGTGTAAATTCTAGAAACTCAACGCCCTAGTGTGAGCTCGCCAGCTCCTCAACGGAGTCTATAGCCTAAAATACGTATCATATACATATTATACGCGGCAGAAGCGTGAAACTAAACAATAAACACAATAAATAACATATATTAATCGTATTACTATATTAGAAAGATAGAGAATTCATCTCAACAAGTAACGTTATACACGTATATCCCTAGAGTCTGAATGGAGACCAACTCATAGGCCGTTTTAGTCACTAACATGATAGGCTTGGTGAGCTAGATCAACTGCTCCATATCCAGCATGGGATTAACTGTTAATCCCCAAAATAATTGAGAGTATATTTTTTTTATCATTTTCTCTAAAAGGATAAGAAATAGAGAATTTAAAATAATCAACCATTACTTTAAATGGAACTATAGAAAAAAAATGAAACAATCACTTTCTTTCTCTCTTTATATATATATATATATATAATAAAGTAATAATGTATAATATAATATAACATAAATATATTATATAATATAAATAACAATAAAATATTGCATAATGGGTGCCAACTATTTGGCATCCAAATAAAATATTATTATATATATAATAATATATAATATAATATAGTAATATATAATAATATATTATAAAGAGAAATTTTTATTATTTAATAATTAAAAAAATAAAGTGTGAAATAACTATTTTATCCTTCATGAATAGTTACCAAGTATACACTCTAGGAAGTCCCATCAAATCTCACACTTGTGTAAACTGAACCAAAGGTCTACAATGTCATTATACAATTAACAAATAATTATTATTAACTAATTGTTGTATTTAACGCTTAAATACAGACATGCACATATTCCCATGGTAGTGCTAGTTATTGTTGGATTAAACACTTTAATCCGGCACGCTGTCCCACGCTCATGTCACAGAATTTACAAATTAGCGCGTTGAACCATACAAGCTAATGTTACAACATATACGTATAATCCTTTTATCATGATATCCTTGATGTGCGGGGATATAGATAATCACCATTAAAAGTATCCGTCGACAGACCCGCATCGGTAGAAATAGTTTAAGGACAATTATTTGAGAACATAATTGTGCAACTAGCATTTTCTGACACTCGATTGCAACTCTTGTAACTATGTAGTTACTGGTATATTCCCACGTCTATGTCCCATTACAGACAAAGCTCCAACTCTTGGATCTGCTGAGTATTATAACCAGCTAACACTTAGTTGTAATAACGTTTAGCATTTATGTCTCTCAAATGTGGCTAACTATGAGCCTTTATCTAAAGTCTTTTAGATCTGATCAGAACTCCTTCAGATCATATAATGTCTGTAATGTTGCGCTGTATAGTTCTATATAAATTCTAAATTGGTATTAGTGATTTAATGAGAATGTACACTTGTTTAAATATACAACTATATGTACATTTAAGGATGACACGTAAACATTAACCCTAACAAATACTAGTATAAATATTAAACAAATATCTATATATAAAGAGATGGTATATAAGCACAAATCCCAACAACTCCTACTTACTTTAGTATTAATCATGTTGGTATTGAATGCCTATTGACTCCATATATCTTTCAAATACTTTTGGAGTGAAGGCTTTAGTAAGTGGATCCACTACAAACTATTACATCTCATATAGTCAAGATTTCTCTAATGATATGACATTTTCTTTCTACATGCTTAAACGATTATGTGCTTTTGGCACTTTAGCTTAGGCAATACTTCATTGTTGTTGAAAAATAATGGTATAGGATCTATTACACTTGAAACTATTCCAAGTTCTGCGGTAAATTTGCATATCCACACAACTTCTTTTACTACTTCTGATGCTGCAATATATTTTGTTTTTGTTGTGGAATCAACTGTGGATGATTGTTTGTTGCACTTTTAACTAACTACAACACCTTTGAGAATGAATACATTTTTAGATGTAGACTTTCAATTATATAGATTAGACTAGAAGTTTGAATCTGTGTATCCTCTAACTTACAAGTCACTTTCTCCATATATCAGAAACTTATCTTTAGTACCTTTAAGATATTTAAGGACATGTTTCACAACCATCCAATGGCCTTCACCTAGATCAGACTATAGTGGCTTATAACACTTACGATCATACTGATGTCAGGTCTCGTACATATTATGGCATACATCAAGCTTATTACAACTGATGCATATGGTATGTTAGACATTCTAACATTTTTATTTTCACTCTAAGGACACATTTTCCATGAAAGATGAATGTCATGTCTAAAAGGTATATTAACTATCTTACAGTTACTGAAATTATACCTTTCTAAGGTATTATCTATGTATTATGATTAGAAGAGTCCTATGAGCTTTCTAACTTTATCTTTGTAAAGCGTTATACTTAGTATATAGAAAGCCTCTCCCTAATATTTCATGGAGAAATTATTACTAAGGTAGTTTTGATTTACTGTAACATACTAATATCATTTCCGATAATGAGTATGTCATCCACTTAAAGAACTAAAAAGACTACTATACTCCCACTGCTCTTTTTATACACACAGGATTCCTCTTGATTCTTGATGAAACCAGACTCTCTGATCACCTCATCAAAACAAATATTCCAATTTCAAAAAGCCTGTTTAAGTACATAAATAAACTTCATCAACTTACATACTACCCCAGAAGTTTGGCTAAATGTATAACTTTTAGGTTGTTCCATATAGATCTCTTCTTCCAAATATCTATTTAAGAACACCATTTTACATCCATTTTCTAAATTTCATAGTCATAATACGCAATAATTACCAATAAAATTCGAATTAACTTAAGCATCACTACTGGTGAGATGGTTTCCTCACAATTGATCCCAAATCACTGAGTATAACCTTTCACCACCAGACGGGCCTTGAAAGTCTCTACTTTTCCATTAGGCCTATACTTTCGCTTGTAAATACATTTATAACCGATACGAATAATTCAAGAAGCTCAACTAAGTCCCAAACTTGATTTTGATGCATTGAGTCAATCTCAAATTTTATGGCTTTTTTTTATTTTTCTAAATCGATGTCCAACATCACCTCTCTATAAGTTAAATGATCCATTTTTTACATCAAGAGAACACTAAAAGTACCTTTAGATATTAAACAATACCTATCAAGTGGCCTTCATATTCTTTCTAACCTACATAGAGGGTATGTCCAAGGTATTCTACTTGATTGAGCCTGAGGTTTCATTGTTGATCTATTCACATCCTGATTGAGTTTGACAGGACCCGCCTCGAGACCCTCTACTATAGATTCCAGCGGCCCTGCCGGGTACCCCAACGGAAGTTCCTCCGAACCTAACTGGGTAAGTTAAGAAATTCCGCGAGGCGAACCCCTTTTTAATTATTGTTTCCACTAAGAAGATCTAGTAATATACATGAAAACGACTTTTTAGTTTTAAAAACAAACGGACAGAGTTTCCCCTGTTTTTCGGAAAATCCATATAAACTTGCAAAGAAATTTCACTTCTAATTCCAACACATCTCAATTCTACCAATTCGGACCTCCGATCATTTTCAAATCAAATCCAACACAACTCAATTATTTCGTGTAAATCATAAAATAAGCATAATCATAAAAAGTAAAAACGATCATCATAAACTGGAAATCTCTTCTTCTTGATTCAACACATACTTACAAATATATATGCCTACAACTATTATGCATAAAGTAAAGAGTGCTATTAGCACATTTACATGTACAAAAATTATCTTTGGATTCGGCCCACTACTCGGTGATAAGAGAATCAGCAGCTTGCGTTCCGAGACCTGCACCTGGGAAAGGGGTTTAAAACATAAAACATAAAACGAGTGAGCTAAAGGAGCTCAGTGAGTGTAAATGAGAATTCAATTACAAGAATATTATACAAAGATAGCAATTTCTAAAGTACATGCAGAAATTATGCTTCTAAAACGGATGTAAAATTGTAAAACGGTTTCTAATATCATATGCTAATGAAATCTTGCCGAGCGGGTTTTATCTATATCTTTGGAAAACTATATTCAGAATCTGTATAACATAATAACTGCTGTGTGCATATAAAGGCATAAATGCTATCGGTAAATCGAAAACTAGTAAAACCCTCGCTCGGCTATTTTCTTTCTAAACCGTACCAATGGTAACCCTAAAGCTCTATACCCACGCAGTGACTCAACTAGAACCGCATACGTGAGTAGGTCACGGGGCACCTCAACTAACAGCACCCACAGTGACATCTCAAGACATCTCACTGGCTACGCAGCGGAATCCTACATCGCTTGCATATAGCGAGACAATATCCCGTACACATAGAGCGACTCACATAACTCGACATCTCGACTTCCCGGAGTTAGTGACACACCCCCAAGACCTGCCCATGTGCACAGGATATACCGGCCGGGTTCATCACCACTATAATCTGAGGGTACCAATGGCCTTAAAACAAATGCAGAAATTTTAAAACTGTTTCACAAATCGATCATGTAAAAGCATGTCTATGAATATATCAAGATCATAAATCATGTTTATGCATCGAAAGCTCATAAAACATACATAGTCATTGTGTGAAAACATAATAACCGAAAAGTAAAAGAAATGGCAGATTTCCACTCACAACCGCTCCGCGCTCAATTTCGCTCCCGATTCCTGCTCCCGTTAACGCTCTCGGTTATCCTCACCTACGCGCCATAAATGACATTTAGAACCAAATCGAACACTAGAATCTCATTTAACTACTAAATGCCCTAATCGGTATACAAAGCCCGGAGGTAAACTACTTCCCGATTTTAGTTGCGGAGCCATAATCGAAACTAACTCACCATCCGGTGCCCTGAAAATTATTGAACACCTTATCATTTGATTGGACATACTTGCCCTTCAACTTTCCAACATGGACAATTATGTCCCATTTTCTTCATTTTTGGGTTTTTCATCAACCATATACATTCCATTCACAAAATGCATCATTTACACACAACAATTCAATCAAAACACCACTCAATTCCTAACTTCCCTAAAGTGGCAGAATTTCACCCTAGGTTCCAACACATTTCTTTTCTCAATTTCTTGTTCCAATTACAACACAATCATGCCAATTTCATTCTAAAGCCCTAATTACAATCAATTGAAATCTCTACAACAAAATCACCAAAAACCCTAATTCTCACCTTGCCAATTTCTTCAAATTGATGACTTCTTCAAGCTCCAAACTAGAATTTAACTCAATCTAAGCCAAGAATACACATAAGAACATCAATTAACACATTCTTGAATTCTCACTTATCAAATTCATAAAAGATGCTTTTCTTACCTCTTTTTCTTGAATTTCCACTAATAGAGACTTCAATTGAGCTTAGGGATTGGTTTGTAACCTTAAATTGGCTTGATTACACATGAAAAATCATGAAAAAAAAACTTGAATAGTCACTGTAGCAGCACCCCCTTTGAAGCTCGAATTTCTCTCTTTTTTTGGCTAAGTGTTGGTTTGATCTCTCTTCAAATTTCTACACACTTCTAACATATATATAGTGCTCTCTCAATTTACCATTTTGCCCTTCAACTTACTTAAAACTTCTAATTTGCCATTAGTTAAAAACTAATTATGTAATTAGTTCATTTGTAACTATTTAGTTAGAATAGTTCAAAGAACTAACTAGAACTTCCAACTTGGCAATCCATGAGATTTCTTCTAATTGGTCCATTCTCTAATATATGGATTATGTTTCTCAACAAAGGCTTGTTCCATTCATAACCCTTAAATGGAAATTCATGTAGTAAATTAGAATTTTCTTTTCCAAGCCAATAGAGAAAAATTCTAAAAATATTCTAGGGTCGTCTGGCACACCGATCAAGTGTGAAATTACCAAATTAGGTCTGATATCTCTCACGTGCACTATAAAGAAAATATTTCTAATAGGGTTAAAATCGAGTAACCCTACGGTGTCTTATTTGTTCTATACCGAAATCTAGGTGCCAATACTACTAATAGGGATTGGATATTACAGAGTTCATCTTATTTAATCTTTCTACAATCTCCATAATTTATAAGAAAATATATATTTTTTTAAAAGTGGCATTTCGATCAACGAACACATATCGTTCCTCAGGATCGTAGAACTGGTACCCTATTGAAATTTAAAGATCTTTAATAAATCAATACTTATATCCTTTAAGCGCAAGTTTATCCTATTGCGTAACTTTTATGTAAGGAGAATAGCCCAAATATTAACATATTTAAGACTCGATTTCCTTCTACTCTATATCACATTAGAATTAGAAGGAGTAGCTTTTGATGAAACTCTATTCAATATATGAGTAGTAGTTTCTAGAGCATAAGCTCATAGATATTCAAGGAGATCGTTAAAGCTCATCATTGATCGGACTATATCTAATAAAATTTGATTTCTCTTATCTTAAACACTATTGTATAGTAGAGTACCTGAAGGATTATACTCAGCGAGAATCTCATTCTCCTTTAAATAATTCAAAAATTCACTACTTATGTATTCACCGTCTCGATCTGATTAAAGGCATTTGATATACTTTTTGGTTTGTTTCTCTACTTTGATACGAAACTCTTTGAACTTTTCAAAAGTTTCTAACTTGTGTTTTATATAAAACATGTAACCAAATCTTGATAGATTATTGATAAAGATAATGAAGTATCAAAAATCACCCATTGCAGTGTTATTCATTGGACTATATACATCACTATGTATAAGTTTCAATATATCAGTAGCGCAATGTCTAATACCAATAAATAGAGCTTTGGTCATTTTTTCTTGAATACAAGATTGACAAACTGGATAAGGCTTTATGGTTAGATCAGGTATCTACCCATCCTTAATCAGACGAGCTAAGTGTCTCTTGCCTATATGTCATAATCTCATATGCCATAATTTCTTATCATTTAAAGTTTTTGAGATATTATTAGTATTCACCTATACATTCACGACATTTTCTATTGTATCTAATATATAATGGCCTTTAATCAACTAATATTCGGCTAATAAAATATTATCTAAATCATATAGATATAAGGAACGGTTTCGAACATACATATGATATCCCTCACAATCCAATACAAGAATGGAAATAATTTGCCGGATAATGTTTGGCACATAGTAACAATTATTCAATACAATAATTTTATTACATGGAAGAAGTAGATTAAAATATCCAATAGCCTCAACCTATAAGAAATCTTTATTTTCAACATAAAGCTGTACTTCTTCAGGATGTAACAGTCTAACTTCCTTCAGACCTCGCAACATATTACAGATATGAGAAGGAAAAGTAATATTTAATACCCAACTAGTACTAACATCAAATGCTAAACAAATGTCAATGATAGGCAAGTGTATACTCGATGGGGTCTTCTTAATTATAGCTAGGTATTTTAGGTAGTTCCGCTTCCAATGCCCATTTTCACTGCAATGGAAACACTTTCCTTTTGTTTTGTTCTTATGTTGGGGCTTAGATATGTATTTCTTTTGAGGATCCATTTTGAGTGCATACTTTGCTTTTTTTTTATTATTCCCTTTGAAATTCTTAGAATTCATCAGGGCAGAAAATGAAGTACCCTGAACATAGAGGGTAGTGCCCTTTCTGCTCATATCTTCTTGAGCTGTTTTCAGCATGTTATATAAATCAGCATAAGTAGGGGTCAATTCTTGCATATTGAAGTTCATGATGAATTGTGCAAATAACCCTAGAAGTGATTAGAGAATAAAACTATTCCCAAATATATTTCTTAATGAGATATTCATGGTTTCTAACCTCCAAATATGAGATATAATTTAAAGACATGGGACTCGCTAGACTACCCTCAGGTAGACTAGCTTGAAAGAGAGATTTAGCAACCCTGTTTATTTTAACTTGAAGGGGGTCACCATATAACTCTTTCAAATAGAGCACTATACTCCCAACACTGTCCACGTGGACATGCTCCATTTGGAGCTCTATAGACATTAAGCCGTAAATGTATAATTTGACTTTTAAATCGTCATCCAACCATTTTTGATATGTTTCATTTTCTTCTGGAGAAGCATCATCAACAATGGCTTGAGGTAGGCACTGCTGGGCACCCCGATGGAAGTTCCTCGGACCTAACTGGGTAAGTTGAGAAATTCCGCGAGGTGAACCCTTTTTTAATTCTTGTTACTACTGAGAAGGTCTTGTAATATACATGAAAATGACATCTTAATTTAAAAAAAAACGGATAGAGTTTCCCCTGTTTCTTAGAAAATCCATAAAAAACATGCAAAGAAATTTCACTTCTATTTCCAATACATCTCAATATTACCAATTCGGACCTCCGGTCCTTTCCAAATCAAATCCAACACAACTCAATTATTCATTTAAATCACAAAATAAGCATAATCATAAAAAGTAAAAACGATCATCATAAAATTGAAATCTCTTATTCTTTGTTCAAAACATATATACAAATATACATGCCTAAAACTATTATACATAAAGTAAAGGGTGCTACTTAGTACATATACATATACAAAAAATAATCTTCAGATTTGGCCCACTACTCGGCAATAGGAGAATCAACAGCTTGCGTACCAAGACCTACACCTGGGAAAGGGGTTTAGAAAACATAAAATACAAAACGGGTGAGCTAGAGGAGCTCAGTCAGTGCAAATAAAGTTTCAATAAAATAACATCATGTATAGATAGCAAATTCTAAAGTTCGTGTAGAAATCATGCTTCTAAAACTGATGTCAAACTGTAAAACGGTTTCTATCATCATATGCTATTGAAATCTTGCCAAGCAGGTTTTATCTATATCTTTGGAAAACCACATCCAGAATCTGTATAACATAATAACTACTGTGTGCATATAAATGCATAAATGCTATTGGTAAATTGAAAACTAGTAAAATCTTCGCTCGGCCATTTTCTTTCTAAACTGTACCAATGGTAACCCTAAAGCTCTATACTCACGCAACGACTTAACTAGCACCGCACACATGAGTAGGTCACGGGGTACCTCAACTAGCAGCACCCACAGTGACATCACTGGCTATGCTGCGGAATCCTACATCGCATGCATATAGCGAGACAATACCCAGTACACATAGAGCTACTCACATGACTCGATATCCTGACTTTTTGGAGTTAGTGACACACCCCCAAGACCTGCCCATGTGCACGGGATATACCGGCTGGGTCTAAAACAATCATCACCACTATAATCTGAGGGTACCAATGGCCTTTAAAACAAATGTAAAAATTTTAAAACTATTTCTCAAATTGAACATGTAAAAGCATGTCTATGAATATACATCCAGATCATAAATCATGTTTATGCATCGAAAGCTCATAAAACATACATATTCATTATGCAAAAACATAATAAACGAAAAGTAAAAGAAATGGCAGATTTTCACTCACAACCGATCTGTGCTAAATTTCGCTCCCGATTTCTGCTCCCGTTATTGCTCTCGGTTATCTTCACCTACGCGCCATAAATGACATTTAGAATCAAATCGAATGTTAGAATCTCATTTAACTACTAAACGTCCTAATCGGCACACAAAGCCCAGATGCATACTGTTTTCTGATTTTTATTTTTAGAGCCATTTAATCTAATCTAACTCACCATCGGGCGCCCTGAAAATTATTGAATGCCTTATAACTTGGTTGTACATAAATGCCCTTCACCTTTTTAAAATGGACAATTATGTCCCATTTTCTTCATTTTTGGTTTTTCCATCAACCATATGCATTCAATTCACAATATGCACCATTTACACACAACAATTCAATTAAAACACCACTCAATCCCTAACTTCCCTAAAGTGGCAGAATTTCACCCTAGGTTCCAACACATTCCTTTCCTCAATTTCTTGTTCCAATTACAACAAAATCAAGCCAATTTCATTCTAAAGCCCTAATTACAACCAATTGAAATCTCTACAACAAAATCACCAAAAACCCTAATTCTTACCTTGCCAATTTCTTCAAATTGATGACTCTTTCAAGCTCCACACTAGAATTCAACTCAATCTAAGCCAAGAATACACATAAGAATGTCAATTAAAGCATTCTTGAAAGTTCACTTATCAAACTCATAAAACAATGCTTTTCTTACCTCTTTTTCTTGAATTTCCACTAATTGAGGCTTCAATTGAGCTTAGGGATTGGTATGTAACCTTATTTTGGCTTGATTACACATGAAAAATCATGAAAAAAAAAATGAAATTTCACTGTAGTAGCCCTCCTTCACCTTGCACGAATTTGGTCTCTTATTATGCTCTAAGTGTTGCTTTTAATTCTCTTCAAATTTCTACACACTTCTAACATATATATAGTGCTCCCTCAATTGACCATTTTTCCCTTCAACTTACTTAAAATTACTAATTTTCCATTAGTTGAAAACTAATTATGTAATTAGTTCATTTGTAACTATCTAGTTAGAATAGTCCAAAGAACTAACTAGAAATTCCAACTTGGCAATCCATGAGATTTCTTCTAATTGGTCCATTCTCTAATATATGGATTATGTTTCTCAACAAAGGCTTGTTCCATACATCACCCTTAAATGGAAATTCATGTAGTAAATTAGAATTTTCTTTTCCAAGCCAATGGAGAAAAATTCCAAAAATACTCTAGGGTCATCCGGCGCACCGATCAAGTATGAAATTACAAAATTAGGTCTAATATCTCTCACGTGCACTATAAAGGAAATATTTTTAATAGGGTTAAAATCGAGGAACCCTACGGTGTCTTATTTGCTCTATACTGAAATCTAGGTGCCAATACTACTAATAGGGATTGGATATTACACTGATCAATTACATATCCAAGCTTCTTAGAATCTAGAACTTTCTGAGATTCTTAAGCCAGTCAACATAATTTTCTACACCTTTAAATTGATGAGCATCAAGGATAAGAATCAGTGAGTTACTTGAAGCTATTTGATCTTGTAAAGATGTCAACAGAACATTTAAATCATTAATACATAACATTTTAGATCATGGATATAATAGTTATATATTTTTTAATCTAAAAATGGCCTCTCACTATTTTGCATAATCCCTGCCAATGAGATCCACTTCGCACTGTATAGTTTAAAGAATCTAAAACTATAATTTTCTCTCAAATGAAAAAATGATAGTTTTAGATTCTTTAAACTATACAGTGTGAAGTGGATCTCATTGGCATTTTACTCTAGTCTCACATTGTAGCAATCTTAGCCTTTGTAAACCCAAAAAGTAGACAACTCTTGTCAATTATATCTCATGCAACTCTTACCACTAATCCTAAATACACCTTATCCTCATGCTGTAGTAATATTGGATAAGTATATTCTAGATTAACTTGCCAATCATCAAATACATACTACTAGTATAACTCTTGTGTTATAGCAATATTAGGTAATACGTTTGCATATATTTGTCTCATCTTATGTTTAATAGGTATAGCCCAAATCACCTCGACCAATCCCTCACGCTATAGTAATATGGGAAAAGACCAAAGTGAACCGTCAAATATAGTATTGACAAGATGAATCATTATATAATATTATCTCATAATACAATATTATTTAGTTTGATTTAGAGAGATTTTTTTATAATTATTATAATTATTATTACCATTAACAATTATAATAAATTTTCGTATCTCATACTAATCTAATTTGTAATTAGAATATTTATTTATGCAAGCACAATCCCCACTAATAAGGTTCTCATTGTGATTAATAAGCATAAATAAATATATATACAACATTTCATATAATGATATAACAACTATAACTGTATTAAATGAACCTCACATGCAAAAATTTCAAATTTGAGTATATTATTCAAAATGATCAGCATTAAAAAGTTGAACATTATAACATTATACAATATAATGCTCCTAAAAAATAATTTTTACTCCTTTTTTTTTTTTTGTCTTCAACCTTAAGTGACCTAGGTTTCTAACTTAAGATCACCCCGGCATTCAACACTAACACCCCCGCGCTCATCATTACAAATGCCCCTATGTTTTGCCATTTGAACGCTCTTATGTTAAGCACCTTAACACCCGAACGTTATCACCAATAATACCCCAACGTTCATTGACAAATGCCTATGCGGTCACTAGTGAATGCCTCAGTGTTTGGTTCCTAGCACCGCGATGTTTGTTCTACAAAAATTAATTTTCTACATTTTAAACACTTCAAAATATAATTTTTACTATTTTTAGGCATTCTAAACACTCTATATAACACTCCAACAACCTAGAAACACAATAAATATGCTCTGATATCACTTGTTAACGTGTTTTAAGACGTATGCATGTGATTGTGTACATGTTAAAAAACTAAATATATGTATCATATGTACGATTTCGCAATGGAATTAAGCATGTAATCAATATATACCCATATAATTTATATCATTAATAACATAAGATTCCAGAAAATATATCTTTGAAGAACTTCAATGAAGATTTCAATATTGGATTCTTCCTAACTCCAACATTGAGCTCACCTTGAAGTGAATTATTGTACAATTATAGTTCACAATAATCTAGTAGGATTGTGAAGCTAGAATAGTAGCAGCTAAATTTCTAATAATAAGTTTTTGTTTCATGAAAGAAAAATAAGAATAGTTGATTTCTTTTTTCTCTCAAGTTTTTCTCACAATCCTTTGTTCAAAGAAAAAGTTTTCAAAACAAAACTCTAACTCAATCCCTCTCAATCCCACATTTTTTTCTTTACCCCTTTTTAATCAAAATCAATTCCTACAATTTTTTGTGCTCTAAGTACTTCATAAGTGCTCCATCAAAACTAGGTTAAATGGCGAACTACCAAAAACCATTTTTGATGGCCATTTTTAATGGTCTAAAATAAATTGCCATTAATTTCTACAAATGGTGCTTTACCATTTAATTTATATTTTTCAAATTAGGTATGTTTTCATTTAAGAATAAAATAACAAACATATAAATTTATACTTTATTTATTAAAATTGTATTTTATTTATTTAAATTATATTTATTCAATTATTCAAAAACTATTTAAATAATTAATTTTTACCTTATTGAGTTTTAATAACAAGGTTAATTGGTGAATTCATGGTGAAACAATTCATAGAACAAAATTGTACCACTTATTAATATCTAATTAGTTAACAACTCTTGTCAACTAATTAAGTGATGTACTTAACTTTTAAGTTTAGATAAGTGCACAATTCGAGGAATCTTGAAGTAAATTTTCGATTTGCTAAAATGTTTAGGATGAAATTTCTTAATCCATAATGCTACCCTAGTGCATAACGGGTATACTTTATATTGTGAGACTCTTTAGATTCATACCCAAATTGTCCTATGAAATTCCACCATACATTTGTGAATGATGCCCAACATACACGTTACGGATATTACAAAGCTATGCGTTAGATCAAACAAGTTGAGGTTATTACATATCCGTATAATCCATCCATCATTTATATATGGGTAGAGTAGAGATATAGATCAACATCATTACTTCTCCATATGCCCGACCATAAGCTTGTCTCTAGAATTATATTTCAATAATATTCACAAACATTTTTGTGATATTATTTACCTCTAAAGTTAAATTCTTTCCCTGAAAATTACTTCTTATAGCCATAAGACTTTCTGAAATATAATCGTAGAGCATTAGGATATATTACTCACCTAAATGAGCTGATGGATCCCATATCTATGCACATTGGACTCCATGAGTATTGGACTATACCTAATGACACCTTGTGGTCAGACCATAAAAGGTTTTTGACATGTGTAGAACCAAAGTATAGGGCATCATTCACAAGCCCACTGTGGTACTTGGATCAAAGGACTACGAATACTCCTCAACTCGAAATATCCTCTATTGACGGCTTTATGGGATGCCTATTGGATGTCTTCGTGAGTCTGTTCAGTACTCAGTCCTTACTAAATATCTGTATCTCTATATGAGCTTTCACTAAACTTATAATTTGCTAAAACTAATCATCTAGACCATCCAGATATAGACATACACTGATTTATATGTTAAAAAATATTCACTAATAGACTCGCATCAGTGAAGATAGTTCCAGAACATATTAGCACTAATCTAAACTTCTTTAGACCAGATTTTAATTATTTAGATCATACAGTGTCTGAAGCATTAGAACATCTTACCATATATATAATATAATTAACAATTTAATGAAACGATAATACTAGTATAAATATTAAACAAATATTCATACATAAAAGAATGGTATGTAAGTACAAATTCAAACATTTAGAATGCAAGAAAAATGGTCACCATTTTTTTGTAGATATGTTAATCCATATGTTGGGATCGCCTCATTGATCAACCTGAGACAATAAAAAATAACGATCTCAAATAATACTTTTTTTCTTATCTTCTTTAATGCAATATAATTTTTTTTTATTTTTTTTATATTTTAATACAATAATAAATCAAAAGAATTACTCACCAAGATGCATGACCAAAACATAGATGTTATATAATTCTTTCTCTCGACTGCGCCCTTTTTTGGCCTTAATTAATTTTTTAATTGGCACTGTACGTAAGCTATTGTATAGCACACTCCATGCAATTGTACCTTTTGGGTAGGCATTAAACTCATTTAAATAGTCCATAAGGCAAAGTACAAAATACTGGATGGCTCTACTTCAGTCATATAACATCAACAATTTATGACATAAATAAAATAGATACATTTTTATAGCATCCATTCATTAGCGCTAAAATTAATTGTATTAAACCACATATCTAAATCATTGTAAGTCAACTTCCATCCATCTTTAAAATATTTATCTTACAGTTTATTATCAAGTTTCTTTTTTAATCTTTTTACTAAGAGATAATCTTCCATTCTCAAACTCGTAATCAAATAAAATTTTAGATGGAAGAATCTAATTCGCCTTTGGTATATATAAAATCACAATTCTTCATATAAATTCTTAGTATGCGCTTGTCTTAATAAAATCTCGTGTAGTTATATTCAAAAAATAAAATATCATGTACATTCAAAAAATGGCCAAAATAAGTGGCCAATGCTCAATAGAACTCATTTTTTGAAATTCTATAAAATAAAAATTAATACACAAAATCAAAAGTTATAAAAAAAATAAATTAATTACAAAAAATTAAAAAACGAGAAAGATAAATAAATAATTAAATAAAATTAAAAATTATATTAATTAAAACTTTAAAAACAAAATAAAATATAAATTTAAAAATAAAAAATTATTAAATTACCACATGGTGCCACTTGATAACTGCCATGTTGCATGTAACATAGTGGTACATCACGTGTGCGATGCATCATGCATGATGTACCACTATGTTACACGCAACATGCTGGGCGCAACGCGATTGATGCGCTTTGCACGTGGTGCTCCACGTTAGGTGCATGCGCCCCGAGTTGGATGCGTTTTGCGGTCAAAATTTGCCATTTTCAGTCATTTTTATCATTTTTGGCTTTTTACATTTATTTTTAATTACTTTTTCACTTCTTAACATTAAATGTAAATATTTAAACTAGTAGAATACAAAAACACAATTAAATAAAATTTACAATAAAAACTCACTAAATTTTGTCTATTTTATTTTATTTTCTCAACTCAACAATTAATTATTTGACTTCTAATTTTCAAAATATGATAATTTAGAAGTCAGTTTACAAATTTATGGAGAAATCAAGAGAGTGGCCAAGTGAAAATCGTGTGAGAGAGAGGGAAAAAAATCAATTTTGCTGAAGAGGCAAAATGGGCAAAAATATGATGTTTGGTTAAGACAGTTAAAATTTTTTGACTTTACTCAAAATAATATAATAATAAAAAATGGGTCAATTTCGAAAATTTTCCATAATCAATTAACCACAGCACTGTAGCAATGGCAAGCCTCAATCAAACCTGGCCTGACCACGAGGTGCATGGTAAGAAGAAAGCGCAGTTCAGATTTCAGAATATTTTTTTTGTTCTTTTCTAATAATTACAATACTTCAGAAGTCAGATCAGTATAAATTTTAAACCAGCCACAGAAAGAAGGTAAATGGAGATAGCAATGACATTTGAGGTCAAATTATGCCTGATAAACAATCATTTCATAATTGAGAATCATTTGATTATCCTGTGAAATCCTCTTACCAAGCTCTTCTGCTGTAAAATGATTTTCTTCTATTTTGTAAGCTGCATATACACAAGTTAACCTGAACCCACATAGCAGTAATTCCATTGTAATAATGTCTATCTAAGCAACTATTCTATAAATAATTGAGCAATTAGAGAAATGCCCCAAGTAAAGTTTGTGAAGGAAAGGGGTGATCAGATTACTGTGATTCCTGAGCACTAAATCAGTATAAAAAATTACATTTTATTTTTAAAAAAAACTCAAAGGGATAAAAATTTGTTTAGCCATCAACTGGAATCAATTATTCACTATCAAACTATAGAAATTATACGAATGAGGGTTTTGAATAGAGATGATATTCTAAATACAAACATTGAAGTTTTATTTTCTCAAATGGGAAACAAAAGATGTAGGTAAGCAATTCCAAATGCCACTAAAAGGGGAAAGGTTTAAAATATTTATGAAGCTCAACAGAGTAACTTGGACCAGATATGGTGTCATCTGAAATTGCTAATGCTCGACAAGAACTTTGTGATAACCAACTCCTAGGCATCTCTAGGAAAGAACAGCAAGAAGGAAAATGATAATTAAAACCAAGGCAAAGCTCGGATAACAGCACCAGGAATTTTTGGGAGGCTTGGGGCCATTGTACAGGAAGGCTTAGAAAATGATTAAAAGCAGATCCAAAGGCATCTTCAGTTAAACTAAACCATAAAAATTGCAGCTTTGTTTTGGATTTCTTCACCGCGAGGAATAACACTACTTATCTGACTGCTAAAAGTTGCAAGAAAGAGTTAAATTTTGTAAGTTTAAATAACATACTTTTCAATATAAACTATATGAGCAAAGAAATTCAGTAAATCGCAGCTTTTTTTCTAATCGTACAAAATTAAGAAAATAAACAAAATAAAATTTCAACTTACTAGAATTTTCCTGATTTTTCTCGGCAGCCAAACAAGTGCCCAAGTCTCAAAACCTCAGGAGCAATCAAACAAAACAAGACTTGCACAAATAAAAACACATAAAAAGCGTTAGTAGGAGTGGGAACATTTTGGATTATCCTTTCTGTCAGTTCTCATAAACAATCTGGATCAAAACAAGTAGTTAAATTGAGTCCATCTATATAAATGTTAACTGAAAAGAGGTACAAACAGAGGAAGGAAGTAGAGATGGAAGTCTTTCCCTTCATTTTCATCATCACAAAATATACGCCATAAGATCAAGTAACCCTATATAATAATAATCGCATTAAAGTTTACAGTCATAGTTGGCTAAGTTCATGCTACACCTTCGAAAGATCCATTAAGCACTATAAGGCTTTGAATCATTAACAACTCATACTTGACATCATATTTCCTGCTAATTATTGTACATGAACAACCAAAAACTGTTTAACAAAATCACTCAAGAATAGGAAAACAGATTTCATGTAAACAGATAAACAAACTCAATATGCAGAAATAAAATCGCACATCTAGCAACACACCTTTATAACCTTTCAACCGTAAACGTTCTCGCATCTTCTCAACTGCAACAGCAGACAGATCAATGCATGTTATCTCAATAATCCCATCCTTGTACAATTCCTCACTCAACCGAGAATTTCCGCATCCCAACTCCAATACCTTTGTCATACAATTTGCTCATCACCCTGCTATAAAACCTTACGAATGTAACATTAAAAATGATATTGATTATACTGATCAGAGTGGTTCTAGTGATGTCCTTGAGTTGAAACCCACAGTTATAATTACAAACACAAATTTCCATTCAAATACTAGTAATTCCATCTAACTGATAATATGCTAGAACATATTGATAAATCAGCAAATGGCCTAAAGGTAGTTTGTCGAGTTCCATACCTCACTTAAATCTTTACCCTTGCATAAATTTTTCTCCTTTTCTTTTACCTAATTACTAAATCAATCAAATTTATACAAACATCCCTTTTCACATACTCTCAGAACCAGCAATAAATACATTATCATATTTGCTAGCAAGCTATCACCACGACTACATGGGTTTATAGCCAATTTGGGTGCAAAAAGCACTTTTTAGAAAACCAAAAGAGTTTTGTTCATTGTTTGGCACAAAAGGAAAAAAAAAAAAGTTTCGTTAAGATTACTTAAACATCGCTTTTGAAAAAGGAAGGCTCTAACCACAAAAAGCAAAAACATTTCAATAAGCAATTAAATATAATTTTTAGGAAGCACTTGACAGATGTTATTTTTTTTTTTTCTTCCTGAAAATTGCTTTTGAATTCACCTTCACATGAAAGTGCTATCTGCAAAGTAACTCCCAAACTAGAAATCATTTGGAAAATACCATAAAACGTCAACAAATCTACACAGACATAAAATGTATAGAGAGAGAAAGGGGGTGGGGGGCTCAAAAGCATACAGAAGTATTGGGTTTGACACGAGATTGAACAAGGTGCTGCAAATGAGAGTAATCTTTTAACCACTCGTAATGTTTCTCATTACAGACGTTATCCCTTCAACTGAAACACGAAGAAAGCAAAATCACTATAATATTAAAATTAAAAAAAAAAAAAACAAAGGAAACCCAAAAGAAAAAAAAACTATAAAAAATTACCAATTCACGTTTTCATTATTGTCAATTAAAGGCTTGTGGGTCGAATAACTTTTTGTTCCTTCTCTTTCTTTTTTGTTGGTTTGTAATTTAAACCGGAGTAAATTCTGAAATCCTTTTGCTTAATTCTCAGAGGTTTTTGCAAAAATAGTCATTAATCCAATAAGCACTCTACATAAGTATGAATAATGTTGGAAACAATGGAGAAATTATAATAGAGAAAAAAAGAGTAAATGAGAGAACACAATAATTTACGTGATTTGGCAATTGCCTACATCCACGATAGATCAAGAGCTATACTTCTTATTATTGAATCACTAAGCATTTACAAAGTATACTTTTACAAATATCACAAAACTCACAAAAAACGTTTGCTCTCTAGAAGGGATTGTAACAATTGTTCTCTCAATTGTTTGTTATGATATGTTGTAATATGTTTTCAAGCCAAAAATAAGTCCCTTATACAGCCCAATTAATGTTCTATTTTAATCTAATATGATTTGGAACAAAAACAACTTGTTTAAGAGCATTTATTATAAGTCCTAAAATCAAAATAAGTCGCACTACTGCTGAAACAATAGATTCCGGGTACTACTACGCTGTAATTGTAGCTTCCAGCACCATAGCACCAACATCTTGGCATTATGACTTGGGATGTGGGCATTGCGGTGCCATACAATGAGCACCGTAGGACTTTAGGTTTTGTTTTAGACATTGTTGCGGTGGCCTTCTAGCATCGTGGCGTCTATCTGTCCTTTGTGTTTTCTAACTTCTTTTTACTTTCACACCTTTGCACTAAGTCTTTTACTTATTGGCTTGACTCCAACTCTTTCCTAAGATGGTTTTTAATCACATTCTAATAAATTTCCTCATTGAATCAAAATCATTCATAAAGTTTTTAAGATTTTTTATCTCCGTATCATCGTCATCCTTACGTAGTAGTAACTCTAGTTAAGTCCTTATATAGGATGAACCTAACCGAGAGCAGTAGTTTAGTCGACATATCTGTAGGATTTTTAGATGATAAAATTTTTGTTAGACTAATCCCGCAACTTTAAACTATCTCTCTAATAAAATAAAGCCACATATCAATGTATTTTAACCTCTCATAAAACAATTGATGCTTGTTTAGGTGTATGGCACTTTGGCTATTACAATACATATCGATGCCAATGTTTTCAATAGCCATCATCTCTGCATAGATACCTTTTAATCATATAGTCTCCTTAGTCGCTTTAACCACAGTTATAAACTCTGCCTCCGTGGTTGATAATGCTACCATATCCAGCAAAATTGACGTCTCTCCACTTTTGCTTAAATGCCACTCTAATTATTGTACAAATATTTATGCAATAAAAATCTCAAATAAATTATTGATAATCTTTTATATGGTACTAAGTTTGTTACTTTTTTGACATTGTAAATCTAAAAGAGTTTAGGTTAGCACTAAAAGTTAGCATTCTAAGAGTTAGAACCTTATTTGAAATATGAACAAAGACTTGGGAATATATTAGTAATGACATAGTTGTAAAGAGTTACAAATGGTGCTAAGATATATCATTATGCAGTATGTTCTCGAAAACATCATTCTTAATCCTTGATTTCCAACAGAGGTCGATTGGTGTACTTTCGGGATCAGTGTGTGCTTATATCTTAATTGTTTAGATAGTTAGTTTTAGTAGACCATGGGCTTAGCAGAAGATCGTACAAGCATGTAGGTATTCAGTAAGGACAGAATACCAAAACGACTTATGAGGACCTTTAATAGATATTTTATAGAGCTGTTAATAAGGATTTTCTTGAGTTGAGTAGTATTCATAGTCTTTTGACCTAGGTACCATTGTGGCTTTGTGAGTGTTCCACTATACTTTGATTCAACGCAAGTTAAAGACCTTTCATAATTTAACCTCCGAGTGTTGTTGGATATGGTTCGATGCTTATAAGATGCATGAAAGACAAGTGTTAAGTTATCATTTTTCAAGTGTTATATAATTTGAAATTATTGCATTTTAGTCCATGCAAAAGTCAAACTATATAAATCAAATGAAATGTTTTCAATTGTACAAGTCTTTCACAACTAAAAAGGAAATAGTTTGAAAAGTTCATTTTAGTACCTTCAGCTTATAAGTCAGCCAAGAGAGAAAAAAAGGCAAAGGGTTGTTTCAAATTTGATCCTACAAAAATATATGCTACTATTCTAGCTTCGTTATCCCTTTGGATGTTATAGACTATAATTACCAATGAATTTACTTTGGTGTGAGCTCTGGAATTGAATTCTTCATCGAATGGCTTTTAAGGTGAGTTTTTTAATTTTATTAGTGTAACAAACTTTGATTTCAGTATGTAATTTTTGAATAGAAAATTAGATTTCATTTTGCTGCAAATTGTATGTATAGCATGCAATTTAAATTTCAATGGTTACTATTTAACATGCATGTACCTATTAATCATGTTAACAAATATGTTCTTAGTAAATAGCCTTCTCTTGTCAAGTTCACCCATATAATCTGAGTTAACATATCCTCTTATTATTATACATCATATATAAATTTGCATAACTTAAGAATGAACTATTGAATTCATAAATAAAAGTTAAGTATATCTTATTACTTTTTCAAGAGTTTTACCCTATCACCTTAGCAAAAAAAAAAAAAAATTACTTGAACATAATAATACTAAACGAAAAGAAAAGAGATGGATCGGGCACCGTAACGAAAGTTTCTCAAAATCTAATTATCAATGCTAAGAATTTTCGCGAGGCGAACCCTTAGTTCATTTTTGCTATTTCTAATAAAATCCTAAAACATTTATGAAGATAATTTACCAATTTTTTTTTTATAAAAAAGACAGAGTTTCCTTTGTTTTTTTGAAAACTCAAATACAAAACCTACAAGAAAAATCACACTTCTATTTCAAATATCTTTCTCAACCTTTAAATACGACCTTCAGTCGTTCCCAAAATCAAATTCCAAACTCATATCCAAACAGTTTCATTTCAATCACATAAAATTAATAAATTAATTAAAAGTGAAAACTATTATCATAATATTGAAACCATTTCTCGTTTGTTCAATACATATTTATACTACGCACTAATATTATATCTATTATACAGAAAACCCAAAAAGTGTTACTCAGTACATTTACATTTACAAAAAAAAATCTTTAAATCAATTTTCAAACTAATCAGTAGTAAGAGAATTAGCAGTTTGCGTATTGAGACTTGCACTGAACGCTTCCAGCTCAAACTTTCTCTGAATTTTTTTTTACTTTTACTGCTCATTTTTTTCACTTTCCCTTTTTCTCCTTCCTTTCTTTCTTCCCTTTTCTTTCCTTTTTTTCTTCTTTTGGCCATTTCTCTTCCTCTTTTTTTTTTCTCTTTCCCCTTCTTTGCTAACACTTCTCTCCCTTTCCCATTTCTCACGTGCACTTTATCCTTTATTCTAAACACTTCTCTTTTTTTTTAACCAATCAACATAATACATTTACCCCTTTTTTAATTTTCCATAAACAATCACCATAATTGACGCAAGACAAGCGTTGATGGGTCGTGATTTCATTCACGAAGACGAAGGTTGTTGATATTGTTCAACAAAAATGCAAATTGAAAATAATAGAATACCAATTCAAATGTAAAGTTTCTTAATACTTGAGTTTTTAAAATTACAAAGCTTGAATGCTTTTCCCCTCATCTCTCATGTATTTATAGAGACCTATCAGAATTTCTAGCATTTATTACAGCAATTAATGCCAACTTGCAACCACTAACTTGCAACTACTACCAACAACTAAGACATTTAGATACTAACATTTATTACAACACAATTAATAAAAGCTACCTGTAATATCCAATCCCTATTAGTAGTATTGGCACCTAGATTTCGGTATAGAACAAATAAGACACCGTAGGGTTACTCGATTTTAACCCTATTAGAAATATTCCCTTTATAGTGTACGTGAGAGATATTAGACCTAATTTGGTAATTTCACACTCGATCGGAGTGCCAGACGACCCTAGAATATTTTTGGAATTTTCTCTATTGGCTTAGAAAAGAAAATTCTAATTTACTACATGAATTTCCATTTAAGGGTTATGAATGGAACAAGCCTTTGTTGAGAAACATAATCCATATATTAGAGAATGGACCAATTAGAAGAAATCTCATGGATTGCCAAGTTGGAAGTTCTAGTTAGTTCATTGGACTATTCTAACTAGATAGTTACAAATGAACTAATTACATAATTAGTTTTTAACTAATGGCAAATTAGAAGTTTTAAGTAAGTTGAAGGGCAAAATGGTAAATTGAGGGAGCACTATATATATGTTAGAAGTGTGTAGAAATTTGAAGAGAGATCAAAACCAACACTTAGCTAAAAAAAGAGAGAAATTCGAGCTTCAAAGGGGGGTGCTGCTACAGTGACTATTCAAGTTTTTTTTTCATGAATTTTCATGTGTAATCAAGCCAAAATAATGTTACAAACCAATCCTTAAGCTCAATTGAAGTCTCTATTAGTGGAAATTCAAGAAAAAGAGGTAAGAAAAGCATCTTTTATGAGTTTGATAAGTGAGATTTCAAGAATGCTTTAATTGATGTTCGTATGTGTATTCTTGGCTTAGATTGAGTTGAATTCTAGTGTGGAGCTTGAAGGAGTCATCAATTTGAAGAAATTGGCAAGGTGAGAATTAGGGTTTTTGGTGATTTTGTTGTAGAGATTTCAATTGGTTGTAATTAGGGCTTTAGAATGAAATTGGCATGATTTTGTTGTAATTGGAACAAGAAATTGAGAAATGGAATGTGTTGGAACCTAGGGTGAAATTCTGCCACTTTAGGGAAGTTAGGAATTGAGTGGTGTTTTGATTGAATTGTTGTGTGTAAATGGTGCATATTATGAATTGAATGTATATAGTGGATGGAAAAACCAAAAATTAAGAAAATGGGACATAATTGTCCATGTTGGAAAGGTGAAGGGTAATTATGTCCAACCAAGTTATAAGGTGATCAATAATTTTCAGGGCGCCGGATGGTGAGTTAGTTTCGATTATGGCTCCGTAACTAAAATCGGGAAGTAGTTTACATCAAGGCTTTGTATGCCGATTAGGGCATTTAGTAGTTAAATGAGATTCTAGTATTCGATTTAGTTCTAAATATCATTTATGGCGCATAGGTGAAGATAACCGAGAGCATTAACGGGAGCAGAAATCGTGAACGAAATTGAGCGTGGAGCGGTTGTGTGTGAAAATCTACCATTTCTTTTACTTTTCGGTTATTATGTTTTCGCACAATGACTATGTATGTTTTACGAGCTTTCAATGCATAAACATGATTTATGATCTTGTTATATTCATAGACATGCTTTTACATGATCGATTTGCGAAACAGTTTTAAAATTTCTGTATTCATTTTTAAGGCCATTGGTACCCTCAGATTATAGTGGTGATGATTGTATGAGACCCGGCCGGTATATCCCATGCACATGGGCAGGTCTTGGGGGTGTGTCACTAACTCCGGGAAGTCAGGATGTCGAGTCATGTGAGTCGCTCTATGTGTACGAGATATTGTCTCGCTATATGTATGCGATGTAGAATTTCACTGTGTAGCCAGTGAGATGTCTTGAGATGTCACTGTGGGTGCTGCTAGTTGAGGTACCCCGTGACCTACTCACATATGCGGTGCTAGTTGAGTCGCTGCATGGGTATAGAGCTTTAGGGTTACCATTGGTACAGTTTTTAAAGAAAATGGCCGAGCGAGGATTTTACTAATTTTTGATTTATCGATAGCATTTATGCATTTATATGCACACAGCAGTTATTATGTTATACAGATTCTGAATATAGTTTTCCAAAGATGTAGATAAAACCCGCTCGGCAAGATTTCATTAGCATATGATATTAGAAACCGTTTTACAATTTTACATCCGTTTTAGAAGCATAATTTCTGCATGTACTTTAGAAATTACTATCTTTGTATAGTGTTCTTGTAATTGAAATCTCATTTACACTCACTGAGCTCCTTTAGCTCACCCGTTTTATGTTTTATGTTCTTAAACCCCTTTCCCAGGAGCAGGTCTCGGTACGCAAGCTACTGATTCTCCTATTGCCGAGTAGTGGGCCGAATCCAAAGATAATTTCTGTACATGTAAATGTGCTAATAGCACTCTTTACTTTATGCATAATAGTTGTAGGCATGTATATTTGTAAGTATGTGTTGAATTAAGAAAAAGAGATTTCTAGTTTATGATAACCGTTTTTACTTTTTATGATTATGCTTATTTTGTGATTTAAACGAAATAATTGAGTTGTATTGGATTTGATTTGGAAAGAACCGGAGGTCCGAATTGGTAGAATTGAGATGTATTAGAAATAGAAGTGAAATTTCTTTGCAGGTTTTATATGGATTTTCTGAAAAACAGGGGAAACTCTGTCCGTTTGTTTTTAAAATTAAGATGTCGTTTTCGTATATGTTACTAGACCTTCTTAGTAGTAACAAGAAATAAAAAGGGGTTCGTCTCGTAAAATTTCTCAACATACCCAGTTAGGTTCGGAGGAACTTACGTCGGGGTGCCCGGCAGGGCCGCTGGGATCTATAGTAGAGGGTCTCGGGTCGGGTCCTGTCACTACCAATAACCACTAATACTGAATTTTACTTTAAGACTAATTATCAAACTGTTAACCACACTAATAAATGTAGTTGAAGGCTCTTGAAAGTTTCTCATTACATAGGCTACCCACATAGGCAGTTGTGTTGTTGTCCCCAATCATTCTCCTTCACTTGAAAAAAAACTCATCCTCGAGTGATTATGTAGGTTTTCCCTAAATTTTCAAATGTCTTGTCACGCTCCACATGGCCACTCAAGTTACCTGAATTCATTTATCGGTTAAGCTTGTTGATTGCAAGAATGTCCACACATATCTGCCAACTCTAGTGCTTAAGAAATAGCACTAGAACTGATACTCTCTATGATATGTCTCTCTCCTAATAACTCTCATACATTTTCTCACAGAACATCATGTTCTTGAGGTCTAATTTGATAATCTGGCATATTTAGCAAGTTTCTTGAATAATGTGGTAGATTTGATAAGTTGCCAAAAATAAAATTAGTGCTGTGAATATTCTGCATTAGTGGCAATGTAGTATGTTTTTCCATCAGGTCTGGAAATTTAGTCACTACACCTTGGACTTTATTCGGCAATGATTGTTTAGGCAGTTTTTCCCCTTTCACCACCAAGATGGTACACGTGAGTATCTCCTTCATTTCTTCCACAATTTTATCCTTCTTATAGATCTCAGAAAATGAAGTTTTCTCCTCCACTTTAGAAACTATCTTCTTGGGTTGACTCGGTACCATTACTATCTACTTTCGATTCCAAGTAAAAGAATAAGTATTATCGATTTCATTGTGTAAAGCATTAACATCGTATTTCCAAGCTCTGGCTAATAATACATAACATGCATCCATTTTAACAATTTACATAAAACCTCCACCTTATAACTCCTACCAATTGATAGAGGTAATCAGCATTGTTTGATAATTTTCACACAAGCTTCCTTTTGAATCCAATTTATGCTGTTTCGTGAGGGATGTGGTTCAGTGTAAATATTAAGGTGATTAACTAATCTCTGAGACACTAGGTTTTCACCACTACAACCACTACAACCATCAATAATTAGTTTACATACCTTATTAGCAACTGAACATTTTTCTGTAAAGATCTTCTTTTGCCGGGTCTCTTTAATTTTTGTATCATCTGGATTCAGCTTATCTTCTTCTCTTAAATCATCGACTAGAAGGAAAAAATGATTTGGCCTTCTTCGTGTAAAATCAGTAGCTCTTCTTGCTTGCGGCCTGAATGTAACTTCTTCTTTGATTTTCTCCTCTAAGTTGAAATTGAAGGGTGCAGAATGTGGTTTTTTGTGTGATAATCTCCTTGCCACCATTAGTTATTGTTGCAATGGGTTATAAGTTCTCAAACCCATAAGATGTTTGGTTATTACTTCTATATTTTTCTTCATTTATGTCATACGCATTTCTATTTTTTGTTCGAATGTATACAAACGTTCTCCATTGAAGTAACTACGGCCTGGCATCTTAAGACGAGGCTCTATTACCACCTAGGGTCGTGATTTCGTTCACGAAGATGAAGATTGTTGATATCGTTCAACAAAAACACAAATTGAAAATGGTAGAATACCTATTCAAAAGTAAAGTTGCTTAATACTTGAGTTTTTGAAATTACAAAGCTTGAATGCTTTTTCCCTCATCTCTCATGTATTTATAGAGACCTATTAGGATTTCTAGCATTTATTACAGCAATTGATAACAACTTGCAACTACTAACTACCAACCATTACCAACAACTAAGACATTTAGATACGAACATTTATTACAACACAATTAATGAAAACTACCAATAACTACTAATACTGAATTTTACTTAAGACTAATTATCAAACTGTTAACCACACCAATAAATGTAGTTGAAGGCTCTCGAAAGTTTCTCATTACATAGGCTACCCACATGAGCTGTTGTGTTGCTGTCCTCCATCAATAACCCACTTATCCAACTTTAATTAACACTTATCCCATTTAAGATAATATAATAATAATAATAATATAAAATATTCATAATATCTATTATTATTATATTATTAAAATTGGATAAATGTAAATTAATTTATACTAACTATAGTTAACTTTTAACTCCACCTTAGTTATTTCTTATCCATAGTTAGATTAATAAAGTAATAAATGTGTGGTTTTACTCTACTACCATTTAACTTGTTCTACTGGTTGCCCAAGCGGGTTCCACATTACTACAGTAATGGGTTAACATAGCCACATTAATATATTACTCACACATATCACACATAAAACTATTTGCAATAGGGTCAAAATCAATTATCCCTACAGTTTCTTTATCGCGATACTTCAAAATTTAAGTATCTACAATATTCATAGGAATTGGATCTCACATAGTTAAAAGCTAATTAGGTATAATATTCTAAACATAATTAAATTAAGGGAGTTAAAGACACTAGTAATATAAAACAATGATGTAAAACCCTTGTTAAATATGTAATTTCAAGTGTTCATCACACCTTTGACTAGTTTATTGCTAGTCCCTAGCAATTCAAGCATAAATAAAATTTGATCACTACCTAAGTATTTCAAACAAAACATCAGTTCAAGATCACAATCGCTATCAAAGTTATTTCAATCATAACTTCCAAAATTGTATGTGTCTGAATTAAGCCAAAACCTTTTTACCAAAAATCGCAACATATATAGCCTTGAAACATTTCTCCAAGTAAAAGCCTCAACTCAATATCTTCACAGGTAAATAATTGTTTAACAGGTTAGGATTTCACTCATAGAGTAAAAAAATTGATAATCGCTCAAGAAAATATTACATTTAAGAACAGACATACAAACTAACATTGATACAAAGATAGAAAAATTAATTGTTTAGAGTCAAACCATTCTTGCCACATACTAATAGAGGGTCCGATGATAAAATTACTTCCTAATGACTTTTGTCTTTAAAATTGAACCGAATTGACTTCTTTTCTTCTTTTTTTGTTTATACTATTTTTTTTTTTTTGAAGACATAAGGAATCATTACAAAATAAGAGTAATTTCTTACCATAATACTTCACCACAATATTTTTATTTTAATCATCCTTCCGATAAGCAACCAAATCATTTATTTGTGAGTGATTTTAAACCTAGGGCGCATACATGTGGATTTGTGTCTATCATTAAAAAATAGCACACGTATCACATACATACATGGGCTGTGGATGAGCGGAATACAAATTTTATAATTATAAACACAAGTAAACATTACATGTTATCTCATAAATGTAAAATACTTCAAGATTGAAAAATAATACATTGTCAAGCCTTTGGTATATTATCGAGCCAGAGCACCTGCCCTGAAGCCTTTACTCTGCCATTCTAGAACAAGAATGCATCTCAAGAATGCATAAATGAACGTTTTACTCATGCCATTCAAGATGAATTTTTGTTTAAGAGAACAAAGTGATAGTAAAAAAAAAAATTAACACTAACATTATATATTAACTACTTTTCTCCAACTAAATTGAGACATTGTCCTCGTGTCAAAATATAGAAAGAGTAAAATATAGAAGATATCACCTAAAACATCTTTTATTGAAAATAAAACCTGCAACAAAATAAAACAAGCCACACAAAATGAGAATAACTATGGTAAATATATACAAGTAGTTGTGATTGTGGCTCACATCTTCCTTTGATTTTACGTCTAGAAATGGCTTAAACACCTTTTATTGATCGGGGATAGGCTTCCCATCTAATGTTTTTTTTATAAATTGGCAAAGAGGTTCTTCTAAAGTCAGATTTCTGAGATTATATTGCTCATGTTCAATTTTGAATTTGTTCTATAAATTAAGAAGTTTACGTTGTACGAACTCATAAGGATGCATCTCAAGAGTCATTAGTATGTCATCCAAAGACTCCTTACCCATTCCATTCTTAATGAACTGGATTTTTTCTTATGGATTTCTAGATACAAATCCTAAAGAATGACAACAATGGTTAAAATCCCATCTAACACATTTATGACAAACATGTAACTTTTCTTATCTTCTCCTTTTAGCATAAAGAGCTTTTACCTAAGCCAGACATGTAGAAAATTAATGAGTTTGAAAATTTGCCTGCCAATCAATAATAACCTTAATCTTTCACATTTTACTTGGTAAATTTCTTTAAGGCATTTTGAGGTAATGAGGGAAAACGTTTTTCAAATTCATTAGAATGTCATCCATTTTTTTTAGAAAAAAGAAGAAGGAAAGGTATCAGTAATTATGAAAATTGACAAAACTGACTTGAAATATCATGGTGTACCATCATCCATCACTTAACTGGGATGCAAAGTAAAAAAATAAAGTTAGAAGAAGAATAAATATAAAAATAAGTAAAATAAATTTTAATTGGTCTCGTAATAAAGTTCAGACAGAGATACAAATTCTTCATGAAAAGCTTGATTTTTTAGAAACAGCTTGAGTCTTTGTCCATTTACCTCACATTACTATTCCTAAGATTTTCAATGTTAATTGTCCCATAAGGATAAATATGTTTCATAATAAAAGGGTCACTCCATTTTTATCATAATTTGTTAGGGAATATGTGAAGTCAAGAATTATAAACCAAAACCTTCTGACCAACATCCAATATTGTTCTTTGAAATTTTTTATCATAAAAAGCTTTAATTTTAGCTTTATTAATTTTTGAATTCTCATATGCATCATTTCTCAATTCTTTAAGTTCATTTATTTATAATTTACATATATGTTTAGCAAAATTAAGATTTGCATTAAAGTAGGCTTTATGCTCAAGTTTCACAGGTAAGTACAAGATTTTCCATAAATTATCCTATAAGGAGACATACTCAATGAAGTTTTAAAAGCAATTTTATAAGACTAAAGTGCATCTTTAAGTCTTAAAGATCAATCTTTCTGATTTCGGTTTAAATTTTTTTTCAAAATTTTTTTATCTCCCTATTTTCTAATTCAACTTGTCCACTCGTGTGAGGATGATAAGGTGTAGTAATTTTATGAGTAATACTATACTTTTTCATTAATGTCTCAAATTGCCTATTACAAAAATGCTTACCTTCATCAATTGTTATTGGGATTTGTGCTCCTGTGCTATCCCAATTTTGTATGAATATTGTATTTTTATACGTTTGCAATAAATAAATATTTCATTAAATCGTAAATTATTTTATTAAGGTAAGATGCTTATAACATTTCAGACATTATATTAATCTAAAGGAGTTCAAATTAGGTCTATTAAGTTAGAACCTTATCTGAAATGGGATAAAGAGTGGAGAATATACTAATAATGACATAGTTGTAAATAGTTACAAGATTTTCTAGGAAATGTTATTGTGTGAGTATATTCTCAAATTATTTGTTCCTGATCTATATCTACCGATCTACAGTTTGTCAAGTGGAACTGATTAATATAGATCAGTTTATATCTATATCTAGATTGTCCAGATGATTAATCTTAGAAAACCATGAGCTTAATGGAAGCTCGTATAGATATATAAGTATTCAGTAAGAGTTGAATACTATACAAGACTCAATGAAGACCTCCAATAGATATCCTATAAAATCGTCAATGAAAGTTCTTCTCTAGTTGAGTAGTAGTTGTGGTCCTTTGACCTAAACACCACGATGGGCTTGTGAGTGATCCACCATACATTGGTTCCACACATGTCAAAGACCTTCCATAGTCTAACCACTTCGTGTTGCTGTGTTGGTCTAATGCTCATAGAGTCCAATGAGTATAGATATGGCATTCGTCAGCTCATATAGGTAAGTTAAATATCCAGATACTCTAATGTTGTATTCTAGGAAGTCTTATGACCATAAGCATTTAACCCGAAAAAGAGTTTTCTATGAAATAAATAATTTTGCAAAGCAATTTGCATATATTGTTGATTAGAAGGGGACTTGACGGTGTTGATCTATGTCTCTACTCTTTCAAGATATTAATAATGGAGAGATTGTACGAATATGGATTAACCTTATCTTGTATGGTTTAACTCACTATTTTGTATTATCCATAACATGTGTATACAGGGCATCGGTTATAGATTTACAAAAATGTTTCGTGAAATAACATGGGTGTGAACCTAAGGAGTCTCACTATATGAAGTGTACTTGTTGAGCACATGGGTAGCGCACCGGATCGAATTGTTAGATTCAGAAAGTTTTTGAAAAATATGAATTTACTTTAGGGTCTCTTGGGGAGTAAATAAGGTTTAAGTGTTAAATCTAAAATTGTGCTAAGTGAGACTTAACACTTTTGTCTACCTAGTGTTTGTCTCAAATTGTGCCAATAATTTGTGTGGGTACTAAACTGAACATTGTTAGATATAGCTACCATTTAAATAAGACAATTATTGTTTTGTTTAAATTAAATTGAAAAACCATTTATTTATTTCAATGTCTCTTGAGGAATAATTAACGTTTAAGTGTTTATCCTAAAACGGTACCAAGTGAGACTTGACACTTTTATCTATGTATATCTCAAATTGTGCCAATAATTTATATGGGTACTAATTTAAGTATTGTTATATAAAATTATTTAAACAAATTAAAATTGAATTAAATTTGTTAAGCGGCATGTTCCAAATGGAAAAATATATTTTAGGCATCTGGAAAATTGAAACTTATTTCTCAAATGTGCTTGCCATTTTTATATATTATTTTAGATTATATATTGAACACTGTATTTATTTTCATTGGACCATGATATACTAAGCAAGAGGTTGCATAAAGGATTACCATCAATCGGCTCTAAATTTTGCCACCAAAGTTTGTTAAATGGCCAACGAAATTGAAGCATGACAAAGCAATTATCTTTCCTTGTCATGCTTGGCCAAGTAGCTATCACGCCAAGTTTAATTTGTTAAAAGAAAGGCAAGTTTGCCTATATATACATGGTAGCCAAGAGAAATGGTAAACAATTGAAAATGAATTGTTATTTTTCTTTTTAAAAGGTTACGAGTTAACCTTATATCCGAGAGCCAGTAATATATTAGAAATAAGAGTTATTTCAAATAATTCTGAAAAAGAAAGCTACCTTTCTAGTTTAAGAAAGCCTACCACATCTCCAACTAGAATTATTCAAACCACACTTTGAGGGTAAGTTTCCTCATCTCATTAGTATAATGAGATTATTTAATGTGTATTATATTTCTGTTGCGTTATATGTGAGACATGCAATATTTAAATTATTTAAAATGCACATATTCACCCGTAGCATGACCCACATACATACAAAACTAACACTTTTAATGGCTCGAGGAATTCTAAATCGACTCAAGATATTTTTTTAAAAAAATTTAATGACTGTTTTATGGTCATTATTTTGACATGTAATAGCCTTAATCCATTTTGAGACATAATCTACTGCGACTAAGATATACGTAAATCAAAATGATAGTGAAAATGATCCCATGAAATCTATCCTTTAACAATAAAAGATTTCAATAATAAGAATGGAGTTCAAAGGCATCATGTTTCATTTTGAAATGGATCCCAATTTTTGACAATTTTCACATGTTTTACAAAATGCATGTATATCTTTAAATAAAGTGGGCCAAAAAAATTCACATCGCATAATTTTTATAGCTATTTTCTTTGATGAGAAATGTCCCCTACATGCTTCACAATAAAAAAATTCAATAACTCTACTTACCTCATTTTCGGACATGCATCTTCAAAATATTTGGTCATGACAATATTTAAAGAGATAAGGATCATTCCAATAAAAAATATTTACTTCAGTTAAAAATTTCTTTTGTCTTGAGCATTGTATTGAGATAACAATTCTCATGTTGAAAGAAAATTAACAATATTAGTATATCAAGGCATTAGAACAGTAGGAAAAAAAATTCATCGAAAACAGAATCATTAATGGGTGTTATTTCTATTGATGAATCTGGCGCGAGTATTAAAAAGTGATCTATAACAACATTCTCAGCTCTCTTCTTATCCTTGATAGTGATGTTAAATTTTGAAGCAATAAAATCCATTGAATCAATCTTGGTTTTGCATCCTATTTTGGCATTAAGTACTTTACAACAGTATGGTCAGTAAACACAACAGTTGAAGAAACAATTAACTAAGAACAAAATTTGTCTAATGCAAATATTATAGCAAGTAGTTTTTTTTTTCAGTTATTGTGTAATTCATTTGTGCATTGTTTATAGTTCTACTAGTGTAATAAATTACATAGGGTTTACCTTCCTTTCTCTGTCCCAATACAACACCAACAACATAGTTACTAGCATTACACATGAGCTCAAAAGGTAAAGACTAGTCAGGAGATTGTATGACAGGAGCAGATGTTAAGAGGTCAATTAATTTTTTAAACAAATTTTGACACTCTTGAGTCCACTCAAATGATACATCTTTTACTAAGAGATTACAAAGAGGTCTAAATATTGTACTAAAAATTTTTATGAACATTTTATAAAATATAGTATGTCCTAAAAGGGATTGGACTTATCTTATTATTTTTTATAGGGGTAAGTGAGAACTGAGTTTGAATTTTACCTTATCCACTTTAATTCCTTTAGAAGACACTATATGTCCTAAAATAATTTCAAAAGTAACCATAGAGTGACATTTTTTTCAATTCAACACAAGACCATTTTATTACATCTTCTTAAAACCTTTTGTAAGTTTTCAAGACAATTATCAAAATAATTTCCAAACACGGTTAAATCATTCATGAAAAATTTTAAATAATGTTCAACCATGTCACTAAAATTGCTTAACATACATCTTTGAAATGTTGCTAGGGCATTACAAAGTCCAAAGGGCATTCAAAAACAAAGGCCTCAAAAGAGCATGTAAATGTAGTTTTTTCTTAGTCCACTAGTGCTATAGAAATTTGATAATAGCCAGAATAATCATCTAGAAAGCAATAGTGAGGGATGTCTTTCTACTCTTTCTAAAATTTGGTTAATGAATGGTAAGCGAAAATAGTATTTTCTAGTGGTAAAGTTCAATTTCCTATAATCTATGCACATCTTCCAACTAGATGAGACTCGAATTAGTATTAACTCATATTTTTCATTTTTAATGACTGTGATTCTAGATTCTTTTAGCACTACTTGAGTAAAACTTACCCACTTACTATCTGAGATAGAATAGATAATTAATAATTCAAGTAATTTCAGAACTTCATCTCTCACTACCTATTTCATACGTGGATTTAATCTCCTTTAAGGTTGTTGGAAAGTTTTGGCATTATCTTCTAGGTGTATTTTATACGTAGAAATCAAAATATTAATGCATTTTATGTCTTTTAAAGTCCACATAATTTACTTTTTATTCATTTTAATACTTCAATTAATTTACCTTATTGTTCTCTTATGAGTGTAGAAGAGATTACCATCAGGTAAGTTTGTTTCTCTCTAAGAAATGAATATTTTAGTCCTTCAAGTAGAGGTTTCAACTCCAACTTTAAAATTTTATTCTGTTTATCCTTATTTTCTCCTAATTCTTCAAACCTTGGTTTTCATCCTTTATTTGCAGTCACCCATGCCCAATCAAGTAAAGAATATATGTTAGAGATTTTAAGATCTAATTGTATATTAATTCAAATGAATTCATTAAACATATTTATAAGGGATCGATAGAACTCCCTTTTTGAATATGATCCTCTACCTTTGTTTCAATCATGTTGGCTTCTTTACTTTCATCTCACTCCTCATGTAGTTGCTCACATATATTAAAAATATTGAACTCAAGTATCATGTTTCCAAATGAAAGCTTCATTACTCCATTCTTGCAATTAATCAAAGCATTAAAAGTTGCTAAAAATGGACGACCCAAAATAACAAGTATCAGATTACATCCTTTAATAGGTTTTGTATCTAAGACAATAAAATTCATAGGATATATGAATTTATCAACTCAAATTAAAACATCTTTCACTATCCTTCTTGGCACTTATATTGATCTACAACCAAAAGATTTACAAAAGTTGATTTTAACTCACCGAGATTGAGCTATTGATAAACTGATTATGACAGTAAATTCACAATAGCACCAAAATCAAGTAAGGCTTGTTCAATTTTATAACTTTCAATAATACATGAAATTGTATGACACCAAAGTCTTTATATTTTAAAGCATTATTGTTCTGAAGAATGAAACTTACTTGTTCAACTAAAAATGCTTTCTTTTCACATTCAATTTTCTTTTTACTGTACATAAATCCTTCAAAATTTTTGTATAAGAAGGTGCTTGTTTAATAGCATTCAATAAAAGAAATATTAACTTTTACTTGTTTAAAGATTTCAAAAATTTTACGATAGTGATTTATATTCTTAGTATTACGTAATGTATGAGAAAATAGAGATTGGTGTGAGGGTTTGGTTTTTTCTTCACTAGGTCTAGGTTTAATGCTTTCCTTACTATTAGAGATTGATTTATCGTTCTCATGAGGTTTAGGAATATGTTTTTCAACAATCTTACCATTTTGATCCATATGTTGGCTTCTTGAACTACATGTATTTGAGTTATATTGTCCTTTAGGTTTGATTATGGTTGAGAAGAAAATTTTTCTTTCTCATGAATGTTCAGTGCAAATGTAAATTTAGTAAGAATACTTTTCAAATCAACAAATGTTTAAGCATTTTGAGAATTAATAGACTCTTATTTTTCAATTAATACATGCAAAGTTTCTTTAAGATTTTTCTTAAGAGGTGGGACATATAGTGCATATCTTTTATGGCTTTAAAAATTCGGGTGATTTCTCCAACCAAGATTGTAGTAATATAAATATAGGTTATTGTTTGACCGCTTGAATATGTTTAGAATATTGGCTTGTTCATGAAGAAATTCCCTAAATGTAGGCAAAGATGGGCAATCACAGGTAAAATGATCATGGGTTTCACATATGTGACACACAATTTCTTAAATATATTTTAATTGATCACTCTTTTTCATTTTTAAGGTTTCAAATTTTCTAGCTAGGGATGCTAATTTGGTTTGAAGGTCATGGTCTTCCCTAAGATGATAAATACCCCCACTAGATGTAGTAGTTTAAGTTTTGTTAGGTGCTTCATAAGTACTAGTTGTGTCCCAATTTTGAGTATATTCTACTAGTAAGTCTAGATAGATATACATTATTTCTAATATTTGCCTAACTTGGGGTGTTAAGCCCTATAAGAAATTTAAGACTAATCTCCAAGTTTCAAAGCCATGATGAAGACAGGTACTAAGTGATTCTTTATACCTTTCCCAACATTGGTAAAGGGTCGCTTTTGATTTTTGGGCAAAAATGATAATTTATCTTTTGAAAGAATTTGTTCTATAGGGAGGAAAATTACTTTTTTAGGAATTGTTGTTGTATCTCATCCCATAAAGTAATGGATCATGACCTAGATGTTATAGCCATGTTTTAGCTTTATCTTTTAAAGAACAAGGAAAAAGCTTAAGTTAAATTATGTTCATTCTACAATTTTGGTCATTATACGTGTTACACACTTCTTCAAATTCTATTACATGTCCGACTTAAAATTAAATTGTGTTGCATTTGAGGGAAAGACTAAGCAAGATGGTGCACCGGTTCATGTATGGTTCATGTAGTCTTTAAGTATCCTAGGCCATTTACGATCATTATGTTGGGACTGATTGTCCTCTAGGCCTATGAGCCTCTCAATTTGATTACTGGTTACATTGTTAATTGGTAAAGAATGAGAAGATAAAGGAGAATCCTACAAATTATCAAAGGAAATTTTGAAACTACCTTTCACCAAACGATGAGAATTAGGATCTCGAAACTAGCCACTCATATAAAGAAATTAAACAAAATACAATAACAATAAATAACACAAATAAGAGAAAAAAAAAAGAAAAATAAATATTAAAGAAAGAAAAATAAATATTAAAGAAAGAAAAATAAAATAGGCAAAACTAATAATAAAATAAAAGTTACATAAATAGTTAGAAGTTAGATTAATCAATATTAGATTAGGATAATAAAATGTTAGTAAATAAAGAGGAAGAAGCTTAACCTTCTATGAAAATTACAAGTGAAGAATAAATAAAGTAAAGCAAGTAAGGAGGCTTAGCCTTCCACGAAAATAAAGCGAACAAAAAAAAAATGTTAATTTTACTTTTTCGGCAACGGCACCAAAAGTTTGACAAATTCAGAATATAGGAGTTTATTCCTAAGTATAGGATTCTCAAAGTAATAAATAACTCGGTGAGAATGGGGTCCATCCACAGGGAAGTTAAAATGACCCAATTCTCACATCGGACAGACTCGTCTAAAGTGAAGGCTTTATAAGGAGAAATCACCCCTACACTTGTAGGGCACCTTTTGGGGATAGTGATGCGTTCTGTCCATAAAGGACAAAACCGTAGGGAGGAAGGATGCCTGCGTGAACCCCAAAGCAAAAAATACCTTACACATAAATTCAGGTAAGCTCTTTCACTTAGTATTAGAGCCAAGGACGGCACTATTTCGATAGTATAGGGTATTAAAATGACCCAAATTTCACACTAGATAGACTTGTCCAAAGTGAAGGCCTTATAAAGAGAAATTCCTTCTACCATTGTGAGGCGCCTTTTGGGAATGGTGATGCATTTTGCTCATAAAGGACAAAATCGTAAGGGAGAAGGACGCATGCGTGAACCTCAAAGTAGATAATACCTTGTACAGGAATTCGGATGGACTCTTTCATTGAATTATAACATCCATTTTTTCAATATTATTTTACAGTTATTATAAAATGTCACCCTATAGTATTATTATTATAAATATTTATATTAGTATTAAGTTTCTAGGGTCAAAGAAAATTATTACATATATATTTTATGTCATTAAAGTTTATTATAATTACAATAGGTGGGGTCAATAGAATTTTTTATATGTAGTATTTTATTTTAAGTTATGGGATCCACCTTTTAAAACTAATAAAATGAAGTTAAAATTTGTGTGTGTTGCTTGCATGTGCAAAGGTCTAAAGATTGAAAGAATTGATTATGGGTTTCGGTGCGGAGGGAAGAAAAAAAAAGGGGAGTAAGTGAGAAAATGCATATGGTGTAGAATTTGACACGGGAGACTTTTAAGATATTTTAAGTTTGTTTATTTTTGTTTGAGATGACAATTTTAGAGATGAGAGAAAGAATATAAGAATGAGAGAGATAGAGAAACCGAGGATAAGAAGAAAAAAAGAAGAGAAGAAAAAAAAAGAAAAAAAGAGAGAAGAAAAAAAAGAAATAAGAGAGAAGAAGAAGAAGAAAGAAGAAAAAAAGAAGAGAAGAAATAGATGATGAAGAAGGAAAAAAAGAGAAAAAATAGACAATGAAGAAGAAGAAGAAAGAAATTAGAAGATAACAAAAAAAGAAGAGAGAGAAACTAAGAAAGAAGAAAATAATGAAAAATAGAAAAAAAATTGAGTGTGCTCAATTACATATTTTGGTGAGTGGTTTCTTTTATTTAAATTTGTTTAATATATTTAATTTTAATTTTATATTTGATTAATGTGAGAAATATGTAGGTATTAATATGTATGTATGTACATATGGATATGTACAATTTTATATTTGACTAATGTGAGAAATATGTATTAGGATGTATATATATATTTATGGATATGTACATGTGTATATGTATGTATACTACATTTATATATGTATACTACATTTATTTTCATAATGTGTATGTATGTAAGTCACGGAATAAATATGTATGTATGTGAGTATGTAGTATATATAATTGTATATATGTGTGTATATAGTATATATGAATGTATGTATGTGTGTGTATGTAGTATGTTATTATGTTGTATTAGCCATGGTTTTGATGAGTATGTATATATGTATATTATATTTGATTAGCTATGGAATTGATATATGTTTGTGTGTGTATGTATGTATGTATGTATATTATTTTTATTTACCATGGAATTGATATGTATGTATGGATGATTGTATGTACATGTATGTATGTTAGCCATGAAATTAATATGTATGTATATATATTATTTGTATTGGCCATGGAACTAATATGTATGTATATATGTATGTATAAAATTTTATTGGAGGTTTTTTCTATACAATTATTTGTAATAGTTTTGGGTTATGGGTAATTGTAATTTGTGGGAATAAAGTTGTAAATAGAAATATTAAATTTGGGATATAGGAGACTTAATAATAATTATAATGAATATATAATAAAATTAGTTTGCTGTTGTGTATCTATTTTATTAGTTGACATGAAATGGAATTTATGAGTATTTTTATATGATTAATAATTAAGGAAGAGTTTATGGAATTAGTGAGCCTGTATATATACATATACTTAAAAAAAAAGTTAAGGTTATGAATGGTGAATGAATATTATATAAATACATGTGTTATATTTTTAATATATTAGTTTCATGGTTTAATTTTACAAGCATTGTCCTTATTATATTTCATAATTTATTTCAGATAAATAAATATTGTGGTTAATTAATTATACTTTTAGTATATATTCTTGGCATGTTAATAATTTCATTAAATGTACAATTTTTATAACAAGTACAAATGTATGTACATAAATTATGGTTAGAATTTACTATAACTTATTGTATAATTATGTTAAATGTAGAGAGTTTAAAATTAGAAATTTATTATTCATGTTAGTATATAGTATTAGAAATATGCTTAAATGATTTATCTGATTAAAGTGTAAAGTATAAAGTATGAGATAATAAATTTTTAACTATTTTTTATAATTATTTTTGAACATGTTCTATTTGTCTTTATTTATTTTTTTACAATTAGATGAATTGAAGTATATGAATGAATATGTAATTAGTTAAGAAAATATTATATTAGAGATAATATTTTTATGTATCAGTGATGATTTTTAACTACCATAGAATTTAAAGAGTATGAGATATGATATAAAGAAATACTATAAGTTTATATATTATATAAAAGAAATGATTTTAAAACCATTAGACTATACCCTTCCCCTTCAAATAGAGATATGAGATTTAGGCCTTTGGCGCCCGTCTGCACACACACAAAGGTTTTGGGCCATGTGTATAGATGCTTTGCTATTTGAGAACCAGTTTGCTCTGCGCATGCATAAGACGAGAATGTTAGTTTGCTCTATGTATGCGTAAGACGAGGATATGAGATAAGATAGAAAAAAGTACGTCTAATGCTCTACTTGAGAAGTACTCTGGGTATAATGCGATTTTCCCATAGGTACTAGTTTAGTGTGGTTTTTAATATAAATATAATACGTGATATTTGTATATCATTTATATGTTTTATTGTGCTCACTTAAGAAAAGATATTGATACTTTAGCAAAGGTTTGAAGATTACTAAATATACAGTTTCACAATTATTTTACATTACAAGTTTTAAGATAGCTTATGATATTTATATATGTCCACGTTTTATTTATCGTGTGATTTGTTTTTAAATTTTATTTTTGAGATGCCTTTTTTTTTTTAATAAATGGGTAGTTTTATCAATAAAACATAGCATATATGTAATTATCTTTTTATCACTCACTGAGTCATTTGACTCATCCATTTTTCTTAAAAACATTTATGCCCAGGTTTTGCAGAATTTATGGATTCCCGTTGAATTACTGACGCTTATGACATGCATACACATGTATTAGTATATTTATGAGAGATCTAGTGAGGTCATATAAAGGTATAATTGTTTATCTTCATTTCCCATTTTTTTTATTACCTTTGCTTAATGAGTTTTAGAGAACCAAGCTATAGCAAACAGTTTAAGGTCATAGATTTGCCCTGACACGAAAGTTGGGTTGGGGTGGTTCATTTCAGAAGTGAAATTAAAATTACAAATTATAAATACTTTAGAGACAATTAAAGTAGTATAAGATGTTTACAAATAATAATTCAATTAACCAATTAAAATAAAAGCTATAGTTAGGAGGATCCACTCTTGGCATATAAAATAAGAATATATTCAATTTTTTTTATAACTCAATTGGTGTCCTCACTCAAAGGAGGTTCCAATCGGAAGATATAACAATTAAAGTTCATCACCATTTATATATTAACTTGTATTTATTTATTTCAATTATTATACATAAAATCTTATAAAGAGGTTCAAGTATTTATTATGCCAATCTTTATATTTGTCTACAATAAATCAAGACTCTCACTTTACAAGAAAAAGTATCTATGCCAAATTGTATAAATGGTTTCAAGAATTCATTGTACCAACTATAAAAATTGTTTATAATAAATCAAGATATACCACTTTATAAGAAGGGGTATTAATATTGCAAACAAAATAAATACATCATATATAAATTTGCATAACTTAAGAATGAAACATTGAATTTATGAATTAAAGTTAAGTATATCTTATTACCTTACCAAGAGTTTTATTTTTCCACCTTAGCAAAAGAAAAATTACTTGAACATGATAAAACTAAAGAAAAAGAAAAGATATGGAAGAAGAGATAACATGACTTTAGAATAGTAAACAAAAAAATAATACTACAACGAGATAATACAAAGACAAGTGTTTTGAACTAAAATCTAACTCTTTAATTACATAGTTTGGGCAACCTTTCTATTTATAGAAAAATATGGATAAATAAAGACAAATAAAAAGGGAACCACTTGAATGATAAAAGTCAATAAAGGTGACAACTAATTCTCATTGATTATCATTTATGCACCCACTTAATTATCCAATTTGGAATTGATCTGGTCCAAATTAGCTTTCACTTAAAAAATTAAAAGTTGTAGACAAGTCTATTATCTTTTCAAATTGAGTTTTTTTAATATATATTAAATACGTATTTTGATAATTGTAGGCCAAATACTGATGACTGTTTGGACTAGACCTGTACTACAGATTAGTTATGTTCCCACTAAATGCTCGAATTTCAAATGTCTTGTGAAATATAATATGTTAACCTATTTAGTCAGCTCTTCACAGGATCAAGAATCATTTTAATTGGATTCTTAGGTAAAGGCTATGCCCATTTTACCAAGCATATTACAAAATAGCTAAAAGCTAATTAGGTACAATATTGTAAACATACTTAAGGTAAAGGGGATAAAGACACTAGTAATACAAAATAATGATGTAAAACTCTTATTAAATGTGTAATTTCAAATGTTCATCAGATTGTATCGAAATTGATTATTATCTTGTTAAAGGCATATATATAGTCTTTAATCTGTATTTTGTCTGTCATAGACAACTAATAATGTTTCTTCTTTATATGCAGATAGTTGGTGTTGTGCATTACATATATATATACTTTTAAATGTAGGTACAAAAATTACGTTGCCAAGTACTAAAATTGTGTTCTCCTACTCTTATTAAAATTAATGACATTTGAATGAGTTGGTAACTTAATAAACTAAATAATGAAACTAATTGCAAAGATTGAGCAAAGAGAATAAACATGACAACACAAATACTCAAATGTCTAAGATTACAATTATCCCTCAATACTTCATTTGAATTCAATTTCTCCCATTAAAACTATTAATATGAATTGTTAACCACAAAGCTTTAATATCCTCACAAGTCTCTTCCGATGAGCAAGTGAGTATATCTCATTCAATGAATTATCAATATTCGTATGATAACCAAATTGAAATAAGATTCATCAGGCACAACTCTCTAAATAGTTATATATTCTATATGAGCATATTCTGATCTCATATGAAACTTAAATCTACTTGCATTGATTATACATTAATTAATCCATGGTCATTACAAAATTCTCTTTCCAAGTTCATTAAAGTTCCCAAATCATTCTAATTAATTGTTATATAATTAGAAGCATTAAGTATAGAACAAACTAAACAAATCAATGGCAACACGATGGAAAATAATCAATCCAAGCTATATATTGAGTTCATATTATGATTCTAAAAGTAAAACTAAGTTCCTGAATGTAAACATAAGTTCAGAGTATCTAAGAACATCATTATATATATTAGAATCAACAAAAAGTATGAGTGGTGTTCTTCCTCCAATATGTTGAATTGTTTCTTCTCCTTATCGATTCTTATTTTAAAGTCTAAATGATATGGTACTTTCAGGTTCTCTACTACCCTATATATTTTTAGCTTTCTAATGGGTGCTTATATAGGCTTAGAGCTCTAAACAATAAGACAACTATGCTCTTAAAAGAGTAAATAAATGTTACACTTCGGCCTAGTGCCACGGCACTGGTTTTGGGCACCACAAAACTGAAGTAAAGGTGTTGGAACTTGCAATCTGGATGAACACTACCAGGTTCCTATTCATAAAAAAATATTGTTTATGTTTTGAGCATTTGGGTCATCTCTTAAATTTTCATCTTAAATAACTCTATTCATTTTTGGTTTCTAGTATTTTATACCGATAGTCCTTAAACGAATAAAATAACATTAGCATATATAAATCACCAAATTATTGGGATAAATTGATTAATGCTAAGTTTAGGCAAATAAAATATTTTATATAATTATGACCTATCAAATACCCTAAAACTTAAGAGTTTTCTCATTCACGAGTAAAGGTAACATAAAAAAAATTTAAAAATATATTTATAAGTTAATAGATCATTACTAGTTATTCTCAATGATTTGTCTATAGTTCTAAAAACAATTAAATACCATAAGTATCTAATATGCCTAATCATCATGCTTATTAATAAGAGCACAAAAGCACTAAAATTAATAACACCCTAACTATTGTATTTTGCTTTAAATCTTGAATATTTGACTATTTAATTGTGTTGTTAATCATAAATAGATGCATGATGAAAAATGTGATGATACGCAATAAATAGGAGGCCAAACAAACAAGAAACGGGAGAGATACGTAATAAGTAGTTCCCAAGTCAAAACTAGGCACCGTGGCACCAACAACCGAGTGCTGTGGTGCCCAAAAATGCTCCCAGTAGTTGTGTTTCCAAGTTTTGACACCACGGCACACATATGGCTTATAACACCCCTCTCAACTCTCTTATTTGTACTTAGATTCAAATCCCCTCATCTCTAGGGTTTCTAACACTTATAGAAGTAGTCTTTAAAAAGCCAAAACGTATACTTTAAAGAGGCAAAACTTAGAGAAAGAATTCACAACATAAAATCAAAGATCAAAGCCAAAAAATCAAGATTCAATATCAAGGTTCAAGCTTCAAGTCAAGTTTATGAGAGAAGAAAACCAATGAGTCACCTTGTTTGGTTTATATTCTCTACTCTTATCATTATATTCTTGATTATGATGTATTTGTATTATTGCTTTAATTTTATCTTGAGTTTAATGCTTTTATTATAACTAATCAATATTTTTAATGATTAGGGAACCATAATGAACTTGACAAAGGGATTCATGTGTTTAGCTTGGGATAGTTTGATGCATGATCATAAGGTAACAACTATGAGTTTTATGTAGGATAGACATATACCTAAATGGTATGTATGGCATAATTTAGATTTGATCTTAATGAATTACATTCTAATTTGATTGCCATAGAGAGATACTAGAGTGATTTATAGGAGATTCTTCAAGTATTCTGGGATCATTGATGATGTAAGAGAGACTTAGTGATCTATATGAACAAAAGAAGATGGATTATGGATCCTCCGTAGACGTAGGCAATTGTGGGCCCAACTATATATATATCTTGTATCTTGTTGATTAGTTTGTTTTATTTATCTTTATTGGTATATTGATCTTATGTTTCTTACTTATGGTGTAGGTTATAGTTTTCGTTGTGCATACAGTTAAAAAGGTATTGAGGCTGTGGCTTAGTTGATGCTAAAAAGGTGTCAAACTGATAGCTTGGCTTGATATCCATTACAAACTAGAATCAGAGCATAGGTTGAAGTCTAAATTATAGAGCATAGGCAGCAGTGTCAGATTGTAGATCAAAAGTTATCAACCATACAGACTCACAAATATAAGGGAAGAACAATAGACAAGATGGTTATCTAAAAGAGCAAAAGGTGATGGCCTTATTGAGGAGGATTTTAAGGGTAAAGATCACTCTTGAAGAAGACTACCAAGAAGATGGCGTCATCTAGGTCTTGATCAGAAGAATCATTTGGATTAGACAGAAAATTAAGATGACAAAAGAAGAACTATCAAGATTAAAGAGCAAATCCAAAAAGTCTCTAAAGCACTTAAAGGGATAATCCTAAAAGATAGACAAAGATAGAAGGAGTGTGGATTTTCAAGTCTATTAGATGAGTAGGCAAAGAATTTTGATCATGTAAGAGCTTTTGAAGGAATAAATGTCTGATGGATAAACTATTTTTAGGATCTAGGGTAATGTTTTGCAATGAGTCATAGAGAATCATTATTTACCAAATGGAGAAATATGGTTTACCGCAAGTTATATGGGATTGGTAGAATAAGATTTAGACTACATAATGAAAAAGATAAGGGATGAACTAGGTATGAGATTTCATTCCTAATCTCATGAAGACCTAGTAGACTTGGGATTACTAGATCAAAATAAGGAGATTCATGAAAGACAAATGAAAAGAATACTAAATGGAAAGCAAAATATCGAGGAATGATAAGCATACAGGGAGACTATATGTTTGAAGAAAAGTGATTGAATGAGATCAACATAGGGTTGTTATTTTAAAACAAACCATAAAGCAATTTTGAATTATATCACATCATGCCAGGGGTTGAAAGAGAATGTGTGAGAATTATAGTAATTGTGAGAATGTGTTTTCACTATTATGGGATTATAGTCATAATATCTTAGGGATATGGAAGATCGCAATATTGAACTACTCTAGACATCAGTATTCTAGAATATTTAGAGATCGTACTCATAAGAGCCTTAGTTAAGTCTGAGACTTGACTTATAAATAATGCTAGTAAACATTGGTCAAGGAAGGGTGATGGTGATTAGCTTCGTAGGGAGAGATTTTGAATAAAGTTAGGAATTTATCAGAAATTGGTGATTTAATAATCTTATATTGGTAAAAAGTGTAAAGAATATCAAAGAGACAATAAGTCTAAAATATATGGGACATACATGAGAAAGTCTAAGACATGTGGGACACAAAAAGGAAAGTAAAATGGAACTCGAAGTTCTAATGGAGGCGAGAAAAACAAGGCTGAGCATTACGGCTCGCAGGGTTGGATGCCATGGCACCCAGTGGTAGTATTCCTAGCATCGTAGCTTTAAGAGCCAAGCACCGTGGTGCCAGATCCTTAGCGCTAGAGCGAGGGAAGTTTGTTTCAACTTTGAATTTTTATATTTTTGGATGTTTTGGAATTCTAAAATACGTGAACTATTATTGTGACTAGTTTCAGAGTTTTTAAGGGTATTTTATTCACTATATAAACTCTTCTAAATACAAAAGAATATCAATCATATAAAGTTTCAAGACGTAACTATAAGAGAGAATAGAGGAGCTGGGTAAACACTAAGTGCAAGGAACTCTGCACTAGAGTAAAACCATTTTGTTGGTAAAAATTGTTCTGTGTGAACAAAGAAGCACTACAGATACTTTTTTCTAGAAGCTTATGCTATTCTTATTAATTTGAAACAGACCGTAAAGTAGCTTTTGAATTATATCACGTTGTGGCAAGGGTCGAAAGAGAATGTGTAGGACGAGTAGTAATAACAAGCCTATAAAGATCACAAAATATCTTAACATTGAACTACTTTAAAAATCAGCATTCCATAATCTTTGGAGACTATAGTTACAAAAGCCTTTATTAAGTCTAGGACTTAACTTATAGATAATGCTAGTAAGCATTGGTCAAGGATGGGTGATGATGATTAGCTTCGTGGAGAGAGATTTTGAATCAAGGATGGGATTTGTTAGAAATTGGTGATTCAACGATCTTTTATTGACAAGAATTGAGAAAAATATCAAAAAGGAGAATTACAAGAAGTCTAAAACATGTGAGACATGCATGAAAAAGTCTAAGACGTGTAGAACATGAAGAAGGAAGTGAAATAGGACTTGAAGAAAGGAATCGAGGCAAGAAAAATGCTGGTGCTTGGTATAGGGTTGAGCATCGCAATGCCAAAGATTAAATGCCATAGCGTCCAGGGTTGGATGCCACAGCACCCAGTGGTAGTATACCCAGCACCGTAGCTCTATGAGACTAGCACTGCGGCGTTGGATGTAGCATCTTACAATACCACGGTGCCAGATCCTTAGCGCTGCTTCCCTAAAGTAGTGGGAATTTGTTCATACTTTGGATTTATGAGTTTTGGAAAGTTTTAGGCTTCTAAAACACATAAACTCTTATTCCAGCTAAGTATAGAATTTCTAAGGGTGTTTTATTCACTATATAAACCCTTCTAAACACAAGAAAAAGTCAGGTATATAAAGTTTCAAGATATGACCATTAGCGAGAATAGAGAAGCTGGATAGACACCAAGTGCAAAGAGCTCTATAGTAGAGTAGAACCATTGCGTGGGTAAAAATTATTATAGGTGAATAAAGAGATACCACAGATCCTTTTGGTTTAAACTTGGGTTATTCCTTTATTCATTGTGGAAATCCCTTATGAGGAGATATTTAGAGATCTTGGAGAAATAATAATGATCAAGGGTAGATATTTTATGATCTTTACGGGAGATACTAGGGTGATCTATGGGAGATACTTCGGGTATTATAGGATTATTGATGATGTAAGAAGATACTTAGTGATTTATATCAATAAAATAAGTTAGATCATGGATCCTCTCTTAATGTTGGTAATTATGGGCCAAACCTTATACATCTTGTGTTTTATTGATTAGTTTATTTATTTTTTTATTGGTGTGTTAATTTTATGTGTTCTTACTTATGGTGTGAGTTAAAGTTTTCGCTGCGCATAAAGTTAAAATGATATCAAAACTGTAGTTTAATTGATGCCACAAAATTGTCAAACTGAATAGCTTGACTTGATATCCGCTACACATACACTAGTAAAGATTAAAACTAAAAAAAGAGGATTAAATCCCAAAGAAAAGGAAAAGAACGATGGTTCGAATTTTCTCTTACCTGTTTGTTTTAATTAGCTGGATTCAGAGTTGGACAACTCTCTTTTTACTTATTAGCTGATTTGTCTCACTACCAAATATTATCCATCATATTGGCTATAAAATTCTTTTGTTTATGTTAAGAATTGGAGTTGTGTAACTTTGTTGTTCAAGCAAGACATGCGAAAGCTATTTATTTTGGCTCCTAATTCAGTTTTTGGCAACTCCTGGTCTTGTTATTTTCATACGAATAATTGCATCACATTTTAGGAAATTTGCATATGCGGTTAGATGATCTATTTTATGTGCACATGTGCTCTTATATTAAGGGCAACACGTAGTAGTCTAAACTTTTTGAATCAAGGAGAAATGCATTGGATAATGATCACTGATCAGTTTGACCCATTGGTAGAATTACTAACCTAATCACATGGTGCTAAGTTTTTTATTCTTAATCCTGAGCCCACCACATAGTCCTACAATAATAGGACAAAAAACATACTAATCTTCCCTATAAGATTAGTTATCCCAATTTGTATGCCCTAAATTTTATAATTAAAATATTTCATAATTAATAAATTATTATGTTATAATGACTACAAAAATTGATACAAAATAATAATTATAAAAAATATTAGTAAATAATTAATATATTATTATTTGATAAAAAAATAAAAAAAAAATCAAATATATGTAAAAAAAATAATTTTATTTTACACTATTCTATTTATTAATTAGATAATGATATATTTTAATTAAAAACATTTGAATACAATTTAAAACTTATATACGTATTATAACAATTAAAATTAGTGATATAAATAATTATATATTATAAAAAAGTATTCAGGAATACTTAATAATTAATTTTATTCATTTCGTTAAAAAAGAAAAAAGAGCTTTTAACTTTTGACTGCAACCTCCATTAATGGAGGACTGAAGTTTCTAACGGTTAATACAAGGCCTTTATATTTTGCAATAACTTCGATTACTTGTAATTCTATGCAAGCTTCCTCTTTTTATCAAAACTCATAACCCGATTCTCCATTTTTACTTACTGCTTTTTCTTTTAGCTTTTTTCAATTGCTTTATGCAATCATTTTTTTAACAAAAAGTACCCCCACCCAAAAAAAACAAAAAACAGCTAATAAATGGCATTTTATCATTTTACTGCATTTTTAACAGTTAAAAATAGTAAAACGTATACTTATATATATATATATATATATTTATAAAGTATTTAGTTTTGCACACAGGCACAAAAAGACTAATAGAATTTTAGCCAGAAATATTTCAACTTTTTTTTCAAATTTTTGTTTAGATTGGTCGATAATTTATGTACAATTTTGTTTTAATAAATAACATAACTCATTATACTGCAAGTGTGTAAATGCACAATACAATTTATAACACGTTATAAATAATATTAAAGTCGTAAATTAATTAAATAATAAGTATATTACAATATTATTTATCATATGATATAATAACTGATAAGCTACATAGCCTATTATATAATAAGCAGTTGATCAATTATTTAATTATTAAATAATAAGTAATATTATTACATGGCGTTATCTTCGCTCAAAATTTTGATTTAAAATAGTAACTCAAAATTATACTTGTTGATATCATGCGAATAATGAAGCTGAGTTGGCACAAACGTGTTGCAGAATCTCCAGCAGAGGATCTGTTATTTTTCATTCCTCCTTAAATGATCCTCCGTTGAGAAATTCCAGACTTTCGTGCTGTTAAGAAGGCACCAATATGCATCCCTTGTATTAGGTACATAGTCGAACACGGCTTTTGATGAGTTGTCGGAGCAGCTTGTTTTTCGCCTCATGGGATGTCAGGTAATTGTCGATGCAAACTTTCTTTCTATTTTTGAATGCTAAATCCATATGATTTGGATTACAATATATTTTTATTGAACAGATTTAGAGTCTGTTTGGTAGTGTGTTTTCAACAATAAAAGTACTTCTTCGATGTTAAAACTACTTTGTGTAGTGTTCGACAAAAGTACTTTTAAGGTTTAAGAAGCACTACAGGTGCTTTTTAGATAAAGCTCCTAAATTTATGCTTTCGTTAATTAACACCGAATGTGCTTTCACGGGTTAACACTTGTAAACTTTAGTAAAATTTTTGTAATTCCTAAAATATTCTTTCAAAATTTTTGAATTTCCAAAACAAGCCCCATTTGATGCTTTAACCTAAACTCCGTCTCTCACTTACTTCTCTTAGCCCCTTCGTCAATTACGAAAATCAATTGTCGTTCACCTGCCATTTAATCATCATTCACACGCCGTTCAATCGTTGTTCTCTTGCTGTTCGATTGCCTTGCAATCACTGTTTTGCCTCTTGTGTAAAGTTAAACGCCATTAATATTCAGCCAAAATTTTGTTTACCCTATTGCAGCTCCGTAACATACAGGCTCATTACCTCCAAGGATCACACAGCCGTCCAGATTAATGTTGGGTACTTGGATGCCAATGGGATTTACACCGGCCAGTTCTCCACTTTTGCTCTTTGGCGTTTTGCTTGCACTCAGATTTGACTTAATAATATTTATTTTTAAATCGTTATGTGAATGTTCCGTAGTCTTCTAACTCTGAGGTTGTATTCGTTGTAGTTTACATATTGGTTATGTTTAGGTTGTGGTTCTCAATTAGTCAAAATTCAAATGTGCCCTAGGCCAAAAGTGGTGTTATATATTGTTTGATGGAATAATTATGTCAGCTAGCAGAGTTGATTCACTTGTCTCACTAGTGAAATTATATAAAGTGATGTTGGTCTCGAGTTGTGGGAAACCTCTGTAGATGATTTTTCTAAAATATTTTTGCAGTCTCTTTACTTTATACGGCTTTTGAGATACGAAATTGCTTGTTAGAAGTTGGTTGTTGGGAATGGTGAAGACGAGGGTGTGAAAAAGGTGTTAGCTTTGTTGGGTATTAGCTACTTTTGCAAGAGATTTTATATTTAAATATCATTCACATCAGCAATGTTGAAAACAAGAGTCTTACAAGGGAGTAAAAACAAGTTGGTTCGGAAAAATTGTCATATGGATTTCATTGACATGCACCCCCAACATGCTAAACATAATACACATATTTATTTTCAGATCAACCAGAACAAACCTGTTTCATATTTTAGTTTGTTTGGTTAAACAGTAAACACGATGCAAATAGTTTCCCAAAACATATTTTCAAAGACTAGTTTTGTCTCTTCAACTAGTAATGGCATTTAAAATATATTTATGATTTTCATTTTCTTTTTTCTTTTTTCTTTGTTTGAAAAATAAAATGGAAACAAAGTTTTATAGTGCCCATATTGCTCTGTGATCCTCAGCCTCATCATCTTAATTGCTACTTTATATCACTTGTCTGCATGATTCTTTTGTATCCATTATTCCTTGATGTTATTAAAATAGTGCAGGCACTATTGGAATATGAAAAGCATAAGAGGATAAGTTGTGAGCTTCAACTCCCCGCTTCATCATTCCCTCAACCTATAAGTACTGGAAAGGAGGTATAATTTTATTTTTTTAATTACAATTGCTTTATACTAGGTTAAACTACTTACATCACGTGTAAGGTTACTTTATGTGATCATGATAGAAAGTATATGCTAAGTGAAAGTTGACTTAGAAAACATGTTGGTAGAATGGAAAGAGATTATATATCTTGGCACATTTACTTATCATGGGTTCACTACTCACATAGAAAACCCATCAGTGAACATTCGATTTGAGTCTTTTTTTATTTTTTTGTCTTCCTTTAGTGAAGAAATGTTAATCAACCTTATGCTAGTTTAACTTTTCTACTCTTTCTCCAAGTACAGTTGGTGCCTTATCAGTGGCTTTTTTCTACACTTGTAATTGAAAATTTTGTGATGTGGTTTTTTTTTTTTTTTTTGGGACTTGATGGCATTACTGTATTCATTTTTCCTTGGATTCCATTTTTATTAGAGCATCTGTCTTTAATTTTTTTAAAGGCATTAACATGGTTCCTTGTTAGTACACGTGCGTGAATTTTCTATCTTGACATGCCTTTACCAAGGTAATATGTCTAAAGGTGCAGGGTTTACCCCTCAATGACTCTAGTTTGGCCGAGATTTCATTCACTTGTGCATTCTATTTAAGCTTAAATTATGGAGCTTTTATATATTGAAATTCTCTTTGTTAACACTTGGTAAAAAATGATTTACAGTTTATTATCCTTTTATTAATTTGGGAATATTATTGTTGTTGTTGTTGTTGTTACAGATATGAGTTCTAACAATAATGATAGCAACAATATAAACTTATCTACTAATGAAGGTGATAATGAATTCTACCAATTGGTGGTTATAAGATGTGTGATGACTTAAGTATGTGAATAAAGAATTTTGTAGGACTTCTACTTATACTAAATATAAATGGGTAAATGATGTTTTAAAGGGTCATAATGGAAGATTTATGGAACAATTTAGAATAGAAAAACATGTGTTCGAAGAACTCTTGGAAACATGGTATTTCAAGTACATTAAAAACTCTTGTACTAGAGGACGTTCCTCCTATTACTCTTATTTAACCTCAGTGCCATTTGCTTTACAAAAAAATAGTAAAAAGTTCCATAAATATAGAAATACAAAGGTCCGTTTGGATGTATAATACACACTATCTACTTCTAAATAGACTATCTTATCCCCAGCTTGATATAAGAATTTAAAGTCATGTACATTGTTATTTGTTCCAATCATATTGTAAACACTAAACTTCTTAAACTCCAAAAGTTCGATGGAAACTCTTTGATCTTATCTCTCAAACCAAATTTGTTAAGAGACTGAAACCCAGTTCATCGAATCAAAGTATTATCCTACAAAAGCACAATTGACAACGTTTATGTGGTTCTTAGACACGTTAGCATAGCAGCTCAAAAATATTCAACTGCTATCATCTAGTAGCCTCACTTTTATGTCACAACATATCTAAAGAAAAAATAATTACATTAAGATTGCCGAAATCTTCATTTATTTATTTATTTTTGTCTTTCTTAAAAAAAGAAAAGAAAACCTAATCTAAATAAAGAAAATAATTAAAAAATAAAATTAAGTATTGAGTAATGTTACACTCTTTAAATAGCATTTTAAATTTTGTATCTTAAATTAATATGTTAAGCAATTACTAGGCAATGAAATGGTGTAACTTGCAAAATCACATATTATTTCATTTTACTGCCCACTTATTATTTGACAAATCATTTAAGAGGTAAAATTTGATATACTATTTAAAAAATGTAGTATTATATGTTATTGAATTAAGAAAATTCTAAAAATTCCTATATTGAAATCAGTCTCTTTAAATTGATTGTTTTAGTTACTGAAAATCAATCTTTGTATTGCTATAGGCTATCACATTCTGAGAAACGGTATTTCAAAATATTAAAACCATTACATATCTTTGATTTTTGGAGTACATAATTTATATGCTGTTTGTTACTTAGTGTTAATTCAAAATTTAATTAATTTTTATAAAATACAAAATTCAATTTACAAATAAAGAAAATTAATTGTAATATGTAAGATATTTTACTATTTTCCACAGTCATTAGCGATGCACTTTGTACTCTCTTCTCTCTCATCAGCATTTGAAATTATTTATTGTTTGTTCTTTTTAATTAATTGTCCTACTTAATAGACCACCAATGCGGGGAATTCTTCGATGAATTTTGTAAAATATGTTAGAAAAAACAAAGAATTCAAATAAAATTTGTTCATTTGTGTACTACAATGTAATTTGATACGCAACAATGATATTTATACATAAATACTGTGCACGAAATTAAATACTAAAGGTAACAAACAGAATTCATACAATTTTCCCCTTGCTTATTATTGTTAAATATAATTTTATTAACATCCATTATATTACAAAAATACATAATTAAGATATAACAATTGAAGAATAGGTTCCTAAAAATATAACCATATAAGCTAAACCTATTAATTGACCATCAAATCAGATTCCAAGCAATTATCTTCTATATAATTTAGATTGACAATTTTTGTGGCTCTCAATGAAAAAAATGAAATGTTCACAAAAATAAGTCTAACTTAGAGAGAGGACCTAACATTTATATATAATATTAGTTTTCCATTGAACCATCTCATTACAGGCTTCAATGAAACCTAAAAGTTTACACTTACTACTCAACTGAATTTATACATGAAGGAAACCTTATTTAAAAATGATCATAAATTACTCATTTTTATAAAATAATTAATGGACTATGTATTGTCTCTTTTTATAAAATAAAAAATTCAATTAATGTTAGTCCATGTTTAATAAAAAAAAAATCAACATTCTCCAACTTAAACTATATTGATTGACTTTTGAGTGTTTAATAAATTTAATTTTGAAAACAATACTCTAGGGTTAATAATAGAAAACTTAAGTGTTGTGTGACAACACCTTTTAAGAGAAATGACTATTAATAAGTATTGTCTTGATAATGTTGTCCTGTCTATCATGATATTAATATTGGACTATGATGATCCATTCGTTAATCTCAACAATATATGAACCTTTATAATTGCAAATATTAATAATTATATTGACATGGATTATACATTAGTAGTGTAATAAAAAACCAATGCCAACATGTGATCAAAATCTATATGCATTGTTTCTTATCAGTCCTCATTACAATTTCTCAACATAATGATATTGTAGCTACAATTTTTCAATTAAAATGAAATTTCCTAACTTTAACAAGTCATTTGTCACTAACAATTCACCATGAGATCTAAAAAAAAAGTTTTATATAATGTCAAAAAGTATAAAACTATAATACTTAAGACACAATATGTTAAGATACCATATCACATATTCAATTAAAAATATAATATGCAACAATAGAATACACAATAATGATGATCATCATAAAGAATTCAACTTTACAAAATATGTAACAATAGTGAGGAATGTTAACACGACATAATAATCAAACTAAAGGAAGGTGCATAAACTCCCACTAAACCAAAGAATCAAAAGACTTAATGACATTTATACTCACAACATGTTCCTTAAACATTATAAGCCTTAAACGTTTGGTTAAAGATTAACTAACCAAAAGTCCTTGACAATAAACACTTGGTTTTTAAATGCTTGCAATCATTATTGATCTTATTGTTATTGCAGTAGAACACAGCTGCATTATTGTCATAGTAAATCACAATGGGTTGATAGATGAAATTAACAACTTGCTGCTTTAAGATCATCTTTTAGCCAAATAACTTGAGATGATGCACCATAACAAGCTATACACTCAGTGTACATGGTCGAGGATTCATTTAAGCTATACTTGAAAGAGTGTCGTGTGTGGGGTGAGCATATACATTTAATTTTTAATTTACATACACATGCAAAAAATATGCACGATAAAATATTAAACAAACATCTCATTACACTAATCAGATATTAGAAAACTCACAATAAAAGCATGCTTTAGCATTATTCTAGCCTACGACTAGGTGGGATCATTTGAACTAAAATGGTTATCTTGTTACTTACTGAAATTATAAAACACTTGAAGCAACTCTTTCTTCACTTTTATTTCTCTCAACCTTTTTTAGTATACTAGCTATTATTTTCACTTGATTACTTGACTTGACAAATGAAATGAAGCCTATTTATATAGACATTGTAGCAGCCTAAATGTTCAATTAATATTCAATTAGTGGCCATTACGAAAAATCATAGAAAATCACTAAAATTAACACATCAAACTTGCAAAATAAGCTTGCTGTACAGTAACTTATTCAGTGGCAAAATTTGAGCTAAATTAGTGGCCATTTGATTTGCTTATGTATATGATATTAGGCCAACTCAAGCTTATTTCTAACCATGATAAGGATATACATATATAATCATTCTATTGGCCAATTAAATGGCCGAATGATGATGAATTTCAATAACTAAAATGGCCACCTCATGATTAAACTTAATGATAAAGAATTGATTTCGTTTCATATGGCCAAATTAATGGTTGAATTGCATTTGATATAATTAACTAATATAATAATTCATTTAGCTAATAAAAGCAAAATCAAATAGGCCAATGACATCACTCTATATGTCATGTTATTACTAATTAATGGCATGATATGTGGCATGAAATAGAAAGGATAAAGTGGTAAGTTTCACCTACCAAAATCTCAAATTTAACACTTAAATCTTATGATGTCCCTAAGAGACCTTAAAATAATTGTAATTTTTTGAGAACTTTCTAGATAGAACTATTCAATCCAGTTTGCCTACTCAGTGTATAACGAGTATACTTTATATAATGAGACTTTCTAAGTTTATGCCTATTTTATCTTACAATATACTTTTGTAAGTCAATTAATGATGCCCCACACACATATTGTAAAAATAAAATAATAGAGTAATGAACCATACAGGTTAAGGTTAATATATATTCATATAATCTCTTCATCATGTATACCTTTAAAGAGTGGAGACATAGATCATCACCATCAAGTCTCCATATACTCCATTATGAAAATATATCTCGAGATTCGTATTCTAATAAATAATATCTATAAATACTTTTAGGATATTGTTTCTTACAAGGAAACATTTTTTTCGGGTTATTTACTTATGACCAAAAGATTTTTTAGAATACAATCTTAGAGCATTTAAATGTACAAATCACCCATATAAGTTGATAGATCCTGTATCTATATACACCAGACTCTATGAGCATCAAACCATACTTATTGACACTAGCAGACAGGCCATAAAAGGTCTTTAACATGTATAGAATCTAAGTATAGTGGATTACTCACACAGTCCATTGTGGTGCTGAGGTCAAGGGATCACGAATACTACTCAACTCAAAAGGATTATCCATTGAGAGCTTTATGGGATATCTATTGGAGATCCTAATTGAGCATGTTCAGTACCCAGTCCTTACTGAATACCTATATGTCTAAATAAGCTTCTACTAAGCTCATGATTTGTTAAGACCAACCATTTGGACCATCCAGATATAAACATATACTAATCTATATTAAATAAGATTTTCACCAATAGGCCCACATTAGTAAAAAAAACGTTTGAAAATATACTTGTATAATGACATTTCTTAGTACTATTTATAACTCTTTGCAACTATGTCATTGCTAGTATACCATTAAGTCTTTGTCCTATTTTAGGCAAGACTTTAACTCTTTAAATTTTGTTGACTCTTATAATCTGCTAACTCTTAAAAGTGACAATGCTTAACAATTATAACTCTCAGCATAGTTAATTCTTTGTACTGATCCAGACTCTTTTGAACTAGATTTGAACTCTTTCAAATCATACAATATCTGAAGTGTTACAAATATCTAACATCTTATGACTCCATGTGTTTCTCAAACTATTTAGGAGTTAAGGCTTTAATTAGTGGCTCTGTTACTTTATATATAAAGTTAACTCTATGAAATACAATATCTCATCTAGCCTAGATCTCTATAACTATATGGTATTTTCTCTCTACATGTTTAGATCTTTGGTATGCTTTTGACTCTTTTACTTGTGCAATGACTCTATTATTATCGCAAAATAATGGGATAGGGTATATTCAACTTATAACTACACTGAGCTCGATGATAAATTTGCATATCCACACTGCTTCTAAAGTGGCAATATATTCTGCCTCTGTGGTAGAATCGGCTATGGATCCCTATCTAACATCCCTTATGCATAAGCTATTAGAAGCTTGATATATGTGATGATGTGTACGAGACCTAATATAAGCATAGAAGTAAGTGTTACTAGTTAGTATCAATTTGATCCAGGTGATAGCCATTGAATAACAGTTAAACATGTCCTTAAATATCTTAAGGGAAAAATGACAAGTTTCACATATATTAAGAAAGTAACTTATAAGTAAGAAGTACACAAATTCAGACTTTTAGTTTGATTCAGATGATAGAAAGTCTACATTAAGATATGTTTTTATTCTCAATGGCACCCTTAAACAACTCCGCATATTTTTTAAACACTTTGAGAGTTAAGGCTGTAGTTAGTAGGTCCGCTACATTATCTACAGAGTCAATTCTATGAAATACAATATCTCATCTAGCCATGATCTCTCTAACTATATAGTATTTCCTCTCTATATGTTTAGATCTCTATGGTGCTTTTGGCTATTTTACTTATGCAATGGTTCTATTATTTTTGCAAAATAATGAGATAGGATACGTTGAACTTGGGACTACACCAAGCTCTGTGACAAATTTACATATCCACACTACTTCTTTTTGTGCTTCTAAAATGACAATATATTGACTCTATGGTAGAATTAGCTATGGATCCCTATTTGACACTTTTTCAACTTATAGTGGCACTATTGAGAAAAAAAACACATATCTGAATGTAGACTTTCTATCATCTGGATCAGACTCAAAGTTCAAATCTGTGCATCCTTTTACCCTTAATATATTTAAGGATATGATTGACTGACACCAATGGTTATCACTAAGATTAGATTGATACTAACTTGTAACACTTACTACTATATGAATATCAGGTCTCGTACACATTATGGCATACATCAATCTTTTAAAAGCTGATGCATAAGGGGTGTTAGATGTTCTAACCTTTTCAACTTTCATCTGAGGATACATCTTCCTTAAAAAATAAATGTCATGTCTAAAAGTTACATTAACTGTCTTACAGTTAGTAATATTATACCTTTCTAAGATATTATCAATGTACATAGATTCAGAGAGTCTTATCAATCTCTTAGCTCTATCTCTATAAAACTTTATACCCCATATATAAAAAATCTCTCCTAAATCTTTCGTAGAGAAGTTTTTACTTAAATAACTATTTGCTGACTCTAACATATTGATATCATTCACAATGGTTAGCATGTCATCTACATAAAGAATTAAGAAGACAATCATGCTCCTACTATCATTTTTATACACACAGACTTCCTTTTTATTTTTTTATGAAACTAGACTCGTTGATTACTTCATTAAAATGAAGATTCTAACTTCAGGAGACCTGCTTATATCTGAAAATTGACTTCTTTAGTTTGCAGGCAAGACCAAAGGTTAAGCTGGATATAAAACCTTCTAGTTATTTTATGTTTATCTCTTTCTTAAGAATTCTATTGAGGGACACCATTTTTACGTTAATCTACCAAATCTCAAAGTTATAAAATTCAACAATTGCCAATAATATTTGAATTGGCTTGAACATTACTACTAATACAAAGGTTTTCTCACAATTAATCTCAGATCGCTGAGTATAACCTTTTTCTACCAGTCAGACTTTGAAGGTTTTTACTTTTTCATCGAGCCCACGCTTTCGCTTGTAAACCTATTTATAATTGATAGAGTTAATTAGCGGCTATTTGATTTGCTTATATATATATGATATTAGGACAGCTCATTCTTACTTCAAAACATGACGAGGATATATATATATAATCAATCCATTAGCTAATTAAATGATTGAATAATGATGAATTTTGGTGGCCAAAATGGCCACCTCACGCTTAAACTTAAGCATGAAGAATTGATTTCATTTCATTTGGCCAAATTAATGGTCATATTGCACTTGATATAATTAACTAATATAATAATTCATTTACTAACATTCATTCTTAAAAGAAAGTTTTCACCGACAAACTTGTATAAGTGAAAATAAATAAGGAACATAACATTTGAAAACACACTTGTACAATAATATTTCTTAGTACTATTTATAACCTTTTACAACTATGACATTGCTAGTATACCCTCAGGTCTTTGTCCTATTTAAGACAAGGCTCTAACTCTTTATATTTCACTGACTCTTATAACCTGCCAACTCTTAGCATATTATAAATAATTAGTGTTTTAATGAAATATTTATTGCATAAATAAAAATATTTATATGAAATGGGATGGCACATATGTTAGGGTTGTGCCTATGTGTTATCCCAGTTTTACATAATTTTTTGATATCTATACAGAGTACATTTTGTTATATCGCTAATTACCTTTTAATTATATGGCTTAATGCTTATTACGTTCTAGAGTTTATGATATCTGAAGGAGTTTGGATACAGTCTAAACGAGTTTAGGCCGGTGCTAAGAGTTAGCAAATATTTCAAGAGTTAGAACATTGTTTGTAATAGGACAATGACCTTAGAATATGCTAATAATGATATAGTTGCAAGAGTTATAATAGGTTGCTAGGATTTGTCATTATGCAAGCATGTTCTCAAATACATAGTTCCTGATCTATTTATACTAACGCATGTCTGTTAGTAGATTCTATTATTTACATAGATCAGTGTATGTCTATATCTGTAGGGTATAGTTGGTTGTTCTTGGCTGACTAAGATTTTGGAGATTGTATAGGCATACAAGTATTTAGTTAGGACTGAATACTGAACAGACTCATGAGGACCTCAATAGACATCCTATGTTGCCGTCAATGGAAGGTTCTCTCGAGTTCAGTAGTATAGCCCTCGGACCTGAGCACTATGATGAGCTTGTGAATGATCCATCATGCTTTGGTTCCATACATGTCAGAGACTTTTCATTGTCTAACTGCTGGGTGTCACTAAGAATGGTCTAATACTCATGGAGTTCGGTGCGTACAGATATGGGATCCATTAGTTCTCATAGGGAATGGTATATCTAGATGCTTCTGTAACTCTGTTGATAAACCTCATAAAAAGGGAACCAAGCCATGCAACGTGCCTTCTCTCAATTACAGTGTTGGAGGACACATCACTTGGACTCAGGTGCTTGCCATATCAGCATGGGCCCATTAGCAGTATACACGTCAGCACAACTCATGTCTCGACACGCCATTAGCGGGACCTACTAGAGAAACACATGGATGTCACGTTACTTAGCTTTATAACCTAGAGATAAGGTTAGATAAGAGAATCCCTAAAGACTTTGATGAACAAGTGCCACGTCAACTTAGGTTAGGATTCGCCACGTCACTCATAAGGACCATTGGAAAAGCACTTGGATGCCACTTTCATATAGTTGCTAAACCTTAGAGATAAGTCTTGGATGAGGAAATCCCAATGAGGTAATAGCTGACTGCCACATCAGCAGGATTCAGAGTACTAGTCACTGTTGACACTATAGATAGAGGCTATTTAGGATAGGTGAACCAATCAGCACTTATCTCACTGAGCTCAGGGGGATAAAGTCAAACAACCCCTTAGTACTCTTCAGTGCTCATTAGACCTTACCAACTCAAGGCTGATAGGTTCAAAAGAGACCAATCACCAATTTTTCTAGTACTATAGACGTCAAAGAAAGATAAATTACCTTTTTGTCCTTCCAAGTAAAGTTATCTAATATACCTCTCATAATAGAGATTGCCACACGTAGCTCTTGAGGAGAGTTCTTTAGCTGGCACTCTCCAAAGCTCAAGATAAGTCTCTAAAGTTAAAAAGCACTAAGGGACAATTAGTTTTAAAATTTAAATTCTCTCTCTAGTGAGGAAAAATCTTTACCTTCTTTCTAGAATTGTGATACTTTCTCCAGGGTAAGTAAACTCTAGGAAACTTTCTCTATAACATTTCACTTGACTTAAGCGTTGAGGGTTGTCACTGGTACTTGCCTTTTACTTCCTTTGTGTTGTGCTCTTCAAGTCCCTTTAGTCTAGCCTACCACAGCTCGATGTTCAACATATTCTCAACCTGACCTTGGACGTTTACCATCAACATCGTCTCTGTTTCAACCCTTGGTGACCGAAGTCCCAAGAACTACTAATTCCCTAACATCTGCCTTACTCTTAAAACTAAGTTAGGGTTGGGCTCTAACATGTGGCAACCTTTGGAAAGCTAAGAAAAGCCTTTCTTTTTACATTACAACAAGTCCTAATAGCCAAAGATGCATATAAATCCTACAACATGTTTGAAACTGTTTGAGCTGGTGCTTATATGCCATATCAATTTTATATAAATATTAATTGTTAATATTTATTTAAGAAAGATTTCAAATATAATTGTCAATATTAAATACGTATATGGTACAATACTTATTACATTCTAGACATTGTATGATCTAAAGAAGTTAAGATCTTGCCTAAAAGATTTCAGATATAGTCTAAAGGAGTTTAGATCAGTGCTAAGAGTTAACAGTGTTAAGAGTTAAAAATGCTAAGAGTTAACAAGTTATAAGAGTCAAATAGTTCTAAAGATTTAGAACCTTATTTGAAACGAAAAAAAGACTTGTAAATAAACTATTAATGACATAGTTGCAAAGAGTTGTGATAAGGCGTAATTGTATAAACTATTTTATCTTCCTAACTTGATATTTGTTCAATTTATCTCAATAATTGGGCTATTTATGCATATTAATGTTGTTTTATAGGTTGAAGCATTATCGGAGCAAATATACCGGAAAACGGGCGCAAACGGGAGCATTAGAGATAAAAATACGAATGGAGGTACTGTTTGCTACAGTGGTACTGTAGCAACAATACCACTGTTTGCTACAGTGCAGCGCCGCAGCACTGAATTTCAGCGCCGCGGCGCCAATTGCAGAAAGTGAGCGCCGCGGCATTAAATCGCAGCGCCGCGGCGCTGAATTCTGGGCACTCCTTAAGGGCATTTTTGTCCTCTTTTTGCAACCCTACCTATATAAACACCCATTGTTTAGCCAAAGAGAGAAGGAGGAGAAAAGGGGCAGTAGAGAGCACGAAAATAAACACTTCATTTGGGTCTTGGAAGCAAGAATCAACAACAAGAGGCAAAAATCAAGGGGAAGAAGAAGAATTTCTGCATTTTGGAGGAAGAACATCACCATTGCATCAAGGGAAATTTCTTCTTCTCTTCAAATTCGTATTTGTTGTTGATTCCAACATGTATAATGATGTTTTTAGATGCTCTAAACTTATATTTTCAATTATGAACTAAGTTTTATTGCTAGGATTACAATGTGAACTCAATATGTAGCTTGGATTGATTATTTTTCCTTATTTATCATATTGGTATGGAATTGTTCAATTTGTTCTATGCTAAATGCTTCTAATTACATGAAAATGTATTAGATTGATTAGGGAACCTTAATGAACTTGACAAAGGAAATTTTGTGTTGGCCATGGATAAATTGATGTATGATCATGGTGTAAAAGGCATGAGTTTCATATGAGATAGACATATACTCATAGGCATATATGACCATTTAGAGAATTTGAACTTAATGAATCTTATTTCAATTTGATTATCATAGACATATAGATAGTTAATTGAATGAGATATACTCACTTGACCTGCAAAAGAGGCTTGTGAGGATATTAGAGTTCTTGGTTGACATTCATATTGATAGTTCTAAGGGGAGTAGTTGGATTCAAGTGAAGTATTGAGGGATTATTGTAATCCTAGGTATCTGAGTATTTGTGCTATCACAATTGTTCTCCTTGCTCAATTATTGTAATTATTATTATTTCTTGTTTAGTTAGTTTAGATATTAAAACCATTAAATTGCCAATAGCTTTAATAAGAATAGGAGAACATAATTTTAGTACTTAGCAAGTAATAACAATTCCCCGTGGGATCGACACTCTACTTATCATATATTACTTGTTGCAATAACGTGCACTTGCGTTAGTTTGTAATATAGAAATCACACAACAAGTTTTTGGCGCCGTTGCCGGGGAATTATTTATTATTCTTGTTGATACTAATACCAATTCATCTTATTCTTAGTTTAAGCATTTTTCTGTCATTGTATATTTTACTGTCATTTGTACATTTTACTGTCATTAGTTCATTCTTTTGTTTTTCAGTTATTGTGGAGTGATATATAATGGCTGGAACATCAAGTTTGTTAAGGGATTTTGCAGTACCAAGAGTAAGCGACATCCAGTCAAGCATTCAAATACCTTTAATTGATGTCGATTACTTTGAAATCCAACCGGAAATGATTCAGTTATTGAAAGCTTCAGTACAGTTTAGTGGGTTGCCAAATGATGATCCTAATGAGCATATTGGAAATTTTTTGGAAATATGTGACCTTTGCAAATACAATGGAGTCTCGGACGATGCAATTCGGCTTCGCCTATTCACATTTTCACTCCGAGATAGAGCAAAGAATTTGTTGAGGTCACTACCACCGGGATCTATAACAACGTGGGATGAGTTAGCGCAGAAATTCCTTACCAAATTCTTCCCACCGACAAAGACAATGATGATGAGGAATGCCATAACTTCATTTGTGCAGAATGATGATGAATCTTTACATGAAGCATGGGAAAGATTTAAGGAAATGCAGAGGATATGTCCACACCATAACATCCCAAAATGGTTACTTATGCAAATTTTTTACAATGGTGTAGTTGGACATATGAGGATGATAATTGATGCTGCAGCTGGAGGTGCATTTATGAATTTATTTGTTGATGATGCATATGAATTGTTGGAAGTGATGGCCTTTAACAACTCTCAATGGACAGCTGATTATGTTGCTCCATGCAAGATTATTGAGAGCGTTGCACAAATTACTTGTGATTTTTGTGGTGGTAACCATCTAAATGGACTATGTGAAGAACCTACAGATTATCCAGAAATTGGTTACCAGCAGCAGCACAATCACAATTTCAGTGCCTATTATCCAGAATGTGTAAATCATGCGTCTTGGAATAACAAACAAGAGGAAACTCCGCTGAAATTAAATCCTCTTGTAACACTACCAGAAATTCTGCAACAACAGCAACTTGAGATGGAATCCTCATTAGAAGATATGTTCAAACATGTAAGTAGGACAGCTGAGTTGTTACATAGCCAATCTTCATCTCTGCAGAGGTTAGAAATGCAGGTGGAACAATTGACAAATGCTGGCCACAATCATCTTCAAGATGCTTTGCCAAACAATACTGAAATTTTTTCAATGAAAAATGTTGAAGACTGCAATGGAATCATTATAGAGAGTGAGGTTGAGCAACATGCAGCCAATGAAATAACCAAATCAGAGGAGATTTAGCATATGGATAAGAAATTTTCCTATTGCTTCAAGATCGATATGATTATTCCGGATGATGCTCACCCATCTCCAAAACAGCAAGTATTAAAAGCCATCATGGATCATGCGTATAAAGAGACACCGCTGCACAAATTAAGAACCAAAAAATGGAGAAATAAGCTCATCAAGGAGCAACCAATAGATACCGGCCAACGAGGTTCAATCATCCGGTCTAAGATTAAAATCTTTCCAGTAAAGCTCAAAGCAAGGTGGTCGGCGGTGTTCCTTAAAAGTTTTCTCATGGAACTATGGAAGTCGAAGAAAAAGAATATCATTACTTATAGGCGTCGGCCGAAGTTCCATAGGCGAGATTCTTCAGATATGCAATTTGATCCACCATGATCCATAAATGAAGAAGTCTAGCTAGAGACAATAAATCAAGCGCTTCTTGGGAGGCAACCCAAATGCATTTTAATTTTTGATTTTAATGTTTGTTTTTCTTTGTTCCAGTGTGCTAAAACAACAATTAGGAAATCATAAATGCATGGAAAAGAATCGAAAACAAGAGCCAACATGGTGCAATCCAATGGAGCTTAAAATAAAAGTCAAGAAAATTTAGGGTTTTGGGCACTAACTCTAGCAACAACTTCCACCTTGAATCGAGCATCAAGCTATTGTCTACAAAGGGAGTTTCTCTTACTTACTTCTAGTTTTTCCATTGTGGACAATGTCAACTTTAAGTTTGGGGGAGGAAAATATATATATATATATATATTTTTTTCATGTTGATCATGCTTACGTTATTACGATTGTTGTTTTTAGTTTTTGTTTTACAAAGTTGTTTGTTTTACAATTTGTTTATTTTCTTTCATTTTAGTGTTTAGTTTTGGGTTGGTTGAATGATTAGTAGTCAATGATATGAAATAGAAACATGATTTCAAATGCTATGTTCTTTGGGAAACAATGAATGTTGTGATTGTTTACTTGGTAATCTAGGACAAGTTCAGCTTCACTTTGTGACCACTTGATATTTCGAGCACTTAGTTAGAATTATTTAGTTTTATGCTTACTTAGAAGACTTTTATGCACTACAAGAATAAATATGGTCTCAAGAACACGCTAGAACTTGTTTGAGCATCACTCAAGGCGAAATCCTAGGGCATACATAATTAAGGATATGATTTTAGGCCATCTTTGGACCGATTGAGCCTTTCAAGCCAACCTATGTATAATTTTGACCGTAGTCACCCCCGTTGAGCCGAATTATCATTTTTCCTTGCTAACTATATCATTACCTTAGCCTTTATTTTTATTATCCCTTATAATACCCATCATGCCATAAGTATAGCACTTCTTTTAAAGACTTGTGTGAACTTTTATAAATGAAGGGGTGAATTAAAGAAGAGCTATGGGTTTAGTTATAAATGTTGGTTGTTCAAATATGAAAAGCTTAAGTTTGGGGGTATAGTGACTTATATGTTAAAAAAAAAAAAACAATTCAAAGAAAAAAAAGAAAGAAAGAAAGAAACGAAAAGAAAAATTGAGTTTGCTATACCCCTAGCTTAAACGAAAAGAAAAGAAGAGCAACAAAATAGCTAGAGAATCAAAGAAATAGGTTTGGGGGAAATTGGGTGGAAAACAATGGTTGGGTTTGAGTAACCTCAAGAGGAATGTGTGTTTATGGTGTCAGTTGAGCCAAAATCGATCCATTTTATCATACCCTCACCCTAGCCATGCATTACAAGCTAACTAAAGTCCTATTTGATCCTTGATTATGTGTGTGCCTACATTAGTGGAGAGTGATGCGAAAAATAAGCATATGGAGTGTTAAATAAAAGCAAAAATCTCATAAAGACCATTTCATTATCTTATGTGCATAAACTAATCCGAGCGCATGCTACTAATGATTTTAGCTATTCACACACACACCAAGTAGGTCACTTGTAGGTATGAATAAGTGTTGGATTAACATGTTGAACGGTTAAGATGTTTAGAATTTCCTTGAGAATAGTAGTCATGAGAAATTTTTGAGATAAATTACTAATCGTTTGCCAACCCAATGTTTTATATCTTTTTATTGTTTGTTGTCATTTTTTTTGTGTTGTCCGTGTGCTCTCTTACTCAAGGACGAGCAAGTATTTAAGTTTGGGGGTATTTGATAAGGCGTAATTGTATAAACTATTTTATCTTCCTAACTTGATATTTGTTCAATTTATCTCAATAATTGGGCTATTTATGCATATTAATGTTGTTTTATAGGTTGAAGCATTATCGGAGCAAATATACCAGAAAACGGGCGCAAACGGGAGCATTAGAGATAAAAATACGAATGGAGGCACTGTTGCTACAGTGGTACTGTAGCAACAATACCACTGTTTGCTACAGTGCAGCGCCGCAACACTGGATTTCAGCGCCGCAGCGCCAATTGCTACAGTGCAGCGCCGCAGCACTGAATTTCAGCGCCGCGGCGCCAATTGCAGAAAGTGAGCGCCGCGGCATTAAATCGCAGCGCCGCAGCGCTGAATTCTGGGCACTCCTTAAGGGCTTTTTTGTCCTCTTTTTGCAACCCTACCTATATAAACACCCATTGTTTAGCCAAAGAGAGAAGGAGGAGAAAAGGGGCAGTAGAGAGCACGAAAATAAACACTTCATTTGGGTCTTGGAAGCAAGAATCAACAACAAGAGGCAAAAATCAAGGGGAAGAAGAAGAATTTCTGCATTTTGGAGGAAGAACATCACCATTGCATCAAGGGAAATTTCTTCTTCTCTTCAAATTCGTATTTGTTGTTGATTCCAACATGTATAATGATGTTGTTAGATGCTCTAAACTTATATTTTCAATTATGAACTAAGTTTTATTGCTAGGATTACAATGTGAACTCAATATGCAGCTTGGATTGATTATTTTTTCTTATTTATCATATTGGTATGGAATTGTTCAATTTGTTCTATGCTAAATGCTTCTAATTACATGAAAATGTATTAGATTGATTAGGGAACCTTAATGAACTTGACAAAGGAAATTTTGTGTTGGCCATGGATAAATTGATGTATGATCATGGTGTAAAAGGCATGAGTTTCATATGAGATAGACATATACTCATAGGCATATATGACCATTTAGAGAATTTGAACTTAATGAATCTTATTTCAATTTGATTATCATAGACATATAGATAGTTAATTGAATGAGATATACTCACTTGACCTGCAAAAGAGGCTTGTGAGGATATTAGAGTTCTTGGTTGACATTCATATTGATAGTTCTAAGGGGAGTAGTTGGATTCAAGTGAAGTATTGAGGGATTATTGTAATCCTAGGTATCTGAGTATTTGTGCTATCACAATTGTTCTCCTTGCTCAATTATTGTAATTATTATTATTTCTTGTTTAGTTAGTTTAGATATTAAAACCATTAAATTGCCAATAGCTTTAATAAGAATAGGAGAACATAATTTTAGTACTTAGCAAGTAATAACAATTCCCCGTGGGATCGACACTCTACTTATCATATATTACTTGTTGCGATAACGTGCACTTGCGTTAGTTTGTAATATAGAAATCACACAACAAGTTGCACTAGGTTCTAGGAAGTGTCACTATAGAATAAATTCTCAAAAACTATATTCGTGATATATTTTCATCAATAGGGGACTATTGGTGAATCCTTTTTATATAGATCAGTGTATGTCTATATCTATAGAATACAAATGGTTATTCTTAACTGACTATGAGCTTAGAGATCACATAGGTATACAAGTATTAAGTCAAGATTGAATACTAAATAGACTTATGAGGATACCAATAGACATTCTATGAAGTCATCAATGGTGACTCGTCTCCAGTTGAATAGTATTCATGGTCCTTTCACGTGAGTACTATGGTGAGCATGTGAATGATTTATCATAATTGACAATAATGATCTATATTCCCGTACGTCTAGGATATAATGACGAAAAGACAATACCTATGCGCTGTAACCTCAGCTTATATAGTTCAATGCGTAAATTTGTAATATCCATAATATATGTGTGTGGCATTGCTCATAGACCTATGAAACAATTTTATTTAACGAATCAGATGTGAATTTAGGGAGTCTCGCGATATGGAGTGCACTAGTTTACACTGGACAACATAGCTGATGTGATATTTCTATATCTTATAATTGAGTGTAAGTATACACTATCGTATGTAAGTAATAAAAGGACTAAAGAGTCAGATATCGAACCCACAAGGATAATTTTTACTTTTTAATCAAATACTAAAATTATATCTTTCTAATAATTATTCAAAAAAATAAAAACCTAAGAATGAATGTAGAAAATATAAAAGTAAAAACACAATGCAAAGAGAATTAGGTGATAGCAATATAGAGAAAACCTAGAATTAATACTATCCTTTAATTTGTTTTCTAATAATTAATCTCTAATATTTAACTCCCGTAGTCTTTGTTATTGATCATGACACTAATATATTCACAAAATCTCTTTCAATGTCATGCAAGTATACCTTAATTTAAAAAATTCCTATATTCCTATGATACTTGTAATAAATTAAGATTATGTCTTATTGATCATACATGCCAATTAGGTATATTCCTATCCTAAATTGAAACTTGCATATACAACATTGAATGTTACTCTACAATCATGCACCAAATTACCTAGGTCTTAATACAATAATGCCTCTTTTGAGTTTATTAAAATATTACCAATTCATTCACTATATATTGGCTAGATATGTTGAAATATTAAGAATAAGTAATTTAAATAACAAATGACTAAGTTTATTAAATATTAAAAAGATATGACAATTATGCACACATATTGTGTTCAAGTATTAACCTTAGAAAATAAATTTAGTTCATGGCTACAAGAGTACAACAGTAAAAATAATAAATCATGATACAATCAATAGCAAACTAATATAGACGTCGAATTTGTTTTGATTGCGCTGCCTAAGAACTTTTGATGCCAAAGAACGCCTTGAATCTCTCTCTAAGGTTGCTTCAAGTAAAATCTTATTGCACTCTAAGACTTGTGCTCTATATTCTTGGTGTTCTTGAATTGCTCTAGGGTGCTCTTTAACGTCTATGGTCGAGTGGCCTTTTATAGGGATTGATATGAGCTTAATAATATCAATTCTCATCGGACTAGGACTCGTACTACCACTGGAGCGCTGCGTGTAGAATGCCACACCATTGGAGCTGTAGAGTGATAGCACTGAGGCGTTGTCCCATTGCTGGCGCGGTAAAGATATGGCATTGGGGCGCTGGCTTGTCACTGGCGTAATGCAAGTCTGGTGTTGCGACATCAGTCGCGACTTCAACAGGTCATTTTTTTATTTCGATCATTGTTTCAAAGTTGGGGCAAAATTCCTTGTGTCGCTAGGGCAATGAACTCATACTTTGAAAACTTTGCATTTTAGGCCCTATTTTTGTTTAAATTTTATTTTAAGTCCCTATAAATAATAATAATGCACACAGCAGTTATTATGTTATACAGATTCTGAATATAGTTTTTCAAAGATGTAGATAAAACCCGCTCGGCAAGATTTCATTAGCATATGATATTAGAAACCGTTTTAAAATTTTACATCCGTTTTAGAAGCATAATTTTTGTATGTACTTTAGAAATTGCTATCTTTGTATAATATTCTTGTAATTGAATTCTCATTTACACTCACTGAGCTCCTTTAGCTCACTCGTTTTATGTTTTATGTTTTAAACCCCTTTCCCAGGTACAGGTCTCGGAACGCAAGCTGCTGATTCTCCTATCGCCGAGTAGTGGGCTGAATCCAAAGATAATTTGTGTACATGTAAATGTGCTAATAGCACTCCTTACTTTATGCATAATAGTTGTAGGCATGTATATTTGTAAGTATGTGTTGAATCAAGAAGAAGAGATTTCCAGTTTATGATGATCATTTTTACTTTTTATGATTATGCTTATTTTGTGATTTACACGAAATAATTGAGATGTGTTGGAATTAGAAGTGAAATTTCTTTGCAGGTTTATATGGATTTTCCCAAAAAACAGGGGAAACTCTATCCGTTTGTTTTTAAAACTAAGATGTCGTTTTCATGTATATTACTAGATCTTCTTAGTAGTAACAAGAATTAAAAAGGGGTTCGCCTCGCGGAATTTCTTAACTTACCCAGTTAGGTTCGGAGGAACTTCCGTCGGGGTGCCCGGCAGGGCCGCTGGGATCTATAGTAGAGGGTCTCGGGTCGGGTCCTGTCAATTAGTTTACATGTTATGTACCTAAAACTCTTTAGAAACTTATATATATAGTGTTCTTAGGATAAAGTGAGACTGTTAAATGTTCTTATTATTTTTATTCTAAGAATGACATCACCTTCTCCATATCTCTCATATCAAATTTAATTGATAAAAATCTCTTAATTTCATTTACAACTTTTATATTATGACTAAATATAAGTATGTCATCTATAAAAAGACATATGATGACATAATTATGAGCATCAAAGATATTATAGTAAACACATTTATCGGAACCATTGATCATAAAACCATTTGATACTAAAGGTTTCTTAAATTTTTTATGTCACTATTTGGTTCTTCTTTCAAGCCATATAATGACTTTATAAGTTAACATAATTTATGCTCTATACTAACACTAATATAACTTTTTGATTATTTTATGTAAATTTTTCCTTCTAAATCTCCATTTAAAAAAGATGTCTTTATATTTATTTGATGTATGAACAAATCATATATTGTAGCTAATGCAATCAAAATCCTTATAGATGTAATTCTAGTTTTAGAAGCATAAGTATTAAAATAATTTAAGTCTTTCTTTAGAGTGAACCCTTTTACAACTAATCTTTTTTGTATTTTTTAATTGTACCATTAGCCCTTATCTCCTTTTTTAAGATCCATTTATAACTAATGGGTTTGGTACGAAGAGGCAAATCAACTACTTACCATACATGATTACTCATAATAGAGTTGATTTAATCATTAATAGCCTATCTCTACAAAGAAGCATCATGTGAGGACAGAGCTTCACTATATATTTTAGGGTCCTCTTCTATAAGAAAGACATAGAAGTCATTATTACAATTAGCGTATTTTCTTATTCTTTTACTTCTTCTAAGTTAATTGTTAGAACTTTTTGGTGGGTCATTATATACCTTTATATGAGTCAATATTTTCTCTAAGTTGACATTCTTAGAAAAAATGGTTTTAAAGAATTATGCTTTTTTCAATTCTATTATATTGTTTGGATTAAACAATCCAAAGGTAATCCTTTAATACCAAGAATCTAATGCAATGCTATTCTGAGCATAACCTATAAACATACTTTAAGGTATGAAAAGTTAGGTGTATGGCCTTTTCATAAATCATAAGGTGTAATTCTAATTTTTTTATATGAAATTATATTTTATATGTGGTTAGTAGTCTATATTGCTTCTTTTTACAAGTTCATAAATGCCATAAAAGTTATTAACATATAATTCATCATGTCTTTCAATGTTTTTTTTTTCAGCCACCCCATTTGATTCATGAGAATATAGAGGTGTAACTTTATATATAATTCTGTTGTCTTCACATAGGAACTAAAAGTATTAGACAGATATTTTCCTCTATCAATTCTTAATCTTTTAATTTTCTTTCAAAGTTTTTTATCAACTTCTTATTTGTAGGTTAAGAACTTTTTATATGACTCATCTTTATTTTTTAATAAATATATTTTGGTATATTTTGAGAATTCATCTATAAAGGTTATATAATATATTTTCCCTCCATTGGTCATGATGTCCTTAAGATTGTTTAGGTTACTATGAATTAAACCAAGCAATTCGGTTTCTCTAACAATTATTGGTTTATATATTTTCTTGGAGGATTTTCGTTCCACACACACATCATATTTATGAATACTATCTATATTTATATTAGGAAGTAAACTAACTCAAATCATTTTTCTTAGATCAAGCTAATTCAAGTGACTTAATCTATCATGTCATAAATCAAAAGGTTCAACAATGTAAATTGAAGAAATATTCTTAATAATAAAAGTATCAAGTACATTGAGTTTGAACAATTCATTGGAAGAGTATCATTTTTCAACATATGTTCCACTTTTCGTTATTATAACTTTGTCCCCTTCAAATGAGATTTTTGCATTTGCCTTACCAAGCATAAATATAGAAACAAGATTATATCTAATATTCGGAACATAGAGTATATTATTTAAGACGAGATTTTTCTGATGTCAACTTAAGATAAACCTTCATTTTTCCTACCACTAGTATAGAATGAGAATCACAAATATAAACTTGTTCCTCTCATTCTGTTATTTGAACATAGTCATGAAATGCACTATTGTCACAACATATATGTTTAGTGGCTCCAAAGTCAATGATCCACTCTTTATTATCACTTGCAACTATGTTCACTTGGAAAATACCTACAGTGGCTATCACCTCATCCCCTTTAACCAAATTAGCTTTAGGAGTTTTATTATTTTTCTTCTTACTTTTGTATTTACACAGATAGGCCAAATGACCACCCTTACAAAAAATATATCACTTACCTTTTCTTTTAAATGAGAGCTTTGTGTTCTTAAGATGTGTGTTGTTTATGGACCTTTGATACTTCTCAACATGATTTTCATTCTCAACCAAGTTAGCCTTATAAACAAGTTCCTTGGCCTTTTAAATGTTCTCCCGTTGGAGATTCTTTTCTTCAATTCTTATATGTGCAATAGAATCTTCCAGCTTGAAATGTTTTCTTTTGTGATTGTTACTTTTCTTGTAATTTTTTCAAGAATTAGGCATTTTTTCAATCAAGAAACTAGCAACAAAAGGTTTAAGAGTACAGTTCCCTCATTTTTCAAATCGTTGATTAAGATATGAAAATCATATATTTGTAATGTTACATGTTTTTCCCTTAAATATTATGAAGTCTAGGAAATTAGCAATTATATAATTTTCAGCATCAACATCTTGAATCATAAATGTTCTCTTTAATTATGTCCAAATTTTATGTGCAACTTTATTTGTAGAATAGACATCATACAATTCATTTGAAAGTGTATGTAAAATAGTATTACGCATACTTTATTCATTTTATTCTATTTTGAAATTCCTCCTTATAATTTTCAGCATTGATATTTGAAAGAGTTTGTAAAAAATGATTAGTCATGCCTTATCACATTCAATGTACAAAAGCACAATCTTGCTATCTTTTAAAATACTTTTTATCAAAAGTTTATATCAACAATTTTTTAACGTCAAATCTCCTTAGTGAATGTGGATGTATCTATGATATTTTATATGACAAGAGATGCAGTAGTCAGTTATTATAGGTTGGCCCAGACCCTAATTATCATGACACGAGATGCTTTTTTCTTTTTTTTTCCTCCTCACTACCATTTAGTGAAGAAGTGTTAATTTATTACACTTATCATGATTCAAGTTATAGTACATGCTTCTATAAGGCAGGCTCAAATATATATGAGAAGCCACCAAATTAATGTAAGCTAAGTTATTCTATTGCATCCCCTGAAATTTTAGCAGGACATATTATAGTAGTGAGTATTACCTTTGGAACTATCATTCAAAGATCATAAATGCTGCCTTGAAACTAAATTTTGTTTTACATACTTGTGCCTTGTTAGATTCGGATTCACCGTCAACTTAATAGAAATACATCCTTCTTGCCTTTGACAACCTATAGCTTAACTCTGAATTTAAACTTTAAACAGTTCTTTTCAAAAGCTCATATTTTCTTACTGAACAAAAGTTCCTAGGTTTTAACATTGAATTGTGATAATCGTCATATTCAATAATTAAGCTATTTTTTTTAATCCATGTCTTTTTTTGTTGTGTATCAAAATTTAATTATATCGTATTTTATTTATTTTATGATTTCAAGTGTAACTTTTCATTTCTATTATTTTGTTCCGTTACTTCGTCACATTTCTTTATCTCCCCATGAAGCGCAATTATTTGTGCTTTATAATCTTTCAAAAATAATTGGAAACAGATTATATCATGAACTTATTCAAAGTAATTGAACATATATAGCCTGAAGTCCTAACGATTAGGATTGGGAACATGATGAATTGAAAGATCAACAACATAAAATAAAGATTAGAGTCTTCAACTCCTCATGTCTGGAATTTTGAACACAATGAAATTAATTAAACAACAACATGCAATGATGATTAGATGCTCTTCAACTTCTGATGTCTGAAATTGGGAGCACGATAAAATTAAAATAACAACATACAATGAAGATTATGCCCTTGAGCTCTTGATATCTGGAATTGGGAACAATGAAATTGAAACAGCAACATATGACGAAGATTAGACTCTTACAGGGACTTTTTGCGGTCATCTTCCACGGATTGTTTGCTGACATCTTCCATGGATTGTTCACTTACTTCTTCTACGGATTGTTTGCTGACATCTTCCACGGATTGTTCACTGACATCTTCCATGCCTGTCTGTGGTGCCTGGACAACCAATTAACTGAAGCATGAAATATGGATGACAAAACTAAACTTCAATTTCTCGTTGTTTCAAAAAATTGTAAAACAATCAACAAACATGAAAAGAAATTTTATTTACAATATGTTCAATGTATGTATCTTATATAAAGAGGGACGAATTCAGAACTCTTGATTATATGGTCGATAATTATCTTCATTTGACATTTTAGAACTAACATAAGCCAACTATCCATTCAATGGTTTTTTGAAGTGTACCTCTCTTTTGGCATGCATACCATCATGTTCTCGGGTTAAGAATTGTTTACTTAGCTTTGGGCATTCGTAAACATAAGACTTCAGGATCAAGAGAAGGGAATATGAAGTGTTAACCCACAGGGCCGATGCTGATAAGCCTTGGTAAACGGGAGAATGACAACCATTGAAGTTCGGCCATAACAATTTCATTGTCACCAATGGTGTCTGCTCCACCTTTGCTTGTAAATACTTCTTCTAACTGCAAGCTACCCTCTATATACATCCTTTTCAGTGTTTGAAGACCTCGAGCTATGTTGACATGAAACAGACTTTTTAATTCTCTGCACCCGGTGACCGAAAGTTCGCTGAGATTTGGAAAATATGGAGGTCGGAGATTATCCTTCAATGAGATTTGATGCGATTCATCATCATCGTCCTCTATAAAAATTTGCTCCAATTCCTGACAGTCTATAATAGTTAGATCTTTCAATTGCAACAGATTATGAGCAACTATAGGTGAGAAAATTCGTCTCATCCCATGGCAGACTATCAAGATTAGATGGGTAACACTTTGTAGAGTAATTAAACTACTAGCGGGGACTCTACATAACCCTTCTTCTTCTTGTAGATTTGTAAAATTCATATATTTTACAGTCCGGAGTCTATCAGCGTCAAGACTTTGAAGAAATTCGAGACTGTCAATGGTCAAAGTTTCCAAATTTCTGAAGCCATAATGTTTGAAAGTCTGAATTTCCTCACGCAAACGGTTGCGTCCTAGAAAACGTAGATACCGTAATTTCTGCAAAATACAAGTAATTAACTCAATGTTATAAAAAAAATCGATTGACTTCGAATTTATGCACGACATTTACTACAATTTCAATGACCGGAAATAAGAAAGTCAATGATATTGCAATATAATGTTCTTATATTTATTGCATATTTTTTATCTGATAGTACCACATTAGTGTAGTAAATTTGTATAGGTAATTTATGCGTGTATAGTAACTTGAAAAAAATAAAAGAAGTTGCAAGTTAGGTTTATTGCCATGTTTTTAGTATGGCTTTTGAATTTGAGTGATACATTAGATTATCAATATTCTAGTTGTCATATAACGTATAAAATTGAGAAACTATTAGAGTGCAAATTGTGCAGTAACTTATGGAATTACACAAGAAGCTAAGGCATAAAATTTGGTTGTCTCCAACCTAATCAGATGGAAAAGTTTTATTGTATATTTAAGAATTGTGGTGGATATATATATATATATATATATATTAAGTTAGTCCCGACAACCCTTAAATTAATGTGTCCAAATTTTTAAATAATATCAAAATTAAAAAAAAAAATTAAAAGAAGAAATATAATCAACTGACTATCATATGTCAATATATGTTCTTAAGCAATGCAAAATAGAAGCATATTAATATGTAGGAATGATCTAATTTTTTTGTTAAAAAGAAATAGGAAAAAGTAAAAAGGCATACCTCTGTTAGATTCTGCACATTTTCTTCAAGTTCAGCTCTGATATTCAAATTGGGACATGATTCTATTTCCAAGTATTCCAAAGCGGGCCAAGTTGAACGATAATATTCTGAACAGAAGCTGATGAGATTTGGTAGTCCGATAAGTAATAACTTTTTTAACATGGGGAGGGGAATTATACATTCATTATCGTCAATGATTCCTTCGACGTTATCCTTCAATCTCCTACCATTCCTTACTTCGAGTTCTTTTCGCTGCACTATACTTTGAGGTAAGGACAAGGAGAATAGATATTTCATACTGCACCAGATCACCGAAATTTCTGTAAGATTTTTGAATAAACCACAAAAATGAGGGCATCGATATATGCATTCCATCTCTTCACAACCTTCAAGTTGAAGTGAAGTCAGCTCATTTAATCCCCTCTGAACTATACTTGGCACAATATTTTGACAACCTATTGCATTTTTCAAAATTAGATGCTGTAAATTTTCATACAATGCTTTAAGTACACTTAGTTTGCTGGCTTCCATATCCTGGATTTTCAATCTTGTTGTTCGACATAGACCAATGGTATAATTGCAGTTCACATGTATATCATACCTATGCAATTTGGGGAAAATAAAGTCTTCTGGAAGACATTCAACCTTTCTATCAAAAGACTGCATATCCGTTTCGGCTGAAGAATTCAACTCAGAGAGGGTAGAGTTACTTCTCCCAGAACTCGTCCCTTTAACCTCCCATTTTCCGATTTTCCCATATAATTCTTCTAATCGAGAAAATCTTTTCATCAAATTCAGAGCAATTTCCCAGAAAGATTTGTTACACAAATTTAGAGATTTTAATTTACCAATTTCTCCTAATTCTTCTGGGATTTCATCAAAGTCGGACTATTCGAGACTAAGAATCTGCAGTCTCTTCAAATTTCCAAGGGAAGACATGTCTTTCAAATTACAACTAATCAACTGCAGACATTGAAGGTTCATCAAGTGTTCAAGTGATTTTAGTGACAGATCCGCGTATCTTATAGTAACTACTTTTAGTGCTTTCATCTCCTTAAAAAATTGGTCTGGAACAACCATCTTGCTATAATAAATAAAACCCATCATAATCATCATAGCTTTAACAATTCCATCCTCCAATAACAGAAGTTCAAGTTTAGGACATACCAAACCATTAGGAAGAACTTTCATTTTGCTTCCCATCGTACAGATTGCTCTGCTTTCTTCAAGGCTCTCGCCCTCTGGCCACTCTGTCAATCTAATGCCGGCTTTACTCATGAATTTCTTCTCCTTGGACCCTATCCATAAGGCTACATCTCGAACCACGTCATGCATTTTTACAAATCCTTCTTTACCAGTATCTAATAGTAAAGAAGAATCTATGAGATGACCAACCAAATGACACAGTTCGTTCCTTGCATCTTCAATTGTGTTAGCATCTTCAAACCAACCAATTCCAATTCCATATCTTACCAATTTGTTTATAGGAATTTCATAATCTTCAGGAAATAATGAACATAACAAGAAAAATAACTTAATTTTCTCATCCTTTAAATAATCCTAACTGGATTTAAGACAAACATATACTCCTTTTTCTCCGGACACATCAGGTAATTCTTCAAGTCTTGACTTTTGTAGTTTTTGAGATGTGTTTTTCCATTCTTCAATGCCTTTTCCTCTTAAACATCCCACGTACAGCTTCCTGGGCCAACCTTGGCGCCTCAGTTATGTGGCACTTCGACAAACACGGCCAATTTTTTGTTAAGAGTGAGTATTGGCTCTCCCTCGCTCCTTATTATACATCATCATCTGATGGTAACGATTACTCTCGCAACTGGTGGAAGCAGCTGTGGCGCTTACAGCTCCCTCCAAAGATTAAACATTTCGTTTGGAGACTGTCCCATGATTGGATCCCTACTTTGTGATGCTCTCAAGCATGTACGCCAGTCTTGCACCTTCTTGACTGGTTTTAGTATTACTCATAATACTCCCATGTTGGATCTTTTGATGGAATGCCTGGCCAACTTTCCTATTGAAGATTTTGAGACCTTGCTTATACTCTTTTGGAGTCATTAGAAACCAATTTATTTCGGAGAACAAAGTGCTCTCAACGTCGGATACGCTTTGTTGGGTGCAAGGCTACAGGGACGAATTTAGGACTATCCATGCCTCTACTACTGGCTCTCATATGTCACGTACTAGAGTATGGCATGCCCCTAGATTGGGCCTTATTAAACTAAACTCTAATGCAGGCCTGTCTTCAAAACAGTTCAAAGCTGGGCTTAGGGTGGTACTACGTGACCACTCTGGCGCTGTCTTGGCCTCCTCTTCCATTCCTATTAATGCAAAGCCTTCTGTGGACATTCTTGAAGCTTTGGCCTTGCTACGTGGTCTTTGCTTGGCTCGTATGATAGGTATCTCATCTCTCGAGGTGATCTCTGATGCAGCAGGCATTATTCATGACATCAACAATCGCTCCCCCTCTGTATCAGAGCTGGGGTTGGTCCTTCAAGACATTATTGTTATTGCTTCCTCATTCTCTTGTTGCTCTTTTAGCTATGGTCATCGATTATCCAATCAAGTTGCTCATGAATTGGCACAGCTTGCCCTCAACTTAGATTCTGAGTCTATTTGGTTTGGTAAAACGCCTCCCCAAATTGAACATCTTGTAATTAAGGATTCTTACTCCTCCCTACATTTATAAATGAAATATTCCTTTCAAAAAAAAAATACTAATATTAGCTACTTGCTTTTAATTCAATTTTTTTTATTAATTTTATTTTAGATTAATTTCTTCTTTTTACATTGAATTTTTTTTATTTTGCTTTGATAGTTCATGTGAAGGGTGAAAAGTACTGACTTGACTTCTTTTTATCCTAAGATCGAAAGAATATTACACAAACTTTGACATAAACAGTGGCAGCAATCTTTAAACATGGAAAAGAACAATGATTATACCAATAATCTAGTGTTTGAGCCCATCATACCACAGAGAGTGCTAAAGGAGTATGCAGTCCAAACTATAGATGGTGTTCAATCTATTATTCAATGACCAACCATTAATGCTAACAATTTTGAGATCAAGACAAATATTATTCAAATGCTATAAAAGTTTGTATAGTTTAGCGGAGCTCCCAATGACGATCCTAATATGCGTATCATAAATTTATTGGAGATTTGTGATACTTTCAAGTACAATAGAGTTTTAGAAAGTGCATCCGACTTCAACTATTCCATTTCTCCTTAAAAGGACAGGCCAAAAGTTTGTTGATGTCATTGTCGTCAGGATCATATCAATGTGAGAAGATTTAGTGCACAAATACTTAGCAAGGTTTTTCCACTAGCAAAGATAGCAAAGATGAGAAATAACATTACCTCATTTAGTAAGATTGAAGGAGAGTCATTATATGAGGCATGTGAGCATTTTAAGGATATGTTGAGGAAGTATCCTCACCATGTGTCCCTAAATGGCTATAAGTCCAAATATTTTATAATGGACTAGTATGCCATTTGAGGACTATTGTAGATGCCATTATTAAAGGAGCTTTAATGAATAAGTCCATAGATAAGGCTTATGATCTATTAGAAGTAACGGTGTCTAGTAGTTACCAATGGCTAGTTGAGAGGGTTACACCCAATAGAGTCACTAATGTATATAAGATTGGCATATTCAATGCATTGACAGTGTAAATCAATTCATTATCTAAGAATTTTGATGTATTGAATGCCGTAAAAACTCAACAAGTGACATACGACCTTTTCAGTGATAATTATATGAATAAGAAATACATAGAAGCAAATTTTGTTGAAAATTTTAACTGATAGCAATCTAACCCACAATTCAACTTCTACAATCCAAGGTGAAGAGATCTTTCTAACATCTCTAGGCGTAACAACTACATGGAGTCATTTAGACCATTGAATTCCCCTAAGATTTTAGCCACTGCAAGAAAAAAGCTGGGTTTGAAAGACATGTTTATGCAATATATAAAGCCTAACGATGCCATCCTACAGCATCATTAAGTGTCCTTAAAGAATTTAGATATCTAAATGGGACAACTTTCTGTTCTAATTAATTGGTGACCTCAAGATATAAGCGACAATAAGCTAAATCTAAGAGAAAATGGATAGTAATACCAAGTTATAAACTTGAGGAATGGTAAGATTTTATAAAAGAATACATCTACACAACTGCCATTAAGTATAAAGAAGAAAAAAAAGTGCAGAAAAATGAAGTACATCCATATAGATAGAATATTCCTTTTCCTCAAAGGCTATAGATGGCTTAAATAAGTGCTGAAATAGAAAATCAGCAGCATACTAGTCTAGAAAATAATGCAGATGCTAAAAAAGTGCATAATTTTAAGCAAAAGAAAGTGTAAAAACTGGTATTAAAGTGCAACAACATTCTAAGATGCAGAAAAGTGACAACATAGTAGAAAATACCAGTAACAAATAGGAGAATCAGCCTATGCACGCTATATTACTTGATCGTTGCAAAATTAATATGGTGCCACCAAGCATCCAATAGCTCAAAGACATGGAGATGATGAATCATCATATAAAAAAGGTCTTAAAGCATAGGAGGAAAATAAGAAAGAAGAAGAAAGATAAGCATAAAGAAGAAAGGATCGAAGAGAAGGTCACAAAGAATCATTTCACTAATTAAGATTCAAGTATTTCTAGAGAAGTACAAGAAAGAAGAAGAAGTTACTACTCTAAATCTAATAAAAGAAATGTGAAAGCCAAAAGAAAGGAAGTCTAGGAAGCTCATATACAAGGATGCTTCGATCATTAATTTTGATGTCGAGGATAATTTATAATTTAAGTTTTGGGGGTAAAAAACACATAACCTATATTTCATTTTTGCTGCATGATTTGGTTAGGTGTGTTATATATTATTTTTTTAATTATTAGTTTTGGTTGAGAAGATGAACATTAGTCTATGGTATGAAAGAGAATATTGACTGAATTCATTTTTACAAGCCTTTAGGAAAAGATAGATGCTTAAGATATCATTTATATCATGAATTTGGACTGATTTTGACTTTATTTTTTATTACTTATTATTAGCACATTGAAATAAGTATGTATTAGTTGAACTTTTCGCTTAGAGATACTTTTTGCTTAAGTAGTACACCAACATCTCGAAGACTAATACTCTAAAACGTACTTGATTACTACTTGAGGTGAAACCCTAAGAAACACATGAATAGAGAAATTACATTAGGCCATCTTTAGACCAATTTAGCTTTTTTAGCCTACCTTAATAGTATATTTATCCCTAGTTACCCAGTAATGACCAACTTTTTTGTTTAACCATATTACAAGCTTAAAGACTTTGAGTTTATTTATCTTAAAATCTACTGGTAGCACCACAAACCTTGAATTTATTTAGAAATATTTTTAAGAGAAAAAAGTTGTATGTATGAAAAAAGATATTTGAGTTTATTTATGATAAAATCTACCGGTAGCACTACAAACCTTGACTTCATTTAGAAATATTTTTAAGAGAAAAAAAGTTGTATGTGTGAAAAAGGATACTGCATTGAAAAGTAATAAGTATTGAAAGTGTCTATTAGTTTACGTTTTGGGGTACACATAAAAAAAAGCTTTAAATGCATAAATACCCCAATTTAAGAAAAAAAAAATTCTATGCAAAAGAGTGATTAAAAGAAATTTGAGAATATTAAAAGAAGAGGAATCAAGAAGTTCAAAGTAAAATTAAGTATTAATGGTGTGATTTGAGCTTCAAAATTATTCTTATATCCTACCTTGACTCTAGCTTTATGTTACAAGCTAATTAAAGTCTTAAATAGATCTCTAAACAAGTGTATTTCTATATTAGTAAAGAGTAAGCATGAACAGCAAGCTTATACTAGTGTTATTATTGAAATTATACCGACACATCATATTTATGTACTTACTTAATTTATTATGTAAATATAACTTTCATTTAACTATTTACGTGCTTATTAAACACATGCATAAGTGATTATTTATATAGGAGAATGAAGAACTTGATGAATGGTATGATGAATTATTAAAAAATTTCTATAGCATTTTAAGAAACTTGTGCCATTTTCACAGCCTTTGAGACTATAATGATGATTGTCTAATCAACCAAAGCTTGTTTTTAGTTACTTTTTATTTTAAAGTCATGAATAAGTTATGAATGTTTGTCTTTATTTTGCTTAAAGACGAGTAAAGTCTTAAATTTAAGGGTATTTGATAGAGGCGTAAGAGTAATAGTATGATCATTATCTAACTTTTGTATTTTGCTCCAAATAATGAATATTTTTCTATTTAATTATATTTTTAATCCTAAATAGGTACATGTTTGAAATTCTAATGATATACAATAAACGGGAGGCGAATTGGATGATAAATTTATACCACCGCCTGAATCCAGAGTTGGTCGTTACAGCGCCCATAGCTGAGCGCTGTAGCGCTCAAGGTAGAGACATGGGCGCCGTGGCACCCAACCCTAATGCCATGACACCCATGTGACATATAACACTCCTTCTCAACTCTCCTATTTTAGCTTGGATTCGAATCTTCTCGCCCCTAGATTTTTAATACATATAAAAGTACTTTTTTAAGAGCCAAAATGAGATTTTTACATGGACTTAAGAGAGGGAAAAATGCTGAGAAACAATCCACCCACAAAATTTAGAGATTAAAGCCAAGATTCAAGATTTAAGTTCAAGAATTCAAGCTTCAAGTTAAGGAAGAGAGAAAAGCAACCCAAGACGTCATCTTGATTAGTTTTTCTTCTCTTTTTTTGTCATTGTATTTTTGTTCTTGTTGTTCTTTATGGATTTATTTTAATATTATTGGTCTTGTGATCAGCTAAACTTGTTATTCTAGGGTTAAACTATTAAACTTATTACGTAGTTGAATTTTATGGATTCTTAGTTATTAATCTTAATACATATAATTGATTTTTTTTATCTTGATCTTAATGATTTCATTATACTTAATCAATATTTTGAATGATTGAGGAACTATGATGAACTCGATAGATAGGTTCATATGTTTAGCTTAGGATAGTTTGATGCATGATCATGGAGTAACAACTATGAGATCTATGTAAGATAGGTATATACCTAGATGGCATGTATAACATAATTTAAACTTCCTTTTTGATGAATTACATTCTAGTTTGATTACCATAGATATAGGTGATTGTTAGAATATGTAATAAAGTCACTCAACCATCGACAGAGGCTTGTGATGAGATTAATATCTAAGCTAACAATTGGTATTAAGGTATTAACTTAATAAATTCAATAAAGTATTAAGGGATGACTCTATACCCTAGACTATTATTATCAATTTGTGAGTTTATCTCTTTGTTTATTTGTTATCTAGATTAAGTTTTAGGATAAATACCTAATTTTTAGATTTAGATAAAGGTAACGTATGTATAATTTTAGTAATTAATTAAAAGAAATAGATCACGTAGTCCTTGTGGAATCGATACTTGAACTTAAAATCTAATATTACTTGTTGCAATAGCGTGCGCTTGCACTTAGCTACTATAGTTCCAATTAAGTAACTCTCTTACTTTTTCACCATTAGTCTCAACTTATTCTACTAATTTTCCATGACTATAGAAGCCATATCTCTCTTTATAGATACTTTTATAACCCTTAATGGATCTTATAATGGGTAAACAATGATCTGCCAAGACTCATATGAAAACTATACCCTAGAATCAATTATTCACTTACCAGGAATATGTTGCTATAGACACTATCAAGGTTCTTGCAATTTTCTAGTCATCCTTAAATACTATTGTAACTTCACTTTATTTTTCTTTTATCTTCGTCTTTCTCTCTGAACTATCTCTTACTAAGTGTCATGTGCTCTTTTTATATCTTTCTTTCAATTTTGATTGCTCTTATTATTCCATCTATTTTCAATTTGTTTTTTCCTTTTCTTCTTTTATCTCTATTCTCAACCTTCTTTCTTATGGTCAATGCTGTTGTACTTCTAAGTTTTGATCTTTTTTACCAATTCTTTTTTGTTCAATCTGAATGATGCCATAATTTGACTTGGATCTTGATGACACAAACTTATTCATCACTAGTTATAGATTGAGTTTTTTCAGGGTTGTCTCTAACCCTAAGCTCATTAGTAAAGCCATAAACTTCTTCATACTTGTGAGTCACCATGGTTGAATAACCTATGCTCTGCAATCTGGCTTTGACATCTGTGCTCTATAATTTTGTACCTTAACCTTAGCTCTCATACTGTTTTGTTACAGAAAATCATCTTTGGCACTAATCTCACTTAGTAATTAGCATTAAAATGATCTTATTCTTCGAGGTATACATGTCATAATACCTCATAGGCTGGTATGTAACACCATAACACACTTTGCATTTTGTAGTTGACTTTGACCATAAGTAAATAGGAATATAAAAAATTAATACAGTAATAAAGATTAAGAAACAATCACCACAAGATACAAGATATACATGGTTCAACAACAAACGCTTACATCCACAGTGTATCAAAGATCCAGCTTCTTTCATTAATATTTCACAAAGAACTCTAAGATCATTAAGTATCTCCTATATCACTCAGATCTGCCACATCCCTTAATATCTGACATAAGATATTAATGAAGGAATACAACAAATACTCAGAGCTTTTTCAAAAGATCTATTATTACTTTCTTAAACACTCAGCATTTAAGTGATCCCGTGGCACCCTCTCTAGTGCATTTAGGGTCTGGCTTGCCAAAGCTCTATATTTTTTTTTTATATTTACATCTTTGAAACTTGATTAATTTTAAGGGTTTATATAGTGTTTACAAAGTCTCTAAAAATCTTAAACCTTATTAGAATAAGAGTCCGCATACTTATAAAGTATAAACTTAAATACACAAATAAAACCCAAATAAGATTTTTTTTTCTAAATAGGTAATGCTCTAGCATTCAAGGTCCAACCCTACAGCCGTAATGCGACTAACCAATGTTGAGACATTCTAAAGCTATTATTACAGTGCTGAGCTTCCTAGAATTATTGTTGCGGTGTTGAGAACTCAATACCGTGACGTTCACATCTAGGCATGTTTCCTTTGTGCTTTTATGCCCCTTCTTGCATCTAGCTTCTTTACACATTTTTTTATCAATATATTGCTTTCTTGATCATGTGTTGACTATATCTTAATTTTTAACTCAAAATCATATTCAAATATAATTTTAAATTATCAATTCTAACACAACTAATCATAGTAATTATGGGTTGGGTTACTTGAATTCTCGTTCATTTACTGTATAAGTCTTAATCCAACTTTTCGGATATTTGACCTATCAAAAGCTTTTTTTTGCAAAGATGACCAATGGAAAGCTAATATATATTGTTTCATTATTATTGTCAGCTCATTAATTAACTCTCTAAACCATTAGAAGTTAGACACGTATCAACGGCATTAGAAACAGTTTATCGTACCTTTTTATTCTTTTCCTCAATCACAACATGCAGAAAGCTAGTTCTTCTTAGCTCTTTCTTTCCTACGAGGCTACACAAGTGGAGAGCAAGTGACAACCTACATATTAATAATGCAAATGAACTCTTTCAAAATAATATACATATATATAATGCAAATAAACAATAATTAGAACATCACCAAAGCATTGCAATGTCACGCATTAACAGAAAACAAGTCCAAAGTTTTTGTCATGATCTTCATCTAATCATTCTTTTTCTTATAAAGGAAAAGAAAGGAGATAATTGTAATAAGTTGAAAGGAAAAAAAAAGTATGTAGGTTTTGGTTATAGAATTGCAAAAGTAATAAAATATAAAGCTCCATAAATGTACTGAAAATTGGAAGAGTTATTATGTTATCCTTACTTGTACTATAGATCTTCAAATACCGCAGTTTTAGAGACCGCAAATGAACACTAAGATATTTTGGCCAACAAGAGAGAGAGAGAGAGAGCCGATCAACACATCATAAGAGGATTTCAGAGAGCCGATCATAACATCATAAGAGGATCTCAGTAAGTCATTGATGTTATAGAGAACAAGTTTTATGTAATTATTTGAAATAAAGTAGCCGAAGTATTATGGCCAACTTTGATAAATATTATTATGATAAAGAGATCTGGTCTCTTGAAGTTGCTTGGGGTTTCATCAAAGTATTTATTTTATTGAATTCTTGACGTCTTTGATTGTGTGCTGACTATGGCATCTAATTTCTTAGCTGCAGCTTTGATCCTTTGCTTCTTTGTATCCCTTGTTCTTTGCTTCTCTTTACTTTTTCTTTAATTTCAAATAATATAGTTATCCATCATTTATTCTTGTTTTTTTTCAAAAATAAAGACAAAAGTAAAAAATGAATCATTTCCGGAACCCACATGTCTTGGAAAAATAAATAAATGAATAAGTAATGGCATTGCTCATATACAACACCGTTACATATTATTTATATACAGTATTTTTGGTTTATGGTACTGTTAATTGTAAAATAGCGGAAATTGTATCAACATGGCAAGAAAAATTAGAGATCGAGAAGATCAGCTAGAGTAATTTCTCACCATTAAATTTGAGAATAAAAGCAATTTTTACTATTAAAGATTTGGCCTCACTAACACAAGATATCATATTCAAAAATAATACTTTGACACGCTTGAAATGTACCAGTGTTGCTGAAATAAATAAATGCTAATATTATTTTATAGTGTTAGCTATTAGAGTGTCAAAGCTTTTGCTACAATTCAAATATTATTTTACCTAAGTATAAGTTGTTTTAATTATAGTATTTAACTTGAGAGTTCGAGTGTCCTATTCATATAGGTGATCGCAAAGAGCAAAAATTATTTTAAAGGATAAGATTACCAAATGTAATTAAGAAATTATTAAAAGAACAATAAAGCATTAGAGATCTATATTTGTTTGGATTTTAGTAGAGATCTTTGATCCTAAGGCTTTTATAATTGTTTGAAAACATCATGTGTGAAAATAAGTGATTGATATAAAAAGATCTTTCAAAGCATTCATTATGCCTTTAGTCTACAATGAATTAAGGCTTTAATAAAACCAAAACAGTTTTCATAAATGACAAACCAAAACATTTGAAAACAACTATAAACGTTGAAACATAAAAATAGGATCAAAGATATAAAACTATAATTCCATTAAGTATTTTACTCCTAGCCTAATGTCACAGACCTTTCAAACACTTAAATCGTGACATCTAACTAAGAGTTTAGAACAACATAACTTGAAAAAATAAAAAACAATGAAAAGTGAACTATAAATTACAAAATGATAAAAGAGATGCCCTCTTTAGCCAAGGGTGTCCTTAAATAGACAAGTATAAGGGCACCATTCTAGTATGCTAAATTTTCTATATTGTTGGCTACCAAACCATCCACTGAGTTTGTAGTTCACTTTTGACTATGAAGTCGAACTTATTGGACTTTATGATCAACAGAAGAATCTTAAATAATTACTTTATCTTTCTGTAGCTTCTAGATACGGTCCAAATAAGAAAGGTGGGTCAGGCTGAGCGTAACTTATAGTTCAGTTCTATTGCATCCTAATTTTAGTCTATAAAATGTACAATTTAGGCTTTTGATTATTCATCAACTTTATGTAGAATTGCTTCATTCTTCTCCAGGTTCAATAATTTCTTCATTTTGAATTTTAAATTGAGAATTATATCCATTTTACTAAACCTGTGCACAAATATCAATTAATCACAAATTAAGGGCAACACTTTATTTCGAGTTGAAAACTATAAAAATGCTAAAATTAATAGTATTTTAAATGTAAAATGATAATTAAAGCTCTTAACAAATATGTATTTTCAAGTATTCATCAGTTTTGATGTTAATTATGAGAAGTGATATAAAATGTATGTTAATGAATCTATATCAATGGTATCAAAATACTTCTTATTCTATTGCATTATGACTTGTTTAATTAAGAGGCAAACTCATTATGTCCCTTTGATTATTGTATTATTTTGATTTAGTTTGATGAATTTCCCTCATGTAAAAGTATTGCTAAAAAAAAAGTCATGAAGTAGTCTCGATTCTACTAGTTTGAAATCAAAGAGTAGAAATAAAACATAAAATAATCCCTAATGAAAAATAATATATTTTAGGGGATCAAATATGTATGGGTGTATATATGTGTTAGTGTGTTTATTGCAAAATATATATATAATACATATTTAGCACAACGAAATTTTAAAACATACAATAAACACATAATTATTGAATATTACTAGATAAAATAATTTAATCCAGTACTCTGCTCGATTACACAATGAGTACACTCTATATCGCGGGACTCCCTAGTTCCACACCTGATTCGTCAAATAGAACTATTATATATGTTTGTTTGCCATGCCCTACACATACATCACGAATATTATAAATCAGTACATTGAACCATACAAGTTTAGGTTACAATGCATATGTAGTACTTTTTTCATATATATCTTGGATGTGCGGGAATATAGATCCACACTGTCAAATCCCAATATGCTCATCCATAAACCTATCTCCAAAATGATATCTCAATAGATAATATAAGCAAACTCCTTGCCATATTATTTCACCCCATGGAAATACCTTTCTGAGTTAACTGCTTACGGCCATAAAAATTTCTTGAGATACAATCTTGGAGCATTTAGACATACCACTCCCTATGAGAACTGATGGATCACACATCTATACACACCAGACTCCATAAGCATCGAACCATACCTAGTGACACCCAACAGTCAGACCATGAAGGGTTCTGACATGTGTAGAACCAAAGCATGGTGGATCACTCATAAGTCCACCGTGGTGCTCAAGTTAGAGGACCATGTATACTACTCAACTCGAGAAGAACTTCCATTGACAGCAACATAGGATGTCTATTGGGGTTCTCATGAGTCTGTTCAGTACTCAGTCTTAACTAAATACCCGTATGCCTATATAATCTCCAAGATCCTGGTCAGTTAGGAACAACTAACTCTACCCTACAAATATAGGCATACATTAATCTATGTAAATTAATAGGATCTACTAACACACCTGCATACGGCGCCATCTGAATGCTAGAATAATAACTATTATTATATACAAACTCCATCAATGGTAAATAATCATCCCAATTACCTTTAAGCTACAACATACAAGCTCTAAGCATATCCTCCAATATCTGTATAGTTCTCTACGACTGCCCATCTGTCTGAGGATGAAAAGTTGTACTAAAGTTTAGCTTGGTGCCTAAAGCCTTCTGTAAGCTATGCCAGAATCTAGAAGTGAATCGAGGGTCTCTATCTGATACGATGGACACTGGAGTCCCATGTAACCGTACAATCTCATTCATATACAAATGAGCCAGTCTATCTACTGAGTATGAAATCTTATAAGGCAAGAAATGAGCAGACTTTATGAGTCGATCAACAATCACCCAAATACTATTATGACCCCTTCGTGTACAAGGAAGCCCAACAATAAAGTCCATGATAATATGTTCCCACTTCCATTCAGGAACTTGAAGTGCTTGAGATAATCCTGCTGGCCTCTGATGTTTTGCTTTAACCTGCTGACAAATCAGTCAGTGAGACACAAACTCTGTAATCTCTCTTTTCATACCTTGCCCCTAGTAATGTTCTCTCAAAGTACGATACATTTTAGTGCTGCCATGATGCATAGCATAAGCTGAGCTATGAGCTTCTTCTAAAATCTGCTTCTTTAACTCTGAGTTATTCGGAACACAAAGTCTGTTACCCATAACTAATGTCCCATTAGCTTTCAATGTTAAATCAGTTCACATTTCATTCTTTACTTCTTACTTAAGTTTAACTAAATTAGGATCCTGATCTTGAATCTCTCGAATTTGATCAATCAACATAGGCCTAACTTGAAAATGTGCTAGAAGAACTCCAGACTTGTCTACAGATAATTCAACCCTCATATATCTTAATTCAACTAACAATGGAAGATAAGTCACTCTCAAATAAGCAATAGAACTAGAAGACTTCCTGGTGAGTGCATCTGCAACCACATTCGCCTTACCTGGATGATAGTCAATCGTACAGTCATAATCTTTTATTAACTCTAATCATCTTCGTTGTCTCAGATTCAGATCTTTTTGTATGAACAAATACTTCAAAATTTTGTGGTCAGTGAAGATTTGACATGTAACACCATATAGATAATGTCTCCAAATCTTCAAGGCGAATACTACTACTGCTAATTCTAAATCATGGGTTGGATAATTCAACTCATGCTTCTTAAGCTGCCTAGAAGCATAAGCTATCACCTTACCATGCTGCATCAATACACAACCTAACCCCTGTCTAGAAGCATCACTGTAAATTATAAATCCTTCGATGCCAGATAGAAGAGTGAGAACAGGAGTTGAAGCTCTTGGAAACTATGTTCACATTCATCAGTCCACACAAACTTTACATTTTTTCTGGTCAACTTTGTAAGCGTTGCAGCAATCTTAAAGAAGTCTTTAACAAATCTTCGATAATAACCTACTAGACCGAGAAAACTTCTAATTTCTGTCATACTAGCTGATCGCTCCCAATTTACTACAGCTTCAATTTTCTGAGGATCCATATAAATTCCATCTGCTGAGAACTAACATTTGCTGAACTTGGCATATAACTGATTATGCCTCAAAATCTATAACACTATCCTCAAATGCTCTGCATGCTCCTCTGTACTCCGTGAATACACAAGAATATCATCAATAAAAACTATAACAAATCGATTAAGATAGGGACAAAATACCCTATTCATAAGGTCCATGAATGCATCTGGAGCATTAGTCAACCCAAATGGCATTACTAAAAACTCATAATGCCCATATCGAGTTCTGAAAGCAGTCTTAGCCACATTAGTATCTCTAATCTTTAACTGATGATACCCTGATCGTAAATCGATCTTTGAAAAAATCTTTGCACCCTGTAACTGATCAAATAAATCATCAATGCGAGGGAGTGGATACTTGTTGTGTATAGTGACTTTATTTAGCTCCTTATAATCAATGCATAGCCTCAAAGTTCTATCCTTCTTTTTAACAAACAATACTGGTGCTCTCCATGGTGATACACTAGATCTGATGAAACCCTTATCTACCAATTCTTGTAACTGAGTCTTCAATTCTTTTAACTCTGAAGGGGCCATTCTGTATGGTGCTTTGGAGATAGGAGTTATGTCTGGAACCAAATCCATACCAAAATCAATCTCTCTATCTAGTGGTAAGCCTAAAAGATCTTCAGGAAATACATCTGAAAATTCTCTTACCACTAGAATATCTTCTAATGTAGCCCTATTGACTCTGATATCAATAACATGTGCCAAATAGGCTGGACATCATTTTCTGAGCAACCGTTTAGCTGTCATCGCAGATATAACACATGATGAAAGAACTTGTCGCTCTCACAAAAAATAATATCAGGCTCTCCGTGTCTTCTGAATATAACTTCTTTTCGAAAACAGTCTACAGTAGCATGGTGATTAGCTAACTAGTCCATCCCAAGTATTGCATCAAAATTATGTATAGCAAAAGGAATTAAATCTGCTACCATCTCACTACTACCCACTTTGATAACACAACCCTGAAATACATTCTCAGCCAATAATGATTCTCTAACCGGTGTGGCTACCACCAAACTACAATCTAAGGGTTTTAACACTCTATCCGCATGCACAGCAAAGATATAAGAAATAAAAGAATGCATAGAGCCTGGATCAATTAAAATATGGGCCTCTCCGCCAAAAATAGTCAGCATACCTGTAACAACATCTGGGGTAACCTATGTCTCTTGTTGAGTCAAAGCAAATATACGTACCTGGCTACGAGGTCGACCTAGCTGACCTTTCTGTGGATCTCTACTAGCTTCTAAAGCTCTAGGTTGTACACCAGTACTAGAGATAAGCTCTCCTATCTGAAATCCTCCAGGTCTATGAATATTGCCACTACCACCTTAAAAACCCTGAGAAGTTGTACTCTGTACTAAGCTGCTACTCCGAAGAAGATGAGGGTAATCTCTCCTCAAATGTCCAGTTTGTCCGCAATGGTAGCAACCTCTAAAACCTCTCAGACACTGTCCCTCATGACTCCTCCCACACATAGAACACTGAGGGTATCTTCTCATGCTAGTACTACTACTTAACTGGCTATTGCCTCGGGGCCTCTAACTCCCTATATTGCTTCTAACAGATAGAGGCACAAAACTCTGACTAGAACTCTGTCTCTGTCCTCCTGATAGCATAGGGCTCTGACTATACCGTTGTCTACCAGAATACCCTGTATGGAATGTCTCTCCTCCAAGTGCTCTACTGCTACTTGATCCACCAACCGACCAACCATGGCCTAGTTTCTGCTTGAATGACTAGGCTCTGTGTGCCTCTACTAGGCTTCTCTCAACTCTCATTGCAGCCTCTACCAACTCACTGAAATCATTGTGCCCAATAGTTGTAATTGTTGTCCTGATATTGCCTCTAAGGCCCTGTTCAAACCTCTTACATTTATCCCTCTCATTCTGTATTGCATAAGAAGCAAACCTCGATAACTCTATAAAACGATTCTCGTACTCCTCCACTGTCATCAATCCTTATTCTAGCATAAAGAACTTACTAGCCTGGATGTCTTGGTAAACCATAGGAAATAATTTCACATTAAATTCTTTACAAAAAACAGCCCAACTAATTACCCCTCTATATCTACGTGATACTAATCTCCACTAGTGGTATGCCCCACCCTCAAGTTAAAATGTAGCAAAAGTAACCCTCTCATCATCAGTACATCTCATAACATCAAATATCTACTCTACTCTAGTCAACTATGACTCTGCAACAGCTGGCTCTGTAGTGCCTGAAATATTCTCTGCACCCAAACAACGAACACGCTCTATTGTGTTCTCTCTCTTGGGTGGTCCCTGTGTTTACCTCTCTACTGCAACTGTAACTAATTGAGCCAGTCTATCTATGGATTGCTCTAAGGCAAGTCTATCAAGCTGTCCCTGTGTAGGCTGTATCACAGGTTCTGGCACTCGCTCAGGGTGTATCTCATCTACAATAGGATCAGGCTGAGTTTGAGGTATGGGTACAAGGGGAACTGACTCAGCTACTTTCTCTCTAATAGATTCTTCCTTTCTATCTGATACTAAGGGAGCTCCAAGTTCAGGCACAAGTTTCATGCGAGGTCGGCCACGTGGACGCATGATAAAAATCTATAAAATACAACAATTCATTAATGACATCTCTAACATGCATGTATCATGTACTAGTATACAGAATCTAAAACCATGTTTTGATACCAAACTGACAAGATCCGACTCGAGCCCTTCTCGAGAATCAAGGCGGATCCTACGATGACATATAACTAACATACTTTTTACTCATACATATGATACAATGAGGCTACCTGCCTTAACAAAAAGTGTACACATGTGCTCCAATATACAAAACATATATAAATACATAGACTGAGACACTTATGCAATTATGCACGTTGGCCAACCTCAAAATGTGATGACTGTATCACACTGCACAAATACCTGTGACAACCTGAAAAAAAAATAGGAAAAATAGAAAAAAATGGTGAGCTTGTGGCTCAATGAGTGGACATAATTTGAAAATATCATATACTTTATATGTATTGTACACGTATAAATCTGTACGATAAAATAATCATAAAAATGTATACCGAGCAGTCAATAAACTTGTACTGAAAGTATGAGCTGTCATAAAATCTATGCTAAAATTAAAATCATGACCTAATACTAGGATCTGAAAATCTGAAAGCGCAAACTATCATAAAATCTATTATCAAGCTGAATATATGTAACATAGCTCTGGAAACATGTACTACATATATACTGAAAATCACACCAAACTTGTACCCGGAGAAAATCTGGTCTAACCTGGCAGAGTAATTCACGCACAGGCAGAGCGGGGGATCTAAGCTGGTCTAACCCGGCGGAATACTGCATTGCTCGGGCAGAGCAAACTAAACTGGTCTAATGCATGCGCAGAGCAACTACACTAAAGGGGAGGGTACGCATATGGTGGTTTAAAAACTACTACCATATAATATCATGAAAGCATAATTGTTTTAAAATAAATATTTTTGTACTGAACGTAATCATAAATTATACTATAATAAATTCTAAAACATTTATGAATATACTAAATAGTATAAATATTTATCTGTCTAAAATAAATCATGACTAAATCTGATAACACGTGATTTAATCATAAACAGCTGTATTAAAAATATATAAAATATATATATATATAGTTATCCACTTACAAAAGTGCGCTAATCCTGAGCTGGGTCTGGATTCTGATATCTATAAAATATATATAGTTATCCACTCACAAAAAAAAGCAGAGTATGTGATCCATCATGGATGTATGCGATTTTGCTGAATCACGTATATTCTTATACTTTGTGTGTGTGGTTTTTTCTCTATTTTCTTGATTGATCTTGTTTACTCTTGTAAAATAATCGATCTCGTGTCAACTCTTCATTAGTTTTGAACTCAAAATTATACTTAATTATGATTTTGAATCTCCAAATTCTAATAATTTATTGAATTCTTTTAAATTATTCAACATATAGAGTACAAATTCATTTATAAGGCTTTATTCTCTGTAACCCAACAATGCACGATAAATAACATACATTAATGATAATTTCACTGCACCTTCCTCATTCATTTCCTTGAAGTCATACTCTATAAACAGCCTATCAATTATTAAAATTGAAACCTGATTTGGAATGATCACATTTAACATAACTGAAATTAAAATAGGCCAAAATCTTTAGTTGGATCGCTACTATGTGGAGGGGTTCGAGACAATACAAAACACTTATATTATTTGTTGTAAGGTTCATCTTTTTGTTCACTATAGGAGGACTCACTGGAATAGTCCTGACAAATTCTGGGCTAGACATTGCTCTACATGATACTTATTATGTGGTTGCACATTTCTGTTATGTACTTTCTATGGGAGCCGGCTTTGCTTTATTTGCAGGATTTCACTATTGGGTGGGTAAAATCTTTGGTCGAACATACCCTGAAACTTTAGGTCAAATCCATTTTTGGATCACTTTTTTCAGGGTTAATCTGACCTTTTTTCCCCTTCTCTATTAAAGGATGGATCAGGTAGATCGGTGCGTGTGCGTGCATAAAGCAAACTTGGCACATTGGGACTCCTTCTGTACGAACCAAACCCTATCTATCTGGGCAATCGTCTCTGGCTTCACCAAGGTGAGGTGAGAATCGTCGACGCATCTATTTTGAGAGCCAAATCGTCGTTCGTTTCCTTATTTCTTTGATAATAGAGTTGGGTATCGTTGTGGCATCGATTGTACAAGTTCATAAAGAGGGCTAGACGAGTGGAATAAGGGAGAGTGGCTCGATCGACAAAAATGAAGAGTACCGCCCTAGAACCTAGAAAGTGTTTATAGTCGTTGCAATATAAACAATAATACTCATCCGAGCCGCAGGAACATGTACATGCAGAATACGAGAATTTCCACCTTGTTGAAAATCTAGTGGTGCTACCCAAGGACTTAAATGAATAGCCATCACTGTATTGGATTTATAGCTTTTATTGTATTGAAATTGGAATTATTATATTTAATATAATTGAAATAAATTGAAATTAAAATTATAATATTTAACGTCATTGAAATTCAATTTGAAATTATAACATTTAACATAATTGAAATTGAAACCGGACTTGGAATTTTAACTTTAACATAATTAAAATTTGAATTGAAATCAAAATTACAACTTTTAACGTAATTGCAATTAAATTAGAATCAGAATTATAGTATTTAACGTAATTAAAATTCAATATAGATTTATATTGCAACATTTAACAAGATTAAAATTAAAATTAGATTCGGAATTGTAACATTGAAATTGGAATTAGAATTAGAATTGGAATTATAATATTTAACATAATCGAAATTGAAATCGAATGTAGAATTATTATATTTAAGTAATCAAAATTAAAATCGAATCTAAAATTATAGCTTTTTACACAATTGAAATTCGAATTGGAACCGAAATTATGACATTTAACATAATTGAAATTAAAATTTGAATCGAAATTATAACATATAGCCTGTTTGAAATTAAAATTAGATTTGGAATTATAATATCTAACTTAATTGAATTTGAAGTTTGATTTGTAATTATAACATTAAACATTATTAAAATTAAATTTGAATTTAGAATTATATTTAATGTAATTTAAATTTGAATAGAATCGAAATAATAACATTTGATATAATTGAAATTGAAATTGAAATTAAATTTGGGCTATTTATAACATTTAACAAAAAAAAATACAAATTTGTGATTCTATCACCTATTTATGATAGAATGTATCACAAATTTGTTATAGAAAACTATTTTAAATCAAATGATGTCATTTTAAATTTTCACATCAAATGTATAAATTGTTATTAAGTATTCTAAAAATATATCTATCACTAATATATGTTATTTACATTTTTTCGTGAATTTGCGATAGAATGTTTCACAAATTTATGATAAAATATTTAAATTAAATGACGTCATTTTGAGTTTTCACATCAATTTTAATTAAATAATCTAAAAACATATATATTACTAACATATGCTATTTATTTCTGAATATATTAATCTATCACAAATTTATGATAGAAATATAATTTACTATTGGTGATGGAATCTATCACAAATTATTATTAGCATAGAATTTGTGATAAATTCTATAACAAATTTTTGATAACGGTATATTTTTATCCCAAAATGTTTATTAGTAAAACCTTATTTTTTAGTAGTGAGTCATGGTGGTAAAGATATCAATCTAATATTTTCATACTATTCCTCTTATCATATATATTGAATTTACCTTCTTTATATTGTTATTAATGTGTACATATTTTCTTGCTTTTTATCATTTAAAGCTTCCTATTTTATATTTGTTTATAGTCTATATAAAGGCCTTTTCAATACATTGTTTCTCACATTGAAATATACAATATTTTATATTTTTTACATGGTATCAGAGCTTTGTACTTTTCACTATCTTGTTATATAGTCATATTTACTAGATAATTTTGGATACTGGTCGAAAGTTCACTGGAGTTTCACCGGAAAGCCACCAAAAAGTTCGTTGGAGTTTTATCGTAATTGACACTACCTAGCTTAGGATCGTCAAACACTACCAGTCATTTGAAACCCACTAAAATTGTGTCAATTCTTTGCCACACTCGCCTATACACATCATTTGAACCTCCCTGCCTCCTTTTTTTCCAACACAAATTTTGATCATTTTTCGGCGAATGAACATGCACCATCTAGTCCATTGCACTCATAATCGACCAGCAAGTTCAATGGTACTCAAATCATGTCGATTCGACACCACAAGCACCCATCGTCTGCCACTATCCATCTCAAATCTAGGTCATTTTTTAGCGCTTGTTCTTTCACCACTAGCACCATTCAACTCATTGTTGCTAGATCTATCAACATATAATGTCTCTTTTTTAACTGGCTCTTTGATTTGTATTAAGGGTGTTTTTGCAAACTTTTCATTATTTTGAGGTCAAATTATAATTTTTCTATATTTTTGATAATTTATAATTCTAGAAAGTTTTAGGACTATTTTGCAATTATTAAATTCTTTAGGTTAATGTTTTAATTTTTAAAAGTATAGATGTAATTTTATAATTATAAAAATTTTGAGGGTTAACTTACAATTATTTAAAATTTAGAGGATAATTTACAATTATTAAAAATTTGAAGGGTTAAAATTATAAAATTTTAAGATCTAAGATAAGTCTATTATATCTCTACCAGCTTTGTTCTGCCTCAAACATGTCATAACAAAAGCAATCTATCTCAAGGTGCTACACAGGACTTGCTATTATTGCTGCATATGATAGTGCGAATCTCCCTTTCAACTTGGCTAGTAATCTCAAGCCTTTACTTTTTGTATTCCTTTCAAACTTGGTAAACCCTTAATTTCTCCATCCTTTAGTAATTTAGGTAATTTTTCTTGATATTTTGACTCCGCATATTACAATCACATGACTTCTAATCTTATGGTTTTCTCCTCTAAATCTCTTACTTCTTATTTCTCCTTTATTCAAATTGCCAAGGTTCTCTCATGAAAGTTAGACATATTAGTCAAGTGTCTCCTCCTAATCTCTTTGTATCTAACATCATTTTATTCCCAACTTCACGTTAAATCTTTTATCTATTGGTCAACTATGCGAACTTCGGTCTTAATATCTTATTTATTGCTTATGGTTATTGTGTGTAGGATCAAAAGACAGGTCAGACACTTGGGACGAGTCGTAAAGTTGGATGTCGGATGAACTCATATCCTTAAACTGTCCTCTCTATCCCTTTCATATGCAGCATCTATCTCTTTAGTACCTTCGTCTACAACATCTATCTATCTGGCATCTTAGTATTGATATTTAGCAGTCATGTATCTTTGGGTCATGTGTTAGTGAATCTCATACCATCTTTGGTATCTAACAGTCATGTAGGTGTCAACCTAGACTTGGACTAAAATTATGACTCAAATATAAAGAGTAATCCTATAAAATTAAAATATCAAATTTAAATTTTCTAAAATAATTACTCCTAATTTCTGTTCTATATCATTCACAAATGTCCGATTAACATAAGGCATTTTTTTTAGAGCAAGCCTTCATAAGAAAGGCCTTTAATAAATCATTTGCTGGTGAAGTAGAGGAACTGTTGTCTATGATGTTTATATGACAGTTTCTAGTTTCAAGGACAATCCAGTTCTGACGTTCACCTTAGGAAATCCACTTCTAAGGTTTACGATGAGGCTGAGCAGGAAGCCTGCTTATCGGTGATATCTTTTTCTATACGTTTATTTTACCATTTCAATTGAAACTGGTGTTTGATTAGTCATAATTAAGTTAGTTTTATTTATTTTGTTGTTATCTGTGAGAAATGTGTTTTGTGTTAACTTATGCAAAGAAATTCACACGTTTTTTTTTTAATTTGTGTTTCTACAGTGACAAATATATTATTAACGAATTAACAACTATTTTAAGAGGATTTATGTTCCTTTTTTTTTTTTCTTATCAGTTCCTTGTCATTTAATTTTCTCAAAACCAGATGTCTAATAAGAGGGGGAAAAAAACTAATGCAAATATGTTGAGGAGAAATCTTTGGAGGTGGAAGAGAAGTTTGACCTAACTTATCAAGGTGAATAGCAAAAGGTCTGAATTATGAAGGAAATTGCAACAGTTGGATTCTCTTGAAGGGCTGCTTAAGAAGGAATGCCTTTCCTTTGTTTGAACGTATACTTTGTGCTCTCCCTAAATAAATTTAATACTGATTTCACATAAAACATTTTTGGGTATGAGAGTTACTTAAGATGGCATTTACATTAATTTTGCATTTTAAGTTTTTTGCTCGGAGATAAAAAGCACAAGAGAGCTTTGTATGTAAATAATGAAAACTTATTGAGCCAGCTTTGCACAATAGGAACCCAGATTTTTGGTGCCTCCATCTGTGACATTCAAGCTCAATAATTAAGTAAACAACAACTAAGTAGATTAGATATTATCAGTTATTGACTTTACGTACACATCCTTCTTTTTCACAAATTTGCTGTTTGCTTCATACATTATTTAGACTTTACTCACACATCCTTAATTCTTATAGATTTTCTTTTAGTCTTCATGCAAACTTTTTTCACTCATAACACATCTACTTACATACGGGACCCCACACTTTATAAACCATCACAAGCTTATCTTAATGACCTATATGGTACGTGAGAATCTCCTCCTTTTTATGATCTCAAGTCCTCGTGAGAGTTTGCCATTTTACAATTTTGGTTGCAAGCTCATTCTAATACAACTTGTAAATACCTAGGCTAACAACTAATTTGATGTTGATCACTTTGGACTTTACGCATACATCTTTCATTCAAAATACATCAACTTAGTTTGGAGAGCTCAAACTTTATAAATGATCCCTAACTCATTTTCACTAGCAATGTGAGATGTAACACCATCTCCCATCTTTGTACATATTATGTATGATAACAATTTGTTTTTCTCATTGAATACATTCCATGGAAACTAAATAGGAGGCAGAAGGAAATGAGAAGAAATCATTTGTGATTTGGGATTAATTAATGTTTTATATGTATTCCTTGGTTTCAAATTAGTATAGTAGAAACTACTTTGTAACATTTATCTTCTAATGTTTTGAATGCTAAATTTATATATTATGAATAAAAATATGAATTTCAGATTACAATTAAAGTACTAGGTTCTAATTCAAAGAAGGTTCTACTATTAAAATATCTATATTAATATTATAAACCATTCATGACACTAATATAGAGTCATGGTAAACATCAAACGAATGTGTCATAATTAAATATCATCAAAGTTTTAGCATTATAATCACTAACACTGAAATAGTGTCATCATTTATTGATTTGAGCAACACCGTTACATTTTTAGGTGTGTAAGGGAATTCATTTTTGAGGTGACATAATGTGTTAGAAAGGCGAAATTTTTAATAGTGAAAATTGTCGGTCTCAATTTCCACGCTGAGAAATGACTTTAGTTGAACTTCTCCACCTCCTACAATTGTTAGTCATTATTTTTTTTTCCCAAAACATATGGTGCCTTCTGTAAAAGAAAAGAATAAGTGATAAAGAAGAATATTAAATTAAAGAAAAAGTGCAAAGAAGCAAAGAACGAGAGGGGTTGGACAAAGAAGCAAGGAATCAAAGCTCCAGAGAAGAAACTAGAAGCCAGCACAATCAAAGATGCCAAGAATCTAATCAATAAATACTTTGATGAAAACTCCCGAGCACATTTAATAGACTGTAGAATACAATAGAATATGAATAGAATATTTTTATTAATACATTAATTATAAAATTTATAATAAATTTTTTAAAAATTATTACTTTTTTTCACTTATAAAATAACGTTCACAATTAAATATTTACATACTCTTTATTGAGCTTATTATTTACTCAACTCTCTAATACTCTTAACTCTCAACACTTAATCAAATACTTGGTCTTAACTTGTTTGTTTGCAAAACCATAAGAGAGAATGGGATATTTATATTTAATTCTAATAAACCTAAACCACACAAATAAATAATTTTAGAAATTTATTAACTACACAATTTTTCATACTTATCTTCTTAATTAACTACTCTTAAAATATCTCCACTAATCTTAGATATTTCTAGAACTTAGGTTTGGACTTTGGCTTTAGAATTCTTTATATCTTAGGCTTGGGCATTAATTCTAGAATCTTTCATATCTTGAGCTTAGGCCTTAATTTTAGAATATTTCATGTGTTAGGTTTGGGCCTTACAGTATTTAATTTTGTTATGGCATAAAGTTGGTGTTGTTATTTTTAACATTCTCCCTCAACACCAATTTTCATTCTTTTAACCATGTTGAGTTGTCTTCGAAAAATTTTAAACTTATCAGTACTTAAATTTTTGTGAACAAATTAGTCACTTGATTTTCTATCTTAATATACAGTAACTTAATTTCTTCTTGTAGAATTTTCTTCTAAATAAAGTGATAATGCAACTCCATATACTTTATTCTTATAAAAAAACTAAATTTTCTGTCAAACAAATTGCTAACCGATTATCACAATATATTGACACTCTATAATCTCTTGGCTGATATAACTCTTTCATCAACCACATCAACCATTTACTTTCTTAAGCTTCCATTATTGTTGCTCTGTACTCAACTTTAGTAATTGACAATGATACAGTTGGTTGCCTTTTACTGCACCAAGAGGTTGCCCTAAACCAATCTTGAAAAAATATCTAGTAGTCTAACGTCATATGTCATGTGTCATGGTTGCCAATATAGTCAGCATCATAATAGCTAACTATTTTACAATCTTGGTTTATTTTATAGAAGAGATCATAATCAATTGTGTCTCTCACATATCTTAATATTCATCGAACTGCTTCTAAGTTGGCTTTTTAGGATTTTGCATGTATTAACTTATTACTCCAACTACATAAGAAATGTTTGGTTGAGTCAATGTCAAATATATGAGATTCTCTACCAGTTATCCATACATAGTTCCATCTTTTAAATCTTTTCCTTTATGATCACACAACTTGGCATTGGCTTTTAGCAGTGCTGAGATAGGCTTGCATTCTAACATCCCAAACTTCTAAAATAAATCTTTAGCATATTTTTATTGTCCTAGAAAAATCCATTCTTCTGTTCGAGTGACTTTAAGCCTAAGAAAATACTTAAGTTGTCCAAACTCTTACATATAGAAGCGAAATGCTAAATTCTTTCCATTAGTTTTGACAAACAGGCTAAAATCAGCTATCCTATAGAGTAACTACTATATGTTAGAAAGCCCTTGGAGCTTACTTTAATCTAACAATGCCTTTCTCAACTTACGCATATAATTAATATCAACTTGGCTTTCAAATCCCATTGGTTGAATCATGTAGATCTCTAGATCCAACTCTTCATGTGGAAAAGCATTCTTCACATCCACTTGCAATAATATCTAACCTTTGCTAACTGTTAATGCAAGTAGAACTCGTACTATGGTGATCTTGGTTACTAGACTAAATATTTCATCATAGTTTAGCCCATACTGTTGAGAAAATTTTCAAGCTACCAACCAAGCTTTATACCTCTTTGCAGATCCATCAAGATGTTTTTTGATCTTATACACCCACTTACAAGATATAGGTTTCACATCCTTTGGCTTTGGCGCTAAATCTCAAGTTTGATTTTGCTCCAACTTTATGATTTTGCTCCAACTTTATGATTTCTTCTTCCATAGCTTTAATCCATTCAGAGCTTTGTGATGCTTCTTCAAAATTCTTAAGTTTCTTAACATTTTTCTCTATCGCTACTGCTGCATTAGCATATTTGGGATAAGGCTTTCATATTCTTATTTACCTTTGAGGATAAGATTGAGGGGTTATAGGTTTTTCTTTTTCATATTTGGCCTCCGTTGTTGGTTATTGATATATGCTAGTTTGCCAAGGACTTTGGGTTGTCTCTTGATCAGTGTTGTCATCACTGCTTCTATCATCAATTTTTTCATAACTCTATCAGATTCCAACAATTTACTTATCTATCTATTATTGTAGTCATTCTTCTATCTTTTTTCTGAATCTGAAAGCTCTTTTTTTTAAGGCAACCACCATGAAGATACTTCATCAAACACCACATTCCTTGATGGCACCGCCTATTAGTAGTGTCATAACATTAGTGATAAGTGTTGACTTGACTTCTTTTTTCATAATATAGAAAGAAAAATACATAAACTTTGACATAAACAATGCCAGCAATCTTTAAACATAAAAGAGAACAACGATCATACCAATAATTCAGTGTTTGAGCCCATCTTACTACAGAGAGCGCTAAAAGAGTATATTGTCCAAACTGCAGATGGCATTCAATCCATTATTCGGTGACGAACTATTAATGCTAACAACTTTGTGATCAAGTCGAATATTATTCAGATGCTATAAAAGTTTATACATTTCAGCAGAGCTCCCAATGATGATTCTAACATACATATCATAAATTTCTTAAAAATTTGTGATACTTTCAAGTACAATAGAGTCTCAGAAGATTCCATCCGACTTTAACTATTCTTTTTCTCCTTAAAGGACAAAGTCAAAAGTTTGTTGATGTCATTGTCATTAAAATCATATCAATGTGAGAAGATTTAGTGCACAAATTCTTAGCAAGGTTTTTTCTACTAACAAAGATAGTAAAGATGAGGAATGACATTATCTCATTCAGTTAGATTAATAGAGAGTCATTGTATGAGGCATAGGAGCACTTCAAGGACATGTTAAGGAAGTGTCCTCACCATGTGTCCCTAAATGGATATTAGTCCAAGTATTTTAAAATGGACTAGTATGCCATTTGAGGACTATTGTAGATGCCGTTACTGGAGGGGTTTTATTGAATAAGTCCACAGATAAGGCTTATGATCTATTAGAAGTGATGGTGTATAATAGTTACCAATGGCTAGTTGAGAGAGTTACACCCAAGAGAGTCACCAGTGTATATATGATTGACATATTCAATGCATTGATAGCACAAATCAATTCATTATCCAAGAAGTTTGATGTATTGAATACCGTCAAAACTCAACAAGTGACATGTGACTTTTTTGGTGATAACCATATAAATAAAAAATACATAGAAGTAAATTTTGTTAAAATTTTAACCGATAGCAATCTAACCCACAATCCAACTTCTACAATACAGGGTGAAGAGATCTTCCTGACTTCTCTAGGCGTAACAACTAAATGGAATCTTCTAGACCATTAAATCCTATAAGATTTCAACCATTGCAAGAAAAGAAGCTAGGTTTGAAAGAAATGTTTATATAATATATAAAGTCTAACAATGCTATGCTACCGAATCATTTAGTGTCCTTGAAGAATTTAGAAATCCAAATGGGATAACTTGTTGTTCCAATTAATTGGTTACCTCAAGGTACTTTGTCAAGCGATAATGAGATAAATCTAAGAGGAAATGTAGAACAATGCCAAGCAATCAACTTGAGGAGTAGTAAGATTTTATAAGAGAATATATCTACACAACCACCATTAAGTATAAAGGAGAAAAAAGTGCAGAAAAATGAAGTGTAGCCATATAGACAGCCTATTCCTTTTCCTCAAAGGCTACAAAGGTGTCAAACAAGTGTTCAAACAGAAAATTAGCAGCATACTAGTCTAGAAATAGTGTAGATGCTAAAAAAGTGCAGAATTTTAAGTGAGGAAAAGTGTAAAAAACTAGTATTAAAGTGCAGTAATATTCTAAGATACAGAAAAGTGACAACATAGTAGAAAATACCAATAACATAAAGCAAATTCAGCCTATGTACGCTATATTACTTAACTAATACAAAATTAATATGGTGCCACCAAACTTCTAAGAGCTCAAAGACATAGAGATGTTGAATCATCACATAAAAAAGAAGGTGTTAAAGCATAAGAGGAAAATAAGAAAGAAAAAGAAAGAGGTATAGCTTGTGAAATCATAGGGATATGTAGCATAAGGATGAGGATGCATGATGAGAAAATTAGAGAGTTACTTGGTGTACCACATTTTTCTAGCATTATGAGGAATTTGATATACCTAAGAATGCTACATCAAGAGAGGTATTCATTTAAAGTAGAAAAATGAATACTAAAAGTAGTGTATGGTAAGGATGCAAATGGTAAAAAGAAGTTTTAGATATTGAGCGATTATGGTCATCGTGTCAAAAGTGACATAAAAATCACAACACAAATTCTACCCTAGGCAAGATGCATTCATATCTTTGGAGATCGAAGTTATGATCCAAAGATGAGTTCAATCTTTGCAAAGAATTAACTGAAGCAAACATTAAGTGGATAATTCTGAAGTGGATAAAAATACTATAAGATTAAATTTTAAACATAATTAAGTTAAATTATTTATTTAACTGTTAAATAAATAAATATTCAATTAATTATTTGATAATTAAATAATTATTAAGTTAAATTATATTTATGTCTTTACTAGGTTACTATGTTAACCTAAAGTAGGTCTCACCATTTAATTATATACTTTAGTTAATTTAATAATAGTAAATTGTTTGATTTTACTATATTGAACTATTCAATACGGTACGCTGCCCACCTGCACAACGAATACATTTCATACTGGAACTCTTTAAGTCCATACTTGATTCATCAAATTGAGCTATTCTATAAGTCTGTGATCGATGCCCTACGCTAATATTATAGATATTAGAAATCAACGCGTTAAACCATACATGTTAAGGTTATTACATATTCATATAATCCTTTCGTCATTATATCTTGAATGGGCGAGATATAGATTATCACCGTTAAATCCCCATAATCTCATCTGTAAACTTATCTCTAAATTCGTATCTTAATGAACAATATACGCAAACTTTATTATTATGTTGTTCAACCTTGTGCAAAACTCTTTTCTCTGGTTTTCTTATGGCCATAGGACTTTGTAAAATATAATCTTGGAATATCGAATATATAACCCACTTATATGAGCTACCAAATCTCATATCTATGCACACCAAACTCCATGAGAATCGAACTATATCTAGTGACACATAGCGGCCAGATCATGAAAGGTCTCTAACATATGTGAAACCAAAGTATGGTAGATCACCAATAAGCCTACCGTAGCGCTCAGGTCGAAGGACCACGAATACTACTCAACATGAGAGGACCGTTCTTTGACGTATTCATAGGATATCTATTAGGGTTCGTATAAGTCTATTCAATATTCGTCCTGACTAAATAGTCGCATGTCTATACTAGCTTCCACTAAGCTCGTGGTCAACTAAGAACAATCATCTGTACAATATAGATATAGACATACGCTAATATATAAATTAGTGATTCACCGATAGACCCACATTAGTGAACATAGATTATGAACACTATATTTGAGAACATACTTACATAATGACATTTCTTAATATCTATTGCAACTCTTCGAACCTATGTCATTACAAGTAGACTCTCAGGTCTTTGTCCCATTATAGATAAGGGTCTAACTCTTTAGATCTTGCTGACTCTTCTAAACTGTTAACTCTTAGTATTCATAACTCTCAGTATTACTAACTCTTAGCACAAGTCTAAACTTGTTTAGACCAGACCCGAACTCCTTCAGATCATACAATGTCTATAGTGTTACAAGTTTTAATACCACTTAATAAAGGTTATTAGTAATTTAAAAAAATATTCATTGTATAAATATTACAAAATAAACATTCATATAAATAGAGATGGCACATAAGCACAAACCTTAACGCTTTGATCCTTTTACTCACTTCACAAATGATTTTAATTGATGAAAAATATCATTTGTAAAAATATATTATTGATATATAGAAAATATTTTCTAGTGTTTATAACTCTCAGTGTTGCTAACTCTTAGCCCTAGTCTAAATTTCTTTAAACTAGACTCAAACTCTTTCAGATCATACAATGTCTATAGTGTTACATGCTTTAATACCATTTAATAAAAGTTATTAGTAATTTAAGAAAATATTCATTGTATAAATATTACAAAATAAACATTCATACAAACAAGGATGACACGTAAGTACAAATCCTAACACTTTGATCCTTTTACTCACTTGAAAAATAATTTTAATTGATGAAAAATATCATTTGTAAAAATATATTATTTATATATAAAAAAATCTTTTCTAGTATATGTAACTCTCAGTATTGCTAACTTTTAGCCTTAGTCTAAACTTCTTTAAATCAGACCCAAGCTCTTTCAGATCATACAATGTCTATAGTATTGCATGCTTTAATACCATTTAATAAAGGTTATTAGCAATTAAATAAAAAATTCATTGTATAAATATTACAAAATAAATATTCATATAAACAGGGATGGCACGTAAGCACAAACCCTAATGTTTTGATTCTTTTAATCATTTGAAAAATGATTTTAATTGATGAAAAATATCATTTGTAAAAATATATTATTGATATATAGAAGATCTTTTCTAGCATTTTTTGTGACCTTAGTCTACAGTGAATAAAGTCTTCAAACAAGCCAAAACTACTTTAAAAATTAATAAATAAATCATTTGAACACAAACATAAAATATAAGAGTATGATCAACGTGACAAAATTACACCTCCACTAAGTATTCCACTCATAACCTTAATTAGGAATTTAGAACAACAAAACTTTAAAAAAATAGAATATAATGAAAGTGAACTAAATATTACAAAATAACAGAAGATATAGATCCCCCTCTTTAACCGAGGGTGTAATCTTAAACATTTTTTATTACCAAACTTTTTACCGAATTTGTAACACTCTTTTGATAAGGAAGCTAGTCAAATTAGACTTTCTGTTCAACTAACAATTTGTAGATAATTGAATTTTCTTTTTCGTGACTTCTTAAACCATACCAATTGGATTTGTATTTTGTGGGATTCAGTTTAAATACAAAAGCATGCTTGGACTAGGCCTACATTGCAGATGGGTCATCTCAAAGCTACTTTTAACACTTCAAACTTTCAAATTACAAATTGACTGTGAAATCTAATTTTGTTGTACTTAAAATTATCTCTCCATAAATTCAAGAATTACTTTAATTGAATTTCTTGATAGAAATACATTAAAATTATAAAAAACTTAATTAGATACAATATCGAAATCATAATCAAGTTAGAAAAATTAATACAATTAATGGTGCAAAATGATGCCAAATTATTTTTATTAAATATATAATTTTAAGTGTTCATTAAATAGCTAAATAGTAAATACTAGCCTTTGATAAGTTAAATCTATACCATTAAATTAAGACAAATATAATAAATTGTCAAGAATTGGACAACGACTAATTACCCATTGTGTTTTAAGTATTACTCACTTATTCTTTATTTTTGTTGTTATAAAAAAAATATATATTAAAACTTAACTCTTATTATATTTTTACTAATAATAATTTTTCGTAAATAGTTAATTTGTTAAGGCTGTTTTTTGGTTTAGTCAATTTTAAAATTTTTTAACTTTTTAAATCAAATAATTATGAAGTGGATAAAAATGCCATATTCACTATTTCAACAGTATTTGTTGCACTAAACAATTTCACTACAGTGATAGTACCTTTTACCGCAATTAATATTTTTTAGTTTCTAATGATTTTATGATATTTTATAATAGATTTATTTATAAACTTTAATTTATTATGTACGATATGATTAATTTATATTATTTATTTAAAATTATATTTGTGTTTCTTTAAAATTTAATTTATATTTATTTATTAAAATTTTATTTTTTCATTTATATTATTTGTTAATTATTTAATTTAACCATATTATTTATTACTACAAAACATAATAAATAATATTTTAAATTTAGAAAATACAGTTGGACCACATGCAATAATGGTTACAAAAATTAAATAAATAATATAATTTAAAAATAGAATTAAATTAAAATAAATACATATTACAAAAAAATAAATAATATAATTAACTTACAAAAATATCACACCAATATAGTGCCGTTATAGGAATATCACACTAATATAGAAGCACAATACAAATATCACGCTCATATGGTAGTGCTTAAAAATATCATGCCCTTGCATGTGTGCAATAAAAATACCATGCTCAGATATATAAAGGCACAATAAAAATGCCACCATACCTTTGCATGGGCATGATAGAAGTATCATGCCTTTGTGGGCATGATAAAAATATCATACCCATGCAAGGCCACGATAAAAATATCGTGGCCTTGCATGGGTATGATAATTTATCGCGCCCATCCAAAGGCATGATATTTTTTTCACAAGAGTATGATATTTTTATCACGCCCTTTATATAGGCACGATAAAAATATTATGCTCATACAGAAATGCGAAATATTATGTCTTTATATGGGTGTGATAAAAATATTGCACTGATACAAAGGCGCGATATATGGGCATGAAAAAATATCGCACCCTTGTATGGGTGGGATAATAGGGGTGATTCTTGCGCTCCATTTATTATTTTTATATTTTTTATATTTATTATTTTTATTTTATTTATTTATAATATTAAATTTATTATGTACAATATAATTAATTTAAATTATTTATTAAAAGTTATATTTATATTTGTCTAAATTTGAGTTTGTATTTGTTCATTAAATTTATATAACTAACATATAATATGAAGTAAATATAATTTTAAATTTGAGCAAATATAAATATAACTTTAAATAGATAATATAAATTAATCTAGATATATACAACAAAATAAAGTTATAAATAAATCAGTTATAAAATAAAATTTAAAAATAAAAAGTCGATATAGCAACGAGTACTATTCACTGTAGCAGATATAGTTAAAATAGTAAAAAAGACATTTTGTTCAATTTTGAATTATTTAACTACAATATTTAAAAAAAATTTAAAGTTGGCTAAATAAGAAATTGACTTCAACAAATTAGCCTTTTATAAGAAAATTCCTTTACTTATCTACCTTTACATTATTCATATCATTGATGACATCATCCTGCTACTAAGTTTTTTTATAAATTATTAATGTAATTGTTTAAAAAGTAATATTAAAATAATAAAAATTATAAGATATTTATATTATGATGGAAAAATAAATATTTTAGTTATTTTTTTAACTTTTATAATTTCATTAATATTTAATATTTTTAAAATAAATTAAAATTTAATACTCATTAGAAAGAATAAATATGTTATAATTAATCAAAGTTATAAAATTATAATATATATATTCTTTCTCAAACATATTGAATATTAATAAGATTTTAAAATATAAAAAAATATAAAAACGAAATAATCTAAAATATCTATTCTTCTATCATAATGGAAATATGTTATTCTTTTTATTATTTTAATATTTTTTTTCAAAACTGGATTTGATTTCAACCTTTTATTACAATGAAAATAGTCGCACACATGCACTTAAGGGTTACTAATTATTTCAAAGACTGCAAGTTTAAGGGCATAATGCTAGGAGTAAATGACTGTTTTTTTCTATTGTTTGTATTAAGGGATTAATGTGTGCCTCTTACTCTGTTATGTAATACCCTAAATCTCCATGGTCATTAACTACTTATTCTTTTTAATTTTCAAGTGGTTGAACATGTTTTAATTGAGTGAATAAGTTGACATTTCAATTTTTCAATTGTTAATTAAAAAGTATATAATAAATTTTTTTATTTCAAATCTAAAAGTATATGTATTAACAACTCGTAATTGCTGCCTTCAAAAAAAGAAAAAAAAAACAACTCGCATTTGCTTGTCAACATTATGGCTTAATTGGATTTTGGACCGCTTGTCAACTCGTAATCTTTATATATATATAACCCTTTCCCTTTTCTAAACTTATTTTAATAATTATATATTTTTCTAACTGAACTTGTTTTATACTTGGGAACATACCATTACCACTTTAAGAGGCTCTCTTTGATTGAAAAAAATGAATAATAAATCAATTTAAACAACTTTTTCTTTTTTCTTTTTCTCTTAATGAAAATAGTTCATTTGTATTGTTGATTTGCAGTTTGTGACTTGCTCTAAACTTGTGTAGTCCTTTAACATAGAAAAAGCTAAGAAGAAGTAGCTTTCTGCATGTTGTAATTGATAAACAAGAAGAAGAAGAAGGTTTACGAGAGACTATCTTTTCTACCGTTGGTTATAATAGTTAAACAGTAAATACTAATTTTGTATAAGTCAAATCAAATCCTACATTTATGCTTTCATAGAATTTTAATGTTAAATTAATAAAACAATATTTAATTATATAATAAGGTAATTACTAAATAAACATAAGAACAACAGTAAAATAAAAGTAAATTTTAAATACAATTAATACACTATTAGAGTTGTATTCAGTGGATCTTATATTCTAGATGAATTTGTCTATTACTAATTTTGAATTAAAACTAGTAGTAAATTCTCTTTCAATGTAGCAATAATTGAATTGGCAAGAATTGCATCTTTTATTTTATTATGAATTATTAATTTAATAAGCATCATAATTGTAAATGCACATTCTATCATTTTGTTTTTAAAATTAGTAAGATGAATTAATCTATCAATTAAGAAATAATCCTGATTTTTTTGTTTCAAATAAATCTCGACAAATTTGAATGGTGACTTCATTATGTTTATGATTAAATCGACTTTTCTTTGATTCATCATTTTATTAATCAATATTAAAATAAATTGAATTAATCATTAATTTTTAACTTACTTAAGATAGTAAAAGTATTAGTGCTTAAAAAAGTCAACGCAAAAAAAATTTCAAAGAGAGCAGGTTAAAATTATTAATATTACTATTTTGTAAAACAAAAAATGATTGAAATTATGGCTAACTAATTGGTTATAGTTTTTAAGTACTAAATTATTATTCAGTTTTCTTCCTATTGAGGCAAGAAAACAAAGGAAATCCCTTCTAATAAGATAAAAAAATATAATTTTTAAGATAATTGGTAACTAAATAAATGAATAGATATTTTTGGGTGATTTAATAAATAAAACAAAATTTGGATGGCGAAATAAATAAATATATAGCTTTAGGTGATTAAAAAAATTAATAACCATTATAATTTTTATTTTTTGGGATTTGTAGCCCAGCCAACCCACTAGCTGGATTCGTCTATATATATATATATATATATATAAGAGGTAATGATATTTTAAGAAGAAAATTAATAATATCGTTGGGACGTTTTACATTATAAAAAAGTAAATATTAACTTCTTTATTAAATCAAAATTGACTTAAAATGCTCATTATTTAATAAAAATAACAACTTTGGATTATTGAATAAACTAAATTAAATTATAGGTAAAATGATATCTTTGTCACAAGAATTTGGACTAATACTCAGTCTTATTCCAATTATTTTAAAATAAACAATTTTATCATAATCCGTCAATTTTTTTCTGTTAGTTTTGACAAATAATCATTTTTAGCAGCACAATAACATATTTATCTATAATTAATAAGGTAGTTACAAATGATAATTTAAGTGAGAGGACACGTGGCACAATGACATATATAAAAAAAAATTTAAAAAAATGTGTTATAGCATAATAAATTTAAAATTTTATTTTATAAATTATAAATAAACATCAAACATTTTTGGTGACCCACTATCGACAACCATTTTTCAAAAACGGTGAAAAACATAAAAATTATCAAATTTTATATCATTATATTTTATTTTTATGATCTAGACAGTGGAGTCATTTTAGTCAAAAAATAACAGGAAGATGGCCAAAATAACCAAAAAGATGGAGAGGGGGTGACGGCCACTGCCCCCTCCTCCCCATTTTGATGGCGGCTAGCAGTAGCCATCACCCCCTCTCCTCTTGTTTGGTTATTTTTAACCGTCTCTGTGTTCTCTTTTTGGACAAAAATAATTTCACCATTGTGTAAATCGTAAAAAATAGAGCTCAATGATGTAAAAGTTAATTATTTTTATCATCAAAGTTCGATGGCTACCGACGGCATGTCGCCATTGATCAATGTTGGTGACAGATTTTATTTTTTATTTTTATTAAATTATTAAAAATAAATATTTAAATTGAAATCATATAAAAATATACTACTTGTGTTGTTTACTTTTTATTTTTATTATTTGCTAATCAAAGATCAACATGTATTTTGTATCATTTAAATTTGTGTTAAATTTTGTTTTCACCCCTTCACTGTCACATATTATGAAAAGTGATTGTTGGACTAAGATAACAGTTACATGTTTGATAGAATAATGTTAATTTGCATTAAATGATCTTTTTCTCTATAGTATTTGTATTTATTTAATATAGCCTTGCTTTTTTTTTAATACTCTAAACACCTTTTTTTAATAAAAAAATTGTTAGATTTTAAGTGGTTGGACATTTCAATAATTTAATAGCTTCAAATTTAAATTTTTTTAAAATAATTAAGGACTTACAGTTTTGAGGTGTAATATAGAAAAGTAAAGAATATTGAGTAATAAGTGAAATATTAAGAGAGAAACAATCATTCAACATAATTTTCTTTTTAAAAAAAATTGAGGACAGAACGGTGTGTTAATTATGTTTTGAGCTTTCCATATATTTTAAAGGAAAGTAGAGGATACTACTTCTGAAGAAAGTTTTTCCCTTAAAAACACAATTAATATAGGTAGTTTATGTAATATCTCAAAATTTTATTTATTTTCATTGAATTTATTAGTTAAAAGAAATGGAAGAATTTGATTGGTTGAAAAAGTGTAATATGGTATAAGTGTTTGCGTGGAATTAAAACCGATGCCATTAAAACTTTTTTAACATTTTGACCAATAGAATTTTGCCAACATTGTTAAATGGAAGTTACTAGAATTAGTTAGATTTAAACTAGATTTTTTATTTAGTTTAGTTATGAATAGTTTTTAAAAATTTTGGACCAATTAAATGCCACCATTTCTAACCAATGGTATTTTTGTAATTTTAAGTTTAGTTGGGGTATTTTTGAAAAGAAAAATGAAGGCTATAGAACGGGGAATAGTATTGAAAAATTAGAGATTTCAAAACCCTTTGGCTGTCCCCTCCTTTTGTATTTTCTCTCCATTTTTATTTTATCCCCCTTTAAATTCAACAATTCTCAATATTTTCATTAGTAAATTAAGCCTCCAAACCCTTAATTAAACCCCTCTTCATCAAGTTTGAAGGATCAATTTCAAGGTATAAGGTGTTATTCAAGGTGAGTTGATGCTAAAAATTCTATTGAATATAGATTTGGGGTTTTAAGGGTTAATAGATGAAGTAACTATATGGAATTAGTGAATTTTGCTTTTAATTTGGTAAATTAGAATTTTATTCATTATTTGTGTATTTTGACAAATGAAGGTGAAAGCTTGGCCAATGATAGCCAAGGGAAGGAGAAGGAGAAGATGTGAGTCAAGTGGAGAAATTAAGCTTATAAGGTTGGTGTACACTTTAGTTTGAAACTTAAATTCTTACCTTAGGAAATTTAATGTATATTTATGTGTTTTAACAATATGATAGATGAGTATGTTGAACTATGGCATTGAATTGATAATTATATTTTTTTCTAAATGTATTAAATATGTTTTGAGTATTGGATATTAATTGGTGGTCAAAATTGAAAAAAAAAAAAATTGGGCATAAATATGAATTTTAAGGAAATAGGACTTATATGAAAAATTCTGGAATAATTTGTAAACATCTGAAAATTTTATGTATTTATGTGAATTATTGTGGAATTAGAACTTATATATGACTTGTTGAAGAAATTGGGGTCTAATGGCAACTTTTTGGAACAAATGGGCCTATAAGTGAAAAATTAGAAAATTTTGGGCTGAATTGTTAAATCTAAAAAATCAAAAACTTATTTATGTATTTTTGAATATTCTGGACCTATATGAAAAATTTTAGAACATTTGGGCTTATGCATAAAATTTTAGAAATTTTAGGCATAAAGGTGAATAGTAAAACATTTTGGGCCTATTTGTAATAATAAAAAAATATTTGTGTCTAAATATGAATAATTAAAAAAATTGAGTAAATGTGAATCTGTATAATAATTTTATTTAATAATAATAAATTTGTGTTAAAATTGTTTTAAAGGAAAATAATGTATTAATAATACTATTGAGACGCCCTAAGTAAACCTGAACATTGGTAGGAGAGGATTGGTAGTTGGTATGCCAATAGAATATTATAGCAGTACTGCACCGTTTGCTTGTCCGATGACACTACTCAGTGTATCTGATCTGTTATCTATTCTAATCTGTTCTGGATCCGGTGGGTAGTCACCGAGTGGCTGCTGCCGAATCATTATCTGATATTTGTTAGCCAATTAACAAATCCATGATATCGTGTCAGTGTTTATTTTGGACGCCTACTTAGATTAATTATAAATATGATATTTGTATATATATTTTTGTTTAATTGAAATGAGAAATTGAATAATATTTTGGTTTAGTGAATTGATTAATTTTATAAATTTTGATTTATTATGATATATGGCAAAATTTGGTTATTATTAAAAATTTCATTGTTTATATATATGGTTTATTTGCAAAAAGGTAATAAAATTTTATTATACTGTTTCAACTTTTGTATATACCCACTAAGCTGTTGTGCTTAGCGCGTTGGATTTATCATGCGCAGGTAGTAGAGCTACCATCACTAAAGATTGAAGAGTAAATCTTTCTGTAGTAGCTCAGAGTCGCTCACATCCTCTATATATATAATTATTTTTTGTAGATATTTTGTTTGTCTATAAACTGTTGTATATTATATTATGGACATTAAGTGTATGTGCATGTATATATGTATTTGTTTAGAATTGTCTCCTTTAAAACCATGATAATATATGATATCTATTTGGATAATATGCTGGATGTGAAATAGTTTGGTGAAGGTTTGATGTATTTAAATTGCAATATGAGTTATGAATATTTACTGAAAGAAAAAATAGAAGTTGGTTGAGAATAGATATTGAAATTTGGGAGTATTTTCTTTTGTTATAGGTAGTGTAAAAACCCAATTTTTAGAATAGGCTCTGTTAGTTTTTCTCTATAAATATTTATAAAAAAAAGTACTTTTTTGAAGTTAGAATAATTATTATTATTATTTGTGTTCGATGCTATCGTAGCACCCCCTGATCTCGTGTCTCGATAAGAGGCGAGTAAGGAGGGTGTTACATTTTTAATGGTATCAGAACTCAGGTTTAAGCGTTCCTAAGACTTAGATGTATGTAGCATTTTGCGTGTGAATGCATTGAATAATTTATATATATCTATATATGTATTCATAAGAAGATATGACTCTGATCTATAGATTTCTCTTCTGTCTTATATAGGATAAGAAATGGAACCCTCTGACACCCAAAGAGCTGAGGGTGCTGATAGGAGTGTTTGTGATAGCCTAGTCAGTGTAGCTGGAGGAGTTTCACGTGGGTCTTTAAGCCCAAAGATGCCTACACAGGCCGAGCAAGGCCAGCCAGGGTTTATGCAGCAAATGGCCAACATCTTTCAACATTTAACCCGGGCTGCACCTCAAAAATTGATAATAGAGAGGTTAGTGAAATATCGACCCACTGATTTTCATGGAAGATGAGATGAGGATGCATCCGCTGCTGAGTATTGGTTTGAGAGCACACATAGAATTTTACAGCAGCTTTATTGTACACCGAAGGAAAGCTTAAAGTGTGCAATTTCTCTTTTACAGAAAGATGCCTACCAGTGGTGGACTTTAGTATCATAGATGGTATAGCCTGAGGAACAGACCTGTGACTTCTTTCAGGGAGAATTCAGAAGGAAATATATCGGTCGTATCTATATTGATAATATGAAGAAGGAATTTATTAATCTGAAGTAGCTGCAAATGATAGTGACTGAATATGAGAGAGAGTTTATTAAACTAAGTAAGTATGCTCCAGAGATTGTAGCTATAGAGGCAAACAGATGTAAGCGATTCGAGGATGGCCTGAATGATTATATACACCTTCAGATTACGGCGCTTCAGATCGAAGAATTTCAGAGACTAGTTTCTGCAGCGCTTAATGTAGAAAGGGTAAAGAAAAAGGAATAGGCCAGGAAAGATAGAAGCCAGCTAAAAATAGGTCTAGGACAATCTAGTACGTCTCAACAATCGAGTAAGAAATTTAAAGGACCTCAAACTAGTGGCCAGCCGTACGTAAGAAATTTAAAGGACCTCAAACTAGTGGCCAGCCGTACGTACTGAGGCAGGGACTGGGATCCTCTGTTAAGTTAGGACATCCGATAGCTTATATGGCCAGTAACCTTGGGAACACAGTGAGAGCATCAGCCCCTATATATGAGCACTGTGGTAGAAAGCATTTGGGGGAATGCTGGAGATTGACAGGAACGTGCTTTAAATGTGGATCACATGATCTTTTTTGAAAGATTGCCCGAGAAACAAGGGTAATTTTATTCCACCGACTGAGAGATCAGCTACTACGGGCCAGAAAGACAGGAGGCCCAGCCAAGCAGATGTAGTAGGAAGCAGTCAAAAATAAGTACCTGCACCAATAGAAAGATAAGAAACTCATACTCCAGCACGTACTTATGCCATCAGGGCTCAAGAAGAGCAGGAAGCACCTGATGTTATCGTGGGTACAATTTTTATCTTTGACACCTCAGCTCATACATTGATAGATCCAGGGTCTACTCATTTATATATTTGTACTACTATCCCTAGGAAGAGAAACATACAGGCTGACATGACTAAACATGAGGTGTTAGTTAGTAATCCCTTAGGTCATAGTGTGATCGTGAATAAGGTATATCGAGGATATCCAATTCAGATACAGGGGTATAAATTTCCAAGCGATTTAATGGAATTTCCTTTTCAGGACTTTGATGTGATTTTAGGTATAAATTGGTTGTCACAGCACGAGTTGTAATTGATTGTCATCTAAAAAGAATTACTCTTCAGACTGAAGATGGAAAGGAAATAACTATGGTGGGAGAAAGGGTAGACTATCTATCTAATGTCATTTCAGCCACTACTACTAAAAGATTAATTAGGAAAGGGTGTGAAGCTTATTTGGCACACGTAGTTGATTTAAGAAGAGATGGATCTAGTCTTCAAGATACACCCATTGTGTGTGACTTTCCAGATGTATTTCTGGATGATTTACCTAGCTTACCACCAGAGAGAAAAGTAGAATTTGTTATTGATGTTGTGTCAAGTACTACTCCAATATCTATTCCTCCTTACAGAATAGCACCTGTAAAGCTAAAGGAATTGAAGATATAATTGCAGGAGTTACTAGATAGAGGATTTATACGACCCAGTGTATCTCTGTGGAGCACACCCGTGTTGTTTATGAAAAAGAAGGATGGGTCACTCAGATTGTGCGTGGATTACAGACAGTTGAACAAAGTCATAATCAAGAATAAATATCCCCTACCTAAAATTGATGATTTGTTTGACCAATTAAGAGGAGCTAGTGTTTTCTTTAAGATAGATTTAAGATCGGGGTATCATCGATTAAGAGTAAAAGAGTCTGACATTTTGAAGACAGCTTTTCGAACTCGATATGGACATTATGAGTTTGGTGTATTGCCATTTGGGCTAACGAATGCACCTGCAACCTTTATGAATTTGATAAACCGTATTTTTCACTCGTACCTTGATCAGTTCATAGTGGTGTTTATTGATGATATTCTAATTTACTCTAAAACCCCAGAAGAGCATAATAGCCATCTCCGGACTGTATAGCAGACTTTAAGAGAGCAGAAGCTATATGCTAAGTTAAGTAAGTGTGAATTTTGGCTAAATAAGATTTCTTTTCTGGGGCATATTGTGTCTGTGGAAGGCATTAGAACTGATCCTAAGAAGATAGAAGCAATCTTAGAGTGAAAGTCACCAAACAACGTTAAGGAAGTCGGGAGCTTTCTCGACTTAGCTTGTTATTATAGACGATTTATGAAGGGACTCTCCTCAGTAGCAGCTCTATTGACAAAGTTACTCTAGAAGAATGTTAAGTTTGAGTGGAGTAAGAAGTGCCAAGCAAGTTTTGAGAAGCTTAAAGCATTGTTGGTAGAAGCTCCAGTTCTAACTCAGCTAGTGTTTGGAAAAAATTTTGTAATCCACTGTGATGCCTCATATAATGGTATTGGCTGTGTACTGATGCAAGAAGGAAATGTGGTTGCTTATGCTTCCAGACAGCTTAAGACCCATGAGAAGAATTATCCGACACATGACCTAGAACTAGTAGCCATAGTATTTGCTTTGAAGATATGGAGGCATTACTTGTATGGGAAAGATTTTACATTTATATTGATCATAAGAGTCTTAAGTATTTACCTACTCAGAAAGAGCTTAATTTAAGACAGAGAAGGTGGGTGGAGTTGCTTAAGGACTATGATTGCGTCATTGACTATCATCTGGGAAAAATAAATGTAGTAGTTGATGCTTTGAGTAAGAAATCCTCGGTTGCGTTAAAGGCATTGAATGCTACTCTGAAGATGGCAACTAATGGTGCAATAATAGCAGAATTGAAAGTCCAGCCTAGTTTGATCCATCAGATACAAGAAAATGAGAAACAAGATAAAAAACTGATAATCATTCGTAAGCAAGTCTAAGAGGGGAAGGAAATCGATTTTGTAATAAAAGGGGATTACTGGTTATACTTTAGAGAAAGACTATGTGTGCCTCAAGATAATGAATTGAATAAGACTATTCTGAAGGAAGCATATAATAGTTTTTATGCTATGCACCTAAGTAGCACGAAAATGTACCAAGATGTGAAGACTCATTACTGGTGGCATGGTATGAATGGAGATGTTGTAGATTATGTTGTAGGCTTACTATAGCCTACCTCAGTACCGGAATAGAAATGGGACCGTATTACTATAGATTTTGTTACTGGTTTGCCTCTTACTTAGAGCAGACATGATGTCATTTGGGTGATTGTAGATAGGTTGACTAAGTCAGCACATTTCCTACCAGTTAGAACTGACTACTCCTTAGATAAACTGGCAGAATTGTATATTAAGAAGATAGTCAGGTTACATGGTGTGCCTGCATCCATTATATCAGATAGAGATCCGACGTTTACATCCAGATTTTGGAAGAAATAACAGGAAGCCTTGGGTATTCAATTGAATTTCAGTACACCTTTCCATCCACAAACAGATGGACAATCAGAAAGGGTAATTCAAGTGCTTGAAGATATGCTCAGAAGCTGTGCTATTGATTTTGAAGGAAGTAAGATTAACCATCTTCCATTAATAGAATTTCCTTATAATAATAGCTATCAGTCAAGCATTGACATGGCACCTTATGAAGCACTGTATGGAAGGAGATGTAGGACACCTCTATGCTGGACAAAATTTAGTGAGAATAAGCTAGTAGGTCCAGATTTGATAAGTCAAACTAAAGAGAAGGTGAAGATGATCAAGAAAAGACTAGAGGCCTTAACTTTACGACAGAAAGCTTATGCAGACCTGAAAAGGAAAGATATTGAGTATTAAGTTAGGGATAAAGTCTTTCTGAAGGTATCTCCATGGAAGAAAGTATTGAGATTCGATAAGGTAAGTTAAGTCCTAAGTTTATCGATCCATATGAGATTATTAAGCGTATGGGTCCGGTAGCTTACAGACTAGCTTTACCACTTGGATTAGAGAAGATACATAATGTGTTTCATGTATCTATGTTGAGGAGATGTCGATCAGATCTTTCTCACGTTATCGCAGCTGAGAGCATTTATGTGCAACCTGATTTAACATATGAAGAGGAACCGGTAAAGATATTGGATCAAGAAATCAAGGAGTTATGGAATAAAAATATTCCACTCGTTAAGATATTGTGGAGAAATCATAAGATTGAAGAGGCTACCTGGGAAAGCGACGAAATAATGCGACAGCAATACCCGCTTTGGAACAGGTAAATTTCGAGGACGAAATTTCTTAAGAGGGGAAGAATTGTAATACCTCAAAATTTTATTTATTTTGATTGAATTTATTAGTCAAAAGAAATAAAAGATTTTGATTGGTTGAAAAAGTGTAGTATAGTATATGTGTTTGCATGGAATTAAAACATATACTATTAAAACGTTTTCAATATTTGGACCAATAGAATTTTGCCAACATTGTTAAATAGAATTTACTAGAATTAGTTTGATTTAAACTAGATTTTTTATTTAGTTTAGTTATGAATAGTTTTTAGAATTTTTGGACCAATCAAATGTCACCATTTCTAACCAATGGCATTTTTTTAAATTTTGAGTTTAGTTAGGGGTATTTTTAAAAAGAAAAATGAAGGCTATAAAATGGAGAATAGTATTGAAAAATTAGAAAATTCAAAACCCTTTGATCGTCCCCCTCCTTTTGCATTTTCTCTCCATTTTTCGTTTATCCCTCTTTAAATTCAACAATTCTCAATACTTCTATTAGTAAATTAAGCCTCCAAATCCTTAATTAAACCCCTATTCATCAAGTTTCAAGGATCAATTTCAAGGTATAAGGTGTTATTCAATGTGAGTTGATGCTAAAAATTCTATTTAATATAGATTTGGGGTTTTAAGGGTTAATAGATGAAGTAACTATATGGAATTAGTGAATTTTGCTTTTAATTTGGTAAATTAGAATTTTATTCATTATTTGTGTATTTTGACAAATGAAGGTGAAAGCTTGGCCAATGATAGCCAAGGGAAGGAGAAGGAGAAGATGTGAGTCAAGTGGAGAAATTAAGCTTATAAGGTTGGTGTACACTTTAGTTTGAAACTTAAATTCTTACCTTAGGAAATTTAATGTATATTTATGTGTTTTAACAATATGATAGATGAGTATGTTGAACTATGGCATTGAATTGATAATTATATTTTTTCTAAATGTATTAAATATGTTTTGAGTATTGGATATTAATTGGTGGTCAAAATTGAAAAGAAAAAAAAATTTGGGCATAAATATGAATTTTAAGGAAATAGGACTTATATGAAAAATTCTGGAATAATTTGTAAACATCTGAAAATTTTATGTATTTATGTGAATTATTGTGGAATTAGAACTTATATATGACTTGTTGAAGAAATTGGGGTCTAATGCCAAATTTTTGGAACAAATGGGCCTATAAGTGAAAAATTAAAAACATTTGGGCTGAATTGTTAAATCTGAAAAATCAGAAACTTATTTGGGTATTTTTGAATATTTTGGACTGATATGAAAAATTTTAGAACATTTAGGCTTATGTGTAAAATTTTAAAAAATTTAGGCATAAAAGTGAAATAGTGAAAAATTTTGGGCCTATTTATAATAATAAAAAAATATTTGTGTCTAAATATGAATAATTAGAAAAATTGAGTAAATGTGAATTTGTATAATAATTTTGTATAATAATTTTGTTTAATAATAATAAATTAATGTTAAAAATTTTTTAAAGAAAAATAATGTATTAATAATACTATTAAGACGCCCTAAGTAAACCTAAACATTAGTATGAGAGAATTGGTAGTTGGCATGCTAATAAAATATTATAGCAGTACTGCACCGTTTGCTTGTCCGATGACACTACTCTGTGTATCTGATCTGTTATCTATTCTGATCTGTTCTAGATCCGGTGGGTAGTCATCGAGTGGCTGATGCCAAATCATTATCTGATATTTATTAGCCAATTAGCCAATCTATAGTATTGTGTCAGTGTTTATTTTGGGCGCCTACTTGGGTTAATTATAAATATTATATTTGTATATATATATATTTTGATTAATTGAAATGAGAAATTGAATAATGTTTTGGTTTAATGAATTGATTAATTGATAAATTTTGATTTATTATGATATACGACAAAAATTGGTTATAATTAAAATTTTCATTATTTATATATATGGTTTATTTGCAAAAGATAATAAAATTTTATTATACTGTTTCAACTTTTGTGTACACCCATTAAGCTGTTGTGCTTAGCGCGTTAGATTTACCATGCGCAGGTAGTAGAGTTGTCATCACTAAAGACTAAAGAGTAAATCTTTCTGTAATAGCTCAGAGTCGCTCACATCCTCTATATATATAATTATTTTTTGTAGATATTTTGTTTATCTATAAACTGTTGTATATTATATTATGGACATTAAGTGTATGTGCATGTATATATGTATTTCTTCAGAATTGTCTCTGACAGGACCCGACCCGAGACCCTCTACTATAGATCCCAGCGGCCCTGCCGGGCATCCCGACGGAAGTTCCTCCGAACCTAACTGGGTAAGTTAAGAAATTCCGCGAGGCGAACCCCTTTTTAAATCTTGTTACTACCAAGAAGATCTAGTAATATACATGAAAACGACATCTTAGTTTTAAAAACAAACGGACAGAGTTTCCCCTGTTTTTCGAAAAATCCATATAAACCTGCAAAGAAATTTCACTTCTAATTCCAACCCATCTCAATTCTACCAATTCGGACCTTCGGTCCTTTTCAAATCAAATCCAACACAACTCAATTATTTCGTGTAAATCACAAAATAAGCATAATCATAAAAAGTAAAAACGATCATCATAAACTGGAAATCTCTTCTTCTTGATTCAACACATACTTACAAATATACATGCCTACAACTATTATGCATAAAGTAAAGAGTGCTATTAGCACATTTACATGTACAAAAATTATCTTTGGATTCGGCCCACTACTCGGCGATAGGAGAATCAGCAGCTTGCGTTCCGAGACCTGCACCTGGGAAAGGGGTTTAAAACATAAAACATAAAACGAGTGAGCTAAAGGAGCTCAGTGAGTGTAAATGAGAATTCAATTACAAGAATATTATACAAAGATAACAATTTCTAAAGTACATACAGAAATTATGCTTCTAAAACGGATGTAAAATTGTAAAACGGTTTCTAATATCATATGCTAATGAAATCTTGCCGAGCGGATTTTAGCTACATCTTTGGAAAACTATATTCAGAATCTGTATAACATAATAACTGCTGTGTGCATATAAATGCATAAATGCTATCGGTAAATCGAAAACTAGTAAAATCCTCGCTCGGCCATTTTCTTTCTAAACTGTACCAATGGTAACCCTAAAGCTCTATACCCACGCAGCGACTCAACTAGCACCGCATACGTGAGTAGGTCACGGGGCACCTCAACTAGCAGCACTCACAGTGACATCTCAAGACATCTCACTAGCTACGCAGCGGAATCCTACATCGCATGCATATAGCGAGACAATATCCCGTACACATAGAGCGACTCACATGACTCGACATCCCGACTACCCGGAGTTAGTGACACACCCCCAAGACCTGCCCATGTGCACGGGATATACCGGCCGGGTCTAATACAATCATCACCACTATAATCTGAGGGTACCAATGGCCTTAAAACAAATGCAGAAATTTTAAAACTTTTTCACAAATCGATCATGTAAAAGCATGTCTATGAATATATCAAAATCATAAATCATGTTTATCCATCGAAAGCTCATAAAACATACATAGTCATTGTGCGAAAACATAATAACCGAAAAGTAAAAGAAATGACAGATTTCCACTCACAACCGCTCCGCGCTCAATTTCGCTCCCGATTCCTGCTTCCGTTAACGCTCTCGGTTATCCTCACCTACGCGCCATAAATGACAATTAGAACCAAATCGAACACTAGAATGTCATTTAACTACTAAATGCCCTAATCGGCATACAAAGCCCGGATGTAAACTACTTCTCGATTTTAGTTACGGAGCCATAATCGAAACTAACTCACCATCCGGCGCCCTGAAAATTATTGAACATCTTATAATTTGATTGGACATACTTGCCCTAAACCTTTCCAACATGGACAATTATGTCCCATTTTCTTCATTTTTGGGTTTTTTCATCAACCATATTCATTCAATTCACAATATGCATCATTTACACACAACAATTCAATCAAAACACCACTCAATTCCTAACTTCCCTAAAGTGGCAGAATTTCACCCTAGGTTCCAATACATTCCTTTTCTCAATTTCTTGTTCCAATTACAACAAAATCATGCCAATTTCATTCTAAAGCCCTAATTACAATCAATTGAAATCTCTACAACAAAATCACCAAAAACCCTAATTCTCACCTTGCCAATTTCTTCAAATTGATGACTCCTTCAAGCTCCAAACTAGAATTCAACTCAATTTAAGCCAAGAATACACATAAGAACATCAATTAACACATTCTTGAATTGTCACTTATCAAACTCATAAAAGATGCTTTTCTTACCTCTTTTTCTTGAATTTCTACTAATAGAGACTTCAATTGAGCTTAGGGATTGGTTTGTAACCTTAATTTGGCTTGATTACACATGAAAAATCATGAAAAAAAAACTTGAATAGTCACTGTAGCAGCACCCCCTTTGAAGCTCAAATTTCTCTCTTTTTTTGGCTAAGTGTTGGTTTTGATCTCTCTTCAAATTTCTACACACTTCTAACATATATATAGTGCTCTCTCAATTTACCATTTTGCCCTTCAACTTACTTAAAACTTCTAATTTGCCATTAGTTAAAAACTAATTATGTAATTAGTTCATTTATAACTATTTAGTTAGAATAGTTCAAAGAACTAACTAGAACTTCCAACTTGGTAATCCATGAGATTTCTTCTAATTGGTCCATTCTCTAATATATGGATTATGTTTCTCAACAAAGGCTTGTTCCATTCATAACCCTTAAATGGAAATTCATGTAGTAAATTAGAATTTTCTTTTCCAAGCCAATAGAGAAAAATTCTAAAAATATTCTAGGGTCGTCCGGCGCACCGATCGAGTGTGAAATTACCAAATTAGGTCTAATATCTCTCACGTGCACTATAAAGGGAATATTTCTAATAGGGTTAAAATTGAGTAACCCTACGGTGTCTTATTTATTCTATACCGAAATCTAGGCGCCAATACTACTGATAGGGATTGGATATTACAGTCTCCTTTAAAACTATGATAATATATGATATCTATTTGGATAATATGCTGGATGTGAAATAGTTTGGTGAAGGTTTGATGTATTTAAATTGTAATATGAGTTATGAATATTTACTGAAAGAAAAAATAGAAGTTGGTTGAAAATAGATATTGAAATTTGGGAGTGTTTTTTTTTTATTACAAGTAGTGTAAAAATTCAATTTGTAAGAGAGATTCTGTCAATTTTTCTTCGTAAATATTTATTAAAAAAAAGTTTTTTTTTGAAGTTGGAATAATTATTATTATTGTTTGTGTTCGATGCTATCATAGCACCCCCTGATCTCGTGTCTCGATGAGAGGCGAGTGAGGAGGGTGTTACAGTTTATATATTTAAATAAATAAGAGTAATATTAGATATTTTAAATTGTATCTCAAAAGTGATTTGTCAAATAAATATTAGATGTAATAAATAATTTTAAAATTTATTCTATTTTATCACTCAATATTTACTCACTCTTTTAATCTAATTAGAGTAAAAATTTGAGGTGCCTTACATTACTTAATAAATAAAATTTTAAGCATTTCATTTTAAATAATTGAGCATACATTCATTTATATTACAACTTTCTTTCTTCTTTGTAATATTTGCATGTAGATGATATTAGAAGAGAAAAAACCTTCCAACTTAGGAGAAAAGCCGCCATACCTTAAAATCCATCTCCACCAAAGAGGGGGCTACGGCCTCCTCTTTGGCAACTCCCTAAAGTCACCATCAACTTAAATTTGCCTTTTCGTTTTTTCTTTTTTCAATTTTCATTTTATTTTCTCTTTGTTCTTTTTTTTTCACAGTTTACGTTTGTGGGGTTGTCGGTCCCCCTCGAACCTATCGGGATCCTTCTCGTTGGTGACTGCGGAGTTTTGGCAAGATGCATGTCTCCTAGTCGATTCCCCCCAAGCGGCCAAGCAATACTACTATCTCAGCAAAATCTAGCCTTTGCTGATTGACTGTGGTCTCAACGCCAGCACTTTGAGAAGATTCGGCTGATGTGTGCTCTCTCTTGTTGGCTTCCTCCTCTGGCGGCCACGCATCAGTTCGCCCATAGAGGTTGATATGAGAGAGTCTGATTTTGGGTCGTTGCCAGATGTTGACAAGTCACCACCATGTTTTGCCTCGCCCCTCTATTGTTTCGATAAAGCTGCTATCCACCATCTATAAACACTGTAAAACTAAGCCATCGGCTACTATTTATATACTTACATATTGCAGCTATTATTGTGAGTTATGTGTTATTAGTTACTTAAGGTTTTTTCTGTCGCAGGTGTTTGGTAATTTTTGTGTAATTATCTTCCTTACCAAAATAATTATCTTTCTTTGTGAGATAAACATCCTCTTTATAATGTTATATTCTTTTTTTTAAGGTCAGACATCCTTATTCGTAATAAGGGTAATAATCCTTATGAAATAGTTTATAACGATTTTCGTTATAAGATTTGTTATATTTTCATCAAAAGTAATAAGTTCAAGCAGGCCATAAATAATTTATCTTATTTATATATAATTTTGATAATTGTCTAATGAATAATAACTTGTATTGTAATATTATAACTTTATTTATGATATTACAATTGAAAACTTTCCAAAAAAAAAAAAAATTAGAGGCTTGCACTTTGTCCTTAGTTTTTCAAAGCTGCCATCTGTACGTGAAACCATGGAATTAACAAGGTACTTCGATTTCCTCATTCAAAATTTTAGTCAATGCTTGCCATTCGCTTATATCACATTCTAAGCTTCTTCCTTGATAATATAAATACAGCATGGAAATTGCAACATCTATTACATCAAAGATTGGAGAATATTTGGCGGGGGCGATCATACACCAAGTTCATTGTCGATTTTGTTTTAGCAGCATTATTGAAGATCTTGAGACTGAAGAAAGTTTTTGAAATGGCGCAAGTTCGAATCGAGGAAGAAGTAAAATGGGAAGAAAAGAGTGCTAAAGAAGTCGAGAGAGACGTCAAAAAGTGGCCGACCGATGCAAAAAATAAAATAAATAAAACCTGGCTGATGTTCAGAATTTGCTCATAAGAAAATTATATATTTTCGGCTTAAGTGATAAATATAATTTTTATTACATGATTTGGACCCAAAGTAATTAAAAAAAATAGCCCACAAAATTTTTTAAAATAGATCTCAGAAAATGTGTAAGAAAAAGCCCAACAATCCAATAAAAAAAAAAAGAAGGCTTAATTAGACCCATATCTTGAATCAACCAAAACTAGTTAGGATTTCGGTCTTGAACCTTGATCAGGAAAATTTCATACTTGTGTCCCGATTGGGACCTCCTCCTAGACCCGGACGAAATGCAAACTCGCACATCTTTATTCACTATTGAAGTCCTTAACTGCCATCAGTCGCCATTTATTGACATCCTATGAAGTTAATACCGATACTTTATCATCTAATCTATCTGACTGACCATATAAAAATCTTTGACAATTAAGCTACAGTTCAATCGAAAACTTCTAAGTCAAAGTTTTGTCTGTTCTAGTGCTGCTGGTTATATAATATTGATACCACCATTATATAAATTGACCTACGCTAAAGAGAATGACGATGGAGTTGCTTCACCACTACTATCAATTGTAATCATTGACTTGAATTTTCCAACAAATATGAGCTCAACTCTCAAAGATCTTTATATGGTTACATAGATCACTTCATAAGAATGTTGATGATGATGATGGTGACTCACGCTGATTAACGGTGAGTTTTTAAGTTTTAATAAATTTGTTTTAAAGAATATTAATTATTTACTGCACACCTACTAACTTTCACTTGACAGCTAGTAATTTTATTTTCAAAGTTAAAACAATTCTTCACTAAATGGATCAAAAGATTGGTCTTTTCAAAAGGGCCTAATTGTTCAAAGTATAGAAATAAGCCCAAATTAAGATGAGGGAATGAAGGAACAATAAATTTTTTTAAAGATAAAAAAAAATTCTTTTTATTGAAAAATAAGTAAGAGAATTCACATTGCTATTCACTATTGCTATTCACATTCACATTGTAATGACTCTATTTTGTTTTTTTGGCATCTCATTTTTAAAAATTTAACTGAATGTTATTGTGTATCCTTTTAAGTATGATTGTTTTGGCAACAACAATCACAATTACAATCACAACTACAATAACAGTAACAACAATAATGACAATGATAATACTAATACTAATACATATATTAAGTTGGGAGTTAAAAAAGTTAAGATAAAATCAAATAAGGTGTACATAGAAAGAAAAAAAAAAGGATAGATTATGATTATGAACAGTAGCTAAATTAATTAAGAAGAGGCTTATTTTGAGTTGAGCAAAGTTTAGAGGAAAAATAAAGAGAAAATAGCACGAAATGAACATGGCTAAAAGGGAGCTCCAATTTATAAGAGGTAATCACGTTAGGCGCGTTAAGTAAGAGAGAGATTTTGTTTTCTTTCTTCTTTTTATATAGCCAAAAGTTCTACGAACATAGAAATACTAGGCCTTTTTTTTTTCTTGAATGTATAAAGGCGATTAACTCTTTTGGGTACGTTTGGTATGTAAGATAGGATTGGATTAATTATTAGAATGGAACTAAATTGGATTAGATTTGACTAAATTGGATTATACATAGGATTGTCTTATGGTGTATTATTGGACTAGACTAAATTACACATAATAAATGTATTCAAGTTTCATTATTAAACTGATTAAAGAAATTTAAATTAATATTCAAATACTAATTTATATTAATTAAATTGAAAAGATATAATGTTTAAGTTTACTATTTTAAATGAATTTATATGACAAATTAATAATTAAATATTTTAAAGTATTTTTTGTATACATTAATAAATTGGATATAATTTTTCTACTTTAGTTAACTATAATTAAGCATAATAACTACATTATTTTAGTAGCTTGATCTATTATTATTTATAAATTAATTAAAATATTAATTTTCTAAAAATAATAATATTTAATGCCATAATTATATAAGTTATCATTTTTATAAGTAAATTTCATTAAATAACTATTTTAATAATAAATATTTCTATTTATTTTACACATTTTAATCTATAAATATATTATAATATATTTTAAATTTGATTTAATTGTTAATTATTTAATCATAATATAATTAATAGACTTATTTTAATCCAATCATTAGTAATCCCATGCCTGAGTATAGGACAAGCTATCCTATGATTCTGGAACAATATTTTAGGCAAGCATTCCAATCCATGTGGCACCACTAAATGCAAGAATAAAATTTAGTCCAATCTTACCATTTATCCGGTCTCCCAAACATAGGCTTTATGAGTAATCAATCGAGATATTTGAAATTTGAGACGCCTTGATTACGCCTTAAAACTATTATTTTAAATTGGTGTAGATGGACTTCTAATTATAAATTTTAGGACTTTTGTTTCAGTAATTAGTTTTGTTGGGAAATCGATTGAATTGATTATCGTCTTATGATAGATTTTAGTTTTCCTTCATTTTCAAGATCTATGTTTTATGTTTTTTTTTAATATAGAGATGTTAATTTGAAGTAAATTTTTTTAAAGAGAATTTATCGGCTACTCTTTGATAATTTTTCTTTTTCACCACTTTTCATCTTAATTTTTTTTAATTAATTATCAATATCCTCTTTTAGGAAGGTAATAGGCCACTTTTAACATGAAAAAATGATACTAAAGGAAAAATATTGGTACTTTTAAAAAATTTAAGGAATGGTAACTATGCAAAATTACGGCGGGTGGCATATTTCATATGAAACACCAAAAAAAAAAAAAATCAATGATAATTATTTAATTATTTTTTGCTGTTTATTTAGACACAAAAAAGAGAGTAAATTCTTTTAGCTGGAGCAGGTATTAATGCTGGTCAGAGGGTATGAGAACAAATTCTAAAATTGTCGAGATTTGACACACCTCTCACAAGTTGAGGTCTTATATATTGTTATTCGTTCCAATCTTCCAATCAATATCGTAACACTGAGTTTTTTAGACTCTCAAAAATTGTTAGACATTGTGAATCATCTCTCTCAAACCAAATCGATGAAGAGACTGAAACCCAATGAACCAGAGTCAGTAGTATCCCACAAAAGACCCAGTTGACAATCAATATTCAATTGCTAATTGCTGCCACATACTGGCCCGAGTCTTATGCCACAAAAAAATCTAAAGAAAGATAATTATGATTGCTTGCCCAAATCTTCATCTAGTTTTTTTTTCTTAAAAAGAAAAGAAAACCTAACTAGGTAAAAAAAAAAAAATAGTAAAAGAATAAGATTAAGTGTAATATGTTATTTAATCATGTTTTATATTGAATAACACTACTTATATTAACTATTTTATAAACTATCACAAACAACTAAAATAGCATGTAATTATGGACTACATAAATACATTAAAGTCAATAAAATATATTAAAATGATTGATGTGGGCTATGTGGCATTCATTTAACGATGCAATATTAATTTACATGATAAAATTAAATTTTATATTTGAAACTTTATTCATTTAATTTTATTAATAATATTATTATTACAAAATTTAAATTAAGCCCAACGTATTTCTGTTGTTTCGGTATTTAGTGTTTATTCAAATTTTAATTGATTTTTTTTAAAAGAAGTTATACGAAATTCAAATTACAAATAAAGAACATTAATTATAATATATAAGATATATTTAGAGTTGTCCACGGTTATTAGAATTTCCCCTTTTACTCTTCTCTCTCTCACCAACCTTGGAAATTTCTGACATAGTTCCTCTCCTTTGTTTTTTCTTTTTCATTATCCTAATTAATTGATTACTGGTGCAGAGAATTGTGTAAAATAGAAATAATAGAAAAAATACAATTAAATTTTATTCATTTGTTTATTGCAATGTATGATGCACTTTTATACATAAGTACTGTGCACAAAGGTAAATACCAATGTTACAGTCATACTACAACATAATAATAAAGTCAAAAAAAAATTGGTATAATTTCTCCGGTTAGTGTTTTTTAAACCTTAGAAATTAGTACATTCGTAATATGTACCAAACCAGATTCACGATATCCAACAGATATAATTTACTTAGTATAACTTTATCTAAACATCCCCGCTGATCTTTATTTATTTATTTAGTTTACTCCCCCAAGAAGATGTAGTATACCAACATACGAAAGCAAGAAAACACCCAACCAATATACCCCGACATTTGCATCACATGCTTGAAAATGACCTCAAATAACAGGCACTGGCAGGGGTATTGGTGGCAATAACCAATGAAGTCCTTTCAACATTAAAAGGGCAGAACCAACCCAATTTGGACTATAAAGGCTAAAAGCTTAACAACAAGAACTTAATATTTACTAACATTTATAAACTCAGAAGTCAAACAATGGCGGTAACAAATTGCAATTTACTACCATGATTAATTTAAGTATTTTAAACAGGATTAGAACATTAACAATAAAGAAAGAAAGCGTTGCCTGTTGTACATCAAGCCCTCGAGCCCAAACACCAGTTGTGATTAGCACACGGTTTGTAACAGATCGAAACTCTGCCATAATTGCATCTCTCTCCCTCTGAGGCATTGATGAGACCGGGTTTACAAGTGTGTAGTTGACAAAGTGTCCACAAGCAAAAACTATAAAGGAAGCAAAAGTACACAAAAGCAGCAGGCAGAACCCAAAAAACTGTGTAGTCAGAGAACCCAAAAGTCTTGAGTAGACGGCCAAGCGCCTCCTTTTTCCCTTGTACACAATTGAACAAATCTATACATGAAGATTCCCAGAACTCCTTCCCGATTACGATGGGGACCTTGAATACAAATATCATCCATTAGTTTCAGAAAAAAATTTATCAGCTCCTAACATATACTTCCAACCATCGCTCAACATATGACTATTTTACAACAGTCAACAATTTTTCCTAATGGTAGCAGTCCTAACAGATCACCCATATCAAATACAAAGAAAAGAAAAGTTTCTGGTGTTTTGTCAATAAGAATCAGTCACACACAGTTCCAGGTGAAAATTAGATATCTAAATGATTAGCATTCTAGTGAGCTTGCAGAACCTAGGTTTGTTGGTATCTGAGATTAATAATTGGGAGAGACAAAGTACTCTTAAACAAATTTCAAGCAAATTGAACAATTAACAATACTAATACCTTTCTTTTTGTGTCGCAGAAAACAACAGCTTGTGTAATTGTAAGGGTATCAAACTTCCACTCCTCTCCTTCCACAGCTACAAAAAAATTGCTTGATTCCCTGATATCACAAAAAACACAGCAAATGTTTGGAAACTGTCTTCAAGAAAAAAGATTTCAAGTCAAAGGCAACAAAAAGGAGAGTATACAGAGTAATTATTTACCTCCAAAGTCAACTCATCGCGTTTCACAAGAATCTTAACAGGATCTGTCATAAATTTGGCGGTCATCTCCAATATTTCGTAAGGGTAGCAGATATCAAGACAACCTACAAATTAACAATACACAAGACTTAGGTTCCCACCATCTCAACACATACACTAAAGAAAGACAGCCACACAAAAGCAAAAAGGAACCTGTACGTCTGGTGGAAGATATCAGTACACATCATAAATTAGATCCTTGAACCCTCTGCTCAACATCTCGTCAGATTCATCCTAAAGAACCATCATGATGATCCATCATTAGAACTGACTAAACCCCAGATATTCTTACTTGCAGCGTAATCAAATCACAAATATAAACAAGAATCAATAAGCACTTACAAGGATTAATCATTTAATAGCTCTTGTACACAAAGTTCTCCTCTTAATCATATCACAGACTCGGCCCAGTGTTCCCGAAATCACATGAACTCCATTCTCCAACTTCCTAATATCTTCCCCAACACTTTTCCCTCCAACGCAAGCATGTGCTTGTATGTTTATAAAATCCCCAATTGTCAATATCACTCTCTCCGTCTACGATGTTAGCTCCCTTGTCCGCAACAATATCAAAGCTTGTCCCCTATTACATATTCATAATACTACTATTGAAACTTAGTACAAGCCTTCAATTAAGATTATTAAAATGACTTGCCCTGATATTTCTCCAAATATCTATCTGCTTCCTAAAATGTGTCGAAATTAGGGTTTCTCAAAAACGAATAAGCTGCTTCCTAAACTTTGCCAAAGATAGGACTTCTCGAGAACGAATAATCTGCTTCCTATTTTTTTGTCAAATTAGGGTTTCTGGAAATTAATAATTGAATTAATAAACAAAATAATTTGAGTTACAATAAAAACAGAACTACGGACTTGAACTTACTCTCTGGTTGAAGTATCCACCATCTAACAAACGGTGAGGGAAATCATAGAGGTTTTGCCGGCACCTGATTGAGCCTGTGCAATTACATCTCTGCCCTTGATATTGGAATCACAGCTCTTTGCTGAATCGCCGATGGCTTCTCAAAACCGTACTGGTAAATCCCACAAATCAAATCGTCTTTTATTCCCATGGCGTCAAAGCTCGTTATGCCTCGACTCCCTCCGTCGTTTCAAACACCATCTTTTCATCGGAATCCAATCCCGCTCCTCCTCTCCGCCGTAACGCCGCCGTCTTCGTTGCCGCCATTTTAACAATTTGAGAACGGGTAGCGATTGAAATTCCGACGCCGCGAAAAAAATGGAAAAAGATTAGACGAGGGAGATCAGGGTTTTATTTTTTAATTGTATAAAGAGGGAAGCTCGGTTTGTGGTTCTAAAAGGAGGATAATTATCTTGTGTTAATTAGAGTAGACTATGTTTGGTGCTAGACTGAATAAAATTGCGACACGCTTTGCAAGCTGACGTTGCCTGCTCAACTGACCTGTGCTCTTTAATTTATTACCGAGAAATGCCTAATTAGTCCTCTGGTTAAATATGAAGAAGGATTTTTACCCGTGGACCAGTCTATTTAAGTTTTTATCTTTTGACTGATGATTTATTTGCGAACTTAAATTATTATTAATTTAAATTTAATTAAAATATAAACGCATATATACTTTAAAAGAAATTAAAATTGATATACTATAAATAAAGATGATCATTTATTTACGTATTAATTTATCATTTATTAATTGATCGATTGAGGTTTAAACCATCCATTTGTACATTCAGAAGGAAATTTGAAGTTAAAATGTGTGTAAACAAATCTTCTTACCGTCTTCCCAAGTTACAAATCTTTTACTTAGCTCTATACAGAAGGAAATATGAAGTGGTAACCCACAGGGCAGAAGCGGGTGAGGCGGGGTAAATGGATAAGATGCATACCGAAATTCGGGCATAACAATTTCATTGTCATCAATGGTGTCTTTACTTCCAAATACTTCTTCTAACTGCAGGGTACGCGTTATCCACATCTCTTTCGACCACGAGCTACATTGACATGAAACAAACATTTTAATTTATAGCACCGTGTGACATGGAGATGGATGAGATTTGGAAAAAATTGGGGATCATCATTATTGTCGACAATAATTTGCTCCAATTCATTGGAACCCATATTAATTAGACTTTTCAATTGCAACAAATTTAATTTTGAGTAATTGAAGGTGGAAAATTTTGTCTCATCCCATGGCAGCTTTGCAGGGTTAATTGCATGGTAACATTTTGTAGACTAATTGAAATACAAAGGAGGACTTTGCATAACCCTTCTTCTTCTTGTAGATATTCCGAAACCAATAAATTAAGTTAAGCTCGGGATTGATATTTATGATCTTGTCCATCAGCATCAAGGACTTGAAGAAATTCGCAACTGTCGACGAATGAGCTTTCTATATTTTTTCAGCAAAAAGTGCTAATTTCATCCTGCAAAGCGTTGCGATCTTGAATACTTAGAAGCTGTAATTTCTGCAAGATACAAGTAACTCAATGCACCAAACTTTGATCTGTTTGAATTTGTGCATGATATTCAGTACAATTTCAGCCACTGAAAGTAAGAAACTTAATGACGTTGCCATAAAATCTTTTATATTTGTTGCATTATTTTTTAAAAACTTTTCTACTCATTGTACCACGTTAATTTATATAAATAAGATGTGTATGTATTAAAACTCTAAAACAAATAAAGAAATTTTTAAGTTAGATTCATAGTTATATTATTATCGCTATGACATTTAACTTTGGGTGATACATTTGATTGCTTGATGGTTCCATCTAAAACTAATTTTGTTATTGTATTATTATTATTGATCTAAGACAACGCCTAACAGATGTGATACACCATATTAGTTGTCGTATCTTCCTTTTAAATGTACGAAATTATTAGAGTATTACTTGTGTAGTAACATAATATTATATATTTGTATATAATATATAATGTGCCCCGAGGTCCTTAAGATTTCCCTTCTTGCAATAAAATAGAGAAAAAAGAAAGACGATGAATTATTGTTCTTGGAGAATAGCAAGTCAAGATTTTAACTGGGTACAACAGATAAAGATACGTACTTTGTGTTTAGGGTGGGCAAATATCCCATCCCATCTCATCTCATTTTATAAAATGTGTTCTAACTCAAAATTTTTAAGATAAAATAAAGAGTTCAAATATGTTCGAATGTCAAAATGAGAGATTCAAATATCTTAATTTTCTCTCGGACATTTTTCGTCCCAAATTGTGTTCCATCCCAAACCCAATTTTTTTAAAAAAAATTAAAAATTAAAAATTTTATTATTTAATTAATAAATTATAAATTAATTTAACATAATTTTTTTTATAAATTTATAGGTTTACAAGTTAATTAATAAATTATAAGCTTCTTTTTTAAAAAAAAAACATTTCATCTTAAGTTGTATTCTTAACTTTATTTAAGCAAATTGATATTGAAGACTAATTAAATTATCAATATTAAATTCGAATTAAAATTATAATATTTAATGTAATTGAAATTAAAATTATATTTAACTCAATTGAAATTAAAATTAAATTTAAAATTATATTTAACGTAATTGAAATTAAAATTAAATTTAAAATTATAAAATTTAACATAGTTGAAATTAAAATTGAATTTGGATTATAACATTTAAAAAAATTAAAATTATATTTAAAATAAAAATTATAACATTTAACGTAATTAAAATTTAAATTAAATTTGAATTATAACGTTTAACGTAATGAAAATTACAATTAGAATTGAAATTATAATGTTTAATGTAATTTAAATTAGAATTGGATTTGGAAATATAACATTTAACATTATTGAAATTAGAATTAGAATGGAATTATAATATTTAACATAATTGAAATTAAATTTGAATTATAACATTTAATGAAATTGAAATTAGAATTAGAATAGAAATTATAACATTTAATGTAGTTGAAATTAAAATTAAATTTTGATTATAATATTTAACATAATTAAAATTAGAATTAAAATCATAACACTTAACATATTTGAAATTAGGATTTGATTTGAAAATATAATATTTAACGTAATTAAAAATAAAATTAGAATTGAGAATATAACATTTAACATATTTGAACTTAGAATTGGATTAGGAAATATAATTTTTAACGTAATTGAAATTAAAATTAGAATTGAAATTATAATATTTAACATAATTAAAATTGAAATTGAATTTGAGATTTGAAATTATAACATTTAACGTAATTGAAATTAGAATTGAAATTGCAATTATAATATTTAACATAGTTGAAATAAAAAGTGAAATCGAAATTATAATATTTCACGTAATTAAAATTAGAATTGGATACGTGATTTAGAGCTATAACATTTAATGTAACAGAAATTAAAATTAGAATCAGAATTATAACATTTAACGTAATTGAAATTGAAATTGGACTTACAATTATAACACTTAACGTAATTAAATTATAATTCGAAACAAAATTATAACATTTAATGTAACTAAAATTAGAATTTGATTTAAAAATATAACATTTAACATAATTGAAATTATAATATTTAACGTAACTAAAATTGAAATTGGATTTGTGATTTGAAATTATAACATTTAACATAACTGAAATTAGAGTTGGAATCAAAATTTTAATATTTAACATAGATGAAATTAAAATTGAAATCAGAGTTGTAACATTTAACGTAATTGAAATTAAAATTAAAATTAGATATGTGATTTTGAATTATAACATTTAATGTAATAGAAATTGAAATTATAATATTTAATATAATTGAAATTAGAATTATAACACTTAACGTAATTGAATTAAATTCGAAATAAAATTATAACATTTAGTCTAATTGAAATTAGAATTGGAATTGATATTATAACATTTAATATAGTTGAAATTAGAATTGGATTTGGAAATATAACCTTTAACGCAATTGAAATTATAATATTTAACATAATTAAAATTAAAATTAGATTTACAATTTGGAATTATAATATTTAACGTAATTAAAATTAGAATTAGAATTGAAATTATAATATTTAACATAGATAAAATTAAAATTAGAATCATAATTATAAGATTTAACGTATTAAAATTAAAATTATAACATTTAACATAATCAAAATTAGAGTTAGAATCAAAATTATAATATTTAACGTAGTTAAAATTAAAATTAGAATTAAAATAAAAATATTAAACGTAATTAAAATTAAAATTAGATTTTCTTATTTAGAATTATAACATTTATTGTAATAGAAATTAGAATTGGAATTGAAATTATAACATTTAACGCAAATGAAATTAAAATTGGAATCGAAATTATAATATTTAACATAATTAAAATTGAAATTGAAATTAAAATTTTCAATTTAGAATTATAATATTTAACTTAATGAAAATTAGAATTGGAATCAAAATGATAAAATTTAACATAGTTGAAATTACAATTAGAATTAAAATTATAATATTTAACGTAATTACAATTGAAATTATAATATTTAATAAAATTTAAATTGAAATTTTAATATTTAATGTAACTGAAAATTTAAATTAAAATTAGAATCGAAATTGTATTAATGAAATAATAAACCAATAATAAAAATATTAAGGTCTAAAAAAATTTCAAAACTAATTTTTTGAGTCAAAAATACAAATTTAGAACAAGAATATGGACTACAAATGGACCTGATAGTTTTGAACCAAAAATATAAAATTAAACCACTTAGGAAGATGGGCCCAAAATGGCCCATGTCCAAAAATTATCCCTTGTCCCAACCTGTTCCGTTGCCATTCAAGTTGGGACATATCCTGATCAATTGAGACGGATCGGGACTCTTGGTCCCATTTTATCCAACCCTACTTTGTGTTTGTTGTAGGATTGTTACAACTTGTTTAATTAATCATAACTAATAGCTAGAATGTTAAATCAAGTGAGGGCCATTTGTGCTTCTTTCTCAAGGGTCCTTTGAACAACATTTTGTGCAATTATTGTAGTTTATTATTTTGGTTGTGTTGATGGCTTCAATTTTAGACTTTTTTCATAAGGTTTCATGAATGGCATCCTTCAAAATCTAAGATATTGCTCCCAAATTGGTGTCTACAACTTGGCCACTCCTTTGATTTCATTTAGACTCAAAGGTAGGTTATTTTGAGTATTCACGTGGTGTGAGGACTCTTCTTATTCTCAATGTCAGTGTTTATTAAGTTTTCACCTTTTATCTTAGTCTTTGTCATCATAAAACCCTAGCAAAACACTTTTATGGAGATGCAAAAATGTTTATAATGGTTCTGAGAGATTTTAACGTGGCAAAATCTCATTAGGTTTAGTAATTTTATGTTAACATGGTAGGTTATATGGAAGATATAACCTAAAATCAAATGATGGATCTTCACCTTTTCGCTTTAGTGAGTTCATGAGTAAGGCCCAACAAAATTTTGAAGAGCTTTTAGAGTTCAATAAATTTCATATTGGGAATTTACTTTAGCCAATTGAAAGGGATTCTTGCGGATAAAAATTATTTATATCACAAGTTGTGATTTACCATATGAAAATATATAAGTTTTAGTGTCTATCAAATATTTTACAACTCTATCTAAGGAACTTTATGTTAGCGTTGATGCTTACATGCTATTCATTATATGTACATATACTTGTTATTTATAAAAGTGTATATTTCTATTATATCGTTAATCCTTATTTATATAGTACTGTACAATGTAACATTACAGACATAGTATCTTTTGAAGGAGTTCAAATCTGATCTAAAAAAGTTTAGATCAGGGCCTTTAGTTGACTACGCTAAGAGATATAAGTACTAAAAGTTAGTACAGTTAAGTGTTAGCTAGTTATAATACTCAGCAAAAATTCAAGAGTTGAACCTTTGTCTATAATGGGACATAAACCATGAAATATAGTTGCATGGTTGCAAGAATTGTAATAAGATACTAGAAAATGTTAGTTGTACAAGTATGTTCTTGAATATTGTTTGTGATCTATTTCTGTCGATGCAGGTCTGTCGGTGGATACCTTTATATAAGTTAGCATATGTCATACTTATATGGTATAGATAGTTATTCCTAACCGACTGTAAGCTTAGAGGCTCGTATTGACATATGGGTATCTAATTAGAACTAGATATGGGATGGACTCATGAGGACCTCCGATAGACACCCTATGTAAGCTGTTAACGGAGGGCTCCTTCGAGTTGAGTAGTATACGTGGTCCTTTAAACTGGGTGCAACGATGAGCTTGTAAGTGATCCACCATACTTTAGTTTCAGACATGTCACAAACTTTGCATGGTATGACCATTAGGTGTCATTGGATATAATCTGATACTTATGGAGTCTGGTGTGTACAGAGATAGGATTCGTCAGCTCGTATAGGGAGTTAAATATCTAGATGTTTCAAGACTGTATCTCAAAAAGTCTTGTAAGTACAAGCAATTAATTCTATGAAAGAGTTTCCACCAAAGTTGAACAATATAGTAAAGAAGTTTGCACATATTATTCAATGAGATACAAGTCTAGAGATAGGATATGGATGAGCACATTAGAATTTGACAATGATGATCTATATCCCTGCATGTTCAGGATATAATGATGAAATGACTATACGTATGCATTGTGACCTTAGTTTATATGGTTCAACGCGTTGATTTGTAATATTTGTGATATATATGTGGGGCATTGCTCATGGGCTCATGGAATAATTCTATTTAATGAATCGGACGTAGATTTAGGGAATCTCACAATATGGAGTGCACTATTATACATTGGGCAGTGTAGCAGACTGAATTATTTAATTCTGTAATATCTAACACTATCACAGAAATGTGCACGTGTTCATATTTAAGTGTTAAATATAATAATTAGTTAATAATTATTTTTTATTAATTGTATAATGACATATGGCATATTGTAGGCCCTCAATTTAATTTATTCAAATGTATGATTTGATGGAACCGACTAAGAGTATACTTGGTAACTATTCAAAAACGGCAAAATGATAATTTTATATTTTAATTATTTAATTATTAAATAATCTAAAATATCTTATTAAAATATATTATTTAATAATATTATATATATTAATGCATGCTAGTTGTCATGCATTAATATATAAAATATTTTTTATTATATGATTATTAAAGTTAAATTTGGTGGCTAAGTCTTGTAATTTTATTATTATAATATTATTATTTTAATATAATTTTGAGATTTATATACATATATATGTGTGTGTGTCTGGAATGTTTAAAGCATTGAGGATTTGCTTCATTTTGTGTTGTTGTCTTTGAAATTAAAAGGAAAATTGTTTGTTTCAAAGGGTGGATGACCTTGTATTAAGCAACAAAAGATTTGATTTAAATTTTGAGTTAATTTTTTAAGTGTTGAAATTAATTCATTTGCTTGATTTTATTGTTTATCAGTTACAACAACACATGAATTTATTTTATTGATTAAAGAGTTGATAAAGAAAAAAATAAATTTAAAAAGTTTAAGTGTTAGACCTAGCACTGGATTTAAAGCTGTTGTTCTAGCTTAACATGTCCACCGAGTTAGTAACTAAAACTGCTAATAGGTTGGTCTCCAGAGATTCTCAGAATACATGTGAAAACGTTACACGGTGTGATGATTTTTCAACTTTACACTTTGTATATTAATTTCATTAATATATAATTTTATGTGTTTATTGTATGGTTTTTATTATTCTGTTGCATCAAATATATATGTGATATGTATTATATACAATGAATATTGTTGCACATGTATACACTCACGTACAAAAGATACCCAACACTTCAATGCTTTTTTCCTAGATTATAAGTATATCTACTAAGTATCCCAATAGCATATGTTATATTAGGCATAGTATTATTCATCAAGTACAGGAGATTACAAATAATTTGTGTATAATGGGTCAAATTATCACTATACTCAATATTCTTTCAACGTTTAATACTAGCATCATAAAGTGTTGCAATTAGCTTACATGTTATGTAACCAAACCTCTTCAGAAACTTATCTATATAGTGTTTTTGAGATAAAGTGAGACCATTAAATATTTTTATTATCTTTATTCTAAGAATGACATAAGCTTTTCCAGATCTCTTATATCAAATTTAGTTGATAGAAATCTCTTAATTTCATTTACTACTTCTATACTAAGACTAAATATAAGCATGTCATCTACATAAAGACATATGATGACATAATTCTAAGTATCAAAGATTTTATAGTACACACATTTATCGAAATCATTGATCATAAATCTATTTGATACTAAAGCTTTGTTAAATTTTTTATGTCACTATTTTGGTGATTGTTTTAAGCCATATGATGACTTTACAAGTTTACATAATTTATGCTCTGTACCAACACTAATATAACCTTTTGATTGTTCCATGTAAATTTTCTCTTCTAAATCTCCATTTAGAAAAGTTATTTTTACATCCATTTGATGTATGAAAAAATTATATATTGCAACTAATGTAATCAAAATCCTTATGGATGTAATTCTAGTTATAGAAGCATAAATATTAAAATAATCTAAGTCTTTCTTTTAAGAGAACCCTTTAAAAACCAATATTGTCTTGTATTTTTCAATTGTACCATCAACCCTTATTTTCTTTTTGAAAATTTATTTACAACTAATGGGCTTGGTACAAAGAGGCAAATCAACTACTTACCATACATGATTACTCATGATATAGTTTGATTTAATCATTAATAGTACAAGGCGCACCATGTAAGGACATAGCCTCGCTATATGTTTTAAGGTCCTCTTTTATAAGAAGGACATAGAAGTCATTACTAAAATTAGTATATTTCCTCATTCTCTTACTTCTTATAAGTTCATTGTTGAAACTTTTTGGTGGGTCATTATATACATTTATATGAATCAATATTTTCTCTAAGTTGGTATTCTTAGAAAAATAGTTTCAAAGAATTATGCTTTCTTAAATTTTATTATATTGTTTGGATTAAACAATCTAAAGGTAAATCTCTAATACCAAGAATCTAATGCAATACTATTTTAAGCATAACCTAAACATACTTTAAGGTATGAAAGGTTAGGTGCATGACCTTTCTATAACTCATAAGGTGTAATTCTAATTCTTTTTATATGAAATTATATTTTGTATATGGCAAGTAGTCAATATTGCTTATTCCTACAAGTTCATAGGTGCCATAAAAGTTACTAACATGTAATTTATCATGTCTTTTAATGTTTTATTCTTTCTTTTAACCACCTCATTTGATTCATGAGAATATAGAAGTGTAATTTTATGTATGATTCCATTGTCTTTACAATAGGAACTAAAGGTATTACACACATATTCCCCTCCTTTATCAGTTCTTAATCTTTTGATTTTTTTTCCAAGTTTATTCTCAACTTCTTGCTTGTAGGTTAAGAACTTTTCATATGACTCGCCTTTATTTCCCAATAAATATATTTTGGTATATTCTGAGAATTCATCTATAAGGGTAATATAATATCTTTTCCCTCAATTGGTCATGATATCCTTAAGATTACTTAGGTCACTATAAATTAAACCGAGCAATTCTGTTTCTCTAACAAGTATTGGTTTATAACTTTTCTTGGTGGATTTATTTTCCACACACATATCATATTTATGAATACTATCTATATTCATATTAGGAAGTAAAATAACTCTATTCATTTTTTTAGATCAAGGTAATTCTAGTGACTTAGTCTATCATGTCACAAATCAAAAGGCTCGACAATGTAAATTGAATAACTATTCTTAATAATAAAAGCATCAAGTACAATGAGTTTGAACAATTCATTAGAAGAGTATCATTTTCAACATATGTTTTACTTTTGTATTTGTCTTACCAAACATAAACACAGAAACAAGATTATATCTAATGTTTGAAAGATGGAACATATTATTCAAGATGATATTTTCAATATGTCAACTTGAGAAGAACCTCCATTTTCCCCACCATTAGTGTAGAATGGGAATCACAAAGATAAACTTGTTCTTCTCATTCTCTTTTTTGAACATAGTCATGAAATGCACTCTTGTCACAACATATATGTCTAGTGGATCCAAAGTCAATGACCCACTCTTTATTACCACTTGTAACTATGTTCACTTGGGAAATACCTACAAGGGGTATCACCTTATCCCTCAACCAAATTAGCTTTAGGAGTTTTATTGTTTTTCTTCTTACTTTTGTATTTACACTGATAGGCCAAATGACCACCCTTACAAAAAATATATCACTTACTTTTTCTTTTGAATAAGAGCTTTGTGTTCTTAAGGTGTGTGTTGTTTATGGACCTTTGATACGTCTCACCATGATTTTCATTCTTAACCAAGTTAGCCTTATAAATAAATTCCTTGGCCTTTTCAATGTTCTTCCATTGGAGATTCTTTTCTTTAATGTTTTCTTTTGTGCTTGTTACTTTTTTTGTAATTTTCTCAAGAATTAGGCATTTTTTCAATCAAGGAACTAGCAACAAAAGGTTCCGCGAGAGCAGTTCCCTCATTTTTCAAATTGTTGATTAAGATATGAAAATCACATATTTGTGATGTTACATTTTATTTTCCCTTAGATATTATAAAGGCTAGAAAATTAACAATTATATAATTTTGGGCACTAACATCTTCAATCATATATTTTTTTTTTAATTATGTCCAAATTTCAAGTGCAATAGGATTTGTGGAATAGACATTATACAATTCATTTGAAAGTGTATATGGAATAATATTACGGCATACTTTATTCGTTTTGTTTCACTTTAAAATTCCTCCTTATAGTTTTTAACATTGAGATTTGAAAGAGGTTGTAAAAGATGTATCTATGATATTTTCTTTGACAAGAGATGCAGAAGTTATCTTATCACATTTAATGTACAAAGACACGATCTTGCCATCTTTTAAAATACTTTCTATCAAAAGTTTATACCAACGATTTTTCGTCAAATCTCATTTTTAGTAATGAATGTGGATGTATTTATGATATTTTCTTTGACAAGGGATGCAGAAGTAGTTCAATTATTATAGGTTGGCCTGGCCCCTAATTATCATGACACGGGATGCTTTTTTTTTTGCCTCCTCTGTAATATCCAATCCCTATTAGTAGTATTGGCGCCTAGATTTCGGTATAGAACAAATAAGACACCGTAGGGTTACTCGATTTTAACCCTATTAGAAATATTCCCTTTATAGTGTACGTGAGAGATATTAGACCTAAGTTGGTAATTTCACATTCGATCGGTGCGCCGGATGACCCTAGAATATTTTTAAAATTTTTCTCGATTGGCTTGGAAAAGAAAATTCTAATTTACTACATACATTTCCATTTAAGAGTGATGTATGGAACAAGCCTTTGTTGAGAAACATAATCCATATATTAGAGAATGGACTAATTAGAAGAAATCTCATGGATTGCCAAGTTGAAAGTTCTAGTTAGTTCTTTGAACTATTCTAACTAGATAGTTACAAATGAACTAATTACATAATTAGTTTTTAACTAATGGAAAATTAGAAATTTTGAGAAAGTTGAAGGGCAAAATTGTAAATTGAGGGAGGACTATAAATATGTTGGAAGTGTGTAGAATTTTGAAGAAGATCAAAAGCAAACACTTAGAGCAAAAGAGATAAAATTCGAGCTTGGAAAGGGGGGCTGCTACAGTGACCTTTCAAGTTTTGTTTTCATGATTTTTCATGTGTAATCAAGCCAAAATAAGGTTACAAACCAATCCCTAAGCTCAATTGAAGTCTCTATTAGTGGAAATTCAAGAAAAAAAGGTAAGAAAAGCATCTTTTATGAGTTTGATAAGTGAGATTTCAAGAATGCTTTAATTGATGTTCTTATGTGTATTCTTGGCTTAGATTGAGTTAAATTCTAGTGTAGAGCTTGAAGGAGTCATCAAATTGAAGAAATTGGTAAGGTGAGAATTAGGGTTTTTGGTGATTTTGTTGTAGAGATTTCAATTGATTGTAATTAGGGCTTTAGAATAAAATTGGCATGATTTTGTTGTAATTGGAACAAGAAATTGAGAAAAGGAATGTGTTGGAACCTAGGGTAAAATTCTGCCACTTTAGGAAAGTTAAGAATTGAGTGGTGTTTTGATTGAATTGTTGTGTGTAAATGGTGCATATTGTGAATTGAATGTATATGGTTGATGGAAAAACCAAAAATGAAGAAAATGGGACATAATTGTCCATGTTGAAAAGGTGAAAGGCAATTATGTCCAACCAAAGTTATAAGGTGTTCAATAATTTTCAGGGCGTCGGATGGTGAGTTAGTTTCGAAAATGGCTCCGTAACTAAAATTAGAAAGTAGTTTACATCCGGGCATTGTACGCCGATTAGGGCATTTAATAGTTAAATGAGATTCTAGTATTCGATTTGGTTCTAAATGTCATTTATGGCGCGTAGGTGAAGATAACCGAGAGTGTTAACGGGAGCAGAAATCGGGAGCGAAATTGAACGCAGAGCGGTAGTGAGTGAAAATCTGCCATTTCTTTTACTTTTCGTTTATTATGTTTTCGCATAATGAATATGCATGTTTAATGAGCTTTCGATGCATAACCATGATTTATGATCTTGATATATATTCATAGACATGCCGTTACATGTTCGAATTGAGAAACAGTTTTAAAATTTTTGCATTCATTTTTAAGGCCATTGGTACCCTCAGATTATGGTGGTGATGATTGTATTAGACCCGGCCGGTATATCTCGTGCACATGGGCAGGTCTTGGGGGTGTGTCACTAACTCCGGGAAGTTAGGATGTCGAGTCATGTGAGTCGCTCTATGTGTGCGGGGTATTGTCTCGCTATATGCATGCGATGTAGAATTTCGCTGCATAGCTAGTGAGATGTCTTGAGATGTCACTGTGGGTGCTGCTAGTTGAGGTGCCCCGTGACCTACTCATGTGTGCGGTGCTAGTTGAGTCGCTGCGTGGGTATAGAGCTTTAGGGTTACCATTGGTACAGTTTAGAAAGAAAATAGTCGAGCAAGGATTTTACTAGTTTTCGATTTACCGATAGCATTTATGCATTTATATGCACACAACAGTTATTATATTATACAGATTTTGAATATAGTTTTTCAAAGATGTAGATAAAACCCGCTTGGCAAGATTTTAATAGCATATGATGTTAGAAACCGTTTTACAGTTTTACATCAATTTTAGAAGCATGATTTCTGCATGAACTTTAGAATTTGTTATCTATACATAATGTTATTTTATTGAAATTTTATTTGCACTCACTGAGCTCCTTTAGCTCACCCGTTTTATGTTTTATGTTTTTAAACCCCTTTCCCAGGTGCAGGTTTCGGTACGCAAGCTGCTGATTCTCCTGTTGCCGAGTAGTGGGCCGAATCTAAAGATCATTTTTGTACATGTAAATGTGCTAAATAGCACTCTTTACTTTATGCATAGTAGTAGTAGGCATGTATATTTGTATGTATATTTCGAACCAATAAGAAAATATTTTGAGATTTCGATGACCATCTTTACTTTTCATGAGTATGCTCATTTTGTAATTTAAATGAAACTTTTGAGTTTTGTTGGATTTGATTTGGAAAGGACCGGAGGTCCGAATTGGTAGTATTTAGATGTGTTGGAATTAGAAGTGAAATTTCTTTGCAGGTTTATATGGATTTTTCGAAAAACAGGGGAAACTCTGTCCATTTGTTTTTAAAATTAAGATGTCATTTTCGTGTAGGTTACTAGACCTTCTTAGTAGTAACAAGAATCAAAAAGGGTTTTGCCTCGTGAAAATTTCTCAACATACCCAGTTAGATTCGGAGGAACTTCCGTAAGGGTGCCCGGCAGGGCCGCTGGGATCTATAGTAGAGGATCTCGGGTCTGGTCCTGTCATCCTCACTATCATTTAGTGAAGAAGTTTAATTTATTACATTTATCATGATTCAAGGTATAGTACATGTTTCTATAAGGTAGGCTCAACTATATATGAGAAGCCACCAAATTAAAGTAAGCTAAGTGATTCATTATTGCATACACTGAAACTTTAGCAGGACATGTTCTAGTAGTGAGTATTACCTTGGGAACTATCATTCAAAGATCACAAATTCTGCCCTTGAAACTAAATTTTGTTTTACATACTTGTGCCTTGTTAGATTCGGATTCACCTTCAGCTTAATAGAAATACTTCCTTCTTGCCTTTGACAACCTCTAGCTTAACCCTGAATTTAAACTTTAAACAGTTCTTTTCAAGAACTCATATTTTCTCACTGAACAAAAGTTCCTTTTGTTTTAACATTGAATTGTGATAATCGTCATATTTAATAATTAAGCTATTTTTTTATCCATGTCTATTTTTGTTGTGTATCAAATTTTAATTATATCGTATTTTATTTATTTTATGATTTCAAGTGTAACTTTTCATTTCTATTAGTTTGTTCCGTTACTTCGTCACATTTCTTTATCTCCCCATGAAGCGCAATTATTTTGACCTTTATAATATTTCAAAATAATTGGAAACAGATTATATCATGAACTCATTCAAAGTAATTGAACATATATAGCCTGAAGTCCTAACTATTAGGATTGGGAACATGATGAAATTGAAAGATCAACAATATACAATGAATATTAAAGTCTTAAACTCCTCATGTCTGGAATTTTGAACACAATGAAATTAATTAAACAACAACATACAATGATGATTAGACGCTCTTCAACTTCTGATGTCTGGAATTGGGAACACGATGAAATTGAAACAACATACAATGAAGATTATGCCCTTGAGCTCTTGATATCTGGAATTGGGAACTGAAACAGAAACATATGACGAAGATTAGACTCTTACAGGGATTGTTTGCTAGCATCTTCCACGGATTGTTCGCGGACATCTTCCATGGATTGTTCACTTACTTCTTCCACGGATTGTTTGTTGACATCTTCCATGGATTGTTCACTGACATCTTCCATGCCTGTCTGTGGTGCCTGGACAACCAATTAATTGAAGCATGAAATATGGATGACAAAACTAAACTTCAATTTCTCGTTGTTTCAAAAAATTGTAAAACAATCAACAAACATGAAAATAAAATTTATTTTCAATATGTTCAATGTATGTATCTTATATAAAGAGGGACGAATTCAGAACTCTTGATTATATGGTCGATAATTATCTTCATTTGACATTTTAGAACTAATATAAGCCAACTATCCATTCAATGGTTTTGTGAAGCGTACCTCTCTTTTGGCATGCATACCATCATGTTCTCGGGTTAAGAATTGTTTACTTAGCTTTGGGCATTCGTAAACGTAGACTTCAGGATCAAGAGAAGGGAATATGAAGTGATAACCCACAGGGCCGATGCTGATAAGGCATGGTAAACGGGTGAATGACAACCATTGAAGTTCGGCCATAACAATTTCATTGTCACCAATGGTGTCTGCTCCACCTTTGCTTGTAAATACTTCTTCTAACTGCAAGCTACCCTCTATATACACGCTTCTCAGTTTTTGAAGACCTCGAGCTATGTTGACATAAAACAGACTTTTTAATTTTATGCACCCGGTGACCAAAAGTTCGTTGAGATTTGGAAAATATGGTGGTCGGAGATTATCCTTCAATGAGACTTGATGCGATTCATCATCATCGTCCTCTATAAAAATTTGCTCCAATTGCTGACAGTCTATAATAGTTAGATTTTTCAATTGCAACAGATTATGAGCAACTGTAGGTGAGAAAATTTGTCTCATCCTATGGCAAGCTATCAAGGTTAGATGGGTAACACTTTTTAGACTAATTAAACTACTTGCGGGGACTCTACATAACCCTTCTTCTTCTTGTAGATTTGTAAATTTCAAATAATTTACACTCGGGAGTCTATCAGCGTCGAGACTTTGAAGAAATTCGAGACTGTCAATGGTCAAAGTTTCCAAATTTCTGAAGCCATAATGTTTGAAAGTCTGAATTTCATCACGCAAACGGTTGCGTCCTAGAAAAGATAGATACCGTAATTTCTGCAAAATACAAGTAATTAACTCAATGTTATAAAAAAATTCGATTGACTTCGAATTTATGCACGACATTTACTACAATTTCAATGACCGGAAATAAGAAAGTCACTGATATTGCCATATAATCTTCCTATATTTATTGCGCTAACTTATTTTTTTCAAAAATAATTTTATCTGATAGTACCACATTAGTGTAGTAAATTTGGGTAGGTAATTTATGTATGTATAGTAACTTAAAAGAAATAAAAGAAGTTGCAAGTTAGGTTTATTGCCATGTTTATTAGTATGGCTTTTGAGTTTGAGTGATACATTAGATTATCAATATTCTAGTTGTCATATAACGTATAAAAGTGCGAAATTATTAGAGTGCAAATTGTGTAGTAGCTTATGGAATTACACAAGAAGTTAAGGCATAAAATTTGGGGCTCTCCAAACTAATCAGATGGAAAAGTTTTAGTGTATATTTAAGAATTGTGGTGGATATATATATATATATATATATATATATATATTAAGTTAGTCCCCGACAAACCCTTAAATTAATGTGTCCAAATTTTTAAAGAATATCAAAATTAAAAAAAATAAATAAAAGAAGAAATGTAATCAACTGACTCTCATATGTCAATAAATGTTCTTAAGCAATGCAAAATAGAAGCATATTATGTAGGAATGATCTAATTTTTTTTTAAAGAAATAGGAAAAAGTAAAAAGGCATACCTCTGTTAGATTCTGCACATTTTCTTCAAGTTCAGCTCTGATATTCAAATTGGGACATGATGCTATTTCCAAGTATTCCAAAGCGGGCCAAGTTGAACGATAATATTCTGAACAGAAGCTGATGAGATTTGGTAGTCCGATAAGTAATAATTTTTTTAACATGGGGAGGGGAATTATACATTCATTATCGTCAATGATTCCTTCGACGTTATCCTTCAATCTCCTACCATTCCTTACTTCGAGTTCTTTTCGCTGCACTATACTTTGAGGTAAGGGCAAGGAGAATAGATATTTCATACTGCACCAGATCACCGAAATTTCTGTAAGATTTTTGAATAAACCACAAAAATGAGGGCATCGATATATGCATTCCATCTCTTCACAACGTTCAAGGTCAAGTGAAGTCAGCTCATTTAATCCCCTCTGAATTATACTTGGCACAATATTTTGACAACCTATTGCATTTTTCAAAATTAGATGCTGTAAATTTTCATACAATGCTTTAAATACACTTAGTTTGCTGGCTTCCATATCCTGGATTTTCAATCTTGTTGTTCGACATAGACCAATGGTATAATTGCAGTTCACATCTATGTCATACCTATGCAATTTGGGGAAAATAAAGTCTTCTGGAAGACATTCAACCTTTCTATCAAAAGACTGCATATTCGTTTCGGCTGAAGAATTCAACTCAGAGAGGGTAGAGTTACTTCTCCCAGAACTCGTCTCTTTAACATCCCATTTTCCGATTTTCCCATATAATTCTTCTAATCGAGAAAATCTTTTCATCAAATTCAGAGGAATTTCCCAGAAAGATTCGTTACACAAATTTAGAGATCTTAATTTACCAATTTCTCCTAATTCTTCTGGGATTTCATCAAAGACAGACGATTCGAGACTAAGAATCTGCAGTCTCTTCAAATTTCCAAGGGAAGACATGTCTCTCAAATTGCAACCAATCAACTGCAGACATTGAAGGTTCATCAAGTGTTCCAGTGATTTTAGTGACAGATCCGCATATCTCATAGTAACTACTTTCAGTGCTTTCATCTCCTTAAAAAATTGGTCTGGAACAACCATCTTGCTATAATAAGTAAAACCCATCATAGTTTCAACATTTCCACCCTCCAATAACAGAAGTTCAAGTTTAGGACATACCAAACCATTAGGAAGAACTTTCATTTTGCTTCCCATCATAGAAATGGCTCTGCTTTCTTCAAGGCTCTCGCCCTCTGGCCACTCTGTCAATCTAATGCCGGCTTTACTCATGAATTTCTTCTCCTTGGACCCTATCCATAAGGCTACATCTCGAACCACGTCATGCATTTTTACAAATCCTTCTTTACCAGTATCTAATAGTAAAGAAGAATCTATGAGATGACCAACCAAATGACACAGTTCGTTCCTTGCATCTTCAATTGTGTTAGCATCTTCAAACAAACCAATTCCAATTCCATATCTTACCAATTCGTTTATAGGAATTTCATAATCTTCAGGAAATAGTGAACATAACAAGAAAAATAACTTAATTTTCTCATCCTTTAAATAATCATAACTGGATTTAAGACAAACATATACTCCTTTTTCTCCGGACACATCAGGTAATTCTTCAAGTCTTGACTTTTGTAGTTTTTGAGACGTGTTTTTCCATTCTTCAATTCCTTTTCCTCTTAAAGCCTTCCCAATACTGACAAGTGCTAAAGGCAAACCATCACATTCACGAGCAACATCATGAATCATAGGATCCAAGTGGGTGGCCGCATCATTATTTATACCAGCAGATTTTTTAAGTAAAGCCAATCCTTCTTTTTCCACAAGAATATTCAGTTTAATTTCCGATTGACATTCCATTTTAGTAAGTACTTGTCTTTGACGACTAGTTATAAGAACTTTGCAACTATTATGATCGTCATCAACAGGAATGCCTAATTCATTTTTCAAGTCAATGTCTTCCCATAGATCATCTAGTATTACGAGGATCTTGCTCTTCGTATCCGTAAATCTCAAGTACAACCGTTGTGCTGTTCCTTCTTTGCTTGCCTCCTTCTCAAATTCCATGCCTAATGAGTCTTTTAGCTGATCTTGAATATTTAAGAAGTTTGGATGCTGGGATATCGTGGCAATCACAACCTCATCAAATATCTTTTGTTTATGGAGTTGATTACCCACTTCTTTTGCCAAGGTCGTCTTTCCCACGCCTCCGGTCCCATATAGTCCCACCATGTTGGTCTTCTCGTTCTTCAGTGCCTCAATAATCTGACGAGAGGCCAATTTATTAGCCTCAGATGACAAAAAATGTTTTGATGCCAAGAATTCGATGCCGGGTAGACTTTTAAGAGGAGCCTCTGTGTTGAATTTGCCACGGCTTTTTTGTAGCTTAAGCATAATAGTCGTCTTCTTTGCTGCTTTCCTACCCAACCAATATCGCCAACCCCAATTAGGACACCACCCATTAAGACAAGTCTTCTTTACTTGTATTTCTTCTTTCAAACTCTGAACATCAGCCAGGACATTGTCTGCATCTGTCAGCCACTTTTCGACCTCTCTCTTGACTTTTCTAGTGCTCTTTTCTTCCTCTTCTACCTGATCCTTGATGTCATTTTGCGCCGTTTTCAAATTATTTTCTTCAGTCTGAAGATCTTCAACAATGTTGCTGAAACAAAATAAGTAACGAACTTGGTGTATTGTCGCCTCCAACAAATATTCGCCAATCTTGGATGGAATAGATGCTGCAAATTCCATGCTGTATATGTGTTAAAATAAAGTGGTCAGTACACGTACTTGGAATAAGTATTCAACAAGTGTTAACAAAATAATTGAATGAGCAAATAAAAAAACCTTGTTAAATTTGCCGATGCACGTTTTCTACTGGCAGCTCTGGGAAACCGAGAACAAAGTACAGGCACCTAGCTTTACGTGGCCTTTAGCTGCAAAAGATATGGGCAAAGAGGAATATAAATGAATGTCATGTTTAACTGTTTAAAATGAGAAGAATAACACTATATAGATTTTATATGAAATTTAATTAATTCGAAAATCGCCTAAGTTGTTATAATTTCTAGAGAAACACTTTCTGGTAAAGCATTATCTTCCACTTCCTTAAAGCATTGGAATAGCAAATGCCAAATGTTATTCTCTTAAACTTGCAGTTATTAAACTTAGTAACCTTTTAAGTTAATCTATATTTAATATAAGAAACGGTTCATCATGTTGATTATTTTTTTTTTAGTTTAGTTTTTGTAAATATGAATATGCTTTCTATGTTTGTTCCTTGTAGTTAATCCTAATATTTTCTCAAATAGATAGATATTATTATTAATTTCTGTATGATTAAGGTCTATTTTCTTAATATTATTTATTAACTACTAAACCTATAAAGAAAAAAACAGTTGCTCGTTCTAACTTGAGTTGGGTCGCTAATGAGTGAATCGGCCATGTACATGGAATAAGCAAACAACATGCAATGACAATGGTTAATTTGAATGAAAAATTGAAAGAACCTTATAAAATTTGTGGATGCACGTTGTCAATCGAGAAACTGAGAAGAAAGTACAAGCGTCTAGCTGCAAAATGTAAGGGCAAAGAAGAATATAAATGAAAGTAAGGTTTAATTGTTTAAAATGAAAAGCTCAAAACTTTATTGATTTACATATTTGAAGCTTGATTAATCCAAAAATCGCCTAAGTTGATTATATTTTCTAAGGAACACTTTCTCCTAAAGCAGTATCTTCCATTTTCCTTTAAAACATTAGAAAAGAAAATATTGTTCTCTTAAACTTACAGTTTCATATTTGGATTTTGCGAGCAAGTATTTTCTAATTTTAGTTTGGTTTTGGCAAGTATCATATGCTTTCAATGTTTGTACTTTATCGTTAGTTCTAACAATTGTTTTTCCTAAGATATATATTATTAATAACTAGTGCTACATTGAATTAAAATACAAAATTATTTTCCCACCTAATGTGTCACGAATCGATGATCACTTGTTAGGTAGTTGTTAACTTTTTATTTTTTTTATTAATGTATTAATTATACAATGCTATAAATACATCATATGCTAATTTGTATCCGAATTATATAAGCATAACATTTCTAATTATTAACTAATGTACGATTAAGATCTAATTTTTTTAAATATTATTTATCAATTATTAAATATTATAATTTATATTAATGCATGTAACACTGTAAAATCTTATATAGAGCTTGTTACACCAAATGTATAATTATTCTTGTCTTGTGCAATGCAATGTGCTATATGTTAGAATAGCAATTACAATTTTTCATACAAACCAGTGTTTCAATACTATGTTTGCAATATAATCAACATCATATGCTTATTTATTTTATTGGCCTTTGTGTATTAACTCATTTGTACAAAATAATTTGTTTATAAATTTTTTTTACTAAGTATAAACCAAATTCTCGCAGTCTCTTTATCTAAATGGGAGAAATTTAAGCTTCAAATTTCTTATACCAATTTAAGAAAAACTTTATCAATTAAAAAACAAAGAAGGTATATAAAATAACTTATAAGATATTTTGTAAAGAAAAAATAAATATAAAAATAAAAAGATGTTATGCCTAATTACCTTAATAGAAGTTGCATTATAATCTCTTTATAGTATTGTAACTTATTTACATGTTCTTAATGGGAAAAAAATGCATTTTAGTTATTTGCAAAACTGTATTTTCATAATAAATTTGTATTATACCTAATTCACCCATTCTTAAGTTGTCTAAATATAATTTTCAAGCACAACATAATAGATCAATCAATTATAAGTTGTTCCTCTAAATATTTTTAAATTTATCACTTTTTTATTTTTTTAAAATGATCGATTAATTTTTATGAGTTTTCTAAGTGAAAATTATACTAAAAATAGATTAATTATTCTCTTAAAAAAAAGATAATAAGTAGTTGTTTTTAGAAAGAAAAAAAACATAGAAGAGAAGTATATAAAATAACTTATAAGAGCAATTTCAGTTTTCTAAAATTTGAACTTCAATTCTTGATCATTTACCATATATATGTCTTAATCCAACGGTTCAGATTTGATATAAAAAACTAGCATTTCTATTTAACTATTATAGTCAACCCACTAAAGCAACAACGTAAGAAATAATTTCTTGTACCTTCTTTTGTGGGTGCATAAAGCTTTTCGCTTAGCTATTTCTTACTGGGACTGCACAAGTTTAGAGCAAGTGAAAAACTGCAAATCGACAATAAATGAAAAATTGGAAAATTGGAAAATAGAGCTACATAAATCGACAATAAACATAAGAAATATTTGGTTGGCCTACATTTGTACACATTAAATAAGGCAAATTGAAAAATAGAGCTAGAAAAAGAATATGCATTAGAAATCTAGGAGTTAAGGGATATAAAGTTTGATGTATTGAGCTTAAGCCACCAAAGAGTATCATTAATAGAAACATGACGTTAAATAAATCAAAATTGTTGTAGACAATTCGAATTCAAAAGTGAAGAAATTAAAATTTATCCCAACAACAGTGTCAACACTAGAAACTATATTGATTGAAGTGTAACATAATTTTTAACTTGAAGACGGACAATAAACTTCAGTAAGTATCTCAAAGACCACCCAAAAACAAACTTGGACTCATGAGATGAAACTTAAAGAGTATTAGCTAATCAGAGATAGGCTAAGGGAGATGGTTAAGCCACCAATCAAGTATGCTCATACAGATTGGATAGCTCATGTCTTTAATACAACTTATACTATTGAATATGATAAACCTAAGGCATATAGAGAGGTCGGCTAAGAGAAGCATAAATAGTGATAAGTGACAACAAGCTATAAAGGATGATATTTATTCTCTAAAAAAGGATCAGAGGAATTGGTGGTTAAACTTGAGAATAAAATACTAGTTGGGTATGAATAGGTTTGCAAAATTAAGGAGGGGATTCTTAATGTTAAACATTTAAGATTAAGGCTAAGTTAATTGTACAATACTTTATTTAGTAAGAGGGGATTAATTTTTATGAAATCTTTTATCTTGTAGTCAAGCACTTATCAATAAAGATTCTATTATCCATATATGTAAATTTGGATTTGAATTTGGGGCAAATGGATGTTAAAAGCACATTTCTTCATGGTAAGCTTCAAGAAAAGATCTTCATGTCACAACTACAAGGTTTGGAAGAACCTGAAAGCGAAGATCTTGTTTGCTTGTTAAGAAAGTCTCTATATAGGCTCAAATAGTCTCTGAGGTAATGATATAGGAGATTTGATGATTTTATACTTCATTGTGACTTTACTAGGAGTAAGTATGAAGCATGTGTAGACTTCAAAGTAGTGAACAATAGTATGCCTATTTATCTGCTTTTTTATGTTGACAGCATGTCAGAATATGAGAGAGGTTCAAAAGCAAAAAAAATAATTGAATGGTGAATTTGAAATGAAAGACATTGGGTTAGCCAAGAGGATTTGTGTATAGATATTATAAATGATAAATTTGATGTTATATTCTTATCTTAATAGAGGTATATACATAAGATTCTTGAAAGATTCAAAATGTTAGATGCAAAAGTTATTTTGACTATGTTAGCTATGCATTTCAAGTTATCAACGTCGCAATTACCAAAAATTGAAGATGAGAAACCGTAGATGCTTAATGTATTATATGCATCATATATGTAATGGTATGCACAAGATTGAATATAGCTCAAGCTATAAGTGTGGTCAATAAATATATGGTTAATCCTGGAAATGAGTATTGTCTTGTTGTTAAATAGATATTGAGATACATAAAAGGAATGTTAGAGCATAGTTTGTTGTATAAAAAGGCAAGTACAGTAGAATTTTTCTCTAATAGGTAATGTTGTAGCATTCAAAGTCCAATGCTACAGTGGTAATGCAACTAACCATTGCTGTAGCATTCTAAAGCTATCGCTACAACATTGGGCTTCCTAAAATTATCATAGTATCATTGAGAACCCAACATCGTAGTATTCACATATAGACACGTTTCCTTTACGCTTCTACGACCATTCTTGTGTCTAGCTTCTTATTTTTCATGTCTTTTGTCTACCTATTGCTTTCTTGACCACGTGTCGACATTATCTTGATTTTTAACTTAAAATCATGGTTAAACACGATTTCGAATCACCAGTTCCATGAGACCACTCCTTGATTCAAAATCTCTTTAAAAAGCTATCCAAGATTATCCCTTCCTCAATCAAAGCTTAATTACTCCGCGTTGACTCTAATTAAGTCTTATGTTGATACTTAACTCTTTTAATGCTCGTGACTTTTATCTCCAAAGATAAAAATACATCTCTCTTAGAGTAGCCTTCATATTATGACCCCCAACATTACCCAACAGCATTACATTATCTCTGTGGTTAGATATTATCCCAATCATTACTACCCTTACCATGCATTTTCCTTTGACCCTTTTCACACCGGCGAGATAATATTCAATGTTGTCCTTGGTATGTACCCTCTCAATAACCCATGTTGAGCTATACACAAAATTCTCCTCAAGCACATAGTCTCTACTATACTTCTCACCCATAAATACTTGTAAACACCTTCAATATTCTTTTTTTTTCCTCTAATGAATATCCCACTTGATCTACCACTCTAAGGAATATTAAGTTTTCATGATGTCAAGAATTAATCTTATACCCAGTAATGATAAGGATGTAAAAGCACTAGTATAATAAGTATCCTAACTTTCGTATTTTGCTCCAAATCATAAATATTTGACTATTTAATTATTTTTTTAACCATAAATAGGTGCACAATGAAAAATGTGATAATATTCAATAAACAAGAGGTGAATCGAACAAGAAAAGGGCTAAAGGCTGCAGCGCTTACAGCTGAGCGCTACAACATATCTTTGCCTTGGGCGCTACAGCGCTCAGCTGTAGACGCTGTAGCCCTTATCCCTTTTCTCGTTCGATTCACCTCTTGTTTATTGAATATTATCACATTTTTCATCGTGCACCTATTTATGATTAAAAAAATAATTAAATAGTCAAATATTCATGATTTGGAGCAAAATACGAAAGTTAGGATACTTATTATACTAGTGCTTTTACATCCTTATCATTACTGGGTATAAGATTAATTCCTGACATCATGAAAAATTAGTATTCCTTAGAGTGGTAGATCAAGTGGGATATTCATTAGAGGAAAAAAAAAAGAATAATGACGGTGTTTACAAGTATTTATGGGTGAGAAGTACAGTAGAGGCTATGTGCTTGATATTAATTATTTCATTATACTTGATTAATATTTTGAATGATTGAGGAATCATGATGAACTCGACAGGTGGATTCATATGTTTATCCTAGGATAGTTGGATGCATGATTATGGGATAAAAACTATGAGTTCTATGAAGGATAAATATATATGATTGTTAGAATGTGTAATATAGTGACTTGACCATCAATAGAGGCTTACGATGAAATTAGTGTCTAAGCCAATAATTGGTATTAAGGGATTAACTTAGAGTCTAATGAAATATTAGGGGATGAATCTATACAAGAGATTATTATTAATTTATGAGTTTATATCTTTGTTTATTTGTTATCTAGGTTAAGTTTTAGGATAATTACTTAATTTTCATATTATAGTTTTTTGGATAAAAGTAAAGTAGGCATAATTTTAGTAATTGATTAAAAGAAATAGATCACATAGTCCAAATAGGATTGATATTTGCACTTAAAATGCTATATTACTTGATACGATAGCATGCGCTTGCGCTTAACTATTATAACATTAATAAAGTTTTTAGCACCATTGTCGGGGACTATTTCTTTTTATTTTAAGATCAATACTAATACTTAGCCACTTGCTTTTAATTCATTTTTTTTTATTATTATTATTTTAGATTAATTTCTTCCTTTTACTTTGATTTCTTTTTATTTTACTTTGATAGTTCACATGTAGGGTGAAAAGTGCTGACTTGATTTCTTTTTATCCTAAGATCGAAAGAACATTCCATAAACTTAGACATAAACAGTACCGATAATATTTAAACATGGAAGAGGATAACGATCATACTAATAATCTAGTGTTTGAGTCCATCATACCATAAAGAGCGCTAAAGAAATATGCTATCCAAACTATAGATGGTGTTCAATCTATTATTTGGTGACCAACCATTAATGCTAACAACTTTGAGATTAAGTCGAATATTATTCAAATGCGATAAAAGTTTGTATAGTTTAGTGGAGCTCCTAATGACGATCCTAACATACGTATCATAAATTTCTTAGAGATTTGTGATACTTTCAAGTACAATGGAGTCTCAGAAGATGTCATCCGACTTTAACTATTCATTTTCTCCTTAAAGGATAAAGCCAAAAGTTTGTTGATGTCATTGCCGTTAGGATCTATATCAATGTGAGAAGATTTAGTGCAAAATTTCTTGGCAAGGTTTTTTCCACTAGCAAATATAGCAAAGATAAGGAATGACATTACCTCATTCAGTCAGATTGATAGAGAGTCATTATATAAGGTATGAGAGGGCTTCAAGGATATGTTGAGGAAGTGTCCTCACTATATGTCCCTAAATGGCTACCAGTCCAAACATTTTTTAATGGACTAGTATGCCATTTAAGGACTATTGTATATGCCATTGCTGGAGGAGCTTTAATGAATAAGTCCACAGACGAGGCTTATGATCTATTAAAAGTGATGGTGTCTAATAGTTACCAATGGCTAGTTGAGAGGGTTACACCCAAGAGAGTCACCAGTGTATATAAGATTGACATATTCAATGTATTGACAGTGTAAATCAATTCATTATCCAAGAAGTTTGATGTATTGAACACCGTTAAAACTCAACAAGTGACATGTGACTTTTTTAGTGATAACCATATAAATAAGAAATGCATGGAAGCAAATTTTGTTGAAAATTTTCACCGATAACAATCTAACCCATAATCAAACTTCTATAATCTGGGGTGGAGAGATTTCTTGACTTCTCTAGGCATAACAACTAAATGGAGTCATCTAGACCATTGAATCCCCTACGATTTCAGCCACCGCAAGAAAAGAAGCTAGGTTTGAAAGACATATTTATACATATAAAGTCTAATAATGCCATTCTATAGAATCATTCAGTGTCATTGAAGAATTTAGAGATCCAAATGGGACAACTTGCTGTTTCAATTAATTGGTGACCTCAAGGCACTTTGCCAAGTGATAGTGAGATAAATCTAAGAGGAAATGTAGAGCAATTCCAAGCCATCAACTTGAGGAGTGGTAAGATTTCCAAAAGAATATATCTACACAGCCACCATTAAGTATAAAGGAGAAAGAAGTGCAGAAAAATAAAGTGCAGCCATATAAACAGCCTGTTCCTTTTCCTCAAAAGCTATAGAGGTGTCAAACAAGTGATGAAACTAAAAATCAGCAGCATACTAGTCTAGAAAATAATGCATATGCTAAAACAGTGCAGAATTTTAAGAAAGAAAAATGTAAAAATTGGTATTAAAGTACAGCAACATTCTAAGATGCAGAAAAGTGACAACAAAGTAGAAAATACCAATAACAAATAGCAGAATTAGCCCATGCACGCTATATTACTTGACCGCTACAGAATTAATATGGTGCCACCAAATGTCCAAGAGCTCAAAGACATAAAGATGTTGAATCATCACATTAAAAAGAAGGTGTTAAAGCATAGGAGGAAAATACGAAAGATGAAGAAAGAGAAGCATAAATAAGAGAGGATCGAAGAGAAGGACATAAAGAACTATTTCACTAATCTAAGATTCAAATATTTCCAGAGAAATACAAGAAAGAAGAACAAGTTCTTGCTCTAAATCTAATAAAAAAATGTGGAAGCCAAAAGAAATGAAGCCTAGGAAGCTCACATACAAGGATGCTTCCATCATTAATTTTGATCATCCATAAGAGTAAAAAGAGCTCCGCTAAGCTGATAGTGTTAAATCAAGCACTCATTGGAAGGTAACCCAAGTAATTTTATTTTTTATTATCTTATTTTCGATTTTAGTTATGTTAGGAATAAATTGACAGTGTTAAATCAAGCACTCATTTCTTTTCTTTGTAGGAATAAATTCAGTAAGTCAATCATTCAAAAAACAAGAATGAACAAGTGTAAGCGTTAGGAGCAAAGGAGCTTCATAGTCCAATCATTAGACACAATGTTGCATTACTTTAACTTCTTTTGCCATGGGAGCTTTTGTTACTCTTAAGTTTGTTTTTTGACATTAAGGATAATGTCTAATTTAAGTTTTGGGGGTAAGAAACACATAACCTATGTTTATTTTGGCTGCATGATTTGGTTAAGTGTTATATATATTAATTGTTAGTTTTGGTTGAGAAGACTAACACTTTAGTTGAACTTTTAGTTGAACGTTTCGCTTAGAGATACTTTTTACTTAAGTAGTACACCAAAGTCTCGAAGACTAACACTTTAGAACTTGCTTGATTACTACTTGAGGTGAAACCCTAAGAAACATATGAATAGAAAAATGACATTAGGACATCTTTGGACTGATTTAGCTTTTTAGCCTACCTTAATAATATATTTATCCTTAGTTACACATTAATGACCTATTTTTTTTTATTTAACCACATTACAACCTTAAAGATTTTGAGTTTATTTATTCTAAAATCTACTGGTAGCACCACAAACTTTGACTTCATTTAGAAATATTCTTAAAAGAAAAAAGGTTGTATGTGTGAAAAATGATACTGCAATGAAAACCAATATGTATTGAAAGTGTTTATCAGTTTAAGTTTGAGGGTATATATAAAAAAAAGTCTTTAAATGCATAAATACCCCAGTATAAGAAAAAGAAGAAATTCTATACAAAAGAGTGATTAAAAGAAATCAAAAGTTTGGGGGCTGAGATGAATAATCAAGATGAAGAAAAGTAATCAAGAAGTTTTAAGCTAAGTATAAATGGTGTGATTTGAGCTTCATATTTATTCTTATATCTTACCTTGACTTTAGCCTTATGTTACAAGCTAATTAAAGTCCAAAATAGATCCCTAAACAAGTGTATTTCTATATTAGTGGAGAGTAAGTATGAACAGCAAGCTTATTCTAGCGTTATTATTGAAATTATACCGACACATCATAATTATATACTTCTTTAATTTATTATATAAATATAACTTTCATTTAACTATTTACTTGCTTATTAAACACATGCATAAGTGATCATTTATATGGGAGAATGAAGGACTTGATAAATAGTATGATAAATTATTAAAAGTTTTCATTGCATTTTAAGAAACTTGTGCCATTTTCACAGCCTGTGAGACTACAATGATGATTGTCTAATCAACCGAAGCTTGTTTTTACTTTTATTTTTATTTTAAAGTTATGAATAAGTTGTGAATGTTTGTCTTTATTTTGCTTAAGGATGAGCAAAGTCTTAAGTTTGGGGGTATTTGATAGGGGCGTAAAAGAACTAGGATGATCAGTACCCAACATTTGTATTTTGCACCAAATAATGAATATTTTTCTATTTAACTGTATATTTAATAATAAATGGATGCATGATAGAAATTCTGATGATACATAATAAACGAGAGGCGAATCGGATGAGAAATGAGCAACATAAGCCAAATTTACGCCACCGCCTAAACCCAAGGTTGGTTGGTCACTGTAATGCCCATAGATGAGTGCTGTAGCCCCCAATGTAAAGACATGGATGTCGTGGCACCTAACCCCAATGCCACGGTGCCCATGTGACATATAACACTCCCTTTCAACTCTTCTATTTCAACTTAGATTCGAATCTCCTCACCTCTAGGTTTTTAATACATATAAAAGTATTTTTTTAAGAGGCAAAAAGGGAGAATTTTACACAGACTTAAGAGAGGCACAAATGTAGAGAAATAATTCACACACACATTTGAGAGATTAAAGCCAAGGTTCAAGATTTAAGTTCAAGAATTCAAGCTTCAAGTCAAGGTAGAGAGAGAAGCAACCCAAGACGTCATGTTGATTAGTTTTTTCTTCTATTTTCTTATCACTGTGGTTTTGTTCTTGTTGTTCTTTATGAATTTATTTTGATACTATTAGTTTTGTGATTAGCTAAACTCGTTATTCTAAGGTTAGACTATTGAACCAATTATGTAGTTAAATTTTATGGATTCTTAGTTATTAATCTTAATACATAAATTGATTTGTTCTGTCTTGATCTTAGTGATTTCATTATACTTAATCAATATTTTGAATGATTGAGGAACTATGATGAACTCGATAGATGGATTCATATGTTTAGCTTATGATAGTTTGATGAATGATCGTGAAGTAACAACTATAAGATCCATGTAAGATAGATATATATCTAGATGGCATGTATGACATAATTTTGAATTACTCTTAATGAATTACATTCTAATTTGATTACCATAGATATATAAGTGATTGTTAGAATGTATAATATAGTACTCGACCATCGACAAAGGCTTGTGATGAGATTGGTGCCTAAGCCAACAATTGGTATTAAGGTATTAACTTAGAGGTTAATAAATTCAACTAAATATTAGGGGATGACTTTATACCCTATACTATTATTATCAATTTGTGAATTTATCTCTTTGCTTATTTGTTATCTAGGTTAAGTTTTAGGATAATTACTTAATTTTCAGATTATAGTTTTTTTTTATAAAGGTAACGTATGTATAATTTTAGTAATTGATTAAAAGAACTAGATCACATAGTTCATATGAGATCAATACTTGAACTTAAAATCCAATATTACTTGATACGATAGCGTGCACTTGAACTTAGCTACTATAGTTCCAATCAAGTAATTCCCTTACTTTTCCACCATTAGTCTTAGCTTATTCTACCAATTTCCCACGACTACAGAAGCCATATCTCTCTCTATTGATACTTTTACAACCCTTAATGGATCTTATAATGGGTGAACAATGATCTTCCAAGACTCATATGGAAACTACAGCCTAGAATCAATTATTCACTTACTAGGAATATGTTGCTATAGACGCTATCTAGGTTCTTGCAATTTTCTAGTCATCGTTAAACATTATTGTAATTTCGCTTTATTTTTCTTTTATCTTGGTCTTTCTCTTTGAACTATCTCTTACCAAGTGCCATGTGCTCTTTTTATATCTTCCTTTCAATTTTGATTGCTCTTATTCTTCCATCTATTTTCAGTTTTTTTTTCTGCTTTTCTTCTTCTATCTCTATTCTCAACCTTGTTTCTTGCGATCAACGCCGTTGTACTTTTAGGTTTTAATCTTTTTTACCAATTATTTTTTTTTCAATCTAAATGATGCCTCAATTTGACTTGGATCTTGATGACACAAGTTTCTTCATCACTAGATATAGCTTAAGTTTCTTTAAGGGTTGTCTATAACTCAAAACTAATTAGTAAAGCCATTGAACTTCTTCATACTTGTGAGTCATCATAGTTGAATAACCTATACTCTGTAATCTGGCTTTACTGCCTATGCTCTACAATCTATACTTCAACCTTAGCTCTCATACTGCTTTGTTACAAGAAATTATCATTGGCACTAATCTTACTTAGTAATTAGTATTAAAATGATATCATTCTTTGAGGTATACATGCCATAATACCTCATAGGTTGGTATTTAACACCCTAACACCCTTTGCGTTTTGTAGAGGACTTCGCCCATAAGTAAATAGGAATATAAAAAATCAATACAATAATAAAGATAAAGAAATAATCACTACAAGATACAAGATATACGTGGTTTAGTAACAAATGTTTACATCCATAGTGGATCAAAGATCCAGCTTCTTTCATTAATGTTTCACAAAGAACTCTTAGATCATTAAGTATCTCCTAGATCACTCAGATCTCTAAGACCACTCAATATCTCACATAAGAGATTAATCAAGGAATACCATAAATACTCAGAGCTTCCTTAAAAGATCTATTATTATTTTCTTACACACTCAATACTCAAGTGATCTCATAGCACCTTATCTAGCGCATTCAAAGTCCTACCCTACCAAAGCTCTATATTCCTTTTTATGTTTACATCTTGAAACTTGATTAATTTTAAGGGGTTATAAGGGTTTATATAGTTTTTATAAAGTTCCTAAAAATTCTAAACTTTGTTGGAATAAGAGTTCACATGCTTAGGAAGTACAAAATGTAAACTTGCAAATAGAACCCAAATAAGATTTTTTTTTTTCCAAATAGGTAATGTTGCAGCGTTCAAGGTCCAACCCTGCAGCCGTAATGCAACTAACCAACGTTGTGACGTTATAAAGCTATCGTTACTGTGTTGGGTTTCCTAGAATTATTGTTATGTTGTTAAGAATCCAACACTACGACGTTCACATCTAGGCATGTTTCCCTTGTGCTTCCATGCCCCTTCTTACAACTAGCTTCTTATTTTACATTTTTTTCTTTCTGTATATTACTTTTTTAATCATGTGTTGATTTTATCTTAATTTTTAATTTAAAATCATATTCAAATATAATTTTAAAATACTAATTCTGTCATAACTAATCTTAGCAATTATGAGTTGACTAATCTTAGCAATTATGGGTTGGGATACTTGAATTCTCGTCCATTTACTTATACGTCTTAATCCAACTTTTCAGATATTTGACCTATCAAAAGCTTTTGTTGGAAGGATGGCCTATCGAAAGCTAATATATATTGTTTCATTATTATTCTCAGCTCATTAATTAACTCTCTAAACCATTAGAAGTTAGACACGTATCAACGGCATTAGAAACAGTTTATCGCACCTTTTTATTCTTTTCCTCAATCACAACATGCAGAAAGCTAGTTCTTCTTAGCTATTTCTTTCCTACAAGGCTACACAAGTTGAGAGCAAGTGACAACCTGCATATTAATAATGCAAATGAACTCTTTCAAAATAATATACATATATCTAATGCAATTGAACAATAATTAGAACATCACCAAAGCATTGTCAATGTCACCCATTAACAGAAAACAAGTCCAAAGTGTTTGCCATGATCTTCATCTAATCATTCTTTTTCTTAGAAAGGAAAAGAAAAGTGATAATTGTAATAAGTTGAAAGGAAAAAAAGAAACGTATATAGGTTTTGGTTGGCAAAAGAATTGCAAAAGTAATAAAATATGAAGCTCAATAAATGTACTAAAAATTGGAAGAGTTATTATGTTATCCTTACTTGTACTATAGATCTTCAAATACCGCAGTTTTAGAGACGGCAAATGAACACTGAATATTTTGGCCAACAGAGAGAGAGAGAGCCGATCAACACATCATAAGAGGATTTCAGAGAGCCGATCAAAACATCATAGGAGGATTTCAGTAACTCATTGATGTTATAGAGAACAAGTTTTATGCAATTATTTGAAATAAAGTAGCAGAAGTATTATTGGCCAACTTTGATAAAATTTATTATGATAAAGAGATCTGGTCTCTTGAAGATGCTTGGGGTTTCATCAAAGTATTTATTTTATTGAATTCTAGACGTCTTTGATTGTGTGTTGACTATGGCATCTAATTTCTTAGCTGCAGCTTTGATCCTTTGCTTCTTTGTATCCCTTGTTCTTTGCTTCTCTTTACTTTTTCTTTAATTTCATATAATATAGTTCTCCATCATTTATTTTTGTTTTTTTTTTCAAAAATAAAGGCAAAAGTAAAAAATGAATCATTTATGGAACCCACATGTCTTGGAAAAATAAATAAATGAATAAGTAATGGCATTGATCATATACAACACCGTTACATATTATTTATATACAGTATTGTTTGGTATACGGTACTGTTAATTGTAAAATAGCGGAAATCGTATCGACATGGCAAGACAAATTAGAGATCGAGAAGATCAGCTAGAGTAATTTCTCACCATTAAAATTGAGAATAAAAGCAATTTTTACTATTAAAGATTTGGCCTCACTAACACAAGATATCTCATATTCAAAAATAATACTTTGACACACTTGAAATGTACCAGTGTTGCTGAAATAAATAAATGCTAATATTATTTTATAGTGTTAGTGATTAGAGTGTCAAAGCTTTTGTTACAATTCAAATATTATTTTACTTAAATGTAAGTTGTCTTAATTGTAGTATTTAACTCAAAATTCTGAGTGTTGTATTCATAGGGAGTGATTACAAAGAGCAAAAGTTATCTTGTGAATGTTCAAGAGTAATGAAGTGTTGTATCTAAGGATGAATGAATGTTGGTTGATGTTAGAAGATAAGATTACCAAATGTAATTAAGAAATTAATTAAAAGAACACTAAGGCATTAGAGATCTATATTTATTTGAATTTTAGTAGAGATCTTTAATTCTTCTCACTCATTTGATAAAGGTTTTCTAATTGTTTGAAAATATTATGTGTAAACATAAGTTGTTGATATAAAGAAGATCTTTCAAAGCATTCATTATGCCCTTAGTCTACAATGAATTAAGCCTTCAATAAAACCAAAATAATTTTCATACATGATAAATTAAAACATTTGAAAACAACCATAAACATTGAAACATAAAAGTAAGATCAAAGAAATAAAACTACAATTCCATTAAGTGTTTTACTCTTAGACTTAGTTAGGAGTTTAGAACAACATAACTTGAAAAAATAAAATACAATAAAAAGTGAACTATCAATTACAAAATGATAGAAGAGATGCCCCCCTTTAGCCAAAGGTGTCCTTAAATATTAGAAATATAAGAGAACTATTCTAGTATGCTAAATTTTCTACATTGTTGGTAACCAAACCATCCACTGAATTTGCAGCGCACTTTTGACTATGAAGCCGGACGCATTGGACTTTATGATCAATAGAAGAATTAAAGATAATTACCTTATCTTCTCATAGCTTCTAGATACGGTCTAAATATAAAACGTGGGTCAGGCTAAGCATAGCATGCAGTTCAGTTCTGTTGCATCCTAGTTTCGGTCTATAAAATGTTCGATTTGGGCTTTTGATTACTCATCAACTTTGTGTAGGATTCCTTCATGCTTCTCTAGGCTCAAGAATTTCTTCATGTCGAATTTTAGATTGAGAGTTATATCTATTTTATTAAACATACGCAAAAATATCAATTAATCACAAATTAAGAAAACACTTTATTTATTGTTTAAAACTAAAAAGAATACTGAAATTAGTAGTCTTTTAAATGTAAAGTGATGATTGAAACTCTTAAAAAATATGTATTTTCAAGTGTTCATTAGTTTTGATGTTAATTAAGAGAAGTGATACAAAATGTATATTAATGAATCTATATCAATGGTATCAAAATACTTCTTATTCTATTTCATTTGGACTTGTTTAATTAAAGGACAAACTCATTATATCCCCCTGATTATTGTATTTCTTTTATGAATTTCCCTTCCATGAGAGTATTGCTAAAAAAAAGTCATGAAGTAGTTTCGATTCTACTAGTTTGAAATCTAGTAGTAGAAATAAAACATGAAGTAATCCTAAATGAGAAATAATATATATCATTCTTTTTTGCTTCCAATGAAACTAAAAGGATCAGCTTCCATGAAAAATATTCAATGATAAATTAAAATAGTTATCGCAGATAATATGTATGTTGGAATTTTGGTAATTCAAAATCAAGAATAATTTGATTTTGAGTTAGAAACCAAGGAAGAGTTAGATACATGGTCAAAGATGCAATAGAAGGATAAAAGAGGTGCAAAATGAGAAGCAAGAAGGAAGGTACTATTTACAAGGGCACTGTTTGCGCGGTTACTATCCACATGGTGCTGCCTACTTGAAAAAGTCCTACTTTGGTTCTAATTGTGTGTTTAAGTCAGTTTTAGACTTCCTTTCTATGTGGACTCTTATTTCAATAAGGAATAAAGTTTATTAGGACTTTATAAACAATATATAAACCTTTGTAGTTTATTAGAATTGTCAATATATCAACAAGAGAAATAATAGACGGCTGGGGTAGCTCTAGGGCACTGGATGGGCAAGCGCAAAAGAGTACTATTGAGTGCTTCAGTGTTGGGCGCATAAGCGTAAAAAAGTACTAGGTAGATCATTTACGAGTTTCTTTATTAGTGTATTCCTTAGGTTTCTCTTGTAATGGGTTTTTTTTTTGGTATTAAAGAACTAGAATAAAAAAGCTGGGTATGTGATTCACCGTGGTTGTAGGTAGTTTGCTGAACCACATATATTCTTGTAATTTATTTGTGTGTGTGATTTTTTTCTCTATTTTTTAGATTGATCTTATTTTTTCTTATATTACTTGTGAGTGAAAGGTTTCGCAAAGCGCATAAGATTCTAGGGTACTAAATACCAAGTCAAAGAGGTATTTAAGCGTGTAAGAGTCCTCAACAAATTGATATCATAATTGTGGTTAAGTTGGTATATAAGTGGTGTTAAACTAAAGAGCCTAGCCTGAGACCTCAAAAAACTGGTATCAAAGCCAACTTTATATTCAGAGATAGGTTAAGATTTGGAGCCAAGTTAAGGTTCTTATTAGAGCTATAGTTAAGGTCAATGCCCGAGCATAGGTTGTTCAACCATAAGGACTCACAAGTATAGAAGATGGAAGAATAGAGAAAATGATCAAGAACCTAAAGTGCAACGGTATAACTGTAAGGCTAAGAATAGAGATGGAAGAGTAATCGAAAAGGAAGGCAAACCAAGGTGGAGGTGCTACAATGAGTTTGTGAATAAGACTTGGTGTTGCAGTAATCTTGGTGGCTTATTAAAGAAGGAATATGGATATCTAAAGGTCTATGAGTGAGAAGCATAGTTGAGACTATGTGCTTAGCAGAGTGCTATGGGGTTTCAAAGTTCTTTTAACAAGTAGTCAAAGGCAAGTATTTACTAAAATGGGATGTCAATTGGAAATTCAACTGAAGTTTCTTGACAAAAAAAAAGGATTGGCTTTACTTGAAAATTCCGCTGGTATAGATGATAATGTCGCCTCCAGCTTGGATCCTATGATAATTCATGAAGTTGCTAGAGAATGCAATGGTTTGCCTTTAGCACTTGTAAGTATTGGAAAGGTTTTAAGAAGAAAAGGCAATAAAAAATGGAAAACATGTCTCAAAAACTTAAGAAGTCAAAACTTGAACACATACCAAATGTTTCTGGAGAAAAAGGTGTATATGCTTGTCTTAAATTAAGCTACGATTATTTGGAGAGTGAGACAATTAGGTTATATTTCTTGTTATGCTCACTATTTCCTGAAGATTATGAAATTTCCGTGGAGCAATTGGTGATATATGGAATTGGCATTGGTTTGTTTGAAGATGCCGACACAATTGAAGAGGTCGGGAACGACTATGTCAATTGGTTGATCATCTCATAGATTCCTCTTATTATTAGATGCTGGTAACGAAGGATTTGTAAAAATGCATGACGTTGTTCGAGATGTAGCCTTATGGATAGGGTCCAAGGAGAAAAAATTCATGAGTAAAGTCGTCGTTGGATTGACAGAGTGGCCAGAGGGTGAGAGACTTGAAGAAAACACAACAATCTCTATAATGAGAAGCAAAATGAAAGTGCTTACAAATGATTTGGTATGTCCTAGGCTTGAAATTCTGTTCTTGGAGAGTGAATATGTTGATAGCATGATGGTAGTTCCAGACCAAATTTTCGAGGAGATGAAAGCACTGAAAGTTGTTACTATAAGATACGCGGACCTGTCACTAAAATCACTTGAACACTTGATGAACCTTCAATGTCTGCAGTTGATTAGTTGTAAATTGAGAGACATGTCTTCCCTTGGAAAGTTGAAGAGAGTGCAGATTCTTAGTCTCTACGGGTCTTCCTTTGATGGAATCCCAAAAGAATTAGGGGAACTTAGGGAATTAAGATTGCTTTTGTTTGACAACTAGGGAAAGCACAAAATTCCTCTTAATTTGATGAAAAGATTTTCTCGATTAGAGGAATTATACGGGAGAATTGGAAGATGGGAGGCTAAAGGGACGAGTTCTGAGAGAAGTAACTCTACCCTCTCTGAGTTGAATTCTTCAGCCGAAACGGATCTGCAGTCTTTTGAGAGAAAAGTTGAATGTCTTCCAGAAGACTTTGTTTTCCCCAAATTGCAAAGGTATCACATAAATGTGAGCTGCAATTATTCAGGTGAGCCATGCCAAACAAAATTGAATATCAGAGATACTGAAGCCAGCAAACTAAGTGCATTTACAAAATTGTATGAAAATTTACAATGTCTTTTTCTGGAAAATGCAATAGGTTGTCAACATATTATGCCAAGTATAGATCAGAGGGGATTAAATAAACTGACTTCACTTAAGCTTGAAGAATGTAAAAAGGTGGAATGCATCATAGATATGCGTAGCTCTCCGCAACCGCTGCCAATTACTGCATTCTCTAATTTGGTGGAGTTACCTCTAAAAAGAATGATTAATATTAGAGAAGTATGCTATGGTGAAAAGCATCCCGAGAAATTTTTTGAAAAACTACTAAGTATACGTGTAGAAACATGCAAAAATATGCATGGTTTATTCTCAGTAACATTGTCCTTACAGTTCTCAAGTTTATCAAAGTTGCATCTGGAAGGTTTGCCAGAACTGAGGTGGATATGGGAAGGGCCCGCCCAGGCTGTAAGCTTAAAAAATCTTACAAAAGTTGAGGTGATGATGTGCAACAGTTTGAAATATCTTTTCTCCTTGTCCGTAGTTCAAAGTTTAGTGCAACTACAAGAACTCGAAGGGATTGTGAGAGATTGGAGCATATCATCGAAGAAATGTTTGACGACAAGAAGAATTTACTTGTAGAAGATGAATGTATAATTGCTCTCCCCATGTTAAAAGAATTGGTTTTTAGAAGACTACCAAATCTCATCAGCTTCTGTCCAAAATATTATCATTCCACTTGGCCAGTTTTGGAATGGTTGATAATAGAATCTTGCCCGAATTTGAATATCAGGCCCGAACCTGAAGCAAATGTGCAGAATCTTTCAGAGGTATGCCTTTTAACTTTTTCGTTTTTTTTAAAAGAAACATTTTTAGGTCATTCATACATATTAATATGCTTATATTTGGCATTGTTTACAAACATACATCAACATATGATAGCTAGTTGATTACATTTCTCCTTTTATTTTTTATATTTTAATTTAAACACATTTAATTAAGGGTTCTTTGGAACCAACCTATAATTTAGTCCAAAATTTACTTCTTATACAAAAAAAAAGGATCTATTCGCACATTGAAAAAAAAAAAAACTTACCTCATAGTATTTAGAGACTTTATTTTAACTAATGAATTTTCAAATAAACAAAATATATATATACAGACACACACACCCCCCACAATTCTAAAATATACACCAAAACTTATACGTCTGATCAGTTTGGAGAACACCAAATTTTATGCCTTCAACTTCTCGTGTAATAATTTGCACTCTAATAATTTCGCACTTTTATACTTTTATGACAACTAATATGGTGTTGCCACATCTCTTATCCATTGAATTAGAATATTAATAGCTGCACAAATTGAGTTTTATCACTCAAATTCAAAAGGCATACTAATAAATATGTCAATAAATCTAAACTTAAAATTTCTTCATTTGTTTTTTTTAAGTATTATACATACATAAATTAGAAAAAAACGAAGTTAGCGCAATAAATATAAGAAGATTATATGGCATTATCATTGATTTTCTTATTTCCGGTCGCTGAAATTGTGGTAAATGTCTTTCATAAATTCGAAGTCAATCGTATTTTTTTATAACATTGAGTTAATTACTCGTATTTTGCAGAAATTACAGTTTCTACGTTTTCTAGGACGCAACCATTTGTGTGATGAAATTTGTACTTTCAAACATTATGGCTTCAGAAATTTGAGAAGATTGGTCATTGACAGTTTCTAATTTCTTCAAGGTCTTGATGCGGATGGACAAGAGCATAACTTACAACTCCCTTGCTTAAATTTATTGGTTTTGAAATATCTACAAGAAGAAGAAGGTTGTGTAAAGTCCCCCCTCGTACTTTTATTACCCTACAAAATTTTACTAAATTAACCCTGGATAGCTGCCATGGGATGAGACGAATTTTCTCCTACAGTTGCTCGAAATCTGTTGCAATTGGAAAGCCTAACTATTAAATATTGTGATGAATTAGAACAAACTTTTATGGGGGATGATGATGATGAATCGCATCAGATCTCATTGAAGGATAATCTCCGACCTCCATATTTTCCAAATCTCATCCATCTTGATGTCTGGGGGTGCAACATATTAAAAAGTCTGTTTCAAGTCAACGTAGCTCGAGGTCTTCAAAAACTGAAAGAGATGTGGATATGGAATAACTTGCAATTAGAAGTATTTGCAAGCCAAGGTGGAGCCGACACCATTGGTGACAATGAAATTGTTTTGGCCGAACTTCAGGATTTGTCACTCTCAAATTTACCGAGCCTCAACAGCTTCTGCCCTGTGGGCTATCACTTCATATTCCTTTCTCTTGGTCCTAATAAAGTCCAGGTTTTCAATTGTCCAAAGCTAAGGGAACCATTCTTAACCCGAGAACATGATGGTATGCATGCCAAAAGAGAGGTCCACCTCAGAAAACCTTTGAATGGATAGTTAGCTTATGTTAGTTTTCTAAAATGTCAAATGAAGATAATTATCGATCATATAATCAAGAGTTCTGAATTCGTCCCTTTTTATATAAGATACATACATTGAACAGATTGAAAATAAAACTAATGCTTCCCGACCACACAGATCAACCAACATATCATTTTTTTTAATATTTTATTATCATGTTTGTTTATTGTTTTACAAGATTTGAAACGAGAAATTAAAGTTTTGTTTTGTCATCCATATTTCATGCTTCAGTTAATTGGTTGTGCAGGCACCAGGAACAGGTGTTGAAGATGTCAGTGCACAATCCATGTAAGAGCCTGATCTTCATCGTACGTTGCAATTTCAATTTCATCGTGTTTTCAATTCTAGACATCTAAGAGTTCAAGAGCATAATCTTCATTGTTGTTGTAATACCCACATTATTTTTATTTTACTATTGTTAGAATATATGATCAAACATATTATTACATATATATTAATATAGAATATGTGGGGCTAATAAAATTATTGTGTATAATTTATATAAATATATTTGTGTATATAATTATATGAATTAATAAAAGAATTATTAAAGAATTGTTAGATTTTCTCATGACCACATCTTAGTCCGAAAATTTTATAAAATGTTACAATTTGATTTTAGTTTTGATATTTGATAATATTAATTTATACATGTTTATAGTCATGAAAAACTTTGAAATGTATATAAATTCCATTAATTTGATTTTTAGTAATTTTGCAAACATGACCATAAAATTCTAAAAATTCACTGTTTCTGCAGTATGAACAAATAAATAATTAATTTTGATCTATCAAATGATTTTATAAAATTATAATTTTCTGGAATATTAAACTTATAGATGTATAGTATAACATATTAAATATCATAATTTAATTTATTATTGTAAATTTTTTATGATTTTATAAGTGAGGTAACCTCATTTCAAGAATTTACAGACAAATTCTGAATTGTTTGAAATAAATTCATTTTTAAATATTTGGTCAACGAAATGTACCTTAAATTATTTTATGTGAACTAATATATGTGTCTTGAGTACATTTGAGGTAGTTTCATAATTTTTGGGTAAGTATTTGAATTTATAAAATTTGGATACTAATAGTTGTTCAGTGGAAATACCTAATTTGATCCTTTATTAAGGACCCATTCATTTATAACTTATACATATCCTTTAGATAACATTATGCCTAGTGTTAAATGTGACCTAACACAAGCATTTAGCCAACAAATACCTAACTTGGTTCTATCTTGACAATGCATTCATCAATAATTTACACAAATGCTTTAGATATAATTAAGTTTTGTGTTGAATATGACATACACAAGCATTTAACAAACAAATTACCTAATTTGATCATATCTTGATGACCCATTCATCAATAACTTATACATATGTAGTGTTGAATGTGATCTAACACAAACACTTAGCAAACAAATACCTAATTTAGTGACTCATTCATAAACCTAATATGTCCACCATAAGTGAGTAGATTTATCATCATGTATCACTCAAATAAATACTATAAATAGATGGTGCCTATATGAGAAAGAGTATAGAAACTAATTGAAAAGAATCAAAAACTAGAGTATGTATGTGAGTTGAGAGTGTTAAGCTATAAAACAACCAAGTGTTGATTTGAGAAGAAAAATAAAAAGAAGATAATTACATGTTGATTGGTATTTTGATTTAAGGTATGTTCCTCTACTATACTTTCTTTTGTTATACTTTTTATAATTATGTAGAGTTCATACCTAGTTGACATATTGTTGTAGTGAATTGATAATGAAAATGATTTATGATGAGATTATGTAGAATAAAAATGAGAAAGAGATTATGTAAAGTAGAAACTAAATTGAGTTTATGAGTAGTATATTTCAATAAGTAAGTTGACATTTTGTATACTTGTTTTTATAAATGTGATTCTTTCATATAAATTATATTTCATAATGATTATTTAAAACTTTGGTTTTTATCAAGAACTCTTTAGTTTTGACTTTTTAATATATATGTATATTCAATAATAAGTGGGATCCTAGAAAAATAGAGAATTCAATAACATATATAATTCTTTGAATAAACTGTATTTATACACATGGATTTGTATATCAATATTTTTACTATTTGAAATCTAACACAATAAGAATTCTAAGGAATTTTATTTCACTGAAAATCTCTAAGAATTTAATTTTATATGAATTTTTAAAGTAGTTACTGCAATGCTGGAAAATAGAAAATTTAGCAATAAACTCGAATTACGAAAATTATTTCACCTACCAAAAGATCTTCAAAAATTCTAAAATTTTATATACTGACATTTATATATGTCTAGTTGTTTTAATTTTAATTTCGTGACTTTTAGACAACAGTAAAATATTTTATGAACTAAATTACGAACTATGTTCACATACAGAAAGTGTTTGACAAATTTTGTCATGCAGAAATATTCATTTGTTTTTAATAGTTTTACTGAACCAAATATTCCAAGTAAATTATATGTTGAACTATTATATATCTACAAAATATAGGTATAGATTTTACATGAATCCAATATATTGAATATGAGATACGAATTTTAGAGTTTTACTGTCCGATACTAAAATAGGAATAGAGGGAGAGTTATAAGTTGAGAGAGATATCTATTTTGAGAATGATTATGAAAGATAATTAATTGTTATCTTAATGAGTAGGGTATTTGCAGTCTATGGACAATTAGAGATAACTTTTGAGGTATTTGGCTTTTTGTCGAGGTAAGTAACTTCATTCATAGTGTATCCCTTTTGTTTTCAAATGAAAAATGTTGTTATTATGACATTTGAAATATAAAAAATGCTTCAAGAAACTTGTGATTTATTATTATTTCTGAAACTTATTTATGGCTTTTCAATTAAATAATTTTCTACTGAGTTTGGTTAAAAGTATAAATTTTATCTTTTAAGTTTATATATTATTTTGAAGTTTTCTAATAAATGATTTGTTTATAGCTTTTAAACATCTCTTTAAACAAGATTGCAAAATTATAGGTCTCTATATGATAACTCAAAATTATGGGTTCGGTTTTGGGTTAATTAAATATTGTTTACAAAAATATTGAAAGCTACTGTTACAAAAGAATAGAAGTTATAATATTTGAAATGAATGAAATGAAAATCTAAAGAAAATATTTTGGCTCATTATCTATAGTCATATGATACTGAACGATTGACATGATGTATGATTCGGACCAGCTGGTATCTTTTATGAATGTGCACACTACATATGAATATTGGCCGGGTCACCGGTGGTACAGGTGACATTATGAGATGATATTGGCCGGGTCACCGGGGGTATAGGTGATACTATATGACATGAGAAACCTTTTTATACGAAAGTTTATAAGAATTGTTATTGAATCGATTTTCGAAACGATTTATGATATTGAACAATTTTGCTTCGATAAATTGAAATCAAAATCTTTTATTAATATTATTGATGATATTTGAAAAGATTGCTTGCAGCCTTTCAAACAGGAACCCTCATACATTATGAATGGTTTTACTTACCGAGTTAACGACTCACTCTTCGTCATTAATATTTTTGCAGATTAAGTTTTTAACTGGATGAGTTACCTTGAAGTTGGGCACTCAGAGAGTTATGTTTTGCCTAAGAAGGAAAAATTATGTTTCTAATAGTTTTAACTTTTATCTTCTTTGAGTTGTAAGTATGATAAAAGTTGAGACTTTATTTTAGAGATTTATCATTCTCTAGAGACTTTGAGAAATTTTAGTTTGATGAATAAAGATTCAACGAATTTTTTTATGGAACGTGTGAAGTATAGTACCTTGGTTTTATAATAAAATTAATGGCATCCTCTCTTGACGCGTGTTTTGGACGCGAGAAAATCCGGGGTGTTTCAGTTGTTGTTTCAATTTCATTGTCCTCCCGATTTCAAAAATCTGGAGTTGAAGTGAATATGATCTTCATTGTATTCTTCAATTTCATTGTGTTCTCAATTCTAAACACGAGGAGTTGAAGACTCTAATCTTCATTTTATATTATTGATGCTTCAATTACTTTGAATGAGTTCATGACACAATCTATTTCCAATTATTTTGAAAGGTTTGACACTTGAAAATATAAAGCTAAAAGAATGTTTTGAATTGTACCCACTTGCCCCATGACACCCAATTAGTTCATAAACTAGTGGAAAAATAAACGGGAGTAGAGTTAAATTATAGAATGTAAATAATAGAAATAAAAAATACACTTGAAATCTTAAAATAAATAAAATACAATATAATTAAAATTGATATGGAACAAAATAGAAATAAATAAATAAAAGCTTAGCTTATTGAATATAACGATTATCTCAATTCGATGTTAAACAAAGTGACCATTGTTCAGTAAGCAAATATAAGCTCTTGAAAGGAACTACTTAAAATTTAATTTAGGTTTAAGCTCGAGGTTGCCAAATGCAAAAAAGGAAGTATTTCTATTAAGTTGAATGAGAATCCGAATCTAACAAGGCACAAATATGTAAAACAAAGTTTAATTTCAAGACTATTCAAGAGGAAAAACATATGCAAACCCGTATGGGAATATGCAAGAATACAAAGAAAAGTTTAACAAGTAGCCCCTTAAATTCTAGAGATTATAAATTAAAATGTCGCAATTAGCATAGTACATGTCTACAGAAAACAGGGTTGAGCACCGAGACGACGATTTTAATGGACGGCAAAAATACATTACTACACAACTCATAGCAACAAGAGAGAGAAGAATAAGTATTATAATATCCTCAAATGTGATGGACAGAATACACAGGGGGTCAAATGTCCAACAACATCATTACCTTAATCCAAATAATATGTGCCATTTCATCTATATAACAACGATAAGATGATTTTAACGGCTATGACACTAGATTCAAGTAAATTGTACAATATTTTGCATAATGGATCAGGATAAACATGAGAGAAAAAAAAGTTATTTGCACCCATAAAAGGCTTCTAGTTAACAATAATGGCTATGACACTAATACGTTACACTTTATTAAAAAGATTACACCTTACAACAAATGGCTTTTAGTTGAAAATCTTAGCCTAAGCTTTCTGTGCAAATCGGTTATATACTTTATTAGCATGTTAAGATTGTATAAGTTGTGTTTTCGAATATCTTCTTGCCAAGTCGGTGATAATTCTTTCGTATTTTTGACTTTGTTGTTGATGTCCATGTGATAAAGTTCCCACCTTTGACTTTTTTACAAGTTTGTCTCAAGTGGTTAATTTTTGGAATGAATTATTCATAGGGTCAAAGTGGTTGTACTGCGTTAAATATAGAGAAGATGGAAACACTAATAGGTTTAAAACACGACTAGTCAGCAAAAGATTCACATAAACTTTTATTAACAAGATTACACTTTTCTTCTTCTTCAGAACAAGCTAAGAGTTCATGTCACTTCCTTGCTCGAATTCGTCGGTCAATAACCTAAGAGTTCATTCCATGTCACTTCAATAATTCATCGGTCAATTATTGAAGTGTGTCTTAAAATATAATTATTTATATTAAAATATTATTAAAAATAATTAATAGAAATTATTCATTCAATATTATACTTACAATCATGATTATTTTATTCAAATATCATTAAATTTTTTGATTATTATATATAACATTAAACTTAGTATATAATAATCATATACAAAAAGATTAAATTTAAGTGTAATAATTTAAACTTGTCCTTAGTTCGGATAAAGACGGAAACTTCATTTTGATAGACAATAAATATGATCCATTTGTAAATTATATGCAATGATCTTATCCGGATCATTCTATGTGTTGACATAGAAAATGAAAAATTTTATAATGTTGATTATATAGGACTAAACCATGATAAAATTAATTCTCTATTAATTTTTGTTAGTAAAGAGAATTTATTTTATCATAATATAATCATATATGGATTAATCTTAATATTGAGTGATGAATGGATTACTGATCATTGAGTTATGTTTATTAATTTATAAGAGAAAGACAGTAAAAACTTTCAGTCAATTATTAAGTATTTTATAAATATAACAAAATGGATGGCTGAGAACATTTCTCACGTATATAGAATCCACTCCTTTTGTGAAAAAGTTAGATAAGTTGTTCCCACAATAATTGATTTTGGTCTTGAATATAATTAGCGCTCAGTTTTCTTTAAGAGTTAAACAAAATAATAAATTTGTGAATTTCACAAGTTAAATATTCAAAAGAGAATCAATGTGGATCAATAATATAGATGTAATTAGAGCGGTTAATGGACACTCGACCTAACTCTAATTATGAACACTTGTGGAGGAATGATCTATATGAAATGATTATTAAATGGACAAAGACAGTTTTCTGCTTTATAATTTATCTACAAAATTAAGAGTTTAGCTTTATATTTTTAGTAGAGTAGTATAAAGTTAATAAATAAAATCATATTGATTAGAGAGTTTAATCAAATGATTTAATTTATTGGACCTTAATTTTGTAGGTCCATCAGGTTCCCATACTAACTCCATAAACATTGAAATGGACTATTAAATTAATTGTTGGATCTAAAATATTAATTGGCTAAAGTTTAATTTGATTAAATTTATTAGGACCAATTATTGGCCTATGTTTAATTTGATAAAACTTTATTGATGATTATTCTCGCTATGGCTATGTATATTTGATGCACAGAAAATCGGTAACGTTTGAAAAGTTCAAAAACATTTGAGCTGAATCTGAGAAAAAATTCAATAAACTATTAAAAGCACTTCGATTTGATCGAGAAGATGAATACTTTGATGTTGAATTTGGAGATCACCTAAAAGAGCATGGGATCATATCCTAACTCACAGTTTCAGGAACACCACAATAAAATGGTGTTGCCAAAAGGAGAAATAGAACCTTACTAGACATGGTGAGATCCATACTTAGTTTCTCATCGTTACCCTATTCTTTTTGGGGATATACATTATAAACAATAATGTATATTCTTAACGTAGTACCATCTAAGTCAATCTCTAAAATACCCTTAGAGATGTGGAATGGTCGCAAGCCTTCTTTGCGACACTTTCGCATATGGATGTATCCAGAACACGTACTAAAGGGAAAGATGGGGAAATTGGAACCACGTTCAAAATTATACCAATTTGTAGGCTACCGTAAAGAGACAAGAGGTGGTTTCTTTTATAACACTCACGATAATAAAGTATTTGTATCGAAAAATGCTTCTTTCCTTGAAGATAATTATATCAGAGATCATATACCTCGAAGTAAAGTTGTTATCGAGAAACTACTTTCTAATAAGGTTAGACCTCAACAACCAATAATTGTTGTTGGATCACAAAGTCAATAAACAATGCCTACTCGTCAGAATACACCATTGCCACTTAGATGCAGTGAGAGGGTAGTAAGACCACCCATACGCTACACTTTAATTTGAGAAGCACAAGTTGTAATCTCCGATGATAGTGTAGATGATCCATTGACATATAAACAAGTAATGGAAGATTCTGACAAGGAGAAATAGCTTGAGGTCATGAATCTCGAGAAGGATTCAATGCACTCTAACTCGGTCTGGGAGCTTGTAGATCTTCCTAAAGGATTTAAACCTATTGGATGCAAATGGGTCTACAAAAGAGAAAGTGGAGCAGATGAAAAAGTGGAGACTTTTAAAGCAAAGCTAGTGGCAAAAGGTTATACCCAAAAAGAAGAATTTGACTATAAGGAGACTTTCTCGTTAGTACCCATGCTAAAATCCGTTCGCATTCGTTTATCCATTATTGCTTGTTTAGATTACAAAATTTGGCAAATGGACATTAAGACTGCTTTTTTAAATGGCAATCTTGATGAAACCATTTACATGGTTCAACTAGAGGGATTCATAATACAAGATTAAGAGTAAAAGGTTTGCAAGCTGCAGAGGTCTATTGATGGGCTTAAGCATCTAGATCTTAGAATATAAGATTTGATCAAGCTATGTTGTAATGCCCAGTTTCCATGAATAGTCAGATACCTAGAATTTCGATATTTGACAATTAGGGAACCGTAGAAGTTTCAAATTTCAACCCTTCTTGGAACATTTTTTTAAGTATTTACGTGAGCTATAATAGACCCAATTAGAAATTTTCATAGTCAATTTGGGCATTGGGTGCTCACCGAATATTTTTGGAATTTTTCTGTTGACTAAGTAGTAAAAATTCAATATTTGTGCCAATAATTTTTGGTGTAAGTATCACACCCTAAGCAAACTATTTTTGTTGGATAAGTATGTGTATTTTAAGACATATGGACCAATCAAATTGGGACAATTGCATATATTAGTCTATTATATTATATTTTATTAGTTATTAGTAATATTTATTAAATTATAGGCCACCAATCAAATGCTTTTTAATTGAAGGACTAAATGGTAATTAGGCATGTCTTGGAGAGCCATTATGCAATTTTTTTGTTTATATATAAAGGCCAAGTGTTTTTTTTTGAAGAATTGTTAAAAAAAAGAAAACAAAGAGAGAGAGAATTTTGAAAATGAAGAGGGGAGGAGATGAACAGTGATACCCATGAAGTTTCTAAGCCAAATCAAGGAATCCACACCAAATTCAAGTTGTTTCTAAATGCCTAAGCAAGATTCAAGAGTGGATTAAGGGTAAATTTGCTTTAAAATGTAAGAATTCCAAACCTTAGAATAGTTAATTAGGGTTTTTGTATAATTGGACTTTAATTGATTAAATTTAGGGATTTAGAAAGGAATTTTGGGTGGTGGCCAAAAATGTGCAGTAGGGGTATTTTGGTAATTTTGCCTTTTAAGGAGGGGGGGGGTTGGCTAAAGCGTAATTTATGCTTTGTAGGCGCCGAAAGGGCGAAACCAGTGAAAGGACAAGCCCGAAAAAGAAACTTTAACGAAGGACAGTTGGTGAGTGGGAAAGCGATTAAAAGAAATTAAATGCAAATTATTTTAAATTATTAGTATTTATGTATTTTCTAATTTAAATGTTGTTGTTTCAGAAAATTTACTCAAGTTGCGTGGTTTTTAAAAATTAAGGAAAGCATAGTGATATTTTATTTGATAATTTTGAGATAATGAGAATTGAAAATTTATCATTTGAAAATACCGTAAAAAATTTTAGAATTACAGTTCAGTATTTTCTACAGTTTAGAGATTTATTTTTCAGCAGTAAAAAACAGTTTTTAGAATATTATCAGTTTTCAAAGGCCAGTGGTACCCTATTTATCAGTTATCAGCTATCAGATTTAGATCCCTATGGGGATAGTATAGACCCAGCCGATACACCCCGTATGCGTGAGTAGGTTAGTCAGTTGGGTTGGGTACTGCTAACTCCGGGGAGTCGGGGTATCGAGTCTGTGAGTTGCTTATGCTACGGGGTGTTGTCTTACTATATGTCTGCGATGTATATTCCGCCACATAGACAGTGAGATGTCTCAGATCTATCAGTTTATCAAATTGGTCACATAGTTATTGCTAGCAGAGACCGCCCTGTGACCGACTCATTTTGTCGGCTACGTCGACGAGTGGGTCCAGCATTAGGGTAGTCATTGATGCTTTTCAAACAAACTAGAACTGAGCAAAAATTTTAGACAATTGTATGAGATATGTAGTTTTGTTTTAGAAAATGAAAATGTTTGTTAATAGTGTTTACAGATTTCAGCAGTAGCCTATTAAGTTTTAAAAATTTTAAATAAAGAAAATCGTTATTTTCGAGAGGTTAATGGACATTCGACATAACTCTAATTATGAACGCTTATGGAGGATTGATCTATATTAATAATTATTAAGTGAATAAAAATAATTTTGTGTTTTATAATTTATCTGCAAAATTAAGAGTTCAACTTTATTTTTTTAGTGAAGTAATATAAAGTTAATAAATAAAATCATGTTGATTAGAGAGTTTAATCAAATGATTTAATTTATTGGAGCTTAATTTTGTAGGTCCATCAGGTTCCCATGCTGGCTCCATAAACACTGGAATGGACTATTAAATTAATTACTAGATTTAAAATATTAATTGACCCATGTTTAATTTGATTAAGCGTATTATAACCAATTAATTAATTTTATTTTCCCATGTTTAATTTGATTAAATTTGATGGGCTCAATAATTACTAGCCCAAACCATAATAGTTATGAAATTAAATAAATAATTAAATTATTTACTTAAATTAAAATAATTAGATTATTTAATTAAAGATAATATTAGATATTATATTTGTCTTTTTAATTATCTAAATTAAAATAATATATATATTATTTTATCCTAATCTTATTAGGATTAAGAGTTTAGTTAAAATAAGGATTCTTATACTATAAAAAAAGGGTTTTAGAACCACTTTTACATATTCTTCATTAGTGCTTCCTTTGGACTAAATTGTTTTAGAAAGAAAAATTAAGAACACAGAATTAGATCTACTGCAATTTATCAACTTGCCCACATGGTTAGTCAATTGGTTGGAGATACAGAGTAAAAGATTTTTCTTATGCCATCTTGTTGCTAAATTAAAATAGACATAAAAAAGTTTTTAAATCGTTCCTGTAACTGGTATCAGAGTTAAGCTCATGTCTATTTTAATTTAGCAATTGCGAAATTTATTTTGTGTTCTTGATAGATTTGCTCATATTAATAGTTTATAATTATATGGTCTTTTGGATTTAGAATTGATTAGATCATTTTTTATAAGCCAAAAAGGGTATAGGAAATTTCTATTTTGTATTTTTGTAATTAAAAAAAAGAAAAAGAAATTATAAGCTCGGCTAAATTTCTACGTGTAGCACATATGAAGAATAAGAATAAGAAGCAGTAGCGGCAACATCTTTTCTTCCAATTGGAGAAGAGTGGCTCCCTCTCCCACTGACGTTTTGGCAGGCCTCACCAGCAAGGCTTAAGGCCAAGACAAAATGTTGGTAGGGTCATGCCTAAACATGCTTAAAGGTGTGGCTTTGGGCCGAACCAAGCTTTAGAGGAGGTGTGGCTTTAGGGCACACCACCTATACTGCCCAGCAGCACAGTCATGGGCCAAGCCTATTTCTGTACTCAATAGCCACTGTTTTGAACACTGGTTGTGTAGTAATTTGGGCGTGCCAAAGGAAGCCTAATAGTAAAAAAATAATTATATGAGATAACCTTTAGAGAATAATAAGATATAATTGTATTTTATTAGCCTAAAAAAGTTCAGTAGATAAAAAAATTTATTATATGAGATATAATTATATTTTTTTTGAAATAATAAAATATAATTATATGAGATGTAATTGTATTTTGTTAGCATAATAAGAACTACTCAAGGAGAAGAAGTTACAAGAAATTCAAGATTGTCTTTTAATTTTTGTATTTTATTTTATTTTCATAGAAATTAAAAAGACTCGGTCAACACCATTATTTTATATTTTATTTCATGTGATGATTTATGTTATAAAATATGTCTATGCATTATAACATGCCATTTAGATCTAAGATGTGCATACTTAATGCATTATAACATGCCATAAATACATGTGTCATTATTTTATTTCTCTACTAAAATAATTTTAGTTTAGATTTAATAAATTGACACGTAGTATACCAATTTATTATTAGACTTACTTAAAATAGTTTTAATTAATCTAATAAGGAATTATTTTTTTAATTAGATTAAAATTAATTAATTCAATAATTGGTATAAATAATGTGAATTAGATTAAATTTGGTAATTTTACATTGGACTAACTAAGCATATTATAATAAATAGTTTATTAAAATTAAAAATCTTAGTTATTCATAATAAATTAGACTTCTAGTATAAAAATCTAATAATTTATTTTAAGTGTTAATAGGATTAGATTTTAGAAATACTTAGAATGAAACCTAGTGATCAATAATTGACTAGCCGCAATAGTTTTTACTAGGATTATAAAATATGTGGTATTTTTTAAAATAAAACCCTACAGCGTAAAATAATAAGTAAAAGAGGGTTAAATGGCAATTTGACAAATGGTTTGCATCATTAGTTTAACAACTTGATATTTAAGCTGCTTGTAAGGTTGTTTTTTTTTATTTTCCCTACGAAGGGTGTCTGTTTGTATCAATATCAAGGTTAACTTCCAAGAGATAGGATTCTTAGATGTTTTTCTAGATTAACTCATCCTACGACAGCAACTTTGAAGTTAAGTCTAGGGAATTCGAAGCGATGCGTCACACTTACATAAGTATAATTATATAAATATTTATATTTTGACCACAATAAATTATAGTTAATTAATGTAGAAGTTATGAGATAACTTGAAAACATTAATTAATTGAGATTGCCTCATTTTAATTTAAAATTAATTTGACCTACTCTATGGCGGCATATCAATTTTGGTAAATTGAATTATCGTTTCTAGGGTATTTACCTTTATTCTTTTGCATCATGCTTCATGTTTTAAGTGTTATACTATAAATATGATGATATTTGAGTATGAATGATTTAGTTATTTTATTTATTATTTTCATCAAAATGATAAATCCCTTGATCACAATATTATCCAATAATAAATTAATCGAGGAAAGTTTTGTGAAATGGAAAAGTACAATGAATTCGTACTCGTCTGTGAGAACCAAAAGTTTATCCTTATTGATCGCTGCTCTCTAAGGCCTATTCTTAATGCTTTATAAGAAGTTAAGGAGCAATATGATCATTGGCTTGATGATGACGAAAAAGCCTACTACTACCTGTTAGTCGGCATGTCTAAAGTACTTAAGAGTAGAATGAGAAGATGAAAACCTCAAAAGAAATATAGGATTCACTTCAGCCAATGTTTGGGCAACCTTTTGAGAAATCCTGGCATGATGTGGTGAAAGCCGTTATTAATGCCAGGATAAAAGATGAAGGAAATGACTTATCTAGAGATAAACCTAAAAGCTAAAAGAAAAATTATAATAAGAAGAACAATAAGAGAAATAGGGCCAAGGCAAAAGTAAAATGATTCCACTGTCAAAAAGAAGGCCACTGGAAGAGGAATTGCACCCTCTATCTAGAAGAGCTCAAAAATAAAAAGAAATGTAAATATGATTTACTTGTTCTTGAAGCTTGTTTAGTGGAAGATAATAAATACTTCTGGGGAGTTGACATCTGGGCCACTAATCATATTTGTTCTTCTTTACAAATGATTGATTCTTCGCGGACATTGGCAAATTGTGAGTTTACGATGCGAGTGGATACTGGGGCTGTTGTTTCAGATAAAGTTGTGGAAGTAGTTAGGCTTAAGTTTAGGGATCGTTTTTTTAATTTTGCAACATGTTTATTACATTCCTGATTTTAGACGAAATTTGATTTCTGTCTCTAAATGTTTAGAACATTGCTATTCTATTTTTTTTAATAATAATTCAGTTTTTATTTCTAGAAATAGTTTTAAATATATGCGTCAGTAATTTAGAGAACAGTCTTTATATTATACGACTAGAAACACAAACACTGCTTAATATTAAAATATTCTGGTTAGAACAACCAAAACCTAAGAAACAAAAGATTTCTCTTGATGATGAAACATTCCTTTGGCTTAGATTAGGTCATATTAACCTAAGCAAGATACAATGATTAATAAAGAACGGACCCTTAAATAGTTTAAAGATCAATACTTTACTAGTTTGTGAATTTTGTCCGGAATGTAAAATGACTAAAAGACCTTTTACTGAAAAAGGCAATAAGGCTAAGAACTTGTGGAATTAGTACATTCAGTTGTATATGGTTCGATTAATATACAAACTAGAGGAGGATACAAATATTTTATCACTTTATTGATGATTGTTCTTACTATGACTATGTATATTTGATGCACAGAAAATCGAAAACATTTAAAAAGTTCAAAGAATTCCACACAGAATCTGAGAAACAACTTAATAAAACATTAAAAGAACTTTGATATGATCGAGAAGGTGAATACTTTGATGCTAAATTTAGAGATCACCTATGGCCAAATTTTAGGGATGTACCAAATTAAGGTGAGCTTTTATGGTTCCTTCTCAAACTTCTAGATGGTAGTTTTATGTTTACATTCTTGTGACTATTGATTTTGATGTAGAATATAATGGATTATCATACTTCCTGACTAGCAGGTTAAGATTTTTAATTTGAATCAGAATGTATGTCTGAAGTTGAGTTATATTCGAGACATTACATTCTGTTAGTCCCAACTACTAGTTCATGATCGTTGAAGATGAGATGGAGCTTTTGATGTTCTCATTGTATTATAAAAGTTCATCATGTAATAGTTGGATAACTACAACCTGTTCAATTCTGCTTTTGTAGATGGATTGAATAAGTGTACACCATCATTTTTTCTCTTGTGCCATCATATATTTGGAGCCACCATAACCAATCATTTGATCTACGTCACTTGTATGTATTTCTGTGTTAGCTTGCTTATGTGATTTAAAGTTTTAATGGTGTTATACTCTTGCCTTTCACTTATAGTTGAACTCAAACTTTGAGGAACTATGTCATTAAGTGCTATTCACATCCTATTTCTGGCTAATGGTCTCATTGTTCTCATAATCTGAATATGTACTATTGTCATTGCAGTTTGAACTTGAAAACTTATCCTTCATGTACATAAATGCTAAAGACTATGCTAAGATTAAAAGAAGAGTTGCAAATCTCTATAAAAAAACACGAAAAAGAACTTGCAAAGGTAATTCTTTTCTCTTTTTAAACAACGATGTTTGGATATACGTGAAAAAGTTTCATTTATAACATGCCTATGATCAATTCCAACTCTTAACCTTTTGTAAGTCTCAGTTTTGAGTCTCTGAAGCTAATCTTATATCTCATCATTCATTGAGTTTTTCTTCTTTTTACTAGGCGAGCAGAATTTTGATGAAGAAGATTGAGGACAATAATGTCTTAGACTTTATGACTCTTAGTACCGAAGTTTGCTGTGTATATAAGGAGCCTTACAAGTGAAGTCATGAATCTTTATTTTACTATTTTGTTGGTTATCTATTCAGCTTGTTTGTTGATTATTGGAGTTATTGATCTACATTTTATTTCATACTAGTTTTGTATGCTGGTTGTTTCTGAAGTATTAGGATCAACTTACCCACGAAGAAAATTGTGAAATGCTTACTACATTGCTTGATAATGTTTATGGGAAGTGGCTAGATAAATTTTCTTCCACCATAAGTGTTTTGTTATTTTGTGGCTTTAGCTAGATAATATACTCTATGATGTACATGTAATTTCCTTATTTTCCTTTATAGAGCTATCTTAGTCTTTTAAAATTTAATTTGAGATAATTTTTATAGTTTATGAAACTTAGTTTGGATTTCTTGACAATTGTAGTTTTACTTATTAATAAATAAATAATTTGATATTTATTTAAATATGCTATTTATGTATGGAATGAAATTGTAGTTTATAAATATATTCAAATTCTAGTTCAATAATGTAAATTTCAAATATTAAAAAAAATATTTAAATGAAATACATAATCTTTGATACCTTAGTGTTATTGATTTTTTGATACTATGTATCAACGATTTTCTAATACTACAGAGTGAGATACTTATCAATATCACAGTCTTAGTATTTCAATGATACCGTTGTATTAAAAAATTATTGATACTATAGTGTCGGTAATTTATTGATACTATAGTATTAATAATTCACTGACACTATATATAGTGTAGTAAATTTTTGGCTCGAGCAATATTGACACTATGAAATGGTATCAGTGAAACCCTTCACTAACATTAACTTAGTGTTAGTCAAATCCATTTTTGTAGAAGTATAACAAAGTGTAATAAAGATAATAATTCATCATATGGTGGCTACTTCAGACAAACTTGTACCAAATTCAAAGATAGGAACTTCATCAGATGGATAGGAACTTCATCAGATGGTCATCAACAACACAGCTCATGAAATCTTATCATGCTAATGTGGCAAAGTAAGAAAGGATCACACTGTCATGGTAAAAAGATATTCAACAACACAACTCATGCAATCTTATTATGCTAACAAGGTTAAAGATATCATCATCGGTAATAACTTCAACAACTAACAAAATTAATGTTAGAAATAACTTCTCCAACAACTAACAAAATTAATGTTGGAAAAGAATTTCTAAATTACTAACTATTTTAGAATTTAGTTTTTCCTTATTTAAGACTACTTTTGCATAAATAGCCTTACGTCTTTCAAGTTAAAGATCATAGAACTAGCCATAGAATGCATCAGATACATAATGAATTGATACTTGTAGCTCTTGGAAGTAAGTTTATCATGTTGTGTAACTCTTATGCAAACAGAACAGCCTTAAATCTTAACATACTTAAGACTTGATTTTTTTTCAGTTGATATCTCATACAGAATTGAAAGAATGGCTTCTAATTTAACTTTATTCAATAAACATTTAGCAGTTACTGAAGTATATCCATAAAAATATTCTAAAAGATTGGTGAAACTCAATATCAATTGGATCATATCTCATTAAGTTTAATTCTTCATCTCCAAAATACATTTGCACTGTGGAGTACCTAAATAATTATATTGAGTAAGAATTTCATTCTCCTTTAAATAATCTATGAATTTACTGCTCATGTATATATCACCTAAATCTAATCGAAGTTATTGAATATATATAAGGGTTTATTTCTCTTGTAGTTGGTTCTCTTTGAACATTTCAAAGGTTTTCATCCCGTGCTTCATTAAGCCATTTACATCATTATGTATAAGTTCCAATAAATCTGTGGGTCAATGTCTAATACTTACAAAAGTATTTGGTTATTTTTTCTCAAATCTAAGGTTCATAAACTAGCCAAGGTTTTACAGTTAGATCAAGTATTTTCCTATTCTTAACCATACAGAATAGTCGACTCACGACTACATGACCTAATCTTATGTCCCACAATTCATTATTATTTAAAGTTCTTGAACTATTATTTATTTTGTTCACCTAGACATTTAAAGTTGTAATGAAGATATAATGGCCATTGATTTACTAACATTCAGTTAATAAAACATTATCATTATCATATTTACAAAAGGAATTATTCTTGATGTATCCATTATAACTCTCTCTGTCTATTATAGAGAGTGATATGATTTTTCTAATAATGTTTGGAATAAAATATTAATTATACAATGTAATACTTCTGTCAGAATGAAAAAGTGACTTAAAACTCCAAACGGCTATCACGTCTAGGAAATCTCTATTTCCTACGTGAAGCTGTACCTCTTCTTTTATACTTTTCTAGCATTACTCAAATTATGCAATAACTTGATGATCTGAGAATGATAGGCTGTATCTCATACCTCTTTGTTGCTTAACATCACATGTCGATAAAATGACTATAATTGGTAAATTGATATCTGAAGGATCTATCTTTGTGATTTAAATAAGGTACATTAAATAGTAACAATGACTATTTTTAAACCTCATCAGAGTGAAATGATTTCCTTTATTATTTTTTTCTATTTGTGATTTAAATATAATTTTCAGTCAAGCATAATTTACTTGTACATATTATGTACACATGCTCTTACAGAAAATCATTAGCTATTGAAGTTAGCGTATATGATTTGACTTTCAAATTATTCTTAATCCCTTTTTTATATATATTATCTCATATGAAGAAATATTATCAGAAACACCTCTAATTATCTATTAATTATAAATATATTCAAGTATTTTCTAAATCTAGAACTATTATCAAATTCATTGGCAAGTCTGAATATTTTTCAGTACTCTATAGTTGTTGTGCCAAATTAAGTAAACTAATGAATTGCTCATATTAATCTTATCCATATAAGATAACCATGAGATGTTTAGTGGAACATTTCTAATTGTTAATTAATAATACTTTAGATTATGGGTATAACTTTTATAAATTTTTTTAATTTAAAGACGCCTTCCCACTGCTTTATATAATCCTTTAAATCTCTCAAAGGAGAAAATGACAATTTAAAATTCTTTTAAACTATACAGTGGGAAGCGGATCCCATCAGCATTTTACTCTAACCTCAGGCTTTAGCAATATTGGCCTTTGTAAACTTAAAAGGTAGAAAACTACTGTCAATTACATCTCATACAACTTTTATCATTGATTCTATTTAATACACCTTATCCTTACGCTTTAGCAATATTGGGTAAGTGTATTCCATAGTGACTTGTCAATGATCAAATATATGTTATTGATACTATTCTTACACTTGAGCAATACTTGGTAATACGTTTGCATATATTTGCCTCATCTCATGTTTAATTGGCATAGTCCAAATCACACCGATCAAATCCCTCACACTTTAGCAATATTAAAAAAAGACTAAAGTGATTTGTCTAACATTGTATTGACAAGACGATCACTGTGTAACATTATCTCATAATGAAACACTTTCAATCTAATTAAGAGAGATTTTTCTACACTTGTCCGTATCTCATGGAATGTGACTTTAAATTACACATTTGTTTTGTGTAAACACAACTAACCTCCACCAACAAGACTCTCATTGTGATTATTAGTACAAATAAATGGGCCACAGGTTATATTACAATAATTACAACAACTAATAAATTACATAAATAAATAATAAATATTTTTAAACAATTTAAAAATAAATAATCGAAGTAATTAGTGTAATTACAGCTTTTCTTAGGCTCCCGGTACTGCGATGCTGATGGCTAACCTTTAGTATTACAGTTTCAACCTTTACAATGCTGCGGCGCTAGGGTCCCCACTTTGGCGCCACTGTGTTGAGCTTCTAGCACTGCGGCGTTAGGTCGTTACCCAGCATTGCTGAACTGGATCAGTGGTGCTATGGTACTGGACATTCTATTTTTAGTGCCGTAGTGCTAGGCAACGAGTTCTACGGTGCTGGGATTTGGAAACCCCAGCATTGTGGCAACGTCCCTTTTGACTACATCCTAATTACTCATTTTTCAACATTAGAATTGCATAATCGACAGCCCTAAGACATCGTAATTATGCTATGAACACTCTGATTATACACAAATAACATACAATTATGCTCTTTGATACCAATTTGAAAGTACGATGTGCATTGGGCGAGTGTGTATATTTTTTTATTTTAATTTACACATCACAAGCAAAAATAAGTGTAGCAAAAAATAAAAAAAAGTCTCATTATGCTAATGAGATATTAGAGAACTCACCCTTGAAGCTAGATTTGCGCAGTTCTAATCTAGAACTCGGTGGAATCCTACGAGTTAGATGGTAGCTTTCTATTCTCACTGAAATATTTTAAACTTTAGAATCAACTTTTACTTCTTAGTATCTCTCGGACAATAACTTGACTAACTCTTTAGTGAAGTTTATATAACTTTCTCAATTCATACCAATTAAGCGAATGAACTAATGATGCTTTATATAGGAAATTCATCCGCCACTATATCCAATTAAAATAACATATGTGGCCATTTAATAAAAGCATGACAAGGCTTAAATCTTTGCAAAATCATGATTTTAGATTTTTCTTGGTGGCTTAACTCCATACATGGCCAAATTATAAGCATGATTGGTGGCCATTCACATTCCAATTGCTATTTGATAGAAACCACCTCATGCTTAACAATAAAAGCATGACAAGGCTTATGAATGCCGAATGAATCACAATTTGATGCTATCACATGCTTTGTTTACAAAACATGTCAAAAACCCTTTTACTTTGGCCGAATTCATTTCTCAACTGGTGACTAATTTAAATGTATATAAACAATATGCCTTTTATTTTATTTAGCCATTTAATTATTAACAATTAATAATAAATGGCCCATTGATATCATGCCATGTGTCATTCTCTAATAAAGTAATGGCATAATATGTGACATCTAATAGAAAGCTAAAAGTGGTAAGTCCCACTTGCTGGGATCCCTGGCTTAACATTTAAATCCTATAAACTTCTTAGGAGACCTTGAATTAATTTCAATTTTTTGAGAACTTCCTAGATTGAACTACTAAATTTGGTGTGCTACCCCAATACACAATAAGTACATTTCATATAGTGAGACTCTTTAGGTTCTCACCCATTTTCTTAGGTCCATAAATGTTCCCTACACATGTTATGGAAATAATGAAACAGTGTGTTGAACTATACATGTTGAGGTTAACACATATTCGTATAATCTCTCTGTCATTTATATTCTAGAAGAGCGGAGACATAGATCATCACCATTAAGTCTCCATATACTCAATAATAGAACTTATCTCCAGATTTGTATTCTATTAAACAATATCCGCAAACACTTTTGCGATATTGTTTCTCACACTGGAAACACGTTTTTCGAGTTAATTACTTATGGCTATAAGTTTTTTTGGAATACAATCTTGGAGCATCTAGATATTCAACTCACCTATATCTACACACACCGAACTCTATGAGCATCAAACCATACCCATCAACACTCAATGGTCAGACCATAAAAGGTCTCTAACATGTGTGGAACCTAATTATGATGGATCACTCATAAGCCTACCAAGGTGCTTAGGTTTAGGGACCACAAATATTGCTCAACTTGAAAGGACCCTCAATTGATGGCTATCTCTTCGCAGTTATAACTCTTAACATAGCTAACTCTTAGTACTAGTCCAAACTCACTTGAACCAAATCTAAAGTTCTTGAGATCCTACAATGTCTGAAATGTTATAAGCATCTTACCACATATATTTAATATTAACGATTTTATTCAAAATATTAATTGCATAAATATTAAATAATTAATATTTATTAAATATTTGAATGACATATAAGCACTAGTTCCAATACCAAGTAGCCTATAAGATAAATGAGTTTGTCAAAGGTGTGTACTTAAGAAGCACCATCTACAACCATTTCCAGAATGAGTTGCACAGAGAGTAAAGTGAGCACTTGAATTTGTACACATAGATGTTTGTAGACCAATGTTTACACCTTCCATTGGGAAAAATAGGTACTTTATTCTTTTCATTGATGATTTTAAAAGAATGACATGGGTGTTTTTATGGGAGAAAAATCTGAAGTTTTCTCGATTTGTAAGAAGTTTAAAAGCTTGGTTGAAAAACAAAGTGGAAATTATTTAAAATTTTAAGAAGTAATAGGGGCAAAGAAAATATAACTCGCATCAATTTGACTAGTTTTATGAAGATGAAGGCATTGAAAGGCAACTCACTGTTGGTTATACTTCTCAACAAAATAGGGTGTCAGAGAGAAAGAACTAAACAATGATAGAGATGGCCAAATCATTGCTTCATGAAATGGGCTGTGATAAACACAATAAAATGCATATTTGTTCAAAAATTCAATCACCATTTAATGTCACTAATTTTAGCATTTTTTTTTATTTTTAAGCTTGAAATAAAGTGTTGTCCTTCAATTGTAATTAATGAATTCTATTTGCATAGGTTTAGTAAAATGGACATAACTCTCAATGTAGAAATCAAAATGAAGAAACTCATGAACTTAGAATAACATGAAATAATCTTACACAAAATTGAAGAACAGTTAAAAAGCTAAATTCAAACATTTTATGGGCCAAAATGTGGATAAAATAGAACTAGATTACAACTTCTACTCAGCTTAACCCACCTCATATATTTAGACCATATTTCACAAAATATGTACCCAATCAATATGCTTCTTGAAGGTAAGAAATACTGACTCAACTATATATAACTCTTATGTTGATAACAAGCTCCAAAGTAGTCGTTATCATCGACTAAATTGTATTGCAATTTGGTAAGAGGGTTGTTGGCTGAAATCTGATGTATCTTTGGTATTTTATCTATATCTCGTTGGATACTAATTCAAATTGCATGAACCTAGTGGCTATGGAAAGAAGAGACAAAATACTATAAATTTCATATCGATTAAAAAGGCTACATCGATCATTTTCATTGTAAAAAGGATGTGGTAATTAGGTGAAGAAGTGGGTGGCTTAAATTATTGAAGATTGAAGTCACACTAAATATGTTTTCATTCATTGCCTATATAAGGACACCTTTATGAGGCTAATGGACATTGTTTTTCATGCTTTACAATTCTCTCAAATACTTTTCCTTTAACATTCATAAGAATAAATTTTAAACTAGGCTAAAATTCTTGGCAAGGCTATAGATGAACTCCTATGTATATTAAATGTACTTCTAGACTTTGATTCTTTGTTAAGAGCTACAATGTTATAAGTTTGTTTGTGTCTAAATTCTCATCTATTACTTTTCTATAATCAAGAGGTTATAATTCTCATGTTTCATATATTTTTCAGTCATACTTTCTTTATGTGATTTATGTGTCGAGTTATAATTGTTACTAGTTACATCACTTTACAAGTTAATCTTTTACTACAATATTGTCAAAATGATATGCAGTCGATCTTAAATAACTTGTATAGATGAAAATGGTTTGTGATAATATTTACAAAGAGTTTAGTCATTCCAAATATATTTATTATTAATGTGCCATATTATACATATCTTCTAATTGATTGTTTGGGATGTGAAACTTTTAATTTAGTTATAAATATTGAATCATAGTATAGAATAGACTTATGAAGCATATTAGTGACTCTTGAAGCCTTGCTCACATTATTATAATTTTTTTAATTCACATTTAATTTTACCTTCTCTATAACAATCTCAAATTCAATCTTGTCATTCATTATTGTTTTAATAGTAGTGGCCACCTTCCATAGCCAACCCAAAGCCATAGGCACTATTAGGCTTAAAGTTTTCCCTTTTTGTTCTGAAAGATAAAACAAATAGTTGGCTATACTCCTTGAGGCTGAGGTTTGTAGCAATTTGAGTGGTCATTTCAATAAATACTTCCTACAAACACAACTAATGGCTTAAAAAGACAAATTTTTTCCTTCTCCTAAAAAGACATTGAGACCATATATTAAGCTTGAAAAAGGTTTAAAGAGCTGTTAAATATATGCCCTCATCATGGGTATGAAAATTGGCGTTTAGTTAGCTATTTCTACGAGAGACTCACAATTAGAGAGTGCCAATTTGTTGAGATGATGTGTAATAGGAAGTTCCTTCACAAAGATCCCGAGAAAGTCATAGAATTCCCTAATGACTTAGTAAAAAACTCCCATACATGAAGTAGACTAAGCGATATTGGAAACATAAATAGGTCATGATGTAGTAGAGTTTTCCATCTCATGAAAGAGGATAACCTTAAAACCTAGTTAGAGGTCTTAACTAAAGAATTAGAGGCCTTGAAAACCAAAGATAGAATGGTCACTCACATAGTTGCTAGGGTTGAGTCATATAATGTCTATTTTGTCTGTGAGGGATGCAACACTTAACTTAGAATTGCCCCACTTATAGTGAAATAAGATGGACATATGAGGAACAATGTAATGCCTTAAAGATGTAGAAAATGTTTTATTCACCCTTGTTTATGCTCAAAATGTAATGCGATTATCACAGCAGAGATTGAAGTGTCGATCCCACGAGGAAGCTTTTGGCAAAATAGGTTAGTGAAGTAAAATATTAAAGCAGTAGAAAATGAGAAAATTAATTAATTTGTTTAATTGGATAAGATAGAATTGTCTATGAATTGAGAAAAATGTCTTATGATAATTTAAGCAAGGCTTTGAGAGTCACAATTATCCTTTATAAATCTACTATACACTTTGATTCAATTTTTATAACACAATTAAAAGTTTCACATCCCAAACGATCAATCGAAAGATATGTAAAATATAGCACATTTGATAACATGTGTATTTGATGTAATTAAACTCTATGCAAACATTAACACAAATCATGTTCATTTATACAAGTTATCTAAGATCGACAATATATCATTTTGATAATATTACAGTAAAAGATCAACTTGAATATCAAACATTTATTGTCTTTACATGTTATCCAAGATCGACAATATATCAATTGACAATATTGCAGTAAAAGATTAACATATAAAACAATGCAACTAATAACACGTGTATTTGATGTGATTAAACTCTATGCAAACATTAACATAAATCATGTTCATTTATACAAGTTATCTAAGATCGACAATATATCATTTTGATAACACGTGTATTTGATGTGATTAAACTCTATGCAAACATTAATATAAATCATGTTCATTTATACAAGTTATCTAAGATCGACAATATATCATTTTGACAATATTACAGTAAAAGATCAACTTGAATATCAAACATTTATTCTCTTTACATATTATCTAAGATCGACAATATATCAATTGACAATATTGCAGTAAAAGATTAACATATAAAACAATGCAACCAATAACAATTATAATTCAACAAGAATCACATAAGAAAAGCATGACTAAATATATATGAGACATAAGAATTATAACCTCTGGATTATAGAAAATAAAATAGATAAGAGTTTAAGCACAACCAAACTTACAAACATTTGTAGCTCTTGATACTGAATCAAAGCATAGAAGTAGATTTATTACGCATAAAAGTTCATCTCTTAGCCTTGCCAAGAACTCTAACCTAGATTACAATGCATGTTAATGAGAAAAAAATAAGAGAGAATTATCTAATATTGAAAACGTCCTAAGAGTGTCCTTATATAGGCAATGAATTGAAATATGTCATGTGTGACATTCTTCAATAATTTTAGGCCAACAACTCATTTACCCATTTGCAGCATATCTTTGATAATGTAAATGACCAATGTAGCCTTTGTGGCTGACATGAAAGTTTTAGAATTTTGTCTCTTCTTTAAATAGGCATAAATGTCATGCAAATTGGAGGAGTATCCAATGAGATATGAGCAAAATTCCAAAGATACATCAGATTTCGGCTAACAACCCTTTTATCCACTTGCAATTGAATTTGGTCTATGATAACGGCTGATTTGGACTTTACCATCAACATAAGAGTTGTTGATAATTAAGTCAGTATTTCACAGTTACAGCTTCAAGAATTATACAAATTGAGTATGTATTTTATAAGATACGGTTCAAATACTTGAGTTGGGTCAAGCTGAGCCGAAGTTGTAGCCCGATTCTATTGTATCTTAATATTTGGCCCATAACATATTGGATTTGGCTTTTCAACTATTCTTCAAGTTTGTGTAAGATTGAGTTATGTTGTACCAGGGTCAAGAATGTCTTTATTTCCATTTCTACATTGAGAGTTATATCCATTTTACCTAAACCTGTGCAAATAACATTCATTAATCACAATTTAAAGAGAACACTTTATTTCAAGCTAAAAATACAAGAAAATGCTAAAATTAGTGACATTAAATGGTGACTGAATCTCTTAACAAATATACATTTTCATGTGTTCATCATAGCCCCCAACCAGCTTATTGCTAATCTCTAGCAATTCAAGCGTAAATAGAATATGCAAAACTACCTAAGCATTTCAAACAAAACGTCAGTTCAAGATCACTGTTGCTATTATAGTTTTTTCAATTATATCTTTCAAAAATTGTGTGTGTGTGAACTAAGCCATAGCCATCTTACCACAAACCACATTAGATATAGTCTTGAGAATTTCTCCTAGGTGTATGACTGTTTAAAAGGTTAGAATTTCTCTTATAAAGTTGGAAGACAATTAAGCACTCAAGAAAACGTCAATTTTAAAGACAAATATATAAACTAACATTGATTCAAAGATAGAAAAATCATTTGTTTAGAAATCAATTATTCTTAATATGCACCAGCTTTAGGACTTCAATTGTCTTGTAAGAATAATACCAATATAGCTTGGTGAGAAAACTGTCTTACAAAAAATTTTACCTTCTAAAATTGAATGAAGACTTTATTAAACTAAATTGATTCTTCTTCTTCTTTTGTTATATATATTGTATTTTGCTTTCTTTCTTTTTTTGAATTTTGTTTTTTTGGAAGAATACAAGGAAGTATTACAAAAGTTTCTCACCAAATTATATTATACACAAATACAACCAATTTATTCCGTAACTCAAATAATATCAATCTAAACAAAAATTAACTAATTCAAAGGATTAATGAAGGTTCATAAGCTGTTTTCTCAACCTTTCCACTCACTCACAAAAGATATGTGAGATTAGAAAAATATATACTTAAACATGAAAATTCTTTTGGTTATATAAATTGAATCATCTGTCTTACTACAAGGCTTAGCATTATGCCTAAAAATATTTTGGAAGTCATTTTTTAGTAACCTAAATAGAAACAGTGACTCAACCTAAGCAATTTTGAAATCATACCTAGGCAGAAAAGTAAATTCCTTTATACATGAATTACCAAGACTACGAGCAATAAACAACAATACATGAAAAATAAAACAACAACAAGTTAGTTAAAATGTGTTTCAAAGTTTAAAAATAAAACTTCTTACTTTGCCATTTTAATCAAGAGTATATATTAGCATCATCATTTTAGTTTACTCTTTACTTTTTTGTAATTGTTATTTGGAATGCAAAATATAACTTATGTCTACTATCCTCCCCCACAAACCAGATGAAATATTGTCCTCAATGTTTAAATAGAAAGAGATAAAGTATAGAAGACATTACCTGAGATGTCAGTTATTCAAAAGAAACAAACCTGAAAGACACTTAAGCAAATATAAACTAAAATAATGATGCAAATAAATAAATAAAACAAAGAAACATGATGCATTATTTAACCAAAAGATTTGAATTTAAGACATCTACATGAGTAGCCCTACTATTCATAAAATAAAGTTTGAAATTAAGACACATGTATTTACAGGTAGTTGTGATTGTAGTTCATATATTCCTCTGGTTTTACGTCCAGTAACAACTTAAACACCCTCTATAGGTCAGGGATAGGCTTCCCATCCAATTTTTTTTATAAATTGACAAACAAGGTCTTTTAGAGTCAGATTCCCGAGACTATACCATTGTTGTTCATTTTTGAATTTATTCCATAAAACGAGAAGTTCACGTTGCATGAGCCCACAGAGATGCGTCTCAAGAGTCAATAGGATATCATCCAAAGACTCCTTACTCAGTCCATCATTAATGAACTGAATTTTATCTTCTCGATTTCTAGATGTAAATCCTAAAGAACGAAAACTCTGGTTACAATTCCATCGAGCACATTTATGACAGACTTGTAACCTTTGCTCGTCGCCTTTTGGCATAAGAGCTTCTTCCAAGACTAGGCATAAAAGAAACAAAATCATTTGCAGACTCACCAGATAATCGAACCTTGGCTTCAATTAACCAACGAAGATCCACAAGAATATTTCTCAACATCAATAGCCTTAATCTTTCACATTGTGCTTTGTAAATCTTAAGTAGAGCATTTTGAGGCAATGAAGGAAAATGTTTTTTAAGATTGGCAAGAATGCAATCCATTTTGAAATAAGGAAAAGAGATGAATGCACAGTTTGAGGGACAGTTTTTAGGGAACTGAAAAACTGACTTTAATAGTCACGGAGTACCGTATCCGCCACTTGACCGGAAAATAAAATTACATTGAAGAAACAAAATAAAAAGAAGAAAATAAAGTAAAATAAAATGTGAAAGAAAATAAAAGCAAAAATAAAAAGTTAAAAGATAAAATATAGAGAAAATATAAAATATGGTACAGATAGATTGAACCTGATCAAGCATGATAGACAGGATCTACAAGAGGGATTTCATTTAAGTACATAGAGTGGTCTACCTTTTCCACATAGCTTTTCAGCCGCTATCCATTCACTTTGAAAGTTCGCCCATCAGTAGGGTCTTCGATTTCGACAGCACCATTAAAAAAAACGTGCCTCGAGAATCATAAAGATAGACCCGTTGATTTGGCTTAAAGTGTTTCCTTGAGATCTATTTTTCATAAGCTGCTTTTATTTTAGGTTTGTAAATTCTGGAGTTGTCATATGCGTCATTTCGTAACTCTTCTATTTCTGACAATTGTAACTTTCTCTGGAGACCTGCAGTATTTAAATCAAAGCTAAGAGCTTTGATAGCCCAATAAGCTTTATGCTCTATCTCAACAAGTAAATGACAAGCTTTCCCATAAACAGGCTGGTATGGAGACATTCCTAAGATGGTTTTGTATGCAGTGCGATATGCCTATAATGCATCAGAAAGACGTAAAAACTAATCTTTGAGATTCGGGTTAACTGTCTTTTCCAAAATCTGTTTAACCTCTCTATTTGCTAGCTCGGCTTGTTCATTTATTTGTAGATGGTATGCAGTGGAAACTTTGTGAAGAACACCATACATGCGCATCAAAGTTTCAAAAGAATGGTTACAGAAATGTGTTCCTTAGTCACTAATGATGACACGTGGTGTCTCGAGGTTTGATGATTTTGGTTTCTCCCTCTCTCGTGGCAACTCTTTAATGCCTGGCTTCCAAAATTGTATCCCTTTATCTCATGAATCAAAAATACTAAACACATCAGTTGTTTCATCAGGATAACACAATTCTTCAAAATTAAAATTAATGAGATTTTTTAAAGAATCAGAGCCATGATTTTTATAAGCTTCCTCCGCTACAAGTGTGTCTATCATATACGAATGATAGCATTCGTCTTCTTCTCGTGGTTGCTTGTCAATATGAAAAATATTCACCTCAAGAGTCATATTCCCAAAAGGTAATTTCATTTGACCATTTCTACAATTAATAAGAGCGTTAGCAGTGGCAAAAAAAGGTCTTCCCAAAATAAGAGGGATTTTTGACTTAATGTTAACAATAGAATGAGTATTAAGAAAATCAACAAGGTAGTAAAATTTATCAATTTGCAATAAAACATCTTCTACTATTCCCCGTGGTTTCTTGATTGATCGGTCAGCTAATTGTAGGACTACAGATGTAGGTTTAATCTCACCAAGTCCTAATTGCAAGTAAATAGAATAAGACATTAAATTTACACTTGCTCCTAAGTCCAACAAAGTTTGACTAAACTCATGTATCCCAATTTGACAGGAGATTATGGGACATCCTGGGTCTTTATACTTGGGTAGTGTCTTTTGTTTAATCACTGCATTTACCTGTTATGCCAAAAATGCAGTTTTCTTGACATGGTATTTTCTTTTAATAGTGCATAGATCCTTGATGACCTTGGCATAAGTTAGAATCTGCTTAATCAAATGCAACAAAGGAAGATTAATCTTAACTTGTTTCAAATGTTCCAAAATCTCACCTTGAATTTTTGAATTTTTTTCAACCGATCGAAGAGCTTGAGAAAAAGGCACTGGGATAGAAGTAGGCTCACTTGCAATCTTACTACTTCGAGTAGTAATGGCATTGACTTCTTTGAGATTTTAAGCATCAGAAATAGAAGTTTGTGCCATGAATTGTCCTTTTGGATTGGATTGAGGTTGAGATGGAAACTTACCTTGCTCTTGTACAGTTAAGGCACTAGTCAGCTTTCTGATTTAACTCTTGATTTTCTTATTTTCATCCACCACCTGTGCAAGAATTGTTTCAAATTTTTTATTAGTCTTACTTTGTGCCTCCATAAATTCGTGTAATGTATCCTCTAAAGGACTCCTAGTTGATCGTACATTATATTGAGATACAACATAAGACTTGGGTGCTTGTTGTTCTTGTTTCCAATGGCTGTTGGCTTGTTGGTCAGATTTCCAACTAACGTTTGGGTGGTTTCTCCAGCTAAGATTATAGGTTTTATAGTATGTAGAATAAGGCTTCTTATACATCCCTAAGGCATTGCATTATTCCTCATATATCCCTTTCATCTCACTATAAGTGGGGCAATCCTGAGCTAAGTGTTCCATTCCTCCACAGATAAAACAGACATTGTGTGACTCAACCTTAACAACCATGTGGGTGACCCTTCTATCTTTGATTTCAAGGCCTCTAATTCCCCAGTTAAGATTTCTAACTGAGCTTTAAGGCTATCCTCTTCCCTAAGATGGAAAACTCCACTAGGTCGTGACCTATTTGTGCTTTCAGTAATGCTAGGTTCAGTCTATGTATGAGCTTTTTAAGCTAAGTCATTAAGGAATTCTATGGCTTCATCAGGATCTTTGTGAAGGAACTCCCCATTACATATCATCTCAACAAATTGGCGCTCTCTAATTATGAGTCCCTCATAAAAATAACTAATCAAACGCCAATTTTCATACCCATGGCGAGGGCACAAATTTAGCAAATCTTTAAACATTTTCCATGCTTGATATAAGGTTTCACTATTTTTTTGGGAGAATGCCGAAATTTATTTTTTCAGGCCATTAGTTTTGTATTGTGGGAAGTATTTATTAAAAAATGCTTGGGTCATTTCTGCCAAAGTTCTTATAGACCTCGGCCTCAAAGAGTATAGCCAACTCTTTGCTTTTTCTTTCAAAGAAAAAGGGAAAATTTTAAGCCTAACAGTGTCTATGACTTTAGGTTGGCTATGGAATGTGACAATTACCTCTTCAAATTTCCTAACATGTACATAAGGATTTTCACTATCTAGACCATGAAAAGTGGGCAGAAGTTGTATCATTCCAGGTTTAAAATCCAAATATGGTGTGTTAGGTGAAAATATAATGCATGATGATGTGGCTGTGTGAGTAGGATGCAAGTAATCTTTTAGAGTCCTAGCGGAGTTTTCCTTGTGTTGGCTTATTGAGTTAGAATTATAAGATGAACTAGATGATGAATTTTCTTCCCTTACAAATTTTAGGGGTGGTTCTAGTTCTAGTTCTCTCACAAATCTTTCTCATTTGTCTCTAAGTCGATGTATACATCCTAACAAATTTTTTTTTTGTTTACTCTTTTTTTTTCTTTTTTTTTTATGAAAGAATGCTCAAGAAAAATTAATAAGTGAAATAAAACACAACAAGAAATAAAAATGAGTTAGGTGGTAAGACCAATCATAAAATATAAATACAATAAATGAACAAAATATAATAAACTATAAAGTATGAAAAAAAAAGTACAATAAATAAAAAAACAAAGTACAATAAGTAAATAAAAGAAAAACAAGTGCAATAAATAAAGAAAAATAAAATGCTAAGTATAATAAATAAAAAAAGTACAATAAGTAAATAAATAAAAAGTTAGGCGGTAGAACCAGCTATTAAAATAAAAGAAAAATATAAAATATTAACTAAAGAAAATAAAGAGCAATAAATAAATAAAAAAATAAAAATAAAGTACAATAAATAAAAACGTGCAATAAATAAAAGTACAATAAATAAATAAAAAAATAACGTGCAATAAATAATTAAAAATAAATAAATAAAAAAGTGCAATAAATAAATAAATAAAAGTACAATAAATAAATAAAGGAAAATAACGTGCAATAAAAAAATAAAAGAAAATAAAAATAAAGTACAATAAATAAATAAATGCAATAAAAAAATAAAAGAAAATAAAGGGTAATAAATAAATAAAATACAATAAATAAATAAAGTGTAATAAAAAAAAATTAACTAAATTAGACAGTAGAACCAGCCATTAAAATGAAATAAAATATGGCAAATTAACTAAAAAAAGATAAAGAACAATAATAAATAAAAGAAAATAAGGTGCAAAATACAACAAATAAATAAAAGAAAATAAAGTGCAAAGTACAATAAATAAATAAAAGAAAATGAACTAAGTTAGGCGGTAAAATCAGTCATTAAAATAATATAAAATATAACAAATTAACTAAAGAAAACAAAACATAAATAAATTAGGTGGTTGAACCAACAATGAACAATAAAATGATTTACAATAAGGAAATAAAGCTAAGATATTACAATGAAAAGAAAATGTACAAAGTTACCGCTTTAGCATTTATAAATGCAACCGTCTTTTGCTTAGTGTACCTCCCCGGCAACGGCGCCAAATTTTATTTACGCTCAAAATGTAATGCGGCTATCGTAGTATAAATTGAGGTGTCGATCCCACGAGGAAGTCTTTGGCAAAATAGGTTGGTGAAGTAAACTATTAAAGCAGTAGTAAATGAGAAAATTAATTAATTGGTTTAAGTGGATGAGATAGAATTGTCTATGAATTGAGAAAAATGTGTTATGATAATTTAAGCAAGGCTTCGAGAGTCACAATTATACTTTATAAATATACTCTACACTTTAATTCAATGTTTATAACACAATTGAAAGTTTCACATCCCAAACAATCAATCGAAAGATATGTAAAATATAGCACATTTGATAACACGTGTATTTGATGTGATTAGACTCTTTGCAAACATTAACACAAATCATGTTCATTTATACAAGTTATCTAAGATCGACAATATATCATTTTGATAATATTGCAATAATAAATCAACTTAAATATCAAACATTTATTGTCTTTACATGTTATCCAAGATCGACAATATATTAATTGACAATATTGCAATAAAAGATTAACATATAAAACAATGCAACTAATAATAATTATAATTCAACAAGAATCACATAAGAAAAGTATGACTGAACATATATGAGACATGAGAATTATAACCTCTGGATTATAGAAAATAAAACAGATAAGAGTTTAAGCACAACCAAACTTACAAACATTTGTAGCTCTTGACACCGAATCAAAGCATAGAAGTAGATTTATTAAATATAAAAGTTCATCTCTTAGCCTTGCCAAGAACTCTAGCCTAGATTACAATGCATGTTAATGAGAGAAAAATAAGAGAGAATTATCTAATATTGAAAATGTCCTAAGAGTGTCCTTATATAGGCAATGAATGGAAATATGTTATGTGCGACATCAATCTTCAATAATTTTAGACCAACAACTCGTTTACCCATTTGCAGCACATTTTTGATAATATAAATGACCGATGTAGCCTTTATAGCCAACATGAAAGTTTTATAATTTTGTCTCTTCTTTAAATAGGCACAAATCTCATGCCAATTGGAGGAGTATCCAATGAGATATGAGCAAAACTCCAAAGATACATCAAATTTCGGCTAACAACCCTTTTACCCACTTGCAATTGAATTTGGTCTATGATAACGGCTGATTTGGACTTTACCATCAACATAAGAGTTGTTGATAATTAAGTTAGTATTTCACAGCTTCAAGAATTATACCAATTGAGTACGTATTTGTAAGATATGGTCCAAATACGTGAGTTGGGTTAAGTTAAGCTGAAGTTGTAGCCTAATTCTATTGTATCACAATTGTTGGCCCATAACATGTTGGATTTGGCTTTTTAACTATTCTTTAAGTTTGTGTAAGATTGAGTCATGTTGCACCAAGTTTAAGAATTTCTTCATTTCGATTTCAACAGTGAGAGTTATGTCCATTTTTCCTAAACCTGTGCAAATAACATTCATTAATCATAATTTAAGGAGAACACTTTATTTCAAGCTAAAAATACAAGAAAATGCTAAAATTAGTGACATTAAATGGTGACTGAATCTCTTAACAAATATGCATTTTTATGTGTTCATTAACCCTACTCTAAACCTATAATCCTAGCTAGAGAAACCACTTAAACTTTAATTGGAAATCTAACTAACAAGCCAACAACCATTGGAAACAAGAAAAACTAGCACCCAAGTCTTATGCTGCACCTCAATATAATGCATGACCAATGACACGTTTAGAATATAGGAGTTTATTTCCAAGTACGGGATTGTCAAAATAATAAATAACCCGGTGATAATGGGGTTAATTCACAGGCAAGTGAAATTAAAATTACAAACTATAAATACTCTAAAGAAAAATAAACAATATAAGATATTTGCAAATAATAATTCAAATAACCAATTAAAATGAATGTTAAGGTTAGGAAGATCTACTCTTGGCATTTGAAATAAGAATATATTCAAGTCTTTTTATAACACAATTGGAATCCTCACACAAAAGAGGTTCCAATCGAAAGATATAACAATGAAACTTCATCACCATTTATATATTAACTTTTATTTATTTCTTTCAATTATTATACACCAAATCTTATAAATGGGTTCAAGTATTTATTATGCCAATCTTTATATTTGAAAAAAATAAATCAAGACTCTCACTTTATAAGAAAGGGTATCTATGCCAAATCTTGTAAATTATTTTAAGAATTTACTGTACCAACTCTAAAAATTGTCTATAATAAATCAAGATACACCATTTTATAAGAAAGGATATTAATATTGCAAACAAAATAAATACATTATATATAAATTTGCATAACTTAAGAATAAAATATTAAATTCATGAATAAGAGTTAAGTATATCTTATTACCTTACCAAACGTTTCACCTTTTCACCTTAGTAAAAATAAAATTACTTAGACATAATAAAACTAAAGAAAAAGAAAAGAGATAGAATAAAAGATAACATGACTTTAGAATGGTACATACGATATAAATATTACAAATAGATAATATAAAAGATAAGTGTTTTGAGATAAAATCTAGCTCTCTAATTATATGCTTTGGGCATAAACAAGTCACATATTTATAAAGAAAAAATTGGACAAATCAAAACAAATGAAGAGGGAACCACTAAAATCATAGAAGTCAAGAAGTGTGGCAACTAATTTATATTGATTATCATTAATGCATCCAATTGACTATCAAATTTGGAATTGATTTGATTAGACTTAGCTTCAACTCAATATAAGTCTCTTATATTTCTAAATTTAGTTGTCTCATACATATTAGATACGTATTTCTATAGTTATGGGCCAAATACTAATGACTATTCAGACTGGGCTTGGACTGCAAATCAGTTATATTCTAGACCATTTTACCCTCCAAAAGCTTGAATTTTAAATGCCTTATGAACTACAATATGTTAGATTATTAAGCAGCTTTTAACAAGATCAAGAATTACTCCAATTGGATTACTAGGTAGAAAGTTATACATATTTTACTAAACCTACCACAAAACAGTTAAAAGCTAATTAGGTACAATATTATAAACAAACTTAAGTTAGAGGGGATAAAGACATTAATAATACAAACCAATGATATAAAACCCTTAATAAATGTGTAATTTTAATTGTTCATCACACCTCCAACTAGCTTATTGCTAGTCCCTAGCAAATCAAGCATAAATAAAATTTAAACACTACCTAAGTATTTCAAACAAAATGTCAGTTCAAGATTACAATTGCTATTAAGGTTATTTCAATCATAAATTTCAAAATTGTGTTTGTATGAATTAAGCCGAAGTTTTCTTACCACAAACCACAACATATATAGCCTTAAAAAAAATTTCAAGTAAAAGCCTCAACTCCATATCCTCACAGGTGAATAACTATTTAACGAGTTAAGATTTAACTAATGGAGTTGAAAAATAGATAATCGCTCAAGAAAATGTTACATTTAAGGACAGACAGACAAACTAACATTGATCTAAAGATAGAAAAATTAAATGTTTAGAGTCAAAACATTCTTGCCAAATGCCAGCTTCAAGGCTTTAACTATTTTATACGAATATTACGAATAGAGAGTCCGGTGATAAAATTGCAATAACTTTTATCTTCTAAAATTGAATGAATACTATATTGAACTGAATTGACTACTTTTCTTTTTTGAAAAACATATGGAATCATTACAAAAAAGAGCAATTTCGCACCATAATACTTTTCCACACTTTTATTTTTAATCATCCTTTAGCTAAGCAACCAAATCATTTCTTATCCTAAATAATGTCATTACAAACAAAAATTAACCATTTTAAAAGATCAATGAAAGTTCATAAGTTGTTATCTCAAACCTCTCCACTTGCTCACAAAAGATGTGTGAGTTTAGAAAAGAATATGCATACTTAAACATGAAACATTTCTTGGCTATATATATTGAATCATTCATCTTACCGCAAGGCTTAGTATTGTGCTTAAGAAATAATTTCAGAAGTTATACTTTAGTAACCTAGATAGAAAAAGTGATTTAAACTAAACAATTTTGAAATCATACCTTAATAATAAAGCAAACTTATTTATGCAAGAGTTACCAAAAACTTAAGAACCAAATAAATATACATAAAATGCATTAAAAATAAATCAATTAGAATGTGTTTCAAAAGTTTAGTAATGTATTCTTTACTCTGCCATTCTAAAACTAGAATTCATAAATGATCCTTTTACTAGTGCTATTCATGATGAATTTTTTTTTAGAGAACAAAATGCTAGAATAAAAGATTAACACTAACATTTAATATTTCAACTACCTCCCCTTCTAACAAATTAAGATATTGTTCTCAATGTCAAAATATAAAAAGAGCCAAGTATAGAAGATATAACCTGAAACATATTTTATTGCAAATAAAACCTACAACAAAATAAAATAAGCCACACAAAATGCTTAAAAATACATAAAAGTAAATAGATTACAGTATACCAATTTATCTGATGCATTATTGGATCAGATAAAGGTATAAAAACTGTGTAATTTATCGAGTAACTGATCAACAGTTGAAGCAAAAATGAGGATCTGTCGTGCTGCAGATGAGACAAATTATTTTTCTATCGCATAGTTATGAAAAGATAACAACACATTATAAAAATTATCAAAATTTAATAAACCAATGGATTTTTGGTGGATTTGCAATTTTGTCCATGAGACAATTTAAAAATTTTCCTCCAAAGTTCTCAAACTTCTAGGTAAAGCTATGAAGGCATCAGTATTTTAAAGTATAAGAGACATTAGCTCATGCATTGACGATACCTATAACTCATCCTCAATTAATTTGTTTTTACAATATTCCTAACAGCTAGAGCTTTTTGTATTATACCCAAAACTTGACTGCAATTATTTTGTGCAGCTGTTGCCACATATCCCATTAATCCACGACTACCTCCCCCATATACTAATTGAATTTTTTTCTTAGCTAAAACCTTATCACTGAGTTTTACTGCTTTTACAAACTCTCTAGTTTTTTTAGGGCTGAATCTACAAAAGACACAAATTTATGTGAATTTACGAGTTGATGTTCCTTTCATTATTACACTCACCCTCTCCCTTGACTGATTTTGAGTTGGTATGAAGATGCATAAATAATGCAATGTATTTATATTTATAGAGCCAAAAAATATTGTAAAATATAGTTATATGGGTAGTTGGTCGTTAATGGATATAATTTACGATTTTAATGCAAAAATTTTAAAATTGACTATGGGTGATTGGTTGTTGTTATAGAAGACATTTTGGTTGAAATGAAATATTTAAAAATAATAGATACAGTAAATATGTACAAGTAGTTATGATTGTGGCTCATATCTTCTCCTAGTTTTACATCAAGAAATGGCTAAAACGCCCTCTATGGGTCGGGGATAGGCTTTCCATCTAATTTTTTTATAAATTCAGATTCACAATATTGTACCACTCATGTTCCATTAGGAATGTATCCCTTAATTCACGAATTGCAATATGCATATATCCGCTAGGACCCGTCTCAAGAGTTGATAAGATATCATCAAAAGACTCATTCTCAGGTCATCCTTAATGAACCTAATTTTATCTTCGCAATTTATAGACATTATTCCTAATGTGGGGCAATGTGTGTTGTAAGTCATGTGTACACACTTGTGACAAACACTTAATCTTTTTGCTCTTCACTTTTTTTACAAATTCATTAGAATGTCATCCTTTTTTTAGAAAGGAGAATAAGAGAAGGTATTAGTAATTATGAGAAATTGAAAAAACTGATTTGAAATGTCACGGAGTATCGTTATCCGCCACTTAACCGGGGTGCAAAATAAAACTTTAACAAAAATACTAAATTAACTTGCAAGTATGAAAAAAAAAATAAAGTTAGAAGAAGAATAAATATATGTAAATATGTAAAACAAAGATTAATTGGTCTCATAAAAAAGGGTCAGACAAAAACACAAATTCTTCATGAAAAACTTAGTTTTCTAGAAACTGCTTGAGTCTTTACCCATTTACCTTAAACACATTACCATTCTAGTCTTTCAATGTAAATTATTGCATAAGGGTACACATGTTTCATAATGAAAGGGCCACTCTATATTGGTCTTAATTTTTCAAGAAATATGTGAAGTCGAAAATTATAAAGCAAAACTTTCTGACTAACATCAAATATTTTTCTTTGAATTTTTTTATCATGAAAAGCTTTTAGCTTTATGAATTTTTGAATTCTCATATGCATCATTTCTCAATTCTTTAAGTTCATTTATTTGTAACTTACGTATCTGTCCAGCAGAATCAAGATTTGTGTTGAAATTTTTGATGGCCCAGTAGCCTTTATGCTCAAGTTCCACAAGTAAGTGATAAGGTTTTCCATAAAATATCTTATAAGGAGACATATCTAATAAAGTTTTAAAAGCAGATATAAAAGCCCAAAGTGCATCATTAAGTCTTAAAGACCAATCTTTGCGATTTGGGTTTACAGTTGTTTTCAAAATTTATTTTACCTCCCTATTTTCTAGTTCAACTTGTCCACTGTTGTGATCATGATAAGGTGTATCAGTTTTATGAGTAATACCATATTTTTTTCATTAATATTTCAAATGGCCTATTACAAAAGTGCTTAACCCTATCACGTATAATAGCTCGAAGGATTCCAAATCGACTCAAGATATTTTCTTTCAAAAGTTTCATGAATATTTTATGGTCATAATTTCAACATGAAATAGTCTCAATCCATTTTGAGGCATAATCTCCGAATTGGAATCACCCATTCGAGATTATGTGTGACGCAAGTAATTATACTATAGGACCAGTTCTTGGGCAACGAATGGAGGGGAAACCCTTTGTTGTCTATTATGTTAGTAAGACTTTGAAAAATGCTAAAATGACTCAACTATTGAAAAAGAACTATCAGTTTTTGTTTTTACCTTAGATAAATTATGTTCTTATTTGATTGGTTCACCTATTATTATTTTTACTGACTATGCAAACTTTAAGTACATTCTTTATAAAAAGGATGCTAAAGCTTGTTTAATTAAGTAGATTATTCTTTTGTAAGAATTTGATCTAACCATTAAAGATAAGAAAGGTGTTAAAAATTTTATCGAGGATCATTTATCTTGCCCTGAGTTCAATGACTCCACTGATGTTCCACTCATTTGAGATGATTTCCCTGATGAACATCTTTTCACTATAAGTTAAATACCTTAGTATGCACATATCATAAATTATTTGGTTTGTGTAGAAGTTCCATTTAACTGAAGTACATAAGTTAAGCGTAAGTTCTTAGTTGATGTATGTAATTTTTATTGGGATTATCCTTATCTTTTTAAATACTACCTTGACCAAATTATAAGACATTGGATTCCTGAAGGTAAGGTTTCTAGTGTCATAAATTTTTGTCATATTGCTACTTGTGGTGGTCATTTTCTATAATAAAGATAGCCGCAAAAAATTTACTGTATCTCGAAGACATTAATAATTTTTTTCATTCCTGTGAAAGATGTCAAAAGTTAGGTAGTGTATCTTGAAGACATATGATGCCTCTTAACCCTATTCTTGTTATCAAAATATTTGATTGTGAGGGTATCAATTTTTTGGGCCTTTTTTCCTTATCTTTTGGCTACCTTTATATACTTCTAATTATTGACTATGTATCAAAATGGATAGAGGCTGTAGCTTATCATACTAATGATAACACAACTATTGTAAAGTTCTTGAAAGAAAATTTGTTATCTAGGTATAGTCCACCACGTTTCATCATTAGTGACCAAAGAACATATTTCTATAACCATTCTTTAAAGCTTTGATGCGCTAGTATGATGTTCTTCATAAATTTTTCACTATATACCATCCACAAACAAATGGATAAGCCTAGCTAGAAAATAGAAAAGTTAAACAGATTTTAAAAAAGACGGTTTACCCGAATTGTAAAGATTGGTCTCTGCACCTTTCTGATGCATTATGAGCATATCGCACTGCACATAAAACCATTTTAGGAATGTTTCTATACTGACTTGTCTATTGAAAATCTTTCTATTTACCTGTTGAGCTAGTACAAAAAGCTTACTAGGCTGTCAAAGCCCTTAACTTTGATTTAAGCGTTGTAAGTCTTCAAAGAAAGTTACAATTATCAGAAATAAAAGAGCTATAAAATGATGCATATGACAACTCTGTGATTTACAAAGCTAAGATGAAAGCGGCTCATGATAAATAGATCTCAAGGAAACATTTTGAACCAAATCAACGGGTTTATCTTTATGATTCTCAATTGTATTTACACCATGAAAAGTTTTTCCCAATGGTGTTGTCAAAATTGAGGATCCCGTAGATGGGTGAATTTTCAAAGTGAATGGACAGCAGTTGAAAAGCTATGTGAACAAGATAGATCACTCTATGTACGTAGACGAGATCCTTATTGTTGATCCTGCCTATCATGCTTGATCAGGTTCAATCTTTGTGTACCATATTTTAGATTTTGTACATATTTTATGTTGTTATTTTTTTATTTTTTCTTGCTTTTATTTTCTTCTATAGTTTTTACTCTTCTGTGTGATTTTATTTCCCGGTCAAGTGGCGGAATGGATACTCCGTAGCTATTAAAGTCAGTTTCTCAGTTCCCTAAAAACTATCCCCCAAACTGTGTATTCACCCATTCTATTTTTATCCTTCTTTCAAAATGAATATCATTCTTGGCAACCTTTAAAAGCATTTTCCTTCACTGCCTCAAAATGCTCTACTTGAGATTTACAAAGCATGGTGTGAAAGAGTAAGATTATTAATGTTGAGGAATATCCCTGTGGATATTCGTTGGTTAATCGAAGCCAATGTTCAATTATCTGGTGAGTCTATAAATGATTTTGTTTCTTTTTATGCCTAGTTTTGGAAGAAGCTCTTATGCTAAAAGGCAAAGAGCAAACAGGTTACAAGTCTGTCATAAATGTGCTCGATGAAATTGTAACTGGAGTTGTCGTTCTTTGGGATTTGCATCTAGAAATCGAAGAGATAAAACTTAGTTCATTAAAGATGGATTAAGTAAGGAGTCTTTTGATGATATTCTAGTGACTCTTTGGATGGATCCTTATGGGCTCATACAACGTGATCTTTTAGATTTATAGAATAAATTCAAAAATGAACATCAACGATATAGTCTTAGGAATCTCACTCTAAAAGACCCTATTTGCCAATTTATAAAAAAAATTGGATAGGAAGCCTATCCCCTACCATACTGGACGTAAAACCAAAGAAATATGTGAGTTATAATCATAACTACCTATACATATGCATACATCTTAATTTTAAACCTTTGTTAAAAGAACAGTAAGGCTACTTATATAGATATCTTAAATTCAAATCTTTTAGTTGAATAATGCGTATGTGTCGTTATCTTTGTATTTTTGTATATTATTTTCAAATCTCTTATGACAACTATCGGGCTCCCAAATCGATATTATCATTTAGTACTATATAAATACAACAGCTTATTTTCTTGAGATAAAGATAAGTGTACATATAGAGGGAACCTCAGTTCAACGATTCTGAAATATGTGTATTTTGTGGATATAGTCCTGGGAAAAATAAAGTGTTTGTTGAGCCAACAAACAATCTAAAAAAAGTATTAGCTGTAAGAAAAATGCATTTAATATATAGAGGGTGTAGCCTTGGGTTAATGGGTGTGTGTCAATAGCTTGACATTTAGGAGGAAGTCAAGTTTTAGGTATTATTCCTATAACTTTAGTCATGGAAAACCTAACTGGGAAAACAATAGGGGAAGAATTATAAGTGTCATCTATGTATGAACGTATAGCTAGAATGCTTTACTATACAGACGCTGGTATTACTTTACTAGGTGGTTTTGGTACCTTAGAAGAAAATTTTCAAATTCCCTCTTGGACCTAACTGAATATCCATCGAAAACTCATCGGTTTGTTGAATGCTAATAAATATTTTAATTGCTTATTTTATTTTCTTGATAAAGCTATAGAACAAAATTTTATTTCACATTCGCAGTGACAAATCTTTATTTCTGCTACTAGTGCGGAAGAATTGATTGACAAATTACAGGCAGTTACCTACAATCCTGACCCAGCAACAACTCAGATAGATTGGTCAATGGGCCATAACAAGTGAAAACTAGATCTAGCACTTCATTTGTAAATCTTTCTTGCTTTTTGGTTTATTAGTGTAATTATTTTAGTTTATATTTGCTTAAGTGTCTTCAAAGTTTGTTTTTTTGTTAAATAACTAATATTTTAGGTAATATCTCATATACTTTTTCTTTTTCTATTTAAACACTAAGGATAATGTTTCACAGGTTTAGTAAAATGGACATACTTCCAATGTAAAAATTATCTCAATCTTACACAAATGTAAAGAATAGTTAAAAAGCCAAATCCAATATTTTATGGGCCAAAATTAGGATACAACAAAATTAGATAATAACTTTCGCTCAACTTGACCCACCTCACCTATTTGGATTGTATTTCACAAAACACATACGTAATCAGTATTATTCTGAAAGCTAGGAAATACTAACTCAATTATCTACAACTCTTAAGTTGATAGCAACCAAAGCTATCGTTGTCATACACCAAATTGTATTGCAATTTGGTAAAAGGGTTATTGGCAGAAATCTTATGTATCTTTGGTATTTTGTCTATATCTCAATGGATACTCATCCAAATTGCATGAACCTATTATCTATGGAAAGTAGAGATAAATCTACAACTTTCATGTTGACCAAAAAGGCTACATCAATCATTTACATTGTCAGAAAGGTGTAGTAATCAGGTAAAAGAGTGGGTGGCCTAAATTATTGAAGATTGAAGTCACACTAAACATGTTTCCATTCATTGCCTATATAAGAACACCCTTAGGATACATGAAACCTGTAATCTAGGCTAAAGTTTCCAACATTTCATGTTTACATTTTTTTCATTCTTTACAATTCTCTCAAATTCTTTTCCTTTAACATTCATAAGAATAAATTGTAAGCTAGGTTATAGTTCTTGGCAATGCTAGAGATGAATTTCTATATGTAATAAATCTACTTCTAGACTTGATTCTTTGTTAAGAGCTATAATCTTGTAAGTTTGTTTATGCCTAAACTCTTATCTATTACTTTTCTACAATCTAGAGATTATAATTCTCTTGTTTCATATATTTTTGGTCATACTTTCTTTTCGTGATTCATATGTCAAGTTATAATTGTTACTAGTTACATCATCTTACAAGTTAATCTTTTACTGCAATATTGTCATAATGATTTGTTGTCGATCTTAGATAACTTGTATAGATAATCATGGCTTGTGATAATGTTTATAAAGAGTTTAGTCATGTCAAATACATTTATTATTAAATGTGCAGTATTATATATATATATATCTTCCGATTGATTGTTTGGGATATGAAACTTTCAATTGCGTTATAAATATTGAATCAAAGTTTAGAATAGATTTATGAAATATATTAGTGACTCTCGAAGCCTTGCTCACATTATTATAATTTTTTTCCTTAATTCATATTTAATTTTACCTTCTCCATATCAATCTCACATTTAATCTTCTTATTTATTATTGTTTTAATATTTTTATTTTGTTAAACTATTTTTTTTGAAAGCTTCCTCGTGGGATCAACACCTCAATCTATATTGTGATAACTATATTACATTTTGAGCATAAATAGGCTGCCAAAGATTTTATGAAAAAAAGCAGTGTATAGTACTATTTATTTAATAAATAGATGTCCCACAAAGGTACTTTAAAATCAAACACCCATTGAAGCATGATGTGGAAGGAAACCATTGACAAGGCATTTGAAAGAATTTGGTTGTGTTTGCTATGCATAAATTCCAAAAGAAAAGAGACATAAACTTGATGATGCTAGTAACAAGTGTATTTTTCTAGACTATAGGTCTTAATCCAAAAGCTAGTGGATTTATAATTTGAAGAACAACAAGATGTTACAAGCTGTGATATATTATTTGATGAAAACGCAGCATGGAATTGGGAGCATGGTAAAGTTGAAAATAAGACTATTCTTGTAGAAGATATTATCATAAATGGCAATGAAGAAAAGGAAAATTCACCTTAATCCTCCCTACCATCAACCAAATCATAAATAGAAAGTAAGTCCCTAAGCAACGTGTAGGCGTCGCGGTGCCCGATGCAAAAAAGTTATTTCCCATTTTGTTTTGTCTTCCACTTGTTCCAGAACTCCCTAAAATGACTCACACACATTTAGGGTTAACCTAGGTCATCCTAAAGCCTATATAAAGCCCCATTTTTTTGCTTATAAACATATCTTGATGATTATAGCATTTTTTGTGATTCTTAGTGAGAGAAACTCCTAGTTTGCAAGAGAGAGTGAGTTCTTTCTTATATAAGGTATATTTTATGAGTGCCTTGTGATTCAATAATAAGAGAGTGTAATCTTGATCTGCAGTGGACGTAGGCAAGTTGCCGAGCCACATAAATACTTTGTGTTGTTCTTATACTTTCTCTCTCTAGATTTCTTAATTGCTTGGATTGCACTTTATATATTTTGGGTTTATTGATTGTTTAATTACTTCCGCTTCGACATCATAAATAACAAGGTTATTCTTACTTTTATAGATGACATATACTTAACCAAATAGTAAATCGTAATTATTAAAAAATATATAAATCTTATGAATAATTAATCTAGAGTTGTACTAAAATTATGACTCGAATATTTTTAAAAACCTACCAAAATTCAAATATTATTTAAGAATTTCTAAAATAATTATCCTAATTTCTATTCTATATCATTCACAAATTTCGATTAACATGAGAAAGGCCTTTGATAAATCAATTGCTGGTGAAGTAGAGGATGTGGCTATATTTTCAACTAATGTTGCCTATGGTATTTACATGGTAGTTTCTAGCTTTAGAGGATATCCACTTCAAAGGTATACGACGAGGCTGAGTACTTAATTTTTGGTGTTATCTTTTTATGTGCGTCTATTTTTCCATTTTAAATAGACTGTTAAAAGTCACAACACTAAACTTAAAATAAATCCAAATTTATAAGCCCAAAATCTTGAAATTTCCAAAGTACGTGAAGATATTTTGAGTAGTTAATTAAGAAGATAAGTATTAAAATTTTGTATGGTTAAGAAATTTTTAGAATAGTTTATTGTTTAGGCATCAAGTGTTAAGAGTTGGTAAAGAGTTGGGTAAAAATAATAAGCTTACAAGGAGTGTGTGAGTGTAGAGTGTTGTAAGTGAGAAAGAGTAATACTTTCTAAAGTTTCTATTGTAAGTTCTATGTTTAGTGTATAAGAATGTCAATAAAAATGTTCTATTTATGCTTAATTGTGTTCAATAATTGGTATTAAAGCCAAGTTATTTGAGTAGTAGGATTACGATACCATTACTCTTTTAGTATCAGAGTTTAATGTAATTATATGAATGGTGAATGTCTAGGAAAGTTCTGTCAAAGGGGATAACATTACCTAAGAAGCCTGAATTTTAAGTCGGACTATTATAACCCCTTCAATCTTTCCCTAGAACTTTCTTGGTGTACAATTCATATAAGCAGAAACATAGGCATTATTACTTTTGTGCTAGTTATAGCGCTGCTAAGAGTAACAATGAGACAGTCAAAGATTGATCTTAGAAGAGCTACACTTAAGTTGTAAAGAGTTTAGAACTCGGCAAGCTTATAGTTTGAGATCAAACTTGTCCTGTATTATTAAAGTCTTCCAACAAGGCCAAAATCTTTGGGAGGTTGTTGGCGAGAATGATATCAAGCAACCAACAGACAAATACATTTTGAAGAAGTGGAAGGTGAAAGCTGGTAAAGCCATGTTTTCCATTAAAATCACAATTGAATAAGAAATATTATAGCACATAAAGAAAGCAAAGACATCAAACAAAGCGTGGGATATTTTTACATCACTCTTCTTAAAAAAAAATAACACGTGACTACAACTTCTTGAGAATGGCCTATTATCAATTGCAAAATGCTATATGATGATAAACCAGTAATTCACAAAGGTAAAGTTCTTGTTCAATAAAATATTTTAATTAGATCTTGCTGGTGCTATTGCTAAATCAAGGATGAAAATAACTATCATCCATGGTTTGAGGCTTAAGTATAGAAGTTTTGTTACTATTATATAAGGCTGGCTAACCCAACCATCTTTTGTTCAAGTTGAAAATTTGCTTGCTGATAAAGAAGCAATTTCTAAGTAAATTGGTGAGGTCTCATTAAAAGAAGACGAAGAAGTAATCTACATCAATAAAGAAATTGTCGATTTAAATGACAAACTGGTGGAAGGTATAAAAGAGATGATGACAAGATCAAGCGTCATCAACTAGAAGGTAGCTCACAAACAGGAGGGGTGTAGAGGACTCGCGATAATGGTAGTCATTTCAACCAAAAGAAAAGGTTTAAAAGGAAATGCTACAACTGTGAAAAAAATATGTCACATGGAAAAACATTGTTGGTCTAATAAAAGGCCTGCTGAAGATGATGATGCCACCTTAAACTCAGCAAAGAAAAGTGAATACGAGTAGGATGCTAAAATAACTGCTGCTATAGAAGAGGAAGATTTATCACTCTCAACAATAATACCTAGATAGATTGACTATAAAAATGGTTAGATCGTTGATCTAGAATGTTCGAGCCATATAATTGTGATGAAGAAAAGTTATAAGATATGACTAAATATAAAGGAAGTCGTATGGTAATGAAAGGCAACAACTCAATTTTTCTCATAGCTCATATTGGTAACATTGTCCTTACACCCTGTTATATTTTTAACTATTAGGAATAATACCTACGTGCCATTCAATTTGTAGTATAAATATTTATTTATTTAATATCTATACAATTAACATTTTTTTAATCTTTAATTATTATTATTTATGGTAAGACGCTTGTAACATGTCGGACATTGCAGAACTAAAGAAGATTAAGTCTGATTTAAAAGAGTTTATATTAGTGCTAAGAGTTAGTAATTTTAAAGAATTAAAGCCTTGTCTGAAATCAGACAAAGTCTAAGGAATATTATAGTAATGACATAGTTGTAAAGAGTTGTAAATGGTGCTAAGAAATGTCACTGCACAATATGTTCTAAAAAACATCATTCTTCATCCATGGTTGTCGACATAGGTCGATCAGTATTCCTTCTGAGTCAGTGTATTTCTATAGCTAAATTGTTCAGATGGTTAGTTTTAGAAGTCCATGAGCTTAGTGAAAACTCGTATAGGCATGTAGGTATTCAATAAGGAATGGATACTGAACAGACTCGTGATGACATCCAATAGACATCCCATAAAGCCGTCAATTAAGGGTTTTCATGTGTTGAGTAATATTTGTGATCCTTTAACATAAGTGCTATGATACACTTATGCGTAGATATGGGATCTGCCAACTCATATAGGTGAATTGTATATTCTGATACTTTGAGATTATATTTCAGGCAGTCTTATGGTTATAAGTGAAAACCCTAAAAAAGAGTTTTTCGAATGGCTAAACAATATTGCAATGGAGTTCACATATTTTTTTAACGAAAATATAAATCAGAAGATAAGTTTATGATTGAGCATATAGAGATTTGACAGTGATGATCTATATCTCTACTCTTCTAAGATATAGGTGATGAAAAGATTTTACGGGTGTTGTTAACCTCAGTTTTTATGGTTCAATGTGCAATTTTGTAATATCAATAACGTGTGCATGGGGCATCATTTATAAACTTGTGGAAGTATTTCATAAGACAAACGGGTATGAACCTACAGAGTCTCATAATATAAAGTATACTTATTGAGCACTAGGGGTAACAGGACCAATCGAATAAACTAATCCGAGAATGTTCAGAAGTAGGATACGTTTTCAGACCTCTATGATAAGTAGAAAACATAGTTTTTAAATGTTGCAAATAGGTGACTTTTTCATGAAAAGAAAAGCAAATGTCATTAAACCATTAGCTCTTATAAAATTCAGACACCTTGTTAAAATAACATATGATGTTTATAATATTCAATTTTAAGACGTGTTGGATATTTGTCTTAAAATGACTAATCATGAATATTATATTTACTTATAAATGATGCAAGCTAAGTAATATCAACGATGAATAGAACACTAAAAACAGTCTTTGTTGAAGTGAAGGCAATCAATCAAACAATAAATTCAAAGTATATAGTGCAATCAAAGCAATTAAGAAATCTAAAGAGAGAAGATAGAAGAACAATACATAGAATTTGTGTGGTTCAACAACTTGCTTACGTCCACGATGGATCAAGATCACACCCTCTTATTATTGAATCACAAAGCACTGACAAAGTATGCCTTTTATAAAAAAAGAACTCACAAATAATTCACTCTCTCTTGTAAACTAGAGGTTTCTCTTACTAAGAATCACAAAAAATGCTATAATTACAAAGATGTATTCACAAGCTAATAAAGAGTCTTTATATAGGCTTTAGGATGACCTAGGTTAACCCTAAATGTATAAGAGTCATTTTATGGAGTCCTGAAACAAGTAAGAGATGAAACAAATCAAACCAAAATAGAAAACTGCTTCCCGCATTGGGTGCCACGGTGCCTACTCCCTAGCGTCGTGGCTTTGGATGTCTCACGCCCAGTACTGCGACACTGGGCACCTAGCACTGTAGTGCCCATGTACTATCAGCGGCACTGGCTCCCTGGCACTATAGTACCCATCTCTACGCACCGATTTCCCTTTTTGTCCTTCTTTCTCGTCTACTTTGCTTCCCTGTACATCCAACGTACCTGACTTTAACCCCAAATCATTTTACAACTATTTTTAATTAACTTTCTCACAAATCCCCTCTTTGATTCAAAATCATTTACAAAGTCTCTCAATCTTTCATATCTGTATCTTCGGTCACCTTCACAAAGTAGTGACTCCAATTAAGTTCTTGCAAAAAATGAACTTAACCGAAGGTAGTGATGTAGTCAACATATTAGTAGGATTTTTAGATGACACTATCTTTGTTAAACTAACTTCATCAATGTATTTAGACCTCTCATGAAACACTTGATGCTTGTTTAGGTCTATAGCACTCTGACTATCATAATATATATTGGTGTTCACATCTTCAGTAGTCATTATCTCCACGTATATGCCTTTTAACTACACGACCTCCTTAATAGTTTCTCCAACAGCTATGTACTCCGCCTCTGTGGTAGATAGTACAGCCACATGTTATAGAACTGATCTCCAACACACGTTATACTCAAACACTGTAAATATGTAACCCGTTAACAATCTTTTTTTGTCTACATTACCTGCATAGTCTAGGTTACGTATCCTTTTACTATTACACTATTGTCTTTATCCCTTTTATACATCAACTCGTGATTTGATGTCCCCTGAGATATCTCAAAATCCACTTCACTGCAAGCCAGTGATCCGTACTCAAATTTGCCATGTATCTGTTCACCACACTCATAGTTTATGATATGTCTAGTTTAAGCAAACCATTGTATACATGATGCTCCCCACAGCGCTTGCATACAATATTTTACTCATCTGCAGTTTCTTCTATTCGGATGTTGGCTATTGTGATGATGATAGTTTAAAATGCATGGCCAAATGAGTAGAACCAACCTTTAAATTGGATATACTAAACTTTTCTAGGATCTTGATTATATATCGTTGTTACGACAAGAAAATAACATCTCCTCTTTTCCTTACAATATTCATACCCAATATCTTATTCGTTGCTCCTAAATCCTTAATCTTAAACTCGCCACTCAACTACTTCTTGAGTTTTTGTATTTCTTCCATGTTCTTACTACGATCAATATATCATTGACGTATAGAAGCAAATATATCATCTCACTACTCAAGCTCTTAAAGTACACACATCCATTATACTTGCTCATACTAAATCCACAAGTCATTAAAAACTTATCAAATCTCATATACCACTATCTAAGTGATTGTTTTAACCCATATAATGACTTCTCAAGTAAATAAGCATGATCTTTTTTTTTCAGCCTTTACAAACCCTTACGGCTGTGCCATATAAATCATCTCTTCAAGCTCTCCATGCAGGAAATCTATCTTTACATCCATCTGCTCTAAATGTAATTCAAGGTTTGCATACATAACTAACAAAATCCTAATGAATGTGTGCTTGAAGATTTGAGAGAATATATAAGTGAAAGTCCACTCCCTCTATCTGAGTTAAACATTGTGCAACTAATGTATCTTTGAATCTTGTAGGCTCTATCCCCCATATCTCTTCATTAACCTTATACACCTACTTGCACCTTACTAGTTTCTTTTAAGATCTCTCTACCAACTTTCAGGTATTATTTTTCCTAATAAAACTAATCTCTTCTTTCATAGTCTGCTATCATTCATTCTTATTTTCACTCTATATAGCCTCACTATATATTTTAGGATCATTAAATTCAAAAGTATAAGTAGAGTTAAAAGCGTGAGCAACAAAATATGCTTATGCATACCTGATTAGTACATTAATCGTTCTCCTTAACCTGTCTCTAGCTATCCAGTACTCTTCAAGTTCTATCTCAAGAGTCCTAATATTTCCTTGGGTAGACTTGTAGGAACTCGCCGATGTCCTTGGTTCATTTTCAAGGATCTCCTTATTGAAGTACTGATTTAGGGGCATATTAAATCTACATTTATGCTCCACTTCAACTTCTATTGACTTAGGTGCTGTGTCTTCCTTGAATATAGGTTCTTCTTTTTCATCCTCTTGTAAGGCTTTCAATATTGTTGTCTCATCGAACGTCATGTCATGGCTTAAGATACTCCTTAGTAATATCAACTCTCTACACCATACCTTGTATCCTGTCACTCTTTCGGGATACCCTATGAATACCCCTTTGATAGCTCTTGGTTTCAACTTCCCCTCCTTTACATGAATAAAAGCAAGGCAATTGAAAATTCTAAGGTGGTCACACTTAGGAGGGTTACCAAACTATTTCTCTTCTGGCATCTTGAAATATATTACTGAGGAGGAAATTCTATTAATCAAATAAGACGTAGTCATCACAGCTTCACCCTAAAAAGCCTTTGACATCTTCACATTGGTAAGCATGCTTCTAACCCTTTCAAGTAGGGTCCTATTCATTCTCTCAGTTACGTCATTCTACTGTGGTGTTAATCTTATAGTTCTATGACTTGTAATCCCATACTTGGCACAAAACTCATCAAACTCTCTTTTGCGAAACTTGAGGTCATTGTCAGTTTTTAGCCTCTTAACCCTTTTGCTAATCTAATTCTCAACCAAAGCCTTCCAAGTCTTGAACATATCAAACACTTGATCCTTGCTTTTCAATATATGGACCCACAACTTCCTTAAATAGTCATAAATCAAACTAAAAAAAAAACCTAGCAGCTCCTCGAGTAGCTGTCTGAGCTGGTCCCCAAAAATTCGAGTATGTGTAGTCAAGTATCCCCTTAGTCTTGTGCTCGTCGGTACTAAACCCCACTCTATGTGTTTTTCCAAGCATACAATGTTCACAAAACTCTAATGGCTGGAACTTATCCTCATCAAAATTCTTTTGACTAAATAACTCCATCAGGTTTCTCTCACCTAGGTGTGCTAGTTTAAGATGCCTCAACTTAGTTTGCATATTCTCATCATCTACAGAGAATAATGCAGAACCACTTACAACTTCTCTCTTTAGTATATAAATACATTTGTGCTTCTCTCCTCTCATTACCACCATAGACCCTTTAATACTCTCAAAACCCCTCCGTTGATCTTGATGGAACACCCATTCCAATCTAAAGTCCCTAGTGAGATCAAGTTCTTCTTGAGGTCAGAAATATACCTAACTTTTCTCAACTCTCTCACTCGCCCATCATGCAACCTAAGTTTAATATTATTAATTCTCATCATTTGACAAGCAATGTCTGTAGGAGTATGTGATAATATGAGTGTTAATACAATTTTAAAATTTTTTAATACTCAGTGGAAGCATATATACATATTACACTCATTTAATACTTAAACATATGTATCACATATATATATATATATATTTATATGTATAACAATTATACTATATTAACAAATTGAAAGTACTTACAAAGATGAAGGTAGCTTTACAATTTGTTGAAATCCAAGTGTAAAGCTCACAAGAAATGTAACTTTAGAACAATTTTAGACCAAAATCAATGTAGGTATTTTGGTTCTAAAATAATAACTTATTACAAATTTGTAGGATTTTTTTTTATTTCTGTCAACTATTAGTATTTTCCTTCTTTCTTAAAGAGAGAACTCTTTTCTAACACATAGTCAAAACTCTCAAATTAGCCAAAATGACTCTCTCTCTCTCTCTTTCTTTCTCTCTCTCTCTCTCTCTCTCTCTCTCTCTCTCTCTATCTATCTATCTATCTATCTATCTCTATCTAGTTATCTATCTTACGTATATCATACATACCTTAACATATTTGTTTTTATTTTATTTTATTCAAAAACACAAAAGCCAAGAGTTTACCAACTCTTTATAACAATTATGCATTATGTTTTTGTTTTTATCTCCCATTTAGTCTTTAAAAGAATGTAAAAGGCTATTAGAAAATTGTCATTAGTAATATAAATCTTTATAAGTGAAAATGATTAAAGACTAATGTGCTAATATTTAATTATTTTAAGAAACACATATTAAATACATTTTAATTCTTAAAATCAATCCAATAATTTTTCAAATTCAAATGCATAACATTTATACATTTAATTTAATAAATGGACATTTATGCATAATTTAAATAAAATCATGACAAGTGTCATACACTTGTCAAAGTGTTAATTAAACAAATGTGCATAAAGTGTTATGGTACACTAATTATATTTTGACATGTGTCAAATTCTAACAGTTAGAATTTGACACGTGTCATTTTCGAGATATACTAAAACTAAATCCTATTTATTTAAAAAAAATTCAGATCGAACTCTTCGATCCTGTGTGCTACCCTAGTGCTCAATAAGTACACTTTATATTGTGAGACTCTCTAGGTTTACACTCGTTCCATTTATCTTATGGAACTTTTTCCATATGTATATAAACATTGCCCTACACACATATTACGTATACAATAAAATGGCGCGCAAAATCATATAAATTGAGGTTAATCATATTTGTATAATCCTTTTGTCACTTATATCCTAGAGAGCAGAGACATAGATATATTGTTAAGTCTTTATCCGCTCAACTTTAAACTTATCTTTAGATTTGTATTTCAACGAATAATATCTGAAAATTCATTTGCGATAATGTTTTACCTTATGAAAATATTTTTCGGTTAAATGCATTTGGCCAAAATACTTTCTAAAATATAATTTTAAAGCATTAGCATATACGGCCTAACTATATGAGCTGAAAAATCTCATATCTATGCACATCGGACTCTATGAGCATCGAATCATATTCAACAACACCCAGAAGTCAGACCATAAAAGATCTCTGACATATGTGGAATATAAGTATAGTGGATCACTCACAAGTCCACCGTGGTGCTCAAGTCAAATGACTATAAATACTACTCAACTCAAGAAGACCATCCATTAACGACCTTATGGAATGTCTATTAGATGTCTTTATGAGTTCGCTCAATATCAAGTCCCTTCTTAACAATTGCACACATATACGAGCTTCCACTAAGCTCACAGTTTATTAAGATTAACCTTCTGATCATTCTAGATATTAATATACACCAGTCTTTTCAGTTTTAACAATCGACTCATATTGTTAAACCTATGACTAGGAACCACTTTGGAGAATATACTACATAATGATATTTCTTAATACTATTTGCAACTATTTGCAACTACTTGCAACTATGTCACTATAATAAATATTCTCGGGTCTTTTTTCTAATTCATACTGATTCTAACTCTTAGCATTTATGTAAACTATAAAAAAGAAAAGGATTACTACCATATAATAAAATAATAAATTATAGAAATGCATATTTTATAAATATAAATAAGATTTATACAAAATTAGAATGGCGCTTGAGTACCAACTCTAACAATGTCATTACCCTTTAACACATTACCACCACTAATGGGCTGAAAATTTATAAACCAAGATTTGTATGGGCACATGTGAAAAGTACAACTAGAATCAAGAACCTATTGTTCAGTATTCTTGCCATCAGTAGCGACTAGAATCTCTACGATGTCGTAGCTATTATCATAAGCAAGCTCAGCATCCCCTTTCTTCTTGCCTTGTGCCTTCTTCTCCGGACAATCCTTTTATAAAGTACTCCGCTTTTTTACAGCAATAGCACTTTTTAGGAATCTTAGACTTTGATCTTGAGCCCATTTTCTTTCCATCTCTATATGAAGGCCTTCTTCTTACATATAAACTTCATACATTACCCTTAATTTTCTTTCCTAATATCTTTGAGTTTAATGATGATTTCACATTGGTCATCGTTAAACTCTCTATACTGTAGAGACGTGTATCAACAAAACTCTCATAACTCTTACGAAGTGAACTTAGTAGGATGATTGCCTTATCTTCATCTTCTATCTTGATGTTGATAGATTCAAGATCAAGAATGGTCTTGTTGAAGGCATCTATATGATCTTTCATCGACGTCCCCTCTGACATAGACAACTGATACAGCTTCTTTTTTATATGTAATCTGTTGGCCAACGACTTCTGTATATAAAAAGTGTCAAGCTTCTTTCAAAGACCAATCATTGTCGTCTCACCTGCTACTTCCCTTAGTACTTCATCACTCAATGATAGAACGATTGTACTATAAGCTCTTTCTTGAATGTCTTTCTTTCTACTTCAACTTTGGATGACTCTGACATTTTTATTCTTCACTAAATGGAGTTGCAGTCTCCTCTAATGTGGAGCCTAAATGTTGGCTCATCAACTATGCCTAACTTCTATCTTCTACAGATTGAAGTCATTTGTTCCGTTGAATTTCTCTGCCTCATACTTGGGTAGGGCTATGCTTAGCTTAAAACCAACCAGTTTGTTAAAGCGTAAGCAATCAAATAAGCAATAAACCAAAAGTATATGGTGCAATCCAAGCAATTAAGAAATCTAAAGAGAGAATATAGAAGAACAACACACAGAATTTACGTGGTTTGACAATTTGCCTACGTCCATGATGAATCAAGATCACACTCTCTTATTATTAAATCATAAAACACTCACAAAAGTATACTTTTTACAAGAAAGAACTCACAAAGAACTCTCTCTCTCTTATAAACTAGAAGTTTCTCTCACTAAGAATCACAAAGAATACTATGATCACAAATATATAAACAAGCCAATAGAGAACCTTTATATAGGCTTTAGGATGACCTAAGTTAACCCTAAATGAGTGGGAGTTGTTTTAGGAAGTCTTGAAACAAGTGAGAAACGTAACAAATCAAACTAAAACGAGAAACTGTTTCCCATACTTGGCGCCGTGACACCCACTCCCTGGCGTCGCGGCACTGGATGTCTCGCCTCCAACGTTGTGGTGCTAGGCACCGGTATCGCAGCGCCTAACTCTAGGCACTGATTTCTCCTTTCGTCCTCCTTTTTTGTCCGTCTTACTTCCTCATACATCTTACTCACCTAACTTGTTTCCTAAATTATTTCACAATAATTTTTAATCAACTTTCGCACAATCTTCTTTAGCTAAGAATTTAATTACAAAAATATGATCAAAAAAATCAGACGAAATTTCTTTTTTTAACAATAATAATGATAATAAAAAGCTTAAATGATCAAGTACTTACCAAATGAACCAGAACGTCGTTTCCTTATTTAATCATTCAAAACGAAGAGAGGTAAATCCTGTTTGGCTGCCTAGAAAATGATTGCCTCATGATGAAACTTGGTTGAAAATGGAGAGTTTTAACCATTAACTCTTGTGTTTAAAGAAGAAAAATAAAAATGATGTTGAACTGAAGAGGAAGAGGAGGTGGACGAACTTACTGTGAAATGTTTTTGATAAAGTTGCACCCGAACCCTAAGCGTTTCTTAGAATATCAAATTGATGGAACCAAATTAAAAAGGTTATCAATAAGACCCCTACCGTTTATTGACGTCAACACTAATAATATTATATATTTTATTTGAGAGATTGTATATTCAAACTCCAAATCTTAACATTAATTGATAAATGTCGAGTTAAAAAAAATAAACATCAGTTGATAAATGTATTTATTACTAAGCAATATCAATAATCACAAGTTTTTTATTAGTTAGTAGTAGCATTAGTTTTGTCTTAAGAGAGAAATTTATCAAGAGATAAAATAATATAATAAATTTATATTATAAATTAGTTATTAATTTTTTTTTTGTAAATCTCTTGGTTACGATCTCAATCTCGTTCATATACATTCCAATTTAATTGGGTATTTATCAAATCCGTGTTTCATGTAATCACGAACTTGTTTATAAAATTTCCTTAAAAAAAACCAATAAGCATTCTTACATTTTTAATCTCTAGTGTTTTAAGTTCAAGAATGAGAAACGGCATGGGAGAAATATGTGGCGATCATGGTCATCATTTACATAGGGAAATGTATAGTACCTCTCAGATAGATCTCATGTTAAATAATTATTTAGTGGTAGAGATAGCAAAATTGTTCATAAACACTATAAAATTCGTATGTATTAAAAATGATTTGAAAAAGTTTAAAGCGAATTTGATATAAAATTAATATACAAAATTAAAGTCCTCAACAGATTTGGAGCGGGTACGAATTTAGTAAAAAATTCGTAGATACCTGCAATGAGTATCTATAGATATTACATTTTTCTTTAATTTTTTTAATGAAAAAAGAAAACATGAATTGATTTCTTTTACATTTGTTATTAGCCTACACCAAAAGGCCTAGGTTTAGTTTGACATCATTTACATCGTTCAATAATAAATAAATAAAATAGTTTAAAGGGACTAATAATTGTAATTAAAAATAAACTTATAATATTTCACATAAGAGAAATTGAAATTGGAATTAAAATTAGGATATTTATTATTTAATATAATTAAAATTGAAATTAAAATTTTAAATTATAACATTTAACATAATTGAAATTAAAATTAGAATAAAAATTGAAATTAAACATTTAACATGATTGAAATTGGAATTAGAATTGGAATTAAACATAATTAAAATTAGAATTAGAATTAAATTTATAATATTTAACGTAATTAAAATTAAAATTAAATTTAAAATTATAATATATAACGTAACTGAAATAAAATTAGATTTAAAGTTATAACATTTAACCTAATTAAAATTAAATTTAAAATTAAAATTATAATATTTAACTTAAATGAAATTAGAATTGAAATCAAAATTAAAATATTTAACATAACTAAACATGAAATTGGATTTGAAATTATGATATTTAACGTAATAGAAATCAAAGTTTAAATTGTAATTATAATATTTTAACATAATTGAACTCGAAGTCAAAATTGGAATTAAAATTATAATATTTAACGTAATAAAAAATAAAATTAGATTTAGAATTATAACATTTAACATAAATGAAATCGAAATTGGATTTGGAATTGGATTTATAATATTTAACATAATTAAAATTAAAATTTGAATTGAAATTATAACATTAAACATAATTGAAATCAAAATTAAAATTACAATTATAATATTTAACGTAATTTAATTTAAATTAGAATTTAAATTATCACATTTAACGTAATTGCAATCAAAATTAGAATTGGCATTATAATATTTAACGTAATTAAAATCGAAATTGAAATTAGAATTATAACACGTAATGTAACTGAAATTAAGATTGGAATTAAAAATTATAATATTCAACGTAATTGAAATCGAAATTAGAATTGAAATTATAATATTTAATGTAATTGAAATCGAAACTAAAATTAGAATTATAACATTTAACATAATTAAAATTAAAATTAAATTTAAAATAATAATTAATAAGATTTTAAATGATAAATTTTATTAATTTTCATTTAAATTAAAGTTATGATTTTATTTTTTTATTATATTAATTTAAAACCCGCTTAAAATCTATGGATAACCCGTTATAAGTTTGGTAGTAAGTACAAACCCGCCAGAACGAATTTGGTAATGAAACTCCAAATCTACAAAGGGTTTGGAAAGAATTTGGTATTTTATTTTTGAAGTAGATACAAATACAAGTTTAGGGATATTCGTCTCAAACTCGATCTGTTGCTATCCCTAATAAAATGATATAAGTTTCAAAATTAATAATTACACTATTTTCATCATCTAACTTAATGATTGTTAGAGAAATGTCTAAAAATAACCACTTTTTTTAAATAAAAATATATTTTGGTTACAAAACAAATCCATGAACTTTATTAGGTGTATATGTGATTTTCTGACCATTTTATCACTAAAGCATTTTTGCATCTCTCTACCACAAGTCATTTAAAATTTTGATCCAAAACACACTTTGAAATTACTTAAAATAAATAAATTTGGAGTAGAATAAGTTAAAAATTGATAAATTTGATTGAAAATGATTTTAAAAAAAAAGTAGTAAAATAATGTCAGAGAAGAAGGTTGAAGTCGACAAGGCTTCGTGCCTAACTCGCACCCCACCTCACGCCACGGCTCACACGCGAGGTATGGTGCGAGTTTCCTTCCCGCGCCTCTCGCAAGTTGTGAGGAATCTAGGCTTCGTCCGCCTTTTTTTTTCTCCAATTTTATTATTTTTTATTATTTTCATAAATATTTTTTGTAAATTGATGCATAAAATTGTTTGTTTTTAATCTATAGAGTATTTTTTTTCAAATCTATTTAAATAATTACAATTTTTTGTATTCATTTTGTGATTTAAATTACAAATTTTTTGAGTTATATTATTCACAAAAGTAATTCTGCCCATTCATTTTCTTATTAGTTAATAAAGATTAGCCAAATAAATTTTTGTTATAAAAGTTTATAATATTTTTAAAGTAACTATTTCTAGATAATTTTCATAATTATTTCACCCATCATTTGAGATAAAAAAAAAAAAAATTAAAAGACCATTCAACAAATATAACTTTACTCTCAATAATTTTTATCCCATTCTCGAGTAAAAATTGCAATATGTATGTGCGCTCGTGTCGCCAAATCTTTTTTTTTAATTATTTAAATATAATTTTAATCTATTTTGAATTAGAATATTGCACAAATCATAATAAAACAATAATATTCACTAATTTGAAATTTTTTATAAATCAGCATAAAAATTTTACATCGTTTCTATGGTTAAGTTATAAATCAGCAATAAATAAATAAAAAATCATGAATGCTAACTATGTAGATAAAATATGACATTTTGCCTCACATACAATTTCATTAATATATTTGAAGTCAACTATCCAAAATGACATGCCTTTTCACCAACGATAAATCATCACAAAATAAAAACTAATCCATTTTAAACTTTTTTTCCCTCAATATGAATATTGTTACATTTTAACAAAAAAGAAATTTACACATTAAAAATCAAGTTAAACCAAAAACAAAATGCAAAATAACCAACTCTCTCCATCTGGCTGCAAACCGTTTGTACCTCAAATTTCAAAGAAAAATTTTATAAATAGTCAAAATTTTGAAACACTTAACTAATTTAGTTATTTATAAAAAATTTAACTTTTTAACCAAAAACTTAAGAAATTAACAAAAATACTATTTTACTATTTCAACAGTACTATTATAATAAACTGTACATGCTACAGTCAGTAATGGTACAGTAACTTTTTATTTTTAATTTAATTTTCTTTTGTTTTATTTTTAACTAATTTTTTTTATAATTTTATTTTATTATGTATGAGATGATTAACTTATTTAAAATTATATAAATATAATATAATAAATAAATAATATAAACTTCAATTTAAATAAATATATAAATTAAAATATAATTTAAAAAATAGGGAAATTATCATAAATACCCTTAAAGTTTGTCCTAATTTCAGTAATACCCTCAATTTTAAAAAATAGGCAAAAATATCTAATTATTAACGAATAAATTAATAATTTTTTCTTTTATTTCTTAGTTTTTTAAGTTAATAATATAATTATTGCATTAAAAAAAATTAAAGTAAAAAAATAAAAAATTAAAGAATTTTTTTTTAAAAAATGGCTGCTATTGTAGCGACCACTTTTAGCTGGTTGCAACAACCATTCTCAGCCGCTGTTGCAGCAGTGCAGCGGCCTATTTCGGTTGCTACTCTAGCTACCACTCTTGTTTTATTTTTTTCCTATTAATTTTTTTTTATGTTTTATTATTTATTATTTTATTAAAAAATAAAAAAAAAAATTTAAGATTTTTAAAATGATTATTTGAATACAATGATAGGTGCATACAGGGATAAGAGTGTATGGACACATGAATAAATGTGTTTAGACATGAGATTAGGACTGTTTCGACAAAACGATATTGAAATGATAATATTATCCTTTTTCAAGTTAATTTCAATAGAAGATTCTCTAACGATGGACGTTACTACCTATTTTCGAAAATTAATGGTATTGTTGAAATTAGACCAAATCTCAAGGGCATTCATGATAATATTTTTAAATAAAATATTTATTACAAATAATAAATAAAAATAAATAATTAATTAATTAAAATTTTAAAAAAAAGAGGGTGGGTATATTTACCCCCTCAATCGTGCTCATATGAGCACGATATTTTTTATCGCACCCATATTTAAGCGCAATATCTTTTATCGCGCTATATTTAGGTGCGAAATCTTTTATCAAGCCCATATTTGCGTGCAATATTTTTTATCGCACTTAATCTAGGCATGATATCTTTTATCGTGGCCAATATAAGTGTGATACTTTTAATTGGGCCAAAGCGTAATATTTTTTTATCATACCCTCAATGTGGTCGCAATATTTTTTGTTGCACCCTCAATGTGATCACAATATTTTTCTATCACACCACCAATGAATGCATGATATTTTTTATCATGCTCTTGTATTGGCGCAACATTTTTATTGTGCTCCTATAATAAAAATAGTGCCATCGAAAAAAAAACAACTTAAGTGTGATGGTATTTTAGTCATATTGGGCCTCAATATTTTAATTTATTTTTATTATTTATAAGTTAATTTTATTATTTATGACATGATTTATTTAAAAATTAAATCTATTTATTTAAATTTGTATTTGTTTTATTAAATTATCAATAAATAAATACAAATTACGTTTAAATTTTTTTATGAAAATTATTTTTTAATTATATTATTTATTTAATTTAATTTAACTACACTAAATGATTATGTTATTAAATTTTTGTAGTAATACTATTAAATTAAATAATTAACAAGTAACATAAAATAAATATAATTTTAATAAACAAATAAAAATTGAATTTGAATAAATATAAATATAATTTTAAATAAACTATATAAATTAATGATGTCATAAAATAAAATTATAAATAATTTAGTTATAAAATAAAATGTAACAAAACAAAATAAAATTAGAAAATAAAAAACAGATACTATAACAAGTATTGTTCATTGTAGTGCATACTATTAAAATGGTGAAACAAGGTATTTTTATCTAATTTTGAATTATTTTGTTAAAAAAATTAATAGATAAGTAAATTAATTAAGTGCCCTAAATTATACCTATTTACAAAAATTTCCCAAATTTCAACTCATGCTACAACCACTTGTCCCTCCGTTCCAAAAAATTTTGTCGAAAGGAACGGAAATACAGAACGTACAACCCAGACTTGCCATGCCGCTTCAGCCGCTAGTACCTTGTCCTTCAATTAGTTGTACATTATTTCCACAACGGCAAAAAAAAAAAATCCCAACAACGTACAACCTAAATTTGCCTACCGGCGGCATCAGCGACAATGGCCAAGTACGAAGTCTTTCCCAACAAAGAACAACCAATCCATAAACAAAACAAAAGCAACTGAAAACAAACACCGCATTGTGGCCCCCCAAATCATCAACATGAACCTGATTCCGCCCCGACCAGGGTTGAAAATTCGGGTCAGCAGCAATGGCACCACCAAGAGAACGTCCAGAGTGATGGCCTGCATCGATTTGAACAAGACGTAGTGGCTCAAACTAGGTTTTCTAACGACGCTCGAATAGAGCGCGAAGAACGCCACGAAGCTGGTGTACAACATCGACCTGTAGAGCTTTAGTAAGGGCAGCAACTGGTCGAATAAGAGACCCAGATTCGAGTACTGAATGAAGAGGTAGCGGCTGTACTGGAGGGAGCTCAAGAAGGGGAGGGTGTAAGCAACGGTCGAGATTAAGCGGTCAGTGGCAGGAGTTGTGGCGGAGTTTTTGATGGCGGTGATTCCGGTCTTGGGTTTGGGGTTAGAGAGTGGGGACCACTTGAGGGAGAGATCTGGCTGTTGGTTTAAAGAATGAGGAGGGTAAACATGGGGTGAAAGTAGTGAATAGGGTTTTGGGCGTGGCGGGCAAAGAGAGGAATAGGCTGAGAAAAGCCATAGCTGGTTGGCTGTTCTTTGTTGTGAGATTTGCATTTTCTTTGCGTGTTTGTTTTTGTGAGTCGAAGGTTTCAAGGTTCGAGTGATTCGGGGGATTTTAGTATTTTAGTGAAGTGAGTCAGAAAGAGGATAGGGGTAGTATGGAATTTTGGTGATACCTTTTGGGATTGTGACACGTGCATTCAGGATATTTAAGTGGTAATTTATTTGTTTTTTTATTTAAAATTAATTTATTGAACGTTTTGAATCGCGTATCTAATTCTCAAAACTAAGAGAAAAACAAAATTCTCTCGTACGCTAATTAAATCTCAAATTTGACTAAATAAATGATTCTACTTTAATTAAATTTAAAATACAATTTATTTTAATCTATTAATTTTTTATTACTATAAACTAAAAAAAGTATTTTAAACTAGTTATGCATAAATTTAAATTATATTAACAAGTACCATAATATAACATTAAATAGTTATATTTAAATTATATTAATAAAAAAGAATGAAAACCTAAAATCTTAATCATCTCCGGAATAACGTTGATGTTGCCCATTTTAGGTAGAATGAAAAAAAATTTGAACTCAAAATTTTTCAAGATGGTGGTGGTGATTTTATCAACTGAACACTAAAATGAGATAACATAAGTTGTTACGGATAGGCCACCATAACATGATCATCAAATGGAGAAATATTATGATACTCAACCATTGTCATTTGAACCGCCAGCAGTCAATTTAAATGAAGATAATAGCAATAAATTGTAACTTCTCGTCATTTCGACGGTGTTAAGGTGGCTATCACCTCAACACAATTCATTTTGTCCTATTTTAGTAATACCCGATCCGATAGTTTACGATATAGATAGATATTTAACAACAACATTCTAAAAAAAGATAAGATATTAATAGATATCGGTAGTTGTCCGGTCGTACCCAAACAATAATATTCCAGAAGGAAATGCACCTAAGATCAAATATTTCGAGCCGGCTTCCGTGGAAAATTCAGACTTTCTTTTTGATGCTGCGATTACATAAAAACATAAACTTTACTTCTTTAATAAAATCACCGTCAATATTATATATAGATTGATAAATTTTAAGTTCAATGATATAAATAGTAAATGATGATCCAATCTATAATCATTGATAATGGAAGATAATACTACTAAATTATAGATTTTTTTCTAATTCGTAATCATTAAATTCTAATTCAACTAAATTTAATTAATTATTATATTTATAAATTATACTATCAATAAAAATAATTAATGAATTTTAATTGTATGTCAACTTAAGTTCAACTATATATTTAAAATATTGTGTTAATTTATTTAATTGAGTAACAAACTATTTATTTATTTGAAAAATTACTATAAAATGAAAATATTAAATATTATACAAATAGATCTTTTTAGCATAACATTAAATAATAATAATTATATTAAAATTTATTTTTATTTAATTAAATTATATTTAATGAATACATAAGATTGTGCTGTGTGCTAAAAGACAATGAATGAACGGAATTCTACCTCATGTTTAAAGTTAAATTCATTATACACTTAAGTTAGAGGATAAATAAAATAATTAAATTATTAAAAAAGTATATTTCATTAAAGTAACAGAAAAACTAATAAATTAGGATAAAATTGAGTATTTTGAATTTAATTAAAATAAATTATCTATTTAGTCAAGTTCGAAGGACTAAATTGTCTCTATCCCCTAATTAAACTTAAAAGGAAAATCAATATAAAATAAATTAAAATGAAAATCTTTATATCTTTTAAATCATAAAATATAATATTTTATTGTTTCAACAACTTTATATCTAATTCTATAAAAAAAATACTTAATCTCTTTTTTTAAAATTTTTTATTTTGTCAAGAACTTTATTATAATCTTTTTTTAATCTAAAGAAATCTTTATTTCCCTTTCATACCATATTCTTCTAAAATAAACATTTAGTTTTGTATCTTGATAAAAATATAATATCAAATATATATTATTTTTTAATTACAAAAATAAATTTAAATGTAAGTTCTCAATTCTAAATTATAACAGATTGTGGTAATTTGAATTCACTAAAATAAAATTTTATTCTACTTTTTTAATGAAAGTATTTATTATATGTATGGTGTTTTTTGGTTTAACATTTAAAAATCTTATAAATTGTATAAAAGATTTAAAATTATATAATAATTAAAGGCTTAGTTTATGTAAAATATGCATAAAAGTTTTTACATGCAAATAGGATAATTAAATGAAAGAGTAAGATGTATATGTTAATTGGGAAATGTTCAAAAATAGTAATTTTCTTTGAAGTAAAAATTTATTTTAGCCTTTTAATACATTTATGAACTTTATTAATTAAACACTTAATTTTCGGACCATTTTAATCTTGAAACATTTTTGTCCCTCTCCCACAACTATTAGATTAAAATTGTAATAAAAAATATACTTTAAAAGAGTAAATTTGAAATAATATAAGCTGAAAATTGGTAAATTTAATAGAAACTGGCCAGAAAACAGTAAAAAATGAACAAAATCTACCAAAAAGGCCAGAGAAAAAGGTTGAGGTTATGTTCTAGTGACCGGGGCACAAGGCCAGTCCTTGTACCACACCGCACGCGTGAGGGATTTTGGTGAGAGGTTCACCATTTTTGTCATTGATTTTATTATTTTTCATACTTTTTTTTTATAAATTGACTCATAAAATTGATTATTTTCAATCTACAGAATATTTTTGTTATATAAATTTGGACAATAACAACAATTTTTTTATTAATTTTGTAGCTCAAACTACAGCGGTGACAAACTAATTCATTCAAATTGCAATATATATTAAATAAATATAATTAAGTCACTGGACGTACAATTTCAAGTTTTTATTGCAAAATTCACGATAAGAAATAAGTAAAAAAACTTGGCACAATTTTGTACTTGGCATAGGGAAGCTGATTTTGGTTCTGCTAATTTGGGTAGGAGCAGACGTAGTCATGTTCACTGCAGCAGCACTTTATTCTTCTTCAGCGGAGGAAGTAAAGGACAGTGGCAAATAGTCTCATTCCTTGGACTGCCTCGGTTCACGACGAATGATGGCCTGAGGAGCTTCAATGTTACAGAGTCGGTGGAAGCAGTGCCACCACAATCAGCTTCAGTTTGCAAAGCAGTTTTGCCAACATAAATTATAGTTTCGGTTAAAAAGATCGAATGGGGAGCAAAGAGAATGAATGTCGTGTCAGAATTTGTAACGCGAACGGGCACCACAAGCGCGGCTGCCGCGGCAAAGGGGCGAGTGAGATGGTGATGAGATGATTGGTGAGATGGTGAGTGAGATGGGAACTGTGAGATGATGAGTGAGATGAGAACTGTGAGATGATGTCCGAAGAATAAAAAGAAAAAAGAAATTTTTTAAAAGTTTTTAAAGAGTGCTTGGATATATAAATAATGGTGTTTGTATATCAGAATAAGAGTATTTAGATAGAAAGATAAAAGTGTTTGGGTACAAGAATAGTAATGTTGGATACAGATAAGAGGTGTTTGGACTAAAATGATAATACTACAAGGATCACGTGCATTCTCATTCTGTAGTGGAGGGTGGCGACCACCGACAATGCACGTTAAATGAAGTAATAGTGATGTGCACTGCCGTCATTGTTGGATAGATCGGTATATTTGACTGCCTTTTGGTCTTTTTTTTTTTTATCGAAAATGACTATTATTATGTAGATTAAGAAAAATGGAGTTTAATGATATAAATTTTAACAATTTTTTATCGTCAGAGTCTAGTGACTGGCGGTGGCCCGCTGATGGTGGGGCTCACCAATAAAATTTTATTTATTTATTTAATAATTCATGATTATTTGACAAGAATAAGAGAGTATGAATATTTTTCTATTGAGTTATAATTTTACCTTTTAGTAGTAAGATTTAATGGATAAGAATAAAATTAAATAATTTAAAATTTTAGGAATAAAATTGGATATTAGGCCATATTTCAAAGATAAATTTTTTTTTTTCCTTTTTAATATACATTCATCTTCTTCGCATTCTGAAGTTTATTCTTTATAGAAAAAAATTTAGACACAATCCCTAAATTTTATAAATATATATTTTTTTAGCCACATTTTAATTTGATATTTTTTATTAGCCAAAATAAAAAAAATTGGACTATCATACCCTTAAATAAAAAATGCTTTCTCTCTCTACCCGAAACATATTATCTCTAAATTCAAAATCCACTAAACAAAAATTTAGTTTGATCGAAGATATGAAAGTTTCCATTGTGTAAATCAAATCGTAAACAAAATATTCATTACTTGAAACTTCGAAAATAGTCGATTCTTAATAAAAAAAAATTTTAGAAATTTTTTATCTTTGTTAGAAGTGAGTTAGAAATTGCATTTAGATTTAGAAATTAGTGAAATATATGAATTAAATGTGAAAAATATATTAGAATGATGAAAAATTGTGAAAATCCAGCAAAGAATGGCTTTTTAAAAGAATTCTGAACCCAAACGGTAGCTAGAATGACGACCGGCCGCCGTCTGCATCTACGTATCTTAAGTGCCTTTCATGGCCTTGAGATAGGCATGCATCTCGAGTGTCTACCTCAGGTTGCTAAAGGCCCCCCAATTACGCATCGAGATACTCCCAAGTACGAGGGTTAACATTTTGGACTTGCGGCCTGTGACGTGGCACTATGTATGCATGTGGCACGTCCGTATGATGCCACATAGTGAATTTTTTTCAAAATTTATTAATTCAAAGAAAAATTAAATTTTAAGATGATTTTTTTATTTAATATTGTATGATAGTTAATTTAATATAATATATATGTTTGTTATTTATTAATAATATTTTATTTTTGTGTGTATTTTTACAGGAAAAATATAGTCTCCAAAGAATATAGAATTCCGCAGAGGATATTCTTTTGTGCATCGATGACGTGTTATTCAAAAATGTGGGTTCTGAATTCTATAAAGTCTAAGTTGACTAATAATCAGAACGAGTTATTTAAGCAGACTTGTATAAGATATTGTTTTAGATATGCACGAGATTTTATTTTTTGGTATTTTGGTGCATGAAATATTAATTTGTGAGGGCAGATCTCCAATTTATACGAGGAGATGTGATTTTACATCTGTCAAAAGTACATCTGATTCAGCCGAAAGGAGTTTTTATTGATTACCGGGCTAAAGATAGGAGATTACCCACCAGTGCAACAGCCAAAGAGAAAATTGGAGAATTGATTATGGGAGAACTACTTTTATGGTCAAAGAAAGTTGCACCTTTGTTGATAGTTGGTGCAGAGATTTGGATTTATAAAAAATAAACGACGAAGACGCAGTCAAGTTGAATTTATTCTATTTTGCTCATCATATTTTGATCTCATGCAATGAACGTCTTAGGTTTCAAAATTTTGTTATAAGTTTGATGAACGACCTTGATGAGTTTAATAAGTATTCATGGGGTAATATTACATGGAGTGTATTTCACGGCTCACTCAAGAAGGTCGTATTCTAAAAGTTGAAAAAAAAATAGAAAAATACCCTACAAAGAATAGGGTTGAGAGTTATAACGTGTACGATGGCAAAACACACTATATTTAAAAGATCTTGAAATTTAACATTTTTTAGAATCGAAATCTCAAAGTTAACTCTCTTTTTCGTCATTAGCACTCTACCACATTCCCTTGAAATAAATAAAAATTACATTATACTCCATGAGACTTGAAACAAAAAAGACTTATTAGAAAACTATCTGAAAAATTCAAAAATTATAATTTGAAAAAATCCCACGAAATTACAAGTTGCCTGCGATGTGAGACACACAAGCCCTTAAATAGTCGTGTTAAGGGCAACATTTGCTTCCTTGAGACACATAACATTGACCCAAGATGCGATGGTTGGCATCTCGATCAACAATCTTGGGGCTGAGATTTTTCACTTGTTGGGAATCTGGCCCAACCATTGCGGACCCACTACTATTGAATGTGAAGCAACTCATATTTCAATTTTAAATTTTCTCTATATCACCTCATTTTTCTCTCATTCAACCTCATTTCTCTTCCAAACTTTATAATTACACACTACAATTGTATTTCCATGTATTCATTTTAAAATAACCACAACATTTAATAAATCTAACATTTCAAATATATATGACATAAAATATATAACATGACAAAAATATATCTTAGTGAAGAAGATGTTTTACAAATTTAAATCTATTTATTTCGAATTCTGAATATTGATCTGTATTCTTGGAGATGGATTAGCTCAAATCAAGTTTGCATTTGTTAAATTTGACATTCAAATGTTTTGTTTAACACTATATTATACATAAGAGGGCAAATACATCAATTTACAATTTATTTGGCTAATAAAGATATAGGCAATTAAAAGATGGCTAATAAAGAATATTTATAAAATTAGAGTGTTATTTCTAATCAATTTCCCTTTTTAATAGACAATATATGATGTCTATGATAATTTTGTTAGTCATATTTATATTCTTAAAGACAAACACTAAACTTGTAGCACAAGTAAGAGGCAGAACTAACAATTTTGTCTTATGTGATTTTTTATTCTTAATCACATATTTGTTTTGTTTACTTTTTCTAAATAATGGCGTTGACGGTAGCACCAATCACAGGGTTAAGTGTTGCTTCATTAATGCCTCGAAACTCTTCTTTCTTTGGCAATAGAGGTATTTTATTTTTTAATGTTGGCAGAAACCTCATAAACATAAGTATAATAACGTAGCAAATAATTGAATACTTAAAGAGAAAGAAAGATAGAAGAAAACATACAAACAATTAATGAGTTCGACAACTTGCATACATCCATGGTAGATCAAGATCTTACTTCTTATTGATGATAACAAAGTACTCATTTAGTATGCTTTTACATGAATCACAAAGCTCACTAAGAACTTTTAAGAAAGACTCACAAAGAATATCTCTCTTTTTTCTCAAGAGATCATAATATTTGTTCTCTTAATTATGTATTATGTTTGTGATAATTTCTCAAGCCAAAATAAGACCCTTATATAGCCCATACATGTCCTAAGCTAAACCTATTTCAAATCAGTATAAGATAAGGTGCTGAAACAACTTAGGAATCTTAACTAGGTCATAAGTCACATTAGCATTGCCGTACTGCGACCTCTGTCTTATGTGCCGCAACGCTATCCTCTGAGCACTGTAATGCTTCAAGCTCTGACTTGGATGTCACGGTGCCTGACCTGGTACTACGCTTTTGAGGTCTTCTCACCTCTGTATCTTCTCCACATGTCCTATACTTACTTGGCTTGATCTCAAACTCTTTTTCAAGGTAATTTTCAATCATTTTCTTACAAAAACTCTCCTTGATTCAAATTCATCCACAAAACTTCTAAGATCTGTTCCTTTTTACATTATCGTCACCCTTACATAGTAGTAAATCTGGTTCAGTCTTTACATAGGACAAACTTAACAAAAGACAATGGCTTAGTCAATATGTCAGTAGGGTTTTCAAATGATGTAATCTTTATTAGTCTAATCTCTCCACTCTGAATAATCTCTTTAATGGAATTGAGTCGTACATCAATGTATTTTGACCTCTCATGGAACACTTAATACTTGCTTATGTGTATGGTACTCTAGCTATCACAATACACTCTAGCATTAATGTCTTTAATAGCCATCATCTCTGTGCAGATACTTTTTAATCACACGGCCTCTTTTATAGCTTCACCCACAACTATATACTCTACCTCCGTGGTTGACAGTGCTACCACATACTGTAGAATCGATCTCTCACACTCACTTTACCCAAATATTGTGAATACGTACCCAATCAATGACCTTCTCTTATCGAGGTCACGTATATAATCTAAGTTGATATATCTTCTTACCATTTCACCTTAATTGTCAGTCTTCTTATATAACAATTCTTACTCAGACTCTCATTTTAGATATCTTAAAATCCACTTAACTGTAAACCAGTGATCTTTTTTTGGATTTGTCATGTATCTACTTATAATTTTTAGTGCTTAAGTTATGTCTGGTCTCGTATAAACCATCATATACATGATACTCCCTATAGCATTGGTGTTGACGTATTTTAGGGTGTATGCATATGATTGTGTACATATTGAAAAAATAAAATTATGCATCATATACATGAATTTGGCAGCAGAAGTTATCAAGTAATCAATATATACACATGTAGTTCAATTCTTAACAACTTAAGAATACAGAAACATACCTTTGAAGACCTCCGATGAAGATTTTCAATTCCGGATATCCTTACTCCAAGTTTGAGCTCACCTTGAAGTGCACTCTTGTCCAATTCTAGTTCACAACAATCCAATGCGATTGTGAAGCTAGAATAGCAGCAGTATGATCTTCAGCAATAAGGTTTTGATTCTAGAAATAAAAATATAAAGGATTTATTTTTCTTTCTCCTTTGATTTTTCTCACAAGTCTTTGTACTTTGAAAAACTCTCTCAAAACCAACTCTTCTTTTTCCTCTCAACACTTGCACGAATTTTCATTCACTCTCATGTTAACACAATTCAAACTCAACCATATTTAGTGGTTACAACACTTCACAAGTGCTCCACCAAAATTAGATTAAGAGGCCAACTACGAAAACAATTTTTAGTGGCCATTTTAATGGTTTAATAAAATTAACCATTAATCACAACATGGTGCTCCACTAAATTTAGTTTATGTTTCTCAAATTAGGTATGTCTTCCATTTAAGAATAAAATAACAAATAAATAAAATTATATTTTATTTATTTAAATAACATTTATTTAATTATTCAAAAATTATTTGAATAATTAATATTTACCTTATTTGATTTTACTAATATGGTAAATGGTTGAATTCATGGTAAAACAATTCATACAATAAAATTGTGCCACTTATTAATATCTAATTAGTTAACAACTCTTGTCAACTAATTAAATAATATACTTAACATTTAAGTTTAAACAAGTGCACAACCCAAGGAACACCGAAACATATTTTTGATTTGCTGGAATTTCTAGGATGAAACTATTCAATCCATTATGCTGCCCCAGTGCACAACGAGTACACTTCATATTGTGAGACTCTCTAGGTCCACGCTCGAATTGTTATATAGAACTCCTCCATACGTCCGTGAACGATGCCCCACACACACGTTACGGATATTACAAAGCGGCGCGTTAGACCATACAAGTTGAGGTTATAACATATTCATATAATCCCTCCATCATTTATATCCGAGTAGAGCAGAGATATAGATCAACACCATCAAATCTCCATATACCCGACAGAAAGTTTATCTCTAGAATTGTATTTCAATAAATAATATTCCCAAACACTTTTGTAATATTATTTATCCCTAGGGTTAAACTCATTTCCCGGGAATTATTGCTTATGGCCATAAGACTTTCTGAAATACAATCTATAGAGTATTAGGATATAATACTCACTCAAATGAGCTGATGGATCCCATATCTACGTACACCGGACTTTATGAACATCGGACCATACCCAGCGACACCCACCGGTCAGACTATGAAAGGTTTCTAACATGTGTGGAACCAAAGTATGGTAGATCACTCACAAGCCCACCGTGACACTCAGGTCAAAGGACTACGAATATTACTCAACTCGAAAGATCCTCCATTGACAGCTTTATGGGATGTCTATTGGAGATCTTTGTGAGTCTGTTCAGTATTCATTCCTTACTGAATACCTGTATCTCTATACGAGTTTTCACTAAACTCATGGTTTGCTAAGACTAACCATCTGGACCATCCAGATATAGATATACACCAATCTATATATTTTTTAAGGTATTCACTGACAGACCTGCATCAGTGAAGATAGATCAGGAACATAATATTTGAGAACATATTTGCATAATGATAGTTCCTACCACTATTTGTAACTCTTTGCAATTATGTCATTACTAATACATTCTTAGGTCTTTGTCCCATTTTAGATAAGGCTCTAACTCTTTAGATATCGCTGACTCTTATAACCTGGTAACTCTTATCAGTGCTAACTCTTAGCATTTATAACTCTCAGCGTTGTTAATTCTTAGTACTGATCTAAACTCATTTAGACCAGATCTGAACTCTTTCAGATCGTACAATATCTGAAACGTTACAAGCATCTTACCATATATAAATATAATTAGCGATTTATTGGAATAATAACACTAGTATAAATATAAAACAAATATTCATACATAATGGGATGGCACGTAAGCACAAATCCCAATAACTCCTACTTGCTTTAGTGCCATTCAGGATGATATCTAATGCCCATTGACTCCACATGTCTTTCAAATACTTTTGGAGTTAAGGCTTTGGTAAGTGGGTCCGCTATATTATTTATAGAATCTACTCTACAAACTATTACATCTTCTCTAGCCAAGATTTCTCTAATGATATGGTATTTTCTTTCCACATGCTTAGACTTTTGGTGTGCTCTCGGCTCTTTAGCTTGTGCTATGGCTCCGTTGTTGTCGCAAAACAATGGTATAGGATCCATTGCACTTGAAACTATTCCAAGTTCAGCGACAAATTTGCGTATCCACACTGCTTCTTTTGCTGCTTTTGAGGCCGTAATATATTCTGCCTCTGTTGTGGAATCAGTTATTGACGACTATTTGTTGCTCTTCCAACTAACTGCAGCACCGTTGAGAATGAACACATACCCAGATGTAGACTTTTTATCATCTAGATCAGACTAAAAGTCTGAATCTATGTATCCTCTTACTTGTAAGTCACTTTCTCCATATATCAGAGACTTGTCCTTAGTACCTTTAAGATATTTGAGGACATGTTTCACAGCCATCCAATGACCTTCACCTGGATCAGACTGATATCGGCTTGTAACACTTACAGACGTACTGATGTCAGATCTCGTACACATCATGGCCGACATCAAGCTTTCTACAGCTGATGCATATGGTATGTTAGACATTCTAACCTTTTCATCTTCACTGTGAGGACACATCTTCCTCGAAAGATGAACGCCATGTCTAAAAGGTATATTAACTGTCTTACAGTTATTAAAACTATACATTTCTAAGACATTGTCTATGTATGACGATTGAGAAAGTCCTATAAGCCTCCTAGCTCTATCTCTATAAAGCTTTATACCTAGTATATAAGAAGCCTCTCCTAAATCCTTCATGGAGAAATTCTTACTTAGGTAACTTTTGACTAATTGCAACATACCAATATCGTTTCCAATAATGAGTATGTCATCCATATATAGAACCACGAAGACTACCATGCTCCCACTGCTATTTCTATACACACAAGATTCTTCTTCGTTCTTGATGAAACCAGACCCTTTGATTACTTCATCAAAGCGAAGATTCCAACTTCGGGAAGCTTGCTTAAGTCTATAAATAGACTTCTTCAGCTTACATACTAAACCAGAAGTCTGGCTAGATGTAAAACCTTCAGATTGTTCCATATAGATTTCTTCTTCAAGATATCCATTTAAGAGCGCCATTTTTACATCCATTTGCCAAATTTCATAGTCATAATATGCAGCAATTGCCAGTAAAATTCGAATCGACTTAAGCATCGCTACTGGTGAGAAGGTTTCCTCATTATCGATCCTAAATCGTTGAGTATAACATTTCGCCACCAGTCGGGCTTTAAAAGTCTCTACTTTCCTATCGGCCCCACGCTTCCGCTTGTAAATCCATTTACATCCGATAGGAATAATTCCTTCAAGAAGCTCAACCAAGTCCCGAACTTGATTTTGATACATTGAGTCAATCTCAGATTTCATGGCCTTTTGCCATTTTCCCGAATTGATGTCCAACATCGCCTCTCAATAAGTTAAAGGATCTTTTCTTCAATCAAGAAAACACAAAGAGCACCTTCAGGTATTGAACCATACCTTTCAGGTGGCCTTGATATCCTTTCTGACCTACGTGGAGGGTGTGTTAAAGGTATTCTGCTTAATTGAGCATGAGGTTTCATCGTTGGTTCATGTACATCCTGATTGAGTTCATCTAACTCAATCTTTCTACAATGTCCACGATCTAAGAGAAACTGTTTCTCTAGAAAAGTGGCATTCCGAGCAATGAACACATTTTATTCCTTGGGATCATAGAACTGGTATCCCATTGAATTTTTAGGATACCCAATGAACCGATACTTGTATCCTTTAGGTGCAAGTTTATCCTGTTGCGTAACTTTTATGTAAACAGGACAACCCCAAATCTTAACATATTTAAGACTCGATTTTCTTCCATTCCAAATCTCATAAGGAGTAGAAAAAACAACTTTCGATGGAACTCTGTTCAATATATGAGCAGCAGTTTCTAGAGCATAGCCCCATAGATATTCAGGGAGATCAGTGAAGCTTATAATCGATCAAACCATATCTAATAAAGTTCGATTCCTCCTCTCCGAAACACCATTGTGTTGTGGAGTACTTGGAGGACTATATTGAGCGAGAATCCCATTCTTCTTTAAATAATCCAAAAATTCATTGGTCATGTATTCACCGCCTCAATCTGATCGAAGGCATTTGATATACATTCCAGTTTGTTTCTCTATTTCGATTCGAAACTCTTTGAACTTTTCAAAAGTTTCTAACTTGTGTTTTATAACAAACACGTATCCAAATCGTGATAGATCATCGATAAAGATTACAAAGTATCGAAAGCCACCGAGTGCAATGTGATTTATTGGACCACATACATCACTATGTATAAGTTCCAATAAATCAGTGGCACGGTGTCCAACACCAATAAATGGAGCTTTGGTCATTTTCCCTTGAATACAAGATTCACAAACTAGATAAGGCTCTATAGTTAGATCAGGTATCTAACCATCTTTAACTAGATGGGTTAGGCGTCTCACACCTATGTGACCTAATCTCATATGCCACAATTCTGTATCATTTAAAGTCCCTGATTTATTATCAGCATTCACCTATACATTCATAACATTTTCTACTGTATCCAATATATAATGCCCATTAATCAACTGACATTCAGCTAATAAAACATTATCCAAATCATATAAACATAAGGAACGGTTCCGTACAAACATATGATATCATTCACTGTCCAACACAGGAATAGAAATAATTTGCCGGATAATGTTTGGAACATAATAACAATTATTCAACACAATAATTTTATTACACGGAAGAAGTAAATTAAATCGTCCAATAGCCTCGACCTGTAGGAAATCTCTATTTCCAACACGAAGCTGTACTTCTCCAGGCTGTAACAGTCTAACTTCCTTTAGACCCTGCAACAGATTGCAAATATGAGAAGGACAAGTAGTATCTAATACCCAACCAGTATTAGCATCAAATGCTAAAGAAATGTCAACAATAGGCAAGTGCATACCTGATGGTGTCTTTTTAATGGTGGCAAGGTATTTTGGGTAGTTTCGCTTTCAATACCCATCCTCGTTGTAATGGAAACATTTTCCTTTTGCTTTGTTCTTATGTTGGGGCTTGGACATGTGTTGCTTTTAAGGACCCATTCTAGGTGCATACATTACTTTCCGTTTATTCTTCCCTTTGGACTTCTTAAAAGTCTTTCGGGTAGATGATGAAGCACCCTGAACATAGAGGACCGTGCCTCTTTTGTTCATGTCCTCCTGAGCTATTTTTAGCATGTTATGCAGTTCAGCATAAGTATGAGTCAAACCTTGCATATTGTAGTTCATAATGAACAGTGAAAATGACCCTGGAAGTGATTGGAGAATCAAGCTATTTGCCAATCCATTGCTCAGTAAGAGATCCATGATTTCTAACCTCTCAATATATGATATCATCTTGAGGACATAAGGACTTACTGGATTGCCCTCGGGTAGTCTAACTTGAAAGAGAGATTTAGCAACCTTATAAATTTTAAATTGAGGTCGGTCACCAAATAACTCTTTTAGGTGGAGCATGATACTCCTAGCACTGTCCATGTGGACATGCTCCCTTTGGAGCTCAGTAGATATAGACCCAAGGATGTACGATTTGACTTCCAACTCATCATCCAACAATTTTCGATATGTCTTATTTTCTTCTAGAGAAGCATCATCAGAAACAGCTTGGGGCAGACGCTGATCAATTACATATCCAAGCTTCTCAGAATCTAGAACTATTCTGAGATTCATAAGCCAGTTAGCATAATTTTCTGCACCTTTGAGTTGGTGCACATCTAGGATACGAACTAGTGGGTTGCTTGAAGCCATTTGATCTTGACAACACAAAAGAAAAGATGTTAGCGGAATATTTCAATCACTAATAAATAACGTTTTAGATCATGGGTATAACAGTTATACATTTTTTAATCTAGAAAATGCCCTCCCACTATTTTACATAATCCCTTTAATCTCTCAAACGGGAAAACGATAGTTTTAGATTCTTTAAACTATATAGTGAGAAGTGGATCTTATTGGCATTTTACTCTGGCCTCACGCTGTAGCAATATTGGCCTTTGTAAGCCCAAAAGGTAGACAACTCTTGTCAATTGCATCTCATACAACTCTTTTGACTGATCCTAAATACACCTTATCCTCACGCTGTAGCAATATTGGATAAGTGTATTCCAAATTAACTTGTCAATCATCAAATATATGCTACTAGTATAGCCCTCACGTTGTAGCAATATTGAGCAATATGTTCACATATATTTGCCTCATCTTATATTTAACCGGCATAACCCGAATCACCCTGACCAATCCCTCATACTATAGCAATATTGGGAAAGACCAAAGTGAACCACCTAATACCGTATTGACAAGACGGATCATTATATAATATTATCTCATAATACTATATTATTTAATCTGATTTAGAGAGATTTTTATTTATTTATTATTTATAATATTTAATTATTATAATTATTATTACTATTAATAATTATAATAATTTTCGCATCTCATACGAATCTAATTCATAATTAGAATATTTGTTTATGTAATTACAACTAACCCCCACCAATAGGGCTCTCATTGTAATTAATAAGCATAAACAAATTTATATTACATTTAATACAATAATATAACAATTATAATTATATTAAATAAATCTCACATGCAAAATTTTCAAATTGGAGTGTAATATTAAGAATGATCAGCATTAAAAGTTGAATATTATAGCATTATACAATATAATGCTCCAAAAAAAAAATTTGTACTCTTTTTTTTTTTTGGTTTTCAACCTAATGTGTTCTGGGTTTCTGACTTATGAACGCCCCGGCGTTCAACACATGAATGCTCTTGCGTTCATCAATAGTAACACCCCGGCGTTAAACATATACACGCCCCCGCGTTCAACACATGAATGCCTTAGCTTTTTGTGTTTCCAACGCCCCTATGTCAAGAACCGAAATGCCACAGCGTTATACAACCAACGCTCCTGCGTTACGCTCTTAACGCTCCTGAGTTCGGTACTTAAAGCCGCGGCGTTCATGTTACTATATGAACGCCCCAGGGTTATGTTCTTGACGCTGCGGCGTTCTTTGACAGAAACAATATTTCTACACTTTAAACACTTCAAAATGCAATTTTTACTATTTTCAGGCATTCTAAACATTTCATATAGCACTCCAACAACCCAGAAATACAATAAACATGCTCTGATACCACTTGTTGATGTATTTTAGGGTGTATGTATGTGATTGTATACATATTGAAAAAATAAAATTATGTATCATATACATAAATTTGGCAGCGGAAGTTATCAAGTAATTAATATATACACATGTAGTTCAATTCTTAACAACTTAAGAATACAGAAACATACCTTTGAAGACATCCGATGAAGATTTTCAATTCCGAATATCCTTACTCCAAGTTTGAGCTCACCTTGAAGTGCACTCTTGTCCAATTCTAGTTCACAACAATCCGGTGGAATTGTGAAGCTAGAATAGCAGCAGTATGATCTTCAGCAATAAGGTTTTGATTCTAGAAAACAAAATATAAAGGATTTATTTTTCTTTCTCCTTTGGTTTTTCTCACAAGTCTTTGTACTTTGAAAAACTCTCTCAGAACCAACTCTTCTTTTTCCTCTCAACACTTGCACGAATTTTCATTCACTCTCATGTTAACATAATTCAAACTCAACCATATTTAGTGATTACAACACTTCACAAGTGCTCCACCAAAATTAGATTAAGTGGCCAACTACCAAAACAATTTTTGGTGGCCATTTTAATGGTCTAATAAAATTAACCATTAATCACAAAATGGTGCTCCACTAAATTTAGTTTATGTTTCTCAAATTAGGTATTTCTTCCATTTATGAATAAAATAACAAATAAATAAAATTATATTTTATTTATTTAAATCACATTTATTTAATTATTCAAAAACTATTTGAATAATTAATATTTACCTTATTTGATTTTACTAACATGGTAAATGGTTGAATTCATGGTAAAATAATTCATACAATAAAATTGTGCCACTTATTAATATCTAATTAGTTAACAACTCTTGTCAACTAATTAAATAATATACTTAACATTTAAGTTTAAACAAGTGCACAATCTGAGGAACACCGAAACATATTTTCGGTTTGTTGGAATTTCTAGGATGGAACTGTTCAATCCATTATGCTGCTACAGTGCACAACGAGTACACTTCATATTGTGAAACTCTCTAGGTCCACGCCCGAATTGTCATATAGAACTCCTCCATACGTCCGTGAACGATGCCCCACACACACGTTACGAATATTACAAAGCGGCGCGTTAGACCATACAAGTTGAGGTTATAACATATTCATATAATCCCTCCATCATTTATATCCGAGTGGAGCAGAGATATAGATCAACACCATCAAATCTCCATATGCCCGACAGAAAGCTTATCTCTAGAATTGTATTTCAATAAATAATATTCCCAAACACTTTTGTAATATTATTTATCCCTAGGGTTAAACTCATTTCCCGGGAATTATTGCTTATGGCCATAAGACTTTCTGAAATACAATCTATAGAGTATTAGGATATAATACTCACCCAAATGAGCTGATGGATCCCATATCTATGTACACCGGACTCTATGAGCATCGGACCATACCCAGCGACACCCACTAGTCAGACCATAAAAGGTTTCTGACATGTGTGGAACCAAAGTATGGTGGATTACTCACAAGCCCACCGTGGCATTCAGGTCAAAGGACCACGAATACTACTCAACTCGAAAGATCCTCCATTGACGGCTTTATGGGATGTCTATTGGAGATCTTTGTGAGTCTGTTCAGTATTTAGTCCTTACTGAATACTGTATCTCTATACGAGCTTCCACTAAACTCATGGTTTGCTAAGACTAACCATTTGGACCATCCAGATATAGACATACGCTAATCTATATATTTGTTAAGGTATTCACTGACAGACCTGCATCAGTGAAGATAGATCAGGAACATAATATTTGAGAACATATTTGCATAATGACATTTCCTTGCACTATTTGCAACTCTTTGCAATTATGTCATTACTAATACATTCTTAGGTCTTTGTCCTATTTTAGACAAGGCTCTAACTCTTTAGATATCGCTGACTCTTATAACCTGGTAACTCTTATCAATACCAACTCTTAGCATTTGTAACTCTCAGCATTGCTAATTCTTAGCACTGATCTAAACTCATTTAGAACAGATCTGAACTCTTTCAGATCGTATAATGTCTGAAACGTTACAAGCATCTTACCATATATAAATATAATTAGCGATTTATTAGAATAATAACACTAGTATAAATATGAAACAAATATTCATACATAATGGGATGGCACGTAAGCACAAATCCCAACAATTGGCATATGGTACTTTATTCATCAGCATTTTATCCTATTCGGACTCCAACAACTGTGCTGCTAAAAGTCTTAAATGCATGGCCAAAATAGTGGAGACCGTCTTCGCTTTAAACATACCAAATTTCTCATGTATCTTTAGTATATACCTCTATTATGTCAAGAAGATAACATCTCTTCTTTTCCTAACAATATCCATATTCAAAATTCTCTTTGCTACTCCCAAATCCTTCTCAAAATCGCCACTCAAATAGTTTTTTAATTACTATATTTCTTCTATACTTTTACAAACTATTAGCATATCATCTACATACATAAGTAAATACATACTTAACTACTACTTAGGTTCTTAAAGTACACACATCTGTCTACTTGCTTTTATTGAACCCACAAGCCATCATAAACTCATCAAATCTCTCATACTACTATCTAGAAGATTGTTTCAACCTATACAATGACTTCTTCAATAAACAAGCATGCTCATTCATATTGGGTTCTTTAAACCCTGGTGGTTACAATATGTATATATTTTCTTCAATCTCTCCATGCAAAAAGGTTGTCTTTATATCCATCTGCTCTAGATGTAAATTAAAGTTTGCATATATGGCTAACAAAATCCTAATAGATGTATGCTTAACTATGGGAGAGAATATTTCATGAAAGTCTATACCCTCACACTGAGTGAATCTTTGTACCACTAGCCTAGCTTTAAATCTCGTAGACTCAACTTTCAGTATCCCTTCCTTAATTTTGTACATCCACTTGGACCGTACTAGTTTCTTACCTTGAGGTCTCTTTACTAAATCCCATGTATGGTTCTTGAGAATAGAACTAATCTCCTCTTCCATGGCCTACCGCCATCTTTCATTATTCTCAATCTTTATAGCCTTTTTATACATCTTAGGCACATCATACTCAAGAGTGAATGCAGTATTAATTTATGAGCAATTAAATTTGCTTAAGCATACCTTATTAATGGATTTATCATTCTTCTTAGCCTATCATTTATTAGTTGGTACTCTTCAAGTTCTATCTTATGAGCTTTAATCTAACTTTAGGAGTATTTAAAGGAACTAACTGGTGTCTTGTGTTTGACTTCAAGGTTTGACTTGCTAAAATGTTTATCTGGGGGTATCTCAAATTCATTCTTAAGCTCCAATTTAACTTCAATAATTTATGGTGCTAAAAATCCCTTAGGCACAGGTTCTTCTTTCACTTTTTTCTTAAGGTGATTTCAACATTGTCATCTCATCGAATGCTACATCTTTACTTATGATACTTCTTGATGGCTTCAACTCTTTATACTACACCTTGTATCCTTTTACTACTTCGAGATACCCTATGAATATCCCCTTCAAAGCTCTAGGTTCTAATTTTTCTTGTCTAACATATACAAATGCTGGACAACCAAATATCCTGAGGTGATTATACTTAGGAGGACTACCTGACCATTTTTCTTTCGATGTCTTAAAGTTTGTAGATAAATAAGGACTTTGGTTGATTAAGTAGGCTGCTATCACTACAGCCTCACCCTAAAATTCCTTAGACACTTTTGCATTGGTCAATATGCATCTAACTCTTTCAAGTAAGGTCATATTGATCATCTCTGTTAGATCATTTTGTTGCGATGTTGATCTCATATTTTTGTGCCTTGCGATCCCATGCTTGGCACAAAAGCTATCAAACTCATTATTGTAATACTCAAGGCCATTGTTAGTCCTTAGCCTTTTAATCTTCTTGCCAGTTTGATTTTCAACCATGGCCTTCCACGTTTTGAATGACTCAAATACTTGCTCATTACTCTTTAACACATATACCCACAGGCTCATTGAATAATCATCAATGAATATGAAAAAATATCTTACCCCGCCATGAGTGACTGTCTATTCTGGCCCCCAACGATTCGAGTGTATCTAATTAAGAGTACCATTTATTTTGTGCTCTCTGGTATTAAACCTTACCCTATATGCTTTCCCTAGCACATAGTGCTCATAAAACTCTAACGGCTGGAACTTATTCTCACCAAACATCTTCTGATCATACAACTCCTTTAGGTTCCTTTCATATAAGTGAGCTAACCTTAGATGTCATAACTTGGTCTTTCATTATCTACAAAGAATTATGCAAAACCACCTGCTGCCTCTCCTTTCAGCACATACACACCGTTGTGCCTATCACCTCTCATCATAACTATGGAGCCCTTCAAGTCTCTAAAAATCCCTTTCTCATTTATGACTGAACACCTATTCTGGGTAACATACCCAGTGAAATTAAGTTCCTCTTGAGGTTAGGAGTATACCTAACTTATAATAACTCTCACTCTCCCATCATGTAACCTAAGTATAACACTGTGAATTCTCATCACTTGACAAGCTATGTCATTACCCATTAACACTTTATTACCATTAATGGAATGGAAACTAGCAAACAATAATTTATTCGAGCATATGTAGATTGTACAACTAGAATCTAAGATCCACTCATAAGAAATTCTTACCATAAGTAGCAATAAGGGTTACTGCACTGTTATAGCTATGCTTATAAGCTAAAGTAGCCTCCGCCTCTTTCTTCTCAAGATAATATTTTATGAAGTGTCCTTTTTTTCTTATAGCAATAGCACTTTTAGGATAGCCCCTAAACTTTGACTTTAAGCCCTTATTTGACTTTCCATCTATTTGCTCAGACCTTCATCTTACTGATAACCTATTTACATTAGCCTTTACTTGCTTTTCCAATTATTTTGAGTTAACGATGGCTTCACATCTTTCATGGTTAAACTCTTTTTGTCGTAGAGCAACGTGTACTTATAACTACAAATGAGGGAACTCAATACAATGATTGCCTTGTCTTCATCGTTAATTTTCACATCGGTTATTTTTAAATCGATTATAATCTTGTTGAAGACATCTATATAGTCTTTAATTAGTGTGCCTTCTGTCATAGAGAGCTGATAAAGTTTCTTCTTTATATACAGACGGTTAACTAATGACTTCATTATATAAAGATAATCCAACTTCTTTCAAAGACCAAGTGCTGTCTTTTTACCAACAACCTCTCTCAAAACCTCATCGTCCAATAACAAACCTATTATACTATAAGCTATTTCTTGAAGCTTTGATATCAGTCTGTTAGCGAAAACCTCTCAATCATAAGTATAATAATACAACAAACAATTGTATACTTAGAAAGAAAGAAAGGTAGAAGAAAACACACAGGCAATAAACGTGGTTTGACAACTTGCCTGCATTCACGGCAAATCAAGACCTTACTTTTTATTGATGATAATAAAACCGGCCCCTCTTGCCAGATTGCGAGAGAAATCTATTTTCCTTCGATCTTTCGCTTTATCCTTCTATCCACCTCCCGAGTTGACTTCATCTTGCAGTACCGGCCGTGTCCTTGGCTCCCACTCCCATGAATCAGATAGTGCCACTCACTTAGTATGCTCTTATATGGATCACAAAGTTCATTAAGAACTCTTAATAATGTCTCATAAAGAATGTCTCTCTTCTCTTTCAATGGATCACAACAATTGTTCTCTCAATTGTGTGTTATGTTTGTGATGTTTTCTCAAGCCAAAATAAAGTCCTTATATAGTATATACACGTCCTAAGCTAGCTTTAGTTTGAATCAGTACAAGATAAGGTTTATAAAATAACTTAGGAAACCTAACTATGGTATAAGTCGCATCAGCGCCACATTGTTGCAGCCTTTGTCTTGGGTGCCACAATGCTGAGACCTGGAGATGGGTGTCGTGGCATTGTACTTAGAGTACCTCAATGCTCCAAGCTATGACTTGGACACCGCGGCGTTGCATCCTGAGCACCTGCTTCCGAGGTCTTCTTACCTCTACATCTTTTCCGCGTGTCCTCTACTCACTTGGTTTGATCCCAAAACCTTTTTTAAGGTGATTTTCAATTATCTTCTTACTTTTAAGAATTGAAAGTCATTACTTGTTTGATTTTTGGATTATTACTCGTTAAAGTTGTACTACTATTTCTGCATTTTATTTTAGTTATGATTATATTTGAAAAATTGTTATGTATTATGAAAAACGAGAAATAGAATTTTGTATTTTCAAGATTTGGGAACGTGTTTGTTAGTGTATTAGGAATTTGGCTCTATAAGAACTATATAACAAGGTTGACTTCCTAGAGATATATATATATATATATATATATAACAAGGTTGACTTCCTAGAGATAGGATTGAGAGATGTATTTCATAATTGATTGACCCTACGGCGGTAATTTTTTAGTTAAGTCATCTTGATCCCAAATAATGGGTTACACTCATAAAGATATAATTAAACGTTTAATTATATCTTGACCGAAATAAACGGTAGTTAATGGATAAAAGAAAAAAAGAGATATTTTGAACTTTGCCTATTAATTTGAGATAGTCTCAATTTCAATTTAAATTTAATGTGACCTACCTTACGGCGGCACATTAATTATTTAATTGAACTATCGTGGACTAGTATTAATTTATGAGTTTAAATACAATACATTCATACATCACGTTTACTATTCTGAAAAATACTATAATATTTATTCAAGTATTTTTAAAATTACTTTATTTATTTCAGTATCATGCTTGGAACAATGAAAAATTGGCCTATGATAACTTTGTAAAATAAAAAAGTAATATGAATATTACTATAGAAACTTAATTTTGACCCGTGTTTAAATACTGATTTGTGAGGACCAAAAGTTTGTTCTCATAGAAGAGTGTCCTTCAGAACCTGCAGCCGATGCTCCTCGTAATGTATGGGAGCAGTATGAGAAATGGATACAGGCCAATAATAAGGCCCGCTTCTATATGCTTGCCAGCATGAATGATATGCTTAGAATGAAGCATGACCACTTGGAGACCACACATGAGATATGAGATTTTCTCTAATTGATGTTTGGTCAGCAATCGAAACAAAGTTGTCATGAAGCTACTCATAGCTATATGAATGCTAAGGTGAAGAAAGGAGTTTCAGTACGTGAGCATGTTTTAAACATGATCAACCTAATGCATCAACTAGAGATCCATGGAGCCACCATAGATGATAAGATCCAAGTCAGCATCATTCTAGAGTTTCTTACTTTAGCATTTTTTATGTTCAAAATAAATTGTGTTATGAACAAGCTCTCATATAGTATGACTTAGCTACTCAATGAACTGAAAATATTTAGTCTATATCAGATAAGCCCAAAGAGTTTGAGGCAAAATTTTCTAAATCCAAGTTGACTTCCTCTAAGAAAAATAAAAAAAAAGGACGAACACTAGTGGTGGTTCAAGTTCTGGAGGAAAAGCCAAGAAAGCCTCTAACCGCAGTAAGAGCAAGAAGAAGGACTCCAAAGCAAAGAAAGAAAAATATTTTCATTGTAGAGTCGAGGGGCATTAGAAGAGAAACTGTTAAAGGTATCTCTCCGAGCTAAAGGGAAAAATATAAAGGTAAATATGATTTACTAGTTTTAGAAACCTGTTTAGTGGAGGATAAACTTTCTCTTTGGATAATTGATTTAGGAGCCACTAATCATGTTTGTTCTTCCTTGCAGATGCTTAGTTCTTCTAAGGAACTAGCCGATGCCTGATAAGGGCAAATTTGTCATATATTTTCTCATGTTTTTATTATTGATATTTTATGATTTTATGAGAATAGATGGCTATTTATGTGCATTATTGTTATTTATAGGGACTTGAACGAAATTTAAAGGAGCAAAAACAGGGACTAAAATGTAAAGATTTCAAAGTATGTGTCCATCGCCCCAGCGCCACAAGGATTTTAGCCCCAGCGCTGAAATAGTGATCAAAATTAGAAAAACGACTTGCTTAAGTCGCGTATAGCGCCCCAGCGCCAGAAATTCACCGCGCCAGCGGTGAAGCCGTTTTCATGCAGCGCCCCAGCGCCAAGATCCCACCGCTCCAGCGGTGATAGCTTTTTCACGCGTCGCCCCAGCGATAGATGCATAGCGCGCCAGCGGTAGTGCGAGTCCTAGTCCGACGAGAATTGAGATTTTCAAGCTCATATCAATCCCTATATAAAGCCACTCGTTCCCAGCCTTCAAAAAAGAATCGAAGACAACCCAAGAGCACCAAGAATACAGAACACGAGTCTTGGAGAGCAATAGGAGCTTAATTGAAGCATCTTTAGAGAGAGATACAAGACGTTCTTCGGCATCAAGAGTTACTAGGCAGCGTAATTAAGAGCAATTCGACCTCTATATCGGTTTGCGATTGATTGTATCATGTTTTATAATTATTTCTACTGCTGTTCTCTTGTAGCCATGAGCTAATTTATTTTCTAGGGTTAATATTTGAACTCAATATGTGTGCTTAATTGCCATATCCTTTTAGTATTTAATAAACTTAGTCATTTATTATTTAAATTACTTGTGTTTAATGCTTCAATATATCTGGCCAATATATGGTGAATGAATTGGTAATATTATTGATAAACTCGGAAGAGGAATCAATATATTTAGACCTAGGTAATTTGATGCATGATTGTAGAGTAACATTCAATGTTGCATATGCAAGTTTCAATTTAGGATAGGAATATACCTAATTGGCATGTATGATCAATAAGACCTAATCTTAATGAATCTTAATTTATTACAAGTACCATAGGAATATAGGTATTTGGTAAATTAAGGTATACTTGCATGACCTTGGAAGAGGCTTGTGAATACATTAGTGTCTTTATCAATAATAAAGACTAAGTGAGTTAAATATTAGAGGATTAATCATTAGAAACATATTGAGGGATAATATTAATCCTAGGTTCTCTCTACGTTGCTATATCTTTAAATCTCATTGCATTGTGTTTTTACTTTTATATTTTTCACATTCATTCTTGAATTTTTATTTTTCTGAATAATTATTAGGAAGATATAATTTTAGTAATTGGTTAAAAAGAAAGAATTATCCCTGTGGGTTCGACATCCGACTTATTTAGTCTCTTTATTACTTGCATACGATAGTGTATACTTGCACTTAATTTTATGATATAGAAATATCGCATCAATGCCGACTTTACCATTCATTTTAGCTTTAATAGTGAGAGTGGCTTGATTGAAGTTTAGGAATAATTTTTTAATTTTAAATAATGTTTATTTAATTTCTAGATTCAGAAAGAATTTGATTTCTGTTTTTAAGTTGCATGAACAATTTTTTAATATTTTTTTTATAATAATGAGATTATTATTGATAGAAATGGTTTAGATATTTGTCATACGAATTAGAAAATAAGCTTTATGTTTTAAGGCCTGATGAGCCGTCACTGCTTAATTTCGAACTATTTAAAGTAGAACATCCTAAATCTACTAAAAGGCAAAAGGTTTCCTAAATGATGATAGTCCTTTAAGAGAGCTAAACGTTGGAACTCTTCCTATATGTGAGTCTTTTCTAGAGAGTAAAATGACTAAAAAAATATTTCTCAACCAAGGGTGAAAGAGCCAAAGAACCACTTCAGCTTGTACATACTGACGTTTGCAGTTCATTAAATGTATAAGCAAGAAGTGGTTATGAATTGGTTATTGTTCTCAATATCATTTTTTAGAGCACAAAATTCATTTTCCAATAACTAATGTCACTAAAAACGACTAGGGTTATGTTTGTAACTTTATGCTTTACTTAATTTTAAACGCATATTAGCAAAAATTTTTGATGAACACCTAATTTAATTGATAGCTAATATTTCTAATCAATATATTAAAATATTTGTCTTTAATATTAATGTGATACCCTTGTCTAATAGGTAACGATTTGGAATTAAGTGATTTATCAAAATGATATCAAAGTCAAAATCTCATGTTCAATTCCTCACCTTACTTTATTTATTAAACCCACTTTTCATACAATAGGTGATAAGACTTGTCCTTAATATTAGTACATCCTAGTTATGGATAGATCATCTAAGTTATCATCCAAGTTCGAGTTCATAAGCAGTGACAATTGCTCTATAATAAAAGGATTGACCTTATGAAAATGAGAAAATTGTCGTTCAAGAGGAAGCAAGGGATGAAATGGACTCAAGTTTTCTAAATCTTAGAGAGAGACCTCCTTAATTTATAAAAGCTATAAGGAGAATTTTTAGTTATCTCATTTCTGGCCTAAAAACTCCCTGTTCTTCTCCTTAGTTTCTAAACTAACAAAATCGTGAGACATCATAAGTAGGAAGATCAAGAATTAAGACCTTACCTAATAACTGAACATTTTGGCTTTAATGATTTCTCTAATACACACAACCAATTATATATATATATATATATAGTCAACAATTATAGCCATAATTCCAACACTGAAAAGATGTCTTTTTGTTACCTAATTCTATGTACATTATATATCAATAAAAAATTCATTCTATATCAGTCGCAAATCCAAACAAACTATGACTTCTTTAGTTCCGAAATTTGTATATATGTGTATATATATATATTATTGACATAGGCGGAAACCCTCTGTAGGGAGGACGAAATCAAAGTGTCACGAGGCGCCACTTATATCTCACGATGTTGTGCTAATAATGGAGGCTTGTGGGTTTATTGTCATATACCCTCTCCCACTCACTATTTTAAACTATGTATTTTTATAATTTATAAAACATCTTATGTTTTATAACCTCAGCAAATTATTATATCTAATATAACAAATTACTAAATATAATTAATTAATTCTAAAGTTTAATCTTATCGGACCTAGGTTCATAAGTCTAATTATTCTTTTTAAATTGGCCTAACAATTTAGGTAAACCTAAGTTTTTCAATTATAAGATTTAATTAATTATTTTATATTGATAAAAAATAATAATCAATTACTTTTACCAAAAAAAATGTTTTTATATTCATAAAAAAATCAATGAATACAATTGATTTAATTTGCTTTTTCAAGGTTGTTCCTTGCATGGTGGCAAATGGCAATGAGCACTTTACCCATTGCCTCCTCGTTTTCATTAGGGATAGCAAAAACGTTCAGATCTAGATTTGGATTCCGAAATATCCGAAACCCAACCTGGCCTAAATCTAGAATCTAGCCCAAAAAATTTGAGCTTCTTTACGGATCCGAATCCTGGCCTAACCTGGATTCGGCTCGGATCCGAATTTTTTTTAATTTTTAATTTTAATTTTTTAAAAAAAATTATAAATTAATTTTTAATATTTGATATATATGAAACTAACAATTGTTTTAAAAAATAAATTTTCTAAAAGTTTAAATTTAACCTAAAAATTAAAAATTAAATTGTAACAAGGATAAAAAATACATTTAAAATTATATATGTAAATTACACGTGTCACTTATACAAATTATACATATTAAATTAGAAATATAAATTATGCAATACAAACTATAAATACAAATCTAACAATTGTTTTATAAAATAAATACCCTAAAAGTTTAAATTTAACCTAAAAAATTGAAAACAAAAATTGTAACAAGGATAAAAAATACATTTTAAACTATAAATGTAAATTACACGTGCTACTTATACAAATTATATATATATATATTATATTAAACTATAAATACAAATATAACAATTATTTTACAAAATAAATGTCCAAAACATTTAAATTTAACCTAAAAAGTGAAAACAAAATTGTAACAATGATAAAAAAATACATTTTAAACTATAAATGTAAATTACACTTGTCATTTATACAAATTATACATATTAAACTATAAATATAAATTATACAATACAAACTATAAATATAAATTTAACAATTATTTTATAAAATAAATACCCCAAAAGTTTAAATATAACCTAAAGAATTGAAAAAAAAAATTGTAACAATGAAAAAAATATATTTTAAACTACAAGTACAAATTATACGTGTCACTTATACAAATTATACAATATAAACTATAAATATAAATCTAACAATTGTTTATAAAATAAATATGCCAAAAGTTTAAAATTTACCAAAACAACCAAAAAAGTTGAAAAAAAATAAAAATAAAAATAAAAACCAAGCTTAACCCGCCCAGCCTGACTCAAAAAACATTCGGGCTGAAATCGGGTTCTGGGCCTATCAAAAAATTTGGATCTGGATCCGAGTTGAGTAAAACTTGAATTTGGATCCGAATCCGAATTGAACAAAACTTGAATTTGGATCCGGATCCGGGTTGAGCAAAACCTCGATTTGGATCTAGATTTTGTCATCCCTAGTTTTTATCATGAGTCTTTTTTTTTTTTAATTCTATCCTTTCTTTTTATTGTGGCAAAAAGAAGCAAAATGGCAATGCTCTTTGTCTTTTTCATCTAGTAGCCATGAAAATAGAAAAAATATTACAAAAATTCTATACCCTTTTATGGGTTTATACAATTTTGATCTAATTCACAATAAAATAAAATTACAATCAACTTTAGAGTACTATATAATTAATGACCAAAAGATCCATACACAAACTATTCATTCATCATATGAATAAAATAAAAATGCAAGTAACCACTCTTACATACATACCCATAAATCATGATTTAAATAAAATAAATCATAATACCAAAATCACATATTCAAGAAATCATTGCTCTGATACTATTTATTAGATGTTATGACATTCATAACGCATCAGAATAAAAAATAAAAATTATTTAATCTTTATTTTCATCAAATAAAAATTATTTAATCTTTATTTTCATCAAATAAAAATTACTTTTATCTTAGAATCTTATGAATATATGGATTTGATGTTTAAAATAAATTAGAATCAATACAAAAAAATACCTTGAATCCATACTAGATTTTCTTCTACTAAATGGTTCAAAACCAAACCTCTTGTTCTACAGTGAGAGGAAGAAGAGTGGGCTTCTAATTTTTTATTCTCTAAACAAAAATAAGTATCCTGTGTTTTTACGTATGTGTGTATCCTTTTTAGATTAATCTTCTCCTTTTAAAATAATAATTTAATTAATAATATTTATTAATTAAATTATTATCTCTTAAAAGGAGACCTAATTAATGTAAACCACATAGAGTCTCATTCTTTATGATTAATGTATAATACCCAACAATTGAATATTATTAGACTTTCAAAATTAATGGACTTATAGTCTTTTATAAAGAGAAAACACTAAATTAAAATAAAATCTTTTTGATAATTTAAAAAATTATCCTTAAGATTTTATTTATTTTATTTCTTAAATAAAATATTTAATTATATTTGAATAAGATATTATTTATATTAAATAATTTTATCCAAATATAAAATATATATATTTTGAAAACTATGTTTTGGACATAAACAATTTGTATAATAACACAATTCATTTTTAATTATTCACTGTAATAACAAATGATGTGGTATTGGGATCTATGGACCTACAATTTTAAGCTCCAATAAATTTGAATAATTAATTAAAGTCTTTAATTAACTAATTCAATTTATTAATTCAAGTGTTATTCCACTAAAAACTTACCATTGCACTCTTGAAATTATAGATATAATTTACTCAAAAAACTTATAGCAATCAATTAATTTAATCACTATATGCAATTCAACTCTTCATAGATAATTCATAATTAGAGTTAGGTCAATTACCGTTTACCCTTCTAATTACTTATTTATCCTTAAATATCATTAATTCACCTATGAACAGTTAATTTTTAATATTATTACAAATTGAGCGCTTTAATAGCTTAGTTCTAGAATTAACCCTTAAGAGAACCATCTTTCTAACTTCCGTTAAAAAGGAATGGATTTTATACCTGTAAATAATATTTCCAACTGCTTATTTCACTATGTCACCAAAATACAAGTTTTTAACTTATTTAGACAAACCATAACAAGTATTTCAAATGACATAATGACACAAATAATAGTTTATGATTACTCAAAATTAAGGTTGATCTACATATGATTATCAATTGATGTTATTTAAATTCTTAATTAACAACGGTAATTTACATAAGAATTGAAACTACGTTTAGTTCAATTATATATAATCATATTATATAAAATACCTCCACCACAATGTCACTACATTAGTAATTCGGATAAAATCACTACATTTTAAATGTAAGTTGACCGCATTACTAATATTTAATTAAAAGCTCCAAACTTTAATTAATTTATCATGAACTTTTTTTGTTTATTATCCATAATTTTAATCTTTTTGTATATAACAATTATATACTAAGATTATGGTCACATAAATAAATAAAAAAATTTCTGATGTTTATGTCATAAAATTATGAACACTTATCAAGTATAAAATTATAATTTTATTAATTTTATAAAAACACTACAAATACATATAAAAACTGCATTTGAAACAGTTGCATATGCTCACCGATGGCCCTAATATGAAAACTGGTTCCATAAACCCGGTAATAACGACAGTTAACGACAGTCACATAACATGCATCTATCACTAAATCTTGAAATCCACTGTACATCATATATGTAGATGGTCTTTTGCCCTTTTGCTGATATCATTTGAAACTGTTGCATAAGAAAAAACAATTCTTTACAAGGTATACTGAGTTTGGTGTTAATCTTTATCTTTTTTGCAGGATGCCACGGAGTGTTTTGAAAGCTCAGCTTATTCTGCAGAAGGGTCTTGTTAATACTCTCGTTTCCAGTAGACAGGTAGCTTGCTTTCCATTTATTCAATGTAAAGAAGTAATATGTTTACTTTTTACTTCTTTACATTGAATCCACTTTAACGCTTTTACCTTTCTTTCCCAATTTATTTAAACTTTAAATCTTTTTCCTTTGTTGATTGAATGTTTTTTCGGCTTATGTAAGCCGTTGTAGATTCTCCAGATACTTTGCATTGAGCATGTAAGCTATGCAGTATCATATAGATTTTAGGGATATATAATAAGTTGATAAAGTTTCCATACTGTGAAGTATGCATTTTGTTATGTGAATTGACAATTTATAACTATATTCTGGATATTTTGGTATTGAGAGAATAACTTCTGTACACTATGTAAGGGAGGGTGTCCAATCTTTGTGAGATAAAGAAATGTGTTGGACCGATCTTTATTCTTCTTTTCCTCAGAGCTTCAGATGCAATTTTTTTTTTCTTTTTAATTAATCACAATGGGGAAGCTGTGATCGTCTGATAGGGGAGGATAGTTTAAACGTTGACGTTTTCAGGGCCGTTTTAGTGACATCCTGTTAACCCTCTCGTAAATCTGCTTACAATTACTTCAAGCGTAATTTGTTTTTTTTTCTTTCTAACAAAATTGAAGGAGGGTAAATTGGGAAATGCCTTTTCAGATTGCTTTTGGTCACAAAACAAGCTAAGTTTCAGGAATGGAAAAGGCCGAGTGCATGAGTTGAGGAATTTATGGTTCCTTGTTGGTCAATCCAATTTGCCTGTTGCAGAATTTTCATACATTTGTGCGTTGATCATGTGGCTTCTGTTTCTGGCATGATGTGGAGTAATGACAGTTAGTACATGTTAAATGATCCAACTTGTATGCATCTTTAACAGATTCTGATGCTTCTTTCACAGATTTTGTAGAGAAAGATACAGCAAGCAAATTTGAAGAAAGACTTCCTTAAAGCACGTGTCGCTGCTGCAAAGTTGGCCTTAAACTTTCTTCTTATGCCAATATTTGTTCCTTCAACCCTCTTGCTGAAAAAAATTTGCTTATCTAATTGTGTTTCTATATGCTGGTTCTAACCTTCAGTTAGGACTACAATGGAAGTGCAAGGAATGATTGGAAATGTGGGTAGCAGTGGCAGTCTTTCAGCATTCGGAAGAATTGAGGAAACAAGTAGGTTTAGGATTTTATGACTGATGGATGTCAATGCTCAATAGCGTGTTATTAAACAAGTACCTCATCAACTGCATGTGCATTGAATTATTTATAGATGGTTTGGTTGCCGGCTTGCTGCCAATTGAGTAACATTTTCTTCCATGTATATGTCACCTAACTTACAATCAAGATTCCTTCTTTTTTTCTTAGAAAAAATTGGAAGCTTAGCATAGTTAATGGAGGTAGTTGTTTTGTTCTCGTAGTCTTAAGCAAAAATTTTCTCATTCCAATTCATCCTTTCTGTCCATCTAAAAGTTTAATACACACAATGGATCTGTCACAGAATATGCAAACGTAGGGAACACAAATTACTGAATATTGAGAGTGGAATTCGAACCCACGCCCTTTCGGACCAGAACCTTAATCTGGCGCCTTAGACCAACTCGGCCATCTCAACTTTCTTGACCGTCCAAAATATCCTATTTACTAGTCGCTTAATTGTAGCCCGTGTCAGGTGTTCCTCCTATTTAGGGTGGAAGAGAATGAGATCTTTATGAATATTATTCATAAAGGGGACCTTTTTTTTGAGTCGACATTTGCACTGCACGACTAAACTTCTATTCCGAATCAGTCCCAGCAGCAGATTTTTTGAGTTTATCCGAATAATTCCAACTAAAGATGTCAGTTTTTTTTTTTTAAAAAAAATTATTAACCTGTTGAGTCCAACCAAAATTCAGTCAACTATAGCTCAAAAATTCATAAATTATATAGGGATACCAATGAGATATTCTAACATGTAAAATGCCCTTGTCAGTTACTTGGAACTAGCAGACTATGGAATAATGTGCTTGTTGAAAAGCAGCCTACAGGAAAGCTTTCACGCGAAGCAAGATACATTAATATAAATATCTGCCAAGCTACTTAACTAAGTTTTCTGTATCAACACATTATTTTAGTACTAGCCAACTATACATGGCATGTAACATTAACACAAAATAAGAAAACTCCAACACTAAAGTTGAAATCATAACTTGAAACCCCAGAAAAGTTGAAACTGTAACTTGAGAACTTCTTAACACAGAACTTGAAACATCTAACACAACTTGAAATTTTGGTTGTACAGTAGTGAATCCCTTTCTTATGACATTTTTCCATTTCTTTTGTTGGGTGAGGAAATTCCATCAGCCAGAGGTACTGCATCTTAAAGTTTCATTCTAAATGTATGTTTTTGTGAAATTTTGATACTAAGGAGCAACAAAGAGTGCACTGTTTTAATTTTTGGACTATGCACAAGGAAATTTCAGACTTCTTTTAATCTCTCAAAATACAGTTGGCATTTGCTATCAAGATAAAGTCCAGAACAAAAGCAGAATAAGATAAAGAAGAAACAGAGAGCTACAAGAAGAGCTTTTAGAGTTAATGAAGTTCTTCAAGTTTCAAATATGGGGATTTTAGAGTCAGGCAACCAAAAAAAAGGATTCTAAACAAGTTAGAAAGTAATAAAGTAGAAGAGAAAAACACCAAAGTAAATTGTTAAAAATTGAAAACAAAAAAATTAAAGCACAAACAGAAAATACACATAAAGGCATGATTCCACTGGCTGTATGTCTTATCATAAAACTCATATATTTAACAAAATTATATGCTGACAGTACAAAAACACAGACAATACCCTCCATTTACACAAGCACAATATAAAACTCATATACTTATAACATATGGTATGACAACAACAAACAACAGCGATTTCTAGTTAATGTATTAGCCAAGCCAACCTGACCAGTTGCCCCAGTCTCAACCTCATCCCCATTAAGATGTAAGACCCAATGTACATCACCTTTTAATTTTTCTTCCGTGTATTACCAAAATTGGATTACCTTCTCCCGCAAAGAGAGAACCTTCAGGCCAAAAGGTCTGTACAACAAAGCAAAAAGCACACGTAATTGAAGCATAGAACCTGCCAAACACTCTCCAACAGCATGACAGGCAAAACCAAAAGCCACAATTTGATTGAGATATCTTGGACCTCGGAAATTTATCTGCCTTTGCAATCTATGAATCAGCCCTTAGTATGCCTCTGCGACCAATTTCATATGCAAGATTTATGGACTGCTTCTGAAATTAAAGTGACAAATTTAGCAACATGTCAGTTGATTAGAATGAATAACTTGAGAGAATAAATAGTAATTATCAATTAATCTCAAATGATATAGATATTTGACATGCAATAATCACATCAATGGATCCAAACCAGAAAGCACAATAAGACTAGTCAATGCAAGCTCGGAATAATTGCATCCTAAGAGAATTGTAGATAGCAAACGAAATTTCTGAAACATATAATTACAGCATGACACTTGAATCATCACCAAACATTATTAAGCTACCAAAATCAATTGGAGGATTGGAAGAACAAATAACTAGATATCCAATCAAACAAAAATGAACTTGCATTGCCTTAACTTAAGGAGATATCAATCCAACAATAAGGTTGGCTCTATAAATCGATGGATCACATAATTAGAATCCAATACCAAATCATGTAATGATCAGCACATTTGTAACAAAAAACTTCACATCCATTGCTGAAGGTTCCATGACACATACATACTACCAATACATATTCAAACCTATGCATATTCAAACCTATGCATATTCAACACATACAAGCAATACATATTTCAACTGCTGTTTCCATCCTAAAATATCATCTGCATATTTATTTGTGTGTAAAACAGAATGAAGCAACATAACCATTAGCATATTCTATTTTATAACAACCTCAACTCTCATATACGTACCATTGGAGGTTTACATCAAACAATAAAATTAAAAACACCAAAATTCTATTGTGCCTCCCAATAGATACTACCATGCTTGCAGAGGGATCTGAGAGTCGTATAACCTCCCCTGGGATTTGTCTAAAATGCATTCATACAACATTAGTTTCAAACTCTGATATAAACCTCCCCAAAAATTCTAAATAATATGATCATAAATCTTCCCTAAATTTGTCAACCCCTCCCGAAGGATTGCCTTGCCCTAATTTAATCAAAAAGCTGAATGAAGTAAATGAAATCATCCTAAACAAAAAGACAAAAGAAGTATCTAATCAACTCTAAATTTGCATATTTATCAAAATTCGATGAAAATTAACCTACTTTACAATCAACCCCTTTCCACAAAACACACAATTTCGTCACTCAATAGTAGAAAGAACCACAAAGTACAAAATTTCACCAACAAAAACTAAACACCCACCTGAGAACCGTCCGGTTGATCATCAGGATCAACAGCGGTGCAATCACGAGGGTTCTCAAAGAGCGAAAGCGAGAACTGCTTGTCAACGACTCCCACATCGAAATAAATCAAACCGGAACTGGGGACATCCACGCGGATGCCCTTAACGGGGAACCACAGGAACAGTTCCTGCTGCGACACACCAGATAACTCCCCGATTTTGCCGGTGGACAATTTCCCCGTGATGTTGAAGTCGTAATGGAGCTGGTTCTCGAACTTGGCGTTGCATGGCCGCGTCAGGTTGATTTGGAAGAACCCCGTGGCGGGGTCCACGGAATATTCCGTTATCCCTTTGGGGAGAATGCCGATGGGGAGCCCGTGGGACGTTAAGTGGTCGTATATTGACGAAGGAGGAGAAGATGATGATTCGATTCTGATAAATCCCATTAACAAAATTAACCAAAAAATTAGATGGGTCATTTCGAATTTTGGCTTTCTTTCTTTTTTTTTTTTCAAGTTCTGTCTTGGGCTCTTGATTTCGATTGTTTTAAGGTTGAAGGAGTGTGTTGTCGTTGTTTCGTTTTGTGTGCTGAGTTGGAATTGGCTAATGATCCGCTGGATTACAGATGGGATGGATGCTCGCTGGTTGGGTTCTTTGTTTTTTGAACCGAATTGGTTCCGGTTTTTTTATTTTAGAGGAAAATTTGTTCGATTTATATTTCTAGTTTTGTGTCTTTTTCTTTTTTTTTTAAATTTCATTCCAACCTTACGAGCTAACCGAATATTAGTTAAATAGGATCCGACCTTGATTTTTTTTTTTTAAAAAAAAAGGGTGATATATTCATGTAGTTTAATGATAAACCAATAATTGGTCGTTCATTTATTAGCGTTGCTTAATTACATATTAATAATTAAATAAAATAATCTACTTTAGACATCACAATTATTGATGAGAAGGTCTATTAAGTCATCTGTGCAAAAAATCAATTACGTTTTGTCTTGTATGTATTTATGTTTGAAAATTTGCCAGATAATAATTCAATCAATACAAATACACATATCATAACATTAATGGACAGTCATATTAGATGTATAATAGACTTTTTATTTTTTTGTTATTAACAAATGTTTAACTTGTAAGTATAATATTAATGTGGCTTAGGTGTTATGTATCTATCCCCCTTATGTAGAGCTTCAATTCGACTATTCCTACCTTTTTGTGGGATAGGATGTTGGCTACCCTCTCCCTTTGTTTGGGAACTCTTTCTTCCCTTTTATGCAAGGGCAGACAATGAAATGGCTAAATTTGGCTAATAGGTTGGACTAGCCAAAGAAAATTTTTGTTCTATATTTAAATAAATGTTATCTTTAAATAACATAATTTAAGGTATTTTAGTGTTTATCCTAATAGTAAACACTTATATGGGTGCACTTCTATGACTTGAAATTAGTGATTTAAATTTGATAAATGTTTAAGTCTCGTAATAATATTTTTCTTATAGTGAAAGCTTTCTTTTATTTTTATAAGGGTTTACACTCCTTCTGTGGAGTATGTCTCTATATGTGTGTTAGTATAAAAGTGAGGTCTTATTCTCTTTTATGATGTTTGTTTATAAGTGTGCATCAATACAAAAAGTAAGGTCTTATTCTAGTTATTCATTAACTTTCATATTAATAAATATCTAATATAATATCAATATTAAAAAAAAATAATGTGGTTTAATTTTATTAATCTTGACAAAATTAAAAAAGACTCTTAACTACAAAATTACACTTTCAAGTGATTGGAGTTTAGCTGTTATACATTCCACTTAGAAAAGAACACTCAATATAAATTTTTTGTTGTTTATTAACAAGTTACAATCATAATTAATTATAACAAGTAGTTGCTCAAGTGGTGATGTACCACTTATGTAATAATGTGGTTTAATTTTATTAATCTTGATCAAAGAAAAAGAGTTTCTTAATTACAAAAATAAACTTTGAAGTGATTGGAGTTCAATTGTTATACATTCAACTTAAGGAAAGAACACTCAATACAAAAATTTTGTTGTTTATTAGCAAGTAGTTGTAATCACAATTTCACTTATACTTTCTTCCTTTTCATCTTCCATCCTTCTCTTTTTTGTTGTCTTTTCTCCTAATTCTTCTCTCACTAAATTCTAAATTTTGAAAATCCAATTCACACATTTAGAATTAAATAGCCATTCTAAGAAAATTAATAAATAATTTTTTTTTGGTCCCAAATATCTTTTTAAACTTTCTTCTTTTTTCTTTAGAAGCTAATATTTATTATTTGGCGACCCACATAGATTAAAAAGTATGCAGGATAATGAGGATGTAAATAAGTTAATATTGTTTGACATGTTAAATAGAAGAATTTGAAGAATGTATAAATATATCATAAACACTTAACATTTTACAAATTCTTTTATGTCACATGCAATTATTATTATAATTGCACCATATAGTAAATCATGCACTATTTCATACATGTAATATTTTGTTTATTTCCTACATTGTTGTCCTATTTTCTAAATTTGTGTCTTTTTTCTTTATGTGTTTTGAGGAGGTTCATATTATAACCTTAATTAGGTGTACTTTTTATATTTTAATTAATAAAATCGTCTCATACCATTGAAATTTATCTAATTATATTTACAATAAATATATCATTTTTCATTAATAAAAGATTTTAGTACTATTATATAGTTTACAGAAAAATATTTATACTTAAATTTAGTTTAATCTAAACTAATTTAAAATTTTGGGTTCGCCCTTGCCTTTGTACAAAGGTAGTTTGTTTAAAACTACCTCAATTTATAAATAATTATGGTCGAGATAATAATTAAAAAAGAAAATGATCAAAGAGAAATAAGTATTTTTTTAATTTATCAAATTTATTAAACTAGTAGTATCTTTATTGAAATTAGTTATTTTTAATTTTTTTATATATATTTATCATAAGATTATAAAAAATAAGTTGTTTTATTTTATAAAAAAAAAGTCGTTTTGCAAGAAAGTTAAAAAATGCAAAACAAATAAACAATTTTAATTCATATCATAATTGTTGTAGGGGTTAATTTAGAGATTAGAATCTTTTTAACTATTTTATTATACTATTTCTTAAAAATTATTTGAACTTAAAAGAATCATATTTTAAAATTTTTTTTTGCTAACTTTTAATCTCATAAAGTCAATTTAAATAGGATTTTAGGATGTGTAAACAAACATAATCTCATCTTATTAACATTTCCCATCAATTCACACCAAAAATTATTCTCTCCTTACAAAATCTCCCTAAATGCTCAAAAGTACTCCTCTCATAAATAAATTATATTAATTTCAAATAAATATAACATAAAAAATTAAAATTAAAATTAGTACACTTAAATAAGAACGAAAAAAATAAATTATACTTTTAAGACTGTATTTTTAGTGAAAGAGAATGTTTGGGTATAAATTGAATGAATAATGAATTGAGAAAGATAAATGTAGTATTATTTTCATACCTTTTTTTCTTTAACTAAGAAAATGAAAATTTTGAAATTTGACTATAATAATAAAATTCCCTCTAATTTAGATTTTAATAAGATTAAAATATTTTATATTTATTTTAAGAGAGTTGTATTCGTTTTCTTATAAAGGTAAGATTCCCTTTACTCTTTGCTTACTACAAAACACAAATATAGATATTGACTTTAAAAAATATATATTTTAGTGGATTTTTTGAAATTATTTTTATATTTAGGCGAGGATTAAATATTTTCTCTCGTGAATTCAAAAAATAAGCTCTAAAGTCTAGAATGACATTTAAATATTTAATTCAAGTATCTTCTGACATTATTTATTTATTATTGTTTGGACATTTTTTACGCTATTGTCGATCATAAGTAATTAATGATTTCACATTCACTTTATAATTTTATTTTGTGAAATCTTCAATAATAGCCCTTTATTTAATTCATTTTTTAATCCTAAAAAAAATACTTAAATCTGTTATGGCAAAGAAGATAAAATTGGACGCTTTTGCCCCTCTTTCCACATTTTCCTCTATTCTTCATTTCCTCTTCATTTCTCACTCAACGAAACTTCTCCACATTAATTATGTTAATTTAATTATAACTTCTTCTTTTTCCTTTTTCAATTTTTTTTCTTCTCTTTTTACATTCTTTCTTTCTTCTTTGCAATGTTGAGTGAGAAAACTTTATACATCCATCGATGTATACACATGCAAAATTTTATTTATTCTTCTTCGCTTTTTCTTCCTTTCTTTTATGCATGCACTCTTCTTCTATGAATTGAGAGAGAAAGTTTTACAAATAAAAAATGAATAACGATGAAAAAGGAAAGAACAAGAATGAAGAAAAAAAATGGTGAAAATAACAGTTTTGTCAATTCCTTATTTTGGACTAATAAAAATTAGAGATATTATCGTCAATACTTTTAAGATATGACCTAATTATAATAATACTTATAAATTTAAAAAATCGATGTTAATATCTAATTTTATACTAAAACAAGTATAAATATCTAATTATCAATGATTTATCATCAAAGTTAACAGATTTAAAGGTAATTAAGTCTTTTTACATTTTAAATATTCAAATTATTTTAAAAATAATAATGAAATAATAAATAATAAAATAATAAAAGTAAAAAAAATAAATATACAAACTGTCAGCCAAAATGGCCAGCGATCCATCAACAGATTAAGTGGCCACTACAAGCAGCGACCATTTTGGCCTCCACAAACAGCAGCCAAAGTGGCCGTTTCTTTTTTTTAAAAAAAAAATTATTTATTATTAATTTTAAAATTTTATTTATTATTAATAATGATTATTTTTTATTTTTTATTATTTTTTAAAGGGTTATTATTTTTTAAAGTTAAAATTTTAAAATTTGTGCAAGCCATTGTTATGTTAGTTTTGTTTAACGTCTAAGGAATATTAGTCATTTTATGTTGATTGACATAAAATCTGTTTAACTTAACGAAATATTCTTAACGTTTGGGCATTCATATCTATTTTAACAAAAAATTAAAAATTAATGTTGATTTTTCAAACTTGTAAGCATTGTTATAATTAAGTCATACCTCAAGAATATTGATAATCATATTCCTAAAAATTGAGATATAATCTATAAATTATTTATTATCAGAGCAAGTTTACTTGCTTTTGATGCACGAATTTTTAAAAAATAATTTATTTTGCGGTTTAATTTAGATATTTCGAGATTGTAAATAAATGAGCATTTGGTCTAATAGTATGATTCTTGCTTTGGGTGCGAGAGGTCCTGAGTTTGATTCTTGAAATGCCCCTACTCTCATCCAACGTTTGAGAAAATTTATATTTTTCTTTGCTTTCTTAAAGAAATAGTTAAATATTTTATTTAATATTGATAATTAACTTTTTAATTAATTTATCCATACCTTTTGAAACAACATGTTCTTACATTTTTTTTACAAAAATTCTTGCAACTAAAATTTTAGAAAATAAATATTTTCATCAAGTAATCATTATGTAAACTAATTGATTTTTTTTTTTAGTAAAAGGAAAAACTTGAAAGATAAATATATATTCATAGGGTAAAATAAATAATAAAATTATGTGTTGACATGAAGAAGTGGTTTCTCAGATCAACGAGCCTTAAATTTGTTGAGGGGGAATTGAACTTTGGGCCTCGTTTGGATTGGATCAATAGGTACAGGCTTGGGTTTTCTGTTTTCCGCAAACTATAGAGAGGGGCCTACAATGACAACACGCACATAAGCTCAAAGGTGGTCTTGTCGGGATAGATTCCGACAAAGAAATTCCAATGCTTAAGTTAGAAAATGGAGTTTTTCTCTCTAAAAAAATATGACAAACTAGAAATAAAATGTTCATTTGGCGGGAGAGGGGGAGATACTATTTTTCCCTTTTTTCTTTTCCTCTTTATGTTCTATAAGAATTTTTTCATCATCCTCTGTCATATCTCCCTCTTTTTTCTTTTATAGCAATGGCCTTTCAAGGACTTTTTTGAGCTTTCCTCTGCAGTATTTCTATCTTGCATCAGATATTTACTGTTGTACTTCTGACACACGCCAAGTATCTTCATACTGCCCTTCTAACATACGCCGAATATCTTTCCACAGATTTTCTGTCCCCGTTCTTACCCCATGTCAGATGTCACTTCTGATGTGCTAAGCATATTTTTCGAGTTTGTATTTACTAGCATTTTTGGTTCAAGCGAGGCTTATTTTGGTAGGCTCGGATCAGATTTTGAATGGCTCTCCCTTACTGGTTTGATATTGCGTGAAACTCCCATAACGAAGTTACGGAATGTAGTCAGTACCTACTCAACCATAGTCGCATTAGGGTCAGTATATGCTGAACAGGTTTCATTATTAGACGACCAGATTCCTTGCACTCGAACTGGTTCTATTGCTCTATCGGGTTTAGGTTCATTGGCCATTGCTCCTGAGCTTGTCTTGGTTGAATTCTAGGCCCTTGGGCCTAAGGACAGGAAGTGGGGGATTTTTAAGGGAGGGGGGGAACAGGGGTTTGCCAGTTTTTATTTTTGATTTATCATAACTGAAAACTTTATTCTGGTCTGGTCGGTCTGTATTGCTCCCCGGGTCCCCCCACTTTATCTATTGTCGTCTTTTTCATCCGAGCCGACCAACTTTGTTCGCTCTGAGTAGCTTCGTGATCAGGTCTGAATTTTGGCAAAGTTAAAGTGAGTGGGATTGTTGTTGTGCCATCATGGTGACTTGAAAAGTCGTTGCCATGTGGTAGCGATTTCTCCCAAGATTTTTAAATTTAATGGCAGGTCTCTTTAAACGTCGTGTCCTTTTCTTTTCCCAAGTGACATTATTTGACTAGAGTCCCTCGGACCGTTCAATCTATTTGAATCCAATAGTTTGGGTTGCAACCATCTGAAGAGACGCGCCTTTATTGCACCTGGGTACCCGAGGCATTGCGTCTCTGGCACCAGGCACCTTTTCGCCTTTCTTGTTGATCTCATCCGTTCGTATTCTTTTATTTTGAATGGCCTAGATCACTTCACTATTGCTTATAAATAGTCATATTCCTCCCCGTTTTATACCTCTTATTACGCATTTTTGATTTCTTGCTACCTTCCTGCTGTGTTATCATTGCTTCTTTGTTGAACGTGCACTCTTAATCTGGTGACTGCGTTCTCTATCTTTCTTCATTCCAGCTTCTTTAAATTTTTTTGGTACATCCTTATATTCTCTTTTTTGGACTCTTTTATTTTGTTTTATTTCGGGGACTCATTTCAAGCTCTGCTACTAGCTTGTTTGCCTGTATTTTTTCCCATCTCAGCTTTCTTCATTTTCTTGCGTTTTCTGGTCCTGACGGTTATTTCTTATTTTACCATCTTTGAGTGTGGTTGATTTGTTGCTATCCTTGTCCAGTAATTTATTGCCTCATTTAGGAAGCGCCTTCTATTAGTTGATGGCCTCCATATTCAATGTAGACTTTTCAGTTGGGGATATGGCGGTTGAGGAAAGGGAACAGTCCCTAAAACTCTCGTTGGTTAGGAGGGGTGGGGGGGTTGAGTTCTCTTGTCTGAGGTATAACCCGTAGAAATGCTGAGAGCTATAGCCCTCGCTTCACCGAGCTGTCTAGGTGCGATGCTACAGAACGAGGGTGGTCGAACCAATCATAGTGAATTACTCTGTGAGTGTCAAGCTGGTGATGGTGAAAATAGAATGAAATTCGAACCAATCACAGCAAATTGCTCCATGAGTGTCGAGCCGATGATGGTGAAATAGAATGAAAGTTGAACCGATCACGACGAATTGCTATTGGTGTTAAAGTCGATTAAAGTGTTATTGGCTCTTACAGCACATTGTCACTTTGAGGTCTAGTAGATGGATGCAAAGACGACATTCCAGAATGAATACTTCAAGTAAGAAATATTCATGAAATAGCCTGAAGGTTTTACGCCCAACCAGACTGCTGGTCTTGTGAGTAGGTTGAAGAAGTCCATTTATAGGCTTAAATAAGTTTATTGAAGTTAGGCTCATTGTTTTGATAAGATAATCAAATTGTCTGGTTTCATAAAAAACAATGAGGAAGCTTGTGTGCAAGAAAGGTCAGTAGGAGCACAATAGTCTTCTTGATGCTCTTTGTTGATGACATACTAGTCATTAGGGATGATGCCGTATGTTATAATCAGTCAAAAGTAACTTGTAAGAATTTCTCCATAAACGATTTAGGAGAGGCTTCCTTTATACTAGGTATAAAGCTTTATAGAGATAGAACTAGGATGCTGATAGGACGTTTCCAAATCATTTCACATCATTAACTTATCTTTTGAACCTGGTATTCATCTTTCGAAGAGAGTGTCTCTTTAGATGGAAGATGAGAGAGTTAGAGTGTCTAACAAACTAGATACATCAACTCTTTAGAAATTGATGTATGCTATGATATGTTTGAGAGTTAAGATTAGTTTGGTTATAAGAGTTACGAGCCGATTTTAGTCTGATTCAGGTGACCACCATTTGATGGTAGTCAAATATATCCTAAGGTACCTTAAGGGTACAAAGGATAAAATTTTCAAATATGGAGAAAGTGACTTATAAATAAGAAAATGCACAAAGTTAAACTTCTAGTTTGACCTAAATGATAGACAGTTTACTATTAAGAATGTGCTCATTCTCAATAGTGCTAAGTGAATTAGAATTACACAAAACTAGGATTCACAGCTAATTTAGATTGGCACAGTGAAAGTGGCAGTGAAGATTCATAGCTTTATCGTTGGCCTTGGAAGAGTTCCAAGACATATGGATCTATCCTATAGTTTGCGATAAAATAAGCCCGTTATACAGGCCGAGGTGCTAAGAGGACACTACTACTCTAATTATATTGAGAGAAGTCTCATATGACTAGAGGGATCTTGGCTTAAGGAGATGTGATTATTTGTAGAAGTATTCTATAAATAATTTAGCGAACCCACTTTCTAAGGCCATGACTCTAAAAGTGTTTATGAAATACGTAGAGTTGATGTGTATGAGATGCCATCAAGAATGACACTCGAGCAAGTAGGAGATTGTTAGGGTCGGTGCTTACATGCCATCCCTGAATGTACATATACTTGTGTATTTATGCAAGTGTACATTCTCATTAAAACTCTAATACCTATTTATATTGTACCATACAATGTAACGTTACAGACATTGTACGATCTGAAGGAGTTCAGATCTGATCTAAAGGAGTTTAGATAAGGGCTTACAGTTAGCCACGCTGAGAGATATAAATGCTAGATATTAGCACAACTAAGTGTTAGCTGGTTATAATACTCAACAGATCCATGAGTTAGAGCCTTATTTGTAATAGGACATAGACTTAGGAAATACTAATAACTGCATAGTTGCAAGAGTTGTAATTGGGTGCAAAGAAATACAAGTTACGCAAATATGTTCTTGAATTATTGTCCCTAATCTATTTCTATCGATATAAGTCTGTCGGTGGATACCTTTATATATAGATTAGCATATGTCGCATCTATATGGTATAGATTGTTGTTCCTAGCCGACTGTAAGCTTAGAGCTCATATTGATATATGAGTATCTAGTTAGGACTGGATATGGGACAAACTCATGAGGGCCTCCGATAGACACCCTATGTAAGCCGTCAACAAAGGGTCCTTTCAAGTTGAGTAGTATATGTGGTCCTTTGACCTGAGTGCCACGGTGGGCTCGTAAGTGATCCACCATACTTTGGTTCCACGCATGTCACAGACCTTTCATGGTGTGACCGTTGGTTGTCGCTGAGTATGGTCCGATGCTTATGGAGTCTGATGTGTACAAATATGGGATCCGTTAGCTCGCATAGAGAGTTAGATATCCAGATACTTCGAGACTGTATCTCGAAAAAATCTTGTGGCCACAAGTTTTAATCCCGGAAAAGAGTTATGTCAGGGTAGAATAATATGGCAAATGAGTTTGTACATATTGTTCAGTGAGATACAAGTCTAGAGATAAGACATGGATGAGCACAAGAGGATTTGATGGTGATAATCTATATCCTCGCACATCTAGGATATAATAATGGAAGGACTATACTTATACGTTGTAACCTCAACTTGCATGGTTCAATAAGCTGGTTTATAATATCTGTGATGTATGCGTGGGACATTGCTCACAGAGTCATGAAATAGTTCCATTTGACGAATCGGGAGTGGACCTAGGGAATCCTGCAATATAGAGTGTAATCGTTGTGCACTGGAATAGCGTGTCGAATTAAATTTTTTAATTCAGTAATATTCAGCACTACCACGAGAATACGTGCGTGTCTATATTTAAGTGTTAAATACAACAATTAGTTAATTATTATTATTTATTAATTGTATAATGACACATGGCGCATTGTGGACCCTAGGTTGAGTTTACCCGAGTGTGAAATTTAGTGGGATCCACTAGGGGGTAGACTTGGTAACTATTCATGAGGGGTAAAATGATTATTTTATACTTTGATTATTTAATAGTTAAATAATAAAAATATCTCTCATTATAATATATTATTATATATATAATAATATTTTATTTGGGTGCCAACTACTTGGCACCTATTATATATTATTATTATTATTATATAATATATTATTATTTTATTTTATATATATATATGTATATATAAGGAGAGAGAGATGAGAATTGGTGTGAAAAAATGTGTGTTTTGCAAGTTTTGGCATTTTGGCTGAGAGAAGTAGAGAACGGAAATGGAGAAGAAAAAAAGAGAAGAAATGGTGCCAAGGAGAAGAAGAAAGAAAGAAAATAAAAAAAGGGGAAAAATAAAATTATTTCATTTTTTTTATAGTTCCAATTGAAGCAATGATGGATTGCTTCAAATTTCTATTTCTTTGTCCTTTTAGAGAAAATGATGAAAACACACATCCGACAATTTTAGAAATTAAGAGTTAATCCCATGCTAGAAATAGGGTTGCGGTTCTACCTTACCAAGCCCACTGTTTGGTGACTAGAATTGTCCGTGAGTTCGTCTCCATGCGGACTCCGAGGAAATACGTGTATAACATTACATATTGAGGTGAGTTCTCTATCTTACTAATATATTAATGTGATTAATATATTTATTTATTGTGTTTATTGTTTAATTTAAATGGTTCCGCCGCATATAATATATACGTAATACGTATTTTAAGCAATAGATACAATTGCACATGCATACACCCACATATATTAGATCCCCGACAGTTAGTCCATAAAGCTTTACTTGTAGACATATTGAGGCCTAAAAGGATCAATAAACCTCCAAGTTAGTTTATATATACAACTTTATTTAATTATCCATTAAAAAATGCTTTATTAACCTTAATTTGTCTAAAGTACTAATTTTTAAGACTTAGCATAATTTCTAAATAGTGGATATTTTAACTATTGAACTAAAAAATCATAAGGCATGATATAGGATTAGAATGAATAAGATTGGATAAATTTGTTAAGATTATATAATGTGAGAATGTTGATTAAAAATTATTGGGATATGATTTGGAGAGTAAGCCAAGTGCGTTGGGTATCGAGGTTTGAAGATGGACGTGAAAGAAGGTGAAAGAGCATCTGGCGATGTCTAAGTATAGGCGATGCGGCTCCAGGTTATGGGCGTCGCAATGCTCAAAATAGCACTTCGGTGCCACAGTGCTAAGTACTCAATGTCGCAACACCTAGGTGGGAATGCCCAGCCCTGCAGTGCCAAGAACTGCGCACCGCAGCGCCCAGCGCGATAAAGTTATTTCCCATTTTGAATCAACTTATTTCATCTCTCACTTGCTCTAGGACTCCCTAATATGACTGTGGGCCCCCACACTTTTTCACTACTGGGCTAACATTATGGAACCCACTCAAAAGAATATCGGAGTCCCCCCTCCTTTCTTTTGCCTTCCCAAGGCTCGAACCTATGTCCATATGGGGGTTCTAAGAATCCTGGGCATACCTTGTGCTACCAACTCTGTTGATAGAATTAGGTTAGATAATTAAATTTCAAATATTAATTTTATTTTAGAAAAGTAAAATAGATATAATTTTAGTGATTTGTTGATAGAAATAGATCGTATAGTCCCTATGGGATCAATACTTAGACTTAAAATCCTATATTATTTGATACGATAGCGTGCGCTTGCACTTAACTAATATAGCATACATCATGTTTTTAACACTGTTGCTAGGGATTATTTCTTTTATTCATAGATCAATACTAATACCAAGCTACTTGTTTTTAGTTTAGATGTTTTTAAAAAATTTTTGTTTTAGTTTATTTTTTTCTTTTCACTTTGATTTTCTTTTTATTTTGGTTTGACAGTTCATACGAAGGGCGAAAAGTGCTACCTTGATTACTTTTGATCCTGAGATCAAAAGAACATTGTATAGCCTTCTACGTGAACAATTTTAGTGATTTTTAAACATAGAGGAGAACAACGATCACATTAACAATCTAGTGTTTAAGCCTATGATACCACATAAAGCGTTGAAAGAGTATGCTGTCCTAACTACAGATGACGTGCAGTCTAGTATTCAGTAACTAACTGTTAATGCTACTAACTTTAAGATTAAGCAGAATATTATTCAGATGCTGAAAGAGGCTCAACAGAGCTCCCAATGATGATATGAACATGCATATCATAAATTTATTGAAAATTTATGATACTTTCAAGTACAACAGAGTCTCAGACAATGCCATTTAACTAAGACTGTTCCCTTTCTTCTTAAGCGATAGAGCAAAGAGTTGGTTGATGTTATTGTCATCCAAATCCATATCGACATAGGATGATCTAGTGTAGAAGTATTAGCTAAGTTCTTCCCACTAGCAAAGATAGCAAAGATGAGGAATGATATCGCCTCATTTAGTTAAATTGATGGCGAGTCATTGTATACGGCATAGAAGCGCTTCAGAGATATTTTGAGAAAATATCATCACCATAGAGTCTCTAAATGGCTATTAGTCCAAATGTTCTATAATGGACTAGTAGGGCATTTAAAGATTATTGTAGATGTTGTTATTGGAGGAGCATTAATGAATAAGTCTATGGATAAGGCTTATGATATATTAGAAGAAATGACATCAAACAGTTACATTTGGCCAGCAGAGAGAGTTACACCTAAAAAAGTCACCGGTGTATATGCGATTGACGCATTTAATGTATTGGCAGCGTAAATTAATTCATTAACCAAGAAGTTTAATGCATTAAACACCTTCAAAACCTAGTAAGCGACATATGACTTTTGTGGTGATAACCATATGTATAGGCACTGCATAGTGATAGCTAATTTTGTGAGAAATTATAACCGACAACAACCTAACCCATAATCTAATTTCTATAACCTGGGGTGGAGAGATCATCTTAACTTCTCTTGGTGTAACAACCAAGGGGAGCCATCTAGACCATTGAATCTCCTAGGATTGTATCTACCGTAAGAGAAGGAGTCGTCATTGGAAGACATGTTTACACACTATATGAAGTCAAATTATACTATTATATAGAATCATTCAGCAACCTTGGAGAACTTAGAGGTCTAAATAGGACAACTTACCGCAGCCATTAATAAGTGACCTCAAGGCGCTCTACAAAGCGATACCAAGACAAATTCAAGAGAAAATATAGAGCAATGCCAAGCTATAAAGTTGAGGAGTGGTAAGATCCTACACGATAACACATCCAAACCACCACTATCAAGTGTTAATAAGATGGAGAAGGTAGCATCACATCAAGAAGTGCAGCCATATAGACTGCATATTCCTTTTCCCCAGAAGCTACAGAGGCATCAATAAAGTGCAAAAATTAAAAATATGCAGCAAAACAATCCAAAAAGTGCATAAACGAAAGAGGGACAGTAGAAAAGTGCATAAATTTTTACAAAAAATAGTGTAGAAACTAGTATATAAGTGCAAAAAAATATTGATGAGCAGAAAAGTGAAAAATCAGTAGAACATACTTGTACCAATGTGCAAAAACAACCATTGAACTCAAGAACTCAACCTTCACTATTCCCTAAAAGGCTGCAAAAGAAGAAATTAGATAAGCAAATTTATAAATTTCTTGAAATTTTTAAGAAATTATATATTAATCTTCCTTTTACAGATGCGTTGGAACAAATGCCTAACTACGTTAAGTTCATAAAAAGTATTTGTTCAAATAAGATAAGACTAAAGGATTATGAGATTGTAGCATTAACAAAGGAGTGTAGCATCATCCTTCAAAAGAACCTACTTCCTAAAATCAAGGATCTTGAGAGCTTCACCATATTGTGCTCCGTTGGCAATTATGACCTTAGTAAAGCTCTATGTGATCTTAGAGCAAGTATAAGTCTCATGTCTCTTTCTGTCTTCAGTAAGTTAGGTTTGAGAGAAGCAAGGTCTATTAATGTCACACTTCAACTTGATGATCGCTCTCTCACCTATTCTAATAGAATTATAGAGGACGTGCTAGTATAGGTGGAAAAGCTTATCTTTCGAGCTAATTTTATTATTCTAGGCATGGAAGAAGACAAGGAGATCCCTATTATCCTTAGAAGACTCTTATTAGTCATAGGATAAATAATTATTGATGTTTAAAAAAAAGAGTTGACCACGAGAGTGCAAGATGACTCTGTCACTTTCTAAGTCTTCAAGGAGATCAAGTTGCCATTCGAAAGTGAATACTGCTGCAACATTAATATGGTGTACCCGAATGTCAAAGAGCTCAAGGATATAGAGATGTTGAATCCTCACATAAAAAGAAAGTGTTAAGGCATAAGAAGAAAATGAAAAAAAAGAAGAGCAGTAGTGGGATAAAAAGGATCAAAGAGAAGGGCAAAGAAGAATCACTTCCTCAGTTTAAGATTAAAATCTTTCAGGAGAAGCACAAGGAGAATAAGGCAAAAGCTACCGCCTTAAGAGTAATTGCAAGGACGTGGAAGTCAAAAGAAAGGAAAGCCAAGAAGATCACATATAAGGATGCTTCCATTATTATCTTTGATTCACCATAAAATTAAAAGAAGCCATGTCAAGCCAACGATACTAAATCAAACGCTTCTTGGGACGCAACTTAAGTAATTTTTATTTTATATTTAATTTAGTTTCAGTTCTTATTTACTTTAGTTTCTTTTTCTAGTTAAGAATAAAAAGGTCAAAGATTTAAGGAAGCAGCATAAACATTTGCAAGAGTTGAGGGCAAAGGAACACTACAGTCAAATGAATAGACAACGACGTTGCAATGCTTCAACTTTAATTATCGGCGGAATTTACTTACTCTTAAGTTTATTTTTTGACATTGGAGACAATGTCTAATTTAAGTTTAAGGGTGGAAAACACTTTTCTATGTTTATTTTTGCTGCTTTTATTGATTAGTTGTCTTGTGGGATAATTTTTTTTTTGTGCTAAGTTATGGTAAAATGATGATTATAGGTCCATGATAAGAAATAAAATATTGGTTGAATTTAGTTTTAGAAGTCTCTAGGAAATAATAGATGCTTGAGATAACTCTTATATCATAAATCTTAAACTGAATTCATTCTTATTTTAAATAACTTATTCTTGAGCACATTGATAATTAACATGTATTAGTTAAATTTTTTTCTTAGTGATACTCATACTTAAGTAGTACACCACAGTCTCGAAGATTAATACTCAAGAACTTGCTTGATTACTACTTGAGGTGAAATCATAGGAAAAACATGAATAAGAAAATGACATTAGGCCATCTTTAGACCGAATGAGCATTTTCTAGCCTACCTTATATATGTATTTACCCTTAGTCACCTCGTTTAAGCATAATTACTAATTTTTTTTGTTTAACCACATTATAGGCTGCAAGACTTTAAGTTTATTTATTCTAAAATCTACCGGTACCACCACAAACCTTGAGTTTACTTAGAAATACTCTTAAAATAAAAAAGTTGCGGTTGTATGAGAAAAAGACACTGCAATAGAAAAATAATAAGTCTTGAAGGTACAAATCAATCTAAGACCGTAGTTACAAGCCTCAATTAAGTCTGGGACTTGACTAGAAATAATTCTAGAACGCATTGATCAAGGAAGAGATGATGTTAAATACAAAAAAGAGAGTCACTTTGAAGTCAATGACACATTAGACAAATAAGGAAAGAGCAAGACAGGACTTGAAAGCATGGAAAGGTTAAGGAAAATAGAATCTACGTGACTAAGCCATAGTGTTGTGGTATCAGGCCAGCGCCACAGCATTGGTGCAAGGTTGCATTAATGCCATAGCGCCCAGCTTTTGAAAAGTTCATTTTAGCTTGTTTTGACTTCTTTGAAAAGGTTTAAATTCCTAAATGTGTGGACTCTTATTCCAACTAGGTTTAGGCTTTTTAAGGTTGTTTTACTTAATATATAAACCCTTCAAAATATAAGAGAAAGTCAAGCATCTAGATTTTTAAGATGTAAACCGTAAGAGAGAATAGAGGAACTGGTAGGCACTAAGTGCGTGGTGCACTACACTAAGGTATAACCTTTGAAGTGTCTTCTTTTGGTTCTTTAGTGAACAAAAGGAACACCATAGATCCTTTTGACAGATGCTCGTGCTATTCTTATATTATTTGTGTAAAAACGCTTATGGGGTGAGAGATACTGAGAGGTCTTATAAAGAACATAATGATGTAGAAAGATATTTAGAGGTCTACAATGGGAGATACTATAAGTTCTTGTAAGATCATGGTGATGTAAGAAGATACTCAGTGATCTAATCAATAAAAGAAGTTGGATCATGGATCCCCCGTAGACATAGGTGTTTTGGTTAAACCATGTATATCTTGTGCTTTATAGTTTGTTTCTTTATCTTTATTAGTGTGTTAACTTATGTGTTCTTACTTATTTATGAGTTATGTATTCTGCATGTGCATAGGATAAAGGGGTATTAGCACAATGGATAATCTAATAGGGAGATTAGTGCTAAAATTGACTTTCTCTTCAACAAAAGAGTATCAAGACTGTGGCTTAGTTGATGTCAAAAGAATATCAAACTGAAATTCATAACTTAATATTGCAACAATTGACATAAATTAATTTATTTTTAAAACTAATTAAAGTTGAAGGTATTCTAGTACTATAAAATGTTATTAAAAAAATGAGTGTTCAAAAATCTTCATCCAAACTAAAATCATGCGAAGAAATTCAAGCACAAATTTTTTTCAAAATTCTCTCTTTATAAACTTCTTCACTACTCTAGAGGAAATAAATTCAGTTTGAGCTCCAACAAAATATATATATATAGAAAGAACTAAAAATATTATTAGTTGTTTATATATTTACCCACCCCAACTTTGTAGTTTGCTGAAAATTATTTTCTCTTAATTATTTTCTTCTTATTTTAGTAAATATAATAATTGATTTGTATTTATTACCTTAATAGAAAACGAATGGACTTTTTCTCTTCTACTTTTTAAGACCTAAGTACTATTAATAAGTTTGTTAGTTATAATTTATTCACAAATTCTTCATATTTTTCAATTCTCTCTTTAAATTATTTTCTTGTGTGAGTTTTGTCAAACACTCAAGTTTTTGTTCATATTTCTCTATCACATATTTATATATCCTTCTAAATGAATTTAGTTTAAAAGTTCATTTAATTTAATATTAATAATTAAAAATTAATAACAGTGAATTTTAAATTTGAAGACACCACAGAGCATAACTTCAATGATGTGTACTTGCAAATTTAATTTTTTTATTTTATTATTCTTCTGCTATATTTTTTTATATACACTACAATTTTTTATGAATAAAGCTCATTATGTCTCTTTATATAAGATGTATTTTTCATTTTGTACCATTGAGATTTGAGAAATATATTAATAAAAAAATATTAGTCTAACTAAAAATAAATTCTTTTACATCGTAATCTACCTAGTGTAATCTAATTTCATAGAAAATTAATTGAAGAATCAACCACATTTTAAAATAGTATTAATGATGGTCTTCATCTTATTATGGTGTTCATGGATGAAGTATGAAGAATATCTGTTATTGACATTTAGACAAATTCCATTTGGTCGAATTAATTTGAAGAAAAAATAATCGTTCCTTAGTAATAAATAAATTATTATCTTAGTAATTGGAGGTGGGTACACAATGTGAGACTATTCTAAAGATGGATTAAATTCCTTTCGGTAATAACGAAGATGAAAAAAACAAAATAATAATACATTAGCTGCATGCACTCTTCTGGCTGTCGAACTTTGATTGTTTAGTTAGAAAATGGTTATCAAGAATTGACCTTGACATGGTACGAGCTCAAAAAACTTATGCATTAAGCCGTTAAAGATTGACTAATTAACTATAAGAATTAAGGAACTTCTGGGAACATGTTAACTGAGCAATAAAAATGCCACCATAACACTTCATGTTGTATTTCTAATTATTTATTCTCAGAAACTCACGTGCTATATATTCCAGTTTCTTTATATTCTCATGCAGAATGAGTGTTTACGTGAATTCTAAATTAGAAAATTAAACATGACCCAATTATTTCTCATTGACTACGTTTTCTTAAGATTCTCGCTGTCTTTACCTGCAAACGTTGTTCACGTGTATAATCTACTTTGAAGATCTAACAATTAATGGTTATAGGCGTAGTCAGTGCTAAGTACACTTCACGACTAATATGGAATCTCAAAATTTAAATATCCTCCTCTTTATATCAAACTTAAAAATAAAAAAGGATTAAAAAATAACATTAAGAGTTGACCTTGACCAATTGACCAATTGACGAGGAGATTCTTATGCGAACATGTAATGAGCATAATTATGCCGGATGTGTTTCAGCTGATTATTTAATCTCAAAAACTCACATTCTTTATATTCCAAGCTCCAATCTATAAAAGCTAGGTGTAATATTCAATCTCTATTAATAGTATTAACGCTTAAATTTCAGTATAGAGTAATAAAGACACCGTAAGATTATCGATTTTAACCCTATTAGACATATTTTTGTTATGGTGCATGTGAGAGATATTAGACTTAATTTGGTCATTTCACACGCGGTCGGAGCGTTGGACGACCCTAGAATATTTTTAGAATTCTTCTCTTTTGACTTAGAAAAAAAAATCCTAATTTACTATATGAATTTCTATTTCAGGGTGATGTATGGAACAAGCCTTTGTTAAGAAACATAATCCATATATTAGAGAATGGACCAATTAGAAGAAATCTCATGGATTGTCAAGTTGAAAATTCTAGTTAGTTCTTTGGACTATTCTAACTAGACAGTTACAAATGACCTAATTACATAATTAGTTTTCAAGTAATGGAAAATTAGTAATTTTAAGTAAGTTGAAGAGCAAAATGGTCAATTGAGGGAGCACTATATATATGTTGGAAGTGTGTAGAAATTTGAAGAGAACTAAAAGCAAACACTTAGAGCAAAAGAGAGAAAATTCGAGCTTGAAGGGGGGTGCTGCTACAGTGACCTTTCAAGTTTTTTTTTTCATGATTTTTCATACTTAATCAAGCCAAAATAAGGTTACATATGAATCTTTAAGCTCAATTAAAACCTCAATTAGTGAAAATTCAAGAAAAAGAGGTAAGAAAAGCATTGTTTTATAAGTTTGATAATGAGCTTTCAAGAATGCTTCAATTGATATTCTTGTGTGTGTTCTTGGCTTAGATTGAGTTGAATTCTAGTGTGGAGCTTGAAGGAGTCATCAATTTGAAGAAATTGACAAGGTAAGAATTAGGGTTTTTGGTGATTTTGATATAGAGATTTCAATTGGTTGTAATTAGGGCTTTAGAATGAAATTGGCTTGATTTTGTTGTAATTGGAACAAGAAACTGAGAAAAGGAATGTGTTGGAACCTAGGGTAAAATTCTGCTACTTTAGGGAAGTTAGGGATTGAGTGATATTTTGATTGAGTTGTTTTGTGTAAATGCTGCATATTGTAAATTGAATGTATATGGTTAATGGAAAACTAAAAATGAAGAAAATGGGACATAATTGTCCATTTTGAAAAGGTGAAGGGCATTTATGTCAAACCAAGTTATAGGGCGTGCAATAATTTTCAGGGCGCCGGATAGTGAGTTAGATTAGATTAAATAACATCGTAAATAAAAATTGGGAGGTAGTATGCATCCGGGCTTTGTATGCTGATTAGGGCGTTTAGTAGTTAAATGAGATTCTAGCATTCGATTTAGTTCTAAATGTCATTTGTGGTGCGTAGGTGAAGATAACCAAGAGCGGTAACGGGAGCAGAAATCGGGAGCGAAATTAAGTACAGAGCGGTTGTGAGTGGAAATCTACCATTTCTTTTACTTTTCGTTTATTATGTTTTCGCATAATGAATATGTATGTTTTATGATTTTTTGATGCATAAACATGATTTATGATCTTGATATATATATTCATAGACATGCTTTTACATGTTCGATTTGAGAAATAGTTTTAAAATTTATGCATTTGTTTTAAAGGTCATTGGTACCCTCAGATTGTAGTAGTGATGATTGTATTAGACCCGGTCGGTATATCCTATGTACATAGGCAGGTCTTGGGGGTGTGTCACTAACTCCAAGAAGTTGGGATGTCGAGTCATGTGAGTCGCCCTATGTGTACGGGGTATTATCTCGCTATATGTATGCGATGTATGATTCCGCTGCATAGCCAGTGAGATGTCTTGAGATGTCACTGTGGGTGCTGCTAGTTGAGGTGCCCCATGACCTACTCACGTGTGCGGTGCTAGTTGAGTCGCTGCGTGAGTATAGAGCTTTAGGGTTACCATTGGTACAGTTTAGAAAGAAAATGGACGAGGAGAATTTTACTAGTTTTCGATTTACCGATAGCATTTATGCATTTATATGTACACAGCAGTTATTATGTTATACAAATTCTAGATATTGTTTTCCAAAGATATAGATAAAATTCGGTCGCAAGATTTCATTAGCATATGATATTTGAAACAGTTTTACAGTTTTACATCAGGTTTAGAAGCATGATTTCTGCATGAACTTTAGAATTGCTATCTATACATAATTTTATTTTATTTAAAATCTTATTTGCACTCACTGAGCTCCTTTAGCTCACTAGTTTTGTGTTTTATGTTTTCTAAACCCCTTTCCCAGGTGTAGGTCTCGGTACGCAAGCTGCTGTTTCTCCTATTGCCGAGTAGTGGGCGGAATCCAAAGATTATTTTTGTACATGTAAATGTGCTAAATAACACTCTTTACTTTATGCATAGTAGTTGTAGGCATGTGTATTTGTATATATGTTTTGAATCAACAAGAAAAGAATTTGAGATTATGATGATCATTTTTGCTTTTCATAACTATGCTCATTTTGTGGTTTAGATGAATAATTGAGTTGTGTTGGATTTGATTTAGAAAGGACCAGAGGTCCAAATTAGTAGTATTGAGAAGTGTTTGAAATAAAAGTGATATTTCTTTGCAAGTTTTATATGGATTTTTTGAAAAACAGGAAAAACTCTGCCCTTTTTTTTTTTCAAAGAGAAATTAAGATGCCGTTTTTATGTATATTACAAGAATTTCTCAGTAATAGCAAGAACAAAAAAAAGGTTCGCCTTGCGGAATTTCTCAACTTACCCAGTTAGGCTCTGAGGAATTTCTGTCTGGGTGCCCGACAGGGCCGCTGAGATCTATAGTAGAGAGTCTCGGGTAGGGTCCTGTCACCAGGGGTAAGAGTTATACTTGCACAACAGATTGAGTAACCCTAAAGCTAGAAAACATGACAAAATCAGAATGGCATTCATACTTGGCTACACAGACATAATCCTTTCCTTTCTCTCCTTCTTTGGTCTCTTCTTCTAGTGTCGAAGAAGAAACACTTCCTTGACAAATTGGCCAGTCCTTGGGATGGTGACAGGGTTTCTTTGTATTTTATCCCATATCCTTGATTTTGCACACACATTCTCAAAAAAAATGGGGGCACATTTGTGTTTAAAGGTCCATGGTTTCTCAACATGGACTTTATCATCACCAGTGATCCTACGAATGTCCACCACATTTTGAGCAAAAACTTCACCAAACTACTCGAAGGGGAAGCCAGTCCAAGAGATTTTTGACATACTAGGTGAAGGTATTTTCAAAGTGGATTCTGATTTATGGAAAGCTCAGAGAAAAACCATTCATTCTATGCTTAAAAAAAATAAATTTGAGTTATACATACAGAATGTTGTGCAGCAAAAGCTGGAGAAAGGTCTATTCTCAGTTCTAGACCATGTGTCAGAACTAAGGATGGAGGTGGACAGGCAAGATATATTGAACTGTTTAACATCTGATGTATATTGTCTCTTGGGTATAGGGTTTGATCCAAACTGGATTTCTCTTGAATTTCCATAAGTTCCATACGTAAAGCATTTGATGCAATTGAGGAAGCTGTGTTCCATCGAGACATCTCTCCAGAACGATTTTGGAAGTTGCAAAGATGGCATCAAATTGGAGAAGAGAAGTAGTTCACCAAAGCGTGGGGAGTTTATTGTGAATTCCTATACGAGCAAATCTCATTGAAGCGCCAAGAATTGAGTGCAAGAAAAAACCATTCGCAGGAGGAGGCATTTGATTTATTAACAGCTTTTCTCTTAGAAGAAGGCTAATTGAAAGAGAAAGATCAGGATGGGCAAATGGGTGCGTCCAAAAACTTTGAAAAATTTCTAAAAGATGTGGTGACACGACCCGACCCGAGCCCTCCTCGAGAATCAAGGTGGATCCTGCGATGACGTGGGACTAATATACTCTTTACTCATACATACAATATAATGAGGCTACTTACCTTAACAAAAGGTGTACACCTGTACTCTAATATACAAGTACACAGACTGAAACACTTATGCAACTATGCCTGTCATGAGCAAATCTTAAAATGTGTTGACTATATCACACTACATAAATTCCTGTGACAACCTGAGAAAAATAGAAAAAATATAAAAAATGATGAGCTTGTGGCTTAGTGAGTAGAAATAATTAGAAACTATTAAATACTTTATATATATTGTACACGTATAACTCTAGAAGATAAAATAATCATGAAACTGTATACTGAGTAGTCAATAAGTACTGAAAGTATTAGCTGTCATAAAATCTGTCCTAAAATTAAAATTATAACATAATACTGAAAATCTAAAAGTTTGAAAGAGTAAACTATCATAAAATCTATTATCGAGATGAATATATGTAATATAGCTCTAAAACATATACTACATAGACATTGAAAACCACACCAAACTTGTACTAGAAAAATAATTGGTCTAACCTAACAGAGTAACTCACACACAGGCAGAGCGGGGGATCTGAGCTGGTCTAATCCGGCAGAATGTTACATCATTCAGGTAGAGCAAACTAAACTGGTCTAACGCATGTGCTGAACAACTACACTAAAAGGGAGGGTACGCATATGGTGGTTCAAAAACTACTACAATAAAATTGTAGTAGTTTTTCCTTATTAATATTTTTACCTTATTTAATTTTACTAACATGGTAAATGGTTGAATTCATGGTAAAACAATTCATACAATAAAATTGTGCCACTTGTTAATATCTAATTAGTTAATAACTCTTGTCAACTAATTAAATAATATACTTAACATTTAAGTTTAAACAAGTGCACAACCCGAGGAACCCCAAAACATATTTTCGGTTTGCTGGAATTTCTAGGATGGAACTGTTCAATCCATTATGATGTCCCACTGCACAATGAGTACACTTCATATTGTGAGACTCTCTAGGTCTACGCCCGAATTATCATATAGAACTCCTCCATACGTTCGTGAACGATGCCCCACACACACGTTACGGATATTACAAAGCGGCGCGTTAGACCATACAAGTTGAGGTTATAACATATTCATATAATCCCTCCATCATTTATATCCGAGTAGAGCAGAGATATAGATCAACACCGTCAAATCTCCATATGCCCAATTGAAAGCTTATCTCTTGAATTGTATTTCAATAAATAATATTCTCAAATATTTTTGTAATATTATTTATCCCTAAGGTTAAACTCTTTTTTCGGGAATTATTGCTTATGGCCATAGGACTTTCTGAAATACAATTTATAGAGTATTAGGATATAATACTCACCCAAATGAGCTGATGGATCTCATATCTATGCACACCGGACTCCATGAGCATCGGACCATACGCAGCGACACCTAGCGGCCAGACCATGAAAGGTTTCTAACATGTGTGGAACCAAAGTGTGGTAGATCACTCATAAGCCCACCGTGGCACTCAGGTCAAAGGATCACAAATACTACTCAACTCGAAAGACCCTCTATTGACGGCTTTATGGGATGTCTATTGGAGATCTTTGTGAGTCTGTCCAGTATTCAGTCCTTACTAAATACCTGTATCTCTATACGAGCTTCCACTAAACTCATGGTTTGCTAAGACTAACCATCTGGACCATCCAGATATAGACATACATCAATCTATATATTTGTTAAGGTATTCACTGACAGACCTGCTTCAGTGAAGATAGATCAAGAACATAATATTTGAGAACATATTTGCATAATGGCATTTCCTAGCACTATTTGTAACCTTTTGCAATTATGTCATTACTAATATCTTCTTGGGTCTTTGTCCCATTTCAGACAAGGCTCTAACTCTTTAGATATTACTGACCCTTATAATCTGGTAACTTTTATCAATGCCAACTCTTAGCATTTATAACTCTCAACGTTGCTAATTCTTAGCGCTGATCTAAACTCATTTAGACCAGATCTGAACTCTTTCAAATGGTACAATGTCTGAAACGTTACAAGCATTTTACCATATATAAATATAATTAGCGATTTATTGAAATAATAACACTTGTATAAATATTAAACAAATATTCACACATAACGGGATGGCAAGTAAGCACAAATCCCAACAACTGAAGCCCCATGTAACTGTACAATCTCACTCATATATAAATGAACCAGCCTATCTAATGAGTATGAAATCTTATAAGGCAGGAAATAAGCAGACTTTATAAGTCGATCAACAATCACCTAAATATAATCTTGACCCCTCCGAGTACGTGGAAGCTCAACAACAAAGTCCATGGTGATATGTTCCTACTTTTATTCAGGAACTGGAAGTGGTTAAGATAATCCTGCTGGCCTTTGATGTTCTACCTTAACTTGCTGACAAATCAGGTAGTGAGATTCAAACTTTGCAATCTCTCTTTTTATACCTTGCCACCAGTAATGTTCTCTCAGAGTACGATATATTTTATTGCTGCTAGGATGCATAGCATAAACTGAGTTGTGAGCTTCTTCTGAAATCTGCTTCTTTAACTCTAAGTTATTTTGAACACAAAATCTGTTGCCCATAACTAATGTCCCATCAGCTTTCAACGTGAAATTAGTCTCAATTTCATTCCTTACTTCTTGCTTAAGTTTAACTAAATTAGGATCATGATTTTGCATCTCTCGAATCTAATCAATTAACATAGGCCTAACTTGAAAATGTGCTAGAAGGACTCCAAACTTGTCTACAGACAATTCAACCCCATAGATCTTAATTTAACTAACAATGGAAGATAAGTCATTCTCAAATAAGCAATAGAGCTAGAAGACTTCTTGTTGAGTGCACTGCTACTACATTCGGCTTACCTGGATGATAGTCAATCGTACAGTCATAATCTTTTATTAGCTCTAACCATCTCCATTGTCTTAGATTTAGATCTTTCTATGTGAACAAATACTTCAAACGTTTTGTGATCAGTCAAGATTTGATATGTAACACCATATTGATAATGTCTTCAAATCTTCAAGGCAAATACTACTACTGCTAATTTTAAATCATGGGTTGGATAATTCAACTCATGTTTCTTAAGTTTCCTAGAAGTATAACCTATCACCTTACTATGCTGCATCAATACACAACCTAATCCCTGTCTAAAAATATCACTGTAAATTATAAATCCTTCAGTGCCAGATGAAAGAGTGAGAACAGGAGTTGAAGTCAATCTCTTTTTAAGTTCTTGAAAACTACGTTCACATTCATCCATCCATATAAACTTTATAGTTTTTTTGGTCAACTTTGTAAGTGGTACAACAATCTTAGAGAAGTCTTTAACAAATCTCTGAAAATAACCTGCTATACCGAGAAAATTTCTAATTTCTATCACAGTAGCTGGTTACTCTTAATTTACCACAACTTTAATTTTTTGAGGATCCATATAAATTTCATCTGATGAGATCACATGCCATAGAAATATAACTTTATCTAACCAGAATTGACATTTACTGAACTTAGCATATAACAGTTTATTCGTCAAAAACTATAACACTATCATCAAATGCTTTACATGCTAGTCTATACTCTGTGAATATATAAGAATATCATCAATAAATACTATAACAAATCGATTAAGATAGGGACAAAATACCCTATTCATAAGATCCATGAATGCAGCTGGAGCATTAGTCAACCCAAATGGCATTACTAAAAACTCATAATCCCCATATCGAGTTCTGAAGGCAATATTAGACACATTAGTGTCTCTGATCTTTAACTAATGATATCCTGATCGTAGATCGATCTTGAGAAAACCTTTGCACGCTGTAATTGATCAAATAAAGCATCAATACGAAGAAATGGGTACTTTTTGCATATAGTGACTTTATTTAGCTCCCGATAATCAATGCATAACCTCAAAGTTCAATCCTTCTTTTTAACAAACAATACCGGTGCTCCCCATGGAGATACACTAAGTCTGATGAAACCCTTATCTACCAATTCTTGTAACTGAGTCTTCAATTCTTTTAACTTTGAGGGGGTTATTTAGTATGATGCTTTGGAGATAGAAGTTGTGCATGGAACCAAATCAATACCAAAATCAACCTCTCTATCTTGTGGTAAGCCTAGAAGATCTTCAGAAATACATTTGAAAAATCTTTGACCATCGGAATATCTTCTAATTTAGCCCTATTAACTCTGATATCAATAACATATGCCAAATAGGTTGAATATCATTTTTTGAGTAACCGTTTAGCTATCATAGAGATATAATACAGGATGGAAGAACTCGTCACTCTTCACAAAAAATAATATCAGGCTCTCCATGTCTTCTAAATATAACCTCATTTAAAAAATAGTCTATAGTAACATGGTGATTAGCTAACCAGTCCATCCTAAGTATTGCATAAAAATCGTGTATATAAAGAGGAATTAAATATGCTACAATCTCACTACTATCCACTTTGATAACACAATCCCAAAATACATTCTTAGCCAATAATGATTCTCTAACGGGTGTGGCTACCACCAAGGTACTATTTAGGGGTTTTAACACTATTCGCATGCACAGCAAAAATACGAAAAATAAAGGAATGCATAAAACATGGATCAATTAAAATATAGGTCTTTCATCCAAAAATAATCAGCATACTTGTTATAACATCAGGGGTAGCCTGTGCCTCTTGCTGAGTCAAAGCAAATACACGTGCCTGGCTATGAGGTCAACCCGCCTAACCCCTCTGTAGATCTCTACTACCTCTTAAAGCTCTAAGTTGTACACTAGTATTAGAGATAGGCTCTCCTGTCTGAGATCCTTCATGTCTCTGAATATTGCCACTACCACCTTGAAAATCCTAAGAAGCTGTATTCTGTACTAAGCTGCTACTCCAAAAAAGATGAAGGCAATTTCTCATTAAATGTCCAGCTTGTCTGCAAAAGTAGTAACCTCTAAAACCTTTCAGACATTGTCCTTTATGACTCTTGTCACAAATAGAACACTGAGGGTACCTTCTCATGCTACTACTTAACTGGCTACTACCTCGAGGCCTTTGACTCTTTATGTTGCTTCCAAAAGATGAAAGTATAAAACTCTGACTAGAACTCTGTCTTTGGCCTCCTGATAGCATAGGGCTCTGACTATACTATTGTTTACCAAAATACCCTGTATGGGATGTCTCTCCTATAGGTGTTCTATTACGACTTGAATATTGCCACTACCACCTTGAAAACCCTAAGAAGCTGTATTCTGTACTAAGCTGCTACTCCAAAAAAGATGAAAGCAATCTCTCATTAAATGTCCAGCTTGTCCGCAAAGATAGCAACCTCTAAAACCTTTCAGACATTGTCCTTTATGACTCTTGTCACAAATAGAACACTGAGGGTACCTTCTTATGCTACTACTTAACTGGCTACTACCTCGAGGCCTTTGACTCTTTATGTTGCTTCCAACAGATGAAAGTATAAAACTCTGACTAGAACTCTGTCTTTGTCCTCCTGATAGCATAGGGCTCTGACTATACTATTGTTTACCAAAATACCCTGTATGGGATGTCTCTCCTACAGGTGTTCTATTATGACTTGATCCACCAACTGACCAACTATGGCCTTATTTTTACTTGAATGACTAGGCTTTCCATGCCTCTACTAAGCTTCTCTCAACCCTCATTGTAGCTCCTACTAACTCACTGAAATCACTGTGCCCCATGGCTGTAATTGTTGTCCTGATATTGCCTCTAAGGCCTTATTCACATCTCTTACATTTATCCCTCTCTTACATTTATCTTTCTCATTATGTATTGCATATGAAGCAAATCTCGATAACTCTATAAATCGATTCCCATATTCCTCCACTGTCATCAATCTTTGTTCTAGCTGAAAGAACTTACTAGCTTGAATGTCTTAGTAAACCATAAGAAAGAATTTAACATTAAATTCTTTACAAAAATCAGCTTAACTAATTATCCCTCTATATCTACATGATACTGATCTCCACCAGTGGTATACCCTACTCTCAAGTAAAAATGTAGCAAAGAAAACCCTCTCATCATTAGTACATCTCATAATATCAAATATTCGTTCTACTCTAGTTAACAATGACTCTGCATCACCTGGCTTTATAGTGCCTAAAAAATTCTTTGCCCTTAAACTACGAACACGCTCTATAGTGTTCTCTCTCCTGGGTTGTGCCTGTGTTTGTCTCTCCACTATAACTATAACTATAACTATAACTAAGTGAGCCAGTTTATCTATGGATCGCTTTAAGGCAGGTCTATCAGGCTATCCCTATATAGGTTGTATCACAGGTTGTGGCACTGGCTGAGGGTGTATCTCTTCTATAATAAGATTAGGCTGAGTTTGACGTATTGGTATAGGGGGAATTGACTCAGCTACTTCCTCTTTAATAGTTTCCTCTCTTCTATCTGGTACTAAGGGTGCTCCTAATTCAGCCACAAGTTTCGTGCAAGGTCAGCCATGTGGACGCATGATGAAAATCTATAAAATGCTACAAATCATTAATGACATCTCTAACATGCATATATCATATACTAGTCTACAGAATCTAAAACCATGCTCTGATACCAAACAGACAAGACCCAACCCGAGCCTTCTTCGAGAAACGAGACAGATCCTGCAATGAGGTGGGACTAACATACTCTTTACTCACATATATAATACAATGAGGCTACTTGCCTTAACAAAAGGTGTATCTATGTACTCTAATATACAAAAAGATATACAAATACATAGACTAAGACACTTATATAGCTACGCGTGTCGTGAGCTAACCTCAAAATGTGATGATTGTATTATACTGCACGAATTCCTGTGACAACTTGAGAAAAATAGGGAAAATAGAAAAAATGGTGAGCTTATGGCTTAGTGAGTGGATATAATTAGAAAATATTATATACTTTATATGTATTGTATATGTATAAATCTGTAAGATAAAATAATCATGAAACTGTATACTGAGTAGTCAATAAATTTGTACTAAAAGTATGAGCTGTTATAGAATCTGTGCTAAAACTAAAATTATAACATAATACTGAGAATCTATAAGTCTGAAAGAGTAAACTATCATAAAATCTATTATTAAGATGAAAATATGTAACATAGCTCTGTAAACATATACTACATATACATTGAAAACCACACCAATCTTGTGCCCGAAAAAAAACTTGTCTAACCTGGCGGAGTAACTCACGCACAGGTAGAGCAGGGGATCTGAGCTGGTCTAATCCGTGGAATGTTATATCGTTCGGGTAGAGCAAATTAAACTGGTCTAACGTATGCGCAGAGCAACTACACTAAAGGGGAGGGTACGCATATAGTGGTTCAAAAACTGCTACTATATAATATCATCAATGCACAATTGTTCTAAAATAAATATTTTTGTACTGAACATAATCATAAACTATACTATAATAAATTCTAAGACATTTCTAAATATACTAAATAGCATAAATATTTATCTGCTTAAAATAAATCACGACTAAATCTGATAACGTGTTATTTAATAATAAACCGCTGTATTAAAAACATATAAAATATTGATAGTTATCTACTCATTAGAGTGTGCTAATCCTGAACTGGGTCTGAATTTTGTGATTTACCCGCTATCAGCTCACCTTCTATATCATAAGGTGTAAAAATATATCATTACTACCAATACGTATTATAAATATTCTAATATCATAAAATTGTTACCCGTTAAACATTAAATATAATTCTAACTACCCAAATTAATTTTTTAAAATTTCTCATTTATTTCTTCTCCTAAATTCTTTCTTCCTCGATTTTTCTTTCTTCTCTTCTCTCTTTTCTCTTTTCTCTTTTTCTCTTTTCTTTCTCTTTCACTTTTTCTTTCTTCTGTTCTCTCTCTGTTTTAGCTTTTGCTTCGTTTCTTCTTCTGTTTCAATAGCTTCTTCTTAAACAAAGCAAAAACAAAACTAAATATATATATATATAACGGCTTCCGCTTAAATTTTATATATTTTTATATTCTTTTTTCTTTTCTACTATGATTCTTAATAGTCATACATGTAAATGACACGTGGCAACAAATCTGTTGGTGGCCGGGAGAGACACTGTAAGCGCGGGGCTTTCATGGTTTTTTTGGCAGATTGCTACACACCCATGGGGGGAAAATAAAATTCTGGAGGAGATGAAAGAGAAAATGGAGATAGAAAAGAAAAGGGAGCAAAGGATTTTCAGTACAGAAGAGGCAAACAAGTTTGTATATCTGCATTTAGCCTTGTGTGAAACATTGACGTTATATCCGCCGGTGCCAATCAATCATAAAACCGCAGTTGATGAAGACGTGCTTCCAAGTGGTCACCATGTCAGTCAAAATTCAAAGGTATTGCTTTGCTTTTACTAAGTGGGAAGAATGGAAGAAATATGGGGCAAAGATTGCTTAGAGTTCAAGCCCGAGAGGTGGATCTCATAGCAGGGAAGTATAATTCGCCTACCATCTTATCAGTCACCACTTTTAGCGCTGGACCTAGAACTTGTTTAGGTAAAGGCATCACTTTCCTTCAAATGAAGATGGTCGCTGCTGGAATTTTCATGTCCAGGTACCTCAACATAATCCCACTCCAACACCAACTCGTTCTATTACTCTTTACATTGAACAAGGTTTAAAGGTACAAATTTCCAGAAGAAGTGCATCTTGAAGAGAAATCAATTTTTTAATTTCTTTTTTCTTTTACCACCCTTCCCTACATATATGTTGAAAGTTAAATAAATTCGCTTCAAAGTTAATATGAGGAGGAGAAACCAATTTATTAATTTATTGAGTTTTCTTTTTTTTAACCACTCTAGCCCACCTCACCCTTGCTAAAAGTTAAATAAGTTCCACACCACATTTAGTACAGGAGGATGATCTCTCGAGCTCTTTCTTCCACAGCAAAAGCCTGACTAACGAGGCTAACCCTTGGAGGCATTGTTAATTTATTAGACTTTGTTGGGATAGAATTGCTACATATTATTCTGATTTTTAAATAATTAATGTATTGAATACATAAAGGAGAAAAGAGTATATTTTTGTAAATTTTATTATTGATGTGCTGACATTTCATGCTTCTAGAAATTATCAGTTATATTTTATTATTTAGTATTCATATCAATGTTTTTCTATTTTTTAATAACTAGTATTAATTTTCTTTGGGCGAGAATATTATAATCCACAAATAATACTTTATAATTGCATTTTGTAAATATTAAAATACCTGTAAGTCAAATTACTATTATGGACACAATAACTTAACTAAAAGAAAATTAAATAAAAGAGTTTTACTCATTATACCCATCTTTAAACTCATCTAAAGGGTTTTCAATTGTTTGAAAACATCATTTGTAAAAATGAATTGATACATAGAAGATCCTTCAAAGTATTTTTTGTGCCTTTAGTCTACAATGAATTAAGGCTAAAAAAACAATTGTTTTCTTTCATAAATGATAAATTAAAATATTTAAAACAATCATAAACATTGATATGTATTTTGTGAGATACGGTCGAAATATGGAAGGTGGATCAAGTTCAGCATAACTTGCAGGTCAGTCTTGTTGTATACTAATTTCAGTCCATGATATATTGGATTTGGGATTTTAGTTTTCCTCAACTTTATGTAGGATTGAGTCTTTCTTCTCTAGGTTCAATAATTTCTTCATTTTGAATTTTAGATTGAGAGTTGTGTCCATTTCACTAAACCTATACAAAAATATGCATTAATCACAAATTAAGAACAACACTTAATTTATGATTTAAAACTAAAGAAAATGCTGAAATTAGCATTATTCTAAACGTAAAATAATGATTGAAACTCTTAACAAATATGTATTTTCAAGTGTTTATCATAGGTATTTGATCTAGAGGTAAAGGTGGCCACTACATACGATTTTAAGAGGGGTTTCCACTCTAGAAGGGACCTTGCGTCCTATAGGATCCTTCCTAATGACGTGGATGCCTCATCCGACTTCTACAAAGGTTGATCTGTCAAGAACTTTGTTGATGATCATAGGTAGATCAACTATAATTCAGTGGTTAAGGGAGCCAAAGACCAGAACCCTAACACTATGGAGCATCACCATCCTCTCCTTTTATTTAGGTTTGTTTTCTTTTTTCTTTTTCGATCATGTAATCAAAAACTCCTTAGTATGCAAAAACTTATTTTTAATGCAATACAAGTAATGTTGGTGCATACTTGTTTCTTTGTGAGGCTCTTTTTCTTTGATATATCTTAATGTTTTCTAGTTTTCTCTAAGTAGTGGTTTCAACAACCACTAGTAACTTGAAAATTTTGATGGTCTATTCTTGATCCCTTCTTTTATTTTTGGGATAACGTTTCTTTTAAAGAATTCATTTTCTATGGAAAGAAATAACGATTCCACTAACTGCTTTTTATAGTAGACTATTCATATTCAATATTGGTCCTTCTTGAGCCTGGGGGAATCTTTCTTACTTATACCGTTTTCCCAAAACGATTAGAGGATTTTTTTTTGTCATCTCGTCCTTTTCAATTGTACAATCGTAGGTTCCAAGCCGTGCAAAGGGGCTTTAGGTCTCGGCGATGCACATAGAGGGATTGTTTCACTTATATTGTTTCCCCAAAATGGTTAGAGGATTGCTTTTGGCCATCTCATCCTTTGTAATAACGTAATCTCAGGTTTCAGGCAATGTAAAGGGGCAATAAGTCTCTCCAATTCATCTGGGGGAATCTTTTTGCTTATACCATTTTCTCAAAATGGTTAGAGGATTACTTTTGGCCGTCTCCTCTTTTGTAACGGTGGAATCTCAGGTTCCAGGCCACGTAGAGGGGTAATAGGTCTCTACAATGCATCTGGGTGATCCTTTTACTTATTTCATATCCCAAAAATAGTTTGACGATTACTTTTGACCGTCTTCTCCTCTGTAATGGCCGAATCTCAGGTTCTAAGCCATGTAAAAGGGTGATGGGTTTTTACAACACGCCTAAAGGAATCTTTTTTGCTTATACTATTTTCCTAAAATAGTTGGAGGATTGCTTTTAGCTGTCTTCTCCTCTGTAACCGTGAAATCTCATGTTTCAGGCTGGGTAGAGATGAGATAGGTTTCTACAACACACTTGGGGAATCTTTTTGCTTATATAGCTACTCTAAAATGGTTATAGGATTACTTTTGGCCGTCTCTTCCTTTGTAAAAATAGAATCTCGAGTTCTAGGGTGCATAGAAAGGCGATAAGTCTTTACAACATGCCTTGGGCAAGAGAGGGGGTGGAGAGGGGGATCTTTTTGCTTATACCATTTTCTCAAAATGGTTGGAGGATTTCTTTTGGCCTTCTCCTCCTCTATAATGGCGCCAAATTATGTAGAGGGGGGATAGGGCTCTATATTAGGACTTAGGGAATTATTGGGTGCACCAGTTCCTCAGAATAATGGAGGATGGCTTTTGGTCGTCTCCTTCTCAGTAATGGCACCAAACTATGTAGATAAGTGATAGGGCTCTACATCAACACTAGGGGACTATTAAGTACACCATTTCTTTAGAATGGTGGAGAATTGCTTTTGGTTGTCTCCTCCTCAGTAATGACACCAGACCATTCTATCTTAAGTGTAAAGGAATCATTTTTGGCCATCTCTCTAGAATGATATAATAGTTAGATGAATATTTTATTCAAAATCTATTCAAATAAGTCTGAAAGAAATAAGAACATAAAAAGAAATCATTCATAGAGCTTCTTCAACTTTGATATGTTGAAGGGGGTTGGAATTGGGTTCCTCGCTATGTCTAGTAGTAAGAAGCCTCATTTTTCAAGCTTCCTCACGACTCTGTAGGGTTCTTTCCTAGTTTCAACCATCTTTCCAATGTTATGCTCCTTATTAATGTAAAGTGCCTCTCTCAGGATGAGGTCACTTCCATTTATTTCATGTCTTTTCATTTTTTGGTCATAGTGCCTCTTCATCTTAGCCTTGTAAACTACTACACGTATTGTGGTGATTACTCTAGCTTAGTCAGCTAGGTCTTTAGTTGTAGTTATAGCTTCCTCGTCTAGTTGTACAATTCTCATCCGTAACTTTATGATAAAAGCTTCCATAGCTAACACACCTTTTGTCCCATACACTAGGGAGTACAGTGAGGTTCTTGTATATCTGTTCTTCATTATTCTGTAGGCCCAGAGTGTTCTTTGAAATCTTCTCATGCCATTTACTCTTCTTTTGTTTCAGTATTTTTCTCAGCATCGTATAGATTATATAATTTGAAATTTTAGCTTGGCCATTTACTTATGGTAACTACAAGAAGAGAGCTATTGCTGTATCTTATACTTTTGGTAGAAAGCCATAACAATGTTACTTATAAACTATTTCCCGTTGTTTGACATAATCATTTATGGCATTCCAAACTTGGAGATGATGTTCTTACATATGAAGCTCTTTACTTCAGTTCTAGTATGGTTGTTGTATGCTTCAGCTTCCACCCACTTGTTGAAATAATTAGTAGCCAGTAACACAAATCGCTTGCCCCTACTACAGTGGAAAGTGAACCCACGATATTTAGCCCTCATTGTATGAATAGCCAAGGACTAGATACTGTGTTGAGGTTGCCAGCTGGTTAATGGATGAGCGTATAATGTTTCTGGCACTTTTAACATCTCTTAACATATTCTTTTACATCTTTCTTGATGGAAGGCCATAAATAGCCCTACCACATAACTTTATGAGCTAGGAAGCCTGTATTTGAGTTTTTCCCATATGAGCCTTCGTGAACTTCTGCCATAATCTGATGCCCTTTATTTATTAGGACACATCTCATGTATACACTAAAGAAGGATCTTCTATAGAGATTCCTATCTATCACAGTGAACCTCCTCGTTCTTGCTCAGAGGCTTCTAACTTCTTTTCTACTCTCTAAATCTTTTTCTTTTACGAGGAAATCTTTGTATGGGGTCATTCAAGATGTTGTAACTGTGATCTGGAATGTCTCTTTTGGGATGCCTACTTCGTTGCTGATGGTTCCATCCCTTTCCTCTAGAGGAACTATTCTAATTTGGGTATCCGTAGAGGAAACTTCTTTGGCTAGTTTATCTATTTTTACATTCTCGTCTTTGGGAACTTGCTGTAATGTTACACTTGAATTTGGTGGCAAGTTGTTTTGCCAAACTTAATAGGTTTTGCATTATTTCTTTCTTGGTCGCATATTTACCATTCCATTTAGAGGTGACAAGTGTGGAGTCTATCTTTATTACTAGGTTTTTGATAGATGAGGCTTGGGCTATTCTAAGTCCTTTGATCAGAGCTTCGTATTCTGCGTCATTATTGGATGTAATGGTTCAGATTTTAACTGCATGCTTTAGTACTAAGCCATCTAGACTTTGTAAATGTACTCTGATCCCTATGCCTTGCTATTGGAAGCTCCATCAGTATACATGATCTAAGACTAGTAAGTCTCTTCAGGATCTAGAAGTAAAAGACTGTACAGAGCCTCAGGTTCACATTCAGTCTCTCCATGGCCATCTTGGTTACCCTTCCTACCACGTCTGGTCTCGAGAGTATTGCTTAATTAGGTAGGAAGTGTACACCACTATCGGATGAGCCTCGAAGTAATGTCTAAACTTATCTTTCTGTATGTTAAGGCCTGAACAAGATTTTCAACCGTTGAGTATCCAATTTCTAGATCTATGAGCACTTTGTTTGTGTACAAAATTAGTTTTTGTTGCCTTTCTTCCTCCTTCACTAGCGTTGCACAGATGGTTTCGGTAGAAACTGCCAAGTAGATGTATAGTATTTCTCTTGGAAGTGGTGTTGGCAGTATCGAAAGACTCTTCAAGTAGTCTTTTAGTTTTTACAAGGCCTCTGTTTGGGCTAGTCCCCAATTATCTCTCTCTTTCGCTTTCAACACTTGAAAGAATGGTCTACATCTATTTCACATCTGAGAGATGAACCGGTTAAGGGTTATGATTCTTCTAGTCAGTATTTGTATCTCTTTAGGGGTTTTGGGAGTTGTTAGGTTTTGCAAAGCCTGAACCTAAGATGGGTCTGCTTAGATTCCCCTTTCACTGACTATGTGGCTTGGAAAGCTTCCGGAAGAAATTTCAAAGATATATTTGGTGGGATTTAACCTTACTCTGTATCTTCGTATCATGTCGAAGACTTTTTTGCTTTTCTACTTTTCACCACGACAACGTCGATATATGTTTCTACAATATGCCCTATGAGGTTCCTAAAGACTTTATGTACGAGTTTTTGCAAGGTAGCACATGTCTTCTTGAGTCAAAAGGGCATTACTCTATAGTAGAAGGTTTCTCGCTCTATGATGAAACTTGTCTTTTCTTCATCGTCTTTGACCATTTTGATATAGTTATAGCCTGATCTAGTTATAGCCACTATAAGCATTTAAGAATGACAATCAATGGTATCTGATGGTGGCATCAACCATCTAATCTATCTTGGGTAGGGGAAAAGAGTTATTTGGCATAGCCTTATTCAAATTTGTGTAATCTACGTAGACTCTCTACTTCCCATTATTCTTTCGGACTACTACTACATTGGACAACCATTTTGGGTACTTTACCATTCTGATGAACCAAATGTCTAACAGTCGATCTACCTCATCACTGATTATTTGATTCCTTTCTGGTGCAAAGCGTTTCTGTCTCTGACTGACTAACTTATAATCTTTTTGGATGTTCAATCTATGACAAGTGAATTCTGGATCAATCTCGATCATATATTTGTGACTCCATACAAAAATGCCTATGTTCTTCGACAGCAACTTCACCGACTATTATCATTCTCCATTGATCAAGGATGTTCTGAGGAGGAACTTCCGATCAGGGGTTGGGGGACAAGTATCACTTCTATTTTTTTAGCGCTGGAATGCATGTATTCTTTTTCAAGTGGTACCCTTTTTGGCCATCGACCATTTAATTACTATTTTGAAATTATTCCTTCCTCAGAGGGAAGGACTTTGGGTTCCATCTGTTTACCTCCACTTTTCACTATCCTAAGGGAATTCGCATAGCATTGCTTGGTTTGTAACTGCTCTCCCTTGATATCAATTATTTCTCTCTTTATGGCCAAGATGCACTAGAAAAATTGGTGTAGCGTTGATGGAATTGCTCACATATAATGGATCCAAAACTGTCCTACTATAGCATTGTAGGTGGTGGGTGCATGCATTACTAGAAAATCTACTTCTAAACTATTGCCAGCCACAATTACTTGTAGTGTTATTACTCCTTTTACCTGAACTTTCGCACCTCTAAAGGCTATCAGTTCTATGTTGTATTGCTTTAAATCCCAGGTGTTCAGCCTAAGTCCTTGAATATATAGAACATCTACACTGTTTTCTCCATCTACAAGGACTATTCTAACTAGTGTTTCGTTGATGTTTAGGCTACCTACTAATGGTTCCAGGTAGGATATGGATAGCTTTATTAGATCATCTCAGGAGAACCTAATCTCTATTGGTTTTTGCTTGTTAAATCTGTGTAGAAGAAGTTTCGGTGACTTGGCACTGTCTGATCTTTGATTATTTCTTGAATTGAGTCTTCCAGTTTCCTACTATGTTTGCTCTTTCTGGTGGTCTTTCGTGCACGACCTAAACATGGAACTAACCAATCAGAGTTCTAAAGATTGCTGCTTCCACTAGTTCCCTTGACTATAGCCTTTTGAGCACAAGGAAGAATGCTTCATCTATTAGTTCATCCATTGGGTGTGTAACTTTGCAGGCACTTTTTGTTTACTATGGATCTATGGATAGTATTGAGGACCAGTGTATCACTGTTCTCTTTCTACTTAACTAAATCCTCTATTGATTACGGCACCATTTTTGCACTTGCCCTATACTCCTACAGTCATTCCTTACTTGTGAGTTGATGAATTTGGAACTTTAGCGCTCTATAGTCTTGAATGGTGTGGTCAATTTATTTATGGAATAAGCAGTGCTTGGTCTAGTCCCTTTTTTCTACTGGTCTAGCTACTGGCACTGACATCCAGAAGATTCTCATGTCCTTCAAGTTTACCCATATCTGCTTTATAGAAGTATTTATAGGGATTAAAGATTCTACTGGCCATCTAGGCCTTTTATCAGAGCCCTTGATCTATTAGGAACCTCTAAAATGCTTCTCTTGTTGTGGCCTTAAGTCCTACTTCTATTTTAAGGGTACATTCTTAAGTCTCTGTATAGTAATCATCGAAGTCTCTCTTGATGCCATTTCAATCTCTTATTCCCTAATCCACTACATTAATTTTTGGTTGATTAGCTCGAAAAAAGTAAAATTCTTCAGGATAAAGAATTTGTAGTAAGGGGTGAAAGGCTTTACTACCTTATTATAAGCTTGGGCTGTTATTTCAGAATTATAGATTCCTCTCTCGCTCAGCTCCCTATTAAAGCACTGAAGGAAGCTTTTAATTGATTCTGTATTCTTGTCTCATCAAAAATAGGTCATACCTCTTTGGTTTCGCAAGTATTGTTTGATGAAATGCTCTATCAGTTCCTTGAAAAAGGATATCAAGTTCGACAGAAGGTTGTGGAACTAGAGTTTTGCTGCTCCTCTCAGACTTGAGCAGAACACAATACACTTCTGGAAGTGTAGTGGAAGATGTGCTCTTCTGGGTCAGTTGTCTCATCAAATAAGTGGAACATTGGAATATTGAACTTCTCTGGTTTTGGAGCCAGTTTGATGGTATTTGTGAAAGGACCTTGATTCATCCTTCTTGCCATTATTGTTATATCATAAGTTTGCTCTGCCTGACTCCTCGTTCATACATTACCTCAACCTAAGTTTGCTCTACCTGACTCCTCGTTGCATACATTACCTCAACCTGTTTCAGAATGAATGCCTTTATATCTTTTTTTTTTTTTCCTTCAGGATGATGAATTTGGTACTCGAATTTAGATTAGCAAGAATAATCAATCTTGCTATGTCTGTTACCCTCTTCGATGCCAGAGTTATGGTAGGAGGTGTGTTTAGATTAACTAGTAGCTGAACGAAGTCTTCTTCTTGGTGTCCGCCATTTCCATCTCTTTGAAGCATTATTATTTAGTGACAGAGCTCCAAGTTCTCATTTCGGTATTCCTTTAACTTTTTTAATAATTTAGTAAAGAGCACTTATACTCTATGAGTCAACTCGTCACTTATAAAGGTGATTTTCTGAGTAAGGGATCCTTCTACTAGGTTCTCGGAAGTAGCTAGGCCGCTTTGCTACAGATTCATAATTACCGCTCTTATGGTAATTAATGGGTTAGGTGAGAGAAAATATTATCAACTACTTTATTCCCACAAATTGCACCACTAAAGTTCGTAATTTTGGAAACCACCAGAAATTACCTTTGCTAAATATCAAATTTGGCCCTCTTTTCTCCTTTAAATAGTTCTTGGAACTTTTTTTGGACAAAGACTGTCCTCCTTCAAAAGAAAATACTCCGACGCTCAAGTCAATAAACAACAAAGATGATTGTTTTGTGTGTAGGAGTGATTAATCTAGCAAAAGGGTTCTATGTTTGGTGGTTTGAGTGGTCGAACGAAGATCTTAATAGAGCTTTTGGGTTCTTAGCTAGTGAAAGCTTTCTCTCTTAATGTATATGTGTTGTATTCTTAATCACTTAATGAATCCCTGTAATCGAGTTATGCATGTCTTTTATAGTGCAAGGGTACAATGTTCAATTATAACTAAAAATGGTAACATGAGATGATCTTCAATCAATTTTAGGATTGAAGAGATGCAATCAATTATAATTTAATCTATATCTCTTGTGAAAAGTAGTCTCTTTATGCATCTCAAAAGGTCCCTCTTATAAATTTGGTCCAATTCTAAGACTAAATTTATGTTAATCTCATTACTTAATGAATGTATAATTAGAATACAATATTATCTTGCTTAGATAATTAATATGCATCAAGATAAATCAAATAAGAGAAGAAGTGTCTAAACCTGACTCACGTTTTTCACTTATTTTCTGTTAAAAAATGCGAGGGAACTTAAATTCAAGCTGAACTTTGCCACGTGCTTGTATTAGGGCTTATCTCGTTTGAGCTGGACTTTGTCTTGTTTAGAGGGGTATTAAGATAATTTTAAAACTTATGGGCCTATTTCTTGGATATGACAACTTTCTAGGCCCGTCAGTTCCTTATTGTCAGTCCTTGGGCACTTTTGGCTAGCGTGTCTTAATTTTCTTTTTAAACTACAAGGCTTTCTTTAATTAAGCTGAGCCACCAATTGGGCCTTAACCAAAAATGCACCCAACAAGTAGTATGATGCCAATGAAACCCATTTTTATAATAATGGCCATTGAATCTCTCAACAAATTGGTCAAAATCATTGAATTGAATTTTATTTCTTCAGGCAGTATTACACTTGATGTGTGGTTTAAGGCTTGAATTTGTATAGACTTATAATTATTAGAAAAGACATTGCATATAGGAATCTTGAGAAATAATTTATGTACCAAAAAATTAGACAATTTACTTGATTCATAAAATATTTATAAAATGATTCATTATGAACATTTCGAATATGATGTTTTGCACTACGAGGCATTTCTCTTGCTAGTTCAACAAGATGTTGCACATACAAATTTTGATAATTAATTTAATAAGTCATGTAAGTAAAATTAGGAATTAAAAATAAAACTATTTCAATAAGAATTACACAAATTGTTCTTTGAATAGATTAACGACATCGGTGTTCACTAGCACATACCTATATGCTTGAATCCATAAAATATAGTCAAGATGAACTTTAACTCTTTATCCTTAAGGATTTCAAAACTTATTACCATAATCATCATTATAAAGTAGTTAATTACTTTTGGTTTTCACTTTATTAATATATCTTGAACAAAAATTCAATAAAAAGAAAGTGAATCCATTCCTATCTTCGTATTTGTCCATATAAATTTTGAAAGGAACTTGAAAAAGAAACATAAGTTAAAAGAAAAAAGATGAACATATCAAACAAACAACTAGATCACTCTCGTGGAGAAACAAGTCTCAAGGCATTATTTTTCACAGAAAAAAAAAAAGACTTCAATTTTGAAGGCGATTTTTAATCATCTTCTTTTCTTTTCCAGCGAATAAAATCTCATACATAAAAAATATATATCCATAAAGTAAATAAACAATATTGAACCAAATTAGCTTGCATAAATATATATATGTATGTATGTATTAATATTGAGAGTTTACATCCAATTTTCAAATATCAAATCCTTTTTATTACCCAACAATCAAAATCCCGTAACTATAACAACATTGATTTTGAGTTTGATTTTGATTATCAATTAATTTAATTTTTGGTCAATTACATACCTTGATTCTACTATTGCAATCGAAGATAACTATGGTCAAACAACTAATGCATATGAAGTAATAAACCCAAAACAATCAATTTACCAATGCTTTATCAACAAAATATCTCTAGCTCAACAAAAGCTTAATACGATGATAACTAAACATAAGCCTAAGATGAAGGTGTTGGGTTTTATTATTTTTTATATGTGTGCTTACATATTGACAATAATTATATATTATGGGTTATCTTTAATAAAAGCTAAATTAAATAATTTATTTAGACTATCTCTTATAAGGCTCTAAAAAACATCTCTTGGATTTGGACTTATTATATATAAAAATCTAATACTAGTTAAATTTTATGATTGATAAGGTGATAGTTTAACCTAGTATATAAAACCTCTTTTATATTTGTGATCTCCAAATTAAATCATTATTGATAGAGTTCTTCTTCTCTTTTCTATTACGAAGAGAGAACCCATTGAGCACCATATAATTTAATTATAGAAAGTCTTTATACTCTCGTTTTCTTCAAAAGTTGTTAATCCTTGTATGGATTTCTGAAGAATATTTTTCTCAACATCCATCTTGATAATTTGACATAATAAATCTAAATTACATTCTATAAATATTAATCTTGTTTATTGTTACATCTAATAGAAGGTAGATAGCTCAACCTCAACCACCATTAACAAAACCAAGATTAATAAAGGCCAAAAAATACTTGACATTATAAAGCTGATAGTGAAGGGTAAGGATACTGCCAATATAAATAGTGAGATATTTCAATTTCTCTAAATACTATCAATGTTTTGTATTCTTAATATAAACCAAAGAATTTTTTTAATCCTAGATTCAAATTCCACTACCACAGTCTCAGTTATGTGCATATATAAAACAGTTGTCTTAGTGGGTGGAGGGACACATATAACGGACAGTGATCCAAAGAAATTAAATGCAGTTCATCCACCTCCTGTCAGCCTCTATGTAAAACAAATAAATCGAATCAAGGAAAACATTCACAATATAATTTTCAAATCAAACAAATTGTTCTTAACAAAGCATAAAATAAATAAATCAAATAAGCAAATTCTCCTTGATCTAACTCTAATTCCAATATTTTAACCCAACAATCAATGACCATCAGCGTTAAAATTTTAGTAAAAGATTAACTAAATAATAATATATTAAATATTAAGATGATAAAAATAACTTAAGAAACGCGAGCTCTAGCTCTAAATTTTGAATCATTGACCGAAAGAAGAGATATCGATTTTCAGTTTTAGAAGTGTTTAAGGCAAGAGAAAACAAAACTTCCAGAAGTGTTGGTTATGGTTCGCTTTTTTTTTTTTTTAGTTTTGTTAACTTTTTTCATTAAACGACACTTATTGTTCAATCATTCGCTATGGCTACAAATCGCTCTTTTTCTTCGAGCGACAAAAAACCTTCACAGAGTATATAGAATGATAGTTCTATAAAATCTTGTGATGTTAGTGTGAATGTGGTGTTTGTTTGAATATGTTGGTGTACTGAAGAAACATTTGATTGTTTCAAATTTGTCATCTTAAACCTATTCTATCGTAAATATTTAAAAAAACATATATATTTCTAAATATTAGTGTTGAGGTGTTTTTTATTTGTACGTAGAAACAAATAATTTTAAAAAAGGAAATTTAAAAGCAAATAACTTGGAGAAATTTTAATGCAATTAATATTTTAGATTCTAATTTTTATGTTAACTGTTGAAAATTGGTGATTCAAAATCAATGATGATATTTTATTTTGAGTCGGAGACTAATAAAGAATCAGTAAGAATTATAGTATATGAAAGTCATGCTAGGAAGGAGTAAAAAAAGGCGAAAGTAGAAAATTGTTCACGCTGTGAGTACCGTTCACATGATACTATTTACACAACAATTTATGGGTATATCTTGTTTTGGCTCAATTAATTTTTTTAAGTGGGATTTAAAATCTTACAAATAAAAAATCTTATTTCAACTAGGTTTACAATTTTTAGGGTTAGTATTAATACTATATAAACCACCCTTGTAGTTCTTTGTAATTAATATCAAGCATCAAAAGCACACATGAGAGAGAATAGAAAGCTTAGGGCACATTTGAATAATTTAAGTGCACAAGAAAGTGTGGTATAGATCCTTGCAACTCTTAGATATTTAGGTATTCCTTGTAATCTCTTGTAGGGTTCTTCGGGTATAAAATGATGGATTTATAAAGAAGGTAGGATCCTTGATCTACCGTGGATATCGGCGATTTTGCCAAACCATATGTATTGGAGTGTGCTTTTCTTTGCGTGTGATTGATTTTTCTCCTTCTTTTGTGATCATTACTTTTCTTGGTTGTTTGAGAGTGAACGACTTCTACAAGGCACGAAGGATTTCTTTGGCATATACCAAAAATTTGCAATAAACTAGTATCAGAGTAAGGTTTGGTTTATACATTACGACTCTCAAATAAGAAGTAAAGAAGTTTAATTGCAGAACAATTTCAATCTATGGAAGGTGAGGGTGATGGATCTATTGGTAAGCCAATGGTTGAACTCAGCCCTTGAATAAACTCAAGCAACAACCATTGAAAAAAAAAAGCCAGTAAAATCCGGTGGTGTAGATCAGGAAACCATTCAGAAAAGAACCTATAGTACAATAGTATTATTCTTGAATGACGAAGTTCTAAGGGAGGTGGTTGGAGAAAAGATGGCAATAGGTCTTTTAAAGCAGCTAGATGCACTATACATGACGAAGTCCTTAGCAAATCATCTGTATATAAATAAGAGGTTATATGAATTGTCTATAACTGAGAGAACTTCCATGAGTGACCACATTGACACCTTTAACAAGATTTGCATTGATCTTGAAATTATAGATATAAAGATCGATAATGAAGACAAGCTCATTAACTTGTTATGAGCACTTCACACTCATAAATGGTAGAAAGACTTTAATGGTTAGTGATGTTAGAATCTCATTTAACTCTAAAGAAAAGGAGAAAAGATTAGAGCGTGAGAGTGCAATATGATTAGTTGCAAGAGGAGGATATGGTAAGAGAAATCAATGGGGTAGATTTAAGAAGTGTTATTTATATAATAAAGAGGGGTACTTGAAGTGAAATTGCTTGGAAAGAAAGGTAAAAAAAATGAGGAAGAGGTACAATAGTCTATGATGAAGACTTAAAAATTATGGAGTCCTTAATAACTTTTTGGAAAGAGGTATGTTGGTAGATGGATACTTAATTCTTGGTGTAGTTACCATATGTGTTCGAAAAAATTCTTGTTTACCAACTATAAATCCATTAGGGGAATGAAAATACTAATAAGGAATAACATGACTTGTCGGGTCATAGGGATTGGTAGTGTTAAGGTGAGGATGCATGATGGAGAGACTGGGGAGTTATATAAGGTTAGGCATGTACCTGAGGTTAAGAGGAATTTGATATCACTGTAAATGTTGAATTAAAAGGAAATATTCATTTACAGTAGAAAAAGGAATATTGGAGATAAGGAAATAATCTATAGTGATAATAGCTGAGAAGCAAAAGGGGTTGTATATACTTGAGTTCAATGTTGTAGAGTCCAAGCATAGAGTTATTAGGGGATGCTTACCAATAGGCAGCATTGCTGTTTTGCTCACCGTGGTGATAGAGGTAAAAAAGGAATGCATGGGAAAGTGCTAGGTATTGTGTTAGTCTCTAAATGTACGAATGCACCTTCCTTTGGATATCTTTCGCATTGTGAGTTAAATCTAGATAGAGATTTAACTGGTGTTAATGCTAAGTCATAAAGCGTTGGAGTAGATGGATCCTAGATGAAAATTTATTGGGAGATTTTGAATCAATGAGGAGTTTGTTAGAAATTATTTATTCAAAATCAAGGATGAGTTTTGATTTTGAGTTAGAGACCAATAAAAAGTCAACAAAAAGTCTTGTATATGAACGTTGTGCTAGGAAATAGCAAAACAAAAGTCGAAAGCAAGGAAATGTTCACGCAGCAACTTATGGGTATTTCTTGTTTTGGCTCAATTAACTTCTTTAAGTGGGATTTGGACTTATAAGTAAAACCTCTTATTTCAAATAGGTTTAGGGTTTCTAAGTTTAGTATTAATATTATATAAACTCTTGTAACTCTTTGTAATTTATATCAAGTATCAAAAGCAACAAGAGAGAGAATATAAAGCTTATAACATACTTAAGTGATTTGAGTGCAACAATAGAGAGAATATAAAGCCTAGGGCACAATTAATAAATTTAATTACATTTACTATGTAAGAATTATAGTTCAAAAGAGGATAAATACCACTACTAATCAATTGATTCGAGTAAGAAGGCACATACCATTACCTATAAAGATAGTAAATTATATCGCGAACAATATATTTAGTGTAAACTATAAAAAAATAGTAATAAGTTTAGTTACACAAGGCACATACCATCACCATAATGCTCTCTTGTGTTGAAATTTCAATAGGCACTTTAAAAGATGATAAACCATTTGTTTATAGATTCTACAAATTTAGTAAGAAAAATTAAAAATGTATAAAATGTAACACATTTAAGTATTTTCTTTAATATACTTACCTCTATACTTGTATGAGATAAAACTCTTTCTTTTTCTTTGGCCTTGATTTTTTGAAAATTATAGACTGCATTGTTTTATAAGGTGAACGACCTTTACCTTAAGTTGTTATTGGATCAATTATGTTTGGGGTCTCAGTTGTTATACCATCAATATTAGTGTTACAACTTCCAATAACAAGAGAAGTTTGTTGGTTACCTTTATTACTCACTTTCTTTGGCAATTCTTCCAATGTACTATGGATCCACTCCAACATATTATTATAAGTTTTTTCATCATCTTAAGCCGTATCTGTAACCTTAGTAAAAGAAGTACACATTTTTTCATATTGTATTTGTTTAATTTTAGAACTCCATGCATCATAACTAATTTTCACCTTACTATGACATCTTCACACATCTTTTCTCCATCTTTGTAAAATATACTTCTCTGGAAGTAAAATTATATCATTGCATATTAACACTATTATAGTATGTCTATAAAGTGTTCCTCTAAATTCAAATCTTTTACAACTACAACTAACTTCACACTATTCGTTTTGTAATGAAACTTTAAAATAAGTTATTCTTTACCTTCTCAAATTACGATAACCTCTCTAATTTCATATTATGAACCCATAGAATGAAGTAATTCACAATATATTTTACTTATTAACTCTTGATTAAATTCTTGAAACTTGGTAATCGTGTAAATCTCTCAAATTTGTTTTTCCATCTCATATATTGTTACATATGAAAGTTGTTGGGAAAAAGACTTAACATTTGCTATACTTTCTTGTTCAACTTTACTTCGCAATGCATTATCTTATAGTTCTATAAATTGCTTCAAAGTTATTTTGAGTTAATATATCCATAAACAAATGCATTGATACTCTTATTATGCTGAGTAGTTGATATTCTTACCTAAAAATTACTTTTCATAAAACATGGTACCCAATGATATCTCTCATCATACAAACCAATCAACCAATCATTGTCAATTATATTATATTTGAAAATCATGTCATGCCAACATTTTTTAAATGTGTTAGGGTTTTATGAATCATAAACAACACTTTGTAGAGCCAAACTAATAAAGACTCTATTCCTTGTGGCCCCTTAACTTTTTGAAAAATTTCTTAAGAATGTGCCATAGGCACCATCTATACCTAATAGTAGGGAAAACAATCACAATTCATTTTTTCATTGCTTTATCCTGGTCAGTAATGATTCCATTAAGAGTACAATTAGACATACAAGTAAGCCATGCTTGAAATAACCAAACAAAAGTCTCAGTATCCTCGCATGAAATCAAGCTACAGCTCAAGAAAATTGACTTACCATAATGGTTAACTCCTACAAAAGAAGCGAATGGCATGTCATATTTATTTGTTAGATATGTGGTAACAAATGTAATAATATCTCCAAAATCTTTGTAGGCTGTCCTACTTCTTGGATTTACCCAAAAAAATATTTTTCAATCTACATTCCTTATTCAAGTCCATATCAAAGAAAAACCCTACATATTCGTTTTGCATCTTCAAAATTATTTTTGAATTGGAATAGCATCTCCTTCCCTAAGTTTGTAATCGTCTAATTTTTTTTAATATAATTTCTTCAGTCTTTTTCTAAGAATGAGAGTTTATCATGCCCACCAGCTTCAACGAAAAAAGAATTAAAATTTTTGTTAACTCTTATCCCTGCTTGGTCATTTATTTCAAGTTCTCTCTTAACACGTGAACTAATATTTCAATTAAATAGAAAAAATCTTGATTTGCTTTGACTCAATTAATAGGTGTGTTCAAGGATTAAAGACCAAACTCTTTACTTTTCATCTTTACCTAAACAACCTTCAATCATCGCTTTGCAATCAAGTTTTGTGCTCAGATGTGGTCTCAAAATATTTTTGGATGTGCCTTTTGATTTGTCCTTTCATGCATATGCAAATGTTACCCATCTTAAAATGCCATCACTCTCTTTCTTATATGTTCTTCGCTTCACAGAAAAAACCTTTTGTTTAGCATAGTTCTTGTAATAAGTGAACTGTTCATCAATGCTTTCAAATAACATCTAAACCTTTGGTTCATTTAAATTTTGTTTCAAACCATCTATATTATCAATATCCTCAACTTCTACAACATTATCCTTCAAATCATCAATTTCATTATATTCTTCCAAATCTTTAACTTCATAAATTTTATTTAAATCTTGCGTTCCTATATAATAAAGTTAATATTTCACAAATTCAACAATTAAAAATTAGGAAAATTGATATATTTAAATTAAAATTAAATTATAAAAACAAAAGAAACAATTAAGAAATAAGTTACCAAAATTACTAACTATAGTGAATAAAATTTTCAATTATTATACAAAAACGATTGTTTGGACACAACACAAAAGAGTACTATTGTTAAAAAAAAATATGTGGGACCATCATTATTACATAACCTTTTTTGTGCAATGCAACAGACAATAAGACAATTCGAATGGATCACCTTTGCCCTTTTTGTGTGGGGTCATTAAAAGTAATAAATATTAGTATAACTAGGACGTGATTGTTACTTGGGGATACATTAAGGACTTCTGTTTTCGGGATAAATAGACTTATTGATAAATAATTGGTCCAGATAAACTCCCAAAAAATATATATAATTGTTATCCTAAACATGCACTTGTCTTAGAATAAAAACAAATTAAAAGCTTCCTTTGTGATGACTTCATTTATAATTTAAAAAAAAGGAAATGTGTAGTACTTCAAACAAAATTGTGTTTAAAATAAAATAAAATTATCAGTTACTCTCTTATTGTGTGACACATTTGAGAGAGAAAAAAAATGCATTTTTACTTTTCCCCACAGATGTTTATGTGTGCAATAAAAAGGTAATAATAAATTGCTTTTCTCCTCGAGATGTATGTTTTTGGGAAGCCCGCACTTTCACTTCTGTGTTAATTATAAATGTAAAAAATAAAAATAAAAATATATTTAATTGTAATTAAAATTGTATAATAGTTCTTTTTATATAGATTTTAATTTATTATAAAAAAAAAATAATACTATACATAAAAGAAAATAATTATAAATTATAAAAGATAAAAATATTGTATTATTAACATATTTGATGTGATATCAAATATATTAATAATACAATATCACACATTAATACCATTCCCTCCCATCAAATTCAAGATGGAATAGAAACAAGTTTGAGTTCAGAAATTAAAATTTGAAAATGTCTAGAAAGTGGAGATTTGGTAAAAATGTCAACAAGTTAATCTTCGAAGAGATAGAGTAGAGAGTAACTGTTCCGTAAGAGACATATTACCGAACAAAGTGATAATCTGTTTTAATGTGCTTAGTCCGCTCATAAAAAATATTATTGTGAACAATTTAAATAGCACTCTGATTGTCACAATAAAGTGGTGTAGTTCAAATGTGAGAAATACCCATATCTTTAAGAAGTCAGCAGAGCCAAACAATCTCTTGGGTAGTATCAGCAAGAGCACGATACTTAGTTTCAGTATTAAAGCGAGCAGTAGCTATCTGTTTCTTACTAATTCATGAAAGAAGAGAATTACCCAAAAATAAAAATAAAATCTAGTAGTTGATCATCGATCTGTAGGATCACCCGCCTAATTTGAATCAACATAAGCTCATAACACGAGAGACAAATAAGCCAACAAATAGAGACTATGAAAAAGTGTACCTTTAAGATAACGTAGGATATGAATAATTGTTGTATAATGAGAAGTACGATGAGCGATTTTAAACTAATTGACAATACGAATAACATGAGTAATGTTCGGGCGAGTAATGGTAAAATAGGCCAAACTACCAACCAACTGATGATAGAAGATGGCATCACTGAAGAGAGTATCATCAGAGGATTGGAGTTTGGCATTAGGCTCTAGAGGAGGAGAAGTAGTCTTACTATCTGTCAAACCAATATTAGCTAGTATATTTGATGCATATTTAGCTTGTGATAGATAATACCCAATAGAAACGGACAATACTTTAGGCCAAGGAAATAACTAAGGGTGTCAAGATCTTTCATTTCAAAATACTTTCTAAAGAAAGTCCTTGAAAGTAGAAATACCAACAAGATGATCACCTGTGATAATCATATCATTAACATAAAGAAATAGTAGAACACAACTACAATCTGTTCTGCGGATGAAAATATTTGAATCATAAGGGAAGGGCTGGACTGAAAATCATGTTGAGAAATAGTGCTACTGAATTTTGCAAACTAAGCATCAGGAGCTTGTTTAAGGCCATATAAAGCTCAACGAAGTTTGCAGACCATGTTTGGCGGATATCGATAACCAGGAGGAGGTTATATAGACTTTTTCGAAAAGATCACCATTAAGAAAGACATTTTTCACATCCATCTGAAATAATGTCCAACCATAAATTGTAGCAACAGTCAAACTCCAAAAAAAAGTAAGGCGAATAACAAGAGCAAAGGTTTTCTCATAATCAATTCCATATTCTTGACTAAAGCTTTTTGTAACAAGAGGAGCTTCATATCGCTCAATGGACCCATCAGATTTAATCTTAATCTTGTACACCCATTTACAATCAATGGCAATTTTATTAGGTGAAAGAGGAACAAAATCCCTGTATACAATTTTTTAAGTGCCTGTAATTCTTCTGTCGTTGCTTACTACCAAATAGGGTTAGCACTAGTCTCAGAATAGGAGTAGGGTTCATGTAATGAAATGGTAGTAGAAAAACAGCGATAATTACAAAGTTTAACAAGAAGTTCTCTTACCTGAGAAGAATAATAAAGAGACAGTATAGGAGAGGCGTCAAAGATGTCAAAAGCAGATTCTTTAGACAAGATAGGACGCTCAAAAGTAAGCATTGTATCAGTAGGTTCACTTGTATGAAACTTAGATGAAGTATCAGGAAATAAGTTAATACTATTGTTAGTGAAGAACTGAGAAGTGGGTGAAGACACAGAATAAAAGTTTGATACAGAGGAGAATATTTTGTGTTCAAGAAATATGATATGACGAGAGATGTGAAGACATTTAGGGATCCCAATACTTATGACCTTTATGTTCTATCTCATATCCCAAAAAAATAACATAATCGTGTGCGAGGCTCAAGTTTGGTATATTAATATTTTTAAAGTAGAACAAAACAAACACAATAAAATTTTTTAAGGAGATTATAATTAGGAGAGAGTCCATATAGATGCTCATATGGTGACTTATTCTTAATAATAAGAGAAGGCATACGATTGATTGTATAGATAGCAGTTAAAGCAGCTTCACCCATAATTGTTCAAGACAAGAAACAAAGACGAGAAGAGCATGACCTGTGTCAAGAATATGTTTAGGTTTTCATTCGGCTCTTCCATTCTACTGAGATGTACCAGGACAAGAACTTCAAAAAATAGTACCAGTTACTATAAAAGATTTAAAAAATTGAAATCTCTATATTCTATAGAATTATTTGTGCAAAAGATCTTAATGGAACAAGAAAATTGTATTTTAATCATTTAAGCAAAATTACGATAAATTTTGATAAGTCATAATCTCAGTTTCATAAGAAACAACTATGTATATCAAGAAAGTCACCAACGAAAATAACAAAGTATCAAAGTCTGCCCATAGTAGCATTGGGAGATGGACTCCAAATATCCGAGTGTATAAAATGAAAATGAGCATAAGAAATAGTAGTACTATTATTAAAAGATAAAGTTAGTTGTTTTGCTAAAGGACAAATCAAACAATCATCTTTATTATTAGAAATAATTTGTAAATAGCCACTAGATACAAGAGAATGAATACGGCTTATTGAGGCATAACCCAAACGAGAATGTCAGAGATGTAGTGATGATGCTGGGGAAGTAGATGCAACAAATGAAGACAATGAAGATGACAGATATAAAGAAATGAGCTCATATAGACGACTCATTTTACAGCCTGTCCCAAGTGTCTGACCTATCTTCGAATCTTGAACACAATACCGAGAGGCGATAAATAAAACGTTAAGACCAAGTTCACAAATTTGACCAACATATAGAAGATTTAATGTGAGTTTAGGTATAAGAAAAATATTAGATAAGGAATGACTGGAGCAAGACACCCAACTAACATGACTAACATTTATGGAAGATCCATTAGCAGTTTAAATAAAAGGTAAATATGAAGTAGGAGATTTTGAGGATAAAAGAGTAGAATCAGAAGTCATATAAGAAATTGAACCAGAGGTTGATGATCTCGGTAGACAATAAAGAACAGAAGAATCAGTATTTGAAGGATTACTATAGTTTGATAGAAGTTGGCGAAGTAAAAATTCAAGATCACTGGTTCTGTTGAAAGAGGAGTTAACAGTAGCTTGGGTAGCAATAATGGCAGAGATTCATTGAGGCCTTGTAAAAGTAGCACTCTGAGACTGTTTGCTTTTGGGACAATCTTTTTCAAAATAACTAGGTCCAATTTTTTGACATTTTTTTCCCTTTATGTGTCAAACAAGTGAGAACTACTTGTCTAGATAAGTGGCGATAATGACACGTCTTATATTGAGTGCAGCTGCCAAATTTGTGTTGTGAGGTGGCAAGTATTGTATTTGTATGAACTTGCTGAAGAGTAGTAAACCTTGTTTCTTTGGAAATAAGTTTAGCAATAGCCCGATCCAAAGTAGGTAAGGGTCTCTAATGAAGTAGAGAAGCACGAGTAGACTCAAATTTATCTTACAGAGCCATGAGAAACTGAACCAGACGTTGATGATCTCGGTAGACAATGAGGGCTTGAGCATCATCATTATTCTTTCAAATTGGTTCTAAAAGAGCCAGTTGGTCCCAAATAAACTGCATCTGAGAATGAAAGTCGGTGATGGATTGTCCTGGTTCTTGCCAAAGGTGATGTAAATTTTATAGTAGTTGATATTAATGAGAGAGATCTCTGGTGGTGTAGCGATGTGCAAGAAAAATTCTAAAGTAATTTGGCAGTATCAAATCGACCATAATGAAGACCAATGGATATGGTAGATGTATTACAAAACTATGTAATAATCTGATAATTTTTATTATTCCAATCATCTAGCATGTCAATAAAAGCTTCCCAACTCTCGTTATCCCGCTGCTTAGGTAGAGTAACATTACCAGCACCAAAGTCTCCTGCTTTTAAGAAAGTCACACATAGCTTACGCCTATAAGACAAAATTATGTCCGTCAAGGATAATGTGAATAGACTAAGAAACATTAGATTTATCCGTTGAAAACTAAATTTCCCTCTTTAACATTTAGTAATTATAATTTGGCCCCCTAAACTTATAATAATTATAATTTACCCAATACTTTTAATAATTATAATTTAACCTTAATACTTTTAATAATTATAAAGTGACCCCACTTTTTTTAAAAAATTATAAACTGACCCTTACATAATATGATAATTGCAAAACAATCCCAAAACTTTTGAAAATTATAGAATTACTCAAAAAGTATAAATATTGCAATCTGACCTCCAAATATTGAAAAGTTTACAAATAAACCGTTGTTGTAAATAGTAAGCTTTAGGCGGCGTGTCTGGTGGTTTTCAATCACTGATCAACATAAATCTGATGGTGTTTGAACGGTTGAAGATTGAGGATTCTCCTAGATAAGGAGGTGTTGGTCATGGTGCTGTATAACAGCCAGGATTTAAAGTGGCAGTGATTGGTAGCAAAGACCTTCAGGTGGTGTGTGCATGTTGTTCCAATCTTCGATCTGCGTTTGAGTTTGCCGATGGTGTTTGAGTATCTTAGGGTTGATGGTGTCTAACACGACAACCTTTTGGTGATTTCTGGTGAAACTCCAGTGGACTTCTAAAGAGTTTTCGAAAAATAAATATGGCAAATCTCTTCTAAGCAAAACGATAGTGAAAAAATTAGAACTCTGGTACCATGTGAGAAATATAAAGAGGAGTATATTTCACTGTAATCAAAACTATACAATGAGAGCCATTATATAGACTTTAACTTATTACAAAATAGAAAAATAATACGATACATGGAATAAAATAATTACAGGTTATAAAAGTTAGAAATATTATATTATTAATATATTTAATATGACATCAAATAGATTAATGATACAATATCACACATTAATAGTGAAGAGTGATAGAACGAGTTGGTGTTGGAGCAGGATTATGTTCACGCACTTGCACATGAAAATTCCAAAGAAGAGCAGCAGCGACCATCTTTATTTAAAGGAAAGTAATGTCCTTACCTAAATAAGTCCTGGGTCCAGTGCTAAAATTTGTGAACTGATATGATGGTAGGCGGAAAATGCTTCCCTACAATAAAATCCATCTCTCAGGCTTAAACTCTAAGCAATCTTTGCCTAATATTTCTTTCATTCTTCTTACTGAGTAAAAGCAACTTTGAATTTTGATTGACATGGTGACCACTTGGAAGCCTCTCTTCATCAATTATAGTTTTATGATTGATTGGCATTGACGGATATAGCCTTAATGTTTCACACAAGGTTCAATGTAGATATACAAATTTGTTTTCTTCTTCTATATTGAAAACCCTTTGCTCCCTTTCATTTTTCTATTTCCATTTTCTTTTCCATCTCCTCCAAAATTTTATTTTCTACCTAAGGATGTGCATTAACCAACCAACAAAACCATGAAAGCCCCACGCTTACACTTTTTAATTCATTTTATTCGATTAAAAGTTACACTATCACCTATGAAAGTGTTTATTTTATGGCAGCATATCTCTAATAATCAAATACAATGGATTAAAAAATGTATTATTTTATGGTAGCATATCTCTAATAATCTCCAAAATTTCATCAAAATGTTTATTAGAAAAGCTATATGTAGCTCTAAGCTTGTATAAAATTAATACAGTTGATAATATATATTATAAGTGTTTGATTTAGGATATAATAAAATAGATGCATGTATTAATGATTATTGTTTATTCAAAAAAGAACTTAAGCATCATAAAGATGCTCGAAGTGTGGTGCTTATTGATGGAAAGTAAATGAACGCACTAATAATATTAGTCAGGGTATACCAACAAAAGTACTTCGTTACTTTCAAATAGTTCCTAGATTTAAAAGGATGTTTAAGTCGATAGAAATGGATAAATACCTAACTTAGCACTCTACTCATAAAAGTCATGATGGAAAGATGAGTCATCTGGTAGATTCATCAGTATGGGACACTATAGACTATTTATGGCCTTTATTTCCAAAAGATCTATACAACGTAAGACTTGGTCTTTCTATTGATGGATTCAATCCTTTTAGTGACTTAAGCACCAAATACAGTTGTTGGTCGGTGGTTCTAGTCACGTATAATCTTATTCCATAGAAATGCATGCCGAAAGAAAATCTTATGTTGACATTATTAGTACCAGGGCCTAAACAACCAGAGAACGATATTGATATCTACTTACAGCCACTCATAAAAGATTTGAATGATCTATGAAACAATGGGACATAAGTGTATGATGCACCTACCAATTCCATGTTTAATTTGAGGACTGTATTAATATGGACCATTAATGATTTTCCAACATATGAAAATTTAGCCGGATGTACCACAAAAAAACAAACTTACTTGTTCAGTATCTGACTTGAATACATGTTCTCAGAGATTGCCATGTAGTAAGAAACATGTGTACATAGGTCATAGGTGGTTCCTTCCCTTTAATCATAATTTTTGAAAGAAAAAAAGAATGGTTCAATGAAGAAGAATAGTTTGGTGAGAAGCCAAGAATATGGATAGGTGAAGAAGTTTTATTAGATTAGCAATGTTAAGAATGATTGGGGAAAAAAAAAAGTCTTTAAAGGAAATGTGGAAGAAAATATCAAATTTTTTAGCTTACCTTATTGGAAGGTAAATCATTTAGTTTTTGGAAAAAATGTTTTTACACTTCTTAAATATTTAAAAATATTATTTATTTATATTGTGGAGCTAATTAACCTTGGTTTACTTAAATTGTAGAATTTATATTTGCGACATAACTTGGATGTGATGCATATTGAGAAGAATATATGTGACAGCATTATCAGAATAGTGTTAAATGCAAAGTGAAAATCAAATGACGAGATTAATTCTCATAAAAATTTAGAGTACTTCAAATTAGAGAAGATCTTTATGTATAAAATAATGAAAATGGGTTTTTCTTACCTCTAAATCCACACACTCTTATAAAGAAAGAGAAGAAACTCTTTTGTAAAAGGTTATTAAATTTGAGACTGCCTGATAGCTATAGCTCTAACATTAGCAACTGTGTTGTAGGGGATGTGATAAGATCCGCCCCGAGACCCTCTAGTGTACGTCCCAGCGGCCCCGTTGGGCACCTCGATGGAAGTTCCTCAGAATATAACTAGGTAAGTTGAGAAATTTTCGTAAGGCGAACCCTTTTTTAGTTCTTGCTACTACTGAGAAAGTCTTATAATATACATAAAAATGACATTTTAATTTTTTAAAAAAAATGGGCAGAGTTTTCCCCGTTTTTCAGAAAATCCATATAAAATCTGCAAATAAATTTCACTTCTATTTCAAATACTTCTCAATACTACCAATTCAGACCTCCGGTCATTTCCAAATCAAATCTAACACAACTTAATTGTTTCATTTGAATTACAAAATAAGCATAATCATAAAAAGCAAAAACGATCATCATAATATCGAAATCTCTTCTTGTTGGTTCAAAACATACATACAAATATACATGCCTACAACTATTATGCATAAAGTAAAGGTGCTATTTAACACATTTACATGTACAAAAAAATGATCTTCATATTCAGCCCACTACTCGGCAATAGGAGACTCAGCAGCTTGCATACCGAGACCTGCACCTAGGAAAGGGTGTTTAGAAAACATAAAACACAAAACAAGTGAGCTGAAGGAGCTCAGTGAGTGCAATTAAGATTTCAAGTAAAATAACATTTTGCATAGATAGCAAATTCTAAAGTACATGCAGAAATCATGCTTCTAAAACCGATGTAAAGTTGTAAAACGATTTCAAGTATCATATGCTAATAAAATCTTGCCGAGCGGGTTTTATCTACATCTTTGGAAAATAATATCTAGAATCTGTATAACATAATAACTGCTGTGTGCAAATAAATGCATAAATGCTATCGTTAAATTGAAAACTAGTAAAGTCCTCGCTCGGCCATTTTCTTTCGAAACTATACCAATGGTAACCCTAAAGCTCTATACTCACGTAGCGACTCAACTAGCACCGCACACGTGAGTAGGTCACGGGGCACCTCAACTAGCAGCACCCGCAGTGACATCTGAAGACATCTCATTGGCTATACAGCAGAATCTTACATTGCATACATATAGCGAGACAATACCCCATACACATAGGGTGACTCATATGACTTAACCTCCTGACTTTTCGGAGTTAGTGACACACCCCCAAGACCTACCCATGTGCACGGGATAAACCGGCCGGGTCTAATACAATCATCACCACTATAATCTGAGGGTACCAATAGCCTTTAAAAAAAATGCAGAAATTTTAAAATGGTTTCTTAAATCGAACATGTAAAAGCATGTCTATGAATATATATCAAGATCATAAATTAGGGTTATGCATCGAAAGCTCATAAAACATATATATTCATTATGCGAAAACATAATAAACGAAAAACAAAAGAAATGGCAGATTTTCACTCACAACCACTCCGCGCTCAATTTCGCTCCCGATTTCTGCTCCCATTACCACTCTTGGTTATCTTCACCTACGCGCCATAAATCACATTTAGAATCAAATCGAATGCTAAAATCTCATTTAACTACTTAATGCCCTAATCGCCATATAAGGCTCAGATGGATACTACTTCTCGATTTTTTATTTACGGAGCCATTTAATCTAATCTAACTCATTATTCGGCGCCCTGAAAATTATTGAATGCCTTATAACTTGATTAGATATAATTGCCCTTCACCTTTCCAAAATGGATAATTATGTCCCATTTTCTTCATTTTTGGTTTTTTCATCAACCATATACATTCAATTTATAATATGCATCATTTACACACAACAACTCAATCAAAACACCACTCAATCCCTAACTTCCTTAAAGTGGCAGAATTTCACCCTAGGTTCCAACACATTCCTTTTCTCAATTTCTTGTTCCAATTACAACAAAATCAAGCCAACTTCATTCTAAAGCCTTAATTACAACCAATTAAAGTCTCTACATTCAAATCACCAAAACCCTAATTCTTACTTTATCAATTTCTTCAAATTGATGACTCCTTCAAGCTCCACACTAGAATTCAACTCAATTTAAGCCAAGAATACACACAAGAACATCAATTAAAGTATTCTTGAAAGCCTACTTATCAAACTCATAAAACAATGTTTTTCTTATCTCTTTTTCTTGAATTTTCACTAATGGACACTTCTATTGAGCTTAGGGATTGGTATGTAACCTTATTTTAGCTTAATTACACATGAAATATCATGAAAAAAAAATTGAAATTTCACTGTAGCAGTACCTCCTTCACCTTGCACAAATTTTGCTCTCTTTTGCTCTAAATGGTTGCTTTTTGTTCTCTTCAAATTTCTACACATTTCCAACATATATATGATGCTCCCTCAATTGACCATTTTGCCTTTCAACTTACTTAAAATTACTAATTTACCATTAGTTGAAAACTAATTATGTAATTAGTTCATTTGTTACTATCTATTTAGAATAGTCCAAAGAACTGACTAGAATTTCCAACTTGGCAATCCATGACACTTCTTCTAATTGGTCCATTCTCTAATATATGGATTATGTTTCTCAATAAAGACTTGTTCCATACATCACCTTTAAATGAAAATTGATGTAGTAAAGTAGAATTTCCATTTCCAAGCCAATAGAGAAAAGTTCCAAAAATATTCTAGGGTCGTCCGGCGCTTCGATCGAGTGTGAAATTACCAAATTAGGTCTAATATTTCTCATGCATACGATAAATAAAATATTTCTAATAGGGTTAAAATTGAGTAACCCTACGGTGTCTTTATTGCTCTATACCGAAATTTAAGCGCTAATATTACTAATAGGGATTGGATATTACAATTTCACCTCTCTTTAACAAAAAATTTAGTCCTCGAAATTTAAATCATACCTGTCTCAAAGAGGTGGGGATGTTGTACTCGCATCTGATCTTTACGTTCCCATGTGGCTTCTTTTACTCCATGGTTCATCCATAACACCTTCACTAAAGGAATGCTTTTGTTAAGAAGCACTTGCTCTTTCTGGTCTGCGATTTGCATAAGCTTCTCTTCGTAGGTCAAGTTCTTGTTCAATTCTACTAATTGTTCCCTTAGGATATATGAAAGATCTGCTATATACTTGCGAAGCATGGAAACATGAAGCACATCATAGATTCTAGCCAGATCTTCGGGTAACCGTAGACGATATACCATATTTCCAACTCTTTCAACTATCTCGTACGGCCCAATATATCGAGGACTCAGCTTTCCATGCTTTTCGAATCTTAGTACTCCTTTCCATAGTGATATCTTTAGAAAGACCTTATCACCGATCTGAAACTCCAAGTCTCTTCTCCTGTTATCTGCATAACTTTTCTGTCTATCATTAGCTATTTTCAATCTCTACCTGATAAGTTGAATCTTTTCTGAAGTAATCTGGACAATTTATGGGCCGATCAGCTTCCTTTCACCTACCTCATCCCAACAAACTAGAGTTCTACATTTTCTTCTATATAATGCTTTATATGGTGCCATCTCGATGCTAGTCCGATAGCTATTATTATAGGTGAACTCTATTAGTGGCAGATGAGTATCCTAACTCCCCTTAAACTCCATAACACACGCACTAAGCATATCTTCACGTGTCTGAATTATCTGCTTAGACTAACCATATGTCTGTGGATGAAAGGCCGTACTGAAACTCAATTTTGTGCCTAGAGCTTTCTATAAGCTGGGCCAAAATTGAGAAGTGAATCGTGGATCCCTGTCTAACACAATGGACACTGAAACTCCATGGAGTTGTACCACCTCATCTACGTACAACTCAGCCAATTTATCTAAAGAATAATTGCTTCTAATGGGTAGAAAAATAGGCAGATTTCGTTAGCTTATCAACAATTACCCATATTGCATCATTTCCTCTCTGGCTACGTGAAAGTCCTACCACGAAGTCCATCGTTATTCTTTCCCATTTCCACTCCGAAATCGAACGGGGTTGCAAGGGCCTAGCAAGTTGCTGATGCTTAGCCTTTACTTACTGGCAAGTTAGCCTTCCACTAGTAGTGCTCTTTTAGGATACAGTACATCTTTGTACTCCCTTGATGTATAACATATTCAGAAGAATGAGCTTCTTCCATAATCTTTCTTCTTAACTCATTTACATCCGGAACACATAACCTCTGACCCAAGGCTACTACATCATCCTCAGTCACTGAAAGATCTTTCTGCTGCCCGGACTCGATTTCACCCTTTAATTTAACTATCTGTGAATTTTGAGTTTGTAGTTCTTTGATCTGATCAACCAGTATTGGACGAACCTGAAATGTGGCTAATAGTGCTCTTGAATCTAACAATTCTAATTTGACACCTAACGACCTTAATTCTATCAACATTGATAGATATGCGACCTTCAAATGAGCTATTGAACCGGCAGGCTTCCTGCTGAGAGCATTTGCTACCACATTAGCTTCTCCCGGATGGTACTCTAGGGTGCAATTATAATCTTTAATAAGCTCTAGTCATCTTCTATGCCTCATATTTAATTCTTTCTGAGTGAACAAGTACTGCAAGCTCTTATAATTCGTAAAGATCTTGCAAGAAACCCCATACAAATACTGCCTCCAAATTCTTAAAGCAAAAACTACTGCAGCTAGTTCTAGGTCATATGTAGGATAATTTTATTCGTGCTTCTTTAGTTGTCTAGAAGCATAGGCTATTACTTTTTCCTTCTACATCAGTACACGACCTAGACCTTCCTGGAAGTATCATAATATATGGTAAATCCATCATTCCCTGACGAAAGTGTAAGCACTGGGGCCGAAGTTAACCTTTACTTTAGCTCTTCAAAACTTTGCTGGCATGCTTCCGACCATACAAACTTCTCTTCTTTCTGGGTTAGTTTAGTCAGAGGAGCGGCTATTTTTGAAAATTCCTCTGCAAACTTCCTATAATATTAGGCCAAACCCAAGAAAATACGGACCTCCGTCACGTTCGTGGGCTATCTCCAATTCACTATTGCTTCGATCTTCTGGGGATCCACTGCTACCCCTTCTGCAGAGATTACATGCCCAAAAAATGCAACTCTATCTAGCCAAAACTGACATTTACTAAGTTTGGCGTATAGCCGATGCTCTCTTAAGGTGTGCAAAACTATCCTTAAATGTTCTGTATGCTATTCCTTACTGCTTGAATAAACCAATATATCATCAATAAATACTATTACAAACCGATCTAAATAGGATCTAAAAACTCTATTCATGAGATCCATAAAAGTAGCTGGGGCATTAGTCAGCCCAAAAGGCATAATTAAGAATTCATAATGCCCATATCGGGTCTTAAAGGCCGTCTTAGGAACATCTTCCTCTCGAATCTTCAGTTGATGATAGCCTGACCTCCGATTTATCTTGGAAAATACTCTGGCTCCCTGTAACTGATCAAACAAATCATCAATTATCAGAAATGGATATTGATTATGCATCGTTACTTTATTTAGTTCCCTGTAATCAATGCATAATCTCTTGCTTCCATCTTTCTTCTTTACAAATAAAATCGGTGCCCCCCAAGGAGAAGTACTCGGTCTAATGAAACCCTTATTCATCAACTCTTCTAATTGAACCTTTAGTTCTTTCAATTCTGAAGGAGCCATTCTATAGGGTGCTTTAAAAATTGGTTGCATTCCAGGGGCTACTTCTATTTTAAACTTTATCTCTCTATCTGGAGGCAAGCTTGGAAGATCCTCTGGGAATACATTTGAAAACTCTCTAACCACTGGTATATCCTCCAATTTTATTCCACCATCTCTTACGTCTATGGCATAGACTAAGTAACCATAACATGACTTCCGAAGCATCTTTCTTGCCCTCATTATCGACACCATGCTGGTGGAAAGTGATTTTCGTACCCCACAAAAAATGACTTTTGTTCCACCTGGGCTACATAATCGGACTTCTTTCCGAAAGCAATCCACTGAGGCCCGATATTTTGACAACCAATCCATCCCTAAAATCACATCAAACTCATTGATGGCTAGCACAATCAAATCCGCCATAAACTCTTGGCGCTCAATACTAATTCTACTACCCCTATACACCATTTCTGCTACAATCGAGTCTTTTGTAGGAAGAGACACTGTTACTGCACAATCTAATAACGGGGGCGCTGTACTAGCATTTGCTGCACACTCCATAGAAATAAAAGAATGTGTCACTCCATGATCTATCAATATATAAGCATCTCGATAAAAAATTGACATCGTACCTGTCACAACTTCTGGGGCCGCATTCGCCTCCTGCTGTGTCACTGCATATACCTTAGCCTGGTATGCGGTCTACCTTGCGGTCCTTCAAATAATCCTTCTTGACTGGCTCCCCTACTAGGCTGGCTCGCGCCGCTCAATCTTTTGAATTGGGGACCTCTTTGAATCTGTCCTCGGCCACCACTAGCCTGTCCCGGTGCTGGTGGTCTCTCTTTTGGCTTGCTGCTAGCTCCATCATTCGGGCAATCTCTCATGTAGTGACCCTCTTGACCACACTTATAACAACCAATAGTCCCCTTCCTATAATTCCCCAGATAGGCCTCGTCATATTTATTACATACCGGAAAATTCTTTCAACTCTTCTTAGAGCTTCGGAATCCGGCCGATGGCTGCTGAATGGAAGCTTGGCTAGATTGAGCTCCTTGGCTTGGTTTCTAACTACTAAACCATATAGATCTCTCCTCTGTTCGGGTGAATTTACTTGGTCCCTCTTGAGAACCACCTAAAAAAACCTTTTTTTTCGCCCTACAGTTTGGGTTTAGGAATGGCCACTATGCTTCTTTCAACCCGAGTTGTATAGATAGCAAATTCTAAAGTACATGCAGAAATCATGCTTCTAAAACCGATGTAAAGCTGTAAAACAGTTACTAATATCATATGCTAATGAAATCTTGCCAAGCGGATTTTATCTACATCTTTGGAAAACAATATCTAGAATCTGTATAGCATAAGAACTGCCGTGTGCATATGAATGCATAAATGCTATCGGTAAATCAAAAACTAGTAAAGTCCTCGCTCGGCCATTTTCTTTCTAAACTGTACCAATGGTAACCCTAAATCTCTATACTCACGTAGCGACTCAACTAGCACCGCACACGTGAGTAGGTCACGGAGCACCTCAACTAGCAGCACCTGTAGTGACATCTCATTGGTTATGCAGCAGAATCCTACATCACATACATATAGCGAGACAATACCCCTTACACGTAGGATGACTCACATGACTCGACCTCCCGACTTTTCGGAGTTAGTGACACACCCCTAAGACCTACCCATGTGCACGGGATATATCGGCCGGGTCTAATACAATCATCACCACTATAATCTGAGGGTACCAATGGCCTTAAAAATAAATGCATAAAATTTAAAATTGTTTCTCAAATCGAACATGTAAAAGCATGTCTATGAATATATATATCAAGATCTTAAATCATGGTTATGCATCGAAAGTTCATAAAACATATATATTCATTATGCGAAAACATAATAAACGAAAAACAAAAAAATGAAAGATTTTCACTCACAACCGCTCCGCACTCAATTTCGCTCTCGATTTCTGCTCCCGTTACCGCTCTTGGTTATCTTCACCTACGCACCATAAATGACATTTAGAACCAAATCGAATGCTTGAATCTCATTTAACTACTAAAAGCCCTAATCGGCATACAAAACTCAGATGGATACTACTTCCTGATTTTTTATTTACGGAGCCATTTAATCTAATCTACTCACCATCCGGCGCCCTAAAAATTATTGAACGCCTTATAACTTGGTTGGACATAATTGCCCTTCACCTTTTCAAAATGGACAATTATGTCCCATTTTCTTCATTTTTAGGTTTTTCATCAGCCATTTACGTTCAATTTACAATATGTACCATTTACACAAAACAACTCAATCAAAACACCACTCCATCCCTAACTTCCCTAAAGTGGCAGAATTTCACCCTAGGTTCCAACACATTCCTTTTCTCAATTTCTTGATCTAATTACAACAAAATCAAGCCAATTTCATTCTAAAGCCCTAATTACAACAATTGAAGTCTCTACATTCAAATTACCAAAACCCTAATTCTTACCTTGCCAATTTCTTCAAATTGATGACTCCTTCAAGCTCCACATTAGAATTCAACTCAATCTAAGTCAAGAATACACACAAGAACATCAATTAAAGCATTCTTGAAAGCCCACTTATCAAACTTATAAAACAATGCTTTTCTTACCTCTTTTTGTTGAATTTCTACTAATGGACACTTCAATTGAGCTTAGGGATTGGTATGTAACCTTATTTTAGCTTGATTACACATGAAAAATTATGAAAAAAAATTGAAATTTCACTTTAGCAGCTCCCCCTTCACCTTGCACGAATTTTGCTCTCTTTTGTTCTAAATGGTTGCTTTTTGTTCTCTTCAAATTTCTACACACTTCCAACTTATATATAGTGCTCCCTCAATTGACCATTTTGCCCTCCAACTTACTTAAAATTACTAATTTACCATTAGTTAAAAACTAATTATGTAATTAGTTTATTTATAACTATCTAGTTAGAATAGTCCAAAGAACTAACAAGAATTTTCAACTTGGCAATCCATGGGATTTCTTCTAATTGGTCCATTCTCTAATATATGGATTATGTTTCTCAATAAAGACTTGTTCCATACATCACCCTTAAATGGAAATTGTTGTAGTAAAGTAGAATTTTCATTTTCAAGTCAATAGAGAAAAATTTCAAAAATATTCTAGGGTCGTCCGGCGCTTCGATCGAGTGTGAAATTACCAAATTATGTCTAATATCTCTCACGCATATGATAAAGAAAATATTTCTAATAGGGTTAAAATCGCGTAACCCTTTGGTATTTTTATTGCTCTATATCAAAATATAGGCGTCAATATTACTAATAGGGATTAGATATTATAGGATGAATGTAAATTGGTTGGATTAAAGTCTCATGACTCTCATGTTCTAATTCAACAACCATTATCTAAGGCTATTACAGGATTTTTGCCTGATGGTCCAAGAAATGCTATATTTCAGCTATGCGCATTTTTTAATGAACTATGTCATAAAGTAATTGAAGGACGTAAGATAGAACTATTAAAAGATCAAGTTACAAAGACATTATGCATGCTAGAATGATTTTTTCCACCATTTTCTTTTTTTGTTGATATTATGCTTCATCTCACAATTCATTTAGCAATAGAAGCTCAACTATGTGGTCTACTTTAGTATCGTTGGATGTACCCGTTTGAGAGGTAATCCATTTATGTTTGAAAACTATTATGGTTATTTACTAATATTTTTGTTAAGATATATAATAAAAAGTATTAATAATATAGCTATTCATGTTTGATAGATTTATGAAAGTGTTAAAAGGATATGTTAGAAATCGTGGAAGGTTAGAAGGATGGATAATAGAATGTTATTTGGCTAAAGAATGCATGCAAATTTATGGAAATTGTATAGCACAAGTAGCAAATATTGGTAATCGACTAAGTAAAATGAAGATTATAAAGATGACACTATAGTAAACGAGCACCCTATTTCTAAAGGAATGTCCATGAACATGTCTTTAAACATGTTAAGGATTGCTCATCGATATATTTAGTTTAATAGTGCAAAGGTTTATCCATATATATATCCATATATAGGGTAAGTGTAGTGAAATTATAGGATAACATAAAATTCTAAGTGGTAATATACATAAGCATACTCTTAACTATGACATTTTCAATATATCACACCTTAAGGAGCTGAAGCATTTGGATTCAAGTTTGATAAATAAGCCATCTTTGTTGCATAAGATGCATGCATCATTTTTTGCCATGTGACTTTCCAATAAGGTTGAGTAATGTTGTATTTTTTAAATTAATTTACAATTGATATTTATAGGCATGTTTTAATTTTTGAGATTACACTTAAATTAGGTGGTTACTGAAAGTAGAAATTCTAGTGCTTCAAACACATTGAAATAGCTTGCATTCAGCCCGTTGGCACAAGTAATGTCATACTTTACTTATGTTATCAATGGAACTCATTTTTGTACAATGGGCAGTAAGAAGTCTACACAAGACAGTGGTGTCTCTCTCGAAGTTGAAACAGTTTATAATGCTAATGTTAGAGATAACGCCCTAGTTATTAAGAAAATAATTTATTATAGGGTTATAAAAGAAATTTACATGTTAGATTATTGTGCATTTCAAGTTTCGATAGTTAAATGTCATTGGGCAAATAGTACTAATAGAGTGAAAGTTAATGATGGTTTTACATTGGTGAATCTCCACCAATGTAATCAGTTTGAAAGAGACCATTTTATCCTAGCTTCACAAGCCAAGCAAAGGTTTTATTCTAGGGATAGTGATACCTCTAATTGGTATATCATTTTAAAAACACCTCTAAGAGGGTACCATATAGGGATGCCAATAGGGCATAGTAGGAGTGGGGGAGACCTTTCCCATACCCTGCCACATTTTTTATTTTAAGCCTCATCCCTACCCTAATCCCCATAAAAATTTAGCGAGACAAGGTTGGAAAATTCCCATATGGGAAATGATTTCCCCATCTCCGCCCCATTCCCCATTCCTATTAATATTAAATATTAATTTATCTTTACAAATTTTAATAATATAAAATTAATCAATATTATAATAAAAAATAATCAAACTAATAAGCTAGAATAATATGATAATACCCTCAAATAATGAGAATAATAAATAAAATAAAAATAAAAAAATTAAATAATGTTCTAGTGCTTAGTATCATTGATCTTCCTATTAATTGCTTTATCTTCTGCCATTCAAATTCTTGAGATTAAGAATTCATTCCTAAAAATAAATAAACTACTTTTAACTTCTTATTAATTTCTCTAAGATAATGTAATAAATAGTTTAACACAATTAAACTTACAAGAATTACATTGAAATTTACCTCTATCAGTATCTCCAATAAATGTGTGATATTGAGTTTTTTGTAAAAAAAACTTGAATTTAAATTGGATAATAAAAATAAACCATATAAGAACTAGTTGGTCAAAATCAAATGAAATAAAAAATTACATTTTTTATAAATAATAAATAATTATATGTCATACTTTTAATTTTTTTCATAAACAATATTGAGCAAATATCAAAGATTCTAATGTCTTTAGATGTAATCTGCTACTATAAAGACTTAGAAATCTATCAGTTGTACTAAATGCAGATTCAGATACCAAAACTGATTTTGTTGTAGTTTTGAATTTCTTACTCAAAATAAGAGAACAAGTTTGATAAGAAGACAAAGAGAGCAACTGAGCAAGTTTGATTAGAGTATGAGAGAATAAAATTAATGATGTCCGGCAGCTAAACTTATAAATAAAAACCATTAATACTAAATTTTATATTTTTTTGTTAAATATTTTTAGTTTTTATTAATAAAATTATTGTTGGAGATTTAGTGATTCAACAATCTTGATTGGACAAGAATTGAGATGAATACCAAAGATGAGAGTCACAAGAAGTTTAGAATATATGAGACACGTATGGAGAAGTCTAGGACGTGTGGGATATAAAGAGGGGAAGAGAAATGGGACTCGAAGATACAAAGGAAAGAAAATGCAGGAAGAGCTACCAGAGCTGAACGTTGCGGTGCCCAGATCAGAAGCTCAGCGCCGCGACACTAGGCGAGATAAAGCTCAGTACCAAAGTGCCAATACCTCAATGCCGTGGCACCCGAATCAGAAAAATTTTGTTTGTGATCCGGATATCGAGTTTTGGACTTCCAAAATAAGTGAACTCTTACTCTAACAAGGAATAAGGTTAGTAGGCACGAAATAAACTCTATATAAACACTTGTAAACCGTTTATTTTATTTTCAAGCATTAAGAGAGACTTTAAGAGAGGGGAGAAACTGGGTAGACGCTAAGTGCTTGTGTAGGCTAGGGTGAAACCGTCATTTAAGTGTTCATTGCTCGTGGTAGAGTAAAGGTTCACTAAACATTAGGTCCTTTTGAGGGTTCTGTCGAGGATTTAATATACGTGGGTGTATGCATGTGCAATTGTGTCTATTGCCTAAAATATGTATCATATAGATATTAAACGTGGCGGAAGTGTACAATAATCAATAAACGCAATAAATAAATATATTAATCACATTAATATATTAGTAAAGTTGAGAAACCACCTAAACATATGACGTTATACACGTATTTCCTCGGAGTCCGCATAAAAACTAACATGTGGGTAGTTTTAGTCACCAATACGGTGAGCTTGGTGAGCTAGAATAGTAGCTCTATATACCAGTACAGGATTAACTCTTAATCCTTAAAATGGCCGGTGGTGTATTTTCTTTGTTTTCTCTAAAAGGGTAAGAAATGAAGATTGAAGCAATTCACAACTGTTTCAATTGGCACCATAAAGAAAAATGAAACAATTTCATTTTTTCTCTTTTTTTTTTCTTCTTCTTCCTCTCGGCACCATTTCTTCTCTTTTTCTTCTTGCTCCATTTCAATTTCCTGTAACACACCCACCAAAAGCACTTTCACACACTTCTCATATATATATATATATATCTAATAACATAAAATAATAATATAATAAATTATATAATAATAATAATAATAACAACAATTATGGGTGCCAACTATTTGGCACCCAAAATATAATAATAAAAAAATATAATATAATAATATATTATAATGTATAATAATGAGATATTTAGATTATTTAACAATTAAATAATTAAAGTGGAATACCCTTACTATGTCCTATAAAATTCTATACTTGTGTAAACTCAATCGAGGGTCCACAATTCACTACGTGTCATTATACAATTAGTAAATAATTATTATTGACTAATTGTTGTATTTAACACTTTAATACAGATATGCACGCATTTTTGTGGTAGTGTTGGATATTGCTGGATTAAATAATTTAATCCGGCATACTGCCCTAGAGCACAACAAGTATACTCCATTTCGCGGGACTCCTTAAGTCCTACGCCTAATTCGTCAAATGGAACTATTCCATAAATCCGTAAGCAATGCCCCATGCACACGTCATAGATATTACAAATTAGCTCATTGAACCATGCAAGTTGAGGTTACAACGTATACGTATAATCCTTCCATCATGATATCCTGGATGTGTGGAGATATAGATTGTCACCGTCAAATTCACTAGTGCTTATCCATGTCTTATCTCTAGACTCGTATCTCACTGAACAATATATGCAAATGCCTTTGTACATATTGTTCTACCCTGACGGAACTCTTTCCCGAGATTAATACTTATGGCCACAAGATTTTTTGAGATAAAGTCTCGAAGCATCTGGAAATCAAACTCCTTATGTAGGTTGAAGGATCCTATATCTATACACACCAAACTCCATAAACATTGGACTATACCCAGCGACACCGAGTGGTCACACCATGAAAGGTCTATAACATCTGTAGAACCAAAGTATGGTGGATCACTTATAAGCCCACCGTGGCACTCAGGTCAAAGGATCACGTATACTACTAAATTCGAGAGGACCCTCATTTGACGGCTTATATAAGGTGTCTATCAGAGGCTTTTATGAGTTTGTCCCATATCCAGTCCTAACTAGATACCTATATGTCAATATGAGCTATAAGCTCATGGTCAGCTAGGAACGACCATTTATACCCTATATGTACGACATATGCTGATCTATATATAAAGGTATCCATCGACAAACCTGTATCGGCAGAATTAGATCAGGGACAATTATTCGAGAACATACATGCATAACTAGCTTTTTCTAGCACCCGATTGTAACTCTTGCAACTATGCAATTACTAGTATATTCCGAGGTCTATGTCTTATTACAAACAAGCTCAAACTATTGGATCTTCGCTAAGTATTATAATCAACTAACACTTAATTGTGCTACACATTTAACATTTATATCTCTCAGCGTTGCTTACTATGAGCCCTTATTTAAACTCTTTTAGATCTGATCTAAACACCTTCCGATCATACAATGTGTATAACGTTACATTGCATAGTATAATATAAATGGATATTAGTGATTTAATGGTAATGTACACTTGTATAAATACATAAGTATATGTATATTTAGGGATGGCATGTAAGCACTGACCCTAACAAGTTTTTCATTGAGTTTTCTTAGTAAAATCTCTAAGGAGTTAATAAGAGAGGCTAGGATTCTTGGATCCACTGTGAACATTGGCAATTGCCCGAACCATGTAAGATTATGTTGTGATCCTTTATATTCTGCTCTAGATTCTTGTTATTTTGCTTGATAAATAGGTTATTGCACTGCGCAAAGAGGTTAGGGTTCTAGGTTGAACTTAGGATTTTTTGCTTTAACCTAATCTTAAGAGGGAGAAGGGCGTTTATTCCCTCAACAAACTAGTATTAGAGCTAAAGATTCGATAATACACACTTGGGGTATTTAAACCATGGCTGCAATCAAGCAAGAAATAAAGAAGTTCAATGAGATGAATGACTTCAATATTTAGAGGAAGAAGGTTAAGGCTCTACTAGTGAAGTAAGGGTTAAACTCATCCTTGGAGGAAGCTAGCTCCTCAACTAGCGAAGAGACGAAAACCTCAAAGTTTGGGCAGAAATATTAGGACACGATTTAGAAAAAGGCTTACAGTACCATAATCCTAGTGTTGAACGACAAAGTATTAAAGGAAGTTGGTGATGAAGAAACTACTTTGGGGCTATGAAAGAGACATGAGGTATTATACATAAAAAAGTCTCTTGCAAATAAACTTTTTGTGAGAAAGAAACTACATCAACTAATAATGCATGAAGGATCTTTATTGAGAGCTCATATTGACGAGTTCAACAATATCATCATAAGTTTTGAGCAATTGGGCATCAAGAGTGAGGATGAAGATAAGGCCATTATCTTGTTAAGTTCATTGCCGAAAAGCTATAAGAGCTTTGTGGATATGCTATTGTATACTAAGGAGTCTTTAACGATGAATGACGTCAAGACATCATTGAACTTAAAAGAATTGACAAAGAGATCTGAATCTCAGAGTGGAGCAACATTGCTTGCACAAGGAAGGAAGAGCAACAAATCAAGGAGGAGATCCAAGAAGTGTTTTCTTTGTAATAAGATATGGCACTTTGTAAAGGATTATCCAAAATTAAAAGGTCAAGGAGGGTGGGCTACAATCGGTACTGAGGAAGATACTAAAGTTGTGTAGGCATATTGGTAGCCTCAAGGGGAAAGTACGCTGGTAAATGGATACTAGATTCGGGGTGCAGCGTCCATATGTGTCCCGACAGATCAATGTTTACCAACTACAAAGCCAAGAGAGGTAAAGCTCTAATAGGGAATGACATGGCTTGTGAAGTCATAGGAGCTAGTGACATAAGGTTGAGGATGCAAGGTGGAGAAACTATGGACTTACATGGTGTAAGGCATATTCCTAAATTGAGGAGGAACTTAATATCCCTAGGGGAATGGATAACATAAGGTTGAGGAAGAACTATATAACTATATATGAAAAATATTCATATAAAATGAGGCGTGGGGTAGGGAGGCTTAATCCTATCCCCGCCCTATTAATAATTTAGGGAATAATTTTTTTCCATCCCCCACCCTATTTTCACAAATATTATTCAATCCTAAACTCATTCGGGATGGGCCCCATCTTTGTCGGGCATTTTGCCATTGCTATTCTATAAACTAGAAAAGTTTGAAGAGAATGCTTACACAATGTACACACTAATAGATTTATATAAAGTTGACTCCAAGTACAAAAATACAACGTACACACTAATTTAAAGGATGTGGTTGTAATATTGTTACATTATTTCTTATTTAGTGCAATCTATGTTTATGGACTGCAACTTAATGGTTTCCTATTTAGTACAATCTATGTAACTTAATAGTTTCCTTTTTCTTTTCTTAAATGAGAAGAAAATCTAGGCGAACATGATTACAATTTATATGTAGTATTTTATTAAAGCTTATTTAAAAATTGATGTCAAGATTTGTTAACTATTAGTGTCTTTAGATGAATCTTTCTATTTTTTATGAGAAATTTTTTTATTAGTTATTTATAAGAGTTTAAGTTAAATTAATTGTGATTTGTATTTCTTTAATGGCCATAGTTTTTATTTGTTTGCTAATGAGAAAATGCAGTGGAGATATATTAACTTGTATTTAGCTTGAAATATACCAATCAATTTAACCTTGTGATGGAATATCGTTTTTTTTCTTCTACTAGCAATTTTTATTTTATATCCGTTAATTAAGTATGTAATAACTACAATATTGTATTTTTGGTAGTGGACTAAGTTTTTTCTTAATTATTTTTCAGTCCAAAGAAATTGTTAGAAATCTAAAGAAGAATACTAGCACTACAAAAGAAGTTTTCCAATCATCCTCTCAAGTAAGTTTGCCATTAATTAAAACAACAAATTATTTAAGAATTATCTTGGTAAATTATATGTCTAACAATGCTTTTTTTTTTTTAACTTTTAGGTCCAACCTAATGTCACTTTCAATGATGACTTCATTCAAGATGCTAGATGTAAATTATTGAATTAGTATGACACGGGTGAAGTGGTTGCAAAAGTTAAAATTGAATCCACCAATTCGGAATCACTAGTTCATCACTTGATTCTTGGCCTAGATTATTGGAAAGTTTAGGTGAAAAAGGTAACTCCGAGTTCAAAAGATCTTGTCTTATATCAAGCTATTAGTGATCTTTGAGTCCTTAGTGATGCTACAGGAACCATAATCGCATGGCCTTCAAGGCTTTCACTCATAAATTAAGTATTTTGATATGACTTAATTTGTAAGAAGTTAAAATGCTTGTTGCCATTGGTTATAGTCAATTTTGTTGAAAACATCATATTATATGTATTTGATGATCTATTTTTGTAATTATTTAATGCTTACCTATTGTAATTATTTGAAATTCACATATTGTATAAACATCAAACTACTTGAGTATGAGCATTAGTCTTTTGCAAATGATAAAATTTTACTATTGTTAATTTTTTTAATTCATATTAATCCAATTTCAATTCTAATTAAATGTACTATTGCAAATTCTTTTAAAATTCATATTAAATGTTTATAATTACCACTTCAAAAAAAAAAGTGTTGTGAAAGAGCATTTTGAAAATAGACTTTCATAATGCCTATTAGTAAGTGGTGGTTTGATGTATTAAGAAATATTTGCCATATGCACTTACTAGTGATATATTAAGTAACATTAACAACTGATAATTGCATGTGGTGGAATTCATAATTGGAAACATTAATCATATCACACACTTGTATTGTGTTTATCCTAATATGACAACTTATTTTTTCATTATCAACAACTTGCTTTATATAGTTGTAAATGCTTGTGATTTTCAATAACTTTTAAATTCATTGCAGGCAAAGAGTAAGTGGACATTTTATAATTACCACATGTAATGACAATTATAAAACTATTAATTTGTTGTAGTGTACATTTGTTGAATCCATTATCTAAAAGGCTTAACCAGCTTATAGATGGCTCAACTTATGAGAGAACTTAGCTCATATTAGATCTAGTATGTTTGGTTTCTGGACCCATTAACTCATAAATCTCACAAAGAAGTCATAAGCTTTGTGGAGAGGCAAAAACAAATTAAAATTCGAATCTTATTCATATTTTAATTAATTAATTATTATTCTGTATAAAGAATAAATTTCTACAAATTGCGGAATTCACTTAAATCCTTCTATTTGTTTAAAATGAATTTGAATTTCTAATTAGCTCACGTTTAATTAAATGCATATACTAATTCATACTTTGATACAAATTAGAATTCTTACACTATAAATAAGCATGCAACTTTACTCATAAATCATTATATTCTTATACATAATATTCAATGACATTTAATTCCTTTCAGTATTCTCCGAGAGCATCATAGAGCATCGTAATATCCTTTTGGTTACCTTAGAAACACTCATCACACACTAACACCCGTATTTTTTTTTTATCAAACACTAACTTGAGAGTATAAGTTTTTTCTTTTGTTAGAGGATTATGTTGTTCTTGCAAATATAAAGAGTCTTCAAGGGCAAGGAGGAAGACGAAGGTGTTCTCATAAATTTCAAGAAAGTTGAAGGACAAGAAGGTCTGAAACCTAAGAACTTTAATGGCATTATCTATAAAAACGTCTCTAAAAAAGAAGAAGACTTTTTGAGTTTAAACTGTAACTGAAATCATGAGAAACCACTTAAACACTCACTTTTATGATCGAGATAATACTAAGAATGTAGGCCTTAATGCTTTCGATATAGTTTCCTTAAGGTATAACTTTCCCGCAGCATAATGAACATACTATCAAAATAAGAGTTGTAAAAAAATGCCAGCTGAGCAGTTGATAAGGGCAAATTTATCATATATTTTCTCATATTGTTATTCTCGATATTTTATTATTTTATGAGAATAGATGACTATTTATGTTCTTTATTGTTATTTATAGGGACTTGAACAAAATTTAAAGGAAGAACGCAAAAGGAGCGAAAACAGGGATTAACATGTAAAGTTTTCAAAGTATGTGTCTAGCGCCCCTGTTCCACGAGTATTATAGCCCCAATGCTGGAACAGTGATCAAAATAAGAAAAATGACCTGTTTAAGTCGCATCTGGCGCCTTAGCGCCAAACAGTCACCGCGCCAGCGACGGGCCAGAGCCCTAGCGCCATCAACCCGCCGCTTCAGCAGTGAAGCCTTTTTCATGCGTCACCCCAACGATAACTACATAGTTCCCCAGTGGTAGCGTGAGTCCTAATTCAACGAGAATTGAGATTTTCAAGCTCATATCAATCTCTATAAAAAATTCACTCGTTCCCAGCCTTCAAGAATCATCCAAGAGCAACTTAGAGCAATTCAGGAACACCAAAAATACAAAGCACGAGTCTGGGAGAGTAATAGAAGTTTAATTGAAGCAACATTAGAGAGAGATTCAAGGCATTCTTCGGCATCAAGAGATCTTAGGTAGCGCAATTAAGAGTAATTCGACGTCTATATTGGTTTGCTATTGATTGTATTATGATTTATTATTATTTTTACTGTTGTTCTCTTGTAGCCATGAGCTAAACTTATTTTCTAGGGTTAATACTTGAACTCAATATGTGTGCTTAATTGCTATATCTTTTGAATATTTAATAAACTTAGTTCTTTAATATTTAAATTACTTGGTCTTAATGCTTCAATATATCTAGCCAATATATGGTGAATGAGTTAGTAATATTATTGATAAACTCGGAAGAGAAATCATAATATTTAGACCTAGGTAATTTGATGCATGATTGTAGAGTAACATTCAATGTTACATTTGCAAGTTTTAATTTAGGATAGTAATATACCTAATTGGTATGTATGATCAATAAGACCTAATCTTAATGAATCTTAATTTATTGCAAGTACTATAGGAATATAGGTATTTGGTAAATTAAGGTATACTTGCCTGACCTTGGAAGAGGCTTGTGAATACATTAGTGTCTTGATCAATAACAAAGACTAAGGGAGTTAAATATTAGAGATTAATCATTAGAAGACATATTGAGGGATAATATTAATCCTAGGTTTTCTCTATATTGCCATCACTTAAATCTCTTTGCATTGTGTTTTTATTTTTTTAATATTTTCTACATTCATTCTTAGATTTTTATTTATCTGAATACGATAGTGTATATAATTGGTGCTAAGAAATGTCATGATGCAGTATGTTCTCAAATACCTTGTTCCTGATCTATCTTTACTAATACAAGTCGATTGGTGATAACCATTTATATATAGATCAGTGTATATCTATATCTGGATGGTCCAGATGGTTATTCTTAGCAGACTATGAGTTTAGTAGAAGCTCGTATAGGCATAAGAATATTTAGTAAGGTCTAGGTACTAAACAGACTCACAAGAACCTTCAATAGACATCCTATGAAGTCATTAATGGCAAGTCCTCTCGAGTTGAGTAGTATTTATGGTCCTTTAACCTAAATGCCATGATAGGCTTGTGAGTGATCCACCATATTTTGGTTCTATGGATGTTAAAGACCTTTAATGGTCTAATTGTTGCATGTCACTAGGTATGGTCCAATGCTCAAGGAGTCTAGAGTGCGTAGATATCGGATTTGTCAGCTTACATGGGTAAGTTGTATATCATAATACTTTGAGATTGTATTTTTGAAAGTCTTATGGCTATAAGCATAAGCTCGAGAAAAGTGTTTTCCCGCAAGGTTAAACAATATCTCACGGATAAGCACGTGAAGATTTGAAGATGGTGATTTATGTCTCTACTCATCTAGGATATAGGTAATAGAGGAAATATACAGATACGTTATAACCTCAGCTTGTATGGTCTAACGTACTACTTTGTAATATCTATGATGTGTATATAAGACATAGTTCATAGACTCATGGAATAACTCCATTTGACAAACCAGACGTGGATTTAGGAAGTCCTACAATATGAAGTATACTTGTTATGCACTGGAGTAGCATACCGAATTAAATCGTTCAATCCAATAAATTCTAGTAAAACCAATATTTTTTTTAAAGTTCCTTCAGGTTGTGCTTTTATAAAGAATTAAAAGTTAAGTACATTGATTAGTTACAATAGTTATTGATCAATGGGATAATGATACGTGACACATTGTAGGATATTAATGTTTTTAAACTAATAATGTCCAAATGAGTGGTTAATGTTTATTTTGAAAAACCAAATTGAAATAAACAAATTATGTTAAATTAAACGGCCAAAATTTATGTTGAATAAACTAATAAATTCAAACATATTATTATTAATTTAATTAAATTAAAATATTCTTGAAACAATAAAAATGGCTTAAAGTAATACATGCCTTACTCTTGATGGGCCCATTTGCCATCCTTAATTAAAGCATGTATAATAAAAAATCAATTGGTTTATTATTTGGTGAAATGGCCGGCCAAATAAGTATGGCAAGTGGGGCCTTCGTTGACATTTGAAATTTGCAAATTCTTGATTTAATAATAAATGCTTTTTGGCGTTTGATCAATTGGCTTATTACATGGTCGCATATGTCTTGACGAAGAAAAAGACTTTTTACATGGTCGCATATGTCTTGATGAAGAAAAAGACTTTTTGCTTTAATTTTGAAGCAAGACTTGGTTCGGCCATTGGAAGAAAAGGTGAGAGAGAAAGCTTTTTTCAAGGGCTGTGAATGATTTTAGTATTCATCATCTTGCTCATTAGGCCGACTATGTTTTTTTAAGCAAATGATTTAGTTTTTGTTGTTCAAAGTATTGAACAAAAAAAAAACTAAATACTTGCTTTGAGACAAAAATAAGTTTTAATAGTTTAAGTAATGATTAATTGTTAATCAATTTGGCACTATTGTTGGAAATTAGAGCTGTTATTCTACTGATTCAACCCTATTCGAGTTGGGTCCTAGAATTGTCAACGAGTACACTTCGTGGTGGATGCCGGTTCAGAAATTTTCAAAAGTTTGCAAGGTGATTATCGATTTTTATTTTTATTAGAGTAATGAGACATAAATTTTAATGTGTTTATTGTAGTAGGAAATTAAATTTCTGGTTCTTGTGCTCTAATATGTATGCATGACATGCATATTGTAATGCAATATACACGTTGCACATGCGTGCACTATAGTAATACAACTCACTTTCAATTGGTATCAGAGCATGTTTGTGTATTGATTGGCTGATTGAAGTGATAATTGTGTAATTTGGGATTTTCTGGGGTTGTGGAGATGCATTTCAAGTGTTAAAAACATAAAACTAGAAGAAGGCCTAGTGAGACGTAGCAGCAGTGGAAACTGGCACCACTGCACTAGGGCTTTCTAAGCTCCAACATTGTAACGCTAAATGAGGAGCACTACGGCGTTGGAGTTTTTAGTCCTCAGCGTAGTAGCGCTTAAGGCTTGGTGCCGCGACATTAGAGATTCTACTTTCAGTGTTACAGCTTTGGCAAGCCAGTGCCAAGCACCTTACGGCGGTGTTAAAAGCTTAGTGCTGCAGCAGTAGAGATAATTAAGCTTAACATCGCAGCGCCTATAGATGATCCCCGCAACACCAGATACTATTTCATTCATATTTTTAAAGTATTTAAAACATGCATGTAGGGTTTATGAGATATAGTAATAAGAGTTATTAGACTGCATTATAAACCGAGATTATTTTTATGGTGGTAATCATAATAGAAGTTCTACTGGTGGATGTTAGCTGTACTTGCACAAAACAAATATCTGATTGAGAATCACATCCTCATGAAATGGGGATATAAATTTTGTCAAAATCTCTCTTAATTAGATTGAAGTGTATTTTATTATGAGATAATGTTATACATAGTCTATCTTGTCAATACGATGCTAGATGAGTCATCTCGATTTTTTTCCAATATCGCTAAAGCATGAGGGATTAGTCACTATGATTTGGACTATACTATTAAACATGAGATGAGGCAAATATATACAAATGTATTACCTAATATTGCTAAAGCATGATGGTAGTATCAGTAACATATAGTTGATTATTGACAAGTTAATTTAGAATACAGTTATCCAATATTTCTAAAGTATGAGGATAAGGTGTATTGAGGATCAGTGGTAAGAGTTGCATGAAATGTAATTGACAAGATTTATCTACCTTTTGGGTTTACAAAGGCTAATATTGCTAAAGCGTGAGTTAGAGTAAAGTATCAATGGGGTCCACTTCTCACTATACAGTTTAAAGAGTTTAAACTATCATTTTTTCATTTGACATATTAGAGGATTATGTAAAGTAGTGAGAAGGTGCCTTCAGATTAAAAGCAATGTATAAAAGTTATACCTATGATCTAAGGGGTTATTTATTAACGATTAAAAGTATTCCACTACACATCACCTTATTTGTTTTATAGAGATAAGATACTTGTTTTGTAATATCCAATCCCTATTAATAGTATAGATACATAGATTTTGGTTTATAGTGATAAAGACATCTTAGGGTTACTCGATTTTAACCCTATTAGAAATATATTTTTATATGGTGCGCATAAAAGGTATTAGACCTAATTTGGTAATTTCACACTCGGTTAGAGCGTCGGATGGCTATGGAATATTTTTGAAAATTTTTTCTATTGGCTTGGAAAAGGGAATTTTAATTTAATACACGAATTTCCATACAAGTGTTATGCATAGAACAAGCCTTTGTTAAGAAACACATTCCATGTATTAGAAAATGGACCAATTAGAAACAAGCTCATAGATTGCCTAAATGGAAGCCTAGTTAGTTCCTTTGACTATTCCAATCAATTAGTTACAAAAGAACCAATTAAACACTTACTTTCTAACCAATGGCAATTTAGAAAATTAGAGTTAGTTAAGGGGCAAAATGGACACTTGAGAGGGGACTATATAAGGGTGAAAGTGTTTAGAATTTTGGAGAGATTAAAAGTAAAACATCTTAGAGCAAAATAGAGGGATTTTTGGCCATGGTGAGGAAGATACTGCTACAGTACTCCAAAGCCATTTCATGATTTTTCAAGCTTGATCTAGCTAAAATAAAGTCAATTACAATTTCCTAATGTCATTTGAAGCTTCCATTAGTGAAAATCCAAAAAAAGCGATAAGAAATGCATTACTTGGTAATGGCTATATATGAAAATTTCAAGAATGCTTCTATTAATGTTCTTGTGTGTATTCTTGATTTAGATTGAGTTGAATTCAAGTGTAAAGCTTAAAAGAAGCTTCAAATTGAAGAAATTAGTAAGGTAAGAATTAGGGTTTTGGGTAACTTTGATGTAAAAACTTCAATTGGATATAATTAAGGCATTACAATGAAATTGGTTTGATTTTGATGCCATTAGAGTAAGAAATTGATGAAAAAAAATGTGTTGTGTAGAGGATGTAAATTCGGCCACTTAGCGCATTATAGGGCTTGAGTTGTGTTTTAGTTGAATTGTTATGTATAAATGGTGCCTTGTGTAATTTGAATGTATATGGTTGATGAAAAAATAAAAAATTAAGAAATGGAGAATAATTGTCCAATTTGGCAATTATGTCCAACCAAATTTATAAGATGTTAAAAAATATTTATGACTTCGGATGGTGAATTAAATTAGATTAAACGAGATTGAATGCCTTTATAATAAAAATCAGAAAACGGAATCATCCGAGCTTTGAAAGCCGATTAGGACACTTATTATTAGTTTAAGTGAAATTTTAGCATTTATAAAGGTTTTAAATGTCATTTTTAGCATGTAGGTAAGAGAACTGAGAGCGGTAAAAGCAGGAAAAGTTTCGGGAGAAAAATAGACCTTTAAGCGTTATGTGAGTGAAAATCTGTCATGGTTTATCTTTTGTTTAATATATTTTCCGCATCCTGAAATTGTATGTTTTATGTGCTTTTAATGCATAAACATAATTTATGATTTTGATATATATATATCCATAAATATGTATTTATATGTTCAGTTTAAGAAATAATTTTAAAACTACTAAATTAGATTCAAAGGCCATCGGTACCCTCAGATTTATAGTTGTGGTAATGGTTTACGACTCGACCGGTATATCCCATACGCATGAGTAAGTATTGGGGGGTGTGTCAGTAACTCTGGGAAGTCGGGTTATCGAGTCATGTGAGTCGCTCTATGTGGATAGGGTATTATCTTGCTATATGTAGGTGATGTAGGATTCCGCTCCATAGCTAATGAGATGTCACATTAGGTGTTGCTAGTTGAGACGCCCTGTAAGCTACTCATGTTGTGCAGTGCTAGTTGAGTCGCTGCATGAGTATAGCGCTTTAGGGTTACCATTGCTACAATTTAGAAAAAGAATAGCCGAGCAAGGGCTTTAATAGTTTTCAAGCTACCAAACGCACATTATGCATTTATATATGTACATGCTAGTTATTATGTCTTACAAATTTTGGATATTATTTTTCGAAGATGTAAATAAATCCCGCTCAACAAGATTTCATCAGCATATTACGTTAGAAACCATTTTATAGTATTATAAAAATTTTAGAAGCATATTTTATATATGTCTTTTAGAATTTAATATCTGTGTAGAGTTTTATTTTTATTGAAAATCTTAAATGCACTCACTGAGCTCCTTTAGCTCACTCATTTTGTGTTTGATGTTTTCTAACCCTCTTTAGGTGCATATCTCGGTATGCAAGTTGTTGATTCTCCTATGACTGATTAGTGGGCTAGTTTGACGATCATTTTGCTAATGTAAATGTGCTAAGTAGCACCTTTTACTTCTGCATAATAGTTATAGACTTATGTACTTTGTAAATATGTTTTGGACAAATAAGAAGAGGTTTTGATATTGTGATGATCATTTCACTTTTCATTAGTATGCCCGTTTTGTGATTGAAATGAAATTGGAAGTTGAGAAGCTATTTGAAATAAAAGTGAAATTTCCTTTACAGGTTTTGTACGGGATTTTCAGAAAAATAGGAAAAACTTTGTCCGTTTTATTTTAAAATTTATTAAGTTCTTTTCATGTATATTCCAGGATTTTCTTAGTAATAATAAGAATTACAAAGGTGTTCTCTTCGCGGAATTTCTTAACTACACAGTTAGATTCTAAGGAACTTCTATTGAGATGCTCGACAGGGCCGCTGGGATCTATAATAGAGGGTCTCGGGGCGGGTCCTGTCATGTTTTATAGAGATAAGATAAGTAGAGTAATCTGTTAATAGACTTAATCTAGGCACACCAACTATAGGGTGCCGAGAAATATTTTGACTTACAAGTCACTTCTCTATTCTAGGAAAAGCATTATATTGTATAATTGCTATTTTATGCCAAACATCATTAGGCGAATCATATCACTCCCTGTAGTAGACAGAGAGTGTTATCATGAGAACATTAGGAATAGTTCATTATATTTATATGATAATGATAATATTTTGTTAACTGAATGTCAATTAATAATAACCGTTATGTCTTAAATATAAGAAGAAATATATAGGTGAATAGAACAAATATTAGTTTGAGAACTTTTAATAATATTGAATTGTGGAACACAATATTAGGTTATATAGTCGTAAAATGACTATCCCATTTGGTTAAGAATGATCAAATACTTGATCTGACTATGGAACCATAGCCAGTTTATGAATCATAGATTCAAAAGAATATAACCAAATCCTTGTGTAGTTGTTGGACACCGGCCACTAATGACATGACCCGACCTGAGACTCTCTACTGTAGGTCCTAGTGGCCCTGTCGGGCACCTAGACGGAAATTTCTCAGAATTTAACTGGGTGAGTTGAGAAATTCTGAGAGGCAAACCCCTTTTTAGTTCTTGCTATTATTGAGAAAATCTGGTAATACACATGAAAACGACATCTAAAATTTAAAAAGAAACGGGCAGAGTTTTCCCTGTTTTTCTGAAAATCCAAATAAAACCTACAAGAAAATTTCACTTCTATTTCAAATACTTCTCAATACTACCAATACGGACCTCCGGTCCTTTCCAACGCAAATCCAATACAACTCAATAGTTTCATTTAAATCACAAAAATGAGCATACTTATAAAAAGTAAAAACGATAATCGTAATATCGAAATCTCTTCTTGTTGGTTCAAAACATAAATACATATATACATGCCAACAACTACTATGCAGAAAGTAAAGAGTGCTATTTAACACATCTAAAATATACAAAATAATCTTCAGATTTGGCCCACTATCCAGCAATAGAAGAATCGGTAGCTTGTGTACCAAGACCTGCACTTGGGAAGGGGGTTTAGAAAACATGAAATACAAAACGAGTGAGCTAAAGGAGCTTAGTGAGTGTAATTAAAATTTAGAATAAAATAACATTATACATAGATAATAAATTCTAAGTACATGCATAAATCATGTTTCTAAAATTGATGTAAAGCTGTAAAATGATTTCCAACATCATATGCTGATGAAATTTTGCCGAGTGGATTTTATCTACATTTTTGGAGAACAATATCTAAAATCTATACAACAACTACCATGAGCATATAAATGCATAAAATGCTATCGTAAATAAAAAACTAGTAAAGTCCTTGCTCGGCCATTTTCTTTTCAAATCGTACCAATGGTAACCCTAAAGCTTTATACTCACGTTGCAACTCAACTAGCCCTTCACACGTGAGTAAGTCACGAGGCACCTCAACTACCAGCACCCACAGTAACATCTCAAGACATCTCACTGGCTATGCAGCAGAATCCTATATCGCATATATATAGCAAGACAATATCCCGTACACATAGAGCGACTCACATGACTCGATATCTCGACTTTTCAGAGTTAGTGACATACCCTTTATAACCTGCCAATGTGCATGGGATATACCAGTCGGGTCTAATACAATCACTACCACTATAATCTGAGGGTACCAATGGCCTTTAAAATAGATGTAGTAATTTAAAATTGTTTCTTAAACCGAATATGTAAAAGTATAACTATGAATATATATTAAGATCATAAATCATATTTATGCATTTAATGCTCATAAAACATACATTTTCATAATGCGGAAATATAATAAACGAAAAAGAAATGGCAATTTTTCACTCACAAACTGTCCTTCACTAAAGTTTCTTTTTCAGGCTTGTACTTTCACCAATTTCGCCCTTCGGCACCTATAAAACATAAATTATGCTTTAGCCCCTCTTAAAAGGAAAAATTACCAAAATACCCCTAGTACACATTTTCAGCCACCACACAAAATTCTTTTCTAAATTTATAATTCTTCCCTCAACAATCTCAATTTATGCACAAACTACCATTTTTTATCAAAGAGGTCCATAATCCCTTATAATTTTCTTTGGACATAATTACCCTTAATCTCTGTCATAAATGACCATTATGTCCCATATCCTAACTTTGATTTTCACCCATCAAAACTCATCTTAAGGGTCCTAGAATTCATTCTTAACCTTCAATTTTAGCTAATTGCACTTGTACTACTAAAAACCCCAAAATGGTTAAAATGACCCAAATGAAATTTTTACCATTTTTCAAATTTCTTCTTACCTATGGTCTTATCTACTCTCCAAATTCATTTTAATGCCCTAAAATTAATCAATTAAAGTCCAATTATACAAAAACCCTAATTTACTATTCTAGGGTTTGGAATTCTCACATTCTAAAGCAAATTTACCCTTAATCCACCCTTGAATCTTGCTTAGGCACTTGGAAACAACTTGAATTTGGTATGAATTCCTTGATTTGGCTTAGAAACTTCATGGGTATCACTGTTCATCTCCTTCCCTTCTTCATTTTCAAAATTCTCTCTCTCTCTCTCTTTGTTTTCTTTTCTTTTTTTCTTAATAATTCTTTAAAAAAAATACTTAGCCTTTATATATAAACCAAAACATTGCATAATGGCTCTCTAAGGCATGCCTAATTCCCATTTAGTCCTCCAATTAAAAAGCATTTGATTGGTGGCCTATAATTTAATAAATATTACTAATAACTAATAAAATATAATATAATAGACTAATATATGCAATTGTCCCAATTTGATTTGTCTATATGTCTTAAAATACACATATTTATCCAACAGAAATAGCTTGCTTAGGGTGTGATGCTTACATCAAAAATTATTGGTACAAATATTAAATTTTCACTACTTAGTCTACCGAAAAATTCTAAAAATATTCGGTGAGCACCCAACGCCCAAATTGGCTATGAAATTTCCTAATTGGGTCTATTACGGCTCACATAAACACTTAAAAAAAATTTCAAGAAGGATCGAAATCTAAAACTTCTACGGTTTCCTACTTGTCAAATACCGAAATTCTAGGTATCTGACTATTCATGGGAAATGGGCATTACAACTAATTTATTTGAATTGGTATATAGTAATATATATGGTCTAATGAATCATACTATTATAGGTGGATTTCAATACTTTGTTATCTTTATTGTGATTTGTCATAATACAGACATATGTTTCTGGGAAACAAGGGTTGAAACTTTTGAAGTGCTCAAAGAGTTATAACTAAAATTAGAGAAATAAATCGTTATGCCTTCGATCAGATCAAGGCGGTTTATACATGAGTAATAAATTTATATATTATTTAAAGAAGAATAGGATTCTCACTCAATATAATCCTCTAGGTACTCCTCAACGCTAAGGTATTTTAGAAGATAAGGAATCAGACTTTTTTATATATAGTTCGATTGATGTTGAGGTTCACCGATCTTTCAGAATATCTATGGGATTGTGCTCTACAAACTACTACCCACTTATTTAATAGAGTTTCATTGAAAGCTATTCCTTCTACTTTATATGACATATAAACTGGAAGGAAGCCGAGTCTTAAGTATGTTAAGATTTAGAGTTGTTCTACGTACGTAATAGTTACGCAATAAGGTAAACTTGTACCCAATGGGTACAAGTATTGGTTCATTAGGTATCCCAAATATTTTATAGGATATACTGGTTCTATAATCTAGAGGAACAAAAAACGTTCATTGCTCGTAATGCCACTTTCTTAGAGAAATAGTTTCTCATGGGTTATAAGGATTGTAGAAGAATTGAACTTGATGAAGTCAATATATAAGCATATGAACTGACAATGGAATCCAAAGTTAATTGACTGAAATACCTTTAATACACTCTTCCCGTAGGTTAGAAAGGATATTAAGGACATCTGTTAAGTATGTCTGATACCTTGAAGGTGCCATTGATATTTTAATAGTTGAAGAAAAAGATTATTTGACTTATATAAAAGGGATGTTGGATATCCATTTGGGAGAATGACAAGATTTCATGAAATTCAAATTTGACTTTAGGCCTGACAATAAAGTCTGAAACTTGGTTATGCCTCATGTAGAGATTGTTTTATCTTTTATAAATGAGTTTATGCAGCAAAAGCATATGATCAATAGAAATGTGAAGACCTTTAAAGCTCAATTGGTGGCAAAAGGTTACACTCACTATCTGGAATTGATTATGAGAAAATATTTTCACTAATAGCCATGTTAAAGTCAAATCAAATTTTTCACTATACTAAAGTCTTCATTTTAATGAGGTAATCAGATGGCCTGATTTTATCAAGAACAAATAAAAATAGTGAATGTTAAGAAAGGGCAGTAGGAGCATAATTATCTGTCTAGTTCTCTATGTGGAACACATACTCAATGCTAGAAATAACATGGATATGTTGTAAGTCAGTTAGTTAAGAGTTATATGAGCAAGTATTTTTCATGAAAGATTTGGGAGAGGCCTCCTTTATACTAGGTATAGAGCTTTATATAGATAGAACTAAGAGACAGATACTACCTTTTGAGTCTCCATACATAGCCTATCTCCTGGAAAGGTAAAACTTTAGTAACTATGAAACAGTAAATTTACCTTTCAAACATGGCATTCATCTTTCTACGAGAAAATATCCTCAGCAAAAATATGAAAGGGTTAGTGTGTCTAATATATCATGTATATTAGCTAGAAGTAGCTTGATGTATACAATTTTATGTATAAGACCTGGATCTGAATGGCTATAAATGTTACAAACTAGTATCGATTTAATCCAGGTAATGACCATGAAATATATCTGATATACTTGAGAAGTATCGGGGGTAAGTTTTTGAATCATGGAGAAAGTTTCTTACAATTTAGAGGATATATGAATCAAACTTCTAGTCTGGTCTGGATGATAGAAAGTCTACATCTAGTCAAGTATTTCTTTTTAACGGTACTGTAGTTAGTTAAGAGTGCAACTTAGATGTCAACAGCTGATTCTACTTTAGTGATAATATTTTATGGCTTGAGAAGTTTGTAAAGAAAGTATTGTGGATATGCAAGTTAGTTGTAGAGCTTAGATTAGTTCTAAGCTCAGTGGATCTTATTCCGTTATGATGTAACAATAACGAGGTAATTGCTCAAGCCAAGATGCCACAAGGCATATAAAAATTCTTATCATGTGAACTTACCACTGTTGCTACAGTACCACTATTTGCTACAGTGCAGCGCCGCCGCACTGGATTTCAGCGTCGCGGCGCCAATTACAGAAAGTGAGCGCCGCGGCGCCGGGACCTGGACAGCAAAAGTTTACAGGTTGCTGAAAATCAGGAAATCCAAAAGCAACCCTAAGTGCGCCCTAATTCCGTGCTCTTACCTATATATTTGCACAAAACTTACATTTTGAGAGAGACTCCAGTTGGGACAGCAGCTGGAAACACAAAAGAAACACCTAACTTCTAAGTTTGGAGAAATCAAAGAGGAGGAAAGCAAGCTTCAACTTCAAAGACATTTGACAGGGATGTCTTCTTTGCTTTGATTCTTTACTTGTTGTAAGATGTTTAGTTTACATGTATTGATGGAGTTAGCTTCAAGATTGTGTAGTTTAATGATGAGCTAATTTCATTAATCTAGGATTACATCCTTGAACTCATTATGTGATTAATTTTAGCTCTCTCTTTTATGGTATTAATTCAGCTTTTGATATATTCATTGTGCTTGTGCTTAATGCTATTTGATTACTTGGCCAGTAGTTAAATTGATCTAGAAATGCTTAAATAAACTTGACAAAGGCATTTAGGTATTCAGTCTTAAGCATATTGATGCATGATCATAGTGTAGTACACTTGAGTTTCATATGAGATAGACATATACTCATAAGGCATGTATGGCTCATAAAACTTGTGCTTAATGAATTTTGTTCAATTTATTTATCATAGACATATAGATATTTGATTGGATAGAATATATTTTCTTGACCTGCAAAAGAGGCTTGTGATGTGTTAAGTGTTTTGGTCAATATATCAAGTTGAGAACCAATAGACCTAAAAGAGATTCTGCTGAATTTATTTGCATAATGGGGGATAGTTTGTAATCCTAGGATTTCTCATATTGAATTTAACTTGTTGGTAATTTAGTTTATCACTTAGCATAATTAAGTTGTTCTTTTACTTGAGTAGTTTAATCTCATACATTAAATCATTTTCTGGATAATAGTAGAAAGACACCATTTCAGTACTTAAACTAGACAAGATAAATCATTCTCTGTGGGATCGACACTTTTCTCATCATATATTACTTGTTGCGACAACGTGCACTTGCGCTAATTTGTGTTATAGAAAACACACAACACTCGTTCTCACCATGATCGACCTAGTAGTCATCGCACCCAAGAGCCCTAATAGAGGAGATAGGCCAGTGAGAGCAAATCCCTCTCTCTTTACCTAACAGAGCTTCGATCTACCACGAAGAGTGGGTCAGGGGGAAGTAAGGAAGAATAACTAAACAACCCTTCAAAGGTGACCTTCAAGACTCACTTAACACCAAGCACCAAGCCTGTGAGGAAATACGAGATACTAAGGTATGTAGCACCAAAACCAAGCTCTAAGGAACGTTGACAAGCTCTAACGAGACCTAGAAAACATTCGTTGAATTAAGATGTTATAACCAACCCCATCCTAGTATTGGAGGCTAGATCCTTTTTTACGGAAGAGATCAATAGCACACCATTACCTCTAAAGTTCAATATGCCACAAATCGTAAGCTACGAGGGAAAAATTAACCTAATAGCTCACTTAAAGCTCTATAAGGACCAGATGTTGATTCAAGGTGTAGGAGAAGAAGTAATGTTAGATTTTCCCTCAAACTCTATTTAGGACTACCTGAGCTTGGTTTCAGAGCTTAGAGCCAAAGTCATCATGCAACTTTGACAAGTTGTCTGAGGTCTTTGGCTTCTAGTTCTAGTGTGCACGTGATAGGCCAAAGAACTTCTCCATCTTGATGTGTATCAAGCAAAGAGAGTTTGAGTCCCGTAAAGACTTTGTATGGAGGTTCCACAAAGAGGTCACTACATAGGTGTTTTCATTGTTAAGGAAACACTCATTAAATTTTTAAAAAAATTCAGCTTGGTAATATGTGGTTTAATTTCTAAGAGTCAAAGTCAAATACCTATAGTAAGGCCTATGCTAAGGCTCTAAAGCAAATCGAGATAGATGAAAAGTCCCAGATGAAAAGGTAGAAAGAGATACGAGAAAAATCTTAGCCGAAGGAAAGGTCGAAAGGAGTTGAATTCATTCCAATGCCACAATCATCACTTAGAAGGCCATACCCATAAGAGAATTAAGCTTCTTTATGGTTATGTCCCTTTCCACCAAAGTTATAACAAATGAGTCCACGACAAGCAATAGAGGTCTCTAAGTTCCAATCATATAGCCCGTTGAACTCATCGCAATAAAACATCTTTTTTTTCCATCTAAAAAAATAGATGGCTCTAAAAGCCAACTACCATAAAGGATAGCCTAAATTGGAGAAGCAAGTGGAAGTACTATGACTTCTATGAAGGGTACAACCATAATACTATTGAATTCTTTGAGCTAAAGGAATAAATTGAGTCTTTAATTAGAAGCAGGCTATTGAAAAAGTTTCTCAGTGAGGTGAGAAATGCTTATCATGAGTCTAGCATTGAGTGAAGAGATAAGTATGTGGGCAAGGGAGTAGTACTTAAAAAACCTATATCAAAGAATGTCCCTAAGATTAATGTGATCTCAGGAAGTTCAACAAGAGCTGGGACCTTTAATATATCAGTCAAGAACTATGATAGAGAAATAATAGGAGATATTGTAAAGAGAATACTAATCTATATCACTCATCGTGCTCTATCTGAGTTGGTTCCTATCTATATTCCTATTGCATTCACTTAGAAAGATTATCAAGCGATTATGTACCCTCATGATGATGTTGTCGTAGTCACCTTAAAAATAGGCACTAGTGAGGTTGCTTTGAGTTATGGTAGACACCGGGAGCTCAATAAGGATGATCTATAAAGATGTATTAGACAAAAAAGGGATTGAGTCCTTTAAGATATCACACGTTTCTAATCCATTATTGGGATTCACAAGGATAATGTGATACCCTTTACATCTATTGCCATTTTTGTCTTTATTGGTAATGCTTAAAACTTCATAGTTTGTAAGATCGATATTCTGGTAGTTGTTCAATCAAGTGCTTACAATATGATTAGGGTCCGCCCTTGCTGATGGTGACCTGAGCTATTATCTTCATATATGACCTACCAATGAAGATTTCAATGAATAAGGAGGTCATTAATATGGAAGATGACCAAAAAGAAGCTAGAAAATGCTATGTGACTGCTATGAATCCAAGCTACCAAGACAACCTTAGATCTTATGGAAAGGTGTGAGGAAAAGTAAGGTAAGCCTTGAGAAGCTCATCTCAGTCCTAATCTCTATAAGTGACCCAAGTAAGATTGTCAAGATAGGCTATTTGATGCCTGAAGAGGTTAAGAAAGCTTTGGTCACCTTCTTTAAAGAATATACAGATGTGTTTGCATAGTCCCATAAGAACATGTTTGAGATTAATCTCAAGCTAATATGTCATAAGCCAAATGTTGATCCTGGCCATATATTAGTCAAGCAAAAGAGAAGACCCTTTAACCAAAAAAGATACAAAGCTATTAAAGCTATAGTGGACAGACTGCTCAGTGTTGGCTTCATCCAAGAAGCTTAGGATATAAGGTAGGCCTCTAATGTTTTACTAATGAATAAGGAAAATGGAAAATAGCACGTGTGTATAGACTTCATTAATCACAACATGGCCTATGCCAATGAAAGCTTCCCTTTGCCCTGAATAGATCAACTAGTTGACTCAACCTCGGGGCAAGAGCTTCTCAATTTATTGGATGCCTTACAAGGTTAGAACTAAATCATTATATAAGGCCAACCCAAGGAAAATACCATATTCATTACCAACTTAGGCTTATATTATTATAAGGCAATGCCTTCCAAGCTCAGGAATGCTAGGGCCACCTTCTAGTTCCTAGTGATAGGACTTGCCTTGGAACTCTCTACTGTAGATCCGGATGGGCTCCACCGGACACCCTAATAGAAGTTCCTCAAAGTTTAATTACCAAAACTAAAAAATTCTGTGAGGCGAACCCTTTTTAATTCTTGCTATTACTAACTAAATCCTAGAATGTCAATGAAGATACTTTACTAATTTAAAAAAAAAAGGGACAAAGTTTCCTCCATTTTTTTGAAAACTCAAAAATACAAAACCTATAAATAACCCATACTTCTATTTCAAAAAATTTTCTAATCCACGAAAATTAATTTACAATAAAATTAACATACTATGAAAAGTGAAAACAATGACTATATTACAGAAACTGTTTCTCATTTGTTTAAAACAAATTTACAAAATGCACAAAATCTATACTACTATGTAGAAAACCAAAAGGTGCTACTCAGCACATTCACATTTATAAAATAATTGTCTGACTTGGCCCATTTATCTGATGTAAGAGGACCACTAACTTACGTATCGAGGCCTGCACCTAGAAAGGGTTTTAGAAAACATAAAACACAAAACGGGTTAGCTAAAAGAGCTCAATGAGTGCTTTTAAAATTTTGAATAAAAAATAAGATTCTATATAAACATTAAATTCTACAAACTACCTAAAATATACTTCTCAAGCTATTATAAAATTGTAAAACTGTTTCTAAACATCATATACTAATAAAATTCTGCCGAGCAATTTTTATGAATAATTTCTGTAAACAATTGCCAGAATCTATGAAAACAAAGTAACTAACATGTTTATATATATATAAATACACTAATATGTGCTCGGTAACTCAAAACCCACTAAAACTCTCGCTCAACCATTTTTCTTTCTAAACTGCACAAAATGGTAACCCTAAGGCTCTATACTCACGCAGTGACTAAACTAGCACCGCACAACGTGAGTAGGTCACAAGGCATCTAAACTTACAACACCCATTGTGACATTTAAAGACATCTTACTAGCTATACAACGGAATTCTACATCACTTGCATATGGTGAGACAATACCCCGTACACATAGAATGACTCACATGACTCGATAATCTGACTTCGCAGAGTTAGTGACATACCCCCCAATGATTGCCCAATTATACAAGATATACAGACCGGATCTTAAACTATTACTACACTATAAATCTGAGGGTACCATTGGTCTTTGTAAACTAATTTAATAATTTTAAAAACTGTTTCTCAAACTGAACATAGAAATTCATAATTATAATAGTATACCAACAACTGTAGATCATGCTTATACATTTAAAATCACATAAACATAAATAATATGCTAAAACATATTAAATGAAAGATAAATAATTAGAGATTTTCACTCACCAAACACTCTAAGCTCAATTCTTCTCCAAACGTTTTTCTTCTTTTACCACTCTCGGTTTTCTTCACCTATATACCACAATTGACATTTAAAACCTTTACTAACATGTTTATATATATATAAATACACTAATATGTGCTCGGTAACTCAAAACCCGCTAAAACTCTCGTTCAACCATTTTTCTTTCTAAAATTACACCTAAACTAGTAAGCTCCCTAATTGGCATACAGTGCCCAGATGGACTCTACTTTCTATTTTCATTTTCATATTCATTCAATTTTCTTTACTTCACTACTTGAAGTAACAAATGCTTAACACTCTAATAATTTGGTGGGACATAATTGCCCTTAATCTTACCAAGAATGGACAATTATATCCCTTTTATTGTATTCTTGATTTTTTGTCATCCATATTACAAATAATTGACACAAGGAATCATTCATACACAACAATTGAACCAAAACACTACTCATACTCTAAAATCCCTAAAATGGCTGAATTCACCATCTTATACTTAATACATTCATTTTCTCAATTTCTTGTTTCAGTGGCATTTAAATCATGTAAATTTAATTCTAATGCCTTAATAACATTCAATTGAAGTCTCTACATCAAAATTACACCAAACCCTAATTCATACCTAACAAATTCCATTAGTTTGGTGTCTCCTTGAGCTTCAAACTTGAATTCAACTTAAATCTAAGTCAATAATTCAAACAAAGACATTAATTGAAATAGTCTTAAAAAATCATATACCATCATCACAAAATGATATTTGCTTACCTCTTTTCCATGGATTTTTTACTAGTGCATGATCTATTTAACCTTAGGAACTTGGTTTTAGCTTGATCATCCATGGAAAATTATGAAAAAGCCTTGAATTTTACTACTGGAAATGGTTCTACATTCTCCCCCTTTTGTCTCTAACGTTTGTCAACAATATCCCCTTTTGTTTTAATTTTTTCTTTTCATTTAAGACCAATTTTTCAGCACCTATTCTCCTTATATAGTACCCTCTAAAATGTCCAATTTGTCCCTCAACTAAACTCTAAATATCAAAGATATCATTGGTTAGAAATGAAAGCATATGGTTGGTCCATTTCTAACTATTTGACTAAATTAGTCAAGCTAACTAAATGGAAGCATATGATTGGCAATCCATGAGCTTATTCCTCATTGGTTCGTTTTCTAACACATAAATTGTGTTTCTTAACAAAGGCTTGTTCTATGCATAACACTTATATGGAAATTCATGTGTTAAATTGAAATTTCTTTTTCTAAGCCAATAGAAAGAATTTTAAAAATATTTCATGATCGTCCAACTCTTTAATCGTCTATAAAATTACCAATTTAGGTCTAATACCTCTCATGCACACCATAAAAAAATATTTCTAATAGGGTTAAAATCGGGTAACCTTATGGTTTCTTTATCGCTTTATATCAAAATCTAGGTATCTACACTATTAATAAGGATCAGATATTACACTTAGTGAACAAGCTCTTTAAATATTAGATCGGAAAGACCATGGAGGTCTATTTGGATAACATGATCACTAAGTTAAAGCTTGCAAGTAGCCATGTACCAAATTGAAGATGACATTTAAGGTGCTGAGGAAGTACGACACGAAGTTGAATTGGAGAAGTATGCATTTGGTATGACTAAGGGAAAATTTTTTTGGTTCATTGTACAAAAAGAATGATCGTAGAGCTTGTTAAAGAGGGTGGCCTTACTAAGCCAATTCATCTATAAGGCCACTAACCATTATCAACCTTTCTTCAAAGCCTTAAAAGCAAGGGAAAACATGGTCTAGACTCTTGAGTGTACTTAAGGTTTCAAAAAGCAAAAGGTATACTTAGAGAAGCCTCTATTGCTTATTAGTCTAAGACCTAGGAATGTCCTCCCCCTCTACCTAGTTGTCATCAAGACTTCCACTCAATGCTTATGAATGAAGAGAGTGATGGAGTCAAAAGACCAGTTTACTATATTAATAAAGTTTTGGTTAATGCTGATGAGAGATATCAACCTACTGAGAAGTATACATTAGCTCTAGTGGTGGTAATAAGGAAGCTACGTCTATACTTTCAAAGACACAGCATTACTATGCTGACCAATTTACCACTGAGGCAGGTCCTTCAAAAGCATAAGTGAGTTCGATATCACTTACAAGTCAAGCTCTTCTATCAAAGAACAAGCCATTGCTGACATTATGGTTAAGTTCACTATAGGCCTAGAGGAAGAAGATGAAGATAAGTGTGAGCTTAACAAGTATCAAATAATGAAACCTTAGACTATACACATGGATAAAACCTCGAACACCTATGAAAGTGGAGCTAGGGTCATCATAATTAGCCCCGAATGAGTAAAAGTGAGCTATACCCTAAAGTTTGGCTTCAAGGCATCTAACAATAAGGCTGAGTATGATTCTATGATTATGGACATAAAGATGGCTAAGACTCTAAGAGCTTGATAGTTAGTAGTCATTAATGACTCCAAACTTATAGTTAGCTAAATCAACAACGAGTACTAAGCCATGGAATAAAACATGCAAGCCTACCTGAAGAATCCTAAAGAGTTGATTAACGTATTTAAAGAGATTTGTGTTGAGCAGTTTTCAAGAGAAGACAATTACAAAGTCGACCTACTAGCCAAGCTGGCCTCCATTGGCACCATGAAGCTACCCAAGATAGGGTTAATGGAGATCATGCTTAAATCGTGCATTTAAGCTATAGAACCCATGAAAGTCAGCCCAGTTAATAGTGAACCTTGATAAATAGACCCTATTGTCCAGTATCTAAAGGATTAAATCATCATTGAGAGCCGAAATCAAGCCATGAAGTTGAGGTACCAAGTAGTTGGATACTACTTGATCGATGTAGTACTCTACAACAGAAGAGCTTCCTTGTTCTACCTAAAGTGCATGTGACCTCATAAGGGATAGTACATACTCAGAAAGACATAAGGAAAGTTAAGCCTTAGCTAACAAGGTGCTAAAGCAAAGATACTTTTAGCTCAACATGAAGTATAATACAAAATCTTGGTTAAGAAGTGTGACAAGTGCTAGAGGTTTACATGGATACCTAAACAACTTGATGAGAACCTCTTGGTATTGAGCTATCTCATATGTTATTCGTTTGTGCTTTGTAGATTTATTGCTTCTAATTTAATTAGAGAATTGATTAAATGATCTAGACTTATAGGTTGTATGCTTGGGAAACCTATTTCCTAGACTAAAAAAGCATAACCTTAGCATTTATTCAGTTGCAAAACTAATAAAACTTAGGTAATAACTTACGGGTTACTTAATGAATGTCTAGATAGATAAGTTAGATATGGATGCCAACTTGTACATATATGTATAACACCTCATTTGATGCTTGAGAGGGATAATGAGATTAATATTGAACCCCTGGATTAATGAATTCAAAAGAATAGTTTTTAATAACTAAAACATGAAGAATATGGGAAACATATAATGACATATAGGTCATAGGACCCTTTTGCTATAGATTTCTAACCTTTTTAATTTATTAATTTTTTAGGTCAAGTATCTTTAATTCTTGTAATCAACTTAGAATTAAAATTAGCCTAGATAAAACTAGGTTGTTAATACTATAGTAGTTAACATTAATCTAGAAGATCAGTTTTTATGGGAACAATACTTATCATCACTTTATTACTTACTCAGGACCTATATACTTGCTGTTAATATTTGCGTGCATCATTTTTACTAACAAATTTTTGGCACCATTGCTGGAATTGTATATTTTTAATTATTGCTAATATTATGGTTAAGAAATTTAATTTTAATTTAGGTATTTTGTTTTTCATTTATTTTGTTGAGCTTCATTTATTATGGTTGTTTTAAAGGTGTATGTGAAGATCTTGTAGCTTAAAGTTATTACCTTTTGATTTAGAAGTATAACGCACTTTGTGGAGACTTAGGAGAGAAAAGAGGAATCTAGTTCAAGCTATAACCAATGATGGCAACAACTACCAACCACTGTCCTTGTCGAATTATTTCAAGTCTGTGGTCAATAATAACTATTTAGGAATCTGGAGTCAAGGAATTTATGCCAAACACTATGAGTTAATGCAGGCCCTCATTAGCATGATGCAATAAAACCAATATAGGGGATTTCCAAGTAAGGATCCTATTATGTATCTTGCTATGTTCTTGGAGCTATGCGACACCATTAGGATGAATAAAGTTTTAGAGGACATCATTCAGCTATGCTTGTTCTCTTTTCCAAGTTCTTTCCACCATCTAAGACTTTTCAACTCTAGGAAGAGATAGCTCAATTTTGGCAATTAGACTTTGAGCCACTCTATAAAGCTTGGGAGCAGTTTCAAGATCTTATTCAGAGGTGTACTCAACATGGATACCAAGATTAAAGACAACTCTTCTATAATGGATTAAAAGGCCAAATGAGAACTATTATAAATGCGGTGGGGATTGGCACTTTGTTATCAAAATTCATAAAAGAAGCTCAAATCATGTCAGAGGAAATGCCTTGCAACAACTATCAATGGCCTGAGTGCATGAGGTTAACCCAATGGTTGTACTTTCAACCTAAGTCTCAAGTTTGGCTAACAAATTTGGACGCTAAATGTAATATCCAATCCCTATTAGTAGTATTGGCGCCTAGATTTCGGTATAGAGCAAATAAGACACCGTAGGGTTACTCTATTTAAACCCTATTAGAAATATTTCTTTATAGTACGCGTGAGAGATATTAGACCTAATTTGGTAATTTTACACTCGATCGGAGCGCCGGACGACCCTAGAATATTTTTAGAATTTTTCTTTATTGGCTTGGAAAAGGAAATTCTAATTTACTACATGAATTTTCTTTTAAGAGTGATGTATGGAACAAGCCTTTGTTGAGAAACATAATCCATATATTAGAGAATGGACTAATTAAAAGAAATCTCATGAATTGCCAAGTTAGTAATTCTAGTTAGATCTTTGGACTATTATAACTAGATAGTTGCAAATGAACTAATTACATAATTAGTTTTCAACTAATTAGTAATTTAGAGTAAGTTGAGGGGAAAAATAGTCAATTGATGGATAACTATATATATGTTGGAAGTGTGTAGAGTTTTCAAGAGATCAAAAGGCAACACTTAGAGCAAAAAGAGAGCAAATTCGTACAAAGATTAAATGTGCTGCTACAATGAAATTTCAGTTTTTTTTTTCATGATTTTTCATGTGTAATCAAGCTAAAATAAGGTTACATATGAATCCATAAGCTCAATTGAAGCCTCTATTAGTGAACATTCAAGAAAACGAGGTAAGAAAAGCATTGTTTTATGAGTTTGATAAGTGAGCTTTCAAGATTGCTTCAAATGATATTCTTGTGTGTATTATTGGCTTAAATTGAGTTGAATTCTAGTGTAGAGCTTGAAGAAGTCAACAATTTGAAGAAATTTGCAAGGTAAGAATTAGGGTTTTGGGTGATTTGAATGTAGAGACTTCAATTGGTTGTAATTAGGCAATTAGAATGAAATTGGCTTGATTTTGATGTAATTGGAACAAGAAATTAAGAAAAGAAATGTATTAGAACTTAGGGTGAAATTCTGCCACTTTAGGGAAGTTAGGGATTGAGTGGTGTTTTGATTGAGTTGTTGTGTGTAAATGGTGCATATTGTAAATTGAATGTATATGGTTGATGAAAAAATCAAAAATGAAGAAAATAGGACATAATTGTCCATGTTGGAAAGGTGAAGGGCAAGTATGTCCAATCAAATTATAAGATGTTCAATAATTTTTAGGGCGCCGGATGGCGAGTTAGTTTCGATTATGGCTCCGTAACTAAAATCGGGAAGTAGTTTACATCCGGGCTTTGTATGCCGATTAGTACATTTAGTAGTTAAATGAGATTCTAGTGTTCGATTTGGTTCTAAATGTCATTTATGGCGTGTAGCTAAGGATAACCGAGAGCGTTAACGGGAGCAGGAATCGGGAGCGAAATTGAGCGCGGAGCGGTTGTGAGTGAAAATCTGCCATTTCTTTTACTTTTCGGTTAGTATGTTTTCGCACAATGACTATGTATGTTTTATGAGCTTTCGATACATAAACATGATTTATGATCTTGATATATTCATAGACATACTTTTACATGATCGATTTGTGAAACAGTTTTAAAATTTCTGCATTTGTTTTAAGGCCATTGGTACCCTCAGATTATAGTGGTGATGATTATATTAGACCCGGCCGGATATCCCGTGCACATGGGCAGGTCTTGGGGGTGTGTCACTAACTCCGGGAAGTCGGGATGTCGAGTCATGTGAGTTGCTCTATGTGTACGGGATATTGTCTCGCTATATGCATGCGATGTAGGATTCTGCTGCGTAGCCAGTGAGATGTCTTGAGATGTCACTGTGGGTGCTGCTAGTTGAGGTGCCCCGTGACCTACTCACGTATGCGGTGCTAGTTGAGTCGCTGCGTGGGTATAGAGCTTTAGGGTTACCATTGGTACAGCTTAGAAAGAAAATGGCCGAGCGAGGATTTTACTAGTTTTCGATTTACCGATAGCATTTATGCATTTATATGCATATAGCAGTTATTATGTTATATAGATTCTGAATATAGTTTTCCAAAGATGTAGATAAAATCCGTTCGGCAAGATTTCATTAGCATATGATATTAGAAACCGTTTTATAATTTTACATCCGTTTTAGAAGCATAATTTCTGCATGTATTTTAGAAATTGTTATCTTTGTATAATATTCTTGTAATTGAATTCTCATTTACACTCACTGAGCTCCTTTAGCTCACTCGTTTTATGTTTTATGTTTTAAACCCCTTTTCCAGGTGCAGGTCTCGGAACGCAAGCTGCTGATTCTCCTATCACCGAGTAGTGGGCCGAATCCAAAGATATTTTTTGTACATGTAAATGTGCTAATAGCACTCTTTACTTTATGCATAATAGTTGTAGGCATGTATATTTGTAAGTATGTGTTGAAACAAGAAGAAGAGATTTCCAGTTTATGATGATCGTTTTTACTTTTTATGATTATGCTTATTTTGTGATTTACACGAAATAATTGAGTTGTGTTGGATTTGATTTGAAAAGGACCGGAGGTCCGAATTGGTAGAATTGAGATGGGTTGGAATTAGAAGTGAAATTTCTTTGCAGGTTTATATGGATTTTCTGAAAAACAAAGGAAACTCTGTCCGTTTGTTTTTAAAACTAAGATGTCGTTTTTATGTATATTACTAGATCTTCTTAGTAGTAATAAGAATTAAAAAGGGGTTCGCCTCGCTAAATTTCTTAACTTACCCAGTTAGGTTCGGAGGAACTTCCGTCGGGGTGCCCGGCAGGGCCGCTGGGATCTATAGTAGAGGGTCTTCGGTCGGGCCCTGTCAATATGTCTATCCTTCAAATTGAATTTTTCTTGAGTGCTTAACTATTTTCCAACTCTATGGGAGAAATCATAACCTTTTAAACAGTCATACACCTATGAGGATATGGAGATGAGGCTTTTATATGGAGAAATTCTCAAGGCTATATCTGTTGTGGTTTATGGTAAGATAGTTATGACTTAGTTCACACATACAAAATTTTTGGAGGTTATAATTGAAAAAACTATAATAGCAATAGCGATCTTGAACTGACTTTTTGTTTGAAATACTTAAGTAGTTTTGCATATTCTATTTACACTTGAATTGCTAGAGATTAGCAATAAGTTGGTTGGGTACTGTGATGAACACATGAAAATACATATTTATTGAGAGATTCAGTCACCATTTAATGTCACTAATTTTAGTATTTTCTTGTATTTTTAGCTTGAAATAAAACGTTCTCCTAAAATTGTGATTAATGAATATTATTTGCACAGGTTTAGGTAAAATGGACATAACTCTCAATATAGAAATCAAAATGAAAAAATTCTTGAACCTACAGTAACATGACTCAATCTTACACAAACTTGAAGAATAGTAAAAAATCCAAATCCAATATGTTATGGGCCAAAAAGTGATATACAAGAGAATCGGGTTATAACTTTCGCTCAATCTTATAACTCACATATTTGGACCGTATCTCACCAAATACGTACCCAATTGGTATAATTCTTGAAGTTATGAAATACTGACTTAATTATAAACAACTCTTATATTGATGGTAGAGTCTAAATCAGCCGTTATCATTGACCAAATTATCTTGCAAGTGGGTAAAAGGGTTGTTGGCTGAAATCTTATTTATCTTTGGAATTCTTCTCATATCTCATTGGATACTCATCCAAATTGCATGAATCCAGTGCCTATGAAAAGAAGAGACAAAATTATACAACTTTTTTTATGGCCCCAGAGGCTACATCGGTTATTTACATTATCAAAAATATGCTTCAAGTAGGTGAATGAGTTATTGGCTTAAAGTTATTAAAGATTGATGTCACACATGACATATTTCCATTCATTGCCTATATAAAGACACTCTTAGGATATTTTCAACATTAGATAATTCTCTCTTATTTTTCTTCTCATTAGCGTGCATTGTAATTTAGGCTAGAGTTCTTGGCAACGCTAAGAGATAAACTTTTATGTGTAATAAATCTACTTCGATGCTTTGATTCGTTGTCAAGAGCTACAAATGTTTGTAAGTTTAGTTTTGATTAAACTCTTATCTATTTTATTTTCTATAGTCTAGATGTTATAATTCTCATGTCTCATATATATTCAATCATGCTTTTCTTATGTGATTCTTGTTGAATTATAATTGTTATTGGTTACATTATTTTATATGTTAATCTTTTACTGTAATATTGTCGATTGATATATTGTCCATCTTGGATAACATGTAAAGACAATAAATGTTTGTTATTCAAGTTGATCTTTTACTGCAACATTGTCAAAATAATATATTGTCGATCTTAGATAACTTGTATAAATGAACATGATTTATGTTAATACTTGCAAAATAGTTTAGTTATATCAAATGCATGTGTTATCAAATGTGCTATATTTAATATATTTTCCAATTGATTGTTTAGATGTAAAACTGTCAATTGAGTTATATACATTGAATCAAAGTGTAGAGTAAATTATAAAGTATAATTGTGATTCTCGAAGTCTTGTTTAAATCATTCTAAGACATTTTCCTCAATTCATAAACAATTCTATCTCATCCCTTAAACCAATTACTTAATTTTTCCCTTACTACTGCTTTAATATTTTTACTTCACCAACCTATTTTACTAAAAGCTTCCTTGTAGGATCGATACCTCAATCTATATTACAATAGTCGCATTATTTTGAGTGTAAACAAGTCTCCTAAAGTGCAAGTTGGCCAACTTACCAATAAGAGTGAAGGCGAGGAAAAGAAAGTTGAATTGGAACTGCAAAAGGTGAATCTAAAGCCCAATTCTATTTCTTTTCTCAATAACCCTCATATAATTACCCCTTCATTACTATATCCTTAATGGTTTCAAAAGAAGGAATTTGATGCTTAATTGTCCAAATTCTTTGACATCTTCAAGAAAACTTACATCAATATCCTTTTCACAGATGCAATAAAGCAAATGCCAAACTATTTGATATTTACGACGATGGTGCTATCAAAAAAGAAAACGTTTGAAGACTATAAAATGAAGAGGCTAAGGGAGAAGTGCAGTGCAATTCTTCAGAGAAAATGGCCACACAAATTGAAGCATCTCAAGAGCTACACAATCCCATGCACTATTAGAGATTTACCTTTTGAGAAGTGTTGTGTGATCTTGGTGCTAGCATAAACCTCATGCCTCTATCCATTTTCAGAAGTTAGGATCTAGAGAGGTAATGGCAACAATAACTTCCTTGCAAATGGCAAATAAATCTATCACTTTCCACGGGTGTTAATAAAGACGTGTTAGTCAAAGTGGACAAATTCATTCTTTTGATGGAATTTGCTACTCTAGACATAGAGAAAGATAAGAAGGCTCTTATTATTCTTATTCGGCCATTATTAGCTATTAAGAGGTTCTCATTGAGATAGAAAAGAGAGATGAAAAATAAGGTATAAGATAAGGAAGCCACATTTAAGGTCTTCAAGAAATTACAGTTGTCGAATGATTCTAAAGAATGCTTGAGGATTAACAATATAGATTTGGATGAAGAATAATATACCTTATCTTGAAAGGAGATAGATTTATACAAACCCAAGTTCATGATAAGATAATGTTGCACTGCACAAAGAAGAATATAAGGGATGGTAAGATCACTTTAAAAAGGCATTTAAACACCGATCACTGAAGATCATTCTTCTGGCTAAGGTTAAAACTATTTTTGGGCAAGCTCAAAATAAGAAAGTTGGGGTCACTCCTCGATGATCATCTTATAGAGCTTTAGAAATCAAGGAAAGAGATTGACTAGGTTATTGAGAACATACCGATGCATAAACAGAGGAGTATTTCACGAGCGAAAAACCTCTAAAGGGCAATTTGATCTCCTACAAATATGGAAGATGTCAAATTAAAGATGATAAATCAAGCACTTTTAAGAAGGAAACCAAGTGAATTTTAATTTATAATTTCAATCTTAGCTTTTAATGTGTTTTATTTCTTGTAGTGTATTAAAACAGCAAGTAGGAACCACATAAAACATGAAGAAAAAAAAAGTAGAAATAGAGCTAATAAGATGCACCTGGAAGAAACTAAAAAACTGAAGCAAATTAAGAACGTGGATAGTAAGTTGGCACCTAGGTGCCAACTTCTGGTGCCTAGATACCAGTTTCTGGCACCTAGGCTCCAATACCTAGGGAATTTCCTTCTCTCTAATCACTTCCTTATGCACCCTTAAGCCCTTTAAACACTCCCACACTTTCCCCACTCATCCCTACACACTACAACACTAAATTATTATCAAAATCCACTTCAAACATCATCAATCCATATGGCCCAAAAGTTGAAATTCAAATTTCAACTTTTGAAAGGCATCATACAAGGGCTTTTAGGCACTAACTCAAACAACAACTTTGGCCTCACGATTCGAGCACCACCATACATCATTTACGAGGGAAGTTTCTTTTACTCACTCTTATATTTTTTTTCATTGCAGGCAATGTCAATTTTAAGTTTGGGTGAGGGAAATACTATTTGGTGTTTATTTACTGTATTCGGTCATTCCTACTCTTTATGACTGATATTTTTAGTCATTTTATTTAGCATGCCATTTATTTTGTTAGTTATAGATTGGTTAAATGATTAATAGTCAATGATATGAAATAAAAACATGATTTCAGATACTACTTTCTTTTGTAAACAATAAACATCATAATTATTTGCTTGTATCATCCAAAGAATATTTGTATATAACAAGAATACTTAGGGTCTCAAAAACATGATTGCTTAGAGAATGTTTATGCATAACAAGAATACCCTATCAAAAATAAGCTGGAACTTGTTTGAGTATTAGTCGAGGCAAAATCTTAGGGTGCACATAATCTAGGAAATGATTTTAGGCCATCTTTGTATCGATTGCACCTTTCAAGCCAACTAATGTATATTTTTCAGCCCTAGTTACCCTTGTTGAGCCTAATAACCATTTTTCTTTGATAACTACATTAATACCTCGACCATAAATTTAACTATCATTCATTGTACCCATCATGCCATATGCACAACACTTATTTCAGGGAGTTAAATGGATTTTTGAAAATAAATGAGTGAACTAAAGAAGGGTTATAGATTTGATTTGGGATTTTTATTGTTCTAATATTGTAAAAGCTTAAGTTTCGAGGTGTAATGGCTTAAACATTAAAAAAAGAAAAGAAAAACTAAATAAAAAAAATATTATAAAGATTGAGCTTGCTATACCCTTAACTTAGAAAAAGAAAACCATGAACAAAAAAATAGCAAAAGAATTGAGAAAAATAAGTTTTGGGGAAATTATTTGAAACATAAATGGTTCGATGCAAGTAATCTCTAGAAGAATGCATGTTTATGGTGTGAGCTAAGTAAAAAATGTATCCATTTTATCCTACCCCCACCTTAGCCATATATTACAAGCTAGATAAAGTCTTGTTTGATCCTTGATTATGTGTGAGCCTACATTATTAAAAGGTGATGCGAAAAATAAGCCTATGAGTGTTAATTAAATAAAAACTTTTAGAGACCATTTTATTAACTTGTGTGCATAAATTAATCTGAGTGCATATGGCTAATGATACTAGATATACACACACACACCAAGTAGGTCATTAATGGGGTAGAATAAATAATGGATTAACTTGTTGAAGTATTATAACATTTAAAATTCCATTGGGATTTGTAGTCAGAAGATATTTTGAGATAATTTACCCACCCAATGTTTATTTTCTTATTATAGTTTGTTATCATTTTTATCTTTCAATTGTTAGATATGTTTCCTTGCTTGAGGACAAGTAAAAATTTAAGTTTAGAGAAGCTTCATAAGTGTATTTTATATATGATGTTCTTGTTGGAGCTGGTGCTCACGTGCCATTCCAATATTGTATAAATATTAATTGTTAATATTTATACAATAAACATTTCGAATAAAGATTGTTAATATCATATTAATATGGTATAATGCTTGTAACATTACAGACATTGTTTGATCTGAAAGAGTTCAGATCTGGTCTAAAGGAGTTTAGATCAGAACTAATAGTTAGCAAAGCTGAGAGTTATAAATGCTAAAAGTTAGCACTGTTAAGAGTTAGCAGGTTATAAGAGTCAGCGAGGTCTAAAGAGTTAGAACCTTGTCTATAATGGGACAAAGACCTGAGAGTATACTTGTAATGATATAGTTGCAAAGAGTTGCAATAGGTGTTAAGAAATATCATTATGTAAGTATGTCTCAAAGATAATGTTCCTGATCTATAATCACTAATGCGGGTCTATCGGTGATTAACTTTATATAGATTAGTGTATGTTTATATCTGACTGGTTCAGATGGTTGTTCTTAGCTGACCATGAGCTTAGAGCTTGTATAGGCATGCGGGTATCCAGTCAAGACTGAATACTGAACAGACTTATGAGGACCCCAATAGATATCCTATGACACCGTCAAAGGAAGGTCCTCTCGAGTTGAGTAGTATTCGTGGTCCTTTGACCTGAGCGCCACGGTGGTCTTGTGAGTGATCCATCATGCTTTGGTTCCACATATGTCAGAGACCTTTCATGGTCTGACCGCTATGTGTCGCTGGGTATGGTCCGATGCTCATGGAGTCCGGTGTGCGTAGATACGGGATCCGTTAGCTTACGTAGGTAAGTTGTATATCCGATGCTCCGAGATTGTATTTCATAAAGTCTTGTGGCCACAAGCATAAACCCGGGAAAAGAGTTTCCCATAGGGTTAAACAATATAGCAAAAGTGTTTGCGTATATTGTTTATCGAGATACGAATCTGGAGATAAGTTTATGGATGAGCAAATGGGGATTTGACGGTGCTGATCTATATCCCCGCACATCTAGGATATAAATGATGGAAGGATTATACGTATACGTTATGACCTCAACTTGTATGGTCTGACACGCTGATTTGTAATATTCGTAACGTGTGCGTGGGGCATCGATTACGGATTAATGGAACAGTTCCATTTGACAAATCGGGTGTAGACCTAGTGAGTCCCAATATGAAATGTACTCTTTGAGCACTTGGGCAGTGTACCGTATTGAATTGTTCAATACAGTATAATTCAGCAATTACTAAGGTTACGTTAACTAAAGTATGTGGTTAAATTGGTGGGACCCACTTTAGGTTAACTTGGTAACCGAGTAAGGATATAATAGTAATTTCACTTTATGATTATTTAATTGTTAAATAATTAAAATAAATATTTATTTATTTAATTGTTAAATAAATTAATTTAACATAACTAAGGTTAAAAGTTAACCAAGTGGTTAAGTTAAGTTAACCTTACTTAAAGGTTAAGTAAAGGTTAACCTAACCATGGTTAAGTTAGTTAACTATGGTTAAATTAATTAAATATTTATTAACTTAAAGGTTAAGTTAAAATAATCTAACTAAGGTTAAATGTTAACAAAGGTTAGGTTAAGCCAAATGAAATGCAAATGAAATTCAAATTAGTTTGGAATTAATTCATTTGTATATAAAGTGAAATGAAATTGAAAATGAAAATTTGATTTAGTTTTTTAGGTTTTGCATTTTGGGAGCCAATTCAATTTGAGAAATTGAAATTGTTTGTTTTGTGTTTTAAGTGTTAGAACAACAAAACAAATTGAATTAATGGTTACTAAATGTAATAACTAAAAACAAGATTTGTTTTATTTATTCAAGAGTTGAATAAAAGGAAAAACAAATTTAATTAAGTTAAATGGTTTAACTTTGAAAAATGTTTAAGAGTTAAACACATATGCTGGATTAAGATGCTGCCATTCTAGACAACCAAACCCACCCTTGTTGATTGCTAGAATTGATCAAAGATTCATTTCATTGGTGGACTTCAAAGAAAATTAATCCAAAGGCTTCATTGGTGATTTTCTCAATCTCGAATTTTCAGTTAATCAAATGTTAATTTCTGTGTTCATTATATGTAATCTTCCGCTGTGCACATGTATGTATGAGATATGTATATTGTTTGTATGATGAACACAACCCACATGCAAGAACCCTAAGTAAATGCCCCCCATAACCCAACAGTTCTATCCCTTTAGTTTGATATTTGCTTATTTTGAATGTAAGTACATGGCTTTTTATGCATATTTGTTTTGTAGGTTTCAACTAAATAGAGTGAATAAATGGGCAAAACTAACATTTCATGACACTTTTCAAGAGGAACCAAGTCCAAGACTTAGTGCTTAGGCGCTAGAAAGCAACACCTAGGTGCTAAGTCGAAAAGCTCATAAGCAAAAACTTGGCTCATAGGCGTCGCCAATACCCGAAAAAAGTTTTGAAGTTCTTACCCTAATTTTGAAGCCCATTTTTTAGAGCCTATAAAATGAAGATGAAAGCCTCGTTTTTCAAAAAAGAAAGAGCATGAACTTAAAGAGAGAAATAGAGGATTTTAGAGAGGTGAAGAGATTTTATAGCTTGGATTCTTGAAGATTTTTAAAGATTGAAGACCCCAAAGAGGAATCTCAACCTAGTGTTCTCTTTTCCCTTTCTTGTTTACATTAATTTAGAGTTTATAATATAGATTTTGATGCTTCAAATATGTTATTATTGTAAATTTTTGGATTATCGTGACTTTGTACTCAAACATGTAGGCTAAAACTCTTGTTCTAAGGCCATGATATAGCTTTATATTATACCATGTTTTGATGTTTTTAGTTGATTAATGACAATTTCTTATGTTATTCATTTGTGCTTTTTCTAGATTTATTGTTTCTAATTTGCTTGAGAGATTGATTAGATGATATAGACTTATGGGTTTTATGCCTGGAAAAGATTAATCCATTTTTTAGACATGAAAGGCATGACATTATTGTTGTTGAGTTGGGAAGCTAATAAAACTTGGATAATCATTTAAACGTTTCTTAATGAATGTGTAGATAGACAAGTTTGATAAGGATATCAACTTTTATATGTGTGCATAACAACTTATTTTACGCTCAGGAGAGGTAATAAAATTAATATTTAATCCCTTGATTAATGAATTCACAAGAATAATTGTTAATCACTAAAACATGAAGAACATGGGAAAGTATAATGAAATCTAAATGCCAAGACCCATTTGCGATATACTTATTTCCTTAATTTGTTAATTTATTAAGCAAGTATTTTAAATTTTTTTAATCAACTTAGAATTAAAATTAGCCTAGATAAAATTAGGTTGTTTACACCATAGTACTTAGTAATAATTTAGAAGATTAATCCTAGTGGGAATGATACTTTTCATCACTTTATTACTAGCTTATAGCCCGTGCACTTTTAATTAATATTCGAATGTGTTAGTTTCATAAACAAGAGATGTAAATAAGATCATCAAGACTATCTTGAATAGGAATCTCGAGAAGAGCAAAGGAGCTTGGGTAGTCAAGTTGCCTAATGTGTTATGGGCCTATAGAACCACACCTAATACTCCCACTAGAAGGATCCTGTTTAGTGTATCTTATGAATCTGAGGTAATCATACTAATTGAGCTTCAAGAGCCTACACACAGGGTCTCTAACTTCGATGAGGCAAAGAACGTTGGATTTGTCGTGGCTAATGTAGACCTCTTAAAAGAGATGAAAGACTCAGTAGCCATCACAATGGTAACTTGCTAGCAGTAAATAGCTAAATTGTACAACAAGTAGGCCAGACCTAGACAATTTAAAGAGGGCAACCTGGTTCTCTACCATGTAAACTTGAACACTAAGAAACCTTCAGAAAGGGTTCTAGGCCCTAATTATGAAGTTCCTTATCATATGGATTGGATGATCAGGTCAGGAACTTATAAGCTGACTCACATAGATGGCAGACAAGTGAAAAAAATGTGAAATGCAGCTCAACTCTGCAAGTACTACTTGTGAGTAGCAGGCATGTGTGTTCTCCACTAAATTTCTTTTTCACGCTCATGCCAATTGTTATCGTTTGCTCTTGCTCAAACCTTAAACGCACCTTCAGTAAGCTTAGTTATTTATGTTAATTCTAAGAAGTCCTAGTAGACAAACTATGAAATTGCTTCCTTCTTACTCAATATATAGATAGATGTTAGAACTGTACTAGCTATGCTTCTATTATTCATCATGAAAATAGAAAGATGATTCTCCAATGATATTTTTGTATCACTAATAGCTTTTAAGTTATTATATATGCTCTACGTAAACATATTGATTTACTTTTAGAGTTTGAAAGACAATGCCAAAAGTAGGTAGTAAAGATCGTGACTATGTAAGAGGCCCTAGAGATCCCTCAACAATGTTATGTTGAGATATCAGTTGATTTAAGTGAAATGGGTGCTTGATTAGTGTGAACTGAGGAAGTGGCTCAATATAAGTTATGCTCATCTCTACATACCCTTTGCATATGGCCATATGTAAAGAAGGATGTGCGATTTCCTTACACCCAACTAGTCATTGCTGAGCGTAAAAGGTTAAAAATTGAGTTGAATTTGAATTGGCCAACTAGAATTTCCATCAGAAGTACTGAGATGATAAATAAAGTGAGACGTCTATTAATCGTGTACCAAGAAAGTGCTTAAAAAGACCTGAAGCATAATGAAGGCAAGTTAAGCCCCAACGCTAAAAACAACAAAGTTCATTTTTATCTTCATACTTGTGTACTATGCTTCCTTCTATCTAAATCACCTTGGTTTAGAAAATCATTAAAGCTTCTTATCAGCACTCGTGGAAAGTGCCCAAGGCTACTAGGTCAAGTAACTATAGTGATCTTCATTGAACCTATGTTTATTATGTAATTTTTAGGAAAACCCTAAGTTTAGAGTGATGTGGGACAAGTTATGCTAATGAAATCAAATCATACTACATTTATATAGAGATAGTTGCCACATACGTGACAACATACTTGTCAAAATAAGGAATAAACTTGATTTGCTATGTCTAAAACGGTAATAGTTTAGGCATCAACTATTGCAACATAGTAAAACATCTAAGGCCTTCAGCACTATAAATACTAAGAGTAACTAATAGCTACTCAATAGAAAGCACTTCCTACAAAAGTCCACCAAATGGCAACTTAGGCCCAAAACAAACCCACAAAGTTGATGAAAAATAAGAGCAGGAGTATTAATTCGACAAGTTAGTAGGAGACAACATAAAGTCAGGTGCTTAGTAGCTCATTACCAAGGAAATCACTAAAAGAGGTGCCTGTAATATACAATCCCTATTAGTAATATTGGCGTCTAGATTTCGGTATAGAACAAATAAGACACCGTAGGGTTACTCGATTTTAACCCTATTAGAAATATTTCCTTTACAGTGCACGTGAGAGATATTAGACCTAATTTGGTAATTTCACACTCGATCGGTGCTCCGGACGACCCTAGAATATTTTTAGAATTTTTCTCTATTGGCATGGAAAAGAAAATTCTAATTTACTACATGAATTTCCATTTAAGGGTTATGAATGGAACAAGCCTTTATTGAGAAACATAATCCATATATTAGAGAATGGACCAATTAGAAGAAATCTCATGGATTGCCAAGTTGGAAGTTCTAGTTAGTTCTTTGGACTATTCCAACTAGATAGTTACAAATGAACTAATTACATAATTAGTTTTCAACTAATGGCAAATTAGTAATTTTGAGAAAGTTGAAGGGCAAAATGGTAAATTGAGGGAGGACTATAAATAGGTTGGAAGTGTGTAGAATTTTGAAGAAGATCAAAAGCAAACACTTAGAACAAAAGAGAGAAAATTCGAGCTTGGAAAGGGGGGCTGCTATAGTGACCTTTCAAGTTTTGTTTTCATGAATTGGCATGTATAATCAACCCAAAATAAGGTTACAAACCAATCCCTAAGCTCAATTGAAGTCTCTATTAGTGGAAATTCAAGAAAATGAGGTAAAAAAAGCATCTTTTATGAGTTTGATAAGTGAGATTTCAAGAATGCTTTAATTGATGTTCTTATGTGTATTCTTGGCTTAGATTGAGTTGAATTCTAGTATGGAGCTTGAAGGAGTCATCAATTTGAAGAAATTGACAAGGTGAGAATTAAGGTTTTCGGTGATTTTGTTGTAGAGATTTCAATTGGTTGTAATTAGGGCTTTAGAATGAAATTGGCGTGATTTTGTTGTAATTGGAATAAGAAATTGAGAAAAAGAATGTGTTGGAACCTAGGGTGAAATTCTGCCACTTTAGGGAAGTTAGGAATTGAGTGGTGTTTTGATTGAATTGTTGTGTGTAAATGGTGCATATTGTGAATTTAATGTATATGGTTGATGGAAAAACCAAAAATGAAGAAAATGGGACATAATTGTCCATGTTAGAAAGGTGAAGGGCAATTATGTCCAACCAAGTTATAAGGTGTTCAATAATTTTCAGGACGCCGGATGGCGAGTTAGTTTCAATTATGGCTCCGTAACTAAAATCGGGAAGTAGTTTACATCCGGACTTTGTATGCCGATTAGGGCATTTAGTAGTTAAATGAGATTATAGTATTCGATTTGGTTCTAAATGTCATTTATGGCACGTAGGTGAAGATAACCGAGAGCGTTAACGGGAGCGAAATTGAGTGCGGAGCGGTTGTGAGTGAAAATCTGCCATTTCTTTTACTTTGTGTTTATTATGTTTTCGCATAATGAATATGCATGTTTTATGAGCTTTCGATGCATAACCATGATTTATGATCTTGATATATTCATAGACATGCCGTTACATGTTCGAATTGAGAAACAATTTTTAAAATTTCTGCATTCGTTTTTAAGGCCATTGGTACCCTCAGATTATAGTGGTGATGATTGTATTAGACCCGGCCAGTATATCCTGTGCACATGGGCAGGTCTTGGGGGTGTGTCACTAACTCCAGGATGTAGGATTCCGCTACATAGCCAATGAGATGTCTTGAGATGTCACTATGGTTGCTGCTAGTTGAGGTGCCCCGTGACCTACTCACATGTGCAGCGCTAGTTGAGTCGCTGCGTGGGTATAGAGCTTTAGGGTTACCATTGGTACAGTTTAGAAAGAAAATGGCTGTGCGAGGATTTTACTATTTTTCGATTTACCGATAGCATTTATGCATTTATATGCACACAGCAGTTATTATGTTATACAGATTCTGAATATAATTCTCCAAAGATGTAGATAAAACCCGCTCGGCAAGATTTCAATAGCATATGATGTTATAAACCGTTTTACAGTTTTGCATCAGTTTTAGAACCATAATTTCTGCATGTACTTTAGATTTTGCTATCTTTGCATAATGTTCTTGTAATTGAAATCTTATTTACACTCACTGAGCTCCTTTAGCTCACACGTTTTGTGTTTTATGCTTTTTAAACCCCCTTCCCCAGGTGTAGGTCTCGGAACGTAAGCTGCTTATTCTCCTATTGCAGAGTATTGGGCCGAATCCAAAGATAATTTTTGTACATGTAAATATGCTAATAGCACTCTTTACTTTATGCATAATAGTTATAGGCATGTATATTTGTAAGTATGTGTTGAATCAAGAAGAAGCGATTTCTAGTTTATGATGATCGTTTTTACTTTTTATGATTATGCTTATTTTGTGATTTAAACGAAATAATTGAGTTGTGTTGGATATGATTTGGAAAGGACCGGAGGTCCGAATTGTTAGAATTGAGATATATTGGAAATAGAAGTGAAATTTCTTTACAGGTTTTATATGGATTTTCTAAAAAACAGGGGAAACTCTGTCCGTTTTTTTTAAAACTTAAGATGTCGTTTTTATGTATATTACTAGACCTTGTTAGTAGTAACAAGAATTAAAAAGGGGTTCGCCTTGCGGAATTTCTCAACATACCCAATTAGGTTCGGAGGAACTTCCTCGGGGTGCCCGACAGGGCCGCTGGGATCTATAGTAGAGGGTCTCGGGTCGGGTCCTGGCAGAGTGGTATCAGAGCACAGTTTTTGAAGTTTTAGTTAAAAAGTTCATTTTTAGAATGAGATTCTTGAAATTGCATGCATAGTTTTCTAAGTTTAGTAAGTTGAATTCTTTGCATTTGATAATCATTTGCATCACTAAATTTTCAAAAAATATGCATCGCGTGGAGGCCCACGTACTAGGAGAGCAGCTGCGAAGGCTTTTGCACCTGAAGAGGAGTAGGGAAATGAGTCAGTAAATTTTCCTACACCTCAGACCCCTCCTGAATCATCTCAACCCGCTGAGCCAGAGAGTGGAAATGTGAATATAGCTCAAATGGCCCAGATACTAGCAGCGGCGATCCAACAGCTGCGAGAGACCGGAGTGTCCATTGAACGCGCCAAGAAATTGGGCGCTAAGGCTTATTATGGAAACGGAGATCCCGAGAGAGCTTTATCTTGGTTAGAGAACAATGAAGAAATTTTTCATGTTATGGGATGTACGGAAGAGCAAATGGTGGTGTACTCCGCATTTCTACTGAAAGAAGGAGCGAAAGATTAGTGGAAGGCCCTACAAAGGAGGAACGTCGATAGGGTGTCTTGGGCGCTTTTCTAAGAGGAATTTCTGAATAAGTTCTACCCTAAAAGTTATAAAGATGCGAAGATAGAAGAGTTCTTCAAGTTGGAACAAGGCTCTCTCTCGGTGGCAGAGTACGAGAAGAAGTTTTCAAAGCTCCTTCGTGCCGTTCCATTTATAGCCGATAATGAAGAGTAGAAGGCTAACTGTTTTGCAATGGGTCTCAATCCATGAATCAGGGCGTACGTAGCATCGGCAGCCCACACTCAGTATGGATCATTGGTGGAAGCTGTAACACGGGTTGAAAGAAGCATAGCGGCCATCCCTAAACCGAAACAACAGGGTTAGAAAAGAGGCTGGTCTGGTAGTTCTCGAGGAGGACCGAGTAAATTCCCCCGAACAGAGGAGAGATTTTCATGGTTCAACAGTCGAAAGCCATGCCTAGGAGCTCAATCCAGCCAAGCTTTCATTCGGAAACCATCCGTCGGATTCCGAAGCACTAAGGAGAGTTGGAAGAATTTTCCGGTGTGTAATAGATGTGGCAAGGCCCATCCGGGGGATTGCAGGAAGGGGACTACCAGGTTTTATAAGTGCATACAAGAGGGTGACTACATGAGAGATTGCCTGAATGATAGAGCTAGCAGCAAGCCAGAAGATAGATCACCAGCTCCGGGACAAACCAGTGGCAGTCAAGGGCAGATTCGAGGAGGTCCCCAATTCAGAAGATCGAGCAGCGCGAGCCAGCCTGGTAGGGGCACCAGTCGAGGAGGATCATCCGGTCGATCACAAGTGAAACCGCATACCCAGGCTAGGGTATTTGCGGTGACCCAATAGGAGGCGGATGCGAAACCAGAAGTTGTGACAGGTACAATGCCAGTTTTTGATCGAAATGCTTATGTACTGATAGATCCTGGAGGGACCCATTATTTTATTTATGTGGAGTTTGCTGCAAACGCTAGTATAGCGCCCCAGTTATTAGATGGCGCGGTAGTAGTGTCTCTTCCTACCGGAGACTCCATTGTAGCAGAAACGGTGTATAGGAGTAGTAAAATCAGTATTGAAAGCCAAGAGTTTATGGCGGATTTGATTGTGTTGGCCATCAGTGAGTTTGATGTGATTTTAGGGATGGATTGGTTGTCTAAATATCGAGCATCAGTGGATTGCTTCTGGAAAGAAGTTAGATTATGTAGCCTTAGCGGAATGGAAGTTATTTTCCGTGGGGTGCGAAAACCACTTTCCGCCAGTATGGTGTCAGTAATGAGGGCAAGAAAGATGCTTCAAAAGTCATGTCAGGGTTACTTAGTCTATGCCATAGACGTAAGAGACGGTGGAACAAAATTGGAGGATATTTCGGTGGTGAGAGAGTTTCCGGATGTATTCCCCGAGGATCTTTCGGGATTGCCTCCGGATAGAGAGATAGAGTTTAAAATAGAAGTAGCCCCTGGAACACAACCAATTTCTAAAGCACCCTACATAATGGCTCCTTCAGAATTGAAAAATCTGTAGGTTCAGTTGGAAGAGTTGGTAAATAAGGGTTTCATTAGACCGAGTACTTCTCCTTGAGGTGCACCAGTTTTGTTTGTGAAGAAGAAAGACGGAAGCATGAGATTGTGCATTGATTACCGGGAGCTGAATAAAGTAACGGTGCGTAATCAATATCCACTTCCAAGAATTGATTATTTGTTTGATCAGCTGCAGGGAGCCAGAGTATTTTCCAAGATAGATCTGAGGTCAGGCTATCATCAACTGAAGATCCGGGATGAAGATGTTCCTAAGACGGCCTTTAGGACTCGATATGGGCATTATGAATTTTTGATTATGCTTTTTGGGCTGACTAATGCCCCAGCTGTTTTTATGGATCTTATGAATAGAGTTTTTAGATCCTATTTAGATCGGTTTATGATAATATTTATTGATGATATACTGGTTTATTCAAGCAGTGAGAAATAGCATATAGAACATTTGAGGATAGTTTTGCAGACCTTAAGGGAGCATCGGCTGTATACCAAACTTAGTAAATGTCAATTTTGGCTAGATAGAGTTGCATTTTTGAGGCATGTAATCTCTGCAGAAGGGGTAGCAGTAGATCCCCAGAAGATCAAAGCAATAGTGAATTGGAGACAGCCCACGAACGTGACGGAGATCCGTAGTTTCTTGGGTTTGGCCGGATATTATAGGAAGTTTGTAGAGGGATTCTCAAGGATAGCCACTCCTCTGACTAAGTTAACCCAGAAAGAAGAGAAGTTTGTATGGTCGAAACTGTGCCAGCAGAGCTTCGAAGAGCTAAAACAAAGGTTGACTTCGGCCCCTGTGCTTACACTTCCATCGGGGAATGACGGTTTTACCATATATTGTGATGCTTCCAGGCAAGGTCTAGGTTGTGTGCTAATGCAGAAGGAGAAAGTAATAGCCTATGCTTCCAGACAATTAAAGAAGCATGAACAGAATTATCCTACCTATAACCTAGAACTAGTTGTAGTAGTTTTTGCATTAAGAATTTAGAGGCATTATTTGTATGGGGTTCCTAGCAAGATCTTTACGGATCATAAAAGCCTGCAGTACTTGTTCACTCATAAAGAATTGAATATGAGGCAGAGAAGGTGGCTGGAGCTTATTAAAGATTATGAGTGCATCTTGGAGTACCATCCAGGAAAAGCTAACGTGGTAGCAGATGCTCTTAGCAGAAAGCCTGTCGGTTCAATAGCTCACTTGAAGTTCGCATATCTATTGATGTTGATAGAATTGAGGTCTTTAGGTGTTAAATTAGAATTGTCAAATTCGGGAGCATTATTAGCCATATTTCAGGTCCGTCCAATACTGGTTGATCGGATCAAAGAACTACAGACTCAAGATCCACAAGTAGTTAAATTAAAAGGTGAAATCGAGTCCGGGCAGCGGAAGGATCTTTTAGTGACTGAGGATGGTGTAGTAACCTTGGGTCGGAGGTTATGTGTTCCGGATGTAAATGAGTTAAGAAGAGAGATTATGGAAGAAGCTCATTCTTCTGCGTATGCTATGCATCCGGGGAGCACAAAGATGTACCGTACCCTAAAAGAGCACTACTGGTGGAAGGGCATGAAGAAAGATATAGCTGAATTTGTCTCGAGATGCCTAACTTGCCAACAAGTAAAAGCGGAGCATCAGAAACCTACAGGGCTCTTGTAACCCCTTCTGATTCCAGAGTGGAAATGGGAAAGAATAACGATGGACTTCGTGGTAGGACTTCCGCGTAGCCAGAGAGGCAATGATGCAATATAGGTGATTATTGATAGACTGACGAAATCTGCCCACTTCCTACCCATTAGAAGCAGTTGTTCTTTAGATAAATTAGCCCAGTTGTACGTAGATGAGGTGGTACGACTCCATGGAGTTCCCGTGTCCATTGTGTCAGACAGGGATCCACAGTTCACTTCTCAATTTTTGCCCAGTTTACAGAAAGCTCTAGGTACAAAATTGAGTTTCAGTACTGCCTTTCATCCTCAGACGGATGGTCAGTCGTAATGGATAATTCAGACACTTGAAGATATGCTTAGAGCGTGTGTTATGGAGTTTAAGGGAAGTTGGGATACTCATTTGCTGCTAATGGAGTTCGCCTATAATAATAGCTACCAGACTAGCATCAGAATGGCACCATATGAAGCATTGTACGGAAGAAAGTGTAGGACTCCAGTTTGTTGGGATGAGGTAGGTGAAAGAAAGCTGATCAGCCCAAAAATTGTCCAGATTACTTCGGAAAAGATTCAACTTATTAGGCAGAGATTGAAAACAGCTAATGATAGACAGAAAAGTTATGTAGATAACAGAAGAAAAGACTTGGAGTTTGAGATCGGTGATAAGGTATTTCTGAAGATATCACCATGGAAATGAGTACTAAGATTCGGAAAGCGAGGAAAGCTGAGTCACCGATATATTGGACCGTACGAGATAGTTGAAAGAGTTAGAAATGTGGCATATCGTCTACGGTTACCCGAAGATCTGGCTAGAATCCATGATGTGTTTCATGTTTCCATGCTTCGTAAGTATATAGCAGATCCTTCACTCATCCTAGGGGAATAATTGGTAGAATTGAACGAGAACTTGACCTACAAAGAGAAGCCTGTGCAAATCCTAGACAGGAAAGAGCAAGTCCTTCGTAACAAAAGTATTCCCTTAGTTAAGGTGTTATGGATGAACCATGGGGTAGAAGAAGCCACGTGGGAACGTGAAGATCAGATGCGAGTGCAACATCCTCACCTCTTTGAGACAGGTATGATTTAAATTTCGAGGACGAAATTTTTTAAGGAGGCGTGAAATTGTAATATCCAATCCCTATTAGTAGTATTGGCGCCTAGATTTCAGTATAGAACAAATAAGACACCGTAGAGTTACTCGATTTTAACCCTATTAGAAATATTCCTTTTATAGTGCACGTGAGAGATATTAGACCTAATTTGGTAATTTCACACTCGATCGAAGCGCCGAACGACCCTAGAATATTTTTAGAATTTTTTTCTATTGGCTTGGAAAAGAAAATTCTAATTTACTACATGAATTTCCATTTAAGGGTTATGAATGGAACAAGCCTTTGTTGAGAAACATAACCATATATTAGAGAATGGACCAATTAGAAGAAATCTCATGGATTGCCAAGTTGGAAGTTCTAGTTAGTTCTTTGGACTATTCCAACTAGATAGTTACAAATGAACTAATTACATAATTAGTTTTCAACTAATGGCAAATTAGTAATTTTGAGAAAGTTGAAGGGCAAAATGGTAAATTGAGGGAGGACTATAAATAGGTTGGAAGTGTGTAGAATTTTGAAGAAGATCAAAAGCAAACACTTAGAACAAAAGAGAGAAAATTCGAGCTTGGAAAGGGGGGCTACTACAGTGACCTTTCAAGTTTTGTTTTCATGAATTTGCATGTATAATCAACCCAAAGTAAGGTTACAAACCAATTCCTATGCTCAATTGAAGTCTCTATTAGTGGAAATTCAAGAAAAAAAGGTAAGAAAAGCATCTTTTATGAGTTTGATAAGTGAGATTTCAATAATGCTTTAATTGATGTTCTTATGTGTATTCTTGGCTTAAATTGAATTGAATTCTAGTGTAGAGCTTGAAGGAGTCATCAATTTGAAGAAATTAACAAGGTGGGAATTAGGGTTTTTGGTGATTTGTTGTAGAGATTTCAATTGGTTGTAATTAGGGCTTTAGAATGAAATTGGCATGATTTTGTTGTAATTGGAACAAGAAATTGAGAAAAGGAATGTGTTGGAACCTAGGGTGAAATTCTGCCACTTTAGGGAAGTTAGGAATTGAGTGGTGTTTTAATTGAATTGTTGTGTGTAAATGATGCATTTTGTGAATGGAATGTATGTGGCTGATGAAAAACCCAAAAATGAAGAAAATGGGACATAATTGTCCATGTTGGAAAGGTGAAGGGCAATTATGTCCAACCAAGTTATAAGGTGTTCAATAATTTTTAGGGTGCCGGTTGGTGAGTTAGTTTCGATTATGGCTCCGTAACTAAAATCGGGAAGTAGTTTACATCCAGACTTTGTATGCCGATTAGGGCATTTAGTAGTTAAATGAGATTCTAGTATTTAATTTGGTTCTAAATGTCATTTATGGCGCGTAGGTGAAGATAACTGAGAACGTTAACGAGAGCAGAAATCGGGAGCGAAATTGAGCATAGAGCGGTTGTGAGTGGAAATCTGTCATTTCTTTTACTTTGTGTTTATTATGTTTTCGCATAACGAATATGCATGTTTTATGAGCTTTTGATGCATAATTATGATTTATGATCTTGATATATATTCATAGACATGCCGTTACATGTTCGAATTGAGAAACAATTTTTAAATTTCTGCATTCGTTTTTAAGGCCATTGGTACCCTCAGATTATAGTGGTGATGATTGTATTAGACCCGGCTGGTATATCCCGTGCACATGGGTAGGTCTTGGGGGTGTGTCACTAACTCTGGGAAGTCAGGAAGTTGAGTCATGTGAGTCGCTCTATATGTACGGGGTATTGTCTCGCTATATGCATGCGATGTAGGATTTCACTGCATAGCCAATGAGATGTCTTGAGATGTCACTGTGGGTGTTGCTAGTTGAGGTGCCCTATGACCTACTCACGTGTGCGGTGCTAGTTGAGTCGCTGCGTGAGTATAGAGCTCTAGGGTTACCATTGGTACAGTTTAGAAAGAAAATGGCCGAGCGAGGATTTTACTATTTTTTGATTTACCAATAGCATTTATGCATTTATATGCACACAGTAGTTATTATGTTATACAGATTCTGAATATAGTTTTCCAAACATGTAGATAAAACCCGTTCGGCAAGATTTTAATAGTTTATGATGTTAGAAACCGTTTTACAGTTTTGCATCAGTTTTAGAACCATAATTTCTGCTTGTACTTTAGATTTTGCTATCTTTGCATAATGTTCTTGTAATTGAAATCTTATTTACACTCACTGAGCTCCCTTAGCTCACATGTTTTGTGTTTTATGCTTTCTAAACCCCTTTCCCTTGGTATAGGTCTCGGAACGCAAGCTGCTGATTCTCCTATTGCCGAGTAGTGGGCCGAATCCAAAGATAATTTTTGTACATGTAAATGTGCTAATAGCACTCTTTACTTTATGCATAATAGTTTTAGGCATGTATATTTGTAAGTATATGTTGAATCAAGAAGAAGAGATTTCCAGTTTATGATGATCGTTTTTACTTTTTATGATTATGCTTATTTTGTGATTTAAACGAAATAATTAAGTTGTGTTGGATTTGAGTTGGAAAGGACCGGAGGTCCGAATTGGTAGAATTGAGATGTATTGGAAATATAAGTGAAATTTCTTTGCAGGTTTTATATGCATTTTCTAAAAAATAGGGGAAACTCTATCCGTTTATTTTTAAAATTAAGATGTCATTTTCATGTATATTACTAGACCTTCTTACTAGTAACAAGAATTAAAAAGGGGTTCGCCTCGCGGAATTTCTCAACATACCCAGTTAGGTTCGGAGGAACTTTCGTCGGGGTGCCCGGCAGGGCCGCTGGGATCTATAGTAGAGGGTCTCAGGTCGAGTCCTGTCAGTGCCTAATAAGTGTAAGATAGGTATAAGTTATTTGCTTCATTTTAGCTTTTAATTATTACCGTTTTTGTGTAATTGGGGTTTATTTACAAGAGGTAGCTAGGGTATCAGAGATAAGTGTTCGGACATCTTTAACAACTTAGGTTAGCCTTCTTACCAAAAAGATAGATGCTTTGGGAGTGAATTTACTAAGAAGTCAGCCAGTTAGTTGTGACTTTTATAAGGATAGCCATCTTAATGGTCATTATATAGAAATAGATCAATATGTGAGGTTTAACAGAAATCAAAATAACCCTAACTCCAACTACTATAACCCCGGATGGAGGAACCACCAAAAATTTCTCTTAGAATAATCAAGGCCAATCTTCTAGATCAAATAATTCGCATGGTTCCAAGCTCAACTAGTGCAATACTCATAAGAAAGAAAGCTAGCATTGGAAGACTTACTTATGTAATACACGAGCAAGATTATTCAGTTATTGGAAAACTAAGTAATCTCTCTCAGAATACTGAGACACAAGTGGGACAATTAACTTCATCAATCAATAGTTGCCTATAAGGTGCTCTCCAAAGCAATACTGAGACTAACTCTAAAGGTAAAAAGAAGCAATGCAAGTTAGTCATTTTGAGAAGTAGTAAGATGGCACAGTCAAGTGAAGTGCCACCTCTAAAATAACAAACTATACAAGAAATGGATATAGGTATATTTTAAGAAGGAAAAAAGGTGCAGTAAAGTGAAGTGCCACCTCCAATGAAACCACAAAGGCAGATTTACATCCCCCCGCTCCTCCTTCAAAGGTTACAAAAAAAAAGAAGCTTGACAAGCAATTCTCTAAGTTTCTTAAGGTATTCAAGAAGTTGTATATTAATATCCCATTTGCTGAGCACTTAAATAGATGTCAAGTTATGTGGATTTTATGAAGACATACTATTTATGAAGAGAAAGATAAATGATCAGGAGATGGTAGCCTTGATAGAATAATATAGTGCCATCTTGAAAAAGAAGCTACCCTTAAAATTTAAGGACCCGAGGAACTTTACCATACCATGTAAAATTGAAAATTAGTACATTGGAAAAGCTTGATATAATTTAAGAGCAAGCATTAATGTCACGCCTTTATTAGTCTACAACAAGTTAAGGTTGGGTGCAGCCAAGCCTACTAGGGTTACTCTTCAACTTGCAGATCGTTTACTTATCTAAAGGGAGTGATTGAGAAAGTGCTAGTCAAGCTGGACAAGTTCATCTTATCGGTGGATTTGATAGTTCTTGACTTCGAAGAGGATAAAGAAATACATATCATTTTAGGTCAATCATTTTTAGCTACCAGAAGGAGATTGATTGATGTGCAAAAAGTGGAGTTGATTATGAGGGTCTAAAACGAGGAGGCAACTTTTAATGTGTTTAAGGCTATGCAATTTCCAAGTGAGGAGGATGATTGTTTTGAGATAGATGATATCAAAAAGGATGTAGATAGAGTATTTAAAGTGAATGTTATTGAGAACCCTCTTGAGAATTGATGAACACATAAAAATACATGTTGTTAAGAGATTCAATCACCATTTAATGTCACTAATTTTAGTATTTTCTGTATTTTTAGCTTGAAATAAAGTTTTCTCCTTAAATTGTGATTAATGAATATTATTTGGACAGGTTTAGGTAAAATGGACATAACTCTCAATGTAGAAATCAAAATGAAGAAATTCTTGAACCTGGTACAACATGACTCAATCTTACACAAATTTGAAGAATAGTGGAAAAGTTAAATCCAATATGTTATGGGCCAAAATTGAGATACAACAGAATCGGACTACAACTCCTGCCCAGCTTGACCCAACTCACGTATTTAGACCGTATCTCACAAAATACGTACTCAATTGGTATAATTCTTAAAGCTGTGAATTGCTGACTTAACTATCAACAACTCGAATGTTGATGGTAAAGTCCAAATCAGCCGTTATGATAGACCAAATCGCATTGCAAGTGGGTAAAATGGTTGTTGGCCGAATTCTGATGTATCTTTGGAATTTTGCTCATTTCTCATTGGATACTCATCCAAATTACATGAAATTGGTGCCTATGGAAAGAAGAGTCAAAATTATACAACTTTCATGTCGGCTATAGAAGCTAAATCGATTATTTACATTATCAAAAATGTGCTGTAAGTGGATAAACGAGTTATTGACTTAAAATTATTGAAGATTGATGTCATCCATGGCATATGTCCATTCATTGCCTATATAAGGAGACACTTAGGACGCCTTTAAAGAGATAATTCTCTCTTCTTTTATTTTCATTAACATGTATTGTAATTTAGGCTAGAGTTCCTATCAAGGCTAAGAGATGAACTTTTATGTGTAGTAAATCTACTTCCATGCTTTGATTCGGTGTCAAGAGCTATAAATGTTGTAAGTTTGGTTTTGATTAAACTCTTATCTATTTTATTTTCTATAATCTAGAGGTTATAATTCTCTTGTCTCATATATGTTCAGTCATGCTTTTCTTATGTGATTCATGTTGATTTATAATTATTACTGGTTACATTGTTTTATATGTTAATCTTTTACTGCAGTATTGTCAATTTGATACATTGTCGATATTGGATAACATGTAAGGGTAATAAATGTTTGATATTCAAGTTAATCTTTTACTGCAATATTGTCAAAATGATATATTGTCGATCTTAGATAACTTGTATAAATAACATGATGTGTGTTAATGCTTGCAAAGAGTTTAACTAAATCAAATACATGTGTTATCAAATGTGCTATATATTACATACCTTCCGATTGATTGTTTGGGATGTGAAACTTTCAGTTGAGTTATAAATATCGAATCAAAGTATAGAGTAAATTTATAAAGCATAATTGTGATTCTCAAAGCCTTGCTTAAATCATCATAAGACATTTTTGCTCAATTCATAGACAATTCTATCTCATCCGTTTAAATCAATTAACCCTTTGCTACTGCTTTAATATTTTACTTCACCAACCTATTTTGCCAAGAGCTTCCTCGTGGGATCGACACTTCAATCTATACTGCGATAGCCGCGTTATATTTTAAGCATAAACAAGAATGTAATTGTTCATGGAGATAATATAGAGAAAAATAAAGCAAATGAGTATATGAAGGCTTTAGGAGCTACACATGCTCTTGGGAACATGAGATTAAAAACTAAATCATTAGAGAAGTTTGAGATGAAGGAGTCAAAATTTAAGCCATCAATAAAAAAGCCACCTACTTTAGAGCTCAAGTCATTTATGGTATGCTCATTTTGGTGACTCTTCAACCTTTCCTGTTATTATTTCAACTAGCCTTGATAAGATTTAAGAAAAAAAGTTGCTTAAAGTAACTCAATGAGCATAAAAGAGTATTAGGTTGGACTATAGCTAACATTCGGGGTATTATTCCATCAATTTATAGATTATTACATGAGAAAAACTATAAAACTACAATTGAGCAACAAAGAAGAATAAATCCAGTGATGAAAAAGGTGGTTAAAAATCAAATTATTAAGTGATTAGATTCGAGAATCATTTACCTCATCTCGGATAGTTCTTGGATTAGTCCGGTATGGTATGTACCAAAGAAAAAGGGAGTCACTGTAGTGGAGAATAAGAACAATGAATTGATCCTTACATGAAGAGTGATTGAGCGAAGAATTTGCATAGACTACTGAAAGCTTAACAAGGCCATAAGGAAGGACCATTTATCTTTCCATTCCTTAGTAAGATGTTGGATAGATTAGTCGGACATAAGTACCACTGTTTTCTTGATAAGTATTCTAGTTATAATCAAGTTGTAATTGCACTAGGAATGATCATTTGGTTCATGCAATGCACTAGCCACCTTCCAACAGTGCATGATGATGAGCTTTTTAGACATTGTGGACATTTTTAGAGCTATTTATGGTTGTTTTCTATTTTTTGGTGATTCATTTGATTTATATTTGAATAACTTAGCATTTGTATTGAAAAGATGTGAAGAAACTAATATATTGATGAATTAAAAAAAATGCCATTTTATGGTCAAGGAAGGTATTACCCTAGGCCATAAAATCTCATATAGAGGCATAAAGATTGATAAAGCAAAATTTAAAACTATTAAGAAATTGCCTCCCCCTACTAATGTGAAAGGAGTTCAGAGTTTTTTAGGCTATATAGGTTTTTATAGGAGGTTTATCAAATATTTTTCTAAGATTTCCAAGCCCCTTTCAATCTATTGAAAAAAGATGTGTAGTTCAAATTTGATAGTGCTTGTTTGGAAACATTTGAAGCGTTGAAGAAAAAGCTCATTTAAGCCCCTATCATCAACATCAGATTGGGATCTACCATTTGAGTTGATGTATGATGTTAGTGATACAGCTATGGGTGCAATGTTCGGTCAAAGAAAAGAAAGAGTATTCCACACCATTTACTATACAAGCAAGATCTTAAATGAAGCATAAGTAAACTATGCTACTATAAAAAATGAGCTCTTGGTTATGGTATTTGCCTTAGATAAATTTAGGTCTTATTTGATTGTAATGAAAGTGATGATATACACAGATCATATAGTTATTAAGTATTTAATTGTCAAAAAGGAAGCAAAGCCCCGCTTAATTAGATAGGTGCTATTATTGCAAGAGTTTGACTTGGAAATCTGAGATAAAAATGAGACTACAACTAAGTTGCTGACCACTTATCAAAGTTAGAAGACAGAGAGAAAAATGAAGTTTGGATTAAGAAAACATTTCTTGATGAGCAACTTTTAGCAGCTTAAAACCTTTAATTTCCATGGTGTACAGATCATGTAAGTTTCCTTATGTGTGGTATTATGCCTCCAGACTTAACTTTTTAGTAAAGAAAAAAGTTCCTACATAATGTGAAGAGGTACTATTGGGATGAGCTAGTTTTGTTTAGGCAGTGTGCAGATTAGTTATTGAGGAGATGAATGTCTCAAGAGGACGTTGAGAGTATTTTGCACCATTATTATGAATCAGAGTATGGTTGACGTTTTAGTGGTAATAGGATATCAATGAGGGTGTTACATTGTGGATTATTCAACATGTATGTCCTGAGGTATGATAGGTACCAAAGGACTAAAAGCATTTCAACAAAGCAAGAAATGCTCCTACAAAATATTTGAAAGTGGAAATATTTAATGTTTAGGGTGTTGACTTTGAGAGTCCTTTCATTTCATCTATTGGCAATAAATACATCTTAGTGGTAGTTAAAGATGTGTCTAAATAGGTGGAAGCAATTATGCTTCCTATAAATGATGCCAATGTGGTGTTGAGGTTTTTAAAGAAAAATATTTTCACAAGGCATAACATTCCAAGGGCAATCATAAGTGATGAGAGGTCACACTTTTACAATAATTTTTTCTTTGCCCTTCTTAAAAAATATAGGGTCAGACATAAGGTAGCAAGAGTCTATCTTCTATAAACAAAAGGCTAAGCAAAGGACTCAAACCAAGAGATAAAGTGCATTTTTACAAAACTACGAAGCCTAACTCGAAGAATTGGGCCATGATACTTGATAGTGCACTCTGGGCACACCACATAGTGTTTAAAACACCCATTAAAATGTCAACATACAAGTTAGTTTATAGAAAAGCTTGCCATCAACCCGTTGAGTTATAACACAAGGCATTTTGGGCCATCAAGGTATTGAATTTGATTTTAAGCAACATGGAGAAATATTTGTTGCAACTACAAGAACTAGATGAGTTGAGACTTTAAGCTTATGAAAATGCCAAGTTGTACAAGGAAAAGACAAAGAAATGACATAACAGAAAGATAGCACTAAAGGATTCAATCAATTACAATGAGTACTGTTGTTTAACTCTCGAGTGAAACTATTTCTAAGAAAGCTTAAGTCAGGCAAGCCATTTAGAGTCACCAAGATATTCCTGCATAGAGTTATTGAGATTACTAATGAAAATAGCAAGAGTTTATTCAAGGTTAATAGACAGAGGTTGAAGCATTATTGGGGAAATGACAGTGATCACCAAAAATTCATCTCTTGGGCTTACCAAGCCTTAGGAAGTAAAGCAAGATGTCAACTCGAAGATGTTAAATTAAGTGCTGCTTGGGAGGCAATCTAATGTATAAATTTTGTTTTTTAAGTTTCAATCATGTTAGTTAAGTTTTTTTGGGTTGTTTTTGGTGTGTTCCGAACTAGAACAGGGAAAATTTTCCATAAATGCCCTAATATTAACATTGAAAATGTTGTTGCAGTTATGCAAATAGAAGGAATGCTGGAGCATCCCATTCTTCATCATTCCTGTAATATCCAATCCCTATTAGTAGTATTGACACCTAGTTTTGTTATAGACCAATAAAGACACCGTAGAGTTGTTGGAGCTGGTGTTCACGTGCGATTCCAATATTGTATAAATATTAATTGTTAATATTTATACAATAAAAATTTCGAATAAAGATTGTTAATATCATATTAATATGGTATAATGCTTGTAACATTACAGACATTGTTTGATCTGAAAGAGTTCAGATCTGATCTAAAGGAGTTTAGATCAGAACTAATAGTTATCAAAGCTGAGAGTTATAAATGATAAGACTTAGCACTGTTAATAGTTATCAGTTTATAAGAGTCAGCGAGGTCTAAAGAGTTAGAACCTTGTCTATAATGGTACAAAGACCTGAGAGTATACTTGTAATGATATAGTTGCAAAAAGTTGCAATAGGAGCTAAGAAATATCATTATGTAAGTATGTCTCAAATATAATGTTCCTGATCTATAATCACCAATCAGGGTCTATCGGTGAATTCACAATATATAGATTAGTGTATGTCTATATCTGACTAGTTCAGATGGTTGTTCTTAGCTGACCATGAGCTTAGAGCTTGTATAGGCATGCGGGTATCTAGTCAGGACTGGATACTGAACATACTCATAAGGACCCCAATAGATATCCTATGAAACTGTTAAAGGAAAGTCCTCTCGAGTTGAGTAGTATTCGTAGTCCGTTGACCTGAGCGCCACGGTGGTCTTGTGAGTGATCCATCATGCTTTGGTTTCACATATGTCAGAGACCTTTCATGGTCTGACCGTTATGTGTCGCTGGGTATGGTCCGATGCTCATGGAGTCCGGTGTGCGTAGATACGGGATCCATCAGCTTACGTAGGTAAGTTGTATATCCGATGCTCCGAGATTGTATTTCATAAAGTCTTATGGCCACAAGCATAAACTTGGGAAAAGAGTTTCCCATAGGGTTAAACAATATAGCAAAAGTGTTTGCGTATATTGTTTATCGAGATACGAATCTGGAGATAAGATTATTGGATGAGCAAATGGGGATTTAATGGTCCTGATCTATATCCCCGCACATCCAGGATATAAATGATGGAAGGATTATACGTATACGTTATGACCTCAACTTGTATGGTCTGACACGCTGATTTGTAATATTCATAACGTGTGCGTAGGGCATCGATTACGGATTAATGGAATAGTTCCATTTGACAAATCGGGTGTGAACCTAGAGAGTCCCAATATGAAATGTACTCTTTGAGCACTTGGGCAGAGTACCGTATTGAATTGTTCAATACAGTATAATTCAGCAATTACTAAGGTTACGTTAACTAAAGTATATGGTTAAATGATGGGACCCACTTTAGGTTAACTTGGTAACCGAGTAAGGATATAATAGTAATTTCACTTTATGATTATTTAATTGTTAAATAATTAAAAATAAATATTTATTTGTTTAATTGTTAAATAAATGATTTAACTTAACTAAGGTTAAAGGTTAACCATAAGGTTAAGTTAGTTAACTTTACTTAATGGTTAAGTAAAGGTTAACCTAACCATGGTTAAGTTAGTTAACTATGGTTAAATTAATTAAATATTTATTAACTTAAAGGTTAAGTTAAAATATTCTAACTATGGTTAAATGTTAACTAAGGTTAGGTTAAGCCAAATGAAATTCAAATTAGTTTGGAATTAATGCATTAGTATATAAAGTGAAATGAAATTGAAAATCAAAAGTTTTAGAAATGTTTTAGATTTTAGGTTTTGCATTTTGGGAGCCAATTCAATTTGAGAAATTGAAATTGTTTGTTTTTGACAGGACCCGACTCGAGACCCTCTACTATAGATCCCAGCGGCCCTGCCGGGCACCCCGACGGAAGTTCCTCCGAACCTAACTGGGTAAGTTAAGAAATTCCGCGAGGCGAACCCCTTTTTAATTCTTGTTACTACTAAGAAGATCTAGTAATATACATGAAAATGACTTTTTAGTTTTAAAAACAAACGGACAGAGTTTCCCCTGTTTTTCGGAAAATCCACATAAACCTGCAAAGAAATTTCACTTCTAATTCCAACACATCTCAATTCTAGCAATTCGGACCTCCGGTCCTTTTCAAATCAAATCCAACACAACTCAATTATTTCGTGTAAATCATAAAATAAGCATAATCATAAAAGTAAAAATGATCATCATAAACTGGAAATCTCTTCTTCTTGATTCAACACATACTTACAAATATACATGCCTACAACTATTATGCATAAAGTAAAGAGTGCTATTAGCACATTTACATGTACAAAAATTATCTTTGGATTCGGCCCACTACTCGGCGATAGGAGAATCAATAGCTTGCGTTCCGAGACCTGCACCTGGGAAAGGGGTTTAAAACATAAAACATAAAACGAGTGAGCTAAAGAAGCTCAGTGAGTGTAAATGAGAATTCAATTACTAGAATATTATACAAAGATAGCAATTTCTAAAGTACATGCAGAATTTATGCTTCTAAAACAGATGTAAAATTGTAAAACGGTTTCTAATATCATATGCTAATGAAATCTTGCCTAGCGGGGTTTATCTACATCTTTGGAAAACTATATTCAGAATCTGTATAACATAATAACTACTGTGTGCATATAAAATGCATAAATGCTATCGGTAAATCGAAAACTAGTAAAATCCTCGCTCGGCCATTTTCTTTCTAAATTGTACCAATGGTAACCCTAAAGCTCTATACCCACGCAGGGACTCAACTAGCACCGCATACGTGAGTAGGTCACGGGGCACCTCAACTAGCAGCACCCACAGTGACATCTCAAGACATCTCACTGGCTACGCAGCGGAATCCTACATCGCATGCATATAGCGAGACAATATCCTGTACACATAGAGCGACTCACATGACTCGACATCCCGACTTCCTGGAGTTAGTGACACACCCCCAAGACCTGCCCATGTGCACGGGATATACCAGCCGGGTCTAATACAATCATCACCACTATAATCTGAGGGTACCAATGGCTTTAAAACAAATGCAGAAATTTTAAAACTGTTTCACAATCTATCATGTAAAAGCATGTCTATGAATATATCAAGATCATAAATCATGTTTATGCATCGAAAGCTCATAAAACATACATAGTCATTGTGCGAAAACATAATAACCGAAAAGTAAAAGAAATGGCAGATTTCCACTCACTACCGCTCTGCGCTCAATTTCGCTCCCGATTCCTGCTCCTGTTAACGCTCTCGGTTATCCTCACCTAGGCGCCATAAATGACATTTAGAACCAAATCGAACACTAGAATCTCATTTAACTACTAAATGCCCTAATCGGCATACAAAGCCCGGAGGTAAACTACTTCCCGATTTTAGTTACGGGGCCATAATCGAAACTAACTCACCATCCGGCGCCCTGAAAATTATTGAACACCTTATCATTTGATTGGACATACTTGCCCTTCACCTTTCCAACATGGACAATTATGTCCCATTTTCTTCATTTTTGGGTTTTTCATCAACCACATACATTCCATTCACAAAATGCATCATTTACACACAACAATTCAATTAAAACACCACTCAATTCCTAACTTCCCTAAAGTGGCAGAATTTCACCCTAGGTTCCAACACATTCCTTTTCTCAATTTCTTGTTCCAATTACAACAAAATCATGCCAATTTCATTCTAAAGCCCTAATTACAATCAATTGAAATCTTTACAACAAAATCACCAAAAACCCTAATTCTCACCTTGCCAATTTCTTTAAATTGATGACTCCTTCAAGCTCCAAACTAGAATTTAACTCAATCTAAGCCAAGAATACACATAAGAACATCAATTAACACATTCTTGAATTCTCACTTATCAAACTTATAAAAGATGCTTTTCTTACCTCTTTTTCTTGAATTTCCACTAATAGAGACTTCAATTGAGCTTAGGGATTGGTTTGTAACCTTAATTTGGCTTGATTACACATGAAAAATCATGAAAAAAAAAAAACTTGAATAGTCACTGTAGCAGCATCCCCTTTGAAGCTCGAATTTCTCTCTTTTTTTTGGCTAAGTGTTGGTTTGATCTCTCTTCAAATTTCTACACACTTCTAACATATATATAGTGCTCCCTCAATTTACCATTTTGCCCTTCAACTTACTTAAAACTTCTAATTTGCCATTAGTTAAAAACTAATTATGTAATTAGTTCATTTGTAACTATTTAGTTAGAATAGTTCAAAGAACTAACTAGAACTTCCAACTTGGCAATCCATGAGATTTCTTCTAATTGGTCAATTCTCTAATATATGGATTATGTTTCTCAACAAAGGCTTGTTCCATTCATAATCCTTAAATGGAAATTCATGTAGTAAATTAAAATTTTCTTTTCCAAACCAATAGAGAAAAATTCTAAAAATATTCTAGGGTCGTCCGGCGCACCGATCAAGTGTGAAATTACCAAATTAGGTCTGATATCTCTCACGTAACCCTACGGTGTCTTATTTGTTCTATACCGAAATCTAGGCGCCAATACTACTAATAGGGATTGGATATTACAGTTTTGTGTTTTAAGTGTTAGAACAACAAAACAAATTAGATAAATGGTTACTAAATGTAATAACTAAAAACAAGATTTGTTTTATTTATTCAAGAGTTGAATAAAAGAAAAAACAAATTTAATTAAGTTAAATAGTTTAACTTTGAATCATGTTTAAAAGTTAAACATATATGCTGGATTAAGATGCTGCCATTCTAGACAATCAAACCCACCCTTGTTGATTGCTAGGATTGATCAAAAATTCATTTCATGGTGGACTTCAAAGAAAATTAATCCAAAGGCTTCAATGGTGATATTTTCTCAATCTCGAATTTTCAGTTAATCAAATATGTATTTTTTGTATTCATTGTATTTAATCTTCCGCTGTGCACATATATGTATGAGATGTGTATATTGTTTGTATGATGAATACAACCCACATGCAAACACTCTAGTGATTGTACAACACACCCAACAAGGGTTACTCGACTCTAACCTTATTAGAAATATTTTTTTTATCGTATGCGTGAGAGATATTAGACCAAATTTAATAATTTCACACTCGATCGAAGCGCCAGACAACCCTAGAATATTTTTAGAATTTTTCTCTATTGGCTTGGAAAAGGAAATTCTAATTTACTACATGAATTTCCATTTAAGGGTGATGTATGGAGAAAGTCTTTATTGACAAACATAATCCATATATTAGAGAATGGACCAATTAGAAGAAATCTCATGGATTGCCAAGTTGAAAATTCTAGTTAGTTCTTTGGACTATTCTAACTAGATAGTTACAAATGAACTAATTACATAATTAGTTTTCAACTAATGGAAAATTAGTAATTTTAAGTAAGTTGGAGGGCAAAATGGTCAATTGAGGGAGCACTATATATATGTTGGAAGTGTGTAGAAATTTGAAGAGAACAAAAAGCAACCATTTAGAGCAAAAGAAAGCAAAATTCGTGCAAGGTGAAGGGGGTGCTGCTACAGTGAATTTTCAGTTTTTGTTCATGATTTTTCATGTTTAGTCAAGCCAAAATAAGGTTACATACCAATCCCTAAGCTCAATTGAAGCCGAAATTAGTGGAAATTCAAGAAAAAGAGGTAAGAAAAACATTGTTTTATGAGTTTGATAAGTGAGCTTTCAAGAATGCTTTAATTGATGTTCTTGTGTGTATTCTTGGTTTAGATTGAGTTGAATTCTAGTGTGGAACTTGAAGGAGTCATCAATTTGAAGAAATTGGCAAGGTAAGAATTAGGGTTTTAGTGATTTGAATATAGAGACTTCAATTGGTTGTAATTAGGACTTTAGAATGTAATTGGCTTCATTTTGTTGTAATTGAAACAAGAAATTTAGAAAAGGAATGTGTTGGAACCTAGGGTAAAATTCTGCCACTTTAGGGAAGTTAGGGTTTGAGTGGTGTTTTGATTGAGTTGTTGAGTATAAATGGTGCATATTGTAAATTGAATGTATATGGTTAATGAAAAAACCAAAAATGACGAAAAGGGGACATAATTGTCCATTTTAGAAAGGTGAAGGGCAATTATGTCCAACCAAGTTATAAGGCGTTCAATAATTTTCAGGGCGCCGGATGGTGAGTTAGATTAGATTAAATGACTCCGTAAATAAAAATTGGGAAGTAGTATGCATCCGGGCTTTGTATGCCGATTAGGGCGTTTAGTAGTTAAATGAGATTCTAGCATTCGATTTGGTTCTAAATATCACTTATGGCGCGTAGGTGAAAAAAACCAAGAGCGGTAACGGGAGCGAAATTGAGCGCGGAGAGGTTGTGAGTGAAAATCTACCATTTCTTTAATTTTTCGTTTATTATGTTTTCGCATATTAAATATGTATATTTTATGAGCTTTCGATGCATAACCATGATTTATGATCTTGATATATATTCATAGACATGCTTTTACATATTCGATTTGAGAAACAGTTTCAAAATTTTTGCATTTGTTTTAAAGGCCATTGGTACCCTCAGAATATAGTGATGGTGATTGTATTAGACCTGCCGGTATATCCTATGCACATGGGCCGGTATTGAGGGTGTGTCACTAACTCTGGGAAGTCGGGATGTCGACTCATGTGAGTCGCCCTATGTGTACGAGATATTGTCTCGCTATATGTATGCGATGTAGGATTTCGCTGCATAGCCAATGAGATGTCTTGAGATGTCACTGTGGGTGCTGCTAGTTGAGGTATATCCCATGCACATGGGTAGGTCTTAGGGGTGTGTCACTAACTCTGGGAAGTCGGGATGTCGAGTCATGTGAGTTGCCCTATGTGTACGGGGTATTGTCTCGCTATATGTATGTGATGTAGGATTTCGCTGTATAGCCAGTGAGATGTCTTGAGATTTCACTGTGGGTGTTGCTAGTTGAGGTGCCCCATGACCTACTCATGTGTGCAGTGCTAGTTGAGTCATTACGTGAGTATAGAGTTTTAGGGTTACCATTGTTATAGTTTAGAAAGAAAATGGTCGAGTGAGGATTTTACTAGTTTTTGATTTACCGATAGCATTTATGCATTTATATGCATACAGCAGTTATTATGTTATACAGATTCTGGATATTGTTTTCCAAAGATGTAGATAAAACCCGCTCGGCAAGATTTCATTAGCATATGATATTAGAAATCGTTTTACAGTTTTACATCAGTTTTAGAAGCATGATTTCTGCATGTACTTTAGAATTTGCTATCTATGTATAATGTTCTTGTAATTGAAATCATAATTGCACTCGCTGAGCTCTTTTAGCTCACTGGTTTTGTGTTTTATGTTTTCTAAACCCCCTTCCTAGGTGTAGGTCTCGGTACGCAAGCTGCTGATTCTCATATTTTCGAATAGTAGGCTGAATCCGAAGATCATTTTTGTACATTTAAATGTGCTAAATAACATTCTTTACTTTATGCATAATAATTGTAGGCATGTATATTTGTATGTAGGTTTGAACCAACAAGAAGAGATTTCGATTCTATGATGATCATTTTTTCTTATTATGATTATGCTCAGTTTGTGATTTAAATGAAACTATTGAGTTGTGTTGGATTTGATTTGGAAAGAACCGGAGGTCTAAATTAGTAGTATCAAGAAGTGTTTTGAAATAGAAGTGATATTTCTTTGCAGGTTTTATATGGATTTTTTAAAAAATAAGGAAAACTCTATCCGTTTTTTTTTTAAAAATTAAGATGTCATTTTCATGTATATTACAAGACTTTCTAAGTAGTAGCAAGAACTAAAAAGGGGTTCGCCTCGCAGAATTTCTCAACTTACCCAGTTAGATTCTGAGGAACTTCCGTTGGGGTGCGCGGCAGAGCCGCTGAGATCTATAGTAGAAGGTCTCGGGTCGGGTCCTGTCAGTTCCAATATTGACATATGATGCCCACTCTATCACGTTGCCCATTTTTTAGTGCTACTATACCCTAGCTCACTACTAGGGCACCATATTATAATGCCTCATCGTGATTCTAGAGAGTTCTAAGAGATTTTAAGATCCTTTAAAGATACTACGTCAAATTAGAATGCCCTAGTATCCAAAATGCACCTGAAAGTCAATAGTAAATGCTCAAATGTTATCGCGTTGCCCATTTTCAATTCTACTACGCCTTAGCTCAACATTAAGGCATCTATGTTGCAACGCCCTAGAGTGAATTCTATATAGTCTTAAGGAATTGAAGGGCCTCCAACGCCTTTACATCAAGAGAGAATGCTCCAGCATCCATATCTCATTGGAAGACCTACCGTTGCTACTCTAACACAGTTGTGGTACTGAATCTCAAAACCCCAGCATTTGACTAATTGAAAAAGTAGTTAACCACTCAATTGAAGACACCCCATCATTTTACACTTTTAACATAGCAATATTTAGAAGTTTCAAAATTCAAAGAGACAAATTAAATATGCCCTAACATTCTTCACCTATCATGCCCCTGCGTTCTGGATTCAAGAATGAACACCCATGCATTCTTTACTTTAACACAATGAGATTCACACAAAATCAGTTTTAAAACAACCATTTCGCCATTTTCACTCCTTATACCTTCAAAATCTCCTAATCTCTCTTAAGCCTAATTAATCCAAAGCTGAAGTTCACCCAAATCAAGCCTATAAACACTTTCCTTACCACTCACACATCATTTCCACTAGAATAAAACATCCAATTACCCATCAAACATTAAACATCCATATCAAATCCATTCTACAAACTCATTTCATAATTCTATTGATTTTTTGAGATGACACCGACAAAGAAGAGCAGGTTAAGCATATTGAGGAGCCCCACATTTAACACCTCTCACTTTGTGTCATAGAATGCGGCAGATCATTACCACAACACAATCTTTTCTAAATCTAATATGCAGGAGAGGCAATGCAGTCTCGAGGTGGATGATTTCCTCAACTTTCATTAGGTGATAAGTGTAAGATATTGGGAGACGTTATGTGAGACACTAGCACTAAGGGTTATGCCTATCATGAGGGAGTTCTACGTGAACTCATAAGAGCATGAGAGTTTCACTGTCAGATTTTAAGGGAGGATGGTGCCGTTTGACCATCACACCATCAACCAATTCTTTAGGCTATCAATTAATGGACTCGGTGAGTATAGTAAAGTTAGGAGATAGGTAAATTATGATCAGATTATTTAGACCTTATGCAAGCCATCATAGAGTGAACCTAATCGCACGACCTTCTCATATACTTCTACTATAATGCCCTGGCCTAGGACACTAAAGCATGGTATTGTTTCATCTACTAGTGTCTCATGTCGATTAAACATACAAGTGACTCACAAAGCTATGCTTAATGATTCTCTTTGTGATCATGATTGGGAGGCCTATTGACATCAATTATATTCTTCATGAGGAGATTATGGCTTGATTCAAACTGGGCAAGAATAATATGTACCTCCCTTCATTGATCATGGCACTATGTGGGTAAGTCAAAGTTCATTAGGAGGTATCCTATGACATTATCCACCCAGCCAAGCCAATTAATGTTAGCACAATCCAACATCTATAAACCATAGAAGTTAAAAACATCCCTAGCAGTAGAGGGTTCAGCATCCACCACCCCTAATCCCTATATATATGGCTGAGACCTCAACCGCAGCTCAGTAAAGAACCAGCTCTTCCTAGATCATGTCAGTCTTAGCTTGATTAGCACATCTAGAGGCCCAATAGCAAGGTCTGGCAGTACTACAGCAAAAGTTAAGAGAATTTAGGGCATATTAGACCCAATGGATGTAGTTGTGCACAGTACATTAAGGATTTGATATCTCTTATATCATTCAATTTACGCCACCACCTTCAACGCCAGTTTAGTAGCCACCACCTATAAAGGATAAGGCCACCGTACTGGAGGATGACTTAGGCCTCATAGCATCAGACCCAAAAGACATAGCTTGTAACCCTTAGTCACTAAGAGAGTGTTTATTACTCTTATATTTTATGTCATGGAGACCATGCCTTAGTTTAAGTTAAGGGAACAAAAACTATATTGCCTTATTTTTGTTCTTTTGATTTTAGCTTATGTTTTTCATTTTTAGTTACATTTTTATTCTCGTTTTTTGTTTATTACCTTTACTTTTATGCGTTAGTTTCTATAGCTTGTAGTAAAAGAAGCATAAGTAATATAGTTCTTTTCATAAAAAAAAAAATAATGTGTATTGTTATGCTTTTGTTATGTTGTGTTGTTATGATAAACATTTATACATGATGAGTAAAGTATTGAAATACTTAAGTGTTAACTTCATGAGAAGAAACTTAGACTTGAAACAATCCATTCACTAATTACGATATAAAATTCAACCTTATTAGTGATCACCAAGTTTTGAGCACATTGTAGTCTTGCATTAGTCAAGTGTACCTAGGAAAGATTATACTTAAGTAGTACACCTCAGTCTCAATAATTATACATATTAAAACTAGTTTGATTGTAACTTGAGGTGAAATCCTAGGAAGTGTGTGAGAAAGGAAAGGAAATTAGGCCATGTTTGGACCGTTTGATCCTTTTTAACCTATCTTATTATAATTGAACCATAGTTAACCTATTTTGAGCCAAAAATGCCATTTTTGTTGGATAACTATATTACAATTCTAAGCCATGAGCTAATTTTTTTTAAACACTCTTAACACCATGAACATGGAGCTTATTGCGAAATATAGAACTTGTATGGTGCTAAATGGATGATGATGGGAAAGTGCAAAAAGAATGGCAAATCAAAAGGTATATTGAGAGAGAATAATGCTCTAAGTTTAGGGGAGTAATGTTTGTTTTTATTTTAAAACTATCATATTTTTATAAATATTTGTGAAAATATCTAAATAAGGAATAAATGGTGCGTTTACATATCTTCAAATAGCAAATAAGTATAGTTTTGGGCAAAAATAGTTAAGTTTGGGGGGATTGTATTAGAGAACTTAGAAAGATTCAAGTAGAGAGCCAATTAGATTTTGTGTTCATGGTGTAATGAGCTATACAATTTATTTAAGTATCCCACTTTGACCATAACCTTTCATTACAAGCTTATAAAATTCTTAATTGATCCTTACTCATATATATTCCTATTAGTGGAGAGTTGTATGAAATACTAGCTTATGATCGCGTCCTAGAGTTAAAATATGTCAAGACAATATTTTATTTTACAACTCGAAGTTATTAAGCTAATTTAGGCAAGGCTTGAGAAATTCTTACCTAACATACATGATGTGTGCTATAATAGTTAAGCACAAGCGCACGTTATTATATCAAGTAATGTAGGATGTTAAGTCCAAGTATCATTCCAACAGGGACTATTAATCTACTTCTTTCACTCAATTACTAAAATCAAATTTACTTAACTTTTATCTAGAAAAATAAAAATAAGAATTGAATCTATTTATCCTAATTCTATCAAATCAAACTAAATCTAATAGTAATGAAAGTTAAACAAAGAGATGAATTCACTAATTAATAACAATCTGGGGTTTATACTTATCCCTTGATATTTCATTTGATTCATTAACGTCTAAGTTAGTCCTTAATAAAAATTAATTGGCTAAAGTCTAATCTTATCACAAGAATTTGTTAATGGTCAAGTAACTATATTACGCATTCTAACAACTACTTCTATGTCTATGGTAATCAGAATAGAATGTAATTCATTAAGACGAAGCCCAAATCATACCATACATGACATCTAGGTATGTCTATCCTATATGAAATTCACAGTTGTTATCCTATGATAATGCATCAAACTATCATAACCTAAACATATAAATCCATTTGTTAAGCTTATTATGGTTCCTTAATCATTCAAGATATTGATCAAGCATCATGAAAGCACTAAGCTTAAGATAAATGAATCAATTGTATGTATTAAGTTTATAAACTAAGAATTAATAAAATCAACTACATATTACGTTTAATAGTCTAACCCTAGATTAACAACGTTTAGCTTATCATAAACTCAAAAGTATCGAACGCTATCTATGAATGACAATAAGAATAAGAAAATAGAAGAAAAACTAACCAAGTAGACTCCATAGGTCATTTCATTTTCTCTATTGACTTGATGCTTAAGTCTTGATCTTGAATCTTCAATCTTTGGCTTTGATCTCTTTATTTTTTTAAATGAATTATTCCTCTAAGTTTTTCCTCTCTAAAATTCTTTGCTTTGTTTAAAAAAAGAGTGCTTTTATAAGTCTAAAAAACTCTAAGGTTAAAGGGCTTCGAATCCAAATCGAAATAGAACTTTTGAGGAGATGTTTCTACTGTCGCACAGGTGCCGTGGTGCTGAGGCTGAGTGTCACGGCACTCAAATCTATAAAAACAAAGATCAAAAGGAACCACATGAGTGCCACGGAGCTCAACTTTCTACCCTGGACGTCGCAGCGTCCAGGCCTGGGTTGGCTGGCTCTTATATTTTGGGTGCAACTTCACCGTTTGTCCCAAATCATCACATTTTCTCTCATGCACCTATTTATAATTTTTAAGAAAACACAATTAAACAACCAAATATTGATAATTTAAAGTGATACTTAACTTCACAGTGCTAAATATACTAGTGTACTTACAGCCCTATCAAATAACCCTTAAACTTAAGACTTTGCTTGTCCGCGAGCAAAACAAAAGCAAGTAATTACAACTTATTATTGACTCTATAAAAATAAACTAAAATACGCTTTGGATGGTTAGATATCATATTCATTATTTCAAAGGCTATTAAATGGTACAAGTCTGTTCAGAACCCGATAGACAACTTTTAATAAATCATTATACCATTCATCAAAGTCCTTCATTCTCCCTCTATAAATAATCACTTGTGCATGTATGAGATAAGCAAGCAATAAGTCAAATGAAACTTATATTTACTCAATAGATTAAGATAGTACGTAAAAATGATTTCTCGGCATAATTTAATTTATAACACTACCATAAACTTGATTTTCATACTACTATCTACTAATGTATAAATACACATATTTTGGGATCTATTTAGGACCTTGATTAGCTTATAACATAAGACTAAGGTCAAGGTGGGATATAAAGATATATATGAAGCGCAAATCACACCATGAACACTTCGACTGTACTTAAAAATCTCTTAATCCATTATTCTTGATTTATCTTCTCCCCCAACTTATGATATTTCCATCTTTCTTTTAATCACTATTGTTCAAAGAAATTCCTCTTTTTCTTAAGCTGAGGTGTTTATGCATTTAAAAAAAAAATTATTTTTTTATTTTATTTTTTAATATTGTACCCCCAAACTTAGATTGATATATACCTTTAAGGTAGGCTAGAAAAGGCTCAATCGGTCCAAATATGGCCTAATGTCATTTTCTTCTTCATCTGTTTCCTATGATTTTGCCTCAATTAATAATCAAGCAAGTTCTAAAGTGTTGGTCTTCAAGAGTGTGGTGTACTACTTAAGAATAAAGTGTCTCTAAGCAAAAATTTCAACTAATATAAGCTTATCTCAATATGCTCAAAAAATAAGTGACCAAAAAATAAAGTTGAAATCAGTCCAAGATTCATGATATAAAAATTATCTCAAGTGTTAATTGTTTCCTAGAGATTTGTAAAAATAAATTTAGCCAATTTATATTTCTTATCATGGACTAATGATCATCATCTCAAAAAAAAAAAAATAACTGAAAAAAATTTTAACCTATAAGACAATCTATCCATCAAATCATGCTGCAAATTAAATACAAGTTATATGTTTTCCACCCCTAAACTTAAATTAGACATTGTCTGCACTGTTAAAAAAATAAAGAATTGAGAGTATAATACTTCTTTGGAAAGACTTTAATCTTAGATCAAAGAAGTGGTTCTTCTTTGTCATTCTCTCTGATCCTCTCATCTAGTTGTTGCTCCTTTTCTTTCTTTTTCTCCTATACTTTAATGCCTTCTTTTTAATGTGAGGATTCAACATCTCTATGTCCTCGAGTTCTCTCACATTTCGATGCACTGCAACAATCTTTACTTTCAGATTACAACTAAATCTCCTTAAAGACTTTGAATGTCACTGTGTCATTTTGTACCCTCATAGTCAATTCATATTTTTGCGCATCTATGATCCAGATAAGAAGGGTCTTCTAAGAATGATGGGGACTCCTTGTTTTCTTTCATGTCTAAGATGATAAATTAGCTGGGAATATAAACTTATCTATCTTTACTAGCACATCCTCTATGATTCATTTCGGATAGGTTAGAGAGTGATTAGCAAGTTAAAGTGTGATGTTGATCGGCTTTGCTTCTCTCAAACCTAACTTGTTGTAGAGGAGAAGGGGCATGAGATTGATACTTACTTCTAGATCATATAGAGATTTACCAAGGTTATGATTGCCAATAGAGTACCATATAGTAAGTCTATCGGAATCTTTGAGCTTATAAGGTATCTTCTTCTATAGAATGATGTTATACTCCTCTATTAATGCTACAGTCTTATAATCATCTAATTTTATCTTCTTAGAAATGATACTCTTTATAAACTTGACGTAATTAGGTATCTGTTCCTACTTGTCTAGCTTCTTCTTTTACAACTTCTGAAGGAATTAAGGAGATGTATTTTTAGACTGGTATTTTCTACTAATTTTTCATTTTTCTACACTACAGTATGTTGCTGCAATTGTATACTAGCTTCTATATTTTGTTTTTTATTGCCTGTCTTTTGGTTTTGCACTTATCAAACTGCTTTGCTGTATATGTTCAGTTTCTACACTAGGTTTACGCCTCTATATCCTTTGGAAAAAAAGAATAGGTGGTCTACATAGTTGCACATCATCTTGTTGTACTATATTCTCCTTATCTTTCATCTTTGAAAGTTTGTCGTATAGGATCTTACCACTTCTCAAATTTATAGCTTAGTATTGCTCGATATTTCCTCTTGGATTTGTCTGGGTATTACTTGGTAGAGCTTTTTGAGGTCACTTATTAATTGCAGTAGCAAGTTGTCTTATTTAAACCTCTAAATTCTTCAAGGATGTTGAATAATTCATTATGATAGTGTCATTTGATTTCATATAATGTATAAGCATGTCTTACAATAATGACTTCTTCTGTTGTAGTGGTTAGAATCCTAAGGGATTCATTGGTCTAGATGACTCTCCTTGGTTGTTACACCAAGAAAAGTTTGGATGATCTCTCAACACTGAATTGTAGAATGTAGGTTAAGTTGCTATTAGTTAAAATTTCCCGCATAATTTGCTGACTCTATGCACTGCCCATTTATGTGGTTATCTCTACAAAAGTCACATGTCACTTGTTAGGTTTTTACAGCTTTCAATACATCAAACTTATTGGATAATGTACTGATTTGCACTGCTAATGCATTGAATGTGTCAATCTTATATGCACTAGTAACGTTTTTAGGTGTAACTCTCTCAGTTGGCCATTAGTAACTGGTTAACATCATCTCTTCCAATAGATCATAAGTCTCATCTGTAGAATTATTCATTAATGCTCCTCTAGCAATGGCATTTATAATGGACCTCAAATGGCCTACTAGTCCATTATAGAACATTTGGACTAATAGCTATTTAGGGACTTCATGGTGAGGACACTTCCTCACTGTGTCCTTGAAATGCTCATATGCCTCATACAACGACTCGCCATGAATTTGATTGAATGAGGTGATGTCATTCCTTAGCATTGTTGTCTTTGCTGGTGGGAAGGATTTGACTAGAAACTAAGGTGCTAAATCATCCCAGATCAATATGGATTTGAATAAAAATGACATCAACCAACTCTTCGCTTTATTCCTTAATGAGAAAGGGAACAATCTAAGTTGGATGGCATTGTCTAAGACTTTATTATACTTTAAAGTATTGTAAATATGTAAGAAATTCACAATGAGCATGTTAGGATCATCATTAGGAGCTCTACTGAACTTTACAATCTCTTTTAGTATCAAAATAATATTTAATTTGATCTCAAAATTATTCGCATTGACAGTTGGTTGCTAAATACAAGACTGAACACCATCTGCAGTAGAGCCTGCATACTATTTCAATGTTCTCTATGGTATCATAGGCTTAAAATTTGGATTATTGATGCGATCTTCATTCTCTTCTAGTTAAGTCAACACTTTTTGCCATTTGCATGAACTGTCAAAGCAAAGTAAAAATAAAATTAAAGTAAAAAGAATAAAATAAAATAAAATCTGAATTAAAAGCAAGTAACTTAGTTATTTGTATTGATATAAAGAATAGATAGAAATAGTCCCTGATAAAGGCACCAAAAATTTGATATGTGTTGTAATAACTAAGTACACGTGCATGCTATCGTATCAAGTAATATAGGATTTTAAGTACAAGTATCGTTTCCACATGGACTATTAATCTACTTCTTTCAATCAATTATTAAAATTATATCTACGTAACATTTATCTAGAAAAATTAAAATAATAATTGAATCTATTTAACCTAATTTTGTCAAATTAAACTGAATCTAATAGTAACTAAATGTAAACGAAGAGATGAATAACAATCTAAGGTTTAGACTTATCCACTAATATTTCATTAAATTCATTAACTTTTTAATTAATCCCTTAACACAAATTGATTGACTAGACTCTAATCTTATCACAAGCCTATGTCAATGGTCAAGTGACTATAATACTCATTCTAACAACTACTTATATATCTATGGCAATTAGAATAGAATGTAATCTATTAAGACTAAGCCTAAATTATACCATATATGCCCATATAGGTATATGTCTATCCTATATAGAACTCATAATTGTTACCCTGTGATCATGCGTCAAACCATTATAAGCTAAACACATAAATTCTATTGTCAAGTTTATTATGATTCCTCAATCAATCAAGATATTGATCAGTATCATGAAAATATTAAGCTTAAGATAGAATGAATCAACTGTATAAATTAATTTCATAAAGTAAGAATTAATAAAATCCAACTACATATTAGGTTTAATGGTCTATCCCTATATCAAAAATATTTAGCTCATCACAAACTCAAAAGTATCAAAGCTATCTATAAAAAATAGCAAGAACAAGAACATAATGATAAGAAAAGAGAAGAAAAAATAATCAAGAAGATACCTTAGGTTGTTTCTCTTTCTTCCTTGACTTGATGCTTGAGTCTTGATCTTGAATCTTAAATCTTTGGCTTTGATCTATTGATTTTATGTTGTGACTTGTTACCCTAAGTTTTGCCTCTCTTAAAGTTTTTGTTTAGGCTAAGAAAATAAAACTTTTATAAGTCTTGAAAACCCTAAGGCTAAGGGCCTTTGAATTCAAGTAAAAATATGACATTTTAAGAGGTGTTTCTACTGTCGCACTGCGCTGTGATGCTAGGGGCTGAATGCTGCAGCACTCAGACCTAGAAAGTGAAGATAAAAAAAAAACCACCAGAGTGCCGCAACACTAGGGATGAGCACTACGGTGCTCAACTTTCTATCATGGATGCTGCGGCACCAGCCTTGGGAGCTATGGCGGCGAGGAATAGGTTGGTTGGTTTTTTATTTTGGGTGCAACTTCACCATTTCGCATCTATTTCACTTTTTGTTTATCTTGAATTGTCATATTTTCCCTCGTACACCTATTTATAACCAAAAACACAATTAAATAATCAAATATTCATAATTTAGAGTGAAAATTAAGTTTGGAGTACTATTTCTACTAGTGGATTTATGCCCTTATCAACACACACACGGTTGATCACTTGTATAAAATAAGAAAAATACTTAATTATGGTGTTTGTGAATTGTTGAATAGTTTTTATTATTTCCAAATAAGTAATAGTTGAGTAGAGCAAGCCCTACACTAATTAAGTGATTATCATGATAATGTGACCATAATTTATTTATTTTGCATTGAATGTCTTTATATGTTTTTAGCATTCATACTTTGATTTTTTTAGGTTGCTTAGTTCATTTTGAGTCAGTTAGTCCCTTGAATATGTTTACTTCCTTTTTATTGCTCGAGAATGTGTAATTGTCTAAGTTTGGAGGAGTTTGATAAGCGTACAATGGATATAAGCTATTGCCCCATTTTAGTTTTTATTATTGTCGTTTTTGGGTAATTACAATCTATTAATGCATATTTGTTTGAAATTATAGGGCAAGAACTTGAATGGACTAAAGAGTAAGAAAATAAGCAAAAAAGAGGCCAAAAAGCAAAAATTCAGAGACAAAGTGCAAAAAAAGGAAAGAACGATTGCATTTTAAAAGAAAATGCTTCAATGTTCATCCATGTAGGATGAATGCCACGGTGTTAAGAACTGAACGCCCAAGCATTTCTAGGAATTTGGACACTGTAGAATTGGCATAGAGGATAAGGTGCATAGAAGGCAGGAAGTTCTCAACATCCCCTCGCCCTAACGTTGGAAGGGAACTGTTGTGCCACTTTGAAAATGCCCCAGCGCCATTTCTTCAATGCAACGGTGCTAGAACACCCCAACCCTACTAAACCTTTATGTTTTAGCATTCATAAATGATAACTTGCAATGCCTATGCATTATAAAAGAGAACACCTGATATGAGCTATAGTAGGTAAGTGCAAGCACACACTATCGTATTAATTAATATAGGATTTTAAGTATAAATATCATTCCCACAGGGACTATTCAATCTATTTCTATCAATCAATTACTAAAATTATCCATACTTTAGTTTTATCCAAAAAACTATAATCTAAAAATTAAGTAATTAACCTAAAACTTAACCTGAATAACAAATAAACAGTGGGTTAAACTCACAAATTGATAATAATCTTGGATATAGACTCACCCCTTAATATTTTATTATATTTATCAACCTTTTAGTTAATCACTTAATACGAATTGATTGGCTAGACTCTAATCTCATTAAAAGCCTTTATCGATGGTCGAGTGACTATATTACGCATTTTAATAATAACCTATATATCTATGGCAATTAGATGAGAATGTAATTCATTAAGATCAAGTTTAAATAATACCATACATGCCATCTAGGTATATGACTATCCTATATGGAATTCATAGTTGTTACCCTATGATTATACATCAAACTATCATAGACTAAACATATGAATCCTTTTGTCAAGTTCATCATGGTTCCTCAATCATTCATAATATTCATCAAACATTAAACTCAGATAGAATAAATCAATTATATGTATTAAGTTCATAAACTAAGAATTAACAAAATCCAACTACATACTAGGTCTAATAATCTAACCCTAGATCAACAAGTATAGTTCATCACAAAATCAAGAGTATCAAACTAATAAATGAATAATAATAAGAACAAGAACATTATAATAAGAAAAAAGAGGAAAAAGTAATCAAAAAGACGCCTTGAGTTGCTTTTCTCTCAATCTTGACTTGAAACTTGATTCTTGATCTTGAATCTTTATTTTTTGGCTTTGATATTTGATTTTATATTGTGAATTCTTTCTTTAAGTATTTTTTTCTCTGAAGTCTATGTTTTGTCTCATAAAAGAGTACTTTTATAAGTATAAGAAACCCTAGGGTCATAATTGAGGAGTCTAAATTGTGTTAGGAGACGAAAAAAAAACAAAACTACACTTTTCCTGCAAGAGGGCCACAGCCATGAGTTCTTGGGTGTCGCAGCCCTAATATTCTGTCCCTACGACCGCAGTAATGGGTTCTTGGATGCCGCGGCCCTAATTGAGTTTGGTGCTTGTGTATTTTAAGTGTAACTTCCTTATTTGATGTCTAATTCGCCTTTTGTTTGTTCCTATTCGTCACATTTTTTGTCATGCATCTATTTGTGATTAAAAACACAATTAAATAGCTCAATATTTATAACTTAGAGTAAAATACCCAAGTTAAAGTACTAAATACACTAGTGCTTGTATGCCTCTATCAACGTCGTGGTGTTACGGTTATTTTTTGCACTATATAAAGCAATTATTTTGGATTTTATAGGGGACATTTCTTCTATAGCTCAACATTTAGGGAATATATTTTAGGTCTAAAAATTTGATCTTTAGATTGTAAAGAAATATAATTCAATACTTGCGAATCATTTAGAAAATGATCAATATCATCAAGGGAGGTTATTACTTGCAAGAGAAGTATTTGAGAAAAGACTTAAGAAGATCATCTAAACTTTATTTCTATATTTGTTGATCCAAATTTAGTTTCATTGTATTTTATCTTGTAATCTATTTTCTAAACTTTAGTATGTTGAACTAAATTCTCTTGTTTAGGATTGTAGACTTGAACTTAACTATGTGTTTATAAATATTTTAACTTTGAAAGCATGAACTTGGTTTTTATTTATTTTGTTGGTATATAATGCTTGCATTTGATCTCGCAAATCTTATTTATGAACTTTAGACTCATTGCGATAAACTTGGAAAAGGCATCTCATTGAATAACCTAGGATAAAGTAATGTATGATTATAGAGTAGCATCTACAAATTTTGATTAGGAAAAGAACATACCTAGTTAGCTTTTATGGTTAAGACAACTCGAACTTAATAAATTCTACTTAATCTCAATGTTATAGGAATATAGATATCGAGTTGATTAGGGTATAATCACTTGACCATAAAAAAAGGCTTGCAATGAGCTTAGTGTTATGACCAATAATTAACTAAGGGATCATCATTCAAACGAACAAGCATGGGTTAAGGAAGAGCTACACATCTTAGACTTCATTTATCATTAAGAGTTTTGGAATTTGTATCTTGCTTAAATAATTGTTAGTTTGGCATTTAATTTCATTATTATTCAATTAATTTGTTTTAATAAAAGTAGGAGAATCAATTTTAGTACTTGAATAGTGCAAAGTACTAGTCTTTAGAGGATCAACAACCCTTACCCTTTATTACATGTCAGCGATAGCATGCACTTGCATTTATGATAAACATTTATATCATATTGCTCATAACAGTGCCTCAATACCAAAATCATTGTTACCATCATCATCATCCTCACCTCCCTTATCACGCTATGCAATGGAGTCCATTGCATTTGCATTTAGGATAAACATTTATATCATATTGCTCACAACAGTGCCTTGTCACCAAAATCATTGTTACCGTCATCATCACCTCACTTCCCTTATCACGTTATGCTTTGAAGTCCATTGGTACATCAATTCAGAGTGGTTCTAGTTCGATCCTTCCTTAGTGGTTCCTAGCTATAGCAGGGTAGCATGGCTGGCTAATGCCTTTATAATATTCGCCTCATTCTCTAAAACTAAGGTAGTGGTAATAGGAGCTTTAGGTACCAGAAAGCTAAAGTCTAACATAGGTTAGGTATCGGATGCTATTTGGCGAGCATGATTCACCACTTTTTGTAGCACCCCCATAAGCTTTTTCTCAATAGGTCTACTATACTATTCAAATCATTTTTGGATAGCACTAGGGCCTCCTTCTCCTTATTGATCTATGAAAGTTCTTCATTGATGTTGGCAAACTCACTAGTGACCTCAGAACCTCATCGGTCTCTCTCAAAGCTACTTGAAATATATCAAAGTCTTTGATAGCTCTCACAGCCTTCTCTAGAATCCCTTTATTATCTGCAATGGCGAAGGCTGTCTACAACAAATAATAAACACAAAACTATGTGAAAATATGACACCATGGAATAAAAGCCATAAATCAACAAGAGGGATAGAAAGATAAACCTTATAAGCCAAACTTAATGCTCTTGATGCAACATTTAGCGAGTTTTACTATAAGACAGACCCAGCCAGTTTGACAAGCAAAGCTTCTTGAGCATGTTATAGGTTAGGCAGTATATACTTTGCCTTCCTTTTGAATCTGGAATCCAAGTTAATAGAATGAATGGAACTTATAGAGGCTTAGCTAGATTCAAAGGCCTTCCTTTTCTTGGCCTCTAAGGTGCCAACACTTATGAACTTACTAAGAGGAGGGATAGTTGAGCTCTCCTTAGTAAAAGTATCAGAGCTATAAGGCTAAAGAAGACTAGAGAGATCTTTCATCCAATCAATATTTTTTAATTTTTTGACAAACTCAAGGTGAGCAGCTAAGGAGAGAGTGAGAGTTGCGCCTATAAGAACCAAGAATAGTGTTAGTAATATTCCTACAGTAGCTCAGCTACGAGAAAGGCATTACCATATGAACTGAAAATACCAAAAGTAAGATAAAGGAGTTCATACCTATCTTGGGAGCCTTGTGATATATAAAGCCAATCAACTTAGTGTCCTTCAAGTGGATTACATCTAGTACAATAGAATCATCAGTAGCAAGTTCATAAAATGCTTTAGCAATAAGGACAATACATTCCAAAGTAAGGAGGACTAGCTTTAGGTCCTTAGACCAGTAACATACTAAGAAAACACCAAGCACAAACAAGGGAAGCAAAGTCAGTAGCATCACATATGGAATAGTCTAAATGACTCTAAGACTCTTTTGTAGCAATATAATGGCAACTCAAAGGATCTAGGGATGGAAGAAGAAACCAAAACGCTAATTTTCATGAACAAATTGAGAACAAACATTTTTCAAGTAGTAGTCAATCTTCACTGAAGAACCCCAGTCCCTATCTATGAATAGCCAATGTGCTTTCTAATTAACCTGGAACTTATACTCACTAATGGGGTTATTATTTATTGTCTAGTAACTTATAAAATAGGTATATTCAACAAGGTTATTTCTCTTAAGCCGAAAGAGAATCTTAAAGATTGGAACAGAGAAGTTAGCACCAAAGGCCTTATTTCACAACACATGGTTGCTAATTATAGACCTCCAAGAGGTAGGGATAAGCTAAGCAAAAGCTATATCTAAGAGGGCAAGCAGTTTCTTAAATGGAAGCTGCAAAGGGAACTTGAGCCTAAGAATGAAAAGCTCTTCAAAGATAGCAACTTTCCCTTCAGAGGGGAATATTAAGTACTCACCTAACAAAAGGATAATGAGAATAACAGAAAAAAGGGTCGAATAATGCTTCCTCAAGGATGTCAAGTTAGACTCGTTCACCTCAGAACATAAAGGCAGAGGAATGTTTGATTTAAGGAAGATTAATTAGGATTATTTATAAGAATAAATGATATGAAACCTCTAAAAGAGGATTTTTGTCAAAGAAAGATAATGAGATGACCTAGAAGGAAGCTTATCTTTCTTCTTAAAGGAAGGTAACCTATGTTTAGAGGCTTTCACTTAAGGTCAAGGTTATAAACCTTGGATCCCCATCCTACATCTTCTACAGATTCACAACTACTACTACTTAGCTCCCATGAGTTTCGTTCATTATTACTAGTACCCTATTATAGCTATGCCTTCGTCATCCTACAACACCATGCCCAATTTCAAGCCTTTGTCTCCTAGCCAATTCAATAACCCATACAAAAATAAAATAATAAAGGAACTTACAAGATGAAAATGAATAAAAAGAAAAAGGGTGAAAGAGTCCTTACCTTTTGAGGACCCGAGCAACGATTCTTGCAAGCAAATCAATTTAAAAAGGTCCAGAGAATCACATATGGAAAAACTCAAACAATAACGAGGCTAAGTAAAAAATATGATAAGAATAATTTATGACAGCAAGAGGAAAAATGAAAGGTACAAAAGAGCATAAAAAGGTCTCCACTTATTGAAAAGATAGTCGAAGCACAGTAGTAGATACACTGGAATAAAATGGTTTTCTTAACAAAAGCCAAATGTTAAGAAAATAAAGAATGGAGAAGAAGAAAACTTCTTTGGGTACCTGGTATATTACTCAGCAGTTTAAAGAGAGGAGGAGGTATAGGAAATCTAAATCGTCCATCGAATTTCCCTCTCTAGATCTTGCTACGTGGCAGTATGCTAAGGAAGTGGTGTATGCCACTTTCTAACATGGTGAACCATGATTAAGCTCTCCTCAATAAATTGGGTAGAGGCAAAAATAACTCATATGCCCTTTACTAACCATATAAAACGACGAGACTACCTTGGGCAGTTTCCAAAAAATTAAAGAAAAGTGAAAACTTACCTACCAAAAATAAATCTTAAATTAATATATATATATATATATATATATGAAAGATGGGGAAGGTATTGCTAATAGAGTTGTCCCACGTGTTACCTAACAAACTTAGTTCCTACCACCTCCTTACCTCAACATTAGAAACTATAAGGGGTAATGTTGAGGGTAAAGTTTAGTGATACTTGCTCTGTTCAGAGAAGCCCAATCCAGTACTTAGACCGAGACCTCTCCATAAGCAAAATAGCCTAAAATAAGCTACCTCAGTGGACTAAGCTTGAGCCCAAACATTTGTACAAATAAAACATAGACCAAAAAGCCCATCTAGTGGGATCTTAGCCAGGGCATGTGTTATTACTCAGTGCCGATGTTAAATGACATATCATGGGAGCTTCGACACCTACCAGATTATTATGGGCCTCCTAGCAAGTGTATATGTTAATATAGCTTAGGTCCTACCACATCACTAGTGTGACACACTAAAAGAGCACCTAAATAAAAAAATCCTCAAGCAGCAAATAACCGACCTCTACATCAGTATGAACCCAAACTTTTTCTCTTGTTGAAGTTACTGACACAATAGGCAAAGTTGTCTAGAGTTATTAAGGAAACTAGGCATTAGACCCGCTAAGCTTAAGGGGACAGAGTTCAAAACTCGTCAACCTAGCAAGTGTAGCCTAGATAGTACGCATATTTGCATTTAGCTTAATTGTGAAATCACAATGCCGTGTACTCTTCTAGTTTTTATGAAAAATGGTTCATATTTTTATGATTATATTAAAGTTTACTGAATGGATATTTCTCAAACCATTGAGTCATCTGACATACAAATTCCTTTGCCTGAATTACAGCCTGTAGCTCAAACACTTTCCGTTCCTCTTCTTATTGAACATTCAATGCTTTTAAACTTAATCATGTATATGAAATCACCTACCCTCTAAAAGATAAAATAGTCTTGGTTATCGAATTACTAATAATGAATCCTTAAACTGTCCTTTACTTCTACAGTTTGAAACCTAGTATCTCCTTTGAAAATCAAGGTAAAAGAATATATCCAAGCTATAAAATTTGACCAACATTTTATCTCTGCCATAGAGGAAGAACAATTTGTCACACTTTAGTTTCCCACTAAATTCCCTCAAATCTGAAAAAATAAATAAAGGGTTTACTCATTTTCACTTTAAAGCTATTAGAATTTCCCTAACATTTCATTGTCGAAAAGGCTTGCCAATAATTGCCAGACTTGCTCTCTTAGATACAAGATTTTTTTTACTACCATCATACCTGCATAGGTATTATTTAGACTACCTTAAATGCCAAAACAGTACTTGTCACAATGTTTCTAAACTTTTGTATGTCAATCTCTGCTTTAACGGTGCAAGTACAGATCGTGGGTGCCATTCTAAATGCTAATACATATGCAGTGACCCTCTAATACCAAGTGGTCTATCGGGTGTAGAACTATGCTTTTGACTTTAGATATCCATACATAATAGAAGAAGCATTACTCTTGTTAGTATATTCAAAATATATCCCAATATGCACATATGTACCCAGACAGTTGTTCTACAAAGATCTAATAAAAATTCTCCTTGATAAGTGGGTCACCATTTATGAATCAAAATACATTCAATCTTGGCAAATAAATCCAATCTAACTAACTTTCTACTCTTTCCACAAAAGAGCCACAGGAGAAGTTGAAATCTCCTTTACAAAAGACAAGTCAGAATCTAAAAAACTAGAATGCTTCTCCACTTAGTTCATGCTACAACCATACCACTACATTAAACCTTTACCTATAAAATATTTTTAAGGGAATGGTAAACCAATCTACTTCTTCCAATATCCCATACGACCATTGTTTCTAGGATCCTCTGTGTGATTGCATAGAATGCCAGAAATCTCCTTTGTGGGATGATAAAGAAGAATAGCCGAAGGGAAGAAAGAAAAAATAATATACTCAACAAATTCTTCATCAAAGATATGAAGATGGAGATCCGAGTATGGGACTTCTAGGGGACCCTTCAGAAAAGTTTTACAAGATCTATGCTTGTTGGGTTAATATTATTGTTGCTTAATAAGAGTTTGTTTATTATGGTCTAAGTAAATATCATTGTCACATTTGAGGGTTTTGCTATACTTTGAAAGAAATAGTTCTTATAGTGAGTCATCATCGAGCTGTAGCTATATTTATGGTAAGATGATTCCATTAATTTCCGTAAGTCTTTGCTGAAGGTCACGGAATTCAGTTAGATGCTAGAGTAAGTCCTTATGTAGTGAATAAGAGTTAACTGTAACATCAATTATGGTTGGGTAATAGTGAATAGTTCTTGATGCTGAAATTATTCCTCTTCTCAGAAGGACCAAGATGGCTTAGAGATATTTTTGTGAGACTTGAAGGATAGGAAAGTGGTTTTGAATTATTTAAGAATTTTTTTATATATTTATGGCTTGGGGGATAGTCTATTGTATGAATCATGGATTCAGTCTATTTTATCTTTTCTGACACATGAAACTCAATGGCGATAGAGTACTAGTCTAAAAGTTATTATAGAAAGTGAATAACTTCAATAGTCCATTCTTTTAAATCTTCCATTGAGAAAAGTGTTATAAAAGGATACTTGGAATGAACTCTTAAGCCTCCTAGCACTACAATAAACTGTGCTATTAACAACATTCATATAATCACATGCTTTTATACGTGAGTGATTAAAGATAAATATCCACAAGTTACACTAGGTGCAAGTTTTTGATAATAAAAAAGAATTATTTAATTAATACTTTTCAATTTTTAACAACATAAAAATTAAATGTGATGAAAATTAATATAAGCACCATTAAGGTCGGTGGTTACGTGCTATCCCTGAATGTACATATATTTGTGTATTAATACAAGTGTACATTCTCATTAAATCGCTGATACCCATTTATATGGTATTATGCAATGTAACGTTACAGACATTGTAGATCTAAAAAAGTTCAAATAAGATCTAAAAGAGTTTAGATAAGAGCTCATGATTAGCTACGTTAAGAGATATAAATGCTAAATGTTAGCACAGCTAAGGGTTAGCTAGTTATAATACTCAATATATCCAATAGTTGGAGTCTTGTCTATAATGGGACATAGACCTGGGAATATACTAGTAACTGCATAGTGGCAAGAGTTGCAATCGGGTGCTAGAAAATGCTAGTTACGCAAGTATGTTCTCGAATAATTGTCCCTGATCTATTTCTGCCGATGTGAGTCTGTCAGTGGATAACTTTTATATATAGATCAACATATATCGTACCTATAGGGTATAGATGGTTGTTTCTAACCGACTGTGAGCTTGGAGCTCGTATTGATATATGGGTATCAAATTAAGACTGGATATAGGACAGACTGACGAAGGTCTCCGATAGACATCCTATATAAGTCGTTAACAAATGGTCCTCTCGAGTTGAATAGTATACGTGGTCTTTTAACATAGATGCCATGGTGGACTTGTAAGTGATCCACTATACTTTAGTTCTCCGCATGTCACAGATCTTTCATGGTGTGACTGTTGGGTGTCGCTGGGTATTGTCTGATGCTTATAGAGTTTGGTGCGTATAAATATGGGATTCATTAGCTCGCATAAGGAGTTTGATATCCAGATGCTTCGAGATTGTATCTCGAAAAGTCTTGTGGCCACAAGCATCAATCCTGGGAAAGAGTTCCACCCGGGTAAAACAATATGGCAAATGAGTTTGCTCATATTGTTCAGTGAGATACAAGTTTGGAGATAAGACATGGATGAGCACTAGGGAATTTGACAATGATAATCTATATCCCTGCACATTCAAGAAATCATGACGAAAAGACTATATGTATAAGTTGTAACCTCAGCTTGTATGGTTCAACGTGCTGATTTATATATTCATGACGTGTGCGTAGGGCATTGTTCACATACTTATGGAAAAGTTCAATTTGACGAATCGAATGTAGGACCTAAGGAGTTTTGTGATATGGAGTGTACTTGTTGTGCACTAGGGCAGTATGCTAGATTAAAGTGTTTAATCCAGCAATATTCACTATTACCACGGGAATGCATGCTTGTCTAAACTTAAGTGTTAAATACAACAATTAGTTAATAATTGTTATTTACTGATTATATTATGACATATGGCATATTGTGGACCCTTAGTTGAGTTTACCTAAGTGTGAGATTTGATGGGACCCACTAGGGGGTATGCTTGGTAAGTATTCATGAGGGATAAAATGGTCATTACATATTTTGATTATTTAATGGTTAAATAACCAAAATATCTCTCTTTTTATATTATATAATATTATATATTATTACTATATTTGGGTGCCAAATAGTTGGCACCCATTATATTATTATATTGTTATTATTATTATATTATTATTTATATTATATTATTATTTTATTATATATATATAAAGAGAGAGAAAGTAGGGTGTGTGTTTGGCATGGTGTGTAGCCGAGAGAAATGAGAAATGGAGAAAAAAGAAGAAAGAAAAGAAGAAGAAGAAGAAGAAAAGAAAAAAAATTAAAGAAAAATGAAACTTTTTCATTTTTCTCTATGGTGTTATAGAAGCAAGTATGAATTGCTTCATTCTCTATTTCTTATCCCTTTAGAGAAATAGATTTAAATACACACCTGACTATTTTAGAGATTAAGAGTTAATCCTATACTGGATACAGGGTTGCTGTTCTAGATCACCAAGCCCACCGTGTTGGTGACTAGAACTGCCTGCGAGTTGGTCTCCATACGGACTCCGAGGAAATATGTGTATAACGTTGTACGTTGAGGTGAGTTTTCAAACCTTCTAATATATTAATGTGATTAATATATTGTATTTATTGTGTTTATTATATATTTCATGCTTTCATCACGTACAAATTCGTATATGATACGTATTTTAGTTAATAGGTATAATAACACATGCATACACCCATGTATATTAGATCCCCGACAAAAATAACATAAGCCATGGGCTTCATTATGTAGTGTATGGGTTTGTATTAGGTAAGGTAAGTCTGGTGGATAAACAAAAACTAGAGGATTTATGAGGGGGGCATCATAAAACAAGTGGAAACTGTTTGGGCTGGTTTTGGTGATGTCGAAAAGAAGTCAGCAAGCATATTGTTGGTATTCTTGAGATATTTTACCTCATAAGAATAGTTTGTAAACCATTTTTGCCACCTTATGAGGTAGTTATATGGGACTTTGTTTTTCTTGAATTCTAGCATTTTAGGGAAGGCTGTCATATCAATTTTGATCACAAAATGATGACCTATAAGATGGAACTGGAAATTTTCCTTAAACATTGAGTGGTAATGTTTTTTCGATTCTTTGAATGATCCACGCTTGTACCTGCATATTTTTCTAATGCCATTCTGTTATTCTAATAGTACTGTACCCAAGTGGATATCATTGGTGTCAGTCTAAAGGATGTACTTCCCATTGGATGGTATTTATAGTGAGAGCAAAAGTTGTGTTTTTTGTTTGAGAGTTTATACTACACTGGGTTATTGGTTTGACCATTCTAGTGGATTTTTCGCAAGCATCTATATTAATGGCTTGGTAAGTTAGGAGAGGTTTTGGACAATATTAGCCATATAATTGAAAATGCCAAGACAAATACCTTGAGGTACTTCTTTGACAGACGTTTTGGTATCAGAGCTAGGTGACTAGAAACTCATCAACCTAGCAAGTAAATAATAGGGAGTACCCATCTCTACATTTAACTTAACTATGAGATTACAACACCACATATCTTTTGGTTTCTACAAAAAAAAAAATTCATATTTGTATAATCATATTAAAGCTTACTGAAGGGATATTTCTCAAACCATGGAGTTATCTGACATGTAAATTCTATTGCCTGAATTATAGCCTTCTACTGAAACATTTTCTTGTTCCCTTTTTTATTGAATATCCAATGCTTCTAAACTTGATCATGTCTATAAAAAAAAAAAATAGTTCATATTTGTATGATCATTTTTAGCTTACTGAAGTGATATTTCTCAAACTATTGAGTTATCTCACATGTAAATTCTATTGCCTGAATTACAGCCTTCTGCTAAAACACTTTCCTGTTCATATTTGTATGATAATATTAAAGCTTACTGAAGGGATATTTCTCAAACCATGGAGTTATCTGACATGTAAATTCTATTGCCTGAATTACAGCCTTCTGCTAAAATACTTTCCTATTCCCTTTCTTATTGAATATCCAACGCTTCCAAACTTAATCATGTCTGTAAAATCACCTACCTTTCCAAAAATAAAAAAAATCTCTGTTAACGAATTACCAATAATGAATCCCTAAACAGTCCTTTACTTCCACAATATGAAACCTTGTATCTTCTTCTAAAATCAAGGTAAAAGAACATATCTAGGCTACAAAATTTGACCAACACTTTCGCCTTGCTATAGGGGAAGAACAATTTTTCACACTCTAGTTTCCCATTGAATTCCCTAAAATCTGAAAAAATGAAGGGTTTACTCACCTACACTTTGGAGCTGTTAGAATTGCCTTAAATTCTATAGCTGAAAAGGCTTTCCAACAGTTCCTAGACTTGCTCTCTAGGATACCAGATTTGTTGACTACCAACATGCCTGTAATAGGCATTGTCTAGATTGTAATATCCAATCCCTATTAGTAGTATTGGCGCCTAGATTTCAGTATAGAACAAAGAAGACACCGTAGAGTTACTCGATTTTAACCCTATTAGAAATATTCCCTTTATAGTGCACGTGAGAGATATTAGACCTAATTAGGTAATTTCACACTCGATCGGTGCGCCGGATGACCCTAGAATATTTTTAGAATTTTTCTCTATTGGCTTGGAAAAGAAAATTCTAATTTACTACATGAATTTCCATTTAAGGGTTATGAATGGAACAAGCCTTTGTTGAGGAACATAATCCATATATTAGAGAATGGACCAATTAGAAGAAATCTCATGGATTGCCAAGTTGGAAGTTCTAGTTAGTTCTTTGAACTATTCTAACTAGATAGTTACAAATGAACTAATTACATAATTAGTTTTTAACTAATGGCAAATTAGAAGTTTTAAGTAAGTTGAAAGGCAAAATGGTAAATTGAGGGAGCACTATATATATGTTAGAAGTGTGTAGAAATTTGAAGAGAGATCAAAACCAACACTTAGCCCAAAAAAGAGAGAAATTCGAGCTTCAAAGGGGGGTGCTGCTACAGTGACTACTCAAGTTTTTTTTCATGATTTTTCATGTGTAATCAAGCCAAATTAAGGTTACAAACCCATCCCTAAGTTCAATTGAAGTCTCTATTAGTGGAAATTCAAGAAAAAGAGGTAAGAAAAGCATCTTTTATGAGTTTGATAAGTGAGATTTCAAGAATGTTTTAATTGATGTCCTTATGTGTATTCTTGGCTTAGATTGAGTTGAATTCTAGTTTGGAGCTTGAAGGAGTCATCAATTTGAAGAAATTGGCAAGGTGAGAATTAGGGTTTTTGGTGATTTTGATGTAGAGATTTCAATTGATTGTAATTAGGGCTTTAGAATGAAATTGGCATGATTTTGTTGTAATTGGAACAAGAAATTGAGAAAAGGAATGTGTTGGAACCTAGGGTGAAATTCTGCCACTTTAGGGAAGTTAGGAATTGAGTGGTGTTTTAATTGAATTGTTGTGTGTAAATGATGCATATTGTGAATTGAATGGATATGGTTGATGAAAAAAACCCAAAAATGAAGAAAATGAGACATAATTTTCCATGTTGGAAAGGTGAAGGGCAAGTATGTCAAATCAAATTATAAGATGTTCAATAATTTTCAGGGCGCCGGATGGTGAGTTAGTTTCGATTATGGCTCCGTAACTAAAATCGGGAGGTAGTTTTCATCCGGGCTTTGTATGCCGATTAGGGCATTTAGTAGTTAAATGAGATTCTAGTGTTTGATTTGGTTCTAAATGTCATTTATGGTGCGTAGGTGAGGATAACCGAGAGCGTTAACAGGAGCAGGAATCGGGAGCGAAATTGAGCGCGGAGCGGTTGTGAGTGGAAATCTGCCATTTCTTTTACTTTTCGGTTATTATATTTTCGCACAATGACTATGTATGTTTTATGAGCTTTCGATGCATAAACATTATTTATGATCTTGATATATTCATAGACATGCTTTTACATGATCGATTTGTGAAACAGTTTAAAATTTCTGCATTTGTTTTAAGGCCATTGGTACCCTCAGATTATAGTGGTGATGATTGTATTAGACCCGGCCGGTATATCCCGTGCACATGGGCAGGTCTTGGGGGTGTGTCACTAACTCCGGGAAGTCGGGATGTCGAGTCATGTGAGTCGCTCTATGTGTACAGGATATTGTCTCGCTATATGCTTGTGATGTAGGATTTCGCTGCGTAGCCAGTGAGATGTCTTGAGATGTCACTGTGGGTGCTGTTAGTTGAGGTGCCCCGTGACCTACTCACGTATGCGGTGCTAGTTGAGTCGCTACGTGGGTATAGAGCTTTAGGATTACTATTGGTACAGTTTAGAAAGAAAATGGCCGAGCGAGGATTTTACTAGTTTTCGATTTACCGATAGCATTTATGCATTTATATGCACACAGCAGTTATTATGTTATACAGATTCTGAATATAATTTTCCAAAGATGTAGATAAAACCCGCTCGGCAAGATTTCATTAGCATATGATATTAGAAACCGGTTTACAATTTTATATCCGTTTTAGAAGCATAATTTCTGCATGTACTTTAGAAATTGCTATCTTTGTATAATATTCTTGTAATTGAATTCTCATTTACACTCACTGAGCTCCTATAGCTCACTCGTTTTATGTTTTATGTTTTAAACCCCTTTCCCAGGTGCAGGTCTCGGAACGCAAGCTGCTGATTCTCCTATCGCCGAGTAGTGGGCCGAATCCAAAGATAATTTTTGTACATGTAAATGTGCTAATGGCACTCTTTACTTTATGCATAATAGTTGTAGACATGTATATTTGTAAGTATGTGTTGAATCAAGAAGAAGAGATTTCCAGTTTATGATGATCGTTTTTACTTTTTATGATTTAACGAAATAATTGAGTTGTGTTGGATTTGATTTGAAAAGGACCGAAGGTCCAAATTGTTAGAATTGAGATGAGTTGGAATTAGAAGTGAAATTTCTTTGCAGGTTTATATGGATTTTTCGAAAAAACAGGGGAAACTCTGTCCGTTTGTTTTTAAAACTAAGATGTCGTTTTCATGTATATTACTAGATCTTCTTAGTAGTAACAAGAATTAAAAAGGGGTTCGCCTTGCGAAATTTCTTAACATACCCAGTTAGGTTCGGAGGAACTTCCGTCGGGGTGCCCGGCAGGGCCGCTGGGATCTATAGTAGAGGGTCTCGGGTCGGGTCCTATCACAGATTACCTTGAATGTTGAAATAGTACTTGTCACACTGTTTTTAAACTTTTGCATGCCGATCTTTGATCTATAATTATTCTCTACTTTAATGGTACAAGTATAGATTATGGGTGCTATCCTAAATGCTAATACATATGCAGCGCCATTCACTACCAAGTGGTCTATAAGTGTCTAAAACCATGATTTTAACTTTGGATCTTCCCGTACAACAAAATAAACATTGTTGTTATTAATAGATTCAAAACATGTTCCCACATGCACATATATGCCCAGATAGTTATCCTACGAAGATTTAATAAAGATTCTCCTTTATAAGTGGTTCACCACTTATGAATCAAAATACAGATAATCTCAACAACCAAAGCTAATTCAGTCAACTCTTTACTCTTTCCACAAAAGAGATATAGGAGAAGTTGAGATCTCCTTTACGAAATACGAGCCAAAATCTAAAAAACTGGATGCTATAGGCATACCACTACATTGAACCTTTACCCATAAAATATTTTGAAGGGAATAATAAATCAACCTACTTATTCCCTGATCCCCAGATAAAACATTGTTTCTAGGATCCTCAGTATAGTTGTATAGAATGCCAAAATCTCCCTTGTGGGATGATGAAGAAGAATAGTCGAGGAGAAGAAAGAAAAAATAATCCACTTAACAAATTCTTCATCAAAGGTATAAAGATGAAGATTTAAGTGTGGGACTTTTAGGGGAACCCTTAGGAAAGTTTTACTTCTATGTCCTATACTTAGACAAAAAGAAGTTTGAAATACAACCTCCCTAAAAAAATGTAAACCTTCTTCTAAACTAGTTTTACTATAACCAAAAGATCCATAATAGTCTTCTCTCCAGACCTACTTCAAAAAGGCTTTCAAATAGATTAAAAAACATTAAAAACTCAAAAACCCATAACAAGCACAAATACCACAAATATCCATGTTTAATCTAGCTTTAGAAATAGATTTTACTTCATTAAACCCTCAAAAAAATAGAGAAGAAAATACTAGACAAGCCTAGAAGATTAAAAATCCAAACACTCGTAAACTTAATGGCTTATATAAATAAATCTCTTTAGTAGAGGTAGTGTTAAATTGTTAATCGAAGAATGCTGTAGGACAACTATATCCTTCAAAGAGTTGAGGCTTCACAATAAGACTTGAAGAAAAAATGAATACTAGGTTCCAATTACCCATCAGATCATTGCCTCATTAAAAATAAAGATCCAAAATCTGCATCAAGAGATCATAGCCCTTCTTAGCAAAAATCTTCCTTTTGCTACCCAAGAATAAGAGATGAAAAATCTAAAGAATCAACTTAAAAGTCTAAAATATTCTATTTATGATTTATAGCATCCACCCGCTGGCATATTCCCAAAGGTCTCACAGCCTCTAAACCATTTGAACTCCTCAGCATCAATTTTTAGTGACTACTCATCACTGTTTTCCAAAACACAAAACCTAAAATCTTTCAAACAAGAAAAAAAAGGTTCATTCCATAAAGAACCTTAAAACACAGAACCCCAAGCTCCCAAGACTACAAGGATAGAAAAAAAAAATCAAAGGATAGTTAAAAAAAAAACTCTTAGTACATAGTCACACAATAGCCCAGAGTTACTGAACCAGATGAATCTTCTAATCAAAGCTCAAATCCTGATACAGATTCATCCTTTAAATCTTAATCCTTGAAAAAATCCAATTATAAGGACCAACCCATTTTTATGAACAATCCTCAGACGTCAGCTTCTTCAAAGGCCATTGACAAAGAAGTAGAATCCCTACTTGATGAATAAGTTCCCAAGAACAAAAGTAAGCTATAAAATTTAGAAAAAAAGACAATGGTTCATACTAGATGATATTCCACCTTTTAAATGACAGGATATAATTCATGAATTCCAAGCATGGTGCATTATAGAATAACAAAAACCAGGCATAATAGCACATTATATTATCTTTCATGTTATTGCAAGGTTCCAGGGAATCTTGAAACAATAGTATCAACAGCTTGGGGAATACAGACAGATCTAATTAGAGAATGCTTTAGATATTAACAGTTTCCTACATGTCCTTTTTGTAGAACTCATTGGAGAAGTAACTCACCTGACCGACTAAGCCAAAGAAGAATTTTTCAAGTTAAAATGTTGCTTCTTTAAGAAAAGGAACTTGGAAAACCATTACAACAAAGTTGCTTTGAGATATTATTAGCTTTATACAGATAACACCAATCTCAAATATGTGTATCTTAACTCCATTCCAAATCCTCTAGGTCAAGAAGCTTTGAGGATTCTCCAAGATAGAAATCTCACATTACAAAAAGCTTCTCTCAAAATGATTCATCAGTCATTAATAAAAGCTCTACAAATGCTATGTGCCAAGCACAAGTTCGTTAAAGTGTTTGAAAAAATCAGGAAATAATTAAACAGGGCCTGTGAACATCCAGACCTTATACTCAATTGTCCACGCAATGGTGACTTTTGCCACTACTCTATAAAGAAAAAACTCCGCCACTAAATGCTCTGTTTCCCCAAACTATCACGGTTCTCAAACAGCCAAAATCCAAAGTGATTTTTAAGAGAAAAGAAAGATTCTCTAGAAAATCAAATAGGTGTTTTCTCTGTAAAAAGATAGGCCATTATACTAAGAACTATCCCCACAAAGATAAGGCAAAAGTCCTTAAATAGATTTTTGCTACTTTACCCTTTGACGATAGTGACAATATTAAGTTTCTCTTATTTGAACAATCCGAGCCTGAAGAGTCAACTATCCTAAAACTCGAATTTGTTCACGAAAATGACACTTTTTGGCTATGCTAGCCAAAGACAATGAAAACTAATTTTTAGATTCTTTCTAATACAATATTTAAGCAATAAGCTTCTCGACTTTGCTTAATACAATAGTAGAATTAAAGCTTCTCATTCACAAATATGATAGGCCAATCACCATTTCTAGTCTATTGGATGCTCGAGCTGCAACATCCATTATAAATCTTAAGATCTTACCCAAGGATATGTCGAAGCCTTATCACCAAACATTCAAGGCAACAAATAATGAACTCTTTACAATCATAATAATCAGTAAACCAATCCGTTTGATCTTTTTACCTAATCTTAGAATAAGACATAAGTTACTCGGGTCAGAGCTTCTTAGAAAATATGTGGTTATTGGTTTTGACACCATCCAATAATTACTCTGAAAAAAGGTCATTCCAAAAGCAAATAGTTTGTAGTGCAAATCCCAATTTTTGTCATGGATAAAAATTCTAAATTTCTTCATGACAAAATCACTTCAGGATATAGCAACATATATCAGACAACACTCAGTTGTAGAGTCTCATTCAGAGTTCTTAAACAAATGTGATAACCCTTTTATAGAAAAACTAAAAGTTCTTCATTTCCCTGCCCTTTAAGAAAAATGAGGACATCAATCCAACCAGAGACAACCACCTAGGAATGAACCTAAATCACCGCTAATCAATTATATAAGAATTAATTCAACTGTTAACTGAAGAACTTATTGAGCCCACTTAGTCTCCTTTGAGTGGGCCACTGAGAGGGGTGGACCCCACCCTGCTAGTAGAGGGGTGGAGGCCCACAATAAAAAGAGAAATTGTAATATCCAATATCTATTAATAGTATTGGCGCCTAAATTTCAGTATAAAGCAATAAAGACACCGTAGGGTTACTCGATTTTAACCCTATTAGAAATATTTTCTTTATCATACGCGTGAGAGATATTAGACCTAATTTGATAATTTCACACTCGATCGTAGGCCGAAAAATCCTAGAATATTTTGGAATTTTTCTCTATTGGCTTGGAAAAGGAAATTCTAATTTACTACATGAATTTTCATTTAAGGGTTATGTATGGAACAAGCCTTTGTTGAGAAATACAATCCATATATTAAGGAATGGACCAATTAGAAGCAATCTCATGGATTGCCAAGTTGGAAACTCTAGTTAGTTCCTTTGACTATTTTAACTAGATAGTTACAAAGGAACCAATTAAATCTTTCCATTTGAACTAATGAAAAATTAGAAGTTTTGAGTAAGTTGAAGGGCAAAATGGTTAACTGAGGGAGCATTATATATATGTTGGAAGTTTGCAGAATTTTGCAAGAGATCAAAAGCCAAAACTTAGAGCCAAAAAAGAGAGCAAATTCGTGCAATGGTTGAAGGTGCTGCTACAGTGAAATTTCAATTTTTATTTCATGATTTTTCATGTGTAATCAAGCCAAAATAAGGTTACATATGAATCCCTGAGCTCAACTGAAGCCTCAATTAGTGAAAATTCAAAAAAAGAGGTAAGAAAAGCATTGTTTTATGAGTTTGATAGTGAGCTTTCAAGAATGCTTCAATTGATATTCTTGTGTGTGTTCTTGGCTTAGATTGAGTTGAATTCTAGTGTGGAGCTTGAAGGAGTCATCAATTTGAAGAAATTGACAAGGTAAGAATTAGGGTTTTTGGTGATTTTGATGTAGAGATTTCAATTGGTTGTAATTAGGACTTTAGAATGAAATTGGCTTGATTTTGTTGTAATTGGAACAAGAAATTGAGAAAATGAATGTGTTGGAACCTAGGGTGAAATTCTGCCACTTTAGGGAAGTTAGGGATTGAGTGGTATTTGGATTGAGTTGTTATGTAAATTGTGCATATTGTAAATTGAATGTATATGGTTGATGAAAAAACTAAAAATGAAGAAAATGGGACATAATTGTCCATTTTGGAAAGGTGAAGGGCAATTATGTCCAACCAAGTTATCAGGCGTTCAATAATTTTCAGGGCACCGGATGGTGAGTTAGATTAGATTAAATGACTCCGTAAATAAAAATTGGGAAGTAGTATGCATCCGAGCTTTGTATGCCGATTAGGGCGTTTAGTAGTTAAATGAGATTCTAGGATTCGATTTAGTTCTAAATGTCATTTGTGGCGCATAGGTGAAGATAACCGAGAGCGGTAACGGGAGCAGAAATCTGGAGCGAAATTGAACGCGGAGTGGTTGTGAGTGAAAATCTGCCATTTCTTTTACTTTTCGTTTATTATGTTTTCGCATAATGAATATGTATGTTTTATGAGCTTTTGATGTATAAACATGATTTATGATCTTGATATATATCCATAGACATACTTTTACATGTTCGGGTTGAGAAACAGTTTTAAATTTTATGCATTTGTTCTAAAGGCCATTGGTACCCTCAGATTATAATGATGGTGATTGTATTAGACTCGGCCGGTATATCCCTTGCACATGGGTAGGTCTTGGGGGTGTGTCACTAACTCTGGGAAGTCGGGATGTCGAGTCATATGAGTTGCCCTATGTGTACAGGGTATTGTCTCGTTATATGTATGCGATGTAGGATTCCGCTGCATAGCCAGTGAGATGTCTTGAGATGTTACTGTGGGTGCTGCTAGTTGAGGTGCCCCGTGACCTACTCACGTGTGCGGTGCTAGTTGAGTCGCTGCATGAGTATAGAGCTTTAGGGTTACCATTGGTACAGTTTAAAAAGAAAATGGCCGAGTGAGGATTTTACTAGTTTTTGATTTACCGATAGCATTTATGCATTTATATGCACACAGCAGTTATTATGTTATACAGATTCTGGATATTATTTTTCAAAGATATAGAGAAAACCCGCTCGGCAAGATTTCATTAGCATATGATATTAGAAATTGTTTTTTAGTTTTACATCAGTTTCAGAAGCATAATTTCTGCATGTACTTTAGAATTTGCTATTTATGCATAATGTTCTTGTAATTGAAATCTTAATTGCACTCATTAAGCTCCTTTATCTCACTGATTTTGTGTTTTATGTTTTCTAAATCCCCTTCCCAGGTGCAGGTCTCGGTACGCAAGCAATTGATTCTCCTATTGTCGAGTAGTGGGCTGAATCCAAAGATCATCTTTGTACATGTAAATGTGCTAAATAACACTCTTTACTTTATGCATAATAGTTGTAGGCATGTATATTTGTATGTATGTTTGAACCAACAAGAAGAGATTTCGATCTTATAATGATCGTTTTTGCTTATTACGATTATGCTCAGTTTGTGATTTAAATGAAACTATTGAGTTGTGTTGGATTTGATTTGGAAAGGACTGGAGGTCTAAATTGATAGTATCGAGCAGTGTTTTGAAATAGAAGTGATATTTCTTAGTAGGTTTTATATGAATTTTTTTAAAAATAAGGGAAACTCTGTCTGTTTTTTTTTTTAAAATTAAGATGTCATTTTTATGTATATTACAAGACTTTCTCATCGTGAAATTTCTCTACTTCCCATTACCAAATAGAACCTTCTTATTCTCAAACCTAACCAATGCCAAAGTTTTCTCTAAATTTGACTTGAAAGAAGGCTTTGGAAACTTGGAATCCACCCAGAAGAAAGACCAAAGACCACCTTCTGTATCCCAAACCACCATTACCAGTGGAAGGTCATGCCTTTTGGCCATAAAACCGCACCTTCCTCTTCCAAAAAACTTTGGTAAAAATTTTTGAGCCACTACTTAACAATGCTTTGATCTAGATTGACGACATACTTCTCTTCTCTCTAGATGAACAATCCCACAAAACACTCCTCACCAAATTCGAGACTATAGTAGTCAAATATGGAATCATGTTATCTCAAAAAAAAGATGCAAGTTATAGTTTTAGGTATATATTTCTTTGGAATCCATATCAAAGACGGGAATTATGCCTTACAACCAAACGTTGGTCAAGAACTAAATTGGTTTCCTAACAAAGACCTTTATAAAAAAGAGGTATGGCCATCGAAGCAGTACCCAAAGGTATTCTTGACTCGTATTACAACAACATCACGTTTGTCCTTTTGAGAGTCAAGACTTTTATGAGGTATTAATTGGTGGTTAGAATAATATCATATGACTCTCATGAGGTATTAGCTGGTGGTTAGAATAATATTATAAACTCAAATTTTTTAGTATGAAGAATCTTATGATAGGCAACCATAGAGCATGTGATCCAAAGTATATTTTTATTTAAAATTGAAGTTCACATGCGTGTGATCATATCTCGACAAACTTTAGGGACCAAAGAATTTAGAGAGAGATGGTTAAAAAAACACACAAATTTTTTATTTCTTTTCTTCGATGATTTCTTACGAGGGCTTTTTCTCATTATATAAAGAAAGGGGGAGAGAGTAAATCGACTTTTTACGCCGGCACTTGGATAATGTAAAGACTAAAATAACCTTCTTACTGACACAAGAAAACAAATCATGACATAAGCGAAGCAGGAGTAGGTAATCTTTCGTGCCATCATTAGGGAATATTTCAATCTTCACGTATTAAAGTGGTAACATGGCTGACACGTTCAGTCTTGGAATCTAAAAAAAAATATCAATTATTCTCTTACTCTCTGACATATATGAGAAGAAAAAAAATGCTTTTTTCCTTTCTCGATAGATGTTTACGTATGCAATAAAAAGTTGGAATAATATATAGCAATTCCGATCTAACAAACTCTCAATTAAGTAATAAATTGCTTTCTCCTCAAGATGTACTTCTTTTGGAAACCCGCACCTTCAAACCTTGTTCAATGTAAAGAGTGATAGAACGAGTTGGTGTTGGCGAAGGATTATGTTGAGGCACTTGCACATGAAAATTCCAAAGAAGAGCAGCAGCGACCATCTTCATTTGAAGGAAAGTGACGTCCTTACCTAAACAAGTTCTGGGTCCAGCGCTAAAAGTTGTAAACTGATACGATGGTAGGCGGATAATGTTTCCCTGCTCCGAGATCCACCTCTCGGGCTTGAACTCTAAGCAGTCTTTACCCCATATTTCTTCCATTCTTCCCACTGAGTAAAAGCAAAGCAATACCTTTGAATTTTGATTGACATGGTGACCACTTGGAAGCACGTCTTCATCAACTGCTATTTTATGATTGATTGGCACCGGCGGATATAACCTCAATGTTTCACACAAGGTTCCATGCAGATATACAAACTTGTTTGCCTCTTCTATACTAATAATCCTGTGCTCCCTTTTCTTTTCTATTTCCATTTTCTCTTTCATCTCCTCCAGAATTTTATTTTCCACCCATGGATGTGTAGCAACCAGCCAACAAAACCATGAAAGCCCTGCGCTTACAGTGTCTCTCCCTGCCACCAACAGATTTGTTGCCACGTCTCTTAGAAATTTGTCGGAGTTTTGGGACGCACCCATTTGTCCATCCTGATCTTTTCCTTGTAATTGGCCTTCTTCTACGAGAAAAGCTGTTAATAAATCAAATGCCTCCTCCTGCGAATGGTTTTTTCTTGCACTCAATTCTTGACGCTTCAGTGAGATGAGCTCGTATAGGAATTTATCATAAACTTCCCACGCTTTGGTGAACTTCCCCTCTTCTCCAATTTGAAGCCACCTTTGCAACTTCCAAAATCTTTCCGGAGAGATGTCTCGATGAAACACACCTTCCTCCATCGTATCAAATGCTTTTACGTATGGAACTTCTGGAAATTCAAGAGAAATGCAGTTTGGATCAAACCCTATACCCAAGAGCCAATAAACATCGGATGTTAACCGCTTCAATATATCTTGTATGTCCACCTCCACCCCTAGTTCTGACACAGGTCTAGAACTGAGAGTAGACCTTTCTCCAGCTTTTGCCGCATAACTTTCTACATGTATTGCTCAAATTTTTTGTTTTTAAGCATAGAATGAATAGTTCTTCTCTGAACTTTCCATAAATCAGAATCCACGTTGAATATACCTTCACCTAGTACGTCGAAAATCTCCTGGACGGGCTTCCCCTTTGGGTAGTTAGTGAAGTTTTGCTCAATATGTGGTGAACATTCGTAGGATCGCTGGTGATGATAAAGTCCATGTTGAGAAACCATGGACCTTTGAACACAAATGTGCCCCCATTTTGTTTGAGAATGTGAGTGCCATAATCAAGGATATGAGACAAGTTACAAAGAAACCCCGGCACCATCCCAAGGACTGGCCAACTTGTCAAGGAAGTGTTTCTTCTTCGACGCCAGAGGAAGAGAAGAAGGAAGTAGAGGAAGGCAAAACTTATTCCTGTGTAGGTAAGTACGAAGGCCATTTTTGTTTTGTCAAGTTTTCTAGCTATATAGTTACTCAAACTGTTGTGTTTTGCAAATGCAATTCTTACCCCAGGCTTTTATAGGCAAGGATATGGAATTTCTTATCCTCAGTTAACATGTTCCCAGAAGTTTCTTATAGTCAATGGGTCTATCTTTACGGCTTAATGCATAGTTTTTCTTTAAGCTCCGTTGGCACGTACCTTGTCTGTTTTCTAGTCAACGTCAATTCTTAATGCAATTTTTTTAAAAAAAACTAGTTTTTAGTTTAAGTTAAACTTTTAAATTCGATAGTAATCGCAAGGTGTAGGTACCACTAACCATACTTATAACTACTAATTCGTAACGACTTTTGATTATTTAAAGTTTGTTTACATACTTCTTACGTGTTGCTTTCTCACAATTTTTTTTTTTATCACGTCATGTTACCACTGCATAATAATATCAATATTATTTGGATCTGTACAGCAATCTTAATATGATGATTAAGATTTATTAATTAAGGTATTTTATAGAGCAAGAAATATATACATACTTTTCAAATGTTTTTAATAATGGCCAACTTTATTGATAGAGTAAAAGAAAACTTAACTCAAGGAGACCCCAATTATATTCACCAAATCCTTTTATTTCCAAATTGATTAACAATCATTTCTTGTTAGATCTTCATAATAGATGCTGTATAACGTTTGCCTGGATAACGAGAATGTAACATAGTCAATGAGCAATAATTTGAAAGGCCAATGTTTTCCACGTTCTGACATGGTGGGCCATTACTGAGCCCTCCTTGACTATACGAAACGGCGAGACTGCCCTTCGGCAGTTTCCAAGAAATAAGAGAAAGGCAGGAACTTTCCCGCCAAACAAATTTCAAATAAAATAAATAAATAAAGACAGAAGAGAGGGGAGGGGTATTGCCACCTGTCACCCAACAAACTTAATTTTTATTGTTCACCTCAACAATAGAAATTAAGAAATTAATATGGGGGTAAAATTTAATGATATTTGCTTTGTTTAAAGAAATTTAATTCAACACTTAAGTTAAACCTCTTCATAAATAGACTAAATTAAATTAGTTATCTCAACAAATTAAATTTAAGTATAAACATTAAATTTTCATAACTTAGCTCAAAAAGTTTATTTAATAAAACTCGAGCCAGGATATATGTCATTACTCAATGCTAATGATAGATGACATATCATAGAAGGTTGGACACTTGCCACATCATCATAGGTCTCCTAACAAGCGTATTTTTTAACATAATTAGGTCCTGTCACATCACTAATAGAACTCACTAAAAGATCACAAGGATGCCACATTATTCAACTACCAGACCTAAAGATAAGGTTAAATAAAAAAATCTCCAAAGGGTAAATGATTAACCTCCACATCAGTATAAAGCAGAATTTTGTCTCTTATTGACATTGCTAATACAGTAGACAAAGTTGTCTGGAGTTGTTGACATTGTTGACAAGATGATGATTAAGATTTATTAATAAGTTATTTTATATAGCAAGAAATATATATGCATACTTTTTCAAATGGTTTTAATAATTACCCACTTTATTAATAAAGTAAAAGAAAACTTTACTTAAGGAGACCCTAAATATATTCACCAAATCTTTTATATATATATATTGATTAACAATCATTTCTTGTTAAATCTTCATAATAGATGCTATACGTAAACAACGTTTTCATAGATAAGGATAACAAGAATCTTAAGAAAGCATAGTCGATGGAAATAATTTGGTCACGTTTAATTTTCTAATTTAGAATTCAGTGGCTTCTATGTGAACACTAATTCTGTATGAATGATCAAAACGGAATTTTCTCAAGATTAATGGACCTTGAAGTTTCTTCATCAAGAAAATCCTAATTGCATGGTTTTATGATTTCAGTTTTTATTTTTTATACATTTCATTGAGTCCATTATCTACAAGGCTTAATCAGCTCGTATTTGGCTCAACTTATAAGCCTATAACTTATAATTAGACCTGTCAACTCATGGTTCTCATAAACGAGTCATAGGTTTTACGAGGATGTAAGAACGGATTAAAATTAAAATTTTATTTAAAGTTTAATTGATTGATTATTATCCTACGTAAAGAAGAATTTTTCACAAGTGAAGAAATTTCACTTAAATCCTTCTCTCTATTTGGAACAAATTAGAATTCTTAATTAATTTAGGTTTAATTAAATGTTTGTACTAATTCATACTTTGATAGGGATTAAAATTCTTACAATATAAATAAATACGCAACTTTGCTCATAAATCATTTTATTCTAATACACAATATTCAATCATGTTTAATTCCTTCAAGTATTCTTCGAAAGCATCCTAATATCCTATTGCTTGCCTTAGAAATACTTCTCACACACTATCAACCGTTTTTTTCATTAAACACTTACTTCAGCATTAGAGTGTTTTCTTTTGCAAGAGGGCGTTGATGTTCATGCAAATTCAAAGAGTCTTTAAAGGCAAACGGAGGACGAAAGTATTCTCATAAATCCCAAGAAAGTTCAAGGACAAAAATATAACTTTACAAGGTTCCAAAACCCAGGAACTTCAATGGTGCTGTTTGTGAAAATGTCTTAGAAAAAGAAGAAGACTTTTCTAGTTCAAACCATATTTAAAATCATGACAAACCACTTGAACACTCTCTATTTTGATCTACATAATATCGAGAACGAAGGGCCTATGACTTTCGATTTAGTTGCCCTAGGGAACGACATTCCATTAGTGCGATGAACCTACTTTTGAATTTAATAAATCAAATAAAGGAGTATAGGAAGGGAAATTTGGAACTATGACACAATGTCATGACATTACAAGAAGACAAAGATTATATCAATGATCTCGAAGACAATCCACCTTAGGATAATGGTTGTAAACAGACTTTGAAGTTAAAGGTTATCGATAAAACCCTTGAAAATGATTATACCCACGAGATAAAATAAAAGCTCACATTAGGAAAAAAAATAGGCGAACTATATGTGATGATGCACAAGCCAAGAATCTCTAAAGACACAATGACCTTAGCAAAAAATGCCAACCAAGACCTCTTCACTAACGCTATAAGGAAGACTGAGAAATTGAGTGAATTCTAGGTACCCAATTTCCACCTATTCGACAGAACCATGGATCTTGAAGAACACATATTTCACTTTAGCTATAAAATGATAATGCACACGTACAATAGACCCTTGAAGTGCATTACCTTCCCTCAAGTCTAAAGGTTCTGATGCATGTTTCATTTTGGGGACTCAAAAAGAAATCTATATCATCTTTTAGAAGAACTAACAACACAATTTTTGCTCAATACATCTGGAACCGAAAGAACAACAAGATAACCTAGGACTTTTTCTCATAAAATTGGGGAATGCGAATCAGTTCTAAGCTTCCTCAATCGTTTCAACCATGAATATAACAAGCTTGGGAACTGTAATACTGAGATATCTACCTAAGCTTATAGAAAATGAGTCATGATAATTACGTTTTTATAATTACCAAGTCTAGAATAACTTTACTTCCTTTGAAATGATCCACTAGAATTCATAACAATGGATCATATAGAAGGAAGATGAAGTAATGACAAAGAAGAAAGGTAACTCTTCCAATGGAGAAGGATTTTGGAATCAGTCGATAGTAAATGAATATTAAAAAACACTTTCTAGTTAAAAAGACACGAGTGAGGGCAAATGATAAAGATTAATTCTGTCTATTATCCTGATTAGTACACTAGTAGAAAAGATTTTGTTGAACTAAAAGGATTTTAGAGTTTGTAGGAAACCAAGACTGGTCTCAAAAGATAAAGATGAACAAGACCAAAATAGATATTGTACATTCCTTAATAAACATAGACATGGCATCAGCATATGTAAATCCCTAAGGGGCCAAATAAATACCCTTACAAGGAATAGATGCTATAGCCAAGTATCGATTAGAAAGTGAAAATAAAAAAGACTATAGTAGTTAATCTAGAAAAAGACCCCAAAACAACTAAAAGAGAAGTCATGACTTTATAATCATATCCAAGTTAAAGAGGTTTTGTGTTTGAACATTTCTTCTGAGTCATTTTTTACTATTTAAATGGATAACACTTTGTTCAGTTCCCTTTTCTATAATATTTCATTCACAAAAGTAGAAGGACTTTCCTAAAAGGTTCGTGTCCCTACCAACCCACCTTTTTGAAAACACAATACACTTTCTTTTAAGGGTTGTAAGCTATATATATCCCTTTGAAGCACAAAAAATCTTATTGAAAAGGTTGTGTGCCCATAGACCACTCTTCCCTAAAGCATAAAACACTTCCTTCTAAAGATCATGTGACATAGAATGCCTTTGGAAGCATAAAAAGTCTTTTTGGAAAGGTTATGTGCCCACCGACCACCCTTCTTGAAAAGTACAAAATACTTCTTTTTAAGGGTTATATAATATAGTCCACCATTGGAAGCCTAGAAAGTCTTCTTGGAAGGTTCATGTGCCCACTGACCTAAAAGGGGTGGGGAGTAAAATGCAAATTTTGAAACAAAATAAATAGCAAAAAGCTAAATATGTTCAAATTTTTTTGCATAGTACAACCCAAACAAAATACTTCCAAACATGCTCTTTCAACATGCATGACATCAAATGTTATATACAATCAAATATAGATTAAGCCTATAGAAGATATACCTTAGCTTAATCTTTTGGTTATATATATTTTTTTATAACCAAAAGTGGAGCTAAAAAAAATGTGTCCTTTGAACAATTTTAGGCTAAAAAATAGAGGTGTGATTTTTTGCTTTAGAAAATTGATTGCTATTTCAATTTTGTGCTATTATTGTTTCTTATCTCTAAAGCACATTTTAATCTGTCATTCTCTAAATGTCTTTTGCTAAGCCTAAAACTAAAACTAAAACTTTCATCAATCTTTTATTTTAGCCAAAAATAAAACCATGTATGCGAAAACCATTGTGCAAAACACTTATACATGAAATGAGATAAGATAGCATTAGGGGACAAGTGTAAATGATTAATTGCAACCCTAATGCTCAACGAGTACACCTCATATTATAAGACTCTTGAAGTTCATACCTATTTGTCATATGAAAATTTTTCATATGTCTGTGAACTCTACCTACCTACATATCACTATCAATACAAAATGGTGCATTGAACCATACATGTAGAGGTCATGCATATTTATTTAATCCATTCATCACTTATTGACAGAGCTTAATTAAGCATGATATTTCTATCTTTCAAATTTAATATTTGTTCGGTTAAGTTAAGATTATTCTATTTTTTATGTCATTTATTATTATTTGTAGGTTTTAAGTAATAAAGAAAATAGAAATTGCTATAGTAACAATGAATAGTGCATTACGAACAGTACTCATGAATACCAACTTTGCTATAATGCTATGTCGCAGAGCAAAAGTCGGTGTTCACAGCACCAAAGCACCAAAAACTGAGAGCCACAGTGCTGAAGCCTAAAATTTAGCACCAAGTTGTCCAAAAGTCAGTTTTATAAACTCAATAATAAAATTGTTATATTATTCCATGCTTAATGCTTTCTAGTTACTTGATCACTAATTAGATTGTTGTAAGAACCTTAATGAACTTGATAAAAAAATTTAAATATTTGCCTTAAATAATTTAATATATGATCCTAGCGTAATCATTATAATTTTCATGTAAGATAGACATATACCTACATGGTATATATAATATTAATAGATCATTTCTTAATGAATCTTATTCTTATTTGATTACTATAGACATATTGATAATTGTTAAAGTAAGATATAGTCATTCAACTATTGATAAAGGATTGTGATAATATTAGGGATGTAGCCAACAATTCATATCGAGGGATTAACTTAAGAAAATATTAATTGGTACAAGTAAAATATCAAAAGATAGTTATAATCCTAAGTTTTAGCTATTATTGGTGATTATATCTTGTTATCTTTAGTCTTTTCTATCTTATTACTTTTTTGTTATTGAGTATAGATTACCATCCTTTTTTTTACATTATTTAAAATAAAAGTAAAAAGACATAATTTTGGTACTTAGCATAAACAATAACAACAATTTCTCATAGGAATGATACTCTACTCATTCTTTATTACTTATTTACAATAGCGTGCACTTGCAATTTACTAAAACAAAACACTTATATCTTGAAAAAATAAAGATATAGATTTATATTGTTAAGCCTTTATTTGTTTGACCATGAATTTATCCCCTGATTTATATTTTAACAAATAATATGCGCAAAATTTTTTGCAATATTGTTTTACCTTACGAAAACTCTTTCTGATGCATATGCTTTTACCCAAAAGACTTTCTAAAATAAAATCTAGTAGCATTAAGATATGCAACCCAATTGTATGAGCTAACGAATCCTATATCTATGCACACTGGCCTTTATGAGCATCTGACCATACCCAAGATCAACTAGAGGTCAGGCTGTGAAAAGATTTTAACATGTGTCGAATCTAAATATGGTGAATCACTCACATGAAAATTATGGCACTCAAGTCTAAGGATCATAAATACTACTCAACTTGAGAAGACTATTTATTGATGGTTATATGGAATGTCTATTTATTGTCTATATGAGTCTGTTCAATGTCTAGTCATTACTTAACACTTGCATGCCTATACGAGCTTCCTCTAAGCTCACGGTTCGATAAAAGTAATTATTTGTATAATCTAGATATAGAGATATGTCAGTCATTCTAGTTTACTAATCAACCCATGTCAAAAAAGCCAATGACTAGGAATATTTACAAGAATGTACTGTATAGGGACATTTCTTAGTGCTATTTGCAACTTCTTGTAACTATGTCACCAAAATAAATATTCTTAGGTATTTATCCTACTTCATATAAGGTTTTAATCCTTTAGAAATACTAATTCTTAGTTCTAATCTAAACACATTTTGATCTATAATGTATATTGTTTAAATATTAAAAAATATATACAAAAGTAGAATGGTACTTAAGCACAAACTCTAACAACTCTTGCTTGCTCTAGTGCCATTCAGGATGATATCTAATACCCATGGACTCCACATGTTTCGCATTTAGAATGGTATCAAATACTTATTGACTCCATATGTTTCATAAACACCTTAGGAGTTAATGCCTTAATAGGTGGATTTATTATATTTTCACTAGTTTGCACTCTATAAACCACTACATCTCTACTGTACAAAATCTCTTTAATTATATGGTACTTTTGCTCTTCTTGCTTAGGCTTCTGATGTGCCATAGGTTCCTTTGCTTGAGCTATTTCTCCATTGTTATTACAGTATAATGGAATGGAATCTATTATACTTAGAGCAATTTCTAGCTTCTCAACGAACCTACATATCCATACTGCTTCTTCTGCCTCTATGATAGAATCAACTATGGATCCTTGTTTGGCACTCTTCAAACTAACAATAGTGTTATTAAGAAAAAAATCAAAACTAGATGTAGAATTTCTATCATATGGTTTAGACTAGAAATTTGAATAAGTGAATCCTTTCACTTCTAAGTCACTTTCCCTACATATCAAAAATCTATCATTCGTACCCTTAAGGTATTTGAGGATATGTTTCACGGCTATCAAATGGTCGTTCCTTAGATCAGACTAATAACGACTTATAACACTTACAGCCATGTCGATATCATGCCTAGTACATAATGTGGCATAAATTATGCTACCAATAGATGATGCATAAGATACGTTGGATGTCTTTGTGAGTCTATTCAGTATCTGGTCCTTACTTAACACTCGAATGCCTATACAAGCTTCCTCTAAGCTCATAGTTCAGTAAGGCTAGCAGTCTAGAGAATCTAGATATAGTCATACATCGGTCTTTCTAGTTTAACAATCATCCTGTGTTAATAAGCCTACAACTAGGAACCATTATCAAGGATATATTGCATAGTGATATTTTTTAATGCTATTTTTTAACTTCTTACAACTATGTCACTATAATAAATATTATCGAGTCTTTGTCTTAATTCATACACGGCATTAACCCTTTATAAATACTAACGGTTAGTTCTAATCTAAACATACTTAGATCTACAATGTATAAAAAAAGAACAAGATTAGTACCATATGATTAATAATGATTTATGACAATGCATAGTATAAATATATTAATAAAACCTATACAAATAATAGACTGGTGCTCGAGCACTAACTCTTACTAGGGATAATGTCATAAACACATGTACTTGTACTCTTTTTATGAAGTTGCTAAAGTTGCAATTTTATATTTGAAAATTGGTCATAATTTTATGACATAAATATCAAAAAATTCCTTGTTTATTTATGTAACCATAACTTTAGTATATAATTGTTATATATAAAATGATTAAAGTTATGAATAATAAAGAGAAAAAATTTGTAATAAATTAATTATAATTTGAGATCTTTAATTAAATATTACTAGTACAGTCCACAAATATTTTGAATGTAGTGATTTTATCTGGATCACTAATATAGTGACATTATGGTGGAGGCACTTTATATACTGTGATTATATAGGACTAGACTAGACAAAGTTTGAATTCTTATGTAAAATACCGTTATTAATTAAGAATTCAAATAACATCAACCGATGATCATTAAATTCTATTTGTGTCATTATATTACTTGAAATACTCATTATAGTTTGTCTAAAGAATAGGCTAAATTTTTTTATTTTGGTGGCAAAGTGAGATAAACAGTTGGGAATATAATTTACAGATATAGAATCCATTCCTTTCTAACAAAAGTTAGAAAGAAGGTTCTCTTAAGGGTTATTTCTAAAACTGAATGATTAGAGCACTCAATTTATAATAATATTATAAATTAACTGTTCATTGGTGAATTAATGGTACTTAAGGATAAAGAAGTAATTAGAGGGGTAAAACGGTAATTGATCTAGCTCTAATTATGAACCATCTATGGAGGGTTGAATTTGTATGTAGTGATTGAATCAATGAACTGCTCTAAGTTTTCTGATAAAATTATATCTAAAATTTTAAGAGTGCAAATTTAAATTTTTAGTAAAATAACACCGGAAGTAATAAATTGAATTAATTAATTAAAGATTTTAATTAATTATTCAAAATTTATTGAAGTTTAAAATTGTAGGTTCATAGGTTCCCTATACCACCTCTTTCGTTATTACAGTAAATAATTAAAAATGAATTGTGTTATTACACAAATTGTTTTGTATCCAAGAAATAGTTTTCAAATACATATATTTTATATTTGGATAAAATTAATTAATTAAGAATTAATCAATATAGATAATATGTTATCCAAATATAATTAAATGTTTAATTTAAAAAATTAAATAAATAAAATCTTAAGGATAATTTTTAAAATTATCAGAAAGATTTTATTTTATTTAAGTGTTTTTCTTTTATAAAAAACTAAAAGTCCAATAATTTTGAAAGAATAATAATGTTCAATTATTGGGTATTATACGGTAACTACAAAGAGTAGGACTCTATGCGGTTTACATTAATTAAGTCTCTTTTTAATAGATAATAATTTAATTAATAAATGTTAAAATTAAAGTATTATTTCTCACATACGTAAAAACGCAGGATACATATTTTTTTAAAAAAAAAATAGTAAGAAGCCCACTTTTTCTCTCATTATAAAATAAGAGGTTTGGTTTGGAATTCATTGGTAGAAGAAACCCTAGCATGGATTAAAGGTATATTTTTGTTCTTGTTAATTTTTATTTATTTTAAAAATTAATTTATTATATTCATAACATCCAAAGATAAAATAAAGATTGAAGAATCTTAGTTTTCTATTCCACTGTATTATGAATGTCATAACACTCCAATAATTGGTATCAGAGCAATAATTTTTTAAATATTTAGTTTTGATGTTATAATTTATTTTATTTAAATAATAATTTAAGGTATGTATGTAAAATTTGGTACTTATATTTTTATTTTGTTCATATGATGAATAGATGTTTTGTGTTTTGATCATTTGGTCGTTAATTATATAGATTGTAATTTTATTTTATTTTGATTAGACAAAAATTATATAAACTCATATGGGGTATAGGATTTTTTTTTGTAATATATTTTATTTATTTTCATTACCGTTGGAAGAAGATGAAACTAAATGTATTAATATGGAAGAAGAGAAGTGAAAGATAAAATAAATAAAAAACACGAGGCATAAAGAAGATCAAGACCTGCATGTTGTTAAAGTCCTAAAAGCACATTAATTGTTAATGTAATAAATTAAGGCACTGTCAAGGCACCAATTGTTGGTTGCCCTGGCCATGCAAAAGTATACGCAAGGACTCACGTCCCTGTTGGGTACAAACCCACCCGCAGCCGCGGGTGGGGAATTGTGCTTGGCTGCCACTTGTGGCACCTAGCACCATGGGCAGTAGCTTTCATGTTGCTACTTTAAAAATAGTTAGGGTAATAAAATATTTGTTTTGGACTTGAAAAGTTTAAATAAAATTGGATTTTGATCTTTTTGATATTTGGGCTTTATATGGATAAAAAACATTTTTAAGAAAAAAATGTCTAAGAGTTGAACTACCTTGCAAAATATACAATAAGCCTAAAAAAAATTCTAAAGCTCATACGTATAAAATTATAAAGAAAATGAATTGATTCGTTATAGACTTGAGAAGAGCACGTGCAATTAGGCCTTCGTGCTTGTACCTATTATATAATTTATTTACTTTTATGAGTTATAATTTAAAATCTTAGGCGACTCGGCCAAAGTTAAATTAAAATGTTAATTTATGTTATTTATTTATGTAATAAATTATAACATGATCATAAATAATCACATGCTATACATTTGTACCCACTCATATTATTATAATATGACATGCATATATGCAATAATTAAAATTTAAATAGTTTTTTTATTATGGCATATTATAATTAATAAGATTAAATTAGTGGATTCATTAGCATGTTTTGAACTTGCATAATTAATCAAATAATATGAAATTAGATTTAATAGTTAAATTTGGTAATTTCACATTATTCTAAGTAATCTATATTAAATAATTTGATTACTTAGAAAAATATTAATAAAATTATTGATTTTATTATTTATAAATAAATAATTAATCTAATAATTGAAAACTAGGATCACCTAAATTGTTAGGCCTAATTAAAAGAAATAGTTAGACTAATGAACCTGTGACCAATAAGATTAGACTTTATTAAGATTAATTAATTATACCTAGTAGTTTGTTATATGAGATATAATAATTTGCTACGGTTATAAAATATAAGATGTTTTATAAATTATAAACACACATAGTTAAAAATAGTGAATGGATGAGAGTACATGACAATGAACCCACCAATCTCTATTATTAGTACAACATCGTGAGATATAGGTAGTGCCTTGTGATGCTTTGATTTTGTCCTCTCTACGGAGGGTGCCTCCCTATTTCAATAACAAGGTTATCTTTGTAGAGATAGGATTAAGTGATGTATTTTATAATTGACCAACCTATGGTGGCAATTTTTGAGTTAAGTCATCTTGATCCAAAATAATAGGTTACACTCACAAAAATATAATTAAGCAGTTAATCATATCTTTACCGAAATAAATGGTAGTTAATAGGTAAATAAAAATATGAGATATTTTAAAATTTTTCTATTAATTTAAGATAGTCTCAATTTTAATTTTAATTTAATGTGACCTACCCTACGGTGGCACATTAATTATTAAATTAAACTATCACAGATTAGTATTAATTTATGTGTTTAAATAAATGCACTCATGCATCATGTTTACTATTTCGAAAAGCACTATGATATTTATTCAAGTATTCTTAAAATATCTTTATTTATTTTCAGCATCATATTTGAAACAAACCCTATCATAGCCCTCTAAGCATATGAAAAATTTACCGGTGATAACTTTGTAAAATGAAAAAGCAATATGAATATTGTGCTGATCTATGAGGACCAAAAGTTTGTCCTTATGGAAGAGTATCCTCCAGAACTTGTAGCCAATGCTCCTCGTAATGTACAAGAGCAATATGAGAAATGGATACAAGTCAATAACAAGGCCCACTGCCTTAGAATGAAGCATGAGTACTTGGAGACTACCATAAAAAGGAGTTATGGCGCATGAATATGTTTTGAACATGATCAATCTAACGCATCAGGTAGAGATCTATGGAGCCACCATAGATGATAAGACCCAAGTCAGCATCATTTTAGAGTCTCTTACTCTAGCATTTTCGCAGTTCAAAATAAATTATGTTATGAACAAGCTCTCATATAGTATGACTCAGCTACTTAATGAACTGCAAACTTTTGGGGCTATATCAGGTAAGCCCAAAAAGTCTAAGGCAAATATTGCTGAAGTTAAGCAGTCTTCCTACAAGCAAAATAAAAAGAGGAAGAACATTGGTGGTGGTTTAGGTTCTTGAGGAAAAGTCAAGAAAACCATTAACAATAGTAAAAGCAAGAAGAATGACTCTAAAGTAAAGAAATGAAAGTGTTTTCATTGCAGAGTCAAAGGGCATTGGAAGAGGAAATGTAAAAAGTATCTCTCCGAGCTGAAGGAAAAGAACAAAGGTAAATATGTTTTACTGGTTTTAGAAGCTTGTTTAGTGGAGGATGAACTTTCTCTTTGGATAATTGTTTAAAGAGCCACTAATAATGTTTGTTCTTCCTTGCAGATGCTTAGTTTTTCTAGGGAGCCCATCAATGGGGACTTTACCATGTGGGATAGTAATGGGGCAGTCATTTCGGCTTTAGCAGTGAGAGTGACTCGATTAAATTTTAGGAATAATTTTTAATTTTAATTAATGTTTATTTTATTCCTAGATTCAGAAAGAATTTGCTTTCTGTTTCTAAGTTGCATGAATTTTTTTTTAATATTTCTTTTTATTATAATGAGATTATTATTGATAAAAATGGTTTAGATATTTGTCATGCAAAATTAAAAAGTGGACTTTATGTTTTAGGGCCCAATGAGCCCTTTTGAACTATTTAAAATAGAACATCTTAAATCTACTAAAATGCAAAAAGTTTCTCAAAATGATGACATATATCTTTGGCATCTTAGGTTAGGTCATAGTATTTTAGATAGGATTAATAGGTTAGTAAAGAATAGTCCTTTAAAAGAGCTAAATATTGGCACTCTTCTTGTATATGAATCCCGTCTAGAGGGTAAAATAACTAAAAAACCTTTCTTAGCTAAGGGTGAAAGTGCTGAAGAGTCACTTCAGCTTCTATATACTGACATTTGCAGTCCATTAAATGTACAAGTAATAGGCGATTATGAATACTTCATCATATTTATTAATGACTATTCAAGATACGGTTATATTTACCTAAAGCAAAGAAATCTGAGACTTTTGGAAAGTTCAAAGAATTTTTAGCAGAAGCTGAAAAGTACTTAGGTAAAACACTTAAGACTCTTTGATATGATCGAGGTAGTAAATACCTTAACACAGAGTTCAAGGATCACCTATTAGAGAATAAGATTTGATCCCAACTCATAATACTTGGAACACCACAGAAAAATAGTGTTGCGAAAAGGAGAAACAGAACCTTGCTAGATATGGTTAGGTCTATGATGAGCTACTTTTCATTGCGCCCTAATTTTGGGGTTATGTATTACAGTCTACGGCCTACATTTTGAATATAGTACCTTTCAAATTTTTCCAAAGTACACCCTTAGAGATGTAGAATGGTAGCAAACCTAGTTTTCACCAATTTTGCATATGAGGATGTCTGGCACATATGCTAAAAAGAAAGACTGAAAAGTTAAAACCGCGAACAAAAATATATTAGTTTGTAGGCTACCCTAAAAGAATAAGATGAGGTTTGTTTTAATCAAATCAGAAAAATGTCACTTTTCTTAAAAATGATTATACATTAAACGATAAATCTCACAGTAAGATTGTATTGGAGGAAATGCTTCTAATCAAATCAGACCTTTGCCGTTGACAGTTAGTGAACAACAAACTTAAATAACCATCAATTTTGATCAGAACACCTTGGAACCTCAGTATAGTTAGAGGATAATGAGACTACCTTCTCATTATAGAGAGGAAGAAGAGGCACAAATAGTTGTATTCGACACAAGCCAAGACAATCCATTGACGTATAGACATGCAATGAAAGATTCTAATAAAGAAAAAATGACAGGAAGTCATAAACCAAGAAATGCAGTTTATATACTCCAATTCAGTCTAGGAACTTATAGATCCACCTGAAGATGTCAGGCCTATTGGGTACAAATGGATCTTCAAAAAGAAAATAGGCGTGGATAGGAAAGTAGAACTTTCAAAATAAGACTAGTGGCAAAGGGTTATACCCAAAAAGAGGGAGTTGACTATAAGGAGATGTTTACGCTCAAAATGTAATGTGGCTATTGCAGTATAGATTGAGGTGTCAATCCTACGAGGAAGCTTTAGGCAGTGTAGGTTAGTGAAATAAAAGTATTAAAGCAGTAGCAAAGGAGAAAATTAACTAATTGGTTTATAAGGATGAGATTGAATTATATATGAATTAAAAGAGACGTCTTATGATGATATAAGCAAGGCTTTGAGAATCACAATTATGCTTTGTAAATATATTTTATACTTTGATTTAATATTTATAACTCAAGTGAAAGTTTTACATCCCAAACAATCAATCGAAAGATATGTAAAATATGACACATTTGATAATACATGTATTTGATATAACTAGACTTTTTACAAACATTAACACAAACCATGTTCATTTATACAAGTTATCTAAGATCAACAATATATCATTTTAACAAAATTGCAATAAAAGATCAACTTGAATATCAAATAGTTATTGTCTTTACATATTATCTAAGATCGACAATATATCAATTGACAATATTTCAGTAAAAAATTAATATGTAAAACAATCTAACCAATAACAATTATAATTCAACAAGAATCATATAAAGAAAGCATGATTGAAAATATATGAAATATGAGAATTATAGCCTCTAGATTATAGAAAAATAATAGATAAGAGTTTAGACACAAGTAAACTTACAAACATTTGTAGCTTTTGAGAAAGAATCAAAGTATAGAAATAAATTTATTACACATAAAAGTTCATCTCTAGCCTTGCCAAGAACTCTAGCCTATCTTACAATGCATGGTAAAGAGAAATTATATGAGAGAATTGTAAAGCATTGAAAACTGTCCCTTAGCCTTCTAAGAGTGTCCTTATATAGGCAATGAATGGAAACTTGTTTAGTGTGACTTCAATCTTTAATAATTTAGGCTAACCACTCATTCACCTAATTGCATCACCTTTTTAATAATGAAAATGATCGATGTAGCCTTTTTAACCAACATGAAAGTTGTAGAATTTTGTCTCATATTTATATAGCCACCAGGTTCATGCAATTTAGATAAGTATCCAATGAGATATGGGCAAAATGCCAAATATATGTCAAATTTTAGCCAATAACACTTTTACCAATTTGTAATACAATTTGGTCAATGATAACTGCTAATTTGGACTTTACCATCAATATAAGAGTTGTTGATAATTGAGTCAGTATTTCACATATTTAAAAATCATACCAATTGGGTATCCATTTTGGAAAATAGGGTCCAAACACATGAGGTAGGTCAAGTTGAGACGAAGTTATAGCCTAATTCTATTGTATCCCAATTTTTGGCCCATAACATGTTGGATTTGGCTTTTACGCTGTTCTTCAAGTTTGTGTAAGGTTAAGTCATGTTACTTTAAGTTCAAGAATTTATTTATTTTGATTTTTACATTGAGAGTTATATCCACTTTACCTAAACCTGTGCAAATAACATTCATTAATCATAATTTAAGGATATCACTTTATTTCAAGCTTAAATATACAAAAAAGCTAAAATTAATGACATTAAATGGTGACTAAATCTCTTAATAAATATGCATTTTAATGTGTTCATCATAGCCCCCAACCAACTTATTGCTAGTCTCTAACAATTCAAGCGTAAATAGAATATGCAAAACTACCTAAGCATTCTAACAAAAAGTCAGTTCAAGATCACTATTGCTATTATGGTTATTTTCAATTATAACTTCCAAAATTGTGTGTGTATGAACTACGCCGTAACCTTCTTACAACAAACCACAACAGACATAGCATTAAGAATTTCTTCAAGTGAAAGCCTCAACTTTATATTCTCACAAGTGTATGACGGCTTAAAAGGTTAGGATTTCTCTCATAGAGGTGAAAAACAATTAAGCACTTAAGAAAAAGTCAATTTTAAGGACAGACATACAAACTAACATTGATCTAAAGATAAAATAAGCAATCATTCTTAATATGCACCAGCTTTAGGACTTCAATTGTCTTGTGAGAATAATACAAATATAGCTTAGTGAAAAAACTGTCTTACAAAATATTTATCTTTTAAAATTGAATGAAGACTTTATTAAACTGAATTGATTTTTCTTTTTCCTTTTTTCTTTTTTTTGTTGGTATTTTGCTTTTTAATTTTTTTTTTGAAGAATACAAGGAATTATTACAAAATTAAAAAAAATAGTTTCTCTCCAAAATATATTATACATAATTTAAAATTTTACTTTAAATCATCTTTTAGCTATGGAACCAACTTATTCCTTGATTCGAATAATATCAATCTAAACAAAAATTAACTAATTCAAAATATCTATGAAAATTTGTAAGTTGTTTTTCCAATCTTTCCACTTACTTACAAAAGATATGTGAGATTAGAAAAATATATACTTAAATATGAAAAATCTCTTGGCTATATAAATTGAATTATCCATCTTACCACAATGCTTAACATTGAAGAACTTCAAATTTTTTGGAAGTTCCCTATGCTAAACAGTCCAAGATGTATTGTGAGAGTCCCCTTAGGCAGAATTCGTACTTTAACACCATCTAAATGTTGTATTCCTTCTTCAACTATTGAATGGTTATTGAATTGATATCTTTCACCATTATTTCTAGCAAGGAGAAATTAGAGAACATATGGGAAAAGTTTACGGATTTTTCCTACTTTGAAAGAGGTTTCTTAATGAGAAAGAAAGGGCAACAATACCCTTATTTATACCTCATCAAAAGTAAGCATTGTCTCCCTCCAACAAAAAGGAAACGTTTCTTGAAGATAAAAGGTCTCTACAAAATAGTTTTATTGACATGACAAGTAGGAGTTGTAAGAAAATTAAGGATATTACTCTTTTTAATTGGTCTAAAAATCGTCCAATTGAAGCTAGGCACCTAAAGGTTGTTTCTCTATAAAAACAATCTTGCACTCTTTTACTTATGAGAGAGAGGGGCATTTTTTTGGATCATATCTAATAAAGCCCAACGTGGTGTAAAGCCTAATTAAAGTATTATTTATAAAAGGCCGGAACTAATAATAGACTAATAAGGGAACTGACAAGCCTATAAGACTGTCATGTTGGGAGTTGTCCATTCATGGGTGTATGCATGTGGGTTTTGTGTTTAACAACAATATATACATATCTCATACATATAATGAAGCAGCGGAAGCTTAAAATATTGCAGTAAACACAATCAAAACATATTAATTGAATTAACAGAAACGAAATTGAGGAATAACCTTTGAAGCCTTTGGATGGAGATTGTTGAAGTCCACCAAAATGGTGGGTTTGATTATCTAGAATGACAGCCTTTGATCCAGCAGAAGTTTAACCACTTAAACTTATGATATTAATTTTTCCTTTTTGATTAACAATTAATCAAAACCTATTTTGCTAAATTGGTTTTATGCCTTAAAAGAAAATAATGAATTCAACTCTTGAATCCATATTTTAGAAAACAATTTCTCTTTTTTCTCTTTGAATTGGCTGACCAAAATTTGCAAAATCAAATTAACAAAAAAGACTTATGAATTTAATTTACATTTGTCTTATTTATACAAATGAAATTAATTTCATTTCATTACAATTAATTTCACTTAATTTCAATTTGTATTTAACCTAACCTAATCTTAGTTAACTCTTAACTTTAGTTAGGTTAAATTAACATTTAAATATTCTAACTATAGTTAACACTTAACTTTAGTTAAGTTAAAGAACATTTAAATATTTTAACTATAATCAACTAACTTAATCATGGTTATGTTGACTTTTACTTAACCATTAAGTATTGTTAATCTAATTTAACTAAATGATTAACTCTTAATCTTAGTTAAACATAAATTATTTATTCAACAATTAAATAAATAAATATTTATTAGAATTATTTAACAATTAAATAATTATCAAGTGAAATTACAATTATGTCCTTACTCGGTTACTAAGTTAACCTAAAGTGGGTCCCACTATTTGACTATATACTTTAGTTAACGTAACCTTAGTAAATTGCTGGACTTTACTGTATTGAACTATTCAATACGGTACGCTACCCAAGTGCTCAAAGAGTACATTTCATATTGGGACTCCCTAGGTCCACGCCCGATTCGTCAAATGAAACTATTCCACAAGTCCGTGAACAATGCCCCACGCACACGTTACAGATATTACAAATTAACGCGTTAGACCATACATGTTGAGGTTACTCCATATTCGTATAATCCTTCCGTCATTATATCCAGGATGAACGGGATACAGATCATTACCGTCAAATCCCGATAATTTCATCCATTACTATATTATCTCCAGATTCGTATCTTTATGAACAATATACACAAACACTTTTGCTATAATGTTCGAACCTGTAGGAAACTCCTTTCCCAGGTTGATTGCTTACGGCCATAAGACTTTACAAGATACAATCTCAAAGTTCAGATATACAACCCATCTATGTGAGCTGGCGGATTCCATATCTACGCACACCGAACTCCATGAGCATCGGACCATACCCAGCGACACGTAGCGGTCAGACCATGAAAGGTCTCTGACATACGTGGAACCAAAGTATGATGGATCTCCCACAAGTTCACCGTGGCGCTCAGGTCGTAGGACCACAAATACTACTCAACTCGAGAGGACCTTCCTTTGACGGTTTCATAGGATATCTATTGGGGTCCTCTTGAGTCTGTTCAGTATCCAGTCCTAACTGAATACCTGTATGTCTATATGAACTTCAACCAAGCTCATGGTTAACTAAGAATAACTATCTGTACAATATAGCTATAGACATACACTAATCTATATGTATCACCGATAGACCCACATTGGTGAACGTAGATCAGGAACTCTTTATTTGAGAAGATACTTCCATAATGACATTTCTTAGTTTGTATTACAACTTATTGCAACTTTGTCATTACTAGTAGATTCTCAGGTCTTTGTTACATTATAGATTAGGTTCTAACTTTTTAGATCTCGCTGGCTATTATAACCTGCTAACACTTAGCATTTATAACTATCAGCTTTGCTAACTCTTAGCCATGGTCTAAACTTCTTTAAACCATATATGAACTCATTTAGATCATATCATGTTTATAATGTTACAAGCTTAACTACCATTTAATAAAAGTTATCAGCGATTTAATAAAATATGCATTGTATAAATATTACAAACTAAATATTCATACAAACTGGGATGGCGCGTAAGCACATACCCTAATATGTCAAACCCAGAAAATAGACCTTCAAAGACCATAAATTATTGAAATGCCTTTCTGACAAAAAAGAGTCTGCATTTAAGCACAGGAGGAGTTTCATTCAAACTCAAGTTCCTACACATTTTTCCAACAAGAAACGAAAGAGGAACTTTAGTTAGGTTCAAACTTTTCGTCTTTGGATTGATTTGTCTAGTTTTCTTATCTGATTGTAATTACTATTTAAACTGATTAGATTATATCACATGGTCTATGTATCATGTATTTTGATAAAATTAATACCACATTCTATCTCACAGTTTAACCTAATTCTAATAAAGAGTCACAATGTAACTTCTTTTCAAAAAAGATAAATCACCTTAAAATAGGTTAAGCCATTTCAATCCTAAAACAGATTTAAGTTAATCTTATCACAAGCTATTTTCATAATGATTGAACTCTACCATATTGCACTATAAAGCATACAAATTGTACGCTTACATTCATTCAAAAATTGATTGAGAAATTCATTCAGTATAATCATTGAGAGATGCATTGATAGAAATACAGCATTAGCAAGAACCAAAAGCACTATTGAGATCTTTGAGCAATCTTTGAAAGCATACACAAGACTGTTTTATTACTATTAACTTGAGCATCAGAGTTTTTGCTTTTGTAGGAAGACAGCCTTGTCCCAAAAAATGATTCCTAAAACCAACCGAAGCAAGTACAAGAACATTCTCAAAATTCTTTTAGAGATCTAGGGGCATGGAAGTAATTTTTATAGGTTCCCAAAAATATGGAACTTCAATTACATTTCTAAAGGACTCTACCAAGACAATACCTATAAAAAAAAAACACTCAACAATGAAGAATGACATCCCTAATAGATCTTAACAGCCACTTTCTCCTTATAACATGTCACTCCTCGGATGCAAAAAGATTTGACATGCAATATGACCTACCCTTATTTCATGATGTGTGCCAATAATCAGAATCTCATAAAAATTTTAAACTTAGATTTCACCATAAAGATCCTTAATAAGCCACTAGTAAACCTATACATAATCAGACCATAAGAATTTTTGGTAGATCAACACTCATACATATCTAACCTTATGTACAACAAGTTATAAGTATATACATCAGGGACAAACCAATTATCCTCCTAAAAGACATTTCCACCAACTAATACATAGTAACTTAAGGAACCCTAGGAATAGCAGAACCTTGCCAAATCCACTATACGCATAAATACCTTTACTCACTTAGAAATCACAATAGACTATAACGAGTAAGAAACTCATTAAGCACACTAGTTTTTGTTTTCATATACCAAAATATATATACATATAAGTGATGCATGAACATGATATGCCATGGTGAATCATAAACAAAATCTTATCAAAATCATATGTTAGGTAAACGCTTACACATTCTTTCAAAACATATAATAGGAATATCATACCTAGTAAGACTTCAAATATCACTTATCACATAGCACATAATGATCTAAATGCCACCCGTCAATGATATATCATTGATAGGAATATCACAAGTGAGGTTTAGATTTTATATACATTAAACAATAATGCTCGAACCTAAGAGCCACTCTTTCACCCTGATCATCAGTAAGTCTTCTTATATGCCCAAATATGCCGTCACATGAATGTGACGACTCACTCTTCTTTTAGGATACTTATAGGATCCTCCTTACATTTGGAATACATATCATTTATATCAATCTCAAAGAAAAGGCCACGCGTAAAAGTTTCATATATCATATAAGATACCTACTAAATAAAAGTGAGTTCAAGAATTCTAGAAAAACATAAAATATATCTTATGAACATCTTTCACTTTAAAAGCTCTTTCTTAAACACATTTCAGTTTGAAAGCTCGCTTTCATAAACACATGTATATCTATGATCAATGTCAATGCTCATATTCATAAACATATGCCATTTATATTTTCAAATCAAAATATACTTAGCATGATATAAACATATTTCAAATCAAATTTGCAAATCATGCACAAACATATGATATGTTTATTGTGATTCCAATAAAAGTCTAGTATATTTATCTTTTGTTGATCACATAGTAAAGCTTAACCTCTTTAAACTGTCAATAGAGATTAACCCCTTTCATAAGCATTAATATTTACATAAAACACTTAAAATTGCTCATAAAGCTCCTCCAATTACACTTACCACATCAAATTGGTTCAATGACTTGGTTTCTCAAAACCTGTCAATTTTGACCATATGCATTTAATCAATTTTTCTTATACATCAGTTGATGTCCAGTTACTACAAAATCAGAATGTGTTATTCTTGACTCATGTATCATTCTCATACATAAATATTATATCATAATATCCGCAAAACCCATTTCATAATCACTCACAGATCTAAGCCATATTCTTAATAGGATTATAATATTTACTTAACAGTATTCAGTCTCCTCATTTTATAAAATCAAATATTAGTTCAAAAAATATGGAACCATAATAGAATTGTTCTTGACACATAGCTTAGTCTATACTTAAATAATCTATAACGGCACTCGTACAAATTATATTTTAAAATGATTTTACTCCAAGGCTTTTAGAATCTGCCAAGAAAAATCTTGCATTGAGTTTATATAGTTTAGAAACTCATAACCACTTGAAAGTAAAGAGTTAAATGCTAAAATTTGGATATTCGTACTAGACATGTAAAAGAATTATTTTTCAAAAAATCATAATTTGTTCAAATCATTTGGTATACCAAAATCTGTTCATTACTTAAACCTTCTACATAAACTAATAATTTTCAAACTTTCAGGGTCATTATTAGAAAATCACAAAAAATCAAGTTTATAGAGTTTTTAAATGAATCAAATTTCTATACATTTAGTATGATGTGTTGGTTTCATGCATTAAAAATCTAGATCTAAAATAAAAGTTAAATATTTTATAAAAATCATGGACTAAGTCATGCTCATATAATAATTCTACAAGTCTATAATAATTCATCATCTTATCCATGTAATCATCCTCAATAATCAATATATATCACAAAATAATAATCATATTCTTTACTTAATAAATTTTAAGAAATAATAACCTAATAAAAATCATACAACAAATATTTAATATTAGAAAAAGAGCTTTAATATACCTTTTAGTAGCATAAGATTATTATATCACTTTTAATCTCTTCTTGCCTTCTCATTCTCTTCCTCTAGCTCTCGTCTCATTCTCTTGTAAGTCTCAAAGCATTGGGTGGCTCATAATGCTAGGGTTAGGAGAAATAGGGATTTATATAGTGTCTATAAATTTACCCTTTTGCCCTTATTAAATTTTATCAATCCAATCTAATATTTATCCTTTTTCTCACAATAGCCCTAATCCAATTATAGCATATGCTTTGGGCCTAGCTCAATTGAACCCAAATAAATCATATTCTAACTCATAGCACATGTTCTTAGGCTTAATATCATTAAGCCTACATAAATTTTAGTCTACTTATAATAAGCTCAATACTTAACTTAGTAATGAATTCATACTTTAAGTAATAAACAAAGCTTTAACGAGATGGAAAATCTATTTTTCTAATACTATACAAACAACAATCATATATAAACATGAAACAAACAATTTCACTTACTATGCACATACAGTTACTACATAACAACTCTAATATGATTTTCTTTTACTATTCTCTTTTATAATGGCCATAGTATCTTGTATTACTGTATGGAAAGATTGTTGAATAGTGCATAAAAGTGAGCCAAAAATATTTGATCAATTTTACATAAGCTTGAATTGGGTTGAACCACTCTTTTATTTGTATTTTATTAGTCTCAATTGATGGTTTTCCATCAAACAAAAAACAATTTAACTCGTTGACTTGAGAGTCTTCCAAATTTCTAGGTCAACAACTTGGTGCCCTTCGTAGAAAATGCAATAAAACGTCATGAAGCTAACCATAGAGACTAATGATCCAAAGATAGTTTTTTATTTTGATTAAATTTTGATGTTAATGTTTGATTTTATATTGAAATGCCTTAATTTTATTCTTTTGAGTAATGTGAAATCAATCCATTTTAATTAAAAAATTGTGATGCTAATCCTTAAACTTTTAATTGATTTTTTAGCAGAATAATTTTTGCCAGCAAAGAAAAGAAGAGTTTCCCTATTCACAAAAATAGAAAAATAGCAAAAATCAAATGATCTCCTCTGTTTATGAAGAAAATGGGTCACCATCAATATTGGGTGAAAAAGAAAAGAAAAAGATGCCAAAATATCTCTTGAGACTTGAGAGAAAATAAAAGAAAAAAATTGGAGGATATGTGTTGGTCCATCCTTAAAAAAAAATTAAAAGAACTACAAAAGACTATCCTTAGAAGAAAACAAAAGAAAAAAAGGAAAACAAAATAGAGGCTAGGCAATGGTCCCTAAAAAAAGGCTACTAGATAGAAAATAGGAGAGGCGTTACCATGCCTTGAGTGAAGAAAGTTATAAAAAAAAGCTTCTTAGTGAAAGTCAAGAGAGGAGACTATGCCTAATGAAAAAAAAAGTTAGAAAGACGACAAAAGAAAAAAAGTGAAAGAAGACAAAGCATAAGTGAAAGAAGAAAAAAAAAGGGAAATGTTAAAAAAAAAAAGACGAAAAAAAAAGTGAAAAGAGACAAAGAATAAGTGAAAGAAGAAAAAAAAAGGAAATGTTAAAAATAAAAATAAAAAAGTCAAGGCTTCAATGAATTTTTCATTATGGCCTTTAATATTATTGAAAAATTCAGATATGCTAAATACTGTTAACACTTTTTATAGAAGTCCCTGAGAGAATAACTTTCTCCCAGAGGCCGACCATTAAGAACTCTGAGCACTTAAATTCTACTTAACCCTAACCACTAGGCTTTCATGGAACCCTTCTACTTAAGCTACCATCAAGTACCACCCCCGAACTCCTAAACTCTACCCGAGGTCAACCACTTAGGCTCTTAAAGAGTCCAACAACTTAAGTTCTCACCAAGAACCCTAAGCATAATTCCTTCCAAAGCTTGACCACTTAGGCTTTTAAGAAGTCCAATTACTTAAGGTCTCACCAAGAACCTCAGACACTTAAATCTTATATGAGCTTGAAAACTTAGGATTACAAGGCCAAACTACTTATGCTCTCACCAATGACACCAAGCTTTTAAACTCTACCTAAGCTTGATCACTTAGGCTCTTAAGGAGCCCAACTATTTAAGGTCTCACCAAGGACCCCAAGCACCTAAATCTTACCTGAGCCTGACCATTTAGGCTCTCAAAGAGCTCAATTACTCAAAGCTCTCACAAAGACCTTGAGCATTTAAATTCTACCCGAGCACAACCACTTAAGCTATTAAGGAGCCTAACTACACAAAGCTTTCACCAAGGACTCTAAGCACCTAAGTCCACCCTGAGCCTAACCACATACATCAGCCCCAAGGCTGACCATATAAGGACACCTTGAGGCCAAACACATAAGTTTTCCCTGAGGTTGGCCACATAAATATACTCCAAGGCCAAGCACTTAAGCTCTCCAAGGCTGAGCAATTAAAACTTAAGCCCACACGAGGTTAAGCACTTGAAAACTCAAGCTTTCACCAAGCCCGACCATGTAACCATTTTTGCTCAGTACTATTTATTAACTATGTGTCTTGTTTTATCATATGCTCAAGACCTCCACCAGAATGAAGGAGTAAAATAACAAAGTACTTGAGCCCCCAGAGGGTAGCGATTCTGCCAATTCAAGACCTTATGTAAGGGGTTTCGAGCCTTTACATAAGATGAAATTCAAAACCTTATACGATAAGTCCCTAACCCTTCTATAGGATAAAATTCAAGACCATATACAAGGGACTCAAGCACTTCCATAAGATGAAATTCAAAATGTTATGTAAGAGGTCTCAAGCTCTTCTATAAGATGGAATTTAAGAACTTATGCGGGGTTCCTAAGCTCTTTCATAAGTTAAAATTCAAGATCTTATGTAAAAGTCCTTAAGCCCTTCCATAAGATGAAATTTGACACTTTATTTTGGGGGGTCTTAGCCATTTTATAAGATAAAACTCAAGACTTTATGTGGATGGACTTGAGCCCTACGGCAAGATAAAACTCAAGACTGTATATAGTGTGTCCTAAGTTTTTCCATAAGAAGAAACTCAGGACCTTATATAAAGGGTCCCGATCCTTTTCATAAGATAAAACTCAAGACCTTATAGATAGGGTTTCGAGCCTTTCTTAAGATGAAATTCTAAAACTTATACGGGGTCCAAAACCCTTCCAAAAGATGAAATTCAAGACCTTATGTAGTGGATCCCAAACCTTTCCATAAGATGAAACTCAAGACCTTATTAAGAGTCCCGAACCTTTTCATAAAATGAAATTTAAGACCTTATATAGGGGATTTCGAGCTATTTTATAAGATGAAATTCAAGACTTTATGAGAGGATCCCAACCCCTTCCCATAAGCAATTCATATTATGCGAAGGATCTCGAGACCTTTTATAAGTTATTCATCTTATGTAGGGGGTCCTAAGCCCTTTCATAAGTAATTCAAGTCATGCATGAAGTCCCAAGTTTTGCAGTAGATAAGAAATTACCAAAGCCTTATGTATAAAGTATTGAGCTTTGTCATAGGTAAAAAATTACTAAAGCCTCGTGTGTAGAGTTCGAAGTTCCACTATAGGCAAACAATTACCACAGTCTTGCACCTGGAGTCTCAAGCTCCATCATAAGCAAGAAATCAACAAAGCCCTATGTGTGGACTCTTGAGCCCCACCGTAAGCATGAAAATTACCAAAGACCAGCGCATAGACTCTTAAACTCTACCATAAGTAAAAATAGTGGTTGAAACCCTGTGCATAGAGTCTCGAGCGCTATCACATAACATTATCCTACATAAATGATTTGGCGCATAAGGTCAAAAGCTCCACCACTAACAAAAGTCATCCCAAGCATGAAAATTGTACACATAATGTCCCAAGCCTCATTGTAGGTAGTTTTACACCCCAATATGAGCAAAGATCATTTGTACACAAAATCTTAAGCTCCATTGTAGGCAAATTTCATTTTAAATATCCAAACCTAGGCCCTCAAATTATAATAGGGGTACTCACAGAGAACAAATCCAAGGCTTACATTACCTGAACAGCCCAAGATAGAATAAAATTTTGGATGGTTAGAGGTAAAACTATAGCAGGGCTTAGGGATCGATAGTGCCGCACTCCTCCCCCCACCAAGCCCGGACAATTCCCCTTTAATTTATATTGCATATATATATATTATTAAAATATCAATTTTGGCACGCTAAATTTCATTAAAAAAATTATATTTAATTGTTAAAATTTTAATTTCGTTCCTGCTTTTTAATACCATCTTTCTCTAATAAAAAATAATTTTTAATTCATAACTAGTCCCTATTTTTACATTTTTATATTTTTTCCAATTTCATTTTCTTATCTTAATAAGAAATAATTAAATATATAAGTAGTCCCATTTATACAACATTTTCTTAACATAAACAAAATTTTATATTTATAGTTCTTTTTCTATATAGATTACATATTTTCTTTAACCATCTTTTTCTATATGGATAATACTTTAGATTCTCAATAACAAGAACTAAATGATCGATTTAAATGAGCACACAATGAAATGAGCATACAATTAGGTTGTTTAGCATTAATTTAACTTTAGATCCACGAGAATATCGTAAATTGTTTAGGATTCATGACATTTGCCAATTGGTGAACAAGTATTATCCAAAAGAATTCACAAATGTTGAAAAATGAAATTGAGAAATCAACTTTAGCATTATAAGCACAGTGTAGTTCAACATCTAAAGTTTTAAATTTTGTTGACTATTTCTCAATTAAGTCAATGATTTGTAAAGACAAGAAAAATGACAAAATTTTCCCCATTCTATAGAATAATTGTCTTTGTGTTCACTCTTTTGGTGTTTACTGCAACTAGTGAACGTTCATTTTTGGCTATGCATTTTATAAAGGCAAGAGTTTGTAACAAAATAGAGGATGACGTTTTGAGAGATTCATTGATCACATATATTGGAAGGGAAATTTTTAGAGAAGCATAGAATTAATTATAGATGATTTTCGAGATATAAGAGAACATTGAGTTCTTTTTTGATGTAAGATTATGTTAAAGTTTCCAATAATATATTTTTTCTATTCATTTATTGTTGGCATAGAATAAAAATAATTTTTATAGCATTTTATTTATTAAATTTAAAAATTTATGTTATGATTTGCCCCCCTAAAGCCCCCAGTGCTCAAATCTTGATTTCACCCTTGCCGATGATAAAATCTTCCAGCTTAAGAGTTACAATAAAAGTTTCTAGTATCAACAAGTTGATACTGAAAATTAAGTAACCCTTTTCCCCAACTAGATTTTGCAATGAACCTTAATCCTAAAAAAGGGGTTCTTTATCCATAAAATTAAGGAACTACCTTGCTAGTAAGAGCTTATTCATGACTATTGAGAACAGGTCGTATCCTTAAGCATAGAATTAATAGGAGAAGTTATTATCCCTTAATTTTAGAATTTATAAGGATTATTATATTTCTAAAGGACTTTACCAATAAAACCTATAAAAAGAAGCACTAAATAATGAAGAAAGGCATCTCTAATAGATCAAAAGCAGCTAATTTTTCCCTACGATGGCCCCAACATGATTTTATGTTACTATTTTTATTGTAATGGCCATGGTGCTATTGGTGTTGATTAAAACTGAGCATATACATGTGGTATTTGTGTCTATTATACATATATATGCATCATATACAATATATATATATATATGCATCTCACACATAAACATGTGCAGTGGAAGCTAGAAATCTAATTTCCTAAAATAATGAACACAATAAATTTTGTTTCATTACACTAATGAACAAATAAGATATATTAATTGTATTAATATCAAGATTGAGAATAATCACCTTGCAAGCCTTTGGAATGGTATGAGCTAGAGTACCTCCTGAAATGAATCTGTTGACAATTTTGGGACTCAACGAGGTGGGCTTTAGTCGCTAGAATAGCAGTATTAATTTCCAGCATTGGTTTAACTCTTTAAACCAAATCCAAGATGAACTCTTTATCAAGGATTTATTTAGTTTATTTAAATAGATAAATAAAACCTAACCGAACCTAAGTTAATAAGTTAACTAGGGTTAGATTAACTAAATATCTAATAATGCTTAAGGGTTAAGTATCATAAACCTTACTAAAGTTAATTGTTGACTTTGGTTAATTTAGTTTAAATTAAATTCAAATTAAAGTAAAATGGCAATGGAATTAAGTGTTAATTTCAGATGGTTTTAGCTTTAAAAAGGTGAAATGAAACAAAAAACTTTAGTTGTTATAGCTTAGTGGCCAGCCATTTTGAGAGAAAAAGAGAAGAAACTATTTCTTCACCATAGTTAAGTTAACTATTTATTTAATAATTAAATAAATATGTATTTTGATTATTTAACAATTAAATTATCAATTAAGTAAAACTACCCTTAAGCCTTTACTTGACCCAAAGTGGGTCCTGCTATACCAAACACTTGAGTCAATTTAACAGAAGGCTCAATATGTACCACGTGTCAACATTTAATTGGTCAACAATAATTGTTAACTAATTAATGTACTAAACACTAAAGTCTTGACATGTGTGCATTTCGAGGGTTTCTGAAATAAATATTCAATTTTGCTAAAAATTACTAGATTGAACAATTCGATCTAGTACGCTACTTAATGCACAACGAGTACACTTTATATTGTGAGACTCCCTAGGTCCACGTCCGATTCATCGAATGAAACTATTTTATGAGTCCGTGATTTATGACCCTCACACACGTCACAGATATTACAAATAAGTACGTTAGACCATACAAGTTGAGGTCATAGCGTATACTTATAATCTTTCTGTCAAATCCCTATGTGCTTAACCATGAACTTATTTCTATATTTTTATTTCAAAAAATAACATCCACATACTCCTTTGCTATATTGTTTAACTCTACAGAAAATTCTTTTTCGGAGTTATATGCTTGTGGCTATAAGACTTCCTAAAATACAATCTTGGAGCCTAAGGGTATACATTGACCATACTTAGCAACACGTAGTAGTCAGACCATAAAAGATCTCTGACATTTGTGGAACCAAAATATGATGGATCATTGATAAGCCCAATGTGGCACTCAGTTCAAAAGGCCATAAATACTACTTAACTCGAGAGGACTTATCATTGATTGCTTCATAGAATGTCTATTAAGGTCTTCGTGAATCTGTTCAGTATCTAGTTCTGACTAAAACTTTGCATTCCTATACGAGCTTTAGGCTTAGAGTTAGCTAAGAATAATCATCTGTACCCAATAGATATAGACATACACTAATCTATGTGAAAGGGATTCACTGATAGACTCGCATTGATGAAAATAGACCAAGAACATAATGTTTGAGAATATACTTACATAATGGTATTTCTTAGCTCTTATTACAAGTCCTTGTAGCTATGTCATTACTAGTATATTCTCAGGTCTTTGTCTCATTTTAGACAAGGTTTTAACTCCTTAGATATCACTGACTCTTATAACTTGCTAACTCTTAATAGTACTAACTCTTAGCATTTATAACTCTTAGCATTGCGAACTCTTAACACTGGTCTAAACTCTTTTAGTCTATATTTGAACTCCTTCAGATCATACAATATTTGTAATTTCAAGCATTATACCATATACATATTTGATACTAAAGATTATACGAAATGTTTATTGTATAAATATTAACAATTAATATTCATATAATATTAGAATAGCACGGAAGCATCAACTCTAACAGGTGCCTTGTTCTACTATTATGCGAAGATTGTTGAATAGTGCATATGAGTAAGGCTATTAAGTTCGGTGAAGTGAACGTAAGCCCGAATTAAGTTGAACTACTATATATCTAGTATTTCTTTTTTCTCTCTCTTTTATCTATATTTTGTTAATCTTAATTGATGGTTTTTCTACGAAAAAATAAATTTAATTTGTTGGTTTGGGATTTGCCCAAATTTTTAGAATGCATATAGTTTTATTATTTTATTTTATTAATATGATATTTATACAATATCAATCAACAATTAAGAAATAAAATGTTAATACTATTTGATAAGCGGTAGTTATCGATTGGTGACTTATCAATTGGGATACAAACTTTATATCTTAAATATATAAATATAGGATTGCTATTTTATTTTTTTATATAAGATTGCTTTACTTATATAGTTGGGATACAAATTTACATTTAACCTAAGTGACATCCGATGTTTCATTATTAATTAATTTTATATACCTATCATATTAATAAGAAGTAAAAAATCAACAACTACCTGACAAATAATAATCCCTAATTTGTAACACATCAATATGTCAATATGGTACCACTCTTTTTAAGGATTTATAATCATAATGAAACTATTCAAGGGATTGATGATGATTGGTAATTAATAATTGACATTGATCTTTGTGATATTTTTTTTCATCTTTTTATTTTGATTCTTATCAAGTACATTTAATTAATTTAATACTAATTAAGAAGATGTGATCTACAATATAAAAAAAAAATGTATATATGAAAACAATTCTATTTAAACATTTGTAATCTCCTTTTATAATAATGTGTTCGATATAAGATATAAGATAAATATTATTAAGGGATTTTTATTTTAATACTTGTTCTCCTAGAATTCTAACCCAAGCCCATTTCTTCAAAGGATTCAACACGACCCGCGAGCCTTAAGTCTGGGCATCTTAATGTGAACATGTATTCATGATTTATGCATGTGATTGTGTTCATTACTTATTTTTTCTAATGCATGAAAATTATACATAATTGCACAGCAGAATTGGAAACTAATTTCCTAAGCAACACGCATACTAAAATTGAAGTTATGTTACACTAAAAAGTCCAGAAAATCATACCTTTGAAGCCTTTGGACATTTCTTTACTTGGGACTCACATTGAAGTCAACTCTTGAATAATTCTATGCTTCAATAAAGTGGTGGGATTGAAACTCTAGAATGGATTGTTTGATCAATTTCCAGCAAGATTCAATTTTGAATTCCTCTCAAAATGGGGTGGTTTGTTGATTTAAAAAATAGGGACCATCATGAAACAAGTTCAAAACTTATTATTTATAGATAACAAAATGGGGGCCAAATGCAATATTTATAAACCTTTAGCCACCTCACCCTTTGTATAGTTGACACTTATCACTTATGTATCCTATGCATGTTGCCAAGCGTCAATTATGCAAAGCCCTAATGTACCATTCGTCAAACAAGTGGCCATATGTCAAGATTTCCTTTAACATGCAATAGGACCTCTTTGTAACATTTGTAAAGTATGTTTCCCATTTTTTAGAAAGGTCCTCAAACGTATCCTACTTTCTGAAATCATCCCGGATCGAACTATTTGATCCGTCTCGCTACCTCTGTGCTCAACCAGTGTACTTCATATTATGAGATTTCCTAGGTTCACTTTCGTTTGTCTTACAGAATACTTTCACAAGTCCGTGAATATTGCCCCACACACACATTATGGATATTACAAAATGGAGCATTGAACCATACAAGTTGAGGTCAACTATATTCGTATAATTCTTCCATCACCTATATCTTAGAAGAGTAGAGACATAGATCATCACCGTCAAATTTCTATATAATCAACTACGAACTTATCTCCAGATTTGTATTTTCGTAAAATAATATCTGTAAAACCCTTTTTGATATTGTTTAATCCTATAGAAAACCTTTCTAATATCTGTAAAAACCTTTCCGTGGTTTTATGCTTTTGGCTAAAAGACTTCCTGAAATACATTTCTCAGAGCATTAGGATATATAACTCACCAATATGAGTTGACAGATCCCATATCTACGTACACCGAACTCTATGAGCATCGGACCATACCTAGCAACACCTAGTGGTGAGACCATGAAAGATCTCTGACATACGTAGAACTAAAGCATTGTGGATCACTTACAAGCCCACCATGGCGCTCAGGTCAAAGAATTATGAATACTAATCAACTTAAGAAGACCCTCAATTGATGGCTTTATGGAATGTATATTGGAGGTTCTCATGGGTCTGTTTAGTACCTAGTCCTTACTGAATACCTATATACCTATACGAACTTTTGCTAAGCCTATAGTTTACTAAGACTAAGTATTTAGACAATCCAGGTATAGACCCACACTGTTCCAAAAGGAATATCGATCGACCCGTGTTGGTAACCATGGATCAGGAACAATGTTTTTGAGAACATACTACATAATAACATTTCTTAGCACCATTTACAACTCCCTACAACTATGTCATTACTAATATATTCTTGGGTCTTTGTCCCATTTCATACAACGTTTTAATTTTTAGAATTACTAACTTTTAGCACTAACCTAATCTCTTTTGGATCAGACCTAAACTTCTTTAGATCTATAATATCTATAAATGTTACAAGCTTCTTACCATATAATTATAAATTAACGATTATTATTAAAATGATCATTGTTAAATAGAATGGCATGTAAACACAATCTCTAACACTCAAGACCTTCTTACTTTTAGTTCAAGGCCAAGTCTATCACCCCGATATCTTAGGCTTCAGCCCATCAGTAAGAGAAGGTCCTAATAGTAAATAAGGGAATGATCTTAGGGATCCACTTAAGGTCATCGGCTTCAAAGATCTCGGCATCAACACATACTCCTCGACAACTAGTATTAACTAAAATGACTATATAAGGTTCCTTCCAAAGTTGACCATGTCAATCTTCCCTTAGGATCGAAGACTTACCAACACACCTGAGGATTTTTGAGTTAAACTTTTGACTAATCCTATCCCTACTATCATGAGATCAATCAATAAGCCTTGTTCCTGATAATCTCGAAGGGTAGTAATCTTTGGCATAATTTAAATTCAAATAAGATGAAGGATAAGCCCAAATTAAGAAGGCATAAAATTTGCCTTAATTCTAATTGGACTTTGTAATGCATGCCTATATAAAAGAGGCTAAGAGGATAAATAAAGGGTTCTTCAGCTTTTTCCTTACATTTAGAAATTCATTATTATTTTCAAATACTTTCATCCAAGCTTTCACTTTGACATTCGAATAACACGTTTTTTAATCAAATAAATACATAGCACCTTTAAATACCTCTTTAAACATTGTTTTGCCTTTCTTATTTTTCCTTGAAACCTCACTGACTTAAGCATTTGATGGTTGTCGATGAAAAAACTTTAGCCAGGCTTAATGTGATTGATGGTTGCAAAAGACTTGTAAAGCCCAATGATCATTTAAAGTGGTTAATAAAACCCAGCAAATTAGGAGGTCTAGTAAATATTCCTAGAAATTTACAAATTTAACTCATTGGCCTAAAATAACTAAAAATCTAAGGTCAACAATTTGATGTCCTCTGTGGGAACACAATGGAAAGCTATAATAAGGTAACCATGAAAGGTAACAAGTCCAAGGTCAACAATAACCGCCCAATCTGTGAACACCTATGATTAATAGTTGAGTGAGTGTCTGACCAAAATAACTAGAATAAGTTGTTAGAAGTATACAATAACAGTACGATAGGCCAAGAAGAGTATATTTCTACTTGGCGAGATTATTTGGAAGAAGAATTGAATCAAATAAAGTATTAGAGAAAGGATTTGAGAGAGCTATTGGTGACAATGCTAGAGAAAAACAAAAGATTATAAGAGAAGCTCAAGTGGTGAGATGTTATTGATTGACAAACTAGCCAAACTAATCCAAAGGAACATCTCCAACAAATTGAACCTAATAGGCCTCTCATCCAACCTACTTGATACTAGAAGGGTAAAGGGATACAAATGTTATCTAATGAGATCTAATCCTCTAGTAGAAGGTCTTACCGAGAACCTAGTGCCCGAGAATCATACTCTCAAGTAAGAGACCTAGGCCAAGGTAGATAGAATTTATAGATAAGGAGGCATGGTGATGACCTAGGCAAGCACAATGCTCAAAGTTCTTTGAATAACAAGAAGAAGCCCAAAGAAGGTAGGGGGAAATAAGGGAAGTTCTTGAGGTGACTTTATAGGAAAAAGTCTAAGGACTCGATGAGTGATTGCATGAGTTATTAGAGAAACAAGAGAAGAGCAAGCCTCTACCTCTGAAGATAGCTGAGAGAAGAATAAGTCTTTGCTTCGTAATGTAAAAATTTATACGACTGTAACAGGCAAGCATAAATAATAAAGCTAGAAATATAAAGTTGTGTTGATCATGTGACCTAATTTACTTGTAGTGTACAACCTATATGAACAAAAGGTTAAATATTTATGCATAAAATCATCTTTAAGCTCAATTTTAAGTCTATGCACATGATTAGTATATCCAACGGGTATAGTATATGAACTTAAACCACTTTTAATGATTAAGTTTTGGGTCGTAGTTTGGTAGATTTAGAATTGCATTAAGTAAGGACCAAAATATATGAACCCCTAGGTTGAAAACCACATGGGGAGAAACTTAGTCCAATGATAACGGTAGGCCCATGTGACTAAACTAATGAAGAAACATAAGCCCACAAAATACTACTTGGCTGTTAAAGAGTCTTTTTAGAATAAATATTTATTTAATATTATTTATCTATATTTAATTAGGTATTTTATTTAATAAAATACCTAATAAGTTGATCTTAAATTAATTACCTTATTTATTGATATAAATACAGGAAAATTACTTTTTTCATGTTATTTAGGCGATAACTCAATAAATAAATAGATATTTTGAAGGATTAGAAGTTAAGAAAGGTAGTTTACCTAAATATAAACCCTTACACCATAAACCCTTAAAAGTTCGTCCTTCTAGGAATTTTTTTAAATTTGTAAAATCTTTAATACCAAAACTATGTTATTATTTTGAATTTCTAATACTGTGGTGTCAATATTTCACAAACATTTTCATATACTGTCAATAAATCTTGATACAATATATTTAAATTAGCATGTCTTTATTTTCACTAAAAGAAAAGTATCAGTAACATAGTGTAAATAAATCTCATTTTTATAATAGTGGCTTTTGAATCTTTGAGCAAATTGGTCAATAACATTGACTAGAATTTTATTTCTTTAGGCAATGCTAAACTTGGTGTGTGGTGTAAAGCTTGAATTCGTATAGACTTTTATTTATTATAGAAGACATTGTATACAACAATCTCGACAAATGATTTATATACCAAGAAATTAGAGAATTTACCTGATTCATAAAACATTTATAAAATAATTTATTATGAGCATTTCGAATATGATGTTTTGCACTATGAGGCTTTCTCTTGTTAGTTCAGCAAGATGTTACCTACACAAATTTGGATAAGTAATTCAATAAGTCATGTAAGTAAAATTATGCATTAAAAATGAAAGAATTTCAATAAGAAATACACAGCTTAGAATAGATTAACGACATCAGTGTTCACTAGCACATACCTATATGCTTGAACCTATAAAACATTGTCAAGACGAGCTTTAACTCCTTTTCTCAAAGGATACCAATACTTATTACTATAATCATCATTACAAACTAGTAGATTACTTTTGGTTTCCACTTCATTAAGGTATCTTGAACAATAATTCAATAAAAAAAAACTAAATCAATTCTCATCTTCATATTTGTTCGTATAAATGTCAAAGGAACCTAAAAAACAAACATAAGTTAATAAAGAAAACTATGAACATATCAAACAAACAACTATATCACTCTTATAGAGAAACAAGTCTCAAGGCATTTTGTTTCACCAAAAAAAGAGACTTCAATTTTGAAGGTGATTTTTAATCTGTTTTTTTTTTACTTGCCAATAAAATCTCATATATAAAAATTATATATATCCACAAATTAAACAGATAATATTGAACCAAAATAGCTTGCATATATTTATATTAACAGTGAGAGTTAATATCAAATTTTTTAAAAATCAAATCTTTCTTACTGTCCAAACAATCAAAACCCCATGACTATAACAACACTGATTTTGATTTTGATCATCTCTTAATTTGATTTTAGGTCAATTACATACCTTGGTCCTACTGCTACAATTTAAGATAACTATGAATGAACAACTAATGCATACGAAGTAATAAACCTGAAATAATCATTTTACCAATGCCTTATTAATAAAAATGAAGTCTCAAGCTTAACAGAAGCTTAAGATGATTATACCTAAACAGAAGTATTATATGAAGGTGTTGGTTTTATTATTTTCTATATGTGGGCTCATATATTAACAATAATTATACATTATAGGTTACCTTAAATAATAGCCAAATTAAGTGATCTACTTAGACTGTCATTTATTGGGCTCTTGAAACATCTATTGGATATGGGCTTATTATGTATAAAAACCTAATACTAGTTAAATTATAGTTAAGGGGATGATAGTTTAACCTAGTAAATAAAGACCTATTTTAGAGATATGGTTTCCAAGTCAAATCATAATTATAAAAGCTCTTCTTCTCTTTTTCATCACAGAGAAATAACCCCATTGAGCACTATATGTATTTTTAATTGTGGAAGGCCATTATACTTTTATTTCTTATTAAGAACTACTAATCCTTGCATTCATATTGCTAGGGATTTATTAAGTAAGTTTTTCTCAACATCCATCTTAATAATTTGACAAGGCTTTATTTTGTAGGTACTAATCCTATTTATTATTATGTCTAAGAAGTGGTATTAAAGCATAAATCATGTTAATTTAATAGAAATATTCATGCATATATTCATGTTTGAATATCATTTTCGTATATGTCTTGTTAGGGCAAAGATATCATATGTATGAATTTTATGAATTTTTCACAATTTTGTTAAGGAAAACATTGGTTTGTGATTTTCATTTTGATTCAAGGGTTTAGAATTGATTAAAGGTCATTGACTTAAAGAATAAAAGATGAAAACGTCAAAATTTAGTTATTTTCACATTTTTCAATGAATATGGAATTTCTTGGGTGCCACAACACTAGCCCAAATATTAGTTAGGCATTGCAGTGCTACCACTATAGCGCCAGGCCCTAAATGGTCAAAACTTTAGGATTATTTTTGGCGAATTGAGTCAATCTAACTCGATTCATGAAAATCTGACTTGAAACCTAACCTATTTAGATTTGAGTCAATCATCATTGACCCTATTAGGAATCATTAGTAGCATTGTAACCTTAGTGGCCTTTGCACCACAATGCCACTCCATTTCATAAGACAAACTAAATATTTCTATCTTGGGAATTTCGTTTGTTTTTCTTTACTCTACTTGTCTTATATTTCGAAATAAGTTAATTGAAATAATGTATTACCGGAGTAACCCCTATTACGTAGATTTATTTATTTTGAGATATTAAGATGAATATACTTATGTTTATGCGAAAAATAATTGCCCGAAAGAAAAAATTTTTTTAGCCAAACAATAGGCATATTTAAGGTAGTAAATATGTGATAATTATTGTAGTAAATATGTGATAATTATTAAGTTTTTCACACATGCAATAATTCAGTCCATAAAATGGCTTATTGTTGACAGGGTTTATTATTTATATTTTATTAATACATTGAAGAGTACTACTTGTAATTGATATTTTTGTTTTCCAAAAACCAATATTAATGTTGTGCTAGATATTTTTGTGATGGAGTCTATCTTTATAAATTTATGTCATTTATATAGTTTAGGTCATGACATAATTATTAATCATGAGCTTTTGTTTTATATGTTCTACATTCATTTTCTTCTACTTCTTATATATTTGTAAATATAAATTATATCCATGTGCTTAACGATACAAACATTAGGGTTTGGAAAAAGAATATTATAAATTTTCTCTATTGTATAGATCTTGACCTTGCGCTACGGACAAAACAACCTACTATCTCAATGATTTAAGTTCCACTAAGAATAAAAGGGACATAGAGAAGTGGGATCATTTTAATCACACATGTCTTATAATCATGAAACATGCCATTCTGAAAACCTTTAGTGGCATTGTTTCTAAGGAGCCAAATGCTAAGAAATTCCTTGAGGAAATTGAAAAATATTTTGTCAAAAACAAAAAGGCTAACACAAGTACGGTACTGGCTAACCTTATTTTAATAAGGTATAATGGAAAAGAAAATATAAGAGAGTACATAGTGCAAATGTCTAATCTCACTTCTAAACTAAAGATACTAAAGTTAGAATTATTTGATGATTTACTCATGCATTTACTTTTAATTTCTCTTCCTGCATAATACAATTAATTTAAGTTAATTACAATACCAAAAAGAATAAATGGACTCTTAATGGGCTCATTTACATTGTGTGCAAGAAAAAGACAGATTAAAGCAACAAAAGATTAAAAGTGCTCATCTAGCAAGTACTTCTCAAGGTAAAAATACCAATAATAAAAGGGAAAGGAATCTATATTGTGGACTTCATAGAATAAGCCATAAAAGAAACAAGATCCAATTATTGCTTATTTCTTTTACAAGAAGGCTGCTCATGTAAAGGACTATCTCAAGTAAGCCATATGATGTGTCAAGGAAAGTATACTTCTTAACTTCATTTTTTCTGAAGTTAATTTAACTTTTGTACCCAAACACACTTGGTGGGCAGATACAAGTATAATCATTTACATGTATATTTATACAGAGTTGTCTAAGGAGTCGATTGTCGATTGATGATGAAGATTCATCTATGTGGGAAATTGCAACACAGCTCTTATTGAGGCTATAAAATTGTTTAGATTACAGTTAGAGACTTGATATTATTTGGATTTAGATGAAATTTATTATATACCATCATTTAGATAGAATTTCATTTCTTTTTCTAGTTTGGACAATTCTGGATATTTTGGTTCATTTGGACACAATAAATTTAGTCTTTACCAAAATTGAAATCTTATTAATACTAGTTCTTTAATTGATAATATTTACAAATTAGATACTCATACCACTTTTAATAAATCCTTGGATATTAATAAACGTGGTATAAGGTGAAAGCTAACTAAAGAGAATTCTATTATGTTATGGCACAAGCATTTAGGATATATCTTTAAATAAAGAATTGAAAGATATATGTTAGATGAGATTTTTTATTCTCTTAACTTAAAAGATTTTAAAATCTATGTTGAGTACATTAAGAGAAAACAAACAAATAATAAAAAATTGGGTGCCAACATGAGCTTTAGTGTGTAAGAACAAATACATATTGATATTTGTGGACAATTTTCTATGGCTTCGTACAATGGCCAATAATATTTTAATACAGTCATTAATGACTATTATCATTATAGGTATCTTCACTCAATTTATAAGAAGTTTTAATCTCTAGATGTGTTTAAGGTTTTCGAAACTAAAGTTGAAAATCAAGTTGGCAAGAAAATTAAAGTTGTCAAATCAGATGGCGATGGTGAACATTATTGCAGATATGATAAATTAGGTTAAAAACATCTAGGACTTTTTACAAAATTCATAGAGGAGTGAAGCATTGTCTCATAATACACAATGCTTGAAAAACTAAGCATGAATATTGTTATTAAGAGACAAAATCGAACTCTTAAAGATATAATGAGAAGTATGATTAGTCATTCTTTTTTACCTAAATCAATTTGAAGAGAAACACCAAAAACTATAGTTTATATCCTAAATGGAGTTCCAAATAAAGCAATATCTAAAATCCTATACGAGTTATAGACTGGCAAGAAGCCTAGTATTACACACTTGCATGTTTGGAGTTGTCCAACTGAGGTTGAACCACATAGGCTTGGTGAAAAAACAAATTAAGAACAATTAGCTTTTATTTTGTTGGACACAATAAAAGATTAAGGGGTTTCAAGTTTTATGATCCCGCAACTCGATCATTTTTTAAGACAGCCTATACTATGTTTCTTGAGAATGTTGAGTTTGAGGGGGGAAATAAGGTTAGAGATATTGTCATTAAGCAAGAAATTATTTCTCTTCCTATACCTATTAATGAAAATGATCAGACTCCTTTTTGACATATCATTCAAGATGCAAATCCAAAAATACAAGACAATATACATTAGCCTCTAATCCAAAATGAAGAATTTATTCCTATTCATGAAGATTAATCTCAAACATCTCTAGAACAAGTGCCATTAAAAAGATCCATTAAATAAAGTAGAAGTAATATATCAGATGATTATGTTGTTTATCTTCAAGAACATGAGTTTGATTTGGTACAAGAAAATAATCCAATAAATTTTAGTTAAGCTAAACAAAGTTCAAATTTTTATATATGGATTGAGGTAGTGAAGGATGATATGAAATCTATGAAAGACAATAATTTAGAATCTTGTCGAATTGCCTAAAAACGGAAAACCCATTAGTTGCAAATGGATATTTAAGATTAAAAGGGATTCAAAAGGCAATATAGAATGATATAAACCTATTGGGTAATGCATTCGCATATATTTACCTCACCTCATATTTAACTAGCATAGTCTAAATCACACCGACTAAATCCTTCATGCTGAAGCAATATTGAAAAAAGACCAGCATGACCCATCTAACAATATATTGACAAGATAGACCATGTAAAATAATATCTCATAATGTGATACAATTCAATCTGATAAAGAGATATATTTTTTAAAATACTGAGTCTCATCTCATGAGAAGGTAATTCTTAATTAGTCATTTATTTATGTGCAAACACAACTAACATCCACCAGTAAGGCTCGCATTATAGTTACCAGCATGGAAAAAAATGATCCCAATTTATAATGCAGACTAATAACTCATAAACCCCCACATGCAAAAATTAATTTTAAACAATTTAAATTAATTCATGGAGTGAACAATGCCAGCGCTGTAGTGCTAGAGGGCAGAGCTCCCAACGTCGTTGTAACAGCCCTGTGCACTGCTACGCCATAGCACTAACTTACCAGTGTTGAGTGCTGGAGGATAGAACCCCCAGTGCCATGGTGCCAAGCCTCAAGCGTTGTGGCGTAGGGGCCTGAAAACCCTAGTGTTGTGATGCTCATCATCTAGTGCTGCAGTGCTGACGCCCAAAAGGTCGTAGTGTCATAGGGCCAAAATTAAGGCCATTGCATCTCGGTGTTTTCCACCTTAGTATACCCATTCAACACTTTAAATGTACTATTTCAACACTGGGATTACACCAACAACATATCCGACAATCTAAATCACAAATCGATACTACAAAACGCTCCGATACCATTTTTTTGGATATAGGGTTTTGATACAAAACCGTATTGGGTGTGTGCATATGGTTTGTGCTCATCACATAAAATTTATGTATATATATAATTCATGCATCTCATATATAAACATATATGCAGCGGAAGCTAAAAATCTAATTTCCTAAAACAATGAACATAATAAATTTTGCATTTTATTACATTAATGAAATTATATAGATATTAATACCAAAATTAAGAATAATCACATCGCAAGCCTTTGGTACAATTTAAGCTGAAGTATCGCCTAAAATGGACCCGTTGGCAATTCTATGACTCAACAGGGTGAGCTTGAGTCGCTAGAATAGCATCCTTATTTTTTCTAGCACTGGTTTAACACTTATAGCATTTAGATTAACTCTTAAACTATTTTTAAGCAATAAACTTAGCTTTGTATCATTCAACACTTGAATTATAAAAGAAAAAATTCAAAGCTTCCATGGCTAGCTTAATTAGAGAAGAAGATGAAATTGTGTTTTTAATAATTAAAAATAAAGAAAATAATTTTCTTATTTTGCCAATTACTTTTGGTCAGCCACACTATCACAATTAGCCATCTTAATGAATTCTAAATTCTTTAATTTATATATATTTTTCATTTTAGATATTTATGTTATATTTATTAACATAACTAGGGTCAACTATTGACCTAGGTTAGGTTAGTAAAACTTGTCCACTGATACGATATTTTTATATCTTATAATTAAATGCAAGTATACGCTATCGTAACAAGTAATAAAGGTACTAAATAGTCAGATGTTGAACCCATGGGGATAATTTCTACTTTCTAACCAAGAACTAAAATTATATCTCTCTAATAATTATTCAGAAAAATAAAAAACTAAGAATGAAGGCAAAAAAATATAAAATCAATAACACAATGTAAAGAGAATTAGGTATAGCAATATAGAGAAAATCTAGGATTAATAATATCTCTCAATATGCTTTCTAATGATTAATCTTCTAATATTTAACTCACTTAGTATTTGTTATTGATCAAGACACTAATGTATTCACAAGCCTCTTCCAAGGTCATGCAAACTTGAATATCTCAATTCTCATCGAATTAGGACTCGTACTACTGCTAGGGAGCTATGCTGCTGTCGCTAGGGCACTACGTAAAAAAAGGCCTCATCGCTGGAGTGGTGGCTGTTTGGCCCTAAGGCGCTGGCCCATCGTTGGCGCGATGACTGTTTGGTGATGGGGTGCCAGATGCGACTTAAATAGGTCTGATTTATTTCGATCACTGATCCAGTGCTGGGGCGAAATTCCTCATGGCACTAGGGGTGATAGACTCATACTTTGAAAATTTTACATTTTAGTCCCTATTTAAATTTTGTTCAAGTCCCTATAAATAACAATAATGTACATAAATAGCTATTTATTCTCACAAAATAATAAAATATCAATAAAATAACAAAATAAAAACTATTTATTCTCACAAAACAATAAAATATCAAAATAAAAACATGAGACAATATATGACAAATATGCCTCTATCATTCACCAAGTATAATTAAATATTATTAAATAAATATTAACTTAACCATAGTTAAATTTTAACCTAGATTAAGTTAAATATTATTAAATATATTTTAATAATAAAATATCATGATTATAATAATTAAATAATCAAATATATAAAATTACCTTTAAGCCTTTATTTGGTTACCAATTAAACCCCCTAGTGGGTTCTACCATACCATACACTTGGGTAAACTTAACCAAAGACTCACTATACATCACGTGTCATTAATTAATTAGTCAATAATAATTGTTAAGTAATTAATATACTTAATTCTTAAGTATTAATATGTGCATCCCGAGGGTTCATGAAAAAAAAAAATAGTATTGCTAGAATTTACTGGACTGAACAATTCAATTCGATACGCTACCCCAATGCACAACGAGTACACTTCATACTATGGGACTCTCTAGGTCTATGCCAGATTTCCCATAAGCATATCCATGAACTTATCTCCAGATTTATTTTTCTATAAAACAATATCTGCAAACTCATTTGCGAGATTGTGGAGTTTGCGGATATTGTTTAACCCTATAAAAAAATCTTTTGTGGGGTTTTGCTTTTGACCAAAAGATTTTCTAAAATACAATTCTTGGAGCATCAAGATATACAACTCACCCATATGAGCTTACGGATCCCATATCTACGCAAACCAGACTCCATGAGCATCGAACCATACCCAACAACACCTAGAGGGCAAACCTAAAATGGTCTAAGATATGCGTGGATTCAAAGCATGGTGGATCACTTATAAGCCCACCGTAGCACTTAGGTCAAAGGACCTAAATACTACTCAACTCGAGAAAACCATCAATTGACAACTTTATGGGATGTCTATTGGAGGTCCTCGTGATTATGCTCGGTATCCAGTTCTGACTAAATATCCCCATGCCTATATGAGCTCTAAGCTTATGGTTAGCTAATAACAACTATCAGTACCCTACAGATATAGACATACACTAATCTGCATAAAAGGGATTCATTAACAGGCCCGCATCTATAAAAATAGATTAAGAACATAGAGTTTGAGAACATAATTATATAATAACATTTTCTAGCACCTGATTGTAACTCTTACAATTATGTCATTACTAGTATACCCTCAAGTCTTGGTCCCGTTATAGACAAGGCTCTAACTTTTTAGATTTAACTAAATATTATAACTTGCTAACTCTTTAGTATTTATAATTCTTTAAGCCAGATTTGAACTCCTTTAGATAAAACAATATCTATAACATTATAAGCATTATACCATATTTGTTTAATATTAAAATTTTTATTGAAGTATTTATTATATAGATATTAAATAATTTAATATTTATATAGTATTAGAATGGCACGTAAGTACCAGCTCCAACAAAATCCCACTTGCTTTAGTGCTATTTGAACTGATATCTCATACCAATACTCCATTTGTTTCACAAACATGTTAGGAGTTTAGGCCTAAGTGGGTTAACTACATTATCCATTGAATAAATCCTAGTTATTATCACATCTCAGTGGCCAAGACCTTTCTAGTTATGTGATATTCAGAGTCCACGTAATCATATGGATTTTTTACTTAAGCAATAATTTTGTTATTGCTGCATTATAGTGGGATGGGATCCACTATGCTCGGAACTATTTTAAGCTTTGTAACTAACTTGAATATCCATAGTTCTTTCTTTGTAAGCTTCTTAGGTTGCAAATTATTCTACCTCCAAGGGAAAAATGGCCATGGACATCTATATTACACATTTTCAACTAGTTCTGGTACCGATAAGGAGAAATATATAACTAAATGTAGACTTTCTAACATCCAGATCAGATGGAAGTCTAAATATGTGCATCCTTTTATTTATAAGAAACTTTTTCCATGATTCAAAAACTTATCCTCTATACTTCTTAGGTATAGAAGATATGTTTCATAACCATTTAATGGTTATGACCTAGATCAGACCGATACCAGCTTGTAACACTTACAGCCATCCAAATCTAGCTCTCTTACATAACATGGCATGCATCAATCTACCATTAGCTGATGCATATTATAAGTTAGACATTCTAACTCTTTCATCTCCTCCCCAAGGATGCTTCCTCTTAGAAAGATGAATGCCATGTCTAAAAAGATACATTATTATCTTACAATTAATAAAGTTGAACTTTTCTAAGACTTAGTCTGTATACAATGTTTGGAAAAGTCCCATTAACCTCTTAGCTTTATCTCTATAAAGCTTCATACCTAGTATACATGAAGCCTCTACTAAATCTTTAATAGATAAGTTCTTACTCAAATAACTCTTACCTGATTGACTTACAACATACCCACGTCGTTTCTGACATTGAATATGTCTTCTACGTAGAGGACTTAGAAAGATAATTATGCTCCTATTGTTCTTTAAAAACACACACGCTTTCTTTTCATTCCTAATGAAACCATACTTTCTCATTTCCTTATCAAAATAAAGAATCAATCTTCAAAAAGCTGGTTAAGTCTATAAATGAACTTCCTCAGTTTGTACATTAGATTAGAAGTTATGCTGGATGTAAAACCTTCAGGCCTTTCTATGTATATCTCTTACTTGAGATATACATATCGGAATGCCGTCTTTACATCTATCAGCCAGACCGCAAAATCTTAATATGATACAATAACCAAAAAAATTCGAATTAACTTTAGTATAGTTACTTTGAAAAAGGTTTTCTCATTTATAATCTCAGATCTATGAGTGTAACCTTTTAGCACCATTTGGGCTTTGCAAGTCTCTACTTTCAAGCCCACACTTTTACTGTATAAACAATTTCTATTGGAAGCACAACTAAGTACAAGACCTGATTGTCATGCAAAAAGTCAATTTTAGATTTCATAGCCACTTACCATTTTCCCCGATCGATGTGAAAGATCGCCTCACCAGAAGTTAAATAATCTTTTCTTCTTCAACTAAGAAAACACTAAAGGCACATTCAGGTATCAAACATACCTAATTAATGGCCTCAATATCCTTTTCGACCTATGAGGATAGTGCATTCAAGGGATTTCACTCATTTGTACTTAAAATTCTGCCGTCGGTTCATGTACTTTTTGATTGGCATCTTTAAGTTCAACCTTCTACAATCCCCACTATCCATGAAAAACTCTTTCTCTAGAAAGTGGCATTACGAACAACGAACATGTTTTGTTCATCTAGATCATAGAACTAGTATCCCATCGAGTGCATAGGAAACCAAATGAACCGATACTTATACCCTTTAGATGTAAGTCTATATTGTTTTATAACACTTATACAAAAAAAAACAACCCAAAGGCTTAACATACTTAAGAGTTGATTCCCTTTTACTCTATATCTCATACAGATTAAAAGAAACGGGTTTCAATGGAACTCTATTCAATAAATGAATAGCATATTTTCATAGCACAATCTATAGATGTTCTAGAAGATTAGTGAAGCTCAATATCAATTAGACCGTAACTAATAAAGTCTAACACTTTTATGTTAAAGAGTATCTAGAGGACTATGTTAAGTGAGAATCACATTCTCTTTTAAATAATTTCTGAATATACTGCTTATATATAAACTGCCTCGATCTAATCGAAGGCATATATAAATGTTTGTTCTCTACTTCATCGTCAGAAGCTTTTGAACACTTCATAAGTTTTCAAGCTATATTTCCCAGAAACACATGTTCGTATAGTGATAATTACTATAAAGACAATGAAGTATCAAAATTTATCCATTGCAGAATGATTCATTTGACTAAATACATCATTATATACCAGTTTTAATATATCAGTGGCTTGGTGTCCAACATTTACACAAGGATTTGGTTATCTTTCTTTGAATTCAAAATTTATAAACTGGTCAAGGTTCTATAATCAGATTAAGTATCTGACCATCCTTAACCAGATAGGATAGTTGTTTCACAACTAAATAACCTAATCTTATGTGCCACTATTCTTTAATATTCAAAGTTCCTGAACTACTATTCATTCTCTTTACCTAGACATTTACACAAATCATACAACAGCTTGCAATAATGAGAAGGACATGCGGTATCTCATACCCTTGTACGATTAGCAACATTTTCTAATGAAATGTTAATATTTGGTAAACAAATATCTAAAGGATCTATCTTTTCTAAGTTAAGGTATCTTGAACAATAACATTTACTGTTTCAAACCTTATCACAGTGAAAACACTTTCCATATTGATTATTCTCTATCTGTGTTTAGATATATCAAATAATATTCAGACAAGGCACTAGACGACTTGCACATCTCATGTGCATATCCTTATGCTGAAGATTATTAGATGTTGAGGCTAGGATATATGATTTGACTCTCAAATTATTATTTATCAATTTCTGATAAATATCAACCTCATTTAAAGAGACATTATCAGAAACACCACTTTATTATCTTATAATTATCGATATGTTCAAACATTTCTGAACCTATAACTATTCTCAGATTAATAAGCAAGTCAAAATATTTCTTAATACCCTATAGTTGATGTGTATTAATCAAGTGTAATAACAGATTGCTCGTACTTATCTTATCTCTATAAGGAGATGTATAATAGTACATTTCTAATCGTTAATGAATAATGTTTTAAATCATGTGAATAACTATTATACATTTTTTAATCTAAAATGCCCTCCCACTACTTTACATAATCCCTTTAATCTCTCAAATAGGATAACAATAGTTTGAACTCTTTAAACTATACAGTGAGAAGTAGACCCTATTGGCATTTTACTTCAACCTCATGCTGTACCAATATTGGCTTTCGTAAACTCAATAAGTAGACAACTCTTGTCAATTGTATCTCATGCAACTCTTACAACTGGTCCTAAATATACCTTGTACTTACGCTGTAACAATATTGGGTAAGTGTATTCTAGATTAACTTGTCAATAATCAAATATATGTTATTGATACTACTCTAACGTTGTAACAATATTGGATAATACGTTCGCATATATTTGCCTTATCTCATGTTTAACTGACATAGTCCAAGTCACACCGATGAAATTCCTTTGCTAAAGGAATATTGAAAAAAGACTAACGTGGCCCATCTAACACCGTATTGACAAGACCGACTGTGTAAAGCATTATATCATAATGTGATACAATTCAATCTGATTAAGAGATATTTTTTTAAATACTAGGTCTCATCTCATGAGGAGGTGATTCTTAATTAGTCATTTATTTGTATGCAAATACAACTAACCTTCACTAGTAGGACTCCTATTGTAGTTACCAGTACAGGAAAAAAATAATCGCGGTTTATAATGCAGAATAATAATTTTTATTACTACATCCCATAAACCCTCATATGCATAAATTAATTTTTAAACACTTTAAAATAATTTATAGAGTGAAGAGTGCTAGCATCATGGCGCTGGAGGGCAGAACCCCCAGTGCTGCAGCGCCAGCCCTCTACGCTGCAGAGTAGAAGTCTGGAAGCCCCAGCGTTGCGTTGCTAGCTTACTAATGCTATGGTGCTAGAGGACAGAGCCTCTAGTATCGCGATGCCAAGACTCGAGCACTGCGGTGTTAGGGCCTGGAAACCCCAGCTCCGTAGTGCTCATTATCTAGCATTGTAGCACTGAAGCCTGGAAAGCCTCATCCATGGTGCCAAAATCAAGGCCGCAGCGTCCCAATATTTTTCACCTTGGTATACTTATTTCAACATTTGAAATATACAGTTTCAACACTAGGACTCCACTAACAACATACCCATACTCCAAATCACCAATCAACACTACAAAGCGCTATGATACTATTTTTTTGAGTTTGGTGTTTTAGTATAAAACTATATTGGGTGTGGGCATGTGGTTTCTGTTCATCACATAAAATTCAATATAAATAATTCATGCATCTTGTACATAAACACATATATATATAGCGGAAGCTGAAAATCTAATTTCCTAAAATAATGAAAACAATAAATTTTGTATTTCATTACATTTATAAAATTAAATAGATACCAAAATTGATAATAATCACCTCACAAGCTTTTGAAACAATTTAAGCTAAAGTACTGCCTAAAATAGACTTGTTGGCAATTCTAGGACTCAACAGAGTAGGTTTGAGTCACTAGAATAACAGCCTTATTTTTTAGCACTGGTTTAATACTTAAACTATTTAGATTAACTCTTTATCTATAGTTTAACATTTAAACTATTTTTAAGCAATGTACTTAACTTTGTATCATTTAACACTTGAATTATAAGAGCAAAAGTTCAGAGCTTTAATGGATAGATTAATTGGAGAAAAAGATATAATAGTATTTTCAACAATTGAAAACAAAGAAAACAATTTTCTTAGTTTTCTAATTACTATTGGCCGACATAACTATCACCATTAGCCATCTTAATGAATTTCAAATTCATTAAATTATATATATTAACATAACCATGGTCAACTATTAACCTAGGTTAGTTAATATACCTGCCACCAAGTTTTATATATGATAATATTTTATTAGCCAAACCCAAGTTAAACCTTAACCTAGGTTAGGTTAGTAAAACTTGGCTACCAAGTATAATTAAAATATTATTAAATAAATATTAAATTAACTTTAATTAACTTTTAACTTCGGTTAAGTTATATATTAATAATAAAATTCTTGATTATTTAATATTTAAATAATTAAATATGTAAAATTACCCTTAAGCCCTTATTTGGTTACTAAGTAAACCCCCTAGTGGGTTCTACCATACCACACACTTGGGTAAACTTAACCAAAGGCTTATTATATGTCATGTGTCATTAAGTAATTAGTCAATAACAATTGTTAAGTCATTATTAGACTTAACTCTTAAGTATTAACATGCACATCTTAAGGGTTCATGAAACAAATAATCGATATTGCTAGAATTTACTAGATTGAACAATTCAATCCAGTACGCTACCCAGTGCATAACGAGTACACTTTATATTGTGGGACTTTCCACGTCAATGCCAAATTTGTCAAATAGAATTATTCTATGAGTCCGTGAACGATGTCCCATGCACACGTCATAGAAATTACAAATCATTGCGTTATACCATACACGTTGAGGTCATAGCGCATATGTATAATCCTACCATCAATTATATCTTAAAGGTGCAGGGATATATATCAACACCGTTAAATCCCCATAAGCAAATCTATGAACTTATCTCTAGATTTGTATTTCTATAAAATAATATCCACAAACTCCTTTGTGATATTGTTTAAGCCTACGAAAAACTCTTTTTCAAGGGTATCTGTTTTTGGCCAAAAGACTTTTTGAAATATAATTCTTAGAGCATCAGGAAATACAACTCACTCATATGAGCTGACAGATCCGATATCTACGCGCAACGAACTTCATGAACATTGTGTTGGGTTATATGGGGTAGGCGAATAAAAAATTTGGGTGCTTGCATGTGGGTTGTGTTCATCATACAAACAATATACATATCTCATACATACATGTGCACAGTGGAAGATTAAATATAATAAACACAGAAAATAACATTTGATTAAACTGAAATTCGAAATTGAGAAATATCACCAATGAAGCCTTTGGATTAATTTTCTTTGGAGTCCACCATGAAATGAATCTTTGATCAATTCTAGCAATCAACAAGGGTGGGTTTGATTGTCTAGAATGGCAGCATCTTAATCCAGCATATATGTTTTACTCTTAAACATTTTTCAAAGTTAAACAATTTAACTTAATCAAATTTGTTTTTCCTTTTATTCAACTCTTGAATAAAAAAAACAAATCTTGTTTTTAGTTATTACATTTAGTAACCATTTATCTAGTTTGTTTTGTTGTTCTAACACTTAAAACACAAAACAAACAATTTCAATTTCTCAAATTGAATTGGCTCCCAAAATGCAAAACCTAAAATCTAAAACCAATTTCAAAAATTCTTTTGATTTTCAATTTCATTTCACTTTATATACTAATGCATAAATTCCAAACTAATTTGAATTTCATTTGGCTTAACCTAACATTAGTTAACATTTAACCATAGTTAGATTATTTTAACTTAATCTTTAAGTTAATATATATTTAATTAATTTAACCATAGTTAACTAACTTAACCATGGTTAGGTTAACCTTTACTTAACCATTAAGTAAAGTTAACTAACTTAACCTTATGGTTAACCTTTAACCTTAGTTAAGTTAAATCATTTATTTAACAATTAAACAAATAAATATTTATTTTTAATTATTTAACAATTAAATAATCATAAAGTGAAATTACTATTATATCCTTACTCGGTTACCAAGTTAACCTAAAGTGGGTCCCATCATTTAACCATATACTTTAGTTAACGTAACCTTAGTAATTGCTGAATTATACTGTATTGAACAATTCAATACGGTACTCTGCCCAAGTGCTCAAAGAGTACATTTCATATTGGGACTCTCTAGGTTCACACCCGATTTGTCAAATGGAACTATTCCATTAATCCGTAATCGATGCCCTACGCACACGTTATGAATATTACAAATCAGCGTGTCAGACCATACAAGTTGAGGTCATAACGTATACGTATAATCCTTCCATCATTTATACCCTGGATGTGCGGGGATATAGATCAGCACCATCAAATCCCCATTTGCTCATCCAATAATCTTATCTCCAGATTCGTATCTCAATAAATAATATACGCAAACATTTTTGCTATATTGTTTAACCCTGTGGGAAACTCTTTTTCCGGGTTTATGCTTGTGGCCACAAGACTTTATGAAATACAATCTCGGAGCATCGGATATACAACTTACCTACGTAAGCTGATGGATCCCGTATCTACGCACACCGGACTCCATGAGCATCGGACCATACCCAGCGACACATAGCGGTCAGACCATGAAAGGTCTCTGACATATGTGGAACCAAAGCATGATGGATTACTCACAAGACCACCGTGGCGCTCAGGTCAAAGGACCACGATTACTACTCAACTCGAGAGGACCTTCCTTTGACGGTTTCATAGGATATCTATTGGGGTCCTCATAAGTCTGTTCAGTATTCAGTCCTGACTGGATACCCGCATGTCTATACAAGCTCTAAGCTCATGGTCAGCTAAGAACAACCATCTGAACTAGTCAGATATAGACATACACTAATCTATATATTGTGAATTCACCGATAGACCCGCATTGATGATCATAGATCAGGAACATTATATTTGAGACATACTTACATAATGATATTTCTTAGCTCCTATTGCAACTCTTTGCAACTATATCATTACAAGTATACTCTCAGGTCTTTGTCCCATTATAGACAAAGTTCTAACTCTTTAGACCTCGCTGACTCTTATAAACTGATAACTATTAACAGTGCTAATTATTAGCATTTATAACTCTTAGCTTTGATAACTATTAGTTCTGGTCTAAACTCCTTTAAACCAGATCTGAACTATTTCAGATCAAACAATGTCTGTAATGTTACAAGCATTTTACCATATTAATATGATATTAACAATCTTTATTCGAAATGTTTATCGTATAAATATTAACAATTAATATTCATACAATATTGGAATGGCACGTGAGCACCAGCTCCAACACATTGGACCATATCCAGTGACACCCAACAGTTAGACTATGAAACGTCTCTAACATGCGTGGAACTAAAGCATAATGGATCACTCACATGTCTATTGTGCCGCTCAGGTCAAAGGACCATGAATGTTACTCAACTTGAGTTGACCCTTAGTTAAAGGCTTTATAGAATGTCTATTGGAGGTCCTCGTAAGTCTGTACAATATCCAATCCTGATTGAATACCTGCATGCCTATACAAGCTCCAAGCTCATAATCAACTAAGAACAACTATCTATACTTTAGAGATATAGACATATACTAATTTATATAAAAAGAATTCACCGACAAACCTCCATTGATGAAAATAGATCAGGAACATAGTGCTTGAGAACATACTTGTATAATGACATTTTCTAGCACCTGATTGCAACGTTACAAGCATTGTATAATATATATTTATGATTAAAATCTTTATTATATAGATATTAAATAATTTAATATTCATATTATATTGGAATGTCATATAAGCACCAGCTCTAATAAATACCTCATTTGACTTTAAAGAAATGCTGTTGATGAACATATATATCACAAGTTCAATGAGAGTATGTTTATCTTCTTAGTTTTATATATTAATAACATATTACTACTAGTAAGCAACAATATAGGCTTATTGCATGAAACTATGAGATTTCTCAAGGAATTCTGAAATGAAAGATCTTGGGGGACACATCTTTTATATTAGAGATCCAGATATTGAGATCATATTCGAGGTATCTTTAGGTTATCACAAAAGAACTATATTGGTAGGTTTGACATTAAGGGTTGTACTCGAGGCGATACATCTACTACTAAGGGCAATAAGTTCAGTCTCACTCAATGCCACAAGAATAAGATTGAATAGAAAAAGACGCAAAAATTCCTTTGTGCATCAGCAGTATAGAGTCTTATGTATGCTCAAGTGTGCACACATTTATATATTACATACATTGTTAAAATGCCATGTAGATATTCGAGTAACCTTAAGATAGATTATTAGAAAGCAACCAAATAGGTTATACGATATTTATATAGAATAAAATACTACATGCTCATGTATAAGAGATCGGATAGATTAGAAATCGTGAGGTATTTCAACTCTAATTTTGTTGGATGCCTAGATAATAAGAGATTTATATTATGCTATATATACTCCTTGGCAAATGAATTATTTCATGGAAGAGTATTAAGCAAATACTCATAGCTTCTTTCACTATAGAGGCTGAGCTTATAAATTATTTTAAGGTATCGAATCATGTGATATAGTTGCAGAATTTTATCACAGTTGCACATTGTCAATGGTACTGAAAGACCATCAAAAAGTTATTATGATAATAAAGTCACAGTGATGATTCCCATAATAACAAAAGCTCTTCGATGTCTAAGCACATAGACATCAAGCTTCTAGTTGTTAAAGAGATAGTTCAAAATCAACAAATATTGATAGAACATATTGGTACAAACTCTATAATTATAAATCCGTTCACCAAAGGATTATCGCCTAAGGTGTTTCATGAGCATGTAGCTCGTATAGTTGTTATTTAATGATGTGCAAGAATAGAGCGCTTTTTTATTTAATGTTCATTTGATTAAGACACATTTATGTTTTATTTTTTATAGAATAAAGTTTGAAGGATTATTTGTTAAAACTTTGAAATAAAGTTACACTTTTTTATTACGGTTTTGCATAAAGTTTAAAAAAATATTTAACTCATTAGTTATAAAGTATGACTAGTTAGAAAGAAGCATGTTTGAGATCACATTTCATATAATTTTCATGCTACACATCCATACTTGATCTATGTCATTAATTATATTTGTATGCAACAAAGGTCGTTTTGATCCTATGTTAATATAGTTAATGGATAAGATTGTATTTAAGAAAATATTTCAAGATAAGATAGTATTTATTATGAATGCTAAGATTTCGAATGTATAATTGTTTTTAGATGACATATATAGCTCAAGTGAAAAATTGTTGGGTTTTATTATTTCATAAATGTGGACTTACAGATTAATGATAATTATATATTATGAGCTATCTTAAATAAGAGCTAAATTAAGTGATCTATTTAAACTATCTGTTATTGAGCTCTAGAAATATCTCTTAATATAGGCTTACTATATGTAGAAATCTGATACTAATTAAATTATAATTGATGGGATGATTGTTTAACCTATTATATGGAGACCTCTTTTAAGGTTGTGATCCCTAAGTCAAAATATTATTCATAGAGCTCTTCTTTTTCTTTTTCATTATAAAGAGAACTTTATTAAGCACTATATATATTTGATTGTGAAAGATTGTTATACTCTTGTTTCTCGTTGAAAGCTAGTAATCTTTGTATTCAATTTGTTATAGAATGCTCAGACATATTTTTCTCAACATCTATCCTAATAATTTAACATGGTAGATTCAAAATTACATTTTGTAGGTATTAATCCTATTTATTATGTCTAATAGAAGATAGAAGGCTCAAGCTCAACCACCATTAACAAAACCAAGATTGACATTACAAAGTTGATAGTGAAGATTAAAGTTACTGCTAATATAAATGGAGAAAAGATTTCAAATTCTTTAACATAAAAAAGTTCTCTTAGTTGGAGGTTGGACAATTACAACAGATAGTGATCCAAAGAAATTAAATATTGCAGTTCATCTACCGCCTGTCAGCCTCTATATAAAATAAAGAAATCAAATGAAGGAAAACATTTACAATATAATTTTCAAATCAAACAAATTATTTCCAGACTAAGCATAAAATAAATAAATCAAAGAAAATTCTCCTTGATCAAAATCTAATTGTAATATTTTAAGTCAATAATCAATGCCCAATCAACGTTAAAACTTTAGCGAAATATTAAATGAAAAATAATAGATTTAAAGTAAAGAGGAAAAAAATAGTCTAAGAAACACGAGACCGAGCTCCAAACTTTAATGCAATTAATATTTTGAATCCTTAATCCTTATGCTATCCTTATCATTTTAATCAAGATTATTGTATTCTATAATATTGTTGGAAGAAGTTATATTCTACAATATTATTAACTTCTATTCACTAAACTCTATTTTCTCCGTCACTAAAATCTTATAAACTAAGTCATTTCTAAGGTGAAATATAGAATTTAGCGGATTTCATAATGCGACTTTATTTTTCATATAAAAGAGTACTTCGAATAAAATTTTGTGCTTAGAATAATGTTTCACTTCAAATACTATGGAATATGTATATATAGGCACAAGCGCAAGATATTAAAAGCAAATACATCATCCCGGTGGTAAAACAGAAATTAATAGCAAAAGTCTTTTTTTTTTTCTTTTCTCCACAGACGTTTATGTATTCAATAAAAAAGTCATAATAATTTATAGCAATCCTGTTCTAACAAACTCTCAATAAGTTGATAAATTGGTTTCTCCTCAAGATGCACTTCTTTTGGAAACCTGTACCTTCAAACCTTGTTCAATGTAAAGAGTGATAGAACGAGTAGGTGTTGGAGCAGGATTATGTTGAGGTACTTGGACATGAAAATTCCAGAGAAGAGCAGCAGCGACCATCTTCATTTGAAGGAAAGTGATATCCTTACCTAAACAAGTTCTGGGTCCAGCGCTAAAAGTTGCGAACTGATACGATGGTAGGCGGATAATGCTTCCCTGCTCTGAGATCCACCTCTCGGGCTTGAATTCTAGGCAATCTTTGCCCCATATTTCTTCCATTCTTCCCACTGAGTAAAAGCAAAGTAATACCTTCGAATTTTGATTGACACGGTGACCACTTGGAAGCACGTCTTCATCAGCTGATGTTTTATGATTGATTGGCACTGGCGGATATAACCTCAATGTTTCACACAAGGCTGCATGTGGATATACAAACTTGTTTGCCTCTTCTATACTGAAAATCCTTTGCTCCCTTCTCCTTTCTATCTCCAATTTCTCTTTCATCTCCTCCAGATTTTTATTTTCCACCCATGGATGTGTAGCAACCAGCCAACAAAACCATGAAAGCCCCGCGTTTACAGTGTCTCTGCCGGCCACCAACAGATTTGTTGCCACGTCTCTTAGAAATTTGTCGGAGTTTTTGGGCACAACCATTTTCCCATCTTGATCTTTCTCTTGCACTTGGCCTTCTTCTAAGAGAAAAGCTGTAAATAAATTAAATACCTCCTCCTGCGAATGATTTTTTCTTGAACATAATTCTCGGCGCTTCAGTGAGATGCGCTCGTATAGGAATTTATCATAAACTCTCCACGCTTTGGAGAACTTCTTCTCTTCTCCAATTTGAAGCAATCGTTGCAACTTCCAAAATCTTTCTGGAGAGATGTCTCGATGAAACACAGCTTCCTCTATCGCATCAAATGCTTTTACGTATGGAACTTCTGGAAATTCAAGAGAAATGAAGTTTGGATCAAACCCTATGCCCAAGAGCCAATAAACATCGGATGTTAGCCGCTTCAGTATATCTTGCATGTCCACCTCCATCCCTAGTTCTGACACATGGTTTAAAACTGGGAATAGACCTTTCTCCAATTTTTGCAGCACAACATTCTGGATGTATTGCTCAAAGTTTTTGTTTTTAAGTATAGAATGAATGATTCTTCTCTGAGATTTCCATAAATCAAAATCCACGTTGAAAATACCTTCGCCTAGTACGTCGAAAATCTCCTGGACCGGCTTTCCCTTTGGGTAATTGGTGAAGTTTTTGCTCAAAATGTGGTGGACATTCGTAGGATCGCTGGTGATGATAAAGTCCATGTTCAGAAACCATGGACCTTTGAACACAAATGTCCCCCATTTTGTTTGAGAATGTGAGTGCCAAAATCAAGGATATGGGACAAGTTACAAAGAAACCCCGGTACCATCCCAAGGACGGGCCAATTTGTCAAGGAAGTGTTTCTTCTTCAACGCCAGAGGAAGAGAAGAAGGAAGGAGAGAAAGGCAAGGATTATTTCTGTGTAGCCAAGTACGATTGCCATTTTTGTTTTGTCGAGTTTTCTAGCTATAAGGTTACTCAAGCTGTTATGTTTCGCAAATGCGACTCTTGCCCCAGGCTTTTTATAGGCAAGGATATGGAATTTCTAATCCTCAGTTAACATGTTCCCAGCAGTTTCTTATAGTCGGTCTATCTTTGACGCCTAAATGTATAGTTTTTCTTTAAGCTCGGTTGACACGTATCATGTCTGTTTTTCAGTCAACGTCAATTCTTAATTTTTTTTTTTTTTTTACTTCAATTTAAGGGGGAGGATATTTAAACTTTTCAATTCGATATTAGTCGCAAAGTGTAGTTACCACTAACTATATTTATAACTACAAATTCTTAACAACTTTTGATTATTTAAGTTTGTCTACATACTTCTTACGTGCTGCTTTATTTTTTTATCACGTCATGTTACGACTGCATAATAATATCAATGTATTTGGATCTGTACAGTAATCTTAATATGATGATTAAGATATAATTTTTTTTAAAAAAAAGATGATGATTATGATTTATTAATAAGTTATTTTATATAGCAAGAAATATATATATATAAACATACTTTTTCAAATATTTTTAATAATGGCCAACTTTATTAATAGAGTCTAAGAAAACTTTTCTTAGGGAGACCCCAAATATATTCATCAAATCCTTTTTTTTTTTTTACAAATTGATAACAATCATTTCTTGTAGATCTTTATAATAGATGCTATACTTGAACAACGTTTGCATAAATAAGGACAACGAGAATCTTAAGAAAACATAGTCAATGAAAAATAATTTGGTCGCTTTTAATTTTCTAATTTAGAATTCAGTTGCTTTTACGTAAACAATCATTCTGTATGAATGGTCAAGGCGGAATTTTCTCAAGATTAATGGACCTTGAAGTTTCTTCGTTAATAGAATCTTAATTGCATGGTTTTATTATTTAAGTTTTTATTTGTTATACATGCTGTTGAGTCCATTATCTATAACACTTTACTAGCTCGCACATAGCTTAACTTATAAAAGAACTTAGCTTATAATTTGAATTCAATTTGTAAGGTGATCAGACCCACTAACCCATATGATTATCACAAATGAGTCGTAGGTTTCACAGGGAGGTGGGCATGGATTAAAATTTGAATTCTATTAAAATTTTAATTGATTAATTATTATTCTATATAAAGAAAAATTTCTCATAAATGAAGAAATTACGCTTAAATATTTTTTTATATTTGAAATAGATTAGAATTCTTAATTAAATCAAGTTTAATTAAATGCTTGTACTAATTCATACTTTGATATGGATTAGAATTCTTACACTACAAATAAGCAAGCAACTTTGCTCATAAATCATTCTATTCTCATACATAATATTCTATCACATTAAATTCCTTTGAGTATTCTGTAAGGGAATCCTAATATCCTCTTGCTTACCTTAGAAACACTCCTCATACACCATCACCTGTCTTTTGATCAAACACTGACTTGAGTATTAGAGTAATTTTTTTTTTCAGAAGCACGGTGATGTTCGCATGAATCTAAAGAGTCTTCAAGGGTAGATGGAGGACAAAAGTATTCTCATAAATCCCAAGAAAGTTCAAGGAAACAAAAGTAACTTTACGAGGTTCCAAAACCCAGGAACTTCAATGGCGCTGTTTGTGGGAACGTCTTAGAAAAAGAAAAAGACATTTTCAGTTCAAATAAAATATGAAATCATGACAAACCATTTGAACTCTCTTAATTTTGATCTAAACAACATTAAGAACGAAGACCCTTTCACTTTTTGATTTAGCTGCCCTAGGGAATGACATTCCACTAGCGTGATGAACCCACTTTCGAATTTAATAAATCAAATAGAGGAGTATAGGAAGGGAAATTTGGAACTATGAGACAATGTAATGACATTACAAGGATACAAAGATCAAATCATTGATCTCGAAGACAATCCACCTTAGGATAATGGTTGTAAACAAACTTTGAAGATAATGGTTCTAGATAAAACTTGTGAAAAATATTATACTCAGGATAAAGTAAAGAACCTTACCCCTTATGCCATTAGAAAACTATACAGAGATAAAATAAAGGTTTATATCCTAAAAGAAGTAGGTGAATTATATGTGAAGATTCATAAGCCAAGAATCACTGAAGACACGATGGCTTTGGCAAAAAATACCAATAAAGATCCCTTTACTGACGCTATAAGAAAGACTGAGAAACCTAGTAAGTTCTACGTACCCAATTTCTACCAATTCAACAGAACCAATGATCTCGAAGATCATATATTTCACCTCAACTCTAAGATAATAATGCACGCGTACAATGAAACTTTGAATAGCATTACCTTCCCTTAAATCTAAAAGGTTCGATGGAGGTTGGATTATGGGAACTTAAAAGGAAATCATTATCATCTTTTGAAGAACTGACAGTAAAGTTCATTGCTCAATACATCTAGAACCGAAAGAAGAATAAAACAGTCTCAGACCTTTTACTCATAGAATAGGGAGATTACGAATCGATTTTAATCTTTCTCAATCAATTCAGCCGTAAACGTAATGAGCTTAGGAACTATAATACCAAGATAACCACCCATGCTTAGAAAAGAAGTCAAGACTATCACCTTTTATTATCATTACCAAGTGCAATAAAACTTTACTTTCTTTGAAATGATCAACTAGAATTCATAATAATAGATTAGAGAGGAAAAAGACGAAGCCATGACAAAGAAAGAGGATTTTATGATCACGATAGAGAGGAAACGTAGCTTTTCCCAATGAGAAGGATTTAAGAAGCAACCAAGAGCAAATGAATATTAGAAAACACTTTCTAGTCAGAAGGATGAGAGTGAAGGCAAACGACAAAGCTAATTTAGTCTGTTATCCTAATTAGTACACTAGTAGAAAATATTTGGGTGAAATGCAAGCATTCTAGAATCTTTAGAAAACTAAGACTAGCCTTAACACCTAAAGATTAACAAGACCAGATTAAACATTGTAAATTCTATAGTGAACATGAACATGGCATCAGCACACGCAAATCCCTAAGAGGCTAAATAAATGCCCTTACAAGGAATGGATACTTAGCCAAGTTTCGGCTAGAAAGTGGAAAAATAAAAAAGACTATAGCAATAGATCCAGAAAAAGACCCCAAAACAACTAAAAGGGAAGTCACGACTTTATAATCATATCCAAGTTGAAGAGGTTTATGTTTAACATTTCTTTTAAGTCATTTTTACTATTTAAAGGGATAACACTTTGTTCAGTTCACTTCTCTATATTATTTCATTCAAAGAAGTAAAAAGACTTCTTGGAAGGTTCATGTCCCCATCGGCTTCCCTTCTCGAAAACATAATATACTTTATTTTAAGGGTCGTAAGACATATGTCATCCTTCGAAGCACAAAAAATCTTCTTAAAAAGGTTGTGTGCCTACCGACCACTCTTCTTGGAAGCACAAAACACTTCCTTCTAAGGGTCATGCGATATAGGATGCCTTTAAAAGCACAAAAAGTCTATTTGGAAGGGTCATATGCCCACCGGGAACCCTTTCTAAAACGCACAAAATACTTCTTTCTAAGGGTTGTATACTATAGTCCACCATTAAAGCCTAAAAAGTCTACTTGGAAGGATCATGCACCCACCAACCTGAAAGGGGTAAGGAGTAATATGCAAAATCTGAAACACAATTGCATAACAAAAGCTAAATATGTTCATAACTTTTTGCATAATACAACCCAAGCAAAATTCTTCCAAGCATGTTCTTCTAACATGTATTACATAAAATGTAATATAAAATCAAATATAAATTGAATGTGAAAGACATACCTTAGCGTAATCTTTGGTTATATATTTTTTTATCACCAAAAGTGGACCTTACAAAATAAGTATCCCTTGAACAATTTTAGGCCAAAAAATGGAGGTAGGATTTTTGGCTTTAGAAAATTGATAGCAATATCAAATTTGTGTTATTATTGTTTGCTTAACTCTAAAGCACATTTGAATCTATCATTGTTTAATGCCTTTTTCCAAGGCTAAAACTAAAACTTTCATCAACCTCTCATTTTAGCCAACAACAAACCCATGTACGTGAAAACAATTTTGCATAACACTTACACATGAAATGAGATAAGATGACATTAAGGGACAACTGTAGCATTTAATAAAGCCATAAAATTGCATACTTTATTTGTTATTAAAAGCTTAGGAAATTAAGCATGCATGTGTGACAAGTGTTGCATGTTGCCTATGAGTAACAAGTGTTATCATGTTGCCTAAAAATTTAGCATGCATGAGTGACAAGTGTTACACGTGACTTAAGCCACTTATCAAGTACTTTACTTGGTCAGGACATGTGTCGAGTTCTAATGCATAGAATTCGACATATGTTGTTCCTAATATGGTAAAATTGAATCCCGTTTACTTAAAAATATTTTAGATCGAACTCTTTGACCCTAAAACCTTTTAGTCAAAATAATATTACCTTATAATTATTATTTGTACAAATCTAATTAGTCATCAAATGACTAATTGCAACCTTAGTGCTCAATGAATACACTTCATATTGTGATACTCTCTAGGTTCACACTCGCTTGTCATATGAAAATTATTCATAAGTCTGTGAACTATGCCTACCTACATATCACGGTCAATACAAAATAGTGTGTTAAACTATACAAGTCGAGGTCATGCATATTTGTATAATCCTTCAATCACTTATTAATATAGGTTTATTAGGTATGATATTTCAATCTCTCAAACTTAATATTTGTTTGTTTAATTTAATATTATTTGGCTTTCATGTGATTTACTATTATTTTATAGGTTTTGATTCAATTGAGCAAATAAAAATTGCTACAATAAAAACATAAATAATGTATGTGAATAGTGCTATGAATAGTGCCACACTACAAACCATAAGTTAGTGTTCCTAGTGCCGAAGCACCAAAATTTGAGTGTCACGATGCTCAAGCCTAGAAGTTAAACACCAGGGCACCCAAAATTTAGCACTGCAGATATGATAAAAAGGAAATCCTAAATTACCTTGGACACGAAATTTGCTCTAATTTATAACGACAAAACCTATAAATAAAAGATTTTTGAAGCTAATAATATAGACAACAAGAGAAAGCATAAAAGACAATACGTTTTAGGGAGTATAGATCATGATTTAAAGATTAAAGAAGGAATTCAATGGTAATTTGGAGAGAGAAAGTGCTAAATTAAGACATTGATATGAATTTTCCTCTTCTCTTATTTTTATAAACTCAATAATATAATTGTTCAATTATTCTATGCTCAATGCCTTCTAGTTACTTGATTACTAATTAGATTATTGTGAAAATCCAAATGAACTTGACGAAAGAATTTAGGTGTTTTCCTTGAATAATTTGATATATGATCATAACATAATAGTTATGAGTTTCATGTGAGATAGATATATACCTACATAGAATATATGGTGTTAACAGATCAGTTCTTAATGAATCTTATTCTTTCTGTACCATAGACATATAGGTTCTTATTAGGGTAAAGTATAGTCATTCGACCATCAAATAGGCTTGTGATAATATTAGGAATCTAGCCAATAATTCATATTAAATGACTAACTTAAGAACAAATTGATTGGTTCAAGTAAAATATTGAGGAATAGTTATAATCCTAGGTTTTATCTATTATTGGTGATTATATCTTGGTATCTTTAGTCTTTTTTATCTTGTTAGTTTTTTGTTATTTGGTATGGATTACTATCTTTTTATTTTCATTCTTTTAAATGAATGTAAGAAGACATAATTTTGATACTTAGCATAGATTTATACTGTTATGTCTCTATCTGCTCAACCATGAACTTATCCTTTAATTTATATTTTGACAAATAGCATACACAAACTCTTTTGTAGTATTGTTTTATCTTACGAAAACTATTTCCAATGGATGTGTTTCTAGCCAAAAGACTTCTTAAAATAAAATCTCGAAGCATCAGAATATACATCACAATAATATGAGTTGACGAATCCTATATCTATGTACACTGGCCTTTATAAGCATCGGACCATACCCAATGAAAACTAAAAGTTATACCATGAAAGTTCTTTAACATGTGTGGAATCTAATTATGGTAGATCACTCATAAGACCACAATAGTGCTCAAGTCTAAAGAACAAGAATACTACTTAACTAAAGAAGACTATCCATTAACGACTATATAGAATATCTATTTGATGTGTCCATAAGTCTGTTCAATGTCCAATCCTTACTTAACATTCATAGGCCTATGCAAGCTTCCTCTAAACTTATGGTTCGCTAAGACTAACTGTCTAAATAATCTAGATACAGACATATGTTGGTCTTTCTAATTTACCAATCGACCTGTGTCAGTAAGCCAATGACCAAGAACCATTTACTAAAATATACTGCATAGTAATATTTATTAACGCTATTTGTAACTTCTTGTAACTATGTCACTAAAATAAATATTCTTGAGTATTTGTCCTAATTCATACAATTCTCAACCTTTAAAAATACTGACTCTTAGTTCTAATCTTAAAACCATTTGATTTACAATATGTGAAAAAGAACAAGATCAATACAGTATGATTAATAATGATTTATGAAAATGAATATTGTATAAATGTTAAATATATATATATAAATAGAATGACACTTAAGTACAAAATCAATCTAACAACTCTTATTTACATTAGTGCCATTCTCAATGATATTTAATATCTATAAACTCTACGTATTTCACATTCAGAATGATATCTAATACCCATGGACTCTATGTGTTTTATATTCATAATGATATTCAAAGATTAGATTGCTCATTTTCAATTTCATTTTTAAACATCTTCATTTTTTAAAGAGCAAATTAGTTTTTCAAATTTTAATAAATTATAAAATTATTAGTATATGTATGCCTTTATCTCAAAACTTTTATAATACTTCTAAACAATTTTATTAGTTGAATCAATTGGTACTTATATATATTATAACTTTTCTAATAACATAAAATAATCTATATAGAGAATACTGTAAATATATGTGAAAATACTAAAACATTTTAATTTATTAGTTAACAAGTAGATTTTTTTTTTTACCTCCGCCACCACTATTAATGTGAAGAAGAATTAAGTCTCTTAGAAGGAGACATGGGCAAATCACAGAGTTGAACCAGGTTTTTGATGACGGTCGTTGATGATAGTTGACTCAATTATTTACTTGCAAATTTCTACCAAGAAGCGCACCAACATGTCGGTAGGTGAACTTTTAGTCTCACAAAATGGAAGAGAAATGTAGATTTTTCTTTATTCATGCACGTGAAGATTCAGTTTCTAATATTTGTAACGACTTTCGATGTTCATCTTACGTAATGCTTTCTCACAAATTTTTTTTTATCACGTAATGTTACGGCTGCATAATAATATCAATGTATTTGGATCTGTACAGTAATCTTAATTTGATGATTAAGATTTATTAATAATTTGTTTTATATAGCAAGAAATATATATACATTTTCAAATGTTTTCAATAATGGCCAACTTTATCAATAGAGTAAAAGAAATACGAGACAACAGGTTATGAACCTAAACATAAATGATTCTAACATCAAGAAATAAAAACCTTTACTCAAGGAGACGCCAAATATCTTCATCAAATCCTTTTTTTTTTTTTGGCAAATTTATAATGAAGATCTAACAAAAATTGGTTGTTAATAAATTTGAAAAATATGAGCATGGGCAAGGGCCATAAGACCAACGGTTGGACAGTTAAGGACAACGAAAATCATAAGAAAACATAATCATTGAAAAATATTTTGGTCACATTTAATTTTCTAATTTAGAATTCAGTGGCTTCTACGTGAACACTCATTCTGAATAAATGGTCAGGGCGGCTTTTTTTTCAAAGTTAATGGACATATTCCCTAAAGTTTCTTAGTCAAGCAGAATCCTAATTGCATTGTTTTATTATTTATGTTTTAATTTCTTATACTCCACAAGACCTAACCAGCTGGCAACTTGTCCAACTTATGAGAGAACTTAGCTCATATTTTGAATTTAATTTGCCAAATAACTGGACTTGTTCATTCTAATCTAATTTTCTCATATTTCGAACCTCACGAATAGGTTAAAGGGCTTCATGAGAGGCTAGAATAGTTTAATTAAGTAATTATTATTCTACATGAAAAAAATTTTTTTACAAGTAGAGTAATTCTACTTAAATCCTTTTTTTATTTGAAACGAATTAAAATTCTTAATTAATTTGGCATTTAATTAAATGAATGTACTAATTTATACTTTGATACAGATTAGGATTCTTACACTATGCATAAGCATGCAACATTGCTCATTCATTACATTTTCATACTCAATAATCAATCACATTCAATTTCTTTGAGTATTCTTCGAGCATCCTAGATCATCTTAATATTCTCTTTCTTGCCTTAAAGACACTTCTCATACACCAACATCCATCTTTTCGATCAATCACTAACTTGAGCATCAAAGTGTTGTCTTTTGCCGAAGGACAATGTTGCTCCTACAAATTCAAAGAGTCTTTGAGGGCAAGGAGTAGGACGAAGGTGTTCTTGTAAATTCTAAGAAAGTTCAAGGATAAGAAGGTAGCTTTACAAGATTCTAAAATCCAAGAACTTCGGTAGTGCTGTCTATAGAAATGTCTCAGAAAAATAAGAAGACTTTTCCAGTTTAAACCGTACCTGAATTCACGACAAACCACTTGAATACTTGCTCTTTCGATCTAGATAATACTAAGAACAGAGGCTCTAGCGCTTTTGATTTAGTAGCTCTATAGAACGATGTTAGCACCAGTGTGATGAACTTACTATTGAATTTAATAAATCAAATAGAGGAGTATAGGAAAGAAAATCTAGAACTATGAGACAAAGTCATGACGTTAGAGGAGGAAGGAGATGAGATCAATGATCTCAAAGATGATTCGTCTTAGGATAACAGTTGTAAACAAACTTCAAAGGTAAGGTTATTGATAAAACTATTGTACAAAACTCTACCTAGAAAGGTAAAGGACCTTCCATAGAAACCATTAGGAAACTAGATGAAGATAATATAAAGGCTTACATCCTAAAAGAAATAGGTGAACTATATGCAAAGATGCACAAGTCGAGAAGCACTAAAAGACACAATGGCCCAAACGAATAAAGCCAATAAAGATCCCTTCACTAACGTTATAAAGAAAGTAGAGAATCCGAGTAAGTTCCATATACCTAATTTCCACCTATTTGATGGAATTGGAGATCCTGAAGAAGATATATTTTCACTTTAACTCAATGATGATAATCCAAGCGTATGATGAACCCTTAAAGTGCATTATGTTACCCTCAAGTCTAAAGGGTCTGGTGCGGGTTTGGTTCTAAGGCCTCAAAGAGAAATTAATATCATTTTTTTAGGAACTAATAGCCAATTCATTGCTCAATATCTATATAATCGAAAAAGAAGAAGACAACTATAAAATTTTTTCTCATGAAATAGATGGATAATGAATTGATTCAAAGTTTTCTCAACTGATTCAACTGTGAACTTAGTAAGCTTGGGAACTATGATATCGAGATAGCCACCCAACTTACAAAAAAATAAGTCAAGACGACCACACTCTATTTTCATTACCTAGTTTGAAAGTACTTTACTTCTTTTGAATTGACCAACCAGAAGTCAAAATAATGGATTAGAGATGAGGGAGATAAAATTGATGTGTATTGTCTAAAGCACAAGTATACTCCATCGTAACCAAGTAATAAAAGAACATGATAGTCAGATGTCAAACCCATAAGAATAATATCTACTTTTTACTAAGTACTAAAATTATGTCTTTCTAGTAATTATTCAAATATCAAAATTTAAGAATGAATTGAAAAAGTATAAAAGTAATATCACAATGCCAAGATTTTTAGGAAAATAATAATATAGAGAAAACTTATTAATACTATCCCTCAATATATTTTCTAATGATTAATCTCTTAATATTTAAATCCTTTAGTTCTTGTTATTGATCAAGACATGAACGTATTCACAAACCTCTCTCAAGGTCGAGCAAGTTATCCTAATTTACCAAATACTTATATTTCTATAGTATTTGTAATAATTTAAGATTCATTAAGAACAAGTCTTATTGATTATACATGCTAATTAGGTATATTTATATCCTAAATTGGAACTTGCAAATGGTACTCTACAATCATGCATCAAATTATATAGGTCTAAATACAATGATGCCTCTCTCGAGTTTATTAAAGTATTACCAAAACAATCACAATATTGGATAGATAAAATGAAGCATTAAGAACAAATATTTTGAATAACAAGGAACTAAGTTTATTAAATATTAAAAAAAATTAGCAATTTAGCATATATATTAAGTTCAAGTATTAACCGTAGAAAGAAAATTATTTCATAGTTACAAGAGAATTAAGGCTAAAATATAAATAAAATATGATACAATCAATAGCAAACTGATATAAATATCGGATTGCAATTGATTAAATTGCGAAAGAATCTCTTTCAATTTCTCTCTATAGTCGCTTCAATTATGCTCAAATTACTCTCTAAAGCTTGTGCTGTGTATTTCTTGAGTATCTTAGTTCTCTATAGGCTGGAATGAGTCGCTTTTATATAGGGTTTGATTTGGAGCTTTTAGTGTTAATTATCGACTATTAAGGAAACGTTTGATTTAGGGGGAAATTCTTCATCGCTGTAGTGCTACGTCTTTAAACCTTTATCACTCTAGTAGCGTATAGTTATAACTAGGACACTAGATTTTTGCTGGGGTTAAAACAAACTAGCGCTAGGGTAAAATTTTGTGACTAAATCATGTCTTATTTTGGTCTTTCATATTCAGCTTCTGAAGTTGTAGCTGGACCAAAAAGCGTTCTACCGCTGGGGTGAAAATCAATAATTTTGAATTTGTTACATTTTGGTCCTTGTGTTTTGCTACTTTCTTCAACACTTGCATTCTTGTTACAGTTTTTATCTTTATTGGTCCAAACCCTATAAGTAAACAATAATAATGATAAGTAGTCATTCATCCTCATAAAAATATTAGAATCTCAAATCAAAATGGGGATAAAATATATAATAAATATGCCCCTATCAAAAACTATGATAAGGAAATAGGCTTTTGTGATCATGACACAAAAAGGAGTTCTTCCATATAAGAAGGATTTGGGAACCAATTAAGATTAAACAAATATTAAAAAACCCCTTCCAGTCAAAAGGATGAAAGAGTGCAAACAATAAAGATTATTTCAGTGTCTTATCCTAATCAATACATTAATAGAAAAGATTTGGTTGAAATATAAAAATTTTGTAATCTTTAAGAAACCAAGATCGGTTTCACCACTTAAATATCAACAATACTAGACTAGATATTACACATTCCATAATGAACACAAACACGACATCAGCACATGCAAATCACTAAGGGGTTAGATAAATACCCTCATAAAAAATGGATACTTAGTTAACTTTCCTAGAAAGTGAAAACCAAAAAAACTATAGCGATAGATCCTGAAAGAGACCCTAATATAACTAGGATAGAGGTCATGACTTTATAATCATAACCAAGTTAAAGAGGTTTTGTGTTTGAACATCTCTTCTAGGTAATTTTTTAATATTTAAATGGAGAACGCTTTGTTTAGTTCCCCCTGCTATACTATTTCATTCATAAAACATAAACACTTCTTGAAAGGGTCGTGTGTCCATCAACCACTCTTTCCATAAACATAACATACTTTCATGTAAGGGCCGTATGACATAGGTCACTCTTAAAGACACAGATGTCTTCTTGAACATGGTTGTATGCCCACCGACCATCCTCACGAAACAAACCTATCATAAATTTGTTACATAAAATATCACTATTTAGTGATAGAATTAGAAAAAATATTTTGTTTCACATAAAGAATCATATGATGTATTTTATTAATGTTATAAAATGATGACGTGTGGTTAAAATTCCATTACGTGAAACTTTTTGTCCATGTAGGATTTTTTGTTATCAAAACGGTATAATTTTGGTAGTTTTAATTGAAATGGTGTTGTTTTGGTAGTTTAGTTTGAAATGGCGTTGTTTTGGTGTTATAATTTTGGAGGAAAAAATTTCACCTTTTCTAAAAAAAATTATTCACTCCTTAAACGATATTGTTTTTCTTATTTTTTATAAAATAAAAAAATGCTATCACAAATTTATGACAAAAAGTTTAGTAGTTTTGTGATAGAATTAAAAAAAAAAATTTCACGTTACCTTTTTTTTTTTAATTCTATAACCAAAACTATGCCATTTCTATAATTTAAGTGAAACGATGTCATTTTAGTATTGTAATTTTGAAGGAAAAATCTAGCTTTTGTTTTTAAAAAAATTTTTCACACTTTAAACAGCATCGTTTTCTTATTAAAAAAAAGTATTATAAATACATGACAGAATGTATCATAGTTTTTTAATAGAATTAAGAAAAAATATTTTGTTTCCACTTTAGCTTTTGTATCTTTTTTATTATGTAACCAAAATGACGTCACTTCTATAGTGAAATGACGCCATTTTGGTGTTGTAATTTTGAAGGAAAAAATTCCACTTTTTTAAAAAGTTTATTCACACATTAAAAGGCATCATTTTCTATGGAAATAAAAAAAAAACAAAACTATCACTAATTTATGACAAAAAGTATCACGGTTTTGTGATAAAATTAAAAAATCTGTAATTAAATACAACAGAGAAAGTCTTACCCTAGAGGATTGTTTAACTACTTTAAGACTAAAGAAGTAAGAAATAAGAAGCGAGAAGAAAGACAATGGAAAAAATCTATTTACCTAACAAAGACTAGAGAAAAAACAAAATGTGGAATATAGAGGAAAGTTCAGGTCAAAGTTAATAACTTGTGGAAGAAAATATTTCTTTTGTGAAAAAAAGGGCACTTAAAAAGGAATTACTACAAAAGAACTAAGAAATTAAAAGAAAATGGCTCAGTTCACACTTTGAGTAGAAAAAAATCTAAAGGTTTAAGTCCTAGATTATGGATGTACTTAGCATATAAGTCATAACATTGACTAGTTTAATTCATATAAAAATATAAAAGGGTTAAGGTACGAATGGAGAATCATGCAAGATGATTGGGATAGGTATAATTTCCATACGATTGTATAATAGAATAATAAGGATCTTAAAGGATATGAGATATATTCTAAAATTGAATAAGAACCTAATATCTTTAGGACTTTTTGGATAAGTCAAGATACAGTTGTAAATTTGAAGATGGACAACTAAAGATTAACAAGGAATCTATGCTTATGCTGAAAGGTACCAAGTGAGCTAGTCTATATATTTTTTATAGGATCATGGTTACTACTCATGTAGGGTTCAATATGACTGAGTTGTGGCACATAAGGCTACCCACACAGGAAAATCAAGCTTACAGTAGCTAGAAAAAATAATATTACATTGGGAATGAAAAACAACGCAGGGTTAGCTTTAACACCAACAATTACAAGGCAGATTGAGTTTTAGAATACATCTATACTAACTTGTAGGGGGTGACAAATACAATAACACATGATGAAAAAGGAAATTGTTATCCTTGGTTGATGACTACTCAAGAGAGGACCATGTGAAAGTAAATGAGTCTAAGAGAACACAAAGTAAGGTAGAGTTACTAGCCCAAACGCCTTATAGGAATAAGATAAATGTTGAACTAAATGAGGATTCACAACTTAAAACTGATTTTGAACCAATTCATCAAAAGACTGTGGGCCAAAAGAAAGACCTAAGGCAAAGAACAAAGAAAGAAACCTGAGACAAAAGCCCAAGACAAAGGTCAAAATTGGAGGTCCAAGACATAGGTTTTAGATAAAAGTCCGAGACATAGATTTTAGATGGAAAGTCTAAGACGGAAGCCTGGGATCAAGGCCGAAGATAGAGATTGATATTAAAGGAGCTGGTTTCTAGTAGAAAAATAAAGCAGGAGGAATAAGTATTAGAAAGAATCCTGTTGGTTTAGGATCGAAAGTAAAATCCATGAACAAGTTTGAGGTATGTCTAAGGCTATCACATATAGATAAAGGGTAAGAAGCAACAAGTAAAGAATTACATAATAGATGTAATTACATTATAAGTAATTACATTTAATGAATTAATTTAGTATTTTAGCAATAAAAATTGTATGCTTTATTTATAGGTTACTAAATAGGAAATATAAATGTATAATAAGGAAAATAATATTTAATTATAATCATCCAAAGTTAGAAATTATTGATATAAAATGTTAAAAATTTGTAATGCCTTTTATTATAAAATTGTGACATCCAATATTTATAAATTTGTTTTGCTTTCTATTACAAAATTGTGACATCAAATATCACAATTGTGTTGGTTACCATCATAAAATTGTAACAATTAATTTTGCCATGTCATTAGTCTTGATTTTCCAAATCACTCGACTACCATACTTTAACTTTATATGTGACAATTGCCATGTTAGCAACCACATTGTATGACAACTCAAATTACCTAGTCATTGGCATGCCATGTTAGTTGCCACGTAGGATGATTTGTGGTATAAATTTTTTTGTCATTGATTAACCAAACATAATTTATTATAATAATGTGATATTTGCTTTCTGTCACATACTTATAAATGGACTTAAGGCGATAGAGTGACTCTATTATTAGAGCTAGTACTTACATGTCATTTTAATATTGTATGAATATTAATTATTTAATATTTATTGTTTTAATATTCATACAATAAATTTTTGAATAAATTGTTAATATTAAAAAATTATACGGTATCATGTTTGTAAAGCTATAGACATTATATGATCTGAAGGAGTTCAGATTTAGTCTAAAAAAGTTTAGATCAGCTCTAAGAGTTTATAGGTTATAATAATCAGTGAAATCTAAAATATTAGAACCTTGTCTATAATAAGACAAAAACTTAAGAATATACTTGCAATGACATAGTTGTAAATAGTTGCAATAGGTACTAAGAAATGTCATTATGCAAGTATGTTTTCAAACATTATGTTCCTAATCTATTTTTACCGATGCAAGTCTATCAGTTAGTTGCATAGTACAGATGGTTGTTTTTAGCTGACCATGAGCTTACTGAAAGCTTATATAGGCATACAGGTATTTAGTGAGGACTGAGTACTGAACTAACTCACGAAGACCTCCAATAAATGTCCTATGAAGCCATCAATGGTAGGTCTAAGTGTCATATTAGGCTTATGAGTGATCCGTCATACTTTGATTCCATCAATATCAGAGACCTTTCATAGTTTAACCGCTGCATATGGCTAGGTATGGTCCGATGCTCATAGAGTTTGATGTGCATAGATATGGGATCTGTCAGCTCATATGGGTAAGTTGCATATCTTGATACTTCGAGATTGTATTTCATGAAATCTAGTGGCCACAAATATAAAACTCTAAAAAAATATTTTTTATAGGGTTAAACAATATTGTAAAAATATTTGTGTATATTACTTATCAAAATACGAATCTGGAGATAAGTTCACAGATAAGCATATGGAGATTTAATGGTAGTTATCTATGTCTTCACTCATCTAAGATATAGATGATTCAGGGGTTATACGTGTTAGGGTTGGTGCTTACATGTCATCCCTGAATATACATATACTTGTGTATTTATACAAGTGTATATTTTTATTGAATCGCTAATACCCATTTATATTGTACTACACAATGTAACATTACAGACATTGTATGATCTGAAGGTAAACATATCAGATCTAAAAGAGTTTAGATAAGGGCTCATAGTTAGCCATGCTGAGAGATATAAATGCTAAATGTTAGCACAGTTAAGTGTTAGCGGGTTATAATACTCAACAGAACCAAGAATTGGAGTCTTGTCTATAATGGGACATAGACTTAGGAATATACCAGTAACTGCATAGTTGCAAGAGTTACAATCGGGTGCCAGAAAATGCTAGTTACGTAAGTATGTTCTCAAATAATTATCCCTGATCTATTTTTGCCGATACAGGTCTGTCGATGGATACCTTTATAGATAGATCAACATATGTTATATCTATAGGATATAGATGGTTATTTTTGGCCGACCGTGAGCTTGGAGCTCGTATTGACATATGGGTATCTAGTTAGGATTGGATATGGGACAGACTCATGAGGGCCTCTGATAGACATCCTATATAAGTCATCAACGGAGGGTCATTCTGAGTTAAGTAGTATACATGGTCCTTTGACCTGAGTGCCACGGTAGACTTGTAAGTGATCCACCATGCTTTTGTTTCACGCATGTCATAGACCTTTTATAGTGTGATCATTGGGTGTCACTGGGTTTGGTCAAATGCTTATAGAGTCTGGTGTGTACAGATATGGAATCCATCAGCTCGTATAAGGAGTTCGATATCAAGATGCTTTAAGACTGCATCTCAGAAAGTCTTATGGCCACAAGCATAAATCCTGGGAAAGAGTTCTGCCAGGGTAGAACAATATGGCAAAGAAGTTTGCACATATTGTTCAATGAGATGCAAGTCTGTAGATAAGACATAGATGAGCACTAGGGAATTTGACGGTGATAATCTATATCCCTGCACATCCTAGATAGCATGACGGAAGGAGTATACGTATGTATTAAAACCTCAACTTGTATGTTTCAACACGCTGATTTGTAATAACTGTGACATGTGCGTGGGGTATTACTCACGGACTCATGCAATAGTTTCATTTAACAAATCGGGCATAAGACCTAAGGAGTCCCGCGATATAGAGTGTACTCATTGTGCACTAGGGCTATGTGCTGGATTAAAGTGTTTAATCTAGCAATATTTAACACTACCATAGGAATGCGTACGTATATGTATTTAAGTGTTAAATACAATAATTAGCTAATAATTATTATTTATTAATTGTATTATGACACGTGGCATTTTGTGGACCCTCAGTTGAGTTTACCCAAGTGTGAAATTTGATGGACCCACTAGGTGGTATGCTTGGTAACTATTTATGAGGGGCAAAATGGTCATTTCACACTATGATTATTTAATTGTTAAATAATCATTCTCTCCCATTATATTATTTATTTTATATTATATATTATATTAATATTTTTATATATTAGATATATAATGAGAGAGATTGTGAATTCAGGGTGTGTGTGTTTGTTTGGCCTAGAAAAAGAAGAAATAGAGAAGGAGAAGAAGAAGAAAAAGAATTAGAAAAATAAAATTTTTTCAATTTTTTCTATAGTCTCTTAGAAGCAATTGAGAATTGCTTTAACTTCCATTTCTTATCCTTTTGGAGAAAATGGATAAAAACACACACTAGCCATTCTAGGTACACTAGCCATTTTAGGTTTTAAGAGTTAAATCAAGTGTTGGATATAAGACTGCTATTCTAGCTCGCTAAGCTCACCAAGTTGGTGACTAGAACTATACACGAGTTGGTCTCCATGCAAACTCTGAGGAAATACGTGTATAACGTTACAAGTTTAGATGAGTTCTCAAACCTTCTTATATATTAATATGATTAATATATATATTTATTGTATTTATTATATAATTCACGCTTCTACTGCGTAAAAATTTGTATATGATACGTGTTTAGACAATAGACATATTTGTACATGCATACGCCATGTATATTAGATTCCCCCGACAACAATACAAATATGTTATGACCTCAACTTATATGGTCTAACGCAATGATTTATAATATCTATGACATGTGCATAGGGCATCGATCACGAACTCATAGAACAGTTCCATTTAAGAAATCCATTACTACAAAAATGACATTCATTAATGCTAAGTTAGCGTTAGTAAAGGGTTTCACTGACACCATTTCATAGCATCAATGTTGTTCGACTTAGAAATTTACTGATACTATATATGGTGTCAGTGAATTATTGATACCATCGTATTAGTAAATCACTAGTACCATGGTATAAGTGATTCTCTTATACCACTGTATCAATGAATTACTAATACCGTGGTATCAATGAATTATTGATACTATGGTATTAGTAAATCTTTGACACTGTGATATCAGTAAATTATTTATACTAAGATATCAAAGAATTACTGACATTGTGGTATCAAAGATTTTGTATTTAGTTTAAAATAATTTTTTAATAATTTCAAATTAGAATTATTAGAATACAATTTGAGTTTATTTATAAACTACAATTCCACACATACAACACTCATTGATTTAAGTTAAACTAATGTTATTGCAAAGAAACTAATGAAACAATAGATAATAACAAAAAATTACAAAATAAAAACCTTTGAAGAATTATTATTGTAGATAGTGAGTGATTTTAGAAGAATTATCTATTAAATAATTTCCTATGCAAAGCAAATATTTTCTAGCCTATAACCATAGGTCATATTTTGAAATTATTATGTACTGATCTAGAATAATTGAGCCTACAATCTATATATGGTTTGAAAGCATTATATTTCTAGTTTCAGTATAATTTTGCAGAAGTGAATTTGGAATATCCTACAAAAAGTTATTCAGAAATACTACAAGAAGGTCAAAAGTAGTTTGAACCTACCGACGTAAGTATAAGAGCCGAGACTTTCCAAATTTTTGACTTCTCTGTGATAAGATTATATAGTTAAATGATATACCATTAGAAATCTATTTCAGTTAGAAATATAATGCAATTTATAGTACTCAATTTAGAGTTTAGTAGAGAAAGTTATAGCTTCATGAATGTTAAAAGGTCAGAAGGTACTTGAGCCTATATCATCATTAAGCTTTTTTATGGTTCAAATTAAAAGGCATGATTTTTATAAGATAAAATATGTCCCTGCATCATCATAGTTTACTACTTGTGAATTATTCATCAAACCAGCCACACATTAACCATAAACTAGCAACATATTTTCCACAACCTAGTAACTCTCTCAGTGTTTTTATTAAACATGTGGTGTATAGAAAAAGTTTCATGAATCAAAACTTAATTTATCAACCAAAATTTTCACCAAATCACATACATTGAAAATAAAACAATAAAATTACAAATACCAATCAAATTATATGAAGAAGATTTGCTAGTAATTGTTGATAGAACTAGATACATTAAATGAATAACCTCATGCATATTATTATTTAGCTCAATGAACTTTCTTGAGTTAAACCAAAAAAATATAACTCACCAGCCCTGACTTGACAATAAATGCTTTAATAATATGTTGTAACCCTAAATTAATCCAAGGAACTAAACTTGCAATCAGTGAAAAGCTAAGTGCTTTTCAATAACTCACTAGCCTAACCATAGAAGAGATAAGGAACTTGACCCAGTCTAGTGGAGTTAATCCTAGATTTTCTTTTCAAGTTGTAAAAGGCAAGGTGTTAAAAAGATAAAGCCATTATACCAGGTCCTATTCTTTACAAACTTATTGAGAAAAAAAGAATCTAAATAAGAGTAATAAATCAAAGAGAGAGGCGGCCAAAACTAATAACTTACAAGAACTATATCATATTAGCCATTGGAATTCTAAAATTTTTCACATATATTCCTCATTTTGTTTTTAATTGCGTACTTGCTCGCTTGCATGCACACCCTCATTATCGCATCTAGAAGAATGAAAAGAGAACAACATAACAACCATTTATTTACATAACAACCAGCTATTTTATAATAAAAGCTACATAGATAAACATCATTGATTATCATTAATAAGAAATGATATCATAAATAAGTTTAATGAGAGAATAAGAGAAAATCAATGCTTTGCCTTAGGACATTTTAGTGAAAGAAATACAATAAAATAAAAGTATTATAGTAATAACTGGAGCCTAGCAGTAGTAAAGAATTGCATCCATTGTTCATAACTAGTGTAAATTTATCACCAATAATATGAATTTAGGAAAAACTAATAATCATCATTCATTACTTATATAATGAACTTTATATAGCACTAGTATTTGATTAGAAAAGAGCTAAAGAACATAATTTCACATGTAACTTGGACAAAGATTTCACACTCTATTTCCTTGTAACATTGTTGCCTAGAAAAAAAAAAGAAAATATTAGCATTAAGAAGAATTTCTAGAAATGGCAGCAACAGTAATAAAGATAAATTCTCATCAATTTCAGCAATCAAACATCTAACACAATTGATAAAACATTGTAACCATTCATAATCGAAATAAACAAAGCACAATATAACAGAATTTTCCCTATTTTATATCATATTATATTTAATATTATATTGGCCTAAGATCATGAAATTACATCTTCATTAATATAAATTCATATACATATAGTGGGTATGGTTACTCCAATAAGATGAGTTGAAACTTACTTTACAGCATTGGTGATTACATCAAATGGGTCCGAACGAGATGCCACAAAAACCAAAAGGCTCCCTTTAATTTATTGGACAACAATTCCAAAAATTTAGGAACAACAATAAATGCCCTCAAGGTCTGGAATTCAGTCCACAACCTTTGCAATAAATACAAAATTGTTTCTAATGCTTTGCATTGCAAAGCTATTAGACATCATCCTTGATGCCTTCAAGTATTATTTAATCCATAGTAGTCCCTCAAAACACTATCATTTCAAGGAAGTTTGTTTTTTTTTTCTTTTTCACCCTAAAATAATGCCTTCAACATTTATTTTTAAATTTTTTCTCAATAATTAATTTATATTGAGGCCCAAGCTAAGTGCTTTTTGTTGAAGCAGAAGCACATAAACAAGCAATATAACCCAAACAATATAATACAAAATAAGTAATTAAGAAACTAAAGAGAGAAAAGTAGAAGAAGAATACACAGAATTTACGTAGTTCGGCAACTTGCCTACGTCTATGGAGGATCAAGATCACTCACTTCTATTATTGAATCTTAAGACACTTATAAAGTAAGCCAGTATCTAGCTCCTATCACCACGGTGCTGAGGCACCTCATCTGGGCGTTGCAGAGCTAGTCACCTAGCACTGCGGCTCTCAGGTTCTAACTTGGGAGCCACGACGCCTATACCTGGGCACCAACTCTTGCATCTTTTACCTCATTTCGCATTCATCTTTGATCTTCGCGTACCCAATGTACTTCACTTGTTCTCCAAATCATTTTTTGATGATTCTTAATCAATATTCTCGCAAATCCACTCCTCGATTTAATATCGTCTATATAGTAACTCGATCTCTCATCTTCGTATCTTTAATTACCCTCAGAAAAGTAATTACTCTGGTTAATTCATTGTATAAGATGAACTTAACCGAGGGTAATGGCTTAGCTTAGTCAACATGTCAGTAGGGTTTTTAGACGACGCTATCTTTGTTAGTCTAACTTCACCACTTTAGACAATCTCTCAAATGTAATAGAGCCTCACATTAATGTGTTTAGACCTCTCATGGAACACTTGATGCTTGCTTAAGTGTATGGCACTCTGACTATTACAATATACACTAATGTTCACATCTTTAGTAGCCATTACCTCTACGCATATGCCTTTCAACCACATGACCTACTTAATAGCTTTACCAATAGCTATGCACTCCGCCTTTGTTGTAGATAATGCAACCACTTGTTGTAGAAATGATTGTTGGGAGTTGTACATTCATGGGTGTTTGCATGTGGGTTTTATGTTTAATCACAATTTATACATATCTCATACATATAATGAAGCAGCGAAAGCTTAAATCATTGCTGTAAACACAATCACAATATATTAATCAGAAACGAAATTGAGAAATAACCCTTGAAGCCTTTGGTTGGAGATTGTTGAAGTCCACCAAAACGTTGTCTTTGATCAATTCTAGTAATCAACAATGGTGGGTTTGATTATCTAGAATGACAGCTTTTGATCCAGCACTTGTTTAACTACTTAAACTTGTGTTCTTGATTTTTTCTTTTTGATTAACACTTAATCAATTAATCAAAAACCTATTTTGTTAAATTAGTTTTAAGCCTTAAAAGAAAATAATGAATTCAACTCTTGAATCCATTAATTAGAAGACAATTTCTCTTTTCTCTCATTGTTAAATGGCTGACCTAATTTTGCAAAATCAAATTAACAAAAACCTTATGAATTTAATTTACATTTGTTTTATTTATACAAATGAATTTAATTTCATTTTATAACACTTAATTTCACTTAATTTCAATATGAATTTAATCTAACCTAATCATAGTTAACTCTTAACTTTAGTTAGGTTAAACTAACATTAAAATATTCTAACTATAGTTAACACTTAACTCTAGTTAATTAAAAGAATATTTAATTATTTTAATCATAGTTAACTAACTTAACCATGGTTAGGTTAACTTTTACTTAACCATTAAGTATAGTTAATCTAACTTAACTAAATGGTTAACTCTTAACCTTAGTTAAACTTAATTTATTTATTCAACAATTAAATAAATAAATATTTATTTGAATTATTTAACGATTAAATAATTATCAAGTGAAATTATAATTATGTCCTTACTCGGTTACCAAGTTAACCTAAAGTGGGTCCCACCATCTGACCATATTCTTTAGTTAACGTAACCTTAGTAAATTGCTGGATTTTACTGTATTAAACTATTTAATACGATACGCTGCCCAAGTGCTCAAAGAGTACATTTCATATTTGGACTCCCTAGGTCCACGCCCGATTCGTCAAATGAAACTATTTCACAAGTCCGTGAATGATGCCCCACGCACACGTTATGGATATTACAAATCAGCGCATCAGACCATACATGCTGAGGTTACTCCATATTCGTATAATCCTTCCGTCATTATATCCAGGATGAACGGGATATAGATCATTACCGTCAAATCCCGATAATTTCATCCATCACTTTATTATCTTCAGATTCGTATCTTTATGAACAATTTACGCAAACACTTTTGCTATAATGTTCGAACCTGGAGGAAACTCCTTTCCCAAGTTGATTGCTTACGGCCATAAGACTTTAGAAGATACAATCTCGAAGTTCGGATATACAACCCATCTATGTGAGCTGGCGGATCCCATATCTACGCACACCGAACTCCATGAGCATCGGACCATACCCAGCGACACGTAGCGGTCAGACCATGAAAGGTCTCTGACATACGTGGAACCAAAGTATGATGGATCTCCCACAAGTTCACCGTGGCGCTCAGGTCGAAGGACCACAAATACTACACAACTCGAGAGGACCTTCCTTTGACGGTTTCATAGGATATCTATTGGGGTTCTCTTGAGTCTGTTCAGTATCCAGTCCTAACTGAATACCTGTATGTCTATATGAACTTCAACCAAGCTCATGGTTAACTAAGAATAACCATTTGTCCAATACAGCTATAGACATACACTAATCTATGTGTTTCACCGATAGACCCTCATTAGTAAACGTAGATCAGGAACTCTTTATTTGAGAAGATACTTCCATAATGACATTTCTTAGTCTCTATTGCAACTCTTTGCAATTTTGTCATTACTAGTAGATTCTCAGGTCTTTGTTACATTATAGATTAGGTTCTAACTTTTTAGATCTCGCTGGGTATTATAACCTGCTAACACTTAGCATTTATAACTATCAGCTTTGCTAACTCTTAGCCATGGTTTAAACTTTTTTAAACCAGATATGAACTCATTCAGATCATATCATTTTTTTATAATGTTACAAGCTTAATTACCATTTAATAAAAGTTATCAGCGATTTAATAAAATATGCATTGTATAAATATTACAAACTAAATATTCATACAAACTGGGATGGCGCGTAAGCACATACCCTAACAATGATCTCCAACATACACTACACTCAAACATTTTAAATACATAACCTGTCAACAATCTTCTCTTGTCTATATCACTTACATAATCTGAGTCTACATACCATCTTACCATTTCACTATTGTCCTCATCCCTCTTATACATCAACCTGTGATTTAATGTCCTCTTGAGATATCTCAAAATCTACTTCACTGCAAACCAGTGATCCTTACCCAGATTTTCCATATATCTACTCACCACACTTACAGCCTGTGCTATGTCTGGTATTGTGCAAACCATTGCATATATGATGCTCCCCACAATGCTTGCACGCTTTACTTTTGTCATACACGTGTATAGTAATGTGTATGTTTGAAGGAAAAAAAAAAAGAGAGAGATAAGAAATTGAAGCGGTGGCCGTGTTATATATATATGTAATAGTTTTGTTTTTTTTCGATTAAGAAGAATGATTTGAAACAGAAGAGGAAACAAAGCAATTAGAAATAGGAAAAGAAGAAGCAAAAGAAAATCGGAAGAGAAAGCCGAACAGAAGAAAGAAAAGAAAAGAAAGAAAAGAAAGAAGAAAGAAAAGAAGAAAAGAAGAAAGGAAAGGAAAAAGAAAAAGAAAGGGAAAGGAAGAAAAAAAAAAGAAAAGAAGAGAGAAACCGAGAAGAAAGAAGAAGAAAGAAAAAAAAAAAGAGAAGAAGAAAAAAGGAGAAGAAAAAATAGGAAAATTTTAGGAAATTAGTTTGGGTAGTCAGATTTATACCCAGTGGTTTAGCGGGTAATAGTTTTACGATATTAAAATATTTAGATTTCATATTTATAATACATATCGGTACTAATGATGTATTTTTACACCCTATGATATAGGAGGTGTGCCGATAGCGAGTAGATCTCAGAATCCAGACCCAGCTCAGAATTAGCGCACTTTTGTGAGTGGATAACTATATATATTTTTTATATGTTTTTAATACAGTCAATTATGATTAAATTACGAGTTATTAGATTTAATTATGATTTATTTTAGACAGAAAAATATTTATACTATTTAGTATATTCGTAAATATTTTAGAATTTATTATAGTACAATTTATAATTATGTTCAGTACATAAATAATTATTTCAGAATAATTATGGTCATGTTATTATATTGTAGTAGTTTTTGAACCACCATATGAGTACCATTCCCTTTAGTGTAGTTGCTCTGCGCATGCATTAGACCAGTTTAGTTTGCTCTGCCCGAGCGATTTAACATTCCGCTGGGTTAGACCAGCTTAGATCCCCCACTCTGCCTGTGCGTGAGTTACTCCGCCAGGTTAGACTAGATTTTCCCCGGGTACAAGTTTGGTGTGATTTTCAGTATATATGTAGTACATGTTTCCAGAGCTATGTTACATATATTCAGCTTGATAATAGATTTCATGATAGTTTGCGCTTTCAGATTTTCAGATCCCAGTATTATGTCATGATTTTAATTTCAGCACAGATTTTATGACAGTTCATACTTTCAGTACAAGTTTATTGACTGCTCAGTATATAGTTTCTTGATTATTTTATCATACAAATTTATACGTGTACAATACATATAAAGTATATGATATTTTCAAATTATGTCAACTCACTGAGCCACAAGCTCACCCTTTTTCCTATTTTCCCTATTTTTTTTCTAGGTTGACACAACGATTTGTGCAGTGTGATGCAGTCATCACATTTTGAGGTTGGCCAACGTGCATAGCTGCATAAGTGTCTCAGTCTGTGTATTTGTATATGTTTTGTATATTGGAGCACATGTGTACACTTTTTGTAGAGGCAGGTAGCGTCATTGTATCATATGTATGAGTAAAGAGTATGTTAGTCACATGTCATCGCAGGATCTGCCTCGATTCGCAAGGAGGGCTCGGGTCGGGTCTTGTCAGTTTAGTATCAGAGCATGGTTTTAGATTCTGTAGACTAATACATGATACATGCATATTAGAGATGTTATTAATGAATTATTGTATTTTATAGATTTTCATTATGCGTCCACGTGGCCGACCTCGCACGAAACTTGTTGCTGAACTAGGAGCTCCCTTAGTACCAGATAGGAGGGAGGAACCTATTAGAGAGGAAGTAGCTGAGTCAGTTCCCCTTGTACCCATACCACAGACTTAGCCTAATCCTATTGTAGAGGAGATACACCCTTAGCCAGTGCCACAACCTGTGATACAGCCTGCACAGGGACAGCCTGATAGACCTGCCTTAGAGCAATCCATAGATAGACTGGCTCAGTTAGTTACAGTTGCAGTAGAGAGACAAACACAAGGACCACCCAAGAGAGAGAACACAATAGAGCGTGTTCGTAGTTTGGGTGTAGAGAATTTTTCAGGCACTACAGAGCCAGCTGATGCAGAGTCATAGTTGACTAGAGTAGAACGGATATTTAATGTTATGAGATGTACTAATGATGAGATGGTTTCCTTTGCTACATTTTTACTTGAGGGTGGGGCATACCACTGGTGGAGATCAGTATCACGTAGATATGGAGGGGTGATTAGTTGGGCTGATTTTTGTAAAGAATTTAATGTTAAATTCTTTCCTATGATTTACCAAGATATCCAGGCTAGTAAGTTCTTTGAGCTAGAACAGGGACTGATGACAGTGGAGGAGTATGAGAATCGTTTTATAGAGTTATCGAGGTTTGCTTCTTATGCAATACAGAATGAGAAGGATAAATGTAAGAGATTTGAACAGGGCCTTAGAGGCAATATCAGGACAAAAATTACAGCTATGGGGCACAGTGATTTCAGTGAGTTAGTAGGGGCTGCAATGAGAGTTGAGAGAAGCCTAGTAGAGGCACGCAGAGCTCAGTCATTCAAGTAGAGACCAGGCTATGGTTGGTCAGTTGGTGGATCAAGTAGCAGTAGAGCACTTAAAGGAGACACATCTCATATAGGGTATTCTGGTAGACAACGGTATGGTCAGAGCCCTATACTATCAGGAGGACAGAGATAAAGTTCTAGTCAGAGTATTGTGCCTCCATCTGTTGGAAGCAATATAGGGAGTCAGAGGCCCCGAGGAGGTAGCCAGTTAAGAACTAGTGCTAGCATGAGAAGGTACCCTCAGTGTTCCATTTGTGGGAGAAGTTATGAGGGACAATGTTTGAGAGGTTTTAGAGGTTGCTACCATTGCGGACAAGCTGGACATTTGAGGAGAGATTGCCCTCATCTTTTTCGGAGTAGCATCTTAGTACAGAGTACAGCTTCTCAAGGTTTTCAAGGTGGCAGTGGTGATATTCGGAGACATGAAAGATCTCAGACAGGAGAGCCTATCTCTAGTACTGGTGTACAACCTAGAGCTTTAGGAGCTAATAGAGATCCACAGAAGGGTCAGCCAGGTCAACCTCGTAGCCAGGCACGTGTATTTGCTTTGACTCAGCAAGAGGCACAGGTTACCCTAGATATTGTTACAGGTATGCTGACTATTTTTGGCTGAGCGGCCCATATTTTAATTGATCCGGGCTCTACGCATTCTTTTATTTCCCGTATCTTTGTTGTGCATGCGGATAGAGTGTTAGAACCCTTAGATTGTAGTTTGGTGGTAGCCACACTGGTTGGAGAATCATTATTGGCTGAGAGTGTATTTCAGAGTTGTGTTATCAAAGTGGATAGTAGTGAGATGGTAGTAGATTTAATTCCTCTTGCTATACATGATTTTGATGCAATACTTGGGATGGACTGGTTAGCTAATCACCATGCTACTGTAGACTGTTTTCGAAAGGAAGTTATATTCAAAAGACACGGAGAGCCTGATATTATTTTTTGTGGAGAGCGACGAGTTCTTCCATCAGATGTTATATCTGCTATGACAGCTAAACGGTTGCTCAGAAAATGATGTTCAGCTTATTTGGCACATGTTATTGATACCAGAGTCAATAGAGTTACATTAGAGGATATTCCAGTGGTAAGAGATTTTTCAGATGTATTTCCTGAAGATCTTTCAGGCTTACCACTAGGTAGAGAGATTGATTTTGGTATCGATTTGGTTCCAGACATAACTTCTATCTCCAAAGCACCATACAGAATGGCTCCTTCAGAGTTAAAAGAATTGAAGACTCAGTTACAAGAATTAGTAGATAAGGGTTTCATCAGACCTAGTGTATCACCACGGGGAGCACCAGTATTGTTTGTTAAAAAGAAGTATGGAACTTTGAGGCTATGTATTGATTATCAGGAGCTTAATAAAATCACTGTATGCAACAAGTATCCACTCTCTCGCATTGATGATTTATTTGATCAGTTACATGGTGCGAAGGTTTTCTCAAAGATCGATTTACGATCAGGGTATCATCAGTTAAAGATTAGAGATACTGATGTGGCTAAGACTGCTTTCAGAACTCGATATGGGCATTATGAGTTTTTAGTAATGCCATTTGGGTTGACTAATGCTCCAGCTGCATTCATGGATCTTATGAATAGGGTATTTTGTCCTTATCTTGATCGATTTGTTATAGTTTTTATTGATGATATTCTTGTGTATTCACAGAGTACAGAGGAGCATGCAGAGCATTTGAAGATAGTGTTACAGATTTTGAGAAATAAACAGTTATATGCCAAGTTCAGCAAATGTCAGTTTTGACTAGATAAAGTTGCATTTCTGAGCCATGTGATCTCGGCAGATGGAATTTATGTGGATCCTCAAAAAATTGAAGCTGTAGTAAATTAGAAGCGACCAGCTAGTATGACAGAAATTAGAAGTTTTCTCGGTCTAGCAGGTTATTATCGAATATTTGTTAAAGACTTTTCTAAGATTGCTGTACCACTTACAAAGTTGACCAGAAAAAATGTAAAGTTTGTGTGGACTGATGAATGTGAAGATAGCTTCCAATAGCTTAAAAAGAGATTGACTTCAACTCCTGTTCTCACTCTTTCATCTGGCACTGAAGGATTTATAATTTACAGTGATGCTTCTAGACAAGGATTAGGTTGTGTATTGATGCAGCATGGTAAGGTGATAGCTTATTTACAGGTGATAGCTTATACTTCTAGGCAGCTTAAGAAGTATGAGTTGAATTATCCAACCTATGATTTAGAATTAGCAGCAGTAGTATTCGCCTTGAAGATTTGGAGACATTATCTATATGGTGTTACATGTCAAATCTTCACTGATCACAAAAGTTTAAAGTATTTGTTCACACAGAAAGATCTGAATCTGAGACAACGGAGATGGTTAGAGTTAATAAAAGATTATGACTGTACGATTGACTGTCATCCAGGTAAGGCGAATGTGGTTGCAGATGCACTCAGCAGGAAGTCTTCTAGCTCTATTGCTTATTTGAGAGTAACTTATCTTTCATTGTTAGTTGAATTAAGAGCTATGGGGGTTGAATTATCTGTAGACAAGTCTGGAGTTCTTCTTGCACATTTTTAAGTTAGGCCTTTGTTGATTGATCAGATTCGAGAGATTCAAGATCAGGATCCTAATTTAGTTAAACTTAAGCAAGAAGTAAAGAATGGAATGCGAACTGATTTAACATTGAAAGCTGATGGGACATTAGTTATGGGTAACAGACTTTGTGTTCCAAATAACTCAGAGTTAAAGAAGCAGATTTTAGAAGAAGCTCACAGCTCAGTTTATGCTATGCATCCTGGCAGCACTAAAATGTATCGTACTTTGAGGGAATATTACTGATGGCAAGGTATGAAAAGAGAGATTACAGAGTTTGTGTCTCACTGCCTGATTTGTCAGTAGGTTAAAGCAGAACATTAGAGGCCAGCAGGATTATCTCAACCACTTCCAGTTCCTGAATGGAAGTAGGAACATATTACTATGGACTTTGTTGTTGGGCTTCCTCGTACATGAATGGGTCATGATAGTATTTGGGTGATTGTTGATCGACTCACAAAGTTTGCTCATTTCTTGCCTTATAAGATTTCATACTCATTAGATAGGCTAGCTCATTTGTATGTGAGTGAGATTGTACGGTTACATGGGACTCCAGTATCCATCGTATCAGATAGAGACCCTCGATTCACTTCTAGATTCTGGCATAGCTTACAGAAGGCATTAGGCACTAAGCTAAACTTTAGTACAGCTTTTCATCCTCAGACAGATGGGCAGTCGGAAAGAACTATACAGATATTAGAAGATATGCTCAGAGCTTGTATGTTGCAGCTTAAGGGTAATTAGGATGATTATTTACCATTGATGGAGTTTGCATATAATAATAGTTATCAATCTAGCATTCAGATGGCGCCGTATGAGGCTTTATACGGAAGAAAATGAAAAACTCCTATTTACTGGGATGAAGTTGGAGAAAGAAAATTGTTAGGTCCAGAAATCATTCAAGCCACTAGTGAGAAGATCAGTATTATCAAAGACAGACTTAAGGCAGCTCAAGACAGACAGAAGAGTTATGCAGATAAATGCCGTAAACAGCTTGAGTTTACAGTAGGAGACAGAGTCTTCTTACGGATCTCACTATGGAAGGGTGTGCTTCGTTTTGGAAAACAGGGAAAACTAAGTCCTAGATATATTGGGCCATATGCAATTCTAGAAAGAGTTGGTGTGGTTGCGTACCGCTTAGCTTTACCACCTGAGTTGTCACGCATTCATGATGTGTTTCATGTTTCTATGTTGCAGAAGTATATATCTGATCCTTCTCACATTCTAGATACTCAGCCAGTTAAGTTGAGGATTGACGTGACTTATGACGAGGAACCTGTTCAGATAGTGGACTATCGCTAGCCAGTACTACGTAATAAGACTATTTCATTAGTTAAAGTCCTATGGAAAAATCATGCAGTGGAAGAGGCTACATGAGAGCGAGAGGATCAGATGAGAGTTCAGTATCCTCATTTATTTCAGACAAGTATGTGAATTTCGAGGACGAAATTTTTATAAAGGGGGAGGAATTGTCATACACATGTATAGTAATGTGTATGTTTGAATGAAAAAAAAAAGAGAGAGATAAGAAATTGAAGCGGTGGCCGTGTTATATATATATATATAATAGTTTTGTTTTTTTTCGTTTAAGAAGAATGATTTGAAACAGAAGAGGAAACAAAGCAATTAGAAATAGGAAAAGAAGAAGCAAAAGAAAATCGGAAGAGAAAGCCAAACAGAAGAAAGAAAAGAAAAGAAAGAAAAAAAATAAGAAAAAGAAAAGAAGAAGAAAAGAAAGGAAGAAAAGAAAGGAAAAAGAAAAAGAAAGGGAAAGGAAGAAAAAAAAAAAAAAGAAGAGAGAAACCAAGAAGAAAGAAAAAAGAAAAAAGAAAAGAAGAAAAAAAAAGAAAAAAAAATAGAAAAAATTTAGAAAATTAGTTTGGGTAGTCAGATTTATATCCAGTGGTTTAGCTGGTAATAGTTTTACGATATTAAAATATTTAGATTTTAATTTTATAATACATATCGATACTAATGATGTATTTTTACACCCTATGATATAGGAGGTGTGCCGATAGCGAGTAGATCTCAGAATCCAGACCCAGCTCAGAATTAGCGCACTTTTGTGAGTGGATAACTATATATATTTTTTATATGTTTTTAATACAGTCAATTATGATTAAATTACGAGTTATTAGATTTAATTATGATTTATTTTAGACAGAAAAATATTTATACTATTTAGTATATTCGTAAATATTTTAGAATTTATTATAGTACAATTTATAATTATGTTCAGTACATAAATAATTATTTCAGAATAATTATGGTCATGTTATTATATTGTAGTAGTTTTTGAACCACCATATGAGTACCATTCCCTTTAGTGTAGTTGCTCTGCGCATGCATTAGACCAGTTTAGTTTGCTCTGCCCGAGCGATTTAACATTCCGCTGGGTTAGACCAGCTTAGATCCCCCACTCTGCCTGTGCGTGAGTTACTCCGCCAGGTTAGACTAGATTTTCCCCGGGTACAAGTTTGGTGTGATTTTCAGTATATATGTAGTACATGTTTCCAGAGCTATGTTACATATATTCAGCTTGATAATAGATTTCATGATAGTTTGCGCTTTCAGATTTTCAGATCCCAGTATTATGTCATGATTTTAATTTCAGCACAGATTTTATGACAGTTCATACTTTCAGTACAAGTTTATTGACTGCTCAGTATATAGTTTCTTGATTATTTTATCATACAAATTTATACGTGTACAATACATATAAAGTATATGATATTTTCAAATTATGTCAACTCACTGAGCCACAAGCTCACCCTTTTTCCTATTTTCCCTATTTTTTTTCCAGGTTGACACAACGATTTGTGCAGTGTGATGCAGTCATCACATTTTGAGGTTGGCCAACGTGGATAGCTGCATAAGTGTCTCAGTCTGTGTATTTGTATATGTTTTGTATATTGGAGCACATGTGTACACTTTTTGTGGAGGCAGGTAGCCTCATTGTATCATATGTATGAGTAAAGAGTATGTTAGTCACATGTCATCGCAGGATCTGCCTCGATTCTCAAAGAGGGCTCGGGTCGGGTCCTGTCAACTTTACTCATCTATAGTTTCTCATATTCGGATATTAGTGACTGTACTATTGAAAATCTGAAATGTATGGCCAAATGAGTAGAGACAGCCTTTGCATTTGACATACCAAATTTCTCTAGAATTTTGAGTATATATTACTGTTGAGACACGAATATAACATTTCTTCTTTTCCTCACAATATCCATACCTAATATTCTCTTCATTACTCCCAAATCCTTCATCTCAAACTTACTACTCAACTACTTTTTAAGTTTCTCTATTTCTTCCATATTCTTACATGCGATCAACATATCATCGATGTATAGAAGCAAATACATCATCTCATAACTTATGTTCTTGAAGTACACACATCTGTCATACTTACTCCTACTAAAACTATAAGCCATCATAAACTCATCAAATCTCCTATACCACTGTCTAGGTGATTGTTTTAACCCATATAATGACTTATTTAGCAAATAAGCATTATCTTTTTTTCGAACTCCTCAAACCTTTGCGGCTGTGCCATGTATATCGTCTCATTAAGCTCTTCATGCAGAAAAGCTGTCTTTACATCCATCTGCTCTAGATGTAAATCAAGTTTGCACACGTGGCTAACAAAATCCTAATGGATGTATACTTAACGCCTAGAGAGAATATATCATGAAAGTCAACTCCCTCTCTCTAAGTAAAACCTTGTGCAACTAACCTAGCCTTGAATCTCGTAAGCTCTATCCTCAGTATCCCCTCCTTCACCTTATACACCAACTTGCACCCAACTAGTTTCTTTTAAGGTCCCTTCAGTAACTTTCAGGTACTATTTTTCCTAAGAGAACTAATCTCTTCTTCTATGGCCTGTTGCCATTCTTTCTTTTCTTCACTCTTTATAGCCTCACCATATGTTCAAGGCTCTTCATACTTAAGAATGTAAGTAGAATTAAAAGCATGAGCAACTAGATCTGCTTGTGCATACTTGATTGATGGGTTTATCGTTCTCGTTAGCTTGTCTCTAGCTAGCTGGTACTCTTTAAGTTCCATCTTCGGAGTCCTAGTCTTTCCTTAGGTAAACTTGGAGGAACTCGCCAATTTTCTTGGTTTATCTTCAAGGATCTCTTTATTGAAGTGCTGATTTAGGGGCATATTAGATCTACTTTCAAGCTCTACTTCAACTTCTATTGACTCGGGTGCTAAATCTTCCTTGGACACAATTTTTCTTTCTCATCTTCTTGAGAGGCTTTTAGCATGGTCGTCTCATCGAACGTCATATCTCAGCTTATAATACTCTTTGGTGGTGTCAAGTCTTTACACCACACATTGTATCTATTCACTCCTTCGGGATATACTATAAATACTCATTTAATGGCTCTAGGTTCCAATTTCCCTTCCTTAACAAGTATAAAGGCAGGACAACTAAATATTCTAAGTTGATCATACTTAGGATGATTGCAAGACCATTTCTCTTCTAGTGTCTTGAAGTCATTTGTTGATGAGTGACTTCTATTAATCAAATAAGCTATAGAATCTATAGCTTCTCCTTAAAATGTCTTAGACATATTTGCATTGGTAAGTATGCATCTAACCCTTTCAAGTAGGATCCTATTCATCCTCTTAGCTACGTCATTCTATTGTGGTGTTGATCTTACCGTTCTATGCCTTGTAATCCCATATTTGGCATAAAACCCATTAAACTATCTGTTGCAAATTCGAGGTCATTATCAGTTCTTAGCCTCTTCACTCTTTTGCCAGTCTAATTCTCAACAAGAGCCTTCTAAGTCTTGAACGCATCAAATGCTTAATCCTTACTCTTCAACACATAGACCCACAATTTTCTCGAATAGTTATTAATCAAACTAAGAAAATACCTAGCACCACCATGAGTAGCTGTTTGAGCTGGTCCCCAAATATTCGAGTGTATGTAGTCAAGATTCCCCTTAGTCTTGTGCCCGCCGATACTAAACCTCACTTTGTGTGCTTTTTCAATCATACAATGCTCTTAAAACTCTAATGGCTGGAACTTAATCTCATCAAACACCTTTTGACTAAATAACTCCTTCAAGTTTATCTCACCTAGGTGTGCTAATCTGATATGCGACAACTAGGTTTACAAATTCTCATCATCTACAGAGAATAATACAGAACTACTCACAATCTCACCTTTAAGCATATAAATGCCTTTGTGCTTCTCTCTTCTCATAACCACCATCGAACCCTTTAACACTCTCAAAACCCCTCCGTTGATCCTAATGGAACACCCATTTTGATCTAAAGTCCTTAGTGAGATCAAGTTCCTCTTAAGGTTAGGAACACACCTAACATCTGTCAACTTCTCATTCGCCCATCATGCAGCCTAAGTCTAACACTATCGGTTCCCATCATTTCATATGCAATATCATTACCTTTTAACACCTTAAAACCACTAATGAGTTAAAAATTTATAAACCGAAACTTGTACGGGCACATGTGAAATTTATAACTAGAATCAAGTACCTATTGTTTAGCATTCTTACCATCAGTAGCAACTAGTGTCTTGGCACTGTCATAGCTATCATCATATGCAAGCACAGCATCTGTTTGTTTATTGTCTTATACTTTCTTCTCTGAAAAATCCTTTATGAAGTGTCATTCTTTCTTGCCGCAATAGCATTTCCCATGAGGCTGGACTTAGATCTTGAGCCTTTTTTCATTCTATCTCTATTTGAGGACCTTCTTCTTACAAATATGCTTTTTGCATTGCCCTCGATCTATTTTCCTAATAACTTTGATTTTAATGATGATTTTACATCACTCGTTAAACTTTCTCTACCATAAAATAATGTATCAACAAAGCTCTCATAACCCTTGAGGAGTGAACTCTGTAGGATAATTGCTCTATCTTCATCTTCTATCTTGATGTTAGTAGATTCAAGATCAAGAATGATCTTCTTGAAAGCGTCTATATGATCTTTCATCGGCGTCCCCTCTGACATGGACAACTGATACAACTTCTTCTTTATATACAATCTATTGGCCAATGATTTTCGCATATAAAGGGAGTTAAATTTCTTTCAAAGACCGATCATCGTCGTCTCACCTACTACTTCCCTCAGTACTTTATTACTCAATGATAGAATGATTGTGTTGTGAGCTCTTTCTTGAATGTTCCTTCTTTCTGCTTCAGCTTTAGATGACTTTGACATTTTTTTTTCTTCACTAGAAAGAGCTACAGTCTCCTTTAATGTCGAGCCTAATCGTTGGCTCACCAACAATGCCTTAACCTTCATCTTCCACAGATTCAGAACCAAACTCTTATGCCAGTTTGTTGAAGCGAAAGCACACAAATAAGCAATATAATACAAAACAAGTAATTAAAAACTAAATAGAGAAAAGTATAAGAAAAACGCACAGAATTTACGCGATTCGGTAACTTGCCTATGTCCACTGCAGATCAAGATCACTCGCTTTTATTATTGAATCTTAAGACACTTACAAAGTATGCATTTTATAAGAAAGAATCACAAAGTAAACACTCTTTCTTGCAATCAAGGGATTTTCTCTCCACAAAGATTACCAAGATTTATTTATAAGCCAATAGAAAACCTTTATATAGGTTTTAAGACAACCTAAGTTTATCCTAAATGTATGAGAGTCATATTAGGGAATCTTAAAACAAGTAGGAGATAAAACAAGTTGTAACAAATTGGGAAACTATTCCTTACATCGGGACACCTCGTCTGGGAGCCGCGGTGCTCAGGTTCTGACTTGGGCACTGCGGTACCCATGCCTAAGCACCAACTCTTGCATCTTTCACCTCCTTTCACGTCTGTCTTTGATCCTTGCGTACCCAAGCCACTCGACTTGCTCTCAAAATTATTTTTTATTGATTTTTAATCAATATTCTCACACATTTCAATAACATTTTTTTCAAAATATTAATTTTTATAAATGATATTATTTTAATAATTAAATAGTTTTTAAATTAAAAAGAACTTTCTGATACTAGTGTATCACTAATTCACTGACACTTTATTTTCTGATATCATAGTATCAGTAATTTACTGAATTGATATTTCATTTCACTGATACCATTATATTAGAAATTTATTGACAATGGGATTCACTGACACTATTTAGAAAAAGTGTCAGTAACATGGTGTTAGTGAAGCCATTTTTATAGTAGTGATCGGGCATGGACCTAGAGTATCTGACAATATAAAGTATATTCATTGTGCACTGGGGTAGCGTATTAGATTGAATAATTCAATTCATTAAATTTTAGCAGATCGCCATATTTATTTCAGGTTCCCTCAGGATTTGCACTTGTCAAGACTTAAGTGTTAAGTACACCAATTAGTTAACAATAGTTGTTGACCAATAAGATGATGATACGTAGCACATTATAGACCATTTATTGTTTGACTTTGAAATTACTAAAATGACCTTACTTGTAAGACAAGCAAAGTCATTTATTTATTCAAAAATATTTTAAATAAATAAATGAACTGTTATTAATATTATTTTTTAAGTCAAACAGTTATTAAAGTAATAATACAAGCACATGTTTGTTTTGTTTATTTAATTTGATTTAATAATAAATATAAACACATATTTTATTTGATTAAAATATAAATTAAACATGTGTAAATGGCCAAGGAAAGCTTGCCATGCTTGGTGGGATATATTGTTTGACTAAGAAAAGAGAGAAAAACTAACAAATGAAAAACAAATCAATTCTTTTCATTTTGCAAAAGACTTGGTGGCCAATATTTGGTAAAAGCAAAATTTTTTTGTTTAATTTTAGTCAACATATTATATTTTAAAGGAAAAACATTAAAGCATTTGTGACTTGCTTTGTGAGGCCTTATGTTGGCTTATTATATGTGAAGGAAATGGCTTTAAAATGATTTGATTTCTTCATTTTGATAGAGAGACTTGATGGCTTCGGCCATGAAAAATGGGTGAGAGCGAAAACATTTGCAAGAGTTGTAAAAGTTTTTCATCTTCTTCATTTTCTTCAACAATAGCCGGCCATGGCAAGTAAGAAAAAAGAAAAAATGCTTCTCTCTTGATTCTTATTTACAAGGCCAAGCAAAAAGGAAAAGGGAAATTTGTTTCTAACAAAAGTTGTTCAAAATAATTTTCCATCCTTAAAACAAATGAAATTAGTTAAAGAGTTTAACTAACAATCTCAAGCTTAAATAGCTATGGTTAAATAGTTAACAATTTGGTTTTTAAGAGTTGAATACCATTGTCAGAAATTGAAGCTACTATTCTAGCGATCCAAGTCCACCTCAATTGGACCCTAGAATTACTGGTGAGTGCGCTTCATGGTGGACTCAGGTTCAGTAATTTCAAAGGCTTTCCAAGTAATTCTCATTCTTTAATTTCATTAGTATAATGAAAGACTTAAATTTTAAATGTTTGTTGCATTAAAAAATTATATTTCTAATTCTGCTGCGCTTGATTTATGCATATGATTCATAGATTAAAATGTAATAAACACATAACACATGCATGCGCCCTAATAAATTAAAACACTTTCATCTATTACAAAATATAGTTTGTGATAGAAAAATTCTATCACCTAAAACTTTTTTTCTAGTGGTGTCAGAGTGAATTGACAGCATCAGTGTTCAATAGCACATACTTATGTGCTTAAACCGGTGAAACATGATCAAAATAAACTTTAACCCTTTTTTCCAAAGGATTCCAAAATTCAACAAAAAGAAAGTGAATTAATTCCTATCTACATATTTGTCTCAATAAATTGGGAAAAGAAACATAAATTTAAAAAAATAAGAAGAAAAGGATGAACATATCAAGCAAACAACTTTATCACTCTTATGGAGAAACAAGTCTCAAGGAACTATTTTTCATTAAAAAACATTGAGACTTAACTTTCAAGGCAATTTTTAACCTTCTTCCTCTCTTTGCTAGCCAATAAAATCTTATACATAAAAATTATATTTTCATAAAATAAACAAACAATTTTTAACGAACTAGCTTACGTATATATGTCTTAACAGTGAGAGTTACACATCCATTTTTTCATATATCAAATCCTCTCTACTGCCCAACAATCAAAACCCCATAACTATAATAACACTAATTTTGATTTTGATCATCTCTTAATTTGTTTTTAGGTCAATTACATACTTTGGTTCTACTGCTGCAATTGGATATAACTATGATCAAACAACTAATGCATATGAAGTTATCAACCTGAAACAATCATTTTACCAATGCCTTATCACCAAAATTGAAGTCTCAAGTTCAAACACCATTAACAAAACCAAGATTGATACTTGACATTATAAAGGTGATAGTGAAGGCTAAAGGTGTTACCAATATAAATGGAGAAAAGATTACAATTTCTAAACAAACTATCACTGTTTTATATTCTTAATATAAACCAATTAATTTTTTTAAGCCTAGATTTAAATTCCACTACCACGGTCGCAGTTATGTTCTTATATAAAACAGTTGTCTTAGATGGTGGAAGGGCACATATAATGGATAGCGATCCAAAGAAATTAAATGCAGTTCATCTACCTCCTGTCAGCCTCCGTGTATAACAAATAAATCAAATCAAGGAAAACATTTACAACAAAAATTTCAAATTGAAGAAATTATTCCCTGACAAAGCATAAAATAATCAAATGAAAGCAAATTCTCTTTGATCAAACTCTAATCCCAATATTTTAAGCCAACAATCAATTCCCATCAGCATTAAAATTTTAGCAAAAGATTAAATAAAAATAATATATTAAATGTTATGGGGATAAAAAAAAACCTAAAAAAAGTGAGATAAAACTAAAAACGTTGAATCAATGACCGAAAGAAGAGATGTCGATTTTCGGTTTTAAAAGTGTTTTAAGGCAAGAGAAAACAAAACTTCTAGAAGTGCTGGTTGTGATTTGTTGATTATTGTTGGTGGTTGTCGTTGTAGGGATAGAAGTGTTTGCTGTAATTCGAGAGAAGAGACTTGGAATGAGAGAAGAGAGAAGACAAGCCGTTTGGTTTTTTCTTAAATTAAATTTTGTTAATTATTTTCATTAAACGGCATCATATTGTTCAGTCATTTGCGATGGCTACAAATAGTCCTTTTTCTTCAAGTGATAAATAAGCTTCACAGAGTATATAGAATGATGGTTCTATAAAAGATTGTGGCGTTAGTGTGAATGCGATGCTTGTTTGAATACGTTAGTGTATTGAAGAAGCATTTAGTTGTTTCAAAATTTTCAATTTTTACCTATTCTATATAGTAGTAAATGTTTTAAAAACATATATCTAAATATTAGTGTTGAGGTGTTTTTGATTTGTACGTAGAAACAAATCATTTTTAAAAAGAAAATTCAAAAGCAAACAACTTGGAGGATTTTTAATGCAATTAATTTTTTAATAGAAGGATTATTGTATTTTGTTCTGAGTATTAAGTCATGCACTTTAATTTGACATCCGTATTATATTAATTAAGCCATAACTTTGATACTCCTTTTATTTTATGCGCAAGAAAAAATCACAATTCACATCATAAGTAAAAACATATAAAATTAACAACCTAATTAAAAAAAAATAAATAAACCAATCAACAAGACACAAGATATACGTGGTTTGGCCAAAAATTACCTATGTCCATGGAGGATCCATGATCCAGCTTCTTATTATTGATATAAATCACTAAGTATCTTCTTACATCATCAATGATCCTACAAAATCCCTTAGTATCTCTTATAGAGACCTTTAAGTATCTACTCTTGATCACCATGACTCCCTAAGACCTTTTAGTATCTCTTCAAAATAGATTTCTACAAGGAATGCAATAATAGCCTGAGCATCTAAGTTAAAAGGATCTATGGTATTTTTTTTGTTCACTTAAGAACCAAAAGAAAATACTCCCCAAAGGTTACACCCTAGTGCACCACGCACTTAGTGCTTACCTAACTCCTATATTCTCTCTTATGGTTACATCTTGAAACCTTAGATGCTTGATCTAAACCTTGTGTTTAGAAGGGTTTATATAATGAATATTTTATGACTATTATTCCTATTCCTTATTAGAGTAAGAGTTCACTTGTTTTGAAAGTCCAAAACTTTCAAGAACTCAAAATTTGGATCAAAAACGGACTCCCTATCGCGTCTGGCTCCACGGCACTCATCCTTGGCCGTCGCTGTGCTCGCTATGTCGCGCTCATCGCCGCGGTGCTAGGCTTCTGTGCTAGGCACCGTGACACTCAGCCCTGGTGGCGCCTATGCTCGTTTTCTTCGCTTCCTTCATGTTTTTAAGTTCCGTTTTGCTTCTCTCTTCGTGTCTTATACATTCTAAATTTCTCTATACGTATCCCACACATTCTAAACTTTTTGTGACTCTTTATTTTAGTATTCATCTCAATTATTATCCATTCAAAATTATTGAATTACTAATTTTTTAATAATATTCTATAATACCATACGGTAGAAATTATATTTTGTGATATTAATAACATATATTCACTAAACTCTATTTTCTCAGTCATTTAAGTCTTATAAACTAAATCATTTTTAAGGTAAAATGTATAATTTAGTGGATTTCATAATGTGAATTTTTTAATATAAAATAATACTCAATGATAAAAGATAAAAAGAAGTGTCGAATACTTGGTTCAAATATTGTTTCAATTCAAATAATATAAAATATGTATATAAATATATAAATATATAGGCACGTGCAATTTCAGCATATTAATAACGAAATTTGCTTTAGTAAGTCATCCCGGTGGTAGAGCGGACATATTTATCGAATCAATACATGTGAATGAGATTAACTAATTAACAGTAAGACCATGTATAGCAAATTGGCCCGAATTAACTCCCACAAAAGATAAATTGCTTTCTCCTAAGCATGCACTTGTTTTATAAACCCGTACCTAATCCTCGTTCAATGTAAAAATAAATAAACAGCGGCTCCTTTGTGATGACTTCATTTATAAATAAAAAAATACTGAATGCTAAAAGATAGAAAGGAAATGTGTAGTACTTCAAAAAAATATTTGTGTTTAAAATAATATAAAATTATCAGTTACTCTCTTATTGTACGACAAATCTGAGAAAATGAAATGCGTTTTTCTTTTCTCCACAGAAGTTAACGCATGCAATAAAAAGTCAGAATAATATATTGCAATTCCGATCTAACAAACTCTCAATAAAGTAATAAATTGCTTTCTCCTCAAGATGCACTTCTTTTGGAAACCGAACCTTCAACCCTTGTTCAATGTAAAGAGTGATAGAACGAGTTGGTGTTGGAGCTGGATTCAGGCACTTGCACATGAAAATTCTAGAGAAGAACAGCAGCGACCATCTACATTTGAATGAAAGTGATGTCCTTACCTAAACAAGTCCTGGGTCCAGAGCTGAAAGTTGTGAACTGATATGATGGTAGGCGAATAATGCTTCCCAGCTCTGAGATTCACCTCTCGGGCTTAAACTCTAAGCAATCTTTGCCCCATATTTCTTCCACTCTTCCTACTGAGTAAAAGCAAAGCAATACCTTGGAATTTTGACTGACATGGTGACCACTTAGAAGCACGTCTTCATCAACGGCTGTTTTGTGATTGATTGGCACCTGTGGATATAGCCTTAATGTTTCACACAAGGTTGCATGCAGATATACAAACTTGTTTGCATCTTCTATACTGGAAATCCTTTTCTATCTCCATTTTCTCTTTCATCTTCTCCAGAATTTTATTTTCCACCCATGGGTGTGTAGCAACAGCCAACAAAACCATGAAAGCCCCGCGCTTACAGTGTCTCTCCCGGCCACCAACAAATTTGTTGCCACGTCCCTTAGAAATTTGTCGGAGTTTTTGGATGCACCCATTTGCCTATCCCGATCATTCTCTTGCTATTGGCCTTCTTCTAAGAGGAAAGCTGTTAATAAACCAAATGCCTCCTCATGTGAATCGTATAGAAATTTATCATAAACTCCCCACGCTTTGGTGAATTTCTCTTCTCCAATTTGAAGCCATCTTTGCAGCTGTCAAAACTTTTCTGGAGAGATGTCTCGATGAAACATCGTTTCCTCCATCTCATCAAATGCTTTTACGTATGGAACTTCTGGAAATTCAACAGAAATGCAGTTTGGATCAAACCCTATGCCCAAGAGCCAATAAACGTCGGATGTTAACCGCTTCAGTATATCTTGCATGTCCACCTCCATCCCTAGTTCTGAGACATGGTCTAGAACTGAGAATAGACCTTTCTGCAATTTTTGCCGCACAACATTCTGTATGTATTGCTCAAATTTTTTGTTTTTAAGCAAAGAATGAATGGTTCTTCTCTGAACTTTCCATAAATCAAAGTCCACGTTGAAAATACCTTCACCTAGTACGTCGAAAATCTCCTGGACCGGCTTCCCCTTTGGGTAGTTGGTGAAGTATTTGTTCAAAATGTGGTGGACATTCGTAGGATCGCTGGTGATGATAAAGTCCATGTTGAGAAACCATGGACCTTTGAACACAAATGTGCCCCCATTTTGTTTGAGAAGGTGAGTGCCAAAATCAAGGATATGGGACAAGTTGTAAAGAAACCCCGGCACCATCCCAAGGACGGGCCAATTTGTCAAGGAAGTGTTTCTTCTTCGACGCCAGAGGAAGAGAAAAGGAAGGAGAGAAAGGCAAGGATTATTTCTGTGTAGCCAAGTACGAATGCCATTTTTGTTTTGTTAAGTTTTATAGATATAGGGTTACTCAAGCTGTTGTGCAAATACAACTCTTACCCCAGGCTTTTATAGACTGGAGCTTGCAACATAAAGAATGTGAGTTTTTGAGATTAAATAATCAGCTGAAATACAACCGGCACCATTATGCTCAGTTACATGTTCGCAAAAGTTTCTCTTCGTCAATTGGTCAATATTTAGCTGCTTAATGCATAGTTTTTCTTATAGCTAAGTTCTACTTGTCTGTTTCTTGGTCAAGTCAACTCCTAATATTTTTTTTGTTTTTAATTTTTATTTTTTAGTTTGATTTAAAGATGAGGATAATTAATTTTTTTAGATTCCATATTAGTCGTGAAGTGTAGTTAGCACTAACTACGGCTATAAACAATAATTGTTTGATCTTCATAATAGATTATACACGTGAACAACGTTTGCATAGATAAGGTAAGGACAGCGAGAATCTTAAGAAAATATAATCAGTGAGAAATAATTTGATGAGAATATAACTAGAATATAAATCATGTGAGTTTTTGAGAATAAATAATCAGAAATACAACTTGCAGTATTATGGTGGCAGTTTTTATGCTCAGTTAACATGTTCACAGAAGTTTCTCAATTCTTATTGTCAATTGGTCAGCCTTTAACGGCTTCATGCATAGTTTTCTTTAAGCTCGGTTCACACGAATTTGATCAATTCTTGATGCCTTTATTTTCATTTTTAGTTTGATTTGAGGAGGAGCATTTTTAAACTTTTAGATTGGATAGGAGGCCCCAAATATCTTCAAGCATTTCGTTTTTTTTTTTTTCTTCAAATTGATTTAACAATCATTTCTTGATAGATCTTCATAATAGATGAGAAAAACGTTTGCATAGATAAGAACAAAGCGAATCTGGTCATGTTTAATTTTCTAAATTTAGAATTCAGTGACTTCTATGCAAACACCCATTCTGCATGAATGGTCAAGGCGGCTTTTCTCAAAATTAAAGGACATGCGTAATTTTGTTATTATTTAACTTTTTATGTGTTATACATATAATTTCCGAATTTTCACAGCAAATTTAAAGATAATGCAGAATTACTATTTTTATTTCTTTTTATATATCCAGCTATCAACATTTTGTGGGTATGCTCGAGACTAATCAACATGTTCATCAATTCTTCATGCAGAATGGTCAAGGCGGCTTTTCTCAAAATTAATGGACATGCGTAATTTTGTTATTATTTAACTTTTTATGTGTTATACATATAATTTCCGAATTTTCACAGCAAATTTAAAGATAATACAGAATTACTATTATATTATTTTGTTTTATTCATCTTCGTTATTACCAAAAGGAATTTAGTCCATCTTTAGAATAGTCCCACACTGTGTACCCACCTAATTTGATGCAATTACTAAGATAATAATTTATTTATTAAACACTAAGGAACGATTTTTTTTTCTTCTTATTGATTCGACCAGATGGAATTTCTTCTTAAAATTTGTGTGATTCTTAAATTTATTTTCGACAAAATTAGATTATGCTAGGTAGATTAGGGACGTAACAGAGAATTTTATTTTTTGTTGGACTAATTTGTTTTTTTTTTTTCTTTTTAAAATTGTTTCACAAGTTCTAATGGCAGAAAACGAAATTTGTTCATAAGAAATGAAAAATACACCTTATATGCAGAGACACAATGAACTTTATTCATAAAAATATATTATAGTAAATATGCAAGTATCACATCAAAAAATTTGTGCTATGCACTATTTTAAAATATAAATTCATCTATTAATTTTGAATTATTAAAATTAAATTAAATCAACTTTTAAATTAAATTCATTTTGAAGGATATATAAATATGAAGTCAAGAAAATATGAACAAAAACTTGAGTGTTTGACAAACTTGCTCAAGAAAATAATTTAAAGTGAGTAAAAATTGAAAATATTATGAAGAGTTTGTGAATAAAATATAACTAACAAGCTTATTGGTAGTACTTAGTCTTGAAAGTAGAAGAAAAAAGAAGTTCATTCGTATCATGTTAAGGTAATTAATATAAATCAATTAGTATCTTATTAAAATAAAATGAAAAAAATTTTAAAGAAAAAAATTTTAAAATAAAATTAATTTTGAGCAAACTACAAAGTTGGAGGTGGCTAACTGGCTATATAAATAACTAATATTTTTAGTTCTTTCTATTTATAATAATTTTCTACCTGTTGTAGCTCAACTAAAATTATTTGCTCTAGGATAGTGAAGAAATTTATAAAGAGAGAATTATTTTGTTAAGACCTTTTGCTTGAATTTCTTTGCATAATTTTATTTTGGATGAAACTATTTGCATTATAAATATACTTTGCTTGGAATATTTTAAAAGAAGAGACTGAAGCTTGTGGGTGCCAATCAACATTAATTATACAACCTTCAATAATAATTATTTCAGCTTCTGATGAATATCAAATATATAAAGGAGAATTTAGTTAATTCAATTGAGGGTTATTTTGTGCCAAGAAAAAAAAATTGATTTATAAAATTTACTAAATAGATGTGCAAGTAAAAAAAAAAAAGCATTGAAAGTATATTTTTAGAATGCAAATAGTTCTATTATTTTATTTTATTGGTAATTATTAGAAATACCCTGAGATAAGACATAATTACAGAAATACTCACGTGTTTTAGATTCTATTAACAATACCCAAAGGTTTTAAAAATTGTCACAAATGCTATTTCGTTAAAGAATCTTCCATTTAAGTTAACAAAGAAAGAGCAGTAAAATCATTATAGTGAAGCATCATAATTAAATTAAACAAAATGTCAAAATCAAAACGACAAGTGAATTTATAAGAGAATGATATGTGGCGTTGTAACCAAACAACCCCTAATTTAAACAACCCTAATTTTGTTGTCAAACGTCCCTTATCCTTATAAATGAACAATGGTCTTGCCTAATGATACTAGCTTCTCATTATTTTCTTACCCATGAAGCAAAAAGAAAAACAAAATAAATTTAAAGAGGAAAACAAAATGACCATCTCTCTATGAAGGAGACGAATGCTGTGAAGTAGACGAACATTGTAAATGACACAACTGGAGTGTAAATACATAAAAATCAATATACTGTGAGGTAAGTTTGTTGACAAAAATGTAAATTTAAAAAGTGTTTTGTTTTTTTGGGTTTTGTTTGTCATGAGTATGGTTTGTAAGATGATAATGATATTTGTATTTTTTATTTTTTATTTTTGTTCTTCTACAAAAATCTATGTGGGTGATCAATGTTTATGATTAGTATTGTTAATTTTGCACTAGGGTTTTAAGATGATGACGATGATTTGTATGTATTTTTTATTTTTTCTTCTTTTACAAACATTAATGTGGGTAAAATTGTTGTTTTAAGAGATTAATTTTACAATAATGATGATGTGTATTAATTATTTTTTATTTTGTCTTCATTATTTATTATAATATCATCTGCATGTGTCTGTAAAATCACATGTATATGGCTATGGGTATGATATATTCAAATGAGGATTGATTTCTGGGGTTGCATATGGATATAATTTTTAATGTACATATGTAAAATTACATCTACCAAGGTTGATGATTGTTATGAATGTTTTTTACTTTGTATCATTAAGCGTTTGTTTTATTTTTTATTTTTAGAATGGTGTTATTTAGTTTGAATATATCTACTTTTTAGGACGAAGTTGACTATGGATAATGTAGAACTAGATGAGTTTAGCAAGGTGTGCTTGTTAAATGATGTCATGAAATATATGACAAATAGTATAGTCCACCCTAAAGAGAAATACAAAGTAAAAGCATTATTACCTTGGTCCAAAGGTATGTTACAAATAGAGGATGACATTGTCATAGAGTTAATGTTTGACCTATTTTCGTCTAAAGGAGTTACAAGCATTAATCTTACAATAGATGCAGTGCCATTAGATGTAGCTCATATTTTATTCCTATAAGGTCTAGTCCATGCATTGATAGTCAACAAATGTGCACTCCCCAGTGTAGTCTCAACACTTAATCTTACCCAAGTATTCTTGAATATCTAGAAAATCACCCACCCCCCCTCCTTCCCCCCAATCTATTAATCCCACTCCGACTCAAAATCTCAACCAAAGTGAAATTTCAGTCTAATCTGAATTGTACACTCAAAACTCCCAACCCTCTCCCTCACTATGAATATCCTATTGGAATTGAAAATCCTATCTAAAATAAATTGCCCACCCAAAATGAAGTCCCTCCCCTTTTTGAACATCTCATATAAACTGAAAATCCCTCCTCTTTTGAAAATCCAATCCACAATAAAGTTTCCTCAACTAGAAATCTCACCCAAAATGAAGTTCCCTCAACTGGAAATCCTAACCAAACTAAAAATCCCCTCATTATGTCCCCTCAAACTGCCTCAACCACTGCCATAGTACATACACCACGAGGCAGATGAAGTCTTCTATTTCTCTGATACGAAAGACAATAGGGAAGGGTATATGAGAGGACTCGGTAATTATCCCACAATAGATGGGGTGGAAGAGTATAAGTCTGATGATAAAGACCATGTGATTAGCTCATAAGAAGATAAGGATAAGGTACGTAGAATGTCTAAAAAAATTAAAGGTATGGGTAAAAAAAACTTAGAGAGTCAATTGCATTTGAAATTGGTCACTCATTTACAAGCATTGAACATTTTAGAGATGCACTTACAAAATGTATGTGTACCAAAGTTTTACACCCAAGAGAATTAAGAGTGAACTTGCAAGGGTAATTGTTAAGTGTGCTTATGAGGGTTGTCCTTAGAGGAAACATTTTAGTAAACAACAAGATGGAGTGTCCTTCATGCTTACGAGTTACCACAGTACAAATGCATGTTTGAAATCCACCAAGACTATTAAAGCCAAATCACCGTGGCATGTAAAACAGTTTGAGAGTTAAGTGAAAGCAATGCCCGAAGTGAAGGCTTAAGTGCTTGAACAAGAATTGTTGCAGAAATATGAAGTCAATGTTAATAGGTAAAGAATATATAAAGCTAAGAAAATGGCCTTAGAAAATTTTAAAGATGATCATATTAGGTCTTCTGCTGATCTGCACATATGGTTATGAAAACTAACCCTACTATAGTTGCATTAATTCAATCAGAATTTCTACACAATGCAGATTATAGTGCCAATCCTAGATATCTACCCACAAACCCTATTTTTAAAAGAATATTTTTAACCTTTTCAATACAAAAGAATAGGTTCTTGATTGGTTATAGACCTTTTATAAGCTTAGATCGATGCTTCTTGAAAGAAAAGTGTGGTAGTATTCTACTGTCAATTGTGAGGCTGGATGCCAATAATAGTATATTTCTAATAGCAATAGTTGTTTGTGAGATTGAGTGTTCTAATAGTTGGTGTTTTTGTTTTTTAGACAAGTTATACCATTTGATTAGTTATGAAGAAAAAAGTGTAGTCACATTTATGAGTGACAAACAAAAGGGTTTTATTGAGGCTTTGTAAGCATACTGGCCAAACTCACATTTAAAGTGGTGTGTCAGGCATATATATGCCAATTTTAGAATTCAATGACCTGGTATGCACTTAAAGATCCTATTTTGGACTGGAGTAAGAGAAACTAATAAACACCAATTCAAAAACCACCTTGAGTCCATTAAAAAAATTAATCCTTATACATATGATTGGCTTAGTAAACTGCCAGCTAACAAGTGGTCTAGACATGGATTTGATCCAAATGTTAAATGTGGTTATATAACAAATAACTTCATAGATGCTTTTAATAGTTAGTTGTTACAAGAGAGGAGAATGCCTATTCTGACCCTACTTGAGCACTATAAAAGGAAAGTGATGATAAGAATACAAGAGAGGTATGATTATGGACAATCTTGGCCAACAAATATTGCACTAATGGTAAGAAAAAAAAGCTTGATAAATTTTTGAACATGGAAAATAATTAAGGATTCTTGATGCCAAGAATGGATTTTTTTTGAAATCTTAGATCCTAAGAGGGCTTTCTTAGTTGACATGAATACAACCACATATGAGTGCTTTGCATGGAAATTAACTGGTTTACCAAGCAAACATGCAATAAGAGTGATACTGTATTCAATGAGTGACACAACAATGTATATAGACAAATTACTTTGTAAAAGTGCTTTTCTAAGTACTTATGAGGGAATAATTAGACCAATTCTAGATAAATATGTATGGGATGATGTCAATTTACCCACATTGAATCCCCCACAAAACAGAAAATCTGTTGGAAGACCTAAAGTGGTCAAAAGAATAGAGCCCACTAAACCTGACAAGCACAAGAGATCTTTTGTTGTAACATGCGGAATATTTAGGAAATTTGGTCATAACTTAAGCATATATGCACTGAAGGATAAAAATAATAACTCTATAAGTGTTTTGCTTGTAGATATCTTTTTATTGTTTGTTGGTTGGTACTACAATTTTAAATTGCAGGGGATTGGTTTTGGTAGGGAGAGTTCATCACAACACAAACCAATGAGGGGTGCAATCTAGTGTAAGTGATTATGGCCATATTTGTTTTTTTAAAATGGCAAGTGAAGTACCTTATCCCATGCACTTTTGCTTATATTACGGGTTCTGCCAAGTAGTGACCAAAGATCTATATTAGCTACTATGCAAAGAAGGCGATCAATACAGACTGATAAACTTCATTTCTGTGTATTTAACAATATTTTATTGGCTTTATTTCTAATTTAAATATATTATTAGCATTCTTAGGAAATAAAGGAAGATAGAAGCTTGGGAGGCCTAGAAAACAGCAGAGATAATGATGGTGCCTCATTTGATTTATAAGTTTTTTGACCTATTATTTTTTAGTTCTTCGACTTCTTTTAACAATGATGATGTTGGTTTATAAGCTTAGAATGATGCTACAATGTTTTGTTATAATAGTCCTACTTTGGTCAAATTATTTTAGTGTAACATGTAATGGGATGTTGCTTTGGAAGCAAATTTATTTTTTGTAAGTTTAAGGCTGCTTTGGTTTATGAGTATTTTTTGCAAGACTAATATGCTGCTTTGGTTTATAATCTGATGCTATTTTGATAAGCATTTTTTTGTTAGAATGATGCTAGTTTGGTTTACAATCTTTAGTTTATAACCATTTTTTGTAACACTAATATTGCTATAGATTATAATTTGATGCCATCTTTGGTTTATAATCATTTTTGTAAAATGGAAACTGAGTTCATACATTGCTACATCTTTCATGTATTACAGTGTTTATGATCCATGTAATTTTTTTTATTACATCTTATAGGATAACAAAACACACACTAATACAACAAATAAAAACAAAAAAAACATAATTTCTTCACCACACTTTTTGTTTTATCAATTTTTTTTACTCATGTCTACTCGTCCAGCAAGCACTTTGCAAATCTATCCATCTACATTTTGCATTACATCCACCAATGAAGAAATTTCAAAAACTTTAAAGAGCCAATACTTGAGGTCTTCTTCTTTTGGTTCCCAAAACCTATGAAAACTGCATCTTCTTATCTCACAGAAGAAGTATAGCTTATTAGGGTTGTTCTCTGACTTTGATATCCTAATGGTTACTCTTATTTCACATAAATATAACTTGTTTCTAAATTTATATCTCTCTCATTCACTTCACTTAGATCTATAGGGCTTGACATGGATAATATGATGTTGAGGGTTATTATGATAGTTGGCTTAATATGCTTAAAACACTTACGAGATGTTTGAGCTTGTTGTAAAATAAAATCTTATAGTTGGATTGTTATCATTTACAAGTTGCTGTAAACAAAAAAATAATAACTTCTTTCAAAAAAAGTGTTGGGATTTGTGCTTACGTGTCATCCCATTATGTATGAATATTTGTTTAATATTTATACTAGTGTTATTATTTCAATAAATTGCTAATTGTATTTATATATGGTAAGATGCTTGTAACGTTTCAGACATTGTACGATCTGAAAGAGTTAAGATCTGGTCTAAATGAGTTTAGATCAGTGCTAAGAATTAGCAATGCTGAGAGTTATAAATGCTAAGAGTTGGCACTAATAAGAGTTACCAGGTTATAAGAGTCAGTAATATCTACAGAGTTAGAGCCTTGTCTGAAATGGAACAAAGACCTAAGAATATATTAGTAATGGCATAATTGCAAAAAGTTACAAATAGTGCTAAGAAATATCATTATGCAAATATATTCTAAAATATTATGTTCCTGATCTATCTTCACTGATGCAAGTCTGTCAGTGAATACCTTAATAAATATATAAATTAGTGTATGTCTATATCTGGATGGTCCAGATGGTTAGTCTTAGCAAACCACGAGTTTAGTGGAAGGCCGTATAGAGATACAAGTATTCAGTAAGGACTGAATACTGAACAGACTCACAAAGATCTCCAATAGACATCCCATAAAGCCATTAATAGAGGATCTTTCGAGTTGAGTAGTATTCGTGGTCCTTTGACCCGAGTGCCACGGTGGGCTTGTGAGTGATTCACCATACTTTGGTTCCACACATGTCAGAAACCTTTCATGGTCTTACCGCTGGGTGTCACTGGGTATGGTCTGATGCTCATAGAGTTCGATGTGCATAGATATGGGATCCATCAGCTCATTTGGGTGAGTATTATATCCTAATACTCTATAGATTGTATTTCAGAATGTCTTATGGCCATAAGCAATAATTCCCGGAAAAAGAGTTTAACCCTAGGGATAAATAATATTACAAAAGTGTTTGGGAATATTATTTATTGAAATACAATTCAAGAGACAAGCTTTCAATCGGGCATATGGAGCTTTGACAGTGTTGATCTATATCTCTGCTCTACTTGGATAAAAATGATTGAGGGATTATATGAATATGTTATAACCTCAACTTGTATGGTTTAACGCGCTGTTTTGTAATATCCGTAACGTGTGTGGGGGGCATCATTTACAGACGTATGGAGGAGTTCTATATGACAATTCAGGCATAGACCTAGAGAGTCTCACAATATGAAGTGTACTCGTGCACTGAGGCAACAGAATAGATTGAATAGTTCCATCCTAGAAATTTTAGCAAACCAAAAATATGTTTCGGGGTTCCTCAGGTTGTGCACTTGTTTAAACTTAAAAGTTAAGTATATTATTTAATTAGTTGACAAGAGTTATTAACTAATTAGATATTAACAAGTGGCATAATTTTAGTGTATGAATTATTTTACCATGAATTCAACCATTTACCATGTTAGTAAAATCAAATAAGGTAAATATTAATTATTCAAATAGTTTTTGAATAATTAAATAAATGTTATTTAAATAAATAAAATATGATTTTATTTATTTGTTATTTTATTCCTAAATGGTAGACATACCTAATTTGAGAAACATAAACTAAATTTAGTGAAGCACTATTTTATAATTAATGGTTAAATTTATTAAACCATTAAAATGGCCACCAAAAATTATTTTGGTAGTTGGCCACTTAATCTAATTTTGGTGGAGCACTTGTGAAGTGTTGTAAGCACTAAAAATAGTTAAGTTTCAAGTGTATTAACATGAGAGTGAATGAAAATTTGTGCAAGTGTTGAGAGGAAAAAGAAGAGTTGGTTTTGAGAGAGTTTTTCAAAGAACAAAGACTTGTGAGAAAAACTAAAGGAGAAAGAAAAATAAATCATTTATATTTTTCTTTCTAGTAATCAAAACCTTATTGCTGTAGATTATACTGTTGCTATTCTAGCTTCACAATCCCACCGGATTATTGTGAACTAGAATTGGACAATAGTACACTTCAAGGTAAGCTCAAAGTTGAAACAAGGATATCCGAAATTGAAAATCTTCATCGGAGGTTTTCAAAGGTATATTTTCTATATTCTTAAGTTGTCAAGAATTGAATTATATGTGTATATGTTGATTACTTGATAAATCCGCTGTCAAATTCATGTATATAATGCATAATTTTAGTTTTTTAATATGTACACAATCACATGCATACACTCTGAAATACGTTAACAAGTGGTATCAGAGCATGTTTATTGTATTTCTGGGTTGTTGGAGTGTTATATGAAATGTTTAGAATGCCTGAAAATAATAAAAATTGCATTTTGAAGTGTTTAAAGTGTAGAAATATAGTTTCTGTCAAAGAACGCCGCGGCGTCAGAAACCTAACGCTGGGGCGTTCATGTAGTAATATGTACACCACGGCTTTAAGAATCGAACGCAGGAGCGTTCAAAGCATAACGCGGGAGCGTTAGTAGTATAACACTGTGGCGTTGAGGTTCTTGACATAGGAAGATTGGAAACACAGAAAGCCGAGGCGTTCATGTGTTAAAAGTCGGGGCATTTATATGTTTAACGCCGGGGCATTACTATTGATGAACGCAGGGGCGTTCATGTGTTAAACGCCGAGGCGTTCATAAGTCAGAAACCCAGGACGCATTAGGTTGAAAATTAAAAAAAAAAAAAGAGTACAAAATTTTTTTTTTGGAGCATTATATTGTATAATGCTATAACATTCAACTTTTAATGCTAATCATTCTGAATAATACACTCCAATTCAAAAATTTTGCATGTGAGATTTATTTAATACAATTATAATTGTTATATCATTGTATTAAATGTAATATATACTTGTTTATGCTTATTAATTACAACGAGAGCCCTATTAGGTGGGGTTTAGTTGTGATTGCATAAATAAATATTCTAATTATAAATTAGATTCGTATGAGATGCGAAAATTATTATGATCGTTATTGGTAATAATAATTATAATAATTAAATATTATAAATAATAAATAAATAAAAATCTCTTTAAATCAGATTAAATAATATAGTATTATGAGATAATATTTTATAATGATCCGTCTTGTCAATACGGTATTAGGCGGTTCACTTTAGTCTTTCCCAATATTGCTATAGCGTGAGGGGTTGGTTGGGGTGATTCAGGTTATGTCGGTTAAACATAAGATGAGGAAAATATATGTGAACATATTGCCCAATATTGCTACAGCGTGAGGGCTATACTAGTAGCATATATTTGATGATTAACAAGTTAATCTGGAATAAGCTTATCCAATATTGCTACAGTGTGAGAATAAGGTGTATTTAGGATCAGTCGAAAAAGTTGTATGAAATGCAATTGACAAGAGTTGTCTACCTTTTGGGTTTACAAAGGCCAATATTGCTACAGCGTAAGGCCAGAGTAAAATGCCAATAGGATCCACTTTTTACTATATAGTTTAAAGAATCTAAAACTACCGTTTTCCCATTTGAGAGATTAAAGGAATTATGTAAAATAGTGGGAGGGCATTTTCTAGATTAAAAAATGTATAACTGTTATACCCATGATCTAAAACGTTATTTAATTAGTGATTGAAATATTCTGCTAACATCTTTTCTTTTGTGTTGTCAAGATCAAATGGCTTCAAGCAACTCACTAGTTCGTATCCTAGAAGCACACCAACTCAAAGGTGCAGAAAATTATGTTGATTGGCTTATGAATCTCAAAATAGTTCTAGATTCTGAGAAGCTTGGATATGTAATTGATCAGTGCCTGCCCCAAGCTATTTGTGATGATGCTTCTCCAAAAGAAAAGGAGACATATTAGAAATGGTTGGATGACGAGTTGAAAGTCAAATTGTACATCCTTGGGTCTATGTCTACTGAGCTCCAAAGAGAGCATGTCCACATGGACAGTGCTGAGAGTATCATACTCCACTTGAAAGAGTTATTTAGTGACCGACCACAATTTGAGATATATAGGGTTGCCAAATCGCTCTTTCAAGCTAGACTACCCGAGGGCAGTCCAGTAAGTCCTCATGTCCTCAAGATGATACCATGTATTGAGAGGTTGGAAACTATGGATCTCTTACTGAGCAATGGATTGGGGAATAGTTTGATTCTCCAGTCACTTCCAGGGTTATTTGCATAGTTCATTATGAACTACAATATGCAAGGGTTGACTCATACTTATGCTGATCTGTATAACATGTTAAGAACAGCTCAAGAGGACATGAACAAATGGGGCACGGTCCTCTATGTTCAGGGTGCTTCATCATCTATTCGGAAGACTTTTAAGAAGTCCAAAGGGAAAAATAAACGAAAAGTAATGTATGCACCCAGAATGGGTCCTCAAAAGCAACACATGTCCAAGCCTCAACATAAAAACAAAGCAAAAGGAAAATGTTTTCATTACAATAAGGATGGGCATTGGAAGCGAAACTGCCCAAAATACATTGCCACAATTAAGAAGACACTATTAGGTATGTACTTGCCTATTATTGACATTTCCTTAGTATTTGATGCTAATACTGGTTGGGTATTAGACACTGCTTGTCCTTCTTATATCTGCAATATGTTGCAGGATCTGAAGGAAGTTAGACTGTTACAGCCCAAAGAAGTACAGCTTCGTGTTGAAAATAGAGATTTCCTACAGGTCGAGGCTATTGGACGATTTAATTTACTTCTTTCATGTAATAAAATTATTGTGTTGAATAATTGTTATTATGTGCCAAACATTATCCGACAAATTATTTCTATTCCTGTGTTGGACAGTGAAGGATATCATATGTTTCTCTGTAACAGTTCCTTATATTTGTATGATTTGGATAATGTTTTATTAGCTGAATATTAGTTGATTAATGGGCATTATTTATTGGAAACAGTAGGAAATGTTATGAATGTACAGGTGAATGCTGATAATAAATCAAGAACTTTAAATGATGCAGAATTGTGGCATATGAGATTAGGTCGCATAGGTGTGAGACGCCTAACCCATCTAGTTAAGAATGGTCAAATACCTGATCTGACTATAGAGCCTTATCCAGTTTGTGAATCTTGTATTCAAGAAAAAATGACCAAAGCGAAATTTATTGGTGTTGGACACCGTGCCACTGATTTATTAGAACTTATACATAGTGATGTATGTGGTCCAATGAATCACATTGCACTCGGTGGCTTTCGATACTTTGTAATCTTTATCGATGATCTATCACGATTTAGATACATGTTGCTTATAAAACACAAGTCAGAAATTTTTGAAAAGTTCAAAGAGTTTCAAATCGAAGTAGAGAAACAAATCGGAATGTATATCAAATGCCTTCGATCAGATAGAGGCGGTGAATACATAAGCAATGAATTTTTGGATTATTTAAAGGAGAATGGGATTCTCGTTCAATATAGTCCTTGATGAACACATGAAAATGCATGTTGTTAAGAGATTCAATCACCATTTAATGTCACTAATTTTAGTATTTTCTGTATTTTTAGCTTGAAATAAAGTGTTCTCCATAAATTGTGATTAATGAATGTTATTTGGACAGGTTTAGGAAACTGGACATAACTCTCAATGTAGAAATCGAAATGAAGAAATTCTTGAACCTAGTGCAATATTACTCAATCTTACACAAATTTTAAGAATAGTGGAAAAGCCAAATCCAACATGTTATGGGCTAAATATTGAGATACAACAAAATCGGACTATAACTCTTACCCAGCTTGACCCAACTCACGTATTTGGACAGTATCTCACAAAATACATACTCAATTGGTATAATTCTTAAAGCTATGAATTTCTGACTTAACTATCAACAACTCGTATGTTTATAGTAAAGTCCAAATCAGCCGTTATTATGGACCAAATCGCATTGCAAGTGGGTAAAATAGTTGTTGGCTGAATTCTGATGTATCTTTGGAATTCTGCTCATATCTCAATGGATACGCATCCAATTTGCATGAAATCAGTGCCTATGGAAAGAAGAGTCAAAATTCTACAACTTTCATGTCGGCTGTAGAAGCTAAATCGATCATTTATATTATCCAAAATGTGATGCAAGTGGATAAACGAGTTATTGGCTTAAAATTATTGAAGATTGATGTCATCCATGACATATGTCCATTCATTGCCTATATAAGGAGACACTTAGGACGTTTTTAATAATAGATAATTCTCTCTTCTTTTGTTCTCATTAACATGCATTGTAATTTAGGCTAGAGTTCCTAGCAAGGCTAAGAGATGAACTTTTATGTGTAGTAAATCTACTTCCATGCTTTGATTCGGTGTCAAGAGCTATAAATGTTGTAAGTTTGGTTTTGATTAAACTCTTATCTATTTTATTTTCTATAATCCAGAGGTTATAATTCTCATGTCTCATATATGTTCAGTCATGCTTTTCTTATGTGATTCATGTTGATTTATAATTGTTACTGGTTACATTGTTTTATATGTTAATCTTTTACTGCAGTATTGTCAATTTGATATATTGTCGATCTTGGATAACATGTAAGGTCAATAAATGTTTGATATTCAAGTTAATCTTTTACTGAAATATTGTCAAAATGATATATTGTCGATCTTAGATAACTTGTATAAATAACATGATGTGTGTTAATGCTTGCAAAGAGTTTAACTAAATCAAATACATGTGTTATCAAATGTGCTATATATTACATACCTTCCGATTGATTGTTTGGGATGTGAAACTTTCAGTTGAGTTATAAATATCGAATCAAAGTATAGAGTAGATTTATAAAGCATAATTGTGATTCTCAAAGCCTTGCTTAAATCATCATAAGACATTTTCCTCAATTCATAGACAATTCTATCTCATTCGTTTAAATCAATTAACCCTTTGCTACTACTTTAATATTTTACTTCACTAACCTATTTTGCCAAGAGCTTCCTCGTGGGATCGACACCTCAGTCTATACTGTGATAGCCGCGTTATATTTTGAGCGTAAACAAAAATTTGGCACCGTTGCCGGGGAAGAACACTAAGCGAAAGTCGGTTGCGATTATAAATACTAAAGTGGTAACTTTGTATATTTTCTTTTCTTTGTAAACTCTTAGTTTTATTTCCTTTGTTGTTATTTATTTATTATTCATGGTTGGTTCTACCACCTAATTTATTTTATTTTCTTTAGTTAATTTGTTATATTTTATATTATCTTAATGACTGGTTTTGCCGCCTAATTAGTTTATTTTCTTTTATCTATTTATTGCACTTTATTTCCTTTAGTTTATTTATTGCATTTTTTTTAATGACTGGTTTTACCGCCTAACTTTGTTCACTTTCTTTTATTTATTTATTGTACTTTATTTCTTTAGTTAATTTGTTGTATTTTCTTTTTATTTTGTGGCTGGTTCTACCACCTAACTTTGTTTCTTTATTTTTTTATTGTACTTTATTTATTTATTGCACTTTTTTATTGCACTTTATTTTCATTTTCTTTTACTTATTTATTGCACTTTATTTACTTTAGTTAACATGTTGTATTTTCTTTTTATGGCTGGTTCTACCGCCTAACCTTTTATTTATTTACTTATTGTATTTTCTTTTTATTATTTATTTATTGTACTTTTTTTTCGTACTTTATAGTCTTTTGTTTAGTTATTGTATTTATATTTCATGGTTGGTCTTACCACCTAACTTATTTCTATTTCTTGTTGTGTTTATTCCACTTCTTAATTTTCTTTAAGCATTTATTTCCTTAATATATATATATATATATACAAAAAAAAAAATTAGGATGTATGCATCGACCTAGAGACAAACGAGGAAGATTTGTGAGAGAACTAGAACTATAACTATAACCACCCCCACAATTTGTAAGTGAAAAGAATTCACCTTATAGTTCATCTTGTAATTCTAACACAGTGAGCCAACACGAAGAAAACCCCGTTAGAACTCTAAAAGATTACTTGCATCCTACTCGCACAGCCACACCATCATGCATTATATTTCCACCTAACACACTACATTCGGATTTTAAACCTGGAATGATAAAACTTCTTCCCACTTTTCGTGGTCTAGATAGTGAAAATCCTTATGTACATGTTAGGGAATTTGAAGAGGTAATTGCCACCTTCCATAGCCAACCTGAAGCCATAGACACTGTTAGACTTAAATTTTTCCCTTTTTCTTTGAAAGATAAAGCAAAGAGTTGGCTATACTCTTTGAGGCCGAGGTCTATAAGAACTTGGGCAGAAATAACCTAAGCATTTTTCAATAAATACTTCCCACAACACAAAACTAATAGCCTGAAAAGACAAATTTCTTCCTTCTCCCAAAAAGACAGTGAAACCTTATATCAAGCATGGGAAAGGTTTAAAGAGTTGTTAAATCTGTGCCCTCACCATGGGAATGAAAATTGGCACTTGGTTAGTTATCTCTATGAGGGACTCACAATTAGAGAGCGCCAATTTGTTGAGATGATGTGTAATGGGGAGTTCCTTCACAAAGATCCTGAGGAAGCCATAGAATTCCTTAATGACTTAGCCGAAAAAGCCCATACATGGACTGGACCTAGCATTACTGAAAGCACAAATAGGTCACGACCCAATGGAGTTTTCCATCTTAGGGAAGAGGATAACCTCAAAGCTCAATTAGAGGTCTTAACTAGGGAGTTAGAGGCCTTGAAAACCAAAGATAGAATGGTCACCCACACGGTTGCTAGAGTTGAGTCACACGATGACTGTTTTGTCTGTGGAGGAGCGGAACACTTAGCTCAGGATTGCCCCACTTATAGTGAGATGAGAGGGATATATGAGGAACAATGTAATGCCCTAAGGATGTACAAGAAGCCTTATTCACCCTATCTGAAACATATAATCCTAGCTGGAGAAATTACCCAAATTTCAGTTGGAAATCTGACCAACAAGCCAACAACCAATGGAAACAAGAACAACAAGCACCCAAGTCTTATGTTGCACCTCAATATAATGTACGACCAACTAGGAGTTCTTTAGAGGATACATTACAAGCATTTATGGAGGCACAAAGTAAGACTAATCAAAAATTTGAAACAATTCTTGCACAGGTGGTAGACGAAAACAAAGAAATCAAGAGTCAAATCACAAAGTTGACCAGTGCCTTAACTGTACAAGAGTGAGGTAAGTTCCCATCTCAACCTCAATCCAATCCGAAAGGACAATTCATGGCACAAGCTTCTACTTCTAATGTTCAAAATCTCAAAGAAGTCAATGCCATTACTACTCGAAATGGTAAGATTGTAAGTGAGCCTACTCTTGAAATTAACACATCTACGAGTAGTAAAGACGCCCCCCTTGAAAAAGAGGCCACAGTGGAAAAAGAGCCTGAAAGTAAGTTTTCAATCCCAGTGCCTTTTCCTCAAGCTCTTCGACCGGTTGGGAAAAATTCAGAAATTCAAGGTGAGATTTTAGAACATTTGAAACAAGTTAAAATTAATCTTCCCTTGTTACATTTGATTAAGCAGGTTCCAACTTATGCCAAAGTCATCAAGGATTTATGCACTATCAAAAGAAAACACCATGTAAAGAAAACTGCATTTTTGGCAGAACAGGTAAGTGCAGTGATTGAACAAAAGACACCACCCAAGTATAAAGACCCAGGATGTCCCACAATCTCCTGCCAAATTGGGACACATGAGTTTGGTCAAGCTTTATTGGACTTAGGAGCAAGTGTAAATTTAATGTCTTATTCTATTTACTTGCAGTTGGGACTTGGTGAGATTAAACCAACATCTGTAGTCCTACAATTAGCTGACCGATCAATCAAGAAACCACGAGGAATAGTAGAAGATGTTTTGTTATAAATTGATAAATTTTATTACCCTGTTGATTTTTTTGTTTTAGATACTCATTCTGTTGTTAACATGGAGTCAAAAATCCCTCTTAATTTAGGGAGACCTTTTCTTACCACTGCTAATGCTCTTATTGATTGCAGAAATGGTCTAATGAAATTATCTTTTGGGAATATGACTCTTGAGGTGAACATTTTTCATATTGATAAGCAATCACGAGAAGAAGATGAATGCTATCATTCATATATGATAGACACACTTGGAGCGGAGGAAGCTTATAAAAATTATGGCTCTAATTCTTTAGAAAATCTCTTTGATTTTGATATTGAAGAATTGTATTATCCTGATGAAACAACTGATATGTTTAGTATTTTTGACTCACAGAATAAAGGGATTCGATTTTGGAAACCAGGCATTGAAAAGTTGCCATGTGAGAGGGAGAAACCAAAATCATCAAAACTCGAGACACCACGTGTCATCATTAGTGACCAAGGAACACATTTCTGTTCTAGAAAACCTCATAAAGTTTATTGGGCTGTTAAAGCCCTTAACTTTGATTTGAATGTTGCAAGTCTCCAGAGAAAGTTACAATTGTCAAAAATAGAAGAGCTACGAAATGATGCATATAACAACTCCAGAATTTTCAAAGCTAAAATGAAAGTAGCTCATGATAAACAGATCTCAAGGAAACACATTGAACCAAATCAACGGGTCTATCTTTATGATTCTCGATTGCATTTACACCCTGGAAAGTTGAGATCTCGATGGACTGGTCCATTTATGGTAAGACATGTTTTTCCTAATGGTGCTGTTGAAATAGAAGACCCCACTGATGGACGAACTTTCAAAGTGAATGGATAGCGCCTAAAAAGCTACGTGGAAAAGGTAGACGACTCTATGTACCTAGGCGAGATCCCTCTTGTGGATCCTGTCTATCGTCATTAATCAGCTTCAATCTATTTGTACCATATTTTATATTTTGTCTATATTTTATCTTTTGACTTTTTATTTTTGCTTTTATTTTCTTGCACATTTTATTTTACTTTATTTTCTTCTTTTTATTTTTTCTTCAGTGTGATTTTATTTCCCGATCAAGTGGCGGATACGGTACTCCGTGACTATTAAAGTCGGTTTCTCAGTTCCCTAAAAACTATCCCTCAAACTGTACATTCATCTTTTTTCTTTCTTTCAAAATGGATCGCTTTCTTGCCAGCCTTAAAAAACATTTTCCTTCATTTCCTCAAAATGCTCTTCTTAAGATTTACAAAGCACGGTGTGAAAGACTAATGCTATTGATGTTGGGTAATATCCCTATGGACCTTCGTTTGTTAATTGAAGCCAAGGTTCGGTTGTCTGGTGAGTTTGAAAATGATTTTGTTTCTCATATGCCTAGTCTTGGAAGAAGTTCTTATGCCAAAAGGCAACGAGCAAAAAGGTTACAAGTCTGTCATAAATGTGCTCGATGAAATTGTAATCGGAGTTGTCGTTCTTTAGGATTCGTATCTAGAAATCAAGAAGACAAAATTCAGTTCATTAAGGATGGACTGAGTAAGGAGTCTTTGGATGATATCCTATTGACTATTGAGATGCATCCCTGTGGGATCATGCAACGTGAACTTCTCGATTTATGGAACAAATTCAAAAATGAACATCAACGGTATAGTCTCGGGAATCTGACTCTAAAAGACCCCGTTTATCAATTTATAAGAAAATTGGATGGGAAGCCTATCCCCGACCCATAGAGGGCGTTTAAGCCGCTACTGGACGTAAAACCAGAGGAAGATGTGAGCCACAATCACAACTACTTGTAAATACATGTGTTTTAATTTCAAACTTTATTTTATGAATAGTAGGGCTACTCATGTAGATGTCTTAAATTTAAATCTTTTTGTTCAATAATGCATGTGGGTCATTATGTTTAAATTTTTGTGTTTTATTTTTAACTCTCTTTTGACAAACTGTTGGGTTACCATAATCATGGTTATCATTTGGCACTCTATAAATACAGCACCTCAGTTTCTTCATTTTCATATATTGAGATAAAGGTGAGAGTAGATATAGAGGAAACCCAAGTTCGACAATTTCGAAATATATGTGTATTTTGTGGATCTAGTCCTGGGGAGAGTAAAGTGTTCGTAGAAGCAGCAAACAATCTAGGAAAAACATTAGCTGCAAGAAAAATTCATTTGATTTATGGAGGAGGTAGCCTTGGGCTAATGGGGTGTGTGTCAACAGCTGCACATTTAGGAGGAAGTCAAGTTTTAGGTATTATTCCTACAGCTTTGGCCGTGGGAAACCTGACTTGGAAAACAATAGGGGAAGAATTACGAGTCTCATCCATGTATGAATGTATAGCCAGAATGCTTTGCAATGCAGACGCTTTTATTGCTTTACCAGGTGGTTTTGGTACCTTGGAAGAAATTTTTTAAATTGTCTCTTGGGCCCAACTGAATATCCACCGAAAACCCATAGGTTTGTTGAATGTTAATAACTATTTTGATTGCTTACTTTGTTTTCTTGATCAAGCTGTGGAACAGAATTTTATTTCACATTCGGCGCGACAGATCCTGGTTTCTGCTACTGAGGCGGATGAATTGATTAACAAATTATAGGCAGTTACCTACGAACCTGACCCAGCAATAACTCGGATCGATTGGTCAGTGGGCCTTAACAAGCGAAAATTGGATCTGACACTTCGTTTGTAAATTTTTCTTTTTATTTATTTATTTATCAGTACCATCATTTTAATTTATATTTGCTTAAGTGTCTCTCAGGTTTGTTTCTTTCAAATAACTGGCGTTTCAGGTAATGTCTCCTATACTTTATCTCTTTCTATTTAAACATTGAGGACAATGTTTCATCTGGTTTTGGGGGAGGATAGTAGACATATGTTGTATTTTGTCAAAAAAAAAATAATTGTGGTCCGACATTTGATTAAAATGGCAGAGTAAGGAGTTTTAGTACTAACTTTTGAAATGCATTTTAACTAACTTTTTATTGTTTTGTTTTATATTTCATGCATTGTCGTTTACTGCTTGTAGTCTTGGTAATTCTTGTATAAAGGAATTTACTTTTTTGCCTAAGTATGATTTCAGAATTGTTTAGCTTGAGTCACTGTTTCTATCTAGGTTACTGAAGAATGACTTCCAAAATATTTTTGAGCACAATGTTAAGCCTTGTGGTAAGATGGATGATTCAATTTATATAGCCAAGAGAATTCCCATGTTTAAGCATATAGTTTTCTAAATCTCACATATATTTTGTGAGTAAGTGGAAAGGTTGAGAAAACAGCCTATAAACCTTTATTGATCCTTTGAATTGGTTAATTTTTGTTTAGAATGATATTATTTAAATTAAGGGATAAGTTGGTTGCATTTGTATATAATATAATTTGGTGAGAAACCTTTGTAATGCTTCCTTATATTCTTCAAAAAAAAAAAAAAAAGCAAAATACAAAAAAAAAAAACAAAGAGCAAAAATACCAAAAAAAAAAAAGAAGCAATTCAGTTTAATAAAGTCTTCATTCAATTTTAGAAGACAAATATTTTGTAAAACAAATTTCTCACCAAATTATAATTGTATTATTCTCACAAGCCAATTAAAGTTCTAAAGCTGGCGTATGATATGAATAATTGATTTTTAAACAAATAATTTTCCTATCTTTGGATCAATGTTAGTTTATATGTCTGTCCTTAAAATTGACTTTTTCTTGAGTGCTTAACTGTTTTCCAACTCCATAAGAGAAGTCCCAACCTTTTAAACAGTCATACACCTGTGAGGATATGGAGTTGAGGCTTTTATTTGAAGAAATTCTCAAGGCTATATCTATTGTGGTTTGTGGTTAGATGGTTATGGCTTAGTTCACACACACACAAATTATGGAAGTTTTAATTGAAAAAACCATGATAGCAACAGTGATCTCGAACTGACGTTTTGATTGAAATGCTTAGGTAGTTTTGCATATTCTATTTACGCTTGAATTGCTAGAGACTAGCAATAAGCTGGTTGGGGGCTGTGATGAACACATGAAAATGCATGTTGTTAAGAGATTCAATCACCATTTAATGTCACTAATTTTAGTATTTTCTGTATTTTTAGCTTTAAATAAAGTGTTCTCCTTAAATTGTGATTAGTGAATGTTATTTGGACAGGTTTAGGTAAACTGGAGATAACTGTCAATGTAGAAATCAAAATGAAGAAATTCTTGAACCTGGTGCAACATGACTCAATCTTACACAAATTTGAAGAATAGTGGAAAAGCCAAATCCAACATGTTATGGGCCAAAAATTGAGATACAACAAAATCGGACTACAACTCTTACCCAGCTTGACCCAACTCACGTATTTGGACCGTATCTCATAAAATACATACTCAATTGGTATAATTCTTGAAGCTGTGAATTTTTGACTTAACTATCAACAACTCGTATGTTTATAGTAAAGTCCAAATCAGCCGTTATCATGGACCAAATCGCATTGCAAGTGGGTAAAATGGTTGTTGGCCGAATTCTGATGTATCTTTGGAATTTTGCTCATATCTCATTGGATACTCATCCAATTTACATGAAATTAGTGCCTATGGAAAGAAGAGTCAAAATTCTACAACTTTCATGTCGGCTGTAGAAGCTAAATCGGTCATTTATATTATCCAAAATGTGCTACAAATGGATAAACGAGTTATTGGCTTAAAATTATTGAAGATTGATGTCATTGATAAGGGCAAATTTGTCATATATTTTCTAATGTTTTTATTATTGATATTTTATGATTTTATGAGAATAGATGGCTATTTATGTGCATTATTATTATTTATAGGGACTTGAACGAAATTTAAAGAAGCAAAAATAGGGACTAAAATGCAAAGTTTTTAAAGTATGTGTCCATCACCCCAGCGCTAAAATAGTGATCGAAATAAGAAAAACGACCTGCTTAAGTCGCGTCTAGTGCCCCAGCGCCATACAATTACCGCCCCAGCGACGAGACAGCGCCCCAGCGCCAAGATCCCACCGCTCCAGCGGTAATAGCTTTTTCACGCGTCACCCCAACGACAGATGCATAGCGCGCCAGCGGTAGTGCGAGTCCTAGTCCGACGAGAATTGAGATTTTCAAGCTCATATCAATCCCTATATAAAGCCACTCGTTCCCAACCTTCAAGGATGAATCGAAGACAACCCAAGAGCACTAAGAATACATAGCACGAGTCTTGGAGAGCAATTGGAGCTTAATTGAAGCAACTTTGGAGAGAGATACAAGACGTTCTTCGGCATCAAGAGTTCTTAGGCAGCGCAATTAAGAGCAACTTTGGAGAGAGATACAAGACGTCTATATCGGTTTGCGATTGATTGTATCATGTTTTATTTTTATTTTTACTGCTGTTCTCTTGTAGCCATGAGCTAAACTTGTTTTCTAGGGTTAATACTTGAACTCAATATGTGCGCTTAAATTGCCATATCTTTTAGTATTTAATAAACTTAGTCATTTATTATTTAAATTACTTGTGTTTAATGCTTCAATATATCTGGCCAATATATGGTGAATGAGTTGGTAATATTATTGATAAACTCGGAAGAGGAATCATAATATTTAGACCTAGGTAATTTGATGCATAATTGTAGAGTAACATTCAATGTTGCATATGCAAGTTTCAATTTAGGATAGGAATATACCTAATTGGCATGTATGATCAATAAGACCTAATCTTAATGAATCTTAATTTATTACAAGTACCATAGGAATATAGGTATTTGGTAAACTAAGATATACTTGCATGACCTTGGAAGAGGCTTGTGAATACATTTGTGTCTTGATCAATAATAAAGACTAAGGGAGTTAAATATTATAAGGTTAATCATTAGAAAGCATATTGAAGGATAGTGTTAATCCTAGGTTTTCTCTACGTTGTTATCTTTAAATCTCATTGCATTGTGTTTTTACTTTTATATTTTCTACATTCATTCTTGAATTTTTATTTTTCTGAATAATTATTAGGAAGACATAATTTTAGTAATTGGTTAATAAGAAGAAATTATCCCTGTGGGTTCGACATCCGACTAATTAGTCTCTTTATTACTTGCATACGATAGTGTATACTTGCACTTAATTTATGATATAGAAATATCGCATCAGTCATCCATGACATATGTCCATTCATTGCCTATATAAGGAGATACTTAGGACGTTTTTAATAATAGATAATTCTCTCTTCTTTTATTCTCATTAACATGTATTGTAATTTAGGCTAGAGTTCCTAGCAAGGCTAAGAGATGAACTTTTATGTGTAGTAAATCTACTTCCATGCTTTGATTCGGTGTCAAGAGCTATAAATGTTGTAAGTTTGGTTTTGATTAAACTCTTATCTATTTTATTTTCTATAATCCAGAGGTTATAATTCTCATGTCTCATATATGTTCAGTCATGCTTTTCTTATGTGATTCATGTTGATTTATAATTGTTACTGGTTACATTGTTTTATATGTTAATCTTTTACTGCAGTATTGTCAATTTGATATATTGTCGATCTTGGATAACATGTAAGGGCAATAAATGTTTGATATTCAAGTTAATCTTTTACTGAAATATTGTCAAAATGATATATTGTCGATCTTAGATAACTTGTATAAATAACATGATGTGTGTTAATGCTTGCAAAGAGTTTAACTAAATCAAATACATGTGTTATCAAATGTGCTATATATTACATACCTTCCGATTGATTGTTTGGGATGTGAAACTTTCAGGTGAGTTATAAATATCGAATCAAAGTATAGAGTAGATTTATAAAGCATAATTGTGATTCTCAAAGCCTTGCTTAAATCATCATAAGACATTTTCCTCAATTCATAGACAATTCTATCTCATCCGTTTAAATCAATTAACCCTTTGCTACTGCTTTAATATTTTACTTCACTAACCTATTTTGCCAAGAGCTTCCTCGTGGGATCAACACCTCAATCTATACTGCGATAGCCGCGTTATATTTTGAACATAAACAGTCCTCGAGGTACTCCACAACATAATGGTGTTCGGAGAGGAGTAATCGAACTTTATTAGATATGGTTCGATCGATGATGAGCTTCACTGATCTCCTTGAATATCTATAGGGCTATGCTCTAGAAACTGCTGCTCATATATTGAACAGAGTTCCATCGAAAGTTGTTTCTTCTACTCTTTATGAGATTTGGATTAAAAGAAAACCGAGTCTTAAATATGTCAAGATTTAGGGTTGTCCTGCTTATGTAAAAATTACGCAATAGGATAAACTTGCACCTAAAGGATATAAGTATCGGTTCATTGGATATCCTAAGAATTCAATGGGATTCTAGTTCTATGATCCCGAGGAACGAAATGTGTTCATTACTCGGAATGCCACTTTTCTAAAGAAATAGTTTCTCTTAGATCGTGGATATTGTAGAAAGATTGAGTTAGATAAACTTAATCTGGATGTACATGAACCAACGATGGAACCTCAGGCTCAATCGAGCAAAATACCTTTAACACACCCTCCACGTAGACCAAAAAAGATATCAAGGCCACCTGAAAGGTATGGTTCAATACCTAAAGGTACTCTTGGTGTTTTCTTGATTGAAGAAAATGATCCTTTAACTTATAGAGAGGCGATGTTGGACATCAATTCGGGAAAATGGCAAGAGGCCATGAAATCTGAGATTGACTAAATGTATCAAAATCAAGTTTGGGACTTGGTTAAGCTTCCTGAAGGAATTGTTCCTATCGGATGCAAATGGATTTGTAAGCAGAAGTGTGGGGCTAATGGAAAAGTAGAGACTTTCAAAGCCTGACTGGTGGCGAAAGGTTATACTCAACGATCTGGGATCGATTATGAGGAAACCTTCTCACCAGTAGCGATGCTTAAGTCGATTCGAATTTTACTGACAATTGCTGCATATTATGACTATGAAATTTGGCAAATGGATGTAAAAATGGCATTCTTAAATGGATATCTTGAAGAAGAAATCTATATGGAACAACCGAAAGGTTTTACATCTAGCCAAACTTTTGGTTTAGTATGAAAGCTGAAGAAGTCTATTTATGGACTTAAGCAAGCTTCTCGAAGTTGGAATCTTCGTTTTGATGAAGAAATCAGAGGGTCTGGTTTCATCAAGAACGAAGAAGAATCTTGTGTGTATAGAAAGAGCAGTGGGAGCATAGTAGTCTTTTTGGTTCTATATATGGATGACATACTCATTATCGGAAACGATATTGGTATGTTGCAATCAGTCAAAAGTTACCTAAGTAAGAATTTCTCCATGAAAGATTTGGGAGAGGCTTCCTATATACTAGGTATAAAGCTTTATAGAGATAGAGCTAGGAGCCTTATAGGACTCTCTCTGATAGGACCCAACCCGAGACCCTCTACTATAGATCCCAGCGGCCCTGCCGGGCACCCCGACGGAAGTTCCTCCGAACCTAACTGGGTAAGTTAAGAAATTCCGCGAGGCGAACCACTTTTTAATTCTTGTTACTACTAAGAAAATCTAGTAATATACATGAAAATGACATCTTAGTTTTAAAAACAAACGGACAGAGTTTCCCCTGTTTTTCAGAAAATTTATATAAACCTGCAAGGAAATTTCACTTCTAATTCCAACACATCTCAATTCTACCAATTCGGACCTCCGATCCTTTTCAAATCAAATCCAACACAACTCAATTATTTCGTGTAAATCTCAAAATAAGCATAATCATAAAAAGTAAAAACGATCATCATAAACTAGAAATCTCTTATTCTTGATTCAACACATACTTACAAATATACATGCCTACAACTATTATGCATAAAGTAAAGAGTGCTATTAGCACATTTACATGTACAAAAATTATCTTTGGATTCGGCCCACTACTCGGCGATAGGAGAATCAGCAGCTTGCGTTCTGAGACCTGCACCTGGGAAAAGGGTTTAAAACATAAAACATAAAACGAGTGAGCTAAAGGAGCTCAGTGAGTGTAAATGAGAATTCAATTACAAGAATATTATACAAAGATAGCAATTTCTAAAGTACATGCAGAAATTATGCTTCTAAAACGGATGTAAAATTGTAAAACGGTTTCTAATATCATATGCTAATGAAATCTTGTCGAGCGGGTTTTATCTACATCTTTGGAAAACTATATTCAGAATCTATATAACATAAGAACTGCTATGTGCATATAAATGCATAAATGCTATCGGTAAATCGAAAACTAGTAAAATCCTCGCTCGGCCATTTTCTTTCTAAACTGTACCAATGGTAACCCTAAAGCTCTATACCCGCGCAGCGACTCAACTAGCACCGCATACGTGAGTAGGTCACGGGGCACCTCAACTAGCAGCACCCACAGTGACATCTCAAGACATCTCACTGGCTACGCAGCGGAATCCTACATCGCATGCATATAGCGAGACAATATCCCGTACACATAGAGTGACTCACATGACTCGACATCCCGACTTTTCAGAGTTAGTGACACGCCCCCAAGACCTGCCCATGTGCACGGGATATACCAGCCGGGTCTAATACAATCATCACCACTATAATCTGAGGGTACCAATGGCCTTAAAACAAATGCAGAAATTTTAAAACTGTTTCACAAATCGATCATGTAAAAGCATGTCTATGAATATATCAAGATCATAAATCATATTTATGCATCGAAAGCTCATAAAACATACATAGTCATTGTGCGAAAACATAATAACCGAAAATTAAAAGAAATGACAGATTTCCACTCACAACCGCTCCGCGCTCAATTTCGCTCCCGATTCCTGCTCCCATTAAAGCTCTCGGTTATCCTCATCTACGCACCATAAATGACATTTAGAGCCAAATCGAACACTAGAATCTCATTTAACTACTAAATGCCCTAATCGGCATACAATGCCCGGATGTAAACTACTTCCCGATTTTAGTTACGGAGCCATAATCGAAACTAACTCACCATCCGGTGCCTTGAAAATTATTGAACACCTTACAATTTGATTGAACATACTTGCCCTTCACCTTTCCAGCATGGACAATTATGTCCCATTTTCTTCATTTTTGGGTTTTTTCATCAACCATATACATTCAATTCACAATATGCATCATTTACACACAACAATTCAATCAAAACACCACTCAATTCTTAACTTCCCTAAAGTGGCAGAATTTCACCCTAGGTTCCAACACATTCCTTTTCTCAATTTCTTGTTTCAATTACAACAAAATCATGCCAATTTCATTCTAAAGCCTTAATTACAATCAATTGAAATCTCTACAACAAAATCACCAAAAACCTTAATTCTCACCTTGCCAATTTCTTCAAATTGATGACTCCTTCAAGCTCCAAACTAGAATTTAACTCAATCTAAGCCAAGAATACACATAAGAATGTCAATTATAGCATTCTTGAAAGTTCACTTATCAAACTCATAAAACAATGCTTTTCTTACCTCTTTTTCTTGAATTTCCACTAATTGAGGCTTCAATTGAGCTTAGGGATTGGTTTGTAACCTTAATTTGGCTTGATTACACATGAAAAATTATGAAAAAATCTTGAATAGTCACTGTAGCAGCACCCCCCTTTGAAGCTTGAATTTTTCTCTTTTTTTTGGCTAAGTGTTGGTTTTGATCTCTCTTCAAATTTCTACACACTTCTAACATATATATAGTGCTCCCTCAATTTACCATTTTGCCCTTCAACTTACTTAAAACTTCTAATTTGCCATTAGTTAAAAACTAATTATGTAATTAGTTCATTTGTAACTATTTAGTTAGAATAGTTCAAAGAACTAACTAGAACTTCCAACTTGGCAATCCATGAGATTTCTTCTAATTGGTTCATTCTCTAATATATGGATTATGTTTCTCAACAAAGGCTTGTTCCATTCATAACCCTTAAATGGAAATTCATGTAGTAAATTAGAATTTTCTTTTCCAAGCCAATAGAGAAAAATTCTAAAAATATTCTAGGGTCGTCTGGCGCACCGATCGAGTGTGAAATTACCAAATTAGGTCTAATATCTCTCACGTGCACTATAAAGAGAATATTTCTAATAGGGTTAAAATCGAGTAACCCTACGGTGTCTTATTTGTTCTATACCAAAATCTAGGCGCCAATACTACTAATAGGGATTGGATATTACACTTAGGCCTAATTTCAAGTCTATGCATATGATCAGTATATCCAATAGGTATAATATATAAGCTCAAGCCACTTTTTAGTGATTAATTTGCGGATCATCGTTCGATAGATTTAGAATTACATTAAGTAAGGTCTAAAATATACAATGTTAAGTTGAAGCCCGCTTGGGAAGAAACTTAGTACAATAATAAAGGTAAGCCCATATGACTAAGCTAATGAAGAAATACAAACCCACAAAGCACTACTTGTCCCTCAAAGAGTCCTTTTAGAGTAAATATTTATTCAATATTATTTATCTATATATAATTAGGTATTTCATTTAATAAAATTCTTAATTACCTAATCTTATATGAATCATCTTATTTATTGAGATAATATAATAGAATTAGTTTTTTCCTGGTAACTCAATAAATAAATAAAGCTTTTGATGGATTAGAAGTCAAGAAAGGTGCTTAACCCAAATATAATCCCTTGCACCATAAACCCTTAAAATGTCGTTGTTTTGGAATATTTTTAAAATTCGTAATAGGTTTTTCTAATACCAAAAACTATGTTGTTATGAGTTTTTGATATTGAGATGTAAGTACTTCACTTAAATTTTCATATATTGTCAATAAACCTTGATATAATATAGTTAAATCAGTATATCTTTATCTTCATTGACAAAAAGGTATCAATAATACAGTGCCAATGAAGCCCATTTTTATAATTATGGCCATTAAATCTCTCAACAAATTGGTCAAAATCATTGACTATAATTTTATTTCTTCAAGCAATGCTACACTTAATGTGTGGTGCAAGACTTGAATCTGTATAGACTTGTAATTATTAGAAAAGACATTGCACATAGCAATCTCGAGAAATTATTTATGTACCAAGAAATTAGACAATTTACATGATTTATAAAATATTTATAGAATGATTCATTGTGAACATTTTGAATATAATATTTTGCACTGCGAGGCATTTTTCTTGCTAGTGCATAAAGATGTTGCCCACACAAATTTTGATAAGTAATTCAATAAGTTACGTAAGTAATTATGAACTTATTGAATTAAGAATAAAATTACTTCATTAAGAAATACACAAATTATTCTTAGAATAGATTGACGACATCAGTGTTCACTAGCACATACTTATGTGCTTGAATCCATAAAACATCATCAAGACAATCTTTAACTCTTTATCTTAAAGGATACCAAAACTTACTACTATAATCATCATTACAAATTATTTAATTACTTTTGATTTTCACTTCACTAAGGTATCATGAACAAAAATTCAATAAAAAGAATGTGATCAATTCTTATCTTCATATTTGTCCCTATAAATTTCAAAGGAACTTGAGAAATAAACATAAGTTTTTTTTTCTCTATAAATTTCAAAGGAACTTGAGAAAGAAACATAAGTTTTTTTTCTTTAAAGAAAAAGTATGAACATATCAAACAAACAACTATATCACACTCACGGAGAAACAAGTCTCAAGGCATTATTTATTTATTTTTTTTAAAAAGAGAATTCAATTTTGAAGATAGATTTTTTATCTTCTTCATTTCTTTACTAGCTAATAAAATCTTATACATAAAAATTTATATCTATAAAGTAAACAAATAATATTGAACCAAACTAGCTTGCATATATATATATCCAATTTATATACATATATATTAGCAGTGAGAGTTTACATCTAATTTTCACTTACCAAATCCTCTTTACTGCCAACAATCAAAACCCCATAACCATAACAACATTAATTTTGAATTTGATTTAATCCTCACTTAATTTAATTTTAGGTCAATTACATACCTTGACTCTACTACTGCAGTTGGTGATAACTATGATCAAACAACTAATGCATATGAAAGTAATAAATCGGAAACAATCATTTAACAATGCCATATCAACAAAATTGAAGTCTTAATCTCAACAGAAGCTTAAGATGATGATAACTAAACAAAAGCCAATGATGAAGGTGTTAGGTTTTATTATTTCTTACGTGTAGAATCACATATTTACAATAATTATATATTATGGATTATTTTTTATAAGAGTCAAATTAAGTGAATTCTTGACATCTCAGACCTTTTTAGGTCTGATTTTTTACTCTATTCTGTTGATAACTTGAAATGGGTAGTAAGGGAAACTTTAACAGATTTATCATTTTTCATTGAAAAGTTTTTAATTACCTTTTCTATATATGATTTTTGATTAATGAACATTCTATTTTTATTTCTTTCTCTTTATATTTTCATACCTAATATTCTCTTTGCTTCACCTAAATCTTTCATGTCGAACTCATTTTTAAGTAGATGTTTAATTTGTATATTTCTGACTTTGTATTACTGGCCAATAACATATCATCTAGACGTAATAGTAAATAAATCTGGTCTTGACTTCCAACCCCTTTATGATATAAACAATTATCATAATTGCTTTTATTAAACCCAATTTTAGTAACAAAAGAGTCAAATCTTTGATACCACTGCCTAGGAGCCTGTTTTAATCCATATAAGGATTTTTTTAATAGACAAACTAGATTTTCTTTACTGTTATTCTCATAACCCTTAAGTTGTTTCATGTAGATTGTTTCTTCTAAATGACCATGTAAAAATGCTGTCTTGATATCTAATTGTTCAAGTTTCTAATTAAACTGAGCTACCAATGCTAAGATAACCCTTATTGTTGTATACTTTATAACAGGTGAAAACATTTCATTGTAATCTATCCCTTCCCTTTGAGAGAACCCTTTAACTGCCAACCTACCTTTAAATCTCACATTATCTAAAGGAGTGTTACCTTCCTTTACCTTGAAGATCCATTTACAGTCAATTATTTTTTGATTCTTTGGTCTTGGTACTAATATCCAGGTACCATTATCTTTTAAGGATTTCATTTTTTCATTCATTGCTTCTTTCCATTGCATTGCGTATCTACTCTCCATTGCCTTAGCAAAGTTTTCAGGTTCTGTTTCTTGAATATCCTGTCCTAAAAAAAGAGCATATGCAATTAAATTATAACAATCAAATTTGAAAGGTATTTTTACCTGTCTTCTTTGTCTGTCCCTGGCTAGTTTGTAGTCTTGTGTAGTTGAATTGTCATCAGATTGTATTTCTTGTTCACTTTCTGATGATCCACTAGTAGAGTACTTAGTTTATGGCTCCTGTTCTTGATTTTCAATTGAGTGTTCCACCTCAATCTGAACATTCTCAGTTTTGCTTGTGTTGTTAGAACTGATTTCTTTTCCTGCAATCACTTGTTTTATACTCGAACAAGGAAAGTTGGTTTCATTAAAAATTACATCTCTACTTATTATGATTTTCACACCCTTAGACTCTTTATCCCAAAGTCTATAGCCTTTGACTCCTTCAGGGTATCTTAGAAGCACAAACTTAATAGACCTAGGCTCAAGTTTTCCCTCAAATTGACATGCATATGCAGCACATCTGAAAACCCTCAGATGTTTATAATTTGGTGATTTTTCAGTCCACATTTCTTCTGGGGTTTTATTATCTATGGCACTAGATGGTATTCTATTAATTAAGTAACACGTAGTATTAATAGCTTCCCTCCAAAAAATTTTTGATAGGCCTAAGCTTATCAACATACATGTTACTTTATTCAGCAATGTTCTATTTATTCTCTCGGCAACCCTATTTTCCTGAAGTGTGAATTTAATTGTTCTATGTCTTACTATACTATTGTTACTACAGAACTCATTAAATTCATTATTGCAGAATTCTAGTTCATTGTCCGTTCTTAATGTTTTAACCTTCTTATTGGACTGATTGTTTACTAAATTTTTTCATATTTTAAATTTAGTAAATGCTTCATTTTTATGTTTAAGAAGGTATATCCATAGTTTCCTAGACAAATCATCAACAATAGACAGGAAGTATCTACAACCCCCGTGAGTTTATATAGTTGTGGGTCCCCACAGATCAATATTTATATAATCTAGAGAAGACTTGGATCTAAATGAACTGGTTTTAAAACTAAATCTATGTTGCTTACCTAATATGCAACGTTCACAAAAAGCAACTTTATTTACTTGGTCTCCAACAAGCATACCTTGTTTGCTTAATTCTATAAGACCCTGTTCACTTAGATGGCCTGGCCTTTTATGCCATAAATCTCCCTTTTCTAGGTCTGATTTTGACACAGTATCAGCTGAGCCAGTAACTATAATACCATCTAAGTTATATAGGCCTTTGTTTTTAAAACCCTTCATTTTAACCAATACTCTTCTAATGATTTTTAAGACACCATTTTCAGCTTTAAAAATATAACTTGATTCATCTAGAACTCCTAATGAGATTAGGTTTCTTTTGAGTTCTAGGATATGTCTCAATTACTTAGTGTTTTTATTATCCCATCATGCATTTTGATGGATATTGACCATATCCCAACTACCTTACAGGCTTGATCATTTTTCATTAAAACCTTACCCCCATCAATTGTATGATAATCATTAAACCATTCCTTTATTAGGCACATATGATATGTACACCCTGATTCTAATACCCAAGCTTTAGAATTATATTCTACTGACACAACAAAGGCTTCTGGGTTATCATAACTCTTACTAGCTATTGCTGTATCACCATTTTTAGAGTTGGTTTTATGAGACATTTCTTTTATTTTCTTTAATCTTTCATAGCAGTTTCATTTTAAATGTCCTTCTTGATTACAGTAATAACACCTCTTAGGCCCTCTTGACTTAGACCTAGACTTTCCTTGATTGAAACCCTTATAATCTTTCTTGTCTGTTCTTCTTCTTGCATAGTAACTTTCACCACTATTTTCTTTCCTTTCTGTTTTAAGTTCTTGTTCTTTTGTTCTTAAAGCCAACAAGCAATTGTCTAATGATACTTTATTGTAAATTTAACTTCTTTATATACAATAGGTAAAGAATTCAATAAAATCACAGCCTGGTTTTCAGAACTTATCTCTTCACCAGTATTAGCTAAATCAATACAGATTTTATTAAAATCATCTAAATTTTCTTCTAAGCCTTTGTTGGGGTTCATTTTAAAACCAAACAGTTTTTCTTTTAATAAAATCTTGCTAGACAATGATTTAGATATAAAGAGGTTTCGAAGTTTTACCCATAATCCAGATGCCGTCGTTTTGTCATTGACTTGTCTGAGCACATTATCTGCCAATTGAAGGATTATGGTGCTATATGCTGTTTTGTTCATCTCCAATATCTAATCTTCAGTTGTTGTTTTTGGTAAATCCTTAGGATCAAGCAAAGACTTAGAGACTTTTTATTGAACCAGCAGTACTCGCACTTTTTTCTACCAAAGCCCAAAATCACCTTTGCCATCAAATATTTCCACCTCAAACCGAGTGGAACCCATCGATCTCAACCCTAATTTTTGTTTCCCCAAATCAATTTTGAAATCTTTAAAACCGTAAAATGTTTCCCCCAAATCGATTACTTTTGAAAACCCTAATTTTGTTTCTGATCTTCCAAACTTCTTGATTTGTTTTTATCCAAAAATTAGAAACCCTAATTTGTGAAGACTGATTTCCAAAGACCGAATCTTTAACCCAAGAAACCCTAATTGCACCTAGGGCTCTGATACCACTGTTAGCTATCGGCTAACCAAAAGATTCAAACACAAAACAAAGCAAACCAAGATCAACACAAGAATATCACAATCAACACATATTTATAGTGGTTCGGCCAAATTAGCCTACATCCACTTTGAGCTCCCCTAATGGAACTCTCTCTGCATTATGAACAAAAGAAATACAAGGTTGAAGAAGCCGTTACAATATAGCCCTCAAAATTCTCAAGCTTCTCTCACTTCTACCTAGAACCCACAGACCAAAGCTAATACAGCAGAAGAAGAAGAAGAATAGTAATCGACTAGAATATTTGAGAGAGAGTAAACGAAGACCTAATACACCTTCTCCCTAAAGCTTTTACATTTATAAATATATACATTACTGAAACGACAGCGTATTCTTCTTCCTAAAAATGGTGTCGTCTTAAACTTGTAACATTAATTACTTGAAACGACACAGTATTGACTTAAGGGCTGACAACTATCAAACAAATTCCCTCAACTCCTAACTGTTCATTTATAAGACCACACTATATCGGTCTTCCATCTTATTTTTAAACCTACATTATGTCCTCCATGAAAACTTTACAATAGGTGGAAACGTTGTAAGGATTATTTTGATTTTTTGTAATTTAAATTTAAGCATACATTTAGAGAGAACAATGCAGTGGCAGATAAATTGGCAATCTCGAGTTACAATTTCATGACTTCACATGGTGGTTACAGCTTCCTTCAGATATTAGTTCTATGCTCTTTAAGGATGCCAATGCAATGGCTAGCTATAGATTCCATTAGTATTACAATTTTAGATGAGGTTTTACCTTCATTTTTCTATTGGACTTTTTTGTATATTTTATGTGTTTTGCCAAGGGTAAGATATTTTAGCCATTCCTTCTTGAAATGTTTTTATTTCGTCTTTCATTAATAAATTTGTCAAGTTTGAAAAAAAAATATATTAGTGTTCAGGTGTTTTTGATTTGTACGTAGAAACAAATAATTTTTAAAAAGGAAATTTAAAAGCAAACAACTTGGAGGAATTTTAATATGCAATTAATATTTTGAATCCTAATCTTTTTCATTTTAATAGAAAGATTATTGTGTTCTATAATATTGTTTGGAAAAAATTATTGTTCTATAATATTAATAACTTCTATTCACTGAACTATATTCAAATCTTATAAACTAAGTGATTTCTAAGGTGAAATATACAATTTAGTGGATTTCATAATGCGACTTCAAATAAAATTTTGTGGTTAGAATAATATGAAGTAAAAGAAGTGTTTTACTTCAAATAATATGAAATATGTATATAGGCATATGCAATTTACCTAAGTAAATAATCCCGGTGGTAAAGCAGAAATATTTATCGAATCAATACATGTCAAGGAGATTAATTAGTTAACAGTCAAAATAAATTAATAACTTCTCCTTTCCGATGACTTTATTTATGATTAAAATCATACTGAATGGCAAAATATAAAAAGGAAATGTGTAGCACTCCAAATAAAAAATTTTGTGTTTGAAATAATATGAAGAAAATTATTAGTTACACTCTTATTGTAACATATCTGAGAAAAAAATGTTTGTTTTTTTTTTCTCCACAGATTTGTACGTATTCAATATAAAGTCAGAATAATACATAGCAATTCCGTCCTAACAAACTCAATAATTTAATAAATTTCTTTCTCCTCAAGATGCACTTCGTTTGGAAACCCGCACCTTCAAACCCTGTTCAATGTAAAGAGTAATAGAACGAGTTGGTGTTGGAGCAGGATTATGTTGAGGCACTTGCACATGAAAATTCCAAAGAAGAGCAGCAGCGACCATCTTCATTTGAAGGAAAGTGATGTCCTTACCTAAACAAGTTCTGGGTCCGGCGCTAAAAGTTGTGAATTGATACGATGGTAGGCGGATAATGCTTCCCTGCTCCGAGATCCACCTCTCAGGCTTGAACTCTAAGCAATCTTTGCCCCATATTTCTTCCATTCTTCCCACTGAGTAAAAGCAAAGCAATACCTTTGAATTTTTATTGACATGGTGACCACTTGGAAGCACGCCTTGATGAACTGCTGTTTTATGATTTATTGGCACTGGCGGATATAGCCTCAATGTTTCACACAAGGCTGCATGCAGATATACAAATCTGTTTGCCTCTTCTATACTGAAAATTCTTTTCTCCCTTTTCTTTTCTATCTCCATTTTCTCTTTCATCTCTTCCAGAATTTTATTTTCGACCCATGGGTGTGTAGCAACCAGCCAACAAAACCATGAAAGCCCTGCGCTTACAGTGTCTCTCCCAGCCACCAACAAATTTGTTGCCACGTCTCTTAGAAATTTGTCGGAGTTTTTGGTTGCACCCATTTTCCCATCCTGATCTCTCTCTTGCAGTTGTCCTTCTTCTAAGAGAAAAGCTGTTAATAAATCAAATGCCTCCTCCTGCGAATAGTTTTTTCTTGCACTCAATTCTTGGCGCTTCAGTGAGATGCGCTCGTATAGGAATTTATCATAAATTCCCCACGCTTCGGTGAACTTCTTCTCTTCTCCAGTTTGAAGCCATCTTTGCAGCTTCCAAAATCTTTCCGGAGAGATGTCTCTATGGAACACAGCTTCCTCCATCGCATCAAATGCTTTTACGTATGGAACTTCTGGAAATTCAAGAGAAAGGCAATTTGGATCAAACCCTATACCCAAGAGCCAATAAACATCAGATGTTAATCGCTTCAGTATATCTTGCATGTCCACCTCCATCTCTAGTTCTGAGACATGGTCTAGAACTGAGAATAGACCTTTCTGCAATTTTTGCCGCACAACATTCTGTATGTATTGCTCAAATTTTTTGTTTTTAAGCATAGAATGAATCGTTCTTCTCTGAACTTTCCATAAATCAAAGTCCACGTTGAAAATACCTTCACCTAGTACGTCGAAAATCTCCTGGACCGGTTTCCCCTTTGGGTAGTTGGCGAAGTTTTTGCTCAAAATGTGGTGAACATTCGTAGGATCGCTGGTGATTATAAAGTCCATGTTGAGGAACCATGGACCTTTGAACACAAATGTGCCTCCATTTTGTTTGAGAATGTGAGTGCCAAAATCAAGGATATGGGACAAGTTACAAAGAAACCCCGGCGCCATCCCAAGGATGGGCCAATTTGTCAAGGAAGTGCTTCTTCTTCGTCGCCAGAGGAAGAGAAGAAGGAAGGAGAGAAAGGCAAGGATTATTTCTGTGTAGGCAAGTACGAATGCCATTTTTGTTTTGTCAAGGTTTCTATCTGTAGGGTTACTCAGGCTGTTGTGTTGTGCAAGTACCACTCTTACCCCAGGCTTTTATAGCAAGGATACGGAATTTCTTATCCTCAGTTCCCAGAAGTTTCTTATAGTCAGTTGGTCTATGTTTAACGGCTTAATGCATAGTTTTTCTTTAAGCTTCTTTGACACGTACCATGTCTATTTTTCAGTCAACATCAATTCTTAATGCTTTTCTTTTACTTTTATTTTTAGTTTAATTTAAGGAGGAAAATATTTGAACTTTTAAATACGATATTAGCAGCAATAGTTACTACTAGCTATATTTATAACCACTAATTCAAAAGTACTGCTTTCTCACATTTTATTTTTTTATCACGACATGTTACGACTGCATAATATTATCAATGTATTTGGATCTGTACAGAAATCTTAATATGATGATTAAGATTTATTAATAAGTTATATTATATTGCAAGAAATATATATATATATATATATACATACTTTCTCAAATGTTGGCCAACTTTATTAGTAGAGTAAAAGAAAGCTTTACTTAAGGAGACCCCAAATATATTCACCAAATCCTTTTTTGTCCAAATTGATTAACAATCATTCCTTGTTAGATCTTCATAATAGATGCTAAACGTGAACAACGTTTCCATAGAAAAGGACAACGAGAATCTTAAGAACATAGTAAGTGAGAAATAATTTGGTCGTATTTAATTTTCTAATTTAGAACTCAGTGGCTCATACATGAACACTTATTCTGCATGAATGGTCAAGGCGACTTTTCTCAAAATTAATGGAGATGTTCCCTGAAGTTTCTTAGTCAAAGAGAATCCTAATTGCATGGGTTTATTATATAAGTTTTCGTGTTATGCATATAATTTCCAAATTTCACAGCATAATTTTAAAGATAATGGAATTACTATTTCTATTTCTACATATATATATATATATATCCAACTATCAACATTTAGTGGGTATGCTTAAGATTAAGACTAATCAACATGTTCAACAATGAATTCCGTATATGTGCAAAGTAATCATTTTCCAACTAAACAGTCAAAGTTCGACAACGGACTGGGTATGGGGACAGTGTTTGATCGGTGCAAAGGACAAAGTTGCTTGCGTTTTCGGTGCCGCAAAACCTGTAACCTTATCAGGATTAGCTTCTCTGGTTTTGATTCACCCTAGCTAGCTTTGAACACGCCACTCTAAAATCTTAATGCAAAACACAGCTGCCCATATTTTATTCAATTTTAGGCTGCCCACCATCCAGTTTTAAAACACAGCCGTATCCAATATGACTCCACCAACATGCATAACTTATTCCCTGCTAGAAATAGGCAAATATCTTTTTAATGATCCATTAAGAAATGAGTATGGCATTCCATATTTAATATTTGACCGAAGGGAAAATGTGTATCAATCTTTATTGTTATTTTGTTTTTTTCATCTTCGTTATCATTGAAAGGAAAATTTAGTCCATCTTTGGAATAGTCTCACATTGTGTACGCACCCAATTTGATTAATTATTTAGATAATAATTTATTTATTATACATTAAGGAATAATTTTTTTCTTGTTATTGATTCAACCAAATGGAATTTGTTTAAATGTCAAATAATAGATATTTTTCATATCATCCTTGACCACCATAGTAAGATGAAGACCACCATTAATACTACTTTATTATACACAAAAAATAACAAAAACCTCCCCTATATTCAAATAATAAATATATTAACTGATATACTGTACTATTATTGTTATATTTAAAACAATATGTAAATCAAATTTTATTTTATAACACATAATAATATTAAATTTAAATAAAATTGTAAGTACACTTAATATTCTATTTCTAATTCTAATTTTAATTTTAATTTCAATCTTACTAAATACTATAATTTTAATTTTAATTATGTTAACTACTATAATTTTGATTCTAACAATTTTAATTATGTTAATTATTATAATTTTGATTTCGACTCTAATATCAATATCAGTTATTGTAAATATTATAATTTCAATTCTAATTTTAATTACGTTATATATTATAATTTTAAATTTAATTAAATTTTAATTATATTAAATATTATAATTTTGATTCCAATAATTTCAATGTTAAATGTTATAATTACAATTCTAATTTTGATATCGATTATGTTAAATGTTATAATTCAAATTTTATTTTTAATTATGTTAAATGTTATAATTCAAATTCATAATTCAATTACGTTAAATATTATAATTACAATTCTAGCTTTAGTTTCAATTTTAATTACATTAAAAGTTATAATTCTAATTCTAATTTAAATTGCAATTATGTTAAATGTTATAATTCTAAATTTAATTTTAATTTCAATTATGTTAAACACTTTATATCCCAATTTTAATTACGTTAAATGTTATAATTCCTATTCAAAATCTAACTTCAATTACATTAAATATAATCATAATTATAATTTTAAATTTAATTTTACTGATGTTAAATGTTATAATTTCAATTCAAAATCAACTTCAATTACATTAAATGTTATAATTTCAATTTCAATTATGTTAAATATTATAATTCCAAATCTAATTTTAATTTCAATTGCATTATATATTATAATTCAAATTTCAATTCAAATTTTAACTTCAATTATGTTAAATATTATAATTCTCAATTTCAATTCCAATTTTCTTAAATGTTATAAATCCAAATCTAATTTTAATTTCAATTAAGTTAAATGTTATAATTTCAATTCAAATCTAAATTTTAATTATATTAAATATTATAATTTTAATTTCAATTTCCATTACGTATTACATTAAATATTATAATTTCAAAATCAAATCTAATTTCAATGTGAATTATGTTAAATGTTATAATTCTAATTTTAATTTTAATTTTAATTATGTTAAATGTTATAATTCTAATTCCTTATACAAATATTCAATTGAGTTAAATATTATAATTCTAATTTCAATATTAATTTCAATTACGTTAAATATTATAATTCTAAATCTAATTACAATTTGAATTATGTTAAATATTTTAATTTTAATTTTAATTTTAAATTCAATTTTAATTGTGTTAAATGTTAGAACTCCAATTCTAATTTTTATGACGTTAAATATTGTAATTCCAAATCTAAATTCAAATCTAATTAGTATTTCAAATGTTGTAATACTAATTCTAATTTCAGTTTTAATTTTAATTTCAATTATGTTAAATATTATAATTCCATATCTATTTTCAATTTTAATTACGTTAAATGTTATAATTCTAATTCTAATTTCAGTTTTATTTTAATTTCAATTACGTTAAATATTATAATTTCAATTAAAAATCTAATTCCAATTCTAATTACATTAATGTTATAATTTCAATTTCAATTTCAAGTTCAATTTCGATTTCAATTGTGTTAAATCATATAATTTCAATTTTAATTGCATTAAGTTATATAATTTTATTCCCAATTTAAATCTCAATTATGTTGAATGTTATAATTCCAATCCCAATTACATTAAATGTTAAAATTTCAATTCTAATTTAAATTCAACTCCAATTACATTAATTGTTATAATTTCAATTCCAATTTAAACTCAATTTCAATGACGTTAAATGTTATAATTTTAATTTTAAATTAAATTTTAATTACGTTAAATATTATAATTCCAATTCCAATTCTAAATTCAATTCAATTATGTTAAATGTTATATTTCTAATTTTAATTTTAAATTAACTTAAGTTAAATTTTATAACTCTAATTCTAATTTTAAATTAAATTTCAATTATGTAAATGTTATAATTGTAATTCCAATTCTAAATTAAATTTTAATTACGTTTAATATTATAATTATAATTCCAATTTAATTTTAATTGAGTTGAATTTTGTAATTTCAATTCTAGTTCCAATTTTAAATTCAATTTGAATTATGTTAATGTTATAATTCATTATTATTTTTATTTCACTTATGATAAATGTTATAATTCTAATTTTGCAATTCTATTTTACTTACACTAAATGTTATAATTCCAATTCCAATTTTAAATTAAATTTCAACTATGTCAAATGTTAAATTTTCAATTTTATTTTAAGTTAAATTTCAGTTACGTTAAATGTTATCATTCTAATTTCAATTTTAAATTATATTTCCCTTACATTAAATGCTATCATTCAAATTGTAATTTAAATTTAATTTCAATTACATTAAATATTATAATTCTAATTCTAATTTTAAATTCAATTAAAATTGCATTAATTTTTATAGTTCTAATTTCAATTTTAAATTCAATTTCAATTAGGTTAAATATTATAGTTCCAATTCAATTTTGATTTTACTTATGTGAAATATATATAATTCCACATCCAATTTTAATTACATTAAAATTTATAATTGTATTGTCAATTACATTAAATTTTATAATTTCGATTCCAATTTCAATTTTAATTTCAGTTACATTAAATTTCATAATTGTAATTCCAATTACATTACATTTTATAATTCTAATGCCAATTCCAATTCAATTTTTAATTACATTAATAATTATAACTCTATTTTCAATTCTATTAAATTTTATAATTTTAATTCTATTAAGTTTGTAATTCAAATTATAATTATATTAAATATTTTTTATTTTACCTTTTTAGAGTAACCATCGATGTCCATGGTTGTATATGACATACTTACTATTTTAATAATATATTATCTCTTATTCCTTCTTAAAAAAGAAAGATATTAAGCAGTATGATCAAGTTGAATTCACATTAGAGCAAAGAAATTTCATATATCTTTTGCATGCGGGATTAGTATTAAAGGCAAATCTTAAGATCGGATGGATCTCAAAACCTTGAAACAAAGATGAGAGAAAGTCAAGTGATTATAAATCAAGAAATTGAATGAAAATAGAGATGTCAAGGTTTGAGCACATGACCTTGACTTTGATACTGTATTAAAGAAAAACAACTTTATTTAAAATCTTAAACTATTAAGTGACTACTTTATATTAATAGTAATAACAAGTCTTAACAATGATTAAACAACTATCATAATCAAAGATGCAATATATATTTTTGTACAAGTAAAATGATGCTTTCATAAGAATAATATGACCCATAAAATCAATACTTTCCCAATTCGTAAATCAAACTAGATGGCTGTGGAAGTAGGAGAAAGCAAAAACTAGGATTCTATAGAAACAAATCGATTAAATTAATTATCTGCAATGGTGGGTATGTACTTCAAAGATGATGCTACACATCTTTGCTTGTTCGAAAGAAGGTGAAGCAAAATAAACTTACATGTTCTTTCCTTTGTCCCAGTATGGCGTGCCTAAAAGCAAAGATCCTGAAAACGCAAGAAGGATACGAGTGAAGTTGTATGATGGGTTTCTCTAATACGACAAGTCCTGTTTCCGTAGGCAAAATATGAATTGTCTCCAGCCATTTTGTGAAAAAGGGGTTGGAAATTTTAGATCCCTTGAACCAGGAGGTGGAGTACTCAACTGTCTTACAAGTTCTTTGTTATTCCTTAAAACAAAAAACAATAGAGTAGTCATTAATTACATATTTGAGTTCATAATGCTCTGGTTACAAATGCAACGTATAACCAAAAAAAAAAAGAAAAAGAAAGAAAAGAGTCATTAACGGTTGTCATAGAGTATACAATATTTATAATATTGCCACTTTGAGTTTTGGCGTCTCATAGTTTTATTTTTGGATTTCACCTAAAGAAAACTCAAATTAATTGAGAGGGGGCTATATTTTCCAAATTTTATTTTAAAAATTTTATTTTAAATTGATGTATTAAATAATTATTAAGTAGTAAAATATTGTAACTTCTAAAATTATCTATTAAATTATTTTATCATCCAATAATTATTTAATAAATCATTTAAAATTAAAATTTTGGGATAATATATTTGGGAACTGTAAGATTTTGACCCCTTGCTTTCAGCTCATCTATCTTAGCTTTGTTATCTATGCCTCAAATTTAAAATGTTAGATCTTTGGTGTTTTAGGTAACTTTCAAGTTATATTGATTAAGATGAGAAAGTGAACCTTTCAAGTGATAATGCATTATAACTCACTCATATAACGCAGAATCTCTGTAAATTTGGGCAAAATCTACTCCAAGTTCGACTTCTGAAGATGTAGAAGTGACCTCTAGCATCCATGTCGCTGGATTATCTTTGTTTGTATACTCTGGCACCTTGGAGACACCCTAATAATGCAATTTGTTAAGGGGAAATATGATTAAACAATGATTATCTGGTTGAAACAAAGGAGTATATTACATGCTGACCTCAAAATACTCAATAACTTTACTTGAATGTACTCCTAATGGTCCAGAGTAGATTACATGCCCACCTTTTTTCAAAAGAATCAACTGTAATGAAAATTGCAATTGTGGAGATTAATAACATCCAAACTTCCAGATTCGTGAAAACTTTTAGGCATGTCAACATTTTTAGAGCAATATTGGACTAAATAATCATTATACATCGGAGTGAATAACCATATATATATATATATATATAATTCTACTTTAACTGAAAATTATTAAGTGAGAGAGACTTGCATGTTTTTAAAATACACAAGTCAAATTATTTGTAATAATAATAGATAGTTAATTATTTGTATGAATGGTTCATCTATTTGTACAAAAAGTTTAACTATGTATACATAAATTGGAAGTCTTCAGTTTAAAACGTGTCGACATCGGCACTAAATAAAGAAATATTTCTCTTTTTCAACAGTCCAAATATATATATATATATATAACAAGATTGCACCCCATCGTCAATACTTCTTAAGGGGAACGATATTTCTGATTTAGGTGTTGAAATTATTCATCATTCATAGTTGTTCGGTTTAACCCAAACTTAATTTATCTTGTTAAAAGAGAATTTGTTAGAATATTTGGGTTGGTTTAAAATTTACCTCTAAATTGTTCAAGAATTGAGATCAATAATGCGAGAAATATAAAATGTGTATATTTCATTGTGAATATCAAATTGTACAATAGAGCTTTTATAAAGACTATAACTTATTACAAAATAGGAAAATAGTACTATACATAGAAAGAAGTAATTACATATTATAAAATGTAAGAATATTATATTATTAATATAATTAATATAGCAAATTAAAATATATTAATAATATAATATTAATGATAATATTACATTAATATCCCCCCTCAAATTCAAGACGATGGAGTTGAAGCAAGTTTGAGTTTGGAGACTAGAGTTTGCAAATGACCAAGAAGTGAAGATTTGGTGAAAATATTAGCAAGTTGATCTTAAGAAGAGATGAAGTGTAGAGTAACTGTTCCCTGAGAAACATGTTGCCGAATAAAGTGACAATCTGTTTCAATGTGCTTAGTTCGTTCATGAAAAACATAATTGTGAGCAATTTGAATAGCACTCTAATTGCTACAATAAATAGGTGTAGGACCAGTGTGAGAAATACACATATCTTCAAGAAGCCAGCAAAGCTAAACAATCTCTTGGGTAGTATCAGTAAGAACACGGTACTCAACTTCAATACTCGAGCAAGTAGTAGCTGTCTGTTTCTTACTTTTCCAGGAAAGAAGAGAATCACCCAAGAAAAGACAAAATCCAGTAGTTGATCGTCGATCCGTAGGATCACCCGCCTAATCCGCATCAGCATAAGCTCGTAACATGAGAGGAGAATGAGTCAAAAAATAGAGACTGTGAAAAAAGTGTACTTTTGAGATAACGTAGAATATAAAGAACTGCTGCATAATGAAATGTACGAGGAGCAGCCATAAACTGACTAACAACATGAACAGTATGAGCAATGTCTGGACGAGTAACTGTAAGGTAGACCAAACTACCAACTAACTGACGATAAAGGATAGCATCACTAAGAAGAGTACCATCAGAGGATTAGAGTTTAGCATTAGGCTCTAAAGGAGTGGAGGCAGTCTAATTGTCTGTCAACCCAGCTTTTGCAAGAAGATCGGATGCATATTTAGCCTGAGAGAGATAATACCCAGTAGAGTCGGATAGTACTTTAAGACTAAGGAAATAACTAAGGTTGCCAAGATCTTTCATCTCGAAATGTTGTTGAAGAAAGTCCTTGAGATTAGAGATACCAAAAAGATCATCACCCATGATAATCATATCATCAACATAAAGAAGTAGTAAAACACAACCATGATGTGTTTTGCGAATGAAAAGGGCGAAGTCATAGGGGCTGGACTGAAAATTATGTTGAGAAATGGTACTACTTAATTTTGTAAACCAGGCACGAAGGGCTTGTTTTAGGCCATACAAGGCTTGACGAAGCTTGCAGACTATGCCAAGTAGATGTGGATAACCAGGAGGAGGCTTCATATAGACTTCTTCGGAAAGATCACCATTAAGAAAAGAATTTTTCACATCTATCTGAAATAATGTCCAACCATTAGCTGCAACAATAGCTAATAAACTCCGAACAAAAGTAAGACGAGCAACAACGGCAAAGGTTTCTTCATAATCAATGCCATATTCCTAAGTAAATCCTTTGTAACAAGACGAGCTTTATATCGCTCAATGGATCCATCAGACTTGGTCTTAATCTTATATAGCCATTTACAACCAATAGCAGTTTTATTGAGTGGAAGAGGAAAACAATCCTAAGTGTGCGATTTCGCAAGAGCCTGTAATTCTTCTGTCATTACTTGCTGTCAAACAAGGTTAGCACTAACCTCAAAATAGGATTGGGGTTCATATAATGAAAGAGTTATGGAAAAACAGTAATAGTCACAAAGTTTAACAGGAAGTTCTCTTACTCGAGAATAACGACGAAGAGAGGGTGTAGAAGAGGCCTCAGAGATGTCGAAAGCATATCTTTCAAACAAGATGTGAGGCTCAGAAGTAGGCATTATATCAATAGGATCACCTATATGAAACTCAGATGAAGTATCAGGAAACAAGTTAATAGTATTGTTAGTGAAAAATTGAAAAGCTGATAGAGACACTGAGTGAAAGTTTGACACGGAGGAGAACATTCTATATTCAAGAAATATAACATGACGAGAGATGTGAAGACGTTTAGAGATGGGATCCCAACACCTATAACCTTTATATTCTATCCCGTATACCAAAAAGTAACACAGTCGTGTGCGTGGTTCAAGTTTTGTATATTCATGTTTTTGAAGTAGAACAAAACAAACACAACCAAAAGCTTTAAGGAGATTATAATTAGGAGGGATTCCATATAAACGTTCATATGGTGACTTGTTCTCGATAATAGGAGAAAGAACACGATTGATTGTATAGACAGCAGTTAAAGCAGCTTTACCTCATAATTGTTCAAGACAAGAAGCAGAGATGAAAATAGCACGAACTGTATCGAGAATATGTCTGTGTTTTCGTTTGGGTCTCCCATTCTACTGAGACGTACCAGGACAAGATCTCTGACAAATAGTACCATGTTCCTGTAAAAGATTTAAAAAATCAGAATCTCTATATCTGTGCGAAAGATTTTAATAGAATAAGAAAATTGTGTTTTAATTATTTGAGCTAAATCATGATAAAATTTGGTAAGTTATGATCTCTATTTCATAAGAAACAATCATGTATGTCGAGAATAATCATTAACAAAAATAATAAAATATCGAGATTCACCTATAGTAACATTAGGAGATGGCCCCCAAATATCAGAGTGGATAAGATTAAAAGGAGCATGCGAAACAGAAGTACTATTATTAAAAGGCAAAGCTGGTTGTTTTGCTAAAGGACAAATCAAAATATCATCTTTATTATCAGAAACATTTCCTAAACAACCACTGGATACTAAAGAACGAATACAACTTATTGAAGCATGACCCAAACGAGAATGCCAGAGATGTAGTAATGATACTGAGGAAATAGATGCAGCGGACGACGGGGTGAAGATGGAAAATGTAAAGAGATGAGCTCATATAGACGACCTACTTAACGGCCTGTCCCAAGTGTCCGACCTGTCTTCAGATCCCGCATATAACACCCAAAGATAGTAAATAAAATGTTAAGACCAAGTTCACAAATTTGACTAACAAATAAAAGATTTAATGTGAGCTTAGGTATAAAAAAAGTATCAGATAAGGAAAGACTAGAGCATGACACCTGACCAATATGACTAACATTCATGAAAGAGCCATTGGCAGTTTAAATAGAAGGTTAATAGGAAGCAGAGGATTTTGAAGAGAAAATAATGGAATTAGAAGTCATATGATTGTAACATGCAGAATCAAAATACCAAGAGTTACCTGAAAGAACAGAAGAAGCAGTAATGAAAGAGTTACTAGAGTTTGATAGAAGTTGACGAAGTAAAGATTCAAGATCACTAGTTAGGTTGGAAGAAGAGTTGGCAGTATCTGGGGCAGCAGTAGCAGCAGAGAATGATCGAAGCCTTGTAGAAGTAGCACCCTGAGGTTGTTTGCTTTTAGGACAATCTCTTTCAAAATGACCTGGTCCAATTTTTTGTCATTTTCTGCATTTACGTGTTAGACAATTGAGAACTAAATGTCCAGATAAGTGGCAATAATTACACGTCTTATATTGAGTGGAGCTGTCAGATTTGTGTTGCGGGGTGGCAAGTACTATATCTGTACGAACTTGCTGAAGAGTAGCAAACCTTGTTTCTTCAGAGATGAGATCAGCAATGGCGTGATCCAAAGTAGGTAAGGGCCTCCGATGAAGTAAAGAGGCACGAGTGGATTCAAATTTATCTTGCAGAGCCATGAGAAATTGAACCAAATGTTGATGATCTCAATAGATAATAAAGGCTTGACCATCATCGTTGTTCTTCTAAATTAGTTCTAAAAGAGCTAATTAATCCCAAATAAACTGTATCTGAGAATGAAAATCAGCAATGGATTGCCCTGGTTCTTGTCGCAGATGATGCAACTTTTGTAGGAGTTGATATTGTGAGAGGGATCTGTGGCGATGTAGCGACGTGCAAGAAAATCTCAAAGTGATTTTGCAGTATCAAATTGACCATAATGAAGACTGATGAATTGGGTGGATGTATTACGAAACCATGTAATAATCTGATGATTTTTACTATCTAAATCATCTAGTCTGTCGATGAAAGCCTCCGGACTCTCATTATCCTACTGTTGGGGTAGAATAAAGTCACTAGCAATATAGCACCTAAGTCTCTTGCCTTTAAGAAAGCTACACATAGCTTGTGCCCATAAAACATAATTGTGTCCGTCAAGGATAATGTGAATAGGCTGAGAAACATCAGATTTATCCATTGAAAAAATAATTTCCCTCTTCAACTTTTAATAATTATAATTTGACCCTAATATGTTTTATGATTGTAAATTAACCTCTAAACTTTCTTAAAATTTGCAAAATGACCCTAGAGAATATAATAATTACAAATCAGCCCCTAAACTTTCCAAAAATTACAAAATGACCTTAAAAATTATGATAATTGCAAAATAGCCCTGAAAATATTAAAAATTTCAAAAATACCCTAAAATAATAGAAAATTACGATCTGACATTGAAATATTGAAAATTTGCAAACAAGCCCTTAACTGGAAAGAGAAACTTTCGGTGGCGCGTGCGGACTGATCCGACCTCTGATTGACGTACGATCGGCAGAATTTGAACTACCAGTGACTGAGGATGCTTTTGGCCATAGACGTGTCGGTCACGTCGTCGTATAGCAGCCGGGATCTGAAGTGAAAGAGGCCGGCGGTAGTGGCGTTTCAGCGACGCATGCAGCGGTGCCTATTCTCCGATTGGCCTGTCGTCAACGGTGTTGAAACTATAGGCCCTCACCCCTATACTAGTAGGGTGGGGTCCACCCCTACTCGGTGGGCCCACTCAAAGGAATATCGGAGTCCCCCCTCCTTTCTTTCGCCTTTTCGAGGCTCGAACCCAGGACCATATGGGGTTCTAAGACCACTGGAGAGCACCTCTAGTACCACTTGAGCTGGTAAATTGTAATATCCAATCCCTATTAGTAGTATTGGCGCCTAGATTTCGGTATAGAACAAATAAAACACCGTAGGGTTACTCGATTTTAACTCTATTAGAAATATTCCGTTTATAGTGTACGTGAGAGATATTAGACCTAATTTGGTAATTTCACACTCGATCAGTGCGCCGGACGACCTTAGAATATTTTTAGAATTTTTTTCTATTGGCTTGGAAAAGAAAATTCTAATTTACTACATGAATTTCTATTTAAGGGTTATGTATGGAACAAGCCTTTGTTGAGAAACATAATCCATATATTAGAGAATGGACCAATTAGAAGAAATCTCATGGATTGCCAAGTTGGAAGTTCTAGTTAGTTCTTTGAACTATTCTAACTAAATAGTTACAAATGAACTAATTACATAATTAGTTTTTAACTAATGAAATTAGAAGTTTTAAGTAAGTTGAAGGGCAAAAAGGTAAATTGAGGGAGCACTATATATATGTTAGAAGTGTGTAGAAATTTGAAGAGAAATCAACACCAACACTTAGCCAAAAAAAGAGAGAAATTCGAGCTTCAAAGGGGGGTGCTGCTACAGTGACTATTCAAGTTTTTTTTTTCATGAATTTTCATGTGTAATCAAGCCAAATTAAGGTTACAAACCAATCCCTAAGCTCAATTGAAGTCTCTATTAGTGGAAATTCAAGAAAAAGAGGTAAGAAAAGCATCTTTTATGAGTTTGATAAGTGAGAATTCAAGAATGTGTTAATTGGTGTTCTTATGTGTATTCTTGGCTTAGATTGAGTTGAATTCTAGTATGGAGCTTGAAGGAGTCATCAATTTGAAGAAATTGGCAAGGTGAGAATTAGGGTTTTTGGTGATTTTGTTGTAGAGATTTCAATTGGTTGTAATTAGGGCTTTAGAATGAAATTGGCATGATTTTGTTGTAATTGGAACAAGAAATTGAGAAAAGGAATGTGTTGGAACCTAGGGTGAAATTCTGCCACTTTAGGGAAGTTAGGAATTGAGTGGTGTTTTGATTGAATTGTTGTGTGTAAATGATGCATATTGTGAATTGAATGTATATGGTTGATGAAAAAACCCAAAAATGAAGAAAATGGGACATAATTGTCCATGTTGGAAAGGTGAAGGGCAAGTATGTCCAATCAAATTATAAGGTGTTAAATAATTTTCAGGGCGCCGGATGGTGAGTTAGTTTCGATTATGGCTCCGTAACTAAAATCGGGAAGTAGTTTACATCCGGGCTTTGTATGCCGATTAGGGCATTTAGTAGTTAAATGACATTCTAGTGTTCGATTTGGTTCTAAATGTCATTTATGGCGCGTAGGTGAGGATAACCGAGAGCGTTAACGGGAGCAGGAATCGGGAGCGAAATTGAGCGCGGAACAGTTGTGAGTGAAAATCTGCCATTTCTTTTACTTTTTGGTTATTATATTTTCGCACAATGACTATGTATGTTTTATGAGCTTTCGATGCATAAACATGATTTATAATCTTGATATATTCATAGACATGCTTTTACATGATCGATTTGTGAAACAGTTTTAAAATTCTGCATTGTTTTAAGGCCATTGATACTCTTTTTATGAAGTTGCTAAAGTTGTAATTTTATATTTGAAAATTGGTCATAATTTTATGATATAAATATCAGAAAATTCCTTATTTATTTATGTAACCATAACTTTAGTATATAATTGTTATATATAAAATGATTAAAGTTATGAATAATAAAGAGAAAAAATTTGTAATAAATTAATTATAATTTGAGATCTTTAATTAAATATTACTAGTACAGTCCACAAATATTTTGAATGTAGTAATTTTATCTGGATCACTAATATAGTGACATTATGGTGGAGGCACTTTATATACTGTGATTATATAGGACTAGACTAGACAAAGTTTGAATTCTTATGTAAAATACCGTTATTAATTAAGAATTCAAATACCATCAACCGATGATCATTAACTTCTATTTGTGTCATTATATTACTTGAAATACTCATTATAGTTTGTCTAAAGAATAGGCTAAATTTTTTTATTTTGGTGGTAAAGTGAGATAAACAGTTGGGAATATAATTTACAGATATAGAATCCATTCCTTTCTAACAAAAGTTAGAAAGAAGGTTCTCTTAAGGGTTATTTCTAGAACTGAATGATTAGAGCACTCAATTTATAATAATATTATAAATTAACTGTTTATTGGTGAATTAATGGTACTTAAGGATAAAGAAGTAATTAGAGGGGTAAAAAGGTAATTGATCTAGTTCTAATTATGAACCATCTATGGAGGGTTGATTTTGTATATAGTGATTGAATCAATGAACTGCTCTAAGTTTTCTAATAAAATTATATCTAAAATTTTAAGAGTGCAAATTTAAGTTTTTAGTAGAATAACACCGGAAGTAATAAATTTAATTAATTAATTAAAGATTTTAATTAATTATTCAAAATTTATTGAAGTTTAAAATTGTAGGTTCATAGGTTCCCTATACCACCTCTTTCGTTATTACAGTAAATAATTAAAAATGAATTGTGTTATTACACAAATTGTTTTATATCCAGGAAATAGTTTTCAAATACGTATATTTTATATTTGAAAAAAATTAATTAATTAAGAATTAATCAATATATATAATATATTATCCAAATATAATTAAATATTTAATTTAAAAAATTAAATAAATAAAATCTTAAGGATAATTTTTAAAATTATCAGAAAGATTTTATTTTATTTAAGTGTTTTTCTTTTATAAAAAACTAAAAGTCCAATAATTTTGAAAGAATAATAATGTTCAATTATTGGGTATTATACGTTAACTACAAAGAGTAGGACTCTATGCGGTTTACATTAATTAAGTCTCTTTTTAATAGATAATAATTTTATTAATAAATGTTATAATTAAAGTATTATTTCTCACGTACGTAAAAACGCAAGATACATATTTTTTTAAAAAAAAAATAGTAAGAAGCCCACTTTTTCTCTCATTATAAAATAAGAGGTTTGGTTTGAAATTCATTGGTAGAAGAAACCCTAGCGTGGATTAAAGGTATATTTTTGTTCTTGTTAATTTTTATTTATTTTAAAAATTAATTTATTATATTCATAACATCCAAAGATAAAATAAAGATTGAAGAATCTTAGTTTTCTATTCCACTGTGTTATGAATGTCATAACACTCCAATAATTGGTATCAGAGCAATAATTTTTTAAATATTTAATTTTGATGTTATAATTTATTTTATTTAAATAATAATTTAAGGTATGTATGTAAAATTTGGTACTTATATTTTTATTTTATTCATACGATAAATAGATGTTTTGTGTTTTGATCATTTGGTCGTTAATTATATAGATTATAATTTTATTTTATTTTGATTAGACAAATATTATATAAACTCATATGGGGTATAGGATTTTTTTTTGTAATATATTTTATTTATTTTCATTACCGTTGGAAGAAGATGAAACTAAATGTATTAATATGGAAGAAGAGAAGTGAAAGATAAAATAAAAAAAAAACACGAGGCATAAAGAAGATCAAGACCTGTATGTTGTTAAAGTCCTAAAAGCACATTAATTGTTAATGTAATAAATTAAGGCACTGTCAAGGCACCAATTGTTGGTTGCCCTGGCCATGCAAAAGTATACGCAAGGACTCACGTCCCTGTTGGGTACAAACCCACCCGCAGCCGCGGGTGGGGAATTGTGCTTGGCTGCCACTTGTGGCACCTAGCACCATGGGCAGTAGCTATCGTGTTGCTACTTTAAAAATAGTTAGGGTAATAAAATATTTTTTTTGGACTTGAAAAGTTTAAATAAAATTGGATTTTGATCTTTTTGATATTTGGGCTTTATATGGATAAAAAATATTTTTTAAAAAAAAATGTCTAAGAGTTGGAATACCTTGCAAAATATACAATAAGCCTAAGAAAAATTCTAAAGCTCATACGTATAAAATTATAAAGAAAATGAATTGGCTCGTTATAGACTTGAGAAGAGCACGTGCAATTAGGCCTTCGTGCTTGTACCTATTATATAATTTATTTACTTTTATGAGTTGTAATTTAAAATCTTAGGCGACTCGGCCAAAGTTAAATTAAAATGTTAATTTATGTTATTTATTTATGTAATAAATTATAACATGATCATAAATAATCACATGCCATACATTTGTACTCACTCATATTATTATAATATGACATGCATATATGCAATAATTAAAATTTAAATAATTTTTTTATTATGGCATATTATAATTAATAAGATTAAATTAGTGGATTCATTAGCATGTTTTGAACTTGCATAATTAATCAAATAATATGAAATTAGATTTAATAGTTAAATTTGGTAATTTCACATTATTCTAAGTAATCTATATTAAATAATTTGATTACTTAGAAAAATATTAATAAAATTATTGATTTATTATTTATAAATAATTAATTAATCTAATAATTGAAAACTAGGATCACCTAAATTGTTAGGCCTAATTAAAAGAAATAGTTAGACTAATGAACCTGTGACCAATAAGATTAGACTTTATTAAGATTAATTAATTATACCTAGTAGTTTGTTATATGAGATATAATAATTTGCTAAGGTTATAAAATATAAGATGTTTTATAAATTATAAACACACATAGTTAAAAATAGTGAATGGGTGAGAGTACATGACAATGAACCCACCAATCTCTATTATTAGTACAACATCGTGAGATATAGGTAGTGCCTTGTGATGCTTTGATTTTGTCCTCTCTACGGAGGGTGCCTCCCTATTTCAATAACAAGGTTAGCTTTGTAGAGATAGGATTAAGTGATGTATTTTATAATTGACCAACCTATAGTGGCAATTTTTGAGTTAAGTCATCTTGATCCAAAATAATAGATTACACTCACAAAATATAATTAAGCAGTTAATCATATCTTGACCGAAATAAACGATAGTTAATAGGTAAATAAAAATATGAGATATTTTAAAATTTTTCTATTAATTTAAGATAGTCTCAATTTTAATTTTAATTTAATGTGACCTACCCTACGATGGCACATTAATTATTAAATTAAACTATCACAGATTAGTATTAATTTATGTGTTTAAATAAATGCACTCATGCATCATGTTTACTATTTCGAAAAGCACTATGATATTTATTCAAGTATTCTTAAAATATCTTTATTTATTTTCAGTATCATATTTGAAACAAACCCTATCATAGCCCTCTAAGCAAATGAAAAATTTACCGGTGATAACTTTGTAAAATGAAAAAGTAATATGAATATTGTGCTGATCTATGAGGACCAAAATTTTATCTTTATGGAAGAGTATCCTCCAGAACTCGTAGCCAATGCTCCTCGTAATGTACAAGAGCAATATGAGAAATGGATACAAGTCAATAACAAGGCCCGCTGCCTTAGAATGAAGCATGAGTACTTGGAGACTACCATAAAAAGGAGTTATGGTGCATGAATATGTTTTGAACATGATCAATCTAACGCATCAGGTAGAGATCTATGGAGCCACCATAGATGATAAGACCCAAGTCAGCATCATTTTAGAGTCTCTTACTCCAGTATTTTCGCAGTTCAAAATAAATTATGTTATGAACAAGCTCTCATATAGTATGACTTAGCTACTTAATGAACTGTAAACTTTTGGGGCTATATCAGGTAAGCCCAAAAAGTCTAAGGCAAATATTGCTAACGTTAAGCAGTCTTCCTACAAGCAAAATAAAAAGAGGAAGAACATTGGTGGTGGTTTAGGTTCTAGAGGAAAAGTCAAGAAAACCATTAACAATAGTAAAAGCAAGAAGAATGACTCTAAAGTAAAGAAATGAAAGTGTTTTCATTGCAGAGTCGAAGGGCATTGGAAGAGAAAATGTAAAAAGTATCTCTCCAAGCTGAAGGAAAAGAACAAAGGTAAATATGTTTTACTGGTTTTAGAAGCTTGTTTAGTGGAGGATGAACTTTCTATTTGGATAATTGTTTAAAGAGCCACTAATAATGTTTGTTCTTCCTTACAGATGCTTAGTTTTTCTAGGGAGCCCATCAATGGGGACTTTACCATGTGGGATAGTAATGGGGCAGTCATTTCGGCTTTAGCAGTGAGAGTGACTCGATTGAATTTTAGGAATAATTTTTTAATTTTAATTAATGTTTATTTTATTCCTGATTCAAAAAGAATTTGCTTTCTGTTTCTAAGTTGCATGAATTTTTTTAATATTTCTTTTTATCATAATGAGATTATTATTGATAAAATGGTTTAGATATTTGTTATGTAAAATTAAAAAGTGGACTTTATGTTTTAGGGCCCAATGAGCCCTTTCGAACTATGTAAAATAGAACATCTTAAATCTACTAAAATGCAAAAAGTTTCTCAAAATGATGACATATATCTTTGGCATCTTAGGTTAGGTCATAGTATTTTAGATAGGATCAATAGGTTAGTAAAGGATAGTCCTTTAAAAGAGCTAAATATTGGCACTTGTCTTGTATATGAATCCCGTCTAGAGGGTAAAATAACTAAAAAACCTTTCTTAGCTAAGGGTGAAAGTGCTGAAGAGTCACTTCAGCTTCTATATACTGACATTTAGAGTCCATTAAATGTACAAGTAAGAGGCAATTATGAATACTTCATCATATTTATTAATGACTATTCAAGATACGGTTATATTTACCTAAAGCAAAGAAATCTAAGACTTTTGGAAAGTTCAAAGAATTTTTAGCAGAAGCTGAAAAGCACTTAGGTAAAACACTTAAGACTCTTTGATCAGATCGAGGTAGTAAATAACTTAACATAGAGTTCAAGGATCACCTATTAGAGAATAAGATTTGATCCCAACTCATAATACTTGGAACACCACAGAAAAATAGTGTTGCGAAAAGGAGAAACAGAACCTTGCTAGATATGGTTAGGTTTATGATGAGCTACTTTTCACTGCGCCCTAATTTTGGGGTTATGTATTACAGTCTACAGCCTACATTTTGAATATAGTACCTTTCAAATTTATCCAAAGTACATCCTTAGAGATGTAGAATGGTAGCAAACCTAGTTTTCACCAATTTTGCATATGAGGATGTCTTACACATATGCTGAAAAGAAAGACTGAAAAGTTAGAACCGCAAACAAAAATATATTAGTTTGTAGGCTACCCTAAAAGAATAAGATGAGGTTTGTTTTAATTAAATCAGAAAAATGTCACTTTTCTTAAAAATGATTATACATTAAACGATAAACCTCACAGTAAGATTGTATTGGAGGAAATGCTTCTAATCAAATCAGACCTTTGCTGTTGACAGTTAGTGAACAACAAACTTAAGTAACCATCAATTTTGATCAGAAAACCTTGGAACCTCAGTATAGTTAGAGGATAATGAGACTACCTTCTCATTATAGAGAGGAAGAAGAGGCACAAGTAGTTGTATTCGACACAAGCCAAGACAATCCATTGACGTATAGACATGCAATGAAAGATTCTAATAAAGAAAAAATGACAGGAAGTCATAAACCAAGAAATGTAGTTTATATACTCCAATTCAGTCTAGGAACTTATAGATCCACCTGAAGATGTCAGGCCTATTGGGTACAAATGGATCTTCAAAAAGAAAATAGACGTGGATAGGAAAGTAGAGACTTTCAAAATAAGACTAGTGGCAAAGGGTTATACCCAAAAAGAGGGAGTTGACTATAAGGAGATGTTTACGCTCAAAATGTAATGTGGCTATTGCAGTATAGATTGAGGTGTCAATCCTACGAAGAAGCTTTAGGCAGTGTAGGTTAGTGAAATAAAAGTATTAAAGCAGTAGCAAATGAGAAAATTAACTAATTGGTTTATAAGGATGAGATTGAATTATATATGAATTAAAGCAGACGTCTTATGATGATGTAAACAAGGCTTTGAGAATCACAATTATGCTTTGTAAATATATTTTATACTTTGATTTAATATTTATAACTCAAGTGAAAGTTTTACATCCCAAACAATCAATCGAAAGATATGTAAAATATGACACATTTGATAATACATGTATTTGATATGACTAGACTTTTTACAAACATTAACACAAACCATGTTCATTTATACAAGTTATCTAATATCAACAATATATCATTTTAACAAAATTGCAATAAAAGATCAACTTGAATATCAAATATTTATTGTCTTTACATATTATCTAAGATCGACAATATATCAATTGACAATATTTCAGTCAAAAATTAATATGTAAAACAATCTAACCAATAACAATTATAATTCAACAAGAATCATATAAAGAAAGCATGATTAAAAATATATGAAATATGAGAATTATAGCCTCTAGATTATAGAAAAATAATAGATAAGAGTTTAGACACAAGTAAACTTATAAACATTTGTAGCTCTTAAGAAAGAATCAAAGTATAGAAATAAATTTATTACACATAAAAGTTCATCTCTAGCCTTGCCAAGAACTCTAGCCTTTCTTACAATGCATGGTAAAGAGAAATTATATGAGAGAATTGTAAAGCATTGAAAACTGTCCCTTAGCCTTCTAAGAGTGTCCTTATATAGGCAATGAATGGAAACTTGTTTAGTGTGACTTCAATCTTTAATAATTTAGGCTAACCACTCATTCACCTAATTGCATCACCTTTTTAATAATGACAATGATCGATGTAGCCTTTTTAACCAACATGAAAGTTGTAGAATTTTGTCTCATATTTATATAGCCACCAGGTTCATGCAATTTTGATAAGTATCCAATGAGATATGGGCAAAATGCCAAATATATGTCAAATTTTAGCCAATAACACTTTTACCAATTTGTAATACAATTTGGTCAATGATAACTGCTAATTTGGACTTTACCATCAATATAAGAGTTGTTGATAATTGAGTCAGTATTTCACATATTTAAAAATCATACCAATTGGGTATCCATTTTGGAAAATAGGGTCCAAACACATTAGGTAGGTCAAGTTGAGACGAAGTTATAGCCTAATTCTATTGTATCCCAATTTTTGGCCCATAACATGTTGGATTTGGCTTTTACGCTATTCTTTAAGTTTGTGTAAGGTTAAGTCATGTTACTTTAAGTTCAAGAATTTATTTATTTTGATTTTTACATTGAGAGTTATATCCACTTTACCTAAACCTGTGCAAATAACATTTATTAATCACAATTTAAGGATATCACTTTATTTCAAGCTTAAAAATACAAAAATGCTAAAATTAATGACATTAAATGGTGACTAAATCTCTTAATAAATATGCATTTTAATGTGTTCATCATAGCCCCAACCAACTTATTGCTAGTCTCTAACAATTCAAGCGTAAATAGAATATGCAAAACTACTTAAGCATTCTAACAAAAAGTCAGTTCAAGATCACTATTGCTATTATGGTTATTTTCAATTATAACTTCCAAAATTGTGTGTGCATGAACTACGCCGTAACCTTCTTACAACAAACCACAATAGACATAGCATTAAGAATTTCTTCAAGTGAAAGCCTCAACTCTATATCCTCACAAGTGTATGACGACTTAAAAGGTTAGGATTTCTCTCATAGAGGTGAAAAATAATTAAACACTTAAGAAAAAGTCAATTTTAAGGACAGACATACAAACTAACATTGATCTAAAGATAAAATAAGCAATCGTTCTTAATATGTACCAGCTTTAGGACTTCAATTGTCTTGTGAGAATAATACAAATATAGCTTAGTGAGAAAATTGTCTTACAAAATATTTATCTTTTAAAATTGAATGAAGACTTTATTAAACTGAATTGATTTTTTTTTTTCGTTTTTTCTTTTTTTTTTGGTATTTTGCTTTTTAATTTTTTTTTGAAGAATACAAGGAATTATTACAAAATAAAAAAAAAATAGTTTCTCACCAAAATATATTATACATGATTTAAAATTTTACTTTAAATCATCTTTTAGCTATGGAACCAACTTATTCCTTGATTCGAATAATATCAATCTAAACAAAAATTAACTAATTCAAAATATCAATGAAAATTTGTAAGTTGTTTTTCCAATCTTTTCACTTACTTACAAAAGATATGTGAGATTAGAAAAATATATACTTAAATATGAAAAATCTCTTGGCTATATAAATTGAATTATCCATCTTACCACAATGTTTAACATTGAAAAACTTCAAATTTTTTGGAAGTTCCCTATGCTAAACAGTCCAAGATGTATTGTGAGAGTCCCCTTAGGCAGAATTCGTACTTTAACACCATCTAAATGTTGTATTCCTTCTTCAACTATTGAATGGTTATTGAATTGATGTCTTTCACCATTATTTCTAGCAAGGAGAAATTAGAGAACATATAGGAAAAGTTTAGGGATTTTTCCTACTTTGGAAGAGGTTTCTTAATGAGAAAGAAAGGGCAACAATACCCTTATTTATACCTCATCAAAAGTAAGCATTGTCTCCCTCCAACAAAAAGGAAACGTTTCTTGAAGATAAAAGGTCCCTACAAAATAGTTTTATTGACATGACAAGTAGGAGTTTTAAAAAAAGTAAGGATATTACTCTTTTTAATTGGTCTAAAAATCGTCCAATTGAAGCTAGGCACCTAAAGGTTGTTTCTCTATAAAAAACATCTTGCACTCTTTTACTTATGAGAGAGGGGCATTTTTTTGGATCATATCTAATAAATCCCAACGTGGTGTAAAGCCTAATTAAAGTATTATTTATAAAAGGCCGGAACTAATAATAGACTAATAAGGGAACTGACAAGCCTATAAGACTGTCAAACCCAGAAAATAGACCTTCAAAGACCATAAATTATTGAAATGCCTTTCTGACAAAAAAGAGTCCGAATTTAAGCACATGGAGGAGTTTCATTCAAACTCAAGTTCCCACACATTTTTCCAACAAGAAACGAAAGAGGAACTTCAGTTAGGTTCAAACTTTTCGTCTTTGGATTGATTTGTCTAGTTTTCTTATCTGATTGTAATTACTATTTAAACTGATTAGATTATATCACATGGTCTATGTATCATGTATTTTGATAAAATTAATACCACATTCTATCTCACAGTTTAACCTAATTCTAATAAAGAGTCACAATGTAACTTCTTTTCAAAAAAGATAAATCACCTTAAAATAGGTTAAGCCATTTCAATCCTAAAACAGATTTAAGTTCATCTCATCACAAGCTATTTTCATAATGATTGAACTCTACCATATTGCACTATAAAGCATACAAATTGTACGCTTACATTCATTCAAAAATTGATTGAGAAATTCATTCAGTATAATTATTGAGAGATGCATTGATAGAAACACAGCATTAGCAAGAACCAAAAGCACTATTGAGATCTTTGAGCAATCTCTGAAAGCATACACAAGACTGTTTTATTACTACTAACTTGAGCATCAGAGTGTTTTCTTTTGTAGGAGGACAGCCTTGTCCCAAAAAATGATTCCTAAAACCAACCGAAACAAGTACAAGAACATTCTCAAAATTCTTTTAGAGATCTAGGGGCATAGAAGTAATTTTTATAGGTTGCCAAAAATATAGAACTTCAATTACATTTCTAAAGGACTCTACCAAGACAACACCTATAAAAAAAACACTCAACAATGAAGAAGGACATCCCTAATAGATCTTAACAGCCACTTTCTCCTTATAACATGTCACTCCTCGGATGCAAAAAGATTTGACATGCAACATGACCTACCCTTATTTCATGATGTGTGCCAATAATCAGAATCTCATAAAAATTTTAAACTTAGATTTCACCGTAAAGATCCTTAATAAGCCACTAGTAAACCTATACATAATCAAACCATAAGAATTTTTGGTAGATCAACACTCATACATATCTAACCTTATGTACAACAAGTTATAAGTATGTACATCAGGGACAAACCAATTATCCTCCTAAAATACATTTCCACCAACTAACACATAGTAACTTAAGGAACCCTAGGAATAGCAGAACCTTGCCAAATCCACTATACGCATAAATACCTTTACTCACTTAGAAATCACAATAGACTATAACGAGTAAGAAACTAATTAAGCACACTAGTTTTGTTTTCATATACCAAAATATATATACATATAAGTGATGCATGAACATGATATGCCATAGTGAATCATAAACAAAATCTTATCAAAATCATATGTTAGGTAAATGCTTACACATTCTTTCAAAACATATAATAGGAATATCATCACCCAACCATCACCTAGTAAGACTTCAAATATCACTTATCACATAGCACATAATGATCTAAATGCCACCCGTCAATGACATATCATTGATAGGAATATCACAAGTGAGGTTTAGATTTTATATACATTAAACAATAATGCTCGAACCTAAGAGCCACTCTTTCACCTTGATCATCAGTAAGTCTTCTTATATGCCCAAATATGCCGTCACATGAATGTGACGACTCACTCTTCTTTTAGGATACTTATAGGATCCTCCTTACATTTGGAATACATATCACTTATATCAATCTCAAAGAAAAGGCCACGCGTAAAGGTTTCATATATCATATAAGATACCTACTAAATAAATAGTGAGTTCAAGAATTCTAGAAAAACATAAAATATATCTTATGAACATCTTTCACTTCAAAAGCTCTTTCTTAAACACATTTTAGTTTGAAAGCTCGCTTTCATAAACACATGTATGTCTATGATCAATGTCAATGCTCATATTCATAAACGTATGCCATTTATATTTTCAAATCAAAATATACTTGGCATGATATAAACATATTTCAAATTAAATTTGTAAATCATGCACAAACATATGATATGTTTATTGTGATTTCAATAAAAGTCTAGTATATTTATCTTTTGTTGATTACATAGTAAAGCTTAACCTCCTTAAACTGTCAATAGAGATTAACCCCTTTCATAAGCATTAATATTTACATAAAACACTTAAAATTGCTCATAAATCTCCTCCAATTACACTTACCACATCAAATTGGTTCAATGACTTGGTTTCTCAAAACCTGTCAATTTTGACCATATGCATTTAATCAATTTTTCTTATACATCAGTTGATGTCCAGTTACTATAAAATCAGAATGTGTTATTCTTGACTCATGTATCATTCTAATACATAAATATTATATCATAATATCCGCAAAACCCATTTCATAATCACTCACAGATCTAAGCCATATTCTTAATAGGATTATAATATTTACTTAACAGTATTCAGTCTCCTCATTTTATAAAATCAAATATTAGCTCAAAAAATATGGAACCATAATAGAATTGTTCTTGACACATAGCTTAGTCTATACTTAAATAATCTATAACGGCACTCGTACAAATTATATTTTAAAATGATTTTACTCCAAGGCTTTTAGAATCTGCCAAGAAAAATCTTGCATTGAGTTTATATAGTTTAGAAACTCATAACCACTTGAAAGTAAAGAGTTAAATGCTAAAATTTGGATATTCGTACTAGACATGTAAAAAAATTATTTTTCAAAAAATCATAATTTGTTCAAATCATTTGGTATACCAAAATCTGTTCATTACTTAAACCTTTTGCATAAACTAATAATTTTCAAACTTTCAGGGTCATTATTAGAAAATCACAAAAAATCAAGTTTATAGAATTTTTAAATGAATCAAATTTCTATACATTTAGTATGATGTGTTGGTTTCATGCATTAAAAATCTAGATCCAAAATAAAAGTTAAATATTTTATAAAAATCATGGACTAAGTCATGCTCACATAATAATTCTACAAGTCTATAATGATTTATCATCTTATCCATGTAATCATCCTCAATAATCAATATATATCACAAAATACTAATCATATTCTTTACTTAATAAATTTTAAGAAATAATAACCTCATAAAAATCATACAACAAATATTTAATATTAGAAAAAGAGCTTTAATATACCTTTTAGTAGCATAAGATTATTATATCACTTTTAATCTCTTCTTGCCTTCTCATTCTCTTCCTCTAGCTCTCATCTCCTTCTCTTGTAAGTCTCAAAGCATTGGGTGGCTCATAATGCTAGGGTTAGGAGAAATAGGGATTTATATAGTGTCCATAAATTTACCCTTTTGCCCTTATTAAATTTTATCAATCCAATCTAATATTTACCCTTTTTCTCACAATAGCCCTAATCCAATTATAGCATATGCTTTGGGCCTAGCTCAATTGAACCCAAATAAATCACATTCTAACTCATAGCACATGTTCTTAGGCTTAATATCATTAAGCCTACATAAATTTTAGTCTACTTATAATAAGCTCAATACTTAACTTAGTAATGAATTCATACTTTAAGTAATAAACAAAGCCTTAATGAGATGGAAAATCTATTTTTCTAATACTATACAAACAACAATCATATATAAACACGAAACAAACAATTTCACTTACTATGCACATACAGTTACTACATAACAACTCTAATATGATTTTCTTTTACTATTCTCTTTTATAATGGCCATAGTATCTTGTATTACTGTATGGAAAGATTGTTGAATAGTGCATAAAAGTGAGCCTAAAATATTTGATCAATTTTACATAAGCTCGAATTGGGTTGAACCACTCTTTTATTTGTATTTTATTAGTTTCAATTGATGGTTTTCCATCAAACAAAATTTTTTTTAACTCGTTGACTTGAGAGTCTTCCAAATTTCTAGGTCAACAACTTGGTGCCCTTCGTAGAAAATGCAATAAAACGTCATGAAGCTAACCATAGAGACTAATGATCCAAAGATAGTTTTTTATTTTGATTAAATTTTTATGTTAATGTTTGATTTTATATTGAAATGCCTTAATTTTATTCTTTTGAGTAATGTGAAATCAATCCATTTTAATTAAAAAATTGTGATGCTAATCCTTAAACTTTTAATTGATTTTGTAGCAGAATAATTTTTGCCAGCAAAGAAAAGAAGAGTTTCCCTATTCACAAAAATAGAAAAATAGCAAAAATCAAATGATCTCCTCTGTTTATGAAGAAAATGGGTCACCATCAATATTGGGTGAAAAAGAAAAGAAAAAGATGCCAAAATATCTCTTGAGACTTGAGAGAAAATAAAAGAAACAAATTGGAGGATATGTGTTGGTCCATCCTTAAAAAAAAATTAAAAGAACTACAAAAGACTATCCTTAGAAGAAAACAAAAGAAAAAAAGGAAAACAAAATAGAGGCTAGGCAATGGTCCCTAAAAAAAGGCTACTAGATAGAAAATAGGAGAGGCGTTACCATGCCTTGAGTGAAGAAAGTTATAAAAAAAGCTTCTTAGTGAAAACATATTATTAAAGACATGAGGTTATGCCTCATCGAGAAAGTCAAGAGAGGAGACTACGCCTAATGAAAAAAAAAGTGAGAAAGACGACAAAAGAAAAAAAGTGAAAAAAGACAAAGCATAAGTGAAAGAAGAAAAAAAAAAGGGAAATGTTAAAAAAAAAGACGACAAAAAAAGTGAAAAGAGACAAAGAATAAGTGAAAGAAGAAAAAAAAAGGAAATGTTAAAAATAAAAATAAAAAAGTCAAGGCTTCAATGAATTTTTCATTATGGCCTCTAATATTATTGAAAAATTCAAATATGCTAAATACTGTTAACACTTTTTATAGAAGTCCCTAAGAGAATAACTTTCTCCCAGAGGCCGACCATTAAGAACTCTGAGCACTTAAATTCTACTTAACCCTAACCACTAGGCTCTCATGGAACCCTTCTACTTAAGTGATGAACACTTGAAATTACACATTTAATAAGAGTTTTACATGATTGTTTTGTATTACTAGTGTATTTAATTTTCTTAACTTAAGTATGTTTACAATATTGTACTTAATTATCTTATAACTGTTTTGTGGCAGGTTCGGTAAAATGGGCATAACTTTCTACCTAAAGATCCAATTGAGGTGATTCTTAATCCTGTGTAGAGCTGACTCAATGGGATAACATATTGTATTTCACAAAGCATTGGAAATTCGAGTGTTTAGATGGTGAAAATTGGCCTAGAACAGAATTGATCTGCAGTACAGGCCCAGTTTGAATAGTTATCAGTATTTGGCCCATAACTATAGAAATACGTATCTAATACGTATGAGATCACTCAATTTGGAAAGATAAGAGACTTATCTACAACTTTTATGTTTTGCGTGACAGCTAATTCGGATCACATCAATTCCAAATTGGATAATCAAGTGGGTGCCCAAGTGATAATGAATGCAAATTATTTTGCCACCATTCTTGACTTTCATCAACCAACTGGTTCCCTCCAAATTTGTCTCGATTTATCCATGTTTTTCTATAAATAGGTAGCTTGTTTATGCCTAAAGAATGTAATTAGAAAGTTAGAATTTAGTTCAAAATACTTTTCCTTTGTATCCATTTCCTTGTACTATTATTTCTCTTGTTTACTATTAAGTCATGTTATTTCTTCTTCCATTTCTTTTCTTTTTATTTAGTTTTATTATGTCCAAATAATTTTGTTTAAGCTAAGGTGAAAGGGTGAAGCTCTTGGCAAGGTAATAAAATATGTTTAATATTTATTCATAAATTTAATGCTTCATTTTTAAGTTATGTAAATTTATATATGATGTATTTATTTTGTTTGTAGAATTAATACCCTTTCTTCTAAAGTGGTGATTCTTGATTTATTATTGACAACTTAATACTTGGCACAATAAATTCTTGAAACCATTTACAAGATTTGGTTTATATAACCTTTCTTGTAAAGTGGGAGTCTTGATTTATTGTAGACAAAGATAAAGATTGGCATAATAAATACTTGAACCCATTTATAAGATTTGGTGTATAATAATTAAAAGAAATAAATACTAATCAATATATAAATGATAATGAACTTTAATTGCTATATTTTCCCGTTGGAACCTCATTTGTGTGAGGATTCCAATTGAGTTATAAAAAAAATAAAAAGTTAAATATATTCTTACTTCTTATGCCAAGAGTGAATCCCCGTAACCTTAGCTTTTTATTTGAATTGGTTAATTGAAATAATATTTACAAACATCTTATACTGCATTAATTATCTTTAAAGTGTTTATAATTTGTAATTTTAATTCTACTTCCCTGTGGATCGACCCCGTTCTCATCGGGTTATTTATTACTTCGACAATCCTGCACTTGGGAATAACTTCTATATTCTGGACGTGTCAAGTTTTTGGCGCCGTTGCCGGGGAGGTAACGTTAATATTTTGTTTTGTTATTGTTTGTTTGTTTATTTTATTTTCATGGAAGGCTGAGCCTCCTACTCGTTATTTATTATTCGTTTTTTTATTTTTATTTTTATTTTTTTTATTTTCATGGAAGGCCAAGCCTCCTAACGTACTTTATTATTATTCTGTTTTTATTTTTGCGGAAGGCTGAGCCTCCTACTCTTTATTTCGTTTATTTATTATTTTTTACTTTTTATTTTAGTTTTTTTTTTTAATTTTCATGGAAGGCCGAGCCTCCTAACGTACTTTACTTTATTTATTATTCGCCTTTTATTTTCGCTTTTTATTTTAATGGAAGGCTAAGCCTCCTACTATTTATTTATTAACTTTTTATTATATAATCTAACATCACTAATCTAACTTCTAATTATTTATATTTATTTTGCTTTTAGTTTTACATATTTTATTTACTTGTGTGTAATATTTTATTTTATTTACCTGTGTTTAATATTTTATTTGTATTATTGTTATTGTATTTTGTTTTGTTTCTTTTTATGAGCGGTTGGTTTCGAGATCCTAATTCTCATCGTTTAGTAAAAGGTAATTTCAAAACTTCCTTTGATAATTTGTTAGATTCTCCTTCATCTTCTCATTCTTCACCAAGTAACACCATGAGCGAAAATCAAATTGAGGGACTCATAGACCCAGGGGACAATCAGTCCCAACATAATGACCATAACCGACCTAGGACACTTAGAGACTATATGAACCCTACACGAACCGGTGCACCATCTTGCTTAATTTTTCCACCGGATGCAACGCATTTTAATTTTAAGCCAGGCATTATCCAACTTTTACCCACTTTTCATGGCTTAGATGCAGAGAACCCTTATCTACATCTAAGAGAATTTGAAGAAGTGTGTAACACATATAATGATCAAAATTGTAGTATGAACACAATTCGACTTAAGCTTTTCCCTTTTTCTTTAAAAGATAAAGCTAAAACATGGCTACAAAACCTTAGGCCAGGATCCATTTCTTTATGGGACGAGATGCAACAACAATTCCTGAAAAAGTTTTTTCCCTCCCATAGAACAAATTCTTTCAAAAGACAAATCACCACTTTTGCCCAAAAACCAGGAGAGACCCTTTACCAATGTTGGGAAAGGTATAAAGAATTACTTAATACCTGTCCCCATCATGGTTTTGAAACATGGAGAGTAGTCTCAAATTTCTATGAGGGCTTAACACCCCAAGTTAGGCAAATGGTAGAAATGATGTGTAATGGAACATTTGAGGAAAAAGACCCAGAAGAGGCAATGAACTATCTTGACTTACTAGCAGAAAATGCTCAAAATTAGGACACTGCTGGTACCTGTGAGGCACCTAGCAAAAATCAAACCACTACATCTAGTGGGGGTATTTATCATCTTAAGGAAGACCATGACCTTCAAGCCAAATTAGCATCCCTTGCTAGAAAAGTCGAAACCTTAGAAATGAAAAAGAGTGGTCAAATAAAATCTGTTCAAGAAATTGTGTGTCACATTTGTGAAACTCATGATCACCCTACCAATGATTGCCCAACTTTACCTGCATTTAGGGAATGTCTCCATGAATAAGCCAATGTTTTAAACACGTTCAAACGGTCAAACAATAACCCATATTCACAAAACTATAATCCTGGATGGCGAAATCACCCGAATTTTAGTTGGAGGAATGACACTCAAGCACAGGCTTCGTAACCACCTTTCCAACCACACCAAAACTTTCAAAATCATCAAGGTTATGCACCATATGTCCCACCTCCTAGGAAAAATCTTGAAGAAACCTTGCATACATTCATTGAAAAACAAGAGTCTGTTAATTCTCAAAATGCTCAAACATTTGCTGATTTGAAAGATACTCTTACTAAATTTGCATCTGCACTGAACATTCATGAGAAAGGAAAATTTCCTTCTCAACCACAGCCAAACCCCAAAGGACAACATAACTCAAATGCATGTAGTTCATGAAGCCAACACATGGATCAAGTTAAAGCAGTTATCACTCTTCGGAGTGGTAAAATTGTTGAAAAAGAAATTCCTGAACCTCATGAGAGCGATGAATCAATCTCTAAGGGCAAGGAAAGTGTTGAACCTACACTTAATGAAGAAAACACTAAACCCTCACCTCCACCCCCATTTCCTCATGCATTACTGATGCGATATTTCTATATCATAAATTAAGTGCAAGTATACACTATCGTATGCAAGTAATAAAGAGACTAAATAAGTCGGATGTCGAACCCACAGGGATAATTCTTTCTTTTTAACCAATTACTAAAATTATATCTTCCTAATAATTATTCAGAAAAATAAAAATCTAAGAATGAATGTAAGAAATATAAAAGCAAAAACACAATGCAATGAGATTTAAAGATATAGCAACGTAAAGAGAACCTAGGATTAATATTATCCCTCAATATGTTTCTAATGATTAATCTTCTAATATTTAACTCACTTAGTCTTTATTATTGATCAAGACACTAATGTATTCACAAGCCTCTTCCAAGGTCATGCAAGTATACCTTAATTTACCAAATACCTATATTCCTATGGTACTTGTAATAAATTAAGATTCATTAAGATTAGGTCTTATTGATCATACATGCCAATTAGGTATATTCCTATCCTAAGTTGAAACTTGCATATGCAACATTGAATGTTACTCTACAATCATGCATCAAATTACCTAGGTCTAAATATTATGATTCCTCTTCCGAGTTTATCAATAATATTACCAACTCATTCACCATATATTGGCCAGATATATTGAAGCATTAAACACAAGTAATTTAAATAATAAAGGACTAAGTTTATTAAATACTAAAAGATATGGCAATTAAGCACACATATTGAGTTCAAATATTAACCCTAGAAAACAAGTTTAGCTCATGGCTACAAGAGAACAGCAGTAGAAATAATTATAAATCATGATACAATTATTAGCAAACCGATATAGACGTCGAATTGCTCTTAATTGCGCTGCCTAGAAACTCTTGATGCCGAAGAACTTCTTGTATCTCTCTCAGAAGTTGCTTCAATTAAGCTCCTATTGCTCTCCAAGACTCGTGCTCTGTATTCTTGGTGCTCTTGGGTCGTCTTGGATTCTTTTTTTGAAGGCTGGGGACGAGTGGCTTTATATAGGGATTGATTTGAGCTTGAAAATCTCAATTCTCGTCGGACTCGGACTCGCACTACCGCTGGCGCGCTATGCATCTGTCGCTGGGGCGACGCGTGAAAAAGCGATCACCGCTGGAGCGGTGGGATCTTGGCGCTGGGGCGCTGCATGAAAACGGCTTCACCGCTGGCGCGGTGACTGTATGGCGCTGGGGCGCTATACGCGACTTAAGCAGGTCGTTTTTCTTATTTCGATCACTATTTCAGCGCTGGGGCTAAAATACTTGTGGCGCTGGGGCGATGGACACATACTTTGAAAACTTTACATTTTAGTCCCTGTTTTCGCTCCTTTTGCGTTCTTTCTTTAAATTTCGTTCAAGTCCCTATAAATAACAATAAAGCACATAAATAGCCATCTATTCTCATAAAATCATAGAATATCAATAATAAAAACATGAGAAAATATATGACAAATTTGCCCTTATCAATTACGTAATACTAAGAAGATGAATCACAATCCTGAAATTTTTGAAATCTTCAAACAGGTAAAAGTTAATATTCCTTTACTGGATGCTATTAAACAGGTTCCATCTTATGCAAAATTTTTAAAAGACTTATGCACAGTAAAAAGAAAACTGAATGTGAAAAAGAAAGCATTTTTAGCTGAACAAGTAAGTGCCATTCTTCAGAACAATAATTCTTTGAAATATAAAGACCCTGGTTGTCCTACAATTTCATGTATTATTGGAAGTCATAAAATTGAACAAGCCTTACTTGATCTTGGTGCTAGTGTGAATTTATTGCCGTATTCAGTTTATCAGCAGCTCAATCTCGGGGAGTTAAAATCAACATCTGTGACTCTTTTACTTGCTGATAGATCAATAAAAGTACCAAGAGGGACAGTGGAGGATGTCTTAGTTCAAGTTGATAAATTCATATATCCTGTGGATTTTATCGTCTTGGACACAGAACCTGTCAAAGGATGTAATCCGATACCTGTTATTTTAGGTCGTCCATTTTTAGCAACTTCTAACGCTTTGATTAATTGCAGGAATGGAGTAATGAAGCTTTCATTTGGAAACATGACACTTAAACTCAATGTTTTTAATATGTGTAAGCAACCATATGAAGAGGAGGATGAAAGTGAAGAAGGTGACATGATTGAAATGATTGTGGAGGATCATATTCAAAAAGGGAGTTCTACCGATCCCTTAGAAATGTGTTTAATAAATTCATTTGAGTCAAATATACAATTAGATCCTGAAATCTCTGACATATGTTCTTTACTTGACTGTGCACAGGTGATTGAAAATAAAAGATGGAAACTAAAGTTTGAAGAATTGGAAGAAAATGAGGATAAAAAGAACGAAATTTCAAAGTTGGAGTTAAAACCTCTGCCTGAAGGACTGAAATATGCATTTCTTGGAGAGAAACAAACTTAACTGGTGGTAATCGCTTCTACACTCACAAGTGAACAAGAAGATAAGTTGATTGAATTATTGAAAATGCATAAAAATGCAATTGGGTGGACTTTAAAAGACATAAATGGTATTAATCCTTTGATTTGCACACATAGAATACACCTAGAGGATAATGCCAAAACTTCCCAACAACCTCAAAGGAGATTAAATCCACATATGAAAGAGGTAGTGAGAGCTGAAGTTCTCAAATTACTTGAAGTAGGAATCATCTATCCGATCTCAGATAGTAAGTGGGTAAGTCCTACTCAGGTAGTACCAAAAAAATCTGGAATCACAGTCATTGAAAATGAAAAAGGTGAGTTAATACCAACTCAAGTCTCATCTAGTTGGAGGATGTGCATAGATTATAGAAAATTGAACTTGGCCACTAGAAAAGACCATTTTCCTTTACCATTCCTTGATCAGATTATAGAAAGAGTAGCAAGACATCCCTACTATTGCTTTCTAGATGGTTACTCTGGCTATTATCAAATTCCTATAGCATTAGAAGACCAAGAAAAGACTACATTTACATGTCCTTTTGGAACCTTTGCTTTTAGAAGAATGCCCTTTGGACTTTGTAATGCCCCAGCAACATTTCAGAGATGTATGTTAAGCATTTTTAGTGACATGATTGAGCATTATTTAGAAGTTTTCATGAATGATTTAACTGTGTTTGGAAATTCTTTTGATAATTGTCTTGAAAACTTAGAAAAAGTCTTAAAAAGATGTGAAGAAAAGAGTCTTGTATTGAACTGGGAAAAATGTCACTACATGGTTACTTCTGTAATTGTTTTGGGACATATAGTATCTTCTAAAGGAATTGAAGTGGATAAGGCAAAAGTCGAACTCATTACACATTTGCCTCCACCAAAAACAGTTAGAGAAGTCCGATCCTTTTTAGGACATGCTGGATTCTATAGGAGGTTCATAAAAAACTTTAGTGCTATATCTAAACCTCTTTGTAACCTCTTAGCAAAAGATGTATCATTTAAGTGGACTCAAGAGTGTCAAAATTCATTTGAAAAATTAATTGGCCTCTTAACATCTGCTCCTATCATACAATCTCCTGACTGGTCTTTACCTTTTGAGCTCATGTGTGATGCTAGTGACTACGCTGTTGGTGCTGTATTAGGATAAAGAAAAGAAGGTAAATCCTATGTAATTTATTACGCGAGTAGAACTTTAAACAGTGCACAAATGAATTACACAACAACTGAAAAAGAACTACTTGCTGTAATATTTCCATTAGACAAATTTCGTTCTTACTTAATTGGTTCTTCAACTATTGTATTTACTGACCATGCTGCTGTAAGGTACTTAATGTCAAAACAGGATGCAAAACCAAGACTGATTCGATGGATTCTATTGCTTCAAGAATTTATTATCACTATCAAGGATAAGAAGGGAGCTGAAAATGTTGTTGCAGATCACTTATCAAGACTCACACCAGATTCATCAACAGAAATAACACCTATTAATGATTCTTTTCCCGATGAATTTTTATTTTCTACTGTTACAATGCCCTGGTATGCTAATATTGTTAATTTTCTTGTAACAGGAGAAATGCCACCTCAATGGAATGCTCAAGACAAAAGAAAATTTTTAACGGAGGTGAGAAAGTTTTATCGGGATGATCCTTATCTCTTTAAATATTGTCGTGATCAAATATTTCGAAGATGCATACCCGACAATGAGGTAAATAAAGTTATTGAATTTTGTCATTCTGAAGCATGTGGGGGACATTTCTCATCAAAGAAAACAGCTGCAAAAATCTTACAGTGTGGATTTTATTGGCCCACTTTATTTAAAGATACACATGCATTTTGTATAACTTGTGAAAATTGTCAAAAGTTGGGATCAATTTCAAAACGAAACATGATGCCTTTGAACCCCATTCTTGTTATTGAAATCTTTGATTGTTGGGGGATAGATTTCATGGGACCATTTCCATTATCATTTGGATTTACGTATATCTTAGTTGCAGTAGATTATGTCTCAAAATGGATTGAGGCTATTCCATGTCGACATAATGACCATAAAACAGTCATGAAATTTTTGAAAGAAAATATCTTAAGTCGATTTGGAATCCCTCGAGCCATTATAAGTGATGGGGGTAAGCATTTTTGTAATAGACCATTTTAAACATTAGTGAAAAAATATGGTATTACTCATAAAGTTGCCACCCCTTATCATCCTCAGACAAGTGGACAAGTTGAATTAGCAAATAGGGAGATAAAACAAATTTTAGAAAAAACTGTAAACCCAAATCGCAAAGATTGGTCTTTAAGACTAAATGATGCACTGTGGGCTTATAGAACTGCTTTTAAAACTTCATTGGGTATGTCTCCCTATAGGATAGTTTATGGAAAACCTTGTCACTTACCTGTGGAACTTGAGCATAAAGCCTACTGGGCTATTAAAACTTTCAATGAAAATCTTGATTCTGCTGGACACATACGTAAATTACAAATAAATGAACTTGAAGAATTGAGAAATGATGCATATGAGAATTCAAAAATTCATAAAGCTAAAATTAAAGCCTTTCATGATAAAAAAATTCAGAGAAAAACATTTGACACTGGTCAGAAGGTTTTGCTTTATAATTCTCGACTTCACATATTCCCTGGAAAATTAAGATCAAGATGGAGTGGCCCTTTTATTGTGAAACATGTGTACCCTTATGGAACAATTGACATTGAAAATCCTAGAAATGGGAATGTGTTTAAGGTAAATGGGCAAAAACTCAAGCCGTTTCTAGAAAACCAAGCTTTTCATGAAGAATTTATGTTCCTGTCGGATCCTTGTTACGAGACCAATTAATCTTTGTTTTATATATTTACATATTTATATATATTTATTCTTCTTCTAACATTTTTTTTTACTTGCAGGTTAATTTAGTAGTTTTGTTAAAGTTTTGTTTTGCACCCCGGTTAAGCGGCGGATAACGGTACTCCGTGATATTTCAAATCGGTTTTGTCAGTTTCCCATAATTACTGATATCTTCTCTTCTTCCCCCTTTTCTTAAAAAAAAAAAAAAATGGATGACATTCTAAAAAATTTGAAAAAGCGTTTTCCCTCATTGCCTCAAAATTCCTTGAAGAAAATTTACCAAGCAAGATGTGAAAGATTAAGGTTATTAATGATTATGAATATACCTGTTGATTTACGTTGGTTAATTGAAGCCAAAGTTAGATTGACAGGTGAATTTTCAGACTCATTAATTTCCTACATGCCTGGCTTAGGTAAAAGCTCTTTTTCAAAAAAACGAAGAGCAAAACGATTAAATGTTTGTTACAAGTGTGCACGCACGACTTGCAACACACGTTGCCGCACTTTAGGAATGGTGTCTGTAAATCGTGAAGATAAAATTAGGTTCATTAAGGATGGCCTGAGTAAGGAGTCTTTAGATAATATCTTATCGACTCTTGAGACGCATCCTAGTGGATATGTGCATATTGCAATTCATGAATTATGGGACATATTTCTAAAAGAACATGAGTGGTACAGTCTCGGGAATCTGACTTTAAAAGACCCTGTTTGCCAATTTATAAGAAAATTGGATGGGAAGCCTATCCCCGACCCATAGAGGGCGTTTAAGCCGTTACTGGACGTAAAATCAGAGGAAGATGTGAGCCACAATCACAACTACTTGTATATATTTACTATAGCTGTTATTTTTAAATGTTTCATTTCAAACTCAAATGTCTTTTCAATAATCAACCACCTATAATCCTTTTTGAAAATTTTTCATTTTAAGCCGACAACCCATGTGACTTTTCCAGCTAACAAATTGAAAATTGGTAAAAGGTATTGAATCTTGTATTTCAAGCCAATAGCCATGTGATTTAACTTTGCAATACCTTTTGGCTTTATAAATACATTGCATTATTTCTGCATCTTTGTACAAACTCAAAATCATTCAAGAGAGAGGGTGAGTGTAATCATGGAAGGATCATCAACTCGTAAATTCACAAAAATTTGTGTCTTTTGTGGATCCAGCCCTGGAAAAACTAGTGAGTTTATAGAAGCAGCAGAAACCCTTGGTAAGATGTTAGCTGAGCGCAATATTCATTTAGTATATGGGGGAGGTAGTCTTGGATTAATGGGACGTGTGGCAACCGCTGCACAAAATAATGGCAGTCGAGTTTTGGGTATCATACCAAAAGCTCTAGCCGTTGGAGACATTGTAGGAAAAACAATTGGGGATGAGTTACAGGTATCATCGATGCATGAACGAATTTCTTTTATGCTTCGTAATACTGATGCCTTCATAGCTCTACCTGGAGGTTTCAGAACATTGGAGGAAATTTTTCAAATTGTCTCATGGGCACAATTGCAAATCCATAAAAAACCCATTGGTTTGTTAAACGTTGATGGTTTTTATAATGGGTTGTTATCTTTTCTTGACTATGCGGTGGAAAAACAATTTGTCTCATCTGCAGCACGACAGATCCTCATTTCTGCTTCAACTGTTGATCAGTTACTCGATGAACTACAAGCTTTTACACCTCTATCTGATCCAACAATGAGTCAGATAGATTGGTATACTGATAACAGTGAAAAGAAACGCAGGATAGATTTGACGCTTCGTCTGTAGCCTATCTATTTCTATGTATTTTTAAGCTTTTTTGTGTGGCTTGTTTTATTTTTTTTGTGTGGCTTGTTTTATTTTGTTGCAGGTTTAATTTTCAATAAAAGATGTTTCAGGTGATATCTTCTATATTTTACTCTTTCTATATTTTGACATTGAGGATAATGTCTCAATCTGGTTGGGGGGAGGATAGTTGATATATACTGTTAGTGTTAATTATTTTATTTTGTTGTTGTTATCACTTTGTTATGTACAAAAAAAAAATTATCATGAATGGCGTGAGTAAAATGTTCATTTATGTATTCTTGAGACGCATTCTAGTTCTAGAATGGCAGAGTAAAGAGTACATTATAAACTTTTGAAACACATTCTAATTGGTTTATTTTTAATGCATTTTATGTATAATTGTTTGTTGCTTAAGTTTTTGGTAACTCTTGCGTAAATAAATTTGCTTTATTATCGATGTATGATTTCAAAATTGTTTAGTTTAAATCACTTTCTCAATTTAGGTTACTAAAGAATAACTTCTGAAATTATTTCTTGAGAACAATACTAAGCCTTGTGGTAAGATGGATGATTCAATATATATAGCCAAGAGAATTTCCATGTTTAAGTATACATATTATTTTCTAAACTCACATATCTTTTGTGAGTGAGTGGAAAGGTTTGAGATAACAGCTTATGAACTTTCATTGATCCTTTGAAATGGTTAATTTTTATTTGGAATGACATTATTTGGGATGATGAATGATTTGGTTGCTTAGCTGAAGGATTAAAAAAAAAAAATTAGAAAAGTATTATGGTGATAAATTGCTCTTATGTTATAATGATTCCTTATGTCTTTCAAAAAAAAAAAAGAGTAAAAAAAAAAAAAAAATTAAAAAAAAAAAGAAAGAAAAGAAGTCAATTTAGTTCAATAAAGTCTTCATTCAATTTTAGAAGACTAAAGTCATTAGGAAGCAATCTTATCACCGAATTCTATATTCGTAAGATTCGCATTAAATAATTAAAGTCTTGAAGCTGGCATTTGACAATAATGGTTTGACTCTAAATATTTGATTTTCCTATCTTTGGATCAATGTTAGTTTGTCTGTCTGTCCTTAAATGTAACTTTTTCTTGAGCGATTATCTGTTTTCCAACTCCATGAGTGAAATCCTAAGTCATTAAACAAATTATTCACCTGTAAGGATATGGAGTTGAGGCTTTTACTTGGAACATTTTTAAGGCTATATATGTTGTGGTTTGTGGTAAGAAGGCTTTGGCTTAATTCACACACACACAAAAATATTTTTGGAAGTTATGATTGAAATAACCTTTATAGCGATTGTGATTTTAAAACTGACGTTTTGTTTGAAATACTTAGGTAGTGTTCAAATTTTATTTATGCTCGAATTGCTAGGGACTAGCAATAAGCCAGTTGGGGGGTGTGATGAACACTTGAAATTACACATTTAATAAGAGTTTTACATGATTGTTTTGTATTACTAGTGTATTTAATTTTCTTAACTTAAGTATGTTTACAATATTGTACTTAATTATCTTATAACTGTTTTGTCGCAGGTTCGGTACAATGGGCATAACTTTCTACTTAAAGATCCAATTGAAGTGATTCTTAATCCTGTGCAGAGCTGAATCAATGGGCTAACATATTGTATTTCAAAAAGCATTGGAAATTCGAGTGTTTAGAGGGTGAAAATTGGCCTAGAACAGAATTGATCTGCAGTACAGGCCCAGTTTGAACAGTTATCAGTATTTGGCCCATAACTATAGAAATACGTATCTAATACGTATGAGATCACTCAATTTGGAAAGATAAGAGACTTATCTACAACTTTTATGTTTTGAGTGACAGCTAATTCGGATCACATCAATTCCAAATTGGATAATCAAGTGGGTGCCCAAGTGATAATGAATGCAAATTATTTTGCCACCATTCTTGACTTTCATCAACCAACTGGTTCCCTCCAAATTTGTCTCGATTTATCCATGTTTTTCTATAAATAGGTAGCTTGTTTATGCCTAAAGAATGTAATTAGAAAGTTAGAATTTAGTTCAAAATACTTTTCCTTTGTATCCATTTCCTTGTACTATTATTTCTCTTGTTTACTATTAAGTCATGTTATTTCTTCTTCCATTTCTTTTCTTTTCATTTAGTTTTATTATGTCCAAATAATTTTGTTTAAGCTAAGGTGAAAGGGTGAAGCTCTTGGCAAGGTAATAAAATATGTTTAATATTTATTCATGAATTTAATGCTTCATTTTTAAGTTATGTAAATTTATATATGATGTATTTATTTTGTTTGTAGAATTAATACCCTTTCTTCTAAAGTGGTGATTCTTGATTTATTATTGACAACTTAATACTTGGCACAATAAATTCTTGAAACCATTTACAAGATTTGGTTTATATAACCTTTCTTGTAAAGTGGGAGTCTTGATTTATTGTAGACAAAGATAAAGATTGGCATAATAAATACTTGAACCCATTTATAAGATTTGGTGTATAATAATTAAAAGAAATAAATACTAATCAATATATAAATGATAATGAACTTTAATTGCTATATTTTTCCGTTGGAACCTCATTTGTGTGAGGATTCCAATTGAGTTATAAAAAAAATAAAAAGTTAAATATATTCTTACTTCTTATGCCAAGAGTGAATCCCCGTAACCTTAGCTTTTTATTTGAATTGGTTAATTGAAATAATATTTACAAACATCTTATACTGCATTAATTATCTTTAAAGTGTTTATAATTTGTAATTTTAATTCTACTTCCCTGTGGATCGACCCCGTTCTCATCGGGTTATTTATTACTTCGACAATCCTGCACTTGGGAATAACTTCTATATTCTGGACGTGTCATTAAGCTACCATCAAGTACCACCCCCGAACTCCTAAACTCTACCCGAGCTCAACCACTTAGGCTCTTAAAGAGTCCAACAACTTAAGTTCTCACCAAGAACCCTAAGCATAATTCCTTCCAGAGCTTGACCACTTAGGCTTTTAAGAAGTCCAATTACTTAAGGTCTCACCAAGAACCTCAGACACTTAAATCTTATATGAGCTTGAAAACTTAGGATTACAAGGCCAAACTACTTATGCTCTCACTAATGACACCAAGCTTCTAAACTCTACCTAAGTTTGATCACTTAGGCTCTTAAGGAGCCCAACTATTTAAGGTCTTACCAAGGACCCCAAGCACCTAAATCTTACCTGAGCCTGACCATTTAGGCTCTCAAAGAGCTCAATTACTCAAAGCTCTCACAAAGACCTTGAGCATCTAAATTCTACACGAGAACAACCACTTAAGCTATTAAGGAGCCTAACTACACAAAGCTTTCACCAAGGACTCTAAGCACCTAAGTCCACCCTGAGCCTAACCACATACATCAGCCCCAAGGCTGACCATATAAGGACACCTTGAGGCCAAATACATAAGTTTTCCCTGAGGCTGGCCACATAAATATACTCCAAGGCCAAGCACTTAAGCTCTCCAAGGCTGAGCAATTAAAACTTAAGCCCACACGAGGTTAAGCACTTGAAAACTCAAGCTTTCACCAAGCCCGACCATGTAACCATTTTTGCTCAGTACTATTTATTAACTACGTATCTTGTTTTATCATATGCTCAAGACCTCTACCAGAATGAAGGAGTAAAATAACAAAGTACTTGAGCCCCAGAGGGTAGCGATTCTGCCAATTCAAGACCTTATGTAAGGGGTTTTGAGCCTTTGCATAAGATGAAATTCAAAACCTTATACGATAAGTCCCCAACCCTTCTATAGGATAAAATTCAAGACCATATACAAGGGACTCAAACACTTCTATAAGATAAAATTCAAAATGTTATGTAAGGGGTCTCAACCTCTTCTATAAGATGGAATTGAAGAACTTATGCGGGGTTCCTAAACTCTTTCATAAGTTAAAATTCAAGATCTTATGTAAAAGTCCTTAAGCCCTTCCATAAGATGAAATTTGAGACTTTATTTTGGGGGGTCTTAGCCATTTTATAAGATAAAACTCAAGACTTTATGCGGATGGACTTGAGCCCTACAGCAAGATAAAACTCAAGACTGTATATAGTGTGTCCTAAGTTTTTCCATAAGAAGAAACTCAGGACCTTATATAAAGGGTCCCGATCCTTTTCATAAGATGAAACTCAAGACCTTATAGATAGGTTTCGAGCCTTTCTTAAGATGAAATTCTAAAACTTATACGGGGTCCAAAACCCTTCCAAAAGATGAAATTCAAGACCTTATGTAGTGGATCCCAAACCTTTCCATAAGATGAAACTCAAGACCTTATTAGGAGTCCCGAACCTTTTCATAAAATGAAATTTAAGACCTTATTTAGGGGATTTCGAGCTCTATTATAAGATGAAATTCAAGACTTTATGAGAGGATCCCAACCCCTTCTCATAAGCAATTCATATTATGCGAAGGATCTCGAGACCTTTTATAAGTTGTTCATCTTATGTAGGAGGTCCTAAGCCCTTTTATAAGTAATTCAAGTCATGCGTGAAGTCCCAAGTTTTGCAGTAGATAAGAAATTACCAAAGCCTTATGTATAAAGTACTGAGCTTTGTCATAGGTAAAAAATTACTAAAGCCTTGTGTGTAGAGTTCGAAGTTCCACTGTGGGCAAACAATTACCACAGTCTTGCACCTGGAGTCTCAAGCTCCATCATAAGCAAGAAATCAACAAAGCCCTATGTGTGGACTCTTGAGCCCCACCGTAAGCATGAAAATTACCAAAGAACAGCGCATAGACTCTTAAACTCTACCATAAGTAAAAATAGTGGTTGAAACCCTGTGCATAGAGTCTCGAGCTCTATCACATAACATTATCCTACATAAATGATTTGGTGCATGAGGTCAGAAGCTCCACCACTAACAAAAGTCATCCCAAGCATGAAAATTGTACACATAATGTCCCAAGCCTCATTGTAGGTAGTTTTACACCCCAATATGAGCAAAGATCATTTGTACACAAAATCTTAAGCTCCATCGTAGGCAAATTTCATTTTAAATATCCAAACCTAGGCCCTCAAATTATAATAGGGGTACTCATAGAGAACAAATCCAAGGCTTACATTACCTAAACATCCCAAGATAGAATAAAATTTTGGATGGTTAGAGGTAAAACTATAGCAGGGCTTAGGGATCGATAGTGCCGCACTCCTCCCCCCGCCAAGCTTTGACAATTCCCCTTTAATTTATATTGCATATATATATATATATTATTAAAATATCAATTTTGGCACGCTAAATTTCATTAAAAAAATTATATTTAATAGTTAAAATTTTAATTTCGTTCCTGCTTTTTAATACCATCTTTCTCTAATAAAAAATAATTTTTAATTCATAACTAGTCCCTATTTTTACATTTTTATATTTTTTCCAATTTCATTTTCTTATCTTAATAAGAAATAATTAAATATATAAGTAGTCCCATTTATACAACATTTTCTTAACATAAACAAAATTTTATATTTATAGTTCTTTTTCTATATAGATTACATATTTTCTTTAACCATCTTTTTCTATATGGATAACACTTTAGACTCTCAATAACAAGAACTAAATGATCGATTTAAATGAGCACACAATGAAATGAGCATACAATTAGGTTGTTTAGCATTAATTTAACTTTAGATCCACGAGAATATCGTAAATTGTTTAGGATTCATGACATTTGCCAATTGGTGAACAAGTATTATCCAAAAGAATTCACAAATGTTGAAAAATGAAATTGAGAAATCAACTTTAGCATTATAAGCACAGTGTAGTTCAACATCTAGAGTTTTAAATTTTGTTGACTATTTCTCAATTAAGTCAATGATTTGTAAAGACAAGAAAAATGACAAAATTTTCCCTATTCTATAGAATAATTGTCTTTGTGTTCACTCTTTTGGTGCTTACTGCAACTAGTGAACGTTCATTTTTGGCTATGTATTTTATAAAGGCAAGAGTTTGTAACAAAATAGAGGATGACTTTTTGAGAGATTCATTGATCACATATATTGGAAGGGAAATTTTTAGAGAAGCATAGAATTAATTATAGATGATTTTCGAGATAAAAAAGAACATTGAGTTCTTTTTTGATGTAAGATTATGTTAAAGTTTCCAATAATATATTTTTTCTATTCATTTATTGTTGGCATAGAATAAAAATATTTTTTATAGCATTTTATTTATTAAATTTAAAAATTTATGTTATGATTTGCCCCCTAAAACCCCCAGTGCTCAAATCTTGATTTCACCTTTGCCGATGATAAAATCTTCCAGCTTAAGAGTTACAATAAAGGTTTCTAGTATCAACAAGTTGATACTAAAAATTAAGTAACCCTTTTCCCCAACTAGATTTTGCAATGAACCTTAATCCTAAAAAAGGGGTTCTTTATCCATAAAATTAAGGAACTACCTTGCCAGTAAGAGCTTATTCATGACTATCGGGAACAGGTCGTATCCTTAAGCATAGAATTAATAGGAGAAGTTATTGTCCCTTAATTTTAGAATTTATAAGGATTATTATATTTCTAAAGGACTTTACCAAAAACACCTATAAAAAGAAGCACTAAATAATGAAGAAGGGCATCTCTAATAGATCAAAAGCAGCTAATTTTTCCCTACGATGGCCCCAACATGATTTTATGTTACTATTCTTATTGTAATGGCCATGGTGCTATTGGTGTTGATTAAAACTGAGCATATACATGTGGTATTTGTGTCTATTATACATATATATGCATCATATACAATATATATATATATATGCATCTCACACATAAACATGTGCAGTGGAAGCTAGAAATCTAATTTCCTAAAATAATGAACACAATAAATTTTGTTTCATTATACTAATGAACAAATAAGATATATTAATTGTATTAATATCAAGATTGAGAATAATTACCTTGCAAGCCTTTGGAATGGTATAAGCTAGAGTACCTCCTGAAATGAATCCGTTGACAATTTTGGGACTTAACAAGGTGGGCTTTAGTCGCTAGAATAGCAGTATTAATTTCCAGCATTGGTTTAACTCTTTAAACCAAATCCAAGATGAACTCTTTATCAAGGATTTATTTAGTTTATTTAAATAGATAAATAAAACCTAACCGAACCTAAGTTAATAAGTTAACTAGGGTTAGATTAACTAAATATCTAATAATGCTTAAGGGTTAAGTATCATAAACCTTACTAAAGTTAATTGTTGACTTTGGTTAATTTAGTTTAAATTAAATTCAAATTAAAGTAAAATGGCAATGGAATTAAGTGTTAATTTCAGATGGTTTTAGCTTTAAAAAGGTGAAATGAAACAAAAAACTTTAGTTGTTATAGCTTGGTGGCCAGCCATTTTGAGAGAAAAAGAGAAGAAACTATTTCTTCACCATAGTTAAGTTAACTATTTATTTAATAATTAAATAAATATGTATTTTGATTATTTAACAATTAAATAAAACTACCCTTAAGCCTTTACTTGACCCAAAGTGGGTCCTGCTATACCACACACTTGAGTCAATTTAACAGAAGGCTCAATATGCACCACGTGTCAACATTTAATTGGTCAACAATAATTGTTAACTAATTAATGTACTAAACACTAAAGTCTTGACATGTGTGCATTTCGAGGGTTTCTGAAATAAATATTCAATTTTGCTAAAAATTACTAGATTGAACAATTCGATCTAGTACGCTACTTAGTGCACAACGAGTACACTTTATATTGTGAGACTCCCTAGGTCCACGTCCGATTCATCGAATGAAACTATTCTATGAGTCCGTGATTTATGACCCTCACACACGTCACAGATATTACAAATAAGTGCGTTAGACCATACAAGTTGAGGTCATAGCGTATACTTATAATCTTTCTGTCAAATCCCTATGTGCTTAACCATGAACTTATTTCTATATTTTTATTTCAAAAAATAACATCCACAAAATCCTTTGCTATATTGTTTAACTCTACAGAAAACTCTTTTTCGGAGTTATATGCTTGTGGCTACAAGACTTCCTAAAATACAATCTTGGAGCCTAAGGGTATACATTGACCATACTTAGCAACACGTAGTAGTCAGACCATAAAAGATCTCTGACATTTGTGGAACCAAAATATGATGGATCATTGATAAGCCCAATGTGGCACTCAGTTCAAAAGGCCATAAATACTACTTAACTCGAGAGGACTTATCATTGATTGCTTCATAGAATGTCTATTAAGGTCTTCGTGAATCTGTTCAGTATCTAGTTCTGACTAAAACTCTGCATTCCTATACGAGCTTTAGGCTTAGAGTTAGCTAAGAATAATCATCTGTACCCAATAGATATAGACATACACTAATCTATGTGAAAGGGATTCACTGATAGACTCGCATTGATGATTAGACCAAGAACATAATGTTTGAGAATATACTTACATAATGGTATTTCCTAGCTCTTATTACAAGTCCTTGTAGCTATGTCATTGCTAGTATATTCTCAGGTCTTTGTCTCATTTTAGACAAGGTTCTAACTCCTTAGATATCGCTGACTCTTATAACTTGCTAACTCTTAATAGTACTAACTCTTAACATTTATAACTCTTAGCATTGCGAACTCTTAACACTGGTCTAAACTCTTTTAGTCTATATTTGAACTCCTTCAGATCATACAATATTTGTAATTTCAAGCATTATACCATATACATATTTGATACTAAAGATTATACAAAATGTTTATTGTATAAATATTAACAATTAATATTCATATAATATTAGAATAGCACGGAAGCATCAACTCTAACAGGTGCCTTGTTCTACTATTATGCGAAGATTGTTGAATAGTGCATATGAGTAAGGCTATTAAGTTCGGTGAAGTGAACGTAAGCCCGAATTAAGTTGAACTACTATATATCTAGTATTTCTTTTTTCTCTCTCTTTTATCTATATTTTGTTAATCTTAATTGATGGTTTTTCTACGAAAAAATAAATTTAATTTGTTGGTTTGGGATTTGCCCAAATTTTTAGAATGCATATAGTTTTATTATTTTATTTTATTAATATGATATTTATACAATATCAATCAACAATTAAGAAATAAAATGTTAATACTATTTGATAAGCGGTAGTTATCGATTGGTGACTTATCAATTGGGATACAAACTTTATATCTTAAATATATAAATATAGGATTGCTATTTTATTTTTTATATAAGATTGCTTTACTTATATAGTTGGGATACAAATTTACATTTAACCTAAGTGACATCCGATGTTTCATTATTAATTAATTTTATATACCTATCATATTAATAAGAAGTAAAAAATCAACAACTACCTGACAAATAATAATCCCTAATTTGTAACACATCAATATGTCAATATGGTACCACTCTTTTTAAGGATTTATAATCATAATGAAACTATTCAAGGGATTGATGATGATTGGTAATTAATAATTGACATTGATCTTTGTGATATTTTTTTTCATCTTTTTATTTTGATTCTTATCAAGTACATTTAATTAATTTAATACTAATTAAGAAGATGTGATCTACAATATAAAAAAAAAATGTATATATGAAAACAATTCTATTTACACATTTGTAATCTCCTTTTATAATAATGTGTTCGATATAAGATATAAGATAAATATTATTAAGGGATTTTTATTTTAATACTTGTTCTCTTAGAATTCTAACCCAAGCCCATTTCTTCAAAGGATTCAACACGACCCGCGAGCCTTAAGTCTGGGCATCTTAATGTGAACATGTATTCATGGTTTATGCATGTGATTGTGTTCATTACTTATTTTTTCTAATGCATGAAAATTATACATAATTGCACAGCAGAATTGGAAACTAATTTCCTAAGCAACACGCATACTAAAATTGAAGTTATGTTACACTAAAAAGTCCAGAAAATCATACCTTTGAAGCCTTTGGACATTTCTTTACTTGGGACTCACATTGAAGTCAACTCTTGAATAATTCTATGCTTCAATAAAGTGGTGGGATTGAAACTCTAGAATGGAAACATTGTTTGATCAATTTCCAGCAAGATTCAATTTTGAATTCCTCTCAAAATGGGGTGGTTTGTTGATTTAAAAAATAGGGACCATCATGAAACAAGTTCAAAACTTATTATATATAGATAACAAAATGGGGGCCAAATGCAATATTTTTAAACCTTTAGCCACCTCACCCTTTGTATAGTTGACACTTATCACTTATGTATCCTATGCATGTTGCCAAGCGTCAATTATGCAAAGCCCTAATGTACCATTCGTCAAACAAGTGGCTATATGTCAAGATTTCCTTTAACATGCAATAGGACCTCTTTGTAACATTTGCAAAGTATGTTTCCCATTTTTTAGAAAGGTCCTCAAACGTATCCTACTTTCTGAAATCATCCCGGATCGAACTATTTGATCCGTCTCGCTACCTCTGTGCTCAACCAGTGTACTTCATATTATGAGATTTCCTAGGTTCACTTTCGTTTGTCTTACAGAATACTTTCACAAGTCCGTGAATATTGCCCCACACACACATTATGGATATTACAAAATGGAGCATTGAACCATACAAGTTGAGGTCAACTATATTCGTATAATTCTTCCATCACCTATATCTTAGAAGAGTAGAGACATAGATCATCACTGTCAAATTTCTATATACTCAACTACGAACTTATCTCCAGATTTGTATTTTCGTAAAATAATATCTGTAAACCCTTTTTGATATTGTTTAATCCTATAGAAAACCTTTCTGATATCTGTAAAAACCTTTCCGTGGTTTTATGTTTTTGGCTAAAAGACTTCCTGAAATACATTTCTCAGAGCATTAGGATATATAACTCACCAATATGAGTTGACAGATCCCATATCTACGTACACCGAACTTTATGAGCATCGGACCATACCTAGCAACACCTAGTGGTGAGACCATGAAAGATCTCTGACATACGTAGAACCAAAGCATTGTGGATTACTTACAAGCCCACCATGGCGCTCAGGTCAAAGAATTATGAATACTAATCAACTTAAGAAGACCCTCAATTGATGGTTTTATGGAATGTATATTGGAGGTTCTCATGGGTCTGTTTAGTACCTAGTCCTTACTGAATACCTATATACCTATACGAACTTTTGCTAAGCCTATAGTCTACTAAGACTAAGTATTTAGACAATCCATGTATAGACCCACACTGTTCCAAAAGGAATATCGATCGACCCGTGTTGGTAACCATGGATCAGGAACAATGTTTTTGAGAACATACTACATAATGACATTTCTTAGCACCATTTACAACTCCCTACAACTATGTCATTACTAATATATTCTTGGGTCTTTGTCCCATTTCATACAACGTTTTAATTTGTAGAATTACTAACTTTTAGCACTAACCTAATCGCTTTTGGATCAGACCTAAACTTCTTTAGATCTATAATATCTATAAATGTTACAAGCTTCTTACCATATAATTATGAATTAACAATTATTATTAAAATGATCATTGTTAAATAGAATGGCATGTAAACACAATCTCTAACACTCAAGACCTTCTTACTTTTAGTTCAAGGCCAAGGCTATGCCAAGGCTATCACCCCGATATCTTAGGCTTCAGCCCATCAGTAAGAGAAGGTCCTAATAGTAAATAAGGGAATGATCTTAGGGATCCACTTAAGGTCATCGGCTTCAAAGATCTCGGCATCAACACATACTCCTCGAAAACTAGTAATAACTAAAATGACTATATAAGGTTCCTTCCAAAGTTGACCATGTCAATCTTCCCTTAGGATCGAAGACTTACCAACACACCTGAGGATTTTCGAGTTAAACTTTTGACTAATCCTATCCCTACTATCACGAGATCAATCAATAAGCCATGTTCCTGATAATCTCGAAGGGTAGTAATCTTTGGCATAATTTGAATTCAAATAAGATGAAGGATAAGCCCAAATTAAGAAGGCATAAAATTTGCCTTAATTCTAATTGGACTTTGTAATGCATGCCTATATAAAAGAGGCTAAGAGGATAAATAAAGGGTTCTTCAGCTTTTTCCTTACATTTAGAAATTCATTATTATTTTCAAATACTTTCATCCAAGCTTTCACTTTGACATTCGAATAACACTTTTTTTAATCAAATAAATACATAGCACCTTTAAATACCTCTTTAAACATTGTTTTGCCTTTCTTATTTTTCCTTGAAACCTCACTGACTTAAGCATTTGATGGTTGTCGATGAGAGAACTTTAGCCAGGCTTAATGTGATTGATGGTTACAAAAGACTTATAAAGCCCAATGATCATTTAAAGTGGTTAATAAAACCCAGCAAATTAGGAGATCTAGTAAATATTCCTAGAGATTTACAAATTTAACTCGTTGGCCTAAAATAACTAAAAATCTAAGGTCAACAATTTGATGTCCTTTGTGGGAACACAATGGAAAGCTATAATAAGGTAACCATGAAAGGTAACAAGTCCAAGGTCAACAATAACCGCCCAATCTGTGAACACCTATAATTAATAGTTGAGTGAGTGTCTGACCAAAATAACTAGAATAAGTTGTTAGAAGTATACAATAACAGTACGATAGGCCAAGAAGAGTATATTTCTACTTGGCGAGATTATTTGGAAAAAGAATTGAATCAAATAAAGTATTAGAGAAAGGATTTGAGAGAGCTATTGGTGACAATGCTAGAGAAAAACAAAAGATTACAAGAGAAGCTCAAGTGGTGAGATGTTATTGATTGACAAACTAGCCAAACTAATCCGAAGGAACATCTCCAACAAATTGAACCTAATAGGCCTCTCATCCAACCTACTTGATACTAGAAGGGTAAAGGGATACAAATGTTATCTAATGAGATCTAATCCTCTAGTAGAAGGTCTTACCGAGAACCTAGTGCCCAAGAATCACACTCTCAAGTAAGAGACCTAGGCCAAGGTAGATAGAATTTATAGATAAGGAGGCATGGTGATGACCTAGGCAAGCACAATGCTCAAAGGTCTTTGAATAACAAGAAGAAGCCCAAAGAATGTAGAGGGAAATAAGGGAAGTTCTTGAGGTGACTTTATAGGAAAAAGTCTAAGGACTCGATGAGTGATTGCATGAGTTATTAAAGAAACAAGAGAAGAGCAAGCCTCTACCTCTGAAGATAGCTGAGAGAATAATAAGTCTTTGCTTCGTAATGTAAAAATTTATACGACTGTAACAGGCAAGCATAAATAATAAAGCTAGAAATATAAAGTTGTGTTGATCATGTGACCTAATTTACTTGTAGTGTACAACCTATATGAACAAAAGGTTAAATATTTATGCATAAAATCATCTTTAAGCTCAATTTCAAGTCTATGCACATGATTAGTATATCCAACGGGTATAGTATATGAACTTAAACCACTTTTAATGATTAAGTTTTGGGTCGTAGTTTGGTAGATTTAGAATTGCATTAAGTAAGGACCAAAATATATGAACCCCTAGGTTGAAAACCACTTGGGGAGAAACTTAGTCCAATGATAACGGTAGGCCCATGTGACTAAACTAATGAAGAAACATAAGCCCACAAAATACTACTTGGCTATTAAAAAGTCTTTTTAGAATAAATATTTATTTAATATTATTTATCTATATTTAATTAGGTATTTTATTTAATAAAATACCTAATAAGTTGATCTTAAATTAACTACCTTATTTATTGATATAAATACAAGAAAATTACTTTTTTCATGTTATTTAGGCGATAACTCAATAAATAAATAGATATTTTGAAGGATTAGAAGTTAAGAAAGGTAGTTTACCTAAATATAAACCCTTACACCATAAACCCTTAAAAGTTTGTCCTTTTAGGAATTTTTTTAAATTTGTAAAATCTTTAATACCAAAACTATGTTATCATTTTGAATTTCTAATACTGTGGTGTCAATATTTTACAAACATTTTCATATACTGTCAATAAATCTTGATACAATATATTTAAATTAGCATGTCTTTATTTTCACTAAAAGAAAAGTATCAGTAACATAGTGTAAATAAATCTCATTTTTATAATAGTGGCTTTTGAATCTTTGAGCAAATTGGTCAATAACATTGACTAGAATTTTATTTCTTTAGGCAATGCTAAACTTGGTGTGTGGTGTAAAGCTTGAATTCGTATAGACTTTTATTTATTATAGAAGACATTGTATACAACAATCTCGACAAATGATTTATATACCAAGAAATTAGAGAATTTACCTGATTCATAAAACATTTATAAAATAATTTATTATGAGCATTTCGAATATGATGTTTTGCACTATGAGGCTTTCTTTTGTTAGTTCAGCAAGATGTTACCTACACAAATTTGGATAAGTAATTCAATAAGTCATGTAAGTAAAATTATGCATTAAAATGAAAGAATTTCAATAAGAAATACACAGCTTAGAATAGATTAACGACATCAGTGTTCACTAGCACATACCTATATGCTTGAACCTATAAAACATTGTCAAGACGAGCTTTAACTCCTTTTCTCAAAGGATACCAATACTTATTACTATAATCATCATTACAAACTAGTAGATTACTTTTGGTTTCCACTTCATTAAGGTATCTTGAACAATAATTCAATAAAAAAAAACTAAATCAATTCTCATCTTCATATTTGTTCGTATAAATGTCAAAGGAACCTAAAAAACAAACATAAGTTAATAAAGAAAACTATGAACATATCAAACAAACAACTATATCACTCTTATAGAGAAACAAGTCTCAAGGCATATTTTTTCACCAAAAAAAGAGACTTCAATTTTGAAGGTGATTTTTAATCTATTTTTTTTTTTTACTTGCCAATAAAATCTCATATATAAAAATTATATATATCCACAAATTAAACAGATAATATTGAACCAAAATAGCTTGCATATATTTATATTAACAGTGAGAGTTAATATCAAATTTTTAAAAAATCAAATCTTTCTTACTGTCCAAACAATCAAAACCCCATGACTATAACAACACTGATTTTGATTTTGATCATCTCTTAATTTGATTTTAGGTCAATTACATACCTTGGTCCTACTGCTACAATTTAAGATAACTATGAATGAACAACTAATGCATACGAAGTAATAAACCTGAAATAATCATTTTACAATGCCTTATTAATAAAAATGAAGTCTCAAGCTTAACAGAAGCTTAAGATGATTATACCTAAACAGAAGTATTATATGAAGGTGTTGGTTTTATTATTTTCTATATGTAGGCTCATATATTAACAATAATTATACATTATAGGTTACCTTAAATAATAGCCAAATTAAGTGATATGCTTAGACTGTCATTTATTGGGCTCTTGAAACATCTATTAGATATGGGCTTATTATGTATAAAAACCTAATACTAGTTAAATTATGGTTAAGGGGATGATAGTTTAACCTAGTAAATAAAGACCTATTTTAGAGATATGGTTTCCAAGTCAAATCATAATTATAAAAGCTCTTCTTCTCTTTTTCATCACAGAGAAATAACCCCATTGAGCACTATATATATATTTAATTGTGGAAGGCCATTATACTTTTGTTTCCTATTAAGAACTACTAATCCTTGCATTCATATTGCTAGGGATTTATTAAGTAAGTTTTTCTCAACATCCATCTTAATAATTTGACAAGGTTTCATTTTGTAGGTACTAATCCTATTTATTATTATGTCTAAGAAGTGGTATTAAAGCATAAATCATGTTAATTTAATAGAAATATTCATGCATATATTCATGTTTGAATATCATTTTCGTATATGTCTTGTTAGGGCAAAGATATCACTAGTAGACCTGCATTAGTGAAGGTAGATCAGGAACATGAAATTTAAGAACATATTTGCATAACAACATTTCTTAGCACCATTTGCAACCCATTGCAACTATGTCATTATTAATATATTCTTAGGTCTTTGTCCAATTTCAGACAAGGCTCTAACTCTTTAGATTTTGCTAACTCTTAGTTTTGATCTAAACTCCTTTAGATCAGATTTGAACTCGTTCAGATCATACAATGTCTAAAACGTTACAAGCATCTTACCATATTTATAAATAAAATAATTAGTGATATATTGAAATCATAAATGTATAAACATAAAGAAAATATTTATACATCAAAGGGATGGCACGTAAGCACAAATCCCAACAACTCCCACTTACTTTAGTGCCATTCACGATGGTATCTTATACCCATTGACTCCACATGTCTTTCAAATATTTTTGGAGTTAAGGCCTTAGTAAGTGGGTCCGCTACATTATTCATAGAGTCTACTCTACGAACTATTACATCTCCTCTAGCCAAGATTTCTCTTATGATATGGTATTTTCTTTCCACATGCTTAGACTTTTGGTGTGCTCTTGGCTCCGTTGTTATCGCAGAACAATGGTATAGGATCCATTGAACTCGGAACTATTCCAAGTTCAGCGATAAACTTACGTATCCAAACCGCTTCTTTTGCTGCTTCTGATGCTGCAATATATTCTACCTCTGTTGTGGAATCAGCGGTCGATGACTGTTTGTTACTCTTCCAACTGACTGCAGCACCATTGAGAATGAATACATATCCAGATGTAGACTTTCTATCATCTAGATCAGATTGGAAATCTGAATCTGTGTATCCTCTCAACACTAGGTCATTTTCTCCATAAATCAAAAACTTGTCCTTAGTACCCTTAAGATATTTTAGGATATGTTTCACTGCCATCCAATGGCCTTCGCCTGGATCAGACTGATAGCGGCTTGTAACACTTACAGCCATACTGATATCAGGTCTCGCACACATCATGGCATACATCAGACTTCCCACAGCTGATGCATAAGGTATACTAGACATTCTAACCTTTTCATCTTCACTCTGAGGACACATTTTCCTCGAAAGATGAATGCCATGTCTAAAAGGTATGTTAACTGTCTTACAGTTACTGAAACTATACCTTTCTAAGACATTATCTATGTACGATGATTGGGAGAGTCCTATAAGCCTCCTAGCTCTATCTCTATAAAGCTTTATACCTAGTATATAGGAAGCCTCTCCCAAATCCTTCATGGAGAAATTCTTACTTAGGTAACTTTTGACTGATTGCAACATACCAATATCGTTTCCGATAATGAGTATGTCATCCACATATAGAACCAAGAAGACTACCATACTCCCACTGCTCTTTTTATACACACATGATTCTTCTTCGTTCTTGATGAAACCAGACCCTCTGATTACCTCATCAAAACGAAGATTCCAGCTTCAGGAAGCTTGCTTAAGTCCATAGATAGACTTCTTCAGTTTACATATTAGACCAGAAGTTTGGCTGGATGTAAAACCTTCGGGTTGTTCCATATAGATTTCTTCCTCAAGATATCCATTTAAGAACGCTGTTTTCACATTCATTTGCCAAATTTCATAGTCATAATACGCAGCAATTGCTAGTAAAATCCGAATTGACTTAAGCATCGCTACCGGTGAGAAGGTTGCCTCATAGTCGATTCCAGATCGTTGAGTATAACCTTTCGCCACCAATCGGGCTTTGAAAGTCTCCACTTTCCCATCGAGCCCACGCTTCCGTTTGTAGATCCATTTACAACCGATAGGAACAATTCCTTCAGGAAGCTCAACCAAGTCCCAGACTTGATTGTGATGCATAGAGTCAATTTTAGATTTCATGGCCTCTTGCCATTTTCCCGAATCGATGTCCAACATCGCCTCTTTGTAAGTTAAAGGATCATTTTTTTCAATCAAGAAAACATCAAGAGCACCTTTAGATATGGAACCATACCTTTCAGGTGGCCTTGATATCCTTTCTGACTTACGTGGAGGGTGTGTCAAAGGTATTCTGCTTGATTGATCCTGAAGTTCCATTGTTGGTTCATTTTCATTCTGATTGAGTTCATCTAACTCAATCTTTCTACAATCTCCACGATTCAGGAGAAACTCTTTCTCTAGAAAAGTGGCATAACGAGATACAAACACGTTTCGTTCCTCTGGATCATAGAATTGGTATCCCATTGAATTCTTGGGATATCCAATGAACCTGTACTTGTAACCTTTAGGTGCAAGTTTATCCTGTTGCGTAACTTTTACGTAAGCAGGACAACCCCAAATCTTAACATATTTAAGACTTGGTTTCCTTCCAGTCCATATCTCATGTGGAGTGGATGGAATGACTTTTGATGGAACTCTATTCAATAAATGAGCAGCAGTTTCTAGTGCATATCCCCACAGATATTCAGGGAGATCAGTGAAGCTCATCATCGACCGAACCATATCCAATAAAGTTCGATTCCTCCTCTCCGAAACACCATTGTGTTGTGGAGTACCTGGAGGAGTATACTGAGCGAGAATCCCATTCTCCTTTAAATAATCTGAAAATTCACTGCTCATGTATTCACCCCCTCGATCTGATCTAAGGCATTTGATATACATTCCGGTTTGTTTCTCTACTTCATTTCGAAACTCTTTGAACTTTTCAAAAGTTTCTGACTTGTGTTTGATAAGAAACACATATCCATATCGTGACAGATCATCGATAAAGATAACAAAGTATCGAAAACCACCCATAGCAGTGTGATTCATTGGACCACATACATCACTATGTATTAGTTCCAATAAATTAGTGGCACGGTGTCCAACACCAATAAATGGAGCCTTGGTTATTTTCCCTTGAGTACAAGATTCACAAACTGGATATGATTCTATGGTCAGATCAGGTATCCGACCATCCTTAACCAGACGGGATAGGCGTCTTACCCCTATATGACTTAATCTCATATGCCACAATTCTGTATCATTTAAAGTTCCCGCACTATTTTTAGCATTCACTTGTACATTCATGACATTTCCTGTTGTATCTAATATGTAATGCCCATTTATCAACTGACATTCAGCTAACAAAACATTATTCAAATCATACAAGCATAAGGAACGATTCCTAACACGCATATGATATCCTTCATTGTCCAATACAGGAATTGAAATAATTTGCTGGATAATGTTTGGCACAAAATAACAATTATTCAATACAACAATTTTATTACATGGAAGCATCAAATTGAAACATCCAATAGCCTCGACCTGTAGGAAATCTCCATTTCCAACACGAAGCTGTACTTCTCCTGGTTGTAACTTTTTAACTTCCTTCAGACCCTGCAACACATTGCAGATGTGAAAAGGACAAGCGGTATCTAATACCCAACCAAAGCTAGCATCAAATGCTAAGGAGATATCAATAAAAGGCAAGTGTATACCTGATGGTGTCTTCTTAATCATGGCAAGGTACTTTGGGCAGTTTCGCTTCCAATGCCCATCCTCACTGCAATGGAAACATTTTCCACTTGCTTTGTTCTTTCGTGGGTGCTTGGATATGTATTGCTTTCGAGGACCCATTCTAGGTGCATTCATTACTTTCCGTTTATTCTTTCCTTTGGACTTCTTAGAAGTCTTTCGGGTAGATGATGAAGCACCCTGAACATAGAGGACCGAGCCCCCTTTGTTCATGTCCTCCTAAGCAGTTATTAGCATGTTATGCAGTTCAGCATAAGTAGGAGTCAATCCTTGCATATTGTAATTCATTATGAACGGTGCAAATGACCCTGGAAGTGATTGGAGAATCAAGCTATTCCTCAATCCATTGCTCAGTATGAGATCCATGGTCTCCAGCCTCTCAATATATGAAATCATTTTGAGGACATGAGGACTTACTGGACTGCCCTCGGGTAGTTTAGCTTGAAAAAGCGATTTGGCAACCCTGTACATTTCAAATTGAGGTCGGCCACCAAATAACTCTTTCAGGTGGAGCATGATACTCCCAGCATTGTCCATGTGGACATGCTCCCTTTGGAGCTCCGTAGACATAGACCCGAGAATGTACGATTTGACTTTTAAATCGTCATCCAACCATTTCCGATATGTCTCCTTTTCTTCTGGGGAAGCATTATCAGAAATAGCTTGTGGCATGCGCTGATCAATAACATATCCAAGCTTTTCAAAATCTAGAACTATTCTGAGATTCATAAGCCAATTAGCATAATTTTCTGCACCTTTTAGTTGGTGCGCATCAAGGATGCGAGCTAAAGTGTTGTTTGAAGCCATTTGATCTTCACAAGACAAAAGAAAAAGATGTTAGCGGAATATTTCAATCACTAATAAATAACGTTTTAGATCATGGGTATAACAGTTATACAATTTTTTAATCTAAAAATGCCCTCCCACTATTTTACGTAATCCCTTTAACCTCTCAAACGGGAAAACGATAGTTTAAGTATTCTTTAAACTATATAGTGAAAAGTGGATCTTTTTGGCATTTACTTCAGCCGCACACTATAGCGATCTAGGCCTTAGTAAACCCAAAAGGTAGATAACTCTTATCAATTGCATCTCATGCAACTCTTAACACTTGATCCTAAACACATCTTATCCGCACACTTTAGCGATCTAGGATAAGTGTATTCCAGATTTACTTATCAATCATTAAATACATGTTATTGTTATTAACCGCACACTTTAGCGATCTAGGGTAATACTTTAACATATATTTATCACATCTAATGTTTAAACGATATAGCCCAAGTCACACCAATCAATCCCTCACACTTTAGCGATCTTGGAAAAGTATCGAAGTGACTTGTCTAATATCGTATTGATAAGACGGATCATATTTAACATTATATCATAATGAAAATATTACAATATGATTAAGAGAGATTTTATTACATACTCATTTCATCCAAATGAATAATATAGATCATTTATACATAAAGAAATACGCAATCACAACTAACCCCCAACTTATAGGGCTCCCATTGTGATTATCAGCGTATTTTAATGATCACATCATGTTATAAAAACTATTGAAGTACAATACAGCAATAAAATAAGTCAAAACATGATAAATAAATTAAAAAAAAATTTCCAGAAACAGTGATGAACGCTGCGGCGCTGCAGCGTTCATAAAATTAATCCGGGCGCGGGGGCGCCCAGAAGTAAGCGCCGCGGCGCTGGACAAATAGCGGTCTGGCGCTGCAGTGCCATATAACTAGCGCCTCGGCGCTGGACATAATATCAGCCAGCGCTGCAGCGCCCATATCCCAGCGCCTCAGCGCTCAATTCCAGTATGTAGGCGCCGCAGCGCTCATGGGCTGTAGCCGGGGCGCTGGCCAAAATTAGGCTGGCGCCGCAGCGACCGTTAGCTAGCGCCTCAGCGCTGGATTCTAGAATTTGGGCGCCGCAGCGCTCATATATTGTCGCTGAGGCGCTGGCCAAAATTAGACTGGTGCCGCAGCGAGCATCACTGTTACTGTGTCCGGTGCACTAAAATCAATTTTTTTCTTTTTCGGCACCCATATCAACCGATTTAAAACATGATCAAATATCATATAAACAATTTTAAATACCAACATATCCAAGAATTCATAAAATATCAACATATTCAATCTTAAACATCAACATGCTTGAAATCAACACATCATCATGTTGTTCATCAATATAACATCAACATGTTAACTACAACAACATCAAACAGAAACACCATATCAACATGCTCTGATACCACTTGTTGTGTGATATGGTGTGTGATGTGTATAATTTCAAAAAATTAAATACGCAACGGAAGTATTCATACATATTAAGCAATATGTACCATATTCAAGCATGTTTGATCATTCAAGTACATATATATATCTCATATATATATTTCATGCATGATATAAAATGAATAACAAATTAACAACCTACCCGGATATGAAGGTAGCTTGACAAATCTTCAAGAACTCCAAGCTTCAATTTGTTGAGCTCACCTTGAAGTGTTCCCTTGCACAATTCTAGTTCACAACTAAATCCGGTGGGATTGTGAAACTAGAATGGCAGCCTTGAATTTTCAGCAAATGATTGTTTTAACACTTAAAACAATTTGTCCTTATGATTACTATCAAGAGATGAGAAGAATTTGGTGTTTTCTATAGTTCTTTACAACTCTATATGTTGTAGCTTGGTAAGCCTTTGCATTTTCTCTCAACACTTTGAGAAAAACACTTAGGAAAAGCTCTCAATTCTCTCTATTTTCTCCTAGAACGAATTTTCACTCTCTCTTGCACACATTGAACTCTTTCAATTCTTTCTTAAGTGCAAAGAATGATTTATCTTAGTGCTCCACCACCACTTAACCATGTTTGCCATTACAAACATTAATCTATCATATTTTTCACTCACCAATTTGATTCAACCAATTGAATCAATTTCTAGAGAGTAAATGGCATTTAATCAATGTTAAGTGGTTTTACCACTTCCTTAGTGCATCATTTAAGAATTACAAAGTGGTAAACTTTCCTTATTATTAATAACAAGTGCATTCTCCATTAGTAAATGGTGTTTGCCACTTATTCCAATTAATACTAATAATTTGATTAATATATAAAATATTAACAATTCAAAACTATTTTGATTATTTACATTTACCATATATGTATTTACCAAGCAAGGTAAATAGGTAAATACATGGTAAATAATTTATGGAGCAAGATTATGTCACTTGTCAATTTCTTATTGGTTAACAACTCTTGTAAACCAATAATGTGTTTTATCTTCAATTATTGACAAGTGAATAATAAAAGGAACTTAGAAACATTTTTCATTTTGCTGAAAATTGTTGGATTAATTATTGAATCCAATTCGCCGCCCCAGTGCACAACGAGTACACTTTATATTGTGAGACTCTCTAGGTCCATGCCCGATTTGTCATATGAAACTATTTCACACGTCCGTGAACAATGTCCCACACACATGTTACAGATATTACAAAACGGCGCATTAGACCATACAAGTTGAGGTTATAATATATTCGTATAATCCTTCCATCATAAATATCCTAGAAGAGCGGAGATATAGATCAACACCGTCAAGTCTCCATGTGCTCAACCATAAACTTATCTCTAGATTTGTATTTCAATAAATAATATCCGTAAACACTTTCACGATATTATTTTCCCAAGAAATTCTTGGATGTCTGCTTATGGCCATAAGACTTTCTGAAATACAATCTTTGAGTTGCAGGATATTTTACTCACCCAATTGAGTTGATGGATCCCATATCTGTACACACCGGACTCCATGAGCATCGGACCATACCCAGCGACACCCAGCGGTCAGACCATGAAAGGTATCTGACATGTGTGGAACCAAAGTATGATGGATCACTCACAAGTCCACCGTAGCACTCAGGTCTAAGGACCACGAATACTACTCAACTCGAAAGATCCTCCATTGACGGCTTTATGGGATGTCTATTGGAGATCTTTGTGAGTCTGTTCAATATTCAGTCCTTACTGAATACTTGTATCTCTATACGAGTTTCCACTAAACTCATGGTCTGCTAAGATTAACCATCTGGACTATCTAGATACAGACATACACTGATCTATATATATTAAGATCTTCACTAGTAGACCTGCATTAGTGAAGGTAGATCAGGAACATGAAATTTAAGAACATATTTGCATAACAACATTTCTTAGCACAATTTGCAACCCATTGCAACTATGTCATTATTAATATATTCTTAGGTCTTTGTCCCATTTCAGACAAGGCTCTAACTCTTTAGATTTTGCTAACTCTTAGTTTTGATCTAAACTCCTTTAGATCAGATCTGAACTCGTTCAGATCATACAATGTCTAAAACGTTACAAGCATCTTACCATATTTATAAATAAAATAATTAGTGATATATTGAAATCATAAATGTATAAACATAAAGCAAATATTTATACATAAAAGGGATGGCACGTAAGCACAAATCCTAACATTATCATCCCTCAACTCGATCATTTTTTAAGACAGCCTATACTATGTTTCTTGAGAATGTTGAGTTTGAGGGGGGAAATAAGGTTAGAGATATTGTCATTAAGCAAGAAATTATTTCTCTTCCTATACCTATTAATGAAAATGATCAGACTCCTTTTTGACATATCATTCAAGATGCAAATCCAAAAATACAAGACAATATACATCAGCCTCTAATCCAAAATGAAGAATTTATTCCTATTCATGAAGATTAATCTCAAACATCTCTAGAACAAGTGCCATTAAAAAGATCCATTAAATAAAGTAGAAGTTATATTTCAGATAATTATGTTGTTTATTTTCAAGAACATGAGTTTGATTTGGTACAAGAAAATAATCCAATAAATTTTAGTTAAGCTAAACAAAGTTCAAATTTTTATATATGGATTGAGGTAGTGAAGGATGATATGAAATCTATGAAAGACAATAATTTAGAATCTTGTCGAATTGCCTAAAAACGCAAAACCTATTAATTGCAAATGGATATTTAAGATTAAAAGGGATTCAAAAGGCAATATAGAATGATATAAACCTATTGGGTAATGCATTCGCATATATTTGCCTCACCTCATATTTAACTAGCATAGTCTAAATCACACCGACTAAATCCTTCACGCTGAAGCAATATTGAAAAAAGACCAGCATGACCCATCTAACAATATATTGACAAGATAGACCATGTAAAATAATATCTCATAATGTGATACAATTCAATCTGATAAAGAGATATATTTTTTAAAATACTGAGTCTCATCTTATGAGGAGGTAATTTTTAATTACTCATTTATTTATGTGCAAACACAATTAACATCCGCCAGTAAGGCTCGCATTATAGTTACTAGCATGGAAAAAATGATCCCAATTTATAATGCAGACTAATAACTCATAAACCCCCACATGCAAAAATTAATTTTAAACAATTTAAATTAATTTATGGAGTGAACAATGCCAGCGTTGCAGTGCTAGAGGGCAGAGCTCCCAGCGTCATTGCAATAGCCCTCTGCACTGCTACGCCATAGCGCTAACTTACCAGTGTTGCAGTGCTGGAGGATAGAACCCCTAGTGCCATGGTGCCAAGCCTCAAGCGTTGTGGCGTAGGGGCCTAAAAACCCTAGTGCCGTGATGCTCATCATCTAGTGCTGCAGTGTTGACGCCCAAAAGGTCGTAGTGTCGTAGGGCCAAAATTAAGGCCATTGCATCTCGGTGTTTTCCACCTTGGTATACCCATTCAACACTTTAAATGTACTATTTCAACACTGGGATTACACCAACAACATATCCGACAATCTAAATCACAAATCGATACTACAAAACGCTCCGATACCATTTTTTTAGATATAGGGTTTTGATACAAAACCGTATTGGGTGTGTGCATATGGTTTATGCTCATCACATAAAATTTATGTATATATATAATTCATGCATCTCATATATAAACATATATGCAGCGGAAGCTAAAAATTTAATTTCCTAAAACAATGAACATAATAAATTTTGCATTTTATTACATTAATGAAATTATATAGATATTAATCATATTAATACCAAAATTAAGAAGAATCACATCGCAAGCCTTTGGTACAATTTAAGCTGAAGTATCGCCTAAAATGGACCCATTGGTAATTCTATGACTCAACAGGGTGAGCTTGAGTCGCTAGAATAGCATCCTTGTTTTTTCTAGCACTGGTTTAACACTTAGAGCATTTAGATTAACTCTTAAACTATTTTTAAGCAATAAACTTAGCTTTGTATCATTCAACACTTGAATTATAAACAAAAAAATTCAAAGCTTCCATGGCTAGCTTAATTAGAGAAGAAGATGAAATTGTGTTTTTAATAATTAAAAATAAAGAAAATAATTTTCTTATTTCGCCAATTACTTTTGGTCAGCCACACTATCACAATTAGCCATCTTAATGAATTCTAAATTCTTTAATTTATATATATTTTTCATTTTAGATATTTATGTTATATTTATTAACATAACTAGGGTCAACTATTGACCTAGGTTAGGTTAGTAAAACTTGTCCACTGATACGATATTTTTATATCTTATAATTAAGTGTAAGTATACGCTATCGTAACAAGTAATAAAGGTACTAAATAGTCAGATGTTGAACCCATGGGGATAATTTCTACTTTCTAACCAAGAACTAAAATTATATCTCTCTAATAATTATTCAAAAAAATAAAAAACTAAGAATGAAGGCAAAAAAATATAAAATCAATGGCACAATGTAAAGAGAATTAGGTGATAGCAATATAGAGAAAATCTAGGATTAATAATATCCCTCAATATGCTTTCTAATGATTAATCTTCTAATATTTAACTCACTTAGTATTTGTTATTGATCAAGACACTAATGTATTCACAAGCCTCTTCCAAGGTCATGCAAACTTGAATATCTCAATTCTCATCGAATTAGGACTCGTACTACTGCTAGGGAGCTATGCTGCTGTCGCTGGGGCACTAGGTAAAAAAAGGCCTCATCGCTGGAGTGGTGGCTATTTGGCGCTAAGGCGCTGGCCCATCGTTGGCGCGATGACTGTTTGGTGATGGGGTACCAGATGCGACTTAAATAGGTCTGATTTATTTCAATCACTGATCCAATGCTGGGATGAAATTCCTCATGGCGCTGGGGTGATAGACTCATACTTTGAAAACTTTACATTTTAGTCCCTATTTAAATTTTGTTCAAGTCCCTATTATTAACAATAATGCACATAAATAGCTATTTATTCTCACAAAATAATAAAATATCAATAAAATAACAAAATAAAAACTATTTATTCTCACAAAACAATAAAATATCAAAATAAAAACGTGAGACAATATATGACAAATATGCCTCTATCATCCACCAAGTATAATTAAATATTATTAAATAAATATTAACTTAACCTTAGTTAAATTTTAACCTAGATTAAGTTAAATATTATTAAATATATTTTAATAATAAAATATCATGATTATAATAATTAAATAATCAAATATGTAAAATTACTTTTAAGCCTTTATTTGGTTACCAATTAAACCCCCTAATGGGTTCTACCATACCATACACTTGGGTAAACTTAACCAAAGACTCACTATACATCACGTGTCATTAATTAATTAGTCAATAATAATTGTTAAGTAATTAATATACTTAATTCTTAAGTATTAATATGAGCATCCCGAGGATTCATGAAAAAAAATATTAGTATTGCTAGAATTTACTGGACTGAACAATTTAATTCGATACGCTACCCCAATGCACAACGAGTACACTTCATACTGCGGGACTCTCTAGGTCTATGCTAGATTTCCCATAAGCATATCCATGAACTTATCTCCAGATTTATGTTTCTATAAAACAATATCTGCAAACTCATTTGCGAGATTGTGGAGTTTGCGGATATTGTTTAACCCTATAAAAAAATCTTTTGTGGGGTTTTTGCTTTTGACCAAAAGATTTTCTAAAATACAATTCTTGGAGCATCAAGATATACAACTCACCCATATAAGCTTACGGATCCCATATCTAGGCAAACCAGACTCCATGAGCATCGGACCATACCCAACAACACCTAGAGGGCAAACCTAAAATGGTCTATGACATGCGTGGATTCAAAGCATGGTGGACCACTTACAAGCCCACCGTAGCACTTAGGTCAAAGGACCTAAATACTACTCAACTCGAGAAAACAATAAATTGACAACTTTATGGGATGTCTATTGGAGGTCCTCGTGATTATGCTCGATATCCAGTTCTGACTAAATATCCCCATGCCTATATGAGCTCTAAGCTTATGGTTAGCTAATAACAACTATCAGTACCCTATAGATATAGACATACACTAATCTGCATAAAAGGGATTCACTAACAGACCCGCATCTATAAAAATAGATTAAGAACATAGAGTTTGAGAACATAATTATATAATAACATTTTCTAGCACCTGATTGCAACTCTTGCAACTATGTCATTACTAGTATACCCTCAAGTCTTGGTCCCGTTATAGACAAGGCTCTAACTTTTTAGATTTAACTAAATATTATAACTTGCTAACTCTTTAGCATTTATAATTCTTTAAGCCAGATTTGAACTCCTTTAGATAAAACAATATCTATAACATTATAAGCATTATACCATATTTGTTTAATATTAAAATTTTTATTGAAGTATTTATTATATAGATATTAAATAATTTAATATTTATATAGTATTAGAATGGCACGTAAGTACCAGCTCCAACAAAATCCCACTTGCTTTAGTGCTATTTGAACTAATATCTCATACCCATACTCCATGTGTTTCACAAACATGTTAGGAGTTTAGGCCCAAGTGGGTCAACTACATTATCCATTGAATAAATCCTAGTTATTATCACATCTCAGTGGCCAAGACCTTTCTAGTTATGTGATATTCAGAGTCCACGTAATCATATGGATTTTTTACTTAAGCAATAATTTTGTTATTGCTGCATTATAGTGGGATGGGATCCACTATGCTCGGAACTATTTTAAGCTTTGTAACTAACTTGAATATCCATAGTTCTTTCTTTGTAAGCTTCTTCGGTTGCAAATTATTCTACCTCCAAGGGAAAAATGGCCATGGACATCTATATTACACATTTTCAACTAGTTCTGGTACCGATAAGGAGAAATATATAACTAAATGTACACTTTCTAACATCCAGATCAGATGAAAGTCTAAATATGTGCATCCTTTCATTTATAAGAAACTTTTTCCATGATTCAAAAACTTATCCTCTATACTTCTTAGGTATAGAAGATATGTTTCATAACCATTTAATGGTTATGACCTAGATCAGACCGATACCAGCTTGTAACACTTACAGCCATCCAAATCTAGCTCTCTTACATAACATGGCATGCATCAATCTACCATTAGCTGATGCATATTATAAGTTAGACATTCTAACTCTTTCATCTCCTCCCCAAGGATGCTTCCTCTTAGAAAGATGAATGCCATGTCTAAAAAGATACATTATTATCTTACAATTAATAAAGTTGAACTTTTCTAAGACTTAGTCTATATACAATGTTTGGAAAAGTCCCATTAACCTCTTAGCTTTATCTCTATAAAGCTTCATACCTAGTATACATGAAGCCTCTACTAAATCTTTAATAGACAAGTTCTTACTCAAATAACTCTTACCTGATTGACTTACAACATACCCACGTCATTTCTGACATTGAATATGTCTTCCACGTAGAGGACTTAGAAAGATAATTATGCTCCTATTGTTCTTTAAAAACACACACGCTTTCTTTTCATTCCTAATGAAACCATACTTTCTCATTTCCTTATCAAAATGAAGAATCAATCTTCAAAAAGCTGGTTAAGTCTATAAATGAACTTCCTCAGTTTGTACATTAGATTAGAAGTTATGCTGGATGTAAAACCTTCAGGCCTTTCTATGTATATCTCTTACTTGAGATATACATATCGGAATGCCATCTTTACATCTATCAACCAGACTGCAAAATCTTAATATGATACAATAACCAAAAAAATTGGAATTAACTTTAGCATAGTTACTTTGAAAAAGGTTTTCTCATTTATAATCTCAGATCTATGAGTGTAACCTTTTAGCACCATTTGGGCTTTGCAAGTCTCTACTTTCATGCCCACACTTTTACTGCATAAATAATTTCTATTGGAAGCACAACTAAGTACAAGACCTGATTGTCATGCAAAAAATCAATTTTAGATTTCATAGCCACTTACCATTTTCCCCGATCGATGTGAAAGATCGCCTCACCAGAAGTTAAATAATCTTTTCTTCTTCAACTAAGAAAACACTAAAGGCACATTCAGGTATCAAACATACCTAATTAATGGCCTCGATATCCTTTTTGACTTATTAGGATAGTGTATTCAAGGGATTTCACTCATTTGTACTTAAAATTCTGCCATCGGTTCATGTATTTTTTGATTGGCATCTTTAAGTTCAATCCTTCTACAATCCCCATTATCCATGAAAAACTCTTTCTCTAGAAAGTGGTATTACGAACAACGAACATGTTTCGTTCATCTAGATCATAGAACTGGTATCCCATCGAGTGCATAGGAAACCAAATGAACCGATACTTATACCCTTTAGATGTAAGTCTATATTGTTTTATAACACTTATACAAAAAAAAAACAACCCAAAGGCTTAACATACTTAAGAGTTGATTCCCTTTTACTTTATATCTCATACAAATTAAAAGAAACGGGTTTCAATGGAACTCTATTCAATAAATGAATAGCATATTTCATAGCACAATCTATAGATGTTCTAGAAGATTAGTGAAGCTCAATATCAATTAGACTGTAACTAATAAAGTCTAACACTTTTATGTTAAAGAGTATTTAGAGGACTATGTTAAGTGAGAATCACATTCTCTTTTAAATAATTTATGAATATACTGCTTATATATAAACTGCCTCGATCTAATCGAAGGCATATATAAATGTTTGTTCTCTACTTCATCGTCAGAAGCTTTTGAATACTTTATAAGTTTTCGAGCTATATTTCCCAAAAACATATGTTCGTATAGTGACAATTACTATAAAGACAATGAAGTATCAAAATTTATCCATTGCAGTATGATTCATTTGACTAAATACATCATTATATACCAGTTCTAATATATCAGTGGCTTGGTGTCCAACATTTACACAAGGATTTGGTTATCTTTCTTTGAATTCAAAATTCATAAACTAGTCAAGGTTCTATAATCAGATTAAGTATCTGACCATCCTTAACCAGATAGGATAGTTGTTTCACAACTAAATAACATAATCTTATGTGCCACTATTCTTTAATATTCAAAGTTCCTGAACTACTATTCATTCTCTTTAACTAGACATTTACACAAATCATACAACAGCTTGCAATAATGAGAAGGACATGCGGTATCTCATACCCTTGTACGACTAGCAACATTTTCTAGTGAAATGTTAATATTTGGTAAACAAATATCTAAAGGATCTATCTTTTCTAAGTTAAGGTATCTTGAACAATAACATTTACTGTTTCAAACCTTATCACAGTGAAAACACTTTCCATATTGATTATTCTCTATCTGTGTTTGGATATATCAAATAATTTTCAGACAAGGCACTAGACGACTTGCACATCTCATGTGCATATCCTTATGTTGAAGATTATTAGATGTTGAGGCTAGGATATACGATTTGACTCTCAAATTATTCTTTATCAATTTCTGTTAAAATATCAACCTCCTTTAAAGAAACATTATCAGAAACACCACTTTATTGTCTTCTAATTATCGATATGTTCAAACATTTCTGAACCTATAACTATTATCAGATTAATAAGCAAGTCAAAATATTTCTTAATACCCTATAGTTGATGTGTATTAATTAAGTGTAATAACAGATTGCTCGTACTTATCTTATCTCTATAAGGAGATGTATAATAGTACATTTCTAATCGTTAATGAATAATGTTTTAAATCATGAGAATAACTATTATACATTTTTTAATCTAAAATGCCCTCTCACTACTTTACATAATCCCTTTAATCTCTCAAATAGGATAACAATAGTTTGAACTCTTTAAACTATACAGTGAGAAGTAGACCCTATTGGCATTTTACTCCAACCTCATGCTATACCAATATTGGCTTTTGTAAACTCAATAAGTAGATAACTCTTGTCAATTGTATCTCATGCAACTCTTACAACTGGTCCTAAATATACCTTGTACTCACGCTGTAACAATATTGGGTAAGTGTATTCTAGATTAACTTGTCAATAATCAAATATATGTTATTGATACTACTCTAACGCTATAACAATATTGGATAATACAGTCGCATATATTTGCCTTATCTCATGTTTAACTGACATAGTCCAAGTCACACCGACGAAATTCCTTTGCTAAAGGAATATTGAAAAAAGACTAACGTGGCCCATCTAACACCGTATTGACAATACCGACTGTGTAAAGCATTATCTCATAATGTGATACAATTCAATCTGATTAAGAGATATTTTTTTAAATACTAGGTCTCATCTCATGAGAAGGTGATTCTTAATTAGTCATTTATTTGTATGCAAATACAACTAACCTTCACTAGTAGGACTCCTATTGTAGTTACCAGTACAGGAAAAAAATAATCGCGGTTTATAATGCAGAATAATAATTCTTATTACTACATCCCATAAACCCTCATATGCATAAATTAATTTTTAAACACTTTAAAATAATTTTTAGAGTGAAGAGTGCTAGCATCATGGCGCTGGAGGGCAGAACCCCCAGTGCTGCAGCGCCAGCCCTCTACGCTGCAGAGTAGAAGTCTGGAAGCCCCAGCGTTGCGGTGCTAGCTTACTAATGCTATGGTGCTAGAGGACAGAGCCTCTAGTATCGCGATGCCAAGACTCGAGCACTGCGGTGTTAGGGCCTGGAAAACCCAGCTCTGTAGTGCTCATTATCTAGCATTGTAGCACTGAAGCCTGGAAAGCCTCATCCATGGTGCCAAAATCAAGGCCACAGCGTCCCAATATTTTTCACCTTGGTATACTCATTTCAACATTTGAAATATACAGTTTCAACACTAGGACTCCACCAACAACATACCCATACTCCAAATCACCAATCAACACTACAAAGCGCTATGATACTATTTTTTTTGAGATTGGTGTTTTAGTATAAAACCATATTGGGTGTGGGCATGTGGTTTCTGTTCATCACATAAATTCAATATAAATAATTCATGCATCTTGTACATAAACATATATATATATAGCGGAAGCTGAAAATCTAATTTCCTAAAATAATGAAAACAATAAATTTTGTATTTCATTACATTTATAAAATTAAATAGATACCAAAATTGATAATAATCACCTCACAAGCTTTTGAAATAATTTAAGCTAAAGTACTGCCTAAAATAGACTTGTTGGCAATTTTAGGACTCAACAGAGTAGGTTTGAGTCACTAGAATAACAGCCTTATTTTTTAGCACTGGTTTAATACTTAAACTATTTAGATTAACTCTTTATCTATAGTTTAACATTTAAACTATTTTTAAGCAATGTACTTAACTTTGTATCATTTAACACTTGAATTATAAGAGCAAAAGTTCAGAGCTTTAATGGATAAATTAATTGGAGAAAAAGATATAATAGTATTTTCAACAATTGAAAACAAAGAAAACAATTTTCTTAGTTTTCTAATTACTATTGGCCGACATAACTATCACCATTAGCCATCTTAATGAATTTCAAATTCATTAATTTATATATATTAACATAACCATGGTCAACTATTAACCTAGGTTAGTTAATATACCTGCCACCAAGTTTTATATATGATAATATTTTATTAGCCAAACCCAAGTTAAACCTTAACCTAGGTTAGGTTAGTAAAACTTGGCTACCAAGTATAATTAAAATATTATTAAATAAATATTAAATTAACTCTAATTAACTTTTAACTTCAGTTAAGTTATATATTATTTAATATATATTAATAATAAAATTATTGATTATTTAATATTTAAATAATTAAATATGTAAAATTACCCATAAGCCCTTATTTGGTTACTAAGTAAACCCCCTAGTGGGTTCTACCATACCACACACTTGGGTAAACTTAACCAAAGGCTTATTATACGTCATGTGTCATTAAGTAATTAGTCAATAACAATTGTTAAGTCATTATTAGACTTAACTCTTAAGTATTAACATGCACATCTTAAGGGTTCATGAAACAAATAATCGGTATTGCTAGAATTTACTAGATTGAACAATTCAATCCAGTACGCTACCCAGTGCATAACGAGTACACTTTATATTGTGGGACTTTCCACGTCAATGCCAAATTTGTCAAATAGAATTATTCTATGAGTCCGTGAACGATGTCCCATGCACACGTCACAGAAATTACAAATCACTGCATTAGACCATACACGTTGAGGTCATAGCGCATATGTATAATCCTACCATCAATTATATCTTGAAGGTGCGGGGATATATATCAACACCGTTAAATCCCCATAAGCAAATCTATGAACTTATCTCTAGATTTGTATTTCTATAAAATAATATCCACAAACTCCTTTGTGATATTGTTTTAGCCTACGAAAAACTCTTTTTCAAGGGTATCTGTTTTTGGCCAAAAGACTTTTTGAAATATAATTCTTAGAGCATCAGGACATACAACTCACTCATATGAGCTGACAGATCCGATATCCACGCGCAACGAACTTCATGAACATTGGACCATATCCAGTGACACCCAACAGTTAGACTATGAAACGTCTCTAACATGCATGGAACTAAAGCATAATGGATCACTCACATGTCTACTGTGCCGCTCAGGTCAAAGGACCATGAATGTTACTCAACTTGAGTTGACCCTTAGTTAAAGGCTTTATAGGATGTCTATTGGAGGTCCTCGTACGTCTGTATAATATCCAATCCTGATTGAATACCTGCATGCCTATACAAGCTCCAAGCTCATAATCAACTAAGAACAACTATCTATACTCTAGAGATATAGACATATACTAATTTATATAAAAAGAATTCACCGACAAACCCCCATTGATGAAAATAGATCAGGAACATAGTGCTTGAGAACATACTTGTATAATGACATTTTCTAGCACCTGATTGCAACGTTACAAGCATTGTATCATATATATTTACGATTAAAATTTTTATTAAAATCTTTATTATAGAGATATTAAATAATTTAATATTCATATTATATTGGAATGTCATATAAGTACCAGCTCTAATAAATACCTCATTTGACTTTAAAGAAATGCTGTTGATGGACATATATATCACAAGTTCAATGAGAGTATGTTTATCTTCTTAGTTTTATATATTAATAACATATTACTACTAGTAAGCAACAATATAGGCTTATTGCATGAAACTAGGAGATTTCTCAAGGAATTCTTAAATGAAAGATCTTGGGGACACATCTTTTATATTAGAGATCCAGATATTGAGATCATATTCGAGGTATCTTTAGGTTATCACAAAAGAACTATATCAGTAGGTTTGACATTAAGGGTTGTACTCGAGGCGATACATCTACTACTAAGGGCGATAAGTTCAGTCTCACTCAATGCCACAAGAATAAGATTGAATAGAAAAAGACGCAAAAATTCCTTTGTGCATCAGCAGTATAGAGTCTTATGTATGCTCAAGTTTGCACACATTTAGATATTACATACATTGTTAAAATGCCATGTAGATATTCGAGTAACCTTAAGATAGATTATTAGAAAGCAACCAAATAGGTTATACAATATTTATATAGAATAAAATACTACATGCTCATGTATAAGAGATCGAATAGATTAGAAATCGTGAGGTATTTCAACTCTAATTTTGTTGGATGCCTAGATAATAAGAGATTCATATTATGCTATATATACTCTTTGGCAAATGAATTATTTCATGGAAGAGTATTAAGCAAATACTCATAGCTTCTTTCACTATAGAGGCTGAGCTTATAAATTATTTTAAGGTATCGAATCATGTGATATAGTTGCAGAATTTTATCACAGTTGCACATTGTCAATGGTACTGAAAGTCCATCAAAAAGTTATTATGATAATAAAGTCACAGTGATGATTCCCATAATAACAAAAGCTCTTCGATGTCTAGGCACATAGACATCAAGTTTCTAGTTGTTAAAGAGATAGTTCAAAATCAACAAATATTGATAGAACATATTGGTACAAACTCTATAATTATAAATCCGTTCACCAAAGGATTATCGCCTAAGGTGTTTCATGAGCATGTAGCTCGTATAGTTGTTATTTAATGATGTGCAAGAATAGAGCACTTTTTTATTTAATGTTCATTTGATTAAGACACATTTATGTTTTATTTTTTATAGAATAAAGTTTGAAGGATTATTTGTTAAAACTTTGAAATAAAGTTGTACTTTCTATTATAGTTTTATATAAAGTTACACTTTTTTATTACGGTTTTGCATAAAGTTTAAAAAAATATTTAACTCATTAGTTATAAAGTATGACTAGTTAGAAAGAAGCATGTTTGAGATAACATTTCATATAATTTTCATGCTACACATCCATACTTGATCTATGTCATTAATTATATTTGTATGCAACAAAGGTCGTTTTGATCCTATGTTAATATAGTTAATGGATAAGATTGTATTTAAGAAAATATTTCAAGATAAGATAGTATTTATTATGAATGCTAAGATTTCGAATGTATAATTGTTTTTAGATGACATATATAGCTCAAGTGAAAAATTGTTGGGTTTTATTATTTCATAAATGTGGACTTACAGATTAATGATAATTATATATTATGAGCTATCTTAAATAAGAGCTAAATTAAGTGATCTATTTAAACTATCTGTTATTGAGCTCTAGAAATATCTCTTAATATAGGCTTATTATATGTAGAAATCTGATACTAATTAAATTATAATTGATGGGATGATTGTTTAACCTATTATATGGAGACCTCTTTTAAGGTTGTGATCCCTAAGTCAAAATATTATTCATAGACCTCTTCTTTTCTTTTTCATTATAAAGAGAACCTTATTAAGCACTATATATATTTGATTGTGAAATGTTGTTATACTCTTGTTTCTCGTTGAAAGCTAGTAATCCTTGTATTCAATTTGTTATAGAATGCTCAGACATATTTTTCTCAACATCTATCCTAATAATTTAACATGATAGATTCAAAATTACATTCTGTAGGTATTAATCCTATTTATTATGTCTAATAGAAGATAGAAGGCTCAAGCTCAACCACCATTAACAAAACCAAGATTGACATTACAAAGTTGATGGTGAAGACTAAAGTTACTGCTAATATAAATGGAGAAAAGATTTCAAATTCTTTAACATAAAAAAGTTCTCTTAGTTGGAGGTTGGACAATTACAACAGATAGTGATCCAAAGAAATTAATTATTGCAGTTCATCTACCGCCTGTCAGCCTCTATATAAAATAAAGAAATCAAATGAAGGAAAACATTTACAATATAATTTTCAAATCAAACAAATTATTTCCAGACTAAGCATAAAATAAATAAATCAAAGAAAATTCTCCTTGATCAAAATCTAATTGTAATATTTTAAGTCAATAATCAATGCCCAATCAACGTTAAAACTTTAGCAAAATATTAAATGAAAAATAATAGATTTAAAGTAAAGAGGAAAAAAATAGTCTAAGAAACACGAGACCGAGCTCCAAACTTTAATGCAATTAATATTTTGAATCCTTAATCCTTATGCTATCCTTATCATTTTAATCAAGATTATTGTATTCTATAATATTGTTGGAAGAAGTTATATTCTACAATATTATTAACTTCTATTCACTAAACTCTATTTTCTCCGTCACTAAAATCTTATAAACTAAGTCATTTCTAAGGTGAAATATAGAATTTAGCGGATTTCATAATGCGACTTTATTTTTCATATAAAAGAGTACTTCAAATAAAATTTTGTGCTTAGAATAATGTTTCACTTCAAATACTATGGAATATGTATATATAGGCACAAGCGCAAGATATTAAAAGCAAATACATCATCCCGGTGGTAAAACAGAAATTAATAGCAAAAGTCTTTTTTTTTCTTTTCTCCACAGACGTTTATGTATTCAATAAAAAAAGTCATAATAATATATAGCAATCCTGTTCTAACAAACTCTCAATAAGTTGATAAATTGGTTTCTCCTCAAGATGCACTTCTTTTGGAAACCTGTACCTTCAAACCTTGTTCAATGTAAAGAGTGATAGAACGAGTAGGTGTTGGAGCAGGATTATGTTGAGGTACTTGGACATGAAAATTCCAGAGAAGAGCAGCAGCGACCATCTTCATTTGAAGGAAAGTGATATCCTTACCTAAACAAGTTCTGGGTCCAGCGCTAAAGGTTGCGAACTGATACGATGGTAGGCGGATAATGCTTCCCTGCTCTGAGATCCACCTGTCGGGCTTGAATTCTAGGCAATCTTTGCCCCATATTTCTTCCATTCTTCCCACTGAGTAAAAGCAAAGTAATACCTTCGAATTTTGATTGACACGGTGACCACTTGGAAGCACGTCTCATCAGCTGATGTTTTATGATTGATTGGCACTGGCGGATATAACCTCAATGTTTCACACAAGGCTGCATGTGGATATACAAACTTGTTTGCCTCTTCTATACTGAAAATCCTTTGCTCCCTTCTCCTTTCTATCTCCAATTTCTCTTTCATCTCCTCCAGATTTTTATTTTCCACCCATGGATGTGTAGCAACCAGCCAACAAAACCATGAAAGCCCCGCGTTTACAGTGTCTCTGCCGGCCACCAACAGATTTGTTGCCACGTCTCTTAGAAATTTGTCGGAGTTTTTGGGCACAACCATTTTCCCATCTTGATCTTTCTCTTGCACTTGGCCTTCTTCTAAGAGAAAAGCTGTTAATAAATCAAATACCTCCTCCTGCGAATGATTTTTTCTTGAACATAATTCTCGGCGCTTCAGTGAGATGCGCTCGTATAGGAATTTATCATAAACTCCCCACGCTTTGGTGAATTTCTCTTCTCCAATTTGAAGCCATCTTTGCAGCTGTCAAAACTTTTCTGGAGAGATGTCTCGATGAAACATCGTTTCCTCCATCTCATCAAATGCTTTTACGTATGGAACTTCTGGAAATTCAAGAGAAATGCAGTTTGGATTAAACCCTATGCCCAAGAGCCAATAAACATCGGATGTTAGCCGTTTCAGTATATCTTGCATGTCCATCTCCATCCCTAGTTCTGACACATGGTTTAAAACTGGGAATAGACCTTTCTCCAATTTTTGCAGCACAACATTCTGGATGTATTGCTCAAATTTTTTGTTTTTAAGTATAGAATGAATGATTCTTCTCTGAGATTTCCATAAATCAAAATCCACGTTGAAAATACCTTCGCCTAGTACGTCGAAAATCTCCTGGACCGGCTTTCCCTTTGGGTAATTGGTGAAGTTTTTGCTCAAAATGTGGTGGACATTCGTAGGATCGCTGGTGATGATAAAGTCCATGTTCAGAAACCATGGACCTTTGAACACAAATGTCCCCCATTTTGTTTGAGAATGTGAGTGCCAAAATCAAGGATATGGGGCAAGTTACAAAGAAACCCCGGTACCATCCCAAGGACGGGCCAATTTGTCAAGGAAGTGTTTCTTCTTCAACGCCAGAGGAAGAGAAGAAGGAAGGAGAGAAAGGCAAGGATTATTTCTGTGTAGCCAAGTACGATTGCCATTTTTGTTTTGTCGAGTTTTCTAGCTATAAGGTTACTCAAGCTGTTATGTTTCGCAAATGCGACTCTTGCCCCAGGCTTTTTATAGGCAAGGATATGGAATTTCTAATCCTCAGTTAACATGTTCCCAGCAGTTTCTTATAGTCGGTCTATCTTTGACGCCTAAATGTATAGTTTTTCTTTAAGCTCGGTTGACACGTATCATGTCTGTTTTTCAGTCAACTTCAATTCTTAATTTTTTTTTACTTCAATTTAAGGGGGAGGATATTTAAACTTTTCAATTCGATATTAGTCGCAAAGTGTAGTTACCACTAACTATATTTATAACTACAAATTCTTAACAACTTTTGATTATTTAAGTTTGTCTACATACTTCTTACGTGCTGCTTTATTTTTGTATCACGTCATGTTACGACTGCATAATAATATCAATGTATTTGGATCTGTACAGTAATCTTAATATGATGATTAAGATTTAATTTTTTTTAAAAAAAAGATGATGATTATGATTTATTAATAAGTTATTTTATATAGCAAGAAATATATATATAAACATACTTTTTCAAATATTTTTAATAATGGCCAACTTTATTAATAGAGTCTAAGAAAACTTTTCTTAGGGAGACCCCAAATATATTCATCAAATCCTTTTTTTTTTTTAACAAATTGATAACAATCATTTCTTGTAGATCTTTATAATAGATGCTATACTTGAACAACGTTTGCATAAATAAGGACAACGAGAATCTTAAGAAAACATAGTCAATGAGAAATAATTTGGTCGATTTTAATTTTCTAATTTAGAATTCAGTTGCTTTTACGTAAACACTCATTCTGTATGAATGGTCAAGGCGGAATTTTCTCAAGATTAATGGACCTTGAAGTTTCTTCGTTAATAGAATCTTAATTGCATGGTTTTATTATTTAAGTTTTTATTTGTTATACATGTTGTTGAGTCCATTATCTATAACACTTTACTAGCTCGCACATAGCTTAACTTATAAAAGAACTTAGCTTATAATTTGAATTCAATTTGTAAGGTGATCAAACCCACTAACCCATATGATTATCACAAATGAGTCATAGGTTTCACAGGGAGGTGGGCATGGATTAAAATTTGAATTATATTCAAATTTTAATTGATTAATTATTATTCTATATAAAGAAAAATTTCTCATAAATGAAGAAATTACGCTTAAATATTTTTTTATATTTGAAATAGATTAGAATTCTGAATTAAATCAAGTTTAATTAAATGCTTGTACTAATTCATACTTTGATATGGATTAGAATTCTTACACTACAAATAAGCAGACAACTTTGCTCATAAATCATTCTATTCTCATACATAATATTCAATCACATTAAATTCCTTTGAGTATTCTGTAAGGGAATCCTAATATCCTCTTGCTTACCTTAGAAACACTCCTCATACACCATCACCCGTCTTTTGATCAAACACTGACTTGAGTATTAGAGTAATTTTTTTTTTCAGAAGCACGGTGATGTTCGCATGAATCTAAAGAGTCTTCAAGGGTAGATGGAGGACAAAAGTATTCTCATAAATCCCAAGAAAGTTCAAGGAAAAAAAAGTAACTTTACGAGGTTCCAAAACCTAGGAACTTCAATGGCGCTGTTTGTGGGAACGTCTTAGAAAAAGAAAAAGACATTTTCTGTTCAAATAAAATATGAAATCATGACAAACCACTTGAACTCTCTTAATTTTGATCTAAACAACATTAAGAACGAAGACCCTTTCACTTTTTGATTTAGCTGCCCTAGGGAATGACATTCCACTAGCGTGATGAACCCACTTTCGAATTTAATAAATCAAATAGAGGAGTATAGGAAGGGAAATTTGGAACTATGAGACAATGTAATGACATTACAAGGAGACAAAGATCAAATCATTGATCTCGAAGACAATCCACCTTAGGATAATGGTTGTAAACAAACTTTGAAGATAATGGTTCTAGATAAAACTTGTGAAAAAGATTATACTCAGGATAAAGTAAAGAACCTTACCCCTTATGCCATTAGAAAACTATACAGAGATAAAATAAAGGTTTGTATCCTAAAAGAAGTAGGTGAATTATATGTGAAGATTCATAAGCCAAGAATCACTGAAGACACGATGGCTTTGGCAAAAAATACCAATAAAGATCCCTTTACTGACGCTATAAGAAAGACTGAGAAACCTAGTAAGTTCTACGTACCCAATTTCTACCAATTCAACAGAACCAATGATCTCGAAGATCACATATTTCACCTCAACTCTAAGATAATAATGCACGCGTACAATGAAACTTTGAATAGCATTACCTTCCCTTAAATCTAAAAGGTTCGATGGAGGTTGGCTTATGGGAACTTAAAAGGAAATCATTATCATCTTTTGAAGAACTGATAGTAAAGTTCATTGCTCAATACATCTAGAACCGAAAGAAGAATAAAACAGTCTCAGACCTTTTACTTATAGAATAGGGAGATTACGAATCAATTTTAATCTTTCTCAATCGATTCAGCCGTAAACGTAATGAGCTTAGGAACTATAATACCAAGATAACCACCCATGCTTAGAAAAGAAGTCAAGACTATCACCTTTTATTATCATTACCAAGTGCAATAGAACTTTACTTTCTTTGAAATGATCAACTAGAATTCATAATAATAGATTAGAGAGGAAAAAGACGAAGCCATGACAAAGAAAGAGGATTTTATGATCACGATAGAGAGGAAACGTAGCTTTTCCCAATTAGAAGGATTTAAGAAGCAGCTGAGAGAAAATGAATATTAGAAAACACTTTCTAGTCAGAAGGATGAGAGTGAAGGCAAACGACAAAGCTAATTCAGTCTGTTATCCTAATCAGTACACTAGTAGAAAATATTTGGGTGAAATGCAAGCATTCTAGAATCTTTAGAAAACTAAGACTGGCCTTAACACCTAAAGATTAACAAGACCAGATTAAACATTGTAAATTCTACAGTGAACATGGACATGGCATCAACACACGCAAATCCCTAAGAGGCTAAATAAATGCCCTTACAAGGAATGGATACTTAGCCAAGTTTCGGCTAGAAAGTGGAAAAATAAAAAAGACTATAGCAATAGATCCAGAAAAAGACCCCAAAACAACTAAAAGGGAAGTCACGACTTTATAATCATATCCAAGTTGAAGAGCTTTATGTTTAACATTTCTTTTAAGTCATTTTTACTATTTAAATGGATAACACTTTGTTCAGTTCACTTCTCTATATTATTTCATTCAAAGAAGTAAAAAGACTTCCTGGAAGGTTCATGTCCCCATCGGCCACCCTTCTCGAAAACATAATATACTTTATTTTAAGGGTCGTAAGACATATGTCATCCTTCGAAGCACAAAAAATCTTCTTAAAAAGGTTGTGTGCCTACCGACCACTCTTCTTGGAAGCACAAAACACTTCCTTCTAAGGGTCATGCGATATAGGATGCCTTTAAAAGCACAAAAAGTCTTTTTGGAAGGGTCATATGCCCACTGGGCACCCTTTCTAAAAAGCACAAAATACTTCTTTCTAAGGGTTGTATACTATAGTCCACCATTAAAGCCTAAAAAGTCTACTTGGAAGGATCATGCACCCACCAACCTGAAAGGGGTAAGGAGTAATATGCAAAATCTGAAACAAAATTGCATAACAAAAGCTAAATATGTTCATAACTTTTTGCATAATACAACCCAAGCAAATTTCTTCCAAGCATGTTCTTCTAACATGTATTACATTAAATGTAATATAAAATCAAATATAAATTGAATGTGAAAGACATACCTTAGCGTAATCTTTGGTTATATATTTTTTTATCACCAAAAGTGGACCTTACAAAATAAGTATCCCTTGAACAATTTTAGGCCAAAAAATGGAGGTAGGATTTTTGGCTTTAGAAAATTGATAGCAATATCAATTTTGTGTTATTATTGTTTGCTTAACTCTAAAGCACATTTGAATCTATCATTCTTTAATGCCTTTTTCCAAGGCTAAAACTAAAACTTTCATCAACCTCTCATTTTAGCCAACAACAAACCCATGTACGTGAAAACAATTTTGCATAACACTTACACATGAAATGAGATAAGATGACATTAAGGGACAACTGTAGCATTTAATAAAGCCATAAAATTGCATACTTTATTTGTTATTAAAAGCTTAGGAAATTAAGCATGCATGTATGACAAGTGTTGCATGTTGCCTATGAGTAACAAGTGTTATCATGTTGCCTAACAATTTAGCATGCATGAGTGACAAGTGTTGCACGTGACTTAAGCCACTTATCAAGTACTTTACTTGGTCAGGACATGTGTCGAGTTCTAATGCATAGAATTTGACATATGTTGTTCCTAATATGTGGTAAAATTGAATCCCGTTTACTCAAAAATATTTTAGATCGAACTCTTTGACCCTAAAACCTTTTAGTCAAAATAATATTACCTTATAATTATTATTTGTACAAATCTAATTAGTCATCAAATGACTAATTGCAACCTTAGTGCTCAACGAATACACTTCATATTGTGATACTCTCTAGGTTCACACTCGCTTGTCATATGAAAATTTTTCATAAGTCTGTGAACTATACCTACCTATATATCATGGTCAATACAAAATAGTGTGTTAAACTATACAAGTCGAGGTCATGCATATTTGTATAATCCTTCAATCACTTATTAATATAGGTTTATTAGGTATGATATTTCAATCTCTCAAACTTAATATTTGTTTGTTTAATTTAATATTATTTGGCTTTCATGTGATTTACTATTATTTTACAGGTTTTGATTCAATTGAGCAAATAAAAATTGCTACAATAAAAACATAAATAATGTATGTCAATAGTGCTATGAATAGTGCCACACTACAAACCATAAGTTAGTGTTCCTAGTGCCGAAGCACCAAAATTTGAGTGTCACGATGCTCAAGCCTAGAAGTTAAACACCAGGGCACCCAAAATTTAGCACTGCAGATATGATAAAAAGGAAATCCTAAATTACCTTGGACACGAAATTTGCTCTAATTTATAGCGACAAAACCTATAAATAAAAGATTTTTTAAGCCAATAATATAGACAACAAGAGAAAGCATAAAAGACAATACGTTTTAGGGAGTATAGATCATGATTTAAAGATTAAAGAAGGAATTCAATTGTAATTTGGAGAGAGAAAGTGCTAAACTAAGACATTGATATGAATTTTCCTCTTCTCTTATTTTTATAAATTCAATAATATAATTGTTCAATTATTCTATGCTCAATGCCTTCTAGTTACTTGATTACTAATTAGATTATTGTGAAAATCCAAATGAACTTGACGAAAGAATTTAGGTGTTTTCCTTGAATAATTTGATATATGATCATAACATAATAGTTATGAGTTTCATGCGAGATAGATATATACCTACATAGAATATATGGTGTTAACAGATCAGTTCTTAATGAATCTTATTCTTTCTGTACCATAGACATATAGGTTCTTATTAGGGTAAAGTATAGTCATTCGACCATCAAATAGGCTTGTGATAATATTAGGAATCTAGCCAATAATTCATATTAAATGATTAACTTAAGAACAAATTGATTGGTTCAAGTAAAATATTGAGGAATAGTTATAATCCTAGGTTTTATCTATTATTGGTGATTATATCTTGGTATCTTTAGTCTTTTTATCTTGTTAGTTTGTTGTTATTTGGTATGGATTACTATCTTTTTATTTTCATTCTTTTAAATGAATGTAAGAAGACATAATTTTGATACTTAGCATAGATTTATACTGTCAAGTCTCTATCTGCTCAACCATGAACTTATCCTTTAATTTATATTTTGACAAATGGCATACACAAACTCTTTTGTAATATTGTTTTATCTTACGAAAACTATTTCCAATGGATGTGTTTATAGACAAAAGACTTCTTAAAATAAAATCTCGAAGCATCAGAATATACATCACAATAATATGAGTTGATGAATCCTATATCTATGTACACTGGCCTTTATAAGCATCGGACCATACCCAATGAAAACTAAAAGTTATACCATGAAAGTTCTTTAACATGTGTGGAATCTAATTATGGTAGATCACTCATAAGACCACAATAGTGCTCAAGTCTAAAGAACAAGAATACTACTTAACTAGAGAAGACTATCCATTAACGACTATATGGAATATCTATTTGATGTGTCCATAAGTCTGTTCAATGTCCAATCCTTACTTAACATTCGTAGGCCTATGCGAGCTTCCTCTAAACTTATGGTTCGCTAAGACTAACTGTCTAAATAATCTAGATACAGACATATGTTGGTCTTTCTAATTTACCAATCGACCTATGTCAGTAAGCCAATGACCAATAACCATTTACTAAAATATACTGCATAGTAACATTTATTAACGCTATTTGTAACTTCTTATAACTATGTCACTAAAATAAATATTCTTGAGTATTTGTCCTAATTCATACAATTCTCAACCTTTAGAAATACTAACTCTTAGTTCTAATCTTAAAACCATTTGATTTACAATATGTGAAAAAGAACAAGATCAATACAGTATGATTAATAATGATTTATGAAAATGAATATTGTATAAATGTTAAATATATATATATATATAAATAGAATAACACTTAAGTACAAAATCAATCTAACAACTCTTATTTACATTAGTGCCATTCTCAATGATATTTAATATCTATAAACTCTACGTATTTCACATTCAGAATGATATCTAATACCAATGGACTCTATGTGTTTTATATTCATAATGATATTCAAAGATTAGATTGCTCATTTTCAATTTCATTTTTAAACATCTTCATTTTTTAAAGAACAAATTAGTTTTTTAAATTTTAATAAATTATAAAATTATTGGTATATGTATGTCTTTATCTCAAAACTTTTATAATACTTCTAAACAATTTTATTAGTTGAATCAATTGGTACTTATATATATTATAACTTTTCTAATAACATAAAATAATCTATATAGAGAATACTGTAAATATATGTGAAAATACTAAAACATTTTAAATTATTAGTTAACGAGTAGATTTTGTTTTTTACCTCCGCCACCACTATTAATGTGAAGAAGAATTAAGTCTCTTAGAAGGAGACATGGGCAAATCACAGAGTTGAACCAGGTTTTTGATGACGGTCGTTGATGATAGTTGACTCAATTATTTACTTGCAAATTTCTACCAAGAAGCCCACCAACATGTCGGTAGGTGAACTTTTAGTCTCACAAAATGGAGGAGAAATGTAGATTTTTCTTTATTCATGCACGTGAAGATTCAGTTTCTAATATTTGTAACGACTTTCGATGTTCATCTTACGTAATGCTTTCTCACAAATTTTTTTTTATCACGTAATGTTACGGCTGCATAATAATATCAATGTATTTGGATCTGTACAGTAATCTTAATCTGATGATTAAGATTTATTAATAATTTGTTTTATATAGCAAGAAATATATATACATTTTCAAATGTTTTCAATAATGGCCAACTTTATCAATAGAGTAAAAGAAATACGAGACAACAGGTTATGAACCTAAACATAAATGATTCTAACATCAAGAAATAAAAACCTTTACTCAAGGAGACGCCAAATATCTTCATCAAATCCTTTTTTTTTTTGGCAAATTTATAATGAAGATCTAACAAAAATTGGTTGTTAATAAATTTGAAAAATATGAGCATGGGCAAGGGCCATAAGACCAACGGTTGGACAGTTAAGGACAACGAAAATCATAAGAAAACATAATCATTGAAAAATATTTTGGTCACATTTAATTTTCTAATTTAGAATTCAGTGGCTTCTACGTCAACACTCATTCTGAATAAATGGTCAGGGCGGCTTTTTTTCAAAGTTAATGGACATATTCCCTAAAGTTTCTTAGTCAAGCAGAATCCTAATTGCATTGTTTTATTATTTATGTTTTAATTTCTTATACTCCACAAGACCTAACCAGCTGGCAACTTGTCCAACTTATGAGAGAACTTAGCTCATATTTTGAATTTAATTTGCCAAATAACTAGACTTGTTAATTCTAATCTAATTTTCTCATATTTCGAACCTCACGAATAGGTTAAAGGGCTTCATGAGAGGCTAGAATAGTTTAATTAAGTAATTATTATTCTACATGAAGAAAATTTTTTTACAAGTAGAGTAATTCTACTTAAATCTTTTTTTTATTTGAAACGAATTAAAATTCTTAATTAATTTGGCATTTAATTAAATGGATGTACTAATTTATACTTTGATACAGATTAGAATTCTTACACTATGCATAAGCATGCAACATTGCTCATTCATTACATTTTCATACTCAATAATCAATCACATTCAATTTCTTTGAGTATTCTTCGAGCATCCTAGATCATCTTAATATTCTCTTTCTTGCCTTAAAGACACTTCTCATACACCAACATCCATCTTTTCGATCAATCACTAACTTGAGCATCAAAGTGTTGTCTTTTGCCGAAGGACAGTGTTGCTCCTACAAATTCAAAGAGTCTTTGAGGGCAAGGAGTAGGACGAAGGTGTTCTTGTAAATTCTAAGAAAGTTCAAGGATAAGAAGGTAGCTTTACAAGATTCTAAAATCCAAGAACTTTGGTAGTGCTGTCTATAGAAATGTCTCAGAAAAATAAGAAGACTTTTCCAGTTTAAACCGTACCTGAATTCACGGCAAACCACTTGAATACTTGCTCTTTCGATCTAGATAATACTAAGAACGGAGGCTCTAGCGCTTTTGATTTAGTAGCTCTATAGAACGATGTTAGCACCAGTGTGATGAACTTACTATTGAATTTAATAAATCAAATAGAGGAGTATAGGAAAGAAAATCTAGAACTATGAGACAAAGTCATGACGTTAGAGGAGGAAGGAGATGAGATCAATGATCTCAAAGATGATTCGTCTTAGGATAACAGTTGTAAACAAACTTCAAAGGTAAGGTTATTGATAAAACTATTGTACAAAACTCTACCTAGAAAGGTAAAGGACCTTCCATAGAAACCATTAGGAAACTAGATGAAGATAATATAAAGGCTTACATCCTAAAAGAAATAGGTGAACTATATGCAAAGATGCACAAGTCGAGAAGCACTAAAAGACACAATGGCCCAAACGAATAAAGCCAATAAAGATCCCTTCACTAACGTTATAAAGAAAGTAGAGAATCCGAGTAAGTTCCATATACCTAATTTCCACCTATTTGATGGAATTGGAGATCCCGAAGAAGATATATTTTCACTTTAACTCAAGGATGATAATCCAAGTGTATGATGAACCCTTAAAGTGCATTATGTTACCCTCAAGTCTAAAGGGTCTGGTGCGGGTTTGGTTCTAAGGCCTCAAAGAGAAATTAATATCATTTTTTTAGGAACTAATAGCCAATTCATTGCTCAATATCTACATAATCGAAAAAGAAGAAGACAACTATAAAACTTTTTCTCATGAAATAGATGGATAATGAATTGATTCAAAGTTTTCTCAACTGATTCAACTGTGAACTTAGTAAGCTTGGGAACTATGATATCGAGATAGCCACCCAAACTTACAAAAAAATAAGTCAAGACGACCACACTCTATTTTCATTACCTAGTTTGAAAGTACTTTACTTCTTTTGAATTGACCAACCAGAAGTCAAAATAATGGATTAGAGATGAGGGAGATAAAATTGATGTGTATTGTCTAAAGCACAAGTATACTCCATCGTAACCAAGTAATAAAAGAACATGATAGTCAGATGTCAAACCCATAAGAATAATATCTACTTTTTACTAAGTACTAAAATTATGTCTTTCTAGTAATTATTCAAATATCAAAATTTAAGAATTAATTGAAAAAGTATAAAAGTAATATCACAATGCCAAGATTTTTAGGAAAATAATAATATAGAGAAAACTTATTAATACTATCCCTCAATATATTTTCTAATGATTAATCTCTTAATATTTAAATCCTTTAGTTCTTGTTATTGATCAAGACATGAACGTATTCACAAACCTCTCTCAAGGTCGAGCAAGTTATCCTAATTTACCAAATACTTATATTTCTATAGTATTTGTAATAATTTAAGATTCATTAAGAACAAGTCTTATTGATTATACATGCTAATTAGGTATATTTATATCCTAAATTGGAACTTGCAAATGGTACTCTACAATCATGCATCAAATTATCTAGGTCTAAATACAATGATGCCTCTCTCAAGTTTATTAAAGTATTACCAAAACAATCACAATATTGGATAGATAAAATGAAGCATTAAGAACAAATATTTTGAATAACAAGGAACTAAGTTTATTAAATATTAAAAAAAATTAGCAATTTAGCATATATATTAAGTTCAAGTATTAACCGTAGAAAGAAAATTATTTCATAGTTACAAGAGAATTAAGGCTAAAATATAAATAAAATATGATACAATCAATAGCAAACTGATATAAATATCGGATTGCAATTGATTAAATTGCGAAAGAATCTCTTTCAATTTCTCTCTATAGTCGCTTCAATTATGCTCAAATTACTCTCTAAAGCTTGTGCTGTGTATTTCTTGAGTATCTTAGTTCTCTATAGGCTGGAATGAGTCGCTTTTATATAGGGTTTGATTTGGAGCTTTTAGTGTTAATTATCGACTATTAAGGAAACGTTTGATTTAGGGGGAAATTCTTCATCGCTGTAGTGCTACGTCTTTAAACCTTTATCACTCTAGTAGCGTATAGTTATAACTAGGACACTAGATTTTTGCTGGGGTTAAAACAAACTAGTGCTAGGGTAAAATTTTGTGACTAAATCATGTCTTATTTTGGTCTTTCATATTCAGCTTCTGAAGTTGTAGCTGGACCAAAAAGCGTTCTACCGCTGGGGTGAAAATCAATAATTTTGAATTTGTTACATTTTGGTCCTTGTGTTTTGCTACTTTCTTCAACACTTGCATTCTTGTTACAGTTTTTATCTTTATTGGTCCAAACCCTATAAGTAAACAATAATAATGATAAGTAGTCATTCATCCTCATAAAAATATTAGAATCTCAAATCAAAATGGGGATAAAATATATAATAAATATGCCCCTATCAAAAACTATGATAAGGAAATAGGCTTTTGTGATCATGACACAAAAAGGAGTTCTTCCATATAAGAAGGATTTGGGAACCAATTAAGATTAAACAAATATTAAAAAACCCCTTCCAGTCAAAAGGATGAAAGAGTGCAAACAATAAAGATTATTTCAGTGTCTTATCCTAATCAATACATTAATAGAAAAGATTTGGTTGAAATATAAAAATTTTGTAATCTTTAAGAAACCAAGATCGGTTTCACCACTTAAATATCAACAAGACTAGACTAGATATTACACATTCCATAATGAACACAAACACGACATCAGCACATGCAAATCACTAAGGGGCTAGATAAATACCCTCATAAAAAATGGATACTTAGCTAACTTTTCTGGAAAGTGAAAACCAAAAAGACTATAGCGATAGATCCTGAAAGAGACCCTAATATAACTAGGATAGAGGTCATGACTTTATAATCATAACCAAGTTAAAGAGGTTTTGTGTTTGAACATCTCTTCTAGGTAATTTTTTTATATTTAAATGGAGAACGTTTTGTTTAGTTCCCCCTGCTATACTATTTCATTCATAAAACATAAACACTTCTTGAAAGGGTCGTGTGTCCATCAACCACTCTTTCCATAAACATAACATACTTTCATGTAAGGGCCGTATGACATAGGTCACTCTTAAAGACACAGATGTCTTCTTGAACATGGTTGTATGCCCACCGACCATCCTCACAAAACAAACCTATCATAAATTTGTTACATAAAATATCACTATTTAGTGATAGAATTAGAAAAAATATTTTGTTTCACATAAAGAATCATATGATGTATTTTATTAATGTTATAAAACGACGACGTGTGGTTAAAATTCCATTACGTGAAACTTTTTGTCCATGTAGGATTTTTTGTTATCAAAACGGCATAATTTTGGTAGTTTTAATTGAAATGGTGTTGTTTTGGTAGTTTAGTTTGAAATGGCGCTGTTTTGGTGTTATAATTTTGGAGGAAAAAATTTCACCTTTTTTAAAAACAATTATTCACTCCTTAAACGATATTGTTTTTCTTATTTTTTATAAAATAAAAAAATGGTATCACAAATTTATGACAAAAAGTTTAGTAGTTTTGTGATAGAATTAAAAAAAACAATTTCACGTTACCTTTTTTTTTTTAATTCTATAACCAAAACTATGCCATTTCTATAATTTAAGTGAAACGATGTCATTTTAGTATTGTAATTTTGAAGGAAAAATCTAGCTTTTGTTTTTAAAAAAATTATTCACACTTTAAACAGCATCGTTTTCTTATTAAAAAAAAGTATTATAAATATATGACAGAATGTATCATAGTTTTTTAATAGAATTAAGAAAAAATATTTTGTTTCCACTTTAGCTTTTGTATCTTTTTTATTATGTAACCAAAATGACGTCACTTCTATAGTGAAATGACACCATTTTGGTGTTGTAATTTTGAAGGAAAAAATTCCACTTTTTTAAAAAGTTTATTCACACATTAAAAGGCATCATTTTCTATGGAAATAAAAAAAAAAACAAAACTATCACTAATTTATGACAAAAAGTATCACGGTTTTGTGATAAAATTAAAAAAATCTGTAATTAAATACAACAGAGAAAGTCTTACCCTAGAGGATTGTTTAACTACTTTAAGACTAAAGAAGCAAGAAATAAGAAGCGAGAAGAAAGACAATGGAAAAAATCTATTTACCTAACAAAGACTAGAGAAAAAACAAAATGTGGAATATAGAGGAAAGTTCAGGTCAAAGTTAATAACTTGTGGAAGAAAATATTTCTTTTGTGAAAAAGAAGGGCACTTAAAAAGGAATTGCTACAAAAGAACTAAGAAATTAAAAGAAAATGGCTCAGTTCACACTTTGAGTAGAAAAAATTCTAAAGGTTTAAGTCCTAGATTATGGATGTACTTAGCATATAAGTCATAACATTGACTAGTTTAATTCATATAAAAATATAAAAGGGTTAAGGTACGAATGGAGAATCATGCAAGATGATTGGGATATGTATAATTTCCATACGATTGTATAATAGAATAATAAGGATCTTAAAGGATATGAGATATATTCTAAAATTGAATAAGAACCTAATATCTTTAGGAATTTTTGGATAAGTCAATATACAGTTGTAAATTTGAAGATGGACAACTAAAGATTAACAAGGAATCTATGCTTATGCTGAAAGGTACCAAGTGAGCTAGTCTATATATTTTTTATAGGATCACGGTTACTACTCATGTAGGGTTCAATATGACTGAGTTGTGGCACATAAGGCTACCCACACAGGAAAATCAAGCTTACAGTAGCTAGAAAAAATAATATTACATTGGGAATGAAAAACAACGCAGGGTTAGCTTTAACACCAACAATTACAAGGCAGATTGAGTTTTAGAATACATCTATACTAACTTGTAGGGGGTGACAAATACAATAACACATAATGAAAAAGGAAATTGTTATCCTTGGTTGATGACTACTCAAGAGAGGACCATGTGAAAGTAAATGAGTCTAAGAGAACACAAAGTAAGGTAGAGTTACTAGCCCAAACGCCTTATAGGAATAAGATAAATGTTGAACTAAATGAGGATTCACAACTTAAAATTGATTTTGAACCAATTCATCAAAAGATTGTGGGCCAAAAGAAAGACCTAAGGCAAAGAACAAAGAAAGAAACCTGAGACAAAAGCCCAAGACAAAGGTCAAAATTTGAGGTCCAAGACATAGGTTTTAGATAAAAGTCCGAGACATAGATTTTAGATGGAAAGTCTAAGATGGAAGCTTGGGATCAAGGCCGAAGATAGAGATTGATATTAAAGGAGCTGGTTTCTAGTAGAAAAATAAAGCAGGAGGAATAAGTATTAGAAAGAATCCTGCTGGTTTAGGATCGAAAGTAAAATCCATGAACAAGTTTGAGGTATGTCTAAGGCTATCACATATAGATAAAGGGTAAGAAGCAACAAGTAAAGAATTACATAATAGATGTAATTACATTATAAGTAATTACATTTAATGAATTAATTTAGTATTTTAGCAATAAAAATTGTATGCTTTATTTATAGGTTACTAAATAGGAAATATAAATGTATAATAAGGAAAATATTATTTAATTATAATCATCCAAAGTTAGAAATTATTGATATAAAATGTTAAAAATTTGTAATGCCTTTTATTATAAAATTGTGACATCCAATATTTATAAATTTGTTTTGCTTTCTATTACAAAATTGTGACATCAAATATCATGATTGTGTTGGTTACCGTCATAAAATTGTAACAATTAATTTTGCCATGTCATTAGTCTTGATTTTCCAAATCACTCGACTACCATGCTTTAACTTTATATGTGACAATTGCCATGTTAGCAACCACATTGTATGACAACTCAAATTACCTAGTCATTGGCATGCCATGTTAGTTGCCACGTAGGATGATTTGTGGTATAAATTTTTTGTCATTGATTAACCAAACACAATTTATTATAATAATGTGATATTTGCATTCTGTCACATACTTATGAATGGACTTAAGGCGATAGAATGACTCTATTATTAGAGCTAGTACTTACATGTCATTTTAATATTGTATGAATATTAATTACTTAATATTTATACAATAAATTTTTGAATAAATTGTTAATATTAAAAAATTATATGGTATCATGTTTGTAAACCTATAGACATCATATGATCTGAAGGAGTTCAGATTTAGTCTAAAAAAATTTAGATCAGCTCTAAGAGTTTATAGGTTATAATAATCAGTGAAATCTAAAATATTAGAACCTTGTCTATAATAAGACAAAAACTTAAGAATATACTTGCAATGACATAGTTGTAAATAGTTGCAATAGGTACTAAGAAATGTCATTATGCAAGTATGTTTTCAAACATTATGTTCCTGATCTATTTTTACCGATGCAAATCTATCAGTTAGTTGCATAGTACAGATGGTTGTTTTTAGCTGACCATGAGCTTACCGAAAGCTTATATAGGCATACAGGTATTTAGTGAGGACTGAGTACTGAACTAACTCACGAAGACCTCCAATAAATGTCCTATGAAGGCATCAATGGTAGGTCTAAGTGTCATATTAGGCTTGTGAGTGATCCGTCATACTTTGATTCCATCAATATCAGAGATCTTTCATAGTTTAACCGCTGCATATGGCTAAGTATGGTCCGATGCTCATAGAGTTTGATGTGCATAGATATGGGATCTGTCAGCTCATATAGGTGAGTTGTATATCTTGATACTTCGAGATTGTATTTCATGAAATCTAGTGGCCACAAATATAAAACTCCAAAAAAATATTTTTTATAGGGTTAAACATTATCGCAAAAATATTTGTGTATATTACTTATCAAAATACGAATCTGGAGATAAGTTCACAGATAAGCATATGGAGATTTAATGGTGGTTATCTATGTCTTCGCTCATCTAAGATATAGATGATTCAGGGGTTATACGTTTTAGGGTTGGTGCTTACATGTCATCCCTGAATATATATATACTTATGTATTTATACAAGTGTATATTTCTATTAAATCGCTAATACCCATTTATATTGTACTATACAATGTAACATTACAGACATTGTATGATCTGAAGGTATTCATATCAGATCTAAAAGAGTTTAGATAAGGGCTCATAGTTAGCCATGCTGAGAGATATAAATGCTAAATGTTAGCACAGTTAAGTGTTAGTGGGTTATAATACTCAACAGAACTAAGAGTTGGAGTCTTGTCTATAATGGGACATAGACTTAGGAATATACCAGTAACTGCATAGTTGCAAGAGTTACAATCGGGTGCCAGAAAATGCTAGTTATGTAAGTATGTTCTCAAATAATTATCCCTAATCTATTTTTACCGATACGGGTCTGTCGATGGATACCTTTATAGATAGATCAGCATGTGTTATATCTATAGGATATAGATGGTTATTCTTGGCCGACCGTGAGCTTGGAGCTCGTATTGACATATTGGTATCTAGTTAGGATTGGATATGAGACAGACTCATGAGGGCCTCTGATAGACATCCTATATAAGTCATCAACGGAGGGTCCTTCTGAGTTAAGTAGTATACATGGTCCTTTGACCTGAGTGCCACGATAGACTTGTAAGTGATCCACCATACTTTTATTTCACGCATGTCATAGACCTTTTATAGTGTGATCGCTGGGTGTTACTGGGTTTGGTCAAATGCTTATAGAGTCTGGTGTGTACAGATATGGAATCCGTCAGCTCGTATAAGGAGTTTGATATCAAGATGCTTTAAGACTGCATCTCAGAAAGTCTTATGGCCACAACCATAAATCCTGGGAAAGAGTTCTGCCAAGGTAGAACAATATGGCAAAGAAGTTTGCACATATTGTTCAGTGAGATGCAAGTCTGTAGATAAGACATGGATGAGCACTAGGGAATTTGACGATGATAATCTATATCCCTGCACATCCTAGATAGCATGACGGAAGGAGTATACGTATGTATTAAAACCTCAACTTGTATGGTTCAACACGCTGATTTGTAATAACTGTGACATGTCCGTGGGGTATTGCTCACGGACTCATGCAATAGTTTCATTTAACAAATCGGGCATAAGACCTAAGGAGTCCCACGATATAGAGTGTACTCATTGTGCACTAGGGCTATGTGCTGGATTAAAGTGTTTAATCTAGCAATATTCAGCACTACCATGGAAATGCGTACGTATATGTATTTAAGTGTTAAATACAACAATTAGCTAATAATTGTTATTTATTAATTGTATTATGACACGTGGCATTTAGTGGACCCTCAGTTGAGTTTACCCAAGTGTGAAATTTGATGGGACCCACTAGGTGGTATGTTTGGTAACTATTTATGAGGGGCAAAATGGTCATTTCACACTATGATTATTTAATTGTTAAATAATCATTCTCTCCCATTATATTATTTATTTTATATTATATATTATATTAATATTTTTATATATTAGATATATAATGAGAGAGATTGTGAATTCAGGGTGTGTGTGTTTGTTTGGCCTAGAAAAAGAAGAAATAGAGAAGGAGAAGAAGAAGAAAAAGAATAGAGAAAAATCAATTTTTTTTAGTTTTTTCTATAGTCTCTTAGAAGCAATTGAGAATTGCTTTAACCTCCATTTCTTATCCTTTTGGAGAAAATGGATAAAAACACACACTAGCCATTTTAGGTACACTAGCCATTTTAGGTTTTAAGAGTTAAATCAAGTGTTGGATATAAGGCTGCTGTTCTAGCTCGCTAAGCTCACCAAGTTGGTGACTAGAACTACACACGAGTTGTTCTCCATGCAGACTCTGAGGAAATACGTGTATAACGTTACAAGTTTAGATGAGTTCTCAAACCTTCTTATATATTAATGTGATTAATATATATATTTATTGTATTTATTATATAATTCACGCTTCTACTGCGTAAAAATTTGTATATGATACGTGTTTAGACAATAGATACATTTGCACATGCATACGCCATGTATATTAGATTCCCCCGACAACAATACGAATATGTTATGACCTCAACTTATATGGTCTAACGCAATGATTTATAATATCTATGACATATGCATAGGGCATCGATCACAAACTCATAGAACAGTTCCATTTAAGAAATCCACTACTACAAAAATGACATTCACTAATGCTAAGTTAGCGTTAGTAAAGGGTTTCACTGACACCATTTCATAGCATCAATGTTGTTCGACCTAGAACTTTACTGATACTATATATGGTGTCAGTGAATTATTGATACCATCGTATTAGTAAATCACTAGTACCATGGTATAAGTGATTCTCTTATACCACTGTATCAGTGAATTACTAATACCGTGGTATCAATGAATTATTGATACTATGGTATTAGTAAATCTTTGACACTGTGATATCAGTAAATTATTTATACTAAGATATCAAAGAATTACTGACATTGTGGTATCAAAGATTTTGTATTTAGTTGAAAATAATTTTTTAATAATTTCAAATTAGAATTATTAGAATAGAATTTGAGTTTATTTATAAACTACAATTCCACATATACAACACTCATTGATTTAAGTTAAACTAAAGGTATTGCAAAGAAACTAATGAAACAATAGATAATAACAAAAAATTACAAAATAAAAACCTTTGAAGAATTATTATTGTAGAGAGTGAGTGATTTTAGAAGAATTATTCTATACTAATCTATTAAATAATTTCCTATGCAAAGCAATTATTTTCCAGCCTATAACCATAAGTCATATTTTGAAATTATTATGTACTGATCTAGAATAATTGAGCCTACAATCTATATATGGTTTGAAAGCATTATATTTCTAGTTTCAGTATAATTTTGCAGAAGTGAATTTGGAATATCCTACAAAAAGTTATTCTAGAAATACTACAAGAAGGTCAAAAGTAGTGTGAACCTACCGACGTAAGTATAAGAGCCGAGACTTTCCAAATTTCTGACTTCTCTGTGATAAGATTATATGGTTAAATGATATATCATTATAAATCTATTAGAGTTAGAAATATAATGCAATTTATAGTACTCAATTTAGAGTTTAGTAGAGAAAGTTATGGCTTCATGAATGTTAAAAGGTCAGAAGGTACTTGAGCCTATATCATCATTAAGCTTTTTTATGATTCAAATTAAAAGGCATGACTTTTATAAGATAAAATATGTCCCTGCATCGTCATAGTTTATTACTTCTGAATTATTCATCAAACCAGCCACACATTAACCATAAACTAGCAACATATTTTCCACAACCTAATAACTCTCTCAATGTTTTTATTAAACATGTGGTGTATAGAAAAAGTTTCATGAATCAAAACTTACATACATTGAAAATAAAACAATAAAATTACAAAGACCAATCAAATTATATGAAGAATATTTGCTAGTAATTGTTGATAGAACTAGATACATTAAATGAATAACCTCATGCATATTATTATTTAGCTCAATGAACTTTCTTGAGTTAAACCAAAAAAATATAACTCACCAGCCCTGACTTGGCAATAAATGCTTTAATAATATGTTGTAACCCTAAATTAATCCAAGGAACTAAACTTGCAATCAGTGAAAAGCTAAGTGCTTTTCAATAACTCACTAGCCTAACCATATAAGAGATAAGGAACTTGACCCAGTCTAGTGGAGTTAATCCTAGATTTTCTTTTCAAGTTGTAAAAGGCAAGGTGTTAAAAAGATAAAGCCATTATACCAGGTCCTATTCTTTACAAACTTATTGAGAAAAAAAGAGTCTAAATAAGAGTAATAAATCAAAGAGAGAGGCGGCCAAAACTAATAACTTACAAGAACTATTTCATATTAGCCATTGGAATTCTAAAAATTTTCACATATATTCCTCATTTTGTTTTTAATTGCGTACTTGCTCGCTTGCATGCACACCCTCATTATCGCATCTAGAAGAATGAAAAGAGAACAACATAACAACCATTTATTTACATAACAACCAGCTATTTTATAATAAAAGCTACATAAATAAACATCACTGATTATCATTAATAAGAAATGATATCATAAATAAGTTTAATGAGAGAATAAGAGAAAATCAATACTTTGCCTTAGGACATTTTAGTGAAAGAAATACAATAAAATAAAAGTATTATAGTAATAACTGGAGCCTAGCAGTAGTAAAGAATTGCATCCATTGTTCATAACTAGTGTAAATTTATCACCAATAATATGAATTTAGGAAAAACTAATAATCATCATTCATTACTTATATAATGAACTTTATATAGCACTGGTATTTGATTAGAAAAGAGCTAAAGAACATAATTTCACATGTAACTTGGACAAAGATTTCACACTCTATTTCCTTGTAACATTGTTGCCTAGAAAAAAAAAAGAAAATATTAGCATTAAGGAGAATTTCTAGAAATGGCAGCAACAATAATAAAGATAAATTCTCATCAATTTCAGCAATCAAACATCTAACACAATTGATAAAACATTGTAACCATTCATAATCGAAATAAACAAAGCACAATATAACAGAATTTTCCCTATTTTATATCATATTATATTTAATATTATATTGGCCTAAGATCATGAAATTACATCTTCATTAATATAAATTCATATACATATAGTGAGTATGGTTACTCCAATAAGATGAGTTGAAACTTACTTTATAGCATTGGTGATTACATCAAATGGGTCCGAACGAGATGCCACAAAAATCAAAAGGCTCCCTTTAATTTATTGGACAACAATTCCAAAAATTTAGGAACAACAGAAAATGCCTTCAAGGTCTGGAATTCAGCCCACAACCTTTGCAATAAATACAAAATTGTTTCTAATGCTTTGCATTGCAAAGCTATTAGACATCATCCTTGATGCCTTCAAGTATTATTTAATCCATAGTAGTCCCTCAAAACACTATCATTTCAAAGAAGTTTGTTTTTTTTTTCTTTTTCACCCTAAAATGATGCCTTCAACACTTATTTTTTAAATTTTTTCTCAATAATTAATTTATATTGAGGCCCAAGCTAAGTTGTTTTTGTTGAAGTAGAAGCACATAAACAAGCAATATAACCCAAACAATATAATACAAAATAAGTAATTAAGAAACTAAAGAGAGAAAAGTAGAAGAAGAACACACAGAATTTACGTAGTTCGGCAACTTGCCTACGTCTATGGAGGATCAAGATCACTCACTTCTATTATTGAATCTTAAGACATTCACAAAGTAAGCCAGTATCTAGCTCCTATCACCACGGTGCTGAGGCACCTCATCTGGGCGTTGCGGAGCCAGTCACCTAGCACTGCGGCTCTCAGGTTCTAACTTGGGAGCCACGACGCCTATACCTGGGCACCAACTCTTGCATCTTTTACCTCATTTCGCATTCATCTTTGATCTTCGCGTACCCAATGTACTTCACTTGTTCTCCAAATCATTTTTTTATGATTCTTAATCAATATTCTCGCAAATCCACTCCTCGATTTAATATCGTCCATATAGTAACTCGATCTCTCATCTTCGTATCTTTAATCACCCTCAGAAAAGTAATTACTCTGGTTAATTCATTGTATAAGATGAACTTAACCGAGGGTAATGGCTTAGCTTAGTCAACATGTCAGTAGGGTTTTTAGACGACGCTATCTTTGTTAGTCTAACTTCACCACTTTAGACAATCTCTCAAATGTAATAAAGCCTCACATTAATGTGTTTAGACTTCTCATGGAACACTTGATGCTTGCTTAAGTGTATGGAACTCTGACTATTACAATATACACTAATGTTCACATCTTTTGTAGCCATTACCTCTACGCATATGCCTTTCAACCACACGACCTACTTAATAGCTTTACCAATAGCTATGTACTCAGTCTTTGTTATAGATAATGCAACCACTTGTTGTAGAAATGATCTCCAACATACACTACACTCAAACATTTTAAATACATAACCTGTCAACAATCTTCTCTTGTCTAGATCACTTACATAATCTGAGTCTACATACCATCTTACCATTTCACTATTGTCCTTATCCCTCTTATACATCAACCTGTGATTTAATGTCCTCTTGAGATATCTCAAAATCTACTTCACTGCAAACCAGTGATCCTTACCCAGATTTGCCATATATCTACTCACCACACTTACAGCCTGTGCTATGTCTGGTATTGTGCAAACCATTGCATATATGATGCTCCCCACAATGCTTGCATGCTTTACTTTTGTCATACACATGTATAGTAACGTGTATGTTTGAAGGAAAAAAAAAGAGAGAGATAAGAAATTGAAGCGGTGGCCGTGTTATATATATATAATAGTTTTGTTTTTTTTTTGTTTAAGAAGAATGATTTGAAACAGAAGAGGAAACAAAGCAATTAGAAATAGGAAAAGAAGAAGCAAAAGAAAACCGGAAGAGAAAGCCGAACAGAAGAAAGAAAAGAAAAGAAAGAAAAGAAAGAAGAAAAGAAAGGAAAAAGAAAAAGAAAGGGAAAGGAAGAAAAAAAAAAGGAAAAGAAGAGAGAAACCGAGAAGAAAGAAGAAGAAAGAAAAAAAAAAGAGAAGAAGAAAAAAGGAGAAGAAAAAATAGGAAAATTTTAGGAAATTAGTTTGGGTAGTCAGATTTATACCCAGTGGTTTAGCGGGTAATAGTTTTACGATATTAAAATATTTAGATTTTCATATTTATAATACATATCGGTACTAATGATGTATTTTTACACCCTATGATATAGGAGGTGTGCCGATAGCGGGTAGATCTCAGAATCCAGACCCAGCTCAAGATTAGCGCACTTTTGTGAGTGGATAACTATATATATTTTTTATATGTTTTTAATACAGTCAATTATGATTAAATTACGCGTTATTAGATTTAATTATGATTTATTTTAGACAGAAAAATATTTATACTATTTAGTATATTCATAAATGTTTTAGAATTTATTATAGTACAATTTATAATTATGTTCAGTACATAAATAATTATTTCAGAATAATTATGGTCATGTTATTATATTGTAGTAGTTTTTGAACCACCATATGAGTACCCTCCCTTTTAGTGTAGTTACTCTGCACATGCGTTAGACCAGTTTAGTTTACTCTGCCCGAGCGATGTAACATTCCGCCGAGTTAGACCAGCTTAGATCCCCCGTTCTGTTTGTGCGTGAGTTACTCCGCCAGGTTAGATTAGATTTTCCCCGAGTACAAGTTTGGTGTGATTTTTAGTATATATGTAGTACATGTTTCCAAAGCTATGTTACATATATTCAGCTTGATAATAGATTTTATGATAGTTTGCGCTTTCAGATTTTCAGATCCCAGTATTATATCATGATTTTAATTTCAGCACAGATTTTATGACTGTTCATACTTTCAGTACAAGTTTATTGACTGCTCAGTATATAGTTTTTTGATTATTTTATCATACAGATTTATACGTGTACAATACATATAAAGTATATGATATTTTCAGATTATGTCCACTCACTGAGCCACAAGCTCACTCTTTTTCCTATTTTCCCTATTTTTTTTCCAGGTTGTCACAGGTATTTGTGCAGTGTGATACAGTCATCACATTTTGATGTTGGCCAACGTGGATAGCTGCATAAGTGTCTCAGTCTGTGTATTTGTATATGTTTTGTATATTGGAGCACATGTGTACACTTTTTGTGGAGGCAGGTAGCCTCATTGTATCATATGTATGAGTAAAGAGTATGTTAGTCACATGTCATCGCAGGATCTGCCTCGATTCTCGAAGAGGGCTCGGGGTGGGTCTTGTCAGTTTGGTATCAGAGCATGGTTTTAGATTCTGTATACTAATACATGATACATGCATATGAGAGATGCCATTAATGAATTATTGTATTTTATAGATTTTCATCATGCGTCCACGTGGCCGACCTCGCACGAAACTTATGGCTGAACTAGGAGCTCCCTTAGTACCAGATAGGAGGGAGGAACCTATTAGAGAGGAAGTAGTTGAGTCAGTTCCCCTTGTACCCATACCTCAGACTCAGCCTAATCCTATTGTAGAGGAGATGCACCCTCAGCCAGTGCCACAACCTGTGATACAGCCTACACAGGGACAGCCTGATAGACCTGCCTTAGAGCAATCCATAGATAGATTGGCTCAGTTAGTTACAGTTGCAGTAGAGAGACAAACACAAGAACTACCCAAGAGAGAGAACATAATAGAGCGTGTTCGTAGTTTGGGTGTAGAGAATTTTTCAGGCACTACAGAGCCAGCTGATGCAGAGTCATGGTTGACTAGAGTAGAACGGATATTTAATGTTATGAGATGTACTAATGATGAGATGGTTTCCTTTGCTACATTTTTACTTGAGGGTGGGGCATACCACTGGTGGAGATCAGTATCATGTAGATATGGAGGGGTGATTAGTTGGGCTGATTTTTGTAAAGAATTTAATGTTAAATTTTTTTCTATGATTTACCAAGATATCCAGGCTAATAAGTTCTTTGAGCTAGAACAGGGACTGATGACAGTGGAGGAGTATGAGAATCGTTTTATAGAGTTATCGAGGTTTGCTTCTTATGCAATACAGAATGAGAAGGATAAATGTAAGAGATTTGAACAGGGCCTTAGAGGCAATATTAGGACAACAATTACAGCTATGGGGCACAGTGATTTCAGTGAGTTAGTAAGGGCTGCAATGAGAGTTGAGAGAAGCCCAGTAGAGGCACGCAGAGCCCAGTCATTCAAGTAGAGACCAGGCTATGGTTGGTCAGTTGGTGGATCAAGTAGCAGTAGAGCACTTGAATGAGAGACATCTCATATAGGGTATTCTGGTAGACAACGATATGGTCAGAGCCCTATACTATCAGGAGGACAGAGATAAAGTTATAGTCAGAGTATTGTGCCTCCATCTGTTGGAAGCAATATAGGGAGTCAGAGGCCCCGAGGAGGTAGCCAGTTAAAAACTAGTGCTAGCATGAAAAGGTACCCTCAGTGTTTCATTTGTGGGAGGAGTCATGAGGGACAATGTTTGAGAGGTTTTAGAGGTTGCTACCATTGCGGACAAGCTGGACATTTGAGGAGAGATGCCCTCATCTTTTTCGGAGTAGCATCTTAGTACAGAGTACAACTTCTCAGGGTTTTCAAGGTGGCAGTGGTGATATTCGGAGACATGGAAGATTTCAGACAGGAGAGCCTATCTCTAGTACTGGTGTACAACCTAGAGCTTTAAGAGCTAATAGAGATCCACAGAAGGGTCAGCCAGGTCGACCTCATAGCCAGGCACGTGTATTTGCTTTGACTCAGCAAGAGGCACAGGTTACCCCAGATATTGTTACAGGTATGCTGACTATTTTTGGCTGAGAGGCCCATATTTTAATTGATCCGGGCTCTACGCATTCTTTTATTTCCCGTATCTTTGTTGTGCATGCAGATAGAGTGTTAAAACCCTTAGATTGTAGTTTGGTGGTAGCCACACTGGTTAGAGAATCATTATTGGCTGAGAATGTATTTCAGAGTTGTATTATCAAAGTGGGTAGTAGTGAGATGGTAGTAGATTTAATTCCTCTTGCTATACATGATTTTGATACAATACTTGGGATGGACTGGTTAGCTAATCACCGTGCTATTGTAGACTGTTTTCGAAAGGAAGTTATATTCAAAAGACACGGAGAGCCTGATATTATTTTTGGTGGAGAGCGACGAGTTCTTTCATCATCTGTTATATCTGCTATGACAGCTAAACGGTTACTTAGAAAACGATGTTCAGCTTATTTGGCACATGTTATTGATACCAGATTCAATAGAGTTACATTAGAGGATATTCCAGTGGTAAGAGATTTTTCAGATGTATTTCCTGAAGATCTTTCAGGCTTGCCACTAGATAAAGAGATTGATTTTGGTATCGATTTGGTTCCAGACATAACTTCTATCTCCAAAGTACTATACAGAATGGCTTCTTCAGAGTTAAAAGAATTGAAGACTCAGTTACAAGAATTGGTAGATAAGGGTTTCATCAGACCTAGTGTATCACCATGGGGAGCACCAGTATTGTTTGTTAAAAAGAAGTATGGAACTTTGAGGCTATGTATTGATTATCGGGAGCTTAATAAAGTCACTGTACGCAACAAGTATCCACTCTCTCGCATTGATGATTTATTTGATCAGTTACAGGGTGCGAAGGTTTTCTCAAAGATCGATTTACGATCAGGGTATCATCAGTTAAAGATTAGAGATACTGATGTGGCTAAGACTGCTTTCAGAACTCGATATGGGCATTATGAGTTTTTAGTAATGCCATTTGGGTTGACTAATGCTCCAGCTGCATTCATGGATCTTATGAATAGGGTATTTCGTCCTTATCTTGATCGATTTGTTATAGTTTTTATTGATGATATTCTTGTGTATTCACAGAGTACAGAGGAGCATGCAGAGCATTTGAAGATAGTGTTACAGATTTTGAGAAATAAACAGTTATATGCCAAGTTCAGCAAATGTCAGTTTTGACTAGATAAAGTTGCATTTCTGAGCCATGTGATCTCAGCAGATGGAATTTATGTGGATCCTCAGAAAATTGAAGCTGTAGTAAATTAGGAGCGACCAGCTAGTATGACAGAAATTAGAAGTTTTCTCGGTCTAGCAGGTTATTATCGAAGATTTGTTAAAGACTTTTCTAAGATTGCTGCACCACTTACAAAGTTGACCAGAAAAAATGTAAAGTTTGTGTGGACTGATAAATGTGAAGATAGCTTCCAATAGCTTAAAAAGAGATTGACTTCAACTCCTGTTCTCACTCTTTCATCTGGCACTGAAGGATTTATAATTTACAGTGATGCTTCTAGATAAGGATTAGGTTGTGTATTGATGCAGCATGGTAAGTTGATAGCTTATGCTTCTAGGCAGCTTAAGAAGTATGAGTTGAATTATCCAACCTATGATTTAGAATTAGCAGCAGTAGTATTCGCCTTGAAGATTTGGAGACATTATCTATATGGTGTTACATGTCAAATCTTCACTGATCACAAAAGTTTAAAGTATTTGTTCACACAGAAAGATCTGAATCTGAGACAACAGAGATGGTTAGAGTTAATAAAAGATTATCATTGTACGATTGACTGTCATCCAGGTAAGGCGAATGTGGTTGCAGATGCACTCAGCAGGAAGTCTTCTAGCTCTATTGCTTATTTGAGAGTGACTTATCTTTCATTGTTAGTTGAATTAAGAGCTATGGGGTTGAATTATCTGTAGACAAGTCTGGAGTTCTTCTTGCACATTTTTAAGTTAGGCCTTTGTTGATTGATCAGATTCGAGAGATTCAAGATCAGGATCCTAATTTAGTTAAACTTAAGCAAGAAGTAAAGAATGGAATGCGAACTGATTTAACATTGAAAGCTGATGGGACATTAGTTATGGGTAACAGACTTTGTGTTCCAAATAACTCAGAGTTAAAGAAGCAGATTTTAGAAGAAGCTCACAGCTCAGTTTATGCTATGCATCCTGGCAGCACTAAAATGTATCGTACTTTGAGGGAACATTACTGATGGCAAGGTATGAAAAGAGAGATTACAGAGTTTGTGTCTCACTACCTGATTTTTCAGTAGGTTAAAGCAGAACATCAGAGGCCAGCAGAATTATCTCAACCACTTCCAGTTCTTGAATGGTAGTGGGAACATATTACCATGGACTTTGTTGTTGGGCTTCCTCGTACACGAATGGGTCATGATAGTATTTGGGTGATTGTTGATCGACTCATAAAGTCTGCTCATTTCTTGCCTTATAAGATTTCATACTCATTAGATAGGCTAGCTCATTTATATGTAAGTGAGATTGTATGGTTACATGGGACTCCAGTATCCATCGTATCAGATAGAGACCCTCGATTCACTTCTAGATTCTGGCTAGCTTATAGAAGGCATTAGGCACTAAGCTAAACTTTAGTACAGCTTTTTATCCTCAGACAGATGGGCAGTCGGAAAGAACTATACAGATATTAGAAGATATGCTCAGAGCTTGTATGTTGCAGCTTAAGGGTAATTGGGATGATTATTTACCATTGATGGAGTTTGCATATAATAATAGTTATCAATCTAGCATTCAGATGGCGCCGTATGAGGCTTTATACAGAAGAAAATAAAAAACTCCGATTTACTGGGATGAAGTTGGAGAAAGAAAATTGTTAGGTCCAGAAATCATTCAAGCCACTAGTGAGAAGATCAGTATTATCAGAGACAGACTTAAGGCAGCTCAAGACAGACAGAAGAGTTATGCAGATAAATGCCGTAGACAGCTTGAGTTTACAGTAGGAGACAGAGTCTTCTTACGGATCTCACTATGGAAGGGTGTGCTTCGTTTTGGAAAACAGGGAAAACTAAGTCCTAGATATATTGGGCCATATGCAATTCTAGAAAGAGTTGGTGTGGTTGCGTACCGCTTAGCTTTACCACCTGAGTTGTCACGCATTCATGATGTGTTTCATGTTTCTATGTTGCAGAAGTATATACCTGATCCTTCTCACATTCTAGATACTCAGCCAGTTCAGTTGAGGACTGACGTGACTTATGACGAGGAACCTGTTCAGATAGTGGACTATCGCTAGCCAGTACTACGTAATAAAACTATTTCATTAGTTAAAGTCCTATGGAAAAATCATGCAGTGGAAGAGGCTACATGGGAGCGAGAGGATCAGATGAGAGTTCAGTATCCTCATTTATTTCAGACAAGTATGTGAATTTCGAGGACAAAATTTTTATAAAGGGGGAGGAATTGTCATACACGTGTATAGTAACGTGTATGTTTGAAGGAAAAAAAAAAGAGAGAGATAAGAAATTGAAGCGGTGGCCGTGTTATATATATATAATAGTTTTGTTTTTTTTCGTTTAAGAAGAATGATTTGAAACAGAAGAGGAAACAAAGCAATTAGAAATAGGAAAAGAATAAGCAAAAGAAAACCGGAAGAGAAAGCCGAACAGAAGAAAGAAAAGAAAAGAAGAAGAAAAGAAAAGAAGAAAAGAAAGGAAAAAGAAAAAGAGAGGGAAAGGAAGAAAAAAAAAAGAAAAGAAGAGAGAAACCGAGAAGAAAGAAAAAAGAAAAAAGAGAAGAAGAAAAAAGGAGAAGAAAAAATAGAAAAAATTTAGAAAATTAGTTTGGGTAGTCAGATTTATACCCAGTGGTTTAGCTGATAATAGTTTTACGATATTAAAATATTTAGATTTTAATTTTATAATACATATCGATACTAATGATGTATTTTTACACCCTATGATATAGGAGGTGTGCCGATAGCGGGTAGATCTCAGAATCCAGACCCAGCTCAGGATTAGCGCACTTTTGTGAGTGGATAACTATATATATATTTTATATGTTTTTAATACAGTCAATTATGATTAAATTACGCGTTATTAGATTTAATTATGATTTATTTTAGACAGAAAAATATTTATACTATTTAGTATATTCATAAATGTTTTAGAATTTATTATAATACAATTTATAATTATGTTTAGTACATAAATAATTATTTTAGAATAATTATGGTCTTGTTATTATATTGTAGTAGTTTTTGAACCACCATATGAGTACCCTCCCTTTTAGTGTAGTTACTCTGCACATACGTTAGACCAGTTTAGTTTACTCTGCCCGAGCGATGTAACATTCCGCCGGGTTAGACCAGCTTAGATCCCCCGTTCTGTCTGTGCGTGAGTTACTCTGCCAGGTTAGATTAGATTTTCCCCGAGTACAAGTTTGATGTGATTTTTAGTATATATGTAGTACATGTTTCCAAAGCTATGTTACATATATTCAGCTTGATAATAGATTTTATGATAGTTTGCGCTTTCAGATTTTCAGATCCCAGTATTATATCATGATTTTAATTTCAGCACAGATTTTATGACTGTTCATACTTTCAGTACAAGTTTATTGACTGCTCAGTATATAGTTTTTTGATTATTTTATCATACAGATTTATACGTGTACAATACATATAAAGTATATGATATTTTCAGATTATGTCCACTCACTGAGCCACAAGCTCACTCTTTTTCCTATTTTCCTTATTTTTTTTCCAGGTTGTCACAGGTATTTGTGCAGTGTGATACAGTCATCACATTTTGAGGTTGGCCAACGTGGATAGCTGCATAAGTGTCTCAGTCTGTGTATTTGTATATGTTTTGTATATTGGAGCACATGTGTACACTTTTTGTGGAGGCAGGTAGCCTCATTGTATCATATGTATGAGTAAAGAGTATGTTAGTCACATGTCATCGCAGGATCTGCCTCGATTCTCGAGGAGGGCTCGGGTCGGGTCCTGTCAACTTTACTCATCTATAGTTTCTCATATTCGGATATTAGTGACTGTACTACTGAAAATCTGAAATGTATGGCCAAATGAGTAGAGACAGCCTTTGCATTTGTCATACCAAATTTCTCTAGAATTTTGAGTATATATTGCTGTTGAGACAAGAATATAACATTTCTTCTTTTCCTCACAATATCCATACCTAATATTCTCTTCGTTACTCCCAAATCCTTCATCTCAAACTCACTACTCAACTACTTTTTAAGTTTCTCTATTTCTTCCATATTCTTACATGCGATCAACATATCATCGATGTATAGAAGCAAATATATCATCTCATAACTTATGTTCTTGAAGTACACACATCTGTCATACTTACTCCTACTAAAACTATAAGCCATCATAAACTCATCAAATCTCTTATACCACTGTCTAGGTGATTGTTTTAACCCATATATAATGACTTATTTAGCAAATAAGCATTATATTTTTTTCGAGCTCCTCAAACTTTTGCGGCTGTGCCATATATATCTCCATGCAGAAAAGCTATCTTTACATCCATCTGCTCTAGATGTAAATCAAGGTTTGCACACGTGGCTAACAAAATCCTAATGGATGTATACTTAACAACTAGAGAGAATATATCATAAAAGTCAACTCCCTCTCTCTAAGTAAAACCTTGTGCAACTAACCTAGCCTTGAATCTCATAAGCTCTATCCTCAGTATCCCCTCTTTCACCTTATACACCCACTTGCACCCAACTAGTTTCTTTTAAGGTCCTTTCAGTAACTTTCAGGTACTATTTTTCCTAAGAGAACTAATCTCTTCTTCTATGGCCTGTTGCCATTCTTTCTTTTCTTCACTCTTTATAACCTCACCATATGTTCAAGGCTCTTCATACTTAAGAATGTAAGTAGAATTAAAAGCATGAGCAACTAGATCTGCTTGTGCATACTTGATTGATGGGTTTATCGTTCTCCTTAGCTTGTCTCTAGCTAGCTGGTACTCTTTAAGTTTCATCTTCGAAGTCCTAGTCTTTCCTTAGGTGAACTTAGAGGAACTCGCCAATTTTCTTGGTTTATCTTCAAGGATCTCTTTATTGAAGTGCTGATCTAAGGGCATATTAGATCTACTTTCAAGCTCTACTTTAACTTCTATTGACTCGGGTGCTAAATCTTCCTTGGACACAATTTTTCTTTCTCATCTTCTTGAGAGGCTTTTAGCATGGTCGTCTCATCGAACGTCACATCTCGGCTTATAATACTCTTTGGTGGTGTCAAGTCTTTACACCACACATTGTATTTATTCACTCATTCGGGATATACTATGAATACTCATTTAATGGCTCTAGGTTCCAATTTCCATTCCTTAACAAGTATAAAGGCAGGACAACTAAATATTCTAAGTTGATTATACTTAGGATGATTGTAAGACCATTTCTCTTCTAGTGTCTTGAAGTCATTTGTTGATGAGTGACTTCTATTAATCAAATAAGCTATAGAAATTATAGCTTTTCCTTAAAATGCCTTAGACATATTTGCATTGGTAAGTATGCATCTAACCCTTTCAAGTAGGATCCTATTCATCCTCTCAGCTACGTCATTCTATTGTGGTGTTGATCTTACCGTTCTATGCCTTGTAATCCCATATTTGGCATAAAACCCATTAAACTATCTATTTCAAAATTCGAGGTCATTATCAGTTCTTAGCCTCTTCACTCTTTTGCCAGTCTAATTCTCAACAAGAGCCTTCCAAGTCTTGAACGCATCAAATGCTTAATCCTTACTCTTCAACACATAGACCTACAGTTTTCTCGAATAGTTATTAATCAAACTAAGAAAATACCTAGCACCACCATGAGTAGCTGTTTGAGCTGGTCCCCAAAATATTCGAGTGTATGTAATCAAGATTCCCCTTAGTCTTGTGCCCGCCGATACTAAACCTCACTTTGTGTGCTTTCCCAATCATACAATGCTCTTAAAACTCTAATAGCTGGAACTTAATCTCATCAAACACCTTTTGACTAAATAACTCCTTCAAGTTTATCTCACCTAGGTGTGCTAATCTGATATGCGACAACTAGGTTTACAAATTTTCATCATCTACAGAGAATAATACAGAACTACTCACAATTTCACCTTTAAGCATATAAATGCCTTTGTGCTTCTCTCTTCTCATTACCACCATCGAACCCTTTAACACTCTCAAAACCCCTCCGTCGATCCTAATGGAACACTCATTCTTATCTAAAGTCCTTAGTGAGATCAAGTTCTTCTTAAAGTTAGGAACACACCTAACATCTGTCAACTTCTCATTCGCCCATCATGCAGCCTAAGTCTAACACTATCGGTTCCCATCATTTCATATGCAATATCATTACCTTTTAACACCTTAAAACCACTAATGAGTTGAAAATTTATAAACCGAAACTTGTACGGGCACATGTGAAATTTATAACCAAAATCAAGTACCTATTGTTTAGCATTCTTACCATCAGTAGCAACTAGTGTCTTGGCACTGTCATAGCTATCATCATAGGCAAGCACAGCATCTGTTTGTTTATTGTCTTATACTTTCTTCTCTGAAAAATTCTTTATGAAGTGTCATTCTTTCTTGCAGCAATAGCATTTCCTATGAGGCTGAACTTAGATCTTGAGCCTTTTTTCCTTCTATCTCTATTTAAGGACCTTCTTCTTACAAATATGCTTTCTGCATTGCCCTCGATCTATTTTCCTAATAACTTTGATTTTAATGATGATTTTACATCACTCGTTAAACTTTCTCTGCCATAAAGTAATGTATCAACAAAGCTCTCATAACCCTTGGAGAGTGAACTCTATAGGATAGTTGCTCTATCTTCATCTTCTATCTTGATGTTAGTAGACTCAAGATCAAGAATGATCTTCTTGAAAGCGTCTATATGATCTTTCATCGGCGTCCCCTCTGACATGAACAACTGATAGAACTTCTTCTTTATATACAATCTATTGGCCAACGATTTTCGCATATAAAGGGAGTTAAATTTCTTTCAAAGACCAATCTTCGTCTTCTCACCTACTACTTCCCTCAGTACTTTATTACTCAATGATAGAATGATTGTGTTGTGAGCTCTTTCTTGAATGTTCCTTCTTTCTGCTTCAGCTTTAGATGACTTTGACATTTTTTTTCTTCACTAGAAAGAGCTGCAGTCTCCTTTAATGTCGAGCCTAATCGTTGGCTCACCAACAATGCCTTAACCTTCATCTTCCACAGATTCAGAACCAAACTCTTATGCCAGTTTGTTGAAGCGAAAGCACACAAATAAGCAATATAATGCAAAACAAGTAATTAAAAACTAAATAGAGAAAAGTAGAAGAAAAACACACAGAATTTACGCGATTCGGTAACTTGCCTATGTCCACTGCAGATCAAGATCACTCACTTTTTATTATTGAATCTTAAGACACTTACAAAGTATGCATTTTATAAGAAAGACTCACAAAGTAAAAACTTTTTCTTGCAACCAAGGGATTTTCTCTCCACAAAGATTACCAATATTTGTTTATAAGCCAATAGAAAACCTTTATATAGGTTTTAAGACAACCTAAGTTTATCCTAAATGTATGAGAGTCATATTAGGGAATCTTAATACAAGTAGGAGATAAAACAAGTTGTAACAAATTAGGAAACTATTCCTTACATCGGGGCACCTCGTCTGGGAGCCGCGGTGCTCAGGTTCTGACTTGGGCACCGCGGTACCCATGCCTAAGCACCAACTCTTGCATCTTTCACCTCCTTTCACGTCTGTCTTTGATCCTCGCGTACCCAAGCCACTCGACTTGCTCTCAAAATTATTTTTCATTGATTTTTAATCAATATTCTCACACATTTCAATAACATTTTTTTCAAAATATTAATTTTTATAAATTATATTATTTTAATAATTAAATAGTTTTTAAATTAAAAAGAACTTTCTGATACTAGTTTATCACTAATTCACTGACACTTTATTTTCTGATATCATAGTATCAGTAATTTAATGAATTGATATTTCATTTCACTGATACCATTATATTAGCAATTCATTGACAATGGGATTCACTGACACTATTTAGAAAAAGTGTCAGTAACATGGTGTTAGTGAAGCCATTTTTATAGTAATGATCGGGTATGGACCTAGAGTATCTCACAATATAAAGTGTATTCATTGTGTACTGGGGTAGCGTATTAGATTGAATAATTCAATCCAGTAAATTTTAGCAGATCGACATATTTATTTCAGGTTCCCTCAGGATTTGCATTTGTCAAGACTTAAGTGTTAAGTACACCAATTAGTTAACAATAGTTGTTGACCAATAAGATGATGATACGTAGCACATTATAGACCATTTATTGTTTGACTTTGAAATTACTAAAATGACCTTACTTGTAAGACAAGCAAAGTCATTTATTTATTCAAAAATATTTTAAATAAATAAATGAACTGTTATTAATATTATTTTTTAAGTCAAACAGTTATTAAAGTAATAATACAAGCACATGTTTGTTTTGTTTATTTAATTTGGTTTAATAATAAATATAAACACATATTTTATTTGATTAAAATATAAATTAAACATGTGTAAATGGCCAAGGAAAGCTTGCCATGCTTGGTGGGATATATTGTTTGACTAAGAAAAGAGAGAAAAACTAACTAATGAAAAACAAATCAATTCTTTTCATTTTGCAAAAGACTTGGTGGCCAATATTTGGTAAAAACAAAATTTTTTTGCTTAATTTTAGTCAACATATTATATTTTAAAGGAAAAACATTAAAGCATTTGTGACTTGCTTTGTGAGGCCTTATGTTGGCTTATTATATGTGAAGGAAATGGCTTTAAAATGATTTGATTTCTTCATTTTGATAGAGAGACTTGATGGCTTCGGCCATGAAAAATGGGTGAGAGAGAAAACATTTGCAAGAGTTGTAAAAGTTTTTCATCTTCTTCATTTTCTTCAACAATAGCCGGCCATGGCAAGTAAGAAAAAAGAAAAAATGCTTCTCTCTTGATTCTTATTTACAAGGCCATGCAAAAAGGAAAAGGGAAATTTGTTTCTAACAAAAGTTGTTCAAAATAATTTTCCATCCTTAAAACAAATGAAATTAGTTAAAGAGTTTAGCTAACAATCTCAAGCTTAAATAGCTATGGTTAAATAGTTAACAATTTGGTTTTTAAGAGTTAAATACCATTGTCAGAAATTGAAGCTACTATTCTAGCGATCCAAGTCCACCTCAATTGGACCCTAGAATTACTGGTGAGTGCGCTTCATGGTGGACTCAGGTTCAGTAATTTTCAAAGGCTTTCCAAGTAATTCTCAATCTTTAATTTCATTAGTATAATGAAAGACTTAAATTTTAAATGTTTGTTGCATTAAGAAATTATATTTCTAATTCTGCTGCACTTGATTTATGCATATGATTCATAGATTGAAATGTAATAAACACATAACACATGCATGCGTCCTAATAAATTAGAACACTTTCATCTATTACAAAATATGGTTTGTGATAGAAAAATTCTATCACCTAAAGCTTTTTTTCTAGTGGTGTCAGAGTGAATTGACAGCATCAGTGTTCAATAGCACATACTTATATGCTTAAACCGGTGAAACATGATCAAAATAAACTTTAACCCTTTTTCCCAAAGGATTCCAAAATTCAACAAAAAGAAAGTGAATTAATTCCTATCTACATATTTGTCTCAATAAATTGGGAAAAGAAACATAAATTTAAAAAAATAAGAAGAAAAGGATGAACATATCAAGCAAACAACGTTATCACTCTTATGGAGAAACAAGTCTCAAGGAACTATTTTTCATTAAAAAAAATTGAGACTTAACTTTCAAGGCGATTTTTAATCTTCTTCCTCTCTTTGCTAGCCAATAAAATCTTATACACAAAAATTATATTTTCATAAAATAAACAAATAATTTTTAACGAACTAGCTTACGTATATATGTCTTAACAGTGAGAGTTACACATCCATTTTTTCATATATCAAATCCTCTCTACTGCCCAACAATCAAAACCCCATAACTATAATAACACTAATTTTGATTTTGATCATCTCTTAATTTGTTTTTAGGTCAATTACATACTTTGGTTCTACTGCTGCAATTGGATATAACTATGATCAAACAACTAATGCATATGAAGTTATCAACCTGAAACAATCATTTTACCAATGCCTTATCACCAAAATTGAAGTCTCAAGTTCAAACACCATTAACAAAACCAAGATTGATACTTGACATTATAAAGGTGATAGTGAAGGCTAAAGGTGTTACCAATATAAATGGAGAAAAGATTACAATTTCTAAACAAACTATCACTGTTTTATATTCTTAATATAAACCAATGAATTTTTTTAAGCCTATATTTAAATTCCACTACCACGGTCGCAGTTATGTTCTTATATAAAACAGTTGTCTTAGATGGTGGAAGGGCACATATAATGGATAGCGATCCAAAGAAATTAAATGCAGTTCATCCTCCTGTCAGCCTCCATGTATAACAAATAAATCAAATCAAGGAAAACATTTACAACAAAAATTTCAAATTGAAGAAATTTTTCCCTGACAAAGCATAAAATAATCAAATGAAAGCAAATTCTCTTTGATCAAACTCTAATCCCAATATTTTAAGCCAACAATCAATTCCCATCAGCATTAAAATTTTAGCAAAAGATTAAATAAAAATAATATATTAAATGTTATCGGGATAAAAAAAAAACCTAAAAAAAGTGAGATAAAACTAAAAACGTTGAATCAATGACCGAAAGAAGAGATGTCGATTTTCGGTTTTAAAAGTGTTTTAAGGCAAGAGAAAACAAAACTTCTAGAAGTGCTGGTTGTGATTTGTTGATTATTGTTGGTGGTTGTCGTTGTAGGGATAGAAGTGTTTGCTGTAATTCGAGAGAAGAGACTTGGAATGAGAGAAGAGAGAAGACAAGCCGTTTGGTTTTTTCTTAAATTAAATTTTGTTAATTATTTTCATTAAACGGCATCATATTGTTCAGTCATTTGCGATGGCTACAAATAGTCCTTTTTCTTCAAGTGATAAATAAGCTTCACAGAGTATATAGAATGATGGTTCTATAAAAGCTTGTGGCGTTAGTGTGAATGCGATGCTTGTTTGAATACGTTAGTGTATTGAAGAAGCATTTAGTTGTTTCAAAATTTTCAATTTTTACCCATTCTATATAGTAGTAAATGTTTTAAAAACATATATCTAAATATTAGTGTTGAGGTGTTTTTGATTTGTACGTAGAAACAAATCATTTTTAAAAAGAAAATTCAAAAGCAAACAACTTCGAGGATTTTTAATGCAATTAATTTTTTAATAGAAGGATTATTGTATTTTGTTCTGAGTATTAAGTCATACACTTTAATTTGACATCCGTATTACATTAATTAAGCCATAACTTTGATACTCTTTTTATTTTATGCGCAAGAAAAAATCACAACTCACATTATAAGTAAAAACATATAAAATTAACAACCCAATTAAAAAAATAAATAAACCAATCAACAAGACACAAGATATATGTGGTTTGGCCAAAAATTACCTATGTCCATGGAGGATCCATAATCCAGCTTCTTATTATTGATATAAATCACTAAGTATCTTCTTACATCATCAATGATCCTACAAAACCCCTTAGTATCTCTTATATAGACCTTTAAGTATCTACTCTTAATCACCATGACTCCTTAAGACCTTTTAGTATCTCTTCAAAATAGATTTTTACAAGGAATGCAACAATAGCCTGAGCATCTAAGTTAAAAGGATCTATGGTATTTTTTTTGTTCACTTAAGAACCAAAAGAAAATACTCCCCAAAGGTTACACCCTAGTGCACCACGCACTTAGTGCTTACCTAACTCCTCTATTCTCTCTTATGGTTACATCTTAAAATCTTAGATGCTTGATCTAAACCTTGTGTTTAGAAGGGTTTATATAATGAATATTTTATGACTATTATTCCTATTCCTTATTAGAGTAAGAGTTCACTTGTTTTGAAAGTCCAAAAGTTTAAAAAACTCAAAATTTGGATCAAAAACGGACTCCCTATCGCGTCTGGCTCCACGGCACTCATCCTTGGCCGTCGCTGTGCTCGCTATGTCGCGCTCATCGCCGCGGTGCTGGGCTTCTGTGCTAGGCACCGTGACACTCAGCCCTGGTGGCGCCTATGCTCGTTTTCTTCGATTTCTTCATGTTTTTAAGTCCCGTTTCGCTTCTCCCTTCGTGTCTTATATATTCTAAATTTCTCTATACGTATCCCACATATTTTAGATTTTTTGTGACTCTTTATTTTAGTATTCATCTCAATTATTATTCATTCAAAATTATTGAATTACTAATTTTTTAACAGTATTCTATAATACCATATGGTAGAAATTATATTTTGTGATATTAATAACTTATATTCACTAAACTCTATTTTCTCAGTCATTTAAGTCTTATAAACTAAGTCATTTTTAAGGTAAAATGTATAATTTAGTGGATTTCATAATGTGAATTTTTTTAATATAAAATAATACTCAATGATAAAAGATAAAAAGAAGTGTCGAATACTTGGTTCAAATATTGTTTCAATTCAAATAATATAAAATATGTATATATATATATAAATATATAGGCACGTGCAATTTCAGCATATTAATAACGAAATTTGCTTTAGTAAGTCATCCCGGTGGTAGAGCGGAGATATTTATCGAATCAATACATGTGAATGAGATTAACTAATTAATAGTAGGACCATGTATAGCAAATTGGCCCGAATTAACTCCCACAAAAGATAAATTGCTTTCTCCTAAGCATGCACTTGTTTTATAAACCCGTACCTAATCCTCGTTCAATGTAAAAATAAATAAACAGCGGCTCCTTTGTGATGACTTCATTTATAATGTGTAGTACTTCAAAAAAATATTTGTGTTTAAAATAATATAAAATTATCAGTTACTCTCTTATTGTACGACAAATCTGAGAAAATGAAATGCGTTTTTCTTTTCTCCACAGAAGTTAACGCATGCAATAAAAAGTCAGAATAATATATTGCAATTCCGATCTAACAAACTCTCAATAAAGTAATAAATTGCTTTCTCCTCAAGATGCACTTCTTTTGGAAACCGAACCTTCAACCCTTGTTCAATGTAAAGAGTGATAGAACGAGTTGGTGTTGGAGCTGGATTCAGGCACTTGCACATGAAAATTCTAGAGAAGAACAGCAGCGACCATCTACATTTGAAGGAAAGTGATGTCCTTACCTAAACAAGTCCTGGGTCCAGAGCTGAAAGTTGTGAACTGATATGATGGTAGGCGAATAATGCTTCCCAGCTCTGAGATTCACCTCTCGGGCTTAAACTCTAAGCAATCTTTGCCCCATATTTCTTCCACTCTTCCTACTGAGTAAAAGCAAAGCAATACCTTGGAATTTTGACTGACATGGTGACCACTTAGAAGCACGTCTTCATCAACGGCTGTTTTGTGATTGATTGGCACCTGTGGATATAGCCTTAATGTTTCACACAAGGTTGCATGCAGATATACAAACTTGTTTGCATCTTCTATACTGGAAATCCTTTTCTATCTCCATTTTCTCTTTCATCTTCTCCAGAATTTTATTTTCCACCCATGGGTGTGTAGCAACAGCCAACCAAACCATGAAAGCCCCGCGCTTACAGTGTCTCTCCCGGCCACCAACAAATTTGTTGCCACGTCCCTTAGAAATTTGTCGGAGTTTTTGGATGCACCCATTTGCCTATCCCGATCATTCTCTTGCTATTGGCCTTCTTCTAAGAGGAAAGCTGTTAATAAACCAAATGCCTCCTCATGCGAATCGTATAGAAATTTATCATAAACTCCCCACGCTTTGGTGAATTTCTCTTCTCCAATTTGAAGCCATCTTTGCAGCTGTCAAAACTTTTCTGGAGAGATGTCTCGATGAAACATCGTTTCCTCCATCTCATCAAATGCCTTTACGTATGGAACTTCTGGAAATTCAACAGAAATGCAGTTTGGATCAAACCCTATGCCCAAGAGCCAATAAACGTCGGATGTTAACCGCTTCAGTATATCTTGCATGTCCACCTCCATCCCTAGTTCTGAGACATGGTCTAGAACTGAGAATAGACCTTTCTGCAATTTTTGCCGCACAACATTCTGTATGTATTGCTCAAATTTTTGTTTTTAAGCAAAGAATGAATGGTTCTTCTCTGAACTTTCCATAAATCAAAGTCCACGTTGAAAATACCTTCACCTAGTACGTCGAAAATCTCCTGGACCGGCTTCCCCTTTGGGTAGTTGGTGAAGTATTTGTTCAAAATGTGGTGGACATTCGTATGATCGCTGGTGATGATAAAGTCCATGTTGAGAAACCATGGACCTTTGAACACAAATGTGCCCCCATTTTGTTTGAGAAGGTGAGTGCCAAAATCAAGGATATGGGACAAGTTGCAAAGAAACCCCGGCACCATCCCAAGGACGGGCCAATTTGTCAAGGAAGTGTTTCTTCTTCGACGCCAGAGGAAGAGAAAAGGAAGGAGAGAAAGGCAAGGATTATTTCTGTGTAGCCAAGTACGAATGCCATTTTTGTTTTGTTAAGTTTTATAGATATAGGGTTACTCAAGCTGTTGTGCAAATACAACTCTTACCCCAGGCTTTTATAGACTGGAGCTTGGAACATAAAGAATGTGAGTTTTTGAGATTAAATAATCAGCTGAAATACAACCGGCACCATTATGCTCAGTTACATGTTCGCAAAAGTTTCTCTTCGTCAATTGGTCAATATTTAACTGCTTAATGCATAGTTTTTCTTATAGCTAAGTTCTACTTGTCTGTTTCTTGGTCAAGTCAAATCCTAATATTTTTTTTGTTTTTAATTTTTATTTTTTAGTTTGATTTAAAGATGAGGATAATTAATTTTTTTAGATTCCATATTAGTCGTGAAGTGTAGTTAGCACTAACTACGGCTATAAACAATAATTGTTTGATCTTCATAATAGATTATACACGTGAACAACGTTTGCATAGATAAGGTAAGGACAGCGAGAATCTTAAGAAAACATAATCAGTGAGAAATAATTTGATGAGAATATAACTAGAATATAAATCATGTGAGTTTTTGAGAATAAATAATCAGAAATACAACTTGCAGTATTATGGTGGCAGTTTTTATGCTCAGTTAACATGTTCACAGAAGTTTCTCAATTCTTATTGTCAATTGGTCAGCCTTTAACGGCTTCATGCATAGTTTTCTTTAAGCTCGGTTCACACGAATTTGATCAATTCTTGATGCCTTTATTTTCATTTTTAGTTTGATTTGAGGAGGAGCATTTTTAAACTTTTAGATTGGATAGGAGGCCCCAAATATCTTCAAGCATTTCGTTTTTTGTTTTTTTTCTTCAAATTGATTTAACAATCATTTCTTGATAGATCTTCATAATAGATGTGAAAAACGTTTGCATAGATAAGAACAAAGCGAATCTGGTCATGTTTAATTTTCTAAATTTAGAATTCAGTGACTTCTATGCAAACACCCATTCTGCATGAATGGTCAAGGCGGCTTTTCTCAAAATTAAAGGACATGCGTAATTTTGTTATTATTTAACTTTTTATGTGTTATACATATAATTTCCGAATTTTCACAGCAAATTTAAAGATAATGCAGAATTACTATTTTAATTTCTTTTTATATATCCAGCTATCAACATTTTGTGGGTATGCTCGAGACTAATCAACATGTTCATCAATTCTTCATGCAGAATGGTCAAGGCGGCTTTTCTCAAAATTAATGGACATGCGTAATTTTGTTATTATTTAACTTTTTATGTGTTATACATATAATTTCCGAATTTTCACAGCAAATTTAAAGATAATACAGAATTACTATTATATTATTTTGTTTTATTCATCTTCGTTATTACCAAAAGGAATTTAGTCCATCTTTAGAATAGTCCCACACTGTGTACCCACCTAATTTGATGCAATTACTAAGATAATAATTTATTTATTAAACACTAAGGAACGATATTTTTTTCTTCTTATTGATTCGACCAGATGGAATTTCTTCTTAAAATTTGTGTGATTCTTAAATTTATTTTCGACAAAATTAGATTATGCTAGGTAGATTAGGGACGTAACAGAGAATTTTATTTTTTGTTGGACTAATTTGTTTTTTTTTTTTCTTTTTAAAATTGTTTCACAAGTTCTAATGGCAGAAAACGAAATTTGTTCATAAGAAATGAAAAATACACCTTATATGCAGAGACACAATGAACTTTATTCATAAAAATATATTATAGTAAATATGCAAGTATCACATCAAAAAATTTGTGCTATGCACTATTTTAAAATATAAATTCATCTATTAATTTTGAATTATTAAAATTAAATTAAATCAACTTTTAAATTAAATTCATTTTGAAGGATATATAAATATGAAGTCAAGAAAATATGAACAAAAACTTGAGTGTTTGACAAACTTGCTCAAGAAAATAATTTAAAGTGAGTAAAAATGGAAAATATTATGAAGAGTTTGTGAATAAAATATAACTAACAAGCTTATTGGTAGTACTTAGTCTTAAAAGTAGAAGAAAAAAGAAGTTCATTCGTATCATGTTAAGGTAATTAATATAAATCAATTAGTATCTTATTAAAATAAAATGAAAAAAATTTTAAAGAAAAAAATTTTAAAATAAAATTAATTTTGAGCAAACTACAAAGTTGGAGGTGGCTAACTGGCTATATAAACAACTAATAATATTTTTAGTTCTTTCTATTTATAATAATTTTCTACCTGTTGTAGCTCAACTAAAATTATTTGCTCTAGGATAGTGAAGAAATTTATAAAGAGAGAATTATTTTGTTAAGACCTTTTGCTTGAATTTCTTTGCATAATTTTATTTTGGATGAAACTATTTGCATTATAAATATACTTTGCTTGGAATATTTTAAAAGAAGAGACTGAAGCTTGTGGGTGCCAATCAACATTAATTATACAACCTTCAATAATAATTATTTTAGCTTCTGATGAATATCAAATATATAAAGGAGAATTTAGTTAATTCAATTGAGGGTTATTTTGTGCCAAGAAAAAAAATTTGATTTATAAAATTTACTAAATAGATGTGCAAGTAAAAAAAAAAAAAGCATTGAAAGTATATTTTTAGAATGCAAATAGTTTTATTATTTTATTTTATTGGTAATTATTAAAAATACCCTGAGATAAGACATAATTACAGAAATACTCACGTGTTTTAGATTCTATTAACAATACCCAAAGGTTTTAAAAATTGTCACAAATGCTATTTCGTTAAAGAATCTTCCATTCAAGTTAACAAAGAAAGAGCAGTAAAATCATTATAGTGAAGCATCATAATTAAATTAAACAAAATGTCAAAATCAAAATGACAAGTGAATTTATAAGAGAATGACATGTGGCATTGTAACCAAACAACCCCTAATTTAAACAACCCTAATCTTGTTGTCAAACGTCCCTTATCCTTATAAATGAACAATGGTCTTGCCTAATGATACTAGCTTCTCAAAAAAAAAAAAAAAACAAAATAAATTTAAAGAGGAAAACAAAATGACCATCTCTCTATGAAGGAGACGAATGCTGTGAAGTAGACGAACATTGTAAATGACACAACTGGAGTGTAAATACATAAAAATCAATATACTGTGAGGTAAGTTTGTTGGCAAAAATGTAAATTTAAAAAGTGTTTTGTTTTTTTGGGTTTTGTTTGTCATGAGTATGGTTTGTAAGATGATAATGATATTTGTATTTTTTATTTTTTATTTTTGTTCTTCTACAAAAATGTATGTGGGTGATCAATGTTTATGATTAGTATTGTTCATTTTGCACTAGGGTTTTAAGATGATCACGATGATTTGTATGTATTTTTTATTTTTTCTTCTTTTACAAACATTAATGTGGGTAAAATTGTTGTTTTAAGAGATTAATTTTACAATAATGATGATGTGTATTAATTATTTTTTATTTTGTCTTCATTATTTATTATAATATCATCTGCATGTGTCTGTAAAATCACATGTATATGGCTATGGGTATGATATATTCAAATGAGGATTAATTTCTGGGGTTGCATATGGATATAATTTTTAATGTACATATGTAAAATTACATCTACCAAGGTTGATGATTGTTATGAATGTTTTTTACTTTGTATCATTAAGAGTTTGTTTTATTTTTTATTTTTAGAATGGTGTTATTTAGTTTGAATATATCTACTTTTTAGGACGAAGTTGACTATGGATAATGTAGAACTAGATGAGTTTAGCAAGGTGTGCTTGTTAAATGATGTCATGAAATATATGACAAATAGTATAGTCCACCCTAAAGAGAAATACAAAGTAAAAGCATTATTACCTTGGTCTAAAGGTATGTTACAAATAGAGGATGACATTGTCATAGAGCTAATGTTTGACCTATTTCCGTCTAGAGGAGTTACAAGCATTAATCTTACAATAGATGCAGTGCCATTAGATATAGCTCATATTCTATTCCTATAAGGTCTAGTCCATGCATTGATAGTCAACAAATGTGCACTCCCCAGTGTAGTCTCAACACTTAATCTTACCCAAGTATTCTTGAATATCTAGAAAATCACCCCCCCCCCTTCCCCCAATCTATTAATCCCACTCTGACTCAAAATCTCAACCAAAGTGAAAATTCAGTCTAATCTGAATTGTACACTCAAAACTTCCAACCCTCTCCCTCACTATGAATATCCTATTGGAATTGAAAATCCTATCTAAAATAAATTGCCCACCCAAAATGAAGTCCCTCCCCTTTTTGAACATCTCATATAAACTGAAAATCCCTCCCCTTTTGAAAATCCAATCCACAATAAAGTTTCCTCAACTAGAAATCTCACCCAAAATGAAGTTCCCTCAACTGGAAATCCTAACCAAACTAAAAATCCCCTCATTATGTCCCCTCAAACTACCTCAACCACTACCATAGTACATACACCATGAGGCAGATAAAGTCTTCTATTTCTCTGATACGAAAGACAATAGGGAAGGGTATATGAGAGGACTCGGTAATTATCCCATAATAGGTGTAGTTAATGATGGGGTGGAAGAGTATAAGTCTGATGATAAAGACCATGTGATTAGCTCATAAGAAGATAAGGATAAGGTATGCAGAATGTCTAAAAAAATTAAAGGTATGGGTAAAAAAAACTTAGAGAGTCAATTGCATTTGAAATTGGTCACTCATTTACAAGCATTGAACATTTTAGAGATGCACTTACAAAATGTATGTGTACCAAAGTTTCACACCCAAGAGAATTAAGAGTGAACTTGCAAGGGTAATTGTTAAGTGTGCTTATGAGGGTTGTCCTTAGAGGAAACATTTTAGTAAACAACAAGATGGAGTGTCCTTCATGCTTAAGAGTTACTACAGTACAAATGCATGTTTGAAATCCACCAAGACTATTAAAGCCAAATCACCGTGGCATGTAAAACAGTTTGAGAGTTAAGTGAAAGCAATGCCCGAGGTGAAGGCTTAAGTGCTTGAACAAGAATTGTTTCAGAAATATGAAGTCAATGTTAATAGGTAAAGAATATATAAAGCTAAGAAAATGGCCTTAGAAAATTTTAAAGATGATCACATTAGGTCTTCTGCTGATCTGCACATATGGTTATGAAAACTAACCATACTGTAGTTGCATTAATTCAATCAGAATTTCTACACAATGCAGATTATAGTGCCAATCCTAGATATCTACCCACAAACCCTATTTTCAAACGAATATTTTTAACCTTTTCAATACAAAAGAATAGGTTCTTGATTGGTTGTAGACCTTTTATAAGCTTAGATCGATGCTTCTGGAAAGAAAAGTGTGGTAGTATTATGCTGTCAATTGTGAGGCTGGATGCCAATAATGGTATATTTCTAATAGCAATAATTGTTTGTGATATTGAGTGTTCTAATAGTTGGTGTTTTTGTTTTTTAGACAAGTTATACCATTTGATTAGTTATGAAGAAAAAAGTGTAGTCACATTTATGAGTGACAAACAAAAGGGTTTTATTGAGGCTTTGTAAGCATACTGGCCAAACTCACATTCAAAGTGGTGTGTCAGGCATATATATGCCAATTTTAGAATTCAATGACCTGGTATGCACTTAAAGATCCTATTTTGGACTAGAGTAAGAGAAATTAATAAACACCAATTCAAAAACCACCTTGAGTCCATTAAAAAAATTAATCCTTATGCATATGATTGGCTTAGTAAACTGCCAGCTAACAAGTGGTCTAGACATGGATTTGATCCAAATGTTAAATGTGGTTATATAACAAATAACTTCATAGATGCTTTTAATAGTTAGTTGTTACAAGAGAGAAGAATGCTTATTCTGACCCTACTTGAGCACTATAAAAGGAAAGTGATGATAAGAATACAAGAGAGGTATGATTATGGACAATCTTGGCCAACAAATATTGCACTAATGGTAAGAAAAAAAGCTTGATAAATTTTTGAACATGGAAAATAGTTAAGGATTCTTGATGGCAAGAATGGATTTTTTTGAAATCTTTGATCCTAAGAGGGCTTTCTTAGTTGACATGAATACAACCACATGTGAGTGCTTTGCATGGAAATTAACTGGTTTACCAAGCAAACATGCAATAAGAGTGATACTGTATTCAATGAGTGACACAGCAATATATATAGACAAATTACTTTGTAAAAGTGCTTTTCTAAGTACTTATGAGGGAATAATTAGGCCAATTCTAGATAAATATGTATGGGATGATGTCAATTTACCCACATTGAATCCCCCACAAAACAGAAAATTTGTTGGAAGACCTAAAGTGGCCAAAAGAATAGAGCCCACTAATCCTGACAAGCACAAGAGATCTTTTGTTGTAACATGCGGAATATTTAGGAAATTTGGTCATAACTCAAGCATATGTGCACTGAAGGATAAAAATAATAACTCTATAAGTGTTTTGCTTGTAGATATTTTTTTATTGTTTGTTGGTTGGTACTACAATTTTAAATTGCAGGGGATTGGTTTTGGTGGGGAGAGTTCATCACAACACAAACCAATGAGGGGTGCAATCTAGTGTAAGTCATTATGGCCATATTTTTTTTTTTTTTATGGCAAGTGAAGTACCTTATCCCATGCACTTTTGCTTATATTACGGGTTCTGCCAAGTAGTGACCAAAGATCTATATTAGCTACTATGCAAAGAAGGCGATCAATATAGATTGATAAACTTCATTTCTGTGTATTTAACAATATTTTATTGGCTTTATTTCTAATTTAAATATATTATTAGCATTCTTAGGAAATAAAGGAAGATGGAAGCTTGGGAGGCCTAAAAAACAGCAGAGATAATGATGGTGCCTTATTTGATTTATAAGTTTTTTGACCTATTATTTTTTAGTACTTCAACTTTTTTTAACAATGATGATGTTGGTTTATAAGCTTAGAATGATGCTACAATTTTTTGTTATAATAGTCCTACTTTGGTCAAATTATTTTAGTGTAACATGTAATGGGATGTTGCTTTGGAAGCAAATTTATTTTTTGTAAGTTTAAGGCTGCTTTGGTTTATGAGTATTTTTTGCAAGACTAATATGCTGCTTTGGTTTATAATCTGATGCTATTTTGATAAGCATTTTTTTGTTAGAATGATGCTAGTTTGGTTTACAATCTTTAGTTTATAACCATTTTTTGTAACACTAATATTGCTATAGATTATAACTTGATGCCATCTTTGGTTTATAATCATTTTTGTAAGATGGAAACTGAGTTCATACATTGCTACATCTTTCATGTATTACAGTGTTTATGATCCATGTAATATTTTTTATTACATCTTATAGGATAACAAAACACACACTAATACAACCAACAAAAACAAAAAAAAAAATAATAATTTCTTCACCACACTTTTTGTTTTATCAATTTTTTTTACTCATGTCTACTCGTCCAGCAAGCACTTTGCAAATCTATCCATCTACATTTTGCATTACATCCACCAATGAAGAAATTTCAAAAACTTTAAAGAGCCAATACTTGAGGTCTTCTTCTTTTGGTTCCCAAAACCTATGAAAACTGCATCTTCTTATCTCACAGAAGAAGTATAGCTTATTAGGGTTGTTCTCTCACTTTGATATCCTAATGGTTACTCTTATTCCACATAAATATACCTTGTTTCTAAATTTATATCTCTCTCATTCACTTCACTCTAAATTTATATCTCTCTCATTCACTTCACTTAGATTTATAGGGCTTGACATGGATAATATGATGTTGAGGGTTATTATGATAGTTGGCTTAATATGCTTCAAACACTTACGAGATGTTTGAGCTTGTTGTAAAATAAAATCTTATAGTTGGATTGTTATCATTTACAAGTTGCTGTAAACAAAAAAATAATAACTTTTTTTAAAAAAAGTGTTGGGATTTGTGCTTACGTGTCATCCCATTATGTATGAATATTTGTTTAATATTTATACTAGTGTTATTATTTCAATAAATCGCTAATTGTATTTATATATGGTAAGATGCTTGTAACGTTTCAGACATTGTACGATCTGAAAGAGTTCAGATCTGGTCTAAATGAGTTTAGATCAGTTCTAAGAATTAGCAATGCTGAGAGTTATAAATGCTAAGAGTTGGCACTAATAAGAGTTACCAGGTTATAAGAGTCAGTAATATCTACATAGTTAGAGCCTTGTCTGAAATGGAACAAAGACCTAAGAATAAATTAGTAATGGCATAATTGCAAAAAGTTACAAATAGTGCTAAGAAATATCATTATGCAAATATATTCTCAAATATTATGTTCTTGATCTATCTTCACTGATGCAAGTCTGTCAGTGAATACCTTAATAAATATATAGATTAGTGTATGTCTATATCTGGATGGTCCAGATGGTTAGTCTTAGCAAACCACGAGTTTAGTGGAAGGTCGTATAGAGATACAAGTATTCAGTAAGGACTGAATACTGAACAGACTCACAAAGATCTCCAATAGTCATCCCATAAAGCCGTTAATGGAGGATATTTCAGGTTGAGTAGTATTCGTGGTCCTTTGACCTGAGTGCCACGGTGGGCTTGTGAGTGATTCACCATACTTTGGTTCCACACATGTCAGAAACTATTCATGGTCTTACCGCTAGGTGTCACTGGGTATAGTCTGATGCTCATAGAGTTCGATGTGCATAGATATGGGATCCATCAGCTCATTTGGGTGAGTATTATATCCTAATACTCTATAGATTGTATTTCAGAATGTCTTATGGCCATAAGCAATAATTTCCGGAAAAAGAGTTTAACCTTAGGGATAAATAATATTACAAAAGTGTTTGGGAATATTATTTATTGAAATACAATTCAAGAGATAAGCTTTCAATCGGGCATATGGAGATTTGACAGTGTTGATCTATATCTCTACTCTACTTGGATAAAAATGATTAAGGGATTATATGAATATGTTATAACGTCAACTTGTATGGTCTAACGCGCCGTTTTGTAATATCCGTAACGTGTGTGGGGGGCATCATTTATAGACATATGGAGGAGTTCTATATAACAATTCAGGCATAGACCTAGAGAGTCTCACAATATGAAGTGTACTCGTGCACTGGGGCAGTAGAATAGATTGAATAGTTCCATCCTAGAAATTTTAGCAAACCAAAAATATGTTTCGGGGTTCCTCAGGTTGTGCACTTGTTTAAACTTAAAAGTTAAGTATATTATTTAATTAGTTGACAAGAGTTATTAACTAATTAGATATTAACAAGTGGCATAATTTTAGTGTATGAATTGTTTTACCATGAATTCAACCATTTACCATGTTAGTAAAATCAAATAAAGTAAATATTAATTATTCAAATAGTTTTTGAATAATTAAATAAATGTTATTTAAATAAATAAAATATGATTTTATTTATTTGTTATTTTATTCCTAAATGGAAGACATACCTAATTTGAGAAACATAAACTAAATTTAGTGGAGCACTATTTTATAATTAATGGTTAAATTTATTAGACCATTAAATGGCCACCAAAAATTATTTTAGTAGTTGGCCACTTAATCTAATTTTGGTGGAGCACTTGTGAAGTGTTGTAAGCACTAAAAATAGTTAAGTTTCAAGTGTATTAACATGAGAGTGAATGAAAATTTGTGCAAGTGTTGAGAGGAAAAAGAAGAGTTGGTTTTGAGAGAGTTTTTCAAAGAACAAAAACTTGTGAGAAAAACTAGAGGAGAAAGAAAAATAAATCAATTATATTTTTCTTTCTAGTAATCAAAACCTTATTGCTATAGATTATACTGCTGCTATTCTAGCTTCACAATCCCACCGGATTGTTGTGAACTAGAATTGGACAATAGTACACTTCAAGGTGAGCTCAAAGTTGAAACAAGGATATCCGAAATTGAAAATCTTCATCAGAGGTCTTCAAAGGTATATTTTCTGTATTCTTAAGTTGTTAAGAAATGAATTACATGTGTATATGTTGATTACTTGATAAATCCGCTGTCAAATTCATGTATATAATGCATAATTTTAGTTTTTTAATATGTACACAATCACATGCATACACTCTGAAATACGTTAACAAGTGGTATCAGAGCATGTTTATTGTATTTCTGGGTTGTTGGAGTGTTATATGAAATGTTTAGAATGCCTGAAAATAATAAAAATTGCATTTTGAAGTGTTTAAAGTGTAGAAATATAGTTTCTGTCAAAGAACGTCGCGGCGTCAAGAACCTAACGCTGGGGCGTTCATGTAGTAATATGTACACCGCGGCTTTAAGAATCGAACGCAGGAGCGTTCAGAGCATAACGCGGGAGCGTTAGTAGTATAACACTGTGGCGTTGAGGTTCTTAACATAGGAAGATTGGAAACACAGAAAGCCGAGGCGTTCATGTGTTGAAAGTCGGGGCGTTTATATGTTTAACGCCGGGGCATTACTATTGATGAACGCAGGGGCATTCATGTGTTAAACGCCGAGGCGTTCATAAGTCAGAAACCCAGGACGCATTAGGTTGAAAATAAAAATAAAAAAGAGTACAAAATTTTTTTTTTGAGCATTATATTGTATAATGCTATAACATTCAACTTTTAATGCTAATCATTATGAATAATACACTCCAATTCAAAAATTTTGCATGTGAGATTTATTTAATATAATTATAATTGTTATATCATTGTATTAAATGTAATATATACTTGTTTATGCTTATTAATTACAACGAGAGCCCTATTAGGTGGGGTTTAGTTGTGATTGCATAAATAAATATTCTAATTATAAATTAGATTCGTATGAGATGCGAAAATTATTATGATCGTTATTGGTAATAATAATTATAATAATTAAATATTATAAATAATAAATAAATAAAAATCTCTTTAAATCAGATTAAATAATATAGTATTATGAGATAATATTATATCATGATCCTTCTTGTCAATACGGTATTAGGCGGTTCACTTTAGTCTTTTCCAATATTGCTATAGCATGAGGGATTGGTTGGGGTGATTCAGGTTATGTCGGTTAAACATAAGATGAGGCAAATATATGTGAACATATTGCCCAATATTGCTACAGCGTGAGGGCTATACTAGTAGCATATATTTGATGATTAACAAGTTAATCTGGAATACACTTATCCAATATTGCTATAGTGTGAGGATAAGGTGTATTTAGGATCAGTCGAAAAAGTTGTATGAAATGCAATTGACAAGAGTTGTCTACCTTTTGGGTTTACAAAGGCCAATATTCTACAGCGTGAGGCCAGAGTAAAATGCCAATAGGATCCACTTCTTACTATATAGTTTAAAGAATATAAAACTATCGTTTTCTCATTTGAGAGATTAAAGGGATTATGTAAAATAGTGGAAGGGCATTTTCTAGATTAAAAAATGTATAACTGTTATACCCATGATCTAAAACGTTATTTAATTAGCGATTGAAATATTCCGCTAACATCTTTTCTTTTGTGTTGTCAAGATCAAATGGCTTCAAGCAACTCACTAGTTCGTATCCTAGAAGCACACCAACTCAAAGGTGCAGAAATTTATACTGATTGGCTTATGAATCTCAAAATAGTTATAGATTCTGAGAAGCTTGGATATGTAATTGATCAGTGCCTGCCCCAAGCTATTTATGATGATGCTTCTCCAAAAGAAAAGGAGACATATCAGAAATGGTTGGATGACGAGTTAAAAGTCAAATTGTACATCCTTGGGTCTATGTCTACTGAGCTCTAAAGAGAGCATGTCCACATGGACAGTACTGGGAGTATCATGCTCTACCTGAAAGAGTTATTTAGTGACCGACCACAATTTGAGATATATAGGGTTGCCAAATCTCTCTTTCAAGCTAGACTACCCGAGGGCAGTCCAGTAAGTCCTCATGTCCTCAAGATGATATCATATATTGAGAGGTTGGAAACTATGGATTTCTTACTGAGCAATGGATTGGGGAATAGTTTGATTCTCCAGTCACTTTCAGGGTTATTTGCATAGTTCATTATGAGCTACAATATGCAAGGGTTGACTCATACTTATGCTGATCTGCATAACATGTTAAGAACAGCTCAAGAAGACATAAACAAATGGGGCACGGTCCTCTATGTTCAGGGTGCTTCATCATCTATCCGGAAGACTTTTAAGAAGTCCAAAGGGAAGAATAAACGGAAAGTAATGTATGCACCCAAAATGGGTCCTCAAAAGCAACACATGTCCAAGCCTCAACATAAGAATAAAGCAAAAGGAAAATGTTTCCATTACAATAAGGATGGGCATGGGAAGCGAAACTGCCCAAAATACATTGCCACAATTAAGAAGACACTATCCGGTATGTACTTGCCTATTATTGACATTTCCTTAGTATTTGATGCTAATACTGGTTGGGTATTAGATACTGCTTGTCCTTCTTATATCTGCAATGTGTTGTAGGATCTGAAGGAAGTTAGACTGTTACAGCCCGGAGAAGTACAGCTTCGTGTTGAAAATAGAGATTTCCTACAGGTTGAGGCTATTGGACGATTTAATTTACTTCTTTCATGTAATAAAATTATTGTGTTGAATAATTGTTATTATGTATCAAACATTATCTGGCAAATTATTTCTATTCCTGTGTTGGACAGTGAAGGATATCATATGTTTCTATGGAACAGTTCCTTATATTTGTATGATTTGGATAATGTTTTATTAGCTGAATGTCAGTTGATTAATGGGCATTATATATTGGATACAGTAGGAAATGTTATGAATGTACAGGTGAATGCTGATAATAAATCAGGAACTTTAAATGATGCAGAATTGTGGCATATGAGATTAGGTCACATAGGTGTGAGACGCCTAACCCGTCTAGTTAAGAATGGTCAGATACCTGATCTGACTATAGAGCCTTATCCAGTTTGTGAATCTTGTATTCAAGGGAAAATGACCAAAGCGAAATTTATTGATGTTGGACACCGTGCCACTGATTTATTGGAACTTATATATAGTGATATATGTGGTCCAATGAATCACATTACACTCGGTGGCTTTCGATACTTTGTAATCTTTATCGATGATCTATCACGATTTGGATACATGTTGCTTATAAAACACAAGTCAGAAACTTTTGAAAAGTTCAAAGAGTTTCGAATTGAAGTAGAGAAACAAATCGGAATGTATATCAAATACCTTCGATTAGATAGAGGCGGTGAATACATGAGCAATGAATTTTTGGATTATTTAAAAGAGAATGGGATTCTCGCTCAATATAGTCCTCCAGGTACTCCACAACATAATGGTGTTCGGAGAGGAGAAATCAAACTTTATTAGATATGGTTCGATCGATGATAAGCTTTACTAATCTCCTTGAATATCTATGGGGCTATGCTCTAGAAACTGCTGCTCATATATTGAACAGAGTTCCATCGAAAGTTATTTCTTCTACTCTTTATGAGATTTGGAATAAAAGAAAACCGAGTCTTAAGTATGTTAAGATTTAGGGTTGTCCTGCTTACATAAAAATTACGCAACAGGATAAACTTGCACCTAAATGATATAAGTATCGGTTCATTGGATATCCTAAGAATTCAATGGGATTCTAGTTCTATGATCCTGAGGAACGAAATGTGTTCATTACTCGAAATGCCACTTTTCTAAAGAAATAGTTTCTCTTAGATCGTGGACATTGTAGAAAGATTGAGTTAGATAAACTCAATCAAGATGTACATGAACCAACGATGGAACCTCGGGCTCAATCGAGCAAAATACCTTTAACACACCCTCCACGTAGATCAGAAAGGATATCAAGGCCACCTGAAAGGTATGGTTCAATACCTAAAGGTACTCTTGGTGTTTTCTTGATTGAAGAAAATGATCCTTTAACTTATAGAGAGGCGATGTTGGACATCAATTCGGGAAAATGGCAAGAGGCCATGAAATCTGAGATTGACTCAATGTATCAAAATCAAGTTTGAGACTTGGTTAAGCTTCCTAAAGGAATTGTTCCTATCGGATGTAAATGGATTTACAAGCAGAAGCGTGGGGCCAATGGAAAAGTAGAGACTTTCAAAGCCCGACTGGTGGCGAAAGGTTATACTCAACGATCTGGGATCGATTATGAGGAAACCTCCTCACCAGTAGCGATGCTTAAGTCGATTCGAATTTTACTGAAAATTGCTACATATTATGACTATGAAATTTGGCAAATGGATGTAAAAATGGCATTCTTAAATGGATATCTTGAAGAAGAAATCTATATGGAACAACCGGAAGGTTTTACATCTAGCCAAACTTCTGGTTTAGTATGAAAGTTAAAGAAGTCTATTTATGGACTTAAGCAAGCTTCTCGAAGTTGGAATCTTCGTTTTGATGAAGTAATCAGAGGGTCTGGTTTCATCAAGAACGAAGAAGAATCTTGTGTGTATAGAAAGAGCAGTGGGAGCATGGTAGTCTTTTTGGTTCTATATATGGATGACATACTTATTATCGGAAACGATATTGGTATGTTGCAATCAGTCAAAAGTTACCTAAGTAAGAATTTCTCCATGAAGGATTTGGGAGAGGCTTCCTATATACTAGGTATAAAACTTTATAGAGATAGAGCTAGGAGCCTTATAGGACTCTCTCAATCATCGTACATAGATAATGTCTTGGAAAGGTATAATTTCAGTAACTGTAAGACAGTTAATATACCTTTTAGACATGGCGTTCATCATTCGCGGAAGATGTGTCCTCAAAGTGAAGATGAAAAGGTTAGAATGTCTAACATACCATATGCATCAGCTGTAGGAAGCTTGATGTATGCCATGATGTGTACGAGACCTGACATCAGTACAGCCATAAATGTTACAAGCCGATATCAATTTGATCCAGACGAAGGTCATTGGATGGCTATAAAACATGTCCTCAAATACCTTAAAGGTACTAAGGACAAGTTTATGATATATGGAGAAAGTGACTTACAAGTGAGAGGATACACAGATTCAGACTTTCAGTCTGATCTAGATGATAGAAAGTCTACATCTATTCTCAATGGTGCTACAGTTAGTTGGAAGAGCAACAAACGGTCGTCCACAGCTGATTCCATAACAGAGGCAGAATATATTGCGGCCTCAGAAGCAGCAAAAGAAGCAGTGTGGATATGCAAATTTGTCGCTGAACTTAGAATAGTTTCAAGTGCAATAGATCCTATACCATTATTTTGCGACAACAACGGAGCCATAGCACAAGTTAAAGAGCCGAGAGCACACCAAAAGTCTAAGCATGTGGAAAAACAATACCATATCATTAGAGAAATCTTGGCTATAGGAGATGTAATAGTTTGTAGAGTATATTCTATAAATAATGTAGCGGACCCACTTACCAAAGCCTTAACTCCAAAAGTATTTGAAAGACATGTGGAGTCAATGGGCATTAGATACCATCGTGAATGGCACTAAAGCAAGCGAGAGTTGTTGAGCTTTGTGCTTACGTGCCATCCCATTATGTATGAATATTTGTTTAATATTTATACTAGTGTTATTATTTCAATAAATCGCTAATTATATTTATATACGGTAAGATACTTGTAACGTTTCATACATTGTACAATCTGAAAGAGTTCAGATTTGGTCTAAATGAGTTTAGATCAGTGCTAAGAATTAGTAATGCTGAGAGTTATAAATGCTAAGAGTTGGCACTGATAAGAGTTACCAAGTTATAATAGTCTGCAATATCTAAAGAGTTAGAGTCTTGTCTGAAATGGGATAAAGACATAAGAATATATTAGTAATGGCATAATTGCAAAGAGTTGCAAATAGTGCTAAGAAATGTCATTATGCAAATATATTCTCAAATATTATGTTCCTGATCTATCTTCATCGATGCAGGTTTGTCAGTGAATACCTTAATAAATATATAGATTAGTGTATGTCAATATCTGGATGGTCCAGATGGTTAGTCTTAGCAAACCATGAGTTTAGTGGAAGCTCGTATAGAGATACAGGTATACAGTAAGGACTAAATACTGAACAGACTCACAAAGATCTCTAATAGACATCCCATAAAGCCATCAATGAAAGATCTTTCGAGTTGAGTAGTATTCGTGTTCCTTTGACCTGAGTGCCATGGTGGGCTTGTGAGTGATCCACCATACTTTGGTTTCACACATGTCAGAAACCTTTCATGCTCTGACAGCTGGGTGTCACTGGGTATGGTCTGATGCTCATGGAGTTCAGTATACATAAATATGGGATCCATCAGCTCATTTGGGTAAGTATTATATCCTAATACTCTATAGATTGTATTTCAGAAAGTCTTATGGCCATAAGCAATAATTCCCGGGAAAAGAGTTTAACCCTAGGGATAAATAATATTACAAAAGTGTTTGAGAATATTATTTATTGAAATACAATTCAAGAGATAAGCTTTCAATCGAGCATATAGAGATTTGACGGTGTTGATCTATATCTCTGCTTTACTTGGATATAAATGATAGAGGGATTATATGAATATGTTATAACCTCAACTTGTAGGGTCTAACGCGCCGCTTTGTAATATCCGTAACGTGTGTGTGGTGCATCGTTTACGAACATATGGAGGAGTTCTATATGACAATTCGGGCGTAAACCTAGAGAGTCTCACAATATGAAGTGTACTCGTTGTACATTGGGGCAGCATAATGGATTGAATAGTTCCATCCTAGAAATTCCAGCAAACCGAAAATATGTTTCGGGGTTCCTCAAGTTATGCACTTGTTTAAACTTAAAAGTTAAGTATATTATTTAATTAGTTGACAAGAGTTATTAACTAATTAGATATTAACAAGTGGCATAATTTTAGTGTATGAATTGTTTTACCATGAATTCAACCATTTACCGTGTTAGTAAAATCAAATAAGGTAAATATTAATTATTCAAATAGTTTTTGAATAATTAAATAAATGTTATTTAAATAAATAAAATATGATTTTATTTATTTGTTATTTTATTCCTAAATGGAAGACATACCTAATTTGAGAAACATAAACTAAATTTAGTGGAGCACTATTTTATAATTAATGGTTAAATTTATTAGACCATTAAATGGCCACCAAAAATTATTTTAGTAGTTGGCCACTTAATCTAATTTTGGCGGAGCACTTGTGAAGTGTTGTAAGCACTAAAAATAGTTAAGTTTCAAGTGTATTAACATGAGAGTGAATGAAAATTTGTGCAAGTGTTGAGAGGAAAAAGAAGAGTTGGTTTTGAGAGAGTTTTTCAAAGAACAAAGACTTGTGAGAAAAACTAGAGGAGAAAGAAAAATAAATCAATTATATTTTTCTTTCTAGTAATCAAAACCTTATTGCTATAGATTATACTGCTGCTATTCTAGCTTCACAATCCCACCGGATTGTTGTGAACTAGAATTGGACAATAGTACACTTCAAGGTGAGCTCAAAGTTGAAACAAGGATATCCGAAATTGAAAATCTTCATCGGATGCTTCAAAGGTATATTTTCTGTATTCTTAAGTTGTTAAGAAATGAATTACATGTGTATATGTTGATTACTTGATAAATTCTGCTGCCAAATTCATGTATATGATGTATAATTTTAGTTTTTCAATATGTACACAATCACATACATACACCCTAAAATACGTTAACAAAAAGAAGAAGAAAGAAATGGTTTAGACTACTGCTTTGAAGAAAAGAACCTGCAAATAAAATGGCTAAATATTAGAACTCATCGATTGTAAATGAAATGGCCAAAATTTCATCTTATATAGACCTTATATGTGAACTCAACGTTCACATGAACAACAAATTTAAAAATTACAATAACAGCCTCCTGATTTAAAATCAACAATAAATACAAATTAGTGAGTTTTGTAATTTTCCAAGGGCAATTAAGTAAATTTGTCTTAGTATTTAATAATTAAATAAATATGAAAAAAGTGTAAATCTAGGAATAAAGAGAAAACATCTTGTGCAATCATTCTCAGGATATCTAGAAAAGGTAATTATTGTCAATCCATAATTTTATTTTTGCATTCAAGGATAATTTCAATATATCCTATAGATTAAGATTGAATCTGTTAACTTGAATAGAAGATTCTCTAACGGGAAGGCATTGGTGACAATTTTAAAAACCTTTGGGTATTGTTGATGGAATCTGAAACACGCGAATATTTTTGCAATTAGGCCTTACCATAGGAGTATTCCTAATAATATCCCTTTTTTTTTATTAATATGATAGTTATACAATATCAATCAACAATTAAGAAGTAAAAAGTTAACACTATTTGAATAACGGGAGTTACCAATTTGTGACATATCAATTGAGATATAAATTTTATATCTCAACTATGTAAATATGGGACTACTCTTTTATTGTTCATATGAGTATTGCTATACTTATATAGTTAAGATACAAAATTCACATCTTAACTAATGTGGTATATGATGCGTCCATTATTGATTAATATTATATATCTATCATACTAATAAGAAGTAAAAGGTTAACAACTATTCGATAAGTGATAATCACTAATTAGCAACACATCGAAGTGTAAATGTAATACCACTCTGATTTATAATAATAATGAAACTATTCAAAGGGGTTGATAATGATTGGCAATTAATAATTGACATTGATTTTTGTGATATTTTTTTCTTTTTTATTTTGATTCTTATAAAGCATATCTAATTAATTTAATAATAACTAAGAAGACATGATTTTCAATTTAAATATATATATGTGAAAAGAATTTTCTCACACATTTGCAATGTTAATTTATAATGTATGTGTTCGATATAAGTTCAATATTATTAGGGGAATTTTTTTATTCGTGTTCCCTTAGAACTTTGGCCCGAGCTCATTTCTTTAGAGGACTTAACATAGCCTACGAGTCTTAAGTCTAGGCATTTCAAAACTCTTTACTTGTGGTTCAAGGCCAGACTAATCACCCTATTTGTTATGAGCCTCAACCCATCACTATGGGAAGGTTCTGATAGTAAATAAAGGAATCCACTTAAGATCCTCAGTTTTGAAGTCCTCAACATCAACGGATACTTTTAAACAACTAGTATTGACCCATATAACCTTCCAAAGTTAATTGTGCCAGTCTTCACTGAGGATAAAAGACTCATTAGCACTTCTAAGGATCTTAAAGTTAGACCTCTATTTAATCCAATCTTTATAATTATGAGATTAACTAATCAACTCTATTCTCGAGAATCTTGAAGGTCACTCATCTTTGGCATAAATTGAATTCAAACAAGCTAGAGATAAGCCTAAATTAAGAAGGTGCAAAATTGCCCTAATCTTAAAGGAGCTTTCTAATGCATGCTTATAAAAATGAGGCTAAGATGCTAAATAAAGGGTTCTTTTTTCTTACATTCAAATATTCATATTTATTTTTAGAAACTTTCATCCAAGTTTCTCTTTGATGCTATAATAACACTTTCTCCAATAAAAAAAATACATAACACCCCTTAAACTTTATTTTTCCTTACTTTTCTTTCCTTGAACCTTCACTAACTTAGGAATTGAAGAATCATCGTTGAAAAATTCCAGCACGGCTTAATGTAACTTATGGTTACAAAAAGCTCGTAAAGCCTAATGATTATTTAAAATGGTCAATTAAGTCCAATCTATCAGGAGATCTAGTAGCTTTTCTCAAAGATTTATAAATTTAACTTGTTGGCCTACGAAAAAAATTAAAAAATTTAGGGTCAATAGTTTAGCATTGTCTGTAGAAACACAATAGAAAGATATAACGAGATAACTAATATTGGTAACCAATCCAAGGTCAACAAAATGACCATCCCATCCATGAACACTTAGAATCAACTATTGAGTGAGCCTTTTGACCAAAATAACTAGAATCAGTTGTTAAAAATACATAAAGACAATGCAGCATGCAAAGAAATGGGGATTCCAGCTTGGTGGGCTGAGTTAGAAGAAGAATTGAAGAAAAAAAAAAGTAAAAGAGAAAGGATTTGAAAGAGCTACTAGTGACAGTGCTAAAGAGAAATTGAAGATTGGAATAGAACATCGAGTTGTGAGATTTTGCTCATTAACAAGTTGGCTAGACTAATTCGAGAGAACTTCTCCCACCAATCGAAACTAATAAGCCTCTCACTCAACATACTCAATATTAGAAAGGTAAGGGGATATAAATGTTATCTGATGAGCCCGATCCTCAAGGGAAAGGTCTCACCGGGAACCTAGTAACCAAGCAACATATTCTCAAGTAAGAGACTTAAGGTGAGGTAGATAGAATTTGAAAATAGATAGGCTTGGTGATGACCTAAGTGAGCACGATGCTCGAAGGTCTTTAAATAACAAGAAAAAGCCTAGAGAATGTAGGGGACAAAGAAGTAAAGTTCCTAAAGTGCCTCTAAAGGAAAAAGTTTAAGAACTTAAGGAATAATTATATTAGATGTTGAAGGAATGGGAGAAGTGCAAGCCTCCGCCCTTGAAGATGACTAAAAATGAGAAGAAGTCTCCCCTTACTAATGTAAAAAGTTCAATGATTATATCCGAAAACATAAAGAATGAAGCTAAAAATATGACGTTGTGTAGATCATATGACTTATTTTGCTTGTAGTGCATAACCTATATGAATGAAAGTTTAAATGTTTATGCATAAAAATACCTTTAGTGACAAGACTCGACCCGAGACCCTCTACTATAGATCCCAGTGGCCCTGTCGGGCACCCCGACGGAAGTTCCTCCTAACCTAACTGGGTAAGTTAAGAAATTCCGTGAGGCGAACCCCTTTTTAATTCTTGTTACTACTAAAAAGATCTAGTAATATACATGTAAACGACATCTTAGTTATAAAAACAAATGGACAGAGTTTCCCCTGTTTTTCGAAAAATCCATATAAACCTGCAAAGAAATTTCACTTCTAATTCCAACACCTCTCAATTCTACCAATTCGGACCTCCGGTCCTTTTCAAATCAAATCCAATACAACTCAATTATTTCGTTAAATCACAAAATAAGCATAATCATAAAAAGTAAAAACGATCATCATAAACTGGAAATCTCTTCTTCTTGATTCAACACATACTTACAAATATACATGCCCACAACTATTATGCATAAAGTAAAGAATGCTATTAACACATTTACATGTACAAAAATTATCTTTGGATTCGGCCCATTACTCGGCGATAGGAGAATCAGCAGCTTGCGTTCCGAGACCTGCACCTAGGAAAGGGGTTTAAAACATAAAACATAAAACATAAAACGAGTGAGCTAAAGGAGCTCAGTGAGTGTAAATGAGAATTCAATTACAAGAATATTATACAAAGATAGCAATTTCTAAAGTACATGCAGAAATTATGCTTCTAAAACAGATGTAAAATTGTAAAACGGTTTCTAATATCATATGCTAATGAAATCTTGCCGAGCGGGTTTTATCTACATCTTTGGAAAACTATATTCAGAATCTGTATAACATAATAACTGCTGTGTGCATATAAATGCATAAATGCTATCGGTAAATTGAAAACTAGTAAAATTCTCGCTCGGCCATTTTCTTTCTAAATTGTACCAATGGTAACCCTAAAGCTCTATACCCACGCAACGACTCAACTAGCACCGCATACGTGAGTAGGTCACGGGGCACCTCAACTAGCAGCACCCACAGTGACATCTCAAGACATCTCACTGGCTACGCAGCGGAATCCTACATCGCATGCATATAGCGAGACAATATCCCGTACACATAGAACGACTCACATGACTCGACATCCCAACTTCCCGGAGTTAGTGACACACCCCCAAGACCTGCCCATGTGCACGGGATATACCGGCCGGGTCTAATACAATCATCACCACTATAATCTGAGGGTACCAATGGCCTTAAAACAAATACAGAAATTTTAAAACTGTTTCACAAATCGATCATATAAAAGCATGTCTATGAATATATCAAGATCATAAATCATGTTTATGCATCGAAAGCTCATAAAACATACATAGTCATTGTACGAAAACATAATAACCGAAAAGTAAAAGAAATGGCAGATTTCCACTCACAACCGCTCCGCGCTCAATTTCGCTCCCGATTCCTGATCCCGTTAACGCTCTCGGTTATCCTCACCTACGCGCCATAAATGACATTTAGAACCAAATCGAACACTAGAATCTCATTTAACTACTAAATGCCCTAATCGGCATACAAAGCCCGGATGTAAACTACTTCCCGATTTTAGTTACGGAGCCATAATCGAAACTAACTCACCATCCGGCGCCCTGAAAATTATTGAACACCTTATAATTTGATTGGACATACTTGCCCTTCACCTTTTCTACATGGACAATTATGTCTCATTTTCTTCATTTTTGGATTTTTTCATCAACCATATACATTCAATTCACAATATGCATCATTTACACACAACAATTCAATCAAAACACCACTCAATTCCTAACTTCCCTAAAGTGGAAGAATTTCACCCTAGGTTCCAACACATTCCTTTTCTCAATTTCTTGTTCCAATTACAACAAAATCATGCCAATTTCATTCTAAAGCCCTAATTACAATCAATTGAAATCTCTACAACAAAATCACCAAAAACCCTAATTCTCACCTTGCCAATTTATTCAAATTGATGACTCCTTCAAGCTCCAAACTAGAATTTAACACAATCTAAGCTAAGAATACACATAAGAATGTCAATTATAGCATTCTTGAAAGTTCACTTATCAAACTCATAAAACAATGCTTTTCTTACCTCTTTTTCTTGAATTTCCACTAATTGAGGCTTCAATTGAGCTTAGGGATTGGTTTGTAACCTTAATTTGGCTTGATTACACATGAAAAATCATGAAAAAAAAACTTGAATAGTCACTGTAGCAGCACCCCCTTTGAAGCTCGAATTTCTCTCTTTTTTTGGCTAAGTGTTGGTTTTGATCTCTCTTCAAATTTCTACACACTTCTAACATATATATAGTGCTCCCTCAATTTACCATTTTGCCCTTCAACTTACTTAAAACTTCTAATTTGCTATTAGTTAAAAACTAATTATGTAATTAGTTCATTTGTAACTATTTAGTTAGAATAGTTCAAAGAACTAACTAGAACTTCCAACTTGGCAATCCATGAGATTTCTTCTAATTGGTCAATTCTCTAATATATGGATTATGTTTCTCAACAAAGGCTTGTTCCATTCATAACCCTTAAATAGAAATTCATGTAGTAAATTATATACATATATATTAGCAGTGGGAGTTTACATCTAATTTTCACTTACCAAATCCTCTTTACTGCCAACAATCAAAACCCCATAACCATAACAACATTAATTTTGAATCTGATTTAATCCTCACTTAATTTAATTTTAGGTCAATTACATACCTTGACTCTACTGCTGCAGTTGGTGATAACTATGATCAAACAACTAATGCATATGAAAGTAATAAACCGGAAACAATCATTTAACAATGCCATATCAACAAAATTGAAGTCTTAATCTCAACAAAAGCTTAAGATTATGATAACTAAACAAAAGCCAATGATGAAGGTGTTAGGTTTTATTATTTCTTACGTGTATAATCACATATTTATAATAATTATATATTATGAATTATTTTTTATAAGAGTCAAATTAAGTGATTTATTTTAACTATTCTTTATTGGGCTCTAGAAACATCTATTATGTACATGCTTATTATATATAAAAATTTAATACTAATTAAATTATGATTCATGGGATAATGGTTTAACTTAGTATATAAAACTTTTTTTAAGGTTGTGATCCTCAAATCATATCATTATTTATAAAGTTCTTCTCTTTTTTTCTATCACATAAAGAGAATTTTATTGAGCAACACATAGATTTCATTATAAAAAGCCGCTAATCTTTATATTCAAGTTGCTATAGATTCTTCTAATATATTTTTCTTAATATTTATCTTCATAATTTAACATGATAGATATGAAATTATATTTTATGATTATCAATGTTGTTTATTATTATGTCTATAATTTAACATGTTTTTCTCAACCACCATTAAGAAAACCTAAGACTGATAATTATAAAGGCTAAATCATACTTGACATTATAAAGCTGCTTGTGAAGGCTAAAGACACTGCCAATATAAATAGAGAAAAGATTTCAATTTCTCTACGTACTACCACTGTTTTATATTCGTAATATACACCAAAGAATTTTTTTTATATATAAAACAGTTGTCTTAGGGGTTAGAGACACATGTAAGACACATGTAACGGATAGTAATCCAAAGAAATTAAATGCAGTTCATCTACATCCTGTCAGCCTCTATGTAAAACAAATAAATCAAATCAAGGGAAACATTCACAACATAATTTTTAAATCAAAAAATTTATTCCTAACAAAGCATAAAATAAATAAATCAAAGCAAATTCTCCCGATATTTGAAGCCAACGATCAATGCCCATCAGCGTTAAAATTTTAGCAAAAGATTAAATAAAAAATAATATATTAAATATTAAGAGGATAAAAATGAGTAAAGAAACGCGAGATCTCACTCCAAACTTTGAATCATTGACCGAAAGAAGAGATATCGATTTTCAGTTTTAAAAGTGTTTTAAGGCAAGAGAACACAAAACTTCCAGAAGTGTTGGTTGTGGTTTGTTGATTTTTGTTGGTTGTTGTCGCTGTAGTATTAGAAGTGTTGGCTGCAATTTGAGAGAAGAGATTTAGAATGACAGAAGAGAGAAGACAAGCTGTTTTTTTTTTTTTACTTTTGTTAATGTTTTTTTCATTAAACGACATCATATTGTTCAATCATTTGCAATGACTACAAATAGCCCCTTGATGAACACATGAAAATACATGTTGTTAAGAGATTCAATCACTATTTAATGTCACTAATTTTAGTGTTTTTTGTATTTTTAGTTTGAAATAAAGTGTTCTCCTTAAATTGTGATTAATGAATGTTATTTGGACAGGTTTAGGTAAACTGGACATAACTTTCAATGTAGAAATCGAAATGAAGAAATTCTTGAACCTGGTGCAACATGACTCAATCTTACACAAATTTGAAGAATAGTGGAAAAGTCAAATCCAACATATTATGGGCCAAAAATTGAGATACAACAGAATCGGACTACAACTCTTACCCAGCTTGACCCAATTCACGTATTTGGACCATATCTCACAAAATACGTACTCAATTGGTATAATTCTTGAAGCTGTGAATTGCTGACTTTACTATCAACAACTCGTATGTTTATGGTAAAGTCCAAATCAGCCGTTATCATAGACCAAATCGCATTGCAAGTGGGTAAAATGGTTGTTGGCCGAATTCTGATGTATCTTTGGAATTTTGCTCATATCGCATTGGATACTCATCCAATTTGCATGAAATCAGTGCCTATAGAAAGAAGAGGCAAAATTCTACAACTTTCATGTCGGCTGCAGAAGCTGAATTGATCATTTACATTATCAAAAATGTGCTGCAAATGGATACACAAGTTATTGGCTTAAAACTATTGAAGATTGATGTCATCCATGACATATGTCCATTCATTGCCTATATAAGGAGACCCTTAGGACATTTTTAAGAGAAAAATTTCTCTCTTCTTTTATTCTCATTAACATGTATTGTAATTTAGGCTAGAGTTCCTAGCAAGGCTAAGAGATGAACTTTTATGTGTAGTAAATCTACTTCCATGCTTTGATTCGGTGTCAAGAGCTATAAATGTTGTAAGTTTGGTTTTGATTAAACTCTTATCTATTTTATTTTCTATAATCCAGAGGTTGTAATTCTCATGTCTCATATATGTTCAGTCATGCTTTTCTTATGTGATTCATGTTGATTTATAATTGTTACTGGTTACATTGTTTTATATGTTAATATTTTACTGCAGTATTGTCAATTTGATATATTGTCGATATTGGATAACATGTAAGGGCAATAAATGTTTGATATTCAAGTTAATCTTTTACTGCAATATTGTCAAAATGATATATTGTCGATCTTAGATAACTTGTATAAATAACATGATGTGTGTTAATGCTTGCAAAGAGTTTAACTAAATCAAATACATGTGTTATCAAATGTGCTATATATTACATACCTTCCGATTGATTGTTTGGGATGTGAAACTTTCAGTTGAGTTATAAATATCGAATCAAAGTATAGAGTAGATTTATAAAGCATAATTGTGATTCTCAAAGCCTTGCTTAAATCATCATAAGACATTTTCCTCAATTCATAGACAATTCTATCTCATCCGTTTAAATCAATTAACCCTTTGTTACTGTTTTAATATTTTACTTCACTAACCTATTTTGCCAAGAGCTTCCTCGTGGGATCGACACCTCAATCTATACTGCGATAGCCGCGTTATATTTTGAGCGTAAACAAAAATTTGGCGCCGTTGCCGGGGAAGCACACTAAGCGAAAGTCGGTTGCGATTATAAATACTAAAGTGGTAACTTTGTATATTTTCTTTTCTTTGTAAACTCTTAGTTTATTTCCTTTGTTGTAATTTATTTATTATTCATGGTTGGTTCTACTACCTAATTTATTTTGTTTTCTTTAGTTAATTTGTTATATTTTATATTATCTTAATGGCTGGTTTTGCCGCCTAATTAGTTTATTTTCTTTTATCTATTTATTGCACTTTTTTTTAATGGCTGGTTTTACCGCCTAACTTTGTTCACTTTCTTTTATTTATTTATTGTACTTTATTTCTTTAGTTAATTTATTGTATTTTCTTTTTATTTTGTGGCTGGTTCTACCGCCTAACTTAGTTTCTTTATTTCGTATTGTACTCTATTTATTTATTGCACTTTTTTTTATTGTACTTTATTTTCATTTTCTTTTACGTATTTATTGCAATTTATTTTCTTTAGTTAATATGTTGTATTTTCTTTTTATGGCCGGTTCTACCGCCTAACCTTTTATTTATTTACTTATTGTATTTTCTTTTTATTATTTAATTATTGTACTTTTTCGTATTTTATAGTCTTTTGTTTAGTTATTGTATTTATATTTCATGGTTGGTCTTACCACCTAACTTATTTCTATTTCTTGTTGTGTTTATTCCACTTCTTAATTTTCCTTAAGCATTTCTTTCCTAAAAAAAAAAAAAAAAAAAATTAGGATGTATGCATCGACCTAGAGACAAACGAGGAAGATTTGTGAGAGAACTAGAACTAGAACTAGAACCACTCCCACAATTTGTAAGTGAAGAGAATTCACCTTCTAGTTCATCTTGTAATTCTAACACAATGAGCCAACACGAAGAAAACCCCGTTAGAACTCTAAAAGATTACTTGCATCCTACTCGCACAGCCACACCATCATGCATTATATTTCCACCTAACATACCACATTCGGATTTTAAACCTGGAATGATACAACTTCTTCCCACTTTTCATGGTCTAGATAGTGAAAATCCTTATGTACATGTTAGGGAATTTGAAGAGGTAATTGCCACCTTCCATAGCCAACCTGAAGCCATAGACACTGTTAGGCTTAAATTTTTCCCTTTTTCTTTGAAAGACAAAGCAAAGAGTTGGCTATACTCTTTGAGGCCGAGGTCTATAGGAACTTGGGCAGAAATGACCCAAGCATTTTTCAATAAATACTTCCCACAACACAAAACTAATGGCCTGAAAAGACAAATTTCTTCCTTCTCCCAAAAAGACAGTGAAACCTTATATCAAGCATGGGAAAGGTTTAAAGAGTTGCTAAATCTGTGCCCTCACCATGGGTATGAAAATTGGCGCTTGGTTAGTTATTTCTATGAGGGACTCACAATTAGAGAGCGCCAATTTGTTGAGATGATGTGTAATGGGGAGTTCCTTCACAAAGATCCTGAGGAAGCCATAGAATTCCTTAATGACTTAGCCGAAAAAGCCCATACATGGACTGGACCTAGCATTGCTGAAAGCACAAATAGGTCACGACCCAATGGAGTTTTCCATCTTAGGGAAGAGGATAACCTCAAAGCCCAATTAGAGGTCTTAACTAGGGAGTTAGAGGCTTTGAAATCCAAAGATAGAAGGGTCACCCACACGGTTGCTTGAGTTGAGTCACACGATGCCTGTTTTGTCTGTGGAGGAGCGGAACACTTAGCTCAGGATTGTCCCACGTATAGTGAGATGAGAGGGATATATGAGGAACAATGTAATGCCTTAGCGATGTACAAGAAGCCTTATTCGCCCTACTCTGAAACATATAATCCTAGCTGGAGAAACCACCCAAATTTCAGTTGGAAATCTGACCAACAAGCCAACAACCAATGGAAACAAGAACAACAAGCACCCAAGTCTTATGTTGCACCTCAATATAATGCACGACCAACTAGGAGTTCTTTAGAGGATACATTACAAGCATTTATGGAGGCACAAAGTAAGACTAATCAAAAATTTGAAACAATTCTTGCACAGGTGGTGGACGAAAACAAAGAAATCAAGAGTCAAATCACAAAATTGACCAGTGCCTTAACTGTACAAGAGCGAGGTAAGTTTTCATCTCAACCTCAATCCAATCCAAAAGGACAATTCATGGCACAAGCTTCTACTTCTGATGTTCAAAATCTCAAAGAAGTCAATGCCATTACTACTCGAAGTGGTAAGATTGTAAGTGAGCCTACTCCTGAAATTAACACATCTACGAGTAGTAAAGATGCCCCCTTTGAAAAAGAGGCCACAATGGAAAAAGAGCCCGAAAGTAAGTTTTCAATCCCAGTGCCTTTTCCTCAAGCTCTTCGACCGGTTGGAAAAAATTCAGAAATTCAAGGTGAGATTTTGGAACATTTGAAACAAGTTAAAATTAATCTTCCCTTGTTACATTTGATTAAGCAGGTTCCAACTTATGCCAAAGTCATCAAGGATTTATGCACTATCAAAAGAAAACACCATGTGAAGAAAACTGCATTTTTGGCAGAACAGGTAAGTGCAGTGATTGAACAAAAGACACCACCCAAGTATAAAGACCCAGGATGTCCCACAATCTCCTGCCAAATTGGGACACATGAGTTTGGTCAAGCTTTATTGGACTTAGGAGCAAGTGTAAATTTAATGCCTTATTCTATTTACTTGCAGTTAGGACTTGGTGAGATTAAACCAACATCTGTAGTCCTACAATTAGCTGACCGATCAATCAAGAAACCACGGGGAATAGTAGAAGATGTTTTGTTGCAAATTGACAAATTTTACTATCCTGTTGATTTTCTTGTTTTAGATACTCATTCTGTTGTTAACATGGAGTCAAAAATCCCTCTTATTTTGGGGAGACCTTTTCTAGCCACTGCTAATGCTCTTATTAATTGCAGAAATGGTCTAATGAAATTATCTTTTGGGAATATGACTCTTGAGGTGAACATTTTCAGCATTGGCAAATAACCACGAGAAGAAGACGAGTGCTATCATTCATATATGATAGACACACTTGTAGCGGAGGAAGCTTATAAAAATCATGGCTATGATTCTTCGAAAAACCTTCTCAATTTTGATTTTGAAGAATTGTATTATCCTGATGTAACAACTAATGTGTTTAGTATTTTTGACTCACAGGATAAACGGACTCGATTTTGGCAGCCACACTTTGAAGAGTTGCCACGAGAGAGGGAGAGACCAAAACCATCAAACCTCGAGACACCACAAGTTGAGCTTTCTCCACTGCCCAAAGGTTTAAAACACGCATTCTTGGGACCAGGTGATACCTTTCCTATCATCATTTCTTCTGAACTTAGTGCTGAACAAGAGAAAAAATTGATAAAATTGTTAAAAGAACATAAGTCTGCACTAGGTTGGACCATAGCTGATATTAAAGGTATTTCTCCATTGATATGCTCCCATAGAATTCATTTAGAGGAAGGTTCCCAACCTCGTAGAGACCCACAAAGAAGACTTAACCCAACAATGAAAGAAGTAGTCAAGAAAGAGGTCTTGAAACTATTAGATGCGGGTATAATCTACCCAATTTCTGATAGTCAATGGGTAAGTCCAACTCAAGTAGTTCCTAAGAAATCTGGTGTTACTGTTGTTGAAAATGAGAATGGGATACCTGTTCCAACTAGGGTAGTAAGTGGTTGGAGAATGTGTATTGATTATAGAAAGTTAAACACAGCCACTAGGAAAGACTATTTTCCATTGCCTTTTATCGACCAAATTTTAGAACGTGTAGCTGGACATCTTTTTTATTGCTTTCTTGATGGGTATTCATGGTATTACCATATTGAGATAGCTATAGAAGATCAAGAAAAAACTGCTTTTACATGCCCTTTTGGTACTTATGCTTTTCGTAGAATGCCATTTGGATTATGTAATGCACCAGCTACTTTCCAGCGTTGCATGTTGAGTATTTTCTCTGATATGGTTGAAAAATGCATGGAAGTCTTTATGGATGATTTGACTGTTTTTGGTAATTCTTTTGATTTATGCCTACTTAACTTGAAATCTGTTTTGAGTAGGTGTGAAGAAAAAGGACTTGTGCTAAATTGGGAGAAATGTCATTTCATGGTATCTTCAGGAATCGTTTTAGGGCACATTGTATCTAAAAGAGGGATAGAGGTTGACAAGGCAAAAATTGAATTAATCTCTAAATTACCTACACCTAAAACGGTAAAAGATGTCCGATCCTTTCTTGGACACGCTGGCTTTTACAGAAGGTTTATACAAAATTTTTCTGCCATATCTAGACCATTGTGTAACCTTTTGCTAAAAGATGCAGAATTTACATGGACACAAGAGTGTGAGGAGGCATTCCGAACACTCATTGCCAAACTCACCACCGCTCCTATCATGCAATCACCGGATTGGAACCTCCTATTTGAAATTATGTGTGATGCAAGTAATTATGCTGTAGGAGCAGTTCTTGGGCAACGGAGGGAGGGAAAACCCTTTGTTGTTTATTATGCTAATAGGACTTTGAATGATGCTCAAATGAATTACACTACTACTGAAAAAGAACTATTAGCTGTTGTTTTTGCCTTAGATAAATTTCGTTCTTATTTGATTGGTTCACCTATTGTTATTTTTACTGACCACGCAGCCCTTAAGTACCTTCTTTTTAAGAAGGATGCTAAAGCCCGTTTAATTAGGTGGATTCTTCTTTTGCAGGAATTTGATATAACCATCAAAGATAAGAAAGGCGTTGAAAATGTTGTTGCTGATCATCTATCCCGCCTTGAGTTCATTGACTCTACTGATTTGCCACCCATTCGAGACGATTTTCCAGATGAACATCTTTTTGCTATAAGCCAAATACCTTGGTATGCACATATCGTAAATTATTTGGTTTGTGGTGAACTTCCATCTGACTGGAGTGCACAAGATAAGCGTAAGTTCTTGGTTGAGGTACGTAACTTTTATTGGGATGATCCATATCTTTTCAAATACTGTCCTGACCAAATCATGAGACGTTGCATTCCTGAAAGTGAAGTTTCTAGTGCCTTAAATTTTTGCCATAGTGCTGCTTGCGGTGGCCATTTTTCTATGAAGAAGACAGCTGTGAAAATTTTACAGTGTGGTCTTTATTGGCCCACTTTGTTCAAAGACACTAATAATTTTTGTCGTTCCTGTGAAAGATGTCAAAAGTTAGGTGCTTTATCTCGAAGAAATATGATGCCTCTTAACCCTATTCTTGTTATCGAGATATTTGACTATTGGGGTATTGATTTTATGGGTCTATTTCCTTCATCTTTTGGCTATCTTTACATCCTTTTAGCTGTTGACTATGTATCAAAATGGGTGGAGGCTGTAGCTTGTCGTACTAATGATAATACAACTGTGGTAAAATTCTTAAAAGAAAATGTGTTATCTAGGTACAGTACGCCACGTGTCATCATTAGTGACCAAGGAACACATTTTTGTAATCGTTCTTTTGAAGCTTTGATGCGCAGGTATGGTGTTCTTCACAAAGTTTCCACTGCATACCATCCATAGACAAATGGACAAGCCGAGCTAGCAAATAGAGAGGTTAAACAGATTTTGGAAAAGACGGTTAACCCGAATCGTAAAGATTGGTCCCTACGCCTTTCTGATGCATTATGGGCATATCGTACTGCATACAAAACCATCTTAGGAATGTCCCCATACCGGCTTGTTTATGGGAAAGCTTGTCATTTACCTGTTGAGCTAGAACATAAAGCTTATTGGGCTGTCAAAGCCCTTAACTTTGATTTGAATGCTCCAGGTCTCCAGAGAAAGTTACAATTGTCAGAAATAGAAGAGCTACGAAATGACGCATATGACAACTCCAAAATTTACAAAGCTAAAATGAAAGTAGCTCATGATAAACAGATCTCAAGGAAACACTTTGAGCCAAATCAACGGGTCTATCTTTATGATTCTCGATTGCATTTACACCCTGGAAAGTTGAGATCTCGATGGACTGGTCCATTTATGGTAAGACATGTTTTTCCTAATGGTGCTGTTGAAATAGAAGACCCCACTGATGGATGGACTTTCAAAGTGAATGGACAGCGGCTAAAAAGCTACGTGGAAAAGGTAAACGACTCTATGTAACTAGGCGAGATCCCTCTTGTGGATCCTGTCTATCATGATTGATCAGGTTCAATCTATCTGTACCATATTTTATATTTTGTCTATATTTTATCTTTTGACTTTCTATTTTTTCTTTTATTTTCTTGCACATTTTATTTTACTTTATTTTCTTCTTTTTATTTTTTCTTCAGTGTGATTTTATTTCCCGGTCAAGTGGCGGATACGGTACTCCGTGACTATTAAAGTCGGTTTCTCAGTTCCCTAAAAACTGTCCCTCAAACTGTGCATTCATCTCTTTTCTTTCTTTCAAAATGGATCGCATTTTTGCCAACCTTAAAAAACGTTTTCCTTCATTTCCTCAAAATGCTCTACTTAAGATTTACAAAGCACGGTGTGAAAGACTAAGGCTATTGATGTTGGGTAATATCCCTGTGGACCTTCGTTGGTTAATTGAAGCCAAGGTTCGGTTGTCTGGTGAGTTTGAAAATGATTTTGTTTCTCATATGCCTGGTCTTGGAATAAGCTCTTATGCCAAAAGGCGACGAGCAAAAAGGTTACAAGTCTGTCATAAATGTGCTTGATGGAATTGTAATCGGAGTTGTCGTTCTTTAGGATTCGTATCTAGAAATCGAGAAGACAAAATTCAGTTCATTAAGGATGGACTGAGTAAGGAGTCTTTGGATGATATCCTATTGACTCTTGAGACGCATCCCTGTGGGCTCGTGCAACGTGAACTTCTCGATTTATGGAACAAATTCAAAAATGAACATCAACGGTATAGTCTCGGGAATCTGACTCTAAAAGACCCTGTTTGCCAATTTATAAGAAAATTGGATGGGAAGCCTATCCCTGACCCATAAAGGGCGTTTAAGCCGTTACTGGACGTAAAACCAGAGGAAGATGTGAGCCACAATCACAACTACTTGTAAATACATGTGTTTTAATTTCAACCTTTATTTTATGAATAGTAGGGCTACTCATGTAGATGTCTTAAATTCAAATCTTTTTGTTCAATAATGCATGCGGGTCATTATGTTTAAATTTTTGTGTTTTATTTTTAACTCTCTTTTGATAAACTGTCGGGTTACCATAATCATTGTTATCATTTGGCACTCTATAAATACAGCACCTCAGTTTCTTCATTTTCATATATTGAGATAAAGGTGAGAGTAGATATGGAGGAAACCCAAGTTCGACAATTTCAAAATATATGTGTATTTTGTGGATCTAGTCCTGGGGAGAGTAAAGTGTTCGTAGAAGCAGCAAACAATCTAGGAAAAACATTAGCTGTAAGAAAAATTCATTTGATTTATGGAGGAGGTAGCCTTGGGCTAATGGGGTGTATGTCAACAGCTGCACATTTAGGAGGAAGTCAAGTTTTAGGTATTATTCCTACAGCTTTGGCCGTGGGAAACCTGACCGGGAAAACAATAGGGGAAGAATTACAAGTCTCATCCATACATGAACGTATAGCCAGAATGCTTTGCAATGCAGACGCTTTTATTGCTTTACCAGGTGGTTTTGGTACCTTGGAAGAAATTTTTTAAATTGTCTCTTGGGCCCAACTGAATATCCACCGAAAACCCATAGGTTTGTTGAATATTAATAACTATTTTGATTGCTTACTTTGTTTTCTTGATCAAGCTGTGGAACAGAATTTTATTTCACATTCGGCGCAACAGATCCTGGTTTCTGCTACTGAGGCGGATGAATTGATTAATAAATTACAGGCAGTTACCTATGAACCTGACCCAGCAATAACTCGAATCGATTGGTCAGTGGGCCTTAACAAGCGAAAATTGGATCTGACACTCCGTTTGTAAATTTTTCTTTTTATTTATTTATTTATCAGTACCATCATTTTAGTTTATATTTGCTTAAGTGTCTCTCAGGTTTGTTTCTTTCAAATAACTGGCGTTTCAGGTAATGTCTCCTATACTTTATCTCTTTCTATTTAAACATTGAGGACAATGTTTCATCTGGTTTGGGGGGAGGATAGTAGACATACGTTGCATTTTGCAAAAAAATAAAAATAAAAAAATAAAAAAATTATGGTCCGACATTTGATTAAAATGGCAGAGTAAAGAGTTCATTCTTGAACTCTTGAGACGCATTCTAGGTCAAATTAGAATGGCAGAGTAAGGAGTTTTAGTACTAACTTTTGAAATGCATTTTAACTAACTTTTTGTTATTTTGTTTTATATTTCATGCATTGTCGTTTACTGCTTGTAGTCTTGGTAATTCTTGTATAAAGGAATTTGCTTTTTTTCCTAAGTATGATTTCAGAATTGTTTAGATTGAGTCACTGTTTCTATCTAGGTTACTAAAGAATGACTTCCAAAATATTTTTGAGCACAATGCTAAGCCTTGTGGTAAGATGGATGATTCAATTTATATAGCCAAGAGAATTCCCATGTTTAAGTATATATTTTTCTAATCTCGCATATCTTTTGTGAGTAAGTGGAAAGGTTGAGAAAACAGCTTATGAACCTTCATTGATCCTTTGAATTGGTTAATTTTTGTTTAGAATGATATTATTTGAATTAAGGGATAAGTTAGTTACATTTGTGCATAATATAATTTGGTGAGAAACCTTTATAATGCTTCCTTGTATTCTTCAAAAATACAAAAAAAAAAAAAATACACACAAAAGTACCAAAAACAAGAAAAAAAAAAAGAAGCAATTCAGTTTAATAAAGTCTTCATTCAATTTTAGAAGACAAATACCTTGTAAAACAGTTTTCTCACCAAGTTATAATTGTATTATTCTCACAAGCCAATTAAAGTTCTAAAGTTGGCGTATGATATGAATAATTGATTTTTAAACAAATAATTTTCCTATCTTCGGATCAATGTTAATTTATATGTCTGTCCTTAAAATTGACTTTTTCTTGAGTGCTTAACTGTTTTCCAACTCCATAAGAGAAGTCCTAACCCTTTAAACAGTCATACACCTGTGAGGATATGGAGTTGAGGTTTTTACTTGGAGAAATTCTCAAGGCTATATCTATTGTGGTTTGTGGTTAGATGGTTATGGCTTAGTTCACACACACACAAATTACGGAAGTTGTAATTGAAAAAACCATGATAGCAACAGTGATCTCGAACTAACGTTTTGATTGAAATGCTTAGGTAGTTTTGCATATTCTATTTACGCTTGAATTGCTAGAGACTAGCAATAAGCTGGTTGGGGGCTGTGATGAACACATGAAAATGCATGTTGTTAAGAGATTCAATCACCATTTAATGTCACTAATTTTAGTGTTTTCTGTATTTTTAGCTTGAAATAAAGTGTTCTCCTTAAATTGTGATTAATGAATGTTATTTGGACAGGTTTAGGTAAACTGGATATAACTCTCAATGTAGAAATCGAAATGAAGAAATTCTTGAACCTGGTGCAACATGACTCAATCTTACACAAATTTGAAGAATAGTGGAAAAGCCAAATCCAACATGTTATGGGCCAAAAATTGAGATACAACAGAATCGGACTACAACTCTTACCCAGCTTGACCCAATTCACGTATTTGGACCGTATCTCACAAAATACGTACTCAATTGGTATAATTCTTGAAGCTGTGAATTGCTGACTTTACTATCAACAACTCATATGTTTATGGTAAAGTCCAAATCAGCCGTTATCATGGACCAAATCGCATTGCAAGTGGGTAAAATGGTTGTTGGCCGAATTCTGATGTATCTTTGGAATTGTGCTCATATCTTATTGGATACTCATCCAATTTGCATGAAATCAGTGCCTATGGAAAGAAGAGTCAAAATTCTACAACTTTTATGTCGGCTGCAGAAGCTGAATTGATCATTTACATTATCAAAAATGTGCTGCAAATGGATACACAAGTTATTGGCTTAAAACTATTGAAGATTGATGTCATCCATGACATATGTCCATTCATTGCCTATATAAGGAGACCCTTAGGACGTTTTTAAGAGAAAAATTTCTCTCTTCTTTTATTCTCATTAACATGTATTGTAATTTAGGCTAGAGTTCCTAGCAAGGCTAAGAGATGAACTTTTATGTGTAGTAAATCTACTTCCATGCTTTGATTCGGTGTCAAGAGCTATAAATGTTGTAAGTTTGGTTTTGATTAAACTCTTATCTATTTTATTTTCTATAATCTAGAGGTTGTAATTCTCATGTCTCATATATGTTCAGTCATGCTTTTCTTATGTGATTCATGTTGATTTATAATTGTTACTGGTTACATTGTTTTATATGTTAATATTTTACTGCAGTATTGTCAATTTGATATATTGTCGATCTTGGATAACATGTAAGGGCAATAAATGTTTGATATTCAAGTTAATCTTTTACTGCAATATTGTCAAAATGATATATTGTCGATCTTAGATAACTTGTATAAATAACATGATGTGTGTTAATGCTTGCAAAGAGTTTAACTAAATCAAATACATGTGTTATCAAATGTGCTATATATTACATACCTTCCGATTGATTGTTTGGGATGTGAAACTTTTAGTTGAGTTATAAATATCGAATCAAAGTATAGAGTAGATTTATAAAGCATAATTGTGATTCTCAAAGCCTTGATTAAATCATCATAAGACATTTTCCTCAATTCATAGACAATTCTATCTCATCCGTTTAAATCAATTAACCCTTTGTTACTGCTTTAATATTTTACTTCACTAACCTATTTTGCCAAGAGCTTCCTCGTGGGATCGACACCTCAATCTATACTGCGATAGCCGCGTTATATTTTGAGCGTAAACACCCCTTTTTTGAGTGATAAAAAACCTTCACAGAGTATATAAAATTATACTTCTATAAAATCTTGTGATGTTAGTATGAATGTGGTGTTTGTTTGAATATGTTGGTGTATTGAAGAAACATTTAATTGTTTGAAATTTGTCATCTTAAACCTATTCTACCTTAGTAAATATTTAAATATATATATTTTCAATTTTCTGAGGTTGTCCATGTAGCCAAAACTTGTAAGTTTTGGCTAATAAAGCTTGTGCTCATTTTAATGGATGGAAAGAAAGAAAAAAATTTCAATAGCTAATAGAATTGAGCTTGTTCGTACAATTTTTCAGATTACTTTACTGTATAGTTTCAAAGTATATCTTTGGTCTAGTTCCCTTCTCAAACGATTGAATGGTTGGGCTCGAAATTTTATTATCTCAGGGGATCATTGCTCTCGTAAGATGAATTTAATGTCATGTAATAGACTTGGCATGTCAAAGAAAGGTGGAGTAGTGGGTCTTCGTAGACTGGACTTACTTAATAAAGCTTGACTACTTAAAACCCTTTCAGATATACACCAAGTGATTCTATCTACTCAAAGTTCTTAAGAAAATAGTATAATTTTTTAGATGCAAGTAAGCAATACCTCAATTCTTCTATTTAGAATAGCCTTAAATCTATTCTTTCATATTTTTATAAAGGGACAAAATAGATCATTGGTGATAAAAATTTTATTAATTTTTGATATGATAGATGGTTATATGACCTCAACCTTCCTATTGGTGGTTTACACTTAGAAGGAATGATAAAAGACACAATCAAGAAAGGTCAATGGAGGATTTCAGTTTCCCTTTATTTTGTTTTTCCTCATTTAAGGGAATAGGTCAATTATATCATTCTATCAATTAATGGTAAGGCTAATGGGTTGATTTAGATTTCTCATAGAGATGGAATTCTTTCATTAAAGAAGAGTTATAATTTCATCAACAGTTTCACAATAACTGACTCAACTTTATTATCTCTTTGGCATGATTTTTTTCTATCTAAAATCTATATATTCATGTGGTGTCTGCTTCAAAATCTTTTTCCTATTGATGAATTATTATGGACTCATGGTATTTTTGTTGTCCCAATTTGCTCCTTTTATTTGAGAGAGACTGAAATGGTGGACCATAAATTTGTATGCTGCCCTCTTGCTATGGAGCTTTGAAATTGGTTTGCTCATATATTTAAACAAAATCTTCATTCGATTTCAACTGTTATGAATTTATGAAAAGTGATTTTATCAAAAAAAAACTTAGTCCTTAACTTTTAAACTTATAGAGTTTATCGGCTGCTTATTTATTCTATTTAATTTGGAGAAGTCAAAATTAGCTTAGATTTGATAATCAAAGTTTCAATTCAGTTTGCATTAAGGTGAATTGTCTAACTCATATTCTTTACTTTGCTACTTTCTACCCTAAATTTATTTTTGGTGATGATATTTCTGTTGGAATTTGTGCTTATGTGTCATCTCATAATGTATAAATATATAGTGATAGTATTTATGCAATTATTATTTCTAATAAAATCGTTAATATTATTTATTATTAAATGGTAAGATGCTTATAACGTTTCAGACATTGTATGATCTGAAGGAGTTCAGATCTGGTCTAAAAGAGTTTAGACCAGGGCTAAGAGTTAGCAATGCTAATAGTTATAAACACTAAGAGTTAGTAAGTTTATAAGAGTTAGCAAAATGTAAGGAGTTAGAGCTTTGTCTGGAAGGGGACAATGACCTGAGAATATATTAGTAATGACATAGCTGCAATGAGTTGCAGATAGTGCTAAGAAATGTCATTATGCAAGTATATTCTTAAACATAATGTTCCTAATCTAATTTCATCGATTAGGTCTATCGGTAGAACCCATTAATATAGATTAGTGTATGTTTATATCTGGATGGTCCATATGGTTAGTCTTAGTAAACCATAAGCTTAGTAGGAAGCTCGTATAGAGATGCAGGTATTCAGTAAGGACTGGGTATTGAACAGACTCACGAAGACATCCAATAGACATCTCATAAAGTCGTTAATGGAAGATCTTATGAGTTGAGTAGTATTTGTGGTCCTTTGACCTGAGCGTCATGGTGGGCTTGTGAGTGATCCACCATGCTTTGGTTCCACACATGTCAGAAACCTTTCATGGTCTGACCGCTGGGTGTCGCTGGGTATGATCCGATGCTCATAGAGTTCGGTGTGCGTAGATATGGGATCCATCAGCTTATATGAATGGGTCGTATATCCTAATGCTCCGAGATTGTATTTCAAAAAGACTTGTGGCCGCAAGCATATACCTCGAAAAAGATATTCCGGAGGAACAAACAATATCACAAAAGTGTCTGTGGATATTGTTTAAATGAAATATAAATCTGGAGATAAGTTAATGGTTAAGCAAATAAGAGATTTGACGGTGATGATCTATATCTCTGCTCTTCAAGGATATAAATGATGGAAGAATTATACGAATATGTAATAACCTCAACTTGCATGATCTAACATGCTAATTTGTAATATCCGTAACGTGTGTGTGAGACATTGTTCACGGACGTATGGAGGAGCTCTATATGACAAATTAGGTGTGGACCTAGAGAGTCTCACAATATGAAGTGTACTCGTTGTGCACTAGGGTAGCGGATTGGATTAAATAGTTCGATCCAATAAATTTCAGCAAAAGAGAACGATTGTTTAGGAATCCCTCAGATTGTACATTTGTTAAGACTTAATTATTAAGTACATCACTTAATTAATTAACAAGGATTGTTAATTAATAGAATATTGATAAATGACAAAATTTGTTCCATGATTTGATTTTACCTTTTTACCATTTAACCATGGTAGTAAAAATTAGTAAGGTAAAAAGTAATTATTCAAAATTATTTTGAATAATTAAATCATATATTATTATTATATTATTAGATAATATTATAATATATATAGATCATGGCATTGTATTTTAATACAATGAGGGGTCTAGATGTTGGCCATTTAATTACCTATTATAATTAAAGTAATTATAATTGTTAGGTAAAGATTAATTTAGGTGGCCATTATTCTAGTGCTTGGTTTAATTAATTCTAAGTGGGAGACCAACAATAAAATTGGTAGAGCACTTCATTTTATTTATTTATTTTTAATCAAAGTGTTGAATGAACAAAATAAATTTTTGACAAAACAAATGAATTGAATTCACTCTTGCAAGGAGAAGATTTTGGCTAAGAAAGATGGAGAAAGAGAGAGAGACTTTTTTGGTCTCAATTTTCCTTTCAAGGAGTTGAAAGAATTCAAGGTGAAGTTATTTTGTAATTTTTTAGACTTTTACATGCTTAGAAAAAATTGTAAATTACAATAAAGAAAAATGATTCTTGTTGTGTTAGTAAGGAGTTATTAACAAGAACAAGAGAAAACTTTATCTTCTACTCCTCTTCCATGGATGGCTAAATAATGTTCATGTTTATAAAACAAAAATTGTATTCAAAAGAGTTTGAATACAAGTGCTGAAAATTCTAAACACTAAGCTACCATTCTTGCTCCTTAATCCCACCAAAAGTTATGGATTAGAATTGTTCAACATATACTTCAAGGTGAGCTCTTCACATGGATTATTGAAGGACTTGCAGAATTTGTAAAGCTACCTTCATTAGGTGAGTATTTTATATGATGTTTTTAGTACAATATTGTTCATCATATATATTTTGTATAATTGTTATACTTGTTCATATATGTGATACAATTTTTCATCAAGTTTATAAATTATATAATTGTTATACTTATACATATATGTGATATATGTTGAAATTGTTAAAAATGGTGTATTTTGTAACATGCTTCCGCTGCGCATATAGAAATTTTTGAAATTACGTATACACTAGGATTATCACACACTCGATAATACAACACCTAACAATTCCTATCTTAGATCATTTGGGTATTGGAACTAATTTGAGACGTGCTCCAAAAATTATTGTTCTTGTTTGGAATTCTCTTTCTCAATGGTTGATTAAGATCAACACAGATAGACTTTCAAAAGGTAACCTAGGTATGACTACTTATGGAGGAGTCTTCAAGGATGAGATAGGATCTGTTTTAGGAGGCTTCTCTTATTCCCTAGAAATTGAGACTGCCTATTATGCAAAAATAATGGGGGTCATCTTAACTTTGGAGATTGCTATTACTCACAGATGGCATAAGATAATTTTAGAGTTTGACTTTATTTTAGTCTCTATTAGCTATTAGTTAACCCAAAGATTCAAACACAAAACAAAGCAAACCAAGATCAATGTAAGAATATCACAATCAACACAGGTTTATAGTAGTTCAACCAAATTAGCCTACATCCACTTTAAGCTCCCCTAATAGAACTCCCTCTACACTATGAACAAAAGAAATACAAGGTTAAAGAAACCGTTACAATATAGCCCTCAAAATTCTCAAGCTTCTCTCACTTCTACCTAGAACCCACAGACCAAAACTAATGCAGTAGAAGAAGAAGAAGAAGAACAGTAATCAACCAAAATATTCGAGACAGAGTAAACGAAGAACTAATCCTTCTCCCCTAAAGGTTTTACATATATATATATATACATTACTGAAACGACAGCATATTCTTCTTCCTAAAAATGGCGTCATCTTAAATCTATAACATTAATTACTTAAAACGACATAGTGTTGACTGAAGGGCTGACAACTATCAAACAAACCCCCTCAACTCTTAACTATTCATTTATAAGACCACACTATATCAATTTCCACCTTGATCTCATAATGAACTCTAAGTGCAGACATCTTCCAAAAGGCTCATAGCTTATCTTTATCCAATGTTAGCCTCTGTCAATATGCAGCATCTTCATGCAGTAGCTGAATTTGCTAACCAGCAATGCTTTGGTTCCCATATCAACTGGATTATCCTCTGTGTGTATCTTTTCCAACTTGATTAATCCTTTAAACAGCATATGCCTTACAAAATGATACTTCACATCTATATGTATTGATCTTTCATGAAAAGCTGAATTTTTACTCAGGTGAATCAAACTTTGATTATCAGAATACACCACAGTAACTCCTTTCAGAAGTTTGATTTCTTTCAAGAGTCCTTGTAGCCATATTGCCTCATTTATTGCCTCAGTTGTGGCAATGTACTCAGCTTCTGTTGTGGATAAAGCCATAACATGCTGAACTTGATACTTTCAGCTAACACAACAGTTACAGACAGTGAAATAATATGCACTGGTTGATTTCGTTTTACCCCTCTCACCTGCAAAGTCAGTATCTACATATCCAGTTTGTTCAACATTATTGCACATGGATTTATTATATACTAATCTATAATCCAGAGTTCTATTTATATATCTCATCAACCACTTTACTGCAATCCAATGGTCTTTTCCTGGATTAGACATATACCTGCTGAGAACACTTATAGAATGTGTCAAGTCAGTTCTAGTGCACAACATTGAATATATAATACAACCAATGGCATTGTTATATAGAATTCTTGACATCTCAGACCTTTTTAGGTCTGATTTTTTACTCTATTCTGTTGATAACTTGAAATGGGTAGTAAGGGAAACTTTAACTGGTTTATCATTTTTCATTGAAAATTTTTTAATTACCTTTTCTATATATGATTTTTGATTAATGAACATTCTATTTTTATTTCTTTCTCTTTATATTTTCATACCTAATATTCTCCTTGCTTCACCTAAATCTTTCATGTCGAACTCATTTTTAAGTAGATGTTTTAATTTGTATATTTCTGACTTTGTATTACTGGCCAATAACATATCATCTACACGTAATAGTAAATAAATCTGGTCTTGACTTTCAACCGCTTTATGATATAAACAATTATCATAATTGCTTTTATTAAACCCAATTTTAGTAACAAAAGAGTCAAATCTTTTATACCACTGCCTAGGAGCCTATTTTAATCTATATAAGGATTTTTTTAATAGACAAACTAGATTTTCTTTACTGTTATTCTCATAACCTTTAAGTTGTTTCATGTAGATTGTTTCTTCTAAATGACCATGTAAAAATGCTGTCTTGACATCTAATTGTTCAAGTTTCCAATTAAACTGAGCTACCAATGCTAAGATAACCCTTATTGTTGTATACTTTATAACAGGTGAAAATATTTCATTGTAATCTATCCCTTCCCTTTGAGAGAACCCTTTAACTGCCAACCTACCTTTAAATCTCACATTATCTAAAGGAGTGTTACCTTCCTTTACCTTGAAGATCCATTTACAGTCAATTATTTTTTGATTCTTTGGTCTTGGTACTAATATCTAGGTATCATTATCTTTTAAGGATTTCATTTTTTCATTCATTGCTTCTTTCCATTGCATTGCGTATCTACTCTCCATTGCCTTAGCAAAGTTTTCAGGTTCTGTTTCTTGAATATCCTGTCCTAAAAGAAGAGCATATGTAATTAAATTATAACAATTAAATCTAAAAGGTATTTTTACCTGTCTTCTTTGTCTGTCCCTGGCTAGTTTGTAGTCTTGTGTAGTTGAATTGTCATCAGATTGTATTTCTTGTTCACTTTCTGATGATCCACTAGTAGAGTACTTAGTTTCTGGCTCCTGTTCTTGATTTTCAATTGAGTGTTCCACCTCAATCTGAACATTCTCAGTTTTGCTTGTGTTGTTAGAACTGATTTCTTTTCCTGCAATCACTTGTTTTATGCTCGAACAAGGAAAGTTGGTTTCATTAAAAATTACATCTCTACTTATTATGATTTTCACACCCTTAGACTCTTTATCCCAAAGTCTATAGCCTTTGACTCCTTCAGGGTATCTTAGAAGCACAAACTTAATAGACCTAGGCTCAAGTTTTCCCTCAAATTGACATGCATATGCAGCACATCTGAAAACCCTCAGATGTTTATAATTTGGTGATTTTTCAGTCCACATTTCTTCTGGGGTTTTATTATCTATGGCACTAGATGGTATTCTATTAATTAAGTAACACGTAGTATTAATAGCTTCCCTCCAAAAATTTTTTGATAGGCCTAAGCTTATCAACATACATCTTACTTTATTCAGCAATGTTCTATTTATTCTCTCGGCAACCCTATTTTCCTGAAGTGTGAATTTAATTGTTCTATGTCTTACTATACTATTGTTACTACAGAACTCATTAAATTCATTATTGTAGAATTCTAGTTCATTGTCCGTTCTTAATGTTTTAACCTTTTTATTGGACTGATTGTTTACTAAATTTTTTCATATTTTAAATTTAGTAAATGCTTCATTTTTATGTTTAAGAAGGTATATCCATAGTTTCCTAGACAAATCATCAACAATAGACAGGAAGTATCTACAACCCCCGTGAGTTTATATAGTTGTCCACAGATCAATATTTATATAATCTAGAGAAGACTTGGATCTAAATGAACTGGTTTTAAAACTAAATCTATGTTGCTTACCTAATATGCAACGTTCACAAAAAGCAACTTTATTTACTTGGTCTCCAGCAAGCATACCTTGTTTGCTTAATTCTATAAGACCCTGTTCACTTAGATGGCCTAGCCTTTTATGCCATAAATCTCCCTTTTCTAGGTCTAAGTTATATAATACCATCTAAGTTATATAGGCCTTTGTTTTTAAAACCCTTCATTTTAACCAATACTCTTCTAATGATTTTTAAGACACCATTTTCAGCTTTAAAAATATAACTTGATTCATCTAGAACTCCTAATGAGATTAGGTTTCTTTTGAGTTCTAGGATATGTCTCCATTACTTAGTGTTTTTATTATCCCATCATGCATTTTGATGGATATTAACCATATCCCAACTACCTTACAGGCTTAATCATTTTTCATTAAAACCTTACCCCCATCAATTGTATGATAATCATTAAACCATTCCTTTATTAGGCACATATGATATGTACACCCTGATTCTAATACCCAGGCTTTAGAATTATATTCTACTGACACAACAAAGGCTTCTGGGTTATCATAACTCTTACTAGCTATTGTTGTATCACCATTTTTAGAGTTGGTTTTATGAGACATTTCTTTTATTTTCTTTAATCTTTCATAGCAGTTTCATTTTAAATGTCCTTCTTGATTACAGTAATAACACCTCTTAGGCCCTCTTGACTTAGACCTAGACTTTCCTTGATTGAAACCTTTATAATCTTTCTTGTCTGTTCTTCCTCTTGCATAGTAACTTTCACCACTATTTTCTTTCCTTTCTGTTTTAAGTTCTTGTTCTTTTGTTCTTAAAGCCAACAAGCAATTGTCTAATGATACTTTATTGTAAATTTAACTTCTTTATATACAATAGGTAAAGAATTCAATAAAATCACAGCCTGGTTTTTAGAACTTATCTCTTCACTAGTATTAGCTAAATCAATACAGATTTTATTAAAATCATCTAAATTTTCTTCTAAGCCTTTGTTGGGGTTTATTTTAAAACCAAACAGTTTTTCTTTTAATAAAATCTTGCTAGACAATGATTTAGATATAAAGAGGTTTCGAAGTTTTACCCATAATCCAGATGCCGTCGTTTTGTCATTGACTTGTCTGAGCACATTATCTGCCAATTGAAGGATTATGGTGCTATATGCTATTTTGTTCATCTCCAATATCTAATCTTCAGTTGTTGTTTTTGGTAAATCCTTAGGATCAAGCAAAGACTTAGAGACTTTTTATTGAACCAGCAGTACTCGCACTTTTTTCTACCAAAGCCCAAAATCACCTTTGCCATCAAATATTTCCACCTCAAACCGAGTGGAACCCATCGATCTCAACCCTAATTTTTGTTTCCCCAAATCAATTTTGAAATCTTTAAAACCGTAAAATGTTTCCCCCAAATTGATTACTTTTGAAAACCCTAATTTTGTTTCTGATCTTCCAAACTTCTTGATTTGTTTTTATCCAAAAATTAGAAACCCTAATTTGTGAAGACTGATTTCCAAAGACCGAATCTTTAACCCAAGAAACCCTAATTGCACCTAGGGCTCTGATACCACTATTAGCTATCGGCTAACCAAAAGATTCAAACACAAAACAAAGCAAACCAAGATAAACACAAGAATATCACAATCAACACATGTTTATAGTGGTTCAGCCAAATTAGCCTACATCCACTTTGAGCTCCCCTAATGGAACTCTCTCTGCATTATGAACAAAAGAAATACAAGGTTGAAGAAGCCGTTACAATATAGCCCTCAAAATTCTCAAGCTTCTCTCACTTCTACCTAGAACCCACAGACCAAAGCTAATACAGCAGAAGAAGAAGAAGAATAGTAATCGACTAGAATATTTGAGAGAGAGTAAACGAAGACCTAATACACCTTCTCCCTAAAGCTTTTACATTTATAAATATATACATTACTGAAACGACAGCGTATTCTTCTTCCTAAAAATGGTGTCGTCTTAAACTTGTAACATTAATTACTTGAAACGACACAGTATTGACTTAAGGGCTGACAACTATCAAACAAATTCCCTCAACTCCTAACTGTTCATTTATAACACCACACTATATCGGTCTTCCATCTTATTTTTAAACCTACATTATGTCCTCCATGAAAACTTTACAATAGGTGGAAACGTTGTAAGGATTATTTTGATTTTTTGTAATTTAAATTTAAGCGTACATTTAGAGAGAACAATGCAGTGGCAGATAAATTGGCAATCTCGAGTTACAATTTCATGACTTCACATGGTGGTTACAGCTTCCTTCAGATATTAGTTCTATGCTCTTTAAGGATGCCAATGCAATGGCTAGCTATAGATTCCATTAGTATTACAATTTTAGATGAGGTTTTACCTTCATTTTTCTATTGGACTTTTTTGTATATTTTATGTGTTTTGCCAAGGGTAAGATATTTTAGCCATTCCTTCTTGAAATGTTTTTATTTCGTCTTTCATTAATAAATTTGTCAAGTTTGAAAAAAAAATATATTAGTGTTCAGGTGTTTTTGATTTGTACGTAGAAACAAATAATTTTTAAAAAGGAAATTTAAAAGCAAACAACTTGGAGGAATTTTAATATGCAATTAATATTTTGAATCCTAATCTTTTTCATTTTAATAGAAAGATTATTGTGTTCTATAATATTGTTTGGAAAAAATTATTGTTCTATAATATTAATAACTTCTATTCACTGAACTATATTCAAATCTTATAAACTAAGTGATTTCTAAGGTGAAATATACAATTCAGTGGATTTCATAATGCGACTTCAAATAAAATTTTGTGGTTAGAATAATATGAAGTAAAAGAAGTGTTTTACTTCAAATAATATGAAATATGTATATAGGCATATGCAATTTACCTAAGTAAATAATCCCGGTGGTAAAGCAGAAATATTTATCGAATCAATACATGTCAAGGAGATTAATTAGTTAACAGTCAAAATAAATTAATAACTTCTCCTTTCCGATGACTTTATTTATGATTAAAATCATACTGAATGGCAAAATATAAAAAGGAAATGTGTAGCACTCCAAATAAAAAATTTTGTGTTTGAAATAATATGAAGAAAATTATTAGTTACACTCTTACTGTAACATATCTGAGAAAAAAATGTTTGTTTTTTTTTTCTCCACAGATTTGTACGTATTCAATATAAAGTCAGAATAATACATAGCAATTCCGTCCTAACAAACTCAATAATTTAATAAATTTCTTTCTCCTCAAGATGCACTTCGTTTGGAAACCCGCACCTTCAAACCCTGTTCAATGTAAAGAGTAATAGAACGAGTTGGTGTTGGAGCAGGATTATGTTGAGGCACTTGCACATGAAAATTCCAAAGAAGAGCAGCAGCGACCATCTTCATTTGAAGGAAAGTGATGTCCTTACCTAAACAAGTTCTGGGTCAGGCGCTAAAAGTTGTGAATTGATACGATGGTAGGCGGATAATGCTTCCCTGCTCCGAGATCCACCTCTCAGGCTTGAACTCTAAGCAATCTTTGCCCCATATTTCTTCCATTCTTCCCACTGAGTAAAAGCAAAGCAATACCTTTGAATTTTTATTGACATGGTGACCACTTGGAAGCACGCCTTGATGAACTGCTGTTTTATGATTTATTGGCACTGGCGGATATAGCCTCAATGTTTCACACAAGGCTGCATGCAGATATACAAATCTGTTTGCCTCTTCTATACTGAAAATTCTTTTCTCCCTTTTCTTTTCTATCTCCATTTTCTCTTTCATCTCTTCCAGAATTTTATTTTCGACCCATGGGTGTGTAGCAACCAGCCAACAAAACCATGAAAGCCCTGCGCTTACAGTGTCTCTCCCAGCCACCAACAAATTTGTTGCCACGTCTCTTAGAAATTTGTCGGAGTTTTTGGTTGCACCCATTTTCCCATCCTGATCTCTCTCTTGCAGTTGTCCTTCTTCTAAGAGAAAAGCTGTTAATAAATCAAATGCCTCCTCCTGCGAATAGTTTTTTCTTGCACTCAATTCTTGGCGCTTCAGTGAGATGCGCTCGTATAGGAATTTATCATAAATTCCCCACGCTTCGGTGAACTTCTTCTCTTCTCCAGTTTGAAGCCATCTTTGCAGCTTCCAAAATCTTTCCGGAGAGATGTCTCTATGGAACACAGCTTCCTCCATCGCATCAAATGCTTTTACGTATGGAACTTCTGGAAATTCAAGAGAAAGGCAATTTGGATCAAACCCTATACCCAAGAGCCAATAAACATCAGATGTTAATCGCTTCAGTATATCTTGCATGTCCACCTCCATCTCTAGTTCTGAGACATGGTCTAGAACTGAGAATAGACCTTTCTGCAATTTTTGCCGCACAACATTCTGTATGTATTGCTCAAATTTTTTGTTTTTAAGCATAGAATGAATCGTTCTTCTCTGAACTTTCCATAAATCAAAGTCCACGTTGAAAATACCTTCACCTAGTACGTCGAAAATCTCCTGGACCGGTTTCCCCTTTGGGTAGTTGGCGAAGTTTTTGCTCAAAATGTGGTGAACATTCGTAGGATCGCTGGTGATTATAAAGTCCATGTTGAGGAACCATGGACCTTTGAACACAAATGTGCCTCCATTTTGTTTGAGAATGTGAGTGCCAAAATCAAGGATATGGGACAAGTTACAAAGAAACCCCGGCGCCATCCCAAGGATGGGCCAATTTGTCAAGGAAGTGCTTCTTCTTCGTCGCCAGAGGAAGAGAAGAAGGAAGGAGAGAAAGGCAAGGATTATTTCTGTGTAGGCAAGTACGAATGCCATTTTTGTTTTGTCAAGGTTTCTATCTGTAGGGTTACTCAGGCTGTTGTGTTGTGCAAGTACCACTCTTACCCCAGGCTTTTATAGCAAGGATACGGAATTTCTTATCCTCAGTTCCCAGAAGTTTCTTATAGTCAGTTGGTCTATGTTTAACGGCTTAATGCATAGTTTTTCTTTAAGCTTCTTTGACACGTACCATGTCTATTTTTCAGTCAACATCAATTCTTAATGCTTTTCTTTTACTTTTATTTTTAGTTTAATTTAAGGAGGAAAATATTTGAACTTTTAAATACGATATTAGCAGCAATAGTTACTACTAGCTATATTTATAACCACTAATTCAAAAGTACTGCTTTCTCACATTTTATTTTTTTATCACGACATGTTACGACTGCATAATATTATCAATGTATTTGGATCTGTACAGAAATCTTAATATGATGATTAAGATTTATTAATAAGTTATATTATATTGCAAGAAATATATATATATATATATATACATACTTTCTCAAATGTTGGCCAACTTTATTAGTAGAGTAAAAGAAAGCTTTACTTAAGGAGACCCCAAATATATTCACCAAATCCTTTTTTGTCCAAATTGATTAACAATCATTCCTTGTTAGATCTTCATAATAGATGCTAAACGTGAACAACGTTTCCATAGAAAAGGACAACGAGAATCTTAAGAACATAGTAAGTGAGAAATAATTTGGTCGTATTTAATTTTCTAATTTAGAACTCAGTGGCTCATACATGAACACTTATTCTGCATGAATGGTCAAGGCGACTTTTCTCAAAATTAATGGAGATGTTCCCTGAAGTTTCTTAGTCAAAGAGAATCCTAATTGCATGGGTTTATTATATAAGTTTTCGTGTTATGCATATAATTTCCAAATTTCACAGCATAATTTTAAAGATAATGGAATTACTATTTCTATTTCTACATATATATATATATATATCCAACTATCAACATTTAGTGGGTATGCTTAAGATTAAGACTAATCAACATGTTCAACAATGAATTCCGTATATGTGCAAAGTAATCATTTTCCAACTAAACAGTCAAAGTTCGACAACGGACTGGGTATGGGGACAGTGTTTGATCGGTGCAAAGGACAAAGTTGCTTGCGTTTTCGGTGCCGCAAAACCTGTAACCTTATCAGGATTAGCTTCTCTGGTTTTGATTCACCCTAGCTAGCTTTGAACACGCCACTCTAAAATCTTAATGCAAAACACAGCTGCCCATATTTTATTCAATTTTAGGCTGCCCACCATCCAGTTTTAAAACACAGCCGTATCCAATATGACTCCACCAACATGCATAACTTATTCCCTGCTAGAAATAGGCAAATATCTTTTTAATGATCCATTAAGAAATGAGTATGGCATTCCATATTTAATATTTGACCGAAGGGAAAATGTGTATCAATCTTTATTGTTATTTTGTTTTTTTCATCTTCGTTATCATTGAAAGGAAAATTTAGTCCATCTTTGGAATAGTCTCACATTGTGTACGCACCCAATTTGATTAATTATTTAGATAATAATTTATTTATTATACATTAAGGAATAATTTTTTTCTTGTTATTGATTCAACCAAATGGAATTTGTTTAAATGTCAAATAATAGATATTTTTCATATCATCCTTGACCACCATAGTAAGATGAAGACCACCATTAATACTACTTTATTATACACAAAAAATAACAAAAACCTCCCCTATATTCAAATAATAAATATATTAACTGATATACTGTACTATTATTGTTATATTTAAAACAATATGTAAATCAAATTTTATTTTATAACACATAATAATATTAAATTTAAATAAAATTGTAAGTACACTTAATATTCTATTTCTAATTCTAATTTTAATTTTAATTTCAATCTTACTAAATACTATAATTTTAATTTTAATTATGTTAACTACTATAATTTTGATTCTAACAATTTTAATTATGTTAATTATTATAATTTTGATTTCGACTCTAATATCAATATCAGTTATTGTAAATATTATAATTTCAATTCTAATTTTAATTACGTTATATATTATAATTTTAAATTTAATTAAATTTTAATTATATTAAATATTATAATTTTGATTCCAATAATTTCAATGTTAAATGTTATAATTACAATTCTAATTTTGATATCGATTATGTTAAATGTTATAATTCAAATTTTATTTTTAATTATGTTAAATGTTATAATTCAAATTCATAATTCAATTACGTTAAATATTATAATTACAATTCTAGCTTTAGTTTCAATTTTAATTACATTAAAAGTTATAATTCTAATTCTAATTTAAATTGCAATTATGTTAAATGTTATAATTCTAAATTTAATTTTAATTTCAATTATGTTAAACACTTTATATCCCAATTTTAATTACGTTAAATGTTATAATTCCTATTCAAAATCTAACTTCAATTACATTAAATATAATCATAATTATAATTTTAAATTTAATTTTACTGATGTTAAATGTTATAATTTCAATTCAAAATCAACTTCAATTACATTAAATGTTATAATTTCAATTTCAATTATGTTAAATATTATAATTCCAAATCTAATTTTAATTTCAATTGCATTATATATTATAATTCAAATTTCAATTCAAATTTTAACTTCAATTATGTTAAATATTATAATTCTCAATTTCAATTCCAATTTTCTTAAATGTTATAAATCCAAATCTAATTTTAATTTCAATTAAGTTAAATGTTATAATTTCAATTCAAATCTAAATTTTAATTATATTAAATATTATAATTTTAATTTCAATTTCCATTACGTATTACATTAAATATTATAATTTCAAAATCAAATCTAATTTCAATGTGAATTATGTTAAATGTTATAATTCTAATTTTAATTTTAATTTTAATTATGTTAAATGTTATAATTCTAATTCCTTATACAAATATTCAATTGAGTTAAATATTATAATTCTAATTTCAATATTAATTTCAATTACGTTAAATATTATAATTCTAAATCTAATTACAATTTGAATTATGTTAAATATTTTAATTTTAATTTTAATTTTAAATTCAATTTTAATTGTGTTAAATGTTAGAACTCCAATTCTAATTTTTATGACGTTAAATATTGTAATTCCAAATCTAAATTCAAATCTAATTAGTATTTCAAATGTTGTAATACTAATTCTAATTTCAGTTTTAATTTTAATTTCAATTATGTTAAATATTATAATTCCATATCTATTTTCAATTTTAATTACGTTAAATGTTATAATTCTAATTCTAATTTCAGTTTTATTTTAATTTCAATTACGTTAAATATTATAATTTCAATTAAAAATCTAATTCCAATTCTAATTACATTAATGTTATAATTTCAATTTCAATTTCAAGTTCAATTTCGATTTCAATTGTGTTAAATCATATAATTTCAATTTTAATTGCATTAAGTTATATAATTTTATTCCCAATTTAAATCTCAATTATGTTGAATGTTATAATTCCAATCCCAATTACATTAAATGTTAAAATTTCAATTCTAATTTAAATTCAACTCCAATTACATTAATTGTTATAATTTCAATTCCAATTTAAACTCAATTTCAATGACGTTAAATGTTATAATTTTAATTTTAAATTAAATTTTAATTACGTTAAATATTATAATTCCAATTCCAATTCTAAATTCAATTCAATTATGTTAAATGTTATATTTCTAATTTTAATTTTAAATTAACTTAAGTTAAATTTTATAACTCTAATTCTAATTTTAAATTAAATTTCAATTATGTAAATGTTATAATTGTAATTCCAATTCTAAATTAAATTTTAATTACGTTTAATATTATAATTATAATTCCAATTTAATTTTAATTGAGTTGAATTTTGTAATTTCAATTCTAGTTCCAATTTTAAATTCAATTTGAATTATGTTAATGTTATAATTCATTATTATTTTTATTTCACTTATGATAAATGTTATAATTCTAATTTTGCAATTCTATTTTACTTACACTAAATGTTATAATTCCAATTCCAATTTTAAATTAAATTTCAACTATGTCAAATGTTAAATTTTCAATTTTATTTTAAGTTAAATTTCAGTTACGTTAAATGTTATCATTCTAATTTCAATTTTAAATTATATTTCCCTTACATTAAATGCTATCATTCAAATTGTAATTTAAATTTAATTTCAATTACATTAAATATTATAATTCTAATTCTAATTTTAAATTCAATTAAAATTGCATTAATTTTTATAGTTCTAATTTCAATTTTAAATTCAATTTCAATTAGGTTAAATATTATAGTTCCAATTCAATTTTGATTTTACTTATGTGAAATATATATAATTCCACATCCAATTTTAATTACATTAAAATTTATAATTGTATTGTCAATTACATTAAATTTTATAATTTCGATTCCAATTTCAATTTTAATTTCAGTTACATTAAATTTCATAATTGTAATTCCAATTACATTACATTTTATAATTCTAATGCCAATTCCAATTCAATTTTTAATTACATTAATAATTATAACTCTATTTTCAATTCTATTAAATTTTATAATTTTAATTCTATTAAGTTTGTAATTCAAATTATAATTATATTAAATATTTTTTATTTTACCTTTTTAGAGTAACCATCGATGTCCATGGTTGTATATGACATACTTACTATTTTAATAATATATTATCTCTTATTCCTTCTTAAAAAAGAAAGATATTAAGCAGTATGATCAAGTTGAATTCACATTAGAGCAAAGAAATTTCATATATCTTTTGCATGCGGGATTAGTATTAAAGGCAAATCTTAAGATCGGATGGATCTCAAAACCTTGAAACAAAGATGAGAGAAAGTCAAGTGATTATAAATCAAGAAATTGAATGAAAATAGAGATGTCAAGGTTTGAGCACATGACCTTGACTTTGATACTGTATTAAAGAAAAACAACTTTATTTAAAATCTTAAACTATTAAGTGACTACTTTATATTAATAGTAATAACAAGTCTTAACAATGATTAAACAACTATCATAATCAAAGATGCAATATATATTTTTGTACAAGTAAAATGATGCTTTCATAAGAATAATATGACCCATAAAATCAATACTTTCCCAATTCGTAAATCAAACTAGATGGCTGTGGAAGTAGGAGAAAGCAAAAACTAGGATTCTATAGAAACAAATCGATTAAATTAATTATCTGCAATGGTGGGTATGTACTTCAAAGATGATGCTACACATCTTTGCTTGTTCGAAAGAAGGTGAAGCAAAATAAACTTACATGTTCTTTCCTTTGTCCCAGTATGGCGTGCCTAAAAGCAAAGATCCTGAAAACGCAAGAAGGATACGAGTGAAGTTGTATGATGGGTTTCTCTAATACGACAAGTCCTGTTTCCGTAGGCAAAATATGAATTGTCTCCAGCCATTTTGTGAAAAAGGGGTTGGAAATTTTAGATCCCTTGAACCAGGAGGTGGAGTACTCAACTGTCTTACAAGTTCTTTGTTATTCCTTAAAACAAAAAACAATAGAGTAGTCATTAATTACATATTTGAGTTCATAATGCTCTGGTTACAAATGCAACGTATAACCAAAAAAAAAAAGAAAAAGAAAGAAAAGAGTCATTAACGGTTGTCATAGAGTATACAATATTTATAATATTGCCACTTTGAGTTTTGGCGTCTCATAGTTTTATTTTTGGATTTCACCTAAAGAAAACTCAAATTAATTGAGAGGGGGCTATATTTTCCAAATTTTATTTTAAAAATTTTATTTTAAATTGATGTATTAAATAATTATTAAGTAGTAAAATATTGTAACTTCTAAAATTATCTATTAAATTATTTTATCATCCAATAATTATTTAATAAATCATTTAAAATTAAAATTTTGGGATAATATATTTGGGAACTGTAAGATTTTGACCCCTTGCTTTCAGCTCATCTATCTTAGCTTTGTTATCTATGCCTCAAATTTAAAATGTTAGATCTTTGGTGTTTTAGGTAACTTTCAAGTTATATTGATTAAGATGAGAAAGTGAACCTTTCAAGTGATAATGCATTATAACTCACTCATATAACGCAGAATCTCTGTAAATTTGGGCAAAATCTACTCCAAGTTCGACTTCTGAAGATGTAGAAGTGACCTCTAGCATCCATGTCGCTGGATTATCTTTGTTTGTATACTCTGGCACCTTGGAGACACCCTAATAATGCAATTTGTTAAGGGGAAATATGATTAAACAATGATTATCTGGTTGAAACAAAGGAGTATATTACATGCTGACCTCAAAATACTCAATAACTTTACTTGAATGTACTCCTAATGGTCCAGAGTAGATTACATGCCCACCTTTTTTCAAAAGAATCAACTGTAATGAAAATTGCAATTGTGGAGATTAATAACATCCAAACTTCCAGATTCGTGAAAACTTTTAGGCATGTCAACATTTTTAGAGCAATATTGGACTAAATAATCATTATACATCGGAGTGAATAACCATATATATATATATATATATAATTCTACTTTAACTGAAAATTATTAAGTGAGAGAGACTTGCATGTTTTTAAAATACACAAGTCAAATTATTTGTAATAATAATAGATAGTTAATTATTTGTATGAATGGTTCATCTATTTGTACAAAAAGTTTAACTATGTATACATAAATTGGAAGTCTTCAGTTTAAAACGTGTCGACATCGGCACTAAATAAAGAAATATTTCTCTTTTTCAACAGTCCAAATATATATATATATATATAACAAGATTGCACCCCATCGTCAATACTTCTTAAGGGGAACGATATTTCTGATTTAGGTGTTGAAATTATTCATCATTCATAGTTGTTCGGTTTAACCCAAACTTAATTTATCTTGTTAAAAGAGAATTTGTTAGAATATTTGGGTTGGTTTAAAATTTACCTCTAAATTGTTCAAGAATTGAGATCAATAATGCGAGAAATATAAAATGTGTATATTTCATTGTGAATATCAAATTGTACAATAGAGCTTTTATAAAGACTATAACTTATTACAAAATAGGAAAATAGTACTATACATAGAAAGAAGTAATTACATATTATAAAATGTAAGAATATTATATTATTAATATAATTAATATAGCAAATTAAAATATATTAATAATATAATATTAATGATAATATTACATTAATATCCCCCCTCAAATTCAAGACGATGGAGTTGAAGCAAGTTTGAGTTTGGAGACTAGAGTTTGCAAATGACCAAGAAGTGAAGATTTGGTGAAAATATTAGCAAGTTGATCTTAAGAAGAGATGAAGTGTAGAGTAACTGTTCCCTGAGAAACATGTTGCCGAATAAAGTGACAATCTGTTTCAATGTGCTTAGTTCGTTCATGAAAAACATAATTGTGAGCAATTTGAATAGCACTCTAATTGCTACAATAAATAGGTGTAGGACCAGTGTGAGAAATACACATATCTTCAAGAAGCCAGCAAAGCTAAACAATCTCTTGGGTAGTATCAGTAAGAACACGGTACTCAACTTCAATACTCGAGCAAGTAGTAGCTGTCTGTTTCTTACTTTTCCAGGAAAGAAGAGAATCACCCAAGAAAAGACAAAATCCAGTAGTTGATCGTCGATCCGTAGGATCACCCGCCTAATCCGCATCAGCATAAGCTCGTAACATGAGAGGAGAATGAGTCAAAAAATAGAGACTGTGAAAAAAGTGTACTTTTGAGATAACGTAGAATATAAAGAACTGCTGCATAATGAAATGTACGAGGAGCAGCCATAAACTGACTAACAACATGAACAGTATGAGCAATGTCTGGACGAGTAACTGTAAGGTAGACCAAACTACCAACTAACTGACGATAAAGGATAGCATCACTAAGAAGAGTACCATCAGAGGATTAGAGTTTAGCATTAGGCTCTAAAGGAGTGGAGGCAGTCTAATTGTCTGTCAACCCAGCTTTTGCAAGAAGATCGGATGCATATTTAGCCTGAGAGAGATAATACCCAGTAGAGTCGGATAGTACTTTAAGACTAAGGAAATAACTAAGGTTGCCAAGATCTTTCATCTCGAAATGTTGTTGAAGAAAGTCCTTGAGATTAGAGATACCAAAAAGATCATCACCCATGATAATCATATCATCAACATAAAGAAGTAGTAAAACACAACCATGATGTGTTTTGCGAATGAAAAGGGCGAAGTCATAGGGGCTGGACTGAAAATTATGTTGAGAAATGGTACTACTTAATTTTGTAAACCAGGCACGAAGGGCTTGTTTTAGGCCATACAAGGCTTGACGAAGCTTGCAGACTATGCCAAGTAGATGTGGATAACCAGGAGGAGGCTTCATATAGACTTCTTCGGAAAGATCACCATTAAGAAAAGAATTTTTCACATCTATCTGAAATAATGTCCAACCATTAGCTGCAACAATAGCTAATAAACTCCGAACAAAAGTAAGACGAGCAACAACGGCAAAGGTTTCTTCATAATCAATGCCATATTCCTAAGTAAATCCTTTGTAACAAGACGAGCTTTATATCGCTCAATGGATCCATCAGACTTGGTCTTAATCTTATATAGCCATTTACAACCAATAGCAGTTTTATTGAGTGGAAGAGGAAAACAATCCTAAGTGTGCGATTTCGCAAGAGCCTGTAATTCTTCTGTCATTACTTGCTGTCAAACAAGGTTAGCACTAACCTCAAAATAGGATTGGGGTTCATATAATGAAAGAGTTATGGAAAAACAGTAATAGTCACAAAGTTTAACAGGAAGTTCTCTTACTCGAGAATAACGACGAAGAGAGGGTGTAGAAGAGGCCTCAGAGATGTCGAAAGCATATCTTTCAAACAAGATGTGAGGCTCAGAAGTAGGCATTATATCAATAGGATCACCTATATGAAACTCAGATGAAGTATCAGGAAACAAGTTAATAGTATTGTTAGTGAAAAATTGAAAAGCTGATAGAGACACTGAGTGAAAGTTTGACACGGAGGAGAACATTCTATATTCAAGAAATATAACATGACGAGAGATGTGAAGACGTTTAGAGATGGGATCCCAACACCTATAACCTTTATATTCTATCCCGTATACCAAAAAGTAACACAGTCGTGTGCGTGGTTCAAGTTTTGTATATTCATGTTTTTGAAGTAGAACAAAACAAACACAACCAAAAGCTTTAAGGAGATTATAATTAGGAGGGATTCCATATAAACGTTCATATGGTGACTTGTTCTCGATAATAGGAGAAAGAACACGATTGATTGTATAGACAGCAGTTAAAGCAGCTTTACCTCATAATTGTTCAAGACAAGAAGCAGAGATGAAAATAGCACGAACTGTATCGAGAATATGTCTGTGTTTTCGTTTGGGTCTCCCATTCTACTGAGACGTACCAGGACAAGATCTCTGACAAATAGTACCATGTTCCTGTAAAAGATTTAAAAAATCAGAATCTCTATATCTGTGCGAAAGATTTTAATAGAATAAGAAAATTGTGTTTTAATTATTTGAGCTAAATCATGATAAAATTTGGTAAGTTATGATCTCTATTTCATAAGAAACAATCATGTATGTCGAGAATAATCATTAACAAAAATAATAAAATATCGAGATTCACCTATAGTAACATTAGGAGATGGCCCCCAAATATCAGAGTGGATAAGATTAAAAGGAGCATGCGAAACAGAAGTACTATTATTAAAAGGCAAAGCTGGTTGTTTTGCTAAAGGACAAATCAAAATATCATCTTTATTATCAGAAACATTTCCTAAACAACCACTGGATACTAAAGAACGAATACAACTTATTGAAGCATGACCCAAACGAGAATGCCAGAGATGTAGTAATGATACTGAGGAAATAGATGCAGCGGACGACGGGGTGAAGATGGAAAATGTAAAGAGATGAGCTCATATAGACGACCTACTTAACGGCCTGTCCCAAGTGTCCGACCTGTCTTCAGATCCCGCATATAACACCCAAAGATAGTAAATAAAATGTTAAGACCAAGTTCACAAATTTGACTAACAAATAAAAGATTTAATGTGAGCTTAGGTATAAAAAAAGTATCAGATAAGGAAAGACTAGAGCATGACACCTGACCAATATGACTAACATTCATGAAAGAGCCATTGGCAGTTTAAATAGAAGGTTAATAGGAAGCAGAGGATTTTGAAGAGAAAATAGTGGAATTAGAAGTCATATGATTGTAACATGCAGAATCAAAATACCAAGAGTTACCTGAAAGAACAGAAGAAGCAGTAATGAAAGAGTTACTAGAGTTTGATAGAAGTTGACGAAGTAAAGATTCAAGATCACTAGTTAGGTTGGAAGAAGAGTTGGCAGTATCTGGGGCAGCAGTAGCAGCAGAGAATGATCGAAGCCTTGTAGAAGTAGCACCCTGAGGTTGTTTGCTTTTAGGACAATCTCTTTCAAAATGACCTGGTCCAATTTTTTATCATTTTCTGCATTTACGTGTTAGACAATTGAGAACTAAATGTCCAGATAAGTGGCAATAATTACACGTCTTATATTGAGTGGAGCTGTCAGATTTGTGTTGCGGGGTGGCAAGTACTATATCTGTACGAACTTGCTGAAGAGTAGCAAACCTTGTTTCTTCAGAGATGAGATCAGCAATGGCGTGATCCAAAGTAGGCAAGGGCCTCCGATGAAGTAAAGAGGCACGAGTGGATTCAAATTTATCTTGCAGAGCCATGAGAAATTGAACCAAATGTTGATGATCTCAATAGATAATAAAGGCTTGAGCATCATCGTTGTTCTTCTAAATTAGTTCTAAAAGAGCTAATTGATCCCAAATAAACTGTATCTGAGAATGAAAATCAGCAATGGATTGCCCTGGTTCTTGTCGCAGATGATGCAACTTTTGTAGGAGTTGATATTGTGAGAGGGATCTGTGGCGATGTAGCGACGTGCAAGAAAATCTCAAAGTGATTTTGCAGTATCAAATTGACCATAATGAAGACTGATGAATTGGGTGGATGTATTACGAAACCATGTAATAATCTGATGATTTTTACTATCTAAATCATCTAGTCTGTCGATGAAAGCCTCCGGACTCTCATTATCCTACTGTTAGGGTAGAATAAAGTCACTAGCAATATAGCACCTAAGTCTCTTGCCTTTAAGAAAGCTCCAATAGCTTGTGCCCATAAAACATAATTGTGTCCGTCAAGGATAATGTGAATAGGCTGAGAAACATCAGATTTATCCATTGAAAAAATAATTTCCCTCTTCAATTTTTAATAATTATAATTTGACCCTAATATGTTTTATGATTGTAAATTAACCTCTAAACTTTCTTAAAATTTGCAAAATGACCCTAGAGAATATAATAATTACAAATCAGCCCCTAAACTTTCCAAAAATTACAAAATGACCTTAAAAATTATGATAATTGTAAAATAGCCCTGAAAATATTAAAAATACCCTAACAGAATAGAAAATTACGATCTGACATTGAAATATTGAAAATTTACAAACAAGCCCTTAACTGGAAAGAGAAACGTTCGGTGGCACGTGCGAACTGATCCGACCTCTGATTGACGTACGATCGGCAGAATTTGAACTACCAGTGACTGAGGATGCTTTTGGCCATAGACGTGTCGGTCACGTCGTCGTATAGCAGCCGGGATCTGAAGTGAAAGAGGCCGGCGGTAGTGGCGTTTCAGCGACGCATGCAGCGGTGTCTATTCTCCGATTGGCCTGTCGTCAACGGTGTTGAAACTATGGGCCCTCACCCCTATACTAGCAGGGTGGGGTCCACCCCTACTCGGTGGGCCCACTCAAAGGAATATCGGAGTCCCCCCTCCTTTCTTTCGCCTTTCCGAGGCTCGAACCCAGGACCATATGAGGTTATAAGACCACTGGAGAGCACCTCTGGTACCACTTGAGCTGGTAAATTGTAATATCCAATCCTTATTAGTAGTATTGGCGCCTAGATTTCGGTATAGAACAAATAAAACACCGTAGGGTTACTCGATTTTAACTCTATTACAAATATTCCCTTTATAGTGTACGTGAGAGATATTAGACCTAATTTGGTAATTTCACACTCGATCGGTGCGCCGGACGACCCTAGAATATTTTTAGAATTTTTCTCTATTGGCTTGGAAAAGAAAATTCTAATTTACTACATGAATTTCTATTTAAGGGTTATGTATGGAACAAGCCTTTGTTGAGAAACATAATCCATATATTAGAGAATGGACCAATTAGAAGAAATCTCATGGATTGCCAAGTTGGAAGTTCTAGTTAGTTCTTTGAACTATTCTAGCTAAATAGTTACAAATGAACTAATTACATAATTAGTTTTTAACTAATGGAAATAGAAGTTTTAAGTAAGTTGAAGGGCAAAATGGTAAATTAAGGGAGCACTATATATATGTTAGAAGTGTGTAGAAATTTGAAGAGAAATCAATACCAACACTTAGCCAAAAAAAGAGAGAAATTCGAGCTTCAAAGGGGGGTGCTGCTACAGTGACTATTCAAGTTTTTTTTTTCATGATTTTTCATGTGTAATCAAGCCAAATTAAGGTTACAAACTAATCCCTAAGCTCAATTGAAGTCTCTATTAGTGAAAATTCAAAAAAAGAGGTAAGAAAAGCATCTTTTATGAGTTTGATAAGTGAGAATTCAAGAATGTGTTAATTGATGTTCTTATGTGTATTCTTGGCTTAGATTGAGTTGAATTCTAGTATGGAGCTTGAAGGAGTCATCAATTTGAAGAAATTGGCAAGGTGAGAATTAGGGTTTTTGGTGATTTTGTTGTAGAGATTTCAATTGGTTGTAATTAGGGCTTTAGAATGAAATTGGCATGATTTTGTTGTAATTGGAACAAGAAATTGAGAAAAGGAATGTGTTGGAACCTAGGGTGAAATTCTGCCACTTTAGGAAAGTTAGGAATTGAGTGGTGTTTTGATTGAATTGTTGTGTGTAAATGATGCATATTGTGAATTGAATGTATATGGTTGATGAAAAAACCCAAAAATGAAGAAAATGGGACATAATTGTCCATGTTGGAAAGGTGAAGGGCAAGTATGTCCAATCAAATTATAAGGTGTTCAATAATTTTCAGGGCGCCGGATGGTGAGTTAGTTTCGATTATGGCTCCGTAACTAAAATCGGTAAGTAGTTTACATCCGGGCTTTGTATGCCGATTAGGGCATTTAGTAGTTAAATGAGATTCTAGTGTTCGATTTGGTTCTAAATGTCATTTATGGCACGTAGGTGAGGATAACCGAGAGCGTTAACGGGAGCAGGAATCGGGAGCGAAATTGAGCGCGAAACGGTTGAGTGAAAATCTGCCATTTCTTTTACTTTTTGGTTATTATATTTTCGCACAATGACTATGTATGTTTTATGAGCTTTCGATGCATAAACATGATTTATGATCTTGATATATTCATAGACATGCTTTTACATGATCGATTTGTGAAACAGTTTTAAAATTCTGCATTGTTTTAAGGCCATTGGTACCCTTAGATTATAGTGGTGATGATTGTATTAGACCCGGCCGGTATATCCTGTGCACATGGGTAGGTCTTGGGGGTGTGTCACTAACTCCGGGAAGTCGGGATGTCGAGTCATGTGAGTCGCCTTATGTGTACGGGATATTGTCTCGCTATATACATGCGATGTAGGATTCCGCTGCATAGCCAGTGAGATGTCTTGAGATGTCACGGTGGGTGTTGCTAGTTGAGGTGTCCCGTGACCTATTCACGTATGCGGTGCTAGTTGAGTCGCTGTATGGGTATAGAGCTTTAGGGTTACCGTTGGTACAGTTTAGAAAGAAAATAGTCGAGCGAGGATTTTACTAGTTTTCGATTTACCGATGGCATTTATGCATTTATATGCACACAACAGTTATTATGTTATGTAGATTCTGAATATAGTTTTCCAAAGATGTAGATAAAACCGCTCGGCAAGATTTCATTAGCATATGATATTAGAAATCATTTTACAGTTTTACATCCGTTTTAGAAGCATAATTTCTGCATATACTTTAGAAATTGCTATCTTTATATAATATTCTTGTAATTGAATTCTCATTTACACTCACTGAGCTCCTTCAGCTCACTCGTTTTATGTTTTAAACCCCTTTCCCAGGTGCAGGTCTCGGAACGCAAGCTGCTGATTCTCCTATCGCCGAGTAGTGGGCCGAATCCAAGGATAATTGTTGTACATGTAAATGTGCTAATATCACTCTTTACTTTATGCATAATAGTTGTAGGCATGTATATTTGTAAGTATGTGTTGAATTAAGAAGAAGAAATTTCCAGTTTATGATGATCGTTTTTACTTTTTAGGATTATACTTATTTTGTGATTTACACGAAATAATTGAGTTGTGTTGGATTTGATTTGAAAAGGACCGGAGGTCCGAATTGGTAGAATTGAGATGTGTTGGAATTAGAAGTGAAATTTCTTTGCAGGTTTATATGGATTTTCCGAAAAATAGGGGAAACTTTGTCCGTTTGTTTTTAAAACTAAGATGTCGTTTTCATGTATATTACTAGATCTTCTTAGTAGTAACAAGAATTAAAAAGGGGTTCACCTCGCGGAATTTCTTAACTTACCCAGTTAGGTTCGGAGGAACTTCCATCGGGGTGCCCGGCAGGGCCGCTGGGATCTATAGTAGAGGGTCTCCGGTCGGGTCCTGTCAGAAACGGTCGGAGTATTCTGAGTTGTTTTAAGTGGGCAGTGGCTATCACGTTGCCGTATAACGGTCAGGATCGGAAGTGAAAGTGACCGGCGGCAGTGATGTTTCGAAGGCGCGTGGGGCATTTTTTGATCTCCGATTGGCGCGTCGTCGACAACATTGAAACTGGCGGAGTATTCTGAGTAGTCTAAGGTAGGCGGTAGCTATCACGACACACTTTCAAAGTTTTTCGACTACTTTTTGAAAGAACTCCGATAGATTCTGACGGGTTTTAAAAAATATTTCGTCAAGTTTCTGGTTAAACAAAGTGACAGTGAAGAAACCAAAGCTCTGATACCATGTGAGAAATATAAAATGTTTATATTTCACTGTAAATATCAAATTATATAATAGAGCATTTATATAGACTATAACCTATTACAAAATAGGAAAATAGTACTATACATGAAAAAAAATAATTACATATTATAAAAGATAAGAATATTATATTATTAATATAATTGATATAGCAAATTAAAATATATTAATAATATAATATTAATGATAATATTACATTAATAAATAAAAAGAATTAGAAAGAGGATTAAAACATGAAAGGTCACGCAGACAAAATGTGATCTCCGAATCTAAAAATATTTAGAGTACTATATTTTATTTTGTAAAATTACTCTCTCATTTTTTAATGTAGCCTAAATTAGGTGGAAGTGATAATGTAGCCTCAACCTGTAACTGGTACAACTAACAAATCTTGAGACAACAAATGCTATATCAAAAGAGATTCCCTTAAGACTCACTAACTTTAATTTTGTTTTTCTCTCTTTTGTATATAGCTGTCTTCTTTAATGTTATTTGGTTGGTATATATAGCTTAATGCTTTGCTGTGACATAGCTATAGTTTAGGAACAATTATTGGGGGATATTTTATTTTTGTTAGACAAGTAATATTATTTTGTGTCGTTAAATATAGATAATAATATTTTATTTAATTGATAAATTTTATTTATATATATTTAAATATACATTGAATGACCCATATTTATAAAGTATGTGATTTATATATTAGGTATATAGTGCAAATACAGAAAGTATATATTTAAATATACATTGAATGACCCATATTTATAAATTTTTTATTCACAATCATTAATAAAAAAGGGCATTTTATTTTGCAAGACTGTAGTTTTTCTACTTCTTATAGTAAATGATTTATTTTGATTTTTGAAGTAGAGACTTCGAATGAAAAAACTAATATATGATACATTGAACTGGATTAATGTGAATTCTACTCTAGTTAATTAAATGCAATTGATTTTAATTCATAAAAATTTAATGAGCTTAATTAATCTTAATCCTGAGTAAATAATGAACTTATATTTATGTATTGTATTCTTTTAAATTAGCAGAGAGTAAGACCCAAGAAAAAGGTCAAAATTTCAATGACTCAGAGATACAATTTCATAGATCGGAGGAACATTTGATTATAATATGAAATCTATATTAAATGATGTCACTTAAACTGTTTGCAGTACTTAATTATTTAAACCTGTGGCTGCAGTTTATTCAATAGATTATTTATTAAATAATAATATGTATTTGTAAAATTATATACAAATGCAGATATTAATAAATGATCATTAGAGCTATTAGTGACTTAGAGGAAAATAAGTAATTAAAAGGCATGATAGCTTATAATGGTCTAGATTTAATTACATTATATAGAGGGCTAATTGAGTGGTTAATATTGGCCAAAGGATTAATATTATTTTAATTAAAATAATTTTAATTAAAATTTAGATTTATTTATTATATAGGTCAATTAGAGTACAATCTTGGGCTTTTAGTAGAATAAACTAGGGTTAACTTAGAAGATCTATTAGGTCATAACATGCCTAGAATTTGGATCTCTAATTTAGAGCTAAAAACGCTCATGAGCCTGTAGGCCATTTGCTAGTTCAAATTACTATTTTATCTTTTAGCTAAAATGATGATTATGCAAAACACAATTATAAAGTGTTTTGACTTCTTTTATTTAAATAAATCATACTTAATTTTAGATAAAAGCGTGGTGGTTGAAAAGAGAAAAACACAATTATAATTGTTTGCTTCTTTTGATTTAAATAAGTTGTGACTTAATTTTTACTTTTCTATAAAAGTGGAATAATTTAAAAGGAGCTATATAGTTGGAATCAAGAAAAGGGAATTAAGTATACATATATTTGAAAGATAAAATTTTGAGAATAATAGAGAAGACTAGAGCCAAAGAAAATTCTATCTATAACAAAAGAAGTGAATATTGGAGCAAAAGAATTTTTCTCTACATCAAATATTCTAAGGTGATTTTCTTCCTTCTACTGTTTAAATTTACATGTAATATAATCAATGTGATCATCTTATTCTTCCAACAAAATGATATCAAAGCTAGTTTTGATCTATATTAATGTAAAAATGGTATATGTTGTGTATGATCTATTATTGTTATAATTCAATTATTTAATAAATATTTTTTATTGCCCAAATCCATGGTAGAGATTTGTTGTTGTTAATTTTATAGTATGTAACAAGAAGAGGTGATGAAATAATATCATAATTTCTTTTCTTGATTGTTTCATTTTCTTAGATCTATTGTAAGCCATTGTTTTTTTTTGGCATAGGCATATCATGTATACAATTATGATTGTAATTAATACGTAACAAAAAATGAGATATGTAAGACGAGATGGTGGCATGTGGCAACAAGAGGGAGTGGTGGCATTGAGTGTGGGTGGCGGAGAGAGAAAGAAATGAAATTTGATTTCATCTTGTCTTTTCTCACTTAGCCCTCTATAATTTCTGTGAATTCTATTTTGGCATGTTTAATTTCAAAATGTTTACAAATTAGTCCAAAACAGAATTTTAATTTTAAATTTGTCATCCAAGCCCTTAAAGTGTTGGATAAATATGTTTTGCCTAGAAAACTTTGAGAATTTGTAAATATGTCCTAATTTTAACCGAAATATTTTTGTGGATTATTTTTATGTATTTGCAAATTTGAAGTTGGCCTAAAATCTTTTTAATTTTGGTCCAAATTTTATGAAGTATCTAATGGGCTATTTTAAATAAAATTATTAGGTCTAAAAGCATTTTAATAAATCTTTTTCATAAGGCCCAAAAAGAAATTGTTTTAATGCCCAAATTTATTAAAACAATAAACGGAATAAAGCAAAATTTAAAAATTCAACATGTCAAACCCATAAAACTTGCAAGCAAATGAAGATGGAGATGGACACTATAGAAGAGCCTAAGTTGACTTCAAGAAAGACATTGAAGAATTTAGACTTAATTTTAATATTTTTCTTCCTAGGAAAAATTATAAATTATAGGTTATTTATTTATCTAATTATTTAATTTATTGAATAACATGTCATGTAGATTAAGGGTGTCTTGTTCACATGTTCATGCATTAATATATCACGTGACATTGATATTCTAATGATATTAGGTTAGGATTAATGTTATGTTTTAATATATTTATTTAATAATTTGACATAGCCTAATTTGTTGTTTTATTTGATAAAATTAGATATTAATTAGAGGAATGTCATTTTAATAAATTAATTAGTATATTAAAATAAATAAAATAAAATAAAAACTCTAAGGTTTAAAAATATTAAATGAGAGATGACTTTAGGCATAAGGCCCATGGTCTCCATTATTAGTGTTGGAGCTAGTGCTTACTTGCAATTCTAATATTGATGAATATTAGTTGTTTAATATTTATACAATAAACATTTCGAATAAAAATTGTTAATTTCCTAATTATATGTTATAATGCTTGTAACACTACAGAAATTGTATAATCTGAATGAATTCAGATATAGTCTAAAGGAGTTTAGGCCAGGGCTAAAAGTTAACAATGCTGAGAGTTATAAATGCTAAGAGTTAGTACTGCTAATAGTTAGCAAGTCATAAGAGTCAACGAGATATAAAGAGTTAAAATCTTGTTTATAATAGGATAATGACCTGAGAGTATGTAAAGAGTTGCAAAGAGTTTAGTAATGACGTAGTTGTAAAGAGTTGCAATAGGTGCTAAGAAATGTCATTATGTAAGTATGTCTCAAACATTATGTTTCTGATCTATATTCACTAATACGGGTTTATCAGTGAATCACTATAATATAGATCAATGTATGTATATATCTATATGGTAACCATAAGCTTAGAGCTTATATAGGAATGATAGTATCCAGTCAGGACTGGATACTGAACAGACTCACAAGGACTCCAATAATATCTTATGAAGCTGTCAAAGGAAGGTCCTCTCGAGTTTGGTAGTATTCGTGGTCCTTTGATCTGAGCGCTATGGTGGGCTTGTGAGTGATCCATCATACTTTGGTTCCATATATGTCAGATACCTTTTATGGTCTGACCGCTACATGTCACTGGGTATGGTTCGATGCTCATGGAGTCCGGTGTATGTAGATATGGGATCCGTCAGCTTACATAGGTAAGTTGTAAATCCGATGCTCCGAGATTATATTTCATAAAGTTTTATGGCCACAAACATAAACCCGAAAATTTTTTTTCACAGGGTTAAATAATATCGCAAAAATATTTACGTATATCGTTTATCGAGATACAAATCTGGAGATAAGTTCAAGGATGGGCTTATCGGGATTTGATGGTGCTGATCTATATCCATGCACATCCAGAATATGAATGATGAAATGATTATACATATGTGTTGTGACCTCAACTTGTATGGTCTAATGCACTAATGTGTAATATCTATGATGTGTGCGCGAGATATTGATCATGGACTTATAGAATAGTTCTATTTGACGAATTGGGTGTGAACTTAGGGAGTCCTACTATGAAATGTACTCTTTATGCAATTGGACAGTGTACTGTATTGAATGATTCAATACAGTAAAATTCAGTAATTTACTATAGTTAAGTTAATTAAAGTATATGGTTAAACGGTAGGACTCACTTTAGGTTAACTTAGTAACGTAGTAAGGATATAAAAATAATTTCACTTAATGATTAGTTAATTGTTAAATAATCAAAATAAATATTTATTTATTTAATTGTTAAATAAATAATTTAACTTAACTATGGTTAAAAGTTAACCATATAGTTAAGTTAAATTAGATAGTAACATTACTTAATCGTTAAGTAATGGTTAAGTCAATTAAGTAGGGTTAAATTATTTAAATATTTATTTAATTTAAGGGTTAAGTTAAACTAACTTAACTAGGGTTAAATATTAATTATGGTTAGGTTAAGTTAAATGTAAAGTCAAATTTTAGTGAAATTAAAATCAAATACATGTTAAATTAAGTGTTAATTAAATGTATTTGGTTTATATTAGTAAAATGAATCAATTTGAATTGGTTAAGTATTTTATAATGGCCGACTAAGTTAGAGAGAAATTAAGAATGAAAATTTGTAATGTTTTCAAGAGTTGAAAACATATTCTATTCATCATCTTCTCTAATTAAAGTTGGCCATTAAAACATGAATTAAATTTATTTTTGTTCAAGAGTTGAATAAATAAATAACAAATTTAACTAAGTTAAAGAGTTTAACTTTGAATTAAGATTAAGAGTTAAACTGATTGTTGGATTAATATACTATTATTCTAGACAATCAAACCCACCATTGTTGATTGTTAAAATTGATCAAAGTTTGCATTTCAGGTAGACTTCAAGAATTTTAATCCAAAGGCTTCAATGGTTAATTCTCAATTTCATTGTTAATTTAATTAATATGTAATAATTATGTTCATTGTGAATTTTTATAGTTTCGCTGTTCATATACATGTATGAGATATGTATATTTTGTATGATGAACATATCCTACATGCATGCATCCTTAATTAATCAACACCCAACAATTAGTTCTATAGTAAGGTAGATTAATGTCATGTCTCAAACCTTGTGAACTCCTTATGGGGGGTATTAATCAGAAGTGGTTACTAGATATGATTTCTCTAAAGGACAAGATCTAATTATTGAGTGGGAGAGGGCTTTAGGCATAAGGCCTTTGGTCTCCATTATTGATTCTATAGTAAAGTGAATTAATGCATTATCTTAAACCTTATGAGTTCCTTACGGAGGGAATTAATCAAAAGTAGTTACTAAATAGGACTTTCTTAAAGGATAAGATCTAATATAGAACTCATGCGAAAATGACTACCTTACGGTGGATTTTTTAATTGAGAAATATAAATGTTTGAAATAATGGTTATACACTCAACTTAGGTTGATTGATATCGTCCCTACAGAGTTGTTATCAATTGAACATAAGGGCTAAAGAATCAGAAGTTTATTATTATTTGATATGAGATATCTAGATAATAATAATAATTTACTATGGTACTAATTTGATTCATGATGGATATGACCACCCTACGAAGGCGTGTTCTAAATGAAAATTGGATTATCGATGCATAATATAGTTAAAAGGGTTCTACATACATGCATTCATGTAAAAGTTATGTATACTATAAGAGAATGTATACTCATGTATGGATTTATTCTTTAGAATCATATCTTGATTTAACCTACTAGCAGTCATCTTTAACCAAAACAAGTTAACCTAAAATAATTATATGGATTGAAAAAGGAACTTGGATATTGCATTCATAGCTAAAAAGAATAATTATGTCTTGACTGATAAATAGTCACTTGACTAATGCTTATCTTATTCCAGTCTCAATCCTAATAAAAAGAGTAGTAAAAAGAAGAAGAACAAGCCAAAAAAAGCATCTAATTCGGGATCTATACAAATTCATAAAAATGAAGTAAGACTTAAAGAAAAATATTTTCAATGACATTAATGGACAATGGAAGAGAAATTGTCCTTAACAAAGTTTTCTTAATAACGAAAAGGATAGCTTCAGCTTCTACTAATAGTTTTTTCATTGATATATCTTTAGTGGTTAATTTTACAGATTTTTAAATAGTAGATTCTAGAGCCACTAACCATATATACAATTGGTTGCAAAGGTTATAGGAAACCAAATCACTCAATGAATGAGAGATCAATCTTAGACTTTGAAATGGCGCAACTATTATAGCCAAGGTAGTGTGAGTTGTTCATCTTTATTTTGATAACTTTTAAGATTTTGGTATTAGAAGATTGTTTGTTAGTACTGAACTTAAATGCTATTTGATCTTAGTTAGTTGTTTGAGTAAATATTGTTATTCTGTTAACTTTAACTCAACTATGATGATTAAAAGCAATAAGTCATTTATTTGTTCAGGTACAATGGTTAGCAATCTATACTAGATATATCTAAAATCAACTCATTATCTAATAAAGAATTAAATAGTGAATCTAATCACCATAAGAGGATTGAAATGTCTCCCACTAATTAAACATATTTGTGGCATCTAGATCTTGGTTACACTATTTTAGATAGGATCCAAAAACTGATAAAAGATGAAACTTTGAGTTCAATAGAGATTAAACCATTACCAGTCTGCGAATCTTGTATAGAAGGTAAAATAACCAAGAAGACCTTTTATACTGAAGGTTAGAAAGCCACTAAAGAGTTAGCATTAGTGTATTCTGCATATGTGGGGCTAAGAGCACACAAGTTAGAGGATGTTATGGATATTTCGTCAATTTTATTGATGATTATTCTATATATGTATCTAATGTGCCATAAGTCTGAGGCATTTGATACATTTAGGGTATTGAGGGACTATTTTAGGCTCGTAATTAATGAGAACTATACGGGGATTCAGCGTCAAGTGGTTTAAGCTATTAACTTTAAATTAAAGTTGGCCCTTATTAGCATGGTTCAATAAAATCAATATAGGTGATTGCTAAGTGAAGACTCGGATGTTCACTTTGTAATGTTCTTGGAGGTGTATGATACTATCATACTGAATAGAGCGACGAAGGACCCCATTCGCCTGCACTTGTTCCTATTCTCTCTTAGGAAAAAAGTAAGGGGATGGTTTCAATCATTACAACCAAACAACCATGTTATCATTATCCCACTATAGCCATACCCTCAACATTTTTACAAAAAAAAGTTAGATGCTCAATTCTCTAATGTCCTCGATAACTTTAAAAAGATTCACACCAATATTCCTTTATGGATACCTTGGAGAAAATGACAAAATATATGAAATTTGTGAAAACAGTGTTGTCAAAGAAGAAAAGGTTAGCGAACTATGAGATGGTGAGGCTAATGGTAGAATGTAGTGTAATCCTTCAATGAAAGTTGCCTCAAAAGATGAAGGATCCAAGTAACTTCACTATCCCTTATATTATTCAGGAGACCACTTTTGAGAAAGCCTTGTATGACCTTGGAGCAAGCACTAATCTTATACCCCTATCCATCTTTAACCAGTTTGGTATTGGTGAGGTGAAGCGCACTACGATTTCTTTACAATTGGTGGATAGATCTATAACTTATCTATAGGGAATCATTAAGGATGTATTGGTGAAAGTGGGTAAATTCATCCTACCAGTAGACTTTGTGATCCTTGATATGGAGGAAGATATGAATGTGCATATTATTCTTGGGTGACCATTCTTAGCCACTAAGAGAGTTTTCATTGAAATAGAGAATGGAGAGATGGCAATGAGGGTATAAGATGAAGAAATCACATTCAAAGTTTTCGAAGAGATGAAGTTGCCAAATGTTCAAAAGAATACTTGAAGATTGACAACGTGCATCTTAATGATGGGAAGGAAATAGATATCATTCAATGCCACATTTATAGCAAGACAAAGATGCTTCAAAAATGGAAAAAGATGAGGTATGGCAAGATTACGATGGAAAACAATTAAACGACCAACCATTATGGTTCATATTTTCGGCCAACACTAAAACTCTTTCCAGCCAAGCTCAAAATAAGACAATTGGGGTCATTTCTTGATGATCACCTTATAAAGCTTTGGAAATCAAGAAAAGATATTGATAAGTGTTAGGGTCAGTGCTTACATGCCATCCCTGAATGTATATATACTTTTGTATTTATACCAGTGTACATTCTCATTGAATCACTAATACCCTTTATATGGTATTATACAATGTAACGTTACAGACATTGTAGATCTGAAGGAGTTTGGATCAGATCTAAAGGAGTTTAGATAAGGGCTCATAGTTAGCCACGCTGAGAGATATAAATGCTAAATGTTAGCACAGCTAAGTGTTAGCTGGTTATCATACTCAACAGATCCAAGAGTTTGAGCCTTGTATGTGATGAAACATAGACTTGAGAATATACCAGTAACTGCATAGTTACAAGAGTTGCAATCGGGTGCCAAGAAATGCTAGTTACACAAGTATGTTCTCAAATAATTGTCCCTAATCTATTTTTACCGATGCGGGTTTGTCGATGGATACCTTTATATATAGATTAGCATACTTCGTACCTATAGGGTATAGATGGTTGTTCCTAGCCGACTATGAGCTTAGAGCTCATATTGACATATAGGTGTCCAGTTATGACTAGATACGGGACTGACTCACGAGGGACTCTGATAGACATTTTATATAAGCCATCAACGAAGGGTCTTCTCGAGTTAAGTAGTATATGTAGTCCTTTGACCTGAGTGCCAGGGTGGACTTATAAGTCATCCACTATACTTTGGTTTCACGCATGTCACAGACCTTTTATAGTGTGACCGCTGGTTGTCATAGGGTATGGTCCGATGCTTATAGAGTCTAGTGTGTATAGATATAGGATCTATCAGCTCATATAAGGAGTTGGATATCCAGATGCTTTGAGATTGTATCTCGAAAAGTCTTTTGGCTACAGGCATTAGTCCCAAGAAAGAGTTCCACCAAGATGCAAAAATATGGCAAAAGAGTTTACACATACTGTTCAATGAGATACAAGTCTGGAGATAAGACATAGATGAGCAATAGGAAATTTGACGGTGATAATCTATATCCCCGCACATCCAAGATATCATGACGGAAAAACTATACGTATTTATTGTAACCTTAGCTTGCATGGTTCAATGTGCTGATTTGTATATCCGTGATGTGTGCATGGGACATTGCTCATGACTTATGGAATAGTTTTATTTGACAAATCAGGCAAAGCACCTAAGGAGTCTCGTGATATGGAGTGTACTCGTTGTGCACTGGGGCAACGTGTCAGATTAAAATGTTTAATCTAGCAATATTCAGCAATACCATAGAAATACGTGCGTATCTATATTTAAGTATTAAATACAATAATTAGTCAATAATTATTATTTAATAATTGTATAATGACACGTGGCGCATTATGAACCCTCGATTGAGTTTATCCAAATGTGAAATTTGGTAAGATCTACAAGAGGTAGACTTAGTAACTATTTATAAAGGGTAAAATGTCATTTCACACTTTGATTATTTAATTGTTAAATAATCAAAATATATCTCTTATTATATTATATATACTACTATTATATTTTGGGTGCCAAATAGCTGGCACCCATTATGTTTATTTTATTATTATTATATATTATATTATATTAATATTTTAATATATATATATATATATAAAGAGAGAATGAAAGAAATTTGTGTAAGTTTTTGTGGGTGTTGGCCATTTTGGCCGAGAGAAAGAGAAGAAAAATGGAGAAGAAGAAGAAAGAAGAAAAGAAGGAAAAGAAAAAAAATAAAATAAATGCAATTGTTTCATTTTTTCCTATAGTTCCAATTGAAGCAACAGTAGATTGCTTCAAACTCTTCATTTTTTATCCTTTTAAAGAAAATGATGAAAACACACCCGGCCATTTTGGGGTTTAAGAGTTAAACCCAGTGCTGCGTATAGGGCTGTTGTTCTAGCTCACCAAGCCTACCGTGTTGGTGACTAGTACTACCCACGAGTTGGTCTCCATATAGACTTCGAAAAAAATACATATATAAAGTTACACGTTGAGGTGAGTTTTCAACCTTACTAATATATTAATGTGATTAATATATTTAATTATTGTGTTTATTGTATATTTTATGCTTCTGCCACGTATAAATTCGTATCTGATACGTATTTAGGCATTAGATACAATAGCACATGCATACACCTACATGTATTAGATCCCTGACAATAAGGTCATTGAACACATGCCAAATCATCAAAATGGAGGAATGTTATATAGGAGCAACACCTCTAAAGTTTGGTTTGATCTCCCATAAACCCAAAAGATGTCAAGTCGTAGAAATTAAATCAAGTACTTATTGGGAGGCAACCCAAGTGAATTTTTAAATTTTAAGTTCAATCTTAGTTTTAATATTTTCTTTTTATTTCTTGTAGTGTGTTAAAACAGCAAGTCGGCACTTATAAGGCATAGAAAAAAGAGTGGAAGTAGAGCCAACAAGGTGCAGCCTAATAGAGCTTAAAACAAAAGTTAAACAAATTAAGGGCTTTGAGCTCCAACTTAAACAACAACTTCGACCTTATGATTTGAGCACCGCTGCACTAAGCCATTGACTACGAAGGAAGTCTCTTTTACTTACTCTTATTTTTATCATTGTGGATAATGTCAACTTTAAGTTTGGAAGAGGAAAACATTATTGGGTGTTCATTTAATGTGTTTAATAATGCTTACTCTTTATGATTGTTGTTTTTAGTTATTTTATTTTGCGTGCAAAATTTTTTATTTGTCATTAGTTGTGGGTTAGTTGAATGATTATTAATCAATGATATGAAATAGAAATATGATTTCAAATGCTACCTTCTTTCAGAGATGATAAATATTGTGATTGTTTACTTGGTAATTTAAGACAAGTTCGGCTTTATATTGTGACTACTTGATTTATATAGCACCTAGTTAGGATCATCTAGTTATTATACTTAGAAAAGATTTATACATAATAAGAATACTTAGGGTCTTACAAACATGCTATAATTTGTTTGAGCATTACTCGAGGTGAAATCTTACGGCATACATAATCTAGGAAAAGCTTTTAGGCCATCTTTAGACCGATTGAGTCGTTCAAGTCAACCATTATATATTGTTACACCTAGCTACCCCCATTGAGCCTAATAACCATTTTTAATTACTAGCCACATCAATACCTAAGCCTTTAATTTAATCATCCTTCTTAATACCCGTCACACAATGAGTATAGCACTTATTTTAAAGAGTTGTGAAGATATAGGGTTTTAAAAATGAAAAAGTAAATTGTTTAAGGGTTATGGGTTTTGATTATAGATTTTGGTTATTCTAAAGTTTTAAAAGCTTAAGTTTAAAGGTATATTGACTTACATATGTAAATAAAAAAAATTAAAAAATAAAAATAAAATCCCAAAATATTCATTAAAAAAAGAGAGTATAAATTGAGTATGTTATACCCTAACTTAAAATAAAAGGAAAGAAGAACAACAAAATAGCAAGGGAATAAAAAACGTTTGGGGGAAATCAGGTGAAAAACAAATAGTTTGGTTTATGTAAGCTCTAGAGGAATGTATGTTTATGGTATGCATTAAGCCAAAATTGATCCATTTTTTCCCATCCTCACCCTAATGCATTGCAAGCTAAATAAAGCTATATTTGATCTTTGATTATGTGTGCTTTTACATTAGTAGAGAGTGATGCAAAAACCATGCACATTGAGTGTTAATTAAATAAAAACTCATAGAGACCATTTCATTATCTTGTGTGCATAAACTAATTCAAGTGTATGTGACTAATAATTTTAGCTATTCACACATGCACCTAGTAGGTCACTTATGGGTTAGAATAAGTGTTGGAACATGTTTAACAGCGATGATGTTTAAGCTTTCCTTGAAATTAGTAGACATAATTTTACTAATCATTCGCTGACCCCATGTTTTGTGTCTTCTTATTATTTGTTTTCAATTTTAACTTTTAATTGTAAGTGTTCTTCCTTACTCAAGAACAAACAAGTGTTTAAGTTTGGGAGAGTTTGATAAGCATGTTTTATATTTGATGTTATACCACTCTTAATTTAATAATTGATCATTTTAAATATGAACATATTGATTTTTTTATATGTATTAATGTTATTTTATAGATATTAAGTTAATGGAGGTATTTGAAATAAAAATTCAAAGAAAAAAAAAATGAAAAAAATCAAATATGCTACAGTAAATTGCTACAGTGCTTCGAGCTTGGGCATTGAAAAATGGCATAAAAAATTGACGCCCAAGTGCCATATCAGATTCCTAATGGCAGAATGCTTGGTGCCTAAATGCCGCCAGTAGCCTAATTTTGTTGTTCACTTTATGACATAATTTTGAAGCTTATAAAAAGAATATTAAAAGCCTCGTTTAGAAGGGGAAGGAGAGCATGAAATAAAGGAGGAACTAGAGTTTTTAGTAAGAGAAACACTATTAAAGTTTGGATTGAGGGAGATTATTAAAGATTCAAGACTTGTAAGGGTTTCTTCAACTAGTTTCTTCTTTTCTCTTTACTTCATTTACATTTATTTATAGTTTGTAATTGTGTTGTGTTAATTTGAACATGAGTACTTTCATGAACATTTGGATAGATGTAATTAAATATTTCGTTATGGATTGCAAGATTATATATTCTATAGATTGATGGAACTTTATTAAACATTATGTGTTGATGTTATTTTGTGATTAATGACTATTTAATGTCTATTCATTTATGCTTTTTATGTACTTAATGCTTCTAATTGCATTAGAAATAGATTAGATGTTTTAATTGTTTAGGTTATGTACTTGGGAGAGTATAATCTATATGTTGGTTGTAATTGTTGGGGTTGTGCCTACGTGCCATCCTAGTTTTATATAAATATTTAATATCTATACATTGTATTTTTCTTATATTGCTAATTATTTCTTAACAATGTAGTTCAATGCTCGTTACACTACAGACTATGTATTATCTAAAGGAGTTTAGATAAGGTCTAAAAGAGTTTAGACTAGTGCTAAGAGTAAATAAATATTTCCAGAGTTGACACATTACTCGTAATAGGACAAAGACTTCGGAATATGCTTATAATGACACATTTGCAAGAGTTGCAATAGATTGCTAAGATGTGTCATTATACAAGCATGTTTTTAAATATATTATTCCTAATTTATTTCTACTGATATAGGACTGTTGATAGATCGCATTAATTTTCATAGATCAACTTATGTCTATATCTGTAGGGTACAGATAGTCGTTCCTAGCTGATAATGATCTTGGAGATTGTATAGGTATATGGGTATTAGTTAGGACTGAGTACTGAATAGACTCATAAGAACCCTAATAGACATCCTATGTTACCATCAATTGAAGGTTATCTTGAGTTGAGTAGTATACGTGGTCCTTTTAAACTGTACATCATGGTAGGCTTGTGAGTGATCTACTATACTTTGGTTCCAAGCATGTTAGAGGCCTTTCATTGTCTGACTGCTAGGTGTCATTGGTGTCACGGATTGATTTCTCAAATCTGCACGGCCTTAGACACTCTTCAAGTGCTAAACAGGCTACAAGACTCAATTACCCAAAGAAAGAGATGAAGAAGAAGCGCACTAAGTATTTGAGAGAATGATCTAGTATATTATTACTAAAGAGAGATTACAAAGCTATAGAATTACAATCTATAAGTATTTCTACAATTTGGAGGTGGTTGCTCAAATGAGAGCTCCATCTATTTATAGCTAAAGCTATTTACAATGGACGACTATGATTAACTCTAATCCAATGATCCACATCTAAAGTGGGGAATATCCAAAGGAATATTCTAAAGATGCTACCTACCAAAAGTATATCCCAAGGAATATGCCTTTTCTAGAAAACTTCCCCACCTACCACACCCATGTGGTTTTAACCCAAGTCCATTGCGCCTTCTGGAAGCTCTAGCCCATTTAACACATAATGGACTAAATACCCTCTTGGTGGTCTTGTCGCGCACCAAATGTTTGAGTATTTTCTTGAGAATATTTGGGGGGTGACATTCTCCTCCACCAAATTCACACGACGCCTTCGTCGCGTCTTCGCTGAAACTTGCGCACCCTGTTCTTCAAACTCTGGCTGTGCGCTCTCGTGTCCCAAGCATGTTCTCCCATTGGGTAACCCTTTCCACTCGACAAAGTACTTAAGGCTCATCCTGAGTTCCTCGCCTTTTTCATGGCATGTGAAAATCCCCAAAGGTTCTCGGTTGTGTGGCTCAAAATTTGCACCTCCCATACCTCAACGGTACTGCTTCCAACAGCTTTTGGAATGCACTTGATGTAGCCACTGTCGTTGTCTCAAAGGTATCTCCACCTTATGCGAGACGTTGCCAACTCTCTTGGCAATAACCCTTGGCCCCTCGTCTCTATGATCAAGGACCTTATAAAGTAGGCGTACTGACTTGCATTGTGGTGGAAGTATCATCTCCATCATCAAGTTCCCCGTACCATGCTTGACATGCCACCGCTTGTCTTTGACCTACTCCTTGTGCTGCAAATGCATATCATGTGACACCTTGGACTTTTGGATGACACCCGCATCTAATAACTCCTCAAGCTGCCCCTGCAACTCTCCCATCTCCGATGGAGGCATCGGCACTATAGTTGGAAGCATAATCTCAAGCTCCAACTTGCCCTCAATTTCTCCTCTTGAAGATGGTTCTTCCGGTAAGGCAGTAGCTATAACCCTATTGTGCTTCCCGAGCACTTCCACAATAACCTTCGGTATTTCCTCCTTGCCCCCATTTGCCTCATCATCCATTTTCGTTGTTGTGGCTGGATGTAACCCTCATTTGCACTCAGCATCTACCCTTAGTTGTATTGCAGAAAGGACCTTGGCATTTGGCTTGGATCGCCTACCCTTGGGCATGTGACAGGACCCAACCCGATACCCTCTACTATAGATCCCAGCGGCCCTGCCGGGCACCCCGACGGAAGTTCCTCCGAACCTAACTGGGTAAGTTGAGAAATTTCTGCGAGACGAACCACTTTTTAATTCTTGTTACTACTAAGAAGGTCTAGTAATATACATGGAAACGACATCTTAATTTTAAAAATAAACGGACAGAGTTTCTCCTATTTTTCAAAAAATTCATATAAAACCTGCAAAGAAATTTCACTTCTATTTTCGGTCATTTCCAAATCAAATCCAACAAAAATCAATTATTCATTTGAATCACAATTAAGCACAATCATCAAAGTAAAAAGAAACGATCATCCTAAAATTGAAATCTCTTCTTCCCGATTAAGAACATACATCCAAATATACATGCCTACAACTATAATGCATAAAGGAAAGAGTGCTATTTAGCACATTTACATGTATAAAAAAGGATCTTTAGATTCGGCCCACTACTCAGCAATAGAAGAATCAGCAGCTTGCGTACCCAGACCTGCACCTGGGAAAGGGGTTCAGAAAACATAAAACACACAACGGGTGAGCCAAAGGAGCTCAGTGAGTGCAAATAAAATTTCAATAAAATAACATCATGTACAGATAGCAAATTCTAAAGTTCATGCGAAAATCATGCTTTTAAAACTGATGCAAAATTGTAAAACGGTTTCTAACATCATATGCTATTGAAATCTTGCCAAACGGTTTTATCTACATCTTTGGAAAACTATATTCATAATTTGAATAACATAATAACTGCTGTGTGCATATAAATGCATAAATGCTATCGGTAAATCAAAAACTAGTAAAATCCTCGCTCGGCTATTTTCTTTCTAAACTGTACCAATGGTAACCCTAAAGCTCTATACTCACGTAGTGACTTAACTAGCACTGCACACGTGAGTAGGTCACAGGGCACCTCAATTAGCAGCACATATAGTGACATCTCACTGGCTATGCAGCAGAATCCTACATCGCATACATATAGCGAGACAATACCCGTACACATAGAGTGACTCACAAGACTCAACATCCCGACTTCCTGGAGTTAGTGACACACCCCCAAGACCTGCCCATGTGCATGGGATATACTGACCGGGTCTAATACAATCACCACCACTATAATATGAGAGTACCAATGGCCTTAAAACAAATACAAAAATTTTAAAACTGTTTGTTAAACCGAACATGTAAATGCATAACTATGGATATATATCAAGATCATAAATCATGTTTATGCATTGAAAATTCATAAAACTTACATTTTTATTATGCGAAAACATAAGAAACGAAAGATAACAAAAAAGAAAGATTTTCACTCACAACCACTTTGCGCTCAATTGTGCTCTGGATTTCTCCTCCCGTTACAGCTCTCAGTTTTCTTCACCTACGGGCCATAAATGACATTTAGAACTAAATCGAATGCTAGAATCTCATTTAACTACTAAACGCCCTAACCGACATACAAAGCCCGGATGCATATACTTCTTGATTTTTATTCACGGAGTCATTTAATCTAATCTAACTCATCACTCGACGCCCTCAAAATTATTAAACATCTTATAACTTGGTTGGACATAATTACCCTTCAAAATTTTAAAATAGACAATTATGTCCCATTTTCCTCATTTTTGGTTTTTCCATCAACCGCATACATTCAATATACACAAGGCACCATTTACACACAACAACCAACCAAAACACCACTGAATCCCTAACTTCCCTAAAGTGGCAAAATTTCACCATATGTTCCAGCACATTTCTTTTCTCAATTTCTTGTTCTAATTACATCAAAATCAAGCCAATTTCATTCTAATGCCCTAATTACAACCAATTGAAGTCTCTACATTCAAATTACCCAAAACCCTAATTCTTACCTTGCCAGTTTCTTCAAATTGATAACGTCTTCAAACTCCACACTAGAATTCAACTCAATCTAAACCAAGAATACACACAAGAACTTCAATTGAAGAAATCTTAAAAAGCTCCCTTATAAATTTCACAAAACAATGCCTTTCTTACCTCTTTTTCTTGAATTTTCACTAATTGAGGCTTCAATTGAGCTTAGGGATTGTTATGTAACCTTATTTTGGCTTGATTAAGCATGAAAAATTGTGAAAAAAAAAACTTGAAAGGTCACTGTAGCAACACCACCCTTCAACCTTGAATTTGCTCTCTATTGCTCTAAGTGTTTGCTTTTGATCACTTGAAATTTCTACACACTTCTACCATATATATAGTTATCCATCAATTGACCATTTTACCTCTCAATTTACTATAAATTACTAATTTGCTATTAGTTGAAAACTAATTATGTAATTAGTTCATTTGTAACTATCTAGTTAGAATAGTCCAAAGATCTAACTAGAATTACCAACTTGGCAATCTATGAGACTTCTTCTAATTAGTCCATTCTTTAATATATGGATTATGTTTCTCAACAAAAGCTTGTTCCATACATTACCCTTAAATGAAAATTCATGTAGTAAATTAGAATTTCCTTTTCCAAGCCAATAGAGAAAAATTCCAAAAATATTCTAGGGTCGTCCGGCGCTCCGATCGAGTGTGAAATTACCAAATTAGGTCTAATATCTCTCACGCACACGATATAAAAAATATTTCTAATAGGGTTAAAATCGAGTAACCCTACAGTGTCTTTATTGCTTTATACTGAAATCTAGGTACCAATACTACTAATAGGGATTAGATATTACATTTGGAAGTGTATTAAATAATGGTCCACAGCTGACTATACCATAGAGGCAGAGAACATTGTAACTTCAAAAGCTGCAAAGGAATCTGTTTGGATTTAAAAGTTTGTCGCAGAGCTTAGAATAATTTCAAGTTCATCAGATCCTAGCTAATTATTTTGCGACAACAGCAGGGCTATAGTACAACCAAAGGATCCAAGAGCGCACCAGAAGTCTAAGCATGTGAAAAAAAAATACAATATCATTAGAGAGATGGGGAGATGTAATTATTTATAGAATAGATTCTGTAAATAATATAACAGACCATCTTACTAAGGCCTTAACGCTAAAGGTGTTTGAGAAACATATGGAGTCTATGGGAATTAGATACCACTGTGGTTGGCACTAGAACAAGTAGGCTTACCATCTCAGTTTGTATGAATATTTAATATCTATACAGTGTATTTTTATTATATTACTAATTACTTTCTAATAATATAGTTCAAATCTTGTTACATTATCTAAAGGAATTCTAATAAGATCTAAAGAAGTTTAGACCAGTGCTCAAAGTTAGCAAATATTATAAGAGTTATAACATTGTCTATAATAGGATAAAGGCCTTTTATTCTTATAATAACATAGTTGCAAGAGTTGTAATGGGTTGCTAAGATTTGTCATTATGCAAGCATGTTCTTAAATATATTGTTCCTGATCTATTTCTACTGACACAGGTCTATCGGTGATCCCATTAATTTGCATAGATCAGTGTATGTCAATATCTGTAGGGTGCTGATGGTTGTTCTTAACTGACCATGATCTTGGAGATTGTATAGGCATATGGGTATTCAGTTATGACAGAATACTGAACAGACTCATGAGGACCCCAATAGACATCATATGTTGCCGTCAATGGAAAAGCTTTTCGAGTTTAGTAGTATATGTAATCTTTTGACTTGAGCACCATAGTGGGCTTATGAGTGATCCATCATACTTTGGTTCCGTGCATGTCAGAGACCTTTCATGGCCTGACCATTAGGTGTTGTTAGGTATGGTCCGATGCTCATACAGTATAGTATGTGTAGATATGGGATCCATCAGCTCTTATAAGGAGTGATATATCCAAATGCTCTAAGACAAAATCTCAAGAAAGTCTTATGGCCATAAGCATTGAACCCGGGAAATATATGATGGAAGGACTACACGTATGCGTTGTAACCTCAACTTGTATGGTTCAACACACTAATTTATTATATCTGTGACATGTGTGTAGGGCATTGCTCACGAACTTGTAGAATAGTTTCATTTGACGAATCGGGCATAGGCTTAGGGAGTCCCAATGCATTGGGTGGAGCATTGGATTAAATTGCTTAATCCAATAACATCCAGTACTGTCACGGGAATGCGTGTATATTTGTGTTTAAGCGTTAAATACAACCATTAGTTAATAATTGTTATTCACTAAGTGTATAATGACGCATGGAGCATTATGGACCCTCAGTTAAGTTTACTTAAGTGTGAAATTTGATGGGACCCACTGAGGGGTATATTTGGTAACTATTTATGAGAGGCACAATGGTCATTTTATACAATAATTATTTAATCGTTAAATAATTATAATATCTCAATTAAATATATTACTTTATAATATTATATATTTTAATAATATAATATACATTTATGAATGATAGTTGTCATTCATTTATATATATAACATATTTTATTTATTATTTTTTTCCTAAGTTGCTAAATATTATTATTTTAATATATAATATTATTTGTTTAATCAAATTTGAGATATATATGTGTGAAGCTACGCAAGAAGAGGATAAAAGTGCAATTGTTACATTTTTCCTTCTTTGTTATATTTCTATTTTGAGTGAAAAGCAAAACAAAAAAAAAAAGAGCCGACCATTTTAAAGGGGTTAAGTGTTAATCATGTACTAGATTAAAGAACTGTTGTTCTAGCTCATTAAGTCCACCAAGTTGGTGACTAGAGCTGCCTATGAGTCATACTCCAGGCAGATTCCCCATATTCACGTGTAAAACATACACGTCCTGGTAATTTCTCAACTTTACTTTTGATATATTAATTTGATTAATATATGTTTTATGTGTTTTTGTATATTTTAAATATTTCGATACGGCAAATATGTATGAGATACGTTATTTCAATACAATGAACACTGTTGCACATGCATACACTTATGTATATTTGATCCCTAACAGTAAAAAGCATAACTTTTACCACCAGCCTTGACAGGACCCAGCCCGAGACCCTCTACAATAGATCCCAGCGGCCTTGTCGGGTACCTCGACGAAAGTTCCTCAGAATATAATTGGAAAAGTTGAGAAATTTCACGAGGATAACCCATTTTTAGTTGCTATTGCTAAGAAAATCTTAGCATATACATGAAGATGACATATTAATTCTAAAAGAAATGGGTAGAGTTCCCCCTATTTTTCTGAAAATCTAGTACAAATCCTGTAAAGAATTACACTTCTATTTCCAAACCACTTCTCAATATTGCCAAATAGGACCTCCGGTCCTTTCCAAAACAATTCCAACTCAACTTAATAATTTTATTATGATCATAAAACTGGGATACTGATAAGAAGTGAAACAATCATCAAAATATCAAAATCTATTCTTAGTTATCCAAAATATATGTACAATGCACAAATCTAGAACTACTATGTTGAAAGCAAAATGAGTATCCAAAATTCGTATAACATAATAACTAGCATGTGCATATAAATGCATAATATATAATTGTAGATCAAAAACTGTTAAGGCCCTCGCTCGACCATTTTCTTTCTAAACTATACCAATGGTAACCCTAAAGCTCTATACTCATGCAACAACTCAACTAGCACCACACACGTGAATAGGTCACAGGGCGCCTCAACTAGCAGCACCTATAGTGACATCTCAAGACACCTCACTGGCTATGCAGCGAAATCCTTCATCGCATATATATAGTGAGACAATACCCCATACATATAGAGCGACTCACATGACTCAACAACCTGACTTCTCGAAATTAGTGACACCCTCCCTAAAACCTGCCCATGTGTATGGGATATACCAACTTGGTCTCATACAATCATCACAACTATAATCTAAGGGTACCAATGGCCTTTTGAAACTAATGCAGTAGTTTTAAAACTGTTTTGTAAACCGAACAAGTGAAAGCATCTCTATGGATATATATTAAAATCATAAATCATGTTTATGCATTAAAAGCACATAAAACATGCAATTTGATTATGCGAAAACATAATAAATGAAAGATAAACAAAATGATAAGTTTTCACTCATAACTGCTTCAAGCTCGATTTTGCTCTGGATTTCTGCTCCTGTTACCGGTCTCGGTTTTCTTGACCTACGCGCCATAAATGACATTAGAACTAATTCAAACACTAGAATCTTATTTAACTACTAAACGCCCTAATCGGCATACACAGCTCGAATGGATACTACTTCTGATTTCTTTTACAGAGTCATTTAATCTAATCTAACTCACTATCCGGTGCCCTGAAAATTATTAAACGCCTTATAACTTTGGTTGGACATAATTGCCCTTCACCTTACCAAAATGGACAATTATGTCTCATTTTCTTCATTTTTTATTTTTCCATCAACCGTATACATTCAATTTACATAAGGCACCATTTATACATCATAGTTCAACCAAAACACAACTCAATCCCTAACTTCTCTAAAGTGGCAGAATTTCACCCCCTGTTCCAACACATTTCTTTTCTCAATTTCTTGTTCTAATTGCATCAAAATCAAACCAATTTCATTCTAATGCCCTAATTATAGCCAATTAAAATATCTACATCCAAATCACCCAAAACCCTAATTCTTACCTTACCAATTTCTTCAATTTGATGACTCCTTCAAGCTCCATACTAGAATTCAGTTCAATCTAAACCAAGAATACACACAAGAACATCAATTGAAGCAATCTTGAAAGTTCACATATCGATCTTATAAAACAATGCTTTTCTTACCTCATTTTCTTGAATTTTCACTAATAGAGGCTTCAATTGATCTTAGGAACTAGTATGTGATCTTATTTTAGTTTGAATAAGCATGAAATATTATGAGAAAGAAGAACTGAAATTTCACTGTAGCACCCCCTCTTCTTTTGCATGAATTTTACTTTTTTTTTACTTTAAGTGTTGTGCTTTTGATCACTTGAAATTTCTACACACTTCTACCATATATATAGTGTTCCTTCAAAAGACCATTTGCCCCTCAACTTTCTCTAAATTTTCAATTTGCCATTGGTTGAAACTAAGTATGTAATTGGTTCATTTGTAACTATCTAGTTAGAATAGTCCAATAAACTAACTAGAATTTCCAACTTGATAATCCATAAGATTATTTCTAATTATTCCATTCTCTAATATTTGGATTGTGTTTCTTAACAAAGGATTGTTCCATACATAACCATTAAATGTAAATTCATGTAGTAAATTAAAATTTCCTTTTCCAAGCCAATAGAGAAAAATTTTAAAAATATTCTAGGGTTGTCTGACGCTCCGACCGAGTGTGAAATTATCAAATTAGGTCTAATATCTCTCACGCGCACCATGAAAAAAATATTTCTAATAGGGTTAAAATCAGGTAACCCCACAGTGTCTTCATTACTCTATACTGAAATCTAGGCGCCAATACTACTAATAGAGATTGGATAATACAAGTCTGGCCATGAAGGTCTCTACCTTTAGGCCCACACTTCCGTTTTGTAAACCTATTTACAACAAATAGGGACAATTTCTATAGGAAGTACAACCAAGTCCTAGGCTTGATTGTCTTGGGGAAGGTCAATTTTAGATTTTATAGAATCTTTCTATTTTTTCAAATTGATGTCAAACATCGTCTCTCTATAAGTCAAATGATATTTTTCTTCAAGTAAGAAATCACCAAAGGCACCTTTAGGTATCAATCATACCATATATGTGGCCTTCATATCCTTTTTGACCTATGAGGAGAGTGTGTTCAAGGTACTTCACTCATTTCAACTAGAAATTCCTATAGGGGATCTAATATATGTGGGTGTATGCATGTGCAATTGTGTCTATTGCCTAAAATACGTATCATATACATATTATACGTGGTAGAAGCATAAAAACATGCAATAAACACAATAAATAAATATATTAATCGCATTAATATATTACTAGGGTAGAGAATTCACCTCAACGTATGACGTAATACACGTATTTGCTCAGAGTCCGTATGAAGACTAACTCACTGGCAGTTCTAGTCACTAATACGGCGGGCTTGGTGAGCTAGAACAACAACCTTATAGCCAGCACTGGGTTTAACTCTTAAACCCCAAAATGGTAGGTGGTGTGTTTTCATCCTTTTCTCTAAAAAGATAAGAATGGAGAATTGAAGTAATTCACAATTGTTTCTATTACAACCATAGAGAAATTTGAAACAATTTCATTTTTTCCTTTTTTTTTTCTTCCTCTTCGGTTCCATTTCTCTTCATTCTCTTTTCTCTCTATTTCTAATTCTCTTTATCGGCCATAAAACACACATTTCACACACATATTTTGATTATTTAACAATTAAATAATTAATGTGTGAAATGACCATTTTGCCCCTCATAAGTAGTTACTAAGTCAACCCCCTAGTGGGTCCCACCAAATTCCACACTTGAGTAAACTCAACTGATGGTCCACAATGCGTCACGTGTCACTATACAATTAGTAAATAATAATTATTGACTAAATTTTGTATTTAACACTTAAATATAGACACGCACATTTGCTATATTGTTCTACCTTGGCGGAAACTATTTCTTGGCCACAAGACTTTCAAGATACAGTTTCGAAGGATCTGGATATCAAACTTCCTATGTGAGCTGACAGATCCCATATATATATATATACCAGACTCTATAAGCATTGAACCATACCCAACGACACCCAGTGGTCGCATTATGAAAGGTCTGTGATATGCGTGGAACCAAAATATGGTGGATCATTTACAAGCCTATTGTAGCACTCAGATCAAAAGACTATATATATTACTCAACTCGATAGGACCCTCTGTTGACGGCTTACATAGGGTGTCTATCGGAGGCCCTCGTGAGTCTGTTCTATATCTAGTCATAACTGGATACCCATATGTCAATACGAGCTTTAAGCTCATAGTCAATTAAGAATGACCATCTATACCCTATAGGTATGACATATGATAATCTATATAAAAAGGTATCCACCGACAGATCTGCATCGGCAAAAATAAATCAGGGATAATTATTCAAGAACATACATGCGCAACTGACATTTCTTAGCACCTGATTGCAACTGTTGCAACTATGCAGTTACTAGTATTTTCCCAAGTCTATGTCCTATTATAGACAAGGTTCCAATTCTAGGATATGCTGAGTATTATAACCAGCTAACACTTAGCTATGCTAACATTTACATTTATATCCCTCAGCGTGGCTAACTATGAGCCCTATCTAAACTCTTTTAGATCTGATCTGAACTCTATCATATCGTACAATGTCTATAATGTTACATGCATAATACCATATTAATGGGTATTAGAGATTTAATGGGAATGTACACTTGTATAAATACACAAGTATATGTACATTCAGGGATGGCACGTAAGCACCGACTCTAACAATTCCATCGTCGGTTCGTTGGAATTTGTACTTACATGGCATCTCTTTTATGTATGAATATTTTCTTTATATTTATACTATTATTATTTTATAAAATCGCTAATTATATTTTATGCATGGTAAGATGCTTGTAAAGTTTCAAACACTGTATGATCTTAAAGAGCTCAGATCTAGTCTAAAAGAGTTTAGATCAATGCTAAGAATTAGTAAACGTAAGAGTTATAAATACTAAGAGGTAGCACTGATAAGAGTTACCAGGTTATAAGAGTTAGAAAAATCTAAAGATTTAAAGCCTTATTTGATAAGTTTTATATAACAAAATGTACTCGTTGTGCACCAGAGCAGCATATTAGATCAAACAGTTCAGTACAAGAAATTGCAACAAATTGAAAATATGTTTCAGGGGTTCCTCAAGATGTATATTTTAAAAAAATTAAATGTTAAGTACATAACATAATTTTTTGATAAGAGTTGTTAACCAATAGGATGTTTATAAATGGAACAATATTGTGCATAATTTGTTTTTACCTTGAAATTACCAATTTAACTTACTAATAAAAATAAGTGGGGTAAAAGTAATTATTCAAAAATAGTTTTTGAATAATTAATGCAAAGTTCATTTACTATTATTATTATAAAGTGATAAACATCAATTATGACAATGGTATCATTTACCAAATGAGGGGCCTTGATATTGGCTATTAATGACTTAAAATAATTAAAGATATTCCAACATTAGGTAAAGGAATATTTGGTGACCATTAATCAAATGTATTTGATAAGATAATGGAATGAAATGGCTAACAATGTTTAATGGTAGGCCATGAAATGCATTAGCAAATTGAAACAAAATTTGATTGAATTGAATTCATTAATTAGATACATGATGTGGCCAAGTGTGATTGTAGAGAGAATATAAAAAGTTTTAGCTAAGTCCTTGATATTCTTACAAAAGCGTTGTGAGGGAAAAAGACCAAGAACATATTCAACTTTTTCTCATCACTCACAAGAAATAAACACCATATAGTTCAAAGTGTTTTAAGAGTTAAAACATTTTATTATTGAAAATTTAACGCTGCTATTCTAGCTTCACAATCCCACCAGTTTTTAGTTATGAACTAGAATTATGTAATAGCATACATCAAGGTGAGCTCAAGAATTGTATATTAAAATTCTTGAAGAATTGGAAAGCTACCTTCAATCCTGGTAGGTTTACATACTTGTAATTTATTTAAATGATACTTATGAACATATATGAGATATATGTATTTGATTATGCCATATTGAATGTAATATGTATAAATATTTTTTTAAAATTATACATACACTCCATTTATCACACACCCATAGGTTCATGTACATTTTGATTGACTTCATTAAGTACAATCCTTCTATTATCCCTATGATCCATAAGAAACTCTTTCTCTTGAAAATTAGAATCACGAGCGAACATATTTCTTTCCTCTAGATTATAGAACTGGTATCCCATCAAATGTTTGGGATACCTAATGATTCAATACTTGTACCCTTAGGTGCAAGTTTATCCTATTGTTTAACTCAACCTCAATCAAACTGTATCTTATAAAGTATAATTCCTCATTTCCAAAACACCGTTGTGTTTAAGAGTATTTGAAGGACTATGTTGATCAAGATTACATTCTCCTTTAAATAATCTTGTGATATACTGCTTATGTATAATCTGCCTCGATATAATTGAAGGCATTCAATACACTTAAAGGTTTATTTCTTTACTTTCTATTTGGAATCTTTTGAATACTTTAAAAGTTTTGTACCGATGTTTTCCAAAAACATATGTCTGTATGGTGACAAATCACTATAAAATCAATCAAGTATCAAAATCCATCTATTGCAGTATGATTCATTGGACTAAATACATCACTGTACACTAGTTTCAATAAATCAGTGTCTTGGTGTCCAACACCTACATATGGATTTGGTGGATTTTGATCAGACGAAATACTATACTACTTGCACACCTCATGTGCACATGTTCGTACTAAAGATCATTATACATCGAGGCTAGGATATATAACTTTTGATAATTTTCCACCTATTTTAAAGAGATCTTATCATAAGGACATCTTGATTATCTTATGATCAATAATATATCCTAGACTTTTTATAATCTAAAAAAATTTACCAATTTAAAAGTAAGTCTATATATTTTTCTCAGTACCCTATAGTTAACATGTATAGATTAAGTGTATTAACAGATTGCTTGTACTTATCTTATCTTTATAAGACCAGTATCTTATCTCTATAAGACAAAATTGAAGGTGTGTAATAGAACATTTCTAATCGTTAATTAAAAATACTTTAGATCATCGGTATAACTTTTATACATTTTTTAATCTAAAGATGCCCCCCACTGCTTTTCATAATCCCTTTAATCTCTCAAATAAAAAAACAATAGTTTAAACTCTTTAAACTATGCAATGAAAAGTAGACCCCACTGGAATTTTACTTTAGTCTCATGCTGTAGCAATATTGGTCATTGTAAACCTAATAAGTAGACAACTTTTATCAATTGTATGTCATGTAACGTTTATCACCGATCCTAAAATACATCTTATCCTCACGCTATAGTTATTGGATGAGTGTATTCTAGATTAACTTATTGAGAGTACATATTCTAATATAATATTTTTGTACTCTTAAGATTAATATTTGATCATTTAACCTGAAATAATTAATATTTATGCATGTTCTTTCTGAATTATAGGTTTAGAGACAATTGGAACATCACGTGAGAAATCGAACGCGAATGGGAGCATTAAAGATAAAAATTCGAAATGATGCTACAGTGTGCTACAGTGCAGAGCCAGGGCATTCGGTCTGAGCATCGGGGCACTCAGCCGTGGCCTTAAATGGAGTGTTAGAATCAGTAACTACCATCACCTAAATGCCCAGCATTGAGGCTTGGGCAGTAAAAGTTGACAGGATGCTTAAAATAGGGAAGTCCAAAAAGCAATCCTAATTCTGCTCTGATTTCATGCTCTTACCTATATATTTTCCTAAAACTTACATTTCGAGGTGTGGCACTAGGAATGAAAGAGAAAAATACCTAACATTTAAGTTTGGAGAAATTAAAGAGGAGAAATGGAAGATTCAACGTCAAAGGCATTTGACAAGGACTTCTTCTTGCTTTGTTCTTTTACTTTTTGCAAGATGTTTATTTCATATATATTGATGGAATTAACGTCAAGAACGTGTAGCTTAAAGATGAGCTAATTTCATTAATCTAGGATTACATTCTTGAACTCATTATATGATTGACTATAGCTATGTCTTTTATGTTATTAATTCAGTTTTTTATATATTCATTATGCTTTTGTTTAATGCAATTTTATTACTTGACCAATAGTTAAATTGATATAGAAATACTTAAATAAACTTGGAAAAAGGCATTTGCATATTAATTCTTAAGCATATTGATGCATGATCATAGTGTAACAAGCATGAGTTTCTTATGAGATAGGCATATACTCATATGGCATTTATGATTCATAAAACTTGTGTTTAATAGATTTTTTTCAATTTATTTATCATAGGAATATAGATATTGATTGGATAAAGTATAATCACTTGACCGTCGGAAGAGACTTGTGATTTATTGAGTGTTTTGGTCAATATATCAAGTTGAGCATAATAAACTTAAAAGTGATTCAGCTAAATTGATTTGCATAATGAGGGATAGTTTGTAATCATAGGATGCCTCATATTGAATTTAACTTGTGGATATTTAGTTTATTAATTATCATATTTAAGTTTTTCTTTTACTTAAGTAGCTTAATCTCATACATTAGATCATTTTCTGGATAAGAGTAGAAAGACACCATTTCAGTACTTAAACTAGAAAAGACAACTCATTCTCCGTGGGATCGATACTAAATTCATCATATATTACTTGTTGCAATAACGTATACTTGCGTGTCAGATGATGCCATAAGATTATACATATTTTCATTCTCCTTAAGAGACAAAACAAAAAGTTGGTTAATATCATTACTATCGGGTTCAATAACAATGTGGGATGATTTGGCACAAAAGTTCTTAGCCAAATTCTTTCCATCGGCCAAAACTGCCAAGATGCATAATGATATTACCTCTTTTGTACAGCATGAGTCGAAATCATTGTATGAAACATGGGAGAAATTTAAGGATATACTGAGAAAGTGTCCATATCATGGAGTTCTTAAATAGTTGTTGGTACAAATATTTTATAATGAATTGGTAGGACACTTAAGAGTGATTGTAGATGCAGCAACTGGAGGGACTTTAATGAATAAGTCCACAGACAAGGCATATGACTTGTTGGAAGAAATGGCCTGCAATAGCTACTAATGACCATCAGAAAGAGTGAATCCAAGTTAGTTTGTTGGCTAAGAAGATGGATACACTTAGAGTTAATACAATAAAAAGTCGACCACTAACTGGTGATTTTTGTGGAGATAACCACCAAAATGGCTTATGCATGGAGACAGAATAATATATGGGGAATTACAATCGACATCAGCATAATCCCAACTCAAATTTTTACGATTCAGGGTAGAGGAATCATCCAAATTTTTCTTGGAATAATAATAATCAAGGGCAATTGATAAAGGCAAAATTGTCATATATTTTCTCATATTTTTATTATTGATATTTTATTATTTTATGAGAATAGATGGCTGTTTATGTGCTTTATTGTTATTTATAGAGACTTGAATGATATTTAAAGAATTATAACGACTAAAATGCAAACTTTTTAAAGTATGTGTCAATCGCCCCAGCGTTGGAATAGTGATTAAAATAATAAGACCTGTTTAAGTCGCATCTGGCGCCTCAGCACCAGACCTTTCCGCGCCAGCGATAGGACAGTGCCTCAGCGTCAAACTGTCACCGCGCTAGTGATAATCCAGCGCCCCAGCGCCATCGACCCACCGTGCCAGCGGTGAAGCCTTTTCACACATTGCCCCAGCAACAACTGCATAGCGCCTCAGCGGTAGCGCGATTCTTAGTCTGACGAGAATTGAGATTTTCAAGCTCAAATCAATCCCTATAAAAAGCCACTCGTTCCCAGCCTTCAAGGAGAATCCATGACAAACCTAAAGCACCTAAGAATACAGAGCATGAGTCTTGGAGAGCAATAGAAGTTTTATTGAAGCAATTTTAGAGAGAGATTCAAGGCGTTCTTCGGTATCAAGAGTTCCTAGGCAGCAGAATCAAGAGCAATTCGACGTCTATATCGGTTTGCTATTGAGTGTATCATGATTTATTATTATTTTTACTACTGTTCTCTTGTAGCCATGAGCTAAACATAATTTCTAGGGTTAATACTTGAACTCAATATGTGTGCTTAATTGCTATATCTTTAGAATATTTAATAAACTTAGTTCTTTGATATTTAAATTAATTGTGCGTAATGCTTCAATATATCTGGCCAATACATGGTGACTGAATTGGTAATATTATTGATAAACTCGGAAGAGGAATCATAATATTTAGACCTAGGTAATTTGATGCATGATTGTAGAATAACATTCAATGTTGCATATGCAAGTTTCAATTTAGGATATGAATATACCTAAGTGGCATGTATGATCAATAAGACCTAATCTTAATGAATCTTAATTTATTACAAGTACCATAAGAATATATATATTTGGTAAATTAAGGTATACTTGCATGACCTTGGAAGAGGCTTGTGAATACATTAGTGTCTTGATCAATAACAAAGACTAAAGGAGTTAAATATTAGAAGATTAGTCATTAGAAAGCATACTGAGGAATAGTATTAATCTTAGATTTTCTCTATATTGCTATCACTTAAATCTCATTGCATTGTGTTTTTGTCTTTATATTTTCTACATTCATTCTTAGATTTTGATTTATCTGAATAATTATTAGGAATATATAATTTTAGTAATTGGTTAAAAAGAAGAAATTATCCCTGTGGGTTTGACATCCTACTTATTTAGTATCTTTATTACTTGCATACGATAGTGTATACTTGCACTTAATTTTATAATATAGAAATATCACATCAACAATCCTCAAAATCTATGAATCCACCCAAATTTTCAACGCAGCAGCAGCAGCAATTTTAGCAAGAAAAGAAGCCTGGTGTTGAAGAATTATTGATTCAACACATAATGCAAACTGACTAACTTTTTCAAAGCCAATCAGCATCTCTTCGTACCTTAGAAAACCAGGTTGGACAATTGGCTTCTACAATGAACAACTGTCCTTAAGGTTCTTTACCAAGCAATATAGAAGTTAATCTAAAAGATGATAAAGAACAATGCAAAATAGTAACATTGAGAAGCGATAAAGAAATGCATAACTTGATGGAAAAGCCTAAACCATCATCTAATGTAGAAAATGCAAAAAAATTCAGCTAATGCAAAAAATGTAAAGGAGAATGAATAAGAAGATGGTATAGCTAAGGAAAAGGCTATACAGAAGAAGAAGATGCAACCCTACAGACCGCCATCATTTCCTCAACGATTACAGAAGCACAAGTAAGAGAAGTAATTTACAAAGTTTCTAGAAAGTTTTAAAAAACTCCACATTATCATACCCTTTGCAGATGCATTAAACCAAATACCCAATTATGTTAAATTCATGAAGGACATTCTTTCGAGGAAAAAGAAGCTGAAAGAGTATGAGATTATAGCGTTGAAGAGGAATGCAGCACGATATTGTAGAAAAAAATTGCCTTCAAAGCTTAAGGATCTAGGGATCTTAACCATTCCATGCACAATAGGAAACTGGTATTTTGGTAAAGCTTTATATAATCTAAGGGCTAGCATAAATTTGAAGCCTTTGTCTATCTACAACAAGCTAGGATTGGGGAAAACCAAGCCTATAAATGTCATTTTACAACTTGCAGATCCCTCACTCATATATCCTAAAAGTGTGATTGAAGATGTGTTAGTTAAGGCAGATAAATTTATATTCCCAGCTGACTTCATTGTGTTGGATATGGAAGAAGATCTTGAAATTCCAATCATTTTAAGAAGACCCTTCCTAGCTACCGATAGAACCTTGATAGATGTCCAAAAGGGAGAACTTACTATGAGAGTGCAAGATGAAGAGGTGACATTTAATGTGTTCAAAGCCATAAAATTTCCCTTCGAAGCAGATGAATGTTACTGCATCAGCATTATTGACGGAGAAATTCAAAGGATATTCAACAACCATTCTAGCCAAGACTCTCTAGAAAATGCAGTCATCAATAGGAACGAAGTGAAAGATCAGAGAGCACTAGAGTATCTCAATGTTTTGAATTCTATACCCCACCAAGAACATATAAGGTCTAGATTTGAATTGCTTGAAAGATCAAAAAATATAGAGGCAAGAACCAAACCCTCAACAGAAAAACTGCCAAGACCAGAACTCAAACCCTTGCCTAACCATTTGCGGTATACATTCCTCGGTCAATCCTTAAACTTTCTATAATAACATCTGCTACATTGAATGAAATACAAGAAGAGCAGTTGCTTAGAATACTACGTAAATACAAGAAGGCATTGGGATGGACAATAGTAGACATCAAATGAATCAGTCTTTCACTTTGCATGCATAAGATATTGTTAGAAGATGGACAAAAGTCTTCGATTGAGCACGAAAAAAAGCTGAACCTAGTGATAAAGGATGTTGTAAAAAAGGAGATTATAAAGTGGCTTGATGTAGGAATTATTTACCCAATTTCTGATAGTTCATGGGTAAGTCCAGTTCAATGTGTACCAAAGAAGAGTGGAGTCACTATCATAGATAACACAAGCAATGAACTACTTCCAACACGTACAATAACTAGATGGAAAGTGTGTATAGAGTGTAGAAAGTTAAACAAAGCCATAAGAAATGATCATTTTTCATTACCCTTCATTGATCAAATGCTGGATAGACTTTTAGGGCATGAATTTTATTACTTCTTGGATGGATATTCTAGCTACAATCAGATAGCCATAGCCCCAAAAGATCAAGAAAATACTACCTTTACTTGTTCATACGGCATATTTATATTTTGAAGAATGCCTTTCGGATTATGCAATGCACCCGCAACATTCTAATGATGCATGATAGCAATCTTTTCTGATGTTGTGGAACAGTTTTTGGAAGTGTTTATAGATGATTTCTCAATTTTTGGGGATTCATTTGATGTATTTCTAGAGAACTTAACATTTGTGCTACAGAGATGTGAAGAAATCAACTCGGTATTGAATTAGGAGAAGTGCCACTTCGTGGTGAATTAGGGGATTGTTTTGGGACATAAGATTTCTTCAAGAGGAATAGAAGTTGATAGAGAAAAAATTGAAGCCATTGAAAAGTTACCACCACTAGCAAATATTAAGGGAGTGAGAAGTTTCCTTGGTCATGCAGGCTTTTATAAAAGATTCATAAAAGACTTCTCAAAAATTTCTAAGCCATTGTGTAACTTGTTAGAGAATGATGTGAACTTCATCTTTGATCAAGCATGTAACAAAGCATTTGAAGTGTTGAAAAGGAAGCTTATTTCAGCCCTAATCATTGTCGCACCAGATTAGACCATGCCCTTTGAACTAATGTGTGATGCTAGTGATATTGCAGTAGGTGTAGTATTGGGACAATGCAAAAACAAGTTTTTTCACATCATTTATTATGCAAGCAAAACTTTGAATGATGCTGAGAATAATTATACCACTATTGAGAAAGAGTTGTTGGCTATTGTGTTTACCTTTCACAAGTTTAGAACATATCTAATCGGTGTTAAGGTGACAGTCTTTACAGATCATTTTGCTATCAAGTATTTGATTAGCAAGAAAGAAGCAAAAACAAGACTAATCAGATGAGTGCTATTGCTTCAAGAATTTGACTTGGAAATCAAGGGCAAAAAAGGTTCAAAAAATCAGGTTGCAGATCATTTATCTTGCTTGAAAGGTAGACAACAAATTGATGATGAGACATTGATTAATAATTTCTTTCCTGATGAGCAACTCTTGTTAGTAGAAAACTTTGATCGACCATGGTATGCAGACTATATCAACTACTTGGCCAGCGAAATCATTCCTCCGAACTTGAGTTACTAGCAGAAGAAGAATAAGTTCTTACATGATGTCAAATCATACCTCTTGGATGAATCCTTTTTATTTAAGCAATGTGCAAACCAAATGATTTGAAGATGTGTGTTAGAGGAAGAAACTGAAGACATACTGCAACATTATCATTCGTTCGATTATGGTGGACATTTTCGAGGAGACAAAACGGCTTCAAAGGTATTACAATCTGGTTTTTATTGGCCTTATTTATTTAAAGATACATATTTCTTTGTTTTAAGATGTGACAGGTGCCAAAAAGCAGGAAGCATATCAAAGAAGCAGGAAATGTCTCTACAAAGTATATTAGAAGTTAAAAATTTTTATGTTTGAGGGATTGACTTCATGGGACCATTCACTCCATCAAATGGTCAGAAATACATTCTATTGGTTGTAGACTATGTGTCTAAATAGGTCGAAGCAGTTGCCTTGCTAATAAATGATGCAAAGGTGGTGCTGTAATTTATAAGAAAGAACATACTGACCCGCTTCAGTATACTACGTGTAATTGTTAGTGATGAAGGATCACATTTTTGTAATAAATCATTCTCTGCATTGCTTCAGAAATATGGAGTTAAACGAAAGATTGCCATTGCTTATTATCCACAAACAAATGGACAAGCTGAGGTATCCAATCGAAAAGTGAAGAGAATCCTTAAGAAGATAGTCAAGCCAAATCGCAAAGATTGGGCAATAAGGCTAGATGACGCAATCTGGGCATATCGTACAACATACAAAACACTCATTGGTACTTCACCATATCGACTGATATTTGGCAAATCATGTCATCTGCCTGTGGAGCTAGAACATAAGGCCTATTGGGCAATCAAGTCATTAAATTTTAACTTGCACAATTGGAGAGAAAAAAATGCTGCAACTAAATGAATTGGATGAATTTTGGCTACAAGCATATGAGAATGCCAAGCTTTACAAAGAAAATGTGAAACGATAGCATGACAAAAGGATAGCACAACGCTCATTTGAAACCAATTAGCGAGTACTATTGTTTAATTCCCGACTCAAGCTATGCCCCAAAAAACTCAAATCTAGAAGGTATGGTCCATTTAGAGTAGCCAAAGTATACCCACACGAAGCTGTTGATATTGAAGATGAAGGACAAGGAATAACGTTTAAGGTAAATGGCCAACGGCTCAAACATTACGACGAAAGAGAATTCAACCGCCAAAAGACCACCATTAGTTGGTGAAACTAGAGTGATTTACAAGCATAACGTCTAGCCAGAGACAAAAAATCAAGCGCTGTTTGAGAGGCAACCCAAGGTAATTATATGTTGCATTAATTTTGGTATTTATTTTTAATTATTTATTATTTTAGTTTTTAGATAAAAAAAGGGCAAGGAATGGGTGCCTCGGCGCCCAAACTAAGCACTACGGTGCTAGTTCTAGAAAGTGAGCGCCGCAGCACTGGAATCCCAGCGCTGTAGTGCTATCATTTGTGAAATTCCTAGGCGTCAGCGTCTCGGCATGCAAACGGTAATAGAAAAAAGGGGCATTTGCCCCATAATTTTTCCCCATTTTCTCACATCACTCTCTCTTACTAAACCTAGACCCTCTCAACCCTCCCAATTCGCACTCTCAAATCCCACCTTACCCATTCAAATTTCAACTTCAAAACTACATCAAAGCACACTCTAAACATCATTTCACACACTTCATCATCATAAATTCCATCAAATTGCATCTTCCACACAAATTAACAAAGTCACACCAATCTCAAAATTCAGTGGATTCATCTCACAAGGTAAACAATCTTGTCTCTAATTTTTTATTTCACATATATTCTTTCATTATTTACTTCCATTATGCACTTTTTGGATCATGGTGTGAATAGTGAAATGAAAGCTTTGTGTATAACCTTGAATGCTTGTGTTAGAATTATGGAAACTTAGTTCATGATTCCATGAGTGTACTTAGCCGAATTAGTTGAGGTATGGAATTAAGTAAATTAAGAAGATTGGTAGAGGGGTTTTTGTTAGCAAATTATTGTTCTTGGCAAGATGGCTCCTAAGAAAATGAAAAGAAACAAAATGGAATCACCTAATTTTGACAGCAGTAAGTTTGTTTCCCTAGAAGCATCTAAACATTATGCTCAATCGATTAAGAAATGATCGGCTATTCCTGAGAGAGGCTTTAACCTTCAAGAGGGGAGTTATCCTAGTGTAGCAAGAATTATTGAATCTAGGGAATGGCAAAAATTGTACACTTAGCTGGGAGTGGCTGTACTTTCAGTTGTGCGAGAATTCTATGCTAATATTTAGGAACATTCAAATTTGCTAGTATATGTAAGAGGTAAGCATGTTGCCATGGACAGTGAAATGTGAGAGGTAAGCATGTTGCCATAGACAGTGAAAGTATCAACCAATTCTTTAAAACGCCATCAATCAAGGATGATGATTGTCACATGATGGTGCAGGAGTCGAATTATGAGGAAATCATTAGACATTTATGCTCCTCATAAGCAAAGTGGGAAAAGGGTGGTTCTCTTCCAATATCTTTCTCAACAAAATACATGGGCAAGGATGAGAAAACATGTCATTACTTTATTGGGGCACAACTAATGTTTGTCACACATTTCAGCAGTGTAAACAAGCAACGTGCCATCTTGTTATATGCCATAATGATAGGACAATCCATTGATGTTGGACGAGTTATCAAGAATAACATTCTTTAGCGAGAGCAACAAGCTAGGGTTATCCTGCCCTTCTCTAAGCATGACATTATGTGCTCATGCTGGGGTCAAGTGGAGTCCTTCAAATGAGATATTACATCCCGGCCAAGCTATAACCTCTAGTATGATTACTACTGTGTACACTAGTTTTAGCTGTAGTGGACATAGATCCAGAGCATCGAGACCATTAGCAGTATTTCATTGCTCACCAACAATGGTGTGCTCAGTGGGTTGCTATACAGATAGCTCATTTTGGAATAGATATTTCCTCACTCTCACAGCATCCATTTTTTATTGCACCACCACCAGCTGAGTTGAATGATGATGCTAATGAAGGCATCAACACTAAAAAAGTAGATGCTGAAAGAAATAGTGAAGATGAGTATGTGACAACAATAGATGATGACTAAAGCCTGGATTCTATTTTAGGGGACTGTTTCTAAGTTTTATATTTTATGTTCCTTTTTGCTATAAGGACATTTCTAATAGTAAGTTTGGGGGCAAGGAAACACTTTCACATTATTTCTCTACATTTCAGTATTAGTGTGCATTTTTCTTATTTAATTACATATTTCTATTTTGATTTTATTTGTTTATAATGTGTGTAAAAAAAACAAAATATATATATGGGTATGGGTCAATGATAAACTGTTGCATAAACTATAAGCCTTAGGAATCAATAAATACCATTTTTAGCAAATGTATAATATGATGTGATAGTCTTATTTTACTTATGATTACTTGAAACACATTGAGCACATGGTTGGATTGTTAAGTGAGGTGCTGACCTAGAAAAAGTTTATGCCCAACAAGAACACAAAAGGTCTTAAACACACTATAGAACTTATTTGATTATTACTTGAGGTGAAATCATAGGACATATATGATTAAAGAAGTGATTTTAGGCCATGTTTAGATCGTTTGAGCTTTTCAAGCCTACCATTATATATTTATCCATAGTTACCTATTTTGAGCCTAATGACCATCTTTCTTTGTTAACTACAATAATACCCTAAAACAAGTACATATTCCATTATTATCATCCCTCACACCATAGACATAGAAGTTGTGTTTATTCCAAGAGGTTGACAAATTCTAGGTTTTGGGGCATAGTGACTTTGAATACTTTATATGAAAAATTAAAAAAAAATGAATAATAAGGAGCAATAAAGGAAGTTTCAAATTAAGTTTGGGTGTGTTCTTTGGAATGAGATTAAGGGTTTGATGTTCAAAAGCAATGTATGTTTATGGTGTGATTTGAACCAAAAATGAATCCACATTATTCTACCTTTACCCTAACCATACATTACAAGCTTAATAAAGTCCTATTTGATTCTTAATCGTGTTTGTTCCCACATTAGTGGAGAGTGATATGAAAGGCATGCCTATGGAGTGTATGTTTCAAAAAAAATCCGTTGAGACCACCTCTTTTCATTTAGGCATAAACCATTTCGGGTGCATTTAACTAACAATAATGACTACACACACACGCACCAAGTTATCACTTGTATAATAAGAAAGGGATGATTGTTAAAAGTTGTTTAATCATGGCATTTAAAGGTTTTGGGGATTTATAGAATTAATACAAACTCTGAGATCAATTAATGCTCATTATTAAACCCGTAAACATGCTTTCAATTTTATTGTCAATGCTTTTTATTTTTATTTGCTTGAAGACAAGCAAAACTATTAAGTTTTGGGGAGTTTGATAGTACATATTTTAATATAATATTTTTATACTCCTAAGATTAATAGTTGCTCATTTAACCTCAAATAATTAGTACTTATTCATATTCTTTATGAATTATAGGTTTAAAGACAATTGGAACATCACGCGAGAAACCAGATGCGAATGGGAGCATTAGAGATAAAAAATCAAAATAATGCTACAGTGTGCTACAGTGCAGAGCCGGGCCATTAGGTGGAGCGCTACAATCAGTAACTACCAAACACCTCAATGTCGCAACATTGGATCCCAATGCCACGGTATTGAGGCCAGACAGCAAAAGTTATTAGGATGCTTAAAATAAGAAAGTCCAAAAAGCAACCCTAATTTCATGCTCTTACCTATATATTTGCCTAAAACTTACATTTTGAGGTGTGGCAATAGGAATGAAAGAGAAAAACACCTAACATTCAAGTTTGGAGAAATCAAAGAGGAGGAAAGGAAGATTCAACGTCAAAGGCATTTGATAAGGACTTCTTCTTGCTTCGTTCATTTACTTTTTGCAAGATGTTTATTTCGTATGTATTGATGGAATTAACGTCAAGAACGTGTAGCTTAAAGATGAGCTAATTTCATTAATCTAGGATTACATTCTTGAACTCATTATATGATTGACTATAGCTATGTCTTTTATGTTATTAATTCAGTTTTTTATATATTCATTATGCTTCTGTTTAATGCAATTTTATTACTTGACCAGTAGTTAAATTGATCTAGAAATACTTAAATAAACTTGGAAAAAAGCATTTGCATATTAATTCTTAAGCATATTGATGCATGATCATAGTGTAACAAGCATGAGTTTCCTATGAGATAGGCATATACTCATATGGCATTTATGATTCATAAAACTTGTGTTTAATAGATTTTTTTCAATTTATTTATCATAGGAATATAGATAGTTGATTGGATAAAGTACAATCACTTGATCATCGGAAGAGGCTTGTGATTTATTGAGTGTTTTGGTCAATATATCAAGTTGAGTATAATAAACTTAAAAGTGATTCTGCTGAATTGATTTGCATAATGAGGGATAGTTTGTAATCCTAGGATGTCTAATATTGAATTTAACTTATGGGAATTTAGTTTATTAATTATTATATTTAAGTTTTTCTTTTACTTAAGCAGCTTAATCTCATACATTAAATCATTTTCTGGATAAGAGTAGAAATGCACTATTTCAGTACTTAAACTAAAAAAGACAACTCATTCTTCGTGGGCTGGATACTGAATTCATCATATATTACTTATTGCGATAACGTATACGTGCATTAGTTTATGTTATAGAAAATACATAACACTTATCAATAATCAAATATATGTTACTAATACTACCTTCACATTGTAGCAATATTGGTACTACGTTCATATATGTTTTCCTTATCTCATGTTTAACCGGCATAGTTTGAGTTACACCAACCAAATCTCTCATGCTAAAACAATATTGAAAAAGACTTAGTGACCCGTCTAACACCACATTGACAAGACTGACGATGTAAAATATTATCTCATAATGTCATATAATTCAATCTAATTAAGATAGATTTTTAAATACTGAGTCTCTCATATGAGGAGGTGATTCTTAATCATTCATTTATTTGTGCAAACACAACTAACCCCTGCTAGTAGGGCTCCTATTGTGATTACTATAAAAAAAAAAATCTCAATTTATAATACAAACCAATAACTCTTATTACTGCATATCATAAACCCTAAACGCATAAATTTGCTTTTAAACAATTTAAAATAATTTATAAAGTCAATAGTGTCAATACATAGGCCCCCAACCCTTAACGTTGCGGCGTTGGGGGACAGAACCCCAACATCACGGTGCCAAGCTTTTAGCACTGTGGCGCTGGGGCCTAGAAACCTTACCGTCTCAGTGCTCCTCATCCAGTAATGTAGTGCTAAAGTTTAGAAGGCCTCAATGCCGCAGTGCCAGATTAAGAGCCCCAATGTCCTAATGCTCTCCACCTTAGCATCCCATTTCAATACTTAAAATGCACTATTTGAACATCGGAACCTCACCAACAGCATCCCCAATAGTCCAAAACATCCAATCAACACTACAAAACATGCTATAATACTATTTATTGGGTGCGGTGTTTCCGTTCTAAATTGTATTGGGTGCGTGTATGCATATACACATATCCATTGTTCATAAATACATATACATGCATCTCATACATTTGAAATACAATGGTTTAAACTGGAGCACCCATCCGAAATGAACTCGTTGAAAATTTTAAGACTTAATGCAGTGGGCTTGAGTTGCTAGAATAGCAGCTTTATTTCTAGTATTGGTTTAACTCTTAAACTTAAATTAACTCTTAATCTCCAGTTTAACTCTTAAACTATATCTTGAGCTAAACTCTTTAGCTTAGAATTATTTCAAGGGCATAGATATATATATATATTTGCTTATTTGTTCAACATTTGAACAACATAAATAATCCATTAAGCTTAATAGTGGTTGGCCACTTAGAGAAGAAAAATAAGATTTTTCTTTCAACACTTGAGAAAAATAATAGAACAACTTTTGCTATCTCTTTCCCTTCTTGTTGCCGTCCACCTATGTAAAGAAATTCATCAAATGAATCATTCACATACATAGAGATAAGTGGTCGGTCACACTAACCCTTTGAAAGCAATAATGTTAACAAATTTGAAAATAAACTTTCATTTCCATTTAGCAACAATGGCAGCCACTTTTTCATTTGCACATATATATATATATATATATGAAATGAATATTTTTTATATATTTCATAGACTTTATAATAAAACAATAAAAATATCTTTACAAGGCTTAACCCTTGAGACTTTGTTTCACTTACATTTGAATTTCATTTAACAATTAAATAAAATTGAATTCCATGCGGACTCCAGGAAAAGCACGTGTATAACGTTACATGTTTTGGTGAGTTCTCTATTCTTATAAATATGTTAATGTGATTAATATATTGTATTTATTACAAAATTTACACTTTTTCGCTACGTTAGGCAATAAACACAATTGCACGTGCCTAAGATCCGCCAACGCAAAGTTCTGGGAATATACTAATAATTGCATAGTTACAAGAGTTGTAATTGAGTGCCGGGAAATGCTAGTTGCGCAAGTATGTTCTCGAATAATTATCCTTGATCTATTTCTGTTGATGCAGGTCTGTCAATGGATACCTTTTAATATAGATCAGCTATGTCGTAACTATAGGGTATAGATAGTTGTTCTCAGTCGACTGTGAGCTTGGAGCTCGTATTGATATATGAGTATCCAGTTATGACTAGATATGGAACAGACTCATAAGGGTCTCTGATAGACGTCCTATATAAGCCGTCAATTGAAGGTCCTCTCAAGATGAGTAGTGTATGTGGTCCTTTGACCTGAATACTACAGTGAGTTTGTAAGGGATCCACTATACTTTAGATCCACACATGTTACAGATCTTTTATGGTGTGACCGCTAAGTGTTGCTGGATATGGTCCGATGCTTTTAGAGTCCGGTGTGTATAGATATGGGATCCGTCAGCTCACATAGAGAGCTTGATATCCATATTCTTTAAGACTGTATCTCAAAAAGTCTTGTGGCCACAAGCTTTCAATCCTAAGAAAGTGTTCTGCTAGGGTGGAACAATATAGTAAATGAGTTTGAACATATTGTTCAATGAGATAAAAGTATGGAGATAGGACATTGATGAACACTATATGATTTGATGGTAATAATCTATATCCCTTCACATCTAAGACATCATGACGGAAGAACTATACATATGCATTGTAACCTCAACTTGCATGGTTCCTTGCTAATTTGTAATATCCATGACGTGTGCGTGGAGCATTGCTCATAGACTCATAAAATAGTTTCATTTGACGAATCGAGCTTGGACTTAGGGAGTCCCGTGATATGAAGTGTCCTCGTTATGCATTGGGACAGCGTGCTAAATTAAATTGTTTAATCTAGCAATATTCAGCACTACCACAGGAATGCATGCGTGTCTGTATTTAAGTGTTAAATACAACAATTAGTCAATAATTATTATTTACTAATTGTATAATGACACATGGTGCATTATGGACCCTTTGTTAAGTTTACCTAAGTGTGAGATTTGGTGGGACTCACTAAAGGGTAGACTTAATAACTAATTTTAAGGGGCAAAATTGTCATTTTACAAAATGATTATTTAATTATTAAATAATTATTAATCTCTCATTATTATATTATATTATATATTTGTATACATAATAGTATTTTATTAATAATGGGTGCCAAATAGTTGGCACCCATTATTAATATTATATTATTATTAATATATAATATATTATATTATTATTTTGTTTATATTAGATATAAAAGAGAGAGAAGTGTGTGAAATGTGAGGTGTTGTGTGTGTTTTGTGTTGTTGGCCGCGAGAGAAGAGAAATGGATAAAGAAAAAAAAAGAAAAGGGAACCGAAAAGGAGAAAAAGAAGAAAAGAAAAAATAAAGGGAAAAATGACATTGTTTCATTTTTCTCGATAGTTTCAATTAAAGCAATGGTGAATTGCTTCAATCTCTATTTTTTTTATACTTTTAGAGAAAATGCTAAATATACACAGCATCGACGATTTTGGGAATAAGAGTTCATCCCGTGCTGGATATGGGGCTACTGTTCTAGCTTACCAAGCCCACCGTGTTGGTAACTACAACTGCCCGCGAGTTGGTTTCTATGCGTACTCCGAGAAAATACATGTATAATGCTACAATTTAAGGTGAGTTCTCAACTCTCTAATCTATTAATGTAATTAATATATTTTATTATTGTGTTTATTGCATGTTTTTATTCTTCCGTTGCGTTTAAATATGTATGTGATACATATTTTAGGCAACAGATACACTAGTACATGTTTGTACCTATATATATAAGATCCCCAACATAAACTCTTTGGACTAAACTTCTTCAGATCATACAATGTTTATAATATTACAAGTATTATACCATATATGTATTTAATATTAAAGATTATATTCAAAATGTCTATTGTATAAATATTAAATAATTAATACTTATACAATATTGGAATAACACGTAAACACTAGCTCCAAGAGTTAGTTGGGGTTGTTCTGTGGTAGTTGTAGGTGGTGTGCTTTCTTTGGTGCAGTAGGTTGAGGTGTTCTAGGGTAGGGCAGAGTGCTTGCGTTGGGAATGTAGGTTGGGGTTGCTTTATTCTAAGATTGTCAGTTCTCTTTTAGGCTATTAGTTTAGGTTTGTATACTTGTATTGGGAATTTAGGGAATTGAGAGTTGTCACCTTTCTTTAGGGGCAACGTGGATTAAGTTGAAATGGGCTTGCTATGGACTTTCTCACATTATCCTCCTTACTTACTCTTGGAACAACCTTTTTTTGGACTTTGAAGTCCCACTCTTGGTGCTAGGAACAATTAGGACCTAGGCCTATTCTAGGTGGTGTAACTATGCACAATGAGAGTATCTCAACATCAACTACCAAAAGCATTCACTACCTTTAGTAGTACTCTTTAGTTAATCTCACAAAATCTAAGTTTGTGTTTAAGAATCTATTTTTTCATGAGCTAAGGCACTATAGCTTTAACCTTAAATTTCTTATTTAGTAGTAATGTCATATGGAAAATTTTGGTGTAGACAACACTTTCTAAGGCTATTAAACTACAGGTATTTTGGGAGTAGTAATAGACATACTCATCAAAACCGTGTATCTTAATTGTCACTGCCACCCCATTCCATTTTCTCTTTGAAGCAATCTCGTTAAAAAGAAAGTCAACCATAAATTCAAATCATGGAAAACACTACACCTATAATAGTATATACAGTGTGCTACGTACAACTTTCTATCACACTAGAAATTTGACAAACACAACATAACAAAAGGCATGTATAAATTAATATCACACTCAAATTTAGAAATATATAAACATAAACAAAGCAACATTACATGTATTCACAACCCATTAACTAGAGAACGGGTTTAAGCATAAAACTCTAAATAAAAAAAAGGGACATTGCTCAAATAACGATATAATCAAACATAAACAAAGTCACAAATGACATCCAAATTAAATAAACACTTTTACTATGAAATACGGGTTCAAACCCTAAAGCCCATATACATTGTTTTGCATTTATATGGAACACGATGTGAATCTATGTAAAACCTTTTACAGCCGACATGATAAAACTATATATTATCATGCATTCACATGAAACAATTTCCAAAGACAAAAAATAATACTATTTTGATTTTTCAATTAATGTTGACCTTAATCCACTTCTTCCACATTCAAATTTTGATCTTGCAAATTTTTAGAGCCTTTATTATTTCGAATAAAAAATGTAATGGCGAGATCCTTTTTAGTATTTTCTTTACTGTGAATACAAATATAAAGATTTCATGTTTTTCTTGAACAGATTTTGAAAGATACCATTTGAGAAGACAATCCTTTAGCTTCTATGCACCAAAATTTTCCCAAATAAACCAAATGACTTGAAGAATTATATAAATCCCTCTAAAGCTATGTCTGCATTTAGTACTCCTTATTGCTAGTTGGATCCATAGTCACTTCGGAAGAGATGGTGTCAAAATTATGTATAAAATACTTCTACAGTAAGGAAAGGGTCATGAGAGAGACCTAAGTGCATTAGTATATTTAGCAATCTGAACTTAAGGTTTTCTCCTATTTATGAATATTTGACGATTTAATTGTATTCATTTTATTATAAATAGGTGCACGAGGAAAAATGTGACGATTTAGGATAAACAAGAACTGAAACGATAATGATACGCAAAACTTACAGAGCTAGACAAACCAGGCCTAAGTGCTTGGGTGCCGTGGTGCCCAATCGGCCTCCCTACCAGATGCTATTCCAGGTTTGAGCACAGCAGCACTCAGCCCCCGTGCCATGGTGCCTATGTGATGAAAGAAACACCTTTTCAATTATCCTATTTTGACTTTGATTTAAAGTCAGTCGACACAAGGGCTTCTAAGACTTATAAAAAAAAAAAATCTTTTATAAGCCAAAAGACATAAATTTAGAGCGGTAAAACTTAGAGAAACCTTTTACAACATAAAATTAAGAGATCAAAGCCAAGAATTAAAAATTTAAGATCAAAATTTAAGCTTCAAGTAAGGATAGAGAGAAAAGCAACCTAATACATCTTCTTAATTAGTTTTTCTTCACTATTCTTATCATTATGTTCTTGCTTATGATGTCTTTGTTTTATTATTTTGATACTTTTGATTTAGTGATGAGCTAAACTTATTTTATGCAGGATTAGACTATTAAATAAAATATGTAGTTAGATTTTATTGATTCTTAGTTTATGAACTTAATAAATACTATTGATTGCTCTATCTTATGTTTAATGATTTCATGATACTTCACCAATATTTGCAATGATTCAAGAACCATGATGAAGTTGATGGATGGAGTTATATGTTTAGACCCGGTCATGATGAATTATATTCTATTCAAATTGCCATAAATATATAATTACTAGTTATACTATGTACTATACCTAGATGGCATATATGTATGATTTAGACCTGGTCATAGTGAATGGCACACGGACCGTACTTGAGCTTTGGATCAATACATTCTATTCTAATTACCACAAACATATAAGTAGTTGTTAAACTACATAATATAGTTTCTCGACCATCGACAGAGGCTTGTGAAGAGGTTATAGTCAAGCAAATCAATTTATATTAAGGTATTAACTAAGAGGTTAATGAATTTAATAAAATAATAGGAGATAAATTGAAACCCTAAATTGTTCTTAATTAGTAAATTTGTTTACTTTTTAGTAATTAGGCTTAATTTGATAGCATTAGGTTTATTAGATTCAAATTTTATTTTGATGTTTTTTTTGTACAAAAGTTAAGTAGATGTGTTTCAGTAATTGATAGTAAGAAATAGATGAATAGTTCCTATGGGAATGTTAAATTGGACTTAAATGATATATTACTTGATACGATAATGTACAGTTGTGCTTAGCTATTATCACACACATTAAGTTTTTGGTGCCAGTATTGAGGACCATTACTTTCGATTCTTAGATCAATACTAATAACAAGCTACATGCTTTTAATTAAGAGTTTTTCTTTTTTTTCTTTTACTTTGATATATATATATATTTTTTACTTTGATAGTTGATGTGAAGGACAAAAAGTGCTAACTTGATTTATTTTAATGCTTAAATCGAGAGAATTTTACATAGACATTGACGTAAATGACAATGTCAATCATTAAACATAGAGTAGAATAATGATCATATCAACAATCTAGTATTTAAGCCGACGATACCATAGAGAGTGTTGAAATGGCATGTAGTCCCTACCATAGTAGGTGTTCAATCTAACATTCTGCGACTAACCATTAATACTAATAACTTTGAGATCAAGCCGAGTATGATTCAAATGCTAAAGGAGTTTTTATAGCTTAACAGAGCTTACAATGATGTTACTAATATGCATATCATAAATTTCTTAGGAAATTGTGATACTTTTAAGTACAACGATGACTTAAACAATGCCATATGACTTAGATTATTCCTTTTCTACTTAAGGGATAAAGCAAAAAGTTGCCTATGTCATTGCTGTTTAGATCTATATTAGCATGAGAAGACAAGCGCAAAGTTTTTAGCCAAGTTTTTCCCACCACCAATGACTACAAAGATGAGGAATGACATCACCTCATTTATTTAGATTGATGTTTAGTCTTTGTATGAGGCATGTGATCACTTCAAGGACATGTCGAGGAAGTGTCCTTACCAGGGAGTCCATAAATTGCTATTAGCCCAAATGTTCTACAATGGATTAGTAGGTCATTTGAAGACTATTGTAGACGTTGCTATTAAAGGAGCTTTAATGAATAAGTTAATAAATGAGGCTTATGATCTATTGAAGGAGATGGTGTCTAACAATTACTAATGGCCAATAGAGAGGGTTCACTAAAGAGAGTCATCTACGTGCATGAGATTGACGCATTCAATGCATTGGTAGTGCAAATTAACATGTTATCAAAGAAATTTGATGCGTTGAATGCTATTAAAACTCAGTAAGTGTCATGTAACTTTTATGGTGATAACTGCATGAATGGGCATTGCATTGGGATAGAAAATTATATGGGTAATTTTAATTGATAGTAGAATAACCCACCATCAAAATTTTACAATTTATTGGTGTAAAAACTAAGGTGGGGTCATCTTGACCAATGAATCCCTTAGGATTTCAATGACGACAAGAGAAATCATCATCGAAAGATATGCTTATGCACTTCATGAAGTTAAATGATGGCATTATATAGAATCATTCAACAAACTTGAAGAACTTGAAAGTTCAAATGGGACAACTTGATACTATAATTAAAAAGTGACCACAAAGACCTATACTAAGTGAAACTAAGGCAAATCCAAGAGAAAATGTAAAGTCATACTAAGCCATCAACGTAAGAACTGGTAAGACCCTACATGACAACACACCTCAACCACCACTTTCAAGTGTGAAATAGAAGGAGAAGGAAGTACAACAAGATGATGTGTAGCCATATAGACCACTTATAGTTTTTTTCAATGACTATAGAAGTGCAAACCAAGTGGAGAAGCTAACAATATACAACAAACCATTCCAGTAAATGCAGAAACAAAAGATGCGTAGTAGATGACAAGACCAGCCCTGACACCTTCTACTGTAGATCTCGGTGGGCTCCACCGAACATCTCAACAGAAGCTCATCATAATTTCACTATCAAAACTGAGAAATTTCGCAAGGTGAACCCTTTTTATTTCTTACACATATCGACTAAGTCCAGGAATATTTATGAATATATTTTACCAATTTTTTAAAAGAAACTTACGGAGTTTCTTATGTTTTTTTGAAAATCCCAATATAAAACCTACAAGAAAATTACATTTCTAATTCAAATAGCTTTTCAACTTCCAAATAAGACCTCCGGTCCTTTTCAAAACCAAATCCAAACTCAACTCAACAATTTCATTTCAATCCAAAATTTGCACACTAATAAAAAGTGAAACTATCACTTTAATACCGAAACATCTTCTTGTTTGCTCAAAACATATTTACAAAATACACAAGTCTATAACTACTATGCAAAAAGCAAAAGTACTACTTAGCACATTTACATTTACAAAATTATTGTTAGACTTGGCCCACTAATCAGTTGTAAGAGAATCAGCAACTTGCGCACCGAGGCCTGCACTTGAAGGGGTTTTAAAAAACATAAAACATAAAACGGGTGAACTAAAAAAGCTCAGTGAGTGCATTTATAATTTTGATATTTATCCATGATTTTAAGAAATAGCATTAAACTACTTATTAGTTTCAAAATGCCATTGGTACCCTCAGATTACAGTTGTAATGATTATATTAGAACTGGTCGTATATCCTGTACACATGGGTAGTTTTGGGCGTGTGTCACTAACTCCGGGAAGTCGGGATGTGGAGCCATGTGAGTCGCTCTATGTGTACGGGGTATTTATTTTGCTATATGTATGCGATGTAGGATTCCGCTGCATAGCCAATAAGATGTCTTGAGATGTCACTGTAGGTGCTGCTAGTTAAGGTACCCCGTGACCTGCTTACGTGTGTGGTGTTGGTTGAGTCACTGCATAGGTATAGAGCTTTAAGGTTACCATTGGTATTGTTTAGAAAGAAAATGGCCGAGTGAGGGCTTTAATAGTTTTTGATCTACCAATTTCATATTATGCGTTTATATTCACATGCTAGTTATTATATTGAATAGATTTTGGATAATTATTTTCCAGAGATGTAAACAAAACCCGTTCAGCAAGATTTCATTGGCATATAATGTTAGAAATTATTTTACAACTTTATATCAGTTTTAGAAGCATGATTTATACGCGTATTTAAGAATTTACTATCTATGCAGAATGTTATTTTATTTGAAATCTTAAATACACTCACTGAGCTCCTCTAGTTCACTCGTTTTATGTTTTCTAAACTCTCTTCCTAGGTGCAGGTCTCGTTACGCAAGCTATTGATTCTCCTTCAGCTGATTAGTGGGTGATGCGATATTTCTATATCATAAAATTAAGTGCAAGTATACACTATCGTATGCAAGTAATAAAGGGACTAAATAAGTCGGATGTCGAACCCACAGGGATAATTTTTTCTTTTTAACCAATTACTAAAATTGTATCTTTCTAATAATTATTCAGATAAATAAAAATCTAAGAATGAATGTAGAAAATATAAAAGTAAAAATACAATGCAAAAAAAATTAGATGATAGCAATGTAGAGAAAACCTAGGATTAATATTATCCCTCAATATACTTTTTAATGATTAATCTTCTAATATTTAACTCACTTAGTCTTTATTATTGATCAAGACACTAATGTATTCACAAGTCTCTTCCAAGGTCATGTAAGTATACCTTAGTTTATCAAATACCTATATTCCTATGGTACTTGTAATAAATTAAGATTCATTAAAATTAGGTCTTATTGATCATACATGCCAATTAGGTATATTCTTATCCTAAATAGAAACTTGCATATGCAACATTGAATGTTACTCTACAATCATGCATCAAATTACCTAGGTCTAAATATATTGATTCCTCTTCCGAGTTTATCAACATATTACTAACTCGTTCACCATATATTGGCCAAATATATTAAAGTATTAAGCACAAATAATTTAAATAATAAATGACTATGTTTATTAAATACTAAAAGATATGGCGATTTAAGCGCATATATTGAGTTCAAATATTAACCCTAGAAAATAAATTAGTTCATAGCTACAAGAGAATCACAGCAATAAAAATAAAAATAAAACATGATACAATCAATCGTAAACCGATGTAGACGTCGAATTGCTCTTGATTGATGTTGCTCTGGATTCTTGGTGATCTTGAACTGCTCTAAGTTCTCTTTTTCTTGCTCTAGGTTCTTCTCTGGTCTCCCTTTTACGTCTGGGGTCGAGTGACCTTTTATAGGGTTTGAATTAAACTTGAAAAACTGAATTCTGGTCGCACTAGAATTCGCGCTACTGTTGGCGCGCTATGCTGTTGTCGCTGAGGCGTTGCATGAAAACGGCTTCATCGTTGGAGCGGTGAGCGGATAGCACTGGAGCGGTGATTATCTGGCACTGGGGTGCCAAATGTGACTTCAACAGGTCGTATTTCTTATTTCGATCACTATTACAGAGCTGGGGCGACAATACTAGTGGCGCGGGGGCGCTGGACTCATATTTTGAAAACTTTGTATTTTAGTCCCTATTTTTGCTCCTTTTGCATTCTTTCTTTAAATTTCATTAAAGTCCCTATAAATAATAATAAAGCACATAAATAGTCATCTATTCTCATAAAATAATAAAATATCAAAATAAAATCATGAGAAAATATATAACAATTTTGCCCTTATCAGTGGGCCAGATCTGAAAATCATTTTTATAAATGTAAATGTCCTAAATAGTACCCTTTTTCGCTTTCTACATAGTAGTTATAAACATGTGTATTTGTATGTATGTTTTGAACTACCATGAAGAGATTTCGATATTTTGATGATAATTTTTACTTTTATGAGTATGCTTGTTTTGTGATTTAAATGAAATTGTTGAGTTGAGTTGGATTGATTTTCGAAAGGACCGGAGGTCTTATTTGGTAGTATTGAAAAGTGGTTTAAAATAGAAGTGAATTTTTTTTGCAGGTTTTATATTGGATTTTTAGAAAAATAGAGGAAACTCTACCTATTTTTTTTTTAAATCAAGATGTCATTTTTATGTATATTCTAATATTTTTTTTTTCAATAATAGCAAGAACTAAAAAGGGGCTTGCGTAGCGAAATTTCTCAACCTACCTAGTTATATTTTGAGAAACTTCCGTCGGGGTGCCTGGTATGGCCGCTAGGACCTACTGTAGAGAGTCTCCAATCGAGTCCTGTCAAATTACTTGCTTATTGCACACATATACATAAGTGATCAATGAAGGGGAGAATAAAAGACTTATTGAATGGTATAGTAAGTTATTAAGAGTTTTATATTGAATTGTAAAAAGACTGGTGTTATTTAATAGCCTTTAAAACTATGATTATGATCGTCTAATCAACTGAGCTTGTTTTAGTTTTTAAGATTTTATTTTGAGTCAATAATAAGTTATGATTGTTTACTTTCATTTTTCCCGAGGATGAGCATAATCTTACGTTTAAGGGTATTTATAAGGTGAAAATGCCTAGTATATATAGTACTATGAACTTAAGTTTTGTTCACATTCATGAATATTTAGCTATTTAATTGTGTTTTTTATCATAAATTAGTGCATGAGGAAAAATGTGACGATTCAAAACAAACAATCGATGAAACGGCAAAGATATGTTAAAATTATAGGAACGGAGAAGCCCAGGTCTAGGAGTTACGGTGGCCAAGAAGAAGTTAACTACTGCGGTGCTCAATCAACACCATGGCACCTAGTCTGCCGCCCAACCAAATGCTGTTATAGGACTAAGAACTACGGTGCCTGTGCGATAAAATGAACACCTTCCTAATTGTTCTATTTTGACTTAGATTTAAAAGCCCTTGTTGGAGCTGGTGCTAATGTGCCATTCCAATATTGTATGCATATTAATTATTAATATTTATACAATAAACATTTAGAATAAAAATTGTTAATATCATATTCATATGGTAGAATGCTTGTAACATTACAGACATTGTATGATCTGAAAGAATTCAGATATGATCTAAAGGAGTTTAAATCAATACTAATAGTTAGTAAAGCTAAGAGTTATAAATGCTAAGAGTTAGCACTATTAAGGGTTAACAGGTTATAAAAGTCAGCAAGTTCTAAAGAGTTAGAACCTTATCTATAATGGGACAAAGACCTGAGAGCATACTTGTAATGATATAATTGCAAAGAGTTGCATTGGGTGTTAAGAAATATCATTATGTAAGTGTGTTTTAAAGATAATGTTCCTGATCTATAATCACCAATGCTGGTCTATTAGTGATTCACTTTATATAGATTAATGTATGTCTATATCTGACTGGTTCATATGGTTGTTCTTAACTAACCAGTCAGGACTAGATACTGAACAGACTCACGAGGACCCCAATAGATATTCTATGAAACAGTCAAAGAAAGGTCCTCTCGAGTTAAGTAGTATTCGTGGTCCTTTGACCTGAGCGCCACGGTGGTCTTGTGAGTGATCTATCATGCTTTTGTTTCACATATGTCAGAGACCTTTCATGGTCTGACCGCTATGTGTCGCTATGTATGGTCCGATGTTCATGGAGTCTGGTGTGCGTAGATACGGGATCCATTAGCTTACATAGGTAAGTTGTATATCCGATGCTTCAAGATTGTATTTCATAAAGTCTTATGGCCACAAGCATAAACCCAGAAAAATAGTTTTCCACAGAGTTAAACAATATAGCAAAAGTGTTTGCATATATTGTTTATCAAAATACGAATCTAGATATAAGTTCATGGACGTGCATATGGGAATTTGACGGTATTGATCTATATCCCCGCATAGTTAAGATATAATTGATGGAAGGATTATATATATATGTTATGACCTCAACTTGTATGGTCTGACACGCTAATTTGTAATATTCGTAACGTGTGCGTGGGGCATTGATTACGGACTCATGGAATAGTTCTATTTGACAAATCGGGTGTAGACCTAGAGAGTCCCAATATGAAATGTACTCTTTGAGCACTTGAGCAGTGTACCGTATTGAATGGTAAGAAATAGAAGAATTCAGCAATTTACTAAGGTTAAATTAACTAAAGTATATGGTTAAATGGTGGAACCCACTTTAGGTTAACTTGGTAACCTAGTAAGGATATAAGAATTTCACTTTATGGTTATTTAATTGTTAAATAATAAAAATAAATATTTATTTATTTAATTGTTAAATAAATGATTTAACTTAACTATGGTTAAAGGTTAACCATATGGTTAAGTTAGTTAACTATAGTTAGAATATTTAAATATTTATTAACTTAAGGGTTAAGTTAAAATAATCTAACTAAGGTTAAATGTTAATTAAGGTTAGGTTAAGCCAAATGAAATTCAAATCAGTTTGAAATTTATGCATTTGTATATAAAAGAGAAATGAAATTCTAAATTAATAAGTTTTTAGTTTTTAAGTTTTGCATTTTTGGGAGCCATTTCAATTTGAGAAATTAAAAATCTTTGTTTTGTGTTTTAAGTGTTAGAACAACAAAACAAATTGAATTAATAGTTACTAACTGTAATAACTAAAAAGGAGATTTATTTTTTTTATTCAAGAGTTGAATAAAAGGAAAAATAAAATTGATTAAGTTAAAGAGTTTAACTTTGAATTATGTTTAAGAGTTAAACAAAGATGCTGGATTAATAAACTGCTTTTCTAGACAATCAAACCCACCTTTGTTGATTGCTAAAATTGATCAAAGATTCATTTCATGGTGGACTTCAAGCAAATTAATCCAAAGGCTTCATGGGTGATATTTTATCAATCTCGATTTTCAGTTTAATAAATATGTATTTTATGTGTTCATTTTATTTAATCTTCCGCTGTGCACATATATGTATGAGATATGTATGTTTGTTATGTGATGAACACATCCCACATGCAAGCACCCTAGTAATTGTACAACAACCCAACAGCCCTGTACCATAGAGTTTTTAATAATTATAAAGCACCCACTTATGAGCTAAAAACAAAGTTTTAGAAAAGCAAAACTTAAAGAAACAATTCATAACACAAAATTAAAAGATTAAAGCCAAGAATTGAAGATTCAAGATCAATATTCAAGCTTCAAGTCAAGATAAAGAGAGAAGCAACTCAATACATCTTCTTGATTGGTTTTTCTTCTCAGTTCTTATCATCATGTTCTTGATTATGATGTATTTGTTTTAGTGCTTTAATGCTTTTGATTTAGTGATTAACTAAACTATTTTTTATCTAAGGTTAGACTATTAAATCTTTATATAGTTGGATTTTATTGATTCTTAGTTTATCAACTTAATATATACAATTGGCTCATTTTATCTTGTGCTTAATGCTTTCAACATACCTAGCTAATATTTTGAATTATTGAGCAACCATGATGAATCGACGAATGAATTCATATGCTTAGCCTATGATTGCTTGATGCATGATCATAAGGTAACAACTATGAGTTTCATATAGGATATACATATACCTAGATGGCATGTATGGTACGATCTAGACCTAGTTATAATGAATTACATTCTATTTTGATTGTTATAAATATATAAGTAGTTGTTATAATGCGTAATATAGTTACTCAATCATTGACAGAGGTTTGTGATGAGATTAGAGTCTAGCACATCAATTTGTATTAAGGGTTTAACTAAGAGGTTAATTAATTCAATGAAATATTAGAGGATAAATTGAAACCCTAGATTGCTCTTAATTAGTGAATTCAATCCCTTGCTTACTTTTAAGTAATTAAGGTTTAATTTGATAGTGTTAGGTTAATTAGATTTAATTCCTATTTTGGCTTTTTAGGATAAATGTCAAGTAGATTAATTTTAGTTATTGATAGTAAGAAATATATTTATCGTCCCTATAGGAATAATAACTTTGACTTAAATCGTATATTACTTGATACAATAACATACACTTGCTCTTAGCTTTTACCGCACATATCAGGTCACTTCATCTTTAGATTGTTACGAGCAGAAGGATAAATGAGAGGTCATAAAAATTAGTTTTAGTAATATACTAATCAAATACAGAGTCCACAAGATAACGTCTTTCATTAAAATTGTAGAAACTACTAAGAAGATTATTTTATCAGTAAAGTCAATGATTGTTGACAAATAATGGAGCCCTAGTAAAAATGGAAGAACAGAGCCACAGCTATATATATGGACAATCAGTCCTAGGGAGTACCCTAAGGAGCAACCCATTGTAATATCCCAAAAATTATATTTATTTTGATTAAATTTATCAGTAAAAGAAATAGAAGAATTTGATTGGTTGGAAAAATATTAGTATGGTATAAGTGTTTTGCATAGAATAAAAACCTATGCTATTAAGACTTTTCCAACACTTGGACCAATGAGATTTTGCCAATAATTTAAATGGAATTTACTAGAATTAGTTAGATTTGAACTAGATTTTTATTTTTTTAGTTTAGTTATGAATAGTTCTTGGAATGCTTGGACCAATCAAATGCCACCATTTCTAACCAATGGCATTTTTATAATTTTGAATTTAGTTGGGGGTAATTTTGAAAAGAAAAATAAAGGCTATAAAAGGAAAAATAGCATTGAAAAATGAGAAATTTTAGACACCTTAGCCGTCCCCCCCTCCCGGTTTTCTCATCAAATTTTCAATTGTTCTCGTTTAAAATCTAGCCAAAATCTAATTTTCCTTCACAAATTAAACCCCTAAACCCTTAATTAAACCACAATTAAAAAATCTATTGAATATGAATTTGGGGTTTTAAAGGTTAATAGACGAAATAGTCATATAGAATTAGGGATTTGTGCATTTGATTTGGTAAATTGGATTTATTTATTATTTGTGTATTTTGAAAAACAATTAAGGTAAAATCTTGGCCAAGGATAGCTAAGGGAAGGAGAAGGAGAAGAAGTGAGTCACAAGTGGAGGAATTAAGCATATAAGTTGGTGTACACTTTAGATTGAAACTTAAATTTTTTACGTTAGGGAATTTAGTGTATATTTATGTAATATCCAATCCTTATTAGTAGTATTGGTGCCTAAATTTCGGTATAGAGTAATGAACACACCGTGGAGTTTTCCGATTTTAACCCTATTAGAAATATTTTTTTAAGGTGCGCGTGAGAGATATTATACCTAATTTGGTAATTTTACACTCGGTCAAAGTGTCGGATAACCCTAGAATATTTTTAGAATTTTTCTCTATTGGCATGGAAAGGAAAATTTTAATTTACTACATGAATTTTCATTTAAGGGTTATGTATGGAACAAGCCTTTGTTGAGAAACAAAATCCATATATTAGAGAATGGACCAATTAGAAACAATCTCATGGATTGCCAAGTTGGAAATTCTAGTTAGTTCCTTGGACTATACTAACTAGATAGTTATAAAGGAACCCGTTACATACTTAGTTTCCAATCAATGAAAAATTAGAAACTTAGAGTAATTTGAAGAGCAAAATAGTATATTAAGGGAGCATTATATTTATAGTAGAAGTGTGTAGAAATTTCAAGTGATCAAAAGCACAACACTTAGAGCAAAAGAGAGCAAATTTCGTGTAAAAGAAGAAGGGGCTGCCACAGTGAAATTTCACTTTTCTATAAATGCTTTTTCATACTTAATCAAGCTAAAATAACATCACATACTAGTTCCTAAGATCAACTAAAGCCTCTATTAGTGAAAATTCAAGAAAAAGAGGTAAGAAAAGCATTGTTTGTGAGATTGATATGTGAACTTTCAAGATTGCTTCAATTGATGTTCTTGTGTGTATTCTTGGTTTAGATTGAGTTGAATTCTAGTGTGGAGCTTGAAGGATTCATCAAATTGAAGAAATTGGCAAGATAAGAATTAGGGTTTTGGGTGATTTTGATGTAGAGATTTCAATTGGTTTTAATTAGGGCATTAGAATGAAGTTGGCTTAATTTTGATGCAATTGAAACAAGAAATTGAGAAAAGAAATGTGTTGGAACATAACGTGAAATTCTGCCACTTTAGGGAAGTTAAGGATTGAGTTGTGTTTTGGTTGAGTTGTTGTGTATAAATAGTGCCTTATGTATATTGAATGTATATGGTTGAAGGAAAAATAAAAAATAAAGAAAATGGGACATAATTGTCCACTTTTGTAAGGTGAAGGCCAATTATGTCAAACTAAAGTTATAAGGCGTTTAATAATTTTCAGGACATCGGATGGTGAGTTAGATTAGATTAAATGACTCTATAAATGAAGATTGAAAAGTAGTATCTATCCGGGCTTTGTATGCCGTTTAGGGCATTTAGTAGTTAAATGAGATTCTAGTGTCTGAATTAGTTCTAATGTCATTTATGGCGCGTAGGTCAAGAAAACAGAGACTAGTAATGGGAGCAGAAATCCGGAGCAAAATCGAGCTTGGAGCGGTTGTGAGTGAAAACCTCTCATTTTGTTTATCTTTTGTTTATTATGTTTTCGCATAATGAAATTGCATGTTTTATGTACTTTTAATGTATAAACATGATTTATGGTTTTGATATATATCCATAGATTTGCTTTCACATGTTCGACTTAAGAAACATCTCTAAACTACTGCATTAGTTTCAAAAGGCCATTGTTACCCTTAGATTACAATGGTAATGACTATATTAGACCCGGCTAGTATATCCCGTACACATGGACAGGTTTTGGGGAGTGTATCACTAACTCCGAAAAGTCGGGTTGTTGAGTCATGTGAGTCGCTCTATATGTATGGGGTATTGTCTCACTATATGTATGTGATGTAGGATTCCGCTACATAGCCAGTGAGATGTCTTAAGATGTCACTATAGGTGCTGCTAGTTAATGCGCTTCGTGACCTACTCACATATGCAGTGCTAGTTGAGCCATTAGTACAGTTTAGAAAGAAAATGGCCGAGCAAGGGCATTAATAGTTTTTGATCTACCAATTACATATTATACTTTTATATGCACATGCTAGTTATTATGTTGTATAGATTTTGGATATTATTTTCTAAAGATGTAAGTAAAACCCGCTCGGTAAGATTTCATCGGCATATGATGTTAGAAATCGTTTTACAGCTTTATACTAGTTTTAGAAGCATGATTTTTGCATGTCTTTTAAAATTTAATATCTATATGGAATGTTATTTTATTTGAAATCTTAAATGCACTCACTGAGCTTCTTTAGCTCATTCATTTTGTGTTTTATGTTTATAAATCCCCTTCCTAGGTACAGGTCTCATTACACAAGCTGCTGATTCTCCTATAGCTAATTAGTGGGTCAAATCTAAAGATCATTTTTGTAAATGTAAATGTTCTAAATTGCATTATTTTTGCCTTCTGCAAAGTAGTTATAGGCATGTGTATTTGTATGTATGTTTTGAACCAACAAGAAGAGATTTCGATGTTATGATGATCGTTTTCACTTTTTATAAGTGTGCTTGTTTTGTGATTTAAATGAAATTATTGAGTTGAGTTGGATTGATTTTGGAAAAGACCAGAGGTCCTATTTGGTAGTATTCATAAGTGGTTTGAAATAGAAGTGAAAATTCTTTGCATGTTTTGTATTGGATTTAAAAAAAAATTAGGGGAAACTCTGCCCGTTATTTTCTTTTTAATTTAAGAAGTCATTTCCATGTATATTCAAAGATTTTTTTAATAATAGTAAGAACTAAAAAGAGGTTCGCCTCGCAGAATTTCTCAACTTACCTAGTTAAATTCTGAGAAATTTTTGTCGAGATGCCAAACAGGGCCGCTGAGATTTACAATAAAGGGTCTGGAGGCAAGTCTTGTCACCTGAAGAGCCAATGTTGTTGATAAGAGTGTTAGTGACTACCAATCGATGTAGATGGGGGAGTTGTACATGGATCCTCAAGCCCAAGGATGCTTGTACTAGCCAAGCTAGGCCAACAAGGGTTTATGCAGCAAATGGCCAAGTTCTTTTAGCATATGGCCCGAGCTGCACCTGAGAAATCAGCAATAGAAATGTTGGCACAATATCGAGCCACTGATTTTCATGGAATGCTTGATGAGGATGCATACGCTGTTGAGTATTGGTTTGAGCGCACTAAGAGAATTTTACAATAGCTTTATTGCACACCACAAGAATACTTGGAGTGTACAACTTCTCTCTTACGGAAAGATGCCTACCAGTGGTAAACCTCAGCATCACATATGGTACGGCCTCAAGAGCAGACCTGGGATTTCTTTCCAAAATAATTTTGAAGCAAATACATTGCCCGTATCTATATTGATAATATGAAGAGGGAATTTATTAGTATGAAGCAGCGACAGATAACTATTACTGAATATGAGTGGGAATTTATAAGGTTGAGTAAGTATGATCCAGAGATTGTGGCTTTAGAGGCAGATAAATGTAGGCGATTTAGAGATGGCCTAAATGATTACATACGCCTTCAGATTATGGCACTTCAGATCGAAGAATTTCAGAGACTAGTTTCTACAGTGCTTAATATAAAAACGATGAAGAAAGAGGAATAGGTCAGGAAAGATAGGAGCCAGCTAAAAAGAGGTCCAGAGCAATCTAGTGCATCTTAGCAATCGACTAAGAAATTTAAGGGACCTTAGACTAGTGGCTAGTCGTACGTACTGAGGCAGAGACAGGGATCCTCTATTAAGTTAGAGCATTCGACAGCTTCTGTAGCCAGTAACCTATGGAGCATAGCGAGAGGACTAGCCCTATATAAGAGCACTGAGGTAAAACGCATTTAAGGGAATGTTAGAGGTTGATAGGAGTGTTCTTTAAATACGGATCACATGATCATTTTCTAATGGTCTACCTCTCACTCAGACATGATGCCATTTGGGTGATTATAGACAAGTTGACTAAGTTAGTGCATTTCCTACCAATCAAGAATGACTACTCATTGGCTAAACTGGCAGAATTGTATATTAAAGAGATAGTCAGGTTACATGGTATGCCTGCATCTATTATATCAAACAGTGATCCGAGGCTTACACCTAGATTTTTGAAGAAATTACAGGAAGCCTTGGGTACTCGATTAAATTTTAGTACGTCATTCTATCCATAAATAAATGGACAATTAGATAAGGTAATTCAGGTGCTAAAAGATATGCTCAGAAGTTGTGCTATTGACTTTGAAGGAAGTTAGGTTGACCATATTCCATTAATAGAATTTTCTTAAAATAATAGCTATCAGTCAAGCATCGACATGGCACCTTTTGAAGCACTATATGGAAAGAGATGTAGGACACCTTTATGGTGGATAGAACTTAGCGAGAATAAGCTGGTAGGTCCAGATTTGATAAGACAAACTGAAGAGGAGGTGTAGATGATCAAGAAAAGACTAGAAGCTATAACTTCATGACAAAAAGCTTATGTGGACTTGGAAAGGAAAGATATTAAGTATGAAGTTGGGGATAAGGTATTTCTGAAGGTATCTCCATGGAAGAAAGTACTGAGATTTGGGAAGAAGGGTAAGTTAAGTCATAAGTTTATCAGCCCATATGAGATTATTGAGCGTGTGAGTCCAGTAGTTTACAGACTAGCTTTACCACCTGGATTGGAGAAGATACATAATGTGTTTCAAGTATCTATGCTGAAGAGATATCGATCTTATATTATTACAGCTAAGAGCATTGACAAGCAACTTGATTTAACATATAAAGAGGAATTGGTGAAGATATTGGATCGAGAAATCAAGAAGTTGTGGTATAAAAAAATTCCACTAGTTAAGGTATTGTCGAGAAATCATAAGATTGAGGAGGCTACCTGAGAAAGCAAGGAAATAATGCGACAGCAATACCTTCACTTATTTGATCAAGTAAATTTCGAGGACGAAAGTTTTTAAGAGGGGAAGAATTGTAATACCCCAAAATTGTTATTTATTTTGATTAAATATATTAGTCAAAGAAATTGAAGAATTTGATTAATTTCAAAAGTGTTAATATCGTATAAGTTTTTTGCATAGAATAAAAACCTATGCTATTAAGACTTTTTCAACACTTGGACCAATGAGATTTCGCCAACAATTTAAATGATATTTACTATAATTAGTTAGAATTGAACTAGATTTTTTTTATTTTGTTTAGTTATGAATAGTTCTTGAAATTTTTGGACCAATAAAATGCCACCAACTCCTTGGTCCACCGGTTAGATGACACCTCATACCCACCAGCGTCCCAGCACATAATTACTCAGGTTACCTGTGCCGCCAAGGATTCAAAACCCTACCCCATCTCTACGGAGGCCTTATAGACCTTTAGAGGTTTGTCCTTGTACCCATCTGGCTGACCTTTGTTGGAAATCAAGTGTTTGACATACAAGTGTATACGTAATTTCAAAAATTACTATATGTAGTGGAAGCATGTTAACAAATACATCCAATTTAATAATTAAACACATATATCACATATATGAATAAGTATAACAATTATACATTTATAAGCATGATAAACAATTGTATTAAAACATTATATAAAACACTTATCTAATGAAGGTAACTTTACAAATTCTTCAAATCCTCCAACAATCCATGTAAAGATCTCATCTTGAAGTATATGTTGAACAATTTTAGTCCATAACTTTTGGTGGGATTAAAGAGCTATAATGGTAGCTTAGTTTTAGAATTTTCAGCAACATGTATTCAAACTCTTTTGAATACAATTTATGTTTTTTAAATGGAGATGGTAAATATTTTCTATACAACTATTGTATTAATTAGAAATATTTAACATACAACTTTTGTGTAATTCTTAGAAACAATTTTTACAGGATAATTTTTTTGAACAACTCTATTTTAAAATAATTATTTTTTTCTCTATTTCATTTTAGTCATCCATTAGAGAAGGAGATGAAGAGAAGTTTATTTATTTTTCAACACTTGAAAGAATAAAACTCAAAATTCTCTCTTACCACTTTTTCCTTCATATTGCCGAATTCTTCTCAAGAATTGAATGAAATCAATTCAATTGTTTTGCCAAAATTCATTTTGTTTATTCAACACTTTGATTAAACAAAAAGAAGTGCTCCACCAATTTTATTGTTGCTCTCCCACTTAAGATTAATTAAACCAAGCACTAGAATAATGCCCACCTAAATTAATATTTACCTAAAAAATATAATTATTTAATTATAATAGGTAAGTAAATAGCCAACATCTAGGCCCCTCGTTGTATTAAAATACAATACCATGATCTATATATATTATAATATTATCTAATAATATAATAATAATATATAATTTAATTATTTAAAATAATTTTGAATAATTACTTTTTATCTTACTAATTTTTACTACCATGGTTAAATGGTAAAAAGGTAAAATCAAATCATAGAACAAATTTTACCACTTGTCAATATTCTATTAATTAATAATCCTTGTTAATTAATTGAGTGATTTACTTAACAATTAAATCTTTACAAATATACATCCCGACGGATCCCTAAATAATTATTCTATTTTGCTAAAATTTATTGGATCGAATTATTCAGTCCAATCAACTACCCTAGTGCGCAACGAGTACACTTCATATTGTGAGACTCTCTAGGTCCACGCCTGATTTATCATATAGATCTCCTCCATATGTCCGTGAGCAATGTCCCACACACACGTTACGGATATTACAATCAACGTGTTAGACTATGCAAGTTGAGGTTTTTGCATATTCGTATAATCCCTCCATCAATTATATCCTTGAAGAGCAGAGATATAGATCATTACCGTCAAATCTCTATTTGCTCAACCATGAATTCATCTTCAGATTTATATTTCATTAAACAATATCCACAAACACTTTTGTGATATTGTTTATTCTTTCATAATATATTTTATGAGAATTATGCTTGTGGCCACGAGACTTTCTGAAATACAAAATAGAAGCATCAAGATATACAACCCACTTATTCAAGCTGATGGATCCCATATCTATGCACAACGGACTCTATGAGCATCGGACTATACCCAGCGACACCTAGCGGTCAGACCATGAAAGGTTTCTAACATGCGTGGAACCAAAGAATGGTGGATCACTCACAAGCCCACCATGGTGCTCAGGTCAAAGGACCACAAATACTACTCAACTGGGAAGACCTTCTATTAATGGCTTTATGAGATGTCTATTAGAGGTCCTTGTGAGTCTGTTCAATATCTAATCCTTACTGAATACCTGCATATATATATGAGCTTCCATTGAGCTCATAGTTTGCTAAGACTAACCATCTGGACCATCCAGATATAGACATACACTAATCTATATTAATAGGTTCCATCGATAGACCCGCATCGATGAAATTAGATCATGAACATTGTGTTTGAGAACATACTTGTATAATGACATTTCCTAGCACTATTTGCAACTCTTTGTAGCTATGTCATTACTAATATATTCTCAGGTCATTGTCCCATTTCAGACAAGGCTCTAACTCCTTAGATTTTGCTAACTCTTAGTACCACTAACTCTTAGTGCTTATAACTATTAGCATTGCTAACTCTTAGCACTGGTCTAAACTCTTTTAGACCAGATCTGAACTCCTTCAAATCATACAATGTTTGAAACATTACAAGCGTCTTACCATTTTATTTATAAATAATATTAACGATTTTATTAGAAATGATAATTGTATAAATACTATCATTAAATATTTATCCATTTTGGGATGGCACGTAAGCATAAATCCCAACATTATAATCAATGGCATTTTTGTAATTTTACATTTAGTTAGGGGTATTTTTTAGAAGAAAAATGAAGGCTATAAAAGAGGAAATAGTATTAAAAAATAAGACATTTTAGACACCTTGACCATCCCTCCCTTTTTGGTTTTCTCATCAATGTTTCAATTGCTCTCTTTTAAAATCTAGCCAAATTCCAAATTTCATTCAGAAATTAAGCCCCCAAACCCTGAATTCCACCCGTCTTCATCAAGTTTTAAGAATCAATTTTAAGTTACAAGGTGTTATTTAAGGTGAGTTGATGCTAAAAATTTTATTGAATATGGATTTGGGGTTTAAAAGATTAATAGATGGAATAACCATGAAGAATTAGGGATTCGTGCATTTAATTTGGTAAATTAGAATTTTATTCATTATTTGTGTATTATGGTAAAAATTAAGGTGAAATCTTCGCCAAGGATAGCCAGGGGAAGGAGAAGGAGAAAAAGTGAGTCACAAGTTGAGGAATTAAGCATATAAGGTTGGTGTACACTTTAGATTGAAACTTAAATTTTTTACTTTACGGAATTTAACATATATTTATGTGATTAAATAATATGATGGATGAGTATGTTGAACTATGGCATTGAATTGATAATTATATTATTTTTAAATAAATTAAATGTGTTTTGAACTCTTGTTTATGTCATTATGCCATTAAAAATACTCGCTACAATTTATTTGAAGAACAGGTTAAAAACCTTTTTTTTAGTGGCATAGTGAGATAAATAGTTGGAAATATGATTTATAGAAATGAAATCCTTTCCTTTCTAACAGAAGTTAGGAAAAAGGTTCCCGTAAGGGTTAATTCTAAAACTAAATAGTTAAAATGCTCAATTTGTAACAATACTACAAAATAACTATTCACTGGTGAATTAATGGTACTTGAGGATAAAAAAGTAATTAGAGGGGTAAAATAATAATTAACCAAGTTTTAATTACTAACCATCTATGGAAGGTTAAATAGTATATGGTGATTAAATTAATGGACTGCTCTAAGTTTATGAGTAAATTTTATCTACAGTTTCAAAAGTGCAATTCTTGATTTTTAGTGGGAACAATTTAATTAATAAATTAGATTAATTAATTATTCAAAATTTATTAGAGCATGAGATTGTAAGTTTATGGGTCTCTAATACCATCTCTTTAGTTATTACAGTGAATAATTAAAATAAATTATGCTATTGCACAAATTGTTTGTATCTAAAAAATAGTTTTCAAAATACGTTTGTTTTATATTTGGATAAAATTAATTAAGAATTAATTAATATAAATAATATCTTATCTAAATATAATTAAATATTTAATTTAAGAAATTAAATTCATAAAAACTTAAAAATAATTTTTGAAATTATCAAAACAATTTTATTTTAATTTTAGTGTTTTCCTTTTATATGTTAACTATAAAGAGTGGGATTTTATGTGGTTTACATATATTAAGTCTCTTTTTAAGAGATAATGATTTATATAATAAATATTATTAATTAAATTATTAAATTTAAATAATAATAGTGTATTATTTTAAAGATATTTTAAAAGGAAAATATTAGTCTAAAAAATGAGAGACACACAAGCATAGATAAAAAAAACTATCACTTAGAACACGTATTTTTGCTTTAGAAGGAAAAATTAGAAGCCTACTATTCCTCTCACTTAGTGTAAGAGATTTAGTTTGGAATCTTTTAGCAGAAAAAAATCAAGCGTAGATTCATGGTATGTTATTAATTCTTATTTATTTTAAACATCAAATTTATATATTTATAAAATTCCAAGATAAAAAGTATTTTATTTGATAAAAACAAAGTATAAAGAATTTTTGTTTTCTATTCCGCTATGTTATGAATATCATAAAACCAACATAAAGCACTAGTTGACATAAGTTCCTTGATCAACATTATACCTATAGCCGTACTGCAAGCTACTCAAGTCCTTTCAAGGCCTATCACAAGGTAATAAATGTAAGTTTTTGACTTTGACAACGTAGTTGAATATTTTGAGGGTCCCTCAAAATCACATGGCTAGATAGATTTGAAACAAGTAGTAGGCATATAATTTTGTCCTTGTTTAGATTAAGAATTGTCCGTTTTTTTAGTGATTATATGGTTATTTATGAATTATATGTTGGTTTTATAGATCTTGAGCATGAAGAAACTGATGCGATATTTTTATATTTTAAAATTAAATGCAACTATACAATATTGTATGCAAGTGATAAAGGGACAAAAAAGTCAGATGTCGAACACACAGGGATAATATCTTCTTTTTAACAAAGTATTGAAATTATTTCTTTCTAGTAATTATTTAGAAAAGTAAAAAAATCTAAGAATGAATATAAAAAATATAAAGGCAATGACACAATGTAAAGATATTTGGAAGTTATTAATATAGAGAAAACCTAGGGTTAATATTATCCCTCAATATGCTTTCTAATGATAAATCCTTTAATATTTAATTCCCTTAATCTCTGTTATTGATCAAGACACTGATATATTAACAAGCCTCTTCCAATGTCATGCAAGTATACCTTAATCAACCAATTACCTATATTCCTATGGTATTTGTAATAAGTTAAGATTCATTAAGATTAAGTCTTATTGATCATTCATGCCAATTAAGTATATACCTATCTTAATTTGAAACTTGCATATACAACCTTGAATGTTATTCTACAATTATGCATCATATTACCTAGGTGTAAATATAATGATTCCTCTTTAGAGTTTTTCAAAGTATTGCCAATTCATTTACCATATATTGGCCATATATATTAAAGCATTAAGAACAAGTAATTTGAATAACAAAAAACTTTATTAAATATTAAAAAGACATGGCAATTAAGCGCCCATATTGAGTTCAAGAATGAACCCTAGAAAGAAAATTTAGTTCATGGCTATAAGAGAATAATGACAAACATAATAAGAAAATATGATACAATCAATAGTAAACTAATATAGACGTCAAATTGCTCTTGATTTCGCTGCCTAAGAAACTCTTAATGCTGAAGAATGCCATGAATCTCTCTTTATGACTAGTTCAATTAAGCTCCAATTGCTCTCTAAGACTTATGTTTTGTATTCTTGATGTTCTTTAAAGGTTAGGGATGAGTGGCCTTTTATAGGGATTGATTTGAGCCTGAAAACTTCAATTCTTGTCGAGAAATAGGAATCGCACTACCGTTGGTGTGCTATGTTGTTATCGCTGGGGCGCTGCGTGTAAAAGGCTATATCGATGGAATGATGAGGTGCTGGCACTAGAGCGTTAGGCTGTCACTGGCACGATGACGAGCTAGCGCTGAGCCAATGAACTACGACTTAAACATGTCATTTTTTCTATTTTCATATTTTGATCACCGTTCCAACATTGGGGTGAAAATCCTTGTGACGCTGGGGTGCAAAATCCTTATAAATAAACAATAATGTACATAAATAGCCATTTATTCTCATGCAATAGTAAAATATCAAAATAGAAACACAATATAATAAATGAAAATTTGCCCTTATTAGAGATGAAAAATAAAGAAATTTTAGCACAACAACAAGAATTTAAAGTCAAAAGCAAGGAACCGAGCTCAAGGCCAAAAGTTAAAAAAAATCGGGTTTGCATTGCAACGCTCCAAAAAGTCGATGCCGTGAAGCTAGAAGAGAAGAAGACCTTAAGTTCTAGTAGTTAAGCAACATAGCCACCCAAGGACTGCCTTAATGTTGTGACTAAATAAAAATATCAAATACCCAAGAAACAATACTGCAACGTTATACAACCACCTTTGCAACAGTGGAGCAATTTTATAAAATGTTATAATGCTAAAGAAATAATGCCACAGTGCTATAAACCTAAATTGGAAACTCTTCTAATTTAGGTAGGATTCCAATTTTAAGATTCCAAGATTCTCTATATAGGGATTCTTATATATTCAAGCTTTAAGATCTTATGCATAAGATTTTTTATTCCTTTTTTCTTTTTCCTTGTTTAATCGAAATTTATTGTTGTGAATAATCTTTGTTTTAAACATTTGCAACTATGAATTTCGTGATAACCTTATTTATTTTTGTATCTATGTGTGGATTATGTGGTTAATTATTAACATGGTTAAGTTAAATTTATTCAATTTATTTATGTTTCTCCATGGTTAGCGCCTCCAATTTGTTAGGAAATGAATTAATTGTTTTAGATTTATTGATTTTAATGGTTGAGAACGATTTTGACTCATTTATCATATTTGAAAAATATAACTTTAGTTGTTATTGAGTTCAAAAGTCCAATAACACTTGGGTAATAAACTTAAGGGTTGTTTAATAATTGTATAGAAAGACAAGTTAGATAGAGATTTCAACTTGATTATATATGCATAAGATCATATTTGACACTCGTTTGAGTTAGTGCTCATGTGTCATTCCATTTTGTATAATTTTTTGTTAATATTTATGTAATATACATTTCCTTAAATTGGTTTTTTATAATATGCTATTAATCTTGTTCTTTTTTATTCTTTATATATAAAAAATAGTTTAGATTAAAACTAAGAGTTAGTATTTCTAAGAGCTCAGAACTTAGTAAAAACTGGGACAAAGACTCAAGAATATTTATTATAGTGGCATATTTGTGCAAATTTGTAAATAGTGCTAAGAAATATTACTATATAGTATATTGTCGAAAATGGTTCTTAGTCGAAGGTTTACTAATATGGGTCGTTTGGTAAACCATAAATACCAGTGTATGTCTTTTTTTGAATTGTCCACATGATTAGCCTTTGCTAACCGTAGTTTATAGGAAGCTCGTATAGGCATATGAATGTTAAGTAAGGATTGCATTCTAAATAAACTCACAAAGATATCCAATAGACAACCTTTAAAGCATCAATGGATAGTCTTCTCGAGTTGGGTAGTTTAATCCTTAGAACTAAGTGTCATGGTAGAGCTATGAGTGATCCACTGTACTTAGATTCCACACATGTCGAAGACCATTTATAGTCTAGTCTCTAAGTGTTGTTAGATATGTATTATTGCTCATAGAGCTTGGTCTGTGTAGATGCAAGATCCTGATGAATGCAATTTTGAATGTTGTTTTATAAGGTTTTAATAATGAAAATATTAAAACAGGAGTAGAACAAAAATAGTCGTATGAGTGTCAAAAAGTAAAAAAAATCAAAATGTAAAGAGAACAAGTATAAATGATCATCAATCGATAATTTGAAGTTTCTTATTAAATTAACTATTTAAATAAATAGATTTTCTGTCATTGCCATTACTTCATCCATAAACCTCTAAAGGATAATCACTCGTACAGTACAGAGGTGAGTTTTTAGCCAACTCTCACACGTGTTCTTGAAAAATTATCCTCTCATGTGATGCTAATTAACAAAGTCACGACATGTATTGAGAATATGAATATGTCATACTATGCAACTCTTATCTTTGACAATCTCTTTATGGGAATTTTAAGTTGTGCTTTGGGTATAGGAAGGACAGTTGAGAAAGGATTAAAAAAATACATGGTCGGTGTTATTGCTATAAGTGAAAAAAAAGTCTAAGCAATCCGGCCTTCAATTACCCCAGCAAAGAAGCAAAAAAGATTAAGATACCTATTCCTTCATAATACAATGGCAATAATGAAAAAAAAAAAACTATGAAACTAGGCAAGGTCAAAACTGTTCCATGCTATTGAATTGCCAATAAAATTAGACAAGGTTATAGCATGAGAGGAGTGTAAATCAAGCAACAGTTTGGCGTGATGATTTTTACCTCTTTTTAAATGAAATAAATTCATTAAAACTAAAGCACAAACTACAAAAGCTTATATACATATTTTGCGCAATCCTTTAACCAGACTACTGAATACTTGGCTTGACCAACTATTGTATCTAACTTAGTTGCTTGGTTATAGCTTCTAGGAGCAAATTATAAATTTTTAATACATGATCTGCAGATAGGATTTTTTGTTTCCAAGACTAAGCATCCTATTTCAGTCCTTACTTCCCCAGCACTCTTGATCAGTTGAATCACATTGCTAAAATCATGTTCTATAATTACTAGAACAATATCTGAATCTATAGCTAGTAAGCTCTTTGAAAAATTTATTTTCCCTTTTATATATTTTACATTAACATGTAATCTTTTTGGTATAATGGTTGAAGCTATCACTGCCCCACTATAATCTCTAATTATTATACCTATTCCAACTTTTGAACTTGGTATATCTATGGCTGCATCCACATTTACTTTGAAAATGCCTTTTCGTGGGGAGTTCATGAATTTTTGCTTGTTCTCTGATCTGACTTGACTTACTCCTAAGATAAACCTTTTATTGACTTAAAGGCTTCCAAGATTGTATCAGCTCTTTCAGGGAAAGAATTAGTTGTTGGTTGGTAAATAAAAAATATTTATGTTTATAAAAATAAACACAGTAGAAGCCAGATTGTCTTGTTCATAATTACATGTATAAGGATAGAAGATCATCTCAATTTCTTGCTATAGCAAATCTTGAATTGAGTGAGTGCGATCTTCTTTGCTATCCTTAATCTTCAAACTCAAAACGTGTGGGTGTATTTGTCTTAATCTCTAAAAACACTAATACCAAATTTGAGAGAATTGTATTAATTAAATTCTTTTCCCATGTAAGAATACGTAAAAAGAATTTTTCTCTCTATGGTTGTCATACTTTGTTACTGTATACCTCCCATATATATAGGGATTTCCCTTGGGTATTTATAATTTTAGGATTAGAAAATTAGAGTTTGATTAGGATTTGAGCTAGTTGAGGGACTGCAAGACCCATGCGCTTCCTAGCTCCAACTTAAAAGACTTAATCCTTATTATCTCATAATACATCAATTCTTCTAAGTTAACCCGTGGCTATTTCACTAAAAGCTAAGGGCTATAGTCTAGTAACCCATGTTATGAAGTAAAAGCTCATTTAATTAAAACTCCTTTCAATTAAATTGGGTTTGGTATTTAGACCAATAATAACCACTTAATTGGCCCTCTAATTGATATCCATAATTAAAGCTATTCCTTGGAAAAATATATTGCCTCTTTAATTACTTATTTACCCTTAAGTCACTGAATGCTCTAATAATCACTTTTAATATGTCTATATTTGTAAATAAATTTACAAATAAATATTATTATTCAATAAATAATTTATTGAATAAGCTGTGGCCACGTATTCTAATGATCAAGTACTACAAATAGCGTAGGTGGACATTTATTATTAAATTTCAACTAGCAAATATATGTTCCTATAGCCCATGAAATTATATTTCTAAACTATCGAGGTTTTGACCGTTTATATAGATCTTACTCTGTGAAAATTCAAAAGATACAATACATGAATGCAAGTTTATTACTTGCTTACGATTAAGATCAATCAAGCTTATTAAAGCTTTTATGAATTAAGATCTATAACATTTAGTTAACCAGATCGAAATTCATAGTAGTTTCGTTCAATGTAACATATACACTAGTTTTGTTTACTCGAAGTCTCTACTTCAATGATCAAGGTAAATCATCCACTATAAAAAGTAGAAAAACTATAGTCTTACATAATAAGATGCCCTTTTTTGTTAATGGCTACGAACTAAATTTAATTTATAAAGAACTTGTGATCTATACCCTCTGTATTAGCATCATATGCCTAATGCATAGATCACATACTTTATAAATATTCTCTCATCAATGTATGCTCAATTATATATATGAATAAATTTTGTTAATATAATTAAAATGCTATTACCCATACTTTAAGGGCATAAATAATATTATATGTCTAACAAACTCCCACTTGTCCTAAACCATGTTGAGTAACTATTAACCCCTCTATTATTCATATGAGTTTCAAAACTCTTTGCTGGCAATAACCTAGGCAAATGGATCCACCAGATTATCCACTTACGTAATCTTAAAAACCATGACCTCACTATTTTACGCATAACTTCTTTACCAAATGTTATTTTCTCTCAATGTGTTTTTTTCTCTTATGGTATTCGGTTCCTTAGACTGTGCTAATACCCTATTACTATCTTAATAAAGAACAATAGGCATCTAATGATAGGACCCGACCCAAGACCCTCTACAGTAGACCCCAGCGGCCCTGTCGGGCACCCTAATGGAAGTTCCTCATAATATAACTAGGTAAGTTGAGAAATTTTCACAAGGCGAACCCCTTTTTGGTTCTTGTTATTATTAAGAAAATCTTGGCATATACATGAAAATGATATCTTAATTAAAAAAAATAAGGGTTGAGTTTCCCCTATTTTTCTGAAAATCCAATACAAAATCGCATAGAAATTGCACTTCTGTTTAAACCACTTCTCAATACTACCCAATAGGACCTCCGATCATTTCTAAATAATCCAACTCAACTCAGTAATGTCATTATGATCATAAAACAGGAATACTGATAAAACAGTGAAACGATCATCAAAATGTCAAAACCCTTCTTGGTTATCCAAAACATATGTACAATGCACAAATCTAGAAACTTCTGTATATAGCACAAACCAAGAAAAGAAGTAAAATCTAGAAACTTCTGTATATGATCATAAAATGGGAATACTGATAAAACGGTGAAATGATCATCAAAATGTTGAAACTCTTCTTGGTTATCCAAAACATATGTACAATGCACAAACCGACCATACAAACTTCTCTTATTTCCGGGTTTGTTTAGTTAGAGGAGTGGCTATCTTTGAGAATCCCTCTACAAAGTTTCTATAATATCCTGTCAAACCCAAGAAACTATGGACCTCCATCACGATCGTGGGTTGTCTCCAATTCACTATTGCTTCAATCTTTTGAGGATCTACTATTACCCCATCTGCAGATATTATATGCCCCAAAATGCAAGTCTATCTAGCCAGAACTGACATTTATTGAGTTCGGCATACAACCGATGCTCCTTTAAGGTTTGCAAAACAATCCTCAAACTTTTCCTCACTGCTTTAATAAACCAGTATATCATCAATAAATACTATCACAAACCGATCTAAATACGATCGAAAAACTCTGTTCATGAGATCTATAAAAGCGGTTAGGGAATTAGTCATCCCAAAAGGCATAATCAAGAATTCATAATGCCCATATCGGGTCTTAAAGGTCATCTTGGGAACATCTTCCTCCTGAATTTTTAGTTGATGATAGCCTGACCTCAGATCTATCTTGGAAAATACTCTGGCTCCCTATAGCTAAATCAAACAAATCATCAATTCTCGAGAGTAGATATTGATTACACACCGTTACGTTATTTAGTTCCTTGTAATCAATGCATAATCTCATACTTCTATCTTTTCTCTTTACAAACAAAATCGGTGCTCCCCAAGGAGAAGTACTCGATCTGATGAAACCCTTATTCACCAACTTTTCTAGCTGAACCTTCAGTTCTTTCAATTCTGAAGGAGCCATTCTGTAGGGTGCTTTGGAAATTGGTTACGTTCTAAGGGCTACTTTTATTTTAAACTCTATCTCTCTATCTTGAGGCTAGTCCGGAAGATCCTCTAGGAATACATCCGAAAACTCATTAACCACTGAAATATTCCTTAATTTCGTTCCACCGTCTCTTACATCTATGGCATAGACTAAGTACCCCTGACCCGACTTCCGAAGCATCTTTCTTGCCCTCATTACCCATACCATACTGGCGGAAAGTAATTTTTGCACTCTGCAGAAAATGACTTTCGTTTCTCCCAAGCTATATAATCTGACTTCTTTCCAAAAGCAATCCACTGAGGCCCGATATTTAGACAACCAATCCATCCCCAAAATCACATCAAATTCATTGATGGCCAGCACAATCAAAACCGTTATAAACTCTTAGCTCTCAATACTGATTTTACTACCCCTATATACCCTTTCTGCTATAATGGAGTCTGTTGTAGAAAGAGACACTGCTACTGTACAATCTAATAACTGGGGCGCTATACTAGCATTTGCAGCGAACTCCATAGAAATAAAAGAATGGGTCATTCCAGGATCTATTAGTACATAAGCATCTCGATAAAAAATTAACATCATACTTGTCACAACTTTTGGTGCTACATCTGCCTCCTGTTGGGTCACCGTAAATACCCTAGCTTGGGTATGCGGTTTGCTTTACGGTCCTCCAGATGATCCTCCTCAATCGGCTCCCTTACTAGGCTGGCTCAAGCCGCTCGACCTTCTAAATTGGGGACTGCCTGGAATCTATCCTCGGCCACCACTAGTTTGTCCCAGAGCTGGTGGTCTATCTTCTAGTCTACTGCTAGCTCCATCATTCGGACAATCCCTCATGAAGTGGCGCCCTTGACCACACTTATAACAACCGGTAGTCCCATTCCTACAATTTCCCAGACGGGCCTTGCCACATTTATTACACACCTGAAAATTCTTCCAACTCTCCTTAGTGCTTCAAAATCCGGCCAGTGGTTGCCAAATAGAAGTTTGGCTAAATTTAGTTTAGGTCAGATCAAGGAGAGTTAGTGTGGTACTGAATGCAAAACTTGAACTCACATACTTCGGACTCGCCCTTCGAAGAATCATACAAAATATGGGATACTACTTTGAGTACCCTAGGGGCTTAAATGGGAGCAAAGGCATAACTAAACCCCTGAAGCCTTACCTAAGAAAAACCTAGAGGAAGAAAAGATGAAGCCTCATAAACGTGTCCTTGCCTCTGTTCAGTTGTTGCTCCACTTGATTTACGAATCAATCAAAAGAGACTGACAAACTATAACAAAGCAAGTGCATTCTGCCGGTCGGATTGACTAAACCAATGAAAGAATCAAGAAAGTGATCGATAAGGCATGAGATCCCAAACTGTAGTATAAGTGTTTACTTGACAAGACCCGACCTGAGACCCTCTACAACAAATCTTAGAGGCTCTACCGAGCACCCCGACAGAAGTTTCTCAGAATATAACTGGGTAAGATGAGAAATTATACGAGGCAAACCCCTTTTTAGCTCTTGCTATTACTGAGAAAATCTTGTAACATACATAAAAATGACAAATTAATTTTTCAAAGTAATTCGGACAGAGTTTCCTATGTTTTTCAAAAAATTCATATAAAAACTGCAAAGAAATTTTACTTCTATTTCAAACACTTCTCAATACTACCAATTCGAACCTCCAGTCCTTTCCAAATCAAATCCAACACAACTCAATTGTTTCATTTGAACCACAAAATGAGAAAATTCATAAAAAAAAATAAAAACGATCATCATAATATCAAAATCTCTTCTTGTTAGTTTAAAACATACAGACAAATATAAATGCCTACAACTACTATGCATAAAGTAAAGGGTGCTATTTAGCACATTTATATGTACAAGAATGATCTTCAAATTTGGCCCACTACTCGGCAATAAGAGAATCAGCAGATTGCGTACCGAGACTTGCACCTGGGAAGAGGGTTTAAAAAACATAAAACACAAAATTAGTAAGCTAAAGGAGCTCAGTGAGTGCAATTAAGATTTCAAATAAAATAACATTATGCATAGATAGCAAATTCTAAAGTACATGCATAAATTATGCTTTTAAAACTGATGTAAAACTGTAAAACAGTTTTTGATATCATACGCTGATGAAATCTTCTCTAGTGGGTTTTATCTACGTTTTTAGAAAACAATATCTAAAATCTATATAACACAATAACTGCCATGTGCATATAAATGTATAAATGCTATCGGTAAATCGAAAACTAGTAAAGTCCTCACTCGGCCATTTTCTTTCTAAACTATACCAATGGTAACCCTAAATCTCTATACTCATGCAGCGACTCAACTAAGGCTGCACACGTGAGTAGGTCATGGGGCACCTCAACTAGTAGCACCTACAACGGCATCTCAAGACATCTCACTGGCTATGCAGCGGAATCCTATATCGTATACATATAGCAAGACAATACCCGGTACACATTGAGCGACTCACATGACTCGACATCCTGACATCCTAAAGTTAGTGACACACACCCAAGACCTGCCCATGTGCACGGGATATATCGGCTAGGTCTAATACAGTCACCACCACTATAATCTGAGGGTACCAATGGCCTTAAAATAAATGCAGAGATTTTAAAACTGTTTCTTAAACCAAACATGTAAATGCATATCTATGGATATGTATAAAGATCATAAATCATGTTTATGCATTGAAAACTCATAAAACATACATTTTTATTATGTGAAAACATAATAAACGAAAGATAACAGAAAAGGCAAATTTTTACTCACAATCGCTCCACGCTCAATTTCGCTCCGGATTTTTGCTCCCATTACCGCTCTCGATTTTCTTCACCTACGTGCCATAAATGGCATTTAGAACTAAATTGAATGCTAGAATCTCATTTAACTACTAAATGTCCTAATCGGCATACAAAGCCCAGATGCATACTACGTCTCAATTTTTATTTACGGAGTCATTTAATCTAATATAACTCATTACCTGGCGCCCTAAAAATTATTAAACGTCTTATAACTTAGTTAGACATAATTGCCCTTCACCTTTCTAAAATAGATAATTATGTCCCATTTTTCTCATTTTTGGCTTTTCCATCAACCATATACATTCAACATACACAAGGCACCATTTACACACAACAACTCAACCAAAACACCACTCAATCCCTAAGTTCCCTCAAGTGGCAGAATTTCACCCTATGTTCCAACACATTTCTTTTCTCAATTTCTTGTTCTAATTACATCAAAATTAAGCCAATTTCATTCTAATGCCATAATTACAACCAACTGAAGTCTCTACATTCAAATCACCCAAAACCCTAATTCTTACCTTGTCAATTTCTTCAAATTGATAACTCCTTCAAGCTCCACACTAGAATTCAACTCAATCTAAACCAAGAATACACACAAGAACATCAATTGAAGCAATCTTGAAAGCTCACTTATAAATTTCACAAAACAATGCTTTTCTTACCTCTTTTTCTTGAATTTTCACTAATTGAGGCTTCAATTGAGCTTAGCGATTGGTATGTAACCTTATTTTGGCTTTATTAAGCATGAAAAAAAACTGAAATTTCGCTGTAGCAGTACCTTCTTCACTTGCATGAATTTTGCTCTCTTTTGCTCTAATTGGTTTCTTTTTGTTCTCTTGAAAAATCTACACACTTCCAACATATATATAGTTATCCATCAATTGACCATTTTGCCCCTCAACTTACTCTAAATTACTAATTTGTCATTAGTTGGAAACTAAGTAGGTAATTGGTTCATTTGTAACTATCTAGTTAGAATAGTCCAAAGAACTAACTAGAATCTCCAACTTGGCAATCCATGAGATTTCTTCTAATTGGTCTATTCTCTAATATATGGATTATATTTCTCAAGAAAGTTTTGTTCCACACATCACCCTTGAATAAAAATTCATGTAGTAAATTAGAATTTTCTTTTCCAAACCAATAGAGAACATTTCCAAAAATAACTAAGGTCGTCCGGCGCTTCGATCGAGTGTGAAATTAATAAAATAAGTCTAATATCTCTCACGTACACCATAAAGAAAATATTTCTAATAGAGTTAAAATCGAGTAACCATATAGTGTCTTTATTGCTTTATACCAAAATTTAGGCGCCAATACTACTAATAGGGATTGATTATTACATTAGTGCAGATGTGAGCTTCCCCCTCATCTTACTTCCCGCCACCAGGAGGGATTGATACTAACCAAAAAGCAAGACCCGACGACACTGAGAGGGATAAATGACATTCTTGGTTTCTGACTACTGGACCATGTAGATCTCTCGTCTGTTCGTATGAATTTACTAGGCCCTCATCGAGAACCACCTGACCAACCTTTTTTTTGGCCCTGCTATTTCGGTTTAGGGATGGCTGTCATGCTTCTTTCAACTCAAGTTGCAGCTTCCACTAATGCTCCATACTGAGTGTAGGCTGCCGGTACCATGTACGCCTTGATCCAAGGATTAAGATCCACTGCAACCTGATTCGCCTTCTACTCTTCATTATCAGCTATAAAAGGGATGACACGAATGAGCTCTAAAAATTTCTTCTCATACTCTGCTACAGAGAGAGAGCCTTGTTTCAGCTTGAAGAACTGTTCTGTCTTCGTATCTTTATAACTTTTAGGGTAGAACATATTCAAAAATTCCTTTTTGAAAAGTGCCCATGACACTCCATCAGCATTTCTCCTTTGCAAGGCCTTCCAATAATCTTTCGCTATTTCCTTAAATAGAAATGTGGAGTATACAACTATCTATTCTTCAGTACATCCCATAACCTGAAAAATTTATTCATTGTTCTCTAACTAGGATATGGCTCTCTCGGGGTCTCTGGTACCATCATACGGCTTAGCGCTCAATTTCTTGGCCCCCTCAATTGACACTTGGGTCTCTCTCCACTGTTGGATTGCTGCCGCTAGTATCTGGGCCATCTGAGCTATATTCTCGTTTCCACCCTCTAGCTCAATAGGTTGAGATGACTCATGAAGGGTCTGAGGCATAGGAACATTTACCGACTCATTCCCCTACTCCTCTTCAGATGTAAGAACCTCCGCAACTGCTCTCCTAGTACGTGGGCTCCACGATAATGCATATTTTTTGTAAATTAGTGATGCAATTGATTATCAAATGCAAAGAACTCAATTTACTAAACTTAGAAAAATATGCATGCAATGTTAAGAATCTCATTCTAAAAATAAAATTTTTAACATAAAACTTCAAAAATCGTGCTCTGATACCACTCTGACAGGACCCGACCTGAGACCCTTTGTAGTAGACCCAAGCAGCCCTGCCGGCCACCCCGACGGAAGTTCCTCAGAATATAATTAGGTAAGTGGAGAAATTTTCACGAGGCGAACCCCTTTTTAGTTCTTGCTATTATTAAGAAAGTATTGGAATATACATAAAAATGATATCTTAATTTAAAAAAAAAAGGGACAGAGTTTCCCTGTTTTTCTAAAAATTTAATACAAAACCTGCATATAAATTGCACTTCTTTTTCAACCACTTCTCAATACTACCCAATAGGATCTTCGGTCCTTTCCAAAAAAATTTAACTCAACTCAACACTGAGCAATAAAAGAATCAGCAGCTGGCGTACCAAGACCTACACCTGGGAAAAGGGTTTAGAAAACACAAAACAAGTGAGCTAAAGGAGCACAGTAAGTGCATTTAAAATTTCAAATAAAATAACATTATGTATAGATAGTAAATTCTAAAGTACATGCATAAATCAAGCTTCTAAAACTAATGTAAAGCTGTAAAACGGTTTCTAATATCATATGCTGATGAAATCTTGCCGAGCGAGTTTTTATCTACATCTTTGGAAAATAATATCCAAATCTGTATGACACAATACTGCCATATGCATATAAATGCATAAATGTTATCGATAGATCAAAAACTAGTAAAGTCCTCGTTCGACCATTTTCTTTCTAAACTATGCCAATGGTAACCCTAAAGCTCTATACTCCCTACAGCGGAATTCTACATCGCATGCATATAATGAGACAATACATATAGCGACTAACATGACTCGACATCCTTAATTCTCATAGTTAATCACACACCCCCCATGACCTGCCCATGTGCACGGGATATATCGGCTAGCTCTAATATAATCACCACTACTATAATTTGAGGGTACCAATGGCCTTTAAAACGGATGCAGTAATTCAAAACTGTTTCTTAAACTGAACATGTAAAAGAATATCTAAGGATATATATCAAGATTATAAATCATGTTTATGCATTGAAAGCTCATAAAATATACATTTTCATTATGTGAAAATATAGTAAATGAAAGGTAAAAGAAATTGTAGATTTTCACTCAGAACTGCTTTGCACTCAATTTCGCTCTGGATTTTTACTCCCACTTCTGCTCTTGGTTTTCTTCACCTACAGGCCATAAATGACATTTAGAACCAAATCAAATACTAGAATCTCATTTAACTACTAACGCCCTAATCGGTATATAAAGCCTGGATGCATACTACTTTTCGATTTTTATTTATGGAGTCATTTAATCTAATCTAACTCACCATCCGGTGCCTTGAAATTTATTAGATGCCTTATAACTTTGTTGGACATAATTGCCCTTCACTTTTCCAAAATGGACAATTATGTCCCATTTTCTTCATTTTTTGTTTTTCCATCAACCATATACATTCAATATGTATAAGGCACCATTTACACACAACAACTCAATCAAAACACCACTTAATACCTAACTTTCCTAAAGTGGCAGAATTTCACCCTAGGTTTCAACACATTTCTTTTCTCAATTTCTTGTTCCAATTATATCAAAATCAAGCCCATTTCATTCTAATGCCCTAATTACAACCAATTGAAGTCTCTACATTCAAATCACCCAAAACCCTAATTCTTACCTTGCTAATTTATTCAATTTGATGATTCCTTGAAGCTCCACACTAACTTTCAACTCAATCTAAACCAAGAATACACACGAAAATATCAATTGAAGCAATCTTGAAAGTTTACTTATCAAACTTATAAAACAATGCTTTTCTTACCTTTTTTTTCTTGGATTTTCACTAATAGAGGCTTCAATTAAGCTTAGGAATTGATATGTGACCTTATTTTGGCTTGATTAAGTATGAAAAATCATGAAAAAAAAAACTAAAATTTCACTGTAGCAGCCACTCCAACACTTGCAGGAATTTTGCTCTTTTTTGCTTTAAATGTTTGCTTTTGATCACTCTTGAAAAATCTACACACTTCTACATATATATAGTGCTCCCTCAATTAACCATTTTGCCCTTCAACTTACTCTAAATTTTTAATTTGCCATTGGTTGGAAACTAAGTATGTAATTGGTTCGTTTGTAACTATCTAGTTAGAACAGTTCAAGGAACTAACTAGAATTTCCAACTTGGCAATCCATGAGATTGCTTCTTTGGTCCATTCTCAAATTATGGATTGTATTTCTCAACAAAGGCTTGTTTTATACATAACCCTTAAATGAAAATTAATGTACTAAATTAGAATTTCCTTTTCCAAGTTAATAGAGAAAAATTTCAAAAATATTCTAGGGTCGTCCACCGCTCCAACCACTTGTGAAATTACTAAATTAGGTCTAATATCTCTCACCTGCACCATAAAAAATATATTTCTAATAGGGTTAAAAATCGGGTAACCCTAAGGTGTCTTTATTACTCTATACCAAAATATAAGCGCCAATACTACTAATAAGGATTGGATATTACATCTAAGCACTAGGTACTATCTTCAGCTTTATAAGGAACATCTGGAGCTATATAGTCTATTTTGTAGCTTTTGATGCAGCTACATATTCAGCTTCGATGGTGAAGTCTACAATACATGATTGCTTTATACTCCTCAAACTTATAGCTTTACCACTTAAAGTGAACAAATATCCTCGGGAAGATCTGAGTATCATATGTTATTGGAATTCTGAATCTTCATACCAATAGGTATAAGATCTTCATTGGAATATACAAGCATACAATCTTTTTTCTCTAAAGGTACTTGAATATAAGCTTTACTACAGTCCAACGTTCTTGTCCTAGATTAGATTGATATCTGCCAACCATGTCGACTGCATAACAAATATTTAGTCTAGTATATAGAATTGCATACATGAGACTTCCTACTACTGATGCATAAGGAATTCCTCTCATGTGATCTATCTCTTTAGGAGTTTTAGAACATTGATTCTTGGATATATCCATTCCATGTCTAAAAGGAAGTGATCCTTTTTTTTGGATTTATGCATAGCAAACCTAACTAGAATTTTGTCTATATATGCAGCCTGAGATAAAGCTAACGTCCTATTTTTACGATCTCGCAATAGCTTAATTCCAATGATGTAACTAGCTTCACCTAAGTCTTTCATATCAAATTGGTTAGTTAACCAAATTTTAACTGATGATAATGCTCATATATCATTTCCAATGAGTAGTATATCATCTACATACAGGATTAGAAGAACCATCAACTGCCAATTTCTCTTTTTGTAAACACAAGGTTCATTAGGATTTTGATCGAAACCAAACTATTTGATTACCTAATCAAATCTAATATTACGTGATCTAAAACCTTGTTTAAGCCAATAGATATATTTTTTACAGTTTATACACCATATACTTTTGGCTTATAGCTATAAAACCATCAGGTTGTATCATATAGATACTTTCTTCAAGATTGCCTTTAAGAAAGGCAGTCTTGACATTTATTTGCCAAATCTCATAATCAAGATTTGCTGTAATAGATGAGAGAATTCTAATAGACTTAAGCATGGCTACCGGCGAAAAGGTCTCCTCATAATCGATACCTTCTTTCTGAGTGTACCATTCAGCAACAAACCTAACTTTGAAGATTTTCCTCTTCCCATTTACTCCTCTCTTTCTCTTGTAGACCCGTTTACACCCAATGGATTTTATCCCTTCAGGTTTCTCTACAAGTTCTCAGACTTTATTGGAATACAAGGAATCCATTTCTGATTTCATAGCTTTATGCCAATAGTTTGTATCTTTATTAACCGCAACTTCATCATAACTACTATGATCTAGTTTATGCTCATAAGAGACTACTTGAAATGACTCTTTAATTAATATGTACCTAGTTGGATGTTTAATAATCCTTCCATTATGACAAAGTACGGTAGTTGTTATTCTGCAATTGGCTCTAGTTGGTTATTGTAATTTGAATTGGGAATTAACTCATTGACTCTATCAGACACAATATTAGAGTTTCTAAATAACTCATCAAGAATTGTCTTACTCCTAGGCTTAAAGTTTTTTATATAGTCTTCTTCAAGAAAGATTGAAATAGTGCTAACTAATACTTTCTTATCTTGAGAGTTATAGAAAAGACTTCCTCTTATTCTTTTAGGATAGCCAACAAATAGACAAACTTCTAACTTAGATTTTGACTTGTCTGTCTTTCATTTTAGCACATGAGTAGGACAACCCTATAAATGTATGTGATGTAAACTTAGATTACATCTGATCCACATTTCCAAAGATGTTTTAGGGAGTAACTTAGATGGAATTAAGTTAAAAGGATACATGGCTCTTTCTAAGGCATTAATCCAAAATGAGATGGGTAAAGTTGAATAACTCATCATTGACCTATCTATTTCATGAAGAGTTTTGTTTCTCTTTTCTGCTATACCATTTTGCTGGGGTGACCCTAGTGCAGTCAACTGGATATTATCCAATTGTCTAACAAATATTATCGACATTTCTAGAAAGGTATTCAACACCTCGATCAGGTCAACTCTTTGAATTCATCAAACACCTCAGACTTATAGCTCATTAGGTACACATAACTAATTCTAGAATGATCATCAATGAAAGTGATGAAATATTCATAATCTTTCCTAACTTGTGAGCTCATAGGTTCACATATGTCAAAGTGCCATAATTCTAACATTTCAATGGCTCTATTACCTTTAATATTGAAGGGTCTTCTGGTCATTTTATATAGAATTCATAGACTGGTAATGGTTCAGTATCCAATAAACTCAAAGGTCTAACTTTGATTGCTCTTTGGATCTTATCTAGACTAATATGACCAAAACGTATATGTTATAGATACGTTTATTAGTAGGAGTCACTTTAATCCTCTTATGGTGATTAGATTCATTATTCAATTTTGTGTCATGCAACGAGTTGATTTGAGGATATATGCAGTATAGAATGTTAACTTGTGAACCAGAATATATAAACGACTTATTTCTTTTGATCACAACAGTTAAGTCAAAAATAACAGAATAACCAAATTTATTTTAATAACTAACTGAAATCAGATTGTGTTTGAGTTCCAGCACTAGCAAATAATCATCTAATACTAAAGTCCTAAAATCATCAAAATAAAAATGAATAACTCCCACTGCCTTGGCTGCAATAGTTATGCCATTTCTTAGCCTAAAACTGATCTCTTATTTATTGAGTGATTTAGTTTCCTAAAACCCTTGCAATAAATTGCAAATATGATTAGTGGCTTCAGAATTTATTATCCAAGAATTTGTAGAGTCAACCACTAATCATGTCTCAATGAAAAGAATATTACCAAAAGGTAAAGCTATCCTTTTAGTTATTAAAAACTTAACTAAAGGATAGTTTCTCTTCCAATGCCCTTTAATGCCACATTGAAAACACTTTCATTTGGGCCTTACTACCTTTTTGTGAATTTGCACAAATTCCGAATTAGATGCTTTCTTTGGCTTCTTCTTCTTACTACTCTTTCCTCTAAGATTGAGACTAAAAGATGAAGATGGGCTCTTAGTCAATTGAATATTGTAAGCATCTATTTCATCTTAGGGTGCTTTTTCATTAGGTATTTGAGTGCATTTATCAGTCAAGGCGTATTTATGCTTTTCAACTGTGAGTTCAAGATCTAAGTTCCATTCCTAATCCACAAATTATTCCCAGTTAATTTATTTTAGTTTATGTCTTGAGATGTCAGTATGGGTATTGCTAGTTAAAGCACCCTATGACCTACTCCTATGTGCGGTGTTAGTTGAGTCACTATGTGAGTATACAGCTTTATGGCTACCATTGGTACAGTTTAGAAAGAAAATGGCTAAGAGAGGGCTTTAATAGTTTTTGATTTACCAATTTCATATTATGCGTTTATATGTACATGCTTGTTATTATGTTGTATAGATTTTGGATATTATTTTTCGAAGATGTAAATAAAACCTTCTGCAAGATTTCATCGGCATATGACGTTAGAAACCATTTTATAGCTTTATACAAGTTTTAGAAGCATCGTTTATGAATTCTTTTAGAATTATTATTTATGCAGAATTTTTTTTTATTTGAAATCTTAAATGCACTCACTGAGCTCGTTTAGCTCACTCATTTTATGTTTTATATTTTCTACATCCCTTTCTAGGGGCGAGTCTTATTACGCAAGCTGTTGATTCTCCTACTGATGATTAGTGGGCCAAATTTGAATATCATTTTTGTAAATGTAAATATGTATTTTGCTTTCTGTATAATAGTTATAGGCATGTGTATTTGTATGTATTTTTTGAACCAATAAGAAGAGATTTCGATATTATAATGATCGTTTTTACTTTTTATGAGGGTGCACATTTTGTGATTTAAATGAAATTATTGAGTTGAGTTGGATTGATTTTGGAAAGGACCGGAGGTCTTATTTGGTAGTATTGAGAAGTGTCTGAAATAAAAGTGAAATTTCTTTGCAGGTTTTTATATTTGATTTTAAAAAAAAGAAACAAGGAAAACACTAGCTCTTTTTTTAAAAAACAATTTAAGAAATCATTTCCATGTATATTCCAAGATTGTTTTTAGTAACAACATAAACTAAAAAAGGGTTTGCCTCATAGAATTTCTCAACTTACCTAATTAAATTTTGAGAAACTTTCCTCGGGGTACCCAGTAGGGCTGTTAGGATCTACGGTAGAGGGTCTCGAGGTGGGTCTTGTCATTAGCTTTTTTCGGATGGTACTCTAGGGGGCACTCATAATCCTTAATAAGCTCCAGCCACATTCTCTGCGTCATATTTAGTTCTTTCTGAGTGAACAAGTACATTAGACTTTTATGGTCCATAAAGATCTTACAAGAAACCACATACAAATAATGCCTCTAAATTCTCAGAGCAAAAACTATAGCAATTCGTCATAGGGCATGTGTAGGATAATTCTATTCATGCTTCTTTAATTGTCTAGAAGCATAGGCTATTACTTTCTTCTTTTGCATTAGCACACAACCTAAACCCTGCATAGAAGCATCATAATAAATGGTACATCCATCTTTACCTGATGAAAATGTAAGTACTAAGACTGAAGTCAACCTTCACTTTAGCTCTTTGAAACTTTGATGGCACGCTTTCGACCATACAAACTTCTCTTCTTTTCGGGTTACTTTAGTAAAATGAATAGCTATCTTTGAAAATCTCTCTACGAACTTCTTATAATACCCAGCCAAACACAAGAAAGTACAAACCTCAGTCATATTCGTGGCCTGTCTCCAATTCACTATGTCTTTAATCTTTTGGGATCTACTGTTACCCCTTCTGTAGAGATTTCATGTCCCAAAAATAGAACTCTATCTAGCCAAAACATTTACTGAGTTTGTCGTATAGTCAATGCTCCCTTAGATGTTTTCAAAAAAATCCTCAGATGTTAAGCGTGCTATTCCTCACTGCTTGAATAAACCAGTATGTCATCCATAAATACTATCACAAACCGATCTAAATAAGATCACGAAACTTTGTTCATAAGATTCATAAAAGTGGTTGGGGCATTAGTTAGCCCAAAAGGCATAATCAAGAATTCATAATACCCGTATCAGGTCCTAAAGACCGTCTTGGGAACATCTTCCCCCCAAATTTTCAATTGATGATAGCTTAACGTCAAATCTATTTTGGACAATACTCTAGTCCCTTGTAGCTTGTAATATCCAATCCTTATTAGTAGTTTGACGCTTAAATTTCCATATAGAGCAATAAAGACACCGTAGGATTACCCGATTCTAACCCTATTAGAAATACTTTTTTATGGTGCGCGTGAGAGGTATTAAACCTAATTGGGTAATTTCACACTTGTTCGGAGCGTCGGACAACCCTAAAATATTTTTGAAAGTTTTCTCCATTTGCTTGGAAAAGAAAATTTTAATTTATTAAATGAATTTTCATTTATGGGTTATGTATGGAACAAGCCTTTATTGAGAAACACAATCCTTATATTACATAATAGACCAATTAGAAAAACTCTCATGGATTGCCAAGTTGGGAATTCTAGTTAGTTCCTTAGACTATTCTAGCTAGATAGTTACAAATGAACCAATTACATACTTAGTTTCCAACCAATGACAAATTAGAAATTTAGAGTAAGTTGAGGGGTAAATTGGTCTTTTGAGGGAGCAACGTATATTGTAGAAGTGTATAGAAATTTCAAGTGATCAAAAAGTAAACACTTAGAGCGAAAGAGAGCAAAATTCATGCAAACAAAAGAGAAGGTTGCTACAATGAATTTTTAGCTTTTTCATGACTTTTCATGCTTAATCAAGCTATAATAAGGTCAAGTACGAGTTCCTAAGCTCAATTGAAGCCTCTATTAGTGAAAATCCAAGAAAAAGATGTAAGAAAAGCATTGTTTTGTAGATTGACATATGAACTTTCACGATTGCTTCAATTAATGTTCTTGTGTGTATTCTTGGTTTACATTGAGTTGAATTCTAGTGTGAAACTTGAAAAAGTCATCAGATTGAAGAAATTGGCAGGGTAAGAATTAGGGTTTTGGGTGATTTTGATGTAAAGACTTTAATTGGTTATAATTAGGGCATTAGAATTAAATTAGGTTGATTTTAATGTAGTTGGAACAAGAAATTGAGAAAAGAAATGTGTTGGAACATAGGGTGAAATTCTGCCACTTTAGAGAAGTTAGGGATTGAGTTGTGTTTTGGTTGAATTGTGATGTATAAATGGTGCCTTATATAAATTGAATGTATATGGTTGATGGAAAAATCAAAAATGAAGAAAACGGGATATAATTGTCCATTTGGGTAAGGTGAAGGCCAATTATGTCCAACCAAAGTTATAAGGCGTTTAATAATTTCAGGGCGCCGAATGGTGAGTTAGATTAGATAAAATAACTCCGTAAATAAAAATCGAAAAGTAGTAACCATCCGGGCTTTGTATGCCAATTAAGGCATTAAGTAGTTAAATGAGATTCTAGTGTTTAAATTAGTTCTAATGTCATTTATGGCGCGTAGGTCAAAAAAACCGAGACTAACAACGGGAGCAAAAATCTATAGTAAAATTGAGCTCGAAGCAGTTGTGAGTGAAAATCTATCATTTCTTTTATCTTTTGTTTATTATGTTTCTATATAATGAAAATTTATGTTTTATGAGCTTTTAATGCATAAACATGATTTATGATTTTGATATATATCCATAGATATGCTTTCATATGTTCGGTTTAAGAAACAGCATTTAAACTACTGCATTAGTTTCAAAAGGCCATTGGTACCCTCAAATTATAGCGGTGATGATTGTATTAGACCCGGCCGGTATATACCGTACACGTGGGTAGGTTATGGAGGGTGTGTCACTAACTCCGAGAAATAGGGGTTTCGAGTCATATAACACCCTAGGCAAATCCTACATAGCCAAGGCACGGGAGAGATGCTAGATTTATAAGGGATAACCCACACCTTAATTGGTAAGACGCGTTTTTGGTAAAGGATGCTACGTGAAGCCCAACAACAAAATCTTATGGGCTTGGGTCTAAAGCGGACAATATCTTGTCAGATTTGGGTTGGGTCATGACATATGGTATATGTAACACCTTAGGAAAATCTCACATCACCAATGCATGGGAAAGATGCTTGGTTTATAAGGGGTGACCTACATCTTAATTGGTAAGACGTGTTTTCGGTGAAGGATGCTTGCATGAAGACCAAGAACAAAACTGTGAGGACTTAGGTCCAAAGCAGACAATATCTTGTCAGATCCGGGTTGGGTCATGACAGATGGTATGAAAGCCACTCTCAGTGTACTCTTGGACAGTGGTAGGGCAAACCTCAAAGAGGACGTTGAGTCGCTAAGGAGGGGTGTATGTAACACCCTAGGCAAATCCTACATCGCCAAGGCAAAGAAGAGATGCTAGGTTTATAAGGGGTGACCCACACCTTAATTGGCAAGATGTGTTTTGGGTGAAGGACGCTTGCGTGAAGTCCAAGAATAAAACTATGCAGGCTTAGGTCCAAAGCAAACAATATCTTGTCAGATTTGGGTTGGGTCATGACTAGTCATGTGAGTCGCTCTATGTGTACGGGGTATTGTCTCGCTACATATATACGATATAAGATTCTGCTGCATAGCTAGTGAGATGTCTTGAGATGTCACTATAGGTGCTGCTAGTTGAGGTGCCCCGTGACCTACTCACATGTGCGGTGCTAGTTAAGTCGTTGCGTGAGTATAGAGCTTTAGGGTTACAATTGATACAGTTTAGAAAGAAAATAGCCGAGCAAGAGATTTAATAGTTTTAGATCTATCATTTCATATTATGCGTTTATATGCACATGCTAGTTATTATGTTGTACAGAATTTGGATATTATTTTTCGAAGACGTAAATAAAATCTGCTCGGCAAGATTTTATCTACATATGATGTTAGAAACCATTTTACAACTTTATACCAGTTTTAAAAGCATGATTTATGCATGTCTTTTAGAATTTAATATCTATGCAGAATGTTATTTTATTTGAAATCTTAAATGCGCATTTAGGTCACTCGTTTTATGTTTCATGTTTTTTAAATCCTTTTCCCAGGTGCAAGTCTCATTACGCAAGCTAGTGATTCTCCAACAGGTGATCAGTGGACTAAATCTGAAGATCATTTTTGTAAATGTAAATATGCCAGTAGCACCTTTTTTGCTTTCTGCATAGTAGTTATAGGCATGAGTATTTGAATGTATATTTTGAACTAACAAAAAGAGATTTCGATATTATGATGAGCATTTTTTTCTTTTTTTAATACTTTTTATAAGTATGCTTATTTTGTGATTTAAATGAAATTGTTGGGTTAAGCTGGATTGATATTGGAAAGGACCAGAGCTTTTATTTGGCAGTATTGAGAAGTGTTTTGGCAATAGAAGTGTAATTCTTTGCATGTTCTATACTGAATTTTCAGAAAAATAGGAGAAACTCTGCCCATTTTTTTTTTCCAGTAATTGTAAGAACTAAAAAGGGATTCGCCTCGCAAAATTTTCAACTTACCCAATTATATTCTGAGAAACTTTCATCGGGGATGCCTAGCATCCTCGCTGGGACCTATTATAAAAGGTCTCATATCGGGTCCTGTCATAGCTGATCAAACAAATCAACAATTCTTAGAAGTGGATATTGATTACACATTATTCTTGTAATGCCCAGTTCTTCATGAATAGTCAGATACGTAGAATTTTAGTATTTGACAATTAGGGAACCTTAGAAGTTTTAGATTTCAACCCTTCTCGAAACATTTTTTTAAGTGTTTACGTGAGCCGTAATAGTCTATTATATTATATTTTAAGACATATGGACCAATCAAATTGAGATAATTGCATATATTAGTGTATTATATTATATTTATTAATTATTAGTAATATTCATTAAATTATTGGTCACCAATCAAAGGCTTTTTAATTGGAGCACTAAGTAGCAATTAGGCATTTCTTGGACAGCCATTATGCAATTTTTAGGTATATATACAAAGCCCAAGTGTTCTATTTCAAAGAATGGTAAAAACAAAAAATAACAAAAGAGAGAGAGAAAGAGTTTTGAAAATGAAGATAGGAATGAGATGAACAATGATACCTATGAAATTTTTAAGCCAAATCAAGAAATTAACACCAAATTCAAGTTGTTTCCACGTGCCTAAGTAAGATTAAATGGTAGATTAAGGGTAAATTTACTTTAAAAGGTGAGAATTCCAAACCCTAGATAGAAAATTAGGGATTTTGTATAATTGGACTTCAATTGAATAAATTTTGGGCATTATAATGAATTTGGAAAGTAGATAAGACCATAGGTCTTTTTGGACCATTTTGGATTTTTTAGTGGTCTAAGTGCAATTAGCAAAAAGTGAGGGTTAGGAATGAATTCTATGACCTTTAAAATGAGTTTTGATGAGTGGAAATCAAAGTTAGGATATGGGATATAATTGTCATTTATGACAAAAATTAAGGGTAATTATGTCCAAAGAAAATTATAAGGATTATGGACCCCTTTCACAAAAATGATAGTTTTGCATAAATTGAGATTGTTGGGGGCAAAATTATAAATTTAGAAAGAAATTTTGATGATGGCCGAAAGATGTACTATAGGGGTATTTTGATAATTTTTCCATTTTAGGGGGACTAAAGTGTAATTTATACTTTGTAGGTGTCGAAGGTCGAATTCGGTGAAAGGACAAGCCCAAAAAAGAAACTTTAGCATAGGACAGTTGGTGAGTGGGAAAACAATTAAAAGAAATTTAATGCAATTTATTTTAAATTATTAGTATTTATGTGCTTTCTAATTTAAATATTATTGTTTCAAGTAATTTACTCAAGTTACGTGACTTTTAAGAATTAAAGAAAGCATAATGATATTTTATTTGATATTTTTATATAATGAGAATTAAAAATTTATCATTTAAAAATACCACAAAATTTTAGAATTACAGTTCAATATTTTCAACAGTTTAGAGATTTATTTTTCAGCAGTAAGAAACAGTTTTTAGACACTATAGTTTTCAAAGGCCAGTGGTACCCCATTTATCAGTTATCAGCTATTAGATTCAGATCCCTGTAGGGATAGTATACACTCGGCCGGTACACCTCGTATGCGTGGGCAAGTCAGTCAGTTGGATTTAGTGCTACTAACTCCAGGGAGTTGTGGTGTTGAGTCTATGAGTCGATTGTGCTACGGGGTATTGTCTCGCTATATGTCTACGATGTATATTCTGCCATATAGACAGTGAGATGTCTCTGATCTATCAGTTTATCATATTGGTCACAGTAGTTGTCGCTAGCGGAGACGGCCCTGTTACTGACTCATTTTGCCTTATGGAATATCCTAAGGTTGATAGTTGACTTTAGAAAGCATTTCATTGGGGTGCCTGGTAGGGCCTACCTAGGTCCATATTGTAGAATTCTGGGTTGGGTTCTATTAGAGTGGCAAATCAGGATTTTGGCAAGTCTAAATCGCTCAGAGTAAGGTTTTCGATGTTTTTAGTTAAATATTTATTTTGGTTTGGATTTTTGTGAGTATGGAATGCATCTCAACATTATGAAAATTGCATTTCATGCATAATTAATCATTTTTTGTTATTGACATGCACAGAAGTATGCATCATCGTGGATGACCACCTATCAGGAGAGGCGCTGCTCGGGCACCAGTACCTAAACTAAAACAAGTTAATGAGTCAATAAATGTCCCGAGACCACTAGCCCCTCTAGAGTCATCTCAGCGTGTAGAGCCACAAGGTAAAGCTATGGATATGCCACAGATGGCTCAACTGTTGGCTATCATAATTTAGCAGCCGATAGAGTCAAGGGTACCATTAGAGCGCACCAAGAAATTGGGAGCCACGTCATATGATAGCACCAGAGATCCAGAGATATCATTATCATGGCTGGAGAACAATGAAGAGATTTTTCAAATTATATGGTGCTTCGAGGACCAAATGGTCTTTTACTTATCATTCCTACTCAAGGAGAGAGCAAAAGATTGGTGGAGGGCACTGCAGATGAGGCACACAAAAGGTATATCTTGGGTATTATTCAGAAGAGAGTTCTCGGGCAAGTTTTATCCTAAGAGTTATAAGGATGCCCAGATAGAGGAGTTATTTAAATTAGAACAGGGATCACTGTCAGTAGCAGAATATAAGAAGAAATTCTCAAATTTGATTCGAGTAGTCCCATTTATAGCAGATGACGAGGAGAAAAAAATGAGTGAATTTGTTGTGGGACTAAATCTTAAGATACGAACACATGTTGGTTCAGCTGTTCACACTCAGTATAAAGCACTAGTGGAGGCGGCGACCAGAGTAGAGACGAGTATGGCAGTCATCCCTAGGCCAAGTCAGTAGAGTCTAAAGCATAGCTAGACGGGTGGGATCTAGTTGCCAGAGGCTTAGCTGAGGAGACTAGACCTAGTCTAGCTAAGCCTTAGTACGCACACAGTCAGTAAGATATAGAGGCAGTCGAAAGGATATGAGGTGGTTTTTGGCATGCAATAGGTACAAGAGATCTCATCCAGGGAAGTGTAGAATAAGGACCACCGATTGTTACAAATATGGACAAGAGGGCCATTTGATGAGAGATTGCATTAATGTGATGTCTAGTGGCAGATTTGAGAACAGAACCCTAGTTCAAGCACAGAGTAGTGGAGGCTAAGTATAAAGCAGATGGAGGTTTGGGAAAGGACGGGATGTCCCATTTATAGTTGAGAGGTGAGAAATATTAGGAGTGTATTTTTTGCAGGTTTATAGAATATAGATTTTCAGAAAAATAGGGAAAACTCTGTCTGTTTTAATCCAGAATTAAAAAAAAAAAATTTCTCGTGTTTATAAAAATATTTTAGACAGAAATTAAAAGAAATTTTAAGGTTCGCCTCATAGAATATCCTAGGGTTGATAGCGAAATTTGAAATGTGTTCCGTTGAGGTGCCTGACAAGGCCTACCTACGTCCACGTTGTAGGATTTTGAGTCAGGTTCTGCAATCAGTGCATGGTCTCATACTTCTGTCTTTCTTCTTTACAAACAAAATCGGTGCACCCCATAGAGAAGTATACGGTCTAATGAAACCTTGATTAACTAACTCTTCTATCTAAACCTTCAGTTCTTTTAATTTTGTAGGGTGCTTTAGAAATTGGTTATGTTATAAAGGTTATTTCTATTCGAAACTGTATTTCTCTTTCTAGAGGTAAGTCTAAAAGATCATTTGGGAATATGTTTAGAAACTCTCTAACCATTGGAATATCCTTCAATTTCATTCCATCGTCTCTTATTTCTATGGTATACACTAAGTACTTGTGACACGACTTTCGAAGCATCTTCCTTGCCTTCATTATAGACACCATGCTAGCTGGAGGTGATTTTCGTACCCGACATAAAATGACTTCCATTCCCCTTAGTCTATATAATTTGACTTCTTTTCGGAAACAATCCACTGAGGCTCAATATTTAGACAACTAATCCATCCCTAAAATCACATCAAAAACACTGATGGCAGGCATAATCAAATCCACCAATTATTAGCCCTCAATACTGATTTTATTACCCCTATACACCCTTTCTGCTATAATGGAGTCTCCTATAGGAAGAGACATTACTGCCGTACAATCTAATAACTAGGGCACTATACTAGCATTTGCAGCAAACTCCATAGAAATAAAAGAATGAGTCACTACAGGATCTATCAGTATAAAAGCATCTCGATCAAAAATTAATAGCGCACCTGTCACAACTTCTGGGCTCACATCCACCTCCTGCTGGGTCACTGCAAATACCCTAGCCTGGGTATGAAGTTTGCCTTTCAGTCCTCTGGATAATCTTCTTTGACCGACTCCTCTATTAGGCTGGCCTGAGATACTTAGCCTTCTGAATTAGAAACCACCTCGAATTTATCCTCAGCCACCACGAGTTTGTCTCGGAGCTGATGGTCTATCTTCTGGCTTACTACTAGGTCTATCATTTGGGCAATCTCTCATATAATGGCCTTCTTGACCACACTATAACAACTGGTAGTTGTTGTGTGATTTCTATAACATAAACTAACGCAAGTGCACGTATCGCAACAAGTAATATATGATAAGTAGAGTGTCGATCCCACGGGGAATTGTTATTACTTGCTAAGTACTAAAATTATGTTCTCCTATTCTTATTAAAGCTATTGGCAATTTAATGGTTTTAATATCTAAACTAACTAAACAAGAAATAATAATAATTACAAGAATTGAGCAAGGAGAACAATTGTGATAGCACAAATACTCAGATACCTAGGATTACAATAATCCCTCAATACTTCACTTGAATCCAACTACTCCCCTTAGAACTATCAATATGAATGTCAACCAAGAACTCTAATATCCTCACAAGCCTCTTTTGCAGGTCAAGTGAGTATATCTCATTCAATTAACTATCTATATGTCTATGATAATCAAATTGAAATAAGATTCATTAAGTTCAAATTCTCTAAATGGTCATATATGCCTATGAGTATATGTCTATCTCATATGAAACTCATGCCTTTTACACCATGATCATACATCAATTTATCCATGGCCAACACAAAATTTCCTTTGTCAAGTTCATTAAGGTTCCCTAATCAATCTAATACATTTTCATGTAATTAGAAGCATTTAGCATAGAACAAATTGAACAATTCCATACCAATATGATAAATAAGGAAAAATAATCAATCCAAGCTACATATTGAGTTCACATTGTAATCCTAGCAATAAAACTTAGTTCATAATTGAAAATATAAGTTTAGAGCATCTAACAACATCATTATACATGTTGGAATCAACAACAAATACGAATTTGAAGAGAAGAAGAAATTTCCCTTGATGCAATGGTGATGTTCTTCCTCCAAAATGCAGAAATTCTTCTTCTTCCCCTTGATTTTTGCCTCTTGTTGTTGATTCTTGCTTCCAAGACCCAAATGAAGTGTTTATTTTCGTGCTCTCTACTGCCCCTTTCCTCCTCCTTCTTCTTTGGCTAAACAATGGGTGTTTATATAGGTAGGGTTGCAAAAAGAGGACAAAAATGCCCTTAAGGAGTGCCCAGAATTCAGCGCCGCGGCGCTGAAATCCAGTGCTGCGGCGCCGCACTGTAGCAAACAGTGATACTGTAGCTACAGTACCACTGTAGCAAACAGTGCCTTCATTCGTATTTTTATCTCTAATGCTCCCCTTTGCGTCCGTTTTTCGGTATTTTTGCTCCGATAATGCTTCAACCTATAAAACAACATTAATACGCATAAATAGCCCAATTATTGAGATAAATTGAACAAATATCAAGTTAGGAAGATAAAATAGTTTATACAATTACGCCTTATCAGTAGTCCCTTTCTTAGAATCCCCTGAATAGGCCTTGCCACATTTATTACACACCAAAAAATTCTTCCAACTCTCCTTAGTGCTTTGGGATTTGGCTGATAGTTGCCTAATGGAATTTTTATTAGATTGAGCTCCTTGGCTTGGTTTCTAACTGCTAGATGATGTAGATCTCTCCTCTATTCTTATAAATTTACTAGGTCCTCCCAGAAAACCATCTATCTAGCCCTTTTTTAGCTCAACTGTTTCGGTTTAGTAATGGTTGTCATGCTTCTTTGAACTTGAGTTGCAGCTTCCACCAATTCTCTGTACTAAATGTGAGATGTTGATAGCATGTAAGCCCTAATCCGAGGATTAAGGACCACTGTAAACTAATTGTGATAGGACACGACCTGAGACCCTCTACTATAGATCCCAGTGGCCCTGCCGAGCACCCTGACAGAAGATTCTCCGAACCTAACTGGATAAGTTGAGAAATTTTGCAAGGCGAACCCCTTTTTAATTCTTGCTACTACTGAGAAGGTCTTGTAATATACATGAAAATGACATCTTAATTTTAAAAAAAAACGGACAGAGTTTCTCTTGTTTTTCGAAAAATCCATACAAAACCCGCAAAGAAATTTCATTTTTATTTCCAATACATCTCAATACTACCAGTTCGGACCTCTGGTCCTTTTCAAATCAAATCCAACACAACTCAATTATTCATTTAAACCACAAAATGAGCATACTCATGAAAAGCAAAAATGATCATCATCATCTCGAATTCTTTTCTTGTTGGTTCAAAATATACATGCCTATAACTACTATGCATAAAATAAAGGGTGCTATTTAGCACATTTACATATACAAAACTGATCTTCGGATTTGGCCCACTACTTGGCAATAGGAGAATCAGCAGCTTGCGTACCGAGACCCGCATCTGGGAAAGGGGTTTAGAAAACATAAAACACAAAATGGTTGAGCTAAAGGAGCTTGGTGAATGCAAATAAGATTTCAAATAATATAACATCATGTATAGATAGCTAATTCTAAAGTTCATGCAGAAATCATGCTTCAAAAACTAAGGTAAAACTGTAAAACGGTTTCTAATATCATATGCTAATGAAATCTTGCCGAGCGGATTTTTCTACATCTTTGGAAAACAATATCCATAATCTATATAATATAATAACTCCTATGTGCATATAAATGCATAAATGCTATCGGTAAATCGAAAACTAGTAAAATCCTCGCTCGGCCATTTTCTTTCTAAACTGTACCAATGGTAACCCTAAAGCTCTATACTCACGCAGCGACTCAACTAGCACCACACACGTGAGTAGGTCACGGGGCACCTCAACTAGCAGCACCCACAGTGATATCTCAAGACATCTCACTGGCTATGCAGCGGAATCCTACATCGCATACATATAGCGAGACAATATCCCGTACACATAGGGCGACGCACATGACTCGACATCCCGACTTCCCGGAGTTAGTGACACACCCCCAAGACCTGCCCATGTGCACGGGATATACCGACCGGGTCTAATACAATCATCACCACTATAATCTGAAGGTAATAATGGCCTTTAAAATAAATGCAGAAATTTTAAAACTATTTCTTAAACCGAACATGTAAAAGCATGTCTACGAATATATATCAAGATCATAAATCGTGTTTATGTATCGAAAGCTCGTAAGACATACATATTCATTATGTAAAAACATAATAAACGAAAAGTAAAAGAAATGGTAGATTTCCACTCATAACCGATCCGCGCTTAATTTCGCTCCCAATTTCTACTCCCGTTATCGCTCTCGGTTATCTTCACCTACGCGCTATAAATGACATTTAGAACCAAATCGAATGCTATAATCTCATTTAACTACTAAATGCCCTAATCGGCACTCAAAGCCTGGATGCATACTACTTCCCAATTTTTATTTACGGACTCATTTAATCCAATCTAACTCCCCATCCGGTGCCCTGAAAATTATTGCACGCCCTATAACTTGGTTGGACATACATGCCCTTCACTTTTCCAAAATGGACAATTATGTCTCATTTTCTTCATTTTTGGTTTTTCCATCAACCATATACATTCAATTTACAATATGCACCATTTGCATACATCAACTCAATAAAAACACACTCAATCCCTAACTTCCCTAAAGTGGCAGAATTTCACCCTAGGTTCCAACACATTCCTTTTCTCACTTTCTTGTTCCAATTACAACAAAATCAAGCCAATTTCATTCCAAAACCCTAATTACAACCAATTGAAATCTCTACAACAAAATCACCAAAAACCTTAATTCTTACCTTGCCAATTTCTTTAAATTGATGACTCCTTCAAGCTCCACACTAGAATTCAACTCAATCTAAGCCAAGAATACACATGAGAACATCTATTAAAGCATTCTTGAAAGCTCACTTATCAAAACTCATAAAACAATGATTTTCTTACCTCTTTTTCTTGAATTTCCACTAATTGAGACTTCAATTAAGCTTAACGATTGGTATGTAACCTTATTTTAGCTTGATTAAGCATGAAAAATCATGAAAAAAAAAAACTTGAAAGGTCACTGTAGCAACACCCCCCTTCAAGCTCAAATTTCTCTCTTTTTTGCTCTAAGTGTTGGTTTTGAAATCTTCAAAATTCTACACACTTCCAACATATATAGTGCTCTCTCAATTGACTATTTTGCCCTTCAACTTACTTAAAATTACTAATTTACCATTAGTTGAAAACTAATTATGTAATTAGTTCATTTGTAACTATCTAGTTATAATAGTCCAAAGAACTAACTAGAAATTTCAACTTAGCAATCCATGAGATTTCTTCTAATTAGTCCATTCTCTAATATCTAGATTATGTTTCTCAACAAAAGCTTGTTCCATACATCACCCTTAAATGAAAATTCATGTAGTAAATTAGAATTTCCTTTTCCAAGCCAATGGAGAAAATTTTCAAAAATATTCTAGGGTTGTCCGGCGCTCCGATCGAGTATGAAATTACCAAATTAGGTCTAATATCTCTCACTTGCACTATAAAGGAAATATTTCTAATAGGGTTAAAATCGAGTAACCCTACGGTGTCTTATTGCTCTATGCCAAAATCTAGGCGCCAATACTACTAATAGGGATTGGATATTACAAATTGGCCTTCTGCTCTTCATTATCGGCTATAAAGGGAACGGCATGGGAGAGCTCTGAAAAACTTCTTCTCATATTCTGCTACCAAGAGAGAACCTTGATCTAGCTTTAAGAACACTTCTGTCTTTGCATCTTTATACCTATTGGGGTAGAACTTAACCATAAATTCCCTTTTGAGAAATACCCAAGACAACCTATCGAGATTTCTCCTCTGCAAGGCCTTCCACTAGTCTTTTGCCCTTTTCTTTAATAAAAATGCAGAGTAGACAACCATTTGTTCTTCAATACATCCCATGACCTGAAAATTTTCTTTGTTGTTATCTAACCAAAATATGGCTCTCTTAGGGTCTCCGGTACCATCAAAAGGCTTAGCTCCCAATTTATTGGCGCACTAAATGGACACTTCTATTTTTCTTGGCTGCTGGATTGCTGCCACTAGTATCTGGGCCATCTGAGCTATATTCATGTTTCCACCCTCTGGCTCGATAGACTGAGATAACTCAATAGGGGTTTTAGGCGTAGGAACATTTACCAATTCATTCCCTTACCCCTCTTCAGATGCAAGAGCCTCCATAGCTGCTCTCATAATAAGTAGGTCCCCAGGACGATGCATATTTTCTGTGAATTTAGTGATTCAAATGATTATCAAATGCATAGAATTCAATTTAATAAACTTAAAAAAATATGCATGCAATTTCAAGAATCTCATTCTAAAAATAAAATTTTTAACTAAAAACTTTAAAAATCGGGCTTTGATATCACTCTGACAGGACCTGTCCTAAGACCCTCTACTATAGATCCCAACGGCCTTGTCGAGCACCGCGACAAAAGTTTCTCATAATTTAATTGTGTAAATTGAGAAATTCCACAAGGTGAATAAATTTTTTTGTTCTTTCTATTACTGAGAAAATCTTGCAATATACATGGAAATTACTTCTTAAATTTAAAAAAAAAACAGGCAAAGTTTCTCCTGTTTTTTGAAAATCCAATGCCAAACCTACAATAAAAGTACACTTTTATTTCAATACAGCTTGTCAATATCTCTAAATAGGACATCCGGTCCTTTTCAAAACCAAATCTATCTCAACTCAACAATTTCATTTTTTGATCATAAAACTAGCATATTAATAAAATGTAAAACAATCATCATAATATCGAAACCTCTTCTCCAAAACATATGTACAAATACAGAAGCTTATAACTGCTATGCAGAAAACAAAAAGAGTGCTACTTAGCACAATTACATTTACAAAATGATCGTTCGATTGATCCATTAATCAGTCGTAGGAGAACCAGTGACTTGCGCACCGAGGCCTGCACCTAAAAGGGGTTAGAAATCACAAAACACCAAACTAGTGAGCTAATGGAGATCAGTGAGTGCATTTAAGATTTCAAATAAAACTAAAATTCTGTATAAATATTAAATTCTAAAAGACATGCATAAATAATGTTTCTAAAACTTGTATAAAGCTGTAAAATGGTTTCTAACATCATATGCCGATGAAATCTTACTGAGCTGATTTTATTTACATCTTCAAAAATAATATCCAAAATCTGTAAGACATAATGACTAGCGTGTACATATAAATGCATATTATGCGATCAATAGATCAAAATCTATTAAACCCCTCACTCGGCCATTTTCTTTCTAAACTGTACCAATGGTAACCCTAAAGCTCTATATTGACGTAACAACTTAACTAGCACTGCACACGTGAGTAGGTCACAGGACGTCTCAACTAGCAACGCCCACTGTGACATCTCAGTGGCTATGTAGCGGAATCCTATATCGCATACATATAGCGAGAGAATACCCCATACACATAGAGCGACTCACATAACTCGACTACCTGACTTTCCAGAGTTAATGACATGCCCCACAATACCTGCCTGTGTGTGCGGATATACCGGTCAGGTCCTAAACCATCACCACCACTATAATTTGATGGTACCAATGGCCTTTGAAACTAATGCAGTAGTTTAAAAACTATTTCTTAAATTGAACATGTAAATACATATCTATGTATATATATCAAAATCGTAAATCATGTTTATGCATTAAAAGCACATAAAACATACAATTGCAATATGCGGAAACATAATAAAAGAAAGATAACAAATGAAAATTTGTCACTCATAACCGCTTCAAGCTCAATTTCGTTACGGATTTCTGCTTCCGTTATCGGTCTCAATTTTCTTCACCTACACACCATAAATGACATTTAGAACTTTTACAACCTTCATTCTAGTGCCCTAATTACAACCAATTGAAGGTTATACATCAAAGTCACCCAAAACCCTAATTCTTACCTTACTAATTTCTTCAATTTGATGACTCATTTAAGCTCCATACTTGAATTCAACTCAATCTAAATCCAGAGTACACACAAGAACATCAATTGAAGCAATTTTAAAAATTCACACATCATTATTACAGAATAATGCTTTTCTTACCTCTTTTCCTTGGATTTCACTAATGGAAGCTTCAATTGATCTTAGGAACTTGTGTTTGGCTTTATTTTGGATTGATCAAGCATGAAAAATCATAAAATCACTTTGCGTTTTACTGTAGCAGTACCCTTCTTCACTTGGCCAAAATTTTCGTCCCTTTTACTCTAAGATGTTTTGCTTTCCTCTCTAAAATATTCTACATAATTCCACCTTTATCAAGTGCTCTCTCAATTGTCCAATTTGCCCCTCAAATTACTTTAAATTTCTAATTTGACATTGGTTAGAAAGTAAGTATGTAATTGGTTCCTTTGTAACTATTTAGGTAAAATAGTCAAAGGAACTAACTAGAATTCTTAACTTGGCAATCTATGAACTTGTTTCTAATTGGTTTATTCTATAATATATGGATTGTGTTTCTTAACCAAAGATTGTTCCATACATTACCCTTAAATAGAAATTGATGTTGTAAATTAAAATTTTCTTTTCCAATACAATAAAGAAATTTTTTTAAAATATTATAGGGTCGTCCAACACTCTGACCGAGTGTACAATTACCAAATTAGGTCTAATATCTCATGCGCACCATAAAAAAATGTCTAATAGGGTTATATTCGGGTAACCCTACGGTGTCTTTATTACTCTATACCAAAATTTAGGCACCAATACTACTAATAGGGACTGGATATTACAATTATATATTAATGGATTTCACTAATAGACTTACATAAATGAAATTAGATAAGGAACATAGTGTTTGAGAATATACTTACATAATGACATTTTCTAGCACCATCTCCAACTCTTTGTAGCAATATAATTACTAATATATTCTCAAGTCTTTGTCCTATTTTAGACAAGGCTCTAACTCCTTTGATTTCACTAACTCTTATGACCTACTAACTCTTAGTACTTATAACTATTAGCATTACCAACTATTAGCACTTATCTAGACTCATTTAAACTAGATCTGAATTCCTTCAGATTATAAAATGTCTGAAACATAACAAGCATCTTACTATTTAAAAAGTAATAATATTAAAATTTTTATTAGAATAATAATTGTATAAATACTAAAATTAAATATTTATACTTAATGGGATGGTACGTAAGTACAAATTCCAACAAAAGCCTTTTGAACGCAGTGTTGTGCTATGGTGTGTAATGTGTATAGATACGTATAATTTCAAAAAATTAAATATGCAGCGGAAGCATTCATACATATTATACACTATATAACATACTCAAGCATATAATCACATGTATGATCATTCAAACACATATATATCTCATATATATTTTCATGCATGATATAAAATAAATTGTAAATAAATAATGTACCCGGTTTTGAAGGTAGCTTTACAATTCTTAAAGATCTTCAATCTTCAATTTGTTGAGCTCACCTTGAAGTGTTCCCTTGTATAATTCTAGTTCACAACTAAATCCGGTGAGATTATGAAGCTAGAATGGCAGCCTTGAATTTATTATTAGCAAGAGATGAGAAGAATTAAGTGTTTTGTGTATTGTTCCTTACAACCCTTTGTCATGAACAATTGTTAACCTTAGCCAACACTTTTAACCCTTTGAAAACACTTAGGAAAATGCTCTCAATTCTCTCTTCTCACACTTTGCCGAGTCTTGCATCCCATCTACACAAATTGAACTCTTTCAATTTGGTTTAGTGCAAAGAATGATTACTTCTCTTAGTGCTCCACCACCACTTAGCCATGTTTGCCATTACAAACGTTAATCAATCATATTTTTCACTCAAGAAATTGATTCATCCGTATAAATCAATTGTTAGAGCACAAATGGCTATTAATCAATGTTGAGTGGTCACACCACTTCATAAAAGCACCATTTAACAAATTCTAAGTGGCCAATATTGCTAATTATTAATAACAAGTGCTTACTCTATTGCTAAGGTGTTTGCCACTTATTTCAATTAATAATAATTTCATTAATATATAATATATTAATAATTCAAAACTATTTTGAATATTTACATTTACCATATATGTATTTACCAAGCAAGGTAAATAGGTAAATACATGGTAAATCATTTATGGAGCAAGATTATGCCACTTGTCAATTTTTTATTGGTTAACAACTCTTGTAAACCAATAATGTATTTTACATTCAATTATTGACAAGTGAATAATAAAAGGAACCTTGAAACATTTTTTACTTTGCTAAAAATTGTTAGATTAATTGTTCAATCCAATTTGCTGCCCCAGTGCACAACGTACACTTCATATTGTGAGACTCTCTAGGTCCATGCCCGATTTATCACATGAAACTATTTCACACGTCCGTGAACAATGTCCCATACACATGTTACGTGTATTACAAAATGGCGCATTAGACCATACAAGTTAAGGTTATAACATATTCGTATAATCCTTCAATCATAAATATCCTAGAAAAGCGGAGATATAGATCAACACCGCCAAGTCTCTATATGCTCAACCATAAACTTATCTCTAGATTTGTATTTCAAGAAATAATATCCGTAAACACTTTTACGATATTATTTTTCCTAGGATAAAACTAATTCTCGGATATGTCTGCTTATGGCCATAAGACTTTTTGAAATACAATCTTGGAGTTTTAGGATATTTTACTCACCCAATTGAGTTGATGGATCCCATATCTGTACACATCAAACTCCATGAGCATCGGACTATACCCAACGACACCCAACGGTTAGACCATGAAAGGTATCTAACATGTGTGGAATCAAAGTATAGTGGATCACTCACAAGTTCACCGTGGCATTCAGGTCTAAGGACCACGAATATTACTCAACTCGAAAGATCCTCTATTGATAGCTTTATAGGATGTCTATAGGAGATCTTTGTGAGTCTGTTCAATATTCAGTCCTTACCGAATACTTGTATCTCTATACGAGTTTCCACTAAACTCATGGTCTGCTAAGACTAACCATCTAGACTATCCAGATATAGATATACACTGATCTATATATATATATATATATTAAGGTCTTCACTAACAGACCCGCATTAGTGAGGATAGATCAGGAACATTAAGTTTAAGAACATATTTATATAACAACATTTCATAGCACCATTTACAACTCATTGCAACTATGTCATTACTAATATATTCTTAGGTCTTTATCCCATTTCAGTTATTTAGCAATTTGTACAAAAAAAGGAAGTTGTGTTCTATTAGAATTACTTTTCTTGTAAAGTTAGGTTTTGCATGGATTTTTATAGCATAAATATGGGTTTGGTAATTTTAATTTACTACATAAATTTCCATCTAAGGGTTATGTATAGAATAAGTCATTCTATGCAGGATCTTTTTTTAGGTTTTTCATAGTAATTATTTTGTTTGTCCCTTAATATGGAGGCTTTTATATCCCTTGTAATTTTCTACTGCTCAAATATTCTTTAAGTCACAGTGGTTGCTTAGTTTTTTTAATACTATTTGTTATGTTTGTAAACACTCTCTAAGAAACTGCAAAGGGTACAGAATTTTAGGAGCTTCTGATATTTAAAGTCTAGCCATATTAGGTTTGTTCGGATTTGTGCTTACGTGTTATCCTTTTATGTATGAATATTTGTTTAATATTTATACTAGTATTATCATTTCATTAAATCCCTAATTATATTTTATATATGCTAAGATGATTATTGTTAGGGTTATGCCTGTTAAGGGTGCTACCCCGTAAGCACCGCTGTCACTAGTGGCAAGTTGGTTATTAAGGCACTTTAATCCATTGTTTCGGTCTTCCTCTTCTATGTAGAATCTTTTTTAAGGTCTTTCATAGTTATTATTTTGTTTGTCCCTTAATATGGAGGCTTTATATCCCTTGTAATTTTCTGCTGCTCAGATATTCTCTAAGTCATGATGGTTGCTTAGTTTTTTTAGTACTGTTGGGTATGTTTGTAAACACTCTCTAAGAAACTGCAAAAGATACAAAATTCTAGGAGCTTCTGATATTTAAATTCTAGCCATATCAGGTTTGTTCGGATTTGTACTTACGTGTTATCCCTTTATGTATGAATATTTGTTTAATATTTATACTAGTATTATCATTTCATTAAATCCCTAATTATATTTTATATATGCTAAGATGATTGTTGTTAGGGTTATATCTGTTAGGGATGTGCCTACATGCCATCCCAGTTTTGTATAAATATTTGATATCTATACAGAGTATATTTTGTTATATCACGAAATATTATTTTATAATATGGTATAATACTTGTTACGTTACAGACTCTATATTATCTGAAAGAGTTCATATATGGTCTAAAAGAGTTTATACAGGTGCTAAGAGTTGGCAAATTATCCAAGAGTTGGAACATTGTCTACAACGGGACAAAGACATCAGAATATGCTTATAATGACATTGGTGCAAGAGTCGCAATGGGTTGCTAGGATGTGCCATTATGCAAGCAAGTTCTTAAATATATTGTTATTGATTTATTTGTACTAACGCATGTCTATTAATAGATCCTATTAATCTACATAAATCAGCGTATGTCCATATCGATAAGGTATAGTTGGTCATTCCTAGCTGACCAGGATCTTGGAGATTATATAGGCATGTGGGTATTCAGTTAGGACTGAGTACTGAACAGACTCGAGAGGACCCCAATAGACATCCTTTCAAGTTAAGTAGTATACGTTGTCCTCTAACCTGAGTAGCACGGTAAGCTTTTGAGTGATCCATAATGCTTCGATTCCATACATGTCATAGACCTTTCATTGTCTGACCGTTGGGTGTCGTTGGGTATCGTTCAATACTCATGGAGTTTGGTGCATGTAGATACAAGATCCATCAACTCTCATAGGCAGTGATATATCTAGATGCTCTAAGATAGTATCTCAAGAATGTCTTATAGTCGTAAGCAGTTAACCTTAAAAAGTGTTTCCGTGAGGTTAAATAATATGGCAAAGATTTTTCTCATATTGTTCAATTGAGATACCATTTTAAAGATAGGTTTATTGATGAGCATATGATGATTATACAGTATTGATATATATCCCCGTACATATAAGATATATATGATGGAAGGACTATACATATGTATTGTAACCTCAACTTGTATGCTTCAACGCACTGATTTGTAATATTTGTAACATGTACTTTAGGCATTGCTCACAGACTTGTGGAATAGTTCTATTTGACAAATTGGGCATGGACCTTGAGAGCCCTGCGATATAGAGTGTACTCGTTATGCATTTAGACAAAGTACTGGATTAAATTGTTTAATCTAATAATATCCAACGATACTACGAAAATGCGTGTGTGTCTGTATTTAAGTGTTAGATAAAACAATTAGTCAATAATTGTTATTCACTAATTGTAAAAAGCGCATTGTGGACTCTCGGTTGAGTTTACCCAGGTGTAAAATTTGATGAGACCCACTAAGGGGTGTATTTGATAACTATTTATGAGGGATAAAATTGTCATTTCACACTATCATTATTTAATTATTAAATAATTATTATATCTCTAATAAAATATATAATTTTATAATATTATATTATTAATAATATAATAAATATAATGCATGATATTTGTCATGCGTTATATATAACAAAAATATTATTATATTTATTGTTTAATATTATTTTTCCAATGATTGCTACTTTATATTAATATTATTATTTTAATAACAAATGGAGATATATGTGTGATGAAAAATGAAATTGAGTTGGGTGAAATAAAAATAAGTGTCATTTTCTTTTCTCATTTCTGTGTTTGCTCTTTATAACAATAGAAGAAATTGATGCTTCCATTTTCATTTTTTGAACTGTGAGAAATAAGAGCAAAAGATAAGAATTGGCCATCAAAAGGGTCAAGGGTTAATCCCACGTTGGATTAAGGAGCTGCTGTTTTAGCTTGTCAAGCCTACCAAGTTGATAACTAGAACTGACAACAAGTAAAACTTTAGGCGAAGTCTGAAGTAATACATGTAAAATGTTACACGTACTGGTAATTTCTTAATTTTATTATTTATATATTAATTTGATTAATATATGATTATGTGTTTATTATATATTTTATATTCTGCTATGTATAAATATGTATTAGAGATGTATTTTTGTAACAAATAAACTTGCACATGTATACGCTCGTATATAGATGATCCCAAACAAAAATTGGTATCATAGCCGGTTCTATGAAATTTGGGTGTCGTTTGAGTGAATGGAATGAAAATGCCTACTGTAAATTGCGCGTTTTAAGTGTTGAAATAAGTATACCAAAGGGGATACACTGGGCACTGTCGCTCCATACAGCTAGCGCTGCGGCGCTGAGGGTTCGATCTCTCAGCGCTGCAGTGCTAAGGACCTGGCACCCCAGCACTGGGAGCTTTTCTCCTCATGCTGGAGAGCTGGATTCCCCGCATTGGGTCGCTAAGAGTTTTGAAATTTACACCCCAGCGCAGATGGGTCAATGCTGTAGCGCTGGGGGTTCGACCTCTCAACGCTGCAGCGGTATTAATTAGGTGCTACAGCGCTGGGGATTCGGCCTCCCAGCATTTTAGTGCTGGTAATACCCACCGCAGTACAGTAACTATTCACTTAAATAATAGCTAATGAACAGGATTTTTACTTTTTATATGCTATAGTATTTTTGAATAATGTTTCAAAATTAATTTTAAATGTGTATGGTTTATGAGATGTAGTAATAAGAGTTATCAGTTTGCATTATAAAAGGGGTCCATATTTTGTATTAATAGTCATAATGGAAACCCTTCTGGTAGGGGTTAATTGTGTTGATATAGAAATATTTATTAATTGAGAATTATCTCCTCATGAGATGGGAATCTATTAGACTAGAAAAATATCTCTTAATTAGATTAAGTATATTACATTATGAGATAATGTTTTATATTGATCCGTCTTGTCAATACGGTGTTAGACGAACCACATTGATCTTTTTTCAAGATTGCTACAGCATGAAGTACTTGGTCGATTGGGCTTGGACTATATCGGTTAAACATGTGATGAGGCAAATATATGCGAAAGTATTGCTCAATATTAGTACAGTGTGAGGGTAGTATCAGTAACATATATTTGATCATTGACAAGTTAATCTAGAATACATTTATCTAATATTACTACAATGTGAGGATAAAGTGTATTTAGGGTCAAGAAATAAAGGTTGCATGAGATGCAATTGACAAATATTGTCTACCTATTGGGTTTATAAAGGCCAATATTGATACAGCGCGAGGCTAGAGTAAATTCCAATAGGACCTACTTCCCACTGTATAGTTTAAAAGAGTTTAAACTATTATTTTTTCATTAGAGATATCATCGGGATTATATAAAGTAGTGGGAGGGTGTTTTAAATTAAAAATGTATAATTGTTATACCCATGATTTAAAACGTATTATTAACGATTTAACAAATTCCGTTTACATCTCTTATTTATTTTGTTTATGCAAGATTTAATCTAATGGCCTCCACAAATCCCTTGGTGCGCATACTGGATGCACACCAGCTTATAGGCGTCGAGAATTATTCAGACTGGCTCATGAATCTCAGAATTATTCTAGATTTTGAGAGACTCGAATATGTTATATATCAGAAATGCCCCAAGATATTTTTGATGATGCCTCCCTTAGGGAGAGGGAGACATATCAAAAATGCTTGGATGATGATTCAAAAGTTACATTGTACATCTTCACCTCAATGTCTACAGAGTTACGGTGGAAGCATGTCCGTATATGTAATATCCAATCCCTATTAGTAGTATTGGCGCCTAGATTTCGGTATAGAACAAATAAGACACCGTAGGGTTACTCGATTTTAACCCTATTAGAAATATTTTCTTTATAGTGCACGTGAGAGATATCAGACCTAATTTGATAATTTCACACTTGATCGGTGCGCCGAACGACCCTAGAATATTTTTAGAATTTTTCTCTATTGACTTGGAAAAGAAAATTCTAATTTACTACATGAATTTCCATTTAAGGGTTATGAATGGAACAAGCCTTTGTTGAGAAACATAATCCATATATTAGAGAATGGACCAATTAGAAGAAATCTCATGGATTGCCAAGTTGGAAGTTCTAGTTAGTTCTTTGAACTATTCTGACTAAATAGTTACAAATGAACTAATTACATAATTAGTTTTTAACTAATGGCAAATTAGAAGTTTTAAGTAAGTTGAAGGGCAAAATGGTAAATTGAGGGAGCACTATATATATGTTAGAAGTGTGTAGAAATTTGAAGAGAGATCAAACCAACACTTAGCCAAAAAAAGAGAGAAATTCGAGCTTCAAAGGGGGTGCTGCTACAGTGACTATTCAAGTTTTTTTTTCATGATTTTTCATGTGTAATCAAGCCAAATTAAGGTTACAAACCAATCCCTAAGCTCAATTCTAGTCTCTATTAGTGGAAATTCAAGAAAAAGAGGTAAGAAAAGCATCTTTTATGAGTTTGATAAGTGAGAATTCAAGAATGTGTTAATTGATGTTCTTATGTGTATTCTTGGCTTAGATTGAGTTAAATTCTAGTTTGGAGCTTGAAGGAGTCATCAATTTGAAGAAATTGGCAAGGTGAGAATTAGGGTTTTTGGTGATTTTGTTGTAGAGATTTCAATTGATTGTAATTAGGGCTTTAGAATGAAATTGGCATGATTTTGTTGTAATTGGAACAAGAAATTGAGAAAAGGAATGTGTTGGACCTAGGGTGAAATTCTGCCACTTTAGGGAAGTTAGGAATTGAGTGGTGTTTTGATTGAATTGTTGTGTGTAAATGATGCATTTTGTGAATGGAATGTATATGGTTGATGAAAAACCCAAAAATGAAGAAAATGGGACATAATTGTCCATGTTGGAAAGGTGAAGGGCAAGTATGTCCAATCAAATGATAAGGTGTTCAATAATTTTCAGGGCGCCGGATGGTGAGTTAGTTTCGATTATGGCCCCGTAACTAAAATAGGGAAGTAGTTTACCTCCGGGCTTAGTATGCCGATTAGGGCATTTAGTAGTTAAATGAGATTCTAGTGTTCGATTTGGTTCTAAATGTCATTTATGGCGCGTAGGTGAGGATAACCGAGAGCGTTAACGGGAGCAGGAATCGGGAGCGAAATTGAGCACGGAGCGGTTGTGAGTGGAAATCTGCCATTTCTTTTACTTTTCGGTTATTATGTTTTCGCACAATGACTATGTATGTTTTATGAGCTTTCGATGCATAAACATGATTTATGATCTTGATATATTCATAGACATGCTTTTACATGATAGATTTGTAAAACAGTTTAAAATTTCTGCATTTGTTTTAAGGCCATTGGTACCCTCAGATTATAGTGGTGATGATTGTATTAGACCCGGCCGGTATATCCCGTGCACATGGGCAGGTCTTGGGGGTGTGTCACTAACTCCGGGAAGTCGGGATGTCGAGTCATGTGAGTCGCTCTATGTGTACGGGATATTGTCTCGCTATATGCATGCGATGTAGGATTCCGCTGCGTAGCCAGTGAGATGTCTTGAGATGTCACTGTGGGTGCTACTAGTTGAGGTGCCCCGTGACCTACTCATGTATGCAGTGCTAGTTGAGTCGCTGCGTGGGTATAGAGCTTTAGGGTTACCATTGGTACAGTTTAGAAAGAAAATGGCCGAGCGAGGATTTTACTAGTTTTTGATTTACCGATAGCATTTATGCATTTATATGCACACAGCAGTTACTATGTTATACAGATTCTGAATATAGTTTTCCAAAGATGTAGATAAAATCCGCTCGGCAAGATTTCATTAGCATATGATATTAGAAACCGTTTTACAATTTTACATCTGTTTTAGAAGCATAATTTCTGCATGTACTTTAGAAATTGCCATCTTTGTATAATATTCTAGTAATTGAATTCTCATTTACACTCACTGAGCTTCTTTAGCTCACTCGTTTTATGTTTTATGTTTTAAACCCCTTTCCTAGGTGCAGGTCTCGGAACGCAAGCTGCTGATTCTCCTATCGCCGAGTAGTGGGCCGAATCCAAAGATAATTTTTGTACATGTAAATGTGCTAATAGCACTCTTTACTTTATGCATAATAGTTGTAGGCATGTATATTTGTAAGTATGTGTTGAATCAAGAAGAAGAGATTTCCAGTTTATGATGATCATTTTTACTTTTATGATTATGCGTATTTTATGATTTACACAAAATAATTGAGTTGTGTTGGATTTGATTTGAAAAGGACCGGAGGTCCGAATTGGTAGAATTGAGATGTGTTGGAATTAGAAGTGAAATTTCTTTGCAGGTTTATATGGATTTTCCGAAAAACAGGGAAAACTCTGTCCGTTTGTGTTTAAAACTAAGATGTCGTTTTCATGTATATTACTAGATCTTCTTAGTAGTAACAAGAATTAAAAAGGGGTTCGCCTCGCGGAATTTCTTAACTTACCCAGTTAGGTTCGGAGGAACTTCCGTCGAGGTGCCCGGCAGGGCCGCTGGGATCTATAGTAGAGGGTCTCGGGTCGGGTCCTATCAGAGTGGTATCAAAGCACGGTTTTTGAAGTTTTAGTTAAAAAGTTCATTTTTAGAATGAGATTATTGAAATTGCTTGCATATTTTTCTAAGTTTAGAAAGTTGAATTCTTTGCATTTGATAATCACTTGCATCACTAAATTTTCAGAAAATATGCATCGTCGTGGAGGCCCACGTACTAGGAGAGCAGCTGCGGAGGCTCTTGCACCTGAAGAGGAGCAGGGAAATTAGTCAGTAAATGTTCCTACGCCTCAGACCCCTCCTGAATCATCTCAACTTGCTGAGCCAGAGGGTGGAAATGTGAATATAGCTCAAATGGCCCAGATACTAGCAGCGGCAATCCAACAGCCGCGAGAGACCGGAGTGTCCATTGAACGCGCCAAGAAATTGGGCGCTAAGGCTTATGATGGAACCGGAGATCCTGAGAGAGCTCTATCTTGGTTAGAGAACAATGAAGAAATTTTTCAGGTTATGGGATGTACGGAAGAGCAGATGGTGGTATACTCTGCATTTCTATTGAAAGAAGGAGCGAAGGATTGGTGGAAGGCCTTGCAAAGGAGAAACGCCGATGGGGTGTCTTGCGCGATTTTCAAAGAAGAATTTCTGAATAAGTTCTACCCTAAAAGTTATAAAGATGCGAAGATAGAAGAATTCTTCAAGCTCGAACAGGGTTCCCTCTCGGTGGCTGAGTACAAGAAGAAGTTTTCAGAGATCCTTTGTACCGTTCCATTTATAGCCGATAATGAAGAGCAGAAGGCTAACCGTTTTGCAGTGAGTCTCAATCCACGAATTAGGGCGTACGTAGTATCGGCAGCCCAGACTCAGTATGGATCATTGGTGGAAGCTGCAACACAGGTTGAAAGAAGCATGGCGGCCATCCCTAAACCGAAACAGCAGGGTTAAAAAAGAGGCTGGTCAGGTAGTTCTCGAGGAGGACCGAGTAAATTCCCCCGAACAGAGGAGAGATCGTCATGGTCCAGCAGTCAAAAGCCAAGCCAATGAGCTTAATCCAGCCAAGCTTCCATTCGGTAACCATCCGCCGGATTCCGAAGCACTAAGGAGAGTTGGAAGAATTTCCCGGTGTGTAATAGATGTAGCAAGGCCCATCCGGGGGATTGTAGGAAGGGAACTACCGGGTGTTATAAGTGCGGGCAAGAGGGTCACTACATGAGAGATTGCTCGAATGATGGAGCTAGCAGCAAGCCAGAAGATAGACCACCAGCTCCAGGACAAACCAGCGGCGGTCGAGGGCAGATTCGAGGAGGTCCCCAATTTAGAAGATCAAGCAGTGCGAGCTAGCCTAGTAGGGGCGCCGGTCGAGGAGGATCATCCGGTGGATCGCAAGTGAAACCGCATTCCCAGGCTAGGGTATTTACGGTGACCCAACAGGAGGCGGATGCGGCCCCAGAAGTTGTGATAGGTACCATGTCAGTTTTTGATTGAAATGCTTATGTACTGATAGATCCTGGAGCGACCCATTCTTTTATTTTCGTGGAGTTTGCTGCAAATGCTAGTATAGCGCCCCAGTTATTAGATGGCGTGGTGGTAGTGTCTCTTCCTACCAGAGACTCCATTGTAGCAGAAACGGTGTATAGGAGTAGTAAAATTAGTATTGAAAGCCAATAGTTTATGGCGAATTTGATTGTGTTGGCCATCAGTGAGTTTGATGTGATTTTAGGGATGGATTGGTCGTCTAAATATCGAGCCTCAGTGGATTGCTTCCGGAAAGAAGTTAGATTATGTAGCCCTAGTGGAACGGAAGTTATTTTCCGCGGGGTGCGGAAATCACTTTCCGTCAGCATGGTGTCGGTAATGAAGGCAAAAAGATGCTTCGGAAGTCATGTCAGGGTTACTTAGTCTATGCCATAGATGTAAGAGATGGTGGAACGAAATTGGAGGATATTCCGGTGGTGAGAGAGTTTCCGGATGTATTCCCCGAGGATCTTCCAGGATTGCCTCCGGATAGAGAGATAGAGTTTAAAATAGAAGTAGCCCCTGGAACACAACCAATTTCTAAAGCACTCTACAGAATGGCTCCTTTAGAATTGAAAGAACTGAAGGTTCAGTTGGAAGAGTTGGTGAATAAAGGTTTCGTTAGACCAAGTACTTCTCCTTGGGGTGCACCGGTTTTGTTTGTGAAGAAGAAAGACGGAAGCATGAGATTGTGCATTGATTACCGGGAGCTGAATAAAGTAACGGTACGTAATCAATATCCACTTCCGAGAATTGATGATTTGTTTGATCAGCTGCAAGGAGCCAGAGTATTTTCCAAGATAGATCTGAGGTCCGGCTATCATCAACTGAAGATCCGGGAAGAAGATGTTCCTAAGACGGCCTTTAGGACCCGATATGGGCATTATGAATTTTTGATTATGCCTTTCGGGCTGACTAATGCCCCAGCTACTTTTATGGATCTTATGAACAGATTTTTTAGATCCTATTTAGATCGGTTTGTGATAGTATTTATTGATGATATATTGGTTTATTCAAGCAGTGAGAAAGAGCATATAGAACATTTGAGGATAGTTTTGCAGACTTTAAGGGAGCATCGGCTGTATGCCAAACTTAGTATATGTCAATTTTGGCTAGATAGAGTTGCATTTTTGGGGCATGTAATCTCTGCAGAAAGGGTAGCAGTAGATCCCCAGAAGATCGAAGCAATAGTGAATTGGAGACAGCCTACGAACGGTACCAATGGCCGAAGCAATCATGCTTTTACATGATCGATTTGTGAAACAGTTTTAATATTTCTGCATTTGTTTTAAGGCCATTGGTACCCTCAGATTATAGTGGTGATGATTGTATTAGACCCGGCCGGTATATCCCGTGCACATGGGCAGGTCTTGGGGGTGTGTCACAAACTCCGGAAAGTCGGGATGTCGAGTCATGTGAGTCGCTCTATGTGTACGGGATATTGTCTCGCTATATGCATGCGATGTAGGATTCCGCTGCGTAGCCAGTGAGATGTCTTGAGATGTCACTGTGGGTGCTGCTAGTTGAGGTGCCCCGTGACCTACTCACGTATGCGGTGCTAGTTGAGTCGCTGCGTGGGTATAGAGCTTTAGGGTTACCATTGGTACAGTTTAGAAAGAAAATGGCCGAGCGAGGATTTTACTAGTTTTTGATTTACCGATAGCATTTATGCATTTATATGCACACAGTAGTTATTATATTATACAGATTCTGAATATAGTTTTCCAAAGATGTAGATAAAACCCGCTCGACAAGATTTCATTAGCATATGATATTAGAAACTGTTTTACAATTTTACATCCGTTTTAGAAGCATAACTTCTGCATGTACTTTAGAAATTGCTATCTTTGTATAATATTCTTGTAATTGAATTCTCATTTACACTCACTGAACTCCTTTAGCTCACTCGTTTTATGTTTTATGTTTTAAACCCCTTTCCCAGGTGCAGGTCTCGGAACGCAAGCTGCTGATTCTCTTATCACCGAGTAGTGGGCCGAATCCAAAGATAATTTTTGTACATGTAAATGTGCTAATAGCACTCTTTACTTTATGCATAATAGTTGTAGGCATATATATTTGGATGTATGTTTTGAACCGAGAAGAAGAGATTTCAATTTTATGATGATCGTTTCTTTTTACTTTGATGATTGTGCTTAATTGTGATTCAAATGAATAATTTATTTGTGTTAGATTTGATTTGGTTGTCAAAATATCGGGCCTCGGTGGATTGCTTTCGAAAAGAAGTCAGATTATGTAGCCCAGATAGAACAAAAGTTATTTTTCGTGGGGTACGGAAATCACTTTCCGCCAGTATGGTGTCGGTAATGAGGGCAAGAAAAATGCTTCGAAAGTCATGTCAAGGTTACTTAGTCTATGCCATAGACGTAAGAGATGGTGGAACGAAATTAGAGAATATTCTGGTGGTTAGAGAGTTTCCGAATGTATTCCCAGAGGATCTTTCAGGCTTGCCTTCAGATAGAGAGATAGAGTTTAAAATAGAAGTATCCCTGGAACGCAACAAATTTCTAAAGCACCCTACAGAATGGCTCCTTCAGAATTGAAAGAACTGAAGGTTCAGTTAGAAGAGTTGGTGAATAAGGGTTTCATTAGACCGAGTACTTCTCCTTGGGGGGGCACCGGTTCTGTTTGTAAAGAAGAAAGACGGAAGCATGAGATTATGCATTGATTATAGGGAACTGAATAAAGTAAAGGTGCGTAATCAATATCCACTTCTGAGAATTGATGATTTATTTGATCAGCTACAGAGAGCCAGAGTAATTTTCAAGATAGATCTAAGGTCAGGTTATCATCAACTGAAGATCCGGGAGAAAGATGTTCCCAAGACGGCCTTTAGGACATGATATGGGCATTACGAATTCTTAACTATGCCTTTTAGGCTAATTAATGCCCCAGCAGCTTTTATGGATCTCATGAGTAGAGTTTTTAGATCCTATTTAGATCGGTTTGTGATAGTATTTATTGATGATATACTAGTTTATTCAAGCAGTGAGGAAGAGTATGCAGAACATCTGAGGATAGTTTTACAGACCTTAAGGGAGCATCGGCTATATGCCAAACTTAGTAAATGTCAGTTCTGGCTAGATAGACCTTAAGGGAACATCGCCCTAATCCTAGGATTGAGACCCACTGCAAACCGGTTAGCCTTTTTCTCCTCATTATCGGCTATAAAGCGAACGGCACAGAGGAGCTCTGAAAACTTCTTCTCGTATTCTGCCACCAAGAGGGAACCTTGTTCGAGCTTGAAGAACTCTTCTATCTTCACATCTTTATAACTTTTGGGATATAACTTATTTAGAAATTACTCTTTGAAAAGCGCCCAAGACACCTCATTGACGTTCCTGCTTTATAAGGCCTTCCACCAATATTTCGCTTCTTCCTTCAGTAGAAATGCAGAGTATACCACCATCTGCTCTTATGTACATCTTATAACCTGAAAATTTTCTTCATTGTTCTCTAACCAAGATAGGGCTATCTCGGGATCTCCGGTACCATCATAAGGCTTAGTGCCCAATTTCTTGGCGCGCTCAATGGTCACTCCGGTCTCTTGCGGCAGTTGGATCGCCGTTGCTAGTATCTGGACCATTTGAGCTATATTCATGCTCCCACCTTCTGGCTCTATAGGTTGAGATGATTCAGGAGGGGTCTGAGACGTAGGAACATTTATCGACTCATTTCCCTGCTACTCTTCAGATGCAAGAGCCTCCGCAGCTGCTCTTCTAGTACGTGGGCCTCCACGACGATGCATATTTTCTGTAAATTTAGTGATGCAAATGATTATCAAACGCAAAGAATTCAACTTACTAAACTTAGAAAAAAAACATGCAATTTTAAGAATCTCATTCTAAATATGAACCTTTTTAACTAAAAACTTCAAAAACCATGCTCTGATACCACTCTGACAGGACCCGACCCGAGACCCTCTATAGGGAATTCTAGCAACCCTGCCGGGCACCCTGACAGAAGTTTCTCATAATATAATTGGGCAAGATGAGAAATTTTCGTGAGGCAAACCCCTTTTCAGTTCTTACTATTACTGAGAAAATCTTGCAATATACATGAAAACTACATCTTAATTTTCCAAAAAAAATGGGCAGAGTTTCCTCTATTTTTTAAAGAATTCATAGAAAACCTATTTCAAACACTTCTCAATGCTACCAATTCGGACCTCCGGTCCTTTCCAAATCACATCCAACATAACTCAATTATTTCATTTGAATCACAAAATGAGCATACTCATGAAAAGCAAAAATAATCATTATAATCTTGAAATATTTTCTTGTTAGTTCAAAACATACATACAAATATACATGTCTATAATTACTATGCATAAAGTAAAGAATGCTATTTAGTACATTTACACGTACAAAAAATGATCTTCAGATTCGGCCTACTACTCGACAATAGGAGAATCAGTAGCTTGCGTACTGAGACCGGCACCTGGGAAAGGGTTTAGAAAATATAAAATACAAAACGAGTGAGCTAAAGAAGCTCAGTGAGTGCAATTAACATTTCAAATAAAATAACATTATACACAGATAGAAAATTCTAAAGTACATGTATAAATCATGCTTCGGAAACTGATGTAAAGCTGTAAAACAGTTTTTAATATCATATGCCGATGAAATCTTGCCGATCGAGTTTTATCTACATCTTTGGAAAACAATATCCAGAATCTGTATAACATAATAACTGCTGTGTGCATATGAATGCATAAATGCTATCGGTAAATCAAAAACTAGTAAAGTCCTCGCTCGGCCATTTTCTTTCTAAACTGTACCAATGGTAACTCTAGAGCTCTATACTCACGCAGTGACTTACCTAGCACCGCACATGTGAGTAGGTCACGGGGCACCTCAACTAGCAGCACCCACAGTAACATCTCAAGACATCTCACTGGCTATGCAGCGGAATCCTACATCGTATACCTATAGCGAGACAATACCCTGTACACATAGAGCGACTCACATGAATCGACATCCCGACTTCCCGGAGTTAGTGACACACCCCCAATACCTGCCCATGTACACGGGATATACCGACCAGGTCTAATACAATCATCACCACTACAATCTGAGGGTACCAATGGCCTTTAAAATGGATGTAGAAATTTTAAAACTGTTTCTAAAGTCGAACATGTAAAAGCATGTCTATGAATATATATTAAGATTAGAAATCATGTGTATGCAACGAAAGCTCATAAAACATACATATTCATTATGCGAAAACATAATAAATGAAAAATAAAAGAAATGGCAGATTTCACTCACAACCGCACCACGCTCAATTTTGCTCCGAATTTCTGCTCCCATTACCGCTCTCGATTTTCTTCACCTACACGCCATAAATGACATTTAGAACCAAATCGAATGCTAGAATCTCATTTAACTACTAAATGCCCTAATTGGCATACAAAGCCCAAATGCATACTACTTCTCGATTTTTATTTACGGAGCCATTTAATCTAATCTAACTCACCATCCGATGCCTTGAAAATTATTGAATGCCTTATAACTTAGTTGGACATAATTGCCCTTTACCTTTCTAAAATGGACAATTATATCCCATTTTCTTCATTTTTTATTTTCCATCAACTATATACATTCAATTTACATAATGCACCATATAAACAACAACTCGATCAAAACACCACTCAATCCCTAACTTCTCTAAGGTGGTAGAATTTCATCCTAGGTTCCAACACATTTCTTTTCTCAATTTCTTGTTCTAATTACAACAAAATCAAGCCAATTTCATTCTAAAGCCCTAATTACAACCAATTGAAATCTCTACATCAAAATCATCAAAAATCCTAACTCTTACCTTGCTAATTTCTTCAAATTGATGACTCCTTCAAGCTCCACACTAGAATTTAACTCAATCTAAACTAAGAATACACACAAGAATATCAATTGAAGCATTCTTGAAAGCTCACTTATAAAACTTATAAAACAATTCTTTTCTTACCTTTTTTTCTTGAATTTTCACTAATGAAGGCTTCAATTGAGCTTAGAAATTCATATGTAACCCTATTTTGGCTTGATTAAGCATGAAAAATCATGAAAACAAAAAACTTGAAAGGTCACTGTAGTAGCACCACCCTTCAAGCTCGAATTTGCTCTCTTTTGCTCTAAGTGTTTACATTTTGATCACTTGAAAATTCTACACACTTCCAACATATATAGTGCTTCCTCAATTGACCATTTTGCCCTTCAACTTACTCAAATTTTACTAATTTGTCATTAGTTGAAAACTAATTATGTAATTAGTTCATTTGTAACTATCTAATTAGAATAGTCCAAAGAACTAACTAGAATTTTCAACTTGCCAATCCATGAGATTTCTTCTAATTGGTCCATTCTCTAATATATGGATTATGTTTCTAAACAAAGGCTTGTTCCATACATCACCCTTAAATGAAAATTGATGTAGTAAAGTAGAATTTCCTTTTCTAAGCCAATAGAAAAAAATTCTAAAAAAATATTCTAGTGTCGTCTGGCGCACTGATCGAGTGTGAAATTACCAAATTAGGTCTAATATCTCTCACGCGCACGATAAAGAAATATTTCTAATAGGGTTAAAATCGAGTAACCCTATAGTGTCTTTATTGCTCTATACCGAAATCTAGGTGCCAATACTATTAAAATGGATTGGATATTACAATACCCTCCACTTAGGTTAGATAGGATATCAAGACCACCTAAATGGTATGGTTCAATACCTGAAGGTGCTATTGGTGTTTTCTTGATTGAAGAAAGGGATCCTTTAACTTATAAAGAAGCGATGTTGGAGATCAATTCAAAAAAATGGCAAGAAACCATAAAATCTGAGATTGACTTAATGCATCAAAATCAAGTTTAGGACTTAGTTGAGCTTCTTGAAGGAATTGTTCCTATCAGTTATAAATGAATTTATAAGCAGAAGCATGGGCCTGATGGGAAAGTAGAGACTTTCAAGGTCCGGCTTATGGCGAAAGGTTATACTCAGTGATCCGGGATCGATTATAAGGAAACCTTCTCACCAATAGTGGTGTTGTTTACGCTCAAAATGTAATGCGGCTATCGTAGTATAGATTAAGGTGTCAATCCCATGAGGAAGCTTTTGGAAGAATTGGTTGGTGAAGTAAAATATTAAAGCAGCAGCAAATGAGAGAAATAATTAATTGGTTTAAGTGGATGAGATAGAATTGTCTATGAATTGAGAAAAATGTCTTATGATAATTTAAGCAAGGCTTCGAGACTCACAATTATTCTTTATAAATCTACTCTACGGTTTGATTCAATGTTTATAACTCAATTGAAAGTTTCACATCCCAAACAATCAATCAAAAGACACGTAAAATATAGCACATTTGATAACACATGTATTTAATGTAATTAAACTCTTTGCAAACATTAACACAAATCATGTTCATTTATACAAGTTATCTAAGATCGACAATATATCATTTTGACAATATTATAGTAAAATATCAACTTGAATATCAAACATTTGTTGTCTTTACATGTTATCCAAGATCGATAATATATTAATTGACAATATTGCAGTAAATAACATATAAAACAATGCAACCAATAAAAATTATAATTCAACAAGAATGACATAAGAAAAGCATGACTGAACATATATGAGACATGAGAATTATAACCTTTAGATTATAGAAAATAAAATAGATAAGAGTCTAAGCACAACCAAACTTACAAACATTTGTAGCTCTTGACACCGAATCAAAGCATAGAAGTAGATTTATTACACATTAAAGTTCATCTCTTAGCCTTGCCAAGAACTATAGCCTAGATTATAATGCATGTTAATGAGGCAAAAATAAGAGAGGATTATCTAATGTTGAAAATGTCCTAAGAGTGTCCTTATATAGGCAATGAATGTTAATATGTCATGTGTGATATCAATCTTCAATAATTTTAGGCCAATAACTTATTCACCCACTTACAGCACATTGTTTATAGTGTAAATGATCGATGTAGCCCCTGTGGCTGACATGAAAGTTGTATAATTTGTCTCTTCTTTCTATAGGTACCAATTTTATGTAAACTGGATGAGTATCCAATGAGATATGAGCAAAATTCCAAAGATACATCAGATTTCGGCTAACAACCCTTTTACCTACTTGCAATGCAATTTGGTCAATGATAAAGGATGATTTGGACTTTACCATCAACACAAGAGTTGTTGATAATTAAGTCAGTATTTCACATCTTTAAGAATTATACCAATTGAATACGTATTTTGTGAGATACGATCCAAATACATGAGTTGGGTCAAGCTGAGCTGAAGTTATAGCTCGATTCTATTGTATCTCAATTTTTGGCCCATAACATGTTGGATTTGGCTTTTTAACTATTCTTCAAGTTTGTGTAAGATTGAGTTATGTTGCACCAGGTTTAAGAATTTCTTTATTTTGATTTTTACATTGCAATATATGTCTATTTTACCTAAACCTGTGAGAACAACATTCATTAATCACAATTTAAGGAGAACACTTTATTTCAAGCTAAAAATACAAGAAAATGCTAAAATTAGTAACACATAAATGATTAATGAATCTCTTAATAAATATGAATTTTCATATATTCATCACAGCCCCTAACCAGCTTATTGTTTGTCTCTAGCAATTCAAGCATAAGTAGAATATGCAAAACTACCTAAGCATTTCAAAGATCACTGTTGCTATTATAGTTTTTTCAATTGTAACTTCCAAAAATTGTGTGTGTGTGTGTGTGAACTAAGCCGTAACCATCTTACCATAAACCACAATAGATATAGCCTTGAGAATTTCTTCAAATATAAGCCTCAACTCCATATCCTCATAGGTGTATAACTGTTTAAAAGGTTAAGATTTTTCTTATAGAGTTGGAAAACAGTTAAGCACTCAAGAAAAAGTCAATTTTAAAGGCAGACATATAAACTAACATTGATCCAAAGATAGAAAAATCATTTGTTTAGAAATCAATTATTCTTAACATGCACCAGCTTTAGGACTTCAATTGTCATATAAGAATAATACCAATATAGCTTGGTGAGAAAACTGCCTTACAAAAATTGTCTTCTAAAATTGAATGAAGACTTTATTAAACTAAATAGATTTTTCTTTTTTTTTTGGGTATATATATATTTTTTGATTTTGCTTTCTTTTTTTGCTTTTTTTTTTTGGAAGAATACAAGGAAGCATTTCAAAGGTTTCTCACCAAATTATATTATACACAAATACAACCAATTTATTCTGTAATTCAAATAATATCAATCTAAACAAAAATTAATCAATTCAAAGGATCAATGAAGGTTCATAAGTTGTTTTCTCAACCTTTCCACTCACTCACAAAAGATATGTGAGATTAAAAAAATATATACTTAAACATGGGAATTCTTTTGGCTATATAAATTGAATCATCTATCTTGCCACAAAGCTTAGCATTGTGCTCAAAAATATTTTGGAAGTCATTCTTTAGTAACCTAAATAAAAACAGTGACTCAATCTAAATAATTTTGAAATCATACCTATGTAGAAAAGCAAATACCTTTATATAAGAATTACCAAGACTACAAAAAATAAACAACAATACATGAAATATAAAACAAAACAACAAAAAGTTAGTTAAAATGTGTTTCAAAAGTTAGAAATAAAACTCTTTACTCTGCCATTTTAATCAAGAGTATATATTAGCATCATCATTTTAGTTTACTCCTTACTCTTTTTTGGAATGCAAAATATAACTTACGTCTACTATCCTCCCCCCCAAACAAAATGAAACATTGTCTTCAATGTTTAAATAGAAAAAGATAAAGTATAGGAGACATTACCTGAGACACCAGTTATTCAAAAGAAACAAACCTGAGACACACTTAAGCAAATATAAACTAAAATGATGATGCAAATAAATAAATAAAACAAAGAAAAATAATGCATTATTTAATCAAAAGATTTGAATTTAAGACATCTGTATGAGTAGCCCAACTATTTATAAACCAAAATAAAATAAAAACTTTAATTTAAAACACATGTATTTATAGGTAGTTGTGATTGTGGCTCACATCTTCTTCTGGTTTTACGTCTAGTAACGGCTTAAACGCCCTCTCTGTGTCAGGGATAGGCTTCCCATCCAATTTTCTTATAAATTGGCAAATAGGGTCTTTTAGAATCAGATTCCTGAGACTATACCGTTGATGTTCATTTTTGAATTTATTCTATAAATATAGAAGTTCATGTTGCACGAGCCCACAGGGATGCGTCTCAAGAGTCAATAGGATATCATCCAAAGACTCCTTACTCAGTCCATCCTTAATGAACTGAATTTTGTCTTCTTGATTTCTAGATGTAAATCCTAAAGAACGACAACTCTAGTTACAATTCCATCGAGCACATTTATGACAGACTTGTAACCTCTTTGCTCATCGCCTTTTGGCATAAGAGCTTCTTCCAAGACCAGGCATATGAGAAATAAAATCATTTGTAGACTAACCAAATAATTGAACTTTGGCTTCAATTAACCAACAAAGATCCACAGGGATATTACTCAACATCAATAGCCTTAGTCTTTCACATCGTGCTTTATAAATCTTAAGTAGAGCATTTTGAGGCAATGAAGGAAAATATTTTTTAAGGTTGGCAAGAATGTAATCCATTGTGAAAGAAAAAAAATAGATGAATGAACAGTTTGAGGGACAGTTTTTAGGGAACTGAGAAATCGACTCTAATAGTTATGGAGTACCATATCCGCCACTTGACCAGGAAATAAAATTACACTGAAGAAAAAAAACTAAAAAGAAGAAAATAAAGTAAAAGAAAATATAAAAGAAAATAAAAGAAAAAATAAAATGTCAAAAGATAAAATATAGATAAAATATAAAATATGGTAGAGATAGATTGAACCTAATCAAGTATGATAGACAGGATCCACCAGAGGGATCTTGTCTAGGTACATAGAGTGGTCTACCTTTTTCACATAGCTTTTCAGCCGCTATCCATTCACTTTGAAAGTTCGCCCATCAATGGGGTCCTCGATTTCAACAACACCATTAGAAAAAAACGTGCCTTACCATAAATGGACCAGTCCATCGAGATCTCAACTTTTCAGGGTGTAAATGCAATCGAGAATCATAAAGATAGACCCATTGATTTGGCTCAAAGTGTTTCCTTGAGATCTGTTTATTATGAGCTACTTTTATTTTAGCTTAGTAAATTATGGAGTTGTCATATGCGTTATTTCGTAGCTCTTCTATTTCTAACAATTGTAACTTTCTCTGGAGACCTGCAGCATGCAAATCAAAGTTAAGGGCTTTGACAGCCCAATAAGCTTTATGCTCTAGTTCAACAGGTAAATGGCAAGATTTTCCATAAATAAGCCAGTATGGAGACATTCCTAAAATGATTTTGTATACAGTTCGATATGCCCGTAATGCATCAGAAAGGCTTAAAGCCCAATCTTTGCAATTCGGGTTAACCGTCTTTTTCAAAATCTGTTTAACCTTTTTATTTGCTAGCTCGGCTTCTCCATTTGTCTGTGGATGGTATGCAGTGGAAACTTTGTGAAGAACACTATACCTGTGTATCAAAGCTTCAAAAGAAAGATTACAGATATGTGTTCCTTGGTTAATAATGATGACACGTGGTATCTTAAGGTTTGATCGTTTTGGTTTCTCCCTCTCTCGCACAACTTTTCAATGCCTGGTTTCCAAAATCGAATCACTTTATCCTGTGAGTCAAAATTACTAAACATATCAATTGTTTCATCAGGATAATACAATTCTTCAATATCAAAATCAAAAAGATTTTCCAAAGAATTAGAGCCATGATTTTTATAAGGTTTTTTTTGCTACAAGTGTGTCTATCATATATGAATAATAGCATTCATCTTCTTCTTATGGTTACTTGCTAATATGAAAAATGTTCACCTCAAGAGTCATATTCCCAAAAGATAATTTTATTATACCATTTCTACAATTAATAAGAGTATTAGCAGTGGCAAGAAACGGTTTTCTCAAAATAAGAGGGATTTTAGACTCCATGATAACAACTAATTTAGAATTTACCATAAACATAAGAGTTGTTGATAATTGAATCACTATTTCATAGCTTCAAGAATTATACCAATTGGGCATGTATTTTATGAAATATGGTCCAAATACATAAGGTGGGTCATGATGAGCAAAAGTTGTAATCTAATTCTGTTGTATCCCAATTTTGGCCCAAAAATGTTGGATTTGGCTTTTCAACTGTTTTTCAAGTTTGTGTAAGATTGATTCATGTTACTCTAGGTTTAATAATTTCTTCATTTTAATTTCTATATTGAGAGTTACAATCATTTTACCTAAACCTATGCAAATAATATTTATAAATCACAATTTAAGGACAACACTTTATTTAAAGCCTAAAAATATAAAAATGCTAAAATTAGTGACATAAAATGGTGACTGAATCTCTTAATAAATATACATTTTAATGTATTCATGACAGGACCCGACCCGAGACCCTCTACTATAGATCCCAGTGGCCCTGCCGGGCATCTTGACGAAAGTTCCTCAGAACCTAACTGGGTAAGTTGAAAAATTTCTGCGAGACGAACCCCTTTTTAATTCTTGTTACTACTAAAAAGGTCTAGTAATATACATGGAAACGACATCTTAATTTTAAAAACAAACGGACAAAGTTTCCCCTGTTTTTCGAAAAATCCATATAAATCTGCAAAGAAATTTCACTTCTATTTCCAATACATCTCAATACTACCAATACGGACCTCCGGTCCTTTTCAAATCAAATCCAACACAAATCAATTATTCATTTGAATCACAATTAAGCACAATCATCAAAGTGAAAAGAAACGATCATCATAACATTAAAATCTCTTATTCTCGGTTCAAAACAAACATCCAAATATATATGCCTACAACTATAATGCATAAAGGAAAGAGTGCTATTTCGGTCCACTACTCGGTCCACTACTCGGATTCGGTCCACTACATGTACAAAAAAATGATCTTCAGATTCGGTCCACTACTCGGCAATAGGAGAATCAACAACTTGCGTACTGAGACCTGCACCTGGGAAAGGGGTTCAGAAAACATAAAACACAAAACGGGTGAGCTAAAGGAGCTCAGTGAGTGCAAATAAAATTTCGATAAAATAACATCATGTATAGATAGCAAATTCTAAAGTTCATGCAGAAATCATGCTTCTAAAACTAATGTAAAACTGTAAAACGGTTTCTAACATCATATGCTATTGAAATCTTGCCGAGCGGGTTTTATCTACATCTTTGGAATACTATATTCAGAATCTGTATAACATAATAACTCCTGTTTGCATATAAATGCATAAATGCTATCGGTAAATCGAAAACTAGTAAAATCCTCGCTCGGCCATATTCTTTCTAAACTGTACCAATGGTAACTCTAAAGCTCTATACTCACGCAGTGACTTAACTAGCACCGCACATGTGAGTAGGTTACGGGGCACCTCAACTAGCAGCACCCACAGTGACATCTCAAGACATCTCACTGGCTATGTAGGGGAATCCTACATCGCATGCATATAGCGAGACAATACCCCGTACACATATAGCGACTCACATGACTCGACATCCCAACTTCTCGGAGTTAATGACACACCCCCAAGACCTGTCCATGTGCACGGGATATACCGGCCGGGTCTAATACAATCATCACCACTATAATCTGAAGGTACTAATGACCTTAAAAACGAATGCAGAAATTTTAAAATTGTTTCTCAATTCGAACATATAACGGCATGTCTATGAATATATATCAAGATCATAAATCATAGTTATGCATCGAAAGCTCATAAAACATGCATATTCATTATGCGAAAACATAATAAACGCAAAGTAAAAGAAATGGCAGATTTTTACTCACAACCGCTCCACGTTTAATTTCACTCCCGATTTCTGCTCCCGTTAACGCTCTCGGTTATCTTCACCTACGCGCCACAAATGACATTTAAAACTAAATCGAATGCTAGAATCTCATTTAACTACTAAACGCCCTAATCGTCATACAAAGCCCGGATGTATACTACTTCCCGATTTTAGTTACGGAGCCATAATCGAATCTAACTCACCATTCGGCGCCCTGAAAATTATTGAACACCTTATAACTTGGTTGGACATAATTGCCCTTCACTTTTCCAATATGGACAATTATGTCCCATTTTCTTCATTTTTGGTTGTTCCATCAACCATATACATTCAATTTATAATATGCACTATTTACACACAACAATTCAATCAAAACACCACTCAATTCCTAACTTCCCTAAAGTGGCAGAATTTTAGCCTAGGTTCCAACACATTCCTTTTCTCAATTTCTTGTTCCAATTACAACAAAATCATGCCAATTTTATTCTAAAGCCCTAATTACAACCAATTGAAATCTCTACAACAAAATCACCAAAAACCCTAATTCTCACCTTACCAATTTCTTCAAATTGATGACTCCTTCAAGCTCCAAACTAGAATTCAACTCAATCTAAGCCAAGAATACACATAAGAATGTCAATTGGAGCATTCTTGAAAGTTCACTTATGAAACTCATAAAACAATGCTTTTCTTACCTCTTTTTCTTGAATTTTCACTAATTGAGGCTTCAATTGAGCTTAAAGATTCATATGTAACCTTATTTTAGCTTAATTACACATGAAATAAAACTTGGATAGTCACTGTAGCAGCACCCCCCTTTGAAGCTCGAATTTCTCTCTTTTTTTGGCTAAGTGTTGGTTTTGATCTCTCTCCAAATTTCTACACACTTTTAACATATATATAGTGCTCCCTCAATTGACCATTTTGCCCTTCAACTTACTTAAAACTTCTAATTTGCCATTAGTTAAAAACTAATTATGTAATTAGTTCATTTGTAACTATCTAGTTAGAATAGTTCAAAGAACTAACTAGAACTTCCAACTTGGCAATCCATGAGATTTCTTTAAATTGGTTCATTCTCTAATATATGGATTATGTTTCTCAACAAAGGCTTATTCCATTCATAACCCTTAAATGGAAATTCATGTAGTAAATTAGGATTTCCTTTTCTAAGCCAATAGAGAAAATTTCCAAAAATATTTTAGGGTTGTCCGGTGCACAAATCGAGTGTGAAATTATCAGTTTAGGTCTAATATCTTTCATGTGCACTATAAAGGAAATATTTCTAATAGGATTAAAATCGAGTAAACCTACGGTGTCTTATTTGCTCTATACTGAAATCTAGGCGCCAATACTACTAATAGGGATTAGATATTACAGTTCATCAGTAGAGCACTTGTAAAGGGTTTAGAGCACTAAAAATGGTTGGATTTCATTGGGATAAACAAGTGTGAATCAAAATCGATGCAAGTGACGATAGGAAAAAGAAGAGTTTGTTTTTATAAAGTTTTTCATTGAACAAAGAGTTATAAAACAAAATAGAGAGAAAAAAATATATTTTTCTTATTTTTCTTTCAGGTAACAAAAACCTTGTTGCTATTCTAGCTTCACAATCCTGCCGGATTGTTGTGAACTAGAATTGAACGAAAGTACACTTTAAGGTGAGCTCAAAGTTGGAGCTAAGAAAAATCTGAAATTAAATTCTTCACCAGAGGTCTTCAAATGTAAGTTTTTCATAATCTTAAATTGTTAATAATTTAAGTTACGTATGTATATATTGATTACATGCTTAATTTCGCTGCGAAAGTTTTGTACATGATACATATATTTGATTTTTCAATATGTACAGAATCACATGCATACAACCTAAAACATGATAACAAGATTTTTGATTGAACCGAGTTTAAGGAATATGCCTCTCCATATTGGCTGATCGAGATATAGTTTAACTCGGATATGCACAAACCTCCTTATGCATGATCCTAAATCATTGGCATCCACGTCCAAGAATTTTCTAATTCTATTCCTAATTAATTCTGCTATCTCTACATTCATGTGAATTATTGGTACATTGTGCACTTGGATCCAAAATGAGACAAACCGAAATATGGGGTTAATAGTCGAATCTTCATCTGAGGCTGGTTTTATGGCTATCAAATTTTTTTTCAAGTTCCAAGGTTCGGTCATTAATACCTTTTTTCAATCATCCTCAAAAAAGAAATCACACAAGAAGATGTTACCGCCTAACCATCGAAATCTCAGTTCTCCAGTAGGCCTCCACAAACTTTGCATTATATTTAAGAAGGCATCTCGTTGATAGATTTTCCTGGTCATAATCTTAACAAATGGGCCAAATTTAGCTACTAAACAATGTCTCTTAACCATAGCTTCTGAGGTTCTAAGAACCTCCTCGTTATGGGAATCATCAATTGAGAAAGAGTTATATAGAGTTTCAATGTCTTCCATGATTTGGGAAGAGATAATAGAGTTCATTGAGTGAACGAGAGTCAAATCTTTAAAGATAAGAAGAAAACTTTTATTCAAAGGCTGAAGATAATATCTTTTATTGATATTATAATCATTTATACTAAAGATTCCTAAAAAATCTCAACTAATGAAAATGGAACACTAGCGTACCCCTAACAGCAACTTAACCTTTGATTCATATTTTTTACAGCTAAATATCTTGATTCAAAACCTTTTCTAAAAAAAAATGATAATGTGTTTTGTGCAATCATGAAACACTGGAATTCAAGCAAACTTAATTGCACTTTCATTGTCACTATGAATAGAAACTGGATAGTCCAAGGCAGAAAACATATCTTGAATAAGCCTCTTAAGCCAAATACACTCTTGAATGGTTATAGTAACTACTATATATTCAGCTTCACAACTTAAACAACAATTGCTTGCTTTTTACTACACCATGAGATTGTTGCTAAACCTATACTAAAGCAATACCTTGTTGTGGAGCCCCTGTCATTTACGTTGCCATCCCAATTTGTATCTGCAAAGCTACTCATTGAAAATGGTGTATGCTGCTTGTAGAGTAACTAAAAGCTTTGAGTGCTTTTTACATATCTAAGAATCCTTTTTACTGCAATTAAATTACCTTAACATAGATTATCCATAAACTATGAGGCAACACCTACAGAATATGCAATATCGGGTCTTATGGTAGTTAAATAGAATAAACTGTCAATAAGTAATAAAAACAAATTGGTATTTTTTAGTGGTTTTCCTTCAACTATAGTTAACTTGAAACAAGATAATTGCTTTTGACTCTCTATACGAAAGCCACGAGCTATAAGTCAAGCTTTATAACTGGCAATGGTGCCATTGGCCATTTTCTTCAACTTGTAAACCGATTTGCAAGTAACTAATTCTACGTTCTTTGGTTTTGGAATGAGCTTCCATGTACCATTCTTATTTAAAGTTGATGCTTTTTCTTACATTATTTCTTCCCATTTAGAGATACCTTTAGCTTCATGGTAGGATTTAGGCTCATTTTCACAGGCATCTCCCATTAAAAAAGCAAGACAAAACAAAGCACTCATTTAATTAAACTTCATAATAAACTAAGTATTCAGGTTGCTTTTTTATCTAAATGACCTTTGAATTGTAGCTTCACCTTGCTAGATGTTTTCCTTAGTTGGAGAAATAATATATCTCTCATAACTAGATGTAGAATAAACTCATATATTCTAGACATGTCAATTGACTTTGAAGCAAAAGAATAGAACATCTTTGTTTTTTATAGCCACTTTGACATAAGAATAATATTAACTTCTAATTTTGATGATAAAATAAAATTTTACTATTTTGTAGCTGTTTTAAGCTCTTCTCATCTTATGTGAAAAAGTGATATCTTACTTTTCAATTTGTAATATATGACTGTGGCGTGTTTGGATTACATATGATTATTTTGTGGTTTTGTTTATTCGACACCAAACTAAAGTTTTCCTTATAAGATTTCTTTTTTAAACATGGCTATCAATGCCCTTATAGGATCCTTTTTTTCTTTTTGGAAACAAAGATCAAGAATTTGCTGGCTGAAATAGGGTGATGAAAATACCAAATTTTTTCATGCACAGATAAGTACAAGGAAAAGAACTAATATAAACAACGGCTTAGTAGATGAGGAAGGGACTTGGGTTGAGGAGGGAAAGGGCATGGAGTAGGTTTTCAAAAACTACTTTGAGGAACTTTTTGAAATAGCGGCTCCTACACAACAACAAAGAAATGAACCTGTCCAAAGACTAGAAGCACTAGTAACTCAGGGGATGAATGATGAACTAGGGAAATCATTCTCAAGATATAAGATTATAAAAGCTGTTTGGCAGACAAATCCTTTAAAAGCTTATAGTCCTAATGGTCTATTAGCAGGTTTCTACCAGAGGCATTAGGAAATAGTTGAAGATGCGACAATTAGGGTGTCTCTAAAAGTCCTGAACAAGCAAGGTAATATCAAACACCTAAATCATACCATTAATGTTATAATCCCAAAATTAAAAAAACTTTAAAAGCCTAATGATTTTAGGCTAATAAGCCTTTACATTGTCGTAAATAGATTTATTGTAAAGGAGTTGACAAATAAGCTTAAACAAATCTTAGGCAATATCATATCCCTAAATCAGAATGCATTTATATCCAATAGGTTGCTAATTGATAACATAATTATAAGATTTGAGTGATTTCATAAGATAAGGGGCAAAAGAATGGGCAAAAGAAGGTATGTCGTACTTAAATTAGATATAAACAAGTCTTACAATAAAGTAAGGTAAAGCTTTCTTGCAGATGTCATGGAAAAGTTTGGTTTTGAAAGGCCTGGATGGCCTTGATAGTGAAATACATTACATCCACCTTTTCGTTCCTTCTAATAAATGGCACAATAAGGGAAATTTTAAAGCTAGTAGAGGCCCGAGATATGGATGCCCTCTATCAACATACCTTTTTATCATGTGTACAGAAGCTATGTCGTCCTTACTGAATAAGGAAAAGAGAGAAAGGAAGGGATAAGATTTAACTCTGATATCTCAATATCACACCTCCTTTTTGTTGATGACTGCCTCATATGCATTCAAGTAACTACTCATGTTTCCTCGAATGAGAACATAGGTGATTTTTCTTAGGGAGGACATATAGAGTCAGCCTTGGGAGAACTCATGTGGTTAGCCTCATGGATAACTTAGGAGTAAGCTAAGCATCATTAGAAAAATATGCAGTGCATCATGAACACTTATTCTCTCCTTTAATCATGAGATTTATAAGTTTAATAATCCTATTGTCACCGTCTCTCATCCCATTTATAATGATTATTAGTTTTAGATTACATTCTTGTCCCCCTTTATTAGATTTCTCCATATTTAAACAAAAACATATTTGATTTATTTTGAACTTAATTTTTTTGTTTTTTTAAACATATTTCTTTTTAGTTTTGCAACAATAGATTCAATCTTAGCAGGTTTGAGTTTTTTTTTTTTTTTTAAGTTTTGCAATAATAAATGCAATCTCAGTTCTTCCCATCAAGACCCTTTGTCATGTAACGGTTTTCGTTAATTTTAACTAGAGAAAGGGTAAAAATAGAAATTTAGTTTATATGGAGTTGAGGACAATATGTCAATAGATTTGTAAATTTATAAATAAAAATAAAGTTAGAATAACATAGTTGGTTAAAGTGTGTTGTTAACCACAAGGTCGGAGATTTAAGCTCTCTTTTTAGCGTTTAATTGAATTTAAATTTTTTCAATAAAAATGGGGGGTATAATTGTACTTTTATCAGTTTTACAAATTTTGACATTAAAATAGATGGAAACCATTACTTGAAGATGGTCAATCAAAATAGGGGTATAATTATACTTTGTCATTAAACTAGATAAAAATTGTTATCTAACAAGGATTTTGATTTGTTATATTTAGCATAATCGTATTTTTACTAGTTTTACCCATTTTGCCTTTAAAATAGACGGCATTGTTACTTGAAGAGTTTGGTCATAACGAAAGCATAATCATACTTGCACTAGTTTGACCCGTTTTGCCATTAAAATAGACGAAAACTGTTACTTGACAAAGGTTCGATCAGTTATATTTAGCATAATCGTATTTTGACTAGTTTTACCCAAGTTTCCTTTAAAATAGATGAAATCCATTACTTGACAATGGTTTGGTCATAACAGGTGTATAATTGTACCTTCACAATTTTTACTCGTTTTTCATTAAAATAGACAAAAACTATTTTTTAACAAAGATTTTGATGAGATTTGCAAAAACAACTAAACCTACACAATGAGGCATAATTATACTTTCACTAATATTATTCGTTTTATAGTTAAAATAAATGAAAAACTCATAATCTTTATTGAGACCTTTTTCAAGAAAAATTTTTATTAAAATTTTTAAAAACACTAAAATTTTCATATCATTTTCTTAAAATTTTAAAATCTAAAGAATTATTTTCGCAATCTTAAAACCTAAATGATGTCAGCAAACAGACTAACATCTTTGAGGAAGGCAGTTAAAAAAAATCCCTTGAAACTTTCAAGTGATTTGACCCTTTTTTATATTAGGGAAGGAGATTAGACTCACAATCTCAACTTTATTAGAGAAATAATGAGATGGCAAAACAAGCAACTGCATCTCTGGCAGAAAATTACTAACAAAAATAGACAATTATCAGTACTTTTAGAAAGTTACTAATGAAAGTCATTGGTGACTAACCATTATTTAAAAAGAATAGTATTGTGTAGTTCAACAATAAGAATAATAATACGCTCTAAATATAAGTATATTCTTATTGTTATTGTCATTTTTTTTCAAAACTATTGTCATTGTCACTTTTTTTTAAAATAAATTGTATTCTATTAAAGAAATATAGTTAGATAAAATATTAAGAGCTTCTAATAAGAAAATTAGAGAAATTAACGGGACTTAATAATGTATTTACATACTAACAAGTGCTCAACCTCAATCTCTTATGGGAAAAGAAAATAATAATATTTCGAATAAGTAACCCTTCTAAAAAAGAGAAAAGTACAACTCAAATAACCTCGAAACAAAAGAAACAATTTCTCATTATCACTTGATAAGCATGAAAGTATGCATGCACTTAAAAGTCAAGAGAAATAGATGATTCTCATTGTCAGTCAGTTGTACTATATAAATTGAAAAAGCTTAGTGCCTCAAAGATAGGCCATGATGTCCTTTATCTGCATATGTGGAAGAGTGTTAAGTATATGGTACACAAAAAATGTTTTAGACATCTCAACCTTAAGATTTTTCAGCTAGGCCACTATATTTCTTATCTGCATGATGTCCTCACACACACCTCTAATAATGGAGAACCTCAAAGGTGAAAACTTTATAATTAAGGTAGTGGCAAGTGCTTTATTTGAAGTCTCAAAATGTTCATTAATAGCCTTTAGTAATGCCTGTAGATTGTAATGTTGTGTGACTAAACCACATAAACTAACAAAGATCTTGATTTATATGAGCATCAAATAAGGCGATTAGATCACTCCCAACGTTCATCATGATCAATATCAATTGAAGTGCTAGTTTCGATAACTGCATATGGTTCGTCTTTTTCATAGCATAATCAATGTTCATCCACCTTAAATGGAGAAGGATTCTTTCAATCCAAACTTTATAGTTATCACCTTTCAGTTCAGGAATATCAGATTTGAAATCAAAATAATTCGCACGTTAGATGACTGTATAAAATTAAATATAAATGCTTATAAATTAAATTTTGAGACTAATAAACATCTATCATAATTGATCAATGTAAATCATGTTTAAAAATATGAATCAAGTGACATAAAACTTGCTTGTAGGCTAAAGTTATAATTTAATTAGATCCATTTGTCTTTATGATAAAACTAACAAATTATATTCCTTCCCCTGATTCCTATTGGTGAATTAGGAAATATAATTTAATATTTCATCCTAATTAATTATATAAATATAATAAAAATTCTTTTGGGATAAGAGTTATTATATTAAATATAATTAACTATAATCAATGTCATTTTTTTTATATGTAATCCTAAATAACTTGATATAAAATTTTACATAACTGAGGATGTTGTAGCTACTTCCTAATTAATTAAAATTATATGGATTGCTAGATATTTCTATTTAAAAAAATTGTTCATATTAATAACAATAGACATATGAACATAATTTTAATTTTATGTATAAAATTGTTATACTCAAATTGTATTCATAAAAATGATAAATTTGTTGGGATTTGTGCTTACGTGCCATTCCATAGTGTATAAATATATAGTGATAGTATTTATACAATTATTATTTCTAATAAAATTGTTAATATTATTTATTATTAAATGGTAAGATGCTTGTAACATTTCAGACATTGTATGATCTGAAGGAGTTCAGATCTGGTCTAAAAGAGTTTAGACTAGGGCTAATAGTTAGCAATGCTAATAGTTATAAACACTAAGAGTTAGTGGTACTAAGAGTTAGTAAGTTTATAAGAATTAGCGAAATCTAAAGAGTCAGAGCCTTGTCTGAAATGGGACAATGACCTGTGAGTATATTAGTAATGACATAGCTGCAAGGAGTTGTAGATGGTGCTAGAAAATGTTATTATGCAAGTATGTTCTCAAACATAATGTTCCTGATCTAATTTCATCGATACGGGTATATCGGTGGAACCCATTAATATAGATTAGTGTATGTCTATATCTGGATGGTCCAGATGGTTAGTCTTAGCAAACCATGAGCTTAGCAGAAAGCTCGTATAGAGATACAGGTATTCAGTAAGGACTAGATATTGAACAGACTCACGAAGACATCCAATAGACATCTCATAAAGCCGTCAATGGAAGGTCTTCCGAGTTGAGTAGTATTTGTGGTCCTTTAACCTGAGCGCCACAGTGGGCTTGTGAGTGATCCACCATGCTTTGGTTCCACACATGTCAGAAACCTTTCATGGTTTGACCGTTGGGTGTCGCTGGGTATGGTCCGATGCTCATAGAGTTTGGTGTGCGTAGATATAGGATCTGTCAGCTCATATGAGTGGGTTGTATATCCTAATGCTCCGAGATTGTATTTCAAAAACACTTGTGGCTGCAAGCATATACCTTGAAAAAGATATTCCGAAGGAATAAACAATATCACAAAAGTGTTTGTGGATATTTTTTAATGAAATATAAATCTGGAGATAAGTTCATGATTGAGCAAATAAGAGATTTGACGGTGATGATCTATATCTCTGCTCTTCAAGAATATAAATGGTGGACGGATTATAAATGTAATATCCAATCCCTATTAGTAGTATTGGCACCTAGATTTCGGTATAGAGCAAATAAAACACCGTAGAGTTACTGGATTTTAATCCTATTAGAAATATTCCCTTTATAGTGCACGTGAGAGATATTAGACCTAATTTGATAATTTCACACTCGATCGGTGCGCCAGACGACCCTAAAATATTTTTGGAATTTTTCTCTATTGGCTTAGAAAAGGAAATCCTAATTTACTACATGAATTTCTATTTAAGGGTTATGAATGGAACAAGCCTTTGTTGAGAAACATAATCCATATATTAAAGAATGGACCAATTAGAAGAAATCTCATGGATTGCAAAGTTGGAAGTTCTAGTTAGTTCTTTGAACTATTCTAACTAGATAGTTACAAATGAACTAATTACATAATTAGTTTTTAACTAATGACAAATTAGAATTTTTTAGTAAGTTGAAGGGCAAAATGGTAAATTGAGGGAGGACTATAAATAGGTTGGAAGTGTGTAGAATTTTGAAGAACAAAAGCAAACACTTAGAGCAAAAGAGAGAAAATTCGAGCTTGGAAAGGGGGTCTATTACAGTGACCTTTCTAGTTTTGTTTTCATGATTTTTTATGTGTAATCAAGCCAAAATAAGGTTACAAACCAATCCCTAAGCTCAATTGAAGTCTCTATTAGTGGAAATTCAAGAAAAAGAAGTAAGAAAAGCATCTTTTATGAGTTTGATAAGTGAGATTTCAAGAATGTTTTAATTGATGTTCTTATGTGTATTCTTGGCTTAGATTGAGTTGAATTCTAGTTTGGAGCTTGAGGGAGTCATCAATTTGAAGAAATTGGCAAGGTGAGAATTAGGGTTTTTGGTGATTTTGTTGTAGAGATTTCAATTGATTGTAATTAGGGCTTTAGAATGAAATTGGCATGATTTTGTTGTAATTGGAACAAGAAATTGAGAAAAGGAATGTGTTGGAACCTAGGGTGAAATTCTGCCACTTTAGGGAAGTTAGGAATTGAGTGGTGTTTTGATTGAATTGTTGTGTGTAAATGATGCATATTGTGAATTGAATGTATATGGTTGATGGAAAAACCAAAAATGAAGAAAATGGGACATAATTGTCCATGTTGGAAAGGTGAAGGGCAATTATGTCCAACCAAGTTATAAGGTGTTCAATAATTTTCAGGGCGCCGGATGGTGAGTTAGTTTCGATTATGGCTCCGTAACTAAAATCGGGAAGTAGTATGCATCCGAGCTTTGTATGACGATTAGGGCGCTTAGTAGTTAAATGAGATTCTAGCATTTGATTTAGTTCTAAATGTCATTTATGGCACGTAGGTGAAGATAACTGTGAGCGTTAACGGGAGCAGAAATCGGGAGCGAAATTGAGCGCGGAGCGGTTGTGAGTGGAAATCTGCCATTTCTTTTACTTTGCATTTATTATGTTTTCGCATAATGAATATGCATGTTTTATGAGCTTTCGATGAATAATCATGATTTATGATCTTGATATATATTCATAGACATGCCGTTACATGTTCGAATTGAGAAACAGTTTTAAAATTTTTGCATTCGTTTTTATGGCCATTGGTACCCTCAGATTATAGTGGTGATGATTGTATTAGACCCGGCCGGTATATCTCGTGCACATGGGCAGGTCTTGGGGGTGTGTCACTAACTCCGAGAAGTCAGGATGTCGAGTCATATGAGTCATTCTATGTGTACGGGGTATTGTCTCGCTATATGCATGCGATGTAGGATTCCGCTAAATAGCCAGTGAGATATCTTGAGATGTCACTGTGGGTACTACTAGTGTAGGTGCCCCATGACCTACTCACGTGTACGGTGCTAGTTGAGTCGCTGCGTGGGTATAGAGCTTTAGGGTTACCATTGGTACAGTTTAGAAAGAAAATGGCCGAGCGAGAATTTTACTAGTTTTTGATTTACCGATAGCATTTATGTATTTATATGCACACAACAGTTATTATGTTATACAGATTCTGAATATAGTTTTTCCAAAGATGTAGATAAAACCCGCTCGGCAAGATTTTAATAGCATATGATGTTAGAAACCGTTTTATAGTTTTACATCAGTTTTAGAAGCATGATTTCTGCATGAACTTTAGAATTTGCTATCTATACATGATGTTATTTTATTAAAATTTTATTGCACTCACTGAGCTCCTTTAGCTCACCCGTTTTGTGTTTTATGTTTTCTAAACCCCTTTCCCAGGTGCTGGTCTCGGTACGCAAGCTGCTGATTCTCCTATTGTCGAGTAGTGGGCCGAATCTAAAGATCATTTTTTTGTACATGTACATGTGCTAAATAGCACTCTTTCCTTTGTGCATAATAGTTATAGGCATGTATATTTGGATGTATATTTTGAACCGAGAAGAAGAGATTTCAATTTTATGATGATCGTTCTTTTTACATCTATGATTACGCTTATTTGTGATTCAAATAAATAATTGAGTTATGTTGAATTTGATTTGGAAAGGACTGGAGGTCTAAATTGGTAGAATTGAGATGTATTGGAAATAGAAGTGAAATTTCTTTACAGGTTTTATATGGATTTTCTGAAAAACAAAGGAAACTCTGTCCGTTTGTTTTTAAAATTAAGATGTCGTTTTCATGTATGTTACTAGACCTTCTTAGTAGTAACAAGAATTAAAAAGGGGTTCACCTCGCAGAATTTCTCAACTTACCCAGTTAGGTTCAGAGGAACTTCCGTCGGGGTGCCCGGCAGGGCCGCTGGGATCTATAGTAGAGGGTCTCGGGTCGAGTCCTGTCAATAAAAATATGCAATAACCTCAACTTACATGGTCTAACACGCTAATTTGTAATATCCGTAATGTGTGTGTGGGACATTGTTTACGGACGTATGGAGAAGCTCCATATGAAAAATTAGGTGTAGACGTAGAGAGTCTCACAATATAAAGTGTACTCGTTGAGCACTGGGGTAGCGATTTGATTAAATAGTTCGATCCAATAAATTTCAGTAAAATAGAATAATTAGTTAGGGATCCCTCGGGATGTACATTTGTCAAGACTTAATTGTTAAATAAATCACTCAATTAATTAACAAGGGTTGTTAATTAATAGAATATTGACAAGTGGCAAAATTTATTCCATGATTTAATTTTACCTTTTTACCATTTACCCTTGGTAGTAGAAATTAGTAAGGTAAAAAGTAATTATTCAAAATTGTTTTGAATAATTAAATTATATATTATTATTATCTTATTAGATAATATTATAATATATATAGATTATGGCATTGTATTTTAATACAATGAGGGACCTAAATATTGGCCATTTATTTACCCATTATAATTATAGTAATTATATTTGTTAGGTAAAAATTAATTTTAGTGGCCATTATTCTAGTGATTGGTTAAATTAATTCTAAGTGGGAGACCAACAATAAAATTGGTGGAGCACTTAATTTTGTTTAATCAAAATGTTGAATAACAAAATTGATTTGCAAAACAATTGAATCATTGATTCAATTCTTGTGAAGAATTTGGCAAAGGAAGAGAAAGAGAGCTAAGAGAGAATTTTAGTTTTTGTTCATTTTCAAGTGTTGAAAATTATAGAACTTCTCTTCATCTTCTTCTCTCATGGATGGATTATAATGAACAAAAACAAATGGAGAAAAAGAGTAATAATTATGACAAAAGTTGTTCATCATAATTAATCTCATGTAGAAATTGTTTCTAAAATTAATATACAAGAGTTGTATGTTAAATATTTCTAGATAATACAAGAGTTGTATAGAAAATATTTACCATCTACATTTGAGAAACAAAATTGTATTCAAAAGAGTTGGAATATAAGTTGCTGAAAATTCTAAGATTAAGCTACCATTCTAGCTCCTTAATCCCACCAAAAGTTATGGACTAGAATAGTTCAACATATACTTCAAGGTGAGCTCTAGATATGGATTGTTGGAGGACTTGAAGAATTTTATAAAACTACCTTTATTAGGTGAGTTATTTTACATTATGTTATAATACAATATTGTTCATCATGTTTATGTTGTATATTTATTATACTTGCATGTATATGTGATATATACGTTCAATTTGTTAAATTGGGTGTATTTGTAACATGCTTTCGCTATATATTGTAATTTTTGGAATTACGTATACACTTGTATATCACACACTTGATCCCTAACAAAATTATATATATAAAAATCAATATGTAGTATACAAGTGATACTAACAATATAAATTTAACATATAAAATAAAATATGAACCAAATTAGGACATATTTGTAAATATCTTAAGGTTTCATGGATAATTTTTAATTATCTAAAATTTGGAGGATTTAGTTGAAAAATCTAACAATGTAGGGGTCTATTTATAAAATTTTGAATGCATTATGGACAAACTATAGTTAATCAAAAGTTTAGGGGTCTACATGCAAATATATAGTAAAGAAGGGGCCTATTTACAAAAGTTTTAAAATTTTAGGGCTAAATTATAATTAATTAAAATTTTAGGGTTGGAAGAAAATACCTCATCCTTTTAGGTATGTTTGTAAGTATCTAAAAGTTGTAGTTAAAAATATAATTAGTTAAAAATTAGAGGACCGAAATGAAAAAAGCCAGACATCATGTCATTTATTCAATATTTGAACAACATGTCGAATTCTTTATGGCATTTTTGCATCTAGACGAAGTGTCATTTGTTTCAAAGGAAGTTGGATGACATGTCATCCGATGTCATCTTCAACCTTCAGCCAAGTAGACCCATTTCTGTAATTTTATCATATCTCTCTCATTTAATTCTAACTTTGACATTTCAAATTGCAAAATGCTCGAATTCAATTTTCTAATGAATTATAATCTTAGTTTGCATCAAACAATGTCAAAATGACAAGTTTTGGTTAAAATAAAATTTGACCACAACTAAATTCATATTATCCATAATGCAAACATTTAAGGTAGAGGCAAATTATGCCTCTAATACCAACTATAAGCAACCTTAAACATAATCTTCTATGCATTAAATGTTAAATCACAAAGAGCTAATCCAAAAATAAAGTTAATGAAGATATTTCTAACTCCTAGCCATTGATGTTGATTTGGGCAACAAGTTAAACATCCTTAGTTCTTCTAAACCCTTAACAAACTCTTAATGATGGTGTATATTCTCTAAAGAAAACCAAGACAAAATGTGTAGAGCCTAAGGACCGAACACATAAATAAAACCTATATTAACTCCTTCCATCAAAAAGTTAATTAGGAGATTTCTTAATTGATGAGGTTACCAATATTAATTATTTTCTTTATTTTTTTAATAACAACTTAAAAAAATACTAAATTTTGGCGGAGAGCTCATTCACCAATGTTTGAGAATCTAACTCTATTTCCAAGTTTGTAATATCTAACCTCTGAGCAACCTTCAAACCTTTAAACACTGCCATAGCTTCTGCAGACAACACAACCTAGGCAGCGTCAATTCTCTCTATACCTGCCCCTACCAGACTCCCATCACACCACTTAAACATATAACCAAACCCGATTTTCTACAGATTAATATTGATAGATGCATCCGCATTCAACTTAATCACATTCCTCCTTGGCGGCAATCAGCGGCTTGGATGCTCTAATATAGTGACCAAGGGACGCATCTGAACATTTTTGTAGTTACCTAAGTAACTTGCTACTCAATCAATCACAGGAACAAAAATCAAACTAGTGCTTCCATGGACTACCTGATTACGAAGATACCACAAATGCCAAATGATAACACAAAATAGCTCTAAATCATCTATACTTAATGCACTCATACACGAAGCAAAAATAATCCTTAGGTGAATTTCTGTGACAAACCAATATTGATTCCATGAACATACAATTCACCCTAACTTTTCTCCACATCTTATAAAACCAGATAGCATACATGATACTTTTTGCACATTGGCCGCACAAAGGACGACCTTTCTCAATTGGGACATGCTACCTCTAAAGATTTATATTTGTAGGAATCTAATCATTTATTACACACCAAATAAATCTTTACCTTAGAAGGTACCTCCATCCTCTAAAGTTTCTACCACCACGACCATATCACAAATTTATGAGAACAAGATGCCTTCCCCTTAGCCAAGGTAGCTAGCTAATAACCATTTTTAACGGAATATCTCCTAAAATTTTCAAATTGCCAACAAAACCAATCACCATCATCCTTTAAACTATTAGAAGAGAAAAATTCATGATTAATTTTTCCTTCTCAGAAGAAAATGACTCCCCAATCAGTTGCTCATTCCATTGGCCTGAGTCTGTAATAATATCGGAGACCTTAGCATGCTCAGGAAGCTTATGAAGAAAGAGATGTTGAGGTCAATGCTTATGTGCCACCTTTGAATGTACATATACTTGTGTATTTATACAAGTGTACATTCCCATTAAATCGCTAATACCCATTAATATAGTACCATACAATGTAACGTTACAAATATTGTACGATCTGAAGGAGTTTAGATCAGATCTAAAATAGTTTAGATAAGGGCTTATAATTAGCCACACTGAAAGATGTAAATGCTAAATGTTAGCATATCTAAGTGTTAGCTAGTTATAATACTCAGCAGATCCAAGAGTTGGAACATTGTCTGTAATAGGCCAAAGATTTGGGAATATACTAGTAACTGTATAGTTACAATCGAGTGCCAGAAAATATTAGTTGCGCAAGTATGTTCTTAAATATTATTATTGATCTATGCTGCCAATGCAGGTCTGTCAGTGAATATCTTTTTAATATATAGATTAGTATATGTCATACCTATAGGGTATAGATGGTCTTTCCTAGCTGACCGTGAGCTTGGAGTTTGCATTGACATATGGGTATCCAGTTAGGATTGGATATGGGATAGACTCACGAGGGCTTTTGATAGACATCCTATGTAAGTCGTCAACGGAGGGTCCTCTCGAGTTGATTAATATACATGGTCCTTTGACCTGAGTGCCAAGTTGGGCTTGTAAGTGATCCATCATACTTTGGTTCCACATATGTCACAGACCTTTCTTGGTGTAACCATTGGGTGTCACTGGGTATGGTCTGATACTTATGAAACTCGGTGTGTACAGATATAGGATCCGTCAGCTTGCAAAGGGAGTTTGATATCTAGATGCTTTAAGACTATATCTCAAAACCTCTTGTGGCCACAAGCATTAATCCTAGGAAAGAGTACCGTCAAAGTGGAACAATATGGCAAAAGAGTTTGCGCATATTATTCAATGAGATATGAGTCTGGAGATAAGAAATGGATGGGCACTAAGGGATTTGACGGTGATAATCTATATCCCCATACATCCAGGATATCATGACGGAAGGATTATACGTATGCGTTGTAACCTCAACTTCAATGGTTTAATGCATTAATTTGTAATATCCGTAATATATGCATAGGGCATTGCTCACGAACTCATGTAATAGTTTCATCTGACAAATCGGGCGTAGGACCTAGGGAGTCCCATGATATGGATTGTACTCATTGTGTGCTAGGATAGCATATTGGATTAAAGTGTTTACTCCAGCAATATTTAGCACTACCACGAGAATAGGTGTGTCTGTATTTAAGTGTTAAATACAATAATTAGTTAATAATTATTATTTATGACAGGACCCGACCCGAGACCCTCTACTATAGATCCCAGCGGCCCTGCCGGGCAACCCGACGGAAGTTCCTCCGAACCTAACTGGGTAAGTTAAGAAATTCTGAGAGGTGAACCCCTTTTTAATTCTTGTTACTACTAAGAAGATCTAGTAATATACATGAAAATGACATCTTAGTTTTAAACACAAACGGACAGAGTTTCCCCTTTTTTAGGAAAATCCATATAGAGGGTCTCGGGTCTAGTCCTGTCATTATGTTTCTCAACAAAGGCTTGTTCCATTCATAACCCTTAAATAGAAATTCATGTAGTAAATTAGAATTTTCTTTTCCAAGCCAATAGAGAAAAATTCTAAAAATATTCTAGTGTCATCTGGCGCACCGATCGAGTGTGAAATTACCAAATTAGGTCTAATATCTCTCACGTGTACCATAAAGGGAATATTTCTAATAGGAATAAAATCGAGTAACCCTACGGTGTCTTATTTGCTCTATACCCGAATCTAGGCGCCAATACTACTGATAGGGATTGGATATTACAATTTCACCCCTCCTTAAAAAAAATTTCGTCCTCGAAATTTAAATCATACCTGTCTCAAAGAGCTGAGGATGTTGCACTCGCATCTGATCTTCACGTTCCCACGTGGCTTCTTCTACCCAATGGTTCATCCCATAACACCTTAACTAAGGGAATGCTTTTGTTATGAAGGACTTGCTCTTTTTGGTCTAGGATTTGCACAGTCTTCTCTTTGTAGGTCAAGTTCTCGTTCAATTCTACCAATTGTTCCCCTAGGATGTGTGAAGGATCCGCTATATACTTGCGAAGCATGGAAATGTGAAACACATCATGGATTCCAGCCAGATCTTCGGGTAACCGTAGACGATATGCCACATTTCCAACTCTTTCAACTATCTCGTACAGTCAAATATATCGGGGACTCCACTTTCCTTTCTTCCCGAATCTTAGTACTCCTTTCCATGGCGATATCTTCAGAAAGACCTTATCACCGATCTCAAACTCCAAGTCTCTTCTTTTGTTATCTGCATAACTTTTTTGTCTATCATTAGCTATTTTTAATCTCTGCCTGATAAGTTGAATCTTTTTCGAAGTAATCTGGACAATTTCTGGGACGATCAGCTTCCTTTCACCTACCTCATCCCAACAAACTGGAGTTCCGCACTTTCTTCCGTACAATGTATCATATGGTGCCATTTCGATGCTAGTCTGGTAGCTATTATTATAGGCGAACTCTATTAGCGGCAGATGAGTATCCCAACTTTCCTTAAACTCCATAACACATGCTCTAAGCATATCTTCAAGTGTCTGAATTGTCCATTCCAACTGACCATCCGTCTAAGGATGAAAGGCCATACTGAAACTCATTTTTGTACCTAGAGCTTTCTGTAAGCTAGGCCAAAATCGAGAAGTATATCGTGGATCCTTGTCTGACACAATGGATACGGGAACTCCATGGAGTCGTACCACCTTATCTACGTACAACTGGGCTAATTTATCTAAAGAACAACTGCTTCTGATGGGTAGGAAGTGAGCAGATTTCGTCAGTCTATCAACAATCACCCATATTGCATCATTGCCTCTCTGGCTACGCGGAAGTCTTACCACGAAGTCCATCGTTATTCTTTCCCATTTCAACTCCGGAATTGAAAGGGGTTGCAAGAGCCCTGCAGGTTTCTGATGCTCCGCTTTTACTTGTTGGCAAGTTAGGCATCTCGAGACAAATCCAGCTATATCTTTCTTCATGCCCTTCCACCAGTAGTGCTCTTTTAGGGTACGGTACATCTTTGTGCTCCCGGGATGCATAACATACGCAGAAGAATGAGCTTCTTCCATAATCTCTCTTCTTAACTCATTTACATCCGGAACACATAACCTCCGACCCAAGGTTACTACACCATCCTCGGTCACTGAAAGATCCTTCCGCTGCCCGGACTCGATTTTCCCCTTTAATTTAACTACTTGTGGATCTTGAGTCTGTAGTACTTTGATTCGATCAACCAGTATTGGACGGACCTGAAATGTGGCTAATAATGCTCCCGAATCTGATAATTCTAATTTTGCACCTAAAGACCTCAATTCTATCAACATCGATAGATATGCGACCTTCAAGTGAGCTATTGAACTGATAGGCTTCCTGCTGAGAGCATCTGCTACCACGTTAGCTTTTCCTGGATGGTACTCCAAGGTGCACTCATAATCTTTAATAAGCTCTAGCCATCTTCTCTGCCTCATATTCAATTCTTTCTGAGTGAACAAGTACTGCAGGCTCTTATGATCCGTGAAGATCTTGCAAGGAACCCCATACAAATAATGCCTCCAAATTCTTAAAGTAAAAACTACTGCACCTAGTTCTAGGTCATGTGTAGGATAATTCTGTTCATGCTTCTTTAATTGTCTGGAAGCATAGGCTATTACTTTCTCCTTCTGCATTAGCACACAACCTAGACCTTGCCTGGAAGCATCACAATATATGGTAAAACCGTCATTCCCTGACGGAAGTGTAAGCATTGGGGCCGACGTCAACCTTTTCTTTAGCTCTTCGAAGCTCTGCTGGCACGCTTCCGACCATACAAACTTCTCTTCTTTCCGGGTTAACTTAGTCAGAGGAGCGGCTATCCTTGAGAATCCCTCTACAAACTTCCTATAATATCCGGCTAAACCCAAGAAACTACTGATCTCCGTCACGTTCGTAGGCTGTCTCCAATTCACTATTGCTTCGATCTTCTGGGGATCTACTGCTACCCCTTCTGCAGAGATTACATGCCCCAAAAAATGCAACTCTATCTAGCCAAAATTGACATTTACTAAGTTTGGCATACAGCCGATGCTCCCTTAAGGTCTGCAAAACTATCCTCAAATGTTCTGTATGCTCTTTCTCACTGCTTGAATAAACCAATATATCATCAATAAATACTATCACAAACCGATCTAAATAGGATCTAAAAACTCTATTCATAAGATCCATAAAAGCAGTTGGGGCATTAGTCAGCTCGAAAGGCATAATCAGAAATTCATAATGCCCATATCAGGTCCTAAAGGCCGTCTTAGGAACATCTTCCTCTCGGATCTTCAGTTGATGATAGCCGGACCTCAGATCTATCTTAGAAAATACTCTGGCTCCTTGTAGCTGATCAAACAAATCATCAATTCTCGGAAGTGGATATTGATTACGTACCGTTACTTTATTCAGCTCCCGGTAATCAATGCACAATCTCATGCTTCCGTCTTTCTTCTTCACAAACAAAACCGGTGCACCCCAAGGAGAAGTACTTGGTCTAACGAAACCCTTATTCACCAACTCTTCCAACTGAACCTTCAGTTCTTTCAATTCTAAAGGAGCCATTCTGTAGAGTGCTTTAGAAATTGGTTGTGTTCCAGGGGCTACTTCTATTTTAAACTCTATCTCTCTATCCGAAGGCAATCCCGGAAGATCCTCGGGGAATACATCCGGAAACTCTCTCACCACCAGAATATCCTCCAATTTCGTTCCACCATCTCTTACGTCTATGGCATAGACTAAGTAACCCTGACATGACTTCCGAAGCATCTTTCTTGCCTTCATTACTGACACCATGCTAGCGGAAAGTGATTTCCGCACCCCGCGGAAAATAACTTCCGTTTCGCTAGGGCTACATAATCTAATTTCTTTTCGGAAGCAATCCACTGAGGCTCGATATTTAGACAACCAATCCATCCCTAAAATCACATCAAACTCACTGATGGCCAACACAATCAAATTCGCCATAAACTCTTGCCTTTCAATACTAATTTTACTACTCCTATACACCGTTTCTGCTACAATGGAGTCTCCGGTAGGAAGAGACACTACTACCGCGCCATCTAATAACTGGGGCGCTATACTAGCATTTGCAGCAAACTCCACGTAAATAAAAGAATGGGTCGCTCCAGGATTTATCAGTACATAAGCATTTCGATCAAAAACTGACATGGTACCTATCACAACTTCTGGGGCCGCATCCGCCTCCTGTTGGGTCACCGCAAATACCCTAGCCTGGGAATGCGATTTCACTTGCGATCCACCGGATGATCCTCCTTGACCGGCGCCCCTACTAGGCTGGCTCGTGCCGCTCGATCTTCTAATTTGGGGACCTCCTCGAATCTGCCCTCGATCGCCGCTGGTTTGTCCTGGAGCTGGTGGTCTATCTTCTGGCTTGCTGCTAGCTCCATCATTCGGGCAATCTCTCATGTAGTGACCCTCTTGCCCGCACTTATAACACCCGGTAGTTCCCTTCCTACAATCCCCCGGATGGGCCTTGCCACATCTCTTACACACCGAGAAATTCTTCCAACTCTCCTTAGTGCTTCGGAATCTGGCGGATGGTTGCCGAACGGAAGCTTGGCTGGATTGAGCTCCTTGGCTTGGCTTTCGACTACTGACCAGCCTCTTTTCTGACCCTGCTGTTTCGGTTTAGGGATGGCCGTCATGCTTCTTTCAACCCGTGTTGCAGCTTCCACCAATGATCCATACTGAGTGTGGGCTGCCGTTACTACGTACGCCCTGATTCGTGGATTGAGACCCACTGCAAAACGGTTAGCCTTCTACTCTTCATTAACGGCTATAAATGGAACGGCACGAAGGAGCTCCGAAAACTTCTTCTCGTACTCAGCCACCGAGAGAGAACCCTGTTCGAGCTTGAAGAATTCTTCTATCTTCGCATCTTTATAACTTTTGGGGTAGAACTTATTCAGAAATTCCTCTTTGAAAAGCGCCCAAGACACCCCATCGGCGTTCCTCCTTTGCAAGGCCTTCCACCAATCCTTCGCTCCTTCTTTCAATAGAAATGCAGAGTATACCACCATCTGCTCTTCCGTACATCCCATAACCTGAAAATTTTCTTCATTGTTCTTTAACCAAGATAGAGCTCTCTCGGGATCTCTGGTTCCATCATAAGCCTTAGCGCCCAATTTCTTGGCGCGTTCAATGGACACTCCGATCTCTCGCGGCTGTTGGATCGCCGTTGCTAGTATCTGGGCCATTTGAGCTATATTCACATTTCCACCCTCTGGCTCAGCGGGTTGAGATGATTCAGGAGGGGTCTGAGGCGTAGGAACATTTACTGACTCATTTCCCTACTCCTCTTCAGGTGCAAGAGCCTCCGCAGCTGCTCTCCTAGTACGTGGGCCTCCACGACAATGCATATTTTCTGAAAATTTAGTGATGCAAATGATTATCAAATGCAAAGAATTCAACTTTCTAAAAATAGAAAAATATGCAAGCAATTTCAATAATCTCATTCTAAAAATAAACTTTTTAACTAAAACTTCAAAAACCGTGCTCTGATACCACTCTGACAAGACCCGACCCGAGACCCTCTACTATAGATCCCAGCGGCCCTGCCGGGCAACCCGACGGAAGTTCCTCCGAACCTAACTGGGTAAGTTAAGAAATTCCGCGAGGCGAACCCCTTTTTAATTCTTGTTACTACTAAGAAGATCTAGTAATATACATGAAAACGACATCTTAGTTTTAAACACAAATGGACAGAGTTTCCCCTGTTTTTCGGAAAATTCATATAAACCTGCAAAGAAATTTCACTTCTAATTCCAACACATCTCAATTCTACCAATTCGGACCTCTGGTCCTTTTCAAATCAAATCCAACACAACACAATTATTTCGTGTAAATCACAAAATAAGCATAATCATAAAAAGTAAAAATGATCATCATAAACTGGAAATCTCTTCTTCTTAATTCAACACATACTTACAAATATACATGCCTACAACTATTATGCATAAAGTAAAGAGTGCTATTAGCACATTTACATGTACAAAAATTATCTTTGGATTCGGCCCACTACTCGGCGATAGGAGAATAAGCAGCTTGCGTTCCGAGACTTGCACCTGGGAAAGGGGTTTAAAACATAAAACATAAAACGAGTGAGCTAAAGGAGCTCAGTGAGTGTAAATGAGAATTCAATTACAAGAATATTATACAAAGATAGCAATTTCTAAAGTACATACAGAAGTTATGCTTCTAAAACGGATGTAAAATTGTAAAACGATTTCTAATATCATATGCTAATGAAATCTTGCCGAGCGGATTTTATCTACATCTTTGGAAAACTATATTCAGAATTTGTATAACATAATAACTGCTGTGTGCATATAAATGCATAAATACTATCGGTAAATCGAAAACTAGTAAAATCCTCGCTCGGCCATTTTCTTTCTAAACTGTACCAATGGTAACCCTAAAGCTCTATACCCACGCAGCGACTCAACTAGCACCGCATACATGAGTAGGTCACAGGGCACCTCAACTAGCAGCACCCACAGTGACATCTCAAGACATCTCACTGGCTATGCAGCGGAATCTTAAATCGCATGCATATAGCGAGACAATATCCCATACACATAGAGCGACTCACATAACTCGACATCCCGACTTCCCGGAGTTAGTGACACACCCCCAAGACCTACCCATGTGCACGGGATATACCGGCCGGGCCTAATACAATCATCACCACTATAATCTGAGGGTACCAATGGCCTTAAAACAACTGCAGAAATTTTAAAACTGTTTCACAAATCGATCATGTAAAAGCATGTCTATGAATATATGAAGATCATAAATCATGTTTATGCATCGAAAGCTCATAAAACATACATAGTCATTGTGCGAAAACATAATAACCGAAAAGTAAAAGAAATGGCAGATTTCCACTCACAACCGCTCCGCGTTCAATTTCGCTCCCGATTCCTGCTCCCGTTAACGCTCTCGGTTATCCTCACCTACGCGCCATAAATGACATTTAGAACCAAATCGAACACTAGAATCTCGTTTAACTACTAAATGCCCTAATCGGCATACAAAGCCTGGATGTAAACTACTTCCCGATTTTAGTTACGGAGCCATAATCGAAACTAACTCACCATCCGGTGCCCTGAAAATTATTGAACACCTTATAATTTGATTGGACATACTTGCCCTTCACCTTTCCAACATGGACAATTATGTCCCATTTTCTTCATTTTTGGGTTTTTCCATCAACCATATACATTCAATTCACAATATGCATCATTTACACACAACAATTCAATCAAAACACCACTCAATTCCTAACTTCCCTAAAGTGGCAGAATTTCACCCTAGGTTCCAACACATTCCTTTTCTCAATTTCTTGTTCCAATTACAACAAAATCATGCCAATTTCATTCTAAAGCCCTAATTACAATCAATTGAAATCTCTACAACAAAATCACCAAAAACCCTAATTCTCACCTTGCCAATTTCTTCAAATTGATGACTCCCTCAAGCTCCAAACTAGAATTCAACTCAATCTAAGCCAAGAATACACATAAGAACATCAATTAAAATATTCTTGAAATCTCACTTATCAAACTCATAAAAGATGCTTTTCTTACTTCTTTTTCTTGAATTTCCACTAATAGAGACTTTAATTGAACTTAGGGATGGGTTTGTAACCTTAATTTGGCTTGATTACACGTGAAAATTCATGAAAAAAAACTTGAATAGTCACTGTAGGAGCACCCCCCTTCGAAGCTCGAATTTCTGTCTTTTTTTTTTGCTAAGTGTTAGTTTTGATTTCTCTTCAAATTTCTACACACTTCTAACATATATATAGTGCTCCCTCAATTTACCATTTTGCCCTTCAACTTACTTAAAACTTCTAATTTGCCATTAGTTAAAACTAATTATGTAATTAGTTCATTTGTAACTATCTAGTTAGAATAGTTCAAAGAACTAACTAGAACTTTCAACTTGGCAATCCATGAGATTTCTTCTAATTGGTCCATTCTCTAATATATGGATTATGTTTCTCAACAAAGGCTTGTTCTATTCATAACTCTAAAATAGAAATTCATGTAGTAAATTAGAATTTTCTTTTCCAAGCCAATAGAGAAAAATTCTAAAAATATTCTAGGGTCATCCGGCGCACCGATCGAGTGTAAAATTATCAAATTAGGTCTAATATCTATCACGTGCACTATAAAGAAAATATTTCTAATAGGGTTAAAATCGAGTAACCATACAGTGTCTTATTTGTTCTATACCGAAATCTAGGCGCCAATACTACTAATAAGGATTGGATATTACAATTTACGCCTTTTTATTATGGGCCCCCACCCCTCTACTAACAGGGTGGGGTCCACCCCTACTCGGTGGGCCCACTCAAAGGAATATTGGAATCCCCCCTCCTTTCTTTCGCCTTTTCGAGGCTCGAACTCAGGACCATATGGGGTTCTAAGACCACTGGGGAGCACCTCTGGTACCACTTGAGCTTCAAGTTCCACCGAGTAGGGGTGGACCCCACCCTGCTAGTAGAGGGGTGGGGGCCCACAATTTACTAATTATATTATGACACGTGGTGTATTGTAGACCCTCAGTTGAGTTTATCCAAGTGTTAGATTTGGTGGAACCCATTAGGCGTAGACTTGATAACTATTCTTGAGGGGTAAAATGGTCATTTTATACTTTGATTATTTAATCGTTAAATAATCAAAATATCTCTCTTATTATATTATATAATATATTATTATTTATATTATATTAATATTATATTATATATATATATAATATATATAAAAAGAGAGAGAGAGAGAGAGAGATTGTGAAAGTGTGTTGTTGGTGGTGTGTGGCCTGGGAGAGAAAAGAAAGAAGAAGAAATGGAGAAGAGAAAAAGAAGAAGAAATGACCGAGAAGAAGAAAAAAAAATGAAAAAAATGAAATTGTTTCATTTTTTTATATGGTGCCATGGAAGCAATTATAAATTGCTTCATTCTCTATTTCCTATCCTTTTGGAGAAAATGATAAAAACACGCACCCAACTATTTTGGAGTCTAAGAGTTAAACCTAGTGCTAGATATAGGGCTGCTGTTCTAGCTCACTAAGCCAACCGTGTTGGTGACTAAAATTGCCAACGAGTTGGTCTCCATGTGGACTCTGAGGAAATACGTGTATAACGTTACACATTAAGGTGAGTTCTCTACTCTACTAATATATTAATGTGATTAATATATTTTATTCATTATGTTTATTGTACTTTTAACGCTTCTGTCGTGTTTAAATTCGTTTATGATACATATTTTAGGCAATAGACACAATAGTACATGCATACACCTATGTATATTAGATCCCCAACAACATTGGTATTAGAGCCATTAAGGGTATATTTGGGTGTTGTTTGAGTGAATTGATGCATTTAGCCCAGTGAAAATGGCTCGTTTTAAGTGTTGAAATGGGTATGCCTATGGGAAAGCACTGGGCACTACAGCGCCAGGGGGCTAGAGCTGTAGCGCTAGGGCGCTGGCGAGCCCACACTGGGGCGCTGACATTCTAGAATTCGCATCTTAGTGGTGAATTATGGGCTCCGCAGCGCTAGGGTTTTGACCTCCCAATGCTACAGCAAGGAGATGTAGCACCGGAGCGCTGGGGGTTTGACCTCCCAGTGTTGCAGCGGTGACATCTGGCATCACAATAGTGTACTATTTATTTGAATAGTAGCACATGAACAATAAATTTTTATATTGTATTTTGTACTGTTTACAGTTACAATATTTTTTAATAGTGTTTCAAAATTAATTTTGCATGTGCAAATTTGTGAGATGTAATGATAAAAGTTATCAGTCTACATTATAAATCGGAGTTTATGAGATACAGTGATAAAGAGTTATTCGTCTGCATTATAAACCAGAATTAATTTTTCTGTGTTGGTAACCGCAATAGGAACCCTACTAGTGGGGGTTAGTTGTGCTTTTATAGAAAAATTAATTAATTGAGAATCACCTTTCTTATGAGAATGGAGACCTAGGATACAAAAATCTCTCTTAATCAGATTGAAGAATATTACATTATGAGTCAATGTTTTATCCTGATCCATCTTGTCAAATGAAATTATTTCATTTTTCTGTATAATGCCATGGAAGCAATTATGAATTGCTTCATTCTATATTTCCTATCATTTTAGAGAAAATGATTAAAAAACACACCTGGCTATTTTGGGATTTAAGTGTTAAACCCAGTGCTGGATATAGGGCTACTGTTCTATCTCGCCAAGCCCACCGTGTTGGTGACTATAACTGCCCACGAGTTGGTCTCCATGTGGACTCCGAGAAAATACATGTATAACGTTACACGTTGAGGTAATTCTCTACCCTACTAATATATTAATGTGATTAATATATTTTATTCATTGTATTTATTGCACTTTTTACGCTTCTGCCATGTTTAAATTCATATATGATGTGTATTTTAGGCAATAGACACAATAATACATACATACACCCGTGTATATTAGATCCCATACAACAACTAGCCTGATGGGTACCACCCTCGTACTCAAAAGGCACTAGAGGATGAGATTCTGGGTTCGAGGAGGGGAGGTTTGTGCATGAGTTGACTATGTGGGTGCGCCAGTGCCTGACTAGTGAGGGATGGTGATCCCGGTGCTGGTTGGACTAAAGGGTAAGTGGGCCTCACACAGCCTGACAAGAGAGGCCGAAAAGTTAATGGTCTTAGAAACCAAGGATCATGATAGATTGAGACTCAATCACCTAAACCTATATGTCATCTCAAACCTTATTGCAGGAGATCTCTTCCCCATACAATACTCTTCCAAATGAATGATGAGTTACTACTTGTTTTTGCTTGCAGAAAGGAAGACTATGAGAAGTAGAGACCTTTTAGGACTCTGGCCATAAGAGATTCTAAGGCAGTAAGAATTTTCCATCCTTGTTTAGCAAGCATTGCTTGGTTGAATACCGCAAAATTTTTAAAACCAAGCCCGCACTCTTTTTTCATTCTACATTAGGTTTCCTATGAGCACCAATGCATTTACCTTTTATCGTCATTCCCTCCCCACCAAAAATAGGCACAAGCCTTATGAATATTATTAATAATAGGCATCAAAAGATGAAATAGGTTCTTAGCATAAGCACTCTTCATTAACACTTCCCTACCAGCTGAAAAAAATAATTTTGACTTCTAACCTTTCACCTTTACCTCTATCTTCTTCATTAAGGTAGCAAATAATTAACAGCTTTTACGATCATTGATATAAGGAAGCCCTAGATAGTTCTCATGGCACCTCACTTGTTGTACTTCTAACACCCGTGCCAATTCTCTACTTTAACTCCTCCGAAATAAAGGTATTAAAACATATAGTAGGCTTTGAGAAATTAACGCACTGCTCAAATGCCTTTTCATATAAAGATATAGTACCTTTAATTTCCCTGCAACTCTGACTAGATGCTTTTACAAATACCAAACTATCATCAATGAAATATAATTGAGAAATAGATGAACCCTATCTACCACATTGGATACCACTTAACTTTTCATTAGCTTTCGCTTTTCATAAAAGACCAGATAATCCTTCTGTACAAATAATGAAAAAATATAATGAAAGGTCACCTGCTGTATTCCATCTAGTAGGCTGAATAGCTTCACACTGCTTCCCATTTATTAACACATAATATGTAACTGTGGATATATAGCACAAAATTATCTGAACCCATATTTTAGAAAAATCAAACTGGCGCATTAGCACCTGCAAAAACTTTTGCTCCACCCAATCATAAACATTTGTCATATCTAAATTTAGTGCCAGCAAATTTTCCTTCAACTTCCTCCATTTTTTAATACCATGAATAAATTCAAATCTAATTATTACATTATCAATAATTAGCCTGCCTGAAAAAAAAAAAAAAAAAAAAAGCACTTTGGGACTTCGAGATAATCTCGTGAAGCACCCCTCTAAACCTATCAATTTTTGGGTCCAATTTGATTCACCGATGCTTTACCCACCCCTAGATGGACCTCTCTTTCAATGGGCCGCTTCAAAATCATTACTGATGTAGCTCCAAATTTCAAAAAATTCAATCTTGAACTTTAATTAAAAAAATTACAATGTTTTTAAGAATTATATCTTCGTATAAAAGTTTAGATATGCTACTGTCCACATTCGATAAGGATTATATCTTCGTATTAAAGTTTAGAAAATATGATAATAGTGAATGATTCTTGAAAATGAATGGAGAGTGAAACTAGGTTTTGAATTTTGGGGACAAATCATAACATAAAATTTTAAGTTTAATAAAATAAAATAATTTTTTATTCTATATCAGTAATAGATAAATTAAGAATATATATATGTTGTTATCAGCTTTAGCTTAATATTTAGAATTAGTAATGATGTAAAATTTTAAGTATATTTTAAAAAAAAATGATCAATTGTAAATGACTTTTTCATTGAAAAAAAGTTTAAACAATAAACATGTATTGTGTTATTGGTAAAAATAAATTTTGTGTTTTAAAATTAATAAATTTAAAGAAAAATTAAAAGATCAAGATCTATAAAAAAGAATACATATAAAGTTATAGTAGTAAGATATTGAAAATTATCTAATATATAAATAAATTTATTAAAAGATTTAAAATATTCTAACTTAATTATTTTTTAGATAATTATTTTTCCTCGTTTTTTGAGTTAAGAAGAAGAGTTTGACACAAATTTAAAACAAAGATAAAATCACTAACGTATAGTGTTCTATAATTACAAGTTCATTTATATAAGTTAAATAAAAAAAATACTTTTTCTTGTAAAAAAATGTATAAAATTCTTTTGTATTAAAAAAAAGATATATAGATGAAACCACTTATAAATATAAAATTATTTTTATTAAGATAAAAAAATAAAATTGAAAAACAATGTAAAAATAGAGACTACTTTTAAATTAAAATTTATTATTTTTAAATAAAGACATTAAAGTAAAAAAGAATGAGATATTATTTGAATATTAAATAATATATTAAAAGACAAGTCTTTAATGTTAAGAGGACCGCTTTTTTAAATTGATAATTAAACTTGTTAGATGTAAGAATTCTAAAAACAATTTAGGAAACAAAATAGGTATTTTAATATTTAAAAAATATATTTCTATAATATGAATTTAAATAGAAATGGTACCAAATATATTCAGAAACAAGGGTTAATAAGATTGAAATAGCACCATATTTGCATCAATTCATGTATGACATGGAGGTAGTTGAATCAAGCAAAGAACAAGAGACAACCACGGCCCCTTCATTCATACTCGGATCAAAATAAAACTAATAATAATAACAACAACAACTACAACCATCAACCTTTAGTTAATAAATTTTAAGCCTACAAAATAAATACCGAAATCAAGTTCAAGCATGCTGTATGGAGGTCATGAAAGTAACCACTGCAATAAGCAGTAAAGATCGCCTGGGCAAAGTTTGTCTTGCTTTACGGGGCACAATAATAATTGTTTAATGACGAAGGTAGCAAAATACACATTGCATCTTGCTCTTAATTTGATTAATGATATTTGGAACAGGAGCAAAAATGAAAATGCAATGACGCATATAAGCACACAGATAAGAGAGATATGATCGTCTTACACATGTTCACGAGCTATACAACATTTAGAGCAAGTCAAAATCAGATCTGCGTTACCAACACCGCCACATATGTCACATTGTTCGTCCTGCAAGACAAACAAGGACTGATCAAAATTTCTATAGATAATATTCCTTAATAAGAGAACACCAAAAAAAAAAAATTCATTTGTCCTGCAAGAAAAATAGTTCGGACTGTATCAAAAGACAATCAAGGTATGTATCAAGTTATCTCCATAATAGCTAGATAGTGCATGCAACACGCCAACTTTGCAAGAACCCAGAAGGGGCCAAGTATTCAGCTATCCCCTAGCACAAGTAAACAGGTTATTTACCAACGAATGTAAGGAATAAAAACTCACTAGTTGCTTGAACCAACTTTTTCTGAGTTGCAGGAATAAAATAAAAGATGCTAGTCCAGATGCCAAACTCATGAATGCAAATTATTAATTTTCTCTGAATGAAACATAAATGTAAATCATTAATATTCTGCGCACGAGTGTTCACAAGCAAGTCCTCTCAGTGTATTCTTTTGCCTTCGGCTTTGAACTAATGATCCAAAACTATTAAAGGTTTTCAGTAGAGATGATCTTTTCGTCTATCAAAATAATTGAAAGGTTAATAAATCAAAGCAAAAGAAAAATAAGATATCAAATTTTTGTCCCTTAAGAAAATATTTTACTTGCAATTTCTCAGTCAGCTAACTGTAGGTCTTATAACAAAAGATTGTGGAAAGAATTTACATTCAACTTATAAAAGCTTGCGGAATCTGGTCTTCTTGCCACCTCAAGACATGTGCTTTCACAAAGGTGCCCAGTCCCACCCTTGTGAACAGAAGTTGTAGGCCTCAGTGTGGTATTATCCCCTGGAATACACCATTGATTATCCACATTTATAACAATATTTCAAGTTTCTGAACATGATGCAAACAGGGTAAATTTCAAAGTGATGTGGGAATTGCCACCTTTGACAGCATTGCCAACTGCTCCGTTCAGATCTTGCCTTGAAGAAGAATTTGATTTTCTACCGCACTCTCCAAGATCCTCTTTGGCATTTAGATTATGAACAATTGCTTCATCCTTCTTCCTGTTGAAAAAGTTCTTCACTGCATGAATTCAAATTCGTCAAGAGCATAAGGAACATTGATATCCATTTTGCATTAAGCCAATAAAGAGAGTAAGCTAATAAGGAAACGCTTAAGATAAAGAAATTCGGTAGATAATCATCTCAGAATATAAATACATGGTAATTTCAACCTTTTACTCCAGCTATTTCTTCTGGGAAACTCTCTTCTATTTTACGCTTTGCCACATCAAAAGTTCGATAAAAGATGTAATCGGCTTTCCTCAATTCTTCTTTAGACACCTGAGGATTTCTGTTGTCTTCTGATGCACAGAGGACGTTACATTTCTGTATAATTGCTTCCTGAGACAGATAAGAACCATGAGAATGCAAAAAAAATGTCGAAAAACATAAACAGAGGTAAAAAAAACTACCTAGCTAGCAGTCTAAAGTGGACGAAAAGGACGAAAAGTTCAATCAAATCACAAGTAGTTTGCTCAGACATTATATAGAGAGAGTATGAAAATGTATACTCCATCCAACCAATAAGTGTGAATCTAATTACCAGAGGATTAATATTGTAAAGACCCGGGCCCTCGACAGAAGCCAAAAACAGCTCATTCATCTCCGGCTTATAATCACTCAAGAAATTTCGTATCTCAATAGGACGAAAATACCATACGATCTTCACTTTCTTTTCCTGTCTTGGTGTCTCGTAGATCTCCACAAGCTTACCAATGCTAGTCTCAGTGTCACATTCACGGTAAAGAATCACAGAATCATACAGAAAGTATTCCACGCCGTCATACGTGAAGGACTTTGTAGAACTGGACGCCTTTGTTTTTGCGACCAATTCGTCCCTTAATGCTCCATTTAAAATCAAGATTCTCTTGTACTTCAGCCTCTTCAAGGCGCGTCATTGAAGAGGCTTGAATGCAATCTAGTATTCTCTGACAAACAAGATGAAATAGTCCTCAGTACACCGACACAAACCCCAATGCAACTGAACGAGACAGAACATCAACCGAATAGATTATTTTTTCATTTGATTAACTATGAAGATAAATAAAAGTTTCGAGCTTGACTTGTTTGAGCAGAACAAAGTAAAATCCTTTAATATTATTAAAATTTAGTTAAGTTTTTGGTTCCAATTCGATTCACCAATTCTTTACCCACTCCTAAATGGACCTCTCTTTCAACAGACCACTTTAAAATCATTACTGATGTAGCTCTAGATTTCAAAAAATTCAATCTTGAACTTTAATTAAAAAACTACAATGTTGAATGTTAATTTAGATATGCTACTGTTCACATTCAATAAAGATTATATCTTCGTATTAAAGTTTAGAAAATATGATAATAGTGAATGATTCTTGAAAATGAATGCAGAGTGAAACTAGATTTTGAATTTTGGGGACAAATCATAACATAAAATTTTAAGTTTAATAAAATAAAATAATATTTTTATTCTATGTCAATAATAGATAAATTAATAAATATATATGTTGTTATCAGCTTTAGCTTAATATTTAGAATTAGTGATGATGTATAATTTAAGTATTTTTTTTTTAATTATCAATTGTAGATGACTTTTTCATTGAAAAAAATTTTAAACAATAAACATGTATTGTGTTATTGGTAAAAATAAATTTTGTGTTTTAAAATTAATAAATTTAAATAGAAATTAAAAGATCAAGATCTATAAAAAAAAATACATATCAGTTATACTAGTAAGATATTAAAAATTAACTAATGTATAAATAAAATTATAAAAAAATTTAAAATATTCTAACTTAATTATTTTTTTGATAATTATTTGTCTTGGTTTTTAAGGTAAGAAGAAGAGTTTGACACAAATTTAAAACGGAGATAAAATCACTAATGTATAGTGTTCTGTAATTATGAGTTTATTTATATAAGTTAAATAAAAAAAATCCTTTTTTCTTGTAAAAAAAAGTATAAAATTCTTTTGTATTAAAAAAAAATATATAGATGAAACCACTTATAAATATAAAATTATTTTTTACTAAGATAAGAAAATAAAATTGAAAAAAAATATAAAAATAGAGACTACTTGTAAATTAAAATTTATTATTTTTAAATAAAGACATTAAAGTAGAAAAGAATGAGATATTATTTGAACATTAAATAATGTATTAAAAGATGAGTCTTTAATGTTCAAAGGGACCACTTTTTTAAATTGATAATTAAACTTGTTAGATATAAGATTTCTAAATAAAAAGAAATTAAGGAAACAAAAAAGGTATTTTAATATTTAAAAAAATGTATCTATAATATGAATTTAAGGCCAACAGTTCCGTGGGAATGCAAAACTTGATAGTATTTAATTGGTTACCGGGGCATATCACCTAGCAGGATATTTTTGTCTATAAAAAGAAAATCCAGCTAAGTCCAAAGTATTCTCAGGCCAGGGGCCATGTGAAATTGTTAAAATTCTTGGAATTTAATATTTTATAACTTATTAGGTTTTCCATCGAAATGATATTATTTCTTTGAAGTATCGTAGTTGGATATACATATAATGCATAGTCTCTGACGATGTTGCAATTTACACAAAGGCCTAGGCTATGATCATCTCATGTAAAATAGCCAACCCCAACTTTTGAAATTAATTTTTTATTAATCTATGTAACACCTAAAATATTTGGTACTATTATAAGAGGACACAATAGGGGATGCCATACTTCTGACGAAAGTGTAAATTTTTTTTTTTCTGTAATTCACAAAATCGAGTGAATATACAAACAAAATCATGTGTAAATTATCCAAAAACTCATGCTATCCATAATCTATCACGAAGAGAACACAAGATAAAAAAAGAAGAACAACGTGTAGGTGCGGCCAATCAAAAGAGGGCATGCCATCAAATAGAGTACGGAGCCAACCAAGATATTGTGTTATAAAATCCAAATAGCGGGACCAAACCAAATGTGCATCAATATGATTCGGGTGAAGTTAAGATCTCTCATCTTGAATTCTCTTACAAAAATGCAAGGCGTGTGTATAGGGTGTGGCTGGCTAGCGCCTAACGACGTCCTCAAACAAATTAGACCAATAGAAAGCAGCCACGTAAGCAAATATAACTCAAAGTGTCCATTTTTTGGAAGCCATTGGTCGTTCCGGGGAAAGCACAGTTTATACTTTATAGCAAACAATGCGATCAATAATTCGATCTTCCGAAGCCTGCTTGAAGCCTTAACCTAACCTATGAATTTGAAGCAAAATCTCCTTTTCGGAAGAAAAGACTGATGGGGTGGGACCCATTGTTCGTGGTCCCCATGCCACTCTAGAAAGGAGAGTTTATTGTAGTCCCCATGCCAGATTGTGGACGGCTGGGTTCAGACTTCAGAATCTTCTTTTTCCAAATCCTTTTTCTGGTTCTTTCTTCTGAAGTTCAACATTTCCCAGTTTGGCAAATTTGAAAAGGCTATCATGGAAGATCAAAGCTGCTGGTTAAATGTCACAGCACTATGACATCACGATGTGTTCCTTTTCTTTTTTTAATTGTATTTCCGCATGCTTAATTAATTACTTCATTTACAGATTGTGAAAAGAAAAAAATAAAGGACTTGTGTTATAACATACTGTAAGTATAGTTCATCAAGCCATAAAAAGACACTTCAAATATGAAAGTTCTTCCTGCAGTCACCGTCTTTTTAATCTTAAATTTGTCTTTTCCTTTACATTAATGATAGCATGTGGTGTGAGTAACTAAAATGTGGTACGATTCAGAAGTTTTACAATTTGCCAACATTGCATTGCCTTCCACATTCCTAGTTGGTCTAGCCAACAAACCATGATTTGTAACCTTTATCTGGTAAACAAATAGGGTAAAAAGAAAAGAGATTCAGCTAAAAAGTTTATTGTTCCATTTCTTTATATTTACTTGCATATTACTTTTGCATATGCAAAACCAGGTGACCCCACGGGATATGTGAATCTAAGTCTATTTGACCGGTGGATAAGTTCTTATGAATGCCTGCAAATCGTTAGTCTCCCTCTAAATATTCATTTTTTTTTTTCTTGTATACGAGGCGACAGAAAATTATCACAGATGTATATATTGTGCCATTTATGATAATTTCATTTTTGTTTTAAATATCATTTTTTTAAATAACAGTTATGCTTATTCATAACTATATTGTTAATTTATTAATAAATTTATTTGTGGATTGGTGATGAATTGTTGGCTACACCTCTGGTACACAGCCAAATTTTAATTTTGTGTTATATTCTAAATTTTAATTTAATTCTATGATTAAATTACTTTTGTTATCTTTCCACCATTAAAATTAACAGTAAAAATTAACAGATTATGAAAAAAATTGGATACTTTATCTAGAATTGGGGCAAAGTTGTATTTATGTCTAAAATTTTAGGGTAAATTTGTAGTTATTCCTTAAATCTTATAATTCAGATTTCAATTCTAATTTCAATTATGTTAAATGTTATAATTTTAATTACAATTTTAATTTTGATTAGGTTAAATAATTTTAATTCCAAATTTAATTTTAATTTTAATTTCAGTTACATCAAATGTTATAATTTTTATTTTTAATTTTTATTTCAAATATGTTAAATGATACAATTCCAAATCCAATTTCAATTACGTTAAATGTTATTATTCTAATTTTTATTTTAAATTCTATTTTAATTACATTAAATGTTACAATTTCAATTTCAATTTCAATTAATTTAAATTTTATAATTTCAATTATATTAATTATTATAATTTAGATATCAATTTTAATTACATTAAAATTACAATTCCAAATCCAATTTAAATTTTAATTACATAAAATGTAATAATTCCAATTATAATTTCGATTTCAATTACATTAAATGTTATAATTTTAATTCTAATTTTAATTTTAATTATGTCAAATATCATAGTCCAATTGCAATTTTGATTTCACTAACATTCAATGTTATAATTGTAATTCTAATTTCAATTTCATTTACTTTAAAGTTATAATTTCAATTTCTATTATATTAAATATTATAATTCTAATTCTAATTCTAACTTTAATTACAAAAAATTATAATTCTAATTTTAGTTTCAAATACGTTAAATATTATAATTCTATTTCAATTACGTTAAGCGTTGTAATTTTTATTTCAACTTCAATTACATTAAATATTAAAATTCTAATTCTAATTTAAATTTTGTTAAATGTTATAAATTCAAATCTAATTTTAATTTCAATTACATTAAATATTATAGTTATAATTCTAACTTCAATTACGTTAAATATTATAATTCCAAACCCACTTTCACTTTCAAGAATATAAATGTTATAATTCTAGTTCCATTTCTGATTCAAATTTTAATTACATTAAAGGTTATAATTTTAATTTTAAATTTAAATTGAATTTTAATAATGTTAAATGTTATAATTAAAATTCCAATTTAGATTTCAAAAAATCCGAAATTGGAACTTAGATATATATTTGGACTTGTTATATATTTTTTGCAACAAATTAGTAATTGGAAATTATAAATATATTCTTGAAAATTAAAAATTTGTTTTTGAATTATTTATTTTAGAAATTGAAAATTTGAATTTGTTATATATTTTTAAAATTAAAAGTTGGAATGCCAAGATAGTTTAATAAATGCCTTGAAAATTAAACAAAATCCAAAATAGTAAATGTCAAAAGTTAAAACCAACCCAAAATATTCAATTTAGCATAATTAAAATATTTATTATATATTTTCAAATTTAATGTAATTTAAATTGTATTTATAATTTTATAAAAAGTACTTAATTGAATATTAATTATTCATTAACTTAGAATAATAATTACTATTTTAAATATAAAGTTAAATAAAATTAAAGATTAAACATAAAAATTTAAATTTAAATAACACATGGTGTCCTGTGGTAGCGCCACATGATGATTATTTAAGACACCTATAAAATATTATCCATTTGTATTATATAATATTTTTTGTGAAGTTAAATGCAAACTTGCAATTTATAAATAAGTAAAGACACCCTTTTATATTTGTGGGTGAGAGGTACAAAAGTAAAAACACGTCCTACATTAAATGAAATACAATATATAATAAGTTGTGGATGTAAAAAGTGAAAACATGTTACATGATATTGGAGGATGTTATTTTATGGGTGTCCTAAATAAGGGATTAATTATAGTATAGTCGGCTAACATCAGCTAAAGTGACCGACAATCTTAAATATTGCCGGTTATTTTGACTTTTATCATAAAGGCCCATTTATTATTAAAATTAATATATAAAATTATAATTATAAATTTCGAATCAATTAAGTCAAAAAAATTAGAAAAAGAAAATAATGTTATTATAATTTTTCTATAAAATAAAATATATTTTATATAAAAATCTAGAAACATAAATTAAATATTATCCACCGACTACTTCTTTAGAGTGATTTTGTCGATACAGAGGTGCACTTGAAGCAAGGGGTGTGCTATCCCTATTGGGCTGGCTTCTCCCTCATAAGGCCCCACCGTCGGGGTTTACGTTAACTAAAATTAGAATTAAAATTGAAATTATAAAGTGTAATGTAACTGAAATTGCAATTATGAAATTTAATATAATTGAAATTAAAACTATAATTAGATTTATAACTATAACATTTAACATAAATAAAATTGAATTTAAAAATGGAATTAGACTTACAACATTTAATGTAAGTGAAATTGAATTTAAAATTAGAATAAAAATGATTACGTAATAAAATTGAAATTATATTTGAAATTATAAAACTTAACTTAATTAAAATTGAATTTAAAATTAGACTTACAATTATAACAATTAGAATAAGAGAAATTGAATTTAAAATTAGAACTAGAATTATAAGATTTAATATGATTGAAATTAAACTTACAAATTGGAATTAGAATTATAACATTTAACATAATTAAAATTTAATGTAAATTAGAAATGGAATTATAACATTTAATGTAATTAAAATTAAATTTGAAAATTATAATATTTAATATAATTTACCTTGAATTTAAAATTGAAATTAGAATTATAACATTTAATGTAAATGAAATTGAATTTAAAAATAAAATTAGAATTATAACATTTAATGTAAGTGAAATTGAATTTAAAATTGGAATTGAAATTACAATATTTAATGTAATTAAAATTGAAATTAGAATTATAACATAGCATAATTAAAATTGAAATTAGATTTAAAATTATAAAATTTAACGTAAATAAAATTGAATTTTAAATTGGAATTATAATTATAACATTTAACATTAGTGAAATTAAATTTAAAATTAGAATTAGAATTATAAGATTTAACAAAATTAGGAATTAAATTTAAAAATTAGAGTTGAAATTAAAATATTTAGGGTAAATGAAACTAAATTAAAATTGAAATTAGAATTATAATATTTAACAAAATTAAAATTAAGCCATTTTTGAATGTAAAACCAGAGGAAGATACGAGTCACAATCACAACTACTTTATATATTTACTATAGCTATTAAATGTAGCATCTCTACTTTTATGTATTTTCAGCATTTTGTGCGATTTTTATTTTGTTGCAGGTTTTCTTTGCAGTAAAAGATGTTTCAGGTGATATCTTCTATACTATGCTCTTTCTATGTTTTAACATTAAGGACAATATCTCAATCTGATTGGTAGGAGGGTAGTTGATATATAATGTTAGTATTAATTTGCACTATTACTTTTTTCTTTAAAAAAAAAATTTCATCATGAGTAGCGTGAATAAAATGTTCATTTTTGGACTCTTAAGATGCATTCTGAATCTAGAATGGTAGAGTAAAGACTAAATTACTAAGCTTTTGAAACACATTCTAATTGATTTATTTTTAAAGCATTCCAAGTACATTTGTCTGTTACTTATGTTCCAGGTAACTCTTGTGTAAATAAGTTTGCTCTGCTATCAAGGTATGATTTTAAAATTGTTTGATTTAAGTCACTTTCTCTATCTAAGTTACTAAAGAATTTCTTTTGAAATTATTTCTTGAGCACAATATTGATCCTTATGATAAGATGGATGATTCAATATATCTAGTCAAGAGAATTTTTATGTTTAAGTATACATATTCCTTTCTAAACTAACACATCTTTTGTGAGTGAATGGAAATGTTTGAGATAACATCTTACGAACTTTCATTGATCTTTTAAAATGGTTATTTTTTTTTGGAATGATATTATTTCGGATGAGTAATGATTTAGTTGCTTACCTGAAGGACAATCAAAATTTACAAAAATGTATTTTAGTGAGAAATTGTTCTTATGTTAAAAAATTTTAAAAAGTAAAAAAGCAAAAACAAAGTATTAAAAAAAGAAGTCAATTCAGTTCAATAAATTCTTCGTTCAATTTTTAAAAGCAAAAGTTCATTAAGAAGCAGTTTTATCATTGCACTCTATTCGTAATATTCGCATAAGGTAATTAAAGTCCTGAAGCTAGCATGTAACAAAAATAGTTTGACTCTAAATAATTGATTTTTCTATCTTTGTATCAATGTTAGTTTGTCTGTCTGTCTTTAAATATAATATTTTTCTTGAGCAATTATTTATTTTTCAACTCTATGAGTGAAATCCTATTCTCTTAAACAGACTCCTACCAGCAACCGAAGTCGAGCATACATACGACGATCTTCATATATGAATAGCCGGGAGGAAAGAAAGGGCGGTAGATGAGGTTGTTCACTTATAAGGATATAGAGTTGAGGCTTTAATTTGAAGAAAATTTTCAAGATTATATATGGTGTGGTTTGTGGCAAGAATGTTTTGACTTAATTCATACACACACAATTTAGAAGGTTATGATTGAAATAACCTTAAAAGTGATTGTGATCTTAAACTGACATTTTGTTTGAAATACTTGGGTAGTGTTCAAATTTTATTTATACTTAAATTGCTAGGGATTAATAATAAGATGATTGGAGGTGTGACCAATTCTTAAAATTACACATTTAATAAGGCTTTTACATCATTGTTTTGCATTACTAGTGTTATTAATCTCCTTAATTTAAGTATGTTTACAATATTGTACTTAATTAGGTTTTATCTATTTTGTGGTAGGTTTGGTAAAATAGGCATAATATTTTAAGTAAGAATCTAATTGGAGTTATTCTTAATCCTATGAAGAGCTGGCATAATGAACTAAAAGATTAGATTTCACAAGGAATTTTTAATTTGAGCATTTGGAGGGTAAAAAATGGCCTAGAAAAGAACTCATTTGTAATATAGGCCCAAACCGCACATTCTTCAGTATTTGGCCTATAACTTGAGAAATATGTATCTAATACGTATAATACAACTCAATTTTGAAAGTTAAGAGACTTATCTACAACTTTGATTTTAAAGCTAATTTGGGCTACATCAATTTTAAATTAAACAATCAAATGGGTGCATTAATGATAATAAGTGAAAATTAGCTGCCTCCCTATTTGACTTTATCATCCAAGTGGTTCCCTCATTATTTTTCTTGTATTATCTACGTTTCTCTATAAATAGGTGGCCTGTTTATGCCCAGTCAATGTTTATTTCTTTTGTTTATTAGTCTAAAGTTTATTTATCTCTTCTTCTATCTCGTTCTTTTAACTTTATTATGTCTAATTAATTATCTTTTTACTAAGGTGAAAGGGTAAAACTCTTGGTAAAGTAATAAAATATACTTAGACTCTTATTCTAGAATTTAATGTTACATTTTTAAGTTATGTAAATTTATATATGATATATTAATTTTATTTTACAATATTGATATCCTTTCTTGCAAAATAGTGTATCTTGATTTATTATAGGCAATCTTTATAGTTGGCAAAATAAATTTTAGAAACTATTTACAAGATTTGTTGTAGCTATCATATTCTTGTAAAGTCGGAGTCTTGATTTATTATAGATAAATATAAAGATTGGCATAATAAATACTTAAACTTATTTGTAAGATTTGGTATAATAATTAAAAATAAATAAATAAAAGTAATGATGAACTTTAATTGTTATATCTTTCAATTAGACGCTCTTTTATGTGAGGATTCCAATTGAGTTATAAAGACAGTTGAATATATTCTTATTTCATATGACAAAAATATATCCCTCTAAAACTAACTTTCATTTTAATTAGTTATTTAAATTATATTTACAAATGTCTTCTATTGCTTTATTTGTCTTTAGAGTATTTATAGTTTATAATTTTAATTCCACTTTTCTGTAGATCGACTCTATTCTCGCCGGGTTATTTATTATTTTGATAATCTTATACTTGAGAATAAACTCCTATATTCTGGACATGTCACTTTTAAACCATGACATAAAACAGTTCAATGTGATATAGGAAGATAGTTCATTGCCTTAGAACAATACCCCAAACAAGAAGGAATAAGCTAAATATACACTTGTTCCTATACACATCACCAAAATGGAAAGGTAAAGAGGAAGCACAAACATCTCATAGAAACAACATTGACACTCTTAGCATAGGCCAATATGCTTATTAGATACTGGTGGGAAGCAATTCACACTGTTGCATATCTCATCAATAGGCATCCAACATCAAAACTTAATAACATCTCACCATCTGAGAAGCTCCTTGGACATAAACCTAATTACACACTTGTAAAAACCTTTGGTAGTAAGTGTTATCCCTACTTAAGACCTTACAATAGAAACAAATTCAGCTTTCATACATCAAAGTGTGTTTTTATGGGTTACACCCCAAAACATAAAGGCTACCTACACTCATTTTGTAGAGTATATATAGCAAGGCATATGAGTTTTAATGAGAAAATGTTCCTTTTCACACAGACCCTAAATTCAGGAGTAACACTGACACATTCTCAAATAGGTCTAATGCACTAAGTCATCAATTCTTTTTTGTTGAACCTCTCTAAAATTCAGATACTGTAGTTGATACTAAACCAAACTTGGTAACTACATCAATAAGCTCAATTATACCTTATCAGTCCAAAACATTTGAATTACCAAATCTTGAAACCACTTGCTTAGCTCAACTAAAACATCTTGCTCCATCATCAACTGTATAGTCAAATGAACCAAATCAAGTTCAAAACCTAAACAGAAACAATAATATTACAGAATCAATAACCAAAATTAGATATCCACACACCTCATAATCATAAGATTAAAGGCAGAGATTTTCAAACCAAAAGTGTATATTAGTGGCACAAACATTTTAGAATCTATAGAGGTTGACTGCACAATCCTAAATGGAACCATGGAATGAAGAATTTAGTGTTCTAGGAAAAAACAATACACGGGAATTAGTATCATATGCAATAAACAAGAAGATTATTAGCAACAAATGGGTATAAAAAGTGAAACAAAATGCCAATAGGAAAGTTGAGAGGTAGAAGGCCAAAATAGTGGTTAAGGGATTTCATCAAACTCATAGTATAGACTTTATGAGACCTTTAGTTCAGTAGTTAAGCCATGTACAATCTGGATCATTCTGTCATTGGCCTTAATGAAAGACTAAAAATTGAGGGAAATAGACATCAACAATGCTTTTCTAAATTGGTAGTTACCAAAGGAAGTGTACATGAGCTAACCTGAAGGATTTCAGGACCAGAAAAAGTCAAGTCATGTCTGCAAACTGAAGAAGGCAATCTATAGACTAAAACAAGTACTTAAGGCTTGGTTTGACAAATGTACAGGCTCATTAGTCAACTGGGGTTTTGAGGGAACAAAATCAGACACTTCTCTTTTCATGAAAAGGAAAAAATGATCTAACACTCCTGCTATTCTATATAGATGTTATAATAGTCACAAGAAGCAATAAAGAAGAAGTACAAAAGCTAATAGATGATTAAAGTCAGTTTTTCTTAAATATCTAGGAAAATTGAACTACTTCCTTCGAATTGAGGTAAATAAAACCTCAGATACAAATCAACTTTCTCGGACTAAATCCATATTGATCTGTTGGATAAAACCAACATTAGAAACTGCAAAAAGATATTTATTCCTACAAACACACATATTAAGCTAAACAAGAATGAAGGGAAAATCTTCTCAGATGGGACTTTCTACAGAAGCACTATAGGATGTTTGCAATATGTAAACCTTACTGAACCTGAATTGGCCTTCACAGTCAACAAACTCAACAAATACATCTCGAAACCATTGGATACACATTGGATAGCATGCAACAGAGTATTGAGATACTTAAGAGAAACTTCACTATTTTCCTTGGAACTTAATAAATCATCCAACCTATAGTTAATTGCCTTTTTGATGGTGATTGGGGATGTGATAAAAATAATAGGAAATCAATGAGGGTTATATAATGTTCTTGGGAGATAGCTTGGTGTCATGAAGTTAAAAGAAAAGCAATAACTAGTGGCTAAGTCAAGTGCAAAAGCTAAGTACAGGTCCCTTGCTTATACCAATACTAGAATCACTTGGCTTTCATCTCTTTTAATAGAACTGGGAATTGTTCCAAGTAATACACCAACCATTTGGACAAACAACATTGGTTCAACTTCACTAGCATCAAATCCTATATATCACTCAAGGACAAAGTATATAGAAATTTCACTTTATTAGAGACAAAGTAAACAATGGAGAGCTTCAAATTAAATATGTTCTCAGTAGAGACCAATTAGCAAACATTCTCACAAAGCCTTTAAGTTATGACAAATTCAACTATCACAGAATCATGCTGAATGTTCTCTCAAGAACCTCTAGCTTGAAGGGGGATATCAAAGAATGTGCTAATGTAGAGAGTGATGACTTGGAGCAGCTGATGAAGTGTGCAGGTGTTGACAAGGTTGATGCTAACTTGGACCTAAGAATAGCTGGACGAAATCCATGTTTGTAATTAGATGGTGGTAGATATGCACAAATGTAATCTCAAGGCTAGTACTACAAAATTTAAAATCTTTAATAAAAAAGAAACTTCAAATTCCGACGTTAAATTAAGTTTAAATTCGACCTTAAAAGCAAGCACTTAATTGATGATTATTTTAGATTTATTTATGTGTGCGTCATAAGTCTGAGATATTTAATAAAGTCAATAAGTTTCAGATAGAAGTAAAATAATAAGTAGGAAAAAACATAAAAATACTTCGATTTAATCGAAGTGGCGATTACCTCTTTATTGAATTCAGAACTTATTTATCAAATAATAGAATATTATTCAAGTTGATTATACCAGAGTCATCAGTTAATCCTATAATAGTAAGGAAAAAGAAGAATACTAGGGATTTAGCTTGTGTGTGAAGTGAAACTTATAACTTTTCACAAAATTGTCGCCTGTCAAGTTTGTAAATTTGCTTGATTGTTATTTATAATTTTTAAATTGGTTCTGGACAGATACGTCATTGCTGGAGCAGTTTAGCTGTAAATTATTATATACATGTGTTACCTGTTGAGGTAAATATTTCTTTTTCATAATTAATCTCATCACATGTATATATGCCTAAATTGAACATAATTATAATATTCTCTTAACATAAGTTGCTTTATTAAAAATCCATATTTGTTATTAGAGATTGGCAGATATGCGCACATGTAATCTGATCACGACTAGTACTACAAATTTTAAAATCTATAATAAAAAATATTCAAAATTTCAACGTTAAATTAAGTTGAAATTCGACTTAAAAGCAAAACTTTGTTATTAGATATTCAGTTCACAAGGGTTTCACCTATTAAAGGAAAAGAATGATACCATTAACCAACTCATACATGAAATAAAACAACTCAGCATGACTTGACATATTTGACCCATTTACAAAAATGGCCTTCAACCGCCCAGAGAGAAAGGGAAAAAAAAAAGTCTTTGTAAGTGGACCAGTATAAAACCATTTCATAATGTTATATTAGTAATTTAATAGATACTATTAGTAATATTTTCACCCTAATTCTGATAACATGGGAAATAATTATTCTTTACTATAGATTTTCAATAACTTGAAATTGTTAAATATCTCGATAGAATTAATTGAAAATTAAATAATGGGTGTATATATTTGCATATTGGATTCGTACACTCGCTGAACGACTTGTCCTTTACCAACATTTCAATTAATCGAATATTATATATTTTTTCAAAGTTCTCTTTTATATATAGGTCCTAATTTCACTATGTCATAGAGAGCTGCGATGTCATCAATCAATTAGCTATTCAATTCTTATAGATTGTAATATCATTATTTTAGAAATTACTTACAGAATTGAATATTTTAACAACTAAAAATTATTTTAGGCAATATAAAATAATAAGAGACTTTGCGAGTTATTTAAATTTTTTAAGAGTGTGGTAAATGATCTCTGCACTAATTATCCCATATATTGGTTAGCAAATTCGATGGTCACAACAAGAGTCTAAAAATCTAATACGTGGAACTCTTACAAGCAAGATTCTAATGGTCACAACAAGAGTCTAAAAATATCAATCAATGTTTTCATCTCTCAAGGAATATGAATGTATAAATTATTCTCAAGATGACTAAAAATACTGACATTCAAGTAAAGGGGAAAAAAAAAAAAGAATTAGACAATAAAAGAGTTCATTAAACTATCTTTCAATGTATTAAACTATCATACAACACATATAATCCATTAGCTAACATAAAACATCTATGTAGAAAAATTATTATTTATTAAGATAACTCAAATATGCAGTGGATACATTTATTCAATAAGACCAGGAATGAACGGGACTTGTAATTTTGGAAGCCATTCACCGCCATTAATAAAGTCTTGGACAGTGAATTCTTTTACTTCATTATAGTTATTTAAGACGTGATATGTAGGCCATTTGGCCAAGAACATGCTAGTGGATACATCTGCTCAACAAACAAATATATAATTGAGATAAGGTATTGAAAAGAAAAAAAAAAATCTAAAAATAAGCAGAAGGCTCACCCATGGTCGGAGTATCCTGTGTGCTGAATCCACCACTGTAACTCCTATTGTAAGTTATCATTGTCTTGTTCATTCCATCTCCAAATAAAATAAGATTTTTTTTCTCAGAACCAATATGCACTCTCTCAAAATATATTCCTTCTTTCACATATATAGAAAATGTGATATCAGAATTATTAGGAACAACTTGTATAGCTGCTCCAATGGAAGTAAAATTTCCAGACCCATCAAGAGCTACGGTCACATTGAAATTTTGACAACTAGTATTGGTAATAAGGAAGAGAACCGATATGATGAAAACAAATGCTGTCAGAGAAGCCTTCGCCATTGGATATGACTTAGAAATTTTCAGTAGTTTTTTTATGGGATGCCTAAGTTCCCATGCGCATTATTTATAATGATAAAAAATTTTAAAATGACTCAATATTTTGGTTAATTGCTAATTTGACCATAAACAAATTATTTAAAATTATTAAGTTAAAATATTTAAAATTCAACACAATTGCCCCCGTTATATTTTCTACCTAATTCAAATCGTCACCCATGGCGAACAAATCTAAAATTTCCTGAAATAAAATGGTAACTATTTTTTAATTTAATATTATTATATGATTTATATATACTATTTATGTGTTTTTTTTTAAAGTAATTGATGATTAATTAAACATTATAAAACATAAATTGATTGACAATATTCTCTTATTTCAAGGTGGTCTTCTGTACGTTCTCACTCATTAGAAACCTCTCTTAACACTTCTTTTTAAGTTCTAACAAATTATTGCCATCAAATATCAAATTTCCAAGCAGATAGTGATTTTTTTGAAACGATAGTTTTATTAAAATTGTGCTCTAAAAAAAAAGCTGTGCATATATGGCAATGGGATATGTGATTGTCAATCAAATAACAATAATAAATGCCAAGTACTGCAATCACATCAATAATGTCTAGTATATCAATTTCTTAATTTGCTTTTACCTTAATTATAATGGTCGAGCTTATTAATTACTTCCACTCTTTTAATTTGTTTCACCTCAATTTCTTATACTTAATTAGTGATGTTTGCCATTCTATGCTTTCACCTAACTCTAATTTTGAGAGAAATTACTCGCTTGATTAATAAAAGAAAAGAATTATCCATCATATAAAACAGTTTAGCTTGATTGAAATTTTTACTCTATCGGTGGCTATCAACTCTACAAACAGTTATATTTTCTATTTATTTAGCACATACAGGTATAAATAAGACTTGATCATCCAAACTGAATTGATATGGGCGACGAGTTCATTATCCATTTTAGTCTTCTTGCATGTTCGCTTATGTTTAGTAAATTTTGAAAAATATTTTATTTGGTGTAACTTCATGTCCGCTTATGTTTAGTAAACTCTGAAATATATTTTATTTGGTTTAACGGCAAATTTATTCAAAATACATTAGACTAAAGTAAGCTATTTGGTTTTTTGGATTACTTATTATAATGTCGACATTGTATTTATAAAGCAACTAAAGATGATGAAATTAACACAATTAAAATTAAGTTTTACTAAATAAAAATAAAAATCATTAAGTTTTCACAGATCATTGTTTTATATTTCATATAATCAAAGACTGGTCAAATGTAAATTCAAATCTTGACCCTATATATAAAGTCTTTTCTTTCTGTTTCTTATTTGTTCCTCTATGGGTTGATTAAGGAAAGAATCAAATACTTAATGTCGGCTCATAATTGGTATTTCTGACCATGCCTTTATTATTTATTGAGATAATCAAAAACTTCCTGTCTAAGTTTATGTAATTTGTACACATCTCCCAAAAAAATTGACAAATAAGAAATTTTATCATTTTAAAATTCTAAATAATTTCATCACAATCCCATTGAACGAACTCCTCATATCACAATAAAATTTCCAATGCTTTCCTCATGTGTGTATGACAAAGGCAATTTACAATTTAAACATTTTCCCCCAAGGAGTGACACAATTATATTTATAATATCTATTTGGGAATATCATTTTATAATTACCAGTTAAAAGTTATTTTTGTAATTATATTTTGTGATAAGAGAAAGATTTTTACACAATTTAGGAAAAAAAGAGATATTTTATTTTTATGGATAGAAACTCAAAATTTAGGCTTATGATAAAAGTTCTTATTTAAAAAGATGAAATTAGTATTATTATTATATTTTTAAATATATGCATCATTCACTAAATTTACAAAAAATTATTACAAAGTATAATCAAGTGGAATATATTGCATATCTAACTGATGTATAGGGAATAAATGCTTTTACACTGTAAATATCGTAAAAGATTTGAAAATCAATATTGCGCGTAATAAAACTTGAACTTGATAAGGAGTTTTATATCTTTTGAATAAAATATGTGGTGTCTTATTTTTGTGGATGTATACTATAAACTATATATGAATACGCACACTCACTTGTCTTAATAAGTTAAATAATAATTGGTTGATTAATGAAGAATATAATTGGTTTGTTGAAAGCATATATAAATTTTAATTATACTAGTTCTATGTGCCGGCTCGGGCTTGGCAAAGTGCCTTATCCTACATGCTTTCTTCCGACATCAGTTATGATTCCCTCCTTTTATCAATTCTTGGTACTTCTTAATATTCCATAAATCCAAAAATGGTAAATATGTTTTTTAATTTAATATGACTATATGATTTATATATACCATTTATGTGTTTTTTTAATAAAAAAAGTAATTGATTATTAATTAAACATGATAAAACATAAATTTAAAATTGTGCTCTAAAAAAAAAGTTGTGTTTAGTTATATATAGTGATGGAACACAATCAAACAACAATAATAAATGCCAAGTATTGCAATCATATCAATTCTGTCTAGCATATCAATTTCTTAATTTGCTTTCACTTTAATAATAATGATCCAGCTTATTAATTACTTCCACTCTTTTAATTTGTTTCACGTCAATTTCTTGCATTTAATTAGTGATGTTTGCCATCGCCCTATGCTTTCACCCGACTTTAATTTTGAGAGAAATTAGTCGTTTGATTAATAAAACAAAATAATTATCTATCATATTGAGGGATATCAATCCGTGCACTTCAATTTGACACTTTTATGACGTCAATTAAATCAAAATCTTAATACCCTTTGCACAGTAAAAAACCATAACTCACACTATAAGTAAAAACACATAAGATTAACACACCAATAAAGATAAAGAAAACAAACCAATCACAAGACACAAGATATACGTGGTTCGGCCCAAATTGCCTACGTCCACAGAGGATCCATGATCCAACTTCTTCCCATTGAAATAGATTACAAAGTATCTTCTTACATCATCAATGATCTCACAAGACCCCTTAGTATCTCTCATAGAGACCTCTAAGCATCTACCATTGATCATTATGACTCCCTAAGACCTCTTCGTATCTCCTCATAAGAGATTTTTACAAGAAACACAAGAATAGCTCGAGCATCTAAGCCAAAAAGATCTATGGTGTTTCTCTTTTATTCACTCAAAGAACCTAAAGAAGAAAACACCCCCCAAGGTTACACCCTAGTGCACCACGCACTTAGTGCCTACCTAGCTCCTCTATCCTCTCTCATGGTTACATCTTGAAACCTTAGATGCTTAATCTTAAACAAGAGTTTACCAATGTGTTATATAGAGTGTATTTCGTACCTACAAACCCTATTCATTGTTGGAGTAAAAGTCCACTTATTTTGAAAGTCCAAAATTTCCCAAAACTTGAAATCCCGAGCCAAAATAGACTTTTCCACGCGTTCTGGCGCTGCAGCGCTCGTCATTGGGCGCCGCAGCGCTGGCCCTTCTTGCGTTCAGCACTGCAGCGCTGAGTACCCAGCGCTGCGGCGCTGGTCTTCTGTGTTGAGCACCGCGACGCTCAGCCCTGGGCGCCGCGGGGCTGGAAGTTCCCCGCGAATTCCTTCTTCCTTTGCGTCTTTGAGTCCCGTTTTACTTCCCCTTTCGTGTCCCACACGTCCTAGACTTCTCCATACGTATCCCACACGTTCTAGACTTCTTGTGACTCTCCACTTTAGTATTCATCTCAATTCTTGTCCAACCAAAATTGTTGAATCACCAATTTTCCAACAAATCCCCTCCTTGATTCAAAATCTCTTCCCATGAAGCTAATCACTGTCACCCCTCCTTGACCAATGCTTACTAGCATGATCTATAAGTCAAGTCATCGACTTAACTAAGGCTCTTGTGACTACGGTCTCCAAAGATTCCCGAATGCTAATGTCTAGAGTAGTTCAATGTTATGATCTTCTATATCTCGAAGACACCATAACCACAACCCTTAATGGTGAAAATCCATTCTCGTCATTGCTACTCTTCTCACACATTCTCTTTCGACCCCTACCACAAAGTGATATATCGAAAGCTGCTTTATGGTCCGTTTCAAATCAACCCCTATGTTGATCCCATTCTAAGCACTTTCCTACAAGCACATAGCCTCCCTCTGTGCTTTATCACTCCCTCGATCCTTTTACTTCCCCATTTAGTGTTCCTTCTGTATGCCTTCCATGAATCTCCCTATTTCGATCTAGCAGTCCCGAGTCCTCTAGGTCTTTATAAGATGAGGAATAAATCTCATACTTAGTCCCTCCCTTGTCTTTTTTACTATGTAGTCCCAATCTTATTCTACCAATCCCTTATGACTTACCATAAGCCATATTACTCCAATTGGTAAATAACGATTCTCCACGACTCATATAAAAACACTACCCTAGGTCCCAAAAATAGTTCGTTCATCAGACATTGATTCTTCCAAAAGCTCTCATGCAATCAAGGTCTTTGCCTAGTCATCCAACAGACTTGCAAATCTACCTTCCTTCTATCTTCGTCTTCCTCTTAGGACTATTCTATTGAGTGCCCTAGACACTTTTTGGATCTACCCTTCAATCTTGATTATTCTTCTTTTTCCATCTTTATTTTGTGTCCAATTTGAATGATTCTTCTAACTAGGACCTAGATGACACCATCTTCTTGGAAGTCTTCTTCAAGAGTGATCTTTACTTCAAAACTCTCCAGTAAGACCATCATCTTTTTCTCTTTCAGATTATCATCTTCCTTATTGTTCTTTTCTTATATTTGTGAGTCCCCATGGCTGACAACTTTTGCTCTGCAATCTGACTCTGCCGTTTATGCTCTGCAGTCTGGACTTCAACCCATGGCTCTAATATCAGTTTGGACTTTAACTCAAGCTCTATCATCAGTTTGTATTTCAACATACGCTCCGATAGCAGTTTGTAGCTTTAACCTTGCTCTCATACTAGTTTGTTGAGGGATATCAACCTATGCACTTCAATTTGACACCTTTATGGCATCAACTAAGCCACAACCTTGATACCCTTTGCGCAGCGGAAAATCATAACTCATACCATAAGCAAGAACACATAAGATTAACACACCAATAAAGATAAAAAAAAAACAAATCAATCACAAGACACAAGATATACGTGGTTCGGCCTAAATTGCCTACGTTCACGGAGGATCCATGATCCAGCTTCTTCCCATTGAAATAGATCATAAAATATCTTCTTACATCATCAATGATCCCATAAGACCCCCCTTAGTATCTCCCATAGAGACCTCTAAGCATCTACCCTTGATCATTATGACTCCCTAAGACCTCTTCGTATCTTCTCATAAGAGATTTTTACAAGAAACACAAGAATAGCCCAAGCATCTAAGCTTAAAGGATCTATGATGTTTCTCTTTTATTCACTCAAAGAACCTAAATAAGAAAACACCCCCCAAGGTTACACCCTAGTGCACCACGCACTTAATGCCTACCTAGCTCCTCTATTCTCTCTTATGGTTACATCTTGAAACTTTAGATGCTTAATTTAAAACAAGGGTTTACAAGTATTTATATAGGGTATATTTCGTGCCCACAAACCCTATTCCTTGTTGGAGTAAGAGTCTACTTGTTTTGAAAGTCCAAAACTTCCCAAAATTTGAAATCCCAAGCCAAAACGGATTTCTCCATGCGTTCTGGCGCTGCGGCGCTCGTCCTTGGGCGCCGCAGCACTGGCCCTTCTCGCGTCCAGTGCTGCAGCGCTGAGTACCCAGCGCTGCGGCGCTGGTTTTTTGTGTTGAGCGCCGCGGCGTTGGAAGCTCCCCGCGAATTCCTTATTCCTTTGCGTCTTTGAGTCCCGTTTCACTTCCTCTTTCGTTTCCCACACGTTCTAGACTTCTCCATACGTATCCCACACGTTCTAGACTTCTTGTGACTCTCCACTTTAGTATTTATTTCAATTCTTTTCTAATTAAGATTGTTGAATCACCAATTTTTTAACACATTATATAAAACAGCTTAATTTGATTGAATTTTTTTATTTTATTGGTGGCTATCAACTTTTCAAATAGTTATATTTACTATTCATTTAGCATATACAAGTATGAATAAGACTTGATCATCCAAACTGAATTGATATGGGCGACGAGTTCATTATCCACTTTAGTCTTCTTGCATGTTCGCTTATGTTTAGTAAATTTTGAAAAATATTTTATTTGGCGAACTTCATGTCCGCTTATGTTTAGTAAACTTTGAAATATATTTTATTTGGTGTAACGGCAAATTTATTCAAAATACATTAGACTAAAGTAAGCTATTTGGTTTTTTTGATTACTTATTATAATGTCGACATTGTATTTATAAAGCAACTAAAGATGATGAAATTAACACAATTAAAATTAAGTTTTACTAAATAAAAAAAAAAATCATTAAGTTTTCACAGCTCATTGTTTTATATTTCATATAATCAAAGACTGGTCAAATGTACGATTCACTTAAATAATATTGTGATAATAATAACAAGAGAGAGAGAGAAAAAAAAAAAGAACAAACATTATATTTTTGATTGATATTCCCATTCAGACAGTCCCATATTAATTTTTCTCTTTCTAATAACTAACAGGTTTTAACCTTCAAATATTTACCCGGACCCATATATGAAAGAAAATATATACCCGGATACAGACACTGTTGTGCTAGAACCTTGGTTTTGGATAAAAATGGAAATTGAGCTCCATTCATTTCACCCTCCAGTCCAGTACATCAAAATTCGATAAACACTGTTGTTCAACTTCCCCCAAAAAAAGAATGACAGAATATATTCCTTCTTTTCCCCTAATTCGGAAAGCCTTAACTGGCAATCTTCTTAAAACAAACAAAGAGACAAAGAGTGAAAAATCAAGCAAAGAGAGTGAAAATCAAAATATGAGTGACAGGGAAAGCTTTATGTGCTTGATCGAGATTTGATAAAAAATGAGTGTCGAGGATTTTGGTAAACATATGAAGAGTGACAAGGTTACTTAGAAGGAGATTAATGGAGTGGCTTGTCAATGGGATGGATTAGAAAATTTAGATTGAATTTGGGTTTGTCTTTGGGTCATTAAAACAAGTTTAGTTTTTATCATATTGAACATAACTATAATATTCTCTAAAATAATTTGCTTTTATTAAAAATCCATTTTTGTCATTAGAGATTGGTAGATATGCACAGATGTAATCTCAAGACTAGTACTACAAATTTAAAATCTTTAATAAAAAAGAAGGTATACTACTCATTTCCTTCATTTCTTTATCTGTGGAAGGGCATTGTTCTATAGAAAAATGAAAATGTGCAGCCTGAGGTAAATTTACAGGTTTAGAGTCAAATATTTTAAACTTCTTTAGGACCTTTTCTAGATAGGTTCTTTGAGATACAAATAGTTTATGATTTTTTTTATCTCTTATAATATCAATACCCAAGATTTTCTTAGCCTGTCCCGGATCTTTCATGTCAAATTTAGATTTTAGTAAACCTTTTAACTCAATTATTTCTTATTTATTACTGCTAGTTAATAACATATCATCAACACATAGCAACAAATAGAATTCATCTGAGTTAATAGTTCTTTTAAAATAGAAGCAGCTATCAAAACTACTTCTTTTAAACCCAATACTAATTATAAAAGCATCAAACCTTTTATACCATTGTCTTAGGAACTGTTTTAGTCCATAAAGGAATTTTTTAATTAAACATATAGAATCAGGTTTGTCTTTATCTTCAAAACCAAGGGGTTGGTTCATATAAATGATTTCATCTAGTTTACCATGTAAAAAAGCAGTTTTAACATCCAATTGTTCTAATTCCCAACTTGAGTTAGACACTAAAGATAGAATTAATCTTATAGTTGTGTATATTATAGCAGGTAAAAAGATTTCATTATAATCTATCCCCTCATTTTGTGAAAAATCCTTTGCCATCAGCCTAGCCTTAAACCTAACAGGTTCAGATATATCTAGGACCCTTTATCCTAGATATATGACCCTATTCACTTTCATTAAGTGGATGATTTAGATCACCACCAATTTGTTTCCCTGTGTCAATAGACTGAGGTAGTGGGATTTCCACCTCATGATGAGTCATCTCTTCCTCAAAGGGTGTAACAGTATGCTAACTAGTACTGTTTCTCCCTGTATTTTCACTAATGGACTTTAAATAAAGCATTTTAGCTTCATTAAAGATAACATCTCTACTGGTTATTATCTTCACACCTGGACTATCCCTTAAGCAGAGTCTATAGCCTTTAATTCCTTCAGGATATCCTAGGAACACACATTTATTAGATCTTGGTTTAAGTTTATCTTCAGTTTTATGTGCATATGCAGCACAGCCAAAAATTCTTAAGTGAAAATAACTAGGCGGCTTACCTAGCTATAACTCTTCGGGGGTCTTAAAATCTATTACACTAGAAGGTGATCTGTTTATAAGATAACAAGCTGCGTTAAGAGCTTCTCCCTAACTTTTATTCAAACCAGAGCTAATCAACATGCATCTTATTTTATTTAATAATGTTCTATTCATTCTTTCGGCAATACCATTTTGTTAGGGTGTGTACTTAACTGTTCTATGCATTAAGATACCATTTTCTTAACAAAATTTATTAAACTCTTCATTGCAGAATTTCAAACCATTATCAGTTCTAAGAGCATTAAGACCTTTTCTAGTTTATTTTTTAACCAATTATTTCCATTGCTTAAATTTTATGAATGTATCATTTTTATGCTTAAGCAAATAGACCCATAATTTTCTAGAATAATCATCTATTATGGATATGAAATATCTATTACCTTAATGAGTTGCAATGTTTGTGGGTCCCCAAAGGTCAGCATGAGCATATTCTAGGATGTCTTTAAATCTATAAGAACTAGTTTTAAAACTTAGTCTCTATTGCTCACCCAAAACACATTGTTCACATAATTGAATTTTGGTAATCCTATCATTACCAAGTAGACCCTGTTTACTAAGTTCATAAAGACCTAGGTTGCTGATATGACCAAGTCTTTTATGCCGTATATCTGTTCTATCTAGATCCTGGGATACAGCAGCAATATTAGGTTTGATTAATGTTTTACCTTGTAATATGTATAAGTCATTATGTTTTTGACCTTTCATTACAACTAATGATCCATGTGTAATCCTTAATAATCCATTTTCTAGTTTGCATGTGTATCCACCTTCATCCAAGACCCCTAAAGAGATTAAATTTCTTTTTAAATCTGGAATGTACCTAACATTCTCTAAAGCAATATTATTTCCATCAAACATTTTGATAATTATAGTTCCTATACCTTCAACTTTATAGGGTTGATTATTCCCCATTAGAACACTTCCTCCATCATAACTTTCAAAGTTTTTAAACCAGTGTTTCTTTAGACACATGTGATATGAGCAACCTGAATCTAAGACCCATTCATCTAAGTTTTCTTGTTCAAAAATTGTAAGTGCATCAGCACTTTCATACCCATCAGTGACAACAGATGCTTCAGCCTTATCACTTGTTTTCTCTTCTTTTTGTTTCTTAAGCCATTTATAATAGTATTTCTTAATGTGCCCTTCTTTATTACAAAAAATATATCTTCTAGATCTTGTCATAGACTTTGATCTAGATTTACCCCTAAATATATTTTTAACATTCCTTTTATCATTCCTGCCTCTTATAAATAAGTTTCACCACCATTATTATTCCTTTTTTCTTGTTTGAGTTCTTGTTCTTTAGAACTCAAGGTAGTAAGACAGTCATTTAGGGTTAGTGACTCACATCCATATTTAATAGCCGATTTAACATCTTTAAAGGTTGATGGCAAAGAATTTAGTAAAATTATGGCCTGGTTCTCGTCACTGATTATTTCTTCGGTATTGGCTAGGTCCATACAGATTTTCTTAAAGTTATCTAAGTTTTCTTCAAGTCCTTTATTGTAATCCATTTTAAAACCAAATAATCATTCTTTAATCAAAATTTTACTAGATAGGGATTTTGAAATGTAAAGAGATTCGAGCTTACCCCAGAGACCAGCTGTAATATCCAATCCCTATTAGTATTGGCACCTAGATTTTGGTATAGAGTAATAAAGACACCGTAGGGTTACTCGATTTTAACCCTATTAGAAATATTTTCTTTATCTTGCGCGTGAGATATATTAGACCTAATTTGATAATTTGACACTCGATCAGAGCACCGGACGACCCTAGAATATTTTGAAATTTTTCTCTATTGGCTTGGAAAAGGAAATTCTAATTTACTATATGAATTTTCATTTAAGGGTTATGTATGGAACAAACCTTTGTTGAGAAATACGATCCATATATTAAAGAATGGACCAATTAGAAGCAATCTCATGGATTGCCAAGTTAGAAATTCTAGTTAGTTCCTATGACTACTCTAACTAGAAAGTTACAAAGGAACCAATTAAATCCTTCCATTTGAACTAATGGCAAATTAGAAGTTTTAAGTAAGTTGAAAGTAAAAATAGTCAATTGAGGGAGCACTATATATATGTTGAAAGTGTGTAGAGTTTTTAAGAGATGAAAAGCAAACACCTAGAGCAAAAAAAGAGTAAATTCGTGTAAGGGTTGAAGGTGCTGCTACAGTAAAATTTCAATTTTTTTTTCATGATTTTTCGTGTGTAATTAAGCTAAAATAAGGTTACATATGAATTTCTAAGCTCAATTGAAGCCTCCATTAGTGAAAAATCAAGAAAAAGAGGTAAGAAAAGCATTGTTTTATGAGTTTGATAAGTGAGCTTTCAAGAATGCTTTAATTGATGTTGTTGTATGTAAATGGTGCATTATGTAAATTGAATGTATATAGTTGATGAAAAACCAAAAATGAAGAAAATGGGACATAATTGTCCATTTTAGAAAGGTGAAGGGCAATTATATCCAAATAAGTTATAAGGCGTTCAATAATTTTTAGGGCGCCGGCTGGTGAGTTATATTAGATTAAATGGCTCCGTAAATAAAAATCAAAAAGTAATATCCATCCGGGCTTTGTATGCCGATTAGAACGCTTAGTAGTTAAATGAGATTCTAGTATTCGATTTGGTTTTAAATTTCAATTATGGCGCGTAGGTGAAGATAACTGAGAGCAGTAACGAGAGCAGAAATTAAGAGCGAAATTGAGCACGGAGCAGCTGTGAGAGAAATTCTACCATTCCTTTTGTTTTTTGTTTATTATGTTTTTACATAATGAATATGTATGTTTTATGAGCTTTCAATGCATAAACATGATTTATGATCTTGATATATATTCATAGACATGCTTTTACATGTTCGATTTAAGAAACAGTTTTAAAATTTCTACATTTGTTTTAAAGGCCATTGGTACCCTCAGATTATAGTGGTGATGATTGTATTAGACCCGGCGGTATATCTCGTGCACATGGATAGGTCTTGGGGGTGTGTCACCAACTCCAAGAAGTCGGGATATCGAGTCCTGTGAGTTGCCATATATGTACGGGGTATTGTCTCGCTATATATATGCGATGTAGGATTCTATTGCATAGCCAATGAAATGTCTTGAGATGTCACTGTGGGTGCTGCTAGTTGAGGTGTCCCATGACCTACTCACGTGTACGCTACTAGTTGAGGTGCCCCATGACCTACTCACGTGTGCGGTGCTAGTTGAGTCACTGCATGAGTATAGAGCTTTAGGGTTACCATTGGTACAGTTCAGAAAGGAAATGGCCGAGCGAGGACTTTACTAGTTTTCGATTTATCGATAGCGTTTATGCATTCATATGCACACAATAGTTATTATGTTATACAGATTTTGGATATTGTTTACCAAAAATGTAGATAGAACCCGCTCGGCAAGATTTCATTAGCATATGATATTAGAAACCGTTTTACAGCTTTACATCAGTTTTAGAAGCATGATTTCTGCATATACTTTAGAATTTGCTATCTATGCATAATGTTATTTAATTTGAAATCTTAATTGCACTCACTGAGCTCCTTTAGCTCACTCATTTTGTGTTTTATATTTTCTAAACACCCTTTTCCAAGTGCAAGTCTCGGTACGCAAGCTGCTGATTCTCCTATTGTCGAGTAGTGGGCCAAATTTGAAGATCATGTAAATGTGCTAAATAGCACCCTTTACTTTATGCATAGTAGTTGTAGGCATGTATATTTGTATGTATGTTTTGAACCAACAATAAGAGATTTCGATATTATGATGATCGTTTTTGCTTTTTTATGATTATGCTCCTTTTGTGATTCAAATGAAATAATTAAGTTGTGTTATATTTGATTTGGAAAGGACCGGAGGTCCGAATTGGTGTATTGAGAAGTGTTGGAAATAGAAGTGAAATTTGTTTGCAGGTTTTATATGGATTTTTCAAAAAATAGGAGAAACTCTGCCCCTTTTTTTCAATTAAAAAAATTAAGATGTCGTTTTCATGTATATTACAAGACTTTCTCAGTAGTAGCAAGAACTAAAAAAGGGTTTGCCCCGCAGAAATTTCTCATCTTGCCTAGTTATATCCTGAGAAACTTCTGTCGGTGTACCCGGTTGGGCCGCTGGGATCTGTTGTAGAGGGTCTCGGGTCGAGTTCTATCACCAGCCGCTGTGGTCTCTTCATTCACCTGCAGAAGGATGTTGTCTACAGGCTGAAGAACTATTATAATATCCAATCCCTATTAGTAGTATTGGCGCCTAGATTTTGGTATAGAGCAAATAAGGCACCGTAGGGCTATCCGATTTTAACCCTATTAGACATATTTTTATTATGGTGCACGTGAGAGATATTAGACTCAATTTGGTAATTTCACACTCGATCGGAGTGCCGGACGACCCTAGAATATTTTTAGAATTTTTCTCTATTGGCTTATAAAAGGAAATCCTAATTTACTGCATGAATTTCCATTTAAGGGTGATGTATGGAACAAGCCTTTGTTGAGAAATATAATCCATATATTAAGGAATGGATCAATTAGAAGAAATCTCATAGATGGCCAAGTTGAAAATTCTAGTTAGTTCTTTGGATTATTCTAACTACATAGTTACAAATGAACTAATTACATAATTAGTTTTCAACTAATGGAAAATTAGTAATTTTAAGTAAGTTGAAGGGCAAAATGGTCAATTGAGGGAGCACTATATATATGTTAGAAGTGTGTAGAATTTTGAAGAGCTCAAAACCAACACTTAGAGCAAAAAGAGACCGAATTCGTGCAAGGTGAATGGGGGCTGCTACAGTGAAATTTCAGTTTTTTTTTCGTGATTTTTCATGCTTAATCAAGCCAAAATAAGGTTAGATACCAATCCCTAAGCTCAATTGAAGCCTCAATTAGTGGAAATTAAAAAAAAAATAGGTAAGAAAAGCATGGTTTTATGAGTTTGATAAGTGAGCTTTCAAGAATGTTTTAATTGATGTTCTCATGTATATTCTGGCTTAGATTGAGTTGAATTCCAGTGTGAAGCTTGAAGGATTCATCAATTTGAAGAAATTGGCAAGGTAAGAATTAAGGTTTTTGGTGATTTTGATGTAGAGATTTCAATTAGTTGTAATTAGGGCTTTAGAATAAAATTGGCTTGATTTTGTTGTAATTGGAACAAGAAATTAAGGAAAGGAATGTGTTAGAACCTAGGATGAAATTCTGCCACTTTAGGAAAGTTAGGGATTGAGTGGTGTTTTGAGTGAATTGTTGTGTGTAAATGGTGCATATTGTAAAGTGAATGTATATTGTTGATGGAAAAACCAAAAATGAAGATAATGGAACATAATTGTCCATTTTGGAAAGGTGAAGGGCAATTATGTCCAACCAAGTTATAAGGCGTTCAATAATTTTCAGGGGCCGAATGGTGAGTTAGATTAGATTAAATGGCTCCGTAAATAAAAAATCGGGAAGTAGTATGCATTCGGGATTTGTATGCCGATTAGGGCGTTTAGTAGTTAAATGAGATTCTAGCATTCGATTTGGTTCTAAATGTCATTTATGGCACGTAGGTAAAGATAACCAAGAGAGGTAACAGGAGCAAAAATCGGGAGCGAAATTGAGCGTGGAGCGATTGTGAGTGGAAATCTGCTATTTCTTTTCTTTTTGTTTATTATGCTTTCGCATAATGAATATGTATGTTTTATGAGCTTTCGATACATAAACATGATTTATGATCTTGATATATATTCATAGACATGCTTTTACATGTTCAATTTGAGAAACAGTTTTAAAATTTCTACATTTGTTTTAAAGGCTATTGGTACCCACAGATTATAGTGGTGATGATTGTATTAGACCCGGCCAGTATATCCCGTGCACATGGACAGGTCTTGGGGGTGTGTCACTAACTCCAGAAGTCAGGATGTCAAGTCATGTGAGTCGCCATATTTATACGGGATATTGTCTCGCTATATGCATGCGATATAGGATTCGCTGCATAGCCAGTGAGATATCTTAAGATGTCACTGTGAGTGCTGCTAGTTGAGGTGCCCCGTGACCTACTCACGTGTGCGGTGCTAGTTGAGTCGCTGCGTGAGTATAGAGCTTTAGGGTTACCATTGGTACAGTTTAGAAAGAAAATGGTCGAGCGAGGATTTTACTAGTTTTCGATTTACCGATAGCATTTATGCATTTATATGCACACAACAGTTATTATATTATACAGATTTTGGATATTTTTTTCCAAAGATGTAGAAAACCCGTTCGGCAAGATTTCATTAGCATATGATATTAGAAACCGTTTTACAGTTTTACCTCAATTTTAGAAGCATGATTTCTGCATGTACTTTAGAATTTGCTGTCTATACATGATGTTATTTATATGAAATCTTATTTGCACTCACTGAGCTCCTTTAGCTCACTCATTTTGTATTTTATGTTTTTTAAACACCCTTTTCCAAGTGCAAGTCTCGATACGCAAGCTGCTGATTCTCCTATTGCCGAGTAGTGGGCCAAATCTGAAGATTATTTTGTTTCTACATGTAAATGTGCTAAATAGCACCCTTTACTTTATGCATAGTAGTTGTAGGCATGTATATTTGTATGTATGTTTTGAATCAACAATAAGAGATTGCGATATTATGATTATCGTTTTTGCATTTTTATGATTATGCTCCTTTTGTGATTCAAATGAAATAATTGAGTTTTGTTAGATTTGATTTGGAAATGATCGGAGGTCCGAATCGGTAGTATTGAGAAGTGTTTGAAATAGAAGTGAAATTTCTTTGCAGGTTTTATATGAACTTTTTGAAAAATGGGAAAAACTCTGTCCGTGTTTTTTTTAAAATTAAGATGTCATTTTCATATATATTACGAGACCTTCTCAGTAATAGCAAGAATTAAAAGGGGGTTCGTCTCGCAGAATTTCTCAACTTACCCAATTAGGTTTGGAGAAACTTCCGTCGGGGTGCCCGGCAGGGCCGCTGGAATCTATAGTAGAGGGTCTCAGGTCGGGTCCTATCGACTATAGTGCTGTAGGCAGTCTCATCTATCACAGCTATATGTTTTGGTTTCATAGTTTCTTGCAAGATGATAGAGTATGTCAGAGTTTTCGACACCTTTTGTTAAACTATAAGAGCTTTCATTTTCTTCTGCCATTGGGCAAAATCACCGTGTCCATCGAACCGTTCAACCTCAAACCTTGTCAAAGTCACGATTCTTGAAATTCTTGAATCAATTCTTTAACACACACGAGGGTCTCAAAGAAAAACAAGAAAAATTGTAAGTTACAGAAAAATTTACAAAAACCCTAAAAAAAAAAATAGAAACGATCCAACAGGCTCTGATATCACTGTTAGAGATATAGCCTATATTTCAAGAATCAATCTAACATATAAAGAACCAATCAAAACAGATCAAACACACAAGAACACCGAGATTATAGTAGTTCAGTCATACAACCGTGATCTACATCCACTTGAGATCAACAATAAGCCCGATCTGCACTATAATGGTGAACAAGATACAGCCCTAGAGATTACAAGGATGACTATACACAATTTACAACCAAACTGTTTTCAACAAGAATTTACAAGAACCCTAACTCTAGCTTGCGAGAGGGAAACAGAGAGAACCCAAGAAAAAACCCTAGAAGACTCGAGAAGATGGCAACAATATTCACCCCTTCTTACAAATCGACCCAACAAAACATATATATAGTAACCTCAAAATGGCACTGTATGACCTAAGGTTATAACCCTTACATTTGCAAAGACCAATATACCCTCGCTGGTCAGAATGTCTTCTATGTCCTTATACATAAAATGAAATTACTTTGGAAACCATTTTTCTACATCCTAATTATATTCATTACATAAACCATCTACCATTTTATTGAAGAGATGGTTGGCAGTAAACAAAGTATACATCAAAGCATGTTTTTTACTTTAGAACATTGTGACTTCAAAGCCACGACAATGTAAAACCACCAGAGGCCCCTAAGTTTTGCAAATTTTTGGAGATAATTGTTAGGGAGGGAGTAATCCCACAATTCTTTTGAGTCAAGAAAGTTCTTTTATCTTTGATAAGAAGTGGCTTACCTCTTCCCTAAGAGGGCTTTTATTAGACAAAACTATGTATTGTTCAAACTACACGTCCACATTAGAGCAAGACAATACCTCAAAGAGACAATCATATTTGGAATTACTAAATTTACTTCATATGAGTGTTTACTAAACACCTATTTACTTTTATTTGATAGCTAGTCCTTTCACTCCACATCAGTCTTGACTTCAAATCATAACAACTACGGCACCAAAGAAGCCTTCAATTGTATGTATAAACTAACAAACTTTTACGAGAAAAGATTCACTTACCTTCTGCCACTCTGGAGCTAGAAATTCAATCATAGAAAGACCTGTTTCTCTATATGTGACAAGGGATATCCAAACCCACTTCAACCAAATTGGCATTGATGTTGCAGATCATTATACATCTCAATTAAGCCAATTATTTTATTTAAATTCTAAAATTAAACTAGAAATGAGTGTCTAGATAACGTTACATCGCGTGATAATAAAGGTACCAAATAATAAGAAAAAATACATGGCAAGACTAGAAGTTGTTACAAAAGCAAACTCAGCTTGGAAAACTGTTGCTAAGAATCTATACATCGATGACAAATGTATGGCAAAAAGAATAATCAGTTGTCAAAAGAACCTAAAACAAACATGATCAAAGTTTAGAATTACAACTAAAAGTTGAAAATTGTTAAGTGCAGACGTCTATAAGTTTTAAAAAATGCAAATGCTTTAAAACAACATTATTTTGAGCAAAAGGATGACCTCAAAAAGAAGTTATTTGCAAAATTTACATTTTAAAAATGTATGAATGTTTTCACTTGAGAAGAACTCTATTGGAGAAGAATTAGACTTCATACAAAAAAAAACTTGTATTATTAGCATACAAAATATTACAACAGAGTGAATACTCAAAATACAAACTCTTTAACACTCTCAAATTTTTTTCTCACACAAAGAAAGCTCTATAAGTTATTTTAGACACTCTTAGAAGTTTTGCTTCCTTTATTTCCTTCCCTTACTTCTTTCACTCTTCACACTTTACTTGTTGCCTATGCTAAAACTTAAGGAGTATTTATACTTGTGCTTAATAAATATACACCACACAAAGTGATACACATCACTTTAATCTACACCACATAAGGTGGTACACATTACATTATTATAAATCACACAAAATACTTTTAATTAAAACTATGCAAAACACTTTTAGTTAAAACCACACAAAACACTTTTAATTAAAACCACACAAGTGTCCCTTTAATCATTTAATCCTTTACCTAACTTAAGAAGCTTCCATGGATTAGATTAAGCATCCATGGATTTGATTTAGGCTTATCTTTAATTTGGGTTATTAAAACAAGTTTACTATTTAACACCCTCCCCCCCCTTAAACTTGTTTTATGACACCAAGTAAATTTCTTAACATCATAAAATCTTCTTGTTTGAGGAGCGTCTTAGTGAATATATCGAAAACTTGATCTTATGACTTCATATACTCTACTTGTACATTCTTTCTTGTAATGCACTCCCTTATGTAGTGATAACGAGTATAGATATATTTACTTCGATCAGGAAAAATAGGATTCTTTGCTAAAGTTATACCTGACTTATTGTTGACACAAATCTTTGTTGGTTCTTCTTATGGCAATCCCAACTCTTTTAGCAAATATCTCAGTTAAATTTTATGGCAAATAAATAAAGTAGTAGCTACATACTCAGCTTCACATGTGAAAAGTGTAACAATTAATTGTTTCTTCGACATCCATGTGAATGCAATATCTCTCATAAAGAATACGAATCCAGTAGCCCTTTTTCTATCATCCACATCTCTAGCCCAGTCACTATCGCTATATCAAACTAACTTGTAATTATCAAAAGAGGAATAAAATATGCCAAAATCAATTATACCTTTGATATAGCAAAGAATTCTCTTAGCAGACTTGAAATGAGTGGTTGGATTCTCCATGTAATGACTCACAAGTTCAAAGGCATATAAAATGTCAGGTCTTTTGCATGTCAAGTATCTCAAGCTTTTAATTAAGGTCTTGAAAAATGTCGGATCCACACGTTCTATTTTATCATTTTTGGATTATTTGAATACGTACTTTACTGGTGTGCTTATGGGTTTGCAATTCTCCATCTTAAACTTCTTGAGAATCTTCTTTAAATAGCTTCCTTGAGAAATAAAGATTCCATCTTCCCTTTGTTTTACTTCAATCCCAGGGTAAAATTACATTAGTCCAATATCGATCTTCTAAAATTCTTTTACCATTACTTTCTTAAACTCTTCAAACATGCTTGAATTATTTTCTATAAAGATTAAATCATCCAAGTATAAGCATACGATCAAGATATCTCTATTTTTTATCTTAATTTAAAGAGTATGCTCATAAGAGCATTTAGTGAAGTCACTCTTTATGAAGTACTTGTCAATTTGACTATTTCATGTTCTTAGTGCATGTTTTAACCCATAAAAGACCTTTTTTAAGTTCAAGACTTTGTCTTTATGTCCTTTGACCTCATATCCCAAAGGTTATTGGATGTAGACTTCTTCTTTCAAAAATTCATTTAGAAATGCAGACTTGACATCCATTTAAAGAATCTTTCACTTATTTTTTGCTGCAAAAGATATGATCAATCTTATAATTTTCATGCGAGCAACAGGAGTAAATACCTTATTATAGTCAATACCAACTCTTTGACTATAGCCTTTTGCTACTAGTTTAGCCTTGTATCTTTCGACTTCTCCATTAGCATTCTTCTTTATTTTATACACTCATTTGACGCCAATAGCCTTATGGTATTTTGGAAGAGTAGCAACTTCTGATGTGTCATTCTTCATGATAACTTTGATTTCATCATCCATCGCATCTCTCCACTTCTTTTTTTGCATAACATCTTGAAAATTCACTAGTTCATAGTCGGCAAAGAGGCAAAAAAAGGTAATATTTTCTGGCCTTTCAGTTAATAAAGTCTATGTATGCTTCTTGTGCATGGCACAACTCTTTCATCTAAACTCCAAGGTGTTGATGATGAAGATGATGAGCCTTCATGAGTAATTATTGTGGGTGAAGTAGGTGGGGTAATTACTTTTTCTGGTTCATCTCTTGCTTGCTCCATCATTAGTTGCTTCTTTTCTTCTTCAAAGTACGGAAAGAAGTTGTAGTTATCTGTATTACAACTCTAATCCCAATTGCTTTCTTAATCAAATTTGAAATCTCAACTTATTTCTTTTCTCGTTCGGTACATGCAAATAAACTATACTTCAAAAAACCCTTAGATGAGAGACATTAGGCTTTCTCTCACTCTAAGCTTCTTGCAATATCTATTCCTATACACTTCTTATTGGAGATCGATTAATAGGTACGTGGCAATTGCTACAGCTTCGACTCAAAACTCCTTCGGCATTCTCTTACTTTAAACCATGCTTGTGCCATATCGATGATGGTTCTATTCTTCCTCTCAGCCACTCCATTTTGTTAGAAAGATCTCGAAACTATTAAAGGTCAACGTATCCCATTGTCTTCATAGTAAGCTTGAAACTCTTTAGAAGTAAATTCTCCTCCTCGATTAGATCTCATGGCCTTAATCTCACTTCCACTTTCTTTCTCCACAGTAGCTTTAAATGTATTGAAAGCTTCAAATGCTTATGATTTTTGTTTCAAGAAGTACACCTAAGTTTTTCTTGAAAAATCATCAATAAAGAGAAGGAAATAATTACTATTACCATGAAAGGTTCATTTGATTGGACCACATATATTCGTGTGTATAAGCTCGAGCGGCTTGTAGGCCTTTGTGTTTGACTCTTTTGGAAATCTTTTTTTGAATTACTTCTCGAATAAACATGTAATATCCAATCCTTATTAGTAGTATTGGTGCCTAGATTTTGATATAGAGCAAATAAGACACCGTAGGGTTACTCGATTTTAACCCTATTAGAAAAATTCCCTTTATAGTGCACGTGAGAGATATTAGACCTAATTTGGTAATTTCACACTCGATTGGTGCGCCGGACGACCTTAGAATATTTTAGGAATTTTTCTCTATTGGCTTAGAAAAGGAAATCCTAATTTACTACATGAATTTTCATTTAAGGGTTATGAATGGAACAAGCCTTTGTTTAGAAATATAATCCATATATTAAGGAATGGACCAATTAGAAACAATCTCATGGATTTACAAGTTGGAAACTCTAGTTTGTTCTTTTGACTATTCTAACTAGATAGTTATAAAGAAACCAATTTAATCTTTTCATTTGAACTAACGGCAAATTAGAAGTTTTGAGTAAGTTGAAGGGCAAAATGGTCAATTGAGGGAGCACTATATATATGTTGGAAGGTTGCAGAATTTTCAAGAAATGAAAGGCAAACACTTAGAGCAAAAGAGAGCAAATTCATGCAAGGGGGGAAGGTGCTGCTATAGTGAAATTTTAGTTTTTTTTCATGCTTTTTCATGTGTAATTAAGCTAAAATAAAGTTACATATGAATCCCTAAGCTCAATTAAAGCCTCAATTAGTAGAAATTCAAGAAAAAGAGGTAAGAAAAGCATTGTTTTATGAGTTTGATAAGTGAACTTTCAAGAATGCTCCAATTGACATTCTTATGTGTATTCTTGGCTTAGATTGAGTTGAATTCTAGTGTGGAGCATGAAGGAGTCATCAATTTGAAGAAATTGGCAAGGTAAGAATTAGGATTTTTGGTGATTTTGTTGTAGAGATTTCAATTGGATGTAATTAGGGCTTTAGAATGAAATTGGCTTGATTTTGTTGTAATTGGAACAAGAAATTGAGAAAAGGAATGTGTTGGAACCTAGGGTGGAATTCTGCCACTTTCGGAAAGTTAGGGATTGAGTGATGTTTTGAATGAATTGTTGTGTGTAAATGGTGCATATTGTAAATTGAATGTATATGTTGATGGAAAAATCAAAAATGAAGATAATGGGACACAATTGTCCATTTTGGAAAGGTGAAGGGCAATTATGTCCAACCAAGATTATAAGGCGTTCAATAATTTTCAGAGCATCGGATGGTGAGATAAATTAGATTAAATGGCTCCGTAAATAAAAATCGGGAAGTAGTTTACATCCGAACTTTGTATGCCGATTAGTGCATTTAGTAGTTAAATGAGATTCTAGCATTCGATTTGGTTCTAAATGTCATTTATGGTGCGTAGGTGAAGATAACTGAGAGCGATAACGGGAGCATAAATCGGGAGCGAAATTGAGCGTGGAGCGGTTGTGAGTGGAAATTTGCCATTTCTTTTACTTTTCGTTTATTATGTTTTTACATAATGAATATGCATGTTTTATGAGCTTTCGATGCATAACCATGATTTATGATCTTGATATATGTTCATAGACATCCCTTTACATGTTCGAATTGAGAAACAGCTTTAAAATTTCTGCATTCGTTTTTAAGGCCATTGATACCCTCAGATTATAGTGGTGATGATTGTATTAGACCCGGCCGGTATATCCCGTGCACATAGACAAGTCTTGGGGGTGTGTCACTAACTCCGGAAAGTCAGGATGTCGAGTCATGTAAGTCGCTCTATGTGTATGGGGTATTGTCTCGCTATATGCATGCGATGTAGGATTCCGCTGCATAACCAGTGAGATGTCTTGAGATGTCACTGTGGGTGCTGCTAGTTGAGGTGCCCCGTGACCTACTCACATGTGCGGTGCTAGTTGAGTTGCTGCGTGAGTATAGAGCTTTAGGGTTACCATTGGTACAGTTTAGAAAGAAAATGACCGAGCGAGGATTTTACTAGTTTTGATTTACCGATAGCATTTATGCATTTATATGCACACCAGCAGTTATTATGTTATACAGATTTAGAATATAGTTTTCCAAAGATGTAGATAAAACTCGCTTGGCAAGATTTTAATAGCATGTGATGTTAGAAACCGTTTTACAGTTTTACATCAGTTTTAGAAGCATGATTTCTGCATGAACTTTAGAATTTGCTATCTATACATGATGTTATTTTATTGAAATTTTATTTGCACTCACTGAGCTCCTTTAACTCACCCATTTTGTGTTTTATGTTTTATATTTTTTGAACCCCTTTCTTAGGTGCAGGTCTCGGTATGCAAACTACTGATTCTCCTATTACCGAGTAGTGGGCCGAATCCAAAGATCATTTTTTGTACATGTAAATGTGCTAAATAGCACTCTTTACTTTATGCATAATAGTTTTAGGCATGTATATTTGTATATATGTTTTGAACTAAGAAGAAGAGATTTAAATTTTATGATGATTGTTTTTACTTTTTATGATTATGCTATTTTGTGATTCAAATGAATAATTGAGTTGCGTTGGACTTGATTTGGAAAGGACCGAAGGTCCGAATTGGTAGTATTGAGATGTATTGAAAATAGAAGTGGAATTTCTTTGCAGGTTTGATATGAATTTTTCGAAAAACAGGGGAAACTCTGTCCGTTTTTTTTTAAAATTAAGATTGTTATTTTCATGTATATTACAAGATCTTCTCAGTAGTAGCAAGAATTAAAAAGGGGTTCGCCTCGCGAAATTTCTCAACTTACCCATTAGGTCAGAGGAACTTCCGTCGAGGTGCCTGGCAGGGCCGCTGGGATCTATTGTAAAGGGTCTCGGGTCGAGTCCTGTCAAAACATCTTTCACATAGTTGATTGGGATGACTGAGAAGAGGCAGACCTCTTACAATCTCTTTCTTGGATAATAACTCTAGTCCTCCAAAATTAAGATGTCCAAATTGAAGATGCTAAAGCCAAGTTATGTCTTTGTAGCAGGTTTTTAGACATTTTGCAGTATCATTTTGAATATTTAAAAGGAACATTCGATTTCTTGTCATTGGGACCTTCGTTATTAATTTATTGTTATTATCTCTTATAGAAAGACTATTTTCTTTCATATGAATATCATAGCCTTTCTCTAAGAGTTGCCCCAAACTTAAGCTATTATTTTTCATGTTAGGAACATAATAAACATTAGAGATGAATTTGTGCTTTCCATCTTTCAAGGGGATTAAGATATTACCTTTGCATTTCACCGGTATTTTTGATTCATCTCCAAAAGAGACATTTCGACTTATAATTTCATCAAGTTTCACAAACATGTTTCTTTTTCCACATATATGATTGTTGGCGCCTGTGTTAAGGTGCCACATGTTGTCTTGTCCTATAGCGTTGTCTTTATATGCTAACAATAAAGTAGCATCTCATTGATCCACTTTCTCGACATAATTTGCTCTTCCTTCAACTTTGTTGTTGGAAGTTTTGCATTTAGAAGCATAATGCCCATACTTCTGGCATTTGTAGCATTGAACTTGAGACTTGTCATACCTTAAGTTTGAGTGTCTTCTTCCACAACCTCTACTTGAGCTTTCTCTTCTTTCATTATTGTTATTGTAATTTTAATTTTGTCCATGTCCATGACTTATTTTGCAGCCATGACCTCTTCCACGCTGACATTTTTATTGCCAAGACTTTCTTCTTTCTCATTGACTTGCATTTTCAAGAGTTGCTATATGATTCCTTGCTTATTCTTGTGCTTTTCTTCATACGCTTTCAATGATCCCATTAATCTTTCAATTGTTATTTCTTCCAATTCTTTGGTTTCTTCAATACTCATAACTATATGCTTGAATTTTGGATCTAACGAGCGAAGTGTCTTCTCCATTATTCTTATATCTTCTAAAATTTTACCATTTCTTTTTAGTTGATTAGAAACAACTAAGACTCTTGAGAAATAATTAGAGATAGACAAAGATTATTTCATATGTAGAGATTCAAATTCACCTCTTAATGTTTGGAGATGAACCTTTTTCACTTGTTCCGCTCTTTTGTAAGAGGTTTGAAGTTTCTTCCATGCTTGCTTAGTAGAAGTTGCACTTAAAATCTCCTTAAAACTATCATCATTTAGTGCTTAATAGATGAGGTAAGAGCTTTTTGTCTCTCCTTCTTGAATTCTTAAAAACTTTCTTTTTATTGTTGGGTTAAAGTAGCCATATCTTATGGCTCACTATAACCTTTTTCAACAACTTCTCAAACATCCTATGCTTCTAAAAGGACTTTCATCTCGATACTCTAATTTTCATAATTATTGTTGTTGAGTGTAGAAACTTGAAAGGATGACATACCATTGCTAGCCATACCTTCAAGTTTTGTAGAAATTTTCGGTGAAGCGTGACGAAGCTTTAAGCATCTAGTTTTGGTGATTTTAGCAGCACTATGCTTATTTCCTTGAGCTCTTGTATCCTGAACTCTAATACCACTTTATTGGAGAAGAATTTGACTTCATATAAAAGAATTGGTATTATTAGCACAATAAATATTACGAGAAGGAACACTCAAAATAAAATTCTTAACACTCTTAAATTTTTTTCTCACACAAATAAAGCTCTATAAGCTATTTTAAACACTCTCGGAAGTTTTGCTTCCTTTATTTCTTTCCCTTACTTCTTTCACTCTTCACACTTCACTTGTTGTCTATACTAAAACTTAAAAGATATTTATACTTGTGCTTAATAAATCTACACCACAAAATGATATACATACTTTAATCTACACCATATGAGGTGTACACATCACATTATTCTATACCATACAAAATACTTTTAGTTAAAACCACATAAAACACTTTTAATTAAAATTACACAGTGTCCCTTTAATTATTTAATCCTTTACCTACCTTAAGAAGTTTCTACGGGTTAAATTAAGTATCCATTGATTGAATTTGGGCTTCTCTTCAATTTGAGTTATTAAAATAAATTTACTATTCAACAAACTCCAAATAGCGAAAGTTTTTCTAGTGATACTCACCTCCGAGCCTTATTGTTTTATCCAATAACATAATAAGAGATGTCCAAGCCTTATTGCTGTATCCAATAACATAATAAGAGATGTCCAAACTAGGGCTTGAATAAATGAAAGAGGAAGCTTTAAAATGGACGCTGGAATTGCGTAGGCCCAAGCAGCGTAAAAACACAAGTCTGGTTGTTTATAAAGATGTGCAAGTCTTGCAACAGTGATTGACACCTCTGGTAAGCCATCAAGAAGAATTACATGAAGTGAATAAAACAAGGCACCCATGTAGTATGTAGCATGAAGAGCATCTTTATCCGAGGTCGAAGTTTGCCAAAATAGAGTCATTGTTATAAAAGCCACAATTGCAAGCAGCACATAGAAATATCCCCACCAGATTTGCATCAGAGCAAAAATATATTTCAAGAGAAATGATATGATGGAATTTTTTTAAAACCTGAATTGTCTTGAACACATAGACAAAACAATTTCTTTTCATGGAGGAGGTTCCCTTGATATGCAAGCTTTGATGAGTTCCCATTTAGATACAGAATAGGCACTAAAGGAAATGGTACCCTTGTGGCTTTTGGACTTGTCATATGGCACCAGAACGTCCTCGTTTTGCTTCTTCCCTTAGGGAGACTCCTAGAATTTCTCAGAGAACATATCAATTGAAAAGTAACAGTTAGGTAGCTCAGATCTGTACCAATAATATTGTGCTTGAACTTTCTTCCGGATGACCTGCACAGTCAAATGGCAAATTACGTGAGCTTCAAGAAATTGATAAGAGCTTATACTAGAACCAAATTACAGAGTCTGATGTGATTAATTACCTCCTGGAGGAATTCAGCAACTTCTTTCCTTTCAAGAAATCTGAACCCACAGTCCTCGAAAAATTGAAGAAGGAATCTTGTGGACCGTGATTCAAAATTTTCCCCTCTGCCATCAAGATCCCATCATCAAAGAGTTCAAAAGTTTCTGGTGCTGGCTGAAGAATAGAAGACACAACTGTGGCTTCTGTGATATGTGCAAGCTGCTGTAGACAAGAAAGAATCTGAAATGTAGTGGAACTGTCTAAGCCATTTGTAATTTCATCTGGGAACAAAGCTTTTGCAGGACCTATTATTATTTCCCCTGCATAAATCAAGTACAAGAGATTACAGCCGACTACAATGAAGTTGGTGCAGCATATAATTTTTCAAATACATCAGCGTTATATATATATATATATATATAGTCCTTCTCAGGTGTGAAGGTCTCCGCGTTTTTAAAATGTGGACGCCATTTAATCTTCTGGTTATAGCTCAAAAAGGAAAAAATAACATCGTTTTGAGCTACGCCTAGTTGATTAGGTGGTGTCCGCATCCAATCAAATGTGCGAAAGATTGCACCCGAGAATTTCTATATTTATATGTGTCTGTGCAATACCTGTAGTCAATCTCTTTTTCTGACCGCCAGAGATACCTCTTTCCATAGCAACTCCAACAAGAGTGTCAGCATACATATCAAGTCCTAGGATATAGGAAACAATCTGAATATAATAACTGATGAACTGCTATTGTACCAAAAAAAAAAAACTCAAATACAACAATAAATAAGCATTGATATTTCATCTTTGCAGGATTGGAGGAAATTACTTATTACTTTTAGAATGTAATCTGTTTGAAGGGTTCTTTTCAATCCACTGGCAGAAGTTGCCTGTTCAAACAAAGCCATTGACTGTTATAACCATTACAACAGAAAAGCCTCAACAACAGCATGATTTTAAGGGGGGAAAAAACTAATTTTAAAATCGAGACTGTTTTGCTGAAACTTTAGGTACCTTCATATAAGTGTCTATTTCAGATCTGGAACAAGCCCTGCCTCCTCCTCCCTTCTAATGACCTCAAGTATAATTTCTTCATATGCACAAAACAAACATCATAACCTTCAACCAATTGCTATGATTATATGCATTCATGTCATTTGGTATCTCTAACGATGGGAAAATTGCATTTAGTCTTTCGAGTTTAGTTGAATTACTCCATTAGTTCTTATATTTATTTAAATACCTTAATCAGTCCTTACTATTGTACAAATAATATCTAAAATGCACTGTTTGAGGTTAATGAGATAAATTTGATCAAATATGAGATATATCAATTTACTTCGATGCCCTCAAAACATGCACTATATATGTTATTTTTTTAAAAGTAAGAACTAACAAAAGTATTTAAAAAATTATAGAGACCAACTTAGTAATTTATAAAAATTTCAAAAACTAAATTGACTATTTCCTCAACAATATTATTTATTTAATTTATATTAAATAGAAAAAATATAACCTTGTCTGCTGCCAACACCCTGACAATGTGCCGAAAAATCAAATGTTTCCCTTACAGTCATCTCAGGAATGTGCAGGTCATTCTGGCTTACATATGCAGAGCTCTTTTGGGGAACAAATTCTTCTAGTTTGTGTCCGCTGTAAGAAACTTCCCCTGTTACCTGTAAGAGGAAATGGGGCAAAAGATAAAGAATGAAAATCTTAAATTGAAGTCTAACAAATGCCAACACTTATAATAAAAGAATAAACTTTCATTTTTAATCTTAATTACATAAGTTTAACTTTTGTTGTCACACTGCAGGTTTTTCAGTTAAGTTATAGCTCTACACTAATTCCCCTTAATGTTTGCATCTAATCTGCACAAAAGTTCTCAGGTGCGAATGTCCATAACTGCATATAAAGTTAATTATTTCTACAAAAAGTATAACTGTATCTACAAAAAAATTTAATTATTTATACAGATAGTTCGACGTTTGCATTTTAAAATAAATGTCCGCACCAGAAAAAGGATTGTTGTTCTGCAAAAGAATAATAGCCATAGACATTTAAACATAGAGCTAAGAAGCCTTGGCAAATTTATCCAGATTTTCTGGAAGAGCCTTTAAAAGGGAGGCCTTCCCACATCACGGGGGACCAAGCAGAAGTGTCATCCTGCAAGAACAAGTAATAAGCCTATACTATTTATTTATATTATACTGGTTATAAAAATAAAAAGAAAAGAAAGGAAAATAAAAATTGCTTATTATTAAGATTAAATTGAGCAAAAACATTTGACATTAAAAGAAAGTTTAAATAGCCTACCTTCCAGGCTTTATGTTACCATTAACATCTGTAATGATGATCATCTTTGCTCTACTTGGGCACCAAAAATTTTGCAAAATCATGTCAAACAAGTTCTAAATAATAACATTCAAACCCTAAAAAAAATAAGAAATTGATCCATGGATGTTAATTAAATTAAGGGCCTTTTTTGAAAAAAAAAATTCAACTCATTATATGAGTATAAACAGTTGGCATTTGGTTATTCAAAATTATATTTAAATATGATTTTAACTTGGAGACTAATAAGGAGTCGATACAAAATTGAGAACATATTAGACAGGCAAAAAAGGGACGAAAATGAAAAGCCAAAAGTAAAAGGGGGTTGGGAGCATGCGAAGAGGACTTTTCAAGGACTAGGCGCTACGGCGTTGGCTTGTGCTGTTGAGTTTTGGCAGTTTCACATTTTAAATGGGATTCAATTTGTTTAAGTTAATATCAGATTTTCTTATACGTAGACTTCTATTCCAACAAAATTGAATTTCTAGGAATGGTTTAGAGCCTATATAAAATGCTTATAAACCCATTAGATTAATCATGCATAAACAAGAAAGAGCATAGAGAGCTTAAAAAGCATTTGAGCTCTAAGTGTATGAGAAACTTTCATACAGTGAGTGTTGATAGACTATTGGAGAGCTCGTCTGTTATTGTATTTTTTATAATTTCTTGTAAAAGATCTTTATAATTTAAAAGTTTGTTGTGAACTAATAAAAGAAGCTAGGATCCCGTGATTCACTATAGACATAGGCATTTATTGTTGAATCAAGTAAATTTCTTGTACTTTATGTGTGATCATTTATCTCTATTGCTTTGTGTGATCTTTTCTATTCTTATTTACTTGTGGGCTGTTGAAACGAAAGCAATAAACCCAAGCAATTTATGCAGTAACAAGTAATCATGAATAAACAAAAGAAAGAAATTAGGAGAAAACACACAAAGATTTACGTGGTTAGGCAACCTACCTACATCCATGGTGGATCATGATCTCACTTCTCTTATTAATGAATCACAAGACACTTACAAAGTATGTCTTTTAAAATAAATAACTTAAACGTCACAAAGAACTCTCTCAATTACACTTATAAAGACCTCACAATTAATTTCTCTTGTAATTTAAGGGTTTTTTTCTCTTATGTTTGTATTGTAATTGTTGATATCAATCACAAAGAATTATTACGATTTATATAGTATTAATACTAACTTTAGAAATTCAAACTTAGTTGGAATAAGAATCCTTACTTGTAAGAGTTTAAATTTCACTTAAAGAAGTCAATTTAGCTCAAACAGAAAATACCTATAAGTTGCCGCATGAATAATATTGTGTGAACAGCACTACCACATGAAGAGTTCCTTACTTCTGACTTTTCATTTTGCGTCTTTCTAATATAACCTTTACATATTAGACTTCTTGTTGGCTCTTTATTTGTCTTCAACTCAAAATCAAAACTCATCCTTAATTATGAATCACCAATACTCAACATAAACAAAGTCTTCTGCATACGTTAGAGATTTAGAGTGCTAAATCGCCAACATTTGGTATTGGACTACGTAAAAACTCCAACATAAATTAAACCTCTCCTCCATCATGATGTTAGCGGGATCCAAACTCCCACTCTCTAGTATCATTTCAAGAAATTTGACCAGTTGAACCAATTAGCCCCTTAATTTAAGATCCTTTGTAACAACCGTACTTCAAAGCTTTGCGTGGGCGGAGTTAGATATGGCTTTGCAGAGGCGGTCGGATTATTAATATCAAAATTTTTTTAAAGATTAAGTTTATATTTCGAGGGGGATCACAATGTCAATCTTAATATCTTGCAGAGACCAAAGCATAAAAAACATATTATTAAAGGGATAAATATATAAATAACCATTAATTTATTTAAAAACTTTTGTGAGGCTTTTGCTGTAGGTCTGCCATTGAACTAACGGTAACGACTTTTTATTATATATTATTTTTTCATTAAAAGATTTGAATGATGATTAAAAAGAAAAAAAAAAAACTTCATCCACAAAACACCAACTTCTCTTTTAACTTTTAGAATTCAAAATATCACTTTTCTATAATACTTCAAACTCATATGATTTATGATTTGGAAAAATTGATAATTTAGTCTCTATATTTTTGTCTTAATACTTATTTGATTTTTAATATTTTAAAAATTATTAATTACATATTTTAAGGATTTTTTATTATTATTTTCATTCTTAAAAAACATAATTGATAGTATTTGAAATGTTAATGACCTAATAAGTAATTCAACAAAATTCTTTGCTCTATGTGGTGATTCTTTTAAAAGCTATCATTGGTAACATTAAGCCTCCAACTTTTCATCTTTAGTTAAAACTTCTGTAGCTACTTTTTACAAAATTCAAGTTGATTGTCACTCGTATATATATTGTTCAAGTTTTGTCAAAATTTTGTTCACTTTAGATTCTCCTCAGAAAAGTTATGTAAAGGTGAATATTACTTCTCTTATTAATGAATCACAAAACACTTATAAAGTATTTTTTATAAAAAAAAAAAGAACTCAAACTTCATAAAGAATTCTCCCAATTACACTTACAAATACCTCACAATTGATTTTTCTTGTAATTTATGAGTTTTTTCTCTTGTGTTTGTATTATAATTGTTGATATCAATTACAAAGAGTTATAACGCTTTATATAGTATTAATATTAACTCTAAAAATCTTAAACTTAGTTAAAATAAGAGTTTTTACTTATAAGAGTTTAAATCCTACTTAAAGAAGTCAATTGAGATAAAATAAAAAATACTCATAAGTTGCCGTATGAATAGTATTGTGTGAACAGGATTACCGCGTGAACAGTTTCTTACTTCTAGCTTTTCGTTTTGCGCCTTCTTAATATAATTTTCACATATTAAACTTCTTGCTAATCCTTTATTAATCTATAACTCAAAATTAAAATTTATCTTTAATTTTAAATCAACAATTTTTAACATAAACAAAATCTTTTGTATGCGTTATAGTTTTAAAGTGCTAAATTGCCTAACATTTGATATTAGAATACGTAAAAACTCCTAACATAAATCAAACCTCTCCTTCATCGTGATGTTAGCGGGATCCAAACTCCCAATCTCTAGTATCATTTCAAGAAATTTGACCTGTTGAACCAATTAGTCCCTTAATTTAAGATCCTTTGTAACAACTGTACTTCAAAGGTTTGCGTGGGCGGAGTTAGATATGGCTTTGCGGAGGGGGTCGGATTATTAATGTCAAAAACTTTTAAGGATTAAGTTTATATTTCGAGGCGGATCACAATGTCAATCTTAATATCTTGCAGGGACCAAAGCATAAAAAACAAGTTATTAAAGGGATAAATATATAAATAACCATTAATTTATTTAAAAACTTTTGTGAGGCTTTTGCTGTATGTCCGCCGTTGAACTAATGGTAACGACTTTTTATTATATATTATTTTTTCATTAAAAGATTTGAATGATAATAAAAAATAAAAAAAACTTTATCCAGAAATCACCAACTTCTCTTTTAACTTCTAGATTTCAAAATATCGCTTTTCTATAATACTTTCAAACTCATATGATTTATGAGTTGGAAAAATTGATAATTTAGTCTCTGTATTTTTATTTTAATACTTATTTGGCTTGTAATATTTTAAAATTTATCAATTACATATTTTAATAATTTTTATTATTTTTATTATTTTTATTCATAAAACACTACCATTTTTATTTTTAAAAAACGTAATTGATAATATTTGAAATGTTAATGACCTAATAAGTAATTCAACAAAATTCTTAGTTCTTCGTGGTGATTCTTTTAAAAGCTACCATTGGTAACATTAAGCCTCCAACTTTCTCATCTTTAGTTAAAACTTCTGTAGCTGCTTTTTACAAAATTCAAGTTGATTGTCACTCGTATATATGTTGTTCAAGTTTTGTCAAAATTTTGTTCACTTTGGGTCCTCCTCTGGATTTTGGCAAGTTCCTTTTGTGTGGTTGAATTCCTAAGGAACATATTCCATTTTTGGTATCTCTTGTGGTTTAAAGCTAATTCAGATGGTCGCCTAGCAGCAAACTTAGTTTTACTGATGGAAGAGAACTATTGAAAGCCGTTTAGTAATTGTTTTAAAAGTTTTGGCTTGTCTTTAGAAATTAAGGACTGCACTGTCTATTATGTTGAAATCATGAAAAGTATTTTGGTGGTTAAAAATGTTTTTTTATTTTTTGACACGGATTGGAGGAATTTGTATTTGAGATCTCTACTAAAGTTAAGGTAATATGCTCTCAGTCTTTTAGCACTAAGCTATTAATACAAATACTTTAAAAGAATAGTTTTGATTTGAATTTAAATAATTTGTGGCTTGATATGTTCATGGTTTTTTTTTTTTTTTACCAATCCTCTCAATAACTTTGTATGGTGTTTGCATAATTTATATTTTTAAATTTCATTGGTAGGTTTATTAAGTAAGTGAATTTAAAAAGTATTTTGGTAAGTTTAATTAAATTACCCTGCCCATTTTATAATTATAGATTCAAAATATTTTCTCAAATTTTCTTATGAACAAGAGAAGTAAACTCAAAAATGATAACTCAGATATCTTGTTAGGTTATCAGTTCTTTTTTTCATTACCTGTTGGGCATTGTCAAAAGTTATTAATCTTATTAGTGTCTATCTTTTTTAGAAAGATGTAAACTGTTACCCAAAAAAGTTCATGTCTAAAATAGAATGTATTTGCGTTGACTCTAAAATAATATCAAAATTTTTTTTTTTTTTCAAATTTTAGACTGGAGTGAAAATTTTCACTCACTGAAATATTCCTTACCTTTATTTAAGTCTTACTTGAACCGCATCTTCTTGGCAACCACTCATCAAACTTTAGTTGATAAACTTCAAATTAAGATTATTACATATTTTAACTTATGTAGTTTAACTATTCAGTGTATCTTGGAAAGTAATGTGTTTTTTAATTTAAGAAAAAAGCAAGAACAACTTTGATTTAGAAAATGCAACAATAAAAAAGGTCTAAACAATATAGTATTGTCTTCTATTTTTCCAAAAAAGAAAAACAAACTTGACTAATCATATGTCAAGAGCGAGAACTAATTATTGAGGACATGCATCCAAAAGTGTAGAATCGAGCTTATAAAAGAATAATGCTCTACATCTTAAATTAATATCTCAATCTTTCTATTTTAAGTGACGTGTTATGTGTCGATGATCAACTATGTGGTAAATATCTATAATTTTTTAAACAATTAATCTTACATTCTTACCATCTAATAAATAAAGAGTAATGCTTAGTTTTTCAAATTATATCTCAAAATTAAAATCTCAAATTAATATGTTAAATAACTATTAAATGATAAAATCTCAAATTAATATGTTAAATAACTATTAAATGATAAAATAATACAGTTTTTAAAAATACTCATTATATCCTTTAATGATTAATTGTCACATCATTTGTAATTTGAGATATTATTTTAAGATTACTCGTAATAAATGACAAATCACTTGATGAAAAAATTTTAAAAACTATTTTAAGATAGGTAACATTAATAATTATAAGAAGTCAAAAAAATAGTACCATAAAAAAGACATACAATATTCTTCCCCAGTCTAATTATACAAAGGTTAGAATGTCATTGTAAATAGTCGCTATATTCATAATTACCACAAGCTTTTTAAAAGTCCATGAAGTCTTCTTACTAAGAAAATCTCTCTCTATATCTTCCAAATTAGGTGAACATACTTTCAATATTTCAAGTGAATCTCAAGGAGATTTAAATTCAATTTTATTTATTGTCAGGTATTGTAACTGCATTGATATCTCAGAATCAAATGGCTTTCATTAGAGATTGTCATATTCATGATTACATTTCAATGGTTTCAAAAGGCATTAATATGCTGGATATGAAATCTTTTGGAAGAAATATTGGAATGAAGTTAGATATAATAAAGGCTTTTGATACCATCAATTAGGATTTTCTTTTACAAGTCCTTTATCATTTTGGTTTCAATTCTACATTTATTAATTGGATCTCTATCATTCTTAAATCTGCTCGATTATCTATTTTGATTAATGGCATCCTTTGGATATTTTTTGTTGCGGTTGGGGTGTAAGGCAAGGTGATCCATTATCTCGTCTCCTTTTTTGTCTAGCTAAAGATACTCTTTCAAAAGGGATTCAAGCTTTAATTAATGTTAAAACAATATCTCATATTTTGTTTTCTAAAAGATGCATTGCCCTATCTCATATATTGTAGGCAAATGATGTCTTTGTATTTTATAGAGGTGATCGGAAATCCCTCACTTCTCTTATGACTTTCATAGATAACTATGCCATAGCCTCAGGCCAAATGGTTAATAAGGAAAAAAAATGGATTTTCTTTCTTGAAAAATCATCTATGCATCAATACTAGGAAATTTTATATGTTCTGGGTTTTTCTTAAGGTAGCCTTCTTTTTATTATTTGGGTATGCCAAATTTTAAAGGCTATTTGCGAGCTCATCATTTACAAATTCTTGCAAATAAGGTTGTTGCGCATCTTGCAGTTTGGAAAGCTAAAATTCTTTCTATAGCAAGTAGAATTGAACTGGTACGTATGGTTTTTCAAAGTACCATATTGCATAGTTTTAAAGTCTACCTTTGGCCAGTTTCTCTTTTGAAAAAGATTACATGGATATGCTCAAAATTTTATTATTTTTTGTGATCATCTTAATCAAAAAATAGTTTTTGTCTCCTAAAATCGTCTATGCTTGCCTAAAAAATATGGAGAAGTGGGGCTTCGACGACTAGATATTTTGAATAAAGCTTGCCTTCTCAAATTCCTTTGGGATATTCATAATTCATCCACTTTTTGCTCAAACATCCTTAAGGGATGGTATGACTTCAATAACAAAAATAAGTCCTATTTATGCTCTTCTATTGGACCGATTTCAAGGCTATACTGTCTTATTTTCACAAAGGGACTAGGTGGATAATTGGTAATGGCTCTTCTATTAATTTTTGATTTGATAATTAGCTTGACAAACCTATTCTTTATCGAGAGTTGCAAGGCTCTTTAAACCTTCAATGTAAGGTAAGTGATATTATTCATAAGAGGCAATGGAATATTCCATACTCTTTTTATGTGGCTTTTCCCCACCTGAAAGATCAAGTTGTCGACATTATTTTACCTTCTAATTATATGAAAGATAAATTTATTTGAACTTCTGCTCAGGATGGATCTTTGTCATTAAATGAGACATTACTAAAAAAATGGACTTTACTGACATCATGCTACTGACACTTTTCTAAATGGTGTCAGTGAAATAAAGTGTCAGTGAATTACTACTGATACTACGATATCAATGAAATGAAGTATAAGTGAATTGTTGATACCATGATATTAGCAAATATAGTGTTAGTAAATTAGTGATCCCTCGGTATCATAAAGTTTTTTATTTTAAAAATATAATTATTAAAATAAATTTAAAATGTAAAAAATTAATATAACGCCCTTATAACAAAAAAAAAACAATGACTTACCAAAACAAAACCCTAACATCATCTTCTTGTTTCTCATATTTGTACCGGTTAGTTGCTTGTTAGGCTTTTTTTTCCTTTAGCTGTCATGAATAATATTAGAGCTAGTAATTCAACGGGAATTAGCGGCGGCTAATGTGGCATCAACATAACAAACCCTAGCATTCAGTCGAATCGACCTCAGCAACAATACATGCAAAAGAATTTAGTCCAGAACCACCAATAATTCCACCAGCCTAGTAGCGTGTTAGGGTTAATGGTTTTTTTTTTAAAGTTAATTTGAGTTGTTTTTTCTTCTTCTTTTTGTTTAATTTTTTTTACTTTTGAAAGTTTGATTTGGAGTTTGTGAATTTTATTTTAATTGAATGTCGTCTCCTCGTACTCCCGCCAACTTTGACTTAGGATCTACTCATCTAAGCCAGTCGTAGCTTCGATGTTCGCGAATCCAAACATAAAAGAAAGGATTTTAATTTTGGATCGATCTTTTTTTGTTATAGAAAATATTGATGTGGTGAAATTAGGAATTAGTTGACAAAGATTTCTTTTTAGGTAAAGTTTTGGCTACTCATTTTCTGTCATCTAGTGATTCTTCTAAAGCTTCTTTTATATCTAGGCTGCTAAGTCTCATCTGGTAAGCTTTTCCCTTTTCTTTTTCTAAACAAAGAAAAGGGAAATTGTAAGTTGTAACTTTGCTGAGCATGTTTTCAAATTTCATATTTTTGTTTTCGTGATTAAATTTTTTGCAAGATGAGGCTACTTTGTATGAGAAGGTAATTTTTCATGTTGTCCGTTGTTTGATATCTGAGGACAAAGATGATGATGTGGCTGCTAAGTTACAGTCGAAGGTGGGAAATTGTTTATTAAATTTCTTGTTGAGATTTAACATTTTTTTTCAAAATCATTAGTCATCCTTCCTCTTAATTTTTTGTTGTGAGATAAATTTCATGGTATTTATCTATTCTTGAGTAATTACAAACTATGGTGTTTTCATTATTCCTTAGAATATTCATTTAAACAATATCTATGTACCGTCTAACAAATACCAAATTTTGTAATGTTTTCAGAGGTAAAATGTATTATGCCTGTTTATGAACAAATGTGACCAATATATTCAAATTCATACAGGGCATAAATGACTAGTGATTTTATTAGTTTCACCGCTATGCTTCAATTTTAGGTTCTATATATGTCTTATTCATATGAACTAAATCCTGAATGTTAACAGAACCATTTCTGTTTAAATTGTTTGTTGCTTCGGTTTTGTTATTAGTGTTTATGCAAGATTTGTTAATTGGTTATGACTTTTGACTCTTTTTGCAGCTTCTGAAAATATTTCCTAGAGATCTGGCTTCTCTAAAAAGGGTAAGTACTCTGCTTCTACTTAGGTCACCCCGATCCATATTTAGATCTTATTTAACAAGCTCCGTGCTATTCAGTTAATGAATTCTGCTTGTGTTTCTTTAAATGAAGAGAAAAAATCAAATTTTTTTATTAATTATTTTGCTAGCTTCTTGAATGTTTACTTGTGATATCATTGATTAAAGGAATAAGAATTCTAAAATTTGAATTACATATTAAGAAGACACATACTCAACTTCAGTTAGGGATGAATTTTGCTAGAAAGTACTAGTTAACCTAAATTATGTAGTGTTATGTTCTGCTTCTAATTAACCTCTTTAGTGACTTTATACTAGTAGTGTATTCTGCCTTGGATTTATAGCCCTTATTAGAGGTCTTGATGACCTTCGAAATGTCTGGTGTATATAATGATTTGTTACTTTTTTACTTCAATACATCAAAATCTCTATTATCTTGTTGATGGAAATGAATTTTGATTTGGATTGTTAAGGATCGTTAACTGCAAAATCATTTTGATAACTCAATTAGAGTTTTACGTTGAATTATGCTCATTGCACCAACCTAAGAGGGGCTTGGAATTTTTTAAAATATGGTGATAGAGTATTGATTTTTGCCTCTTTGTCCTTGATGACAACATATACCTTTTCAGTTTCATGTCATTTTCCACAACACAGTTGCAATATGTTAATATATACTCTCATTCCCATTTGATCTGCTTTCTTATAAAGGCATGTAATCATGTTTCTACTTTAAACTGTGTAACTGTTATTTACTTTTGTGCATGTGATGAATTAATAATTTGTCAGTATATTGGTGACATCTACCAAGATGAGTATCTTGTCAGTATATTAAATCAATTGGTAGCTTAGTAATTTTTCTCAACTTCAATGCTCACTTCGTATGAATAATCTGCACTTTTTTATTAGAATATTCTCTTTTCAGCTTCCACTCAATCCCATGTTTTATGGCAAAAAATGATTGTGTCTGAAGTTCAAAAGCATACTAAAGTTTTGTGCAAGTAGACACAGATAGAGATGGAAAAATTGCTGGTGAACAAGCAAGCAACCTATTCTTAAATTTGAGGATCCCAGGAGGTAGTCCTTGAGATTTTTTAATTTTTTCTTCCACTAGTTTGATTCTATTGGGTCAACATATTCTCATTGACTGTCAAACTCTTAAATGCATTATGATTAGCTATTTTTTATGGTTATCCTATATTATGAATGTAAAAATAAAATTTGGAGGAATGTCTTTTTGGTTGTTTTGCTAAAGTATGTAAAAATAATTTTATGGTATTTAAGAATTATGTCTATTAAATCTTATTTTGGCTGAAGAAAAATAATTTATGAAGTTAGTTTAATGTTTGGTCTTTCTTTTTACAATTTGTTGGTGGGTTGGGTGATTGTACCCTTTACGCCCATGCATTTGTGAAATTCAGGACATTTTATGGGTAAAATTTAATGGTAATACTTTTATTGCTTCAAAGTCAGTCATGTTTAAATTTACCTCATACTTTTATACTTTTCTCTCAGTCAACATTTATATTCAAATTCGAATCAGAATGATCAAATCATAATTTGGTAGTTTACGTATTGGAGAACTTAAAAGCAAGAAAAAGCTTTTCTTACTTGTTTGCTTGAGGACATTAAATATTTATATCAAATGATTTTATCTATATGGTGCATTAAATTTCATTGAAACAATGAAAATTTTAAGGTATCTATAGTGGTGAAAATTGTAGACATTTGACTTTCTTATTATAATAGATTCCCTAAAAGTGTGACCAATTGATAACTATATTTCTTATTATTAAAATTCATTGACACAATGAAAATTTTGTTTTGTTAAATTTTGTTATCATTAAATTTTTGTTTGTATCTATTTTTTTATTGTCCTTTGGCTCATGTAATTTGATTGTTTATTTTCAATGTATGGGATTTGGTAAAAAATTTGGTTGACAAATTAAGTTTTATTTTCAATCTCATGCTCTCCCGTTATATTTTCCTTACATATCAAACTAAAAGATCTCATATTTTTGAATTAGATAGTCTTAATTTTTTTCTCTAGATATGACCATTAACTTTTATGAAAGAAAATTTGAGATGCCTTCAGTTATTACGAAAATAACTTAAGGACTTGCTTTCGTTTCATACAAATATGCTACATAATTTCTACTTCATTGAGGAAATGTTATTTTGCTATACAAACTTTATATTAATTAAAATTACTTCATGTTTGTTTACTTTGCTTTTCTTGTTTGATCACAATGTCATTACAGTTAACTATATTAGTTACATTATTCTTATATTATTTTGGCTGTAAGCTATTGAGGTGGCTTTCTTTGATCAAGCATAATGTGCTAAATTTTGAGCTATTTATGTTTTGGTACTGTTATTGCAATATCTTGTAAGTTAAGTATATTGTTCAACTTTTTTAATATACTCATGTATTTCTATTTATTTTGATAGAGGTGATTGTTGATTATTTTGCTCAATGGCCATTAAGTTGTGGGTGAATTGCTATAACTCTTTTAATAGATTGTTGGTATGTATAAGTCTAATGTGGCGGCTATGTCTTTAACTAAACTTCAGGCAACTATGTGGTTAATTAAACTTCAAACACTGTGGTGTTTTTTACTATTGTATATTTTTCAATTAGTTTGGGATGTTTACAATATTTATTAAACAAATTTGAATGTACTTTTGTAATATTTTGATTATAGTGATTGTAAGATGATATTTCATATTACTTAATAATTTAGAATATATTTAAATGTTATGTAATTCAAGTTTAAATATATATTATAAATTTTGGTCCAATAATTATAATTCTAAATTATTAAAAAGCTAATTTAATTAAATTGCCATAAATGAATAATAAATATTATTGACACCATAGTATCAATGATTTTCTAATACCATGATGTCAGTGATTTTTTGATACTATAGTGTTGGTGATTCTCTGATGTCATAGTGTCAAAGATTCACTTATACCTTGCTAACAAGAATTCTTTGATACTATAGTATCAACGATTCACTGATATCATTGTATCAGAGATTTTTAATTCGAGCAACACTGACACTATGAAACAGTGTCAGTAAAACCCTTCACTGACGCTAAGTTAGTGTTAGTGAATGCCATTTTTATAGTAGTGAAAGTTATATTTTCATTCAAAATCAGACCTCTTAATGCAATGTTATCTTCAACACCTTCTACCAACTGATATGGCTTTGAAATCCCATGGTATTTGTATTATATCAGTTTGTTTCTTTTGTTTGAAATATTATGAAATGGTAGATCATTTATTTGATTCATGCTCTTCTTCAAAGGATTTTTGAAGTTGGCTTGCTCATAATTTTTGGACAAACCTTTCAAATGCCACTTCTATTACATATTTATGGTTTACAATTCTTGCTAAGTCTTTCAGCCCACAGTTGTATAACATTTGAATTCTATCTGCAGTATACTTGTTATATTCTATTTTTCAGTGTCAAAATCGATTTCGATTTCATAAATATGATTTTGGATTGTTTGGGATTAAGGTAAATTGCCTAGCTCATGCTAGATTCTTTGCGGATTTATGTCCTGAATATATCTATTATGGCGATGACTGATTAATCTTATAGAGTTTAGGTATAAACCCTAAGATTGGCTTACTTCAAAGATTTCTGTGATTTTTTGGAACTTCCTTCCAAATTGATGGATTTAGGTAAATACATATGAGTTTTCTAAAGGTAATCTGGAAAGGGTAGCTTGTTGAGGAGTTTTTTGCAATGTGAAAGATATTTTTCTTAGTGGCTTTTCCTATCCTTTACAGATTGCGATATCTTTTTATGTTAAAATAATGGGAGCGATTTTAGCTATTAAAATAACCTACACTCATGGTTGGCATAGATTGATTCTTGAGAGTGATTCTTGCTTCTCATTCATCTCTTTTTTAATCCTAAACTAAATCTGCCTTAGAATCTAATTACTAGATGGAAGAACTATCAATGGTGTGTGTCTAATATGCAATTTCGTTTTGTTTATACTTTTAGAGAAAATAATAGTATAACAAATTATTTGCGAATATTTGCTTGAATTATGACCACCATAAAAAAATTTATACTTGTTGCACAAAGATACCAATGGTTACCCCAACTATAGATTTTACTGATCTCTTTTGGATGGTTGTAAGTTTGTTAAACCTATTCGGTTTTCATCTTTATCTTATTTTGACATTATGAGTATTTTAAGGGGTAAGGCTCATTATGTCTCTCCTGATTTGTAATTCTCCTCTTCTTTATTTTTCTTTAAAATTATTTCGCTTGTCGAGACTTACCAAAAAAATATATATCTAAATATTAGTGTTGAGGTGTTTTTGATTTGTACATAGAAACAAATAGTTTTTAAAAAAGAAAATTTAAAACCAAACAACTTGGAGGAAGTTTAATGCAATTAATATTTTGAATCCTAATCCCTTATTCTATCCTTATCATTTTAATAGAAAGACTATTGTCTTCAATAATATCGTTTGGAAGAAATTATATTTTGTAATATTAATAACTTTTATTCACTAAACTATTTTCTCCGTCATTTAAATCTTATAAACTAAGTCATTTCTAAGATGAAATATACAATTTAGTGGATTTCATAATGCGACTATATGTTTCATATAAAAACAATACTAAATGATAAAAGATAAAAAGATGTGTCTAATACTTCAAATAAAATTGTGGTTAGATTATTTTTTTACTTCAAATAATATGAAATATGTATATATATATATATATAGGCACATGCAACTTACTTAACTAAATCATCCCGGTGGTAAAGCAGAAATATTTGTCGAATCAATACATGTGAAAGAGATTAATTAATTAACAGTCAAAATAAACTAATAGCTTCTCCTTTGTGATGACTTTGTTTATAATTAAAATAATACTAAATGGTAAAAGATAAAAATGAAATGTGTAGTACTTCAAATAAAATTTTGTGTTTAAACTAACATGAAAGAGAATTATCAGTTACACTCTTATTGTGTGACATATATGAGAAAAAAAATGATGTTTACGTATTCAATAGAAAGTCAGAATAATATCTAGCAATTCCGTTCTAACAGACTCTCTAATTTAATAAATTTCTTTCTCCTCAAGATGCACTTCTTTTGGAAACCCGAACCTTCAAACCTTGTTCAATGTAAAGAGTGATAGAACGAGTTGGTGTTGGAGCAGGATTATGTTGAGGCACTTGTACATGAAAATTCCAAAGAAGAGCAGCAGCGACCATCTTCATTTGCAGGAAAGTGATGTCTTTACCTAAACAAGTTCTGGGTCCAGCGCTAAAAGTTGTGAACTGATACGATGGTAGGCGGATAATGCTTCCCTGCTCCGAGATCCACCTCTCGGGCTTGAATTCTAAGCAATCTTTGCCCCATATTTCTTCCATTCTTCCCACTGAGTAAAAGCAAAGCAATACCTTTGAATTTTTATTCACATGGTGACCACTTGGAAGCACGTCTTCATCAACTGCCGTTTTATGATTGATTGGCACCGGTGGATATAACCTCAGAGTTTCACACAAGGCTGCATGCAGATATACAAACTTGTTTGCCTTTTCTATACTAAAAATCCTTTGCTCCCTTTTCTTTTCTATCTCCATTTTCTCTTTCATCTCCTCCAGAATTTTATTTTCCACCCATGGGTGTGTAGCAACCAGCAAAAAAAACCATGAAAGCCCCGCGCTTACAGTGTCTCTCCCGGCCACCAACAGATTTGTTGCCACGTCTCTTAGAAATTTGTCGGGGTTTTTGGACGCACCCATTTTCCCATCTTGATCTTTCTCTTGCACTTGGCCTTCTTCTAAGAGAAAAGCTGTTAATAAATCAAATGCCTCCTCCTGCGAATGGTTTTTTCTTGCACTCAATTCTTGGCGCTTCAGTGAGATGCTCTCGTAAAGGAATTTATCATAAACTCCCCACGCTTTGGTGAACTTCTTCTCTTCTCCAATTTGAAGCCATCTTTGCAGCTTCCAAAATCTTTCCGGAGAGATGTCTCGATGAAACACAGCTTCCTCCATCGCATCAAATGCTTTTACGTATGGAACTTCTGGAAATTCAAGTGAAATGCAGTTTGGATCAAACCCTATACCCAAGAGCCAATAAACATCAGATGTTAATCGCTTCAGTATATCTTGCATGTCCACCTCCAGCCCTAGTTCTGACACATGGTTTAAAACTGGGAATAGACCTTTCTCCAATTTTTGCAGCACAACATTTTGTATGTATTGCTCAAATTTTTTATTTTTAAGCATAGAATGTATGGTTCTTCTCTGAGATTTCCATAAATCAAAATCCACGTTGAAAATACCTTCGCCTAGTACGTCGAAAATCTCCTGGACCGGCTTCCCCTTTGGGTAGTTGGCGAAGTTTTTGCTCAAAATGTGCTGAACATTTGTAGGATCGCTGGTGATGATAAAGTCCATGTTGAGAAACCATGGACCTATGAAAACAAAAGTGCCCCCATTTTGTTTGAGAATGTGAGTGGAAAAATCAAGGATATGGGACAAGTTACAAAGAAATCCCGGCACCATCCCAAGGACGGGCCAATTTGTCATGGAAGTGTTTCTTCTTCGACGACAGTGGAAGAGAAGAAGGAAGGAGAGAAAGGCAAGGATTATTTCTGTGTAGCCAAGTACGATTGCCATTTTTGTTTTGTCGAGTTTTCTAGCTATAAGGTTACTCAAGCTATTGTGTTTTGCAAGTGCGACTCTTACCCCAGGCTTTTATAGGCAAGGATATGGAATTTCTTATCCTCAGTTAACATGTTCCCAGCAGTTTCTTATAGTCAGTTGGTCTATCTTTAACTGCTTGATGCAATGTTTTTCTTTAAGCTCGGTTGACACGTACCATGTCTGTTTTCTAGTCAGCGTCAGCTCTTAATGCCTTTTTTTTTAAGTTTTATTTAATGAGGATATTTAAACTTTAAATTCGATATTAGTCGCAAAGTGAAGATACCGGTAACTATATTTATAACCACTAATTCTTAATGACTTTTGATATGCATCTTACGCACTGCTTTCTCACAATTTATTTTGATACCACGTCATGTTACGACTGCATAATAATATCAATGTATTTTTAGATCTTCATAATAGATGTTACACGTGAACAACGTTTTTCATAGATAATGACAACGAGAATCTTAAGAAAACTTAATCAATGAGAAATATTTTGGTCATGTTTAATTTTCTAATTTAGAATTCAGTGGCTTCTACCGTTCTACGTGAACACTCATTCTACATGAATGGTCTATGGCGGCTTTTACTCAAAATTAATAGACATATTCCTTTGAATTTCTGTTGGGTAAAATTTATTCTAAAAATTGTTCAATTATATATTTAAATCTATAATTTAATATTTATAAGATAAAAATCATCAATAATATAAAAAAAGAGTAAAAATAAATTAATCTTAAGCATAAAAAAACATATCATAGAGTATTTTTTTAAAAATAAAATAGTTATTTTTTTGTGCGAGTAGTAACGGATCTATATGATTCCAAGATCAACTCTATACTCGTAGCCACTTTTTTTTATAAACATGACTACCGAAAAATCATACCAAGCCTCTATTGCAGAGTTGCTCAAAACTCAATATAAAAGTATATAGTTTAAAATAATATATACATAATACATTTCTCATTTTTTTTCCCTTCTATACTTACACACATACTACCAAAATCATTTATCTCTCCCTTTTTTTTTTCTTTTCATACACAATTTCATGAAAAATTATCCCTCTTTTTATAGTGGTAGATAGTCTAAATAATAATTTAAGAATTAATAAGAATAATTTAATATATATAATAACTCCATATAATAAAAATACATATATATTATAACTCTCATAATAATAATAATAATAATATAAATATAAATAAATATTTGTAGCTCTCAAATATTTAATATATAACTTTACTATTATAACAATTATATAATAATAATAGTTTATAATATATAATTATATTAATATTTAATAATGTATTAGCCATTTAAAAGGTTTATAAAACTTTTTCTCCAACAATTTCTTAGTCAAGGAGAATCCTAATTGCATGGTTTTATTATTTAAGTTTTTATGTGTTATGCATATAAATTCCAAATTTCACAGCTTAATTTTAAGATAATGCAGAGTTACTATTTCTGTTTTTTTATATGTATATATCCAACTATCAACATTTAGAGGGTATGCTTAAGACTAATCAACATGTTCAAAAATTAATTCAGTATAGGTGCAAAGTAACCATTTTCCAACTAAACAGTCAAAGTTGGACAACGGACTGGGTATGGGGACAGTGTTTGATCGGTGCAAAGGACAGCGTTTTCGGTGCTGCAAAACCTGTAACTTTATCAGGATTAGCCTCTCTGGTTTTGATTCAGCCTAGCTAGCTTTGAACATAAAGTCTTAATGCAAATCACAGCTGACCCATATTTTATTCAATGTTAGGAACTTCCCACCAACCAGTTTTAAAACACAGCTGTATCCAATATGACTTGCCCAATATTCTAACTCTACTATACATTATATATTGATTTATTATATGTCCACTAGAACTGAAGGGAAATTGGCAGCATGACTTATTCTCTGCTAGAAATTGGCAATATCTCTTTAATGGTGGAAACAGTTCCCGAGACCCATTAAGAAATGAGTATGGCACTCCATATTTAACAGTTGACCGAACGGAAAAAGTGGATCAATCTTTATTATTGTTTTGTTTTATTCATCTTCGTTGTTATCGAAAAGGAAAATTTAGTCCATCTTTGGAATAGGCTCACATTGTGAACGCACCCAATTTGATTAACTATTAACATAATAAATATTTTTTTCTTGTTATTGATTCGACCAGATGGAATTTGTCAAAATATCAATAATAGATATTTTTCATACTTCATCCATGAACACTATAGTATGATGAAGACCATCATTAATACTACTTTAACACGTGTGTGATTCTCAAAATTAAATTTTCTATAAAATTAAATTATATTAGGTGGATTAGGGATGTAACAGAGAATTTATTTTAATTAAAATAATTTGTTTTTTTAATATTATTTCACAAGTCTCAATGGTACAAATCGAAATTTATTCATAATAAATGAAAAATACAGATTAGGTGAAGAGACATAACATGATTTATTCATATAAATTATTGTATATAACAAAAGATATAACACGAGAATAACAAATAAATAAATTTGCAAGTAAAGTAAAACATTATTGAAGCTGCGCTATTTCATGTCTTAAAATTTAAAAAATATTTATTATTAATTTTAAATTATTAAAATTTAATTAAATCAACTATTAAACTAAATTCATTTAGAAGGATATATAAATATGAAATAGAGAAGATATAAACAAAAATTTGAGTGCTTGATAGAGCTCTCACACAAAATAACTTAAAGAGAGCAAATTGAAATTATTATGAAGAATTTGTGAATAAATTATAACTAACAAACTTAATGATAATATTCATGTCTTATTGATCGTACTTATTCAATCGAGGGTTATTTTGTACAAAGAAAAAAAAAATTGATTTGTAAACTTTACTAAATAGATGTGCAAGTAAAAGAGGGTGTTGAAAGTATATTTTTAGAATGCAAATAGTTTTATTATTTTGTTATATTGGTATAGAAGTTATAAATTATTAATTAATAATTAAAAAATAAAAAATTAACACTGCTTAATAATTGTTAATCAGACTAGTTACATATCAAATTGGGATATAAATTTTATATCTTAACTTTATATGTAAAGCTTTTAAAAATCATATATATACATATAGTCACTTAAATATTATATAATTATTTTAATAAACAAGTCTTTTCAAAGATATATAAAAGAGGATTGAAATTAAAACTTTTAAATTTTAGACTTATTTAGATAATTTAATGCTTTCAAAAAATTGTGTAACCTTTATTTTCAAAAACTCTCTACTCTAAAACACAAAAACTAATGTGAGCTTTTTCATAAAATAAAAAAAATTAATTTGAGCTTTTTTTAATAGAAAATTATTTTGTTAATTTCAAAAAATTCTTCTTTAATTTACAATCAAACATCTTTAAAACAATTTCCTTAAAATTTTTAATATTAAAAAAACACTTTTAACTCGTGGAAAAACCATATAAAACAAAGGTCTTAATAGTTAATATATCCATCTGAATTCAAAAAAAAAATTAGTTAATATATCCAACTAATTCATCTCCGCCTTGTATTTCAGCAAATCACAACTATCCACAGTCCGCCCTTCATGACTTTCAAAGTCCGGATAGCAGACCTTCATTTTAGAAAAAAAAATAAACACTTTAATCTTCTCAATTCTCCTCCTGACATCACCAACACCACCACACAAAACAATCAAACAAGTTTCTCTCATTCTATCACCAAAAAAGAGTAATAGAAAAAAAAAACAATCGTTTCAGTTTCTGGAAAATAAAATATCCGAAACATTTATTGCAGTAAATGAGTTAAATGCATTTAAAGTACCATTTGAAAAACATTAAAGAACAAGAAAAAAAAAAAGTAGAAACAACGCATGAAGGAGAATGACAGCAAATCAAAACCCAGTCACTAAATTAAGATTAATAGAAAATCAACAGATGATAGTGTGTATATTATTGACGAATAATGTTATGGTTTTAAAATAATATTTTAAATTAAAATATTAAATAATTATTGAGTGATGAAATAATATAAATTATAAAATTATTTTTTATATTATTTAATTATTTAATATATTATTTAAAAAAATTAGAATACTATATTAAAAGTCTAACATTATTCTATTATACAATTAACAATTAAAACACATGCAAAAATATGTATATTTTAATAATTCTTTCTGTCTTACCTAATAATCATTGATAATAATTGTAGATCTTCACAATTTTACACCTACGCCGTAGGGGAGTGACCCCCACCTTGTTTTTATAATAACTCTCGTCGTATTCCTCCCAATACTCTTCCTCAGAAGTAGATTCCGAGGGATCCTCCCCCAAGATACCGTCATCATACAAATCACTTCATACCAAGTAACGGAATATAAATACAAGATAACCACAAATGGCTTTGATCAGATCTGAAAAGGATTTTTAATGCAAATTAAATATGAACAATATATCAATTATGCAAATTAATTAGCCCATACGAATTAATTAAAAGATACTGATTGTCTTTCTGTCCAAAGTAACATCCCTTACTGATAGTGTAGCCAGAAAAATGGATGCTTCCAAGATCAGTTACCGAGAAGGTTACTAGCTCCGAAAATTTTTAAAAGCCCAATTCTCAAAAGCTTAAATATCAAACTATGAGAAAATCTATCGAGAGGTCGCGCAAGGACCCAAAATACCAAGAGCCTCGAACAAATGGAGCAGGCCGCCCAAGCCTCACAAAAGAGCAAGGATCATAAGTAAAGAACCAACTCGGCCACCCAAATCAATTAACAAGAGTAAAATCGACCAGCTCAAGTCCCATCCGAGCTATCCATAACCTTGTGGTTCAATACACAAACCAAGCAAGCCCTAGGCCAGCCAGTACAAAAAAAATAAGAAAGCCGGCACGATAAATATGCTAACTAGCCTTTATATAAGAGTTTTTGAAGACTGCACAGGCCCCACAACGAAAAGATTGAGCAGCACTCAACAACTTAAATAAGGTAAATCTTTGAACAAGTAATCAATATTATTTTAGAGGAAGAATCGTGTTGGAAGACATCCCTTGAATCACACCTAGAGATCAGAAGATTATCCAAAACAATCACCAATCTGGTAAAGACGACACAAAAATTCTAAGAAGACCGATGCTATAAAAAAGAAAGGAAAATGGCTTAAATAGGTTCCATCTTGAATTCATTACTTTGATCTTAAATTTTTGACTTTTTCTCTTAACTTCTCACTCTCAAAACAAACACCTGACTTAAGCATCGTAGAATCTTCATCGGAACCACCCCCGGTGAGGTCTTAACGATATTTTTTCTTATGTTTTTAGGTTTTACAGTAATCACAACAATCGAAAATCTAGCCAACTCGTGACTTCAACCCGAATGGACAAGGCCCAAGATGCTGATTCATGCAATCAAATAAATTCAAAGCTTATTGGCTCAAGAAACTATTTTTTTGGATCAATAATGTTTTGTGTCGTCTGTGAAAATCGAGATAAAAAGCTTTGTCACAAGCCTACCATCATACCACAAATGGCAAAATACTCATCCACCAGTCGAAATCCTCTTGTGGGACAATAGGCAATAAATTTAGATAGGAATAGAAGCTGTAGAACTCATCCAACAAACCCAAAAAACAGACTGAAAAATTCTTTATCGAGAAAATTCAGAAGGAGTTATAGACATTATGACAGGACCCGACCTGAGACCCTCTACTATAAATCCCAGAGGCCCTACCGGGCACCTCGATGGAAGTTCCTCCGAACTTAACTGGGTATGTTGAGAAATTTCACGAGGCGAACCCCTTTTTTATTTCTTGTTACTACTAAGAAGGTCTAGTAACATACACGAAAACGACATCTTAATTTTAAAAACAAACGGACAGAGTTTCTCCTGTTTTTCAGAAAATCCATATAAAACCTGCAAAGAAATTTCACTTCTATTTTCAATACATCTCAATTCTACCAATTCGGACCTCCAGTCCTTTCCAAATCAAATCCAACACAACTCAATTATTCATTTGAATCACAAATAAGCGTCATCATAGAAGTAAAAAGAATGATCATCATAAAATTGAAATCTCTTCTTCTCGGTTCAACACATACATCCAAATATACATGCCTACCACTATTATGCATAAAGTAAAGGGTGCTATTTAGCACATTTACATGTACAAAAATGATCTTCGGATTCGACCCACTACTCGGCAATAGGAGAATCAGCAGCTTGCGTACCGAGACCTGCACCTGGAAAAGGGGTTTAGAAAACATAAAATACGAAACGGGTGAGCTAAAGGAGCTCAGTGAGTGCAAATAAAATTTTAAATAAAATAACATCATGTATAGATAGCAAATTCTAAAGTTCATGCAGAAATCATGCTTCTAAAACTAATGTAAAACTGTAAAACGGTTTCTAACATCATATGTTATTGAAATCTTACCGAGCAGGTTTTATCTACATCTTTGAAAAACTATATTCAAAATCTATATAACATAATAACTGCTGTGTGCATATAATTGCATAAATGCTATCGATAAATCAAAAACTAGTAAAATCCTCGCTCGGCCATTTTCTTTCTAAACTGTACCAATGGTAACCCTAAAACTCTATACCCACGCAGCAACTCAACTAGCACCGCATACGTGAGTAGGTCACGGGGCACCTCAACTAGCAGCACCCACAGTGACATCTCAAGACATCTCACTGGCTATGCAGCGGAATCCTACATCGCATACATATAGCGAGACAATACCCTGTACACATAGAGCGACTCACATGACTCGACATCCCAACTTCTCGGAGTTAGTGACACACCCCCAAGACCTGCCCATGTATACGGGATATACCGGCCGGGTCTAATACAATCACCACCACTATAATCTAAGGGTACCAATGGCCTTAAAAACGAATGCAAAAATTTTAAAACTGTTTCTCAATTCGAACATGTAAAGGCATGTCTATGAATATGTATCAAGATTATAAATCATGATTATGTATCGAAAGCTCATAAAACATGCATATTCATTATGCGAAAACATAATAAACGCAAAGTAAAAAAAATGGCAGATTTCCACTCACAATAGCTCCGCGCTCAATTTTGCTCCCGATTTCTGCTCCCGTTAACGCTCTCGATTATCTTCACGTACACGCCACAAATGACATTTAGAACTAAATCGAATGCTAGAATCTCATTTAACTACTAAACACCCTAATCGGCATATAAAGCCCGAATGCATACTACTTCCCGATTTTAGTTACGGAGCCATAATCGAAACTAACTCACCATCCGGCGCCATGAAAATTATTGAACACCTTATAACTTGGTTGGACATAATTGCCCTTCACCTTTCCAACATGGACAATTATGTCCCATTTTCTTCATTTTTGATTTTTCCATCAACCATATACATTCAATTTACAATATACACCATTTACACACAACAATTCAATCAAAACACCACTCAATTCCTAACTTCCTTAAAGTGGCAGAATTTTACCCTAGGTTCCAACACATTCCTTTTCTCAATTTCTTGTTCCAATTACAACAAAATCATGCCAATTTCATTCTAAAGCCCTAATTACAACCAATTGAAATCTCTACAACAAAATCACCAAAAACCCTAATTCTCACCTTGCCAATTTCTTCAAATTGATGACTCCTTCAAGCTCCACACTAGAATTCAACTCAATCTAAGCCAAGAATACACATAAGAACATCAATTAAAGCATTCTTGAAATCTCACTTATCAAACTCATAAAAGATGCTTTTCTTACCTCTTTTTCTTGAATTTCCACTAATAGAGACTTCAATTGAGCTTAGGGATTGGTTTGTAACCTTAATTTAGCTTGATTACACATGAAAAATTATGAAAAAAAACTTGAATAGTCACTGTAGCAGCCTCCCTTTCCAAGCTTGAATTTTCTCTCTTTTGTTCTAAGTGTTTGCTTTTGATCATCTTCAAAATTCTACACACTTCCAACCTATTTATAGTCCTCCCTCTATTTACCATTTTGCCCTTCAACTTTCTCAAAATTACTAATTTTCCATTAGTTGAAAACTAATTATGTAATTAGTTCATTTGTAACTATCTAGTTGGAATAGTCCAAAGAACTAACTAGAACTTCCAACTTGGCAATCCATGAGATTTCTTCTAATTGGTCCATTCTCTAATATATGGATTATGTTTCTCAACAAAGGCTTGTTCCATTCATAACCCTTAAATGAAAATTCATGTAGTAAATTAGAATTTTCTTTTCCAAGCCAATAGAGAAAAATTCTAAAAATATTCAGGGTCGTCCGGCGCACCGATCAAGTGTGAAATTACCAAATTAGGTCTGATAGCTCTCACGTACACTATAAAGAAAATATTTCTAATAGGGTTAAAATCGAGTAACTCTACGGTGTCTTATTTGCTCTATACCGAAATCTAGGCGCCAATACTACTAATAGGGATTGGATATTACACATTAAGGGAGAAAAGAGAAGAAGTAAGACAATTAATGGTTAAGTTGAACAAAAATAAGGAAAGAGAATGAGGAGAAGCGAGAAACAATAACATGGGAAACCTTCAAGCCATAGAAGTTCAGATTCAAAATCGATTTGATCGGATGGAAAGGTTAGAAACCCCACATAACCCAACTATGGTAGTAAGACGTAGCCAAGTGCATTTTAACTGAGAGATGTCATGAGTTAAAGACTCTGACTAGGTTCTGGGGAATGAGCGGCATTCTAAATAACCCAATATCAAGCCGCCACTAGAAGACAAAGTCTAGAGCTTGGAGGAAAGGTTGAAGAACCTCCTAGAAGAAAAAGAAAAGAAAGAATAACCTACCCTAAAGAAAATTGAAAGGGTGAGAAAGTCCCCATTAATTGATAAATTAAAAGATATAGAGCTTCTAAGAGGATTCAGGCTATCGAACCTTGTTTACGCTCAAAATATAGCGCGGCTATCGCAGTATAGATTGAGGTGTCGATCCCACGAGGAAGCTCTTGGCAAAATAGGTTAGTGAAGTAAAATATTAAAGCAGTAGCAAAGGGTTAATTGATTTAAACGGATGAGATAGAATTGTCTATGAATTGAGGAAAATGTCTTATGATGATTTAAGCAAGGCTTTGAAAATCACAATTATGCTTTATAAATCTACTCTATACTTTGATTCGATATTTATAACTCAACTGAAAGTTTCACATCCCAAACAATCAATCGGAAGGTATGTAATATATAGCACATTTGATAACACATGTATTTGATTTAGTTAAACTCTTTGCAAGCATTAACACACATCATGTTATTTATACAAGTTATCTAAGATCGACAATATATCATTTTGACAATATTGCAGTAAAAGATTAACTTGAATATCAAACATTTATTGCCCTTACATGTTATCCAAGATCGACAATATATCAAATTGACAATACTGCAGTAAAAGATTAACATATAAAACAATATAACCAGTAACAATTATAAATCAACATGAATCACATAAGAAAAGCATGACTGAACATATATGAGACATGAGAATTATAACCTCTGGATTATAGAAAATAAAATAGATAAGAGTTTAATCAAAACCAAACTTACAACATTTATAGCTATTGACACCGAATCAAAGCATGGAAGTAGATTTACTACACATAAAAGTTCATCTCTTAGCCTTGCTAGGAACTCTAGCCTAAATTACAATACATGTTAATGAGAATAAAAGAAGAGAGAAATTATCTATTGAAAATGTCCTAAGGGTCTCCTTATATAGGCAATGAATGGACATATGTCATGGATGACATCAATCTTCAATAATTTTAAGCCAATAACTCGTGTATCCACTTGCAGCACATTTTTGATAATGTAAATGATCAATTCAGCTTCTGCAGCCGACATGAAAGTTGTAGAATTTTGACTCTTCTTTCCATAGGCACTGATTTCATGCAAATTGGATGAGTATCCAATGCGATATGAGCAAAATTCCAAAGATACATCAGAATTCGGCCAACAACCATTTTACCCACTTGCAATGCGATTTGGTCTATGATAACGGCTGATTTGGACTTTACCATAAACATACTAGTTGTTGATAGTAAAGTCAGCAATTCACAGCTTCAAGAATTATACCAATTGAGTACGTATTTTGTGAGATATGGTCCAAATACGTGAATTGGGTCAAGCTGGGTATGAGTTATAGTCCAATTCAGTTGTATCTCAATTTTTGGCCCATAACATGTTGGATTTGGCTTTTCCACTATTCTTCAAATTTGTGTAAGATTGAGTCATGTTGCACCAGGTTTAAGAATTTATTCATTTCGATTTCTACATTGAGAGTTATGTCCAGTTTACCTAAACCTGTTCAAATAACATTCATCAATCACAATTTAAGGAGAACACTTTATTTCAAGCTAAAAATACAGAAAACACTAAAATTAGTGACATTAAATGGTGATTGAATCTCTTAACAACATGCATTTTCATGTGTTCATCACAGCCCCCAACCAGCTTATTGCTAGTCTCTAGCAATTCAAGCGTAAATAGAATATGCAAAACTACCTAAGCATTTCAATCAAAACGTTAGTTCGAGATCACTGTTGCTATCATGGTTTTTTCAATTACAACTTCCGTAATTTGTGTGTGTGTGAACTAAGCCATAACCATCTAACCACAAACCACAATAGATATAGCCTTGAGAATTTCTCCAAGTAAAAGCCTCAACTCCATATCCTCACAGGTGTATGACTGTTTAAAAGGTTAAGACTTCTCTTATGGAGTTGGAAAACAGTTAAGCACTCAAGAAAAAGTCAATTTTAAGGATAGACATATAAACTAACCTTGATCCGAAGATAGGAAAATTATTTGTTTAAAAATCAATTATTCATATCATACGCCAACTTTAGAACTTTAATTGGCTTGTGAGAATAATACAATTATAACTTGGTGAGAAAACTGTTTTACAAGGTATTTGTCTTCTAAAATTGAATGAAGACTTTATTAAACTGAATTGCTTCTTTTTTTTTTCTTGTTTTTGGTACTTTTGTGTGTTTTTTTTTTTTTGAAGAATACAAGGAAGCATTATAAAGGTTTCTCACCAAATTATATTATGCACAAATGTAACCAACTTATCCCTTAATTCAAATAATATCATTCTAAATAAAAATTAACCAATTCAAAGGATCAATGAAGGTTCATAAGCTGTTTTCTCAACCTTTCCACTTACTCACAAAAGATATGCGAGATTAGAAAAATATATACTTAAACATGGGAATTCTCTTGGCTATATAAATTGAATCATCCATCTTACCACAAGGCTTAGCATTGTGCTCAAAAATATTTTGGAAGTCATTCTTTAGTAACCTAGATAGAAACAGTGACTCAACCTAAACAATTCTGAAATCATACTTAGGCAGAAAAGCAAATTCCTTTATACAAGAATTACCAAGACTACAAGCAGTAAACGACAATGCATGAAATATAAAACAAAATAACAAAAAGTTAGTTAAAATGCATTTCAAAAGTTAGTACTAAAACTCCTTACTCTGCCATTCTAATTTGACCTAAAATGCGTCTCAAGAGTTCAAGAATGAACTCTTTACTCTGCCATTTTAATCAAATGTCGGACCACAAATTTTTTTTTTTTTTTTGCAAAATGCAACGTATGTCTACTATCCTCCCCCCAAACCAGATGAAACATTGTCCTCAATGTTTAAATAGAAAGAGATAAAGTATAGGAGACATTACCTGAAACGCCAGTTATTTGAAAGAAACAAACCTGAGAGACACTTAAGCAAATATAAACTAAAATGATGGTACTGATAAATAAATAAATAAAAAGAAAAATTTACAAACGGAGTGTCAGATCCAATTTTCGCTTGTTAAAGCCCACTGACCAATCGATCCGAGTTATTGCTGGGTCAGGTTCGTAGGTAACTGCCTGTAATTTGTTAATCAATTCATCCGCCTCAGTAGCAGAAACCAGGATCTGTCGCGCCGAATGTGAAATAAAATTCTGTTCCACAGCTTGATCAAGAAAACAAAGTAAGCAATCAAAATAGTTATTAACATTCAACAAACCTATGGGTTTTCGGTGGATATTCAGTTGGGCCCAAGAGACAATTTGAAAAATTTCTTCCAAGGTACCAAAACCACCTGGTAAAGCAATAAAAGCGTCTGCATTGCAAAGCATTCTGGCTATACGTTCATGCATGGATGAGACTTGTAATTCTTCCCCTATTGTTTTCCCGGTCAGGTTTCCCACGGCCAAAGCTGTAGGAATAATACCTAAAACTTGACTTCCTCCTAAATGTGCAGCTGTTGACACACACCCCATTAGCCCAAGGCTACCTCCTCCATAAATCAAATGAATTTTTCTTGCAGCTAATGTTTTTCCTAGATTGTTTGCTGCTTCTACGAACACTTTACTCTCCCTAGAACTAGATCCACAAAATACACATATATTTCGAAATTGTCGAACTTGGGTTTCCTCCATATCTACTCTCACCTTTATCTCAATATATGAAAATGAAGAAACGGAGGTGCTGTATTTATAGAGTGCCAAATGATAACAATGATTATGGTAACCCGACAGTTTGTCAAAAGAGAGTTAAAAATAAAATACAAAAATTTAAACATAATGACCCACATGCATTATTGAACAAAAAGATTTGAATTTAAGACATCTACATGAGTAGCCCTACTATTCATAAAATAAAGTTTGAAATTAAAACACATGTATTTACAAGTAGTTGTGATTGTGGCTCACATCTTCCTCTGGTTTTACGTCCAGTAACGGCTTAAACGCCCTCTATGGGTCGGGGATAGGCTTCCCATCCAATTTTCTTATAAATTGGCAAACAGGGTCTTTTAGAGTCAGATTCCCGAGACTATACCGTTGATGTTCATTTTTGAATTTGTTCCATAAATTGAGAAGTTCACATTGCACGAGCCTACAGGGATGCGTCTCAAGAGTCAATAGGATATCATCCAAAGACTCCTTACTCAGTCCATCCTTAATGAACTGAATTTTGTCTTCTCGATTTCTAGATACGAATCCTAAAGAACGACAACTCCGATTACAATTCCATCGAGCACATTTATGACAGACTTGTAACCTTTTTGCTCGTCGCTTTTTGGCATAAGAGCTTCTTCCAAGACCAGGCATATGAGAAACAAAATTATTTTCAAACTCACCAGACAACCGAACCTTGGCTTCAATTAACCAACGAAGGTCCACAGGGATATTACCCAACATCAATAGCCTTAGTCTTTCACACCGTGCTTTGTAAATCTTAAGTAGAGCATTTTGAGGAAATGAAGGAAAACGTTTTTTAAGGTTGGCAAGAATGCGATCCATTTTGAAAGAAAGAAAAGAGATGAATGCACAGTTTGAGGGACAGTTTTTAGAGAACTGAGAAACCGACTTTAATAGTCACGGAGTTCCGTATCCGCCACTTGACCGGGAAATAAAATTACACTGAAGAAAAAATAAAAAGAAGAAAATAAAGTAAAATAAAATGTGCAAGAAAATAAAAGCAAAAATAGAAAGTCAAAAGATAAAATATAGACAAAATATAAGATATGGTACAGATAGATTGAACCTGATCAATCACAATAGACAGGATCCACAAGAGGGATCTCGCCTAGGTACATAAAGTCATTTACCTTTTCCACGTAGCTTTTTAGCCGCTGTCCATTCACTTTGAAAGTCCGTCCATCAGTGGGGTCTTCTATTTCAACAGGACCATTAGGAAAAACATGTTTTACCATAAATGGACCAGTCCATCGAGATCTCAACTTTTCAGGGTGTAAATGCAATCGAGAATCATAAAGATAGACCCGTTGATTTGGCTCAATGTGTTTCCTTGAGATCTGCTTATCATGAGCTACTTTCATTTTAACTTTGAAAATTCTGGAGTTGTCATATGCATCATTTCGTAGCTCTTCTATTTCTGACAATTGTAACTTCCTCTGGAGACTTGATCCATTCAAATCAAAGTTAAGTGCTTTGACAGCCCAATAAGCTTTATGAGGTTTTCTAGAACTGAAATGTGTTCCTTGGTCACCAATGATGACACGTGGTGTCTCGCGTTTTGATGATTTTGGCTTCTCCCTCTCACATGGCAACTTTTCAATGCCTGGTTTCCAAAATCGAATCCCTTTATCCTGTTCTTGAATTTCTGTATTTTTCCCAACCGGTCGAAGAGCTTGAGGAAAAGGTACTGGGATTGAAAACTTACTTTCGGGCTCTTTTTCCATTGTGGCTTTTTTTTCAAGGGGGGAGTCTTTACTACTCATAGATGTGTTAATTTCAGGAGTAGGCTCACTTACAATCTTACCACTTCGAGTAGTAATGGCATTGACTTCTTTGAGATTTTGAACATCAGAAGTAGAAGCTTGTGCCATGAATTGTCCTTTCGGATTAGATTGAGGTTGAGATGGAAACTTACCTCGCTCTTGTACAGTTAAGGCACTGGTCAATTTTGTGATTTGACTCTTGATTTCTTTGTTTTCGTCCACCACCTGTGCAAGAATTGTTTCAAATTTTTGATTAGTCTTATTTTGTGCCTCCATAAATGCTTGTAATGTATCCTCTAAAGAACTCCTAGTTGGTCGTGCATTATATTGAGGTGCAACATAAGACTTGGGTGCTTGTTGTTCTTGTTTCCATTGGTTGTTGGCTTGTTGGTCAGATTTCCAACTGAAATTTGGGTGGTTTCTCCAACTAGGATTATATGTTTCAGAGTAGGGTGAATAAGGCTTCTTGTACATCCCTAGGGCATTACATTGTTCCTCATATATCCCTCTCATCTCACTATACGTGGGACAATCCTGAGCTAAGTGTTCCGCTCCTCCACAGACAAAACAGACATCGTGTGACTCAACTCTAGCAACCGTGTAGGTGACCCTTCTATCTTTGGATTTTAAGGCCTCTAACTCCCTAGTTAAGACCTCTAATTGGGCTTTGAGGTTATCCTCTTCCCTAAGATGGAAAACTCCATTGGGTCGTGACCTATTTGTGCTTTCAGCAATGCTAGGTCCAGTCCATGTATGGGCTTTTTCGGCTAAGTCATTAAGGAATTCTATGGCTTCCTCAAGATCTTTGTGAAGGAACTCCCCATTACACATCATCTCAACAAATTGGCGCTCTCTATTCGTGAGCCCCTCATAGAAATAACTAACCAAGCGCCAATTTTCATACCCATGGTGAGGGCACAAATTTAGCAACTCTTTAAACCTTTCCCATGCTTGATATAAGGTTTCACTGTCTTTTTAGGAGAATGAGGAAATTTGTCTTTTCAGGCCATTAGTTTTGTATTGTGGGAAGTATTTATTAAAAAATGCTTGGGTCATTTCTGCCCAAGTTCCTATAGACCTCGGCCTCAAAGAGTATAGCCAACTCTTTGCTTTGTCTTTCAAAGAAAAAGGGAAAAATTTAAGCCTAACAGTGTCTATGGCTTCAGGTTGGCTATGGAAGGTGGCAATTACCTCTTCAAATTCCCTAACATGTACATAAGGATTTTCACTATCTAGACCATGAAAAGTAGGAAGAAGTTGTATCATTCCAGGTTTAAAATCCGAATTTGGTGTGTTAGGTGGAAATATAATGCATGATGGTGTGGCTGTGCGAGTAGGATGCAAGTAATCTTTTAGAGTTCTAACGGGGTTTTCTTCGTGTTGGCTCATTGTGTTAGAATTACAAGATGAACTAGAAGGTGAATTCTCTTCACTTACAAATTGTGGGAGTGGTTCTAGTTCTAGTTCTAGTTCTCTCACAAATCTTCCCCGTTTGTCTCTAGGTCGATGCATACATCCTAATTTTTTTTTTTTTTAGGAAAGAAATGCTTAAGGAAAATTAAGAAGTGGAATAAACACAACAAGAAATAGAAATAAGTTAGGTGGTAAGACCAACCATGAAATATAAATACAATAACTAAACAAAAGACTATAAAATACGAAAAAGTACAATAAATAAATAATAAAAAGAAAATACAATAAGTAAATAAATAAAAGGTTAGGCGGTAGAACCGACCATAAAAAGAAAATACAACATATTAACTAAAGAAAATAAATTGCAATAAATACGTAAAAGAAAATGAAAATAAAGTACAATAAAAAAAAGTGCAATAAATAAATAAAGTACAATAATAAATAAATAAACTAAGTTAGGCGGTAGAACCAGCCACAAAATAAAAAGAAAATACAACAAATTAACTAAAGAAATAAAGTACAATAAATAAATAAAAGAAAGTGAACGAAGTTAGGCGGTAAAACCAGCCATTAAAAAAAAAGTGCAATAAATAAACTAAAGAAAATAAAGTGCGATAAATAGATAAAAGAAAATAAACTAATTAGGCGGTAAAACCAGCCATTAAGATAATATAAAATATAACAAATTAACTAAAGAAAACAAAATAAATTAGGTGGTAGAACCAACCATGAATAATAAATAAATTACAACAAAGGAAATAAAACTAAGATTTTACAAAGAAAAAAAAATGTACAAAGTTACCACTTTAGTATTTATAATCGCAACCGACTTTCGCTTAGTGTGCCTCCCCGGCAACGGCGCCAAATTTTTGTTTACGCTCAAAATATAACGCGGCTATCGCAGTATAGATTGAGGTGTCGATCCCACGAGGAAGCTCTTGGCAAAATAGGTTAGCGAAGTAAAATATTAAAGCAGTAGCAAAGGGTTAATTGATTTAAACGGATGAGATAGAATTGTCTATGAATTGAGGAAAATGTCTTATGATGATTTAAGCAAGGCTTTGAGAATCACAATTATGCTTTATAAATCTACTCTATACTTTGATTCGATATTTATAACTTAACTGAAAGTTTCACATCCCAAACAATCAATCGAAAGGTATGTAATATATAGCACATTTGATAACACATGTATTTGATTTAGTTAAACTCTTTGCAAGCATTAACACACATCATGTTATTTATACAAGTTATCTAAGATCGATAATATATCATTTTGACAATATTGCAGTAAAAGATTAACTTGAATATCAAACATTTATTGCCCTTACATGTTATCCAAGATCGACAATATATCAAATTGACAATACTGCAGTAAAAGATTAACATATAAAACAATATAACCAGTAACAATTATAAATCAACATGAATCACATAAGAAAAGCATGACTGAACATATATGAGACATGAGAATTATAACCTCTGGATTATAGAAAATAAAATAGATAAGAGTTTAATCAAAACCAAACTTACAACATTTATAGCTCTTGACACCGAATCAAAGCATGGAAGTAGATTTACTACACATAAAAGTTCATCTCTTAGCCTTGCTAGGAACTCTAGCCTAAATTACAATACATGTTAATGAGAATAAAAGAAGAGAGAAATTATCTATTGAAAACGTCCTAAGGGTCTCCTTATATAGGCAATGAATGGACATATGTCATGAATGACATCAATCTTCAATAATTTTAAGCCAATAACTCGTGTATCCACTTGCAGCACATTTTTGATAATGTAAATGATCAATTTAGCTTCTACAGCCGACATGAAAGTTGTAGAATTTTGACTCTTCTTTCCATAGGCACTGATTTTATGCAAATTGGATGAGTATCCAATGCGATATGAGCAAAATTCCAAAGATACATCAGAATTCGGCCAACAACCATTTTACCCACTTGCAATGCGATTTGGTATATGATAACGGCTGATTTGGACTTTACCATAAACATACTAGTTGTTGATAGTAAAGTCAGCAATTCACATCTTCAAGAATTATACCAATTGAGTACGTATTTTGTGAGATACGGTCCAAATACGTGAATTGGGTCAAGCTGGGTAAGAGTTGTAGTCCGATTCAGTTGTATCTCAATTTTTGGCCCATAACATGTTGGATTTGGCTTTTCCACTATTCTTTAAATTTGTGTAAGATTGAGTCATGTTGCACCAGGTTTAAGAATTTCTTCATTTCGATTTCTACATTGAGAGTTATGTCCAGTTTACCTAAACCTGTCCAAATAACATTCATCAATCACAATTTAAGGAGAACACTTTATTTCAAGCTAAAAATACAGAAAACACTAAAATTAGTGACATTAAATGGTGATTGAATCTCTTAACAACATGCATTTTCATGTGTTCATCAAACCTCCTAATCTATAGGGGAGTTACTGACCCCAATCATTATGTAGATATAATAACTGATCTGCATTCCATTACATGGCTTAGGCAAGATTAGATGTTGTTAAGGTTGTGCCTATGTGCCATCCCATTTTTGTATGAATATTTAATATCTATACAAAGTACATTTTGTTATATCGCTAATTACTTTTTAATTATATGGTTTCATGCTTGTTATGCTACAAACTTTATTATATTTGAAGGAGTTCAGATTCGGTCTAAAGGAATTTAGATCGATGCTAAGAGTTAGCAAATATTCCAAGAGTTGGAACATTGTTTGTAATAGGATAAAGACCTCAGCATATGCCAATAATGATATAGTTGCAAGAGTTGCAAGAGTTGCAAGAGTTGCAAGAGTTGCAAGAGTTGCAAGAGTTGCAATGGGTTGCTAGGATATGTCATTATATAAGTATATTCTCAAATACGTAGTTCTTGATCTATTTTTATTAATGCATGTTAGTTAATAGATTCTATTAATTATATAGATCAGTGTATGTCTATATCTGTAGAATACAGTTAGTTGTTCCTAGCTGACTAAGATCTTAGAGATTGTATAGGCATATGGGTATTCAATTAGGACTGAGTACTGAACAGACTCATGAGATCCCCAATAGACATCCTATATTGTTGTCAATGGAAGGTCCTCTCTAGTTGAGTAGTATACGTGGTCCTCTAACCTGATCACCAAAATGGGCTTGTGAATGATCACCATGCTTTGGTTTCACACATGTTAGAGACCTTTCATGATCTGACCGTTGGGTGTCGCTAGATATGGTTCGATACTCATAGAGTTTGATACGTGCAGATATAGGATCCATCGGCTCTCATAAGGAGTGATATATCTAGATGCTCTAATATAGTATCTCAAGAAAGTCTTATAGCCATAAGCAGTTAACCTGGAAAGGTGTTTCCATGGGTTAAACAATATGACAAGGAGTTTTGCTCATATTATTCTATTGAGATACCATTCTGGAGATAGGTTTATAGATGAGCATATGGGGATTTGACGGTGTGGATCTATGTCCTCGAACATCCAAGATATATATGATGGAAGGACTATATGTATGCATTGTAACCTCAACTTGTATGGTTCAACGCATTGATTTGTAATATTTGTGACGTATACATGGGGCATAGCTCACGGACTTACGGAATAGTTTCATTTGACGAATCGGGAGTGAACCTAGGGAGTCCTGTAATATAAAGTGTACTCATTATGCGCTGGAGTAGTGTACTAGATTAAATTGTTTAATCTAGTAATATCCAACGATACCACATAAATATGTGCATATCTATATTTAAGTGTTAAATACAATAATTAGTCAATAAATGTTATTCACTAATTGTAAAGTGACATGCGATACATTGTGGACCCTCGACTGAGTTTACCTAAGTGTTGAATTTGGTGGGACCTGCTAAAGGGTATACTTGTAACTATTTATGAGGGGTAAAATGGTCATTTCACACTGTAATTATTTAATTATTAAATAATTAAAATATCTCTAATAAAGTATATTATTTTGTAATATTTTATTTATAATAATATAATATATATTATGCATGATAGTTGTCATGCATTATATATATAATATTATTATTTTCTTTTATTATTATTATTTTTTGCCACCTATGGCAATTATATTTATATTATATTATAATATTAATTTTTAAATGAAATGAGATATATATGTGTGAAATTGTTAAAACGAAAATGGGTGAGAACAAATTGAAAAAGAGAGAAAGTGTTTTAAAGGGTTATTACATTTTCAATTTTTCGATTTTTGCTCTTAACAAGAAAGTGAAGCAATTGTTGTTTCCTTTGTCTACAAAAGGATCGTGAGAAAGAAAAGGTAAGTTTAGAACCGACTAATTGGGATTAAAAGTTAATCCTATGTTGGATTCAAAAGCTGTTATTCTAGATTATCAAGCTCACATATTGATAACTAGAACCGACAACAAATATATCTCCAGGCAGACTCCAGAAGAAAATGTGTAAAACATTACATGTATTGGTAATTTCTCAATTTTATCATTTATTTATTAATTTGATTAATATATGATTAGTGTGTTTATTGTATGTTTTATAATTCCACTGCGCAAAATATGTATTTTGTAATAAACACACAACCACATGTATACACCCATACACATTTGATCCCTTACAGATGTGCAGGCTCTTTCATATGAACCTTAAGGGACCAGCTCATTTTTAGTATAGAGGCTGAAGCAGCAGAGTATATCCTCTTGCTATAAACTTACCGATACGTTTGTTCAACATTTTTGGGGTTCTTGTAAAGTGGTGAAAGACTTTAGATAGCTTAAGCATGTTAGACAGGGAAGTAATTAAAGCCTCAAATACTATGTTAAGAGATTCTATAAGAAGGTGATCTCATTCGAATCATTTGACCAACCGGTAGCTTTGGAAATGATTAGGTTAGGGATGAAGCTAAATAGGTTTTGGTACTACCTATCTAAGAGCAATGTCCCTAATTATGCAATAGTATACAACAAGTACCAAAGTGTATTTCTATATAGGAAGAAGAAGAAGCAAAGATTACATCTGCATATATCTCATAGGGTCAAGTTCGTCTAAGGAAAGAGCGACTACCAACCTCAACAAAGGGTGAACTATATGAATAAGCTATGCCTCTTACTTAAAAGAACGACAAGCAAAAAAGGCCTCATCCCCACAACTACTCTAAACTACCTAGAAGTCCCAAGAATCCTAAGGAACACCTAGTAGAGGAAAGAAGGGTAACACGGGTTGGAAGCTTCCTTCCCTTGGCCGTTCCATTAGAAAATGTTTACGATGCCATCAAAAATAGAGGCTTGGTCAATAAAGTCTCCAAAAAATGTAAAGGGATAAGAAAACAAATGAACCCCAAAAGCCGGTGTGAGTTCCATCACAATCCAGGGCATGCTACTAGAAAATGTTTAGAATTGAAAAAACAAGTGGACGCTTTGATAAGAAACAGCTACTTAGTGGAATTTCAAGCAGATAAACAACACAACTCACCCATCGATCATCTAAGTAGGTAGAACCATAACACCACGAAGATCATATCTAGTAGACCTATATTGACCAGAGATTCTAATTGGCAAAGGAAAAATTATTCATGGTACTTTATGATAGGGCATCAAATCACGTACAATATGCCCTTAACTAAGAAAATGAGATTACAACAGGAAGTTCCAATTCTATTCACGAAGGAACATGCTTAGAGGGATGAGCTACCCCCAAGATGATGCATTAGAAGTAGTGGTACAAGTTTATAGAATGAAAAGAATAGGATGTTTGTTGACCTAGGTAGTTCGGTCAACAAAATCTTCAAAGACACCCTGGATGAATTAAAGATCAAGAATTTGCTTATGGAGAGAACCCAAACCCCATTACAAGGGTTCAGAGAAGGCTATGTGATGCCAATCGGGATAGTAGCTCTTCCATTAACCCTGGACTAAAGCTGTACAAGAAGATAATTATGACCAAGTTTATAGTAGTCGACTAGTTATTACCTTAAAAATTCTTTTTGGATGACATTCATAGGGAACACTAATTTAGCTCTGTCCATACACTATTTAAAGCTTAAGTTCTCGACTAGAGAAGGGATCAAAGTAGTAGCAGGAGCTCAAAAGATGGCAAGGAGTTGTTATGCCGAATCAGCAAAAAGAGCCTTTTGCATCTCTACCGTTGTCCTACGCGAAGAAGACGGGGGGTCGCCCGAATCAGTGAAAGAGTAAAGGAAGCTTACAAGCTTAAGGGAGCTGATGGATGGCCAGTTAGTAGAAAGCCATGAAATGCCAAACTACTGAAGAAGTATTATCCATAAGATTTGTATTATTTTGTTGCAAGAAATGACATTTCATATATTTTTGATATATGAATAGAATACTACTAATAAAGATTATTATTTTTTGCATGTCTTCCCGAAAAAATAGCTGCTTACAACCTGAATTAAATGGTTGTCCATACTCATATATGAATGAAAATCTTGAAGAATAGATCAACACCCATAGAGGTATACTCTACAAGAGTAAAACACTCAAGGGGTTATCTAAAATCAGCTGTGTAAGCTAATGCTCTTGAAGATAAACTCTACAGAGGTGCGATACTCTACAGGGGTTGACTAGAAATTTGCTAAGAAGATCAACGCCTTTAAAAGTATACTCTGCAGGGGTACAGAACTTAAGCAGTTACCTAGAATCAGTTGAATAGGGTAACACTCTTAGAGGTAAACCCTACAAAGGTGTGATACTTAAGAGGTTGACCAAAAATTTACTTAGAAGATCAATGCCCTTAGAGGTATACTCTATAGAGATACGTCAATCAATAGGTTACCCAGGATCAACCGAGCAGGGTAAAACTCTTTGAGGTAAACCTTACAAAAGTACAACACTCAATGGGTTGACCAGAAGTCTGCCATAAATATGAGTGAATGCCCTAAAAAACTGCTGAGCAAGTTTATCCAAGATATAACTAGCATACTTTAAAGGTTAATCTTTATAGGTCAGTTCAACATTATTTCATTGGTACGATTACTTAACCTAATTCATATATTGACATCACTTGATCGTCTCAGCATAATTTCTCTGATTCGTTACTTGATTTATTCAACATAATCTAATTTGAACACATAGTCTTCTTGAATACAAGTTTGATCAGCTCAACACTAATAGGATCAATACTCTTACTTTAAAAAGTATACTTAATTACTTCAACATGTTTGAGTAGGCTTTTATTTATATATCATTAAGTTTTAGAAATGTTCCTTATTTTACAAAGTATGATCAAGTTCACCCGAGTTTCTTGAATTACATATTTATACTATGCAGCTTGAATGTAATTGTCTTATACCCGAGCAATGTCTCATTCAACATTTATTCAAAGTTATTGCTATGAAAGATCAAAAATACAACAACATTCACTAAGCAAAGTATGAAGACAAGAGCAGACCATATGAAAAATAAATTTGCATTTATAGAATAAAAATTACAAAGTACTATTATAGTTCAGTACAAAAAGAATAAAGGCCTAAATGAAAAAAAAAAAGTAAACCAGCTCAAGCAGCAAGAGCAGTGTCAGTGGACTTTAGATTAACCACTATAGCACTCTTCAGATCCACACCAATAGGTGAAGGAATAACTTGAGAAGTCTCACCCAGAACAGCTTCAACTGATACAGTACTAGCAAGAGCAGCGATAATAGGAACATCATGGACTTCATCTGATTAAGGAGGAGTAACCCGATCTTGAAGAATAACACTATTCTAAACTACCTCAAGGAGAGCACTTGACTTAAGGGGAGTAGCTGTCTTAAGAGTAGCAGCATTTGTGGTAGCAAGATTGGCCACCTCAGTAGTTCCTTAAGCTTAAGACGTCTCACCCTCCGGGGCTTACACCCCAGAGACGAAGTTCCACATCCACTACAGGTCGATCTCCAAATAGTTTTTTGCAAAGATGTTGATCGACCTCGGGAGGCTTTTCGTAGCACCTATGTGAAAGCCTTCATCATAACCAGTAAATCAGAGCCTTGTAACTCTTCAACTTAGGCAGCCAAACTATCCTTAATTTGCTTGACTAGCTCTATCTCTCTTTGAGTTGTAGTTAGCTGCCTTTCCAATTCATTATTTGGTTTACGAGCTCAACAGCATAGCTTTTACTATGCCAAAGAGTTGGCCATCTCCTGTTCTACCAGTTTCATTTCACACTCCAACTCAGAGATCCTACTCTCCGCTTCAACTCGACTCATCTATAGGCCCTTAATGGATGATGCTAGCTTATATATCTTCTCACGCTCCTTGTCGACCTCTCTTCTAGCCTGTACGACCTTCTGCCTTGCTTGTATAAGGCTCTCCTAAAGGTTCAATTCCTAAAAGCCCAGATATCAGCCCATAAGGAAACCCATCAAGACGCCAGTCCAAGAGCCCAAAATATAAATGGCCTCAGACAAATAGAGAGGCAACCCAAGCCTCGTCAAAAGAGTAAGAATCAGAGGTACAAAATCAGCTCGACCACTCAGACCAATTAACAAGAGTAAGACCAACCAACTCAAGCCTATCCGAGCTATCCCTAACCCTGCAGTTCAGTATGTAGACCAACCAACTCAGGCCTATGCAAGCCCCAGGTCAACCAGTACAAAAACCATAAGAAGACCGGCATGACAAATGTATCGATCCACCTTTACATAAGAGTTTTCAATGACCGTACAGGCCCATACATTGAAACAATAGAGCAGCACTCAGCAACTTATAAAGGAAATATAAAGACAACATAAATAATAAAAACCTTTAAAAAGGCAATCATTTTTATTTTGGAGGAAGAATTATACTATTGTGGAAGATATCCCCCTAATCATGCCTACAGATCAATAGATTATCTAAAACAACTGCAAATTCGATAAATATAAATATAAAAAACCTAAGAAGACTAATGCTATATAAAGAGAGAACAAGTGCGTAAACAGGTTCCATCTTGAATTCACTACTTTAATCTTAAATTTGTTTTTGACCTTTTCTCTCAACTTCTCGCTCTCAAAATAGTTGCCTAACTTAAGCATCAGAGAGTGGTAGCCGACACTACCCCCGAAATGGTCTTAAAGATTATTTTCCTGTGTTCTTAGACTTTACAGTAATCATAGCAACCAAAAATCCATTCAACTTACGACTTCGACCCAAACAAAGAAGGTCCAAGATATTGATTCTTACAATCAAATAAATTCCAAACTCGTTGACTTGAGAAATCATTTTTTTAGTCAACATTAATAAATCATTCTCACCAAATTCAAGATTCAGCAAGCAACACTCAAACTCATTTGGTATAAAAAAAAAACATATGGTTCCATTCCATATAAAGAGCACATAAGTTTACTCCTCTATTGAATCAATGTCTTCTTCTGAAGAAGATGTAAATCCCTAAGTTCTATAAGAACCCAACTTAAAAAAAAATTAATATTCTTAAATCATTTAATAAAATCTACTGACAACACAAACTAGTAAGTATAAAACCAATTACAAGCAGCTCATTTCAGACATTAATCAAAATTCAAGACTCTTCATTACATGCAGCCCAAAGCTAATCTCAACATTAATATTACAAAAAAAGAGTCATAAGGCTTCAGTCCAAGTCTTAAGAGATTGTATTATCTAATTTTTTTAATACACATGAAAAGGAAATATTTTAGTATAATTTTTTAAATAAAAACTTAAAATTTTAATAAAGCCATCAAATCTAATTTTTAGTTATCCTAAACCATAAAATTTAAGTGTTTAACCATATATGTCAGAAATGTAAGAAAAAAAAAAGGAACTTCAATCAATACTTGGCTTGTTTATGATGTTGAATATTGAACTTGTTTAATGACCTAGATTATAACCCAAGTTCAAATCCATTCCATAGAACCTTAATCCAACCCATAGAAGTTTCTTAAGTTAGGTAAATGAGTGTTGATATTTATGGTTTGATTAGAATTAGGTTGGGTAAAGAGGACACTTATGTGATTTTAATTAAAAGATTAAGTTAGGTATATAGACACTTGTATGATGTAGATTAAAGTGATATGTATCACTTTGTGTGGTAGAGATTGATCAAGCACAAATACCCTTTAAGTTTTAGCATTTGCAATAAGTGTTAAGAGTGTAAGAAGTGAGGAAGAAAAATAAAGGAAGCAAAGCTTCCAAAAGAGTCTAAAATAGCTCTTAAAGCTTTATTTGTATGAGAAAAAACTTTGAGAGTATTTAAGAGTTGTATTTTGAGTGTTACTTCTCTTGTAATAATTCTTGTACTAATAATACAAGTTCTTTTTGTGTAAAGTCTAATTCTTCTCCAACAAAGTGGTATCAGAGCCAAGGCTACAAAAGTTCGAGGAAACAAGCATGGTTCTACATGAATTACCAAAAATAGACTTTCAAGCTTTGTTACGCTTCACCAAAAGTTTTTACAAATCTAAAGGTATAGCTAGTAATGCTATATCATCCTTTCAAGTCCCTACACTTAACAACAATAACTCTAAAATTGGAGTATCAAGATGAAAGTTCTTTTAGGTGCACATGATGTTTGCAAAATTATTTAAAAAGTTTATAGTGAGCCACAAGATAAGGCTACTTTAAGCAACAACAAAAGGAAAGTTTGAATGATTTAAGGATGAAAGATAAGAAAGATTTTTATCTTATCTATCATGCATTAGATGATGAAGGTTTTGAGAAGATTTCAAGTGCAACTTCTGCCAAGCAAGCATAAGAGAAACATTAAACCTCTTACAAAAATGCAGAACAAGTAAAGAAGTTTGTCTCAAAACATTAAGAAGCGAATTAGAATCACTACATATGAAAGAATATGAGTCTATTTCAAACAATTTCTTAAGAGTTTTAGCTATTTCTAATCGACTAAAAAGAAACTATGAAAAGTTAGAAGATGTGAGAATAATGGAAAAGATATTTTCCTTGTTAGATTCAAAATTCGAGCATATAGTTGTGACTATTGAATAAACTAAAGACTTGGAAGAAATAACAATCAAGAAATTGATAAGATCATTGAAAGCATATGAAGAAAAGCACAAGAATAAGCAAGAAATCATATAGCAACTGTTGAAAATGCAAGTCAATGAGAAATAAGCAAATCTTGGCAATGAAAGAAGCCAACATGAAAGAGGTCATGGCCATAAAACAAGTCATGGACGTGGATGAGGTTGGAATTATAACAACAATAATAGAAAATGAGAAAGTGCAACTAGAGCTCATAAAAAATGGCACTAAAACTCAAGGTATGACAAGTCTCAAGTTTAGTCCTATAAATATCAGAAGTACAAACATTATACCTTTAAATGCAAAGCTTCCAATGGCAAAGTTAAAGGAAGAGCAAATTATGTTGAGAAAATATATTAAGATTATGCTACTTTATTGCTAGCATATAATGACAAAGCTGCAGGAAAAGACAATATGTGGTACCTTGACATAGGCATCAGCAATCATATATGTGGAAGAAGAAACATGCTTGTGGAGCTTGATGAAACTGTGAACAAAAATGTCTCTTTTGGAGATGAATCAAAGATACCGATGAAAGGCAAAGATAATATCTTAATTGACTTAAAAGATGGAAAGCACCAGTTTATCTCTAATGTTTATTATATTCTCAACATGAAAAATAATATCTTAAGTTTGGTGCTTCTTTTAAAAAGGGGTTATAATATTCATATAAAAAAAATAGTCTTTATATAAGAGATGATAACAATAATTTAATAGCGAAGGTCCTAATAACAAAAAAATGAATGTTCCTTTTAAACATTCAAAAGGATGTTGCAAAGTGTCTAAAGGCCTGCTACAAAGAAATAACTTGGCTTTGGAATCTTCAATTTGGACATCTTAATTTTGGAGGACTAGAGTTATTATCCAAAAAAGAGATGATAAGAGGTATACCTCTCATCGGTCATCCTAACTATATGAATTATGTTTATTTTGGAAACAATTCAAAAAATGATTTCTAAAAGAGTCAAACTCAAGAGCCCACAAGCTGCTCAAGCTTATACATACGAATGTATAGGTCCAATCAAACCAAGCTCTCATAGTAATAGTAATTATTTACTTCTCTTCATTGATAATTTTTCTAGAAAAACTTAAATGTACTTCTTAAAGAAAAATCAAAAAATTTTGAAGCTTTCAAGAAATTTAAAGCACTATAGAGAAAGAAAGTGAATATTAGATCAAAGTAATGAGATAAGATCAAGGAGGAGAATTCACTTCCAAAGAGTTTAGCTTGTTGTGAAGACTATAGGATACGTTAACCTTTAAAAATTTTGAGATCCCTCTAATAAAATGGAGTGGCTGAAAGGAAAAACAGAACCATCCTTGATATGGCACTGAAGTATGCTTAAAAGCAAGAGAATACCAAATAAGTTTTGGGCTGAAGTTGTAGTAACTTTCATGCATCTATTAAGTCAATCTTCAATAATAAGTGTATGGGGAAAGACAACGTAAGAAGCTTGAAGTAAGAGAAAGCCTAGCGTTTCTCATTTAAAGATTTTTAGACATATAGGTTATGGCACATGTACAGGATGAGAAAAGAACTAAGCTCGATGATAAAAGAGAAAAGTTCATCTTTATTGGATATGACAACAACTCCAAAGGTTATAAACTATACAATCTAAGCATTGGTAAGATTATAATAAGTTGAGATGTGTAATTTGATGAAGAAAGCAATTAGGAGCTCTAAAATGGACAATTACAACTTCTTCTTTTTTTTAAGAAAAAAATAAGCAACTAGTGATAGAATAAGCAAGAGATGAACAAGAAGAAGTAATTGCCCCACCTACTTCACTAACAACAATAACTTATGAAGGCTAATTATCGTCATCATCAACATCTTTGAGTTTAAATGAAAAAGTTGTACCACGCACAAGGAGCATACATAAACTTTATAAAGTAACTAAAAGACTAGAAAATCTTACTCTTTTTTGCCTCTTTATCGATTATGAACTAGTGAAATTTTAAAAAGTTATGCAAAACAAGAAGTGGAAAGATACCATGGATGAAGAAATCAAAGCCACCACGAAGAATGACATATCAGAACTTGCCTCTTCTCAAACACCACAAAGCTATTGGTGTCAAATAGGAATATAAAATAAAAAAGAATGCAAATTGAGAAATTGAAAGTGCAAGTTAAGATTAGTAGAAAACGATTGTAGTCAAAGAGTTGGTATTGACTACAATGAGGTATTTGCTCTTATTGCTCGCATGGAAACAATAAAATTGATTATGTCTTTGGTGGCACAAACCAGTGGAAGATTCATCAAATAGTTGTCAAGTTTGCATTTTTAAATGAATTTCTCTAAGAAGAAGTCTATATCAAGCAACCCTTAGGATATTAGGTCAGAGGACATGAAGACAAGGTCTTGAAGCTAAAGAAGGCCCTTTATAGATTGAAGCAAGCACTAAGAGCATAGAACAGTCAAATCGACAAGTAATTCTTTGAGAATGGCTTTACTAAATGTCCTTATGAGCATACTCTATATATCAAGATAAAAAATTGAGATATCTTGATTGCATGTATGTATGTTGATGACTTAATCTTTACAGAAAATATTCTAAGCATGTTTAAGGAGTTTAAGAAAGTAATGACTAAAGAATTTAAGATGACCGACATAGGACTAATGTCATTCTACCTTTGGATTAAAGTAAAACAAAGATAAGATGGAATCTTTATCTCTTAAGGAACCTACTCAAAGAAGATTCTCAAGAAGTTCAAGATAGAGAATTACAAACCAATAGGTACGCCGGTAAAATGCGAACTCAAATTATCCAAGAATGATAAAGAATAACGAGTTGATTTGATAATCTTTAAGAGCTTAATTGAAAGCTTGAGATACTTAAAATAACAAAACATGACATTCTCTATGCCATCGGACTTGTGAATATTATATGGAGAAATCAACAACCATACATTTCAAGTCTGCTAAGAGAGTCCTTCTCTATATCAAAGGTATAATTGATTTTGGCATGTTTTATTCTTCTTCTGATAATTACAAGTTAGTTAGATAAAGTGATAACGATTGAGCTAGAAATTTGGATGATAGAAAAAGCATCATTGGATTTATGTTCTTTATGGGAGATACTACATTCATATGGATGTCGAAGAAATAACTAATTATTACACTTTCTACTTATGAAGATGGGCATATAACTGCTAATTCATATATTTACCATGCTATTTGGCTGATATATTTGCTGAATGAGTTGGGATTACCATAAGAAGAACCAACAAATTCGTGTCGACAATAAGTAAGCTATGGCTTTAATAAAGAATCCTATTTTTTATAATTGAAGTAACCATATTGATACTCATTATTACTACATAAGGGAGTGCATCACAAAAAAATGATGTACAAGTGGAGTATGTGAAGTTTCAAGATTAAGTTACCGACATATTCACTAAGCTACTCAAACAAGAAGATTTTGTGAGGCTAAGAAATTCACTTAGTATCATAAAATAAGTTTAAAAGCGGATCTTAAATACTGAACTTGTTTAATGACCCAAGCTTAAATCCATTCCATAGAACCTTAATCCAACCCAAGGAAGTTTCTTAAGTAAGTAAAAAAAAGTGTTGATATTTATGGTTTGATTATGATTCGGTTAAGTAAATGGGACACTTGTGTGGTTTTAATTAAAAGATTAAATTAGGTATATAGACAATTGTATAGTGAACATTAAAGTGATATGTATCAATTTGTGCGGTGGAGATTGATCAAACACAAGTATAAATACCTCTTAAGTTTAAGCATTTGCAACAAGTAAAGTATGAAGAAGTGAGGAAAAGAAATAAAGGAAGCAAAGCTTCCAAAAGTGTCTAAATAAGCTCTTAGAGCCTTTTTTTTGTGAGAAAAAAAAATTAAGAGTGTTTAAAAGTTGCATTTTGAGTGTTTCTTTTTTTGTAATAATTTTTTTGCTAATAATACCAAGGTTTTTTTTTATAGAAAGTTTGATTTTTCTCCAAGATATGATCTCATTTCTTTTCTCGAAGATATGATATTATGATTAGAACTATAAAAGAATTTACAATTAATCCAACGAGTATGAAGTTGCCAAGGAAGTTGAAGAGAGTTATTGGAAAAATGATGTACCACTAGCATGGAGTCACATTCAATAATTATATTATGCCAACCTATATGCAAAGCTTGCTTGATTCGTAAATCACAGTTGTTATCTCTACGTAGTAGGTTGTGCGCATGCTAAAGTGGCTGCTAAAACCTCTAAGAAAGTTACCTTATTCATCTCGAAAACTAGCTCTATAAGCTGCAAAATTAGGATTGCCCTCAGACATCCTATTTGTGTTGATTTTAATCCATCATGTTGCTGGTAGGCTCCATCTTAGAGTATAAATGCAAGGAGTATTAGACAATGAGTGAGATAAGACAAAATCCTCCAAATTTTTTTGATCATTTCCTAGAGCAAAACCAAGGCATAATTTTAAAAAATAACGAATGTGGACACAACAGTCAATCTAGATCTGAAAAATAGTGGGGGGAATGTCCTAGAATCGGAGTTTTTTCCTAGATTTTCAAATTGAATAAAATAAATAATATGATGAAATAATCCACAGATTAAAAAGTTAATGACTAAATGACTTGCTTGTAATATAATGCCATAAGTCATTTGATGACCCATCCAAAGCAACATGAGTTATAAAATTAAATGATAGCCAATCCCAACATCGTTTGGCAAAGGAACATCCCACAAAAACATAATTTGCAAACTTAAGACAATTATATATATTATATAGCAAGCAAACAGAAACTATATACTTTTCTCTTTTTAAAGTTATAATTAGTTGGAATTCTATTTTGATGTAGTCTCCAAGTAAAAGTACTGAGCTTAGGGAAAATGAAATTCTTTCAAACCTGACCATACCAAAATTTGATAGGGTGTACTACTGGTATACAGTATAACTATTTTTTAGGGTGAGGTTTCCATCCCTTGAGTTCTTCCAAATAAGTTTATCAGACATCTAACTTTTTAAAAGAACAATATCTTAAAGGTTTTGATTCAAAGATAAAAATAACCTGATAAGAGAATCTAAGACATTCTAGCAACCATTTAATATAATATCTCGGACTTTGGAAAGTACCTTCAGGCATAAAATTGTTGTCTGTGAGATGAGAGGACTATTAAACCAACTGTCAAACCACAAGTGGATTGTAGAACCACCACCTATGAGCCACTTACTTATACAATGAAAGGTACTTAACACCAATTGAAAACCTGACCAAAAAGAAGAGTTTAAGTACTTTCTTTTGCCTCCATGAAATTGGTACCGAGCTCTGATAAAGGAAAAATAAATTGTGTCTTTTATATAAATTGTCCAAATATATTTTAGAAGACAAGCCTTATAAAGTATATCTAGGCGATGAAGACCAAGACCCCTCTTAGTCTTTAGATTGCATATTTGGTGCCAAGATATCCTATGAGTTTAAGGATCGCCTAAGAGAATAAAATTACGAACCCATATATAGATGTTTAATAAAAGAACAAGGTTAAAGATAAACTTTGAAGCTATGAACCAGGATGCTCTGGAAAATTGCCCAGACAAGCTCAACTCTCCCCATCATAGATAATAATTCTCCTTTCTATCCATTTAGCCTGGCACGAGCCTTATCAGCTAGGATCTGAAGAGATTGTCTCTTAGGATAACCTTTAAAATTGGAACTCCAAGATAAGTGAAAAGAAGTTTTCCCTTTGAAAATCCTAACACATAAGAGATGAGATGTTTTTGAGATGTTGTTGTTTTCCCTAGAAAAAATTAGCTCATCTCACAATTGACTATTTATCCCGAGGCTTTGTTATAATTATCTAAAAACTTATTAAGTCTGGACAGAGAGTGATGATCTCCTTTACAAAAAATAAAATTGTCATCTACATATAAAACGTGAGATGGAGCCTTACAACCTCTTGGCACGGAGATGGAAGAAATCATGCCCTCTATATACGGATTGTGAAAACCACGTGAAAATGCCTCTTCTGCAAGACAAAAAAGATGAGGCGAGAAAAGATCCCCTTGGCAAACCCCTCAACTACAAGGAAAAAAACCTTCGACGTGCCATTAATCAAGACTATTAGCTTTGCTGAGAAGAGGATTGTAGACATCCAACTAATAAATGTATCATGAAAACCAAAATTTTAAAGGACCTAATAGCAAAAATCTCTAACTAAGGATATAAAAAGCCTTAGTAACGTTAATCTTGAAGCCAATGTTACCTTTTCGATCAAGAAGGTTTGCACCTTCTGATACAATAATAATACAATCATGACTACTTCTTTCCTTGATGAATACAGCCTGATGAAGAGAAACAAGCTTAGGCATTAGAATACCTAACCTATTTGCCAAGATTTTAGTAATTATTTTAAATTAAAAAAATAGATAGTGCAATCGAGCAATAATGAGAGATGGAATCAACATCTTGTTTTTTTAGAATAAAAACAATGAAACTAGAGTTTAGGTTAGGAGTAAGATACCCTTGCTAGAAATAATTGCCTCACACCAACCACAATATCAAAATCCATAATGTCCCAGCATTTTTAGAAGAAAAAAAACCTGCAAATCCATTTGGACCCGAGGCGCTAGAAGGATCCAAGCCAAAAACAGTAGTACAAGTCTCATCAGTAGAAGGAATAGCTGTCAAAAGTTCATTATCAACTTCAATAATAAGTTTCGGAACACTCACAAAATGCGTCAATATAATATAAATCCTCTACACGGCTACATAAAGATCAGAATAGTGATTAACTACATGACAAAACATCCTGTCAATATCTTTATACCAAATACCATCCACATATAAGCTAGAAATCGAAGATTTAAAAGCTCAAACCTTAGTATAAGCATGGAACAATTTTGCACTTCGATCACCATCTGTCAAACATTTCAACCTAGCTCGGTATCTCTAAAAAATGCATTCCATGCTAGAGGCCTCAATACTTCATGTTTTGCCTGTAATTCAATTGTAAAAGTTTCATTTATAATCCCATGTATAGCAATGTTCTCTTCAATTGTTGTAAGAAGTAGCCTGGCTTTATTAATCCTCTGCACTATAGCTATCATATAATCTGTACTCAACTCGAAAGACCTTCTATTAACGACTTTATGAGATGTCTATTGGAGGTCCTCATGAGTCTATTCAGTATCCAGTCCTTACTAAATACCTATATCTCTATAAGAGCTTTCACTAACCTCATGGTTTGTTAAAACTAACCATCTAAACCTTCCAGTTATTGACATACACTAATCTATATTAATGTATTTCATTGATAGACCTGCATCGATGAAATTAGATTAGAAACATAGGATTTGAGAACATACTTGTATAATGACTTTTTCTAGCACCATTTGTAACTCTTTGTAACTACGTGATTACCAATATATTCTCAAGACTTTGTCCCATTTCAGACAAGGCTCTAACTCTTTAGATTTCACCAACTATTATAACATGCTAACTATTTGCACCACTAACTCTTAGTACTTGTAACTATTAGCTTTGCTAACTCTTAACACTGATCTAAATTACTTTAGATCAGATATGAGCTCTTTAAGATCATACAATGTCTGAAACTTAATAAACATCTTACCATTTAATAATTAATAATATTAACGATTTAATTAGAAATGATAATTTTATAAATACTATAATTAACTATTTATACATAATGGGATAGCACGTAAGCACAAATCCCATCAACTCTTACTTGCTTTAGTGCTATTTATGATGGTATTTAATATCCATTAACTCTACGTGTTTCTCAAACGATTTATGTGTTAAGGCTTTAGATAGTGAGTCCGCTATAATTTATAATGATATTTCCTAGATACTTTTATATCTCCATTAACCAAGATACTTCCAATTATGTGGCATTAAGAATCCATGTAATTAGGTATTCGGTAGGTTTTATGGTTTCTTAGCTTGAGCAATTACACCGTTATTGTTGCATTTTAATAGGATAGGATTCATTGAGTTTAATGTTAATTCTAAGCTCTGTAACTGATTTGAGCATCCACAGAGATTCTTATGCAGGCTTTTCAAGCTACATCAAATTCTACCTCTAAGGTAGAACCAAATATAGATATTTAAATTGCACTTATTCTATTAACTGTGGTACTATAGAGAAGAAATACACAATTAAATATAAATTGTCTATCATCTGGATCAGAGTAGAAAAGCTTATACCTAACTCTATGAGATAGTTATACCTAGTATATAGGGAACCTCTACCAAATCTTTTATGGAAAAGGTTTTAATCAGATAAATCTTAACTGACTGACTTTCAATATACTATTGTCATTTTTTATGATGAGTATGTTATTCATATAGAGAATTAGAAAGACAATTTATGCTTCAACTACCCTTTCTAAATACAAACGCTTTCTCTTTATTCTTAATGAAATCAGACTCTCTGATTACCTCATCAAACGAAGAGATTAGCATATTACAATATCCAACAAAATTTGAACTAACTTTATTATATGTACTGGTGAAAAGGTTTTCTCATAATCGATCTCAGATAGCTAAGTGTAACCTTTTGCACCAATCAGGCTTTTGAACGTTTCTACCTCATTTTAGACCCATACTTCTAATGCCTAAACTCTTTTCCAACTAATAAAAACAATTCTTACAGGAAATATAGCCAAGTCGTAGACTTAATTATCATGCTTAAAGTTAATTTTGAATTTCCTATCATCTTGTCAATTTCCATGAACAATGTCTAACATCGTCTTCTATAAGTCATAGGATCATTTTCTTCAACTAAGAAAAATACCAGAAGCACCTTTTAAGTATAAAACATACCTAATAAATAGCCTCGATATCCTTACAGACTTACTGAGAAAGTGTGTTTAAGTTATTTTACTCAATTAATTTTTAGCTTCCATTGTCGGTTCATTTTCAACCTGATTGAATTTATAAAATTTAATCTTTCTATAATCTCCATAACCCATGAGAAACTATTTCTCTAGGAAAGTGGGAATTTTTTCAACGAACAAGTTTAGTTCCTTTAGATTATTGAATTAATATCCTATGAAGTGATACTTGTACCCTTTGGGTCCAAGAATATCCTATTGCGCAACTCTTATGTAATTAAAATAACCCTAAATCTTAACATACTTATGATTATGTTTCCTTTCAATCCATATCTCATATGTAGTAGAAGGAACAACTTATAATGGAACTTTGTTCAATAAGTAAGTAGCAGTTTCTAGAGTATAACCCTTTAGATGTTTTAAAAGATTGATGAAGCTCAACATTGATTGCATAATATCTAACACTTTTTTGTTGAGGAATATCCAGAGGACTATATTGAGCTAGAATCTCATTCAACTTTGAATAATCCGTGAATTTATTGTTTATGCATAAATAGTCTCAATCTAATCAAAGGTGATCAATATACATAATGATTTATTTCTTTACTTCTGATCGAAATTGTTTGAACAATTTAAAAATTGTCAACCTATATTACCTAGAAACATATGTCCGTATCGTGATAAATCACGATAATGACATAAAGTATTAAAATTTACTGGTGGCAATATGATTCATTAGATCATATACATTACTGTGTATTAGTTTTAATAAATTAATGGCCCAATATTTAACACCTACATAAGGATTTAGTTAATATCCCTTAAATTTAGGATTCATAAACTGGACAATGATTTATAACCAGATCAATTATTTAACCATCCTCAACCAGATGAGATAGTTGTCTTATGCTTACATGACTTAATCACTTATGTCATAATTCATTATTATTTAAAGTTCCTAAACTATTTTTAGTTCTGTTCACCTATACATTTTTATGCATTTCTTATTGTATGTAAGATATAATGGTCATTTTTTAACTAACACTTAGTTAGCAAAATATTATCATTATTATCATATAAAGACATGGAATAACTCCTAATGTTTTTATGATAACCCTCTTTATCTAACACAGAGAGTAATATATTTCACTTAATTATTCTTTTCACAAAATAACAACTATACAACATACTACTTTTACTAGAATAGAGAAGTGACTTAAAGGTCTTAATAGCTACCACGTCTAGGTAATCTCCATTTCTTACATATAGTTATACTTCTTATTTCATAGTTTTCTAGTATTGTTTAAATTATGCAACATCTTGCAGATGTGAGAATGAGAGGTGGTATCTCATATCCTTACACTTCTTCATATCATATGCATATGAAATACTAATTATTGATAAACAGATATCTAATAAGTTTATTTTTCTAAGTAAGGTACTTTAAATAGTAACTTTTACTATTTAAAACTTCACTATAATGAAAATACTATCCATTGTTAATAATTCTCTATATATTTTTTTTAGATATATTAAAAAGTTTCAAATGGAACATTATATTACTTGTATGTCTCACGTGCATATGCTCCTACTGAAGATGATTAGATAGGCCAAGATTATGATTTGACTTTTAAAGTATTCTTCATCCTTTTTTTATAATCTTCCATTTTTTCTCAAGAGATATTATCAGAAACACCTCTTATATTATCTATAATCTATTATATATCTTAGTATTTTTATTTTATTAATATAGAACAATTCTTAGATTTATACGAAAATTTAAATATTTGTAGTACCCTATAATTTATGTGCCTTGATCAAGTATACTAAAGGGTTGCTTATAGTTATTTTATCTCTATACGATATTAACTTTATTATTAGTAGGATTGAATTTTTTAATATATTTACTTCATCTCATGTTTAAGTAGCATAGTCCAAATCATCCTAACCAATTCCTCACGCTTTAGAATTCTTGGGAATAGCCAAAATAACTCATCTAACACCATATTAACAAAACGGATCATGGTATAACATTATCTCTTAATACTATACTATTCAATCTAATAGATTTACATTTAATTATTATTTTTTTATTATTATTATTAATTATAATAAGTTTTTTCATCTTATATGAATCAAATTTATAATTAGAATATTTATTTACGCAAGCACAACTAAACCTCATCAACAGGGCTCTTATTATGGTTAACAACGTAAACAAATGATTTATAATTTTAATACAATAATATAACAATTATAATTATATTAAATATACTTCACTTGTAAAAATTACAAATAAGAGTATTATGTTTGGATTGACCAGCGTTAAAAATTGAAGGTCCTAGCATTATACTATATAATGCTAAAAAACAATTGTACTCTTTTTTTTTGTCTCCAGTACTTAGACGCCGCAGCATTGGAGAATGAATGTTGCAGCGTTCATCCAAAATGGTCAGGCACCGTACCATCCAACATTAAAACACTTGGTGCCGCGATGCTCAAGTCAGTATATTGACGCCACGATGCCCAGCTTAACAATGTTCTAACCTTTCAAGCACTTTTATCGCCCCCGATGTTTATTATTTTTTAGGTATCATATCCAAACATCATCATACTTTAATTCTAAATACTATTATGTTCAACAAAACCACAATTTGTTCATCATCATGTTTAAACATCAAACATCACCATGTTTAGTTTTTAAGTATCATCAAGTTTTTCAAATATACAACATCGCCATGTTCGACATATTTAACAAGAAGAATTATCACATACTCAATCCAGTATGCTCTGATACTATTTGTTGAGTTAAGTGTGTGATATACGAGTGTATACGTAATTTCAAAACTTTATTACACGCAGCGGAAGCATGTTAACAAAATACACCTAATTTAATTAATTATACGCATATATTATATATATGCATAGTATAACTATTATACAAAATTTATACATGATGAACAATTGCTATAAAATAATGTGTAAAGAGCATTTACCTATTGAACTAGAACAAATAAATAGCCGATAACCTCAATAAGTTTAATATTTGGGAGCTAAATTTTTTTGATAAAATTAATAGCAATTAAAAGCAAATAAAGATTTTGTTTAAACATATATGCGAACCAATATCAAAACTCCATAATTGGAGGATAGCATATAAAAATGTGGTCCACCGTTTACCTAAACTCCTTCCTTCATTTAATCAACATTATTAGTAACGTGTACAATTACCACTCTTTGGCTCTACCCATGAATTTTCTACATACCAAAAAAGCAAACTCGAACAACAAAAATACCACAAAACTACAATAATTTACCAGTGGGAAGAAGATTTTGAAACAAACGCCACATAAATATAAAAATTTTAAGAAAAAGAAAACTACACCAAAAAAATAATAAAATTAAATCAATTATTGTAAGATGTTTAAAAAAATTATAACTCTCATTTTAAAAAAAAATTCTATCTCTAATAAAAATCCAAGCTAATTTATCAACCTTACTATTAATTGATAAAATATTATTATTGATGTTCCCTTATATATGGAACCAGCTTGTTATGCTTATATTTTCAAAGATTATTAAAGATACGTATCATGCCAGATTTGCAGAGTTATTTTTATTGAATATTAGTGATTCAAAGAAAATATTATTTAAATGATTTCACAACTAAGAGAATCAAGATACTATTTGTATATTAGTATTTCAAAACTGTCCAGCCTCGATTATGTTACAGTAGAAATAATTTAACAAGAAATTAATTATGGTTTTTGCACATCACACGTTGCATGTTAGTAAACAAATAGCTTGCAAAATTTTCTTAATAATAATAAAGAAAAATATTATTTTGGTCTTTGATTTTATTAATATATACTAATTTAATCATTATTGTTTTAATATACACCAAGTTAGTCTATGTAGGAATGAAAATAATAATTATTTAAAAATAAAAATAATAATAATAAATTACCAAAAATATCCTTATAGATACTAATATGATATGTATTAAAAAGTAAAAATTAAGTTGGTATATATTAATAAAATTATAGATCAAAATAACATTTTTCTTAATAATAATAATAATAATCATAATAATAATAATACGTATGTTCTCACTAATTGGAAAATTGTATGTTACTTTCCTTTGTTAAATATTTTTACTAATATCTTTATTAATTTATAAATAAGTTTTAAATGAGGGACCTATTTCCCAAAAGTTTAAAACAAGAAGAAGGAAGAAAAGGAGCATATGAGTGCCATATTTTTTTCATAACACGCACTTTGGTGTCATAAGTTGAAATATTAGGGGCTTTAATGCAAATTTCATCAAAATCCCATAATTTATTATTTATCATTTTGTAGGTGCGAAGGATAATAAAGGAAGTGCAAAATACTTTTAAAAGGTTGTGATTACATTCTTATTTTTATTTATTATTATATGTGACATGCACTTTAAATGCCTTTATTTTATTTTATTTTATTTTGGTACTTAATTTCCCCCAATTAATTGAAAAAATAAAGGTTTATATGGTCATACATGTAACCCATATAAATTATTTTTTAGGGCAGAATTAATTCCTTACTAGTTTGGCAATCATATTTAAATATATAAAATTTAATATTTCTCACAAAATAATTTGGTTATAAAGCTTTAGACTAGTGCTGTCACTTTGTAATTGTTATTTGTCTTTATGGCCAAGGGAACAAAAAATTAAACTTTGAAAACTATTTTGGCAAAAGAATGTTGTTTTGATTAAATTGTTTTAATTAATTGTTGCACACAAGATAATAATAAGTTGCTTTTAATTGTTTTTTCTTTTTACTTTTTCTTTGAAGTAAATTGTTTGTTTACTACACTGGGTTGCGTTTTTGAAGCAGCTTATAAAATGTTTATTGAGATAATTGATCAACTTTTGGAATTTCTATCATAAACTCAATATATTAAAAAAAAAATTATATCTTATACTTTTATAAACCCTGTTTTCTTATCCAAGCTTTTACTATATTAAAAGAATTTTCTTCATCTTTTATCATCTAAGTGCATTCATTTTAGTTTTCCACTAGTAAACTTTGTTCAAATCTTTATGGATCTTCTCTATGTAAACTCTATCTTAGTGAATTCGTGTTTTAAGAAGATTCGGACATTCAGAAGAAAAAAATATTATACAGGTGTTTCTTTAAATTAAATTGTAAATTTAATTTTTTATCTATTATCATGCGATCCAAATTCCAATAGAACAAATTTGATATCAATAAATACGACTTTTAACTTTGAATTTGCATCATTAAATTGTATCAGATTGATGAGTAAAAATTTAAGTCACAATTTTTAAGTGGTATTTAATATATATGTATGTATATATAGGAGTATAATCTTTTTTTTAGAAGGGGGGCGGGGGTCGGCAGCACGGCTAGGTATCATTTTTTATTTTAATTTCATTTATAAGTCTTGGCAGTATAAGAGAATTTATTTATAGAAGATGTTGGGGAAAAACTAGCTAACACTCAGCCCACTCATAAAAGTCCAATTAGATCATTAGGTTTAACTAGGCCCTTAGGCTTGACTTCTCTGAAAAAGTAACTCAATCCAAAATAAATTGCCTCAACAAGTTAAGTACAAGTCTAGATCGGTGGGCCTTCATAACTTTATGTAAAAAAGCTATTAACTGGAACTTGTACAAAGGCATATGTCACCACTCAGTCCTACTGTTAGAGGATGCATCATCGTGGCCTAGTCACTAACAACTTCATCATCAGGCCCACCAATTGGTGCACATATCAGCAAAGTTTAGGACTCTACCACATCACCATCTGGTCCCCCATCAATGGTCTAGCTATAAGCCACATCATTTAATGATTAGAATTAAGGATAATGTCCAAAGGAAAATTCGCCAAAGAGCCAATGACAAACCTCCATATTAATATATGCTAGGTTATTATCCTCTACTAACATAAGGATCAAAGCTTTCTAGTGTTGTTGAGATAATCCAGCACTAAATCCGCTAAGCTCAAGGGAGACAGAGCCTACAACGCACTTAGTGTTCCCAGCTCACCTAACAAAGCTAGTCACTCAAAAAGTATCCAATTAGAATACATATAGTATTCCAAATATCAGACGAGCACAACTACCTAAAAGCTCTATTGTGTAGATTCTTCAAAATGTCCCTCATGAAAGGGATGATTCTCTAATTGAATATCATCATGTGTTGCCCTTAAAGGGTAATCTCCAGGCCAACTCCATTCATGCTCAAAGCTTCTCACCAATTTTAAATTCAAGTAAGACAAGATTTTAAGCTAAGCAATAACTCTCTAATAAGAAAACTTCTCTCCATCTCTCTTATTCACTCTAAGGCATAAACCTTAAGGAAGATTTGTTGAACTTGGTGCTTACGTGTCATTCTACTATTGTATAAATATTAAATTATTTAATATTTATACAATAAGTTTTTTTATAAAATCATTAATATTAAACATATATGGTACAATGATTATAATGCTACAGACATTGTATGATTTACAAGAATTCAATTTAATCTAAAAGAGTTTAGATCAATGTTAAGAGTTAGCAATACTAACAATTATAACTGCTTAGAGTTAGTAGGTTATAAGAATTAGTGAAATCCAATGAGTTGGCATCTTGTCTGTAACAGAAGAGAGATCTGAGAATATATTAGTAATGATATAGTTGTAAGAGTTGTAATCATGTGCTAGGAAATGTCATTATGCAAATATGTTTTCAAACTCTATATTCTTGATATATTTTCATCGATGCGAGTCTGTCAATAAATTTATCTTATATAGATCAGTGTGTGTTTACATCTGTATGGTACATATGGTTTTTTCTAGCTGACCATGAACTAAGAGCTCGTATAGGTATGCAAGTATTCAATTAGGACTGGTTATTAAATAGACTCATAAGGACCTCCAATAAACATCTCATAAAGCTGTCAATGGAAGGTCCTCTTGAGTTGAGTAGTATTTGTGGTCCTTTGACCTAAGCACTATGGTGGGCTTGTAAGTGATTCACTATGCTTTGGTTCCACATATATCAGAGACCTTTCATAATTTGACTGTTGGATGTCGTTGGGTATGGTTCGATACTTATGAAGTCTGACATACATAGATATGGGATCCGTTAGCTCATATGGGCAAGTTATATATCCTAATGCTCCAAGAATAATATTTCAGAAAGCATATTTTTTGAAACATAATTTTTCGTAGGGTTAAAAAATATCTCAAAGAAGTTTGGGAATATTTTTTTCAAAATACAAATCTGGAGATAAGTTCATGATTAAGCAGATGGAGATTTGGCAGTGCTGATCTATATCCCTGTTCTTTCAAGATATAGGTGACAGAATGACTATACGTTCGCGCTTTAACCTTAATTTTTATGGTCTAACTTACTGATTTTTAATATCCGTGATGTGTGCATGGGGCATTGATCACGGATTCATGGAATAGTTCCATTAACAAATTGGGCATGGACCTAAAAAGTCCCGCAATATAAATTGTACTCATTATGCGTTAGAGTAGCGTACTAGATTGAATTGTTTAGTTAGTAATATCCAGCATGACCATAAGATGTGCACCTGTTCGTATTTAAATGTTATATACATTAATTAGTTAACATATATTATTCACTAATTGTATAATAACACATAGCACATTATAGGCCCTTGGTTAAGTTTACATAAGTGTGCGATATAGTGAAATCCACTAAAGGGTATACTTGATAACCATATAAAAAGAAAAAAAATGATAATTTCATACATTGATTATTTAATAATTAAATAATCATGATATTTTATTATTATCTAATACTATATTATATGATATAATATTAATATATATACTTAGTGGCCAAGTATAAATATAATATTATTCTTTAATATAATATTAATATATATATATATACATATATATATATATACTTGGTGGCTAAGTATATACATAAAATAATACTATATTATGAAAAAGAGATATGCATAAGAACATGTGAAGCAATTGTGAATTGCAAAATTGTTGTTGTTTTAAACTAAGGTGGCCAACCATAAGAGGAAAAGAAGGAAAAAATGCTTTTCATGTTTTAGTTCAATTAATGAATTAAAACCTTCATCTTTTTCTCCATTAGGTCTAGGTCATTGAAGCAAAAACAAGGTTTTGTTTAATTATTCAAGTGTTGAACAAGGGTTAAACAAACTAAATCTAAAATAAAGTGTTTATTTTAGATTTAGAATTTAAGTGTTAAACCAGTGCTGAATTTAAGGTTACTATTTTAACAACTTAAACCCAACCTGTTGAGTCTTATAATTGCCAATGAGATTATTTTAGGTAATACTGCAGCTTAAAATATACCAGATGCTTTGAGGTAAATCTCAATCATAATATTAATATGATCAATATCTTATTTTGTTCATTATTATAATGGAACAAAATTTTATTGTGTTCATTGCTTTAGGAAATTAGATTTTTCAACTTCTACTACGTATATATTTGTGTATGAGACACATGAATTGCATATATACATAAATTTTATGTGATGAACACAAACCACATGCACACACACAATGCAGTTTAGAATCGCAAATATCCTAACAAAATTCACCACTAAAATGTCACCTAACTTGAGCATCAAATGACCTTCATCGGAGTTGGTAATATAAGATTGAGATTACATGATGGGAAGTTAGGGAGTTACTAGGTGCAAAACATGTTCCTTATCTCAAGAGGAACTTAGAATCCCTAGGTATGCTAGATGAAGTAGAATATTTATTTAAAGTAGAAAAATGAATACTAAAGGTGATTAAAAGGTATATGGTGATGTTGAAGGATAAAAAGCACAACATGTTGTATGTGATAAATGAGAATGTTGTGTGTGGTTCAACATCTATTGTTGTTAATGTTGAGGGAATTGAGCACAACATGTTGTATGTGCTAAACCAAGAAACAACATTGGAGAGTATGTCACCATAGTGAAAGAGGTCTAAAGAAATTTTATGAAAAGGGTATTGTTGACAAAAATAAGTTTCAGCCACCAAGATTTTGTGGTTATATTGTACTTGAGAAAGCTCATGGAGCCAAATATAACACGGAAGGCAACAACACCAAAGCTAGCCTAAACAACATATAATTGAAACTTTAGAGACCTAAGTCATAATTCTTAGTTAAGTAAAGTTTGTGGAATGACTTAATTGAGTACGTGATGTGAAGTTGATGAATCTTGGAAAGCTTCTTAATGGTTTTTAATCAAGTAAGAATTTGTAACAATTGGTGGTTAAAAATCATATTTGAGTGTGTTTTTGAGTCAATATTACCAAGAAGATGATAGTGAGTATGCACCAAACGGATAAAACTTGAAGAGAAATGAAAAGCCAGAAGTAAGAAAGGACTTGGGACATGGAAGAAAAGAAATTCAGGGCTTGGGGTCACGGCCCTAAGTGAGCCAAGTTACAACCTAACCTGGACAGTAGCTTGGTACTATGACTTAGCCTTGGCCAGGCGGTGGTGCAAACCCATGGTGCCACATTACCGAAGTTTGATTTTCTAGGATTTTTTATTTTTCAGTTGGTTTAAGATTCTTTCGCATATACACTTCTATTCCAAGTTGATTTAGAGTTCCTTTACATATAAACTTCTATTCCAAGTTGATTTACAGATTCTTGAGATGTCTAAGAGCTTTATAAAGCCTTGTTATACTTTAAGGTTGAGCATGCATCAAGAAGAGTGAAAATAGATATCTTAGGGAGCGTTTGATGCTAAGTGTATGAAAGAGTGCTATTATAGATCCTTAGAGAGTTTATTTTTGTTGTGTATTAATTAAAAATCTCTTGAGTGATCTTTTTGATCATTGAGTGATTCGTGATAATCACTGAGTAATAAAAGAAACTAAAATCCTTGATCTACTGTAAACATAAGCAATTTATCTAGTCACGTAATTCTTGTGTGCTTTGTTTGTGATTTATTATTTTCTCTATTTACTTTATATTATCTTTTATAATTCTTAAATACTTGTGATCAAGGCTTCTACCAAAATTTTAACATTAATCTTTTGTGCAAAAGTGATGAAAACACCTGATGGAATCGATATTTGGAAAGCAGTTTAGAGATTTAATTAGAAATTTTGGAAAAAAAAAATTTCTTTTTCTATTTAAAGAAAACAAGGACACTTATGTTATAGCTCAATGGTTGGTCCTAACACTCCAATTGTCAAAGTGTTAGGTTGAGTCAAACTGTAATCCCTCTAATTGTTTAAAAGGGTTGTTTAATTCCTCCATTTATTAGATAGCTAGTTTAGTCCCTTCAATTGTTTAAAAAGTTTTTTAATTGCTTGTTTGACAATTAATTGCTCGTATGACAATATTATAATCATTTGAGATATAACACTTGTACCCCATAAAAAAAATAAAGGCACAAATTTTACTCTTTTATGTAATATTTTAAGGTTGTTATAGATGATATTGTAGTATAATAACTTAATATATGGTTCATCGTCGTGCATATAAAGGCAATGATATTTAAGGCAGTTTAGTATGTTAGATAGGATAAATTAATAAATTTAAATTTAAATTATTGGAATTGGATAAGATAGAATATGATTGGATTATAGTTAATATTATGAATTTTTTGTGTATTATATAATTAAATTGAATAATAGATATAAGTTTACTATTAAAATTGTTATAATAATAATTAGTTATTTAAATATACATTTAATTATTAAATTTATCCACTTCCAGAACAATAAGTCAATCCCTGTTTTGGTACAAATCTAATAGCTTGTAAAACCTATTGAAGCAAATGATGCATTCAATTACTCATAATTGTTTTCATGGTATGAGAGGCAAATAAGGTTTCTAAGTTGCTGTCCCCTTCCTCCATTTACTAGACAGTACCCTTTTTTTTTCCCCTCAGCAACCTTAACTAGCAATTTCCGCTCTCTTTTCATTCTTCCATTCAAATAAAAATCCAATCACTTAAGAAACCGATCATCTTCTGAGTAACAAAACACCCAACAATGAACCTAGCTAATTATCACCTTCCAGATGATAACCTTACTCTTCAGATTACCATAATAAAGCTTGATGGGATGGTCTTACTTCACAAAATGGTTTCATTATTGCTATATATATACTCAGGATGCCAAAATTAGAAGGGAAAAACTTACTTGTTAAGAGCTTCATGTAAAGCATGTCAAAAAATAGGAAACTAACAATAGGTTTAATTCAAAGAATACACCATGTAATATGTTCAGCAAAGAGATGTTGAAGAGGAAGCAATTCACACAAGTAATATATAGCATAGCAAACAATTGGCAATTATCTAAAGAGAAAGGGTAGAAGAAATCACATAAGAATTTATATAGTTTTGAAATTGCATACGTCCATGACAGATCAAGATCTTATTTCTCTTTATTGAATCACCAAGCACTCATATAGTATACCTTTTATAAGAGTTAACAAGCTCGCAAAGAACTTACAATAATTGCTCACTCTATTGTATTTTTTATGTAATCTAAGGTTTCTATGTGTTGTGATATTGTGATTATTTTCTCAAGCCAAAAAAAGCGTTTATGTAGCCTACATACATCCTAAGTAAACCCTAATTTGAGTAGGAATAAGATAGGATATTTAGAACAACTTAGGAATCATAAAGCATGTAAAACAAACAAATTGATGTTACAATATAAGTTCTTAAATGCCGCGGCATTGGGGAATTGATGTTGCGGCATCCGTTATTAGATGTCGCGGCATTGCAATAGGGAAACGGTGCTGTGACATCTGCTCTTGGATGCCACGGCACTCAACCGCTCCTCGTTTTCAAGGTCTTCTCGCTTTCATATCTTCTCCACCTGTCACCCATTTACTTGGCTTGATCACAAACCTCTTCCAAGGTTATTTTCAATTAACTTCTCACAATAAAGGAAGGAATGTAAAGAAAGCTAATAAAAGTCCCACATTTGCTAGAAATAGAGAGGATCATGGGTATATAAAAAGTGAACTATATCTCTATTAGTATGAGGCCTTTTGGGTAGAGCTCAAGAGCAAAACCCTGAGAGCTTAAACCCAAAGTGGATAATATCATACCAATATAGAAATATGTATAGTTTGTTGGGCTCTTAACAGTTTTATTAGAGTCATGCTGTAAAGTTAGCTATGTGGATGAAATCCTCGGTATCAAACGAAAAAGGTAGTAAACTTAGTAAAAAAAACTCAGTTTACTAGCAATGGAATATATGGTTGTGCTCTATGGACAGACAATGGTGTGCTGTTGGGCTTCACATAAGGTGTGTCCTCTTAACATAAGAGTTGACCTGATAGAGCGGGCTCACAAAGTAGACAATGCGATACTCTAGTGCTTCACGTAAGGCATGCGCCTCATTGCAGTAAAGATGAATAGAAAACCAAGTGAGCGAGACTTCCTGTGTGAAAGATAGACTGATAGATATCGTTTGAAGGGGAGGTTACGTGGCTCTTTGTTAGAGAGTGAGATTATTAGAAAAGCGAACAAAGTTCCACATTAACAAAAAATTGAGAGGATTATGAGTACATAAAGAGTGAACTATATCTCTATAGGTATGAGACCTTTTGAATAAAGTCAAGAGTAAAACTATGAGGGTTTAAGTCTAAATTAGATAATTTCATACCAATGTAAAGATATGTATGATTTGTTAGACTCCTAATATAAAAAAAAACAGATAAACTAAGGATTCTCTTAAACCATCTTGAACCATAAACTGCCACTCAGACCTAAATAATCCTTCTTGTTCCTATCTTCAATCAAGTAATACCCAAGTCTCCAGTGCCTTTAATAATTCATATATACTCTTAACACTTAGATTATAAATTCAAGTGCCTCTAACTATATGACAAATATTTCCATATTATTTTTCATCTATTTTGCTTATTCTAGTAGAGAAAATTTTAGAATTGCTAATGGCTTATTTTACCCTGTAGTTGGTCAAGGAACTTTCTATACATCTCCTAGCATGTCATTAATTATGTTTTCCATGTACGAGCATTATCCTTTCATTGTCTGTCCAGTGACTTATAGAAGACTTGAATTATAATGTACTTTTCAAGATTGCACAACATGACTACATAACGGACTCTACTATCTAAAGCACCCATGAAGAACGTTAACTCAGTTCCCAAGGGTAATTGTCTCCTAGTACTCCTGAAAATAAAGGAAAAAAATTGGATTTGGCATAAGAGATTGGGACCTCCTCCCTTTCTCATCTCGAAAAATTTATTTCCTTCCTTGTTTAATTTGGTAAAATCGATGTACACGAAACGTGATCGTGTATCTTTCCCATGATCAATAATTCAAGACAAAGTGTTCCATTGAGTTTAATCCCATGATAATGCACGGGCTCTCCCATGTGTCACATATGTATGGTGCTCATTGGTTTGTTACATTTAGTGATAACTTTACATGAAAAACATGGATGTATTTTCTAAAGACAAAGTCCAAGGTTAATTCTATAGTTCCGATATTTCACAAAATAATATCCGCCCAATATAACAATTCATACCCTAAGATTCGGTAATGGCCAAGACTATAGTCTTATTAAATACCTCGAAGTGAGAGTATATATAATCCATCTTCCTCTTGTGTTGATAAGGATTGATAAGGATGGGATTATGATTTCTATGCACAAGCACATTGAGGAGGATCTCTTAAACGAAACTAAAACTTTGGGATGCTGACCTGCTGAGACTCTAATTGAGCAAAATCACACGCTTGGGTTCTCTAGAGAAGAAGTGATGGTTGGCTGAGGCGTCTATCTATGTTACTTATCACACTTGTACAAGACCTAACGTTGCCTATGTTGTAAGTGTGGCGAGTCAGTTTATGCACAATCCCTAAAAATTTCACTTAGAGATAGTATATCGCATCACTCACTACCTAAACTGAACATTCGGTATGAGAAATGTATTTCAAAGAACAGGTGAAATGTCTCTCAAGGCTTATACGGATGCAAATTGGTTGGATCAATGGTGGACAGGAAATTGACTATAACAATGTTGTACATTTGTGTTATGGAACTTGGTTACATGGAGTAAAAAGCAGTCAGTTCTAGCAAGATCAAGTTTAGAGCAGATTTTTTAGCTATGGCACTAGCAAATTGTGAAATATTATGGATCAAAATTGGACTTTTTGACCTGAAGATTCGAGGGCAAGTGTTCTATGAAATTATAATATGACAATAGAGCAGCAATATCCTGTTTAACACGATTGCCACAAACATGTGGAGACCAATAGATATTTTACCAAGGATAATCTAGTTTCTGGATGCACTTCTGATGTTGCTTCCTCAAAATCAAGTGGGAAATGTATAAAACAAATGACTGATGAGCTCTACTTTTCATCACATTCTAGGCAAGCTGGGAATGCAGAATATCCTAGCTCTGAAGGAGTGTTGACAGATTTAAAGAAATTAGTATCTTAAAAAGTGTAGCTATTATATTTGTTTCTATTTCAGAGTGTACAAATTCAGAAAATTACTCTTTTTTTTTTCCTTTTCATGACGCTTTAAATCAACCCTAAGGTTCTAAAAAAATCTAGTAGCTCGTAATCCTATGGAAGCAAGTGAGACAATTCAATTTCTCAATATAGTTTTCAGTATGCATATCTACCGATAACTTTTAGGTGATGTACATACTTCATAATTATCAGTATTGATTGAAATTAAAGATGGACCAACATAAAGTTTATAGATATTTCAGGGATTTTCAATTTGCTAAGGGCAAAAAAATTAGAAATCAAAATATCGAATGGAAACAATCAAACTCGATTTTATAAAAACTTTATTTTCAAAATAATAAGTGGCACAAATTTATTATAAGTCTTAAAATATCATTATGAGTATATGACTACACGTAAATCAAACTTTAAGTATATAATACAAACACTTTTTTTTTAAACAATAATACAAACACTTACCCTAATTTTTTTTTAATATTACAAAAAATTACTAATATTTTCAATCAGACATCTATTGCGAGCTACAGCAATAATATACGTTAAGGGCAGTTCATAAATCTAAACTCAAGGAATATTAAAATTACCTTATTAAATTTGAAGAAATCTACTCTATGAAGATCAGATTTACTCTTCTAAAATTTAGAGAAAACTACCCCTACCCGAACATGGAGGCGACTCGAGCACGTAAACTAACTTTATTATCAACCACCTCTTTCATTCTTCATTTTTCTCTCTGCTCTAAACTTAAGCCTTCGCTCAAGCTCCATTCTCACCTCACCTGGGCTCGCCTCTTGCAACAGGGACCATCAAAGCAATTTTTTCCTTTTTCTCATTTCATCTCATTTCTTGTATATATAAAATAAATATTATTTCTGTAGTCCAACAGTTTCCCACTTAACTTTTGCTCTTCACTTTCCCAGAACTTAGATTCACCATTTCCGTTAACACTTCACTTTCTCAAGATGGTTTCTCCGATTCAATTTTTCTCTTTTTTTTTTTTTTTGGTCATTTCTTTTCTTAAAAAAAAATTGTGTAATTTCTATCAGGAGAATTTCTAGTGAAACTTTTTTCCATTTCTGGTGTAACTTTTTTTAGTTTGCTTTTTTATTTTTTAGGAGCATTGCTGATGTAGTTATTTTTAATTATTACTGTGTAAATCTCTTTGGGCACATTATTATGTAATTCTTTTTTCGGGAGCATTATTATGTAATTCTTTTTTTTCGGAGCATTGTTATGTAAATTTTTTTGGAGTGTCATTGTGTGATTTTCTTTAGAAAGCTCTTCTATGTTTACGGCCAGCCTCAAGAACTTAGACCTAGTTTAACTTGATACAACTCGGTTTTGACATTACAATTCGCTTTTATTTATTTATTTTTTTTTTTTTACTTATTTTGTCTTGCTTTTTTAAAAAACAAAATTATTTCGGTTCCTACAAAAACACGATCGAAACCAATTGTGCCAACCCTTACTATTTTCTTCTATAAACAAACGTCGTGAGACAAACTTGATCATAAATAACCCTTTTATATTGATTATCAAAAGATAAAAGGCCTCATTTTTTCCATATTGTGGATTTCTGGTCCACTACACTCGTAACTTTCTACTTTGTTTACTTAATAAAACTCTTATCTTTTTTTTGGAAGCAAAAGTGAGTTTCATTAAAGAATTAGAGGCTTCTGATAAAAATAACAGAGAAATTAACGGGACTTAATTTAGACTTGCACACTTCCGAGCACCCGACTCCAACTCTTTACATTCAATGGATTAAACAATTTCTCAAATGAGAGAACACCTATCGAAATAAACATGGTGTTAAAAGAAACAACCCTCATACAAGAGAAAAAAAATACAAACACTACTAAAAGTAACTATAACAATCTACAAAGCAAACACCTAAAAACAGTTAACAACACCCAATAGAACCAAACACTCAAAAACAGTTAACAACACCCAATAGAACCAAACACCATGTAAATCCAAATTGCACATATGGCGACTTAGGATTTGGTGCTGCTGAAAAAGAATCTTATGTTGTTGGAAAAGGTCAATGGATGTTGACCCTGCGCAGAGAAAAAGACGGTGCCTCGGTCTATGGAGCTATCAACCATAGATTGAGGGTGGCAGCACACCAATGTGACCATGACTTAAGGCCGACTAGACAGTGGCTACAAATCCTCATCGGCAATCTTCATCGCACAACCAAAGCTGACCAAGAACAACGAAAAAAAATTTCGGAATTAATCAAGCACGGTGGCTAATCGTGGATGCACAGTAACTACCAAGGAAGCTACAAAACTAAGTGTTGACATAGCTATGACGCACAAACTCAAGGATATAATGCTGCAGTGCAACTACATGCTGCAGAACTGATCTCCAGCAAACATTACACTCAAACACTATGAATACGTAACCCATCCATGATTTTCTCTTGTTCAGATCACCTGCATAATCTGAGTCAACATATCCTCTTATTATTTCATTCTCATTATAAGCCCTTTTATATATCAATCCACGATCCAATGTTCTCTTGATATATCTCAAAATTCACTTCATTGCAAGTCAATGATCCTTGCCCGAATTTGGCATATATCTACTTACCATATTCATAGCCTATGCTATGTTTGGTCTTGTACAAATCATTGCATACATGATGCTCCCCACAGCGCTTGTATATGTTTGCTCGTCTGCAATTTCTCCTCTTTAAATTTTGGCGACTGTACTACTGAAAGTTTAAAGTGCATAGCCAAAAAAACGGAGACAATTTTTGCATTAGACATACCAAACTTCTCTAGGATATTGAGTATATACCGTTGTTGTAACAAGAAGATAACGCATCTTCTTTCCTTCACAATATCCATACCCAATATCCTCTTTACTGTTCCCAAGTCTTTCTTTTTAAACTTGCCACTCAACTACTTTTGAAGCTCATGTATTTCTTTCGTATCTCTAAATGCAATCAACATGTCATCCATATATAGAAGTAAATACATTATTCCACTGTTCAAGCTCTTAAAGTATATGCATCCATCATACTTGCTCCTATTAAACCCATAAGTCATTATAAACTCATTGAATCTCTTATACCATTATCTAGAAGATTGCTTAATGAATTCTTTAATAAGTAAGAATGCTTCTCTTTCTCGGGCTTTATAAACCCTTGTAGTTGTGCCATGTATATCATCTCTTCAACCTTTCCCTACAGAAAAGTTATTTTTACATCCATCTATTCTAGATATAAATTAAGGTTTGCACATATGACTTGTAGAATCTTAATGGATGTGTGCTTGATGACAGAAGAGAATATCTCATAAAACTTTACTCCCTCTCTTTGAGTCAAACCTTGTACAATCAGTCTGGCCTTGAATCTCGTTGGCTCTACTTACAGTATCCTCTTCTTAACCTTGTACACCCACTTGTATGCCACTAGTTTCTATTAAGGCTTTTCAACCAACTCCCAAGTATTATTCTTCATAAAAGAACCAATCTCTTCTTTTATAGCCTACTGCTATCTCTCTTTATTCTCACTCTTCACAACCTCATTGAACGTCTTGAGCTCATCACACTTAAGAGTGTAAGCAGAATTAAAAGCATGAGCAACTAAATTTGTTTGTGAATACATAATTAGCTTATTAATCACTTTTCTTAACCTATCTTTGGCTACCTGGTACTCTTTAAGTTTCATCTCAAAAGTCTTAGTCTTACTTTAGGTAGACTTAGAAGAACTCGCTGATGATCTTGGCTTATCATCAAGGATCTCTTTGATGAAGTACTGATCTAGGGGCATGTTAGATCTATAATCAGACTCTACTTCAACATTAATTGACTCGGGTAATGAGTCTTCCTTGGGCGCAGGTTCTTCTTTCTCATCTTCTTAAGAGGCTTTAACATTGCCATCTTATCGAACATCACATCACAACTTATGATACTCCTTAGTAGTGTCAACTCTTTATACCACACCTTGTATCCTTTCACTCCTTCAGGATATCCTATGAATATCTCTTTGATAGTTATAAGTTCCAAGTTTCCTTACTTTATATGAACAAAAGTTGGGTAGTTAAATATTCTGAAGTGATCATACATAGGAAAGCTGCTAGACCAATTTTGTTTTAGGTCTTGAAGTCTATCACTGATGAAGGACTTTTATTGATCAAATAAGTTGCAATCTTCACAACTTCACCCCCAAAACACTTGAACATATTTGCATTGGTAAACATGCATCTAGCCCTTTCAAGCTGAATTATATTGATACTCTCAACTACATCATTCTACTGTGATGTTGATCTCAAAGTTCTATGCTTTGTAATCTCATACTTAACACAAAATCATCAAACTCTTTATTGCAAAACTCGAAGCCATTGTCTTCTCCAAGAATGCGTTGTCATATTTATACTCTCAAGAATGCATTTATAGATAGCTGGATTAAGTTAATAACTAGATGCATATCAACTGCTTCTTTCTTCATCAAATTAAATGGAATGAGTTGTAGCAAGTTTGGTGCTAGCAGGGACTTGAGACAAGGTTATCCCTCGTCCCTATATTTGTTCATCATAAGGGTCGAAGTACTCTCTGCACTCTTTTACAATGCTGAATAATCTGGTTAGATCAAAGGAATTAAATTTAGTGCTGAATTATCAATTTCCCACTTGTTTTTTGCTGATGATAGCTTGGTGTGCATCAAAGCTATAGATAAGGAGTGTAGAACCCTTAAAGGTATCTTTGATTGTTATAGTAATACTTCTGGGTAGGTGTTCAACAACAAATCTTCAATTTTCTTAAGGTCAAACATAAACAGAATACAAGCCAACATCACCAAAGACATTTTTCATTTGCAAGAAGTGTCTAGACATGAAAGGTATCTTGGGTTGCCCTCAATAGTGGGAATGAACAAAAATGATTTCTTTAATGAGATTAAACTCAGAATAGCTAGCAAAGTAAGTGGCTAGAATGAGAAGATGTTTTTGAGTGAAGTCAAGAAGGTTTTGATAAAGGCAATGAGGCAAGCTGTGCCCACGTATGCTATAAGTATGTTCAAGCTTTCTGAGGGGCTCTGTGAGGGCATACAAAATTTACTTAAAAGGTTCTGGCGGGGTACTTCGGGTGATGAAAAAAGGAAGATGCACTAGACGGGTTGGGGAAATTATGCCAAAGTAGAAATGTGGCTTAAGCTTCAGAGAATTTAGTGCCTTCAACCAAGCTCTATTGGCAAAGTAAAGGTAGAGGATCCTGCAGAGTTTTTACTCACTGGTCAACAAAGTTCCACAAGCTAGATACTTTCTAAGAGGCCAATTCTTGGATGCTAGGTTAACAAGTAATTCCTATACGTATAGCGGAGCATACTTTTGGGAAGAAAGATTCTGCAAAAGAGGTTAAGATGGTTGATCGGTTGTGGTGATAGTATGGGAATCTATACAAGCAATTGGCTCCTAAGATGCTCTACTTTCAAACCAATTTCATTTTAATCCCTCCTTGTTGATAATAAGGTTGAGATCCTGATTAATGATATGAACAGATGGAAAAAAGATATAGTAGAACAACATTTTAGTGAGGAAGATGCTAAACTTATCCTAAAAATTCCATTGCCTTTAGCTAAGAAGAGGAAAGGCTCTGCTAGTACAATGACAAGAGAAGAATGTTCTCAGTTAAGAGTGGCTATTATGTAGCTTTGGAAAACAAGTTTACTTGTAAACTAGGAGTTTCTAGGGATTAAGGCAAAGACTAAAAGCTAATCTAGAACTTAGTTGCCCCTCAAAAAGTAAAAAAATTTACATTGTGAGCATTGTCAAACCTTCTGCCAACTACTAAAAACCTGGCCCCAAGAGAGTAATTCCAAATCCTATTTTCCAAAGATATCTCAAGGATAATGAATCAAGTTCCATGCATTGGTAATGTGTAAGGCAAACAAAGTTATATAGAAATGTACACATTTTACTGAAGCAATTAAAGGTTTGTGCAATATGGAATTATGAAACTTCCTTCATCATATCCTGGCAATCACTACTAGAGATGAACTGCAAAGCATAATTATGGTATTGTGGGAAAATTAGAGAGCTAAGAACAATATAATGATGCAAGGAAAGCAATTGGACCCCCAACAGCTTATAGTTAGCATTGAAGCCTATCTAAATTCGAGTTGTAAAAACCCAGGATAGCTACTAAAGTTAAATGCTACCAAAAAGGATCAGAATCATCAATAGGAAACTAGGAGATTAACATGATTGTGGGCTTTATCATTAATGTGCATGCTACAATAAACAAATCTAAAGACATAATAGGCATGGGAGTTATCATCCAAGATCATAATTAATAGGCAAACAGTGTCTATGGCAACAAATACAAGCCTCTTTTTGAGGTGATGTTGAAGGTACAAAGGCTAAAGTTACTTTGTATGGTTTGCAAGTAATGCAGAGCTGAATTTGAGACAAATGATGGTGCTTTCAAATGCAAAATATGTTGTTGACATGGTGAAGGATTCTCTAAAATCTCTCAAAGAAATTAGCTGGATGACAGATAGCATAAGTGAAAAGCTTAATTTAGATGTAAGAAATAGTATTAAGCATGTTTCTAGAAATTGTAATAGGATAGCATACCAGCTGGCTAAGTTTGCTATTCGTTCCCCTTGTAAGAAGATTTGGCTAGATCAATTCTTAATTTCTTTCGATTTATAGAAGGCCATTGTCAATTTCTGGCCTTTTTATCATTTTTCTAGTTTAATTCTCAGCAAGGGTCTTTCAAGTCTTAAAGGCACAAAATACTTGCTCTTTGCTCTTCATCATATAAACCTACAGCTTCCTCCAATAGTCGTCTATACAAGTGAGAAAATACCTAACCCCACTATAGGTTGTTGTATGAGCTGGTCTGCAAAGATCTGGTATATGTAGTCAAGAGTCCCCTTAGTCTTGTTCTCCTCTGTATCAAACCTTACTTTATGTGTTGTCACAAACACACAATGCTCACAAAACTCTAATCGATAGAACTTATCCTCACCAAATATCTTTTAACTAAATAAGTTCCTTAGGTTCCTCTCACCTAAATATGCTAATTTAAAATGCCACAACTTGGTTTGCCTATTCTTATTAGCTATAGAGAATAATATATAATCATTAATTTTCTCTCCTTTCAGCACATAAAAACTTTTGCACTTCTCTTCTCTTATCACAACCATAGAACCCTTTAATACTCTCAAACCCCTCTGTCAATCCTAATAGAGCACCCATTCTGGTCTAACATACCCAGTAAGATTAAGTTCCTTTTGAGGTCAAGAATATACCTAACTTCTAACAACTCTCTCACTCACTCATCATCCAACTTAAGTCTAATTGACAGGACCCGACCCGAGACCCTCTACTATAGATCCCGGCGGCCCTGCCGGGCACCCCGACGGAAGTTCCTCCGAACCTAACTGGGTAAGTTAAGAAATTCCACGAGGCGAACCCCTTTTTAATTCTTGTTACTACTAAGAAGATCTAGTAATATACATGAAAATGACATCTTAGTTTTAAAAACAAACGAACAGAGTTTCCCCTGTTTTTCGGAAAATCCATATAAACCTACAAAGAAATTTCACTTCTAATTCGAACACATCTCAATTCTACCAATTCGGACCTCCGGTCCTTTTCAAATTAAATCCAACACAATTCAATTATTTCGTGTAAATCACAAAATAAGCATAATCATAAAAAGTAAAAACGATCATCATAAACTAGAAATCTCTTCTTCTTGATTCAACACATACTTACAAATATACATGTCTACAACTATTATGCATAAAGTAAAGAGTGCTATTAGCACATTTACATTGACAAAAATTATCTTTGGATTTGGCCCACTACTCGGCGATAGGAGAATCAGCAGTTTGCATTCCGAGACCTGCACCTGGGAAAGGGGTTTAAAACATAAAACATAAAACGAGTGAGCTAAAGGAGCTCAGTGAGTGTAAATAAGAATTCAATTACAAGAATATTATACAAAGATAGCAATTTCTAAAGTACATGCAGAAATTATGCTTCTAAAACGGATGTAAAATTGTAAAACGGTTTCTAATATCATATGCTAATGAAATCTTGCCGAGCAGGTTTTATCTACATCTTTGGAAAACTATATTCAGAATCTGTATAACATAATAACTGCTGTGTGCATATAAATGCATAAATACTATCGGTAAATCGAAAACTAGTAAAATCCTCGCTCGGCCATTTTCTTTCTAAACTGTACCAATGGTAACCCTAAAGCTCTATACCCACGCAGCGACTCAACTAGCACCGCATACGTGAGTAGGTCACAGGGCACCTCAACTAGCAGCACCCACAGTGACATCTCAAGACATCTCACTAGCTACGTAGCAGAATCCTACATCGCATGCATATAGCGAGACAATATCCCGTACACATAGAGCGACTCACATGACTCGACATCCCAACTTCCTGGAGTTAGTGACACACCCCCAAGACCTGCCCATGTGCACAGGATATACCGGCCGGGTCTAATACAATCATCACCACTATAATCTGAGGGTACCAATGGCCTTAAAACAAATGCAGAAATTTTTAAAATTGTTACACAAATCGATCATGTAAAAGCATGTCTATGAATATATCAAGATCATAAATCATGTTTATGCATCGAAAGCTCATAAAACATACATAGTCATTGTGCGAAAACATAATAACAGAAAAGTAAAAGAAATGACAGATTTCCACTCACAACCGCTCTGCGCTCAATTTCGCTCCCGATTCCTGCTCCCGTTAACGCTCTCGGTTATCCTCACCTACGCGCCATAAATGACATTTAGAACCAAATCGAACACTAGAATCTCATTTAATTACTAAATACCCTAATCGGCATACAAAGCCCAGATGTAAACTACTTCCCGATTTTAGTTACGGAGCCATAATCAAAACTAACTCACCATCCGGCGCCCTGAAAATTATTGAACATCTTATAATTGATTGGACATACTTGCCCTTCACCTTTCCAACATGGACAATTATTTCCCATTTTCTTTATTTTTGGGTTTTTTCATCAACCATATACATTCAATTCACAATATGCATCATTTACACACAACAATTCAATCAAAACACCACTCAATTCCTAACTTCCCTAAAGTGGCAGAATTTCACCCTAGGTTCCAACACATTCCTTTTCTCAATTTCTTGTTCCAATTACAACAAAATCATGCCAATTTCATTCTAAAGCCCTAATTACAATCAATTGAAATTTCTACAACAAAATCACCAAAAACCCTAATTCTCACCTTGCCAATTTCTTCAAATTGATGACTCCTTCAAGCTCCAAACTAGATGTCAACTCAATCTAAGCCAAGAATACACATAAGAACATCAATTAACACATTCTTGAATTCTCACTTATAAAACTCATAAAAGATGCTTTTCTTACCTCTTTTTCTTGAATTTCCACTAATAGAGACTTCAATTGAGTTTAGGGATTGGTTTGTAACCTTAATTTGGCTTGATTACACATGAAAAATCATGAAAAAAAACTTGAATAGTCACTGTAGCAGCACCCTCCTTTGAAGCTCGAATTTCTCTCTTTTTTTGGCCAAGTGTTAGTTTTGATCTCTCTTCAAATTTCTACACACTTCTAACATATATATAGTGCTCCCTCAATTTACCATTTTGCCCTTCAACTTACTTAAAACTTCTAATTTGCCATTAGTTAAAAACTAATTATGTAATTAGTTCATTTGTAACTATTTAGTTGGAATAGTTCAAAGAACTAACTAGAACTTCCAACTTGGCAATCCATGAGATTTCTTCTAATTGGTCCATTCTCTAATATATGGATTATGTTTCTCAACAAAGGCTTGTTCCATACATAACCCTTAAATGGAAATTCATGTAGTAAATTAGAATTTTCTTTTCCAAGCCAATAGAGAAAAATTTTAAAAATATTCTAGGGTCGTCCGGCGCACCGATCGAGTGTGAAATTACCAAATTAGGTCTAATATCTCTCACGTGCACTATAAAGAAAATATTTCTAATAGGGTTAAAATCGAGTAACCCTACGGTGTCTTATTTGTTCTATACCGAAATCTAGGCGTCAATACTACTAATAGGGATTGAATATTACACTAATACTCCCAATTCCCATCACTTGACACGCAACTTCATTACCTATAAACACCTTACCATCATTAATGGGTTTAAAAGTTGACAAACCAAGACTTTGGTAAGTACATGTGAAAATTGCAACCAAAATCAGGAACCGAATATTTATTATTACCATCAATAGCGACTAGAGTCTCTGTGCTGTCATAGCTACCATCATAGGCAAGCACATCATCCACATTCTTATTGTTATTTGCTTTCTTCTCCAGACAGTTCTCTTTCTTACAGCAATGGCACTTCTTATAAGCCCTGAACTTTGATCTCAAGCCCTTCTTCTTTCCATCTCTTTGTGGAGTTCTTCCTCTTGCAGATAAACCTTCTCCATTAGCCTTTTGTTGAAGCAAAAGTAATAAATCCAAGCAAATATAAGAATCAAACAATTAATAAATAGGCAAGAGAAGGAGAGTAGAAGAAAACACATAAGATTTACGTGGTTCAACAAATTGCCTACGTCCACGGTGGATCAAGATATCACTTTTTTATTATCGAATCACAAGGTACTTATAAAGTATGCATTTTATAATAATGAACTCTCACAATTGCTCTCTCTTGTAATCTAGAATTTTTCTTTAACTAAGAATGACAAAGTTCACTAAAATATATTTATAAGCCTTTATATAGGTTTAGGATACCTTAGGGAAACCCTAAACTGAGTGAGTGTCGAATTGAGAAAGTCTTAATGCACTTAGAACGAGTTCTCAAAATAAAAGGGTTGTTCTTGTACTGGCGTCGAAGCGCTACTCACTTAACGCACCAGCGTTGCGGTGTTGGGACGCTATAGTCTCGGGTTTGCGTACCGCAACACCCAGACCTGAGCAACATGTTTTCATATTTTCACCTTCTTTAGCATCCGTCTTGTTTCCTCGCGCACCTTACGCATTTGGTTTGTACTCCAAATCATATCCCAATAATTTTTAATCAATTTTCTCATACTGATGATGCAAAGTTTTAACCAATTTGCCATTAATCACTAGAGACTAGTTGTCGTCTGGTAAAGGTGGGGGCAATCACTAGTTACCAATGGTCACAACTTCTTTTTTCAATTTTTTAGTTTTTTAATTTATTTATAGATTTTTTTAATTTATTTTTAAAAAATAAATAATACAGAGATAAGTGTCATTAAGTTTTTTTAATTAAGAGCATAAAAGCACTTTTTACATTTGCAATCTATTGACCGTTTAAACAAAATCTATTACCTCATAAGCGTTTTTTTTTTTCCTATTAGAAATTAGAGGTGTATCAATCTATTTCATGAAAATGTAGGGATCCAGATCTCTTTTTCTTAAAAATAAATAAATAAACGTAATTCTTACTTCTCTCATAAGCTATGTTTTTAAATAAAATAAAAAAATTGAAAATCATACCATAAAATATATAAAATAGAAGTCTTACTCTTTTTTGGGGGCAGAAGTGTTAGGGTATGTGCTTACGCGCCATCCCAGTTTGTATGAATATTTAGTTTGTAATATTTATACAATGCTTATTTTATTAAATCGCTGATAACTTTTATTAAATGGTAATTAAGCTTGTAACATTATAAAAATGATATGATCGGAATGAGTTCATATCTGGTTTAAAGAAGTTTAAACCATGGCTAAGAGTTAGCAAAACTGATAGTTATAAATGCTAAGTGTTAGCAGGTTATAATACCCAGCGGGATCTAAAAAGTTAGAACCTAATCTATGATGTAACAAAGACCTGAGAATCTACTAGTAATGACAAAATTGCAAAGAGTTGCAATAGAGACTAAGAAATGTCGTTATGGAAGTATCTTCTCAAATAAAGAGTTCCTGATCTACGTTTACCAATGAGGGTCTATCGGTGAAACACATAGATTAGTGTATGTCTATAGCTGTATTGTACAAATGGTTATTCTTAGTTAACCATGAGCTTGGTTGAAGTTCATATAGACATACAGGTATTCAGTTAGGACTGGATACTGAACAGACTCAAGAGGACCCCAATAGATATCCTATGAAACCGTCAAATGAAGGTCCTCGCGAGTTGAGTAGTATTTGTGGTCCTTCGACCTGAGCGCCACGGTGAACTTGTGGGAGATCCATCATACTTTGGTTCCACGTATGTCAGAGACCTTTCATGGTCTGACCGCTACGTGTCGCTGGGTATGGTCCGATGCTCATGGAGTTCGGTGTGCGTAGATATGGGATCCGCCAGCTCATATAGATGGGTTGTATATCCGAACTTCGTGATTGTATCTTGTAAAGTCTTATGGCTGTAAGCAATTAACCTGGGAAAGGAGTTTCCTCCAGGTTCAAACATTATAGCAAAAGTGTTTGCGTAAATTGTTCATAAAGATACGAATCTGAAGATAATAAAGTGATGGATGAAATTATCGGGATTTGACGGTAATAATCTATATCCCGTTCATCCTGGTTATAATGACGGAAGGATTATACGAATATGGAGTAACCTCAACATGTATGGTCTGACGCGCTGATTTGTAATATCCGTAACGTGTGCGTGGGGCATCGTTCACGGACTTGTGAAATAGTTTTATTTGACGAATCGGGCGTGGACCTAGGGAGTCCCAATATGAAATGTACTCTTTGAGCACTTGGGCAGCGTACCGTATTAAATAGTTTAATACAGTAAAATCCAGCAATTTACTAAGGTTACGTTAACTAAAGTATATGGTCAGATGGTGGGACCCACTTTAGGTTAACTTGGTAACCGAGTAAGGACATAATTGTAATTTTACTTGATAATTATTTAATCGTTAAATAATTCAAATAAATATTTATTTATTTAATTGTTGAATAAATGAATTAAGTTTAACTAAGGTTAAGAGTTAACCATTTAGTTAAGTTAGATTAACTATACTTAATGGTTAAGTAAAAGTTAACCTAACCATGGTTAAATTAGTTAACTATGATTAAAATAATTAAATATTATTTTAATTAACTAGAGTTAAGAGTTAACTATAGTTAGAATATTTTAATGTTAGTTTAACCTAACTAAAGTTAAGGGTTAACTATGATTAGGTTAGATTAAATTCAAATTGAAATTAAGTGAAATTAAGTGTTATGAAATGAAATTAAATTCATTTGTATAAATAAAACAAATGTAAATTAAATTAAAAAGGTTTTTGTTAAATTGATTTTGCAAAATTAGGTCAGCCATTTTACAAAGAGAGAAAAGAGAAATTGTCTTCTAATTAATGGATTCAAGAGTTGAATTCATTATTTTCTTTTAAGGCTTAAAACTAATTTAGCAAAATAGGTTTTTGATTAATTGATTAAGTGTTAATCAAAAGAAAAAATCAAGAACACAAGTTTAAGTAGTTAAACAAGTGCTGGATCAAAAGCTGTCATTCTAGATAATCAAACCCACCATTGTTGATTACTAGAATTGATCAAAGACAACATTTTGGTGGACTTCAACAATCTCCAACCAAAGGCTTCAAGGGTTATTTCTCAATCTCGTTTCTGATTAATAAATTGTGATTGTGTTTACTGCAATACTTTAAGCTTCCGCTGCTTCATTATATATATGAGATATGTATAAATTGTGATTAAACACAAAACCCACATGCAAACACCCATGAATGTACAACTCCCAACAATTGGTATCAAAGCAATTTTGTGTTGTTTTGGGTGTTTTTTATAGTTGGCTAAATGTTAGTTAAATTGTATGACAATTTCTGGGGATGTTCGGATGCAATTCAAGTGTTGAAAATGCAAAATTGAAAAAACTGTCCCTGGAACGCCGCAGCGCTTATGTTCAGCGCGGCAGCGTTCATATGAACGCTGGGGCGCTACGTGTATAACGCGCCAGCGATGGTGATCGCAGGGGCGTTGAGTACATAACGCGCCAGCGATGGTTATCGCAAGGGCGCTGAGTACATGGCGCGCCAGCGCTGAAAGCACTGCCCTGCAGCGCCCCAGCGGTGCTAAAAGAGCGCCGCAGCGCTGAGGCTTTTGAAGCCCTAGCGCCGCAGCGCTGAAAGAGCATCGCCGCAGCGCGGAGGCTTTTGAAGCCCTAGCGCCAAAGCGCTGAAAGAGCATCGCCGCGGCGTTCATAAAAAAAAAAAGAGTAATTTTTTTTTATTATTTTATGCATGTGGGGGGTTTATGAGTTGTAATAATAAGAGTTATTAATTTACATGATAAACCAGGACAATTATTTTTTTTCATGTTGGTAACCACAAGGGAACCCCACTGATGGGGGTTAGTTGTGTTTGCACATGATTGAATAATTGATTGAGAATAACCTTCTCATGAGATGAGTGCCTGCATTTAAAATCTCTTTTAATCAGATTAAAAAATTATTGTGTTATGTGTTAATATTTTAATGATCCGCCTTGTCAATACGGTATTAGATAGGTCACTATGGTCTTTCCCAATATTGCTTTAGCGTGAGGGATTTGGTCGGTGTGATTTAATCTAATGCCGGTAAAACATGAGATGAGTCAAATATATGCGAACATGTTATCCAATATTGCTTTAGCGTGAGGATAATGTCAGTAACATATATTTGATAATTGGCAAGTTAATCTGAAATACACTTACCCAATATTGCTTTAGCGTGAGGATAAGGTGTATTTAGGATCAGTTGTAAGAGTTGCAATTGACAAGGGTTGTCTACCTATTGGGTTTACAAAGGCCAATATTGCTTTAGCGTGAGGCTGGAGTAAAATGCCAGTGGGGTCCACTTCTCACTGTATAGTTTAAAAATTCTTAAACTATCGTTATCTCGTTAGAGAGATTAAAGGGATTATGTAAAGCAGTGGGAGGGCGTTTTTAAATTAAAAATTGTATAATTGTTATACCCATGATTTAAAACGTTTTTATTAGCGATTTGATTAATTAATAATCCGCTGACACATATTTATTCTATTTTGTCTTGTGAAGATTAATATGGCTTCAAACAACCCTTTGATGCGCATTCTAGATGCCAACCAACTCAAGGGTGCTGATAACTATTCAGAATGGATGACTAATCTCAAAATTGTTCTGAATTCTGAGAGACTTGGGTATATTGTTGATCAGAAAATGCCCTCAGGAGTTTCTGATGATGCCACCCCAGAAGAAAGGGTGACATATCAGAAATGGTTGGATGAAGATTTAAAAGTTAAATCTTACATCCTTGCCTCGATGTCTCATGAGCTGCAGAGAGAGCATCTCTATATGGAAAATGCTAGCAGCATCATGCTCCACCTGAAGGAGCTTTTTGGTGATAGACCTCAGATTGAGATATATCGTGTCGCCAAAGCACTCTTTCAGGCTAGACTTCCTGAGGGTAGTCCAGTGAGTCCTCATGTCCTTAAAATTATCAGATATATTGAGAGGCTTGAGACTATGGAAATTTCTTTAAACAATAGTTTGAGGAATAGTTTGATTCTCCAGTCGCTTCCGGGGTCATTTACGCAACTCATCATGAACTTTAATATGCAAGAATTGACCCCTACATATGCTGAACTTTATAACATGTTGAGGACAGCATATGAGGATATGAATAAAGGAGGCTCATCCCTCCTAATTCAGGGTGCTTCATCTTCTACCCCGAGGGCTTCTTTGAAGTCCAAAGGGAAGAAAAAGAAGATGAGGCAGACACCCCGAATAGGTCCTCAGAAGCGACCGATATCCAAACCTCTAGAAAAAAGCAAGGCAAAAGGAAAATGTTTCTTTTGCAGCGATGAGGGGCACTGGAAACGTAACTGCCCTAAATATCTTGCAAGCTTGAAGAAGGCTCCCTCAGGTATTTGCTTTCCTATCATTGACATTTCTTTAGCATTTGATGCTAATGCAGGCTGGGTATTAGATACAGCATGTCCTTCTCACATCTGTAATATGTTACAGGGTCTGAGGGAAGTTAGATTGCTGCAGCCAGGAGAGGTAAAGCTTCGAGCTGGAAATGGTGATTTCCTGCAGGTTGAAGCTGTAGGACATTTGGATTTACTTCTCCCATGTAATAAATATGTTGTATTAAATAATTGTTATTTTGTTCCCAGCATCATCAGACAGATAATATCCCTTCCTGTACTCGACAGTGAAGGGTATCATATGAATATTCGAAACTGTTCCTTATTATTATATGATATGTATGATGTTTTATTAGCTGATTGTCGGTTAGTGAATGGGCATTATATATTAGATACAACAAGCAGTGTCATGAGTATGCAAGCTAGTACTAGTAGAAATTCGGAAACTTTAAATGAAATGAAAATATGGCATATGAGATTAGGTCATATAGGTGTGAGACGCCTAACCCGTCTGGTTAAGGATAGACAGATACCTGATCTGACCATACAGCCTTTTCCAGTTTGTGAATCATGCATTCAGGGAAAGTTGACCAAATCTCCATTTGCAGGTGTAGGACATCGTGCCTCAGATTTATTGGAACTTGTACATACAGATGTATGCGGTCCAATGAATCATACTGCTATGGGTGGATTTCGATACTTTGTACTTTTTATCGATGATTTGTCACGATACGGGTATATGTTTCTTTTGAAACATAAGTCAGAAACCTTTGAAAAGTTCAAAGAATTCCGACTTGAAGTAGAGAAACAAACCGGCATGTACATCAAGTGCCTTCGATCAGATCGAGGCGGTGAATACATGAGCGGTGAATTTTCGAATTATTTAAAAGAGAATGGGATTCTAGCTCAATATAGTCCTCCAGGTACTCCGCAACACAATGGTGTATCGGAGAGGAGGAATCGGACTTTATTAGATATGGTCCGATCGATGATGAGCTTTACCGATCTTCCTGAATATCTGTGGGGTCATGCCCTACAAACGTCAACTCACATATTGAACAGAGTTCCATCTAAAGCTGTTCCTTCCACTCCATATCAGATATTGACTGGAAGGAAACCAAGTCTCAAATATTTTAAAATTTGGGGCTGTCCTGCTTATGTAAATGTTGCACAACAGGATAAACTTGCACCCAGGGGGTATAAGTATCGGTTCATCGGGTATCCTAAGAATTCAATGGGATACCAATTTTATGATCCTGAACAACGAAATGTGTTCGTTGCTCGTAATGCCACTTTTCTTGAGAAACAGTTTCTTATGGATTGTGGGGATTGTAAAAAGATTGAACTTGATGAAGTCAATCAAAACACTGATGAACCACTGATGGAAACTCAGGCTCAATCGAGTGAAATACCTTTAACACACCATTCTCGTAGGTCACAAAGGATGTCTAGGCCACCTACTAGGTATGGTCAGATACCTGAAGGTGCGCTTGGAGTTTTCTTAATTGAAGAAAATGATCCTTTGACCTATAGAGAGTCGATGTTGGACATTGACTCGGGAAAATGGCAAGATGCCATGAAATCCGAAATTGACTCTATGCATCAGAATCAAGTCTGGGACTTGGTTCAGCTTCCTGAAGGAATAGTTCCTATCGGTTGCAAATGGATTTATAAACGGAAGCGTGGGCTTGATGGAAAGGTTGAAACCTTTAAAGCCAAACTGGTTGCCAAAGGTTATACTCAGCGATCTGGGATCGACTATGAGGAAACTTTTGCACCAGTAGCGATGCTTAAGTCAATTCGTATATTATTGGCATTTGCAGCATATTATGATTATGAGATATGGCAAATGGATGTGAAGACGGCGTTCCTAAATGGATATCTCGATGAAGAGATATACATGGAACAGCCTGAAGGTTTTGCATCCAGCTTGACCTCTGGTCTAATATGCAAACTGAAGAAGTCCATTTATGGACTTAAGCAGGCATCCCGAAGCTAGAATCTTCGTTTTGATGAAGTAATCAGAGGGTCTGGTTTCATCAAAAATGAAGAGGAAGCTTGTGTGTATAGAAAGGTCAGTGGGAGCATGATAGTTTTCTTAGTTCTCTATGTTGATGACATACTTATCATTGGGAATAATATAGGTATGTTGCAATCAGTCAAGAGCTATCTGAGTAAGAACTTCTCCATGAAGGATTTGGGAGAGGCTTCCTTTATACTAGGTATAAAACTCTATAGAGATAGAGCGAGGAAGCTGATAGGACTCTCCCAATCATCGTATATTGATAGTGTCTTAGAAAGGTACAGTTTCACTAATTGTAAGACAACTAGTGTACCTTTTAGACATGGCATTCATCTTTCGAGGAAAATGTCTCCTCAAACAGAAGATGAAAGAGTTAGAATGTCTAACATGCCATATGCATCAGCTATAGGAAGCTTGATGTATGCTATGATGTGCACGAGACCTGATATCAGTATGGCTGTAAGTGTTACTAGCCGATACCAGGCTGATCCAGGTGACAGCCATTGGATGGCAGTCAAACATGTCCTGAAATACCTTAAGGGTACGAAGGACAAGTTTCTTGTTTATGGAGATGATGACTTGCAAGTGAGAGGATACGCAGATTCAGACTTTCAGTCTGACCTTGATGATAGAAAGTCTACATCTGGGTATGTGTTTATTCTCAACGGTGCTGCAGTGAGTTGGAAAAGCACCAAACAGGGATCCACAGCTGATTCTACCACTGAGGCAGAATATATTGCCGCTTCTGAAGCTGCAAAAGAAGCAGTGTGGATACGTAAGTTTGTCGCAGAACTCAGAATAGTTCCAAGTTCGAAAGATCCTATCCCATTATTTTGCGACAATAATGGAGCCATTGCACAAGCAAAAGAGCCAAAAGCACATCAGAGATCTAAACATGTGGAGAGGAAATACCACATAATTAGAGAGATCTTGGCTAGGGGTGATATAATAATTTGTAGAGTAGATTCTATAAATAATGTAGCGGATCCACTTACTAAAGCCTTAACTCCAAAGGTGTTTGAGAAACACGTGGAGGCTATGGGTATAAGATACCAGTATGCATGGCACTAGAGCAAGTGGGAGTTTGTTAGGGTATGTGCTTACGCGCCATCCCAGTTTGTATGAATATTTAGTTTGTAATATTTATACAATGCTTATTTTATTAAATCGCTGATAACTTTTATTAAATGGTAATTAAGCTTGTAACATTATAAAAATGATATGATCGGAATGAGTTCATATCTGGTTTAAAGAAGTTTAAACCATGGCTAAGAGTTAGCAAAACTGATAGTTATAAATGCTAAGTGTTAGCAGGTTATAATACCCAGCGGGATCTAAAAAGTTAGAACCTAATCTATAATGTAACAAAGACCTGATAATCTACTAGTAATGACAAAATTGCAAAGAGTTGCAATAGAGACTAAGAAATGTCGTTATGGAAGTATCTTCTCAAATAAAGAGTTCCTGATCTACGTTTACCAATGAGGGTCTATCGGTGAAACACATAGATTAGTGTATGTCTATAGCTGTATTGTACAAATGGTTATTCTTAGTTAACCATGAGCTTGGTTGAAGTTCATATAGACATACAGGTATTCAGTTAGGACTGGATACTGAACAGACTCAAGAGGACCCCAATAGATATCCTATGAAACCGTCAAATGAAGGTCCTCGCGAGTTGAGTAGTATTTGTGGTCCTTCGACCTGAGCACCACGGTGAACTTGTGGGAGATCCATCATACTTTGGTTCCACGTATGTCAGAGACCTTTCATGGTCTGACCGCTACGTGTCGCTGGGTATGGTCCGATGCTCATGGAGTTCGGTGTGCGTAGATATGGGATCCGCCAGCTCATATAGATGGGTTGTATATCCGAACTTCGAGATTGTATCTTGTAAAGTCTTATGGCCGTAAGCAATTAACCTGGGAAAGGAGTTTCCTCCAGGTTCGAACATTATAGCAAAAGTGTTTGCGTAAATTGTTCATAAAGATACGAATCTGAAGATAATAAAGTGATGGATGAAATTATCGGGATTTGACGGTAATAATCTATATCCCGTTCATCCTGGATATAATGACGGAAGGATTATACGAATATGGAGTAACCTCAACATGTATGGTCTGACGCGCTGATTTGTAATATCCGTAACGTGTGCGTGGGGCATCGTTCACGGACTTGTGAAATAGTTTCATTTGACGAATCGGGCGTGGACCTAGGGAGTCCCAATATGAAATGTACTCTTTGAGCACTTGGGCAGCGTACCGTATTAAATAGTTTAATACAGTAAAATCCAGCAATTTACTAAGGTTACGTTAACTAAAGTATATGGTCAGATGGTGGGACCCACTTTAGGTTAACTTGGTAACCGAGTAAGGACATAATTGTAATTTTACTTGATAATTATTTAATCGTTAAATAATTCAAATAAATATTTATTTATTTAATTGTTGAATAAATGAATTAAGTTTAACTAAGGTTAAGAGTTAACCATTTAGTTAAGTTAGATTAACTATACTTAATGGTTAAGTAAAAGTTAACCTAACCATGGTTAAATTAGTTAACTATGATTAAAATAATTAAATATTATTTTAATTAACTAGAGTTAAGAGTTAACTATAGTTAGAATATTTTAATGTTAGTTTAACCTAACTAAAGTTAAGGGTTAACTATGATTAGGTTAGATTAAATTCAAATTGAAATTAAGTGAAATTAAGTGTTATGAAATGAAATTAAATTCATTTGTATAAATAAAACAAATGTAAATTAAATTAAAAAGGTTTTTGTTAAATTGATTTTGCAAAATTAGGTCAGCCATTTTACAAAGAGAGAAAAGAGAAATTGTCTTCTAATTAATGGATTCAAGAGTTGAATTCATTATTTTCTTTTAAGGCTTAAAACTAATTTAGAAAAATAGGTTTTTGATTAATTGATTAAGTGTTAATCAAAAGAAAAAATCAAGAACACAAGTTTAAGTAGTTAAACAAGTGCTGGATTAAAAGCTGTCATTCTAGATAATCAAACCCACCATTGTTGATTACTAGAATTGATCAAAGACAACATTTTGGTGGACTTCAACAATCTCCAACCAAAGGCTTCAAGGGTTATTTCTCAATCTCGTTTCTGATTAATAAATTGTGATTGTGTTTACTGCAATACTTTAAGCTTCCGCTGCTTCATTATATATATGAGATATGTATAAATTGTGATTAAACACAAAACCCACATGCAAACACCCATGAATGTACAACTCCCAACAAGAAGGACATTTTATTGAAGCGATCAATCCACTTCTTCTTGCATTAGGAGATCATTCTGTTTACTTTGCTAAAAGACAGGAAAATTCTTCTGCCCAACTCACTAAATGGGCAGCAACTAGTTCTTGTTCCTAAAGTGTAGATTGAGGCTTTGTCTCTTTTTATGTCAAATGGTATTAAGTCAAATTCCCTGGCTTTACTTGATAAAAGTTCTCCTATATTCAAAAAATATTTATATACAAAATAGATTTTTTTAAAGGGCTATTAGGAAAAGATTACCCTAAGTCGAAGGAAAAAAAATGGGCTCATACGTTCAACCATATCTTATTACCTTTCTGTAATTCATGTCATAGGTTTCAAGAATAAAAATAATGAAAATCAAATAATTAATGATAAAATACATAAAGTAGCCTGATAATGAACACCGGCTTATAACCCACTTTGAAAGTAATCAAACTTCGCACCCTGCATGTTGACCTAAGTAGTTAGGGCCATGAGTGCATCCTCTCCTCACCAGACTCAATTCTTAGTTAAGGTTAAGGCCCCAATGTGTTATTATACCGAATAAGAGTGAGACTAAATATGTTAGTATATCATAAATGTACTAGTATACGTGAGACGCATTTCAGACAGGCCCTTAGGTGAAGATTTGTTAGTATACATAGGAGCAATGTGCTTATAAATAAAATTACAGTTACAGATAGAAATAAAAAGATTGAAGTAAAAGACTGTTAAGGGAGGAAATGCCCTTCTCCCTTTTGAGGTTATATTGAAGCGAAGAACCTCAAGTTCAACCTAGAACCCAAACCTCCTTACGCAGCGAAATAACCTATTAATTAATCAAAAGATAACAAGAATCCAAAGCAGAATATAAAAGAGCACGACACAATCTTACGTGGTTCGGCCAATTGCCTACGTCTACAGTGGATCCAATGATCCTAGCCTCTCTTATTAACTCCCTAGAGATATTACAAGGAAAACTCAATTTGAAGAACCCTCAAAAAGACCTAATGTTTAGTGAACCTTTACTCTACCACGAATAATAATCACCCAAACGACGACTTCACCCTAGCGCACACAAGCACTTAGTGTCTACCCAGTTCTTCCCCTCTCTTAGAGTCTCTCTTAATACTTTATCTCAACTAAAGGGTTTACAAGTGTTTATATAGGGTGTATTTCGTGTCTAATAACTCTATTCCTTGTTGGAGTAAGAGTCCACTTGTTTTGGAAGTCCAAAACTTTTCAAAACTCAAAATCCCAAAGAAAAATAGACTTCTAAAGCGTCTAGCGCCGAGGCGTTGATCCCTGGGCGCCGCGGCGCTTGCCAAAATCACATATGGCGCTGGGGTGCTGTCCTGAGCGTTGCCCTGGCAACGCCTATCCGCGTTTTCTTTGCTTTCTTCGGGTCTTCGAGTCCCATTTCACTTTTCTCTTCGTGTCTCACACGTCCTAGACTTCTCCATACGTGTCCCACACATTCTAGACTTCTTATGACTCTCCACTTTGGTATTCATCTCAATTCTTGTCCAACCAAGATTGTTGAATCACCAATTTTTCAACAATGACATTGATAATGTCAAGTCGTGCAATATTTATAAGCTCAAAATGGAACATAAATACATTGCTCAAGACTGGCAAAAGAATTTAAAGATTAACTTTGTCAAGCAATTGACTAATGCTATTGAGAATCATTTGTTTTTGCTCTCCAGAACTAGTTGCTTCAAATGTTTCATGTTACTTAAGGTGTCAAATGAGATGAATGAAAAAGTTTCTAAAGTCAGTGTTGAAATCATAACCTTCCTTCCGACCATAATACTTTCAATCTTGTTGTTTAGTTAGTGAATTAGAGAAAAGAAAGCTTAACAACAGGATTGTAAGTATTATGGTCGAAGCGAAGGTTATTACTTTAACACCGACTTGTCACTATAGGTCTCGTCTCATTTTCTTTTCCACAATGTAGTCCAACCCTATAAATTTCTTCCTTCATCTCATTTGACACTGTAAGTAACATGAAACGTTTGAAGCAACTAGTTCTAGAGAGCAAAAGGAAATGATTCAGAATAGCATCTATCAATTTCTTGACAAACTTTTAAATTTCTTTTAGTCTTTAGCAATATATTGATGTTCCACATTGAGCTTATAAATATTATACAACTTGTCATTATCAATGTCATCTACTTTAATCTTTTTTAGTATATTCGCAATTGTAATTTTGTTCATGACGCTCAATTGAAGACTAGGTTTGGTAAATAAATAAAAATAAAACATCTAAACCATACTAGAAACTTATGGTGTTGAAGTTGCCCATGTAATCATCATTAAAGAGCTAAAGTATATTTTTGTATCTTGTGGGATGTCTTTCAATATCCAACATCTAACATTTGTAGCTGACTTTATGACTCATTTTAGTAGGTATCATCCAATGAGTCATTTTGGGCATAAAATTTAATTTCTGAAGCAGCAATTTATGAGGGAAATGGACAAATTACAGTCTTCATCCACTAGGATTTATCTTAGTTTGCCAATGAAGATGGGCATTAGATCTTTTGATTTGATCCAAGATCAACAGCAACTTCATGTTTTGGGATGGAGATTAGTCATTATGCCCTAAAAATAGTGATAATTGATATGTTCAAAATATAAGAGTTTATTCTTAAGTATAGGATTATTGAAGTAATAAATAACCTGATGAAAATAGAGTTGATCCACATGAAAGTTCAATTAAAATTACAAACTATAAATATACTTTGAAGACAGTTAAAGCAATATAAAATATTTGCAAAAAATAATTCAATAAACCAATTAAAATAAAAACTAAGGTTATGGGATTCAATCTTGGTATATGAAATAAAAATATATTCAACTCTTTTTATAACTCAATTAGAATTCTCACACAAAGGAGGTTCCAATCAGAAGATATAACAGTTAAAGTTTATCACCATTTATATATTAACTTGTATTTATTTCTCCCAATTATTATACACCAAATCTTACAAATGGGTTCAAGTATTTATTATGTTAATCTTTATATTTTTCTACAATAAATCAAGACTCACACTTTACAATAAAAGATATTTACGCCAAATCTTGTAAATAGTTTCAAAAATTTATTGTGTCAACTATAAAAATTATCTATAATAAATCAAGATACACCACTTTACAAAAAAGGTTATTAATATTGTAAACAAAATAAATACATCATATATAAATTTGCATAACTTAAAAATGAAACATTAAATTCATGAATAATAGTTAAGTATATCTTATTACCTTACCAAGAGTTTCACCCTTTCACCTTAACAACAAAAAAATTCTTGAACTTAATAAAACTAAAGAAAAAGAAAAGAGATGGAAGAAGAGATAACATGACTTCAGAATAGTAAACAAGAAAAAGAATACTACAAAGAGATAATACAAAAGATAAACATTTTGAATTAAAATCTAGCTCCCTAATTACATGCTTTCGATATAAACAGGCCACCTATTTATAGAAAAATATTGATAAATTAAGACAAATGAAGAGAGAACTACTTGGATGATAAAAGTCAAGAAGGGTGGCAACTAATTTGCATTGATTATCATTAACACACCCACTTGATTGTCTAATTTAGAATTGATATGGTCCAAATTAGCTTTCACTCAAAAAAGTAAAAGTTGTAGGTAAGTCTTTTATCCAAATTAAGTTGTCTTATATGTATTAGATATATATTTCTATAGTTATGAGCCAAATACTGATGACTGTTTATACTGGGCCTGTACTACAGATCAGTTCTGTTCTAGGCCATTTTTACCTTCTAAATGCTCGAATTTCAAATGCCTTGTTAAACAAAATATATTAGTCCATTGAATCAGCTCTTCACATGATCAATAATTTCTCTAATTGGATTCCTAGGTAGAAATTTATGCCCATTTTACCGAACCTACCACAAAATTGTTAAAAGCTAATTAGCTACAATATTGTAAATATGCTTAAGTTTGTGGGGTTAAAAATACTAATAATACAAAATAATAATGTAAAACCCTTATTAAATATGTAATATCAAGTGTTCAACACACCCCCTAACCAATTTATTGCTAGTCCCTAGCAATTCAAGCATAAATAAAATTTAAACACTACCTAAGTATTTCAAACAAAATGTCAGTTTAAGATTACAATAGCTATTAAGGTTATTTCAATCATAATTTTTAAAATTGTGTGTTTGTAAATTAAGTTGAAGCCTTCTTACCACAAACCACAACATATATAGCTTTGAAAATTTTCTCCTAGTAAAAGCCTCAACTCCATATCTTTACAAGTAAATAACTTTTAACGGGTTAGGAGTTTACTCATAAAGTTGGAAAACAGATAATCGTTCAAGAAAATGTTACATTTAAGGACAGACAGACAAACTAACCTTGATCAAAAGATATAAAAATGAATTGTTTAGCGTCAAATTATTCTTGTCACATGCTAGCTTCGGGACTTTAATTATTTTATGCGAATCTTATGAATAGAGAGTTTGGTGATAAAATTGCTTTCTAATAACTTTTTATCATATAAAATTGAACAAAAACTTAGTTGAACTGAATTGACTTCTTTTCTTTTTTTCTTTTTTTAATACTTTTTTTTTAAAGACATACGGAATCATTACAAAATAAGAGTAATTTCTCACCATAATAATTTTCCATAATATTTTTTTTTAATCATCCTTTAGTTAAATAACCAAATCATTCCTCATCCCAAATAATGTCATTCTAAACAAAAATTAACCATTTCAAAATATCAATAAAAGTTCGTAAGATGTTATCTCAAACCTCTTCACTCACTCACAAAAGTTGTGTTAGTTTAGACTAAAATATGTATACTTAAACATAAAAATTCTCTTGGCTATATATATTGAATCGTCCATCTTACCACAAGACTTGGTATTGTGCTCAAAAAATAATTTTGAAAGTTATTCTTTAGTAACCTAGATAGAAAAAGTAATTTAAACTAAATAATTTTGAGATAATCATCGATAGTAAAAAAAAACTTATTTACGCAAGAGTTACCAAAAACTTAAACAACAAATAAATATATATAAAATGCATTAAAAATAAACCAATTAGAATGTGTTTCAAAAGTTTAGTAATGTACTCTATACTCTGTCATTCTAGAACTAGAATGCGCCTCAAAAATGTATAGATAAACCTATTACTCCCGCCATTCAGGATGAATTTTTATTTTTATTTTAGAGAACAAAGTGATAGCAAAAACAAATTAACACTAACATTATATATCAACTATCCTCCCCCTAACCAGATTGAGACATTGCCTTTAATGTCAAAATATAGAAAAAGTAGAGTATAGACGATATCACCTGAAACATCATTTATTAGAAATAAAACCTGTAACAAAATAAAACAAGACACATAAAATGATAACAACTATGATAAATATGTATAAGTAGTTGTGATTGTGGATCAAATCTTCCTCTTGTTTTACGTCTAGAATCGGCTTAAACGCTCTCTATGGGTCAGAGATAGGCTTCTCATTCAATTTTCTTATAAATTAACAAACAAGGTCTTTTAAAGTCAAATTCTCGATACTGTACCGCTCATGTTCAATTTTGAATTTATTCCATAAATTGAAAATTTCACATTATACGAGCCCACAAGGATGCGTCTCAAGAGTTACTAGGATATCATCTAAAGACTCCTTACTCATTTCATGCTTAATGAACTAGATTTTGTCTCTTTGATTTCTAGATATAAATCCTAAAGAACGACGACTCTGGTTACAATCTTATCAAGTATACTTATGATAAACATGTAACCTTTTTGCTCTTTGTCTTTTGGAATAAGGGCTTTTACCTAAGCCAGACGTATAGGAAATTAATAAGTTTAAAAATTCATCTGCCAATCAAACATTGGCTTCAATTAACTAGCGTACTTTGGCAGGTATATTCATAATCATTAATAACATTAATCTTTCATATCTTGCTTGGTAAATTTTTTTTAAGGCATTTTGAGGCAATGAGGGAAAACATTTTTTTTTCAAATTCATTAGATTTTCATACTTTTTTTTATAAAGGAGAAAAAGAGAAGGTCTCAGTAATTATGAAAAACTAATAAAACTGACTTGAAATATTATGAAGTACCATTATCCGCTACTTAATTGGGTGCAAAACAAAACTTTAACAAAAAATACTAAATTAACCTGCAACTATAAAAAAAAATCAAATAAAGTTAGAAGAAGAATATATAAACATAATTATATAAACAAAGATTAATTGGTCTCATAATAGGGGTTAGACAAAGACATAAATTCTTCATAAAAAGCTTGATTTTTTAGAAACGGCTTGAGTCTTTGTCCATTTACCTTAAACACATTACCATTTCTAGGATTTTCAATATCAATTATTCTATAAGGGTACACATGTTTCATAATAAAAGGGCTACTCCATCTTGATCTTAATTTTTCAGGGAATATGTGAAGTCGAGAATTATAAAGCAAAACCTTCTGACCAACATCAAATATTTTTCTTTGAATTTTTTTATCACGAAAACTTTGATTTTAGCTTTATGAATTTTTGAATTCTCATATACATCATTTCTCAATTCTTTAAGTTCATTTATTTGTAATTTACGTATCTGTCCAGTAGAATCAAAATTTGCATTGAAAATTTTAATGGCCCAGTAGGCTTTATACTGAAGTTCCACAGAAAAGTGACAAGATTTTTCATAAACTATCCTATAAAGAGACATACCCAATGAAGTTTTAAAAGCAATTCTATAAGCTCAAAGTGCATCATTCAGTCTTAAAGACCAATCTTTACAATTTGGGTTTATAGTTTTTTTCAAAATTTATTTTATCTCTCTATTTGCTAGTTCAACTTGTCCACTTGTTTGAGGATGATAAGGGGTGGAAACTTTGTGAGTAATACCATATTTATTTATTAATGTTTCAAATGGCCTATTACAAAAGTTCTTACCCCTATCACTTATAATGGCTCGAAGGATTCCAAATCTACTAAAGATATTTTCTTTCAAAAATTTCATAATTATTTTATGGTCATTATTTTGACATGGAATAGCATCAATCCTTTTTGAGACATAATTTAGTGCGACTACGATATATGTAAATCCAAATGATAGTGAAAATGGTCCCATGAAATATATTCCCCAACAATCAAAATTTTCAATAACAAGAATAAGGTTTAAAGGCATCATATTTCGTTTTGAAAAGAATCTTAATTTTTGACAATTTTCACACGTTATACAAAATGCATGTGTATCTTTAAATAAAGTGGGCCAATAAAATTCACACTGCAAGATTTTTGCAGATATTTTATTTGATGAGAAATGTCCTACACATGCTTCACAATGACAAAATTTAATAACTCTACTTAACTCATTGATGGGTATGCATCTTTGAAATATTTGGTCAGGACAATATTTGAAGAGATAAGGATCATTCCAATAAAACTTTCTTACTTTAGTTTAAAATTTATTTTTGTCTTAAGAATTCTATTGAGGTTGTATTTCTCCTTTTATAAGAAAATTAATAATAGTATCATATCAAGGCATTGTAATAGTCAAAATAAAAATTCATCGAGAAAAGAATCATCAATGGATGTTATTTCTGTTGATGAATCTGGTGCGAGTCTTGATAAGTGATTTGTAACAACATTCTCAGCTCCTTTTTTATCCTTGATAGTGATATTAAATTCTTAAAGGAATAGAATCCATCTAATCAGTCTTGGTTTCGCATCCTATTTTGACATTAAGTACCTTACAACAGCATGGTCAGTAAACACAATAGTTGAAGAACCAATTAAGTAAGAACAAAATTTGTCTAATGCAAATATTACAGCATGTAGTTCTTTTTCAATTGTTGTGTAATTCATTTGTACACTGTTTAAAGTTCTACTTACGTAATAAATTACATAAGGTTTACCTTCCTTTCTTTGTCCTAATACAGCACTAGTAGCATAGTCACTACCATCACACATGAGCTCAAAAGGCAAAGATCAGTCAAAAGATTATATAATAGGAGCAGATGTTAAGATATCAATTAACTTTTCAAATGAATTTTGACACTCTTAAGTCCTCTCAAATGATACATCTTTTCTAAGAGGTTGCAAAGAGGACTAGATATACCACTAAAAACTTTTATGAACCTCTTATAAAACTAAGCATGTCTTAAAAAGGATCAAACTTCTCCGACTATTTTTGGTAAGGGCAGATAAGTAATAAGTTGACTTTTGCCTTATCCACTTCAATTCCTTTAGAAGACACTACATGTCCCAAAATAATTTCATAAGTAACCATGTAATGAAATTTTTTCTAATTCAATACAAGACGATTTTCCTCACATCTTTTTAAGATGTTTTCTAAGTTTTCAAGACAATTATCAAAAGAATTTTCAAACACAATTAAATCATCCATGAAAACTTCTAAATAATGTTCAACTATGTCACTAAAAATGTTAATCATACATCTTTGAAATGTTGTTGGGGCATTTTAAAGTCCAAAGGGTATTCTTCTAAAAATAAAGGACCTAAAAGAGCATGCGAAAGTAGTCTTTTCTTGGTCCTCTAATGCGATAGGAATTTGATAATAGTTAGAATAACCATCTAGAAAGCAATCGTAGGAATGTCCTTCTACTCTTTCTAAAATCTGGTCAAGAAATGGTAAAGGGAAATGGTCTATTTTAGTGGTAGAGTTTAACTTCCTATAATCTATGCACATCCTCCAACTACATGAAACTCGAATAGATATTAACTCACCTTTGTCATTTTCAATGACTCTGATTCTAGATTTTTTTTGTACTACCTAAGTGGGACTTACCCACTTACTATCTGAGATAGGATAGATGATTCCTGCTTCAAGTAATTTGAGAACTTCAACTCTCACTACCTTTTTCATATGTGGATTTAATCTCCTTTGAAGTTGTTGGGAAGTTTTGGAATTATTCTCTAGGAGTATTCTATGTGTACAAATCAAATGATTAATGCCTTTTATATCTTTTTAAGTCAACCCAATTGCATTTTAATGCATTTTTAATACTTCAATTAACTTACTTTCTTATTCGCTTGTGAGTGTAAAAGAGATTGCCACAAGGTAAGTGTGTTTCTCTCTAAGAAATGCATATTTTAGTCCTTTAGGTAGAGGTTTCAACTCCAACTTTGAAATTTTGTTCTAGTTATCCTCCATTTCTCCTAATTCTTTAAACTTTGATTTCTATCATTTATTTTCAATCACTTGTGCGCAATCAAATAAAAGGATCAAATACACGTTGGTGTATGCATATGAAATAGTGTTTATTGTAAAAATACGTATCTTATACATATTTAGCACAGTGAAACTTTTAAAACATACAATAAACACATAATTATATGTTAATCAAATTAATATATCAAAAAGTAAAGTTGAGAAATCACCAGAACATCTAACGTTTTACATGTGCATATTGAAGTCCGCCTAGAGTCTCACTCGTAGGCAATTCTAGTCACCAACTTAGTGGATTTAGCGAGCTAGAACAACAGCTCCTTTAATCCAACACAGGATTAGCCCTTTACCCCAAATGGCTGGTTCTTTCTTTTCTTTTTCTTTCTCTCCAAAATGGAAATAAACAAAGGAAACAAATGCAACAATTACATCCTCATTCTTGTTCTCATAAAACACACACATATATCTCAAATTTTGCATAAAATAATAATATTATTAGCCAGTAAGAGCTAAAATAATAATAAAATAATATAAATAATAACTAATATTATAATATACATGACAACTATCATGCATTAAAAAATATAATATTATTAATTAATATAATATTATATAATAGTATATTTAAATGAAATATTATGATTATTTAACAATTAAATAATCATAGTATGAAATAACCATTTTGCCTCTCATAAATAGTTACCAAATATACCCCTTAGCAGGTTCTACCAAATCTCACCCTTAGTTAAACTCAACTGAGGGTGTACAATGCGCCAAGTGTCATTAAATAATTAGTAAATAATAATTATTGACTAATTGTTGTATTTAACGCTTAAAAACGGACACGCACGCATTCCCGTGGACGTGCTGGATATTATTAGATTAAACAATTTAATCCAGTACACTGTCCGAATACACAATGAGTACACTCTATATCGCGGGACTCCCTAGGTCTACGCCGATTCGTCAAATGAAACTATTTCATAAGTCAGTGAGCAATGCCCATGCACACGTCACGAATATTACAAATCAGTGCATTGAATCATACAAGTTGAGGTTACAACGCATACGTATAGTCCTTCCATCATATATATCTTAGATGTGCGAGGACATAGATCAATACCGTCAAATCCCCATGTGCTCATCCATAAATCTATCTCCAGAATGGTATATCACTACACAACATAAGCAAACTTTTTTCCATACTGTTTAACCATGGGGAAACTCTTTTTTCGGGTTCACTGCTTATAGCCATAAGACTTTATTGAGATACTATCTTGGAGCATCTAGATATATCACTCCCTATAAGAGCTAATGAATCTCATATCTACATACACTAGACTCCATGAGCATTGAACCATACCCAACGACACCCAACGGTCAGACCATGAAAGGTCTCTGACATGCGTAGAACCAAAGTATGGTGGATCATTCACAAGCCCACCGTGGTGGTCAGGTCAAAGGACTACATATACTACTTAACTCGAGAGGAGCTTCCATTGGCGGCAACATATGATGCCTATTGGGGTCCTCATGAATCTGTTCAAAACTCAGTCCTAACTGAATACCTATATGCCTATACAATCTCTAAAATTCTGGTCAGCTAGGAACGACCAACTGTACTTACAAATATAAATATACACTGATCTATGTGAATTAATAGGATTTATCAACAGACCTGCGTCAGTAGATATAGATCATAAATAATATATTTAAGAAAATACTTGTATAATGATACATCCTAACAACCTATTATAACTCTTGCAGCTATATCATTATAAGCATATTCTGAGGTCTTTGTCCCCTTACAGACAATGTTCCAACTCTTGGAATATTTAATAACTCTTAGCACTGGTCTAAACTCCTTTAAACCCTATCTGAACTTCTTCAGATAATATAGAGTTTGTAGTGTAACAAGCATTAAACCATATTATTATGAAATAATTAGCGATATAACAAAATGTTTATTGTATAGATATCAAATATTTATACAAAATTGGGATGGCACGTAGGCACAACCCCAACAATCTCCCACTTGCCTTTGTGCCAATCACAGTGGTATCTAATACCCATAAACTCCGCGTGTTTCTCAAATACCTTTGGAGTTAAGGCTTTGATAAGTGGATCAGCTATATTATTTATAGAATCTATTCTACAAATAATTACATCTCTCTTGGCCATTATCTCTCTAATGATGTGATATTTTTGCTCCACATGCTTAGACTTTTGGTGCGCTCTTGGCTCCTTTACTTGTGCTATAGCCCTGTTGTTGTCGTAAAAAATGGGATAGGATCTAATGAACTTGGAACTATTCCAAGCTCTGCGATAAACTTCTGAATCTAAACAGCTTCCTTTACAGCTTTTAAAGCTGCAATATACTCTACCTCTGTAGTAGAGTCAGTTGTGGACCTTTGCTTGGTACTCTTCTATCTCACTACTCCTCTATTGAGAGTAAACACATATTCAGATATAGACTTTCTATCATCTAGATCAAACTGAAAGTCTTAATCCGTGTATCTTTTCACTTGAATATCATTATCTCCATAAATAAGAAACTTATCTTTCGTACCCTTAAGGTATTTCAGGATATGTTTGACTGTTATCCAATGGTTGTCACCTAGATCAAATTGATACTAGTTTATAACACTTACAGCCATACTGATGTCAGGTCTTATGCACATCATAGCATACATCAAGCTTTACAGTCATACTGATGTCAGGTCTTATGCACATCATAACATACATCAAGCTACCAACAGTTAATGTGTATGATATATTAGACATTCTAACTCTTTCATCTTCTATCTAAGGAGACATTTTTCTATAAAGATGAACAATATGTCTAAAAGGTGCACTAACTGTCTTACAGTTAGTAAAAATGTACCTTTCCAAGACGTTATCAATGTACGATGACTGGAAGAGTCTTATCAACTTCTTAGCTCTATCACTATAAAGCTTTATACCTAGTATATAAGAAGCCTCTCTCAAATCTTTCATCGAGAAATTCTTACTAATATAGCTTTTCGTGGATTGTAACATACCAATATCATTCCCAATGATCATTATGTCATCCATATAGATAATTAAGAAGACCATCATACTCTCAGTGGCCCTTTTATACTCACAAGTTTATTCATCATTTTTTTGAAACCAGACTCTCTCATTACCTCATTAAAATGATGATTCTAGTTATAAGAGGCATGTCTAAGTTTATAATAGACTTCTTCAGCTTAGACACTAAACCAGAAGTCTGGCTAGATGTAAAACCTTCAGGTTATTCCATGAATATCTCTCCCTCGAGGTATCCATTTAGGAACGCCTTCTTTACATCCATCTGTCAAATCTCAAAGTCATAATATGCAGCAAGTGCCCACAAAATCTTAATTGACTTTAGCATCGCAACCGGTGCAAAGGTCTCCCCATAATCGATCCCAGATCACTAAGCATAACCTTTTGCCACTAGTCAGGCCTTGAAGGTCTCTACCTTTTCGTCGGGCAATCACTTCTATTTTTAAATTCATTGACAACTAATAGGAATAATTTCTTCAAGAAGCGAAACCAAGTCCCAGACTTGATTCTGATGCATAGAGTCAATTTCAAATTTCATGGCTTCTTGCCATTAACCCGACTCGATGTCTAACATCACCTCCCTATAAGTCAAATGATCGTTTTCTTCTAACAAGAAAACTCTAAGTGCACCTTTAAGCATCTGACCATACCTAACAAATAGTCTGGACATCCTTTCGGACCTACGTGGAGGGTGTGTTAAAGGTACACTACTCACTTGAACTTGAGTATCCATCTACAGTTCATCAGGTTCTTAATTGACTTCATTAAGTACAATCTTTCTACAATCCCCACAATCCTCTAGAAATTATTTCTCAAGGAAAGTGGTATTCCGAGCAACGAACACATTTCGTTCTTCTGGATCATAGAACCGCTATCCCATTAAATTTTTAGGATACCCAATAAACCTGTACTTTTACCCCTTGAGTGCAAGTTTAACCTGTTGCGTAACTCTTATGTAATCAAGACAACCCCAAATCTTAAGATACTTAAGACTCAGTTTCCTACCCTTTATCATCTCATGTGAAATAGTAGGAAGAGTTTTTTATGGAACTTTGTTCAGAATATGAACAATAGTTTTCAAAGTATGACCCCACAAGTATTCTGGAAGGTCGGTAAAGCTCATCATCGATCGGACCATATCCAATAAAGTCCGATTTCTCCTCTCCGAAATACCATTGTGTTACGAAGTACCTGGAGGACTATATTGAGCGAGAATCCTATTCTCTTTTAAATAATCTGAACAAACCACTGCCTATGTATTCACCGCCTCGATCTGATTGAAGGCACTTAATGCATATGTTGATTTCTTTCTCTACTTCAAGTCGAAATTCTTTGAATTTTTCAAAGATTTCTGACTTATTTTTTAGAAGAAACACATAACCATATCCTGACCAATCATCGATGAAGGTTACAAAGTATCAAAACCCACCCATTACAGCATGATTCATTAGACCGCATACATCACTATATATCAGTTCCAATAAACCAGAGGCACAGTGTCCAACACCAGTAAGTAGAGATTTGGCCATCTTCCCTTGAATACAAGATTCATAAACTAGATAAGGTTCCTTGGTCAAATTAAGTACTGACCATCCTTAACTAGATGGGTTAGGCATCTCACGACTATATAGGCTAATCTCATATGCTACATTTCAGTTTCATTTAAAGTTTCTGATCTTACACATTTGTTACTAGAACTAGTTTGTACATTCATGACATTTTTCACTGTATCCAATAGATTATACCCATTGATTTAACTAACACTCAGCTAATAAAACATCATGCATATCATATAAATACAAAGAAGATTTCGTATATTTACACAATATCCTTCATTGTCAAGCACAAGAAGGGATACAATTTGCTTGATGATATTAGGTACATAATAACAATTATACAAAATAATTATTCTATTACATGGGAGAAGCAAATCAAAATGACCAACAACTTGGATTTACAAAAACTCTTTATTTCCCACTCTAAGCATCACTTCTCCAGTCTGTAGCATTGATAAGGGCAAATTTGTCATATATTTTCTCATGTTTTTATTATTGATATTTTATGATTTTATGAGAATAGATGGCTATTTATGTGCATTATTGTTATTTATAGGGACTTGAACGAAATTTAAAGAAAGAACGCAAAAGGAGCGAAAACAGGGACTAAAATGCAAAGTTTTCAAATTATGAGTCCAGCGCCCCCGCGCCACAAGTATTTTCGCCCCAGCTCTGAAATAGTGATCGAAATAAGAAAAACGACCTGATTAAGTCGCGTCTAGCGCCCCAGCGACGATACAGCGCCCCAGCGCTATCAACATACCGCGCCAGCGGTGAAGCCGTTTTCATGCAGCGCCCCAGCGCCAAGATCCCACCACTCCAGCGGTGAAGGCTTTTTCACGCGTCGCCCCAGCGACAGATGCATAGCGCGCCAGCGGTAGTGCGAGTCCTAATCCGACGAGAATTGAGATTTTCAAGCTCATATCAATCCCTATATAGAGCCACTCGTTCCCAGCCTTCAAGGAAGGAATCCAAGATGACCCAAGAGCACTAAGAATACAGAGCACGAGTCTTGGAGAGCAATAGGAGCTTAATTGAAGCAACTTTAGAGAGAGATACAAGACGTTCTTCGGCATCAAGAGTTCCTAGGCAGCGCAATTAAGAGCAATTCGACGTCTATATCGGTTTGCTAATAATTGTATCATGATTTATAATTATTTTTACTGCTGTTCTCTTGTAGCCATGAGCTAAACTTGTTTTCTAGGGTTAATATTTGAACTCAATATGTGCGCTTAAATTGCCATATCTTTTAGTATTTAATAAACTTAGTCTTTTATTATTTAAATTACTTGTGTTTAATGCTTCAATATATCTGGCCAATATATGGTGAATGAATTGGTAATATGTTGATAAACTTGGAAGAGGAATCAATATATTTAGACCTAGGTAATTTAATGCATGATTGTAGAGTAACATTCAATGTTGCATATGCAAGTTTCAACTTAGGATAGGAATATACCTAATTGGCATGTATGATCAATAAGACCTAATCTTAATGAATCTTAGTTTATTACAAGTACCATAGGAATATAGGTATTTGGTAAATTAGGGTATACTTGCATGACCTTGGAAGAGGCTTGTGAATACATTAGTGTCTTGATCAATAATAAAGACTAAGTGAGTTAAATATTAGAGGATTAATCATTAGAAACATATTGAGGGATAATATTAATCCTAGGTTTTCTCTACATTGCTATCTTCTTATTCTCTTTGCATTGTATTTTTGCTTTTATATTTCTCACATTCATTCTTAGATTTTTATTTTTCTGAATAATTATTAGGAAGATATAATTTTAGTAATTGGTTAAAAAGAAAGAATTATCCCTGTGGGTTCGACATCCGACTTATTTAGTCTCTTTATTACTTGCATACGATAGTGTATACTTGCACTTAATTTATGATATAGAAATATCACATCAAGCATCATAACTTCCCTCATTTCGTGCAATACATTGCAGATGTGAGAAGAGCATGCGGTATCTAATACCCAGCTAGTACAAGCATTAAATGCTAAAGAAATGTCAATAATGGTCAAGAACATGCCTGAGGGAGTCTTCTTCACAATGGCAAGGTATCTCGGGCAATTGTGCTTCCAGTGTCCATCCTCGCCGCAAAAGAAACACTTTCTTTTTACTTTCTTCTCCTAAGGCTTAGATAATTACTGCCTCTAAGGACCCATTCGAGGTGGCTTGTTCTGTTTCTTCTTTTTCCTTTGGACTTCCCAGAAGCCCCTGTGGTAGAAGATGAAGTACCTTGGACTAAGAGGGCCAAGCCCTCTTTACACATGTCCTCCCCCGTTGTCTTCAACAAATTATAAAGCTCAGTATAAGTTTGGGTCAATCCTTGCATATTAAAGTTCATAATAAACTATGCAAATAACCTTAGCAGTGATTGAAGAATCAAATTATTCCTCAAGTTATTGTTCAAAGAAATGTCCATAGCCTTCAACTTCTTGATGTAACCAATCATCTTGAGTATATGGGGACTAACTGGACTGCCCTCACTCAGTCTAGCCTAAAAGAGTGCCTTGGCAACTTTATACAACTTGACATGAGATCGATCGCCAAAGAGCTCCTTCAAATGCAGCATAATACTACTAGCATTGTCCATACGGATGTTCTCCCGTGGTAACTTTGTAGACATCAAGGCGAAGATGTAAGAATTAACATTTAAATCATCATCAAACCATTTCTGATATGTCTCCCTCTCCTCAGGGGTAGCATCATCAAACACACCTTTGGGCAATTTCTGATCAATAACATATCCTAACCTCTCCGAATCCAAAATAATTCTGAGATTCATAAGCCAATTTGAATAACTATCGGCGCCTTTAAGCTTGTGTGCATCTAGCATGCTTACCAAAGGGTTTATAGAGGCCATCAGATCAAATCTTGCACAAGACAAAATAAATGGGAGATTTCAGCAGAATTTGTTAAATCGCTAATAATACATTTTAAATCATGGGTATAACAATTATACATTTTTTAATTTAAAATGCCCTTTTACTGCTTTACATAATCCCGATAATCTCTCAAATGAAAAAATGATATTTTAAACTCTTTTAAACTATACAGCGGGAAGTAAGCCCTATTGAAATTTACTCTAGTCTCACGCTGTAGCAATATTGGCCTTTGTAAACCCAATAGGTAGATAACATTTGTCAATTGCATCTCATGTAACCCTTACTACTTGATCCTGAATACACTTTATCCTTACGCTGTAATAATATTGGGTAAGTATATTCTATATTAACTTGTCAATTATCAAATATATGTTACTGATACTATCCTCACGCTGTAACAATATTGGGCAATACATTCTCATATATTTGCCTTATCTCATGTTTAATCGGTATAATCCAAGCCCAACAGACCAAGTCCCTCACACTATAGTAATATTTGGAAAAGACCTATGTGGTTCATCTAACACCGTATTGACAAGACAAATCAAAATAAAATATTATCTCATAATGTAATATTTTTTAATTTTATTAAGAGAGATTTTTTTTTATTTTCTAAATCTCTATCTCATGAGGAGGTGCTTCTCAATTAATCAATTTTTCTATATCAACACAACTAAGCCCCACCAGTAAAGTTCCCATTGTGGCTCTTAATACAAAAAACTTGATTCCGGTTTATAATACAGACTGAAAACTCTTATCAATGTATCTCATAAACCCTACACATGCAAAATTAATTTTGAAACACTGTTCAAAATTACTGTAGCACGTGAACAATAAAAAAATAGTTCAAGTGAACAGTAGTTGCGCCACAGAGCCTGATTACCAGCGCTGAGAGGTCGAACCCCCAATGCTGCGACGCCCATCCATTAACGCTACGGTGAGAAATCCAGAACCCCCAGCGCCAGCCCTCTGGCGCAACGACACCCAGTGCACCCCCTTTGGCATACTAGTTTCAACATTTGTAACACACTATTTACATTGGGCCTTTTTCCTTCATTCACTCAAACAACACCCATATATCACAAAACTGGCTCTGATACCAATTTTTGCTAAGGATCAAATATACATGGGTGTATGCATGTGTAATAGTATTTATTACAAAAATACGTATCTCATACATATTTAGCACAGTGGAACATTTAAAACATACAATAAACACATAATCATATATTAATCAAATTAATATATCAAAAAGTAAAGTTGAGAAATCACTAGAACGTGTAACGCTTTACACTTGTATATATGGAGTCCGCTCGGAGTCTCACTCGCAGGCAGTTTTAGTCACCAACTTAGTGAGCTTGACGAGCTAAAACAATAGCTCCTTTAATCTAACTCAGGATTAACCCTTAACCCCAAATGGCCAATTCTTCTTTGCCTTTTTATTTCTCTCCAAAATGGAAAAGAAACAAAGAAAACAAATGCAACAATTGCATCCTCATTCTTGTTCCCGTAAAACACACACGTATATCTCAAATTTTGATAAAATAATAATATTATATATAAAAATCATATTATTTAGCCATTAATAGCTAAAATAATATAAATAATATATTATATTATAATATGCTTGACAACTATCATGCATTAAAAAATATAATATTATTAATTAATATAATATTATATAATAATATATTTAAATGAGATACTATGATTATTTAATAATTAAATAATCATAGTGTGAAACGACAATTTTGCCTCTAATGAATAGTTACTAAGTATACCCTTTAACGGGTCCCACCAAATCTTATACTTGGATAAACTCAAACGAGAGTCCGCAATGCACCACATGTCATTATACAATTAGTGAATAACAATTATTGACTAATTTTTATATTTAACGCTTAAACACGGATATGCACGTATTCTTATGGATGTACTGAATATTACTAGATTAAATAATTTAATCCAGTACACTGTCTTCATGCACAATAAGTACACTCCATATCGCAAGACACCCTAGGTCCATGCCCGATTTATCAAATGGAACTATTCCATAAGTCCGTGAGCAATACCCCACGTACACGTCACAGATATTACAAATCAGTGCGTTGAACCATACAAGTTGAGGTTACAACGCATACGTATAGTCCTTCCATCATATATATCTTGGATGTGCGGGAACATAGATCAACACAGTCAAATTCCTATGTGCTCATCCATAAACCTATCTCTAGAATGGTATCTCACTAAACAATATAAGTAAACTCTTTGCCATATTGTTTAACCCTATGGAAAATCCTTTTACGGGTTTACTGCTTATAGCCATAAGACTTCCTTGAGATACTATCTTAAAGCATCTGGATATATCACTCCCTATGAGAGCTTATGGATCCTATATTTACATACACCAGACTCTATGAGCATCGGACCATGCCTAGTGACACCCAGCGGTCAGACCATGAAAGGTCTCTGACATATATGGAACCAAAGTATGGTGGATCATTCACAAGCCCACCGTGGTGCTCAAGTCAGAAGACCGCGTATACTACTCAACTCTAGAGGAGCTTCTATTAATGGCAACATAGGATGTCTATTGGGGTCCTCATAAGTCTATTCAGTACTCAGTCCTAACTGAATACTCGTATGTTTATACAATCTCCAAGATTTTAGTCGGCTAAGAATGACTAACTGTACCCTACAGATAAAGACATAAACTAATCTATGTGAATTAATGGGATCTACCAACAGACCTGGGTCAGTAGAAATAAATCAGGAATAATATATTTAAGAACATGCTTGCATAATGACACATCCTAGCAACCCATTACAACTATATCTTTATAAGCATATTCTAAGGTCTTTGTCCCGTTATATACAATGTTCCAACTCTTGGAATATTTGCTAACTCTTAGTGCTGGTCTAAACTTCTTTAGACCCTATCTGAACTCCTTCAGATAATATAGAGTCTGTATCATAACAAGCATTAAACTATATTATTATGAAATAATTAGCGATATAACAAAATGTATATTGTATAGATATCAAATATTTATATAAACTAGTTTGGCACGTAGGCATAACTCTATATGTCATAAATTGCATGATCTAATTGTATTTTTGACTTAAATGAATTCATTAAACACATTTCTAAGGGATCAGTAGTACTCCTTTTTTAAATATGATCCTCAACAATCGTTTCAATCATGTTAGCTTCTTCACTTTCATTCTACTCCTCATGTGGTTGCTTACACATATTGAAAACATTAAGTTCAAGTGTCATGTTTCCAAATGAAAGCTTTATTACTCTATTCCTGCAATTAATTAAAGCGTTAGAAGTTGCTAAAAATGGATGACCCAAAATAACAGGTATCGGATTACATCCTTTAACAGGTTCTGTATCCAAGACAATAAAGTCCACAGAATATATGAATTTAACAACTTGAACTAAAAAATCTTTCACATCCCTTTTGGCATTTTTATTGATCTATTAGCAAGCAAAAGAGTTACAGAAGTTGGTTTTAACTCATCGAGATTGAGTTGTTAATAAATTGAATATGGAAGTAATTTCACACTAGCACCAAGATCAAGTAAGGCTTGTTCAATTTTATGACTTTCAATAATACATGAATGTAAGACAACGAGGGTCTTTATATTTCAAAGAATTGTTGTTCTAAAGAATGGCTCTTACTTGTTCGACTAACAATGCTTTTTTTTTCACATTCAGTTTTCTTTTTACTGTGTATAAATCCTTCAAAAATTTTGCATAAGAGAAAACCTATTTAATAGCATCCAATAAAGGAATAATAACTTTTACCTATTTTAAGATTTCAAAATTTTTAAAATTGTAATTTATATTCTTAGCATTACATAATGCATAAGAAAATGGGGGTAGAGGTGAGGGTTTGTATTTTCTTCACGAAGTGTTGGCTCAACGCTTTCCTTACCTTTAGAGATTGATTCATCATTCTCATGAGGTTTAAGAATGTGTTTTTCAACAATCTTACCATTTTGAAGAGTGATAACTACTTTAACTTGATCTATGTGTTGGCTTCCTAAACTACATGCATTTGAGTTATATTGTCCTTTGGAGTTTGGTTATGGTTGAGAAGAAAATTTTCCTTTCTCATTAATGTTCAGTGCGAATGCAAATTTAGCAAGAGTATCTTTCAAATCAGTAAATGTTTGAGCATTTTGAGAATTAATAGGCTTTTCAATGAATGCATGCAACGTTTTTTCAAGATTTTTCTTAGGAGGTGGGACATATGGTGCATAGCCTTGATGATTTTGAAAATTTTGGTGCATAGCCTCTTTTTCATTTCTAAGGTTTTGACTTTTCTAGCTAAGGATGCTAATTTGGCTTGAAGGTCATGGTCTTCCCTAAGATGATAAATACCTCCACTAGGTGTAGTGGTTTGGGTTTTGTTAGGTGTCTCACAAGTACCAGCAGTATCCTAATTTTGAGCATTTTCTGCTAGTAAATCTAAATAGTTCATTGCCTCTTCTAGGCTTTTGTCCCCAAATGTTCCATTAAACATTATTTCTACCATTTACCTAACTTAGGGTGTTAAGCCCTCGTAGAAATTTGAGACAAATCTCCAAGTTTCAAAGCTATGATGAGGACAGGTATTAAGTAATTCTTTATACCTTTTCTAACATTGGTAAAAGATTGTTGGGTTATATGGGGTTTATTAAATAATAAAAACTTAGGGTGCTTGCATGTGGGTTGTGTTCATCATACAAACAATATACATATCTCATACATACATGTGCACAACGGAAGATTAAATATAATGAACACAGAAAATAACATTTGATTAAACTGAAATTCGAAATTGAGAAATATCACCAATGAAGCCTTTGGATTAATTTTCTTTGAAGTCCACCATGAAATGAATCTTTGATCAATTCTAGCAATCAACAAGGGTGGGTTTGATTGTCTAGAATGGCAGCATCTTAATCCAGCATATATGTTTAACTCTTAAACATTTTTCAAAGTTAAACAATTTAACTTAATCAAATTTGTTTTTCCTTTTATTCAACTCTTGAATAAATAAAACAAATCTTGTTTTTAGTTATTACATTTAGTAACCATTAATTCAATTTGTTTTGTTGTTCTAACACTTAAAACACAAAACAAAGAATTCTAATTTCTCAAATTGTAATGGCTCTCAAAAATGCAAAACCTATAAACTAAAAACCAATTTCAAAATTCTCTTGATTTTCAATTTCATTTCACTTTATATACTAATGCATAAATTCCAAACTAATTTGAATTTCATTTGCATTTCATTTGGCTTAACCTAACCTTAGTTAACATTTAACCATAGTTAGATTACTTTAACTTAACCTTTAAGTTAATAAATATTTAATTAATTTAACCATAGTTAACTAACTTAACCATGGTTAGGTTAACCTTTACTTAACCATTAAGTAAAGTTAACTAACTTAACCTTTTGGTTAACTTTTAACCTTAGTTAAGTTAAATCATTTATATAACAATTAAACAAATAAATATTTATTTTAATTATTTAACAATTAAATAATCATAAAGTGAAATTACTTTTATATCCTTACTCGGTTACCAAGTTAACCTAAAGTGGGTCCCACCATTTAACCATATACTTTAGTTAACGTAACCTTAGTAATTGTTGAATTATACTGTATTGAACAATTCAATACGGTACACTGCCCAAGTGCTCAAAGAGTACATTTCATATTGGGACTCTCTAGGTCTACACCCGATTTGTCAAATGGAACTATTCCATTAATCCGTAATCAATGCCCCACGCACACGTTACGAATATTACAAATCAGCGTGTCAAACCATACAAGTTGAGATCATAACGTATACGTATAATCCTTCCATCATTTATACCCTGGATGTGCGGGGATATAGATCAGCACCATCAAATCCCCATTTGCTCATCCAATAATCTTATCTCCATATTCGTATCTCGATAAACAATATACGCAAACATTTTTGTTATATTGTTTAACCCTGTGGGAAACTCTTTTCCCGGGTTTATGCTTGTGGCCACAAGACTTTATGAAATACAATCTCGGAGCATCGGATATACAACTTACCTACGTAAGCTGATGGATCCCGTATCTACGCACACCGAACTCCATGAGCATCGGACTATACCCAGCGACACATAGCGGTCAGACCATGAAAGGTCTCTGACATATGTGGAACCAAAGCATGATGGATCACTCACAAGACTACCGTGGCGCTCAGGTCAAAGGACCACGATTACTACTCAACTCGAGAGGACCTTCCTTTGACGGTTTCATAGGATATCTATTGGGGTCCTCATAAGTCTGTTCAGTATCCAGTCCTGACTGGATACCCGCATGTCTATACAAGCTCTAAGCTCATGATCAGCTAAGAACAACCATCTGAACTAGTCAGATATAGACATACACTAATCTATATATTGTGAATTCACCGATAGACCCGCATTGGTGATCATAGATCAGGAACATTATATTTGAGACTTACTTACATAATGATATTTCTTAGCTCCTATTGCAACTCTTTGCAACTATATCATTATAAGTATACTCTCAGGTCTTTGTCTCATTATAGACAAAGTTCTAACTCTTTAGACATCGCTGACTCTTATAAACTGATAACTATTAACAGTGCTAACTATTAGCATTTATAACTCTCAACTTTGATAACTATTAGTTCTGATCTAAACTCCTTTAGATCAGATCTGAACTCTTTCAAATCAAACAATGTCTGTAATGTTACAAGCATTCTACCATATTTATATGATATTAACAATCTTTATTCGAAATGTTTATTGTATAAATATTAACAATTAATATTCATACAATATTGGAATGGCACGTGAGCACCAGCTCCAACAAAGATCTCTCCTGGTTTTTGGGCAATAGTGATAATTTATCTTTTAAAAGAATTTATTCTCTAAGGAGGAAAAAAAATTTAAAATTTGTTGTTGTATCTCATCCCATAAAGAAATGGATCCTAGCCTAAGGTTTTATAGTCATGTTTTAGCTTTATCTTTTAAAGAAAAAGAAAAAAGCTAAGTCGAAATATGTTCATGCTATAATTTTGGACACTTCTTCAAATTCTCTTAGATGTAGGTAAGGGTTCTCTGCATCTAAGTCATAAAAATTGGGTAAAAGTTGGATAATGTCAGGCTTACAATTAAAGTGTGTTGCATCTTGAGAAAAAACTAAACAAGATGATGCACTGGTTCGTGTAGGGTTCATGTAGTCTCTAAGTGTCCTAAGTCGGTTACGGTCATTATGTTGAGACTGATTGTCCCCTAGGTCTATGAGTCCCTCAATTTGATTATTGGTCATGGTGTTAATTAGTGAAGAATGAGAACATAAAGGAGAATCTAACAAATTATCAAAAGAAGTTCTAAAATTACCTTTCACCAAACAATGAGAATTAGGATCTCGAAACCAACCACTCTTATAAAGAAATTAAACAGAATACAATAACAATAAATAGTACAAATAAGAGAAATAAAATAAAATAGATAATGTTAACAATAAAATAAAAGTTAGATAAATTATTAGAAATTAGATTAGTAAATGTTAGATCAATATTAAATTAGGATAATAAAAAGTTAGTAAATAAAGAGTAGGAGGCTTAGTCTTCTATAAAAATAATAAGTGAAGAACAAATAAAGTAAAGCAAGTTAAAAGGCTTAATTTTTTATGAAAATAAAACAGACAAAAAAAATGTTAATTTCACTTCTCCGGCAATGGCGCCAAAAACTTGACACGCCCAAAATATAGGAGTTTATTCCTAAATGCAGCATTGTCGAAGTAATAAATAACCCGGTGAGAATGAGGTCGATCTACAGCGAAGTGAAATTAAAATTACAAATTATAAATACTTTAAAGACAATTAAAGGTGTATAAGATGTTTACAAATAATAATTCAATTAACCAATTAAAATAAAAGCTAAGGTTAGAGGATCCACTCTTGGCATATGAAATAAGAATATATTCAATTCTTTTTATAACTCAATTAGAATTCTGACACAAATGAGGTTTCAATCGAAAGATATAACAATTAAAGTTCAACACCGTTTATATATTAACTTGTATTTATTTCTTTCAATTGTTATAACCAAATCTTATAAATGGGTTCAAGTATTTATTATGTCAATCTCTATATTTGTCTATAATATATCAAGACTCAAACTTTATAAGAAATGGTATCTACGCCAAATCTTGTAAATGGTTTGAAGATTTATTGTGTCAACTATAAAAATTGTCTATAATAAATCAAGATACACCACTTTACAAGAAATGGTATTAATATTATAAATAAAATAAATACATCATATATAAATTTTCATAACTTAAGAATGAAATATTAAATTCATAAATAAGAGTTAAGTACATCTTATTACCTTTCCAAGAGTTTCACCCTTTCACCTTAGCAAAAAGAAAATTACTTGAACATAATAAAACTAAATAAAAAGAAAAAAAAATGGAAGAAGAGATAACAGGACTTTAGAATAGTAGACAAGAGAAGAGATAATACAAAAGACAAGTATTTTAAACTAAAATTTAGCTCTTTAATTACATGCTTTGGGCATAAACAGGTCACCTATTTATAAAAAAAATATGGATAAATCAAGACAAATGAATAGGGAACTACTTGGATGATAAAAGTTAAGAAGAGTGGCAACTAATTTGCATTGATTATCATTAATGCACTCATTTGATTGTCCAATTTAGAATTGATGTGGTCCAAATTAGCCTTCTCTCAAAAGATAATAGTTGTAGATAATCCTTTTATCTTTTCAAATTGAGGTATCTCATATGTATTAGATACGTATTTCTATAGTTATAGGCCAAATACTGATGACTGTTCGGATTGGGCCTGTATTGTAGATCAATTCTGTTCTAGGTCATTTTCACTCTCTAAACGCTCGAAATTCAAATGACTTATAAAATACAATATATTAGTCCATTAAGTCAGCTTTTCACAAAATCAAGAATCACACCAATTAAATTTCTAAGTAGAAAGTTATGCCTATTTTATCGAACCTATCATAAAATAATTAAAAGTTAATTATGTATAATATTGTAAACATGCTTAAGTTAGGGGGTTTAAAGACACTAATAATATAAAATAATAATGTAAAACTCTTATTAAATGTGTAATTTTAAATGTTTAACAACTTCAAATTTTTTGGAAAAGAATATTAATCACCATATGAAGGTTGTTGTTTAAGAAACGACAATAGCATTAGATGATTAAAAGGAAATTCTTATTAAAGAGCTTTACTCATTGCAATGCAAGAATTCTCATTTTAAAAGTAGCTCTTAATGTCATGAAATAGCTTATATATTGAATGTTCATGACTTGTACATTGCATGTAATAGCTGGTGTCTGGGTAACTTAAAGATTGCGCGATGGTTAGGTGGAGATGGGAAAATTTGGGATTTTATAACTTTTTTTTATGCCAATGAGAATATTTTTTCAGAATGTATGCTTTCTTAAATTGAATTTGCAAGAATTTCTACTTTGATTAGCCTAATTATTCCTTGAAAACTTGGGATTAGTGGTTAGCATTTTCATGATGGTTCCCTTTTTCATTTTGGTTTTAGGTAGATTTATTTGAATCTGTTAAAAAAAATTTAAACTCACTTTTTATTAATAAAATACTCTTAAAATAAATTACTATTTTATACAAAGTAATATAATTAAGTTTAAAATATTAACTCACTACACTAATTGTTAAATATTTTTAATTTATTGTCATCTCTTTTCAATCTTAGATTTATTATTTAGTATTATACATATTTACATCATAAAGATGAAATAATCGACATGTATAAATTTATAAAAGAGAATTAATATTAAGAAGTTTTTTATTATGAAATGAAGATTGAAGTGGATCAATCTCCACCTTTAATCTTGCTTTTCCATTATATTATATTTTTTATATATGGTTTTTTCTTTCATTTTTGGTCAAGTTTTCTTTTAAGGACAAGAGCTTTTGTTTGTTTGGAGAATTTATTTAAATTAAGCGATATATGTTTCAATGAATACGCCTCCACCTCTTGCAAAATTATTTGAATGAAGAAAGAAAAATAGTTTGAAAATTTAGTTAGTGAGTTTATCTAGTAAAAGTAGTGAAAAAAAAAATAAGAAATTTCATTTTTAAATTTTACTATAAAATTTATTAAGTAGATGGGTTTAAAATGTGAATTGCTTAAATCTGATGTTGACCTAATTTTTGGTGTAATTTAAAATTTCTTTGAAAATTTTAGAAGTTTAACTAAAGTGGAAAGGTTTCAACAACAATTGTATGAGGCAACTGCCCACATTCTCTCTCAACTAATAATTTAAATATGATAACAAGAAATTTGAATGTAAAAAGTGCTTTCAAGAAAAAAAAAATTAGAGGTTATTTTTTAGGTATGATCTAATGTTAGTGGTACCCTCACTTTTCGAAATTAATTTTCAATATTTCACTTGTTTCTGAAATGCCATTTAAGTGGATGAAATATATTAAAATTATTATAAATTAATATATTCTTTTCATACATTTCTTAATTTATTTTATCAATTTCGATACTCTCTTTTTTGAAAAAATTTTAGAAATAATTTTAGAATTTTATAAATATATTATTTTAGCCATATTTAAATTTGATTTTTTTTAGTAGTCAAAAATATAAAATTTGGACTCTTATACCCTTAAATTAAAAAAAAAAACACTCTTTTTACACTCTCTCTACCCAAAATTCTCTTTCTCTCAATTCAAAATTCTCTTAACAAAAATTCAGTTGAATCAAAGATTTAGAAGTTGTCATTGTGTAGATCAAGTATTACAGAATATAATTTTTATTTCAAACTCTGAAAATGATTAATAATTGATTACAAAAAAGTTCAAACCCAACAAAAAATGTCTTATTCAAAGTTATTTACCAAACTTATACGACGGTCGAAGCGACAACCAGTTGCCATCTAAGTCTAGCGCACTCGACCATGGCATCTTAGGCCCGAGATACTGTGATCGAGATGCCATAATGGCATCTCAAAAAGGCATCTTGGGAAAGCATCGGAGGTCACAACAATTTCCTACAATACAACTCCCAGCTTTTTTAACTTTTTTTTTTTGCGATGCAACCATTTCAAATTTACTTATTTCAAATTTTAAATATTAAAATGTATTTTTAAATATGAATCCGCTTAAATTTAAGTTTGGATTTGTTAAATTTAAGTTCAAATATTTTATTGAAAACAATCTTATATATATGAGGGTAAATATATCTATTTACAGTTTACTTGACTAATAAAGAAAAAGCAATTGAAAGGTGGTTAAAAAAATATATTTATAAATTTTTATGGCGCTTTTTTTTTACTTGAATGCTAAAATAAAATAATTTTTAGACAAAATATTTATAATTTTTATTTTTTAACATTTATTTAAAATAAAATTTTCAACTTTGGTACTTTTTTTTTCTTTTTTACTTGAGTACTAAAATAACCCTCAAGTGTACTTTTTTCTTTTCTGGTATTTGAATACCTATTTACGTAATATCTCAAAGATATTCATAAAAATAACCCTTTTCATTTTAGTACTCTCTTCTTTTATATTTCTTTTTTTTTTTTACTTAACTACTAAAGCAAAAATATTTTTTTTTACAAATTATTTATTATTTTTAATTTTTAACACTTATTTAAAAATTTATTTTTATTGTAAACTTCTACTAAAATTGAAATATTTAAAAAATAAAATTAATAAATATTTTGTTAATTTTTTATTTTAGTATTATTTGGAGATTGGTTTTGAGGGGAATTGAAACTTTTTTAGCTGTTTTGCTCAGTAACAGTGTATTTTAATAATTACTGTCATAACGATATAGAGTAGAATAGATTTTTGTGAAAAACAAATAAAGATATACTCTTCACTTAAAAAAAGTTGTAGTGTAAGCTTAAAAGTTGGCCTTTCTTGAATGTACACTTTCTTGAACACATATTCATTTGCTTGTTGCCAGGTAGGTATTAATGAATTAAATTTTCCCAGACAGATTTTAGATTTTCATTTTCTTCCCCATAAAATTAACACTAAATATAGAAATAAAAATTGAGAGTTTAAGAAAGATAACTATATTTTGAACCCTGGATATATTTTACCAATGAGTTTAAAGATAAATGTATTGAGCATAACTCTTTTTTTTAATTCCCTTTTAATTATATCATTGTTTTTTTTATATAGTAATTTGTATTTTTTTTTAAGGGAGTAAAAGAAATATTATTACGAAGTTTATAAAATATTATAGTAAGTTCAAATAATTCCTCCTTTATTTTTATTATAAATTTTAGAATTCAAAAATATCACTTTTTTATAAAATATTATAGTAAGTTCAAATTAATTTTTTTTAAAAAGACATACAGTATTCTTCCCCAGTCTAATTATACAAGGGTTAGTAATGTCATTGTAAATAGTCACCATATTCATAATAACCACAAGCTTTTTTAAAGTCCCTCAAGCCTTTCTTACTAAGAAAATCTCTCTATATATCTTCCAAATTTGGTGAACATACTTTCAAAATTTCAAGTGAATCTCAAGGAGATTTAAGTTCAATTTTACTTATTGGGAAAAAAACTGTCTTATTTCTACTGTCAAATAAAACACTAACTGTGAAATGCAAGAAGACAAGTCTTCAAATAAAAACACCTTTATACCACACAAACCCTGAATCGCCCTAGAATCAAACACAACAATTAACACGTCCTTGAAACCTCCCGAGTTATTCAAACACCTTGTTTTTGCAACTTAAATGAACTAAACATCTAACAAAATTCACTATTGAACTTATAATAACTTTTATTGATTTCCCCTCTTTTAAGTTTGTGACACGACTAATTTAACATTAATTTGATACCCTGTCATGGAAACAAAAGTTGGCGATTGAATTATATAAGCTCGGTGTAGAATTGCTTTTCTACCCCGATTGCATTAGAATTCAATTCAACATACGAGATCCTTGCCATCCAATGGAAAATCATTTCGAAACAGCTCTCATCTTTCAGAGCTTTATTCTGCATCATTCATAAGAGGATCATTTCAACAAGACTTTAAAAACTTTTTGCAATGGGTCTGAATAGATGTAAACATCAACTGCAAGAAGTCAAATCTACTATCAAATTCCACAAGTGAACTGGCGAATGATCCGACCAATAACTTCATATCATCTTCAGACTTTACCCAGGGTCTTCAGCCCACAATATCTACCAGACAATTTAAAAGGATAGAAAATATATATATATATATATAATTCATTCAATTAATGAATAAAAGAATGATTATGTTGTCAAATAATACTCCACAGAATGCTTCGTCTGATGCTTATAGCTGAATGTCAGAAAAGGAAAATAAATCCCATAATGATATACCTAACCACCATGAATTGTTGGGTTTATATATACTTTTGAATGTTTGTACTAACAATGCACTCTTGCCCTCATAATTTGGAGCTCAAACCACTGAAAGCACATACCTCAACTACACTGTGGCCATCAATATATGCCAAAGTTTACAAGAAGGCTAGGACTTACCTTTACATGAATTTTTGAGTCTGTTTTGTATAGAGTTGTTTCTATTTAGCTTTGAAGGCACAATAGTGAAAATGTTTGATAAAAACTCCTTCCATTCCACAGCTAAGTATTTACCAAACAGCTACTTCCACAAAATGTGAAAGCAGTCCACAACAGCTGTGGCTCCTAAGTTACAGCACCTCCATACTAAATAGACCCATAATCATGCCAGAGAAGACCATGATTCCACCTTCATCACCAAGTGATGAACCCACATGCTGTGTAGGCGATGAGCCAATTGACATTTCAAAAGATAACAGCATTCTGAAAATTCAAGAGCACTAAACCATATAGAATAATATCAAAATACTGTGACACATACCTCATAAACACAATTCAACAAAATCTTTGACGAAGTTGTTTACGTCCACCATAACAGTAGAACTGCTGAACTCCACTAAAAGTCAGAAAAAAACACACAAGAACATACTTCGCCTACACGAGTTCACTGACCTAAACAGGAATGCATATTTCTGGATGAGTCTACTCGAGCATGACCTTCTAGTACCGATCACGACGCCTGAAAAAATATGAGCAGAGGAACAATCAATAACAGATTCAAAACCTTGAAAAGTTTTACAACCAAGCCCATATAGTGGGAAAAAAAAAACGACTGAAATTGGTCTGGGTCATCATACCAAATATCTCTACCTTGACTGATTCAATAGTTCATATTGGAAGCATGACACTCATAATTATGGACAAAGCAGAAGGCATCAGCAAAATAAGTGGATTCATAATTTATTGATATGTGAGCACTGAACCAAAGAACAATGTCTAAAACAAAAGGATTTCAAGACAGCAAATGATGGATATCGAAGATACCAAAGACAAACACCAAACACTTCAGGGCAACAATAACCAGCATTGAGAGTTTTGATAATAGTTTGCTATCTTAACACCAAAGAATGAAGTAACCAAATATTCACTAAACTCTAGTTACAAGGCATAATAAGATTCCTATGGATAACTGACAACATTCATAAAATAATAGTCACATTTATTAAACTGATATACAGGGGGAAACTCTTCTGTGGCTCTTTCCATAACAAACAGCACAATAGGGATCGAAGAATTATCACAAAAAATAAACACAACATAAAGGAATAAGGCAAGCATCCCCTGGATGATAAAATTAAAAGAGAAGGAAAACAAGTACCTGTGGCGATCATAATCCCTTGAACGTTCCCTTGACCGCGAGCGTGACCTGTGGTGACTTCTTGAATCATAACTACGGTGGCGATCATAATCCCTATCACGCTCTTGATCATATCTACGATCTCGATCATAATACCTGTCACGATCCCGGCTACCACGATCGTAGTCCCTCGCCCGTTCACGGTTATCGCCTTGATCACGATCACGACTTGCTTCCCTATCGCGATCCCTACTTGCTTCTCTGTTGCGATCCTTACTTCGTTCTTTTGATCTATACGGCACATTATGAAGGAAAGATATTATTAGGGATAATTAAAGGAATAATCATTAAATAAATACCCTGATAAATTTAAGGAATAATCAGTAAATAAAAACTCTAAAAAAATCTGCAGTTACCTTCTATCATCATAACGAACTTTGTGTTTCTTGTTTCTCTCCTCCTGACAATATTTTCAACAAAATACCACTAAATACCCTTATTCACAAGACGAGATACCACTTGAATTAAGCTAGCTACAATAATCTCATAAATACAATCAGTCGAGCTTTTAACAAAATACACAGTGAGCAAGTCCAAAAACTGTCTACAGCACATAAGTTTTTATTTCATGTTACAAAATAAATTAAATAAATATAAATAAAGTGAGGGAAAAAAAACCATTAAACCTAACGAGTCTAAGTAGAATCAAGAGGAATACAGCTGTTAGTGCTCTAAATACTCCTCCCATAAGCCTACAATCAACAAATATAGCATACTGATGCACCCTCAAACACTTACCAACCACAACAACAGACTGCAATTATTCAAACACATTCATACAAAAGGAGCACATATCAGGAAAACCTTGCAAGCATCAGCTTACATCAATAACAATATGGTTGACCAAATTCTAGCATTTTAATCACAATGTTAGCCAAATTAATAAAAGAAGCATTCACTGACACAGGCAACACCAGAAATTCAATTGAGAAAAAGAAACTCTTACTTAAGCACCACCACATTCAACAACCCAATTATAAAATTGTTTGTCGAGTGCTCGGATGTATATATATAGTACTTTCATCCAGTCAAAGTTTCACATACTGAATAACTACAAGGCAAATGCATGTAATTGAAATGAAGAAAAAAGAGACACCTATAGCACAAAAGACTCCAACTACGAGAAATTTAAAGTGTATAAAGTATTGTTTTCAAAATGGTGTTTCTAAATAGGAAAAAGGTGTTTTTAAGATGGGAAATGGTAGATATTACTGAAATTGGTTTTCAGAAATTAAAATCAATGATAACATGTTCTGTAGTAATTTCAGAAGATTGCATTCTAAAACAGAAAAAAAATATAAAAAAAATACGTCCCAGTGTTATTTCTGAGTATAATAAAAATAGTTGTTTTAGAGAGGGAAGGAAAAAAAACTGTGGTTTGTTTCTAAAATGCATTTTCAAGAACATGTGAAAATATCAAACCATCCTTATCAACTTTGAGGTTTTCTGTTTTCAAAAACAGGTTTTTAAACCAACTTACCAAATTCATTTTTTACACATTGTAATATTTGAAGTCTAAGGATAATTTCAAAAAATAATCAAAACAGTCTCTTATATGCTACGTAACCAACAAGCAGTATTTCTTAATTGGAAAACAAATAACACCTAAATTAATTCACCGTTGCTGACTAAGTATCAATCAGAATCAAGCATACCAAGTCAACATGTGATATATACAAATGTAGATGCTATCAAATTTATCTGAACAAACATAATTTCCAATGCATGAACCACAGCCATAGGCAGGCCACAAACTGCACCATCAAATACAGTTGAGAAAGTAAAATCTAAATATGGGACACGGATGATGAAATAATACTGATTTTCCTGAACATTTTATGTTGCATAACAAAGAATTCCTCTCACTATAGTCATAGCTTTTGAATATAAAGCAGGCCATTTATTTAGCATTGCTTTAAGCAACCTCCTTCGCATTTTTGTTCTCACATCAACCATATCCACATTAATGGGATGTAGCTTATGTCTCTAGACTTTACACACTACTTCTCAGATCTGGATTCATACGACACATTTCTTATGCATATCAGACCATATATGATACATCTTAAGTCCCATATGTACAAATAGTATGTATCTTTTACACAAAAGTGTCCTCAGTTCAGAGTCCAATATCCATATTGCGCTCAAACCCGATTAAAATTAAAACACTTACTATTCTCCGAGGTTAGAGAACTCACAGATGATACATACTAACTGAGAATCTCTACAGAAGAATGTGAAACATTAGACCAGCACCTGAACCAACATATTCACAATACCAGCTTAAAAGACATCCAAAAGACATGATACATAAAGTAACAAGAAAATGCCGCTAAGCATATTTTCACCAAATTTGAGTTGTGTCCAATTTGCAGAAAACCATTTGAATCTACAAATCAGCGTACGTAAATGAAAGCAATAACCTAGAAGGAACCAGAAGCAATAAGAAGAAAAATAAGTTTACAAAAAAAAAACCTAATTCACAAATCCTGCTCATAAAAGTCCTTTTATGCCATTGAAAACATAAACAAAAACAATGGTAAGTGATAAAATTATCACCTTCGAAATGAGGGTGAAATACTATGTAAAATAAAATGTCACAAAAGAAACAGGAAAAAGACTACTCTACCAATGCTCAATAGTCAATGGGTTAAAATTTGGTTATGTAGGTAAGAAAAGACATCACTCTTTCCAAGCCACATAAATATAAGAAACCCTTGTGTAAATAGTTTCCATAGGAATACTAGCATGCTCAAATGGGACAACTATAATATAGTACAGTGAGATTTCAAATTGTGAAGTTTCATAATACCTGAAGCTCTGCTAATTTATCACGGATTTGCATGTAACCTAGATGAAGCTTCCCTCCAAAATGATCTGCTAAGCGACGGTCACTGAAAGTAACAAGAAAAATTAAAAGCTTCACAAAAAAAAGTATCCAAACTTTCAACAGATAAGACACTTGTATGGTACAGCTGTCCCATATACTTCTATAGAAGAATAGCATGATCTACAAGCATATAAAACAGAAAATAACGCACATTCTTTAGCTGCAAAAGTTATCCTCGTAAAACTGGGCCCAAAAGCCTGCTGGTGCCAAGGAGGTATAATAGTCGGGTCAAAAGCTGAAGCACTTGAAACCCCAAATACTAATTCTTTATTGCCCGCAGAAAAGCAAACTGTGATTTTTCAAAAGATAACAACAACATTTTACCTGTCATAAACACTTAAAAATGCTCCACAAATGTCACAGACACGTAGCTTCTGATCAGTCTGAAATAACAAGGAAATTAGGAGCACAGTTGGTAAATAATCCGAATAAATAAACATAAAAGCAGCTTTTGTACTATAGATTTGACGTATCCAAGTCCACGTGATAACAAAGCAGCATTAGATCATTTAATTACCAAAATTTAGGGCCCAGCAGAAATGCTAAAATTACAGTACACATCCTCCCATGGGATAACAAACTATTCATCCTCCATGTGATAATTTTAGAAAACATTTAATACAGTATGTGGTGACAATAATATCCAAAAAGACCATCTCCTAGTCTGTGAAGAACCATCCAAGGAATGAACCAGACACATATCTAAACCCTATGACCCCAGTGGCAATATTAGACAGGTACTTCAAACGCCAATACTTTTTATATCCCCCATCAACAGGAATTAGAACACAAAGTGGAATAAAGTTATAAAGTTTCTCAGCAGATCAAAACAGGCCAAGTAGCAACATTCCATAATTAAGCATGACATCAGGGATTCTACTCTCATTTTCTATGCCTATGTGCAATATCATGTTCTGCATAACATCTCATAGGGAGTCAAAACAATTGCAATTTCAAAGTTGATGTGCATACAAGGTCATTCAATTTCTTTCAAGTTGTTGCACTTATTGTTTTGTCTTTAAATTGTTCGTCGGTTTTAAGTCACCAAGTAGAAAATATAAATGCATATACCATAGAGAAGAAAGGACTTACAATGCGCACATCTGCAGCAGTGTACTTGGAGGAATCTAAAACAGGCTCCTGTCTGGCAGGAAGCTAAAAGAGAAGAACAGAAACGGGAGAGTGTAAAAAGCATCATAAGTTGGACAAAAAAATATATATCATTGTAAACAAAGAGAGAGAAATAAATTGAACAAAGAAAACTTAAAAAAAACAAACTAAGAAGCATTTTCAAACCTTCTTAAGTGCCTCAGCCTCTTCCAATGCTTTTTGTGCCTCATCTACCATTCCTTGCTCACCTGACAAATGCACAAGAACTTTGAGAACTAAACCTACATAACTTACCAGTAAAGTAACTACTAAGTATGTTCATTCCAATATCTGCAACTGAGAACAACTATTAAGAGCATAAAATCTCAACTCTAAGACACTATTCATACATGCTAATTCCATTAAACTATCAATTCAGTTCCCTGAAGCACTATTCATACATGTAAACAAGTGTATTTAACTTCAAGTTTCTACGACAATCCATACAAATTGCAATTCAATAAGTTCACACTACGGATTACCAAGATCTTCCGCCTTCTTCAGTTTCTCATTTATCATTTCCTGAGTACGAGGATCAGGAGCAGATACAGGCAAGGGTGCCAATGGTGGTGGGTTTGGCAAGGGTTGAGGCAAAGATGCTCTATCTTTGTTGAAGGCATCCAAAAGGAGCATGGACTGTTGAAGCATGCAAAAGGCCACATATAAAAATCAATATTGTATTCTACACTTAGATTAATGAAACATTTTACAGGCTCCTAATCATACAGTAATACAATTAAACAACTACCTATTATGGTGATTTTGCAATTTCAATGTCTCTACTTTGAAGAAGCCATTGCATACCTGTTTGTCAGCTCTTTTTGTTCTGAGTTCTTCTACCACCTCCAGAGCTCGAATCTTAAGATCTGTCTTGCCTTCCAAATCTTCAAAATCAAAACAAAAGAATTTATATATATCTATTGATAAACAAAGCTATATTGACGTAAATATACTGAACCTATAGTCTACCTCAACAGATTTTTAAGATCAAGTTCATAGGAGAGCTTCACATTAATTAATACTTCAATATATAGACAACTCTTAAACCCAAAACAAAAATGCAACTAGCCATAACTCATACATCAGTCCAGATATATGTTACCATATTGATCAGCTTCCTTCAATTTCTCCTTGATCTGCTTTGATAACTCAAGTACCTCTGGAGTCTGCTTATCAAGAGGGAAAAATAATTCTGAGCAAAAAGATTCTCCGGTTAAAAATTAAGAAATATTCAGTCCAAGACCTGGTCATCACCTGAGTCACCTCAGAGACTGATATAGCAATTGCTGCCTTTGCATCATCGTCTTCAAGACGTTTAAGAGCTCTACCAATTTTCCTATCACACTCAACAATGAGTCTATCAATAGCATCTTCTAATTCTCTGTCATAGTTATCAACGCCTTTTGCCTTGGCTTCCTCATATCTGAAAAGAGTCAAGGTACATTTTCCCCCTAACCAGTAATACCAGCCAATGACACTCAATTTAAATTGGCAGTGAAACAAATCATAAATAACTTCAACTATAAGACACTTTTAGCTATAGCAATTCTTTCTGGACCATTCCAAAATCAACCAAGGAACAATTTCAGGTATATCATGCCAACACTAAAAACAAAACAATTCCACGCACCACCTTCAAAACATAACATGGCTCTCAACACCTACTGCCATATTTACTCGAAAATCAAACTACTTAAGCCAGCGCGGATTATCACTTCAGCTACTTGAAAAAGACTTTGCAGTAGAAATTACTCTATGTAAGGGCTGTATGGTCCTTATAAATTAAACTTATCAAAAACTTCCAAATTTCTAGCTGGGACAGGTAGTAAGCAAAATGATGAACAAAAATTACTAAAAAAGAAAAATAATTATAACTGACTACGACTCGCAAGATTTCAAATGCAGGATAAAAAAAAAAATCAGTAATTTTAAATATTGCTAATAAACGACGCCGTTAAGAGTAAACGAGGATACTCTTTTCTCAGCTGCAACGAATGAACCTTCGGGCACGGCCCCATATCCATTTTCTGTTACAATAAAACCAAATTAGGGTTTCGAAGAAATTTTTTTAAAAAAATATTAATCACAAAAACGAAAAAAAATAAAATTAATTACAGTTAATTGAAAGAGCTCGTGAGGGCAAAGTCCGGCCAAGTAGAGACGGCAAACGTCGCGATCGAAGTATTTGCGATTGACTTCACATACGTCGCCGTTTCGATTGGCTCCCATCAGCACGTCTAGTTGCTTTCGCATCGCGTCCATTTTGTCAGAGTGGGAATGTCTCTTGAGACCGAGAGCTAAGAGTTAGGGTTTTGCTAATTTGTTTTCGCTCTTCAAGTTTTGGGGTTAAAGAGACAGAAGGGAAGAAGAGTGAAGAAGAATTTTGGGGACTAAAATGTAAAATTGTGCGATATTTTACACTTGTTTTCTGGGTTTACATATATACCCTTGTTATTTCATGTATTTGCAATCGGAGAATGTAGTTGCTTTGTTGAATAAACAATCTAATTTTGTTTTGTTCTATTAAAACAGTAAAAGGACAATTACACCACCTTTCCAAAAATAAAAAATTAATCTCCCTACTTTTTAAAATATCCAAAAACAACTCCGTTAAATTTTTTATAATATAAAATTATTTTAATTATTATAATATTTTTTAAATTATTTTTTTACATTTAAATAAAAGTCATACATTTTTAAATTAAATAAAATTTATACAATATTAACACATAGTATAATTAGATTATTAATCTACTATTGATAAGTGTTGATTAACTATTAATCAATAGTGATCAAGGCCAACATCATTAAAGATAGTAATTTAGTCTAGATTCAAAAAAAATTTAAAAATTCAGCTGGCTCAAATTTGGCCGGAGTTTGAAAATTTTAGATTTTTTTAATCTAGATTTAAGTTTTTTGAATAATTCAAATTTAAAACACCTAGCCTAGAATTTGAGTTTTATCTTTTTTAAGAAATTTTTTAATTAATTTTTAAAAAATTTAATCTTTAATATATGTAAATCTCACAATTGCTTTACAAAATAAATATTCTAAAAGCTTATTTAACTTTAAAAAATTAAAAAAAAATTAAAAAGGAATTTAAACCCAAATCTAGTTTTGGCCTAAAAAAATTTAAATTATAGGTTTATCCAAAAAAATTCGAATCTAGGTCTAAGTTTTTCTATTCTTAAACATTATATGATTCACCATAAATAGTATTAGACTTCAAATTTCATGCTCTACATAAAAGATGTGATTATTTTTATTAATAAAGCATTAAAAAAACTTAAAAATTAGTAAAAAAATTGACGAGCCACCATATTGATGGTGACCATTATGATCCTCTCATTTTTCATATTAATTTTATGACTCTTTTAATGCATTTAGTGTTAAAAATAATTATCATTGTGTAAATCATAAAATTTAAAGTTTGATAATATTCATAGTGAGTCAATACGACGCCAATCAATGGTCAAACAATATCATGTATATTTATGTGAGTAAAATACTATATTACTTTTATTATGATTTAAATTAAAAAAAAAAAGTTAACAGAGAAGGTATTTTTTGATATTTTTAAAAACAAAGTAACTAATTTATTATCTTTATCATATTATGTGGGTCTAATTGTTATTCTATCCATGAAACTATATATATATATATATATATATATATATTACTTTTCTAAAAAATTATTTGTTGACTAAAAACCAAAATATTGTTAAGTTTTATTATCTTAGGAGAAAAAAATTTGCTTCAGGCCAAAATGGGAGAAAAGAGACAAAATCCACGAGGCTTGAATTAGGTGACATTTAGTTTTTATCTCAACCAAAAAAAAAAAAATCTTCAAAAGTTGGAAGCAATTCAAATTTTTTAAATTTTATTATTAATATTTTGATACATAAAAATGTATTTAATACAATTTTGGATTTTTTTTTTAATTTTAAAAGCCTTCATGAAAGTTCTCCTTTTCATTTTAAACTAACTTTTAGGACTATTAATTTTAAATTAAGCACCTTTTTTATAAATTAATTCAACGTTCGCCCTTTACCATTTAATTTTTTTTTATGCACTTCTTTCTTAAATAAAAATGGTTTAATTTCATTAAATTTAGTGTTACATTCCACTATAACATCAATGATGCTGATCATCTAATTAGCTAATTTTTATTTTTCAAATATTTAATAATATAAATTATTTTACCAACTAAATTCCTTTTTTATGAAATAAACTTTTCTCTCTAAATTTAAATATAAGTCCAATCTATTAAAAGACTCAAAAGAGTCCTAGAGGGATAAAAAGATAACTATGTTTATTTTTAGACAAGAAAATTCTGAAAGAATAATCAAGTTATCCTTAGTTTAGAATTAGTAAAAATAATATTAAAAAATTTTAATTGAGAAAGCGTTGATATATTTCAATTTTACTCAGATTTTACGACTTCAACACTAATACTGCTATTTTATAAATAATGAGTAAAATTATAAAAAGTAGTCATTTTTCACAATCAATTTTTTTTATAAATTAAAGAGGAAGAGCAACATATCTATTATTCTTTGAGGGAGTAGTTTAATTTTCTATGAAGACTTTGCTTGTATGTATTCTTGTTGTAAAAATAAAATTTTATGATACATTTAAATGAACTAATTAAGTTTGATGAAGTAGACGTAGGCTCATCTTTAGCTAAATTATTATAATTCTATCTTTAAGTTGTTTAATTTTTTTTTTTTGTCCAAGACCCAGTTGTTGTTGTCAAAAGAAAATAAATTCAACTTATTAATTTGAGAATTACCTAAATTTTTAAGTTAACATAAACTTTAAATTGATTCTTAACCTCCACTAAACAAACAAGATCTTATAACAAGTATTTAACATTGTAGATTTATTTTACAATTTATCTAGGAGAACAAACATAAAAGTCTTCATTTAAAATAAATAAAAATTCTTTATTTATTTAAAAACATCAAAACTCAATAAAGAATAATCATAATAATAAGCACTTATATATTAATATAGACATTATTATTGTCAATTAAACTTAAAATACACTATAATAAATTATAATTATTCTTCAATTTTTTTTTCTTTTTAAATTCTCTCTTCCCGAAGAGTAGTAGAAAATTATAAATTTTGTTATTTTTTTAATTTAAAAACTATTATTCATTTTTTTTTTAACTTTGATTTTATATGTCTGTAAATCAAATATAAGAGTATGTCTACAAAACAATCTCTTTTTTTTTTTGCAAAGTTTTTAAAAAAACTATCAAAGTGATAAGTGTGTGACACTTATGTTAGACCTAAACATGATCTTCTATACATTAAATAATCAAGCATAAGGATTAAATGCAGAATTAAAGTTTGTAGAAGATTTTCTAACCTCCACCATTGATGTTGATTTTGGGCAGCAAGATTGTACGTATTTTGTTCTTTCAATCTCTTCACAAATTCTCAATGATGACTTATTTTTTCAAAAATGAGATTGTTAGTCTATGAGGCTTATGGGCTAAAAACAAAATGAACTAAATATTAACTCATTCCATCAAGCAATTAATATGTAGGTCATGGGTAGTTTTTCAAAAGTTGAAGATAGTTACAACATCATGGCATTGTGGACCATAACATAAAAATATTACAACTTATGTTCTGACGGATTAACCAATTAGAAATATACATTGGAGGGAGAATTTGAATTCAAAACTTACATTGGAGAGAAAAATGCATGTAAACATGAATTTTGATTTTTTTACCTAATTTTTTTTATAAAAAAAACATAATTATTGTATCGATTAAGAAAAGTAAAAAAAAAATTGTAATTTTTAATGTATTTAAGTCAAATTTAATTAGAAATCTTCGAAACAATCATTAATAAATATTAAGCCAGGAAAAAAATGAAAATTTGATTTTTTTTTCTTTTGAAACAAAAAAAGTTTGATTTCAAGTATGTCAAAGGGAAATGATGCCGTAAAATGGCACTTCAAAGCCAGCCCAAAAATAAAATTACAAATCAATAGAAACAATGAAGAAATTTGATTTTTTTTATTTATTTTTAATAAGTTACTATTTATTAAGTAAATGGATTTTGTGGTAAAATATTATTATTATTTTTGTATTTAAATAATTTCAATTATTGAATGATTGACTTATTAATTTGAATTATTAGTATTATAAATTTATAATTAAATCAATAAATTTGTGTTTAGTATATTATTATATTTCAAAATTAATATAAAATTATTAGAAAAAAAAAGATGAATTGATGAAAGTTGAAATAAGGTAAGAAAATAAATTTAAATTTAATAATCACAAGTAAAAAAATAATTATTAAAATTTAAAATATATTAAATTATAAACACAAATTATACAATCCAATCTAGCAATTGTTTAACAAAGTAAAACTCAAAAGGTACAAGCGTTATTAAAAAAAAAAATGTAAAATTTGAAAAATAAAAGTCATGATTAAAATTCGAACCTAGCATGCATCCGAAAAAATTCTGAGTGCAACTCAAGTTATGAGATAGATAAAAAAAAACTTGGATCTGCATCCGGGATGAGCAAATTCGAATCCAAATCCAAAAATACTAACCCTTCATGTGAGCCAGCAACGACCCCATCCACAACTATGAAGAAGGTTTATAGATTCGAATTCAAACTCCAAGTTCAAATTATTCAAACTCCAAGTTCAAATTCTCTCTTAAGCATGCTTTTGGCAACTTCAATTTTGCTCGTCAGCACTTTCCTCTCTCACAATTGAATTACACCGAATATGCCAAGTGGAAGACCAAAATTGAATTGGCTTTATTTTATGACTTCTTTTAAGCTATCTTTGATTGTTTTAACTTCAATTTTTTTAACTCGAAAAATCCTCAAGAATTTCTGATCAGGTCAAATTCTGAAGTTCAGTATTTTTAATGGAACTGCTATAATATTGCTGACAGTCTTTGTTTTTACACTTGAATTATTAATCATAATCATTTGAGTCATATGCCTCTACTACCCTACTTAGCTGCTGTTATATCTTATGTAAATCTATAACTTTAAGAAAATGAGTATACCAAATAAACCCAAATAGTTGCTTTACTCTTAATTTGTACATAATAATTTCTTTAGTTTTAACTTAAGATTTAAGTCTATATTTTCTGCTAGCAAGTCTGTGTCAAGTGTACCAAAAAGATTTGACTAAAAAGAAAAATAAAAATTCACTATAACCTATAATTCAAATTGTTTGTTTTGTGATAAAGCCTATTTGTTTCAACATCAGATTTTTATTGTTGATTAATCAATTATGATTTGTCAATCTTGTGTTTACAAATTGATAATTAGTTTTACAATATATCAAATGTACAAACTTTTTTTTTTGAAATAAGATAACTTTCATTAAATTCTAAAACAACAACGAGAATCTATAATAATAAAAGACTCTAGCGACCTTGGAACACTATTGCTCCGAGTTACAGTTGAGTAAGAGCATAGAGCTAACTTCACTAAATTATAAAATACCATATTTGCCGCTCTATGGTCAAAGAATACCTTAGAGAAAGAAAAAGACTCTAGGCACTCCCAAACATCCTTAATAATAAAACCAATTTTAGCATAAAATATTTCATGAGACAAAATATCATTAATTACTCCTTTTGCATCTGATTCAGCTATAATCGACTTAGGATGAAGGATACATAAAGCATTCAAACCTTTAAGAATAGTTAAAGCTTCAACATACTGGATGAACAACAAATTATCATACTTATCTATTCTGGCCAAAACTACAATACCCAGATGATTGCGGGCCACAAAACTGAAACCCGTTAATCTCTGGTAAGAATCCACTGTTATATCTAAATTAATCTTAATGCACTCATAAGGGGACGGCTTCTATTGTTGTCCAATCCTTACCTAAGACAAGCTAACCATAGCCTGATTACACTAAAAATCCTCTAAGAAATCCCCCACCTAATCACAAATGGTACTAACACCAACCATTCTGATACCCGTAAACCATTAATTTCTCACAAACTAGATATGCCACAACAGAGTGCAAAGAAACTCAAGATCGTCAATATTAAGATGATGCATGCATGAGATAAAAAAAAAATCACACAAAGACATTTTATGAGAGCAACTTATCTCAAATATAAAATTATACCTATCACGCACATTTTTTAAGGATTGACAAAGCCAAAGCACATTAATTGAGTTTTTAGCCCCTCCATTACACTAAGGGCATGACTCATCAATTAGAACGTGCTGGCACTTTAAGCCTCTAGTAAAGCTTGCACTAATCATTGACAGTTGACTTTTCAAAACTACTTACCACCTCAATCATTTGGTATTCTAGCCACTAACCACTTTTAACTATGTATTTACCCAATCGATCATAATGCCACATAATACTATCCTTTTGATTCAAGTCGCGTTGTGGAATAAAGATGCTGAAAATAGCTTGTTGTTCTTCCAGGGAAAAAGACCTCTGAATTATATCAACATTCCACCCCTCAACTCCGAGATAAGAGCAACAACTTTTGAGTGTTCACCTATATTATATGGGGAAAAAAAAATCAGTCAAAGTAACCACTTATTATGATATATTAGCACGTTTTCCCCATTGCCTATTCTCTGTCTAGTACCCTTAGTAAGAATTTCTCTTCCTTATAGAATACTATGCCAAAGAAAATAGGCCTTGTAAGAAACATTAGCTTGCCAGAAATTCCCATTCGAAATGTAAAAACCCTTAATAACCTAAGCCATAAGAGAATTTGGATTAGTCACAATGCACTCTTCATGCTTAGCCAACATAGCTTAATTAAATAAGAAAAGATTCTGAAAATTGAGCCCACCATTTTTCTTCCCTTAACACAACACTTACCAACGAACAATGTAGCTTCCGTTGCACCTCATCACCACTCTACCAAAACCTTGTACAAAGCCTATGGAGCTTACGAATTAGGGCTACTATGAGCTGAAAAAAATTCATTGTATAAATCGAGATGGCTTGGATGATGGTTTTAATTAGGCACTCTCTACCTGTTATGGGGAGCACTCTCTTTTCTGTCCCTTTAGCTTCTTCCACACTTTATCTTGGATAGAGGAAAAACTCTCCCTTTTATTTTTACCATTAATCCAATGTAGCCACATATAATTCTCATGACAATTAACTCTTTAAACCCCTAGTAAACTAATGAGATCCTTAACTATCTACTTTGAGACTGACTTGCCAAAATAGATAGTTGATTTATCAAGGTTGATGACTTAACTAGAAGCCTTAGCATACATATCCAAAATCTCCCAAATGGTCCGTTCACAATCCATATTAGTTTTAGAGAAAATCAAGCTATCATCAGCAAGAATAAATGAGAGATTGAGGGACTTTTTTATTACACTGAACCCCATATAATTTCCTAGTGCTTTTTGCTTACAAGAATAAAGCAGAAAAATCCCCTGCACACAAAATAGACAAATAAGGAAAGGGAGGGTCCTTTTCCAGTGAAGCCTTCTTCATAGTTGAATTACTTATTTTGACATATCGTTAATTAGTAGAGAGTAGGACATCGAAGAAACACACACCATTAATAACTTGCTCCAGTTATTTGAAAAACCAAATCTCTTCAGCATCAATTTTAAGAATTGACATTCCACGCAATCATACGCCTTCAACATGTCTAATTTCACTGGCATATACCCCTCTTTGGATCCTCTATGACGCTTAACAAAATTAAAACACTCAAACGCAATAATTGCATTATTAGTGATTAGTTTGCATGGGATAAATATGTTGGCATTTGTGCTTACGTGTCATCCCATTTTGTATAAATATATAATAATAGTATTTATACAATTATCATTTCTAATAAAATTATTAATATTATTTATTATTAAATGGTAAGATGCTTGTAATGTTTTAGATATTGTATGATCTGAAAGAGTTCAGATCTAGTCTAAAGGAGTTTAGATCAGTACTAAGATTAGAAGTACTAAAAGTTAGTAGTGCTAAGAGTTAGTGATGTTAAGAGTTAGCATGTTTATATAGTTAGCAAAATCTAAGGAGTTAGAGTCTTGTCTGAAATAAGACAATGACCTGAGAATATATTAGTAATGACATAACTGCAAGGAGTTGCAGATGGTGTTAGAAAATGTCATTATGCAAGTATGTTTTCAAACACAATGTTCTTAATCTAATTTCATCGATGCAGGTCTATCGGTAGAACCCATTAATATAGATGAGTGTATGTCTATATCTAAATAGTCCAGATGGTTAGTTTTAGCAAACCATGAGCTTAGTGGGAAGCTTGTATAGAGATGCAGGTATTCAGTAAGAACTGGATATTAAACAGACTCACAAGGACCTCCAATAGACATCTCATGAAGCCATCAATGGAAGGTCTTTTGAGTTGAGTAGTATTTGTAGTCCTTTGAACTGAGCTCCACGGTGGGCTTGTGAGTGATCCATCATGCTTTGGTTCCACGTATGTCAGAAACCTTTCATGGTCTGACCGCTGGGTGTCGCTGGGTATAGTTCGATGCTCATGGAGTCCAGTGTACGTAGATATGAGATCTATCAGCTCATAAGTGCATTATATATCCTGATGCTCCGAGATTGTATTTCAGAAAGTCTTATGACCATAAGTATAAACCTAAAAAAATATTGTTTATTCCGAAGAAATAAACAATATTACAAAAGTGTTTGTGGATATTGTTTAATGAAATATAAATCTAGAGATAAGTTCATAATTGAGCAAATAGAGTTTTGACGATGATGATCTATATCTCTGCTCTTCAAGGATATAAATGATGGAAGGATTATACGAATATGCAATAACCTCAACTTGCATGGTCTAACATGCTGATTTGTAATATTCGTAATGTATGTGTAGGACATCATTCACAGACGTATGGAAGAGCTCCATATAACAAATTAGGTGTGGACTTAGAGAGTCTCACAATATGAAACGTACTCGTTGCGCACTAGGGTAGCAAATTGGATTGAATAATTCGATCCAATAAATTTCAGTAAAACAGAATAATTATTTCAAGATCTCTCGGGATGTGCATTTATCAAGATTTAATTATTAAGTACATCATTAATTATTAACAAAAGTGGCTAACTAATAGGATGGTGACAAATGGTAAGATCTAAGCCCTTAATTATATATCATGATATATTAATAAAATAATACAAAAATAGTTTATTTATTTATTTTATTATATTAATAAAATAATACAAAAATAATTTTTGATTTATTTTATAATTTATTATATATATGATCCACTAAAGATTATTATATAATTTAGTGCATTAATTTTATTTAAAAGAATTTAATATTTGACCATTATGATTGGTGGAATATTTCTTTATATTACATGTATTAATATAAGCTATTAAATGAAATTTATTTATTTTATTTCATTGAAGTGGCTGGCCATATCTTGGCTAATGGAGGGAGCACTTTATTTAATAATAATAATGTTTCATCCATTATGAAAGTGATGGAAGTAATTTAATTTTTTTTATGGTAAAAAAAAATTGAAACAAAATAAATGAATGGAGTTCATTCAACAAGGTGAAGGATTCGGCCAAAAAGATGTAAGGAGGGAGAGAAACATACTTTGTCTTATTTTTCCCTTTCAAGGAGTTGAAAGCTTCAAGGTAAAGTTATTTTATTTCTCTTATTCTACATGCTTAGAAAATTGTTAATAATAAAAGAGAAAAATAGTTGTTGTTGTGTAAGTAAATTGTTACTAACAATAATAAAAGAAAAAAATTCATCTTCTTCTCCTTTTATGGATAACTAATCCATATTCATATTTATAAAACAAGTATATGTATTCAAAGAGTTTGAATACAAGTTATTAGAAATTCTAAAGTTACCATTCTAGCTCCATAATCCCACCAAATCATTATAGACTAGAATTGTTCAACAATATACTTCAAGGCAAGCTCTTCATATGAATTATTGGAGGACTTGAAGATTTTGTAAAGTTACCTTCATTAGGTAAGTATTTTACATAATGTTTTAATACAATTGTTCATCATGTATAAATTTGTATAATTATTATACTTATGTATATGTGATATATATATGTTTAATTTGCTAAAAATGGGTGTATATGTAACATACTTCCGCTGCATATAATAATTTTTTAAATTATATATACACTCGTATGTCATACACTTGATATCCAACAAAATACACTCTAGACCTCATAAATAAGGTCACCCAACACTCATCGAAGACGATTGGCCAAGGTCTTCAAGATAATTTTATAAATGACGTTGGACAAGCTAATAGGCCTATTGTCCCCTATAGTCAACGGTGCATCACACTTCGTAATCAAAACAATATAGGTCTCATTAATCTTGGATATATCACCTCATATATTAAGATACACTAAACAACACTTAGAAACCCATCACCCACTGTATCCCAAAATTTTTGATAAAATAACGCAAGCATCTTATCTTTCTCTGGAGATTTTGTAGGGTACATTTGAAACAAAGCATGACGAATCTCCTCGTTCAAAAAAGGGAAATCAAGCCTCGCTCTACTGGCCTCGAATAGACTAGAAGAAATATTATCCATCACCTTCTGAATTTCCTATAACAAAGGGTTAGAAGAAGAGAAATTTTTTTGGAATTGATTCAAAAAATACTTGTTCAAAACTATCTTCATCCTGCTGTCACCTACTATAATCATCTATTACTCCATTAATTTTGTTTCGCTTATAATGACCAGAAGCTTTTGGATGGATGTATTTAGAATTTCTATCCCCATTCTTACACCAAGAGATACAGACACACTACCTCCAGTAAATATTATTTTTATAAAGCAAAGTGTCTAATGTCTTCTCCGTCACACAAATCCTCTTCCATGACTCTAAATTCACATTCTGGTTAAGCTTTGTAATCTCTTTACGCCTCCTCTGAATTTTTGAATTTAAAAAACAAAAATTCTATTTATACCACACCTTAAAATCGGCCTCAATACAATCCAAGGATAAAACATCCCATAAAATCTCCTCTTGGGTAGTGTCATCCATTTAAAACAATCTCCTTACTTTCCTCTTCCACCCAAGCTTCCATAAAATAAAACCTACTTTGTTGAATTCTATCTCGACTACCATAAACTTAAATATAAACTTTTTTTCTCTTTTCACTAAAAGTTTTCTTTCAGTTAAATAGAAATCTAAAATTCCTGATTAATTGATTGTTATGGCTAGTAACACTTCAAGACCTATGTTATAATAATCCTTACGTGTGTTCTCAAGTTTTCCCCATTTCTAACTAAAGTATTACTTTCCTATTTTATTTATTAACTTTGTGTATCAGTTGATGTTTGCCCAATGAACAATATGGATAACGTGGTAAGTTTATAAAGAAGTACCAAGTCAATTGCCAAATTAGTTTGGATTGAAAAAAGGTTGGTAAATTAGTTAGGAATTTCTGATCGGTTCGATTTCCCAAGTATTTAAATAGTTAAGTATTTTAATTCCTTGTTTGTTTAAATTCTCAAGAGCTTTGTTAAGCTTCACACGGTTAAGTATTTCTCCTAGAACTGCTAATGTTGCATCATTTGAGTTATCTGTTTATGCTCTTGAATTTATCGGTGAAAATTATTTGAGTCATCTGATTGCCTTCAGTTGCTTTGCTTAGCTACTTTTTATCCTAAATATATATATATATATATATATATACACACACTTAAGAAAAATGAGCATCACTAAATACACCCCTTAGCAGTTGTTTTACTCTTAACAATTCTTTGGTAGAGAATAATTTTTTCAAGGGAATTTATTATTTATTCTCATGTTAGATTTGTTAACTACTAAAATCTCCTTAGTGTTTGATAATATTCAAAAATTCTATATTGTTATAATTGTAATAATATAAATTAACTTTATAAAAGTATATCAATTATTTTATTTAAAAAGTCAACAATTGCTTATATATAACATAAAATAGTAATAACTAATAATGCACTATGTAAACTGTAAAATTATCACAGTATAATATGGTTCCAAACAGTTAAATAATATTATGTAAATAGTAAATTTATATTGTGCTATAATTAATGACTTTTTTTTATTTATTAAATTAATATAACGATTGATATTAAATATTTATATTTGATCAAAAATACAAATATTCGTATTAAATAATAATTTATAATATAATATTATTAAAAAATATGATAGTATAAGTATATTAATTTTATTATTTACAAAATATATTTTTACTATTTAATACTATATAGGCACAATTAATGACTTTTTATATAAAAATATTATTATAGCACTCCAAAATTAATTTATACTATTATAATTATAACAATATAATTTTTTTCTAATATTATCAAATATTAAGAGAATTTTTTATAGTTAACGAATCCAATAAAAAAGTAAATAATATTTACTTTTTTTTTCAATTTTAACTTATAATTCAGGTCTATCATTTATGCTAGCAAGTTTGTATTAAGTGCATCTATAAGATTTAATAAAAGGGGACAAAAACTCACTATAACCCATAATTCAAATTTTTTGTTTTATGATAAATTCTATTCGTTTTCAATGTTGATTAATTGGTTATATTTCACATTTTGCCAATCTTGTTTCACAAATTGGTAATCCGTTTTACAATATATCAAACATACTAACTTAAACATAAACTTTTTTTTTTCTCTCTTTATTAAATTTTTTTCTAAATTGATAACTATGTTTATAAATATTGCGAATATCAAATCATGCATTTTAGTTTAACACTCCTATAGCATCAACTAAGTTACAACATTGATACCCCTTTTTATTTTATGCACAGCAAAAAATCATAACTCACACGATAAGTAAGAACACGTAAGATTAAAACATCAATAAAGATAAAGAAAATAAACCAATCAATAAGGCACAAGATATATGTAGTTCAGCCCAAAATTGTCTATGTCTATGGAGGATCCATGATCCAACTTCTTATTATTGATATAGATCACTATGTATCTTCTTACATCATCAGTGATCCCACAAGACCCTTTAGTATCTCTCATAGAGACCTCTAAGTATCTACTATTGATCACCATGACTCCCTAAGATCTCTTAGTATCTTCTCATAAGAGATTTTTATAAGGAATACAAGAATAGCCCAAACATCTTAACTAAAAGAATATATGATGTTTTTTTTGTTCACTTAAGAACCAAAAGAAAACACTCCCTAAAGGTTACACCCTAGTGCACCACGCACTTAGTGCATACCTAGCTCATCTATTCTCTCTTATGGTTACATCTTGAAACCTTAGATGCTTATCTTTCTCTTCTATTTAGAATGATTTATATAGTGAATAAAACACCCTTAGAAATTCTAAACTTATTTGAAATAAGAGTCATTACTTGTAGGAGTTTTAATCTCACTTAAAGAAGTCAATTGAGCTAAAATACAAAGTACCCTGAAGTTGCCGCATGTACAATACCCGCATGTGAACATTACCCACATGAACAGTTCCCTGGTGAACAGTATCCATCGCTGCGCTCACAATGCTCGCTGTGAACAATATTGTCGTATGAACAACATCCATTTTATTACCTTTCTATTTTGTTCATCCTTTGTACATCTAATATGTATTTAACTTTATAATAATTCTCCTTTTGATATTCATTTCAATTCTTACTCATACAAAATTATTGAATTACTAATTTCCAACAATAAACATAATACATGAAAGGCCATTGAAAATTGTGTAACTTTTTAATATATTTCTTCCATAGGTCACTTGGGTTTTTTTTTTAATTTTAAATTGTCTCTTTTAAAGTAGTGATCTAATCCTCTGGGAGAGGAATAGTTTTCTTTTCAGCTTTATAGTAATATAAAATTTGAAATCATCCTTAATTCAGGGTGGTTATAATATTTTTCATTTCATTTGGCAAGGAATTACTCAATCCCTCTGGATGTATAATAGAGTAGAATATAAATTATCTATTATTTTCAAAATATACTATTAAAAACTTATTTTGAATTGAGTTTTTAAAAAAATTTCTTAAAAATATATATGTGAAAAAATACAAAATTCTTTTTGAATCTCATAATTCATCTGAGTAGACATAAGAAATAAATGTGTGGAATTTTGCTTTTAGTTATGCACTTTCTTTGTGGTTTGTAATAAAGCACTTATACGGTACTTATTAATGCCAAAGCTTGACTTTTGAATATCATCATGCATTTATCTCCACAAATTTTTCTAAGACCCATTAATCCTAAATTTATACATGTAGTGAAGATTTGTTTCATCTTCTATTCATTTTAATTAGCAACCAACATTTTATAAATTTGATGAAAGAAGACATATCTTAAGGTAATTATCTCATTCTCTATGTTTTTTGTTGAGAAAAAAAAAATCAATGTTATACAATTTTCTTATAAACGAACTGTAAAGAGACCATAAACAAACTTTTGTCAAAGGGAATAATAAGAGAAAAACAAAGTTTTCACCGAGTAGATTTGTTAAACAAATGATAAAACACCAAAAAAATTTTTGAGCAAAAATAACAAATTTGTCAATTAAAAATTTTCAAGAAAATTTAATGGGCTAGGTCCCAAAAAAAAACTCAAACTCCGTACAATGGATTTGAAGTTAACACAAAATTATAAAAAGGCCATATAGTCTTCAAAAGTTAGGGAAATTCTAAAATTTCTCCGACAATGACAAATAAGTCTTCTATTAATTTCATCAAACATCATATAGTTTGTAGATTTGACAGAATACACCCAACGAAGAAAATAACAAAGAGCCCTCAAATATTCCGAAATATATCTCTTAGGCCTACAGAAACTGTGATAATGGCAGAAAACTTCTCTTATAATTACATGTGGAACCAAAACTTTTCAAATCTAACAAACTACCTTTGATGAGAAAATTGATTGGTTTTATCACGAAAAATAACAAATAGGTCTAAAATTTCATTGAATTTCAAAAGAACTTCTAACTCTTTGAGACTTATGATTGATAAATCCCTCTATAAATTATACTTAGCACTAATGGTTTATAATTTTAACAAAGAGACTCCTAATATTAAACCTAAATTAGTAAAGCTTGTTAGTGGAAAAAGGACATCCAAATACTCACTTAGACTAATGAATTGACCCACAAGGCTCAAAAAGTTGTGACAACGAGAATTCACTCACTTGAGACAAACAAAAATAGTTTTAAAAAAAATTGAGAATTACAATGTTTTTGAATAATCTAAAGCTGGGACACCAATGTTCTTGGTGATGTTCAATAAAATATGCAATGAGAAAAAATGTGCGTTGGTTAATAATAGATCAAGCGACAACAGTTAGTTATAAAAAAATTGACGTTTTTTAATAGCTTAATGATGTTAGTGATGATGAAAAATGTCGACGGTGGCAACGATGATGGTGATGGTTTGAACATCAGAGAAAGAAAAACATAAATCCCCCAAAATTGATATAATAACCTAAGCTTTTATATCATATTAAAAGAAATGTTTTGACATTATATTAGATAAATTTGAATTTTTGTATTCTACACCATGAATAATAATTACAATAATGTGACTTTAAATAAGCGTTAAATCCCTAACTTATATGAAAACCATAAAACATACAAAATTAAGACTTTAATAAGAAATTTAACATAATAAAATGTTAAAAAATAACTAACCAAAAAAAATAATTCTAACTATAATAATATAAACGAAAAAGGGATGAATTTATGAATAAAGAATGGACCTTTAAAAAGAAAAAGAAAAGAATATTATGACCAGAATCAAAATTTTGATGTATTAAATACGAGCAAGACTCGTTAAGTAAAGGAAAAGCTATTTACGATGGATTATTTTGTAATACTAAAAGCTTTAACAGTATTAATAATGAGATAATTTATATTTATTAGATTTGATTCTTTAATTTAATTCAAAATTTTAAATTAATTTTGATATTATACTATAGGAATCCCAAAATAATAGAATGAAATGAAACTCAATACATGAATTTATTAAATGTGGGGGAGGAGGGTGCGTGTAGCTCGTGCCTTCCGGTTCGTTGGATTAGACGAATAAGGATAATTCTGGGATTTCAAATGATAGAAATAGGGTGTACTGAGAAATGTAATTAGGTTCTTGTAGCATTATTATTAAACTGTTCAATTTAAAACCAATCTGGGCCCCGACACGGCCCATCTGATCTCGCGTCTCATTATTTGTTAATCAAACATTCTTCGTCGCCGACGGTAAAAAGGATTAAAAAAAAAACTCCCCGTGGAATTGAACAGTCGCTAAAATAGATAGCGGTTATTAATCGCGCCAGATAGAAGAAACATGGGGGACGAAGAAGAAACGCTAGGCCAACATCGAAGTGTCGCTGCCCCGATTATATTACTAATCGTCTTCGCTTTTCGGTTTGTTTCCATATGGCTCGAACAATTGAAGAAGGTAACACTTTTAATCCGTTAGCCAATATGTTTAAAATTTTCAAAATTTGCTAAATATTTTTTATTTCTTTTGAAAATTTGTCTTTTGATCGTGGATTGGAATTGAAAATGATATCAGAAAATATTGAAGACCGATGAGGAGCTGCAATTGCGGAGAGAAATAAATCAACTATTGAAAGAGGCGAGCTCCAATTCGCAGTGAGTAATTTTATGGGAAATTCCAATTATCCCCTGATTTATTTGGTAAATTACTAATTTTTAATAACTTATTAAAATTACTCCGATACCTCCTATATTGTATATTGGTCATGACTTGAATGCTTTATAAATTACTTTTGAAGTGATTGAGGTTTCGGCAGGGGGTCATGGAATCTTTTTGAGAAGTTAGGCAGAAATTGATAGTTACATTAAAAATTGGGGGGGTAACTGGCAATTTCCTGTAATACTATTGATTTAATTGAAGTTTTGTGCAGTCTAATATATACATCTTACGGCAATTGTTTTAATTTCAATCTCATGAACACTGATATTTAAGTGTTACCATTTTGATAGCTCTTCCTTCCATATCATATGATTGGCTTTTTTTCCGACTAGTATGATGCTTGGAATCTTTGAGCTAGTATTGCATAAAACAGTACTAACGAACCTAAAATTATTGGCTCCAAGAACCTTTAAAGTCGTGAAGAAAATTTTGCCTGGGGCTGGTTGAAGAAATCATCGTACACCTTTTGCTTTAAATGGAGCTTTAAGAACCAATTATCAGTTCATTGGAAAATGCAAAGAATCCCAATATAGAAGCTCCAACTACCAAACAAACTCAATTAATCTCTGGCGCAGCTCTTCTAGATGATCAAATATACTCATTTTATTATCATTAGGAATGAGCTCTTTATAAGGATGCAGGAACTTATTAAGAGGACTTCCCCGCTGTTTTAATCAAATCTGCCCTTAGTCTCTCTTTGTGTATCACTTTCATGCAAAATTGTGAAGATTATTATATCCGTTGCCATCAATATATGCTAAATGAATAATGATGCTATTTATATACCTGTGATTAGTTCTGTATGTTATTTTCACTTGCTTAATATGGTTTTGTGGTTTTTTTATGTTATATACTCTCCAACAAGAGGAAAGTTTTAAGTAATATTTTCTGAAGAAGAAAAAAACATTAGCTTTCCTATTGTCATCATGACAGTTACTAAATTGATGATCAATAAAGTTATCTTACTATTGGATGTTTGCAAATGGTTTTGTTAGCTAAATATTTCTGACTAAGTTATATAAAATAATACCATTTAGAATAATGTTCACATTTCTTAATTGTTTTAGCAGGGTGGGTAGGTTGTATTTAAGTGGGTGGGTAGGCTATTTGTTGTAAAAGTGTGTATTTCAAGTGGAAAATAACCCAATTCAGTCTTTTTATCTATAAATTTGTTTAATTTTGGATCTTCAATTCCAAAGTATATATATTACCTCTTGTTTCAACAACTAGTATTTAATTAACTGTTAGACCTTTTGCTATAAAAAACAAAATAGTGGTCTTGCTTTATTTACCTAGTTTGCTTTGTTTTAAATTTCTCATTATCGTTCATGCTAGCATTATCAGAAGTGGGATTTAAAGAAGTATATCAACATGTTATATCAGTATTATTTTTAATGACTATATGCAGTACAAGTATATGATTGGGCCTTTTGTTGATTGTAGGCCACCGACATTTGCGCAAGCCGCAAAGCTTAGAAGGTCTGCCACTGCTAAGGAGAAGGAACTTGCAAATTGTGAGGCTATTTCTTGTTTCTGTCATTATTGGGTTTTTTAGAAATTGATTGCTAATCATTTTTTTTCGTCTTAACAAATTGGCTTTTTTGGGGTTTTGTGGCAAGTTATTGGATGAGTTTGATGAAGTGCTATTGTAAAGTAAGACTGTCATATGATTGGCAGGCCAATTTATAAACTATTGGCTTTCATGTGATTATGCCACACCCTACGACTTCATTCTGTTATGATGTTCTCCTGACTATGGTGTGACTTCCACAATAGTCAGGACTTCAGATCTCTGTCTTCTAATGTTACTTAAAATTAGGAAGTTTTTAGGATTAGGAATCATCAAATACTAAAGGTTTTAGGACTCCCATTATGCTAATTGATATAGAACAGAGGTGGATGACTTCTGTTGTTATGCTGCAATTTTTGTTTGTTCCTTTCATATTTTCCCTTTTAATAATCTGTTTCCTCATCCCTGATAGAAGCTTCCAACTCTTATACTTCTCTTGCAGATCTAGAATTACAGAGCAAGGAGATAGACCTGTCTTGTAATGTGTATTTGAAAGTTCTGCGTAATGTAAAGGTGGCTATATGCATTATTGAATTTTTTATAATTTTTCAAGTATTTTTTCTTCGTTTAGGTCCTAAGAATTTTACCCATTTGGTTGTATAGATTGTGACATATTTCTTGCTGATATGTTGGTTTTGGAGGGCTCCTGTTGCTGCCATATCTCAGCAACTTGTGCAACCTTTTGGTAATACATTTCTGTTATTATTAGTTTTCTCTTTCTCTATTTTCTATTTCTACTTTTCTCATGTTTAGGGGTATTATATTATGAGTCCACTTTACCCAAGACGGTACCGCCCTTAATTTGGTAGATAGGCTTAATGAAACACTTTGCAACGTTCTTACTACTTCCTCACCAAATAGCAAAAAAAAAAAGAATCAAATGACTGGACAAACAATATCTGGATATGCATTGAGGAAAAGAGAATACACATCTGATTTTTGTTGTGTCTTCACTCAATTGTATCTTCTTTTTTGTAGGGAAGTTTCTGTCTTGGAGGACAGAAGGTGTTTTGAACAACAATGTTATGGTAAATAATTTTGGATCCTTTTCCTCTATAATTTATATTGTTTGGAACTTTTACAAATTAATAAAAGTTTTTCGTCTATATGTTTGCTTGAAAAATTTTAGTTTTTGTTTACACTTTGTCATAACACAAGTATGAATCCTTTGGTTGGTGTTTTATTATTTGGAGCAAAACCGTTTAATAGTATTAAGACTTGTCTTTAATACTAGTATTGAGTCTTTTACCGATAGTTTAAACTTTTAGGTTAAACGGTTTATCTAATATAATATAAGAGCTAATGTCTTGAGTTTATGTCCTTACATTTTTATTTTTAGTAAATTTCCCAATTTGATCTCTGTTTCAATTTGGGATCCACTTGACCTTAGATTTAGCCTAACTTTAAAATCGGATTCACATTTCCCATAATGTGTTTCGGTTAATTTTTGAATTTAGTAATTGTTTCAGTCTTTTAGGTTTCACTTGATGTTAAATCTTGAAAATTAAGTCTTGTATTTAATATTAATATCCGATATCCGATCACATTTGGCTTGAATAATTTCTCTAATAAATACAATTTAGAATTTCAAAATTATCATTCAAATTCTCTCTGAGGCCCTTTTACCAATGCAACTCTTGGCCAAACAGAACACAAAAAAATTTGAGGTGATATAGAGATGCTTTATATTTGTTGGGTATTGAGCGTATGCGTTGTATATACTTTGGGAAATCTAGGCAATGAGTATTAATTCTCCAACAATGTAAAAATTTCTGCTTCCCAGATCCTTTTTTTTTTCCTTTAACAGAAAAAAAAAGAAGAAAGAAGACGTTCGAATTATTGTTGAATGCTTTATTGATTGTTCCAATGTTATTGCAGGTTGGGATTATACCCTGGTTGATATTGTCTACAAGGGTTAGCAAATTGGTTTTTGGACGACGTTGTCGATCCATACTGACCGTTATTATGTCCCAAAGTTGGTAAAACAAATTGCACCCTGCCCCCTTAAAATATTGCTATTCATCTATTCGCCTCATTCCCACGCTATTAATTTTTGGCGTTGAAATAGATAGTTTACCAATAAAAATATATTTTTACCTTTATATATTATGTAGTAGTAATATAAAAAAAAAACAATAATAATTTAAAGAATATATGTAAAAATATGTTTAAATTATATATAAAATGAGCTTTTTTTACTTTTATTTCTTCCATATTAATTTTAACTTATTAATAGTTTGAATTGTCTATACAAATAATTTATATAATATCACTTTATCTAATTTAAAAGGTTATTTTTGTGTTTATAAAAAATTATGTATTTTATATTTTTATAATATCACTTTATCTAATTATGTTTTACCACGAATTTAACTCTTCGGAGAAAATTAATGGCGTGGGGTTTTGACCTTTGATGTAAACATTAAAAAATCTCATGGGAAATTGATGTATGTCAAAATTTGAAAATGTAGAAGGATATTTCTTAAAAATTTGTATTACAACATTAATTTATAATTATTATGTGTGAGATAGTTGTTGATCCGATATTAATGTGAAACTAAATAGTATATGTCAATAAATGTTTGAATAATGTTACACTTTATAAATGATATTTTAAATTTTTCTCTCAAATGATGTATTAAGTAATTATTGATCGATGAAATGGTGTAACATGTGATTTTAAAATTTATATTATTTCACTGTTTAATAATCGTTTGACATTTTAATTTAAGATTTAAAATTTAAGATATTATTTAAAAAGTGTATCATTATTTTAAATGCCAAATCATTTGTCATGTGTTGCTATGATTAATATTATAATTTTAAATTAATATTCTAATATTTTTATATTAAATAATGTGTCAATGACTTGTTTGATATGGTAAATATTGATAATTTTTAGAATAATTAAACACACTTTCTTGTTATCTAATAAATAAGTAATAAAGAAAATTAAGATATTAACTTGAGATATGTAATATTATTATGTAATATTATTGCAGTTTATATTTTAAAATAAAGTATTGTTAATTTTTTTTTTAAATTGTATACCCTATCCCTCTCTATCTTGCCGATATACTGAAATTTTTTAAATAAATCATTATTCAAAGTTGGTATTATCCCACAAATATATTGAAATTTAAATAAACTACCCTCTAAAGTTGGTACGAGAAGGATCAAATTTTAGACTTCTTTTACAGTAAGAGCCTAACCAATTGGGCTAACCCTGGCCTCGGGGACATCACACATATTAAATATTGTTCGTTTAATAACAATAAACAAAATCTTTTATTCTCTTTTCTCCCCGTTAAACGATCATAATGAGTTATATGTTAAAAGTTATTTGCAAATTTACATTTTGTATTATGGCTCATGTGGTTGGAGTCTTCAGTGCATCCTCGTTTTGTTAGTATTGAAATGATCATGAAATTAAGAAAGTAATATTGTTAGATTTACAAAATTGTGATACAAAATTTGTTTGTCAATTAATATAACATTGGTGTTGTATAATTACTATATTTAAAAGTCAACAAATATCTAATTGTTTTTTTTTTAAATTGAAATTTATTATTAATATTTCAATACAAGATTGAACATGTTAACTTAAATTTTTATCTATATTCTATGAATTTTATACAATCTCACAATTGAAGTAAAAATATAAAATAAATAGTGTCAACTCATTAATTCTTTATGTCATTGAATTGTATTGAATCAAAAGCTTAAGGTTCATATCAATATTTGAAGGTACCCTTTAACATATAACAATGTATTTTATATAATACTTGAAACTACTATTAAATTTTTGAAACCTTTAAAAACGTTTTCTTTTTAATTTTAAACCAACTTAATGACTACATTATTTTCAATAATCTACTTATAAACTTATATATTTATTTATGATTCTTTTTTTTTTCAATGAGGAACTTCACAATAATCTATAATAAAAATATCTTCTTTCTTCAAATCAAAACAAAAAGGAGAAAAAAATTTGATTTCAAGTGTATCAAGCAAAAACGACGCCGAATCAGTCCCATAAAGATGTTGAACTTGCTACAAAATCCCAAAGTTAATGCTCTCTAAACTAAAACGACAGATCATTCAAGAGAAACGATGAAGAAGCTCTCTCTCGTCGCTTTCTTCTTCGCTCTCTTGTTTCTTTCTCCTCCTCTTTTATTAGCTTTTGAATCCGACGAGCTTCTCGTCGACGACGAGGAATTCGGTATTGAAGGCGGGGTACAACCTAAGCCTCAGTCTCAGTCTCAGTCTCAGTCTAAGCCCCGTGAACCCGCAACAAGCCGATCCACGACAACAAGGAGGAGGTTTCCGGATCCGGATTCGGACTCCAAGATTCAATTCTCTCTCGAACACGCCTTTGGCGACTCCGATTTTGCTCCTGCCGGCACTTTCTCCGCTCGCCTCAAGACTTCGAGTCACGGAGGCCAGGTTTGTCGTTTGAAGCCTTTTATTTTTGTGTCGTTTTGATTCATACATAAGTTGTTTTTTGTTCTCTATCTTATTAGTGAAAAAGAAAGAGAATGCTATTGCTGTTGTGATGTGTAATGTTTCTGAGTTTACTGAAAACAACTAAACGAACACGGGACACTGATTTGGAAGATAGAGCTGATTTTTTTGTTGTGAATTTGGAAGTGCTTTCTGGCATCAGGGAAAGCACTTTTAGAAAGTCAAAAGCGGTATTATATCGATTTTATAGTGTGTTTTTGGAAAATAGAAATTGTTCTTGGGATCAAGAGCTCTACATTGGTGATTTCCTAGGGAAGTGCTTTTTCTGGGAAGCGCTTTGAAGTGCTTTATAAATGGAGCTTTTGTTCAAAAATCATTTTCTAAAAAAATGCTTTTTTTTTTTGGGGAAAGTTCGTCACGAATTAGGCTAGTTTTTCAAGTTGATGATAGGTGCCGTTTTCCAGATGACAAGAAATCTGGTGATTGCTATCAACTTGAAAAGACTAGACTATTAAAATACTACACTATTATATGATGTTGCCGATCTGCCCTGGTAATCCCCAATCTTACCCATTTTCTATCTCATGTGGGTTGGTGACTTTCTTCTCCGCCCAATCCCTGGATGTTTGACCTATTTATCATAAGCCAACTTGGTTGACTTTGTCATCCCTTACTTTTGGGAGACCCACGTCTACTGTGACAATCACTTAGTTGTGGTGTGTCGTTACCCTTTACCTATGGCATAGGTTTTAGGGGGCCAGGTGTAGCTTATTAGATATATTGCCTGTCCATACTTATAAGTCCAAGACCAACCTTTTTTTCTTTTACGGTTGAGCGCTTACCTTCAACCCAAATGATTAGCATATTAAGTGATGCTGTCAACCCACTCTTATGGAAGATTCTGATGTCATGCCTAAGTATGGAAGGTTGCTACATGGCCTGTTTTGCTCTGCTCAGCAAGTTTATAACATCATTGCACTTTGTGTCCAAAACCTTGTTGGGTGGAAGTTATACAAAGTAATAAAAAAAATCTTGCAAGGCTGTAATGATAGTTACATAAACTTAGAGGCCATATAATTAACTAATTTAAACAGTAATTAACCACTGGATCAACATTTTGACGAATGGTTACCAGAAAACTATTGATGCCACTTGGATATGAAAGATTTGATTGTGGCAAGTGTGATGGTGTTATCAGTTGTGGATGAAAGTTGATGGTTTAGCAACAAGCGTCTAGCTCATGTTTTTGGAGAATAGAGGGTCGAACGATGGTGATGACTCTCCAAAAAATGCAGTACGCATGTCAGGGGGTTAAATGGTGGTGGTTGTGAGGTACAACGTGTGGTGAAAGGCGTTTGATTTGTCGTGACTCATGTTGTGGTTTTCACCTTAATTTCGCATTTCCAACAGTGGAATGGTGGCAAAGATGGATGATGGCCGGTGTCTAGTGACTCCAATGGTGGTCTTGGGTTGTCACAAGGACGACGATAGCAGCGGTAGTGGCAACAACAGTGTGGGTTTGCAGTGTTCTCGAGTTTGACTATAATTTTTTGTTTTTTTTTAAAGCGAATGGAGGGCTGGACAATGGTGATGATTGCCCGAAAATGTAGCATGCACATCAGGGAGTTGAATGGTGGTGGTTGTGAGGTACAACATGTGGTGGAAGGTGCTTGATTTGTGGTGGCTCGCATGGTGATTTTGACCTTAATTTTGCATTTCCAACAGCGGAATGGTGGCAAAGATGGGTGATGGTTGGTGCTTGGTGACTCCAACGATGGTCTTGGGTTGTCATAAGGACGACAATAGCAGCGATTAATGGCGACGACAATGTGGGTTGGTGGCGGTGCTCGGGTTTGGCTATTTTATTTTATTTTTTTAATTAAAAAATAAAACTAACAAACTAATAAAACTTGCTTTAGAATTGTTTTTCATGGTAGCCATCATCACATGGTGTTTATTGTAATCTAAATACCCGATTCGACTCTCAAACCCACTATCAGACTTGCTCTAATACCTTAAAGAAATTGAGTCTATGAATGAAAATGTAAAACTTCAGTCTTATTTATATGGACTTTACAAAGGCTCCATTTATTCATGAAAATGAAGGTAAGAAGAGAAAAGAAATCAAATAAATATTATTACATGATTTTTGCATATTTGGCTGATTATGATTGTTTGACACAATTAATTGTGTTTTTCATTTTTTGTTCGGCCTCATCACTCTGGAGAATTGGCATATAATCTTAAGAGTGATGGTTGTCTCTTATAAGGTTTTAGATATATTTTTAACTTGTTTCTTAGATGTGCTTCAAAAAATCAGTATGGTATTTTTGGATATTTATTGGTATGGCATGCTGTATTAAATCCGCTCTGAAATTCTCTTTTATTAGATAGAAGATGAATACTTCTGTCATTTCTTGGATGGGTTGGGGTTGGAGTCATTTTTGATGAGGAGAATGTGTTAGTTATTAAGAAAATAATTGCTTTTCTTTCTGTTTTCTTCTCTTTTTGTAGTTGAGAAAATAGAGGAGTCTTAAAGTAGAAATCTTAGCTTCTTATGTTTAATACTTTTGTTGTTGTTTCTTTCACTTTTATGAGATATAATATGCAGTGACTAGTTTTCCACTAACTGGTCTACTTTAATACAATTGTCTTTGAATCCCAATGCTCTTTGCTCTTATATGCTGTCTCGGACCTTGTATTTTGGTTATTACATGAGAAATCAATCAGCTTCTGACTTATGTGCAAATTTGTTTTTGACAGACGCTAACTAAGCTGCGGTTTTCAAGAAATCCTTTCACAGGAGAGGATAAGGAGAAATTTGAAGTAATATGGAATTCTCCAAAGTCTTTTTTCTTAATTTGCTTTTTGGCAGGCTGGCATTTATCATTATGTAACATGTTTGTACTGTTTTTTAGAAACTACTGCAAGATGATGACTTCTACAGGATAAGATTGCCATCCAATGCTTTGAGCCCTCCTGGTAGAGAATACATTATTTCATCGGTGAAAGCAGTAAGTTGCCAATAAATTGATTGTTTTAACATTAAGATCCACTTTCATCTGCTTGCATGAATTCTCTAGATGTCTTGAAGAAGTTGATTACTTTGTGCGTGAAACAGACTGATTTTAGAGAAAAAAAAATAAAGGATGTGGAAAATGAAAAACAGGAATGTTTATGGAAACAAATTTCCACTTTTAGGAAATTGGTTAGCTAAGAATTGCATAATCAACAAAAAATTTAAAAAGTGAAAGAATCCAGTCAAGTTATCCTTCCTTTCTTCATATTTTTGGAGTTTAGTTCAAATTTTTTTTTAAGGTTTTTCAAAGTTTAATGTTCTATGCTCTTTTTCTAATCTGAGGGATTAGGTTGTAGAAATAGATATTATTAACAGTCAAGTCATCATTGACTGGAGTTGTGAATCTACAAAATTTGCGTAATTTAGTTGTTTGATTACTCAAATATCAAGTCCAACCGTTTTTGTAAGGCAGCAAATAATCTCCCAAAAGGGATATGTGTTCTATCTTTAGGAAATAAGCTTCTGCTCCAAGAGCAAAGGAGGTTAAGTGCATTGAAGATTGCTATTACAAACTGTTAGACTGATTTTCCCGAGGAAAATACAGTAGATAAGAAAGAGAAACTTCGGATTCACTCACAGCCCTGGATTTCTCTCAGGCCAATCCTTTGACGAAACCAATAAAGTTTTTGATAATATGATCTTTTCAAATTCTGTTCATTACTATACTTTCAATTTTTTATTTTATGGTCAACATTTAACATTTGTTATGTGTCCTAGTGTTCACTATGTGATTGAATAAGTTTAAACATTAACCAACCTTTTGGCCAGAGGACCAAAAATGTGTATTTTTATGCCACTGATAAATTTATTTTTATTAGCTTTCTTTTGGTATTTTCATGATGGTGCTGTGCTTGCAATTTTCTTCTCTTTCTTCCAACCCCTAAACCCAGAAACAAAAGAAGGAAAGTAAGCAAAATGATCATATGCTTGTACTAGCTATGAGTCCATGTGATGCAACACTAACTTTGCTTTTCTTTACTTCCAGAGATGTCTTCCACAGGAGGGTCTGGATGAGCATTTTGTAATACACATGGTAATCATGAAGTTTTTACATGTCTTAATTTTATTTTTCCTTTTCCTATTTATAATCCATCATTTGTCTCATGTTGGAAAGGCTTATTTCTTTCAGTTAGTTCTTCCATTAGAATTGCTTGTTATCCTTTTCTGATGATTTTACTATTTCAAACTATCTAGATGATTTCTATGTACATAGGACTTGTTGGGTGCTTAGATTTGTTTCTTTTTGATACTATGATGTTGATGGCCTTAAGGAATATGGAAAATTAATATATTACCTGTCGGAGTCAGAGACTCCCTCAAATATAAACTGTACAATGACTTTGCAATGAGTGATGATCTTTGTTTTGTTTCGATTGCTGAATGGACTCTGAAATATTTTAAGTTTGATTTACAATGATTGGAAGCCCTCTATAAACATTGTAACTCTTAGATGTGTAATTCCTGAAAGAGAACCTTATACTGTCACTTTTGAATAGTAAATTTAGAAGATTTCACATTTAGCTATAGTGTCAAATTAATGGCGTTTTAGAAATTTAGTTGATATGGACAACTCAGTTTGATTTTTCTCATTTTTATGTTTTTCAGATTGCCACCATTTTTTTTAATTATTCCAACTTTAATGTTGCCTTTTATTAATCTCTTAACTGCAGGAAGGTGTTAATATCTTGGCTGTCAATTATGGTGCCCTTGGGGCATGCTCATATCCTAGGCAATTAAAACTTGTAAGCTGCTGTTCTTTCCAAATGAGGAATGTGTAATAAAGTTGTAAATTTCTGTTCTTTTAGTTGCGACTTTTCACGGCTCGCTTAGTTGAAGACTTTCAGTTTCATGAGTTCATTATGACCTGTTTTTTTCTCTACGATTCAGCCTGCAAAATGGTCTTTCAACTCACACACAGTTCTGAAGAACACCGAGCAGGCACCAAGGTATAATTTTCTTGCATGGTCGCATGTGTCACATTGTGGGTCTAACTATCGTATGGAAGAACTAATTCAATTCTTGAAACAACCTCAAAAACTGTTTCTTTAACATTAACCAACCCATAGGATTTTTGATTGACAGTCTTGACATAAAACATCATATATACCTGCATATCCTCCCATGTATGAAGTATGCATATATATATATGTGTGTGTGTGTGTGTATGTCCACACTTATGTGTGCATACTTTCAATCTGTTTTGCATTTTGGTCCTCCATTGATGAATGTTCAGATGAATGGTGATCTTGCATTTATATTGCATTGAGGCTAAATGGTTATATACTTTTTCTGTATTGCATTGTAGGGCTTCTTCATATGTTTATTTTATTCGTTGCAGAACTCCAATATTTAGTGAAGAGGTGCTTGGGGAGAATGGGGAGGGTGAAGTTGTAATACCTCCTGAAAGGTCCTTCTGGGCCAAATATGTGAGTATTCGCACACTTGATTGTTCCCTTCAAACACCTAGTGCAAGCTACACGATTAAATGGAGAAAGTGAATCAAACCGATCTATTTGGTTTTGTTAAGATATTTAGGCTAGTTGTTTTAGTCAATGCAGAAATTGATTATAGTCTTATCCAGTTTCGGCATCATCTGCTCAATGGCCAGAAAACCTGAGAACCTATTACACTTAATACTACCATTAAAGATAATAACATAACAATAATTTGTATAGAGTAATACTAGGTATCTCAAAATTTTATTCTAAATTGGATTCCAAAAGTGATGTATCAAACAAACATTGGATGTAATAATTGATTTTGAAATTTGTATTATTTTATCACCCGATGTTTGCTTGACACATCACTTTTGAGATTCAATTTAGAATAAAATTTTGTCATGCCTAGCACTACTCTTTTGTGTATACTTTGGGTCCCGTTTTAATTTCATCTCTTTTTCAGTGGATGTACCTGATTCCTCTAGGACTAATAGTCATGAATGCCATAACACAAGCTATGAACATGCCCGAGGAAGCGGGTCAGGCAGGTGGCCAGACACAACAGCCAGCAGCTGCGATCCAGCGTGGGCCAAGCTCTGCTGGCCGAAGAAGATGATGGGTTCGCACGTGTACCATTTTGGGAAATTTCTCCAAATAGATGGAATCGTACATTGATGATTTTTCTTTTTTCATTGCTTACAACGATCATGTGTTGTACATCTCTTAGTGATTGATTACATTTTTTCCAACAAGATTGCCATAAGAAATCGAGTGTATTAGAAACTTTCGTGAGGGCAAAGCTCAGAAAATTTCCTGAATTTAATGTTTATCAAAGCTTGAGGTAATTTTGTTCTTAGATTGAAACTACTGTTGAAATGGTCCGAGCACATATCTTCTGAATGCTGAGGTGAAAAAAAAAAAATTTATGGGAATTTCTTTAAACATTCGTGCATTTTAAAGAAAGTATTGCAATCTTTTAATCTTAATTTTATTTGTTTATTTATTTATTGTCTTAACACTTTCATAAGCATTTTATAAGTTTCAGAAAGCGCTTTGTGGAGAAATCTATTTTCTTAATAAATTTACTATTTAAAAGTTAAATTTTATGTGTTAATCCTACCTTAATTTTTAACATAATTTTATTAAATTAATTATTATAATGTTCATAAAAGAGTTAATTATTGATGGTTATTCTTAAGTTTTATAAAACAATGATTGTAAAATTTATTTGACATTAAAAAAAATTATATAGGCATTTATTAAATAGTTTTATAATAATATAAATTAATAAGATTGTAAAATTTATTTGACACTCATTCTAATTATGTTTTAAGTTGTTTGATACTCATTCTAATTATGTTTTAAGTTGTTTAAAATATTATTTTAATCACGTGAGAGTTTATGAAATACAATGATAAAAGTTATTAGGTTGTATTATAATCGGATCATTTTTTCGGTGTTGGTAAACACAATAGAAGCCCTACTGGTGAAAGTTAATTTTTCTTACATAGAAATTAATGTATGATTGAGAATTATATCCTTATAAGATAGGGTTTAAGTCTTTGTGTTACTAAAAAAAAAGAGTAAAATGTCTCTCTTAATAAGATTGAACAATATTACATTATGAGATAGTATTTTATTGATGATTCGTCTTGTCAATATGGTGTTAACTAGATCATATCAGTCTTTTTCAAGATTGCTACAATGTGAGAAATTTAGTCGGTATAATTTAGACTAGACCGGTTAAACATGAGATGAGGCAAATATATGCGAAAGTATTGCCTTAGATCGCTACAGTATGCGAGTAATACCGGTAATATATAATTGATAATTGACAAGTTAATATGGAATACACTTACTCTAGATTGCTACAATGTGCAAATAAGGTGTATTTAGGATCAAGAGTTGGAGTTGCATAAGATGCAATTGACAAAAGTTGTTAACCTGTTAGGTTTACAAAGGCCTAGATCACTACAGTGTGCAGCCCGAGTAAAATACTAATGGGTCCACTTCTCGCTGTATACTTTAAAATATATTGAACTGTCATTATCCCATTTTGAGATATTAAAAGGATTATGTAAAACAGTGAGAGAACATTTTAAATTAAAAAATGTATAAATATATATTCATGATTTAAAATGCATTATTAGCGATTTAATAATATTTTTCGCTTACATCTCCTAATATTATTTTATTTGACTTATGTAAACTAGGATGTCATCTTCAAATCTCTTGGTGCGTATACTGGATGCATACTAACTCAAAGGTGCCTATAATTTCTTTGACTGGTATATAAATCTCAAAATTGTTTTAGATTCAGAAAAACTGGATATGTTATTGACCAAAAGATGCCCATAGGTGCTTCTAAGGATGCAACCGAGGAAGAAAACGTGGCATATAAAAAATGATTGAATGACGAATTAAAAGTTAAATCCTACATCCTCGCCTCTATGACCACTGAGTTGTAGAGAGAGCATGTCCGCATGGACAATGTCAGCAGCATTATACTCCATCTCAGGGAGCTCTTTGGCGACTGACCCCAAGTTGAGAAGTCACCAAAGCGCTGTTTTAGGCAAGGCTCCTTGAGGGCAGTTCAATGAGTCCTCATGTTCTCAAGATTTTAAGATTAATCGAGAGGCTTGAGTCTATGGACATCTCTCTGAGCAATAACTCGGGGAACAGTTTGATTCTCCAGTCGCTGCCTGGGTCATTTGCATAGTTCATTATGAACTTCAATATGCAAGGAATGACCCCTTACTTATGCTGATCTTCATAACATACTGAAGACAATGGATGAGGACATGCATAAAAGAGGTAAGTCCGTCCTTATTTAGGGTGCTTCATCTTCGACTCCGAGGCCTTCTGGAAAGTCCAAAGGGAAGAAAAAAAAGAAGGTGAGGCAGACACCCAAGATGGGTCATCATCAGCGACAGATATTCAAGCCACTGGAGAAATCGAAAGCGAAAGAGAAATGCTTTCATTGCGGTGAAGATGGGCACCTGAAACGAAACTACCCAAAATACCTTGCCATTGTGAAGAAGACTCCCTCAGGTATTATCTTTTATATTATTGGCATTTCTTTAGCATTTGATGCTAGTATTATATGAGTATTAGATACCGTAAGTACTTTTCACATCTGCAATATGTTGCAGGGTCTGAAGGAAGTTAAATTGCTTTAGTCGGGAAAGGTGCAGCTTCGAGTAGAAAATAGTGATCTCCTACGAGTTGAAGCTGTTAGACATTATGATTTGATTCTCCTTTGTAATAAAATTGTTGTACTTCATAACTGTTATTATGTATCTGCTATGATCAGACAGATCATTTATCTTTCTGTACTTAACAGTGAAGGGTATCATATGTATATTAGGAACCGTTCCCTATATTTATGTGATATGTTTGATGTTTTATTAGCTGAATATTAGTTAGTTAATAGGTATTATATTTTGGATACAACAAGAAATATCATAAATGTATAGGGTAGCACTAGTAGTAGTGCAAAAGTTTTAAATGATACTAGATTATGGCATATGAGATTGGGTTATATAGGTGTGAGACTCCTAACCCGTCTGATTAAGGATGATCGAATACCTGATCTGATCATGGAACCTTACCCAGTTTGTAAATCTTGTATTCAAGAGAAAATGACTAAATCTCCATTCACTGATGTTAGACATCATGCCATTGATTTATTGGAACTAGTACATAGAGATGTATGCGGTCCAATGAATCACGCTGCAATGGGTGAATTTCGACACTTTGTTACCTTTATCGATGATTTATCACGATACGGGTATGTATTTATTATGAAACACAAGTCAGAAACTTTTGAAAAGTTCAAAGAGTTCAGACTTGAAGTAGAGAAACAAATCGGAATATATGTCAAATGTATTCGATCAGATCGAGGCGGTGAGTAGATGAGCAATGAATTCTCTGATTATTTAAAGGAGAATAAGATTCTGGCTCAGTATAGTCCTCTAGGTACACCCTTCATGTAGGTCTGAAAGGATGTCCAGACCATCTACTAGGTATGGTCATATACTTGAAGGTGCACTTGAAGTTTTCTTAGTGGAAAAAAAAATGATCCTTTAACCTATAAAGATGCACGGTTAGACATCAACTCGGAAAAGTGGCAAGAAGCCATAAAATCTAAAATTGACTCAATTCATCACAATCAAGTCTGGAACTTGGTTGAGCTTTTGAAAGGAATAGTTCATAGCGGTTATAAATGAATTTACAAGCAAAAGCGTGGGCCTGATGGAAAGGTAGAGACCTTCAAAGTCCGACTGGTTGCAAAAGGTTATTTTCAACGATCTGACATCGATTATGAGAAAACCTTTGCACTAGTAACGATGTTGAAGTCAATACGTATTTTATTGGTTATTGCTGCATATTATGACTATGAGAAATGACAGATGAATGTAAAGACGGTATTCTTGAATAGATATCTCTAGGAAGAGATATACATGAAACAACTTGAAGATTTTGCATCTAGCCTTTCCTCGGGTCTAGTATATAAATTGAAAAAGTCCATTGATTGGAGCAGGCTTCCCAGAGTTGGAATCTTTATTTTGATGAGGTAATCAAAGGGTCTAGTTTCATAAAAAAATAACGAGGAACTATGTGTGTATAAAAAAGTCAGTGGGGGCATGATTGTCTTTTTAATTTTTTATGTAGATGATATACTAATCATTGGAAATAATATCGGTATGTTACAATCAGTCAAGAGTTATTTAAACAAAAACTTCTCTATGAAAGACTTGGGAAGGGCTTCCATATACTGGATATAAAGTTTTATAGAGATAGAGTTAAGAAGCTCATAGGACTCTCCCAATCATCATACATCGATAGTGTATTAGAAATGTACAATTTCACTAATTATAAGACAGTTAATGTACCTTTCAGATATGACATTCATCTTTCGAGGAGAATGTCTCTTTAGACGAAAGATGAAAGAGTTAGAATGTCTAAGATGCCATATGCATCAGCTATAAGCAGTTTGATATATGCTATGATGTGCACGAGACATGACATTAGCATGGCTGTAAGTGTTACTAGTCGGTATCAATTTGATCTAGGTAACAGCCATTGGATGACAGTCAAACATGTCCTTAAATATCTTAAGGGTACAAAGAATAAGTTTCTTATTTATGAAAAAAGTGACTTGCAGGTTAGGGGATACACAGATTCAGACTTCTAGTCTGATCCAGATGATAAAGGAAGTAGTGTAGTGAGTTGTATTTATCCTCAACGATACTGCAGTGAGTTGGAAGAACACCAAACATATATCCATAGCTGATTCAACAATTGAAGCAGAATTTATTACAGACTCTGAGGCAACAAAGAAAGTAGTGTAAATACGCAAGTTTATCGTCGAGCTTGAGATTGTCCCAAGTTCGATAGATCCTATCCCTTTATTCTGCAACAACAACGAGGCCATTGCATAAGAAAAAGAGCCAAAAACGCACCAGAGATCTAAGTATGTAGAGAGGAAATATCACATAATTAGAGAAATCTTGACTAGGGAAGATGTAATAATTTATAGAGTTGACTCTGTAAATAATGTAGCGGACCCACTGACAAAGGCCTTAACTCCAAAGGTGTTTGAGAAACACGTGGAGTCTATGAGTATAAGATACCACTATAAATGGCACTAGAGCAAGTGAGAGTTTGTTGGAATTTGTGCTCACGTGCCATCCAATTGTTGTATGAATATTTTATTTTTGATATTTATTCATTATATCATTTGTTAAATCGCTATTTACAATTATTAAATGGTTAAATGCTTGTGACATTATAGACATTATATGATCTGAAGGAGTTCAGATTTGGTTTAAAGAAGTTTAAATCAATATTAAGAGTTAGCATCATTGAAAACTATAAATGTTAAAGAGTTAACATGTAATAATAATTAATGAAGTCTAAAAGTTAGAATCTTGTCTGTAATGATACAAAAACCTGAGAGTACATTAGTAATAACATAGTTGTAAGTGTTGAAATAGGTACTAAGAAATGTTATTATGTAAGTCTATTCTTAAATTGTATGTTCCTAATCTTAATTCGCTGATGCAGGTCTGTCGATGGAATCTTTTCTAATAAACCAGTGTATACTATACCTAGATGGTGTAGATGGTTATTCTTAACTGATCATGGGCTTACTGAAAGTTCGTATAGCATACAGGTGTTTAGTAAGGACTAAATACTGAACAGATTCAACGATGACCCCAATAGACATCCCATGAAGATATAAATGGAAGGTTCTCTCGAGTTGAGTAGTATAATTGATCCTTTGACCTGAGTACCACGGTGGACTTGTAAGTGATCCACCATACTTTGGTTTCATGCATGTCACAAACCTTTCATGGTGTAACCGTTGGGTGTCGTTGGGTATGGTTCGATGCTTATGGAGTTCGGTGTGTATAGATATGGGATCCGTCAACTCACATGGATGAGTTATATATATCCAGATGCTCCAAGACTCTATCTTAGAAAGTCTTATGGCCATAAGCAACAAACCTAAGAAAAGAGTTTTTCACAGGGTTAAACAATATTGCAAAGGTATTTGTATATATTGTTTATCAAGATATATGTCTGGAGATAAGTTTACGGATGAGCATATAGGAATTTGACAATAGTGATCTATATCTCCACTCTTTTAGGATATGATTGGCGGAAGGATTATATTTATGCGCTATGACCTTAATTTGTATGGTCTATTGCGCTGATTTGTAATATCCGTAAGTTGTGCGTGGGGAATCAATCTTGGACTAGTAGAATAGTTCTTTTTGACAAATCAGAAGTGGACCTAGAGAGTCCCGCAATATGAAGTGTATTCGTTGTGCACTAGAGCAACGTATCGGATTGAATAGTTCGATCCAAAAAATTCTAGCAGACTGGACATTTACTTCAGTCTCCCTCCAATCGTGCACATGTCAAGACTTAAGAGTTAAGTACATCATTTAGTTAATAATTAGTTGTTGATCAATGAGATGTCAACACATGACATATTTTGGACCAATTATTATTTGACTTAAAAATTACCAAAATGACTTTAATTGTTAGACAAATAATATCATTATTTTATTCATTAAAATGTTTATTGAATAAAATAATAATAATAATAATAATAATAATAATAAGTGATATTATTATTTAAATCCTCATAACTAGACTTAGAATCAGTTGCTCAGATACTATACTAGTCTTTGGAAATGGAATCATGGATGGAGAGGGGACCTCTTTCTGTAGCTTAAGGAGACTAATTCACCCTAAGGAATTGAATCGAATCTTCCCGAAATATTATCTTTAAAAGGTGACGAATTAAAGTCAAACAATTCATTTTGTATTTAAATTGGCATGTGTTTCTAACATGATTTAATATAATTAAATTATTTATTTAATATTAATTAAATGATATAATAAAAATAAATGGGTGATATTTGTAAATGGCAGGGCACAATATATCTTTTGCAAATAAGAAAGAGTTTTTCATTTGGCCAAGATTTTAGCCAAGTTCATCCAAATGATTTCTCATTTTATTTTGTTTATTGTAAACAATAATAAACAAAACACTAATGACAAATAATGACCATAATAATAGATGTCATTATGTGAGTAAATGGAGAAAAATTCATAAAGAAAATAAAATAGCAATATGTTGCTCAATTTGTGTGTGAAGAATTAGGCCAAGTTATTAAGGAGTGAGAGAATTGAATTTTTCTAAGTGTTAGAAAATCTTCTCAAGTGTTGAGAGCACAAATATACACTTATTCCATTTCTTTCAATTTGGTCATCTATATTACAAAGTAGAAATAATAATTCAAGGGTTGAATCTTTTGCTAAAAAAACTGTTATTCTAACTTCCCTAAGCCCACCGTGTTAAGAAACTAGAATTGTGAACGAGTTGCTTCAAGGCAGGTACTTTGGTTCGACCAAAAATCAAAGGCTTGTCAAGCTAATAAATTCTTAATCTTTATGTAGTTTACATTTATGATATAACATGTAAAACTTATTTGTGTTTATCATTAAAAAATTAATATTTTGCTCATCTGCTGTGCTTATATGTATATGGTACGTATGCAAATTTGAATGATAAACACAAATTCACATGCATGCACCTTATGTTTAAAATCACTCATAGTAATCACCTTAACTGGGTAACCACAATCTCTAAGAAAATTACCCTCAACATCTCAAAATAGACCCCCACAAGTTGTCGTCCCTAGATTGCCTTTGGACAAACCACCAGAGTTTGCTTTGATCCAACTAACAAACAACATAGTCCAATAAAGTACATGAACTTTAGGAGCTTTACTAAGATGTAGCTACACCCCCAAACTCTGTAACACTGACCGATCATACCTTTGGACAAAACTGAGAATAAAAAAAAGATATGCGCATGACAATCCTACTTAATCCTAGAAACAGTCCACCGAGGATGCTTATGCCAAATAGATTTTCTAGCACACCATATAGCAAAGAAAATGTAGCAAGTCATAACAATCCAAAGGTTAAGAAGCTAATTGTTTGCTTAAATGAGAATAAAGAAACTATTAATAATTACAGTAGATAATTCTAGTGCAAATAAGGTTGCTATTGGATATTTGAAGATGAAGTTGAGAAATTAGAAAGAAAATGCATTGATATTGGATGGTGAGTTCTTACATATGCGTTGTTGTGCACATATTCTAAATTTAATTGTTAGTAATGGATTGGAAGACCTAAATAAGAGTATAATTAGCATACATAATGCTATTAAGTATGTTAGATCTTCCAATTCTAAGTTGCATCCTTTCAAATTGTGTATGTAGTAAGAGAAAATCAAGTATAAAGACATGGTAGTCTTAAATATGCCAACTGAGTGAAATTCTACTTATTTGATGTTGGCAACTACAATAAGATTTTAGAAAGCGTTTGATCACATAACTGATAAAGATGAGCTTTATAGAGCATATTTTTTAGAAGAGAAAAATGAGAAGAGAAAGCCAAGGCCAACCACTAATGATGATCGATTATGAAAATGCCCAGAGATTTATAACGTGCTTATACACCTTTTATAATATCGTTAATAAATTCAGTATTTCTTTAAATTTAACATCCAACATTTATTTTAAAAAGATCTATAAAATTCCTTCCACCTTGTCCACTTTGACTTGAAATAAAGAATATTTATTACGTAGCTTGACCTGGCACATGAAGGATAAGTATGATAAGTATTGAGAATCCATTACATAGATAAACAAGTTATTGATTGTGGTTGCCATAGTTAAACCACGACGCAAAATGAATTATGCTGAATTGTGTTTTGGGTTTTATTTTGATGATGATAATGCAAAAGTAGATGAAATGAAAAAAGTAAGCAAAGATTTGTTGTGTAAGTTATATGAATGAAGTGTACAATATGTGGTATGAAAACAGTTCAAAAAGTAGTAATTTTGGTGCTAGTACTAGCATTTCTTCTCAACAATCAAATTATGATGGATTGTTGCCTTTGTTTGATGATATAGTAGGATAGGTGAACAATTTAGTGTTACAAATATTAACCCTTAGAAAGTATACATACTTGATGGAGATGATGTGGACAAAAGGGAGAAAGTGAGATGGAAAGATATTTGATGAAAAGAATGTGAAAGTCCTCACAATTCACACTTTAACTTGTTACTATAGTGAAAATTGAATTCATCTAAGTATTTAATGTTGGCGCATTTGGCTCGAGATGTACTTGCAATTTCAGTCTTTACTATAACGTATAAGTTTGTAGTTAGTACCAAAAGATGTGTGTTAGATGCTTTTTGTAGTTCATTTACTCTTGTTATGGTTGAAGTCTTAATATACACACATAATTAGATATGATATTTAGTTATGGTAGATAAAGTTAAAGAAATTGAAGCCATGATTTTTTTTTGATCAAAATTGAAGCCATAATTTTTAAAGCAGAATATTGTAAAATACTTGAAGCATGTAATAATTAATTAAATTAATAATATAAATTTTGACACGTATACATTAAGTTTTTTTTAATGTATGTTGTAAATTCAATATATATCTCTAAAAAAAATTGTTATTTAATATGTAGAGTATCGCAATGTAATTAGATGACACAAACAAAGCATGAAGAGTGAAGCCTATGATAAGGTAAGAAATAATAAAATATATTGCAAATATTTTTATTTATATTTAAGATGCGAATGGCAAAGCCTTTTAAGTAATATGTTGCAAGTATTCTTTTTACAGTTAATCGGCTACTTAGAAACATCTTGCCAAGACATCACTAAAGGATGATAAATGATGACGATGGATGTAGATCTTTAATAGTTATTTTTTATTTTATAATTTTATTTGTGGATAATGAATATTATCTACTTTATAATTTTGTATTCGGTTATTTATAACTTATCTTTTTGTGGTGGGTAGTAGTACCTGGTATGCTTGCTTGGGGTTATGCTTGGTTTGAAAACGGTGAATGCATTGAATGGTTAAATTGGAGTTTGCTTATGAGTATATATTATTCAATGGAATTTGCCAATTTGGAAGTGTTGTAGATTTGTGGTGTGTGATGTGGATATTGGTAATGGATATTGCCATATTAGAAATGGGAATGTTATGTATTTACTTAATTCTAGATTTTAAGATATATGAGAATATTTGTATTTTAAAAGAGATTTTATCAATTTTTTAAATTACACAATTAATCAACTTAAGTGTAAGATCTGATTTTAATTTATGATATTTAATTCATTAATATAAAATCCTAATTTGGGTGTTGCATATTTAATTAATACAAATAGAAAATTGAATTTTTAATTTACAATATTAAATACTTCAATTCATTAATATGGAATTCCAATTGGGTGTTACACATTTAATTAATATAATTAAAACATTTATTTTTAATTTTTAATTTTTAATTCATTTATATAAAATCTCAATTTAAGTATTACACATTTAATTAAATTCATTAAAATACAATTTAATATTAATTATTACAAAAGTCCATCTTTAATGGATGTAAATTTAGTCTCAAAATACTTTTTTTTTTTTTATCATGTTTACACTACACTCACACACATTATACTACACACACAATTTATCAATTGCAAAGGGAAGAGTCATCCCTGACTGATAGTCTGGGGATGAGCTTTTACAAGAAGGTGGCTCGGTTGATAAAACTTAAATAGGACAAAATTGAACAAATATTAAACCCAAACAAATAATACCTAATTGACAAAACTAGCCCAAATGCCAGACTCCCAAGTCACAAAAGCTATAAGCCAAACCAAGCCTATGAACCGGTTTGATTTGGTTCAGTCTTGCCATTTGGAATCGATCAGTTTCAAACCTGCTCCTCCACTATATTTAATTTGAAGCCAACTAAGTACATGGCTTCCCGTCTATTAGCTTTTCATTTGTTTTCTTGCAAAATAGGCGTGAATAAGAAACAAATGAATATAAATCAGACATGGGACGAATAGGGCTAAATAACAAAAATCAGAGACGACAAGAAGCAGATAGTAAAGTGTTATTGAAATCAAAACTTGAAAATAAAACAAGGGTTCTTTGACTAAGTGTAAATGCAAGAAGTAGAGCAATGTATGGCAAAACAAAAAAACATTTGGATGTATGTCATTTTCATAATTGTTTGTTTTGCCTAATGACCCTGAATATTCAATTCTTTTCCCTGTATATCTACCATGATGATTTAAAGTAGTAGTTGACGATTTATATGAGAAATACACGATTTCCTCAAGTGGATGAGGCCAACTTCATAACTCGTATAATGTGTGGCATGTGAATGAGTGTGATCAATCAAATAGAAAAGAAAGTTAATTTGAATAATTAGAATAAATTTCTTTCAATAAAACAGTCAATAAATCGTTGAAATATACTAAAAATGATCGACTGTCAATGAGCCAGTTTCATTATAAAATGTTGAAATACACCCAAAATAATCCATTATGTACTTAATACAATACGAACACAGAAAAGCATGAATCACACATCCTTAACTTAGGAACTTAAATTGTGCATAAGTTGTTTACAAACTAAATCTAGCTTACTGCAATAAGAAGAATCAACTGAAAGAAACATCGGGTGCTGTAACACTTGGATATACTGATTTTGCCATATTCAAGGAGCAGGACCTCTCACCATCATATTTTGATTTAAAGAACATAGGCTGCAATGCCTTGTAATTACACAAAAAAATGGCCTTATTCCAAATATTGCATCAAAAGCTGGCCTGAAGCAAAGAGAAAGCAAGACATATTAAAGGTCAAAGGTCAAATTAGCTTCTATAATAAGAAGCAGTATTGCGTAAGAAAAGAAATGACTACTTTCTTTTCTGTAAGTAATTTTATTATTTTCTAAATCGCCCTTATCTATTTATCAATCGTTTGAATCACCCCTATTTCTAAAGTATAGCTAGATTTTTGAAAAGATTTTGAGGATGCTGGTGGATTGGTTAACAGATGAACTAATCAGATTTAGCAGAAATATCAACATAATTAATCAACAAAAGGCATCAAACTTCACAAATATACCTTATCAATGTCTTCTAGATCTTCTGCATCGTTCACCTCAGTCATGATACAACATCAACTCTTGTTCATCATCCTCTGACCCTTGTTCATTCTCAACCTCTTGTTCATCCTCCTCTGTCTCTTCCTCATCCTCGGGGTCTACTTCATTCTCTTCCTATATGGTTTTTTATTCACAATAGTGCATATTAAGTTAAAAATAAACAAATTATTCAGATTTAAAATCCAGTTGGTAGAAATCTGATACCAAAAACATATTGATGTAGTGCAAGAATCAAAATAGAAATTTATTTATTCTCATGCCACATAAAGTGAGGATGGTTTTAAAAGTGGTCCAATCAATTGCTATATTTTTTGTATTTCATCTATTTTTTTTTGAATAAATTGTTTTTGATAGAATTCAATATCTCTTTCTCAAAACTAATAAGTAAATGAAAGTGTACCATTTCTTGTAGGTGTTGAATGGTTGAATTAAGATCACCCTTCCACCATCGTTTGCCTCGAGAGTAGTATTTCTTAACTTTGCATAATTTGGGAGTACTTATTTCTCCACTGTAGAAAATCTCCATCATGGGGCAGTCATCCACGGTTACTAATTCCAAAGATGGGAATTTCAAAGTGCAATTTCCAGAATAGAAGCTTGTGAGATTGTCTAAACTAGTAATCTCTAACTCCTTCAATTCCCTGAAAACAATTTCATCTATTGCTACATCTCCCTTATCATTTGCCACTATCTCTGTTATCATTTCACATTGATCTATATGCATTTCTCTTAGTTGCGTCAGACTCTTTGCCGTTGAGGATGTTACTATATTTGTCAATCTTTGGCAACCCACTATTGTTAAAGTTGTTAGATTTTGAAAAGATGTCGAGGATGGAACTAGATTGATCAAATGCTCACACCAACGAATGTCCACATCAACCCAATTATCCATGTTGGACTCTTATTGCAAAATGTGCTTCAGCTCAGAAGACATGTCTATATCGGTTATCATCACAGACTTCTCACCTCCATACTCTTGACCTAACCATTGAGAACAACCTCCAGAAATTTTGAGTATTTTCTTGTACTGAAATCTCGGGATTAGAAAATCAAGTGATGAGGTAACATTTGATTTGCCAAACTCGACACCAAAACCTTTCAGCTTTCGAATGAAGTCTTCTGCATACTGCAGCACTGTTGCTATGCCATTACCATCTATTTTTAATCTTTCCAAATTGGGGAATACCTGAATGACCAATCAAAAAAAAAAAAAAGAAGAATAAAAAGGAAAGCATGGAGTTGATGTTCAGTCCATTCGACATTAATTTTGAAAATATAAAAGATGTTTAGATTATCTGGAACACTCAGAATATCAATATGTATGAATCAATGTTCATAACCTCTCTCCTCTTTCATTTTAACTATTATCGCTTTCCACAAATATTAAATGTCTTCTAAAAACTTATCAAGATATATCTTGGGAAAGGCAGTTTAATCTGTATCGTTTGTTTTTGCATTTTTCAAATTTCTAACAAATCAATAGTTCACATAGTAAATTTTAGAAAATACAATAAATTCCAATGATGGAACGATGGTCATGCCTTAGACCACGATATCTAAAAATATTTTAAATAAAAATCTTGACTTTTCTATATATATATATATATATTACAAACAATTCAATATGAGTTTCAGACCAACCAACTAGCACTCATCATGGGGTATTATTAAGTGATAATATTTACAAACTCTAAAACTAAATATTCTTAAATCTAAGTTTAAATAAAAATAAATGAAAAAGTTGAAACTGAATAAATGGAAGCCTTTCATGTACCTTCTCATTGACAAATGTAGAGTTGAATTTAGGACATTTGGTTATCTCCAAATGCTTCAAGGATGGGAACGATACTGCATCTTTCCTTCCTTCTTCTCTTAATACTTCAAGGTTGTCATCAATGACTATATCTTCTAAGAGAGGGCAGTCACATATTTCAAGATGTTCGAGTTGAACAAGGCTCTTAACCATAGAAGATGTAAATATACATCTTAAATTACAACCGTCATTTATCATCAATCGTATAAAATTCTGAACGCCGTAAGACTCCGCTTCAGCTTTGTCTTGCCAAATCCTTTCAACTTTTATCCTGTCCAATTCCAAATTCTCCAAGTTCGGTTCCATAACGTGCTGTCAAATTAAGTTCTCGTTAAAATATTCCTCCAGCTTCCTTATGATATAAATAAAAGAATCACTTGCCATAACGACAGCGAGCTTTTGAATTTTTCATATAGCTTCTAAAGTTTTAAGCAGGAACTATTTCTTTCTTAATTCGAAAAAGAAAAAGAAAAAAAAAACAAACCAGTAACTAGAATCAACCGTGTGTTGAAATTCGCCTGATAAATGCACTAATTAGGCACGAAAATCGTACACTAAAAATAAATAACAGTACTCTTTTGTTTTTTAATTACATTAAATATAAACAAACCCCCTTCCCCCTTATGTGGACAAGTTTTGAACCCCAAATCACTCATTCAATCCAAGAGAATCCATAAATAAGAAATAGTTAATGGGATTTTAATATATGAAAATTTGAATAAATTTATTAACTAAAATATTTACATCAAATATTAAGATCACATTATCATTGAGATTTACCATTTTTTAACTTCTGAATATACATATACACTCAGCCTGATCTAACAATAAAAAGTCTAACTAACAGTGTAAAAGATTAGAAAAATTGATGGCCAAATTTTATTTAACAAAAAATAAAATAAAAAACCAAAAACAAAACAAGAACAGTAGCGTATAGAGTAATTATGCCAGTCAGTTCAATCACCAAGTGGGGTTTAAATATGTGTATTCTTTGATCTACTTTATGTCAAAATTGTTTCATATATCTTAAATTGAATCAATTATATTTTTGGTAGAAGTCAACATCTCTCTCTTAAAGCTACCAAGTAAAGTAGTGCGTACCATTCCTTCATACAAGAGTTTAATGGTTGTATTGAGGTCACCCCTCCACCACTCTTCATTGTAAGCTTGGTGTTGCTTTACTTTGTGCAATTTGGGTGTGCTTAATTCTCCTTCGCAGAAAATTTTCATGTTGGGGATGCGATTCACAATTACTAAGTCCGAAGATGGAAACTTTAAGGTGTAATTGCCAGAATAAAAACTTGTGAGATGGTCTGAATCAGAAATCATCAACTTCTTCAAATCACTAAAAACAATATCATCTTTTGTCGCTTCTTCCTCATCATCTGCCACTATTTTTGTTATCATGTCGCATAGATCTATTGACATATTTCTTAGCCGCACCAAACTCTTTGCTGTCGAGGATGTCACAATGTTTTTCAATCCTTGGCAACCCCATACCGTCAAAGTTGTTAGATTTCGAAAAGATGTGGAGGATGGCACTAGATTAATCAAACTAGGGCACCAACATACTTCTAAATTAACCCAATTGTCCATGTTGAACTTTTGTTGCAAAATGTGCTTCAGCTTTGAAGACTTTGTGACTTCGGTTATCACTACTGTCATTTCACTATTAAAATCTTCACATGGTGATTGAAGATAACTTCCATATATTTGGAGTACTTTCATCTTGTGAAATCTTTCGATTAGAAAATCAAGTGATGAGATGAGAGACAACTCATCCAACTCGACCTCAAGACGTCTGAGCTTGCAAAGGAGGTCTTCTGAAAACTGCACCACTGTTGATAAACCATTTCCATCTATTTTCAATTTTTCCAAATTGGGAAATACCTGATGACCAATCAGAAAATAATAATAATAATAGCAACAATAACAATAACAATAATAAAATAGTTGATGTTCATTCTTACGGTTTGACATAGCGTGCATAACAAAATATAAATTCCAAAGATGAAATGATAGCTAGGCCTAGGACCAACTACAGCCGAAATATTATAATTAGAATCCTAACTTGAATTGAAAGGAAACATTAGTACGAGAATTTTCATCCAAAACCAGTTGATCAGAGTGTCTAACGAGAAGAGAGATGATAGGTTTCATATAGCATATACTTGAATTACTCTTAACAAATAAGTAAGCATACGATGTTAATTAGCCTTATCATATATACAAAGAAGATAGTTTAGTTCATCAAATCCAATTATACATTGGATATCGGTCCAATAAGTTTTACTCTACATGCAATTAATCCAATGGAATTATATTCCATATATTAGATCGAAATCTATCTGAAATTTGCTAAAGTCGGTATAAATTTTCTGTAATCAAATCAATATAATTAGATCAGTATTCGATTGATTTCTATGTCAAGCAAAAAGTACTAGTTTCTCCTACTAGGGTAGAAAATATCTTCCCTGCATTGGAAGCACGTGCACTGTTCCAATGAACTACAATAACTCTAACCTCGAAAATGTTTTATACATATTCCAAGAAATTTTTTTTATATATAATGCAACCTGCAGTGCTCATGTAATTACTAAGTAATAATATTTACTAACTCAAATTGTAAATAATTATTATTTCTGTCATTCAAATGTAAATTAAATTAACAGCAGAAATAAATATGCTCGGAAAGATGAAATTGAACAAATGAAAGTCTTTTGTTGTACCTTTTCATTGACAAATTGCAAGTCCGTACTTATCAATTTAGGACATTTTATTATCTCCAATTGCTTCATTGATGAAAATATGAAGACATGAAATCCAAAATGTACCTGTAATTAATAAAAAATTCAAGGGTCTTGTTAAGTTTTGTTCTGGAGGCACATAATAAAACCAATTAAAAAAAAAGGTTCAACCATTAACAATGCGAGTCAGTTCAATCCCGAAAGCAAAGCTTAAAAATATCTAATCCTATCAATTTAATATCAGTAAGTAAACAAATTCATCGCGTTATGATAACAGACCTCATTGGAAACTGTATTGGGAACATCGGTATCTTCCAAAATGATTTCATTGCACTGCGTAGCAGCTGTTGATTCCTCCCATGGTTTATGTGACTTCAGTTTAGAGCAGAAGCTTGTGAGTTGAGGGAGAGAATTGAGTTTAAGTGAGCATAACTGATTAAGTTCAATATTATCAATCACCTCACTGTTATTGTTCGATTCCTCTTCTCCTCCCATATCAAAAATCACTTCCATATTCCGGCAGTTGCTTACTTCAATTTCTTGAAGTTGTGAAAGGCCTCGAGCAATGAAGAAGGGAAAGATCGTTTTCAACTTATTACACCCTTCCACCTTTATGATTTTTGATTTGCCGAAAGACTCTGCTGGGAATTGACCATGGCAAATTTTCTCAAGGTTATTTAGATCTCGGAGATGTAATGATTCCAAGAGTGGGAAAGCGTCAAGAATTGGACGCTCCATTGAATCAATGAGAAACATAAGGTTGGGATTATTTCGGATCTGAAGACGCTTCAGTTGTTTAAAACCCATTTTGTCTAATTCATAAACAACATTCTTCATGTCCTGCAATCCCTCAAGACAGAGATCTTGAATTCCCTTCAATTGCATGATATGCCCCATGTTCAAGCAGATGTTGGTATTGATGAGCTTGAGTTTGAATTTCCTAGAAATCTCAGGAGATTTATCATCCTGAAACCACCAGTCTCCTATTAATATTTTGTACCTTTCAAGCTTTTTGAAGAACAAGTCTCTTGGTAGAGAATTGGCCTCTTTGATTTGTATTTCTAAACAGGTCAGCTTAGGCAAATGCTTCAATTCGCCAAGGCTAGCATTTCTTCTCTCTGTGTTGATGAGTCCGTCCACCTCCCATTCAGTAAAGCTATCGCCGATATAGAGTTCCTCTAGATGGGACAAAGTTGATATAACATTTGGTGGAATAACTTTTAGAAAATAACAAGATCTCAAATCAAGTGATTTTAACTGAGTCAATTGACCAACCTCTGCAGGCAACTGCTTAATACGACATTGTCGAAAGCAAAGAATTTCCAGTTTCTTTAAGTCCCTTATAACAGCCATGTCTTTCAGTTTGTACCCGTGCAAATAGAGTGTTTGAAGGTTTGTTGGCAGACGAAGTGATGAAGGTAATGATGACGTACGCATATGAGTGAAGTGCAAAACTTGGAGCTCTATCATCCCTGCAAAACAATTTTCTGGAATTTTAAAGGAAGAATCGTTAGCCTGCACAGAGAAAAGTTTCATTCGCGGACATTCCAATACTTTCAGAAGTTCTTTGATCATCTTGACATCATGTAAGACGATAGAAGTGTAATCTTTATCTTGCCATTTCTGTGAATCGACTAGCTCGTTTCTCGCAGTGAATACATGATGCTCTGCAGATGCAATCGATATGGCAACATCTCGAACAACATCATGTATTGAAAAGTCTTCCTCCCATTTACCTTCAAGCAACATACAGGAAGCTTTTAATTCAAGCACCAATGCACGTACTCGATGGTGTGCTTGTTCCATCCTATTAATGCCTTGAAAAAAATCCAAACCCATACCATACATTAACAACTCATCAAATGACGTAATGTAGGTATATGCTATTAGCAAAAAGATTTTCTGAAGTTCTTCATTTTCTAATTTATCGTAACTTTAACTTTATAGCTGTATACGCCTTTAGCTGTATGTTCTTGAAATTGGTTGAGGAATTTCTGCAGAACATCTTTCCAATATTCAATTGGTTTCCTTCTCCTTAATGCGCTTGCTACCGTTACAATGGAAACGGGCAAACCTGCACATTCCTCTGCTACCTCTGTTGCCAGTGACCTGTATTTAGGCTCTTCAACATAATCACCAGCTTTCTTCTTAAACAGACTCCAAGGTTCTATTTTGTTTAACAGGTCAACTGGAAAATTTTGTTGAGAATCCATCTCACTTGACAACACATTTTCACTTCTTGCTGTCAACAATACTTTGCATCCCCTGTGATCATCTCCTATAGGAATGCCTACTTCATCCAAATCAAGGCTTGCCCAAATATCATCCAAAATTACAAGGATCTTCTTCTCTTTCTTTAATCGATCGCATAGACTGTTTGCCTTTCCAGATTCACTCTCTTCACCAAATTTTAGACCTAATTTATCTGCGATTTCTCCTTGAATTTTTTTTATGTCTGGTTTCTGGGATACCTCGGCAAAAACAACCTGATCAAAGAGGTTATGTCTCTCGGCTTGTCTACCAACTTCCTTCACTAGCGTGGTCTTGCCGATGCCACCCATTCCATAAACCCCAATCATGTTGAAGTTAGGATCACTTAAAGCGCTAATTATATCATTCAAAATGGACATTCTCGATTCAAAGGCCTCGTGGTCTTTGGCAGATGCAAATCGTATGTCCTCTGGAATGAGTTTGTAGGAAATATCGTGTTGAAATCTCGGAGCTTCTTGTCAGAGTTCAACAATAGGCATCACAATTGTGGCCGCTTTCTCGCTGAGCTGACAGCGAATCATCAAATTTGGACACCACCCATTAACGCATCCTTTATTCGCTGTCTCTTCATCTTTTATAAGTTTGTCTGCGTCATCAATGATCTTGCTCGCCCTTTCCAGCCAACTTTTAATATTGTATTTAATCATCTCCCTGTTTCTTTGAGCTTCATCAACTTTTGGCTGAATACTCGATCTTTCTTCCTTCAGCTTTTGGACTTCCGTCTTTAGTTTCTCAAAATTGGTATCGTAGTCACGCAGATAGCTGAGTTGCTGTCTTGCCCAGGAAGCCAACCAATCTTTAATTCCTGAAACCACAGCGGAAATGATTTCTGCCATCTTGAATTTGTTTTTGCTTTTTAATTTTTTTTCTGTAAAAAGGAACCGAATGGAAACTAAATGACAATTAATTTTTATTTATTTATTTTTTTGTAAAAGGGAACCAATTGGAAACTAATAACAGTAGAATCTGAAACAAAGACAACACTGAACAACTAATTAGGGAGCAAGAACAATTAACAAAAGGATGCAATGGAAGTTGAAAACAAGGAAATGGTTTTCTGATCAAGAAACAAATGAAATGAGCTGATAAAATGACTGGAAGTTTTAAGGGTTCCCTGTATTTATTTGTTCCATGTGTAAATACTCGGTCAAATATAAAGACAATCCTAAAGCAGCTGACAACTTCGGCGTGATGTGAACAATTATACACTAGAAAAGATTCAAGGGTTCATCAGTTAAAGGTCAACCAGCCCACGCACGATACTGCCTTAAAAAAAAAAAAAAATACTGCTCACGTCAAAAAAGAAGTCTATTGAACTAAAGATTTAACTTAAATTGAATTTATAAATTTTATAGATTATATATAATTTTTTTAAAATTATTTTTAAATGTGTTAAATATTTTTTTATATTAAATTAATTTTAACCACTACAATGTAAGTGTACTTTACTTTGTTCAATGCTTATTGTGCAATAGTTGATTGTTCACAGATTAGTTGTACCTATTATTTTTAGTATTTCAATTATTCTAACAAGAATTAAGTTTTTTTTATACAAAATAATCACGATAATGGTTAAAATGTGAAAACATGTTGGTTGGGGTCTGAAGAGTCTTCTTTATTCTCAAAATTACTCTTGCACTCCCTCTTATATATATATGAAAATTAAACAAACATAAAAATAAACACTTTTAAAATCAAACATTAACAAGTTGTTTAGATATATAAATATTACATTTTAAAATATTTAACTTATAAATATCATCATATTCAAAATCAAATATTAAAAAGTCGTTCAAATATATATAACATCACATATTAAAATATTTTACAATAATATATTTAACTTATAAACATCGCTGTGTTGGGTATTATATAATAAGGTATGCCTAGATATATCAATTAATTATATATTATTGGTTATCTATTTTGTTGATTATTAAAGTGATTAACTAAAATTTATTTATTATTGAGCTTTTAGGGCATCACTTATGACATGAGCTTTAATGTGTAGAGATTCTGTTATTTTATTTTATTTTATGATGGATCAAAATAAAATAAAATACTATAAATAATAGGTTAAGGTTTCCAATTTAAACCCTAATGTATTATTCATTTACATCCTATCAGTGAATGACGACAGTTTTTTTCTCATAAAAAAAAATTTAGACGTGAAAGATATTAACCCTAATTTTTTTGCGTCTTTATAAATTTAAGTACACTTTTAATTTTTATTCTTTTTGATGATTTAACATGAGATTTTAATTATAATAATTCTTTTATTAATTAAATATTTTTATTCTACACGCTGCGTTGAAAATCAAATTTAAAAGTTTGTAAAAAGAGAAATATAATTCTAATTAAAGATGAAAAAGTGAAGGTTTAACTTTTACTATTAAAAGCTTCTTGAACAATAACAATCGAAGAAACAAGACGATAGTTTTTTTAATTTAGTAGTGAAAGCTCATAAATCATGAGTTTGAAAACTATTTCACGAAAATCCTAAGAATTCTGATAAAAATTAAATAATCCATAAACATTTTTGCTAGCGATCGTAAAAGGAAAAAGTTAAAGAAAAAACACATAATTCATGGTCTTATTAATATTTATATGCTCATAATGAAAGAAAAAAATAAAAAGAAAATCTTAAGTGTCTTAAGAATATTCATAGAGAACACAATTTTAATGTTTTTATTTTGTGTTTTGGAATTGGATTTTGGTTTAATTATTGAATGACTTGATCCAAATTGTTTGTTTTTTAATTTTTAAGGATATGAGGCTCAGAATATTCCAACGGAACACTCGTACAAATTGTAAAGATGAAAGCGACAACATATCAACCAACTTGACATTTTGTGCAATTTAATTAAGCATTAATATGTAACATATATTAAATCCAATAATGAGAATATAATTCTCTAATCAATACCAAAATTTAAATTAAGGGGAAAAAAAAAAAAGAATCCATCTTTCTATAACTCATGATGAGCATACAATTTCTAATAGTCTTTTAAAATTAATTTGGAAAGTAATACAAAATAAGAATCATATTAATCATTAAAATTTAGTGTTAATGCGTAGCGGTTAAAATCTTTTTAATAGTTAAACTAAATATTTTATTAGAAATGTAATTAAAATATTGCTGTAAAAATTGAAAATTTTATCATTTAATATCTTCAAAATTAAATGAAACATTAAAAAATTGTAAAAATTTTGAGCTTTGATACCATTGGTAATAATTAAATGATTGCTCCGATACTAATAATAGTATTTTTAAGGTCTAGTACTATGAGAATAATAATATCGTATATGTAAATAATACTTCTATGAATAATATTATGATTATTGTTCTATGACCTGAACTTTTTAACTTTAATTACAATTGATAAAAAATTATGAGGTATGTTACCATTGTTGGGTAACATTGGTTATGGACTAACGGTTTTGATTATTTAATGAAAAGAATATTTATGATAAAAGTTATATTTTAAGAACAATTATGATATTTGGTTGACATATGAAGGAGAATATAAAATGAAACTCTTGTGACTTATATATTTAATACGAATAGTCAAAATCTCACACATCGTTACAAATGCACTCCTATTTATACTTGTATTTATCTTTTTACACTTCTCAAATATCTCACCTGACCCTCTTACAATTTTTGATTTATTACAAAATATCCGAGATATTTTTGACTTATTACATAATTTTTAGATTTTGTATTTTTTTTACTTATGACAAAAAATTTCACAAATTGTAGATAGTTACAAATTTTTTTTAAACTTATCTAAAAAATGTATTAATCTTTCAACACTCTTTCTTAATACATTTTTGGGGTGACTTGACTTTGAGATTGCCATGTACCATCCTTTTTTTTTTTTAGTGGTGATTTTGTAAATGATCTTGTATGCCTTCTTTTTTGCAGAAGCCTTGTTGGAGTTTTTCGCTCCAATTTTTTTTTGTTGACTATGATGCTTCTTGTGCAATTTATTTTCTTGTAGGATTCTTTTCATCACTTATAATGTGATGTTTTCTTTATTCTTTGTTATGGTTTGTTGTCTTGTAATCTTTTTTGCCATCACTTTTGTTATGATGTTTCTTTTTTTCTCTGTCATTGCTTGACAGACATAAGAGAGCTTCTTCTCTTCATGGCCAAACATTTGTTATTTAGACAATGCGGCTTACTTATTTGCCAACAAATTTATTGTAATGATTTTTTTTTTTTATTCCTCGTGGGGAATAAATTTTTTCTTCATTTTAATTTTTTTTCTCCTTCTGTATTTTCACTAGACTTTTATCTTATTTTAATTTTTTAAGATTGTAAATTTTTTTATTACTTTTAAATAGTAATCTGAGATGTCACAAAATTTTGTGTCTTAATATTTTTTAAATCCCTTATTAGAGACTGAAGTTTCATTGTACGAACCTTAACATTCCCTTGGAACCTTCTCTAATACATTCCAAGCTTCCTTTACCGTAGTAACTCTAACAATTATTGAAAATAATATCACCCCACATCTTATGCCCCGTTATGATCGAACTAGATCTAATACCACTGATAGAAATTTCGAGTTTTGATACCACTGATAGTAATTGAATGATTGCTCTGATACTAATAATAGTAATTTTGAGATCTGGTACTCCGAACTACTTGACTTCAGATACAACTGATAAGAGCTTATGAGATGTGTTACCACTGTTGGATAACATTAGTTATAGACTAAAGTTTTTGTTTATTTGATAAAGAGAGTATTTATGATAAAGGTTATATTTTAGGGAAAACTATGATATTTGATTGACATATGGAAGAGAATATGAAATAGAACCCTCGTGACTTACATATTTGATACAATAGTTAGGTACTCACACATTGTTACAAATGCACCCTTATATATACTTACATCCATCTCCTTGCACTTCTCAAATATGTCACCTAACCCTCCTACAATTTTTGATTTATTACAAAATATTCAAGATATTTTTGACTTATTACATAATTTCTAGATTTTCTAGATTTTGTATATTTTTGACTTACGATAAAATTTTCCACAAATTATAGATAATTACAAACTTTTTCTAAAATATCTTTAAAATTGCATTAATCTTTCAACCAAAAAAGGTGATAGACTTGGAAAATAAGAGAAACTTTCTCTGCCGAAATTTTTATATTAATTATGAATCATCAATTTACAAGAACTTTATAGTATATATAGTTTACAGAAAAATAAAGTCCTAGATGAAATAGGTATCTTAATCCTATTTAAAATATAACTAATAAACATAATCACAATACTAATAATGTAATCTGAAATAGGATATAAAAATAAATTATTAAACTATAGTTATCTAAATAGAATTATAGTTGAGATAAACTCGAAAAACATGTGCTGCATCAGAACTATAACAAATAAAAGGAAAAAAAAAAAAGGTAATGAGTAGTAAAAATAGATTGTGTTAAGTACATTTACATTGTGATGCTTAAAATTAGTTTAATGTAAGAAAAAAATTAAACACATTTTTAAAAGAGGAATATTTCTAAAAAAAATTATATATAATCTATAAAATTTATAAATTCAATTTGCAAAAAAGAAAAAGTGAAGTTGTTAAAATTAGTTAAATACAATATTTATACACAATAAAAGAGAAATTCATTAACATGAAAAAGAAAAATGAGTTAGATAAGATAAGAAAGATATATAAAAATTGAGAGATAAGATAATACTATTACTATTATAATGGAGTCCATTAATAATTAAATAACTTTTAAAAATACAATAATTACACCTCAATTTTAATCTTATCCATTGAATAAAAAATAATTTAATAGCTAGAGTTGTATAAAAAAAAAGAGATTTCATAGATCCTACCCCTTATAATATATAATGGTGAAACTACTCAAGCATGAGCAATGTTAATTGCTTCCTCTTTATTAAAAATGTTGTCATAATAATTTTTAAATTTCAATCAAAATAGACTGTGACCTTTTGCCTCCTAATTTTTGAAAAAATACCAACTTATCCCTTTTATTATATTAATTTTTTAATAAAAAAACCCTTAAATCTTTTTTATACTATGTAAGAAATCTACTAGTAAAACAATTAAAGAACTATTAAACTAATACATCATTTCTATGCATAAGCATGCTCAAAAACACTACACTAGTATTACAACAACTATATTACTACTAAAACAATACATCAAAGATCTACTAATAATATAACAATTAGAGAATATTGTCTTGACATCCGCCGAGACTTAAACCTCTAACTTTAAGTTGAAAAAATGCACAAACTGAGTGCTTACTGTTAAAATAAGCAATCAAGTGCAAGAACCTAATGTTATTATTATAATAAAAGAATTATAATTTTTGAAAGAAAAATAAGTCTGTATGAATCTAGTTAAGTACTAATTGATATTTTTTTTCTGTTCTTTATTCTTTTTTTTCTGTCTTGTTCTTATCATATTATCGTATAAAGACATAGAAAATTAGTATTAACAATCATATATAGTTTATAACTTTCATCATTAATATTAACAACTAAATCCAGATAAAGACTAGGGTAACAAGTCATAAATCCACTAATATAAAATTATTGGTAGCTAAAGATGAGAAAAACCATTAATTAATGAAAACATCTATAAGCATGGGTGGCAAGACAATGACTCATTTGGGTTTGTTACTGATAGTCAATGCCCACCAAATTTCATGCCTCAATTTATTAGGAGTAAAAAAATTTGAGATTAGGTGATAACAATGAAAGATCTGTATTATTCTTTATAATGGACAAGCTTTATTCAGATTCAACAGCTCTAAAACAAAATAGACAAAACATAAAAAGCAACAATCCAACAACTTTTTGCAAAAGAATATTAAAAATCAAATGTAAAGAAAGACTTGATTGTAGGGCCAAGGCTAATCTTTTGAATAATCTGAGCCATAATCAGGTGGCAGCCTCCACGTGCATAGTGGATAGAATTTGTATTTTTTTACAAATATTACATTTTAAATTTTAATTCTTAAATAGTTAAAATATTATTATTTGAATATCATTTAGTTATAATATTATTAATTAAACAAACTTCTCAAATACTTGGAAGAACAAAAATTATTAAAATTACTTTAAACACTATTATGATTTAAAATCTAACTTAAACTAAGAGTATAAAATTTGTCGTGAAGCCAAACAACAGGGTGCTAAATATTGTAATTTTTTAATAACCTAAAAGAAAATAAAGAAATAATTGAAGTAAAAAAATTCAGATGAAGTAAAATAACCTTTCAAAATATAACGAGCTAATACATAACTTTTTTACGTGTCACGTCCTACATCAAATAAAAATTGAGTGAATCTTGAATATATAAAAATAGGTATATAGTATTATTTAATACATTAATTTTTTGAGTCAATGATAAGCGTACAATCTGTAACAAGTGGTATCAAAATATACCATAATTCTTATTCATATATGGGCCTCCAAATTGTCTCAATAGAGATTGTCACGTGGGATATAAATTTTTTATACTACTATAAAGATAGACAATACGGGTTAAATAGGCTCTAAAATCATGTGTCTTGAGCCCTAATAGAGATTATCACGTGAATAGTGAGTCTTTTAATTCTAAGAGGATGGATAATACGGGCTAAATTGGTCATTAAGTTTGGACTACACCATAATAATAGTGTCACGTGATTGGGTGAAAGAAGAATATCACATTCTACATCGAATAAAAATTAAATAAATTTTGAATATATAAATATAAATATGCAGCATTATTTAACAGGCTAATATTTTAGGTTAATAATAAAAATCTGCCCATAACATACGGCACTACATTTTCGTAATCATCGATTGTGCCTAATTATCTTAAAAGTTAAAACACCGATTGCTTTTATTGTATTAGGAATCATACATCTTATATCTACCTAATGCTAGAAAAAACAAACTATATGGTTATATTATTTATGAAATTTTTAATTACTTACCTATATAATTTTATTTCTAAAGTTGTATTTAGTATCTTATTTAGGCCTTTATTTATTTATTCATTTTTTTTTTTGTTAGAGTTGGATGTTTCTGTAGTTGATTTTTATTTAGAGCCTTTTTGTAATTAATTTTATTTAGAGAAGAAGAGAATTGTCCTGTTATAAATTAAAAGGGTAATTACTTTTTCTTTATTAGCATTTTATTAAAATACTTGGTTTTCATTTATCTTAACACACGAACAACTACAGGAGAACTAATTAGGAGTAAAATCAAATAACAAAGACCAGTGATTGCTGATAAGGAAAATGATCAATCACAATCCTGAACTCAGTTATTAAAAACCAATTTAGCTGAATGCACAACATTTGTCTAAGGGATTATTTTCTTACGCTCGTATAACTTCTAAAATCTCTGCAAGCTATTGTTGATAACAAATTGTATTTCAATTATACTGCCTTTCGTATTCCTATAATTTAGCACTTCATTTTAATCTCACGGTGTAATTATTCACATGTGTAATTTTCACTTATAAATTCAAGAGTGTAAATTACTTCAAAAGCTTTTCCTTTTATGGTATTAGAGCCTTTCGTGAGATCAACATCCATTGCATCCAATTCAACTAACCCAACCGAAGAACCAATGCACATATTTTGTGTCTAGAGCATAAACTATTATTACATTTACACACCGAGTCCTTCCACCAATGTAATATCATTCTATTTAACCAACTTTGAGCATCTCATCATTTGACTGAAGAAAAAAAATTGAAATAGAGATTGGCCTTTTAACCTCTTAGTTATTAGGAATCATGTCTGAGGAAGTTTTGGGAAAAAATCTTGGTGTTGATTTAACCTATCAAAGCTGGAGATTGCTTGAAGAACAATTGCTACCAACGACTAAAGAGAAGGAAGTCCATCTAACTTGATGGACTTCTATCCCTAAAGAAAGGATCCCTTTTAGTTGATGAATACCTTATCAACTTCAAGCATATCTCTGAAAATCTGACAGTAATCAAAAAGCCCATGAATGTCTAGGAACAAAGTTTTTCAATTAGCCAGAGGTCTGAGTGTTATATACAGGGACTTCAGAATTTCATGCTTACAAAACCACTTTAGCTTTCATTCAATAAGTTTTGTGTTAGCCTTGCAATGATATGGACAAGCTCTGAAAGCTGAAGCAGAGGAGAGAATTGCAAATTAACCATGAACATGTCTTCCTAAGTCAGCGTGGCAGAGGAAGGGGGCATGGTGCAGATCTAATACAAGCTGAAGTGGGTTTGCCTCTACTAGTCAATCTAGAAACAATAATCATAACAATCAAAATAAAGAAAATAATTATAGAAGTAATGTTTAATCGAGAAACAATAAAAAGTGGCAATAAGGGCAACCATTGAAACAAACAAAATTGTGAGAATGTTGATTGAAAATCATTTTAAAAGAGGTTTGGGATCAAGTCAAGTGATTAAAAGATGCGAGGAAGTGAAACAACATTGTCGACGGTACTAGGGCTGGATGTCGTGGTGCTCAAGGTGGAGCGTCGGTGCCCAAAACAAAGAGTGGAGCACCGCGGCCCTGGTTTCCCTAATTTGGGAGTCGCGGTGCTGGCTTCCCTAGTCTGCGGTGCCCAATGCAACTTCTACTTGTATTTGTCTCCAAATATTTTAGGACTCCCTAATCTTGTTCTAACTCTGATTAGGGTTTCCCTAAGGCATCTATAGCATATAAAAAGATTTTATTTTGGCTTATAAACACATCACAACACAAACACCAAAGAGAAAAACCTTAGGTTACAAAATAAATCAATTGTGAGTGCAATTGAGTGTTAGTTCTTTGTGAGCTTTTATATTCTTATAAAGGCATACTTTGTTAGTGCTTTGTGATTCATTAACAAAGAAATGAGATCTAGATCCGCCATCAATGTAGGCAAGTTGCCGAAGCACATAAATACTTGTGTTTTTTCTTCTACCTTTCTCTTTCTAGATTGCTTTATATCACTTATTGCTATATTATATTATTTGCTTGATATACTTCTGCTTCAAAAAAATTGGTATTAGAGCTTGGTTTCTAAGCAGTCATGGCTACACTCAAGTATGAGGTAAAGAAATTCAACGGAATGAATGATTTCAATTTGTGAAAGATTAGGTGACAGTGTTATTAGTAATTTAATGGTTAGGCTCGGCACTAGAGGAGATTATTGCTTCATATAACAAAGAAGAAAAGATACTAGAGTTATTAAAGGCTAAAGAAGATAGGAAAGACATTCAGAAAAGAGCTCATAGTATAATCGTTTTGTCATTGAGTGATAAAGTTTTGAGAAAAGTTGCAGGAGAAAAAACCGTTATTGGTTTTTAAAAGAATTTAGACTCTCTTTATATGAAAAATTCGTTGGCCAACCATCTGCATATAACAAAGAAACTTTATTAACTGTTCATTTCTGAAGGGACGCCGATGAAAGACATTATAAAAGCCTTCAACAAGATCATCATTGATCTTGAGGCTATCAACATAAAGATGAAAGATAAAGATAAGGCGGTCATCCTATTAAGTTCCACGAAGTTATGAGAACTTTGTTGATACGTTGCTCTACGACAGAGAGAGTTTAACCATAAGTGATGTGAAATCATTGTTAAACTATAAACTATTAAGAAGAAAAATAAATTCTAATGCATAAGGTTTATCTATAAGAGGACAAACCTCAAATAGAGATGGAAAGAAGAAATGATCAAGATCAAAGTCCAAAGACTCTCCTAAGAAGTTTTATTACCGCAAGAAAGATGAGCACTTCAGAAAGGACTATTCAAATAAGAAAGCACAGAATAAGAAGAGAGAGGTGGATGTTTGATAAGGCGAAATTGTATAAACTATTTTATCTTCCTAACTTGATATTTGTTCAATTTATCTTAATAATTGGGCTATTTATGCGTATTAATGTTGTTTTATAGGTTGAAGCATTATCGGAGCAAAAATACCGGAAAACGGACGCAAATCGGAGCATTAGAGATAAAAATACGAATGGGGGCACTGTTTGCTACAGTAACACTGTAGCTACAGTAACACTGTAGCAACAGTGCAGCGCCGCGGCGCCGATTGCAGAAACTGGGCGCCGCAGCGCCAAAACGCAGCGCCGCGGCGCCGGGACCTGGGCAACAAGTTTTGACTGGTTCCTGAAAATCAGGAAACCCAAAAGCAACTCAAAATGCGCCCTAATTCCGTGCTCTTACCTATTTAATTGCTCAAAACTTACATTTTGAGAGAGGACTCCAGCTGGGACAGCAGCTGGAAACACAAAGAAACACCTAACTTCTAAGTTTGAAGAAATCAAAGAGGAGGGAAGCAAGCTTCAACAACAAAGGCATTTGACAGGGATGTCTTCTTTTCTTTGATTCTTTACTTGTTGTAAGATGTTTAGTTTACATGTATTGATGGAATTAGCTTCAAGATTGTGTAGTTTAATGATGAGCTAATTTCGTTCATCTAGGATTACATCCTTGAACTCATTATGTGATTGATTTTAGTTCTCTCTTTTATGGTATTAATTCAGCTTTTGATATATTCATTGTGCTTGTGCTTAATGCTATTTGATTACTTGGCCAGTGGTTAAATTGATCTAGAAATGCTTAAATAAACTTGACAAAGGCATTTAGGTATTTAGTCTTAAGCATATTGATGCATGATCATAGTGTAGTACACTTGAGTTTCATATGAGATAGACATATACTCATAAGGCATGTATGGCTCATAAAACTTGTGCTTAATGAATTTTGTTCAATTTATTTATCATAGACATATAGATATTTGATTGGATGGAATAGATTCACTTGACCTGCAAAAGAGGCTTGTGATGTGTTAAGTGTTTTGGTCAATATATCAAGTTGAGAACTAATAAACATCAAAGAGATTCTGCTGAATTTATTTGCATAATGGGGGATAGTTTGTAATTCTAGGATTTCTCATATTGAATTTAACTTGTTGGTAATTTAGTTTATCACTTAGCATAATTAAGTTGTTCTTTTACTTGAGTAGTTTAATATCATACATTAAATCATTTTCTGGATAATAGTAGAAAGACACCATTTCGGTACTTAAACTAGAAAAGATAAATCATTCTCTGTGGGATCGACACTCTACTTATCATATATTACTTGTTGCGACACGTGCACTTGCGCTAATTTGTGTTATAGAAAACACACAACAAGTTTTTGGATGTTGCCCTAGCTTATGATGATAGATACAACAACACAAAGATTTTAGTCACTTCTAATGATAAGATTTCTGACCAATGGGTTTTAGATTTTGGTTATAAGTTTCACATATGTCCCAATAACTCATAGTTTATTAATTTTCATCCCATTAGTAGAGGAAATATGTTAATGGATAATGACATAGCATGTCAGGCGATAGGAATTAATAGTGTTAGACTGAAGTTGCATGATAGGCGAGTGAGAGAGTTAGTAAAAGTTAAGTATGTTCCTGACCTTAAGAGAAATTTGATCTTACTAAAGACATTAAACTAGAATGAATGTGTCATTAGAATTGATAGAGAGGTTTTAAGATTGTTAAAAGGTTCTATGGCTATAATGAGAGATAAAAAGCTCAAAGAAGTATATGTACTGAAGGTTGGATTGAGTGAATGTATACAAACCAAATTATGCCATCTAAGTGTTGGATTGAGTGTGTGATATACAATTGTACATGTAATTTTAAAAAATTTACAATACACAACGAGAACATATTAACAAAATACACTCATTTATAGCATGTAAACACATATATCACATATATACTCATGTACAATTATTATACAAAATTTATAAATGATGAACAATAATGTAAAAATAAAATATAAAGTACACTTACTTAATAAAAATAGTTTTACAAAATCTTCAACTCCTCTAACAATCAAAGTGAAGAGCTCACCTCGAAGTGTATTCTTGAACAATTCTAGTTCATAATGGTTTTGATTGGATTATGGAGCTAGAATGGTAACTTTGATTAATTTTCAACAGCATGTATTTAAACTCTTTGAATAAAAATATTTGTTTCCATGAAAGGAGAGGAAGATGAAGTTTTCTTTTTATTGCATCAACACTTAAAAAATAAGACCAAAACCCACTTTCCTTCATCCTTGCATCATGTGGGTGAATAGGTGCCTTTAGCCTTAAAAATGGTTTTGATTCCTAGTCCATAATGGTTGTGATTGGATTATGGAGCTAGAATGGTAACTTTGATTAATTTCCAACAACATGTATTTAAACTCTTTGAATAAAAATATTTATTTTCATGAAAGGAGAGGAAGATGAAGTTTTCTTTTTATTGCATCAACACTTAAAAAATAAGACCAAAACCCACTTTCTTTCATGCTTGCATCATGTGGGTGAATAGGTGCCTTTAGCCCTAAAAATGAATCACATTCATTTTATTATTTCATTCAATCATGTTGGCCGAACCTTGCCATCCAAAAGAGTAAAGAAATAATTGCATTCTTTCTTTTGAAGTGATAGACACACTTGATTGCCATCAATTTCCTTAATTAAAATCATAATGCTTTCTCCATTTACAATGAGATAGTCAGCCACACACATTGCATAATTGAAATGATAACATTTTATTTCATTATTTTATTATGCTAGTGCTTACCAACATCATTATCCATTTAATGCATGGTCCACTTTTTGTATATATTATTTGAAACATAAATGAACATTACTATTTAATATGTTTCAACTTTTACCTTATAAATTTAATTAAATTAATTATTTAAAATACTTTTGAATAAATAATTTACTGTACTAGTTTCACTAATAAGGTTAAATGGTAAATTTAAGGTAAAACAACCTATGGATTAAATTGTACCACTTTTCAAAATCCTATTGGTTAACAACTCTTATTAACTAATTAAATTATGTACTTAATATTTAAGTTTTGACAAATGTACATCTCAAGGAATCCCGAAATAATTATTCTATTTTGTTCAAATTTATTGAATCAAATTATTCAATCCAATCTGTTATCCTAATGCGCAACGAGTATACTTCATATTGTAAGACTCTCTATGACCATGTCTGATTTATCATATAGAGCTCCTTCATACATTCATAAAAGATGCCCTACACACACATTACGGATATTATAAAGCAGTGCGTTAGACCATACAAGTTGAGGTTATAGCATATTCTTATAATCCTTTCATCATTTATATACTGGAAGAGCAGAAATATAGATCATCACTGTCAAATCTCTATTTGCTCAACCATAAACTTATCTTTAGATTTATATTTTCAAAATTGATATCCATAAATACTTTTGTGATATTATTTATCCTTTCGGATTATATTTTTTTAAGTTTATGCTTGTGGTCACAAGACTTCCTGAAATATGATCTCGGAGTATTATGATATATAACTCACTCATCTGAGCTAAAGGTTTCCATATCTACGCACATCGGACTCTATGAGCATCGAATAATATCCAGTAATACCCAACGGCCAAATTATGAAAGGTTTCTGACATATGTGGAACTAAAGCATGGTAGATTACTCACAAGCCCACCATCACGCTCAGGTCAAAGAAGCAAAAATATTACTCAATTTAGAAGACCTTTTATTGACAATTTATGAGATGTCTATTGAAGATCCTCGTGAGTCTGTTTAGTATCCAGTCCTCATTGAATACTTGTATCTCTATACGAGGTTCTACTAAGCTTATAGTTTTCTAAGACTAACCATCTACACCATCCAGATATAGACATACACTAATCTATATTAATGAGTTTCATCGATAGACCCGCATTGATGAAATTAGATCTAGAACATAGAATTTGAGAACATATTTGCATAATGACATTTCTTAGCACCATCTGTAACTTTTTGTAACTACATCATTACTAATATATTCTCAAGTCTTTATCTTATTTCAGACAAGACTCTAACTCTTTAGATTTTGCTAACTCTTATGACCTGCTGACTCTTAGCACTATTAACTCTTAGTACTTAAAACTATTAGCATTGCTAACTCTCAGCACTTATCTAAACTCTTGTAGACTCGATTTAAACTCTTTTAGATCATACAATATCTGAAACATAACAAACATCTTACCATTTAATAATTAATAATATTAATGAGTTTATTAGAAATGATAATTGTATAAATACTAAAATTAAATATTTATACATAATGAATAGGATGGCATATAAGTACAAATTTCAACACTAAATTTAGCACACCTAGGTAAGAAGTGTTGGAACTTGTGCTTACGTGCCATTCTAATATTATATGAATATTAATTGTTTAATATTTGTATAATAAACATTTCGAATAAAAATTATTAATATTATAATTATTGCTAGGATTTATGCTTACGTGTCATCCCATTATGTATAAATATTTAATAATGGTATTTATACAACTATCGTTTCTAATAAAATTGTTAATATTATTTATGATAAATGGTAAGATGTTTGTAACGTTTCAAACATTGTATGATCTGAAGGAGTTCAGATCTGGTCTAAAGGAGTTTAGATCAGTGCTAAGAGTTAGCAACGCTAATAGTTAAAAGTACTAAGAGTTAGTGGTGCTAAGAGTTAGCAGGTTGATAGAGTTAGCAAAATCTAAACAGTTAAAGTCTTTTCTGAAATGAGACAATGACCTGAGAATATATTAATAATGACATAGCTGCAAAGAGTTGTAAATTGTGCTAAGAATTGTCATTATGCAAGTATATTCTCAAACATGATGTTCCTAATCTAATTTTATCGATGCAACTCTATCGGTGAAACCCATTAATATAGATTAGTGTATGTCTATATCTGGATGGTTCAGATGGTTAGTTTTAGCAAATTATGAACTTAGTGGAAGCCCGTATAGATATATAGGTATTCAGTGAGGACTGAATATTAAATAGACTCATGAGAACCTCTAATAGGAACCTCATAAAGCCGCTAATGGAAGGTTTTTCAAGTTGAGTAGTATTTGTGGTCCTTCGACTTGAGCGCGTCGGTGGGCTTGTGAATGATCCACCATGCTTTGGTTCTATGCATGGCCAAAACTTTTATAGTGTAATCGATGGGTGTCGCTGGGTATGGTCTGATGCTCATGGAGTCTGGTGTGTATAGATAAGGGATCCATCATCTTATATAAGTGATATCTTGATGCTTTGAGATTGTATTTCAAAAAATCTTGTGGCCATAAGTATAAACCTCAGAAAATATATTCTGAAGGGATAAATAATATCATAAAAGTGTTTGTGGATATTAGTTTAAGGAAATATAAATTTAGAGATAAGTTGATGATTAAGCAAATAGAGATTTGAAGGTAATGATCTATATCTCTGCTCTTCCAGGACATATATGATGAAAGGATTATATGAATATGCAATAACCTCAACTTGCATAGTCTAACACGCTGATTTGTAATATCCGTAATGTGTGTATGAGACATCGTTCACGGATGTATGGAGGAGCTCCATATGACAAATTAGGTGTGGACCTAGAGCGTCTCACAACATGAAGTGTACTCATTGCGCACTGGGGTAGCAGACTGGATTGAATAAATCGATTCAGTAAATTTTAGCAAAATAGAATAATTGCTTTGAGATCCCTCGCGATGTGCATTTGTCAAGATTTAATTATTAAATACATCATTAAGTTAATTAACATGAGTTTTTAATTAATAAGATGTTGACAAATGGCATAATTTGATCCAGAATTTGATTTTACCTTAGTTTTACTATTTAACCTTAGTAGTAAAAACTAATAAGGTAAAAAGTAATTATTCAAAATTATTTTGAATAATTAAAATTATATATTATTATATAATATTATAATATATATTAATCATGACATTGTATTTTAATACAATAAGGTACTTAGATGTTGGCCATTTATTTACCTATTATAATTAAAGTAATTATATTTGTAAGGTAAAAATTAATTTATATGATCATTATTTTAGTGCTTGATATATTAATCTTGAGTGGGAGACTAACAATAAAATTGGTGGAGCACTTATTTTTATTTAATCTAAGTGTTGAATAACAAAAATAAAAATTTAGCTAACAATTGAATTCATTCATTTAATTTTGAGAAAGAGATTTGGTCAAGCTTATTCAAGGTAAGTGAGAGAGTTTTGGTTTTGTGTTTTTCAAGTATTGAAAATAAAAAGAACTTCTCTTCATCTTCTTCTCTCATAAATGGATCAAAATTAATAAAAGAAAATGGAGTAAAAGATATAATTTAGACAAGAGTTATATAAAATTTATTATCCTATGAAAATTGTTTCCGTCAATTATACAATAGTTGTATATAAATATTAATCAACCCCATTTTAAGAATCAAAGATTTGTATTCAAAGATTTTGAATACATGTTATTGAAAATTCTAAAACTAAGCTACCATTCTAGCTCCATAATCTCACTAAACCGTTGTGGACTAGAATTGTTCAATAATATACTTCAAGGTGAGCTCTTCAAATAGATTGTTAGAGGACTTGAAGATTTTGTAAAACTACCTTCATTAAGTAAGTGTTCTTTACATTTTAATTTTATGTAATATAATTGTTCATCATATAAAAGTTGTTGTATAATAGTTATACTTGAGTATATATGTGATATATGTGATTAAATTTGTTCAATTTGGTGTATTTATTAGCATACTTCTGCTGCGTATAGTAATTTTTGTAATTAAGTATGCACTCGTATGTCACACACTTGATTTTCAACAATTATATGGTATAATGTTTGTAATGCTAAAGATATTGTATAATCTGAATGAGTTCAGATCTGATCTAAATGAGTTTAGACCAAGATTAAGAGTTATAAATGCTAAGAGTTGGCACTATTAAAAGTTAGCATGTTATAAGAGTCAGTGAGATCTAAAGAGTTAAAACCTTGTTTACAATAGGACAAAGACCTAAGAGTATACTAGTAATGACATAGTTGTAAAGAGTTGTAATAGATGCTAAGAAATGTCATTGTATAAATATGCCTCAAATATTATGTTACTGATCTATGTTCACCAATGCAGGTCTATCAGTGATTTATTATAATATAGATTAATGTATGTCTATATCTGACTAGGTCAAATAGTTATTCTTAACAGACCATGAGTTTAGAGCTTGTATAGGTATGCGAGTATTCAATTAGGACTGGATACTGAACAGACTCACGAGAACCCCAATAGATATCTTATGACCTGAGTACCACGGTGGGCTTGTAAGTGATCCATCATACTTTGGTTCCATATATGTTAGAGACCTTTCATAGTCTGACCGCTATGTGTCCCTAGGTGTAGTCCGATGCTTATGGAGTCTGGTGTGCATAAATATAAGATCCATCAACTTACATAAGTAAGTTATATATCTGATACTCTGAGATTGTATTTCATAAAGTCTTGTGGCCACAAACATAAACCTAGAAAAAGATTATTCCACAAGATTAAATAATATAGCAAAAGTCTTTGGGTATCTTGTTAATCGAGATACGAATCTAGAGATAAGTTCATGTATGAGCAAACGGGGATTTAACGTTGCTGATCTATATCCTCACACATCTAGGGTATAAATGATGGAAGGATTATACGTATGTATTTTCACATTAACTTGTATGGTCTAACACTCTAATTTATAATATCTGTAATGTGTGCGTGAGGCATTGATTACGAACTCATAGAATAATTCTATTTGACAAATCGGGTGTAGACCTAAAGAGTCCCGTAATATGAAATGTACTCTTTGTGTACTTAGACAGCGTACCGTATTAAATAGTTCAATACTGTAAAATTCAGCAATTTATTATAGTTAAGTTAACTAAGTATACAGTTAATAGTAGAACCCACTTTAAGTTAACTTGATAACCTAGTAAAGATATAAAAGTAATTTCACTTAATGATTATTTAATTGTTAAATAATTAAAATAAATATTTATTTATTTAATAGTTAAATAAATAATTTAACTTAACTATAGTTAAAGGTTAATCATATAGTTAATTTAAGTTAAGCTAACCATAGTTAAGTTAGTTAACTATAGTTAAAATATTTAAATATTTATTTAACCTACGGGTTATGTTAAACTAACATAACTAAGGTTAAATGTTAACTATAATTAAGTTAAGTTAAATGTAAATTCAAATTTAAGTGAAGTTAAAATCAAATACATGTTAAATTAATTGTTAATTAAATGTAGTTAATTTATATTAATAAAATGAATTAATTTTCATAAGTTAAACGTTTTTTTGGTTGGCTAAAAAATCAAGAGAGAATTAGAGAATGAAAATTAAAATATTTTCAAGGGCTGAAAACATATTCTATTCATCATCTTCTCCAATTAATTTAGCTATTAAACATGAATTGAATTTGTTTTTGTTTAAGAATTGATAAATGAATAACAAATTTAACTAAGTTAAAGAATTTAACTTTGAATTAAGTTTAAAAGTTAACTAATTGCTGGATTAACATACTTCTATTCTGGACAATCAAACTCACTCTTGTTGATTGCTAGGATTGATCAAAATTTACATTTCATATGGACTTCAAGCAATTTAATCAAAAAGCTTCATGAGTTAAATTCTCAATCTCGTTTTTAATTTGATTACTATGTATTTATTGTGTTCATTGTAAATTTTTAGACCTCCGTTGTGCATGTATACGTATGAGATTTGTATAATTTTGTATGATGAACACATCTCACATGCAAGCACTCTAGAATAATCAACACTCATCAAGAAGAACCTAAAGGAGTTATTTGGTCAAAAGGTATTTGGTAAGGATAAGTCCCAGCCATCGGAGTTTTGTGAGTATTATGTATTAAGTAAAGCACATAAAGTTAGGTTTAATACCGAAGAGCACTAAACCAAAAGGACTCTTAAATACATACACTCAAATCTTTAGGGATCAGCACAGTAGTCACTTATGGTGGGGCAAGATATTTTTTCACATTCATTTGATGACTATTTAAAGAATTTGTGGGTATATGTGTTGAATAGTAAGAAGTAAGTACTACAAAAGAGAGCTTGATGAGTTTTATGTCAAGCATAGAATTGCAAAACATAGAACAGTGAGATCAACACCATAGTAGAATAATCTAGCAAAAATGAAAAATAAAACCCTGCTTGAAAGGGTTAGATGCATGTTAACCAATATGAAGATGTCCAAAGTATTTTGGGGTGAAGTTGTAATGATAGCAAACTATTTAATCAATAAAAGTTCTACCTCCGTAATATACTTCAAGACTTTAGAAGAAAAGTGGTCTGTCAGCCCTCCTAAGGATGATCATCTAAAAATATTTAGTTGTCCAGGGTTCGTGTATGTGAAGCAAGGCAAATTGGAACCTAGAGTTATAAAGGGAATATTCATAAGGTTTCTCAAATGTGTGAAAAGATACAAGGTATGGTGCAAAGTGTTAAAACTACCAAGAAGTATCATTAATAGAGATGTAACATTCAATGAGATGACAATGCTGAAAGAGCCCCAAGAAGATGAGAAAGAAAAACCTGTACTTATAGAAGTTTTAGCATCAAAAATAGTTAAAGTAAACTCTAAGAGTAAATCTGATATGCCCTCAGATCAACACTTCAGTAAGGCAACCCTTAAAGTTAAGCAAAAGACACGGGTAAGTTTTTCCAAATCCACCTACAGTAAGACTAAGACTCTTAAGGTGAAATTTGAAGAGTACTAACTATCTAAGATAGGTAAAAGAGAATGATAAATCTACCTATAAAGTATGCTCAAGCATATTTAGTTGCTCATGCTTTAATTCTGAATACACTCTTGAGTATGATGAGCCTAAGATGTATAATGAGGCTATAAAGAATAAGAATAATGATAAATGACAGTAGGCTATAAAAAAATATATTAGTTCTCTTAAGAAGAATAATACCTGGGTGTTAGTGGATAGACTTAAAAAAAAACTAGTTGAATATAAGTAGGTGTATAAGGTTAAGGATAGGATATCGGGAGTAGAGTCTACGAGGTTTAAATCTAAACTAGTAATACAAGGTTTTACTTAGAGAAAGTGGATTTGACTTTTATGAGATTTTCTCTTCAGTCATCAAGCACATATCTATTAGAATTCTATTAGCCATGTGTGTAAACCTTGATTTACATCTAGAACAAATATATGTAAAGACATCTTTCCTACATAGAAAGTTAGAGGAAAAGATATACATGTCACAACTACAAGAGATTGTAGAACCCGATACGAATGAGCATACTTGCTTATTAAAAAGATCATTGTACAAGTTGAAGCAATCTTCAATGTAGTAGTATAAGAGATTTGATGATTTCATGATACCTTGTGGGTTTAATAGAAATAAGTATGATGTTTGTGTGTATTTTAAGAGTTTAAGCAATGAGATAAGTATGTATTTGCTTTTGTTTGTGAATGATATGATGATTGTATATAGAGATATATAAATTGTAAAAGCAATTAAGTGGCAAGTTTGAGATGAAGGATTTGGGAGCAATAAAGAGGAGTTTGGGTATGGATAATGTGAGGAAAATAAGAGACATTATCTTCTTGTCACAACAGTGGTACATACTCAAGATTCTAGAGAAATTTGGTATGTCTAATGCAAAGGCTGTCTCTACACTATTGGACATGCATTTCAAAATTTCAACAGTACAATCGCTAAAATTCAAAGAAGAGAACTTGCAGATGAATAAAGTACCAAATGCTAATGCTATTGAAAGCATTAAGTATGCGATGATTTGCACAAGACCTAACATAGCACAAATGGTAAATGTTATATGTAGATACATGACAAATCTGAGATAAAATCACTGGCTTACAATGAAGTGAATATTGAGATATCTTAAGGGAATGTCGGATCATGGTTTGTTGTATAAAAGAGTTGAGAATGAGATAAAATAGTAAGAAGATACATAGACTCAGATTATACGGGCGATCTCAACAGAAGAATATCTTTGACGGGTTAAGTATTCACAGTATTTAGGTGTAGTGTATACTAGAGATAGATTCTACACCACATAATGACACTATTAACCATAGAGACAGAGTATATAGCAGTAAGAAAAGCTATTAATGAGGCTGTATGATTAAAAGAGATGTGCAGAGATATTAGCTACTAAAGATGTCAATAATGATGTATATGATGATAACTAAAGTGTCATACACCTAAGCAAGCATTAATTATTTCATGAGAGATCTAAACGCATTGACGTGTTGCTTCATTTCATTCGTGAGATTGTTCAAAGTGGCTAGATTAATCTAACAAAGATTGCATCGTCTAAAAATTCTGTTGACATGTTAATTAAGCCACTACCCTCGATTAAGTTACCTATGTAATGACTTAATCAGAGTCACTACTTTATGAGGGTGACCAAAGATGCGGAGATGAAATATCTTGAGAACTTTGAGAATGATTTTGAATCAATGAAAGGATTTGTAAGAATGTTGATTAAAAATCACCTTAGGAGTTTGCGATCAAGCCAAGTGATTACGAGATGCGAGGAAGCGTAAAGGAGACGAAAAGAAATCGCTGGTGGCACCAAGGCTACACATTGTAGTACTCAAGGTAGAGCGTCGCAACGCCCGAAACAGAAAGTGGAGTGCTAATTTGTCTCCCAAGTATTCTAAAACTCCCCAATCCTATTCCCACTCAGATTAGGGTTTTCCTAAGACGTTGCCTATATAAAGGCTTTATTTTAACTTTGAAACACATCACAACACAAAAACATAAGAAAAAAAATTGTAAATTATAAAAAAGATCAATTATAAGTGCAATTAAGTATTAATTCTTTATGAGCTTTTATATTTTTGTAAAAGACATACTAATCCCTTATGATTCACTAATAAAGAAGTAAAATTTAAATTCTTCATAGATGTAAACAAGTTACTAAACCAAATAACACTTGTGTTCTTTCTTATATCTTTCTCTCTTTAAATTTTTTATATTAGTTATTAATGCGCTTCCACTTCAACAAAAAAAACTTTAAGCCATTAGTTAAAGTCTTTTGTCAAATTTGTAACAAGGCTAACTATATTGCTTTGGAATGTTTGCATAAGTGTGATTACTCGTACTAGGTTGAAGACATACCTTAACCTTTTGTGGCTATGCTATTCAATGATGAAAATGATGCCACTCTATGATGATTCAGGTGCCAGCGCACATTTGGCAAATGAATCTATATATGTTGGAAATAGGAAAAGTTTCAAGATTTCACGTGTTGGTGAGGCTAATATTAAAACCTCTCATGGAAATTTAAGTTTGAAGGGTATTCTGATAGTCTCTAATCTTAAGAAAAAATTGTTATCTATAACAGAACTTACATTTTATTATGATTGCTTTATAGAATTCTCATCAAATGACTTTATGGTTAAGAATCAACAAGGTAGGATTATAGTTAAGAGGCATAAAAAGCAGGGGCCATTATACATAAGAGAAGTAGCACAAAAAGCTTTAGTAACATTCAAAAAATAAGGCTCCCTTCATCATATGACAACAACGAATAAACATCCACAAGAGAAGTTTTTTAAACACTTTTTTTTCAAGTATTGATATTACATTAGAGGATCACCAATTATTGGGATAAGATATTACATATTTACTAGGACAAGATATTACATATTTACAGACTAAGACTAACGCATACCTGAACATATACACTACAAATAAAGGAATAATTTATATCCCACAATAAAAAATTAGACCTTATAAAAGGGGAATGCATACACCACAAAGGAGGGGGAAAAAAACCTTTCAAAAAAGGAAAATATAGACCCCACGAAAGAGAAATGAAAGGCCCCTTAGAAAAGAGAAAATTTGTTCTACCATTTTAATATCTGTTAAGACTTAAACCCTCAATTTTATGACCGGAGAAGTGCACATTTAACTACTCGGCCAAACCATTATGCATAAAGGAAAAGAAGAAAAAAGAGTTAGTTGATTGACATGAGAATCTATTTCATCAAAGACTACAATCCACTGATATTCTTCTTTTTCTTTTTAGTTGCCTGTAGTCAGAAGGTTTAGTATGATCAATGGTGCGGCTTGGTGAAGGTTTAGTTGTTACAAGATGCGATTTTGACATGATAATATTGCTTTGCCAGGGCTGGGTCTGTCACACTAAAGCAATGCCCAATAAATACAGTATACTGTATCTTTGATGCAGTCTAACTACATGAGAAGCCAGTTAAATTATCACAGATAACACAAATTTGCGAAAAAATAAGAGAAAGCAGCACAAAATCAAAATTGAACAATCAAACAATAACAATCTGACACAAAAGCATGGAGAGGACAATGATGCTAACCTCAAACGAGAACCTTCCACCATCATCTATCGAAGCAAAACATTTAATTGAAAAATCCAAAGATTATTTGCCCTAACCCTGAGTAAGAAAGTTTCAGGGGAAATGAAAATTTGAGTAAAAGGTAAAGCAATGAAGCGAAAGATTAGTGTAATAAGAAGGCAAATAATTAAACTGAAGAGTGAAATTTGAAGTTTCTTTTGGGCTTGACCTAACCCTCATGAGAGTGACTGAAGATCAAAGACAATGAAGAATCTCTTTTTTCAACTTAACAATGAAGAAGAGAAGGAACACAGCAGATCTAAGCAGAGATCAGGGTGGCGTGTGAAGAACTGAATGTTGTACATTAAATGTTCTCACTAACAATCCCGAACTGCACCCCACTGGCGGCAATCTCCACAGTGGCTGGGAATCAACCTTCGGCAACTCAACGACCTACAACGGCTTGAAAAACAGTGTAGTAACAGAAGCCGAAGAAGAGAGAAGCTGATGGAGACCTAGACCTCTCAAAATTTCAGTGAATATCTGAAAGAAGAAAACTAGCTGATTCAAGAATATTGAGCATATTTTCATTTAATGAGAATAAGATTTACATGAAAATTCATGAAATTAAAAAGGCCTAAAGTAGCACCTTAACATACATACATCACAGGGCTACTTTGCAATAGACATGTCATTTAGTTAGTACTTTTTTTTTATCAAAAATACATAAAACTTTGTATATAATGAAATTTTTTTCATATAACAAAACTACAGATGTCTTTGTATTCTAATGACAACTAGTTATTCAGGATACTTTATATTTCCCCCAAACAATAAGCTTAATAAGTGTTGCCTTTCAGTGCAGCAACTTCTATGCACTTCCCACCTATCTGTAAAATGATAAATTTGACAATTTTTATTGTATACTGTTAATATTCCGTAAAAAAGATGACCAAAAAGTACAAAGACAATAAAGAGCATGAATACATAACAGCATAAATCGGATTTGTAATATATGCCACAGAATTATGAGATCCTCAGTTCACATTGTTGAACTCAGGAGTTTTCTATTATGTTTTCTTCTACATCTTTCTTTTTCTTTTTCCTTTTTTTTTTTCCAACTTGGGGGAGGGGGATTCGACTCAAGACCTAGTCAAGAGATGTGGTTACTATTAGGCTATGCCTATAACCACTTATATTATGCCTTCTTTTAAGGACGTAAACATTCTCTGGCTTCTACCTAGAATTGAAGTGGAGGATGTGTAAATCTTTCCTTCCAACTAAGAAGGCTTGTGCACTATTACACTTTCTTAGATGCAACAAATGTTTCAATTTGTTTCTGGGATAAAAGAAAGCAAATAATCATGGGATGCATTAAGGGTAAAGTACATACCTTGTCCATGAGCCAATATCTGATTGTTGGCATGTAAGCACCAAATACATTTACACCCAGTACAGGCTGAGAGAAAAAACGAAAATGTAAAAACTATTTGTAAATAACTTGAACATGCGGAAAACTGAAAACATGTACCATCTCGGAATCATTTTCTTACAAAACAAAAAGAAGTTCTTGTACAACAAATTGTAAAACAACAGAATATTCATTAAAAGGATATGCTGAAGTGCATTTGCCACTCCTAAAAGCGCTCATTACTTCCCAAATTAAAAATTCAGAAGGAAATAATTCAGAAACTCCATGGCTAAAATATTTTTGAAGTCCAGAAGCGAATCTTCTACATCCTAAACAGTAATCAGCAACAGAGAGCCACCATAACAACACAGTCAAATATGACAACGATTCTTTACTGCCCATGAATGGCCAGCATCACCAGTTTAACTAAAAAAAACCTTTGTTTTTCTACGGTGAGCAATATCGACAATTCATTTGGATGTATATACAAACTACCACCGTTAAATATCAGTAGAAATGACTGGGGATGCTCAAAGTGAGGGAAAGTCAGTGTATTCTAAATACTAATTCATCAAGCAAATGCCTTTTAAGCAAGGATGATTGAAAAGTAAAAGGAATTAACTCATCTGGCTTGTAGCAAATAATGAGAAGAAACCCAATAGAATCTACACTCAAGTTATTTTGAGGACCTTGTGATTATCAAGTCTTTCAGGAAAGAATAGCTATTTGTTTTTTAATTTTTATTTTCTGGAGTAAACTACCATCTTCATGTTGCCATCAGCTAGGCCTTATATATGTTCATTTTGGTGCAAAAAGGACAAGCATTTATTGCATACTTATCTCTCATAAACATGGAAAATTTATTTTTTTAAAAAAGGAAGTAATCAAATTGAAGGAATTTCTAACATAAATGGAAATACCAGGTCTGATATCCCAGATTCCATTAGACCATGGCTGGCGACAATGATTGTCAGTTCTGCACATCTTTCTGATGACAAATGCTTCTTCCAAAGAGTTTGCATTTCATTAGAAAGGAAAAGGCTTGAGCGTGAAAGCACTAAAATAAGAAAACTAGGCAGCACAAAGATTACAAATCTTTAGTACCAGCACATAGACAAGAAGATATGGTGTCAGAATGAGATGGCCTGTTTAAAATTTTCTCATTCTTCACAGTTAGATCCTTGTAAACCTATCTTCCCAGCCTAACTCCTATATGCATCCGATTCATCAAAGAAAATTGATATCATCATCCTCCCATCCGTGGAGCATTAGCACAATCAAGGTCTATTTATACTATCAACTCAAGTAAATGGTTCTGTTAATGTGTAATGTGTGGGATGAACAAATAACACTAGCCAGAAAAGGAAACACACAGTTCTCAGTTAAGAAAAAGGATTAATAACATAAATGTCAGGAACTCACCCCTGAAGAACTCTTCCCTGAGGATGTTGCTCCAGTACCAGTTGATGTTTCTATTGGCCCAGGACAAACAACCATCCCCTTGATCCCCTTCTGACAGAACTGCGATGGCAAAATATTAAACCATAAGGAAAAGAAAAATGCAGAAGTTGTTTAAGATTACAGTCATAATAGCAATGAGCAGTAAAGCATAAACTTCTTTGAGTTTGACAATAAATTTTGACAATAAATATTTTGTTTTTTCTGACAGAAACATGGAACTATCGGTTACTCTCGGCTCAGTATAAAAATGCATGATGAACAGACAACCTATTTCTTACAGAATCTAGAATTAGCATTCCTCCTTTTTTTCTTTTTCTTCTAAACAACATTTGATTTTTCATTCTTAATCCTTATCCTGCTCCTGTCATCAGAATTACAACACAGGGCAAAGCATTCCATTATGGTATACTGTCACATGGCTTAACATGTCTGTATTACCCATATATCTAGAGATAGCCTTCAACACAGACAGGTTAAATCTCAAAATTAATTGATTCGTGATGACTGAAGGGCGTCAGATTCAAAGTACATGGGCATGCACATTAATATAAAGTGCCTTTAGATGATTTTCACAGCATATAAAGGTAGAATATGACTCCTTAAAACAAAAAGGAAAAGTAAAAAAGATGGGGCTTAAACTTAAAACCAATATCCGCCCTTCCATTGAAAAGAGAAAAGGGACACTTAAAACCGATATCTGATCTTCCATCAAAAATGGTAAAGGGAAATTTCGGGAATTATTACAAGTAAAAGAAAGGGCCTCAAGTTATGTTGATATACAGCAAAATGGAGAAAGCAGGGAAGAAATCATACAAAAGGAAAGAAATTAGAGTGAGAACACCGTTACTTATTCAATAATTTATCAATAATCTCTAGTCTAAACAAGAACATAGCATAGAAATAAGGTAACTTGGCAAAACGAAATCTGACTTAATAAATAATAAATTCTTAAATTCCTAAGTTGATAAGAAATCTGAGTTCTTGATTCTGTATGGCCTTCTTCTTCTTTTCAATGATCAGCAACCCTGCAACATAGTAGAGTTATAAGTTGGACGATTAAGCAATTAATGAACAATGAGACTTTACATTCTCTAAGCCTCCAGACAAAGTCATATGTATGTACATGTATATATACCTCAGAACGCAATGTGTGGAAGTAACCATTCAGGGAATATTTAGTGGCAGCATACACAGCCTGACCTGGTGTAGGTGTCTTCCATGCAACACAGCTCATCTGCATATGATGTGTAATCAAATAACAAAAGTGTTTATGTAGAGAACAAAAAATGATATAGAAAGACATAGTTAAAAGAAAATTATCCATTGAGATCTCCAAAAGCAAAACACATTCCGGCCAATCCGCACCACATGACAATCAACTGCAAGCGCCTCAGTTCATTACCATGTTTAGCAGCATAAAGAAATAGTGCACACCCCACAAAATATAGCGTATAGTGGGGCAATATGCTGATTTGTGTATGGGGAGAGAAAACCTCAAGTATTAAGACTAGCAAAAGCCCTCATATAATCCACGCACCACAACAAAATGACCCTTTCCCTGCTTTAGCTGAAGGGCGCCAATAGCTGTGTCAGAGATATTGTCCCCAGAACATTTTCATAGAATGCAACCTATTTCAAAACAGAGGAGTAGCTTGATTAGTGCAAGGATAGCTCAACAGGAATAGAGACGAACATCATAGAAAGATATACTTATGCATCTCCTAATAGTTAGAGTCAATGGGTGGAGTTAAATGGGCAGCACATGGCTCTTTGACTCACATTAGCAAGAGATAAACTCCAATATTAGACTAAAGGTAGCAATTCATTTCTAGATACCTTGAGGCTTTCCTGTGTGACTTCCAAATCTGGTAATTTCTGCCATTAAATGAAAGAAAAATACTATTTCTATGTTTAAAACACTGTTTCTTCACCACATCATCACAAAATAACAAACATATTAGCAGAATTAATTTACAAGATGCAATGCAATGTTCGAAGATCAATATCAGTAGTGAATTTTGCGCCATATCATAAACAATAATCATGACATGTTGAAGAATTACAACAATGCATCCATAAGCCCATCTCTCCTACCAAGATAATATCAAAATCAACAAGGGTCCAGCATATTCCTCCGTTACCCATTTGCAGTCAACATAAAGATAAGTCCCTTTCCCCTCTACTCCCATATTCTAGTAGTATTACATGTGATTAACAGCAAGGTTTATTTGTTTTCCAGTGTGTGCTATTGTTAGATCATCTCAATATCACAGATCAGCCATCAATTACTTACAAGGCGCTCATAAGCTGCATTGTGGATCAGATAATTAACATCAGCGCCAGAAAAAAAGGACTCTGCTTTTTCTACAGCCACCTTGAGTGAATCTTCATCAGATGCCAAAGCCAGGGGTAAAATCTTCACTTCGCCGGGTGCATGCTTACCTGCAGTCATGCCAACACATATCAGAGAAAGGGAGTGAAAATGACAGAAAACTTTTGAGGATTCAAAAGACCTAGACTAGATTCAGCTTCTGAAAAGGGATATACTATCCAACAAGCTGTGTCCTACCACCTTACTGAAAGAATGAGTTTCACGCCTAATCTTGCCAATTGATTAGCAAGAACCTCACCTGAAATCCACCACAAAAACAATCATATAATTAACAAAAATATGACATAAAAGCTATTAGATGGTGGTTGACGGTAACATCACAAACTCATTAAAATTTTAACTAAATCAAGCAACAACTCAACAAATAGCCCGATATTTGAACTCATTTTGGGGCGTATATAGTAGACAGTATAGTCCATAATTTCTAAAGACAACCCAAAACAGCCCAAAAATTACCCAATTGGGATATCTCCAAAACGAAACGGATTTGGGAAAAATAAGTAGCGTAGAACTTAAAACGCGGTTTGATGAACTATAAAAGGTTTCATCAGTTTCACAAAAAACCACTTCTTTTTCATTAACCTTGCAATTCTTAAACCCTTAAACCCTACTTCCTTTTCATTAACCTGCAATTCTTAAACCCTTAAACCCTACTTCCTTTGTACCAGAGAGGATGCTGATCAGTACTACTACTTCTTCTTCAAATGTCACTGATCTTGACCGTGCTTCATGGCTAAGGATGAGGTATTCCAATGTTATTCTTAAAGCCCAACAATACATGGAACAACAAGCGAATGAGAAAAACAGAGAGGTTGCTCGTACTGAATTGGAAGCAGAGATGAAGAAGAAACAATGGACGAAGGAGAAAGAAAAAGAGGTTTCTCGTATTGATTTGGAAGCCGATGTGACAAAGAAACAACAGACCAGGAAGAGAGAAAGGAAAGTTGCTCGTAATGAATTGAAAGCCGAGGTCACAAAGAAACAGCGATGTCAAGTCCCTGATCTCAACCGCGCTTCATGTCCTAAGACGAGGTATTCTTCCGATATTACTCTCAAAGCCCAACAACAAAAGCCCGAAGCCGAGTCGATGAAGAACCCACAAAGGAGGGAGCAAGAAAGAGAAATTGGACGTCATATTAAATTGGAAGCCGAGGTGACGAAGAAACAACGGGCGAGGAAGGAGGAAAGAGAAGCTGCTCGCGTTAAACTGTCGAAGATGGCAAAGACCGTGGATCTTGAAGACAATTCGGTGAGTGTTAAGAAGCTTGAAATGCTCGCTGGGTGTTCTTTAGGCTTTGTTATTGATCGAAGGGAAGATGGGGAGGCGTCAAAAGTGACAATGGGAGGCTTTCAAGGCATTCGCTTTTGGAATCCACTCGAGAGAATCGGGTTGCGTCTGAAAGATTAGCTTCAATTTTCCTGTCCATATATTCTAATTTTAGTGTTCCACGTGATGAATTAAAGAACTGTACAATACTGGCGTTTGAAGTCAATTGAAATATTATATTACAGATTCTTATTCAATTTTACTCCGCTCTTAATTGTTTGATTATAATGATTTTGCTTCAGTAATATTAGTCATGAAGTAATTTTCCCATGTAGTTTTCTTTTTTATGTTTCTTTGTTTCAATCAGTATGCAGGTAATTAATATCTCAGCTTGTATTTACATTATATTGATTAGAATGATCATTCTGTGAAAGACATCTATCTATTACTTTGATTTCAGTGGTCTGTGTGTATAAGACATTTATGCATTTAGAAAAATTAGGGACTAAGCTAGAGGAAGACAAAAAGAAACGTGAAAATCTTCGAGTGCACTGAGATTTGGCAGCATCCTCTTACAAAAATTCAATTTTTTTGAAAAACTTTGATTTCTTGAAGAATGCCAGTTCACCTATTTTCTTCACATGTAAGTTTAGTTTTAATGTTCTTTTATTCTGCGTATTAACATTGAATTCTTGCAATTTTTGTGGAGGTATAAGACTCATTATATCCCGTTAATTTGTGTGTGTGTACATATATATATATATATATATATTTGTTTAATTCCTTTGCTAAGGGAAGAAATAATCAAGGGCATAATAAGCTTTACCTGTCAAAATAATCAACCAAATTTAAGAGAATGCCTTAAGCGAAAAATAATAAAATTAAAATAAAATTCAAGAGAATGCGAATGGTTTTACTAAATGCATCAAGCAAGGACAAAGCATATAGCTTTGCAATGTTCTCCCAAGCTACGATAACAAGATTTGAGTCATGCTTCATGTTTTGAAAACAAACTTCAACATTTTTCTTATCAAGTACTGCTCAAGTGTTATTTCCAAATCATATTACAACAGAATCTATTACAACAATCAGGGGCAAAAAGTACTACCCTAAGGTCAAATGCTGATATATTAGTTGCCAGCATCAATCGTTCGGGCAAAGGGCGATGTCGCTGTTGGGGAGGACAGATGGGGAAATGTCGCCTTATAGCTCATCCTGTCGAAACATAAAAAGGAGTTGTTATATTAGACACTCCATAGTCATATTGATTCAACAGTTTCTGAAGTCTGTTGAATGCATCTAAATGAGAATTTAAAAGAAGAGAGACTCGTATTAAATTTTCAAATCCAAAAACAAGGTAAAAGGATGGGATGCTAATTATAATTTCCCAAAGATCTCAGCCTGTGAAGAGATGATATGATTCATTTGGGACTAACTGAGACAAAATAGGTAACGGTAAGGCTCAGAATTATGAAGACTATTATATGATGATTACAGAAAAGTTTGAAGTCTCCATTCGCTAAGGACACAAAATAGAATGTGGTGGTATACTTGAGATATGAATAATGACACTGATTGGAACTTACAAGAAAGAAGAGAAAATTTTTCTTATTTTAAATTAAAAATCAATCAAAGCAAAGAAACATATTTGCTAGTTATTGCATTTCTCAGCATTATAATTAAGAAAAATTTTGCATGTAAATGAATATGATGCTTACATGATAATCATCCAAGTAATCACGGGGATCATGCTGCAAAACAAATAATTTGATTTAGAAACTGCATTTTGGACATGTACGAAAGGACTACAAACTACAGAAGACCGTGCACCAATATTATAAAAAATTATCAAATGCCCATATTAAATAATGTATCCAGTATGTTGGCATCACGTCTTCCATTTGAAACTACATTATGGAAGTAAAATAAGAAAATTTATGCAGCATGCAAACAAGCGAAAAGTTTTAGATTGAAACCAATAGTGAGGGAATAAGTTAATTTAGCAAGCATTGAAGAATTTGGAGAGAGAGGGAGAGAGAGAAGAAAACACATGCTTGACATTATAAGGAAGGTACTCCCAATAAGATATCTCATCTAAATATGGAATCAAATAGATGAAGTAAATGGCAGTTTATAAAATATAACAAGAAGAAGATGAGGAGGAGGAGGAGGAAGAGGAGCATGTAAGATACAAACCCTTCGATATTTGTCTCTGTACCGATCCTTGTATCTTCTTCGATCATAACCTCTCTCTTTTCTCCTCCTTTCACCTTCCTCTCTTGCTCTTTGAGCTTCCTGCACATTCAAGGTGCTCAAATGACTTAGAATCAACAAAATCAGAGTCCACATCTGAATGATGGAATATTTAGATCAGTGCTGTCAAGTAAGCATAATAACCTCCTCCTCTCGCGCTTTTCTCACTTTCTCTGCTTCCTCAAAAGCCTCTTTTTCAATCTGAAATATAGGGAAAAGGAAAAAATGCAGATTAGGAATGACTGATTAGTCATAGTCAAATTCGGACGAACTGTTTAACAATTGTCCACTACAAAAGGCCAGAGAGTAGGACACACCTCCCTGTTGGCAAACACTTCTTCTACCACTTTTTTTGCATACTCTGGTTCATCACAGATCAAAATATTGTCATAAAGTGAACCAGCCTTAACCTGCAGAACCATGTAACCCAAATCTCTCATCAGAAGGAAAAAAATCAAAGTTAATCCTGCAACATAAAGATTAAGACACTCCAAAATTAGCATATGTATACTCTGCCAACAGTCCTACCTGCCAAACTTCAATGCCAACATACTTAATTGGCTTAAACACATAAAGATCAGGATCATCTTCAAACTCTGCGAAAGGAAGAAAAATGCCTTTAACCTTTTGTTGAAAATTTTTCTTGAGCTGCTAAAATGCCAAAAGTATATAGTAATACCTGGATTATCAATATAAGGAATCTTCCATTTCCCTTTGTAATTAGGGTTCTTGATTCTCTATTGCGTCAGAAAAATTAAATTAATTGATGAGAAATCAAGGCAAGTATTAACCCTTCAAGCTACTCATGAGATTATAAAAGCAAAATTCACACACCTTGGGCTTCCACGGTCCTTTATATGCTGGATTTGGTATTTTTGGTGGCCTCCATATACCATCCTCATCTTCATCCCAATTGTCAGGCTGTAAGTGAAAAGGGAAACATTAAGCCAACTGGTTTTTTTTCACTTGTATATCTTTTATGTATTTAAAGATTATCCAAGGGAAACAAGAACAAACAAAACAGAAGTAAATAAATAAAGGAAGCCTTAGGGATGTAACTAGCACAACAAAGGCCCTGGAGATTGGCTTGTACTCCATAGCCAGGTAGCATTCACATACATGGCTATGTCTATATTATGGTTTCATGAGAAATATACTAACCTCTTTAGCTTTTGGGTCTGGAATCTCTTTTGGTATTGAATCATATCCCTATAAAAACAGATCATCAATAAGCAGGAGTACGTAGTTTATGCATTGCAATTATGAAACAGATAAGAAGTTTCATACCTCAGGTTTGACAGTGTTAGGATCATCAATATACTCTCTATCATCCCAATCTGCTGGCTGCGAGAAATGGTAAGCAATTCAGAGGTTTGTGTTAATATTCCTTGAACTTTAATATTATTGAATCATATAGAAAGTAAACTCAAATACAAGCTAAGGTGGTTGAAAGTAATCAAAATTTTCTAGGAGATTATTGGAAATCATTAGGGTTATTGAGGCTTGTCTTTAATACTAAAATTGGGATTTTACCTAATAGCTTAAGCTTTCAGTTGAACAGTTTATCTAACAACTATAACACAAGAACTTATGTCATTGAATAATCTAAACTTATGTCTATTAGGCTTCAAGCTCAACTTAAAACCTTTTTAGCCTTGACATCTTTGATTTTCCGCGGAGGAAGAATATCCCAATCTGTATACATGCTACCAGAATCCCTTTCTCGATTGTCAATGAGGATGCTATAACTGGCATCAGGCCTAAGAATAAATGTGTAGAAATGAGTCAACTTGTCTGTTTCACATTCCAGCTCCTTCTTGATGGGGTAATTCTGGCCCTGGTAGGAGAGGATTACATGGAGATGTTTCTTTTGAGTGCCACATATATCTGGTCCAAACATTAAACTGCCCACAAATTTTTAAAGTCAACAGAAACTTCAGGAATATGCTGGATCAATAAGAACTCAATCAATTAGGAGATAAAAGAGAAACAAGCCTAGAAATTAAAACGTGGAAAACAAAGAAAAAGGAATCTTTTGGAAACTTATTCTTCATAGTTTCCAAACAGTTAGATATCTTCAAAAGATCTCTTTAGGCTGATATTTAGAAGGAATCAACATTATATTTGCCACATCACAAGAGTTGAAATTGGAGTGTTTCCTTCACCGAACCTTTTCAAAAAATGATTTACAGTTTACACAAAATGAATATACATAATAAAATAATCATGGTAAAATCGTGCACAATGAATTCTAAAATAGATTATAGACTACTAAAATCCTGTGAGAAAGCCCCAATCTTAGTCATAAAAATCCAACAATGCAAACTGAATTATATGTTTCAGCCCACTGAGGCACAAAAACTACTCACTTAAACCTGTGAGCTTTAAATCACTGTTAAAATTGGACAATTATTTAGACGTTTATGGCTGGGTAGTCCACCACTTCCAAAGAAATGAGGTGTAGATCGAATTGAATATGTCTACGAAGAAACAAACCTGTATGGAGTGTCCCCACCAAATTTCTTTTGATTGACATATCCAGAAAGAAGTTTTATGTAACCACCACCACATTCAATGTCCTGCTCAAATCTTATAGAATACTGGAGGACCAATGTTCTATTTTTATTGCTGAATTCCAGTATTTTTGCAGATATGGCATAGTGTCTGGCATCAGTATGAGTTTGGATACCTACAATATCATAATGTCAGTAACGAAATTGTAAAAAGGAGAGAAAGAAGGAAAGGCATAGATAGGGAATCTATCACTGGAGCATCCAATATGATCCGCAACAATCCCAAGGTTCCATGCTATTAGTCTCATGGATGATTTCTACATTTTAACCAGAATGGCTTAAAGACAACTTCCAGAGAATTGTCTTTTCGCTTACTTCTATATTTGTTTAAGTTTTTAACCTTTTTGGACAAAATCATGGCAAACAAGCTTTTAGCTCTTTTATGGTGTTTATACATCAGATCACTATCTAATAAGGACATCCCAGCACATCAGAAAATAGTAAAATGAACACAAATTTAAATGTGCCTTCATACCTATGGCCATGACATTTTAAAGAAACTAACTTGGCAATTTCTGCCCAAGTTTACCTTCTATTTAGCACAGAACCTAAGTCAGACAGCATCTCATTTAAATTTGTTTAGTCTTCTGAAAAGCATCATTTGCAACATATAAATACACTGGCATCAATTAAAATCTGAATACAAGTTCCCTGGACATTGATATAATCCAACAAGCATAACAAACCAGAAGGACGCTAGACGTATGCAACACATGTTATCAATGGATAGAGTAGTGCTTTCCAAGGACAAGAGGTGGCAGTTCGGAACAGACCATAAGAAGGGTGGGAGTACCAGCTGTGAAATATAGAAAATGTGGTGAGCTTTGCAGGAGGTACAGGTTTACACATTGCAGTGATGTGGTAGCAGTAGCAGCAGTTAACATTTAGATGTATGCTTATTTAGAGAGGCAGGCGAGAGACAACTGCAATGGGATGATGTGAAGAGGGACAAGTGCAGGGGTCAGGGCGGTGAAGGTGTTATGATATTATGACAATGGTAGCAGCAACATTGTTACAAACACAGTGACTCTTACCTTGATAAACAATAAATACAACAAATCTCTCTAATAGCAACTTACAAAATGGTCCTAATCTCCTTGAGGTTACCTAGAATCACTATCATCTTAACTTAATGACCTCAACTCTTCAATTAAATTATACTTACACAAATTGACAGCAAGACACATTAGAAGATCTTAATGAGACTAATAAAGAAAAAAATAATACTAATAATACAACAAAGATAATCAGCTAAGTTCTTATTACCATTCCTTTTCCAATTACAAACAATTAACATTTCTAAGGTTCGAAATTTTACCTTTATCATCAGGATCACCAGGCCACTTTCCAGCTGTGTACTTGAAAGTACCAGCTTTTCCTTCACTCCTTTTCCAATCTGATTTCACCCAACGATCTTGCCATCCATCTTTATCCCGGAGAAAACAAATGTTAGAAAAAATAATAATAAAGTAAATAAAATTTATTCATTAATAAAGCAAAATAATTTTTTTTTTAAAAAGAAAACAAACGCATCCTCGTTTTGATTAATGAAAACGGCGATGGAAAAATTAAATATAACAAAATTAAAGTCAACTTTCCATTGACTTAAAAGTTGACTTAAATTTTCAAAGTTTCTCACTGTTCATTTTCTTTTCTTCCGATCTCCTATCTTCTTTTTTTTTTTCACATTCCAGGCGCAGCAAATAAATAATTAAAATTTAAGAAAGTGCCCGATATATATTTCTCTCATTTTCCTGCAGTTTCCCAGCAACCAAACAGAAAATTGCAACTTAAACAAGAAAAAAAAATTCATTGCATGATATAGTTAGTTCAAGGAAAAGAGTATTAATAAAACTCAATTTCTACTTCAAAATCTTGATTCTTTTTTCATTTTCTCACATTTTCTCGACAACCAAACAGATCTCAAGAAAATAAAAACCCATGTAAAAAAATCAATAACTAATTTAACTGTATGAAGAGTCAATTAAGTTCGAAATAGACTTTTACAGTTAATGACGTCGCAAAAAAAAATCATGAAAAAAAATAATAAACCATAACTAAAATAAGGAATAATAGAAAGGTACAAGCAGCTAAAGCGTGATTTGCCCAATTAAAAAAAAATGAGACGTTACCGTCGAATCTCTCTTCGAAGAAGATCTCAGAAACTGAAATTTGAAAGAGTACGGAAAGTACAAGCAGCTTAATCACGGGGACGAGCTTAGTGTTAAGAAGCTCCGCCATCTTACGCCGATCTCGGGCACTTCTTTGAGAGAACTACTTGTTCGGACTTATTATAGAAACTTGAGATCAACTTTGCCCCTGTATTTTTGTTTAATTACCTTCTGTGCCACTGGCTTATTTTTTATTTCTGACCATTTTTTTTTTGGGTTGTGGAATGTGGGGGGCCGGGTTTCTTTTTAGTGGAGGGGGAAAGAAAATGGGAAAATGGAGAAAGTGGGTACTAAGAAGAAGTGTGAAAATTGACCAATTGTTTAATGAAGGGTAGGGTTCATTATCGGTAATAATTTAAACACTTGATGATGTTCTTTTAGCCAATCAGAAGCGAGCAAGACGTAGCATTGTCCAATTGTTTTCAATTCACTTTCTTCTCTATTTTTTTTTTTTATTATTATTACCATTAATTGATTTCTTCTCTTCATTAAAATATACCTTTTTATTGAAAACACTACAATATACCATTAATTGATCATCGAGAATATTATTTTAACAACTTGTATGCATATTTCATTTAAATTATAAATTTTTTATAAAAATAAAAAAATATTTACATTATTTTAACTTCTGCTTCGAATCTTTTATCTAAATTAAAAATTTGAATAAAATTTATTACTAAAGTAAGGGTTCGAATGCCACGCTACAACTATTTTTAATAAGTTCGTTTTAAAAACTTTAAAGATCACCTTCTAAAATAGATCAATACATAATTAAAATGATGTTATTTTAACAATTACGCATTTTAACAACTTAAGGACGTCTTTATTTGAAAATTATTGTCAAAATATATATAGGGGGGATAATTATTTTAATTGATAAAACTTATTTTGTTTAAAATAAATAGTGTGTGAATAGTTAGATAAGAATTTTGTTTATACTTATATAATAAAATTAAGCAAAATGTGTGTACGTGCATATATATATATATATATAATTTTATTTGAGTGGGTGAAATTACTTTATCATCTAATTACTCTTTAAAAAGTTAACGTTTAATTTTAATTATAAAAAAAAATTATATATTGTAAAGTTGCATATACTAATTAGTATGCGACTTCATCCACTTAATTAGTACTACATATATATATATTTTAAAAAATAAAAGAAATTATAACTCTAGTGATCTTCATGATATTGTCTATAACATTTACAATTCTAACTTAAAAAATGCAGAGAAAGAGATGAAAAGAAAAAAAAAAATCCCTTTATGCAATAATCGAACGAAAAGAGAAGCTAAAAGGGAGGTATCTATCTTTTTTTTCAAAAAAGAAAAAACAATCTTTTGGCCTTTGAGAGTGTGACGATTGAAAGGGGAAAAAAGTTAATAAAGAAAAAATAATAAAAATAAAATGCTAGAATAATCATTTTGTGCATCAAATCTCTGATGATTTGTTCATTTCTAGAAAGTTCTTTTAACAATTTTAGAGTACTTAAGTTTGCTTTCATTATTACATAATCTAAAATATTATTTATTAAATTCGAGTATATTATTCAATTAGTGGATGTAATTAAAGACCGTTTTAGAGTACTTAAGTTTGCTTTCATAATTACATAACTTAAAATATTATTTATTAAATTTGACTATATTATTCAATTAATAGATATAATTAAAGGGGTAAAACTTAAAATATTATTTATAAAATTCAAGTATATTATTCAATTAGTGAATGTAATTAAAGGGGTAGATCTGTAACATTATATTTTTAACACAATATATTATATCATTTTTAGAGCGTTATATCAATGTACATCCAATTGTTTAGATTAAATCATTCCTCTTATTTTTATAATTTAAATATTTATATATAAGAAAATTTTAATAATTTATTTTAATTCATATATATATATTATCACATCCCATCCACTCACCCACGTAAACGAAAATTTAAATAATTTTATTTTTAAAAATTTAAATCCTTAAAATTTGTACTTCCACGTCAACATCTAAATTATTGCATATAAATTTAAGATTCTAAATTATTATTATAATTTAAGTACTTCAAACAAATTTTTATTTAAAAAATTAAAAGACATCAACACGTGATATATATATAAAGATATTTGTTGCATACATATACATAAAAAATTTAGTGAACACTTTAAATAAGTATTACTACTAAATGAAAATAAATAAATAACAATATTTATATAATTCTCACATGTTTGCTCATTATAATTTATTGGTAGAGGTGTGAATCATGTCTAATCTAATTCTAAAAGTTTAGACACATTCACTCACATTTCATATTTAATTCATGCCATATTGTGTCAATTTAAATTTCATATTTCTAAAAAAAAATTATATTTATTAAAATTGTTAAAATTTTATAACCATTATAAAAAGTATTTGTGAGTTATTATATTTTTAAATTTTTTTAAAAAAATTATTTATTTATTTACAACTTTTTTATATATTACCTCATTTTATTAAACTTTGGTGCCTAAGTCAAAGTCCTTAAGTTCATCTTTCGTTTCAAGTCTTATTTTATATTTCAACAACACATTTATTACGTTCTAAGAAATTGCATTGCATTTTCATTTTACCAATGGCCATTGTTGTAATTTGAGGAAGGAGGAGGGTTATTATGATTGAAGACTTGTGGGTTGACTTTAGTTTCTTTTTCCATTGAAACTTCAAAGTCCTCCCCCCAAGTCTTAAAGGCAGAACTGGAAAGAAGACTGACCAATTTATATGTATTTTCTCATACTGAAGATTAGGAATAGCAGTTCAGTTTGGATTCGGACAAATTTAGAATCCAGTCCGGCTCGGTTTAGATCTGGTCAGGATCAAAAAATTTGAGTTTTTTTTTTCAAAATTAAATTTGATTTATTTTATCAGCTAGGTCGGCTCTAAAAAATTTATCTCAAAACTCAAAATTTGTCTTTTTTTTTTTAAAGAAGTCATAAATTAATTCCTAAAATGTCTAATTTTTAATATATACATATATAAATTTAATAATTATTTTAAAAAATAAATATTTTAAAATTTTAAATTTAGTCAAAAAAATAAAAATAAAAAAACTCAAGTTTAAACTTGTATCCATCTCAATTTGAAAAAAAAAATTGTGTAAAATTCTGAATTCATGTAAAAATTTTTAATTTTAAATTTGAATAAAAAACAAATTTAAATTCTAATTTTACTATTTTTATTAAAAATAACAACTTTTAATAATATATAAAAAAAATTTATAACAAAAATCTTATCATTTTAGTAAAAAATCTCAAATAAAAATGATAATTAAGCGTAGGCAAGTTAAATATTCAATTCAACCATTAATGAAAATTAAGTCTAAATTAATTTCAATTCTTTTTTTAATAACTCGAATATAATATATAATATAATATTTTTATTTTTAAAATTATTTTTTAAAATATAAATATTAAAACTTTTAAATCCTGATTTTAAATTTGAAAAGAATGAAAATTTTAATATTAATATCAAAACTAAAATTTGAAGGTCCGGCTTGAATTGACCGTACCAAGTCGTGGTCCATTGTCAAGCCTAATCTCAATACTTACACAGCATAGTTATATTAAAAAATATTTTTTTTAATTTTAATTAAAAAATTAAAACTTAAATTTAATCCAAATGTTTATGAGAATTGTGTCTAATTTGTTTTTTTTTAAAAATTTATTCAGCTCGATCAGGATTTATATTTTTTAATTATTTTTCAAATATAAATATCAAGCCTTTAAATCCTAACTTTAATTTAAAAAAATAAATTTAGTATTAAATTTTGAAAATTGAAAACCGGGCTTGAATTGATCAAACCAAGTCGCAACCCATTGTTAAGCCTAATCTCAATAATTTTTTTTTCCCCCTTTCTTTTGAATCGTACGGAGGAAACTTTTATCGAGAAGGGAAATCACGACTTATAGCTTTGAATATAAAGATGGGTAAGGAATCCTTCCATACAGAATCTGCACAATTCAAAAAATGCAAATTTAGCTAAATAATGAGCCACAAAAATTGGCTCCATGTCCAACAAATTTCTCATGAATATTAAGAGTGGGTAAAAAAAATTATTAACTGAAAAATCGAATAAAATCAACTAGTTTGATTCGATTCAGTTTGATTTTTTTACCCACAAAATTTCGATTCTATTATATTTTTTAAAAAATTAACCAGTTTAATTCAATTCTAATTCGATTTTCTCAAAAAAATAACTATACTAAAACTAAATTTTTTTAATAAAAATTAATTATATTATCACGTAGCACTAAACAATTGAGGTTTTGAAAATACAAATATATATTTATCCACACATAATTTTACTCTCTTATTATTATAATAAAAATTAAAAAAATTATAATTATAATTTCATTAAATATGAAATTTTTATTTTATGGATATTATTAAAAATTAGTATATTATTAATAAATAAAAATTTAAAATTTTTCTCAAATTAAGTAATTTGTAATTATGCTAATATAAAATAGACCAAAAAAATTAAGTAAAAAAATAATATACTAAATTATTTAAACAAATAAATTAAAAAAAACCTACAATCTAAAATAAAAAATAAAAAAAACTCAAAAAATAGCTTGAATTTTTAAAGACTTATACAATATACAAAAATAAATTTAGTAATTTATGTAATATATAATAAATTTTTTTTATTATATAATATATAACGTGTAATAAAAAAATGAATTAAAATAATCTATTAAATTAATTGGACAAAAGAATTTAAAAAAAAAAAATTTAAATAGCCAAAATATCCACACAAAAAAATCGATTTTTTTATTTTACTTTTTAAAAAACCAAATCTTACTCACCTTTAATGAATATGCCTCAATGATAATTCAGAATAATTTCCAATGAGAATAGACCTTTCAACATATTGAAATAAATTAGATTGTAAGAATATTACTACAATCAATTTCCACCTTCAGAGACTGAAAAAGAATGATATGATTAAGCAAACGAAGTCCTTCAAGGACAGAAAGTGGAGGTTTACCAAATCTTCGACTGAGGAGGAATAAAAAGAGACAGAATAAAATAATTGTTGTTGTAGTTCTTGAAATTCACATAGAAGAATCCGAGAACTTTAACTGCCGGTGTAGAAATTTTGTCATGAATCCATGAATCACATTCTTTTTTCCAACTAACTCCAAATAAGAATGCAGAAAAATTCCGTGTCTTCTTTAAATGGATTAGAATAGGCTGAAAGTAATATAACCCCAAAATCTTTAACAATTGAATCAGAAAACTAGATGGTTAATAAAGGGGCTTAGTAACCATACCTCCTCAATGGAATAACAATAAAAAAAAAATTAGTATGACTGAAAGATTCCATGCATCTTCACATCAACAGCAGAAGAATAAAGGGATTTCAATATCATGTTGTTGAAGATTCACCAAATGAGGGAATAATACCTAAAAAGTTCATCCGGATGAAAATTTTAATCTTAGGAGAAACTAAGAGATGCCAGAGGAAATTGCACCAAGTCTTTTACAAAATGGTACTTCAGTTGTAACAAAATAACTGGATTTAACAACCATTAAACATGAAGTGCCATGAAGGAGAATCTGGGATACCCTGCATGTCAATGGGAAGAAAAATTTGAGATAATAAGTGAAAGTTCCAAGCACCATGAGCATCCATTAAATTAGTAACTTTCAATAAATCATGTCCTATGCAAGGAGAAATCAACTTAAAGGAAAACGGACGGGGGGATTCAAGTATCAGAAGATACTGAGATGCTCTGGCCATCCCCCACCCCACATTTCAATGAACTCCTTTTGTTTAAAAGGCTCCTACCCTAAATCAGACTACACCATAAATAAGAGTTTGACGATTTTGAAACTAGCATTAAGAATTAAGAAAAGAACAAAAGGGAAAGTATTTTCCATTTAGAATACGCGCAGCTAGAAAATTAAGAGTGATTAAGAGACACCAGAACTGTTTTGCAGAAAGGGGGCTTTATTAAATAAATTCAAATTCTTAAATCCCAAACCATTTCAGCACAGTGGTGCTATTTATTGCTGAAACCTAATTTCTTCAACATAAAAATTAAAAAATTTCATTTTGTACGATCATTTACTTTAAACATATCTAATTTGAGAGCCAAAACAAAAAAACCTCTTTTACTATAAGTATAGTGGTTTAGTGAATATAATAATTTGATTCAAAAGTTAATGGGTCGAAATTCATGAATATTACAGTGGAATCGCACCGTAGGGATGAGTGCCATCATTGAGAATTTTAAGACAAAATTCAGTAACATCCGTACCAGTGATATCCCAGAGTTGCTGGGAGAAAATAACATGAAACCCGACCTCATAACTGGAGCTTTATAGGGGGCCATAAAAAAAAAAAGGTTTGGTATAAATCTCATAACTGGTGAAAGGAGAATCCAGAAATTCCTGCATAGCTGAAGCAATCCTTAGTTGAAGATCATCCAACACCTGAAACGAATAAGAATTAGAATTGCAAGAGGAAAACAATTTTGAGAAATATTAAATCATGATATGATATGGTAATAATAAATTTATAGATGTTGAAAAATTAGTAATTTAATAATTTTAATTAAATAAGAATTAAGATAAATATTAAAATGGAGAGTTATGAAAAGTTTAGAACGTATGAGATAAGTATGGAGAAATTTAGGACATGTAGAACACAAAAAAAAAAAGTGAAACGGGACTCAAAGACACGAAAGAACCGAAGAAAACACGCTGGAAGGCCACCAGGACTGAGAGCCGTGGCGCTAGATGCGACAGGAAGTCGGTTTTTGATCTGAATTTTGAGTTTTGAGAAGTTTTAAAAAGTTTTAAACTTCCAAATCAAGTGAACTCTTACTTCAACAAGGAATAAGGTTAATAGGCACGAAATACAATCTATATAAATACTTGTACACTCTTTAGTTGAGATTAAGTATTAAAAATGACTCTAAGAGAGGGGAAGAACTGGATAAACACTAAGTGCTTGTGTGCGATAGGATAAAACTGTCGTTTAGGTGATCATTGCTCATGATAAAGCGTGAATTCACTAAATATTAGGTCATTTTGAGTGTTCTTCAATTTGAGTGTTTTTTATAAAATCTCTAAAGAGTTAATAAGAAATGATAGAATCCTTGAATCCACCGTAAACGTAGGTAATTAGTCGAATTATATAAGATTGTATTGTGCTATTTATATTCTGCTTCGAATTCTTACTATTTTACTTGATTAATGGATTATTCCATTACACAAAGAAATTAGAATATTAAGTTAAATTTAAAATTTTTCGCTTTAACATAATTTCAAAAGAAAGAAAAACATTTCCTTCTTCAACATATACAATATGATAATCATGTTTCTTCAACATATACAATATGATAATCATGTTGTATCATTGTGTCTTTTATTTATTTAAAAAAGTGTTGATTAAACTTACTAAAATATCCCTATATTGGGATAAATTTCATTATTATAAAATTATTGTTAAAAATAAGCAGCCTGAAATGTACGCCCAACCCAAACCAATCACGGTATTTTACTAGTCGCTCGTTAGTATTGTGCCACTACTTACTAGAAAATATTGTTTACTCTTTTATATAAATTTAAAATTCACCTATTTTTCATCTGACATAAAATATAACATTCTTACCTATTTAAATTTCATATGATATAAAATACGATATTTTTATTTAATTAATCAAATACATGACACTCTGTTACGTCTGACTCATCTCTAAATCATTATAATTCATATTACTCACTCTACTAACCTTGAAGACCAATGTCTCATATGAAATATCCCTTATTTCTATTGAAACTCAACAAAAAAAAATTTAAAGACATGCATGTGAATAAAAACTCAAACTTGTAATTAATTCCAAAAATAAAAATTAATCTATCAAGCAACACTACTTGTCGACTTATATAAATTTCAACCCACTTGACCCCTAAAAGAGTTTAATACCAATTGCATCATACCAATCCAGCACGACGCCGTGTCATGCTATACCTGCAGCTGCTCTACCCATGTCATACCTCTCCAAGTGAAAGAGCTTATTGCATTCAATAGGAAGACATTGTTTGATAACTCTTTTTTCACTTTTGCAATAACTCTTTCATATGTTTGATAAAAATCTTGCACATTACGAACAAATAATTAGATGTTTCATTTTAATTTCACAAAACAATAAGAAGGAGGTCCTAAGATTTCAACTATAATTGACAGCTGGTATTTTGGCTAGAAATTACATTTCATGCCAACAAAAATGTTGCTTGCAACCAAAAGTCCTACATTATTATTATTTTATTATTAAAATGAAACATCATATGGGCAATGAAAGATTAAACCATTACAATTTCCTTCTTCTCCTCCTCCGCCTCACCACCCCCAACCCCCCAAAAACAAAAAAAAAAAACACTTCGGAGTTCAAATGGAGCAGGAAACCAAAGTGCATTGAAAATTTGCTTGTGTTTAAGAAACAAAATAAGGTACCGAGGGACACGGGAATTATACTGCTGCAGCTAATTCAAAACATAGTAAGAGTAAAAATGGAATCATAGGGATTAATTTCCCCTACTTAGCCTGAGGATGCGAAGAGATGAAATCAACAGCCATATTGATAGTATTAATCTTGTCTGCTTCATTGTCGGGGATCTCAAATCCAAATTCTTCTTCAAGTGCCATCACGACCTCCACAGTGTCCAAACTATCGAGCCCAAGATCATTCTGGAAATGGGCATTTGGCGTAACCTGCAAAAGAGAGAAACTCGTATCCATTATGATTTATCGCGCACGTGGAAACTAGAGTTTGTTGGACCTTAAAAGGGAGTATATGAAGTGCAATATAATTTTATAACCCCATAGTACAAACCACAAGCTCGAGAACTGAATAAAACAAATGAAAAAACAAAAAGAGAATATTAAACCTTGAGACCTTTTTTTTAAGTGAACCTTAAGACCTTTTGAGAAGCATACTTTTCCATTATCACTATAGACGGCCGTGATGGAGGCATATTCTCATTGCAAGATCAAGAAGAAGATAAATACAAAATGATTCCACAAAGCCATAATTTCCAGGTGATTAAAAGACAAAAAATGGTGTCCACTTCACTCCAGACAATGAGACAGGACAGATGCATCACATATTGAAATGCTGCATGCCCCAAGCATGGACTACTGAAGACTACATGCACCATAACCATATTCAGTGTAGAAGCATATAAAGGAAAATATGAATGCACGAACTTCAAAACTGATTGCACATTTACCTAAGACTAAGTTTCCAGGCATTTATATCATGACTGACTACAAAACACATAAGTGAATTCAGGACATAATGGATTCCAAACATTCTTTGGATTTATAAAATCCCGCCTGAAAAGCACCACCTAAATTGGAATTCAGTCAGCATTACCATGGAGGGACCAAATAATGCTATGCCAACATATGAAAGGAAAGGGCATTTCTGCAAATAACCTGCGCACATTATCACATTATTGGATATCCAAAAAGCACGCATTGTGATGCAAACAACAAGAAGTTCAAGGAAAAGCAATTTAAGTACAAAGAAATTCTCATCATCTAAATTATGTTTGAGGATTACTTGAAGAACCTGCATAGCTTGCTCACTAGTGGCATTTGAGGGTTTCACTAAGCAAACAAGTCAAAAATTTGCTAAAATAATTACCAGTACTTTCATGCTTTCTAATTTTTACATAGATGCTTTTACCATAAATGCACATTAGACTACTAAAAGTTATCAAGACTAGTCCTCAAATAGTTGTAAAGTAATTATTGAATTTTCCCATACTTGTTGATAATGTGTAAACTTAAGATAATAAAACGAAATAATTGAAAGGTGAGTTCAGCTTATCGATCCTTATGCTGCAACATCAATAGACAAGACAGAGTAGGGAACTACTAGAGGGCATGAACCCCAAACTTGACTTCACATTTGTTCCAAAGCAGGAGATTGTACTAAGTTACAAGCCTTCTATTAGCTGGCCTCACAGATATGGTCCTTTCTTCTATTATCTATCCACTATAAACAGCAAATGGAGTAAATTCGCTAAATGTTTTTGAAGACAACAATAATTTTGCCTACAAAGCTCTTAGACACAAAATATATAATGAATTTCGCCCTTTAAATCTTTCAAACCGCATATTCATTTATCATCTAGCCAAGCAATTTCATAACCCGAGTTCTCACTTTAAAGTTTATGTTTAAGTATCCTCTATTGTTTTTATTTCTTCTATTTCCTTGTATCTATTCCTTTTTATTCTTTTGCGAATCCTATTATCTGTAAAAGACAATAAGAACCTCCTTAGGCAAATGTTTGCAAGAATAAGAGATAGTAAAAATCTTTGCTTAAATTATTATTTGAAGAAGAATAAAAGGTAGTACTAGTGAATTAAGAGCCTAAATTGATAACAGATTACAAGAAAAGATCTTCAGTTACTCCAAAAACAATTTGTCTGGTCAACATAAAGATTGAAAGTGTGCTTTAGCCTGATTTGTTATGATACATAAAAATAAAAGTGAAACCAGTTAGCTTGTTTCTTTATGTCCCACCTCATGATAAACAAAAATTAATGTCATGTCAATCTTTAAAAAAAAAAATTACTCTTCTACAGTGGGAACATTGATGTCCTACTATCCTATTCTAAAATCATATAGCTTCAGCATTACCATGGCCATAATATCCATTTACAAGTCAACTTATCTAACCAAATATGTAAAATCATCTCTGTCACATTTTTTTCTCCTCATTCATTCCTTTTGACTTCCAATCTGTGATCTTTAATTAAGTAGCATATCTTCCAAGAAATAAAACCAGTTACATTACAGAACCAACATGCACATCACAGGAGAAAATCTTGGCTACTCCTGGTGTATTACTCCCTTTCCGTTAGATTATTGCAATGTGTGTCTCTCAACCAATCATAAAAAGTCAATGCACACATGATATGAATCTAGGGGTGGGCAGTTTCGGGAATTCCCGAACCATACCCGAACCCGATCGGGATGCCGAAAAGTGTCCCATTTTAGGACAATTCCCAACCCGACGGGCGGGGAATTCCCAACTTTTTTTTTTTTTGCATTGAAATGATGTTGTTTTGATTCAGGTTTGGTCAGATTGGATAGGGTTGGGAATTCTCAAATTAAATTTTAAAAAAATGAAAAAAAATTCAAATTCAATTTGGATTTAATTTACGTTAAATGTTTTTATTCCAAATTCAATTTGAATTTAAATTACGTGAAATATTATAATTTGATTAATTTTAAAATCGATTCGTTTCAAATCCAATTACGTTAAATGTTGTAATTATAAATCCAATTTTGAGTTGAAATACGTTAATTATTATCATTTGAAATATTGTTTTGATTTCAATTACATTAAATATTATGGATTTGAATTATGTTAAATGCTATTATTTGAAATTCAATTACGTTAAATGTTATAATTTGATTAATTTTTAAATCGATTCGTTCTAAATCCAATTACGTTAAATGTTGTTAATTATAAATCTAATTTTGAGTTGAAATACGTTAAATATTATAATTTGAAATATATTTTCGATTTCAATTACATTAAATATTATAGATTTCAAGTTCAATTACGTTAAATATTATAATTTTAAATTCTATTTCGATTTTAATTACATTAAATATTATAATTTCAAATCTTTTTTCGCTTTCAATTATCTTAAATGTTATTATTTCGAATTTAAATTTAAATTCAGTTATGTTTAATGTTATCATTCTAAATCCAACTTTGAATTTAATTGATATTTTTAAAAAAATTTAATTTAAAAAAAAGTATGGGTCGGGAAATTCCCGACCAGACCCGTTCGGGACAGAAAATTCTGTCCTGAATGTGTCCCGAACCCATTCTCATTCCTGTCCAAACCGGAAATTTCAGGATGGGTCAGGTCAGGACGGGACGGGTCGGGTTCGAGAATAATGCCCACTCCTATATGAATCTAAAGGAGGGTAAGAAATACACAGTGTAGCATCTGAGACTCTCCCTCAAAGTACATAAAAAGTGTTCCATGTATCAATTTATGCACAAACAAATACCACATATACCAAATAGATACATGTGAGAATGTATATCCTTACACAGAAATTAAAAAAGGCATGTCTACTTGTGCACATAACCACACATACATCAAAAATAGATAATTTAGTATCTAACTGTATAAAGGCAGGCACTAGTTTATGAATAGGGGACGTTGCGCGCTACAGGACTGATAAACTAAAAAATTTGTTCCTTTCGAATTTTGATATAATCAACATTTGGATTTGGTTGTGAATTCCAATGTAGCAGATAAAGGCATATTGTGTATGCATAAATGTATTAACACATCTGTAAATATACACACTGCATGCATGTACACGAGGGCGCATATACAACCACGCATACACTCACACACATATCTGCAGTTGGAGGAAAGAGATCTTTACAAATGTTACCTTGTATTCCAATAGAGACATAAGAAATCACCACTTCAAAAGACATTAGAAAGTCCAATATATTAACCAAGTAGTATAAACTGGTATTGCCATATCATGTTTGAACCAAAAAAATTTTCAACGGAAAGAATTTCAAAAAATTCATCATATTTTAGGTGCAGTGAGACTTTGAACAATGAATCAACTGGTAGGAAAATCTTATTTTGCTTATGCATAAAAAAAATTTTCCATAAAAATATACTAATTTAGTAGAAATTTCTGTCCCACATAATTTTTTGGTTAAAAACTTACCCTTTTAAATGTAACCAAAAACACAAGTCTCAGGAGCTCTTCCTTATTTTTTTGGGTTTTATTTTTCTTTTAACACCAGTGACATGATAAAAGCTTCAAAATAGCATCTATCTTGAAAAATCATTACTTTGTCACCAATATTAAGAAAATTTTGCAATGTGCTTCATTTATATCTCCTAGCAACTTTAAAAAAAAAACAATTCAATTTAGGATCCTGGTATAGAGGTGTTGTGGAGTGGAAGCACTAGCTGGGAGATAAAGTAAGTGGATGTTTGGTAAACCCAAAGCTGTGAAGTGGAAGAAGTATTAGCTATTGTGTTTCCAAAGTTAAGCAGATGCACTTCTATACTAAACAGACACTTAGCAATTCATAATTTCACTAACCAAACAAATGTTAAGTCTTATCTTTGAACAGCAACTACACTTTAGAATTATCAATCATGCAACCCGCTACTTCCTTTCAATAACATCGCAATCCACTACCTACGAATTTCACATTCATTCCCATTTCACATAAATTATTGGAAATCTTGGGACTATATTAAATCCAAATTCTAGAATAAATCAGCTACCCGTACAACAATCCAATAAAGTACTATTACGTATACATTTCTTTTGGAAAAACTGCCAAACAAACTGGTAGTCACAACAAATGAATATGCACATGGCATTAAACTCCATATTATATATATATAACAAAAATTTACCTAGAAAGCATTAAACTCCACAAACTTTTTTAAAAAGTAAACATACACAAACAAATCATGGAATTAGTAATAATTCACAGTGGAAAGCATCAATATCGAAGCTTAAAATGCAATTAATAGGTGCTAAATGTGAAGATATTTTAATCTTTGAAAGCAAAAGAGTTTAAAAAGTGTAAGAATAATAATAATGATATACCTTCGAAGGATCAACTTTCTGGAAGTCTTTGACGACACGAATGACGCGATCGGTGACTTCGGATTTGTCGAGGAAGGTGCCTCTCACCTCCTCCGAGGAGAAACGGCGGCATATTGCGTTGAACGCGAGGGCAAATGGCTGTTGGCTATGGCTAGGGTTTTGTGGTACGGAGCTTACGTTCACCCGGAGGTACTTGAGCAACGGGCCTCTCGCCGCCATTTAGATTAAGAAGCTTCTTCTGCTCTTCTTCGGGGGATGGATTTTGTTGAAAAGCTGCTGCGTATGAAAGAGCTGATAATTGATAAATATCGACTCACTGTGCAGCGGGGAAAATGTTCCGGTTTAGCCGGTTCGAAACGGTGTCGTATTAGAGGACTGTGCTTTTTTAGTTACCTTAAAAGATCACATTGGTATTGTTTTCAGGCAAATGTTTTTAAAAAGTATTTCGGAAAAATACAAATGACATTTTCAAGATAGATTATACTGAAAAAGTTTTAATGATATTGATAGATTATTTGTATCTATCATATTTGTTTTTTATTTGATCCAATGATTTAAATTTTTTTTGGTATTATATTGAGACTTTAATTTAAGTATCAGAAAACGATCTTAATAATATTTTTAAAATAAAAAATAGATAAAACCACCTTCAAGAAGTTTTAAGTTAAATCCTAATCCTGCTATTGAAAGTTTTATAAATATTACAGATTTTGGTGATTGTGATTTGAGATCATTTAAGGTAGTTTTAATATAGGAGTTTAAAGATAACAAAATATCTTTTTATTTATTTATATTCTGGTGGCCGAAGCTGCAACTATTCTTTAAATACTTCAAATTATAAATTATTGATAGTTACATATTCATTAGATAAAATTATTTTTGATATTAAGATTTTATGAATATATAAATTTAATATTTAAAATAAATAAAAATTATAAGTAATAAAAGTATATTTTAAAATTACGCTATGTTTTTCTTTTATCAAAGAATTTTTAATCAAGTCTTTTATTTTATAGTAAGAAAAAGAATGGACTTCTAACCTTTTTTTTTTAAGAAAAAATGTATATTTTGTATTTTTTACGTATTTGTATGTCTTTCTTTCTAAACTAACTCCTCTTTTTTAAAATAATAATTTAATTATAATATTTATTAATTAAATTATTATTTCTTAAAAATAGACCTAATTAATGTAAACTATTTAGAGTCCTACTCTTTGTGGTTAATATATAATATTCAACAATTGAATATTATTATATTTTCAAAATGAATGGACTTTTAATCTTTTATAAAAGAAAAACATATAATTAAAATAATTTTTTTGTTAATTTTAAAAATTATCCTTAAAATTTTATTTATTTAATTTATTAAATTAAATATTTAATTATATCTAGATAAGATATTATCAATATTAATTAATTTTATCCAAATATAAAATATATGTATTTTAAAAATTATTTTCTGGATACAAACAATATGTGTAATAACACAATTTATTTTTAATTATTCACGGTAATAACTAAAAAGATGGTGTTAGGGACTCATGGTCTTATAATTTTAAGCTCTAATAAATTTTAAATAATTAATTAATTAATTCAATTTATTAATTCTAGTATTATTTCACTAAAAATATGAAATTGCACTCTTAAAATTGTAGATATAATTTACTCAGAAAACTTAGAGCAGTTCACTGATTTAATCATTCTATGCAATTCAACTCTCTATAAATGGTTCATAATTAGAGTTAAATCAATTACAGTTTTACCCTTCTAATTACTTCTTTTTTTTAAGTACCATTAATTCACTGGTAAATAGTTATTTTGTAACATTATTACAAACTAAGCATTTTAACCATTCAGTTTTAGAATTAACCTTTAAGAGAAACTTATTTTTAACTTCCGTTAGGAAGAAATTGAATTCATATCTGTAAATCATATTCATAACCGTTTATCTCACTACGTCACCAAATTATAAGTTTTTAACATGTTTTTTAGAAAAATCGTAACGAGTATTTTAAATGATATAATGACACAAATATGAGTTTATGATCACTCGGGATTAAAGGCTAATCTGCATATGATTATTAGTTGACGTTATTTGAATTCTTAATTAACAACAGTATTTTACATAAGAATTCAAATTACGTCTGGTCCAATCCTATATAATCATATTATATAAAGTGCTTCTACCATAATGTCACTACATTAATGATCATAAAATTACTACATTCTAAATGTTTGTGGCCGCACTAATAGTATTTAATTAAAGATCTTAAACTTTAATTAATTTATTACGAACTTTTTCTATTTATTATCCAAAACTTTACTCCTCTTGTATATAACAATTATCTACTAAAGTCATGGTTATATAAATAAACAATTTTTTTTATATTTATATCATAAAATTATGAATATTTTTCGAATATAAAATTAAAACTTTATTAATTTTATAAAAAGAGTACAAGTACATGCTTTTAGCATACTATCCCTAACAATCTACCACTTGATCTAAAGCAGGTGAGATATGTTTCTTAAACTCATGCCTTCCATATGACTCTCAAATGTCCTAGTCGGTAATATTTTGGTGAACGGGTCTATAAGATTATTTCAGATGCTATCTTCATGACCATGACATCACTTAGCTTTTAAAGGTATTACAGTCAAAATGTAGACCGCGATCTGTAGTGCATAACCCCAAAATGAGGGCATAAGTGAGAGTAGCTCATCATAGACCTAACTATGTTTAACAAGGTTCTGTTTCTCCTCTCTGCAACACCATTTTGCTGAGATGTTCCAGGTGCTGTGAGTTAGGATAAAATCTCATATTTCACTAGGTGATCCTTGAACTCTATGTCAAGGTATTCACCACATCAATCAGATCAAAAAGTCTTAAGTGTTTTACTAAATTGTTTTTCAGCTTCTGCTATATTTTTTTTGAACTTTTCAAAAGTCTTAAATTTTCTTCGTATTAGGTAAATATAATCGTATCTTAAATAATCAATAAATGTGATGAAGTATTTATAACCGCCTCTTGCTTGTACATTTAATGGACCACAAACGTCAGTATGTACAAGCTAAAGTAGTTCTTTGGCTCTTTCACCCTTAGTTGAGAAAGGTCTTTTAGTCATTTTATCCTCTAGACAATATTCACACACAGAAAGAGTGCCAACATTTAACTCTCTTAAAAGATCATCTTTTACTAACTTATTGATCCTATTTAGATTAATATAACCTAACCTAAGATGCCAAAGATACGTGTCATCATTTAGAGAAACTTTTTGCCTTTTAATAGATTTATGATATTCTACTTTAATATTTCAAAATTAAGTAATGAGGGCTCATCGGACCTTAAAACATAAAGCTAATTTTTAAATTTTGTATGACAAATATCTAAATTATTTCTATCAATAATAACTCATTATTATAAAAATATATATTAAAAATTGTTCATACAACTTAGAAACAGAAATCAAATTCTTTCTGATTTCATGAATAAAATAAACATTATTTAAAATTAAAAAATTATTCATAAAATTCAATTGAGTCATTCCCATTGTAAAGCCGAAACGACTGCCCCATTGCCAACCAATATGGTAAAGTCCTATTTAGCGAGCTCCCTAGAAGAACTAAGCATCTGCAAGGAAGCACAAACATGATTAATGGCTCCTGAATCAATTATCCAAAGAGAAAGTTTATATTCCACTAAACAGGCTTCTAAAACCAGTAAACCATATTTACCTTTGTTTTTTTTCCTTCAGCTTGGAGAGATACTTTTTACAGTTCCTCTTCTAATGCCCTTTGACTCCATAATAAAACATTTTTCTTTCTTTGCTTTCGAGCAATTCTTCTTACTCTTATTGTTGTTAAGGCTTTTTTGGCTTTTCCTCCAAAACCTGAACCACCACCATTGTTCTTCCTCTTTTTATTTTGTTTAGAGGAAGACTGCTTAGCTTCAGCAATATTTTCTTCAGACTTTTTGGGCTTATATGACATAGTATCAAATGTTTACAGTTCCTTAAGTAACTAAGTCATACTATATGAAAGTTTGTTCATAACATAATTATTTTAAACTTCGAAAATGTTGGAGTAAGAGACTTCAAATGATGCTAACTTGGGTTTTATCATTTATGGTGGCTTCATAGATCTCTGCCTAATGTATTAGGTTGATCATGTTCAAAACATGCTCACGCATCGAAACTCCTTTCTTCATTTTAGCGTTCATGATGAACACTTGAAATTACACATTTAATAAGAGTTTTACATGATTGTTTTGTATTACTAGTGTATTTAATTTTCTTAACTTAAGTATGTTTACAATATTGTACTTAATTATCTTTTAACTGTTTTGTGGCAGGTTCGGTAATATGGGCATAACTTTCTACTTAAAGATCTAATTGAGGTGATTCTTAATCCTGTGCAGAGCTGACTCAATGGGCTAATATATTGTATTTCACAAAGCATTGGAAATTCGAGTGTTTAGAGGATAAGAAATGGCCTAGAATAGAATTGATCTGCAGTATAGGCCCAGTTTGAATAGTTATCAGTATTTGGCCCATAACTATAGAAATACGTATCTAATACGTATGAGATCACTCAATTTGGAAAGATAAGAGACTTATCTACAACTTTTATGTTTTGAGTGACAGCTAATTCGGATCACATCAATTCCAAATTGGATAATCAAGTGGGTGCCCAAGTGATAATTAATGCAAATTATTTTGCCATCATTCTTGACTTTCATCAACCAAGTGGTTCCCTCCAAATTTGTCTCGATTTATCTATGTTTTTCTATAAATAGGTGGCTTGTTTATGCCTAAAGAATGTAATTAGAAAGTTAGAATTTAGTTCAAAAAACTTGTCCTTTGTATCCATTTCTTTGTAAATTTATTTCTCTTGTTTACTATTAAATCATGTTATTTCTTCTTCCATTTCTTTTCTTTTTCTTTAGTTTTATTATGTCTAAATAATTTTATTTAAGCTAAGGTGAAAGGGTGAAGCTCTTGGCAAGGTAATAAGATATGTTTAATATTTATTCATGAATTTAATGCTTCATTTTTAAGTTATGCAAACTTATATATGATGTATTTATTTTATTTGTAGAATTAATATATTTTCTTCTAAAGTGGTGATTCTTGATTTATTATTGACAAACTTAATACTTGGCACAATAAATTTTTGAAACCATTTACAAGATTTGGTGTATATAACCTTTCTTGTAAAGTGGGAGTCTTGATTTATTGTAGACAAATATAAAGATTAGCATAATAAATACTTGAACCCATTTATAAGATTTGGTGTATAATAATTGAAAGAAATAAATACTAATCAATATATAAATGATGATGAACTTTAATTGCTATATTTTTCGGTTGGAACCTCCTTTGTGTGAGGATTCCAATTGGGTTATAAAAAATAAAAAGTTAAATATATTCTTACTTCTTATGCCAAGAGTGAATCCCCGTAACCTTTGGAATTGGTTAATTGAAATAATATTTGTAAACATCTTATACTGCATTAATTATCTTTAAAGTATTTATAATTTGTAATTTTAATTCTACTTCTCTGTGGATCGACCTCGTTCTCATCGGGTTATTTATTACTTCGACAATCCTGCACTTGGGAATAACTTCTATATTCTGGACGTGTCAAGTTTTTGGCGCCGTTGCTGGGGAGGTAACGTTAATATTTTGTTTTGTTGTTGTTTGTTTGTTTATTTTATTTTCATGGAAGGCTGAGCCTCCTACTCGTTATTTATTATTCGTTTATTTATTTATATATATATTTTTTATTTTCATGGAAGGCCGAGCCTCCTAACGTACTTTACTTTATTTATTATTCGCCTTTTATTTTCGCTTTTTATTTTAATAGAAGGCTAAGCCTGCTACTATTTATTTATTAACTTCTTATTATATAATCTAACATTACTAATCTAACTTCTAATTATTTATCTTTATTTTGCTTTTCGTTTTTCCTATTTTATTTACTTGTGTTTAATATTTGTTTTTCTTTTATTTGTATTATTTATTGTTATTGTATTGTATTTTATTTCTTTTATGAGCGGTTGGTTTCGAGATCCTAATTCTCATCGTTTGATGAAAGGTAATTTCAAAACTTCCTTTAATAGTTTGTTAGATTCTCCTTCATCTTCTCATTCTTTACTAATTAACACTATGAGCGAAAATCAAATTGAGGGACTCATAGACCCAGGGGACAATCAATCTCAACATAATGAGCATAACCGACCTAGGACACTTAGAGACTATATGAACCCTACACGAACCGGAGCACCATCTTGCTTAATTTTTCCTCCGAATGCAACGCATTTTAATTTTAAGCCAGGCATTATCCAACTTTTACCCACTTTTCATGGCTTAGATGCAGAGAACCCTTATCTACATCTAAGAGAATTTGAAGAAGTGTGTAACACGTATAATGATCAAAATTGTAGCATGAATACAATTCGACTTAAACTTTTCCCTTTTTCTTTAAAAGATAAAGCTAAAACATGGCTACAAAACCTTAAGCCAGGATCCATTTCTTTATGGGACGAGATGCAACAACAATTCCTAAAAAAGTTTTTTCCCTCCCATAGAACAAATTCTTTCAAAAGATAAATCACCACTTTTGCCCAAAAACCAGGAGAGACCCTTTACCAATGTTGGGAAAGGTATAAATAATTACTTAATACCTGTCCCCATCATGGTTTTGAAACATGGAGAGTAGTCTCAAATTTCTATGAGGGCTTAACACCCCAAGTTAGGCAAATGGTAGAAATGATGTGTAATGGAACATTTGAGGAAAAAGACCCAGAAGTGGCAATGAACTATCTTGACTTACTAGCAGAAAATGCTCAAAATTGGGACACTGCTGGTACCTGTGAGGCACCTAGCAAAAATCAAACCACTACATCTAGTGGGGGTATTTATCATCTTAAGGAAGATCATGACTTTCAAGCCAAATTAGCATCCCTTGCTAGAAAAGTCGAAACCTTAGAAATGAAAAAGAATGGTCAACTAAAATCTGTTCAAGAAATTGTATGTCACATTTGTGAAACCCATGATCACTCTACCAATGATTGCCCAACTTTGCCTGCATTTAAAGAATGTCTCCATGAACAAGTCAATTTTCTAAACACGTTCAAACGGTCAAACAATAACCCATATTCACAAAACTATAATCCTGGATGGCGAAATCACCCGAATTTTAGTTTGAGGAATGACACTTAAGCACAGGCTTCACAACCACCTTTTCAACCACACCAAAACTTTCAAAATTTTCAAGGTTATGCACCATATGTCCCACCTCCTAGGAAAAATCTTGAAGAAACCTTGCATACATTCATTGAAAAACAAGAGTCTGTTAATTCTCAAAATGCTCAAACATTTGCTGATTTGAAAGATAATCTTGCTAAATTTGCATATGCACTGAACATTCATAAGAAAGGAAAATTTCCTTCTCAACCACGGCCAAACCCCAAAGGACAACATAACTCAAATGCATGTAGTTCAGGAAGCCAACACATCGATCAAGTTAAAGCAGTTATCACTCTTCGGAGTGGTAAAATTGTTGAAAAGGAAATTCCTGAACCTCATGAGAGTGATGAATCAATCTCTAAGGGTAAGGAAAGTGTTGAACCTACATCTAATGAAGAAAACACTAAACCCTTACCTCAACCTCCATTTCCTCATGCATTACGTAATACTAAGAAGATGAATCACAATCCTGAAAATTTTAAAATCTTCAAACAGGTAAAAGTTAATATTCCTTTACTGGATGCTATTAAATAGGTTCCCTCTTATGCAAAATTTTTGAAAGATTTATGCACAGTAAAGAGAAAACTGAATGTGAAAAAGAAAGCATTTTTAGTTGAACAAGTAAGTGCCATTCTTCAGAACAATAATTCTTTGAAATATAAAGACCCTAGTTGTCCTACAATTTCATGTATTATTGGAAGTCATAAAATTGAACAAGCCTTACTTGATCTTGGTGCTAGTGTGAATTTATTACCGTATTCAGTTTATGAGCAGCTTAATCTCGGGGAGTTAAAATCAACATCTGTAACTCTTTTACTTGCCGATAGATCAATAAAAGTACCAAGAGGGACAGTGAAAGATGTTTTAGTTCAAGTTGATAAATTCATATATCCTGTGAATTTTATTGTCTTGGACATAGAACCTGTCAAAGGATGTAATCCGATACCTGTTATTTTAGGTCGTCCATTTTTAGCAACTTCTAACGCTTTGATTAATTGCAGAAATAGAGTAATGAAGCTTTCATTTGGAAACATGACACTTAAACTCAATGTTTTCAATATGTGTAAGCAACCATATGAAGGGGAGGATAAAAGTGAAGAATGCAACATAATTGAAACGATTGTAGAGGATTATATTCAAAAAGGGAGTTCTACCGATCCCTTAGAAATGTGTTTAATAAATTCATTTGAGTCAAATATACAATTAGATCCTAAAATCTCTGATATATGTTCTTTACTTGATTGTGCACAGGTGATTGAAAATAAAGGATGGAAACTAAAGTTTGAAGAATTTGGAGAAAATGAGGATAAACAAAACGAAATTTCAAAGTTAGAGTTAAAACCTTTGCCTGAAGGACTAAAATATGCATTTCTTGAGAGAAACAAACTTACCCAGTGGTAATCTCTTCTACACTCACAAGTGAACAAGAAGGTAAGTTGATTGAATTATTGAAAATGCAAAAAAATGCAATTGGGTGGACTTTAAAAGACATAAATGGTATTAATCCTCTAATTTGCACACATAGAATACACCTAGAGGATAATTCCAAAACTTTCCAACAATCTCAAAGGAGATTAAATCCATATATGAAAGAGGTAGTGAGAGCTGAAGTTCTCAAATTACTTGAAGTAGGAATCATCTATCCTATATTAGATAGTAAGTGGGTAAGTCCTACTCAGGTAGTACCAAAACAATCTGGAATCACGGTCATTGAAAATGAAAAAGGTGAGTTAATACCAACTCGAGTCTTATCTAGTTGGAGGATGTGCATAGATTATAGAAAGTTGAACTCGGCCACTAGAAAAGACCATTTTCCTTTACCATTCCTTGATCAAATTATAGAAAGAGTAGCAGGACATCCCTACTATTACTTTCTAGATGGTAACTCTGGCTATTATCAAATTCCCATAGCACTAGAGGACCAAGAAAAGACTACATTCACATGTCCTTTTGGAACCTTTACTTTTAGAAGAATACCCTTTGGACTTTGTAATACCCTAGCAACATTTCAGAGATATATGTTAAGCATTTTTAATGACATGATTGAGCATTATTTAGAAGTTTTCACGGATGATTTAACTGTGTTTGGAAATTCTTTTGATAATTGTCTTGAAAACTTAGAAAATGTTTTAAAAAGATGTGAAGAAAAGAGTCTTCTATTGAATTGGGAAAAATGTCATTACATGGTTACTTCTAGAATTATTTTGGGACATATAGTATATGCTAAAGGAATTGAAGTGGATAAGGCAAAAATCGAACTCATTACACATTTGCCTCCACCAAAAATAGTCAGAGAAGTTCGATCCTTTTTAGGACATGCTGGATTCTATAGGAGGTTCATAAAAAACTTTAGTGCTATATCTAAACCTCTTTGTAACCTCTTAGCAAAAGATGTATCATTTAAGTGGACTCAAGAGTGTCAAAATTCATTTGAAAAATTAATTGGCCTCTTAACATCTACTCCTATCATACAATCTCCTGACTGGTTTTTACCTTTTGAGCTCATGTGTGATGCTAGTGACTACGTTGTTGGTGCTGTATTGGGACAAAGAAAGGAACGTAAATCCTATGTCATTTATTATGCAAGTAGAACTTTAAACAGTGCACAAATGAATTATACAACAACTGAAAAAGAACTACTTGCTGTAATATTTGCATTAGACAAATTTCATTCTTACTTAATTGGTTCTTCAACTGTTGTATTTACTGACCATGCTGCTGTAAGGTACTTAATATCAAAACAGGATGCAAAACCAAGGCTGATTCGATGGATTCTATTGCTTCAAGAATTTATTATCACTATAAAGGATAAGAAGGGAGCTGAGAATGTTGTTGCAGATCACTTATCAAGACTCACACCAGATTCATCAACAGAAATAACACCTATTAATGATTCTTTTCCAGATGAATTTTTATTTTCTACTGTTACAATGCCTTGGTATGCTAATATTGTTAATTTTCTTGTAACAGGAGAAATGCCACATCAATGGAATGCTCAAGACAAAAGAAAATTTTTAACTGAGGTGAGAAAGTTTTATTGGGATGATCCTTATCTCTTTAAATATTGTCGTGATCAAATATTTCAAAGATGCATACCTGACAATGAGGTAAATAAAGTTATTGAATTTTGTCATTCTGAAGCATGTGGGGGACATTTCTCATCAAAGAAAACAGCTGCAAAAATCTTGCAGTATGGATTTTATTGGCCCACTTTATTTAAAGATACACATGCATTTTGTATAACTTGTGAAAATTGTCAAAAGTTGGGATCAATTTCAAAACGAAACATGATGCCTTTGAACCCCATTCTTGTTATTGAAATCTTTTATTGTTGGGGGATAGATTTCATGGGACCATTTTCGTTATCATTTGGATTTACGTATATCTTAGTTGTAGTAGATTATGTCTCAAAATGGATTGAGGCTATTCCATGTCGACATAATGACCATAAAACAGTCATGAAATTTTTGAAAGAAAATATCTTAAGTCGATTTGGAATCCCTCGAGCCATTATAAGTGATGGGGGTAAACATTTTTGTAATAGACCATTTGAAACATTAGTGAAAAAATATGGTATTACTCATAAAGTTGCCACCCCTTATCATCCTCAGACAAGTGGACAAGTTGAATTAGCAAATAGGGAGATAAAACAAATTTTAGAAAAAACTGTAAACCCAAATCGCAAAGATTGGTCTTTAAGACTAAATAATGCACTGTGGGCTTATAGAACTGCTTTTAAAACTTCATTGGGTATGTCTCCCTATAGGATAGTTTATGGAAAACCTTGTCACTTACCTGTAGAACTTGAGCATAAAGCCTACTGGGCTATTAAAACCTTCAATGAAAATCTTGATTCTGCTGGACACATACGTAAATTACAAATAAATGAACTTGAAGAATTGAGAAATGATGCATATGAGAATTCAAAAATTCATAAAGGTAAAATTAAAGCCTTTCATGATAAAAAAATTCAGAGAAAAATATTTGACACTGGTCAGAAGGTTTTGCTTTATAATTCTCGACTTCACATATTCCCTGGAAAATTAAGATCAAGATGGAGTGGCCCTTTTATTGTGAAACATGTGTACCCTTATGGAACAATTGACATTGAAAATCCTAGAAATGGGAATGTGTTTAAGGTAAATGGGCAAAGACTCAAACCGTTTCTAAAAAATCAAGCTTTTCATGAAGAATTTACGTTCCTGTCGGATCCTTGTTACGAGACCAATTAATCTTTATTTTATATATTTACATATTTATATATATTTATTCTTCTTCTAACATTTTTTTTTACTTGCAGGTTAATTTAGTAGTTTTGTTAAAGTTTTGTTTTGCACCCCGGTTAAGTGGCGGATAACGGTACTCCGTGATATTTCAAATCGATTTTGTCAGTTTCCCATAATTACTGATATATTCTCTTCTTCCTCCTTTTTTTTAAAAAAAAAACGGATGACATTCTAAAAAATTTGAAAAATCGTTTTCCCTCATTGCCTCAAAATTCCTTGAAGAAAATTTACCAAGCAAGATGTGAAAGATTAAGGTTATTAATGATTATGAATATACCTGTTGATTTACGTTGGTTAATTGAAGCCAAAGTTAGATTGACAGGTGAATTTTCAGACTCATTAATTTCCTACATGCTTGGCTTAGGTAAAAGCTCTTTTTCAAAAAAACGAAGAGCAAAACGATTAAATGTTTGTTACAAGTGTGCACGTACGACTTGCAACACACGTTGTCGCACTTTAGGAATGGTGTTTGTAAATTACGAAGATAAAATTAGGCTCATTAAGGATGGCCTGAGTAAGGAGTCTTTAGATAATATTTTATCGACTCTTGAGACGCATCCTAGTGGATATGTGCATATTGCAATTCATGAATTATGGGACATATTCCTAAAAGAACATGAGCGGTACAGTCTCGGGAATCTGACTTTAAAAGACCCTGTTTGCCAATTTATAAGAAAATTAGATGGGAAGCCTATCCCCGACCCATAGAGGGCGTTTAAGTCGTTACTGGACGTAAAATCAGAGGAAAATGTGAGCCACAATCACAACTACTTGTATATATTTACTATAGCTGTTATTTTTAATTGTTTCATTTCAAACTCAAACGTTTTTTCAATAATCAACTACCTATAATCCTTTTTGAAAATTTTGCATTTTAAGCCGACAACTCATGTGACTTTTCCAGCTATCAAATTAAAAATTGGTAAAAGGTGTTGAATCTTGTATTTCAAGCCAATAGCCATGTGATTTAACTTTGCAATACCTTTTGGCTCTATAAATACATTGCATTATTTCTGCATCTTTGTACAAACTCAAAATCATTCAAGAGAGAGGGTGAGTGTAATCATGGAAGGATCATCAACTCGTAAATTCACAAAAATTTGTGTCTTTTGTGGATCCAGCCCTGGAAAAACTGGTGAGTTTATAGAAGCAGCAGAAACCCTTGGTAAGATGTTAACTGAGCGCAATATTTATTTAGTATATGAGAGAGGTAGTCTTGGATTAATAGGACGTGTGGCAACCGCTGCACAAAATAATAGCAGTCGAGTTTTGGGTATCATACCAAAAGCTCTAGCTGTTGGAGACATTGTAGGAAAAACAATTGGGGATGAGTTACAGGTATCATCAATGCATGAACGAATTTCTTTTATGCTTCGTAATGCTGATGCCTTCATAGCTCTACCCGGAGGTTTCGGAACATTAGAGGAAATTTTTCAAATTGTCTCATGGGCACAATTACAAATTCATAAAAAACCAATTAGTTTGTTAAACGTTGATGGTTTTTATAATGGGTTGTTATCTTTTCTTGACTATGCGGTGAAAAAACAATTCGTCTCATCTGCAGCACGACAGATCCTCATTTCTGCTTCAACTGTTGATCAGTTACTCGATGAACTACAAACTTTTACACCTCTATCTGATCCAACAATGAGTCAGATAGATTGGTATACTGATAACAGTGAAAAAAAACGCAAGATAGATTTGACGCTTCATCTGTAGCCTATCTATTTCTATGTATTTTTAAGCTTTTTGTGTGGCTTGTTTTATTTTGTTGCAGGTTTAATTTTCAATAAAAGATGTTTCAGGTGATATCTTCTATACTTTACTCTTTCTATATTTTGACATTGAGGACAATGTCTCAATTTGGTTGGGGGGGAAGATAGTTGATATTATTGTTATCACCTTGTTTACTAAAAAAAAAAATTATTATTATCATGAATGGCGTGAGTAAAATGTTCATTTATGTATTCTTGAGACGCATTCTGGCTCTAGAATGGCAGAGTAAAGAGTATATTATAAACTTTTGAAACACATTCTAATTGGTTTATTTTTAATGCATTTTATGTATTATTGTTTGTTGCTTAAGTTTTTGGTAACTCTTGCGTAAATAAATTTGCTTTGCTATCGATGTATGATTTCAAAATTGTTTAGTTTAAATTACTTTCTCTATTTAGGTTACTAAAGAATAACTTCTGAAATTATTTCTTGAGAACAATATTAAGCCTTGTGGTAAGATGGATGATTCAATATATATAGCCAAGAGAATTTCCATGTTTAAGTATACATATTATTTTCTAAACTCACATATCTTTTGTGAGTGAGTGGAGAGGTTTGAGATAACAGTTTACGAACTTTCATTGATCTTTTGAAATGGTTAATTTTTATTTGGAATGACATTATTTAGGATGATGAATGATTTGGTTGCTTAGCTGAAGGATAAAAAAAAAAAATTTGGAAAAGTATTATGGTGATAAATTACTCTTATTTTGTAATGATTCCTTATGTCTTTCAAAAAAAGAAAAAGAAAAAAATGAGTAAAAAAAAAAAAAAAAAAAAGAAGTCAATTCAGTTCAATAAAGTCTTCATTCAATTTTAGAAGACTAAAGTCATTAAGAAGCAATCTTATCACCGAATTCTATATTCGTAAGATTCGTATTAAATAATTAAAGTCTTGAAGCTAACATTTGGCAATAATGGTTTGACTCTAAATATTTGATTTTCCTATCTTTGGATCAATGTTAGTTTGTCTGTCTGTCCTTAAATATAACTTTTTCTTGAGCGATTATCTATTTTCCAACTCCATGAGTGAAATCCTAAGCCATTAAACAAGTTATTCACATGTAAGGATATGCAGTTGAGGCTTTTACTTGGAAAATTTTTAAGGCTATATATGTTGTGGTTTGTGGTAAGAAGGCTTTGGCTTAATTCACACACACAAAAAAATATTTTTGGAATTTATGATTGAATAACCTTTATAGCGATTGTGATCTTAAACTGACGTTTTGTTTGAAATACTTTGGTAGTATTCAAATTTTATTTATGCTCGAATTGCTAGGGACTAGCAATAAGCCAGTTGGGGGGTGTGATGAATACTTGAAATTACACATTTAATAAGAGTTTTACATGATTGTTTTGTATTACTAGTGTATTTAATTTTCTAAACTTAAGTATGTTTACAATATTGTACTTAATTATCTTTTAACTATTTTGTGGCAGGTTCGGTAAAATGGGCATAACTTTTTACTTAAAGATTCATTTGAGATGATTTTTAATTCTGTGCAGAGCTGACTCAATGGGCTAATATATTGTATTTCACAAAGCATTGGAAATTCGAGTGTTTAGAGGATGAAAAATGGCCTAGAATAGAATTGATCTGCAGTATAGGCCCAGTTTGAACAGTTATCAGTATTTGGCCCATAACTATAGAAATACGTATCTAATATGTATAAGATCACTCAATTTGGAAAGATAAGAGACTTATCTACAACTTTTATATTTTGAGTGACAGCTAATTCGGATCACATCAATTCCAAATTGGATAATCAAGTGGATGCCCAAGTAATAATGAATGCAAATTATTTTGCCACCATTCTTGACTTTCATCAACCAAGTGGTTCCCTCCAAATTTGTCTCGATTTATCCATGTTTTTCTATAAATAGGTGGCTTGTTTATGCCTAAAGAATGTAATTAGAAAGTTAGAATTTAGTTCAAAATACTTGTCCTTTGTATCCATTTCTTTGTAAATTTATTTCTCTTGTTTACTATTAAATCATGTTATTTCTTCTTCCATTTCTTTTCTTTTTCTTTAGTTTTATTATGTCCAAATAATTTTCTTTAAGCTAAGGTGAAAGGGTGAAGCTCTTGGCAAGGTAATAAGATATGTTTAATATTTATTCATGAATTTAATGCTTCATTTTTAAGTTATGCAAATTTATATATGATGTATTTATTTTGTTTGTAGAATTAATACCATTTCTTCTAAAGTGGTGATTCTTGATTTATTATTGACAAACTTAATACTTGGCACAATAAATTCTTGAAACCATTTACAAGATTTGGTGTATATAACATTTCTTGTAAAGTGGGAGTCTTGATTTATTGTAGACAAATATAAAGATTGGCATAATAAATACTTGAACCTATTTATAAGATTTGGTGTATAATAATTGAAAGAAATAAATACTAATCAATATATAAATGATGATGAACTTTAATTGCTATATTTTTCGGTTGGAACTTCTTTTGTGTGAGGATTCCAATTGAGTTATAAAAAAATAAAAAGTTAAATATATTCTTACTTCTTATGCCAAGAGTAAATTCCCGTAACCTTAGCTTTTTATTGGAATTGGTTAATTAAAATAATATTTGCAAACATCTTATACTGCATTAATTATCTTTAAAGTGTTTATAATTTGTAATTTTAATTCTACTTCTCTGTGGATCAACCCCGTTCTCATCGGGTTATTTATTACTTCGACAATCCTGCACTTAGGAATAACTTCTATATTCTGGACGTGTCAGTTCATGTAGCTATGAATAGCTTCATGGTGACTTTATTCCGATTGCTGGCCAAATATCGTTTGGAGTAAATCTCATATCTCATATACGGTCTCCAAGTGCTCGTGCTTCATCCCAAGAACACTATTTATACAGGTAAGCATATAGCAGCGGACTTTATTATTGGCATGTATCCATTTCTCATAATGCTCTCGTACATTATGAGGAACATTGGCTATAGGTTCTGGAGGACATTCTTCCATGAAGACGAATTTTTGGTCCTCATAAATCAGGACAATATTCATATTGGTTTTTTATTTTATAAAGTTATTACCAGTCAAATTTTTATTTACGAAGAGGGTTATGATAAAAAAAATTTTCAAACATAATGTTGAAAATAAATAAAGTAATTTTAAGAATACTTGAATAAATATCATAGTATTTTTTTAAATAGGAAATGTGATGCATAAATGCATTTTATTTAAACACATAAATAAATATTAATCCATGATAGTTCAATTTAACAATTAATGTGCTGCTGTAGGATAAGTCACATTAAATTTAAATTGAAATTAAGACTATCTCAAATTATTAGGCAAAGTTTAAAATATCTCATATTTTCCTTTACCCATTAACTATCATTTGTTACGGTCAAGATATAATTAACCATTTAATTATATCTTTTTGAGTATAACCCATTATTTCAAATCAAAATGACTTAACTCAAAAATTACTATTATAAAGTCGGTCAATTATAAAATACATCACTCAATTTTATCTCTAGGAAGTCAACCTTACTATTGATATGAACGGATACCCTCCGTAGGGAGGAAGAAATCAAAGTGTTGTGAGGTGCCACCTATATCTCACGATGTTGTACTAATAATGGAGACTAGTAGGTTCATTTTCATGTATTCTCTCCCACTCTATTTTGAAATAATTAAGTGTTTTTATTTTATAAAACATCTTATGTTTTATAACCTTAATAAATGGCTATATCTCATATAGCAAATTATTAGGTATAATTAATTAATCCTAATAAAGTTCAATCTTCTTGTGCCTAAGTTTAATAATCTAACTAGTCTTTTTAAAATGGGCTAACAATTTAAGTGAACCTATTTTTTCAATTATATGATTTAATTAATTATTTATAAATAATAAAATTAATATTTTTATTAATAATTTTCTAAGTAATCATAAATCAAACTATTTAATTTAAGTTATCTAGAATAATATAAAATGATTAATTTAACTATTAAATCTAAGTTCATATTATTTGATTAATTATGCAAGTTCTAAATATGGTAATTAATTTACTAATTTAATCTTATTAATAATAATATGCCATAATAAAATAACCTATTTAAATTTCAATTATGGCATGTATGTATGTCAAATTACAATAATATAAGCGGGTAAAAATGCATGACATATAATTATATATGATCATGTTATAATTCATCTCATAAATAAATAACATAAATTAACATTTAATTTAACTTTGGTCAAGTCCTTTAAGATTTTAAATTACAACTCATAAAATAAAAACAATAAATTACATAAAAAGTACAAACAAGCAGACCTAATTACACGTAAACTTCTCAAGTTCATAAAAGAGCTCAATTTATTTTTTGTAATTTTATATATATAGGTTTAAGAACTTTTCTTAAATTCATTGTATATTTTATAAGATAGTCTAACTCTTAAATATTTTTTTCTCAAAAAGCTTTATATTTATATAAAGTTCAAACATCAAAGATCAAAATCCAATTTCATTTAAACTTCTTAAGTCCAAAAACATATTTTAGTGCCTAACTAACCTGGTGCCAGCCGTCGTAAGCGGTGGCCAGAACCATGCCCTATTCGCAACATGTTTCTCATGCTTATGGCAAATTTCATCAAATGCCACTATAAAGTACACATGCCCTGTAGCACCAAATGTTCCATATTTAGTGGTAAAATCAATCAATTTTCATGGCTAATTCGGCACCTGGCAGTAGGTCTTTCACCGATTGTTAATTTTGTCTTTCACCTTTTCCGTTTTTTTTTTCATAACATTGATTCATGTTGAAGCGGAAGCACAAAAATAAGAAAAATCACCCAAGTAATATATGCAGAACAAGTTATTAAGGAATTAAGAGAGAAATGATAGAAGAAGAACACACAAAGAATTACGTGGTTCGGTAACTTGCTTACGTCAACGGCGGATCAAGATCACACTCTTCTCTTATTATGAATCAAAAGGCACTCATAAAGTATACTTTTTACAAGAAAGATCACAAAGAAAACTCTTTCTTGCACTCTAAGGATTTTTTCTCACAAAGAACTATAAAAATTGTTAATGATAACTTAGATTGTGTTTACAAGCCAATTGAGATCCTTTATATAGGTTTTGGGACGTCATAGGTTTGACCTAAACGTGTGGGAGTCATTTTAGCGAGTCCTGAAGCAAATGGGAGACGAAATAAAGAAGTTTCCTTATTTTAAGATACTATTCACGCATCCAGCGCCGCAGGACTCAGTTCTCACTACCGCAGCGCTAGTGGGCCCGTCTAAGTGCTGCGGCGCTCATATTTTGGACTGGTCACCGCAGCTCCCATACCTGGCCACTATTCTCTTCTTCTTTCGCCTCCTTTTGCATCCGTCTTTGATCCTTGCTCACCCTACGCACTTGACTTGCTCTGCAAATAATATATCGATGATTGTTTAATCAATATTCTCACAAATCCATTCTTTGATTCAAAATCATCCATAAAGCAACTTGATCTCTTATTTTTGCATCTTCGGTCACCCTTACAAAGTAGTGACTCTGGTTAAGTCCTTGCATAGGACGAACTTAACCGAAAGCAGTGGCTTAGTCAACATATCAGCAGGGTTTTAGACGACGCTATCTTCGTTAGACTAACTTCATCACTTTAGACAATCTCTCGAATGTAATGGAGCTTCACATCAATAAGTTTCGACCTCGTAGAACACTTGATGCTTGTTTAGGTGTATGGCACTCTGGCTATCACAATATACACCAGTGTTCATATTTTTACTAGTCAATACCTTTGTACATATGCCTTTTAACCACACGGCCTTCTTGATAACTTCACCAACAGTTATATACTCCACCTTTGTGGTAGAAAGTGCAACCACATATTGTAGAACTGATCTCGAACACACACTACACCCAAACACTGTGAATACGTAACCCGTCAACGTGCCTTCTTATCATTTCATTGTTGTCCTCATCCCTCTTATATTGTCAACCCGTGATTTGACGTCTTTTTGAGATATCTCAAAATTCACTTTACTGCAAGCTAGTGATCTTTACCCAGATTTGTCATGTATTTACTCACCACACTCACAGCCTATGCTATGTCAGGTCTTATACAAACCATTACATACATGATGCTCCCTACAGCGCTTGTATATACTACTTTACTTATTTGTAGTTTCTCTTCTTCGAATGTCGGCGACTATGCTGCTGAAAGTCTGAAATGCATGGCCAAATGAGTAGAGACAGCCTTTGCGTTGGTCATACCAAACTTCTCCAGAATTTTGACTATATATTGCTGTTGGGACAAGTAGATAACATCTCTTCTTTTTCTCACAATATCCACACCCAAAATTCTCTCCTAAATCATTCATTTCAAACTCGCCACTCAACTGCTTCTTGAGCTTCTGTATTTCTTCCAATTTCTTGCATGCAATTAACATATCATCGATATATAAAAGCAAATACATTATCCTACAACTTATATTCTTAAAGTACACGCATCTGTCATACTTGCTCCTGCTAAAACCACAAGCCATCATAAACTCATCAAATCTCCTATCCCACTGTCTAGGTGATTGTTTTAACCCATATAATCACTTTTTCAGCAAACAAGCATGATCTTCTTTTCTGGGCTCCTCAAACCATTGCAGCTGTGCCATGTATATCATCTCTATAAACTTTCCATGTAAAAAAGTTATCTATACATCCATCTGCTCTATATATAAATCAAGGTTTGCACACATAGCTAACAACATCCTAATAGATGTGTGCTTGACAACTAGAGATAATATCTTATGAAAATCGACTCCCTCTATCTGAGTAAAACTTTGTGTTACTAACTTAGCCTTGAATCTTGTAGGCTCAATCCTTGGTATTCCCTTCTTCACCTTATACACCCACATACACCCGACTAGCTTCTTTTGAGATCTCTCCACAAACTTTCAGGTATTATTCTTCCTAAGAGAACAAATTTTTTCTTCCATGGCTTGCTGCCATTCTTTCTTGTTTTCACTCTTCATAGCCTCACCATATTTTCTAAGCTCATCATTCTTAAGAGTGTAAGCAGAATTAAAAGTATGAACAACTAGATCTGCTTGTACATACCTAACTGGTGGGTTAATCATTCTCTTTAACCTGTCTTTGGCTAGCTGGTATTCTTCAAGTTCCATCTCAAGAGTCCTAGTTTTTCTTTGGGTGGACTTGGAGAAACTCACTGGTGCTCTTGGTTCATCTTCAAGGATTTCCTCGTTGAAGTATTGATCTGGGGGCATATCAGATCCACTTTCAGGCTCCACTTCAACTTCTATTAACTCGGGTGTTGAGTCTTCCTTGGGCACAAGTTCTTCTTTCTCATCTTCTTGGGAGGTTTTCAGCATCATCATCTCATTGAACGTCATGTCACAGCTTATGATACTCCTTGATGGTGTCAAGTCTTTACACTACACCTTATATCCTTTCACTCTTTCGGAATATCCTTTGAATACCCCTTTGATAGCTCTAGGTTCTAACTTTCTCTCCTTAATATGTATAAAGGCAGGACAATCAAATATTCTTAGGTGGTCATACTTCAAAGGATTGCCAAACCATTTCTCTTCTGGCATCTTGAAGTCAACTGCTGAAGAGGGACTTCTATTAATCAAGTAAGTTGTTGTTACTACAGCTTCTCCCCAGAATGTCTTGGACATCTTTGTATTGGTAAACATGTATCTAACCCTTCCAAGTAGGTCTCATTCATCCTCTCAGCTATGTCATTCTGTTGTAGTGTTGATCTTACAGTTTTATGCCTCGCAATCCCATGCTTGGTACAAAACCCATCAAACTCTCTATTGCAATATTCGAGGCCGTTGCCAGTTCTCAACCTCTTTACCTTTTTTCCAGTTTGATTCTCAATAAGAGCCTTCCAAGTATTGAATACTTTAAACGCTTAATCCTTACTCTTCAATACATAGATTCACAGCTTTCTTGAATAGTAATTAATTAAACTGAGAAAGTACTTAGCACCACCACAAGTAGCTGTCTGAGCTGGTCCCTAAAGATCCGAGTGTATGTATCAAGAGTCTCCTTAGTCTTGTGCTTGTCGGTACTAAATCTCACCATATGTGCTTTCTCAAGCACATAATGCTCACAAAACTCTAAGGGCTGAAATTTATCCTCACTAAAAGCTTTTTGACTAAATAGCTCCTTTAGATTTCTCTCACCTAGATGTGTCAGTCTAAGATATCACAGCTTGATTTGCATACTCTCATCATCTACAGAGAATAGTGTAGAACCACTCACAACTTCTCCCTTAAGCACATAAACACCTTTACATATCTCTCCTTTCATTACCACCATAGAACCCTTCAAAACTCTTAAAATCCCTCCGTCGATTCTGATGAAACATCCATTCTAGTCTAGAGTCCCTAGTAAGATCAAGTTCCTCTTCAAGTCAAGAACATACCTAACATTTGTCAACTCTCTCACTCACCCATCATGTAGCCTAAGTATAACACTATCAATTTGTTAACGTATTTTAGGGTGTATGCATGTGATTGTGTACATATTGAAAAAAATAAAATTATGCATCATATACATGAATTTGGCGGCAGAATTTATTAAGTAATCAATATATACACATGTAGTTCAATTCTTAACAACTTACGAATACAGAAAACATACATTTGAAGACCTCCGATGAAGATTTCTAATTCCGGATATCCTTGCTTCAACTTTGAGCTCACCTTGAAGTGCACTCTTGTCCAATTCTAGTTCACAACAATCTAGTGGGATTGTGAAGTTAAAATAGCAGCAGTATGATCTCTAGCAACAAGGTTTTGATTACTAAAAAGAAAAATATGAAGGATTTATTTTTCTTTCTCCTTTAGTTTTTCTCACAAGTCTTTATTCTTTGAAAAACTCTCTCAAAACCAACTCTTCTTTTTCCTCTCAACACTTGCACGAATTTTCATTCACTCTCTTGTTAACACATTTGAAACTTAACTATTTTTAGTGCTTACAACACTTCACAAACGCTCCACCAAAATTAGATTAAGTGGCCAACTACCAAAATAATTTTTTGTGGTCATTTTAATGGTCTAATAAAATTAACCATTAATCACAAAATGGTGCTCCACTAAATTTAGTTTATGTTTCTCAAATTAGGTATGTCTTCCATTTAGGAATAAAATAACAAATAAATAAAATCATATTTTATTTATTTAAATAATATTTATTTAATTATTCAAAAACTATTTGAATAATTAGTATTTATCTTATTTAATTTTACTAACATGGTAAATGGTTGAATTCATGGTAAAACAAGTCATACAATAAAATTGTGCCACTTGTTAATATCTAATTAGTTAATAACTCTTGTCAACTAATTAAATAATATACTTAACTTTTAAGTTTAAACAAGTGCACAACCCAAGGAACCCCGAAACATACTTTTGGTTTGCTGGAATTTCTAGGATGGTACCGTTCAATCATTATGCTACCCCAGTGCACAACGAGTACACTTCATATTATGAGACTCTCTAGGTCCACGCCCGAATTGTCACATAGAACTCCTCCATACGTCTATGAACGATGCCCCATACACATATTACGGATATTACAAAGCAGCGCGTTAGACTATACAAGTTGAGGTTATAACATATTCATATAATCCCTCCATCATTTATATCCGAGTAGAGCAGAGATATAGATCAACACCATCAAATCTCTATATGCCCAACTGAAAGCTTATCTCTAGAATTGTATTTTAATAAATAATATTTTCAAACACTTTTGTAATATTATTTATCCTTAGGGTTAAACTCTTTTCTCGGGAATTATTGCTTATGGTTATAAGACTTTCTGAAAGTGTGATAAGTGTGATAAAAATTGTGTCGGAAGTGTGATAAGTTAGGTAAGATAATTAAGAAACGTCAATAAAGGCCTATTTTATAGATTTAGGGACTTTGTCGTTTTGGCACTAATGGCCGACAATGCATCTATGACTTGAAGACTTTTTGAGCTAACAATTGGACTTTGGACATGAGGCCAAATTAACTTTATTAATTACAAAGCTTTTGTGGTCTTAACATTGATTTTTGGCCGATAGATTAAAAGCAGATATGAAGAAAGATAAAGCACACTTGACATAAAGGTAAAGTAGTAATCAGTCTCTCTTTGATGTGATAGAGCAACACGGATCTAGTTTCTGTGAAAATAGAAACAGCAATGTAGGTCAAAATGAGTCTCCTTGGTCGCTTTCATCTGTGTCGTATCCGTGAGAGAGGAACTTATGGAGTTGTTGTTCCCATACATTGAATGAAGGCTCTGGCGGAGTGGAATGTGGGTCTACCATATCTTGATCTTCTCCAGGTGAGCTGGTCTGGATGAGGGATGTGCTGGCTTCCTCTTGGATTTGGGTGTCGGTTGGATAAGGTTGGGAGTCTTGAAAGAGGGATAAGTCAAGATTGGGTTAGTGTTGGTCAGGTTCTGTCGGGACAACTGGCTGAGATTGAGTAGGTTCTGTCGGGATAGGTGGCTGAGGCCATTGGTGAAGGTTATCGATTTCTTGTCTATATTTGGCATAATAAGTCATGTTTGGGATATGGTGATGGTGGGTAGAGTAATTTGTATTTCTATGATGTGAAAGATGATGTTTTTGTCTTTGTTGGAATTTGAGTATATTGGCAAAATTCAGTTCTTCTGCAAAGTCATCTTCAACCTGTTCCCAAGGTGCAGCATCTTCTGGGGAGATCCAAACGGATGAAGGAATTATCTGGTTTTCTTGAGCAAAAATTCTTTCAAGTTCTCTCTTTTGCTGGATTACTTCTTCAGGCCAGAGCTTAATTGATCCCTTTAGTGAAAGGGTAAAGGTGAGGTAATCCTTGACAGTGGGGTAATAATGGATTTCATGATCTGAAACAATCATACCCTTTCGTTGGAGAAGTAAAACAGACCAAAGATGTTGTCTAGGGACTGCAGCATTTGTGTTGTTTGCAATCATGTGTTGAAATTTAGTTATCCACCATGTCTTTAGGTAAAACCATTGGAGAAAAATCAGGGCTGGATGATCTTCATCACATTTTTCTAATTTTTGGACGGTTCTAAGTAATGGGAATTCCATGGCGATTGTATACAGATCCAATAGGTACCATAACAAGTAAAGGACAGATTTGGACCATTGGAAAAATGGGAAAAAATAGTGCAGGTGAAAGAAAGGGTATTTCAAGTTGAACGAAGGGCCACCAAGAACTGTGAGGTCGTGTTCTTGGACTGCCAAGATAGCGTAGTGTCTGATGAATTCTTTGGCACGAGAATGGAGTGTTCTAGTTCTGATTAAGTCTGAAAATTGTGGTGGAGTAAAAGGAACAGGAGGAGTTATGATAATGGGATTCATTATGAAGATGGTAAGAGGGTTGGTTTTCTTTATTGCTAGAAAAGTGATTATGAGGTTAAGGCTATTTATAGAGTTTTGTGAAAGAAAATCAATAATCGTTTTATCCTTTCCTTTTACGTGGATGACGTTAAAGGAATAGTTAAAAAAAATCATATTTGCCATCGCAGTAATTGTGCTAGTGGAATCTTTTCTGTTTGAAACTGAGCATATTAGAAAAAGCAGACATGTCAGTCTCAATGAGAAAATGATGTCCAATAAGGTGGACTATTTTTTTTTAAGAGTTAAAGTAAGAGATATAATGTTAAGATCTATAGTTTAAGAATCAGTTGAACTAAAGGTCTTTTTATTGAAGTTGATTTTTGATCATTTAAGATAATGCCTTCAATATTCTGATTTGAATGACAACTTAGTTGCGTAGAAATGCTACATTTTTTTTTAATGATATCAAGGTAGTGAATGATATTATGACGTATGAGTATATGTTGAAGGGATTAAAATTTTCAGAGGAGTTAAGAATTTTATTTAAGAGATTAGTATGGGTATTCTACATCTATATTATTCTTTAATGAATAAAAGATGAAGTGTATAGATGCACATTAAATATTGAACGAATGGGAGAAAAGAATAAAAATATGTGTGTATAATTTTATAAGTCCATAATATGTGTCATGTGTTTATTTTATAGATGAATGTTTCGTACTTCTCTCACAGACTAAGTTATGAGCAAATCTTATATACCAAAAAGATTGCTTTGTAAATGTTTTATGAATAAACCATACTGTTGAAAAGGCAACTTGGGAATGAGAATAAGAAATGAGATTTAAGTATCCTCATATGTTTGCTCAAGTCATGAATTTCGAGGACGAAATTCTTATAAGGAGGGGAGAATTGTAGTAACCAGTATCCACGACTGGTAAGAATAAGTATTTATATATGTATAAATATACGTATTTTATTTGTATATTGGTGATACTAGATTTATATATTGTTATTAGTAGTGTTTGTATAGGTTAAGGTGATACTATTAGCATTGGGTTTAATTGCAAGACTTTAGATTTATCTTAGGGACCAAATTGTAATACTTTGAAAGTTTTAGGGGTAAATTCGTAAATATAAAAAATTAGCCACTTAGTATAAAAATACACTTTTAAAACCCTAATTCTCTCATTTTGATCGAGCTACCTCTTTTAGAGAGAGAGAAGAGAGAAAAGAGGGGAGAGAAAGAGAAGAAGGAGAAGAAAAAGAAGAAGAAATTGAAATTTTGGATTTTAACAGGTATATCACAACTATTTCTCAATTTATTGGTGTTAATTATGTTAATTTCTTTAAGTTTTGATTTCTAGAAATATGTATAATTGAGGATTTGATGTGTATTTCGTATGATATTTTGAGAATTGATGATGATCTATAAGATAGTTTGATAAATCATGATGGATTGTAGAATTTCTGCTTGATAGTCTCTTGATCTAAGAATTTTATAAATTGTTGTGATTCGATTCTGATTTTGAATTTTGATTATATGAAATTAGACATGTTTAGTATCATCTGAGACTTTGAATCGATTCAAAATTCTAGAAATTGAATTTGTTGTGAATTTACCAAAATGACCCTGAAATTCTGGAAATTTCCTATGTGAACAGTATAATACAGTGACGAACAATGTTTGTCCTACTGAATGATCTTCAAATATTACGAATTTGTGGAATATGATAATTTTATATGTCTAATATGATATACTCAGAATTGAGAATTTAGATCAATGTGGTTGAAATGTTATGATTTTCTAAAGTATATTCGCTCATTACAGTATTTGATTAACAGATTTTTAAAGTTATAGAATAAAATAGTTTTAAAATACTTTTGGCAGTGCTTTGGAAGTGCAATATTTATCATGGACTGAGATATGTGTTAAGAGTAATTATGTGGTATTTTTATAATTTTTGAGTTAGTATATTATTTTATAAAATTGGGAGATTGAATACTATTCAGTAAGTATCTTAATCCTGTCAGGTTAGTAGTTTAGATTCGATGGTATGTATAGAATAGATTGTGTAGGAATTTTGATATAATATTCATATATAAGAAGGATATATGAGTCAAGAATGATATATTCTGATTTTGGAGTAATTAGACATCATTTGATCTATTAGAAAACTTTGTTAAGTGTAAGTGATCAGAATGACAGGTTTTGAGAAACCAAGTATTTAGACCAATTTGATGTGATAAATGCATTGTGTATAATTTTGTAAGCTATTTAAAGTATTTTGTGTGAATTGTGAGGCTTATGAAAGGATTAATCTCCATTGATAGGTTAAGGAGATTTAAGCCTTGTAGCTGAAAGTGTTAAGAGGTAAGTATACTAAACTTTTTACTGAAATCACAATAAACATAGTAATTATTTTGTATGATTTTGTAAATGTGGTTAGGAATATGTTTATGTTATGTCAAAGTATATTTTGATATGAAATGTGAAGATATGTATTTATGAATGTGAGCATGGACATACATGACATACATGTGTTTTTGAAAGTGAGCTTTCAAAATAAGATATGTTTAACAAAGAAAGCTTTTGAAGTGTAATATGTCCATGAGAAATATTTTGTGTTTTGAGGGTACTTGAACTCACTGTTAACTTAGTAGGCATTTTATGTGATTTGTGGAGCCTTTATGTGTGGCCTTTCCTTCGGGATTGGTATATGTTATGTGTTCCGTATGTAGGGAGGATCCTATTGGTACCTAAAGGAAGTGTGAGTCATCACATTCGTGTGGTGGCGTATTGGTGCATGTGAGAGGATTCACCGATGATCAGGGTGAGGGTTTGGCTTTTACCTTCGGGCATGAGCATTATATATGTGTAATTTCAAGACCTTACTTGTACTATTCCTCTCATACGGTATGTCACCTACGAGTGACATTTGGCTCATTATGTGATATGTGATATGTAAGTCCTACTAAGTAGTAGTTGAGTGATGGTATTCCTATTATGTGTTTTGAAAGAATGTGTAAGCGCTTACATGATATGTGATTTGATAAGATTATGATTTTGAGTGATCACAGCATATCATACATATGCATTGTGTACATATATGTATTTATATTTGATATATGAAAAACTAGTATGCTTACTGAGTTTTATACTCATTATAGTTTATGGTGATTTCAGGTAAATAAGGTACATGTGTGCTTAGCGGATTTGGCAAGGCTTCTGCTGTTCCTTGGGTTCCCTAAGTTGTTAGGTTGCTAAGTGTTTCATTTGGGGACACGTGGGATAAGATATTTGATTTGTCCCTAGTGAATAAATACCTATGTATTATTTTATTGTGTGTGGTTGGACTTAGTTTAAGTTTCACCAAGTGTAGTAATGGATTGATTTTAAGTAAGAATTTACAATGAATATATTCTGGGCTTCCGGTAACAAAGTTGCTACTGGTGACGTAGTAGAGTGTTAATCTCTGAGAAAACTCTGCGTATCTCCGGTTTACTAATTGTCCCAGTCATAATTCAATTGCTATAATTCTGAAAGAAATTAAAATGAATGTTTAAGTATTATTGAATGAATGTAAGTGATTTCGTGTGTCAGATCTTTTGGGTCTGGGGCGTGACAATCTGGACCATCAAGATATAGACATACACCAATCTATATATTTGTTAAGGTATTCACTGACAGACCTGCATCAGTGACGATAGATCAAGAACATAATATTTGAGAACATATTTGCATAATGATATTTTTTAGCACTATTTATAACTATTTGCAATTATGTCATTACTAATATATTCTTAGGTCTTTGTTCCATTTCAAACAAGGCTCTAACTCGTTAGATATTACTGACTCTTATAACCTGGTAACTTTTATCAGTGCCAACTCTTAGCATTTATAACTCTCAGCGTTGCTAATTCTTAGCATTGATCTAAACTCATTTAGACCAGATCTAAACTCTTTCAGATCGTACAATGTCTGTAACGTTATAAGCATCTTACCATATATAAATATAATTAGCGATTTATTGAAATAATAACACTAGTATAAATATTAAACAAATATTCATACATAATGGGATGACACGTAAGCACAAATTCCAACACAATTCTCATCATCTGACATGCAATTGTTGGGAGTTGTCCATTCTAGGGTGTATACATGTGGTTTTTGTGTTTAATCACAATTTATACATATCTCATACATATAATGAAGCAGCGGAAGCTTAAAACATTGTAGTAAACACAATCATAATATATTAATCAGAAACGAAATTGAGAAATAACCCTTGAAGCCTTTGGATGGAGATTGTTGAAGTCTACCAAAATGTTGTCTGTGATCAATTCTAGTAATCAACAATGGTGGGTTTGATTATCTAGAATGACAGCTTTTGATCCAGCAGATGTTTAACTACTTAAACTTGTGTTCTTGTTTTTTTTCTTTTGATTAGCACTTAATCAATTAATCAAAAACCTATTTTGCTAAATTGGTTTTAAGCCTTAAAAGAAAATAATGAATTCAACTCTTGAATCCATTAATTAGAAGACAATTTCTCTTTTCTCTCTTTGTAAAATGGCTGACCTAATTTTGCAAAATCAAATTAACAAAAACCTTATGAATTTAATTTACATTTGTTTTATTTATACAAATGAATTTAATTTCATTTCATAACACTTAATTTCACTTAATTTCAATTTGAATTTAATCTAACCTAATCATAGTTAACTCTTAACTTTAGTTAGGTTAAACTAACATTTAAATATTCTAACTATAGTTAACACTTAACTCTAGTTCATTAAAAGAATATTTAAATATTTTAACCATAGTTAACTAACTTAACCATGGTTAGGTTAACTTTTACTTAACCATTAAGTATAGTTAATCTAACTTAACTAAATGGTTAACTCTTAACCTTAGTTAAACTTATATTATTTATTCAACAATTAAATAAATAAATATTTATTTGAATTATTTAACAATTAAATAATTATCAAGTGAAATTATAATTATGTCCTTACTCGGTTACCAAGTTAACCTAAAGTGGGTCCCACCATCTGACTATATACTTTAGTTAACGTAACCGTAGTAAATTGTTGGATTTTACTGTATTAAACTATTCAATACGGTACGCTGCCCAAGTGCTCAAAGAGTACATTTCATATTGGGACTCCCTAGGTCCACGCCTGATTCATCAAATGAAACTATTTCACAAGTCCGTGAACGATGCCCCACGCACACGTTACGGATATTACAAATTAGCCCGTCAAACCATACATGTTGAGGTTACTCCATATTCGTATAATCCTTCCGTCATTATATCCAGGATGAACGGGATATAGATCATTACCGTCAAATCCCGATAATTTCATCCATTACTTTATTATCTTCATATTCGTATCTTTATGAACAATTTACGCAAACACTTTTGCTATAATGTTCGAACCTGTAGGAAACTCCTTTCCCAGGTTGATTGCTTACGACCATAAGACTTTACAAGATACAATCTCGAAGTTCAGATATACAACCTATCTATGTGAGCTGGCGGATCCCATATCTACGCACACCGAATTTCATGAGCATCGGACCATACCCAACGACACGTAGCAGTCAGACCATGAAAGGTCTCTGACATACGTGGAACCAAAGTATGATGGATCTCCCACAAGTTCACCGTGGCGCTCAGGTCGTAGGACCACAAATACTACTCAACTCGAGAGGAACTTCCTTTGACGGTTTCATAGGATGTTTATTGGGGTCCTCTTGAGTCTGTTCAATATCCAGTCCTAACTGAATACCTGTATGTCTATATGAACTTCAACCAAGCTCATGGTTAACTAAGAATAACCATCTGTACAATACAGATATAGACATACACTAATCTATGTGTATCACCGATAGACCCTCATTGGTGAACTTAGATCAGGAACTCTTTATTTGAGAAGATACTTCCATAATGACTTTTCTTAGTCTCTATTGCAACTCTTTGCAATTATGTCATTACTAGTAGATTCTCAGGTCTTTGTGACATTATTGATTAAGTTCTAATTTTTTAGAACTCGCTGGCTATTATAACCTGCTAACTCTTAGCACTGGTCTAAACCTCTTTAAACCAGATATGAACTTATTCAGATCATATCATGTCTATAATGTTACAAGCTTAATTACCATTTAATAAAAGTTATTAGCGATTTAATAAAATATGCATTGTATAAATATTGCAAACTAAATATTCATACAAACTGGGATCGCACGTAAGCACATACCCTAACAAACTCCCACTTGCTCTAGTGCCATGCATACTGGTATCTCATACCCATAGCCTCCACGTGTTTCTCAAACACCTTTGGAGTTAAGGCTTTAGTAAGTGGATCCGCTACATTATTTATAGAATCTACTCTACAAATTATTATATCACCCCTAGCCAAGATCTCTCTAATTATGTGGTATTTCCTCTCCACATATTTAGTTCTCTGATGTGCTCTTGGCTCTTTTGCTTGTGCAATGGCTTCATTATTGTCTCAAAATAATGGGATAGGATCTTTCTAACTTGGAACTATTTCAAGTTCTACGACAAACTTACGTATCCACACTGCTTCTTTTGCAGCTTCAGAAGCGGCAATGTATTCTGCCTCAGTGGTAGAATCAGCTGTGGATCCCTGTTTGGTGCTTTTCCAACTCACTGCAGCACCGTTGAGAATAAACACATACCCAGATGTAGACTTTCTATCATCTAGGTCAGACTGAAAGTCTGAATCTGCGTATCCTCTCACCTGCAAGTCACCATCTACATAAATAAGAAACTTATCCTTCGTACCCTTAAGGTATTTCATGACATGTTTGACTGTCATCCAATGGCTGTCACCTGGATCAGACTGGTATCGGCTAGTAACACTTACAGCCATACTGATATCAGGTCTCGTGCACATCATATCATACATCAAGCTTCCTACAGCTGATGCATATGGCATGTTAGACATTCTAACTCTTTCATCTTCTGTTTGAGGAGACATTTTCCTCGAAAGATGAATGTCATGTCTAAAAGGTACACTAGTTGTCTTACAATTAGTGAAACTGTACCTTTCTAAGACACTATCAATATACTATGATTGGGAGAGTCCTATCAGTTTCCTTGCTCTATCTCTATAGAGTTTTATACCTAGTATAAAGGAAGCCTCTCCCATAACCTTCATAGAGAAGTTCTTACTCAGATAGCTCTTGACTGATTGCAACATACCAATATCATTCCCAATGATAAGTATGTCATCAACATAGAGAACTAAGAAAACTATCATGCTCTCACTGACCTTTCTATACACACAAGCTTCCTCTTCATTTTTGATGAAACCAGACGCTCTGATTACTTCATCAAAACGAAGATTCCAGCTTCAGGATGCCTGCTTAAGTCCATAAATGGACTTCTTCAGTTTGCATATTAGACCAGAGGTCAAGCTGGATGTAAAACCTTCAGGTTGTTCTATGTATATCTCTTCATCGAGATATCCATTCAGGAACGCCGTCTTCACATCCATCTGCCATATCTCATAATCATAATATGCTGCAAATGCCAATAATATACGAATTGACTTAAGCATCGCTACTGGTGCAAAAGTTTCCTCATAATCGATCACAGATCGCTGAGTATAACCTTTGGCAACCAGTCGGGCTTTAAAGGTTTCAACCTTTTCATCAAGCCCACGCTTCCGTTTATAAATCCATTTATAACCAATAAAAACTATTCCTTCAGAAAGCTGAACCAAGTCCTAGACTTGATTCTGATGCATAGAGTCAATTTCGGATTTCATGGCATCTTGCCATTTTCCCGAGTCAATGTCCAACATCGACTCTCTATAGGTCAAAGGATCATTTTCTTCAATTAAGAAAACTCCAAGCGCACCTTCAGGTATCTAACCATACCTAGCAGGTGGCCTAGACATCACTTGTGACCTACGAGTTAGGTGTGTTAAAGGTATTTCACTTGATTGAGCCTGAGTTTCCATCTGTGGTTCATTAGTGTTCTGATTAACTTCATCAAGTTCAATCTTTTTACAATCCCCACAATCCATAAGAAACTGTTTCTAAAAAAAAGTGGCATTTCAAGCAACGAACACATTTCGTTGTTCAGGATCATAAAATTGGTATCCCATCGAATTCTTAGGATACCCGATGAACCGATACTTATACCCCCTGGGTGCAAGTTTATCCTGTTGTGCAACATTTACATAAGCAGGACAACCCTAAATTTTAAAATATTTAAGACTCGGCTTCCTTCCAGTCAATATCTGATATGGAGTGAAAGGAACAGCTTTAGATGAAACTCTATTCAATATGTGAGTTGACGTTTGTAGGCATGACCCCACAGATATTCAGAAAGATCGGTAAAGCTCATCATCGATCGGACCATATCCAATAAAGTCTGATTCCTCCTCTCCGATACACCATTGTGTTGCAGAGTACCTGGAGGACTATATTGAGCTAGAATCCCATTCTCTTTTAAATAATCCAAAAATTCATCGCTCATGTATTCACCGCCTCGATCTGATCGAAGGCACTTGATGTACATTCCGGTTTGTTTCTCTACTTCAAGTCGGAATTCTTTGAACTTTTCAAAGGTTTCTGACTTATGTTTCAAAAGAAACATATACCCGTATCGTGACAAATTATCGATAAAAAGTACAAAGTATCGAAATCCACCCATAGCAGTATGATTCATTGGACCGCATACATCTGTATGTACAAGTTCCAATAAATCTGAGGCACGGTGTCCAACACCTGCAAATGGAGATTTGGTCAACTTTCCCTGAATGCATGATTCACAAACTAGATAAGGTTGTATGGTCAGATCAGGTATCTGTCCATCCTTAACCAGACGGGTTAGGTGTCTCACATCTATATGACCTAATCTTATATGCCATATTTTCGTTTCATTTAAAGTTTCCGAATTTCTACTAGTACTAGCTTGCATACTCATGACACTGCTTGTTGTATCTAATATATAATGCCCATTCACTAACCGATAATCAGCTAATAAAACATCATACATATCATATAATAATAAGGAACAGTTCTGAATATTCATATGATACCCTTCACTGTCGAGTACAGGAAGGGATATTATCTGTCTGATGATGCTGGGAACAAAATAATAATTATTTAATACAACATATTTATTACATGGGAGAAGTAAATCCAAATGTCCTACAGCTTCAACCTGCAGGAAATCACCATTTCCAGCTCGAAGCTTTACCTCTCATGGTTACAGCAATCTAACTTCCCTCAGACCCTGTAACATATTACAGATGTGAGAAGGACATGCTGTATCTAATACCCAGCCTGCATTAGCATCAAATGCTAAAGAAATGTCAATGATAGGAAAGCAAATACCTGAGGGAGCCTTCTTCAAGCTTGCAAGATACTTAGGGCAGTTGCGTTTCCAGTGCCCATCATCGCTGCAAAAGAAACATTTTCCTTTTGCCTTGATTTTCTCTAGAGGTTTGGATATCGGTCGCTTCTAAGGACCCATTTGGGGTATCTGTCTCATCTTCTGTTTCTTCTTCCCTTTGGACTTCCCTGAAGCCTTCGGGGTAGAAGATGAAGCACCCTGAACGAGGAGGGCAGAGCCTTCTTTATGAATATCCTCATATGATGTCCTCAACATGTTATGAAGTTCAGCATATGTGGGGTTCAATTCTTGCATATTAAAGTTCATGATGAATTGCGTAAATGACCCCGGAAGCGACTGAAGAATCAAACTATTACCCAAACTATTGTTTAAAGAAATTTTCATAGTCTCAAGCCTCTCAATATATCTGATAATTTTAAGGACATGAGGACTCACTGGACTACCCTCAGGAAGTCTAGCCTGAAAAAGTGCTTTGGCGACACGATATATCTCAATCTGAGGTCTATCACCAAAGAGCTCCTTCAGGTGAAGCATGATGCTACTAGCATTCTCCATATGGAGATGCTCTCTCTGTAGGTCATGAGACATCGAGGCAAGGATGTAAGATTTAACTTTTAAATCTTCATCCAACCATTTCTGATAAGTCACCCTCTCTTCTGGGGTGGCATCAACAGAAACTCCTGAGGGCATTTTCTGATCAACAATATACCCAAGCCTTTCAGAATTCAGAACAATTCTGAGATTAGTCATCCATTCTGAATAGTTATCAGCACCCTTGAGTTGGTTGGCATCTAGAATGCGCATCAGAGGGTTGTTTGAAGCCATATTAATCTTCACAAGACAAAATAAAATAGATATGTATCAACGGATTATTAATTAATCAAATCGCTAATTTAAAACATTTTAAATCATGAGTATAATAATTATACAATTTTTAATTTAGAAACGTCCTCCCACTGTTTTACATAATCCCTTTAATCTCTCTAACGAGATAACGATAGTTTAAGAATTTTTAAACTATACAGTGAGAAGTGGACCCCACTGACATTTTACTCCAGCCTCACGCTAAAGCAATATTGGCCTTTGTAAACCCAATAGGTAGACAACTCTTGTCAATTGCAACTCTTGCAACTCTTACAACTGATCCTAAATACACCTTATCCTCACGCTAAAGCAATATTGGGTAAGTGTATTTCAGATTAACTTGCCAATCATCAAATATATGTTACTGACATTATCCTCACGCTAAAGCAATATTGGATAACATGTTCGCATATATTTGACTCATCTCATGTTTTATCGGTATTAGATTAAATCACACCGACCAAATCCCTCACGCTAAAGCAATATTGGGAAAGACCATAGTGACATATCTAATACCTTATTGACAAGACGGATCATTAAAATATTAACACATAACACAATAATTTTTAATCTGATTAAGAGAGATTTCAAATACAGGCACCCATCTCATGAGAAGGTTATTCTCAATCAATTATTCAATCATGTGCAAACACAACTAACCCCCATCAGTGGGGTTCCCTTGTGGTTACCAATATGAAAAAAAATAATTTTCCTAGTTTATCATGTAAATTAATAACTCTTATTATTACAACTCATAAACCCCCCCCACATGCATAATATAACAAAAAAAAATTACTCTTTTTTGTTTTTGGTATGAACGCCGCCGCGTTATTCTTTCAGCGCTGCGGCGCTAGGGCTTCAAAAGCCTCAGCGCTGCGTCACTCATTTACCACCGCTGGGGCACTGCAAGGCAGTGCTTTCAGCGCTGGAGCGCCATGTACTCAGTGCCCCCGCGATCACCATCGCTGGCGCATTATACACTTAGCGCCCCAGCGTTCATATGAACGTTGCCGCACTGAACATGAGTGCTGCGGCGTTTCAGGGACTGTTTTTTCAATTTTGCATTTTCAACACTTGAATTGCATCCGAACACCCCCAGAACTTGTCATACAACTTAACTAACATTTAGCCAAGACTAAAAACACCCAAAACAACACAAAATTGCTCTGATACCAATTGTTAGGAGTTGTCCATTCTAGGGTGTATACATGTGGGTTTTGTGTTTAATCACAATTTATACATATCTCATACATATAATGAAGCAGCGGAAGCTTAAAACATTGCAGTAAACACAATCATAATATATTAATCAGAAACGAAATTGAGAAATAACTCTTGAAGCCTTTGGATGGAGATTGTTGAAGTCCACCAAAATGTTATCTTTGATCAATTCTAGTAATCAACAATGATGGGTTTGATTATCTAGAATGACAGCTTTTGATTCAGCAGATGTTTAACTACTTCAACTTGTGTTCTTGTTTTTTTTCTTTTGATTAACACTTAATCAATTAATCAAAAACATATTTTGCTAAATTGGTTTTAAGCCTTAAAAGAAAATAATGAATTCAACTCTTGAATCCATTAATTAGAAGACAATTTCTCTTTTCTCTCTTTGTAAAATAGCTGACCTAATTTTGCAAAATTAAATTAACAAAAACCTTATGAATTTAATTTATATTTGTTTTATTTATAGAAATGAATTTAATTTCATTTCATAACACTTAATTTCACTTAATTTTAATTTGAATTTAATCTAACCTAATCATAGTTAACTCTTAACTTTAGTTAAGTTAAACTAACATTTAAATATTCTAACTATAGTTAACACTTAACTCTAGTTCATTAAAAGAATATTTAAATATTTTAACCATAGTTAACTAACTTAACCATGGTTAGGTTAACTTTTACTTAACCATTAAGTATAGTTAATCTAACTTAACTAAATGGTTAACTCTTAACCTTAGTTAAACTTATATTATTTATTCAACAATTAAATAAATAAATATTTATTTGAATTATTTAACAATTAAATAATTATCAAGTGAAATTACAATTATATCCTTACTCGGTTACCAAGTTAACCTAAAGTGGGTCCCACCATCTGACCATATACTTTAGTTAATGTAACCTTAGTAAATTGTTGGATTTTACTGTATTGAACTATTCAATACGGTACGCTACCCAAGTGCTCAAAGAGTACATTTCATATTGGGACTCCCTAGGTCCACGCCCGATTTGTCAAATGAAACTATTTCACAAGTCCGTGAACGATGCCCCACGCACACGTTACGGATATTACAAATTAGCCCGTCAAACCATACATGTTGAGGTTACTCCATATTCGTATAATCCTTCCGTCATTATATCCAGGATGAACGGGATATAGATCATTACCGTCAAATTCTGATAATTTCATCCATTACTTTATTATCTTCAGATTCGTATCTTTATGAACAATTTACGCAAACACTTTTGCTATAATGTTCGAACCTGTAGGAAACTCCTTTTCCAGGTTGATTGCTTACGGCCATAAGACTTTACAAGATACAATCTCGAAGTTCGGATATACAACCTATCTATGTGAGGTGGCGGATCCCATATCTACGCACACCGAACTTCATGAGCATCGGACCATACCCAACGACACGTAGCAGTCAGACCATGAAAGGTCTCTGACATACGTGGAACCAAAGTATGATGGATCTCCCATAAGTTCACCGTGGCGCTCAGGTCGAAGGACCACAAATACTACTCAACTCGAGAGGAACTTCCTTTGACGGTTTCATAGGATGTTTATTGGGATCCTCTTGAGTCTGTTCAATATCCAGTCCTAACTGAATACCTATATGTCTATATGAACTTTAACCAAGCTCATGGTTAACTAAGAATAACCATCTATACAATACAGATATAGACATACACTAATCTATGTGTATCACCGATAGACCCTCATTGGTGAATTTAGATCAGGAACTCTTTATTTGAGAAGATACTTCCATAATGACATTTCTTAGTCTCTATTGCAACTCTTTGCAATTATGTCATTACTAGTAGATTCTCAGGTCTTTGTGACATTATTGATTAGGTTTTAATTTTTTAGAACTCGCTGGCTATTATAACCTGCTAACTCTTAGCACTGGTCTAAACTTCTTTAAACCAGATATAAACTTATTCAGATTATATCATGTCTATAATGTTACAAGCTTAATTACCATTTAATAAAAGTTATTAGCGATTTAATAAAATATGCATTGTATAAATATTACAAACTAAATATTCATACAAACTGGGATGGCGCGTAAGCACATACCCTAACAGCAATATCATTACCCATTAAGACCTTACCACCACTAATGGGCTGGAAATTTATAAATCAAGACTTTTGCGGGCACATATGAAAAGTGCAACCATAATCAAGAACCTATTGTTCAGAGTTCTTACCATCAGTAACGACGAGTGTCTCTGCACTGTCGTAGTTATCATCATAGGCAAGCGCAGCATCCGCTTTCTTCTTATCTGGTGCTTTCTTCTCAGGACAGTTTTTTATAAAGTGCCCATCTTTCTTGCAGCAATAGCACTTCCTAGGAGTCCTAGACTTCGATCTTGAGCCTTTTTTCTTCCCATCTCTATATGAGGGTCTTCCTCTTATAGATAAGCTTTCTGCATTGCTCTCAATATACTTCGCTAATAACTTTGAGTTTAATAATGATTTCACATCACTCATCATTAAACTCTCTCTACCGTAGAGTAGCATCTCAATAAAACTCTCATAACTCTTGAGGAGTGAACTGAGTAGGATAATTGTTTTATCTTCATTTTCTATCTTGATGTTGATAGATTTAAGATCAATAATGATCTTATTGAAGGCGTCTATATGATCTTTTATCGGCGTCCCCTCTAACATGGACATCTGATACAATTTTTTCTTTATATGTAATCTGTTGGCTAACGATTTTCTCATATAAAAAGAGTCAACCTTCTTTCAAAGACCTATTGCCATCGTCTCACCTGCTACTTTCCTTTTTACTTCATCGCTCAATGACAGAACGATTGTGCTATGAGCTCTTTCTTGAATGTCCCTTCTTTTTGCTTCAACTTTAGATAACTCTAGCATCTTCTCTTCATCACTAGATAAAGCTGCAGTCTCCTCTAATACTGAACTAAGCCTTTAGCTCACCAACAACGCCTTAACCTTCATTTTTCACAGATTAAAGTCATTCGTACTGTTGAATTTCTCTACCTCATACTTGGATATGACCATGTCTGCTTAGAACCAAGCTCTGATACCAGTTTGTTGAAGCGGAAGCACACAAATAAGGAAAATCACCCAAGCAATATATGCAGAAATAAGGAAAATCACCCAAGCAATATATGCAGAACAAGTTATTAAGGAATAAAGAGAGAAAGGGTAGAAGAATAACACACAAAGAATTACGTGGTTCAGCAACTTGCTTACGTCCACGGCAGATCAAGATCATACTCTTCTCTTATTATGAATTACAATGCACTCACAAAGTATGCCTTTTACAAGAAAGATCACAAAAATACTCTCTCTTGCACTTTAGAAATTTTCTCTCACAAAGAACCATAAAAATTGTTAATGATCACTTAGATTGTATTTACAAGCTAATTAAGAGCCTTTATATAGGTTTTGGGACATCTTAGGTTTACCCTAAATGTATAAAAATAATTTTAAGGAGTCCTGAAGTAAGTGGAAGACGAAATAAGAAAGTTTCCTTATTTTAAAATACTGTTCACTCGTCCAGTGCTGCGGCCCTCAGTTTTCACTATCGCAGCGCTGGTGCGCTCGTCTAAGCGTTGCAGCGCCCGTTGATTGGTGCCGCAACGCTTACGTTCTAGACTGGGCACCGCGGCGCCCACGCTTGGCCACTGTTCTTTTCGTCTTTCACATCCGTCTTTGATTATTGCGCACCTTACGCACTTTGCTTATTTTCTAAATCATATACCGATAATTTTTTAATTAATATTATCACACTTTATGTGGCAACTAAAAAAGAAAAAAAGGGAGTGCTCTTCGTCTTCAACTTCCAGCAGCCATGAAAATAAAAAAAAATTACAAAAAATTCTATACCTCTTTATGCACATAATTTTAATCTTATTAAAATAAAATAAAATTATAATCAATCTTAGAAAACTATATAATTAACGACCAAATGATCTAAACACAAAACATCTATTCAGTATATGAATAAAATAAAAATGCAAGTACTCACTCTTATACACATACCCATAAATCATAAATTAAATAAAATAAAATAAATTATAACACCAAAAGTATATATTCAAAAAGTCATTGCTCTGATACTAGTTATTGGTAGTTATGACATTTATAATGCAATAGAATAAAAAATAAAAATTCTTTAATCTTTATTTTCATCAGATAAAAATAATTTTTATCTTAGGATTTTATAAATATATGAATTTAATATTTAAAATAAATAAAAATTAACAAGTAACAAAATTATACTTTGAATCCACACTAGGTTTTCTTCTATCAAAGGATAAATCAAGCATCTTGTTTTATAGTGAGAGGAAATGTGGGCTTCCTACATTTTATTTTTATTTTTCTCTGAAGAAAAATATGTATTTTATGTGTTTACGTATTTGTATGTTTTTCTTTTTAAATTAATTTCTCCTTTTAAAATAATAATTTAATTATAATATTTAATAATTAAATTATTATCTCTTAAAAAGAGAAATAATTAATGTAAACCACATAGAGTTCTACTATTTGTGGTTAACGTATAATACTCAACAATTGAACATTATTAGACTTCCAAAATTAATGAACTTTCAGAAACATTTAATTAAAATAAAATCTTTTTGATAATTTTAAAAATTATCCTTAAGATTTTATTTATTTAATTTCTTAAATTAAATATTTAATTATATCTAGATAATATATTATCTATATTAATTAATTCTTAATTAATTAATTTTATCCAAATATAAAATATACTTATTTTGAAAACTATTTTCTGGACATAAATAATTTATATAATAACACAATTTATTTTTTAATTATTCACTGTAATAACTAAAGAGGTAGTATTGGGGATCTATGGATTTATAATTTAAAATACTAATAAATTTTAAATAATTAATTAATTTAATTTATTAATTTCAGTATTATTCCACTAAAAACTTGAAATTGCACTCTTAAAATTGTAAATATTATTTACCCAAAAAATTTGGAACAGTCTATTGATTTAATCACTACATGCAATTCAACCGTTCATAGATGATTCATAATTAGAGTTAGATTAATTATCGTTTTACCTCTTTAATTACTTTTTTTATTTTTAAGTACCATTAATTCACCAGTTAACAGTTTATTTGTAATATTATTACAAATTGAGTGTTCTAACCATTCAATTTTAGAATTAACCCTTAAAAGAACCTTTTTTCTAACTTCTGTTAAAAATGAATGGATTCCATATCTGTAAATCATATTCCTAATCGTTTATCTCACTATATCACCAAAATACAAGTTTTAGTTATAAGAGAGCTATATAGCTGAGGTGAGCAAACAAGCAAGCCTCCTCTCATCCCACAGGAGGAATATATATGCCTAAGAAAGAAAAAAAAGAAAAGAAAGGGATCTTGTTATTTAAACAAATCGTAATGAGTATTTTAAATAACATAATGACAACAGATATTTATGATCACTTAGGATTAAGGTTAATTTGTATATGATCATCAATTGACGTTATTTAAATTCTTAATTAACAATGGTATTTTATATAAGAATTCAAACTACATCTAGTTCAGTACTATATAATCGTATTATATAAAGTGCCTCCACTATAATATCACTATATCAGTGATATGGATAAAATTACTACATTCTAAATATCTGTGGACCGCATAGTAATATTTAATTAAAGATTCTAAATTTTAATTAATTTATTATAAATTTTTTTAATTTATTATCTATAACTTTAGTAGATAACAATTATATATTAAAGTTATGGTTATATAAATAAATAAATTTTTTTTTAATATTTATGTTATAAAATTATAAACACTTTTTAAATATAAAATTATAACTTTATTAATTTTATAAAAAAGATACAAATATATACTTTTAAAATACTATCTCTACTATAAATGAGTTTAACTTATCTTCTATTGAAATTGAATTTTATATATCCGTAATTGTTAAACACTTTTTAGTACTGTTGCACATTCAAAAATTGGTTTAATTATATATATATATACACACATTAGTGTCTCGATACATTTTTTTCTTTTAATATTTTATATGTACCACGTAATGCGAATTAATAGCTCGTGAACTTGTTAAAATAACTTTGTACTGCTTTATAACTGGTACTTCACAGTTGGAACAATATTATTCCGAGTTCTTTAGAATATGTTGTACTAGGAATTATCGTTTTATCCCTCTAATTACTTTTTTATTCTTAAGTACTATGAATTCACCAGTTAACAGTTAATTTGTAATATTATTATAAATTGAATGCTCTAACCGTTAATTCTAAAATTAATCCTTAAGAGAACCTTCTTTTTAACTTTTGTTAGAAATGAATGGATTACATATTTATAAATCATATTACTAACCGTTTATCTCATTATGTCACCAAAATACAGGTTTTAGCTATAAGAGAGCTGTATAGCTGAGGTGAGCTAACAAGCAAGCCTCCTCACATCCCACAGGAGGAATATATATATATATATATATATATATATATATATATATATATGCCTAAGAAAGAAAAAAAAAGAACTTTATTCTTTAGACAAACCGTAACGAGTATTTCAAATGATATAATGACAACAGAAATTTATGATCATTCAGGATTAAGGTTAATCTATATATGATCATCAATTGTCGTTATTTGAATTCTTAATTAACAACGGTATTTTATATAAAAATTCAAACTACATCTAATTCAGTCTTATATAATCATATTATATAAAGTGGCTCTACCATAATATCACTATATTAGTGATCCAGATAAAATTACTACATTCTAAATGTCTGTGGACCACATAGTAATATTTAATTAAAAATTAAAATTTTTAATTAATTTATTATGAACTTTTTCTATTTATTATCTATAACTTTAATTCTCTTGTAGATAATAATTATATACTAAAGTTATAGTTACATAAAGAAATAAATAATTTTTTGATATTTATGTTATAAAATTATGAATATTTTTTAAATATAAAATTAAAATTTTATTAATTTTATAAAAAAAATTACAAATACATATTTTTAAAATACTATCTCTAACATAAACGAGTTTAACTTGCCCTCTATTGAAATTGAATTTTATATATCCGTAATTGTTAAACACTTTTTAGTACTGTTGCATATTAAAAAATTGGTTTAATTCTAAAATATATATATATATATATATATATATATAGAATGTATCTTTTAATATTTTATATGTACCACGTAATGCGAATTAATGGCTCGTGAACTTGTTAAAATAACTTTGTACTGCTTTATAACTGGTACTTTGCAGTTGGAACAATATTATTCCGAGTTCTTTAGAAGATGTAATAGATGATCCTCTTCCTACTTCTTTCCATTAATTAATGAAATTCCTCTTTAATAAAAAACCAAAAAAGAAACATATTTGTTAATTAATAACAATTTTGGGATTAAAAAAAGAAATTCACATCCTGAGGTTAAATATATAGTAACTCTTTGATATCATAAGTTTAAATATATAAAATTTTAAAATATAAATCCAAGAATGAGATACAAGATAAAATTGTTTATATTTCACAAAAGGAGATTACTACCATCATCATTCATTTTTCATTACTTCTAGTAAAAGAAAAAAAAAATTACAGAAAAAAATTTAGGCTAAAACATGAACTCATTCAATTGAATCAGAAAGTTCTACAAAATACGTCCAATTTTTTTCTCTATTGAAATTAAAACAATAACAATTATTTCTCTATGCATTTCCAATGAAAGAGGAGCAAATGGGCTCCATTAACCTTCACAAATTACAATCTTGTCACATTTCATTTCATTTCCTAATTTACAAACAAAAAATAATCACTTTCTTCTTTCTTCCTTCCTCCCCTCGCTAAAACAATGTACACAGAATGAACAAATTGATTCAGTCCAGGTAAAAGAGCGTGACGATTTTCCGGAGATTTTTTGCCTCTTGACATGTTTCCATGAGCAACTTGCTGTCATGGAAGGCGAAGCAGATGACTTGCTGTACATGGGATATGATGTCCATATTACACAGCCTGCAATTTACCAGAAAAAGAAGAATAGAAATGAACAAGAAAAAAGACTGAAAAGGGAGTTTAAAGAATGGATAAAACTGTCTTTAGTAAACGACAAAGAAGATTCAGCAGAAAATTAAAAATCTGTTTCTTCTCTTACAGCCAATCTTGGAAAACTATTGAGACTGAAAGCCAGAATGTCCCTACTAATCTAAATTTCTGATACAGGAATATAGATTTGTTACCCAATAACAGAATGCTGATTTCACTTATTAGCCAAGGAAGTATGAGAACCGAAAATTCAAGCTTCTCTCTCCAGAAAACTACCAAATGTTTAATGAAGCTGGTTCTATTTGTCGCTATCAAAAAAGGGAAGCAAGCTAAGATTTCATAGTATTAACTTTGTCCAGGAAGTTTTATCAGTATCGGAAAAAAAAAAAAAAAACTTTGTTCTGAAAGTCATTAATCTCCTAAGCCGGTACTAAATATTTGTAAGGTTTAAGCAATACTGATTTCAATGATTGCAACTACTTCGATGAAAGAAAACTAGGATAAAGATTTATATTCTTAAGCTGTAACAGCAATATTACTTTTGATCATTTACTTGTGGAATGGTAACTGCTCCACACAGCGCTAAGAGTAATTTTCCTCATTCAGTTTTTCGGCAAGGGTTCAACACTCGGGGCATGTCCCATACCAGCTTGCATTGTATTATACAAACTGACATCTAATCAACATTCAATATAGGCATTACCAAGCATGTTCTTAAAATTTAATTTTAAGTGATAAAAAACACAAGGGTAACTCAGAAAGGGGAATAAAAGTTATCACAAACCTGCTGGCTTCTATTAGAGGAAGATGATCATTGTGAGGCTTCTCTATGACAGTCTTCACCTAGAAATTCCAAAAACATAAAACAATTATGAGAAAACGAATGATGATTTACCATATTTCTAATCATCATACCTCTTAAATTGGTAGCTACAACTAATTTAAGGTATTATGCCTACTAAAATAGTTGGGCACATTAGTGGGCTCAATATTATCCTTAAAAATGCAAAAGAAATGCCGACTCACCCACCATAAAATTCCTGGCGAGTAACTACTCACCACTCATGACAGAAAAATAGTGTAGAACAATGTTACAGAGACGGAAACCAAAAATAATATAAAATCTTACTGTTTCTTTTCCAAGTACAATCATAATAAAGAGAAATGAGAAATAAAATTCACCTAAAAGCCCATGGTACCACACCCCTCATAAATAAGTATGACAGAAATTTATTATGCAAGTTGCCATATTCAACTAACTTGTTCTTTAACTTAGACAACATCAGAAAGGTTTTTGATGTTGCCTATTCCTCGGCATTTGCTCAAGCGTCAGAGTGCACTTTGGAAGTTTTTGTTAGAATCTTGCAATGCAAATGAAGAACTATTATCAGATTTATCCCAATGTTTGAAGGAGATTCTATAGGACTGTCATCACCACATGCATCATCACAATCTAACAATGGTAATAAGATAATATACTAGAAGTCTTAAGAAATGACTCAATAATGCCATAAAACTAGAATTTGATCACAATGACTCCATAAGTCATCACATAAAGACTTTACCCCAGCAAATCAGAGAATATGATATAATAATTTAAAGTTAGGACTCATCATTTATTTTTTCTAAATTTCCCTTTCCATGGATATTAAAAATACAATTTTTTTTATAAGCACATCATTTTTTTAATACAAGTAGTAATTAGTACCTCTTATGGTACAAAAATAAAAATGGAATAATCGAAATGACCAAAAATTTGCAGTAGATGGAGCATGAATTTAATGAATGGCATGACCAAATTATGCCATGCGGAGGTATTTACTGATAATTCCATGTAATTCTAAAGTTTACTAATTCAGGGGTTAAGGATAGTTTTATTTGTAGGGTAGAGTAGCAATTTTAGTTATTCCTATAAAAAAAATTGTCTTGCACTTAGTCGGGTTATTAGGTCTTCGTCTTATTTTTAGTTCATTTAGGCTATGCTTTGTGTTAAATGACTCTCATTACCTTGATTTTAAAAATCCTACTCCCACAGAAAAGTGAAAAGTTTATAAATACCTATACAATATCATATTTCTAAGATTTTGAATAAGGGAACATTTGGTTGACATCAATGGCATAAAAAAGCAATGTTTTCTTTTTACTTCTCTCCCCTTACTGCACATCCACTTCTGTTCATTGAATTATTCACAGAAACAACTTACCTCACAATTTTTTAAATGTAATCATTTATCATTTGAAATTACCATAAGAGATTCTAGACTAAATTTTGAAATCCTTAATATGCAAATTCCATGCGCTAAAAACTCTTACTTTTGACAATAATTCCTGGCTCTCAGGTGGTTGCTTCTTTAAGCTTTGGGGCAAAATTACTGTAAGTAACTCTGGTTTCTCAGCTCTCAAAGCACCTCTGATAACAGCTGCATTAGTCCCGGAAGCACCTGATGTATAAATATGATTTTTCTGCAAGAAAATGTTGTGCAGCAATGTCAGGAACATAGAAATCTGAGACAATAACTCTTTCCTATTTTGAGCAACAAAAAGGTGAATCCTAATTTTCTGACATCTGATGAGATTGACAACCACACACAGCACCACGAACAGAATTTATATGACAGAAGTAAAATGTCTTACAGTTATAACCAAGGCATAACTAAGAATCTCAATAAGTTCTTGATGCATGAACCCCATATTCCGTGTCCCAAAGAAACCAATAGCTCTAGGCCCTTGCTGTTGGATGGCCAACAACTCCTGCAGAAAAAGAATTGTATGCATATAGAGAAATTAAACACCTGCTCAGCCAGGGAATAATTGTACAACACAGAGATTACACACCTGTAGATAATCTACATCAGGAACAGGTTTATATTCTGACATCATAACCACCCCTGATCCTTCCACAACTGATTGGGCTTGGGTAGGAATCTGAGTGCCCCCATCTTCCTCAGAACCAAACATGTTAACCACATTCTCCTCTTCGTATGTCCAACCATCCATGTCTTGATCTCTTCTCATACGTCCACAAAGCCACTAAACCAGTACATAAAAACACAGGCCCTGGTAGTAAATCATTAGTGAAAACCAACTGCACATAACGGTAGCACCAAAAGAGAGATAGAGAATGCATTGTGATCTACAAGCTCAACCACAATAGTGCTTTCAATAACTTTAAAAATATCAGTCCTGTGTGCTTTGGAGAAGTTTAAGTTTAGAAAAGGTATCGATATTTTAGAACCATCACACTTCAATGTACATAAATCCAAATTTGTTTCTAAGTTTTGCATAAGAAATGACTCATTCTCAGAAGGGAAGTGATCATAAAAGGCTATAGCAGATCAAAATAGATAATTCTGTACTACCTACATTTCAGACTCTCTGAAGTAACTTCAGCCACTCCTGCTTTTTAGATGTTAGATGTAAAACAATGTGAAAGAGGAGAAGGGAGGGAGGGGGGGGTGTGGGTTGGGGGTTGGGGGGGTGTAAAGAAACACTTCCTCCTCCTGTTTAGTACTTCTGTTTCAAAAGAGATATATGAAAGTGCCACAATCTCTTAAGTGGATACCTTTTAGTAAACCCAAGTTACCAAAATTTGCATTAAAACTGTTAAGAAAATAAGCCTTATATAATCTTGTTATTTCATATGTGCTCTAAACAGATTTCTCACCTCCCCTGGCTTACTTTGCATTTTGTTTGGACATCCGGTCCACAGTTTTATGCCTTTATCATTTATCTTTTAATATAGTTGTCACTTGAGACAACAAAGTGCAAAAATTAAGATAAATTATTGTTACTTTGACATAGTTACGAATGCCAAGAGACACTCTAAACTGTTATCCAAACGTAAAGCAGATTTTTATTACTTTTAACAGGAAAAACATTAAGAAGCATGTGTATATTATAATAAATATTTCATCAGGGTCAGAAGAATTCATTCGTCTCCAAAACTAGATAACAACATACATATTAACTATTGCACGTCACTGCATACTTTCACTCAAAATATCATCTACGTACTTTCATTCAAAATATCATCTGCGTACAACTTATCAAACACATGGTTCAACATCTCAGCACTAAACAGAGCAACCCAGAAGAGCTTACCCATTCCAAATTCATCATATTTCCAAAAGCTAGATATTAACAGACTTTATTCAATTATGCATATGAATTCAAATTCGACTAAAAACCTAAACATGAAAACAGAATTTAAGAACCCAAGTTTCAATCTTTCACAAACATAATAATGACACACAAGGAGCTTATTAAGTCCAGAAACTAAATATTAGCAGACTTCATTGAACTATGTACCCCGGCTTTCTCTTTGGTTCATAATATAAACATGAAAATGCGATTTAACAACCCAAGTTCCAATATTTCCCCAACATAACAAATACCCAGATGTGTTTTGTCGTTCCAAAAGCTACTCTGCAAGTGGGTATACACTTCAATTTAAAATAATATTAGTAATAATAATAAAACATGAACATGTAATTCAGTAACAAAAATTTTCCACATTTCACCAATAAAACAGAGACTCATTAGAGCAAATTCATTCCAGAAAAAGCAAAATTGAGCAAGTGGGAAAGTGTGTTTTACCGTGTTGTTGGTTCTCCTGTTGGGACATTTATGTTGGTGATGAGAAGCATAATAAGCTGAGGATGAAGAGGATAAGAAGTTGAAATTAGGGTTTAGGGATTTGAGAGATTTGGAGGGAAAATCAGGAGAAGAATAATAAAAGGGAGTGCTAGTGGTAGTTGATAGAGGCAGCAAAAGCCTCATTGGTAATGGTAAAGCTCCACTCATATTTGCTGTGCCCCCAAATCAATATTTTCTGATATTTTGCTCTTTTTCTCTCCGGGCGGCTATAATCTTTCTGCTTTCAGCTTTCTGCCAATCCCTCTTTTATTTTCTTCTCCCCCTACATATATATATATATATATATATATGTGTGTGTGTATTTTCGCTTTTGGAAGTAAAAAGCAACAAATTGAAATTTAAGTAAAGGGTTTTAACTTTCTATCACTCGCTTTCATAAAAGAAAAACTTTCTATCACTCGCTATTAAAAAAAAAAACAATTCTGTAGCTTCTCATGTGTGGGATAATAACATACAGGTCCATAAATTCCTACATATTTTAAGGTAACGATATAAGTTATTCATTTATATCAAATAAATCCCATATTCCTAGTAAAGACTTAAATTAGCCGGAAGGGCATTCAAACATTTAGCAAATAAATTAAGTTATTTAATTCTTAAAATAGTAAATAAATTTAAAATATTATAAATTCATCAAAAAATTATTAAATAATAAAATAAAATACAAGTCAAAAGAAAAACAAAATATCATTAATAAACAAAATCAAATTTCCATGAATTAATAATTAATAAAAATTCAATAATACAAAATAAATTAGCAAATAAATTAAGTTATTTATGGCTAAAAATAACAAAAAAAATTAAAATATTATAATTCATCAAAAAGTTATTAAATAATAAAATATAATACAAATCAAAAGGATAACCAAATATAATTAATAAACAAAATCAAATATCCATTAATTAATAATTATTAATGTTGAAGCGGAAGCACACAAATAAACTAAACAATTCACCCAAATAATATAATAATACAGAATAAGTTATTAAGAAATAAAAGAGAGAAAGGGGTAGAAGAAGAACACACAAAGAATTACGTGGTTCGGCAACTTGTCTACGTCCATGGCGGATCAAGATCATACTCTACTTTTATTATGAATCACAAGGCAACCACAAAGTATGCTTATTACAAGAAAGATCACAAAAAAAACTCTCTTACTCTCTAGGGATTTTCTCTCATAAAGAATCACTAAAAATTATCACTAAGATTATTATTAATCACAAAGATCTCTCTAAGATCACAAAGATCTCTAACCTGATCACAAAGATTGTCAAGATCACAAAGATGTGTTTACAAGTCAATTGATAGCCTTTATATAGGCCTTGAGACGTCCTAGGTTTTCCCTATACGTGTGGGAGTCATATTAAGGAGTCTTAAAGCAAGTGTGAGACGAAATTAGGAAGTTTCCCAATTTTGGGATACTATTCCTGCGTCCAGCGTTACAGCGCTGGGATCTCGTCGCTCCAGCGCTGGCGCGCTTCTGCTGAGCGCTGCGACACTGAGTGTTCTGTTCTGGGCGCCGCAGCGCCCACTCCTGGTCGCCGCGGCGCTGGTTGCATGTTGCGCCTTCTTCGTTTTTTGCCTCCTTTCGCGTCCGTTTTCGATTCGTATGCACCCTACACACTTGGTTTGATCCCCAAATTATACTCCAATGATTTTTAATCAATATTCTCACAAATAAAAATCAATAATACAAAATAAATATATTTTAAGCATTTGTTATTGTTGGGATTTTTACACTCCCCAATACAACTTTTTTGTAGTTTAGTACTTTAAAATCCTAAGCGGATAAAATACTTTACTCACAAGTAAAATAATAATAGAAAGATCGCACAATACGAAATATAGACAACAATTACACACAAAGCACATGAAATTTACGTCATTTGATAATAAATACTTATGTTTACGATAGATTACGGGATTCTAACTTCTTTTATTGCTTAGTTTACAAATAACTCTTAGATTACAAAGATATCTCATAAGAGATAATGAATACACCAATAGACAAGTTCTCCAAACGGTCTATCAATATTCTTTTACGCACTCAGTACTTAAGGACTCTTATAATAACACTCTTTCTCACGCACTTAGTGCCTTAGTACTCTGCAAGGTTTCTATTCATCACTCTTTTATATACCTTTGATATTTTACAATTTAAAAAGTTTATAAGAGTTTATATAGCTTCAAAATGTTCTTAAAAAATCATATTTTTTATTAAAATAGGAGTTTACGCATTTAGAGAACTCAAAATCGATTCAAACTAATAAAATTGACTAATAATGCAATTTTTTTTAAAGTGGGCGTTGTGGTGTCAAGGCTTGAAACAAGTCTCCTTTTATACTTTCTCACCTTTTTTTGCTTCTTACTCTTTATTTTTATCCTTTTCTCATATGTCCAATGTGTACTTAATTTTGTATTAACTCTCTATTAATCTCTAACTTAAAATCTCTCTCAAACTCAATTTTAAATCACTGATTTCAACAAGACCTATATTTGATTCAAAATTTCTTCAAAAAAAAAAAATTTAAGGCCTACTTACTCCTCAACCAACACTTAATTATTCTAACATTGATTCGATTAAGTTTTTGTCCAAACCTAATCTTATTAAAGATAGTGACTTCGATCTCTAAAGGTACGAAGACATCTTTCCTCGAGTAACCTTCATATTATGATCTTCAATGTCACTTTTAATATTATCACAACACCTCGATAGCTAACTAATCCTTGCCAGCAGTAACTTCTCGTATATTTTCTTTCAACCCATATGACAATAATAAGTTAATCTCCAGTATTGTCTTTTGGTCTACATCCCCTTAACAACTCATATTAAGCTATTTACAGTATTTCTATCAAGCACATAGCTTCTATTGTATTTCTTACCCTTCATTATTACTATAGACTATTTTAATCACTTTCATTGTTCTTTTTTTCGAAGCTACCAAAGATTCTACAACTTCAAGTTCTCCTAATAGATTATTGCAGCATCTCCACCTATATTTGTTTTCTTTGTAATTTTTCTTAAATATTTATTTTTAGCCATTACTTTTGTAGTCAAGATTGCTGCATTACCGGGCTTTTGATATATATTTTTAATTCTTTCGTCTTTATACTTGTGAGTCATTATAATTGAACAACTTATACTTTATTATACTACTTAGGTATTGACTTTGGTTTTTATACCACTTAGATATCAGTCTCAACCTTAAATTTAATACTATTTGTTAGGGTTTTTACGCCTTCTTGGTAGTTTAATACCCTAAAATCATAAATGCATATATAAAATTTTGTTGACAAGTAAAGCAAGAATAAAAATATCGTAAAAAATAAAATAGAGATAACAATTATACTTAATTTATAAGAAATTTACGTTATTTGACAATAAATGTCTACGTCCATGGTAGATTAGTGGACCCTAATTTTTTTTATTATTCAATTAACAAATAACTTTCATATCACAAAGATCTCTTACAAGAGATAAGAAATACAACAATAAATAAACTATCAAAAAAATCTATTAATGTTTTCTTACGTATTTAGTATTCTCATAATAGCACTCTCTCTTGTGCACTCAATGCTTTAGTGCTCTACGAGCTCTTTATTTGACACTTTCTTACATACGCTTAATGCTTCATAATCTTTAGAGTTTATAAGAGTTTACATATGCTCAAAACGTTATTATAAACTCTATTTTTTTTGTTGAAATAAGAGTTCATGTATTTAAAAAATTTAAAATTGACTTAAACTAATCAAATCAACTAAAACGCAATTTTTTCAAAAATGGATACTGTGCTGCTAAGGGTTGGCACCACGGTGCTACAGCGCCAAGGCCTAGAAACAAGCCTACTTTTGTACTTTCTCACTCTTTCTCACTTTTAACTCTCCATTTTCATTCATTTTTTATACGTCTAACATATACTCGATTTTGTGTAAACTCTTTATTAGTCTTTAACTCAAAATCTTTGATATTGAATCGCTAATTCTAATTGTTATTAACTAAAAATTATGTAACTATTTTTAATAATTAAGTTTAAATTAATATTTAATTAGTTTCATTTGCTTTAATAAATAAATAATAATAATTAAACTAATTATTTATATTATTAAGAATTACAGATATCATCTAATCCAATCCTATAATACATTAAACGTAACATAATACTGAATATAATTCAATCATGTTCTTTACTACTTAATACTAACAATTCAAAATAAATTCAGTTCTATCTTATCCAATATACTAAACGGCCCAAGAGGTTAAAGACTTATTTGGTGCCGATTGATAAACTATATTTTTATTGAAAAAAATCATAAATTTTAAAGAACCTAAATATTATAGATACATATAATTATGATTTAGTGGATCATGATGTTCACTTTATAATGTGTGAAATTGTTACATTTCATATATATAATTCTCATATATTTAAATGCTCACCGTAATATAAGCACCTTCACCTATTAAATAATTTATATATATATATATCTATCTGTGTGAGGAATACTATTATCTTAATATTTTAACTTAAAAAAATAATTTAAAATTTCATTCGTTAATCTCGTGTAATCTAATAATAAAAGAGACAAACATGAATAAAGTAGGCAACATTAGATGCTACATTTTAACTTTAAATTCATATTATTAAATTGCATGATATGAGTAAATGAAAATTTAAATTATTATTTTAAATTAAAATTTGAAGTTAAACGAACACATATCTAAAGAGGTAAGATTTGAACTTAAAATTATTTATTTCAAAATTTGACACTAATTTTAAGTCATGAATTTTATGCAATTTAATAGTAGTAGAGATAATAAGTTGGCACTGTTTTATTTATTTATTTATATTTTATATTTTACTTTATTATCTACCATTGGATTGTATAAAAATTTGAAATACATTCCAACATCTTTAATAGGATTGGACCATTTCAAGATGAATATATGTGTATAAAAATTCTATTGGATTGGTGTATGGATAGGAATCCAAAGCATACTAACTAGTTCTATCTGGTTACATTTTTCGAGTTCTTAATTTTTTTTTCCTGACTTGTGAAAAATCCTCTATTAATAATTAAATGACTTCTTATTTATATAAATGACACATTTTTGTCTACTCAGTTCATATTTTGCTTATTAATTATTTTTAAGTCAACAACCAAGTTTGTCTCTTATTGGTCAATATTGTTGATTATCGATCAACAATGGTGATCACTGTCAATGTTGCCATAACCGTTTAATGTTAAATGAATGGAGCATAATAAGGCACTATTTAACTTCAATTTTCTTGATCCACACAATATGAGTTAATTTCATCATAGAAATAACAATGAAGAGAGAAATAAAAGAAAAAAATTTAACGGTTATTATAATATCACTTCTAACAATGACATTTTATGGTGTAACGCTACCTAAATCTAATATATTTTTAACAATGACGTTTTATGATGCGAACACTACCTAAATTTAATAAATTGTTGTTTGACGATTTAGAATAGAGCAGTGGTGTATTGTAACATAATGTCGTTAAGTGGCAATAACATATTGACTATAGTGACCGCAAAACTTTCCTTTCTATTTCTCATTCTTTTGTGAAATTGTTTCATCATTGTATAGATTGTTAAAATTAACATTTGAAGATGTCTCTTGTGAACTAATTAAGTATTAGTTGATTGATCACCGATGCTATTAATCGGTGATAACAATAATGATTGATAGTATATAATATAAAATCTACTTGATTTATCTTCTTTTATTTAGCTATGTTTAAAATTTTAATTAAAAATTATTTATTTAGTGTACAATTGATCATTTTATTCTTATACTGTCTAAATAAACATAATTTATTACTCAGATAGAGATCTATGCTGCCTTTTTAAAACTATAATGATGTTTGTATTTTTTTTTTTTTCAAAATTGAAGGATTCAACTATCTCTTTTTTCCCTTACAAATTACAAACAATTGATAATCGAAAAACAAGAAGAATTGAAATGGTATATAATATAGGGTGGGGCTTCCATGACCACAAGAGGTTATTTGGATGGTAAAACTAAGGTTTGCTGTCTATAGTTTAGTTTAGATTCAAGTTTAATGCATTTTTCTTTGAATGAGAGAGTAGGTTTCTTTCTCATATATTGTAGAAATAGATTAAGAGTAAATTATGAGTTAAGATTTAAGTCAGACCATAAAATATATGATTCCAACATGCTTTTGATTGAAAAATATGTGTGAGAGAAAAAGAGAATTTTATTGTTAAATAAAAAATGAAAATGGCAAAAAGAAACCATGAGTTTGTTTGTTTGACGAAGATTCTTATGAAGTAAAAGCATTAGCGGTAGAACAAAAGAAGTTAGATATTGGGTAAACATTATATTTATGAAATGTAAGTAATATTTACTAAACATTAAAGTAGTTGTGCTTTCAAACCGTCAATCCATAACAAAAATACTTTTGTATCAAATAGAATGAATATTAACAATGGAATAGAGTGGGTCAGAAATGATAATCTTTATCACTATATTTAAATATAGAATCAATAGGATGAAGTGGGTTAAAAATAATAATTTTCATCTTTTTATTTGAATGGGTCAATTTTTTTTTTATATTTATCACATATTCGAATTAAATAATTTAAGTTTAAAAATGAGAATTCCCAAATATTGATAGGGCCTTTATAAATATTGCATACTTTAGTTTATTTTTATTTTTTTATATTTTAAAATAATATTTTTTAAATTATAATAATACATTTTAATTAAAAAAATTAAGAAGATATTTTTTAATTCAAGATTTGAGGGTATCCCATTATCTGAATCTATTTATTTTATATTTTAAAAATATTATAATAATATATTTTAATTAAAAAATATTTTTTAAATTCAAGATTTTGGGATGAATTTAAGGGATGATAACCCATTCTATACCTACCTCAAATATAATTTGAGAGTGATAATTTATTCCTATACTCACCTTAAAATTTAATAAAATACAAAAATTTTAATTATTTATTCTCCGTTCAAATTAGAGCTCATGTAACCTGATTTTATAAGAAATTTTGCTAGGCCTACTGAATATTCACTTGTAAATCTAATAATAAAGGTTAGTTGATAGCGAAAAAAATAGAAAATTAAATTAAACAAACACATTTTGTAACATTTTAAATCTCCCCTTTTCAAAATTTTAAAAATTTTAGGGGGGGTAAATTTTCAATATAAATTTCAGATTTAAATCTCTCTCGTAATTTTGTTTTTGGTCTCTCTTCCTTTCAGTGTATAAATACCCAAAGCTTCTTCGCTGGCACCACTATGTAACGTCCCCAAACTGAAAACCGAAAGCTAGTTAAAAATGGTTGCTTTACTCTTTGCTTCTCTTTTTCTCCTTCTTCCACTCTTTCTCCTCTTCAAATTCGTCACTGCTGATGGTAACTTCAAATACCCACTTGCAAAAACACGCGCAAACTTATTAATCTTTAAGTTCATTTGTTAATTTTGACAAATTTAAGCACAGTTTTCAATTTTTTTCTTCTTGCAGGTGATTTCACGTTAATGTCAAAGAAACATGTAAAGAAAGAAGAAATAGAAGATAAGGTTTAATTTTAACCCCATGTATCCATTTTTGTTTTTGGATTCATTTACACTAGAAGCCTTATTTTTTTTTTAATCTTTTAATTGGTTTCATTATTTGAGTCAGGTCATTTGGATTACTGGGGCCAGCCGCGGAATCGGTATGGGATTTTTTTTATTTATAGAAAATTGATGAATTTGTTAAATTGTAATTTTTCCCGTTCATTTATCCATTTTATTTTTTTCTTTGATTAAACTTGTCCGTAATTAGGTAGATTTTAAATTTCTCAAGTTGTTTGATAAATGGTAATTCACAAATACCAATTCTTATGCAGCTATCATTTTATGTAATTTTTCATCTTCATTATGATTGTGATGCTGATGAACATATTGCTTGTTGATGATAACGTTGACATCGTAATTGTAATTATCATTTTTATGTTCACTGTTATTATTGTAATCTGGTTTAGCAATTTGTCTTACCTAACTTTTGTCGATGATAACAAGGAGCTTTATAAAGAAATTGGAATCTTGTTGCTGCTTTCCGAGGTTTAAGAAATTGATTGTTGTATAACTTGCTGGCCTATTTGACGCTTTCGGCAGCTTTGACTACAAAATCCAAGTTTTGTTCCTAGAAATTGAAAGTCTCTTCCTTTGTTTTTCTCATCTTTACCTGCATCCCCCAAAATTTAACCAAAATGCTCCACCTTGAATCTCGATGTGTGTAAAATTTGATTGCAATGCCTCTCTTATTATTCCAAGAGGCTTTACCAGCTAAACTTGCTAGTAATCCAAATTCGACTTAGTTCAATTGTTTTTTTCCAATCTTCTTTTTTGAATGGTCATATAGGAAGTGCCTTTCTATACTGTGTGCTTAAGTTGAAATTAGTCAAGTAAATAACATTCAGTTGCTTAAAACCAAGCAGAATCTTCTATAAAAGATTGATAGCTTTGATATGTGATTCTATAAACCCTTATCATACCAAATACTGGTGGACTTGTGGCATTATAACAATCGGTGGACATTTGTTTGTAATTCATTCCACGCTTTTATATCTGTTTTCATACTCTTTAAAAGTGAAATGTCTTTTTTTTTTGTCAAAAAGTTTTTTTTATTCGGTTTTATCTCAATTTTTTAGATACCTTTATCATTCCACATGAGTTTTCTTTTCTTTGTTGAAGACCAAAAATGAAAATCAGACAAATATTTAATTTGTTGCTTGATTGAGTTAAAAATTTAAAGAGTTTGTGATGTTATGGTTAACCACCACCGGATAGCTATTAAGTGATATTTTTGTTAATTATATGATTCTTTTTGTGGTGGAATTTAGGCGAGGTTCTTGCTAAACAATTGGCAAGGTTAGGTGCGAAACTCATTCTTTCAGCAAGGAATGAAGCTGAATTGGAGCGAGTTAGGACACAGCTTGTTGGTATATCCCTTTTCAGAAGCTGAATCTAAGTCTTTTCAATCCTCAAAGAGTTTTCTGTCATTTTTGCTCCCTTTCTCTGATATGTGTTGGCTTGACTGCAGGTAAGCATGCACCCGATGAAGTGAAGATTTTACCCCTGGATTTGGCATCTGATGAAGATTCACTCAAGGTGGCTGTAGAAAAAGCAGACTCCTTTTTTCCTGGCACCGGTGTTGATTATATGATCCACAATGCCGCTTATGAGCGCCCTGTATGTAATTGGTTCCTGATCTATGATATTGAAATGATCAAACAAGAGCACACACTGGAAAACACATAAACCTTGCTGTTAATCACATGTAGTACTACTAGAATGTGGGAGTAGAAGGGAAAGGGACTTATCTCTATGTTGACTGCAAATGGGTAACCGAGGAATATGCTGGATCCTTGCTGATTTTGATATTATCTTGGTTGTGGGGGTGGGGTGGGGGGGAGGGAGAAGGGATGCATTGTTGTAATTCGTCAACAGGTCATGATATTGTTTTATAATATGGCACAAACTCACTACTGATATTGATCTTCGAACACTGTATCGTATCTTGTAAATTGATTCTGCTAATATGTTTGTTATTTTTGTAATGAGGCGGTGAATAAACAGTGTTTTTAATCAGAGAAAATAGTAATTTTTTTTTCATTTAACCTTTTTTTTTTGTGTTTGGCAGAAATCACCAGCTTTGGAAGTCCCAGAGGAAAGCCTCAAGGTATTTAGAAATGAATGGCTACCTATAGTCTAATATTGGAGTTTATCTCTTGCTAATGTGTGTCAATGAGCCATCTGCTGCCCATTTACACCCACCCATTGACTCTTAACTATTAGGAGATACATAAGTATATCTTTCTATGATGTTTGTCTCTATACCTATTGAGCTATCCTTGCACTAATCATGCTACTTCTCTGTTTGAAATAGGCTGCATTCAATGTCAATGTTCTCGGGACAATATCTCTGACACGGCTATTGGCACCCTTCATGCTAAGGCGGGGAAAGGGTCATTTTGTTGTGGTGCGTGGATTATATATGAGGGTTTTGCTAATCTTAATACTTGAGTTTTTCTAACCCCATACACAAATCAGTATATTGCCCCAATATACACTATATTTGTTATTTGATTACACATCATATGCAGATGAGCAGTGCTGCGGGGAAGACACCTGCACCAGGTCAGGCTGTGTACTCTGCCACTAAATATGCCCTGAATGGTTACTTCCACACATTGCGTTCCGAGGTATATCTACATGTACATACATATGACTTTGTTTCGAGGTGAAGAGAATGTAAAGTCTCGTTGTTCATTAATTGCTTCATTGTCCAACTTATAACTTGACTATGTTGCAGTGATTGCTGATCATTGAAAAAGAAGAAAAAGGCCATACAGAATCAAGAATTGAGATTTCTTATTTTCTTAGGAATTTAAGTATCTATTCTTTGTTAAGTCAGATTTGGTTTTGCTAAGTTACCTTATTTCTCTATTTTCTGTTCTTGTTTAGGCTAGAGATTATTGATAAATTATTGAATAAGTAACGATGTTCTCACTCTAATTTCCTTCCTTCTGTATGATTTATTTTCTTATTTCTCCATTTTCCCTAAATTTACCTTTACCATTTTCGATGGACGATCAGATATTTTAAGTTTCAGCCCCATCTTTTTTATTTTTCCCTAAATTTCCCTTTACTCATTCCGATGGAAGGTTAGATATTGGTTTTAAGTTTCAGTGCCATCTTTTTTATTTTTCCCTTTTGTGTTAAGGAGTCATATTCTACCTTTATATGCTGTGAAAATCATCTAAGGTACTTTATATTAATGTGTATGCCCACGTACTTTCGAAATTGACCCCCTTCAGTCATCACGAGTCAATTAATTTTGAGATTTAACATGGCTGTGTTGAAGGCCATCTCTAGATATTGGGTAATACAGACATGTTAAGCCTTGTGATAGTACACCGTAACACCATAATGGAATGCTTTGCCCTGCGTTGTAATTCTGATGACAGAAGGGTAGGATAAGGATTAATAATGAAAAATCAAATGTTTTTTAGAAAAAAAAAAAGGAGGAATGCTAATTCCAGATTCTGTAAGGAATAGGTTGTCTGTTCATGATGCATTTTTATCCCATGCACTGAGAGGAACTGATAGTTCCATGCTTCTGTTAGAAAAACAAAATACTTATTGTCAAACTCAACAAAGTTTATGCCTTACTGCTCATTGCTATTATGACTGTAATCTTAAACAGCTTCTGCATTTTCCTTTTCCTTATGGTTTAATATTTTGCTATCACAGCTCTGTGAGAAGGGGATCAAGGTTACGGTTGTTTGTCCTGGGCCAATAGAAACATCAAATGGTACTGGAGCAACATCCTCAGGAAAGAGTTCTTCAGGGGTGAGTTCCTGACAATTATGATATTAATTCTATTTCCTAACTGAGAACTGTGCATTTCCACTTGCTGTTATTATTTGTTCATTCCACACATTATGCACTAACAGAACCATTTACTTGAGTTAATAATATAAATAGACCTTGATTGTGCTAACGCCTCACTGATAGGAGGATGGCGATGTACATTTTTTTAGTGAACCAGATCAGGCCATCTCATTCTGACACCATATCTTCCTGTCTATGTGCGGTTGCTAATGATTTGTAACCTTTGTGCTGCCTAGTTTTCTTATTCTAGTGCTTTCGCACTCAAACCTTTTTCTTTCTAATGAACTGCAAACTCTTTGACAGAAACGTTTGTCATCAGAAAGATGTGCAGAACTGACAATCATTGCCGCCAGCCATGGTCTAAAGGAAGTTTGGATATCAGACCAGGTATTTCCATTCATGCTAGAAATTCCTTCTATTTGATTACCTTTTCTTTAGTTTTTCAATGATTATGAGAGATAAGTGTGCAATAAATGTTGTCCTTTTTGCACTGAAATGAACATGTACAAGGCCTAGCTGATGACAACATGAAGACAGTATTTTATTTCTGAGAATAAAATGTTTAAAAAAAATAGCGATTCTTTCTTGAAAAACTTGATAATCACATGGTCCTCAAAATAACTTGAGTGTGGATTCTATCAGGTTTCTTCTCATTATTTGATATAAGCCAGACAAGTCAGTATTTTATTTCTGAACTTCAAAAATATTTTAGCCATGGAGTTTCTGAATTATTCCCTTCTGAATTTTTAATTTGAGAAGTAATGAGTGCTTTTTTTGTTTTGCAAACAACTGTAGGAGTGGCAACTCCATTTCTGCATATCCTTTTCATGAATATTCTGTTGTTTTACAAGTTGTTGTACAAGTACTTCTTTTTGTTTTGTAAGAACATAATTCCTAGATTATACACGTTTTCAGTTTTGCTCATGTTCAAGTTATTTACAAATATTTTTTACATTTTCGTTTTTTTCTCTCAGCCTGTACTGGGTGTGATGTATTTGGTGCAATACATGCCAACGATTGGATATTGGCTCATGGACAAGGTACTTACATTACCCTTAATGCATTCCATGATTATTGGGTTTTATCCTGGAAACAAATTGAAACATTTGTTGCATCTAAGAAGGTATAATAGTACACACGCCTCCTTAGTTGGAAGGAAAGGTTTACACCTCTGCTTCAATTCTTGGTATAAGCCTGACAATGTTTACCTCAAAAGAAAGCATAACAGAAGTGGTTATAGGCATAGCCTAATAGTAACCATGTCTCTTGTCTAGGTCTTGATTCTAATCCCCCTCCCCTAAGTCAGAAATAAAGAAGAAAGATGTAGAAAAAAACATAATAGAAACTCTTGAGTTTAGCAACGTGAACCTTGAGGATCTCATAATTCTGTGTCCTGTATCACAAATCCAATTTATGCTGTTATATATTCATGCTCTTCATTGTCTTTGTACTTTCTGGTCATCATTTTTAAGAATATTAACAGAATTTTACAATAAAAATTATCAAAATTATCTCTTTACAGATAGGCGGGAAGCGCGTAGAAGTTGCTGCACAGAAAGGCAACACTTACTCATTTAGCTTATTGTTTGGGGGAAAAAGTAAAGCAGCCTGAATAACTAGTTATTAGAATACAAACACATCTTTAGTTTTGTTCTATGAGAAAAATTTCATTATATACAAAGTTTTATGTATTTTTTGATTAAAAAATGTACTAATTAAATGAAAATGTCTATAGCAAAGTAACCCTGTGATGTTCAGAAGTGCTTTCCATATATTGCTTTCGAACAAAAACGCATTAGGATATATGCTTCTTCAAATGCTACTCTTAAAAGAGTCTCTCGAGCCTCACGTTACAATATTAATACTAAAATGATTGAAATAAACAAAAATTTGAATTGCTAAATAGGAGTAAAATGTCCATGATTTCAGGAAATTGGAGAGCACCTAGCAATGCCAGAATTTGCTTCAAAATAAAGAGTACTGGTTTTTTTAAGGAGGGCAAAATAAGTCAAATTGCAAGAATCCCAAAGTTAAAATTTAAAAGTAAAGACGTCAAAAACATAACTCATATTGAGAAAAATAGATAAACTGATGTTTTTCATGAATCTACAACAAGTAATGTCTTCCTTATGACTCTTAGATTTTCTCCTATCTTTTTGTCTTCCTCCATCTTAGTCATTAATTTCTATATATATATACATAAATTTCATTTACACAATGGCAATTTAGATCAATGTAATGATCACCGTAAATGTGCAAGCAGATAATTGTATATTGGCATAACCATCAATCAGCAACCGCCTTGAAGTATTCTATTATATTGATTGAAAGAAAGAAACTGAATTAAAATATACTAAGGAAGAAATATGATGAGAAAGAAAACTGCCACATATTATATAAAAGAAACCAGGAAGAAAATGAAAATTACTTCGTCTAATTTTACTGGAGGCAAATCATTATACAACGAAATTCATGCACAGGAAAATTGATCAGTCCCTTTAATATAATATTTCAGTTGTCTTCAAACACCTGTATTGTACAACCTCTTTAATTCATCACGTGGAACGCTAAAATTAGAATATATGCACAGGAAAATTGAAACTAATCTTTCAGACGCAACCCGATTTTCTCGAGTGGATTCCAAAACCGGATGCCTTGAAAGCCTCCCATTATCACTTTGGACACCTCGCCATCTTCCCTTCGATCAATAACATAGCCTAAACAACACCCAGCGACCATTTCAAGCTTTCTAACACTCACCGAGTTGTCTTCAAGATCCACAGTCTTTCCCATCTTCGACAGTTTAATGCGAGCAGCTTCTCTTTCCTCCTTCCTCGCCAGTTGTTTCTTCGTCACCTCGGCTTCCAATTTAATGCGACGTCCAATTTCTCTTTCTTGCTCCCTCCTTTGTGGGTTCTTCATTGACTCGGCTTCGGGCTTGTGTTGTTGGGGTTTGAGAATAATATCGGAAGTATACCTCGTCTTTAGACATGAAGCGCGGTCGAGATCAGGGACTTGCCATCGTTGTTTCTTTGTGACCTCGGCTTTCAATTCATTACGAGCAGCTTCCCTTTCTCTCTTCCTGGCCTGTTGTTTCTTTGTCAACTCGGCTTCCAATTCAATACGAGAAACCTCTCTTTCTTTCTCCCTCGTCCTCTGTTTCTCCTTCATCTCTGCTTCCAAAATAGTACGAGCAACCTCTCTGTTTTTCTCATTCGCTCGTTGTTTCATGTATTGTTGAGCTTTAAGGATAACATCGGAATACCTCGTCCTTAGCCATGAAGCACGGTCAAGATCATGGACATTTGAAGAAGAAGTGGTAGTACTGGTCAGCATTCTCTTTGGTTTCTTAAAGTTTTCTGGATGTATCTGGCACAAGGAAGTAGGGTTTAAGGGTTTTAGAATTGCAGGGTTAATGAAAATGAAGTAGGGTTTAAGGGTTTAACAATTGCAGGGTTAATGAAAAGAAGTGTATTTTGTGAAACTGATAAAACCTTTTATAATTTAACAAACCGCGTTTTTTTAAGTTTTACGCTACTTATTTTTCCCAAATCCGTTTCGTTTTGGGGATATCCCAATTGGGTAATTTTTGGGCTGCTTTGGGTTGTCTTTAAAAATTATGGACTACACTGTCTACTATATACGCCCCAAAATGAAGTTCAGATATCGGATTCTTTTTCCATTGTTTGTTGAGTTTTTGCTTGCTTGAGTTAAAATTTCAAAGTATGTGTTATGTTACGGTCAACCACCATCTGATAGCTTTTATGTCATATTTTTGTTAATTATATGATTCTTTATGCAGTGGATTTCAGGTGAGGTTCTTGCTAAACAATTGGCAAGATTAGGTGCGAAACTCATTCTTTCAGCAAGGAGTGAAGCTGAATTGGAGTGAGTTAGGACACAGCTTGTTGGATGGTGTATCCCTTTTCAGAAGCTGAGTCGAGGCTAGGTCTTTTGTATCCTCAAAGAGTTTTCTGTTATTTTCGCTCCATTTCTCTGATATGTGTTGGCATGACTGCAGGTAAACAATGTAAAGTCTCATTGTTCATTAATTACTTCATCGTCCACATTATAACTTGACTATGTTGCAGTGATTGCTTATCATTGAGAAAGAAAAAAAAGACCATACAGAATCAAGTACTCAGAATTCTTATTTACGTAGGAATTTAAGGATTTTTTTCTTTGTTAAGTCAGATTTGGTTTTGCTAAGTTACCTTATTTCTCTATGTTATGTTCTTTTTTAGAGAATAAGAAATAATGTTCTCACTCTAATTTCTCTACTTCTATATGATATCTTCCCTTCTTTCTCCATTTTGCTCTATATCAGCATAACTTGATGCCCTTTTTATACTTGTAATATTTCCATAAATTTCCCTTTACCATTTTCGATGGAAGATCAGATACTGGTTTTATCCCCATCTTTTTTATTTTTCCCTAAATTTCCCTTTGCTGGTTTCAACGACCATCTTTGTTATTTTTTCCTTTTATGTTAAGGAGTCTTATTGTACCTTTATATGCTGTGAAAATCATCTAAAGCACTTTATATTAATGTGTATGCCCACGTACTTTTGAATTAGAACCCCTCCAGTCATAACATATAAATTAATTTTGAGATTTAACATGGCTGTGTTGCAGGCCGTCTCTGGATATATGGGTAATACAGACATGTTAAGCCATGTGACAGTACAACATAATGGAATGCTTTGCTGTATGTTGTAATTTTGATGACAGAGGCGCAGGGTAAGGATTAAGAATGAAAAATTGAATGTTGTTTAGAAGAAAAATAAAAAAAAGGAGGAATGCTAATTCTAGATTCTGTAAGAAATAGGTTGTCTATTCATGATGCATTTTTTTCACTATGCACTGAGAGTACCGATAGTTCCAGGTTTCTGTCAGAAAAAACAAAATACTTATTGTCAAACTCAACAAAGTTTATGCTTTACTGCTCATTTCTAGTATGACTGTAATCTTAAATAGCTTCTGCATTTTCCTTTTCCTTATGGTTTAATATTTTGCTATCGCAGTTCTGCAGAAGGCGACCAAGGTAATGGTTGTTTGTCCTGGGCCAATAGAAACATCAAATGGTACTGGAGCATTTGATCTGGGTATGATTGTAAAGTCGAGATTAATGTTAGAGAGTCCAGATTTATATTGCATTTTATGGCATATTCAAATTCAACAATCCAGATTTATTTAAGAGAGGGTATTTTAGTGCATCAATGAAGTATTTGCAGTTTCTAGTTATAAAGGTATTGACTTGTATTTTGTGCCTTTTGGGGGCATTGATAGGGCAAATCTCTCCTCCATTTGCTGTGTGTAAAACAGAGACCAGAGATAAAAAGAGAGATGGCAAATCAAGGTGCCAAGAAGCAGAAGGAAGAGAATGCACGGCACATGGAAAAGCTGTCACATCATCATCGCTTGCAATGCATTCTCTCATCAACTTTCTAATATCCTGATTTCATAGGATTATTCTTTCAATATTTTGATCCTAACGTCCCAATTTGATAAATATTACTTGATTTGCTGGCTATTGAAAAATTAAATTGTTGATTATAATAACAAGTATCACTGTAACTGTTTAACTTCATATACTAAGTTGATAGCTTAAATTGTATTTGTTTAGGTTATATATGTTGGGGTGAGGATGCTGATCTTTCATTCCACCTTCACTTGGAAACACTGGATGTCATTCTTTTGTTTGCAATATTTAATTGATTCATTACATTCTGGAGCATGTGTTTATATTAATAGCTTCTTTGTTTAATTGTTTGTAAATAAGCGACTGCTATGAGCCTTCGGTTTGGTCCTTGTTATTATTGGAAACTTATTCGCAACTTTAGGAATATAAAAGCATGTCATAATACTCTTTGATGCCTGACCAAACTGATGTTTATGAACTTATTCCCTCCATGGTGCAACCTACTGAACATTATGATTTCCTTTTTCCACATCATTACTCACTTTAAAAAATGGAGGGAAAAAATAGCAGGACTGTGATGCACATGAAGTGTGTAGACAAATCAGAGAGAAAAATGGATAGCCTACAAAATGTTGGTGCTAGTTGTTTGGTGGTAGCAGTTTTGACCATGGGTTTGTCAAAGGCCCCTAACTGGTTGATAATCAAGGTTATAGAAGATGGTCATGTTTGTTGGTACTTGGTATGAACCAAAAGCTCAAGTATAAGTGTACAGGTTGTTCAATTTGAATTGGTTAGCATTGCATAGAGATTGAAGATCTTACATCAGTGAAATGATTGATTTTTGGAAAGAATTGTCACTGACCCATATTATAATCACAAGTAGATGGAAATAATGATCTTGGACGAAAGTTTGTGTTATGGCATGCTGATTTTGTAGAAATGTTTGGTCCTTTTTCTCTTTCAGTTTAAATTACAACCTTCTTCTTATATACATCCCTTGCCAAATTGAGTTGATTGTTGTGAGGACTTTAATCCTCACACTAATATGCTTCTTTCTAGGGATATGGATCTACCTGATTTCCTAAATTTGCCCACTATAATTAGTCAGTAAAGCTTTTTTCCCTGTGAAACAAACCTAGATTTTGTCTATCTTGTTGATAATGATGATCAGTCTGGATAACCTTGTTCATTTCTTCTTCTCTGATAATTTGAATAACCATGTCATCTATTGTTGTGTCTTTAATAACCTTTCTGTTTCTACACTAGGGAGCTGGACATCTTCCACCTGAAAAATATCCTTAGTTTTGAAAAAAAATGAGAGTGGAGTTTGATTTTATTATTTTAAACATTTTTATATAAGATGAGCATATATTGTTCCTCATTATATTGTTATCAAAATAATTATTTCCTAGTTCAGTGTTCTAGTTCATGTCTTAGTCTACTATCTACATGTTATAAATTTCTTCAAGGTATCGTAAATATGACTAGTATCCTATTTTCTATTATTTATCTGTATATAAAGAATATTCTTTCAGTTGGTCATATCTTGCAGCTATTTTCATGATGTAATCTATATTGCAAGCTTTGTGCAAGTCATGTTCGTCCTCTTGAAAAAATTTTGGTACACATATGTGGTAAGATTCATTTGACTATTCTGCTCTGTGAATTGTAGTTATATATGCCCAAAATTCCAATGTCTCATGAGATTACATATAAGCTGTTGGTAAGAATTTGGTGATAAAGATCATCTTGTATATAGATGAGAATTTCCTTGGTGGAAGAGCTGATTAAGAAAGAGTTTTAAAAAGTTAATGGGAGAGTTTCTTTTATGTTCGTTTGACTGACAAAACATATGCTTCATTATATTTGGTCTTTCTTCCGCTTAATTTTATTTGCTGGTGATCATGTGGCTAATTAGCTAGCATTATTTCTTTTTTGATGTCACAGTGCCGATGATCTTTTATTGGGAAACCATATCTGGGGGCCTGTCATTGGCCAGTACCTGTTTTATTTTGTGGTTACAGGGCCAGTTAAATTTTGATGTTGCCAGATTCTGAAATCAGCTTAATTTTTTGGGAGCAGAGTTACTCTGATGGCAAAGTGATGTTAACTTAGGATATTGTTTCAAAGCTTTTTATTTATTTATTTTTAATAGAAAATCTTATTAATTTGTAATAAAAAAAACCCCTCCTCATGTCAGAGTGCTTTGTGATCTTGGATAGCCTTTATCACGAGTGTATGTGAACTGCTCTTATCTAAAAGATACATGAAGGTCAACTTCCAATAAGATACGGAAATTTGATGAAAAATTTCAAGTGCTTAGTTGTAGGTGCTAGTTTGTTCAATTTATAAGACCTCTTGGGGTATCTCAGGAGATTTGGGGTTTTAATCTCACTTGTATAAGGGTTGAGGAGGGTTTTGGTTTATATTCATGTAATATTTGAAAGGAAAAACATTTGTATTTTTTGGTAAGAGATATACTGTGGTGCATTATGGTATGTAGACTAGGATAGTAGAGTAGTTGATCCACAGAAATGAGGTTTCTCTTCAGTATGACAAGGAATATTGGGTGAATATGTGGTTTGAAAATCTTGGATGAAGTCATTGAAGTATAAATGTTTTACTAGGGTTTGATGGTTGCCATTTCAATTGACTCCACAAAATTTAATATCTTCACTAAGTTCATGCAGAATTGCTTAAACTGAAGGGCAGCAAAAAATTTGATGTGTTGATCTGAAAGTATTACAAGCCAAGCTAAAATGAAGAATTTGGGTTTAGGGTATTATTGGTGATCCTTCCTCCCTGTCCTGTTTGATTTATCAAGTGTTGCAAAGTACTGCATCTTAACACCCATATGAATTCACAAATGACGTTCCCTTAAAATAGTTAAGTTCTATAATGGACAAACATTTTCTGCCAGAGGTTGTAGAAGATATGTGATGCAGGATAAGTATTGATAGGTGGTGATTTCGTTCACGAAGATGAAAGTTGTTGATATTGTTCAACAAAAATGCAATTTAAAAATAGTAGAATACCAATTCAAAAGTGAAGTTGCTTAATACTTGAGTTTTAAAATTACAAAACTTGAATGCTTTTCTCTTCATCTCATGTAGAGACCTATTGAGATTTCTAGCATTTATTACAACAATTAATGACAACTTGCACTTACTAACTATTAATTACTAGCAACAGGCATTTAGAATGCCAACACTTATTACAACACAATTAATAAAAACTACCAACAACTACTAATACTAAAATTTTACGTTAAAACTAATTGTTAAACTATTAACTACATCAATAAATGTAATTGTAAGCTCTTGAAAATTTTTCATCACGTGGGCTACTTACATGGGTTGCTGTACTGCTGTTTCCCATTAATATGTATACAAATTGCTAGCATTTGTAGATATTTACGGCCAGGGTTAAGTTTATGCTTATATCAAATAGTAAGGTGCTTCTTATCTTTGTTTTGGAATATCTCACTCTGTCAAGTAAAACAAAAGAAGATAGAAGTTTCTTTTCCTCTGTTCCAGATATCGGCATTTGCAGCATACAAATCCTTTGGTTTCATTAAAGGATTTTTGTTGCATGGTTCAGAGGTACACACTTTTCACTCATTCACTTTTACGTAATTGGTTCTGTGATATTGAGATGATATAACAAATAAACCTTGCTGTTAATCACATGTAATACTACTAGAATGTGGAGTAGAGGGGAAACTGGAAAGGGACTTATCTTTATGTTGACTGCAAATGGGTAACTGAGGAATATGCTGGACCCTTGCTGATTTTGATATTATCTTGGTAGGAGAGATGGGAGATATTATCTTAGTCATGATTATTGTTTTATGACATGGCACAAAATTCACTACTGATATTGATCTTTGACTACAGTGTTGCATCTTGTAACTTAATTCTGCTAATATGTTTGTTATGTTGGGATGATGCGGTGATGAAACAGTGTTTAAAGTATAGAAGCAGTATTTTCTCTTTTATTTAATGGCAGAAATCACCACCTTTGGAAGTCACAGAGCAACGCCTCAAGGTATCTAGAAATGAATGGCCATCTATAGTCTAATATTGGAGTTCATCTCTTACAAATGCGAGTCAAAGAGCCATGTGCTACCCATTTAAATCACACATTGACTCTAACTATAGGAGATGCATAAGTATATCTTTCTTGATGTTCGTCTCTAGTCCTGTTGAGCTATCCCTGCACTAATCATGCTACTCCTCAGTTTTGAAATAGGCTACATTCAATGTCAATGTTCTGGTGACAATATCTCTGACACGGCTATTGGCGCCCTTCATGCTACAGCGGGGAAAGGGTCGTTTTGTTGTGGTGCATGGATTATGTATGAGGACTTTTGCTAATCTTAATACTTGAGGTTTTTTCTCCCCACACACAAATCAGTATATTGCCCCAGTTTACACTATATTTTGTGGGTGTGAACTATTTCTTTATGTTGCTAAACATGCTAATCAACTGAGGCGCTTGCAGTTGATTGTCATGTGGTGCGGATTGGCTAGAATGTGTTTTGCTTTTAGAGAGCTCAATGGATAATTTTCTTTTAATTACATCTTTCTATTATCTTTTTTTGGTCTGTACATGAACAGTTCTGTTATTTGATTACACATTATATGTGGATGAGCAGTGCTGCGGGGAAACACCTGACCAGGTCAGGCTGTGTACTCTGCCACTAAATATGCCCTGAATGGTTACTTCCACACATTGCATTCCGAGGTATATATACATATACATACATATGGCTTTGTCTCAAGGCAAAGAGAATGTAAAGTCTTATTGTTCAGTAATTGCTTCATTGTCCGACTTATAACTTGACTATGTTGCAGTGATTGCTGATAATTGAAAAAGAAGAAAAAGGCAATATAGAATCAAATACTCAGATTTCTTATTTACTTAGGAATTTAAGGATTTATTCTTTTTTAAGTCAGATTTGGTTTTGCTAAGTTACCTTATTTCTCTATGTTATGTGTTGTTTAGACTAGAGATTATTGATAAGTTATTGAATAAATAATGATGTTCTCACTCTAATTTGTTTACTTCTATATAATATCTTCCCTTCTTTCTCCATTTTGCTCTATATCAACATAACTTGAGGCCCTTTTTAGACTTGTAATATTTCCATAATTTCCCTTTACCAATTTCGATGGAAGATTAGATATTGGTTTAAATTTCAGCCCCATCTTTTTTATTTTTCCCTGAATTTCCCTTTGCTCGTTTAATGGTCACTTTTTTATTTTTCCCTTTTATGTTAAGGGTTCATATTGAACCTTGATCTGCTGTGAAAATCATCTCAAGCACTTTACATTAATGTGTATGCCCACTTACTTTCGAATTTGAACCCCTTCAGTCATAACAAATAAATTAATATTGAGATTTAACATGGCTGTGTTGCAGGCCGTCTCTAGATATATGGGTAATAGACATGTTAAGCCATGTGACAGTACACCATAATGGAATGCTTTGCCTATGTTGTAATTCTGATGACAGAGGAGCAGGATAAGGATTAAGAATGAAAAATCAAACTGCTTAGAAGAAAATGAAAAAAAAGGAGGAATGCTAATTCTAGATTCCGTAAGAAATAGGTTGTCTGTTCATGATGAATTGTTTTTACTACACACTGAGAGTACCGATAGTTCCATGTTTCTGTCAGAGAAAACAGAATACTTATTGTCAAACTCAACAAAGATTATGCTTTACTGCTCATTGCTATTATGACTGTAATCTTAAACAGCTTCTTCATTTTCCTTATGGTTTAGTATTTTGCTATCACAGCTCTGTTAGAAGGGGATCAAAGTAATGGTTGTTTGTCCTGGGCCAATAAAAACATCAAATGGTATTGGAGCAACATCCATAGGAAAGACTTCTTCGGGGTGAGTTCCTGACACTTATGATATTGATCCTATTTCTTATCTGAGAACTGTGCATTTCATTTACTTGCTAGTATTATTTGTTCATCCCATACATTATGCATTAACAGAACCATTTACTTGTGTTAACAATATAAATAGACCGTGATTGTGCTAATGCTTCATCGATAGGAGGATGGTGATGTCAATTTTTTTTTATGAACCATATGCCTATAAGAGTTAGGGTTGGGAAGATAGGTTTACAAGGATCTAACTATGTAGAATGAAAATTTTAAACAGGCCATCTCATTCTGACACAATGTATTCTCGTCTATGTGCTGTTGCTAATGATTTGTAACCTTTGTGCTGCCTAGTTTCTTATTCTAGTGCTTTTGCACTCGAGCCTTTCTCTTTCTAATGAAATGCAAACTCTTTGACAGATGCAGTTGTCATCAGAAAGATGTGAAGAACTGACAATCATCGCCGCCAGCCATGGTCTAAAGGAAGATTGGATATTAGACCATGTATTTCCATTCATGTTAGAAATTCCTTCTATTTGATTACTTTTTTTTTTTTAAAATAGTTTTCTATGTTTATGAGAGATAAGTGTGCAATTAATGCATGTCTGTTTGCACTGAAATGAACACATATAGGCCTAGTTGATGGCAACATGAAGATAGTATTTTTCTCGAGAAAATAAAATATTTAAAAAGAAATAACGATTCTTTCTTGAAAAACTTGAAAAACTTGAAAAACTTGAAAAACTTGAAAAATAACTTGAGTGTGGATTCTATCAGATTTCTTCTCACTATTTGATACAAGCTAGATAAGTTAGTTCTTGTACTTTTCAATCATCCTTGCTCACAAGGCATTTCCTTGATAAATTTGTTTTTATAATACACTGCCTTTCCCTCACTTTGAGCAACCTAAGTCATTTATACTGGTATTTAATGGTGGTAATTTGTATAGGCATCCAAATGAATTTCTGATATTGTACAACGTAGAAAAACAAAGGGTTTATTTATTAAACTGGCTATGCTGGCCATACCTGGGCATTAAAGAATCGTCGAGTCATAATTGCCTGTGTGGTTATGGTAACTCTCTGTTGGTGTTTAGGATGTAGAAGATCCGCTTCTGGACTTCAAAAACATTTTAGCCATGGAGTATCTGAATTAGTCCCTTCTGAATTTTTAATTTGAGAAGTAATATGCGTTTTTTTGTTTTGCGCACCACTGTAGGAGTGGCAACTCCACTTCTGCATATCCTTTTCTTGAATATTCTGTTGTTTTACAAGTTCTACCAGCACTTATTTTTTTGTTTTGTAAGAACATGATTCCTAAATCTTACACGTTCTCAGTTTTCTGCATGTTCAAGTTATTTACAAATAGTTTTTACTTTTTCAGTTTTTCGCTCAGCCTGTACTGGGAGTGATGTATTTGGTGCAATACATGCCAACAATCGGATATTGGCTCATGGACGATATACTTACTTTACCTTTAATGCATGTCATGATTATTTGCTGTTTTTACCCCGGAAACAAATTGAAACGTTTCTTGCATCTAAGAAAGTATAGTAGTACACATGCCTCCTTAGTTGAAAGGAAAGATTTACACCTCCACTTCCGTTCTTGGTACAAGCCAGACGATGTTTACCTCCTCAAAAGAAAGCATAATAGAAGTGGCTATAGGCATGGACTAATAGTAACCATATCCATATCCCTCGACTAGGTCTTGAGTCGAATCCCACACACCCCCCCCCCCCCCCCCCCCAAGTCAAAAAAAAAGAAAGATGTAGAAGAAAACATAATAGAAAATTCCTGTGTTCAGCAACGTGAACTGAGGATCTTATAATTCTGTGTCATTTATTGCAAATCCAATTTGTGATGTTATGTGTTCATGCTCTTCATTGTCTTTGTACTTTCTGGTCATGTTTTTTTTTCTTTGGAACACTAGTAGTAATTTGCATTAAAGACTGTCAAAATTATTGCTTTACAGATAGGCGGGAAGCATGTAGAATTTGTTGCACAGAAAGGCAACACTTATTGAGCTTATTGTTCAGGGGAAAAATAAAGCAGCCTGAATAACTAGTTGTAATTAGAATACAAACACATCTTTAGTCTTGTTCTATGAGAAAATTTTCATTATATACAGATTTTTATGTATATTTTTTTCGATCAAAAAATGTATTAATTAAATGAAATGTCTATGGCAAAGTAGCCCTGTGATGTGTGTGGTCAGAAGCGCTTCCTAAAAATTGCTTTCTAACAAAAATGCATTAGCATATATGCTTCTTCCATTGCTACTCAAAGAGTCTCTCTATTCTCATGTTGCAATATTAATACTAAAATCATTGAATTAAACAAAAATTTGAATGGTTAAATGAAGAGATATGTTCATGATTTAAGGAAATCGGAGAACTCCTAGCAATGCCAGAACTTGCTTCTCAACAACAATTTAATTGGGATAATTTTAGGCTTTTGGGAGATGAATCCAATGCTAAAACTCAAAGTGAAGACATCAAAACAAAACTCACTTCGAGAAAATAGATATACTGATATTTTTCATGAATCTACAAGTAACTGCTATATAAACCTTAAGAATCTTAGATTTTCTCATATCCTTTTCTTTTTCCTCCATCTTAGTCATTAATTTCTATATATACATAAATGTTTTCTACCCAATGACCATTTAAATAGTTATAAATGTGCAAGTAGATAATTATAAATGGCATAACCATCAATCAGCAATACATGTATTGTTTTTTTCTCCTTTCTTTCTTTCTGTAAACTCTCATTAGGGCAACCGGCCCTTGAAATTTTCTATTACAAAGAAAAAAGAACATATGCATATTGATTGAAAGGAAGAAACTGAATGAAAATATATTGAGAAAGGAAATATGATGAGAAAGAAAACTGCTACATATTAAATAAAGGAAAACTAGAAGATAAAGAAAATTACTCAAGGCAAATAATCATCATCAAACAAAGAAGAGCAGTAAAATTGAATAAGAGTCTCTATTGTTGTATTTCAATTGTCTTCAAACACCAGTATCAATGTATCATACAACCTCCTTAATTCACGTGGAACACTAAAATACATACACAGGACTATAGTATCAGAGATGTAGAAAATTGAAGCTAATCTTTAAGATGCAACCCGATTTTCTCAAGTGGATTCCAAAACCGGATGCCTTGAAAGCCTCCCATTATCACTTTAGACACCTCACCGTCTTCCTTTCGATCAATAACAAAGCCTAAAGAACACCCAGCGATCATTTCAAGCTTTCTAACACTCACCAAGTTGTCGTCAAGATCCACAGTCTTTTCCATCTTCGACAGTTTAACACGAGCAGCTTCTCTTTCTTTCTTCCTCGCCCATTGTTTCTTGGTCACTTCGGCTTCCAATTTAATACGACGTCCAGTTTCTCTTTCTTGCTCCCTCGTTTGTGGGTTCTTCATCGTCTCGGCTTCAGGCTTGTATTGTTGGGCTTTGAGAATAATATCAGAATACCTTGTCTTTGGACATGAAGCGCCGTCGACCTCAGGGACTTGACCTCGTTGTTTCTTTGTGACCTCGGCTTTCAATTCATTACGAGCAGCTTCCCTTTCTCTCTTCCTGGCCTGTTGTTTCTTTGTCACCTCGGCTTCCAATTCAATTCCAGAAACCTCTCTTTTTTTCTCCCTCGTCCATTGTTTCTCCTTCATCTCTTCTTCCAAAATAGTACGAGCAACCTCTCTGTTTTTCTCATTCGCTCGTTGTTCCATGTATTGTTGGGCCTTAAGGATAACATCGGAATACCTCGTCCTTAGCCATGAAGCACGATCAGGAACTTTTGAAGAAGAAGAAATAGTAGTACTGATCACCATCTTCTCTTCCACTTCTGAATGTTTTCTGGATGTAGAATACTCGTCTGGAGCAAGGAAGTAGGGTTTTAGGGTTTAAGAATTGCAGGGTTAATGAAAAGAAGGAACTATGGAGAGAACTAAAAGCTAGGGTTTAAGAATTATAGGGTTTAATGAAAAGAAATAGTTTTGTGGAACTTAAAAAAAGAAACTTAAATAGATTAAAAAACCGCGTTTTCTGAAGATAACGCTGCTTGAAGTTCTACGCTACTTAAATAGATAAGCGGGAAGCGCATAGAAGTTGCTGCGCCTGCGCAACAATTACTCATTAGAATACCAAAACATCTTTAGTTTTTGTTCTACGAGAAAATTTTCATTATACTCAAATTTTTATGTAGTTTTGATTTAAAAAAATGTATCAATTAAATGAGATGTCCATAGAAAAGTAGCCCTGTGATGTATTAATCAAATTATTGGGTTAGTTTAGTGAATATTTTGACTTATTGGATTCACTGAAAAAAAATGTTTTGAGTTTCAATTAATTAAGCACTATGCCTATTATATAGAAATGATGGCATGTCTTTTCTCAATTTCTCTTATGAATTAGAGAAATGACAATTCAAATATTAAGGTTGCATTATTAATTCTTTTCTCATTATTTGGCGGCAATTTTTAATAGTTATTAACTTATAATCTTAATAGAAATATTTTTAAGACAAACCTCGACAAGATAAGGGTATTTGTTTAAAATAAAATATGAATAAATATAAAAAACTTCGAGTGAACGGGTAAAACCTGACCCAAAAAATGTAAATGTAAGGTCACAAACAACTAGATTAACAAAAGTGTTAATTTGGAGAAGTGAATAATTCAATAAAAATATAATAACTAAACTATTAATTTCCCTTTTTTTTTAATAGTATTTCTAAGATTTTAAATATCACTTTTATCCTGCATTTTAAAACTCATGATTTATATTATAGGTTTGTGCTACTAAACTGAAAACTCCGATTTGCTTCTTGGGTGGTGATTCTTTCGGAAGTTATTATAGAAAAATGTTGTAGACCGCAATGTTTCTAGCTATACTTTGTTTTAGAGATGTACCTCTTTGATCAATAAAATTTAAGAACTTGTCGCTTCATTTTATCAAATTCAAATTGATTGCTGGTCACATATATTGTTCTTTAGCAATTTAATTTCACTTAAGAAATGACATGAAAACTCGTTTTGATTTTGGATGTCCCATTTCCTTTGTACAGCTACCAAAGTTTATGTTCTCGTTTGTTGTTTCCTTAGTGTTAATTATAGAGATTAAAGCTAATTCAATAGCCTCTCTAAATAGTTTTGGCTCTATTACTTGTGGAGCTCACTTCAGAAATCATTTAGTGATTTTTCTAGGTGGTTTTAGGTTTTCTTTGGAGACCAATAATCTATTACATAGCAGTAGCAATTTTTTTTTTTTCAGATTAAAAATGCTTTTGATAAGAATTGACATAATTTTTTACTCGAGAATGACTCCATGTTGGTGATCAATTTTTTGAGTAATCCTTCTAGTCACCTTTTTTGGTTTCTCTGCAAATAAAAATAAAATTGAAAATATGCATGTAATGTATTTTCAAACAAAAGAAAAGGTTTGTTACCCCTGAAAAGAAAATAAAGGCTAAATATTATGTAAGTATTATTTTAATGATTGTAAGATTGATGTACATATGTTTTACATACAAAGTAGATATATTATCGTTAGAGAGATTGACATCTAGTCAATTAGACTTAATACATTTATAATAATTTTGGAAGCTAGCTTAAATTAAGGTCATTTTGTTAATGACTTTTCCTTCTTGATTTGCTGGTGATTTTCCTTGATTTTCTGACTTGGATTCTCCTCTTTGTGAATTTCCTTGAATGTTGCTACAAGATGATCTTTTCCTTTAACACCCCCTTTCAAACATGACCTAGGAAGAGTTCAAAGGACAAGTTTAATACAAAGCTCTTGAAAAGGAGTGTTGGACAGAGGTTTAGTAAAAACATCAGCCACTTGATATTTGGAACTGACAAATTGAGTGATGAGTTGTCCTTGAGCTACCTTTTCTAGTACAAAATGATAATCAATTTCAATGTGTTTTGTGCTTGCGTGAAATATGGGATTTATAATTACATGAAGAGCTGAGATATTGTCACCAAAAAGTGGAAGTGGCTCATTAAGATTTGAAGCCAATATCTTTAAGAAAGTATGTGATCTAAGTAAGTTCTGCAGTAGCAGAGGCAAAGACCATATATTTGGCTTATGTACTGGACCTAGCAACAATTGATTATTTTTTGGTAGACCAGGATATACAATTGGAACCTAGGATGGTGCAAAATCTAGTAGTGAATCTCTTTGGAAGAGTACTACCCCCGGTCTAAATCTACATAAGCATACAAACTGGTAATAAGATAAAAAGATAATCGTATCCCATAATCTAAGGTGCCATGAACATACGTGAGTATATGTTTAACAAGATAAAATTAAAAATTATTAGGCTTATATATATATATATTAACAAACAAAGTTATGCTATATGTAATGTGTGGGTGAGTAAACATTAAGTATTGTAGAGCACCGACAATACTTCCATAAGAAGTTGGATAAGAATATAAAGTGTCATCAGTTTGTTGTGCGAGGAACCATAAGTGTAGAGACGAGTTCGCTTGTGTGCATATGGCATGATGAAGTAAATTCAACAGTATATTTCTGCTAGTTTAAAACGAGACCGTGAGAGAATTAAGCTACCTTTATACCTAAAAATTAATAAAGGTATCTTAAATCTTTCATTGCGAATTCTTTTCTAAGCGAGCTAACAAAATGTTTAATGATTACAAGATTACTACTTGTAGATTAAGATCATCAACATACATAAGTAACAAAAGAATACCTCGTTTTCCTTGCAAAATAAAGAGAGATGAATCAATAAAGCTACATTTAAAATTATATGCTAATAAGAACATATTAAACTTGTCAAACGATGCTCTTGGAGCTTGTATTAAAATGTAGAGAGCTTTATGTAATTGGCAAACATGCCTTGGCATTGTTTTATTAATGAATCCAAGTGGTTGTTCTATAAAAATATATTTATCCAAATTTCTATGTAAGAGTGCATTCTTTATGTCAAGTTGCATAATATCCCGTTTATGAGACAAAGCAATAGATAAAATAATTCTTGTGGTTGCAGGTTTTACAACTGGTGAAAACATCTCTTAGAAGTCAAGTCTAGGGATTTTACTAAAACCTTTGGCGACTAACTTGGCTTTAAGATATTCAAGGGTTGCCATCCGCTTGAAGCTTGGCCTTATATACCCATTTGCATCCCGATGACTTTCATGCCTTGTTCTTATGAACTAATGACTAGATTTTATTATAGTGCAAAGCGGATATTTCTTCTTTTATTACTGTAAACCAACTGAGATGTTTTATGGCATCTTCGGTGCTTTTTGGTTCAACAAGTTTGTGGTAACTAAGTAAAGCATATTCTAAAGAATTATATTTGTTGTTGGGTTTGTGAATACCTACATTAGATTAAGTAGTCATATGATGGTGGAAATTTGGAAGACTTATAGTAACTTCAGGAAGTGTGTTATTGGAACCAAGTAATGTGGATTCAACATGGGTTTTTTGTTCACCCAGAGTTCTAATTTATTTTAAAGTGGTGGTTTCTTAGTTCAGTTGGTGTTCAGGTATAATTGTAGTGTCTTGATTTGTTGGAAGCACTTCAACTTAACCATTTTGAGTTGTGGTAAATTGTACTAACTTAGTGAAATTAGTTATGTGATCAGGTGAATCAGAAGAGTCTTGTTGCAGATAGACATAAGTGTTTTCTATTGGTGTTATTTCTTGGGAACCCGCAATCCACTCAACAAAACAAATCAAGTGTGTGTTTTCATCACATCTACTATATAGTATACTTAGTTGTTTAAATAGGAGAGTTCTTTCATAAAAATAAACATACTTAAATCTGTACACTAGAACCTATATCCCTTATAAAATTCACCATAACCCAAAAACACACATGGTAATATTTTATGATCAATTTTTTTTTACCTTATACGTCTCAAATATAGAAAACATCTTAAACCAAAAACTCTTAGTGAGGAGTATTCAGGTTTCTTACCTTAGAGTTTCTCTATTGGGCTTTGTATAGCTAAAGCACTTGATGGTAGCATATTAATTAGCCATGTTGCTGTTGAAAATGCCCCAACCCAAAATCGCTTAGGAACTCAAGCATGAAACATCATTGTCAACCCCTATTCTGCAATCTGTTTGTATTTTCTTTTTGCGATCCTCTTTTGTTGAGGCGTTGTAGGACATGATTTTTGAAGTTTAATGTCATGGTTAGATAAATACTTATGAAAAGACCTGTCTTCAAATTCTTAACCTCTATCGGATTGAAATTTTTTATATATTTTAATCAAACTAATTTTTCAAGAACTTGTGAAAAGTAATAAAACAAATCAAAAAATCTAATTTCCTCTTTAAAGGAAAGAACCATATGAAACGAGTGCATTCAACAACAAAAATAACATACAAATTAAAGTTTTGAAAGAGCCAACTGGGACCCTATAGATCACAATGAATCTTAGAAATAGGCTCTAAACAGTAATCATCAGCATCCAAAAAAGAAATTCTACACGATTTGCCTAATTGACAACTTTCACACAAAAATTCTTCCTAATGTGTTCATCAATAGAAATAAATTTTTATTGTTCAAAAATTAATAATTTCATATGTGAATGTCCTAGCCTCTGATGTCCTATTAAGTTATTAGTTGCTCGAAACCTAATTGAATATAAGGCCAACTATTGATTTGGTTCCAATCCATAGAGACCTTCATTTCTATTCCCTTTGGCTATCATCATATCTGTTCTTTATTACAAAATCATTTTTAGTGAATTCAAAAGAATATGGCACATCGGTAGTTAATTGGCAAACATAAATAAGATTCTTTTTAATCTCTGGAACAACTAATACATTATCTAATTTAACAATATTTTATTCAAAATGTAAAATAGTGTTTCCTATATGTGTAATATTTAATTTTTGGCCATTGCTAACCATAATTTTGTCCGAACTAGAATATGGTTTACAATTTATCAACTTACCATTATTAGATGTCATGTGTTGAGTTGCTCCTGTATTAGGATATCACCCTTCATTTTGGCAATTTAAAATTGACATGGTAGCAAGAGCTTGGATTGTATCGTCAGGTTGATAGCCTTGATTGAATCGATGCCAACATTTGAGATATATATGATGAGGCTTACCAAAAATTTGGCAAGTTACATTATTCTTATTTTTCTCTTTTTGATTTTCATGACTTGCTTGTTTTAATTGTGAAGGTTTTTGTCTTGTTTGTGTTTATGAGAGCTTTTTTCCTTTTAAATTGAAGTAATTTTGCCCTCTCTGCTTATTATCCATAAATTGTTTACTACTATTGTTACTTTGGGCAACAAAAGTAGAGTGTTCATCAATGAAAAAATTTGAATTATGCAGAGCTTTCATGTTTTCATAATTTTGAAGTAAATAGACAATTTCACCATATTGAGAAATAAGAGATTTCATCGTAGATGTAATAAAAGACTCATAATTGCTACCTAGGCCTTTTAGTAGCCCAAACATTTGTTGATCATTTTGTGGCTTTCTTATGCCATCAAGTTCATCACAAATCTCTTTGAAATTAAACTATGATGTAGTCATTTATATTCTTGAAATTCTTTTTGTTATACGGGTGCAAGTTTTGCATAAGAAAAAGCTCTTTGTCAGTAGTACTTTGAGCGAAGTGTTTAGTAAGAGATCGCCAAACTTTTGTTGATGTCTTAAGCCTAACTGCTAGCCCTAAAACTTCTTCTAATAATGTTCCAACAATCCAACCATGAAAGAATCTATTTGATCTCCTATGTTAAAATTTGGTGATTTAAAATTAAGGATGAATTTTGATTTTGAATTAGAGACTAATGAAGAGTTAACAAGAAGTATAGTACGCAAAGGTCATGCTAGAAAGGAGCAAAACAAAAAGTCAAAAGTAAAGAACTGTTCATGTAACAACTTATGAGTATTTTCTATTTTACCTCATTTGACTTCTTTAAGTTGAATTTGAACTCTTACAAGTAAAGACTCTTATTTCAACTAAGTCTATAGTTTCTAGGGTTAGTATTAACATCATATAAACCTTTATAGCCCATTGTAATTGACATAAATCATCACAACACAAACACAAGAGAAAACCTTTAGATTACAAGAGAGATTAATTGTGAGTGTAATTGAGAGAGTTTTTTTGTGAAACTTTAATAAGTGTAAATTATATCTATTATTTTTACTCATTTAACTTAATTAATTGCTTATTTTTATAATAATATTAGGCTTTTTATATATTTCATTATTCTTTTATAGGTTTAGAGTCAATGGAGCAATTTGTGATAAAAATCTAAAGAAAATAAGGCAAAACATCAAATTGCTATATTACATGCTACAATACTATAAACAGTGATTTACTACAGTACTTTCTCCTCAATGATAAACAGTGCTTTGCCCTAACAAAATTCCAATGCTTAAAGTTTTTTACTCTAAAGGTGAACAGTGGCATGAATAGTGCCCCCTTAATGAAATAGTATCTCGTGAACAATGATCGTGCTACAATAAAAAAAGAAATACAACTTCATTACTTTAATCCCTATTTAAAGGCCTTTTATTTTAGACCTCAAGAACACATAACTTATGGTTCTTATAGCCACATCTAAGAATTACAACACTATAATGCTTTAACTTCATTTACCAGGGAAGTCTTTTACTCTCAATTTTTTATTTTTCGACATTGGAGACAATGTTTAATTTAAGTTTGTGGGTGAAAAATATTTTCTTGTGTGTATTTTTGTTGCATAATTTGATTGGTAGTCTTGTAAGTCATTTTTTTTTAAATTTTAGTTATTAGGTTGTTAAGATGATCATTAGTCTGTGATAAGAAATAGAATACATGGTTAAATTTATTTTTTCACAAATCCCTAGAAAATGATAGATACTTGAGACAAATTTTGTTGTCTAAGTTTAGGAACAAGTTCGACCTTATTTATAATCACCATTCTTTAGTACTTTATAAGCATAAATAGTGATAACTATTACTTAGAAATACTTATGCTTTAGGGAGTACACCACATTCTCGAAGACCAATACTCTAGAATTTGTCTTTAGTTACTACTTGAGGCAAAATTTTAGGAAACACATGAATAATAAAATGGCATTAGGCCATCTCTGGATCGATTGACTATTTCGAACCTACTTTTTATTGTATATTTATCTCTAGCATCCTATTTTGAGTATAATTACCTATTCCTTGGTTTAACCAAATTACAAGCCCAAAAATTAAACTTTATTTATCCCAAAGTTTATCCAAAACACCATAAACTTTGCATTTGCTTAAAAATACTCTTGAAAGAAAAAAGTTATGGTGATATAAGAAGAATAAATTTATGTGGTATTTATTAATCTAAGTTTAGAGGTATTCAAAAAAAAAAAAAGAAGAAAAAAATTCAAAGAAAAAAAAAAGAACCCCAACTTAAGAAAAAGAAGAAATTCTTTAAAAAATGAAGGTTGAAAAGAAAGATGGGAAAAACAATAAGTTTGGAAAAAGAGAGTATAAGGAAAAGAAACATCAAGAGGTTTCTAGGTAAAGTCTAAGCGTTCATAGTGTGACTTAACCTAAATTGTTTATCCTTTTATCTCACCTTGACCCTAATCTTACGTTATAAACTAAATAAAGTCCTAAATAGATTCCTAGACATATGATTTTTTACACTAGTAGAAAGTGGTAGAAAATATAAGCCTATGGAAGTGTCGTTATACAAATCAAATGCTGAGACATTATCTTTCATGTACAAACTAAAGTATAAAGTAAATTAAAATATGGTTTTAGCTTTTGCTCTTGCTTATACACACACACACACACACACACACACACACACACACACACACACACATGATGGTTATCTTCGAGGAAGAATGAAAGACTAAATAATGATAATTAAGATTGTTGGTAGTTATTTATCTACCTTAAGTGTTTGTGCCATTTAAACAACTTTTGAGACAATTATTTTGATTATCTTACTAACCCAACATGTTATTTTTATTTTAAAATTTTTTATTTCATTTTAAGTAAAGTATAATATCTTTAAATTCTCTCTTTGATTTTATTTTTCATTGCTTGAGGACGAACAAATGGTTAAGTTTAGGGGAGTTTAATAAGCGTAAGTTATATCTATTATTTTCATTCCCTTAACTTGATTAATTACGAATTTTCATAATAATATTAGGTTTTTTTAAATATATTTTATTATTATTTTGTAGGGTTGGAGTCAATGGAGCAATTGGAGATGAAAATATAAGAAAATAGGGCAAAATATCAAATTGCTATAGTATATGTTACAGTGGTTCACTACAGTGTTATAAATAGTGATTTACCACAGTATCTTCAACCCTAGCTCCAAAGGCTTTTCGCTTCAGTGATGAATAGTGTCCATAAACAGTACATCATGAATAATGTTAGAACAGTACCGTGATCAGTATTAATAAATAGTGATTGTGCTAAAGTAAAAAAGAAATAAAACTCAAATACTCCAATCAATCCCTATATAAAGGCCTCTTATTTCAAACCTAAAGAACACACAACACATAGAAGAAAAGCAATTTTAGAGAGAGAAGCAAGGAAAATTCAAATAAATAAGAGATTATTGACAAATCATTGACGTATTAATCAATTGCAAATTGACGTCTATATTGGTTTACTTTTGGTTGTATCATGTTTATTTTATTTTTCAGCTATAATTCTCTTGTTATCATGAGCTAAATTTATTTTTTATGGTTATTGTTTGAACTCAATATATGAACTTAATTGTTAGATCTTTTTAATATATATTGAATCCAATTCTCTATTATTCAAATTATTTGTTCTTAATGCTTTATAATATCTGATCAATATTGTGATTAAATTGGTAATACTTTGATAAACTCAGAAGAGGCATCATTGTATTTAGACATAGATAATTTGATGCATCATTGTAGAGTAACATTCAATGTTGTATATGCAAGTTTCAAATTAGGATAAGAATATGATCAACAAAACTTGTTCTTAATGAATCTTATTTTATTACAAGTACCATAGGAATTTAGGTATTTGGTAAATTAAGATATACTTGTATGACTTTGCGAGTGGCTTGTGAATACATTAGTGTCTTGACCAATAATAAGAATTAAGAGATATAAATATTAAAAGATTAAATCTTTAGAAAATAAATTGAAGGATAGTAAATAGCCCTACTCTTTTTCTATATTGCTATCTTATTTTTTTATTTATTTAAGTTGTGTCGTTTATTTTTTGCACTTTTATTTTACTTAAATTTATTACAAAATTAAGATTTAATTTTTTTTGAATAATTATAAGAAATATATAATTTTAGTACTTGGCAGAAAATAAAAATTATCCTTGTGGGTTCGATATCCGACTTAAAAGTCCATTTATTACTTGTATGATAGCGTATACTTACGCTTAATTGTGTGTTATAAAAATATCGCATCAAGATTGAGTTCTTTCTTGTAAAAAATATACTTTATAAGTGACTTGTAATTTATTAATAAGAGAAGTGAGATCTTGATTTGCCTTGGACGTAGGCAAGTTGCTGAACCACGTAAATTCTTGTGTTCTTTCTTTTACTTTCTCTCTCTCTATTTTATTCTTGATTTCTTGTTATCGTATTATATTACTTGGGTTTATTGCTTTTGCTTTAATAAACTAGTATCAAAGTTTGGTTCTTAGCAGATATGGCTATGCCCAAGTATGAAGTAGAGAAATTTAATAGGTGAAATAATTACAATTTATGTTGAAAGATAAAGGTGACAGCGTTACTAGTGAGCCAACGGTCAGGCTTGGCGCTAGAGGAGACTGTAGCCCCCATCTAGTGGGGAAAAAATACACCAGAGTTATCGAAGCCTAAAGCAAAAAGAAAAGATATTCAGGAAAGGGCTCACAATATAATCATTCTATTATTGAGCAATGAAGTATTGAAGGAAGAAGTAGATGGACATATGGCAATTGGTCTTTGGAAGAAGTTTGACTATCTTTGTATGCAAAATTCATTGGCCAACAAATTACAAATAAAGAAGAAACTTTATCAGCTGTCCATGTTTGAGGGGACATCAATAAAAGACCATATAAAGACTTTCAATAAGATTATTATTAATCTTGAAGCTGTCAACATAAAGATAGAGGATGAAGACAAGAAGATCATCTTGCTGAGTTCACTTCCCAGAAGCTATAAGCACTTTGTTGACTCATTACTCTATAGTAGAAAATGTTTAACCATGAGTGATGTAAAATTATCATTAAACTCAAAGCAATTGGGAAGATAGATGAAGGTTAATATATAAGGTGTATCTACAAAGAGGAGAGCCTTATCTAGAGACGGAAAGAAGAAGGGTTTGAGATTAAAGTCCATGAGCGCTTCTAGAAAGTGTTATTGTTGTAAGAAAAATGGGTACTTTATAAAGAACTGTTTAGAGAAGAAAGCCAAAGATAAGAAGGTGAATGTTGCATTTGTTTATGATGATAGCTATAACAACGGAGAGATTCTACGTTATTAATGGTAAGAGCTCTAAACATTGGGTTCTTGATTCTGGTTATACTTTTCATATGTGCCCATATAAGTCATGATTTTTTCAACCCATTAGTGAAGGTAAGGTATTAATGAACAATGACATAGCGTGTTAGATGATAAGAATTCGGAGTATTAGACTTAAGTTATATGATGGGCAATTAAGAGAGTTGTTAGAAGTTATATATGTTCCTAACTTCAAGGAAAACCTCATCTCACTAGGTATGCTAGACTAGAATAAGTGTTCCATCAGGATTAAATAAAGGGTTTTGAGAGTGTTGAAGTATTCCATGGTTGTGATGAGAGGTGAGAAGCGTAAAGAAGTATATATCTAAAGGAAAAAGTAGTGAACGGTTCTGCACCATACTTTGTGGTTGATGAAAATATGCAAATCAGGTTATGGCATTTTAAATTAGCACACCTAAGTGAGAGGAACCTGAAGGAGGTATTTAGTCAAAAGGTATTTGGTGAGGATATGTTCCAACCACTTGAGTTTGTGAGCATTGTGTACTAGGAAAAATATATAGAGTTAAGTTTAGTACCGGAGAGCACAGAAATAAAGGGATTATTTGTTAGGGTTGTGCCTACGTGCCATCCTAATTTTATATAAATATTTGATATCTATACAATGTATTTTTATTATATCGTTAAATACTTTTTAATAATATGATTCCATACTTGTTACACTATAGACTTTGTATTATCAGAAGGAGTTTAGATAAGGTCTAAAGAAGTTAAATCAGTGCTAAGAGTTAACAAATATTCTAAGAGTTAGAACATTGTTTGTAACGAGGCAAAGACCTCAGAATATGCTTATAATGATATAGTTGTAAGAGTTACAATGAGTGGCTAGGATGTGTCATTATGCAAGCATATTCTTAAATATATTGTTCCTGATCTATTTCTACTATTGTAGGTCTGTTAATAGATTTTATTAATTCACATAGATCAGTATTTATTTATACCTGTAGGGTACAAATGGTCGTTCCTTGCTGTCAATGATCTTAGAGATTGTATAAGCATGCGGGTATTCAGTTAGGACTGAGTACTAAATAGACTCATGAAGACCCCAATAGACATTTTATGTTATCGTCAATGGAAGATCCTTTTGAGTTGAGTAGCATACGTAGTCCTCGGACTTCAACACCATGGTGGGTTTATGAGTGATCCACCATACTTTAGTTCCACGCATGTCAGAGAACTTTTATGGTTTGACTACCGGGTGTCACTGGGTATAGTCTGATGCTCACGGAGTTTGGTGTGTATAGATATAAGATCCATCAGCTCACATAAGGAATGATATATCCAGATGCTCTAAGATAGTATCTCAAGAAAGTCTTATAGTTATAAGTAGTAAACCCCAGAAAAGAGTTTTCACAGGGGTTAAACAATATGGTAAAGAGTTTGCTTATATTATTTAGTGAGATACCATTCTGGAGATAGGTTTATAGATGATCATATGGGGATTTGATGGTATTGATCTATGTCCCCGTACATCCAAGATATATATGATGGAAGGACTATACATATACGTTGTGACCTCAGCTTGCATGGTTCAATGCACTAGTTTATAATATATGTGACGTGTGCATAAAGCATTGCTCACGGATTTATGAAATAGTTTCATTTGATGAATCAGACGTGGATCTAGGGAGTCTCGCGATATAGAGTGTACTCGTTACACACTAGGACATAGTGTTAGGGTATGTGCTTACGCGCCATCCTAGTTTGTATGAATATTTAGTTTGTAATATTTATATAATGCATATTTTATTAAATCGCTAATAACTTTTATTAAATGGTAATTAAGCTTGTAACATTATAGACATGATATGATCTGAATAAGTTCATATCTGGTTTAAAGAAGTTTAGACCAGCGCTAAGAGTTAGCAAAGCTGATAGTTATAAATGCTAAGAGTTAGCAGGTTATAATAGCCAGCGAGATCTAAAGAGTTAGAACGTAATCAATAATGTGACAAAGACCTGAGAATCTACTAGTAATGACAAAGTTGTAATAGAAACTAAGAAATGTCATTATGGAAGTATCTTTTCAAATAAAGAGTTCCTGATCTAAGTTCACCAATGAAGGTCTATCGGTGATACACATAGATTAGTGTATGTCTATATCTGTATTGTACAGATGGTTATTCTTAGTTAACCATGAGCTTGGTTGAAGTTCATATAGACATACAGGTATTCAGTTAGGACTGGATACTGAATAGACTCACGAGGACCCCAATAGACATCCTATGAAACCGTCAAAAAAAGTTCCTCTCGAGTTGAGTAGTATTTATGGTCCTTCGACCTGAGCGCCACGGTGAACTTATAGGAGATCCATCATACTTTGGTTCCACGTATGTCAGAGACCTTTCATGGTCTGACCGCTACGTGTCGCTGGGTATGGTCCGATGCTCATAGAGTTCGGTGTGCGTAGATATGAGATCCGCCAGCTCACATAGATGGGTTGTATATCCGAACTTTGAGATTGTATCTTGTAAAGTCTTATGGCCGTAAGCAATCAACCTGGGAAAAGAGTTTCCTACAGGTTCGAACATTATAGCAAAAGTGTTTGCATAAATTGTTCATAAAGATACGAATCTGAAGATTATCTTGTAAAGTCTTATGGCCGTAAGCAATCAACCTGGGAAAGGAGTTTCTTAGGTTTATTGTTCATCCATTACTTTATTATCTTGTAAAGTCTTATGACCATAAGCAATCAACCTGGAAAATGAGTTTCCTACAGGTTCAAACATTATAGCAAAAGTGTTTGCGTAAATTATTCATAAAGATACGAATATGAAGATAATAAAGTAATGGATGAAATTATTGGGATTTGACGGTAATTATCTATATTCTGTTCATCCTGGATATAATGATGGAAGGATTATACAAATATGGAGTAATCTCAACATGTATGGTCTAACGCGCTAATTTGTAATATCTGTAACGTGTGCGTGGGGCATCGTTCACGGACTTGTGGAATAGTTTCATTTGACGAATCGGGCGTGGACCTAGGGAGTCCCAATATGAAATGTACTTTTTGAGTACTTAGGCAGCGTACCGTATTGAATAGTTTAATATAGTAAAATCCAACAATTTACTAAGGTTACGTTAACTAAAGTATATGGTCAGATGGTGGGACCTACTTTAGGTTAACTTGGTAACCGAGTAAGGACATAATTGTAATTTTACTTGATAATTATTTAATTGTTAAATAATTCAAATAAATATTTATTTATTTAATTGTTGAATAAATAATTTAAGTTTGACTAAGGTTAAGAGTTAACCATTTAGTTAAGTTAGATTAACTATACTTAATGGTTAAGTAAAAGTTAACCTAACTATGGTTAAGTTAATTAACTATGGTTAAAATATTTAAATATTCTTTTAATTAACTAGAGTTAAGTATTAACTATAGTTAGAATATTTAAATGTTAGTTTAACCTAACTGAAGTTAAGAGTTAACTATGACTAGGTTAGATTAAATTCAAATTGAAATTAAGTGAAATTAAGTGTTATGAAATGAAATTAAATTCATTTGTATAAATAAGACAAATGTAAATTAAATTCATTAAGTTTTGTTAATTTGATTTTGCAAAAATTAGGTTAGCCATTTTACAAGGAGAGAAAAGAGAAATTGTCTTCTAATTAATGGATTCAAGAGTTGAATTCATTATTTTCTTTTAAGGCATAAAACCAATTTAGCAAAATAGGTTTTTGATTAATTGATTAAGTGTTAATCAAAAGAAAAAATCAAGAACATAAGTTTAAGCGGTTAAACTTCTGCTGGATCAAAGGCTGTCATTCTAGATATTCAAACCCACCATTGTTGATTACTAGAATTGATCAAAGACAACATTTTGGTGGACTTCAACAATCTCCGTCCAAAGGCTTCAAGGGTTATTCCTCAATTTCGTTTCTGTTAATTCCATTAATATATTTTTGATTGTGTTTACTGCAATGTTTTAAGCTTTCGCTGTTTCATTATATGTATGAGATATGTATATATTGTTGTTAAACACAAAACCCACATGCAAACACCCTAGAATGAACAACTCCCAACACATAGTACTTGGTTAAATTATTTAATTTAATAATATCTAGCATTATAACGGTAATGTGAGCGTGTTCGTGTTTAAGCATTAAATATAACAATTAGTCAATAATTATTATTCGCTAATTGTATAATGATGCATGGCATATTGTGGACCCTCGGTTGAGTTTACCCAAGTGTGAGATTTGGTGAAACTCGCTAAGAGGTATACTTGAAATATTTTTTAAGGGGCAAAATGGTCATTTTATATAATTATGTAAATGTTAACTAATCATAATATCTCATTTATATATATTAGCATATCATATTATATATTTTATTGCATGATAATTGTCATGCATATTTATATATATATAATATTATTTTATTATTATTATTGCCTTTCATGGCTAAATTTCTTTATTTTATTATATAATAATATTATTATATTATAATGATATATATATATATATATGATATGAGGGAGGAGGGCAGCTTTGTTGCTTTTCGTTTTCTTTGTTTCATTTTACATTTCGGAGAAAAGGCAAAATAAAACACACAGTCGGCCCTTTAGAGTGATTAAGGGTTAATTCTGTGTTGGATTAAAGAAGCTGCTATTCTAGTTCACCAAGCCGACCAAGTTGGTGACTAGAGCTGTCTATGAGTAAGACTTTGGGCGGACTCCCTTTATACACTTGTAAAATGTTACACGTTCTGGTGATTTCTCAACTTTACTTTTGATATATTAATTTGATTAATATATGTTTCTTATATTGATTGTATGTTTTAAATATTTTGCTGCATCAAATAGTATGAGATACATATTTTATACAATGAACATTGTTGCACATGCATACACCCATATGTATTTGATCCCCAACACTATTGACTATATACATTCAGATGTTTAAGGACCAACGTCGACAATAACCTATGGTGGGGCTGGATATTTTCTCACTCTTATGGATGACTATTTGAGAACGCTGTGGGTTTATGTATTGAAGAATAATGAGCAAGTATTTGATACATTTAAGATTTAAAAGGCCTTTGTTGAGAATTAGACTGACAAAAAGATTAAGAGGCTAAGGATTGACAATGACCTCGAGTTTTGCAATAGAGAGTTTGATGGGTTTAATGTTAAGCATGAGATTGTAAGGCATAGAATTATGAGATAAACACCACATCAGAATGGTTTGGTTAAGAGGATAAATAGAACCTTACTTGAAAAGGTTAGATGTATGCTTATTAATGCAAAGATGTCTAAGAAATTTTGGGATAAAGCTGTGATAACAGCAGCTTACTTGATCAATAGAAGTCCTTCTTTAGCGATAGACTTTAAAACCCAATAAGAGAAATAGTTTGGCATTCTTTATAAGTATGTCCACCTTAGAATATTTGGCTGCTCAGCTTTCGTGCATGTGAAGTAAGGGAAATTGAAACCTAAAGCTATTAAGAGGATATTCATAAGTTATCCCGAAAATGTAAAAGGATATAAGGTATGGTGTAAAGAGTTGAAACCACCAAGAAGTATCATAAATGGTGATGTGATGTTCGATGAGATGACAATACTGAAAGCTCCTTAAGAAGATGAGAAAAAAGAACGTGGGTCCAAGAAATATTCAACACCTAAACTAATTGAAGTTGAAGTGGAGCCTGAATATAGTTCTAATATGCCTATAGATTATTACTTCAACAAGAAAATCCTTGATCTTGAGAACACTGGTGAGTTCCTCAAACTCCACCCAAAGTAAGATTAGGACTCTCGAGATAGAACTTGAAGAGTATCAGCAAGCTAGAGATAGGTTAAGGAGAATGATTTACCCGCAAATCAGGTATACATAAATAGATTTAGTTGCTCGCACTTTCAATTCTTCTTACATTCTTAAGTTTGATAAATTTAAGACGTATAATAAGGTAATGAAGAGTAAGAATAAACATAGATGTCAACAGGCTATGAAAGAAGAGATTAGTTATCTTAGGAAGAATAATACTTAAGTGTTGATAAATAGACCTCTAAAAAAACTAGTTAATACAAGTAGGTGTATAAGGTTAAAGTAGGGATACTAGAGGTAGAGCCTACAAGATTTAAGGCTATACTTATTGTACATGATTTTACTCAGAGAGATGGGATAGACTTTCATGAGAATTTTCCTCTAGTTGTCAAGCATACATCAATTAAGATTTTGTTAGCTATGTGTGCAAACCTTGATTTACATCTAAAGCAGATGGATGTAAAGATAACTTTTCTTTATAGAGAGTTAGAAGAGAAGATTTACATGTCATAGCCTTAAGAGTTTATAGAGTTCGAGAAAGAAAATTATTCTTGTTTGCTGAAGAAGTTATTGTATGGGTTAAAGAAATCTCCTAGACAGTGGTAGAGAGATTCAATGAGTTTATGATAACTTGTGGGTTTAGTAGAAGCAAGTATGATGGATGTGTATACTTTAAGAGTTTGAGTAGTGAGAGATATATTTACCTATGTTTGTGGATGACATATTAATTGCATACAGAGATATGAAAGAGATATAGAAATTGAAGAAGCAGTTAAGTAATGAATTTGGGATGAAGACTTTGGGAGCAACAAAGAGGATATTGAGTAGGGACATTGTAAGAGAAATAGAAGTTATTATCTTTCTATCATAGCAACATTATATACTGAGGATTCTAGAAAAGTTTGCTATATCCAATGTGAAGGCATTCTTCACTCTTTTAGCCATGCATTTTAAATTTTCAATAACATTGATGTCAAAATTCAAAGAGGAGAAACTGTCGATGAATAAAGTACTGTATGCTAGTACTGTAGAGAGCATCATATATGTGATGATCTGCATGAGATCAGGCATAGCACAGGTTGTGAATATGGTGAGTAGATACATGATGGATCTGGGTAAGGATCACTAGTTTGCAAAGAAATAGATTTTGAGATATCTCAAGGGAATGTTCGATCATGGTTTGATGTGTAAAAGGGCTGAAAATGAGAATGACATGGTAAGAGGACCTGTCGACTCAGATTATACAAGTTATCTACACAAGAGAAAAATGTTAATGGGTTACGTATTCACAATGTTTGGGTGTAGTATATGCTCGAGATCAGTTTTACAGTATGTTATGGCATTTTCAATCATGGAGGCAGAGTATATAAGTATAGGTAAAGCTATTACAGAGGCTATGTGATTAAAATGTACCTGTGCAAAGACATTGGCTACTGAAGATGTTAACATTAGTGTACATTATGATAGCCAGAATGCCATACACCTAAGCAAGCATTAAGTGTTTCATGAGAGGTCTAAACACATTGATGTACGGCTCTATTTCATCAAAGAAATTATTTAAAGTGGCAAGATTAACTAAGATTGCGTTGTCTGAAAATTTCATCAACATATTAACTAAGCCACTGTCCTCGGATAAGTTCATCCTATGTAAGGATTTAACCAGAGTCATTACTATATAAGGGTAATCGAAGATATGGAGATGAGAGATCTTGAAAACTTCAAGGATGGTTTTGAATCAATGAGGAGTTATTAAAAATTGGTGATTCAAAATCAAGGATGAGTTTTTATTTTTGAGTTAGAGACCAATGAAGTGTCAGTAAGAAGTCTAGTACATGAAAGTCTTGCTAGGAATAAGTAAAATAAAAAGTCTAAACTAAAGAGCTACTCACGCATTAGTACTGTTCATGGGCACAGTTCAAGTGGCAGGCTTTGGTCACATAGCAACTTATGACTATTTTTTTGTTTTAGCTCAATTGACTTTTCTAAAGTAAGATTTGGAGTTCTACAAGTAAAGAATCTTATTCCAACTAGGTTTAGAGTTTTTAGCATTAGTATTATTAGGATTTGTGCCTACTTATCATCCCATTATGTATAAATATTTTATGTAGTATTTATATAATATCATTTCTAATAAAATTATTAATATTATTAATTATTAAATGGCAGGATGCTTGTAATGTTTCAGACATTGTATGATTTGAAGTCGTTTAGATCTAGTCTAAAGGAGTTCAAATTAGTTATAAGAGTTAGCAGCGCTAAGAGTTATAATTGTTAAGAGTTAAAAGTGCTAAGAGTCAATGAAATCTAAAAAGTTGTAGCCTTGCCTAATAAGGGACAAAGACCTGAGAATATATTAGTAATAACGTAGCTGTAAAGTGTTACAAATGGTATTAGAAAACGTCATTATACAAGTATATTTTCAAACACTTTGTTCCTGATTTAATTTCATCGATGTAAGTCTATTGGTGAAACTCATTATTATAGATTAGTGTATGTCTATATCTAGATGGTCTAGATGGTTAGTCTTAAACTATGAGCTTAGTGGAAGCGTGTATAGAGATACAGGTATTCAGTAAGGACTGGTACAGAACAGACATACGAGGATCTCTAATTGACATTTCATAAAGCTGTTAATAGAAGGTCTTCTGAGTTGAATAGTATCCATAGTCTTTTGACTTGAGCACTACGGGGGCTTGTGAGTGATTCACTATATTTTAGTTTCACATATGTCAAAAACCTTTCATGGTCTGATCGCTAGATGTCGCTGGGTATTGTCTGATGCTCATGAAGTCTAATGTGTGTAGATATATGATTCGTCAGCTTATATAAGTGAGTTGTATATCATGATGCTCTGAGATTATATTTCAAAAAGTCTTGTGGCCATAAGCATAAGCCCAAGAAAATATATATTTCGTAGGGATAAATAATATCATAAAAGTGTTTATGGATATTGTTTTTGAAAATATAAATTAGAGACAACGATTGAGTAAATAGAGATTTGAAGGTGATAATTTATATTTCTGCTCTTCCAGGATATGAATGACGGAAGGATTATACGAATATGTCATAATCTCAACTTACATGGTCTAATACGCTGTTTTGTAATATTCATAACATTTGTGTGGGGCATCATTAACAGATGTATGGAGGAGTTTCATATGACAAACTAGGTGTGGATCTAAAAAGTCTCATAATATAAAGTGTACTTGTTGTGCACTAGGCTAATGGACTGGATTGAATGATTCTGTCTAGTAAATTTCAATAAATCGGGTAATTATTTCAGGATCCCTTTGGATATGCATTTGTCATGACTTAATTGTTAAGTACATCACTGAATTAATTAACAAGAATTCTTAACCAATTGAATGCTAACAAGTGGCACAATTTAGATCATAAATTATTTCTACCTTGAATTTACTAATTTACTGTGCTAGTAAAAATAAGTAAGGTAAAAGTAATTATTTAAAATTATTTTAAATAATTAAATTAAATATTATTAGATAATATATTAATGAATGGGGTATGAGCATTTATGGCAATGGTTTATATGTTAGCCATTCAAAATATTTAAATAATTTAAATGTTAGATGTTGTGTTTATTAATGCAAAAAGGGACCAAATGTTTGCCATTTATAGAGACAAGATAAAATTAAATTTATTGATTCACTTTTGGTGCACATGGCTGCTATATCTAAATTAGTAGAGCAATTGATGAATGCGATCAATTATCTCTTATGGTAGGCCATGAAGAGCTTTATGATTGGCTAAAATAAAAATGAATGATAATCTTCATTAGGGGAGTGTATGATTCGACCAAGACATAGACGGAGGAAGAGTTTTATTCTTTTGTTTTTCCTTAAGTGTTGTGAGAATAAAGGTAATAAGTAAGGGAGAGGTTCTTTGGTTTTTCCAAGTGTTGTGACAACATAATAAATTTCTTTTCTTCTTATCTCATGGATGGTCTATCTTGCATAAAAGAAAATAGAGAAAAAACAAATTTTAGACGACTTGTTTAAAATAAATTTTCTATGAAAATTGTTTCAAAAACTTATACATGAGTTATATGAACACTCTATGTTTTGGAAACAAATATTTGTATTTAAAGAGTTTGAATATATGTTGTTGAAAATTCTAAATCAAAGTTACTCTTCTAACTCTATAATTCCACCAAACTGTATAAGCTAGAATTGTTCAAGAACACACTTTAAGGTAAGCTCTTCACTTGAAAACTAGAGGACTTGAAGTTTTATAAAGATACCTTATTAGTTAAGTGTCCCTTGCATGTTATTTTGGCACAATTGTTCATCATTTATAAATTTTGTATAATAGTTATACTTGTGCATATATGTGATATATGTGTTTAATTTGTTAAATTGAGTATATTTTGTTAATGTGCGAGGGAGCCAAGAAATTTTCAAGTTAATTTTATTCTCCTTACATGTATGGACTTCTATTCCAACTCAATATAAGGTTTCTAGGGACATTTTAAGAGCCTATACAAATCTTTGTAATCCTTTAGGTGGTTATACCTGGGAAGCATCAAAAGGGCAATTAAGAGAGAGAGAGAATAAATAGCTCAAGGAGCACTTAAGTGCTGAGTGTATGAGAGAGTGCTGAATAGACCCTTAGAGAGCTTGGTTTATTAGGTATTTCTTATAATCTGTTGAGTGATTTTTGTGATCATTGAGTGATTCATTAAATAATCACTGAGTAATAAAAGAAGTTAGAATACAGTGATTCACTGTAGATGTAGGTATGCCTTTGTATTTTCATCATTGAAGCAATTAGAGATAATAAGATGTTCTAAACTGATAAGGTTGGTGTGAAAATATTGTTTAAAAATCATCAGAATATAATTTGGAGATCAAGTTAAGTACATAGGGTGCATAAGGATCAAAGACGGACGCGAAAGAAAGTAAAGGACGAAGAGAGCATAGCCCAGGCGTGGGCGCCACGGTGCCTAGATCAGAACGTGAACGCCGCGGCTTCAGCGACGAGCGTCGCAGCTCTCACACAGAAGCACCAGTGTCGCAGCGGTGAGAGCTGAGCACTGCAACGCTAGTCACGGGAATTCATTTTTCATTTTGAGACTTTCTTATTTCATCTCCCACTTGCTTCAGGACTCCCTAATGCGACTCCTATACGTATAGAGTAAACCTAAGACATCCCAAAGCCTATATAAAGGTTCTAAATTAGCTTGTAAACATATCTTGGTGATCATTAACAATCTTTGTGATAGGTTGAGAAATCTTTATGATAACTCAATAAATCTAAGTGATCATTAAAGAAGTCTTGTGGTTCTTTGTGAGAGAAAATCCCTAGAAGTGTAAGAGAGAATTTTCTTTGTGATCTTTCTTGTAAAAGGCATACTTTGTGATTGCGTTGTGATTCATAATAAGAGAAAAGTGTGATCTTGATTCGCCATGGACTTAGGCAAGTTGCCGAACCACGTAATTCTTTGTGTTCTTATTCTACACTTTCTCTTTTTATTCTTTAATTACTTGTTTTGCATTATTATTTGCTCGGGTGAATTGCTTCTTTCTGTACTTTCGCTTCAACAAACTAGTATTAGAGTAAGATTCTAAGAAGACATGGCCACACCCAAGTATGAGGTAGAGAAATTCAACGAGACAAATGACTTCAATTTGTGGAAGATAAAGGTAAAGGCGTTACTGGTGAGCCAAAGGCTAGGCTCGGTATTAGAGGAGACTGTAGCTCTATCTAGTGATGAAGATAAGACGCCAGAGTCATCTAAAGCAGAAGTAAAAAGAAGGGACATTCAACAAAGGGCTCATAGCACAATTGTTCTGTCATTGAGCGATGAAGTACTAAGGGAAGTAGCATGTGAGACGACGGCAATAGGTCTTTGAAAGAAGCTTGACTTCCTTTATATGCAAAAATCGTTGGCCAATAGATTGCATATAAAGAAGAAGCTGTATCAACTGTCCATGTCAGAGGGGACACCGATGAAAGATCATATCGACACCTTCAATAAGATCATCATTGATCTTGAGTTTATCAACATCAAGATAAAAGATAAAGATAGAGCAATTATTCTGTTGAGTTCACTCTCCAAGAGTTATGGAAGCTTTATTGATACGCTACTCTACGGCAAAGAGATTTTAACGATTAGTGATATGAAATCATCATTAAACTCAAAGTTATCAGGGAAGCAGATCAAAGGCAATGCATAAAGTTTAACTGTAAGAGGAAGGCCCTCATATAGAGATGGAAGGAAAAAGGGCTCAAGGTCGAAGTCTAGGACGTCTAGGAAGTGCTATTACTGCAAGAAAGAGGGGCACTTCGTAAAGGACTATCCTGAGAAGAGAGCACAAGACAAGAAGAAAGCAGATACTGCATTTGCCTATAATGATAGCTATGATAGCGCAGAGACACTCGTTGCTACTTATAGTATGAACTCTGAACAATGGTTTTTAGATTCTGGTTGTACTTTTCACATGTAACAGTACAAGTTTTGGTTTATAAATTTTCAGCCCATTAGTGGTGGTAGAGTCTTAATGGGTAATGATGTTGCATGTCAAATAATGAGAATTGGTAGTATTAAGCTTAAGCTACATGATGGGTGAGTGAGAGAGTTGACAAATGTTAGGTATGTTCATAACTTTAAGAAAAACTTGATCTCACTAGGGACCTTAGACCAGAATGGATGTTTCATCAGCATCGACGGAGGGATTTTGAGAGTATTGAAGGATTCCATGGTGGTGATGAGAGGAGAAAAGCACAAAGGCATTTATGTGCTTAAGGGAGAAGTCGTGAGTGGTTCTGCATTCTTCTCTATAGATGATAAGAGTATGCAAACCAAGTTATAGCATTTTAGACTGGCACACTTAGGTGAGAGAAACCTGAATGAGTTGTTTAGTCAAAAAGCATTTGGTGAGGATAAGTTCCAGTCCTTGGAGTTTTGTGAGCATTGTGTGCTTGGAAAAGCATATAGGGTGAGGTTTAGTACCGACGAGCACAAGATAAATGGAACTCTTGACTACATAAACTCGGATCTTTGGGGACTAGCTTAGATAGCTACTCGTGGTGGTGTCAGGTATTTTCTCAACTTAATTGATGACTATTCGAGGAAGTTATGAGTTTATGTGTTGAAGAGTAAGGATTAAGTATTTGATGTGTTCAAGACTTGGAAGGCTCTTGTTGAAAATCAGACTGACAAAAGGGTGAAGAGGCTAAGGATTGACAACGGCCTTGAATTTTGCAATAGAGAGTTTGATGGATTTTGTGCCAAGAATGGAATTGCAAGGCATAAAATGGTAAGATCAACACTACAGCAGAATGGCATAACTGAGAGGATGAATAGGATCATACTTGAAAGGGTGAGATGCATGTTTACCAATGCAAAGATGTCCAATGTATTTTAGGGAGAAGTGGTAGTGGCTACAACTTATCTGATTAACAGAAATTCCTCATCAACAATTGACTTCAAGACGCTAGAAGAGAAATGGTCTGGCAATCTTTCAAAATATGACCACCTCAGAATATTTGGTTGCTCTGCCTTCGTGCATATTAAGGAGGGGAAGTTGTAACCTACAACTATCAAAGGGGTATTCACAGGATATCTCGAAGGAGTGAAAGGATACAAGGTGTAGTGTAAGGACTTGACACCATCAAGGAGTATCATAAGCCGTGACGTGATGTTCGATGAGACGACGATGCTGAAAACCTCCCAAGAAAATGAGAAAGAAGAACCTGTATCCAAGGAAGACTCAGTACCCGAGTCAATAGAAGTTGAAGTAGAGCTTGAAACAAGATTTGATATGCCTCTAGATCAGCACTTCAACAAGAAAATCCATGAAGATGAACCAAGAACACCGGTGAGTTCTTCCAAGTCTACCTAAAGAAAGACTAGAACTCCTAAGATGGAACTTGAAGAGTACCAGCTGGCTAGAGACAGGCTAAGAAGAATGATAAACCCACCAGTCAGGTATACACAAGCAGATTTAGTTGCTCATGCTTTTAATTCTGCTTACACTATTGAGTATGATGAGCCTAAGATATATGGTGAGGCTATGAAGAGTAAAAATAAGAAAGAATGGCAGCAAGCATGGAAGAAGAGATTATTTCTCTTAGGAAGAACAACACCTAAAAGTTGGTGGAGAGACCTCAAAAGAAACTAGTCGGGCGTAAGTGGGTATATAAGGTGAAGGAGGGGATACTGGGGATAGAGCCTACGATATTCAAGGCTAGGTTAGTTGCATAAGGTTTTACTCAGAGAGGGGGAGTTAATTTTCATGAGATATTCTCTTTAGTCATCAAGCACACATCTATTAGGATTTTGTTAGTCATGTGTGCAAATCTTGATCTACATCTAGAGCAGATGGATGTAAAGACAGCTTTTCTGCTTGGAGAGCTTGAAGAAACCATATACATGGCACAGCCGCAGGGGTTCGAGGAGCCCGAAAAAGAAGATTATGCTTGTCTGCTAAAGAAGTCGTTATACGAGTTAAAGTAATCACCCAGATAGATTTGATGAGTTTATGATGGCTTGTGATTTTAGTAGGAGTAAGTATGATGGATAGGTGTACTTCAAGGACATAGGTTAAGGGATGATGTATTTGCTTCTATACGTCGATGATATGTTGATCGCATGTAAGAATATAGAAGAAATACAGAAGCTGAAGAAGTAGTTGAGTGGCGAGTTTGAAATGAAGGATTTGAGAACAACTAAGAGAATTTTGGGTATAGATATTGTGAGGGAAAGAAGAGATGCTATCTTCTTGTCCCAACAACGATATATACTCAAAATTCTAGAGAGGTTTGGTATGTCCAACGTAAAGGCTGTTTCTACTCTTTTGGCCATGTATTTCAGACTTTCAGCAAAACAGTCGCCAATATCCAAAGAGGAGAAACTGCAGATGAGCAAAGTACTGTATGTAAGCGCTGTGGGGAGTATCACGTATGCAATGGTTTGCACAAGATCAGACATAGCACAGGCTGTAAGTATGGTGAGTAGATACATGGCAAATCTAGGAAAAGATCACTGGTGTAATATCCAATCCCTATTAGTAGTATTGGCACCTAGATTTCGGTATAGAACAAATAAGACACCGTAGGGTTACTCAATTTTAACCCTATTAGAAATATTTTTTGTATAGTGCACGTGAGAGATATCAGACCTAATTTGGTAATTTCACACTTGATCGGTACGCCGGATGACCCTAGAATATTTTTAGAATTTTTCTCTATTGGCTTGGAAAAGAAAATTCTAATTTACTACATGAATTTCCATTTAAGGGTTATGAATGGAACAAACCTTTGTTGAGAAACATAATCCATATATTAGAGAATGGACCAATTAGAAGAAATCTCATGGATTGCCAAGTTGGAAGTTCTAGTTAGTTCTTTGAACTATTCTAACTAGATAGTTACAAATGAACTAATTACATAATTAGTTTTTAACTAATGGCAAATTAGAAGTTTTAAGTAAGTTGAAGGGCAAAATGGTAAATTGAGGGAGCACTATATATATGTTAGAAGTGTGTAAAAATTTGAAGAGAAATCAAAACTAACACTTAGCCAAATAAAAAGAGAGAAATTCGAGCTTCAAAGGGGGTGCTGCTACAGTGACTATTCAAGTTTTTTTTTCATGATTTTTCATGTGTAATCAAGCCAAATTAAGGTTACAAACCCATCCCTAAACTCAATTGAAGTCTCTATTAGTGAAAATTCAAGAAAAAGAGGTAAGAAAAGCATCTTTTATGAGTTTGATAATTGAGAATTCAAGAATGTGTTAATTGATGTTCTTATGTGTATTCTTGGCTTAGATTGAGTTAAATTCTAGTTTGGAGCTTGAAGGAGTTATCAATTTGAAGAAATTGGCAAGGTGAGAATTAGGGTTTTTGGTAATTTTGTTGTAGAGATTTCAATTGATTGTAATTAGGGCTTTAGAATGGAATTGGCATGATTTTGTTGTAATTGGAACAAGAAATTGAGAAAAGAAAGGTGTTGGAACCTAGGGTGAAATTCTGCCACTTTAGGGAAGTTAGGAATTGAGTGGTGTTTTGATTGAATTGTTGTGTGTAAATGATGCATATTGTGAATTGAATGTATATGGTTGATGAAAAAACCCAAAAATGAAGAAAATGGGACATAATTGTCCATGTTGGAAAGGTGAAGGGCAAGTATGCCCAATCAAATTATAAGATGTTCAATAATTTTCAGGGCGCCGGATGGTGAGTTAGTTTCGATTATGGCTCCGTAACTAAAATCGGGAAGTAGTTTACATCCGGGCTTTGTATGCCGATTAGGGCATTTAGTAGTTAAATGAGATTCTAGTGTTCGATTTGGTTCTAAATGTCATTTATGGCGCGTAGGTGAGGATAACCGAGAGCGTTAACGGGAGCAGGAATCGGGAGCGAAATTGAGCGCGGAGCGGTTGTGAGTGGAAATTTGCCATTTCTTTTACTTTTCGGTTATTATGTTTTCGCACAATGACTATGTATGTTTTATGAGCTTTCGATACATAAACATGATTTATGATCTTGATATATTCATAGACATGCTTTTACATGATCGATTTGTGAAACAGTTTTAAAATTTCTGCATTTGTTTTAAGGCCATTGGTACCCTCAGATTATAGTGGTGATGATTGTATTAGACGACCGGTATATCCCGTGCACATGGGCAGGTTTTGGGGGTGTGTCACTAACTCCGGAAAGTCGAGATGTCGAGTCATGTGAGTCGCTCTATGTGTACGGGATATTGTCTCGCTATATGCATGCGATGTAGGATTCCGCTGCGTAGCCAGTGAGATGTCTTGAGATGTCACTGTGGGTGCTGCTAGTTGAGGTGCCCCGTGACCTACTCACGTATGCGGTGCTAGTTGAGTCGCTGCGTGGGTATAGAGCTTTAGGGTTACCATTGGTACAGTTTAGAAAGATAATGGCCGAGCGAGGATTTTACTAGTTTTCGATTTACCGATAGCATTTATGCATTTATATGCATATAGCAGTTATTATGTTATACAGATGCTAAATATAGATTTCCAAAGATGTAGATAAAACCCGCTCGGCAAGATTTCATTAGCATATGATATTAGAAACCGTTTTACAATTTTACATCCGTTTTAGAAGCATAATTTCTGCATGTACTTTAGAAATTGTTATCTTTGTATAATATTCTTGTAATTGAATTCTCATTTACACTCACTGAGCTCCTTTAGCTCATTCCTTTTATGTTTTATGTTTTAAACCCCTTTCCCAGGTGCAGGTCTCGGAACGCAAGCTATTGATTCTCCTATCGCCGAGTAGTGGGCCGAATCTAAAGATAATTTTTGTACATGTAAATGTGCTAATAGCACTCTTTACTTTATGCATAATAGTTGTAGGCATGTATATTTGTAAGTATGTGTTGAATCAAGAAGAAGAGATTTCCAGTTTATGATGATCGTTTTTACTTTTTATGATTATGCTTATTTTGTGATTTACACGAAATAATTGAGTTGTGTTGGATTTGATTTGAAAAGGACCAGAGGTCCGAATTTCGTAGAATTGAGATGGGTTGGAATTAGAAGTGAAATTTCTTCGCAGGTTTATATGGATTTTCTGAAAAACAGGGGAAACTCTGTCCGTTTGTTTTTAAAACTAAGATGTCGTTTTCATGTATATTACTAGATCTTCTTAGTAGTAACAAGAATAAAAAAAAAAGGGTTCGCCTCGCGGAATTTCTTAACTTACCTAGCTAGATTCGGAGGAACTTCTGTCGGGGTGCCCGGCAGGGCCACTGGGATCTATAGTAGAGGGTCTCGGGTCGGGTCCTGTCAACTGGCTTGCAGTGAAGTGGATTCTGAGATATCCTAAGGGGACGTCGAATCACAGGTTGATGTATAAGAGGGACGAGGACAACAATGAAATGGTAAGAGGATATGTAGACTCAGATTATGTAAGTGATCTAGACAAGAGAATATCATTGACAGGTTACGTATTCAGTGTTTAGGTGTAGTGTGTGTTAGAGATCCGTTTAACAATATGTGATTGCACTATCTACCATAGAGGTAGAGTACATAGTTGTTGGTGAAGCTATTAAGGAGGCCGTGTTGTAAAAGGCATATGAGGGGACATATTGGCTAGTGAAGATGTAAACACCGATGTATTTTGTGATAGCCAGAGTGCCATACATCTAAGCAAGTATCAAGTGTTCCACGAGAGAGCGAAACACATTGATGTGAGGCTCTATTATATTCGAAAGATTGTTCAAAGTGGTGAAGTTAGTCTAACAAAGATAGAGTCGTCTGAAAATCCTGCTGATATGTTGACTAAGCTACTGCCCTCGGTTAAGTTCGTCCTATGCAAAGATTTAACCAAAGTCACTACTTTGTGAGGATGACCAAAGGTGTGGAAATGAGAGATCGAGTTACTTTGTGGATGATTTTGAATCAAGGAGGGGATTTGTGAAAATGTTGAATAAAAATCATCGGAATATAATTTGGAGATTAAGCCAAGTGCGTAGAGTGCGCAAGGATCGAAGACGGACGCTAAAGGAGGCAAAGGACAAAGGGAGCATCGCTTAGGCGTGGACGCCGCGGTGCTAGGCGACGAGCACCGTGGTGCTGGTCGCGGGAATTCGTTTCCCATTTTGAGACTTTCTTATTTCGTCTCCTACTTACTTTAAGACTCCTTAATACGACTCCCACACGTATAAGGTAAACCTAAGATGTCCCAAAGCCTATATAAAGGCTCTCAATTGGCTTATAAATACATCTTGGTAATCATTAACAATCTTTGTGATAGGTTGAGAAATCTTTGTGATAACTCAATAGATTTAAGTGATTATTAAAGAAGTTTTTGTGAGAAAAAATCCTTAGAAGTGTAAGAGAGAGTTTTTTTTTGTGATCTTTCTTATAAAATGCATACTTTATGAGTATCTTGTGATTTATAATAAGAGAAGAGTGTGATCTTGATCTGTCGTGGACGTAAGCAAGTTGCCGAATCATATAATATTTTGTATTCTTTTTCTACAATTTCTCTTTTTATTCCTTAATTATTTATTTTATATTATTATTTACTTGAATAAATTGCTTCTTTATGTGCTTCCGCTTCAACAGTCGGACTTGCAATTTGTCAATGAAAAAGTACCCAAAAGACTTTTATTTGTTCAATTTCATCTTCCGAGCATATTTTTTTTCTGTCTTCTATTCAGTTAATTTCATTTACATTTGAATGATAAAAATAATAAAAATTATTATTTTCTTAGAATATGTATAAAACATTTTCGAGGTCAGAGTTATTTTTTTAACCTTAATGGGAGAAATTAGCTATTTAAGCTTGATATAGAATCATTATGATACTGTTAATTTATTGATTTGATAAAGAATTTTTATACCAACCTTAGCTAATTTTTAGATACATTTCGATCTAATTTGAAATGAATATAATTCCTATCTGATTAAATCGCATGTAAAGTAAAACTTATTGGACAAAATATCCAATCTAAATGGGTTTGACTAACGAAACTAGCTTCTTTCTATGTATGATAAGGCTAATTAAAATTGTTAAGAGTAATTCAAGTATATGCTATATGAAGCCTATCATTCTCTCTTCTCGTTAAACACTATGATTAACTGGTTTTGGATGAAAAATATTGTACTACATTTTTCTAAGGTGTACCAATTTTTCCTTTCAATTCAAAGATTCTAATTATAATATTTCGGGCTTTAGCTGTAAGAAAGAACTTCAACTATTTTAATAATATTATTATTTTTCTGATTGGTCATCAGGTATTTCCTAATTTAGAAAAATTGACAGTAGATGAAAATGGTCTATCAACAATGGTGCAGTTTTCAAAAGACCTCCTTTGTAATATTAAACGTCTTGAGGTCGAGTTGGACGAGTTGTGTCTCATCTCATCACTTGATTTCCTGATCCATATATTTCACAAAATGAAAGTACTCCAAATATATGGAAGTCATCTTGCATCACCATGTGCTGATTATAGAAGTGAAATGACGGTAGTGATAACCGAAGTTGAAAGTCTTCAAAGTTGAAGCACATTTTGCAACAAGAGTTCAACATGGACAATTGGGTTAATCTGGAAGTATGTTGGTGTGACAGTTTGATTAATCTAGTGCCATTCTCGACATCTTTCCAAAATCTAACAACTTTGACGGTATGGGGTTGCAACGGATTGAAAAACATAGTGACATCCTCAACAGCAAAGAGTTTGGTGCGATTAAGAAATATGTCAATAGCTCTATGCCGCATGTTAACAAAAATAGTGCCAGATGACGAGGAGGATGCAACAAAAGATGAAATTGTTTTTAATGAATTGAAGGAGTTGATGATTACTTCTTCACACAATCTCACAAGTTTTTACTCTGGCAATTACATCTTAAAATTTCCATCTTTGGAATTAGTGACTGTGAGTGGCGTCCCCAAGATGGAAACTTTCTGCGAAGGAGAATTAAGCACACCCAAATTACAGAGAGTAAAGGAACACCGTGCCTCCAATAAAGAGTGGTGGAAGGGTGACCTCAATTCAACCATTCAACTCATGTATGAAGAAATGGTACGTTCCTCCTTTACTTAGTGGCTTTGAGAATGAGATGTTGACTTCTACCAAAAATAATTTATTCAAAATAAAAGAGATGAAATACATAATATATATACTTGATTAACAATTTTGACATAAAACAGATCAAAGATTACACATATATTTAAGCTCCACTTTGGTGATTGAACTTACTTGCATTAATGTACTCCTCTTTAAATGGTTGAGTTCTCCTTAGATGCAATAGTTGCGTCAATGTGTAATGATGTTACGAGTGCATAATTAATTTATATGCTGCTGCTCTTTTATTTATATCATAAGGAAGATGGAAGAATAGTTTAACAAGAGCTTAATTTGACAGCACGGTATGGTACCTAACTCGGAGAACTTGGAACTGTACAAGATAAAAGTTGAAAGGATTTGGCAAGACCAAGCTGCAGTGGAGTCTTACGGCGTCCAGAATTTAAAACGATTAATCGTACGGGACGGTCGTAATTTAAGATGTATATTTACATCTTCTATGGTTAAGAGCCTTGTTCGACTCGAACATCTTGAAATATGGAACTGCCTCCTCTTAGAAGATATAGTCATCGATGACCACCAAGCATTAAGAGAAGAAGAAACGAAAATGCAGTATCGTTCTCGTCCTTGAAGCAATTGATGATAATCAGATGTCCTAAGTTCAACTTCACATTTGTCAATGAAAAGGTACATGAAAAGGCTTTCATTTGTTCAATTTCAACTTTCCAAGCTTATTTTCTTTTATTTTTACTTAAACCTAGATTTAAGAATATTCTAATTATTTATTATTAGAGTTGGTAAAAATTATCACTTAAATATTATTTACTATTAGATTTTAAGAATATTCTAATTCGTTACTATTAGATTTAAGAATATTCTATTTTGTGAACTAACATCATTGGAATTTACACACTAAGATCGATATTGCTACGAGCTTTGTTTTCTTGGAGCATGCATAGAAATCCTCAATGTTAGAGATACCTATCTATTAATTATCCTAGTTCATTTAATTAATTTAAAATTTTTTAAATAAATTAAATTAAAATTAAAAATAAAATTACCACCATAATCAAAAAATGGCAATCGATCGATTGCCTGCTATTATTTTTTAGAGACATTTTGATGATAAAAATTATTCAATTTGACATTATTAAACTCTATTTTTCATGATTTATACAATGGTAGAATCATTTTTTTATTAAAAAAATACAAAAAAAGCCAAAAACAATGGGAGAGGAGTGGCCACCGTCACTCCTCGTCAAACGAGAGAGCGGTGACTTGCACCACCCCACCTACGGACTAGCAAATTGCTGATCTATCTATAGGTAAATGCGATGCAAGTCACCACCCTCTCCTCATTTAACAGGGAGCAACAGTGGCCACCGCTCCTCTTTTACCATTTTTGGCTATTTTTTGTATTTTAGTAAAAATAAATTGACCCTATCATTATGTAGATTAAAAAAAATTAAATTCAATGATGTTAAATTAGGTCTCTATTAATACTCCATCATCGCCAAAAAAGGGAGGCCGGTGACAGTCGACCCGTTGCTATTTTTTACGATATTGGGAATAAATGTATTAATTATTTTATTTTTATAAACATTTATTATAAATATAAATCAATTACATGATGACACATGTCATCTATAACTAATCATATTGTGACACGTGTCATTTATTTATTAAGTATATATTTATTAATTTACTTTTAAATTTTTTTCTTTAAAAAAATATTTATTAAACATAACCAATTACATAATGACACGTGTCATTTGTAACTAGTCATATTATGACACGCCTTTTATTTGTTAAATATATATTTATTAATTTATTTTTAAAAATTTATATTTAAAAAATATTTATTAAACATATTAACCAATTCCATGATTACACGTATTATTTGCCACTAATTATATTATGACACTTGTCCTTTTATTAAAAATATATTTATTAAATTACTTTTAAAAATATTTATTATAAAAAAAATATATTTATTATAAATATTAACTAATTACATGATGACACATGTCATTTGTAACTAATTTTATTACACATCTTTTTATTTGAAATATATTTATTAATTTTGTTTTTAATATATATATTTTTAAATATTTATTACAAATATTAACTAATTACATGATAATACATGTCATCATTAACTTATTATATTATGACATGTGTCATTTTTATTTTTTAAACTGACATTTAGTAACATTATTTTAAAAATAAAAAGTACTCTTTTATCCTTAATGAGAACCCATTTAACAGTAAATTTTTAGCAATAGAAATTAATATAATAATTATTAAAATATGGGAAACTAAAGTAATATATACTCATAAAATAAGAGGTTAAAATGTTATTTTTTATTTATTTAAAATATGTTTCGCTATTGAAATCTGAGGCATGACCATCATTGAGGCATGACCATCATTGAGGCATTGGAATTTGTATTTTCTCAAATTTACTATGTGAAATTGTTGATGTGTTAGAAATTTGAAAAATGAGAAAAACATACGGTATAGATTAAACTCTCCAATGAAAAAAGTAATTTGATGTGTTAGAAATTCACAACTTTTCAGAAGACATTTGATATTTGTGGAAAAAAATAATAGTTGAAATGAAAGGGGAGAGAGGTTATGAACATTGATTGATTCATACATATTGATATTCTGAGTCTTCTACTTAATCTAAACACTTGTTATATTTTCAAAATTAATCTCCAATGAAATCAACATCAACTCTATATTTTCTTCTTTTTTTTTTAATCTTCCTTTTCTGTTTGGTCATTCAGGTAGTCCCTAATTTGGAAAAATTGAAAATAGATAGTAATGGCATAGCAAGTGTGCTGCAAGTTGCAAAAGACTTCCTTCGCAAGTTGAAAGGCCTTTGTGTTGAGTTTGATGAGTCAAATGTTACTTCATCACTTGATTTTCTAATCCCAAGATTTTGCTACAAGAAAATACTTAAAATATCTAGAGGTTGTTCTCAATGGTCAGGTGAAGAGTATGGAAGTGAGATGGTGATGATGATAACCTATATAGACCGGTCATCTGAGCTGAAGCACATTTTGCAACAAGAGTCCAACATGGATAATTGGGTGGGTGTGGACATACGTTGCTGTAACCATTTGATGAATCTAGTGCCATCATCGACATCTTTTCAAAATCTAACAACTTTAACAGTAACGTATTGCCAAAGATTGACAAATATAGTAACATCCTCAACGGCAAAGAGTCTAGTACAACTAAGAGAAATGCGAATAATTTGGTGTAAAATGATAATAGAAATAGTGGCAAATGATAAGGGAGATGTAGTAATAGATGAAATTATTTTCAGCAAATTGAGGGAATTAGAGATTATTGGTTTAGATGATCTCATGAGTTTCTATTCCGGAAATTGCACCTTGAAATTCCCATCTTTGGAATTAATAACTGTGGGTTATTGCCCCAAAATGAAGATTTTCTATGGAGGAGAATTAAGCACTCCAAAATTATGCAAAGTTAAGAAATACTCATCCCGAGGCAAATGATGGTGGAAGGGTGACCTCAATTCAACCATTCAAGTCATGTATGAAGGAATGGCATGCACCTCCTATACTTAATAGCTTTGAGATTGAGATGTTGACTTCTAGCAAAAATGATTTATTAAAAAAAAAAAGAGATGAAATACAAAAAAATATAGAGATTGATTGGACCACTTTTAAAATCTTCCTCTTTTTATGTGGCAAAAGAATGAATAAATTTCTATTTTGATTCTTGCACTACATCAATATGTTTTTGATAGGAAGAGGATGACGAAGACCCCAAGGATGAGGAAGAGACGGAGGATTGTGAACAATAGGTTGAGGATGAGCATGAGTCAGGAAGTTTGATGTTCCACGATGGCAAAGGTAAACAATGCAGAAGATCTAGAAGACATTGATAAGATATATTTTGTGAAGTTTTTGTGCTTTTTGTTGATTAATTATGTTGATATTTCTGCTAAATCTAATTAGTTCATTTGCTAACCATCCATCTTCATCCTCATAATCTTTTCAAAAATCTAGCTATAGTTTAGAATTAGGGGTGATTCAAGTGATTGATAAATAGATACGGGCAATTTAACAAATAATGAAATTGCTTACAGAAAGCGAAAAGTAGTCATCTCTTTTCTTAAGCAATACTTTTTTCTTATTATAGAAGTAAGTTTGAGCCTTGACCATTAATGTGTTGTGCTCTCTCTTTCCTTCAGGCCAACTTCCGATGCAGTATTTGGAATAAGGCCATTTTTTTTATGTAATTACAAGACATTGCAACCTGTGTTCTTTCAATCAAAATAAGATGGTGAGAGGACCCGTTCCTTGACTATTTCAAAATCTGTTATACAAAACTTGATTATTTTAGGTTAAATAGTGGGAAGGGTCCTTGATTCTTCTTGTTGCAGTAAGCTAGATTTATTACTTTCGTTTCATATGGTATCTCAAAAATGCCATATTCAGTTTGTGGACAATTTAAGTTACCAAGTTAAAGATGTGTGATTCATGCTTTTCTGTGTCCGTATTGTATTAAGTGTAATGGATTATATTGTGTGTATTTCTACATTATATATGTGTGATTCATGCTTTTTTGTGTTTGTATTGTATTAAGTGTAATGGATTATTTTGGGTGTATTTCAATATTTTATAATAAAACTGGCTCCTTTATAGTTAATCATTTTTAGTATATTTTCATTATATTTCGAAATCATATAATGATTTTTTTTCTGTTTCCTCTTTGACTGCCGTGCATAAGGGTGGGGGCATTTAATTTCGAGTCGTTTCAAAATGATTAGACTAAACTAAATCGAACCGAGTCATGTATTTGGGCTGGTTTTGCCAATTAAATATTATTGTTTGGGCTTAATTTTATCAATTTGGTCATATTGACTAAATATGTTTTAAAAACAATTAAAGACGGATTTTTGTAACAACTGATATTAACTTGTATTTTAATAATTTAATTAAAAGTATAATGTTAAAATTGAGATTTTATATTAATAAATTGAATATCATAAATTAAAATTAAATGTTTTAGTTGTATTAATTAACGTATAACATCCAGATTAGAATATTTTAAATTAACACTCAATCTTCCACTTATATTAATTGTATATGCAACACCCAAATTAGAATTTTATATTAATGAATTGAATGTTATAAATTAAAATTCAATCTTACACCTAAATTGATTAATTGTGTAATTCACAAAAACGTTTTTGATAGAATCTTCCTTAAAATAAAACATTCTCACATATTTTTAATACTTGTAATTAAGTAAATATGTAATACTCCCTATTCCAATATAATCAATATGTCCATCACTATTGTCCACGTCACACATTACAAGTCTACAACATTTCCAATTAGACAAATTTCATTGAATAATTCATAATTATAAGAAAATTCCAATTTAACCATTCAGTGCTTTCACCAATTTTAAACCAAGCATAATCATAAGCAAGGATACAAGGTACTACTATCACCACATAAAGATGAAGTTAAAAATAACCAAATGCAAAATTATAAACTAGATAATTTCATCATTCACAAATAAAATTTTAAAATAAAAAATAACTATCAAAGATCCACATCCATCATAATCATTTATCATCCTTTATCAATGTCTTGGCAAGAAGTTTCAAAGTAGCTGACTAGTTGTAAAAATAATATTTGAAGCATTATTTAAAAGGCTTTGCCAAATTCGCATTTTGAAAATAAATAAAACTATTTGAAATATATTTTATTATTTCTTACTTTACTATAGGCTTCAATCTTCATGGTTTATTTGTGTCATCTAATTGCAATGATTTACGATAATCTATATATTAAATATTTATCTTTTTTAGAGATATTAAACTAGCAAAGTACATTAAAAACAAATAAATGTATATGTGTCAAATTTAATTTTGATAATTTAATTAATTATTACATATTTTAAGTATTTTATTATATTCTACTTTAAAAATCATGGCTTCAATTTATATGACTTTATTCACCGTAATTGAAAATCGTATTTAATTTTGTGTGTATATTAAGACTTTTATTATGACATGAGTCAATAGACTCTAAAAATCATCTAGCACAAATCGTTTGGTACTTCCTAAGGGTTAATATTTGCAACACCCAATTTGTTCACCCAACCTAAGATATCATCAAACAAAGGCAACAATCCATCGTCACTTCATTGGTGAGAAGTCATGCTAGTATAACACCAAAACTAAATACTTTTCAAACTAGTTTTCTATATCATATAATGTATACCTCATGCAACTTGCACAACAAATCTTTATTGACTTTTTTCATTTCATTTACTTTCACATTATCATCATCATCAAATGAAATCTCAAACACAGTCCAACATAATTTATTTTGCTTCATGGTTCAACTATGGCAACCACAATCAACAACTTGTTTATCTACATAGTGGATTCTTAATACTTTCTACACTTGTCCTTCACATTCTAGGTCATGCCACCTAATAAAGAATCTCCATTTCGAGTCAAAGTGGAAAGAATCCTATAGATCTTATTGAAGCAAAAGTTTGATGTTATATTTAAAGAAACATTAAATTTATTAATGATATTATAAAAGATCTATAAGAATTTAATAAATCTCTGGCCATTTTCCTAATCATCACTAGTGGTGGCCTTGGTTTTCTCTTCCCATTTTTGTCTTATAAAAAATATGCTCTACAGAGCTTATCTTTGTCAGCCATGTGGTCAATGGTTTCTGAAACCTTAAAGTAGTTATTGATGAACATTTGAAATTACACATTTAATAAGAGTTTTACATCACTAGTGTCATTAACTTCCCTAACTTAAGCATGTTTACAATATGGTACCTAATTAGCTTTTAACTATTTTATGGTAGGTTCGGTAAAATAGGCATAACTTTCTACCTAAGAATCCAATTTGAGTGATTCTTACTCCTATGAAGTGCTAATTTAATGGGATAAAATATTAGATTAGGAATTTGTATTTTTAGCATTTGGAGGGTGAAAATTGGCCTAGAAGAGAACTGATCTACAGTACATGCCTAGTCTGAACAAACTTAGTATTTGGACAATAATTGAATAAATACATATTTAATATGTATGATACAACTCAATTCGAAAAGCTAATAGACTTATCTACAATTTTAATTTTTTGAGTGGAAGTTAATTCGGACCACATCAATTTTAAATTGGACAATCAATTGAGTGTATTGATGATAATGAGTGCAAATTAGTTGTTTTCCTCTTTGATTTTTATCATCTAAGTGGTTCCCTCCTCATTTGTCTTGTATTATCTATGTTTTTCTATAAATAGATGGCCTGATTATGCCTAAAGTATGTAATTTGAGAGCTACATTTTAGTTCAAAATACTTGTCTTTTGTATTATCTCTTTGTAGTATTATTTTTTTATTTACTATTCTAAAGTTCATGTTATCTCTTCTTTCATCTATTTTCTTTAATATTATGTCCAAGTAATTTTTATTTTGCTAAGGTGAAAGGGTGAAACTCTTGGTAAGGTAATAAGATATACTTAAACTCTTATTCTAGAATTTCATATTGTATTCTTAAGTTAAGCAAATTTATATATGATCTATTTATTTTATTTTGCAATATTGATACCCTTTTCAATATTGATACCCTTTCTTGCAAAGTGCATCTTAATTTATTATAGATAGTTTTATAGTTGGCACAATAAATTCTTAAAACCATTTATAAGATTTGACATAGATACTCTTTCTTATTAAGTGGGAGTTATGATTTATTGTAGACAAATATAAATATTGGGATAATAAATACTTGAACCGATTTACAAGATTTTGTGTATGAAATTTAAAAGAAATAAATACAAGTTAATATATAAATGATGATGAATCTTAATTGTTATATCTTCTTATTGGAACCTCCTTTATGTGAGAATTTCAATTAAGTTATAAAGAGAGTTGAATATTGTAATATCCAATTCCTATTAGTAGTATTGGCGCCTAGATTTCGGTATAGAACAAATAAGACACCGTAGGGTTACTCAATTTTAACCCTATTAGAAATATTTTCTTTATAGTGCACGTGAGAGATATCAGACCTAATTTGGTAATTTCACACTTGATCGGTGCGCCGGATGACCCTAGAATATTTTTAGAATTTTTCTCTATTGGCTTGGAAAAGAAAATTCTAATTTACTACATGAATTTCCATTTAGAGGTTATGAATGGAACAAGCCTTTGTTGAGAAACATAATCCATATATTAGAGAATGGACCAATTAGAAGAAATCTCATGGATTGCCAAGTTGGGAAGTTTTAGTTAGTTCTTTGGACTATTCCAACTAGATAGTTACAAATAAACTAATTACATAATTAGTTTTCAACTAATGGCAAATTAGTAATTTTGAGAAAGTTGAAGGGCAAAATGGTAAATAGAGGGAGGACTATAAATAGGTTGGAAGTGTGTAGAATTTTGAAGATGATCAAAAGCAAACACTTAGAACAAAAGAGAGAAAATTCGAGCTTAGAAAGGGGGGCTGCTATAGTGACCTTTCAAGTTTTGTTTTCATGAATTTTCATGTGTAATCAAGCCAAATTAAGGTTACAAACCAATCCCTAAGCTCAATTGAAGTCTCTATTAGAGGAAATTCAAGAAAAAGAGGTAAGAAAAGTATCTTTTATGAGTTTGATAAGTGAGAATTCAAGAATGTGTTAATTGATGTTCTTATGTGTATTCTTGGCTTAGATTGAGTTGAATTCTAGTTTGGAGCTTGAAGGAGTCATCAATTTGAAGAAATTGGCAAGGTGAGAATTAGGGTTTTTGGTGATTTTGTTGTAGAGATTTCAATTGATTGTAATTAGGGCTTTAGAATGAAATTGGCATGATTTTGTTGTAATTGGAACAAGAAATTGAAAAAAGGAAGGTGTTGGAACCTAGGGTGAAATTCTGCCACTTTAGGGAAGTTAGGAATTGAGTGGTGTTTTGATTGAATTGTTGTGTGTAAATGATGCATATTGTGAATTGAATGTATATGGTTGATAAAAAAAACCCAAAAATGAAGAAAATGGGACATAATTGTCCATGTTGGAAAGGTGAAGGGCAAGTATGCCCAATCAAATTATAAGATGTTCAATAATTTTCAGGGCGCCGGATGGTGAGTTAGTTTCGATTATGGCTCCGTAACTAAAATCGGGAAGTAGTTTACATCTGGGCTTTGTATGCCGATTAGGGCATTTAGTAGTTAAATGAGATTCTAGTGTTCGATTTGGTTCTAAATGTCATTTATGGCGCGTAGGTGAGGATAACCGAGAGCGTTAACGGGAGCAGGAATCGGGAGCGAAATTGAGCGCGGAGCGATTGTGAGTGAAAATCTGCCATTTCTTTTACTTTTCGGTTATTATGTTTTCGCACAATGACTATGTATGTTTTATGAGCTTTCGATACATAAACATGATTTATGATCTTGATATATTCATAGACATGCTTTTACATGATCGATTTGTGAAACAGTTTTAAAATTTCTGCATTTGTTTTAAGGCCATTGGTACCCTCAGATTATAGTGGTGATGATTGTATTATACCCGGCCGGTATATCCCGTGCACATGGGCAGGTCTTGGGGGTGTGTCACTAACTCCGGGAAGTCGGGATGTCGAGTCATGTGAGTCGCTCTATGTGTACGGGATATTGTCTCGCTATATGCATGCGATGTAGGATTCCGCTGCGTAGCCAGTGAGATATCTTGAGATGTCACTGTGGGTGCTGCTAGTTGAGGTGCCCCGTAGCAGCACCCACAGTGACCTACTCACGTATGCGGTGCTAGTTGAGTCGCTACGTGGGTATAGAGCTTTAGGGTTACCATTGGTACAGTTTTGAAAGAAAATGGCCGAGCGAGGATTTTACTAGTTTTCGATTTACCGATAGCATTTATGCATTTATATGCATATAGCAGTTATTATGTTATACAGATTCTGAATATAGTTTTCCAAAGATGTAGATAAAACCCGCTCGGCAAGATTTCATTAGCATATGATATTAGAAACCGTTTTACAATTTTACATCCGTTTTAGAAGCATAATTTCTGCATGTACTTTAGAAATTGTTATCTTTGTATAATATTCTTGTAATTGAATTCTCATTTACACTCACTGAGCTCCTTTAGCTCACTCGTTTTATGTTTTATGTTTTAAACCCCTTTTCCAGGTGCAGGTCTCGTAACGCAAGCTGCTGATTCTCCTATCGCCGAGTAGTGGGCCGAATCCAAAGATAATTTTTGTACATGTAAATGTGCTAATAGCACTCTTTACTTTATGCATAATAGTTGTAGGCATGTATATTTGTAAGTATGTGTTGAATCAAGAAGAAGAGATTTCCAGTTTATGATGATCGTTTTTACTTTTTATGATTATGCTTATTTTGTGATTTACACGAAATAATTGAGTTGTGTTGGATTTGATTTGAAAAGGACCGGAGGTCCGAATTGGTAGAATTGAGATGGGTTGGAATTAGAAGTGAAATTTCTTCGCAGGTTTATATGGATTTTCCGAAAAACAGGGGAAACTCTGTCCGTTTGTTTTTAAAACTAAGATGTCGTTTTCATGTATATTACTAGATCTTCTTAGTAGTAACAAGAATTAAAAAAGGGGTTCGCCTCGCGGAATTTCTTAACTTACCCAGTTAGGTTCGGAGGAACTTCCGTCGGGGTGCTCGGCAGGGCCGCTGGGATCTATAGTAGAGGGTCGCGGGTCGGGTCCTGTCAAATATATTCTTATTTCATATGCCAATAGTGGATCCCCCTGACCTTGGTATTCATTTTAATTAGTTATTTGAATTATTATTTACAAATGTCTTATATTACTTTATTTGTCTTTAGAGTATTTATAATTTTAATTCCACTTCTTTGTGGATCGACCTTATTCTCACTGGGTTATTTATTACTTTGACAATCCTGCACTTGAGAATAAACTTCTATATTCTAGATGTGTCAAGTTTTTGATACCGTTGCAGGGGAAGTGAAATTAACTAATAATTTATTTTATTTTTATAAAAGGCTAAGCCTCATATCTTGCTGACTTTAATTATTTTTTATTTGTTACTCTTGTTTTACTATGGTTGATTTTACTTAACCACTTACCCTTTGTCTACTAATATTTTATTATCCTAATCTAACATTGACTAATCTAACTTCTAACTTTTCCTCTAACTTATATTTTATTGTTAGCATTGCCTATTTTATTTACTTTTATTTAATATTTTAATTCATTTATTTTATTTCTTTGTATTAGTGGTTGGTTTTGAGATCCTAAGTCTCATTGTTTGGTGAAAGGTAATTTCAAAACTTCATTTGATAATTTATTTGATTCTCCTTCATTTTCTCATTCTTCACCAAATAACACCATAACTGATAATCACATTGAGGGACTCATAGATCGAAGGGACAACTAGTCTCAATATAATAACCATAACCAACACAGGACACTTAGAGGTTACATGAACCCCACACGAACTAGTGCACTATCTTGCTTAGTTTTTTCTCTAAATGCAACACATTTTAATTCTAAGCCGGGCATTATCCCACTTTCATGGCTTAGATGCAGAGAACCATCACCTATATTTAAGAGAATTTGAAGAAGTGTGTAACACGTATAATGACCTAAATTATCACATGAACACAATTCAATTCCTTTTTCTTTAAAAGATAAAGCCAAAATATGGCTGCAAAACCTTAGGTCAAGATCTATTTCTTTATAAGATGAGATACAATAACAATTTTTAGAAAAAAAATGTCCTCTACATAGAACAAATTCTTTCAAAAAAGATAAATTATCACTTTTGCCCAAAAATCAAGAGAGACCCTTTACTAATGTTGAGAAAGGTATAAAGAATTATTTAATACTTCTCCTCATCATAACTTTGAGATGTGGAGATTAATCTTAAATTTCTACGAGGGCTTAACACCTCAAGTTAGGCAAATGGTAAAATTATGTGTAATGGAACATTTAAGAATAAAGACCCAAAAGAGGCAATGAACTACATAAACTTACTAGTGAAAACTACTCAAAATTATGACACTGCTGGTATCGGTGAGGTACCTAACAAAACTCAAACCACTTTAGTGGGGATATTTATCAGCTTAAGGAAGATCATGACCTTCAAGCCAAATTACCATCCCTAACTATAAAAGTTGAAACCTTAGAAATAAAAAAGAGTGCTCAATTAAAATATGTTCAAGAAATTGTCCATCACATATGTGAAACCCATAATCACTCAACCAATAATTACCCAACTTTGCCTGCATCAAGGAAATGTCTCCATGAATAAGAAAATGTTCTAAACATGTTCAAGCGATCAAACCATAACCCATATTCACAAAACTACAATCTTAGTTAGAGAAGTCACTCGAATTATAGTTGAAAGAATGAAACTCAAGCATAGGTTTCACAACCATCTTTCAATCACACTAAAATTTTCAAAACTCTCAATGTTATGCACCATAGGTCCCATATCCTAAAAAATATCTTGAAGAAACTTTGCATGCATTCATTGAAAAGTAAGAGTCTATTAATTCTTAAAATGCTCAAATATTTTCTGATTTGAAATATACTCTTGCTAAATTTGCATCTGGGCTGAGCTTTTATTAGAAAGGAAAATTTTCTTCTTAACTACAACCAAACCCTAAAGGACAACATAACTCAAATGCATGTAGTTCAGGAAGCCAACACATGGATCAAGCTAAAGCTGCTATCACTCTTCGAAATGGTAAAGTTGTTTAAAAATGTATTTTTGAATCTCATGAGAATGATGAATCAATCTCTAAGGGTAAGAAAAGTGTGGAACCTATAAAGAGAAGAAAATATCAAACCCTCACTTGCACCCTATTTTCTCATGTATTATGTAATACTAGGAAGTTGAATCATAATCTTGAAAATTTTGAAATATTCAAATAGTTAAAAGTTAATATTCTTTTACTGGATGCTATTAAACAGATTCCTTCTAATACAAATTTTTTAAAGGATTTATGCATAGTAAAAAGAAAACTGAATGTAAAAAAGAAAGCATTTTTAGTTGAACAAGTAAGTACCATTCTTCAAAATAATAATGCTTTGAAATATAAAGACCCTAGTTATCCTACAATTTCATGCATTATTAGAAGTCATAAAATTGAACAAGCCTTACTTGATCTTAGTCCTAGTATATATTTACTATCATATTCAGTTTATCAATAGCTCAATCTCGTTGAATTAAAATCAACTTTTGTAACTCTTTTACTTACTGATAGATCAATAAAAGTGTCAAGAGGGATAATGGAAGATGTGTTAGTTTAAGTCGATAAATTTATATGTCTAGTGAATTTTATTGTCTTAGATATAGAACCTATTGAAGGATGTAATCTGATACCTATTATTTTGGGTCATCTATTTTTAGCAACTTCTAACTCTTTAATTAATTGTAGGAATAGAATAATGAAGCTTTTATTTGGAAACATGATACTTGAACTCAATGTTTTTAATATGTGTAAGCGATCATATAAGGATGAGGATGAAAGTAAAGAAGCCAACATGATTGAAACAATTGTGAATGATCATATTAAAAAATAGAGTTCTATTGATCCTTTAGAAATTTATTTAATGAATTCATTTGAGTCAAATATGCAATTAGATCCTGAAATCTCTAACATATGTTCTTTATTTGATTACACATAAGTAATTCAAAAATAAAGGATGGAAACTAAATTTTAAAGAATTATGAGAAAAGAAGGATAAGCAGAACAAAATTTTAAAGTTGGAGTTGAAACCTCTACCGGAATGATTGAAATATGTATTACTTGAAGAGAAATAACTTATCTAATGGTAATCTCTTCTACACTCATAAAAAAACAAGAAGGTAAGTTAATTGAAGTATTGAAAATGCATAAAACAGTAATAGGGTGGACTTTAAAAGACATAAACGGCATTATTTCTTTGATTTGCACACATAGAATACATCTAAAGGATATTGTCAAAACTTTCCAATAACTCCAAAGGAGATTAAACCCACATATAAAAGAGGTTGTGAGAGTTGAAGTTCTTAAATTATTTAAAGTATGAATCTTCTATCCCATCTCGGATAGTAACTGAGTAAGTCCTACTCAAGTAGTATCAAAAACATATGGAATCATGGTCGTTGAAAATGAAAAGGTTGAGTTAATACCAACCCAAGTCTTATTTAGTTGGAGGATGTGCATAGATTATAAGAAATGGAACTCTGCCATTAGAAAAGATCATTTTCATTTATTATTCCTTGATCAAATTTTAGAAATAGTAGTATGACATCCCTACTATTACTTTTTAGAGGATTTTTATGGCTATTATCAAATTTCTATAGCACTAGAAGACTAATAATTAACTACCTTCACATACCCTTTTGGTACCTTTGCTTTTAGAAGGATGTCTTAGACTTTGTAATATCCCAGTAAAATTTCAAAGATATATATTAAGCATTTTTAGTGACGTGGATGAGTATTATTTAGAAGTCTCTATGGCCAAATTAACTGTGTTTGAAAATTCTTTTGATAATTGTCTTGAAAACTTAAGAAAGGTTTTAGAAAAATGTAAAGAAAAACGTCTTATGTTGATTTGTGAAAAATGTCATTACATGGTCACTTTTAAAATTTTGTTTGGGATATGTAGTGTCTTCTAAAGAAATTAAAATGGATAAGGCAAAAGAACTCGTTGCTTGTTTGGCCCTACAAAAAATAGTCAAAGAAGTCTGATTATTTTTAGGACATGTTGGATTTTATAGGAGGTTTATTAAAATTTTTAATGTTATATCTAAACCTTGTTGTAACCTCTTAGAAAAAGATGTATCATTTAAGTGGACGAAAAAGTGTCTAAATTCTTTTAAAAAATTAATTAGCCTCTTAATATCTGCTCTTATCATACAATCTCTTGACTAGTCTTTATCTTTTGAGCTCATGTGTAATGTCAATGATTATTTTGTTGGTGTTGTATTGGAACAAAGAAAGGAAGTTAAACCCTATGTAATTAGTTATGCAAGTAGAACTTTAAACAATGCACAAGTGAATTACACAACAACTGAAGAAAAAATCTACTTGCTATAATATTTACATTAGACAAAATTTTATCTTACTTAATTGGTTCTTCAACTATTTGTTTACTAACTATGCTGCTGTAAAGTACTTAATGTCAAAATAGAATGCAAACCCAAGACTGATTCGATTGATTCTGTTTCTTTTAAAATTTAATATCAGTATCGAGAATAAGAAGGGAGCTAAAAATATTGTTACAGATCATTTATCAAGACTCGTTTTAGATTCATCAATAAAAATAACTCCCATTAATGATTCTTTTTTGGATGAATTTTTATTTTCTGCTGTGACAATGCCTTTGTATGCTAATATTGTTAATTTTCTTGTGATAGAAGAAATGCATCCTCAATAAAATAATGCTCAAGGCAAAAAGAAATTTTTAACTTAGTTAAGAAAGTTTTATTGGAATAATCCTTATCTCTTTGAATATTTTCCTGACAATTTATTTCAAAGGTGCATACCCGATAATAAGGTAAGTAGAGTTATTGAATTTTATCATTCTGAAGCATGTGAGGGACATTTTTCATCAAAGAAAATAACTTCAAAATTCTTGCAGTGTTGATTTTATTGGCTTGCTTTTTTTTAAAGATACACATGCATTTTATAAAACATGTGATAATTGTCAAAAATTAGGATCTATTTTAAAACAAACCATGATGCCTTTGAATCCCATTCTTACTGTTGAAATCTTTGATTATTGAGGAATAGATTTCGCAGGACCATTTTCACTATCATTTGAATTTACATATATTTTAGTCGTAGTAGATTATGTTTCAAAATGGATTGTGGCTATTCCATGTCGAAATAATTTTCATAAAACAGTCATAAAATTTTTGAAGGAAAATATCTTGATTCAATTTAGAATCCCTCTGAGCCATTATAAGATAATGAGGTTAAGCTCTTTTGTAATAGGTCATTTGAAATATTAATGTAAAAATATGGTATTACTAACAAAGTTTCCACCCTTTATCACTCTCAAACAAATTGACAAGTTGAACTAGCTAATAGAGAAATAAAATAAATTTTGGAAAAAAACTGCAAATCAAATCGCAAAGATTGATCTTTAAGATTTAATAATGTACTTTGGGTTTATGGAACTGTTTTTAAAACTTCATTTAGGTATGTCTTCACATAGGTAGTTTTTGGGAAACATTGTCACTTACATGTGGAACTTGAGTATAATTTGGGCCATTAAAAATTTCAACCCAAACCTTTATTCTGTTGTACAAATACATAAATAACAAATAAATAAATTTAAAGAATTGAGAAATCAAAGCTTTTTATGAAATTTTTTTTTAAAGAAAAACATTTGATGTTGGTCAGAAGATTTTACTTTATAATTCTCGACTTCATATATTTCCTGAAAAATTAAGATCAAAATGAAGTGACCTATTTATTGTGAAACAAGTGTACCATTATGGAGCAGCTAACATTGAAAATCCTAGAAATGGTAACGTGCTTAAGGTAAATGGATAATGACTCAAACCGTTTATAGAAAACTAAGCTTTTTAAGAAGAATTTGTGTCCGTATTTGATCATTTTACAAAACCAATTGATATTTGTTGTATATATTTATATATATATAATTTTCGTCTAGCTTTATTTGTACTTGCAAGTTGATTTAATATTTTTATGTTAAGTTTTGTTTTATACTTTGATTAAGTGGCAGATAACAGTACTTTGTGATATTTCAAGACAGTTTTGTCAGTTTCTTATAGTTACTGATACCTTTTCTTCTTCTCCTTTCTAGAAAAAGGATGATATTCTAATGACTTAGAAAAAATATTTTCCTTCGTCACCTCAAAATTCTTTAAAGAAAATTTACCAAGTAAGATGTGAACGATTAAGGTTATTAATGATTATAAATATACCCGTTGATGTACGTTGGTTAATTAAAGCCAATGTTTAATTGACAAGTGAGTTTTTAGACTTATTAATTTCCTACATACCTTGCTTATGTAAAACAAAATTTGTAAAAAAGCGAAGGGTGAAAAGATTAAGTGTTTATTACAAGTGTGCACATATTACTTGTAAAACACTTTGCCGTACTTTAAGAATGGTGTCTATAAATTGTGAAGATAAATTTAAGTTCATTAAGGATGACCTGAGTGGATATGTGCATATCGACTCTTGAGATGCATCCTAGTGGATATGTGCATATCACATATCATGAATTATGAAACATATTCATAAAGCAACATGAGTGGTAAAGTCTTAGAAATCTGACTTTAAAAGACCCTATTTGCCAAGTTATAAGAAAATTGGATGAAAAGCCTATCACTAACCTATAGAGGGCATTTAAGCCATTTTTGGACTTAGAAAGATATAAGCCACTATCGTAACTACTTGTACATATTTATCGTTGCTGTTATTTTTAAATGTTTCTTTTCAACTTTAAACATTTTCTCCAATAACAATAACCAACCACATATAGCTGATTTCAAAAATTTTACATTTCAAGCTTAATCTTATCCATTATCAACAAACTACCCATATAACTTTACGTTACAACACCTTCTGGATCTATAAATACATTGCATTATTTTTACATCTTTATACAAACTCAAAATCATTCAAGAGAGAAGGTGAGTGTAACAATGGAATGAACATCAACTAGTAAATTTACAAAAATTTGTATTTTTTGTAGATTCAGCCCTGAAAAAACTAGAAAGTTTGTAGAAACAACAGAAACCCTTGGTAAGGTGTTAGATGAGCAAAAAAATTATTTAGTATATAGGGAAGATAGTTATAGATTAATAATAGGGTGTGTGACAACAGCTGCATAAAATAAAGGCAGTCAAGTGTTGGGTATTATATAAAAAGCTCTAGTAGTTGGGAATATTGTACAAAAAATGATTGGGGATGAGTTACAGGTATCGTCAATGCATGAGCGAATATCTCCTATGCTTTTAAATATTTATGCCTTCATATCTTTACTTGGAGGTTTCAAAACTTTAGAGAAAATTTTTTAAATTGTCTCATGGGCATAATTGCAAATCCACCAAAAATTTATTGGTTTGTCAAATGTTAATAGTTTTTATAATGAGATGTTATCTTTTTTTTTTACTATACGGTGAAAAAATACTGCATCTCATCTGCAGCACGATGGATTCTTATTTTTGCTTTAACTATTGATTAGCTACTCGATAAATTATAAGCTTTTATACCTTTATTTGATCCAATAATACATTAGATAGATTGTTATACTGATGACAGTAAAAACAAATGTAAGATAGAATTGATTCTCTGTCTGTAGCCTCTATGATTTATGTATTTTTAAGCATTTTATGTGACTTATTTTATTTTGTTGTAGGTTTTCTTTTTAATAAAAGATGTTTTGGGTGATATTTTTTATACCTACTCTTTCTGTATTTTGACTTTGAGGACAATATCTCAATTTATTTAGGGGGAGAGTAGTTGATATATAAGATGTTAGTGTTAACTTTTGCTATCACTTTGTTCTTGAAAAAAACATTTCATCATGAATAGCGTAAGTAAAAGGTTCATATTTGCACTTTTGAGACACATTCTAGATCTAGAATGGAAAAGTAAAAAGTACATTACTAAACTTTTGAAACACATTCTAACTGATTTATTTTTAATGCATTTCATATACATTTGTTTGTTGCTTATGTTTTTGGTAACTCTTGTATAAATAAGTATGTTTTGCTATCGAGGTATGATTTCAAAATTGTTTGGTTTAAGTCACTTTTTTCTATCTAGGTTACTAAAGAATAACTTCTAAAATCATTTCTTAAACACAATACTAAGCCTTGCGGTAAGATGGCTGATTCAATATATATAGCTAAGATAATTTTCATGTTTAAGTATATATATTATTTTCTAAACTCATACATTTTTTGTAAGTGAGTGGAGAGGTTTGAGATAACAGTTTACAAACTTTCATTGATCTTTTAAAATGGGTTAATTTTTGGAATGACAATATTTAGGATGATGAATGATTTAATTGCCTAGTTGAAGGATGATAAAAAATTATGAAAAATTATTATGGTGAGATATTGTTCTTATTTTGTAATGCTCCATCGGGTTTTTCATTAAAAAAAGTAAAAAGAAAAAAGTTGAAAAAAAAGAAAGGAATTCAATTTAGTTCAATAAAGTGTTTGTTAAATTTTAGAAGACAAAAGTTATTAAAAAGCATTTTTATCACCGAACTCTATTCGTAATATTCGCATAAGGTAATTAAAATCCTGAAGCTAGCATGTGGCAAGAATGGTTTGACTCTAAACAATTAATTTTTCTATCTTTTGATCAATGTTAGTTTTACTATCTATTCTTAAATGTAATATTTTCTTGAGTAATTATCTATTTTCCAACTCTATGAGTGAAATCATAGCTTTTAAATAATTATATATTCACCTATGAGAATATGAAGTTGAGGCTTTTACTTGAAAAAACTTTTCAAGCTTATATATGTTGTGGTTTATGGTAAGAAGGCATCGGCTTAATTCACATACACATAAAATTTTGGAAGCTATGATTGAAATAACCTTAATAGCGATTGTGATGTTAAACTGACATTTTTTTTGAATACTTAAGTAGTGTTCAAATTTTATTTATGCTTGAATTGCTAGGGACTAGCAATAAGCTGGTTGGGGGGTATGATAAACACTTAAAATTAAACATTCAATAAGGGTTTTACATTATTGTTTTGCATTACTAGTGTCATTAACATCCATAACTTAAGCATATTTACAATATTGTACCTAATTAGCTTTTAACTATTTTGTAGTGGTTTCGGTAAAATAGGAATAACTTTCTACATAAGACTCCTATTAGATTGATATTTGATCCTTTGAAGAGCTAACTTAATGGGATAATATTGAATTTCACTACAATTTTGTAATTCGAGCATTTGGATGATGAAAAATAGCCTAAAAGAGAACTTATCTATAGTACAGGCCCAGTCCAAATAGTTTTCAGTATTTGACAAATAACTTGAGAAATACATATCTAATATGTATGATACAACTCAATTTGGAAAGATAAGAGACCTATATACAATTTTTTTATTTTTTAGGTGAAAGTTAATTTGGAACACATCAAGTTCAAATTGGACAATCTAGTGGGTGCATTAATGATAATCAGTGCAAATTAATTGCCTTTCTCTTTGACTTTTATCATCCAAGTGGTTCCCTCCTTATTTGTCCTATATTATCCATATTTGTTTAATAAATAGATAGCCTATTTATACCCCAAGTATGTAATTAGAGAGATAAATTTTAGTTTAAAATACTTATCTTTTGTATTATCTCTTTGTAGTATTATTTGTTATTTACTATTTTAAAGTTCTTGTATCTCTTCTTCCATCTATTTTCTTTAATTTTATCATATCTAAGTAATTTTTATTTTGCTAAGGTGAAAGGGTAAAACTCTTAGTAAGATAATAATATATACTTCAACTCTTAATCTATAATTTAATGTTTCATTATTAAGTTAAGCAAAATTATATATGATGTATCTATTTTATTTTGTAATATTGACACATTTTCTTGCAAAGTGGTGAATATTGATTTATGATAGACAATCTTTATAGTTGAAAAAATAAATTCTTGAAATCATTTACAAGATTTGATGTAGATACCTACGAAAAAGTTGATAAAAAATTATTGTAATATAATTTGGGGAACAAGCCAACTGCGTTCAATATGTAGGGAAGTAAGATGAACATGAAAGAAGGTAAAAGATGAAGGTGTTGCTACCCAGGCCTGGGCTCCAAGATTCAGCGCCGCGGCTCTAGTAAGCAGTGTTTATAGCGCTGCAGCTCCAAGAGCCCAATGCTACGGCGCTGGATAAGATTTGTTGCAGCACTAGGAAATGAGATTTCTTTTTTTAACTCTTTCCTAATTGTACCTAGACTCCCTAATATGACTCCCACACTTTTTAGGTTAACCTAGGTCAACCTAAAACCTATATAAAGGCATTTTATTATATTGAAAACACATCTTGGTGATCAAAATAATCTTTATGATTCTTAGCGAGAGAAACTTTTAGTTTACAAGAGAGAATTATGTTCTTTGTGAGTTCTTAAGTTCTTTCTTGTATAAGACAAACTTTATGAGTGCTTTATGATTTAATAATAAAATAGCGAGATCTTGATCCATTGTGGACATAGGCAAGTTTTCGAACTATATAAATTCTGTGTGTTTTCTTCTACGTTTTCTCTATAACTTTCTTAATTGCTTGGTTATTGTGTTATTTACTTAGGGTTTATTGCTATTATTCCAAAAAATTGGTATCAGAGTTTTATATTTAGGAAAATATGGCCACACCCAAGTATGAGACAGAAATTCAAAGGAATTAATAAATTCAATCTGTAAAAGATAAAGTTTAAGGAATCATTGATGAGCCAATGGTTAGACTCGGTATTAGAGGATACTACAGCTCCATCTAGTGAAGAATAAAAGAGGCCAAAGTCATCTAAGTCTGAAGAAAAAAGAAGAGACATTTAGAAAAGAGCTCACAATACAATCGTTCTGTCATTGACCGATGAGGCATTGAGGAAAGTAGTAGGTAAAATAATGGCAATTGGTCTTTGAAAAAAACTTGACTCTCTTTACATACAAAAATCATTGGCCAACAAATTTCATATAAAAAAAACTATATCAATTGTCTATGTTAGTGGGGACACCGATCAAAGACCACATAGACGTCTTTAACAAGATTATTATTGATCTTGAATCTATCAACATTAAGATGAAGGATAAAGACAAGACAATTACTCTGCTGAGTTCACTTGTTAAGAGTTATGAGAGCTTTGTTAATACGTTACTCTATGATAGAGAGAGTTTAATGATGAGCAATGTGAAATCATCATTAAACTCAAAGTTATTTGGAAAGTGGATTGAGGGCAATGCAGAAATTTTATCTTTAAGTAGAATGTCCTCACATAGAGATGGAAACAAGAAAGGTTCTAGATCAAAGTTCAGGACTCATAGGAAGTGTTATTGCTACAAGAAAGAATAACACTTCATAAAAAATTGTCCGAAGAAGAAAGCACAAGACAAGAAGAAAGCTGATGTTGCACTTGCCTATAATAATAGCTATGATAGTACAAAGACTCTAGTCACTACTAATGGTAAGAGTACTGAACAATGGGTTTTTTATTCTGGTTATACTTTTCACATGTGCCTACACGAGTTTTGGTTTATAAATTATTTGCCCATTAATAGTAGTAAGGTGTTAATGGGTAATGACGTTGCTTGTTAGATGATAAGAATTGATAGTACTAAACTTAAATTGCATGATGGGTGAGTGAGGTAGCTGATAGAAGTTAGGTATTTTTCTGACCTCAAGAAAAACTTGATGGCAGGACCAGACCCGAGACCCTCTACTATAGATCCCAGCGGCCCTGCCGGGCACCCCGACGGAAGTTCCTTCGAACCTAACTGGGTATGTTGAGAAATTTTGTGAGGCGAACCCCTTTTTAATTCTTGTTACTACTAAGAAGGTTTAGTAACATACACGAACACGACATCTTAATTTTAAAAATAAACGGACAGAGTTTCCCCTGTTTTTCGAAAAATCCATATAAAACCTGCAAAGAAATTTCACTTTTATTTCCAATACATCTCAATTCTACCAATTCGGACCTCCGATCCTTTTCAAATCAAATCCAACACAACTCAATTATTCATTTGAATCTCAAATAAGCGTAATCATAGAAGTAAAAAGAACGATCATCATAAAATTAAAATCTCTTCTTCTCGGTTCAAATCATACGTCCCAATATACATGCCTACAACTATTATGCATAAAGTACAGGGTACTATTTAGCACATTTACATGTACAAAAAAATGATCTTCGGATTCGGTCTACTACTCGACAATAGGAGAATCAACAGCTTGTGTACCGAGACCTGCACCTGGAAAAGGGGTTCAGAAAATATAAAACACAAAACGGGTGAGCTAAAGGAGCTCAGTGAGTGCAAATAAAATTTCAATAAAATAACATTATGTATAGATAGCAAATTCTAAAGTTCATGCAGAAATCATGCTTCTAAAACTGATATAAAACTGTAAAACGGTTTCTAACATCATATGCTATTAAAGTCTTGCCGAGCGGGTTTTATCTACATCTTTGGAAAACTATATTCAGAATCTGTATAACATAATAACTGATGTGTGCATATAAATGCATAAATACTATCGGTAAATCGAAAACTAGTAAAATCCTCGCTCGACCATTTTCTTTCTAGACTGTAGCAATGGTAACCCTAAAGCTCTATACCCACGCAGCGACTCAACTAGCACCGAACACGTGAGTAGGTCACGGGGCACCTCAACTAGCAGCACCCACAGTGACATCTCAAGACATCTCACTGGCTATGCAGCGGAATCCTACATCGCATGCATATAGCGAGACAATACCCTGTACATATAGAGCGACTCACATGACTCGACATCTCGGAGTTAGTGACACACCCCAAGGACCTACCCATGTGCACGGGATATACCGGCCGGGTCTAATATAATCATCATCACTATAATCTGAGGGTACCAATGGCCTTAAAAACGAATGCAGAAATTTTAAAACTGTTTCTCAATTCGAACATGTAACGACATGTCTATGAATATATATCAAGATCATAAATCATGGTTATGCATCGAAAGCTCATAAAACATGCATATTCATTATGCGGAAACATAATAAATGCAAAGTAAAAGAAATGGCAGATTTCCACTCACAACCGCTCCGCACTCAATTTCGCTCCCGATTTCTGCTCCCGTTAATGCTATCGGTTATCTTCATCTATGCGCCACAAATGACATTTAGAACTAAATTGAATGCTAGAATCTCATTTAACTACTAAACGCCCTAATCGTCATACAAAGCCCGGATGCATACTACTTCCCGATTTTAGTTACGGAGCCATAATCGAAACTAACTCACCATCCGGCGCCCTGAAAATTATTGAACACCTTATAACTTGGTTGGACATAATTGCCCTTCACCTTTCCAATATGGACAATTATGCCCCATTTTCTTCATTTTTGGTTTTTCCATCAACCATATACATTCAATTTACAATACGTACCATTTACACACAACAATTCAATCAAAACACCACTCAATTCCTAACTTCCCTAAAGTGGCAGAATTTCACCCTAGGTTCCAACACATTCCTTTTCTCAATTTCTTGTTCTAATTACAACAAAATAATGTCAATTTCATTCTAAAGCCCTAATTACAACCAATTAAAATGTCTACAACAAAATCACCAAAAACTCTAAGTCTCACCTTGTCAATTTCTTCAAATTGATGACTCCTTCAAGCTCCAAACTAGAATTCAACTCAATCTAAGCCAAGAATACACATAAGAATGTCAATTGGAGCATTCTTGAAAGTTCACTTATCAAACTCATAAAACAATGCTTTTCTTACCTCTTTTTCTTGAATTTCCACTAATTGAGGCTTCAATTGATCTTAAGGATTCATATGTCACCTTATTTTAGCTTGATTACACATGAAAAATCATGAAAAAAAAACTTAGATAGTCACTGTAGCAGCACCCCCCTTTGAAGCTCGAATTTCTCTCTTTTTTTGGCTAAGTGTTGGTTTTGATCTCTCTTCAAATTTCTACACACCTCTAACATATATATAGTGCTCCCTCAATTGACCATTTTGCCCTTCAACTTACTTAAAACTTCTAATTTACCATTAGTTAAAAACTAATTATGTAATTAGTTCATTTGTAACTATCTACTTAGAATAGTTCAAAGAACTAACTAGAACTTCCAACTTGGCAATCCATGAGATTTCTTCTAATTGGTCCATTCTCTAATATATGGATTATATTTCTCAACAAAGGCTTATTCCATTCATAACCCTTAAATGGAAATTTATGTAGTAAATTAGGATTTCCTTTTCTAAGCCAATAGAGAAAATTTCAAAAATATTTTAGGGTCGTCCGGCGCACCGATCGAGTGTGAAATTACCAAATTAGGTCTAATATCTCTCACGTGCACTATAAAGGGAATATTTCTAATAGGATTAAAATTGAGTAACCCTACGGTGTCTTATTTGCTCTATACCAAAATCTAGGCGCCAATACTACTAATATGGATTGGATATTACACTTGATTTTACTAGAGATTTTAAACCAGAATGGGTATTCCATCAAGAACGACAAATGAGTTTTGAGAGTATTAAAGGGTTCTATAGTTGTATATGAAAGGTGAAAAGAATAAAGGCATTTATATGTTGAAGGAAAAGGTTGTAAGTGGTTCTACGTTATTCTCTATAGATGATGAGAATATGCAAACTAAGTTATAGTATCTTAGACTAGCACACCTAAGTGAGAGAAACCTGAAAGAGTTATTTAGTGTAAAGGTATTTTGTAAGGATAGGTTCCAACTATTGGAGTTTTGTGAGCATTGTGTGCTTGAAAAAGCACATAGTATAAGGTTTAGCACTGGCAAGCATAAGACTGAAGGGACTTTAGTACATACACTTGGAGATTTAGGGACTAACTCAGATAATGACTCATGGTAAGGCTAGGTATTTTCTCAATTTTATTAATGACTATTCAAGGAACCTGTGAGTCTATATGTTAAAGAACAATGATCAAGTGCTTGATATGTTCAAGACTTGAAAGGCTCTTGTTGAGAATTAAAACTGGCAAAAGGGTTTAGAGGCTAAGAACTAACAATAGCCTTGAGTTTTGTAATAGAGAATTTGATAGGTTTTATGTCAAGCATGAGATTACAAGACATGGAACTGTGAGATCAACACCACAGCAAAATGATATAGCTGAGAGAATGATTAGGACCCTACTTGAAAAGGGTTAAATACGTACTTACCAATGCAAAGATGTCTAAGAAATTCTAGGAGGAAGCTTTGACGACTATAACTTATTTGATTAATAGAAGTCCTTTCTTGATATACTTTAAGACACTAGAAAAGAAATGGTTTGGTAGCCTTTCTGAGTATGACAACCTTAGAATTTTTTGTTGTTCTGCCTTTGTTCATATTAAAGAGAGAAAATTAGAACCTAGAGCTATCAAAGGGGTATTCGTAGGGTATTTTGAAAGGGTAAAAAGATACAAGATGTTGTGTATAAAATTGACACCGTCAAGAAGTATCATCAATCGTGATGTGATGTTTGATGAGACGACAATGTTAAAAGCCTCACAAGAAGATGAGAAAGAAGAACCTATGTCCAAAGAAGACTCAGCACCCAAGTCAATAGAAGTTGAAGTGGAGCCTGAGTATAAATCTGATATGCCTCTAAATTAATACTTCAACAAAAGATCCTTACAGATAAGCCAAAAACACCAACGAGTTCCTCTAAGTCTACCCAAAAACACATTAGAACTTGAAAAGTACTAGCTAGCCAGAGATAAGCTAAGGAGAATAATTAACTTGCTAATTAGGTATGCATAAGCAGATTTGTTTGTTCATACTTTCAACTCTACTTACACTATTGAATTTGATTATCTTAGAATATATGTTGAGGTTATGAAGAGTAACAATAGAAACAAATGGTAGCAGGTCATGGAAGAAAATATTAGTTCACTTAGGAAGAATAATACATGGGAGTTAGTGGAGAGACCTTAAAAAAAACTAGTAGGGTGCAAATGGGTGTATAAGGCTAAGGAAGAGATACCAAGATTAAATCCTACAAGAATCAAAGTTAGGCTAATTGCACAAGATTTTACTCAGAGAAAGGGAGTTAACTTTCATAAGATATTCCCTTTAGCTGTCAATCGTACATCCATTAGGATTCTGCTAGCAATATGTGTAAACGTTAATTTAAATATAGAGCAGATATATGTAAAGATAGCTTTTCTGCATAAAGAGCTTAAAGAAACGATTTATATAGCACAACCACAAGAGTTTGTAAAGCTTGAAAAACATGAGCATACTTGTTTACTAAAGATGTCATTATATGGGTTAAAATAATCACTTAGATAGTTGTATAGGAAATTTTATAAGTTTATGATGGCTTATGAATTTAGTAGGAGCAAGTATGACAGATGCGTGTACTTTAAAAGCTTGAGCAGTGGGATGATATATTTGCTTCTATATGTCGATGATAAGTTGATCGCATGTAGAAACATTGAAGAAATACAGAAACTCAAGAAGCAATTAAATGGCAAGTTTGAGATGAAGGATTTAGGAGCAGCAAAGAGGATATTAGGTGTGGATATTGTGAGAGAAATAAGAGATGTTATCTTCTTAACATAACAGGATATATATACTCAAGATCTTAGAAAGGTTTGCTATATCCAATATAAAGCTGTCTCCATTCATTTGACCATGCATTTTAAACTTTCAGTATCACAATCGCCAACATCCAAAAAGGGGAAATTGTAGATGAATAAAGTACTATATGAGGCGCTGTAGGGAGCATCATGTATGCGATAGTTTACATAAGATCAAACATAGTACAAGTTGTACTTATGGTGAGTAGATACATGGCGAATCCAGAAAATGATCACTGGTTTACAATGATATGGATATTAAGATATCAGAAGGGAATGTTAGATCATGGATTAATTTATAAAAGGGCTGTAGATAACAGTATAATGGTAAGAGAATATATCGACTTTAAGTATGTAAGTGATCTAGATAAGAGAAGATCGTAAATGAGTTATGTATTTACAGTGTTGGTTGTTGAATATAAGTTCAACAATATATTGTTACACTATTAATCACAGATGTAGAGTATATAGTTGTCAGAGAAACTATTAAGGAGACTGTGTGGTTAAAAGGAATATGCTTAAAGGTAATAGCTACTAAAGATGTAAACACAAGTGCCTATTGTGATAGCCAGAGTACCATACACCTAAGCAAGCATTAAGTGTTTTACGAGAGGTCTAAACACATTAATGTACGACTCCTTCACTTTAGAAAAATTGTTCAAAATGGTGAGATTAGTCTAACAAAGATAGCATCATTTGAAAAGCCTGCTGATATGTTGACTAAACCACTATCCTCGGTTAAGTTCATCCTATACAAGGACTTAACTAGTGTCACTACTATGTGAGGGTGACCAAAGATGAGGATATAGTAGATTTTAAATGCTTTGTGAAATATTTTGTGAAATATTTTATGAAATATTTTGAATTAAGGAGGAGATTTATGAGAAAGTTGATTAAAAATTGTTGTAATATGATTTGAAAAATAAGTCAAATGTGTTGGATGCATGGAAAAGTAAGATGGATGCGAAAATAGGCAACAGACGAAGGCGTTACTACCCAGGCCTGGGCGTCGCAATGCCAAGATTCATTATTGCGGTGCTCGTGGGTAGTGTCTACAGCGTCCCAGCTCCAGAAGTCCAATGTTGTGGCACTAGTCACAATTCGATGATGCAGCGCCATGATGCTAGTGTCACAGCGCTAGTTCAAAAAAAGTAGATTTCGAATTTTAACTATTTCTTAAGTATACCTTGACTCCCTAATATGATTCTTACACATTTTAGGGTTAACCAAGGTCAACCTAAAACCTATATAAAAGCTATCTATTGGCTTGTTAATACATCTTGGTGATTAAAATAATTTTTATAATTTTTAGTGAGAGAAACCTTTAGTTTACAAGAGAGAATTTTATTTTTTGTGAGTTCTTGAGTTCTTTCTTGTAAAATGCATGTGTTATAAGTGGCTTGTAATTCAATAATAAAATAGTGAGATCTTGATCCTCTATGGACATAGGCAAGTTGTCAAACTACTTAAATTCTGTGTGTTTTCTTCTACTTTCTCTCTATAGTTTTCTTAATTACTTGGTTGCTACATTATATACTTTGGATTTATTGCTTGATTATAGCTTCTACTTCAATAATATATTTTCTAGCAAAGTGAGAGTCATAATTTATTATAGACAAATATAAAAATTAGCATAATAAACATTTTAACTCAGTTCTAAGATTTAGTGTATAATATTTAAAAGAAATAAATACGAGTTAATATATAAATTATTATGAATTTTAATTATTATATCTTCTGATTGGAACCTCCTTTGTGTGAAGATTCTAATTGAGTTATAAAGAGGGTTGAATATATTATATTTTCATATGCCAAGTGTAGTAACCAGTATCCACAACCGATAAGAATAGGTATTTATATATATATATATTTTATTTATATGTGGGTGATCCTTGATTTTTTTTATATTGTTATTAGTAGTGTTTTTATAAGTTAAGGACATACTATTAGTAGTGAGTTTATTTGTAAGACTTTAGATTTATTTTAGGGACCAAATTATAATACTTTGAAAGTTTTAGGGGCAAATTTGTAAATACTAAAAAATTAGCCTCTTAGTATAAAAATACACTTTTGAAACCCTAATTTGCTCATTTTTGGGTCGAGCTATCCCTTTAGAGAGGGAGAAGAAAGAAATAGAGATGAGAGAAAGAGAAGAAGAAGAAAAAAAAAAGAAAAAGAAGAAAAAGAAGAAGAAATTAGAATTTTGAATTTTAAGAGGTATATTACACTTATTTCTCAATTTATTGGGATTAATTAAGTTAATTCCTTTAAGTTTTGATTTCTGAAAATATGTATAATTGAGGATTTGATGTGTATTTCGTAAGATCTTGTGAGAATTGATGATGATCTATAAGATAGCTTGATAAATCATGATGAATTATGGAATTTCTGCTTGATAGTCTCCTGATTCAGTAATTTTATAAATTGTTGCGATTCGATTCTGGTTTTAAATTTTGAGTATATAAAATCACTCATGTTTAGGATTATCTGAGACTTTGAATCGATTCAAAATTTCAGAAATTGTATATAAAATAATTTTAAAATACTTTTGGCAGTTATTTTGAAGTGAAATATTTATCATGGATTGAGATATGTGTCAAGAGTTTTTCATTGGTAGTTTTATAATTTTTGAGGTAGTATATGATTTTATAAAATTAAGAGATTGAATACTGTTCAATAAGTATCTTGATTCTGTCAGGTTAGTAGTTTGGATTCGATGGTGTGTATGGAATGGATTGTGTAGGAATTTTGTTATAATATTTATACATAGGAAGGATATATGAGTCAAGAATGATATATTCTGATTTTGGAGTAATTGGACATCATTTGACGTATTAAAAATTTTTGTTAAGTGCAAGTAGTTAGAATGACAGGTTTTGAGAAATTAAGTATTTATACCAATTTGAGGTGATAAATGCATTGTGTATAATTTTGTAAGCTATTTAAAGTATTTTGTTTGAATTGTAAGGCTTATGAAAGGATTAATCTCCACTGATAGGTTAAGGAGATTTAAGCCTTGTAGCTGAAAGTGCTAATAAGTAAGTATACTAGACTTTTTACTGAAATCACAATAAACATAGTAATTGTTTTGTATGATTTTGTAAATGGGGTTAGGAATATGTTTATGTTATGTCAAAGTATATTTTGATATGAAATGTGAAGATATGTATTTATGAATGTGAGCATGGACATATATGATATATATGTGTTTTTGAAAGTGAGCTTTCAAAATGAAATGTGTTTAACAAAGAAAGCTTTTGAAGAGTAATATGTCCATGAGAAATATTTTGTATTTTGAGGGTACTTGAACTTTATGTTAACTTAGTAGGCATTTTATGTGATTTGTAGAGCCTTTATGTGTGGCCTTTCCTTCGGGATTGGTATATGTTATGTGTTCCGTATGTAAGGAGGATCCTATTGGTACTTAAAGGAAGAGTGAGTCATCACATTCATGTGGTGGCGTATTGGTGAATGTGAGAGGACTCATCGATGATCAAGGTGAGGGTTTGGCTTTTACCTTCATGCATGAGCATTATATATGTGTGATTTAAAAACCTCACTTGTATTATTCCTCTCATACGGTATGTCACCTACGAGTGACATTTGGCTCATTATGTGATATGTAAGTCCTACTAAGTAGTAGTTGAGTGATGGTGTTCCTATTATATGTTTTGAAAGAATGTGTAAGCACTTACATGATATGTGATTTAATAAGGTTATGATTTTGATTAATCACAACATATTATACATATGCATTGTGTACATATATGTATTTGTATTTGATATATGAAAAACTAGTATGCTTATTGAGTTTTATACTCATTATAGTTTATGGTGATTTCAGGTAAATAAGGTACATGTGTGCTTAGTGGATTTGGCAAGGCTTCTGCTGTTTCTTGGGTTCCCTAAGTTGCTAGGTTGCTGAGTGTTTCATTTGGGGACACGTGGGATAAGATATTTGATTTGTCCCTATTGAATAAATTCTTGTGTATTATTTTATTGTGTGTGGATTGGATTTGGTTTAAGTTTCATAAAGTGTAATTATTGGATGATTTTAAGTAAGAATTTGCAATGAATATATTCTAGGCTTCCGGTAACAAAGTTGCTACTGGTAACGTAATAGAGTGTTAATCTCTGAGAAAACTCTGTGGATCTCCGGTTTACTAATTGTCTCAGTTATAATTCAATTGCTATAATTCTGAAAGAAATTGAAATGAATGTTTAAATATGTTCAAATGAGGATTATGTGTATATGTTAGATTATAGGTTGATTTTTTTAAGTATTGAACTTACTAACAACTTGCTAAGGATTCTTATGTTGAATTAAAGTTTGAATTTTTGTATAATATTTTATGAGTTCACATACATTGAATGAATGTAAGTGATGTCGTGTGTCGGATCTTTTGAGTCTAGAGCGTGACATTAAGAATAAATCCCCTCTAACATTCTTATTCATTTAATTGGTTATTTAAATTATTATTTTCTTGGAGATTTTGATTACTCAGTTCGGGTGGCTAAAAGTTATTATGCAGAGGTCTTGTAAGCTATAACTTTCATTGAATGTGCAATTAATAGAGGGTGGTCTAATTTGTGGCTTAAGGTGAATTTTTTACTAGTTATCTTTCTTCTTCAGAATTGCTCTTTGCAGCCTCCTTAGTGTTATTGTAATAAATGGTTAATTTGCCCGTATCATCTTAGCACAATGAACTTTCATTATACTCACATTTTCTATAAGATTAATGTAGTTGTTGATGCCTGGATTCTTTAGGTTCTCAGTATGATGACTTTCATTAATAGGATTTCGCTTCCCCTAAATTCAACAGTCCTTTTGCCAACCGGGTTTGCTTTTCATATATATTTATTTTATGATTATTATTAAACGTGGGGAAAAGGCATGCCAAGCAAAAGCAAGAGGCCGAGCCGAAGAAATTGGAAGAATAGTCACGCTCTCGCCACCATCGCACTCGGGAAGAAAGGGAACGCTGTCGCACTCAGGAGGAAAGGGGACGCCGCAGCACTCAGGAAGGAAAGATTGGATTTTATTTATGTCGCAGGATTTGTGAAGGGCTCCGATGTGGAGGCGCTGGCCCCGACATTTGGGTTGGGGGAGGACTAAGATTTGGTGCTGTGGAAGCGGGGGCTAGTGGTGGTAATGGTGGTGGTAGGGATCAGGCTGGCGGCAGAGTCTTCAATGGAATGTTTAGGGCTCTTGTATCTGGGATTTTTTTTCTAGCGTCGTCATGGATATAGGGTTTTTTTTTGCTAATTTTCTGGCGTCCCCATAGATCTGGGTTTTTTTTTGTTAATCTTTTGGCGTTGTCATGGATCCGGGTTAAGAAAAAATGCGGTGCAATGCATCTTATCAGGGTAGCATTGTACATGCTTAGTAAATCTGGTAAATCAAAATCATCTATGGAAGTTGATGGGGCTTCAAAGGGTCCTTGTAAGAAACTTCTGGGATTAGTGCGTCCATTGCATCTGCAAAGCAACCAAAATCCTCACCCGTCAAATGGACAGTCCGTGGTTCCACCTCTAATGATTAAGCATTTTAAAGAAGCGTTTTCGCCGCCTATGTTGCCCGTAGGGGCAAAGTCATTGGCTTCGTCCCGTTGTGTTTATTGCAGGAGCCAATATGCATCTGCTCTAAATCTTCAAGAGCTTGATACGTCTGAAAAGAACAATGAGGATTATGATGATAACGGTGGCCATGAATGATGCCAAGGCTAAAGAGTTTATTAATCAGTTTTAATCAAAAGTTAATTTATTGGAAGCTTTAAGTGGGCAAATGATGGTGATCGAGATGGATCAGTGAGTGTTGCTGATTTACAGACTAGAGAGGAGCGTGGGAGGGAAAAAAGAAAAAGAGAGAGAGAGAGAGAGAGAGAGAGAAAATAAAATGCTTATTATATTAAATATATTTTAATATTTAAAGAATTAGAAAATAATATCCATGAATTGAGCTTGAAAAATAAGAGGAAAAAAATTTCAACTTCAAAAAAAAAATTGATTTTTAAAGAAAATTTTAAAATTTTAAAGGCATTTAAAAGAAGTTATTTTTTTTATTAATTTTGAAAAGTTAATTTTTTTTATAGGAAAGTAGTGCTTCTCATTAACTGTACGGCAGGATAGTTATTTTAATGTTTTTTTATAGTTAGAAGGACAATTTAATTTTTTTTATATTATTTAACACAAATTCTGTTAAATTTATAGAAATTTTTTTAATGAGGCATTATTGTTTATTTTCTAAACAAATGAATATTATTGAAATTAAACCATACTTTAAATATATTTACAATAATATTCCTTTATAAAATAATCAATGTTTAAAATTACAGCCATAGATAAATTATTTAAGCATATCTAAAGTGTTGGGAGTTTTAAACAGAGTTATGTATTTGGTAATTATTATTAAAATTATTTAAGATTGCATACTTATCATAATATTATGATTTGCTTGGTTAAACGTTGAAAAACAATATTTTGAAATTATATACACATTTTTTTAACACTCAATTTTAGATGAAGTAAAAGAACAGTACTCAATTGAAATTGAGCTTCATAATTTCTATTATATCATAAATTCCTAGCTAAGATACAAACTTAAATTTAAAAAAGTGATAAAAGTAAGAATAAGTATGTAGTATACTTTACATTTTTTTCATTGGGTTTCATTACAACTTTCTGTCCTGTTTGATGCATCTAAATTTCTGCAAACCTTTGGACATTATGTGCCCGAGAAAGAAAGAGTCGAGAATCATAGCGATATATTTTAATTGCACCATCGTAACTTTCTTTAATAAAATCGATGGAAAAATAATAATAAAAGTTAAAAGCAAGTTATGAGAATTTTTTTTGAAAACAAACATCGGCATTGCTAAAAAAGTTATTAAAAGAAAAAAAAAACAACTAACACAAAATTAGAGGTTAAATATCTAATTTTATGGGCAAAATAGTCTTTTACGGAAAGAATTTGAGTGTACTAGAAAGATTTTGCTTTGTAATCTTTCAGTTCAATCACGGCCAAGTATTTATACATTTGAATTACATATTGTTTAACAAATTTATCTGATCTTATCTACATTGCTTTCATATTGAAAATGTTGAACAATATTTTCAGTGTTATCTTGCTTATCCTCGACTAAGTTGTTCCAATTCAAACTACTAATTCATTCACATTCTCTCTCAAGTTGGAGTGTGATGTAAGAACTCTCAAATTGTGTTTGAGATAATAAAATTCACTTGAAGTGAGTGGTTTAGTGAAAATGTCAGCTACCTATTCTTGAGTAGACAAATATTGATTTAGAATCTTTTTATTAAAAAATTTTCTTTAATGAAGTGAATATCAATTTCAATATATTTGATTCAATTAAGATGAATTGGATTGGTTGCCATTGCAACTACTCTTATGTTATCGCAATGGATTATAATAGTTGATATCATCAGCAACTTCATTTCTAAAATAAAAGAAACTAACCAATAGATTTCTGCAATTGTATACGCAAGTGATCAGTATTCTTATTTACAACTTGATTTGGAAACTACAGTCTACTTCATTGATGACCAAGATACTGGATTGTTACCCAAGAACATATAATATACTCCAATTGATTTTTTGTTCTCTATGTCATACCCCCATTCTTCATCACTTATGTTGTCATTTGATTTTTCCTGAAGTTGCAAATAGTAAGTTGTAGTCTTTAGCATTTTTTAGATATCTAAGAAGTCTGTTGCAGCCTTGCCAATAAGAAAAGGATGGACACTCTATAAACCAACTTAGTTTATTAACAACATAAGCAATTTTAGGTCTAGTTATAGTAAGATATTACAATGTACTCATTGTATTTCTATGTGGTGTAGGGTCTGCAAATACATCACCAGTTTCCTTGTTTAGTTTTTGCCCAGTTACCATTGGTGCGTTAATTTCACTAGCTTGGCTTATGTCGTCTGTAACAAATTTTCATTCCAGCATTATCTTGAGTGACGACTACTCTAAGAAAATAATGTAAGAAACTAAATATTAATGTATTTTAGGGTGCGCTTGCTTTGGTCTAACCAACAAATAGTAGAGCCTAATAAAGAACATGAACTTTAGGAGCTCGACCAAGATGCATCTGCACCCTAAACTCTGCAACACCGATCGATCATGACCACAAAGCACATACCTTGGACAAAACTAAGAAAAAAAGAAAAGATATGCTCCTGACAATCTTGCTTAAGCTCGAAAATAATCCATCAAGGATGCTCATGCCAAATAGATTTTGGAGCACACCAAATAAAATATAAAATGTAATAAGTCGTAACAATTCAAAGGTTAAAAAGCTGATTGTTTGCTTGATTAGGGATAAAGAGATTATTCATAATAAGAGTGCAATTGAGGTTGTTATTGGTATTTAAAGATGAAGCTGAGAAATTAAAAGGAAAATATATTGGTGTTAGACGGTGAGTTCTTACATGTGCATTGTTGTATACATATTTCAAATTTAATTATTAGCAATAAGTTGAAAGACCTAAATGAAAGTGTAATTAGCATACATAATGTTATTAAGTATGTGAGATCTTTCATTTCCAAGCTACAGTCTTTCAAATTGTGTGTTCAGTGAAAGAAAATCAAGTATAAAGATAGGGTGACCTTAAATACGCCAACTAAGTGAAATTTCACCTATTTGATGTTGGCAAGTAACACGTTTAAAATATAAGAATTTATTCTCAAGTGCAGTATTGTTAAACTAATAAATAACTTGATGAAAATGGCGTTAATCCACAAAGAAATAGAATTAAAATTACAAACTATGAATACTCTAAAAATAAATCAAGTAACATAAGATTCCCTCTTCCATGCAACACGGACCTCTTTGCTACATTTGCAAAGATTATTTTTCACTTTCTAGAAAGGTCCTAAAATGTATCTTACTTTTTAAAATCATCCCGAATTGAACCGTTCGATCTATCTCGCTACCTAAGTGCTCGCCAAGTATACTTCATATTGTGAGACTTCTTAGGTTCACCTCCGTTTGTCTTATAGACCACTTCCAAAAGTCTGTGAATAATGCCCCCTACACGTTATGAATATTACAGAACCGAACATTGAACCATACAAGTTGAAGGGTTGTATAATCCTTCCATCACCTATATTCTTAAAGAGTACAAATATAAATTATCACAGTCAATTTCGTATTTTTGTGAACAATATCCACAAACTCTTTTGTGATATTGTTTAACCTTACAAAAATATCTTTTTCGAGGTTTCCGCTTATGGTCATAAGAATTTTTGAAATAAGTTCTTAGATCATTTGGATATACAACTCATCTATATGAGCTGACGGATCTTACATCTATGCACACCAAACTTCATAAGTATTAGATCATACTCAACGACACCCAGCATGTCGGACTATGAAAAGTTTCTGACATAAGTAGAACTAAATTTGGTAGATCACTTACAAGCCTATCGTGGCGCTTAGGTCAAAGGATTAAGAATACTACTTAACTTGAGAAGACCCTTTATTGACAGCTTTATGGGATATCTATTGGAGATCCTTATGAGTCTGTTCAGTATTGAGTCTTTACTAAATACCCGCATGCCCATACGGACTACCACTAAGCGCGTGGTCTATTAGGACTGATCATCTGAACAATTCAGGTATAGACATAATTCTAATTCCAAGTTCGATTTCAATTATGTTAAATATCATAATCTTAATTCCAATTTATATTTTAATTATGTTAAATGTTATAACTCCAATTCCGATTTCAATTTCAATTACATTAAATGTTATAATTTTATTTCTAATTTAATTTTTAATTACATTAATAATTATAATTCCAATTTCAAGTACATTAATCCATAACTTTTATATTTTAACTTTTACAAAATCATTAACTATTACAGTACCTCCAATTACTTAATAATTTATAAAATATCATTTTGTAGCATGACAAATCCATTTTCTATTATACTATTCATTTCATCACTTCTTTGATACCAAACCTTTTATAATTTTTTTTTTAACTCTGAAGTGTGTATTTTTTAAACTATTGTATAAATATATTTTTTTGTATCATAATGCTAATGAGATTTAATACTCAAACTCTCATATTGTTTTAAGAGATTTTTTTAAGACTAATTACAATTGTTTATGATATACTATAAAAAAGAGAAACTTAATCAAAATATTTTACTTTTGTAGTGTAGTTGTAGGATTAAAACCAATTTTCTCGTTTTTGGTCTCATGTGCTTGCAAGGTCACAACTCACAACCACAATTGCTTCTAGACGGCATTTAAATACTAGTATTAAAATTAAAAAAAAATAAAACATAAAAATATAAATCAGTTTAGGAAATTCTATTGGGTTCAATAATTTTTTGAACCCAACCTAACTCGTTCGGAATAGAAAAATCTGGCTGGAATGTATTTGAAATCCACTTTTATTCCAGAACCAACTTGAAAATATTTTAAATCAGACAACTTGGGTTGATCAAAAATAAAAAAAAATTTGCTCACCCTTAGTTCTATTAGGTTTATATTTAATTTTTTAAAAAAAAACCCATTTATTTGCCAAGTTTTTATTTGACATCAATGCTTGAAATTTAGCAGTCACAGCCTGTCTCTAGTTTTCATCTTGTAATGCTTCTTGAACAGAGTGGCTCAAGTAAGGAGGGAGTAACAATAAACCTAGTAATGTTGAGATATGTTTTAGGTTTAAAAATGCCAACCTTAGCTCTGGTGATTATAGGATGAGCGGATAATCTAGAATGAGGAGATGCTAAATTCTCAGAGTGTATAGCATGTTAAGGTTGGTGGCACACCAAGATTGAAGACACCATATTTGAAGAAATAAATGGTTGGTGGCTTAAATTGTTGAATTAAAAAATGGCACTTTTAACTGTTAGTGACGAAGAAACTGTTAGACTCAATACCATTCGAATAGTCCTTACTATGTGTGCAACATTTGATTTACATTTAGACTAATTAGATGTAAAAACATATTTTCTTCATAGTGACCTTGAAGAAGAAATTTATATGCTCCAACCAGAAGGTTTTGCAAAAACATGAAAGGAGAACTTGGTTTGTAGGTTGAACAAATCTCTATATGGTCTCAAACAGGTGCCGAGGTGTTGGTATAAGAGATTTGATTCTTTCATATTGAGTCTTGAATACAACAGACTTAGTGCAGACCCTTGTGCATATTTCAAGAAGTTTGGTGATAACGAGTTCATTATCTTATTGTTGTATATTGATGACATGTTGGTAGCATGCTCCAACAAAGATCAAATAACAGAGTTAAAAGCTCAAATGGCTAGGGAATTTGACATGAAGGACTTAGGATCAGCAAACAAGATTCTAGGGATGTAAATTCACCGAGACAGAAGTAATAAGAAGATTTGACTTTCACAAAAGAACTATTTGAAAAAGATCTTGCGACGTTTTAATATGCAAGATTGTAAGCCAATTTCTACCCCACTTTCTATTATTTTCAAGTTATCCTCAAGTATGTGTCCTAGCAATGAAGCAGAGAGGAAGGAGATGTCTTGAGTACCATATGCATCAGCAATGAAAAGTTTAATGTTTGTCATGATTTGTATAAGACCGGACATTGCACAAGTAGTGGGAATGGTTAGTAGATTCATGAGTAATCCTAGTAAAGAGCATTGGAGTACTATTTAAAGGATCCTAAGATATATTAAGGGTACCTCAGATGCTGCATTATGTTATGGAGGATCAGAATTCACTATCAGAGAATATGTTGATTTAGATTTTGCAGGTGATCTTGATAAAAGAAAATCCACCACAGACTATGTGTTTATAATTGTAGAAGGAGTTGTTAGCTGGGTTTCTAAACTTCATACTGTTGTGGCTTTATCAATAACAGAATGTGAGTATATGGCAGCTACACAAGCTTGTAAAGAAGCAACTTGGATAAAAAAGACTATTGGATGAGCTCAGGCACAATCAAGAGAAGATTTTCTTGTACTGTGATAGTCAGAGTGCCTTGCTATTACAAGAAATCGGGCTTTTCATTCAAGAACAAAGTACATTGGAGTTTAGTATCACTTTGTTCATGAAGTGGTAGAAAGTGGAAGCATGGACATGAAAAAGATTCACACCAAAGAGAACCTAGTAGATGTATTAACTAAACCGATGAATACTGATAAGTTCATATGGTGTAGATCCTCATATAACCTGGCAGAAACGTAAGTAACATGCAGATGGCAAGTGTAGGTGAAAGAATGTGAAGACATGATTATTTTAATCAAGTCTTCAAGTGAAAAAAATGTTAAGGTTGTTGGCACACCAAGATTGAAGACACCATGTTTGAAGAAATAAATGGTTGGTGGCCCAAATTGTTTAATTAAATGTGTGCCATTTTTTAATACTAAAAAAGATGTGTTCAGTTGGAACACTACCACTTCCTTCTATAAATAGAGGAGCTTCATTAGTTCAAAATCATCCTAAAATATTGAAAGCAATTGTTGTAGTGTTCTTTTCTTTGAGTTATTTTTCATATTTATAAGAGAGAGTTGAATTGCTCTCTCCTTGTAATTAGAGAGATGTTGTAATCTCATTTTCATAATGAAAATCCCCTATACTTGCCCCGTAGTTTTTCTCTCAATTTGTTTGAGGGTTTTTCACGTAAACTTCATGTCATTCATTTTTATTCAATTTCTCATACTCTATTCAATTTATTCATCGATGATCCTAATGCTGTCAAACCTGAGGTATGAAACATCTTATCTGTTTCATTATTGCAAGACACTTCCAATGTACAATGATTGGGAGAGTCCTATCAACTTTTCAGCTTTATCTATATAAAGCTTTATACCTATTATATAGGAAGCCTTTCTTAAATCCTCCATAGAGAAATCTTACTTAAATAGCTCTTGATAGATTAAAACATACCGATATCATTTCTAATGATCAGTATGTCATCCACGTAGAGAATTAAAAAGATTTTCATGCTCCTACTAACCTTTTTATACACACAAGCTTCCTCTTTATTTTTTGATGAAACCAAACTCTTTGACTACCTCATTAAAATGATCATTCTAGCATCAAAAAGCCTGCTTAAGTCCATAAATGGACATTTTAGTCTGTATACTAAACCAAAGGTTATAATATGCAGCAATCACCAATAAAATTCAAATTAACTTTAACATCACTACTGGTGTAAAGGTCACCTCATATTCAATCCCATATCGTTAAGTACCACATTTTGTAACAAGTTTTAAAGGTCTCTACCTTTCTATCGGGCCCATGCTTCTACTTGTAAGTCTATTTACAATCAATGAAAACTATTCCTTTGGAAAACTCAACCAAGTCCCAGACTTGATTATGATGCATTAAGTCACTTTCATATTTCATGGCTTCTTGTTATTTTTCCGCATCAATGTCAAACATTACCTCCCTATAGGTCAAAGGATCATTATTCAATTAAAAACCTCTAAGGGCACTTTCAAGCATCTAATTATACCTAACAGGTGGCCTTAACATTCTCTCTGATCTACATGAAGAGTGTGGTTAAAGTATACTGCTCATTTGAGCCTCAGTTTCCATCCCTGATTCTTTAACTTCCTAATTGACTTCCTTAAGTTCAATCTTTCTACAATCCCCATAATTGATGAGAAACTGTTTCTCTAGAAAAATGGCATTATGAGAAACGAACACATTTCACTTCTCATAATCATAAAACTAGTATCCCATTGAATTTTTGGGATCATAAAAGTAGTTTATGATATTGCGCAACACTTACATAAGCAAGACAACCTCAAATCTTAAAATATTTAAAACTTTGTTTTTTTTTTCTTTCAAAATCTCATATAGAGTCATTGGAACAGTTTTGTATAAAACTTTGTTCAATATATAAGCAGCAATTTCTAGAGCATAACCCTCTAAATATTTTAGGAGATCGATTAAGCTTATTATCAATCGGACCATATCTAATAAAGTTTGACTCATCCTCTCCAAAACATCATTATGTTGTGGAGTACTTGAAGGATAATATTTGTCGAGAATACCACTCTCTTTTAAATAACCTAAAAATTCACTACCCATGTACTTACTACCTCAATCTGATCGAAGGCACTTGAAGTACATTCTAGTTTGTTTTTCTACTTCAAGTTGGGACTCTTTAAAATTTTCAAAGGTTTCTAACTTGTGTTTCATAAGAAACACATAAATATATCGTGACCAATCCTTGATAAAGGTTACAAAATATCTAAACACACCCATTACAATGTGATTTATTGGGCTGCATTCATCATTATGTACTAGTTTCAATAAATTAGAAGCACGGTGTCCAACAATAGTAAATGGAGATTTGATCATTTTCCCTTGAATACAAGGTTACACTCAAAATGTAATGCAACTATTACAGTATAGATTGAGGTGTCAATACTATGAGGAAGCTTTTGACAAAATATATTAGTGAAATAAAAAATATTAAGCAATCATAAAGGAGAAAATTAACTAATTAGTTTATGTTGACGAGATATAATTGTATATAAATTAAGGGAGAAGTCTTATGATGATGTAAACAAGACTTCAAGAATCATAATTATGCTTCATAAATCTATTTTATACTTTGATTCAATGTTTATAACTCAATTAAAAGTTTCACATCCCAAACAATCAATCAGAAAATATATAAAATATGACACATTTGATAGTACATGTATTTGATATGAATAAATTCTTTGCAAACATTATCATAAACCATGTTTATCTATACAAGTTATCTAAGATAAAAAAATATATCATTTTGATAATATTACAGTAAAAGATCAACTTGAATATCAAACAATTATTGTTTTTACATGTTATCTAAGATTGACAATATTTTGATTGACAATATTACAGTAAAAGACTAACTTATAAAACAATATAACCAATAACAGTTATAATTCAACAAGAATTATATAAAGAAAGCATAACTGAAAATATATTAAACATGAGAATTATAACCTCTGGATTATAGATTAGAATTTAGACACAAGAAAACTTACAACATTGTAGTTCTTAACAAAGAATCAAAGTCTAGAAGTAAATTTATTACACATAAAAGTTTATCTCTAGCTTTGCCAAGAATTCTAGCCTAGCTTACAATACATGTTAAAGAGAAAGTATATAAGAGAATTGTAAAGCATTGAAAAATGTCCATTAGCCTTCTAAAGGTGCCCTTATCTAGTCAATGAATAGAAACATGTTTAATGAGACTTCAATCTTTAATAATTTAGACCATCCACTCCTTCACCTAATTGCTACACCTTTGTTTACAATAGAAATGATCAATGTAGCCTTTTCAGTTGACATAAAAGTTGTAGTATATTGTCTCGTCTTTTCATAGCCATATGGTTCATGCAATTTGGATGAGTATCCAATGAGATATAGACAAAATACCAAAGATATGTCAGATTTTGGCTAACAACCATTTTACCAATTTGCAATACACTTTAGTTTATGATAATGACCACTTTAGACTTTGCTATAAATATAAGAGTTGTTAATTATAGAGTTAGTATTTCTTATATTTAAGAAACATACTAATTGGGTATGTATTTTGTGAATTACATTCCAAATATGTGAGATGGGTTAAGCTGAGCGAAAGTTGTAATCCATTTCTATTTTATCCTAATTTTCGCTCCTAAAATGTTAGATTTGGCTTTTCAACCATTCTCCAAGTTTGTGTAAGATTGAGTCATGTTTCTCAAGGTTCAAGAATTTCTTCATTTCGATTTCTACATTAAAATTTATATCTATTTTACTAAATCTATGTAAATAACATTTATTAATCATAATTTAAAAACAACACTTTATTTCAAGTTTAAAAATACAAAAAATGATAAAATTAGTGACATTAAATGGTGATTAAATCTCTTAAGAAATATGCATCTTATTATGCTTATAACAACTTCCAACAAACTTAGTGCTAGTCTCTAGCAATTCAAGCGTAAAACAAATATGTAAAACTATCTAAACATTTCAAACTAAAAGTCAGTTCAAGATCACTATTCCTATTATGGTTTTTCTAATCATAACTTCCAATATTGTGTGTGTGAACTAAGTCATATCTTTCTTACCATAAACCATAACATATATAGAGCTTTGAGAATTTCTCCAAGTAAAAGCCTCAACTCCATATCTTCACAAGTGTATGACTGTTTAAAATATTAGAATTTCTCTAATAGAGTTAGAAAACAGTTAACACTCAAGAAAAAATCAATTTTAAGGACAGACATACAAACTAACATTGATCCTAAGATAGAAAAATCAATCATTCTTGACATGCACTAGCTTTAGGACTTCAATTGTCTTGTGAGAATAATACAAATATAGCTTGGTGAGAAAATTACCTTACAAAATATTTGTCTTCTAAAATTAAATGAAGACTTTAATAAGCTGAATTGATTCCTTTTTTTTAATTTTTCTTTTCATTTGTTTTTGTAATTTTTTATTTGAATAATACAATGAAGCATTACAAAATAAAAAATAGTTTATCACCAAAATATATTACGTACAATTTGTAAATTCACTTTAAATCATCCTTCAACTATACAACCAACTTATTCTTTAATTCGAATAATATCAATCAAAACAAAAATTAACTAATTCAAAAAATCAATGAAAGTTTGTAAGTTGTTTTCTCAACATTTCCATTTACTCACAATAAATATGTAAAATTAAAAAATATATATACTTAAATATGAGAATTCTCTTGTCTATATAAATTAAATCATCCATCTTACCACAAGTCCTAGCATTGTGCTCAAAAATATTTTAGAAGTCATTCTTTAGTAACCTAAATAGAAAAATGACTCAAACTAAACAATTTTGAAATCATACCTAGGTAGAAAAGTAAATGCCATTATATAGGAATTACAAAGACTACATACAATAATCAACTATGCAAGAAATATAAAACAAAAAAAAAATCACAAGTTAGTTAAAAATGCATTTCAAAAGTTAAAAAAAAATTTCTTACTATGCTATTCTTAATGTAATTTGATCTAAAATACGTCTCAAGAGCCAAAAAATGAATTTTTTTTACTCTGCTATTTTAATAGGTATGTCGAACCACATCATTTTTTTTTTTTTAAAAATTTTTGGAAATGCAAAATACAACTTATGTCTACTATCGTCCCCCCAAACTAGATTGAAATATTTTTTTCAATGTTAAATAGAAAGAGATAAAGTATAGAAGACATTACCTGAAAAATTGGTTATTCAAAAATAAATAAACTTGCACGACATTTAAGCAAATATATACTAAAATAATAACACTAATAAACCAAAAAGCAAAAAAATTTACAAGCAAAGTATTAGATCCAATATTCGGTTGTTATGGCCTACTAACCAATCTATCTGAGTTGTTGTTGGGTCAGGTTCTCAGGTAACTGCCTATAATTTGTTAATCAATTCTTTCGCATTGGTAGCAAAAACAAGGATTTTTCACGCCCAATGTAAAATAAAATTCTTTTTCACAACTTGATTAAGAGAATAGAGTAAGCAATCAAAATAATTATTAACATTCAACAAACCTATAGGTTTTCCGTGGATATTCAGCTAGGTCTAAGACGCAATTTAAAAAATTTCTTCCAAGGTACTAAAACCATTTAGTAAAGTAATAAAAACATCATCATATTGAAGCATTCTAACTATACGTTCATGCATGAATGAGACTCGTAAAGTTTCCCCTATTATTTTCCCAGTCAGATTTTTTATTGCTAAAACTGTAGGAATAATATCTAAAACTTGATTTTCTCCTAAATGTGCAGTTGTTGACACATACCCCATTAACCTAAGACTACCCCATCTATATATAAATTAGATTTTTCTTATAGCTATTACTTTTCTTAGATTGTTTGTTGCCTCTACAAACACTTTATTTTTTCAGGACTAGATCCATAAAATACACATATATTTTGGAATCGTCGAGCTAAAGTTTCCTCCATATCTACACTCACTTTTATCTCAATATATGAAAATAAAAAAAAAAGGATTTGTTGTATTTATAGAGTACCAAATAATAATATTGATTTTAGTAACCCGATAGTTTATCAGAAGAGATTTAAAAATTGAACACAAAAATTCAAAGATAATGACCCACATGCATTATTTAACCAAAAGATTTGAATTTAAGATATCTATATGAGTAACCCTACTATTCATAAAAAAATGTTTGAAATTAAAACGCATGTATATGTACAGGTAGTTGTGATTGTGGCTCATACATTTCTCTCATTTTACATCTAGTAATGGCTTAAATGCTTTCTATGGGTTAGGGATAGGCTTTTCAACCAATTTTCTTATAAATTGACAAATAAGGTCTTTTAGAGTCAGATTCTTAAAATTATATCGTTGATGTTCATTTTTGAATTTATTCCATAAATCGAGAAGTTCACGTCGCACTAGCCCACAAGGATGCATTTCAAGAGTCAATAGGATAATATCCAAAGACTCCTTACTCAGTCCATCCTTAATGAACTAAATTTTATCTTCTTGATTTCTTGATGCAAATCCTAAAGAACGACAACTCTGGTTACAATTTCATCAATCAAATTTATGATAGACTTGTAACATTTTTACTCTTCGGCTTTTGGCATAAGAGCTTTTTCTAAGACCAAGTATAAATGAAACAAAATTATTTGCAGACTCTCCAAATAATCAAACATTAGCTTCGATTAACCAACAAATATCCATAGGGATATTCCTCAACATTAATAACCTTAGTCTTTCACATTGTACTTTGTAAATTTTATGTATAGCTGTAATATCCAATCCCTATAGTAATATTAGCGCCTCGATTTTGTTATAGAGCAATAAAGACACCGTAAGGTTACTCGATTTTAACCCTATTAGAAATATTTATTTTATGGTACGCTTGAGAGATATTAGACCTAATTTGATAATTTCACACTCGATCGGAGCGTCGGATGACCCTATAATATTTTTTGAATTTTTCTCTTCTGGCTTGAAAAAGAAACTTTTAATTTACTACATGAATTTTCATTTAAGGGTTATATGTGGAACAAGCCTTTGTTGAGAAACATAATCCATATATTAGAGAATGGACCAATTAGAAGCAATCTCATGGATTGTCAAGTTGAAAATTCTAGTTAGTTCCTTAGACTATTCTAACTAGATTGTTGCAAAGGAACTAATTACATACTTAGTGTCCAACTAATAGCAAATTAGTAATTTAGAGTAAGTTAAGGGACAAAATTGATCAATTAATGGAGCACTATATATATATATATATATATGTAGAAGTGTATAGATTTTTCAAGAGTAATCAAAAGCAAATATTTAGAGCAAAAGAGAGCAAAATTCGTGCAAGTGTTGGATGGGTTGCTAAAATAAGGTTACATCTCAATTCCTAAGCTCAACTGAAGCCTCCATTAGTGAAAATCTAAGAAAAAGAGATAAGAAAAGTATTATTTTGTGAGATTTATAAGTGAGCTTTTAAGATTATTTCAATTGATGTTCTTGTGTGTATTCTTAGTTTAGATTGAGTTAAATTCTAGTGTGAAGTTGAAGGAGTCATCAATTTGAAGAAATTGGTAAGGTAAGAATTAGGGTTTTGGTGATTTGAATGTAGAAACGTTAATTGATTGTAATTAGGGCATTAGAATGAAATTGGCTTGATTTTGATGTAATTGGATCAAGAAATTGAGAAAAGAAATGTGTTGGAACCTAGGGTGAAATTCTACCACTTTAGGGAAGTTAGGGATTGAGTTGTATTTTGGTTGAATTATGGTGTATATTACAAGATTTTCTCAGTAATAGTAAGAACTAAATAGGGGTTTGCCTCGCGGAATTTCTCAACTTACCCATTTAAATTCTAAGAAATTTTCGTCGAGGTGCCCGGCAGGTCCCCTGCAACCTACAATTGAAGGTCTCGGGGCGGGTTCTGTCAAAGTGGTATCAAAGCACAGTTTTTGAAGTTTTTAGATAAAAAGTTTATTTTTAGAATGACATTCTTGAAGTTGCATGCATATTTTAACGAAATATTTTTAAGGAGGGGTGAAATTATAATATCCAATCCCTATTAGTAGTATTGGCACCTCGATTTCAGTATAGAGCAATAAAGACACCGTAGGGTTACCCGATTTTAACCCTATTAGAAATATTTCTTTTATGGTGCACTTGAGAGATATTAGACCTAATTTGGTAATTTCACATCGATCGAAGCGTCGGACAACCTTATTATATTTTGAGAATTTTTTTTTATTGACTTGGAAAAGAAAATTTTAATTTACTACATGAATTTTCATTTAAGGGTTATGTGTAGAACAAGCCTTTATTGAGAAATATAATCCATATATTAGAGAATGGACCAATTAGAAGCAATCTCATGGATTGCCAAGTTGAAAATTCTAGTTAGTTCCTTGGACTATTCTAACTAGATAGTTGCAAAGGAACTAATTACATACTTAGTTTTCAACTAATGATAAATTAGTAATTTATAGTAAGTTGAGGGGCAAAATTAGTCAATTGATGGAGCACTATATATATGTAGAAGTGTGTAGATTTTTCAAGAGTGATCAAAAGCAAACATTTAGAGCAAAAGTGAACAAAATTCGTGCAAGTGTTGGAGGGGCTCTATAGTGAAATTTCAGTTCTTTTTTCATGATTTTTCATGCCTAATCTACCTAAAATAAGGTTACATACCAATTCCTAAGCTCAATTGAAGCCTCCATTAGTGAAAATCTAAGAAAAAGAGGTAAGAAAAGCATTGTTTTGTGAGATTTATAAGTGAGCTTTTAAGATTGTTTCAATTGATGTTCTTGTGTGTATTCTTGGTTTAAATTGAGTTGAATTCTAGTGTGGAGCTTGAAGGAGTCATCAATTTGAAGAAATTGGCAAGGTAAGAATTAGGGTTTGGGTGATTTGAATGTAGAGACTTCAATTGGTTATAATTAGGGTATTAGAATAAAATTGGCTTGATTTTGATATAATCGGATCAAGAAATTGAGAAAAGAAATGTGTTAGAACCTAGGGTGAAATTATGCCACTTTAGGGAAGTTAGGGATTGAGTTGTGTTTGGTTGAATTATGGTATATAAATGGTGTCTTATGTAAATTGAATGTATATGGTTGATGAAAAAATCAAAAATGAAGAAAATGGGACATAATTATCTATTTTAGAAATGTGAAGGGCAATTATATCTAAATAAGTTATAAGGCATTTAATTAAGTGACTCCGTAAATAAAAATCAGAAAGTAGTATGCATCCGGGCTTTGGTTGCTGGTTAGGGCGTTTAGTAGTTAAATGAGATTCTAGCATTCGATTTGGTTCTAAATGTCATTTATGGGGCGTAGGTAAAGAAAACCGAGAGCGGTAACGGGAACAGAAATCTAGAGCGAAATTAAGCTCAGAGCGATTGTGATTGAAAATATGTCATTTCTTTTATCTTTCGTTTATTATGTTTTCGCATACTGAAAATATATGTTTTATGAGCTTTTAATGCATAAACATGATTTATGATCTTTATATATATCCATAGATAAGATTTTACGTGTTCCATTTAAAAAACAGTTTTAAAATTACTGCATCTGTTTTAAAGGCCATTGGTACCCTCAGATTATAGTAGTGGTGATTGTATTAGACCCGGCCGGTATATCCCGTGCACATGGACAGGTCATGGGGTGTGTCTTTAACTCTGGGAAGTCGGGATGTCGAGTCATGTAAGTTGCTCTATGTGTATAGGGTATTATCTCGCTATATGTATGCGATGTAGGATTCCGTTGCATAGCTAGTGAGATGTCACTGTGTGTGCTACTAGTTAAGGTGCCCCGTGACCTACTCACGTGTGTGGTGCTAGTTGAGTCGCTGCGTGAGTATAGAGCTTTAGGGTTACTATTGGTATAGTTTAGAAAAAAAATGACCAAGCGAGAACTTTACTTATTTTTGATCTACCGATAGCATTTTATGCATTTATATGCACATGGCAGTTATTGTGTTATATATATTTTGGATATTGTTTTTCAAAGATGTAGATAAAATCCGCTCGACAAGATTTCATCAGCATACGATGTTAGAATTCATTTTATAGCTTTACAACAGTTTTAGAAGCATGATTTATGCATGTACTTTAGAATTTACTATCTATACATAATGTTATTTTATTTAAAATCTTAATTGCACTCACTGAGCTCCTTTAGCTCACTCGTTTTGTGTTTTATGTTTTCTAGACCCCCTTCCCAAGTATAGGTCTTAGCACGCAAGCTACCGATTCTCCTATTACTAAGTAGTGGGCCAAATCTGAAGATCATTTTTGTATATGTAATTGTGCTAAATAGTACCCTTTGATTTCTACATAGTAGTTGTAGGCTTATATATTTGTATGTATGTTTTGAACCAACAAGAAGAGATTTTGATATTATGATGATCGTTTTTACTTTTTATGAGTATGCTCATTTTGTGATTTAAATGAAATTATTGAGTTGTATTAGAATTGGTTTGGAAATGACCAGAAGTCCGAATTGGTAGTATTGAGAAGTATTTGAAATAGAAGTGAAATTTCTTTGCAGGTTTTATATGGATTTTCTCAAAAACAGGAGAAACTCTGCCTATTTTTCTTTTATAAATTAAGATGTCATTTTCATGTATATTACAAGATTTTTTCAGTAATAGAAAGAACTAAACAGGGGTTCACCTCACGGAATTTCTCAACTTACCTAGTTAAATTTTGAGAAATTTTCGCCGAGGTGCCCGGCAGGGCCACTGGGACCTACAGTAGAGGGTTTCGGGGCGGATTCTGTCAATAGCATTTTGAGGAAGTGAAGGAAAATTCTTTTGAAGGTTGCCAAGAATGATATCCATTTTAAAATAGAGAAAAAAAAAAGAGATGAATGCACAGTTTGGGGGAACTAAGAAACTGACTTTAATAGTCATAGAATATCGTATCCACCACTTGACCGAAAAATAAAATCACACCGAATAGAAAAGAAAAGGAAGAAATTAAATAAAAATAAAATAAAATATAAAAGAAAGCAAAAATAAAAAGTCATGAGCCATTTTCATTTTAATTTTGTAAATTTTGGAGTTTTTCTTGTAAAATATGAAAGAAAATAAAGAAATAAAATAAAAATAAAATAAAATATGATAAAAGGAGATTGAACCTGATCAAGCATGATAAATAGGATCCACAAGAGGGATCTCGTCTAGGTATATAGAGTGATCTACCTTTTCCACATAACTTTTCAACCTCTATCTATTCACTTTGAAAATTTATCCATCTGTGGGGTCATCGATTTTGACAGCACCATTAGAAAAAATGTGCCTTACCACAAATGGACTAATCTATCGATATCTCAACTTTTTAGGGTGTTAATGCAATCGAGAATCATAAAGATAAACTCTTTGATTTAGCTAAAAGTGTTTCCTTGAGATCTATTTGTTGTGAGCCACTTTCATTTTAGTTTTATAAATCTTGAAGTTTTCATATGCATTATTTTGTAGCTCTTCTACTTCTGATAATTGTAACTTTCTTTAAAGACCTGTAGAGCTCAAATCAAAGTTAAGAGCTTTGATGGCCTAGTAAACTTTATGCTCTAACTCAACAGGTAAGTGGCAAGTTTTCTCATAGATAAGTCAGTATAGAGACATTCCTAATATAGTTTTATATGCTGTGCGATATGCCTATAATGCATCAGAAAGACATAAAAACCAATCTCTTCGATTCGAGTTAATCATCTTTTTTAAAATATATTTAAACTCTCTATTTTCTAGCTCAGTTTATCCATTTTTCTGTGGATGGTATACAATAGAAACTTTATGAAGAACACCATACCTGCGTATCAAAACGTCAAAATGATGGTTACAGAAATATGTTTCTTTGTCACTAATGATGACACATGGTTTACCATACCTTGATAACACATTTTCTTTAAAGAACTTTACCACAATTGTGTTATCATTAGCACGACAAGCTATAGCCTCCCCCTATTTTGATACATAGTCAACAGCTAGAATGATGTAAAGATAACCAAAAGATAAGGGAAAAAGACCTATAAGATTAATACTCCAACAATTAAATATCCCAATAATAAGAATAAGGTTAAGAAGCATCATATATCTTCGAGATACATTACCTAAAGTTTGACATCTTTTATAGGATTATAAAAACTTATTACTGTCTTTGAATAAAGTGAGCTAGTAAAAACCACACTGTAAAATTTTCACGGCTGTCTTCTTTATAGAAAATTAACCGTCACAAGTAGCACTATAGCTAAAATTTAAGATAATAGAAACTTCACTTTCTGAAATACAACGTCTCATAATTTGGTCATAGCAGTATTTGAAAAGATATGGATCATCTCAATAAAAATTACGTACCTTAACCAAAAACTTATGCTTATCTTGTGCACTCCAAGTAAATGAAACTTCCCTACAAAGCAAATAATTTACGATATGTGCGTACCAAGGTACTTGGCTTACAATAAAAAGATGTTCATCAAGGACATCATCTCGAATGGGTAGAACATCAGTGGAGTAAGTGAACTCAAAGCGGGATAAATGATTAGCAACAATATTTTCAACACTCTTCTTGCCTTTAATGGTTAGATCAAATTCATGTGAAAGAAGAATCTTTCTAATTAAATAGGTTTTAGCATTCTTCTTAGAAAGATGGTACTTAAGGGCTGCGTGGTCAATAAAAATAATAATAGGTGAACCAATTAAATAAGAACAAAATTTATCTAAGGCAAAAATAACAGCTAATAGTTTTTTTTTTCAATAGTAAAGTAATTCATTTGAGCATCATTCAAAATCCTACTAGCATAATAGACAACAAAAAGGTTTCCCCTCCATTCGTTGCCCAAGAATTGCTCTTACGGTATAATTACTTGCATCATACATAATATCAAATGAAAGGTTCTAATCCGGTAATTGCATAATAGGAGCGGTGGTAAATCTAGAAATAAGGTTTTGAAACGTCTTCTCATACTCTTCTATCCATGTGAATTCAGCATATTTTAGTATAAGGTTACACAAAGGTCTAGATATGGTAGAAAATTTTTGTATAAACCTCTTATAAAAGTCAGCATATCAAAAAAACGATCGGACATCTTTTACCATTTTGGGTGTAGGTAATTTAGAGATTAATTTAATTTTGGCATTGTTAACCTCTATCACTCTTTCAGATATAATATACCCCAAAACATCGCTAAAACTATCATGAAGTGACATTTCTCCCAGTTTAGCACAAGTGTTTTTTCTTCACACCTACTCAAAATAGTTCTTAAGTTAAATACACATGAATCAAAAGAATCATTAAAAATAGTCAAATCATCCATAAAAAATTTCTGACTACCAATTAAGCATTGCATCTGTATGACTTGTCTATTCAAAGCTGTTGTCTGCCCGACTAGTGTTTGGTTATTTTATTTTTCATTGCTGGATAGTGTTTTCTTCAGGATTTGTGTTAGAGAGTTAATGGAGGAAAATCTGTTGGTGAGAACATACAGAATAAATTAATGGTGTTTAAGAGTTTTGGAGTTTGGTGTTTCGATTTGCAGGTCGGTGGTAGTTTTTTCTTCTCTCTCTGTGGTTTACAGGGAGGAGAAGAGTTGTATTGTAGGACAGAGTATGTGACATAATAGTCAAATTTTTAAGAAGGTTGTCCTAAGAGTTCGATATCCGAATCTTCATTATCAAATCTTTTTTTAAGGGTATATTGCGAATGCTGCTTTTGCTTTCTCTTTGTCTTTTGACAACGTTTTTATTGTCTGATATGTTATCTTGACATGACTGATAGTTGCAAAAGTGGTCCCAATAATAATGACCATCTTCTATTTTAAATTGGTAGATGAACTTTTCTTGTCCGGTAAACAATACCAAAGAAACTATTTCTCACCTATCCAAAGAATATGTGCCTAGCCTCTTATTTCTTGAAGGGTTATCCAAATGTCTTGTCTTCATTAATTGATCTTTTGACTTCTTTTGGTTATTAATATAAAATTACAAAGAATATGCATATGGAGGCTGCCACTCGATTATGTCCCACTTTGTTCAAATTTCAAAAGATGGCCCTGCAATTAATTTAATTCGTTTTCTCTTTACATTTGATTTTAATATTCTCTGGCCAAGAGAAAAAAGTTACTTTTTATGTTTAGTCTTTTTCATTTTATTGATTTTAGAAAAAGTTGTTGAATTTGAATAACTAAACCTATACTTTATAAAAGGAAAAAAAGAAAAGGACATTTTTTTATCGTGAATTTGGTTTAATTTTTAATTTTATCATATAAATTTTTTTTAAAAATCTAATTTTGCTTTCATTTATTAATGAAATTTTGATATTTTTAACATGAGGCATAATCATCACATAACACAAATTTTCAAAATAAATAAGTTAATATGATTTAAAGTATTGGGCCTTGATGTTTGTGGGTCTTGGGGTGTAATAGTCATGTATTAAGGTGGGATAAGGGAGGATGTTGACCATGACATTGACCTAGAAATATATTATGTTTCCGAGGCTGTTTGTGGTGTTGGTGTCTTAGTAAGGGTGAATAGCTGATTTATAGTGATTGAAGGAAAAATAGATAGCATAGGGTTTGGATTCTGGTGGTGGGGTTAGTAATTTTTTAAATATAGGTTTTGTGGTAGTTTATGTGACTGATGTCATGAATGTGGAAGATGGTTCGGAGACAGGCTTTTTTTTAGTTTTTTTTTTCTTTAGGATAAGTATAGAATTATCAGCAAAAATGGAAGGAGGTTTGGAAAATGGTAAAGGTTGTGATGCTTTGGGTAAGGTATCTACCAAACGTCATGGCTGAAAAACGTCTTGTTTAAGGCTTCGTAGTTGGGATCTTAAATGGTTGATTTTCTTTTCTTGTTCTTGGAAGGGAAGGCCCTGTTGAAGCAAATTTAGAGCATGTTCGTGTGGCACCTTAATCTCAAGTCTGAGTTTATCTCCTAGTATTTGATGGGTTATAAAGCTAGTGTCAATTTTAGCTTCTATTCTTGTCTGAAATTCTTCAATTATCTTGAATACGTTATTTTGAGCTACAACATTTTTTTACTGCCAATTAAGCACTGTATCTGTATGATTTGTCTATTCAAAGTTGCCGTCTGCCCGACTAATGTTTGGTTATTTTATTTTCCATTACTAGATAGTGTTTTCTTCATGATTGTATTGGAGAGTTAATGGAGGAAAATCTATTGGTAAGAACATATATAATAAATGGATGGTGTTTAAGGGTTTTGAAGTTTGGTGTTTCGGTTTGCAGGTCAGTGGAAGTTTTTTATTCTCTCTCTGTGGTTTACAGAGAGGAAAAGAGTTGTATTGTAAGGTAGAGTATGTGACATAATAGTCAAATTTTTAAGAAGGTTGTTCTAAGAACTCGATATTCGAATCTTCATTATCAAACCTTTTTTAAGGGTACATTACGAATGCTGCTTTTGCTTTCTCCGTCTTTGTCTTTTGACAAAGTTTTCATTGTCTGGTCTGTTATCTTGACATGACTGATAGTTGCAAAAGTGGTCCCAATAATAATGACCATCTTCTATCTTAAACTGGTAGATGAACTTTCCTTGTCCTATAAACAAGACCATCGGAATTATTTCTCACCTATCCAAAGAATATGTGCCTAGCCTCTTATTTCTTGGAGGGTCATCTGAATGTCTTGTCTTCATTATTTGATCTTTTGACTTCTTTTGGTTATTATTATAAAATTACAAATAATATGCACATAAAGGCTGCCACTTGATTATGTCCCACTTTGTTCAAATTTTAAAAGATAACCCTTTAATCAATTCAATTCATTTTTTCTTGACATAAAATATGTGACTAGCCTCTTATTTCCTGAAGGGTTATCTGAATGTCTTGTTTTCATTAATTGATCTTTTGATTTCTTCTGGTTATTATTATAAAATTACAAATAATATGCACATGGAGGCTGCCACTTGATTATATCCCACTTTGTTCAAATTTTAAAAAACAACCCTACAATTAATTCAGTTCGTCTTTTCTTTACATTGGATTTTAAGATTCTCTCCCCATAGGAAAAAAAAGTTACTTTTCATGTTTAGTTTTTTTCATTTTATTGATTTTAGAAAAATTTGTCCAATGTAAATAATTAACTCTATACTTTATAAAAAGAAAAGGACATATTTTTTTTATCATGAGTTTGATTTAATTTTTAATATTATCATATAAATTTTTTAAAAAAAATTTAATTTTACTTTCATTTACTAATAAAATTTTGTTATTTTTAACATGAGGTAAAATCATCACATAACACGAAATTGTAAAATAAAATCAATTAATATGAGTTAACGTATTGGGTCTTGATGTCTGTAGATCTTGGGGTGTAGTATTCATGTATTGAGGTGAGATCAAGGAAGATGTTGACCATGACATTGACCTAGAAATAAATTCTGTTTCTGAGGTTGTTTGTGGTGTTAGTGTCTTAGTAAGAGTGAATAGCTGATTTATTGCAGTTGAGGGGAAACTAGATGGCGTAGGGTTTGGATTCTGGTGGTGGGGTTAGTAGTTTTTTAAAGATGGGTTCTGTAGTAGTTTTTGTGACTAATGCCGTAAATGTGGAAGATGGTTCGGAGACAAGCTTTTTTTTGTCTTTTTTCTTTAGGATAAGTGTAGAACTATCACCAAAGATGGAAGGAGGTTTGGAAAACAGTAAAGGTTGTGATGCTTTGGGTAAAGTATCTACCGAATGTCATGACTGAAAAACGTATTGTTCAAGGCTTTGTAGTTGGGCTCTTAAATGATTGGTTTTCTTTTCTTATTCTTGAAAGGGAAGGCTCTGTTGAACTAAATTTAGAACGTGTTCGTGTAGCACCTTAATCTCAAGTCTGAGTTTGTCTATCAGTATTTGATAAGTCATGAAGCTAGTGTCAATTTTGGCTTTTATTCTTGTTTGAGTTTCTTCAATTGTCTTGAGTGTATTATTTTGAGCCATAGTATTTTGTGTTTGCCAATTAAACACGGCATCTATAGGACTTGTCTATTCCAAGATGCCGTCTGCCTGTCTAGTGTTTAGTTATTTTATTTTTCATTGCTCGATAGAATTTTCTTAAAGATTGTGTTGGAGAGTTAATGGAGGAAAATTTGTAGGTGAGAACATACAGAATAATGGGATGGTGTTTAAGAGTTTTAGAGTTTGGTGTTTTGGTTTGCAGGTCGGTGGTAGTTTTGTATTCTCTCTTTATGGTTTACAAGGAGAAGAAGAGTTATATTGTGGGGCAAAATAGGTGACATAATAGTCAAATTTTTCAGACGATTGTCTTAAAATTTTAAAAATATCTAATTTTATTTTAGCCTATTAATAAAATTTTATTATTTTTAACTTGAGAAAAAATCGTCACATAACACAAAATTTTAAAATAAAATGAGTTAATACAAATTAACGTCACCTTATAATGTCAAAAATTTTAAAAAAACACTTTCATATTTATTTTGATAAATTAAAATTTTAATATTTATTATTATAATTTATTTTATAATTAGTAATAAAAAAAAACTCTATTAGAACTATTGGCTTTTCAATTTGGTCCTCGATCGACGAGTAATGGAAATAATAAAAATTTAAGCCATTAAATTTTATTTTTTTTATAAAATTATTTTTAAGTATAATAAAAATTAGTCAAAAATAAAACAAAAAATATGAGAGAGAGAGACCACGGCTATCTCACACCACCGTCAAACGATGTCCGATCAAAAAATCCTAATCAAACAAATAATAAAATATCCTACTAAAATTATGCTAATAGTAAATTTAAAGATTATATATATGATAAAAATAAATACATCATGCTACACTAACAAAAGTTGGTGTCATTAATAATTAACTACTCAATAATAATTATACAATATTTACGTAATTTTTAAATCATTAAATGTATATTTAATAACTTAGATTAAATCTTAAATATACCTTAATTAACATGCATTATTAAATATATATTAATTTAATAAAAATTATATAAAATATTATGTAAAAAATAAGTACCATAAATCTTACCTTTACACATACATTGCGCTGATAGTTGCATTATTGTGAACTATCTAATCTTTCCACCTTCTAAGAACTGAACCAACTTGTCTTTTTCTTTGATAAATCACCTCAGCTTTGGTAGGGTTCAAATTCCTTACCAGAAGCTTTTTCAAAGTTGAAAGCACAGTAAATAAAAAAAACAAAAAAGCAAATCAATCAGCAGTGATTACGGAGAAATTTTGAAGACCTGAGAGCAATAATTCATGAACATGCCAAAGACACATTGACAAGACAAGACATTTGCCTGCTCCTATAACCCAACTTTGATGGTGCCTTTTCATATTCATGTTTTACATCACCATCATCACCACCGTCCATCCGCATTATGATCATGACCCAACTCTTCCATCCGCACATGCCAAAGGCACATCGACAAGGACATTTGCCTGCTCCTCTAACCCTATTTTACAGTGGCCCTTTCATATTCATGATTTTTACGTCACCATCATCACCATCGTCCATTTGAATAATACAAAAATTTTATTATTATAACCTAATCTCCATTTGAATAACACAAATTGTTTATTATTAAAATCTAATCTCTATTTTTTTTACTTTTACCTCTCAATAAATTAGAATAATTTATATATTTAAATTTATATCTTAAATATTAATATATTAAATAATTATCAAATAATAAAAATAAAATATAAATATATTAAAATTTATAATATTTTACCATCAATAATTACTTAACACACTATTATTTAAAATATAAACTTATGATACAACTTCACATAAAATTTAGTATAAATAACATTTCTAAATCAGTCATTATCTTGCCACCCACGCTTATAATTATTTTTATTAATTAATAATTTTTCTCTCTTTAACTACCAAGAATATATATTAGCAAATTTATCATTTGTTGCCAAAATTAAAAATTATAAGGTAATAATTATTTTTTAAATTTAAAATAAAATTATAGGATTTATGAGATTATTGATGACATATTTAACGAAGATTTATCTACCATACTTATAAAAAAATGTCATTCTAAAATATTCAAACATTTTTTTTTATACAAAGATTATATTTTACGTAAATTTTTTTGAATTTTTTTTACTCTTTATAAAGACTATCATGACTTGTTATAAACACTTTTTAAATAATATGTGAGTAAGTTTAAAATTTAATAACATAGGTGTGAGTTTAAATTAGGCTAAATTACTAAATATTTTATGTTATTTTTTTCTCCATTCATCTTTATACTTTATACTTACTAAAATATTTCCCATGAATAGATTGTCTTATTGAATCATTCATATTAATTTTCTTTTTATTTGATTGATCGAACACATTCACATGCCATACATTCACCTATTTGAAGAAAAATATGGTGTGCTTTTTGTTTTGATCCGTATTAATTCTCAAGAGCATATGTTAGAAAATTAAAAAGTACATTGTAATAATAAAATGATTTTTTAGGATATATTTTATAATACTTTACGAGATTGTTTAATTTTTAATTGTTCACACTATATCGAAAAAGGAGTTGTCTTTTTTTTTTTAGATTAGGTTAAAGTAAAGGACTTAAATTTTAATTTAGAATTCTAACATCTTTGTGTAGCGGAATAATTTGTTTATCAAGTAAAATAGTAAGAATTTAAAGTAGAATATAAAAGAATACAATACAATTTTACGTGATTCGGTCAATTGCCTACGTCCACAATAGATCCAAACATCCTAACCTCTCTTATTAGCTCCCTAAAAATTTTATAAAAAAAATTCAATGAAGAACCCTCAAAATAACCTAATATTTAGTGTATCATTACTCTACCACGAACAATGAATACCTAAACAACAGTTTCGCCCTATCACACACAAGCACTTAGTGTCTATCCAATTCTTTTCCTCCCTTAGAGTCTCTCTTAATGCTCAATTTCAACTAAAAAGATTTATGAGTATTTATATATGGGTTATTTCCTACTTACTAATCATATTCTCTATTAAAATAAGAGTTCACTTATTTTATAAGTTTTAAACTTTTCAAAACTTGAAATCTTATAAAAAAAACAAAGATTTTCCCTCTCTAAAGCCACGATGCTGAGGTCCTGGCACCGCGATACTGGGCTTTAATCTGGGTGCTACGTTGCTCAACTATTGTAGCCCCTTCACGCAATTTTTTTGTTTTCTTCACGTTTTTAAATTTTAATTTATTTCTTCCTTTATATCTCACAAATTCTAAATTTTTCAATACATATCTCACGCATTCTAAATTTTTTATAATTTTTTTATAATAAACTCAATTTTTATCTCAAATAAAATTATTAATTATCAAATTTCTAACGCACCCAAAAAAGCTTTTTGCTTTATTATTTTGTCTTTATAGTTGACTGACTCAACAAGGAGTAAAAATCGTTCACTCTTTTTATATTTTGCTTTATTATTTTGTCTTTTATAGTTGACTGACTCAACAATAAAACATAATCATATTTGTCATTGCATGTGCTTTTTTTTTTTTTGAAAAGGTCATTGCATGTGCTTGAAAATGTATATATATATATATATATATATATATTTTATTATCGATACATTACAGGTATACAGATTAGATCTAATCCGATAACATTTTATTTCTATACTACCGCATATATAGAGATATACTTCACAAAAAGAAAGCAAAATTATTACACTATTTTAATTTTTGTTAAAATACAAATTCTAAAATTATAAAAGTGGTCACTTATTGTGAGTGAGTGGTAAGCACTCAAATGTATATGCTTGAAAATATTTGGTTTCACATTTGCTTTGAAAAATAAATTCTCATATTAAAAAGGGTTTGTCGCACACGTAAAAAAGCTTAATGATTCTTATATTAAAAAAGAAAGGGATTCACTGCTTTATGATTTTTTCTTTAAACTTAAATCAAATCACAGAGATCGAAATATCTTGAATTCCGGAGACTAAAATCAAATCTGTCAACATTACATTCGCTAGAAAGTATTGTGCAAGCGAGGAGTTTCTCATCTTACCACTTCAGACGTTTATAGTACCGAAATCACATTCTAATTTTCCATCAGATTCAAGTCATACCCACTTCTCTTTGCATTTCATTCTCAATCAATATTCAAGAACCTACCTAACCTTATTCTCATCTCTTTGATCAGTGTTGTTTTTCAGTTAGCTTTGTTCCCACTTCCTCCCTTTTTTTTTGTTTCTCGTGTATCCAGAAACTTTTTGAGTTTGGTTACCATTATCCACATCACTTCTTATTTTTCCATCTTTAGTAGCAGATCTTGGCATTTGTTCTTGATCAGAAATCTTTTTTTTTTTCCCATTCCTCACCACTCTTAAAAAAAAAAAAAAAAATTCTTTGTTTACTTCCTGTACCCACTACTCTTTGTATTTTTATTCAATTCGAAAAACTCTTCTCCTCATTTTTCATCTAATTTTCAAGAACACTTCACTGCCGCCCACTTTTAATAGTCATTTTGTGCTCTCTTTTTGTTTTGCTTCCTATCTTATTATCTGTCTAATTGTATCTCCTCTCTATTTCTATTTGTTTTGCTGCACTTTACATACTTTCTCTGAAACTTAAAAAAAAAAAAAAGAGAGAGAGAGAAAGCCTAAGGGTGAAAGCAAAACAGATGCATTATCAGTTTTGAGGGTGGCCCTTTCATATTCATGATTTTACGTCACCATCATCACTACCGTCCATCCACATTATGATCATGACCCCACACTTCGATCAATTGCTGTGGATGCTCTTGCTTTGCCAATGAATCCAATCAAATGCTGTCATTGCTTTATATATTTTTTGTCAAAATATATAGTGAATGAAATGAAGATTCGTGCTAATCTGTTTTTAAACTTTTAAGTTTTGGTACTAAAATGAAGATAAGTCACGAGGGTTTTTCTTTCTTTTCTTTATTTTTCTTCCGAAATAAAATTGTTTCGACGGTGTTTTTGTGGAATTATATTTTGAGAAATTGTTTAATAGATGAAAATTAGAAAAAAAAAATTATATTCTTTTATTTCAAAATAATCCGATAATATCTTTTCAAAAAGAGTAAACTTCACTCTCTAAATTATATTCTAATTTTTATATTCTAAATTAAAGCATCAAATAATTACTAGAATATTAAATATATAAATTTAAAAATCATTCTTACACTATTTAACTGTTAAATAGTTGTTTAACATTTCATTTAATAAATTCTATATGTTTTTTATACCAAATAATTTATATTTATTATTTTTTTACTAATAATTTATAATGTATTATTTCTCTATTAAAATAAAGAATATAAAGTGAAATTCTCTTCATATAAAAAAATCACAAAAATAGCAACATTTGACAACACGCACGGTGGCTATCTCGGCCCTCATTTTTTTATCGTCATCAAGCGGTATATGTCATTGTCCCAGCCTTTTTTCTCATTTATGACTTTTTTGGTCATATTATTGTTTTTTTTTTATAAAAATATTGTAAATTAGAAAAATGTAATTCAATGACAAAATTTTTAATTATTTTTATTATCGGAGTTCGGCGAGGCGACCGATGGCAGCCGTGGCAGCCAGCCACCTTTTGTCGACAATTCCAATAATTTTTTTAATAATAAAATAAAATTCTAATAACATGTTAAATTTTAAACCTCTTTAGCATATATATTTTTTTTATTATTTTAATGATTTATTAACGATTAATAAGTGTACATTGTATGATATCAATTTGTGTATATTTATTTACACTAATATTTTTAACTCATATAATAATTAGAAGTAAAATTATCAATGTGATACTAAAAGAGATCTTCAATTAAATCGAATAAAATCTTACTAATAGTCTAAATCAATATTAGGTTTTTTAAGTTTATATTTTAAATTGTATCCTAAATAATGATACATCAAATAATTATTATGTGATAAAAATAGTGTAATGAGTATTTTTAAAATTTACCCAATTTCTCCACTAATAATTACCTAAAATATGATTATTTGAAATACAAACTTAGCATACAACTTGACACAAAATTGGTAGTAACATTTCCAAGTGAGTCTTGTCTTCCCATGCTTATAGATGGTTTTATTAATTAATGGTTTTTCTCTCTTTAATTACCAAGAATACATATTAGCGGATTTATCAGTTGTTGCCAAAATTAGAATATTAATATTAATATTAAAGATGAATATTAATAACTTTTTGTGTCTTTGTACGAGAATATGATAAGAAGAAAATAGAAAAAGAAAGAATAAAGAAGGGAAAAATCAGTTAATACTTAACTAGATTCACAAAGACTTAACTAGTCTTTGTTATTTGATCTTGCTCCTATTTAGTTCTCCTGTTGTTGTTTGTCTGCTAAAATAAATGAAAACCAAGTTTTTGAATAAAATGCTAATAAAAAATGTAATTACCTGTAAAAAAACCTTAAATAAAATCTCAAGTATAGAAACATCCTACTCTAACCAACAAATAAATTAATAATATTAATAATAAAAGGTCCTAACTAAGTTACTAAATATAACTCTAGCAATAAAACTAAAAGGTCAAGTAATTAAAACTTTCATAAATAATGTATTTAATTCTATTATTTTTCAACATTAGGTAGATATTAAGACGTATGATACCTAATACAAAAAAAATAATTGGTGTTTTAAGTTCACTACTCTTGTTAGGCATAAACTATAATTGAGAAAACGATATACATCTTAAATTTTGATTCTAAAATTTAAATCTTATGTCAATTAATTATTAATTAATTAATTTTTATAATTATTAATTATCCTTTTTTTATTTAATAGTCACTTAATACTATTTAAAATTTAATTTTTAAAATATAATTTAAAAATTATAACGTTATTCTTTTTAATTTATGATTTTTCTCATCTTGCCACTGAGACCCATCCCGCCGGTGTACATCCACCGACAATAATAATAATAATTTTATTATATTATTAAAAAAATAATTTGTTTGCTTAAATATATATATATATATTTATCAATGTAAAAAAATTTAATTTATTAAGACTCTACGAGTTACTTACAGTGTTTCTTGTTTTGTTCATTTAATATAAAAAATGTTAAAGAGAAAAATTGTAATGCCCAGTTCTTATAAATAGTCAAATATATAGAATTTCGATATTTGACAATTAGGAAATCGTAGAAGTTTTAAATTTTGACCATTCGTAAAATATTTTTTAAGTGTTTACGTGAACCGTAAACTCAATTGGGTAATTTCATAGTCAATTTGGGTATTGAGTGCTCACCGAATAATTTTAAAAATTTTCGGTTGACTTAATAGTGAAAATTCAATATTTGTACCAATAATTTTTAGTATAAGCATCACACCTTAAGTAAACTATTTTTGTTAAATAAGTATGTGTATTTTAAGACATATGGACCAATCAAATTGGGACAATTGCATATATTAATCTATTATATTATATTTTATTAGTTATTAATAATATTTATTAAATTATTGGCCATCAATCAATGGCTTTTTAATTGAAAGACTAAGTAGCAATTAGGCATTTCTTGGAGAGCCATTATGTAATTTTTGTGTTTATTATAAAGGCCAAGTGTTTTATTTCAAAGAATTGTTAAAACAAAAAAAGCAAAAGAGAGAGAGAGAATTTCGAAAATGAAGAAGAGAAGGAGATGAATAGTGATACCCATGAAATTTCTAAGCAAAATCAAGGAATCCACACCAAATTCAAGTTGTTTCCAAGTGCCTAAATAGGATTCAAGGGTGGGTTAAGGGTAAATTTTCTTTAAAATGTGAGAATTTCAAACCCTAGAATAGTAAATTAAGATTTTTGTATAATTAGACTTCAATTGAATAAAATTTAGGGCATTAGAATGAATTTGGAGAATAAATAAGACCATAGGTAAGAAGAAATTTGAAAAATGGTAAAAATCTCATTTGGATCATTTTGGCCATTTTAGAATTTTTAGTGGTACAAGTGCAATTAGCTAAAATTAATGGTTAAGAGTGAATTCTAAGACCCTTAAGATGAGTTTTTATGGGTGGAAATCAAAGTTAAGTTATGGGACATAACAAAAATTATGAGTAATTATGTCTAAAGAAAATTATAATGGATTATGGACCCCTTTGACAAAAAAAATGATAGTTTTTACATAAATTGAGATTGTTGGGGAAAATTTTGTAAATTTAGAAAGAAATTTTGATGGTGGCCGAAAGATGTACTCTAGGGGTATTTTGGTAATTTTTTCATTTTAGGGGGGATTAAAGTGTAATTTATGCTTTGTAGGTGTCGAAAGTCAAAACCGGTGAAGGAAAAGTCTGAAAAAGAAACTTCAGCGTAAGATAGTTGGTGAGTGGGAAAACTATTAAAGGAAATTAAATGCAGTTTATTTTAAATTATTAATATTTACGTGCTTTCTAATTTAAATGTTGTTGTTTCAGGTAATTTACTTAAGTTACGTGACTTTTAAGAATTAAGGAAAGCATAATGATATTTTATTTGATATTTTTATATAATGAGAATTGAAAATTTATCATTTAAAAATACTGCAAAAGTTTAGAATTACAGTTCAGTATTTTCAACGGTTTAGAGATTTATTTTTCAGTAGTAAAAAATAATTTTAAGATACTATCAGTTTTCAAAGGCTAGTGGTACCCCATTTATTAGTTATCAGTTATCAGATTCAAATCCCTGTAGGGATAGTATAAACCCGGCCGGTACACCCCATATGTGTGGGCAAGTCAGTCAGTTGGGTTGAGTGCTACTAACTTCAGAGAGTCGGGGTGTCGAGTTTGTGAGTTGCTTATGCTACAGGGTATTGTCTCGTTATATGTCTACAATGTATATTCCGCCACATAGATAGTGAGATGTCTCAGATTTATCAGTTTATCAGATTGGTTATAGTGCTTGTTGCTAACGGAGACCGCCCTGTGACCGACTCATTTTGTTAGCTACGTCGATGAGTGGGTCCAGCGTTAGGGTAGTCATTGGTGCTTTTTCAGACAGACTAGAACAGAACGAAAGTTTTAGACAATTGTATGAGATATATAGTTTTTTCAATAAATAAAATGTTTGTTAATAATGTTTACAGATTTCAGCAGTAGCCTATTAAGTTTTAAAATTTTAAATAAAGAAAACCGTTCGGTAGAGTTTTACCAGTATTCGAGATTTAGAAACGATTAAGAACAGTTTTCAGTATTATTTTGAATTTTTAGTATGTTTCTTCAATTATTCAGATTTCACACTCACTCATTGAGTTTATCAACTTACTTTTTTTTTTGTTTCTATTTTTCTCCCAGGTATAGTCAGTAGCGTTCTGCCTATAGTTTCTTCTGTAGATCAGTAATGGACCAGCCCTACGACGATCTCATGTGTATGTACAGAGTTATATGTAAACATTTAGTGCATATACATGTATCATATTTAGTTTTGCGTTGTATAGAATGCATAACAGATTTTGAAACTAAGATACATATTTATGTCTTTTTAAAATGGTTGGTTGTACTATTATGAATGTCTGTTGGAGTTTAATCAAAAATGCATGTATTGATTGATTTTGGTAAGAACAAGAGGTTTTCTTTACAGCTAAGAGATGTAAAAAATATTTGAAATATATTTTTTGTAGATTTATAAAATATAAATTTTAAAAAAATAAAAAAATTCTGTCTATTTTAATTTAAAAATATAATTTTTTTTTTATATTTATAAAAATATATTTAAAAAAATTAAGATAAATTTTAAAATTCACCTCATAACATTTTCAAAACTAATAACGTACTTTAAAAAACGTACCATTTAAATATCCTGACAGAATTTACCTAAATTCACTAGAATTTTGAATCGGATTCTGTCAAAAATATTTAACAAACGAGACATATTAAATTACTTCCACCGATAATAAGTGGGGTTAACATGTGAACCTCGTTTGGTTGGTGAATTATTTATAAATAAAATAATTGGCTAATATGTGGTTATTTTATGATGGGTCATCTGAATGTCTTGTCTTGAATGGTGGGGTCACCTGAAGGATCATTTGAATGTCTTGTCTTCAATTATTTTTTTTGATTTGTTTTTATTATTATTATAAACTTTTCAAATTTTATGCACATGGAAGCTGACACTTGATTATGTCCCAGTTTTGGTTTGGCCCTGCAATCAATAACCCGAATCAACTTCTCTTTTTCTCTAATAAATAACCTTTGCTTTGGTGGGGTTCAAAATTCTAATAGACAAGCACCGCCGTGAATACGTTCATCAGAAGCTTTTCCAAAGTTGAAAGCACAATAAATAAATAAAAAAGAAAAAGGAATCAATCAGCGACGATTGTGAAAAAATTTTAAAGACTAATTCATGCACACGCCAAAGACACATGGACAAGACAAAGACATTTGCCTGCTCCGATAACTCTATTTTGAGGGTGGCCCTTTCATATTCATGATTTTACGTCACCATCATCACCACCGTCCATCCGCAGTATGATCATGACCCCACACTTCAATCAATTGCTATGGATGCTCTTGCTTTGCTAATGAATCAATCAAATGCTGTGATTGCTTTATATTTTTTTTTTGGTCAAAATAAATAGTGAATGAAATGAAGATTCGTGCTAATTTGTTTTTAACTTTTTAAGTTTTGGTACTAAAATCAAGATAAGTCACGAGGGATTTTCTTTCTTTTCTTTTTTTTTTTGAAATAAAATTATTTCAATGGTGGTTTTTATGGAATTGTGTTTTGAGAAATTTTTTAATATTTTTTATATTTTAAATTGAAACATCAAATAATTATTAAAAGGTTAAATATATAAATTTTAAAATTATTATTACAGTATTTTATTACTTAATTGTTTAACACGTCATTTGACAAATTCTATATGTTTTCTTTATACCAAACAATTTACATTTATTATTTTTTTACTAATAATTTAATATAAATGATTTATAATGTATTATTTATTTATTAAAATAAAGAATATGAAGTCAAATTTTCTCCGTATAAAAAAATTACAAAAATAACAATATTTGACAATAGCATGCGGTGGCTACCTCTTTCCTATTTTTTTCTCGTCGTCAAGTGGTATATGTCATCACTCCATCATTTGATTTATTAAGTGGTGGGATTATATATGTCACTGCCTCATTATTTAATGGCGGTGCATAATATTTTATGCATTTTCTCTCATTTATGATTTTTTTGTTACATCATTGTTTTTTCTAACGAAAATATTGTGTAAATAAAAAAATATAATTTAATGACATAAATTTTAATTATTTTTATCACCGGAGTTTAGCGACTAATGATAGCCGCGGCAGCCAACCACCTTTTGTCAATAGTTTCAATAATTTTTTTAATAATAAAATAAAATTTTAATAACACATTAAATTTTAAACTTATTAATGACTAATAAGTGTACATTGTATAATGTCAATTTGTGTATATCTACTTACACCAACATTTTCAACTCGTATAATAATTAGAAATAAAATTATCAATGTGATACTAAAAGAAATTTTCAATAAAATCGAACAGAATCTCATTAATAGAATAGATTAAAATTAAATTTTTTAAAATTTGTAATATAAAATTAAAAATTAAATTAAACTGGTGGGATAAAAATATTTTTTGTTCTTATAAAAAATAATACAAATCTTTTATTATTATAATCTAATCTCTATTTTTTTTACTCCTCGTCGATAAATTAAAATAATACTACACATTTTAAATTTATATTTTAAATTATATATTAAATAATAATATATTAAATAATAAAAATAATATAATAAATATTTTTAAAATTTATATAATTACACACTTTTTGCACATGATGCAAATAAAATGCTCATTATTTCGACGAACAAATAATGGTTAGCCTTAAAGCTTCCATTCTTTTTCTAACGATGCCAACTGGTATATGATTATTTGCTAATAAGTACAATGATTAGCCTTGACCCTGCAATCAAGTCATTCTTTACATTTGATTTTTAATATTCTTTTACAAATAAGTCGTTGGATTGTTGCTTTCTATGTTTTACCTTTTTTATTTTATTGGTTTTTAGAAAAAGCTGTTGAATCTGAATAATAAAACTTATACATTATAAAGAATAATACAAATTTTCATTAGCGCCTAGATGCCTGTTAAAATGGCAAACGCCCCTTACGTGCGCATCCCCCCATCCGATAATCATAGTTGGAATCCCTCTCTTTTAGTCTGTTTCAAAAAATAAAAATATATATTATTATAACCTAATCTCCATTTTTTCTTTACTCCTCCTCTTTAATAAATTAAGGTGTGAAATTGGTGAACATTGACTATCAATAACATTTTCAAATGAGAGCATGAGTTGGCTGAGCCCCCAAAGTCTCACATCTCCATTTTGGTTCGATTCCTCCTTCTCCTTAGGTGGTGCGAAAATATTGATAAAATGTTATAATCTCTCTCTTCAAACAAAAAAATAATAACATTTTCAAATGAATTATTGCTTTGCTTACGGATGGGAGTGGATTAACTTTGAGGTATCTTTAAATTTAAATTTATATTTATTTTAAAAATAAAATATTAATTTTTTTAAAAATTTATTGTGAATTTTAAATTTTATTATTAAATTCACTTTATTAAATACCTATATTTTCAAACTCGCAATAATTTATATGCGAATTTTAAGCGAGTTTTAAAAAAAAAAAGTATAAAATAATAACATTACTTTTAATAAAAATTCATAAATATATCAATTAAAATCATATCACAAATTTAAATTCAATCAAAATTAAATTCATTTTCATGTTAAAATTAATAAAATTAACTCATAAATAGTTAACTTAGACACTAACCAACATAATAACAAAGCAACTCAGTGAAACAAAAATGATTTTTCTTAAGTTTTATTCAATATTTTAAAACATGTCTTATAAATAAATTTATGTTAGCATATTATAATTTTAAGATAAGCCAAATTGTCAATTAACTTAGCCATTAATATGTTAAACATTAAAGTAGTAAAAAAGTAAAACAAAATAGTTATCAATCTCCATCATTTGAATAAAATATAAAAAATTAAATAAAATAATTATCAATTTCAAAATAAACAAAAAAATTAACTCATTTATCTTAAAATATTCATATCATTTATATAAATAATATAACTTTAGTAATACGAAGATAAAGAGAGATGTAAAGATGTCGTTTGAGAATCAAAAAAATATTTAACGAGTGTGAGTCAATAATTTTGTGAGAATAAAAAATCAGAGATTACAAAACTGTAAAACGACGTTTAAATGACAAGCAAGAGTAAAAACAATTATTGGAACGAAAAAGAGATAAAAATTATTATTTCAAATTTTCATTTAGGCCTACAACAAAGTAATATTATTTGATACTTTTTAAAAAAAAATTAAAAAAATATGTAAATATTTATAAATACTCGGATATTATACCAAACTCATAAACATACTAAATTAATCTTGTGGGTTTTAATTTTATCTATTAAAATCGTCTCAAATTTATTTTAAACATTATTAAATCCTTTCAAATAAGAGGCAGTTTCAATGGCTTTGCGGGTCATTTTGTCACCCTAAACTTGCCACCTTTAGTTATCAAGAATTTTATATTAGAGTATTTATTACTTATTGCCTTAGTCTTTCTTTAGATTTAATTGTTAATAATTATGATGAAAGTTATAAACTATATATGATTGTTAACACTAGTTTTGTGTGTCTGAGAACATGATAAGAAGAAAATACAAATAAAAAAAGAATGACGAAGAGAAAAAATTAAGAAAAAAAATCAGATGGTACTTAACTAGATTCATAAAGAATTGGTGTTTTAAGTCCGTTGCACTATAATTCAGAAAAAGTTACATATTTTAAATTTAAATTTTAAAATTTGAATTTTAAATTATGTGTTAATTAATTAATTTTTAAAATTATTTATTATTTAATATTATTTAAAATTTAAATTTTAAGATATAATTTAAGAAATATAGTGTTATTCTTTTTAATTTATGATTTTTCTCATCAAGCCACTGAAACCCATCCGGTGTACATCCACCGAAAATAATAATAATAATAAATATAATGGTTTTATTATATTATTAACAAATAAATAATTTGTTTGCTTAAATATATATATATATATATTTATCAATGTAAAAAAAATTAATTTATTGAGACTCTACGAGTTATTTACGGTGTTTCTTGTTTTGTTCATTTAATATAAAAAAATGTTAGAGAGAAAAATATTTAACAAAAGAGACACATTAAATTACATCTACCGACAATCATCCAATTGGCGAAGATGTGAACCTCGTTTGGACATGTTTTGTTGGTGAATTATTTATAAACAAAATAATTGGCAATATCTGAATGTCTTGTCTTCAATTATTTTTTTTGATTTTTTTTTTATTATTATTATAAACTTTTCAAATTTTATGCACATGGAAGCTGACACTTGATTATGTCCCAGTTTTGGTTTGGCCCTGCAATCAATAACCCGAACCAACTTCTCTTTTTCTCTAATAAATTACCTTTGCTTTGGTGGGGTTCAAAATCCTCATACACAGACACCGCCATGAACACGTTCATCAGAAGCTCTGCCAAAGTTGAAAGCACAATAAATAAATAAATAAGAAATCAAATTGTGGAAAATTTTTAAAGGCTTGAGAGCAATAATTCATGGACACGCCAAAGACACGTGGACAAGACAAAGACATTTGCCTGCTCCTATAACCCTATTTTGAGGGTGGCCCTTTCATATTCATGATTTTACGTCACCATCATCACCACCGTCCATCCGCATTATGATCATGACCCCACACTTCAATCAATTGCTATGGATGCTCTTGTTTTGCCAATGAATCCAATCATATGCTGTCATTGCTTTATATATTTTTGGTCAAAATAAATAGTGAATGAAATGAAGATTCGTGCCAATTTGTTTTTAACTTTTAACTTTTGGTACTAAAATGAAGATAAGTCACGAGGGTTTTTCTTTCTTTTCTTATTTCGACGGTGGTTTTTATGGAATTGTGTTTTGAGAAATTGTTTAATAAATGAAAATTAGAAAAATATTTATATTCTGTTATTTCAAAAAAATCCGATAATATCTTTTTAAACTACACCCTCTAAATTATATCTTACTTTTTTATATTTTAAATTAAAACGTTAAATAATTATTAAAATGTTAAATATATAAATTTGAAAATTATTCTTACACCATTTTACTGTTAAATATTTGTTTAACACTTTTGTCAAAAATTAGTGATTCAACAATTTTGTATGAACAAAAATTGAGATGAATATCAAAAGGAGAGTAATTATGAAGTCAAGTACTCATTAGATATACAAGGAAGTAGCAAAATAGAAAGTCAAAAGAATTAGCACTATTTATCAGGGCACTGTTTAAGAGTGCATGATTAGGGGGTACTGTTTATGAGGTACTGTTTATGCGATACTGTTCACCTATTTATTATTCACACAGCTAGTTTATGGTATTTACTGTTTTGGCTCAATTGACTTCTTGAAATGGGATTAGGACTTTTATTCCAACTAGGTCTAGGGTTTCTAAGGTGTTTTATTTACTATATAAACCATTCTAAACACAAGAGAAAATGAAGCATCTAAAGTTTCAATATGTAAACATAAGAGAGAATAGAGGAGTTAGGTAGGCACTAATTGCGTGGTGCACTAGGGTGTAACGTTTGGAGAGTGTTTTCTTTTGATTCTTAAGTGAACAAAAGAAACACCATAAATCCTTTTTGCTTTAGATGCTTGAGTTATTCTTGTCTTCCTTGTAAAAATCTCTTATGAGGAGATACTAAGAAGTCTTGGGGAGTCATGGTGATCAATGGTAGATACTTAGAGGTCTCTATGGGAGATACTAAGGGATCTTATGGGATCATTGATGATGTAAGAAGATACTTATTGATTTATATCAATAATAAGAAGCTGGATCATAGATTCTCCGTGGATGTAGGCAATTTTGGACCGAACCATGTATATTTTGTGTCTTGTTGATTGATTTGTTTTCTTTATCTTTATTAGTGTGTTGATCTCATGTGTTCTTTCTTATAGTGTGAATTATGATTTTCCGTTGCGCATAAAATAAAAAGGGTATCAAGGTTGTGGCTTAATTGATGTCATAGTGGTGTCAAATTGAAGTGCATGACTTGATATCCGCAACAAACTAGTATCAAAGCATAGGTTGAAGTCTAGATTGTAGAGCATAGGCAGCAGTGTCAGATTGCAGAGCAAAGATTGTCAACTATGGGGACTCACAAATATAAGAGAAGAATAATAGGGAAGATGATTATCTAAAAAAAGAAAAAATGATGGCTTTATTTGAGAGTTTTTTTTTTCGGGGTAAGGATCACTCTTGAAAAAAAAAAGGAAGACTACTAAGAAGATGGCATTATCTAGGCCTTAATTAGAAGAATCATTCGGATGGGACACAAAATAAAGATGAAAAAAAAAAGAACAATCAAGATTGAAGGGTAGATCCAAAAGGTGTCTAAGGATCTCTTTTCAACTTCTGCCTAAAGAAAATTGTCATATCAATTAAAGGAGGAGTTTCACAGGAGATGGTGGTTGTCAAAGACTCAAACGACTTTAGTAGACTTCCCGGTCACTGATCACGATTAGTCATTTTGACTCTCACTGCTAAAAATTCTTTGAAAATCTTCTACACCTTGTCTACTTAAAAGGATAGTCCTAAAGAAAGACAAAGATAGAAGGAAGATGGATTTGCAAGTCTGTTGGATGACTAGGCAAAGACTTGATTGCATGAAAGCTTCTGGAGAAATAAATGTCTGATAGATGAACTTGTTGGGTTATGGGTTGTACAAATTAATAAAACTAGGGTTCTTGCATGTGGGTTGTGTTCATCATACAAACAATATACATATCTCATACATACATGTGCACAGCGGAAGATTATATACAATGAACACAGAAAATAACATTTGATTAACTAAAAATTCGAAATTGAGAAATATCACCAATGAAGCCTTTGGATTAATTTTCTTTGAAGTCCACCATGAAATGAATCTTTGATCAATCCTAGCAATCAACAAGGGTGGGTTTGATTGTCTAGAATGACAGCATCTTAATCCAGCATATATGTTTAACTCTTAAACATTTTTCAAAGTTAAACAATTTAACTTAATCAAATTTGTTTTTCCTTTTATTCAACTCTTGAATAAATAAAACAAATCTTGTTTTTAGTTATTACATTTAGTAACCATTTATCTAGTTTGTTTTGTTGTTCTAACACTTAAAACACAAAACAAACAATTTCAATTTCTCAAATTGAATTGGCTCCCAAAATGCAAAACCTAAAAACTAAAACATTTTCAAAAATTAATGATTTTCAATTTTATTTCACTTTATATACTAATGCATAAATTCCAAACTAATTTGAATTTCATTTGCATTTCATTTGGCTTAACCTAACCTTAGTTAACATTTAACCATAGTTAGATTATTTTAACTTAACCTTTAAGTTAATAAATATTTAATTAATTTAACCATAGTTAACTAACTTAACCATGATTAGGTTAACCTTTACTTAACCATTAAGTAAAGTTAACTAACTTAACCTTATGGTTAACCTTTAACCTTAGTTAAGTTAAATCATTTATTTAACAATTAAACAAATAAATATTTATTTTAATTATTTAACAATTAAATAATCATAAAGTGAAATTACTATTATATCCTTACTCGGTTACCAAGTTAACCTAAAGTGGGTCTCACCATTTAACCATATACTTTAGTTAACGTAACCTTAGTAATTGCTGAATTATACTGTATTGAACAATTCAATACGGTACACTGCCCAAGTGCTCAAAGAGTACATTTCATATTGGGACTCTCTAGGTCTACACCCGATTTGTCAAATGAAACTATTTCATTAATCCGTAATCGATGCCCCACGCACACATTACGAATATTACAAATCAGCGTGTCAGACCATACAAGTTGAGGTCATAACGTATACGTATAATCCTTCCATCATTTATACCCTGGATGTGCGGGGATATAGATCAGCACCATCAAATCCTCATTTGCTCATCCAATAATCTTATCTCCAGATTCGTATCTCGATAAACAATATACGCAAATATTTTTTCTATATTGTTTAACCCTGTGGGAAACTCTTTTCCCGGGTTTATGCTTGTGGCCACAAGACTTTATGAAATACAATCTCGGAGCATCGGATATACAACTTACCTACGTAAGCTGATGGATCCCGTATCTATGCACACCGGACTCCATGAGCATCGGACCATACCTAGTGACACATAGCGGTCAGACCATGAAAGGTCTCTGACATATGTGGAACCAAAGCATGATGGATCACTCACAAGACCACTGTGGCGCTCAGGTCAAAGGCCCACGATTACTACTCAACTCGAGAGGACCTTCCTTTGACGGTTTCATAGGATATCTATTGGGGTCCTCATGAGTCTGTTCAGTATCCATTCCTAACTGGATACCCGCATGCCTATACAAGCTCTAAGCTCATGGTCAGCTAAGAACAACCATCTGAACTAGTCAGATATAGACATACACTAATCTACATATTGTGAATTCACCGATAGACCCTCATTGATGATCATAGATCAGGAACATTATATTTGAGACATACTTACATAATGATATTTCTTAGCTCTTATTGCAACTCTTTGTAACTATATCATTACAAGTATACTCTCAGGTCTTTGTCCCATTATAGACAAGGTTCTAACTATTTAGACCTCGCTGACTCTTATAAACTGATAACTATTAACAGTGCTAATTCTTAGCATTTATAACTCTCAGCTTTGTTAACTATTAGTTCTGATCTAAACTCCTTTAGATCAGATCTGAACTCTTTCAGATCAAACAATGTCTGTAATGTTACAAGCATTTTACCATATTAATATGATATTAATAATCTTTATTCGAAATGTTTATTGTATAAATATTAACAATTAATATTCATACAATATTGGAATGACACGTGAGCACCAGCTCCAACAGAACTATTTTTGGGATCTAGGGTAGTGTTTTCATATTAGTCATGGAGAATCGTTATTTACCAATTAAAGAAATATGGCTTATGGTAAGTCATAGGGGATTGGTAGAATAAGATTGAAACTACATGGTGAAAAAGATAAGGGAGGGACTAGGTATGAGATTTCATTCCTCATCTTATGAAGACCTAGTGGACTCGGGACTGCTAGATCGAAATAGGGAGATTCATGGAAGACAGAAGGAAGGAATACTAAATGGGAAGTAAAATGATCGCGGAGTGATAAGTACAAATGGAGGCTATGTGCTTGAAGAAAAGTTCTTCGAATGGATCAATATAGGGTTGTTGATTTGAAACAGACCATAAAGCTGTTGGGATTTATGCTTACGTGCCATCCCATTATGTATGAATATTTGTTTCATATTTATACTAGTGTTATTATTTTAATAAATCACTAATTATATTTATATGTGGTAAGATGCTTGTAACGTTTCAGACATTGTACGATCTGAAAGAGTTCAGATCTGGTCTAAATGAGTTTAGATCAGTGCTAAGAATTAGCAACGCTGAGAGTTATAAATACTAAGAGTTGGCACTGATAAGAGTTACCAGGTTATAAGAGTCAGCAATATCTAAAGAGTTAGAGCCTTGTTTGAAATGGGACAAAGACCTAAGAATGTATTAGTAATGACATAATTACAAAGAGTTACAAATAGTGCTAGGAAATGTCATTATGCAAATATGTTCTCAAATATTATGTTCCTGATCTATCTTCACTGATGCAGGTCTGTTAGTGAATACCTTAACAAATATATAGATTGGTGTATATCTGTATCTGGATGGTTCAGATGGTTAGTCATAGCAAACCATGAGTTTAGTGGAAGCTCGTATAGAGATACAGGTATTCAGTAAGGACTGAATACTGAACAGACTCACAAAGATCTCCAATAGACATCCCATAAAACCATCAATAGAGGATCTTTCGAGTTGAGTAGTATTCCTGGTCCTTTGACCTGAGTGCCACGGTGGGCTTGTGAGTGATCCGTCATACTTTGGTTCCACACATGTCAGAAACCTTTCATGGTCTGACCGCTGGGTGTTGCTGGGTATGATCCGATGCTCATGGAGTCCGATGTGCATAGATGTGGAATCCATTAGCTCATTTGGGTGAGTATTATATCATAATACTCTATAGATTATATTTCAGAAAGTCTTATGACCATAAGCAATAATTTCTGGGAAAAGAGTTTAACCCTAGGGATAAATAATATTATAAAAGTGTTTGAAAATATTATTTATTGAAATACAATTCAAGAGATAAGCATTCAGTCGTGCATATGGAGATTTGACGGTGTTGATCTATATCTTTACTCTACTCGGATATAAATGATGGAGGAATTTATATGAATATGTTATAACCTCAACTTGTATGGTCTAACGCGTCGCTTTGTAATATCCGTAACGTGTGTGTGGGGCATCGTTCACGGACGTATGGAGGAGTTCTATATGACAATTCGGGCATGGACCTAGAGAGTCTCACAATATGAAGTGTACTCGTTATGCACTGGGGCAACATAATGGATTGAACAATTCCATCCTAGAAATTCCAGCAAACCGAAAATATATTTCGGGGTTCCTCAGGTTATGCACTTGTTTAAACTTAAATGTTAAGTATATTATTTAATTAGTTGACAAGAGTTGTTAACTAATTAGATACTAACAAGTGGCACAATTTTATTGTATGAATTGTTTTACCATGAATTCAACCATTTACCATGTTAGTAAAATCAAATAAGGTAAATATTAATTATTCAAATAGTTTTTGAATAATTAAATAAATGTTATTTAAATAAATAAAATATGATTTTATTTATTTATTATTTTATTCCTAAATAGAAGACATACCTAATTTGAGAAACATAAACTAAATTTAGTGGAGCACCATTTTGTAATTAATTGTTAATTTTATTAGACCATTAAAATGGCCACCAAAAATGGTTTTAGTAGTTGGTCACTTAATCTAATTTTGGTGGAGCACTTGTGAAGTTGTTGTAACCACTAAAATAGTTGAGTTTCAATTGTGTTAACATGAGAGTGAATGAAAATTCGTGCAAGGGTTGAGAGGAAAAAGAAGAGTTGGTTTTGAGAGAGTTTTTCAAAGAAAAAAGACTTGTGAGAAAAACCAAAGAAGAAAGAAAAATAAATTCTTTATATTTTTCTTTCTAGTGATCAAAACATTGTTGCTGGAAATCATACTGCTACTATTCTAGCTTCACAATCCCACCGGATTGTTGTGAACTAGAATTGGACAAGAGTGCACTTCAAGGTGAGCTCAAAGTTGGAGCAAGGATATCCAGAATTGGAAATCTTCATCGGAGGTATTCAAAGGTATGTTTTCTGTATTCTTAAGTTGTTAAGAATTGAACTACATGTGTATATGTTGATTACTTAATAAATTCCGCTGCCAAATTCACGTATATGATGTATAATTTTATTTGTACACAATCACATGCATACACCCTAAAATACGTCAACAAGTGGTATTAGAGCATGTTTATTGTATTTTTGGGTTGTTGGAGTATGATATGAAATGTTTGGAATGTCTGAAAATAATAAAAATTGCATTTTGAAGTGTTTAAAGTGTAGAAACACAGTTTCTGTCAAAGAACGCCGCAGCTTCAGTAACCTAACGCTGAGGCATTCATATAGTAACATGAACACCGCGGCTTTAAGTACCGAATGCGGGAGCATTAAGAGAGTAATGCAGGAGCGTTGGTTGTATAACGCTGTGGCGTTTCGGTTCTTGACATAGGGGCATTGGAAACACAGAAAGCCGAGGCGTTCATGTGTTGAACGCAGGGGCGTGTATGTGTTTGACGCCGGGGCGTTGCTATTGATGAACGCAAGAGCGTTCATGTGTTGAACGCCGGGGCGTTCATAAGTCAGAAACCCAGAACGCATTAGGTTGAAAACTAAAAAAAAAAAAGAGTACCAATTTTTTTTTGGGAGCATTATATTGTATAATGCTATAATATTCAACTTTTAATGCTGATCATTCTTAATATTATACTCCAATTTGAAAATTTTGCATATGAGATTTATTTAATGTAATTATAATTGTTATATAATTATATTAAATGTAATATATATTTGTTTATGCTTATTAATTACAATGGGAGCCTTATTAGTGGGGGTTAGTTATAATTGCATAAATAAATATTTTAATTATGAATTAGATTCGTATGCGATGCAAAAATTATTATAATTGTTAATAATAATAATAATAATTATAATAATTAAATATAATAAATAACAAATAAATAAAAATATCTCTAAATCAGATTAAATAATATAGTATTATGAGATAATATTATATAATGATCCGTCTTGTCAATACGGTATTAGACGGTTCACTTTGGTCTTTCCCAATATTGCTATAGCGTGAGGGATTGATCGGGGGTGATTCAGGCTATGCCGGTTAAACATAAGATGAGACAAATATATGTAAACGTATTGCCCAATATTGCTACAGCCTGAGGGCTATACTAGTAACATATATTTGATGATTGACAAGTTAATCTGGAATACACTTATCCAATATTGCTACAGCGTGAGGATAAGGTGTATTTAGGATCAGTCAAAAGAGTTGTATGAGATGCAATTGACAAGAGTTGTCTACCTTTTGGGTTTACAAAGGCCAATATTGCTATAGCGTGAGGCCAGAGTAAAATGCCGATAGGATCTACTTCTCACTATATAGTTTAAAGAATCTAAAACTATCATTTTCTCGTTTGAGAGATTAAAGGGATTATGTAAAATAGTGGGAGGGCATTTTCTAAATTAAAAAATGTATAACTGTTATACCCATGATCTAAAACGTTATTTATTAACGATTGAAATATTCCGCTAGCATCTTTTCTTTTGTCTTGTTAAGATTAAATGGCTTCAAGCAACCCATTAGTTTGTATCCTAGATGCGCACCAACTCAAAGATGCAGAAAATTATGTTGATCTGCATAACATGTTGAGAACAGCTCAAGAGGACATGAACAAAGAGGGCACAATCCTCTATGTTCAGGGTGCTTCATCATCTACTTGGAAGACTTTTAAAAAGTCTAAAGGGAAGAATAAACGGAAAGTAATCTATGCACCTAGAATGGGTCCTCAAAAGCAACACATGTCCAAGCTCCAACATAAGAACAAAGCAAAAGAAAAATGTTTCCATTGCAACGAGGATGGCCATTGGAAGCAAAACTGCCCAAAATACCTTGTACCATTAAGAAGACAACATCAGATATGCACTTGCCTATTATTGACATTTCTTTAGCATTCGATGCTAATACTGGCTGGGTATTAGATACTGCTTGTCCTTCTCATATCTGCAATGTGTTGCAGGGTCTGAAGGAAGTTAGACTGTTACAGCCTGGAGAAGTACAGCTTCGTGTTGGAAATGGAGATTTCCTACAGGTCGAGGCTGTTGGACGATTTAATTTACTTCTTCCATGTAATAAAATTGTTGTGTTGAATAATTGTTATTATGTGGCAAACATTATCCGGCAAATTATTTCTATACCTGTGTTGGACAACGAAGGATATCATATGTTTGTACGGAACCGTTCCTTATGTTTGTATGATTTTGGATAATGTTTTATTAGCTGAATGTCAGTTGATTAATGAGCATTATATATTGGATACAGTAGGAAATGTCATGAATGTACAGGTGAATGCTGATAATAAATCAGGGACTTTAAATGATACAGAATTGTGGCATATGAGATTAGGTCACATAGGTGTGAGACGCCTAACCCGTTTAGTTAAGGATGGTCAGATACCTGATCTGACTATAAAGCCTTATCCAGTTTGTGAATCTTGTATTCAAGGAAAAATGACCAAAGCTCCATTTATTGGTGTTGGACATCGTGCCACTGATTTATTGGAACTTATACATAGTGATGTATGTGGTCCAATGAATCACATTGCACTCGGTGCTCTGATACTTTGTAATCTTTATCGATGATCTATCACGATTTGGATACGAGTTTCTTATAAAACATAAGTCAGAAACTTTTGAAAAGTTCAAAAAGTTTCGAATCGAAGTAGAGAAACAAACCGGAATGTATATCAAATGCCTTCGATTAGATCGAGGCGGTGAATACATGAACAATGAATTTTTGGATTATTTAAAGGAGAATGAGATTCTCGCTCAATATAGTCCTCCAGGTAAACCACAACGCAATGGTGTTTCGGAGAGGAGGAATCGAACTTTATTAGATATGGTTCGATCGATGATGAGCTTCACTGATCTCCCTTAATATCTATGGGGCTATGCTCTAGAAACTGCTGCTCATATATTGAATAGAGTTCCATCGAAAGTTGTTTCTTCTACTCCTTATGAGATTTGGAATAGAAGAAAACAAAGTCTTAAATATGTTAAGATTTGGGGTTGTCCTACTTACGTAAAAGTTACGCAACAAGATAAACTTGCACCTAAAGGATACAAGTATCGGTTCATTGGGAATCCTAAAATTCAATGGGATACCAGTTCTATGATCCCGAGGAACGAAATGTGTTCGTTGCTCGGAATGCCACTTTTCTAGATAAACAGTTTCTCTTAGATCGTGGACATTGTAGTAAGATTGAGTTAGATGAACTCAATCAAGATGTACATGAACCAACGATGGAACCTCATGCTCAAATAAGCAGAATACCTTTAACACACCCTCCACGTAGGTCAGAAAGGATATCAAGGCTACCTGAAAGGTATGGTTCAATACCTGAAGGTGCTCTTGGTGTTTTCTTGATTGAAGAAAATGATCCTTTAACTTATAGAGAGGCGATGTTGGACATCGATTCGGGAAAATGGCAAGAGGCCATGAAATATGAGATTGACTCAATGTATCAAAATCAAGTTTGGGACTTGGTTGAGCTTCCTGAAGGAATTGTTCCTATCGGATGTAAATGGATTTACAAGCGGAAGCGTAGGGCCGATGGGAAAGTAGAGACTTTTAAAGCCCGACTGGTGGTGAAAGGTTATACTCAACGATCTGGGATCGATTACGAGGAAACCTTCTCACCAGTAGCGATGCTTAAGTCGATTCGAATTTTACTGGCAATTGCTGCATATTATGACTATGAAATTTGACAAATGGATCTAAAAACGACGTTCTTAAATGGATATCTTGAAGAAGAAATCTATATGGAACAACCTGAAGGTTTTACATTTAGCCAAACTTCTGGTTTAGTATGCAAGCTGAAGAAGTCTATTTATGGACTCAAGCAAGCTTCCCGAAGTTGGAATCTTCGCTTTGATGAAGTAATCAGAGGGTCTGGTTTCATCAAGAACGAAGAAGAATCTTGTGTGTATAGAAAGAGCAGTGGGAGCATGGTAGTCTTCTTGGTTCTATATGTGGATGACATACGCATTATTGGAAACGATATTACTATGTTGCAATCAGTCAAAAGTTACCTAAGTAAGAATTTCTCCATGAAGGATTTGGGAGAGGTTTCCTATATACTAGGTATAAAGCTTTATAGAGATAGAGCTAGGAGGCTTATAGGATTCTCTCAATCGTCGTACATAGACAATGTCTTAGAAAGGTATAGTTTTAGTAACTGTAAGATAGTTAATATACCTTTTAGACATAGCGTTCATCTTTCGAGGAAGATGTGTCCTTACAATAAAGATGAAAGGTTAGAATTTGAGTTTGCCAACTATGTTAAATATTATAATTTGATAATTTCTATTCCAATTCTAGTTTTAAATTTGTTAAATGTTATAATTCAAATCCAATTATAATTTTAACTATGTTAAATGTTATAATTTCAAATCTAATTTTAATTTCAATTACGTTAATTATAGCTTCAAATCTAATTTTTATTTTAATTACGTTAAATATTGTAATTTCAAATCTAATTTTATATTGATAATTTAATCAGTCTTCAATATCAATTTGTTTAAATAAAGTAATGAATACAAATTAAAATGAAATATTTTTTAATTAAAAAATAAAGTTTATAACTTATTAATGAACTTGTAAATTTATTAATATTACATTTAAATTAACTTATATTTTATTAATTAACTAAGAAAATTCAGTCTTTAATTATTTTTTTTATAAAAAATTTCAAATAAAATAATTCGAGTTTGAGACGGGACTCGATTTAGGACGGAAAATGTTCAGGAAGGGACTAGGACATTCAACTCCCTCATTTTTTGACCTGAACATGTCCCAACTGTCCGTCCCATCCTATCGTGTCCTGTATAATTTATTAATTAATTAATAAAATTCCATCTTTAATTATTTTTTTCTTTAAAAAAATTTAGATAAAAAATATCGAATTTGGGACAAGACTCGATTTAGGACGAAAAATATTTGGGACGGGACTAGGACATTTGGGGTCTCTCATTTTTCATTCCAAACATGTCCTGATTGTTACTTATCCTATCCGTCCTGAAAATTTTGGGATGGGATGAGAATTTTACCCACCCATTTATACTTGTTTTTAATTTTATTCTAAAATTTTCTTTCTTAACCTTTTATAAAGTTTGATAATAAATGATTTTAGAATTCATTAGTTAAGCCAAATATGAATTTTGTGACACATCTATAAAACAATATTATGATAATCCATTAACAAATTAAGTAAATATTATTTTCATGAAAATAGTATTTATCTTATTATAAGATTTTATAATTTTTATGCAATTATTACATTTCAATTGTAAATATTTAATTTCAAATGAATATAATATTACATCTCAAATATCAACTAAACAATCCAATATTACATCTTAAATATTAACTAAACAACCCAATAACTGAGGAACTTAAAATTGTTCTAACCTCTACTAAAGTTTAAACCCTTAATTTAAACTAGAGAATACACGAGCTTTATCATTGGAACCAGCATAACATCTGGTGCAAGAATTTATTAATTAAAAATAAAAGTTTTATAATGAGAAGTCATAAAGGAGACTCATTATATACCTCTCGTAACAAGAGATCTAAATACACTTTAGCTTAGCTTCTAAGCAAATTAAATCTTTGAATTTTCTAAAAAAAACAATGTCTATTGAAAATTTGATAGTAAAATTAACTTTTTTTTCCTAAAAAAAGTAAATAAATAACTAATTATGACATTAATGAAAATAAACAATTTAAAATTAAAAAAAATCCGTAAAATGAAACATAAATTTTGGTGTCAATTTATAAAGTTTCAATGTAAATAGAATTGAGAAGGGACTAGGACAATGTGTATTTTTAAAATATTAATTTTTTTTTAAATTTGTTGTAGGCTTAGAGTTTTATTACTAAATTTACTCTATTAAATATATATTTTCAAACTCACAATGAGTTATATGCGAAATTTAAGTGAGTTATAAAATAATATAATAAAAGGTATAAAATAATAACATTATTTTTAATGAAAATTCATAAATATAGCAATTAAAATTATATCACAAATTTAAATTCAATAAAAGTTAAATTCATTTCCATGTTAAAACTAATAAAATTAACTCATAAATAATTAACATAGACACTAAACAACATAATAACAAAGCAACTTGTTGAGGGAGGGAATGCCCTTTTCCCTATTGAGATTAGGTAAAGCGAAAAACTCCAAGTTCAACTTAGAACCTTAACCTCTTTGCGTAACAGAATAACTTATTTATGAAGCAAAATGACAAGAATTCAAAGCAGAATATAAAATAGCACAACATAATCTTATGTGGTTCGGCCAATTGCCTACGTCCACGATAGATGCAAGGATCCTAACCTCTCTTATTAACTCCTTAAAGATTTTACAAGGAAAACCTAATGAAGAACCCTCAAAAGGACCTAATGTTTAGTGTACCCTTACTTTACTACGAACAATGAACACCCAAACGATGGTTCTACCCTAGTGTACATAAGCACTTAATGTCTACCCAGTTCTTCCATTTTCTTAGAGTCTCTCTTAATGAATTCAAAATTTACTACATATGTATTTTTTTTATAATGAATTTGACTCATTTATGGATCAATGAATTGGCGATTCAAGTTAATGCTCATGAAGGTATTGTTGCGGTTACATTTACGTAGGTACTGTTCATACGACGCTACCTATTTATAAAAGTCTTATTTTTGGTTCAAATTATGTGTTTAAGTTTGTTTTGAAATTTCTTTTTATGTGGACTCTTATTTTAACAAGGAATAGGGTTATAAAGACTTTGTAAATATTATATAAACCCTTATAATTAATTACAATTGTAAATGCACCAACAAGAGAGATAATAGATAACTGGGTAACTTTAAGGCGTTAACCACAAGTGCAGAAGAGTACTATGAAATGGTTGAGTGCTGGGTGCATAAGTGCCAAAAAAAAAAAAACTAAGTAATTTATTTAAGAGTTTCTCTTATAAGAGGTTCTTTGTGCATAAAAGAACTGAATAAAAGAAGTTGGTTTGTGATCCATTATAGACGTAGACGGTTTTGCCAAATTACATATATTCTTGTGCCTTATGTATGTGATTGTTTTCTCTATTTTCTTTATTGATCTTGTTTATTCTGATTTATTTGTGAGAGAAAGCTTCTACAAAGCGTATGAAGGTTCTAGGATACTAAATATCGAGGCAATGGGTATTAAGACGCATAAAAATCCTTAATAAATTGATATCGGTGCTAAAGCTAATTCCAAATATGGGTAATAGATAATGCTGACATGTCAATAATTTCAATGCAACATAGTTAGCCTTTTTACAAATTTGACAAAAAATTTAGCTTGTGATTTATAATTTAGTTAGTTTAAGTTTTTTTGCCCTTATTGCCATTTTTATTTTATTGTTTCTCAATTGAACATTACTTCTATATTTGTTTTCTTCATTTTGATTGTTAAGGTTGTTTCTAGATTGAGAAGTAGTGGTAAATTTGAATTTAAAATTATAATATTTAACGTTGTTGAGGGAGGGAACACCGTTCTCCCCCTTAAGATTAGGTTGAAGCGAAGAACCTCAAGTTCAACCTAGAATCCTAACCTCCTTGCACAGCGTAATAACATGTTAATCAAGAAAAATAGCAAAAATTCAAAGCAGAATATAAAAGAGCACAACATAATCTTACGTGGTTCGGCTAATTGCCTACGTTCATGGTGGATCCAAGGATCCTAACCTCTCTTATTAACTCTCTAGATATTTTACGAAGAAAATCCAATTTGAAGAACCCTCAAAAGAACCTAATGTTTAGTGAACTCTTGCTCTACCACGAGCAATGATCAACCAAACGATGGTTCCACCATAGTGCACACAAGAACTTAGTGTCTACACAGTTTTTCTCCTCTCTTAGAGTATTTCTTAATGCTTAATCTCAACTAAAGGGTTTACAAGTGTTTATATAGGGTGTATTTCGTACCTACTAACCCTATTCATTGTTGGAGTAAAAGTCCAATTGTTTTGAAAGCCAAAACTTTCTAAAACTCGAAATTCAAATAACAAACAAACTCCCTGTCTCATCTGGTGCTGCGACGCTCATCCCTGGGTGCCGCAGCCGTGGCCATGTTGCGTCCATCGCAGCGGTGCTGGGCACTACGATGCTTAACCCTGGTGACCCCCCGCGTGTTTTCTTTGCTTCCTTCTCATCTTCAGTCTCGTTTCGCTTCCTCCTTCGTGTCCCATGCATCATAGACTTCTCTATCTGTCTCTCACACATTCTAGCCTTCTCGTGACTCTCCACTTTGGTATTCCTCTCAATTTCTGTCCAACCAAGATTGTTGAATCACCAATTTTCCAACAAACCCTTCCTTGATTCAAAATCTTCTAAAGAAGAAGGCTTTGGGATCCGATCCACACCAATACTCCATTACCTAGAGTTGAGTCCAGTTAAGTTTTCATCAAAACTAAACTTTCCCCTGGCTAGTAACTTTGGTTTCCAAAGGCATTCGTGCACCTTGCATAAGGTATGGATGCATTGCACTCCTTTATGACCCTATCACCATAGTGAGCACATTTTAGATGTCGCCTAGTGGTCTTCATTATCCCAACACCTCACATTGGGCCACTCATAGCTATCCGAGTAAGCACATAGAGCCCCTTATTGTGCTTATCACCCTAAAACCGTATAGGTCATTTCTCTATCTGTAGTTTTTTTTCGCTCTAATCGAATACCATTCCTTATCGAGTTTGCTTAGGGATATCGAGTTCCTCTTTAATTTAGAAACATGCCTTACACTATATAAGTTCCTAGTTTCTTCACCTTGCATCCTCAGCCTTATGTCACCAACTCTTATGATCTCACAAATCATGTCATTCCCCATTAAAGCTTTACCTCTCTTGGCTTTGTAGTTGATAAACATCAAATCTAGTATCCATTTGTCAACGTACTTTTCCCTTGAGGCTACCAATGTGTCTACAACTTCGGTATCTTCCTCAGTACCGATTGCAGGCCACCCTCCTTGAATTTTTGATTTCGGACAATCCTTCACAAAGTGTCATTCCTTATTACAAAGGAAACACTTCTTGGATCTCCTCCTTGATTGGTTGCTCTTCTTTCCTTGTACAAGCAATGCTACTTCACTCTTGGACTCAGATCTCTTTGTCAATTCTTTTGAGTTCAATGATGCATTGCGTCATTCATCATTAAAGACTCCTTACTATACAGTAGCATATCCATAAAGCTTTCATAGCTATTTGGCAACGAACTTAATAGGATAATGGCCTTGTCTTCATCCTCAGTTTTGATGCCCAGTTGCTTAAGACTTATAATGATCTTGTTGAACTCGTCAATGTGAGTTTTCAATGAAGATCCCTCGTGCATTGTCAGTTGATGCAGTTTGCTTTTCACAAGAAGTCTATTTACAAGAGACTTCTTCATGTACAATGCCTCGAGTCTCTTTCATAGCCCCACAGCAGTTTCTTCATCACCAACTTCCCTTAATATTTCGTTGCTTAACACCAAGATTATGGTGCTATGAGCCTTTTTTTGAATTGTGTCACAATCTTTCTGTCCGAACTTTAAGGTTAACGTCTCATCGCTAGTTGAGGAGCTGGCTTCCTCCAAGGCTGAGTCTAGCTATTTCTTTACTAATAGAGCCCTAACCTTCTTCCTTTAAAGATTGAACTCATTCATCCCATTGAAATTCACTATTTCTTGCTTTATTGCAGCCTTAAATACCCCAAGTGCGTATTATCGAACTTTTAGCTCTGATACCAGTTTGTTGATGGAGGGAACACCATTTTCCCTCTTGAGATTAGGTTGAAGCGAAGAACCTCAAGTTCAACGTAGAACCCTAACCTCATTGCGCAGCGAAATAACTTGTTAATCAACCAAAATAGTAAGAATCCAAAGCAGAATATAAAAAAGCACAACAAAATCTTATGTGGTTCGACCAATTGCCTATGTAGTAACCACTTATCCAACACCGAAAAGAATAAATATTTATATATATGTATAATATTTATATTTTATTTATATGTGAATGATACTTAAAATATGTATTGTTTGTATAGATTAAGGACATACTATTAGTATTGAGTTTATTTGTAAGACTTTAGATTTATTTTAGGGACCAAGTTGTAATACTTTTAAAGTTTTGGGGGTTAATTTATAAATACTAAAAATTAGCTTCTTAGTATAAAAATACACATTTGAAACCCTAATTCACTCATTTTGGTCGAGCCACCTCTTTTAGAGTGAGAAAAGAGAGAAAGAGAGGGGAGAGAAAGAGAAGAGGAAGAAGAAAAAGAAGAAGAAATTGAAATTTTGAGTTTTAAAAGGTATATCATAACTATTTCTCAATTTATTAATGTTAATGAAGTTAATTTCTTTAAGTTTTGATTTCTAAAAATATGTACAATTGAGGACTAGATGTGGATTTTGTAAGAAATATTGAGAATTGATGATGGTTATGTAAATAACTTGATAAATTATGATGAATTGTAGAATTTCTACTTGATAGTCTCTTGATCCAAGAATTTTATAACTTGTTGTACTTCGATTCTGGTTTTGGGCTTTGAGAATATGAAACTAGACATGTCTAGAATCATTTGAGAACTTGAATCGATTGAAAATTTCATAAATTGAGTTTTTAGTGAATTTATCAAAATGACTCTAAAATTCTAAAAATTTCCTGTGTTAACAGTATAATATAGTGAAAAATAATTTTTAATTTGCTGAATGATCTTAAAAAATTATGAATTTCTGAAATATGATAAATTTATATGTATAATATGATATATTCAAAACTGAGAATTTAGATCAATGTGGCTAAATTATTATGATTTTCTAAAGCGTATCAGCTCATTGTAATATTTGAATTTAGAATTATAATATTTGAATTTAGAATTATAATATTTGACGTAATTGAAGTTAGAATTAGATTTAAAATTATAATATTTAACGTAATTAATAATAAAATTAAAATTAAAATTATAATATTTTATGTAATTGAAATTAAAATTAGATTTGAATAATAATATTTTGCGTAATTGAAATTAAATTAGAATTATAACATTTAACGTAATTCAAATCAAAATTAAATTTGAATTTATAAACATTTAATGTAATTAAACTTGAAAATTGATTTGAAGTTTAACGTAATTGAAATTGAAATTGAAATTATAACTTTTAATGTGATTGAAATTGAAATTAGAATTAGAATTAGAATTAGAATTAGAATTAAATTAGAATTCTTATACTTAACGTAATTAAAACTGAAACTGAAATTGAAATTATAATTATAACATTTAACGTAATTGAAATTAGAATTAGAATTATAACATTTGACATAATTAATTTTTAAATTAGATTTTAAATTATTACATTTCACATAACTAAATTAAAATTAGAATTATAATAATAACATTTAATATAATTGAATTGAAATTAGAACTATAACATTTAATGTAACTGAAATTGAAATTAAAATTATAACATTCAATGTACTTGAAATTGAAATTATACCATTCAATGTAATTAAAATTGAAATTAAATTTAAAATTATAATACTTAATATAATTAAAAATAGATTTAAAATTTATATAATTAAAATTAAAATTTTAATAATTAACATAATTAAATATAACACTAAAATTAAAATTAAAATTTAATTTAAAATTATAATATTTAATATAATTAAAATTTAAATTATAATTAAATTTTGTATGATTCACGAAAATAGGTGGAGTCACATCCAATTGGGGAATTGATTGGTAGGTGATAATCAAAATAATTGGAAACACAAGGATGTCTTATCTTACTTTTTGAAGGATTATTCCGAATGTCTTCTCAATTATTTCTTTTTACTTTTTTTGGTTATTAAAAAATCAAAAGACTAGCCTTGCCTCTACGATCAATTCAAGTATTTTCTTTACATTTGATTTTTAATATTCTCTCGCCAAAATAAAAGTTACCTTTTATGTTTTGTCCTTTTGGTTTTATTGGTTTTAAAAAAAGCAGTCGAATTTAAATAATTAAACTGGTTGAAGGACATTTTTTTTTACAAATTTAATTTAATTTTATAAATTTTAAAAAAGATTTTATTATTTTTAATATTAGAGAATAAAATCGTTGTTTAATATAAAACTTCAAAATAATTGATAAAATTAAAGAGAGATAAAATTAAAGAAGAGTTTGATGTAAAATAAAGAGAAATAAAATTATTAATATATAGTGTTATGTAATTGTATATTTATTTATATAGATTAAATTAAAATATATATTTTTTTATGTAAGAAAAAAATTACAAGTACAAATTAATTTGTATTAAAAAAAGATGTAATTTATGTAAGAAAATAATTACAAATATAAAATTTCTTTTATATTAAGAAAAAAAATTATATAAATGATACTATTTATAAGTATAAAATTATTTTTTTATTAAAATATGATAATAAAATTTGAAAATATAAAAATAAGAATCTCTTGTAAATTATTATTTTTATAAAAAAAAAGTATAAAAAGCATGTCTTTAATATTAATAAGAATCACATTTTTTAAATTAAAAATCTAATCATTTAATATAAAATTTTTTTAAAAAAATTAAAAAATGGCCAACATAAATATTTTAATAATAAAAAATATATAAACAATATAAATTAAAGGATAATTGTTGGGGTTGGGGGCTACTACTGTTTCACAGATGGAACCTGTGAAAGATTTTTAAATTAAAAATTCATTTAAATTTAGAAAAGCTTCTTATAAATTTAAAAAAAAAAACTTGCTACTGTGGTATACGAAGATGATTCAATGATATATTTTAGGGAATCTTTGTTAATATTTAATTGTGGGTGATACGACTACTATACATTCGGCTGAAAATTCAACATATCAAAAGTCCCCTTCGTTGTTTGCTGTACCGCAGGCTCAGCCTTTAATTGTTTGCTGCTTCAGTTTTTTGTGTTTACATTTGACTGACTTACTATTCACACATCCTACAAATAAAATGTTTTATATTTGTTTACGAGGATAGAAATAGATGTGTCATTTGCAAATTATTTTTACCGGCAGCCATCTTTCTCGTTTATCAAAATACTTCAGACGTTGTTTATCAAAATACTTCAAAATAACTTCCAGTTACCCGTCCAATTCTCCAACTCTTTGCATTCAAACACTTCGCTTTTATTTCTTGTGCTTCCTAGTTGTTTTCTCCTTCCTTTGCCACTGTTCCTGAATTTTTTTAATTTGCCAGTCATTTTATCAGCTCATTTCATTTTTTTCTTGATCAGAAAACCTTTTCCTTGTTTTCAACTTTCGTTGCTTCCTTTTGTTAATTGGTCTCGCTCCCTAATTAGTTCAGTATTGTCTCTGTTTTAAATTCCTTTGTCATTTAGTTTCCTTTTTGTTCCCTTTTACACCAAAAAAAAAAAAAATTAAAAAGCAAAAAAGATTGAAGATGGCAGATATCATTTCCATTGTGGTTTCGAAAATTGTAGATTGGTTGGCTTCCTGTGCAAAACAGCAAGTAAGTTATCTGTCTGACTACAATACCAATTTTGGGAAACTCATGACGGAAGTCAAAAAGCTGAAGGATGAAAGATCGAGTATTCAGCGAAAAGTTGATGAAGCTCTAAATAATAGGGAAACGATTAATGACAATGTTAAAAGTTGGCTGGAAAGGGCAAGAGAGATCATTGATGAGGCAGACAAACTTATAAGAGATGAAGAGACAGCGAATAAAAGATGTTGTTATGGGTGTTGTCCAAATTTGATGATTCGCTATCAGCTTAGCGAGAAAGCGGCCACATTTGTGATAGATATTGTTGCACTCTGGCAAGAAGCTTCGAGATTTCAAAACAATGTTTCCCACCCAACCATTCCAGAGGATATACGAATTACATCTACGAAAGACTACGAGGCCTTTGAATCGAGAATGTCCATCATGGAGGAGATAATTGGGGCTTTAATTAATCCTGACTTCAACATGGTTGGGGTTTACGGTATGGGTGGCATCGGCAAGACCACGCTAGTGAAGGAAGTTGCAAGACAAGCCGAGAGAGACAACCTCTTTGATCGGATAGTTTTTGCCGAGGTATCCCAGAGACCGGACATAAAAAAGATTCAAGGAGAAATCGCAGATAAATTAGGTCTAAAATTTGATGAAGAGAGTGAAACTGGAAGGGCAGACAGTCTATGTGATCGATTGAAGAAAGAGAAGAAGATCCTTGTAATTTTGGATGATATATGGGCAAGGCTTGAATTGGGTAAAGTAGGAATTCCTCTGGGAGATTATCACAGGGGATGCAAAGTATTGTTGACAGCAAGAAGTGAAAAAGTGTTGTTAAGCGAGATGGATTCTCAACAAAATTTCCCAGTTAAAGAGTTAGAGAAAATAGAAGCTTGGAGTCTTTTTAAGAAGAAAGCTGGTGATTATATAGAAGATCTTGAATACAGGTCTGTGGCAACAGAGGTAGCAGAGGAATGTGCAGGTTTGCCCGTTGCCATTATAACGGTAGCAAGCGCATTAAGGGGAAAGAAACCAGACTATTATTGGAAGGATGTTTTAGAGAAACTAAGGACACCTTCCTCGACGGACTTGAAGAACATACAGAAAGAGGCATATGAAGCTATAAAGTTAAGTTACGAAAAATTAGAAAATGAGGAACTTAAGAAAATCTTTTTGCTAATAGCATATACCTACGTTACGTCCTTTGATGAGTTGTTAATGTATGGTATGGGTTTGGATTTATTTCAAGGCGTCAAAAGGATGGAACAAGCACACGATCGAGTACGTACATTGGTGGATGAATTAAAAGCTTCTTGTATGTTGCTTGAAGGTAAATGGGATGAAGACTTTTCAATACATGATGTTGTTCGAGATGTTGCTATATTAATAGTATCTGAAGAACATAAAGTATTTACAGCAAGAAACGAGCTAGTGGATTCCCGGAAATGGCAAGATAAAGATTACACTTCAATCGTCTTACATGATGTCAAGATGATCAGGGAGCTTCTAGGAGTATTGGATTGTCCTCAAGTGAAACTTTTCTCTGTGCAGGCTAAGGATTCATCTTTTAAAATTCCAAAAAATTGTTTTGCAGGAATGATAGACCTCAAAGTTTTGCACTTCACCCTTATGCGTTCGTCATTACTGCCTTCATCACTTCATCTGCCAACAAAACTTCAAACACTCTATTTGCACGGATGCAAACTGAAAGAAATGGCTGCTATAGGAGACCTGAAGAAACTGGAAATTCTTTGCTTTCGAGAATGTCATATTAAGCAGTTGCCTGTAGAGGTTGGTCAATTGACTCAGTTAAAATCACTTTACTTGAGATCTTGTTATGATCTAGAAGTTATTCCACCAAATGTTATATCAAGTTTATCTCTTCTAGAGGAACTCTGTATCGGCGGTAGCTTTATTGAATGGGAGGTGGACGGGCTTATCAACACAGAGAGAAGAAATGTTAGCCTCGGCGAATTGAAGTATTTGCCTAACCTGACTTGTTTAGAAATACAAATCAAAGATGAAAATTCTCTACCAAGAGACTTGTTCTTCAAAAAGCTGGTAAGGTGCAAAATATCAGTAGGAAATAAGTGGCCTCGGAATGATAAATCTCCCGAGTTTTTCAAAAAATCAAATATCATAAAGGTAGAAAGGTGTAATAAGTTGAAAACGATCTTTCCATTCTTCATTGCTCGAGGCCTTTCAAAACTTGAAGTGAGCAACTGCCCGAATATGGAAGTGATTTTTGATATGGGAGGAGAAGAGGAATCGAACAATAACACTAAAGTGACTGATAATATTGAATTCAGTCAGTTGCGCTCACTTAAACTCAATTCTCTTCCGCAACTCACAAGCTTCTGCTCTAAACTGAAGTCATATCAGACATGGGAGGACTTGACAGCTGCAACGCCGTCCAGTGAAATCATTTTGGAAGAAGATATCAATGTTTCCAATAAGAAGGTCTGTTAACAATAACCCAATAATCTTATTCTCGATGATTTTTGCTTTCCTTTTTGACTTTTGTAAACATTTTGTTGACAGATTATTTACAATAATAATAATAATAATATAGGTACAGTACATTAGCACAGAAAGAAAAGTGACTTCATACTGAAGTAATTAACATATTGATATTAAATAGATCAAGATTAAATGTGATCCTACTACATGAAGTAAATATTTTGAATAACAGATAGATTCATTTTTCTTTTTTAACAGCCAAATCCCATAAACTATTTACTATCTTTTATTTTTGTGAATTTGTTTTATTATGTGCCTTCAGAACAAAACTTAACAAGACCCTTGAATTTTTTTTATTAATTACAGGTACATTTTGGATTGCATGCCTTTGTATTTTCATCATTGAAGCAATTGGAGATAATAAGATGTTCTAAATTGATAAGGTCGGACTTGAAATTTGTCAATGAAAAGGTACACAAAAGACTTTTATTTGGTCAATTTCATCTTTCCGAGCATATTTTTTTCTGTCTTCTATTCAGTTAACTTCATTTACATTTGAATGATAAAAATAATAAAAATAATAAAAATTAATATTTTCTTGGAATATGTATAAAACATTTTCGAGGTCAGAGTTATTTGTAGCTCATTGGATTTTTTTCCACCCTAATGGGAGAAATTAGTTATTTAAGCTTGAAATAGAATCATTATGATACTGTTCTAATTTATTGATTTGATAAAGAATTTTTATACCAACCTTAGCTAATTTTATGTACGATAAGGCTAACTAAAATTGTTAAGAGTAATTCAAGTATATGCTATATGAAGCCTATCATTCTCTCTTCTCGTTAAACACTATGATTAACTGGTTTTGGATGAAAAATATTGTACTACATTTTTCTAAGGTGTACTAATTTTTCCTTTCAATTCAAAGATTCTAATTATAATATTTCGGGCTTTAGTTGGTCCACGCCTCACTATCATTTCATCATTGGAATTTCTATTTTGTTAAATTTACTATGTGAAGCTGTAAGAAATAACCTCAACTATTTTAATAATAATATTATTTTTCTGATTGGTCATCAGGTATTTCCTAGTTTAGAAATATTGACAGTAGATGAAAATGGTCTATCAACAATGGTGCAGTTTTCAAAAGACCTCCTTTGTAATATTAAACGTCTTGAGGTCGAGTTGGATGAGTTGTCTCTCATCTCATCACTTGATTTCCTGATCCATATATTTCACAAAAAGAAAGTACTCCAAATATATGGAAGTGATCTTCAATCACCATGTGAAGATTATAGAAGTGAAATGTCGGTAGTGATAAGCGAAGTTGAAAAGTCTTCAAAGTTGAAGCACATTTTGCAACAAGAGTTCAACATGGACAATTGGGTTAATCTGGAAGTATGCTGGTGTGACAGTTTGATTAATCTAGTGCCATCCTCGACATCTTTCCAAAATCTAACAACTTTGACGGTATGCGGTTGCGATGGATTGAAAAACATAGTGACATCCTCGACAGCAAAGAGTTTGGTGCGGCTAAGAAATATGTCAATAGAAGGATGCGACATGATAACAAAAATAGTGGCAGATGATGAGGAAGAAGCAACAAAAGATGATATTGTTTTTAGTGATTTGAAGAAGTTGATGATTACTTCTTCACACAATCTCACAAGTTTTTACTCTGGCAATTACACTTTAAAGTTTTCATCTTTGGACTTAGTAATTGTGGATCGCCTCCCCAACATGAAAATTTTCTGCGAAGGAGAATTAAGCACACCCAAATTGCACAAAGTAAAGAAACACCAAGCTGACAATAAAGAGTGGTGGAAGGGTGACCTCAATACAACCATTAAACTCTTGTATGAAGGAATGGTACGCACCACTTTACTTAGTAGATTTAAGAGAGAGATGTTGACTTCTACCAAAAATATAATTGATTCAATTTAAGATATATGAAACAATTTTGACATAAAGTAGATCAAAGTATACACATATTTAAGCCCCACTTGGTGATTGAACTGACTGGCATAATTACTCTATATGCTGCTGTTCTTGTTTTGTTTTTGGTTTTTTATTTTATTTTTTGTTAAATAAAATTTTGCCATCAATTTTCTAATCATTTACACTGTTAGCTAGACTTTTTATTGTTAGATCAGGCTGAGTGTATATGTATATTCTGAAGTTAAAAATGGTAAATGTCAATGATAATGTGATCTTAATATTTGAAGTAAATATTTTAGTTAATAAATTATTCAAATTTTCATATAGTAAAATCCCATTAACTATTTCTTATTTATGGAGTGTCTTGGATTGAATGAGTGATTTGGGGTTCAAAACTTGTCCACATAAGGGGGGAGGGGATTGTTTATATTTAATGTAAATTAAAAAAAAAAGTGAGTACTGTTATTTATTTTTAGTGTACGATTTTCCTGCCTAATTAGTGCATTTATCAGGCGAATTTCAACACAGGGTTGATTCTAGCTACTTGTTATTTTTTTTCTTTTTTCAATTGAGAAAGAAATAGTTCCTCCTTAAAACTTTAGAAGCTATATGGAAAAATCAAAAGCTTGCAGTCGTTATGGCAAGTGATTTCTTTTATTAAATCATAAGGAAGCTGGAGGAATATTTTAACAAGAACTTAATTTGACAGCACGTTATGGAACCGAACTCGGAGAATTTGAAATTGGACAGGATAAAAGTTGAAAGGATTTGGGAAGACCAAGCTGAAGCGGAGTCTTACGGCGTTCAAAATTTAAAACGATTGATGATAAATGACGGTTGTAATTTAAGATGTATATTTACATCTTCTATGGTTAAGAGACTTGTTCAACTCGAACATCTTGAAATATGTGACTGCCCTCTCTTAGAACATATAGTCATTGATGACAACCTTGAAGTATTAAGAGAAGAAGGAAGGAAAGATGCAGTATCCTTCCCATCCTTGAAGCAATTGGAGATAACCGGATGTCCTGAATTCAACTTCACATTTGTCAATGAGAAGGTACATGAAAGGCTTTCATTTATTCAGTTTCAACTTTCCGAGCTTCTTTTCATTTATTTTATTTAAACTTAGATTTAAGAATATTTAGTTTTAGAGTTGGTAAATATTATCACTTAATAATAGCCCATGATGAGTGCTAGTTGGTTGGTTTGAAACTCATATTGAATTGTTTGTAATATATATATATTATATATATATATATATTTACACATATTTAGAAAAGTCAAGATTTTAATTTAAAATATTTTTAGATATCGTGGTCTGAGGCATGGCCATCGTTCCATCATTGGAATTTATTGTATCTTCTAAAATTTACTATGTGAACTATTGATGTGTTAGAAATTTGAAAAATGCAAAAACAAACGATACAGATTAAACTGCCTTTCCCAAGATATATCTTGACAAGTTTTGAGAAGACATTTGATATTTGTGGAAAGCAATAATTGTTAAAATGAAAGAGGAGAGAGGTTATAAACATTGATTCATACATATTGATATTCTGAGTGTTCCAGATAATCTTAACATCTTTTATATTTTCAAAATTAATGTCGAATGGACTGAACATCAACTCTATGCTTTCATTTTTATTCTTTTTTTCTTTGATTGGTCATTCAGGTATTCCCCAATTTGGAAAGATTGAAAATAGATGGTAATGGTATAGCAACAGTGCTGCAATTTGCAAAAGACTTCATTCGCAAGCTGAAAGGTCTTAGTGTTGAGTTTGGCGAGTCAAATGCTACTTTATCACTTGATTTTCTAATCCCGAGATTTCACTACAAGAAAATACTCAAAATATCTGGAGGTTGTTCTCAATGGTTAGGTGAAGAGTATGGAACTGAGATGGTGATGATGATAACCTATGTAGACAGGTCTTGTGAACTGAAGCACATTTTGCAACAAGAGTCCAACATGGATAATTGGGTTGATGTGGACATTCGTTGGTGTAAGCATTTGATCAATCTAGTTCCATCCTCGACATCTTTTCAAAATCTAACAACGTTAAAAGTAATGGGTTGCCAAAGATTGACAAATATAATAACATCCTCAACGGCAAAGAGTCTGACGCAACTAAGAGAAATGCATATAGATCAATGTGAAATGATAACAGAGATAGTGGCAAATGATAAGGGAGATGTAGCAATAGATGAAATTGTTTTAAGGGAATTGAAGGAGTTAGTGATTACTAGTTTAGACAATCTCACAAGCTTCTATTCTGGAAATTGCACTTTGAAATTCCCATCTTTGGAATTAGTAACCGTGGATGACTGCCCCATGATGGAGATTTTCTACAGTGGAGAAATAAGTACTCCCAAATTATGCAAAGTTAAGAAATACTACTCTCGAGGCAAACGATGGTGGAAGGGTGATCTTAATTCAACCATTCAATGCCTACAAGAAACGGTACACTTTCATTTACTTATTAATTTTGAAAAAGAGATATTGAACTCTATCAAAAACAATTTATTAAAAAAAAGATACGAAATACAAAAAATATATCAATTGATTGGACCACTTTTAAAACCTTCCTCACTTTATGTGGCATGAGATAAATAAATTTCTATTTTGATTCTTGTACTACATCAATATTTTTTTGGTATCAGATTTCTACCAAATGGATATTAAATCTGAATACTATGCTAATTTTTAACTTAATATGCACTATTGTGAATTAAAAAACAATATAGGAAGAGAATGTAGTAGACACCGAAGATGAGGAAGAGACAAAGGATGATGAACAAGAGGTTGAGAATGAACAAGGGTCAGAGGATGATGAACAAGATGTTCTACCATGACTGAGGTGAACGATGCAGAAGATCTAGAAGACATTGATAAGGTATATTTGTGAAGTTTTGATGTTTTTTGTTGATTAATTATTATGTTGATATTTCTGCTAGATTTGATTAGTTCATTTGTTAACAAATCCACCATCATCCTCAAAATCTTTTAAAAAATCTAGCTATACTTTAGTAACGAGGTGATGGACGGGGTCTCAAGAACATGTAAGTAAGACAAATGATGGACAAAAGAGAAGATAGAAAGTCAACGGGTGTGAAACTTCATAAACAAACAAAAGATGAGAGAGAATGGAAATGAAAGAATAAAAAATATTAAAAACAAATGTAACCACTATATTTAAATAACAAACAAAAGCATTATAAACATAAACTTTCTCATAAGTATTTAATCAAACAACACACTGCTAAGTACTTTTTTCTCATAAGCATTTAATCAAACACCTTATACACGCAGCAAAATACTGAAAAGAACTTTTGAGAGTATAAAAAACAACCCTTAAACATATCTTGCCTTGTTTCTATTGTCTGAGGAGAATGCTGATTATTCTCCTGTTCAAGACAAACCATATATAGAATAAGCCGTTCATCTCTTGTCTTTGAAGACAAATAAGCATTCACTTTATCTCCTCAATTTTCCTCAACGGAAATTAAATTTTAAAAATTTGAACCTCGAGGGAACTAACAAAAATTAAGGGAAAAATAACAAAAATTGAGATCATAATATGCATTCACTTTTCCAACTCAATTTTCCTATAACAAAATACTATTTTTTTTAAAAAAAAAAAAAAAATGAACCTCTAAGGAACACAGGGACGTCTTCGTCGATCGGAAAAGGGAGAGCTTGCTACTGGACGACGTCGTTCAGCTACTTCTTGGTAGCTTTGAACGGGTTCTCCAAGGCTTTGTTAAATTTGGGGCTGTCCTTAGAAATTTTCTTCTGTGATTTCTTAGAAGATGCTGCCATTACATGTTTATTCGTACAAATAGAGTCGACGTTCTCCTTAGCTTCGACGTCTTTGGTTTCATTCTCGGCATCCTTAGGCTTGTTGTTCTTCTTCTACTTGTGTCTGCGACGGCGTTGTTCATGTTATTGAACTACGAATTATGGTTGATTGTAAGAGAAGAGAGAGAGAAAGACGATGAATTTGATAAATCTTGATTTGGAATGATTAATATTTAAGCCATAAAAAAAAAGTGTTTAACATTTGAAGATTACTCACTTAAATAAATATAAATTAAACTCTTCTTTAACTTTTCGCACACTATTTAATTTTAAATTAAAAATTTTATCAGTTAATTAATTAGCCTACAGGCATATTTACAATCATTGTTAAATAAAGATGTACTGAAGGTTTTAAAATTGTATACGTTGTGTTTCGATCAAAACCATGTTATTTTAGAAGGTGAAGACATCTTTAAGTTTTTAAAATGTGATCTTATCAAAATAGTTGTAGTATGTTTTGAGTAAAAAGGACGTTGTCTTAAGGAGTCTACATTTTAAATAATTTTATTTATATATATATTTAAAAAAAAACTTAACGTATTTTGTACAAATACCTTATATTGTAGTCATTTATCAACGAGATTCTTGTAAGTCTTTTTTATTTTTAATGATGAATAAATGTAATATTATTGATTAAAATTATTAATATTACATTTTAAAATTGCTGATATAAAATAAAATAGATTATCAAAATATTTTACAAGATAATTTTATTGAGGTATATTTGAACCTAAGTGTTTACGAAAAAAAGATACAACTAACCCTATTACGATGGACTATCTCTATAATCGAGATTATAAGGAATTCTATTCTCGAGCAAGATTGAAAAAATAACCCTTATACAAAAAGGACAAAAGTTATCCTCACTCAAAGATAAATAAATTGTACTTTTATATTATTGTTAACATTATCCCCTAATTACATTAATTAGTCATTTTAAACTTCAATCAACCATCACAAGAAAGTTAACATAGAACAACCTAACAACAATAAAAAATAAAGCAAATCAAGATCAAGTTGTGGCAGCAGAGATATTCAACTTTAGTTGAGGGGCGTTAATGTTTCTGGAAATTACTTATTACCAAATCTAAGCTAAGCACAACTACTTGTGTGCTATGCCTACTCAAGAAGCAGAGGCTATGAGCCCGATAATGGTTTGCATCAGCAATAGAATCCATAATCTTGTTAGAGGAGGAATGGGCGGCATCGATCGATGGACCTTGCTAGAATCTGACATAGTTTTATTGATGACTAACATAATCAAGGAGGAGTTGATTATTGCATTACGGAGGTTAGCAGACTTAGTGAAGCCTCATCTGATTGCTTGCTCGAAAGGAGAACTGATGGCGGGATTTAGAGGAGAGCGACTGTTGGCGGGGTACAACAGCAGATGACTGTATTCATTGGGTCCAATGATCTTTATAAGGGCCAGTTGATGGGTGGCATGAAATTGATAAGACTCATTGAAAAAATCATTACAAAAGAAAAAGTAAATAGAAATAAGAGAGGAAACAAAGGAAAAAAACATCAAAGAGAGAGAATGTAGAGCAGAGAGACAAAAAAAGTAGAGGAAGAAGAAAAAGAATAAAATAGGGTAAGCAAGATATTCATCAGAAAGGAGGTCAAAGTCCCCTCGTCATTGAGAGAGTTAGGATGACTAAGACTTCTTTTTGTTCTTACAAAGAGGGGAGAGCGTTTTAACTTCAATTCTTGTAAGTCTTTTACAACTTCCAAAATTGGTTTGATTATTCTAGATATATTACATTGCATAAACTCCTTTGACTTTGATAAGTTTTGTTTACATTTTGAGAGTCAATTAATTAAATAAGATAGCTCATGGATTAGCTAAAATGGCTTAAAGCTCTCATTCAGATGTCACTTGGAGTCATGTTATTCCAAGAGATCTGATTCCTATGGTATTAGAGGATTATCCTTTACCATTTCGGTTTCTCTCATGTATTTATTTTTTAATAATGATAATAATAAGAAAAGAAAGTGAATTGAGACCAATACAATTGGACAATGCTGCGTCTTACTCACTTCTCATCAGCAAAAATAACATCATAAAGTGTTTAAATTATACCAATAATGAACCCTACCCTCATTAAACAATTCACATTTTCTTTAAAAAATATATAAATATTATATTATATTATAAATCAATAAGCACTTGAGCGTTTATCCAACAATAAATCTTGTACATTTTTTTTCTTAACTTATAATAAATATTCAAATTCTAGTGAATACTAGGATAGTGTAATTATGTCTTTAAATTTTTTAAAATTTGTGATTTTTTTTCTATTTATCTTATTTCTCTTTAAAATGTTAGAGTCTAGTTTTTGAGATAAATTTTTAAAAATTTAATCGATTTTTGTATATTTATTTCTAAATAATTTTTATTATTATATTTTATTGAAAAAATAATTATATTCATTTTGCATTATTTTAACTAGTACAAATTATCCTATTACTTTGTGGAGGAAAAACAATGCCTAGTAATTTCTGAAAAATTCCCTATTCTAAACCTTAAAAAAGATAGGTCAAAAATGAAAAACTTGCCGTTGGCATTGAAGGTAATTAAAGCAAATACTCAGGGAAAAGTTGCTCTCAAGTTTCTATAGCAAACCCAAACAAGTAGCTTTCCCAAATAAGTGTCCTAAATGTAGTGCTAGCAATTGGGTAGGGTTGAGTGAGTTTCACCTAATTTAAACTCATACTTAAATGGGTTGGGTTACTTTCAACCTACCCCATTACTTAAATCTTCAAAATGAGTTTGGGCAAGATTACACCCAATCAAATTGGGTATAATTTATGAGATCCATTATCAAATTTTTATTTTTGAACTTTATTATTGAATTTATTTAAAATAAATTGAATTAATTTTCAAAGAATACTTTTTAAAAATAAATTATCTAAATTATTAAATATAATTATATTATAATTAAACCTAATATTAATAAATTATTTTTAAGATATATAAGTCACTTAAACAAACACAACTTAATATCATTAATTATTGTACTAAAAAAGAGAAGAAAAAAAACATATATAAAAACCATTAATCATAACAATGTAAATATATTAAACTATATATAGTTGTCAAATGTGTCAAATTACATCAAATAAAAAATATAATATATAAAACAATATTTCTCTTCAAGTTTCTCCACAACCCTACATCATACAAAATCAAAAAATTATATTCAGTAATATTAAATATGTATCAATATAAGAAATTAATAATATTTATAAAAACATTCACCTCATGTTCTTCATCTTTCTTACAATCTTCTTTCTCATCATCAACTAATGTGTCTATTCCCATCTTAAAACAAGTAGTTAATTTAAAGTATAAAAAAATAAAATAAACAACATGGTAATTATAATAAAATAATAATAATAAAGTAAATAATATATCATTTAAAAAATTTATACCTCTTAATTTATCACGTAGCCAACTTTGACAGCACATCAGAACCTCAATTGTGTTTAGATGAAGGCTATTACGATGTGAAGTAAGAATTTTACCACTTACACTAAACGCTGATTCAGAAGCGATTATAGTAATTGAAATTGCCAAGATATCTCTAGCCATACGGGCCAATATAGAATACTTGCTTGCATTTACTTTTCACCAACCCAATACATCAAAGCCCTTCTCAAATGTTAATACATTTTCATTTAAATAGATCTCTAACTCTGTCTTGCCATTCATAGTATTTTCTACCCTCACAAAGTCTTTATAACCAAAAATCGTTGGGCTTTTTCTTACGAGGAGGCCCCATTTCCATAGAAACAAGAAGAAGTTGAAGATGAGCTACTTTGAGGATAAGAACTATCATTTAAAAAACATTTCAACTAGTACTCCTTTACCAAGTTTTCATAAAGGATACGTATTTGATCAACATAATAAGGAGAGTCAACATTATAAAGCATAGCAAAATAGTATTCAACCAACCTCATTTTGTACCTTGGGTCTAATATGGAAGTCACACCTAACAAACCATGAATGTCCTTCCAATATTTTTTAAATTTTTTTTATCACGCTTAAAATCATATTTCTAATCTCCTCATAATTCGATGAAGACCAATTATTCAAGGATAATCTAATCTCACCAACATGATTAGAAAAAAGTGTTTGATGTGGGATATGTTGTACTAAAAAAAAAACAAGTGAGATCATAAAATGATTTTAAATTATCTTCCAATTCACTAATCAAGTTCCACTCTTACTCACAAGGCATAGTAGTGTATTGTGCATCAATTTGATGTAATCGAATGAAAGCATTCTTAAAGTACAACGCAAATGAAAGCATGAGATAACAAAGATTCCATCTAGTAGGACAAAAAAGTACTAATTTCCTACCACTTGTTATACCAGCCTAAATAGCATTATCCTAAAAAAATTTCCTTCTTTTAGGTGATGTATTCTAGAAAATAACACTTTCACGAATTTCGCCTACTATATCACCAACAATGTCTAATCCTTCTTTTACAATCAAATTTAGGATATGGGCACAACAACGAATATGAAATAAATTCCCACTCATGAGCAAGTTAGACTTTTCAATCTTCGTTAACAAATAACTAATCATACGATCATTTGTAGAACAATTATCAATAGTGACTGAAGATACCTTGCGCTCAATATTAAATTCCACTAAACCAGCCATCAATAAGTCAGCAAGTGTTCTACCGATATATAGATGTTGCACACGTATGAACCTATAATAATAATTAAATAAAAAGAATAAGATATTATTATAATTAACATTAACAACAACAATATTTTGTTATATTGTAAATAAAACTTAAGAAGTCACGTCGGAACTTGACTTCGTAAAGCCCAAGTGTTATCAATAAAGTGTGCAGTAACTACTACATACCCTTGGTTTTGTATATCTGCAGTCCACTTATCCATTGTAATTGCAACCTTACTTTGAAGACTCTCCAACAAACTCATATTCTTCACCTTTTCAAACTCATACAAATTAATAATTTCTTTTTTTTATTGTATTACAAGTTACGTTCTTCCAAAGTGGATTAAGGAATACTAATATCTCTCTTAACCCTTCATATTCCACTATACTCAATGGGTACTCATGTTTGATAATTGCACGTGTTATTGTTCTCCTTGTAACTTCTTGATCAAAACTTTAAGTCTCTACTCTTGTATTTCCCTCATCATCTTATACAGTTTTCAATGTACTTTTACACTTCATCATTTCATTTTGCTTCTTTATATTACATTTGTTCATATGAATCAACAAATTATGAGTTCCATCACTACTTATTCCCACATACTTTTTGTTAAAATATTTACATATAGGTTTTTGCTCCCCATTGACTTTTTTCTTATAAAAATGTTGCTACACAACCGATCACAACCTTGTCATTTTTTCTTACCACTATCAATTTGGACAGATTGTTAAGTTAAAATTTTATCACCACTTTAAACATCATCATCCACTTCATATCGCATAGGATTTGACATATTTAACTTATAAAATGAATAACAGATAAATCTATATGAATACAAATATACAATATAATAGTAATGAATACATTTTAATAAAAGTTGTCTCCTTAAACTTTGTTCTAGGATCTTATATTCATCACCCCGGGGCTCTTGATTACAGTCTACTCATATGGTGGTGATGGATGACATTGAAGCTTTATGGCAGTCCTCCGTCATTCCAAGGATGTATTGGCTGTTGACGAGGGATTGGTGCGCCAAAACCAATGTGATGCAAAATTTGGTGTCTTTGTCAAAATATTAACAAGGAAACACTTTTAGCGAGACGCCTTCTAGAATAATGACCATTTAAAATAATAATATTTTTTGTGAAACATTTTTTAATTTTTAATATATACAGATTAGAATTTAAATGATATAAATTACGTATACATTGGTACGTACTTCAGAATACTAAATAATAACAAGCTTATATTTCTTTTTTCAACATCAAAAGAAAATAAATTTATAAACAAAAAAAATTTATAAATTTAGTGTTTTTTTTTCAAAATCTATTATGATATGATACTTTGCAATCTGTTAAAATACTTTGATAGAAAATTTTAAAAAAACAATTATGTCCATAATATAATTTCTTTGTTTCTGCAACTAATTTTAAAATTTTATGTTGTACAAAAATATTATGACATCTAATTTAAAATTATATAAAATAGTAGAAAATAAACATAAGTATAATTACTAAAAATATTCAATAAAAAATGTATTGTTATGCGTATAATTTCAAATATCATATTAAACCTAAAATATTTTATAATTATGGATATTTGAAAATTTTAGATTTATTCTGAATATGTTATATTCTCATGAGTAGCAAGACTTAGGTAATTGAATTTAATCAATCGTCTAAGTTTTTATGGTTTATATTAAACGTTACAAGACATGTCCCAAAAGTTTGGCTTAATGGTACAATTGACACTTGCGCTATTTTGATTTTTGTCATTTTAGTCAGAGTTACTTCTGTTTAATTGAGACAAAGTTATGTGATTAATGGGCAAAAGTTAATATTATAGAATCTAATTTAAGAGTTTGAGTGAATTATATTTTTAATTTAATTTTTTAATTAAATTTTAATTATAACACACATAATAATAATAGAGAATTAATTTTACAGATTAGTGTATTAATAATTACGTTTTATCTTAATTTTAATTTGGGTTTTAGAAAATAATTTAATTTTTATAGTGTTGACTCTATGATTACTCCCATATAAATTAGTCTTTTTATACTTTACAAGAGTATACATTTGTTTTAGACTCATTTAGAATAAATATCCTTTTCATGTGACAAAAATTTAGCCCTTTTACCATAATAATAAGCAATTTATTAGCAAGTAATTTCTCTACTGAATTACAATTTTCTCGGGGAGTTTCTGGTTTAATTTCTCGTGGATCCTTTCTTGTGATTGCTCTAAGATTCTGCAAACTTTAGACGTTTTGTGAGGGACAAAGAAACAGTCAAGAATTCAAAGGGAGATGTTTGCATCATTGTAACTTTATTCAATAATAGATGACAAAATAATAATTATAACAAATAAAAGCAAGTGTAAAATTTTTACCATACTTGGGTGGCAGCGTTTGTTTTGTTTTTTTTTTCCCACTGAAATATAAATAAGTATCAATTTGGAAAAAGCCTGAATATATCTGAATTTAGATGTGTGAATAACACGTTTGTTTTATTTTTTTTCACCTCTGAAAATAAATATTTGAAACTAATATTTTGACTTGTATAACGCTTCAAGTATAATATTTTTACAATTGAAAGATAAAGGTTAATATTATAAAGATAATTTTGAGAAAAAAAATCATGAAGTCATTTATGTGAAAATTTTAATTTTTAAGTTAATAGAGAATAAAACTTTTTTGTTCTATTTAATTAGTGCTAAATTTGTACCAGAAAAAATAAATATGTTTCCCTTGAAAATTTTAGGTCTAAAGCCTCTAAATTCAATTAACATTGGCCTTCGAAAGTCAAGTTAGACGCTTTCTTTAAAATAGAGAACTCATTCTAATTTGAGCATCGAAACGTTTTCGCCGGAACCCACCCTAGTGAAATTATCATTGAGCTTGTACTCGTGTTTTTTGTAGGCTTTTCACATCTCGTGGTGAACAAGAAGCCCAAGCCCGTGCTCATAGCTCCCATCGGGACTAGGTCTAAGTTTTATTCCCCTTCACAAATAAATCTAAGGCTCATTGGCTTGGAGAACTATTTCTTCAGGTCAATAGTTTTTGGCGCCGTCTGTGGGAATCAAACAAAAAGTTTTATCCAGAAAGGCAACAACCGACTATGGCTGAACGGTCATCCGTTAGTAGGATTCACGTTGCTAGAGAGCGAAGCTCAAATTCAAACTGATCCCTCTCTCAAATAGACGGCTCTCTACCTCTTGAAATACGAGCAGAACTGAGAACCCCGAGGAAAAAGAGAGAAGAATTGAGACACCTCATGACTGAGCTGATTAAGTGTAAGAAACTAAGAGCAGGAAACCATGGGAGGGAGTCTCGGGAGGAGATTCAAGAACAGACAGAGCAAAGGGACGGACCAGAGACTCTGCACAATTTGACCAGGACAAACAGGTCAAGCTAAGCGATCAATAAGAGAGGAGAAGCAGAGCCTAGAGATTTTGAGCCGCCAGCGGAAAGAAGGCTATCTGCAGAACTGCGACAACATCGATGGGGTGAATCAAGCCTTGAAAGTAAGGTTCGCAGTTTGGAAGAAAGTTAGAAAGCCTTTTCGTAGAAAAAAATGAGAAGAACTAGCCTCTCGTAAAGAAGAAGGAAAGGGAAAGAATGTCACCACTGACGGACGAGGTGAGAGATATGGAGCTTCCAAGTGGTGGTGATCGACCCTAACCATTACGTTGATCAGATCATTGACCTGCTATCCATCGCAAGACTGAGGCAGGACCAAATGTGCAGACTCTTCCATATGAATTTAGAGGGGCCCGCTTTACTCTGGTATATGGGTTTGAAGCAGCATTGCATCACCTCCTATAACGAGTTGACCGAGAAATTCACCCAACACTTTCAGAGCTCATACAAACTAGCTGGGGACCTAGAGTAGTTGAAGCAAATCAGACAGGGTCAAAGAGAGAGCTTAAGGGATTATGTCAGGAGATTCCACAAGGAGGTGATAGCGTTCGGGATGGTTAACCAGCCCATCGCTCTTGACACTCTGAAGGCAGGGTTATGATTAAATAGATTCTGGTACTATCTGGTGGAAAGTGGTACCATAAGTTGCGCGGCGGCATACAATAAAGCACAAAAATACACATCGATAGAAGAAGGTGAGAAAACTAAGAGATCCCTGGCCGAGCTACCTTGAGGGTAGATGCGACCACATGAGGAAGCGAGATATAGGGGGAGAGAGAGACCCTTGTCCTCCCTGTTGAAATACCAAAGAACGGATGGTGAATACTGTTCTCCGCAGAGGATAAATTTTGTGAACTAGTGCAGCGCGCCAAACAATAAAAAAATGATATGTCAAATGATTGACCCCGATATCAGGGGGAAGGGCCGAACCGTTTTCGACTAGGTAGCCTCCAAGGGTGCCTTGGAATACAAGGAGCAACGAACCACTGGGTAAAGAGAGAAGGGTAGCTCGTGTCAAGAATTTTTACCATTGTTCGTGCCACTCGAGGATGTCTACAAAGCAATTAGGGATAAAAGATTATTGTAATACACATGTATAGGTTATATATTGATTGGTGGCAAAAAAAAGAGAGAGAGAGAGAAGAAATTGAAGCGGTGGATGTTGTTGTATATATATATATATATATATATATGGTTTTGTTTTGCTTTGTTGAAAGAGAAGCAAATAGAAACAAGAGAAGAAGAAGCAAAAACCGGAAAGGAAAAGAGAGAAAAGAAAGAAAAGAGAAAAAGAAAAGAAAGGAAAAAAAAGAAAGGGAGAAAGGAAAGAAGCTGAGAAGAAAGAAGGGAAGAAAAAGAGAAAGAGAAAGAAGAAAAAAAAAGAGAGAAGAAAAAAATAAATAGGAAATTTTAAGAAATTAGTTTAGGTAGTCAGATTTATACCTAGTGGTTTAGCGGGTAATAGTTTTACGATATTAAAATATTTATATTTTAATATTTATAATACATATCGGTATTGATGATGTATTTTTATACCCAATGATATAAGAGGTGTGTTGATAGCGGGTAGATCTCAGAATCTAGACCTAGCTCAGGATTAGGGCACTTTTGTGAGTGGATAACTATATATATTTTATATATTTTTAATACAGCTAATTATGATTTAATTACGCGTTATCAGATTTAGTTATGATTTATTTTAGACAAAAATATTTATACTATTTAGTATATACAGAAATATTTTAGAATTTATTATAGTACAATTTATAATTATGTTCAGTATAGAAATAATTATTTCAGAATAATTATGGTCATGATATTATATTGTAGTAGTTTTTGAACCACCATATGAGTACCCTCCCTTGTAGTGTAATTGCTCTGCGCATGCATTAGACCAGTTTAGTTTGCTCTGCCCGAGAGATGCAGCATTCCGCCGGTTAGACCAACTTAGATCCCCCGCTCTGCTTGTGCATGAGTTACTCCGCCAGGTTAGACCAAATTTTTTTCGGGTACAAGTTTAGTGTGATTTTCAGTATATATGTAGTACATGTTTTCAGAGCTATGTTACAAATATTCAGCTTGATAATAAATTTTATGATAATTTGCGCTTTCAGATTTTCAGATCCCAGTTTTATGTTATACTTTTAGTTTTAGCACAAATTTTATGACGGTTTATACTTTCAGTACAAGTTTATTGACTACTTAGTATACAGTTTCATGATTATTTTATCGTACAGATTTATACGTGTACAATACATATAAAGTATATGATATTTTCAGATTATGTCCACTCACTGAGCTACAAGCTCACTATTTTTCCTATTTTTTCCAGGTTGTCACAGGAATTTGTACAGTGTGATACAATCATCACATTTTGAGGTTGGCCAACGTGCATAGCTGCATAAGTGTCTCAGTCTGTGTATTTGTAAATATTTTTATATATTGGAGTACATGTGTACACTTTTTGTTGAGACAGGTAGCCTCATTATATCATATGTATGAGTAAAGAGTATGTTAGTCACATGTCATCGCAGAATCTGTCTCGATTCTCGAGGAGGGCTCGGGTTGGGTCATGTCAATTATTACATAGAAATTTCAAAGGAAATGAGTAGAGCGACGAACAGATCCTAAGAAGTGGTGCAATATACACAAGGGTCTAGACACGCTGCTAGAGAGTGTACTGAGCTGAGAAAACAGGTCGACCACCTGATAAGGAATGGATACTTGAAAGAGCTCCGGGCGAGTCAGCAGACAACAACGTCAACCAGCTTGGTGAATCGAACCCCAACCTTGTCGCGATTATTTCAGGCAAACCCACGTTGGGGGAAGATTCGAACAAATAGCAGAAGAACTACTCCAAGTACTCAATCGTGGTACACTAAGTAATGTGTAACACTACTTTAGCTAAGAAGCTAAGGCTACCACAAGAGGTGCCAATCATGTTCATAAAGGACGATGCTCAAGGGATCAGATATCCCTATGACGACGCATTTGTGATTGAAGTGGTGGTAGTGGAAGAGAAGATAAATAAGGTGTTCGTTGACTCGGGCAGCTCAGTTGACATAATCTTTAAAGAAACCCTGGACTACCTGAAAATCTTGAACCTGCACATAGAGGAGACCCAAATGTCTTTGTAGGGATTCAAGGATAGTTGTGTGATGTCGGTCAGCATGGTGGCTCTCCTTCTCACCATTGGACAGAAGCCCTATGAAAATCGGTGATGACCAGGTTTGTAATGGTAGACCGACCATTCTCATACAGAATTCTCCTCGGTCAATCGTTCATGGTGAGTACTGATACAGTGGGAAAGCAAGGGTTAACCCAGCTGATTTAAGAGTTTTCAAATGTCTTTACTTGGTCATACTAAGACATGTCAAGAATTGATCTAGAACTAGCTGTACATAGGTTGACCATTTGCTTTATGTCTTGACCAATCAAGCAAAAAAAAAGAATCTTCAACCGGGAGCAAAATGAAGCTATAGTAGAAAAGGTGCAGAAGCTACTAGCTGCTCGGTTTATCCGAGAAGTTCATTACCTTGAATGGTTGCCTAAGGTGGTAATGGTAAAAAAGGCGCATGGAAAATGGAGAAGGTGCAGAAGTAACTAGCAGCTCGATTTTTCCGAGAAGTCCTTTACCCTGAATGGTTGTCCAACGTGGTAATGGTAAAAAAGGTGAATGGAAAGTGAAGAATGTGTGTTAACTTCATTGACTTGAATAAGGCGTACCTCAAAGATAGTTTCTCCCTCCCAAAGATCGACTAACTAGTGGACATTACTGTAGGACACGATCTACTAAGTTTCATAGACCTTTTTTCTAGTTATAATCAGATCCCGATGTTTCCTCTTAACAAAAAAAAATAATGTCGCTCATCACCCATCGGAGAGCTATTACTACCAAGTAATGCTGTTCGGATTAAAAAATGTAGTAGCCACCTATCAAAGACTGATGAACAAGCTTTTTAAAAATTTAATTGGTAAAAATATGAAAGTCTGCATAGATGACATGATAGCCAAGTCAATAAAGGCAGAGGACCACGTAGACCACCTAAGAGAAGCTTTCACGGTGTTGAGGATGAATGGGATGAAACGGAACCCCAAAAAGTACGTTTTTAAGGTATGGTTAAGGAAATGTTTGGGCTTCATGGTGAGTCAATGGGGAATAGAAGCCAATCCAGATAAAGTTTAAGCTATCTTGAAAATGAAGTCTCTAAGCACAGTGAAAGAGATCCAAGGCTGACAGGAAGGATCATGGCATTAAATAAATTCATCTCTAAAGCCATTGATAAATGCTTCACCTTTTTTCAGGCAATTAAGAGAATGAAGAAGAATCGGTAAATAGAAGAGTACGATCAGGCCTTTCAGTAGCTAAAAACCTACCTCTCCGAACCAGTGCACCAGGTAGTTCTCATGCAAGGAGAGGCATTGATAATATACCTGAGAGTCTCAAAACGGGCTATCAACTCAGTCCTTACTAGAGAGGAGGAGGGGGTACAACGACCCATGTACTATACGAGCAAGGCCTTCACCAGGTCAAAAACTTAATACTCCCCTCTGCGAAACAGACTTTTGCACTAATCATGACCGAAAGGAAGCTGCGACTCTATTTTCAAGTGCATGCCATCGTGGTGCAAACCAACCAGCCGCTGAGATAAATCCTGTACAAGCCTGACCTATCCAGCCGACTGGTTAGATGGTCTATAGAGTTAAGTGAGTTTTACATTCATTACAAGCCCCGAATCTCCATTAAGGGAAAGCCTTGGCCAACTTTATGGCTGAAAGCACGTACGAAATGATCACGAGTAAGGAGATGAGTGACCAAGTCCTCGAGGTGGCTTCGAAGAAATGGGTGCTTTACACTGATGGAGCGTCTAACCTGCAGGGGAGTGGAGCGAGGATCATCCTCATAAGCCCTTAGGGAGATGAGATTAGGTACACTATTTGCTTTAGATTTAAAGCTTCGAACAACGAAGCAGAATATGAAGCCCTCCGAGCCTGGTTAAAGGTGGCTCAAGCATTAGCCATAAAAGAAGTACTGATTAAAAGTGATTCCCAGCTGGTGGTGCATCAAGTCAATGGTGACTTCGAGGCAAGAGAAGAAAGAATGGTCATATATCTCACAATAATAAGAAAGTTAACTAGTCAGTTCAGAGAAATACGGATGGAGCTGATCTTGAGAAATGAGAACCATGAAGCGAATGTCATTGCCCGAATGGTGTCAGCAAAAGATGCCCGTATGCCCCGTACGGTACCTATGGAACTCTTGTCAAAATCTAGTACCCATAAAGACAAGCAGATTATGCAAATCGAATCAAAGCCATGCTAGATGGACCTCATCAAGGACTACATTTTGAGCTGGATGGTTCCGATCGATAGAAAGAAAGCCCGAAAAATTAAATACTAGCTGCCAGATACTCAATGATCGATTGAGTATTGTATCGAAGGAGTTTCTCACATCCCTACATGAGGTGCCGAGCCCCTAGAGGCAGAGCAAGTCCTGAGAGAGATCCACAAAGGAATGTGTGACAACTATTCAGGGAGGGAAACTTTGGCTTACAAAGTCTTCTGAACTGGTTATTATTGGCCTACTACCTTTCAAGATACTAAACCCCGGGTTCAACGCTATGACGCATGTCAAAGGTTCACAAACAGAATCTGGGCACCTGCAAGAGTGCTAACCACAATGAGTGGACCATGGCTATTAGCTCAGTAGGGGCTTGACTTGATCGGATCACTGCCCCGAGGCAAGGGAATTTACAAATATATAGTTGTAGCGGTTAACTACTTCACAAAATGGATCGATGCCAAGCTACTGTCAAAAATCACGAAGAAGAATGTCCAAGAATTTGTGTAGAGGAGTGTTATATGTCGGTATGGCATCCCTCACACCATCACCACCGACTACGGGAAGCAGTTCGACAACAATAGCTTTAAGCATTTCTGCGAACAACTGAGAGTACGACTGTTGTTCACCTTACCCGCACACCCTGAAACCAATGGTCAGGTCGAATCCTCTAATAAGCTAATAAAAACACTATTCAAGAAGAAGCTAACAGAAAGAAATGGAGCATGGGTGGAGGAACTGCCAGAGGTACTATGGGCACTCTGAACGACTAGCAAGATGGCTTCTGGTGAGACACCGTTCTCATTAGCCTTCGCAAGTGAAGCAGTGATCCCTGCAGAAATTAGGACCCTGACTCACTAAGTACTAAAATTTTCGAAGCCATCAACAACGAACTGATAATGGGGGGCTGGACTCGGTCAAACAGCTTAAAGATCGAGCCTAAATTCGAGCAGCAGTCTACCATTAAAGGTAACCAAATACTACAACAAGAAGGTTAGGGCTCAAGATTTTGAAGAAGGAGACTAGTGCTACAAAGGGTAGTGTTCAACATGAAGAACCCTCTAGATGCACTCCTCGGTCCTGTTGGAACTGCTGCTCACGTGCCATTCCAATATTGTGTGACTATTAATTGTTAATATTTATACAATAAACATTTCGAATAAAGATTGTTAATATCATATTAATATGGTAAAATGCTTGTAACATTACAGACATTGTTTGATCTGAAAGAGTTCAGATCTGATCTAAAGGAGTTTAGATCAGAACTAATAGTTATCAAAGCTGAGAGTTATAAATGCTAAGAGTTAGCACTGTTAAGAGTTAGTAGGTTATAAGAGTCAGCGATGTCTAAAGAGTTAGAACCTTGTCTATAATGGGACAAAGACCTCAGAGTATACTTGTAATGATATAGTTACAAAGAGTTGCAATTGGTGCTAAGAAATATCATTATGTAAGTATGTCTCAAATATAATGTTCCTAATCTATGATCACCAATGCAGGTCTATCGGTGAATTCACAATATATAGATTAGTGTATATCTATATCTGACTAGTTCAGATGGTTGTTCTTAGCTGACCATGAGCTTAGAGCTTGTATAGGCATGCGGGTATCCAGTCAGGACTGGATACTGAACAGACTCATGAGGACCCCAATAGATATCTTATGAAACCGTCAAAGGAAGGTCTTCTCGAGTTGAGTAGTAATCGTGGTCCTTTGACCTGAGCACCACGGTGTCTTGTGAGTGATCCATCATGCTTTGGTTCCACATATGTTAGAGACCTTTCATGGTCTGACCGCTATGTGTCGCTGGGTATGGTTCGATGCTCATAGAGTCCGGTGTGCGTAGATACGGAATCCGTCAGCTTACGTAGGTAAGTTGTATATCCGATGCTCCGAGATTATATTTCATAAAGTCTTGTGGCCACAAGCATTAACCCGGGAAAGAGTTTCCCACAGGGTTAAACAATATAGCAAAAGTGTTTGCGTATATTGTTTATTGAGATACGAATCTGGAGATAAGTTTATGGATGAGCAAATGGGGATTTGATGGTGTTGATCTATATCCACGCACATCTAGGATATAAATGATGGAAGGATTATACGTATACGTTATGACCTCAACTTGTATGGTCTGACACGCTGATTTGTAATATTCATAACGTGTGCGTGGGGCATCGATTACGGATTAATGGAATAGTTCCATTTGACAAATCGGGTGTGGACCTAGAGAGTCCCAATATGAAATGTACTCTTTAAGCACTTGGGCAGTTTACCGTATTGAATTGTTCAATATAGTGTAATTCAGCAATTACTAAGGTTACGTTAACTAAAGTATATGGTTAAATGGTGGGACCCACTTTAGGTTAACTTGGTAACCGAGTAAGGATATAATAGTAATTTCACTTTATGATTATTTAATTGTTAAATAATTAAAATAAATATTTATTTATTTAATTGTTAAATAAATGATTTAACTTAACTAAGGTTAAAAGTTAACCAAATGGTTAAGTTAAGTTAACCTTACTTAAAGGTTAAGTAAAGGTTAACTTAACCATGATTAAGTTAGTTAACTATGGTTAAATTAATTAAATATTTATTAACTTAAATGTTAAGTTAAAATAATCTAACTATAGTTAAATGTTAACTAAGATTAGGTTAAGCTAAATGAAATGCAAATGAAATTCAAATTAGTTTGGAATTTATGCATTAGTATATAAAGTGAAATGAAATTGAAAATCATTAAGTTCTTTAGATTTTAGGTTTTGCATTTTGGGAGCCATTTCAATTTGAGAAATTAAAATTGTTTGTTTTGTGTTTTAAGTGTTAGAACAACAAAATAAATTAGATAAATGGTTACTAAATGTAATAACTAAAAACAAGATTTGTTTTATTTATTCAAGAGTTGAATAAAAGGAAAAACAAATTTAATTAAGTTAAATAGTTTAACTTTAAATCATGTTTAAGAGTTAAACACAAATGCTGGATTAAGATGCTGTCATTCTAGACAATCAAACCCACCCTTGTTGATTGCTAGGATTGATCAAAGATTCATTTCATGGTGGACTTCAAAGAAAATTAATTCAAAAGCTTCATTGGTGATATTTTCTCAATCTCGAATTTTCAGTTAATCAAATGTTATTTTATGTGTTCATTGTACATAATTTTCCGCTGTGCACATGTATGTATGAGATATGTATATTGTTTGTATGATGAACACAACCCACATGTAAGCACCCTAGCTAATTTGTACCCCATAACCCAACAGGTCCTACCTGGGAATGGCCATATAGGGTCCTCAAGTGAATCGGAGGGGTATATGATCTCAAAGGGATAGACAGACAAACCATCAGGAAACTATGGAACACTGAGCTACTAAGAAAATACTACCATTAAACGTTTTTTTTATGTTTACCATCATTCATTGTGTATAAACATTGTGCTTAAATAAAAAAAATTTCGTTCTTGTATGAATGCCCATGAGGAACAAATTGATCGAAACATGAAATGAATCGCCTATGCAAACACCATTAGGTTATTTGATAGATGACCTACCTTAAACTGCCTAAAATGTCATGCCACACCTCATCTTAGGCTCCTTGCGACATCGTCATTATAAGAATACACTTTTCTTTAATGATGCATCACTATATCACGTGGAGCATTTCACCATGACTGGTTTGACACTCGCGGTGTATTTCACCATAACCAATTCAACGTTCGTGGTGCATTTCATCGTGACCAGTTCAATGCTCATTCTATTTAACCGTCATTGGTTTAACGCTCATGCAGTATTTTATGGTGACCGGTTTGACGCAAGCAAACCATAAAAATTTGGCACGAAGGCCATCTGGATGGCTCGATGGGGCGAGGGCTGTGGCACTTCTACAGCATTACCATAGGTTACACCATGGAGCCGATTGAAGAAGGTTTGATCGTGGCTTTACCATAGTATCACTGTGACTTTTTCACAGTGCCCATGATACATTGTTTAGCGTTATTACATCGAGCTAGTCCTCTGAAGGTATTGAATGGTTCCACACCCAATGGTCAGCCTAGGCCACGTGGCTTTCTTTCTTCCCTAAGCAAAAACAGAACTATTTCTCCCACCATGATAGCTCAGTCACTGCCTTAGTCTGCACTAACTACAGCCGTATCTCGATAGAACCAACTGCCATCTAGTGATTGTTATTCACGATTAATCAAGCTCATCTACTCATTAAGTCAGGCATTATTATCAGATGCACCAAACAGGTCTTTATTTCATATTACTCATGGTCGCGATTGTTAAAGGCATTCGTGCAATCGATATTAAAGCTGTCGGCTATGCAAGAAATCTTCGGCCTTAACAAAAGCTGTTTGGAAAAGCGATCAACCTTCTTTAACTACAAGCATTATCATGTGGAACAATGATTGCTATTTTGCTATAACCAAAGCATGCAGTAAAGCAAACGATGATTGCTACTTGGCCTTGACTAAAGCTGTTTGGCAAAATTGTTAGCCTTTTTAACCTACAAACCTTATTATCATGCGTAAATTATCTTATTCAGAATGATGATTATTATTAAGAATGATTTATAAGTGGTTCAGCTATGTTACCACATTTTGTTGCGGTGAAACATACTTACTTTGAATAGGTAAAAAAGAATAGAAAAACACATGTTGAGAAATACAATTATCCATTCATTAAAAAGATTACACAGGTCGACTACAAGGCATTCCAAATACAAAATCCTATAAAACGAGGAAGGATCGCTCAGGCTGTAAGGGTGGTGTCAGGCATATCTAGGTTCATGATAGGAACCGCTTCAGGAGTGTCGCTAACTAGAGGGACGACAAAAGTATGAGGGTCGGCTAGAACTTCAACGATCCCCTATGGCTTAGCAGGAGCAGCACCACTAGCCTGCCTTTGGTCAGCAGATGGGGTAACCTTGCCTCTACCCATAACAACAGGGATAGGCACGTCAGTTGAGGGAACATCATCGCCACTAGTACCAGCGAGCTTCATCATCTTGATCCTCGAAAGTATTGCATTCATGGAAAAAGCCGCTAGTGGCTAAGGACCACAGTCATTGGAGTTCAATCTTGAGGTAGTGCTCCTAAAAAAGGGCGATGAACCTTTGAAACCCTTCCATCGCACCTTGATAGAAGCCCTTTTCATGACTAGCCGACCATTGATTTTTTTACTGCTCGAACTGAGCTGCCAGAGAAGTCCAGCTCTACTCAATCAACTCCCTCTCATGTTAAGCCGCACTTAGTTGTGCTTTAAGTTCCTCATTTTGGTATGTCAGCTTAGCGACTCGGGCCTCCGCCACCACCAAAGAGTTTGTCATCATCTGCTCAAGCAGCTATTTTTTATGCTCGAGCTTAGACAATCTGCTCTCTTCCTCGGCCTTAGTGGTCATCATCTCCTCTAGCTTGGCCCCTACCTCATTTGCTATCTTCCTCTACTGCTCGATGAATCTTTCTTGCCCATTGGGTTTTATCCCTGGACCGAACAAGATCATCCTCCACTTTTTGAGCACGGGTCGCAAAACCTATGATCTCGGTCTGAAACAAAAAAAGAAAAAAAATTGACTGTTGGAAACACAGAGTCAGAGCAAGCAGATACAAAACGAAGGGGAAATGGACTAAGGACAAGACAACTTACGTCAAGGGCAGATCTCAGCGTGACGTTAAAGCCCATAGCAGGATCCAGGGAAGACACTTACCCGCCCATGTGGGTGCCAAATACCACTCTAGCTACTGCATCACAAGGAGTAAGAAGCCGAGGTCCTCCCTAGCTTCCGGGGACTAGGACCGAGGAAAATAGGTGGGAGGTCCCCTCGTAAAAAGACTATCCATCTCGCCTTATGAAACTTGATGATGCAGCAGCTCGCTCGGCTTGTGTGACCTTATTTGACAGAAGAACTGGCAAGCCATGCCCTCTACTTTATGTTTGGACGGTGGGAGAGTCCTATGGCTGAGCCTCAGCGGGAGTCCGCTTCCTTGGTGAATTGCCTGGGTCGGACCATATTCCTAGACAGGTAGACTTCGAGTAGCTCTATCTTCATGAGCCCGATCGTTGGCAGGTTGTGAACACAATCCCCTCCCCCAGGACAGCCCCTCGCTAAGTTCCTTCTAGAACTGAATAACATACCAACAACGCTGTCGAGATTTAAAGGCCCCCAACCACCTGAGGTAGAGCCTTCGGTTCTGCTCCTTTTTCTCCTCGCCACCTCCTCGTTCAAACATTCCTACTTTTTACACAATGTAAGAACAAGAAGAAGCAGAAAGGAGAAGCCTAGACAAGAACTCACTTTGGGTTCGAGTTAGGGATGGAACAGAAGTAACTAGGTCTGATCCGACGAGGCTGGATGGGGATTGCAACTCCTGAACCGGACAAATGTGTAGAAGCACAACGTTTATTTGATTGGGGGTCTGCACGGATACTTTCAAGTCAGTAGCCTAGGTAACTATTAAAAAATAGGCAAATAAAGAAAAGTTAGTCGAGCCGAGCAAGTTAATGAAATATACACATACAGAAGTATTAGGACCTGCGTCTACAGAAAAGGTGGCAGGGGCGACCCACTCTTCCCTGTCCCTTTTTGGGACCCTTTGACTCCACCATGTAAAGAACTACTCCTCCTTCCAATCCTTCATAGAGGTAGGTTGACCGGGGACTGGGTTCTGAAGACCATGAAATGAAAGATAATAGAAGCCCCTTTAGCTCCTAGCATTACTTCTAAAGTGGTACAGGTAGCATAATTCCTAAAATGGGGGAAGAGGGGAGGGAAGGACTACCGTGCCCTTGTCCACAAGACGAATAGGCCCGCTAACACCCTCAATGAGTTAGGACCTAACTGAGATGGGTCTATCCCGAGGAGGGCCAACATTAGCGAAGTATCGTTGCATGGGGAGCCTGAGGCCAAACTTCAGAAACTTAACATGAATGGCCACCTCACCATTGGTAGGGCTACTTGGGTAATCCTCCTCAGTAGGCAGCCTGAGGGTGACCGTCTCAAAAATGTCATAAGAATGCCTGTTAAGATCTAAGTCACCCTCGATCAGTTAAGAGGCACGATATCTAGCGTTCATCTCAAACTCCACCACCTCTATGTCTTCTATTTCTTATGGGTACTCGAGATCGTTACTCACCCCCTCCCTGGCACTCATGACTAGCTCGGCCTTGCTTAGAAGTACCTTAAACGGGGAAGGTACATCAACTGCTAAGGTGGATGCCCCATCATTCGCCTCGGCTTCTTTGCTATTCATAACCAACAGGTCTGGGGACTGCTCCTGTACTTCGTTGACCATATCTATAATCGAAAAGTCTAAGTTGACCCTAGAGGCTATCAATACACAAAAGACACTTCCTGAATGAGACTATAGATTACTGAGTAAGGACAATGACAAACCAACCATACTAAAAAATAGTAAAAATAAGCGATAACCATCAGGACCAGAGAATGCAAGAAAAGCCATAACAGAGAAAACATAGACAAAAGGCTAGAAACATGGCCTAAAGAAACTCTAGATACCCAAAAAAATAAGGCAACAGTAAGTATAAGTAAAGTACAAGCGAAAAAGAAAAAGGGATAAAAGAATATACCTAGAAGAAATGAAGAAAGCCGAAGAGTTGATGACGACAGAGAACGAAATCACCGAGTTAAAAAACCGCCTTCGATAGAGAGAGAAGTAATGGCAACACAACAAGATGACAATAGAAAGTAAGAACGCATAATAAAAGGTACAAAATAGAGAAGATGGCAACTACTTATGGGTAGTAGTAAAGTGATCCAGACCATTTAAAATTGAAATAAACAGACGAGATAGATGGAAAAAATAAAGAGACGCCTTGTGCCAAAGATGAAACCCCTCGAATTTCCAAGTGTAATAAATATGCGCATCTTCAGAAGACAATAACCCAGGCTGTCAGATTCAAATAGATCGAATGGCCTAGGCATTTCAATTAGTTAAACGTCACTTGAAAAGAGAAAAGGACACGACTCTTGGGTCTTAGCTGCTATCAATCGCATGATCAGAAGAAGATTAACGACTGACAACAGTTTTCTTGCTCGATGAGACTTTCACAAGGATCAAGGACAATGTTTGAAAAGACCTGCCATTAAACTTGAAAAAAGCCCTAGGAGAAGCTGCCATTACGTGGCAGTAACTCTTTGAATCACCATGATATTACCGTGATGAGTAGACCAACTCTAACGTCCCTGAAATTAGACTAGATCATGTGACTACCTCCCAGGGAGCAATTCAGGTTGGCTTGGGTGAGAGAAACAACAGAAGGAAAGATAAAGTGGGACCCGAGGAACAATCTGAGCCGACCAGACCTGAATAGAGTTTTCAGTTTTGATAAATCAAAACTAGAAACTAGTGGACCCCTTTTCTCTCCCCCCTAAAACTCATTTTGTGCTTTTGGGGCCAAGGCCTTTTAATTCAATCGAAGTCGGCTCTTGAAGGCCCAGCTATATGCTCTCTTCAAAAGTCCACTCTCCTCAAAGGCTCACTAAAACTTGCGCAGCATGTCCAATTCAATGATAGGCCCAGATGTAATGGCCAATCGGCTAAATCCTAATAAAGACGAACAACAGAAAACCGGCTTGGACTTGGAAGGATCTAATTAGCAAACGAGAACACTTGTTCGGCCTAACTACTCTCGTTGGGACGAGGCCCAAGTTTCATTCCCCCTCATAAATAAATCTAAGGCTCGTTCGCCCAAAAAACTATTTCTTTAGGTCAACAAAATCAAATGATAATAAATAAATAAATTAAAATTAATTTTGATGATATTAAAAAATAAATATATTTAACTAAATCATACTTAAGTTAACAAATTATAATTTGATGTCCTTACCATACTTATGCTTGACTTAAAAATCTCAACTGATTATTATCATCATTCTTTAAGTTGGGAAGAGAATTTTTTAGACTCTCAATTGATTATTATCATCATTCTTTAAGTTGGGAAGAGAATTTTTTAGACTCTCGATTTATTGTGAAAATGTTTGTAAGTCTTTTTTTTTTTGTCTTTTAATTATATATATATATATATATATTATGACATGTCCATAGCAAAGTAGCCCTGTGATGTAAGTGGTCAGAAGCGCATTCTAAGAGTTGCAAGGCCATGTTAATTTTTTTTTTTTTTGTGGGGCAGTTTTTTCTTGTATGCACGGCAAATTATTTATTCCGAGAATAAGGGCAGTTATTTTCCCATATGTAGGACAGTAATTCCAGACATTTGTAATGTGTTTAGTTAGGTTGTTGTCCACCATGTAGCATGTAGCATTAAAAAAAAAGTTTTTTGGGCTGTAAAAAAATGTTTTGAATTTTAATTAATGAATCATTTGATAAAGTATAGTTTTAAAAGTGTTTTTGAGTTTTTTTTAAGAGAGTATATGTTTAGGGAAAGGCATATTGTCAAAATATAAATTCACCCCAAAATGGGTAAGGTGTTTTAGGCCTAGCACAACGCCACATCAACGAGTGCCATTGCTAAAATGTGTTTCGATAATATATAATGAATAGAATAGACCTCAAATTTGTAATATATATTTATCATAAATTAAATAGCTTTTAATTGTGGAAATACATTGAATCCTAAAATCACTTTTTCTTTTAAAAAAAAAATGTCAAAGCCAATTCTTAAATCTGATTTGCAAAATAACTTTTGTAATCTGTTAACAGTTTAGCAAGTAAAATGTTGGCAATACATCTATCTCTATTCTAATGAATGTTTGGAGTTCAAATTCATCCTTTTCCAAGTCAAAAAATAATAATAATATTATATTTTGCAAAATAACTTTTTTCTCTTCTTCTCAAACTTATTGTAGAAGAAGATGAATCTTCTTCTGAATATCAATTCAATCTATGAACAATAAGATACACTCTAATTCTATTTCATATCTTTGACAAGTTCACTAATGAGCATAACAATCCTATTATTCTGATAGAGAGGAAATCTATAATTAGTTTTTCAAGAAATTTTAAAACAAGTAGATTTATATTTTTTTTTGGGTTTATTAGAACTTTAGACTTTGTACCATTATTTTTATTTACTGTTACTTAAAAAATAATCAAATTATTAGCAATAGGATCTTATAAAAAATTACTTTTAAAAAATATTTTACAAGATCTTTAAAGTTGTTGCGGATATCAAGTTATACTCTTAAGTTTGACACCCCTATAACTTTAACTAAGCCACAGTCTTAGCATTCATTTTATTCTATACGTAGCGAAAAATTATAACTCACATCATAAGTAAGAACATATAAGATTAACACACCAATAAAGATAAAGAAAATAAACCAATCAACAAGACACAAAATATACGTAGTTCAACTTAAAATGTTCTACATTCACGGAGGATTCATGATCCAGCTTCTTATTATTGATATAGATCACTAAGTATCTTCTTACATCATTAATGATCCCACAAGACCCCTTAGTATCTCCCATAGAGACCTCTAAGTATCTACCTTTAATCACCATGACTTCCCAAGACCTCTTAGTATATTCTCATAATAGATTTTTACAGGGAATATAAGAATAGCTCGAGCATTTAAGTCAAAAAAATATATGATGTTTCTTTTGTTCACTCAAGAACAAAAAAAAAAATCCTCAAAGGTTACAACCTAGTGCACCACGCACTTAATGCCTACCTAGCTCCTCTATTCTCTCTTATGGTTACATCTTGAAACTTTAGATGTTTGATATTTTTAAGTGTTTAGAAGGGTTTATATAGTGAATAAAACAACATTATAAACCCTAAACCTAGTTAGAATAAGAGTCCTTACTTGTAGGAGTCATAATCCTACTTAAAGAAGTCAATTGAGCTAAAATAGAAAATACCCTAAAGTAGTTGCGTGAACAGTTCTCCCGTCGCTGCATACATAGTGCTACCGTGAACAGTATCGCCGTATGAACAGTACCTATTTTTTGGCTTTCCGTTTTACTCCTCTTTTGTACACTCAATGCGTACTTGACTTCATAATTACTCTCCTCTTAATATTGATCTCAATTCTTACCCATACAAATTTATTGAATCACCGATTTTTAATAAAAGTAAATTTTAAATTATCTAAATAATTTTTTAATCATGCCCACAACAATCTAATTTGTTTAAGAAAACGTATTATTCTTAATAACTTCTCTGCAGTTTTTTATTTTTGAGATATTAATAAGTTGTGTTATTGAATTTAGATGTTGATGCACTTGTTTAAATGCCTTAGTAGTAAAAAGCTTGTATCATTCCTCTACTGAAAATAGAGAACTAGTTTTAATACCCATCCTCATAAACTAAAAGATGGAGCTTAATATTTTTTTTATATTTAATTTTTATTTACTCTAATAACTGTTTTTTTTCTTCTAGCATGGATAAATGTATAAATGAAGGTGTCACTTTATCATTGATTTAATTTTAATTTATTTAGATAGTATTTATTTTTTGGATAAATGCTGAACGAGCTGAATATAGTTGAATGACTGTATTTGAATAATATGTTTATTTTTTTACTTAATATTTGAATATAAATATTAAGTTGTTTATTTTTTCTATTAAAAACAAGCTAAAAACTAATACACTTACCATTTGTCCCCTTATAAACTAACACATTTACCATTTGTCATATGAAAGTTTAGTTTATTGTGCTAGAAAAGCTCTAAACGTTGAGTTGAGAAAGAAAGAGATCACCAAAAATGAAAAGTATGTAATAATAGACATAAAAAAGAAGAGTTTTATATAAATATAATATATCGTTTAAGTAGAGATATTTTAGAGAGGAAAATTAATTAAATAATTTAAACTTTTTATATTAAGACAAAAAGCAAAGAAAAAGAAAATTCACTTTTTTTTTAATTTGGTCAAAAATAAGTTAGAAATTAAACTAATTTTAATGGCTGAATAAATGAAATTAAAAAATAAACAAATTTAATGGCTTAATAAATGAAATTAAACCATATCCAATATTAAGCCTTTAAAAAAAACCAAACAAGCCCTTGTTCTATTACTAATTTTTAAAAAATATTAAATTACATACTTTTATATAGGGATGACAATGAACAAGAAGAATATCCCTTAAACTGATATTTTCATCGACTTTCAAGATATAATACTAAATAAATTTTAAATCTAGTGAGATTCATTACTAAATCTACAACGGGTATCTAAAGATTGTAATTAAGTTTTTAAATTAATTTAATAAATATATAAAATTATAGTATTAATTTCAAATAAATCCCATAAGATATCTCAAATAATATTATATCATAAGTTTAAGTTCAAATTACTATAGAATATAATTATACTAGTTCAACTAACATATGACATAGTTTCAAAAAAGAAAAAGATAAAAAAAAAAGAATTATAACTTTGTGAAAAAAATTTCATCCAACACATTTTCAATATATGAATTTAGGTTTTCACCATATAACATTGTTTAAGCAAGTTTACAATCCAAAACAAGGATGTTTGGCCTTACTTTTAGAAAGATAAAAAAAAAGTAAAAATTCATAATTTTTCGAGTCTTATTTAACATTCTCAACAAAATTAAGTACTCGTATTTTCGAGTTTTTTTTGTCATCCTTACTTTTATGTGATAAAATGACATTTTTCAAATAATGAAAATAACAATAGAAATAAAGTAATTGATCACTATTTCACATAATAGTTTAATACTTTATATTGATTACTGCCACAATTTTTAATTTATATTCTAATTTAGTTTCATTTCAAGTGATGTGATTTGAATAAACAAAAAAAGAAGTATAATGATATTATTTTGAAAGTTAAAAAGAAATCATCGCCCGGTTGAAATGGACAGGAGTGGTGACATAAGTTGGAAAATATTATTCTTCTATATTGCATCACATGAATTTAGATAACTTTCCAAGTTATTACGATACTTTTTTTAAAAGAAAATTTATAATTAACTACATAAAGTTCTAAATTAGGGGATGATTGATTCAACTGGTCAAATATTTTAGGTAATCCTTAAGGTTTAAGGTTTGAATCCCAACTACATTAAAGTTATGAAGGGATTTAATTCGTATTTCTTATAATTACCAAAACAATTAAAATTAATTAGTGAATATAAAAGTGAATGTTGTATTAATTTTCAGATAAAAAGAAAATTAAAGCCAGATTATTTGTTATATAAAAAATTGGTACATTGTTTTTCTTATATCAATCTATCTAAATGCTTGTTCAAAGAAAAAACTTATGTAAATATAAAATACAATTTTTTTCATTAACCACTCTCTTAATGAAAAAAAAAAGATTATTTAAAATAATTAAACCATAAGTGATTTTCATTATACGTTGTGATCAAAATTATACGTGCTCATTATTACAATGACATAAAAGAATGGAACTATGAATGAGTCATTAAATAGTGAATTTGGGATATTATTTAATGCCTGCGGTGTCCTTGAAGTTCCTATACTTGTTCATCCACGTGCTCTAGCCCGTATATCCGTAACTTGATTCCCAAGCATCTCGTAATTGCCTTAATGATAAAAAAAAATGAGGACTCCTGTGGGTGCCTTTTGCCTGTTGTCTTCGCCGCTTCTTGTTTATGTGGATTTAGATGCTTTTCTTTTTTTTTTTTTACAAACTTGATAAAACAAAAAATTTATTAATAAATTTAAATAAAAATAAAGTTAAATAAAAATAAAGTTATAATAAAAGATGGTCATTAAGCAACTCATCCTTAAAAAGAAAAAAAAATACTTAAAAAAGAGTAAAAAATAAACCGAAAACATAAATTCTTGAAATAAATATAAACTAATGAAATTTATAATTAGGCAATCTATTTACATCTGTAAAGAGTATGGAAAGTATATCAGAAGGAGACCTCAACCATCAGGTAAAATCGTCCAATTAGAGTCAGACGTTTACTAATTTATCTGCAACTGTATTATTCTCTCGGAAGAAATAATTAAATATGAATTGAATACAATCAATATAATCCTTATAGCCCTGCCATCAGTTGTAAAGTTTTCATGGAGTGCATAATGTGAGATTAGAAAAAAGATGAAAGATCAAGCTGGAATAAAAATTTAAAATTATCTTATGCCATCAACAAGCCATAGCAATCTCTAAAGCTAAAATAACTCCTATAGTTTTTGTAAAATAACTGTTTCAATCTCTAAAGGGCTAGAGAAACCTCCTAAAAAATAGCCCGTGTTATTTCTAAAAACTCCACCACAAGAAGTCATGTCTGGGTTACTTTTTAAAAGTCCATTTGTGTTAATCTTGACCCAATCTTGAGGGGGAAGATTTCAAAATAGAATCGTAATTCTTGGTGCACATCTAAAATTAGAAGTTATTCTCAACTTGTGTAAAATGGAGTTATCCTCCCCATAAGAGACAAAATCTGGACAGAGTGAGGCAAAGTAATAAATATGAGCAAGACACTTCATCTTGAAGCTATTCAAATTAAAACTCCGATTAACAAATCTAAGTTAATTTTGGCGTCGCCATATCTAATACAACATGTAAGTAATTGGCAATTGGGGGTTGAAATTTTTTGATAAAATTACTTTTCCTAATTTCATAACAGATGAAACCTGTGGAAGATGTTGATTGAATAGTTGCACAAACTAATTCTAATGTTCCATAGCTAAAGGGCAAAAGACAAATAGACGGTCAGTCGATTCAATATCTCCTACAAAAAAAGAACAAACTGGAACAATGCAAATACCATGTGACCATAATACTTTATCAGTAGGAATAAGATTCTAAAGAAGATGCCATAGGAAAACAGAAATCTTAAGAGGAAAAAAGCCCTGCCAAACATATAACAAACTCGAGTCAACAACATCACTGCTTTTTATGAATTTATAACTCTATTTTAAAGTTAGAATTCCATTTCTAGCAGGAGCCTAAATAAATTTATCAGCTTTACCATTAACTGGCAAAATAATATCCCTGACTTTATAATTTAAATGTGAAAAAATAGCATAAAAAGAATCTGAAATCTTTCAATGACAATTTTTTATAACATCTTTCACCATACATTTTAAACCTAAATCATTAATAGGAAGAATGGGTTCATTTAGCTATCTAAACACCCCCATTGTTACTGATATAGTTGTCATCTTCTTAGTATTCACCAAACTCTGAATGCCATGAGAAAGAGTATCCTTAACCAAGCAAAAAAGAAAGGGGATAAAAGATCTCATTGATGAACTCATTTACCACAATTGAAAAACCCTTTTGAAGAGCTATTAACTATATTAGATATGTAAGTGGGTGTGTGATGTGTGGAATGTATATATAATTTTAAAAATTTATACACGCAACGGAAGTATCATATACATATTACATTCAATTTGGCGTAATCAAATCATAAATCTCATATATGTTCATAAGTATCATTTAAATACACTTCAAGTAAATAAACCTACCCGATTTGAAGGTAGCTTTTCGATTCTTCAAGAACTCCACGCTTCAAGTCTTGAGCTCACTTGAAGTATACTGTTGCACAATTATAGTTCACAACTACAAACCGGTAGGATTGTGAAGCAAAAATAGCAACCACAAATTTTCAACAACAAAATGTTTTAACTTTTAAAACACTTTGGTCTATTTATATTTATTACTTTGGAGAGATGAGAGGTATAGAATGTATTTAGTCATTTTTTCTAATCCTTCACCACCCTTTGCAAGAATACTTAGAAAATGACTTAGCCAAAAAAAACTTCTTTGTATTCTCTACCTCTCCATATGGCCGAATGGTTCCCTCTTCAATCAATGAATGATACCAATTTTGGTTCCATTTAATTAATGCAGTTCATGACCTACAATAAACATATATAAGTAGAGATGATTGATTACTTTCAACCAATTTTACTATTCCACCAACATGGTCAGCCATACATTTATGCATTACAAAATATAATGCATCTTTGTATTATTTAATGAATTATATATCCTACCATGATGCATTATTACAATATTATTATTATCAATGGAAAACATCACTCATTACATAATATAAGTGCATGCTCCACATATCAATAAAAAAAATGTATTATTGATATATATTTATTATTCAAAAAACTATTTTTTAATAATTACTATTACCTTATTAGTATTTACTAGTATGGTAAATGTGTAAATTCATAGTAAAACAATTCATGGACCAAAATTATGCCTCTTATCAATTTTATATTAGTTAACAATTCTTGTCAACTAATTAAGTGATGTACATAACATTTAAGTTTTGATAAGTGCACAATCTAAGAAACCCTGAAACATATTTTTAGTTTGCTAGAATTTCTTATATTGAAATATTTGATCCAATATGTTCCCCTAGTGCATAAGTACAATTTATATTATGAGACTCTCTAGGTCCATGCCCAGTTTGTTATATAAAAATTATCCATACGTCTATGAAGAATGTCCCATACATATGTTACGGATATTACAAAATGGTGCGTTAGACCACACAAGTTGAGGTTATAACATATTCGTACAATCCCTCTATCACAGATATCCTAGAAGAGTGAAGATATAGATCAACACTATTAAGTCTCTACGTGCTCAATCATAAACTTATCTCTAGATATATATTTCAATAAATAATATTTGCAAACACTTTTGCGATATTATTTATCCCTAGGATAAAACTCTTTTTCTTGGGTATAACTGCTTATGGCCATAAGACTTTCTAAACAACAATTTTAGAGCATTAGGATATATTAATCACCTAAATGAGCAGATGGATCATATATCTACGCACACCGGGTTTCATGAGCATCGGACCATACCTAGCGACACCTAGCAGTCAGACCATGAAAGGTTCTGACATGTATGAAACCAAAGTATGGTGGATCACTTATAAGGCCACTGTGACGTTTAGGTCAAAGGACCATAAATACTACTAAACTTGAGAAGACCCTTCATTGATGGCTATATGGGATATCTATTTGAGGTCTTCGTGAGTCTGTTCAGCACTCAGTCCTAACTAAATACTTGTATTTCTATATGAGCTTCCACTAAACTCATGGTCTACTAAGACTAACCATCTAGACCATCTAGATATAGACATACACTAATCTATATATAACAAGGTCTTTGCTAACAGACCTCCATCAGTGAAGATATATTAGGAATATAGTGTTTAAACATATACTTGCATAACAATATTTCTTACCACTATCTATAACTTTTTACAATTATGTCATTACTAATATATTCTCAGGTCTTCGTCCTATTTCAAACAATGCTCTAACTCTTATAACCTGATAACTCTTATCAGTACTAACTCTTAACATTTATAACTTTCAGTGTGGCTAATTTTTAGTACTGATTTAAACTTCTTTAGACAAAATCTAAACTCTTTCAAATCATACAATATCTGAAACATTACATGCATCTTACCATGTATAAAATATAATTAGCAATTTAATGAAATGATAATAGTATAAATATAAAACACATATTCATATATAAAAAGGATGGAATGTAAGTACAAATCCCAACCAGATAAGTTAGCGGATCTAAAGATGATGGAAATTCAATCAATAAATTTTTAATTGAAACCAAAGCAATTAAGAACCTGCAAAAGAAATCCCAACTAATTGTATCAAAGGCCTTAAAAATATCTAGCTTCATGCCAATGTCGCTACCAATCACTTTTCTATCTAGTAAATTAATGCCTTCTAAAACCATCGAGATATAATTATAAATTTGCCTACCATAAATTAACGCCATTTGATTTTATGTGACTAGATTAGGCATGAGAATTGCTAATCTATCAACAATGATTTTGTTAGTAATCTTAAAGGAGAAATCTACTAAAGTTATCGGTATAAATTTGTTAATAGTGATTGCATCAACCTTTTTAAGAATTAACACAAAAAAGCTAGAATTTAAATTAAGGAGCAAAAATGTTAAAAGAACATACTAGGAAATCTATTTGGCCTAGGGGCACTAGAACAGTCTAACGAAAAGGCAGCTATCCATACCTTCTCATTGGAAGGGATACTAGACAAAATTTCATTGTCTGAATCTAAAACAAAAGATGAAACTTGGTTGCAAACTTGAGAAACATAAATTACATCAATTGCTACATCTGCATAGAGCTTCTGATAATAATCTACAATGTGATCAATGACATCTTGCACCTTATCATTCCAAGCACCAATAATCTTAAGCAGCTTGATGCGAGATTTAGCTGCTCGAGTTCTTGTTAGTAAAACATTTTTGTGCATTTATCTCCTTCCTTTAGCCATTTGATTCTAGAATAATCTCGCCAAAACTCAGCTTACATATATAAAGCATGAAGGACCTCTAACTTTGCTGCTGCCTGAACTTCAAGTAAATCATCAGAGGTTTTCCTTAAACTAATGTCACCTTAGATTGAAGCAAAATTATCTCAAGCTTTCTTTAAGCAATAATGGACATTTTCAAATACTTCTTAATTCCATCTATGCAAGTGCCTTTTAAGGATACGCAATTTTTCTGTAAACATAAACATTGGACATCCATGACAAGGGACTGAATACCATATATTAGCAACCATATCCTTAAATCATGAATTTAAAGTTCACAAAGATTGGAATCGAAAAGGCCGAGGACCTATACTATTTGAAGACTCAAAAGAAATGACCAATGAAGAGTGATTAGGGACTGTACGGGGGAAGCACAACACATGAAGTAAAATTCCAAGTACCTTACCAGGCTAGATTATAAAGTGTTCTATCCAATTTCCTCTCAATGTGAGCACCAGCAATCGTGGTTCTTGTCCAAGTAAAAAATAGATCTGAAGAGGGAATCTCCACAAGTTCACAAGAATTAATAAAATCCCTAAAGTCTGAGCATGAAATAAGTCTTAAAAAACCCTCTCCCTTTTGTTTATGAACACCAGTATTGCGTTGAAGTCAATAATCCCTAACCAAGGAGATTGACAGGAAGCCTAACTAAGGTTAACCCAAAACTCTCAGCGTTGAACATACTGAGTGGTTGAATAAACAAAAGATAAGTGACAATCGTTTGAGCCAATAGTTATCCTAATAGTAAGATGTTAAGAACTAGTAGCAATAACATCCACCCCCACTGTAATATCACTTTTGAAAGCCCACAACTTAGAAAGAGTGTTTCTTGTATGGCATGCTAAAGAAAGATGCAAAGATATTCGATAAGAGTTCTTGTGTGAGTCAAATATGCATTTGGATGCTTATCTGTGGGTAATTTGATAGGCAATTGGGTTCTCATTTAATTGATGGTATTCAATATCATAAGCAGCCACGGACCGAGTGACCGTCTTCTCTATTTTGGAATGATTGTCTTTGCGTAGCTTTTCATTTTATTTATACAAATAGTATTAAACTATTAACCTCAAATTTTAGGCTGTACTGAGTTAGGAGTTGAATTTAAATATTTTTTAGAATTGTGATTCGGCCTTTTAATGGGCTGGGTAAGACAACCATTGTTTTATGCATATTGGCATTTTTAGAGTAATCCAACCAAAGTTAAAAAAAACAAGTAATTATAAAGGAGACAATAATTATAGTGATTTAGTTTAATGTAAACCTATATCCACTTTATCAATCTTAATTAATTCACTCAAGTGCACTATTTAATATTATTTTTACAACCAAATTACAAAATATTACATATATATATCCAATATTAATGGTGCCTTAGGGGCTTTAATGAAACCATGGGGCTATATGGAGCCTTTAGGGCTGTAATGAAGCCATGAGATATATTGAGCCATGGGGCTATATTAAACCACTCATATGGCTTATTAGTTGGTGCCAATATTTAATTATCAAGGTGTTATGTTTGAATTGGGTTATCTAATCGTTTGAGAGGCTTATTTTTTTTCTAGTTGTGGAGGGTTATTTATTTTCCTCCAATCATGAAAGTTTGATATTATACTAATTGACGACTTTGTAATATTACGATTTGAGATGCATATAATACTTGTATTCTTGTTTCTAAAAAATTATCATCATAAAAATTTATTACTTTTTAAAATATTATTGAATATCCATATTTCAATTGAGTTTGAAACTTTTAGCATTTTCATTGTTAATGGATTCTAATACTCGTTGTTGTTTCATCTTATGCTTGATATGTTCAATTTACTTCAATATTTTAAAATTATTTATTTTTAAAATAAAAAGTTTATAAATATATAACAATATAAAATGAAAAAAAACTTAAATAATAGAATAACTTCATTGATTATTTTCATACATGTCACACACACACACACACACACACACACACATATATATATATATATATGAAGATACATGTTACATGTAAATTTTTTTTTTCTAAAAGAATAAGTATTATATGTATTAGAATATGAAAAAGTGATTTATTGGTATGAGCAGTAACATTATTTTTGGCAGCAACATTTTTTTTTAAAAAAAATTTACATCCTGTTCTTTTTATTTAATATCCTATTACTCTTTTTTTTTTTTATAGATTTTACAATGTACCTTTTATTTAATATCCTATTACGGTTTTTTTTATAAATTTTACAATAGGTATTATAACAATCAGATTACACTTTTGATATTATTTTAGATTCACTATTGATATTTACATCAGACTACAAACTATTCAAATTATCGAGCACAACACACACAACATTGAGCACACGCCATATGAACTATAAGGCTCTTACGAGATAAAAGAAAAACTTATACGGTCTTAGCATCTGTTAGGGCTTGAATTCTTGACCTAAGGTAAAAAGGTGCACAACCCATCAAATATGATTTAATTTTGATGTTGACTTGATTTGTAAGATTTTCAAATTTATTTTAAGGACTAAATTGAAATATTATGAAAAACAATTAGAGGTAATTTTAAGAAAATGATAAATCTTGAGTTTGATTGATAATATACAATAAATAAAGGTGTCAAATGAAAATTTGCAATATAAAATCAACCTTGTTCTCCAAAATCTTCATTTGTGCCGTCATAGCTATGGAGAGAGAGAGAGAGAGAGAGAGAGAGAGAGAGAGAGAGAGAGAGAGAGAGAGAGAGAGAGAGAGAGAGAGAGAGAGAGAGAGAGAGAGAGAGAGAGAGAGAGAGAGAGAGAGAGAGAGAGAGAAAGAGAGAGAGAGAGAGAGAGAGAGAGAGAAAAGAAGAAGAAGAAGAATAATAATAATAATTATTGGAGCTTTGAGTTTGTAGGTATATCAAAATATTTTCCTAAATTCTTTGTATTAGTTTTGTAATTTCTTTTAGGTTTCAATTTCTAGAAATATATTTATTTGAGAGTTTGATGAGGATTTTATGATAAATACTTGGAGTTGGCAATGATCATAGGGATACGAGAAGGAATTATAAATAAACTATAGGTTTTTCTATTAACAATATCTAAGTTCGAAAATTTTATTAATTTTTGTAGTATAATTTTAGCTCTGAGATTCTAAATGGTTAATGGGCATTTATAACTTTGAATTGTTTAAAACTTCAATAACTATGATTTTTAATGATTTTTTAAAAATGACTATGAAATTTATGAGAATTTCTTGTTTCTGTAGTAGGATCAAATGTTGAACTAAGTTTGATATATCAATGATGTTAGAAAATTATAGGTTTTTAGACTGATAATTGAATATATCTAGTATATCATATCCAAAATTTGTAATTTGAAGCTTTGGTTTTAAATTGTTATAATTTTTTTTAAGATAGTAGTCCTAGTACAGGATCTTAGTTGACAGATTCTGAAAGCTTTAGAATAAATTCATTTTAAAATATTATTTGTGGGAATTAAGCCTTGGATAATTTATAATGCACTAAAATATGTGTCATGAGTAATTTTGAGGTAGTTTCATAATTTTTGAACAAGTATATAATTTTATAAAATTTGGATACTAAATACTACTCAATAGAATGTTTTGATTTGATCAAGTTAAGGACTTAGAGTTAAGGATGATTATGACTTGGATTTTCAAGGGGATAAAATATGATTTACTTGATTTGATGATAATTTATGTCTCCAGAGCAACAAAGTTTGATTCAATGGTGAATGGATATTGTTTGATGCATGAGAAAAATTGGTTGGGTGCTATTGGTTGAAATCAAAAAGTTTTGAAAAAACTCTATTTTAGATTAATTATGATCAAATTGCAAGTTTATATTACTTTATGAGTTTAAAATATTAATTATTATCATTTTAGGACTCAGGGAGACAGGTTTTATGATTTGGATCAAGAAATGAAGAATCTTCCTTGAGGAGTTTAGTAAGTGGATATTTAAACTACTTTTACGATTTCTACTTAATGATTTTAGAAAAATACATTTTGAAAGTATGATGAGCATGGTTCCTTTTTATGTATATTTTTCCTTGATAATCATTTATATTTAATGATGCTTTATTTTATGAAATAATTTATTTTATATCTGGGAGAAAATATTTATATTATGATTTTGGCTCACGATATATTTACACTTGAGATAGCATTTTTTATGTATTATCAATGATGTTTCTTTAAGTGGTTTGAGATTCAAAGAGTATGAGATATGATTTAATGAAATGTTGAAGTATATATATGTTGTATAAAGAATAAGGTTTTGAAACCACTAAGCTGTACACAGACATAGGCTTTGAGTCATGTGTATGAGATTTCTGCTCTTTGAGAGTCAGTTTGCTCTGCAAATGCATACGATGAGGATATGAAATAAGATATAAGATGAGAATGTTCAATACTCTTACACGAGGGACATTTCAGGTATGACGAACTTTTCCTCTCAGTACTAGTTTAGTGTGATTTTCTGTATAAATAATAGTATATAATATTTTAAATACCAAATGTATTTGATCATGCTCTTCTAAGAAAAGATATAACAACAGATTTCACATACTTATACTCGAGTACATAATTTTATGATAATTTATATTATTTATGATTTAACTATTACTTGTGTTTGGAGATTGGAAAATGCTTTTCCAATGGTAAACAATTTTATATAGTGATTTTACATGTTTTAAGTAAAGATCATTTTATGCGCTTTATTTTTATAATGCATAGTAAGAGAAATGTTATTTATATGTTTATGATATGCTTTTATGACGACTTCAATTTTTAAATTGCATCCACTCATTGAGTAAATCGACTTACTCTATTTTCATTATATTTTCTCTCCCTTCAGGAGATTGTAGGAAATTAATCAGCTTAGTGGAGTTAATATTAGAAGATAAACCAAGTGATAGGACGAAAATTCTTTTATTTTTGAGTTGGTACATTTGTAGGGTTTTCATTTAATCTTCAAGATCCTTGGATTCTTACTTGTTATTTTGGGTTGTACGAGATTCTCTATTTATTTTACAAATGTATTATACTTCATAGACATTTGATGCGATGTTAATGTTTCCTTATATTTTTACAATGTTATAGATGAATAGGTTACATATATGTAATTGATGATGATTGTGTGTTGTGGATAATAGATTAAAAGTTTGAAAGTACGTGTGTATGCAAGAAAAGTATAGAGGCGTTAATTTATTTGAGTTGTAGGTTAGAGTATGTTTGAAAAGTATGGGAAAATTCTGCCGAGAATCCGATAGAATTCCTTATATAATAAAAGTGAATAAGGTTTACAAGATAGTATTTGAGATTTACCCAAAAGTTTTTAGAATACTGTGGAGTGGGTCGTTTCATTTCTTATTTCCTGATTCCATATGATTATTCCTTGAATAGTTTGATCCTAATGTCTTAATTTAATAATAATTACTTGATTTACTTGCTATTGAAAATTAAATTATGGATTATAATAACAAGTAATCTGTAAGGAAAAACTTTTGTATTTTTTGGTAAGAGATATACTGCAGTGTATTATGGTTTGTAGACTAGGATTGTAGAGTGGTTGATCTACAAAAATGAGATTTCTCTTCAGTATGGCAAGGAATATCAGGTGAACATGTGGTTTGAAAACATTGGATGAAGTCACTAAAGTATAAATGTTTTACTAGGGTTTGATGGTTGCCATTTCAATTGCCTTCACAAAAATTAATATCTTTACTAAGTTCATGCAAAACTGCCAAAACTGGAGGGCAAAACAATTTTGATAAGTTGATTCGAAAGTATCACAAGCCAAGCTAAAATGAAGAATCTGGGTTTAGAGTATTATTGGTGATCCTTCTTCTGCATCCTGTTTGCATTATCAAGTCTTGCAAAGTACTGCATCTTAGCACCCATATGAATTTATAAATGATGTTCCATTAAAATAGTTAGTTCCATAATGGACAAACATTTTCTGCCAGAGGTTGTAAAAGATATATGCATACAAATTACTAGCATTTATAGATAATTACGGCTGGAGTTAAGTTTATGCTTATATCAAATAGTAAGGTACTTCTTATCTCTGTTTTAGAATATCTCACTCCGTCAAGTAAAACAAAAGAAGATAGATTTCAAGATATAAGGAAGTATCTTTTCCTTTGTTCTAGATATCGGCATTTGTAGCATACAAATCCTTTGGTTTCATCAAAGGATTTTTGTCACATGGTTCAGAAGTGCACACTCTTCACTCATTCACTTTTGCCATCTTTGAAGGCACTTAAACCATACTAGTATAAATTCAAATCAGGCTGTGTGATTTTTTTACTAAGGAGACATAGAGGATGAAACGTCTTGCAAGAAGAGAGGAAAGATGGAGAAAAAGGCTTTGCAAGCCAAGTTTGTCAAGACAAGATCTAAATGATTGGTGAAATGAACATCACAACCATATGACAAACATGGCACTTAATATTCTTGACTAATTTGAAAAAGTTGAACTATTCTGCAAAAAGTTGAGGAAGTCTATAACATTGCCATGGCTTTTGGATAACTCGAATTTTCTTCTCTTTTCCAGGTAAATGAAAATTTTGAGTAATTTTGATGTATTTTTTGCTTGATAAATTCTTACACAATCGTGCCAAATATTCTTGATATATATATATATATATATAAATTACTAAATTTTCCTAACTTGATGATGGAAACATACTTGATATATTTACGTGTTTGGTTATGGTTGCTCTCTGTTGCATCTTGTAATACACGTGTCATTCTATTTGCAAGGCTTAGTGTTTAAATTTAGCTAAATCTTCCATGATATGTTTTGAAGCAGAAGCACACAAAAAAGCAAAATCATCCAAGCAATTATGCAGAACAAGCAATTAAAGAATAAAGAGAGAAAAGGAGTAGAAGAAGAACACACAAAGAATTACGTTGTTCAGCAATTTGCCTGCGTCCATGACGGATCAAGATCACACTCTTATCTTATTATGCATCACAAGGCACTCACAAAATATGCATTTTACAAGAAAGATCACAAAGAAACCTCTCTTTTACACTCTAGGAATATTTTCTCATAAAGAACCACAAAGATTTCTTACTTGATCACTTAGATCTATTGGGATATCACAAAGATTTTTTCTTTTTCACTTAGATGTGTTTATAAACTAATTGAGAGACTTTATATAGCCTTTAGAACGTCCTAGGTTTACCCCAAACATGTGGGAGTCATATTAGGGAGTCCTGAAGCAAGTAGGAGACGAAATAAGGAAAACTCAAAACAGGAAATGGATTCCCATGCCCAGTGCCACGGGACTCAGTGCTCACTGTTGTGACTCTAGTGTGCCTGCTTGGGCTCCGCGGTGCTCATTGCCTGGCATTGCGGCGCTCACACTCTGGACTCTGGGCCGCGATGCTGGCTTCTGGTGCCCCCCTCTTCATTTTTTGTCTCATTTCTCATCCATTTTTTATCCTCGCCACCCTACGCACTTGACTTGTTCTCCAAATCATATATCGATGATTTTCAAACAATATTCTCACAAATCCCCTCATTGATTCAAAATTATCCACAAAGCAACTCAATCTCTCATTTTTGCATCTTTGGTCACCCTCACAAAGTAGTGACTTCAGTTAAGTCCTTGCATAGGATGAACTTAATCGAAGGCAGTGACTTAGTCAATATATCAGCAGAATTTTTAGACGATGCTATCTTTGTTAGACTAACTTCACCACTTTAGACAATCTCTCAAATGTAATAAAGCCTCATATGAATGTGTTTCAAACTCTCGTGGAACACTTGATGCTTGCTTAGGTGTATGGTACTCTGACTATCACAATATACACCGATGTTCACATCTTCACTAGTCAATACCTTTGTGCATATGCCTTTTAACCACACGGCCTCCTTGATAGCTTCACTAACAGCTATGTACTCTGCTTTTGTGGTAGATAGTGCAATCACATTTTGTAGAATTGATCTCCAATACACACTACACCCAAACACTGTGAATACGTAGCATATTAACGATCTTCTCTTGTCTAGATCACCTACATAATCTGAGTATACGTACCCTCTTGCCATTTCATTGTTGTCACCGTCCTTCTTATACATCAGCCCGTAATTTGACGTCCCCTTGAGATATCTCAAAATCCATTTCACTACAAGCCAGTGATCTTTTCCCAGATTTACCATATATATACTCACAACACTCATAGCCCGTGTTATGTTTGGTCTTGTGCAAACCATTGCATATATGATGCTCTCCACAGCGCTTGCATATTGTGTTTTACTCATCTGTAATTTCTCCTCATCGGATGTCGGCGACTGTGCTATTGAAAGTCTGAAATGCATGACCAAAGGAGTAGAGACAGCCTTTGCGTTGGACATACCAAACTTCTCTGGAATTTTGAGTATATATCGCTGTTGGGATAAGAAGTTAACATCTCTTCTTTCCTTCACAATATCCATACCAAATATTCTCTTTGTTGTTCCTAAATCCTTCATTTCAAACTCGCCACTCAACAACTTCTTCAGCTTCTGTATTTCTTCTATATTCTTACAGGCGATCAACATATCATCAACGTATAGAAGCAAATACTTCATCCTACAACTTATGTTCTTGAAGTACACGCATCCATCATACTTGCTTCTACTAAAGCCACAAGCCATTATAAACTTATCAAATCTCTTATACCACTGTCTAGGTGATTGTTTTAATCTATATAATGATTTATTTAGCAAACAAGCATGATCTTCTTTCACGGGCTCCTCAAACCCTTACGGCTGTGTCATGTATATCGCCTCTTCAAGCTCTCCATGTAGAAAAGCTGTCTTTATATTCATCTACTCTAGATGTAAATCAAGGTTTGCACATATGGCTAACAAAATCCTAATAGATGTGTTCTTGACGACTGGAGAGAATATCTCATAAAAATCAGCTCCCTCTCTTTGAGTAAAATCTTATGCAATTAATCTAGTCTTGAATCTTGTAGGCTCTATCCCCGGTATCCCCTCCTTCACTTTATACACCACTTGCACCCAACTAGTTTCTTTTGAGGTCTCTCCACCAACGTTTAAGTATTGTTCTTCCTAAGAAAACAAATCTCTTCTTCCATGGCCTGCTGCCATTCTTTCCTATTTTCACTCTTTATAGCCTCACCATATGTCCTAGGCTCATCATATTCAAGAGTGTAAGTAGAATTAAAAGTATGAGCAACTAAATCTGTTTGTGCATTCCTGACTGGTGGGTTAATCATTCTCCTTAGCTTGTCTCTAGCTAGCTAGTACTCTTCAAGTTCCATCTCAGGAGTCCTAGTATTTCTTTAGGTGGATTTAGAGGAACTCGTCAGTGTTCTTGGTTCTTCTTCAAGGATCTCTTTGTTGAAGTGCTGATCTGGGGACATATCAGATCTTGTTTCAAGCTCTACTTCAACCTCTATTGACTCGGGTGCTGAGTCTTCTTTGGACACATGTTCTTCTATCTCATCTTTTTGGAAGGTTTTTAGCATCGTTATCTCATCGAATGTCATGTCACGACTTATGATAGTTCATGGTGGTATCAAGTCTTTACACCATACCTTGTATCCTTTTACTCCTTTGGGATATCCTATGAATACTCCTTTGATAGCTCTAGGTTCCAACTTCGCTTTCTTAACATGTACAGAGGCAGGGCAACCAAATATTCTAAGGTGGTTATACTTCAGAGGATAGCTAGACCATTTTTCTTCTGGCGTCTTGAAGTCAATTGTTGAAGAGGGACTTCTATTAATCAAATAAGCTGTCGTCACTACAGCTTCTCCCCAAAACATTTTGGGCATCTTTGCATTGGTAAGTATGCACCTAACCCTTTCAAGTAAGGTTCTATTCATCCTCTCAGCTATGCCATTCTACTGTGGCGTTGATCTTACCGTTCTATACCTCGCAATCCCATGCTTGGCACAAAACCCATCAAACTCTCTACTATAAAATTCGAGGCCGTTGTCAGTCCTCAGCCTTTTCACCATTTTGCCAGTATGATTCTCAATAAGAGCCTTTCAAGTCTTGAACTGACAGGACCCGAGTCGAGCCCTCCTCGAGAATCGAGGCAGATCCTGCGATGACATGTGACTAACATACTCTTTACTCATACATATGATACAATGAGGCTACCTGCCTCAACAAAAAGTGTACACCTGTACTCCACTATACAAAACATATACAAATACACAGACTGAGACACTTATGCAGCTATGCACGTTAGCCCAACCTCAAAATGTGATGACTGTATCACACTGCACAAATTCCTGTGACAACCTGGGAAAAATAGGGAAAATAGAAAAAAGGGTGAGCTTGTGGCTCAGTGAGTGGACATAATCTGAAAATATTATATACTTTATATGTATTGTACACGTATAAATTTGTATGATAAAATAATCATAAAACTGTATACTGAGTAATCAATAAACTTGTACTGAAAATATGAACTGTCATAAAATCTGTGCTGAAATTAAAATCATGACATAATATTGGAATCTGAAAATCTGAAAGCACAAACTATCATAAAATCTATTATCAAGCTGAATATATGTAACATATCTTTGGAAACATGTACTACATATATATACTGAAAACCACACCAAACTTGTACCCGAGGAAAATCTGGTCTAACCTGGCGGAATAACTCACGCACAGGCAGAGTGGGGGATCTAAGCTGGTCTAACCCGGTGGAATGTTACATCGCTCGGGCAGAGCAAACTAAATTGGTCTAACGCATGCGCAGAGCAACTACATTAAAGGGGAGGGTACGCATATGGTGGTTCAAAAACTACTACAATATAATATCATGACCATAATTATTCTGAAATAATTATTTCTGTACTGAAAGTAATTATAAACTGTACTATAATAAATTTTAAAACATCTCTGAATATACTAAATAGTATAAATATTTTTCTGTCTAAAATAAATCATAATTAAATCTAATAACGCGCAATTAAATCATAATTGGCTGTATTAAAAACATATAAAATATATATAGTTATCCACTCACAAAAGTGCACTAATCCTGAGCTAGGTCTGGATTCTGAGATCTACCCGCTATCGGCACACCTCCTATATCATAGGGTGTAAAAATACATCATTAGTACCGATATATATTATAAATATTAAAATCTAAATATTCTATTATCGTAAAACTATTACCCGCTAAACCACTGGGTATAATTCTGACTACCCAACTAATTTCCTAAAATTTTCTATTTTCTTTCTTTTTCTTTTCTTTTCCTTCTTTTTCTTTTTCTTTCTCTTTTTCTTCTTCTTTCTTCTCGATTTCTCTCATTTATCTCTTTTTTTTTTCTTTCTTTTCTTCTTCTTTTCTTTTTCTTCTTTCTTTTCTTTTCTCTTTTCTTCCTTTTCTCGGCTTTCTCTTCTTTTTTTTCCCGTTTTTCTTCTTCTTTCTCAGTTTTAACTTTCTTCTTCTTAACCCAAAAAAAAAACAAACAATATGTTTAATATATATACGGCGGCCACCGCTTTAACTTCTTCTCTATCTCTTTAATTAGCGGTATAGTCTTATTACGTAGTACTTGCTGGCGATAATCCACTATCTAAACAGGTTCCTCGTCATAAGTCAAGTCTGTCCTCAACTGAACTGGCTGAGTATCTAGAATGTGAGAAGGGTCAGGTATATACTTCCGCAACATAGAAACATGAAACACATCATGAATGCGTGACAACTCAGGTGGTAATGCTAAGCGGTACGCAACTACACCAACCCTTTCTAGAATCTCTTATGGCCCAATATATCTAGGACTTAGTTTTCCCTGTTTCCCAAAACGAAGCACACCCTTCCATGGTGAGATCCGTAAAAAGACTTTGTCTCCTACTGCAAACTCTAGCTGTCTACGGCGTTTATCTGCATAACTCTTCTGTCTGTCTTGAGCTGCCTTGAGTCTGTCTCTGATAATACTGACCTTCTCATTAGTGGCTTGAATAATCTCTGGACCCAACAATTTTCTTTCTCCAACTTCATCCCAACAAATCGGAGTTCTGCATTTTCTTCCGTATAAAGCCTCATACGGCGCCATCTGAATGCTAGACTGATAACTATTATTATATGCAAACTCCATCAATGGTAAATAATCATCCCAATTACCCTTAAGCTGCAACATACAAGCTCTGAGCATATCCTCTAATATCTGTATAGTTCACTCCGACTGCCCATCTGTCTGAGGATGAAAAGCTGTACTAAAGTTTAGCTTAGTGCCTAAGGCCTTCTGTAAGCTATGCCAGAATCTAGAAGTGAATCGAGAGTCTCTATCTGATACAATGGACACTGGAGCCCCATGTAATCGTACAATCTCACTCACATACAAATGAGCCAGCCTATCTAATGAGTATGAAATCTTATAAGGCAAGAAATGAGCAGACTTTGTGAGTCGATCAACGATCACCCAAATACTATCATGACCCCTTCGTGTACGAGGAAGCCCAACAACAAAGTCCATGGTAATATGTTCCCACTTCCATTCAGGAACTGGAAGTGGTTGAGATAATCTTGCTGGCCTCTGATGTTCTGCCTTAACCTGCTGACAAATCAAACAGTGAGATACAAACTCTGCAATCTCTCTTTTCATACCTTGCCACCAGTAATGTTCTCTCAAAGTACGATACATTTTAGTACTGCCAGGATGCATAGCATAAGCTGAGCTGTGAGCTTCTTCTAAAATCTGCTTCTTTAACTCTGAGTTATTCGGAACACAAAGTCTGTTACCCATAACTAATGTCCCATCAGCTTTCAATGTTAAATCAGTTCGCATTCCATTCTTTACTTCTTGCTTAAGTTTAACTAAATTAGGATCCTGATCTTGCACATCTTAAATCTGATCAATCAACATAGGCCTAACTTGAAAATGTGCTAGAAGGACTTCAGATTTGGCTACAGACAATTCAACCCCCATAGATCTTAATTCAACTAACAATGGAAGATAAGTCACTCTCAAATAAGCAATGGAGCTAGACGACTTCCTGCTGAGTGCATCTACTACCACATTCGCCTTACCTGGATGATAGTCAATTGTACAGTCATAATCTTTTATTAACTCTAACCATCTTCGTTGTCTCAGATTCAAATCTTTCTGTGTGAACAAATACTTCAAACTTTTGTGATCAATAAAGATTTGACATGTAATACCATATAGATAATGTCTCCAAATCTTCAAGGCGAATACTACTGCTGCTAATTCTAAATCATGAGTTGGATAATTCAACTCATGCTTCTTAAGTTGCCTAGAAGCATAAGCTATCACCTTACCATGCTGCATCAATACACAACTTAACCCCTGTCTAGAAGCATTACTATAAATTATAAATCCTTCAGTGCCAGATGGAAGAGTGAGAACAGGAGTTGAAGTCAATCTCTTTTTAAGCTCTTGGAAGCTATCTTCACATTCATCAGTCCACACAAACTTTACATTTTTTCTGGTCAACTTTGTAAGTGGTGCAGCAATTTTAGAAAAGTCTTTAACAAATCTTCGATAATAACCTGCTAGACCGAGAAAACTTTTAATTTCTGTCACACTAGCTGGTCGCTCCCAATTTACTACAGCTTCGATTTTCTGAGGATCCATATAAATTCCATCTGCTGAGATCACATGGCCCAGAAATGCAACTTTATCTAGCCAAAACTGACATTTGCTGAACTTGGCATATAACTGTTTATTTCTCAAAATCTGTAGCACTATCTTCAAATGCTCTACATGCTCCTCTGTACTTCGTGAATACACAAGAATATCATCAATAAGAATTATAACAAATTGATCAAGATAGGGACGAAATACCCTATTCATAAGGTCCATGAATGCAGCTGGAGCATTAGTTAACCCAAATGGCATTACTAAAAACTCATAATGCCTATATCGAGTTCTGAAAGTAGTCTTAGCTACATCAGTATCTCTAATCTTTAACTGATGATACCCTGATCGTAGATCGATCTTTGAGAAAATCTTTGCACCCTGTAACTGATCAAATAAAACATCAATGCGAGGAAGTGGATACTTGTTGCGTATAGTGACTTTATTTAGCTCCTGATAATCAATGCATAGCCTCAAAGTTCCATCCTTCTTTTTAACAAACAATACTGGTGCTCCACATGGTGATACACTAGGTCTGATGAAACCCTTATCTACCAATTCTTGTAACTGAGTCTTCAATTCTTTTAACTCTGAAGGAGCCATTCTGTATAGTGCTTTGGAGATAGGAGTTATGTCTGGAACCAAATCAATACCAAAAACAATCTCTCTATCTGGTGGTAAGCCTGAAAGATCTTCAGGAAATACATTTGGAAAATCTCTTACCACTGGAATATCTTCTAATGTAACCCCATTGACTCTGGTATCAATAACATGTGCCAAATAAGCTGAACATCATTTTCTAAGCAACCGTTTAGCTGTCATAGCAGATATAACACAGGATGGAAGAGCTGGTCGCTCTCCACAAAAAATAATATCAGGCTCTCTATGTCATCTGAATATAACCTCTTTTTGGAAACAGTCTACAGTAGCATGGTGATTAGCTAACCAGTCCATCCCAAGTATTGCATCAAAATCATGTATAGCAAGAGGAATTAAATTTGCTACCATCTCACTACTACCCACTTTGATAAAAAAACCCCGAAATACATTCTCAGCCAATAATGATTCTCCAACCGGTGTGGCTATCACCAAATTACAATCTAGGGGTTTTAACATTCTATCCGCATGCACAGCAAAGATACGGGAAATAAAAGAATGCGTAGAGCCCGGATCAATTAAAATATGGGCCTCTCGGCCAAAAATAGTCAGCATACCTGTAACAACATCTGAGGTAGCCTGTGCCTCTTGCTGAGTCAAAGCAAATACACGTGCCTGGCTACGAGGTCGACCTGGTTGACCCCTCTGTGCATCTCTACTAACTCCTAAAGCTCTAGGTTGTACACCAGTATTAGAGATAGGCTCTCCTATCTGAGATCCTCCATGTCTCTTAATATTGCCACTACCACCTTGAAAACCCTAAGAAGCTATACTCTGTGCTAAGCTGCTACTTCGAAGAAGATGAGGGCAATCTCTCCTCAAGTGTCCAACTTGTCTGCAATGGTAGCAACCTCTAAAACCTCTCAGACACTATCCCTCATGACTCCTCCCACACATGGAACACAGAGGGTACCTTCTTATACTTGCACTACTACTTAACTGGCTACCACCTCGGGGCCTCTGACTCCCTATGTTGCTTCCAACAGATGGAGGCACAAAACTCTGACTAGAACTCTGTCTCTGTCCTCCTGATAGCATAGGGCTCTGACCATACCGTTGTCTACCAGAATACCCTGCATGAGATGTCTCTCCTCCAGATGCTCTACTGCTACTTGATCCACCAATTGACCAATTATGGCCTGGTCTCTGCTTGAATGATTGGGCTCTGCGTGCCTCTACTAGGCTTCTCTCAACTCTCATTACAGCCCCTACCAACTCACTGAAATCAATGTGCCCCATAGCTGTAATTGTTGTCCTAATATTGCCTCTAAGGCCCTGTTCAAACCTCTTACATTTATCCCTCTCATTCTGTATTGCATAAGAAGCGAACCTCGATAACTCTATAAAACGGTTCTCGTACTCCTCTACTGTCATCAATCCCTGTTCTAGCTCAAAGAACTTACTAGCCTGGATGTCTTGGTAAACCATAGGAAAGAATTTAACATTAAATTCTTTACAAAAATTAGCTTAACTAATCACCCCTCCATATCTACGTGATACTGATCTCCACCAACGGTATGCCCCACCCTTAAGTAAAAATGTAGCAAAGGAAACTCTCTCATCATCAGTACATCTCATAACATCAAATATCCGTTCTACTCTAGTCAACCATGACTCTGCATCAGCTGACTCTGTAGTGCCTGAAAAATTCTCTGCCCCCAAACTACGAACACGCTCTATTGTGTTCTCTCTCTTGGGTAGTCCCTGTGTTTGTCTCTCCACTGCAACTGTAACTAAGTGAGCCAGTCTATCTATGGATTGCTCTAGGGAAGGTCTATCAGGCTGTCCCTGTGTAGGCTGTGTCACAGGTTGTGGTACTGGCTGAGGGTGTATCTCCTCTACAATAGGATCAGGCTGAGTTTGAGGTATGGGTACAGGGGGAACTGACTCAGCTACTTCCTCTCTAATAAATTCCTCCTTTCTATCTGATACTAAGGGAGCTCCCAGTTCAGCCACAAGTTTCGTGTGAGGTCGGCCACGTGGACGCATGATAAAAATCTATAAAATGTAACAATTCATTAATGACATCTCTAACATGCATGTATCATGTACTAGTCTACAGAATCTAAAACCATGCTCTGATACCAAACTGACAAGACCCGACCCGAGCCCTCCTCGAGAATTGAGGCAGATCTTGCGATGACATGTGACTAACATACTCTTTACTCATACATATGATACAATGAGGCTACCTGCCTCAATAAAAAGTGTACACCTGTACTCCACTATACAAAACATATACAAATACACAGACTGAGACACTTATGCAGCTATGCACGTTGGCCCAACCTCAAAATGTGATGACTGTATCACACTGCACAAATTCCTGTGACAACCTGGGAAAAATAGGGAAAATAGGAAAAAGGGTGAGCTTGTGGCTCAGTGAGTGGACATAATCTAAAAATATTATATACTTTATATGTATTGTACATGTATAAATTTGTATGATAAAATAATCATAAAATTGTATACTGAGTAATCAATAAACTTGTACTGAAAATATGAACTGTTATAAAATCTGTGCTGAAATTAAAATCATGACATAATATTGGAATCTGAAAATCTAAAAGCGCAAACTATCATAAAATCTATTATCAAGCTGAATATATGTAACATTTCTTTGGAAACATGTACTACATATATATACTGAAAACCACACCAAACTTGTACCCGGGAAAAATCTGGTCTAACCTGGCGGAGTAACTCACGTACAGGCAGAGTGGGGGATCTAAGCTGGTCTAACTCGGCGGAATGTTACATCGCTCGGGCAGAGCAAACTAAATTGGTCTAACGCATGCGCAGAGCAACTACATTAAAGGGGAGGGTACGCATATGGTGGTTCAAAAACTACTACAATATAATATCATGACCATAATTATTCTGAAATAATTATTTCTGTACCGAAAGTAATTATAAACTGTACTATAATAAATTCTAAAACATCTATGAATATACTAAATAGTATAAATATTTTTCTGTCTAAAATAAATCATAATTAAATCTAATAACGCGCAATTAAATCATAATTGGCTGTATTAAAAACATATAAAATATATATAGTTATCCACTCACAAAAGTGCACTAATCCTGAGCTAGGTCTGGATTCTGAGATCTACCCGCTATCGGCACACCTCCTATATCATAGGGTGTAAAAATACATCATTAGTACCGATATGTATTATAAATATTAAAATCTAAATATTCTAATATCGTAAAACTATTACCCGCTAAGCCACTGGGTATAATTCTGATTACCCAACTAATTTCCTAAAATTTCCTATTTTCTTTCTTTTTCTTTTTCTTTCTCCTTTTCTTCTTCTTTCTTCTCGGTTTCTCTCCTTTCTCTCTTTTTTTTCTTCTTCTTTTCTTTTTCTTCTTTCTTTTCTTTTCTCTTTTCTTCCTTCTCTCGGCTTTCTCTTCTTTCTTTTCCCGTTTTTCTTCTTCTTTCTCAGTTTTAACTTTCTTCTTCTTAACCCAAAAAAAAAAAAACAAACAATATGTTTAATATATATACGACGGCCATCGCTTTAACTTCTTCTCTCTCTCTTTTCTTTTTTTTTTTTCTGCCACCAAGATTTATATATATACTACACGTGTGTTATATGAACACATCAAATGCTTAATCCTTGCTCTTTAACACATAAACCCACAGCTTCCTTGAATAGTTATGAATTAAACTGAGAAAATACCTGGCACCACCACGAGTAGTTATCTAAGTTGGTCCCTAAATATTCGAGTGTATATAGTCAAGAGTACCCTTAGTTTCATGCTCGCCGGTACTAAACCTCACCTTATGTGCTTTCCCAAGTACACAATGCTCATAAAACTCCAAGGGCTGAAACGTATCCTCACCAAACGCCTTTTGACTAAACAACTCCTTTAGATTTCTCTCGCCTAGGTGTGCCAGTCTAAGATTCTACAACTTGGTTTGCATACTCTCATCATCTACAGAGAATAATGCAGAACCACTTATGACTTCACCCTTAAGCACATAAACGCCTTTGTGTTTCTCTCCCTTCATCACTACCATGGAGCCCTTCAATACTTTTAAAATTCCTCTGTCGATCCCGATGGAACACCCATTTTAGTCTAGAGTCCCTAGTGAGATCAAGTTCCTCTTCAGGTCAGGAACATACTTAACATCTATTAACTCTCTCACTCGCCTATCATGCAGCCTAAGCTTAACACTATCAATTCCCATCATCTGACATGCAACATTATTACCCATTAATACCTTACCACCACTAATGGTCTAAAAATTTGTAAACCAAGACTTGTGCGGGCACATGTGAAAAGTACAACCAGAATCTAAAATCCATTGTTCAGAGTTTATACCATCAGTAGTGACGAGTGTCTCTACACTGTCATAGTTATCATCATAGGCAAGCACAACATCTGCTTTCATCTTGTGTTGTGCTTTCTTCTCAGGACAGTCATTTATAAAGTGCCATTATTTTTTGCAGCAATAGCACTTCTTAGGAGTCCTAAAATTTGATCTTGAGCCCTTTTTCCTTCCATCTCTATATCAGGGTCTTTCTCTTACAGATAAACTTTTTGTATTGCCCTCGACCTGCTTCCCTAATAACTTTGAGTTTAATGATGATTTCACATCACTCATCGTTAAACTATCTCTGCCGTAGAGTAGTGTATCAACAAAGCTCTCATAACGCTTGGGGAGTGAACTTAGTAGGATAATTGCTCTATCTTTATCTTCTATCTTGATGTTGATAGACTTAAGAGCAAGGATGATCTTATTGAAGGCGTCTATATTATCTTTCATCAGCGTCCCCTCTGACATGGACAGCTGATACAACTTCGTCTTTATATGTAACCTGTTGGCTAACGATTTTCACCTATAAATAGAGTCAAGATTCTTCCAAAGACCTATCACCATCGTCTCTCCTGCTACTTCCCTTAGTACTTCATCGCTCAATGACAAAACGATTATGCTATAAGCTCTCTCTTGAATGTCCCTTCTTTTTTCTTTAGCTTTAGATGACTTTAGCGTCTTCTCTTCATCACTAGATAGAGCTGTAATCTTCTCTAATACCGAGCCTAGCCTTTGGCTCACTAACGACGCATTTACCTTCATCTTTCACAGATTGAAGTCATTTGTACCGTTGAATTTCTCTACCTCATACTTGGGTGTGTCCATGTTTGCTTAGAATCAAACTCTGATACCAGTTTGTTGAAGCGAAATTACACAAATAAGCAAAATCACCCAAGGAATATATGCAGAACAAGTAATTAAGGAATAAATAGAGAAAATGGTAGAAGAAGAACACACAAAGAATTACGTAGTTCGGTAACTTGTCTACATCTACGACAGATCAAGATCACACTTTTCTCTTATTATGAATCACAAGACAGTCACAAAGTATGTATTTTACAAGAAAGATCACAAAGAAACCTCTCTCTTGCAATCTAGGGATTTTCTCTAAAAAAGAACCATAAAGATTTCTTACTTGATCACTTAGATCTATTGGGTTATCACAAAGATTTTTTTCTTTCACTTAAATATATTTACAAGCCAATTAAGAATATTTATATAGGTTTTAAGACATCCTAGGTTTACCCGAAATATGTGAGAGCCATATTAGAGAGTTCTGAAGCAAGTGGGAGACGAAATAAGAAAAACTCAAAATGGGAAACGGATTCCCGTGCCTAGCGCCGCGACACTCAGTGCTCACTGCCATGGTACTGGTGCCCCTGCTTGGGAGCCGCGACGCTCGTCGCCTGGCACTTTTGCACTCACACTCTGGACTGGGCGCTACATCGCTGGTGCCTGGTGCGCCTCTCTTTATTTTTCGCTTTCTTTTGCATCCATCTTTAATCCTCACGCAACCTATGCACTTAGGTTGTTCTCGAAATTAGATACCGATGATTTTCAATCAATATTCTCACAATATTATATAGTGGTAATTTTTGAATTACCATATGCATACCCTCATTTTTAGTGTAGTTGCTCTGTTTATGTGCTAGACCAGTTTAGTTTGCTCTACCCACGCGATACAATATTTCACCTGGTTAGACCAGCTCAGATCTCCTGCTCTGCCTGTATGTGAGTTACTCTGCCAGGTTAAACTAGTTTTTCTTAGATACAAGTTTAATGTGGTTTTTAGTATGTATATAGTATAAAAGATATATGTTCCAAGAGTTTGGTTACATATATTTACCTTCAAAATAGATTTCATGATAGTTTACACTTTTAGATTTTCAGATCTCCAGTATTATGTCATGATTTTAGTTTTAGCACATAATTTATAACACCTCATACTTTTAGTACAAGTTTATTGGCTACTTAAATACGTCTATAATAGATATAAAGTTTATAATATTTATTAATTATGTCCACTCACTGAGCCACAAACTCAAGATTTTTCAATTTTTCCTAAGTTTTCATAAGAATTCGTGCAGTGTGATATAATTATCACATTTTGAGGTTGGCCCACAACATATATAGCTGTATGAGTGTCTCAGTCTGTGCATTTGTATATCTTTATATATATTGGAATACACGTATGCACCTTTGTTGAGGCAGGTAATCTCATTATATCAAATGTATAAGTAAATAGTATGTTAGTCTCATGTCATTGCAGGATCTTCCTCGATTCTTAAGGAGGGCTCGGTTCAACTCCTGTCACATATGAATTTCAAAACTATACTTGATATATTTGCCTGGATGGTTGCTCTTTGTTGGTGTTTGGATGTAGAAAATTCACGTCTAAGCTTCAAAAATATTTTAGCCAAGGATTTTTTGAATATCAAAGTAATTTTTTTTTGTTTTGCTCACCACCGTAGGAGTGGCAACTCCATTTCTGTAAATCCTTGTCATGATTATTCTGTTGTTTTACAAGAAGTTGTACAAGCACTTATTTTTGTTTTGTAAGAACATGATTTTGAGATCTAATATGTTTTCAGTTTTCTGTATGTTCAAGTTATTTACAAATAGTTTTTACATTTTTGGTTCTTCTCACAGACTGTACTGCATGTGATGAATTTGGTGCAATGTATACCAATGATCGGATATTGGCTCGTGGACAAGGTACTTACTTTATCCTTACCACACTCTATGATTATTTGCTTTTTTTTTTTATCCCAGAAACAAATTGAAACATTTGTTGAATCTAAGAAAATGTAATATTACATAAGCCTCTTTAGTTGAAAGGAAAGATTTACGCCTCCACTTCAATTCTAGGTAAAAGCCAGACATTGTTACCTTTTCAAAAGAAAGCATAATAGAAGTGGTTATAGGCATAGCCTAATAGTGACAACGTCACTTGACTAGGTCTTGAGTTAAATCCCATTTCCCTCAAGTTGGAAAAAAAAGAAAAAGAACGATATAGAAGAAAATGTAATAGAATCTCCTGAGTTTTAGCAATGTGAAGTTAGGATCTCATAATTTTGTGTCATATATCGCAAATCCAATTTATGCCGTTATGTATTATGCTTTTCATTATCTTCGTCTTTCTGGTCATCTTTTTTCGGAATATTAACAGTATTTTACAATAAAAATTGCCAAAATTATTGCTTTACAGATAGGCAGGAGGCTCGTAGAAGTTGCTACACAAAAAGGCAACACTTACTTATTGAGCTTATTATTTGAGGGAAAAAAAATAAAGCAGCTTGATTAACTAGTTGTCATTAGAAATATGGATTAACAACTCGTAATTGCTAACTTGCACGGGGAAACCCTAGCACCAAAAACTCTCCCAACTCTCTTAGCCCGCAGCCACCGCTCTTTCAACAAATATCCATCGGAGAGGGGGCCTAGGCCCCTTCTCTGGTGGACACAACCACTTCAGCTTTATTTTTCTACACCAGCTTTCCTCATTCTTTTCCGTTTTCGGCCAGCTATCCATCTCCAATTGCGGCTCTATAGGGTTCCGGTGACCGGTCGGCGCTATAATGCCGTGGTACCCTACTGCATGGCTGTGTCTCGACTGTTTTTGCTGCTTGTCACTGTGCTATGTCAACTATCAGAGGTTCTACGGATCTAGCCGAGCCTACAACAACCATCGTGCTTTCTGACTCTGTTTCATTGGCATGTTTGCTACTTGTCGGACACCACTGCTGATCTTCAAGCCACTTTTGTGGGTGTTCGGATGGTACTTTGATGTTCTTAATCTCTCTGGTGGGCTCGTTCTGGTTCCAGTGACTGGTTATGTTTTTTCGGGCCCTGTTTCATAGACGTCTGTTTACTCACCTCGCCGAACACCACTGTTTTCTTCGTTGGCCCATGGGATTTTTGATCTTGATGGCACCTCTACTGGTGTTCTGGCATTCGGACGGTGCTCAGGTGGTTCATTTTCGATCGTTTTAGGCCGCCAAACCTCATACTCTCCACCTCCTTCGACTTTCTCCGCTTCTTGTGGTGTTTCCCACGGGGTGGCAGTTGGCCGACCATTTCTTGCCAACCGCTTCTTATCCGGGTGACCTGTATGGCGTCTCACTGGTCCTGGCCGACACTAGCCGCGCCTCCTTCGGCTTTTTTCTTCTTTGGCCATTTTTCGGTCCGTTTTCACCAGAATTTTACTGAAATCCGTCGGTTGCTGTCCCTTTCACTTCCCTTGTGCACTTTCAGCCCCCACCATCGGCAATGACACCCTTTTGGGTTTTCCTCGACCCTGCCAATGTGTTGTAGCCTCTTGGCCAGTCGAGGCCCTACTGGTCAGTGTTTTCGGTCTTTCTCCGACGGCCCTTTTCCGTCCGTTTGCTCACTATGGTACCACCGGAAGCTGTACCATTTTCTTGGTTTTCATTGCCACTTTTTTATCTTATATTTGGGTGTTTGTGGCTGAGTCTAGTTTGATATTTTTGAACAAATTGTGTTTAATAATTCCTCTCATTTTAGGGATCTATATTTCTCTCGTTTGCGAGATCTGCTTCTCATTTTCTTTTAAAAGGACAGTTTTTCGCGTGCGAGATCTGTTTCTCCCTTTTTTCGGAAAGGCCTATTTCTCCCTTTTTTCAAAAAGATCAGTACTAGGTTATCCGTACGAATATGGGTATGATTTGTAGTCTTCTAAGGAAGAGTTCTCAGGTATTTTTAAGATGTATTCTATTCTTATCTTGTAATCCTTTGATCTTATGCATCAAAGGTCTTTATTGTAATGTCTTGATAATATGCAATGATATGATACCAATTTTAAAAAAAAAAATAGTTGTCATTAGAATATAAGCACATCATTAGTTTTGTTCTATGAGAAAAGTTTCATTATATACAAAGTTTTATGTATTTGTTTTGATAAAAAAAATGTACTAATTAAATGAAATGTCTATAGCAAATTAGCCTGTTATATATGTGGTCAGAAGCGCTTACTAAAAATTGCTTTGAAACAAAAATGCATTAGCATATATGCTTCCGCAAATGCTACTCTTAAAGAATCTCTCTAGTCTCATGTTACAATATTAATACTAAAATAATTGAATTAAACAAAAATTTGAATTGTTATATAAAAAGAGTAAAATGTTCATGATATAAGGAAATTAGAGAGCACCTAACAATGCCAAAATTTGCTTCAAAATAAGGAGTACTAGTTTTTGAAGGAGGACAAAATAAGTCAAATTGCAAGAATCGAAAGTTAAAATTTAAAAGGGAAGGCATCAAAAACAAAATTCACAATGAGAACATAGATAAACTGAAAATTTACATGAATCTACAAGAAGTAAAGATTAATTCAACAATGACCATTCATCTTAGTAATTAATTTGATCACCTAAGAGTACTCTCAGATTTCCTCATTTCTTTTTGTCTTCCTCAATCTTAGTCATTAATTTCTAAATATACCTTAAGAGTAAAATGTCTTCCACACAATGAACATTTAAATCAATGTAATGACCACTGTAAATGTATAAGTAGATAATTATATATTGGCATAACCATGAATCAGCAATACAAATAATGCTATTTTCGCTTCTTCTTTTTTTCCCTCCTTCTGCAAACTCTCATTGGAGCAACCCGCTGTTGAGGTATTCTATTCTAAAGAAAAAAAAGAACATATGCATATTGATTGAAAGAAAGAAACAGAATAAAAATGTATTGAGGAAGCATATGATGAGTAAGAAAACTGTTGTATATTATATAAAGAAAACCAGGAAGATATAGAAATTACTTCATGCCAAACATTACTGAAGTTAAACCATTATCATCAAACAAAGAAGAGCAGTAAAAATACGAAAATTGAAACTAATCTTCCAGACGCAACCCAATCTTCTTGAGTGGATTCCAAAACCGAATGCCTTGAAGGCCTCCCATTATCACTTTGGACATCTCACCATCTTCCCTTCGATCAATAACATAGCCTAAAGAACACCCAGCGATCATTTCAATCTCTCTAACACTCACCCAGTTGTCTTCAAGATCCACCGTCTTCGCTATCTTCGACAATTTAACGCGAGCAGCTTCTTTTTCCCCCTTCCTCGCCCGTTGTTTCTTCGTCACCTGGGCTTCCATTTTAATACGACGTCCAATTTCTTTTTCTTGCTCCCTCCTTTGTGGGTTCTTCATCGACTAGGCTTCAGGCTTGTGTTGTTGGGGTTTGAGAATAATATCAGAAGAAGACCTCGTCTTTAGACATGAAGCGCGGTCGAGATCAGGGATTTGACATCGTTGTTTCTTTGTGACCTCGGCTTTGTTGGATCATAAACTTGATCCATTATGGGAGCCTAAACCCAAAATCAATCAAATTGGAGTCCAAGTCCATAATCAAGGTCCAAAACTACTAACCTTCTACTTAGAATCTTCTAGGGTATGGTAATTAAGCATGTGAATAATTTGGAAGGATGGAGAAGAATGAAAAAGAATGAGGTGTATGGTTATTGTAATTTTGGATTAGTTTATTTGTGTGGTGTAGGATTGTTCTTAAGTAGTATAAATACCCCTCCCCATTTTAGTTTAAGCATCAAGAAAAATTAATAGCTTCTAAGTGAGTGAAGAAGCAAACTCTAATAAGAGTGAGTTGTAGTATCTTGTTTTTGAGTAAGAGTGCTCTTGTAATATTTGTTTGAGTTTAAATAAAAGTTGTTTGTGTGAGTGTTTCATTTCCAATAAAATGGTATCAGAGCAAGTTGGAAAGTATATACTATTGCATATCAAATTGAAGGTCTCGACGAGAGGAATCCGACGCCACCAAAATCTCCCCAATCTGAGTTCGGACGCGCCTCCACGCGTCGCCGGAAGACTGCTACCAGAGAATCGAGTTGACTCATCGAGTTGAGCCGAGTTGGAGCATTGACCGAGCCGCCAAGCCGAGTTGACCGAGCCGTAAGCCTGTTGACCGAGCCGTCCAAGCAAGTTGACTAAGCCGTCAAAATCATTGACCGTTGACCAGGTTAGGGTTGAACTTTGACCGTTGACTTTGACCGTTGACCAAAAAATTGAAAATTTTGACCAGGTCCCTCCCAAGGTTTTTCGGCGTTCCGGATTCATCCGTGCAATCGAATTTTGTAAATTCTCATTATATTGAGAGATATGGCAAATGGTATGGCACTATTCCAAGTTTCGACACTCAACAACAACAACTACGACAATTGGAGTATCAAAATGAAGGCACTTCTTGGATCACAAGATATGTGGGATATCATAGAGAAAGGCTATAACGAGCCTGCGAATGATGCTGCTTTTGCTGCTCTTACACCAGATCTAAAAATAACTTTGAAGAATTCAAGAAAGAGAGACAAGAAGGCTCTCTGTCTCATCTATCAAGCATTAGATGATGATGGCTTTGAAAAGATTTTGAGTGCAAGCTCTAGCAAGGAATCATGGGAGAAGCTGCAAACCTCTTACAAAGGATCTGAGCAAGTGAAGAAGGTCCGTCTCCAAACATTAAGAGGTGAATTCGAATCCTTACACATGAAAGTATCTGAGTCTATTTCGGATTATTTCTCAAGAGTAGTAGCTGTTTCTAATCAATTAAAAAGAAATGGTGAAAAGTTAGAAGATGTGAGGATAATAGAGAAGATACTCCGTTCGTTGGATCCCAAATTTGAGCACATCGTCGTGACGATTGAAGAAACTAAAGATTTAGAAGAAATGACGATCGAGCAACTCCAAGGATCATTGCAAGCATACGAAGAGAAGCATAAGAAGAAGCATGGGTTTACTGAGCAACTCCTCAAGCTGCAACTCAAGGATATGCATGAAAGCCAACGCAATGATAGAAACCAACGTGGTCGAGGCAGAGGTAGAGGCCATGGATGAGGTGGAAGTCGCGGTCGTGGACGAGGCTGGAATTACAACAACAACAATTCCAACAACTATGAGAAAGGAGAAAGCTCAACACGAGGCCGTGGAAGAATCAATCCGAACTCAAGGTATGAAAAATCTCAAGTTCGATGTTATAATTGTCAGAAGTTTGGGCATTATGCTTCAGAATGTAGAGCTCCCAACAATAAAATTGAGGAGAAGGCCAACTACATAGAGGAGAAGACAGATGGCAAAGAAACTCTTCTTCTAGCACGAAAGGAAACTGATGGTGGCCAAGCAAATTCCTGGTATCTTGACAGTGGTGTAAGCAATCACATGTGTGGAAGAAAAGACATGTTCGTGGAGCTAGACGAGTCAGTAAGCGAAAATGTTTCATTTGGAGATGATTCCACAATAGCAGTGAAAGGGAGAGGTAACATCCTTATCCGTTTGAAAAATGGGAGACATCAGTTTATTTCCAATGTCTACTATGTGCCCAATATGAAAAGTAACATCTTGAGTTTAGGGCAACTGTTAGAGAAAGGTTATGATATTCATATGAAGGATTATAATCTTTCTATAAAAGATGATAAGAATAACTTCATTGCTAAAGTGCCGATGTCAAAGAATAGAATGTTCTTGATCAACATACAAAACGATGTTGCAAAGTACCTGAAAGCTTGCTATAAAGATGCATCATGGCTTTGGCATCTTCGATTTGGGTATCTCAATTTTGGAGGTCTAGAGCTGCTATCTAAGAAGGAGATGGTGAAGGGACTACCTCGCATCAACCATCCTGACCAACTTTGTGAAGGGTGTCTAGTCGGGAAATAATTTAGGAAAAGCTTTCCAAAGGAGTCAAAGACAAGAGCCAAGAAACCACTCGAGCTCATCCATACCGATGTGTGTGGACCGATCAAGCCAAGCTCTCTCGGTAACAGTAACTATTTTCTTCTCTTCATTGATGATTTTTCAAGAAAAACCTGGGTATATTTCTTGAAACAGAAGTCAGAAGTTTTCGAAGTCTTCAAGAAGTTCAAAGCAGCAGTGGAGAGAGAAAGCGGTAGAAAGATCAAAGCCATGAGATCCGACCGAGGTGGAGAATTTACTTCCAGGGAGTTTCAAGAGTTCTGTGAAGCAAATGGAATTCGTCGACCAATGACAGTTCCTAGATCCCCCTAACAAAATGGCGTGGCAGAAAGAAAGAACAGAACAATCCTCGACATAGCACGAAGCATGCTCAAAAGCAAGAAACTACCCAAGGAATTTTAAGCGGAAGCAGTAGCATGTGCAGTCTACTTGTCAAATCGATCTCCAACAAGAAGTGTATGGGGAAAGACACCGCAAGAGGCATGGAGTGGAAGAAAGCCTGGCATTTCCCACCTGAGAATCTTTAGAAGTATAGCTCATGTTCATGTATCGGATGAGAAAAGAACGAAGCTTGATGATAAAAGTGAGAGTTTTATCTTCATCGTCTATGATGCTAATTCGAAGGGCTACAAGCTGTACAATCCAGAAAATAAAAAGATTGTGATTAGTCGAGATGTGGTCTTCAACGAAGAAGAAGAATGGGATTTTAACTCTCATGCAGGTGACTTCAATTTCTTTCCTCAGTTTGAAGAAGATGAGCAGACAACGAGGGAGCAACTAGGACCTCAACAAGAGCTTGAAACTCCACCCACTTCACCAACATCAACCACTCAAAGAGACTCATCACCTTCGTCATCGTCAAGTGGGAGTCAAAGTGAAAGAGTTGTGCAACGTACAAGAAGCCTTAGAGATCTCTATGAGGTAACTGAACGACAAGATAATCTTACATTATTTTGTCTGTTTGTCGATTGTGAACCAGTGAGCTTTCAAGAAGCAGTACGAGAGAAGAAGTGGAGAGATGCGATGGACGAAGAAATTAAGGCCATCGAAAAGAATGACACATGGGAACTCACCTCACTTCCCAAAGGACATAAGGCGATAGGTGTCAAATGGGTGTACAAAACAAAGCAAAACGCCAAAGGAGAGATTGAAAGGCACAAGGCGAGGCTAGTTGCTAAAGGCTATAGTCAAAAGGCTGGAATTGACTATGATGAGGTATTTGCTCCTGTTGCTCGATTGGAGACTATTAGACTAATCATTTCTTTGGCAGCTCAAAACAAGTGGAAGATACAGCAAATGGATGTAAAGTCTGCCTTCCTAAATGGAGTTCTTGAAGAGGAAGTCTACATTCAGCAACCATCAGGCTACGAAGTCAAAGGCCACGAAGACAAGGTGTTGAAGTTGAAAAAGGCTCTTTACGGGCTAAAACAAGCACCAAGGGCATGGAATAGCCGAATCGACAAGTACTTCCAAGAGAATGGCTTCAACAAATGTCCCTACGAGCACGCTCTATATATCAAGATCAAAGATGGAGATATTTTGATCGTGTGCCTCTACGTGGACGATTTGATCTTCACCGGAAGCAACCCAAGCATGTTCAATGAATTCAAGGAAGTGATGACGAAAGAATTCGAGATGACAGACATGGGGCTTATGGCGTACTACCTTGGCATTGAAGTTAAGCAACAAAAGGATGGAATTTTCATTTCACAAGAAAGCTATGCAAAGGAGATCCTGAAGAAGTTCAAGATGGAGAATTGTAAGCCGATAAGCATATCGACGGAATACGAAATCAAGATGTTCAAACATGAAGAAGGCGAAAGTGTAGATCCAACATTCTTCAAAAGTTTGGTAGGAAGTCTACGCTATCTAACTTGCACGAGGCCCGATATTCTTCACGCAGTTAGATTGGTCAGTCGCTACATGGAATCTCCAACAACCAGCCATTTTAAAGCCACAAAGAGAATTCTTCGCTATCTGAAAGGTACAATTGACTTTGGCTTGTTCTATTCAGTTTCTAATGATTACAAGCTTGTTGGATATAGCGATAGTGATTGGGGTGGAGACATAGATAATCGAAGGAGCACTACTGGATTCGTATTTTTCATGGGAGATACTGCTTTCACATGGATGTCAAAGAAACAATCGATTGTCACATTGTCCACTTGTGAAGCAGAATATGTTGCTGCTACCTCATGCGTTTGTCATGCAATTTGGCTTAGAAATCTATTGAAGGAGATAGGCTTGATACAAGAAGAGCCTACCAAGGTTTGTGTCGACAACAAGTCAGCCATTGCCTTAGCCAAGAATCCGGTATTCCATGATCGAAGCAAACACATCGATATTCGCTACCACTATATAAGGGAGTGTGTTGCAAGAAAGGATGTGCAAGTTGAATATGTGAAGTCACAAGATCAAGTTGCCGATATTTTTACCAAACCACTGACAAGCGAAGACTTCATAAGATTAAGGAACTTACTAGGGGTCACAAGATCAAGTTTAAGGGGGGGTGTTGGATCATAAACTTGATCCATTATGGGAGCCTAAACCTAAAATCAATCAAATTGGAGTCCAAGTCCATAATCAAGATCCAAAACTACTAACCTTCTACCTAGAATCTTCTAGGGTGTGGTAATTAAGCATGTGAATAATTTAGAAGGATGGAGAAGAATGAAGAAGAATGAGGTGTATGGTTATTGTAATTTTGGATTAGTTTATTTGTGTGGTGTAGGATTGTTCTTAAATAGTATAAATACCCCTCCCCATTTTAGTTTAAGCATCAAGAAAAATTAATAGCTTCTAAGTGAGTGAAGAAACAAACTCTAATAAGAGTAAGTTGTAGTATCTTGTTTTTGAGTAAGAGTGCTCTTGTAATATTTGTTTGAGTTTAAATAAAAGTTGTTTGTGTGAGTGTTTCATTTCCAACAGGCTTTCAATTCATTACGAGCTCTCTTCCTGGCCTGTTGTTTCTTTGTCACCTCGACTTCCAATTTAATACGGGAAAGCCTCGTCCGCTGTTCTCCTTCATCTCTGCTTCCAATTTAGTACGAGCAACCTCTCTATTTTCTCATTCGCTCGTTGTTTCATGTAATGTTGGGCTTTAAGAATAACATCAGAATACCTCGTCCTTAGCCATGAAGCACGGTCAAGATCAGGGACATTTGAAGAAGAAGTGGTAGTACTGGTCAGCATCCTCTTTGGCTTCTTAAAGTTTTCTGGATGCATCTTGCACAAGGAAGTAGGATTTAAGGGTTTTAGAATTGCAGGGTTGATGAAAAGGAAGCAGGGTTAATGAAAAGAAGTGTTTTTTGTGAAACTGATGAAACCTTTTATAATTTAACAAACCGCCTTTTTTTAAGTTTTACGCTACTTATTTTTCCCAAATCTGTTTCGTTTTGGGGATATCCCAATTTGGTAATTTTTTGGCTGCTTTGGGTTGTCTTTAAAAATTATGGACTACACTGTCTACTATATACGCCCCAAAATGAAGTTAAGATATCGGGTTCCTTTTCCATTGTTTGTTGAGTTTTTTCTTGATTGAGTTAAAGTTTCAAAGTATTTGTGATGTTACTTATTTTTTCTTGATTGATAGCTTTTATGTCATATTTTTGTTAGTTATATGATTCTTTATGCAGTGGATTTCAGGTGAGGCTCTTGCTAAATAATTGGAAAGATTAGGTGCGAAACTCATTCTTTCAGCAAGGAGTGAAGCTGAATTGAAGCGAGTTAGGATACAGCTTGTTGGATGGTGTATCCCTTTTCAGAAGCTGAGTCGAGGCTAGGTCTTTTGAATCCTCAAAGAGTTTTCTGTTATTTTCGCTCCCTTTCTCATGGTATGTGTTGGCTTGACTGCAGGTAAGCATGCACTCGATGAAGTGAAGATTTTACCCCTGGATTTGGGATCTGATGAAGGTTCACTCAAGGTGGCTGTAGAAAAAGCAGAGTCCTTTTCCCTGGTGCTGGTGTTTATTATATGACCCACAATGCAGCTTATGAGCGCCCTGTACGTAATTGGTTCTGTGATATTGAGATGATATAACAAATAAACCTTGCTGTTAATCACATGTAATACTACTAGAATGTGGAGTAGAGGGGAAGGGGACTTATCTTTATGTTGACTGCAAATGGGTAACTGAGGAATATGCTGGACCCTTGCTGATTTTGATATTATCTTGGCAGGAGAGATGGGGGAATGGATGCATTTTGATATTATCTTGGTAGGAGAGAAGGGAGATATTATCTTAGTCATGATTATTGTTTTATGACATGGCACAAAATTCACTACTGATATTGATCTTCGACTACGGTGTTGCATCTTGTAACTTAATTCTGCTAATATGTTTGTTATGTTGTGATGATGCGGTGAAGAAACAGTGTTAAAGTATAGAAGTAGTATTTTTTTCTTTTATTTAATGGCAGAAATCACCACCTTTGGAAGTCACAGAGCAACGCCTCAAGGTATCTAGAAATGAATGGCTATCTATAGTCTAATATTGGAGTTCATCTCTTACAAATGCGAGTCAAAGAACCATGTGCCAGCCATTTAAATCACTCATTGACTCTAACTATAGGAGATACATAAGTATATCTTTCTTGATGTTCGTCTCTAGTCCTGTTGAGCTATCCCTGCACTAATCATGCTACTCCTCAGTTTTGAAATAGGCTGCATTCAATGTCAATGTTCTGGTGACAATATCTCTGACACGGCTATTGGCGCCCTTCATGCTACAGCGGGGAAAGGGTCGTTTTGTTGTGGTGCGTGGATTATGTATGAGGACTTTTGCTAATCTTAATACTTGAGGTTTTTTCTCCCCATACACAAATCAGTATATTGCCCCAGTTTACACTATATTTTGTGGGTGTGCACTATTTCTTTATGTTGCTAAACATGCTAATCAACTGGGTCGCTTGCAGTTGATTGTCATGTGGTGCGGATTGGCTAGAATGTGTTTAGCCTTTAGAGAGCTCAATGGATAATTTTCTTTTAATTACATCTTTCTATTATCGTTTTTTTGTCTGTACATGAACAGTTCTGTTATTTGATTACACATTATATGTGGATGAGCAGTGCTGCGGGGAAAACACCTGCCCAGGTCAGGCTGTGTACTCTACCACTAAATATGCCCTGAATGGTTACTTCCACACATTGCATTCCGAGGTATATATACATAAACATACATGACTTTGTCTCAAGGCAAAGGGAATGTAAAGTCTTATTGTTCATTAATTGCTTCATCGTCCCACTTATAACTTGACTATGTTGCAGTGATTGCTGATAATTGAAAAAGAAGAAAAAGACAATATAGAATCAAATACTCAGATTTCTTATTTACTTAGGAATTTAAGGATTTATTCTTTTTTAAGTCAGATTTGGTTTTGCTAAGTTACCTTATTTCTCTATGTTATGTGTTGTTTAGACTAGAGATTATTGATAAGTTATTGAATAAATAATGATGTTCACACTCTAATTTCTTTACTTCTATATATTATCATCTCTTCTTTCTCCATTTTGCTCTATATCAACATAACTTGAGGCGCTTTTTAGACTTGTAATATTTCCATAATTTCCCTTTACCAATTTCGATGGAAGATTAGATATTGTTTAAATTTCAGCCCCATCTTTTTTATTTTTCCCTGAATTTCTCTTTGATCTTTAAATGGTCATTTTTTTATTTTTCCCTTTTATGTTAAGGGGTCATATTGAACCTTGATCTGCTGTGAAAATCATCTCAAGCACTTTACATTAATGTGTATGCCCACTTACTTTTGAATTTGAACCCCTTCAGTCATAACAAAAAAATTAATATTGAGATTTAACATGGCTGTGTTGCAGGCCGTCTCTAGATATATGGGTAATACAGACATGTTAAGCCACGTGACAGTACACCATAATGGAATGCTTTGCCCTATGTTGTAATTCTGATGACAGAGGAGCAGGATAAGGATTAAGAATGAAAAATCAAACTGCTTAGAAGAAAATGAAAAAAAAAGGAGGAATGCTAATTCTAGATTCCGTAAGAAATAGGTTGTCTGTTCATGATGAATTGTTTTTACTATACACTGAGAGTACCGATAGTTCCATGTTTCTGTCAGAGAAAACAGAATACTTATTGTCAAACTCAACAAAGTTTATGCTTTACTGCTCATTGCTATTATGACAGTAATCTTAAACAGCTTCATTTTCCTTATGGTTTAATATTTTGCTATCACAGCTCAGTTAGAAGGGGATCAAAGTAATGGTTTGTTTGTCCTGGGCCAATAAAAACGTCAAATGGTACAGAGCAACATCCATAAGAAAGAGTTCTCCAGGGGTGAGTTCCTGCCACTTATTGTAATACACGTGTATTACAATAATATACGTGTATTATATATATAAAATTTAGTGTAAAAAAAAAAAAAAAAAAAAAAAAAAGAGAGAGAAGGGGTTAAAGCGGTGGCGCTTTTATATATATATATTTTGTTTTACTTTCTTCGCTTAAGAAGAAAGAATTGAAACAGAAGGAAACAGAAAGAAAAAACGAAACAGAGATAGAAGAGAGAGACCGAGGAAAGGAAGAAAAGAAAAGAAAGAAAAGAAAGAAGAAAAGAAAGGAAAAAGGAAAAGAAAGGGAAAGGAAGAACGGGAAGAAGAAGAAAAAGAGAAAGAAAAAGAAAAAGAAGGAAAGGAAAAGAAAAAGAAAAAGAAAAAAGAAAGAAAAATAAAAATTTTTAGGAAATTAGTTGGGTAGTCAGAATTATACCCAGTGGTTTAGTGGGTAATAGTTTTACGATATTAGAATATTTAGATTTTAATATTTATAATACATATCGGTACTAATGATGTATTTTTACACCCTATGATATAGGAGGTGTGCCGATAGCGGATAGATCTCAGAATCCAGACCCAGCTCAGGATTAGCGCACTTTTGTGAGTGGATAACTATATATATTCTATATGTTTTTAATACAGTCGATTATGATTTAATTGCGCGTTATCAGATTTAATTATGATTTATTTTAGACAGAAAAATATTTATACTATTTAGTATATTCAGAAATATTTTAGAATTTATTATAGTACAGTTTATAATTATGTTCAGTACAGAAATAATTATTTCAGAATAATTATGGTCATGATATTATATTGTAGTAGTTTTTGAACCACCATATGCGTACCCTCCCCTTTAATGTAGTTGCTCTGCGCATGCGTTAGACCAGTTTAGTTTGCTCTGCCCGAGCGATGTAACATTCCACCGGGTTAGACCAGCTTAGATCCCCCACTCTGCCTGTGCGTGAGTTACTCCGCCAGGTTAGACCAGATTTTCCCTGGGTACAAGTTTGGTGTGGTTTTCAGTATATATATGTAGTACATGTTTCTAGAGTTATGTTACATATATTCAGCTTGATAATAGATTTTATGATAGTTTGCGCTTTCAGATTTTTAGATTCCAGTATTATGTCATGATTTTAATTTCAGCACAGATTTTATGACAGTTCATATTTTCAGTACAAGTTTATTGATTACTCAGTATACAGTTTTATGATTATTTTATCATACAGATTTATACGTGTACAATACATATAAAGTATATGATATTTTCAGATTATGTCCACTCACTGAGCCACAAGCTCACCCTTTTTCCTATTTCCCCTATTTTTCCCAGGTTGTCACAGGAATTTGTGCAGTGTGATACAGTCATCACCTTTTGAGGTTGGGCCAACGTGCATAGCTGCATAAGTGTCTTAGTCTATGTCTTTGTATATGTTTTTGTATATTGGATGTACACTTTTGTTGAGGCAGGTAGCCTCATTGTATCATATGTATGAGTAAAGAGTATGTTAGTCACATGTCATCGCAGGATCTGCCTCGATTCTCGAGAAGAGGTCGGGTCGGGTCCTGTCAGTTTGGTATCAGAGCATGGTTTTAGATTCTGTAGACTAGTACATGATACATGCATGTTAGAGATGTCATTAATGAATTGTTGCATTTTATAGATTTTCATCATGCGTCCACGTGGCCGACCTCGCACAAAACTTGTGGCTGAACTGGGAGCTCCCTTAGTATGAAATAGAAGGGATGAATCTATTAGAGAGGAAGTAGCTGAGTCAGTTCCCCCTGTACCCATACCTCAAATTCAGCCCGATCCTATTGTAGAGGAGATGCACCCTCAGCCAGTACCACAACCTGTGACACAGCCTACACAGGGACAGCCTGATAGACCTGCCCTAGAGCAATCCATAGATAGACTGGCTCACTTAGTTACAGTTGCAGTGGAGAGACAAACACAGGGACCACCTAAGAGAGAGAATACAATAGAGCGTGTTCGTAGTTTGGGGGCAGAGAATTTTTCAGGCACTACAGAGCCAGCTGATGCAGAGTCATGGTTGACTAGAGTAGAACGGATATTTGATGTTATGAGATGTACTGATGATGAGAGAGTTTCCTTTGCTACATTTTTACTTGAGGGTGGGGCATACCATTGGTGGAGATCAGTATCACGTAGATATGGAGGGGTGATTAGCTAGGCTGATTTTTGTAAAGAATTTAATGTTAAATTCTTTCCTATGGTTTACCAAGACATCCAGGCTAGTAAGTTCTTTGAGCTAGAACAAGGATTGATGACGGTAGAGGAGTACGAGAACCGTTTTATAGAGTTATCGAGGTTCGCTTCTTATGCAATACAGAATGAGAGGGATAAATGTAAGAGGTTTGAACAGGGCCTTAGAGGCAATACCAGGACAACAATTACAGCTATGGGGCACATTGATTTCAGTGAGTTGGTAGGGGCTGCAATGAGGGTTGAGAGAAGCTAGTAGAGGCACGTAGAGCCCAGTCATTCAAGCAGAGACCAGGCCATAATTGGTCAGTTGGTGGATCAAGTAGCAGTAGAGCATCTGGAGGAGAGACATCCCAGGCAGGGTATTCTGGTAGACAACGGTATGGTCAGAGCCCTATGCTATCAGGAGGACAGAGACAGAGTTCTAGTCAGAGTATTGTGCCTCCATCTATTGGAAGCAACATAGGGAGTCAGAGGCCCCGAGATGGTAGCCAGTTAAGTAGTAGTGCAAGCATAAGAAGGTACCCTCAGTGTTCCATGTGTGGGAGGAGTCATGAGGGACAGTGTCTGAGAGGTTTTAGAGGTTGCTACCATTGCGGACAAGCTGGACATTTGAGGAGAGATTGCCCTCATCTTCTTCAGAGTAGCAACTTAGTACAGAGTACAGCTTCTCAGGGTTTTCAAGGTGGCAGTGGCAATATTCAGAGGCCTAGAGGATCTCAGACAGGAGAGCCTATCTCTAGTACTGGTGTACAACCTAGAGCTTTAGGAGTTAGTAGAGATCCACAGAGGGGTCAACCAGGTCGACCTCGTAGCCAGGCACGTGTATTTGCTTTGACTCAGCAAGAGGCACAGGCTACCCCAGATGTTGTTACAGGTATGCTGACTATTTTTGGCCGAGAGGCCTATATTTTAATTGATCCGGGCTCTACGCATTCTTTTATTTCCCATATCTTTACTGTGCATGCGGATAGAATGGCAAAACCCCTAGATTGTAGTTTGGTGGTAGCCACACCAGTTGGAGAATCATTATTGGCTGAGAATGTATTTCGGGGTTGTGTTATCAAAGTGGGTAGTAGTGAGATGGTAGCAGATTTAATTCCTCTTGCTATACATGATTTTGATGCAATACTTGGGATGGACTGGTTAGCTAGTCACCATGCTACTGTAGACTGTTTTCGAAAGGAAGTTATATTCAGAAGACATGGAGAGCCTGATATTATTTTTTGTGGAGAGCGACGAGTTCTTCCATCCTGTGTTATATTTGCTATGACAGCTAAACGGTTGCTCAGAAAATGACGTTCAGCTTATTTGGCACATGTTATTGATACCAGAGTCAATGGGGTTACATTAGAAGATATTCCAGTGGTAAGAGATTTTCCAGATGTATTTCCTGAAGATCTTTCAGGCTTACCACCAGATAGAGAGATTGATTTTGGTATTGATTTGGTTCCAGACATAACTCCTATCTCCAAAGCACCATACAGAATGGCCCCCTCAGAGTTAAAAGAATTGAAGACTCAGTTACAAGAATTGGTAGATAAGGGTTTCATCAGACCTAGTGTATCACCATGGGGAGCACCAGTATTGTTTGTTAAAAAGAAGGATGGAACTTTGAGGCTATGCATTGATTATCGGGAGCTAAATAAAGTCACTATACGCAACAAGTATCCACTCCCTCGCATTGATGATTTATTTGATCAGTTACAGGGTGCAAAGATTTTCTCAAAGATCGATCTACGATCAGGGTATCATCAGTTAAAGATCAGAGATACTGATGTGGCTATGACTGCTTTCAGAACTCGATATGGGCATTATGAGTTTTTAGTAATGCCATTTGGGTTAACTAATGCTCCAGCTGCATTCATGGACCTTATGAATAGGGTATTTCGTCCATATCTTGATCGATTTGTTATAGTTTTTATTGATGATATTCTTGTGTATTCACGGAGTACAGAGGAGCATGTAAAGCATTTGAGGATAGTGCTACAGATTTTGAGAAATAAACAGTTATATGCCAAGTTCAGCAAATGTCAGTTTTGGCTAGATAAAGTTGCATTTCTGGGCCACGTGATCTCAGCAGATGGAATTTATGTGGATCCTCAGAAAATTGAAGCTGTAGTAAATTGGGAACGACCAGCTAGTGTGACAGAAATTAGAAGTTTTCTCGGTCTAGCAGGTTATTATCGAAGATTTGTTAAAGACTTTTCTAAGATTGCTGCACCGCTTACAAAGTTGACTAGAAAAAATGTAAAGTTTGTGTGGGCTGATGAATGTGAAGATAGCTTCCAAGAGCTTAAAAAGAGATTGACTTCAACTCCTGTTCTCACTCTTCCATCTGACACTGAAGGATTTATAATTTACAGTGATGCTTCTAAACAGGGGTTAGGTTGTGTATTGATGCAGCATGGTAAGGTGATAGCTTATGCTTCTAGGCAGCTTAAGAAGCATGAGTTGAATTATCCAACTCATGATTTAGAATTAGCAGCAGTAGTATTCACTTTGAAGATTTGGAGACATTATCTATATGGTGTTACATGTCAAATTTTCACTGATCATAAAAGTTTGAAGTATTTGTTCACACAGAAAGATTTGAATCTGAGACAACGGAGATGGTTAGAGTTAATAAAAGATTATGACTGTACGATTGACTATCATCCAGGTAAGGCGAATGTGGTAGCAGATGCACTCAGCAGGAAGTCTTCTAGCTCTATTGCTTATTTGAGAGTGACTTATCTTCCATTGTTAGTTGAATTAAGATCTATGGGGGTTGAATTGTTTGTAGCCAAATCTGGAGTCCTTCTAGCACATTTTCAAGTCAGGCCTATGTTGATTGATCAGATTCGAAAGATGCAAGATCAGGATCCTAATTTAGTTAAACTTAAGCAAGAAGTAAAGAATGGAATGCGAACTGATTTAACGTTGAAAGCTGATGGGACATTAGTTATGGGTAACAGGCTTTGTGTTCCGAATAACTCAGAGTTAAAGAAACAGATTTTAGAAGAAGCTCACAGCTCAGCTTATGCTATGCATCCTGGCAGCACTAAAATGTATCGTACTTTGAGAGAACATTACTGGTGGCAAGGTATGAAAAGAGAGATTGCAGAGTTTGTATCTCACTGCTTGATTTGTCAGCAGGTTAAGGCAGAACATCAGAGGCCAGCAGGATTATCTCAACCACTTCCAGTTCCTGAATGGAAGTGGGAACATATCACCATGGACTTTGTTGTTGGGCTTCCTCGTACTCGAAGGGGTCATGATAGTGTTTGGGTGATTGTTGATCGACTCACAAAGTCTGCTCATTTCCTGCCTTATAAGATTTCATACTCATTAGATAGGCTAGCTAATTTGTATGTAAGTGAGATTGTACGGTTACATGGGGCTCCAGTGTCCATCGTATCAGATAGAGACCCTCGATTCACTTCTAGATTCTGGCATAGCTTACAGAAGGCCTTAGGCACTAAGTTAAACTTTAGTACAGCTTTTCATCCTCAGACAGATGGGCAGTCGGAGAGAACTATACAGATTTTAGAGGATATGCTCAGAGCTTGTATGTTGCAGCTTAAGGGTAATTAGGATGATTATTTACCATTGATGGAGTTTGCATATAATAATAGTTATCAGTCTAGCATTCAGATGGCACCGTATGAGGCTTTATACGGAAGAAAATGCAGAACTCCGATTTGTTGGGATGAAGTTGGAGAAAGAAAATTGTTGGGTCCAGAGATTATTCAAGCCACTAGTGAGAAGATCAGTATTATCAGAGATAGACTCAAGGCAGCTCAAGACAGACAGAAGAGTTATGCAGATAAACGCCGTAGACAACTAGAGTTTGCAGTAGGAGACAGAGTCTTTTTACGGATCTCACCATGGAAAGGTGTGCTTCGTTTTGGGAAACAGGAAAAACTAAGTCCTAGATATATTGGGCCATATGAGATTCTAGGAAGGGTTGGTGTGGTTGCATATCGCTTAGCATTACCACCTGAGTTGTCACGCATTCATGATGTGTTTCATGTTTCTATGTTGCGGAAGTATATACCTGACCCTTCTCACATTCTAGATACTCAGCCAGTTCAATTGAGGACAGACTTGACTTATGACGAGGAACCTGTTCAGATAGTGGATTATCGCCAGCAAGTACTGCGTAATAAAACTATTCCGCTAATTAAAGTTCTATGGAGGAATCATGCAGTGGAAGAGGCTACATGGGAGCGAGAGGATCAGATGAGAGTTCAGTATCCTCATTTGTTTCAGAGAGGTATACGAATTTCGAGGACGAAATTTTTATAAGGGGGGAGGAATTGTAATACACGTGTATTACAATAATACACGTGTATTATATATATAAAGCTTAGTGTAAAAAAAAAAAAAAAAGAAAAGAGAGAGAGAAGGGGTTAAAGCGGTGGCGCTTTTATATATATATATTTTGTTTTACTTTCTTCGCTTAAGAAGAAAGAATTGAAACAGAAGGAAACAGAAAGAAAAAACGAAACAGAGAAAGAAGAGAGAGACCGAGGAAAGGAAGAAAAGAAAAGAAAGAAAAGAAAGAAGAAAAGAAAGGAAAAAGGAAAAGAAAGGGAAAGGAAGAACGGGAAGAAGAAGAAAAAGAGAAAGAAAAAGAAAAAGAAGGAAAGGAAAAGAAAAAGAAAAAAAGAAAGAAAAATAAAAAATTTTAGGAAATTAGTTGGGTAGTCAGAATTATACCCAGTGGTTTAGCGGGTAATAGTTTGACGATATTAGAATATTTAGATTTTAATATTTATAATACATATCGGTACTAATGATGTATTTTTACACCCTATGATATAGGAGGTGTACCGATAACGGATAGATCTCAGAATCCAGACCCAGCTCAGGATTAGCGCACTTTTGTGAGTGGATAACTATATATATTCTATATGTTTTTAATACAGTCGATTATGATTTAATTGCGCGTTATCAGATTTAATTATGATTTATTTTAGACAGAAAAATATTTATACTATTTAGTATATTCAGAAATATTTTAGAATTTATTATAGTACAGTTTATAATTATGTTCAGTACAGAAATAATTATTTCAGAATAATTATGGTCATGATATTATATTGTAGTAGTTTTTGAACCACCATATGCGTACCCTCCCCTTTAATGTAGTTGCTCTGCGCATGCGTTAGACCAGTTTAGTTTGCTCTGCCCGAGCGATGTAACATTCCGCCGGGTTAGACCAGCTTAGATCCCCCGCTCTGCCTGTGCATGAGTTACTCCGCCAGGTTAGACCAGATTTTCCCTGGGTACAAGTTTGGTGTGGTTTTCAGTATATATATGTAGTACATGTTTTCAGAGTTATGTTACATATATTCAGCTTGATAATAGATTTTATGATAGTTTGCGCTTTCAGATTTTCAGATTCCAGTATTATGTCATGATTTTAATTTCAGCACAGATTTTATGACAGTTCATATTTTCAGTACAAGTTTATTGATTACTCGGTATACAGTTTTATGATTATTTTATCATACAAATTTATACGTGTACAATACATATAAAGTATATGATATTTTCAGATTATGTCCACTCACTGAGCCACAAGCTCACCCTTTTTCCTATTTTCCCTATTTTTCCCAAGTTGTCACAGGAATTTGTGCAGTGTGATACAGTCATCACCTTTTGAGGTTGGGCCAACGTGCATAGCTGCATAAGTGTCTTAGTCTATGTCTTTGTATATGTTTTTGTATATTGGATGTACACTTTTGTTGAGGCAGGTAGCCTCATTGTATCATATGTATGAGTAAAGAGTATGTTAGTCACATGTCATCGCAGGATCTGCTTCGATTCTCGAGGAGAAGTCGGGTCGGGTCCTGTCACTTATGATATTAATCCTATTTCTTAACTGACAACTGTGCATTTCCTTTACTTGCTAGTATTATTTGTTCATCCCATATATTATGCATTAACAGAACCATTCACTTGTGTTAACAATATAAATAGACCTTGATTGTGCTAACGCTTCATCGATAGGAGGACGGTGATGTCCATTTTTTTTTTATGAACCAGATGCCTATAGGAGTTAGGGTTGGGAAGATAGGTTTACAAGGATCTAACTATGTAGAATGAAAATTTTAAACAGGCCATCTCATTCTGACACAATTTATTCTCGTCTATGTGCTGTTGCTAATGATTTGTAACCTTTGTGCTGCCTAGTTTCTCGTTCTAGTGCTTTTGCACTCGAGCCTTTTTCTTTCTAATGAAATGCAAACTCTTTGACAGATGCGCTTGTCATCAGAAAGATGTGCAGAATTGACAATCATCGCCGCCAGCCATTTTCTAAAGGAAGATTGGATATCAGACCATGTATTTCCATTCATGTTAGAAATTCCTTCTATTTGATTACTTTTTTTTTTTTTAGTATTCCTATGTTTATGAGAGATAAGTGTGCAATTAATGCTTTTCTTTTTGCACTGAAATTAACACATATAAGGCCTAGTTGATGGCAACATGAAGATAGTAGTTTTCTCCAGAAAATAAAATATTTCAAAAGAAATAATGATTCTTTCTTGAAAAACTTGATAATCAGAAGGTCCTCAAAATAACTTGAGTGTGGATTCTATCGGATTTCTTCTCACTATTTGGTACAAGCTAGATAAGTCAGTTCCTGTACTTTTCAATCATCCTTGCTCACAAGGCATTTCCTTGATAAATTTGTTTTTATAATACACTGCCTTTCCCTCACTTTGAGCAACCTATGTCATTTATACTGGTATTTAATGGTGGTAATTTGTATAGGCATCCAAATGAATTTCTGATATTGTACAACGTAGAAAAACAAAGGGTTTATTTATTAAACTGGCGATGTTGGCCATACCTGGGCATTAAAGAATCGTCGAGTCATAATTGCCTTTGTGGTTATGGTAACTCTCTGTTGGTGTTTAGGAAGTAGAAGATTCGCTTCTGGACTTCAAAAACATTTAGCCATGGAGTATCTGAATTAGTCCCTTCTGAATTTTTAATTTGAGAAGTAATATGCGTTTTTTTGTTTTGCGCACCACTGTAGGAGTGGCAACTCCACTCTGCATATCCTTTTCTTGAATATTCTGTTGTTTTACAAGTTGTACCAACACTTCGTTTTTTGTTTTGTAAGAACATGACTCCTAAATCTTACACGTTCTCAGTTTCCTGCATGTTCAAGTTATTTACAAATAGTTTTTACATTTTCAGTGTTTCGCTCAGCCTGTACTGGGAGTGATGTATTTGGTGCAATACATGCCAACAATCGGATATTGGCGCATGGACGATATACTTACTTTACCTTTAATGCATGTCATGATTATTTGCTGTTTTTACCCCGGAAACAAATTGAAACGTTTCTTGCATCTAAGAAAGCATAGCAGTATACATGCCTCCTTAGTTGAAAGGAAAGATTTACACCTCCACTTCCGTTCTTGGGACAAGCCAGACAATGTTTACCTCCTCAAAAGAAAGCATAATAGAAGTGGCTATAGGCATAATAGTAACCACTAGTCCAGAGTGAATCCCCTCCCCAAGTCAAAAAAAAAAAAAAAAAAAAGAAAAAAGAAAAAGAAAGATGTAGAAGAAAACATAATAGAAAACTCCTGTGTTCAGCAATGTGAACTGAGGATCTTATAATTCTGTGTCATATATTGCAAATCCAATTTGTGATGTTATGTGTTCATGCTCTTCATTGTCTTTGTACTTTATGATCTTCTTCTTCTTCTTGTTTTTTTTATTCTTTGGAATACTAATAGTAATTTGCATTAAAAATTGTCAAATTATTGCTTTACAGATATAGGCAGGAAGCACGTAGAATTTGTTGCACAGAAAGGCAACACTCATTGAGCTTATTGTTCGGGGGGAAAAATAAAGCAGCCTGAATAATTAGTTGTCATTAGAATACAAACACATCTTTAGTCTTGTTCTATGAGAAAATTTTCATTATATACAGAGTTTTATGTATTTTTTTAAATAAAAAATGTATTAATTAAATGACATGTCTATAGCAAAGTAGCCCTGTGATGTGTGTGGTCAGAAGCGCTTCCTAAAAATGCTTTCTAACAAAAACGCATTAGCATGTATGTTTCTTTAAATGCTACTCTCAAAGAGTCTCTCTATTCTCATGTTACAATATTAATACTAAAATGATTGAATTAAACAAAAATTTGAATGCTTAAATGAAGAGAAATGTTCATGATTTAAGGAAATTGGAGAACTCCTAGCAATGCCAGAACTTGCTTCTCAACAACAATTTAATTGGGATAATTTTAGGCTTTTGGGAGATGAATCCAATGCTAAAACTCAAAGTAAAGACATCAAAACAAAACTCACTTCGAGAAAATAGATAAACTGATATTTTTTATGAATCTACAAGTAACTGATATATAAACCTTAAGAATCTTAGATTTTCTCATATCCTTTTCTTTTTCCTCCATCTTCGTCATTAATTTCCATATATACATAAATGTTTTCTACACAATGACCATTTAAATAGTTATAAATGTGCAAGTAGATAATTATAATATGGCATAACCATCAATCAGCAATACATGTATCGTTTTTTTAATCTTTTCTTTCTTTCTGTAAACTCTCATTAGAGCAACCGGCCCTTGAAGTGTCTCTAATATGCATATTGATTGAAAGGAAGAAACTGAATGAAAATATATTGAGAAAGAAAACTGCTGCACATTACATAAAGGAAACCTAGAAGATAAAGAAAATTACTGAAGGCAAATCATCATCATCAAACAAAGAAGAGCAGTAAAATTGAATAAGAGTCTCTAATATTGTATTTCAATTGTCTTCAAACACCAGTATAATGTATCATACAACCTCCTTAATTCACGTGGAACACTAAAATACATACACAGGACTATAGTATCAGAGATGAAGAAAACTGAAGCTAATCTTTAAGATGCAACCCAATTTTCTCAAGTGGATTCCAAAACCGGATGCCTTGAAAGCCTCCCATTATCACTTTAGACACCTCACCGTCTTCCCTTCGATCAATAACAAAGCCTAAAGAACACCCAGCGATCATTTCAAGCTTTCTAACACTCACCAAGTTGTCTTCAAGATCCACAGTCTTTTCCATCTTCGACAGTTTAACACGAGCAGCTTCTCTTTCTTTCTTCCTCGCCCGTTGTTTCTTGGTCACCTCAGCTTCCAATTTAATACGACGTCCAGTTTCTCTTTCTTGCTCCCTCGTTTGTGGGTTCTTCATCGACTCGGCTTCAGGCTTGTATTGTTGGGCATTGAGAATAATATCAGAATACCTCGTCTTTGGACATGAAGCGCGGTGGACATCTGGGACTTGACCTCGTTGTTTCTTTGTGACCTCGGCTTTCAATTCATTACGAGCAGCTTCCCTTTCTCTCTTCCTGGCCTGTTGTTTCTTTGTCACCTCGGCTTCAAATTCAATACTAGAAACCTCTCTTTCTTTCTCCCTTTGTTTCTCCTTCATCTCTGCTTCCAAAATAGTACGAGCAACCTCTCTGTTTTTCTCATTCGCTCGTTGTTCCATGTATTGTTGGGCCTTAAGGATAACATCGGAATACCTCGTCCTTAGCCACGAAGCACGATCAGGACCTTTTGAAGAAGAAGAAACAGTAGTACTGATCACCATCTTCTCTTCCACTTCTGAATGTTTTCTGGATGTAGAATACTCGTCTGGAGCAAGGAAGTAGGGTTTTAGGGTTTAAGAATTGCAGGGTTAATGAAAAGAAGGAACTATGGAGAGAACTAAAAGCTAGGGTTTAAGAATTATAGGGTTTAATGAAAAGAAATAGTTTTGTGGAACTTAAAAAAAGAAACTTAAATAGATTAAAAAACCGCGTTTTCTGAAGATAACGCTGCTTGAAGTTCTACGCTACTTAAATAGATAAGCGGGAAGCGCATAAAGTTGCTGCGCCTGCGCAACAATTACTCATTAGAATACCAAAACATCTTTAGTTTTTGTTCTATGAGAAAATTTTCATTATACTCAAATTTTATTTTGTTTTGATTTTAAAAAAAATGTATTAATTAAATGAGATGTCCATAGAAAAGTAGCCCTGTGATGTATTAATCAAATTATTGGGTTAGTTTAGTGAATATTTTGACTTATTGGATTCACTGAAAAAAAATGTTGAGTTTCAATTAATTAAGCACTATGCCTATTATATAGAAATGATGGCATGTCTTTTCTCAATTTTTCTTATGAATTAGAGAAATGACAATTCAAGTATTAAGGTTGCATTATTAATTCTTTTCTCATTATTTGGCGGCAATTTTTAATAGTTATTAACTTATAATCCTAATAGAAATTTTTTTAAGACAAACCTCGACAACATGAGGGTATTTGTTTAAAATAAAATATGAATAGATATAAAAAACAACTAGATTAACAAAAGTGTTAATTTGGAGAAGTGAATAATTCAATAAAAATATAATAACTAAACGATTAATTTTCCTATTTTTTTTATAGTATTTCTAAGATTTTAAATATCACTTTTATCCTGCATTTTAAAACTCGTGATTTATTTTATGGGTTTGTGCTGCTAAACTGAAAACTCCATTTGCTTCTTGGGGGGTGATTCTTTCGGAAGTTATTATAGAAAATATTTTAGACCGCAACTTTTCTAGCTGTAATTTGTTTAGAGATGTACCTCTTTGATCAATAAAATTTAAGACTCTTGCCGCTTCATTTTATAAAATTCAAATTGATTGCTGGTCACATATATTGTTCTTTAGCAATTTGTCTTCACTTAAAAATGACACGAAAACTCGTTTTGATTTTGGATGTCCCATTTCCTTTGTACAGCTACCAAAGTTTATGTTCTCGCTTGGTGTTTCTTTACTGTTAATTATGGAGATTAAAGCTAATTCAAACAACCTCTCTAAACAGTTTTGGCTCTATTACTTGTGGAGCTCACTTCAGAAATCATTTAGTGATTTTTCTAGGTGGTTTTAGGTTTTCTTTGGAGACCAATAATCTATTACATAGCAGTAGTAATTTGTTTTTGGATTAAAAATGCTTTGATAAGAATTAACATAATTTTTAGTCAAGAATGACTCCATGTTGGTGATCAATTTTTTTAGTAATCCTTCTAGACACCTTTTTTGGTTTCTCTGCAAATGAAAATAAAAGTGAAAATATGCATGTACTGTATTTTCAAACAAAAGAAAAGGTTAGTTACCCCTGAAAAGAAAATAAAGGCTAAATATTATTTAAGTATTTTTTTAATGATTGTACGATTGATGTACATATGTTTTACATACAAAGTATAAATATTATCGTTACAGAGATTGACATCTAGTCAATTAGACTTAATAAATTTACAATAATTTTGGAAGCTAGCTTAAATTAAGGTCATTTTGTTGATGACTTTTCCTTGATTTTTTTGACTTGGATTCTCCTCTTTATGGCTTTCCTTGAATGCTGCTGCAGGATGATCTTTTCCTTTAACACCCCCCCTCAAACATGACTGAGGAAGAGTTTAAAGGACAAGTTTGATACAAAGCTCTTGAAAATGAGTGTTGGATAGAGGTTTAGTAAAAACATCAGCCACTTGATCTTTGAAATTGACAAATTGAATGATGAGTTATCTTTGAGCTACCTTCTCTAGCACAAAATGATAATCAATTTCAATGTGTTTTGTGCGTGCGTGGAATATGGGACTTATAGTTAGATGAAAAGTTGAGATATTGTCACCAAAAAGTGGAAGTGGCTCAATAAGAGTGAAGCCAACATCTTTAAGAAAGTATGTGATCTAAGTAAGTTCTGTGGCAGCAGAGGCAAAGGCCATGTATTTGGCTTATGTACTGGACCTAGCAATAATTGGTTATTGTTTGGTAGACCAAGATATACAATTGGAGCCTAGGATGGTGCAAAATCTAGTAATGAATCTCCTTGTAAGAATATAACCCCTCGGTCCAAATCTATGTAAGTATACAAATTGGTAATAAGATAAAAAGACAATCGTATCCCATAATCTAAGGTATCATGAATATACCTGAGTATATGTTTAAGAAGCTAAAAGTGAAAATTTGTAGGCTTAGGCATATATTGACAAACAAAGTTACGCTATATGTAATGTCTGGGTGAGTAAACGTTAAGTATTGTAGAGCACCGACAATACTTCTACAGGAAGTTGGGTAGGAATATAAAGTGTCATCAGTTTGTTATGCAAGGAAGCCATAGGTGTAGAGATGAGTTCGCTTGTGTGCATATGGCACGATGAAGTAAATTCAACAGCATATTTCTGCTGGTTTAAAACAAGACCATGAGAGAATTGAGCTACCTTTATACCTAAAAAATAATAAAGGTATCCTAAATTTTTCATTGCGAAATCTTTTCTAAGAGAGCTAAAAAAATGTTTAATGAGTACAAGTTTACTGCTTGTAAGGTTAAGATCATCAACATATATGAGTAACAAAAGAATACCTCGTTTTCCTTGCAAAATAAAGAGAGATGGATCAACAAGGCTACATTTTAAATCATATGCTAATAAGAACATACTAAACCTGTCAAACCAAGCTCTTTGAGCTTTTTTTTAAACCATGGAGAGCTTTATGTAATTGAAAAACAAGCTTTGGCATTGTTTTATTAATGAATCCAAGTCGTTGTTCTATAAAAATAGGTTTATCCAAATTTTTATGTAAGAATGCATTCTTTATGTCAAGTTGCTAATGTCTCGTTTATGAGGCAAGGCAATAGATAAAATAATTCTTGTGGTTGCAAGTCTTACAACTGGTGAAAACATCTCTAAGAAGTCAAGTTTAGGGATTTGACTAAAACCTTTTGCAATTACCTTGGCTTTAAGATGTTCGAGGGTTGTCATTTGCTTTAAGCTTGGCCTTATATACCCATTTGCATCAAGATGACTTTCATGCCTTGTTCTCGTGGAACTAATGAGCAGGTTTTTTATAGTGCAAAGCAGAGATTTCTTCTTTTATTACTGTGAACCAACTGAGATGTTTTATGGCATCTTTGGTGCCTTGTGGTCTAAAGCATATTCTAAAGAATTATATTTGTTGTTGGGTTTGTGAATACCTACATTAGATTGAGTAGTCATAGGATGTTAAAAATTTGGAAGACTTATAGTAGCTTCAGAAAGTGTGTTATTGGAACCAAGTGATATGGATTCAACATGGATTTTTTGTTCACCCAGAGTTCTCATTTGGTTTGAAGTGGCAGTTTCTTAGTTCAGTTGGTGTTTAGGCATAGTTGTAGTGTCTTGATTTATTGGAAGCATTTTAGCTTAACCATTTTGAGATGCGGTAGATTGCACTGACTTAGTGAAATTAATTATATGATCAGGTGTATCAGAAGAGTCTTGTTGCAAATAGACATGAGTGTTGTCTATTGGCGTTGTTTCTTAGAAACCTGCAATCCACTAAAGTGGTTGAATTGTGTTATATAAATAGTGTCTTATGTATATTGAATGTATATGATTGATGAAAAAATCAAAAATGAAAAAAATGGAACATAATTGTCCATTTTTGAAAGGTGAAGGGCAATTATGTCTAACCAATTTATAAGGCGTTGAATAATTTTCAGTTTAAATTTGTTCTAAATTTGTTCCCATGGTGAGTTAGATTAGATTAAAAAACTCCGTAAATGAAAATTGAAAAGTAGTATCCATCCGAGCTTTGTATGCCTATTAAGGCGTTTAGTAGTTAACTGAGATTCTATAGTTTACATTTGTTCTAAATGTCATTTATGAAGTGTAGGTGAAGAAGATCGAGACTAGTAACGGGAGCAGAAATCCAGAGCGAAATTGAGCGCGGAACGGTTGTGAGTGAAAATCTGTCATTTTTTTTATCTTTCATTTATTATGTTTTTGCATAATGAAAATGTATGTTTTATGTGATTTTAATACATAAATATGTTTTATGATTTGATAGATGTATCCATAGATATGCTTTTATATGTTCAGTTTAAGAAACAACTTTCAAATTATTACATTTGTTTCAAAAGCCATTGGTACCCTTAGATTATAGTGGTTGTGATAGTATTAGATTCAGCCTGTAGTAACCAATATCCATAATCGGTAAGAATATATATATATATATAAATATATATATTTTATTTGTATGTGGGTGATCATTGATTTATATATTGTTATTAGTAGTGTTTTTATAGGTTAAGGATATACTATTAGTATTGGGATTGTTTGCAAGACTTTAGATTTATTTTAGGGATCAAATTGTAATACTTTAAAAGTTTTGGAGCAAATTTGTAAATACAAAAAAATTAGCATTTTAGTATAAAAATACACTTTTGAACCCTAATTTACCCATTTTTGGGTCGAGCTATCCCTTTAGAGAGAGAGAAGAGAGAAATAGAGGGGAGAGAAAGAGAAGAAGAAGAAGAAATTAGAATTTTGGATCTTACGAGGTATATTACAACTATTTCTCAATTTATTAGTGTTAATTAAGTTAATTCCTTTAAGTTTTAATTTTTGAAAATATGTATAATTGAGTATTTGATGTGTATTTCGTAAGATATTGTGAGAATTGATGATGATCTATAAGATAGCTTGATAAATCATGATAAATTGTAGAATTTTTGCTTGATAGTCTCTTGATCCAGGAATTTTATACATTGTTGTGATTCGATTATGATTTTGAATTTTTAATATATGAAATTAGACATGTTTAGTATCATTTGAGACTTTGAATCGATTAAAAATTTCAGAAATTGAAATTTTAGTGAATTTACCAAAATGACCTTGAAATTCTGGAAATTTACCGTGTTAACAGTATGATACAGTGGAAAATAATATTTGACCTGCTGAATGATCTTTAAAAATTACGAATTTATGAAATATGATAAGTGTATATGTCTAATATGATATACTCAGAATTGAGAATTTAGATCAATGTGGTTATATTGTTATGATTTTCTAAAGAGTGTCAGCTCATTGTAGTATTTGATTAACAGATTTTTAAGGCTATGGAATAAAATAGTTTTCAAGTACCTTTGGCAGTGATTTTGAAGTACAATATTTATCATGGATTGAGATATGTGTTAAGAGTAATTATGTAGTAGTTTTATAATTTTTGAGTTAGTATATGATTTTATAAAATTGGGAGATTGAATACTGTTTAGTAAGTATCTTGATCCTGTCAGGTTAGTAGTTTGGATTCGATGGTGTGTATGGAATGGATTGTGTAGGAATTTTGATATAATATTCATATGTAAGAAGGATATATGAGTCAAGAATGATATATTCTGATTTTGAAGTAATTGGATATCATTTGTGCATTAGAAAATTTTGTTAAGTGTAAATGGTCAGAATGACAGGTTTTGAGAAACCAAGTATTTAGACCAATTTGATGTGATAAATGCATTGTGTATAATTTTGTAAGTTATTTAAAGTATTTTGTGTGAATTGTGAGGCTTATAAAAGGATTAATATCTATTGATATGTTAAGGAGATTTAAGCCTTGTAGCTGAAAGTGTTAAGAGGTAAGTATACTAGACTTTTTACTGAAATCACAGTAAACATAGTAAGTGTTATGATTGATTTTGTAAATGTGGTTAGGAATATGTTTATATTATGTCAAAGTATATTTTGATATGAAATGTGAAGACATGTGTTTATGAATGTGAGCATAGACATACATGACATATATGTGTTTTTAAAAGTGAGCTTTCAAAATGAAATGTGTTTAACAAAGAGAGCTTTTGAAGTATAATATGTCCATGAGAAATATTTTGTGTTTGAGGATGCTTGAACTCACTGTTGACTTAGTAGGCATTTTATGTGATTTGTGGAGCCTTTATGTGTGGGCTTTCCTTTGGGATTAGTATATGTTATGTGTTTCGTATGTAAGGAGGATCCTATTGGTACCTAAAAGAAGAGTGAGTAATCACATTCGTGTGGTGGCGTATTGGTGCATGTGTAAATTAAAACCTCACTTGTACTGTTCCTCTCATACGGTATGTCACCTACGAGTGACATTTGGCTCATTATGTGGTATGTGATATGTAAGTCCTACTAAGTAGTAGTTGAGTAATGGTATTCCTATTATATGTTTTGAAAGAATGTGTAAGCGCTTACATGACATGTGATTTGATAAGATTATGATTTTGATTTATCACAGCATACCATACATATGCATTGTGTACATATATATGTATTTGTATTTGATATATGAAAAACTAGTATGCTTACTGAGTTTTATACTCATTATAGTTTATGGTGATTTCAGGTAAATAAGGTACATGTGTGCTTATCGGATATGGCAAGGCTTCTACTATTCCTTGGGTTCCCTAAGTTGCTAGGTTACTAAGTGTTTTATTTGGGGAACCGTGGGATAAGATATTTGATTTGTCCCTATTGAATAAATACTTATGTATTATTTTATTGTGTGTGGTTGGATTTAGTTTAAGTTCCACCAAGTGTAGTTATGGATTGATTTTAAGTAAGAAATTGCAATGAATATATTCTGAGCTTCCGGTAACAAAGTTGCTACTGGTGACGTAGTAGAGTGTTAATCTCTAAGAAAACTCTGCGTATCTCCGGTTTACTAATTACCCAGTTATAATTCAATTGCTATAATTCTGAAAAAAATTAAAATAAATGTTTAAATATTGTCAATAGAAGTTTATATGTATATGTTAGGTTATGGGTTGATTTTTAGTGTTGAACTTACTAGCAAATTGCTAAGGATTCCTACGTTGAATTAAAGATTGAAATTTTGTGCAATATTATTTATGAGTGCACATTATTGAATGAATGTAAGTGATGTCATGTGTTGGATCTTTTGAGTCTGGGGCGTGACAGCTTTTAGTGGTATCAGAGCTAAGATATTAAGATATTTTCTAGGTTATAGATGTACTGAAGAACAGATGGTGGTATACTCCATATTTTTATTAAAGGAAAGAGCGAAAGATTGGTGGAAGGCCTTGCAAAGGAGGAATACTGATAGGGTATCTTGGGCGATTTTCAAAGAGGAATTTTTGAATAAGTTCTACCCCAAAAGTTATAAAGATGTGAAGATAGAAGAGTTCTTCAAGCTGGAACAAGGTTCTCTCTCGGTGGCAGAGTATGAGAAGAAGTTTTCAGAGCTCCTCAATGCCATTCCCTTTATAGCTGATAATGAAGAACAGAAAGTTAATCGGTTTGCAGTGGGTCTCAATCCTCGAATCAAGGTATACGTGGTATCGGCAGCCTACACTTAGTATGGAGCATTGGTGGAAGCTGCAACTTGAGTTGAAAGAAGCATGGTGGTCATCCCTAAAGCAAAATAGTTGGGCCAGAAAAGAGATTGGTCAGGTGATTCTCGAGGAGGACCTAGTAAATTTACTCGATTAGAAACTAAGTCAAGGAGCTCAATCCACTCAATCTTTCGTTAGGCAACTGTCGGTTGGATTTTGAAACACTAAGGAGAGTTGAAAGAATTTTCCAACATGTAATAAATGTGGCAAGGCCCATCCGGGGGATTGTAGAAAGGGAATTACCTGTTGTTATAAGTGTGGACATGAGGACCACTATATGAGAGATTGCTCGAATGATGGAGCTAGCAGTAAGCCAGAAGATAGACCACCAGCTCCAGGACAAACTAGTGGTGGCCGAGGACAGATTCAAAGCGGTCCTCAATTTAGAAGGCCGAGCGGCTTGAGCCAGTCTAGGGGGGCCAGTTGAGGAGGAACATTCGGAGGACCGCAAAGCAGACCTCATACCCAGGCTAGGGTATTTGTAGTGACCCAGTAGGAGGCGGATGTGGCCCTAGAGGTTGTGAGAGGTACGATGTTAATTTTTGATCGAGAGACTTATGTACTGATAGATCTTAAAGCAACCCATTCTTTTATTTCTATGCTAGTATAGTGTCCCAGTTATTAGATTGTGCAGTAGTAGTGTCTTTTCTTGCAGGAGACTTTATTATAGCAGAAAGGGTGTATAGGGGTAGTAAAATTAGTATTAAGGGCCAAGAGTTTATAGAAGATTTGATTTTGCTGGCCATTAGAGAGTTTGATGTGATTTTAGGGATGGATTAATTGTCTAAATATCGGGCCTCAGTGGATTGTTTGCAGAAAGAAGTCAGATTATGTAGCCCAGGCAGAACGGAAGTCATTTTCCGTGGGATGCTAAAATTACTTTATTCCAGTATAATGTCGATAATGAGGGCAAGAAAGATGCTTCAGAAGTCATTTAAAGGGTACCTCGTCTATGCCATAGAAGTAAGAGACGATGGAACAAAATTAGAGGATATTCCAGTAGTTAGAGAGTTTCAGGATGTATTCCCAGAGGATCTTCCGAGCTTACCTCCAGATAGAGAGATAGAGTTTAAAATAGAAGTAGCCTTTGAAACACAACCAATTTTTAAATCACCCTACAGAATGGCTCCTTCATAATTGAAAGAACTAAAGGTTCAGCTAGAAGAGTTGGTGAATAAAGGTTTCATCAAACCGAATACTTCTCCTTGGGGGGCACCGGTTTTGTTGGTAAAGAAGAAAGAAGACAGAAGTATGAGATTATACATTAATTACAGGAAACTGAATAAAGTAACAGTGTGCAATCAATATCCACATTTTGAGAATTGATGATTTGTTTGATCAGCTCAAAGAGCTAGAGTATTTTTCAAGATAGATCTTAGGACAGGCTATCATCAACTAAAAATTTAGGAGTAAGATGTTCCCAAGACGGCCTTTAGGACCCGATATGGGCAATATAAATTCTTGGTTAATCCATAAGAAAGAGTTCTTCAAGGATGAGTTCCTGACACTTATGATATTAATCCTATTTCTTAACGGAAAACTGTGCATTTCCTTTACTTGCTAGTATTATGCATTAACAGAACCATTTACTTGTGTCAACAATAAAAATAGACCTTGATTGTGCTAACGCTTCATCGATAGGAGGACGGTGATGTCCATTTTTTTTATGAACCAGATGCCTATAGGAGTTAGGGTTGGGAAGATAGGTTTATAAGGATCTAACTAGTGCTTTTGCACCCGAGCCTTTTTCTTTCTAATGAAATGCAAACTCTTTGATAGATGCACTTGTCATAAGAAAGATATGCAGAATTGACAATCATCGTCGCCAGCCATGGTCTAACAGAAGATTGGATATCAGACCATGTATTTCTATTCATGTTCAAAATTCCTTCTATTTGATTACTTTTTTTTTGGTTTTCCTATATTTATGAGAGATAAGTGTACAATTAATGCTTTTATTTTTGCACTGAAATGAGCACATATAAGGCCTAGTTGATGGCAACATGAAGATAGTAGTTTTCTCTAGAAAATAAAGCTCTGTAGTAGCTCATAAAAAAAATTCTGTTTTGTGTTCTAATTTTTTGCATATAATTCATTTCAAAATTAAACATTGTAAACACAATTATAAACACATCTAACAATGTGGTATCATAGTATACCAAATGTTTTTTGCAATTGGTATCAAAGTAGGTTTTGAAGGTTAAAATCTTGGCATTTTGGCAATATAAAACATTTAAGTGATGATTTCTTATGTAGTAGAAAATCCATCAATCTTATATTATGTCCTTCCAATTTTTGGGAAGAGAATTATGATTTTTGGAAGGTGAAAATAAGGACCTAACTCATGGTAGAAGGTCTATGGAGTATAATTGATAAAGATTTTAAAAATCTTGAAGCAACAAGGAAGACTCATGCAAGAGCCCTCTTCAAAATTAAAAATTCACTTTATGCAGTTTTCAAGGATTATGAGAGCTATAATAGCAAAGCAAGCTTGGGATATTCTTGAGCAATAATTTTAAGAAGACAACTAAGCAAGAACCTTCAAAGTCCAATCTCTACGTAGGGAGTTTGAAAACTTAAGAATGAGAGATAATGAAGCTGTCAGAGGCTGCTTCATAAGAGTAACTGAAGTAGTAAATAAATTAAGATCTTTTGGTGAAGAACTCAAAGACCAAAAGATCATTGAGAAGATATTAAACAACTTGCTAGAAAATTTCGATTACATTGTTATTGTGATAAAGGAGTCTGAATATCTAACCACCTTATCAGTTGAAAAAATGATGGGATCTTTAGAGTCTCATGAGAAGAGAAGATTAAGGAAGAACGAGCATTTTGATGAGAGTGCCTTCTAATAAAAGCTCTCATTCAACTCCTAAAGAAATCTAAAGAAAGAGAAGAAATGGAGGAGAGGAGATTCAAGCAAGAAAGATGTCAGAAACAATAATAAATCATCTTGCAAAATATGCAAGAAGTCGAACCATAACACGTCACATTGTTAGTTTAAGGGAAATCCCCAATATTATGCATGTAAGAGGTTTGGGCACACAGAAAAATAATGCAAGTTTTAATTAAATAATGAAGGAAGTTTGATTCAAAATGGAGATGAACATAATGGGAACATATTTTATGTTTCACATTTAGTTATGGAAGAAAATGATCAAGTATATTTAGCCTTAAAAGATGTCAAGATGGAGAAAACAAACATTTTGCTCTTGATCTTCATTGTAATCAAAGTACTATAATGAAAGGAGAAGTTATTGAAGATAAGTGGTTGTGGCACAAAAGCTTTTGTCATCTAAATTTTGATGGCATGAAGCTTCTACAACAAAAAAAATGGTAAGAGGACTACCAAAAATTAACAAGGCACCAGAGCCATGTAAAGAGTGTATCATGAAAAAGTAACATCGTTTCTCATTCCTTAGACAAAGTTCATGGAGAGCGAAAGCACAATTAGAGCTTATTCACAATGACAAATATGGTCCAATGCAAACCCTATTAGTCAGGCAGAACACGTACTTTATTCTATTCGCAGATGATTATTCAAGAATAAGTTGGCTGTATTTCTTGAAGGAAAAATTAGAAACCTTCATAGTGTTTAAAAACTTCAAAGCACTTGCAAAGAAATAAAGTGTTCGTAAGATCAAAACTATCCTTAATGATAGACGGGGAGCATACACCTTAGCAAAATTTGAAAAATAAATTCAAGATAAAGGAATTTGGAAGCAATTAACAACAAGTTACAGCCCATGACAGAACAGCGTTACAAAATACAAAAATAAAACTATCATGGAGATGGCAAGATCAATGCTAAGCGAGAATAACTTGCTAAAACATTTTTGGGCATAAGCGAGAAGATCAAATGTTGTTTAGAAGAAAGAAAAGGAGTAATGCTAATTCTAGATTTTGAAAGAAATAGGTTGTCTATTCATGATGCATTTTTTATACTATGCAATAAGAGTACCGATAGTTCCATGTTTCTTTCAGAAAGATAGCATACTTATTGCCAAACTCAACAAAGTTTATGCTTTACTGCTCATTGCTATTATGACTGTAATTTTAAACAACTTCTGCATTTCCTTTTCCTGATGGTTTAATAATTTACTATCACAGATCTGTCAAAAGGGAATTAAGGTAACATTTATTTGTCTTGGGCCAATTGAAAGTTAGAAACATCATGTTGGAATTTAATACATTTTCTTACCACTTTCACAACACTTCTCCACAATTCTCAATAATTCTAAAATGAAGGCAGCAAGTATGAAATGCAAAATTTTTAGAACTCTAGAATGTGGATTACTTAGCAGTAAAGGAAATTAAAGACAATTTGATATTTGCAACTGACAATGGAGAATTCAGATTTATGGAAGCCTTTAAGAAAATCCTAGATTGTCACTACCATTAAGAAAATTCTGAAAAACTTATATTTGAATACGAGTTGTCATGACGGTTCCAGAATTATGTCTTAACTGTCCATTGAATTTGTAGGAAGAAATATCTGAATTTATAAGCTTTATGAGAGCTATAAATAGGCATATAGTCCATTGATGTAAATCATTTCAGGGCAGATTATTTGCAGATCACAAATGCATAACAAAAAAAGTAGAAAATGATATGAAAGAAAGAGCTCTATAGTAGCTTATAAAAAAATTATGTTTTGTTTTCTAATTTGTTTTGCATATTTTTCATTTCAAAATTAAACACTTCAAACATAATTATAAATACATTCTAACAAAGTGGTATCATAGTATACCAAAAGTTTCTTACACATCAAATGGTATTGGAGCAACATCCACAAGAAAGAGTTCTTTAGGGGTGAATTCTTGACAATTATGACATTAATCCTATGTCTTAACTAAGAACTATGCATTTCCTTTGCTTGCTGGTATTATTTGTTCATCCCACACATTGTCTATTTACAGAACCATTTACTTGCATTAATAATATAAATAGACCTTGATTGTGCTAACGCTTCACTGATAAGACGGTGGTGATGTCCATTTTCTTGATAAACCAGATGCCTATAAGAGTTAGAGTTGGGAAGATAGGTTTCTGAGGATCTAACTGTGAAAAATGAGAAAATTTTAAACAGGCCATCTTATTCTAATGCCATATATTCTCTTCTTTGCGCTGTTGCTAATGATTTGTAACCTTTGTGCTGCCTAGTTTTCTGATTCTAATGTTTTTGCACTCAAGCTCTTTTCTTTCTGATGAAATGCAAACTCTTTGATAAAAGCATTTGTCATCAGAAAGATGTGCAGAACTGACAATCATTGCCGCCGGCCATGGTCTAAACGAAGCTTCGATATCAGACCAGGTATTTCCATTCATATTTGAAATTCCTTCTATTTGATAACTTTTTTTTTTTAGTTTTTCAATGTTTATGAGAGATAAGTGTGCTATTAATGCTTGTGTTGTTTTGAAAAAAATGAGCACATATAAGGCCTAGCTGATGGCAGTATGAAGAAAGTATTTTACTCCCGAAAATAAAATACTTTTAAGAAATAGTGATTCTTTCTTGAAAGACTTGATAATCACATGACCTTTAAAATAACTTAAGTGTGGATTTTATCGGGTTTCTTCTCATTATTTGATATAAACTAGACAAATTAGTTGTTGTGCTTTACAATCATCCATGATCAAAAGGCATTTCCTCGATAAATTTGTATACAGAAGAAATTGCCTTTCCCTCACTTTTGAGCATCCTAAGTCATTTCTACTAATATTTAATAGTGGTAATTGTATAGACATCCAAATGAATTGCTGATATTTCCCATTGTTGAAATACAAAGGGTTTATTTATTAAATTGACGATGCTGGCCATACATGGCTATTAAAGAATCGTTGAGTCATATTTGCCTGTGTGGTTATGGTAATTGAAAGGCAACACTTACTCATTAAGCTTATTATTTTGGGGAAAATATAAAGTATCCCGAATAACTAATTGTCATTAGAATTCAAAGAAATCTGTAGTTTTGTTATATGAGAAAATTTTCATTATATACAAAGCTTTATGTATTTCTGATAAAAGAAAATGTACTAACTAAATGACATGTCTATAACAACGTAGCCCTGTGGTGTATGTATGTTAAGGTTCTACTTTAGGCCTTGTTAGTCTCATGAAGTTTCATGTAAATCTTATTCTCACTAAAATGATAATGCAAATATGCCAAACGTTCTTAAATTGGATAGTTTTCTTCTATCAGATCTTTGCTGAAATTTTGAAAGCTCTAGATCACCATAAGCTTCTCTCGTCTTTGGCTTTGACTACCACACCAACTTTCAAGTTATTGTTCGTTGTCAAATTGCCGGTTGTCAAATTATCGAAGGTCAATTTTTAGCAACAGTGGAGATCGCCACTACTGGGATGCAGTTTGGTGTTGTTAGCGAGAACATTTAATATACAATATTCAATTCTTCACATGCTAACACCCCAGTCTTTGCTTAGATCTGTCATGTCCCTTCTCTTTTTCATTGTTAAGTTAAAAAAGAGATTCTTCATCATCTTTGATCTTCACTCATTCTTATTAATGTTAGGTCAATTGATAGGGGCATAATTAGATAGTATATTTAGTACCTCAATTTGGGTATTTTTTTTTCTAAATAAAGAATAGTTGGCTATATATTCAATTTTTTTTAATTTTAAATAGGTGCATGAGAGAAAATATGATAAATAAGAACAAACAGGAGGAAAATCGGGCTAGAAATGAGTGAGGTGCGCTCAAAATATGCAACCATTAGTGATGAAGTCTAGGCATTGTGGCGCCAAGACTGGGCGTTGCAGTGCCTATTTGCCGACACCACAGCACCAAGGCACTGGCTTGCCAATGCTACAGTGCTCGATTGAAGAAGGGCAAGAACACCTTCCCCAAGTCTTAGCGCCGCGGCGTTGGTGTGATTAAGTGAGAAAATTTATTCTTTTTGTCCTAATACAAGTAGGATTCAAAGACCTTTGTTATTAGGATTTTAAAGCACGTATAAAAGCATACTTTTCAGAGAAAAAAAAAAGAGTTTTCAGGGAGGAAAAACACAGAGCAAGACAATTCACAAATAATTCAAGGATCGAAGAAAAAGTATTGAAGATTGAAGAACATGTCTTATGTATTCAAGCCAAGAGAAGGGAGAACAACTCAGGGCATCACTTATGTAATTTCTTTCTTCATTTGATTAGATGATCTTGCTCATGATGTTTTTGTATTCTTGCTTTGGTACTTTTGTTTTAATCATGAGCTAAACTCTGTTAATCTAGGGTTAGACATTTTGAACCTAATATGTAGTTAAATTTTATAAACTCTTAGTTAAGAACTTAATACATCACAATTGATTCATTCTATCTAATCTTAATGCTTTTATTATACCCGATCACTATTTTTGAATGTTTAAGGAACTATGATGAACTTGACAAAAGGATTCATGTGTTTAACCTAGGATAGATTGATGCATGATTATAAGGTAACAATTATGAGTTTCATCTAGGACATATACCTAGTGGCATGTATAGTTTGATTTAGACTTATTCTTAATGAGTTACATCTTATTCAGATTACCATAGACATATAGGTAATTCTTAGGGTGTGATATAATCATTCGACCATTGATAGAGGATTATTATAGAATTAATGTCTAGCTAATCAATTAATATTAAGGGAGTAACTAAGGGATTAATGAATTCGATGAAATACTAGGGGATATGTTAAAATCCTAGATTGCTTCTTAATTAGTGAATTCAATCTTTGATTGCCTTTGATAGTTAATTAGGTTTAATTTGATAATAGAGTTTAATTAAATTAAAATCCATTTTTAGAATTTTTTTGGATAAAGATAGAATAGAGAAACGTTAATAATTGATTAAGTCTCTGTAAGAACGATAATTTGGACTTAACCCCTATACTACTTAATTTGATAGTGTATACTTATGCTAGGCTATATTAGCAAACATTATCAATCCTAAAAGAAACTTCAAATTTTGCTTTCAGTTTAATTATTAGCCTTTTTATTACACTAATCTGTTGCTTCATTGCTTTACCTTTTACTCAAATTTCATTTCCCCTAAAACTTTCTTACCAAAGGTTAGGGCAAATAATCTTTGAAATTTTCAATTAAATGTTTTATTGCGATGGACGATAGTGGAAGGTTCCCGATTAAAGTTAGCATCATTGACCTTTCTTATGCTTTTGTGTCAGATTGTTATTGTTTTTTTAAGCAATGTATATATTATAGCTGTAAATTAGCCTACCATGCTGTAAAGTAGCCTACCAAATTAGAATCTCTCCAATAAAGGTTGAAGGTTTAGCCTATATAAACTTGCACCCACGGTCTATGAAATATATAAGAGAATTCTTATTTCTCTCTATTTCTTCACGTGGTATTAGAGCTAACTCTTGGCTTTTGAGTTGTTTTTCTTCTGGCAATACTGACTATCACTTTTGGCAGCACTGTCTGTCATTTTCAACCATTGTGCTCCCCTTTTCCAGTGGTCGTGTCTATCCTTTTTTATGAACGTGACCACAAAAAAATCTCCCTAGCAAGACCTTAGAAGTATCCATCAGAGCACCATTCGATGCATCTCAATGCGCAAAAAATAGTTTCACCTTTTGACGATCGTATAACTCTTTAGCGACTATATCGACGTTCAGCTATCTCTATTGACCTTAAAAGATACCAATGACCAGCTTTGCCAAAGCCCGATCCCCACTGACCGATGGATACGCCGCCATACATCGGTGACAGGCTCACTTTTTAGCGAACTTCAATCGTCGATCTACATCTTTTTAGCGTGCGTAAGTTCTCACCACCGATGCCATTGCCTTTGGACAACATTGGCGAGAAAAACCCAAACATCACTGTCACTTCTTGGCTACCACCTTCACTGGAAAATTGCCACTGCTATTGAAAAACTATTCCTGGTTATTAGTTGTTTTCTCCTTCCTCCTTCCTCTTTCTCTTATTTGTAGGCCAATATAACTGCTGAGAGCTCTAACACAAACAAGCAACCTTTATTCGTGACTCTTACTGGTGTTAACTATGAGGAATACCTTAAATACAAAGCATTTAAGTAGGTTACCTCTTTCATTGCCTCTGTTGCATATACTAGTAATTCAGTCACCTATCTTATATAGTCCCCCTTTTTAGGACCCTGGGTCCTTGATTCTAGTGCCTCTAACCACATTTTTAGTAAACTCTAATTTCTTTCTCAAACTTCTACATCTAAGTCATTGTCATATATCACCTAGCTAATGGTTCCATAACTACTGCTCAAGCAATTGGTCGAGCACATCCTATTTTTTCCTTACATATAGAATATGTTTCTTTATATACCGCATTGTCATTTTAATCTTATCTTTGTCAATAAACTCATTCGCTCTTTAAACTCTGCAATAAAGTTTGTTAATGGCTGTTCTTATACAAGATCCCAGTATATGATAGATGATTAATATAGGTAGTAAGTCACAAAGGCTCTATCATCTGAGTATTCTCCAGCCATTTGTTGCATACATTGTCACTAAATCACTAGCACTTCTTCATAATCGTCTAGGATAACCAAATTTGTTAAAGCTTCAAAAAATGGTTCCAGATCTCTCTAGCTTATTATCTTTCCAAATGTGAGTCTTGTTAGCTTGAAAAATACTCTCATAGATGTTTCAAAAGATTGTCAATAATTAAGCTGCATCTCTGTTTAAATTAGTTCAACCCAATGTTTAGGGTCCTAGATGATTTTCGTCAGTTTTAGTTTTTAAAAATGTTTTTACATTTAATCGCTTTGCATTTGGTTATTTTTAATGAAAGTTCGCTTTGAATTATTTTTCATATTCAAATTTTTGTGTGCTGAAATTAAGACACAATTCTCTACTACTATTCGTATATTGCATAGTGATAATGCATGTGAATTATTTCCCCCCATTTTACTAAATTTATGTCTTCTCAAGGAATCTTACATCAATCTTCCTATGTTTATACTCTATAATAAAATAGAGTTATCGATTGTAAAAATAGACATCTCATTGAAATTGTTCGCACTTTACTTATACATATTAATATTCTTTTCTATTTTAGGGCTAATACTATTCTTACTGCTTGCTTTTTGATAAATCGAATGCCCTCATCCGTATTACAACATCAGGTCACTTATTCTGTTCTATATCCTGGTCAACCATTATTTTCTTTTCTGCCACGTGTCTTTGGTTGCACATGTTTTGTCTATGTTTTTTCTTCTGGTCAAGATAAATTATTTGCTCAGTCTATCAAATGTATTTTTCTTAGCTACTCACGTTTCAGAAAAGATATAAGGGTTATTCTCCTGACACTTAACGTCATTTCCTTTCTATTGATGTCACTTTTTTTGAGTCTTTCCCTTTATTTTCTTCTTCTACTTCAGAAAATACGTCCATCACAGAGGCTCTTCTAGTTCCTTATATCATTCATAATATTCCTCCTCTTGAGTTAAATAGTGAACCTATCCTTATCCCACAGTATGGTCCTCCCACTAGGGATTCTCCATCTCTAGCTTGTGACACTCTTGTTCCTTTTGATCCTACAGGTGATGACAGTGATATTACCTCTGAGGCTTTTGAGGTTCCCATTAACTCACTTCCTGCTCTAAATTTCTCTCATATTGAGGTCCCACCAGGGATTCTCCATCTCTGGCTCGTGACACTCTTGTTCCTTTTAACCAATTTTCCACGGTTGTCCGTAAAGATATATGCTCCAATTGTAACCCTTATCTTATATACAATTTTCTTAGTTATCATTAATTGTCTTCACCATATTATTCCTTGCGTCTACTTTATCTTCTGTCTCTGTCCCTACCATTCTTCATGGTGCTCTTTCACATCCTAAGTGGTGTTAAGCAATAATTGAGAAAATAACTGCTTTGCACAATAATGGTATATGCGAATTAGTCCAATTACCCATCGGCCACTCCATTTTTGGTTGTTATTAAGTTTACACTGTTAAGATTAGACCTAATGGTTAGGTTAATATGTTGAAAGTAAGGTTGGTTGCTAAGGGATACTCACAGACTTATGGCCTAGATTGTTCTGACACCTTCTCTCTTATGGCTAAAATGTCATCTATTTGATTGTTCTTATCTATGATAGTTATTCACCAATAGCCTTTGCACCAACTCGATATCAAGAATGCCTTTCTCCATGGTGAGCTTTAGAAAGAAATCTATATAGAGCAACCACCTGATTTTGTTACTTAGGGTGAGTATAGTTTGGCATATAAACTTCGTTGCTCATTGTATGGTTTAAAATAATCTCCTTATGCCTGGTTTGGTCATTTCAACACTGTTATCCAAGAATTTGGCATGATTTTAAGTCAATCAGATCACTTTATTTTCTATAAACATACACTACAAGGCCAATGCATATATATATAGTTTACGTTAATGATATTGTTATTATGAAAAATGATCAAGATGGTATTAAACAATTAAAAAAATACATGTTTGATCATTTTCAGACCAAAAATTTAGGATTACTCATATACTTCTTGGTATTGAGGTAGTTCAGTCTAGTTCTGAAATTGTTATTTCTCAAAGAAAATATACTTTTGATATTATTCAAGAAATAAGAATGATGCATTTCCAACTCACATACACTCCATGGATTCTAACACTAAACATTTACCTGGACAGAGGGAGACTTGTGCAGATCCTGGGAGATATCATAGATTAGTTGGCAAACTTAATTATCTCACCATCACACGACCTAATATTTCATTCGTAGTTAATGTTATCAGTCAGTTTCTACAGTCTCCATATGACAGTCATTAGGATGCGGTTATCTAAATCCTACGATATATCAAGGGTGTACCACGAAAGGTTTTCTTATATAAGAAGAAGGGTTATACACAAATTATTGGATATTCAGATGCTGATTGGGCAGGTTCTCCACTAGATAGATCTTCTACCACTGGGTATTATGTTCTTGTTAGAGAAAATCTTATATCTTAGAAAAGTAAGAAGAAAGTTGTCATTGCTAAGCTAAGTGTAGAAACAAAATATCGTGCAATGGCTTTGGTAACATATGTACTTATATGGTTGAAATAGTTAATCCAAGAACTAAAATTTATAAATATATCACATATGAAGTTACTTTGTGATAATCAAGCTGCTATTCATATTTCATCAAACCCAGTGTTTCATGAAAAGACTAAGCATGTGGAGATTGATTGTCAGTTTATTCGAGAAAAAAATTTTATCTGGCATTATTTCTACTAATTATGTCAGCTCAAACGATCAACTAATAGATATCCTTACTAAATCTCTTAAGGGTCATCAAATTGATTTTATTTGTAACAAAATTGGTGCATATGATTTATATGCTTTATCTTGAGGATGGGGGGTGTGGAATTTATATATTGTAGCTGTGAAGTAGCTACCAAATTAGAATCTCTCCAATAAAGGTTGAGGGTTTAGCCTATATAACCTTGTACCTATGATCTATGAAATATACACGAGAATTCTTCTCTCTCTATTTCTTTATAGTTTTATCAATTGCTTAATTTTCATTTTGTGTTGCTTTTTTTGATTGTTTTCTGTTGAAATATATATGGTAAATATATATATGAAAGCATTGATGATGTTTTTCTTTTTTTTTTGTATAGACGACATCCGTTCTAGGATTGTCTCATCTTCTATATATTGTACTCTTCTTTTCAATGGAATAGAGAATAGACATATATTCTTCTTTTTTACATGGTATTAGACCTATTGTGCTTTATTTGATTCTAGCGTTTCTGGTAAAGTAGCCTATTTTTTCTTCGTTCACTGCATTTTCTTCCTTTTTCCAGTGGTCATGTCCTCTGTTTTGAGATCATCAGTAGGTCATTAGTGAAACTCTAAAAAGACAGTTGTTGAAACCTTGCCGCACGTGCCCTACAGCCAATACCAAAATTTGACTTTTCTCTTTTCGGCGCACTTGGACTCTCACCGCCAATATTTATGCCTTTAAACAATTAATCACTTTTGCCGCAACCTAATAATCATCGACTTTTACACGTGCCCCCATGCACCACTTCCTTCCTCGACTTCATGTCTTTTGGTTTTTATCTCTGGTGCACGTGAGGCCTAACCATTAGCATCAATCATTTCAGGTAATGCCAATGACCACAAAACCATCTACTGTGTCACTGTTACCAGAAATCTGTTACTATGTCGCTGGCAAACTGCTCTTGGTTGTCTATTATTTTATCTCTAATTTGTGAGTCAATATGACCACTAAGAGCTCTAAAATAAGTTCAACATTTTCCTTCAGTTCATTCTCGATTATTTTTGCTGAAAAAAACGAGTAGAGAATAGTAATTATACTTCTTGGGTCGCATCTATTAAATTATGGTGTATAGGATATGTCTTAAAGAATCATTTAATTACTAGAGTTACAAATCAAAAAGATAAAGATACGATTAGGTAGAAAAAGGTTGATGCCTTATTATGTATTCAATTATAGTAAATCATCGATCCTTAATTGTATCCTATTTATAAGGCCTATCGGACATGATTTCACATTTAGAATCAAGCTAAGTTATTATATACTAATGATATTCAAAGGTTGTACTCTGTGGTCTCGAGTTTGGTTAATCTGAAACATTAGGATATAGAGATGTTAGACTTTCTTGGCAGGATAGCCTTACTCAAAGCTGAATTTAATTCACTCATACCATATGGTAAAACCGTCACTAATCATCTTGACCAACGGACCAAATTCTTTATTGTTCTAACCCTACCATCAACTAGCCCTGAGCTCTCATTAGTTTATGATCAGATTCTTGCCAGTGCTTTTTTTTCCTTCCACAGATGATGTCTTTGCTCAGCTGCTTCATGTATCTTCTCCTTGTGATCAGACCTTGGGTCTTTAATTCTGGTGCCTTTGACCACATTTATGGTAACCATTAATTAATTTTTCATACTTCTACATCTAGGTCATTACTATCTATCACCTTAGCTAATGGTTCCATAACTATTGCACAAGCAATTGGTCAAGTATATCCTCTTCCTTCCTTACTTTTAGAATCTGTTCTTTATATATTGTATTATGCTTTAATCTGATATCTGTCAATAAACTCATACGTTCTTTAACTTATGCTATCACATTTGTTAATGACTGTTGTTATACATGATCACAGTATGGGCAGAAGATTGGCCCAGGACATGAGTCACAGGGACTCTATCTTCCACAACCATCTATCTGGGACATCTGAGTCTGCCAAAAGTTCAAATAATGAATCCATATATTTCTAGGCTTTCATATTTAAATTGCTAGTCACGTCAACTTGAAAAATACTCTCGTGGGTCATTTCCCAAGCATGTCAATAAGCAGGCTGCGTCCCTTTTTGAATTTGTTCATTATGATATTTGGGGTCCTAGTTGAATTCCTTCTGTTTTAAGGTTTAAGTATTTTGTTACATTTATTAATGACTATTTACATTGCACTTGGCTATTTTTAATGAAAGATCAATCTCAACAATTCTTTATCTTTGAATATTTTTGTGTCAAAATTAAAACACAGTTCTCTACATTCTTCGTACATTACATAGTGATAATGCACGTGAATATTTTTTTTGTTCAATTTATTAAATTCATGCATTCTTAGAGAATTTTAAATTAGTCCTCTTACGCATGCACTCTATAACAAAATAGGGTTGTCGAGAGTAAAAATAGGCATCTTATCAAAACTGTTTGCACCTTACTTATCCACAATCATGTTCTTCTTCGATTTTGGGCCGAGCCCGTCCTTACTGTGTTTTTTTTAATCAACCATATGCCCTCTTCAACCTTATAAAATAATTTCCTTCATTCTATTCTACATCCTGGTAAGCCGTTGTATCATATCTCACCTCCAGTCTTTGGTTGCACATGCTTTGTCCATGTCTTCTCTCCTAGTCGGGACAAGTTATCTGCTTGGTCCATTAATTGTATCTTTCTAGGGTACTCTCATCTTTAGAAAGGGTATAGGTGTTATTCTACTAACACATATTAGTATTTTATATTTGCTGATGTCACATTTTTCAAGTTTTTTCCTTTTTTTTCTTCTTCTTGTTCTGAAACACAGATCGTCACCGAGGTTCTCCTATATCCTTATATTGTTTCTCCTCCAATGTCATCATCGGAGCTAGTATCTAAGCCAAAGTTTGTTGTTCCATCTTCAGGTTGTGATAGTCTTGCTCTTATTCATTCTGCAAGTGATGTCATTAATACTATCATGTTGACTCATTGTTCGTAAAGTTAATTGATACACTTACAACCTTCATCCTATATATAATTTTTATAGTTATCATCACTTCTCTTTTTCATATTATGCCTTTGTGTCTACTTTATCTTCTGCTTCTATTTTTGTTCCTAAAACACTTTGTGAGGCTCTTCACATCCTGCCTGGCATCAAGGCTGTAAATGGGTGGTTGTAAATGGGTGTGCACTGTCAAGGCTGAACCTAATCGTCAGGTGGACAGATTAAAAGTTTGATTGGTTACAAAAAGAGACACTTAGACTTATGGGTAGGATTATTAAAAGACCTTCTCTTTTGTGTCTTAAATGTCATATGTTTAGGTGTTCTTATCTATAACTGCTATTTATTAATGGGTTTTACACCAACTGGATATCAAAAATACATTTTTTTATAGTGAGCTTTAGAAAAAAAAAATATATGGAGCAACCATCTAGATTTGTTGCTAATGAGAGTCTAAGCTTCGTCACTCCTTGTATGGTTTGAAACAATCTCCTCATGCCTGGTTTGGCCATTTCAGCACTGTTATCTAATAGTTTAACATAATTCAAAGTAAGTTAAATCATTATATTTTCTATTAATATACACTATAGGGCCAATGCATATATCTGATAGTCTACGTTAATGATATAGTCTGTGAGTATGGTGACTAGATACATGACAAATATAGGTAAAAATAGCTAACTTCTAGTGAAGTAAAATTTAAAATATCTCAAAGGAACGTCGACTCAGATTATACTGGTGATCTAGGCAAGAGAAGATCGTTAACGGGTTACATATTCACAGTGTTTGGTTGTAGTATGTGTTAGAGATCAGTTTTACAATATATGGTTGCACTATCTACCACAAAGGCGGAGTATATAGCTATTAGAGAAACTATTAAAGAGGCCATATGGTTGAAAGGCATATGTGCGGAGGTAATGGCTACTGAGAAAGTTAACATTGGTATGTATTATGATAGCCAGAGTATCATATATCTAAGCAAGCATAAAGTGTTTTATGAGGGATCTAAACACATTGATGCGTAGCTCTATTACATTAAAGAGGTTGTCTAAAGTGTCGAGATTAGTTTAACAAAGGTTGCATCGTCTAAAAATTCTGCCAATCAGAGTCATTACTGGAGTCTAACAAAGATTGTCCTATGTAAGGACTTAATCGAAGTCACTACTATATGAGGAACACCAAAGATGGTAAGATGAGAGATATTGGATAGTTTATGGATGATTTTGAATTAAAGAGGTGATTTGTGAGCAAGTTGATAGAAAATCATTAGAATATGATTTGGATAATAAGCCAAGTGTATCGGGCACTTGAGGAAATAAGAGCAACCCAAAGAAGGTAAAGAACGAAGGCCATGCTGCCCAGGTCTAGGAATTGTAGAGCCCTAGAATGCCATAGCACCCAAGCAGAATGCCCAATACTATGGCACTAGAAGACCAGTGTCACAACACCAGTGCAATAAGTGTGTGGCATTGCAGCGCCAATACAGAAACTTAGTTTCCCAATTCTAAATAGTCATCTAAGTTGTCTAAGACTCTCCAATCTAATTCTCGCTCAATTTAAGGTTTTCTTAGGTCATCTTAAGCCTATATAAAGGCTCTTTATTAGTTTGTAAACATATCTTAGTGATTGTTTTGTGAACTTTGTGATTCTTAGTAAGAGAACTCCTAAATTATAAGAGAGATAAAATTGTGTTCTTTGTAAGTGTGATTTTAGAGAGTGTTCTTTGTGAAACTTAGTGTTCTTTCTTGTAAAAGGTATACTTTATGATTGCCTTAGTGATTTATAATAAAAGAAGTGAGATTTCGATCCACTGCTAATATAGACAAGTTACCGAACCATGTAAGTATTGTGTGAGATTTTTTTTCTCTCTTTCACTCTAGTTAAATAAAAGTCATGTTAGATTGAAATAGAAGTCTTAACCTATTTCCACCAAATATCTATTCTTCTATTCAGGTACTCCATTCTGTCTAGGATTATAATGGTAAGAATATCTTTACAATATTCTACATTGTCTTAAGTGATTTTGAAAATCCTTTGATTGAAAACTTTTCCCATCATCACTTTGGAAGACTTCAATTTTTCATTGTAAGTTGGTTTTCTGCAAACTTTTGAAGGTTTACGAAACATTTAAGAAATTCAATTCTTCATTATTAGATATAACATGTAAATTGAGAATTCTCATCTATGAATATCATAAAATTTTAAAACCTTATGTCGAAGCTATATTGGTTGGTCTCCAAAAATCAAGAAGCACCAATTTAAGAGTAAATTTGGAGATTTTTATTTGATAAATTAAATGACAAGTCAATGAAATGCATTGTATGCAAGTGCTTTAAATTTTTTTTCATATAATGGTTTGGCCGAGTGGCAAGTAGTCAAGTATGCACTTCTCCAATCATGAGGTTAGGGATTCAAGTCTTAGCGAATATTGAGATGGTGGAAAAAAATTTCCCCTTTCTAAAAGGCCTATTTCATCCATTTTTCGTGGGGTCTATATTCTCTTTTCTGAGATTATTTCCTACTTTGTGGCATATGTGTTCCCATTGTAGGATATAAGTTATTCCTTTCTTTATTGCGTATTTGTTTGGGTATGCATCAATCTGTAAATATGTATAAAGTCCCCTACTTTTTATGGCCCTTAACTATAATCCTACCTTGTTTATTCTTAACCATAAAGTCATCTATTGAGAATTCTATAGAGCAATTATCATGAAATGTAAGTTGTATTATAGAAAACAAATTCTTCTTAAGATAAGATACTACACAAATACTTTTTAAACTTAAATTTTCATGATTGGTTTTAATATTAGCCTCATCAACATATGAAATCTTGAGACTTCCCCTATTTTCAACATATATAGATCATTTGTCATATGTGCAATGGCACCTGAATTAGCATAAAGAATGGCATCATTTCATTAAAGAATAATATAGCCGCAAGAGGTTAGGGTATGTCTTCAACATAGTACGAGTAATCACACCTATGTAAACATTCCAAAGCAATACGGTTAACCTTTTACAATTTTGACAAAAGACTGATAAACGTAAATTATATCTATTATTGTCACTTCCTTAACTTGAATAATTACTCATTTTAATAAAAAATTTAGGCTTTTTATATATTTTATTGTTATTTTATAAGTTTGGAGTCAATGGAGCAATTGGAGATGAAAATCTAATAAAAATAAGCCAAAACATATAATGCTATAATGATTTTACTATAGTACATCATTGAAGCAGTGAACAGTATTTTGCCCTAGCAACAAGACGTCTCACTGCAACACCAAGTGAACAGTATGTGATGAACAATATCGCGTAAACAGTATCCGTGCTACAGTGCTTTCGCCCCTGCTTTAAACAGTGTTTGCTGCAGTGGTGAACAGTACAATTTTTCCTAAACTTAAAAGAGATACAACTCCAAGACTCCAATCAATCCCTATATAAAGGTCACTCATTTCAAACCTCAAAAGCACATAACTTTATGTTAGGGTCGGTGCTTACGTGCCATCCCTGAATCTACATATATTTGTGTATTTATACAAGTGTACATTTCTATTAAATCATTAATACCTATTAATATGGTACCATGCAATGTAACATTACAGATATTGTACGATTTGAAAGAGTTTAGATCAGATCTATATGAGTTCAGATAAGGGCTTATTGTTAGCCACACTGAGAGATATAAATGCTAAATGTTAAGACAGTTAAGTGTTAGCTGATTATAATACTCAGCAGATCCAAGAGTTGGAGCCTTGTTTGTAATAGGGCACAGACCTAGGAATATACTAGTAACTGCATAGTTACAAGAGTTGCAATCGGGTGCCAAAAAATGATAGTTGTGCAAGTATGTTTTTGAATAATTATCCCTAATCTATTTTTGTCGATGCAAGTCTATCGGTGGATACCTTTATATATAGATCGCCATATGTTGTACCTGTAGGGTATAGATGGTTGTTCCTAACCGACTGTGAGCTTGGAGCTCGTATTAACATATGGGTATCCAGTTAGGGCTAGATATGGTACAAACTTACGAGGACATCTGATAGACACCCTTTGTAAGCCGTCAGCAGAGGGTCCTCTAGTCCTTTGACTTGAGTGCCACGGTGGGCTTGTAAGTGATCTACTATACTTTGGTTCCACGCATGTCACAGACTTTTCATGGTGTGACCGCTGGGTATGGTCCTATGCTTATGGAGTCTGGTGGGTACATATATGGTCCGTCAACTCGTATAGTGAGTTCAATATTCAAATGCTTCGAGATTGTATCTCGAAAAGTCTTATGACCACAAGCATCAATCCCGAAAACGAGTTTCGCTAGGGTAGAATAATATGTCAAAAGAGTTTGCATATATTGTTTGTGAGATACAAATCTGGGGATAAGACATGTATAAACACTAGAGGATTTGACGGTGATAATCTATATCCCTGTACATCTAGGATATCATGACGGAAGGACTATATGTATGCGTTGTAACCTCAATTTGTATGGTTCAATGCGCTGGTTTGTAATATCCATGACGTGTGCGTGGGGCATTGCTCACGGACTCATAAAATAGTTTCATTTGACGAATTGGGTGTAGGACCTAGGGAGTCCCACGATATGGAGTGTACTCGTTCTACACTTGGGTAACGTGTCAGATTAATGTGTTTAATCTAGCAATATTCAGCACTACTAAGGGAATACGTGCATGTCTGTATTTAAGTATTAAATATAACAATTAGTTAATAATTGTTATTTACGAATTGTACAAAGACACGTAGCATATTGTGGACCCTCAGTTGAGTTTATCTAAGTGTGAGATTTGATAAGACCTACTAAGGGGTAGACTTGGTAACTATTCATGAGGAGCAAAATGATCATTTTACACTTTGATTATTTAATGGTCAAATAATCAAAATATCTCTCTTATTATATTAGATAATATATTATTATTATTTATATTATATTAATATTATATATATATATATAAAGAGAAAGAGAGAAAGGTGGAGTGAGTGTGTGTGTGTTGGGCATTTTGCCCGAGAAAGAAGTAAAATAGTGAGGAAAGAATGAAAAGAAAAAGGAAGAAAAGAAAGAAAGAAAAAAAAAAGAGAAAGAGAGAATTTTGTGTGTGTGTTTTTGGAAGGTGGTCGAGAAGGAGAGAAAGAAATGGAGGAAAAAAAGAAGAAAAAAAAAAGAGAAGGAAAAGAAGAAGAAGAAAATGAAGAAAAAAAAGAAAAAATGAAATTGTTTCATTTTTTTCTATGGTGTCTTAAAAGTAATTAAAAACTGCTTTAGCCTCCATTTCATATCCTTTTGGAGAAAATGATAAAAACACACAGCTGCCATTTTAGGGTTTAAGAGTTAAACCCCATACTATGTATAAGGCTGCTGTTCTAGTTTACCAAGCCCACCTTGTTGGCGACTAGAACTGCCCATTAATTTGTCTTCATGTTGACTTCGAGAAAAATATGTGTATAACGTTACACATTGAGATGAGTTCTCAACCTTTACTAATATATTAATATGATTAATATATTTATTTATTGTGTTTATTGCATGATTTACGCTTCCACTGTATTTAAATATGTATAAGATACATATTTTAGACAATAGACACAATAGCACATGGATACACCCACATGTATTAGATCCCTGCCAACACTTAAGGCTCTTAGAGCCTCAACACATTGAAGAAGAGAAAGTTTTAGAGAATCAAGCAAGGGAAATTCAAGGAAGCAAGAGATTATTGGTGAATCTTTGACGTATCAACCAATTGCGAATTGACGTCTATATTGATTTGTTTTTTATTGTATTATGTTGATTTTAATTTTCAACCATAATTCTCTTGCTATTATGAGCTAAAATTATTTTTCGTTTTTGTTCTTTTTGGAAACCTTTCAGAGCTATATTATGGCCTATCAATTTCAGTTTCAACGGCAAGTGGGAGAATAGATCTTTGAGAGATTATTCAATCCCTACGATTAGCAGCATTCAACCTAGCATATGCCAACCAACAATAAATGCTAATTACTTTAAAATTCAGCTAGAAATAATTCAAATGTTGAAAGACTCAGTTCAGTTTTGTGGACATCCATGCGATGATGCGAATAAACATATCATAAAATTTTCTAGAGATTTATGAGTTGTTCAAATATGATAGAGTCTCTGATGATGCAATATGGTTATGGTTATTTCCTTTTTCACTTTGAGACAAGGAGAAGAGTTGGTTGATGTCACTACCATCTGGATCAATTACAATATGGGATGACTTGGCCTAGAAATTCTTATCTAAATTCTTTCCACCAGCCAAGACAGTAAGGATGAGGAATGACATCTCTTCTTTCATGTAGTATGATCCAGAAACACTTTATGAAGCATGAAAGCAGTACAAAGATTTGTTGAGGAGATGTCTACAACATGGGATTCCAAAGTGGTTACTTGTGTAGACGTTCAATAATAGCTTAATAGGGCAATTTAGGATTATAATAGATGCCGCAGCAGGTGGAGCATTAATGAACAAGTCAACTGATGAAGCATATGACCTGCTAGATGAGATGACATCCAATAGTTATCAATGGTCAGTAGAGAGAATAACCCCAAGAAGAATTACAAACACATATAATGAAGGGGCACTTATCTCACTAACTGCACAAATCAACTTATTGACCAAGAATTTAGATGCCATTAGAGCTATTAAGAGACAACCCATTACTTGTGATTTTTGTGGTGAGAACCATCCAAATGGCCAATGCATAGAGCCTATGTACAACATAGAGAACTATCAAGTACAACAGTACATCCCTACACCAACTTTTACAATTCAGATTGGATAGACCCTAATAGCATGTCTACACAACCTCAACAGCAGATTAAACAGAAACTAGGCCTAGAAGAGATGTTTATGCAACATATGAAGCAGACAGATGCCCTCCTTCAAAACTAAGAAGCCTCTTTAAGGACATTAGAGTTGCAAGTGAGCCAATTAACCGCATCATTAAACAATCATCCACAATGTCCATTGACCAATAACACATAAGTGAATCCAAGAGGAAATAAAGAGTAATGCCAAGCAATAACTTTAAGGGCTGAACAAGAATTACCAACAACTGCTAAAATATCTCAAATTAAGGAGAACTATAATAGAGCAAAAAAGACAAGAAAAAAGAGGAGTCAACTACAAAAGAAAAGGAATTAGTGGCATTTTAAAGCAAAAAAAATCCATATATTCCACAGTCACCTTTTCCACAAAGACTCCAAGAGAAAGCCTTGAACATCGATAATTTTTTAATAATATATCTCAATGTTTCAATGTTATATGGTAATTCCTAAAGATCCACCACCACCTCTTAAAGTAAAATTAATGGAAGCCCTTTAACTATAAACTTATACAAAACTGTGCAAGTTAAAAAAGAAGAAGGGGCATCGCAAGATAATGGAGAGGTAGATTGATAATGGTCAATGAGGTGCAATATTCTAGTCTAAGATTAAAATCTTTTCAATAAGGCTCAATTCATGGAAGATGGGACTGTGTCTACAAAAGTTTTTCATAGAGCTATGGAAGTCAAAGAAAAGGAATACTAGTATTCTTAAATATAGATTTAAGTTCCATAGGTGCGATATCATTGATCTGTAGTTTGATCCTCCATGAGTCAAGAAAGAAGAAGTCAAGCCAATGACATTAAATCAAGTGCTTTTTGGGAGACAACCTAAGTAAAATTTATTTTATTTATTTATTTTTAGTTTTAGTTATATTATTTTAGGAATAAAACAGTAAGTCAAACACCCAAGGAAAGTAGCATGAGCATTTGCAAGCATCTAGAGCAAAGGATACTGCATTCGCATTATTATACAACAACGCTGCATTGCTTCAACGTTTTTTACCATGAGGTTTTCTCTTACTCCTAAGTTTATTTTTCGACATTGGAGACAATGTTTTATTTAAGTTTAGGGGAGGGAAACACTTTCTTGCATTTATTTTTGCTAAATGATTTGATTGGTTGTCTTGTGGGTTAATTTTTTTTAACTTTTAGTTGTTAGGTTGTTAAGATGATCATTAGTCTATGATAAGAAAATAAAGACATGGCTGAATTTATTTTTTTTATAAATTTATAGGGAATGATAGATACTTTAGACAATTTTAGTTATCTAAGTTTAGAAACAAGTTCGACCTTATTTATAATCATTATTCATTTTTAGCACTTATTAAAGCATTAATAGTTATAACTATTACTTAAAGATACTTATGCTTTATGGAGTACACCATAGTCTCGCAAAGACCGATACTCTAGAACTTGTCTTTAATTACAACTTGAGGTGAAATTCTAAGAAGCACATGAATTAGAAAATGACATTAGACCATCTTTGGACTGATTAAGCCTCTCTATCCTACCTTTTATTGTATATTTATCCCTAATACCCTATTTTGAGCTTAATTATCAATTCTTTGGTTTAACAACATTATAAGCCCAAGACTTAAAGTTTTTATATCTTGAAATTTACCTGTAATACCATAAACCTTGTATTTGCTTAGAAATACTCTTGAGAGGAAAAGGTTATGGTGATATGAGAAAAATAAGTTTAAGTAGTATTTTTCAATCTAAAGAAGAAAAACAATTCAAAGAAAAATACCCACAGCCTTAGAAAAAGAAGAAATTCTTTGAAAAATAAAGGTTGAAAAGAAAGATGGAAAACACAATAAGTTTAGGAGAAGAGATAATATAAAGAAAAAAAGATTAAGAGGTTTCTAGGTAAAGTCTAAGTGTTCATAGTGTTACTTAACCTAAAATGTTTATCTTTTTATCCCACCTTTATCATAGCCTTGTGTTACAAATTAAGTAAAGTCCTAAATAAATCTCTAGACATGTAATTTTCTATATTAGTAGAGAGTGGTAGTAAAGACAAGCCTATGGAAGTGCCATTATATAAATTCAATGCCGAGGCATCATCTTTTCTGTACAAACTAAAGTATAAAGTAAATCAAAGTATGGTTTTAGCTATTGCTTGCTACTTGCATACACACATACAAATAGTGATTATCTTTGAGGAAGAATAAGGGACTAAATGAAGATAATTAAAATTGTTAATAGTTATTTATCTACCTTAAGGATTTATGCCATTTAAACAGCTTTTGAGACAATCATTTTAATCATCTTACTAACCTAGTATTTTATTTTTATTTTTAATATTTTCATTTCATTTTAATTCAAGTATAATCTCTTTACATTCTCTCTTTGATTGTATTTTTTATTGCTTGAGGATGATTAATTATATCTATTATTTTGATAAGCGTAAATTATATATATTATTTTCACTCCCTTAATTTGATTAATTATTTATTTTAATAAAAATATTAGGCTTTTTATATGTTTTATTGTTATTTTATAGGTTTAGAGTCAATGGAGCAATTAGGGATGAAAATCTAAGAAAAATAAGGCAAAACATATAATGCTACAGTGATTTTGGTATAGTACATTATTGAAAGTAGTGAACAGTATTTTGCCCCAACGATAATTCTAGGGCCCCAGCACTTAAGACAGCTCGCTGCAGCGCAAAGTGAACAGCGTCTCATGAATAGTATTATGTGAACAGTATCCATGCTACAGTACTTTCGCCTCAGCATTAAAATGTGTTCCGTGGACAGTACGTTTCTTCTAAACCTAAAAGAAATACAATTCCAAGACTACAATCAATCTCTGTATAAAGGTCACTCGTTTCAGACCTTAAAGGCACACAACTTAGGGCTCTTAGAGCTGCAACACATTAAAGAAAAATAATTTTTAAAAAGAGAAGCAAAAGGAATTCAAGGTAGCAAGAGATTATTAGAAATCTTTGGCGTATCAACCAACTGTGAATTAATGTCTATATTGGTTTACTTTTGGTTGTATCATGTTGATTTTATTTTTCAGGCATAATTCTCTTGTTATCATGAGCTAAATTTATTTTCTAGGGTTATTACTTAAACATAATATGTTAATTGTTAGATCTTTTTAATATTTATTTGAACTCAATTCTTCATTATTCATATTGTTTGTTCTTAATACTTCATTATATCTGATCAATATTATGATTGATTTGGTAATACTTTGATAAACTCGAAAGAGGCATCATTGTATTTAGACATAGATAATTTGATGCATGATTTCAATATTGCATATGCAAGTTTCGAATTAGGATAGGAATATACCTAATTGGCATTATTGGTCAATAAGACTTGTTCTTAATGAATCTTAATTTATTACAAGTACCATAGGAATATATGTATTTGATAAATTAGGATATACTTGCATGACCTTAGGAGAGGCTTGTGAATACATTAGTATCTTGACCAATAATAAGAATTGAAGGATTTCAATATTAAAAGGATTAACCTTTAGAAAATATATTGAAGGATAGTAATTAATCCTAGACTTTCTCTATATTGCCATTTTTTTTAATTTTATTTGAGTTGTGTCATTTATTTTCTGCACTTTTATCTTACTTAAATTTATTACAAAATTAAGATTTAATTTTCTAAATAATTATAAGAAAGATATAATTTTAGTACTTGATAAAAAATAAAACTTATCCCTGTGGGTTCGACATCCGACTTTATAAGTTTATTTATTAATTTTTACGATAGCGTATACTTGCGCTTAATTTTAAGATATAGAAATATCGCACTAAAGACTTTAACTAAAGGCTAAAAGTTTTGTTTGTTTCAATGGTTTCCTTTATTTCCATTTTTTTTTATTACTTCTCCATTGGACATTACTTCTACAATTGTTTTCTTCATTTTGATTGTTATGATTATTGTTTCTAGATCGACCAATAGAGGCAAACCTATGACGGCTTCTATTGAAACTGTACTATGCCCCCTTCTTCTACCACGCTAACGTAGGAAGACATGTTCATGGTTGTTTTGATATTTTACAATTATGGAACGTCGTATATTAGTGATTTTATATTTTGTTCAAATTTGCGTCAAACTCTTCTTACTAATTCAAGGAAAAAAAAAATCTCTAAGAAATAAGTAAGGTAGAATATGTTAAATTTTAATAATTTTATTTATAAATTAGTTAGTTTTTTAATATCTTACTATTATAACTTTATATATATTTTTATGGATCTTAATCTTTATTCTTTTACTTTAAATTTATTAATTTTAAGATATAAAATTTATTTTTATGAATAATATAATATATGTTTATTATTTAATATTTTTTAAGGGAAAGCCATCTAAAATGACTAAAAATTCATAAATTTATACTTCATTTCCAATTCTTAAGATTATGCTACAGTTCCCAACAACACTCACACACATATATATATATATATATATATATTATAGTTCATCTATTAATTACATGGAATAATAATATAATTTATTTTTTTATTAAATTTAAAATGTTATATTGTGATTTGGTCTCCCAATACTTAAATTATAATTCCGCCCCTGGTCAGATGGACTTCATTCTCTTTAGCCATTGGCAGCAATTGTTCTTCAAGCGATCTCCACTCTTGATAGGCTAAATCAACACCAAAAATCATTCCCAAGACTTCTTCAGACATGATTCTTAATAACTAAGAGGTTAAAAGGCCAATCTTTGTTTCGAGTTTGTTTTCTTCAATTAGATGATGAGATGCTCAATGTTGGTTAAATAGAATGATATTACATTAGTGGAAGGAAATAAGTGTGTAAATGTAATAATAGTTTATGCTCTAGACACAAAACTTGTGCATTGGTGGAACGACTCAATGCTCAAGGTTGGTTCTTTGGTTGGGTTAGTTGAACTGGATGACATGGATGTTGATCTCACGAAGGGCTCTAATAGCATAAAAGGAAAAGCTTTTGAGGTAATGAACACTCTTGACTTTATAAGAGGAAATTACACAAATAAATAATTATACCATGAGATAAAATCAAGTGGTAAGTTATATGAATACGAAAGGCAGTATAATTGAAATACAATTTGTTATCAGTGATAGCTCGGAGAGATTTAGAAGTTATACGAGCATAAGATTATCCTTTAGACAAATGTTTTGCATTCAGCTGAATTGGTTTTTAATAGTTGAGTTCGTGATTGTTTTGTAAGTGATTGTGATTGATCCTTTTTTCTTATCTGTAATCATTAGTCTTTGTTATTTGATTTTGTTCCTTCTCTTATAGTTGTTTGTGTGTTAAAATAAATGAAAACCAAGTATTTAAGTCGTTCTTTTTAGTGGCTAAGTGGCAAGTTTCCCCTCGACTCGTGTAATCCGGGACTTCATGCAACTTTTTGAATTCTCTTCTTCCCTAAAGAAAATAAATTATAAAAAAGTGCCCTAAATAAAATCAATTACAGAGACATCCCACTCTAACAAAAAAAAATTACATCGTGCAGATATAAAAAATATATATAACTATTTTTTCCAACATTAGACGTATGATGTCTAATAAAAGAAAAAGAATTGCTGTTTTAAGTCCATTAGGCACAAACAATGATTGAGAAAATGAGATGCCATGGAATAGAAGGTTATTTAGTAGCTCCTTATATTCCGAAGGTTTATTTTAGAAATTCTGAATGTCTTTATTTCAATTATTTCTTAGATATTAAAATATTACAAATAATATAGACGTGTAGGCTGCCACTTGATTGTGTCCCGTGTTGTTTAAAAGACTGACCTTAGCCTTGCAATCTAAGTCTTTCTTTATATTGATTTTTAATATTCTTTCAAAAAAAGTTTTATAAATGTTGCTTTCTATGTTTTGTCATTTTTGTTTTATTGGTTTTTGAAAAAAGGTGTCGAATTATAAAGAGTAATATAAATCTTTCATAATTATAATCTAATTTCCAATCTAAAAATTGGTGGATATTGATTATCATTAATGTATTCAATTGAGTCAAATATATTCACTAAAAAATAAGTTTTTTGTAATGACTAAGAGTTGTCGCAATTGTGACCATTATAAAAAGTTTGTGATAACTTGTTAGTCATCGCAAAGAGTCTTTTGCAAAGACTAATCAATAATCGCAAATAATGTTAGGACTTTTGCAACGGTTAATTTGTTGCAGTAAAAGAGGTCAATTAAGTAAACTCAAAGGCATTTGTGACAGCATCTCATTGCCAAAGGATTTTTTTTACATTTATATTTTTAATTCTTTTTAATATATTAAAAAGGAAAATTTAGAATCTTAAATTTTAAAATAAATTTACATAACTCAAGTGGTATTATTCCTGATTATTTGTTTTGAACTAAAACAATTCATAATCAAATATCAATTGCAACTCAAGTAAGTCCACAGAATTGCTAATTAACTTAAAATGTCAAAATTGCAACAAATAACAATCAAGAATTTCTTGGAATGCACCCACAATCCGGGAGACAATCTTTAGTTACTAGAATGACATTTAATACATCATTTGGTGTAAAGTAAAATCAAATCATATCTATATTGGAGAAAATTCTAAAAGGTTAAGAATAATAACAAATTTTTTTTTCTTCGCTTCAGTATTGTTACAATGATAATTTTGTGTATCTTATCAAACAATGAAAGTTCTTGTAAAGAATGTAAATAAAAAAAATCAGTTGTCTTAACTAAGCACATATAGCAAATAATTTTAAAATGGCACAATTTTTTTTTTTGTAGAAACTCAAAATCATTCTCATTGCCTATTGAAACTCATAAGACAGTCTCCATTACATCCTGCATAACATTAGCACTATTAAGTAGGAGTTGTACTATTTCTGGCCCGATAGTATGGAGTACTGACCACACCGAGGGACAGGCCTTGAAGCGAAGGACGGGAACGAGCGGAATCTGTAAATCCTACAAAAATCAGTCATTAGTACTATTAACTAAATCAAATCTTCCTAAGATGGAGGAAGAAAAAACAACTTTCTATTACATTTAGTAGGATATAAAATAATCGTTGTTTATCCTGCAAAGGACCAAATTGTGAGAACTAAAAATGATCTGACATCCAAAAATTAAACTATTAACATAAACAATTGAAATGTTCTACATGAGTGTTATTTACAATAAAATGCGAGCTTCATGATTCATGGTCAATCTTCTTTTAAAATATAACTGCAAGTAAGAAAATTCAGATTTGTTATGTCATAGCACCAAGCATCAGCAAGTAGAAAGAGATATGGGCAAAGGATCTTCAACTCATACCTGAATTTTGAGTTGTCATTAAATAATGCCTACAAAATCAGAATTTAATCGCACTATTTAAAGAATCAATGCTAAATTTATTTTTTTCATTCCCCTTTTTGTTCTAGAACTAAGTAGAAGGCATTGAAGTAAGATAGTTAAATTAGAATTCTCACCATGTGACAACATCTGATAGTCCAAGGAAATTCTGGATATACAATGTAACTTAATAAAGATTGAATTCTTCTCAAAGTTAACAAAGAATTTCGGAAATTTCCTAGTGCAAGCTTGATGCAGGAGCCATGCTTAAATATAAAATTTTAAGATCAAGGAAGAAATACAATACAAGAAAAAATCAACATTTTAACTAAAGTGAATGACAAGAAGTGATCTTTACACCGAAAATCCTACCAAAATAACACTAAAAAGAGTTATAACCATACTGTGCTCAGTTGAATAAAACACTAAATAAATTTGAGATCATGTCATTTTGTCCACTATAGTTTCCAACATAGTTAAACGGCTTATGTATATTGTCATAACCAAAAAATTATGACAATATACATAAGCCAAAAAATTATCTTAACTTTCGTATTAAAGAAATTATTTTAACCAAAAATTTTAAACTATTAAATGAAGGTTTAATATTAATATAATGATAAATTTTAACATCATTTATATGTATATATATTAATAACCAAGATATTTTCAACCTTAAACAGTCAATGAAACGCTCAATATTCGAGATGTCTAACCAATTAAGCTATGTCTTTATGGATCCGACTTATGTAATAAACTGAAAAAGACTATCAAAGATATTTAGAGTGAAAATTTTTATTTTAACACAAATATGATGAAAGAAGAAAATAATAGATAACGATCATTATGGTTCACTACACATAACTTTCCATTAATGTGTAAAAAGGCCTTAACATATCTCAGACGTGTCTAGCTAAATATGTAGTAACTATCTAATTACAATACAATTATGTTAAGCTAATTAAAATTTTTTTATTTCATTATCAACATAATAAATTTAATTAGTAAATTTGTTAAATATGGTGCCAGGGCATATGCAGTTAAGCTAAAATTTAATTAATAAATTACAATACAATTGCGTTCAGCTAAAATTTTATGATTAACAAATCCATTATAGGTTTGTTCAGAACTAAATAATTTAAATTTCAATTGACAACTAAACCCATAGTCAAAGCAAGAAAATGAACAAAAAAACTCAATATGCTATAGAAAATTGAGGACCCATAACCTCACATGTTCTTTGGTCAAAGTTAATGGTATGACAAATTTAAGGCCCAACAGTCTTGCAAAATTTGTGATCAAACCATAAAATCTCCTTTGCTTCCAAAAAAGGAACTTCGGAGAAAAGCTTAGCAAATTTGGCCCACTAACAAATTCTGGCTTTTAGAATTTTATTCTAATGCACCAAGACTTCATTTAAAATATTTACCTGTTAAAATAATTTTCAATTTTCAGCATAACTAACAAAAACTTGAAATAGAAACACGAATTTTCTTGAAAATTTTGTTTCTCAAATAATGTTTGCAGAAAATAATCTATACTTTCCCTTTATGCATTTTTTATTCAAAATGAAGTATGAGATTTGAAGTTAATATTGTCTTATGAATCATTATTTTAATATCGTCTTAGGAATAATTTACAAATATCAAATGAATCTCTTTGCTATTTTTATTTTAGCTTACTCTGTCACAATATAATTTACAAGAACTCTTTTTCTTGTAAAAGCAGAAGTGTAGTGTAGGGTAAAGAAAGCTTTTTGTAATTGTGACGCACTAATACATTATCAAAATTCAAACTTTCTAACTTATAGAAACTAACTCCTAAAAGAAACATCAAGTTTAACTATAAATATTAGAAATACACAAAATTATAAGACGTTCAACAGGACAGTTTAGTGATAGAATGCACAAAAAAATTGTGTTCCCATATGACATAGTAAACTAGTAAAAGAAAGTACAAGTCAACATCGCTAAAACTAAAAAGCAAAACAAAAAATAAATCAAGAAAACCTTTTGGCTCAAAAACCATTTGCACCCCCTCCTTTAAATCTAAAACCATCAGAATCAATATTTTTAAAATGGTTTCTATATCATACTCAAATAACATATTGTATCCATTTGCATTTCTATTAGTAAACACATAATGCATAAAAAAATAAAATGATTACCATCTTATAGAGAGCCAATATGTATGCAATGTGGCTCCAATTACCTGGTCAAAAAATAATTGCCTGCAATTGTGAAGTAATTGATATTTGACTTGTAGCAAAGCAACCAAAGTGTCAATTGTTTCTACTTCGATGCATTTTTGCTCGAAATATTTTCATTTCATAATTCCCAATCATATTTAATGGACATAAGATTCATTAGTATTCATTTCATTTTTCAAATAACAATCATGGCTATTGTTGCAACGAAAATTAGATTTAGGCAATTAACATTGGACTCGCTTTCAAGCACACAGACAGTTTAATTTTAAATCAAAAGAATGATCAAAAGAATGGTGTGGAAACAAACGTCCAATGATCCCACCAAACTTCCTCCATCTTAACTTCTTCTAGTTTTGCATCTTTTGGGTTGAGGACCCCATTATTATCTTCTAATAAAATTTGATGCAAGCATTCAACAAAAGTTTCAATTTTAGAAAACAAAATACCAAAAAACAAGTGAAAGCAATTTATGAACCAACATAATTATTAAATATAATTATAATCCCAAAAAACAATAATCATTAAACATAGCAAAAAATATTAATAATTTCTAGTTATTAACAAATTTATGAACCAACATAACAAAGCCCTACTTCCATAATATTAGAATTATCAGGCACATGCAAATTATTTGCAATGAATAATGTAGTCAATAAAGACACAAACTACTATTACAAAATATCACCGATAATATCGGCATAAAAAAATATATATATAGCTAATTTCTCACCAAAACTTTAAAAAAAAATTACAATTTATCTGAATTTTTAGCAGCCAAATGGACTCACACAAAGAAATATTATTAAGATTGCAAATAATTTCTTCTAGTGATATTGTCACCCATGATTATAGATGATTTCATTAATTAATAGTTTTTCTCACCTTTAGCTACCAAGAATTTTTACATTAGAGGATTTATCACTTGTTGCCGTTGTTTTTCTCTAGATTTAATTGTCAATATTTACGATGAAAGTTATAAACCATATATGATTGTTAATACTAATTTTTTGTATCCCTATATAAGAATATGATAAGAAGAAATAGAAAAAAAAAAGAAGAGAAACAAATAAGAAAAAAAAAATTGGTTAGTACTTAACTAGATTCATAAAGGCTTACGTGCCTTTGAAAATCAAAAATCTTTCATCTCAATAAAACATTAGCGTTCTTTAATCTTTTTAAAAAAGAATTTCAATATAATAGAAGGGATAAGTTGGTAATTTTCCCAAAATTACGGAGCAATGATCACCGTATATTTTGATTGAAATTTGAAAGTTATTATGAAAGAAGTATTAAAAAAGAGGAAGCAATTAGCATTGCTTGCTTAGTGGTTTTGCCATTATATATATACTATTATTAAATAGAATGATAATTCATATGATTTAACATGGTATAATAAAATTAAAATAACAAAAATTTAGAAAAATATTATGTTCACATTTTCAATAAAGGAACATGTCTTAAACTTATATGTTGAAACTCTTGTTTTAAACACCCAGACTTCCAAATGCAATCATTTTCAAAAAAAAATTAAAATGTTAGATTTAAGAAATTTTATTATGAAAACATCGTTGAACATTTCAACATTAATATAGCTATGACATTTATCAAATAATTTTCACATACTTATTACTAAAAATCTACAATGCATATCCCAACTTTAAGTGGTGAATATCTAAGAAGATTTTCTATCTTTGTGGAAGTTTTTGAACTAAATAATAAATTCTAAAAGTTTTATAATTCTGTACTTTGATGCAAAAAGTAGATAGTTTTGACCTGGTAGTAGAAAGTTATATTTTAATTATTGTTTGTTATTCTTGGATTTCAATGCATAAGGCCCAAGCTCTTTGGCTCATAAGGCACAAAGATTTCAACTTATAAAAGTTTAAAGAGGATCTTGAATAAATAACTTAACAAGAAAGTGTTGGCCTACAAAATATTCTAAAGCTAAAGCAATCTTTCTAAGCTAGTCAAAACAATTATTGAAGTCTTGATATCATATCCCATTAGACTCCTACAAATGAGAAAAGATGAACCTACACACTCTAAGCTAGTTGGAATAATGATCGAAGATTTGCTATCCTGTTTAATCAGACTCTCTAAGGAGAACTATACTTTTTTCGAATTGGTTAGAGCAATGGTTGAAGCTTGATTACCCTACTTAAGACTCAACAATCCCAGAGTTGGTTTAAACAATGGTAAAAGCTAGACTATTCTGTTTGGTCAAACTCCCTAAAGAGAACTATGCTATTTTCTAGCTAGTTAGAGTAATGGTTGAACACCAACTATCAATGACTATGACTGCTCTAAAGACTTCATATATATATATATGAGTGTAGTGTCTTTATTTCTTCATTTTTATCCTATTTGGTAATTTTAAGTGAGAGAAATCGTGTCAATTTGAAAAAAGAGAAGCTTTGCATCTTCTTTGATCTTTAACTCTTTGTCTTCAAAGATCTTCTCTCAAGTAAGTGTCTATTATTGGTATTTTTTTATTTTCTAGTGCTTGTTCTTTGCCCCTTGAGTATTTTTTGCATTTCATGGGTTTCTCTATGTTTATGTTTCTCAAAGTTTGAGTGCTCATATTTAGTGCTCAGTTTAGGTGCTCGATATAGTAGAATATTGATAGGTTGTCTACCTTGTTAGTTTAAGTTCTAGAACCATGTCTTCAATTGATGAATCCTAAAACATGTCCTATTATGAGTCTGGAGAATTCGGTTGGGGGTCTTAACTGCTAAAAGTAGCTCAACTAAGAAGTTGAAAGTAAAAGTGCTTGGGAGATTCGAATATTCTATATGATTGTTATAGGGCCAACTCGAGGAAAGATGCTATAGTGATTTGCTCAAGGACCCCAATGATTCTAAGAGGACATTTAGTGATGTAGTGTTGACTAGTACTTCTTAAGGAAGGGTGAAAATTTCTGGTCAAATAAGTAGGTTTAAGAAAAAAAAAAGTATTCATTCCATGACTGGTAATGATGTCCTTTTTGAGTTGGATTGACCGCCTTACCACCTTCAAATATGAGGCAAGAGAATCTTGACCTACTAAGGGAGAAATTTAGCATACCAAGCACGTTTATATTAAAGATGCCTTGAGATGATGAGTATGTGAGGGCGCCATAAGCTGAGGAGGTGGCTATCAACCTTGTTTTCTTTAGCTTAGGGTTAAGGCTTCATCTTCAACCCTATTTTGTACATATGTTCTCCCATTTGAATCTAGCAACGTGTCAGCTGAATTTGAATTTGTGGAGGACGGAATGAGATTCCTTGAGCTAAATTGGCAGCTTTCTTTACTCAACGAAAATTTTAATAGAAGTAACACTTGTTTCATTATTATTACTTAGCCCTATTTATATATTTGTTTTCTCATTCACTTGTGTTTAAAAAATGGGGAAGCATTCTTTATATAGCAAATGTGTGCCGTCAAATTGTCCAATTAACTCTTAATTATTGGCCAACAGAAGGAAGCATGACAATGACATATTATTTGCCATTTTATACTATCGTTAAAGAGTTGGTGGCAAGGTTTGTTTTTGCTGGCCGAATATAAGCAATATTGGTGACCAAAACTTTGTTTAACTAAATAATTGCAAGGCAACTCATGCTTAATCAAGCATGACAAAGATATTGTCTTTCAAGATCATGTGATAATCAACCACCTCATGCTAGTGAATGAATTATGATTTATAATAATCATTTTAATGGCCACAAATTACTATTTATAATATTTGGCCAGTGCCAATATTTGCAAACTAAATACATTTGGCCAAATTATATATTAACATTTAATAAAAAAATGACTCGCTTATATTATGCCATTATATTACAAATTAATGGCATGACACGTGGCATGCAATGAAGGGACGAAGTGGTAAGTCCCACTTCTTAACATCTTGAGTTTAACATTTAAACCTAGTCAATTTTCTGAGTTACCTTAAAACAATTTCAGCTTATCAAGAAATTTTCAGATTAAACTATTCAATTTAGTGTGTTATCTCAATGCACAATGAGTACATTTCTTATAGTGAAAGTCCCTAGGTTCACACCTATTTTTCCTTAAGGAACTCTTTCATAAGTCCATAATCGATGCCCCACACACATTATGGAAATAACAAATAGTGAGTTGAACCATACAAATTAAGGTTAATACATATTCGTATAATCTCTTTGTTATTTATATCCTGAGAGAGATGAGATAAAGATTATCACCGTCAAGTCTCAATGTGCTCATCCTAAAACTTATCTCTAGATTCGTATTCCCATAAACAATATTCACAAACACTTTTGTGATGTTATTTATCCTATGAAAAACTTTTTTTCAGGTATTATTACTTATGGTTAAAAGATTTTCTGGAATACAATCTTGAAACATATGGATAACCCACCTATATGAGTTGACGGATTTGATATCTATACATAACAGACTCCATGAACATCGCATCATACTAACAAAGAGACCATGAAAGGTCTCTAACATGTGTAGAATCTAAGTATGGTGGACTACTCATAAGTCCACTATGGTGCTCAGGTCAAAAGTGTTGGAGCTCGTGCTTATGTGCCATTATAATATTATATGATTTTATTTTTTTAATATTTATACAATCAACATTTTGAATAAAATTGTTAATACTAATCATATGTGATACATTTCTTGTAACGTTGCAGACCTTTTATGATCTGAAGGAGTTTAAATTTGGTCTAAAAGAATTTAGATTAGCGCTAAGAGTTAGCATGATTGACAATTATAAATGCTAAAGGGTTAACAGGTTATAATAGTCAATGAATTCTAAGGAGTTAGAGCCTTATTTGTAATGGGAAAAAGACCTGATGATATACTAGTAATGACATAATTGCAAAGAGTTGCAATAGGTAATAGAAAATATCATTATACAAGTGTATTCTCAAACACTATGTTCCTAATCTATTTTTATTGATGCGAGTCTGTTAGTGAATCCCTTTAATATAGATCATTGTATGTCTATATCTGTAGAGTACTGATGGTTGTTCTTAGCCAACCATAAGCTTAGAGATTGTATAGGTATATAGGTATTCAGTCAGACCTAGGCATTAAACAGACTCACGAGAACCTCAAATAAAAATCTCATAAAGCCATCAATTGAGTGTCTTCTCCCGTTAAGTAGTATTCGTGGTCTTTTGAATTGAGTGCTATAATGAGCTTGTGAGTGATCCACCATACTTCGATTTCACGTATGTTAAAGTCCTTTCATTATTTGACCGTTGGGTATAGTCCGATGTTCATGGAGTTCGGTGTGCGTAGATATAGGATCCATCAGCTCATATGAGTGAGTTGTTTATCTTGATGCTCCAAGAGTTATGTTTTAGAAAGTCTTTTGGCCAAAAACAAATACCTCAGAAAAAGATTTTTTTGTAAGGTTAAACAATATTACAAAGGAGTTTGCAAATATTGTTTTACAAAAATACAAATATAGAGATAATATAATTGACAGAATGATTATACGTATGTAATAAGGGTATATTTGTTATATATTTTTTCATGTTTTTATTTTGATATCTTATTATTTTATGAGAATAAATGGCTATTATTATTTATAAATGGCTAAAATGTAAACTATTCAAAATATGGACCTGTCGTCCCAACACTAAAATAGTAATCAAAATAAGAAAATAAAAAAAATGACCTGCTTAAGTCGCAGTCTAGCGCTCCAATGCTAGCTCGTTATCGCGCCAGTGACAGACTAATGCTCCAGCACCAACATTTCATCACTCTAACTATAAGACCTTTTACACGCAGTGCCCCAGCAGTAGTGCAAGTCTTAATCTGACAATAATTGAGATTTTCAAGTTCATATCAATCCCTATAAAAGGCCACTCGCCCCTAGCCTCTAAAGATCATCCAAGAACATCAAGAATACATAACATAAGTCTTAGAGATCAATTGAAGCTTAATTGAAGCAACCATAGATACAGATTCAAGGCGTTCTTTAATATCAAGAGTTTTTTAGGTAATGCAATCAAGAGCAATTCGATGTCTATATCAATTTTTTATTGATTGTATCATTTTTTCTTATTATTTTTGCCATTGTTCTATTGTAGCCATGAACTAAATTTTCTTTATAGGGTTAATACTTGAACTCAATATATGTGTTTAATTGCCATATCTTTCTAATATTTAATAAACTTAGTTATTTGTTATTCAAATTACTTGTTCTTAATGCTTTAATATATCTAGCCAATATATAGTGAATGAATTGGTAATATTTTTTATAAACTCGGGAGAGGAATCATTATATTTAGACCTAGGTAATTTGATGCATGATTATAAAGTAACATTCAATATTGCACATATAAGTTTCAAATTAGGATAAGAATATACATAATTGACATGTATGATCAATAAGACTTAATCTTAATGAATCTTAATTTATTACAAGTTCTATAAGAATATAGGTATTTGATAAATTAAGGTATACTTGCAAGACCTTGGAAGAGGCTTGTGAATACATTAGTGTCTTGATCAATAACAAAGACTAAGGAAATTAAATATTAAATGATTAATCAGTGGAAATTATATTGAATGATAGTATTGACCCTAGGTTTTTTCTATATTGCTATCTTCCAAATCTCTTTATATTGTTTCATTGCTTTTTATATTATCTACATTCATTCTTAGATTTTTATTTTTCTGAATAATTACTAGAAAGACATCATTTTAGTACTTGGTTAAAAAGTAGACATTATCCCTGTGGGTTTGACATCCGACTTTTTTTCCCTTTATTACTTGCATAAGATAGTGTATTGCACTCAATTATAAGATATAGAAATATGCATCAGTATGCACTATCACCTCAATTTGTATGGTCTAACGTGCTGATTTGTAGTGTCTGTGATGTGTGCATAAGGCATTGATCACGAACTTATGAAATAGTTCTATTTGACAAATCAGGTATGGACCTAAAGATTTTCGTAATATGAAGTGTACTCATTAGGCACTGGGGCAACATACTAGATTGAATTGTTTAATCTAGTAATTTTCACCAATACAGATTATTTGTTTCAAGAATCCTTAAGATGTGCGCATGTCAAGACTTAAGTGTTAAGTATATTAATTAGTTAACAATTATTGTTGATCAATTAAACATTGACATGTGGTGCATAGTGAGCCATCGGTTAAGTTGACTCAAGTGTGTGGTTAGATGAGACCCATTATGAGTTAGTTTGGTAACTAAGTGAGGGCTTAAGGGTAATTTCACATATTTGATTATTTAATTATTAAATAATCAAGATCTTTATTACTTAAAGTATTAAATAAATATTTAACTTAAGTATGGTTAAGAGTTAATATGATTAGGTTAAAGAAAATTTAATAATCTAATAATTAAATAATAATCTTTAACTTAACCTAAGTTAATTATTAACTAAAGTTAGGTTAATTAATTATTTTAATTATTTAATTATTGAAAAGTAAGTTAACCTAACTTTAGTTAAATGTTAACTTGAGTTAGGTTAATTGAATATTTTATTAATTACTTGGTGGCCAAGTTTTGCTAACCTAACTAAGGTTAATTATTAACTTAGGTTTGGTTAATTAAAAAAATATTATAATAATTAAGTTTTTTATTATTTAATTGTTAAATAATAAATTAACTTAACAGTTAACTCTAAGATTAAGTTAAATCTTAATTATTATAAAAATTTGTGAAATTAAAAAAAATGAAGTTATAGTTTTGCATTAAGGTGGTTGGCTATAAAAGGGAGGAAAAGAGAGAAAAATAGTTTTTCTTGCTTTAAAATTCAAGAGTTTAATTAAAACTTTAATTTTATTCTCTATTAGGTCTAGGTCGTTGAAGCAACAATAAAGTTTTATTTAATTGTTCAAGTGCTAAACAAAGTTTAAACAACAAAACCTAAGATAAACAATTTGTCTTAGATTTATGTTTTAAGTGTTAAACCATAAATCTAAGACAAACTGTTTATCTTGGATTAAATCAGTGCTAAAATTATAGCTGCTATTTGAGCGACTCAAGCCCACCACATTGAGTCCTAAAATTGCTAACGGGTTCATTTCAGGCGGTACTACAGCTTAAACTGTTCTAATAGCCTAAGAGGTGATTATTCTCAAATTTGGTATTAATGTGATTAATATCTATTTAATTTTGTTAATGTAATGAAATAAAAAAATTATTGTGTTCATTGTTTAGGAAATTAGATTTCTAGTTTCTGTTTCACATATTATGTATGAGATGTATGTATATGTATTTATGAACAATAGACACTCACACATGCATGATGTGTTCTATAGTAGCTTAGCGCAAACACACGCTATCGTATCAAGTAATATAGAATTTTATGCCCAAGTATCGATCCCACATGGATTGTACGATCTAATTCTTTCAATCAGTTACTAAAATTATACCTACCTTACTTTTATCCAAAAACCCAAAATCTGAAATTCAATTAATTAACCTAAATATTAACATAACAATAAATAAACAAAGAAATCAATTCACAAAAAGATAATAATTCAAGGATATAAACTCATTCTGTAATATTTCATTGGATTCATTAACCACTTAGTTAATCCCTTTATACCAATTATTGGTTTTGACATTAATCTCATCATAAGTCTTTGTTGATGGTCGAGTGACTATATTACGCATTCTAACAACCACCTATAGGTCCGTTGTAATTAAATTAGAATGTAATTTATTAAGATCAAGTCTAAATCATACTATACATGCCACCTAAGTATATATCTATCTTAAATAGAACTCATAGTTGTTACCCTATGATTACGTATCAAATTATCATAGGCTAAACATATGAATCCCTTTGTCAAGCTCATTATAGTTCCTCAATCAATCATAATATTGGCCATATATAATGAAAGCAATAAGATTAAAATAGAATGAATCAATTACAATAGTTAAGTTCATAAACTAAGAATCAATGAAATCCAACTACATACTAAGTTAACATAGTTTAACTCTAGAATAGTAAGTTTAGCTCATCACAAAATCAAGAGTATCAAATGAACCTATGAATAACAGCAAGAACAAGAAAATAATAATAAGAAAAGAGAAGAAAAACTAATCAAGAAGATGCCTTGGGTTGCTTTAATCTTAATCTTGACCTGAAGTTTAAATCTTAATCTTGAATCTTGATTTCTTAACTTCAATATTTAATTTTTGTGTTGTGAATTCTTTATCTTAGTTATGCCTCTCTAAAGTCTATGTTTTGGATATGAAAATGTACTTTTATAGGTATTAGAAACCGTAGAGTCGTCATTGAGGAGTCCAAATAGCGTTAGGAGACCAAAAATAAAGAAAACTAGATTTTTTTCATATAAGGGCTATGGCCCTAGCTTCTGGGCACTAAGGCCTTGAGATTCTGTCCCTACGGCCGTGGCTTTAGGTTCTAGGTGTCGCGGCCTCAGACCTGGTCATATGTTCTCGTATTTTGAGTATAAAGCCTTTATTTTACGTTCGATTCGCCTTTCATTTTTTCCTATTCCTTACATTTCCTATCGTACATCTATTTATGATCAAAAACACAAATAAATAACCAAATATTCATGGTTTAGAGTAAAATGCAAAAACATTGGATACTAATCATACTAGTGTTTTTATGTTCCTATAAAATACCCTCAAACTTAAAACTTTACTTGCCATCAAGCAAAACAAAGATAAACATTCTTGTTCTTAACTTCTAAATAAAACTAAAAACTAAAAATAATCTCTGGTTGATTAGATGATCATCCTAATTGTCTCAATGACAATTAAATGGCACAAGTTTTTTTTTAGAATACAACAGTCAACTTTTAATGATTCATTCTACCATTCGTCAAAGTCTTTCATTCTCCTCTATAAATGATCACTTGTGCATGTGTTTAATAAGCAAATAATTAGTCAAATGTAACTTAAATTTACTCAATACTTCAGAAAGCACGTAAAGATGATGTCTCTACATATTTCAATTCATAACATTACCATAAACTTGCTGTTCATACTAGTCTCCATTAATATAGAAATACACATATCAAAGATCTATTTAGAACTTTAATTATATTGTAACGTAAGACTAGAGTCAAGGTGGGATATAAATATATATATAAATATGAAGCACAACTCATACCATAGACACATAATTTTACTTAGAACTTCTTTATTTTTTTCTCCTTGATTATTTATCTCCTCCCCTAAACTTATTTTATTCTCATCCTTCTTTTAATCACTTTTTCATAGAATTTCTTCTTTTTCTTAATCCCAGGGTATTTATACTTTTAAAGCTCCTTTCTTTTCTTTCCATCTCTTTTTGTTTATGTACCCTAAACTTAGATTAATATACAGCTTTAAGACTTATTACTTTTCATTGCATTATCCTTTTCACACATACAATAGTTTTCCTTTTAAGAATATTTCTAAGTAAATTCAAGGTTTATGGTGCTACCGGTAGATTTTAAGATAAATAATTAAAAAGTCTTGCAGCTTGTAATGCGGTTAAATAGAAAAAATTGGTGATTAAGCTTAAAATGGGTAATTAAGGATAAATTTACATATAAGGTAAGGTAGAAAAGGTTAAATCAGTCCAAAATAGCATAATGTCATTTTCCTATTCATGTGATTCCTAGGATTTTGCCTCAAGTAGTAATCAATAAAATTCTTGAGTGTTGGTCTTTAAGAATGTGGTGTACTACTTAAGGATGAATATTTCTAAGAAAACAAATTCAACTAATACATGCTTATTTCAATGTGCTAAAAAATAAGTGATAAAAAATAAAGTCAAAATCAGTTCAAGATTCATGATATAAGAATTATCTCAAGAATTTATTGTTTCCTAGAAACTTATAGAAATAAATTCAGTCAATATTCTAATTCTTATTATGGACTAATGATTATCATCTCCACTAGAACTTAATACTAAAAAAAAAATTCTCACAAGACAACCACTCAAAGCATGCAGTAAAAATAAACACAGGTTATGTGTTTCCCACCCTCAATCTTAAATTAGACATTGTTCTCAATGTCGAACAATAATCTTAGAAGTAAGAAAAACTCCTCTGGTAATTAAAGTTAAAGCAATGCAGTGTTGTTACTTATTGATTGAACTGTGGTATTCGTTTCTCATAATGCTTATAATTGATCGTGATGCTTCTTAAATGTTCCTCTTACTATTGTTATTCCTAAAAAACAAAGAAACTAACATAACTGAAACTAAAAATAAGTGAATAAAAAAAATTACTTGGGTTGCCTCCCAATAAGCGTTTGATTTAACGTCATCGGCTTGGCAAGGCTCTGTCTACTCTTATAGAGGATCAAAGTTAATGGTAGAAGTATATTTGTATGTGAACTTGCTGGGCTTCCTTTTTTTGGCCTCCACATTTTCCTTCTTAGATCTTGGGCATCGTCTTATTTTTCTTTCTTGTGCTTCTCCGAAAAGACTTGAATCCTAAACTGATGAAGTGGTGCTAATCTCTTAAATTCTCTCATTACACTTATGAGTCTTATTATTCTTCTTTCTTTTCTTTTTATGTCGTAATGTCTTCTTTTTTATGTGTGGATTTAACATCTCTATATCTTTGAGCTTTATGCTATTTGGGTGCACCATATCAATGTTATAGCAATCTTCTCATTCAAATGGCAATTTGATTTTCTTAAAGACTTTAAAAGTGGCAGTGTCATATTGTATCTTCAATGTCATCTCCCATTTTTAAACATCAATGACTGTATATCATGTTACTATGAAGGGTCTTCCAAAGATGATGAGAATTTCCTTGTCTTCTTTCATGTCTAGAATGATAAAATCTATAGGCAAGATGAACTTGTCCACCGTTACTAGCACGTCCTCTGTAATTCCTTTTGGGTAGGTGATGAACACTTGAAATTACACATTTAATAAGAGTTTTACATCATTGTTTTGTATTACTAGTGTATTTAATTTTTTTAACTTAAGTATGTTTACAATATTGTACCTAATTATCTTTTAACTGTTTTGTGGTAGGTTCGATAGAATGGGCATAACGTTCTACCTAAAGATTCAATTGGAGTGATTCTTGATCCCGTGAAGAGCTGACTCAATGAGCTAATATAGTTTGTTTCACAAAGCATTTGAAATTCGAGTGTATATAGGGTGAAGTGGCCTAGAACATAACTGATCTGCAGTACAGGCCCAGTTTGAATAATTATCAGTCTTTGGCCCATAACTATAGCAATACGTATGAGAATATTAGAGACTTATCTACAACTTTGATGTTTTGAGTAACAGCTAATTCGAATCACATCAATTCTAAATTGGATAATCAATTGGGTGCCTTAGTGATAATCAATGCAAATTATTTTGCCACCATTCTTGACTATAATCATCCAAGTGGTTCCCTCCTAATTTGTCTCGATTTATCCATGTTTTTCTATAAATAGGTGGCTTAGTTATAACTAAAGGATGTAATTAGAAAGTTAGAATTTAGTTCAAATACTTGTCCTTTATATTATCTCCTTGTAATATTATTTCTCTTGTTTACTATTAAGGCATGTTATTTCTTTTTCTATTTCTTTTCTTTTTCTTTAGTTTTATTATGTCCAAATAATTTCCTTTATGCTACGGTGAAAGGCTGAAACTCTTGGTAAGGTAATAAGATATTCTTAACACTTATTCATGAATTTAATGCTTCATTCTTAAGTTATGCAAATTTATATATGATGTATTTATTTTGTTTGTAGAATTAATACATTTTCTTCTAAAGTGGTGATTCTTGATTTATTGTTGACAAACTTTATACTTGACACAATAACTTCTTGAAACCATTTCTAAAATTTGGTGTATATACCCTCTCTAATAAAGTGGGAGTCTTGATTTATTGTAGAAATTATAAAGATTGGCATAATAAATACTTGAGCCATTTATAAGATTTGATGTATAATAATTGAAAGAAATAAATACTAATCAATATATAAATGATGATGAATTTTAATTATTATATTTTTCGGTTGGAACCTCCTTTGTGTGAGGATTCCAATCGACCCCGTTCTCATTGGGTTATTTATTACTTCGACAATCCTGCACTTGGGAATAAACTCCTATATTATGGACGTGCCAAGTTTTTGGCACCGTTGCCGCGGAAGTGAAATTAACATTATTTCTTTTGTTGTTTGTTGTTTATTTTATTTTCATGGAAGACTAAGCCTCATAACGTATTTTATTTTATTTATTATTCGCCTTTTATTTTTTCTTTTTATTTTCATGAAAGGTTAAGCCTCCTAACTTGTTTTAGTTTATTTATTATTTTCGCTTTTTATTTTCATGGAAGGCTGAGCCTCCTAATCTATTTTATTTTATTTATTATTCGCCTTTTATTTTTGCTTTTTATTTTCATGGAAGGTCGAGCCTCCTAACTTGCTTTACTTTATTTATTATTCTGTTTTTATTTTCATGGAAGGCTGGGCCTCCTACTATTTATTAAATTTTTATTATATAATCTAACATTACTAATCTAACTTCTAATTATTTGTTTTATTTTACTTTTAGTTTTGCCTATTTTATTTACATGTGTATAATATTTTATTTTTTTTCTCTTATTTGTATTATTTATTGTTATTGTATTTTATTTTATTTCTTTTTATGAGCAGTTGGTTTCGAGATCCTAATTCTCATCGTTTTGTGAAAGGTAATTTCGAAACTTCCTTTGATAAGTTGATAGATTCTGCTTCATCTTCTCATTCTTCACCAATTAACACCATGATCGAAAATCAAATTGAGGGACTTATAGACCCAAGGGACAACCAGTCTCAACATAATGATCATAACTGACCTAGGACACTTAAAGACTATATGAACCCTACACGAACCAGTGCACCATCTTGCTTCATTTTTCCTCAGGATGCAACTCATTTTAATTTAAAGCCAGACATTATCCAACTTTTACCCACTTTTCATGGGTTGGATGCAGAGAACCCTTATCTACATCTAAGAGAATTTGAAGAAGTGTGTAGCATATATAATGACCAAAATTGTAGCATGAACACAATTTGACTTAAGCTTTTTCATTTTTCTTTAAAAGATAAAGCTAAAACATGGCTACAAAACCTTAGGCCAGGATCCATTTCTTTATGGGATGAGATGCAACAACAATTCCTGAAAAAGGTTTTTCCTTCCCATAGAACAAATTCTTTCAAAAGATAAATCACCACTTTTGCCTAAAAACCAGGAGAGACCCTTTACCAATGTTGGGAAAGGTATAAAAATTTACTTAATACCTGTCCCCATCATGACTTTAAAACATGGAGACTAGTCTCAAATTTCTACAAGGGCTTAAAACCCCAAGTTAGGCAAATGGTAGAAATGATGTGTAATAGAACATTTGAAGACAAAGACCTAGAAGAGGCAATGAACTATCTTGACTTACTAGCAGAAAATACTCAAAATTGGGACATTGCTGGTACCTATGAGACACCTAGTAAAAATCAAACCACTACATCTAGTGGGGGTATTTATAATCTTAGGGAAGACCATGACCTTTAAGCCAAATTAGCATCCTTTTCTAAAAAAGTCGAAACCTTAGAAATGAAAAAGATTGGTCAAATGAAATCTGTTCAAGAAATTGTGTGTCACATTTATGAAACCCATGATCACTCTACCAATGATTGTCCAACTTTGCATGCATTTAGGGAATATCTCTATGAACAAGACAATATTTTAAACACGTTCAAGCGGTCAAACAATAACCCATATTCACAAAACTATAATCCTAGATGGCGAAATCACCCGAATTTTAGTTAAAGGAATGACACTCAAGAACAGGCTTCACAACCACCTTTCCAACCACACCAAAATTTTCAAAATCATTAAGGTTATACACCATATGTCCCACCTTCTAGGAAAAATCTTGAAGAAACTTTGCATACATTCATTAAAAAGTAAGAGTCTGTTAATTCTCAAAATGCTCAACATTTGCTAATTTGAAAGATACTCTTGCTAAATTTACATCTGCACTGAACATTTATGAGAAAGAAAAATTTTCTTCTCAACCACAGCCAAACCCCAAAAGACAATATAACTCAAATGCATATAGTTCAAGAAGCCAACACATAGATCAAGTAGTTATCACTCTTCAAAGTGGTAAAATTGTTGAAAAAAAAAAATCCCTGAACCTCATGAGAGTGATAAATCAATCTCTAAGGGTAAAGAAAGTGTTGAACCTACACCTAATAAAAAAAACACCAAACCCTCACCTCTACCTCCATTTCCTCATGCATTATGTAATACTAAGAAGTTGAATCACAATCCTGAAAATTTTGAAATCTTCAAACAGGTAAAAGTTAATATTCCTTTATTGGATGCTATTAAACAGGTTCCCTCTTATGCAAAATTTTTGAAAGATTTATGCACAGTAAAGAGAAAACTGAATGTGAAAAAGAAAGCATTTTTAGCTGAACAAATAAGTGCCATTCTTCAGAACAATAATGCTTTGAAATATAAAGACTCTGATTGTTCTACAATTTCATGTATTATTGGAAGTCATAAAATTGAATTTATTGCGTATTCAGTTTATTAACAGCTCAATCTCGGTGGGTTAAAATCAATTTCTGTAACTCTTTCGCTTGGCGATAGATCAATAAAAGTACCAAGAGGGACAGTGGAAGATGTTCTAGTTCAAGTTGATAAATTCATATATCCTGTAGATTTTATTGTCTTGGACACAGAACCTGTTAAAGGATGTAATCTGATACCTATTATTTTAGGTCATCCATTTTTGGTAACTTTTAACGCTTTGATTAATTGCAGGGATGGAGTAATGAAGCTTTCATTTGGAAACATGAAACTTAAACTCAATGTGTTTCAATATGTGTAAGCAACCATATGAAGGGGGGATGAAAGTAAAGAATGTGATATGATTGAAACGATTGTGGGGGATTATATTAAAAAAAATAGAGTTTTATCAATCCCTTAGAAATGTGTTTAATAAATTCATTTGAGTCAAATATACAATTAGATCCTGAAATCTCTAACATATGTTCTTTACTTGACTATGCATAGGTGATTGAAAATAAAGGATGGAAACTAAAGTTTGAAAAATTAAGTTAAAACCTTTGCCTGAAGGACCAAAATATGCATTTTTTGGAGAGAAACAAACTTACCCAGTGGTAATCTCTTCTACACTCACAAGTGAACAAGAAGGTAAGTTGATTGAATTATTAAAAACGCATAAAAATTCAATTGCATGGACTTTAAAAGACATAAATGACATTAATCCTTTGATTTGCACACATAGAATACACCTAGAGGATAATGCCAAAACTTTCCAATAACCTCAAAGGAGATTAAATCCATATATGAAAGAGGTTGTTAGAGCTGAAGTTCTCAAATTACTTGAAGTAGAAATCATCTATCCTATCTCAGATAGTAAGTGGGTAAGTTCTACTCAGGTAGTACAAAAGAATTATAGAATCACAGTCATTGAAAATGAAAAAAGTGAGTTAATACTAACTCGAGTCTCATATAGTTGAAGGATGTGCATAGATTATAGAAAGTTGAACTTGGTCACTAGAAAAGACTATTTGCCTTTACCATTCCTTGATCAAATTATAGAAAGAGTAGTAGGACATTCCTACTATTGCTTTCTAGGTGGTTATTCTGGCTATTATCAAATTCTTATAGCATTAAAGGACCAAGAAAATACTATATTTACATGCCTTTTTGGAACCTTTGCTTTTAAAAGAATGCCCTTTCGACTTTGTATTGCCCTAGCAACATTTCATAGATGTATGTTAAGCATTTTTAGTGACATGGTTGAGCATTATTTAGAAATTTTCATGGATGATTTAATTGTGTTTGGAAATTCTTTTGATAATTGTCTTGAAAACTTAGAAAAAATCTTAAAGAGATGTGAAGAAAATAGCCTTGTATTGAATTGAAAAAAATGTCATTACATGGTTACTTCTAAAATTATTTTGGGACATGTAGTGTCTTCTAAAGGAATTGAAGTGGATAAGGAAAAATTTAAACTCATTACACATTTGCCTCCACAAAAAATAATCAGAGAAGTCTGATCCTTTTTAGGACATGCTGGATTCTATAGGAGGTTCATAAAAATATTTAGTGCTATATCTAAACCTCTTTGTAACCTCATGGCAAAAGATGTATCATTTGAGTGGACTCAAGAGTGTCAAAATTCGTTTGAAAAATTAATTGGCCTTTTAACATCTGCTCCTATCATACAATCTTCTGACTGGTCTTTACCTTTTGAGCTCATGTGTGATGCTAGTGACTACTCTATTGGTGATCTGTATTAGGACAAAGAAAGGAAGGTACATCCTATATAATTTATTACGCAAGTAAAACTTTAAACAGTGCATAAATGAACTGCACAACAACTGAAAAAGAACTACTTGCTGTAATATTTGCATTAGAAAAAGTGGATCCCCCTAACCTTAGCTTTTATTTGAATTGGTTAATTGAATTAATATTTGCAAACATCTTATACTGCATTAATTATCTTAAAAGTATTTATAATTTGTAATTTTAATTCTACTTCCTTGTGGATCGATCTCGTTCTCATCGGGTTATTTATTATTTCAACAATCCTGCACTTGAAAATAAACTCCTATATTTTGGACGTGTCAGTAGGTGAGAGAGCAACAGACAAGTTGAAGTGTGATATTGGTCAACTTCACTTCTCTTAAACCTCGCTTATTGTAGACAAAGAGGGGCATGAGATTGATACTCGTTCATATATCGTATAAAGCTTTGCCAAGACAATAATTGCCAATAAAGCATAGTATGGTAAATCTCTTGAGATCTTTGAGCTTAAGAGGTAGTTTCTTTTAAAGAATAGAGCTACACTCATCTGTCAATGCCACTTTGTCATAATCCTCCAGTCTCGTCTTTTTTGAATGGATGCTCTTCATGAGCTTGACGTAGTTAAGCTTTTGTTCAAGCGTATCTGTAAAATGTAGATTAATATGTAATTTCTTAACAACATTAAGAAATTTAGAGAATTGCTTATTTAATCTCTTATTTTGCAGCCTTTAAGCGAATGGTGGAGGAGGTGTGAATGATTGTAATGGCTATTTCTGGACATTTCCTGTAACATTTTCTACACTTATATGCTAACCATTTTTCTTTTCTACACTTTTTGAATTGCTTTGCTATAGTTTTTCAGGTTCTGCACTTATTTGATACATCTGTAGCTTTTGATGAAAAGAATAGGTGGTCTATATGGCTGCACTTTTCCTTGTTGTTCACCCTTTTTTTTCTTCATCTTTATAAGTAGTGTTGGTGATATGTTCTCTTGTAAAATCCTACCACTTTATAAGTTGACATCTTGACATTGCTCTATATTCCATCATGAATTTGTCTCAATATCACTTAGTACAGTGCTTTTAGGTCGCTTGTTGAGAGATGCAGCAAGTTGTCTAATTTGAATCTTTAAAGTCTTCAGTGATTTGTAAGATGGCATTATTGGACTTCATATAGTGCATGAGAATATCTTTTAGTGCCAGTTTCTTTTTTTGTTGTGGTTGAAATCCATAGGGATTTATTGGTCTATATGGTTCTTCTTAGTTGTTACGCGAAGAGAAGTTTGGATGATCTCTCCACTCTGGATAATAGAAGTTGGATTATAGATTAAGTTGCTCTCTGTTAAAATTACCCACATAATTAGCTAACTCTATATACCGCCCATTCATATGGTTATCACCACAAAAGTCACAAGTTACTTGCTGGGTTTTGGTAATTTTCAATGCATCAAACTTCTTGGATAAAATTTGTTCTATCAATGCATTGAATGCATCAACCTCATGTATATCAGTGACTTTCTTGGGTATAACTCTCTATGCTAACTATTAGTAATTGTTTTACACCATCTCCTCCAATAGATCATAAGCTTCATCTGTAGACTTATTCTTTAAAGCTTCACCAACAACGGCATTGGTAATGGTCCTCAAATAGCCTATTCTATTTACACAGAGGGAGCTCTAGAAGAGGTGTCGATGAAGGAGCCAGCTTGGGGAGCACTTTGTGTGATAGGGGAAGAGGTTTATCAACCTTATTAATCCTATAAGTCTACTAGCCATTCGTTACAACTATACAAAGGTAGTCCATTGATAGGGGTACTAATCTTGGACTCCTCGACTCCCCCAAGTCATTCCATTTCTAGCAAGAGTAGACCGTAAGTGAGGTTAGGTCCTTTATCCTTTAGGTTGTCAGACATCCTTATTATGAAATAAAACAACTATAGGCACATGGTTCCATTTGTTAGGAAGGCTAAACGGGCAGTTATGGGTGCTCGTGCTAATACTATATCTAAGTATGATGCCTTTAACTCTTTAGCACGTGACATAGGATGTGTATTTGAGGCAATATTTTTATAATTAGCTTTTATGTTTTAGTGTCAATAGATTATTGATGTGATATTTCTATATCTTATAATTGAGTGCAAGTATATACTATCGTATGTAAGTAATAAAGGGACAAATGAGTCGGATGTCAAACCTACAAGCATAATTTCTTCTTTTTAACCAAGTACTAAAATTATATCTTTTTAATAATTATTCAGAAAAATAAAAACCTAAGAATGAATGTAGAAAATATAAAAGCAATGACACAATGTTAAGAGATTTAGGTGATAACAATGTAGAGAAGACCTAGGATTAATATTATCCCTCAATATGCTTTCTAATGATTAATCCTGTAATATTTAATTCACTTAGTCTTTGTTATTGATCAAGACACTAATGTATTCATAAGCTTCTTCCAAGTTCATGCAAGTATACATTAATTTACCAAATACCTATATCCCTATGATATTTGTAATAAATTAAGATTCATTAATATTAAGTCTTATTGATCATATATGCCAATTAAGTATATTCTTATCCTAAATTGAAACTTTCATATACAACATTGAATGTTACCCTACAATCATGCATCAAATTACCTAGGTTTGAATATAATGATTCCTCTTCCGAGTTATCAAAAATATTACCAATTCATTCACCATATATTGGCTAGATATATTGAAATATTACGAACAAGTAATTTAAATAATAAGGAACTAAGTTATTAAATATTAAAAAGATAAGGCAATTAAGTACACATATTGAGTTCAAGTTTTAACCCTAGAAAAAAAAGTTAGTTCATGGCTACAAGAGAACAGCAGTAAAAATAATAAGAAATCATGATACAATCAATACCAAACCAATATAGACGTCGAATTTGTCTTGATTGTGCTGCCTAAGAAACTCTTGATGTTGAAGAACGCCTTAAATCTCTCTATAGTTGCTTCAATTAGATGTTGTTGGATGTGTCTTAGAAGATTTTTAAAATATAGGTACGAATAGACTTTTATAGAAATTGATATGAGCTTGAAAATCTCAATTCTTATCGAATTAGGACTCGCACTACCGCTAAGGCACTGTGCTATTGTCGTTGAGGAGCTGCGTGTAAAAGGCCTCATCGTTGAAGCGATAAGGTGTTGGCACTGGAGCGCTAGCCTATCACTGACGTAATTACGGTCTGGCACTAGGGCACTGGACTGTGACTTAAACAGGTCGTCTTTTCTAATTTACTTATTTTGATCACTGTTCCAGCCTTTGGGGCAAAAATCCTTGTGGTGTTAGGACGACAAGTCCATATTTTGAAAATTTTATATTTTAGTCCCCATTTTTGCACATAAATAGCCATCTATTCTTATAAAACAATAAAATGGCAAAATAAAAATAAGAGAAAATATATGACAAATATGCCCTTATCAAATTTTCCTAAACTTAACATGAGAAAATATAGGACAAACACTTGTTTGTCCTCAAGCAATAAAATAAAATCGAGAGAGGGAGACAAAGAGTTATACTTGACTCAAATAACAAATAAAGAAAATAAAACAAACTATGTTAGATTAGTAAGATCATCAAAATCATTGTCTTAAAGGCTGATGAAACGGCACAAATCCTCAAGCTAGATAAATAACTATTAACAATTCTAATTATATTCATTTAGTCCCTTATTCTTTCTCATAGATAATCACCACGTGTGTGTGTGTGTGCAAGCAGTAAGCAATAGCTCAAACCATACTTTAATTTACTTTCAATTTTGTTTGTACATGAAAGATGATGTCTCGTCATTTGGTTTGTATAATGACACTTCCATAGGCTTGTTTTTACTACCATTCTCTACTAATGTAGAAAATCATATGTCCAGGGATTTATTTAAGACTTTACTTAGCTTGTTATGTAAGGATAAGGTCAAGGTGGGATAAAATGATAAACATATGAGGTTCAATTCACACCATGAATACTTAGACTTTATCTAGAAACCTCTTGATCTTCTTTTTCAAACTTATTGTTTTTCCCATCTTTCTTTTCAATCTTTATTTTTCAAAGAATTTCTTCTTTTTCTTAAGTTGAGGGTATTTTTATTTCTTTTTTTTTAATACCCCAAACTTAGATTGACAAATACCACCAAAACTTTTTTTTCTCAAATTACCACAACCTTTTCCTTTCAAGGGTATTTCTAAGCTAATGCAAGGTTTATAGTGTTACGAATAAATTTCTGGATAAGTAAACTTTAAGTCTTAGGCTTGTAATGTGGTTAAACTAAAGAATGGGCAATTAGGATCAAAATAGGGTACTAGGGATAAATATAAAATAAAAGGTAGGCTAGAAAGGCTCAATCGGTTTAAAGATGGTCTAATGTCATTTCTCTATTCATGTGTTTAGTAGAATTTCGCCTGAAGTAGAATTAAAGACGAGTTCTAGAGTATCGATCTTTCGAGACTGTAGTATACTCCCTAAAGCATAAGTATCTCTAAGTAATAGTTATAACTATTCATGCTTATAAAGTGCTAAAAAAGAATGGTGATTATAAATAAGGTCAAACTTGTTTCTAAACTTAGATAACCAAAATTGTCTCAAGTATTTATCATTCCTTAGGGATTTATAAAAAATAAATTCAACCATGTATTCTTTTTTATTATAGACTAATGATTATCTTAACAAATCCTAATTAAACTAATTAACTAAAAAATTAATTTAAAAAAATTAACCCATAAGAATAACCACTTAAATCATGCAGCAAAATAAACACAAGAAAGTGTTTTCCAATGTTGAAAAATAAAGAAGTGAAAGTAAGAGACTTCCCTGTTCAAATTTCGCTGCAGCGCTGACTTTTCGTCGTTAGAGCAATAATTTGGTGCTGACGCGATAATTATCCATCACTGCAGCGCTGAAGGCTTGTTTATGGGATGCTTACTGGAATTCCTGCTAGCGTGCTAGTTTATGTACTGCGGGGGCAATACTGTCTTCAAAGCTCTATCACTGCCATGCTGAATTCTGTTGCTGCAGTGCTACACTTCTTGGGTTTTTCTTTTATTTTTTGTTTTGTTTTCTTTTGTCTTAAGGAGCTAAAAAAATAATTATTATAATAATACTTACCTTGGGTTGCCTCCCAAATAACGCTTTATTTAACGTCATCGGCTTAATGAGGCTTCCTATTCTTTTATAGTGGGTCAAAGACGCTAATGGAAGCATTTTTGTAAGTGATCTTGTTGGCTTTCTTCTTTTTTTACTTCTTGGGTAGTAACCTTTACTGTATTCTCATTGTGTCTATCTGAAAAGACTTTAATCTTAGACGAGAGGAGTGGCTCTTCCTTTTCTTTCTCTTTGCTTGCTTCATCGAGGTGCTGATCTTTCTTCTTTTTTCTTGTCTTCTTATGCTTCAATGCTCTTTTTTGAATGTCAGGATCCAATGTCTCCACATCTTTGATTTGCTTGACGTTTGGGTGCACAACGTTAATACTAAAACAATCTTCATTTTCAATCGATAATTTGATTTCTTTGAAAACCTAAAAAATGACCGTGTCCTCTTATACCCTTATGGTCAATTCCTCTTTTTGCACATCAATGATTGTTCTTCCAGTGGCTAAGAAGAATCTTTCAAGGATTATAGGAATCTCCTTGTTTTCTTCTATATCTAGAACAATAAAATCGATAGAGAAGATGAATTTATCGACTTTAACCAATACATCTTCAATGAATCCCTTGGGATAAGTGAAAGATTGATCTGCTAGGTAGAGTGTGATATTTAATTGTTTGGCTTCTCTCAGTCCTAATTTCTTATACATGGATAATGGCATAAGATTGATGCTAGCTCCCAGATTATAAAGTGCCTTCCCAAAATCGTAATTTCCAATTGAGCATGGTATGGTGAAACTTCCAAGATCTTTGAGCTTTAGAGGTAGTTTCTTTAAAAGAATAGCACTACACTTCGTTAGGGCCACAGTCTTGAAGTCATCTATTTTTCTCTTCTTTGATAAGATGTCCTACATGAATCTCACATAACTCGGCATTTGCTCCAGTGTATCTAAAAAAAGAATATTAATATGTAATTTCATAAAAATATCAAGAAATTTAAAGAATTGCTTATCTAGTTTCTTCTTTTGTATCCTCTAAGGAAATGGAGGTGGTAGAGTAATTGACTGTGTGGCTTGCTTCTGTCGGTTGCTGTTGGTATCTTTTGTTATATTTTTACTTTTCTATTCTTGTACCTGAATACCAGTTTGATACGAGCTTGAAAATCTAAATTCTTGTTGAATTAGGACTCGCACTACTGCTAGGGCACTGTGTGTAAAAAGCCTAATCACTGGAGCAATGAGATGTTGGCCCTTGAGGGCTGGCCTATTGCTAGAGCGATGAAGGTCTAGCGCTAGGGCACTAGACTGTGACTTAAACAGGTTGTCTTTTCTAATTTTCTTATTTTGATCATGGTTCTAGCACTAGGGCGAAAATCCTTGTGGCGCTGAGACAAGAGGTCTATATTTTAAAAATTTTACATTTTAGTCCTTATTTCTTCTTTAACTTTTGGTCAAGTCCCTATAAATAACTATAAAGCATATAAATAGCCATCTTTCTCATAAAATAATAATATATTAAAATAAAAACATAAGAAAATATGTGACAAATATGCCATTATCAATTACTTAGTCACTGACTACTCACCATTTTTTGGTTGAGGGGGCCTTCATTCTAGCCCACCACCAAGATAAGCTCTAGGGCATTGTACAAGATAGGCAGAGGCTGAAAAAAGTTAAGACCGAGGGTTTCAACACAAAAGGCCTTGTTTAAGGCTAATAAAAAGATTAAGGAAGTGATCGCCAGTTAGGCAAAGTTTAGAGATGGGCAAATTGATGGTCCCCTATAGGTAGAAGTGGCCTTTCCTTAGACTGATCAGAGTGCTCCTCCCCTACCAGTACCTAACAAGAGCCTTCAAGTTAAAACCCCTTCTACTCTTATTGTTGACGAACAACCTTATGCTCTTCATGCTTTTAATACAAAGCTGACTAGTGTTTTTTACATAAATTTTTTCATTATTAATACAAAATGTTCTTCTCATATTTTTGCTCTTGTCAATGAGAATGATATAGCATAGTGTTATAACACCATTTTTTGCTTAAAACTAGTTTATCACTAGAATTATTAGTGTTCCTATAACTTAGTTTTACATTGTTTAATGTTTAATACCTCGGGCATGCAAATATGTGATCATTTAGGATCTTTCAATAAGTAAAGCATTTCATGGCAACTTTAATTTGTTCAGCTTTAACTCACTTTAGGCTTTTAGGCATGTTTGGAAGAATATCCAAGTTTTGAACTTCTAAGTTTTCTTTAATATCAGTCTGATAACTGTTAAGGGATTTAATCAGTTAAGAAGGTCTCCTGGTGGTTGAGGCCTCTACCCACTTGACTTTAGTATTCTCCAGAGGGCTTCCTCAAAAAGTAAGGAAGGTCATTAAGGACTTGTCACTACTACATTAGTGTTGGGTGTTGCGTGCGTGTGAACTTGTGTGTATAATTAAGCAATTTAATAATTACATATTACATATACAACATAGCAGAATTAGTATATATTAAAATAATTGCATTACACTAATGGGACTAGGGGACTTACCCTCTGCTGGGATTTGTGCTTATGTGCTATCCCTTTATGTATGAATATTTGTTTAATATTTATACTAGTATTATCATTTCATTAAATCGCTAATTATATTTTATATATAGTAAGATGCTTATAACGTTTCAGACATTGTACGATTTGAAAGAGTTAAGATATAGTCTAAATGAGTTTAGATCAGTGCTAAGAATTAGCAACGCTGAGAGTTATAAATGCTAAGCGTTGCTACTGATAAGAGTTATTAGGTTATGAGAGTCAGCGATATCTAAAGAGTTAGAGCCTTGTTTGAAATGGGACAAAGACCTAAAAATATATTTGTAATGACGTAATTGCAAAGAGTTGCAAATAGTGCTAGAAAATGTCATTATATAAATATGTTCTCAAATATTATATTCCTGATCTATCTTCATTGATGCTAGTCTATCAGTGAATACCTTAATAAATATATAGATTGGTGTATGTCTATATCTGAATGGTCTAGATGGTTAGTCTTAGCAAACCATGATTTTAGTGGGAGCTCGTATAAAGATACATGTATTCAGTAAGGACTACATACTGAACTGACTCACAAAGATCTCCAATAGACATCCCATAAAGCCGTTAATAGAGGGTCTTTCGAGTTGAGTAGTATTCGTGGTCCTTTGACCTGAGTGCCATGGTCTGATCGCTGGGTGTCATTGGGTATGGTCCGATGCTCATGGAGTCGGTGTGCATAGATATAGGATCTATCAGCTTATTTGGGTGAGTATTATATCATAATACTCTATTGATTGTATTTCAGAAAGTCTTATGGCCATAAGCAGTAATTCTCGGGAAAAGAGTCTAACCCAAGGGATAAATAATATTACAAAAGTATTTGAGAATATGATTTATTGAAATACAATTCTAGAGATAAGCTTTTGGTCGGGCATATGGAGATTTGACGGTGTTGCTCTATATGTCTGCTCTACCCAAATATAAATAATAGAGGGATTATATGAATATGTTATAACCTCAACTTGTATGGTCTAACGTGCTGCTTTGTAATATCCGTAATGTGTATGTGGGGCATCGTTCACGGACGTATTAAGGAGTTCCATATGACAATTTGAGTGTGAGCCTAGAGAGTCTCACAATGTAAAGTGTACTCATTATGCACTGGGGTAGCATAATGGATTAAACAGTTCCATCCTAGAAATTTCAGCAAACCGAAAATATGTTTCGGGGTTCCTCGGGTTGTGCACTTGTTTAGACTTAAATGTTAAGTATATTATTTAATTAGTTGACAAGAGTTATTAACTAATTAGATGTTAACAAGTGGCACAATATTATTCCATGAATTGTTTTACCATGAATTCACTCATTAACCACGTTAGTAAAATTAAATAAGATAAATATTAATTATTCAAATAGTTTTTGAATAATTAAATAAATATTATTTAAATAAATAAAATATGATTTTATTTATTTGTTATTTTATTCATAAATGGAAGACATACATAATTTGAGAAATATAAATTAAATTAAATGGAGTACTATTTTGTGATTAATGGTTAATTTTATTAGACCATTAAAATGGCCACCAAACATTGTTTTGGTAGTTGGCCACTTAATCTAATTTTGGTAGAGCACTTGTAAAGTGTTGAGAGCACTAAAAATGGTTGGGTTTCATTTATGTTAAAAAGTGTGTGAATCAATTTTCGTGCAAGTGTTGAAAGAAAAAAGAAGAGTTGGTTTTGAGAGAGTTTTTCATTGAACAAAGACTTGTTAGAAAAACCAAAAGAGAGAAAAATAAATTCTTCTTATTTTTCTTTCAAGTAATAAAAACCTTGTTGCTGGAGATTATACTACTGCTATTCTAGCTTCACAATTCCATCGGATTGTTGTGAACTAGAATTGAACAAAAGTGTACTTCAAGGTGAGCTCAAAGTTAGAGCAAAGAAATCCGGATTTGAAATCTTCAACGAAGGTGACAGGACCCGACCCGAGACCCTCTACTATAGATCCCAGCGGCCCTGCCGGGCACCCCGACGGAAGTTCCTCCGAACCTAACTGGGTAAGTTAAGAAATTCTGCGAGATAAACCCCTTTTTAATTCTTGTTACTACTAAGAAGATCTAGTAATATACATGAAAACGACATCTTAGTTTTAAAAACAAACGGACAGAATTTCCCCTGTTGTTTTGGAAAATCCATATAAATCTGCAAAGAAATTTCACTTCTAATTCCAACACATCTCAATTCTACCAATTCGGACCTCCGGTCCTTTTCAAATCAAATCCAACACAACTCAATTATTTCGGGTAAATCACAAAATAAGCATAATCATAAAAAGTAAAACGATCATCATAAACTGGAAATTTCTTCTTCTTGATTCCACACATACTTACAAATATACATGCCTACAACTATTATGCATAAAGTAAAGAGTGCTATTAGCACATTTACATATACAAAAATTATCTTTGGATTCGGCCCATTACTCGGCGATAGAAGAATCAGCAGCTTGCGTTCCGAGACCTGCACCTGGGAAAGGGGTTTAAAACATAAAACATAAAACGAGTGAGCTAAAGGAGCTCAATGAGTGTAAATAAGAATTTAATTACAAGAATATTATACAAAGATAGCAATTTCTAAAGTACATGCAGAAATTATACTTCTAAAACGGATGTAAAATTGTAAAATGGTTTCTAATATCATATGCTAAAGAAATCTTGCCGAGCGGGTTTTATCTACATCTTTGGAAAACTATATTCAGAATCTGTATAACATAATAACTGTTGTGTGCATATAAATGCATAAATGCTATCGGTAAATCGAAAACTAGTAAAATCCTCGCTCGGCCATTTTCTTTCTAAACTATACCAATGGTAACTCTAAAGCTCTATACCCACGCAGCGACTCAACTAGCACCGCATACGTGAGTAGGTCACAGGGCACCTTAACTAGCAGCACCCACAGTGACATCTCACTGGCTACGCAGCGGAATCCTACATTGCATGCATATAGCGAGACAATATCCCGTACACATAGAGCGACTCACATGACTCGACATCCTGACTTCCCGAAGTTAGTGACACACCCCCAAGACCTGCCCATGTGCACGGAATATACCGGCCGGGTCTAATACAATCATCACCACTATAATCTGAGGGTACCAATGGCCTTAAAACAAATGCAGAAATTTTAAAACTGTTTCACAAATCGATCATGTAAAAGCATGTCTATGAATATATCAAGATCATAAATCATGTTTATGCATCGAAAGCTCATAAAACATACATAGTCATTGTGCGAAAACATAATAACCGAAAAGTAAAAGAAATGGTAGATTTCCACTCACAACCGCTCCGCGCTCAATTTTGCTCCCGATTCCTGCTCCCGTTAATGCTCTCGGTTATCCTCACCTACGCGCCATAAATAACATTTAGAACCAAATCGAACACTAGAATCTCGTTTAACTACTAAATGCCCTAATCGGCATACAAAGCCCGGATGTAAACTACTCCCCGATTTTAGTTACGGAGCCATAATCGAAACTAACTCACCATCTGGCGCCCTAAAAATTTTTGAACACCTTATAATTTGATTGGACATACTTGCCCTTCACCTTTCCAACATGGACAATTATGTCCCATTTTCTTCATTTTTGGGTTTTTTCATCAACCATATACATTCAATTCACAATATGCATCATTTACACACAACAATTCAATCAAAACACCACTCAATTCCTAACTTTCCTAAAGTGGCAGAATTTCACCCTAGGTTCCAACACATTCCTTTTCTCAATTTCTTATTCCAATTACAACAAAAGCATGCCAATTTCATTCTAAAGCCCTAATTACAATCAATTGAAATCTCTACAATAAAATCACCAAAAACCCTAATTCTCACCTTGCCAATTTCTTCAAATTGATGACTCCTTCAAGCTCCAAACTAGAATTCAACTCAATCTCTTTTTCTTGAATTTCCACTAATATAGACTTCAATTGAGCTTAGGGATTGGTTTGTAACCTTAATTTGGCTTGATTACACATGAAAAATGATGAAAAAAAAACTTGAATAGTCACTGTAGCAGCACCCCCATTTGAAGCTCGAATTTCTCTCTTTTTTTGGCTAAGTGTTGGTTTTGATCTCTCTTCAAATTTCTACACACTTCTAACATATATATAGTGCTCCCTCAATTTACCATTTTGCCCTTCAACTTACTTAAAACTTCTAATTTGCTATTAGTTAAAAACTAATTATATAATTAGTTCATTTGTAACTATTTAGTTAGAATAGTTCAAAGAACTAACTAGAACTTCCAACTTGGCAATCCATGAGATTTCTTCTAATTGGTCCATTCTCTAATATATGAATTATGTTTCTCAACAAAAGCTTGTTCCATACATAACCCTTCAATGGAAATTCATGTAGTAAATTAGAATTTTCTTTTCCAAGCTAATAGAGAAAAATTCTAAAAATATTCTAGGGTCGTCCGGCGCACCGATCGAGTGTGAAATTACCAAATTAGGTATAATATCTCTCACGTGCACTATAAAGAAAATATTTCTAATAGGGTTAAAATCGAGTAACCCTACGGTGTCTTATTTATTCTATACCAAAATCTAGGCACCAATACTACTAATAGGGATTGGATATTACAGGAGGTCTTCAAAGGTATGTTTTATGTATTCTTAAGTTGTTAAGAATTTAAGTACATGTGTATATGTTGATTACATGTTTAATTCCCCTGCCAAATTCGTGTATATGATACATGTGTTTAATTTTTTAATATGTACACAATCACATGCATACACCCTCAAAACATGCTTTGAACAATTCTAGTTGGAGACATGGTGAGTTTCCTCAAACTAAAATAGTAGCGTTTTATTTCAAAATATTTGAAACAACTCTTATTTCTTATTTCTTTCTCTCAAGCTGATTTTGTTTTCTGTTATCTTTACCCTTACCTTGTTACATCACCTCAACAAATGAAGCAGGACAAGGCTATTTATAGCCTCATTTACCTTAAAACCATTCAATGATGTTCAAACCATGGCCAAAGAAAAGGAACAATGACAGAGCATAAATATTGCTTTGTCATGCTTGGAAAAAACATGAGTCATATAAATAATTGTAAGGCCGAAAAATATAAAAGTCAGTGGCCATTTATCATTTGTCAAAGGAATGGTCGAATAAAGATGTAAGTAGTGGCCTAATACCTTTTCAACGCTTATAAATAAACATCATTTCATGCTTTCATCAAAGCATGATGAATAAAATAGACATGTCATGCTTACTTTATAATAGGCGAAAGTTTATTTTCAAATGGTGGCAATTCATTTAGCCCACCATGTGATAAACCTTCCATTTGGATAATATATTAACATTTAATATGAAATTAGGCCAATAAAAAATAACATCACTTTGTTTAGATTTGGCCGAATATCCATTTAGCTTTAAAAACTCTTTTCTTTTTATATATATAATTTTGCAATATTTGCAAATTATATATTAAGCCAATAAAATCCTATTACTTGTCATGCCCTAACAAATTAATACCATGACATGTAACGTGCAATAAAAAGGTAAATGTGACAAGTTTCACTTGTCGAGATCTTGGACTTAACATTTAAATCTTACAATCTCCCCCAGAGACCTTGAAATAATTAAATGGCTAATTGACTTAATTTAAATAAAATAATAATTAATTTATTTAAATAGTAGCTATATCCACTAATGCTCAATTTAGTACTCATACAAATTATTAGCACAATTTCAAGCATATTTTAAGTAGATAAAAGTGTCAAGTCTCACTTGGCACAATTTTAGGTTTAACACTTAAACCTTAGTTACTTCCCGAGAGACCTTGAAATAAATTTATATTTTTTTAAAACTTCCTAGATCAAACAATTCAATCCGGTGCGCTACCAATGTACTCAATGAGTACACTTCATATAGTTAGACTCCCTAAGTTCACACCCATTTTGTCTCACGAAATATTTTTGTAAATCCATAACTGATGCCCCACACACATGTTATGGATAATACAAAATAGCGTGTTGAACCATACAAGTTAAGGTTAATCTATATTCGAACAATCCTTTCGTCATAAATATCCTGAAAGAGTGGAGACATAGATCAATACCGCCAAGTCCCCTATTGCTCAACCATTAACTATCTGTTTGATTCATAATCCAATTAATAATATCCGCAAACTCTTTTATAATATTATTTATATCACGAAAAACTCTTTTTCGGGTATAATGTTTATGGCCATAAAACTTCCTAGAATATAATCTTAAAGCATCTGTATATTTGACTCGCCCATATGAGCTAGCAGATCCCATGTCTATACACATCAAACTCTATAAGCATTGGATCATATTGAGTTACACCCAACGGTCAGACCATAAAAGGTGTGAAAAATTAATGGCATGATAGGTAACATACAATAAAAAAAGTAAATATGGCAAGTCTCACTTGCCGAGATCTCAAACTTAACACTTAAACCTTATGATCTCCCCAAGAGACCTTGAAATAATAAAATGGCTAATTGATTTAATTTAAATAAAAAAACATTCTTTCATTTAAATAATAGCTATATCCACCAACATCTAATTTTGTACCCATATAAATTATTGGAACAATTTGGGACATAACTAGGTAGATAAAAGTGACAAGTCTTACTTGGCATAATTTTACTTCTTGGATCTAACAATTCGATCGGGTGCACTAGCTACATGCTCAACTAGTACACTTTATATAGTTAGACTTACTGGTTCACATCTATTTTATCTTACGAAACATTTTCATAAGAACATAATCGATGCCCCGCGCACACACGTTATAGATAATACAAAATGGCGTGTTAAAATATACAAGTTGAGGTTAATCTATATTCATACAATCCTTTCGTCATACATATTATGGAAGAGCAGAGATATAGATCAACAAATTCAAGTCCCCTATTGCTCAACCATAAACTTATCTCTTTGATTCGTATTCCGATAAATAATATCCACAAACTCCTTTGCAATATTATTTATATCATAGGAAACTCTTTCCCTGGTATAATGCTTATGGCCATAAGACTTCTTGGAATATAATCTTAGAGCATCTGGATATTTGACTCACCCATATGAATTGACAGATCCTACGTCTATATACACCGGACTCCAAAAGCAATGGATCATACTCAGTGACACCTAGTGGTCAGACCATAAAAGGTCTCTAACATGTGTGAAACATAAGTATGGTGGATCACTTATAAGATAACCATGGTACTTAAGTTAAAGAACCACGAATACTACTCAACTTGAGAATACCCTTCATTGACAGATTTCTTATTCTTTGAGAATATACTTACATAATGACATTTTCTAGCAATGCTTGCAATTTTTATTTTTTTTGCAACTATGTCATTGTTAGTATATTCCCAGGTCTTTGTTCCATTTCAAACAATATTTTAACTCTTTAGACCTAATCTAAACTCTTTCCGATCAATATAATGTTAGAAATGTTACAAGCATTTTACCTTATAAAAATAATTAGCAATTTAATGAAATATTTATTTATTGTATAAATATGAAATTATAATATTCATACAAAATTGGGATAGCATATGAGCAAAAATCCTAACAATTAGTTCCTTCAATATTTATTTAAGGCGAGCTTGGGTACTTAATCGAGAAGGTCATATAGTGGCCATAGACTTGACCCTTATTGTTCTTTAATATTCACCTAAGACTTACTGGGAACTTGGCCAAGAGGATCACATGGTTGTCGTGATCTCTACCTTCTCGGTTCTTCAATATTCATCCGAGACTTACTCAAAAACTTAGCTGAGAGGGTCTTATGGTGGTTATGGCCTCTACCCTCCTAGTTCTTCAATATTCATTTAAGGCTTGCTTAGGAGCTTAGTCAAGAAGATCCCATGATTGTCATGGCCTCTACCCTTCTAGTTCCTATATATTCATTTGAGTTTTGCTTGGGAACTTGGTGGTCGTGGCTTTTACCTTCCCGATTATTCAATATTAATCCAATACTTGCTTGGGAACTTAGTCGAGAGGTTTATATAGTTGTCGTGGCCATTACCCTTCTAGTTCTTTGATATTCATTCAAGGCTTGCTTGAAAAGTTGGTTGAAATGGTTGTATGGTGGTTATAGCCTCTACCTTCCTAGTTACTCAAAATTCATTTGAGTTTTGCTCAGGAACTTGGCTAAAAGGGTTATATAGTGGTCGTGGCCTCTACCTTTTAGTTCTTTGATATTCATATGAGGCTTGATCGAGAACTTGGTTGAGAGGTTTACATTGTAGTCATGGAATCTACCCTCTAGGTTCTTTGATATTCATCCGAGGCTTGCTCAGGAACTTGGTTGAGAGGGTAATATCGTGGTTGTGGCTTATACCCTTTTGATTCTTTGATATTTGATGAACACTTAAAATTATATATTTAATAAGGGTTTTACATCTTTTTTTTTATATTACTAGTGTCTTTAACCTCTTTAACTTAAGTATGTTTATAATATTGTACCTAATTAGCTTTTAACTATTTTGTGGTATGTTCGATAAAATTGGCATATCTTTCTACCTACGAACCCAATTAAAGTAACTCTTGATCCTGTAAAGAGCTGACTTAATGGGATAAAATATTACGTTTCACAAGAAATTTGAAATTCGATCGTTTAAAGTGTGAAAAATGGCCTAGAATATAACTGATATGCAGTATAGACCCTGTTCGAATAATCATCAGTAATTAGCTCATAACTATAGAATACATATCTAATACATATGAGACAATTTAATTTGAAAAGATAAGAGACTTATCTACAACTTTGATTTTTTTAGTGGAAACTAATTTGGACTACTTCAATTCCAAATTGGACAATTAATTGGGTGCATTAATGATAATCAATGCAAATTAGTTGCCACTTTCTTGACTTTTATTATCCAAATGGTTCTCTCTTCATTTGTTGTAATTTATTCATGTTTTTCTATAATAGGGGCCTGTTTACGCCTAAAGTGTGTAATTAGAGAGCTATATTTTAGTTCGAAACACTTGCCTTTTGTATTATCTCTTTGTAGTATTATATCTTTTGTTTACTATTTTAAAGTCATGTTATCTCTTGGTCTATTTCTTTTCATTTTCTTTAATTTTATCATGTCCAAGTAATTTTCTTTTTACTAAGGTAAAATGGTGAAACTCTTGGCAAGCTAATAAGATATACTTAATTCTTATTTATGAATTTAATGTTTCATTCTTAAGTTATGCAAATTTATATACATTGTATTTATTTTGTTTGTAATTTTAATACCATTTCTTGTAAAGTGGTGTATCTTGATTTATTATATACAATTTTTATACTTGGCACAATAAATTCTTGAGACCATTTACAAGATTTAGTGTAGATATCCTTTCTTGTAAAGTGAGAGTCTTGATTTATTATAAACAAATATAAAGATTGCCATAATAAATACTTGAACCATTTATAAGATTTAATGTATAATAATTGAAAGAAATAAATATAATTTAATATATAAATGGTGATGAACTATAATTGCTATATTTTTTAATTGGAACCTTATTTATGTGAGGATTCCAATTGAGTTATAAAAAGAGTTAAATATATTTTTATTTCATATGTCAATAGTGGATCCCCCTAACCTTAGTGTTCATTTTAATTGGTTATTTAAATTATTATTTGTAAATGTCTTATCTTGTTTTATTTTTCTTTAGAGTATTTCTAGTTTGTAAATTTTAATTGTACTTCCTTGCGGATCGACCCCATTCTCACCAAGTTATTTATTATTTCGACAATTCTGCACTTGAAAATAACCTCTTATATTCTGGATGTGTCAATATTCATCCGAGACTTAATGGAGCATTTGAGTCTTGATTGGGAATTTGGCCAAAAGGGTAACATGGTGGCCATGGCCTCTACCAACATGTCCTCTACCCTATTAGGTATTGAATATTTATTAAAGGCTAGCTTGAGAACTTGTCTAAGTGGGTCATATAGTGATCGTGGCCTCTACCCTCATAGTTCACCGATATTCATCAAAGTCTTACTTGGGCATCCAAGTCTTGCTTGAGAATTTGGACGAAAGGATCACATGGTGGTTGTGGCCTTTATTTTTCTGGTTTTTCAATATTCATCTAAGACTTTCTTAGGCATTCGAGTCTTGCTTTGGAATTTGTTTGAGAGGGTCACATGGTTGTTGTGGGTTCTACTAGGAGGTTTAAGCATACACAAAGAGAGTAGCTCTACATTAACAACCAATAAAAACTAATGCTCACTTAAACACTCCTTATGAAATTTTAGAAAGTCTAAGTTTGTTTTAAGCACTTATTTCTTCATTAACCAAAGTGCTACCACACTAACCTTAAATTTTGCACATGGTAGAATGGCTTATGAAACATTTTGGTATAAAAAACATTTTCTAGGGTTATTAAATTATAATAATAAACAATGAAATAGTACAAATGCTTATAAAAAGCCAATACCCTAATGGTCATTGTAGCCTTATTTCGATTTTCTCTTGGGAACCATCTAGTTTAAGTGCATATAAACCACAAATTAAGATTGTGCAATCAAAATCAACAACACATTGAATAAACAATTTACAAAAATCATAAATCAATAAATAATAAATATTGAACACTGTAGGTAAATATAAAAAATAAGAAACACAATCATATATGTCATGTAATCAAAGAAACCATTACCTCACAAACTGATTCAAAACCCTAAAATTCATAAATATCTACACATCTCTTTGCAAGTAGATCGAAGACAATCTCATTTTTGCAAAGAATCATTATCATCAACATCATACAAGTAGATACAATTACTCATTGGCATGAAAAAATATTCACAATAAAAAAATAAAATATTATGATTTTTCCATCATCATTACTTACATATGCTTCTTCCACAATTAAAAATAAATATTTTGAGTATCTAACACCATCGATATCCAAAAATTATAATTTTTAGTTAATAGATTTGATTTTGGAAACTATGCGTTATTATTGACATGGAAGTATTGTGTTTTATTCTTGAGTAGTTAAAGGGAGTTAGATAAAGATGGTATCTTCTTCTTCTGGGCGCTAAAACCATCTACAAATCGAAGGTTGCCCACATATGGTTTGACAAGACGGGTTACATGTGCTACCTATCTAATATACCATATCTTTCTATTCATGTCATTAAATGATGATGGATGCACGAGATGATGGTTATGTCGTGAAATCAAACATTAGTCGTTAATGGTGGAAAGTGTTTTTGGTATTTTTAAAAGCAGTGTGACTAAACTATTTATTTAAAGAAACTTTAATGGCCCATTTATTTTTTACTAAACAATTAATTATAAAAAGGCCCTAATTAAAATCAACTACATAAACATCCTACGATAATAAGAAAAAAATTAAAGCCCTAAATAAGATGCTAAATACAACTGTAGCAATAAAACTAAATAGGCAAGTAATTAAAAGTTTTATATAAATAATATATATAACTCTATATTTTGGGGTAAGATGTATGATTCCTTAAAAAAAAAAAAAGAATTGGTGTTTTAAGTCCATTAGACACAAACAATGATTGAGAAAATGAGGCGCCATGTAATAGAAGGGTTATTTAGTAGCTCCTTATATTCTGAAGGGTTATTTTACTTCATTTGAATGTCTTGTCTTCAATTATTTCTTCACTTTTTCTGGTATTAAAAAATTACAAATAATATACACGTGGAGGCTGCCACTTATTGTGTCCCAAGTTTTTTAAAAGACTAGCCTTAGCCCGGCAATCTATGTCTTTCTTTATATTTGATTTTTAATATTCTTTCGAAAAAATTTGTATGAATGTTGCCTTCCACGTTTGTCTTTTTTGTTTTATTGGCTGTAGAAAAAGTTGTCGAATTTGGATAAAACTTGTACATTATAAAGAGTAATACAAATATTTCATTATTATAACCTGATCTCCAATCTGAAAATGGTAGAAATTGACTAACAGTAACATATCCAATTGGGTCAATTGTCTTGCCACCCAATCTTAATGATGTTTTCATTAATTAATTGTTTCAGTAATTAATGTTTTTCTCATCTTTAGCTACCAAGAATTTTTATATTAGAAGATTTATCACTTGTTGCCGTAGTCTTTCTCTAGACTTAATTGTCAATCATTATGATGAAAGTTATAACCTATATATGATTGTTAATACTAATTTTCTGTGTCTTTATATGAGAATATGGTAAGAAGAAAAAAGAAGAAAAAAAGGAGAAACAAATAAGAAAAAAAACCAGTTAGTATTAGCTAGATTCATAAAGACTTATGTACCTTTGAAAATTAGAATTCTTTAATCACAATAAAACGTTAGGGTTCTTTTTTATATAAAAAAAAAATCAATATAATAGAAGGGATAAGTTGGTAATTTTTCAAAAATTAGGAGGCAAATTATCAGAGTCTATTTTGATTATTTTTACCATATTTACATTTTAACCTTATCAATCTTGCTTTAGTGAAAAATCTGCTAATGATTCTTATCAATGTCACTCAAGTTGGTGAAAAAAAAGTTGTTAGACACACAATTTACTGTCAAGATGTTTGAAAATTCTTCTTTTTTATTTTGATCATAAATAAGAAGGAAGCAATCTTTAGATCTTTGTCGAAATTTTTTTAACTTTTAAATATCTTTTCCAATTAATAATTTAGGAAATTGAAAATTATTTTTATCATATTTATCAAAAAAATCTTTCAAAATTTGAAAAGTATTCATATCCTCTCTTATTAAGGAAATCATTTATTTTTTTATTTTATTTTTAAATTTAGAACCAAACATACCATAAGATTTTTAAATTTTAATCGTCATGCTCATAATTTTTATTTCTTATTATCCTCTCAAAATGCGATTTTTTTTAACACATTATATTGATAATGAATCAATATTATTGTGATCTTCTAAACTTAATACTAGAAAAGAGGATAAAAAACCCTAATTTGACTCTTTTTTTTAAACACAAAATACTCACATTCTCTCTCTCTCTTTTTAAAAAAACAAATTAAAACCCAAATGTAAACAACAATTATTTTAGCCTTCTACTCTAGCTTCACCACTACGGACACTCACTAAACAATTTGTTTTTTAATCAAACATAATAATCTCCTTTGACCCACATACACTACCACAATTTTTATCTCTTACTCTTTATTTTTTTTCCACTCCACTGAAAGTTATACCATTCTTTTTCTTTTCTTTTCTTTTCTTTTCTTTTTTTTTTTCTTAAAGTTGCCATCATTATTCACTTCTTTCTTTCTTTCCTTTTTTTTTTTTTTCTCAACATCACTTAATCTTTTCCCACTCTCTTTCCTAATAAAGTAGCCACACCACCCAAAAACATCATTCTTAATTTTTCTTATTATTATTTCCCTTCTCAACAATCACTTCTAACACTTTCTTCTCTTGAACAATTTCTCATACAAGTCTTGCTCTATGATAAAATTGAAAATAAAAAAAAAATAATTACATAAATTAACGGACCTGACTTATAATACTGAAAACGTACACTGATTTTGATTGATGTTGCTATATTTGCCTGCTAATAATTTAATTAACAAAATTTTCAAAGAATCAACTTTAATTTTTATCATTTTTCCTCAAGTTAGTGTTATAATTTTTTTAAAATCTCAGCTTGATATTATAAATCATAGCTGTAAACTTTTATGTAATCTTGTGTAAAGCAATACAATTTAACAAGACAGAATTATGACCATTGGACGCTTTTGGTTTTTTGAAAAGTAACTTTGGACTTTTAAAAAGTTAATTAAAGATGACAGCTACTTAAGAATTCTTTTTGTATTCAAAAGTTGATTAGAAATTCCATAAATCACGCCTGAAATTATACATTGTGCTAGCAATAGTGGTTGCTTATCAACCTTTTAATTTATAACAGGCAAAATAAAATTAATTATAAAAAAAGGCCTAACTAATATCAACTACAGAGACATCCTACTCTAATAAGAAAAAAAATTAAAGCCCTAAATAAGATACTAAATACAACTCTAGCAATAAACTAAATAGGCCACTAAATAAGAATTTCATAAATAATATATATAACTCTATTTTTTTCCAACATCAGGTAGATATTAAAACAGATAATACCTAATACGAGAAAAGGAATTGGTGTTTTAAGTCTATTAAGCGCAAACAATGATTTGAGAAATAGAAGGGTTATTTAGTAGCTCCTAATATTCTGAAGGGTTATTTTACTGTTAGAATAGAAGGGTCATTACTTCAGTTTTTTCTCCACTTGATTGTCTCCAAAAGACTAGGGTTGGCCCTGCAATCAAGTCTTTTTTTACATTTGATTTTTAATATCTTTTCGCAAAAAGTTGTTGGATTGTTGCTTTTTATATTTTGTCTTTTTATACAAATCTTTCATTATGATAACCTAATCTTCATTTTTTTAAATTCCTCCCCCTTAATAAAGTGAGGCACGAAATTTGGTTTCAGTAACATATCCAAATGTGTCATCGTCTTGCCACCCATGATGTTTTCATTAATTAATTTTTTTTTTGTTTAAAAAAAATTAATGGTGTTTTTCATCTTTTCATGGGACCATCCCCATTGGTGTACTACCTTTTCTCTTTTTTTTCTTCATTACGAATTGTTAAATTTTTCTAGACCATTGAGTTTTATTTATATTTGGGTTATTATCAACAATATTTTTGAAATAAGGCTTGATTACAGAAAAATTCAAGAATTTAAGAAAGTGACACTAATACTCAAATGTTTAAAAAAATATACACGGATGGGTTTATTTGTAAGACTTTAGATTTATTTTAGGGACCAAATTGTTATACTTTGAAAGTTTTGAGGGCAAATTTGTAAATATCAAAATATTAGCCTCTTAGTATAAAAATACACTTTTGAACCCTAATTTACTCATTTTTAGGTCGAGCTACCCCTTTTGAGAGAGAGAAGAGAGAAATAGAGGAGAGAGAAAGAGAAGAAGTAGAAGAAAAAGAAGAAGAAATTAGAATTTTGGATCTTAAGAGGTATATCACAACTATTTCTCAATTTATTGGTGTTAATTAAGTTAATTTCCTTAAGTTTTGATTTCTTAAAATATGTATAATTGAGGATTTGATGTGTATTTCGTATGATATTGTGAGAATTGATGATGATCTATAAGATAGCTTGATAAATCATGATGAATTGTAGAATTTCTGCTTGATAGTCTCTTGATTCAAGAATTTTATAAATTGTTGTGATTCAATTATGGTTTTGAATTTTGAGTATATGAAATTAGACATGTTTAGAGTCATTTGAAACTTTGAATCGATTGGAAATTCTGGAAATTAAATTTATAGTGCATTTACCAAAATGACCCTGAAATTCTGGAAATTTCCTGTGTAAACAGTATGATACAGTGGCAAATAAGTTTTAGCCTACTGAATGATCTTCAAAAATTACAAATTTGTGTAATATGATAATTTTATATATCTAATAGAATATACTCAAAATTGAGAAGTTAGATCAATGTAGTTAAATTGTTATGATTTTCTAAAGAGTGTTAGCTCATTGCAGTATTTGATTAACAGATTTTTAAAGCTATGGAATAAAATAGTTTTAAAATATTTTTGGCAGTGATTTTGAAGTGAAATATTTATCATGGATTTAGATATGTGTTAAGAGTAATTATGTGGTATTTTTATAATTTTTGAGTTAGTATATGATTTTATAAAAGTGGGAGATTGAATACTGTTCAGTAAGTATCTTGATCCTGTCAGGTTAGTAGTTTGGATTCGATGGTGTGTAAGGAATGGATTATGTAGGAATTTTGATATAATATTCATATATAATAAGGATATATGAGTCAAGAAATATATACTCTGATATTGGAGTAATTGGACATCATTTGATGTATTAGAAAATTTTGTTAAATGTAAGTGGTCAGAATGACAGGTTTTGAGAAATCAAGTATTTAGACCAATTTGATGTGATAAATGCATTTTGTATAATTTTGTAAGCTATTTAAAGTATTTTGTGTGAATTGTGAGGCTTATGAAAGGATTAATCTCCATTGATAGGTTAAGCAGATTTAAGCCTTGTAGCTAAAAGTGATAAGAGGTAAGTATACTAGACTTTTTACTGAAATCACAATAACCATAGTAATTGTTTATGTATGATTTTGTAAATGTGCTTAGAAATATGTTTATGTTATGCCAAAATGTATTTAATATGAAATATAAAAGACATGTGTTTATGAATGTAAGCATTGACATTGAGCATGGACATACATATATTTTTGAAAGTGAGCTTTCAAAATGAAATGTGTTTAACAAATAAAGCCTTGAAGTGTAATATGTCCATGAGAAACATTTTGTGTTTTGAGGATGCTTGAACTTACTGTTGACTTAGTAGGCATCTTATGTGATTTGTGGAGCCTTTATGTGTGGCCTTTCCTTCGGGATGGGTATATGTTATGTGTTCCGTATGTAGGAAGGATCCTATTGGTACCTAAAGGAAGAGTGAGTCATCACATTCATGTGGTGGCGTATTGGTGCATGTGAGAGGACTCACCGATGATCAGGGTGAGGGTTTGGCTTTTACCTTCGGGCATGAGCATTATATATGTATTATTCAAGACCTCACTTGTACTATTCCTCTCATACGGTATGTCACCTACGAGTGACATTTAGTTCATTATGTGATATGTGATTTGTAAGTCCTACTAAGTAGTGGTTGAGTGATGGTATTCCTATAATATGTTTTGAAAGAATGTGTAAGCGCTTACATGATATATGATTTGATAAGATTATGATTTTGATTGATCCCAGCATATCATACATATGCATTGTGTACATATATATATTTGTATTTGATATACGAAAAACTAGTATGCTTACTGAGTTTTATACTCATTATAGTTTATGGTGATTTCTGGTAAATAAGGTACATGTGTGCTTAGCGAATTTGGCAAGGTTTCTGCTGTTCCTTAGGTTCCCTAAGTTGCTAGGTTGTTGTGTGTTTCATTTAGGGACACGTGGGATAGGATATTTGGTTTATCCCTATTGAATAAATACTTATGTATTATTTCATTGTGTGTGGATGGATTTGATTTAAGTTTTCAAAGTATGGTTATTAGTTGATTTTAAGTAAGAATTTGCAATGAATATATTTTGGGCTTCCGGTAACAAAGTTGCTACTGGTGACGTAGTAGAGTGTTAATCTCTGAGAAAACTCTGCGTATCTCCGGTTTACTAATTGTCCCAGTCATAATTCAATTGCTATAATTCTGAAAGAACTTAAAATGAATGTTTAAGTATTATTGAATGAATGTAAATGATGTCGTGTGTCAGATCTTTTGGGTCTGGGGCGTGACATTTAATTTTCTGAGGATCCACATAAATTCTATCTATTGAGATCACATGGCCTAGAAATATAACTTTATCTTGTCAGAACTGACATTTGCTGAACTTAACATATAACTGTTTATTTCTCAAAATTTATAACACTATCTTCAAATGCTCTGTATGCTCCTCTGTACTTCGTGAATACACAAGAATATCATCTATAAAAGCTATAACAAATCGATCAAGATAGAGACGAAATACCCTATTCATAAGGTCCATGATTGCAGCAGGAGCATTAGTCAACCCAAATAACATTACTAAAAACTCATAATTCCCATATTGAGTTCTGAAGGCAGTCTTAGCCACATCAATATCTCTAATCTTTAACTGATGATACTCTGATTGTAGATCGATCTTTGAGAAAACCTTCGCACCCTGTAACTGATCAAATAAATCATCAATGCAAGAAAGTGGGTACCTGTTGCGTATAATGACTTTATTTAGCTCCCGGTAATCAATGTATAGCCTCAAAGTTCTATCCTTCTTTTTAATAAACAATACCGGTGCTCCCCATAGTGATACACTAGGTCTAATGAAACCCTTATCTACTAATTCTTGTAACTGATTCTTCAATTCTTTTAACTCTGTGGCGATCATTCTGTATGGTGCTTTGGAGATAAGAGTTGTGTCTGGAACCAAATCAATACCAAAATCAATCTCTTTATCTGGTGGTAAGCCTGAAAAATCTTCAGGAAATACATCTGAAAAATCTCTTACCACCGAAATATCTTCTAATATAACCCTATTGACTCTGGTATCAATAACATATGCCAAATAGGCTGGACATCATTTTTTGAGCAACCGTTTAGCTGTCATAGCAGATATAACACATGATAGAAGAACTTGTCGCTCTCCACAAAAATAATATCAAGCTCTCCATGTCTTCTGAATATAACCTCCTTTCAAAAACAATCTACAATAGCATGGTGATTAACTAACCAGTCCATCCCAAGTATTGCATCAAAATCATGTATAGTAAGAGGAATTAAATTTGCTACCATCTCACTACTACCCATTTTGATAACACAACCTCGAAATACATTCTCAGCCAATAATGATTTTCCAACCGGTGTGGCTACCACCAAACTACAATCTAGGAGTTTTAACACTCTATCCGTATGCATAGCAAAGATACGGGAAATAAAAGAATGCGTAGAGCTCGTATCAATCAAAATATGGGCCTCTCGGTAAAAAATAGTCAGCATACCTATAACAACATCAGGGGTAGCCTATGCTTCTTATTGAGTCAAAGCAAATACTCGTGCCTGGCTACAAGGTCGACCTGGCTGACCCCTCTGTAGATCTCTACTAGCTCCTAAAGCTCTAGGTTGTACACCAGTACTAGAGATAGGCTCTCCTATCTGAGATCTTTCATGTCTCTGAGTATTTCCACTGCCACCTTGAAAACCTTGAGAAGCTGTACTCTGTACTAAGCTGCTACTCCGAAGAAAATGAAGGCAATCTCTCCTCAAATGTCCAGCTTATCCGCAATGGTAGCAACCTCTAAAACCTCTCAAACATTGTCCCTCATGACTTCTCTCACAAATGGAACACTGAGGGTACCTTCTCATGCTAGCACTACTACTTAACTGGCTACCACCTCGGGGCCTCTGACTCCCTATATTGCTTCCAACAGATGGAGGCACAATACTCTGACTAAAACTCTGTCTCTGTCTTCCTGATAGCATAGGGCTCAGACCATATCGTTGTCTACCAGAATACCCTGCATGGGATGTCTCCCCTCCAGGTGCTCTACTGTTACTTGATCCACCAACTGACCAACCATGGCCTGGTTCTGCTTGAATGATTAGGCTCTGCGTGCCTCTACTAGGCTTTTCTCAACTCTCATTGCAGCCCCTACTAACTCACTGAAATCACTATACCCTATAGTTGTAATTGTTGTCCTGATATTGCCTCTAAGGCCCTGTTCAAATCTCTTACATTTATCCCTCTCATTCTGTATTGCATAAAAAGCGAACCTCGATAACTCTATAAAACGGTTCTCATATTCCTCCATTATCATCAATCCCTGTTCTAGCTTAAAGAACTTACTAACCTAGATGTCTTGGTAAACCATAGGAAATAATTTAACATTAAATTCTTTACAAAAATCAGCCCAACTAATTACCCCTCCATATCTACGTGATACTGATCTCCACCAGTGGTATGCCCCACCCTCAAGTAAAAATATAGCAAAAGAAACCCTCTCATCATCAATACATCTTATAACATCAAATATCCGTTCTACTCTGGTCAACCATGCCTCTGCATCAGCTGGCTCTGTAGTGCCTGAAAAATTTTCTGCCCCCAAACTACGAACACGCTCTATTGTGTTCTCTCTCCTAGGTTGTCCCTATGTTTGTCTCTCCACTGCAACTGTAACTAACTGAGCCAGTCTATCTATGGATTGTTCTAAGGCAGGTCTATCAGACTGTCTCTATGTAGGCTGTATCACAGGTTGTGGCACTAACTGAGGGTGTATCTCCTCTACAATAGGATCAGGCTGAGTTTGAGCTATAGGTATAGGGGGAACTGACTCAGTTACTTCCTCTCTAATAGATTTCCCCCTTCTATCTGATACTAAGAGAGCTCCCAGTTCAGCCACAAGTTTCGTGCGAGGTCGGCCACATGGACGCATGATGAAAATCTATAAAATGCAACAATTCATTAATGACATCTCTAACATGCATGTATCATGTACTAGTCTACAGAATCTAAAACTATGCTCTGATACCAAACTGACAGGACCCAACCCGAGCCCTCCTCGAGAATCGAGGCAGATCCTGCAATGATATGTGACTAATATACTCTTTACTCATACATATGATACAAAGAGGCTACCTGCCTCAACAAAAAATGTACACATGTACTCCAATATACAAAAATATATACAAATATACAGACTGAGACACTTATACAACTATGCATATCGTAGGCCAACCTCAAAATGTGATAATTATATTACATTGCACGAATTTCTGTGACAACATGGGAAAAATAAGAAAATGGGAGAAAAAGGGTGAGCTTGTGGCTCAGTGAGTGGACATAATCTGAAAATATCATATAATTTATATGTATTGTACACGTATAAATTTGTGAGATAAAATAATCATAAAACTGTATATTAAGTAATCAATAAACTTGTACTGAAAATATGAGCTGTCATAAAATCTGTGCTAAAACAAAAAAAATCATGATATAATATTGGGGATTTGAAAATCTGAAAGCGCAAATTATCATAAAATCTATTATCAAGCTGAATATATGTAACATAACTCTGTAAACATATACTACATATATACTGAAAACCACACCAAACTTGTACCCGAAAAAAATCTAGTTTAACTTGGCGGAGTAACTCAAGCACAGGCAGAGCGGGGGATCTAAACTGTTCTAACTCGGCGGAATGTTACATCGCTTGGGTAGAACTAAACTGGTCTAACGCATACGCAGAGCAACTACACTAAAGGGGAGGGTACGCATATGGTGATTCAAAAACTACTACTATATATAATATCATGAAAGCATAATTGTTCTAAAATCAATATTTTTGTACTGAACGTAATCATAAATTATATTATAATAAATTCTAAAACATTTCTAAATATACTAAATAGTATAAATATTTATCTTTCTAAAATAAATTATAATTAAATCTGATAATACGTAATTTAATCATAACTAGATGTATTAAAAACATATAAGATATATATAGTTATCCACTCAAAAAAGTGCGCTAATCCTAAGCTAGGTCTGGATTCTGAGATCTACCCGCTATCGGCACACCTCCTATATCATAGGGTATAAAAATACATCATTAGTACTGATATGTATTATAAATATTAAAATATAAATATTCTAATATCATAAAATTATTACCCGCTGAAACACTGAGTATAAATCTAACTACCCAAACTAATTTTTTATTTTTTCTTTTTCTTTTTTTCTTTCTCATTATCTTTTTCTTTTTTTTTTCTTTCTCTTTCTATTTCTCATTCTCTTTCTCTTCTCGATTTCTTCCTTTCCCTTTCTTTTTCTTTCTTTTCTTTTTCTTCTTTCTTTTCTTTCTTTTCTCGGCTTTCTCTTCTTCTTTCTCTATTTTATTTCTTTTTCAATTTCGATTCTTTCTTCTTAAATGAAGAAAGCAAAACATATATATATATATATAGATATATAAAATGTCACCGCTTAATATAATATATATATTTTTTATTTTTCTTTTTTTGGTTGTCACTAACCAACATATATTATATATATATATATATATATATATACACTACACGTATATTATATTAACTGATGAATTTTTAAGAAGATTTTTTATGAAAATTTATATTTTAAAAAATTATCATTTTAGTCTTTGATTTTATAGATATATACCAATTTAATCTTCACTATTTTTAATAAATATTACATTAATCCCTACTATTATAACATGTTAAATTAAAATTTACTTTCGGAGAGCAAAATGGTATTTATAACATATATTTTGAATTCTAATAAAATATACAACAAAGAATTACAAGAATAAAATTTATTTTGTATTAAAGAAAAGTTGTATAAATAAGACCACTTATAAATATAAAATTATTTTTTATTAAGATAAAAAAATAAAATTGAGAAAATATAAAAATAAGGATCTTTTATAAATTAAAAAATTTCTTTATTCAAAGAAAAATATTATTAAAAAGTATATCTTTCGTACTAATAAGGACAGATTTTTTAAATTAAAAATTGAACTATTTAATATAAAATTTTTTAGGAAAATTTGAGAGTGGTAAAATAAATATTTTAATAATAAAAATATATACAATATAAATTAAAAAGAGAACTGTTAGGGCTTGGAGGGCATGCACGAGATTCTCTTTGCATGGTACTTGTGAAAGACTTTTAAATTAGAAATTGATTTAAATTTAAAAAATCTTCGTATACATGTAGAAGAAAAAAACCTTGCTACTGTAGTATATAAAGATGATTTATGGCATATTTTAAAGAATTTGTTAGCTATTGAATAACCCAAAGATTCAAACCACAAATCAATACAAACCAAATAACATAAGAATATTACAATCAACAGAAATTTATAGTGGTTCGTTTAAAATAGCTTATATTCACTTTGAGCTCTCTTAATAAAATTTTCTTTGCATTATGAACAAAAAAAATTTACAAAATTAAAAAAACCATTACAATATAACTCTTAGAACACTCGAGTTTCTTCAAACTTCTACCCTAACTCACAAATTAGAGTTAATACAGCAGCAGAAGAAGAAAAACAATAAATGCCATTTTCACTGAAAATTCGAGAGAGAAAACGAAGACTTTATACACACATTGCCCTTAAAGTCTTTACATATATATATATATAATATTGAAACGACAACGTATTCTTCTTCTTAAAACGGCATATTTTAAACCTGAAACATTAATTTTATAAAACAATACAATAATGACGTAAGAGTTACTAATTATCATACAAGTCCCTCAACTCTTAACTGTTCATTATAAGACTGCATACTTTATCAGAATCTTTGTTAATATTTAATTGCTTGCCGGTTTAGTATTTTGTGTTTGCATTTGACTGACTGACCATTCATATATCGAACAAATAAAATGCTTTATATTTGTTTTGCGAAGATCGAAATCAGATCAGTCATTTGCAAATTATTTTATCAAACTACTTTTGACGTTGTTTATCAGTAGCATTCGAAATAACTTTCAGTTTACCGTCCAATTCTCCCACTCATAGCATTCAAACACAATTTGCTTCTGTTTCTTGTGATTCCTCGTTGTTTTCCTTTGCCACTGTTCCTTTATACTTTTTTAATATTTAAATGTTCACGGCAAAGTTGTTTGCTGCTTTAGTATTTTGTCTTTATATTTGACTGACTATTCACACATCGAACAAATAAAATGCTTTATATTTGTTTACGGGTAGAACGAAATCAGATCTGTCATTTCCATGCGCTTCCAAATTATACAGGCAAGCATCTTTCTCGTTTATCGAACTACCTTAAACGTTGTTTTCCAGTATTCAAATAACTCTGTTTCCCATCCAATTCTCCTACTCTTTGCATTCAAACACACTTTGCTTCTGTTTCTTGTGATTCGTTGTTTTGTTATTAATTATTATTAGCTTTTCTCCCTCCTTTGCCACTCTTTCTTTTAAACTTTGAATAACATTGCCTAAATCATTTCTTACTTTGCCAGTCATTTAGCCATCTCATTTCATTTGTTTCTTGATTAGAAAACCTTTCCCTTGTTTCAACTTCCGTTGCATCCTTTTGTTTAACTGATCTCGCTCCCTAATTTGTTGTTCAATGTTGTCTATGTTATGAATTCCTTCGTCATTTAGTTTCCATTTGGTTCCTTTTACGGAAAAAAAAATTTTAAAGCAAAAAAGATTGAAGATGGCAGAAATCATTTCCACTGTGGTGTCAAAAATTGTAGATTGGTTGGCTTCCTGCGGAAAACAACAACTAAGTTATCTGTGTGACTACAATACCAATTTTGGGAAACTCAAGACGGAAGTCCAAAAGCTGAAGGATGAAACATCGAGTATTCAGCCAAAAGTTGATGAAGCTCTAAGAAATAGGGAAACGATTAAAGACAATGTTATAAGTTGGCTGAAAAGGGCAAGCGAGATCATTGATGAGGTAGACAAACTTATAATAGATGAAGAGACAGCAAATAAAGGATGCCTTAATGGGCGGTGTCCGAATTTGATGATTCGCTATCAACTCAGCAAGAAAGCGTCCACAATTGTGAGGCCTATTGTTGATCTCTGGCAAGAAGCTACGAGATTTCAACACGATGTTTCCTACCGAACCATTCCAGAGGATATCCGAGTTACATCTACCAAAGACTACGAGGCCTTTGAATCGAGAATGTCCATTATGGAGGAGATAATTAGCGCTTTAAGTAATCCTAACTTCAACATGATTGGGGTTTATGGTATGGGTGGCATCGGCAAGACCACGCTAGTGAAGGAAGTTGCTCGACAAGCCGAGAGACGAGAGCTCTTTGATTGGGTAGTTTTTGCCGAGGTATCTCAGAGACCGAACATAAAAACGATTCAAGGAGAAATCGCAGATAAATTAGGTCTAAAACTTGATGAAGAGAGTGAATCTGGAAGGGCAAATAGTCTATGTGATCGATTGAAGAAAGAGAAGAAGATCCTTGTAATTTTGGATGATATTTGGGCAAGGCTCGATTTGGATGAAGTAGGAATTCCTCTGGGAGATGATCACAGGACATGCAAGGTATTGTTGACAGCAAGAAGTGAAAACGTGCTAAGCAAGATGGATTCTCAACAAGATTTCCCAGTTGAAGTGTTAAACAAAATAGAAGCTTGGAGTCTGTTTAAGAAGAAAGCTGGTGATTATATTGAAGTTCCTGAATACAAGTCTCTGGCAACAGAGGTAGCAGAGAAATGTGCAGGTTTGCCCGTTGCCATTGTAACGGTAGCAAGCGCATTAAGGAGAAGGAAACCAATTGAATATTGGGAGGATTTTTTGGAGAAACTAAAGACACCTTCCTCAAAGAACTTCGAGAACATACATCCATCTGCATATAAAGCTATAAAGCTGAGTTACGATAAACTAGAAAATGAGGAACTTCAAAAAATCTTTTTGCTAATAGCATATACCTACATTACGTCCTTTGATGAGTTGTTAATGTATGGTATGGGTTTGGATTTATTTCAAGGCATCAATAGGATGGAACAAGCACGCCGTCGAGTACGTGCATTGGTGCTTGAATTAAAAGAATCCTGTATGTTGCTTGAACGTAAATGGGATGAAGACTTTTCAATACATGATGTTGTTCGAGATGTTGCTATATCAATAGCATCTGCAGAACATCATGTATTTACAGCCAGAAACGAGCTAGTCGATTCCCGGAAATGGCAAGATAAAGATTACACTTCAATCGTCTTACATGATGTCAAGACGATCAGCGAGCTTCTAGGAGTATTGGATTGTCCTCAAGTGAAACTTTTCTCTGTGCAGGCTAAGGATTCTTCTTTTAAAATTCCAAAAAATTGTTTTGCAGGAATGATAGAGCTCAAAGTTTTGCACTTCACTCAAATACGTTCATCATCACTGCCTTCATCACTTTGTCTACCAACAAACCTTCAAACACTCTATTTGGACGGGTACAAACTGAAAGACATGGCTACTATAGGAGACCTGAAGAAACTGGAAATTCTTTGCTTTCGAGGATGTCATATTAAGCAGTTGCCTGTAGAGGTTGGTCAATTGACTCAGTTAAAATCACTTGATTTGAGATATTGTGATCTAAAAGTTATTCCACCAAATGTCATATCAAGTTTATCTGATCTAGAGGAACTCTATGTCGGGGGTAGCTTTACTGAATGGGAGGTGGACGACCTCAGCAACACGGAGAGAAGAAACGCTAGCCTTGACGAATTGAATCATTTGCGCAACCTGACCTGTTTGGAGATACAAATCAAAGATGCCAATTCTCTACCAAGAGACTTGTTCTTCAAAAAGCTTGTAAAGTACAAAATATTAATAGGAGATTGGTGGTCTTGGGATGATGAATCTCCTGAGATTTCTAGAAAATTCAAACTCCAGCTCATCAATACCAACATCTGCTTGAACATGGGGCATATCATGCAATTGAAGGGAATTCAAGATCTATCTCTAGAGGGATTGCAGGACATGAAGAACGTTCTTTGTGGATTAGACAAAGCCGGTTTTAAACAACTGAAGCATCTTCAGATCCGAAATAATCCCAAGCTTATGTTTCTCATTGATTCGATGGAGCATCTAAATCTTGACGCTTTCCCACTCTTGGAGTCGTTACATCTCGGAGATCTAAACAACCTTGAGAAAATATGCCATGGTAAATTCCCAGCAGAGTCTTTCGGCAAATCAAAAATCATAAAGGTGGAAGGGTGTAATAAGTTGAAAACGATCTTTCCCTTGTTCATTGCTCGACGCCTTTCACAACTTCAAGAAATTGAAGTGAGCAACTGCCAGAATATGGAAGTCATTTTTGACACGGGAGGGGAAGAGGAACCATATAACAACAGCGAGGTGATCGATAGCATTGAACTCAGTCAATTGCTCTCACTTAAACTCAATTCTGTTCCGCAACTATCAAGCTTCTGCGGTATACTGAAGTCACGTCAGAGATGGGAGGAATCGACTTCTGCTACGCCCTCCAATGAAATCATTTCCGAAGATGATATCCATGTTCAAAATACACTTTTTTTTTTTTTGGTAAATAAGAATTTATATAAATGCTAAATCTAGCAGGTATTACAAAGCAAACTCAATAAAAGAAAAAGAAAGACAGTACAACTCATAGAGGTTAACTACCGTTACCACCCAGCTGCTAAGTGGTCAATCCCTTGGCCATTTACAGTACTTATACATTTAAGCCAAGTAACATCCTTAATCTTTTGGTAGACTTCGCTTGTAGAAGGAGTTTTCTGTTGGAAGACCTTCAGATTCCGTTCTCTCCAAATAAAGTAGATTGTAGCGCAGAACGATACTCTTCTGATCTTACTGAGGGTAGATTTGCCTTTAGATTTTCTGCAAAAGAAGGAGATTACTCGTTGCCATCTGTTCGGGCACTGATTGAGTTGGCACGCCCTTAGTACCTTGTGCCAAATTTCACTACAAAAGTTGCATTGGAAAAATAAGTGTGTGATTGTTTCCTTGTCATTACCACAAAGAGGGCAATCATCTGATGGAATAACCCCCCATTTTTTAAGTCTCTCTTTGGTAGATAATCTGTTTTTCAAAGCTAACCAAGCAATGAAGCTGTGACTAGGTATATGTTGTGTTCCCCATATCAGTTTACACCATCCCACCTTAGCCTCATTATTCTTAAGACATCTCCAAGTACTTGCAACAGAAAACTTTGCATTGGAACTAGCGGTGAATGAGATTCTATCTTCCCTTTCCGAAATTGAAACATTTTTGCGAAGATAGTCCCATACCTGAGAAGTGTACTCGTCCAACGGGTCAGGAAGGTTCCAATGACCATGCTGCCAAAGGTCATTAACCTTAGCATCCCGAGGAATATCCGCGTCGGAGATTTCCATGTGTGGAAATTTATTAACTACTGATTCTCCACCCAGCCATGGATCCCACCAAAATTGGAAGGACTTGCCGTTTCCCAATTCATAGGAGAACAACTGTTTTATCTGACTTCTCAACCCCAGAATCTTCCTCCAAGTCCAACTACCATCCATTGGCTTTGTGATACCCCAAAAGCTTAGCCTCCGCAGTTTGTTATCAGTTACCCATTTTGCCCACAATGAAGCTTTCACAGCAACCAGCTCCCAGATGTGTTTAGTGATTGCCGCTGAATTCCACAAGCTTATAGATTTAATGCCAAGGCCTCCTTCATTTTTACCTTTGCATACCTCATTCCAGCCCACTGAACCTTTCTTCCCCTGCTGGTTACTTCCATGCCATAAGAAATTACGACATTTGCTTTCAATTTCTTTGGTGACTGATTTAGGCAGGATGAACATAGAACTCCAGTATACATGCATGCTCATTATGACTGATTTTATTAATTGCACCCGCCCCGCATAACTCAGATATTTCACAGTCCAGCTGGAGATTCTAGCAGATATCCTATTAATAAGCTCCTGACAGTGGACTCTCTTTAGTGCCCCAGAGATTAAGGGGATCCCTAAGTATTTGATAGGCAACGCACCTTGCTGGAACTTAGTCACTTGAAGGATTGTCTCCTTGGTAGGTTGAGGCACATTCCCAAAGAAGATGAAGCTCTTGCCAGCGTTTAGGTGCAGCCCAGAGACCATTGAGAAATCATCAAGCACTTGCTTAAAGTGGCCTACTGACCTGACATCCCCACTAGAGAACAATAATAAGTCATCTGCGAACATCAAGTGGTTTAGTTTCAGCCTGTTGCACCCCTTGTGATATATAAACTGGTTCTGAGGAATACAACTTAAGCTCCTACTAAGATATTCCATGGCCACAACAAAAAGCAAAGGGGACATGGGATCCCCTTGCCTCAAACCTTTCTTCCCCGGAAAAAAGCCTTCTAATCTACCATTTACCATGACTGAGTACGTGCTTGTTCTGACACACTTCATGATGATGTAGATAAAGTGATAAGGGAAATTCAGCCCCATTAATACCTCTTCTAGGAAATCCCAGGATACCGAATCGTAGGCTTTGCGGAGATCAATTTTAAGAGCACACCTAGGGCTCCCGTTGTTGCGCTCATAACCCCTCATGAGCTCATGAGCTAGTAAAACATTATCTGATATCTGCCTGTTAGGAATAAATGCTGATTGACTAGAGCTAACCAGGTAGCTCACCACTCTTCTCAGTCTGCATGTTATTATTTTGGTGATGCATTTGTAGAGGACAGTACAACATGCGATTGGTCTATAGTCCCCCAAGCAATGAGGATTATGAACCTTAGGCACAAGGGTAATGGCCGTGGCATTTATGGGGTTGTAGAACTGACCTGAGGAGAAAAAATGTTGCACAGCTGCAGTAACCTCCTTTCCTGCAGTAACCTTCTCAAAATACACTTTCCAATGAGAAGGTCCGTTATAAATAACCCAATAATCTTATTCTCGATGATTTTTGTTTTCATTTCGACTATTGTGATCACTTTGCTGAAAAATTTATTTACAATAATAATAATAATATAGGTCCAGTACATTATCACAGAAAGAAAAGTGACCTGATGCTGAATTAACTAACATATAGATATTAAATAGATCAAGATTACATATTTCTAATTTTTAATCTTGGGGACTGAACTGACTCGCACTGTTGTTCTCTTCAATGATTGAACGTTTTCTTTCTAATCGTTCTAATAAAGAAGTCACATACAAAGCTATAGCTATGAGAAACAGTTTTTAATTACCTGCACAATGATATTGAATATTATTAGCTAACATATGCTGAATTACAGCAGGTCAACTTCTCAGCCAAATCTTCTTGATGGCATGATTGCTTTCAACTCCACTCACCAAATCCTTTGTTAAAGACTTAAAAGGTTGATCATAAAAACAATGCCGTAGTTTGTTTCCTTATCATCAACATGGAAGGATGTCATGTTATGAGTCTATAATTCCTGCATATGCCACTGTTTTTTTAGGGGGGGAAAAAAATCTTTGCTTAGGCAAAAGAGCTGGGGGAATACCTGATTGCCATTTCGAGTCATCTAAATTGTTTGTTAGACTTTCATCGCTAGACATAACCGTGAGATTTAGAGTACGTGTATATTCAGAAGTTTAAAAATGATAAGTAACATTTTTTCTTTCCAAGGAAATAAGTTAACAATTGACAAATGTGATCCTACTGCATGAAGTAAATATTTTGAATAGCAGATAGATTCAATTTTTTTTAATAGTCAAATCCCACTAACACTCACTATCTTTTTATTTTTTTTTAATTTGCTTTATTATGTGCCTTCAGAACAAAACTTAACAAGACCATTGAATTTTTTATTATTTAGAGTCACATTTTGGATTTCAGGCCTTTAAGTTTTCATCATTGAAGCAATTGGAGATAATAAGATGTCCTAAATTGATAAGCATGGACTTGCAATTTGTCAATGAAAAGGTACACAAAAGACTTTCATTTGTTCAATTTCAACTTTCCCAGCATATTTATTTTTGTCTTCTATTCTGTTAATTTCATTTGCATTTGAATGAAAAAAATTATTATTATTTACAATTAGAGTTAGTAAATATTATTACTAAGTAACGACATAAGCACTGCAGTTGCATTTCCTAGCTTAGAGGAAATCAATGTTTTCCATATGTACAAAAAAAAAAAAATTTAGGTTAGAGTTATTGATCTATTAGTTACTTGTAGTTATTAGTTATTGCACGTGCTTCCAACGCAGAAAAGATTTTTTTAACTAATAGATTATTTAACAGAATAATCATTACGTGCACGTGCCCTGAAATGAAATCATTAGGATTTGATAAAGAACTTAGTTATTTAAGCTTAACATAGAAATAGTTAGGATACTGATCTAATTAATTTGATAACTAATTTTTATATCAATATTAGCTAATTTTAGACCCATTTTCAATCTGACTTAAAATACAATAAAAATCACTTATTGGACCAATATCCAATCTAATTGGATTTGATGAACGAAACTAGCTTCTTTCCATATATGATAAGGCTAATTAAAATCGTATGCTTGCGTATTTGTTAAGAGTAATTCAAGTATATGCAATATGAAACCTATCATCTCTTTTCTTGTTAAACATTGTGATCAACTGGTATTGAATGAAAAATCTCGTACTACATCTGTCTAAGGTGTACTAATTGTCCATTTCAATTCAAATCAGGATTCTAATTGTAATATTTCGGGCTTTAGTGGTTGTCTATCATTTCATCCTTGGAATTTCTATTTTGTTAAATTTACTGAGTGAACTGTAAGAAGGAACATCAATTATTTTAATATTATTATTATTTTTTTGATTGGTCATCAGGTATTTCCCAATTTGGAAGAATTGAAAATAGATGGTAATGGTCTATCAACAGTGGTGCAGTTATCAGAAGACCTCCTTTGTAAGCTTAAACGTTTTGAGGTCGAGTTGGATGAGTTGTCTCTCATCTCATCACTTGATTTCTTGATCCATAGATTTCGCAATATGGAAGTACTCCAAATATATGGAACTTATCTTCAATCACCATGTGAAGATTACAAAAGTGCAATGTCGATATTGATAACCGAAGTACGCAAGTCTTCAAAGTTGAAGTACATTTTGCAACAAGAGTTCAACATGGATAATTGCGTTAATCTGGAAGTATGTTGGTGCCCCAGTTTGAATAATCTAGTGCCATCCTCCACATCTTTTCAAAATCTAACAACTTTGAAGGTATGGGGTTGCGATGGATTAGAAAACATAGTAACATCCTCAACAGCAAAGAGTTTGGTGCGGCTAAAATATATGTCAATAGTTATGTGCAGTATGGTAACAAAAATAGTGGCAAATGATGAGGGAGGAGCCACAAAAGATGAAATTGTTTTTAATGAATTGAAGAAGTTGATGATTTCTGGTTTAGACAATCTCACAAGTTTCTACTCTGGCAATTACACCTTAAAATTTCCATCTTTGGAATTAGTGATTGTGAGTGGCGTCCCCAAGATGAAAATTTTCTGCAAAGGAGGCTTAAGCACACCCAAATTGCAAATAGTAAAGAAACACCAGGCCAACAATGAAGGGTGGTGGAACGGTGACCTCAATTCAACCATTCAACTCATGTATGAAGGAATGGTACGCACTCATTTACTTAGTAGCTTGGAGAATGAGATGCTGACTTCTAACAAAAATATAACTAATTCAATTCAAGATATGTGAAATACATAATATATATACTTGATTAACAATTTTGACATAAAATAGATCAAAGATTATACGTATATTTAAGCTCCAATTTGGTGATTGAATTGACTTGCATTGTACTCCTCTGTAAATGGTTGAGTTCTCCTTAGATGCAATAGTTGGGTCAACTTGCAATGATGTCACGAGTGCATAATTAATATATGCTTCTGCTTTTTATTTATATCAAGAACTTAATTTGACAGCACGTTATGGTTCCGAACTCGGAGGACTTGCTATTGGACAACATAAAAGTTGAAAGGATTTGGCCAAACCAAGCTGCAGCGGAGTCCTACGGCATTCAGAACTTAAAATGGTTGGTCATAAGAGGCGGTCGTAATTTAAGATGTATATTTACATCTTCTATGATTAAGAGCCTTGTTCGACTCAAGCATCTTGAAATATGTAAGTGCCCTCTCTTAGAAGATATAGTCATCGATGACCACCAAGCATTAAGAGAAGAAGAAAGGAAAGATGCAGTTTCCTTCCCATCCTTGAAGCAATTGAAGATAACCAAATGTCCTAAATTCAACTCCACATTTGTCAATGAGAAGGTACATGAGATGCTTTCATTTGTTCAGTTTCAACTTTCCGAACTTCTTTTCATTTAAACTTAGATTTAAGAATATCCTAATTATTTAGTATTAGAATTGGTAAATATATCATTTAATTATGACATGATGAGTGCTGCAGGTTGCATTTTTCTAGTTTTGAGGAAATGGTAATTTTTCATATAGATAATTTGAAAATGATATGGCACCGACAACTTGGATCTATTTTGTGAACTAACATCAATGGAATTTAAACACTAAGATAGATATTGCTACGAGCTCTATTTTTCTTGGAGTATGCATAGAAATTCTCAATCTTACAGATAGCTATCTATTAATTATTGTAGTTCACTGGAAAGGTGCGTATGCTGGGAAGAATTTTTCTACTCTAGTAGTAGAAATTAGTTTGAGCTCAACTTAGAAATCATGGGATACTAACCTCGGTATAATTGATTTTATTAAAGAATTATTGATCAATCATTAGCTAATTTTATAAGGCAATTATATTCGATCTAATTTAAACTCATAGAATTACATTTTTGTTAGAGAAATTCAAGTAATTTACTACATCAAACTTATCATCCTCGTGCTATATTTCTCTTAGGTGTATTTAATTTTTTGTTGTATTCAAATGAGGATTTTATGGGTGCTAGTCCATTGGTCTGAAACTCATATTTTCAAAAAGGTCAGAATTTTAATTTAATATATTTAATTCTTACATATTAATATTCTGAGAAGATATTTGTGGAAAACAATAATAGTTAAAAAGAAAGAGGAGCGAGGTTATAAACATTGATTCATACATTTTGTTATTCTGAGTGTTCTAAATAATCTAAACATCTTTTATATTTTCAAAATTAATCTCGAATGGAATGAACTTCAACTCCATGCTTTTTTTTTTCCTGCGTCTTTCTTCTGATTGGTTTCTCAGGTATTCCCCAATTTGGAAAGCTTGAAAATAGATGGTAATGGCGTGCAGCAAATTGCAGAAGACTTCCTTCGCAAGCTAAAAGGTCTCTGTGTCGAATTTGATGAGTCAAATGTTACTTCATCGCTTGATTTTCTAATCCCCAGATTTCGCTACAAGAAAATACTCAAAATCTCTGGAGGTTGTTCTCAATGGTCAGGTGAAGAGTATGGAAGTGAGATGGTGATGATGATAACCTATATAGACAGGTCTTCTGAGCTGAAGCACATTTTGCAACAAGAGTCCAACATGGATAACTGGGTTGGTGTGGAAATACGTTTGTGTAACCATTTGATCAATCTAGTGCCATCCTCGACATCGTTTCAAAATCTAACAACTTTAACAGTAACGTATTGCGGAAGATTGACAAACATAGTAACATCTTCAACAGCAAAGAGTTTAGTGCAACTAAGAATAATGCATATATGGCTATGTAAGATGATAACAGAAATAGTGGCAAATGATAAGGGAGATGCAGCAATAGATGAAATTGTTTTCAGCCAATTGAAAGAGTTAGAGATTGTTGGTTTAGACAATCTCACGGGATTCTATAATGGAAATTGCACCTTGAAATTCCCATCTTTGGAATTAGTAACTGTGGATAACTGCCCCATGATGGATATTTTCTATAGAGGAGAATTAAGCACTCCCAAATTACATAAATGTAAGAAACCCTACTCTCGAGGCAAAGGGTGGTGGAAGGGCGACCTTAATTCAACCATTAAAGTCATGTATGAAGGAATGGTATGCACCTCCTTTACTTAATAGCTTTGCGAATGAGATGTTGACTTCGACCAAAAATAATTTATTCAAAATAAAAGAGATGAAATACAATATATATATATATATATATATATATAATAAATAGCTATTCATTGAATCACTTTTAAAACCTTCCTCTCTTTATGTGGCATAAGAATGGATAAATTTCTATTTTGATTCTTGTACTACATCAATATATTTTTGATAGGAAGAGGATGAAGAAGACCCTGAGGATGAGGAAGAGATAGAGGACGATGAACAAGAGGTTGAAGATGAACAGGAGTAAGAGGATGATTGAACAAGAGTTTGATGTTCTACGATGACTGAGGTGAACGATGCAGAAGATCTAGAAGACATTTATAAGGTATATTTGTGAAGTTTGATGCTTTTTTTTTTTATTAATGATGTAGATAAGGTAGTCTACTTAACTCTGAAAAAAAGAAGTATTTCTGTCAATTTAATTAGTTTATTTGTTAACCAATCCACCGTCATCCTCAAAATATTTTTTTAAATCTAGCTATACTTTCGAAATATGGGTGATTCAAATTATTGATAAAAAGATAAGGGCAATTTAGCAAATACTGAAATTGCTTTCAGAAAGTAAAGTAGTCATCTCTTTTCTTAAGCAATAGTTTTTCTTATTATAGAAGCTAGTTTGAGCTTTGAACCATTAATATGTCATGCTCTCTTTTTGCTTCAGGCCAACTTTCTATGCAATATTTGGAAAAGGCCATTTTTTGTGTAATTACAAGACATTGCAGCCTGTGTTCTTTCAGTCAAAATAAGATGGTGAGAGGACCTGCTCCTTGACTATTGCAAAATCTATATATCAAAGTGTTACAACATTCGATGTTTCTTTCACTTGATTATTTGGGTTAAATAGTGGGAAGGGTCCGTGATTCTTCTTGTTACAATAAGCTAGATTTATTACTTTCGTTTCATATGGTATCTCAAAACTGCCATATTCAGTTTGTGGACAATTTAAGTTACTAAGTTAAAGATGTGTGATTCATGCTTGTCTGTGTTCGTATTGTATTAAGTGTAATGGATTATTTTGGGTGTATTTCAATATTATAACTTAGGATGTGTGATTCATGTTTTTCTGTGTTTATATTGTATTAAGTGTAATGGATTGTTTTAGGTGTATAAACTAATGAAACTGGCTCATTGACAGTTTGATCAAATTTAAACCAATTAAAGATGGGTTCTGTAACAACTGATATTAAATTGAATTTTAATAATTTAATTAAATGTATAATATTGAGATTTTATATTAATGAATTAAATATCATAAATCAAAATTAACTTGTAATATCCTGATTAGAATTCCATATTAATGAATTGAAATATTGAATATCATAAATTAAAACTTAATCTTCCACTTGTATTAATTATATATGCAACACTCAAATTAGAATTTATATTAATAAATTAAATGCCATAAACTAAAATTCAATTTTATAGATTAATTGCATAATTCACAAAAACTATTTTAATAAAATCTCTTTTAAAACACAAACATTCTCATATTTTAAAATCGGTAGACGGCTGACTCCATCTACCAATTTGTCAGCTGTCGACTACCACTAGCTCCCATATACTGGTGCTGACAGTGTCCGACTTGCGTTGGTTTTGTGATTGTTTTGGTTGGCTTAGGTTTGGTATTTAAGTGTAATAATGTGTTTAGGTTTGGGGTATTTTTGTAATTCCCCTCCTGTGCGAGGGTGTTGTGGCTCTTGTGTCGTGACTCTTGTGTTTCCCTCTTAAGTGAGGTTGAAAATCCCTCTTACGTGAGGGTACGAGTTTCTGTCTGTAAATTTAAGTAAAAGAATCCATCTATGGATGGTCCGGAGGAATGGGGTTAGTGTCTCTCTATACAAAAAAAATTTTAGGTCTGAGCGCTCGTTAGTATGTTTACATATGTATTGTCGAAATAGCAATAGTCCAATGTATTGTTTCGATAATTTCTCTGCTTTCATAACAATAGTCCTATGTATTGTCTTGGTAATTTCTCTGCTTTCATAGCAATAGTCCTATAATATCTTGATCTATTCAATAATATTAAAAGCTTAAATAAAAAAAAACTTGTAATTAAGTAAATATATAACACTTCTTATTATAATATTATCAATATGTCACACTTCTAAATTGACAAATTTTAAGGAACAATTCATAATTATAAGCAAAATCTACTTTAACCATTCAATGCATTTTCAAACCAAGCAATCATAAGCAAGCATCCCATGTACTACTATCCACGTATTGACGCCAACCCAAAAAGTGCTTAATAAATTTTTTTTCATTTTAAGGTTCAAGCCCAATTGAGTGTTATGTCTTATTTAAGAATTTGTGTATAACAGAAATTTGTGTTATATTAGGATTTTATTCTTTATTAAGCTAAGTTTTGTACAGGATTTTATAGCCTATAAATAGACTTAATTTCTCATTATTTGTATCAACTATTCAATACTCATTATACATAAGTTTTTTGGCTTTTATTTTTTTCTCTCATCCTTTCAAACCAGAACCCCACGTCCTTACTTGTTGAGAAACTCCGATGTCCTATTGTTAAAGCTTCACTTGTCCTTATCCGAGAAGAACCCAACTTCTACGATACGCTTGCTGTACTATAGTTCAGGTTTAGCAATAACTTTGCTTGCCTATAACTCAAGTGTAAACCTCGCTTGCTGACAGCTAAGTTCAGCCTTACTTTACTTGGTAATTCCTTTAGTCTTGGTTTCTCTCAAATCCAAGGTGAGCATCCATCTTGCCGGACACTAAGCATACACGAACCCTAGATCCCTTAAAATTTATATTGTGAACATCTCTTTTGGCATGGCGGTTGGGATATTTTTTTCTATGCTGGTAACAACTAGTCAAATGATAAAAATAAAACTAAAACAAACGTTGCTAAAAGACTCGTGATCTTTCATCATGGCATGAGAAGCTTTATAAAGTGCTTTGGGTGAATAAAGTCAACCCAAAGATAGCAACTAGGACATCGCCTTATCAGTTGGTTTATGGCTATGAGGTTATGATTTCAATAGAATTAACTAGAAATTTAATAAGAAGGCTATTTCAAGAAGCATTAAGCTCTCAACAATACCAAAATGCTATGATAAATAAGGTCGATTAGTTAGAGGAACACCGCTTTAAAGCCATAATAGAAAACTAGGGTGGAAAATGCATACAACAAAAAGGCCAGATTCAAGTTTTTCAGCCATGGCAACTTAGTATAGAAAGTAGTCCTCCAAATTGGGTCCAAAGAGAATGATTTGAGGAAGTTCAATTCTAATTGGGAATAACCATTCAAAATTGTCAAAATCCTTAATAAAGGAGCATATTTGTTAAGCGATTTAAATGGGAAGGTCCATCTTAGGGCGATTAATAGCAAATACCTTATGTCTTATTGATCAATGGTGTTGGAACATATTGATAGTGCATTTTTTAAGAACTTTCATAAGTCTTAATCGACCCAGTCAGATCATGTTGGATAGGACGATAAAAAGGTTTGGTTAAAATTCTTGAAATTGATTATGTAAATATTCAAATATTTCATAAATAACTGATCGATTTTGATCAGCTAAAGTTAAACTCGATACAATTATCCTTGGGTAACGTTATGATTTAAGAGAACCAATAAAGATTAGACAATTTGACTAAACCGATTTTATAAATTTATTAGCCTCAAATAAAATAAAATTGAAGACAAATAATGTTGTTTGGGGTGAACAATATAAAAGAAAAAGTAATGTGCAAAATATATACATTTTACTGATTTTTGAAATAATTACAATAGAGGGGGGCACCTCTGACTGATTTACATTCTATCTATTAAATTTAAGAACTTGACCACTTAGAATCAACAGTTTTACATTAGCTGCAGCCTTGGGTACAATCTCATTTTTGGCTTTGAGGCTTTTCTTTAATTTAGCCTTTCTAAGGCGAATTTTCAAGATTTTTTACCCTAAAGCCTAACAATTTTCCATGCATTCTGCCTCAGCTTCCCTTATCTCAAATAGCTCTTCCTCCATGGCCTTGATCCTCTCATTTGTTGCCTTGCTTTAATTGTCAATTCCTTGACTTCAGACATTAGTTATACCTCTAGCAATTGACAACAGCCTTTTCCTCAACTTCTTTTTCAGCCTTAGTAGTGATATTAATAGCTAACTGCTTCTTTTTTGCCAAAGAAATAAAAACAGCAGCAAACTTGTCTAGTTAAGTGGCCAACTAATTTTTTTAGTGGCAATTTTCAATGGTCCAAAAACAATGCACTATTAACTTGCTAATTGGAATACATGGCTAGCCAAGACATTGTCAAATTGAAGAAAACTATTTTCAACATTCATGATTTGTTGCCATTGTAATTGGTCGATCAAGATTACCCCCCAAATGAACTAATTATTTATTTAATTAGTCAATATCCCATTAAGGTCATATAATGGCCTTTAATATTAGGTATGTCTCTCATTAATAAATTAATAATTCATTTATTTATCAAATAAATAATAAAATAATAAATTGGTTATATTATGCCACTTGTCACTATATCATTGGTCAATAATATTTGTTAATTAATTAAGTGATAAACTTAACACTTAAGTTTGGACAAGTGTACATTCTGAGAGATTCTGAAATAATTTTTTGATTTGCTTGAATTTTAGGAGTGAACTATTCAATCAAACATGCTGCCCTAATATATAATAAGTACACTTTATATTGTGAGACTCTCTAGGTTTGTGAACAATGCTCTACACACTTGTTACGAATATTACAAAGTGGCATATTAGACTATACAAGTTGAGTTATAACATATTTGCATAATTCCTCCATCATTTATATCTAAGTAGAGTAGAAATATAAATCAACACCATCACATCTCTATATGCACGATTGTAAACTTATCTCCTGATTCGTATTTTGATAAATAACATTCACAAACACTTTTGTAATATTATTTATCTCTAGGGTAAAACTCTTTTCTCTGGTATTACTACCTATGGCCCTAAGACTTTCTGAAATAGAATCTTGGAGCATCAGGATATATTACTCACTCAAATGAGTTGATAGATCTTATATCTATGCATGCCGAACTTTATGAGCATCAGATCATACCCAGCAACACCCAACGGTCAGACTATGAAATGTTTCTGACATGTATGAAACTAAAGTATGGTGGATCACCATATGCCCATTATGACGCTCAGGTCAAAGGATCGTGAATACTACTCAACTCAAAAGACCCTTCATTGACAGCTTTATATGATGTCTGTTAGAGGTCTTCGTAAGTCTGTTCAATATCCAGTCCTTACTAAATACTTGTATCTTTATACAAGCTTCTACTAAACTTATGGTCTGCTAAGACTAACCATCTAGACCATCAAAATATAGATATACACTAATCTGTATTTAATAAGGTCTTTACCATAACGTGTCTATAAAGCTCTCATAGCTCTCTGGTAACAAACTTAACAAGATAATAACCTTATCTGCATCCTCCGTCATGATCCCCAATGTCTCAAGATTTATGATTACTTTCTTAAACTCGTCAATGTGGTCTCTCATTGATGATCCTCAGACATCGACAGCTGATGCAACCTCTATTTTACAAGAAGTGTATTTACCTAAGACTTTCTTATATATAAAGTGTCAAGTTTCTTCCACAGGCCTAAAGATATTTCTTTGCCATCCATCTTCCTTAATACTTCATCATTCAATGTTAGGATAATGATGCTGTAAGCCTTTTTCTAAATAGTTTTTCAATCCATCTCCCTTAATCTCAAGGTTTTCTTCTCTTTATTAGTCAATGAACGGGCTTCCTCCAAAGTCAAGTATAACCCTTTCTTGACTAGTAAAGCCATAATCTTTTTTTTCTCCACAGATTGAAGCCATTCTTCCTATTGAATTTCTTAATATCTTGCTTGATTGTGGCTCTGATTTAAATACTACCTGAGGTGTATTATCGAACATACGCTTTGATACATGGTTTTTTTAAGGAAATGCCAATCTCCTTAAGTATTATAAATAAAGAACTCTAATAGAGATCAACCTGAACCCTTAATACCCTTGCGTAGTGGAAATATAAGATTACCAAACAAATATAACAAGAATTTAAAGCAAATAATAATAATAATACAACATAATCAATATATATAGCTCGACAATTGTATATATTCACAATAGATCAAAGAATTCTAGCCTCTCTTATTAACTCTTTTAAAGAACTTTACAAGGAAAACAAATAGAAGAACTCTCAAAGAATTTATAGTTTGGTGTCTCTTTGGTCCCACCAGAATAATTTTCACCCTAGCACACACAGTATTTAGTATATACCTATTTCTTCGCCTCTCTTAGAGTCTCTTTTGTAATGCTTGATCATCAGTAACGGGTTTACAAAGGTTTAAATGTAGTTAAATCATCTTTAGAAATTTTAAACCTAGTTAGAATAAGAGTCTATGTGCTTTAGAATTCAAAATCCCTTTAAAAAAGTCAAAACCGAGCCAAAATATGACTTTTCTATTTCTGGGCGTTGGGCACCACGGCGCCAACTGCAATTTTCTCCAGCGTCATGTCGTTGGCTATCTAGTACTGCGATGCTGGCTACCTAGAACTATGGCGCTGGTTGTCTAGCACCGTGGCACTGGACATTTTATTTTTGGCATCATAGTGCTGCTGTCCTAGCGATGTTGTCTTGGCGTCGTAGCCTGAATAATAATTCTTCCGTTTTCCTGCATTTTTGCACACTTACATCTCGTCTTGCTTCTTTCTCTTGTGTTTCATGCGTCATTGACTTTAAAGTAACTCTCTCCTTGATATTCTTCTTAATTATTACCTATATAAGATTATTGCATCACCATTCTAGCAAATAATATAGCCAACTTTTGAAACTGTTGAAGACTTCGCTAAAATCTCCTTGATCATATTAAACGCATTTGATTCTACCTTAAGTTTTGAAATTCCCAAGTGTTTAGCAGCTACTATACTTTTTAAAACTACTAAAGCCTTTGCAACAAACATCGAATGCTTTGCTTTAATTCTTTCAGTTCTGGCAAACATAACACTACCATTATCTTTTAGTAGGATAAAGTCAAGATATGTTCTCTTATAACTAGAATCAAAGGCTACATTTGAATTTAACTTAACAACAATACTAATCAAATGAAGCCAATGACCGACCTTGTGCACTTTGTCCCTAGGTCGAAAGTCTTGAGTTTTCCAATAATCAGACAGATAAGTATTCAACTATTCAAAAACACACTTTGAATCAAGAACTTTCATTCTATGAATCTTTTGATTCCGAATGAACCAATGTTGCTATAGAATAATACAAAGGATCTCTAACTTAGACTAACTTAACATACTTTTATAAGAAGCTAAGAAATCATGGGCAGATGTATAGTGACTCGCCTTAATTAAATCCATAAAGCCACAATACTTCTTGGTTAATTTTTATGCAACAAACAACCATAATGCATGGATGTGACTTTTGCCTCCTTACCACAAATCGAACACGACATATTTACAAGAACATGGTGTCTTTGTAAGTTCACATTTTTCAACTAATCCTAAGTTGACTTCCAAAGAAAACATTTAACTTTGAGAGGCACAAACAACTTCTATAAGCAATTCCATCACCTTTTATTGAATATTACCACAATTGACTTTTTCCCCCTAACAGGCCACCCTGGTCATCGAAATCAGAACGTGAGCACCGCGGCATCTAGATAGGCGTGCATCAGTATCGTAACGCTGGACTCGGAAATTTGTTTTCCATTTTGAGACTTCCTTATTTCATCTCCCACTTACTTCAGAACTCCCTAATACGACTCTCACACATTTATGATAAACCTAGGACGTCCTAAAGCCTATATAAAGGCTCTCTACTGGCTTGTAAACACATCTTTATGATAACCCAAGAGATTTAAGTGATTAAGTAAAGAAATATTTGTAGTTCTTTGTGAGAGAAAATTCCTAGAGTGCATGAAAGAATTTTCTTTGTGACCTTTCTTGTAAAAGACGTGCTTTGTGAATGCCTTGTGATTCAAAAATAAGAATGAGTGATCCTGATCCGCCGTGGACATAGGCAAGTTGTCAAATAACGTAACTTTCTATGTATTCTTCCTCTACCCTTTCTATCTTTATTCCTTTAATTTCTTGTTCTGCACTTTATTTGCTTAAGTGATTTGCTTATTAGTGTGCTTTCACTTTAACAAACTAGTATCAAAACTTAGTTCTAATCAGACATGGCCACACCCAAATATGAGGTAGAGAAATTCAACGATATGAATGATTTCAATATGTGGAAGATGAAGGTATAGGTGTTGTTGGTGAGCCAAAGGCTAGGCTCAGCATTAGAAGAGATTGCAGCTCCATCTAGTCATGAAGAGAAAACTATAGAGTCATCTAAAGCTGAAGCAGAAAGAATGGACATTCAAGAAAGAGCTCATAGCATAATTGTTTTATCATTGAGCGATGAAGTACTAAGGGAAGTAGCAGGTGAGATGACAACAATAGGTCTTTGAAAGAAGCTTGACTCTCTTTATAAGCGAAAATCGTTTGCCCATAGATTGTATATTAAGAAGAAATTGTATCAGCTATCCATGTCAGAAGGGAGACCTATGATAGACCATATAGATGCCTTCAATAAGATCATCCTTGATCTTGAGTCTATGAACATCAAGATAAAAGATGAAAATAGAGCAATAATCTTATTGAGTTCACTTCCAAGAGTTATGAGAGCTTTGTTGATACGCTACTCTACGGTAGAGAGAGTTTAACGATAAGCGATGTGAAATTATCATTAAACTCAAAGTTATTAGAGAAGTAGATTGAAGGCAATGCAAAAATTTTATCTGAAAGAGAAAGGCGCTCGTATAGAGATAAAAGAAAAAATAGCTCAAGATCGAAGTCTAGAACTCTTAGGAAGTGCTATTGTTGCAAGAAAAAAGGGGCACTTCATAAATAATTGTCCTGAGAAGAGAGCATAAGACAAAAAGAAAGTAGATGTTGTGCTTGCCTGTGATGATAGCTATGACAGCGTAGAGATACTCATCATTACTAACGGTAAGCATACTGAACAATGGGTTCTTGATTCTGGTTGTACTTTTCATATGTATCCGCACAAGTCTTGATTTATAAATTTTTAACTCATTACTGGTGGTAAGGTATTAATAGGTAATGATGTTGCATGTCAAATTATGAGAATTGGTAGTGCTAAACAAAAGGCTGCATGATGGGCAAGTGAGAGAATTAACAAATGTTAAGTATATTCTTAATCTGAAGATGAACTTGATCTCACTAAAGACTTTAGACTAGAATGGGTGTTTCATTATGATCGACAAAGGGATTTTAAAAGTGTTGAAGTGTTCTATGGTGGTGATGAGAAGAGAAAAGCGCAAAGGTGTTTATGTACCTAAGGGTAAAGTCGTGAGTGGTTGTGTATTATTCTCTGTAGATGATGAAAGTGTACAAACTAAGTTATGGCATCTTAGATTAGTACACATAGACGAGAAAAACCTAAAGGAGTTATTTAGTCAAAAGACATTTGGTGAGGATAAGTTCCAGCCCCTGAAGTTTTGTGAGCACTGTGTGCTTAAGAAAGCACATAGGGTGAGGTTTAGTACCAGCAAACATAAGACTAAAAAGACTCTTGACTACATAAACTCGGATCTTTGGGGACCAGCTCAGACAACTACTCGTAGTGGTGCTAAGTATTTTCTCAGTTTAATTGATGACTATTTAATGAAGCCGTTGGTCTATGTGTTAAAGAGTAAAGATCAATCATTTGAAGTGTTCAAAACTTGGAAGGCTCTTGTTGAGAATCAGGCTGAAAAAAGGGTGAAGACGTTGAGAACTAACAACGGTCTTGAATTTTGCAATAGAGAGTTTGATAGGTTTTGTGCCAAGCATGGATTACAAGGCATAGAATGATAAGATCAACACCACAACAGAGTGGTGTAGCTGAGAGGATGGATAAGACCCTACTTAAGAGGGTTAGATGCATGCTTACCAATGCAAAGATGTCAAAGGTAATTTGTGAAAAAGCTATAGTGACTGCAGTTTATTTGATTAATAGAAGTCTCTTCTTAACAATTGATTTCAAGATACCAGAAGAAAAATACTCTGATAATCTTTCTGAGTATGACCACCTCAGAATATTTAGTTATCATGCATTTGTACATGTTAAGGAGGGGAAGTTAGAACCTAGAGATATAAAGTGTGGTATAAAGATTTGACTCCACCAAGGAGTATTATAAGTCGTAATGTGACATTCCATAAGATGACAATGCTGAAAACCTCCCAAGAAGATGAGAAAAAAGAATCTGTGCCCAAGGAAGACTCAGCACCTAAGTCAATAGAAGTTGAAGTAAAGCCTGATAGCAGATCTGATATGCCTCAAATCAGCACTTCAAACAGAAAATCCTTGAAGATAAGCCAAGGACACCGGAGAGTTCCTCCAAGTCCACCCAAACAAAGACTAGGACTCCTAAGATAGAACTTGAAAAGTACCAGCTAGGTAGAGATAGGCTAAGGAGAACAATTAACCCACCAGTCAGATATGCACAAGCAAATCTAGTTGCTCATACTTTTAATTCTGCTTACACTCTTGAGTATGATGAGTCTAGGACATATGGTGAGACTATAAAGAGTAAAAACAAGAAAGAATAGCAATAGGCCATGAAAGAAGATATTAGTTCTCTTAGGAAGAACAATACCTAAAAGTTGGTGGAGAGACATCAAAAGAAGTTAGTTGGATACAAATTGGTGTATAAAGTGAAGGAGTGGATACCGGGAATAGAGCTTACAAGATTCAATGCTAGGTTAGTTGTAAAAGGTTTTATACAGAGAGAGAGAGAGTTGACTTTTATGAGATATTCTCTCTAGTCATCAAGCCCACATCTATTAAGATTTTATTAGCCATGTGTGCAAACTTTGATTTACATCCAGAGTAGATGGATGTAAAGACAACTTTCTATATGGAGAGCACACATCTATTAAGATTTTATTAGCCATGTGTACAAACTTTGATTTACATCCAGAGTAGATGGATGTAAAGACAACTTTCTATATGGAGAGCTTGAAAAAATGATATACATGGCACAACTACAAAGATTCGAGGATCTCGGAAAAGAGAATCATGCTTATTTTTAAAAGAAGTTGTTATATGGGTTAAAGTAATTACTTAGACAATGGTAAAGGATTTGATGAATTTATGATGGCATGTGGCTTTAGTAGGAGCAAGTATGATAAATACGTGTACTTCAAGAACATAAGTTATAGGATGATGTATTTGCTTCTATAAGTCGATGATATATTTATCGCATATAAGAACATGAAGAAATACAGACTCAAGAAGTAGTTAAGTGGTGAGTTTGAGATGAAGAATTTAATAGCAACAAAGAGAATATTGGGTATAGATATTATAAGGGAAAGAAGAGATGTTATCTTCTTATCCCAACAGCAATATATACTTAAAATTCTAGAGAAGTTTAGTATGTCCAACACAAAGGCTGTCTTTACTCCTTTGGCCATGCATTTCAAACTTTCAGCAGCACAGTCGTCGACATTCGAAGAGAAAAAACTGTAGATGAGTAAAGTACCGTATACAAGTGCTATGGGAAGCATCATGTATGCAATGGTTTACACAAAACTAGATATAGCATAGGCTATAAGTATGGTGAGTATCACATGGCAGGCTACGATTCACAGTGTTTGGGTGTAATGTATGTTGGAGATCAGTTCTATATATGGTTGCACTATCTACCGCAGAGGCAGAGTACATAACTGTTGGTGAAGCTATTAAGGAGGGCGTGTGGTTGAAAGGCATATACGCAGAGATATTGGCTAGTGAAGATGTGAACACCGGTGTATATTATGATAGCCAAAGTGTCATATACCTAAGAAAGCATCAAGTGTTCCACGAGAGGTCGAAACACATTGATGTAAGGCTCCATTACATTAGAGAGATTATCCAAAGTGGTGAAGCTAGTTTAACAAAGATAGTGTCATCTAAAAACCTTACTGATATGTTGACTAAGCCACTATCCTTGGTTAAGTTCATCCTATGCAAGGACTTAACTGGTGTCACTACTTTGTAAAGGTGACCAAAGATGCGAACATGAGAGATCAAGTTTCTTTGTGGATGACTTTGAATCAATGAGGGAATTTGTGAGAATATTGATTGAAAATCATCGGGGATATGATTTGGAGATTAATCCAAGTGCATAGGGTGTGCAAGGATCAAAGATGTGATAGGCGTCAGCACCACGGCGACTATGAGTGGGCGTCATGGTGCCCAAGCAAAAATATAAGCGCCACGGTGCCAGGTGATCAACACCGCTGCACCCAAGCAGGCCAGCACTAGTGCCGCAGGAATGGGCGCTGGGCACGAGAATTTATTTCCCATTTTGAGACTTTCTTATTTCGTCTCTCACTTGCTTCAGGATTCCCTAGTATGACTCCCACACATTTATGGTAAACTCAGGACATCTTAAAACCTATATAAAGGCTCTCTATTGGTTTGTAAACATATCTTTATGATTACCCAAGAGATCTAAGTAATCAAGTAAAAATATCTTTGTGGTTCTTTGTAAGAGAAAATTTCTCGAGTGCAAGAGAGAGCTTTCATTGTGATATTACTTGTAAAAGGCGTGCTTTGTGAGTGCCTTATAATTCAATAACAAGAGTGAGTACTCTTGATCCGTCAAGAACATAGGCAAGTTATCAAACCACGTAATATTTTGTATATTCTTCTTCTATCCTTTCTCTCTTTAACTATAGTTATAAGGCTTACTAAAAATGTCTTTTGAACATTAACGCATTAGCATATATGCTTTTTGAAATGTTACTCTTAATGAGTTTCTATAGTCTCATATTACAATATTAATATTAAAATATTAAATTAAATGAATATTAAATTGTTAAATAAAGAGAAAAAAAGTTCTGGCACCTAACAATGCCAGAACTTGCTTCTTAACAAAAATTTCATTGGGATAATTTTAGACTTTTGGGAGATGAATCCAATGAAAGAAAAGACAATCAAAACAAAACTTAAGTTGAGAAAATAGATAACTTGATATTTTTCATAAATCTTTAAGTAAAGATCGACACTTCATAAGAGCAAGGATGATGTCAAACCATAAGACTTAGATTTTCTCATATCCCTTTGTCTTCCTCCACCCTAGTAAGTAATTTTTGTACATAATTAAAGTTTCATCTACACAATGACAATTTAAATCAACGTATAACCACCGTAAATATGCAAGCAGATAATTGTATATTGATCGAAAGTAAGAACATATACAATCATATTGATTGAAAGAAAGAAACTGAATAAAAAACATATGCAATCATATTGATTGAAAGAAAGAAATTGAATGAAAATGTATTGAGGAAGAAATATGATGAGAAAGAAAACTACTGCATATTATATAAAAGAAACTGGGAAGATAATAAAAATTACTTCATGTCTAATATTACTAAAAGCAAATAATTATCGTCTAAAGTTTCTAATTTATAAGAATCTCTAGAAATTACTTTGACACCTTTGAATCATTGAAGGAATTTTGAAAATGATCTTGTGCTTGCGTTCAATTGGTTCCTGAAATCGTTTTTTGAGATAGGATAGTCCCCCTATAAATAAAAAAAAATACTCTGACGCTCAAGTTAGTAACAATATGAGAAGATCGTGTTGTGTATGGTGAGTGTTTGTCAAGCAAAAAGACTTTGTGAGTGTGCTCTTAGAGATTGATCAAAAATCTCAAAAGTACTTTTAGGTTCTTGCTTATACAGTGCTTTCTCATTGTGTTTTTTTTCCAAATGAATCTAATTGAATTATACATTTCTTTTTATAATGTAATATGATAGAATTCAAATAATATGAACTAGCTCATGGTAAGATGAACTTCAATTCGTTTCAGAATTGAAGTTGCTTAATCCGTTCTAGAAGGAGTTATCTTCCCCAAAGAGAAGTTTTATTTTAACTCCTTATTGTAGTTAGGTTTAATCTTTAAGATAGAATGCAGTCTCGTTTATGCCTAAATACGTGATAGATGAATCATGTGTTTCAATCTAGTCAAATAACAACGAGATAAATAATTAAGAAAGATAAATCAACAAAGAAAGAGATGTTTAAACCTAACTCAAATTTCTTATTCATTTCTTGCTGGGAAAATACGAGGGAACTTGAGTTTGAATGGAACTCTTCTATGTACTTGAATTTGGGCTCACTTCAGTCATAGGGGTATTTCAATAATTTGAATTAACAAGCTTGTTCTTTGGGTCTGATAGCATTTTGGGCTTGTCAGTTCTCTATGTCAGTCTTTTGTTAGTTTCGAGATTGAGCTTCATAATGGGTTCAGCCTTTTATGAGTGAGGCTTTGATTGGGCTGTTTCACCAAGTTAGGATTTATTAGGTATAAGCCTAACAGATGCCCTCATTTAAGTAAATGAGTGCAATGTTTTTTTAAAGGGAAAAAAACTTTGAATGCACTACTTCAATTGGACAATTTTAGACCAATTAATGAACCACATCCCTTGATTTTGAAACTCCAGCCTGTCATATCAGTAACAATGTTTTGCAAAGGCCTTTTGGATTTAGGAATCCCTTCTCTTAGAAAGACACATTGCTTATTTTTAGGAAAGTATAAATAGAAGTGCTCTTTACCCAAATTTTCCCATATAATACCTCTTTCAATATCAAAAACCAAAACCCTAATTTTCTCTTCTTTATTCTTTGATTTACTCATTACTAGTAAGAAAATGGTAAAATACGTTATCTTAATATCCATTGTTGAGTTGAAGAAAGAATACACCATTCCTGATGGCATTGAAGTATAGATTCTTCCTAAGGTGGACTCTCACAGGGAACCTTAAACTAAAAAGCATGGAGAACTTCCTTTATTTTGTGAACATTTAAAGTGCTTCTGATTCCCTGTGCCTCCATTGGTTTTAAAGTCCCTTCATGTGATGGGTCTCTCCCCCATTCAAGTTCATTTTAATGTCTTTTTATCTCCTTCAGAATGTCTCAATCCTTAATCATATGATGAACTTACCATATTGTCTAATTCTTTATGATGTTTATTTGACCTATAACCTTATTTGCCATATACATAACTACTTTTGGCAGCCTAAGGTTCAAGAAAACTCTTTAAGGAGTTTGAAGGAAAACACACTAGTTTCAAGGAGAGCATAGTCTTTATTAGCAGAAAGTGGAAGAATCCTATGCTTCCTTTCGAAGTGAACACTTCCTTTGGATCGTACGATTGAAAGACTACTTTTTTCCTCCCTTCGATTCCAAGGAGAAAACACTTTTTGAGAAGTTCTTCTGGAACCATCTCATCAGCCATAAGCATATCCATATCCCCAAGGTGCTGACAAAATTCCAAAATCTATCAAAGTTTCATCTCCTTTCCTATGCACTCACATCGGATAAAGGCGTGTGGACCCTTATTGCGTTGGATTTGAGTATCATAACTAGGAACCCTCATTTTGATGCCAAAGGTTTTGCAAACAAGGTAACACAAAATAATAATAATAATATACTTTTAAGTGTTCAGAAATTTTCTTTTTGTAGTTTCTTAATGAGTCCATTGAGATATTATATAAATTTTAAAGCAGCATACAAACAGCCTAAGGTAATATGGAACAAACTCTTTTTGGCATTTGAATAGGTATTAATTATTTTTTTTAATGTTAATTAAAAATATATAAATGATTTTTTTTCATTTAAAAAGCAAAAATTCAAACTTTGAAAATTTCATATTAAAAGAGAGGTGCAGATGAGCTCTTTTCGAGTAAAAAGACTTAAAATGAATAATTTATTTTTAAAGTTAAAAACAAAGAATAGAGCATTTAATAGATGTCATTTTTTTATAAATTACCTAATTAATTTCAACAAATAATTAATTCAAACAAATAAAATTAATAATATATTAAAATTTGTACTAGTTTAAATAATTTAACGATAACAAAATTATAGTTTATTACATTTTTATTAAAGTGGAGACTCGAGTTCAAACTCTACATCCATGTTAAAATATATAAAAGTACAAATCTTCCAAAAGGTATAATTAATTAACTCCCACGAGCCCACGACCCAAGCCGATGACTAAAAGCAGTACCCAGTCTTTCAATCAAGTAAGCAACTAAGAGTTGGTCATTTGCCTATTCATTTGAACTTATCAAAATGCAAGACACTGAAGTTGTTTTTTACAAGACCCGACCCAAAACTCTCTATTGTAAATCCCAGTAGCCCTGCCAGGCACCCTGACGACAGTTCCTTATAATATAACTGGGTAAGTGGAGAAATTTCGCGAGCCGAAAACCTTTTTAGTTCTTACTATTACTGAAATAATTTTACCATATACATGAAAATAACTTATTAAATTTTAAAAAAAATGGCATAATTTCTCCTATTTTTCGAAAAATTCAATATAAAACCTGTAAAGAAATTACACTTTTATTTCAAACACTTCTCAATACTACCAAATAAGACCTCCGGTCATTTCCAAACCAAATCCAACACAACTCAATAATTTCATTATAATCAAAAAAATGGAATACTGATAAAGAAGTAAACGCATAATATACAATTGGTAAATCGAAAACTATTAAAGCCCTCGCTCAGCCATTTTCTTTCTAAACTATACCAATGGTAGTCACTAAAGCTCTATACACAAGCAGCGACTCAACTAGCACCGCATATGTGAGTAGGTCATGGGGTGCCTTAACTAGCAGCACTTATAGTGACATAATCAAGACATCTCACTGGCTATGCAGCGAAATCCTACATCACATACATATAACAAGATAATATCCCGTACACATAGAGAGACTCATATGACTCGACATCTCGACTTCTCGAAGTTAGAGACACACCCCCAATACCTGCCCATGTGTACGGGATATACCGGTCGGGTCTAATACACTTACCACCACTATAATCTGAGGGTACCAATGGCCTTTGAAATGGATGCAGAAATTTTATCCGAACATGTAAAAGCATATACATAGATATATATCAAGATCACAACTCATGTTTATGCATTAAAAGTATATAAAACATACATTTTCATTATGTAAAAACATCAAAATCAAGCCAATTTTATTTTAATAATCTAATTACAACCAATTGAAGTCTCTACATCCAAATCACCCAAAACCCTAATTCTTACCTTGCCAATTTCTTCAATTTGATGACTCATTCAAGCTCCACACTAGAATTCAACTTAATCTAAACTAAGAATACACACAAGAATATTAATTGAAACAATCTTGAAAGTTCACATATTAATCTCACTAAAGAATGCTTTTTTTACCTCTTTTTCTTGAAATTTCACTAATATAGGCTTCAATTGAGCTTAGAAACTTATACTTGACATTCTTATGGCTTGATTAAATATGAAAAATCATGAAAACAAAACTTGAAATGTCACTGTAGTCGCACTGCTCTTCTTGCACAAATTTTGCTCTCTTTTGCTCTAAGTGTTATGCTTTTGATCACTTGAAATTTTTAGACAGTTCTACCATATTTATAGTGCTCTTCCAAAAGATCAATTTGCCCCTTAACTAACTCAAAATTTCTAAATTGCCATTAGTTGAAAACTAAGTATGTAATTGGATCCCTTGTAACTATCTAGTTAGAATAGTCCAATGAACTAACTAGAATTTCTAACTTGGCAATCCATGAGATTTTTTCTAATAAGTCCATCCTCTAATATATAGATTTTGTTTCTCAACAAAGGCTTATTCCATAGATAACCCTTAAATAAAAATTCATGTAATAATTTAAATTTTCTTTTCCAAGCCAATAGAGAAAATTTTCAAAAATATTCTAAAATTGTTCGACGCTTCAACCGAGTGTGAAATTATAAAATTAGGTCTAATATCTCTCACGCACACTATAAAAAATATTTCTAATAGGGTTGAAATCAGATAACCCTAGGTGTTTTATTACTCTATACCGAAATCTAGGCACCAATATTACTAATAGAGATTGGATATTACAATTTCACCCCTCCTAAAAAAAATTTCGTCCTCAAAATTTAAATCATACCTATCTTAAAGAGATGGGGATGTTGCACTTGCATCTGATCTTCACGTTCCCACATGATTTTCTTCTACTCCATAGTTCATCCATAATACCTTCACTAAAGGACTGCTTTTATTACGAAGCACTTGCTTTTTTCGATCTAGGATTTGGACAAGCTTCTCTTCATAAGTCAAATTCTCATCCAATTCTACTGACTGTTCCCTTAGGATGTGCGAAGCATTTGCTAAATACTTACGAAGCATGAAAACGTGAAATACGTCATGGATTCTAGCCAGATCTTCTGGTAACCGTGGATGATATGCCACCTCTCCAACTTTTTCAACTATCTAATACGACCCAATATATCGGGGACTCAACTTTCCTCACTTCTCGAATCTTAGTACTCCCTTCTATGACAATATCTTTAGAAACACCTTATCACTAATCTGAAACTCCAAGTCTCTTCTCTGATTATCTATATAACTCTTTTGTCTATCATTAGTTATTTTCAATCCCTGCCTGATAACTTGAATCATTTTCGAAGTAATCTGGACAATTTCTAGGCTGATCAGCTTTCTTTCACCTACCTCATCCCAATAAACTAGAGTTCTACACTTTCTTCCATACAATGCTTTATATTATACTATCCCAATGCTAGTCTGATAGTTATTATTATAGGCGAACTCTATTAGCGACAAATGAGTATCCCAACTCCTCTTAAATTCCATAACGCACGCTCTAAGCATATCCTCGAGTATTTAAATTTTTTGTTTAGATTGGCCATCTATCTGTGGATGAAAGGCCACACTGAAACTCAATCTAGTTAATATAGCTTTCTGTAAGTTGGGCCAAAATCGAGAAGTGAACTATGAATCCCTGTCAGACACAATGATACTGGAACACCATGGAGTCGTACTACCTCATCTACATATAACTTGGCCAATTTATCTAAAGAATAACTGCTTCTAATGGGTAAAAAATAGATAGATTTCGTTAGTCTATCAACAATTACCTATATTACGTCATTACCTCTCTAACTACGCAGAAGTCCTACCACGAAGTTCATTGTTATTCTCTCTTATTTTCACTCTGGAATCGAAAGGGGTTACATGAGCCCTGTAAGTTTCTGATGCTCAACCTTTACTAGTTGGCAAGTTAGGCATCTTGAGATAAATTCGACTATATCTTTCTTCATGCCCTTCCACCAGTAGTGCTCTTTTAGGATATGATACATCTTTATGCTTACCGGATGCATAACATATACAGAAGAATGGGCTTCTTCCATAATCTTTTTTCTTAACTCATTTACATCCAGAATACATAATCTCCGACCTAAGGTTACCACACTATCCTCGGTTACTGAAAGATCTTTCCGTTGCCCGAACTGAATTTCACCCTTCAATTTAACTACCTATAAATCTTGAGTTTGTAGTTCTCTGATCTGATCAACCAGTATCAGACGGACCTGAAATATGGCTAATAGTGCTCCTAAATCTGAAAATTTTAATTTTACACCTAAAAACCTCAATTTTATCAACATTGATAGATATGCGACATTTAAGTGAGCTATTGAACCGATAAGCTTTTTGCTAAAAGCATCTGCTATCATATTAACTTTTCTCGGATAGTACTCCAGGATGCACTCATAATCTTTAATAAGCTCTAGCCATATTCTCTACCTCATATTCAATTCTTTCTGGGTGAACAAGTACTGCAGGCTCTTATAATATCCGTAAAGATCTTACAAGGAACCCCATATAAATAATGCCTCTAATTTTTTAGAGCAAAAACTATTGCAACTAGTCTAGGTCATGTATAGGATAATTCTGTTCGTGCTTATTTAATTATTCTTAAGCATAGGCTATTACTTTCTCCTTCTGCATCAGCACACAACCTAGACCCTGCCTGAAAGCATCACAATATATAGTAAATCTGCCATTCCCAGACAGAAGTGTAAGCACTGGGACCAAAGTCAACGTTCGCTTTAGCTCTTCAAAACTCTGTTGGCATGCATTCAACCATACAAACTTCTCTTCTTTTCGGGTTAGTTTAGTCAGAAGGGTGGTTATCTTTGAAAATCCCTCTATAAACTTTCTATAATATCCAACCAAATCCAAGAAATTACGGACCTCCATCAATTCGTAGGCTGTCTCCAATTCACTATGGCTTCAATCTTCTGGGGATCTATTGTTACCCCTTCTATAGAGATTATATGCCCAAAAAATGCAACTCTATCTAGCCAGAACTGACATTTACTAAGTTTGGTGTATAATCAATGCTCTCTTAAGGTTTGCAAAACAATCCTCAGATGTTCTGCGTGCTTTTTCTCACTGCTTGAATAAACTAGTATATCACAATAAATACTATCACAAATCGATCTAAATAGGATCGGAAGACTCTGTTCATAAGATCCATAAAAGCAGCTGGGGTATTAGTCAGCCTAAAAGGCATAATCAAGAATTCATAATGCCTATATCGAACCCTGAATGCCATCTTGAGAACATCGTCCTCCTGAATTTTTAGTTGATGATAGCCTGACCTCATATCTATCTTGAAAAATACTCTGGCTCTCTGTAGATGATCGAACAAATTATCAATTCTTGAGAGTGGATATTTATTATGCACCATTACTTTATTCAGTTCCCTGTAATCAATGCATAATCTTATACTTCCGTCTTTCTTCTTTACAAACAAAATCGATGCCCCCCAAAGAGAAGTACTCAGTCTGATGAAACCCTTATTCACCAACTCTTCTAGCTGAACTTTCAGTTCTTTCAATTCTGAAGGAGCTATTCTGTAAGGTGCTTTGAAAATTGGTTGCGTTCCAGGGGCTACTTTTATTTCAAACTCTATCTCTCTATCTGGAGGCAAGCCCGGAAGATCCTCTGGGAATACATACGAAAACTCTTTAACCACTAGAATATCTTCTAATTTCATTTCACTGTCTCTTACGTCTATGGCATAGACTAAGTACCCCTAACACGACTTTTGAAACATCTTTCTACCCTCATTACCGACATCATACTAGCGGAAAGTAATTATCGCATCCCATGAAAAATAACTTCCGTTCTGCCTGGGTTATATAATTTGACTTCTCTCCGAAAGCAATCCACTGAGGCCCAATATTTAGACAACTAATCTATCCCTAAAATCACATTAAACTCGCTGATAGCCAGCACAATCAAATCCACCATAAACTCTTAGTTCTCAATACTGATTGTACTACCCCTATACACCATTTCTGCTACAATGGAGTCTTTTGTAGAAAGAGACACTACTATCGTACAATCTAATAACTGGGACGCTATACTAGCATTTACAGCAAACTCCATAGAAATAAAAGAATGGGTCGCTCCAGAATCTATTTGTACATAAGCATCTCAATCAAAAATTGACATCGTACCTATCACAACTTCTAGGGCCGCATCTACCTCCTGCTGGGTCACTGCAAAGACCCTAGCCTAGGTATGAGGTTTGCCTTGCGGTCCTTTAAAAGATCCTCCTTGATCGGCTCTCTTATTAGGCTGGCTTGAGCCGTTCGACCTTCTGAATTGGGGACTGCCTCGAATCTGTCCTCGACTACCATTAGTTTATCCCGATGCTGGTGGTCTATCTTCTGGCTTATTGCTAGCTCCATCATTCAGGCAATGTCTCATGTAGTGGCCCTCTTGACCACACTTATAACAACCGGTAGTCCCCTTTCTATAGCCCCCCGGATGGGCCTTGCCACATTTATTACACACCGAAAAATTCTTCCAACTTATTTTAGTGCTTCTGAATCTGGCCGATGGTTGCCTCACTGAAGCTTGACTAGATTGAGCTCCTTGACTTGGTTTCTAACTGTTAGACCATTTAAATCTCTTCCCTATTCGTGTGAATTTACTAGCTCCTCTTCGAAAACCACCTAACCAACCTCTTTTTTGGCCTTACTGCTTGGTTTAAGAATGGCTGTCATGCTTCTTTTAACTCAAGTTATAACATTCACCAATGCTCCATACTGAGTATGAGCTGCTGATACCACGTACGCCTGATCCGAGGATTGAGACCCACTGCAAATCGATTAGCCTTCTGTTCTTCATTATCAGCTATAAAGGGAACGACATAGAATAGTTCTAAAAACTTCTTCTCATACTCTGCCACCGAGAGAGAACCTTGTTCTAGCTTGAATAACTCTTCTATCTTCGCATCTTTATAGAACTTATTCAGAAATTTCTCTTTGAAAAGCTCCCAAGACACCTCATTGGCTTTCCTTCTTTGTAAGGCATTCCACCAATCTTTCACTCCTTTCTTCAATAGAAATGCAGAGTATACCACCATCTATTCTTTAATACATCCCATAACCTGAAAATTTTCTTTATTACTCTCTAACCAATATATGGCTCTCTCAGGGTTTTGGGTACCATTATACAGCTAAGCACCCAATTTCTTGGCGTGCTCAATAAACACTCATGTCTCTTTCGTCTGTTGGATTACTGCTGCTAATATCTGGGCCATCTGAGTTAAATTCATGTTTCTTCTAGCTCAGCATGTTGAGACGACTTATGAGGGATCTGAGGCATAAAAACATTAACTGATTCATTCCCCTGCTCCTCTTCAGATGAAAGAGCCTCCGCATATGCTCTCTTAGTACGTGAACCCCCACGATGATGCATATTTTTTATGAATTTAATGATACAAATGATTATCAAATGCATAGAATTCAATTTACTAAACTTAGAAAAATATGCATGCAATTTCAAGAATCTCATTATAAAAATAAACTTTTTAACTAAGACTTCAAAAATCGTGCTCTGATACCACTTTGACAGGACCTGGCCCAAGACCCTTTATAGTACATTCCAGCGGCCCTGCTAGGCACCTCGACGGAAGTTCCTTAGAATATAACTGGGTAAGTTGAGAAATTTCACGAGGCAAATCTCTTTTTAGTTCTTACTATTACTGGAAAAAATTTAGAATATACGTGAAAATAACTTATTAAATTTATATAAAAACAGGGCAAAGTTTCCTCTATTTTTAAAAAAATCCAATATAAAATCTACAAAGAAATTGCACTTCTATTTCAAACACTTCTCAATACTACCAAATAAAACCTCTGGTCCTTTCCAAACCAAATCCAACAAAACTCAATAATTTCATTATAATTATAAAAATGGAATACTAATAAAGAAGTGAAGCGATCATCAAAATATCGAAACCTTTTTGTGTTTGTCCAAAACATATGTACAAATACACATGCCTATAATTACTATGCAGAAAGCAAAAAGAGTGTTATTTAACACATTTACATTTACAAAATATTCATCTGACTAGGCCACTAATGAGTCGTAGGAGAATTAGCGACTAGCGCACCAAGGCTTGCAACTGGAGGAGGATAGAAAATATAAAACACAAACGAGTGAGCTAAAGGAGCTCAGTGAATGCATTTAAGATTTTGAACAAAATAAAATTCCGCATAAATATTAAATTTTAAAAGACATGCATAATTCATATTTCTAAAACTTGTATAAAATTGTAAAACGGTTGTAAACATCATATGTCGATGAAATCTTGCCGAGCGAATTTTATTTACATCTATGAAAAACAATATCCAAAATCTATACAACATAATAACTAGCATGTGCATATAAACGCATAATATGCAATCGGTAAATCGAAAACTATTAAAGCCCTTGCTCGGTTATTTTCTTTCTAAATTGTATCAATGCTAGTCCCTAAAGCTCTATACTCACGCAGCGACTAAACTAGCACCGCACATGTGAGTAGGTCACGGGGCGCCTCAACTAGCAACACCCACAGTGACATCATCAAGACATCTCACTGGCTATGCAGCGAAATCTTACATCGCATACATATAGCGAGACCATACCCCGTACACATAGAGAGACTCACATAACTCAACATCCTGACTTCTCGGAGTTAGTGACACACCTCAATACCTGCCCATGTGTACGGATATACTGACTGGGTCTAATACAATCACCACCACTATAATCTGAGGGTACCAATAGCCTTTGAAACGGAAGCAGAAATTTTTAAGCTATTTCTTAAACTGAACATGTAAAAGCATATATATAGATATATATCAAGCCATAACTCATGTTTATGCATTAAAAACATATACAACATACATTTTCATTATGCGAAAACATAATAAACGAAAGATAAAAGAAATGACAGCTTTTCACTCATAACCGTTCCAATCTCAATTTCACTCTGAATTTCTGCTCCCGTTACTAGTCTTGGTTTTATTCGCCTAAGTGCCATAAATGACACTTAAAACTAATTTAAACACTAGAATCTCATTTAACTACTAAATTCTCTAATCGACATATAAAGCTCGGATGGATACTACTTCTCGGTTTTTATTTATGGAGTCATTTAATCTAATCTAACCGATCATCCAGTGCCCTGAAAATTATTAACCGCCTTATAACTTGGTTGAACAAAATTGTCCTTCACCTTTCTAAAGTAGAAAATTATCTCTCATTCTCTTTATTTTTTTATTTTTTCATCAACCACATACATTCAATATACATAATGCACCATTTAGACACAACAACTTAACCAAAACAAAACTCAATTCTTAACTTCCCTAAAGTGGTAGAATTTCATCGTATGTTCTAACACATTTCTTTTCTCAATTTCTTGTTTCAATTGTATCAAAATCAAGCCAATTTCATTCTAATGCTCTAATTACAACCAATTGAAGTCTCTGCATCCAAATTATCTAAAACCCTAATTCTTACCTTACCAACTTCTTCAATTTGATGACTCTTTCAAACTCCACACTAGAATTCAACTCCCAATCTAAACCAAGAATACACACAAGAACATCAATTGAATCAATCTTGAAAGTTCACATATTTATCTCACTAAACAATGCTTTTCTTACCTCCTTTTCTTGAATTTTCACTAATGGAGGCTTTATTTAAGTTTAGGAACTTATACTTGACATTCTTAATTAAACATGAAAAATCATGAAAACAAAACTTGAAATGTCACTATAGCAGCACCACTCTTCTTGCACGAATTTTGCTCTACTTTGCTCTAAGTGTTATGCTTTTGATCACTTAAAATTTTTACACACTTCTATCATATTTATAGTGCTCTTCCAAAAGACTAATTTGTCCCTCAACTAACTCAAAATTTCTAAATTGCCATTAATTGAAAACTAAGTATGTAATTGGTTCCCTTATAACTATCTAGTAAGAATAGTCCAATGAACTAACTAGAATTTTCAACTTAGCAATCCATGAAATTATTTCTAATTGGGTCATGCTCTAATATATAGATTGTGTTTCTCAACAAAAGCTTGTTCCATACTTAACCCTTAAATAGAAATTCATGTAGTAATTTAAAATTTTCTTTTTCAAGCCAATAAAAAAATATTCTAAAAATATTCTAGGGTCATCCGATGCTCTAATTGAGTGTAGAATTACTAAATTATGTCTAATATCTCACGTGCACCATAAAAATATATATTTCTAATAGGATTGAAATCGAGTAACTCTATGGTGTCTTCATTACTCTATACCGAAATTTAAGCACCAATATAAGTAATAAGGATTAGATATTATAGTTTTAACCTCGAGGTTCGACTTTTAAAACACTTCACTTCTAACAATTCTAAATAATAGGTTGGTGTCCATTTATCACGTTTCTAAACATAGCTCATATTAGGGTTTTTATTCCAATTTGTTTTTAACTTTTATTTTTCATTTAGTGCTTCATTGTCTATGAATTTTTTTTTATGATAAAGTTAGGGTTTTGTAGTCCAATTTGATGTATGAAGGCATGCCATTTGATAATTACATGCATGTGTGATTGTTTAACAAGCTAAGTCAATATGGGTTTCACCACTTTGTTTGTTCATTGTTTAGTTTATGTTAATTTTTTTTAACTACATATTTTTATGTATTTGTTGTAGCATTTGGATTAGTTTGGAGAATGTGAAAATAATTGGAAAGATTTGTGTATTTTTACTACATGTCTATTGAGTAGAGTTTGGTTTGTGCAATCGGTTGCAATATGTTTATGAGATGGTGTGCAAAATTTATTGCATCTAACTTTTAGTAGGTAATTGTGCAGCAAAAGTTAACTCTATCTGTGAAGTGTAAAATTATAAGTATTTTATCGTGGATGGTTTAGTTCAGCTATTATTAAAGGATAACTTGAGAATATATATATGTTTATATGATCTGGGTATAATTGTAAAGTCGAGATTAATGTTAGAGAGTCCAGATTTATATTGCAATTTATGGCATATTCAAATTCAATAGTCTGGATTTTTTTAAATAAGGGTGTTTTAGTACATCAAAAGAAGTATTTGCAGTTTCTAATTATAAAGGTATGGACTTGCATTTGAGCCTTTTGGGGGCATTGATAGGACAAATCTCTTCTCTATTTGCTATATGTAAAATAGAGACTGGATATAAAAAGAGAGAGATGGCAAATTAAGTTGCCAAGAAAACAGAAGGAGGAGAATGCACAGCACATGGAAAAGCTTTGTTGTATCATCATCGCCTGCAATGTATTCTCATCATCTTTTTAATTTTCTGATTCCATAGGATTATTCTTTCAATAGTTTGATCCTAATATCTTTATTTGATAATAATTACTTGGTTTGCTTGCTATTGAAAATTAAATTGTTGATTTTAATAAGTAATCTCTAAAGTTGCATCCTTTATTGTAACTGTTTAACTTCATATACTAAGTTGATATTTTAAATTGTAATTGTTTAGGTTATATATGTTATGGTGAGGATGCTGATCTTTCATTCCACATTCACGTGGAAACACTAGTTGGGTCTAATGTTGACATCTGTAGTATATGTGATCCCGTATCAATAACTTGCTGCAATGGCAAAACCTGTTTATAGTGATAATGGGGAGCTTATTGATGATGGATTTGATATGAGTACCGGAGGAATTTGTGGGTGTGTCATTCTTTTGTTTGCAATAATTAATTCATTCAATTTCATTCTGTGGTTCTGTGATATTTCTTGATAGAGCATGTGTTTATATTAATAACTTCTTTGTTTAACTATTTGTAAATAAGTGACTGCTATGAGCCTTGGGTTTGTTTCTTGTTATTATTGGAAACTTATTCGCAACATTAGGAAAATAAAAGCATATCATATTACTCTTTTATGCCTTGCCAAAACTTATGCTTAGTTCTTGATCTCATGGGTTTATAGTAGTCTGGATGGTGCAACCTATGAAAAATTATCATTCCTTATAACGAATTATAACTTACTTAAAAAATGGTGGAAACAAAATAGCAGTACTCTGATACACATGAAGTCTATAGACAAATCATAAAGGAAAAAGGTTGGCTTACAAAATTTTGGTGCTAGTTGTTAGGTGGTATTACTTTTGACCATGAGCTTGTCAAAGGCTCCTAACTGATTAGTGATCAAGGTTATAAAAGATGGTCATATTTGGTACTTGGTATGAACCAAAAGCTCAAGTGTACATGGTCAATTTGTCTTGGTTAGTATCGCTTAGAGATTGAAGATCTTACATTAGTTAAATGATTGATTTTGGAAAGATCTGTCATTAACCCATATTATAATCACAAGTAAATGCAAATAATGATCTTGGCTAAAAGTTTGTGATATGGCATGTTGATTTTTTAGAAATGCTTGGTCCATTTGTTCTTTCTGACTAAATTACAGCCTTCATCTTATATACATCCCTTACCAAATTGAATTGATTATTATGAGAAGGACTTTGATCCCCACACTGATATGCTTCTTTATAGGGATACAGATCTACCTGATTTTTTAAATTTGTCAACTATAATTAGCCAATAAAGCTTTTTCTTTACGAACCCTCCTTAGATTTTGTCTATCTTGTTGACAATGATGATTGATTTGGATAACCTTGTTTATGCCTTCTTCTCTAATAATTTGAATAACCATGTTATCTATTCTTTTGTCTTTAATACCCATCCATTTCTACTTTAGGGATCTGGACATCTTCCACCTAAAAAACAACCTTAGGTCTTAACCAATGGAAAATGGATTTTAATTTTATTATTTAAACATATTTTTGTAAAAGATGTGCATATAATGTTATCAAAATAATCATTTCCTAATTCAGTGTTCTAGTTCATGTCTTGGTCTACTATCTACATGTTATAAACTTCTTCAAGCTATTGTAAATATGACCACTATCCTGTTTTCTATTATTTATCTATATATGAAGACTATTCTTACAGTTGGTGGTCATATCTTGCAGTTCTTTACATGATGTAATCTACGTTATAAGCTTTGTGCAAGTCATGTCCATCCTTTTGAAAAAAATTTAGTACACATCTGTTGGTAAGATTCATTTGCCTATTCTACTCTATGAATTTCAGTTATATATACCTAAAATTCTAATGCCTCATAGGCTTACATATGAGGTGTTGCTGATCATTTGGTGATTAAGATCATCTTGTATATAGATGAGACTGGAATTTGAATTTTCTTAGTGGAAGAGCTGATAACAAAAGAGTTTTAGAAAGTTAATAGGAGAGTTGTTTTTATTTTCTATTAACTGACAAAACATATACTTCACTATATTGGTCTTTCTTCCACTTGATTTCATTTACTGGTGATCATGTGAGTAATTAGCTAGCATCATCCTTTCTGATGTCACTGTGCCAATGGTTTTTTATTGGGAAACAATGTCTGGGAGCCTATCATTGGCTAGTCCCTGTTTTATTCTATGGTCACCAGGGCCAATTATATTCTTTTTTTTATATAAAATCTTATCAATTTGTAATTCTTTTTTTAAAAAAATAAAAACCCTCATGTTAGAGTGCTTTGTGATCTTGGATTATCCTTTATCATCGAGTGTATGTAACAGCTCTAATCTAAAAGATACATGAAAGTCAACTTCCAATAAGATACTGAAATTTGATTAAACTGTTCTAGTGTTTTGTTGTGGGTGCTAGTTTGTTCAATTTATAAGACCTCTTGGCATAGTACAGGAGATTTGGGGTTTGAATGCTGCTTATATAAGGGTTGAGGAGGGCTTTGGTTTATATTCATGTAATTTTTAAATAAGGAAACACATTTGTAATTTTTAGTAAGAGATATACTATGGTGCATTATGGTATGTAGACTAGGATTGTGGAGTGGTTGATCCTCATAAATGAGGTTTCTCTTCAGTATGGCAAAGAATATCGGGTGAACATATGGTTTGAAAACCTTGGATGAAGTCAGTGAAGTATAAATATTTTACCAGGGTTTGATGGTTACTGTCTCAATTGCCTCCGCAAATTTAATATCTTTACTAAGTTCATGCAGAATTTCCTAAACTGGAGAGCAGGAAAAAAAATGATTTGTTGATTCGAAAGTATTGCCAACCAAGCTAAAATGAAGAATCTGGGTTTAGGGTATTACTGGTGTTCCTTCCTCCACATGCTGTTTGATTTATCAAGTCTTGCAAAGTACTGCATTTTAACACCTGTATGAATACACAAATGATGTTCCCTAAAATAGTTAGGTTCCATAATTGATAAACATTTTTTGCTGGAGGTTATAAAAGATATATGTATAAAAATTGCTAGCATTTATAAACTTTTACGTTGGAGTTAAGTTTATGCTTACATCAGTACTTTTTATCTCTATTTTGGTTCACTCTGTCAAGTAAAACAAAAGAAGATAGATTTCAAGATGTCAGTTTCTTTTTCATGTTCCAGATACCAACATTTGCAGCATACAAATCCTTCAGTTTCATCAAAGGATTTCTGTTGCATGGTTCAGAGGTACACACTCTTCACTCATTCACTTTTGCCATATTTGAAGGCACTTAAACTATACTCGTTTCTTCAAATCGGGTTGTGTGATGTTTTTAACTAGGGTGATATGGAGGATTAAAAGACTCGCAAGAAAAGAGAAAAGATGGAGAAGAAGGCTTCGCAAGCCAAGTTTGTCAAGACAATATCTAAATGATTGATGAAATGAACATCCTGGGAATATGACAAATGGTGCACTTAAAATTCCGGACCAATTTTAAAAAGAAGTTGGATTGTTTTGCAAAAAGTTGAGAAAGCCTATAACATTGCCATGGCTCTTGGATGAGTACAATTTTCTTCTCTTTTCCAGGTAAAAGAAAAAATTTGAGTAATTTTGATGTAATCTTTGCTTGATAGATTCTTAGAATAGTCATGCCAAATATACTTGATATATACAAATTACAAACTTTTCCTGACTTGATGGAATCAAATGTGAATCCTTGCAATTGTTATGGTGTATGATCTTGTTGTTACCCTCCTGGCTCATTTATGTTGAAGACTTGCAATTCTAGTATTGAGCTGAATTCCCTACTATACAAGAGGTTTTTGCTTTCGGTCAAGAATTTTTGCAATTTATGACATGAAACTTATAGTACAAAAATTTACAATTTGTAATATATAACCAGATAGTTGCAACTAGAAGGTTACCAAAGTAGATGTTCAAGATTGCAAGTGTCATATTCTAGATATATAATACATAACCTCAGGGATTGTCCAGTTGGTTAGACTCTTGTTAGCAAGAGACTCAGGGATGGTCTAGCTGGTAAGACTCTTTGTGTGGAAGCAAGAGTTTTAAGGATTGATCCTCCTTGTACTAAATTTTGTAGTTGAATTAGTTGATGTATCAAACGTTTATTAAAGCGCTTAGATTGAGTGGTCGTCAAGGTGCACTGCACCACACAGCTCTTAAATTTGAGTAAAATTTAGTAGTAAATGGTCGTGTTTTAGTGGATGAGGTTTTGCACTTCCGCCCAAAACCTCTTAAAATAATAATTAAAAAAAAAGACTTGTATTATACAAATTGCTACACGAAATCCCCAGTTCCTGTAGTTTTTCTTTTCTACTACTTTCTCCTCTCAACTTTTTAATATGCAACAATACCCCCTCTTTAGGAAAATTTAGTGACAATGCAAAATCACCCGTGTAATTGGCAAATTCCCGATCGCTACAAGTCAATGAAGAAATGACAGGTTGAAAGTTCAGTTGTATTATCAACCAGTGTAAATGTGTATGGCAAAACTTCACTGATTTTAGCTGCTAAGAAAATTCAAGCGAAGGCTTTTAAAATTTTGCATCGATTCTACGCGGATCTGTCTGTAAAGTCGACTTACATTCTTGGGGAATAAACCATAAAAATAATCAATAAGTATATGTGATGGGCTATTGTCATCCTAAATCTCACGTTGGCTAAATATGAGTTAATGGACTTATTATTTATAAGCCCACAGGCACCATTCCTCTACAACAGGTTCATAGCATTACCATATGATAACTTTATAATTTACTCCATTTTGATTCACAATTTAACTATATATATCTTGCATGCACTCATCTTCTGATTTAAGTCGAGGGTTTAAATTCTGACAGAGATCAGCGAGTTTTTAATAATCTGATTGTTAAGAGGCAATTTATCCATTTGTTATTAACAATTATTGATTATTAATAGTTGTAATTATCTAATTATTAATAGATAGTTATGATAATTATTTGAAATTCGTATAATACTTGTATATAAAAAAAATTTTAAAAATACCTCAAAGTTTTTTTATATTACAAACTCTTTCTAACTCAAATATAGGTAGTACAAAAATTTTCCAGGAAATTAAAGAATCTGGAAATGGAGGTTTAAAATAAGAAACAGTAGGGGATTGAATATGGAAAAGAATTTTCATTGAATTTAAACCAAAAATTGCGAAAAAGAATGTAATATTGAACAGTAACAAAAATTCATTTTAGTAAGGAGTGGCTTTATCTAAATTCAGTAGATCCTCCAAAATTGCCACACAGAAAAAACTGGCTAAAGAAATATATAAGAACCAAAAACAAAAACAAAATTAAAAAAAAAAAATCACTTTTTAGATGCCCAGGCTGCCTTTGATGATGTAGCAGAACTTGTATTCCTGAAGGCATAGGAAGATAAGAGGCTGGAGTTAATTTGCAAGCAAAATGCAAAATATTGAGAATTGAAGAGACACATCATCAAAAGATCAAGATTGATAAGAAAATTGTTAGTTTAATCTTCAAAGTTTAGTTGAATTACTTAGTTAGCCTTTATATTTTTGAAATATCTTGATCAATTTTTATTATTAGAAAAATAAGTGCACTTTTTTAGAATAGTAAGATAAATTTGAATAAATATAAAATTATTTATTACGATTAGATATATCAATTTACTGTACTGTGTTTCGAAAGTGCTCGTCAAAGGTTTTTTTTTTTTAACAATAAGAATTAATTAAGATATTTAAAACAATAGAAATTAATTGAGTAATTTAACAAAATTTTAGAAATTAAATTGATATTTTTTCCAAAAACGATGCAATAAAAAAAGAAACCTAAATCAAATCACTAACATGTAAACATTGATTTGAAGTATTGGAAAGTCTCCAATGCCAACATTCTTATATTTGACATAATGCAAATTCCTATATATTTTGGTGGTTCTGGGGAAATTATTAATTACTCTAAAATTTTGTATTTTTAACACTTTTTCTCTTGATTTGTCGATAAGTATTATTGTCCTCATATAAAGATATTGATACTTACTAAAAAGTAAGAGAAAAAAAAAATGATAAAAATGCAAAATTATAAGAATTAACAAACTCTTGTAGTTATACAACGTTGTTTTGGTAGCTAAATAGTATTATATATAGTTAAAGTTATGTACAAAAATTAGGATCTTTTTTAAACTAAGTTTGTGTTTTGTATTAAGTATGACTAATTAAAATCTATTCTTTTGTTTTTTTAATAATTATTAATTCTTATCAATTACATGTTAAAAAATTTAGGTTAAAACTTAGATTAAGAGAGAATTCAAATCTTATCTGCAAATTTATACATGAATATGCTACTAAAAATGAACTATTTAAAGATAAATTTTCAGGTGTAGATATTCACACGTTTAAAAATATGAACCATTTAATTTTAAATTAATTGTATGAGAAATTTTGAATATTTATTCAAAAAAATTGAACTCTAACATTTCAAAACGTGCTTACGTAAACATAAAATGCCTAACTACTCGGCTCTATCGTTTGGTGAAAGGAAAATGAAAAGATGTAATGGTAAGAAGAACAAATTGAATAGCAACTTACTTTTTTCCAACTTGACCTTGAGGGCCACCTGTATCACCAGTTCTTTGATTAACTTTCTGACCTCTTCCGCGGTTGTTCTGATTAGACCTCGGGCTTTCTTCTACAGCGGCGGCAACAATGGAGGTGGTGGTTGTTGCAGCCTGAGCATTAGAGTTCTGACGACTCCTCGAATTGTCGTTTTCAGAACCAGCTACAATGTTTCTTCTCACATTCACATTCACAACATCATTTCCTCCTGCACGGAGCACTAACCAAATTGGCCATAAGAATATTATTCTACTTGTTTCATTTATAAAAATGTCATCAAATTCCAAAAAAGAAATTCATCAGCAAAAATTCATTAATTAATATTGACAACTTTATTTTTTCCATAACTTTAGAGATTTTTAAATTAGGGAAACTGAAATCTTAAAAATACTCCGTTACCCCTTTATTATTATTATCTAAATGGCTCTAAAAAGGAAATTTCAACACCTTAAGGTTATCATCAACAAAGAAAGTAGGTAATTTTTTTCGATATAAATATTACATCTCAAATTTTCACTCTTATATAATTATAATATTACAGTTTAAATATCAACTAAACAACTCTTTTAGAGTGACTAAGACTAACCTCATAACAACTGTAAAAATTAAAACTAGCCTAAACTCCGCTAGGTTTTAAACCCTAACTTATCTTATAAGGTGCATATACTTTACGCTAAGACAATTGTCTAAGTGCAAGGGGTAGGTAGTTTTTAAAATGTTAAAAAAAAGGCAATAATTATCTAATACTACAAAGGGTAACAAGTAATTTTCCTTCACAAAACCTAAGATTTTTGAAATGTGAAAGTACAATATAAAAATATTTTAAGTAATTCATCAATTTCAGATAATAAAAAATTAATTATTTTCAGATCAAGGATCAAACTTCTTTAACATTTCAATAACTTGCCTTTCTTCTCTTCAATAAAAACTTTTCGATCACCTAATGTGATAGGAGAAGCCTGCAAAATGACATTGTTGATTATTACTTGAAGCTATAAGTAAGAACTTGGTAAATTTCCAAGATGACATTTCAAAGTAGGTTGAAATTCAACCAAATGGGAAGTGAAAATAAATAAATGAATGCTTCAAATTAAATAAAAATTACCTGAAGTGCATTTTGCATGGAACTAACAGATTCAAATTCTACAAAGCTGAAACAGTTTGGTTTAAGCTGAGAACACAAAGAAATCATAAGACATGTGAGTAATGTGACAAAAAACAATCAGTTTTTAGACAGTAAAAAAAGTGAATATGAAATAAACTTTACCAGGTTATTTCTAATTCTAACGCCATTAATTTTGATAGGTCCAAATTTACTAAAAATCTGCTTAACTTGGTCAACTGTCACATCCATTGGCAAGTTTGCAACAAATATGACAGTATTATTCTTGGCTGCAAAAACCAAAAAAAGAAATTAAAGTTAGACAAGGGAATAAGATCAGTATACAATAATAGGAAACATTAATTTTGAGTTGGGTAGTTGCATTTGTTGTTTGAAAACATTCCAGTTACCTCCCTGTAATATTTGATAATTACCATTTTTCTCTCTAATATTTGAAAAATATTCCAGTACTTCTTTGTTGGTCATGACATCAAGCCTTAAAATACTTTTTCTTTATTTGTTGGGGGCCTAAAGGGGTCATGACCTTTCCAAATCCCAATTTTTTTTTAATTTAATAATATAATTTTTTTGTAATTTTAACCTTTCAAACTAAGTAATATTTGTAATTTAATCCCCTTCTTACTTTAAATTCTAGTTCTGCTCCTGTGTTGTTGGTTATTACATGAAGTCTTAAAATACTTTTAGAGCAATTTAGCTACTACGAGTGAGGTAAATGGGGCTTTTTAAAAATGTTTAGGAGAAAAGTGATAATTACCCTAAATCTCAAAGGGGTAATTGGCGATTTTCGTTTTTATAATCAATGAATTGAGACAAAAAAAAACATATAAATTATTGAGAGTTAGAACGATACAAAAAGTCAGGGTTCAAAAAATATTAGTCTATAAAGTAATAAAAAAAACCTACCTTGATCGTCATTGGTTTTGATAGGATCAGCTGCTTTTGTTCCCCGAGTTACATTTGGTTTCCTGAAGCTAGGAAGTGAAACCCTAATTTGGAATGGAGAAGAATTATCCTTCAATGCATGTACCTGAATGAATCAAAATTTAAATAAATAAAGAATAAAACATCTAATATATGTTTAGAAAAAGAAAAAATCTTGCAACATGAATTATGTACATGCAGGGAAGGATGTATATCATGGCCATTCAAGCTTTAGAAAAAATTTTAATTCGATAATATTTTTTTGCGATTTTACTTCTAATATAAGTAATATTATAATTTGGAGAACTCCATATAATTAAACTCAAACTCATGTTGATTTTGACTTTAACATTTTACCCCCTATCCTTTAAATTCTGAGTCGCCCCTGTTGTATAAAACTTACAATTGATGCATAGCTTTTTCCGGAACGGGCATCCAGGATCGGCGGATTATTGGTTTCGGAGACTGTTTGAATTCCATTCTGATTCAAAACAACAGCAGGATAATGATCAGCAGCAACAAAACTTTGTATTTGATCAGGAAAAGATGAATCTTCCTCATTCTGAATGTGATCACGAGTGACGATTTCGGGCTTGGCATTGTTAGTAATGACTTCAGGTGAACAAGTTGTTGGGTGATTATTTGGAATTGGGTGGTGATCAGGGACATGATTTTGCTGCAACGTTTCTGTACTGATGATATCATTGTCATTGTCATTGTTAGCAATTACTTCAGGTGAAGATAGTGCTGCTGTTGATGTCAGTAGTGGTGGTGTTGGTGATGTTGTTGTATGATTCTGCATTGACTGAGTGGGAACATGATCTAACTCTGCAATGATCACATAGGCACATGATAATGTTCATGTTATTACAACTCTCATGAGACTTTTCATATCAAAAACTGCTCCTTAAAGTGTACTTTCAAGGGCATAGACTAAGTCAGCAATTATTAAAATAGGATCTTATTCACATGTAAATAGCATCTTTTACTCTATTTTTTATGCATGGGATTGTAAATTTTCTACCCTAAGAATAAACAAATTTAGGTGAGACTACCACTCTCACCAAGTAATTATACAACTATCAATCACATAATATCATGTATATATTAATAATTGAATTCAAAATTATAATAAATATATGATCATAGTTTTTAAACTGCCAACACCATTTAAATTGTCTAGTATAAATTAAAATTATATAATTAATTTTAACACTGTTTTTATGTACATTAAGTAATTTAAGTAACGCCTATATTTTGAAAACGTGCAGTCGTATTTTTTTATAAAAAAGGTGCATCACAGAAAAAAAAAACTCACCAAAATCAGGGAGAGAAAAAGGAAATGGAGGTTCAGGTTCTTGGAGAATATCTGCAATATTAGGCATACCTACAGAAATCTCATCATCCACAAACCTAAAAGCATCATTTAAGACATAGAAGCCATTCTCTTGAGGGGCTAAAAAGAATGATTGAGAAAATTTCCTCTTCACGGTTTCCTTTCCAATCAAATAACCAGTCACCAAAACTAAAACCCCATTACAGTATGAACCTTGAGCATCTACTGTCAGTATTTCTGTCTGATAATTCTGATAGTTCAATGCAAGGATCTGGTCGTTTATTCCCTGCTCCAACATTAAACCGAAAAAGAAAAAAGACTATTAAAAAAATTATTAATTCTCCGATTCTCATAATTAAATTTTTGTCTCTTTTTAAAATTATTACATAAACAAAAATCTAATCTACAAATCTCTACAAAGAATTTGAACTCCAAACCTCTTTTATCACCTCAATGTATCTTAGCAATTAAACTATCTAATTCCCACATATAATATCAAATATACATAATATCATATATACATAAGATTGTTTAGTTGTTGTATATTTAAAAAATAAAGTTGTTTTTTAAGTTAAATAATATTGTATAGATCAAGTTTGCATTATTAAATGCTGGACACATTAACAGAAAAAAAAAACTATATATACAGTAAGACCCTTGTATCAAAATAGAAAATTGTCAATTACTGCTTGTTGTTGACACTTTTATTAGTTTTCTCTTTAATGTTTTTAATAAGTATGGCTATCCCTCTTTTTAGTACTTTTTATTTTTATTTTTACTTAAAAGTCATCAATTACTACATTAAAAGGGAGATAATGAAATTTATTAAAAACATTGAAGAGAAAATTGATTAAAAAAAATTAAACTTCAGGGGATATATGAAAAATTCCCTTACTTTCAGAGTAGTGACTAAGGTCACAACACCATCTGGTCCAGGGCGCCCCAAAATGCTGGAATCCTGATAAAACCTGTGAAGATCCTCAGGATATTGGTGAAGGGCTTTGTAATATTGCTCCACAAATGAATTCCCCACCAATTGTGGATCTACCTTGGCAGATGAATCTGCCTCCTCTGCCATCTGCATCACACATCATACATCAATATATATATATATCATTATAGCTTTCTTTCTTTTTTTAAAAAAAACACTTTATAACTAGTTTTACATTAAAATTATACTATTGATATTACATCAATTAGACTACTCTATCATCGGTAATAACAGTAAACACACATCATCCTAATTATAAAGGCCATTAAATAGGAGAAAGAACTGACCTAGCATTCGCTAGAACTTGAACCCCTAACTTAAGTAGAAAGGTGTACAAAATTTTTCATTCAAGCAAACACTCAAGTATATATGTATCATTATAGTTAAACCAACAATCTTAAGAAAACAATTTTTTCTTTTTTTTATTAAAAAAATCAATGACCCAAATTCTTTCAGCATTGTATGAAATACCCAGAAGAGAAAAAAAAAAAAAAGAAAGAAAGCTCAGCAGAAGTTTCATATATGTATCATTATAGTTAAAACAACAATCTTAAGAAAACAATTTTTTCTTTTTTTAAAAAAAAAAAAAAGCAAAGACTCAAATTCTTTCAGCATTATATGAAATACCCAGAAGAGAAGAAAGAAAGCGCAGAAGAAGTTTCATATAAATTGTAAAAGTGAGTGGATGATGCTAATTTTTACCTGATACAAGTCTTAAGAGACTTGGTTAAATTGAAAGTTATACATATGATATTATCAATTCTTAATCGTGATCATTTAATTACAAAAACTTGTATCATCACCATCCAAAAGCAGGTCGATATGGGAAAAATAAAATTTTAAAAAAAAGAAGCAAAAGATTCAAATAGTTTCAGCAATATATGAGATACCCAGAAGACAAAACCGGAAGAAACTTGTATGCCAAAATATAAATAAATATATAAAAAGAAAGTTTGCTATAAACATTACCTGTAACCTACTATTATCATGCATTGGATAATGAACAAAGAAAATTTTGAAAGTAAAAAAAAAAAGTAATAGAGAAAGAAATTTAACCTTCAGTTAGCCAAGAGTAATTAAAGTATGAATTAGGTAGAGAAGTTGGAAGAGAAAGAGGCTCAATTTAATTTCCCGAGAAAATCTGATTCCTGACCACGGCGAGAAATTTGCCTTAAACGAAGCTAACTATGAATAATTTTTTTTTTCAGATGATATTTAGACCACATAGATTAATTCGGGCCAAAAGAAAAAAAATTGCATATCACTAAAAATAAGAGAAACGACTGAAATAATTGCCACGTTAAATTCATTTATATATATACACAAATCAAAGAATGAAATCCTAGTTAAATAAGAATTCATAAATGAAATCCTAATCCTAACTGAATAAGAATATATAAATATATATATATATATATAAATTCTATTCTAATACTGAAAAGGATTATGTTAAATAAAGAGAATGATAATTACAATAATAATATGATGATGGAAAATCGGTTAATTTTAAAGAGAGAAAGAAAATGGAAAACTGTCCCTTACCTCGTGTTGTTTAATATTTTTTACCAGTTATTTTTTTTTTTTTTTCAATAAATATCAATATTTTTTAAGTACTATTTTCTACTATTTACCCCCAAAAGGGATAATAATACTATTGAAAAATCAGAAAACAATTAGTAAAAATGCAAAATAATAGGGAATAACTAGCAAGTTCTTAAAAAAATTAACTATTGAAAATTCATGATATTAGTTTTGCTTGGATGAGAATTTTTTTTTTTAATTTAGAGGAGGGGAAATTCCAGTTCAACATCTCCAAATTGGAGAGAAAAGTCCATACCTTTTTTTTTAATACAATAGAAAACCTTTATTTCAATAAAAGTGAATGTACTGCAAGCACTAAACGATGAGAGATTCGTATTATTAAAATCTTGCTCATTTACATTTTCGTCTCTTAGAAAAAAAAACATAAATCTTCTTTAATTTTTTTTAAGAGAACAAAACTGTGATTGGTCTAATGTATACTTATATAGAAAACTGATTCGTCAACATTTTCTTCTATTTTTATTGTACTTTTAAAATCATAAAAATTTACCATTTAATCAATGATCTCATATTTGAAATGTAAAAGATTTTGAAACGCTACTAAAAAATGTATAACAGTAAATTTTATTTGTCTAAAGTTTGTAAGTTTATGGGATTTTGTAGGCACCTAGGTTTTCATCTTATATGAAATGAAGACCCAAGTTGTTAAATGTCTTTATCGTTCATTAAATTCTTATTAAATTTCCTTGGCCTTAAATATTTTCATTAATTATTGATATTAGAGGAAGTTTGTCTAAGCACAACTTGAATTGTGATTTCCATTGCTGCCCTTGAACCATCGAAATTAATAAAAATAATTTTGCCTTTTTTTTTTTTTTTTCCTTTTGACTTTGTCTTCAACAACTTTGAAAAATATAATTTGTAATGGGATTTTCATCCGTTTTGTTGGCCTGGAAGAGAGAGCAGTGCTGATTGCCAGACATGATTGCCAAATTGTCTGGAGCTGGTTCTGCAAAAGGCAGCTCCAGGAAACCAAATTGTGAGTTCCTTTCATTAATTCATTACTTTTTTCTTAATTTTTTTTTTCTTATAAAAAATGTATAACCAATTGTTAAAAATCAAAGTTTATGAATCTGAGAACCCGAATGTACAATTTATCAAATCTCCTTGCAAAATTCCTGATGCATAATCTCAATCATTTTTCTGAAAACATGTTTGTGTTTTTACTAAATATTTTTGTTTTGCATTTTTCTTGGGCAGATTCTCAGTTTTCCCAGCAAGAGCTTCCTGCATCCAAACTAGTTCTCACACCAGGATATGTAAATCCCATAACTAATTTTTTTTTTTAAAAAAATTATAATAAACATGAAGTATTTTTTAATTTTATTTTCCTTACTTATCATATTTTTTTAATTATTATTATTATTTAAATTCAATTCTCTTGAATCATTTTCAGGTGATTGCAGCATTTCTGATCGTCGGATTGATCTTCATTCCAATTGGCCTTGTTTCGTTATTCGCATCCGAAGCTGTACCATAAGATTCTTTATTCATCAACTTAAGTTTTTATTTTTATTTTTATTTTTATTTTTCTCCCAATTCTGAAATTTAATTTGTAAATAAGCTGATAATAATATGATATTTAACACAAAATTGTGTTTTGTCTTTGTTTTTGAAAAACAGGTGGTGGAAATTGTGGATCGCTATGACGATGAATGTGTTCCCCAGGATCAGAGGGACAGTAAGGTTGCATTTATTCAAAGCACTGAAACTAACAAGACATGTACCAGGACCTTTATTGTAAGTCCAATTTTTCTTTATGGCAGTTTTGAAGAATTTTTTTTTTTTTAATACAAGAGAGGGATTTAAACTTGAGAAATGGAGATAAATGTATTGTCAATTCTTAATTATTGAACTGATACGGGTTTCAAATTTTTGTTCTAAATTAAATCTTAAAAATAATGTGTCAAGTAAATATTAGGTGATGAAATGGTGTAAATTTTAAAATTATTTATTATATTTAATGTTTGCTTAAAACATTATTTTTAAGATTCAATTTATGATAAAAATTTAAAATATGTAATATTATTCTTTTGAAAAAAACTACCTTCAAAACCGAAAATGGATGTTCTGAAATGGTGTTTTTCTATCTGCTGAAGGTAGTTTATAAAATTGAAAATAGAGAGAACGTGTTAGGTATTGTTAATTGAGCCTGTAAATGAATTAAAAGATTGTTGTTTTTAGAAAAATAAAATATAATAAGGCGTTTTTGAAAAGTTCGAAAATTGGAGATGAGTATTCTTGACATTCTAGTTAAGATTGTAAAATGGTGCTTTAAAGATAGGAAAGATTGGCTAAAGATTACATAAAGAAGTTTGTAAAATTAGAAACAGTAAAATTTTCGGGTTTTTTTAGCGGAAAAAAAGGTAATGTGTTTCAGAATTCTTTTTTTTTAAAAAAAAAAATGATCGAATCTGAGATTCAATTTTCTGAGATTTTGAAAGAGGTTGTTCATCAATAATCAAAATATCATTAGTCAATAAAGAATGATCTTTCTTTGTTGATTGGTTTCTATGAAATTTTTAAAGAACAAAAGAAATGTAGTTTTTCATGACTTGAATTCCTATATTATAACCTGCACCAATAAAAATATTAGTTGACAAGTTCTATGTTATATTACTTCATTTCTTGAAATATTAAAATTATTTACTTTTATTATGCTTATGATTAAAAAAATATTTATATTTTACCCAAAAAATGATAATATAGTCATTTGAGTAAATATAATAATTAAAGCTAAAATATTCACTTTAATCATATGTAAATTAAAATAAAATAAAACTTATTTACTTTGGATGTAGCTTGAGTGCTTGACCAAGCACAAATAACAAATAATTTCAAAGAGAGCAAATTGAAATAATACTATGAGTTTGGAAAATTCTTATGATTAACAAACTTATTTACAAAACTCAAGTTCTGAAAGTATACGGAAAACTATAAACCTCCTATTCTATTAAGGTTAGAAATGCACTAAATAATTACCTTATAACAATTATAAAAAAATATTCTATGATGTTAAAGTAAGAAATAAAAATAAGTATTTATTTTACTAAAATAAAATAGACAATTCCTATTCTATTAAGAGTACTTAACAAAAATTATAAAAAAAAAGGAAAAATCTCTATAAAAGAAGACTAATTTAAGAAATAAGAAAGATTTTGAATAATATAATAAATGTTTTTAGGTGATTTAATAAATAATTAATTACTAATAAAAATATCACTACTTTTTTATACATATTAATTTTCATTTTCGGGACTCGGCTGGGTTATAGCCTAACCCATCCCCTCCCTGTGTCCAGTTATGAGTGAAATAATTTAATAATCTAAAATTTGTGTAAGAAATTGTGTTAAGTTTTTTCTTTTGTTAACTCTATAACTTAAATGAAAAAATTAAATAAATATATTTTCTTTTCAGGTTCCGAAAATGATGAAAAAACCTATATTCATCTATTATCAGCTCGAGGACTTCTACCAGAATCATCGCCGGTATGTAGAATTTACATATGTTATGTCATGAACTTTATAGTATTTTTTTTCTTTTCTTATTTTCTAGCAATTATTTAAAGAAAGAAAAAGATAAAAATTGCATATAATGTAATTGTTCTTATAGGTGTTTAAACCCTCATTTAGAACATTAAATACAAATAACTCTAGTACTATTAATCTGCTATCAATTATATAAAGATAATTACAAACACAGTAGTAACTACAAGATTGTTTAAGCGAAAGCAATATCTAATTTATACGTATTAGGAATCAAATATTATACTCTAATACCGAATTTGATAGTCAAACATCCAAAGACACAAATATATTGTAATACACTACAATATATCACAAATATGAAGCAACTCAACGAATTAAAAAATCAATTACATAGATTATATATAGAAATAGCAGAAATACAAATATATCACAACACAAAATATACATGGTTCGGCCAAATATGCCTACGTTCATAGTAGATCAAGGATTCGAATCTCTTTATTAATTCTTGGGATTACAATAATTATATGTGAAAGATTTGGAGTTCAAATGATCAAAATGCACACTTGAACAATGTATTTTCTCTGTATTTCAGCCTCATCTCTTTTTTTTCACTTCTTCTCATTCAAACCCTAAAAATAGAAAGAGTATATATAAATAGCATCGGCGCCGCGGCGCTCAAAATGAATTCCGCGGCGTGGACAATTTATGCCCATTCTCCAACCAATGTCTTGGTAATGCAGAGGCTCCTATACCTAAGAATTTTTCTCTTGTTTGCTACACTTGTCAAGCACTATTCTATTAAATTTTTGACTCCTTCCGACTCTTTTTTCTTCTTCATTTCAATTTTAATTTTATCTTCGAATTAGTCCTTGATTCAATACCGATCAACACATAATTTTGAATCACCAATTCAATAGTTCTATTTGCAAATTATTAATTTTATGCTCCCCCTAAAACACATGCAATGTCGTTCAATTAACTCTTAATTTTTCATAGTATCAGAGCAGATTTTATAGTCCATATATACCATCCGAACTTTAAGCCTCAGATCATCAGTATTCGGAATCCCGAATAATTTTTTCTTCGTTTTTTTGGTTGGCAGATATGTGAAGAGCCGAAGCGATAAGCAGCTACGGAGGAAGGCAGATGCTTCTCAAACAACAAATTGTAAACTTCAGGGGGAAACAGAAAACGGTTTGATTGTTCCTTGTGGGCTAATTGCATGGAGTTTGTTCAATGACACTTATGGTTTTTCTGTGAAAGGAAAAGTTTTACATGTCAATAAGAAAGACATTGCTTGGGGAAGTGACAAGAAGTACAGATTTGGGTCTGATGTTTACCCTCAGAATTTCCAAACTTCTGGTACTGTTGGAGGTGCAAAGCTTAATTCTAGCTTACCTGTAAGTACATACGGATACATTCTTTTTTCTTAAAATTGTTTTTATACTCTTTTATTTAGGTTAATGTGCTTTTGGCTTAACTTTCAAAGCATAATAGATACAACATTACCTCCATTCTGCCATAGTTGTTTATTAAATACCTACTAATTTTCACTCTGATAATTGTGGATTCATAATCATAATAATATTGTACCAACAAACCTTCTTTAAAATATATGTTAAAGCAGACTCTCCATAAAATTTTAAAAGATGATAAAAACCTAATTTATACGACACTTCATGGATTATCTACAATGTAATTACTCATCAATTTTTTCATTTATATTTTGTTAGAGGAGTAATGTTAAGCATTTTAAATTGTATTTTAAAAAATAGTATATTAAATAATTATTAGATGATAAAATAGTAAAAATTTTAAAATTATCCATTAAACAATTTTATCATCTGATAATTATTTGACACATCAATTTTTGGGATATAATTTAGAATGTCTAATATTACTCTTTGTTAAATACTTTACAATAAGAGATTTATTCAAAACTATAATATCTTTATACTAAATAGACTTATTTTAGCATCTAATTACTTGCCCCAACGACAAAGCTTTTGCACCCTTGGTTAGGTTAATTCTTCCAATTTTATTTTTAAAAAAACTATAATATCTTTATACTAAATAGACTTAGGGCTACGTTAGGAGTTCAAAACCCTAACAGTGGTTGAGGCAATTTTAATTCTTCCAATTTTATTTCAAAAAAATGTTTTTCAAATTTTTTTCGTAACTTGCGTTATGTTTTAATTTTTGAAGGAACTTGAAAAATGTAACTTAAAACTTGAGAAACCTGACTGAGAGTTAGAAATATAATTAAAACACTTAATGAGTTAAGTAATTTGAATCTGAATGCATCAACATAATTTTTAAACTATCACAAAATTATCATATCTGTTAAGTTATCTTTTATCAATTAAAAGAAAGGTGATATTTGAGTTTATAAGCTGGATGCATCACTTAAAATTTTCATCTCTGATACATTTTTATCATGAACAGTACTTAGTGAATTGGCTTTAATTTTTTACAGTTGAGTGAGCAAGAGGATCTTATAGTATGGATGAGAACTGCACCATTGCCAACTTTCAGGAAACTGTGGGGAAAGATAGAGCAGGATCTTAATGCTAATGATAAGATCACAGTTGTGATTGACAACAACTACAACACATATGGTTTTAAAGGCAAGAAGAGTCTTGTGCTTTCAACTACAAGCTGGATTGGTGGCAAAAATGACTTTTTGGGAGTGACATATATTGCTGTTGGTGGACTGAGCTTGCTCTTGGCCATTTCCTTCATACTTATGTACGTGATCAAGCCAAGGTGAGTGAATGGTTATAAAATTATTTTACTTATTACCATGAAAGAGAAACTGGGTTTATATATATACTTGAGATCTCTTATTTCTAAAGTAGAAACTTAGGTAAATTTGTGATTATTAAAAATTTAAAATTGCCTCATAACTTGATCGAATAGAGCATGTTATCGGTCGTTAGTTTTTTTAAAAAAATTGTAAGCAAATTGATGTGAGCTATACATTATGGAGGATTTGTTTCGTAAAAGTAGTGTAATTTTGAAGACAATTATTGTGGGTGAAAATTTCAACTATAGAGTTAAGTGGATGTTTGATAAACTTCAGAATAAAAATTGTGTTTATTAAATGCTTCAATTATTTCGTGCACACTATATATTAGAATATAGAGAGATTGTTAGGCAGTTTTGGGCTTGTAAATAGAAGTTTAGAATTTTGGTGATACATCCAAAAGATTAGTTTGTCGGGTGAAATAATCATTCTATTTATATAAAATATGAAAGAATTAACTCATTCAATAATCTTTTTTTAACAAAATCTTTATTAGTGGTGGTTCAATACTAACTTTTTTGTTTAATAATAAGTTTATTTATATTTCAACTATTAAAATTTGATTTTAATACTATTTGTTGAAAAGTCTTGAGCTTATAAATAAAATTTAAGATTCAAATACTAAATTTAAAAGATTAATCTTATGAGTAAAATAATTATTCTACTTATAAATCTAAATATCAACTATTTTTTTAATTAATATATGAGAACCAACTCACTTTAACAGAGATATTAATGATTTTCATTGAATGTATTTGAGATTTTTCTCTCAACAGAAAACTAAGTGATTTTCATCAAATGTATTTGAGATTGTTCTCTTGTTACTTGTTTTGTGCAGGCCTCTTGGGGATCCATCTTACTTGTCTTGGAACAAAACTTCAGCAGGAAAATGAATAAAAATTAGGATTTTGATTTTTCCAAAGTCCAGTCTCTTGAAAGTTTGCAATTTGTTCATCTAACACTGTCATCTTTCCTAGATATATACCCTTTTCTCATATCAGTCCAAATTGGTCCTTCTTCATTTCAATTGCAAGTTTGAGAAAATGTTTTGAATCCTTTTTTCTTTTATCATTTGCCTATTTATTCTGGTTCATGGTAAAAGGGTTTACTTATGAGTTTTGAGATTTATTTTATGATTTGATTTCTATATGTATGTTTTTATTTTTTAAAATGCAAATGTAAAAAAAAGTAAAATTTTATACAAAAAAGTTGAATGCTTTTATTTTTTTTCTAATTTTGTTGAATATCGACTCCTATGAATTTTTGTTATTTTGTAACGGATTGCTGAGCTTGAGGCGAGAATCCAAGAGCTATCCCCCCAGGCTGAGAGATCCGGACAGACGGTATAATATATTTACAGTAACTAAATATTTTCTTAATTTATTTGCATTTTCTAGCTTTCTGAGTTAAAAATTGGAACTCTGTTTCACAATTGCAGTTTTTGTTTTGAAGAATGAAATTGAAAAATAATAACGAGAAATGAATTTGGTATTGTTTTTGAACTAATGTCATAAAAAATTAAAAAAAAAAATTTAGCATTAAAAGCACTCAAATCTTTCTAATGAAACATTTACAATTTTGCAAAAACCAAGCTTTGATATCAAATTGTCAGCCCTCTACAATAATATCAGGCAAAGAATTCCAGCAAATGGAAAATAAACAGAGACTTTGCCACCTCTAAACAGCTTCAGAGAGATTGAAAAATCTTAAAGCAACAATCAACTTTACAAAATTTACTATTCTCTGAAAAGTTTGATATAAAAAAGCAGCAAATCATAAAGGTTAATTGATAGTCAACTGGCTAATTAACATCATTGGTAGAAACTGACATACTGTACTTGTATTTGAGATAAGATTTGATGTAGGCTTCCAGTTCACCATCCATTATAGAAATGATATCTGATGTCTCGTAGCCTGTTCTTACATCCTTGACAAGTTTGTATGGATGAAACACGTAGTTTTGTATCTGCTGGCCCCATTCAGCCTTCACAGCATCACCGCGTATTTGCTTGATTTCAGATGCTCGTTGCTCCTCGGCTATGACCAACAACTTGGCTTTTAACCGGCTGAGAGCCTTAATCTTGTTGGCTAGCTGAGATCTCTCCTCTGCACAAGGTTAATGAAGTACTTTTAGTTTTTCAAATATACAAATTGCACAAACTTGGGTGTGGTGCTACATTTCTTTTTCGTATTTGACAAAATCAACAATGCTAGTAGTATTTATGAATATCAAAATGAGAGGTCAAAAGGAGTTTTTCCCCTGTTAGAAAAAAAAGAATCTACAACAATGCGAACGTATTCAAAAAGATATCATATATGAAAAGGGTTGTGATTAAAAGTACCTATGCAGCGAACGGTGACACCAATTGGAATGTGCGTAATTCGAACAGCAGTTTCAACCTTGTTCACATTCTGACCCCCTTTCCCTCCTGCCCTTGAAAAACTAATTTCCAGGTCCTCCTCAGGTATTTCGGCATCCATTGACTCCTCAGGAAGCAGAGGCATGACTTCAACACCAGAAAAGCTTGTCTGCAGGAAAGATTGGGTTGAAAAATACAGTGGAACGTATTTGGATCACAAGACTCAAGAGAGAAATTCCAGTCTATTGCACAATCTGCTATACCTCCATCACAAAATTTAAACTAAAAAGAGTTTTTAGATCCCCATTTGTACTTAATATGTTTACCCTGAGCATGCAGAAATGCTCCCATTTTTTCAGGATAGTTAAAAGCAAGCAATTTATTGTCTCATTGAGATCAAGAAAAGCATGCATAGGGTATAGAGATTATAAGAGAAATGTGTCACAACAATCTTCAGAAATCCAATGAACTTACAGTTTATTTTCTGTCCAAGAAACTGATGCTATATTCATGGTACAAATATTGACTAACATTTTAATGATGCCAATTCTTACACTGAAACTTCGAAGAATACAATAGATTTTGGCAAGTTATCAGAGCAACAGTGATGCTCTGCATCTTAGTATCAGAATAATCTTCTAATATAGCTAGTCAGTCACTGAACATATTTATTTCTACTTCATGATCCTCGCACATTTCAATTCTCAGCACAGGAAGGTGCCACGCTTTTATGAACAATCTGTTCCCTTCTCTTTTCTCGCCTTGCATTTCTTTTTTCTTTTGTTCAATATTTAATGGGGATGAGCACTCTTTCCTCAATACTCTTACATATAAAGTTAAATTTCAACAGTTGTAATCCTAGGATATATGTTTCCTATTTCAAGTTTCCTTTCAGTGCTGATCCCTCAAAGCTACAATGGACGGCATGCTGAAATCCAATCCATCCATCTGTGATACATATCTGCTGGAAATTCTCAGATAAAACCGAAAGAAAGATCACATGATAACCAACCTTGCGAAGACCTTTGGCATTGAAAGGAGATTGCCTGACAATCCTGTGTGTTCCTTTCTCCCCAGACAAATAACCATATGCATAACGGCCTTCCACTTCAATTGTAGCTGACTTAATCCCAGCTTCCTCTCCTGGGGATTTCTCAACCACCCTAGTCTTATATCGCTGCTTCTCTCCCCATCTCACATACATCATGAGAAGCATGTCAGCCCAATCTTGCACTGGAAATAATCAAAGATTTTTACACAAGAAAACAGAAAATAGAGTTTCTTAATTCACCTTAACTTCAGATTTCACGGATCACTAATGAACAAGGAGTTGAAGTGGACGCAAAGGAACCTACGTGAGAATGGTAAAGACCATTTGCACATTCTAAGATCACCTCACTGGTTTTAAACTGCTGCAGCACTTTTAAAAACAAGCAGAATTTGTATTCAAATCTTCAAAAAATTTCAGCTAGAATTGAAGATCAGCAAGTATATTTTTTTCCATAAGCGCCCAACCAAAGTTGCAGGCAACAAGTCAATCCAAGTTCACTTAACTTGAAGGAAAATTAAGAACTAAAAATGTTCCACACATTAGTATTAGTGGTAGTAACAAAAAGGAGCAGTTTTTAATCATAAAGTTGGCTTTTAGGTTTCCAAAAGTCTAACTTAGGAACCCATTTGATTGGTAACAGATCGATATTCCATCTGACTGAAAACTGAAAAAAAAAAGCCATATCAATACCTCAAATGCAAATAACTATTTACCTGTGCATCAGTTCCACCAGCACCAGCAGTGATGGAGATAACAGCACCTTCTTTGTCATAGGGACCAGAAAGAAGTTGGGTCAACTCAATCGGTCCAGGGCCTTGTTTAATTCTTTAATGATATTGGCAGCCTCTTCAAGGAGTCCAGCATCTGTCGAGTCCATCTCTGTTAGCTTAACTATAGTCACAGCATCATCAACCTGCATTCAATCAAATTTGATTAAGTAAACAAACAATATTATTTAAGAAGTGCAAATAATGTAATGACAAAAATTAGATTCAACACATTCCAGAACAGTCTAGTTAAGTGGACACCACTACCATGCAATATACTACACTAGATGTCATATGAAAAAGTTGATGTACCTTGGTTTTGAAGTCAGTCAGCAAGTTTATCTTATCTTTGACCTCAGTCAAGGCCTGGAGGGTTTCTTGCACTTTAGGACGATCATCCCAACAGGAGCTATCCGCTGCTTTCAACTCCAAGTCTGCAAGTTCTTTTTCTAATTGCTGGAGACCAGTGGAGGCTATTATCTCTTCCACACGTGCTGTGGCAGCTTCTACAACCTTTCTTCAGGTATAAAAATTTGTCAGCAGTACAAGAGAATTAGAAATTTACAATGTTTAACAGTGCACTAAGTGACTTTCATTAGATTCAAGGCACATTTTTGTTTCTTATTCCTTAATTCAAGTATTATAAATGCAACAGCAGGAAGGTCATTTAACAGCCTAATTTTTTCAGATGTGATGGTGATGTTCTAGACAATCAACAGATCAATAGTTCAAATCAAGAAAGACAGCCACCAAAAGATTATCGAATTGTGAAATCTGTTTAAATAATTATAGCAGTCAAGACCAATCCGAAGTATGAACAAAAAGCTTACATTCCAGCCCCAAATCCTAAATATAAATACCAATATTTAGTTGATAGCTAGTCAATCCTCCATGGCAGCCAAGACTTATCTAAGCTGTCAAAGACATTCACCTTTTTGGAAAGGGTAAAACTTACAACGTACACAAGGATAAAACAGACACAGTTAAGGGATCACATTATTGTTCTTAATCTATACTGTAAGTATCTTCTTTCTTATAAATTAAAGCTTAAGAACATAAATTGAAATGTATATTTATGACCTAATACTGTAACTTTGGGAATGATTATCTTACATCACCACGAAAATCGATCCTTTGTTTCACTCAACAATGATAATTGCCATTTAAAATTTTATGTGGAGTAAGGATACTACAAGTATATCCTATTGACAAAGTAAAAAAGATGCTTCTACATCTTTATTAAAGTTTCTAAACACCTTTACATATACATCAATGAGAACATAATTTTACTGTGGGCCAAATGTGCACAAGTGATCCGTACTGCTCTAAGGCAGAGTCAAAACTAATAAACAATCCAGATACAATTACAGTTAATGGTTCCCAGAAAGCATAGCAAGATAGAAATTAGAACTAATACACATGCTACTTTTGTTACCAAGATATAAATAACTCTCCATGTTCTACTCTAACAAAGAATGATAAGGTTACATAAAGTTTAAATATTTCAGCAAGCAAAATTGGCATTGAATCGAAGTAATCGTAAAATACCTTGCATTACCCATTCTCTTGTATCAGCGTTGGCCTTTGCACTCAATTGGCTCTCTGATGCAGCATGTCTAACTGATTCAACTCCAAATAGATAAATAAACACATTTTAGTGCAAACTCAAATCAAAGGCTTTAAAACTTACTTCACATACATTTCTAAGGAAAACCATCACCAAATATACTAAAGAAACTTAAAGGCACAATTTTACTTATGTGAATTCGCTTTATTTTGAAAAGACACTAGCTAAATCGTTTGGAACCACCAGCTTTTACTTAGCCCCTAATGTTTACCAATTGCCCACCTACTTATACTTAACAACAAGTGATTCTATTTCACAGCAGTTGTGTATTAAAAGCCACATCACCTCAATACCAAGCATACCCTTAACTAACGAAAGCTTCTGTATACAAAGACATAAGCAAAAGCAATAAATTTTCGAAATGAAATACAAAGAATCCAGTTCAACTTCAAAGAAATTAGAATCAATAATATCAAAAGGAGGAGAAAATAAATAAATAAAAGGAAACCAATTAATAAGCAGGATAAACTACATAAAACCCACAAAGTCTACTTCACATAAAAAAAAATCGAAATAAAGCGAAAGGAAAAAAAATAAGAGATACCCACTAGAGTTGAACATGAAATACACAAAACCCACAAAGGGTCTTGCTAAAAAATTGAATCGAAAAACTGAAACAACAAAGATAAATAGAAGACAAGACAAGAGAATGCAGTTGATGACGTACCAGGGGAGAAGCACAGAGAAATGTTGTGGGGAAAGTGAAAGTGGAGAAAATGGGAAATTGTGGCGGCAAAAATGGGGATTTCTTATTATCATTGTACTTATTGTTATCATTGCTAGATGTTTTGGGAAGTGTCGTTAAGCCGAAGAGAGGTCGCGCAAGAACCTCCATAGCTTTCGTTCCTGCTGTTGCCTGTTGCTATTCGTATCCCACAGAGAAGGAAAAAAACCGAGAAAAAACTAAATGGATTTGGATGGATAGAGAGCCAGTTGGATTTACCCGCCACTCAAACCTTCAAGAAGTTAAAAATGAATATGTACGTACGAGAACTATGACTTTTAAATTTATTTATTTATTTTTATTAATTTGTCACTTCAAAAATATTAAATTGAATCGGATGAATTGAATTCGATCAATTAATCATTTGATATTAAAATATAAAAATTAAACAATTAATTGTTTTATTTTAATCTTCAAATAAATTCGGTTTGATTTTTTTAAATTAGAATAATGAACCAAAAGGAAAAAATAAATTCTCACAAATTTTTCATATAATTTATTTACTAAATTTTAATTTTAATAATTTTATAACTTATTTCATTTATAAATTTTAATTGATTAAGTATTTAAAAGTCAATGATCAACAAATTTTAATTTTAATTTAATTTATTTAATTCATAAACTTTTAATTAATTTGGTGTTTAAAATTGATGAATACTTTATTTATTTAAATAAACTTTAATTCTTATGAGTTTTTTAATAATTTATTTAATTCATATACTTTCATTAATTTGTGTTTAAAATTAATGTACACTTTTTTTATAATTTTTGTATTAATATTATCTCAAACATATATACTTTTATTTTTTTTTTAAATATTTTAAGAGATCGAACTAGATCAAATTAATTTAATATAATTCAATTCTTATATATAATTTAGTACAGCTCGGTTTGGTTCTAAAACATACCAAATCGTACCATGCTCACCCATAAACAGCAACCCTCCACATTATAAGAGTGCTAATATGATGTCAATTATTATTTTAAATTAAGAGTAGTATTACACTATATCTCAATTGATGTATTATTAATTAGCATTTATCAATAATCAAATAATTATTTATTTCTTTTTTTTTTAGACAAAGAATAATCTCATTAACTCAACTGAGAACGATAACGAGGAAACTCCTCCATCACAAGATAATCCAAGAAATTTGGAATAACATTAATTCAAGTACCAGTTGTTTCAAAATAGAGTCAATTTAACTAATTCATGCTCCACCCTATTTGCATTTCTAAGTACATTAAACAAACCAAGACATCTTGAATAAAACCAAGATATCTTTAATAATTAACCCAATTTTCAAAGAGAGCAAGAGTCTTTGATAGCAAATTGTTAACAATCATAGTTGCATCCGATTCAATTTCAACCGAAGAGAAATTCAAACGACCAATTGCTTGCAGACCTAATAGAATTGTTATAACTTCTGCCATAGGAACAAAATAAAGACCATCTATCTTCTCGACTCCTGAAACAAAGAACTACTTCACCCAAATGATTGCCAACAACAAAGACCAAAACTGGTTTTATTGTAGGAAGAATCCAGGGCAGCATCTGGGTTTATCTTATCCCCCCTCCTATTTTAGAGGATGCCATTTAGCCACTGAACACATCTCTCTCATGTCGTGGTGTGTCTTGCCAAATTTTATATTCAACTAAAAAAATCTTTTGACCAGCCAACTATGTAGTTCACATCAATTCTAAAACTCTCCCATTCAGCTGCTGGTTTCTAACGTACCATATTTGCCACTGAATAATACATAAAAGTACCAACTGATCTTCATTTACCCATGCATGGCTATAGTAAATAGTTCGCAGGCTGTTGTCTGGTGTGAGCAAAAATTTATATTCATGAACTCTTTTATATTCATTCATCAGAATATGATGTCTTTTTAAATTAGCCTTCATTGGTATCCAGTCATGTGATAATTATGCAATGTCAATTAATAAGATATAAATACACACTTTATATTTCAATATTGTAAATATAGCATTGCTATTAATTAATTAGATATTAGCATAATTTATAAATTTTATTGAATTGAAGAAATTATCCATTTTAATAAGTTCTTATATTGCATATTGATTTTTGTGGTTAAATTAAATTTTGAATTACATATATCAATTTTTTCTATATATTTTCATCTAAGGTTTAATTTGTGTTCAAATTTTTAAAAACAAGTTTCAAGTACGAATTTGAACAGAACCACATGGTTTGTTGTCAATTGAATTATAAATTCTTCATCTCTAAATTATTTCACCTCTTTCCCTGCTGAGAAATATTAGACATTTACAAAGATGTATGTATCTTTTTTTCTACTCAAAAGGAGTAAACATAAAACGAAATAAGAAAACATAAGTGACTAAAAATTTGTTAAACACATCCTTTATAATTATTTGACTAAATCTAATAATTAAAAAGTTATAAAATTACAATAATAAATCAAAAATGGTTGTAACATATACATAAACGTAAATATTTAACATTAAATGTAAGATTTTTGCACATAATGACATACATGTAATCTATATTGTGGTTAATTTAATATAGATATACATAAACTCCACAAAAGCCACTCAATAAATCTCAGAAGTTCAAGTCTCTAAAATGCTTTGCTTTAGGGACTTCAGCACTTCTCTACAAGCCAGTTTTTTAGCTGTTTCCTCATCAGAAGCTGTGAATGTATGTTCAAACAACTGGCCGTTCGCCTTGACCTTTACTGTCACAGAAGCCTTGCCATTGTTGCCCGAAGCAACGAGTTTTTTCTTTTTCAGTTCGAAATGTTCTTTCTGACATAATTCAGTCAACTCCCTTGTTGGATGGAATTTCATTGTCTCGGGGGTAATCAGCGGCTCCAAAAGCAGAACTATGCTTTGAAAAACTTTCTCCTTGTTGCCTCCTGAATCAACAAATATTGCCCCAGCCAGAGATTCAATAATGTCTCCAAGTGCCTATTGCAAATCAGGAAAAATGGCCAATCAATGCTTTAAGTACTGTAGAAAAGAGGACATAAGTGGCAACTTAGGGACCAAATCAGTTGTTCATACAGTGGAAGCATGCATTCAACAAATAGGCTAAACATGACCAATCTTATGAAGCACTGCAATTTGGCATTTTGAAAACTATCAGAGATTATTAAACAAATTCCCCGCATCCTTGTGTCATTGATGAAATGGTGCATATCATGCAGGCAAAGAGAATATGTAAAAGATTTGGATTTAACTTGCAGAATTATAGTGAATCGATAATGTGTCTCACTGAGGAACTACAGCTAGGAAGCAATTCCAACCAAAACTTAAACTAGGTTCTCCAGATAAATCTCAATGCATCTGACCTTGTTAGCTAAATCAAATTTAACTGCATAATCCAAACTCATTCAAGCTCAGTAAATAATACTAAGCACGCAAGGCAGAAAAATAGTCTTTCAGAAATTGTTAACTCCTTGAAACCCAAAAATAGGCATAATAATATGGAAATGATAACAAAAAGTTGCAGCATAGAGACTAATATTGTTACATCTCATTATAAATAACTGACCTTGGGGAAAGATGTCTCTGATTCATATCCAAATGTAGATCTGGACGATAATTTCTCAAAACTTGAAACAGTGTTGATTATCTGCTTGTTAAGTTCATGTGAAGCATGGAGAATATGTTTGTGCAATCCATGCTTGACTGTAGATCGTGCATAACAATCGTTGTTTACAGAAGCAGACCTCATGTCAGTCAAGAATCCTGGCGACAGTCCGGGATATTTTTTGAACAAATGGAGGGTGATGAGATAATCTAGCACTGCATCTCCAAGAAACTCCAGCCGCTGCAGAGCAAGTATTAAATTATAGTCAACACCAACATCCTCGAAGAAAATGTTCATTAGAAAGCAAAATATTGCCACAACAGTGCTCCATATGTAGTGCCACATATATATTAGGAGATAGCAGGTGAGGCAGAAAACTTTTCTATCTTACAATCATTAATCTAAAATAACCAGTTAACTCTTCTTAGAATTTTCCTTAGAGATACCTGATAACATGTTGGAATCTCAGGAACCATGTAAGAGCCATGTGTTAAGGCCTCCACTAATAGAGATTGGTCACAGAATGTGTACTTCAACAATGACTCTAAATAGCAGACATTAACAAGCCTCTCTGCATGCACTTCGAAGTGCCTGTCATAGGGTATACCCACAAAATTCACCTTTATACCAATCCGATCCAAGAATAAAAATCCGACATTTTCACCGCCTGTGCTGAGGAATGCACCAATTAGTGCCTTAACCACATCAGCAACTCTCTTACTTTTTACCTTCTTTCTACCAAGAACATAGATTTTTCTTTCATTAGAAAGTGAGTCCTCATCAAATATACAGCTTCCAGACTTATCACCAGGAATCATCCACGTTTTAGGATCAAAGGCCTCCGTACGGATAAATCCCTGCAATTTTAGAAGTAAAACAAGTCCAGTCACAAGATTTGCCATGTTATTTACTAGGTTGTTTAGTGTAACCATAACTAGAAAATTAATAATCTTATGAGCATAAAAATGGATTTCCAGGACTTTCGAGAATTATTATAGCACTCCAATACAACTGTCATATTGAAATAGCACATCTAAGAGTAATCAACTGAGGAGCACATGAAGTTACTAGCTGGTTCAACTAGTAAAAGTTTGTGATTCGAATTTAAAAGAGATTTGAGATACGAATCCCACTCAATCAGGAATTAGAAGGTGTCTGGCTAGAACAAGATTGAATACAAGAATTCTCAAACCTCTAAACTCCTAGCTGGCTCAAACTCCTAATAAATTGATTACAAATCTTAAAACTCCAAAATTTTTGGGGCAAGGTGCCACCACCAGAATCCCAAGGACTTATATTGGGAAACAGCAATTTGACTTTTCCTCCTGCCTAGGTTGGGCGGCCAATAACCAGTAATAATTTGAGAAACCAAATAACTCCACAAACAAGATAGAAGAATCATCGTAACAGCTCACATGTGGAAAAGATATTAGCAAACTTAGAAACAATTAAACATTAATGGAAGGAACAAGGCATAAGACTGATATTACATCCATGCAGGTGACAACATTGAAAAAATCAGATTCATTTCCCGAAAAAGAAGAATTACCGGAAGTTTGTGCTCACATCCAAGCTTGCAAAGTGCCACATTTGATATTATTCTTTCCTTCTTAATACTGAGCAGGCCCTCGTGATTATTTTGGTATGTTTTGAATAGCTGTTCACTAGCAGCGTATTTAAGAAACGAGTCTCCAAGAGTCACTAGTGATTTTAGATGAAAACTCTCTTGGCATTCTTTGGTGGTGATGGCTTCCAAAACCTACCATGAAGAGTTGGGTTAGCAAAAGCTCAAAAAAGTTTCAAAGGGCAGTAGAGCGCATAAATTGGAAGAAACATTTAGTTATAAAGTCAAACATGTAATTAGTCCTGCAATAAACAATGTAAATTTAAAGGCCTGCTTAGAGAAGTAAACACAAATTATCTCAACAGCCCAGTCCACAGACTTTCTATTTACTGAGCATGGAGTCTTCACTATCTACATATTGATAGTGATTTTACATTATCAGAGCTAAGGTGAACCAAAGGTCTTGTTTCAAACCAAATACCACACAGTATTAGTTTCATACCTCCTACATGGATATATTAGCTTCAAACCAAATTCCCACCCCAAACATTCCCCGCCCACCCCCGAATTGTATTTAATTAGATTATAATATGTTGTGCGATGTTTGATATTGTGAAATCGTTTCTTGTTGTGAGTACATTAGATTCCTCATTTACTGCTTTGTAAAAAAAGGATTACGCCATTTCTACTTATATACGTTCACAAGTACCCAGCATATGGTCAGTCATTATGTACATACTCGTACTTTGGCAAATAATTCCTAACCAGAGTACCTTAATGGTCGGAATAACAACATTTTGCATGCAATGATCCAAAAGCATCTTCTTCAAGTTGACAGCGAGGAGCAAAGACTGAAGACGATGCATAATTGATGGAACAAACGTGAAAGAATAAACTGTACTGAGTGATATAGGAGACATGATCACGTCGCAGAGTTCAGGAGGCAGCTCAACTGATATATTACTTGATTCTGCAACAACACATGCATGGTTAAATTATGTAAGATAGATTGAACACTTTCAAAGAAATTCGGTATCTTTTGCTGTTAAGCAAAAACATCATTTGGAAGATGCACAACAAGAATGTGATACTTCAAAAGAAGAGTAAGTTGATCAAAAAGATATTTCACTTAAGTCTGTAATTGATATTACCAAGCTATGGCATGTATTGTACAATTTATTTCTTACATGTGCAAAGTCACACAACATTCATCACATTTCTCTCGAGTAGTCATCAGTTCGCTAAAATCTCATAAATAAACATAATCCTATATCCCAATGTACAAATTAAAATTTAGACACATTTTGAAGTGTAATGCAGGTTATCTGTTGTTTTCACAAGCTTATATTTGTGAAATTTGAAGATTGAAACAATAGTTGAGTACCAGATGAGCAAATGAATGGAAAATCCTTAGAATGAACATATTATTTAGAAGAAAAAAGCCAAAAAAGAAAAATGCTTAATTAAATTCTGATGCGAACTTTATGGTCAAATTTCCTGCCCTGTTTGTCCAAGAAAACTATAATGGAAGCCTATGTTGCGGAACTTATATTCGGAAAAAGAAGAAAGAACGAAAAGCATTTTCCTTAATTTTAATAAGTTAAGGGGACATCAACTGGAGAAGTAACAACACTGAAACTCTGCAAACTGAAGTTGCTCATCAATGCAAATCATTAGACACAAAGTGAAAAGAACCAAAAAAATGGACTACAAATCTATTACATTTGAAGAAAGGGTAAAAAAGAAAAAAGGATGGAGAGAAAGAACACTTTAAATAAAAAAAATAAATTGAGTGAATATACCTTTCTCCTTTTGTTGTCTGCACTTAATAAGGTAATTATGCACATGAAAAATGTGTCTCCCATTAAGCAAGAACTGTTGATCAAAAGATAACTGGATACCATGCCTGCAATATGTACAGTATTAATGTCAGGCTGCAAATAATGTAAATGTGGAATGAAAAAAATAGCAATATCACATATATTCCTACATGTACAAGTACATACTTTGCTTCATAATGATTCTTGTATGTGGTAACACTTCCATCCCTCAGCCTCAAGGGTGAATTTGCATTCAACTGGTCTAAAACATCAGTTATACAATATACGTTACCGTTGTGTGGGGTGTAGACTAAAGAATCATGAATCATGCATGAGCACAATGGACCACTTTTACTCAGAATACAGGCACTCTTCATTGAACAGTTCATGTGACAGGCATTTTTACAAGAAAACAACACAGAATTAACCGATCTCCAATCAATCAACTGTCCATGTATGCTACTGGACGGGAGTAGAAGATAATCCATCTCAAGATCATTCCCTAGCTGTAATCCATTCAAAATCTCGGCCAATTTATTCCCATTATGATCCATAAGGACTTTGAAAAGAGTTATCTGAAACCTCCGACAAATAACAACCTGAAACAAATTTAAAAATTAAATTAAATAAAGCTTACAAACCAACACAGTTGACCAAAAAAAAGAAAAATCAAGATGCAACACCTCTGACTGTGTTGACATCACAAAAGAAGATACCATACCTGATCTTGGGATAGTTGAAGATCTTCAAAATACTTTAGGTTGACTGTCAAACTACCTCTATCAACTTGCAGATCAAAATTCATAGGGGTGATATCAGATTCAAGCTTAGTCCTCATAGCAAGAACAATATCATGAGCTCGAACATCATAGTCAAAGTTCTGTCTCAACTCAATTAAGTAGCAGTGATACATTGTCTCAGTTTGTTGTGAACACTGACTGACTAGTTCAGGGGGGAAGTAAATGGGTTGTTCATCATTATATGGCTCATTTCCTGTGCGTTAAAAGGACATATCAAATTAAAAGAGAAACCCTTGAAATATTTACATGAGAAAACAAAATCTTGAACGATTGCAGTTCACTAACCGTTCAGTATATAATATGAGTTTATAATTTACTCATATTAAAAGCAAATAATGGCTGCTTATACAACTTACCAAATTTTTGCGCATCAGCTTCTTCAATAACAATATCAGGAACAAGATTATCAGTTAAAGCACCAATCTGGTGAAGTTTCTTGCAAGCTTCAAGACATGCAGTTTGCTTTAGAGTTTTAAGATTTCCATGCGCAAAAACAATTTGTATAGGGCAGCTCTTTGGAAGATACAGTGTACATTTCTCCAACTCCTTGTTTATAACACACCTTGGAGTAGGTTTAAAGTATCTACAGAAAACAAAAACCCACAAAGAAATAAGAGACACTGCATTAATCCATAGTACAAAACAAAACATAATGACTTAAAACAATTAGTAAACAAATGAAAAGCTTAGCATCATTTGCCATAATGAGCACAAATGGCCTACCCATCGGAAGGGAGCCGTGAGCAGTAGAAGTATATCAAACCAACACTTGAACTAAGAGTAACAATTGCTCCAGTGCTTTCAACACGATAAATATCTTCATCATACATATCATTATCAACAGACGAGCAAGGAAGGGAAGCATGGCGAAGCGCTTCCTTTCTCATTATCTTTCCACTTTCAAGATAGTTCTCCAACCGAGAAGACGTGGTAGAATCTCCACTATAAATTATCAAAAGACAAAAGAGGTACATCAATCACACAAAACAGATTTGAAAATATTATTAGAAAATTTGAAATTGTAGAATAGAAAAGATCTAGAGGAACTTTAGAAATTTTCCACAACTGTTCTAGATATCACGGTTGTTAAGATAATACATTACCTCTTGACCATTAATAAGTAATCTGAATCCTTCATTCTAGCACGACCTCGGGACTGTATGAAACTGCAAGCAGTATATGAAGGATCAAATCTGATAACCAAGTTACAGCTTGGAATGTCTAAACCCTCCTCAAGTAATGATGTTGCAACAATGATGTTCACCTGCAAACATGTGATTCTCATTTTCGAAAGACGGTTTATTGATAAAAAGAACATTTTGAATGTGAGATTCCATATAAACATACCATGCCTGTACGAAATTCTTCCACAATTTCGTTCTGTTTTTTCCTTGATTGGCTTTGCAACTGTGAATTATTTCCTGCAATGTATTCAGTTTTCCATGTACAGTGTCTTGGAAGCAGCTCACTCAATAGACCTTGAAGCACAAAGGCTGTAATGACCCTTTCTACAAAAATTATACATCTTATGTCCTTCAAGTCCCTACATTTTAATAACGAATAAGGGAACTCAGAAAAATATTACGATCTACAACGGAAACAGAAAAATGTTGCCTACAATTATTCTCATTATCCGGAACAAGTTGGACTTGCATTATATAATGTGAAATGCATGAAATGTCTAATAGAACTTTGGACATGTCATATGCCTAGTCAAACAATCTAATAATGTAGTGATGGAAAACAACTAGCACTCCTTAGTGTCACGTCTCACATCGAATAGAAATTGGGTGGATCTTGGGTATATAAGGGTGAGTATGCAGCATTACCTAATAGGCTAGTCTTTTGAGTCAATAGCAAGCGCCGGCCCGTGACAAGTGGTATCAGAGCAGACCCAAATTCTCATTCTTATGTGGGCCCCCAAAACCGCCCCAATGGAGATTGCCACATGGGATGTGGATCCCCTATGCCGCTAGGGGATGGGCAATACGGGCCAAATGGACCCTAAAAATTCTGTGTCTTGAGCCCCAATAGAGATTGCCACGTGGGTAGTGGGTCCCCTATCCTCGGGAGATGGGCAATACGGGCCAGGTTGGTCCTTGAGTTTGAGCCACACCGTGACGAGGGCGTCACGTGATTGGGTGGGGGAGAATGTCACGTCCCACATCAAATAGAAATTGGGTGGATCTTAGGTATATAAGGGTGGGTATGCAGCATTACCTAACAGGCTAGTCTTTTGGGTCAATAGCAAGCGCCAGCCCGTGACATTAGGCATCATATTTTTATAGGCTAACACTTCACTATGACACAAATAACGTGGTGTTTGCCTTGCAGGTAAAGGTTAAATGCAACAACCTTCATTTTATTTTATACTTTGAGAAGAATTCCACCCATTGAATAAATTCAGAAAACATTCAAACTGTAAAAACAGCTTTCAAATTATTCTTAATCGGAAGTTTGAACAAAGTTTGCTGGACAAGAACATTAAATAGAACAATAGAGCCCAAAATCTATTTGATATAAAACATTCATTCCAAGTTGGCATAAAACTAATTGAATAGAGCATAACATTTTGCACCTAACTTTCTTAGTTTTCCACTTTCCCTTTTTTTCACTCTCTCAAGTCATTTGTGTATATAAAATTCTATAAAGTGCCCACAATATTAATCATTTAGTTTGTGTATATAAACAAACTAAATGATTAATATTGTGGGCACTTTATAGAATCTAAATTTCTATAACAGCACATTTATACTTTCAAGAACATGGAAAAAAATCAAAAGTGATAGAGCTCAGATACTACTGTTGGGCGTCTCCTATCAATTTAAAGTTAAGCTTTGAGTTCACCTTTTAATTAACACGATATCAAAGCCGGTTTAATCCAGTAATCTTATCTTCAAAACACCCATTAAATTAATTGTACTATAATAAGTTGTGTTTATGTTTGTTCTTATATTTGTGGTCTTTGTTTTGTTTCATTCTCGGGCATTACACATGAAATATGAAGCTATATACTATTGTTCTACCAGTACCTGTCAACTTCAGCTTTCAAGTAATTACTTAACAGAAGGATTCTTAATAAGCCATTTTAATGCCTGTCATTGAGATTATGCACCATATTCAAAGAGATAAACTGTATTAAATTTACTTCAAGAAGATAAATGATCATGTTTATATACCAACCTGTACTCGAGAAGAGATTCAATGAGACAGATAATTTTCTCGGTCAAAAGGCCAGCATCCACATTAAATTTAAAATCATCTCCGATGGACCACCCTGGCCCTAAATTCAAGGTAAAAAAAAAAAGAAAAAGAAAAAGAAAGAAAGAATGTAAGGATAAAGCATCAATCTCCACCAATGCCTCTCACCAAGTTGGAATAAATACCAGATGGTATGTAACTCGCAAACGACTTGGAGGCATCAGAACCAAATTTTTTAATGATTGTCTCACCAAACCCATCCATCTGTTCCCAGGCAAAAAAGTCACTTCCATAGCACGATATGGTCTCTGCAGCCTATTGCAGAAATGCACAATTAAATATAATGATATCAGCAAATGCCATGTCATTACCTGGTGATGAGTAAAGGAAAAGAATGAAGAAACACAAGATAAATACCTTCAAAGCCAACCAAATACCAAGCTCAGTTAAACAAAATAGCAAATTTGAATATATCCTTGATACTTTCTTCCTTATGGACTCAGCTCGAGAAGCAGTAAGACCCAAATTTTTCAACGATCGTTCATGCTAAATACAGTAAACTTATTGTCAATACACCAATGGATGCAACTGAGAGCAATCAAGTACACAAACGTACATTCTTCAAATATATTAAACGAAGGTAAGATCAGTTCAAGTTTTACACTGCACTGGCTACATAGCAAATTATGTCACCTTAATACAACCATTTTCCATAGTTGGGAGTTACTTGTTTTTCCGACTGAAGTCTGAATGCATCTTAATTTTAAGCAAATTAAAATATTTTCGACAAGTAGTTATTATGAGGTAGTGGTGATTTTCAGACATTTTGATATGAATGCAAAGAGTTGATTTTTTTTTTATCTTTCACTCTCTGTTCCCCATGGTTGGCTCAACAGAATTCAGGGCCTAATAGAAAAAATTGTTCAGATAAAGTAAAATAAAATTAAAGCTATTTATCTTTACGTATAGAATTTTATTAATGTTCTTTCTATATTGCTGATTTAAAATGGTTTTTGCACGTTAAATGAGATGTTACTCATTTAACCTTTTTTCACCATTTTTTTGATACCCAGAACTCCCTCGACCATCTATGTTCACCCAGTTACAAACTGGGACTACTGTTGGACCCTACAACCTTTGTAACAGTAAGATTTTACAGAGAATACTCACCTTTAATTTTAAGATATTCAGTTCTTCTTCCAAGTGAACATATAAAGCATAAGGAATGTCACTGTGCTTGTAAAACTTGAACTTTGGTGTTGAAAATGGTATAAACTCAGCAAGCACAGATTCATTGTTGCATGTATAGACCTGTAATGTCCAAAAACTGTGGCATAAATAATCGACTAAATAATACCAAGTAAATTACTAGAAAGCCAGATCACATCATAAAAGAAAAGTAGCAACCTTACAATGCATAAGAGTCTCAAGTTCATGAATCTTCTGCCAATAGCTCTCTTCTGACTTAGCACCTAGATAGATATGCTTATTAAGAAAATATCCAGATGCCATATCCTTAATATAACAATATCATATCTTGAATACCTTTAGACTTTATGGGAGATGCAGTCATGCCAAAAATCCTTGGAAGATCAGATTCACCAGATTTCAACTGGCAGTGATAGAACTCCTGCAAAAGCAATCAAATGTATCCTATAAAGCAAAAGGTATGCAAAATACCCAAATTACCTAACAATAAGCAGCAACATGGAAAAGAAACATCAACTATCAGCTACACAATTGTGATTGCACAAATCTTAAAGATAGAGATGCCCTATCGTCTCATTATTATGAAAGATATCGTTAACTTTCAATATCTCAAAATTTATATATTCAAACTTGCTAGCAAATTACTCTGTAAATTTGCCACAAGCAAAGTACCATATGAAATGGGAACTTAGCTCTACGGAGCAGTTTCCTAACATTTTGTACTACAATTAATAAGTAAAAAGATGAAAATAAATAAATAAATAAGGTTTATGCAACTATCAATCCTACCACAAATTGGTAGACAAGATTTTAGATATATCTGTTGCACCTTTTTGTCTACAATTACCAGTAAAGTTGATATTATGGCACATGCTTAACATTTTATCAGCCAGGAAAAGTTCTAACCAGCTTAAATATCTCCATAAGGTACAGATGCCTCTTGACCTTATTTTCAATATTTTATTATATAAAGGCAGTGATCTACATTGGAGTTTGAAAATGAAATGGACTTGCATCCTTAGCGATCCAAAGGGAAAAGAACCAATTGTAACCGAAATATCAAAGAACGTGCAGCCTCCTGTATATACTTCATCGAATTCTCTTCAAGGTTTGTCACACATATAAGTTCTTGCATAACGGATGCATATAAGATTCACATACCCAAAAAATATAAAGCAAAACAGCTCATATAATTACAAAGCCAGATAACAAGCTTGTCCAACAACATGTATATGGTGAGTGTCATGATACTTCAAAGTGTATCTGCATGTTCCATTTGAGAGATAACAGAGCAAAAGAACAAGTAACTACTGAAACACAAAAATACAACCTTCAGATAAAATTTTCTGTAGGGAGGAGATTACAAGAAAGATATGGGAACTTCTTGCAGCAATTTAAAGAGAATGTGTGTATTATTAACAGAATTTATCAGCAGATAAGCATTTTAGAATCATAAGGAACAATTGATTGAACTAGAAATAAAAGAAGAAAAAAATCACAACAGCAAGCATCAAGAGAACTCACCTCCATAATGCAAGCATATGGGTCTTTACCACTGGCATGATGGCACTCATCAAATATTAAAATCTTTATCATGCTTAGTTTGAAAAAGCTGTGCCTCAAGCCATCAAGCAATATTTGAGGTGTCATCACAAGCACCTGTAAGTATTAAATTGAAAATTACTACTCACCACATGTATAATCCCTCAAATTTATAATGCTAGAGCACTGTCAACCAAAGAAGAATGTCTTTTGCAGAAACTGAGAGGAAGTAGCCTGAGGCATGAATACGGGAGAAAGCTATCACGAGTTAATTATATTTCTCTTAACAACCCATCATAATACCTTCAAACATAATTCCAGCTATGAATCATTAAGGCTGCTCTGATGCAAGTTCGTTGAGGGGAGGATGAAGCAATAGCAAAAATTTGAACAACCCTAGGCAGTCACAAATATTGACATCCTGATGACCAAGGGGTTATGTCCCACCGCCACCTTCACACTACCATGACTATAACCATGATGCCAACAAGTTTCAAAACAAAATAGATCAGTTATTTTGTCTCTTTAAAAAAGGTTTTGACTGTTGAGTTCGACATGGTGCTGTATTTAGATACTGAGTAATTGGCTGACATACTGATAGAAACTACTAATGGGACAAGAAAGTTGGAAACTGACAACTCCATTAAGATCCCAGCTAGCAAACTTAAGAACAGAAACAAGAGGAATTTTCAATTCAAATAAAGCAGCTTCACAAATCAAATACATGTAATTCATGAATCAATTTTATTGTTCTATATGTGAAAGAAACTCACCTCATGTTTGCTTATTTCTTCCTTCCATGTAGCAGCATCCCAGAAGTCGACTCCCATGTCTCCACAGAACATACCCACATTCAAATCGGTATGCATTTTTATAGCTTCAGCTTGCTAATATTTACAGACAAAATCACCAAAAATTAAAAGTGAAAACTTCTTAAATTTAGCTCCAACATCCATATCCACAAATTCCAAAATGTAAGTATTGTACAATTCAACATGCACGGTAACCAAATGTAAAAGTTTCTATAACCTCATTTAGACTTGTGAAATTTAAATCATCTGTTTTAAACTTTTCACTTCTTGTTAACTGATAATGAAATTGAGTGTGGAACTAAAATTTCAATTTGAAAAATAATGCTTTCCCAAGTTAAATTCAAAAATTTTATCAAACGTTTCCAAATTAGTTTGTTTTTAATGCTAATTGGCTTAAAGTAGATGAAGTTGAAAAATGTAAGCTTCAACTGCCAAATGTAAAAATACAGTGAAGCCTGTTAGAGAGCTAATTATACAAATACAATGAAACAGCATGTATTCCTAATTTTTCCTAAAGCCAACTAAAACAATTAAATAACATCCAAGAACCAATTTTAACATAAGAATGGACTTTCGAAAACCTCTTTATATAAATAAACTCACACACTCACATAGATACTGTACAATGAATTGCCAAAAGACAAAAGATTATTAATTCCAAAGCATTATTATGCAACTCTGCCCACAAAGAATTGAAAACATTTTATCTTGTAACAATTCTCTGTACAGAAAATCACTGGCTGAATTTTGAAAAAATGTGGATATCCACTAGAGAGGACTCCACAACACGTATTGGGCATACCTGAGTCACTAGGACTACTTTGGGAACTAAAAAGACAGCAATGAAAGGCGAAGGCTTCTGGAGAAGATAAGCATAGCTTCTCAGAAGCATGATGGCAATTAGAGTCTTGCCGGATCCAGTTTCCAAGAACACAATTGTGTTCTGCTTAAGAGCCTCCTCCAGTGCTTCTAGCTGATAACTGCAATAACCCAGTACAGTAAACCCACTAATCAACAAACTAACAGCATCTAATCAGAAAAACAAAACATGATTAATGGCATAATAAACAACCCTTTTAGTAGATTGATAAAAAAAAAATAAAGCAAAAAATAGAATTCGAAGAACAAACTCTTTCCAAAAGAAGCAATTTTTCTGTTTCATTTTTCTTGAATTTCTGATAAAAGAAACTGAATTAGCCTAAAACTTACTTTCTGGCAAAGGGCAGAGGATCAGAAGGCACTTGCTGAGTTGTTTGTGTGTCCAATTCCATGCTAAATGGTTCCATTGCTGTGATCAAATGATTAATCAGACATTTGATCAACCAAATTCAATAAGCCCCTCATATATTGTTTATACTATATTCACAAACATACAAGTAACTAAAATCACGACAACTGCGTTGCAATGCAGCAAGCTTTTTCCCTCTATAACAAATATAAAACTCATAAACTAAACCAGAACAAACCCAGAAACCGAAAAAACAAAAACAACCGAGAATCCGAATTCCAAAACTGAAACTTACTAACCAATTCAAAGGGTTGAAAATCTGACAGAAGCTCTCTTCCAGAACAGTAGAATAAACAGAAATGGGATTCTCTTGTATTGCTACCCTTTTTGTGCTAAGCAGCAAGAGTTATTGCTTCTCTGATCACTGCTACATATATAAAATGTGTTTGTGCCAGTGAGCGAGCTGAAAAGTTATTAAAAAAAAATAGCTTGCAGGCGAAGGAACTTGCGGAAAAAGGTTGGATGGAGTAAAAATACAATAATAAATTACTCCAAAAAAAAATACATTAATAAAGAAAATTAACAGCTACCCCTCGATTTTTGATCAATTACTGGTTTACTGATTAACTTTTGAAAAACTATATATGAGCCCGTACTATTTTGAACATTATCCACTTAACTTATTATGATGTTTTGTATTACTCAAAAAAAAATTATTATTCATTAATTCTTATTATTTTTTTATTAATTTACCTTTATATTACTATTTTTCATAAATTATTAATATACTTTTTTTAAAAAAATAATACTAAAATTATAAATATCATAACGTATTTATTTTATGATAAATATTTTAATTACTTTATTTCTACTTTTTCTTTTGTTTTATATTTTAAAATTTTATTAATTAATTAATTAATTTTTAAAAATACATTAATATTTAATATTTTTAAGAAAGAATAAATATATTATTATTTTATTACTTTTATTATTTAAAAAATAATATAAAAACTATAAAGTATTAATTCTTTTAAACGAGCATATTAAATATTACTACATGAAAAAATATTAAATATTAATAAAAATATAAATATAAGACAAAAAAATAAAAATAAAAAAACCAAATATTCATCATTCTATCATTACATAAATATATTATAATTTTTATTATTTTAATATTATTTTTAAAAAATACATTAATAATTTATGAAAAAATAATAATATAATGATATATTAATAAAAAAATAATAATAATAATTAATGGGTAATGTAATAAAATGAATTTTTAGAAAATATAAATTTTTTTAAAAAAACATCAAAAAAATAAGTAAATGATATTTAAAATAGGAGGATAATTGGCAGCCACCCTTAATTTTTTTTAAAGATTCCTCATGACCCGTTATCCTTTTTTTAAAAATTTTGAGCCTTATTCGAACCAATAAACTGGTGGGCAAAATGCACTCAAGGAACACGACCTATCATTGGGTCCTGCCTTTCCTCTTTTAATATAAAGATTCTTTTTTGTTTTTAAGATGAAATGTAGAATTCATTGTTATAATTTTGAATTCAATTGAAGAACAAGCAAATTACAATGGCAAAAAAATTTAACTCTAGACTTAAATTCAGAAAAATTTTAAAGATTTGGAAAATTTTGTATTCAGAAAAAATCTACTAAACCCAAAAAATTTGGATTTTTTTTTTAAGTGCAATTTTTTTTTTTTTGTTTAGGTTTGAATTTTTTTTGAACCCAAAATAACCTACCGGAAACTCGAGTTTTCAATCAGTTATTCATTTTCTGTTTTGTTTCTCTGGTTTATTTCTCTGTTCTTAGTTTTTTTTTTTTTTTCATTATTTATTGACAAATGAAGTTTCAATTTTTTAATATGACAGATAAAGTTGCTTGTGATTTTACTTGTCTTTTAGCCTACCATGCCTCTTTAATTATTAATAAATTTTTTTTTTCTTTCGTATTAGCATTATGCTGCATTGTCAATACTGATTCGGTTCTAAATCATTAGCTAAAATTGTAAAATATTCGCTACTTAACTATTTGCAGAAACAAATTGTAGGCAAATGAGACAGCAGAATTGTGATTACAATCAATTTGCTTATCTTAATTTTCAGCTGGACAAAGGGAGGGTTTAAGACTAATGGAAGAAGAAAATGATTTAGCATTGTGACAAGTTAAAACAGAAATTAAATATTTTCTGTTTGTTTCTTTGGTATGTTTCTCTGTTCTTAGTGTTTTTTTATTTTTTCATTATTTATTGACAAATGAAGTTCAATAAGTAATTCTTTTTGTAAAACAAATTATAAAATGAATTAAAATTTTAGTTCTAATTATTCAGACTTAACTAGACTAAAACTCAAACTCAACCAATACTTAAAAAAACTTAACAATAACTTGAGTTTTAAAATTTTTTAAAAATATTATATTTGAATTTGAAGTGAGCAAAATTTAAATTTGAACTCGAATTTTATTCATTCCAATTACAATTTTTTTACCATTAGATCACTATCATAAGTATTTTATTAATATCAGTTTTAAGTGACTAATTACTCCATGAAAAAGTAGAAGTTAAGATAGTTTATGATTAGCCCCTCACACTTGTATCTTTAGATCGTCATTTTGAATTGCACCACCTCCTTTCCTTTAATTGTAATATGAAATTTAAAATGAAAAAATGACTGTTAAACTATTTTAGTTTAATCTAAATATTTTAAATACTCTTTTAGTTTTAAAATAAATTCCTTTGTTAATATGTTTCTTTTTTTGATAAATCTTTTTTTAAACAATTCAAAATTATAATTTTATCTCTGTATCTTGCGTTTACATATAATAAGATATTTAATTAGTTAAAAAAATTCTATTTTATTCTTATTTAATTATGAAAAACTAAAAATGCCACTAGTTTCTTGCCCATAAATAGCCCCCATATCTCACATAAACATTGCTGAAATAGCTCATGTGTTACAAATTATATAATTACTGTAAAAACGAGAAGGAAAAAAAAAGGAGCAGTCCTGGCCTCAGAGGTGATTGTTTGTTTGTAAAACTAAGCCAGAGAAGTCAAAACTTGCCAAAGCCACCATCACTGACACTAACATCAAAATGGCAGCTCCAGCTTCAACTTCACCTTCACCTTCAGGAAGCTAAGCAGAATGCATCAGTGTGTTTTGGCACGAGGGAATGCTCTGTCACGACACTGGAAAAGGTGTATTCAATACGGGAATAGACCCAGGATTTCTAGATGTGCTGGAGAAGCACCTAGAGAACTCTGGACAGAGTTAAAAACATGGTGCAATCCTCAGAAGAGGACCCATTTCTCCTTACATCTCTTGGCACTCTGGAAGACCTGCTATCATCCCTGAATTGCTATTATTTTATTTTATTTGGTTGATTTTGTTAATTAAGAAAGCCAATATAGGTTTTGGGTTTTTCACAAAAAGTCGCAGTTTTTGGGGGCATTCTTTTTTATTTGGGTTAGAAACGAGGGGCATAAAAAGAAATATATAATTGTTGATGAAGGTCTACCCATGGTGGCTATGTGATTGAAGTTCACAGCTCAAATTTTACATTTAGGTAATTTTGCTCTTTAGCTCAATCTGGCTTGTTCTTAATTCGTTATTTCTCTTTTCACAAATTGATCACTGATTTTGGGGTTCTTTGAAGCTTTTAAGCGAGTTAAAAGTATAAATTTTCTATGTGTTAATTGAGTGATTATTTTTTTTGTCAGAAACTTTACGTGCCCAGATCCATAGATGATTTTTTTTTTATTAATTTAATTGCTTTGCTATGTATTTTGTACTTTAGAAATTGCCAGCGGTTGTCCTGAAATTGGGTTATGTTTTGTAGTTATTTTAACGATTCATTAAATTTCGTTCACTTGAGAACGTGACAATAGTAAACCAAGAAGAAGATTAAGTTTTTACTTACGAATTTTGTGTTTTTTTAAACATCATAAAATATAATATAATTAACTAAATCAATAATATTATATTATTAAAATTTTAATATAAAATTAAAAAATTATTAGAACATTACACAAAAATAAGATATGTCAATTTTAATTCACTCAAATTTACTATTCTCCTATAAAGAAAAAAAGACAAATCTTAAGAACTATTTCAATTAAGAATTACTTCCTGTTATGAATAAGAGAAACCTATCCTCTTATAAAAATAAAATAAAACCAAAATAACCCTTAGGATAGAACTAAATAATCATCACGTTGGCGGAACTAAATACACCACAACCATTATTCCTATCTACCTCCACCAATTATAGATTTAAATCTATCAAAACAAACTCTACGCAACCACTAACAATAGTTGAACAAGATATAATAATAACATAACTAAAAAGATATTACAATTAAAGCTTCGGGCACTATATGGGATGTCACAATTGAGCAATAATGGCTAAGAAGTTTTGGTAGCTAAATGGTGCTTATCACTGGTAACGGACCAAGCTTGACTGTTAAAGAGCTATGGCTACTCAATGAACAGAAGTTGTCTGTCTGACGGTGGTTGACTTAGCAGCAGGTTGCGATGACTATCTGCGAAGGGGTTAGGAGTGGCAGCAACAACAACAAAATCTAACGGAACCCCAGTAAAGGGGTGGGGCAAATGAAGTTTTAGCTATCGTTAGAACTTCAGATAGGATCGACAGTTAAAAGGAAAATCACCGGCAACATCAAAGACTGGTAGAAAGAACCAGATCCATCAAGTCTCAGCGAAGGAAAATGGCTAAGCGTCCAGCAAAGTCAGGATATGCTCGGCTAGGGCCGACGAGCCCCAACGATCATCTGTTGTAGTTCGTTAAAACTATTTTGGTTTGTTTGTTATTGATGTTATTGTTTATCTATTTTCAAGCTTGATATTCATTATTTTATTGTGTTTTTATGTGATATTTAGTCACTGTGTTGTATGGTGAACAATTTTTGCAATGGGTTATGAATTGGCAATTGCAGGCATTTCCAAAGCTTTATTTCTTTTCCTGTTGCTTCTTGGCAATCTAATTAAAGGTGTATTTTTCAGTGTTTGTAATGTCAAAAAAAAAAAAAACCTTCCAAATGCCTAAAGCATTTTTTTTTAAAAAAAATTCCAGTGTGAATTAATAACTAGACAAACAAGATTTTGAAATTGAAAAAAAAATCTTGGTTTATATGCTTTTTTAGTAAGTTACTTTTGTTTTTGAATAAGCCCTTGAAGTGGTTTCTGAGAAAAGATATGTTTGGTGCTTTTACAAAATTTGGTTGAGTGAAGAAGTAGTGTTTGAAAAGAAAAAGAAAAAGAATAAGTGCAATAAAAAAGAAAAGAAGAAGAAGAATAAATATATGTCAGGGTCACATCTCGTAAAGTCATTGGAGGGTTTAAGTACTATATTATTTTTGTCTTTGTCAAAATTGACAAAAATGCTACCAAATGAAAGTCTTTTCAAATTATTTTTAAATTAAAAAGTGTTTAAAGTATGAAATTTTTGTAAATAGTTATAATTTTAAGATAATTAATTTAATCATTTATAAATTTTTTAAACTTTTTTATCAAAAAATTTAGAAAAGCAAAAATACTCTTTTATTATTTTAACACTGCTGCTATAATAAACAGTACTAACTTTGTTTTATTAAAAATTAAAATTTTATTTTTTTATTAAAATTATACTTATTTTAATTATTTGTTAATTATTTAATTTAATTATATTACTATAAAATTTAAATAAATAATATAATTATTTAATATAATTAAATTAAACTAAATAATAATTAATTAAAATAATAATTTTATAAACAAATAAAAAATTATTTTGTATTTATTTATTAAAATTATATTTATTTTATTTACCGATAATTAAATCAAATAAATACAAATTTAAACAAATATATTTAATTTTAAATAAATAATATAAATTAATCATACCATACATAATAAAATAAAACTATAAATAATAAAAATATTGAAGAGCGATAAAATACTATCACATTCACAATAAGGGTAAGATAACATAATATCGCGCCACATTAAGAATGCGATAAGAAAATATAAAACCTACATTAAAGGTGCGATAAAAAATATTACGTTCACATTGGTGGCACAATAAAATAATATTGCGTCTACAATGAGAGCGTAATAAAATAATATCGCGCCCACATTAAGAGCAATAAAAAATATCATGCTCATATTAAGTCATAAAAGATACTGTGCTCATATGCACGCGATTGAATGGGGTGAGATTGCCCCCTTAACTATCATGCCCCTATTTTTTTTAAATTTTAATTATATTTTTATTTATTTTATTTTATTTATTATTTTCTATAATAAATATTTGATATTTATTTATAATTAATGAATAAATATTTTATTTTATTTATTATTTTCTATAATAAATATTTGATATTTATTTATAATTAATGAATAAATATTTTATTTTATTTGTAATATTTATTTTATAATGTATAGCATAATTAATTTATATTATTTATTAAAAATTATATTTATGTTTATTAAATTTAAGTTTGTATTTTTATTAAAATTATATTTATCTTTATTAAATTTAAGTTTGTATTTTTATTAAAATTATATTTATCTTTTAATTATATTTAGATAATTTTAAATAAATAATATAAATTAATCATGTATCATTTAAATAAATAATATAAATTAATTATGTGATACATAATAAAATAAAATTATAAATTAATTAATTATAAAATTAAACTAAATTAAAAAAAAGATTACTACAATAGTATTGTTCGCTTTAACAGTTCTTGTTTATTATAGTAAATACTGTTAAAATAGTAAATTATATTTTGATTTATTCATTAAGTCTTTAGCTAAAACATTTAGAAAATTTTATAGATAACTAAATAAGTTAAATACTTAAAATTATGATTATTTATGAAAAAAATTTGTAACTTAGATCAAACTAAAAAGGTCTAACAAATTTTTTTATTCAAAAATTCAACTAAAAAATAGAATCTAATGGGAGATTTCAAAATTTAAAGAAAAGTGAAGATTTTGAAAACATTCAAGTGGGTAACTGATATTTCCCATCATAATAGTAATTAATAATTACCATTTACAGAGTAGTTCCCTAAGACTAAAAAGTCTTTTGTTGGTCTACGTAGCTTGGAACTTTGCATATTTAGTTAATTAAATTAGAGTTAATTATTAATTACAGTTTAGGTAAGATGAATATCTAACATTACTTAATTGTTAAGTTTTTTTAAATTAAATTAGAGTTGGTTGTTAATCTTGATTTGGTTTAATTGAAGTTAAGTGAAATGCAAATGTAAATTAAGTCTAAATGTTAGCTAAATGATGCATTTAATATATAATATAATTGAAACAAAATTTAGGTACAATTTTTTGCATTTTGGTAGCCGGACAATACACTTGTGAAGAGAGAAAAGTTTGTTTTGTTTTTATGTTTTAAGAGTTAAAAGCAAAAGAAAATAAACAACAATTATATCTTCTTTTCTTTAATTAGGCTACTGGTATTAAAGCAAATTAAGCTCTCTTTTTTTTATCAAGAACTTATCAAGGAGAGAACAATTGCTTTTAGGGTTTAAGGAGTTAAACTCAGTTGTTGAATTGGGTTGTTGTTTAGTTGATTAAACCCATTTTGTTGATTACTAAAATTACAAACGAGTTGTATTTCAGGCGAATTGATTATAAACCTACATCAAAGGCTTCAAAGTTGATATTTTTTAATCTCCATTTAATGTGATTAAATACTTTATATTGTGTTCATAACATAGTTTTAACACTTCTACTGCATATTTAATGCATATATGTATTTGATGCGTACGTATGCTATATAAACACATATACCATATATATACACTGTAAATTAACATCACTTCATATGATTGGCCAAAATTAAATATATAACTTCATAATTAATTAAATTAAAACTAATTTAATATTTAAATATTAATTTATAGTTAATTATAAAAATATATTATTTATTATTCAATTAATTAATTATATATTTTAAAATTACATAAGATTACAATGCTAATATTATATCAGACTATACTATTGAAATTTTAATCAGACTATATTATCAGAATTTTTTGGGAGTAACATGTAAAAATTTGAGACATATCATCCAAATTGCACTACTATAATCGTTAGAAACAACATGTATAATTTTAAACACATCCCTCTCAATTTAAAGGATTCTCATAAAAAGAGAAGAATAAATAAAACTTTTTTCCAATCCTATCTAAACCCATATGTATGGATAAGATTAACAATCCCATATTTTAGGACTAAATTTTGAATTAGTCCTACCCTAACTAAATGGTTGAATTATGAGATAAATTTTTTAAAATAATACTACACTTCTCAAATGATATCTTATAATTTTTTATTTTAAATGATATGTTAAGTAATTATTGGATGGTAAAATTGTGTAACGAGTGATTTTAAAATTTATATTATTTTATCATTCAATAATTATTTAATATATTAATTTAAGATTAAAAAAATTAAGATATCATTTAAAAAATACTAAAAAATTAGTCAATTTTTGTTTACTAAAAACTTAGTCAATTTGTTCAAAATTTCAAATATGGTTTTAAAAAATGAATATTTATCAAAAAAAAAAGCTTAGAAGGGTCAACATGGAAAGTTCTTTATAACTTTTCATTGATGGCTAAAGGGACATTGCTTTTTATGGTATAAAAAATTAATCAATTTCTAAATCATAATTATCAATTAAACATAATATAATATGATTCTTTATCAACATAAAAATAGAATAAATTTATATTAAAAAAATAAAAGTTAAACTCTTTTTATTTTTTATTAGGTTAAAATTTAATTATGTGAGAATATTGATTAAATATTATCGGAATATAATTTGGGGATCAAGCCAAGTGCGTAGGGTGTGCACGGATCGAAGACAGACAAGAAAGGAGGCGAAAACAAAGAAGGGCGCACCAGGCGCCAGCGCCGCGGCGACCAAGCGTGGGCGCCGCGGAGCCTAGAACAGAACCTGAGCCCCGCGGCGCCAAGATGCTAGCGCCGCAGTGCTCAGCAGAAGCACGCCAGCGCTACAGCGACAAGATCTCAGTGCCACAGCCTTGGTGACGGGAACAGTATCCCGAAATAAGGAAACTTCCTTATTTCATCTCCCTCTTGCTCTAAGACTCTATAGTACGACTCCCATACGTATAGGGTAAACCTAGGACGTCCTAAAAGCCTATATAAAGACTATCAATTGACTTGTAAATACATCTTTGTGATCAAGTTAGAGATCTTTGTGATCAACAATAAATCTTAGTGATAATATTTGTGGTTCTTTGTAAGAGAAAATTTATAAAGTGCAAGAGAGAGTGTTCTTTGTAATCTTTCTTGTAAAATGTATATTTTGTGAGTGCCTTGAGATTCATAATAAGAGAAAAGTGTGATTTGATCCACCGTGGACGTAGGCAAATTGCCAAACCACGTAATTCTTTGTGTGTTCTTCTTCTACCCCTTTCTCTATTTATTTCTTAGTAACTTGTTCTGCATTATTATATTACTTGGGTGAATTATTTTGCTTGTTTGTGCGCTTCCGCTTCAATAAACTGGTATCAGAGCTTTGGTTCTAAGCAGACATGGCCACACTCAACTATAAGGTAGAGAAATTCAACGGTACGAATGACTTCAATCTGTGAAAGATGAAGGTTAGGGCGTTATTGGTGAGCCAAAGGCTTGGTTCGGCATTAGAGGAGACTGCAGCTCCATCTAGTGATGAAGAGAAGACGCCAGAGTCATCTAGAGCAAAAGCAGAAAGAAGGGACATTCAAGAAAGAGCTCATAGCACGATCGTTCTGTCATTGAGCGATGAAGTACTAAGGGAAGTAGCAAGTGAGACGACGGCAATAGGTCTTTGGAAGAAGCTTGACTTTCTTTATATGAGGAAATCGTTGGTCAACAGATTACATATAAAGAAGAAGCTGTATCAACTGTTCATGTCAGAGGGGACGCCAATGAAAGATCATATAGACGCCTTCAATAAGATCATCCTTGATCTTGACTCTATCAACATCAAGATAGAAGATAAAGATAGAGCAATTATCCTGCTGAGTTCACTCCCCAAGAGCTATGAGAGTTTTGTTGATACACTGCTCTACGGCAGAGAGAGTTTAACAATGGGTGATGTGAAATCATCATTAAACTCAAAGTTATTAGGAAAGCAGACTGAGGGCAATGCAGAAAGTTTATCTATAAGAGGAAGGCCCTCATATAGAGTTGAGAAGAAAAAAGGCTCAAGGTCAAAGTCTAGGACTCCTAGGAAGTGCTACTGCTGCAAGAAAGAAGGACACTTTATAAAGGACTGTCCTAAGAAGAAAGTACAGGATAAGAAGAAAGTACAGGATAAGAAGAAAACAGATGTTGCGCTTGCCTATGATGATAGCTATGAAAACCCAGAGACACTCGTCGCTACTGATGGTAAGAACTCTGATCAATGGGTTCTTGATTCTGGTTGTACTTTTCACATGTGCCCACACAAGTCCTGATTTACAAATTTTCACCCCATTAGTGGTGGTAAGGTCTTAATGGGTAATGACATTGCATGTCAGATGATGGGAATTTGTAGTGTTAAGCTTAGGTTGCATGATGGGCGAGTGAGAGAGTTGACAGATGTTAGGTGTGTTCCTGACTTGAAGAGAAACTTCACTAGAGACTTCAGACCAGAATGGGTGTTCCATCAGGATCGACAGAGGGATTTTAAGAGTTTTGAAAGGTTCCATGGTGGTGATGAGAAGAGAGAAGCGCAAAGGTGTTTATGTGCTTAAGGTTGAAGTCGTGAGTGGTTCTGCACTATTCTCTGTAGATAATGAGAGTATGCAAACCAAGTTATGGCATGTTAGACTAGCATACCTAGGCGAGAGAAACCTAAAGGAGTTATATAGTCAAAAGGCGTTTGGAGAGGATAAGTTCCAGCCTTTAGAGTTTTGTGAGCATTGTGTGCTAGGGAAAGCACATAGAGTGAGGTTCAGTACCGGCGAGCACAAGACTAAGGGGACTCTTGACTATATACACTCGGGTCTTTGGGGACCAGCTCAGACAGCTACTCGTAGTGGTGCCAGGTATTTTCTCAGCTTGATTGATGACTATTCAAAGAAGCTGTGGGTCTATGTGTTGAAGAGTAAGGATTAAGCCTTTGAAGTATTCAAGAGTTGGAAGGCTCTTGTTGAAAATCAAACTGGCAAAAGGGTAAAGAGGCTTAGGACTGACAACGGCCTCAAGTTTTGCAACAGAGAGTTTGATGAGTTTTATGCCAAGCATGGGATTGTAAGGCATAGAACAGTAAGATCAACACTGCAGCAGAATGAGGTAGCTGAGAGGATGAACAGAACCCTACTTGAAAGGGTTAGATGCATGCTTACCAATGCAAAGATGTCCAAGACATTCTGGGGAGAAGCTATAGTGACTGCAGCTTACTTGATTAATAGAAGTCCCTCTTCAGCAATTAACTTCAAGAAGCCAGAAGAGAAATGGTCTGGCAATCCTCCAAAGTATAACCACCTCAGAATATTTGGTTGCCCTGCCTTTGTACATGTTAAGGAGGGAAAGTTAGAACTTAGAGCTATCAAATGGGTATTCATAGAATATCCCGAAGGAGTAAAATGATACAATGTGTGGTGTAAAGATTTAACACCACCAAGGAGTATCATAAAGCCGTGACGTGACGTTCGATGAGATGATGATGCTAAAAATCTCCCAAGAAGATGAGAAAGAAGAACCTGTGCACAAAGAAGACTCAGCACCTAAGTCAATAGAAGTTGAAGTAGAGCCTGAATATGGATCTGATATGCCCCCTGATAAATACTTCAACGAGGAGATCCTTGAAGATGAACCAAGAACACCGATGAGTTCCTCCAAGTCTACCCAAAGAAAGACTAGAACCCCTGAGTTGGAACTTGAAGAGTACCAACTTGCTAGAGACAGGCTAAGGAGAACGATTAACCCACCACTCAGGTATGCACAAGCAGACTTAGTTGCTCATACTTTTTTAATTCTGCTTACACTCTTGAGTATGATGAGCCTATGATATATGGTGAGGCTATGAAGAGTGAAAACAAGAAAGAATGACAGTAGACCATAGAAGAAGAAATTTGTTCTCTTAGGAAGAACAATACTTGGAAGTTGGTGGAGAAACCTCAAAAGAAGCTAGTTGGGTGCAAGTGGGTGTATAAGGTGAATGAGGGGATACCGGGGATTGAGCCTACGAGATTCAAGGCTAGGTTAGTAGAACAAGGTTTTACTCAGAGAGAGGGAGTCGATTTTCATGAGATATTTTCTCCAGTTGTCAAGCACACATTTATTAGGATTTTGTTAGCCATGTGTGCAAACTTTAATTTACATCTAGAGTAGATGGATGTAAAGACGGCTTTTCTACATGGAGAGCTTGAAGAAACGATATACATGGCACAACCGTAGGGGTTCGAGGAGCCCGAAAAAGAAGATCATGCTTGTTTGCTAAAGAAGTCATTGTACGGGTTAAAGCAATCACCTAGACAGTGGTATAGGAGATTTGATGAGTTTATGATGACTTGTGGTTTTAGTAGGAGCAAGTATGACGGATGCGTGTACTTCAAGAACATAAGTTGTGGGATGATGTATTTGCTTCTATATGTCGATGATATGTTGATCGCGTGCAAAAATATAGAAGAAATACAAAAGCTCAAGAAGCAGTTGAGTGACGAGTTTGAAATAAAGGATTTGGGAGCAGCGAAGAGAATTTTGAGTATGGATATTGTGAGGGAAAGAAGAGATGTTATATTCTTGTCCCAACAACGATATATAGTCAAAAGTTTAGAGAAGTTTGGTATGTTAAACGCGAAGGCTGTCTCTACTTTTTTTGCCATGCATTTTAGACTTTCAGTAGCACAGTCGCCGATATCTGAAGAAGAGAAACTGCAGATGAGCAAAGTACTGTATGCAAGCACTGTGGGGTGCATCATGTATGCAATGGTTTACACAAGACCAGGCATAGCACAGGCTGTGAGTGTGGTGAGTAGATACATGGCAAATCTGAGAAAAGATCACTGACTTGCAGTAAAGTGGATTCTGAGATATCTCAAGGGGACGTCAAATCACAGGTTGATATATAAGAGGGATGAGGACAACAATGAAATGATAAGAGGGTACGTAGACTCAGATTATACAAGTGATCTAAACAAGAGAAGATCGTCAATATGTTACGTATTCACAGTGTTTGGGTGTAGTGTATGTTGGAGATCAGTTCTACAACATGTGGTTGCACTCTCTACCATAGAGGCAGAGTACATAGCTGTTGGTGAAGTTATGAAGGAAGCCGTGTGGTTAAAAGGCATATGTACAGAGGTATTAACTAGTAAAGATGTGAACACCGGTGTATATTGTGACAGCCAAAGTGCCATACACCTAAGCAAGCATCAAGTGTTCCACGAGAGGTCGAAACACATTGATGTGAGGCTCTATTACATTCGTGAGATTGTCCAAAGTGGTGAAGTTAGTCCAACAAAGATAGCGTGATCTAAAAACCCTGCTAATATATTGACTAAGCCACTACCCTCGGTTAAGTTCGTCCTATGCAAGGACTTAACCGGAGTCACTACTATGTGAGGGTGACCGAAGATATGGAAATGAGAGATCGAGTTACTTTGTGGATGATTTTGAATCAAGGAGGAGATTTATGAGAATATTGATTAAAAATCATCGAAATATAATTTAGGGATCAAGCCAAGTGCATAGGGTGCGCACGGATTGAAGACGGACGCGAAAAGAGGCGAAAACGAAGAAGGGCACACCAGGCGCCAATGCCGCGGCGACTAGGCATGAGCACCACGGCGCCCAGAACAGAACCTGAGTGCCGTGGCACCAGGATGCTAGCACCGCAGCGCTCAACAAAAGCGCGCCAATGCTGCAGTGACAAGATCCCAGCGCCGCAGCACTGGTGACGGGAACAGTATCTCAAAATAAGGAAACTTTCTTATTTCGTCTCTCACTTGCTCCAAGATTCCCTAATACAACTCCCACACGTATAGGGTAAACCTAGGACGTCCTAAAAGCCTATATAAATACTATCAATTGGCTTGTAAATACATCTTTATGATCAAGTTAGAGATCTTTGTGATCAATAACAAATCTTAGTGATAATCTTTGTGGTTCTTTGTGAGAGAAAATCCCTAGAGTGCAAGAGAGAGTATTTTTTGTGATCTTTCTTGTAAAAGGCATACTTTGTGAGTGCATTGAGATTCATAATAAGAGAAGAGTGTGATCTTGATTCGCCGTGGACGTAGGCAAGTTATCGAACCACGTAATTCTTTGTGTGTTCTTCTTCTACCCCTTTCTCTATTTATTTCTTAGTAACTTGTTCTGTATTATTATATTGCTTGGGTGAATTATTTTATTTGTTTTTGCGCTTCCGCTTCAACAAATTAAGATATAAAATATATTCTTATATTTTATCGCATTTGAATTTGAATTATCATTCTTTTTTTTTTTAAATTTAGGATTCACAATAAAGGAAAAAAGAAATAACACATCATTCACAACAAATTCATTTTTTGAAGAGTTTAGGCTTCAATATCAAATAATTAGGATTTATGACTCTTTTTATATGAAAAAAAAATATCATTTACACTTTTGAAAATAAAATTAAGATAAGCTTTAATTTCTGGCAATTGATATATTTATATCTACTAAGGGCGTAAAGTTTTCTTTATTAAAAAAAGAAAAAAATTGTAGTGCAATAATTTTAAAAATTGGCAAAATGATTGAAGCTAAATATAATTTATGATATAATTAAGAGTTATTTACAAATACCACAAACATATTATCTGCTAATTGAAACGTGTTATCTTTAACCTAATTTTTTTTTATCATTTTCTTAAAATAGATAACACACTTTTTTGTTTAGAGTAGTAATTTGAAGTGATTTAACTTTTTTTTTAAGAAAAAGAAGTAATAATATTTGTTTGGGGGTGGTTCTAAAAAAATCATGACATGCACAATTTCATTGACTACAGTGATTTTGCAATGATATGGATATCATACAATTTGGGCTCGACTGATAAATCTCAGTCTCTTCGCCCCATGAATTCAAGAGCAAGGTCCATCAAATTTTTGAAGAACTCTTGGAGTCCAAAAACCTAATGTTTCGAATTTACTTTTGAGAGTATTTGTATAAAAGAGATTTTTCGGATAAACTCAATCTTAAATTGTGAAAGTTATAGGAGTTAAGTTTACACAACAAATAATGAAGAAACAGTTATTATTGTGGTATGTTTAGGATTGTTATGGGTGTTTTAGACCTATTTGAGGTCTATGGTGTGTGATGCAAAGATAAAATTTCAGGCTATAAGATTATATAGTTTTGTAAGTTAGAGAGAACTTGTCTTTTAAACCTTATGTCTATGTATTAGAGATTAGTTTCTAGGATCTTAAGCTTGGAATAGATGCAAAGCTACTGATTTGCTTGAGTCTTTAATAACGAATGTGAAAGACAAGCAAATAATAAGATGTTGATTTTACTAAGAAAGACCTAGGGTAAATATAGTGGTCCCAAAAGTTGTGTTTGCTAAAAACTAGCTTTGATAAAACTAGTGGTTTGCTTGGGTCTTTAATAAAGAATGTGAAAGACAAGCAAATAATAAGATGTTGATTTTACTAAGAAAGACCTAGGGTAAATATGGTGGTCCCAAAAGTTGTGTTTGCTAAAAACAAGCTTTGATAAAATTAGTGGTCCCAAAAGTTGTATTTAATTTCTGTTATAGGCTAAAATTTTGTCCTAAATTAAAGCTCTTTAGTTCGCTCTTTATCCTCTTAGAATCTAATTTATTTAATGAGTTTTAACCTCACTAAAAGAAAAAAATAAATAAATCTAGTTCATAAAAAATAAGGTACCAATTTTATTCTGAATAAAAGTTATTAAGTTTACTATTACTATATTAAATAAGAAAGTTACCAATTTTTATTTAAAAGGATACAAGGGTCAAAAAAATATTTTTATTAAGCTTGTATTTCTCTATTAACTTTAATAACATAAGCTTACCCTCATTTGGGTCAAGTTTTTCCCCAATAAGCTTTAACCTAGGAGTTTATTTACTTTAAGTTTTACTTAGTGTAACCCTATGCTTATCAAATCACAACCCATAGATAAATCTCGTAAAGTGGCTTAGGTCCAAATATCTTATTTTGTTAAATGTACCTATGTATATGTGTAGGCTTGGACCTAGATTTTTGTATAACATTTTTTTTAAAAAAAATTATCAAGTACCTTTTCTCAAAATAATTATTATATAATGTTATATGAGTGAGTTGGGTAAAGCTGGATAAAAATGGGCATAGCCTTTTTAAAATAAAAATAACCCCCATAAAAAATAAGTGTTCTAAGATTTGGTCTCTCTTAGTTGGATCATAAATGATGAATGATCTATGCCTTACCCCTTATTTTATTTTTCTCCTATTTATAGGATAGTAAGAGTATAGAGATCATAGAATTTGAGTCAAAATAGGATATCATAATACTTTTTCAATTAATCTTCTTTTATTAAAATTCTACTAAAATAATGATGGTAGTTTTTTATTTATCTGAAAATTTTCTTGTGAAGTCTTAGTACAATAAAAACAACTCTCTTTTTATCTATTTTGATTCTTTTTTAAGTCATTTAATAAATTGGAATTGCTGAAATTCAAAGGGAAAAACATAATATTTTTTCAGTTATAATTTTTTTTTTATGCGGGTGTAAAGAAGAAAGGAAAAAAATATGGAATGCTTAGAAGAAATTTAATAATTGAAAACTATTTTAATATTTTAAAGGGTGTGTTGAGCCAAAAAAAAATCATTTTAAAATGTAATAAATGAGTGATTTAATTAAAAAAGAACTCAAAAGTACTTCTACTCTTTTAGAATGCAAGTAGAGCCATCCTTAGAAATTTGTTTTTTTTTAAAAAAAATTGCTCTTTGCTTTACCTTATCTCCTCTTCTTATTTTGGTATATTTAAACTGTTTTGGTTCTTATTCTTGTATGGTATTATGTGCTTTAACTCCAAGCAAAGGTTTTAAAATGTTGCACAAAGCAAGATTGGAATATTAGTCCTAATACAAGTAAATTAAAGAATACTTCGGTTTTGGGAATCTTGAATTTCATTTAAAACTTACCAAATTAGATGAAATCTTGAATTTGGTCTAAAGATCTGCCAAGTTAAAAAATTACTTTGACTCCCTTTTTAAAAAAAGTTATTTTTCTATCATCATTATTCTTATTTTCTCATTATTCCTTCATCTTTCATTGATCCTTTTCCTTATCCTCTCACACGGTTTTGGGCTAAAACCCTTCAAGAAGAAAACGGTAATAGATGTGAACCTTCCTCTCATCACAATTTTCTTGAACAAGTAGTATTTTCTAACCAATTTAAGATAGGTCGCAAATATATATTTTTTTCTTTTAAAGATTCATATGGAATAAAAAAATTTTCTCACAAAACATTAATTTTTATTTTATATTTTTATTTAAACTCGGACATCTGCAGATGCAAAAGGCATTCTCAACCATCCAAATGACATCCAAAAAAATCTAAGTTGCAAATAATCTTATTTTAGGTGGATTCAATACTTTTTCTTTTCTTGAAGAAAATTATTATTACATCAAGGATATATAATCACGTAATCAAAAATATTACATAAGATAAACTTCTAATTAGAAAAAAGATTATTTTGATTTTTAGAGTCTTAGATTTTATTTATTTATTTCAAGACCTATAGTTCATTTAAGAAAGAGGGAATGAGATAACTCGAACACGCCATTTAAAAATGTAGATGTGAGGAGCTAACTTTTTTTTTTTTTTTGACATTGCATTACATTAGAGAACTAGTGATATTATCTTAGAGATCTACTAGTACAACAATTAGAGAATTGTCAAATACATCAATTTCACATTTAAGGTCACCTAAAAATACTCTATTATTATTACATTAGAAATTTATTAGTACAACATTTATGGATCACTTAAGTCTGCTAAAAAATACTCTATTGACATTACATCAAAAGTGCATTAATACAAAAATTAGAGAACTATTGAGATAATACATCACTGCATACTTAAGCACGTCCAAAAACGCTTTCTACAATAAAATATTTTTTATACACATTGAATCCTCGGCCTCAAATCAAGGAGCACACAAGCTGAGTGCTTACCGTGCTAAAATTCCATGATCTTGAATTTTATTTAAATCTTAATAAATTAAAAAATGTTTGAATTTGGTTTAAAGATTTTCTAAGTTTTTAAAAAAATTATTTCTTTCTCCTTTATCTCCCCACATGGTTTAAACTAAAATCCTCGAAGAAGAAAATGGTAATGGATTTGAAACTTTTGCTCATCACAATTTTCTTACGTATTATTTTTTTTAGTCAATTTGACCAAATTATTTTTTTCCCTATTTTTAAGATCACAATTATAAAAATCATTTGCAATATTTTATAAAATTAATTTGTACAAAAAAATACAAAAATTAAAATTTTGTATTTTGAGAATTGATCAGAATATATTTAGTAATGTTGTGTATACTTATACAAGCATCTCAACTTCTTTTTTTTGGATACATTGTTACAATTGGCATTATAATAATCAGATTACACTACTGATATTATTGATATTACATTATAGCAATCAAATTATAATAGTAATATTATATCAGACTCATTACTGGAATTTGTGCTTATGTACTATCCCTTTATGTATGAATATTTATTTAATGTTTATACTAGTAGTATTATTTCTTTAAATCGCTAATTATATTTTATATATGGCAAGATATTTGTAATATTTCAGACATTGTATGATCTGAAAGAGTTCAGATCTAGTCTAAAGAAGTTTAGATCAGTGCTAAGAATTAGCAACGCGGAGAGTTATAAATGCTAAAAGTTAGCACTGATAAGAGTTATTAGGTTAAAAGAGTCAGTGATATCTAAAGAGTTAGAGCCTTGTTTGAAATGGAACAAAAATCTGAGAATATATTGAGAATGATATAATTACAAATAGTGCTAGGAAATGTCATTATACAAATATGTTTTCAAATATTATGTTTCTGATCTATCTTCACTGGTGCTAGTTTCTCAGTGAATACCTTAATAAATATATAATTCAGTGTATGTCTATATCTGGATGGTCTATATAGTTAGTCTTAGTAGACCATGAGTTTAATAGAAGCTCGTATAGAGATATAGATATTCAGTGAAGACTGAATACTGAACAGACTCATAAAAGACCTCCAATAGACATCCCATAAAGCCGTCAATGAAGGGTCTTTTGAGTTGAGTAGTATTCGTGGTCCTTTGATCTAAGTGTCATGGTGGGCTTATGAGTAATCTACCATACTTTGGTTTCACACATGTCAGAAACCTTTTATGGCCTGACCACTGGGTGTCGTTGGGTATGGTTTGATGCTCATGGAGTTCGATGTACATAGATATGGAATCCACTAGCTCATTTGGGTGAGCAATATATCCTAATGCTCTAAGATTTATTTCAAAAAATCTTATGGCCGTAAGCAATAATTCTTAAAAAAAGTGTTTAACCCTAGGGATAAATAATATCATAAAAGTGTTTAAGAATATTATTTATTAAAATATAATTCTAGAGATAAGCTTATGGTCGGGCATATGAAGATTTGACGGTGTTGATCTATATCTCCGCTTTACCCGGATATGAATGATAGAGAGATTATACAAATATGTTATAACCTTAACTTGTATGGAATAACTCGCCGCTTTATAATATCCATAACGTGTGTGTGGAGCATCCTTCACGGACGTATGGAGGAGTTCCATATGATAATTCGAGCTTGGACCTAGAAAGTTTCACAATATAAAGTGAAAGCTACCTTAGACAATTAGCATTCAAAATCTTTGAAGACCGTAGTTACAAGCCTTAGTTTAGTTTGGAATTTGACTAGAGATAATGCTAGAGAGCATTTGGTTAGCAAATGGATGATGTTGGATAGCTTTCTAGAGAAATTCTGAATCAATGAGGAGTTTGCTAGAAAATATTGATTCATTAATTATGTATGGGCATGAATTGAGATGGATACTATATGAAGAATCATCATGAAGTTGAATATGCGATAGGTATACGAGGAAAGTGCAAAATTGAGAGTTTGAATTAAGAAAGGGAGAAGAAAATACGGGCATCAACAATAAGTCACAATGTTGCGGCGCTAGCTTGGCAACGTTGCAGTGCTGCAAATAGAATAGTTGGGGCTGCAAACATAAAAGTTGGGGCTGTAAACAGAATAGCAACAAGACAAAAAGCGCTGTAATGATACGACTTTGGGAACTTCCATTTTTAGCTCGAATTTAACTTCTTTAAAGGGGTTTCAAACTCCTACATATATGAATTGTTATTTTAACTAGGTTTAGAGTTTCTAGGGATGTTTTAAACAATATATAAATTCTTGTAACCTTTAGAATTAGCCAAGCATTTCAAGCATCAAAATGTAAATATAAGAGATAATAGAGAAGTTAGGTAGGAACTAAGTACGTGGTGCATTAGGGTGTAACTTTTGAGGGTGTCTTTGTTCTTGTGTGAACAAAATGAGCACTAAAAAATCCTTTTAAGAGAGCTCGTGCTATTTTTGTATTCGTGGGAAAAATCTCTTATGGGTAGCGAGACATACTAAAAGGTCTTAAGATCGTAATGGTCTAGGATTTACTTAAAGGTCCACAAGTTGAGATACTAAAAGGTCTTAAGATCGTGGTAATCTAAGAGATATTTAATGATCTGATTAATAAAAGAAGTTAGATCATGGATTCCCCATTGATGTAGACGTTTTGTCGAACCATGTATATCTTGTGTCTTGTGGTTTATTTTCTTTATCTTTATTAGTAAATTAATCTTTTATGTTCTTAATTATTTGTAAGTTAAGTCTTTCACACGCACATAGGGTTTATTTGAAGTGCACGCAAAAAAAAAAAAAAACTAACGAAACGGTATCAGCACACAAGCTAATTGCTACGAGAGATTAATTCTAAGGTTAATTTCCCTTAACAACTTCAAGTCTAGATCTTAACTTTTTTTACTTCACTTTTTGGTTGTTTTTGCTTCAATTTCTTCATTTTCATCATTTTCATGATTGACTTTATAAAAACAACATTTGAATGCATAAATAGCCTAAAAATACTTGAAAATAGGCAATTCTTAAGATAAAATAAAGCCAAAATATAAATCTAAATTACACCAATTAGTGGATTCAATCTTCGTTTTAAAAAAATATATAATTTGTTACTACAACGGTAGAATTTATACTTCAGGGGAAACGGTTTTGGCCATGTTGATAGATCTTCTCCATTGAAATCCCTCGGTGATTATGATTGAGGACTACAAATGAGATTAGTCAAGACTAGTCGATGGTGACTCTGACAAAAACCCTTTACTATGTGGGGGTGCCCTCTATTTAAAAAGTGTTATATTGATTTCTTACTTTCTGAAGGACTCCTCATCCTTCTAGGATTCCACTCCTTACAGGACTCTTTTGAGGGGAAGTATTCCTTATCCTTCTAGAACTCTATCCTCCGTTGATGTTTTCTAAAAGATGTGTCTTCACTCTCCTTGGATGTTGTATCTTGCTTATTTTTGAATTCTTTAAGATTGTTCTTGATGTTCTGGTAGTACTCATGTCGATGAGGAGTGCTTGATCCTTGTTGGGGACGTTCTAACCTGTAGAGGGGAGAAGGGGGATCCTTTGATATCTCTTTGATATCAGTCTAGCTCTTTCCCTTATCCCTCTTATTTTGGTATATTTAAACTATTTTGGATCTTATTCATGTTTGATATTATATGCTCCAGCACTAAACAATGGTTTTAAAATGTTGAAAAAAGTAATTTGGAATATTAGACCTCGTGCTAGTAAATTAAAAGAATACTTTGCTTTTGAAAAATTCTTGGATTTCATTTAAAGCTTACCAAACAAGAAGAATTTTTGGATTTGGTCTAAAAATTTTCCAAGTTAAAAAATTAGTTTTTACTTTTTTATAAAATATTATTTTATTTTTTACATTACTATTTTTTTTCTCATTGTTCCTTAACCTCTTATTGATCCTGTGTGAAACATGGCTGTAAGGTGGATTTCAAGAGAAAAAAAAAAGAGAAAATTAAAAAAAAATCATAAATCAAGAAACTAGTTGAAAATTAAAATTGAGTTTGATTAACTTTAATACCATATTAATAATATTGTTCAACAAAAAAAAAAGTATATTTTTAAACTAAGGATCAATACTAATATATATATTTTTTTGAATGGTATATCATGTACAATAATCAAATTAAAGCAAATACATTACACATTAACAAATGTCCAAAATAACTACCCCACATAGGAGGAAAAACTACCCTACACATAGAGAAAGAAAATTAACACCGTTCTAGCATCCGTCAGGCCTAAACCCCTAACCTAGGCTAGAAAAATGGACAAAACTTAGCGTTTGGGCAAGTGCTCAAGTGCAGACCAATATATTAAATATAAGTTTTAATAAAATATAATTTTTTACATCGTATATTTTTATATCTTTCAACTCCCAACAATGGTTTTAAGATGTTGCAAAAAGCAAGATTGGAATATTAGACCTCAGGCAAGTAAATTAAAGAATACTTTGGTTTTGGGAACTTGGTTTTCATTTAAAACTTACCAAACTAGATGATTTTTTTTTTTAATTTGGTCTAAAGATTTCCCAAGTTAAAAAATTACATTTACTTTTTTTTCAAATATTTTTTCTATTTTGCTTTTTGAACCGCGAGAGTGTTACCCTTTTTAAAAATTGTGCTGCGACGTTCATCATCTTATATGAAAGTTGGGGCGTTTAGATGATGAACGCGGGGTGTTAATCGCATTTCTCAAGTTCTTGGACTTTAAGTCTGGATCTTCACTTTTTGACTCCAATTTTGGTTGTATTTGCTCCGATTTCTTCATTTCATTTTTTTCATGATTGACTCTACAAAAACAATATTTGAATGCATAAATAGCTTGAAATTACTCAAAATTGACAATTTCTAAGATAAAATGGAGCCAAAATATGAATCTTAATTACACAAATTAGTGGATTCAATCTTTTTTTAAATAAAAAAATTGTTATTACAACAGTTGAATTTATACTCTAGGGGAAACAATTCTGGCCATATGGATAGATCTTCTCCATGGAAATCCCTCAGTGATTATTTATGCTAAAAATATAATGCGGCTATCGCAGTGTAGATTGAGATGTTGATCCCATGAGGAATCTTTAGACAAAATAAATTAGTGAAATAAAAATATTAAAACAGTAACAAAGAGAAAAATTAAGTAATTGGTTTATATGGATAAGATAGAATTGTATATGAATTAAGGGAGAAGTCTTATAATGATGTAAGTAAGACTTTAAAAATCACAATTATACTTTTAAATCTATTCTATACTTTAATTCAATGTTTATAACTTAATTGAAAGTTTCACATCCCAAATAATCAATTAAAAGATATGTAAAATATGACACATTTGATAATACATGTATTTGATATGATTAAACTCTTTGTAAACATTATCACAAATCATGTTCATTTACACAAGTTATCTAAGATCAACAATATATTATTTTGATAATATTACAGTAAAAGATCAACTTGAATATCAAATAATTTTGTCTTTACATGTTATCTAAGATCAACAATATATCGATTGACAATATTGCAGTAAAAGATTAACATGTAAAATAATGTAACCAATAACAATTATAATTTAACATGAATTATATAAAGAAAGTATGACTGAAAATATATGAAACATGAGAATTATAGCCTCTGAATTATAGAAAAATAATAGATAAGAGTTTAGACACAAGTAAACTTACAAATATTTGTAGTTCTTGATAAAGAGTCAAAGTGTAAAAGTAAAGTTATTACACATGAAGTTCATCTTTAGCTTTGCTAAGAACTCTAGTCTAACTTACAATGCATGGTAAAGAGAAAGTATATGAGAGAATTGTAAAGAATTGAAAACATTCATTAGCCTCCTAAAAGTGTCCTTATATAAGCAATGAATGAAGATATGTTTAGTGTGACTTCAATCTTCAATAATTTAGGCCACCTACTCCTGCACCTAATTTTTGTACCTTTTTACCATAGAAATGATCAATGTAGCCTTTTTAGTCGACATAAAAATTGTAGCATTTTGTCTCTTCTTTTCTTAGCCACCAGTTTCATACAATTTTGATAAGTATCCAATGAGATATGGACAAAATACTAAAGATACATCATATTTCAGCCAACAATCCTTTTACCAATTTTTAATACAATTTTGTCAATGATAACGATTGCTTTAGACTTTGTTATCAACATAAGAGTTATAGATAATTAAGTCAATATTTTTTAGATTCAAGAATCATACTTATTGGGTATATATTTTGGAAAATATGGTCCAAATACATGAGATGAGTCAAGCTAAGCAGAAGTTGTAATCTAGCTCTATTGTATCCTAATTTTGGTCCATACAATGTTGGATTTAATTTTTTAACTATTCTTCAAGTTTGTGTAAGATTAAGTTATGTTGCTCTAGGTTTATGAATTTCTTCATTTTGATTTTTACGTTGAGAGTTATGTTTATTTTACTAAATCTGTGCAAATAGCATTCATTAATCATAATTTAAGGACACTTTATTTCAAACTTAAAAATACAAAAATGCTAACATTAGTGATATTAAATGGTGACTGAATCTCTTAACAAATATGTATTTTATTGTGCTCATCACAGCTCCCAACTAGCTTATTGCTAGTTCTTAGCAATTCAAGCATAAATAGAATAGAAAAATTCTTTGTTTTGACCACTATTTAAGGGGAGTAATTTTTTTTTACCTACATCAAAATATTTAATTTTTGTTAACCAAATATAATATACACTGACCATTTTACCCTTAATGGTAATTTTATTATTATTTATTTAATTATTTAATTTCTTTTTTAATTTTTAATTTAATTATTTCTTTTTTTATTTTTTTTTCTTTTTATTCTCCGTATTTTCAACTCTAACACTCCTCACAACTCTCTCTCCACAAATACAAACTTTTTTTTCCAAAATTCTCTTACAGATCAATTACTCGGTTACGATTACGAAGATGTTTTGCGAAAATAATAAATTACTGAGGAAAAAACCGATGAGAATTAGTAAGTTTTTATCTTCGTTGTATTTTTATGTAATTATTAGAAATATATAGTTGTAGTGTTATGAAATAGATTAAAAATGAATGAGTGAAAAAATAATGATCGAAAATGATCGAAAACATTAAATGTTAACCTTTTTTGGCCCACGCTTCATCACACGAGACTTGTTTGACTTAATGCATAACAAGTTGCACGAATTGTTGTGTAACAACTTACGCGACTTGTTGTGCGCAACTTGCCTTGTTGCGCAACTTGTTGTCCACAACTTGACTTGTTGCGCAACTTGTTGCACGCAACTTGACTTGTTGTGCAACATGCGCCAACAAGTCGCGCGACGCAACAAGTTACACAACTTGTTATGCACCAAGGCCATACCAAGGCTCGCTTGTTGCAGGCCCAAGTGCGCAACAAGGCTAGCGCCTAGGAGCATGATGCGCGAGCAACGATGCCACGTGGCTCTTTAATTATTTTATTTATTTATTTATATAAAAGTTATATATTTATTTATATATTTAATATTTTGTATTATTTTTAATTTAATTATATATATAATTATACTAAACTAGCGTTAATGTTTTTTAGGTGCTACTGATATCATCATGTTACAAATTACGACCATTATATATTTTAGGGGAAGATTAGAGAGCTCTAATGATGGTTTTAAAAGATACATTAAAAATCAAAATATGCACATGGTAGTTCCAAAATATATTAAATATGAAGCATTGTTGAGAAGAGTTTGTCATATTCTGGGAGTTGATGATGTGTATTACAAAGTAACTCTGAAGTTTGAGGTTCCTTCAAGTATTATAAAGTTGAGACCTATTTCACTTAAAAATGACGACAATGCGATATTATGGTTGAGCTTACAGAATAATATGGCTACACCTCTTTGTGCAGCAGTAGATGCTTGAACTTATGAATATGAAAGTAATGCAGAAGCACTTATGGAGCAAATTAAGGTTATGCTAATCAATCGCATCGACAACCCTTGCATATATTCCAAATCCCTTTGAGGATTATTATTATTCTCCTTCGATATTCAACGAATAACCAGGCTATACAAATTATAATAGTTAGATATATGGAGATGTTGGCGTTGATCTTAGCTATGATATTAGTCAAGATATTGGATATAATGTGAGTAATGAGAGAAAAAATGAGGAATGTTATGAGAATAATAATAGTAGTTACGATGTTGGTTATGAGGTTGATGATGATGGAAGAAATGATGATGATAATGTGATAAAGGCAAATTTGTCATATTTTTATAATTGATATTTTATTATTTTATGAGAATATATGGCTATTTATGTGCATTATTGTTATTTATAGGCACTTGAACGAAAAACAGGGACTAAAATGTAAAATTTTCAAAGTATGAGTCCAACGCCCCAGCGCCACAAGGATTATCGCCTCAGCGCTGGAACAGTGATCGAAATAAAAAAAATAACATGTTTAAGTTGCATCTGGCGCCCCAGCACCAAATAGTCACCGCGCCAGCGATAGGGCAGCGCACCAGCGCCATCAATCCACCGCTCCAGCAGTGAAGCCTTTTTCACGTGTCGCCCAAGCGACAACTGCATAGCGCCCCAATGGTAGCGTTATTCCTAGTCCAATGAGAATTGAAATTTTCAAGCTCAAATCAATCCCTATAAAAAGCCACTCGTTCCCAGCCTTTAAGAAATCAACCTAGAGCAATTCAAGAACACAAAGAATACAGAGTACGAGTCTTGGAGAGCAATAGGAGTTTAATTGAAGCAACTTTAGAGAGAGATTCGAGGCGTTCTTCGGCATCAAGAGTATTTTAGGCAGTGCAATCAAGAGCAATTCGACGTCTATATCGGTTTGCTATTGATTGTATCATGATTTATTATTATTTTTACTGTTGTTCTCTTGTAGCCATGAGCTAAACTTATTTTCTTGGGTTAATACTTGAACTCAATATGTGTGCTTAATTGCCATATCTTTTGAATATTTAATAAACTTAGTTCTTTGATATTTAAATTACTTGATCTTAATGCTTCAATATATTTGGCCAATATATGGTGAATGAGTTGGTAATATTGTTGATAAACTTAGAAGAAGAATCATAATATTTAGACCTAAGTAATTTGATGCATGATTGTAGAGTAACATTCAATGTTGCATGTGCAAATTTCAATTTATGATAGGAATATACTTAATTGGCATATATGATCAATAGGTATTTAGTAAATTATGGTATACTTGCATGACCTTGGAAGATGCTTGTGAATACATTAGTGTCTTGATCAATAACAAAGATTAAGGGAGTTAAATATTAGAGATTAATTATTAGAAAGCATATTGAGGGATAATATTAATCCTAGGTTTTCTCTATATTGCCATCACCTAATTTTCTTTGCATTGTGTTTTGCTTTTATATTTTTTACATTCATTCTTAAATTTTTATTTTTTTGAATAATTATTAGGAAGACATAATTTTAGTAATTGGTTAAAAAGAAGAAATTATCCCTGTGGGTTCAACATCTGACTTATTTAGTCACTTTATTACTTGCATACGATAGTGTATACTTGCACTTAATTTTAAGATATAGAAATATCGCATGATGATGATGATGATGATGATGATGATGATGATGATGAAGATAATGATGATTATAAAGAGACTGGAGATAGAAATAATGATGCTAGTGATGATGATGTTGACGATAAGGGTGATGATGACAATAATGATTATGGCAGAGAAGAAAGGGTTTAGGTAGAAATCTATTTCAGTTTTAGCCTGAAATACTACTATTTGACTTGAATATATCAAAAACGATATCTTCTATTAGGATTGGTAATGTGTTTATGGGAAAGTTGTATAACAACAAAGATGAATTTCATGAAGTTATAAGCATGGTTGTACTGAAGGGTAAATGGAACTTTAGAGTTTACAAGTCTATCGAAGATCATTTCAAGTTAAAATACGATGATGACAGATGCAAGTGGAGATCACAAACAGTGTCGACACTAAAGGGCAATAGTTTTTCATTGTAAAATGAGTAGATGCAGAGCACACTTGTCTTTTAAGTCAATTGTGAGATAGTCACTGGCAATCCAAGAGCGAATTATTGCTAAAGTAATAAAAAAATAAGTTTACATCAGTCAATAGAAATTATAGGCCGAAAGATATTCAAGGAGACATACATAAAGAATTCGGTGTTTAGATAACGTATATTACATCTTGATAAGCTAGGGAACATCCATTAAGATTAATAAGAGGTGCTCCAGAGGATTCGTTTAGATTGCTCCTGCATACAGCTATGTATTGCAACAAAATAACCGGGGTACGGTTACTCATTTGGAAACTGACGCGGATAATCACTTCAAGTATTTATTTTTAGCATTAAGACCATGTATAAGAAATTTTAATTCATCAATCCAACCAGTGATTACAATGGATGGAATATTTTTGAAAAAGGTTCATATCTTGGTACAATATTTGTGGTCATTTGTAAAGATGAAAACAATCAAATTTTTTCATTGGCCTGGAGAATTGCTGACAAAAAATGATACTTCTTGGGAGTTGTTTATGGTTAAACTGCGGGGAGTAATTACGAGCCATTAGAATCTGATCTTTATATCTGATCGACATGCCAGTATATGCGGTGTGTTTCCTCATGCATATCATGGGTTCTGTATCTATCATTTAAAGGAAAATTTAATGACAAAATACTAGTTACCATTATAAAAGTCTAAAAAATGGGTATACTTGTCTACCTACTTTGCTACTGCCAAGGCTTATCGTGTCTTTGATTTTCAACACCAATTAAATAGGATGCGATAAATAAAACTCGACGTAACGAAGTATTTAGAGAAGGATGTTGGTACGATAAGATGGGCCCGATCAACTAGTTCTTTCAGAAGGTACGACGTCATGACTACTAATATCGCTGAGGGCATTAATGTAGTTGTAAAAGAAGCAAAAAAGCTTCTAGTGATTAATTTCATAGAGTAGATGCGGGAGCTAACGCAATTGTGGTTTTACCATAGACAATTGACAGCACAAATATAATGAATATCCTGACAAACTAGGCACATTATAAAGTCATGAAACATCATAATGACGTAAGTCAAATGATAATTTCTCCTGTTGATGATTTACAATTTATAGTTAAGGATGGTGGCATGAACTGGATAGTAGACATTAACAAAAGAATATATAGTTGTCGGAAGTTTGACTATCGGCAACTATCTTGTTCCCATGCACTCGTCGTATACAAATACGTCATATTATCGTACAAGAGTCTTTATTCGATTTATTACATATCTGAAACTTTATTTCATGTTTATAGCGAGCCAATACATTCAATTGACCAAGTGTCAGATTGGATAGTCCCGAATTATCTGAAAAATATGGACATTCAGCCTCTGATAGCACGTCGTCAGTCAGGCGGACATCAGATGAATTAGATTCTATCTCAAAGAGGGAAACCATTGAAGAATATATGTAGTCGTTATAGACAGTATGGACATAATCGACAAACGTGTCAAAAGCCTGTCCCTTTATAGAGCAGGTGATGTATGTTTGTTTATAAAACTACCTTGTTGATATTTAATTTCACTATGATATAAAGCTAATATTTATTTTTTGTTTCAGACGGACCTAAAAAATATGGAACGAGTTAGACCTTGAGACTTAATTATGTATGAGTGTCGTGTTTCATAACTTCTGTGCACTTATTTTGTAATATATTTATACTTTTCATTATATAGTTAATTATTTCATATGCACTTGTTATTACATGTGTCACGCCCCAGACCCAAAAGATCTTACACACGACATCACTTACATTCATTCAATAATACTTAAACATTCATTTTAATTTCTTTCAGAATTATAGTAATTGAATTATGACTGGGACAATTAGTAAACCAGAGATACGCAGAGTTTTCTCAGAGATTAACACTCTACTACGTCACCAGTAGCAACTTTATTACCGGAAGCCCAGAATATATTCCTTGCAAATTCTTACTTAAAATCAATCCATTACTACACTTGGTGAAACTTAAACTAAATCCAACCACACACAATAAAATAATACATAAGTATTTATTCACTAGGGACAAATCAAATATCTTATCCCACGTGTCCTCAAATGAAACACTTAGCAACCTAACAACTTAGGGAACCCAAGGAACAGCAGAAGCCTTGCCAAATTCGCTAAGCACACATGTACCTTATTTACCTGAAATCACCATAAACTATAATGAGTATAAAACTCAGTAAGCATACTAGTTTTTCATATATCAAATACAAATACATATATGTACACAATGCATATGTATGATATGCTGTGATCAATCAAAATCATAATCTTATCAAATCACATATCATGTAAGCGCTTACACATTCTTTCAAAACACATAATAGGAATACCATTACTCGACTACTACTTAGTAGGACTTACATATCACATATCACATAATGAGCCAAATGTCACTCGTAGGTGACATACCGTAGGAGAGGAATAGTACAAGTGAGGTCTTTAAATCACACATATATAACGCTTATGCCCGAAGGTAAAAGCCAAACCCTCACCCTGATCATCGGTGAGTCCTCTCACATGTACCAATACGCCACCACACGAATGTGATGACTCACACTTCCTTTAGGTACCAATAGGATCCTCCCTACATACGGAACACATAACATATACCAATCCCGAAGGAAAGGCCACACATACAGGCTCCACAAATCACATAAAATGCCTACTAAGTTAACAGTGAGTTCAAGTACCCTCAAATCATAAAATATTTCTCATGGACATATTACACTTCAAAAGATTCTTTGTTAAACGCATCTTATTTTGGAAAGCTCACTTTCAAAAACACATGTATGTTCATGCTCAATGTCAATGCTCACATTCATAAACATATATTCACATTTCATATCAAAATATACTTTGACATATCATAAACATATTCTTAACCCCATTTACAAAATCATACAAAACAATTATTATGTTTATTGTGATTCCAGTAGTAAGTCTAGTATAATTACCTCTTAGCACTTACAGCTACAAGGCTTAAATATCCTTAACCTATCAATGGAGATCAATCCTTTCATAAGCCTCACAATTCACACAAATACTTAAATAGCTTACAAAATTATACACAATGCATTTAACACATCAAATTGGTCTAAATACTTGATTTCTCAAAACTTGTCATTCTGACCACTTACACTTAACAAAATTTTTTAATACATCAAATGATGTCCAATTACTCCAAAATCAGAATGTATTAATCTTGACTCATATATCCTTCCTATATATGAATATTATATCAAAATTCCTACACAATCCATTTCATATACATCATCGAATCCAAACTACCAACCTGACAGGATCAAGATACTTACTGAACAATATTCAATCTCCTAATTTTATAAAATCATATACTAACTCAAAAATTGTAAAAATACCACAAAAATACTCTTGACACATATACCAATTCATGATAAATATTTTACTTCAAAATAACTGCCAAAAGTATTTTAAAACTACTTTATTGTCTAACTTTAAAAACCTGTTAATCAAATACTGCAATGAGCTAATACACTTTAGAAAATCATAAACCACATTGATCTAAATTCCCAATTCCGAGTATATCACATTAGATATATAAACTTATCATATTCTATAAATTCGTAATTTTTAAAGATCATTCAATAGGTCAAAAATTATTTTCCACTGTATCATACTGTTTACACAGGAAATTTCTAGAATTTCAGCGTCATTTTGGTAAATTCACAACAAATTCAATTTCTGGAATTTTGAATCGATTCAAAGTCTCAGATGATCCTAAACATGTCTAATTTCATATACTCAAAATTAAAAACCAGAATCGAATTACAAAAATTTATAAAATTCCTGGATCAAGAGACTATCAAGCAGAAATTCCACAATTCATCATAATTTATCAAGCTATCTTATAGATCATCATCAATTCTCACAACATCAAACGAAATACACATCAAATCCTTAATTATACATATTTCCAGAAATCAAAACTTAAAGAAATTAACTTAATTAACACCAATAAATTGATAATTAGTTGTGATATACCTCTAAAGATCCAAAATTCCAATTTCTTCTTCTTCTTCTCTTTCTCTCTCCTTTATTTCTCTCTTCTCTCTCTAAAAATGGGTAGCTCGACCAAAATGAGAGAATTAGGGTTTTTAAAAGTGTATTTTTATACTAAGTGGTTAATTTTTGGTATTTACAAATTTACCCCCAAAACTTTCAAAGTATTACAATTTGGTCCCTAAAATAAATCTAAAGTCTTGCAATTAAACCCAATGTTAATAGTATGACCTTAACCTATACAAACACTACTAATAACAATATATAAATCAAATATCCCCCACATACAAATAAAATACGTATATTTATACATATATAAATATTTATTATTACCGGTTGTAGATACTGGTTACTACAACATGCTTAATATTGATGTTGACAATTTTAACGAAAATTTCGGCAGAATCTCTCCTATTATATGAACATTCTCAAACCTGCCATATTGAAAAAATATACTTCTATCTAATTATATCTCATCTTCGCACATATGTACCCAATACGCAAACATCAAAATAAATAAATGCACATATAAAAAATATAGTATTAAACATCTATGAAGCAGATCCTGCAGCGGTCCACAAATTAACGGCTATTTTCTGTCTATAAAAGAATTAATTTGAGGAAAAGAATCAAATGGCTGACCTAACATAAGATACTCAATATACATATAGACAAAGGCATCACAGTCCTCGCTCCCGACCTCTTATTATAGCATATTCTCCTATAAATGAATCACCGGCCAAGGGAACAAATTTGGGCATTGTATGCCCCTCAAACTATAAATCTATATTTTTGAAGGTACAAAGGCATCGCAGCATGCAGAGGCTCCAAAAATTTTATAATGGTCTCGTCGAAGTGGCTGTTCACGCTGGAGTCATAAAGAACAATCGTCATCCAAATAAAGTCGAGCTCTGCTAAAAACCAATGTTTCCGATTGATATTCAAAGGGATATATACCTACAAAAATTATTTTTGTATTATTTTAAACTAATGTTATTATGTACATAATAAAAAGTTATTATTGTTCTTAAAAGTACCTTATTAACCAATGCCCACGGTTTAGCACCAAGTAACTCGGTCTTTGTTCTGAGTGCATAAGTCAACAACAATTCGAGCCATTGGTCATCATTTAGAGGATTGATGGTGAAGGATGTTCACCACATTTGTCAAAAATAAACTCCTAAAGACAAATATATATTACGTTAACTCCTTAATAGTTAATATATACAATGGTATGATAATGTTATATGTAAAATAGACGGGTAAAAAATATCTCACGTAAAAATATGCATCTGCAGTTATGCAATCCTGTGAGTACATGTCAGAGAGCGTCATTTGTTGTAAACGTCAAACCTTTAAAAACTCATTTATATGCTGCAAAATAAAGACTATGTATAAATTTTGATACTCTTAAACAACTCACAAAAAAATACAAATACAAGTCCTCACCGAATCGTTATGCCAGTGTTACAGTAGGTCATTAAACTATGTATCGATGAGATCGAGTCCATCTAAACGAACCCGCTACGTTGGGTCTTTCTTTTATCCAATCTAAAATCTCAGTAAATTTAGCCTGATCAATAGGAATCAGTTGCCCATTTACGTAAATTATAGGTGCTACTTACAATTCTACAAGTTTCTTTTTCATTGACTTTTTCAACGGATTGGTATATAGACTAACTTGGGCTACTACCTTCCTATGAAGACACCTATACTTACTCATGTTTTGACCTAACAAAGCAGGTGTAATTTTTACACTGGCAAAGCTATCAATTATATCCTGTATATTCATTACTATGAACTGATACTGAAACTCGGTGGCAGGAGCATAGGTATGAAAGTCAGTAGCCATGAATTCAGTACCCTACAAAACTAAACAACACCAATTAATCTATTGACTTGTTAAACTTTGTACCCAATGAAATTTAGGTTCAAAACGTATCATACTCTATACTGCATCCTTAGAGATCTTAACTAGCTTAAATTGTTGCATCAAGAGAGATATCTGATGCAAGATATCTTCTTCGGCCTTAGCCACCCTACTTATTACCTTTGAGCTAACACGATCAATCTTGGTGGAAAACTCTGAGTTAACATCATCAATTCTGATAAATAGCCTTATTTCAAGATCATCCATCTTTTTCTCTAGGACATGATACTGTGATGATAACGTGTCGGACTCAAATTATACATAAGTAATTATAATTAATTTTCATAATCTAATACTCATTAGTAACATAAGTAATTATAATTCAAGGAAAAAAAATTAAATTATTATATCATTGATTCAATTGTTGGCGGAGCTTGAAATTCGTAGTCAGGTTGAACATCAAGTTTGCCGCCACGTGACAGTCCGCACTCTTTTCATGTTTGTGAGGGAACCAACTTCCAAAGCCTTTAAAATATTTTAGATTTATTAATCATTATTAGAAAAAATAATAAAAGTTATAAGGAAATTACATATATTTTTTGTTGAACGTAAAAGCATACCCCAACACCATCGAAGATGACATTTACAATGCTTTCGTATAATAGGGTGCCTGTACCAGACCAATTTAGAAGATGCAAAAAATAGTCTCCATTCTTGTAGGCAAACACTTTCCCACATCTCGGGATCGTTTTGTAGATCCATACTTGAGATGATAATAAATAAAAATAATAATAATGTCAATAAAATAATTTTTTCTGTATCCCAATATGATAAAGAATCGGAAAAAAAATAGAATTACTCACCAAGAATGCTTGACTAAATAAGTGTAGGTTGTATGATTCCTTATCTGAAGCGCCCGCTTTTCTAGGTTTCACTAACTTTTTATTTGGAGCCGTGCATAAGCTATTATAGAGTACAATCCATGCAATAGTACCCTAAGGATAGACATTAAACTCATCAAGATTATCTACAAGGCGAAGCACAAAATATTATACGGCTGTATTCCAATCACATAGAATTAACAATTTATAAAATACATAAAATAGACACATTTTTACTGCATTTATATTATCATCAAATGTAACATTCTTGAACCATGGATCTAAGTCCTTGTAAGTAAACTCACTTCTACCCAAAAAGTATTTGTGCCATAACTATCATCGAACCCACTTACTACGGGATAATCTCTCATCATTAAACCAATAATCAAATAAAATTTTAGACGAGAGAATCTAATACGACTTTGGCCTATAAAGAACCATAATTCTTCATATAAAGTTTTGGTATGTACACGTCTTAATAAAAATCTCATGTGCTAAAATACCTGAGAATGGAATATTAGATACATTCAAAAAATAACCAAAATATATGGTTCTAAATATTTCGACTTAAATCGAAGTCAATTTGTATTTTATATTTTTCATAACCCATACCTTCGAGTAAGTATGTACGGTTGATTGGTAGAATTTATTTTTAGCAATCACGTAGTCTTTTGAAATATTTTCCTTCCTAAAAAAATATCAAGTTAAAAAAATTATTAGCATATAGAATTAAAAAAAATTATTATTAAGATATACAAAAACCTAATATTACAACTAAAAAACAATAATATAAAGTAATATAACAATGACAAAATAATTTCAAATTACACAAATTAATTTAAATAATTATTAATAAATAAACTATATTTTTAAATTAATTAAAAAATAAAAAAAATTGCGACGTGGCACCTTACCGTGGTGCCACGTGGTCACTACGAGCTATGCACGCACCGCAGCGTACGGTGCGTGCACCGAGGGGCACAATGCTTGCATCGTGGCGCGCAATGCGTGCGTGCGATGCACACGTCACTCTGTGGCCACGCATTGTTTGCTTAAAGCACAATTCTAGCTTGTGAGACATGTGTAGGCAAGTGTCCGGTGCGTGTCTCACAGAAAATGGCAGGAATCAGCATTTTTGGCCTTTTTGTTTTGCATTTTTGGTATTTCACACACTTTTTCAACCTTCTTTCTACATTACTAACACTACATATATACATTTCTAACAATTAAATAAAAAAACAATTCACAAATACAACAAAACTAAATTTACAATAAAAACTCATTAATTTTCGCCCATTTTTAATTTTTTCAACTTCACCCTTGATTATTGTAGTTGAAATCTTCAAAATATATTAACTTTAGAGCCGATCTACGCGAATTATGGGAATTTAGGAAGAAGTTGCCAAGAGTGAGAGTTAGAGTGAGGGAGAGTATTTGATTTCGTTGGTTTTTTTGTTTTCGAGGATAAGCGTAAAATAGGAAAAGAATTTAGCATTTGGTTAATATATATTAACAAATTTGACTTTGGCCAAAATGTTATTTTTATTTAAATTTTAGGTCAAAATAGAAAATTTTCAAATAGAATATGCAAAATTATCTAAGACTTTCAAACAAAAAGCTAGTTTAAGATTACTATTGCTATTATGATTTTTTAATTATAACTTTCAAAATTGTGTGTGTATGAACTAAACCGTAAGCTTCTTATCAAAAATCACAATATATATAGCCTTGAGAATTTCTCCAAGTAAAAGCTTCAACTCTATATCTTCACAAGTGTATGACTGTTTAAAATGTTAGAATTTCTCTCATAAAATTGGAAAACAGTTAAGCACGCAAGAAAAAGTCAATTTTAAGGACAGATATACAAATTAACATTGATCCAAAGATAAAAAGATAAATCGTTTAGAAATGAATCATTCTTAACACACACCAACTTTAGGACTTCAATTGTCTTGTGAGAATAATATAAATATAACTTAGTGAGAAAACGGCCTTACAAAATATTTGTCTTCTAAAATTGAATGAAATCTTTATTAAACTAAATTTATTTATTTTTTCTTTTTTTTTGTATTTTGTATTCATCATTTTATTATTATTTTAAGAATACAAGGAAGCATTACAAAATAAAAAATAGTTTCTCACCAAAATATATTATACACAATTTAGAAATTCATTTTAAATCGTCCTTCAACTATGCAACCAACTTATTCCTTAATTTGAATAATATTAATCTAAACAAAAATTAACCAATTCAAAAAATTAATAAAAGTTCGTAAGCTATTTTCTAAACCTTTTCACTTACTCACAAAAGATATGTGAGATTAGAAAAATATAAACTTAAAAATGAGAATTCTCTTGGTTATATAAATTGTATCAACCATCTTACCACATGACTTAGTATTGTACTTAAAAATATTTCAGAAGTCATTCTTTAGTAACTTAAATAGAAACAGTGACTTAAACTAAATAATTTTGAAATCATACCTAAGTAGAAAAGTAAATTCCTTTATACAAGAATTACCAAGACTACATGCAATAAACAACAATGCTTTAAATATACAATAAAATAACAACAAGTTAGTTAAAATACGTTTCAAAAGTTTGAAAAAAAAACTCCTTACTCTGTCATTCTTAATCTAATTTGACTTGGAATGCGTTTCAAGAGTTCAAAAATGAACTCTTTACTCTGCCATTTTAATCAAATAGGTATGTCAGACCCCATCATCTTCTCCCCTTAAACTAGATTGAAACATTTTTCTTAATGTTTAAATAGAAAGAGATAAAGTATAGGAGACATTACCAGAAATATCGGTTATTCAAAAGAAATAATGACAGGACCAGACCCGAGCCCTTCTCAAGAATCAAGGCAAATCCTGTGATGACATGGGTCTAACATACTCTTTACTCATACATTTGATGCAATGAGGCTACCTGCCTCAACAAAAGTATACACGTGTACTCTAATATACATAAAGATATACAAATACACAAAATGAGACACTTATGCAGCTATGCGTGTCGTGGGCTAACCTCAAAATGTGAAGACTATATCATACTGTACGAAATCCTGTGACAACCTGAGAAAAATAGGAAAAATGGTGAGCTTATGGCTCAATGAGTGGACATAACCTGAAAATATTATATAGTTTATATGTATTGTACACGTATAAATCTGTAAGATAAATTAATCATGAAAAATGTATACTGAGTAGTCAATAAATTTGTACTAAAAGTATGACTTGTCATAAAATCTATGCTAAAAGTTAAATAATAACATCATACTGGGAATCTTAAAGTTTGAAAGCATAAACTATCATAAAATCTATTATCAAACTGAATATATATAACATAGCTCTAAAAACATGTATTACATATATATTGAAAATCACACCAAACTTATACTCGGGGAAAAACTGGTCTAACCTGGCGGAATAACTCACGCAAAGGCAGAGCGGGGGATCTAAGTTGGTCTAACCTGATGGAATGCTGCATTGTTCGGGCAGAACAAACTAAACTGATCTAATGCATACGCAAAGTAACTATACTAAAGGGAAGGGTACGCATATGGTGGTTCAAAAATTACTGCTATATAATATCATAGAAGCATAATTATTTTAAAATAAATATTTTTATACTGAATGTAATCATAAATTATACTATAATAAATTCTAAAAATATTTATGAATATATTAAATAGCATAAATATTTATCTGTCTAAAATAGATCATGACTAAATCTGATAACGCGTAATTTAATTATAAACGATTGTATTAAAAATATATATAGTCATCCACTCACAAAAGTGCACTAATCCTGAGCTGGGTCTGGATTCTCAGATCTACCCGCTATCGGCACACCTTCTATATCATAGAGTGTAAAAATACATCATTAGTACCGATATGTATTATAAATATTAAAATATAAATATTCTAATATCGTAAAACTATTATCCGCTAAATTATTGGTATAAATCTAACTACCCAAATTAATTTTCTGAAATTTTCTATTTATTTTCTTTTCTTATTTGTCTCGGCTGTTGCTTTTCTTTTCTTTCTTTCTCTTTCTATTTTTTTTTTCTTCCTTTTTTTCTTTCTTTTCTTCTTCTGTTTGGCTTTGCTTCTTCTTCTTCTTCTGTTTCAATTGCTTCTTCTTAAACGAAGCAAAAACAAAATAAATAAATATATATATATATATATATAACTGAAGACAAACGGCCACTGCTTAATAATTTCTTTATACTTCTTTTTTTTTTTTTTTTGCCACTAAGATGCTTAAAAATATACACGTGTATGACAAATAAACCTAGAAGACATTTAAGCAAATAAAAACTAAAATAATGACACTAATAAACCAAAAAGTAAGAAAAATTTACAAATGAAGTGTTAGATCCAGTTTTCACTTGTTATGGCTCATTAACCAATCTATCTAAGTTGTTGCTGGGTCAGGTTCTTAGGTAATTGCTTGTAATTTATCAATCAATTCTTCTGCGTTGATAACAAAAACAAAGATCTATCACGCCAAATATGAAATAAAATTCTGTTCCACAACTTGATGAAGAAAATTCTGTTCCACAACTTGATGAAGAAAATAGAGTAAGTAATTAAAATAGTTATTAACATTTAACAAACCTATGGATTTTCAGTGGATATTTAGTTGGGTCTAAGAGGTAATTTGAAAATTTTCTTCTAAGGTACCAAAACCACATAGTGAAGCAATAAAAATATTTGCATAGTAAAGCATTCTAGCTATACGTTCGTGCTTGGATGAGACTCATAATTCTTCATCTATTATTTTTCCAGTCAAGTTTCCTATGGCTAAAGTTGTAAGAATAATACATAAAATTTGACTTCCTCCTAAATGTGTAGCTGCTGACACACACCCCGTTAACCCAATGCTACCCCCTCCATGTATCAAATGGATTTTTCTTACAGCAAATACTTTTCCTAAATTGTTTGCTGCCTTTACAAACACTTTATTTTTTCCAGGACTAGATCCACAAAATACACATATATTTTAGAATCCTCGTGCTGAGGTTTTTTCTATATCTACACTCACCTTTATCTCAATATATGAAAATGAAGAAAATGATGTGCTGCATTTTTAGAGTATCAAATGATAACATTGATTTTGGTAACCCGACAGCTTGTTAGAAAATATTTAAAAATAAAACACAAAAATTTAAAGATAATGACCCACGTGCATTATTTAACTAAAAAACTTGAATTTAAGACATCTATATAAGTAGCTCTACTGTTTATAAAATAAAAAAAGTTTGAAATTAAGATGCATGCCTATGTACATGTAGTTGTGATTGTGGCTCACATCTTTCTTTAGTTTACGTCCAGTAACGGCTTAAACGCCTTTATGGGTCAGGGATAGACTTTCCATCCAATTTTCTTATAAATTGGAAAATAAGGTCTTTTAGAGTCAGATTCCTGAGACTATATCATTGATGTTCATTTTTGAATTTTTTTTCATAAATCAAGAAGTTCACATTGCACGAGCCAATAGGGATACGTCTCAAGAGTTAATAGGATATCATCTAAATACTCTTTACTCAGTTCATCCTTAATGAATTGAATTTTATCTTCTCGATTTCTAGATGCAAATCCTAAAGAATGACAACTCTGGTTACAATTTCATCGAGCACATTTATAATAGACTAATAACTTTTTTTCTATTTACCTTTTGACATAATAGCTTCTTCCAAGACCAGGCATAAAAGAAATAAAATCATTTGTAGACTAACCAGATAATCAAACCTCAGCTTCGATTAACCAATGTTTCAACATTAATAACCTTAATCTTTCACACTGGGCTTTGTAAATCTTAATCAGAACATTTTGAAGTAATGAAGGAAAGCATTTTTGAAGGTTGGCAAGAATGCAATCCATTTTGAAAGAAATGGAAAAAGATAAGCGATGAATGCACTGTTTGGGGAATAAGTTTTAAAGAACTGAGAAATCGACGTCACGGAATACCGTATCTGCCACTTGATTGGAAAACAAAATCACACAGAATAGAAAAAAGAAAGAAAAAAAAGAAAAAGAAAATACGAAAGGAAATTAAAGTAAAATTAAAAAGTGAAAATAAAAAATATGAACAAAATATAAAATATGGTAGAGAGAGATTGAACCTGATTACACATGATAGATAGGACCACAAGAGGGATCTCGTCTAGGTACATAAAGTGATCTACCTTTTTTACATAGCTTTTTAATCATTGTCCATTCACTTTGAGAATTCGACCATTAGTAGGGTCCCTGATTTTGACAGAACCATTGAGGAAAACGTGTCTTACTATAAATGGACTAATCTATGGAGATCTCAACTTTTTAGGGGCTAAATGCAATCAAGAATCATAAAGATAAACTCATTGATTTGACTCGAAGTATTTTCTTGAGATCTATTTGTCATGAGCTCATCTTAGCTTTGTAAATCCTAAAGTTATCATATGCATAATTTCGTAACTCCTCTATTTCTGACAATTGTAACTTTTTTTGAAGACCTGTAATGTTTATATCAAAGTTAAGGGCTTTGACAGCCCAGTAAGCTTTATGCTATAACTCAACAAGTAGTTTTTCCATCGACAAGTCTATATGGAGACATTCCTAAGATGGTTTTGTATACAGTATGATATGCCCATAATGTATTAGAAAGGCATAGAGACCAATCTTTGTAATTTGGGTTAATCGTCTTTTTTAAAATCTGTCTAATCTCTATTTGCTAGCTTGGCTTATTCATTTGTCTGCGGATGATATGCGGTGAAAAATTTGTGAAGAACACCATACTTGTACATCAAAACTTCAAAAGAATGGTTACAGAAATGTGTTTCTTGGTCACTAATGATGACACATGGTATATCATACCTAGATAACACATTTTCTTTTAAGAACTTTACCATAATTGTGTTATCATTAGTATAACATGTTATAGCCTCCACCTATTTTGATACGTAGTCAACAGCTAGAAGGATGTAAAGGTAACTAAAAGATAAGGGAAAAGGGCTCATAAAATCGATACCCCAACAATCAAATATCTCGATAATAAGAATATGGTTAAAAGGCATCACATATCTTCGAGATACAACACCTAACTTTTGACATCTTTCACAGAAATGACAAAAATTATTAATGTCTTTAAACAAAGTGAGCCAATAAAGACCATATTGTAAAATTTTCACAACTGTCTATTTCATCAAAAAATGACGCCACAAACAGTACTATGACAAAATTTTAAGACACTAGAAACTTCATTTCTGGAATGCAACGTCTTATAATTTGGTCATGACAGTATTTGAAAAGATATAGATCATTCTAATAAAAATTATGTATTTCAACTAAGAACTTATGTTTATCTTGTGCACTCCAGTTAGATGAAACTTCTTCACAAATCAAATAATTTACGATATGTGCATATTAAAGTACTTGGCTTACAGTGAGAAGATATTTATCAAGAAAATCAGCTTGAATTGGTGGAACATCAGTGGAGTCACTGAACTCAATGCGGGATAAATGATCAACAACGACATTTTTAACACCTTTCTTGTCTTTAATGGTTAGATCAAATTTTTGCAAAAGAAGAATCCACCTAATTAAATGGGTTTTAGCATCTTTCCTAGAAAGAAGGTACTTAAGGGCCTCATGGTCGTAAAAACAATAATAGGTAAACCAATCAAATAAGAACGAAATTTATCTAAGGCAAAAATAACAGCTAATAGTTATTTTTTTCAATAGTTGAGTATTTCATTTGAGCATCATTCAAAGTCCTACTAGCATAATAGACAACAAAAGGTTTCCCCTCCATTTGTTGCCCAAGACTACTCCTACAGAATAATTACTTGCATTATACATAATCTCAAATGGGAGATTCAAATTTGGTGATTGCATGATAGGAGCGGTGGTGAGTTTGACAATAAGTGTTCAAAATGCCTCCTCACACTCTTATGTCCATGTAAATTCAATATCTTTTAGTAAAAGGTTACACAATGGTCTCGATATGGCAGAAAATATTTGTATAAACCTCCTGTAAAAGCTAGCGTGTTCAAGAAAAGATTGAACATCTTTTACCATTTTGGTATAGGTAATTTAGATATTAATTCAATTTTTGTCTTGTCAATCTCTATCCCTCTTTTAGATACAATATGCCCCAAAATGATCTCTGAAGATACTATGAAGTTATATTTCTCTCAATTTAGCACAAGTCATTTTTCTTCACATCTACTCAAAACAACTTTTAAGTTAAGTAGACATAAATCAAAAAACAATCAAATCATCCATAAAAACTTCTATACATTTTTCAATTATATCAGAGAAAATACTCAGCATACAACGGTGAAAAGTAGCTAATGCATTACATAATCCAAATGGCATTCTACGAAAAGTATAAGTACCAAAAGGGCATGTAAAAGTAGTTTTTTCTTGATCTTCTATCGCTATCTCAATCTGGTAATATCCTGAATACCCATTAAGAAAGTAATAAAATTGATGTCTAGCTACACGTTCTAAAATTTGGTCGATAAAAGGCAATGAAAAATAGTCTTTCTTGGTAGCCGTGTTTAATTTTTTTATAATCAATGCACATTTGCCAACCAATTACTACTCTAGTTAGAATAGGTATCCCGTTCTCATTTTCCACAACAGTAAACCCAAATTTCTTAGGAACTACTTGAGTTTGATTTATCCATTAACTATCAGAAATTAGGTAGATTATACTTGCATCTAATAGTTTCAAAATCTTTTTCTTCACTCCCTATTTCATTTTGTTAGGTTATTAGGCCCCTTCCTCTAAATGAATTTTATGGGAGCATATTAATGGTAAAATACCTTTAATATCAGCAATAGTCTAATCTAGTGCAAACTTATGTTCTTTTAGCAATTTTTTCTCTTATTCAATATTAAGTTCAGAATAAATGATGATAGGAAAGGTATCACATGGTTCCAAGAATGTGTATTTCAAACCTTTGATAAGTGGGAAAAGCATCATCATTTCATTGCTTCAATATCACAGCATCATCACTGCATTGCATCTTAAAATCTTAATAATAATCTAATTCTAATAAGAAACCTTTCATAAGATTGAAGTAGTCTGTGATAGACAAATTACCTTGCTTAGTTGTTTAGAGTCTCGTCTTTATCTCGAAAATGAGGGCATCGTCTTTCACCTTGGAGTATGTTTGCCTCACAGCCTCCTATATTTCTTTGGCTGTAGTCAAAACAATATATAGTTTGCATACCTCCGAATTCATTGAGTTCCACAGCCATGAAATGGTCATAGAGTCTTCTTCATCCCATGATGTGAATCTTTAGCACTTGGAAGAGGACCAAGCAGATGATTAATCTTTTCTTTCCCTTTCAAGAAAAGTCTTAACAATTTGCGACCACTTCAGATAATTCCTCCTATTCAACCGATAGATCATTTGCATGTTTTTCAATTCTCCCATAGTCTGAATACTTTGTTTTTCTGAGTTTATGGTTATTGTTTTAGATATGGTTTCAGAAATTTCTAACATGGTGAAAAACTATGAGGGATTAAGTGGTTTAAAAGAATAGAGGTTGATGAAAAAATTGGGCTGATCGAAATAGAGGGCTGATCGAAAAGAAAAAAAATTTCGTAACCAAGAACCCTAATCAGCTCTAATACCATAAAGAGAAAAATATTTTCTCACAACCTTATGTTATTCATAAACAAGTAAGATCTATATACAACCTTATAAGAGACTATTCTAAGAAAGTTTGACTAATGAATACAATCAAAATAAATTATAAATAATCAGTTTAATTAAGACATTAATTTGTTTATAAAAAAAACTAAATTTGTACAACTATATTAACACCCAATATAAACAGAAATCTTCACCAATATACACTGAAATCTCCAACAATATCAATTTTAGACTTAAGTGAATATCCTTTTTGATCAACTTACTCTTCTATCTAATTCTTTTAGAAGTATCACATTCTTGTTGTGCATCTTCCAAATGATGTTTTTGCTTAATGGCAAAAGATATCTAACGTCTTTGAAAGATATATCTTACATTATTTAACTATGCATATGTTGTTGCAGAATCAAGTAATATACAAGTTAAGCTGCCTCCTGAACTCTGCGTTGTGATCATATCTCCTGTATCACTAAGTACAATTTATTCATTCGCGTTTGTTCCATCAATTATGCATCGTCTTCAGTCTTTGCTACTTGTTGTCAACTTGAAGAAGGTGCTTTTGGATCATTGCATGCAAAATGTTGTTATTCCGACAACTAAGGTAATCTGGTTATGAATTATGTGCCAAAGTACGAGTATATACATAATGATTGAGCAGATGTTAAGTACTTATGAACATATATAAGTAGAAATAGCATAATCTTGTACTTACAAAGCGGTTAATGGGGTATGTAATGTACTCACAACCAGAAACTATTTCATAATATGAAGCATAATCTAGTACTTACAAAGCGGTTAATTGGGGGGGTGTGGTGGGTTGGGGAATGTTTGGGGGTGGGAATTTGGTTTTAAACTAATATATCCGTGAATGAGGTATGAAACTAATATTGTGCATATTTGGTTTGAAAGAAGACCTTTGGTTCACCATAGCTCTGATAAACATAAAACCACTATCAGTAAGTAGATAAGTGAAGACTTTATACTAAGCAAATAGTATGTCTGTGGACTGGCAGTTGAGATAAGTTTTGTGTCTACTTCTCTTAGCATGCCTTTAAATTTACGTCTATTGTATGACTAATTACATGTTGACTTTATAACTAAATGTTTCATCCAATTTATGTGCTCTACTCTCCTTTTAACTTTTTGTTTGAACTTGTGCTAACCTAACTCTTCATGGTAGGTTCTGAAAGCCATCATCACCAAAAAATGCCAAGAGAGTTTTCATCTAGAATCACTAGAGACTCTTGGAGACTCATTTCTTAAATATGCTGCTAGTCAACAGCTATTCAAAATATACCAAAATAATCACGAGGGCCTTCTAAGTATTAAGAAGGACAAAATAATATCAAATATGGCACTTTGCAAGCTAGGATGTGAGCACAAACTTCCAGTAATCTTTTTTTTTTTCTGGAAATGCATCTGATTTTTTTTTTCAATGTAATATCACTCGTATCCTTTGTTCCTTCCATTAATATTTGATTGTTCTAAGTTTTCTAATATCTCTTTCCATGTGAGCTGTTACGATGTTTCTTCTATCTTCTTTGCGGAGTTGCTTGGTTACAAATAATTACTAGTTAATGGCTGCCCAAGCTAGGCAGGTGGAATTATTCAAAAAACAAAAAGAGCTAGGTAGGTGGAAAAGTCAAATTGCTGTTTCCTGATAAGTCCTTGGGATTCTGGTGGTGGCACCTTGGCCCAAAACGTTTGGAGTTTTAAGATTTGTTAGCAATTTATTAGGAGTTTGGGCCAGCTATGAGTTTAGAGGTTTGAGAATTCTTGTAATCAATCTTGTTCAAGCAGATTTCATATCCGTTTTCTTGATGAGAACCAGACACCACCTAATTCCTGATTAAGTGGGATTCCAATCTCAAACCTCTTTTAAATTCGTATCACAAACTTTTACTAATTGAACCAACTAGTACCTTCATGTTCTCCTCAGTTGATTACTCTTAGGTGTGCTATTCCAATATGACTTATGTTGAAGTGCTATCATAATCTTCAGAAGTCCTGAAAATCTATTTTTACACTCATAAGATTGTTAATTTTCTAGTTACGGTTACACTAAACAACCTAGTAAGTAACATGGCAAATCTTTTGACTGGACTTGTGTTACTTCTAAAATTACTGGGATTTATTCATACGGAGGCCTTTGATCCTAAAACGTGGATGACTCCTGGTGACAAGTCTGGAAGCTGCGCATTCGATGAAGACTTACTTTCTAATGAAATAAAAATTTATGTTCTTGGTAGAAAGAAGTTAAAAAGTAAGACAATTGCTGATGTGGTTGAGGCACTAATTGGTGCATTCCTCAGCACAGGTGATAAAATTGTCAGATTATTAATCCTGGATCGGATTGGTATAAAGGTGGATTTTGTGAATATACCCTATGACAGGTATTTCGAAGTGCATACAGAGAGGCTTGTTAATGTCCGCTATTTAGAATCACTGTTGATGTACTCATTCCGTGATCAATCTCTATTAGTGGAGGCATTGACACATGGCCCTAACATGCTTCCTGAGATTCCAACATGTTATCAGTTATCCTCTAATGAAAATTTTGAGAAGAGTTTACTGGTTATTTAGATTAATGATTGTAAGATAGAAAAGTTTTCTGCCTCATGCTATGTCCTAATATATATGTGGCACAACATATGGAGTACTGTTGTGGAAATATTTGGCTTTCCAATAAATATTTTCGTAGAGGATGTTGGTGTTGACTATAATTTAATACCTACTTTGCAGTGGCTGGAGTTTCTAGGAGATGCAGTGCTAGATTATCTCATCACTGCTCATTTGCTCAAAATATATCCCGGACTGTCACAAGGATTCTTGACTGACACGAGGTCTGCTTTTGTAAACAACTATTGTTATGCACAATCTATTGTTAAGCATGGATTGCACAAACATATTCTCCATGCTTCACAAGAACTTCACAAGCAGATAATCAACACTGTTTCAAGTTTTGAGAAATTATCATCCAGATCTACGTTTGGTTGGGAATCAGAGACATCTTTCCCCAAGGTCAGTTATTTATAATGGGATGTAACAATATCAGTGTCTATGCTGCAACCTTTTGTTATCATTTTCGTATTACTATGTCTAGTTTTGGGTTTCAAGGACGTAACAATTTCTGAAAGACTTCTTTTCTGGCTTATGTATTTAGATCAAAGTATTATTTACTGAGCTTGAATGAGTTTGTATTATGCAGTTAAATTTTATTTTGCCAACAAGGTCAGATGCATTGAGATTTATCTGGAGAACTTAGTTTAAGTTTTGCTCGGAATTGCTTCCTAGCTTTAGTTCCTCAGTGAGAGACATTGTCGATTCACTATAATTCTGCAGGCTAAAACACAAATCTTCATATATTCTCTTTGCTTGCAAGGATTATGCGTCATTTCATCAATGACACAAGAATGCGAGGCAATTTGTTTAATCATTTCTGATAGTTTCAAAACACCAAATTACAGTGCTTCTTAAGATTGGTCTTGTTTAGCCTATTTGTTGAACGCATGATCCACTGTATGAACAACTGATTTGGTTCCTAAGTTGCTATTTATTTCAGCTTTAATATTGAATAACACTTGAAATTACACATTTAATAACGGTTTTACATCATTGTTTTGTATTACTAGTGCCTTTAACCCCCCATAACTTAAGTATGTTTACAATATTGTACCTAATTAGTTTTTAATCATTTTTTGGTAGGTTAGATAAAATGGGCATAACTTTCTACTTAAGAATCTAATTGAGGTTATTCTTGATTCTGTAAAGAGCTGACTCAATAGCAAACATATTGTATTTCACAATGCATTTTAAATTCGAGCGTTTAGAGAGTAAAAATTGCTTAGAACAGAACTGATTTGTAGTATAGGCCTAGTCCGAACAGTCATCAATATTTAACCCATAAGTATAAAAATACGTATCTAATATGTATGAGATAACTTAATTTTGAAAGATAAGAGACTTATCTACAACTTTGATTTTTAGAGTAACAGCTAATTTGAACCACATCAATTTTAAATTGGATAATCAAGTGAGTGCATTAATGATATTCAATATAAATTCTTTGTCACCCTTCTTGATTTTTATCATCTAAGTGGTTCCCTCTTCATTTGTCTTGATTTATCCATATTTTTCTATAAATAGATAGCATGTTTATGCCTAAATGACGTAACTTAGAGAGCTAGATTTTAGTACAAAACACATATATTTTGTATTATCTCTTTGTAATATTATTTTTCATGTTTATTATTTTAAAGTCATGTTATCTCTTCTTCCATCTTTTTTTTTTTATTTAGTTTTATTATGACCAAGTAATTTTATTTTTACTAAGGTGAAAGGGTGAAACTATTGATAAGATAATAAGATATATTTAACTCTTATTCATTAATTTAATGTTTCATTCTTAAGTTATGAAAATTTATATATGATATATTTATTTTGTTTGTAATATTAATACTCTTTCTTCTAAAGTGGTGTATCTGAATTTATTATAGACAATTTTTATAGTTACCACTATAAATTCTTGAAACTATTTATAATATTTGGCGTATATACCCTTTCTTGTAAAGTTTGTAGACAAATATAAAGATTGGCATAATAAATACTTGAACCCATTTATAAGATTTTGTGTATAATAATTGAAAGAAATAAATACTAGTTAATATATAAATGGTGATTAACTTTAATTATTATATCTTCCAATCGAAACCTCTTTTGTGTGAGAATTCTAATTGAATTATAAAAATAGTTGAATATATTCTTACTTTATATGCCAAGAGTGGATCTCCCTAACCTTAACTTTTATTTTAATTAGTTAATTGAATTAATATTTGCAAACATCTTATACTGCATTAATTGTCTTTAAAGTATTTATAGTTTGTACTTTTGATTCCACTTCTATATGGATCAACCTCGTTCTCATTGGGTTATTTATTACTTCGACAATCCTGTACTTGGGAATAAACTCCTATATTTTGGACGTGTCAAGTTTTTGGCGCCATTCCCAAGAAAGTGAAATTAACATTTTTTTTTTCTTTATTTTCATGGAAGGCTAAGCCTCCTAACTTACTTTACTTTATTTATTCTTCACTTGTTATTTTTATGGAAAGCTAAGCCTCCTACTCTTTATTTACTAACTTTTTATTATCCTAATCTAACATTGTCTAGTCTAACTTTTACTAATCTAACTTTTAACTATTTATCTAACTTTTATTTTATTGTTAGCTTTACCTATTTTATTTTCTTTTATTTAATATTTTATTTCTTTTTTCTCTTATTTGTATTATTTATTTTTATTGTATTTTATTTTATTTCTTTGTATGAGTGGTTGGTTTTGAGATCCTAATTTTTATCGTTTAGTGAAAGGTAATTTCGAAACTTCATTTGATAATTTGTTGGATTCTCCTTCATCTTCTCATTCTTCACTAATTAACACTATGACCGAAAATCAAATTGAGGGGCTCATAGACCCAAGGGACAATCAGTCCCAACATAATGACCATAATTGACCTAGAACACTTAGAGACTACATGAACCCTACATGAATCGGTGCACCATCTTGCTTAATTTTTCCTCCAGATGTAACACATTTTAATTTTAAGTCGGACATTATCCAACTTTTACCAACTTTTCATGACTTAGATGCAGAGAACTCTTACCTACATCGAAGAGAATTTGAAGATGTGTGTAACACGTATAATGACCAAAATTATAGCATAAACACAATTGGACTTAAACTTTTTCCTTTTTCTTTAAAAGATAAAGCTAAAACATGGCTACAAAATCTTAGGCCAGGATCCATTTCTTTATAAGATAAGTGCAACAACAATTTCTAAAAAAAATTTCTCTCCATAAAATAAATTCTTTCAAAAGATAAATTACTACTTTTGCCCAAAACCAAGAGAGACACTTTACCAATGTTGGGAAAGGTATAAAGAATTACTTAATACCTGTCCCTATCATAGCTTTAAAACTTAGATATTAGTCTTAAATTTCTATGAGGGCTTAACACCCCAAGTTAAGCAAATGGTCGAAATGATGTATAATGAAACATTTGAGGATAAAGACCCAGAATATACAATGAATTATCTAGACTTACTAGCAAAAAATGCTCAAAATTAGGACACTGCTTGTACCTGTGAGACACCTAGCAAAACTCAAACCACTACATCTAGTGGAGGTATTTATCATCTTAGAAAAAATCATGACCTTCAAGCCAAATTAGCATCCATAGTTAGAAAAGTCAAAACCTTAGAAATGAAAAAAAGCAGTCAATTAAAATCTGTTCAAGAAATTGTGTATCACATATGTAAAACCCATGATCACTCTACCAATTATTGTCCAACTTTGCTTGCATTTAGGAAATGTCTCCATGAACAAGCCAATGTTCTAAACACTTTCAAATGGTCAAACAATAACCCATATTCACAAAACTTCAATCCTGGTTGTAGAAATCACCCAAATTTTAGTTGGAGGAATGACACTCAAGCACAGGCTTCACAACCACCTTTTCAACCACACCAAAAATTTTAAAACCATCAAGGTTATGCATTATATGTCCCACGTATTAAGAACAATCTTCAAGAAACTTTGCATACATTCATTGAAAAGCAAAAGTCTATTAATTCTAAAAATACTCAAATATTTGCTGATTTGAAAGATACTCTTACTAAATTTGCATTCGCACTGAACATTCATAAGAAAGAAAATTTTCCTTCTCAACCAAAATCAAACCCCAAAGGACAACATAACTCAAATACATGTAGCTCAGGAAGCGAACACATGGATCAAGTTAAAATAGTTATCACTCTTCGAAACAGTAAGATTGTTAAAAAACGCATTCCTGAACCTTATGAGAACGATGAATCAATCTCTAAGGGTAGGGAAAGCATTGAACCTACACCTAGTAAAGAAAACACCAAACCCTCACCTCTACCCCCATTTCCTCATGCATTACGTAATGCTATGAAGATGAATCACAATCTTAAAATTTTTGAAATCTTCAAACAGATAAAAGTTAATATTCCTTTATTGGAAGCTATTAAACAGGTCCCCCTTGTGCAAAAATTTTGAAAGATTTATGTACAGTAAAAATAAAACTGAATGTGAAAAAGAAAGCATTTTTAACTGAACAAGTAAATACCATTCTTTAGAACAATAATTCTTTGAAATTTAAAGACCCTAGTTGTCCTACAATTTCATGTATTATTGGAAGTCATAAAATTGAACAAGGTTTACTTGATTTAGTGCTAGTGTAAATTTATTGCCAATTCAGTTTATCAACAGCTCAATCTCGGCGAGTTAAAATCAACTTATATAACTCTTTTACTTGCCGATAGATCACAAAAGTGCCAAGAGGGATAGTGGAAGATGTTTTAGTTCAAGTTGATAAATTCATATATCCTGTGAATTTTATTGTCTTGGACGCAGAACCTATTAAAGGATGTAATCCGATACCTATTATTTTAGGTCGTCCATTTTTAACAACTTCTAACGCTTTAATTAATTGCAGGAATAGAGTAATGAAGCTGTCATTTGGAAACATGACACTTGAGCTCAATGTTTTCAATATGTGTAAGCAACCACATAAAGAGGAGGATGAAAGTGAAGAAGCCGATATGATTGAAACGATTGTGGATGATTATATTCAAATGGGAGTTCTACCGATCCCTTAGAAATGTGTTTAGTAAATTCATTTGAGTCAAATTTACAATTAGATCTTGAAATGTCTGACATATGTTCTTTACTTAACTGTGCACAAGTAATTGAAAATAAAGGATGAAAACCAAATTTTTAAGAATTAGGAGAAAATGAGGATAAACATAATGAAATTTCAAAGTTGGAGTTGAAACCTCTACCTAAATAACTAAAATATGCATTTCTTATAGAGAAACAAACTTACCCAGTGGTAATCTCTTCTACACTCACAAAAAAAAGGTAAGTTAATTGAAGTATTGAAAATGCATAAAATGCGATTGGGTGGACTTTAAAAGACATAAAATGTATTAATCCTTTGATTTGCACACATAGAATACACCTAGAGGATAATGCCAAAACTTCCCAACAACCTCAACGGAGATTAAATCCAAATATGAAAAAGGCAGTGAGAGTTAAAGTTCTCAAATTACTTAAAGTAGGAATCATGCATCCTATCTCAGATAATAAGTAGGTAAGTCCTACTCATATAGTACCAAAAACGTCTGGAATTACAGTCATTAAAAATAACAAATGTGAGTTAATACCAACTCGACTCTCATCTAATTGGAGAATGTGCATAAATTATAAGAAGTTGAACTCCGCCACTAGAAAATACCATTTTTTCTTACCATTTCTTGACCAAATTTTATAAAGAGTAGCATGACATCCCTACTATTACTTTTTAGACGGTTATTTTGGTTATTATCAAATTTCTATACCACTAGAGAACTAAGAAAATACTACATTAACATGCTCTTTTGGGACCTTTACTTTTAGAAGAATACCATTTGGACATTGTAATTGTTGTCAGAGATCTAATATATGTGGGTGTATGCATATGCTATTGTGCCTATTACCTAAAATATGTATCATATACGAATTTGTACGCGGCAGAAGCATGGAATATACAATAAACACAATAAATATAATATATTAATCACATTAATATATTAGAAGGTTTGAGAACTCACCTCAACGTGTAACGTTATACACGTATTTCCTTGGAGTCCGCATAAAGACCAACTCATTGGCAGTTTTAGTCACCAATACGGTGGACTTAGTGAGCTAGAACAATAGCCTTATAGCTAGCACTGGGTTTAACTCTTAAATTCCAAAATAGCCGAATGTGTATTTTTATCCTTTTCTCTAAAAGGATAAGAAATATAAGCTAAACAATTCTCAATTGCTTTTAGGCCACCAAGGAAAATTGAAACAATTTCATTTTTTTTCTTGGGTTTGGCCGGATATTATAGAAAGTTTGTAGAGGGATTCTCAAGGATAGGCGCTCCTCTGACTAAGTTAACCCGGAAAGAAGAAAAGTTTGTATGGTCGGAAGCGTGTCAGCAGAGCTTCGAAGAGCTAAAGCAAAGGTTGACTTCGGCCCCTGTGCTTACACTTCCGTCGGGGAATGACGATTTTACCATATATTGTGATGTTTTCAGGCAAGGTCTAGGTTGTGTGCTAATGCAGAAGGAGAAAGTAATAGCCTATGTGTCCAGACAATTAAAGAAGCATGAACAGAATTATCCTACACATGACCTAGAACTAGCTGCAGTAGTTTTTGCTTTAAGAATTTCGAGGCATTATTTGTATGGGGTTCCTTGCAAGATCTTTACGGATCATAAGAGCCTGCAGTACTTGTTCACTCAGAAAAAATTGAATATGAGGCAGAGAAGGTGGCTGGAGCTTATTAAAGATTATGAGTGCACCTTGGAGTACCATCCAGGAAAAGCTAACGTGGTAGCAGATGCTCTCAGCAGAAAGCCTGTCGGTTCAATAGCTCACTTGAAGGTCGCATATCTATCAATGTTGATAGAATTGAGGTCTTTAAGTGTAAAATTAGAATTGTCAGATTCGGGAGCATTATTAGCCACATTTCAGGTCCGTCTAATACTAGTTGATCGGATCAAAGAACTACAGACTCAAGATTCACAAGTAGTTAAATTAAAGGGTGAAATCGAGTCCGGGCAGCGGAAGGATCTTTTAGTGACCGAGGATGGTGTAGTAACCTTGGGTCGGAGGTTATGTGTTCCGGATGTAAATGAGTTAAGAAGAGAGATTATGGAAGAAGCTCATTCTTTTGCGTATGCTATGCATCCGAGGAGCACAAAGATGTACCGTACCCTAAAAGAGCACTACTTGTGGAAGGGCATGAAGAAAGATATAGCTGAATTTGTCTCAAAATGCCTAACTTGCCAACAAGTAAAAGCGGAGCATCAGAAACCTGCAGGGCTCTTGCAACCCCTTCCGATTCCGGAGTGGAAATGGAAAAGAATAACGATGGACTTCGTGGTAGGACTTTCGCGTAGCCAGAGAGACAATGACTCAATATGGGTGATTGTTGATAGACTGACGAAATCTGCCCACTTCTTACCCATTAGACGCAGTTGTTCTTTGGATAAATTGGCTCAGTTTTACGTAGATGAGGTGGTACGACTCCATGGAGTTCCCGTATCCATTGTGTCAGACAGGGATCCACGGTTCACTTCTCAATTTTGGCCCAGTTTACAGAAAGCTCTAGGTACAAAATTGAGTTTCAGTACTGCCTTTCATCCTCAGACGGATGGTCAGTCGGAACAGATAATTCAGACACTTGAAGATATGCTTAGAGCGTGTGTTATGAAGTTTAAGGGAAGTTGGGATACTCATCTGCTGCTAATGGAGTTCGCCTACAATAATAGCTACCAGACTAGCATCGGAATGGCACCATATGAAGTATTGTACGGAAGAAAGTGCAGAACTCCAGTTTGTTGGGATGAGGTAAGTGAAAGGTAGCTGATCGGCCCAGAAATTGTCCAGATTACTTCGGAAAAGATTCAACTTATCAAGCAGAGATTGAAAATAGCTAATGATAGACAAAAATAGTTATACAGATAACAGAAGAAGAGACTTGGAGTTTGAGATCGGTGATAAGGTCTTTTTGAAGATATCGCCAAGGAAAGGAGTACTAAGATTCGGGAAGCGAGGAAAGCTGAGTCCCCGATATATTGGACCGTACGAGATAGTTGAAAGAGTTGGGAATGTGGCATATCGTCTACGGTTACCCGAAGATTTGGCTAGAATCCATGATGTGTTTCATGTTTCCATGCTTCGCAAGTATATAGCAGATCCTTCACACATCCTAAAGGAAAAATTGGTAGAATTGAAAGAGAACTTAACCTACAAAGAGAAGCCTGTGCAAATCCTAGACCGAAAAGAGCAAGTCCTTCGTAATAAAAGCATTCCCTTAGTTAAGGTGTTATGGATGAACCATGGGGTAGAAGAAGCCACGTGGGAACGTGAAGATCAAATGCGAGTACAACATCCTCACCTCTTTAAGACAGGTATGATTTAAATTTTGAGGACGAAATTTTTTGAGGGGTGAAATTGTAATATTCAATCCCTATTAGTAGTATTGACGCCTAGATTTTGGTATAGAACAAATAAGACACCGTAGGGTTACTCGATTTTAACCCTATTAGAAATATTCTCTTTATAGTGCACGTGAGAGATATTATACCTAATTTGGTAATTTCACACTCGATCGGTGGGCCAGACGACCCTAGAATACTTTTGGAATTTTTCTCTATTGGCTTGAAAAATAAAATTCTAATTTACTACATGAATTTCCATTTAAGAGTTATAAATGGAACAAGCCCTTGTTGAGAAACATAATCCATATATTATAGAATGGACCAATTAGAAGAAATCTCATGGATTGCCAAGTTGGAAGTTCTAGTTAGTTCTTTGAACTATTCTAACTAGATAGTTACAAATAAACTAATTACATAATTAGTTTTTAACTAATGGTAAATTGGAAGTTTTAAGTAAATTGAAGGGCAAAATGGTAAATTGAGGGAGCACTACATATATGTTAGAAGTGTGTAGAAATTTGAAGAAGATCAAAAGCAAACACTTAGAACAAAAGAGAGAAAATTCGAGCTTGGAAAGGGGGGCTGCTACAGTGACCTTTCAAGTTTTGTTTTCATGAATTTTCATGTGTAATCAAGCCAAAATAAGGTTACAAACCAATCCCTAAGCTCAATTGAAGTCTTTATTAGTGGAAATTCAAGAAAAAGAGGTAAGAAAAGCATCTTTTATGAGTTTGATAAGTGAGATTTCAAGAATGTTTTAATTGATGTTCTTATGTGTATTCTTGGCTTAGATTGAATTGAATTCTAGTGTAGAGCTTGAATGAGTCATTAATTTGAAGAAATTGACAAGGTGAGAATTGGTTGTAATTAGGGCTTTAGAATGAAATTGGCATGATTTTGTTGTAATTGGAACAAGAAATTGAGAAAAGGAATGTGTTGGAACCTAGGGTGAAATTCTGCCACTTTAGGGAAGTTAGGAATTGAGTGGTGTTTTGATTGATTTGCTGTGTGTAAATGGTGCATATTATGAATTGAATGTATATGGTTGATGGAAAAACTAAAAATGAAGAAAATGGGACATAATTGTCCATGTTGGAAAGGTGAAGGGCAATTATGTCCAACCAAGTTATAAGGTGTTCAATAATTTTCAGGGCGCCGGATGGTAAGTTAGTTTTGATTATAGCTCCGTAACTAAAATCGGGAAGTAGTTTACATCCGGGCTTTGTATGCCGATTAGGGCATTTAGTAGTTAAATGAGATTCTAGTATTCGATTTGGTTCTAAATGTCATTTATGGCGCGTAGGTGAAGATAACCGAGAGTGTTAACGGGAGCAGAAATCGGGAGCGAAATTGAGCGCGGAGCGGTTGTGAGTGAAAATATGCCATTTCTTTTACTTTTCGGTTATTATGTTTTCGCACAATGACTATGTATGTTTTATGAGCTTTCGATGCATAAACATGATTTATGATCTTGATATATTCATAGACATGCTTTTACATGATCGATTTGCGAAACAGGTTTAAAATTTCTGCATTCGTTTTTAAGGCCATTGGTACCCTCAGATTATAGTGGTGATGATTGTATTAGACCCGGCCGGTATATCCCATGCACATGGGCAGGTCTTGGAGGTGTGTCACTAACTCCGAAAAGTCGGGATGTCGAGTCATGTGAGTCGCTCTATGTGTACGGGATATTGTCTCGCTATATGCATGCGATGTAGGATTCCGCTGCGTAGCCAGTGAGATGTCTTGAAATGTCACTGTGGGTGCTGCTAGTTGAGGTGCCCCATGACCTACTCACGTATGCGGTGCTAGTTGAGTCGATGCGTGGGTATAGAGCTTTAGGGTTACCATTGGTACAGTTTATAAAGAAAATGGCCGAGTGAGGATTTTTCTAGTTTTCGATTTACCGATAGCATTTATGCATTTATATGCACACAGCAGTTATTATGTTATACAGATCTTGAATATAGTTTTCCAAAGATGTAGATAAAACTCGCTTGGCAAGATTTCATTGGCATATGATATTAGAAACCGTTTTACAGTTTTACATCCGTTTTAGAAGCATAATTTCTGCATGTACTTTAGAAATTGCTATCTTTGTATAATGTTCTTGTAATTGAAATCTCATTTACACTCACTAAGCTCCTTTAGCTCACCCGTTTTATGTTTTATGTTTTTAAACCCCTTTCCCAGGTGCAGGTCTCGGAACGCAAGCTGCTGATTCTCCTATTGCCGAGTAGTGGGCCGAATCCAAAGATAATTTTTGTACATGTAAATATGCTAATAGCACTCTTTACTTTATGCATAATAGTTGTAGGCATGTATATTTGTAAGTATGTGTTGAATCAAGAAGAAGAGATTTCCAGTTTATGATGATCGTTTTTACTTTTTATGATTATGCTTATGTTGTGATTTAATGAAATAATTGAGTTGTGTTGGATTTGATTTGGAAAGGACCGGAGGTTCGAATTGGTAGAATTGAGATGTATTGGAATTAGAATTGAAATTTCTTTGCAGGTTTATATGGATTTTCTGAAAAACAGGGGAAATTCTGTTCGTTTGTTTTTAAAATTAAGATGTCGTTTTCATGTATATTACTAGATCTTCTTAGTAGTAACAAGAATTAAAAAGGGGTTCGCCTCGTGGAATTTCAAGAAATTCGGAGGAACTTCCGTCAGGGTGCCCGGCAGGGCCGCTGGGATCTATAGTAGAGGGTCTCGGGTCGGGTCCTTTTATAAGGACTAGCAATAAGCTGGTTGGGGGGGGTATGATAAACACTTGAAATTACACATTTAATAAGGATTTTACATTATTTTTTTGTATTACTAGTGTCGTTAACCCCCCTAACTTAAGTATGTTTACAATATTGTACCTAATTAGCTTTTAACTATTTTTTGGTAGGTTCGGTAAAATAAGCATAACTTTCTACTTAAGAATGCAATTGGAGTGATTCTTGATTCTGTGAAGAGTTAACTCAATGAACTAACATATTGTATTTCACAAAGTATTTGAAATTTGAGTGTTTAGAGGGTAAAAATGGCCAAGAATAGAACTAATCTGTAGTACAAGCCCAGTGCAAACAGTCATCCGTATTTGGCCATAACTATAAAAATAAGTATCTAATATATGTGAGACAACTCAATTTGAAAAGATAAGAGACTTATCTACAACTTTAATTTTTTAAGTAACAGCTAATTCAGACCACATCAATTCTAAATTGGATAATCAAATTAGTACATTAATGATAATCAATGTAAATTATTTGCCCCCCTTCTTGACTTTTATCATCTAAGTGGTTCTCTCTTCATTTGTCTTGATTTATCCATATTTTTCTATAAATAGGTAACATGTTTATGCCCAAATGATGTAATTTAGAGAGCTAGATTTTAGTACAAAATACTTGTATTTTGTATTATCTCTTTGTAATATTATTTATCTTATTTACTATCTTAAAGTCATGTTATATCTTTTTCATCTCTTTTCTTTTTCTTTAGTTTTATTATGTCCAAGTAATTTTCTCTTTGCTAAGGTGAAAGGGTGAAATTCTTGGTAAGGTAATAAGATATACTTAACTCTTATTCATGAATTTAATGTTTTATTCTTAAGTTATGCAAATTTATATATGATGTATTTATTTTATTTGTAATATTAATACATTTTCTTTTAAAGTGGTGTATCCTGATTTATTATAGACAATTTTTATAGTTGGCACAATAAATTCTTGAAACCATTTACAAGATTTGGCATATATACCCTTTCTTGTAAAGTGAGAGTCTTAATTTATTATAGGCAAATATAAAGATTAGCATAATAAATACTTGAACCCATTTATAAGATTTGGTGTATAATAATTGAAAGAAATAAATACTAGTTAATATATAAATGGCGATGAACTTTAATTGTTATATCTTCCGATTAGAACCTCTTTCGTGCGAGGATTCCAATTATGTTATAAAAAGAATTAAATATATTCTTATTTCATATGCCAATAGTGGATCCCCTAACCTTCGCTTTTATTTTAATTGGTTAGTTGAATTAATATTTGCAAGCATCTTATACTTCATTAATTATCTTTAAAGTATTTAGAGTTTGTAATTTTAATTCCACCTTCCTGTGGATTAACTCCGTTCTCGCCTGGTTATTTATTATTTCAACAATCCTGTACTTGAAAATAAACTTCTATATTCTAGACGTGTCAAATACCATACTTAAAGCATTAATTGACCATTTTTCCTAATTTGCAATAGCCACTTGGAGACATTATTGAATCTCTGGCTGGGGCAATATTTGTTAATTCCGGAGGCAACAAGGAGAAAGTTTTTCAAAGCATAATTTCGTTTTTGGAGCCTCTGATTACTCCTGAAACAATGAAATTCCACCCGATAAGGGAGATGAATGAATTATGTCAGAAGAAACATTTCAAAATGAAAAGACCTGTTGCTTCGCGCAATAAAAAGAAGGCTTCTGTGACAATAGAGGTCAAGGCAAAAAGCCAATTGTTTAAACATACATCCACAGCTTTTGATAAGAAAACAGTTAAAAACTGGCTTGCAGAGAAGTGCTAAAGTCTATAAAGCAAAGCATTTCAAGGACTTGGTAAGCAAAGCAAACTTCTGAGATTTTTTTTTTTAAGTATTCTACAACTATGAAGAAAGGGGGATTCAAACCTCTGACCTTAAGGGAGTGCCGGGTGTTTGCTATTTTGGCAAGCTCCCATGCGCAACTTCTGAGATTTATTGAGTGACTTTTGTGGAGTTTATGCATATCTATACTAAATTAACCACAATGTACATTACATGTATATCTTTACGTACAAAACCTTGCATTTGTTTGTTAAATATGTACATTTATGTATATGTTACAACCATTTTTTATTTATTATAGTAATTTTATAACATTTTAACTATTAGATTTAGTCAAGTAATTATAAGGATGTGTTCAACAAATTTTTAGTCATTTTTTTTTAAAAAAAAAATTCGTTTTATATTTTACTAATACATACATCTTTTTTAAGCGTCTAATATTTCTTAGTAGAGAACTACAGAGTAGTTGAAATAATTTGGAGATGAAGATTATATAATTCAGATGGCAATATTGTACAATGATGAAATGGTTCTATTTCTATTAAAAGGTATTTTAAGATTTATCATTTTTGATTTGCTACTCTTCTAATAGTCTGTTTGATATGTTTTTCTATTAATTAAAAGAATTTTTTTCTTTTAATATAAAAAACTTGGTTGAAATTATTTTTAGAGTATTTAGTTGTAAATTAGAGAAGAGATTTTAAAATTATAAAAGTTATTTTACCTCTGTCAAAAAAGATTAAATTTTGAATTTTTACAGTAAAAATTAGAGATTCTTTCTTTAAAAAACTATTACAACAATTTACAAATATTTATATTTTTGTAAATATAAATATTTTTTTTAAAGAGCTTTCTAAAATATAAATATAATTAGGAACTCAAACCTTGCCCCTAAAGTGAGAATGAGGCTACCCACCACTTGAACAAGGGATGGTGGGTTAGTAGAGAGCTTTTTTTTTTTTAATGAGTTGAATTATTTAAAATATTTTTATTTTATTTTAAAATTTTACTCCAATTCTCTTGTAACATAATTTTAAAAATTGTCTATCAAAATATATAAATATATAGTTTTTCTTGTATATTTTTCTATTAAAATATGTAATATAAAAATATACAATAGGGTTAGATAAATAAAATAAAAAAACCAAATTGAATCAGATTTGTCAATTCGATTTGGTTATTATGTAATAAAAAAATCGATTGGTTATTATTTAGGGAAAACTAATCGATTTGGTTTGGTTTTTCCTAAATAACAACTGAACCAAAAAAATTGGACATTTTGATAAAATTAACTTAAATTGTCACGTGGCGTTATATAATTAGAGGGTTGAAATATAAATATAAACTTACTAACATACAATCCCTCGTAAAATTAAAATTTTAAAACCAAAAAATGAAAACAAAATAACCTAAATTTCTAAATTTTAAATTGAAATATTCAAACCGAACCAGAAAAATCAATTCGGTCTTTTCTAAATTAAATAAATTTTTTTGGTCCTAAATTTTTTTTAAAAAAATTTGAATTTAACCGATTCAGTTCAATTAAAAAAAAAATTAAATCGAATCAAGTATTACCCACTATTATTTAAAATGAAAATAGAGCCATCTTGAATTTTATTTTTTTTTAAAAAAAGAATTCTTCTTTGCTTTCTCTTATCTCCTCCTCTTATTTTAATATATTTAAACTATTTTAATTTTTCTTATTCTTGTTTGATATTATGTGCTCTAACTCCAAGCAATCGTTTTAAAATGTTGTATAAAGCAAGATTGGAATATCGAACCTCATGCAAGTAAATTAAAGAATACTTTAGTTTTGGGAATCTTGGATTTCTTTGAAAACTTACCAAACTAAAGAAATGATTGGATTTGGTCTAAAGATTTCCTTAAGTTAAAAAATTAATTTGACTCTTTTTTTTTTTGAAAAAGAAATATTTTTCTATTATTTTATATTTTTTTTTTCATTGTTCCTTCGTCTCTTATTGATCCTTTTCCTTATCCTCCCACGCGGTTTTGGAATAAAACCCATCAAGAAGAAAACGGTAATAGATGTGAACCTTCCTCTTACCATAATCCTCTTATTGCAAATATGTGTATTTTTTTTTAGGTTTCTTTTAAAGGTATACGTGGGGTGAAAAATCACACTGAAACACCAATTTTTTTATTTTATATTTTTATTCAAACTCAAACGATCGTTAATGCAAAGCGTATTAACAACAATCCAAGTTATGTCCAAAAGGCCTAAGTTGCAAATAATCTTAATTTTGGTGAATTCAATCATTTTTATAAAAGAAAAATTTATTATTACAACAAGTATATAATCACATAATCATCAAATCGTAACATAAACTTCTAATTATAAAAAAAAAAAAGAATAATTTCATTTTGAGAATTTAAATTTATTTATTTATTTTAAGATTTATATTACATTTAAGGGAGAAGAGATGAGGTAACGTGCCATATGAAAATATATATGTGAGGAGTTAACTTTATTTTTTGAAAATTACAATATATTTATTGATATTTACAGTCATATATTTATTAAGACTTATGACAAGGTATTCTTTATGCTATAGCCTGCAAATCTGGATCAACAGTGATGGTATCTATTGTGGTATAGCCAGCAAAACTAAATTTATAAAAAGTCAAATATATTCCATTAAAAGTTAAAAAAAATTATTATTAAAAAGTTAAATTTACTCTTCTAAAATTTAGAAAAAAAAAATATTTCTATTCATATATAAAAATGAACTTAAATCTCAGTCTCAAATTAAGAATCAAGACTATCCATTACTCAATCCAAAGGTGATGAACTCTTAATAGCTAACTTTTAATCAATTTAGATTCCATGATCTTGGATTTCTTTTTTTTTTTCAATTTTGTTTTATATTTTACTAATACATACATCTTTTTAAGCGTCTAATATTTCTTAGTAGAGAACTGAAGAGTAGTTGAAATAATTTGGAAATGAAGATTATATAATTCAAATAGCAATATTGTACAATGATGAAATGGTCCTATTTCTATTAAAAGGTATTTTAAGATTTATCATTTTGATTTGCTTTTCTTTTAATAGATTGTTTGGTATACTTTTTTTTACTGGTTAAAAAAGTTTTTTTTTAATATAAAAGATTTGGTTAAAAAAAATTTTAAAGTGTTTAGTTGTAAATTAGAGAAGAGATTTTAAAATTTTAAAATTTATTTTACCTTTGTCAAAAGAAGTTTAAATTTTGAATTATTAAAATTAAACATTAGAGAAGTTTTTTAAAAAAAATATTACAAAAATTTATAAATATTTATATTCAAAAGTCCATCAAGACATAAACTAATAATATTCGTTGAAGCGCAACTCATAAATTTAGCTCAAGATAAATATTGAAAAAATCTACCCCTACTTATATATAGGAAGGGACTCAAACTTGTCCCTTAAGGTAAGAGCCGAAGCTACCCACCATTCAATCAAAGGATGGTGGGTTATAAGAGAACTTTTTATTAGTGAGTTGAATTATTTAAAATGTTCTTATTTTATTTTAAAATTTTATTCCAATTCTCATGTAACATAATTTTAAAAATTGTCTACTAAAATATATAAATATACAATTTTTTGTATATTTTTCTATTAAAATATATAATATAAAAATATACAATAGTGTTTGATAAATAAAATCAAAAATCAAAAAATCAAAATGAATCAAATTGGCCAATTTGATTTGATTAATATGTAATAAAAAAATTGATCAGTTATTATTTAGGAAAAACTGATCAATCCAGTTTGATTTTTCCTAAATAACAATTGAATCAAAAAATTGGACATTTTAATAAAATTAACATAAATTGCCATGTGGCGTTATATAATTGGAGGATTGAAATACAAATATAAACTTTCTCATATATAATCCCTCGTTAAATTAAAATTTTAAAACCAAAAAATGAAAACAAAATAACCTAAATTTTTAAATTCTAAACCAAAATAATCGAACAAAACCAGAAAAATTGATTCGGTCCTCTCTAAATCAAACAATTTTTTTGGTTTCAAATTGTTTTTAAAAAAAATGAATTTAACCGATTCAGTTTGGTTCTAAGAAAAAATTAAATCGAATTGAGTCATACCTTTAAAAAATTGAATTTAACCAATTCGGTTTGATTCTAAAAAAAAAAAAAATCAAATCAAATCGAGTCATACCCACTATTATTTAAAATGCAAATAAAGCCATCTTGAATTCTTTTTTTTTAAGAATTCTTCTTTGTTTTCTCTTATCTCCTCCTCTTATTTTAATATATTTAAACTATTTTAAATTTTCTTGTGAGAAAATTGATTAAAAATTATCGGAATATAATTTAAAGAGCAAGCCAAGTGCATTGAGTGCACGATGATGGAAAACAGATGCGAAAGAAAAATAAAACACAAAGAGAAAGTGCTCAAGCATAGGCGTGGCAACTCCAAGCTGTGGGCACTGCAACGCCCAAAATAGAACTTGAGTGTTACAACGCCAGGTGCTCAATATTGTAACACTCAGACGAAATTTCTCAACGTAGGGAATTGTTTTTCATTTTGATTCAATTTTTTTCGACTCCAATTTGTTTCAAAACTCCCTAAAATAATTCTTACGGGTTTAAGGTAAACATAGGTCTTCCTAAGACCTATATAAAGGGTCTCTATTGACTTGTAAACACATCTTTGTAATCATAGCAATCTTTATAATTCTTAATGAGAAGAAACCCTTTGTTTACAAGAGATAATGCTTTTTTATAAGTTTTTCTTATAAAATGCGTATTTTATAAGTACTTTAAGATTCAATAATAAAAAAGTGTGATCTTAATTTATTATAAATATAAATAAGTTAGTAAATCACATAAATTTTATTTATTCTTATTTTATTTATCTTTCTCTAAATTTTTAATTATTTATTTATACATTATATTATTTAAAATATTTGCTCATTTAATTACTTTCTCTTCATCATTTCTTATTCTTGTTTGATATTATGTGCTCTACGTCCGAGCAATGGTTAAAAAATATTGCATAAAGCAAGATTGGGATATTAAACTAAATTAAAGAATACTTTGGTTTTGGGTATCTTGGATTTCTTTGAAAACTTACCAAACTAAAGGAATGATTGGATTTGATCTAAAGATTTTCGAAGTTAAAAAATTAGTTTTATTATTTTTTGTCAAAAAGAAATATTTTTCTATTAATTTGTTTTTCTCATTATTCCATCGTCTCTTATTGATCCTTTTCCTTATCCTCTCACGCGGTTTTGGACTAAAACTCGTCAGGAAGAAAACGATAATAGATGTGAACCTTCCTCTTATCATAATTTTCTCTTTTTTCCAATATATATATATATATATATATATATATAGGTTTCTTTTAAAGGTATACGTGGGACGAAATTTCAATTTTTTTTATTTTATAATTTTACTCAAACTCAAACAATCGTTGATGCAAAGCGTATTAACAACCATCCAAGTTGTGCCCAAAAGGCCTAGGTTGCAAATAATCTTAATTTTGGTGGATTCAATCATTTTTTTATAAAAAGAATTGTTAATACAACAAAAATGTATAATTACATAATTATCAAATCGTAACACAAACTTCTAATTGGAAACAAATAATAATAATTTCATTTTGAGAATTTAGATTTATTTATTTAAAGATTTATATTACATTTAAGTGAGAAGAGATGAGATAATTCAAAAACGCCATATGAAATATATAAGTTGAAGAGTTAACTTTATTTTTTTTTAATATTATAATAAATCTATTGATATTTATAATCAAATATTTATTAGGACTTACGACGAGGTATCTTTTATATCATAGTCTGCAAATTTGAATCTAAGGTGATGGCATCTGTTATGGCATAGTCCGCAAATATAAAATTATGAAATGTTAAATTTACTCCATCAAAAATTGAAAAAAATTATTTTTAGAAGATTAAATATAATTCTCTAAATTTTGAAAAAAAAAATATTTTTTTTCATATACATATATGGAAAGGGACTCAAATCTAAAATTGAGAATAAAGACTACTCATCACTCAACCCATAAGTGATGGACTCTTAGTAGCTAACTTTTAGTCGATTCTGATTCCATGATTTTTGATTTCATTTAAATCTTAACAAACTAAGAAAAATGTATGAATTTGGTCTAAAGATTTTCCAATTTGAAAAAAACAATTGAATTCGTTTCTTCTTTATCTTCCCACACGGTTTAGACTAAAACCCATGAAGATGAAAAGGGTATTAGATATGAAACTTCGGCTCCTCACAATTTTCTTTGATGAGTATTATTATTATCATTATTTAGTCAATTTGACCAAATAAATATTTTTTTATATTTTCAAGATCATAATTATAAAACTCATTCATAACGTTTTATAAAATTAATTTGTAAGGTTAAAAAATTAAAAAAAATTGCATTTTAAGAATTGTTGAGAGAATATTTAGTAACTTTTTTGTGTATACTTGTAAAAACATATCAAATTTTTTAGTTTTAAAATTCTTTAATATTAACAAATATAAATATATTATTTGTAATTAATAAAAAAATACTAAAAAAATTGACTGAGGAGGCTATTATTTATATGCATGACAATTTTTTTTCTAAAATTAGATAAATTAATATTAGAAGAGAATTTAATTAAAATGATTTTCAAGTTGAGAGTTAAAAAAAATATATCTATCAAAAGAAAAGAAATTTCGTTTAAAGATACTTAAAACACAGTAAAAATCTCAAGGTAATAGTTTATGTAGTTTTTAATATTATTAAGAAAAACCATTCAACTGAAAATTTTAAATAATTACTAAGTCTTAACAAATCCTGTTACGTGAATTATAAATATTTTTTAAAAGTAAAATAGTTCTCAAAAAATATAATATTAATATTAAAAATAAATTTTAACAGACTTTTTATCTGAAATGTAAATTTAATTTTAAGTTTAAATAAATTTCTAGAGACTGATCATGTGAATAGTGAATTTTAGGAAAGGTTTAAGAAGAAGAAGAAGAAGAGAGTAAAAAAATCATAAATTAAGAAATTGGTTGAAAATTGAGACTGAGTTTGATACAATACCTTAATTTTAATATCATATTATTAAAATTATTTAACAAAAAAAAATAATTTTTAGACACAGGACGAATACTAATAGTAAAGATAGGTTTTAATTAAATATATTATTTTACATTATGATTTTGTAATAATAATATCATGTAAAAAGTATCCTTATTAAAAATATAATAATAAATAAAAAGTATCCATAACATGAACATCGTTATCTTGTTACTAAAGTGGGGCTGCCCACAGGCGTAAAAAGTATCCATACATTGTCATTTCTTTTTTTACTACGACGTCTAAATAACTTTTTATTTGTTTGATTAAGTTTTTTTTTTTCATAATTTATTGATTACATTATATAAATGTTAGTATATTTAGTTATGCAATTTTCTTTTTTTTTTTGTAATTTTATAATTTTTCTACTTTTTGATTAAAAAATTTGAATGTAAATAAAAAATTCCATCTATTAAATACTAATTATTACTCTTTATTTTTATTCGAACTCAAGTAATTATTAGTGCAAAACGCATTCTCAACTATTTGAACTATGCTTAATGGACTTATAATTTTTTATTTAGAATATCAGTAATGTTACTCTTACATAATTTGTATTTTAACATCTCATCTTTTTGTTTATTATTAATTGGTATTGTATATTTATTACATTAATAAAAATTAAAAAGTCATCAACTATTTAATATAGGGTAGTCATTAATTAATGACATATCATAATACAACATTATATCTTGTAAATATGCCATTACTTTTAAAATGAGTAATGTTACATTTTTTATATGATATTCTAAATTTTTTTATCTTAAATTAAAGTGTTAAATAAATATTAAATAATAAAATAGTATAAAATTTAAAATTATTCATTACCCGATTTAATCACCACTAATTATTTAACACTTCTACTTAAAAATTTTATTTAGTACTAACATCATTAATTAGATATTTATTGTAGCCCTACTTAAAAATTAGGTATAAATTGTACTTTTTATTTAATATTAATATTATATCAAATATCTATTAGTTAACATATACATCGTACTTTTAAATTAAAAAAATGAAACCTTTAGGTTAAACAAGTGTGGCATTTATTCTCAAATTTAAAAGAAGTATGTTGATGATTGAACTTTCAAGTAAAAAAAAAAGGGGGGGTCGATAAAATCCACAAGTTAGATGCATCATTCTTATATTTTATGACACCGTATGATATAATATAAACTACAATATTTATGTGAGCGTTTGAGATTCAAATACCATTCTCACCTTAAAATTGAAAAAGAATTTAATTTATATTTTATATAATAATAATAAAAGAAGAAGAAATCACAATCTTAAAGTCAATTCTTTACACAAAGATCGACGACAAAGTGAATCTCGTCTTAACTTCAGTGGTGAGGTTTGAGTTTTTTTATTGGTGTAAATTTTTTTTTTCTTTGTATCAGTAAATATATAGGTTTAAGTATACCTTAACTTAATCTAGTTAACTTTCAATACGTAGGCAACTCTTTGATTTGGGATTAGGGATTCGATTTATGATAATAGATTAAGGTAATGTAAATTATTTTTTATTTTATGAAGGTAGTTGACATTTTTATTGTGAAAGTGTGGGTTGAAGTGTGCATGAGTGTAGGGCAATGTGTATCTTTTGGAGGTGTGGGTAGAGGTGTGTATAGTTAGTCGTGATGTGAATCGAGGTATGTGTAAGTATTGTGTGATGTATAATTTTAAAGGTGTGAGTTCAAACATATAAACATTAAATGATATATAATTTCAATAGATGTATATATATTGTATAATAGATATTTGATGTAATATTAGTATTAAAAAAAAGAAGTTTCAATATATAAATATATATATATTATCTAAGTTAATATATACTTAGACTTAATTTAAAATCTTATAATGTATTATAGAGATAGCAAAAATTTAAATTTAGCTCAATCCAAATTTTTTGGATAAATTTAGAACTCAAGTTTAGTTTGAATTTTTTTGGATTGGGTCAAATTTGAGTTATATTCGATTTTTTAATTTTTTAATAAATTTTTTTTAAGATATTTATTTTATAAAGTAATTGTTAGATTATAAAATTTATATTATATAATTTATATTTATAATTTAATATAATTTAAATTTTATTAATTTTTTCTCTTATAATTATTTAAAAAAATTATTTTATTTCAAATATATATATTTTTTCAATTTTTAGGCTAAATTTAAAATTTTGAGATATTTATTTTAAAAATTAATTGTTAAATTAAAATATATTAAACTAATTTAAGATTTTTTTATAAACATATTAATTAAAATCTGAATTTGGACGAGTTTTCGGATTTTTACAAAAACTAAAATTTAATTTTTTTTTTTTTTAAAAGAAGACCAAATAAAGAAAAGGCCGGGATTTTTTTTGGTCAAATTTCGAATTCAGATTCGGTTTTGAGTTTTACCAAATTCTGAATCTAGGCTGAGCCAAATTATCATCCTTATGTACTATATAATTTTATTTTATTTTTACAGAAAGCAAACCCTTCTAAATTCTAAATTAAAAAAAAAAAAACCTTCAAAATTGAAATTTCCCAAAATTATTCTCCAAATTCCAAAAACCAATCTCGTCCTTCGCCAGTCGTCATAATTAATTATTATTTAACTCCATTTTGATGCAACGTTTCAAACTACGAAGACCAGCAAAAGACTTTTGAGTCTTAGTAGGTATTATGAGAAATATCAGTTACCCGCTTGAATGTTTTCAGAATCATCACTTTTCTCTCTAAATTTTGAAAAATCCCATTATTCCCCTGTAGATTTCTTTTGGTTGAATTTCATTTTCAATTCAAATTGTCGATTTAGAGATATAAATGTGAGAGACTAATCACTAACTATTTCAACTTCTACCCCTTCATGGAGTAACTAGTTATTTAAAATTGGTAAGACACTAATGATAATAATTCGATGATAAAAAAGTTACAATACATCATTTTATTAAAAGAAAAATGGTGCCGTTACAATAAAAGTTGCACTCAAAGGCGTAGCTTAGTAATAATTCTTGTTCCCCAAGTACATTTTACACACCCATTATGGGTTCAAATAAAGGTCAAAATTTTAATGGAAAAAACAATAAGGGGGTGATAAGTCATCTTTAATATGTAATAAATAGAATGATAATTGATCTAATATGAGGGGGGTAACTGTTAATTTTCTTTTACTATCGTATTGGTATTTTCAAATTTTTATTCCACTAATACATTTTCGTATGTCGCTTTCTCTTTTTAGTTTTTCTGCTTCAGTCAGCCTTTCTCCGTAGCTTCCTTAGTCTCAATTTCTTTTGTTTTTCCACTTTTCAGCTCACTTACTCACACAAACACATTCTATATATGGAGCAATGATCAGAGAAGCAATAACTCTTGCTGCTTAGAACAAAAAGGAAAGGAAAACAAGAGAACCCCATTTCTGTTTATCTACTGTTCTTGAAGAGCTTCTGTCAGTTTTTCAACTGTTTGAACTGGTTAGTAAGTCTCAGTTTTGGAATTCGGGTTCTGGGTTGGTTTTTTTTTTTTTTTTGGTTTCTGGGTTTGTTTTGGTTGAGTTTATGAGTTTTATATTTGTTATAGAGGGAAAAAGGTTGCTGCATTGCTACGCAGTTGATCATGTTTTTAGTTATTTGTATGTTTGTGAATATAGTATAAAGAATATATGAGGGGCTTATTGAATTTGGTTGATCAAATGGCTGATGAATCACTTGATCACAGCAATGGAACCAGCTAGCATGGAATTGGACATCCAAACAACTCAGCAAGTGCCTTCTGATCCTCTGCCCTTTGCCAGAAAGTGAGGTTTAGGCTAACTCAGTTTCTTTTATCAGAAATGCAAGAAAAAGGAAACAGAGAAATTGATTCTTTTGGAAAAAGATTGTTCTTCGAATTCTATATATTTTTTTAAATTTTTTTATCAAGCTACTAAAAGGGTTGTTTATTATGCCATCAATCATGTGTTCTTTTTCTGATTAGATGCTGTTAGTTTGTTGATTAGTGGGTTTACTGTACTGGGTTATTGCAGTTATCAGCTAGAAGCATTGGAGAAGGCTCTTAAGCAGAACACAATTGTGTTCTTGGAAACTGGATCTGGCAAGACTCTAATTGCCATCTTGCTTCTGAGAAGCTATGCTTATCTTCTCCGGAAGCCTTCGCCTTTCGTTGCTGTCTTCTTAGTTCCCAAAGTAGTTCTGGTGACTCAGGTATGCCCAATATGTGTTTGTGGAGTCCTCTCTAGTGGACATCCACATCTTTTCAAAATCCAGCCAGTGATTTTCTGTACAGAGAATTGTTACAGGACAAATTGTTTTTCAATTCTTTGTGGGGAGAGTTGCATAATAATGCATTGGAATTAATAATCTTATGTCTTTTGGCAATTCTTTGTACAGTATTTGTGTGAGTGTGTGAGTTTATTTATATAAATAGGTTTGTTGACAGTCCATTCTTTTGTTAAAATTGGTTCTTGGTTGTTTTTTAAATGTTTTGATTAGCTTTAGGACAAAATATGAATACATGCTGTTTCATTGTATTTGTATAATTAGCTATGTAAAAGGCTTCACCATATTTTTACATTTGGCAGTTGAAGCTTACATTTTTGAACTTCATCTATTTTAAGCAAATTAGCATTAAAAACGAACTAATTTGGAAACATTTGATAAAAATTTTGAATTTAACTTGGGAAAGCATTATGTTTCAAATTGAAATATTATTTCCATACTGAATTTCATTCAGTTAAAAAGAAGTGAAAAGTTTAAAACAGGTGATTTAAATTTCATAACTCTAAAATGAAGTTATAGAAAGTTTTGAATTTGGTTACTGTGCATGTTGAATTGTACAATACTTACATTTTGGAATTTGTGGGTATGGCTAAATTTCAGAAGTTTTACTTTTCATTTTTGTGATTTTGTCTGTAAATATTAGCAAGCTGAAGCTATAAAAATGCATACCGATTTGAATGTGGGTATGTACTGGGGAGACATGGGAGTCGACTTCTGGGATGCTGCTACATGGAAGGAAGAAATAAGCAAACATGAGGTGAGTTTCTTTCATATATAGAACAATAAAATTGATTAATGAATTATATGTATTTGATTTGTGAGGCTGCTTTATCTGTATTGAAAATTCCTCTTGTTTCTGTTCATAAGTTTGATAGCTGGGATCTTAATGGAGTTCTCAGTTTCCAACTTACTTGTCCTATTAGTAGTTTCCATCAGTCAGTCAGCCAATTTCTCAGTGTCTAAAAACAGCACCGTGTCAAACTCAACAGTCAAAAACTTTTTTTAAGAGACAAAATAGCTGATCTATTTTGTTTTGAAACTTGTTGGTATCATGGTTATAATCATGGTAGTGTGAAGATGGTTGCGAGACATACCCGCATTGATCATCAGGATTGCAATATTTTGTGACTGCCTAGGGTTGTTCATATTTTTGCTATTGCTTCATCCTCCCCTTGACAAACTTGCATCAGAGCAGCCTTAATGATTCATAGCTGGAATTATGTGTGAAGGTGTTATGATGGGTTGTTAAGAGAAATATAATAAACTCATGGGAGCTTTCTCCCGAATTCATGCATCAGGCCACTACCTCTCAGTTTTTGCATAAGATCACACATTCTTCTTTGGTTGACAGTGCTCTAACATTATAAATTTGAGGAATTATGTATGCGGTGAGTAGTAATTTTCAGTTGAATACTTACAGGTGCTTGTGATGACGCCACAAATTTTGCTTGATGGCTTGAGGCACAGCTTTTTCAAACTAAGCATGGTAAAGATTTTAATACTTGATGAGTGCCATCATGCCAGGGGTAAAGACCCATATGCTTGCATCATGAAGGTGAGTTCTCTTGATGTTTGTTGTTATGATTTTTTTTTCTTCTTTTATTTCTAGTTCAATCAATTGTTCCTTATGATAATAAATTGGTTACAAGAAGTTCCCATATCTTTCATGTGATCTCCTCCCTACAGAAAATCTTTTCTGAAGGTTGTATTTTTGTGTTTCAGTAGTTGTTCTTTTGCTCTTTTATCTCTCAAACAGAACATGCAGATGCACTTTAAAGTATCATGACACTCACCATATACATGTTGTTGGACAAGCTTGTTATCTGGCTTTGTAATTGTATGAGCTGTTTATATTTTTTTGGGTATGTGAATCTTATATGTGTGACAAACCTTGGAAGAGTATTTGATGAAGTATATGCAGGAGGCCGCACATTCTTTGATATTTTAGTTACAATTGGCGCTTTTCCCTTCAGATCACTAAGGATGCAGGTCCATTTCATTTTCAAAATCCTATGTAGATCACTGCCTTTATTTAATAAAATATTGAAAATAAGGTCAAGACGCGTCTGTTCCTTATGGAGATAATTAAGCTGGTTTGAACTTTTCCGGACTGAAAAAATGTTAAGCATGTGCCATAATATCGACCTTACTGGTAATTGTAGCAAGAAAGGTGCAACAGAGTTATTAAAATCTTGTCTACCATTTTGTGGTTGGATTGATTGTTGCATAAACTTTATTTATTTTTTTTCATCTTTTTAGCTATTAAATGTAGTACACAATGTTAGGAAACTGCTCCATAGAGCTAAGTTCACATTTCATATGGTACTTAGCTTGCAACAAATTTACAGAGTGCTTTGCTAGCAAGTTTGAAATATAAATTTTGAGATATTGAAAATCAACTATATGTTTCATAACAATGAGACGTTAGGACATCTCTGTAAGATTTGTGCAATCCAATTTGTGTAGCTGATAGGTGAAGTTTCTTTTTCATGTTGCTGCTTTATTGTTTGGTAATTTGGGTATTTTGCTTACCTTTTTGCTTTATGGGATACATTTGATTACTTTTGCAGGAGTTCTATCACTGCCAATTGGAAACTGGTGAATCTGATCTTCCGAGGATTTTTGGCATGACTGCATCTCCCATAAAGTCTAAATGTATTCAAGATTTGGTATTGTTTAATGAAGGATATGACATCTGGATATCTTCTTAATAAGCATTTCTGTCTAGGTGCCAAGTCAGAAGAAAGCTATTGGGAGAAGATTCATGAACTTGAGACTCTTATGCATTCAAAGGTTACTTCTTTTCTTTTATGGTGTGATTTGGTTGTTTAGTAATCTACTGGGTATTATTTAGTCGATTATTTATGCCACACTTTTTGGACATTACAGGTCTACACATGTGTCAATGAATCTGTGCTTGCTCAGTTTATACCATTTTCAACTCCAAAGTTCAAGTTTTACAAGTATAGTGAGATTCCATGTGCTTTATATGTTCACTTGGAAGAAAAATTGAAAATCTTAAAATTAAAGGTGAGTATTCTCCAAGTAGAAACTTACTGTCACCAAGGTTGAAGGGTCCAGCAGTAGTCTCCAGTTTGTAATTAGGTTAACATAGCAGGCTGAGGGAGTTCTAGTTATAAAAGAAAAAAAGAAAAAAGTCAAATGAGTAACAACTCATTAACATGCAAAAATTATTTTAAATGAACAATGTAAAAAGAACATTAATCAAAATGTCTACATAGAGATAATAAGCTTTAACTTTAATTTATTTTATCTGAATAATTTATACTATTAGGTTTCCTTGAATATTACTGAGCCAACCGTGAGGAAAGAGAGAGTGAAAGCTCAAAAAAATAAACTCTTTGTATTTAGATAAAAATGTCTGAAAATCACCATTACCTTACTTGTCCAAAATATTTGAATGGCTTAAAATTAAGGTGTATTCAAACTTAAGTCGGAAAAACAAATAACCCCCAAGTGTGAAAAATGGTTGTACTGAGGCGACTTAATTTGCTGTGTAGCCTCTGCAACTTAAAACTAGAGCTGATCTTACCTTCATTTAATATATTTGAACAATGTATGTTTGTATATTTGATTGCTCTCAGTTGCTCCCTTGGTGTATTGACAATAAATTTACTGTATTTAGCATGAACAATCATTGGGAAATTTGGATCTTACTGCTACTCAAGCTGAGTCCATAAGGAAGAAAGTATCAATGATACATTCAACTTTGCTATTTTGTTTAAATGAGCTTGGTGTTTGGTTGGCTTTGAAGGTATTTATCTTGTGTTTCTTCATTCTTTTCCTTTACTCATCACCAGGTAATAACATGGCTTTTGCTGATATCATTATATTTAATTGTACATTTCTATAATAGGCTGCAGAGACCATATCATGCTATGAACGTGACTTTTTTGCCTGGGAACAATTGGATGGGTTTGGTGAGACAATCATTAAAAAATTTGGTGCTGATATCTGTGCGTCATTTGCAAGTTACATACCATCTGGTATTAAATCCAACTTGGTGAGAAAATCAATGGAGATTCATGCGTTATCCTTACATTCTTACATTCTTTTTTTTTTTCTATTTATTTTACATTGAATGTAGGGCTAGAGTGGTCCATCAGAGATGATTTTCAATTTAATGTGGATGCTGGCCTTTTGACTGAGAAAATTAAATGTCTCATTGAATCTCTTCTTGAGTACAGGTTGGTATATAAGCACGATCATTTATCTTCTTGAAGTAAATTTAATACAATTTATCTCTTCGAATATGGTGCATAATTTCAATGACAGGCATTAAAATGGCTTATTAAGAATCCTTCTGTTAAGTAATTACTTGAAAGCTGAAGTTGGCAGGTGTTAGCTGCTTTTGTTTTGGATCGAGTAATGGGTCGAGATACTTCAGGATTGCCTTTGAATTCAACCCGGGAAGGGGACTTGTTAGGATTTTTCCTATCTCTCCTTATTTTGATAACTTATAACAATGAGAGCTCAATTTAAGAGAGAGCTCACTAATCTCACAATTTAATAATGTTTTTGCTTGCCTTTTCATTGATAGCTTAGGTCCTTTAAATACACTGTCAAGCAACCATAATTTCTACTATTGAGGAGATAATAATATCTAAAGAAATATAATCCTATAAGAATATCTAAAATGATAATCCTATAATAATATCTAAAAAGATAATCCTATAATATCTAAAGAAAGATAATCCTAAAATATTTAATTAATGATAACAATATCTAAAGGAAGATTTATTTTAAAAAGAAAATAAAATATCTGCATCTAAATAGAATTCTGAAATGGTGCCACTTCTTATTCCATTTGACTTCGTAACAGCAGGTACTGGTTGAACAATGCTATATAGCTTCATATTTCATGTGCAATGCATGAGCATGAAACAAAACAATGACCACAAATATAAGAACAAACATAAACACAACTTATTATTATACAATTAATTTAATGGGTTGTTTTGAAGATAAGACTACTGGATCAAATCGGCTTTGATATCGTGTTAAGTAAAAGGTCAACTCAAAGGTTAACTTTAAACTGATAGGAGATGCCCAACAGTAGTATTTGAGCTCTATCACCTTCGTTTGTTTTTCAACGTTCTTGAAAGTATATATGTACTGTTATAGAAATTTAGATTCTATCAAGTGCCCACAATATTAATCATTTAGTTTGTTTATATACACAAATGACTTGAGAGAAAGTGGAAAACTAAGAAAGTTGGGTGCATAATGTTGTGCTCTATTCAATCAGTTTTTATATCAAATAGATTTTGGGCTCTATTGTTCTATTTAAAGATTTCGTCCAGCAAACTTTATTCAAAATTCTGATTAAAATAATTTGGAAGCTTTTTTTACAGTTTGAATGTATTCTGAATTTATTCAATGGGTGGTATTCTTCTCAAAGCACAAAATAAAATGAAGGTTCTTGCATTAACCTTTACCTGCAAGGCAAACCACCACATTATTTGTCTCATAGTGTAGTGTTCGCCTATAAAAGTATGATGCCTAAGGAGTGCTGGTTGTTTTCCAATACTACATCAGTTTGACTAGGCATATGACATGTCCAAAGTTTTATTAGACATTTCATGCATTTCACATTATATAATGCAAGTCCAACTTGTTAATGAAAATAATTGTATGCAACATTTTTCTGTTTCAGTTGTAGATCGTAACATTTTGCTGAGTTCCCTTATTCATTATTAAAATGTAGGAACTTGAAGGACATAAGATGTATAATTTTTGTAGAAAGGGTCATTACAGCCATTGTGCTTGAAGCTCTACTAAGTGAGCTGCTTCCAAGTCACTCTACATGGAAAACTAAATACATTGCAGGAAATAACTCACGGTTGCAACACCAATCAAGGAAAAAACAGAACGAAATTGTGGAAGAATTTCGTAAAGGCATCGTATGTTTTAATGCAATCTCAGATTCAAAATGTTCTTATTATCACTAAACTGTCTTTTCAAAGTGAGAATTACATGTGTGTAGGTGAACATCATTGTTGCAACATCAATACTTGAGGAGGGTTTAGATGTTCAAAGCTGTAACTTGGTTATCAGATTTGATCCGTCAGCTACTGTTTGCAGTTTCATACAGTCTCGAGGTCGTGCTAGAATGAAGGATTCAGATTACTTATTAATGGTCAGGAGGTAATGTTTTATGTTTCTTTTCTCATAACAACTGTGATATCTAGAACAACTGTGGAACATTTCTAAAGTGCCTCTAGATCTTCTCTATTCTACAATTTTGAATTTTCTATTATTTTTTTCAAATCTGTTTTTGCATGATTGATGGACTTTGTCTTTTGATAATTTATAGTGGAGATTTTACTACTTTTTCTCGATTGGAGAACTATCTTGCCAGTGGAATGATAATGAGAAAGGAAGTGCTTCGCCATGCTTCTCTTCCTTGCTCGTCTCTTGATAATGATATGTGTGACGAAGATATTTATCGTGTTGAAAGCACTGGTGCATTTGTGACTCTTAGTTCAAGTGTTGGTTTGATATACTTCTACTGCTCACGGCTCCCTTCCGATGGGTATGCCATTTGTGCTCGTTATTGCAAATGATGCCAAGCTTTCATTTATTTGCTAATTGTTTAAGTCATTATGTTTTGTTTGTACTATGGATTAATGCAGTGTCTCTTATTTCTTTGTTGGTTTTTGTTTTCTGTAGATACTTTAAACCTACTCCAAGGTGTGTTATAAACAAAGAGTTGGAGATATGTACACTGTATCTTCCAAAGAGCTGCCCTATTCAAACTGTTTTTGTGCATGGAAATCTTGAAACTCTAAAGCAAACTGCATCTCTTGAAGCTTGCAAGAAACTTCACCAGATTGGTGCTTTAACTGATAATCTTGTTCCTGATATTGTTGTTGAAGAAGCTGATGCGCAAAAATTTGGTAAGTTGCATATGCAGCCTTTATTTGCTTTTAATATGAGTAAATTATAAACTCATATTATCTACCAATCGGTTAGTGGAAGATTTTGTTTTTCATGCAAAGATTTCAAGGATTTCTCATTTAATGTTCTATGTCTTTTTTAACGTGCAGGAAATGAGGCATATAATGATGAACATCCCATTTACTTCCCCCCTGAACTAGTCAGTCAGTGTTCACAACAAACCAAGATAATGTATCACTGCTACTTAATTGAGTTGAGGCAGAACTTTGATTATGATGTTCGAGTTCATAATATTGTTCTTGCTACGAGGACTAAGCTTGAATCCGATATTGCCCATATGAATTTTGATTTGCAAGTTGATAGAGGTAGTTTGACAGTCAACCTAAAGTATGTTGGAGATCTTCAGTTATCCGAAGATCAGGTATGCTATCTTCTTTTGTGATGTCAACAGTCAGAGGTGTAACATCTTGATTTTTCTTTTTTCTTTTTTCATTTTTTTTGTCAAAAGTTTTGGTTTGTAAGCTTTGTTTAATTTAATTTTTAAATTTGTTCCAGGTCGTTATTTGTAGGAGGTTTCAGATAACTCTTTTCAGAGCCCTTATAGATCATAATGGGAATAAATTAGCTGAGATTTTGGATGGATTGCAGCTAGGGAATAATCTTGAGATGGATTATCTTCTACTCCCATCCAGTAGCTTACATGGACAGTTGATTGATTGGAGATCTGTTATTTCTGTATTGTTTTCTTGTAAAAATGCCCGTCACATGAAATGTTCAATGAAGAATGCTCGCATTCTGAGCAAAAGTGGTCAATTGTGCACTTGCATGATTCATAATTCTTTAGTCTACACCCCACACAACGGTAACATATATTGTATAATGGGTGTTTTAGACCAGTTGAATGCAAATTCACCCTTGAGGCTTAGAGATGGAACTGTTATCACATACAAGAAGTATTATGAAGAAAGGTATGTACTTGTACATGTATGAATAAATGAGATATTGTTATCTTTTTCATTCCACATTTACATTATTTGCAGCCTGACATCAATACTGTACATTGCAGGCATGGTATCCAGTTATCTTTTGATCAACAGTTCTTGCTTAATGGGAGACACATTTTTCATGTGCAAAATTACCTTAATAAGTGCAGACAACAAAAGGAGAAAGGTATTTATTCACTCAATTTATTTTGTTATTTAAAGTGTTCTTTCTCTCTTTCTTTTTTACCCTTTCTTCTTCTGTTTGCATGGACAAGTTTAGTTTGTAGAATTTAGCAAAAAAAATGAGATGATATTCATTCTAGCATTTCATGAAACTGTCAAGTGTTTTCTGCTGCCATGCTGGCCACTGTCTTCAAAAGCAATAGTTGTGTAGCCCATTTTTTGTTTCGCTTCACTTTGTGTCTAATGATTTGCCTTGATGAGCAACTTCAGTTTGCAGAGTTTCAGTGTTGTTGCTTCTCCAGTTGATGTCTCCTCAACTTATTAAAATTAAGGAAAATGCTTTCCCCAACATAGGTTCCCATTGTAGTTTTCTTGGACAAGCAAAGCGGGAAATTTGACCATCGAGTTCGCTTCAGAATTTGATTAAGCATTTTCTTTTTTGGCTTTGTTCTTCTAAATAATATGCTCATTCTAAGGATTATCCATTCAATTGCTCATCTGGTTCTCAACTGTAGTTTCAATCTTCAAACTTTACAGATATAATCTCGTGAAAACAACAGATAACCTGCACTACACTTCAAAATGTGTCTAAATTTTAATTGGTATTTTGGGATATAGGATTATGTTTATTTATGAGATTTTAGCAAACTGATGACTACTCGAGAGAAACAATGTGATGAATGTTGTGTGACTTTGCACATATAAGAAATAAATTGTACAATACATGCCATAGCTTGGTAATATCAATTACAGAGTTAAGTGAATATCCTTTTTGATCAACTTACTCTTCTATCTAATTCTTTTGGAAGTATCACATTCTTGTTGTGAATCTTCCAAATGATGTTTTTGTGCTTAACTGCAAAAGATACCAAATGTCTTTGAAAGTGTATCTACCATACATAATTTAACCATGCATGTGTTGTTGCAGAATCAAGTAATATATCAGTTGAGCTGCCTCCTGAACTCTGCATCGTGATCATGTCTCCTATATCACTCAGTACTATTTATTCTTTCACATTTGTTCCATCAATTATGCATCGTCTTCAGTCTTTGCTCCTCGCTGTCAACTTGAAGAAGATGCTTTTGGATCATTGCATGCAAAATGTTTATATTCCAACCATTAAGGTACTCTGGTTATGAATTATGTGCCAAAGTACAAGTGTGTAATGATTGACCAGATGCTAGTCACTTGTGAACATATATAAGTAGAAATGGCATAATCTCGTACTTAACAAAGCGGTTAACGAGGTATCTAATGTACTCATAACCAGTAACTATTTCATAATATCAACCATAGCATAACTTAATATAATCTAATTAATTACAATTTGGGGGGTGGGTGGGGAATGGGGAATGTTTGGGGTGGGAATTTGGTTTGAAACTAATATATCTGTTAATGAGGTACAAAACTAATAATGTGCGGTATTTTTGAAACAAGATCTTTGGTTCACCTTAGCTCGGATAACATAAAACCACTATCAATAAGTAGATAAGTGAAGACTCCATGCTCAGTAAATATTAAGTCTTGTGGACTGGGCAGTTGAGATAATTTTTGCATCTACTTTTCTTAGCAAGCCTTTAAATTCACATTGTTTATTGCATGGCTAGTTACATGTTGGCTTTATAACTAAATGTTTCTTCCAATTTATGTGTCTACTCTCCTTTTTAACTTTTTGTTTGAACTTGTGCTAACCCAACTCTTCATGGTAGGTTTTGGAAGCCATCACCACCAAAAAATGCCAAGAGAATTTTCATCTAGAATCACTAGAGACTCTTGGAGACTCATTTCTTAAATATGCTGCTAGTCAACAGCTATTTAAAACATACCAAAGTAATCATGAGGGCCTTCTCAGTATTAAGAAGGACAGAATAATATCAAATGTGGCACTTTGCAAGCTAGGATGTGAGCACAAACTTCCGGTAATTCATCTTTTCCGGGAATTGAATCTGATTTTTTCAATGTTGTCACCTGCATGAATGTAATATCAGTCTTATGCCTTGTTCCTTCCATTAATATTTGAATGTTTCTAAGTTTTCTAATATCTTTTTCCACATATGAGCTGTTACGATGTTTCTTCTATCTTGTTTGTGGAGTTGTTTGGTTTTTTAAAATAATTACTGGTTAATGGCTGCCTAAGATAGGCAGGAGGAAAAGTCAAATTGCTGTTTCCCAACATGTCCTTCTGGTGGTGGCACCTTGGCCCAAAACTTTTGGAGTTTTAATTTATTAGGAGTTTGGGCCAGCTATGAGTTTAGAGGTTTGAGAATTCTTGTAATCAATCTTGTTCTAGTGGATTTCATATCCGTTTCCTTGACGAGAACCAGACACCTAATTATTGATTGAGTGGGATTCGTATCTCAAACCTCTTTTAAATTCGCATCACAAAATTTTACTAGTTGAACCAACTAGTACCTTCATGTGCTCCTCAGTTGATTACTCTTAGGTGTGCTACTTCAATATGACAGTTGTATTGGAGTGCTATCACAATCCTCAGAAGTCCTGGAAATCTATTTTTATGCACATAAGATTGTTAATTTTCTAGTTATGGTTACACTAAACAACCTAGTAAAATAACTTGGCAAATCTTGTGACTGGACTTGTGTTACTTCCAAAATTGCAGGGATTTATCCGTACGGAGGCTTTTGATCCTAAAACGTGGGTGATTCCTGGTGATAAGTCTGGAGGCTGCACATTTGATGAGGACACACTTTCTAATGAAAGAAAAATCTATGTTCTTGGTAGAAAGAAGGTAAAAAGTAAGACAGTTGCTGATGTGGTTGAGGCACTAATTGGTGCATTTCTCAGCACAGGTGGTGAAAATGTCGGATTATTATTCCTGGAACGGATTGGTATAAAGGTGGATTTTGTGAATATACCCTATGACAGGCACTTCGAAGTTGATGCAGAGAGGCTTGTTAATGTCCGGTATTTAGAGTCACTGTTGATGTACACATTCTGCGATCAATCTCTATTAGTGGAGTCCTTGACACATGGCTCTTACATGCTTCCTGAGATTCCAACATGTTATCAGGTATCTCTAAAGAAAATTCTGAGAAGAGTTTACTGGTTTTGTTTAGATTAATGACTGTAAGAGAGAAAAGTTTTCTGCCTTGAATGCTATGTCTAATATATATGTGCCTATGTGGTACTACATATGGAGTACTGTTGTCGTAATATTTCGGTTTCCAATGAACGTTTTCTTAGAGGATGTTGGTATTGACTATAATTACCTGTTTTGCAGCGGCTGGAGTTTCTTGGAGATGCAGTGCTAGATTATCTTATCACCCTCCATTTGTTCAAAAAATATCCTGGACTGTCACCAGGATTCTTGACTGACATGAGGTCTGCTTCTGTAAACAACGATTGTTATGCACAATCTACAGTTAAGCATGGATTGCACAAACATATTCTCCATGCTTCACAAGAACTTCACAAGCAGATAATCAACACGGTTTCAAGTTTTGAGAAATTATCGTCCAGATCTACGTTTGGATGGGAATCAGAGACATCTTTCCCCAAGGTCAGTTATTTATAATGCGATGTAACAATATTAGTGTCTATGCTGCAACTTTTTGTTATCATTTCCGTATTATTATGTCTATTTTTGGGTTTCAAGGACAACAATTTCTGAAAGACTATTTTTCTGCCTTACGTATGTAGATCAAAGTATCATTTACTGATCTTGAATGAGTTTGGATTATGCAGTTAAATTTGATTTAGCTAACAAGTTCTGATGCATTGAGATTTATCTGGAGAACTTAGTATGAGTTTTGCTTGGAATTGCTTCCTAGCTTTAGTTCCTCAGTGAGACACATTGTCGGTTCACTATAATTCTGCAAGTTAAAACACAAATCTTTCATATATTCTCTTTGCCTGCATTTCATCAATGACAAAAGGATGCGGGGCAATTTCTTTGATAATTCTGATAGTTTTCAAAATGGCAAATTGCAGTGCTTCATAAGATTGGTCATGTTTAGCCTGTTTGTTGAATGCATGCTTCCACTGTATGAACAACTGATTCGGTCCTTAATTTGCCGTTTATGTCCTCTTTTCTACCGTACTTAAAGCATCGGTTGGCCATTTTTCCTGATTTGCAATAGGCACTTGGAGACATTATTGAATCTCTGGCTGGGGCAATATTTGTTGATTCAGGAGGCAACAAGGAGAAAGTTTTTCAAAGCATAGTTCCACTTTTGGAGCCGCTGATTACCCCTGAGACAATGAAATTCCACCCAACAAGGGAGTTGAATGAATTATGTCAGAAGGAACATTTCGAAATGAAAAAACCCGTCCCTTCGTGCAACAACGGCAAGGCTTCTGTGACAGTAGAGGTCAATGCAAAAGGCCAGTTGTTTAAACATACATCCACAGCTTCTGATAAGAAAACAGCTAAGAAACTGGCTTGCAGAGAAGTGCTGAAGTCCCTAAAGCAAAGCATTTCAGGGACTTGGTAAGCAAAGCAAACTTCTGAGATTTATTGAGCGCAACTTTGGTTGAGTTCATGTATGTCTATATTGAATTATCCACAATGTACATTACATGTCATGTACAAAACCTTACATTTATTGTTAAATATGTACATTTATGTATATGTTACAACCTTTTTTTTTATTTATTATAGTAATTTTATTTTTAAATTATTAGTTTTAGTCAAATAATTATAAGTGTTTAACAAATATTTAGTCACTTTTTTTTTTGTGTATTTTTTTATTTCGTTTTATGTTTTATTCCTTGTAGAGGAGAATACATACATCTTTGTATGCGTATAATATTTCTGAGCAAAGAACTGAAGAGAAGTTGAAATAATTTGAAGATGAAGAGTATATAATTCAAATGACAATATTATACGAAGTTGGAACAGTCCTATTTCTATTAAAGGTATTTTAAGATTTATCTTTTGATCTGCTTCTCTTCTAATAGTCTGTTTGGTATGTTTTTCTATGAGTTAAAAGAGTTCTTTTTAATGTAAAATTTTTTGTTGAAATTTTTTTAAAGTGTTTAGTTGAAATTAGAGAAGAGATTTTAGAATTAAAAAAAATTATTTTACTTTTATTAGAAAAAGGTTAAATTTTGATTTTTTAAAAGTAGAGATTAGAGAGTTTTTTTTGAAATATTATAATAATCTATTGATATTTATAAACAAAAATTTAATAAGACATATAATAATAATATTCGTTGGGGGCGTATTCTATAAATTTAGCTCAAGAAATATTAAATTTACTCTATTAAAAATTAAAAAAAATCTATCCTTATTTATGTACGGAAAGGGACTCAAAGCTTTGTCCCCAAGTTGAGAGCCAAGACTACTTACTACTCGGCCAAAGGATGGTGAATTATTAAAGAGCTTTTTTTTTTTTTAAAGAGTTAAATTATTTAAAATGACCTTATTTTATTTTAAAATTTTACTTCAATAATTCTCTTGTAACATAACTTTAAAAAAATTTGTCTATTAAAATATATAAATATACAATGTCCTGAAAAGTTAACAACCAAACAATTAATATTTTTTTTAAAAAAAAAATTATGTACTTGAAGAAGCTTTACTTAAGAAGTTACATAAAAAGAATTCTAATTTTGATATCTTACAATTTAGAATTTTTTTAAAAAATAATTTTTTGGTGCTACGACAATTCTGTAACTCATTCAGAAATTTTAATATATTAAAGACTTTGATAAGATAAAAATAGAATTACATGGCTAATATAAATATAGAATGGTTAATATGACAAATTTTATCACCAAAAATAAACACAGAAAGAGGCAGAGTTTTTTTTTTTAATATGCTATTATAATTCCTTATTTATAAAAGTATGCTTTGAAAATTTGAAATTTTGCCCATCATACTTTACTTTGATTGAGTGGTGGATAATTTGATTCTTAATTTGGAGGTTACAATTTGAACCCTTTCTCATATAAGGATGGGGTAGTTTTTTTTTTTTTTCATTTTTTTAATAAAATAGATTTAGGATTTATTGAAATTAAATTTACGAGCTATGTTTCAATAAATATATTGTTGTATATTTTAATAAATTTTTAATTATAAATATTAGATTGTTGTAATATTAAAAAAAAAACTTGAAATTTTAAAATCATGTTTCTAAGTGCGAGTAATTTCGAAAATGGCTTCCAATCAATATAATGGAGAAAGTCACTTGATTGTAGTCGAGACAGTTGTTTTACACAATATTTTGTCAACATTTAGGTAGAAGTTTATTTTATTTTACTTTATATGTTTAATCTTTCAACATCTGAAATAAGTATATAAATTTAATATTTTGACAAATATACCACTTTTAAAATAATATTTTGATAATTAGAAAAGAGAGACCCAAGTAAATAAATTATTATTATAAAGATATTGTTTTCTTTTGAATTTCAACTTAGAGTCCAAATCCAAATTATCACAAATGCTTAAAAAAACTTTAAATAAGTAAGAAGAGAGCAACATTTATTATAGTATGATTTTTTTTAAAAAGTCTTAAATAAGTAAAAATACAAATATTCTTATAGTAGAAGAATTTTAATAAACTAAGTCTAATTGAGAAAGAACTAAAATATTCTTATTTGACTTAAGTTTTATGACCCTCACACATTTATTAGTCTATAAATAAGGGTAAAGTCATATAAAGAGGGCATGGCATATGCATCGGCATTAATTATTAATTAAAAATTAATTTTTCAATAAATTAGATGGGTATTATCTCTTTGATTTAAAAAAGTTTTATCTTTATATATTTTTACTATAAAATTATGAGATAAAGATATTTTTATCCTACAAATTTGAATTAATTCTCAATTTTATCTTACAAGTTTTAAAAAATTTAATTTTGTCCTAGTTTGTTAGTAAAATTTCGTTAATTTTAACATTGGATGGGTAAAATAGTCACTCTACATAATTTTATCCACGTGTCAATTATTAATTTGTCACTTAAATAATAAAATAAAATTAAATAAATAAATAAAAAGAGAGCAGTCGCCGCCGTTGTCAATAGCCGACTGGCCGCTGATGACCAATTATGATTCGACTCAAAATTGACATCATTAGACTCAAAATTTTGTGATCTACGCAATGGTATAATTTTTTTGTCAACGGAGTATCGTAGAATAGATGTGCCAAAAGTAGAAAAAAATATTGTGGGAGGCGGTGACCACTGCCGTTTGCAGTCAAACGGGATGGTGGTGGTGTGCATCGCCCTTACTGTTGGACAGATCAGCGGCTAATCTATCCAACAATGGGACGGTGCACGCCACCGCCGTCCCATTCGATTATGTTAGTTGTTAACTATGGTAATTTCACTTTATTGATTATTTAATTATTAAATAATTAAGATATTTATTTAAATAATAATTAAATAAAAAATCTAACTTAAACATGGTTAACTGTTAACCAAATGGTTAGGTTAAAAGATATTTTGTGCTTAACCTAATTATTGTTAATTGTTAACTATGGTTAAGTTAAATAAATATCTAAATATTTTATTCTTATTATTAAATAAATTATAACTTAACTAGGGTTAATAGTTAAATCTAGGATTATGTTAGTTGAATATTTATTAACTTAAGGGTTAAGTTAATTTAACTCAATTAAAGTTAAATGTTAAGCTTGATTAAGTGAATAGTTAAAGTAAATACAAATAAAATTTAAATTTATTTAAAATTTATGCATTAATATATAAAATGAAATAAAATTCAAAATTCATAAGTTTTATAATTTTTTACCTGTCATTTTTCATTTGAGAAATTTGGAATTTGAATTCTTGTATTTTATGTTCTAAATGTTAAAATATCAAAGTACAAATAAAGGCTATTAATTGTTATATCTAATTGATTTATTTTTAAGAGTTGAACAAAATATAAAATAAATTAATTTTTCATTAAATTAAGTGTTAACTATATAATTTAAAGAGTTATAACAATGTTGGATTATACTGTCATTCTAAATAATCAAGCCTACCCAAGTTGATTACTAAAATTGCCAACAAGTTCATTTCATGTGAATTCCAAATAATTTAATCCAAAGACTTCAAAGGTGATATTTCTCAATTTTATAATTAATTGTATAATTATATATTCGTTGTATAATTTTTAATCTTCCACTATGCTTATATATGTATGAGATATGTATATTTGTATGTTGAACACATACACCACATACATATACTTTAGAATAATCGACACCCAATAAAATATTTCCCTTACCAAGAAGCCACAATTGTAATAGGAGGTTCCCATCATGTTCACTGAGGAGGATGCCCAAAGAGTGAACTACTCCCATGATGATGCACTTGTAATAGCGGTGTAGATAGCTAGGGTGGAGGTGAACGGGGTGTTTATTAACCCGGGCAATTCAGTCGACATAATATTTAAAGACATCCTAGATGAGTTAAAGATTAAGAATTTGCATATGAAAAAAAAAATCAAATTCCATTACAAGGATTTGGAGAGGGCTGTGTAATGCTAATTGAGATAGTTGCCTTTCCCTTAACTTTGGGACAGAAGCCATACGAAAAGATAGCCATGACAAACTTTGTAATGGTTGACCAGTTATTCCCGTACAAGATTCTTATTGGGCGACCATTCATGGGGAACACCAATGCTGCTCTTTCCATACATTATTTGAAACTCAAATTTTCAGGTGGAGAAGGAATATGGATAGTGGTAAGAGATTAAAAGATGACAAAGAGTTGTTATATTGTATCAGCAAAGAAAGCCTTTTATATCTCTACCGTTAATCCACGTAGATAGGATAGGGGAAAAGTTGAGTTCAGTTCAGGTCAAACTTGGCGAGCTAGATAAGGTAGTCAGGATTGGGTATAAGTTGGAACCGAAAGTTAGAGAAGAGTTAACCACACTGGTATAAGAATTCTCAGATATCTTTGTCTAGTCCCATGAGGATATACCAGGAATAGATGCTCTAGCCTCCTATAGGTTGGCTATAAATTCGACCTTCGGGTTGGTCAAATAGAAAAGAAGGATATTTAATCATGAAAGATACGAGGCAGTGACAGCAGAACTGGAAAAATTGTTGGCTACATAACTCAGTTTCATAGTTGCATTTTCTAGCTATAATCAGATTCCAATGTTTCCTTAAAACCAAGAGAAAACATCTTTTATAACTTATCAAGAGATATATTGCTATAAGGTGATGTCATTCAGTTTGAAGAATGCATGGGCCATCTACTAAAGTTGGTGAATAAGTTATTCAAGCCCCTAATTGCAAAACATGCAAGTGTACGTAGACGATATAATAGCCGAATCTAGAGAAGCTGTGGACCATAAAAAGGATTTTAGGAAAGTCTTTGAAATTCTAAGAAAAATCGATATGAAGTTGAACCCTGAGAAGTGTGCCTTTAGGGTTAAGTTAGGTAAGTGAATAAGTTTCATGGTCAACAAGAGGGGGATATAAGCCAACGTAGATAAAATCAAACTATTCTCAAGATGAAATCTCCAAGCACTTTTAAGAAAATTCAATGGTTTACCAGACGGGTAGAAGCTTTAAGCAGATTTATTTCCCGAGCCACTGATAAGTATTTTAAATTCTTCCAAGCAATAAAGAGAAAGAAGAAGAATCAGTAGATCTCAGAATATGATGAGGCTTTTCAACAACTTAAGACATACCTCTCCCAGCCTATTCATCTTGTTATTCTTGCTCAGGAGGATGAGCTTATGCTTTATTTGGGTGCTACAGGCCAAGCGGTGAGCTCATTACTCGTCAAAGAGAAGGAAGGAGTTCAACGACCAGTTTATTATTTTTCCAAAGCATTTATTGACCTGAAAAGTAGGTATCCCTCTTTAGAGAAGCTAGTAGATTTTGCATAAACCAGACTTATCGAGTTGTCTAGTCAGGTGGTTAGTGGAGTTAAGTGAGTTTGACATATAGTACAAGCCTTAGTTGATTTCATGGTTGAATACACGCGCGAGGACGTGGAAGTAGAGGAGTCGGGATAAGAAAAAAATATAGCTTATGTACTCTACATCGTTGGGAATTCTAACTTTCAAGGGTGTGGAGCAGGGATCATCTTTACCAGCTTAGAGAGAAATGAGATTAGTTATGCCATCCACTTTGGATTTAAAGCTTCCAACAATGAAGCAGAGTATGGGGCCTTTTTAGCTAGATTAAGAATGGATGAGGTTGTAATAGCCAATGATGTGTTGGTAAAGAGTGATTCCCATTGGTAGTAAACCAGGTGAATGAAAACTTTGAAGCCCAAGAAGAAAAAATAGTATCTTACTTGGCAAAATTCAAGAACTTTATAGGCCAGTTCAATGAAGTCATGATAGAATTGATCCCAAGGGATAAAAATCATTGAGCAAATGTTATAGCTTGGTTAGCCTCCAATAAAGAAGCTCGGTTACCACGAACAGTCCCTGTGGAATTCATCCCAATATCAAGCATTTAAGAGAAAGAACAGGTCATGCAAATTGATTCATAACCCAGTTAGACAGATCCAATATAAGATTACATTCAGAATGGGACTCTCCCAGCAGATCAGAGAGAAGCCCGCAAAATTAAATATCGAGCAGCATGGTATTCAGTCATAGATGAAATCTTGTACAGATAGAGCTTTTCTCATCCTTATATGAGGTATTTGGGACTACAAAAAATGGAGAGGGTTCTCAATGAAGTCCATGAGAGGATATGTGGTAATCATTCGGGGATAGAAGTACTGGTAGAAGTACTGGTACACAAAGTGTTTAGAAACTGTCTACTATTAGCCTATTGCTTTTGAAGATGCTAAAGAGCTGGTTGGACACCGTGATATATGCCAAAGATTTGTAGACAAAATATAAACACCAGCTGAAGAATTGACTACAATGGCAAAACTACATCCATTCACTTAATGGGGGTTAGATCTGATAGGTCCTTTACCTCAGGGAAGGGGATTCTGTAAATATGCAGTTATTGTAGTGAATTACTTCACCAAATGGATTTAGGCTGAACTTTTCAAGATTATTGAGAAAAGTATGTAGGATTTTATTTAGAGGAATGTGATGTGTCAGTATGGAATCCTCCACACAATTATTATTGACCATGAGAAGTAGTTCGTTAATAATAACTTTAATGAGTTCTGTTGGCAGTTAGGAGTTCAGTTACTGTTCGCTTCACCAGCCTACCCTAAGACCAATGACCAGGTAGAATCCTCTAATAAGAGCATCAAGAAGCTATTAAAAAAGAAGCTGACCAACAGAAAAAGAGGATGAGTAGAGGAGCTACCTGAGATGCTATTGGCTCTCAAAACTATGAGTAAAATAGCCACTTGTAAAACCTCATTTTTATTAGCCTTCGATTGTGAAGCAGTAATTCCTGCCAAGATCAGAACACCTACTTATCAAGTATTACACTTTTTAGAGACCACCAATAATGAACTAATCAAAGGACACTTTGATTTAATTGAGCACCTGAAAGAGAAGGCCTAGATATAAATAGTTATTTACCAGTAGAAGATCGCCAAATACTATAATAAGAAATTTTGGGCTTGGGAATTCAAGTAAAGTGATCTAGTGCTGAGAAGAATCGTGTTGAACATAAGAAACCTAACAAATAAAGTCCTCGAAACAACTTGAAAAAGCCCTTATAAGGTTATTAGGCAAGTAAAGAGAGCATACGAGCTTGAAAGTGCTGATGGACTGGCAGTAAGAAAGCAATAGAATGCTGAACTGCCAAAAAAGTATTATCCATAAGATTTATGTATCATTTTCTTATAAGAAATAACTTTCCATATGTTTTCTGTAATTAAACAAAATACTGCCATTAAAATTTATTTTCTGCCGTGTCCTCTAAATTAAATGGCTGCTCGCCCTCTAAATTGAATGGCTGCTTATATTCGCATGTAAATAAAAATCTCAAAGACGAGTCAACGCCCTTAGAGGTAGTCTTTGGGGGTACAACACTTAATGGGTTACCTACAATCAGCCGAGCAGGGTAATACTTTTAGAGATAGTCTCTACAGGGGTACAACACTCAAAAGGTTATCCGAGAAGAAGGTTAAGACTCTTAAAGATAGTCCCTGTAGGAGTGCAGCACTCAAGGGGTCACCCAGGATCAGATAGTGATAGAGTTAAAGCTTTTAATGGTAGTTTCTACATGGGTGCGGCACTCAAGAGGTTACCTATAACTACGAAGACAAGATAACTCCCTTAGAGGTAGTCCTGTAGGGGTGCGACATTTAAGGGATTACCCAGGCAGGGTAACTCTATTAGAGATAGTCCCCACAAAGGTGCAGCACTCAATGGGTTACCCGAATATCTACCATAAAGACCAATGCTCTTAGAGGTAATCCCTATAGGGTGCGGCACTCAAGAGGTTGAATAAAAATCTGCCATGAAGACGGGTAATGATCTTAGAGGTAGTTTCTATAGAGGTACGACACTTAAGGGGTTACCCAAGGATAGCCAAGCAGGGAAATGCCCTTAGAGATAATCTCTACGGGGGTATGGCACTCAAGGGGTTGCTGATGAGCGTATTTTATATCTATAACTTTAATCTTCTAAACTTGATGATTGATCAAATTAAATAACGATATGTCTTTAACATGCATTAACGTTATTTTGTAGGTTCTAAGTAGATGAAGCTATTTATGGTGAAAAGCCAAGGAGAACAAGCAAAAATATCAAAATGCTACAGTAACTGCTACATTATATACAAACAGTAATTTGCTATAGTACACATAAATAGTAGTATACTACATTTACTGTTCATGAGGCCGCGGTATGAGAATAGTAAAATAAACAATATTATTGTTTCGATGTTACTATTTTATGAACAGTAACTCATAGCAGTGCCAAAATTTGGCACCGCAGCATCAATTCGAGTAGATTCTCTATGTTGTAGCGCCAATCGATGTAAAAAATTCTAATTTTGCCCACTTTTGTCCTAATTTTCGAACTTATAAAAAGAAAGTTAAAAGTCTCATTTAAAAGGGATGAGGAAAACATGAAATTGGAGAGTGAGAAACAAAGAATTTTGTGAGAGAAATACATTAAAGCTTGGATTTGGACAAGATTATTGAAGATTGAAGGCTTCCAAAGATTTCTCCAACTAGTTTATTTTTCTCTCTCTACTTCATTTACATTTATTTCTAGTTTGTAATTATGTTTGTGTTGATTTGAACATGAGTACTTTTATGAACATTTGGATGGATGTAATTGAATATTTCATTATGGATGGCTAGATTATATATTCTAGGGATTGATGGAACTTTATTGAATACTGTGTGTTTATATTATTTTGTGATTAATGTATTTGATGTTTATTCATTTATACTTTTTATGCGCTTAATACTTCTAATCGTATTGAAAAATTGATTAGATGTTTTAATTTTTTAGGTTATGTTCTTGAGAGAGTCTAATCCATATGTTGATTTTAAAAAGCATAGCTTTGATTTTGTTGAGTTGGAAGACTAATGAACTTAGGGTAGTTACATAAGAGTAGCTTAATACGTGTATGTATAACAAGTTAGATAGGGATATTAACTTAGTTGTATATATATAGGGTCTCATTCGACACTCGGGAGAGGGAATGAGATTAATCATACACCTTAGACTAATGAATGCATAAAATCGGTTGTTAATCACTAATAACAAAGACCGTAGAAATAATAGAGAGAAATCAAGTCCCTAGAACCCTATTGCCATAGATCTCTTATTTCTTTAATGTATTTATTTATTTAGTTTAAAGCATTTTTTATTCTATAATTCACTTAGACTTTAGTTTAGCCTAGATAACGTGAGGTAACTAACACTGTGACAATTAGCATTAATTTAGGACACTAATCCTCGTGGGAACAATACTCACTCATAACTTTATTACTTGATCATGACCTGTGCACTTGCGGTCACAATTCAGTTGTGTATAATTTCATGAATAATTGCCTGGGAAGAAGGCTAATGCTCTTAGAGGTAGTCTCTATAGGGGTACGGTATTCAAGGTTTCCTAGACTTATTCAAACAAGAATGAACATCCAGTGATGATCTCCCTAAAAGGAGTATAGTCAAGAAAAATTGCTAAAGAAGTTGACCCGATACATGACTAACATGCTTTGAAGAATAAAGCAAACTTTTAACTGATTGCTCCAACATCATCCAATTAGTATATTACTAGATTGGCTTAAATCCATTCAATTGGTATATTACTTAATTTGTTTGACATAATTTGATTGATATATTATTCGATGTGCTCAACACTACTTGATTATTATCACTCTATCCAACATTATTTCGATCTACTCATTGCCATTTAATAGGTGCATCGCTTTTAAGGAGTTTTACAATTTCCACATGCCTGAACAGACTTCTTATTAATATGATTATCAAGAATCTCTCAATAAAGCTATTCTAAATTATTTTTATGAAAGAGTATATCTATAACAATAACTCACTCATAATGCAAGATACTATAAAAATCATAAAAGAAGAGTAAGAGTAGGTTATGTGAAAAATAGACCTGTATTTGTAAACAAAAAATTACAAATATTACTGTAGTCCAGCCAGTACAAGAAAAAACAAGGAGAGTAGATCAGCTCAATCAGCAGAAGCGGTATCAACAGACTCCAAGTCCACTACTATAGCGCTTCTCAAATCCACGCCAACAAGATGAGGAATAACCTGGGAAGCCTCATCTTGAGCCGCCTCAATTGGAGCATTAAGTGAATCCAAAACAGCATCAGGTGGTAGAACAGTGTCAATAGATATAACAACTGAAACAAGGGTAGCAGTGGCCTGAACAAGGGGAGCAGTAGGCTGAACAATAAGAGCAGTGTTAGCTGTATCCACAGTATGAGCAAGGTCATTCACCTTAACTTCCTAGACATAAGAAGCCTCTCCCTCAGGGGCCTACCCCCCCATAAACTAAGTCCTACATCCATTGCAGGTCGATCTCTGGGTAGTTTCTTCAAATATGCCAATCAACCTTTAGAAACCCTCAGCAGCACCTTGACAGAAGTCCTCTGATGGTTGGCCAATCAAAAGCCCCGTAGCTCTTCAACTTGAGCAGCTAAATTGTTTCTAATCTACTCGATTACTTTTTTTTTCTCTCTGAGACATTGTTAGCTACTTCTCTAGTTCACCATTCTAGTTCACGAGCTCGATAACACAGCTCTCAGCTACGGCTAAGGCGTTGGCCATCTCTTGTTGGGCCAGCCTCTTTTGGCGCTCCAATTTAAAGACTCTGTAATCTGTTTCAACTTGGCCAGCCTCAATGACCTCAATCTGAGTAGCCAGCTTACTTGTCTGTTCACACTCTTGATCCACTTCTCTTCAAGCTTGCATGGCCTTCTGCTTCGCTTGGGTAAAACAATCTCCTATCTGGTGAGCTCATGCCACCATTTCCAAAATCTCAGTTTGGAACTGAGAGAAGAGATAAGTAAACTACCAAGGAAAAGAAACCAAGTTAATACACAGAAAAAAACACAACGACACTGAAAAGAGAGAACGATAAACTTACATTAAGAATAAATCCTATGGCAACATAGAATCCAGTGATAGGATCTAAAAATGAAACCTGGGCTACCCAAGCAGGATTTATATAATGTTCTAGCTTTTGCATAACTAGGAGCATAAAGGCCAGGTCGTCCATTCTCTCTAGAACTAACTCTCTAGGAAAGACAATCAAAAGATAACATTCCTTTAACAACCCAAAACCCCTTTAGTTTGATGCCTCGATTTGTTGGGTAGGTTATGATTACTCTGAAGTCTGTACTGAGGAAGCTTGACCCTTACCTTGAGGGGTGACTTATGGAGTGTGTAAAGTATCTTGGCTTATGGCCTAAACAGAACGAGCGGATTGACCCCTACCCTGAGAAATAGTTTGAGTGGGTCAGGGGCTAATGCTTCTTCCTCCTTAAGGACTCCCTCGACTTCTGCCAGTTTGACCAGCTAACCTACTTTTATGAGTAGAGGCCTTACCTCAGCCCATTATTAATAGGCTAAAAAGAAACCCCATAACATTATCAAGATTGAGGTCTCTTCGACCTCTTAAAGACGAGCTAGAGCCCTCAGTAGAGCCCCTCTTTCTTCTTTCACTACCACCATGCTCGGCCATTCCTACATAGAACATAAGTAAATCTTGGGTTACAAAGAACTTAAGTTCTGATTTACTTACTACATATACGAGGTTATCTCGGGATTGACGATATTAAGCCTAAGAGCATAAGGCTCGTAGGTGATAATAAATCTTGAACGGGAGAAATATTGATGAGCATAGCTTCGATCTGAGCTCGTCTGGTCTCAAACACCTCGTAATCAATCACCCAAGTTCTTAAAATTCATCAGTATTAATACAGGAAAAAGAAAATCAAAGGTTGCACATAAACAATTAAGGAATAAAAAAAGACCTATATTCATGGTAAAATTAGAGGAGATGATCCAGTTCCCCCCCTTCTGTTTGGGGACTAACGGGCCTTATTCGCCCCCAGCAAAGAGTCGATTCCCCTTTCAACTCTTGACAAAAGAGGGATGGCTTTGGATAGGGTTCTAGAGGCCATGAAATGACAAGTAGTAGAAACCCTTATGTCCTTCGGTGCGGCTTTTAAAGTGGTAAAGGTGGCACAGCTCCTAGTAGTGGGGTGGGGATAACCCTACCCTTGTTTAAAAGATGAATAAACCCATTAATACCCTTCATAAGTTGGGACCTAACTAGAAGGGGGCTACCCCTAGACGAGCTAGCATCTTAGTAAAGTATAGCTGCATGAGGATCTTAAGATCTAACTTAAGGAATTCTACATAAATCGCCACCTCTTTATCTATAGGGCTACTTAAAAAATCATCAAAAGATGGCAACCTAAGGGTTACAGTCTCAAGGATGTTATAAGTAGCCCTCAGTGAGTCTAAGTTATCCTGGACATCTGGTACCTTATGTCTAGTTCGAATTCTATGACTTCTATTGGTCCAAAAAAGCTCCTAAGCAGAGTCCTCAGGATTAGCCTTAACTTTATCCTCTCCCAAAATTGAGATTAACTCAACATTAATGACCATGAGAAAAGTGGAGGCCACATCACCTATAGAGATGTAGACTATGCCACTTCTACTGGCCTTATATGTCTTTCTAAAAATGAGACCTCAAAGCTGTCAACCTATTCTTCAACAGCCATGTTTATGGCAAATAATTCTAAGTCTAGGTCATTTCTACATCTTAATGCCATGAAAATAAAATTTTTCCTAAAACTAACAAGACACAAAAGGCTAGGACACAAGTAACCACACTAAAAAGGGAAAGACAACAAAAACAAGCAAAATTAAGATTTATAGACATAATGGTCTATGGTTATTTTCTAAAAAAATAAAACTTCATATTACAAGTACAATCCTAAATAACCTTTTTTACAAGAAATAGTGGTATGTCTAAGCTTAAAAGGAGAATAAAGAGAATGAAAACTTACTAGTTGATGCACAAAAATCAGCAACACAACTGGTCATCAGAGCAAGCTTGAATAAAGAAGATGGTTCCTGAAAAATGTTTACGTAAAACGCTCTAAGTGTATTAATGCTCAAGAAAGATGAAGGTGATGAAGTAACGGAGAGAAGAAAGTCCAAACAAGGGTTTTTATAGTGTCTGGGCTAAAAAGATCATGACTGTTTAGATAGAACAAACAACCATGATCATCAAGGCATTCCATGAGACGTCCTTTCAAATGATTGACTTGTCATTTCGCATTCATAGGCACCATTAATTCATGTGTCTTTAGTAACTTCTGATCTGGGCCATTTAATTCAAAAATCAATGGAACAGATCTTCCCAGCCGTTTAAACATCACTTGGGTTCTGAACAGATGCAATGTTCTGTTTTCAAATGCCCCTAGCCACACAATGTCAAGTGAACAAATAGTTAAGATCAGTTATTTAATGCAGTCTATAGTGTTAAGGTATGTGCTTACTTATTTGATAATATTTATACATGTATATTTTATTAAATCGTTAATACTCTTTATTAAATAGTAATGATGCTTGTCATATTACGGACACTATATGATCTGAAATGGTTCAGATCCGATCTAAAGAAGTTTAGACCAGTGTTAAGGGTAGTAAATCTAAGGGTTATAAGTGCTAATAGTTAACATTGCTAAGAGTTGGCAGGTTATAACAGTCTACAAGATCTAAGAAGATAGAACCTGTCTTTAATGGAACAAAGATCTGAGGGTACACTAGTAATAACATAGTTACAAAGAGTTGTAATAGATGCTAGGAAATATCATTATGCAAGTGTGTTTTCAAACATTGTGCTCCTAATCTACTTTCACCAATGCATGTTTATTGGTGAATCTCTATTATATAGATCAGTGTATATTTATATCTGTACGGTACAAATGGTTGTTCTTAGCTAATTATGAGCTTAGAGCTCGTATAAGCATACGGTATTCAGTTAAGACTGAATACTGGATAAACTCATAAGAACCCCAATAGATATTCTTTGAAACCATCAATTATAGGTTCTCTCGAATTGAGTAGTGTATAAGGTCTTTTCATTTAAACACTATAGTGAACTTGTGGATAATCTACTATATTTTGGTTTTCGCGGATATCAGAGACCTTTCATGGTTTAACCGCTACGCATCGCTAGGTGTGATCTGATGCTCATAAAGTCTAATGTGCATAGATACAAGATCCATCAACTCACATAGGTAGATTATATTTTCGATGCTTCGAGATTATATCTTAGAAAATCTTACGATCTCGCAATATCAAGTGTACTCGTTGTGCACTGGGATAACTTACCGAATTGAAAAATCAATCTAGTAATATCCAACAAAATCGAATATTTATTTTAGAAACCATTGAGATGCGTACGTGTCAATAATTAAGTGTTAAATATAATTAATTAGATAATAATTATTGTTAACTAATTAAGTGGTGATACGTGGTGCATAGTGAATCATCGGTCAAATTAACTCGAGCATTGAGATTGGTAGGACCCACTTTTGGTTAATGAGGGCTTAAGAGAAATTTTACTTTATTAATTATTTAATTGTTAAATAATTAAAATATCTTTATTTAATTATTAAATAATTAAAATATCTTTATTTAATTGTTAAATAAATTTGATAGTGCATTGTGCGTGAGGTGAGCATGTATATTTTAATTTTTTAATTTACACATCACATGCATAATGTTCAACGAAAAGTAAATAAATATCACATTACGATAATGAGATATTAGAGAACTTACTCTCAAAGTGTATTTTATGCAGTTCTAGTATAGGACTCGGTGGGATCCTTCGAACTAGAACGGTAGCTTCTTATTCTTGCCTGAAATTTTAATTGAAGCAACACTTGCTTCAGTAGTTTTTCCTCTCAGTATTTAGTAATCTCTATTACTAACAATTCACTTGTTATATTAAGCAAATGAAATATAGCCCCTTTATATAGCAAACTTGGCTGCTCATTTGATAAATCATATTATAATTAGTGACAAGCATGGAAAAGCAATGCATTTTTGCCACTTTATGCTATTTAAAAGATTAGTGGTTTTGTGCTTATATAAATGGTCGAATCTTAGATAAAAAAGTGGCAAAATGCTTTCAATTTTATTTGTAATTTTTCCACCTCTTACTTACATTAAAAGCATGACAAAGCTTCTTATATTTTGGCCAAAAAAAATGCATTTCAAATGACTAAAAATACTTGCCACCACATGCTTTCAAAAATAGCAGAGTGCTTTTTAATTTAAAGCCATCATTTGATTTCATTTCCTATTAGACTTTTTAACAAAAACACTTTGGCCAAATTTTGCATGCCTTTAGAAAGTAATTTATTTTGCCAAAATTAATTATTAATAGTTAATAATTAAATGAGCTAATAAAATCATGTCACGTGTCACACATATTTGGAAATAACAAAGCAATGTGTTGAACCATACAAGTTGAGGTTAATATACATTCGTATAATCTATTTGTCATTTATATCTGAAAGAGTAGAGACATAGATCATCACTGCCAAGTCTCCATATGCTCAACTCTAGAACTTATCTCTAAATTCGTATTCTGATAACTAATATTCGCAAACACTTTTGCAATATTATTTCTGACATGGGAAATATTTTTCTCGGGTGTATTGTTTATGGCTATAAGACTTTCAGGAACACAATGATGGTGCATCTAGATATATTACTCAGCCCGTATGAATTGACAGATTTCATATCTACACACACCGGACTCCATGAGCATTAGACCATACTTAGCGACACCTAGCGGTCAGATCATAAAATGTCTCTGATATGTGTGGAGCCTAAGTATGACAGATCACTCACAAGCCCACCATGGTGCTCAAGTCTAGGGACTACAAATACTACTCAACTCGAAAGGATCATCCATTGACAGCTTTATAGGATGTCTATTAGAGATCTTAATTGAATCTATTCAGTTCTCAGTCCTCACTAAATACCCGCACGTCTATACGAGCTTCCACTAAACTCGTGGTTTATGATATGAACCTCACCAATGATGCGATGAAACCTAACACAAAAATATAGAATCGAACCCCAAGATCTTCAAGATGTAAGTTTAATGAGTCTTGACCCTTGACTTTGCAAACTAAGATTATGACTAGATAGGGGACGTCACACCAAGATACCCGAGGACACTCAAGAATTAAGGTGATAAGTCCAAAGTTTTGAACGCCACAAGAATAATATTGATAAGTTCAAGTCCTTTCAAAAATTAAAGAATAACACAAAAACTCTCAATTTTTATTTTCTGAATTCTGTCCTCCCACTCTCAATCCTCATGGAATTTATAGAGACCATAAGAGATGTCAAGTTACAACTTTTAAATCTAAATTTCAAACTTACAACTACCCTCTTACTCAAAGTCTAAACTTATAGCTACCCTCTCACTCAAAAGTCCACAATTACAACTACCACAACAAACTTACAACTACCCACTATCCAAAAGTCCACAATTACAACTAATACAACAATTGTAATTATAAATTTCAAACTTAATCTCTACTAATTCAACTAACATGTTCATAATTCTTGAATTTGAAAGAAAAGTGATTTGTTGGCCTTCTAGAATCAAATCTCCAAAAAATGTGCCTTAGTCAAAGTGACTAGGCTTCCTTGAATTTGATTTGGACATATTTAGAATAGATTTGGGCTTATTCCAGGCCTCTATGCATTTGGGTTCTCACAAACCTATTGAATCAACCTATTTAATGCTTTTTTAAATTGCTTGGCTCTAAGTCTTGTGATTAGCCTATTTGGTAAACTTAATTTATTGCTGGACTTAAGCCCCTTAATTTATTGCTTGGCTCTAAGTCTTGTGATTAGCCTATTTGGTAAACTTATAAGTTATACAACATTGTTTGCATCATTCTTCCACTCTTAAAGAAGATTTATCACCAAATCTTCATTTACATCATCACCTATATCGAAAAGAGATAGAAACATTAAAGTTAGCACTAACACTATATTCACCGGGTAATTCAATTTTGTAAATTGTCATTGATGATTTCCAATACTTAAAATAGCCCGTCACCTCTAAGAATGAGTTTAGAACGTCTTTGCTTTAGAAAGCAATCCTTCCTCATATGTAGCTAACCTAGTCTCCTGGTTTAAAGACAATCTTCATACGTCTTTTATTGGCTTGTTTGGCATATTGCTCTCTCCACTGTTTTATGTTTTGCTTCTCTTTCTCATGAATCTACTTAATAAAATCATCTTTCTTTTTGCCATCTAAATTAATACATTCACTCAAAGGTAGAGGAATTATATCCAAAGGAGTTAATAGATTAAACCCATAAACAATCTCAAATGATGAAAACTTAGTTGCCGAATGAACATAACGATTATAAGCAAATTCAACATGTAGCAAACAATCTTTCCATGTTTTTAATTTTTTTGTATGATAGCATGCAACAATGTAGATAAAGTCATATTTACTACTTTGGTTTGACCATTAGTTTGTAGGTGACATTTAGTGGAGAACAACAATTTAGTTTCTAACTTTTTCACAAAGTCTTTCAGAAATAGCTCAAAAATCGTATGTCTCAATCAGAAACAATAGTTGACACGTCCAAAATATAGAAGTTATTCCCAAGTGCAGGATTGTCGAAGTAATAAATAACCCGATGAGAACGGGGTCGATCCACAGAGAAGTAGAATTAAAATTACAAATTATAAACACTTTAAAAATAATTAATGCAGTATAAGATGTTTACAAATATTATTTCAATTAACCAATTCCAATAAAAAGCTAAGGTTACGGGGATTCACTCTTAGCATAAGAAGTAAGAATATATTTAACTTTTTATTTTTTTATAACTCAATTGGAATCCTCACACAAAGGAGGTTCCAACCGAAAAATATAGCAATTAAAGTTCATCATCATTTATATATTGATTAGTATTTATTTCTTTCAATTATTATACACTAAATCTTATAAATGGGTTCAAGTATTTATTATGCCAATCTTTATATTTGTCTACAATAAATCAAGACTCCCACTTTATAAGAAAGGTTATATACACCAAATCTTATAAATGGTTTCAAGAATTTATTGTGCCAAGTATTAAGTTTGTCAATAATAAATCAAGAATCACCACTTTAGAAGAAAGGGTATTAATTCTACAAACAAAATAAATACATCATATATAAGTTTGCATAACTTAAAAATGAAGTATTAAATTCATGAAAATATTAAACATATCTTATTACCTTGCCAAGAGCTTCACCCTTTCACCTTAGCTTAAAGAAAATTATTTGGACATAATAAAACTAAAGAAAAAGAAAACAAATGGAAGAAGAAATAACATGATTTAATAGTAAACAAGAGAAATAAATTTACAAAGAAATGGATACAAAGGACAAGTATTTTGAACTAAATTCTAACTTTCTAATTACATTCTTTAGGCATAAACAAGCCACCTATTTATAGAAAAACATGGATAAATCGAGACAAATTTGGAGGGAACCACTTGGTTGATGAAAGTCAAGAATGGTGGCAAAATAATTTGCATTCATTATCACTTGGACACCCACTTGATTATCCAATTTGGAATTAATGTGGTCCGAATTAGCTGTCACTCAAAACATAAAAGTTGTAGATAAGTCTCTTATCTTTCCAAATTGAGTGATCTTATACATATTAGATACGTATTTCTATAGTTATGGGTCAAATACTGATAACTGTTCAAACTGGGCCTGTACTGCAGATCAATTCTATTCTAGGCCAGTTTTCATCCTCTAAACACTCGAATTTCCAATGCTTTGTGAAATACAATATATTAGCTCATTGAGTTATCTCTGTATAGGATTAAGAATCACCTCAATAGGATCTTTAAGTAGAAAGTTATGCTTATTTTACTGAACCTGCCACAAAATAGTTAAAAGATAATTAAGTACAATATTATAAACATACTTAAGTTAAGAAAATTAAATACACTAGTAATACAAAACAATTATGTAAAACTCTTATTAAATGTGTAATTTCAAGTGTTCATCACACCCCCCAACTGACTTATTGCTAGTCCCTAGCAATTCGAGCATAAATAAAATTTGAATACTACCTAAGTATTTCAAACAAAACGTCAGTTTAAAATCACAATCGCTATAAAGGTTATTCAATCATAACTTCCAAAAATATTTTTTTTTTGTGAATTAAGCCAAAGCCTTCTTACCACAAACCACAACATATATAGCCTTAAAAAATTTTCAAGTAAAAGCCTCAACTCCATATCCTTACAGGTGAATAACTTGTTTAATGGCTTAGGATTTCACTCATGGAGTTGGAAAACAGATAATCACTCAAGAAAAAGTTATATTTAAGGACAGACAGAAAAACTAACATTGATCCAAAGATAGAAAAATCAAATATTTAGAGTCAAACCATTATTGCCAAATGCTAGCTTCAAGACTTTAATTATTTAATGCGAATCTTACAAATATAGAATTCGGTGATAAGATTGCTTCCTAATGACTTTAGTCTTCTAAAATTGAATGAAGACTTTATTGAACTGAATTGACTTCTTTTCTTTCTTTTTTTTATTTTTTATTTTTTTACTCATTTTTTTCTTTTCCTTTTTTGAAAGACATAAGGAATCATTACAAAATAAGAGCAATTTATCACTATAATACTTTTCCAAATTTTTTTTTTTTTATCCTTCAGCTAAGCAACCAAATCATTCATCATCCCAAATAATGTCATTCTAAATAAAAATTAACCATTTCAAAAGATCAATGAAAGTTCGTAAGCTGTTATCTCAAACCTCTCCACTCACTCACAAATAAGTATCTAGAGCTAGAATGCGTCTCAAGAATACATAAATGAACATTTTACTCACGTCATTCATGATAATAATAATTTGTTTTTTTAGTAAACAAGGTGATAACAATAATATCAACTATCTTCCCCCCCAACAAAATTGAGACATTGTCCTCAATGTCAAAATATAGAAAGAGTAAAGTATAGAAGATATCACCTGAAACATCTTTTATTGAAAATTAAACCTACAACAAAATAAAACAAGCCACACAAAAAGCTTAAAAATACATAGAAATAAATAGGCTACAGATGAAGCGTCAAATCTATCTTGCGTTTCTTTTCACTGTTATCAGTATACCAATCTATCTGACTCATTGTTGGATCAGATAGAGGTGTAAAAGTTTGTAGTCATCGAGTAACTGATCAACAGTTGAAGCAGAAATGAGGATCTGTCGTGCTGCAGATAAGACGAATTGTTTTTCCACCGCATAGTCAAGAAAAGATAACAACCCATTATAAAAACCATCAACGTTTAACAAACCAATTGGTTTTTTATGAATTTACAATTGTGCCCATGAGACAATTTGAAAAATTTCCTCCAATGTTCCGAAACCTCCGGGTAGAGCTATGAAGGCATTAGCATTACGAAGCATAAAAGAAATTCGTTCATGCATTGATGATACCTGTAACTCATCCTCAATTATTTTTCCTACAATGTCTCCAACAGCTAGAGCTTTTGGTATGATACCCAAAACTCGACTGCCATTATTTTTTGCAGCGGTTGCCACACGTCCCATTAATCCAAGACTACCTCCCCTATATACTAAATGAATATTGCGCTCAGCTAACATCTTACCAAGGGTTTCTGCTGCTTCTATAAACTCACTAGTTTTTTCAGGGCTGGATCCACAAAAGACACAAATTTTTGTGAATTTACGAGTTGATGATCCTTCCATGATTACACTCACCCTCTCTCTTGAATGATTTTGAGTTTGTACAAAGATGCAGAAATAATGCAATGTATTTATAGAGCCAAAAGGTATTGCAAAGTTAAATCACATGGCTATTGGCTTGAAATACAATATTCAACACCTTTTACCAATTTTCAATTTGATAGCTGAAAAAGTCACATGGGTTGTCGGCTTAAAATGCAAAATTTTCAAAAAGGATTATAGGTAGTTGATTATTGAAAAGACGTTTGAGTTTGAAATGAAACATTTAAAAATAACAGCTATAGTAAATATATACAAGTAGTTGTGATTGTGGCTCACATCTTCCTCTGATTTTTCGTCCAGTAACGGCTTAAACGCCCTCTATGGGTCGGGGATAGGCTTCCCATCCAATTTTCTTATAAATTGACAAACAGCGTCTTTTAAAGTTAGATTTCCGAGACTGTACCGCTCATGTTCTTTTAGGAATATGTCCCATAATTCATGAACTGCAATATGCACATATCCACTAGGATGCGTCTCAAGAGTCGATAAAATATTATCTAAAGACTCCTTACTCAGACCATCCTTAATAAACCTAATTTTATCTTCGCGATTTACAGACACCATTCCTAAAGTGCGGCAACATGTGTTGCAAGTCGTGCGTGTACACTTGTAACAAACATTTAATCGTTTTGCTCTTCGTTTTCTTGAAAAAGAGCTTTTACCTAAGCCAGACATGTAGGAAATTAATGAGTCTGAAAATTCACCTGTCAATCTAACTTTGGCTTCAATTAACCAACGTAAATCAACAGGTATATTCATAATCATTAATACCCTTAATCTTTCACATCTTGCTTGGTAAATTTTCTTCAAGGAATTTTGAGGCAATGAGGGAAAACGCTTTTTCAAATTTTTTAGAATGTCATCCATTTTTTTTTTTTTTTAGAAAAGGGGGAAGAAGAAAATATATCAATAATTATGGAAAACTGACAAAACCAATTTGAAATATCACGGAGTACCGTTATCCACCACTTAACTGGGGTACAAAATAAAACTTTAACAAAACTACTAAATTAACCTGCAAGTAAAAAAAAAATGTTAGAAGAAGAATAAATATATGTAAATATGTAAATATATAAAATAAAGATTAATTGGTCTCGTAACAAGGATCCGACAAGAACGTAAATTCTTCATGAAAAGCTTGGTTTTCTAGAAATGGCTCGAGTCTTTGCCCATTTACCTTAAACACATTCCCATTTCTAGGATTTTCAATGTCAATTGTTCCATAAGGGTACACATGTTTCATAATAAAAGGGTCACTCCATCTTGATCTTAATTTTTCAGGGAATATGTGAAGTCGAGAATTATAAAGCAAAACCTTCTGACGAGTGTCAAATGTTTTTCTCTGAATTTTTTTATCATGAAAGGCTTTAATTTTAGCTTTATGAATTTTTGAATTCTCATATGCATCATTTCTCAATTCTTCAAGTTCATTTATTTATAATTTACGTATGTGTCCAGCAGAATCAAGATTTTCATTAAAAGTTTTAATAGCCCAGTAGGCTTTATGCTCAAGTTCCACAGGTAAATGACAAGGTTTTCCATAAACTATCCTATAGGGAGACATACCCAATGAAGTTTTAAAAGCAGTTCTATAAGCCCACAGTGCATCATTTAGTCTTAAAGACCAATCTTTGCGATTTGGATTTACAATTTTTTCTAAAATTTGTTTTTTCTCCCTATTTGCTAATTCAACTTGTCCATTTGTCTGAGGATGATAAGGGGTGGCAACTTTATGAGTAATACCATATTTTTTCACTAATGTTTCAAATGGTCTATTATAAAAATGCTTACCCTCATCACTTATAATGGCTCGAAGGATTCCAAATCGACTTAAGATATTTTCTTTCAAAATTTCATGACTGTTTTATGGTCATTATGTTGACATGGAATAGCCTCAATCTATTTTGAGACATAATCTACTGCAACTAAGATATACGTAAATCCAAATGATAACGAAAATGGTCCTATGAAATCTATCCCCCAACAATCAAAGATTTCAATAACAAGAATGGGGTTCAAAGGCATCATGTTTCGTTTTGAAATTGATCCCAACTTTTGACAATTTTCTTAAGTTATACAAAATGCATGTGTATCTTTAAATAAAGTGGGCCAATAAAATTCACACTGCAAGATTTTTGCAGCTGTTTTCTTTGATGAGAAATGTCCCCCACATGCTTCAGAATAACAAAATTCAATAACTTTATTTACCTCATTGTCAGGTATGCATCTTCGAAATATTTGATCACGACAATATTTAAAGAGATAAAGATCATCCCAATAAAACTTTCTCACCTCATTTAAAAATTTTCTTTTGTCTTGAGCATTCCATTGAGGTGGCATTTCTCCTGTTACAAGAAAATTAACAATATTAGCACACCAAGGCATTGTAACAGTAGAAAATAAAAATTCATCTAGAAAAGAATCATTAATAGGTGTTATTTCTACTTCAAGTAATTTAAGAACTTCAACTCTTACTACCTCTTTCATATGTGGATTTAATCTTCTTTGAAATTGTTGGGAAGTTTTGGCATTATCCTCTAGGTGTATTCTATGTGTGCAAATTAGAGGATTAATACCATTTATGTCTTTTAAAGTCCACCCAATTGCATTTTTATGCATTTTCAATAATTCAATCAACTTACCTTCTTGTTCACTTGTGAGTGTAGAAGAGATTACCACCGGGTAAGTTTATTTCTCTCCAAGAAATGCATATTTCAGTCCTTCAGGCAAAGGTTTTAACTCTAACTTTGAAATTTCGTTTTGTTTATCCTCATTTGCTCCCAATTCTTCAAACTTTAGTTTCCATCCTTTATTTTCAATCACCTGTGCACAATCAAGTAAAGAACATATATCAGAGATTTCAGGATCTAATTGTATATTTGACTCAAATGAATTTATTAAACACATTTCTAAGGGATCGGTAAAACTCCCTTTTTGAATATAATCTTCTACAATCGTTTCAATCATGTTGCATTCTTCGCTTTCATCCTCCCCTTCATATGGTTGCTTACACATATTGAAAACATTGAGTTTAAGTGTCATGTTTCCAAATGAAAGCTTCATTACTCCATTTCTGCAATTAATCAAAGCGTTAAAAGTTGCTAAAAATGGACGACCTAAAATAACAGGTATCGGATTACATCCTTTGACAGGTTCTGTGTCCAAGACAATAAAATCCACAGGATATATGAATTTATCAACTTGAACTAAAACATCTTCCACTGTCCCTCTTGGTACTTTTATTGATCTATCGGCAAGTAAAAGAGTTACAGATATTGATTTTAACTCCCCAAGATTGAGCTGCTGATAAACTGAATACAGCAATAAATTCACACTAGCACCAAGATTAAGTAAGGCTTATTCAATTTTATGACTTCCAATAATACATGAAATTGTAGGACAACCAGGGTCTTTATATTTCAAAGAATTATTGTTCTGAAGAATGGCACTTACTTGTTCAACTAAAAATGCTTTCTTTTCACATTCAGTTTTCTCTTTACTGTGCATAAATCTTTCAAAAATTTTGCATAAGAGGGAACCTGTTTAATAGCATCCAGTAAAGGAATATTAACTTTTACCTATTTGAAGATTTCAAAAATTTCAAGATTGTGATTCATCTTCTTAGTATTACGTAATGCATGAGGAAATGGAGGTGGAGGTAAGGGTTTAGTGTTTTCTTTATTAGATGTAGGTTCAACACTTTCCTTACCCTTAGAGATTGATTCATCACTCTCATGAGGTTCAGGAATTTCCTTTTCAACAATTTTACCACTCCGAAGAGTGATAACTGCTTTAATTTGATCGATGTGTTGGCTTCCTGAACTACATGCATTTGAGTTATGTTGTCCTTTGGGGTTTGGCTGTAGTTGAGAAGGAAATTTTCCTTTCTTATGAATGTTCAGTGCAGATGCAAATTTAGCAAGAGTATCTTTCAAATTAGCAAATGTTTGAGCATTTTGAGAATTAACAAACATTTTTTTTTTCAATGAATGTATGCAAGGTTTCTTCAAGACTTTTTCTAGGAGGTGGGACATATGGTGCATAACCTTGATGATTTTGAAAGTTTTGGTGTAGTTGGAAAGGTGGTTGTGAAGCCTGTGTTTGAGTGTCATTCCTCTAACTAAAATTCGGGTGATTTTGCCATCCAGGATTATAGTTTTGTGAATATGGGTTATTGTTTGACCGCTTGAACATATTTAGAACATTGACTTGTTCATGGAGACATTCTCTAAATGCAGGCAAAGTTGGGCAATCATTGGTACAGTGATCATGGGTTTCACAAATGTGACATACAATTTCTTGAACAAATTTTATTTGACCACTCTTTTTTATTTCTAAGGTTTCGACTTTTCTAGCAAGGGATGCTAATTCGGCTTGAAAGTCATGATCTTCCTTAAGATGATAAATACCCCCACTAGATGTAGTGGTTTGATTTTTGCTAGGTGCCTCACAGGTACCAGCAGTGTCCCAATTTTGAGCATTTTCTGCTAGTTCATTGCCTCTTCTGGGTCTTTTTCCTCAAATGTTCTATTACACATCATTTCTACCATTTGCCTAACTTGGGGTGTTAAGCCCTCATAGAAATTTGAGACTACTCTCCATGTTTCAAAACCATGATGGGGACAGGTATTAAGTAATTCTTTATACCTTTCATAACATTGGTAAAGGGTCTCTCCTGGTTTTTGGGCAAAAGTGGTGATTTATCTTTTGAAAGAATTTATTCTATAGGAGGGAAAAAACTTTTTCAGGAATTGTTGTTGCATCTTGTCCCATAAAGAAATTGATCATAGCCTAAGATTTTGTAGTCATGTTTTAGTTTTATCTTTTAAAGAAAAAGGGAAAAGCTTAAGTCGAATTGTGTTCATGCTACAATTTTGATCATTATACGTGTTACACACTTCTTCAAATTCTTTTAGATGTAGATAAGGGTTCTCTGCATCTAAGCCATGAAAAGTGGTAAAAGTTGGATAATGCATGACTTAAAATTAAAATGCGTTGCATCCGGAGGAAAAATTAAGCAAGATGGTGCACCGGTTCTTGTAGGGTTCATGTAGTCTTTAAGTGTCCTAGGTCGGTTATGCTCATTATGTTGAGATTGATTGTCCCTTGGGTCTATGAGTCCCTCAATTTGATTTTTGCTCATAGTGTTAATTAGTAAAGAATGAGAAGATGAAGGAGAATCTAACAAACTATCAAATGAAGTTTTGAAATTACCTTTCACCAAACGATGAGAATTAGGATCTCGAAACCAACCGCTCATAAAAGAAATAAAATACAATACAATAACAATAAATAATACAAATAAAAGAAAAACAAATATTAAACACAAGTAAATAAAATAGAAAAAAAGAAAAGCAAAATAAAGATAAATAATTAGAAGTTAGATTAGTAACGTTAGATTATATAATAAATAGTTAATAAATAAATAGTATGAGGCTTAGCCTTCCATTAAAATAAAAAGCGAAAATAAAAGGCGAATAATAAATAAAGTAAAGTACGTTAGGAGGCTAGGCCTTCCATGAAAATTAAAAAAAACAAAAATAAAAAACAAAAAATAATAAATAAACGAAATAAAGAGTAGGAGGCTCAGCCTTCCGCGAAAATAAAAACAAAATAATAAATAAAGTACATTAGGAGGCTCGGCCTTCCATGAAAATAAAATATATATATAAAAATAAAAAAAAATGAATAATAAATAACGAGTAGGAGACTCAGCCTTCCATGAAAATAAAATAAATAAACAAACAACAACAAAATAAAATATTAACGTTACCTCCCCGGCAACGGCGCCAAAAACTTGACACGTCCAGAATATAGAAGTTATTCCCAAGTGCAGGATTGTCGAAGTAATAAATAACCCGATGAGAACGGGGTCGATCCACAGAGAAGTAGAATTAAAATTACAAATTATAAACACTTTAAAGATAATTAATGCAGTATAAAATGTTTACAAATATTATTTTAATTAACCAATTTCAATAAAAAGCTAAGGTTACGGGGATTCACTCTTAGCATAAGAAGTAAGAATATATTTAACTTTTTATTTTTTTATAACTCAATTGGAATCCTCACACAAAGGAGGCTCCAATCGAAAAATTTAGCAATTAAAGTTCATCATCATTTATATATTGATTAGTATTTATTTCTTTCAATTATTATATACCAAATCTTATAAATAGGTTCAAGTATTTATTATGCCAATCTTTATATTTGTCTACAATAAATCAAGACTCTCACTTTACGAGAAAGGTTATATACACAAAATTTTGTAAATGGTTTCAAGAATTTATTGTGCCAAGTATTAAGTTTGTCAATAATAAATCAAGAATCACCACTTTAGAAGAAAGGGTATTAATTCTACAAACAAAATAAATACATTATATATAAGTTTGCATAACTTAAAAATGAAGTATTAAATTCATGAATAAATATTAAACATATCTTATTACCTTGCCAAGAGCTTCACCCTTTCACCTTAGCTTAAAGAAAATTATTTGGACATAATAAAACTAAAGAAAAAGAAAACAAATGGAAGAAGAAATAACATGATTTAATAGTAAACAAGAGAAATAAATTTACAAAGAAATGGATACAAAGGACAAGTATTTTAAACTAAATTCTAACTTTCTAATTACATTCTTTAGGCATAAACAAGCCACCTATTTATAGAAAAACATGGATAAATCGAGACAAATTTGGAGGGAACCACTTGGTTGATGAAAGTCAAGAATGGTGGCAAAATAATTTGCATTCATTATCACTTGGACACCCACTTGATTATCCAATTTGGAATTAATGTGGTCCGAATTAGCTGTCACTCAAAACATAAAAGTTGTAGATAAGTCTCTTATCTTTCCAAATTGAGTGATCTTATACGTATTAGATGCGTATTTCTATAGTTATGGGTCAAATACTGATAACTGTTCAAACTGGGCCTGTACTGCAGATCAATTCTATTCTAGGCCAGTTTTCATCCTCTAAACACTCGAATTTCCAATGCTTTGTGAAATACAATATATTAGCTCATTGAGTTATCTCTGTATAGGATTAAGAATCACCTCAATAGGATCTTTAAGTAGAAAGTTATGCTTATTTTACTGAACCTGCCACAAAACAGTTAAAAGATAATTAAGTACAATATTGTAAACATACTTAAGTTAAGAAAATTAAATACACTAGTAATACAAAATAATCATGTAAAACTCTTATTAAATGTGTAATTTTAAGTGTTCATCAATAGTGTTGGGAATGCCATGCAACCTAAAAGTCTCCTTGAAAAATAAATCAACTATATGTGATGCATCATTGGTTTTATGGCATGCAATAAAATGTGTCATCTTAGAGAACCTATCAACAACCATAAAAATTGAGTCTATCCCCCTCTTAGTCCTAGGTAAGCCCAAAAAAATCCATAAAAATATCAACCTAAGGTATAATAGGAATAGGGAGGGTGTGTACAATCCATATAGTTGATGTCTAGACTTAGATTGCCCGTAAGTAATGCATCTCATAAAAATCCTCTCTATGTCACGTTTCATGTGTGTCTAAAAGAAATACTCATGCAATACTCCTAAAGTCTTTGCTACCCCATAATGACCCATCAAACTACCACCATGTGCTTCCTGAACAAGTAATTCACACAAAAATGAATGTGGAATACACAATTTATTTTTTTTTAAATAGAAAACCATTATATAAATATAACTTTCCACTCGCCTTTTTAGTGCAAATTTTAAACAAGTCACCAAAATCAAAATCATTTGCATATAGTTCCTTAATGTAATCAAATTCAAGCAATTTAGCATCAAGGGTTGAAAGTAAATCGTACCTGCGTGATAGTGCATCTGCAACTACGTTTTTCTTACCTTTTTTATATTTGATCACATAAGAAAATGTTTCAATGAACTCCACCTAACTAGCATGACGTCTGCTCAATTTCTGATGCCCCTTTAAATGCTACAAAGATTTGTGATCAGTATGAATAACAAACTCTTTTGGCTATAGGTAGTGCTGCCATGTCTCTAGAGTTTAAACTAATGCATACAATTTTTTATCGTAAATAGAATATTTTAGGACTGCCCCATTCAATTTCTCACTAATGTATGCAACGGGTCTTCCCTCTTGCATCAACACTCCTCTGATACCTATACTTGAAGCATCATACTTAATTTCAAATGTTTTAGTGAAGTTAGGTAAAACAAGTAAATGTGCATTAGTCAATTTGTCTTTGATGATCTTGAATGTTTTTTCTTGCTCCTCTCTCCACTTGAAAAAGACATTTTTTTTATGACTTTGGTTAGGTGTGCAGCTATGCTACTAAAATCCCAAGCAAAGCATCAGTAAAAACTAGCCAAGCTATAAAATCTTCTTACCTGAGTCATTGACGTAGGCGTTGGCCAATCTTGAATTGACTTCACCTTTTTCTCGTCAACCTCAATTCTTTTAGAACTTACAACAAAACCAAGAAACACAAGTTTATCTGTGTAAAAGGTACATTTGTTAAGGTTTGCTAACAACCTTTCTTTCCTTAAAACCTCTAAAACAAGTTTTAAGTGTTCAATGTGATCGTCCAGGTTTTTGCTATAGATTAGGATATCATCAAAGTAGACAACTACATGTTTTCCAATGAAAGCACGCAAAATATAGTTCATAAGTCTCATGAAAGTATTAAGTACATTAGTTAATCCAAAAGGCATAACTAGCCACTCATACAAATCATATTTTGTTTTATATGCAATTTTTCACTCATCACTTTCTTTCATCCTAATCAGATGGTATCCACTCTTGAGATTAATCTTAAAAAACACACAAGATCTATGTAGTTCATCTAACATATCATCTAATCAAGGAATATGATGACGATAGTTTTACCATAGTGTTGTTGATGGCTTGACAATCAATACACATCATCTGTGTCTCATCCTTCTTAGGCACTAATAAGACCAAAACCACACAAGGACTCATGCTCTCTCTAACATACCCTTTTTCCATCAACTCGTTAACTTGTCGTTGAATTTTTGTTTCCTCAGGATTACTTCTATAGACAGGTCAGTTTAGAAGTGTTGCACTGGGTATAAAATCAATTTGATGTTCAATTCCTCGAATTTAAAGTAAGCTTGGAGGCACCTCTTCAGGAAAGACATTATCAAATTCCTACAAAAGAGAAATAATGTTGCTCGATAAAGATCCGGTAAGATCGTTAGTACATAAAAAGGCCTCATTGTACATGAGTACTATAAAAAGCTGTTGTGAAAAGAAAGCTCTCTTGATCTTACCTTCTTTTTTTTTTGCAATGTAGTTTTATTTTTTTCTCTCTTGCACTTACTAAGGTTGTAACTCTCCCATTTTCCTTCTCACCCTCTTTCATGCCTTTACCTTTCTCTTTTTCTCTCCTCTCATTTTCGTTTCTCTCAGCTTTGGCCTCTCTCTTTATTTCTTTTATCTTTTCAATCACTTTTTGCATCTTGAGTTGGTCTTCGAGAATTTGTTTTGATGTCAATGGTACAAGTGTTATAGGATGCTTTTTATGATAAAAGAGTGCCTGTTGGTGTAACCGTCATGCGTGACTCGTCTATCAAATTGTCATGGTCATCCCAATAAGATATGACATACATGCATAGGTACCATATCACAAAGCACATCATCATCATATTCGCCAATGAAAAATACCACCAACACTTATTTGGTTACCTTAACTTCTCCACAATTATTTAGTCATTGAAGTTGGTATGGTCACGATTGTATCAATGTAGGTAACACTAATTTCTCCCACTAATTCGATGCTGGTAATATTGGTGCAACTTTCACCATCAACTATAATACTGCAAATTTTGTTGTTTATGAAACATCTAGTATGGAACAAGTTCTCTTGCTAATTATTTTCTTCTTCCTTGACTTGTTTACTAAGAGCTTATCTTGCCAGCAATGATTCTCTTTTCACCGCATATTATCCTTTATAATCATCCTCAAAAGGCGGCATGTCATCTATTTCATCTTTTTGCTCATCTTTTAATTCAATCTCCCCTTGAGTGTTGATCAACATCACCCTTTTGTTCGAACATTAGCTAGCTATATGTCCCCTGCTTTGAAATTTGAAGCACTTAATGTCACAATTTCTAAAAGTTATGGGTTCTATTTTACGTTGTTTCAACATCGCAGCTTGTTTGGCATACTTAGATGGCTCGGACTTAGGCTTAGTTAATAAAAATTCATCTCTTTTAGGGGCTGGTCTCTATGAGTTTGTGGCAGCCATGCTTGATCCTATTTTAACTATATTCCTTCGCTTCAATTGTTGTCAGCTTTGATGGCTTGGTGCACTATATCTGTCAACTCCACATAATACTGCATCTCCACCACGTCTGTTGTCTCTTGGTTTACGCCATACAAAAACCTGTTATAGTGGCTTCTCTGTCCTCCTCTACATTCGCTTGGATCATAGCAACCTCTATATCTTTGTAGTATTCATCAATACTTTTGGATCCTTGAGTTACATGCTACAAAATGTTATACACCTCTCGATGGTAGTGTTAGGGTCGGTGCTTACGTGACATCCCTGAATGTATATATACTTGTGTATTTATACAAGTGTACATTATTATTAAATCGCTAATATTTATTTAAATGGTATTATGCATGTAACGTTACAAAAATTGTATGATCTGAAGGATTTTAGATCAAATCTAAAGGAGTTTAGATAAGGGTTCATGGTTAGCCACGCTGAGACATAAAATTACTAAATGTTAGTATAGTTAAGTGTTAGCTAGTTATAATACTCAGCAGATCCAAGAGTTGGAGCCTTGTCTGTAATGGGATATAGACTTGAGAATATACTGATAACTACATAGTTGTAAGAGTTGCAATCGGGTGCCAAGAAATGCAAGTTGCGCAAGTATGTTATCAAATAATTGCCCCTAATCTATTTCTACCGATGCGGGTCTGTTGGTGGATACCTTTATATATAGATCAGCATATGTCATACCTATAGGGTATAGATGGTCATTCTTAACCAACCGTGAGCTTGGAACTCGTATTGATATATCGGTATCCAGTTAGGACTAGATATGGGACAGACTCACTAGGGCCTCCGATAGGCATCCTATATAAGCCATCAACGGAGGGTCCTCTCAAGTTGAGTAGTATACGTGGTCCTTTGACCTGAGTGCCACGGTGGACTTATAAGTGATCCACCATACTTTGATTCCACGCATGTCACAGACCTTTTATGGTGTGACCGTTGGGTGTCGCTGGGTATGGTTCGATGCTTATGGAGTCTGATGTGTACAGATATGGGATCCGTCAGCTTGTATATGGAGTTAAATATCCGGATACTTCGAGACTATATATTAGAAAGTCTTGTGGCCACAAGCAATTATCCCAAGAAGAGTTCCGCCAGGGTGAAACAATATGGCAAAGGTGTTTGTGCATATTGTTCAGTGAGATACTAGTCTGGAAATAAGACATGGATGAGCACTAGGGGATTTAACGGTGATAATCTATATCCCTGCACATCCAATATATCATAACTGAAGGACTATACTTATGCATTGTAACCTCAGCTTGCATGGTTCAACGAGCTGATTTGTAATATCCGTGACCTGTGCATGGGGCATTGCTCACCGATTCATGAAATAGTTTCATTTGACAAATCGAGCGTAAGACTTAGGGAGTCCCGCGATATAAAGTGTACTCATTGTACACTGGGGCAGTGTGCCGGATTAAAGTGTTTAATTCAGCAATATTCAGCAAAATCACAAAAATTTGTGCGTGTTTGTATTTAAGTGTTAAATACAACAATTAGTCAATAATTGTTATTTACTAATTGTATAATGACACGTAGCGTATTGTGCACTTTCATTTGAGTTTACCCAAGTATGGAATTTAGTGGGGCCCATTAGTGGGTAAACTTGGTAACTATTTATGAGGGGCAAAATAGTCATTTCTCACTTTGATTATTTAATTGTTAAATAATTAAAATATCTCTCTTATTATATTATATAATATATTTTTATATTATATTATTTTTGTCACGCCCCAGACCCAAAAGATCCAACACACGACATCACTTACATTCATTCAATGTATGTGCACTCATAAATAATATTACACAAAATTTCAATCTTTAATCCAACATAGGAATTCTTAACAAGTTGTTAGTAAGTTCAACACTAAAATCAACACATAACCTAACATAAAATCATAAAATTCTATTGACAATATTTAAACATTCATTTCAATTTCTTTCAGAATTATAACAATTGAATTATGACTGGGACAATTAGTAAACTGGAGATACGTAGAGTTTTCTTAGAAATTAACACTCTACTACGTCACTAGTAGCAACTTTGTTACCGAAAGCCCAGAATATATTCATTGCAAATTCTTACTTAAAATCATCCAATAACCACACTTGATGAAACTTAAACCAAATCTAACAACACACAATAAAATAATACATAAGTATTTATTCAATAGAGACAAACCAAATATCTTATCTCACGCATCCCCAAATGAAACACTCAACAACCTAGCAACTTAAAGAACCTAAGGAACAGCAGAAGCCTTACTAAATCCGCTAAGCACACATGTACCTTATTTACCTGAAATCACCATAAACTATAATGAGTATAAAACTCAATAAGCATACTAGTTTTTCATATATTCAATACAAATACATATATGTACACAATGTATATGTATGATATGCTGTGATAACCCAAAATCATAATCTTATCACAATCACATATCATGTAAGCGCTTACACATTCTTTCAAAACATATAATAGGAATACCATCACTCAACTACTACTTAGTAGGACTTGCATATCACATATCACATATTGAGCCAAATGTCACTCGTAGGTAACATACCGTATGAGAGGAATAGTACAAGTGAGGTTTTAAATTACACATGCACCAATATGCTACCACACGAATGTGATGACTCACTCTTCTTTTAGGTACCAATGGGATCCTCCCTACATATGGAACATATAACATATACCAATCTCGAAGAAAATACCACACATAAAGGCTCCACAAATCACATAAAATGCCTGCTAAGTCAACAGTGAATTCAAGCATCCTCAAAACACAAAATGTTTCTCATGGATATATTACACTTCAAAAGCTCTCTTTGTTAAACACATTTCATTTTGAAAGCTCACTTTCAAAAATACATATATGTCATGTATGTCCATGCTTACATTCATAAACATATGTCTTCACATTTCATATCAAAATATACTTTGACATAACATAAATATATTTCTAACCACATTTACAAAATCAATCGTAACACTTACTATATTTATTGTGATTTCAGTAAAAAGTCTAGTATACTTACCTCTTAGCACTTTCAACTACAAGGCTTAAATCTCCTTAACCTATCAGTGGAGATTAATCCTTTTATAAGCCTCGTAATTCATACAAAATACTTTAAATAGCTTACAAAATTATACACAATGCATTTATCACATCAAATTGGCCTAAATACTTTGTTTCTCAAAACCTGTCATTCTGACCACTTATAATTAACAAAATTTTCTAATACATCAAATGATGTCCAATAACTCCAAAATCAGAATTTACCATTCTTGACTCATATATCCTTTTTATATATGAATATTATATCACAATTCCTATACAATCCATTCTATACACACCATCGAATCCAAACTACTAACCTGACAGGATCAAGATACTTACTGAACAGTATTCAACCTCCTAATTTTATAAAATTATATACTAAATCAAAAATTATAAAACTATCACATAATTACTCTTAACACATATCTCAATCTATAATAAATATGTTATTTCCAAATCACTACCAAAAGTATTTTAAAACTATTTTATTCCATAGCTTTAAAAATCTTTTAATCAAATGCTATAATGAGCTGATACACTTTAGAAAATCATAACACTTCAACCACATTGATCTAAATTCTCAATTCTGAGTATATCATATTAGACATATAAAATTATTATATTTCATAAATTTGTAATTTTTTAAGATCATTCAGCAGGCTAAAAATTGTTTTCCACTATATTATACTGTTCACACAGGAAATTTCCAGAATTTTAGGGTTATTTTGGTAAATTCACAACAAATTCAATTTCTAGAATTTTCAATTGATTCAAAGTCTCAAATGATTCCAAACATGTCTAATTTCATATAATCAAAATTCAAAAGCAGAATCGAATCACAACAATTTATAAAATTCCTGGATCAAGAGACTATCAAATAAAAATTTTGCAATTCATCATGCTTTATCAAGTTATCTACATAGATCATCACAAATTTTCACAATATCTTACGAAATATACATCAAATTCTCAATTACACATATTTTTAAAAATCAAAACTTAAAGGAATTAACTAATTTAATACCAAGAAACTAAGAAAGGGTTATAATATACCTTTTAAACTTAAATTCCAACTTTCTTCTTCTTTTTCTTCTTCTTCTTCTCCTCTTTCTCTCCCCTTTCTTTCTCTCTTTTCTCACTCTAAAAGAGGTAGCTCGACCAAAATGAGTGAATTAGGGTTTAAAAAGTATATTTTTATACTAAGGGGTTAATTTTTAATATTTACAAATTTACCCCAAAAACTTTTAAAGTATTATAATTTGGTCCCTAAAATAAATCTAAAGTCTTGCAAATAAACCCAATACTAACAGTATATCCTCAACCTATACAAACACTACTAATAACAATATATAAATCAAGTATCAACAACATATAAATAAAATATGTATATTTATATATATATATATAAATACATATTCTTACCGGTTGTGGATACTGGTTACTACAATTTTATTATATAATATATTATTATATTATATTTTATTATATGATTTTTTATATATAATAATATTTTATATTTGGGTGCCAAATAGTTGGCACCCATTACTTATATTTTATTAATATTTTATATATATTATATTATTATTTTATATATATTAGATATATATATATAAAGAAAGAAATAGAGAAAGAAAAGAATTGAAGATTTTGGTGTGTCTCGACCATTTTGGTTGAGAAAGAAGAAGGGAAAAAAAGGAAAAAAAATTAAATTGTTTCATTTTTCTCTATGTTTCCATTTGAAGCAAAGGTGGATTACTTCAAATTTTTCATTTCTTATCCTTTTAGAGAAAATGATGTAAACATACACCGGCTATTTTAGGGTTTAAGAGTTAAACTTAGTGCTACGTCTAGGGCTGTTGTTCTAGCTCACCAAACCCACCATATTGGTGACTAGAACTGCACACGAGTTGGTCTCCATGTGGACTCCGAGAAAACACGTGTATAACATTACACGTTGAGGTGAGTTCTCTAGCCTATAAATATATTAATATGATTAATATATTTATTTATTGTGTTTATTACAAAATTTACACATTTTCGTCGCGTTAGGCAATATATATAATTGCACATGTATACTCTCATACGTATATTAGATCCTCCGTCAACAGGTAGTAGCTAAGAATGATGCGTCTTCTCGTGATGGCCTTTATCTCGTTCTATGTCTCAATAGGTCGTTCGTGATTTCTCCATCTTTCCTTCAACAATTGATCCCACCAAACAATAATATAGTTAGTGAATTCTATTACAGCCAATTTTACCTTTTTTGCCTCAGAGTAGTTGTGACAATCAAATATCATCTCTATCTTTATCTCTCATTCTAAATATGCATCAAGGTTATTTTTACCTTGGAAGGATGAAATCTTTATTTTAATCCCTCCTAAGTCATCATCCCGCCTAGGTCTTCCCCTCTCAGTGTCTCTATCTCTATATCTATACCCAAATCTTCCCTAGTTCATTGGTGGTTCATCCAGGTCATCCAACACCTCTTCATCTCTAACATCTCCCTATTGTACTCCTGGTTGCACTCGCCTAAGTGGTTTCCTAATGAAAAAGTTTTGATGTTGCCCCCTATTTTTCAACGTATCCATCCTCTCATGAGTTTGCTATAATTCGATCCTTATCATCCGCCTCATTTCGCCCAACAACGTCTGCAACTGTAGGTTAGGATTGGTTGGTTGTTGTACCTCTTTAGTTGAGTTTTCTTCTTGATAGTGTAACATGTTTAGAATCTGCAAAAACATAGTTAAGGCCTTACAAGCACTCCCTCACATGTTTCACTCAAAAAAATTCACTTACTCTCATGTTTAGCACTCAAACGGCTTTTACCCTCTTATGTTCTCACCTCTCTTGCCTTTTTCCACTTACGTGTCTTCTTTTCACCCTTAATCAGACTCAAGAACAATCAAGATTCAAGTAGCAATTCAATATGAGAATAACCAAGACAAGTCAAAAATTCAAGAAGAAATCCTAAAGAAACTAATGCTAGCAATATACGTGGCAAAAAAGGTTCAAAGTTGTTCAAAAACAGATCAAAATTCAAAATTTAGATAAAGATGAATTTACAACAAATTTTTGGTGCCTTTTTTTTGTTTTTTTTTTCTTTCTTCTTTTTTTGTTTGTTTCTTTTCTTTTTTTAATATCAGAAACCAGAAATAAAAAATTCAAATTTATAACAAATTAAAGTTTTCACGATAGAATGCGGCCACGAGTAAGGTTTTTAATCTTATCCAAAATAATTTATGCAAGATTCAATAGAACAATAAAATAATTAAAAGGATGATTCAAACTTGCCTTGAAACCAAAGCTCTAATACCAACCGATACGAATCTTGTCAACAATGTGACAAAACCTAACACAAAAATATAGAATCGAACCCTAATATCTTCAAGACACAAGTTTGATGAGTCTTAAATCTTGACTTAGCAAACCAAGAACCAAGATTATGGCTGGATAGAGGAAGCCACACTAAGATACCCAAGGACACTCAAGAATCAATGTGATAAGCTAACCCCGGTTGTTTAAATGCTACAAGAATAATATTGATAAGTTCAAGTCCTTTCAAGAATAAAAGAAGAACACAAAAACTCCTTTTTTTAAAAATTATGTCCTCTCATTCTCAATCCTTATAGTATTTATAGAGACCATAAGGGATGTCAAGTTACAACTTTCGAATATAAATTTCAAACTTACAACTACCCTCTAACTCAAAAGTCCATAATTACAACTACCACAACAAAATTAAAACATATCACAATAAACTGATAGCTACCCATTATCCAAAAGTCCACAATTACAACAAATATAATAATTGCAATTACAAAATTCAAACTTAATACTAATTCAACCAACATGTTCCTAATTCTTGAATTTGAAGGAAAAGTGATTTGTTAGCCTTCTAGAATCAAATCTTCAAAAAATCTGCCTTAATCAAAGTGATTAAGTTTCCTTGAATTTGATATGAACACATTTGGAATGGATTTGGGCTTATGCTAGGCCTCCATGTGTTTTCCATCTCACAACTTGTTGAATCAACCTATTTAATACTTCTTTAAATTGCTTGGCTCTAAGTTTTGTGATTGGCTCATTTGAAAAACTTAATAAATCATGTGATTGCTGAACTTGAGCCCCTCCAAGCTCACGTGTGAGTTCTTTCTCTTGTATGCGTATAGGCTGTACAGTATTATTTGCATTAGTTTGCTAAGATTAACCATTTGGACAATCCAGATATAGATATATGCCAATTTATATTAAATGAGGTTTCCATCAATAGACCCGCATCAATGAAAATAGATTAGGAATATAACATTTGGAAACATAATTGCATAATGACATTTTCTTACACTTATTACAATTTTTTGCAACTATGTCATTACTAGTATACCATTAGATTTTTGTCCCATTACAGACAATGATATAAATTCTTAGATTTGGTTGACTCCTATAATTTGCTAACTCTTGGCAGTGCTAATTTTTAGCATTTATAACTCTCAGCACTACTAACTCTTAGCTGATAAGGGTAAAATTGTCATATATTTTCTCATGTTTTTATTATTGATATTTTATTGTTTTATGAGAATAGATGGCTGTTTATGTGCTTTATTGTTATTTATAGGGACTTGAACGAAATTTAAAGAAAGAATGCAAAAGGAGCAAAAACAGGGACTAAAATGCAAAGTTTTTAAAATATAAGTCCAGCACCCCCGCGCCACATTTCTTGTCGCCCCAGCTCTGTAATAGTGATCGAAATAAGAAATACAACCTGTTGAAGTCACATCTGTCACCCCAGCGCCAGACAGTTACCGCCCCAGCGACAAGACAGAGCCCCAGCGCTATCAGCCTACCGCTCCAGCGATGAAGCCACTTTCACGCAGCGCCCCAGCGACAACAGCCTAGCGCGCCAGCGGTAGTGCGAATCCTAATGCGACTAGAATTGAGTTTTTCAAGTTCAAATCAAACCCTATAAAAAGCCACTCGACCCCAGACGTAAAAGGAGACCAGAGAAGAACCTAGAGGAAGAAAAAGAGAACTTAGAGCAGTTCAAGAGCACCAAGAATCTAGAACAACATCAATCAAGAGCAATTCGACGTCTACATTGGTTTGCGATTGATTGTATCATGTTTTATTTTTATTTTTATTGCTGTGATTCTCTTGTAGCTATGAACTAATTTATTTTTTAGGGTTAATATTTGAACTCAATATGTGCGTTTAAATTGTCATATCTTTTTAGTATTTAATAAACTTAGTCCTTTATTATTTAAATTACTTGTGTTTAATGCTTCAATATATCTGGCCAATATATGATGAATGAGTTGGTAATATTGTTGATAAACTCGGAAGAGGAATCATAATATTTAGACCTAGGTAATTTGATGCATGATTGTAGAGTAACATTCAATGTTGCATATGCAAATTTCAACTTAGGATAGGAATATACCTAATTGGCATGTATGATCAATAAGACCTAATCTTAATGAATCTTAATTTATTACAAGTACCTTAGGAATATAGGTATTTGGTAAATTAAGGTATACTTGCATGACCTTGGAAGAGGCTTGTGAATACATTAGCGTCCTGATCAATAATAAAGACTAAGTGAGTTAAATATTAGAAGATTAATCATTAGAAAGCATATTGAGGGATAATATTAATCCTAGGTTTTCTCTACGTTGCTATCTTTAAATCTCATTGCATTGTGTTTTTATTTTTATATTTCCTACATTCATTCTTAGATTTTTATTTATCTGAATAATTATTAGGAAGACATAATTTTAGTAATTGGTTAAAAAGAAAACATTATCCCTGTGGGTTCTACATCCGACTAATTAGTCCCTTTATTACTTGCATACGATAGTGTATACTTACACTGAATTTTATGATATAGAAATATCGCATCATTAGCCCTGATCTAAACTCCTTTAGACCAGATCTGAACTCTTTCAGATCATACAATGTTTAAAATGTTACAAGCAACTTACCATATTTTTAATATTAACAATTTTATTTGAAATGTTTATTATATAAATATTAAACAATTAATATTTATACAATATTAGAATGGCGTGTAAGCACTATTTTTAACAACTCCCACTTGCTCTAATGTTATTCATGATAATATGTAATACTTATCGTCTCCATGTGTTTCTCAAACACATTAGGAGTTAAGGGTTTATGTAGTAGGTCTGCTATATAATTCATGGAATATATCCTAAATTCTATTACATCTCAATAGCTAAGAATTTTTTTATTATATGGTATTCTAAGTTCGCATGTTTAGAATTTTGGTGAGCGCTATAACTTCTTAGCTTGAGCAATTATTCTATTATTGTTGCATTTAGTATGATAGGATCCACTGAGCTCGAAACTTTTCTAAACTCTGCAAATAACTTATATATTTATCTACAAAACTTTTTTTATAGACTTCTTAAGCCATAACATATTCTGCCTCTAAGGTAAAATCATCGATGAATATTTATATTGCACTCTCAACTAATTATAGTACTGATAAGAAGAAACACATGACCAGATGTATATTTTCTATCATCTGGACCAGACTAGAAGTCCAAATCTGTGTATTTTCTCATATATATAAATAACATTCTCCATGATTCAGAAACTTATCCTCTATACATCTTAGGTATTTTAGATATGTTTCTTGACTAATTAATGGTCGTTGCTCGGACCAAATCGATATCAACTCGTAACACTTACAGCTATACAAATCTGAATTTTGTACATAATATGGTGTACATGAAGTTATCTCTAGCTGATGTACAATATATGTTAAACACTCTTACATTTTCATTTTTTTTCCAATGACACTTCCTCCCAAAAAGATGAATATCATGTTTGAAAAGTACATTACTTATTTCACATTTACCTTGTCTATGTACGAAGATTGGGATAGTCTTATTAGCCTTCTAACTCTATCTCTATAAGACTTTATAGCAAGTATATAGGAAGCCTTTCCCAAACATTTTATAGAGAATTTCTTATTTAGATAACTCTTATTCGACTAACTTGCAACATATCAACATCATTTCCAACAGTAAATATGTCAACCATGCAGAGAACTAGAAAGATAATTATGCTTCCACTCCCCTTTCTAAACACATATGCTTTCTCTTTGTTTTTTATGAAATCAAACTCTTTAATTTCTTTGTTAAAATAAAGAATCAAGCAAAAGTACAATAGCCAACAAAATTTGGTTTAACTTAAGCATGATTACTAGTGAAAATGTTTCCTTATAACTGATCCCAGATCTGTGAGTGTAACCCTTTTTCACTAATTGGACTTTGAAGGTCTATACCTTTATATTAAACATACACTTCTGTTGCGTAAACTCATTTACAACAAATAGGAACATATTCTATCAAAAGCACAACCAAGTCCTAGACTTGATTCTTATACGTAGAATCAATATCAGATTTCATGGCATCTTACCATTTTCACTAATCAATACCCAACATCGTTTCTTTATAAGTCAAAACATAATTTTTTTCAACTAAGAAAATACTGAAGGCACCTTCAGATGTCAAACATACCTGATAAGCGACCCTCGATATCCTTTCAGACTAATAAAAAGAGTGTATTATAGGCATTTCATTTAATTGAACTTTAAGTTCCACTATCGATTATATATTTTTAGATTAACTTTACCAAGTTCAATCTGTCTACAATTTTCACGATCTATGAGAAATTATTTCTCTTGAAAAGTGGCGTAACGAGGAACGAACATGTTTTACTCCTCTCAATTATAGAACTAGTATCCCATAGATTACTTAGGATACAAAATAATCCGATATTTGTACCTCTTAGGTGCAAGTTTATCCTTTTGCATAATCTTTATAGAAACAGGACAATCCCAAAACTTAAATTACTTAAGACTTAATTTTCTTTTAGGTCATATCTCATAAAGAACTAAAAGAATGAATTTGGATAAAACTTTATTCAATAAATAATTAGTAGTTACTAAATCATATCCCTAAAGATGTTCTAAAAGATTGGTGAAACTCAATATCAATCAGATTATATCTCATAAAGTCTAATTCTTCATCTCCAAAATACTTTTTCATTAAAGAGTACCTATATGACTATATTAAGTGTGAATCTCGTTCTATTTATGTATAAATCACCACGATGTGATCAAAGGCATTAAATATACATAATGGTTTATTTCTCTACTTATAGTCGAAACTTTTCGAACATTTTAAAGTTTTTCATACTGTGTTTCTCAAAAACACATATCTATATCGTGACAAATCACGATGAAGTATCATAATTTATCCAATAACAATTTGATTCATTGGAGCATCATTATATACAAGTTCTAATAAATTAGTGGATCAGTATCTAATACTTACATAAGTATTTGGCCATCTTCCCTTGAATACAAGATTCATAAACTAGCCAAGGTTTCATAATTAGATCAAGTATCTTTTTATCCTTAAGCAGACGGGATAGTCGTCTCACGACTACATGACCTAATCTTATGTCTCATAATTCATCATCATTCAAAGCCCTCGAACTACTATTTATTCTATTCACCTAGACATTTCAAGTTGTATTTAAGATATAATGATCATTCATTAACTAACATTCAGATAGCAAAATATTTTCATTATCATATTTACATAAGGAACTATTCCTAATGTATACATGATAACCTTATTTGTATATTATAGGAAGTGATATGATTCACCTAATAATGTTTGACACAAAATATCAATTATACGATGTAATGCTTCTGCCAGAATAGAGAAGTGACTTAAAGTCCTAATAGCTACCACGTCTGGAAAATCTCCATTTCCTACGTGAAAGTGTTCTTCTCCTTTCATAGCTTCCTAACATTATTCAAATAAAGCATCAACTTGCTGATGATAGTGTCGAGGATATAATACATATGGGTGTATGTATATACAATTATGTCTATTGCCTAAATACGTATCATATACGAATTTCAACACGGCAAAAGCATAAAAATATGCAATAAATACAATAAATAAATATATTAATCACATTAATATATAAGTGGTATTGAGAACTCACTTGAACGTGTAATATTATACACATATTTTCTCGAAGTCTGCATAGAGACCAACTCGCAAGCAGTTCTAGTCACCAACTTGGTGGGCTTGGTGAGCTAAAATAGCGGCCCTATATCCAGCACAGGATTAACTCTTAATCTCTAAAATAGTTGGGTATGTGTTTTTATCCTTTTCTCTAAAACGATAAAGAAATGGAGAATTTGAATCAATTCACAATTGCTTCTAATGGAACCATGGAGAAAAATGAAACAATTTTATTTTTCCCTTTTTTTTTCTTTTTCTTCTTCTAGCCATTTCTCTTTTCTTTCTTTCTTCTCCATTTCTCCATTTCACTCTCTCGGCCAAATTCACAAAAACACATATTTCACAAGCTTTATATATCTCACATAATAAAATATTATTATTATATACTATAATATTAAATAAAACACTTTTATAGAAAAAATATTATTATATTAAATAATAATAAATAATGCTTATAGCCACAAGACGTTTTGAGATACAATCTCGAAGCATCTGGATATCAAACTCCCTATGCGAGCTGATAGATCTCATATCTGTACACACCGAACTCCATAAGCATCGAACTATACCCAGAGGTCACACCATGAAAGGTTTGTAACATGCGTAGAACCAAAGTATGGTGGATCACTTACAAGCCCACCGTGGCACTCAGGTCAAAGGACCACGTATACTACTCAACTCGAGAGGACCTTCAGTTGACAGCTTACATAGGATGTCTATTAGAGGCCATCGTGAGTCTGTCTCATATCTAGTTCTAATTAGATACCTATATGTCAATACGAGCTCCAAACTCACGGTCAGCTAAAAATGACCATCTATACCCTATAAGTACAACATATGCTGATCTATATATAAAAGTATCCACCGACAAACCTGCATCGATAAAAATAGATCAGGGATAATAATTCGAGAACATACTTGCCTAACTAGCATTTTTTGGCACCCGATTGCAACTCTTGTAACTATGCAGTTACTGGTATATTCTTATGTCTATGTCCCATTACAGACAAGGCTCCAACTCTTGAATTTGCTAAGTATTATAATCAGTTAACACTTAATTGTGCTAACATTTAGCATTTATATTTCTCAGCGTAGCTAACTATGAGCCCTTAATTAAACTCTTTTAGATCTGATCTGAAATTCTTTAGATCGTACAATGTCTGTAACGTTACATTGCATTGTACCATATAAATTGGTATTAGTGATTTAATGAGAATGTACACTTATATAAATACACAAGTATATATACATTCAGGGATGGCATGTAAGCACCTACCATAACAGATAAGTGGTATCTCATACCCCTATGCTGCTTAACATCATATGTCAATCTATAATCGATAAATAGATATCTGTGGAATCTATCTTTTCTAAGGTAAGGTACATTAAATAGTAACGATTATTACTTTAAACCTCATTGGAGTGGAAACAATTCTATTGTTATTATTATCTATTTGTGGTTTAGATATAATTTTTCAGACGAAGCATAGTATTACTTGCACGTCTTATGTGCACATGCTCTTACTAAAAATCGTTAGACATTAAGGTCAAGGTATATAATTTGACTTTCAAATCATCCTTAATCTCTTTTCGATAAATTATATCTTCTTTCAAAGAGGTATTAACAGAAAAACCTCTAATCATCTATTAATCATAAATATATTCAAGTTTTTCTGAATTTGGGACTATTCTTATATTCATTGGCAAGTCTAAATATTTCTCGGTACCCTATAGCTGGTGTGCTTAAATTAAGTATATTAACGGATTGTTTATATTGATTCATCACTATAAGATACCTAAGAGATTGTTAGTGAAACATTTCTAATTGTTAATTAATAACGCTTTATATAATGGTTATAACTTTTATATATTTTTAATCAAAAGACACCCCTCCACTACTTTACATAATCTCTTAAATCTTTCAAAGGCAAAAATGACAATTTAAACCTTTTTAAACTGTGCAGTAAGAAGTAGGCCCCGTCTTATTTACCTCCAACCACACACTTTAGTAATCTTAGCCTTTGTAAACCCAAAAGGTAGATAACTCTTACCAATTGCATCTTATGCAACTCCTACGACTAATCTTAAATACATCTTATCCATACACTTTAGATTAACTTATTAACTATCAAAAATATGCTATCGATACTAACCGTACACTTTAGCGATCTAAGACAATACTTTCGCATATATTTGTCTCATCTCATCTTTAACCAGCATAGTCCAAATACACTGATCAAATCCCTCACACTTTAGCGATATTGAAAAAAGACTGAAGTGACTTATCTAACACCGTATTGACAAGACGGATCATCGTGTAACATTATCTCATAATGGAATACTTTTAATCTAATTAAGAGAGATTTTTATACTTTTGTCCACTTCTCATGAGGATGTGATTTTTAATCATACATTTATTTTGTGCAAGCACAACTAACCCCTGCCAGTAAGGCTCTTATTTTGATTTTTAGCACAAACAAATGAGTCACAGTTTATATTATAATAATTATAGCAATTATAAATTGCATAAAATAAATAATAGATATTTTTAAATAATTTAAAAATAAACAATCAAAGTAATTAGCATAATACAACTTTTCTTAGGTTCCCGGTACTACGATGCTGAAGGCCCCTCTGGTGTCATAGATCTAATCTTTACAGCTATGTGGTGCTAGGGCCCTACCCTGGTGCCACAGCGCTGAGCTTCAGATACTGTAGCACTAGACCAGTGGCACTGCGGTGCTTAGGCTTGGGAACCCCAGCACCATGGTGCAGAGTGACACCACTATGGCATCAATGTAGCTACGTCTTGATTATACATTTTTTCAACATTTGAATCGCATAAATAGCAGCACCGGGATATCCTAATTACGCTATAGACACTTCGATTAAGTACACAGATAGCACACAATCATGCGCTCTGATACCAATTTAAAAGTGCGTTATACGTAGGGTGAGCGTGTATATTTTAATTTTTAATTTACAGATCACATGCATAAATGCCCAGGGAAAAATAAACAAACATCCCCTTATGCTAAAGAGATGCTAGAGAACTTACCCTCGAAACGTACTTTGCACAGTTTTAGTTTAAGACTCAGTGAGATCGTTCAAGCTAGAATGGTAGCTTTCTATTCTCGTCTAGAATTTTAATTAAAGAAACACTTGCTTCAGTATTTTGTCTCTCGATATTTATTAATCTCTATTACTAACAATTCACTTCACTTGTTATATTAAGCTAATGAAATATAGCCCCTTTATTGACAAATCACATTGCAAATAGTGGCAAGCATGACAAAGCAATACATTTTGCCACTTCATTCTATTTAAAAGATCGATGGCTTGGTGCTTATATAAATGGCCAAATATTAGCTAAAAGAGTGGCCAAATGCTTTTCATTTCATTTGTAATTTTGCCACCTCTTGCTTAAATTAAAAGCATGACAAAGTTTCTCATATTTTGGGGAAAAAAAATGCATTTCAAATGGCTAAAAATGCTTGCCACCTTATGCTTCCAAAATTAGCCGAAAGCTTTTAATTTAAAGCTACCATTTGATTTTATTTCCTATTACACTTTTATAACAAAAACACTTTGACCAAATTTTGCATGCCCTTGAAAATTAATTTATTTAGCCAATTTAATTATTAATATTTAACAATTAAATTAGCTAATAAAATCATGCCATGTGTCATACCTTAATAAATTAATTGAATGATATGTGACATCCAATAGAAAGGTAAAAGTGGTAAGTCTCACTTATCGAGATCTCGAACTTAACACTTAAACCTATGATCTTCCTAATAGACTCTAAAATAATTTTAATTTTTCTTAGAACTTTTCAGATTGAACTATTCAATCTGGTGCGCTACCTCAGTGCACAATGAGTACACTTCATATAGTGAGACTCCCTAGGTTCACACCCATTTTTTCTTACAAAACTCTTCCGTAAGTCCATAAGCGATGCTCCTTACACATATTATGGAAATAACGAAGCAACATGTTGAACCATACAAGCTGAGGTTAAATACATATTCGTATAATCCATCTGTCATTTATATATTGAAAGAGTTGAGACATAGATCATCACCGCCAAGTCTCCACATGCTCAACTCTAGAACTTATCTCCAAATTCGTATTCCAATAAATAATATCTGTAATAATTTTGCAATATTATTTCTGACACGGGAAAAAATAATTCCTGATGTATTACTTATGGTCATAAGACTTTCAAAAACATAATCTTAGAGCATCTGAATATAGTACTCACCCTATATGAGTTGATAGATTTCATATCCACATTTACCGGACTCCATGAGCATTGAACTATATCCAGCGACACCTAACGGTCAGACCATGAAAGGTCTCTGACATGTGTGGAATCTAAGTATGGTGGATCACTCACAAAGCCCACCGTGGTGCTCAGGTCTAGGGACCATGAATACTACTCAACTCAAAATAATCATCCATTTACGACTTTATAGGATGTCTATTGGGAATCCTAATTGAGCATGTTCAGTACTCAATCTTCACTGAATACCCACATATCTGTATGAGCTTTCATTAAACTCATGGTTTGCTAAGATTAATTATCTATGTACCGAAGATACTATGACTATAATTCCTTAATGGGTGAAATCTATTCTTACCATTACTACCCTTCCCACACATTCTCTTTCAACATCTGCCACAATGTGAGATAATCTTAAAGTTTCTCTATAGGTTGCATCTTTCATACGAAGACTGCCAAAGAAAATTTTCATCACTGGGCTTCTTGGACTCTATGAGCTCTTCAAAGCTTGTTAGGCTTCACTACAAAACTCATGAAGGCGAAAAGGTTAAGATCCATCATTTAAACTTGTGTTGTATTGTTCATCCATATTACTGCATAATAATACGGCTAGTGAAATTATGTCACTTCACAATCTCTTAGAATTGCTCCAAATAAATATAATACTTATTTTTTCAAAAAAAAAAAATTGCTTCAAATTACTTCTCTACTCAAAAATGATTTTATCTATTTTAAGAAAATGATAAAAATCAGGTTAAAAAGAACATATATTAATTAACATATAATATGTTAGGGGTAGTTGTAAAATAACTCACAATTATATCATAAATTATATTTAGCTCCAATCCTTATGCCAAATTTTTAAAATTATTACACTACATAAAATTTATAAATAAACAAAAAACCTCAATGCCCCTTGAAGAGATAAATATATCAATTGTAAGAAATTCAATCTTATTTTAGTTTTATTTCTAAAAAAATGTTTTCCATTTTCTTTTTTATCATTCAAGCCTCGTGATTATCAAATTGGGTATGTTAGATTCTTTTGTATGTGAGAAATTAGATTTTTTTCAATGGTTCATCTTTGTTGATTTAATAGAACTCTATATTAATAAATTATAAAATAATATTATACTCAGTTAAAATATAAAATTTGTATTTCAACATACCATTCGATAGGATTTGATAATTAACAGGTTCATGAAAAAATAATAATAATGTCGATTCTTACTTAATATTTAACAATTTTTGATAGGTAACATACTAATTGAAATACAAATTTGTAAGTCTTGAAATAAGCATTAATGTAAATTATAATGTAGTATAGAATGAAAAAACTTGAATGACAACATCTTCATGCAATACTTTAAAAAAAAATTAATGTCCTTAAAATGAATAAAGCATAATTTTAAAATATTTATTAAAAAAAACTATGCACTAGCAACATTTCTCATTTCGCATGGAAAACATTTCATGGTTTTATAGTATAATTATTTTATAAGATTTTAAAGAATTTTTTTGCGATAATTGTTGATAAGGTTAAAAGTAATTTTTAGAAGTTAAAAGTCAATTTAGATGTTTGGTAAAACTATATTTTCAAAATCACTTTTGACAAAGAGTTACTTTTGAAATTTTGATTTTGAGAATTAATTTTTTTTATTAAATATATTTTCATGTGTATCAAACAATTCTAAAAATGTGTTATTATTCTAAATTTATCTAATAAGTAACATCATAAAAGTTTAATCTAAATCAAATTCTTTTATTTATTTCTAATGTATAAATATTACACAACATATAAAACATGTATAAATATTAAACATATATAAAAAAAATATATTATATAATATATTTTATTATAATATTTATATGAAATTTAATGTTTATTATTATTATTATTATTATTATTATAAACCATTTCATAAAGTGAAAAAGAAGTTGAATTTTGAATTCAAAAAACTCAAAACACATAAAATGATATTTTAGAAAATAATTATTTTTGAGATAATAGCATTCATAGCATTATGATGCCAAATCCGTTTTTTTTTACTTTATTAGCTTTTGTCTTAAAAAATAAAATACAAATTTTATAAAATGAATACTTTAATAATTCGTGTCACAATATCTCCGGCAGTCAGTCTATTTTCATCAACTAGTCAATAAAATTTTTTTTACCTCAACTGGAGAATCACCTGAGATAAAATTAACTAAAACCTAAGATTTCACTGACTAGCAAGACTTACTTAAACAGTACTTATACAAAGAGTGAGGCACATAACTCGTTAGAAGCTAAGAGTCTTATAGCCTAAAAACGAGAAGAGTCTTCCTTATGAAAGTTATGTGTAGGATTTCAATTTAAGACTCAAATTATAAAATTTTAAATTAATATAAATATGCTTATAAAATTTATATTCTAATTAGTGCAATAAATAATGTGGCATAATGAAAACTTCTGTTTCTTAATAAGTTTGATAATAGGTAATAGGATAAATAATTAACTAATTATGATATTTGTGATAAAGTTAATGCTATATTAGTTACGATACACACTACGTATTTTAATTTTGTAAGTCTAATGCTCCTGTAAGCAAATAGCAAGGTATGTCTATTTTTTAGATGTTTAAATAAATAAATGAACTTACAAAATATAAATTTGTAAGAAAATAATTTGAGTATAACATAAAAAAAAAGAAAATAATTTGAGTAAAAAATTTATAAAAAAAAAAAAAGAGTCGGCTTCTAACAGGCCGAACTTGAGTTTGCAACAAACCCAAAAATGGAGGAAACTGTGGACCCACATTTAATGCCCCAGGCCCATAAACGGCATCTGAACTTTGACCAACAGAAACAAAAATTAGGGTTTTGAATACACCAAGCAGTATATAAATATAAACTCTCACATGTTCAAGCTGCTCTTGAATCTCAAAACTCCACCTCCACTTGTGAAGAAGAAGAAAAAGAAGCATTAATCAAAATGGTAATGTTTTATCTATCTTTGTTATATGATTCCTTTTAATTTATCTGTGATTCAAAAAAACTAAATTAGGAAATTATTTGTTCTAGGTTCTGAATTCTGGGTTCTGGATTTTAAATCTAAGTTGTTATTTTTTCGTATGTGTTTGTAAGAGTCTTTGAAGGGTTTTGTGAACTGTTTTTTATTTTTTAATTTTTGGTTTCTTAGAAAATTTAATCAAAAAGTATTTTTGATTGAATTTAGTTATGGGTTCTGGATTATTTGTTTTAGGGTTCTGGATTTTGTAGCCAAGTTTTATGTTTTGTGCGGTTGTAAGAATCTATGGATGATTTTATTAACTGGGTTTGATTTAGTTTCTTAGAAAATTGTTGATATTTTTGAGAGAAACTAGAGATGGGATTTTGACATATTTGTAATAAAAAAGTTGTTGATAACCGGAAATAAGTCAGGTATCTACCTTTTGTTTATGGTGTTTGATACAGTTACGAGTCTGGGACAATACTGTTGTCTATTGTTACAGATTATATGCTATTAATGCTTGAATCTGCTCTATTTGGATGCTATATGTTTTGAAATACGTTCTAATAGATGATGATTTTAAGTTGTGTTGGAAAATTTTTCTTTTGATAATAAATCTTGGTTGTACAATGTAAAGAAATGTGTGTTAAATTGAGGGGTAGTTTGTGGCATTTGAAATATATGTTGTCAGTAATGTTTTTGAATATGGTTGTAATTGTTGCTTAGCTCTAACAATTAAGTAGGGGAAAGACCCTGAACTAGTGTAGTTAGTTAAAATGATGATGGGTTTGAAATGCTAAAAAGAAAATCCAACTGACTGTTAATATCTGGCTTAATGTTAGGGCATATGCTTTGGTTAATTTGTTGTAGGGTTAGCCAGCCTGCATAAGATGCTGGGTATTGCCATTTCATTCAGTGTTGTACTAAGGTGTCAGAAACTGTTATGAACCCTTGGGTAGAACTCACTCTTAAAAACGGCTTATAAGGGAAGGGTGTCCAAGGGTTAATAAACCACCAGTTAATCTTATACTTAATCGATGTGGGATCCTAACAGAAACATAATGAGTAGCTGCTAAGATCTGTTTTGCTATGTTAGGGTATTGCTCCAGTTAACTTATCTCTGGTGTTGGCACTGTCTACTTAAGATGCCCGATAATGCCATTTGATTCAAGCTATGTTGTCTTTTGATTGACTTTACTAGCATTTCATGACATTTTGTCGTGTGAGTTGATATCTAAGTGCTATGTTTTTTACCTTTGGTCTATTATGTATGTGTTATTTGTGGTATTTCTGATGGTTGTGAATGATTATGAGTTCTCATTCCTGCTTTATGTTCTACAGCCAAAGCAGATTCATGAGATCAAGGACTTCCTTCTTACTGCAAGAAGGAAGGATGCTCATTCTGTTAAAATCAAGAGGAGCAGGGATGTTGTTAAGTTTAAGGTTCGCTGTTCAAAGTACCTTTACACACTCTGTGTGTTCGACGCTGACAAAGCCAACAAGTTGAAGCAATCTCTTCCACCTGGTAATAAGAATATCTTGTCAGCCATATTTTCTAAAGGCATTTGCCATAATGTTTTTTTTAAACTTAAATCATTGTGTCAGCATTATGATTCTTTCTGGTGAGATGGAGTTCATAGGAGCTTTATAGCACTTCATCTGTTTGTTTGAAACATATAATGCTTCATTATCTGGTCTATGTGGATTTGATCCATTCCCATATGACTCGTTCCCTTGAAGCAATAGTAATTGTGTTGCTTATTCCAAATCTTTTCCTCAACTCTTGCCAGTAGTCTTGGGAGCATGAATGTGCAACTATATTTTTGCCTTTGATGTCATGGAAAATAGCTCATAATAACTGGGAGATGCTCAGGCCATCATACGAGTGAAAACAAAATGAGCAACCTCTGTATGCCTAGCCAACTGTGCTTTTGGCATAGCATATTGGAAGATAATATTGTTATGTTGAACTTATTAGGAGAAGATATCCTGCTCTTGATGGTTTCGATTGTAAGTCAAGTTGAATTTATTGTGTTTTTCTGTTTTTGTGTCAGGTTTGAGCGTTCAGGAACTTTGAAGAAATTCTTGAGTTAAAGAAACTTCTAATTGATGGATGATTAGAAGTTGAAGGAATTTTGTTTTGTCCCTTTTTTCTTCTTTTGGAATCTGCAGCTTGAAATTTGAAAGACTGCCGCCATAAGTTTTGTTAAATTTTCCATTAGTTTTCCGGAAGCCACCCTTTTTACATGTTAAATGACTTTATTGATTGGAGTTGTATATCAGTTTTAGTGTTTATTTGACCAAATATATTGTCTGCTATTCATATGATTGATATGTGCTTTCAGTATCACAAAAATTTAGTCCAACAAGCAATGTCCATATAAATACGTTGCCTAACTGTGGCTCTTTCAAATCTTATTATGTCTTTTGTATATTTGTTATGTGTGGTGTTAGATTTACATAATTGGGCAATTGATTATGCAGACTTTGTATGTTAATTGATGTGCCACTAATGGGCAATTGTTGACTTTTGATTTCTTTGTTAATATGATAATTATATAATATTAATCAATTAATCGGTAATTGTTGATTTTTTTATTTTTTATTAATATAATAATTATATAATATTAATTAATAATGTACGAATATTAATTAAGATTTAAATTTTATATTTTAATTATATAAATTTAGCATTATTTTTTATTATTATCTAAATTGAGTAATATAATAATTTTTTTTTAAGTTGATGAGTTTTTTTATTTCAATTGAGTATTAAGTAATTGTTGAATCGTAAAATAATATAAATTTTAAAATTATTTATTTATATTATTTTATATTATTTAATAAATTTTTAACAAATCATTTAAAATGATAACATTTAAAATATAATATTTTTCTATCTAAATTAGAGACAATGTAATAGGGTTAGAGGTGGAGTTCTAATTTGTTGAGTGCGTGTTCATTACATGCATTCACTAATTGTTAACGTGCAAGTAAAAGGTTTTTTTTTTTTTTTATATTCTATATTGTAATGGGTCAATTGTTGAGATTCAATCTTATAATATCTCACGATGTTCTTGTACTAGTTTTATTTGACTGAATCAAATAAAAAATTATCTTTCCTTTTGAAACAAATAAAAAATTTAAATAATAATAAATTGATGTTTGTTATTGTTATTTAAATGGTGATTTTGATCTTGTTTTATAAAATCAAAATTAATGATTTTGATTCGATATATATATATATATATTTATATGAAAATAGGTTAGTAAGAATGTTTATAATTGTAATATTAAAAATAGAAATGGTTAAAACTTAAAAGTTGTTTGATATAACTTTTTATAGAAATTATTTTTAATGTGTATATACACATAATAATAATATTAGATGTGACACATGAATTAGAATACAAATTTTGTATTTTAACTTTGTAAGTTTAATATTATATATATAAAAAAATAATTTAATGAATTATGTAATTCATCATATAATAAACAGTATCGTTACATAATTATTTAATTCATTTATAATTTTTATACAATTCATTATGTGTTATACAATTTATCACGTGTTAAAATATTCACCATAAGTTATATATCTTATTAGATTAATTCTCTTTATATATATAAAATAATTATTATACTTATAATTGTTTTTTAATTTTTTTTATAAATTTTATACATATATATAATATTACACGCACCACCTAAAAAAAAAAAAAAATTCAAACTCAAGTGAACATACATACGAGACTGGAGGTCCTCGTGGTCTTAATTATTTTTTAATAGTAAAAAAATTGTAATCTACCTTTAAAATGAAAAGTCTAGAGTTTAAATTATTAAAAAAACAAATTTCTATTGGGTCCTAATTCAACTAGCCCAAAGAATCCATGTCCACCGTCTTTAAAATAAATTATGTCCATCAAATACCCAAAAGCATACAAGGCCCATTATATACAAAACAACCCCAAAGGATCAATTGGACCAGTTGGACTGTCGATTTAGCCAATCAAGCGATCAGGGGAAAAAAAAGTGAACTAATCGAATAGTTGGAGAGCAATTTTATTTAAAAAATATTTTTTTCCCTATCTAAATTACTCCTATAAAAGGAGAGTTTTTCTTCGTTCTCGACATATAAAATTTATCTTAAATTTACTCTCGCAATAAACTCTATTAAAAGGTTTTAATTTATTTACACAAATTTAACAACCTAAGAACTTTTCTTTTCTTTAAAAAAAAAAAATTAAAAAAACTTTTAAATATTGAAGTATTTTTTATAAATAAAATAATAAAAAATACACTATCAATCAAAAATGAACTTAAAGAACATACTTAAAATATGCAAATTAGCTCATTCATATAATATACCAAAGAAAAACTTAGATATTTGATATCTTTTTTTTAAAATAAAATCTCAATTTTAGTGACAGTTTCACTAGATATCTTATAATTAGATTTTTTTTTTATATTTATAAACTTTTAATTTTTGATTACTTGTTGATTTTTGTTCTCAAATTTTAAAATTTCTCATTTAGTAATTTCTCAATTTAGTGTGATATAGGGATAAATCTATTTCATATTAACAAATAAAAGTGAACCAATAAATAAAAGCGGAAGAAATGAAATTTAATCTTCTTTTATGTCGATGTCAGATCAATCACTTTTATAATCCTTCATTTTGTTTTATTTTTATTGTTTTTTAAATAATAAATTTCAATTTTCAAATAAAATATCAATTTGAGTGATTGATGAATATAAATAAAACTAACAAATAAAAATTCTATTAATATAAAATCATAATAGACAGAAAGATCTTCAGATCTAGCCATATTATTCCATAATTTGAAAGTTGCAACTGATAACTTTACTACTAAAAAAGGATTCATTGTTTTTATTTTTCAAGAACTATAAAATAACTTTGTTAAAAAAAATATATGATTACCAAAACGCCACCTAAATAAATAAACAAATGTGGCACATTTTTGACCAAGATTTGGTTAAATCTTTTGAAAATGATTTGGAATTTTGGAGCTGCTTCGAGTATTATCTTTATCCTCTTTAGATACCTCAACATGCCGTGTTTGGTACTTCAAGCACCTTTTATCCAGATTTTAACTTAAAAAATTTAAAACCTTTGACTTTCGCATTTGAAATTCCCGCCCTCTGCAACCGCCACTATACACCCTCCTTTCCCCTCAGCCAAACACGGCCTTAATCATGCCCTTGTTCACAAAACTGAGGACTGAAATCGACTTTTAATCTCTCCAAGCGAGGGTAATATCGTAAATTCGTCATATCAAGAAATACTAAATATTGCCTTAAATTGAAAACGGATGTAGACAATTCGATCGGTTTTAGGGACAACGACCTCAATGTACACGTGGAGACACGTGACAAGAGACATTGATGGAAAAAATAAAATAAAAGAAAAACTGTCACTTTTTTTAATAATTTGCTTTTTTAGGACTTTTAATTTACATTATTTTTGTTTCTAACCCATTTATTTTCTTTATTTTATTTGTAAAATTACTTCTTTTGAAAAATTATTATTTCTTTTGATGAAATATCACTATTAAAAATAATTTTTATTTTTATCCTACATTAGAATTATTATTGTATTTCTATTTGTTGTTTTTGAGAAGCAAAAAGCATCTTGGAAATTTCCACCTTACTATTTTCTCATATTTCTATATAGCTAAAGAAATGACATGCATAAAAAGATAAATGAAGGAATAAATTGAATATTAATATTTTGTGTGTGAAAATATAAGAAAGTGGAGAGGGAGAATGAAAAATAGAGAATAAAATGTTTACATTTTAATATTTTACTAATATATATAGATAGACAGACAAATATGTAAGAAAAATTATAAAACATAACATAATAATAAATTTTATATTAAAAATAACTTTATAATATTATCTTAATATAGTGAAACTTCGATAAATCAATACTCGATAAATTAATAACTTCAATTAAACAATAATTTTTACCAGCTTCTACTTGGGGCTAATGTGCTAAATTAGTAATTCAATAAATTTATAAAATAGTTCATTATAAAAAATTTAAAAAAAAACCCCTTTAGTTTTCATAGGACTCACTTATTGTATAAATTAATATAAAACTAAATTCATATGATATATTTAAGAGGTTGAAAGAATATGTATTAAATGTTGCTTGTTTCATCGAATATTCATAAAACAAAATATTATAGTACATTTAACAATGTAATATTATATTTATAAAAACTAAATATTTATTTTAAAAAATAGATTCATATATTTTATTTATTTAATGAATATTGTTAGTATGTAAAATAAAATGTTTAATTTACTTCATTCTAATAAGAGGGTATTAGATATAATATCTTAGAAAAGAAGATATACATTTATTAATTAACTGATTAATTAATATATTTTCCTTGATCTCAAGAGTATTAACTTATCTAAGTTTTCCTATAGTTTAGAAAATGTAGGGGTCAATTGATGAAAACCCTCATTTATCTTTCATATTTGCCTAACTGTATTTTTATTATTTTTTTTTTTAACGCAGTGATCATTTAAGTTATCATATTAGCCATTTTTAATATAATTTTATCTCACATTAGTCAATACCATGAAGGCCCATAAGAGATTTCTATCAATAACATTTTTTTACATCAATTGTTATGAATTCATAATCAATGAAACTAAATCGTGTATGATAAGAATTTTAGAAATATTTAAAAAAAAGCTTATATTTTAAATACGCGAAAGATAAATAAAGTAACTTAAACTTAAGATTTGAATGAGTAAATACAAATAACTAACTATTGAACTACTTTAGCGCCTAAGTACTTACTAAATACTTACTTTAGCGGTTAAATCTGTACATTCTTTAATTTAGGTTAGAAGTTTAAATCTTGACGAGTATTAAAATTGTCTTATTTTCAAGCAATTCATTTGACAGTTTATTCAAGTGATAGTTATTAATAATTATTTAATTAGTAAGTAATAATTATTGTGGTAGTTACTCAGTTGGCAATTATTGATAATTACTCAATTGTAAAGTAGTAATTATTGATAGTTATTATCATTAGTTGATTTTTAAATTATAATTTTAAATTTTAAAATTTACAATGTAATACTTTTATTTAAAAAAAAACATTGAACTGCTTTAACTTATATTAAAATTTAAAATACAATCAAATTGAAATCGTTAAGGGTGGAACTACTTTTTTTTTTTGTACATTGAATGTATTAAAACAAATATATATCTTTCATATTAAAACTTACAAATTATTCTCTATACAGTATTTTGGATCCACATAGATATGTTTTAACTTTTTTTTTATTACATGGATTTGGACTTGGACCAATGAATTATCTCTCAAATCAACAATCATAAATAAATAATTGATTGATTTATCTTCTTTTTTTTTAAAAAAAAAGCCAGTGATTTTAATCAAATGACAATAACAAAAATATAATATTTTTTAAAAAAAGGAAAAGCTACAAAGATTTTATGCATTTTAATTTAAAGGAGAAAGAAAAGAGAAATAAATAGCAATTGCAAATAAAAAATAAGAAATAGAGACAATTTTTTTACACAATGAAGGAATGCGCAATCTTGTTAAAGTAGAGGAATAAATATACTATTAGCTCTCTAGCATTTGATTGTTAATATGCGTGCAAAAGAAAGATAATTTATCTAATAAATTTATCAGTTAAATTTTTATGCCATGAATTTAAATTATAAACTCTTATAAAAAAATATAAAATTATAAAAATATATCATATTGGACAAATTTAGACGAGATTAAGAGAGGTTATTAAATAAAGAATAATATTATATTTTTTAAATAATATCGTAAATTTTTATTCTAAATTAACGTATTAAATAATTATTAAAAGAGTAAAATAATATATTTTTTAAGTACTCATTATATTATTTTACTGTTTAATAATTATTTAACACACATCTTTTAAAATAAAAAACTTTTAAAAATTTATTTAAAAATGAGCATGAGTTGGCTGAGCCCCCCAAGGTCTCACATTCTCACCTGGGTTCGACCCCCCCTCCTCCCAAGTGGTGCAGAAATGATGATAAATATTGTAATCCTTCCTTCAAAAAAAAAATTTATTTAAAAATTATAACATTATTTTTAAACAAAACCATGAAATATGTTAAACATGTAATTGTTATAGGAAATTGTGTTGAACTTTTAGCTTATAGCCACTTCAAGTCTCAATAAAATTCCATTCGAATCACTATTGTCAAACAACGGTTTAGTCTCTTAAGTTTATTTAAGTTTCTTTGTTAAATCTTTTATCTTTTTTTTTTAAATGCTATATTTAATTTTTGTTGTTAAAAAAATAACATATGAAGTCTATTTTTGATGCATTAAGGTAAATTGATATGTCTAATAATGATAAATAATCTCATATTTGAAAATTATGTTATTGCTTTACAAAAATTTATTTTAGATATTATTTTTTTCAATTGTAAAGATTAATTGAGGTATTTACTATTAATATTATTATATAAAAAATTATGATTTACATGGTGATAATATTATTTTATCTAAAAAAAAGTTAGAAAATAATAAAAATTAGTGAGAGAGATAAAAAAAATTTAGTAAAAATAAATGTTTTGGGATAATTCTAAAAATAGTGGATGAAATTATCTTTTAAATCAAATTTTGAGATCTAAAAATTTTTTTTCATAAGAAAATGAGAATATTATTTAAGTAATTTAACTAAATTTCAGAGATTAAATTAAGAATTTTCTTTATTAAATAATGTTAGGTTTTGAAAATGGTTGGGTGAAAATAAAAAATTAAAAAAAGGAAATGTCAGAAATCTTACGAAAGTGATTTGGTGGTGCTTCTAGTAAATGCACAATTTCTAGTATATACCTAGATTGATGCCTTAGTGCCGTGTTTGGCACTTTAACAAAATTTTCCACTGTTTTGACTCAAATGTTTGCTTCCCACATTTGAATTCATGCCCTCTACAACCAATATCACACTTAATCCTTTGCTGTCATCCAAACACAGGCCTCCATTCTCTATTTGTTCACAGACTAAGGGGTAAGATCGACTTCCTAGTCTTGGCATGCAGGGGAAATAGCGTCATATCAGCAAATAGTAAATATTAAACTAAATAGAAACGGATGTAGATAATCGACAAAAAAGTAGATTATTAGATAACAACCTCAATACACGAGGGGACACGTGACAAAGGACACTATTTTATTTGACTGAAAATAAATTAAATAAGAAAAAGAAAAACTGTCACATTGTTTTCTAAATTGCTGTATTTGCACTTATAATTTGCAGTATTTTTGTTTTTACCCCCCCCACCTTTGTTTTTTTAAATTTAGCCCACCTCAAAATTCCTATCATCTTTTCATCCTTTTCCGTTTTTAGAAGAATTATCTCGGAAATTACGTGTGATAATTTTTTTTTCTATATTTCTATTTTTCTCATAGTTAAAGACATGATAAGCTTGAAAGGATAATGGAAAATCATTTTAATAAAAATGAAAAAAAATTGGACCAAATTTTTTTTTATAAATGCCAAAAAAAACAAAAATAATACAAGAAAAGATTTGAGAAAAAGACAAACTTTAATAGCATTCAAAAAATTGGGGATAACAAATGATTCACGGATAATGGACCCTATTAAGGACTGAGTACGGTTATAGATGGGTTGGTATACAAATTTCAAAGTCGCAATGAGCTTAAGATATTCTGAGTACCTATAATTTTTTTTTAAAACTTAAATTATTTTTTTAAAGTAAGATAATAAGAAACTATATCATTATTTTGGAGAATAAAATTACATAACGATATTATATAATTAATTTTTTAAAAATTTTTGAATGATATTATATATTATAAATTTGTATTTTAAATAATAATATGTCAAGCAATAATTGAGTATAGTACATATTTTTAAATTTTATATTATTTTATTATTTAATATATTATTATTTAAGATATAACTTAAAATGTATAGTATTATTTTAAATTTTTAGATAAAAGAGTGTTAGATTTTTAAAATGTTGATTGAACTTATTAATGTGATGTTGTTAAACTATCAAAATAGAGCCTCTTATACAAAATTACACAAGCCATCCAATTAACTAGGTGATATGAAAAGTCGTATGAAATTTGGTTCTCAATAAATTTATCTTATATTTTGGTTATAAGTAATAAAAGATATTATTCAAACATTGAGTTTCGAATGTTTATAAGATTTTTAATCTCCTAAAACGTTGTAAAAAGGCATAATATCTAAAAGATAACTGTTTATTTTCAATATTTGAGTGTATTTAACAGTACTATCAAATTATTTAGTAAATTATTGTTATCAATATTATAAAAATTAGTGATTAAAAATTATAGTTGAGCATAATTTTTGAGTCGAGATCAATAAAGATACGACATATAGACGAGAAAGTGTCAGACGATTGAGGGAAGTACGAAAATAGAAAATTTAAAGTATGGAGGGGTTTTGGCTGCGACCTAAACCAGGTTAGTACTTGAGGGTTGCGTCCTGACAAAAGCTAGGTTGCAGTGCCAAGTCAATTTGTGATAGGGGCGCAAGCCCATAAAGTGAGGCTGCGACACCAATGGCCAATTTGTGGTGAGGTTGCGACCTAAGTGATCGGCTTTGGCCCGTATGCATTTTATGTTGTTTAGGATTCTTTTACATGTGAACTTCTAATCCAAGTTAGTTTAGGGTTCCTTGAAGCTGCAAACACCTATATATATATATATATATGTGTGTGTGTGTATGTGTGTTAAGAGTTAATTTATATAAGGTACGTGTATGTGGTATTTGTGTTCATCATTAAAATATACATATCTCATAATATGCATATCTTATATTATGAATCATCAAAATATACATATCTCATATATGTATATTCATAACGGAAGTATATAAATTTACAATAAATATAAAATATTTAAATTAAATAATTTAATTATAAGAATTGAGAATTTAACTATTGAAGTCTTTGGATTAATTTTTACTTAAAGTCTACTTGAAATGAAAACGTTGTCAACTCTAACAATTAATAATGGTGGGATTGATTGTTTAAAAAACAACAAATAATCTAGTAATTAGTTTAACACTTAAACTAATTAAATTAACTCTTAATCTATTAAGTTTAATTTATTTTTTTATTATTCAACACTTGAACAATTAAAAATAAATTTCTTTATTAATACAATAAATTGCCTAAATAGAGAATAAAAATTTTGAGACCAACACTTTGAAAAGCTCAAAACGAAGAATACAATTTCATTTTCTTCTCAAAATTTGGCCGGTCATTCAATTGAAAAAACAAAACTTATTTATGTTTATTTCATTTTGGCTTATATATTTAATAAGTTAACTAAACTCAAATGTTAACACTCAATATTAGTTTAGTTTAATTTTAGTTAATCAAAGTTAGCCATTAACCTTAGTTAATTTAGATATTTAATTAACTTAATCTTAATTAACTATTAACTTAGGTTAAGTTAAATAATATTTAATTATTAAATAAAGATATTTAATTTAATAATAAAATATTAAATATCTAAATTTAATTTAACCTTTAAGTTAATAATTAACCAAAGTTAAGTTAAATAAAATATCTTAATTATTTAATAATTAAATAATTAATTTAATAAAATTACTTTTATACCCTTATTAAGTTATCAAATTAACCTTAAATAGGTCCCACTTTAACTATATATTTTAGTTAACTTAACAATAGTAAATTTGTTGGATTTTACTATATTGAACTATTTAATATGATACGCTACTCAAGTGCACAACGAATATATTTTATATTGGGACTTCCTAAGTCCACGCCCGATTCGTTAAATGAAATTATTCCATAAGTCTGTGATTGATGCCTCAAGCACACGTCACAGATATTATAAATCAGCGTGTTAGATCATATATGTTGAGGTCATTATATATTCGTATAATCTTTCCGTTATTATACTTTGGATAGGCGAGGATATAGATCATTACCGTTAAATCCCCACAAACTCGTCCGTGAACTTATCTTCAAATTCGTATCTTAATGAACAATATACTTAAACACTTTTACTATATTGTTCAGCCCTGTGAGAAACTCGTTTTCCGGGTTAATTACTTATGGGTATAAGACTTCATAAGATATAATCTCGGAGCATCGGATATACAATCCACCTATGTAAGTTGGTGGATCCCGTATTTACACACACCAAACTTTATGGGTATCAAACCATACCCAGCGACATATAGCGGTCAGACCATGAAAGGTCTCTGACATACGTGGAACCAAAGTATAGTGGATCACTCATAAGCCCACTGTGGCGCTCAAATTAAAGAACCACGAATACTACTAAGTTCGAGAAGACCTTTCTTTGACGGATTCATAGGATATCTATTGGGGTCCTTATGAGTTTGTTTAGTATTCAGTCATAACTGAATACTTGCATATCTATACGAACTTCCACTAAGCTCATGGTCAGTTAAAAATAATCATCTATAATATACAAATATAAATATATATTGATCTATATAATAATGATTCACCGATAGACTCGCATTGATGAACATAAATCAGGAATACTAGATTTGAGAACATATTTACATAATGATATTTCTAACTTCTATTGCAACTCTTTACAACTATATCATTACAAGTAAACTCTCAGGTCTTTATCCCTTATAGACAATGTTTTAATTCTTTAAATTTCGCTGACTCTTATAACTTGTTAACTCTTAGCAGTGCTAACTCTAAGCCTTGGTCTAAACTCCTTTAAACTAGATATGAACTTTTTCAGATCATACAATGTCTATGGTATTACAAGCTTTAATACCGTTTAATTAAGGTTATTAACAATTTAATAAAATATACATTATATAAATATTATAAAATAAATATTCATACAAATAAAAATGGCACGTAAGTACAGACTCTAACAATATAAACTCTAATTTTGTATTTAGGGTTGTGTATGCATGTACAATAGTGTAAAACAGAGAACTTTGAAAGCAAGAGAGAGCTTTAAGCATGAAAGTACAATATAAATCGTTTGGAAACTCATTATATTGTGTCTTCCTTGTATATCTCTTAGAGATTCTTGATAATCACTAAATAATAAAAAAAGTTAAGATCTACAATCCACTATAGACATAAAAAATTTGTTGAATTATATAAATTCTTGTGTTTTATATGTTTAATTATTTTCTCTATTTACTTTATATAATCTTGGCGATTCTTATATATTTGAGAGTAAAATTTTCCGTGTTCTTTAACAAATATTTTAAATGAGACTTAACTTTTTTTTTATAAAAAAAAAGGTCATTATTGTTGTTGAAGGTTAGTATTAAAGTTGTTAAAACATTTATTATGTTTGATCACATTACCAATAGTTATACATTTTGGTCTTATAAATCTATAAATAAAGAGGTATATTTTTTGCTTTGATTTTTCAACTACTTATAATTGATTAAAAAAAATATTCTATCAATAAATGATATAAGGTGCTTCTTTGTTTAATTAATGATTACAAAAATTTTATATTTTTCTAAATAACTGAGTGACATTGCATTTAAATAAATAATTATAAGTGTTTACAACTGTGGCTTAAGGTTTTTTCTTTTTGGGCAAAGCCGGTGCTAAAAAAATAGAAATTCATAAATTTTAGATTTTAAAATTATAATTTAAACATTTTATAATTATTTTTCATTTAAAACAAGAAATAGATTTCTAACCACCATGACATAAAAAAAATCCTAACCACCATTCCACCAATGTGAGGTCTTTTGCACTCAAAGCAATATTTATTATTATCATTTCAACATAAAAAAAAACTCAAGACATTATTATCATCAAGGGGCTGAATGAAAATTTTTATATTTTCAAACTCAAGTTTACTCCTACTGTACTAACTTGAGTTTGAGTAGGAATATTAATATTATTAGTATAGTATTAATATCTCTAAATACCACTTACTTTCTGATATTATAAGCATTGTTGTATTTGAATTATGTTTCTTATCTAAGTAATAGTCTTTTTTTAATTGTATAATAAATTTATATATATATATATATATTGTTTATATATAAAAGATCACATTTCATTACATATTTTTCGTTCATTACACAATATCTCTGAATTCTTTCAAAAGTCAATTAATAAAACTCTCATTTATCTTTTGATATTTACATAATCGACATTCTTTTTTATTAAAAAAAATATTCATACACAGTGATTAAGAAGAAGATACACACTCTTTAATTCTAAATATAAAGTCATTATATTAATTTTATTTTACATATACCATGGTGTTATCAGATCTAGAAATATTTTTATTTAGAAATTTTGAATCAAGAAATAATTTATTAGAGATTTAGTGATTCATCAATTTTATTTGGAGAAGAATTGTGAAGAGTATCAAATAGGAGAGTTACAAGAAATTTAAAATGTGTGAGACATGTATGAGAAACTCTAGGATGTGTGAGATACAAAGAGAGAAGTGAAACGAAATTTAAAGACGCGAAAGGAAGTGAAAAAAACTCGAAGCTCATTAGCAACGCCCACGGTTGGACGTCGTGGCTCCTGGAACAGTATGTTAGTGCCACATCGCTGCGACGCCAGAGTAAGAGAAGTTTGTTTCCAGTTGAATTTTTGAGTTTTAAGAAGTTTTAAACTTTCAAAACACATGGACTCTTATCCAATTAGGATTAGGGTTAGACATGAAATAACTTCTATATAAACTATTGTAAACTATTTAGTTTGAGAATCAAGTATTAAGAGAGACTTTAAGAGAGAGAACAACTATGTAGACACTAAGTGGTTGTGTGTACTAGAGTGCAACCGTTGTTTGAGTGTTTATTATTCGTGGGAGAGTAAGGGTACACTAAACATTAGATCCTTTTGAATGTTCTTTATTGTGTTTTCTAATAAAATTCTCTAGAGAGTTAATAAGAGAGGTTAGAATCCTTAGATTCATTGTAGACGTAGGCAATTGATTAAACCACGTAAGTGATTGTATTGTACTCTTGATTATCTGCTTTATATTCTTACCATTTTTACTTGGTATCTAGATTATTCCGCTGCACAAAAAAGTTAGAATTCTTCACTTTAACCTAATCTCATAGAGAAAATGACGATTTCTCCAACATAAAAAATCACATCTCATTATATATTTTTCTCGTAATGAAATATACAATATCTCCAAATTCTTTCAAAAATCAATCAATGAAAACTCTCATTTATCTTTTGATATTTGTATAATCGAGAACACGCTCTTTTAACTCTAAATATAAAGTTGTCATATTAACTTTATCTCACATTCATCAATACCATGAGATTATTATCAATTACTTTTATTACGGATATCAAGTTATACTCTTTAGTTTAACACCTCTATGGCATTAATTAAGCCACAGTCTTGATACACTTTTTTTTTTATGCGCAACGGAAAATCATAACTCACACCATAAATAAGAACACATAAGATCAACACACCAATAAAGATAAAGAAAATAAACCAATCAACAAGACATAAGATATACGTAGTTCGGCTTAAAATTGCCTACATCCACGGAGGATTTATGATCCAGCTTCTTATTATTAAAATAGATCACTAAGTATCTTCTTACATCATCAATGATCTCACAAGACCCCTTAGTATTTCCCATAGAGACCTCTAAGCATCTACCCTTAATCATTGTGACTCCCTAAGACCTCTTAATATTTTCTCATAAGAGATTTTTACAAAGAACACAAGAATAGCTTGAGCATCTAAGCCAAAAGGATTTATGGTGTTTCTCTTTTACTCACTCAAGAATCAAAAGAAAACACTTCCCAAATGTTACACTTTAGTGCACTACGCACTTAGTGCCTACCTAGCTCCTCTATTCTCTCTTGTGGTTACATCTTGAAACTTTATATGCTTAATTTTTTCTTATGTTTAGAAGAGTTTATATAGTGAATATTTCGTACCTACTAATAATATTCCTTATTGGAGTAAGAGTTCATTTGTTTTGGAAGTCTAAAACTTTTTAAAACTCAAAATTCGGATAAAAACGGACTCCCTGTCGCATTTGGCGCCGCGGCGCTCAGCCCTGATGGCCCCCCTGTGTGTTTTCTTTGCTTTCTTCGCGTCTTCGAGTCCCGTTTCGCTTCCCTCTTTGTGTCCTACACGTCTTAAGCTTCTCTATATGCGTCCCACACATTCTAAACTTCTTGTGACTCTCCACTTTAGTATTTATTTCAACTCTTATCTATACAAAATTATTAAATCACTAATTTTTAATAATTTTGTTGCATCATTTGTTATGAATTCATAATAAATGAAACTAAATTTTGTGATATAATTTTTAGATTGCTTTTTTCTTAAAAAAAAAATTATATTTCAAATAAGCGAAAGAGAAAATGGAGTGACTTATACTTATGATTTTAACGAGTAAATACGAGGAATTAATACTTAAGAAAAGAGGTTTGGGTTTGTGGGGGGTCGATAATCTGTTTGAGATTTTAATTACCCTTTCTCTAAATTAATTTGCAAGAGTATTTTTTTAAAAAAAGTTGGTGCTAAAAAAATCATAAATTTGAGATTTTAAAAATACAATTTAAACATTTTATAATTATTTTTCATTTAAAACAAGAAATAGATTTCTAACCACCATGACATCCAAAAAAACAAAATCTAACCACCATTCCACCAATGTGAAGTCGTTTGCATTCAAGCAATATTTATTAGTATCATTTCGAAAAAAAGAAGAATCTTAAGACATTTATTATCATCAAGGGCTGAATGCATATTTTTATTATCATTAAGTCGATACAAAATGACAAGGGGAAATGTCCAAAATAACCCCGTATTTTATTAGAAATTTATTTTAACGCTCTTTTATTTTTTTGATGTTTATTATCCAAATTTAAAATTTTCAGACGTTATTACCCTTACCATTTTTCTGCACATTCTCAACATTTCTCAAAAAAAAATTCAAAGAATCAACCTAAAAATAAGTACATTGATATTGTTTTTGGTGACATTGAAAAGATTGAAAATTAAAATATTGATTTGATCGGTAAAAAATCAAAAAAGGCCCAAAATTAGTAAGTTTCTCTATTTTTTTGATTTATTATTTTTGTTAGAAATAAAATGAGTAAATTTTGAGTAAAATAGATTAAAAATATATATATGCGACTTAAATTGATAGAAAAATTGAAAAAAAAAAGTGAAAACTCCAACAAAAATAGTTGAAAAAAATGGCAGAGAATAGTGGCTCCACCGGGCATGAACGTCTCACACAAGACACACGCGTGTCTAGGACTTGCGACTCACGGAATGTGCGGCACATGCGCAAGTCGCAAGCCTAAGCATATATATACATGCTACTCGCACATGTGCATGAGTCGCAAGTTATATATATGTGACTTATGGCACACGCAGCACATGCCAAGAGTCGTAGTATAATATAATTTTTTTAAATTTAATTATTAATTAAATAATAATTATTAATATTTTATAAAATTCAAAAAGAAATAATTAAAATTCCAAAAATATTAATTTAAAATCCCAGTAATAATAATTAATATTATTTCTAAATTCAATAAAAACTATCAAATAAATATTTAATTTGTGGAAAAATAATTAGTAATATTAAAAATTTTATAATAATTATTTAAATTCCATAAATAATAATTATTATTTATAATGCACCAAATATAATAATTATTAACAATTCCAAAACAATAATTATCATTATTATTTGAAAATAGAAAAAAAGATTATTTAAATTATTTAAATTTTGGAAAAAATGATAATCATTATTTAACAATTCGAGAAAAATAATAATAACTATTTAAATTCCCAAAATAATTATTTTAAATTCTAAAAATAATAATAAATATTATTTGAAAAGGCAACAAATAATAATTAATATTTAAAATCCTAAATACTCTATTTTTATAAATTTAAATTTATGATATAATTATAGTGATAGTTAAAATATTAATATTATTTAAATTCCATAAAAATAATTTAAATTAACAGTTAAAAAAATTATAATAATTATTTATAATTCTAAAAAAATTATTATTATTTTTGTTAAATAATAATAATTTAAAATTCTGGAAAATAAATTATTTAAAAATTCGAAATTAATAATAATTATTTCAAAATAAGAAATAATCATTTAAATTCCAAAAACAGTAATAATTATTTAAATAATTATTTAAATTTTTGAAAAATAATTATTGGCACTTAAAATTAATAAATATTTAAATCCCCAAAAAATATTTAATTATTTGTTATAATATGTTTATTTGCATTAAATTAAATTTTTATTAATTTTGCATGAAGAAATATGTCTCCAAAGAATACAAAATTGCGAAGGAGGAATTATTATTTATAACTCTGTTAACAGCTGTGAATTTAAGGGCGATTACTACTATAAAAACTAAGTTGAATGAAAATTAGTTGATCATGTTGAAGAAAACTTGTATAGGAAACTTTTTGGATTTTAACCTACTGTTTTTTCGGATATGTTGGTGCATCAAGTTTTGTTACGATAAGTACATACTTTTAAGTTGCACAAGAAATTTTGGTTTCTAATCGATTGTAGACGAATTCGGTTCTCCCGCAGGGAGTTTGTATTAATACAGGATTAGGATAGGAGATTACCCACCTACTCGAGATTTGGAGAGAAAATTACAGCACTGACTGTGGGAGCAATATTGGCCAGATAAAAGACGTTTGACGTACTGGGAATTTAGTCAATGGTACAGTATGATGAACTTTGAGAACATCAACAATGAGGATGCAGTTAAGCTTAGTTTGGTGTATTTGATTCATATTAATACTTTGTGCTACGCATTGTGGATGATTTGAATAAGTTCAATAATTATCTATGAGGAACATAGTGTGGTCCACCCTCTATCATTCACTTAGCACAGTGGGTTTTGAAAGTTAAAATAAATAAGAGCTAACCCAGCAAATAACAAAGAGAAATACACTGTGTTAGGTATTTTATTAGCTTTCTTGGTATGTAAGTTTGGTTTTATTAGTGATTCTGAATGTAGTTATATAGTATTATCAAGTTTCATTTCTTGTTTTTAATTAATTATTAAGTGTAGATATACGAGCTTATATCAATTTGTCGGGAAGCATTTGTATTTCAGTTGCTGACCGCTTCCTTCATATGTTAAACCGAGTGAACTGTTATGTGATTGGACTTATAATTATATTTTCAAACCTTATCGTGCACCCAACTTGTCAGACCGGATGTTATTACTTTTGCTACCTCTTTCTTTTGACGAAACTAATTTTGCATTAACTCTCGAATCCACTCAACCAAGCAGTCATAGGAAGTTTACGTGCATATTTTGCAACTGTATCTATAGTCTTTTCAATGTTGGTAGTCATGATGTCATATCTTCTGAAAGCTCTTATTGATTTCATTAATTATGGGAATCCGACGTCCTCCTTAAGTACTTTGCAACCTCAGGTTTCATCTCCCGCATCTTATTCATTTGCTCTCGAAAGTCCATAATGCGATATACCTTTGCAGCAATAAAATAAAAAAAAAACCATAAATTCCCATTTCTTACTCTTATCTGATGGTATATTGTATCTATTGACCAAGTTTTCTTTCAAGTGGTAAATACAAATTCCATGATAGGCATTGAAAAACACCTCTCAAATGGCCTTTTTAATACTTATGTGTTGATCGGATACGAAAACAAGATCATCAACATCACCAATAATACCACAAAGTTTGGCCATAAACCATGTTCAAGAAGAATTATTCTTTGAATCAACAATCCTCCATGTAGGGAAAATATTTGATTGTTTCTATTTTTACATACAATTACAAACATTGTTCCTAGATATAGACCTTTAAAAAATGTTCCATCGATTGTAATCAATGGCCTGATGGATGATTGAAATCCCTTGATGCATGGACCAAATGCTAAAAAACAATTATTTTAAGTAATTGTAGTCATCACTACTAAATGAATAACTGTACCTGGGTTTTGTTATTCCAACACATAACAATATACTAGAGTAATCTGAACAAAGCCTTTAGAGAGCCAGCTATCAACATGTATGTATGCCTCTTAGATCATTGAGCAGTGAGATACATTATCTGAACTCCAAACTCTTCCTATAAGTCAGCTTAGATCTCTTTGGGTTTGTAAACTCTATTGATTGATGCAAACTTATTTTTGATATAATTATCAATAATTCAACTCTTCGCTTATCAGTGACCATTACACAACCGATCTAGTTATGTGAACCTCATCAATGCACAATGAAATGTTGCCTCACCTCTATTGACACTGCATGTACTCGCTATTTACATATCTCATTATCATATTTTGTCTCAAATTAATTTTTAGTAGACCTTGACACTTTGAAACTCTAATTACCCTTTAGTGCCAACATGCTAATAGCCTTATAAAATTCATATTTGCTGTCATATAACTTTCCAACAAACATAACCTCAATTCTAGAACTAGATACCTTATTTGATACCACCAAATCCAATGGTGGTATTGGAGGAAGAAACTGAAAAGGGTTTTTTGCTTCAACTTCATTTCCTTTTCTAATTGAAGCATATGCCTATGCATCCTCATTAAGGGAGGTATTAGAAACAAAACAATACTCGCCATCCCGAACATCATCTAGTCCTTCATCTTATTCCACACCATTGGTAGTTCCAAAACCATCGACATCATTCTTTGTTTCACTATTGAAGTGAGTATATGTTGGGTCTTCATTAAATATAGGTGGGGAATAATCATGATAATTACTGATGGAATTTGTGGGATGTACAAAAGTTGGCATTGTTGGAGCTGTGCAATCGGTTACTGACATTGTTAAAGTTGTGCAAGGTGGTTGATTCTAAATGGGCATCTGTGAATTTTCTTCACATACTTTGGGTTTCAATGTTATACATATATGACATAACGATCTTCTATTGATCTCTATAAAGAACAGAATATCGTTGTCATCTCTAATCTTAATTGGTCTTATCTTATTCTTCTATGTATCTGTAAAAAATACTTATAGTGCAAAACACACTTTATTTAACAGCTCTTCATAATTGACATTTTTTGGAACCACAATACATAAGTTATCAAATCCAGTATATCTATCTCCCCTATTACTAGAGCTCTCCTATTTTTCTCTAAAGAGTACATAGATTAACTCATACTTCATATCACCTATAACAAAAGAAATATTATTAAAATAATATTTAATTAATTAAAAAATTAAATTATAGAAATTCACGAGATGCGTGCAAGGCTGGAAATAATATTACTGCCTTGCGAGCGAGTAAGAGTCGCGCGCAAGGCCATACGCACGGCTAGTTTGCACCAAGGCCTTGTGGCACAAGGCCATTTGCAAGGCCTCCCCTGCGCCTCGAATGCGCGGGGCGAGAATTTTTTATTTTCTCATCGTTCTTTTGCCATATTCAATGTTTTTTTTTTGCCCTTTTTTTTTAACTTTTTACGGCCATTTTCAACCAAATCTACTTATTCTCAACTCATACTATCCAAAATTACTATCTTTTTATTACAAAAATGCCAACAAAAAAAAAAGAAATAAGTTAAAAAAATGTACTTTTATCTAAATTTTACTTATCAAATACAATTTTTTAACTTCAAATCTTTTAAAATCACAATACAACATTTGATTTATCGCTTGTGAAGATAAGATTTGAGTAATTTTGAAAAACAAAAGGTGGTTTGAGAGGGTTGAAAGAGTTTGAGGGTAATGTAGTGTAAAAAATATTTTGTGGTTAATAAAGTTTAAGTTTTAAGTTATTGGTTATAAAAATATATATATATATTTCAAAAATAAGTTGTTTTTAGACATTTTCCAAATGACAAAGATCGGATGAAATTTACGAAATAAGAAAGAGTACAAGGGGTCTGAATCTAAACTTCACTTTCTTATTCTATCATCATAGAGTCTGACTATCAAGTACGAGAGGAAACTTTCATAATAAGGACAAGAACAAGGGGGTGGCCGAAAAATTTATTTTCTTATTTACTATTATCACCAACTCGTTGTGAAACGACAGAAAATAAGAAACCTAAAAAATAATGGACCCAATAAAAAATTTACTTTTTTATTTATCATCAGCAACTCGGTACAAATTAACAAAGGACAAGAGGAATATTTTCTAAAAAGAAGAAGTTAAAGGCTTCAAATGAAAAATTGACAAAGTGTTTTAGTAACTCACCGGATCATTTTTTAAACCGGAGAAATAATTTAATGAATTATGTAATTTATTATATAATAAATAATATTATTTATTTAATTTATAATTTATTATGTGTTATAAAATATTATTATAGGTGTAAGTGTTTATATATAATAAATTACGTAATTTATTAAATTATTTTTATATATAAAAAAATTTAACAATCTAATAATTTTTCTTTTATTTTTTAAATCAAAACATCTCAAAACTTTTTAAATATTAGTTTGAGTGTAAGAATATTTTCTCATAGATGAAACAACTAGAAGCAAATTATCAATCCAGAAGAAACTTAAAGAACATACTTAAAAGCTGATTTGAATGTTGCAACTAATAACTTAACTACCAAACAAGAATTCATTGTTTTCATTTTTTAAGAAATAAAAAATAACATTACTTAAAAAATAAATTTATTCATAAATGACCTTTTTTTTTAAAGTCATTTTTCTGTTTAATCTTTATTAGTTAAGAAATAGATAATTGAACTATTTTATCTTTGAATTATATTTTTTTATTTTCTTTCTTTATTAAATATTTAAATTTTTTTTATAGATAATTGAACTATTTTATCTTTGAGTTATATTTTTTTTATTTTCTTTCTTTATTAAAGTGCCTTTTTTCGTCACATTTTTTTTGTTCTACTCAAACTCGTCCAACGGTCATAAATTAGTTGAAACCTCCATTTTCAACCTTTTTTTTTCTTTAGATTTTCTCTATTTTCACTTACTCTTAATGTATTCACAACACAATCTACCAATTTTTTAACTATTTTACTAACAATTTAATCATTTTCATACTTTTTTTTGTTACAAACTACAAATTACATCAAAAGCTTTAAAACTCAACAATCATTAGTCATTTTTTGGATTTAAAGTCAATTAATAGTGTTCTTGTATATCAATCTACACAATATAACCTTCAAAATCCCTGCTTTATATAATGTTGATTTTTTATATTTTTGAAAGAAAGAGTTGGGTTCAAAATTTAAGGTAGAAGAAAAAAATATGTTTTAAGGACATAATTATTAAATTATTAATTTCTTAATAAATTAAAATTAACCCATTTATTTATGATTTTAAAAAAAAACTTAATATAGAGGTCATTTCTGAAAATTTCCCCTATTAAATGAATTACCGAAACGCCACCTAAATAAGTAAACAAATGTGGCACATTTTTGACAAAGATTTGGTGAAATCATTCGAAAATGATTTTGGATTTTGGTGCTGCTTCGAGATGCCTCAAAATGCCGTGTTTGATGCTTCAAGCTCTTTTATCTGATTTTAACCTAAAAATTAAAATCTTTTCACTTCGCATTTGAAATTCCTGCCCTCTGCAACCACCGCCATACACTCTCCTTTCCTCTCAGCCAAACACAGCCTTAATCATGCCCTGTTTCACAAAACTCAGGGCCGAAATCGACTTTTCCATTCTCCAAGCGACAGTAGTATCGTCATTTCAAACAATGCTAAAATGTTGGCTTAAAGTGAAAACAGATGTAATAATTAGATGTGTTTCAGGGGCAACGACCTCAATGTACACGTGGAGTTACGTGATAAGAGACAAATATTTTTATTTAATTGAAATAAACAATAATTAAATAAAGAAAAAAAATATAAAAAAAACTGTCACATTTTTTTTAATAAATAACTGTATTAGATAGTCTCTAATTACTTCTTTTGAAAATTTATTATTTCTAGCATTCAGATATTTGTTCCCGCAGCAAGCACTTCTTTAACCTTGGTTAAGGGATTTGAACCATGTCAAAAGATTAGAGCATTGTAAATATTTGTCTTGAGAATTTATAAGAGTCCTTTTACAATAGAGGTAAGATGTTCGGACATGTATAAATATGTAATTAACATAGGGCTCCCATAGATGTTTGATAAAATATCAGTGTGTAAAAAAAATTATTATTATCTTTCTATTTGTTGTTTTTGAGAAGCAAAAAGCAATTTGGAAAATTCCATGGGACAATTTTCTCATATTTGTATTTTTCCCCGTAGTTAAAGAAATTTTAGCTAAGGGGACTGAACATTTATTAATATACAACATCATGTGATTATTAAAAAAATAAGAATAATATGATGTAATTAAAAAGATATGTAGGCCTCACAAAATACACACGAATCTTAATATTCGAAGAGCTAGAATAAAATATGTTAGTTTCTAAAAGTATATTTTAAATAAATTATTAAAAAATTAGTGATTCAATCATTTTGGTTGGATAAGAATTGAGATGAATACTAAAATGAAGAGTCATAAGAAGTTTAGAACGTGTGGAACACGTATGTAGAAGTCTAAGATGTGTAAGACACGAAGGGGAAAGTGAAACAGAACTCAAAACGTGAAAGAAGCGAGAAAATGCGGGATAGGTGCTGCCAGGGCTGAGCGCCGCGGCACCCAAGACAGCAACCCAGCGCTGCGGTGCCAGACACGTCAAAAGTCCGTTTTGGTTCGGGATTTAAGTTTTGGGAAGTTTTAGACTTTCAAAACAAGTGGACTCTTACTCCAACAATAAATAGGGTTAGTAGGCACGAAATATACCATATATAAATACTTGTAAACCCTTTAGTTGAGATTAAGCATTAAGAGAGACTCTAAGAGAGGGGAAAAACTAGGTAGACACTAAGTGCTTGTGTGCGCTAGGGTGGAACCGTCATTTGGATGATCATTGTTAGTAATAGAACAAGGGTTCACTAAATATTATGTCCTTTTGAGGGTTCTTTAAATTGGGTTTTCCTTATAATATCTTTAGGGAGTTAATAAGAGAGGCTAGAATCCTTGAATCCACCGTGGACGTAGGCAATTGGCCGAACCCATTTGTGTTGTACTCTTTTGTTTTCTGCTTTGGATTCTTGCTATTTTGCTTTATTAAACAAGTTATTCCGCTGCGCAAAGAGGTTAGGGTTCTAGGTTGAACTTGAGGTTCTTCGCTTCAACATAACCTCGAGAGGGAGAAAGACGTTTCCTCCCTCAACATAAATAAATGTAAAATCAATGAAGTAGGTAGAAAAGAGCCTATAAGAGAAGAAAGACAAGAGGAAGAGTTAAGTTGTAGGAGGTTTGGGCGCAATGGCCTTAGACATAGGACCGTAGTGCCCCAGCTTATGAGATGGGCACTTTGGCACTCTCAACTCTCTAGATTGATGCCACGGTGCCCAATCTAGTGCTAATAGCTTATTGTCGTTAGATGCCGCAAATGTCAAGCTTAGAGATGTGACTCTCCAAAGAGTCACCTACTATTTTTCAAATGGTGTGATATTTTACAGAGGTGTTGTGTTTTACACTATATAAATACTGTAGGCACACTTGAATTAAATCAATTAACTTCTCATCATTTTTTGATCCATATTCTCTATGATCAACAACTTTTAAGTAAAAATCTTGTTATCCAAGAAGAATATATTTGGTGTGTATTTTTGTATTCTCTAATAATTCATTAAATCTTAGAACTATCCTAAATTTAACCCAAGTGTACCATTGATTATTATCAATAGTGTGGTAGAAATAGTTTTAAAATAGTGTTAAGCACGCATTGACTTCTATATTATTGTTATTTGTATCCTTGTGTTACTTTTCTCGTACAACACACATTTCCAATAAAATATAATGAGGTTGAAACTATAATATAAGATTAATAAAATAAAATTTTAGACAATTTAAAAGAATTAAACTCTATATTTATAAAACCTAAACTTAATATTTTTCTCTTAATTTGAATAAAAAAAGAACATAATTATTATCCCTTTTATAAAATTTTAGATAAAGCAAAGGCTAATTTCAACACATAAAATGTGTTAAAAATAAAAAATAAATTAATCTTAATGTTTTGTATGTGACAATGTAAGAAAGTGAAGAGGGAGAATGAAAAATAAAGAATAAAATGTTACATTTTAATATTTTGCTAACATATATAGATAGACAAACAGACATACATACAAGGAAAGTCACAAAATATAAAATAATATTAAATTTTACATTAAAAATAAGTTTATAATATTTATCTTAATAGGCTAATACAGTAGAATCTCGATAAATTAATATTTAATAAATTAATAATTTTAATTAAATTTTTACTGGTTTTTATTTGAGGCCTATATGCTAAATTAATAATTCGATAAATTTATAAAATAATATATTATAAGAAAAAAAACTCTAATAATTTTATATAAAATTCACTTACTATTTAAATTAATATAAAACTAAAACCATATGATATGTCTAAGGGATCTTGTAAAATATGTATCTAATATTATTTGTTGAGTTAAATGTTCATAAAACTAAATAATATAATACACTTAATAATGTAATATTATATTTATGAAAAACTAAATACTTATTTTAAAAAAACAGATTCATATATTTTACTTATTTAAAAAAAATATATAAAATATTATTAATTAGTAAAATGATATATTTAATTTACTTCATTACAGTAAGAGAATATTATTTATAATATTTTAAAAAATTAGAAATATTTTCATAATTTTTTTTATCTCAATAGTATTAAAGACTAAACCCCTCATTTGTCGTTTGATATTTGCATAATGGATAATTTTTTATCAAAAACTATTCATACATAGTGACTGAGAAGAGGATGCACTCTTTTACTCCAAAAATAAAGTCATCATATTATTAACCATTTTAATATGATTTTTTCTCACATTATTCAATACCATGAAGGCCCATAAGAGATTTTATCAATTACTTTGTTGCATAATTTGTTATGAATTCATAATCAATGAAACTAAATCGTGTTTGATAAAATTTTATAATATTTAAAAACAAAACTTATATTTCATATAAGTAAAAGATATATAGTGTCTTAATCTTACGATTTGAATGAGTAAATATAAAGGATTAGTTATTGAACTGCTTTAACAGTTAAATGTTTGATCTAACAGCAAAGTTTATACACCTTCAAGTTTAGGTTAACGGTTCAAATTTTAATAAAGGTTATAACAATTTTATTTTTCTCAAATTGTTAAGAGACAGTTATTCAGTTGACAGTTATCTAATAGTTAAGGTTATTAAAAGTTATTCAATTGTTAATTATTGACATTTATCCAATTATGAAACTATCCGATTGTTATACAGTGATTATTCAGTTGGTAGTTATTCAATTGTTGGGGTTGTCATCAGTTATCCAATTGTTGGGGTTATCTTCGGTTATCCAATTGTTAGGGTTATTGACAATAGAAATGGTAAAATTATCTGTAAATTCGTTAAAATCCGTCTGCATTAAGAAGAATTTGGTAAAATTTGAAGTGACTTTAGTGTAAAATTCGTGGATATCTGTAACAGATATCCGCACATATTACATTTAAAAAAATTAGAGAAAAATAAAAATATAAGTTTATTTTTTTTATATTTGTTATTAGCCCACATCAAAAGGTCTAGATTTAGTTAACGTCCCTCATACCGTTCAATAATAAATAAATAAAATTAGTTCAAATGGACTAATGATTATAATTGAAATTAAAATTATAGCATTTAACGTAATTGAAATTGAAATTGAAATTAGAATATTTAATATTTAACGTAATTGAAATTAGATTTGAAATTATAATATTTAACATAATTAAAATTATAGTTGTAATTAAAATTAAATATTATCTAATTGAAATTGAATTCGAAATGATAACATTTAATGTATTTGAAATTAAAACGTTTAACATAATTGAAATTAAAATTGAATTTGGAATTATAACATTTATGTAATTAAAATCGAAATTAAATTTGAAATTATAATATTTAACATAATTGATCAAAATTAGAATTATAATTATAATACTTAACATAATTGATATATCAAAATTGAAATTATAATTATAACATTTAATGTAATTGAAATTGAAATTAAAATTAGAGTTATGACATTTAACATAATTGAAATTAAAATTGAATTTAAAATTATGATATTTAACGTAATTAAAATCGAAATCGAAATTAGAATTAAGACATTTAACGTAATTGAAATTAAAATTAGAATTAGAATTATAATATTTAACGTAATTGAAATGAAAATTGAATTTAGAATTATAATATTTAACGTAATTAAAATTGAAATTAGATTTAAAATTATTATATTTAACGTAATTGAAACTAATATTATAAACAAAATTATAATATTTAACGTAATTGAAATCAAAATTGGATTTGAAATTATAATATTTAATTAAATTAAAATTAAAATTTGAATTAAAATAAAAATATTTAATGTAATTGAAATTAAAATTATGACATTGAAAATTTGGACCATACAACCATTTCCTCTTAAAAAAAAGCTAGTTGGGTGTAAATGGGTCTATAAGATCAAACTTAATCTCGATGGCACTGTAGAACATTACAAGACTAGATTGGTAGCAAAAGGCTATAACTAAGTCGAAAGCCTAGATTAGTGAGAGACTTTTTCTCTTGTTGCAAAGCTTGTGATAGTTCGCATTCTTTTTACTGTAACTTCTGTTAGGGTTGGTGCTTACGTGCTATCCCTGAATGTACATATACTTGTGTATTTATACAAGTGTACATTCTCATTAAATCACTAATACATATTTATATAGTATTATGCAATGTAACATTACAGACATTGTACGATCTGAAAGAGTTTAGATTAGATCTAAAAGAGTTTAGATAAGGGCTCATTGTTAGCCACGTTGACATATATAATTGTTAAATGTTAACATAGCTAAGTATTAGCTGGTTATAATATTCAGCGAAGATCCAAGAGTTAGAGCCTTGTCTGTAATGAGACATAGACCTGAGAATATACTAGTAACTATATAGTTGCAATCGGATGCCGGGAAATGTCAGTTGTGCAAATATGTTCTAAAATAAATGTCCACAATCTATTTCTGCCGATGCGGGTTTGTCAGTGGATACCTTTATATATCAATCAGCATATGATGTACCTATAGGGTATAGATGGTCATTCCTAGCCGACTGTGAGTTTGGAGTTCGTATTGACATATGGTATCCAGTTAGAACTGGATATAGGACAGACTGACGAGGGCCTCCGATAGACACCCTATGTAAGCTGTCAATGGAGGGTCCTCTCGAATTGAGTAGTATACGTGGTCCTTTCACCTGAGTGCCACGACGGACTTGTAAGTGATCCACCATACTTTGGTTCCACGCATGTCACAGACCTTTCATGGTGTGACCGCTGAGTATGGTCCGATGCTTATGGAGTTTGATGTATATAGATATGAGATCTATCAACTTGTATAAAGAGTTTGATATTCAGATGCTTCAAGACTGTATATCGGACAGTCTTGTGACCACAAGCATTAATGTTACGCCCCAGACCCAAAAGATTCGACACACGACATTACTTACATTCATTCAATAATGTGCACTCATAAATAATATCACATAAAATTTCAAACTTTAATTCCACGTAAGAATTCTTAGCAAGTTACTAGTAAGTTCAACACTAAAAATCAACCCATAACCTAACATATACACATAAACTTCTATTGACAATATTTAAACATTGATTTCAATTTCTTTCAGAATTATAGCAATTGAATTATGACTGGGACAATTAGTAAACCGGAGATACACAGAGTTTTCTCAGAGATTAACACTCTACTACGTCACCAGTAGCAACTTTGTTACCGGAAGCTCAGAATATATTCATTGCAAATTCTTACTTAAAATCAATCCATAACCATACTTGGTAAAACTTAAACTAAATCCAACCACACATAATAAAATAACACCTAAGTATTTATTCAATAGGGACAAATCAAATATCTTATCCCACGTGTCCCCAAATGAAACACTCAGCAACCTAGCAACTTAGGGAACCCAAGGAACAACAGAAGCCTTACCAAATCTGCTAAGCACACATGTACCTTATTTACCTGAAATCACCATAAACTATAATGAGTATAAAACTCAGTAAGCATACTAGTTTTTTATATATCAAAATACAAATACATATATGTACACAATGCATGTGTATGCTATGCTGTGATAAATCAAAATCATAATCTTATCAAATCACATGTCATGTAAGCGCTTACACATTCTTTCAAAACATATAATAGGAATACCATCACTCAACTACTACTTAGTAGGACTTACATATCACATATCGCATAATGAGCCAAATGTCACTCGTAGGTGACATACCGTATGAGAAGAATAGTACAAGTGAGGTTTAAATTACATATATATAATGCTCAAGCCCGAAGGTAAGAGCTAAACCCTCACCTTGATCATCGGTGAGTCCTCTCACATGTACCAATACGCTACCACACGAATGTGATGACTCAATCTTCCTTTAGGTACTAATAGGATCCTCCTTACATACGGAACACATAACATATACCAATCCCGAAGGAAAGGCCACACATAAAGGCTCCACAAATCACATAAGATGCCTACTAAGTCAACAGTGAGTTCAAGCATCCTCAAAATACAAAATGTTTCTCATTGACATATTACACTTCAAAGCTTTTTTTGTTAAACACATTTCATTTTGAAAGCTCACTTTCAAAAACACATGTATGTCTATGCTCAATGTTAATGCTCACATTCATAAACATATGTCTTTCACATTTCATATCAAATATACTTTGGCATAACATAAACATATTCTTAACCCCATTTACAAAATCATACAAAATAATTACTATGTTTATTGTGATTTCAGTAAAAAGTCTAGTATACTTACCTCTTAGCATTTTCAGGTATAAGGCTTAAATCTCCTTAACCTATCAATGGAGATTAATCATTTCATAAGCCTCACAATTCACACAAAATACTTTAAATAACTTATAAAATTATACACAATGCATTTATCACATCAAATTTGTCTAAATACTTGGTTTCTCAAAACCTGTCATTCTGAACACTTATACTTAACAAAGCTTTTTAATACATCAAATGATGTCCAATTACTCCAAAATCAGAATATATCATTCTTGACTCATATATCCTTCTTATATATGAATATTATATCAAAATTCCTACACAATCCATTCCATACACACCATCGAATCCAAACTACTAACCTGACAGGATCAAGATACTTACTGAACAGTATTCAATCTCCCAATTTTATAAAATCATATACTAACTCAAAAATTATAAAAATATCACATAATTACTCTTAACACATATCTAAATCTATGATAAATATTTCACTTCAAAATCACTACCAAAAGTATTTTAAAACTATTTTATTCCATAACTTTAAAAATCTGTTAATCAAATACTATGATGAGCTAACACTCTTTAAAAAATCATAACAATTTAACCACATTGCTCTAACTTCTCAATTTTGAGTATATTCTATTAGACATATAAAATTATCATATTACACAAATTCGTAATTTTTGAAGATCATTCAGTAGGTCAAAAATTATTTGCCACTGTATTATACTGTTTACACAGGAAATTTTTATAATTTTAGGGTCATTTTGGTAAATTCACTATAAATTCAATTTCTTGAATTTTCAATCGATTTAAAGTCTCAGATAATATTAAATATGTCTAATTTAATATATTCAAAATTCAATACCAGAATCAAATCACAACAATTTATTAAATGTTTGGATCAAGAGACTATCAAATAGAAATTCTGTAATTCATTATATTTTATCAAGCTCTCTACATATATCATCATCAATTTTCACAATATCTTATGAAATACACATCAAATACTCAATTATACATATTTTCAGAAATCAAAAATTAAAGGAATTAACTTAATTAACACCAATAAATTGAGAAATAATTGTGATATACCTCTTAAAATTCAAAATTTCAATTTCTTCTTCTTTTTCTTCTTCTTCTTCTCTTTCTCTCCCCTTTCTTTCTCTCTTTTCTCACTCTAAAAGGGATAGCTAGACTAAAATGAGAGAATTAGAGTTTCAAAAGTGTATTTTTATACTAAGAGGCTAATTTTTGATATTTACGAATTTGCCCTTAAAACTTTTAAAGTATTACAATTTGGTCCCTAAAATAAATCTAAAGTCTTGCAAATAAACCCAATGCTAATAGTATGTCCTTAACCTATACAAACACTAATAATAACAATATATAAATCAAGTATCACCCGCATATAAATAAAATACGTATATTTATATATATATATATATAAATACTTATTCTTACCGGTTGTGGATATTGGGTATTACAATTAATCACAGGAAAGAGTTTTCGCCAGGGTGGAACAATATTATTTCGCCAGGGTGGAACAATATGACAAAGAAGTTTGCATATATTGTTCAGTGAGATACAAGTCTGAAGATAAGATATGGATGAGTACAAAGGGATTTGACAGTGATAATCTATATCCCAGCACATCCTGGATATCATGACGAAATGACTATACGTATGTATTGTAACCTCAACTTGCATGGTTCAATGCGCTGATTTGTAGATTGCTCACGGACTCATTGAATAGTTCCATTTGAAAAATCGGGCGTAGACCTAGGGAGTCCCGCGATATGGAGTGTACTCGTTGTGCACTGGGACAGCATGCCAAATTAAATTGTTTAATTTAGCAATATTCAACAGTATCACAAAAATACGTGCGTGTTTGTATTTGAGTGTTAAATACAACAATTAGTTAATAATTATTATTTAATAATCGTATAATAGAACGTGGCCCATTGTGGACCTTCGGTTAAGTTTACCCAAGTGTGAAATTTGGTGGAACCTACTAAGGATAGACTTGGTAACTATTTATGAGGGGTAAAATGGTCATCTCATATATTGATTATTTAATTATTAAATAATTAAAATATCTTATTATTATATATTATTATATTATATAATATTATTTTTATTAATGGTGTCAAATAGTTACCATCCATTTATATTTTTTTATTAATAATATATTATATTATTATTTTATTATATTAGACATATATATATATATATATATTTGAAAGATGTTCGTGATTGAGTAAGTGTATGTTTACGGGAAATGGAGGAGAAGAAATGAAAAGTTTTCATTTCTTCCGTGAGACGCTGAGAAGAAGAAGAAGAAAAAGAAAAAAAATAATAAAAAAAATAAATTTTCATTTTTTTTCTATAGTGCCAATAGAAGCAATTGTGAATTGCTTCAAATTTCATTTCTTTTCTTTTTAGAGAAAAAGAACAATACACACATCTTACCATTTTAAGGGTTTAAGAGTTAAATTCAGTATTGGCTATGGGGCTGTTGTTTTAGCTCACCAAGCCTACCGAGTTCGTGACTAGAATTGGCAAGAGTTGGTCTCCATGTGGACTCCAGGGATATACTTGTATAACTTTACACATTCAAGTGATTTCTCAACACTACTAATATATTAATGTGATTAATATATATTATTTATTGTCTTTATTATATGGTTTAATGCTTCCGCAACATTTAATATGTATATGATACATATTTTAGACAATAAACACAATTGCACATGCATATACCCATGTTTATTAGATCCCCGATAACTTCATCTCAAAATTAGCATCTCTATCAACTCAATGTCAATAATACCTTCCTACATGAGGATGTTGATGAAGATGTTTATATATCTTTATCTCTTTGTTTTGAATGAAATGGGGAGACGCGAGTCTGTAAACTTCATAAATTATTATATAGCTTGAAACAAGCTTCTCGTCAATGTTTCATTAAGCTCTCTACTACTCTCGTCAATGTTATTCATCAAGCTCTCGTCAATGTTTCAAGTCTGATTATTCATCTGAACCCAGAATAGTAAATTCACCGCTCTTCTAATTTATGTAGAAGATGTTATTCTAACATGGAATAATCCACCCGACATTGAAAACACCAAGTTATTCTTAAAGAATCAATTCAAATTGAAGAATCTACGACAACTGAAGTATTTTCTACGTATAGAGGTTGCACGATCTAAGAAAGGTATCACTCTTTCACAATGAAAATATGCTCTTGAGATTCTTTAAGATGTTGGATATCTTGGTGCAAAACTAGTCTCTTTTCCCATGGAACAAACTTTATCTCTTAGCAAGTTTGAAGGCAACTATATCAGTGATCCATCCTTATATTGAAAGGCTTATCGAGCGGTTAATTTACTTGACCATTACATGACATAACTTGGCAGATGCAGTCTATGTCTTAAGTCAGTATATGGACAAACCGCGAGTACCACACTTAGAAGCAACTAACCGTATCTTGCGATATGTGAAACAAACACCAGGACAAGGAACATTCTTTCCTACAGATAGTCCAATTCAACTAAATATCTTTTGTGATGCAGATTGGGGTAGGTGTTGTGACACTCGACGATCAGTCACTGGGTATTGCATATTTCTTGGTAGTTCCTTAATTTCGTGAAAAATTAAGAAGCAAACGACATTATCACAGTTAAACACTGAAAGTGAATATTGATCCTTAGGAGCAACCTGTTGTAAAATCACCTAATTAAGAATAATTCTACAAGATTTGGGCATTAAACATTTACATCATGTTAATTTATATTGTGGCAACCAGACAATACTTCATATAACTTCAAATCCAGTTTATCATAAACGGACAAAGTATATAGAAATTGATTGTTATCTTATATGAGAGAATGTTCAAGAGGAAATAATCAAAATGACTCATGTACCTACTTCAGACCAACCAGTAGATATTCTCACAAAACCATTAAGTTTTACGCAATTCTCAACTCTACTTAGCAAGTTAGGAATTATCAATATACATTCCAAACTTTAAGGGGAGTGTTAAGGAATGTAGAAGTCAATTATTGCCTAAAATCTTGGATACCTCTCTAAATTAGGCAATCAACTATATTATTTACTTATTATTTTATTTTCATTTATATGGTAACAGGCATTTATAGTATATAGGCTAAAGTTTAAGAATAATTATAGCTACTGCATTGTATATATATCTTCCCATATTGTTAATGGAACACACATAAAAATTCATTCTTTTCATTTTAGATATTTTTTTAATTGTAAAATTAATTGAGGTATTTAACAAAAGAGATAAATACTTTAAAGGCTAATTTCACCATTTATTTTTTAAATTAATAAAAAAAGACCCTTTTAACAATGGCGAAAATAAAATTTTAAATTGCTATTGACACTATCATATTTAAAACTTTGTAATTTATATGGTGATAGTATTGTTTAAAAAAAAAGGTAAAAAAGAATAATTAGTGAGAAATATAAAAAAATTGATGAAAAGAATATTTTTATATAATTTTAAGAACATAATGATTAAACTGTCATTTAGATTAAATTTTAAGGGTCTAAATTTTTTTTCTTAATAAAATAAAGAAATTAATTAATTAATTAAACTAAAATTTAAAAATTCAATTGATAATTTTCTTTATTAAAAAATGTTAGGTTTTGAAAAAGGTTGGGGGAAAAATAAAAAATTTAAAAAAAAGTCAGAATCTTCTGAAATGGTGGTACTTCTATTAAAAGCACAATTTCTAGTATATCCCTTGAGTGATGCCTTAGTGCCGTGTTTGGCACTTTATCAAACTTTTTCCTTTTTCTTTTTTTCTACTCAAATGTTTGCTTCCCACATTTAAATTCATGCCCTCTACAACTAACAGCACACGCTGTCCTTTGTTTTCATCCAAACACAGCCCTCCATTGTGTCTTTGTTCACAAACTGAGGTAAGATCGAATTCTCAGTTTCGCATACAAGGGTAATATCGTCATATCAGCTCAATGTAAATATTAAACTAAAATGGAAACGGATGTAGATAATTCGACAAATCAGATGTAAGTAAGTTATAACGACCTCAATAGACAAAGGGACGCGTGACGAGCGAACTATTTTATTTGACTCAAAATAAATTAATTAAGAAAAAAAAAAACACTGTCACATTTTTTCTAAATTGCTATATTAGCACTTATAATTTGCAGTATTTTTGTTTTAACCTCTCATTTTTCTTTTGTTTGCAAGATTATTTTTTTAAATAATTGTTCCTAGCCCATCTCAAAATTCCTATCATCTTTTCATCTTTTTTGTTTTTAGAAGAATTATCTTTAAAATTACGTGTGATAATTTTTTATATTTACTTTTTTTTTTATAGTTAAAGAAATAATAAGGGTGAAAGGATGATGAATTTTTTTTTTTTGTTAAAGAAAAATGAAATTTTTTTTGGACCATATCATTTTTCTAAATACCAAAAAACAAAAGAAATAATACATTAAAAGACTTGAGAAAAAGACAATTCTAAAAAACATTCTAAAAATTAAGGATAACAAATAATTCATGAATACTGGTACATCTTGAAATTTGACTCTATTAAAATTTAGTAAGATTTTAGGTGGATTTAGTATACAAATATCAAACTCGCAATACGTTCAAGATGAATACAATTTAAGAAAAAATTTGTAAATACCAATAACGAATACCTATGACTTTTTTAAAATATATTAAGCAAGAGACTGTGTACCATGATTTTGGAGAATAAAATTACCAAAATAATATCATATGAATATAATGTTTTAAAATTTTATATAAAAATGTATTAAATTCTAAAAAAAATGTTGAATAGTTATTAGTATGATGGTGTTAAACGATCAAAATCGAGCCTCTTACACACAAGTGAGAGAGAATTACACAAACCATCCCGTTAAGTTAAGCAGGTGATGTGAAAGTCTTATGAAATTTTATTCTCAATAAATTTAATCTTATAATTTGGTTGTAAGTAATAAACTAATAAGATATTATTCAAACATTGAGTTTTCAAATATTTAAATGATTTTAAATCTCCTATAACATTGTAAAAAAGGCATAATAACTAACTATTTATTGCCAATATTTTGAGTGTATTTGACACTATTAAACCATTTAGTAATTTTTTTGTTGCCAATATTTTATAATTAATGAAAAATTAAAAGCAAAAAATATACCTCTTTATTTATAGATTTATAAGATCAAAATATATAACTATTGGTAATATGCTTATACTTAGTAAATGTTTTGACAACTTTATCACTAACCTTCAATAATAATAATTTTTTTTGGAAGAGTAATGTTATATTTTTTAAATTATATTTAAATTTTAGATCCTAAATTAAGGTGTTAAGTAATTATTGTATGATAAAATGATGTAAATTTTAAAAATTATCTGTTATATCATTCATCATTCAATGATTGTTTGAACATCTTCGAGATAAAAAAAGAATTAAAATACTATTTAAATGTCTAGTATTCGATTTTTCAAAATAAGACAAGCTTAATTTGATGAATTTTCTTTGGGTAAAAAAATGTATGTAGGGTACCTCTTTGTTTAATTAATGATTACAGTATTTTAATTATTTTTTTAAATAATTGAGTAACATTTGCATTTGAATAAATAACTATAAGCATTTACAGTTGTGGCTTAATAATAAAAAGTTTGTAATGCACTTTTCCTTTAAATTAATTTGTGAGAGAGATTTTCTTTTTTTAGGAAAGTCGGTGCTAAAAAAAGTAAAAAAAAACCCATAAATTTGAGATTTTAAAAATACAAAATTAAACATTTTATAATTATTTTTCATTTAAAACAATAAATGAATTTCTAACCACCATGACATAAAAACAAAAAAATTCTAACCACCATTCCACTAATGTGAAGTCCTACGCATTCAAGCAATATTTATTATCATCAGGGGCTGAATGCAAATTTTTTATTGCCATCGAGTCGTTACAAAATGGCAAAGACCAGACGAAACTTACGGAATAAGAAAGAGTACAAGGGACCTGAATGCAAACTTCACTTTCTTATTCTATCTCATGACAGTCTGACTGACAGGTACGAGGAAACTTCCATAATAAAAATAAGAATAAGGGGGTGAACGAAAAATTCTCTTCCTTATTTATCATCATCACCACACCGACAAAGACAATAAGAAACCGTACAATTAAAAATAAGGGATCCGATATTATCCAAAAAAAAAAAAAAAGAATAAGGGGTCCGATGAAATATTCACTTTCTTTTTATTACCTAAATAAGAACAAGTACAAGAGGCCAAATGAAATATTTATTTCATTGTCATCGACTAGTTACAAAATGACAAAAGACAAGATGAAATGACAAAATAAGAAAAGTACAAGGCGGCTGATTGCAAATATACACTTTCTTCTTGATCATTCTCACTCACTGAGCTTGACTCATATAAAGCTCCTTTCGGAAGCGCGCAATTTCATTTCTTCTCTACAGACACCCCGAAGGAGATCCGAAACCCGATCCGGATCCAAATTTCATTCATTCGGGTCGATCAAATGTTCGGAGCCTGCTCATTTTGCCCGTGTTTCGGCAACCACTGGAGCTCCGGCCATGACGAATTGGGGGCGGACCTGGACCCGGTACTGCTGATATCGGGTATGGGGGGCTCCATTCTCCATGCGAAGAAGAAAAAGAACGGGTCCGAAACCCGGGTATGGGTCCGGATTTTACTAGCTGAGATGGAGTTCAAGAACAAGCTCTGGTCTCTGTATAATCCCAAAACAGGTGTGTTTGCTAGCTGTAGGAGAATTATCAAAAAGCGCTTTTTTTAAATAGTTACAATCACTTTGCACTCTGCGCCTCGTTTTGAAAAAGTTATTTTATTTAGAAGTAAATTTTTTTTTTCCGAAAAACACTTCAATTTTAAACTTAATCATGAAGAAAGGAATGACAATTTTATTTTTATTTTTATTTTTTTGTATTTGTGACAAACGAAAGTATTTTTTAAAATTAAAAAAAAAATTTGAACGCTTTTTATTGTATTTCTTTTTACAAATGAATCTTTTTAACAACGTTAGAAAGTGCTTTTTTTTTGTTAAAAGCATCTCTAAATGTACCCGTTCTTGAATTTCTGTTTGGTTGGCAAGAAAGTAGGGGAAACTAGCGAGAGGAATAAGAAGTGGGTTAATATAAAAATTTAGAAATTTGTGAAGAAAAATTTATAATTTTTTGTTAAAGAGATGTAGGAAAAGAAGGGATACATGTTTGATTATTATTTTCTTACGTTTTGAAGAAAATAAGGTTTAAATTAGCTAAATGGACGAGATGGCTTATAATTCTTTAGTTTATTTATGGTGGTGTTGGGAGAAGCGCTTTCAAATTGCAAAAAAGGAAAGGAAAAAAAAAAACACTTTGGTCTATTTTCGATCTTTTGTTTGTAATAGATATCAACACTCCTTTTAAAAGGCTTGATAAGTGTTTTTCTTTGGAAAAAACATTTGGAATAATTGGTTTTTAATGCTGTCTAGAAAGCACTTTTTCCGAAAGCATTTGGAAGTTGTTTATTTACTGTTCAGTGGATTAGTTTAAATGTGTTACTTGGTTGCTGAAATAAGTGCTAAAAGGCAGTGGGTTTTTCTCAATTTATGGATCTATAGGAAACAGAAACCTTGTTTCAATTCGCCTTTTTCTTTTCAACTGCCAAACTATTGTTTATTGTCTTAAAATGTCTTTCATTTTTGCCAAATAGAGTATGAAATAGCAAATTTGGCCCCTTTTTTTTGGGTATTTGTACTTTTGACCAAATTAACACCATACTTCTCGGATAAGATACAGGTCGTTTGTGAAATGCAGAAGTACAGTAACTTTTAGTTGTAATGTTTCGGAAAGTCTAAAATATATTCAGGATGTCATAATATTATCATCATGCTTTATTTTTTTTACAAATTAGTTTGAACTCTGATCGTCTGCCCTATGATTCTCTACTTCTCTATCTTACATTTGTTCCTAAAGTTTCTGAAAATTAGTTTGAACATTGTTTTCTTTCAGCTATTACCAAAGTTTGCCATTAACAAATACAAACTCAAGGGTAACTTTGGGAACAACAAATTTCACAATTTTCACCTTAGTTTCCAGAGTGAAACCTTGATCTTATGCAGGAGGAGACTTCTCCTTGTGTCGTAGCCCAATTTCTTCAACCTCACCCTGTGTCAATATTTAGCAAGCTTAGGCATAGATCAAACTTGTTAATAGGCAGTACTTTTGTACCCATGTCAGCAGGATTCTCTTCAGTTGGGATCTTTACTAAAATAACCTGTCCTTTAGCAATTACATCTCTAATAAAATGATACTTTACATCGATGTGCTTTGTTCTATTGTGAAAAATAGGATTCTTGCAAAGATGTAAAGCAGATTGACTGTTAGAGTATATGGTTACAGTTTTGATTAACACACACTCAGTTCCCTTAAAATTTTTTGTAACCAAATTCTTTCTTTAATTGCTTCTGTCAAAGCAATATATTCTGCTTCAGTATTGGAAAGGGTCACAACTTGTTGTAACTGTGACTTCCAACTTATACAGTTACCACAAAGGGTGAAAAAATATGCTGTAGTTGACCTTTTTCTGTCTTTATCACCTACATAGTCAGAATCTATAAATCCTTCCAATTCAATGGTTTTGTTAGTACCAATAAGCTTTAATCCAATATCTAATGTACCACATATGTATCTCAACAACCATTTAATACCAGACTAATGTTCTTTTCCAAGATTTGACATATATCTACTTAAAACACGATGGAATGAGCTAAATCTGGCCTAGTGCATATCATTGTATACATTATTGAACCTATAGCTCTAGAATATGAAATAGATGCCATTTCCTGTTTTTCTATATCTGTTTTTGGACACTGTTTTAATGAAAATTGAAAATGAGCAACTTGTGGAATTTTTACAGATTTAGCCTCTGACATTCCAAATTTATGTAGGACTTTACTCAAATAAGTCTTTTGAGATAGAAAAAACTTATGATCAGGTCTATGTTTTATGATTTCTATGCCTAGAATTTTATTAGGTGGACCTAGATCTTTCATATCAAATTCTGTTTTAAGAAGGTCTTTACGTTTTATAATTTCTTGTTAATTCAAACTTGTTAACAACATATTATCAACATACAAGAGTAAATAAATTTTATCATTACTTTTCAATCTTTTAAAATAAAAGTAACTATCGAAATTACTTCTCTTAAAACCAATTTTAATCACAAAGGCATAAACCTTTTGTACCATTGCCTTGGGGATTGTTTTAGACCATATAATGATTTTTCAAGTAAACAAACTGAATCTGGTCTATTTTTATCTTCAAAACTAGGGGTTTGTTTCACGTAAATAGTCTCTTCTAATTCACCTTGTAAGAAAGTAGTCTTAACATGTAATTGCTCTAATTCCAATCATAATAAGAGACTAATGACAATACCGATCTAATAGTGGTATATTTAACTAAAGGGGAAAATATTTCATTATAATCTATTCCCTCGTTTTGAGAGAAACCCCTAGCAACAAGTCTAGCTTTATAGTTGACTGGTTTATCTAGTGTATTTCCTTTTACTTTATATATCCACTTATAGTCTATGGGCTTATGGTTTTGGGGTTTAGGAACAAGTATATAGGTATTATTCTTATCTAATGACTTTATTTCATCACATATGGTAGCATACCATTGCTTTGAGTCTTTACTACTCATAGCATCTTCAAAAGTAGTTGGTTCTATTTCTTTAATTTCTAATGCAGAAGTGAGAGCAAAAGCTATGAGATCAAAGTCATTATATTTAGATGGGATTTTAACCTGCCTCTTTTCCCTATCTCTAGCAAGTTGATATGACTCTAGAGTGGACTTACTTGAATTGGCTAATTGATCTTGATTTCCTAAATTGAGTAGATGATTTAGATCACCACCAATGGGATTTTCAGTGTTAGTCAGCTGACGATTTAGAGTTTCCACCTAAGCATATGCAACGCATATATATATTCTAAGATGGAAGTAACATGTTAGTTTATTATTCCATATTTCTTCAAGAGATTTCATATTCAAAGTAGTTGATGGGGATCTATTTATGAGATAACAAGTAGTATTTAAAGCCTCCCCCTAGAAAGTTTTAGACAGACCTGAAGTAATAAGCATACATCTAACTTTATTCAGTAAAGTTCTATTCATTCTTTCTGCAATGCCATTTTGTTGAGGTGTGTTTCTTATTGTTCTATGTCTAATTATTCCATTTTCTTTATAGAAGTTATCAAATACTTCATTACAGAATTCCAACGCATTATCTGTTCTTAAGGCTTTAATTTTCTTACCTGTTTGGTTTTCAACCAATTGCTTCCAATGCTTAAATTTCATAAAAGTGTCACTCTTATTCTTAAGCATATAAACCCACAGTTTCCTATAGTGATAATCAATTATTGAAAGGAAATACTTATTACCCCCATGTGAAACAGTGTGTGCAGGAGGCCCCCATAAATCAGCATGAACATAGTCTAAAATATCATTTGATTTAAATGAACTGAGATTAAAACTCAACCTATGTTGCTTGCCAAGTATACACTGTTCATAGAGTTTTGTTTTATTTATTTTGTCATTACCAAGTAAACATTGTTTAATTAATTCAAATAGGCCTTGATCACTTATGTGACCAAACCTCTTATGCCAAAGTTTAGTTTTATCTATATCCTAACTTAAGGCAGCAACAACAGGGTTAATAACAGTATTACCCTGTAAAATGTACAAGTCATTTTGTTTTAATCCTTTTATTATAACTAAGGCACCTAACGTTATTTTAAGTTGACCATTCTCAACTTTACATATGTACCCCTTTTCATCATGAACACTAAGAGAAATTAAATTTCTCTTCAGATCAGGTATGTGCCTAACATTGTCTAAGGTTACGGTATTTCCATCATGCATTTTAATAGCTATGGATCCTATTCCTACAACTTTACAAGGTTGATTGTTCCTTATTAGAACTTTCCCACCATTAATACTTTGGTACTTTATAAACCAGTTCCTTTTTGGACACAAATAGTAGGAGCACCCTGAATGTAGGACCTATTCATTTGAATTATCCTTTATGGAGACAGTAAGTGCATTAGCACTTTCATAAACCCTCATTTGTCACAGAAGCATTAACATTTTCACTGGGTTTTTCTTTTTTTTGTTTTTTAAGCCACTTATAACAATTTCTTATTAAGTGACCATCTTTACCACAATAGTAACATTTTCTTGGTCCCCTTCTTGATTTAGTCCTAGATTTGTTTCTGTTCTTACCCTTAAAATCTCTCTTATCTTTTCTACTTCTTGCATATAAGTTCTCACCACCATTATTTTCTTTTCTTTCATTTTTAAGCTCTTGTTCTTTAGATCTTAAGGTTGACAAACAGTCATTCAGTGACAGAGTATCACATCCATATTTTATAGCAGATTTCACATCCTTAAAGAAGGGTGGCGAAGAGTTCAGTAGAATGATAACTTGGTTTTCATCACCAATAACTTCTCTAGTATTAGCAAGGTTTATGTAAATTCTTTTAAAGTCATCAAGATTATCTTCTAATGATTTATTACAGTCCATTTTAAAACTAAATAACTTTTCTTTAATAAGAATCTTGCTAGTAAGAGATTTAGAGATAAAGAGTGTTTCGAGTTTACCCAAGAGACAAGCAGCTGTGGTCTCTTCATTCACTTGTCTCAGGATATTGTCTGCAAGTTAAAGGAGGATGGTAGAGAAGGCTGTTTCATCCATTTTTATTTGTTGTTCTGGAGTCATCGTTGATGGGAGATCTTTGGGATCCATTAAGGCCTTTGACACCATTTGTTGCACAAGAAGAGCGCGCATCTTCTTCTGCCATAATCTAAAATCACCATTTCCATCGAATCATTCCACCTCAAACTGAGTAGAGGTCATGACTCTCTATCTATATCTTGAATCCTAATACAGTATTTGAAACCCTAAACAAAGATTGAGTCTTAGATCAAGAAACAAGAATACAAAAATCCTAAACCCGACTCTGATACCACTGTTGTAATTTGTACAACACAAGATTCAAGAAAATAGCCAAATACAGAACATGCAATCAACAGAGAGTTTATAGTGGTTTAGCTACAAAATGTAGCCTACATCTACTCGGGCTCAACAATGGAGACCCTTCTGCACTAATCAAGAAGTATTACAACCCTATTCTAAGGACTCAACTCAAAAACCAGAGTAAACCTTAAGTGAATACACAGGGAAGATGAAGAACAGAGCAAAATGAGAGATACGGTTGAAAACCCTAAGTAGCCTAAAACCAAAATGAGTAATTGTGTAAAACCTAAACCTAAAATGAGAATATAGATTGGTTACAAAACGACAGTGTTTGGTTTACTCAAAATATCTCTCATGCAAAATTGCAAGCTTGCCCTTACTTAACAAATACAAACTTAAGGGTTACTTTGGGAACCACAAATTTCACAATACCAATAATATAATACATGTTTATTGTTCAATGTATTATTATTTTTTTCTAGTGGGAAAGCTATCTACAATTAATTAATTTTAAAAACAAAATATTAAAAATTTAGAAATCTATACATCATCACCAATTCTTAAGATATTGCTAAAGTTTCTAATAATATATATTTTTTTTCAGTTCATCTACTATTGACATGGAATAAAAATATTAATTTATTTTATTTTATTAAAAATAATAATTTATGTTATGATTTGGTCCCCCAAACCTCAAATCCTAATTCCGCCCCTTGCTCGAGTTGATTTTGATTTCAATAGTACGAGTTTTTTTCATTTTGATAGCGGTTTTGTTTTCAACTGCTTGCAGCATGGTAATTGTTATCTTAAAATATTTTAGGTTTCTTTTTCTGCATAACATTTGTCTGGTGAAATCCTAATTTGGTTTTGTTTAATTAGTCTCCTGAAGTTATTTATCAGAATGGAAACACTGATGTGCACTAAAGTTTGCGTCTTTTTGTTTTTCAGAATCACTGAGCGATGACACAGAAATTATAGTTCCTGATGATGATTATGGGCTATATGCTCTTGATATCTTAGATCCTGCATTTGTAAGGCCAAATTTTTCTCTCATTATGATTTTGAGTTAGTCAATGCTATTATCAATTTTGTAACTCAGCATTTTTTTTATACTATGACAATTGTACAATTCTTATTGTTTCTTCACAAATTGTTATCCCTATAATAAGATTGTAAGAATATTAATTGAAAATCATCGGAATATGATTTGGAGATATAGCCAAGTGCGTAGGGTACGCGAGGATCGAAGATGGACACAAAAGGAGGTGAAAAGCGAAGAAGGGCGTGACAGGCGCTAGCGCCGCGGCGCCCAAACCAGAACGTGAGCACCTGGTTGGGCGCAAGAATAATTTCTTGTTTTGAGACTTTATTTTTCGTCTCCCACTTGCTTTAGGACTCTTTAATATGACTCTCACACGTTTAGGGTAAACCTAAGATGTCTTAAAGTCTATATAAAGGCTCTCAATTAGTTTGTAAACACATCTTTGTGATAATTAAAGAAATCTTAGTGATTAAACATTTTTTGTGGTTCTTAGTAAAAGAGAAAATCTTTAGATTGCAAGAGAGAGTTTTTCTTTGTGATTTTTTTTGTAATAAGGCATACTTTATGAGTGCTTTGTGATTCAATAAGAAGAGTGAGTGATCTTAATTCGCCGTGGTCGTAGGCAAGTTGTCGAACTACGTAAATTTCTGTGTGTTCTTCTTCTACCTTTTCTCTCTTTATTTTCTTAATTGCTTATTTTGCACTATTTGCTTGGGTGATATTATTTGTTTGTGTGCTTCCGTTTTAATAAACTGGTATTAGAGCTTGGTACTAAGCAGACATGGCCACGCCTAAGTATGAGGTAGAGAAATTCAACGGTACGAATGACTTCAATTTGTGGAAGATGGAGGTAAAGTCGTTGTTAGGGAGCCAAAGACTAGGCTCGGCATTAGAGGAGACTACAACTCCATCTAGTGATGAAGAGAAGACGTCAGAGTCATCTAAAGCTGAAGCAGAAAGAGGGACCTTCAAGAAAGAATTTATAGCACAATCGTTCTATTATTGAGCTATGAAGTAATAAGGGAAGTAGCAGGTGAGACGACGGCAATAAGTTTTTGGAAGAAGCTTGACTCTCTTTATATGCGAAAATTGTTAGCCAACAGATTGCATATAAAGAAGCTGTATCAACTGTCTATGTTAGAGGGAACGCTGATGAAAGATCATATAGATGCCTTTAATAAGATCATCCTTGATCTTGAGTCTATCAACATCAAGATAGAAGATGAAGATAAAGCAATTATCCTGCTGAGTTTACTCTCCAAGAGTTATGAGAGCTTTGTTGATATGCTACTCTACGGCAAAAAGAGTTTAACGATGAATGATGTGAAATTATCATTAAACTCAAAGTTATTAGGGAAGCAGATCGAGGGCAATGCAGAATGTTTATCTGTACAAGGAAGGTTCTCATATAGAGATGGAAGGGAAAATGGCTCAAGTCTAGAAAGGGCTATTGCTGCAAGGAGGGGCACTTCATAAAAGACTATTCTGAGAAGAGAGGACAAGACAAGAAGAAAGCGGATGCTGTGCTTGCATATGATGATAGCTATGACAGTGTAGAGACACTCGTCGCTACTGATGATAAGAACACTGAACAATGGGTTCTTGATTCTGGTTGTACTTTTCACATGTGCCCGCACAAGTCTTGGTTTGTAAATTTCTAGCCCATTCGTGGTGGTAAGGTGTTAATGGGTAATGACATTGCATGTCAGGTGATGGGCGAGTGAGAGAGTTGATAGATGTTAGGTATGTTCTTAACCTCAAGAGGAACTTGATCTTACTAGGGACTTTAGACCAGAATGGGTGTTCCATCAGGATTGACAGAGGGGTTTTGAGAGTGTTGAAGGGTTCCATGGTGGTGATGAGAGGAGAGAAGCGCAAAGACGTTTATGTGCTTAAGGGTGAAGTTGTGAGTGGTTCTGCATTATTCTCTGTAGATGATGACAGTATGCAAACCAAGTTGTGGCATCTTGACTGGCACACCTAGGCGAGAGAAACTTGAAGGAGTTATTTAGTCAAAAAGCGTTTGGTGAGAATAAGTTCCAGCCCTTGGAGTTTTGTGAGCATTGTGGGCTTGGGAAAGCACATAAGGTGAGGTTTAGTACTGGCGAGCACAAGACTAAGGGGACTCTTGACTACATACACCTGGATCTTTGGGGACCAGCTCAGACAGCTACCCGTGGAGGTACTAGATATTTTCTCAGTTTAATTGATAACTATTCAAGGAAGCTGTGGGTCTATTTGTTGAAGAGTAAGGATTAAACATGTGATGTATTTAAAACTTGGAAGGCTCTTATTTAGAATCAGACTGGTAAAAGGGTGAAGAGGTTAAGAATTGACAACAGCCTCGAATTTTGCAATAAAGAGTTTGATGGATTTTGTGCCAAGCATGGGATTGCAAGGCATAGTACATACGTGAAAAGCGAAGAAGGGTGTGATAGGCGCCAGCACTGCGGCGACCAGGAGTGGGCGCCGCAGGGCCCAGGCGGGCGCACCAGCGCTGCGGCGATGGGCGCTGAGCGTCGCGGTAATAGTTTCTCGTTTTGAGACTTATTTCGTCCCTCACTTACTTCAGGACTCCCTAATACGACTCCCACACGTTTAGGGTAAACCTAGGATGTCCTAAAACCTATATAAAAGTTCTCAATTAGCTTGTAAACACATTTTTGTGATAACCCAAGAAATCTTAGTAATTAAACTTTCTTTGTGATTATTAGTAAAAGAGAAAATCCCTAGATTGCGAGAGAGAGTTTTTCTTTGTGATCTTTCTTGTAATAAGGCATACTTTGTGAGTGCCTTGTGATTCAATAAGAAGAGTGAGTGATCTTGATTCGTCATGGACGTAGGCAAGTTGCCGAACCATGTAAATTTTTATGTGTTCTTCTTCTATCTTTTTTCTTTTTATTTCCTTAATTACTTGTTCTGCACTATTTGCATGGGTGATATTGCTTGTTTGTGTGCTTCCGCTTCAACAAAGATATTATTGTCTCTTATTAAGTCTGACGTTATATTACTTTTTGGGTGTTCCAGGTGCTAAAACTTTTACATTTTACAGAAGTATTTCATTTTCATGACATGATAGAAATGCTAGTTAAGTGCGGGTATAAGAAGGGAACAACATTGTTTGGATATGGTTATGATTTCCGGCAAAGCAATAGGTATTTCATTTTAAAAATTTGCTCTTTGTTAAAGTGGATGTTTTTGGTTAGATATTTCTCGATTAACTCCATCTCTAATAACCCAAATGTCACAGAAATACTTAAATTTCCATGGTATTGCTGCAGCATACTTAAGTCTTCATGGTTGTTTTACTTGTGTTAGGATTGACAAATTATTGGACGGTCTTAAAGCAAAGCTGGAAACTGCATACAAGGCTTCCGGAAATAGAAAAGTTAACCTAATTTCACACTCAATGGGTGGACTGCTAGTATCATGTTTCATGTATCTCCATAAAGATGTGCGCATAATATCTATTTGTGAAAAATTTAATCAAACTTAAAAATAGGCATGATGGTAACCAGTCATTCCTTGGCAGGTGTTTTCAAAGTTTGTAAATAAGTGGATTACCATTGCCTGTCCTTTTCAAGGTAATTTCCTTAACGCTTTTCCCATTTAAAAGAAAGGTGTTTTGTCTCTCTATCTCCTTGTGCTTGCAACTGGTGTTGAGCAGGGGGTTATTCATGAGTGAATCAAGCTGTACAAGATGTAAAGTAAGCAGGCCAAGATCTGAAAATATAATCAAACAATGATCTACATAGAGTGCTAAATACAAGAATCAAGGAGAGGAGCAAAAGGGCAATTCTTTGTTGCATGAAAAGTTGAAGTCCAAACAATGTCAAATATATAATGTTACAGTAATGCCCCTCTGTGTAAATAGTCTAAAATTTTCTTAACACTAACAAGATTTAACTTGGAATATTTAAAGGCCTTCACAAACAATTTCACAATTTTCAACCTCCTGCCTCCTAGGTCTCAACCTTTCCATCCCATCTTTTTTATTTTCCTTTTCCCCCTTTTGAAATACCTAGTATTTTAGTAAAGCTTGCATGAATATTGATTTGAACATGCTTGACAGGTGCACCGGGATGCATCAATGATTCTCTCTTAACTGGCCTGCAGTTTGTTGAAGGCGTAGCGAGCTTTTTTTTCGTATCAAGGTGGACTATGCATCAACTGGTAATCTTTCAATTTAATAACATGGCCTGGTGCAAAGACGCCGAACTTCCAAACAACAATATACATGAAAGTACTGCACAAGTATTTATGCTCATCATTGAATGATTCTCTCCCTTTTGGTAGTCAAATCAATTTTTATCAGTTTCATATGACTTCTGTATGATAAAAGATCTGCATCTGCATGCTCAGAGGATGTGAATGTATTAGCAGAATCTGAGTTGAAGTCATATATCAAATAATAAATGGATATTCCTGTAGTATTCAGTGTGAATCTAAAATTTAAAAGTCAGAAGTCATATCTTGTGTCGTTGATAAAATTATTATAACTGGAACATCATTTTTAATCCAATTGTGATGTTTCAATGATCATATGAATTCTTCAATCCATTAGTGAGATACCTTTCCAGTACTATTACTGATTCTACTGTCACAGTTACTCACTCCAATATTGTCACGTGTGTGTAAGCCACAGAATGATCTGATAGCTGCAATTATTGACTGAAAAAAACATGATTGAATCTATCTCCAAAATTTTGGTTCTGACTTTAGGTTAGACCTAATCTCTTTCAATCGAAGCAACTCAAAATCTATGAGCAAACTGTGTACAAACTCAAGTCCTCAAAAGGAAAAGATGGTAGTCCAACTGTGAAGTTTGGTTGAAATTGTTCACGGACTCTTTTGTACATCAATTTCATAAATTACTTACTATAGTATGTCAAAGTGGCTTGATAGGTGCCTAACCTTGTGCATGTAACGATGATGGTAGGATTTATGTCACAATTTTGTTTGTCATACAAAGATCTAGTGAATTGCTATATATTTTATAAGTTATGTTCATCACTTTTGTCCACAGTTGATTGAATGTCCATCAATCTACGAGATGTTGGGAAATCCAGATTTCAAGTGGAAAAAGCAACCACAGATTGAGGTTTGGCGAAAGCAACCTAATGATGGCGAATCTTCTGTCAAACTGGATTTATATGGCCCACTTGAAAGTATTAGTCTATTTAAAGAAGCATTGAGAAATAATGAGGTGCGACTGTCAATTTTTTACATCTCTTTGAAACATTTAAAATTGTTGTGATGAAGTTAATTATTTACGTATGTGTTGTTAAGTATATAGTGCTCGTGCTTGGTTTGTTTGTAAGTGCATGTGAGGGGAGCATTAAGCTTACATACTATTATGGGGCCCTTATTGGGGTCAAGTGGTAGTTTTCAAAAGTAACTGCGTGTTATTAAACCGGAAAAGTTTGAGGAATAATTACATTTAGTGTGTTCTTGTTTCTATCTTATCCAATCATTTATTCACTCTTTTTTATTCAGATAAAAGTTAAAACAATTGAATTTTCATATTCAGGCTAAAGTGTCTTTGAATAATTGTTAATTCAAAAAAAAAAAAAAGTACTTAGATTAGAGCTGTATTCAGATTGCAGATGTGAAAACAAACCACCTTTTAGTCTTATGTCAACTATTATTGCTGTCTACTTATTGCACTTATAAATATAAACCTTTTTTCTTCACATCTTTGTTCACATATGTGATTCCATTAGTGTTCATTTTTGTTCTCATGTTCTAATTTTAATTATTGCAGCTAGATTATGATGGGAATACAATAGCTCTGCCCTTCAACTTTTCGATTCTTGATTGGGCTGCTGGCACTCGCCAAATTATCAATAATGCTCAACTACCTGATGGGGTGAGCTTCTATAACATTTATGGAACGTCTTTCGACACACCTTTCGATGTATGGTAAGTAACTTTTTGAATCACTTCATGAAATAAGATTAGAAGTTAACACTCTTTATGCTTGCATTAGAAATGTTGTGCATGTAAAGATTCTTCTGAACCTAATGAATCCGAAGTCAAAATTTAAATCTTTTGGAGGATAGTTTGCCTTGTTTTTGGCAGACTTTATTGGACAATGGATGGATATATACCTCTTATGTAATTGTATCATAGAGGTTTACTTTTCCAAGGTATAGAGCTAGTTAATACTCAGTACTCAACCCACACAGGGTCTGATATTGAGATACTGGAAAAAGCTAATGTCAATGGGAAACAATTAGTTTAAACTTGATTTTAGCATGTCAGAAACAAGGCATTTTCTAAAACACAAAATTGAGATTTACCTATCATGATATGGATGCAGAAAAGCACATAAGAGAAACTCAAATAATTACCATAGTTTCTGATATGCGACTTGGATTGACAATTACATTGAATTTCTTTAGATTACATTGATGAAGCATGATGATCTAGTCCACTGGACTTAATAGAATTTAACTATTTTTCGAGGTAGCATATGCAGATTTTATATTTAATTCACATATGATGTTTGTATTTAATGCAGCTATGGTTCAGAGACTTCTCCTATTGATGACTTGTCCGAAATATGCCACACAATGGTGAGTTATACTATTCATGTGAAGATTCTGATTCTATCATATCTTATGAACTCCAGCTACAGGGGGTGTTCTTACTTTCCCCATTTGCAAGCCATGTCCTCTACCGCATGTGCAACATCATCCTTTTAACCATAATTAGATGATCCAAATGGTAAAGTCTGAGCAAAAAATATAGTCGCTTGGACCAGTTCTTGCCAGTAGAAATTGGGAAAATTTGGTCAAAATTCTGTGGGATGAGAGAAGCCCTTCTTTTCTCATAATTTATTTAGATTTCTTTATGTTGATATCTTATATGAGTTTTTTGAACCTCAGGTCCCACCAGTAAAATTTCCCTACCTATTGATGTGACTCGTGCCTTGATATTTGTGCGAATTATTGATAGAAATAACAACAGCTCCCACCCAGACAATGGTGTTACAGTGAGCGGATAAAACAATATTTTGGTGGGGAAAAAGGCTTAGATTTTGTTATTGCAGTTTCTTTTTTTTTTTTGTTCAGGACAATCTGGATGGTAAGGAATAAAAACATATGTTGAAGATGCTAGATTTGAGGAGACAGTTTGCTGTATTGCAGAATTCATTATTTGACATCACTATGGGTTTTGCTTACTAGAGAATTCTAGGATTCTTCTTTATTTTTCATATTGGAGAATTAAGAGGCTTTGCGGCACTAAAGTTATCACCGTGACTTTGTATGAAGACTATAAACTCGAGATGGACATCTAGTTCCATCTTTTTTGCACCTTTTTTTTTATAGAAATGAAATATAGAAATTTTCTTATCAAAAAGCCAAAAAAAAAAAAAAGAGAAAAAAAATACTTGTTCAAAGAAATACTGTTTTATTGATCTGATGAGCATCAAAGAATAGCTGGTACTATATTTATACTTCTAAATGTTCGTTTATGACAACACTTTTTACCTTTGTTTCTTGCAGCCACAGTATTCTTACGTTGATGGGGATGGAACAGTTCCTGCTGAGTCAGCTAAGGTGCTCTTTCTGATCTTCCATATGATTTTCCCTTGTTGAATTTATTAATTCTAAGACACTACTTTTGCTGTCTTGAGTCTTTGTCCCATCAAAGAATGTTTTGGGGATTTCCCATGTAGTGTTTTCCAATTACATTATTAGAGTTATTAAAGCATTATGATTTCTGAAACTTCCTTTTTATTCAGAAGTACAATATTTTTTATGGCTGAATGAAAATTTGTTGCTTTATCTTGTAGAAATATTGTGTGAGCCTTAATGTGCTGAGTATTGAATTTTTGAATGTTCTTCTAGTTTATATCCTCTTGCGTTCAGTAATAAATTGAAAAAAAAATGGTCTTACTATTTCTTATTTAGGCGGATGGATTTGCAGCAGTCGAGAGAGTTGGAGTTGCCGCTAGTCACCGGGAACTGTTACGTGACAAAACAGTGTTTATATTCATAAAAAAGTGGTTGGGAGTTGAGCAGAAGATCAGTATGCATTCAAAAACTTCAAGAGTGGCAGATTCTGCTCCAGATCAGCATGATTGTGTATAAAACTCTTCTCTGCTTTAACATAATTCATCTTATAACAAAACAGCATCAAATTTGATTCATTAAAATTTGAGAAGAGGTTTGATTCATTAAAATGACCTAAATTTGTAGTTTTAGTTGTTTCATTTGGTGCACAACTTTTATCTCAGATTGGAGCTTGGACTTGACAATGTGAACTATTTGTTGTTTGTTATGTATTATCATTTGAGTAAATAGCTTGCCGCTTCTGCTTTGAATAATTTCCTTTCATATTATTTATGTGCTATATTACAAGTGTGCGTCGGTTCAATTGGTAAACCTCTTAATTAGAACCAAATGTGTGGTTCAAACCACGATCACATTGGAATGAATAAAAGTATGATTTAAATTATATTTGATAATAATAATGCGACATGTACACATTTGAGTTATCATTAAATGGTTCAAGTTGATGATGCTTAGTATGTGTTAGCTTATATAATACATGTTGGGGGTGGGGGGTTTTGGGTTGACTATAAGAGAGAGCATGAGATTCATATGTTCAACTAAAAAGATTAATTTATTAAGTGGAGTGATAATTTTATTTATAAATTTAAATATTAATTTCATTCAATTGACGTGGGATATTAATTATTCAATAATTTTTCCGATGAAACTGTTTTTGGTAGATTACTAATACTTTTTCCTTTCGTTTGATAGTGAGTTATTTACATTTTGATTATCAGAGCATGATTTTGATACTATTTGTTTGGGAGCTTTGGGCTTATAACAGAAAACATAAGATTTAAGTGCTTAACTTAAAAGATTAACTCAAGTGGAATGTGATAATTTTATTTATAATCTCAAGTGTTAACTATTTTTTTTATAACTAATTTGTGACTTTGTTTACATTCTTAATAATTTTATTCTCGAATAAAGGACCACATTCTTTACGTTAAGTTTCTCATCAAACCATTATTTATCCGTTTATTTTCTTTACTAAGAAGAGCTCACTCCATTGAGTCAATAACTCATTTCACTGCGTTGGAGTACACTTTTTATGTGAAGTATCGAATACTATCTACTTTAAGAGTTTGCTCTATTCAAGTCAACTCCTTATCACTACATTGGTGAAGGTACGCTTGATATATGCTATAATAGCTTAGTGCAGGCGTACGCTATCGTATTAAGTAATATAAGATTTTAAGTTCAAGTATCAATCCCATATGAATTATTTGATCTATTTCTATCAACCAATTACTAAAATTAATTTACTCAACTTTTATTTAGAAAATCAAAATCTAAAATTTAATTAACTAACCTAGTTCTATCAATTAAACTAACCTAAACAGGAAGTAAACAAAAAGTTGAATTCACTAAAGGATAATAATCTACTTATCCTCTAACATTTTATTAGATTTATTAACCTTTTAATTAGTCTTTAATACAAATTGATTAGCTAGGCTCTAATCTCATCACAAGCCTCTGTCGATAGTTGAGTGACTATATTAGGTATTCTAATAACTACCTATATGTCTATAGTAATCAGACAAGAATGTAAATCATTAAGACCAGGTCTAAATCAAACCATACATGTCGCCTAGGTATATATCTATCATATATGGAACTCATAGTTATTTCTCTATGATTATGCATCAAATTATCATAGGTTAAACATAAGAATATATTCGTGGAGTTCATTATAATTCCTCAATAATTCAAAATATTGATCAGGTATAATGAAAGCTTTAAGATCAAGATAGAATGAATCAATGATATGTATTAAGTTTATAAACTAAGCATCAATAAAATTCAACTACATACTAGGTTCACATAGTCTAACTCTAGATCAATAATGTTTAGCCCATCACAAACCAAAAAATATCAAAGCAATAATACAAATACATAGTAATCAAGAACATAATGATAAGAACAGAAAAGAAAAACTAATCAAGGCGACTCTTTGAGTTGCTTCTATCTCAGTCTTGACTTGAAACTTGATTCTTGATCATAAATATTCAATTCTTGATTTTAATATTTAATTTTATATTGTGAATTGTTTCTCTGTGTTGTTGCCTATTTAAAGTATGTGTTTTGGCTCTTAAAAGAGTCTTTTATAGTTATGAGAAATCCTAGAGTTGAGATCCTTCGAATCCAAGATAAAATAAGACTAAAAAAGGGGTGGGAAGGTTCATATGTCTCACGATCATCGCGGCGCTAAGTCCAAGACTTGGAAACATGTCTTAGTGGGGGCCTAGTCGGGCACTGTGGCGCCCAGACCTGGGTTTGGGTGCTGGCGTATTTCGAGCGCATTTTGCTCATTTCTCGTCCATTTTGCCTCTTATTTATTTCTATTTGTCTTTCCCCCGTGCACTTATTTATGATAAAAAAATACGATTAAATAGCCAAACATTCACAATTTAGAGCAAAATACCCAAGTCGGAGTACTAATTATATTAGTGCATTTACTCCCCTATCAAATACCCCAAAATTTAAAACTTTGATCGTCCTTGAGCAAAATATAACAAACAATCACAACTCATTCTTGAGTTTAAATAAAACAAACTAAACAAGCTTCAGTTGATTAGATAACCAAATCATTGTCTCAAAGGCTGTGAAAATAGCACAAGGCGTTTTTAGAAATCAATAAATAACTTTTAACAATCATCATATCATTCATCAAGTCCTTTATTCTCCTTTATAATTGATCATTTGTGTGTGTTTAATAAGCAAATAATTAGCCAAATGAAACTTAGATTTTCTTCATAGCTTAAGAAAATACAAAAAGATGACGTCTCGACATAATTTCAATAATAATATTATCATAAGCTTATTATTCATATTACTCTCCACTAATGTAGAAATACACATGTTTAGAGATTTATTTAAGATTTATATTATCTTATAACATAAGGCTAAAGTTAATGTGAGATATAAAGATAAATATGAAGTTCAAACACACTACGAATGCTTAACTTAGAATTTCTTGATTCCCTTCTCCTTGATTTATCTCTCCTATAATCTTATAATATTCCATATTTCTTTTAATCAATTTTTTGCAAACAATTTCTTCTTTTCCTTAAACTAAAGGTGTTTATGCATTTTTCTTTTTTTTTTTCTTTTCTTTTTTTAAATGTATCCCCAAACTTAGATTGATAAACACCTTCAAGACATTTTGCTTTCCATTGCACTACCCTTTTTTACATCACTACAACATTTTTTTTATGAATGTTTTTGAGTAAACTCAAGGTTTATAGTGCTACTAGTAGATTTTAGGATAAATAACTTAATGTCTTGTGGCTTGTAATGTGGTTAAATACAAAAAATAGGTCTTTAGGCTCAAAAAGGATAACTAGAGATAAATATACATAAAAGATAGGCTTTGAAAAGTCTCAATTGGTCTAAAAATAGCCTAATATCATTTTTCTATTCATGTGATTCATAGAATTTTGCCTTAAGTAGTAATCAAGCATGTTTTTGAGTATTGGTCCTCGAGACTGTGGTATACTACTTAAGCACAAAGCATCTCTGAGCAAAAAAATTCAACTAATATAAACTTATTATCAATGTGCTCAAGAATAAATAATTAAAAATAAAGATCGAACTCAGATTAAGAATTATGATATAAGAGTTATCTCAAGAATTTATTATTTTCTAGAGACTTGTGAAAATAAATTCAAGCCATATTCTAATTCTTATCATGGACTAATGATCATTATCTCAACCAAATCAATAATTAAAAAAAAAAATTTAACCCACAAAACAACCATTCAAATAATGCAGCAAAATAACACAGGTTATGTGTTTTTCACCCCTAAACTTAAATTAGACATTATCTTTAATGTCAAATAATAAACTTTAAAGTAAGAAAAACTCCACTAGTAATAGAAGTTGAAGCAATGCAGCAATGTTCCTTGGCTCCTAACGTTTGCAATTGTTCGTGCTGCTTCTTTGAATGCTCTTACTGCTGTTTTATTCCTACAAAGAAAAGAAACTAATATAACTAAAATTGAAACTAAACAAAAATAAAAATAAAAATTACTTGGGTTGCATTCAAAGAAACGCTTGATTTAACGCCGTCGACTTAGTGGAACTTTTTTTACTCTTATAGTGGATTAAAGTTAATGGTGAAAGCATCCTTATATGTGAGCTTCTTTGCTTTCCTCTTTTTTAGCTTCCACATCTTTGCTATTAAGCCAAGGGCAGTAGCTTTCGCCTTATTCTCTTCATGCTTCTTTAGAAAGACTTTAATCTTAGACCGAAAAAGTGATTCTTCTTTGCCTTTTTCTTTGATCCTCTCTTTGTATTGCTTCTTCTTATTTTTCTTCTATATCTTAACATATTATTTTTAATGCGAGAATTCAACATCTCCATGTCCTTGATTTGCTTGGCGTTTGGGTGTACCACATCAATGCTACCACAATTCTCACTCTCATATGGCAACTTAACCTCTTTGAAGACTTTGAAAGTGACAGTGTCATCTTGCACCCTAATTGTCATCTCCCATTTTTTCACATCTATGATCCTACGTCCTGTAGCTAAGAACAATCTTCCAAGCATTATAGGGATTTTCTTATCTTCTTCCATGTCTAGGAAGATAAAATCTACTATGAAGATGAACTTATCCACCTTTACACCCTCATTGTCATCTCTCATTTTTCACATCTATGTTCATACGTCATATAACAACTCCATATATGTTTATGATAATAAGAAAAGAATATAATTTATTAAGACCAGGTCTAAATCAAACTATATATGCCACATAGGTATATATCTATCTTAGATAAAACTCATAATTATTATCCTATGATTATACATCAAACTATCATAGGCTAAACATGTGAATCCATCCGTCGAGTTTATCATGGTTCCTTAATTATTCAAAACATTGATAAGGTATAATGAATGCTTTAAGATCAAGATAGAATGAATCAATGATATGTATTAAGTTCATAAACTAAGCATCAATAATATTCAACTACATACTTGGTTCATATAGTCTAATATTTAATCCATAACAAACTCAAAAATATCAAAGTAATAATACAAAGACATAATAATTAAGAACATAATGATAAGAACGTAGAAGAAAAGCTAATAAAGGTGACTCCTTAGGTTGCTTCTCTTACACTTTTGACTTGAAACTTGATTCTTGATCATAAATCTTCAATTTTTGGATTTGATATTTAATTTTGTGTTGTGTTGTTGCCTTTCTAAAGTATATGTTTTGACTCTTAAAAGAGTACTTTTATAGTTATGAGAAACCCTAGGGTCGAGCACTTTTGAATCCAAGTTGAAATAGGACTAAAAAGAGAAAGGGTTCATATATTGCTCAGGTGTTGCGATGCTAGCCAATGGGTGCCGCAGCTCCCAGCTTTCTGACCTAGGTTCCACAACACCTAGCCTTGGGTGCTGGCGTATTTCGAGTGCATCTCGCTCATTTCTTGTCCGTTTCGCCTTTCGTTTGTTTCTATTCATCACATTTTTTCCCGTGCACCTATTTATGATAAAAAATGATTAAATAGCCAAACATTCACAATTTAGAGCAAAATACCCAAATCAAAGTACTAATTATACTAGTGCATTTATGCCTCTATCAAAATTAAAATAAAAATTTTAAATAAAAATTTAATCCTTCTCTAACGAAAATGTTAATTTACATATCTTAACATACATACTTGATCTCTGAAATAATTAACTAAAAAATGACGCACTACCATTTTTAAATTATATCGGTAAGTAAGTAATGTTGTATAAATTAAGTTCACATTTGAAAAAAAAAAATTGTGAACCTTCGCAAGTGAAAATTTATATATAGGAAAACGTCGTATATAGGGTGTTGGTATGCTAACATTAATTCTTAGAGAGAAAAATTTAGCAATTAGAATTTAATGAAAGGTTGTATTATACTTGAGAGTAACCAATTTTTTTCCCTCAATTTTTAGAAGCCCTCCATAATGGTGGTAGAGTTTTTCCCTTTAGTCATTGAATAAAAACATTATCAATTATACTTTGATTCTAGTTAAGATTTACTTTTAATCTTAATTTGATGCAGGATATGTTGTGTTCATATAAAATTTTAAAGGTTATAATTTGGAAATATGATGCAAATCAGGTTGCCGAAACTTGATAAGATTCATTGAGCATTTATGGAAGTTTAATGATAAGGGTGAGAATCAAGAAAATAAAGAAAGCATTAAATGAACTAATTGAACATATTTTGAATTCATGTTTTATTCAAGACACTAATTTGTCTAAATTAAATGTTCAAGATTATCAATGTTATTCAAGTTGTTTTTAAGTGATCTGGAGTGATTTACATGAAAAATAAAATGATAAATCAATTTAGGAAAAAAATATGAGGTGGTGTATAAAGGATTTTTCTTATTTTATTTCTTTGATCCTATATTAGATCCTTTATTTTTATTTCCTTTTTATTTTAGGTTATATTTAGCAACAAGGAAACCGAATAGGCTTATTTTCTTTTTATTTTATTTCCTATTTCCTTGTTACCTGAATAGGGTTACTATTTATTTATTTATTTTTGTCATCAATTCTTATTATGTCTAGGATTTGATTTATTTTCCTTTTAGGCTACTCAGAGAATTCAGCTATATAAACCAATATAACCCTAAGGGTAATTGAGTTTATAACATTAATATTATTGAGAGTTTTCTCTTAATCATTCAAAGAACTTTTCAGAACTTATTAAAATTTCATATTATGGCATTCATCATTAACTTATCACTCACAATATTTCTTATCTATCTTGAGTGTAGCATTTATCTTTAATTTTTTTTTTATATTTAGTTCTTATCTCTTTATAAATAACGGGTCAAGGTCCTTATTTTTGTTTGTTTGTGAATCTTAATTAAAATGATCTTTTTGAGTGTCGGGTCTCACTTTTCTTTATAAAGTTTACATCAGGATAAGATATTGAGAGAATTCTGTGGACATGTATTCTCCTCCAGAACTAGATCATAAAATTCTTTGATTTATACGATGTCAGAATCAAGCTATGATATATTGATTCGAAGTTTTCTACAAGCTCTAAAATGTGAGCTCGTTGCTGAAGTAAGGAGGGGTTCGAATGATGCACAAATTCTATAGTTTAGACCTTAAAATGCATGATCAAAATTGGTTAAAGTTATTTTTCTATTTTTAGATAATTGAGATTTTTATTTATTGATCGTAGATTTTTGGGTCTTTTAGTCAAACTTGCAGTCATTCTCAAAGTCTTCGGTCAAGAGTTGAATTTTTATCACTGAGAAAATGGTTCTAACTAATAGATGGATTGTCACTATTTTACCTTAAGATCTCTTAGTAGTTGGAATTAGTTTTTTTTTTTGTTGCAAAAATTAGATCAGTTATGGCTACACCAATGGTGATCTCCAGTGAAAACCCTTCAAATACTTAAGGTAGAAAAAAATGTTGGTGAAAGAAATCTAGAATGAATCTTTTGCGTAGAAAATAATGCCTATAAATTATTATGACGCCTTACCCCTATATGAAAAATACCCCTTTATATAGAGATTAGTGTGGTTTGAGCCTTACAATAGACTTCTTAATTTTTGAGTGTGCGGTCTATCATTGAATTCCTTGATATCATATTTTACTTATTTGTGGACTCTTTAATATCATGTCCTACAAATTTTTGATATCTTTAGTCCAGATGAGGAGTCTTCGAGGTTAATAGTACTTGACCTCGTGAGGAGAGGCTCTTCGGTCATGGATCGAAGGCTGATCATCCCCAAGAAGAAAGCTTTGCTCTATTGTAAGTTGAGGATTGCTTATCCATCATAAAGAGGGGCTCTTTATTTGTAGATTCCAAACTTCTTAGCTATGAAGTGGAGAGTGCTAGAGGAGATTTGATCGTTCTTGGTGTGGCTTCAGTCTTGAACTTGGCCTCTTTAGGTCTTAATAGGCAACGGAGATCGAGCTTTAAGTGGCTTTAAGCTAAGCTCGATCACTTTTGGCCTTAGTAGACTGAACTCAAAACCTTGAGGGCAACATTAATATTTTCTAAAAAAATTAGATTTGAATATTTTATTTTTTAAGAATTTCATTAAATTATTTAATTATGTCTATTTTAGTTATTTTGAATTAACTTTGTTTAAGTTTATTTTAAAAATGTTGAAAACCTTAATTTATCGCTTATGATCATTATAATAAAAATATTCTCGTTGACAACTCATGTTTTTTTTTCATTGCTTAAGGCCAATAATGAATACTATCCTCTTAATTAGAGATGGAAAAAAGTCCGTATGTGAATTTAGATATAGAAAAGTTTAGAACTCGGCTAAAAAAAATTAAGATTTTTTTAGATTCGGATTCCTTTTTTATAGAAATCCGTCCTAGATTCGAATATTTTATTATATTCTTTATTTAAAAAATTTTAAATTAATTTATGATCTTTGATATATATGAATCTAACCATTGCTTTACAAAAAAAATGCCCCAATGTTTAAATTTAACTTAAAATATAAAAAAAAATTGTAACAAAGATACAAAAATACATATTAAACTATAAATACAAATTATATAATACAAGTTTCATAATCTAACAATTATTTAATAAAATAAATACTTCAAAAGTTTAAATTTTACCAAACAATAAAAAAAAATCAAGTTTACTCGAATTCGACTTGACTTGAAAAAATCCAAGTTACAGATCTGAAAAAAACTCGAATTTAAATTGAACAAAACGTGGATCCGTATCCAAATTTTACCATCACTATTCTTAATCCATTTTTTTTTTAAAAGAAAGAAACCCAATCGTTGTCTTGGGCGGTGATTTTGTATCGATGCATGCAATATTATCCCATAATAATAAAAAAATAATGCTTGTGATAAATTTATTAAAAAAAGTAATTTGCATAACTTTGAAAATATGAATGGCTACAATCAACCAATACATATGCAAGTAGCTGCTAAGCCCATATAATTTAAATTGCAGCTAATACACGTGGAAGAATTTGAGCTTAAAACACACGCAAAAGTATGCAACTTGGTGGTACGTACTCTATTGCATGCTAGCTTATGTACAAAGAAAAATTAAAGGCACAAATACAAATGGTCAAGAGAAGAAGAAGAAGAAGATCAGCTTAGGGCTTAGGCCATGGGGGTGATAGCCTGAAGCAACCTGCACCCGCACCCGCGAAGAAGAAGAAGAAGAAGAAGATCAGCTTAGGGCTTAGGCCATGGGGGGTGATAGCCTGAAGCAACCTGCACCCGCACCCGCACCCTCACCTGAAGACCAGAAGCCCCACCTGAAGCCATTCAATTGCCTGAATCAGGAAACAACCAATTGTCCGAATCAAGAGCATACAAATCTGGAAGCGGAATCAAGAGACCTTAAAGCATCTGAACCTAAAAAGGAAAATCACAAGCATATCGAATCAGCTTCCAAATCAAAGAAAAGAGATTGCCGAATCAAGCTCAGTCACGAGGGTCAAAGATTACCGTTTAATATAACCAGCTGTCCGAATATGTTAGGCAAATGTATAACTCTATTCAAGGCAAGAAATGTGCGTCAAAGGATTACTAACTCAGTAAGGAAACCTCTCATAAAAGGATTCTACTGCTGGCTCTTCAAACGGTCACAAAGAAAGCAACGGATTATTGCCTTCTGAAATTGTAAATTACCTTAGAAAATTCCCTACAACAAGGACTCATTAATTGTCCTTGCTATACTATAAGAGAACAAGTATAAAATAGCCATGTACAGCATCAAAGTCTGACGAGGAAAGAAATAAGAAAATTCCTGTTTAACTCTCACATATTCATCGTTTTCTTCAGGGGAACACAATAACTATAATGTAAACACTTTGCAACTTGAACATGTTTAAGATTGGGTCTCTCTTTAATTCTTTTTTTTAATAAAAAAAAAAGAAAAATTAATATTATGAAATTGTCACTTTAAGTATATTCTAAGAGATTTGACTAATTACAAGATAATATTTTATCACAACTTCAGTTATAAACATGGGGTGTTACAAAGTTGAACAGATAAAATTAGCTGTTTTAGAGTAGTAAAAATTTTTCTGGATCTGAATCCAGCTTATATTAAAATTAAAAAGAGGTTTGATTTATATTTTAAATAAAAAAAAATCGATCATAAAAGTAGAATTTGAATATATTATAAAATATTTTAACATAAAATTACATGTTTTACTTCAGAATTTGAAAAATTTATCCTAAAATTCAAAATAATAGAGCGATTTTGACTATATAATCATAATATTTTAGATATATATCTTTAGCAAAGCAACATAACAATCAGTGGAATAACTGACAAAAGGGTTCAAGTCAAGAATGTTTAAATCCCAAACAGAGTTTTGAAAGTTTCGACATTTTCAAAACCCTAGTTATGGGTTTTGTTTTTTTTTTGGTTTGGTTGTGTTATTATTAATCAAAGACGGAGATGACAGACCACGCACGAGAGTTTACATTTTATTTTATTTTATATTTATTGATAAAAAATTGACTAGAATCAGACAATTCAGCCCAAATCCCACTCTCTCTCTCTCTCTCTCAAATTTATATATGATTTTTGTAAGTATTAATATTACATTAGAGTACAACCGGTACTATGAATATGCAAAGGGAAGTAGTATTATGATATTGTAATAAGGTAATAAGTGTCATGCGTCGAACACTTATTAATGATTTAAAAAATTAATTTGTTAGGTATTATAATTTATTTATTTATATATATATATTTAAGATTCATTTAATTTTTATTTGATACGAGATGTGATATTTTTTATCATTCAATCACATAACGCCCTCGTCACAGTTTAGTCTAGGGACTAATCTAGTCCATATTATCCATTTTTTAGAGTTATGAGGTCTATTATTCACGTGACAATATCTATTGGGACTTAAGACATATAATTTTTAGAGTTTACTTGACTCGTATTGCTCATCCCCTAAAGGTATGAGATATTCACAACCTAAGTGGTAATTTCCATTGGGACAATTTTAGAGGTTTACATGTGAATGAGAATTCGAGTTTACTTTTATACCACTTGCCACAGGTCAGGTGGTTATCATTGACTTAAAAGATTAGCATATTAAGTAATGCTACATTCCTACTCATATATACTAAAAATTTACTAAATTTCTATTAAATGTAGAAGATGGCATAAGACATACCTTATTTGGGAAAGTAAACATTATAAATATGAAAGCAAACAAAGATCCCATAAATGAGAGGAAAAAAATATTTAAAAAGGGAAAATATTATAATACTATTTCAATATTTATTAAAACTCGAACCCAACCTCACGTTTAAAAAATGCACACTTAACCACTCAAACAAGTAATCACATGCCTAAATTCTATATATGGTAATGGGTTGAGAAATCTGAATGATAATTTGCACTTAAGATACGTCATTATGCATTACAAGGTTCTTCTATTTTTTCTTTTATTATTCATCTCAAAATTTTTATTGCACATTGTATGTTTTTTTACATATTTTAAAATATTTAAAATATACTATTTACATTAAATAGTATAACTAAAAATTTGAAATTAATAATAAAAAAATTAGAAAATACAATGAAAAAAGAAAAATTGTATCACATAATCAATTATGAGATAATCTTACCACTTAGTGGCATGCATGCGATTAAGTAATTTCATTATTATATGCTAATAGTATTAGAAGACTTATAACATATATAATACCTAAGATTAAATTAAGTTGAGAAATATTAATAAAAATAGCTCTTGTTGTTTCATAAAATACATGCCGTTGTGATTATATTATATTATATTATATTATCGTTGTTGAAAAATAGTGATTCGACAATTTTATATGGGTAAAAATTATGAAGAATGCCATAAGAATAGTCATTATAAAGTCAAATACGCATTAAGTGTATAAGGGAGGAGCAAAATAGAAAGCCAGAAGAATAGGTACTGTTCATGAGGTGGCACTGTTCATGTACAGGGTACTATTTACATGGTTATTGTACATGCGGCAACTTATGGGTATTTCTTGTTTTGGCTCAATTGACTTCTTTAAGTAAGATTGCGACTGCTACAAGTAAGGACTCATATGCCAACTAGATTTAAAATTTTTAATGGTATTTTATTAACTATATAAACTACTTTTAAGCATAAGAGAAAGCTAGGCACTTAAAGTTTCAAGATGTAAACTATAAGAGAGAATAAATGAGCTAGGTAGGCATTAAGTGCATGGTGCACTAGGGTATAACTTTTTAGGAGTGTTTTCTTTTAGTTCTTGAGTGAACAAAAGAAACACTATAGATAATTTTATCTTAGGTACTTGGGCTATACTTGTATTCCTTGTAAAAATCTCTTATGAGGAGATACTAAGAAGTCTTGGAGAATTCATGGTAATCAATGATAGATACTTAAGGATCTTTATGAGAGATACTAGGGTGATCTATGAAAGATACTACAGGTATTATGGGATCATTGTGATATAAGAAAATACTTAGTGATATATATCAATAAAAGAAGTTAGATCATAGAGACGTAAACATTTATGGCTCGAACCACATATATCTTGTATCTTGTTAATTGATTTGTTTTCTTTATCTTTACTGATGTGTTGATCGTATATGTTCTTACTTATGGTGTGAGTTATGATTTTCTCTATGCATAGATTCAGAAAGGGTGTTAAGCTTGTGGTTTAGTTGATGTCATAAGGATGTTAAATTGAATAGTACAGCTTGATATCCGCAACAAACTAGTATCGGAGCTTAGGTTGAAGTTCATATTACATGCATAGGTGACAAAGCTAGATTACAAAGCAAAAGATGTCAACCATAGGAATTTACAAATATAAGAGAAGAACAATAGAAAATATGGTTATCTGAAAAGGAAAAGATGATGGTCTTACTAGAGAGTTTTTTAGGGGTAAGGATCACTCTTGAAAAAAGACTACCAAGAAGACAACATCATCTAGATCCTAGTTAGAAGAATCATTCAAATTGAATACAAAATAAAGATGGAAAAAGAAGAATAATTAAGATTGAAGGGTAGATCTAAAAGATGTTTAGGGCACTTAAAGGGATAGTTCTAAAAGAGAAAGACAAAAATAGAAGGAATGTGGATTTGCAAGTCTGTTGGATGACTAGGCAAAGGCTTAAATCACATGAGAGCTTTTGGAGAAATAAATGTCTAATGGATGAATTTTTTTTTAGATCTATGGTAGTATTTTCATATGAGTCATAAAGAATCGTTAATTATCAATTGTAGAAATATGGCTTGTGGTAAGTCATATAGGATTAGTAGAATAAGATTGAGACTACATGATAAAAAAGACAAGGGATGGACTAGGTATGAGATTTCATTCCTCAACTCATAAAAATCTAGTAGACTCAGGATTACTAAATCAAAATAGGGAGATTCATGAAAGATAGAAGAAAGGAATACTAAATAGAAAGTAAAAGGATTAAGGAGTGATAAGCACAAAAGGACGCTATGTGCTTGAAGAAAAGTGCTTGAATGTGTTCAACATAGAGTTGTTGATTTAAAACAGACCATAAAGCAGCTTTTGAATTATATCACATTGTGGTAGGGGTCAAAAGAGAATGTGTGGGAGGAGTAGTAATGGCGAGAACATGCTTTCACTATTATGAAATTGTGGTCATGGTGTTTTCAGGACATGGAAGATCGCAACATTAGACTACTCTAGACATCAGTATTTCAAAATCTTTGGAGACCATAATCGCAAGAGCCTTAGTTAAGTCTAGGACTTGACTTAGAGACAATGCTAGTAAGCATTGGTAAAGAAAGGGTGACGACGATTAGCTTTGTGGAGAGAGATTTTTAATCAATGAGGGAATTTGTTAGAAATTAGTGATTTAACAATCTTGTATAGATAAGAATTTTGAAGAATATCAAAAGGAGAGTAATTATGAAGTCAAGTACACATTGGGTATAGAAGGAAGGACCAAAACGGAAAGCCAGAAGAATGGGTATTGTTCACACAGAGACGCTATTCACGCGTGGGGTATTGGACTCCTACAAGTAAGGACTCTTATTCTAACTAGGTTTAGGTTTCTAAGGGTGTTTTATTCACTATATAAACTCATTCTAAACACAAGAGAAAGTTAAGCATCTAAAATTTTAAGATGTAAACCATAAGAGAGAATAGAGGAGTTAGGTATGCACTAAGTGCGTGGTGCACTAGAGTGTAACATTTTGGAAGTATTTTCTTTTGGTTCTTGAGTGAACAAAAGAAACACCATAGATTCTTTTAGCTTAGATGCTCGGACTATTCTTATATTTCTTGTAGAAATTTCTTATTAGGAGATACTAAGAGGTTTTGAAAAATTTATGGTGATCAAGAGTAGATATTTAGAGATCTCTAAAAGAGATACTAAGGTGATCTATGAGAGATACTATAGGTATTATGGGATCATTGATGATGTAAGAAGATACTTAGTGATCTATATCAATAAAAGAAGCTGGATTATGGATCTTCCGTAGACGTAGGCATTTATGGGTCGAAGCACGTATATCTTATGTCTTATTGATTGGTTTATTTTTAGTGACGTGTTGATTGTATGCGTTCTTACTTATGGTGTAAGTTATGATTTTCGTTGAGCATAAATTCAAAAAAGGTATCAAAATCATAGTTTAGTTGATACTATAAGAATGTCAAACTGAAGAGTATGACTTGATATCTACAACAATTGTGTTATTAAATCACATTGATATATAAGATTTATCACAAAAAAGGAAACTCATTAGAACTATAATATTTTATTCTTTTATGTTATAATCATATAAGTTAATAATATATATTATAAAATTTATATATAAATAATTTTTGTTTAGTGCAGGTGAATGCATTTAAATTATGTTATTTAATTTAAAAAAACTATGTTAGTATTTAATTTTCTAATAATTAAAAAATGCCATTTAAATTAAATATGCATATTAAAATTCGAAGATGTCAATATTATAAATTTTTTATATATAAATAATTAAAACTCAACATTAAATTTCTAAAAGAAGAATAAGAAATAATTGACCTATGAAGTTGAAGGACTGAGCATGGAATATAGCATGGATTTAGACTTATAGAACTCCTTTTTTAAATTCAAAATTTATTTTTAATTAATGTTTAAAGTGTTAATTTGCATTTCTTGGAAACCTCCTTTTCTATTTCTTGCTTTAATGGGGTTAAAAAGGGGGATATTGACACTGTTACCTCTCAGGTTTATATAAATTATAAGGATAAGGATATTTTTGTCCCATAAGTTTGACTTAATTCATAATTTGTCTCCCGAATTTTAAAAAATTCAATTATGTTCTAATCTGTTAGTTGATTCTGTTAGAATTGACAGAAAATCCTTTTTTTTTAGTACATTGACCATTTTGCCCTTAATTTTTATGTTAGTTAAAAGGCTATATGTAAGGTGATATACACATAAGAAAAAATAATATTATTTAAAAGAAAAATTAATATTGTTTAAATGCGTGATGCAAGTGAATTTTGGGTTAATTAATGTTCATAGAAATTACACATTTGCTCTAAAATATAGTCGTTTTGCTTGTTATGCTAAGGGCAGTTTAAAGCATAAATATCCAGCAAACACATTTCAACTCTAGACAACAATTCAAATAGTTCATATAACTCATATTAGCGTGTTTATATAGCTTTAAACACTAAAAATTCATTCAAGCTTGAAATACATTCTCAATCAATTCTTCAACATCTCTATCGCTCAAAATAAAACAATTGTCAGCATTTAAAAATTTAGCACATTAAAAATAACACTGAAAATTCATTCAAGCTTGAAATACACTGTCAAAATTCAGTTCTTCAACATCTCCATAGCTCAAAACAAAACAACGGCCAGCATTCAAAAATTCAGCACATTAAAAAATTCAGCTTCAACACCTCCAAGCTCCCAACTAAGTTCATAAACTCAATCATCAACTCAACATCTCCTAACTTTAACACCGATATCAACAACTTCCAAAACGCAAAAGCTACAGCTCTGTGCATTAACTTCCAACTTTAGTGGATCAATAATCAACACCGATATCAACAACAGTGCACAGCTTTGATATAAAGTTAATGGGCACTTGATACAATTTAAAAACATAACTTGTTAGTGTAATGAGAGGGCTTATGTAGGAATTTTAGAATCTGAAGCAAATCAAAATAAGTTATATTTCAGGTGTATGCGCAAGAAATGCAAGTTTTTCAGGTTTTGAAAACCTGAACCTGAGGAGTTCAATACAATTAGAAACTTTTATGATTATAACCTGTATGATGAAAGTGTATTTGATACATATGAGCCACAACAACAATTGCTCATAAGAAGGCATGCAAGCTCTGATGCACTTACCAAACAATGGCTACTAGTTTTAACAATTTTAGTTGTTTTCATGCTAGGGATTTTATTAGGAATGACAGCATGTATTCTAATTAGTTTGAAAATGTAATGTAATTGGATATGTGAATTAAGTTTTCTAATGAAATGATTTAAAGAATATTTTGAGTTACCTCTACCCTTTGATGTTGTGTGTGATGTCCCTGTAGAAAAATTGGATGCAAATTTTGTTCCCTGCCATATGAAAAATTAATTAATGTATTGCTATTAATTGAAGCATAATATGAAGGTGAACAATTAAAATCTAATTACCTGGCTACTTAAAGGTTGGAACTTGCAGCTCCTTTTATTGTGGCCAAACTTATTGTATTTTCCACACCTGATATGTCTTCTCTTGCTCATATTTTGCTTGTCTAACATTTTATCTTGTTGCCTCTTTTTACTCATTTTAGGCCTACCGGCCTTTCTCTTGATTTGAAGTGGTTCAATTGGTGGCCCTTCAACTTTTAACCAATTAGATTGATCAGACAGAGGATGAATACCCCATATAGGTTTTTAAATAGGTCTTTGTTGTAAGTTTTCTATCTACAAAATCATATGCATTCTCCTGTCTATGGTTTATACAAGGCAAAATATGCCTACATGGAATACCACTCACTTGGAAAGCACCACAATTACATGTCATCTTGTTAAAATCAACAACAAAGGTTTGGGCGCCATCTATTACTTCAAACTCAGCACCAGTTGCATCAATTACCTTCACAAACCTTTCATCTTTCTTTGCTTGATCCAACCTCTTTTTTACTGTTAGTGGCAATACTCTATCCCATTGTAGTGCTTTTTGATGCCTTTTTCGCAATTTTTTCATTATTTTTTTTTCTTATCTATTCTAACAAATCTAAAATTGGTCTGCCTCTATGCTCATTCAACCAACTGTTTCATGATTCTGTCAAATTGCTGGTCACGTGATCACATTTGACATTATGCTTGAAATCATATCTATACCACTGGTTGGGCTCAATATTTACAAGGTAGTTATAAGCGTCTACATTAGCCATCTTAATCTTACGCATAGCTTCATCAAAAAATAATTTCTTTGTGGCCCTTGATGCCTCCTAACATAGAGGTCTGAATCTCTGATCTGGCCATTGCTTTTTGAAATTGGAGATTATGTGTCTGGCACAAAATCTTGTTAGAGAATTAGGTCAATAATCTGATAATGTTCGCAGTATTCCCTTTTATTTGTCACTCATAAATGTGATTGACTGTTCATTTACAATACCAAGTCACTCCTTAAGGTTTTCTAAAAACTAACCCTATGTTTCTCCACTCTCAATCTCGACCACAGATACTACTATAGGGGAAATTTCATTGTTGGCATCTAATGTCACTGCAGATAACAATACACCTCCATAAGAGCCATTTAAATAACACCCATCTAATCCTATGAACTTTCTACAACCATTGACAAAACCATCCCTCAATGCTAGAAAGATATACATAAATCGCTTAAAATATATTGGACCATCTTCAACAGTAACATTAAATTGCATCTTTACCAACATACCAGGGTTTCTCTCCATAAGTATTTTTTCATAATCCTTCAACCTTTGATATGTATTCTCATAATCCATACTAGCTTCTTTAAGTGCTATAGCTCTAGCTCTTCTAATTTTCTTCATATTACAGTGAACACCAAACTTTTGCTTCAACTCATCTCGCATTGCTTTGGTTGACATTTTAGGGTTGGTCTTCAATGCACTTACAAACTGTGAAGTAATCCATACTGAAATTGCTTCCTTTTACTTGGAAACTCTATCATAGGTGTGCTTCTCTTTCAATTTTTGAATTTTGAACATAATTCCAGACTTTACTTTGGCTTCATAAATGAACCATGGGCATCTTGCAACCTTGCATCTACCTCTGAACCTCTTAAAGTCATTCTTAAGTTGAATGATTTCAAATCTTTCTCGAAGATAATATTTCTTTAATGCACCTCTGAAGTGCTCAACTCCATCAAATTCTTGGCTAACATGCAAATAAGCCTCCTCCTAGTCACATTTTCTAAAATAATCTCTGCCCACTGAGCTTGTTGTTTCTCTTACTGCTTCATCTTCATCTGATGAAGACACTAATGGACTATCTCTGTCATCTAACTGATAACTTGATAATGGATGGTCTTCTTGTTCACTGTTACTTAGCTACTTATTCCCTTCATCTTGGTTATTGTCTTCAACATTAGTACTCTCTGAGTATATAGACTCTTTGTGGTCACTGTCTGACCAAACTGCTTCTTCATTTGATAAGCTAGGGTTATGGTCCTTTGGTGGGCTGTGTTGTTGTGGTGGGATATGTTGCTAGGTTGGTGGGATTGGGCTTGTATGTTCTGCTTATTGAACAGGTGGACTATGCTGTTATAATGGACTTGAATTTAGTTGCTGGTTTTTATGCTTGTTGGACAAGTGATTTGTTCTGCTGTGGTTGGTGGGTTTGCTGGTTGTTGTGCTTCTTGAACAAGTGATTTGTGCTGCTATGGTTGGTGGGTTTGTTGGTTGTTGTGCTTCTTGGACAAGTGATTTATGTTGCTGTGGTTTGTGGGTTTGCTGGTTATTGTGCTTGTTGGATATGTGATTTGTGCTGCTGTGGTTGGTGGGTTTGCTGGTTGTTGTGCTTGTCGGACATGTGATTTGTGTTGCTGTAGTTGCTGGGTTGCTAGGCTTGCTAGTTATTGTGCTTGTTGGACATGTGATTTGTGCTGCTGTTGTTGCTGGGCTTACAGGTTGTGCTTGCTGTGTTCGGCTAGTGGTAGGTTCAGAAAATAGCTTCTTCCTAATGCTTGGGTCACTGGTACCATTATATTTTATCACTTCCTGACTTTTATAATTTAGGGGGGTGGTCACTGACTTCAAGGGTAAGACCTCCAAATCCATAGCCATGCAATACCATTTTTTTTATACATTCACCCACTAACATAATAAGATCATCATCAGCCTCCATTTTAACACTCTCCCCACTCTAAGGTATAGTTGCAGTGACCCTAAACTTGTCTTCTGGAAATAATGGTCTATCAAACAACTTAGCATAGACTTCACTTTTAAGTGCAATTAAACTACAATAATCCATCTCAGCATAATATTTGTAGTCATCACACTCAAGAACTCTAACAGTAACTGTAACAAACTCTTCTTCATCATCACAAGACATTTGTTACATATGTACACAAATCAGGTTCAATTACAACTATTTTAAATACAATAGAAAATAGCACCAACATGTAAATTACAAAATGACACTACAGAAACAACAACAACACATTCAATATTAAGGTCATGTATAATCCAATGTGATTCCTACTTTCAATCCACTTTAAAGTGGATTACAATCACTTCAAAGTTAGATTACACGCTCAATTCCAAAAAAATCACCAATATAAAAATTACAATCCCTTCAAAGTCATATTACAACCCCTTAAAATCCAAAACTCATTAAAGACATATTACAGCCCTATAAAATATGCTCTAAAACAACACTCATCAAAGACATATTATAGCACCAACAACGACATTTAAAAATGAAACCCTATTTTGTTTGAAGCACCAACAACGACATTTTAAAAAAATTGAAATTTAAGGTAAAAGCAAACATGAACGAATAAGAGGAATTTTATTTAAATTCAGCATAATTAGAAAAATTAAAAATCATTCAGAAATCATACTCAATAAAAAAAAAATCCACCCATCAAATAGACTAACCAATAAATACAACAATATATCCTTAAAACCTAGATGGACAAACAATGTGTATTCATAATACAAAAAATGTATATTTGTACAAAATTGTACGGTGAATGATGTACTTACTGTGAATCAATAGTTATACCCTTGCGTATAGGTGGTTCACGATGATGATGATGTATAGTGGCCTTTCACTCAATCGATTAAGGTTGAATATAGGGTTTACGCTAAGTTGGGTTAACGCGATGTTGGATCAAGGTTCTACGAATGTTCTTGAGAGTTTTTGTCGATGGAGTAACTTTAGGTTCTTCGTTGATGTGAAGACGAAACATCAACAGATTGTTAAGCGCGAAAACTATCGTTTTACAGTGTGGCCTATCTCTATTTGATGCGTGTCACTGACTTGACTTTTATGTGTCAGATAAATTTAATGCCTTGGTCGAGTTACATTGATGCTCTTCTATCGTCAATTCTAACAGAATCAAACTAACAGATTAGGACAAAATTAAGTTTTTTGAAACTCGTGGGTCAAAATTGAGAATTAAATCAAAATCGTGGGACAAAAATATCCTTATCCTTAAATTATATTTTAATATTGATTTGATTTTAATTCTACTACCATCCCCTCTACTTAATTTGAATGTTAAAAATACTCTCATATTTTTAAAGATATTTTAATTATTTAAATAATAAAAAAATATATAAATATTTTTAGCCTTCAAATTAAATAGAAAGATTGATAGTATAATTAAGATTAGTCGCATTTAAAATATAATTTGTGTAAACTTGAAGTATAACAGTGTTAATATGCTGTTGGGAGGAGGAAAGAGAGATTGTTTTTTTTTTTTTGGTAATTTACGGATAAGGGTGAATAATTTTTGCAGAGCAAAACAAAAAATAAAAAAACAGTTGTGATTGTTTACTTTGAAATTTAGTAAAAGAAAAAACGACTATTAAACTCCCTTAGTTACACTCTTTTAATCGGTACTCATTAATAAACAAGCTCTTTTAAGTACTTTTAAATTTAAAGAAGTTTTTAAAATAATTAAATTAAATTAAAGAAGTCCTACAATCCTTTTCTCTTTACTAAATTTGTAAATTAATATATTTTCATGTTCATGTTCATGTATTTTCATGAAGAGAGAGTTCTGGTTTTTAGGTTGCCAAGAAGGCACGGGTGCTCCGCTGATTTCTCCAATGCAGACCCAGTTCCCACTGACTCTCTCTTTTGCTTTTAAGTTATTTATTTATTTTTACTCTTGATTATTGTGCTTCATGTAAGTACATGTATGGCCTTATGTATATTGTATTATATCATGGGTTAAAGAGTTTGTATTGTATATATAAATATATATATATCTTCTGGATATGTGAGAAACAGATGAACGAACGTAGAATATCTAGTTCTGTCACTTTAAACATACATGAACTGCTATTTACCTTTTGTTAGTTTGACTCAAAAGATGAATGAAACCATCAAAATATGTATGAGAAACTAAATGCTATATGATATTAATGAAGATACTTCACGGGAAAATTCGACATAATTGATTATTTCCAAGAAAAAAAATAATACTAAAAGAGAGGAATTAATATTTATTAAACAAATTCAAAGAAAAATAAATGTAAAAAACGTCGAATTGCAAAAGTAACTAACAATGTCCTTGAGAATTGTAATAAAAAAAATTAGCACCATGCAATTGATGTTAAAGGATCAATATTATGGAATTGATGTTAAACCCTAGAGTTCATAATATTTCGCTACCATATCGATTCAATATGTACAGATTCTAGAAAGGAATTATAGATCCTACAAAAAAGAAAAAAAGCCCCCGCTATAAAACGAGAATTATTATACTGATTAAGAGATACATTCAACCGAGTGCTTACCATTGGAGTAAGTAGAAAATGAATCTCGTTGTTCACTTAAAAAACGTGATTCAAAAAATGTGTCTTGCATATTATTTTTTGCGAAAATGTTTGAGAATTTTTTTATAGATAAATGAAGTATATGATTTTAGGATTTCTTGCTATAATAGTTCTCTCTTTTAGGTATTCATATTTTATGTTAAAATTTGAATCAATAATTCTATAATGTCAAAAATTATTAAAAATAAAATTTTGTTCATATACAAAGTCAGATAATTATTGTATTGTATTTAACGACGTTTTAAAAAAAAGATTAATAGAATTTTAACAAAATTTAAACACGGGCACATTTTTCGTTAAGTATAATTGTAATGTATTAATCTAAAGTTACAAGTTAAACGATTTAGATCATACATTCATAAAATCCATCGTATTGTATTAACAAATATAAAGTCTAACAAATTCATATCATTAATATTTCTTCTATATCTTTCCCTTAACCATTCTTATGATTTTACAAGTTTTATGAACTTAGAATTGGAACCTATCATGTCCATTGTCACGAAACAAGTGATTGTTGCAATTCATTAACATAAATTAATGGGTTCAAAATGGGTCCATGACACCAAATATTGAATTAAAGACTCTTATGATAAACTCAAATGACTGAATCAAATTTATAAACTACATATTTTTAGTTTGTGGAGGTCTTATAGTTTATCTTATATGTATGTAATTTTGATCAAGTAGAAAAAAACTCTTTCTATTTAATGTGATATATTTAGGAAGAGTCAACTTGATTTTAGTTAAAAAAAAATTCAATTAAAATCAAATTATCTGTAATATTATATTTTTGACACAACATTTTATATAATTTTTGAACTGTTAAATTAATATACATCAAATTACTCAGATTAATTTCTAAATATATTTTAATTATAGTGCATTACACATCTCTAATTGCAGTTGAACTATTAATTTAACAGTATAAAATTGGTGTAAAATATTCTATCTTATTTAAATATAATGTCATTTATCGTATGTATATATATATATATATATATATATATATAAAGTCGGTGCAGTTGAAACTTGTAATTAAGTTGTTCAAGGGCAAGTTGTAACTTGGAAGACTAATAAGTATAAGCCCATGCATGATGATTCACAACCTTTTACATTTTTCAAATATTCTTTCCACATTAATGGAGTATATATCACTCATGTATATACCACATTAATGCATGGGTAAAAGTCCACGAAAGTATAAAATAAATTAATTAATAGGCAAAAGTCATGCCAAATTATACTGCCTTTGCTTAATAAACTTTCCATTCTAGTTATAAAAAAAATTGAAAGAGTGCAATTAAAGCATATGCCATATGGTTAATCTTTATAAAAAAAAAGTGGTTATTTAATGAGAATGATCTGTGGGAATGGTAATATGAATGTTCATTTAATACCATGTGAAATTGGAAAATTACAAAGCCTAGTGTTATATAAAAAACTTTCCGAGGATCCAAACATCAATCTGAAGTTCCCAAAATTCATGGCAAATGAGAGATTTTATGTCAAGCCTCTTACATTGCTTTTGCTGAACTTCAGTTTCATAGACCCCTTAAATTATCAAATTTTGGATGCCGCAACAAAGTTAGAGTTAAAAATAAAAATAAAAAATCAAAACTGGCAAATCAGTGATGTATACATGATGATCCTTATTCATTTTAACACCCTAACGGCCTAAACCAAGAAACCTTCTTGCTTCTTCATCCATTTTTTTCTTTCTATTTTATGTTTCATTCCACACTGAGAAAGTTGGAGCTCCATGGCAAACGGCTGCCATATTGCTTGATCTTTGTGCAAGAGTTGGAACAGCAGTTGGCACCCAGTTGTTGCAGGCTGATGATGATGATTGTTGTTGAGATAGATAGTATAAGTTTCTTTCATGGTAAGGATCTGATGAAGCTGAAGATGATGATGATGAGAACATGTTTTCAAAACCAAGTGCTGCTGCTTTGGCTTGATGATCACTTTCTCCAAATCCATGATCATTGTTGTTCGCTATAACTGTGCCCATTGGGATCACAAATCCACCATTGTTGCTTCCATATTCAACTTGGTAGCCCCCATTGCCATTAGCGTCTCCACTGCTGTAGATCACAGAATTGTTAGAACTTGAGCTGTGTTCCAATGGAGATGACTCCATGTTCATCAAGTTATGCAACACAGATGGCTGAAAGAAATTGTGGGTATTGTTGTTGTTTCCCAATTGCAATTGATGATGGAGAAAATCTTGATCTTGTTCTTGTTTGCACCAAATTCTTTGGCCATATGGGAAGTGCATGCTGCTATAAAGCTGATGATGATGAGCTTGTTGAAAGGCGGCAATTGCAGGCCAATTATTGTGATGATGAGTTGAAGCATAGTTGCTGATTCCATCCGCTGTGGGTTGTGAGCTCATGTTCTCGTCGTCGGCCGAGGCAGCCGCCCGCTGCCCATCGAGTGTCATTTTACCTGCCTGCTCCACATCTTTCAGCCGCTTTGCAGCTCCTCCAATGGGCAATGTGCTGCTCTCAAGAATGCTCTTAACATCATATCTGCTCATGTCGAAGTTTGTCACTGCATTCAGCCCACGAAACTTAATAGCTGCTATGTCATATGCCTCTGCAGCTTCCTCTTGCGTGCCTAAAATTAAGTTAGAAAGTTAAAAAAAAAGAAAGAAAAATTAATAAACTTCGGATTTCAATACATTTGAGAAAAGTAACGTTACAGTTCATACAAATTTTCAATCCCAAATTTTGTGTCAAAAAATTATTAAATAATAAAAAAATATATTCTCAAATTACCATTATACTATTTCACAACTCATTAATTACTTTAACACATTATTTAAGGAAAAAAAATTGAAATACTATTCATAAAGTGTAGTATTATTCTTTGAGAAAGTAGAATAATACTGTCTCTGCTACGTTATCATATCACCATATAGACATAATATAGTGAATGTTTGTATGTATAATGACTAACAAGAATTGTTATATTCAAAGGTAGAAAACAAAAATAATGTAACTTACTGAAAGTTCCCAAGTAAAGGTCTTTGTTCCCTGCAACTCTTCCAATTCTTGCTTGCCATCTACCATGTTGGTGATGCCTGTTTTTACAATCCAAATTGCATGCAAAATATATAAATTAATCATGAACATGAATATTATTAATCCTCATGTCAACAAATTAAAAGATAGCTCAAAAACTTGATATCATCACTCAAGTTTAAAAGATATACATGCAAACTAAAGAGTTAATAGCATCTAATATATATGTTTTTTTTTCAAACCTTATTAGAGCACATACAATTGCTCAAGAAACAAGAAAATCTTGGTATTAATTGATTCAACTGGTTGAGCCATTAGTATAAAAGGTTTACAGATCAATTTTCACTTGTTAGAACTGAAATGGGATTTGATTGATATTTGAAGAAACTTCCTTTTATTAAGGTAAAGAAACTGAAAAAGGAAAATAAGAAGTGATAGTATTATTCAGCTTTGATGTATTACCTTGTTACTCCTCGGTAAATGGATGCACCCCTAGAAAATCCACTACTCTTTCTGCATATCAAACAAGATAAAACATATAATTTAATCAATTTTTTTAAAACCAAATTGTTTAATGGAGATAAGGAGTTGATCAAATACAATACATGCATGGAATAGCAACTAATTAAAAGCACTAACCTTCGTAGAGAAGCAATAAACTCCTGCCTGGTCATGTGCTTCATTTCTTCTATCTCTTTCTCGTAGTTGCTAATCTGAAAATTTCATTAGTTGATTAAAAACAATAATTGAAAGAAATTAATTTCAACATCAGCTAACAAAACCCAAATGTATCAGCGAAATCCAATGAAAATATTCACCCATTTTCTACAGTAACTCGACACATCCCTCTTAATGGGGATGTTCTTTTTGGGAGCACAAAAACATTTATAATTTATAATATAAAAATAATTAACAGTTCCTCCACTAATGCATGTCAATGCCAGTGCCAGCATTGAGCAATAATATTATTAAAAAAAATTTCCCCTTAGAAATAAACTCAAGTGAGGAAAAAAAATTGGTAGCCATTGTACTATAAAAATATTTTATTATCTTGATAAAAAAAAATATTGAAAATTAAAAAAAATCATTTCTTTAGGAACTAAAAAGAGAAACTTACTGGGAAATTTGTTGTGGTTGTAGTACCCCAATATTTCAATGCTGCTAAATCATATGCTCTTGCTGCTTTCTCTTCTTTGTCATAGCCTCCTATTAAAAATGAAAAAAAGAAGAAACATAATAATAATAATAATAATAAAATTGAAATTTTTTTACTCAAAAAGAATAATGGGGTTATTCATTTACTTGTAAATACACTCACCCAAATAGACTGCAAGAGAATTGTAATGGATCGAGAGCCAAACATCAGATTGTGTCAACACCCAGAAATGAAAAAAAGAAAAGTTAGTTCAATTTGTTTTTTGAAATATAAAGCAACAAATAGAAAGATAACGTTTTCATTTTCTTGTTTCCAAAAATTTGTTTTTATGTTTTCATGAAAAGCAATATTTATATAATACCTTGTCTTCCCTTTCTAGTTTGTCCTTCTCTTCTACAACTATTATCCCATAAATGAGCTTCATATCTCCCAGTCCATCTATGCCTGAAGCAATAACCACAAAACCCTAAAATCATTTATAAAAAAACATTAAACATGAAAAAAAAAACAAAAATATACAAAGAGTATTAAAATGAAATTAAAAAAACAATAATAAAATAAAAAATTTCATAAGTTTATGTGAAGAAATTTATTAAAACACCTTGTGACACCACGGTAAATAGAAGTTCTTTGCCCAAAAGTATCGGTAGACTTTCTTGACACCGCTTCAATGGCGCCCGTTTGACTATCAACAGCACCTGTTGTTGTTGTTGCCATTGCCGCTGCCGCTGCCGCCGTCGCTGTGTTTAGTAGCTGCTTGTTGTTATCAGAAGAAGAGTTCTCTCCGCCGTTGGTGCCACCGTTGGCGTTGAGAAGAGGCAAAGCTGAGCCAGAATGTGAACCTGTGCTCATGGAAAGTGACAAACTCTGTGCACTGCCGCCGCCATTGATGTTCTTGCCCTCAAGCTGGGCCGCTGCTGGTTGGTTCCCTAACCAAGTCTTGATCATTGATAACCCAATAGAACTGTTATTGTTATTATTAGTAGTAGTGTTATGGTTGGTGCTGTTATTTTCGCCTCCATTGTTACGTGTTCTTGCACTATGATCATCTGAGGGAAGTTGGAGAGAACAGTTCTGGAACATGTAGTCGGTCCCTGCGACGGCAGTGGTGGCGGTGTCGTACATGGCAGTGCAGCCTTGGAGTTTCTGTTCGTGATCGGAAAATGAGTGGCCGCCGAGGAAGTTTTCGAGCTTGGGTTCTTGGTTTTGATCATTGCATGAAGTAGTAGCCATAAGCATCGCATCTGAGTTCATGCCTAAAGCATTCATATTCCATTCTGCATATAAATTTTGAAAATAAAAATAAATAAATTATATGATAAAAAAAAAAATACAAAACTTGAAAAGGGTTTTAGTGTAGTTTAGAAACAAAGCCTTTTTTTATATTTGAATATTATTTTCTTTTTCCAAGGTTAGGGTTTTCAGATCGAAGATTAAATGATGTGATGAAGAAAATAAATTAATTAACATACCTTGGGAATGATTGTTTCTGTTGTTGAAGGCTTCAAGGACGCCAAAATGGTGAGCAGTGGATTCAGCAGAGGTGAGATCAAAGCAGTCACCGGAGACGACGGTGCCGGAGATTTCATCGGAGTTGAAACAAAGATGCCCGGAGCCCGAGTTTTGAGAGTGATCTTGATGATGACGATGATGATAGTGGTGGTGATGATGATCAGTTTGTGAAGAGGGAAGTTGTTCTTGAGGTGAAAGAGAGAAACCCAACCAGTTATTCATGGCAGTGCTCATCTAATATTGATGAAGAAAAATTAAATTTCAGCCAAGACTTTTGTTCCTTTTTTTGGTTTATTTATCTTTTGGTAACATGCATGAATCAGAATGAAACTAGATGAAGAAGAAATGATAGGAAGCTATACTCAAAATAGAAGAAGAGGAAAGGTCAAAAAAAAAAAAATTGAAGAGAAAATATCATCTTTTCCCAAGAAAATAAAGATTTATATAAACTCTCTCTATAGCAATATCTTTCTCTTTCTAATTTGTTTGGTCAATTCTCTCTCATGAATCATAATATTTATATTAATTGGGGACACACCCTTCTTAACTTTAGGGCACATTGTTTGATATTTTTGAAACTCAAAATTACAATCTCCATATGAGAAATGAGAATGCAAATAGGGGGTTGATAAGGGTTAGTCTTGTACTTCTCTTGTGAAAATATATATATAAGAAGTTTATTTGGCCTTTGGGCATAATATCATACTTCTCTCTCATTGAATTCTTTTGCATTAGGTTGCCTTTGACAAAGTACCAAATCTTCTCTCTCAAAATCTAAAATTGTTTACTTAGATTATACAATAGAAAGGTACAGGAGGAGCAATAAAATTTGAATAAATTGAAGCCTTTGTTGGGTAGAATTATACATATATAATTATAAAATGAAATGAAGGGGCAAAAGCTCATTTCTCTTGCAATCCAAAAATAGCTAATAGGCAAGTTTAGCTTATCTTCACGCCTTTTGGTATTATTATGTTATTTTAAGGGCCTAACACATGGGTGTCTCGAACCTTGTGGGCATGGTTTCTTAAACTCGAAACAATTTTTGCATCCCCTTTTGAAATCGAATTCAAAGATACCCACTTGGTGATTCTACCAAAAAGTAAAATCAATTATGTATGTTTATTAAAGAATCCTTTTTGACACATACCTTTCAAAAAAAAAAAAAAACTCACACGTTTTCAGGAAAATAAGGCGATATTTATTTGACATGAAATTAAATTCCTATCCAATTGAAAATTTTCTTTAACCTACTTATAATAGGTGTTAAGAGAATCTATTAAAGTACCATTAACCAAAACTCAATCTAGAATCACAATGTTAATTACATTAACATTCACTCCTTATGAGAGAATTTTCCTTTAATTTAATAGTTCGCACTTAGAGTATACTTAACTTTCTTTAAGTTTAAACACTCCAAATGACTTTTAATTGAACTTGATATAGGAAGGTTTTTATTAGACATTTTATATATATAAGAAATTTAAAATACATATTAGTGAAAAGTGTTGTTGGGGATCTAATATATACGGGTATATGCATGTGTAATTGTGTTTATTACTTAAAATACGTATTACATACATATTATACATGACGGAAGCGTTTAAATTAAACAAAAAATAAAATATATTAATCACATTAATATATTAATAGGATAAAGAACTCACCTCAACGTGTAATGTTATACACGTATTTTCTCAGAGTTCGCATGAAGATCAACTCATAGACAGTTCTAGTCACCAACACGGTAGGCTTAGTAAGTTAAAATAGTAGCCCTATATTCAATACTGGGTTTAACTCTTAAACTCCTTAGAATTTATTTTATGTTTGATCAACTCTTTAATCAATAAAATAAATTCTTGTATTATAATAATTGGTAGCCAATAAAATCAAGTAATAAAATTAATTTCAATACTTAAAATTAATCTTAAAAAGGAATCTATATCTCTTATGTTTGCTTGATATTCGGCCAGCAACCACCATCCAAAGTAATTTCTCTCATTTTTGATTCAAGACAACACCAAAATAGAAGAAATTGAAGCAAATTGTTTCATACTTTTCTCGATTTGCGCGCATACACACACATATATATATATATCTCAATAGGTAATAAAATAATAATATTATATATTAATAAAATATTAGTAATAAAAGACAACTATATACCAATATTTAATGTAATAATATTATATAATAATGAGATATTTAAATATTTAATAATTAAATAATTAATATATAAAATAACCATTTTACCTCTTATAAATAGTTATCAAGTTTATCTCTAGTGCGTCCTATTAAATTTCATATTCGGATAAACTCAACCGAGGGTCCACAATGTGCCACGTGTTATTATACAATTAGTAAATAACAATTATCAACTAATTGTTGTATTTAACTTTTAAATACAAATACGTTCTCATTCCCGTGATAATGCTGGATATTGTTAGATTTAAATAATTTAATTTGGCACACTGCCCCAGTGTACAATGTGTATACTCCATATCGCAAAACTCCCTAGGTCTACGCCCAATTCGTCAAATAGAACTATTTCATGAGTCCATGAGCAATGCCTCACGCACATGTCACGGATATTACAAATCAGCACGTTGAATTATGCAAGTTGAGATTATAACGCATATGTATAGTCCTTCCGTCATGATATCCTGGATGTGCGGGGATAAAGATCATCACCTTCAAATCCCCTAGTGCTCATCCATGTTTTATCTTCAGACTCGTATTTTATTGAACAATATGCGCAAACTTTTTTGTCATATTGTTCTACCCTGGCAGAACTCTTTTCCGAGATTGATACTTATGGCCACAAGATTTTTCGAGATACAATCTCAAATCATCTGGATATCAAACTCCCTATACGAGTTGACGGATCCCATATCTGTACACACCGGACTCCATAAGCATCGGACTATACCCAACGACATCCAACGGTCACACCATGAAAGGTCTGTGACATGCGTGGACCAAAAGCATGGTGGATCACTTGCAAGCCTAGCGTGGCACTCATGTCAAAGGACCACGTATGCTACTTAACTTGAGAGGACCCTCCGTTGCGGCTTACATAGGGTGTCTATCGGAGGCCCTGGTGAGTCTGTCCCATATCCAATCCTAACTGGATACCCGTATGTCAATACAAGCTCCAAGCTTATGGTCAGTTAGGAATGACCATTTATACTCTATAGGTACAACATATGCTGATCTATATATGAAGCTATCTACCGATAGACCCGCATCGGTAGAAATAGATCAGGGATAATTATTCGAGAATATACTTGCGTAACTAGCATTTTCTGGCACTCGATTGCAACTCTTGCAACTATACAGTTACTAGTATATTCTTAGGTCTATGTCTTATTACAGATAAGGTTCCAACTCTTGAATTTTCGCTGAGTATTATAACTAGCTAATACTTAGTTGTGCTAACATTTAACATTTGTATCTCTCAGCGCGGCTAACTGTAGGCCCTTTTCTAAACTTCTTTAGATTTGACCTGAACTCCTTCAGATCTACAATGTCTGTAACGTTACATTGCATAATACCATGTGAATGGGTATTAGCGATTTAATAGGAATGTACACTTGTATAAATATGCAAATATATATACATTCAGAGATGACAAATTAGCACCGACCCTAACAAAAAGTTATGTCATTTTATTTTATATATGCATCTATTCACGACGTTGCATCATTTCATATCAAGTGTGAAATAATATAACCATTAATGGCACCTTTTAATTTAAAAATTGTGATGGTTCATTGTGAATCATTAATCAAATTTGAATTTTGATATAACAATCATAAACCCAAAGATGTATATGGAAGGTTGTGCCCCGAATAAAATAGTACTTACTATTTATAAATATGTGACTTGATACCAAAAGAGTAAAAACATAAGAATGAATAAAATGTCAAAGATTTATTCTAGAGTTCTATTTATGGGAGTGCACCTATACAGAACCAAAGCCATTGAATGCTATATGTTTGATCGCTATATAACCTGATTGTACCAGGACAATGTCCTAAAGGCCCAAAAATCTATCATTAAGCATAGTGTACTCTTATACAACTTGGCTTACTATCTGTTGTGTGTATGATCTATATTTTGTGAAGCATCCATCAACATTTCAAAATTTTCAATAATCTTAAAAATTGATTTATGCTTGGTGGTTAAAGTGATCTACAATGGTAACAAAGTGTATTTATTCTTAATTATTCTATTTGAGGGCTCTTGACAGGCAATTTATTTTGCATGGTATATTATGATTTTCACTTCTTAATGCATTCAATTACATGCATGTGAAAGGAATATGTGATTTCATGAGAATCACTACAAAATTTATTATACATGAAGTGAGATATATATTGTTATTCATTATAGAAATTTGAAATTTAAGGAGTAGGTCAATGTCAATAAATTAGACTTCTGAAGTCTTCATTATTATATATTTAAGGATGAACATTGTTTGTAACTAGACAAGGTATACTGGTGCAAGTGAGGGCTCAACCTCGCGGCAGTAGAGAAGTGATGTCTCGACAGTGATCATAAAAATCCAACGCCACAGCGCCAGAGAAATAACATTGTGGTGGTGATTACAGAATGCTCAGCACCGCAATATTGGAAAATCTAGGTCACAACACCAAGCCTATATTGTGCCAATATATGACTTTGGCTTAAGTAATTAAGGCTACAATACTAATTTGTTCAAGTCTATATTGTTATCCATGATATATTCAATTTACCTATTAAAAATGAACATGTTTGAATATTGATTATTCAAAAATTGTGATTGAATATCAGAGTGGGAAAAGTAAGCGATTGATGATATAAAATTGCTTATGTTTATCTATAAGAGCAAAAAATTCTATGAGGTTAGAATCAAATTTGGTCAATCCTTTGATAAATCATCAAATGATGTTAGTGATTTGATGTTGAGGAAAAGTGGATTATGCTTAAAGTATAAGGTAAGAGTGATGGTAACCCCTTATATGTTATTGGAGATCACATGAAGTTGGTTCTAGGGGTAAGAACAAGTCATTTTTTTTTCTTGTTATACTATTGACTATATATTGAAAGTCCTCCTCTAAGGCTAGGTAGTAGTACATTTGTAATGAAAAATAATGAGTTTTATACTCTTAATGAATTTCATAGCTTAATATTATATAGTGGTGTGTTATACTACAGAACATACTTGATGGAGGTTCACCTATATAAGTGTAAAATTCAGTTGGTTCTTATGAGATTTAGGTAAACATCTCTAGAACACTCTTGAATTTCGCTGAGCACTTGGTTATAAAGTGCCAAAAATGCATAACAACTTACTTGGAGAGAATTCAATGTGGGTAGCTAGTCCTCTGACTCTCATCAAAAAGGCAATGGTTGATAGAAACATCATATCACCAAATTCTTATAAGATACAATTAGTTGTCCAATAGTTAATTTATAGCCGACAACCACTAACAAATATACATTAAATTATATATATATATATGCTATGGTATTTGTTTGTGTATTTTAAAATCGACGAGGATTGTTGGATATTTTACGAGGATTTCAAAATACACATTAGTGAAAAGTTGTCTTTTCATTTTATATATGCAACTATTAATGAGGTTGCACATTTTATATTAAATATGAAATAATATAACTATTGATAATATCGTTTTGTTTGAAAATAGCGATGATTTATTTTGAACAATTGATCAAATTTTAATTTTAATTTAACGATCATAAACGAAGACCTCGTAAACACCAAAATGAATGGTGCTTACTACCTATAAATATGTGACTTGATATCAAAAGAATAAGAGTAAAACAATGAAAAAACATGTCTTAGAAGGACAGAAATCTATCTTTACGTACATTGTACTCTTACACGTATTGGCTTATTATCTATTGTGTGTAATTTTTGTGAAGCATCTTTTCATTATGTGTGTGATCTATGTCTTATGAAGTATCTATCAACATATTAAAATTTTCAGCAATTGTTTTTCTTTTTTTTTTTTAAATAAGGAGGTTCTCTCTTTAAATATAAATACTCAAATTAAATAATAATTTAATTTATTTTGGAAGACCTCATAAAGAGTCAAATTAAAATTATAATCAAACTTATCTAGTTTTTCTTTATTTTTGTTTATAAAAAAAAGAAAAAAAACTTTAGTGGAAATTCGTTTTAAACCCAAGAAATCAAGATTATGTTTTTAAATTCCATTACTAAAAATATAAACTTAACCCCACCTCAATTATAATGTAAAAAAATTTAAAATCCAAACTTTTAATTTGTCCTAAATTAGCTATTAAGCATTAATATTTGAGAGTAATCCAACATTTTTTAAAGGGTATCTTAAATTGTTCATTATAAATTAATGTGTCAAATAATTATTGATGGTGAAAAAATATATTTTTTAAAATTATCTATTACATTATTTTTATTATCCAATAATTGTTTGTTGAAGCGGAAGCACACAAACAAGCTAAACAATTCACCCAAGTAATATAATAATACAGAACAAATTATTAAGAAATAAAATAGAGAAAGGGGTAGAAGAAGAACACACAAAGAATTACGTGGTTCGGCAACTTGCCTACGTCCACGGCGGATCAAGATCACACTCTTTATTATGAATCATAAGGCAACTATAAAGTATGCCTATTACAAGAAAGATCACAAAGAAAACTCTCTCTTACTCTCTAGGGATTTTCTCTCACAAAGAACCACTAAGAATAATTACTAAGATTATTATTGATCACCAAGATCTCACTAAGATCACAAAGATCACTCTTGATCACAAAGATATATTTACAAGCCAATTGATAGCCTTTATATAGGCCTTGGCAAGTCCTAGGTTTTCCCTATTTGTGTGGGAGTCATATTAAGGAGTCCTGAAATAAGTAGAAGACGAAATTAAGAAGTTTCCTAATTTCGGGATACTGTTCCCGCGTCCAGTGCTGGCGCGCTTCTACTGAGCGCTGCGGCGTTGGATTTATGGCGCCGCGGCACTGAGGTTCTGTTCTGGGCGCCACGGCGCCCACTCCTGGTCGCCAGGGCGCTGGTCGCCTGGTGCGCCCTTCTTCGTTTTTCGCCTCTTTTCGCGTCCGTCTTCGATCCGTGCGCACCCTACGCACTTGGTTTGATCCCCAAATCATATTCCAATGATTTTTAATCAATATTCTCACAAATTCCCTCCTTGATTCAAAATCATTCATAAAGTAACTCGATCTCTCATTTCCGCATCTTCGGTCACCCTCACAAAGTAGTGACTCTGGTTAAATCCTTGCATAGGACGAACTTAACCGAGGGCAGTGGCTTAGTCAACATATCAGCAGGGTTTTTAGATGACGCTATCTTTGTCAGACTAACTTCACCACTTTGGACAATCTCACGAATGTAATGGAGCCTTACATCAATGTGTTTCGACCTCTCATGGAACACTTGATACTTGCTTAGGTGTATGGCACTCTGGCTGTCACAATATGCACCGGTGTTTACATCTTTACGAGCCAATATCTCCGCGCATATACCTTTTAACCACGCGGCCTCCTTTATAGCTTCACCAACAGCTATGTACTCTGCCTCTGTGGTAGAAAGTGCAACTACATGTTGTAGAACTGATCTCTAAAACACATTACACCCAAACACTGTGAATACGTAGCCCATAAACGATCTTCTCTTGTCAAGATCACCTGTATAATCTGAGTCTACGTACCCTCTTACCATTTCATTGTTGTCCTCGTCCCTCTTATACACCAACCCGTGATTCGACGTTCCCTTGAGATATCTCAAAATCCACTTTACTGCAAGCCAGTGATCTTTACCCGGATTCGCCATGTATCTACTCACCACACTCACAACTTATGCTATGTCTGGTCTTGTGCAAACCATTGCATACATGATACTCATCACAGCGCTTGCATATGGTACTTTGCTCATCTGCAGTTTCTCATCCTCAGATGTCGGCGATTGTGCTGCTGACAGTCTGAAATGCATGGCCAAAGGAGTAGAGACAGCCTTCGCGTTTGACATACCAAATTTCTCTAGAATTTTGACTATATATCACTGTTGGGACAAGAAGATAACATCTCTTCTTTCTCTCACAATGTCCATACCCAAAATTCTCTTCGCTGCTCCCAAATCCTTCATTTCAAACTTGCCACTTAACTGCTTCTTGAGCTTATGTATTTCTTCCATATTCTTGCATGCGATCAACATATCATCGACGTATAGAAGCAAATACATCATCCCACAACTCATGTTCTTGAAGTACACGCATCCATCATATTTGCTCCTACTAAAGCCACAAGCCATCATAAACTTATCAAATCTCCTATACCACTGTCTAGGTGATTGCTTTAACCCGTATAATGACTTCTTTAGCAAACAAGCATGATCTTCTTTACCGGGCTCCTCGAACCCTTGCGGCTGTGCCATGTATATTGTTTCTTCAAGCTCTCTATGTAAAAAAGCTGTCTTTACATTCATCTGCTCTAGATGTAAATCAAGGTTTGCACACATAGCTAACAAAATCCTAATAGATGTGTGCTTGACAACTGAAGAGAATATCTCATGAAAATCGACTCCCTCTCTCTGAGTAAAACTTTGTGCTACTAACCTAACTTTAAATCTTGTAGGCTTAATCTTCGGTATCCCCTCCTTCACCTTATACACCTATTTGCACCCGACTAGCTTCTTTTGATGTCTCTCCACCAACTTTTAGGTATTGTTCTTCCTAAGAGAACAAATTTCTTCTTTCATGGCCTGCTACCATTCTTTCTTATTTTCACTCTTCATAGCCTCACCATATGTCCTAGGCTCATCATACTCAAGAGTGTAAGCAGAATTAAAAGCATGAGCAACTAAGTCTGCTTGTGCATACCTGACTGGTGGGTTAATTGTTCTCCTTAGCCTGTCTCTAGCAAGCTGGTACTCTTCAAGTTCCAACTCAGGAGTTCTAATCTTCTTTTGGGTGGACTTGGAGAAACTCGCCGATGTTCTTGGTTCATCTTCAAGGATTTCCTTGTTGAAGTGTTGATTTGGGGGCATATCAGATCCATTTTCAGGCGCTGCTTCAACTTCTATTGACTCGGGTGTTGAGTTTTCCTTGGTCACAGGTTCTTCTTTCTCATCTACTTGGGAGATTTTCAGCATCGCCATCTCATCGAACGTCACATCACGGCTTATGATACTCCTTGGTGGTGTTAAGTCTTTACACCACACCTTGTATCCTTTTACTCCTTTGGGATATCCTATGAATACCCATTTGATAGCTCTAGGTTCCAACTTCCCCTCCTTAACATGTATAAAGGCAGGGCAACCAAATATTCTAAGATGGTCATACTTCGGAGGATTGCCAGACCATTTTTCTTCTAGCGTCTTGAAGTCAATTGCTGTGGAGGGACTTCTGTTTATCAAGTAAACAGCAGTCACTACAGCTTCTCCCCAGAATATCTTGGACATCTTTGCATTGGTAAGCATGCATCTAACCCTTTCAAGTAGGGTCCTGTTCATCCTCTCAGCTACCCCATTCTGCTACGGTGTTGATCTTACTGTTCTATGCCTTGCAATCCTATGCTTGGCTCAAAACCCATCAAACTCTCTGTTACAAAACTCGAGGCCGTTGTCAGTCCTAAGCCTCTTTACCCTTTTACCAGACTGATTTTCAACAAGAACCTTCCAAGTCTTGAATATTTCAAAGGTTTGATCCTTGCTCTTCAACACATAGACCCACAGCTTCCTCGAATAGTTATCAATCAAGCTGAGAAAATATCTAGCACCACCACGAGTAGCTGTCTGAGCTGGTCCCCAAAGATCCGAGTGTATGTAGTCAAGAGTCCCCTTAGTTTTATGCTCGTCGGTACTAAACCTCACTCTATGTGCTTTCCCTAGCACACAATGCTCACAAAACTCCAAGGGCTGGAACTTATCCTCTCCAAAGGCCTTTTGACTATATAACTCCTTTAGGTTTCTCTCGCCTAGGTGTGCCAGTCTAAGATGCCATAACTTGGTTTGCATACTCTCATCATCTACAGAGAATAGTGCAGAACCACTCACGACTTCACCCTTAAGCACATAAATACCTTTGTGCTTCTCTCCTCTCATCACCACTATGGAACCTCTCAAAACTCTTAAAATCCCTCCGTCGATCCTTATGGAACACCCATTCTGGTCTAAAAGTCCTTAGTGAGATCAAGTTTCTCTTCAAGTCAGTAACATAACTAACATCTGTCAACTCTCTCACTCGCCCATCATGTAGCCTAAGTTTAACACTACCAATTCCCATCATCTGACATGCAATGTCATTACCCATTAAGACCTTACCGCCACTAATAGGCTGGAAATTTGTAAACCAAGACTTGTGCGGGCACATGTAAAAAGTACAACCAGAATCTAAGACCCATTATTCAGAGTTTATACCATCAGTAGCGACGAGTGTCTCTGCGCTGTCATAGCTATCATCATAGGCAAGCGCAGCATCCGCTTTCTTCTTATCCTGTGCTTTCTTCTCAGGACAGTCGTTTATGATGCCCATCTTTCTTGCAGCAATAGCACTTCCTAGGAGTCCTAGACTTCGACCTTGAGCCTTTTTTTATTCTCATCTCTATATGAGGGCCTTCCTCTTACAGATGAACTTTTTGCATTGCCCTCAGCCTGCTTTCCTAATAACTTTGAGTTTAATGATGATTTCACATCACTCATCGTTAAACCCTCTCTGCCGTAGAGTAGCGTATCAACAAAACTCTCATAGCTCTTAGGGAGTGAACTCAGCAGGATAATTGCTCTATCTTCAACTTCTATCTTGATGTTAATAGACTCAAGATCAAGGATGATCTTATTGTAGGCGTCTATATGATCTTTCATCGGCGTCCCCTCTGACATGGACAGTTGATACAGCTTTTCTTTATATGTAGTCTGTTGGCCAACGATTTCCTCATATAAAAAGAGTCAAGCTTCTTCTAAAGATCTATTGCCGTTGTCTCACCTACTACTTCCCTTAGTACTTCATCGCTCAATGACAGAACGATTATGCTATGAGCTCTTTCTTGAATGTCCCTCATTTCTGCTTCTGCTCTAGATGACTCTAGCGTCTTCTCTTCATCACTAGATGGAGATGCAGTCTCCTCTAATGCCGAACCAAGTCTTTGGCTCACCAACAACGCCTTAACCTTCATCTTCCACAGATTGAAGTCATTCGTACTGTTGAATTTCTCTACCTCATACTTGGGTGTGGCCATGTCTACTTAGAACCAAAGCTCTGATACCAGTTTGTTGAAGCGAAAGCACACAAACAAGCTAAAAAATTCACTCAAGTAATATAATAATGCAGAACAAATTATTAAGAAATAAAAGAAAGAAAGGGGTAGAAGAAGAACACACAAAGAATTACGTGGTTCGGCAACTTGCCTACGTCCACGGCGGATCAAGATCACACTCTTTATTATGAATCACAAGGCAACCACAAAGTATGCCTATTACAAGAAAGATCACAAAGAAAACTCTCTCTTGCTCTCTAGGGATTTTCTCTCACAAAGAACCACTAAAAATAATCACTAAGATTATTGTTGATCACCAAGATCTCACTAAGATCACAAAGATCACTCTTGATCACAAAGATATGTTTACAAGCCAATTGATAGCCTTTATATAGGCTTTGGGACGTCCTAAGTTTTCCCTATACGTGTAGGAGTCGCATTAGGGAGTTTTGGAACAAGTGAGAGATGAAATTAAGAAGTTTCCTAATTTCGGGATACTGTTCCCGTGTCCAATGTTGCAGCGCTGGGATCTCGTCACTCCAGCGCTGGCGCGCTTCTGCTGAGCGCTGCGACGCTGGCTTTCTGGCGCCGCGGCGCTGAGGTTCTGTTCTGGGCGCCGCGGCGCCCACTCCTGGTCATTGCGGCGCTAGTCGCTTGGTGCGCCCTTCTTCGTTTTTCGCCTCCTTTCGCGTCCGTCTTTGATCCGTGCGCACCCTACGCACTTGGCTTGATCCCCAAATCATATTCTAATAATTTTTAATCAATATTCTCACATTATTTAATACATTATTTAAAATAAAAATATTAAAATAATATTTAAGAAGTGTAATATTATTCTTTAGATAAATCTAAGACTATCATAACACAAACACAAACTATGTACATATATCTATCTTTTTTTTAAAATTAATTTTTTTAAAATAATATTAAATATCTCAAATTATATTATAAAAAATAATATGTTAAATATTTATTAAATAATAAAATAATTTAATAAATAATTTTAAAATTTTTATTATTTCATCACTCAATAATTACTTAATACATTATTTTTTAAATATAATTTAAAATATCTTTATTTTTTTTCTTCACTCTACTTCTCTAAAAAAAAAAATTCAATCTTTGCATTGTTTTGCCGGACAACACCTGTTGCAGAAGATAATATTAATGCATAAACGTATTGATAATAGACAATAGAAATCTGACAAAAGATTGGCGACAAAAACACCCACACGCAGCCCCCCGTCCACATCCATTTATTCATGCCCCACTTGGACAGTACTCCTTTTTCATTGTCATTCCCTCCCTGCAATCTACTCTCTCTCTCATTTGTTATTATTATTATTATTGAAATTTAAAATAAATAAGAAAAAAAAAAGACCCCTGAGGGGGCTGAGAGTCTTAGACTGAGTACAGAGGGGGAGTCTCTGCCCCCCAAATACCCATAACTTTTTCACATTCCATGCCAAGCATGGCCATTACTTTAATGTTATCTCCTCTTCCATAATCATCAAACTGCTTCCCCGCTTCAAACGGGAGTCTCTCTCTCTCTCAACTGTATTTTTTGTTTTTTGAAGTCAAATTCTCTCTCTCAACTGTATTATTTGCACTTAACAATAATTGATGCAAAGGAAAAAAGAAATAGAAATAGAAGGAGAATCCTGTGTGTATATTCTTTCTTTTTTACTTTCCTTAAAGGAAGAAAAATGGTGGGAAAATATATTTATTATTATTATTATAGAGAGAGGGTGATAACATATATATATATATATATATATATATTGAGAGAGAGAGAGATGAGTTTGCTATTTGCACCCCTATATGAGGACACTAACTGTTGTCTTCCGGGTCCATTCGAGGTTATTTCTTTCTCAAGTTTTTCGGTGAGTAAGCAGAGAGAAACAAATTTTAGAAAAAAAATTAAATAATCTTATTTTTCATCACTTATTTTAAAAAAAGTAAACACAGTTTTTATTATAGGAAGAACTTATATTACATCATTTAAGACTCGTTAATAATGTTAATATTGAGTTTTTATTTAATAATTTAAGTTTTTAGGTTAAATAAATTCTTTCAAGTATTTCAATAAATTCTTATATTTGAACTCTCCTACATTTAGTTTTTAATAAATTCTTTAATTTATGATATCTTAATTTAAAATTTGTCTTTAACATTAATATTGAATTTTTACTAAATAGTTTAAGTTTTTAAGTTAAAGTATTTTAAATTAAATGATTTCTCTAATAACATCAACAAAAATATAGTCATAATTTTCTTTTTTTTGTTATTGTTCCCAAGATTTTGTAAAAAAATTTAAATGATTGCTAATTATAAACTATTAGGGGTTGGGAAGGGTTTAATATCCAACTCAAAACACTATTCTCTTTATAAATCTTATTAATTTTCTACTCTTCTTCATTGTGGGATAACACTTCAATATAAACTTGGAACTCTTTAAAAAGTACAACCAAATTATATTTAAATAAAAAAAATTAATGAAAAACTTGGGAGATAGAGTGAAAAATTTGGTAAATGAGGGGATAGACTCTTACACACATGTATCATATGGATTGACCTTTTATAAGAGATGTTTATTAGGAGTTTTTTTTCATCTTATTTTATTAATTTATTTCCCACTAATAAAAAGGAATTGTTCAAGTATGTTTCGAATTAGAAAAAGAATATTACCTTAATCAGTTTTCTGGTAGGTATATACCATTAAGGGCATTTGTATACCTATATAAAGAGGATGTGTTAAGGTAAACATTGCATTTGTAATTATTTTTTTCATAATGAAAATTTGTAAAGATAGTGAACCTAACCTCAAGTTAAAAATGAACTATTATAAATTTTATATTTTTTTTAACGTTTCGCTATTATTATTATTATTATTATTACTACTTTTGTTTATAAGAGAATTAGGGTTTAATATGTAACATAATCAACATCATGAGTAAAAAGCTTTAGAATAAAGTATCAAAATTACATTTATTAATTAGTGTACCCATTAAGAAAGATTTTTAATATAAAATATCTAATAAAATGATAAATGTAATCACACCTAAAAGCTTTAAAAACCACATTAATATATAACTTACATTGAGACTTCTTGTACAAAATACTTCCTTAATATATATTCTTTGAATCTTTTTCTAGTGTAAACATTCACATCTTTTTGAATTGGGGACGTTCGTATTTTAACTTAAGTCTAACATTAAATTTCAGTTAAAACTTATTTTGACAAAAAGTTCAGCACTTGATTTTATTTAAAAATGCAGATGTTTGCACTTTAAAAAGATACGAATGTTTATATACAAAAACGACTGTATATCCTTAAATATTTTTAAAAATATTAAAATAATATCTTAGAAGTTTTAAGTTAAAACCCGTTCACATCAAAATTAAAATGAAATTTAGTTCAAATATATACATTCTAAAAAGAACCCTAATAGTTTACATACATATTATTCTATTTGGGGATATAATTAAATTCTCTAATACTTGCATGTGGGTTTCAAAATCAAAGATATCTTATTTGATAACTTTAGTATCAATTATTATATGGGTAATGTATACACGTACGTATGAATTGTTAAATAATTGGTGGGGTGGAATATTGATGATTAAGTATGTAAGAATAATATTAAAGAAACCAGGGGGGTGAGGAGACTCCGGGACAGTGAATAAATTATTATCAAGAAAATGTTGGCAGAAAGCAAAGAGACCGAGAGGTTGATCTCGAAGCTATCGAAAAAAAAAAAAACAAAAGCTTCACTGTAAGTTTGACCGTCAAACAATCAAACATGGTAGAACCACATGGCTTCTCAAAAGTCCTTTTATTTTTTTAATATACAATTATTTTGCCTGTGCCTCCACTGTTAAAACAATAAAATTTAAATAAAGTAAGTGCTCTCTCTCTCTCGGTAATATACGCATAATCATGCCAAACAAAGAAAGTAAATAAATAAAGCAGATAAAATATAAAAATGAGAGAGAGATGACTTTTGACCTGATTTACCCTCTTTTAGGGTCGGCCAAAATAACTTGTACCCGTATTTGTTAAATTTTATTATTACCAAATTGGTTTAAGAAATTTTATTGCACTTGCTTTGCTTTTATAATTATTAGCCCTAAACCCTATTTGTTATGGGCACTTGACCTATCTAGAGTTAATTGACATGTTTGGGAAGTAATAATTCATATAATATAACACATGAGGCTTGTAAAAATAGTAAAGTACTCTTAAGTGTATTTCTAAGTCAGCGATTCGAATCCTCCTTTTTTTTTTTATAATTATTAAAAATACTTTAAAAAAATTCATATAATATAACATAAGGAATATACTAAAATAATACTATTTTTTAAAATAGTATTCTAAATTTTTTTAGTGTAAATTATATTATTTTATACTATAATAATTGTTTGATACATTAATTTAAAAAAAATTTAAAATATTATTTAAAAAGTGTAACATTACCTTTATATTAATGTATTAAAAAAATTTAACATTAATTTTTTATAAAAATTTTTTTTGAGTAATACTATACTTTCCAAATAATTTTTAAAATTTTTTATTTTGAATTGATGTATCAAGTAATTATTGAATAATAAAATAGTATAAATTTTAAAATTATTTATTATATAATTTTACCGTTTAATAATTATTTGACATATCAATTGAAATTAAAAAAATTTGAAAAATTATTTAAAAAATGTATCATTATTCTTTAATTATTGCTGAAAAGTGTAAAAATTAGTGATTACTTAATATACTTGATAGTTAGTATTTATTAATAATTTATTTGTCATAATTTTAAAATTAAGTATAAGTATGCCAATATTGAACAGATCTTAATATAGTTAAGTTTTTTATTTTTCATAAAAATGATTGATATCAAGAGTATATTTTAATGTGAGAGTATATTTTAGTGTGTCTTAACATTATACGTTAAGATAAATATAATATGAAAATTTGTCAATTTCTTCTTTGTGATTAGTGTTTTTTTTAATTATTTTTAATTCCGTAATAAGTATCACTATTAAAGGGATAAGTGATCACTTTTAAATAAAAAATAGTTTTAAAAAAGAATATTAATAATGTGAAATGAAAATGAAGCCAAACTGTCTTTTTTTTTAAAACTAATTACCATGCTGTGAAAGTGGGTGTCGAATTCTTATTCACATTATAGTGTAAACCCTATGCATCGAGTTGCACAACCTTTTGGACTGATTACATGCACCTTTGATTAATAATAATAATAATAATAATAAAAGGGTCTGGCTGTGTGACATATGCATTGAACATTTTTTAATATATATATATATATATATATGTATAATGAAGCATCAAAAAGGAGTATTAATGAATGCCATCTATTGATATTCTGGTTTTTGCCACCCGAAAATGGAACGACGACATTTGTTTCTAATGGCCTTATTCTCGAATCTCATTTGATGTTTTAATGCTACACTTTGCTATTCTAATTTTTTTTATCTGTTAAAAAATTATTGGATAATAAAATAATATAATAAATAATTTTAAAATTATATTATTTTATTATTTAATATATTAATTTAAAAAATATATAAATGCTATATAAAAATTATAATATTTTTATTAAAAATTATAATATTTTTATTAAAAATTTACAGTCCAACCAAAAATTAAATAATTAAGACTAACAGATAATAAATAAAATAAAAATAAAAAAGAATATTAAAAATTTATAATGATTCGGTTTGTATAAACTTAAGTCTATTTCATGAACTAAATAATAAATTTAATATTACACTATAACTTAAAATAATATAAAGAATATAATTATAAAAATATTCTAATACATTCTTTTTTTTATCTCTAGACAATGTTTTCTCTCCAAAAGAGTTTCTCTCTTCAAATTTTTTTTTCTCTAAACTACTATTCTTCTTCTCTCTCTTTCTACTTGAAGAAGAGAATAGAAAAGAATTGAGTTTCTTTTTTATATCTTTCTCTTTCTACTAAATAACAAGTCCAATTCTTTCTCATTTTTATTTTCTTTTAATGCTTGTTAGTTTTAAATTATTAATTATTTGAGTTTGTTAGTTTTAAATTATTAATTATTTGAGTCTTAAATTGAACTACAAATTTACAATAATTACTTAGGTAATTGACGTGATCTATTGCAATTTGGTCAGGTGAATTCATGACCCAAGAAGAAAAAGGAAAAGGAGAATTTAATTTTGATCCTAGATTGCTAGTCATCTTACATTTATACGAATATATGTATGTAAGTTAAAATTAGTAATATTAAATATTTTTATTTATAGATATGGGATATTCATATTAAGATCTCCTAATACTTTTACTTAACAAGCGGGTTGATTTTTTGTGCTCAATTAAAATTTATTTAGAAAAAAAGTGTGTATTTAAAGATTGTCTAAATTTATTTTCACAAAATTTCCATTTGTTTATATTTTTAATTTTACTTAGGATTTAGAACAAATATAATTTAGGGTCTGGAGGGCTTTTTTTTTTCTTTTTCATATATTTTCAAAATATTAAGAGAGAATTTTTGAAATGAGAAGGATCTACCTCTATTTTGACCAAACTTTGAGGGCGGTTAATGAAAAATTTAAAGTATTTTCATGGACCCATTTGAGTGTGGCCCGTGAATAGTAATGTAAAAGCAGAAAAATGATGGCAATAAATATGAAGTCCAATCAAGATATACATACATATACATGTTAATGTAAATGCGTAGTGCAGGCAGACCCATGCAGTTATGCATTACTTTGTGTGTTTTTTTTTTCTTCTTTTCGTTCTCTGCATAAACACGTGACAACATGCAGAGAATCCTTTTGCGTCTCTGCAATTGCATGCAATCCTTTCCCCCACAATTGACTACTTCAGGGTTCCACACTATTAAGAGAATGTGCATTTATCATCAACCATCTTACTACTGTCAGATCGATCTGGTAGCATTCCTTCGTCACGCCGTAGCTAGCTCGCATGAGTCGCCTTCCAAAGATCTCACATTTAAAAGCGGGAGTGAAATTTAAAATATGGGATCAAAAATCAAAATAAAAAATTATATAAAATTAGCATTTGTTCGATGATCATACGATAAAGAATTTGTAGGGCTTAATTCTTTTATTTAAGTAAAAATCTTGAGTTCAAATATCTATTGCTCATGTTAATTTATATGAAATTAAAATTTAATTATATAAAAATTTTGTGGCAAACTCAAAATTTAGAAGGGATAAATAAAAAAAAAGTAAAATTATAAAAATTTATTAGTGAGTTTAAAACTTTTTTTTATGAAGTTTTAAGTGTCATGAGTAGACGCTTATTATTGACTTAAAAGACTAGCATATTAAATAATACTGATACGTGTTTATATATATCTAAAATTCACTAAACTTCTATTCATGTGAGATATGATATTTTCCTTCACTCAATCACATGAGATGTGATATTCTTTTCCACTCAATTATGTGACACATTTGTTATAGTCTGACCAAATTCAGGGTAAATCTGGCTTGTATTATCCATCCCTGTTATTCATAGTGAACCCATTATTCACGTGACAATCTATAATCGGAGCGTAAGACACAAGATTTTTAGGCTCACTTGGCTCATAATATCCACCTTCTCTACTCTTTGAGGACCCACTACTTATATAATAATTTTAATTGAGGTGATTTTAAAGGCTCATATGTGAATAAAAATTTGACCATGCTATGATATCACTTGTCATGGACAAGATATTTACCATGACCCAAAAGAATATACTGTTAAGTAATACTGTATACCTGTCATATATATTTAAGATTTACTTAATTTTTATTTAATGTGAGATGTGATAAAAGGCAAGTTTACTCTTGCCCACGTTGAAGAACTTCTTGAGAATCATAAAGGGTGCGTTCATTTTATTATGCAATAATTGTATAATAGAGTTGTCCTAATTTTTTATTACTTATTTTAAATTTTTTTATTATGTGTTACAAATTTTTATTACATTTTAAACTATTTTAGAATATAACTCGTAAATTCAAATATGCAATCAAAAATTAAACATATAATGAAAATTTTGATACAAGCAAAAAAAAAAAAAAATTAGTACAACTCAACTGTACAATCGCATACCCTATCATTACACCACAAAAGGATTTAAGAAAAACAACAGATTTTCATATATCTCCTAATGTTAAAATACAAGAAGAGCAGCAATATACTTCCAAAATCCATATTACTTTCAATAATACAACTTATTAAACATTAACTCCTTTTTATTAAAAAATCTTACAAATCACCATTTAAAATTTAGTGATTTTTCACCTATTTCGAAAGTGTAATTTGATTAATTGTGAATACATTTTGCGATTAAGATCACCTAAATTTAAATAAAAAAAATAAAAGTTGATATTTAATGAGTGAAATTTCTCAATTCTATCCAATTCTTATATAAAAAAAAATTAGTGATTCTCACCTATTAAGTATTGTGTAACCATCTCTCTCTTTAAATAAAAATATAAAAAACCTTATTTATGGCAGGTACTAAATTCATGACCATGTATGTGTGTGAGCTACCCAAGGAAAAAAAAAAGTTGCCTTTACTTTACTTTTTGTTTTTGTTAACCTCATTATTTTTTTAACATCATGTACAAATATTTATTTTGCAAGTCACAAAACAAAATCAAGCTAGAAAAAACCACAACTCTCAACCCTAATTAATGATTAGGACTCAATAATTGCATTACTTAAAAAAAAACATGCATATTGGTTTGGATTATCTAAGGTTGTATACGTATAATTTTTTCAGTAAATGAAATTTTTTTAATCTCAATTGTTTATTGTATTTGAGCATGCCTAAACTTGATATGAGTATAATTAAGAAAAATGCTATACTTTCAAGTTATTTCAATTTTTTTTTCTTAATGTATATTAAATAATTATTGAGTAGTGAAATGACGTAATGAGTAATTTTAAAAGTTGTAACACATTATTTTAGGATAATTAATAGACTTTGAGCGTAGAGTATATCTTTTTTTTTAATCAATGTGGATTTAAATATGGACATTTATCAGGCTCATAAATTTATAAAAGGAAAATTAATAGTTTAATTCTTTTTTTTTATCGAATTACTCACTTGATTTTAATAATTCAAAAATTACAATTACATCTTGTGAGTGTGTTTTTGCTATCATTTTTATTCTTAAAATATTAGTTTAAAAGTTTTATTACAACAAAGCCTTTCTTTTTCTAGCTTAGACTAAGACCCGTTAAAAAAACGAAAATAAAAAGTAAATAATAAATAAAGTAAAGCATGTTAGGAGGCTTAGCCTTCCATAAAAATAAAATAAATAAACAAATAACAACAAAATAAAATATTAATTTTACCTCCCCAATAATGACGCTAAAAACTTGATACGTTCAGAATATAGAAATTATTCTTAAGTGCAGGATTGTCAAAGTAATAGCTCACAAATAGAGAAAGAGTTTCAATAGTATCAATTAGGGACATTATGGGTATTTAAAAAAATAGAGGAATTAAAGTGACAATTTTCTTTTATAAAAATATAATATATATATATATAAATAATGAAACCTATTTTTAGGGATATCTTTGCATTATGAGATATAAGTTTCTTGAACCCATTATGATGCAAATCCCACTAAAAGAAACCATTGTAAAAAAAACAGTATACTAGTAAAATAATTGCAATTTATTACTCTAAAGAAAGTTCAGAAAAATAGAACATCGATTCTAGTCATTTGATAAAGTTAATTAAAGTATCAATCTTTGCCCCAAAATAAGTAAACATTTTCTATTATGTATGATAAAACATCAACATAAAATTAACCTAGGGTGTGTGGCTTAATGTTTTTTTTTTTTTGGACAAAGTGTGTGTGGCTTAATGTTGCAGCTAGGGTTTTAGGAATTTGCTATTGTCAAAGAGTGATGACGAATAGTTATCTCAAAAAAAAAAAAAAAAAAGAGTGATGACAAATAGACATCAAACCCGGGTAACAAGCGAGAGTAAATGGCGGGGGAGATTCAGTTAAAATGACGAAGAACAGCCACTTGGAAACCGCCACGTGGCAGATGTCGGTTGACTGACAGAATCTCAAAGGATTAGGATAAATTAGTTAATTGATTGTCAAATTGTTTTAAATTAATTTTCACGTAAATTGTGGCAGTAAAGAGTTCGATAGTGGCCAACCAAACATTGTGTGCATTACGGGAGATAACAAAATTAACAATGCTGCCTCCCGTATATTAACAAGGGTAAACGGAAAAAATGAAGACTCAATATTAGAAAAAGAAGTATTCTTATTTTTTATATTTTAAATTGACATGTTAAATAATTATTAACTAATAAAATGATATAATTTTTAAAATCATTAAATGTTCTTTAAATTTTTAAAAATTTATTATAAACTCAAATTCTATAATACTTCTTGAAATAAATAAAATTAACAATACATAAAGATTTTTTATAAGTTTAAACTCTATTATATTTTTTAAAATTAACATTTATTTCTTAGAATCCTATAATATGACTACTCATCCTAAAATGATATATAACCACTTGTAGACTTAATATTAATGTTAGCGGTTATCCAATTTACATGACTATACTCTATTACAGAAGAAATAATCAATGAAGCCTTTAAGATATTTGAAAATTCTCTCTAAAGAATTCTAATATTTGAAAATTCTCTCTAAAGAATTCTAATATTCATTGTTATGATTATGAGTATATCTATTAAGTCTCCCCACGATATATGATATATTAAAACTAGTTTTACTAGCTATATATAATAAAGATTCTATTATATTTAAGGAATACCTCAATTAAAATATAGATTCTCCTTGATTTTTTTTTTAACTCTATATTAAGATCATATGGTGTAGAAATAAATTTACTATCAAAGTATCCAATTTTTTTTTTTATATTTTATCTCTAGAATTTTGTTGATCCAATATAATACTTTATAAGTCTTTTTTATTTCTTATGCATAGAATCATACGAACTTCTCTCAAATCTTTCATATCAAAATTCTCAGATAAGTAAACTTTTACATCATTTACTATTTCTAAATTTGACCCATTTATCAAAATATTATTTATATATAAACTTAATAGGATATGGGCTTCATTGTTTTCTTTATAATATATATATATATTTTTCAAACTCATTTATCCTAAAACCATAATTTAAAATCGCTTTATTAAAATTTTCATGCTATTTTATTGGAGTTTCCTTAAGACCATTAAAAACTTTTACTAACTTGCAAACTTTACATTCTTGATCCTTCATTATAAAACTTTCAAGTTGTTTCATATATATTACTTTTCTAAATCTCTATTAAAGAAAGAAATCTTTACATCCATTTGATGAATGATTAGATCATGAATTAGTATTAAGCAATCAATATCTTAACTATTGTAATATTAGTGATAAATGAGTATTTGTCAAAATAATTTCTTCCTTCTTTTTGTGTAAAATCTTTACCTACTAACCTTACTTTATACTTATCTATAGTACCATTAGGTTTAAACTTTTTTTTTAAATACCCACTTGTAGCCTATTGCCTTGTTTTTAGAAGGAAGATCCATTATAACTTAGTATTTTTTTTGTATAATAGAATCAAACTCACTATTAATAACTTTTTCTCAAAAAGGCGCATCTATAGAAACAATAACTTCTTTATAAGATGTAAGATGTAAGATCTCATTCTACTAGAAACGTATAAAAATCTTCTCCAAAAGTTTTAGCTACTCTAGGCCTTTTTTTTCCTCATAAGTTCAACTTATGATTCATCAATAGGCACAATAGTAGATGGTTTATCATTGGTTGATGATTGATTATAACTTATAGGCTTCTTGACTTATTTTTCAAAGGAAAAATATCTTTAAAGAAAGTCACTTCTATATTTTATTATTACGTTATTCAAAATTCCACGAACTTCATATAACTAAGAAACTATTAGCATTACTATTTTAAGCATAGCTTATGAAAATAGTATCTATAATTTTAGGGCCTATCTTATTTCTCTTAAGATTAGGAATACTAACTTTGCTAGGTACCCCCCTATATTTTAAGAATATTAAGATTATAAGCTCTATCCTTTCAAGCCTCATAAGGAGTCTTTTCTCGATCATTTATTGTTATCCTATATAGTATAAAATATGCAAATAACATTGATTCCCCCAAATTCTCATGTAAACTAGAACTTAACAACATTGAATTTACTATATCTAATAAAGTTTTATTTTTCCTTTAGCAATACTTTGGATTGTGGTGAATATGGAGGGGTTACCTCATGTATAATTTTGTTCTCTTCACAAAGGTATTAAAAGCACTAAGTGTATATTCTCCTCCTCTATTATATCTAAGTTTTTTAATTCTTTCAATTTATCGAAACCTTCACTTTTTATTTTAATTAAATATACATAACAATATTTTGAATAATCATCCATAAATATCACAAAATATTTACTACCACCTCTAGTGGATGTTCTATTAGAATCACAAACATAACTATGTATAAGTTCTAAAACTTGAGTATTTCTTTCTATGGACTTAAAACGCTTTTTAGGTTGTTTGGCTTGTACACAAATTTCACACTTATGTTGCATATCAATCTAAGTCTTAAGTACTAAAGCAAGATCCATCATTATTTTAATCTGCTTTAAATTTACATTACTAAGTTTCTCATGCCACATATTAATCATTTCAACACTAAGAACTTCAAATTTTTTTATTAAAATTTAAAATATTATTCAACTTAAATAAATCATCACAAACATATTCTTTACTAATAAATACATTATTTTTAAAAATAAGTATTTTATTAGCCTCGAATACAATTTTGTATCCTTGTTGGATTAAAGAAGATCCGCTAATAAGATTCTTCTCACTTTAGATATGTGCCTCACATCCTTGAGAGTTAAAAATCTTTGTAGAGATAATTTTCAATTTAATATCTTCAACATCAAGTACTTGTGCCGTAGAATTATTACTTAGAGGCACACTTTCTCCACTTGAGTGCTAATAGTTTTTAAAATAACATTGGTCAAACAAACATGTACCTTTGCGCATGAATATAACCACCATTTATTAGTTTTAAAAGAAAAATTAACAATTAGAGGATTAGGATTATACCTAATAATGGGTTCACTCAAAATATTATTGTCTTCTAGCACATGAACTTGGTCTACTTGCCAAAATTTAAAAAAAATTAGGTTTAGATTTTTAAATCTTAGTCTTCTTCAAGTAACGATCCATAATTATATGGTTGGTCCTTCCAAAAATATAGAATGACTTTTTTTCTTTGCCTTTATAATTCTTAGGATTGTTCTGGTGAGAATTTTGGTTAATCTTAAGCTTAAAATTTTTCTTATTAAAACGATAACCATTGTATTTTTTATTATTCTTTGAGCTTTCTAGTAAGTTTACCATAATAGTCTGAGTTTCAGTCACATAATTGGACTTATTTTTCTCTTTAATTCTAAGTGAGATAATTACTTGTGTCATGATAAGTTTTCCTATCTAGCTTAAAAGACGTTGCAAAATTAAACCAATTAGTGGGCAACTTATTTATCAAATAAGATTCTTATAATTTTTATTAAGTTTGGTGTCATTTTTCTCGGTCCTTAAATGTTCTTGAAACTCAAGAATTTGATCATTTATGAGTTTTGACTCCACTATCTTATAATTGTTAAAACTAGATATAACAAATCTACCTATTCTAGTATCTTCTACCCTATGGACGGCTTCAAGGACTAATCCATAAATCTAAGAAATTTTTAGTAGTTTGATAATCATCATAAAAATAGTTAGGTAGCACTCAATATCGATTATGACAATGATAATCAATGTCCTCATTTGAAAATTGAGTAGAGGAAGTTGTTGAAGAAGCAGAACTAAATATTTGTTGAGATATTAGGCTATTTGGTTTAGCGACCAAAATTAGTCCTAAAACAATAAGCTAATTTTTCACTTGTATTTGTCATCTACTAAAATTTTATCCATTAAACTTTTCAGGCATAATATTAATTACTTCTTATAAAATATTCATTTTCTTAAAGATCTAAAAGAAAAGAAATATGCAGTAAGAATATATAACACAATTTGTTAAAATAAAATAACTAGAACCAATTAAAAATATAAAATTGAATATAATATAGTAAATACAATTCAAATTGAAGAAACTATAAAAACCATCTACTTGTTAAAAGAAAATTAAGCGTACATTAACACTTAAGATGGTGATTTTTTTCTTATAAAATTAAAATCTTTTTAAATAAAAGAAATTGTAAATAATTTAATTGTTTTAATAGTTATAAAAATCCCAAAATATAGATAAAAAATTATTCTTTTAAAAAGAATTCTAAAAGTTTATGTTACTTAAAATTGTACAATACAATTTTATATTTGGGCAATGTAGAGTTTAAATTAAATACAAAATTCTTTTAATAAAATTTTAAAAACAAATAATATTAGTCAAAATAGTTTATAACTAGAAAATCATTTTTTTATTTATAGAAAACAATCTAGTTTACAACTCTCAAAATTTATAAGAAATGTTTTTAGAAATTTAATTATTAAAATATTTAACAAGTTTGAGAAAATTAAATTCAATACAAGAAATTTAACTCTTAAAGAAATACTTTATACGTTTTATTTCTATTTGTATAATAGGAAGTAAATAAAATTAACAAAGCTAGTAAACAAATTGCTATTAACAAATAGCTTAATTCAAGCACCATAATAATAAATATATCAGTTTAAGAAAATCAACACGAACAATGGTTAACATATAAGATATTAAAGGTCTCTTTGGCTTTAGATTATAAGTTATGTGTATATATTATATTTTATTTTTTAGGTGGATTATTAATTAAACACGTGTAGTTGCCAATGTTTATTTGATAATAAAAGGAAATTGTTACTTATATATATATATATATATTATATTTATCACTTATTTCTGATAAATTTTTTATACTCTCATTACCTTATGTTTAGCAAATTTTGTGAAATAACTATTTTCATTGTTTTCTTACTATTTTGCTCTTAATGTGACATGTGAATGATGTTTGACACCAATATAGAAATATTAAGAGTATATCATAATAAAAATTAACTTAAATGCCCTTAGTTGTACTTAAAACTGTAAATAAACTCCATAAAATTGCATTAGTACTAATATATATATATATATATATATATATATATATTTGTTATTTAAAATTCAAGTAAACTAAAAGAAAAAAAAAACAAACTTATGTTAAATATCATAAACTATAGTTAAAAGAAAACAAACCGAAGGGAATTCATTGTGAAAATCAATCATTAAATTATAAGTTTTTAAATTTATATAAGTTTTTAAATTTATATTAAATTCTCACTTGAAATAATATGATTAAATTTAAAGTTTTAATTTAAATTCTTTATGTTGAGGGAGGAAACACCTTTCTCTCTCTCGGGGTTATATTGAAGTAAAAAACTCAAGATTCAACTTATAACCTTATCCACCTTGCGCAGCGGAATAACTTGTTAATCAAGCAAAACCAACAAGAATCTAAGGCAGAAAACAAAAGAAAAAGAGCACAACGCAATTTTATGTGGTTCGGCCAATTGCTTACGTCCACGGTGGATCCAAGGATCATAACCTTTCTTATTATAACTCCCTAGAGATTTTACAAGGAAACCTAATAAAGAACCTTCAAACTGACCTAAACGTTTAGTGAACTCTTATTCTATCACGAATAATGATTACCCAAACAACGGTTCCACCCTAACGCACACAAGCACTTAGTGTCTACCCAGTTTTTTCCCTCTCTTAGAGTCTCTCTCAATGCTTAATCTCAACTAAAGGGTTTACAAGTGTTTATATATGATGTATTTCGTTCCTACTAACCTTATTTCTTGTTGGAGTAAGAGTTCACTTGTTTTGAAAATCCAAAACTTCTCAAAATTAGAAATTTCGAACTAAAATGGACTTCTGACGCGTCTGGCGCTGCGACGCTCATCCCTGGCGCCAGGGCGCTGGACATTATCGAGCCTATCGCTGCGGCGCTGGGTTACTGTCCCGGGCGCCGCGACGCTCATCTCTTTACAAACCTCCTGTGTTTTCTTCGCTTCCTTCGTGTCTTTGAGTCCCGTTTCGCTTTCCTCTTCGTGTTCCACACGTCCTAGATTTCTTCATATGTGTCCCACACGTTCTAAACTTCTTCTAACTCTTTCATTTGATATTCATCTCAATCTTATCCAATCAAAATTGTTGAATCACCAATTTTCTAACACTTTAATTAATGATTATAATCATTAAAATTTCAAATGAATTTCAAATGAATGACCATAAGAAAATAAAATTAATAAAATTATAAAAATTTAATGATTTTTAAAATTTTAATAAATAAATAAAAATTATAAATAACGAATATATGCTTAATGATTTATAAAGTATATTAATTATAAAAACTTATTATGAATATGATAAATGTTTTTGTTACTTTCCAAATTAAATTAGACCTGTAATGTGTTTTTACAAAATATAAAATTTTAATTTTTTTGTTATTATTAATTTTTTTAAAATGTTTTTAAATTATTAAAACTTATAAAATAGTAAAAGCTAAAATACACTAAATGACAACAGATATTTACTAAAATATATGTCAAAAGCCAAAATATACTAAAAACTAAAAATACTCAAAGTCGCGATGCACTAACAGACAAAATACTAAGAGCAAAAAAAGGCCCGTGTTTTAAAGTATTTTTTCAAATTTAAATTTAAAAATATAAAATAATCATATAAAAAATTATTATACCTTAAAAAATTGCATTTTCTCCCTCAATATTATCTAAGTAATTGGCTAATATGAAAAGTTATGGATTTAAGTGAAAAATAAAAAAAAAATCACAAGAAATAATAGTAATTTTTTAAATATATTTTATTAACTAATGAGTGTTTAGAATATTTTTATGGGTATAAACAGCCATAAATGAATAGATATAAATTCAAGAATATATATATATATATATATATATATATCAATACAGTTGGGAGTATTTAGGTCCCTCCTAGGCATAATTCGTAAACTATGCGAAAGGGTATTTGAATACTTTCCTTTAACAATAAAAGAAAAAGAAAAAGAATTCTCAACGCTTTTACGAGGTTGTGATAAGTTAAACTACTAATGTTGGCATAAAAGTCAGTTCGATGAACTGATTTCATTCTGCTACTAGGGTTCCTTATTGAAGGGATGCTAAAGTCACTTATAGTTGGTATTTTTAAGTCGGAAGGAGAGCCTCAGGCAAAGAGCAACTCAAAAATACTTGGCTTCAGTCTTAATATTGAAATATGTGACTTCAAAAGTTTTTTTTTTTTTGGAAGGAAAAACTTCGTTTACTTCTTACAAAAATTTTTTTTTTGGGTAAAAACTAGTATAAAAAAAAGAATTTGTTAAGGGTAAAAGGTTAAAGTTATGAAATTGTAGAGTAAAAGTTTATATTATTAAATTAAAATCTAAATATTGTAGGATTACAACTTAAAAATCTTATTTTCAAAGATTAAAGTATAATAACCACTTTTTTTCCCCCGAAATTTAGAGGCTTAGGACCTGACCACCTTAAACCCCTTAGGTCAGCCATAAGTTATGTGTATATGTTAGCTAATTTATAGTATTTATTAGGCCTATTATCTAGATGGTCCAAATAGCTCGCACAAAAATTAACTTTGAGAAGACTCAATTAAATTTCAGGTTAAGCATATTAGGTAATCGAACTCACTAACCCGTGAGTCTTAAAAATAAATTGTGTAAGTTATGGAGAGATAGAAATAAATTAAATTTTGAATTCTATTCAAATTTTAATTAATTAATTATTATTTTGTATGAAGAAAGATTTTTCACAAATGAAAAAATTTCACTTAAATCCTTCTTATTTGATCGATGACTCTGAAATAAATTAAAATTTCTAATTAAATTTAAATTTAATTAAATTCATAACTTGATGATGATTTAGATTCAAGTATTTATACTTTAATATAAATTTGGACTTTGCACTATAAAGAAGCGTACAACTTTGATCGTAATTCATTATATAATATGCAATTCTATTCACAATAGATTCATCTAATTCATTGATTCTCAATTATTATCAAGCATTCATAGTATATTGTTATCTTTAAAACACTTCACACATTGAACACTTTCTTTCTTAATAATATTAATTTAAACATTGGAATATTTTTTCTTACAAAATAATAGTGTTCACCGGGCAATTTTGATGAGTTTTCAAAGAAAAAGAGGCAATTTCATTGGGTTATAACGTTGGAACTTTCAGTGGTATGAAAATTTTGAAAGAAAAGCCGAAACCAATTAAAAAAAAAAAAGAAAGAAAGAAGAAGAAAGGAAATAAAAATTAATGCCATGCATAGGTTGCATGCAAAAAAAATTATTGAGATCGTGAAAGAAAGAAAAAGAAAAAGAAAAAGAAGGGAAGTCCTTAGCAAGAGTCGCAAACCATCAAGGGAACCAGCTTATTCTAAGAGAAAAGGCAAATACAAGATATAAAGATATGAAGGGCGGAAATCTTAGCCACCGCAAAGGTTGCCACTCACGGTTATCAACTGTTGCTTTGTTGCCATTTATTGCTAATAAGCCCATCAATCAATTCAGAAGGGCTGGCCAACTTTCCCATGCAGTGCTCGCCATCATATGCTATCGAAATCATTAAAAACGAATCAAATATTCGGTTTACCACCACCCGTCTAAATCCCACAGTTTCAATGGTCGTTAATCACCAATAAGCGTCCAACCAATTCCTAAAGGGCCAGCTGACCCTTCCATGTGATTCCTACTATCATTCGCCATTCGAATTGCAAGAAAGAGATGGAAAGCCAAATTAATCACCACAGCTCGATGCCAAATGAACTCGTTGCCATGTTTGTGCAATTTTGCACAGCTCGTTAATCTAATCTCCATGAGTTCAAGAAGCACCATTGCATACGCAATCTCCTTGGATCAGAAAAAAATACTTTTTTTTTAGGTTCTAGCTTGCTTACTCTTGAACTACCTCAGAACTTTGACTACATACATTAATTTCTTGCTGTTTACATATTTCAAGTGTTTGTTATCATCCCTTCGCGTCTTGAAGACTTTTTGAGAAGGCCCATCCATATTTAAATGGGATTCCACAAGACCCCCTTCTAAATAAATTAATTCTTCCATAGGACCTCAATTATATTCAAAGTTGAAACAAGAGCACGCAAATAGCCCAGAATCACAGACCATTGCCCATACTTAAAACAAAATTGAAGAAGTGATTGTATTATTGGTATATCTAACAGAAAATGACAACAAAAAGGAAGGGATATACGTAGAAAATGAGATTAAAAGCAAAATCATTTTAAATACATCAACACGATAATTGAAAAAGGAAGTAAAAACATGCTTATGCATGAGAAGCGTTTAAGAAATCCTCTCATCCAAATTTTCAGAGCTTGCAAAAATGAATTTTGAATTATCTCACAGAACATTTTGAAATCCGAGGCTTTTGATGGAAACAACCAATTTGTTTATTTCTAAATAGTTAGAGAGATAAGACAAAGAATATATTACAATAATCGTCTATACGTGATTTAAGTTTTATAGGACTCGCTAGAAAAAAAACTTAAAAGGGGCTATATAAGGTCGCAACCACGTAGGTCAAGGAGCCTTTTGCATCAGGTCAATGAATAGAGAGCATATCTCTATCCCTTGGAATATATCTAGACTGAAACACTTATATGCATCAATATGTCGGTGGTTATTTCTTCTCAATTTAATTATTAATAAGATGATATTTTTTTCATATCTCTCCATATAACAATTATGATTTAGACTTTAGTAAAAGCATATTTCCTACTGAATCATAACCACATTCCCTTGGAAGATCAGACGGAGAAGCTTTCGCTAGAAGGATTAGAGTACTTAGTACATTCTCTCTAAGAAAAACAAAGCTCAGAAAGATTGAAGTACTTGATACATTCAGTCTAAAAAAACAAGAACAAAAGCTGGAGAGACTAGAAGTACTAAGTACCTTTATTCTGAAAAAACAAAAGCCCAGAAGGACTATAGTACCTAATACATTCCTTCTAAAAAAGGAGATTGAACTTTAAGGGACTGGATTTCTCATGTGAGGAAAACAAAGCCCAAAAGGATTGAAATACCTAATACCTTCCTTCTAACTAATGAGATTGAGCCTATAGGGATTAGAATGCCTAGTACTTTCCCTCTGTTAGAAAAACAAAGACTGAAATGATTGAAATACTTAGTACCTTCTTTCTACTAACAAGATTAGGGTTGAAAAGGATTGGAGTACTTAGTACATTCCTTCTAGCAATATGATCAAAACACAGAGGGATTAGAGTACCTAGTATCTTCCCTCTTATAAAAAATAGTAAAGCTTGAAATGACTAGAGCATTTAGTACCTTTTTTTGGGCAGCGAAATCAAGGTTGGAATAAATTAAAGTACCTAATACTTTTCTTCCAACAACATGATCAAAACCGAGAAGGATTGGAGTACCTAATTCCATCATTTCATGGGAAAAACAAAACTCAAGAAAGATTGTAGTACCTGGTACCTTCATTTTATATAGAAATCAAACTCTTCCCTAGAAGTCGTGGAGCCTCAGTTACACCCTCCATCAGAACACAAATTAAAAAGGCTTTTATAGAGAAACACAATATCTTTGTCTTTAAAGTACATGAATCAAAAGACTTCTCTAGAAAGGCTTGGTACCTTGCCTTTGAAGCATACATATCAAAAGACTTCTTTAGAGGGGTTTGGTGCCTTTACCTTTGAAGTCTCTGAAATTAAAAAAAAGACTTCTCTATAGGGGAACAATGTTTTTATCTTTAAATCATCCAAATAAGAAAGGACTTTTCTGGAGGGCCTGATGTCTATACCTTTAAAGCACACAATTAAAAGACTTTTTTGTAAGGACCTAGTGCTTTTGATTTTAAAGTACATATCCAAATATATCTCTAGATGGGTGTAATACTTTTGCCAAAAGAGCACACTCTTAGAAAAAATTCATTGGAATGGTTCAATACCTTTACTAAGAAGCGCTTATATCAAAAGATTTTTTTTTGGAAAGGTCTAGTATTTTTATCAAAAAGTAACTATATTGAAAGACTTCTTTAGAAGGGTTCAATACTTTTATCAAGAAGCATAGATATCTAAAGACTTCTCTAAAAGAATTCAATACCTTTATCTTTGAAGCATATATATCCAAAATCTTCTCTAGAAAGGTTGTGCACCTAATGATAGCCATCTCTTAGAAGCACAATAGATGTTTTAGATTATTACTAAACAAAAATCACTACATGATAGTTAGACGTATATTTACTAGATATCTTTTTCTAGTTGAGTTGTATTATGTTATAAGATGAATGTAAGAGCCCCTCTTACTTTAGGGTTATGACAATTAATAAAGAGTCATATGTCTTAAGAAGCCTTTGGAAGCATCAAAAGAATTTTCTAGAAAGACCGAATGCTTTTGCCTTTGAAGCAAGCATATAAAAAACTTTCACAAAAAAAGAAAGCACTATATTAACTTCTCTAAAAATTAAAGCAAAACCCTTCTCTTATAGGAGGCACAATATTACAAATGACTTCCATAGTATAAAGCATAATGTCTTTTTACAAGAAGCACTAGAATTCAAAATGACCTTCTGAATCACAAGAATATCTAACAAAAAACTTCCTTAGCAATGCCACCCTAAAAGCACACTGTTAGAACTATTTACAAAGATTTAAACGGTAGTTTTTAGAAGTATGATTCAAAATCACATCCCAAAGATAAAAATAGAAAGTATTATTTACCTATCTAATTTATTTAAATTTTTTATTCAATTAACATCTTGGAAAGTAACACTTTGTAAGAATTTTTGTCGCGTTTCTAATTAAAGTTTATTACAAGAAGCAATAAAATAAAGTAACGCAAACATTTTTTTCCACATAATCACTGGGCACCTATTCCTCTTCTTCTTTCAATTCCGCAGATAGAGCAAGGCCATATGCAAAAATGGGACTATTAGAGTAAAAGGTTCCTTTAATCTCTCCCATTAACTATAGGTGTTGGATTGTAAGCAAATGATACAATAAGAAATGGTTGTCAAGGCATGCTAGGCATTATCATTAAGATTATTTCTGCTCCCACAAGATAATAATCTTGATGCAAAAGGGTTTGAACGACAATATAATCTCTAAGATTCAATTACAAATAAAATTTGCAAGAGTGCACACTTAAATCCAACTTTTCTTGGACTACAAGTAATCATTTTATAAAAATAGAGTGTAAATTGTAAAATAAAGAATCAAGGATCAAGAAAAACTATAGATTTTTATTTTGAAAAATGCCGTAATATATAGTTAAAAGGTTCCTCTCTGGAGAGATACCAAACGTCTTCAAATAGCCATAATTATTGAAAAGGCATGGCAATTTTTTCAACAGTCATCCAACAATTAGTGCCTCGATGTTACGTTTCTAGAATCACGGCACTGAGTGTTCTAACTTTAGAGAGATGATGCTACTTTTTTAATGCTGTAGAGCTAAGTGCTTTAACTTTATCGCCGCGACGCCAAGTCCATACTCAGAGTCAGTTTATGACTTTTCCCTTTGTTTCCCTTTCTTTGGTTTTTTTTCCTTTGTTTATTTTAAAATACTCTTAAAATATCCAACATCCCCAAATATTTCAAAGCAAAACAAGACAAAATAAAAAATAATTAACTCCGAAATCAAAAGTAGAATTTAACGCATATGAATTGACACTTTTCTAAGCTATAAATCAACTATTGAATAAGTAATCATATTTTTACAGGAACTAGGTAAAACTAAATTTCTATGAACTTTTATTCCTTTATTATAAAATAGAAGATTAAATGTTCATGTTAAACTCTGTCTTAACTTGCTTTGTCTAGTAGTGTGTGATAGGGGCGTAAAAGTACTATTATATTTAGTACTCTGAATGGGAGATTTGCTTTAACTTATGAATTTTTGGCTATTGATTTTTTTCTTAAATAGGTGTACAACAGAATTTGATGTTCAAGAACAAACAAGAGGCAAATCAAACGAGAAATGAAGAAGTAGTGCTCAAAATACAAGAGCGCCTGAACCTAGGGCTGGGCACTGCAACGCTCGTGCGACATATAAAATGCCCTCTTTTTAGTCCTATTTTGAAAAGTTTCTTATAATATAAATTTTTTTTTAAGAGCTAAAAAAACAAACTTTTTGAGAAGAAACCCTTAGGGAAATAGTTCATAACAGAAAATCAAGAGATCAAAGCCAAGATTAAAGATTCAAGCTTCAAGTAAAGATTGAGAGAGAAGCAACTTAAGACGCTTTCTTGATTAGTTTTTCTTCTCTTTTCTTATCATTATGTTCTTGTTCTTATTATTATTCATAGATTAGCATGATACTTTTGATTTATTGATGAGCTAAATTTATTTTATTTGGGGTTAGACTATGTGAACTTAGTATGTAATTATATTTCATTGATTCTAAGTCTGTGAACTTAATATATATAGTTGACTCATTCTATTTAAGTTTAATGCTTTTATTATATATGACAAATATTTTGAATAATTGAGGAACCGTGATGAACTTGACAAAGAGATTTATGTGTTTAGCCTAAGATAGTTTAATGCATGATTATACGGTAACAACTATGAGTTTCATGTAGGATAAACATATATATAGATCGCATGTATGGTATGATTTAAACCTGGTCTTAACGAATTACATTCTTATCTGATTACTATAGACATATAGGTAGATATTAGAATGAGTAATATAGTCACTCATCCATCGACATAGGCTTGTGATGAGATTAGAGTCTAGCCAATCAATTCATATTAAGTGATTAACTAAGAAGTTAATGAATCCAATAAAATACTAAGAGATAAGTCAAAACCCTAGATTCTTATCAATTGGTGAGTTCAACTCTTTACTTATTTGTTGTTTCGGTTTAGTTTAGTTAATAGAACTAGGTTAGTTAATTAAATTTCATATTTTAGTTTTCTGAATAAAAGATAAGTAGAAATAATTTTAGTAATTGATTGAAGAATTAGATTAATAGTCACTGTAGAAAAGATACTTGGACTTAAAATTCTATATTATTTGATAAGATACTGTGTGCTTATGCTTAGCTACTAAAGCATAGTCAGTATGGCACTTTTATAGCCTTATGTCATCCTAATTTTATCAGTGCTCTAGAGATAAGCGCCTTGCTTTTATAGGAATCAATCCAATTTCACACTTATATAAGTCACACTTAATCAAATGTGTTCTATAGTATAATACATCACCGTACAATAATAAGCTATGGAGTTTATTAAAAGTTTAATATTCATCTTTTTTTCATGGAAAAAATACTATTGTGTGTGCCAAAATAGGGTGCATGCATATGATATGTGTTCATTGAATATATAATTATGCATGTCATACATACAAAAATGCACAGTGGAATATAAATTTAATTTTCTATTAAACAAACATAGACAAAATTGAAGTTTTGTTACACTAACAAAATTCAAGAAATTACCTTTGATGGCTTTTGAATATTTTCTTTAAATCAGAGCTCACCTTTAAGTGTTCCATTGACAATTCTAAATTTCAACTTGGTGGGCTTGGAATGCTAGAATGGTATCTTTGTTCTTGAAATTCTAACAAGCTAAGTGTTTAAACTCTTTGAACACTTCATTTTTGTTTCACAAAATTGAAATGGTGTTTTGGCCATACAACTCTTGCATAACAATTAGAAAAAATTTCTAATGAAAATTGTTTTACATAACTCTTGCCAAAAAAATTTTTCCTCTAATTTTCTTAGCTTTGCCAGCCATTTACTCTCAGAACAAAACACACTTCCCTCTCTTTCTCTTTGTCTTGTTGAATTAAAACTTGATTTTCTTTAAAATAATTTGTTTTTTTAATTTTATAACCCTTTTTAATTGTCAAAGACTTAGCTGCATTAACCATACTTAAGCTAGGCTTCTTTGTCTTGTTGACTAATAATAATAACACAAAATATTGCAAAAATAAGTTTTGTATATTTTAATGCCATTATTTATCATATAAGAAATCTCATCATTTGTCAATAATAAGTCAAACAATCAAGAGTTATTATAGTGACACTTGTCATCATCCCATTAGTTAACAATTTTGTTAACTAATTAAATAATGTATATAACACGTAAGTTTAGATAAGTGCATACCCTAAGAGATCTTAAAACAAATTTCTAGATTGTTGAAATATCCTTGATCAAACTATTCAATCTAATCAGTTACCGCAGTGCTCAAAGAGTACACTTCATATTATGAAACTCCCTAAGTTTATGCTCAATTTATACATGAAACTCCTCCACATATCCATAGACAATGCTTCACACACACGTTATAGATATTACAAATTAACGCATTACACTAGACAAGTTGAGGTTAACCATATACGTATAATCTTTCTGTCACCTATGTCTTGTAAGAGCAGAGATATAGATTATCACTATTGAATCTTTATATGCTCAACCATAAACTCATCTCTAGATACTTATTTTTATAAATAATATTCGTAAACACTTTTGTGATATCGTTTATTATTTTTAGAAAATTATTTTCGTGTTTATTACTTATGACCAAAAGACTTTCTAAAATACAATTTTAGACTATCTAGATATACAACTCACCCATATGAGCTGACGGATTCCATATCTACGAGCATTAAACTCCATAAGAATTAAACCATATCCAACAAAACCTAGAGGTCAGATCATAAAAAGTCTCTGACATATGTAGAATCTAAGAATGCTGGATTACTTATAAGCCCACCATAGCGCTCAGGCCAAAAGACTACAAATACTACTCAACAAGAAAAGACCTTTAATTGACAGTTTTATGGGATATCTATTGGAGGTTCTCATGAGTCTGTTAGTACCTTATCCTTACTAAATACCTACATGTCTATATGAGCTTTAACTAAGTTAATAGTTTGCAAAGACTAATCATTTAAACAATCTAGATATAGACATACACTTTATCTGTAATATCAACCTATATTAATAAAGGCAGATTAGGAATGAAATTTTCTAGAACATACTTTATAATGACATTTTCTAGCACCATTTTGTAACTTCTTACAACTATGTCATTACTAATATATTCTCAGGCTGTTACCAATTTTTTGACAAGGTTCTAACTCTTAGAATTTGCTAACTCTTATAACTGCTAACTCTTAGTACTTAAAACTTCTAGCGCTAGTCTAAACTCCTTTAGATTTAGACCAGATTTAAAATCTTTTAGATCTATAATGTCTAAATGTAACGAGTTTCTTATCATATAATAAATAATATTAACGTTTTAACAAAATGTCCATTGTATAAATATTAAAAAATAAATATTCATACAAAATGGGATGACATGTAAGCATAAATCTCAAGAACTACTACCTAGCCTTAAAGAGGACTTTTAATATATAATCAGTATAATAAGACAACAAGTGACTTGTTCTTACGCCTATGAACCTACTTTATGGGATCTCTAATTACATATGTGGTGTTACCATTACTCTTGCCTTATGCTATAAGCAGAAGTCTTGTCCCCATCAATGTTTGTTCCACTAACCTTCTATTTAGTGATTTTGTCAGAGGATCGATCAAACTCAACTCTAAACTCACAAAATCTAAGCTCATGGCTCTAGATTCTAGCAGTTGCTTAATTAAACTATATTTTAGACGTATTTGTCTACTTTTTCCATTATAGATTTTACTTTTCGCTTTAGTTATTATAGCTAAGTAAACACAATAAGTGAAATTGATATAAAAGGGTGAGAATTAATGGAAAAATCCGTTATGAGTGTTCTTAACCACTCAGCTTCAAAGCAAGCCTTTCTAGAGCTAAAAACTCTAACTCTATAATAAATCAAGCTATATATGTCAATGTAGTGGATTTCCAACACATAACACCTCTTTCCAAGGTGAACACAAATTCACTAGTAGACATAATTTTATAGGATTTAAAAATCTAATTCTCATGACAATAACCTTCCAATATAGGTTGTGATCTACTATATGTGAGTCTATAATTCTTAGTACCTATCAAATATTTTGCAAGTCTATCTAAAGCACTCCAATACTCTTTACCTAAATCATAAGTAAATCTACTCAGTCTTTCTATAATATATACTATATCAAGCCTAGTGCTATTCATTAAGTACACAAGACTACTAATTATTTGAGCATAACAGATCTAATTATTACTATGTTTAATGTTCTTAAATAGGTTAGTACTAGCACTATAGAGTGTTGTCACCAGTTTAAATGCAAAGTACCTAAACCTCTTTAAGAACTTATTTATAATTGTTTTTAAGATAAGGTGAGACCATTAATTGTTCTCATTATCTTGATCCCAAGAATTACATCTACTTCTTCCATATTTTTATATCAAACTTAGTCTCAAAAAATATTTTTAGTCTCATCAATCATTTTTATACCATGACTAAATTTAAGTATGTCATCTACATATAGATAAATAATTATATAAAGTTTTTAATATCAAAGGTCTTAAAATAGATACACTTATCTGAGTCATTGATCAAGCAATATTTGATACTAGAGCATTATCAAATTTTCTATACCATTATTAAGGTGTTTGTTTCAAGCTATAGAATAATTTTACAAGTTTGCATACTTTATGTTTTGTATCGAGATCTTACACAACCTTCTGGTTGTTTCATATAAATGTTCTATTCTAAATCTCCATTTAAAAATGTAGTTTTAACATCCATTTGATGTATATATAAAATAGAATTACAGCTAATGTAATCAAGATTCTATTGAATGTTATTCTAGTTACAGAAGTATAAGTATTAATGTAATTTTAATATTTCTTTTGTGTGAATCCTTTTGTAACTAATCTTGTCTTATATTTTTCAATTAAACCTTCAGCCTTTACAACTAAGAGACTTAGTTCCTAAAGGCAAGTCAACAATTATCAAACATGATTACTCATTATTGAATTTATTTCATTATTGACTACCTCTTTCCATAAATGAACATCATGAGATGTCACACCTTTTTCAAATGTTTGAGGGTCTTCCATAAGAAAGACATAAAAATCATTATCAAAATTTGTGACTTTTTTCATTCTTTTAATTCTCCTAATTTTATATTTAGATTTTTTTGGAGGACTATGATGTAATTTCAAATGAGTTAATGATTTTTTCGATTGAATTTTCATAGAAAAAATAGTCTTAAAGAACTTTGCATTTTTAGATTCTATTATATTATTTGGACCAAACATATTGTTGGTATTTTTTTAATACCAAAATCTATATGCAAGACCATTCTGGGCATAACCTATAAACATACAATCGACTTTTTTTTGATCCCATTGTATTCCTTTTATAATCAAGAATTAGAATCTTAGCAAGACATCCCCACACTTTAAAGTATGATATAACAGGCTTTTAGGTTCTCTATAACTTATATGGTGTCTTACCATTATCTTGTACGGTATTCTATTTTTTATGTAGCAAGCAGTAAACATTGCTTCCCCTACGAGTTCATGGGTGGCCTAGAATTTATCAACATATAATTTATCATATCCTTTAGAGTTATATTTTTCCTTTTAGCCACCTTATTTGATTCAATAGTATATAGTGGTGTAATTTTACGTATAATTTAATTGCTTTCACAATAAAAATTAAATAGGTTAGATATATATTTTTCACTTTGATCAATTCTTAATCTTTCAATTTTCTTTCCAAGATGATTTTTAACGTATTGTTTATAAATTAATAACTTATCATCTGAATCACATTTATTTTTTTTAATAGATATACCTTGATATATCCTAAAATATCATCTATGAAGGTTATGTAAAACTTTTTTTCTCATTTGGTAATGATATCTTTAAGATCACCAAAGTCACTATGTATCAAACTGAGCCATTTAATTTCTTTAAAGGTTATTGGTTTACAAGTTTTCTTTGTGGACTTTGCTTTCATGCACATCACATTTATGAACATTTTCTAAGTTCATATTAAGAAGTAAATCAACACTTTTTATTTTATTTAAGAAAATATAATTTAATTGGTTATCATGCCATATACCAAAAGAATCAATAATATAAATAGAAAAAGTACTTTCAATGTTGGTAATTATATCAATTACATTGAATTTGAACAAGTCGTTGGAACAATATCCATTTTCAATGAATGTTTCATTCTTGATCATTACAAATTTTTTCCCTTCAAATAAAACTTTTATAATTTCTTTACCAAGTATAAATATAGAAATGAGATTGTATCTAATATTAGGAATATGTAATACATTATTTAATGCAAGAGTTTTTTGAAAAGTTAATTTAAGAAGAACTGTTTCTTTTCCTACCATAGGTGCAGAATGGGAATCATCAAGATGAACTTATTCTTCTCCTTCTTTTGCTTAAATGTAGTCATAGAATGAATTTTTATCACCGCATATGTGTCTTGTAACTTTAGAATCTATGACTCACTATTTGTTGCCAATGGCAACCATGTTTAACTTGTGAAACCACAACAGTGACAATCATTTCATCTCCTTCAACCAAATTAGTCATGAGAGATTTATTGTTTCTTTGTTTTTTAATCTCATTTCCTGTACTTACACTGATTAGTAAAATGTCTACTCTTAGCACAAACATAATAATTACATTTTCTTAAATGAGGGCTTTGAATTCTTAAAATATGATTTGTTTATGAATTTGGGATGCTGCTTACTTAAAGCAACATCTTTTTTTAACTAAATTGGCATTAGAAATGATTTCTTTACCCTTTTCACTATTCTTATATTGGTGATTATTTTCTTCAATTCTAATATGAATAATAGTATTATCCAACTTTAAATATTTTCTTTTGTACTTATTACTTTTTTTTGTAACATTTCTAAGAATTTAGTAACTTTTCTACCAAGTAACTAGCCATAAAAGGCTCAAGGAGAACTATATCCTCATTCTTAAAATCATTAATTAACAAACGAAAATTATGAATTTGCGAGGTAACATCTTTTTTCTCAAATATTTTAAAATCTAAAAAATTAGCAACAATATATTTTTGGACATCAACATCTTCTTTGTATTTTTTCTTAAGTTGTGCCCAAATTTTATATGCATCTTTATATAAAGAGTAGACATTATATAACTCATTTAATAATGTGTTTAAGATAGTATTACAACATATATTGTTTATTTTATTCCATTTTAGAAATTCTTCTACATAGTTGTCAGCATTAGCCTTTGGTGGTAGTTGGACAAGATACTCCACCATATTCATCACCTTACAGTATCGAATACATGGTCTTGCTATCGTTTGAAGTGCTTCCCATCAAACAGTAGAATTTTAGTAGCCTCTGACAATGATTTGGCAATAACCAATAATAAAGAGTTTGAAGTTTTATCCATGAGTAATAATCTTAAGATTGCTGATTTATAAGTAAATGATACAACAAGAAATAGTTGTCAAGGTGTGCTAGGCACTATCTTTAAGACTATTTCTCCTCTTACAAGATAATAATTTTGATGCAAAAGAGTTTGAATAATAGTATAATCTCTCAAATTCAACGACAATTGAAAGTTGGAAGAGTGCACACTCAAATGCAACTTTCCTTTAACAACAAGTAATTACTTTATGAAAAATGTATAAAGTATAAAATAAAGAATCAAGGATTAAGAAAAATTGTAGATTTCAATGTCGAGAAGTGCTAGCAATATATAGTAAAGAGGTTGCTCTCTGGAGAGATACCAAACCTCTTCAACCAACCATAATTGTTGAAAAGGCATAGTGACTTTTCCAACAGTCACATCCAAAAATCAATGTTGCTACACTACTTTTCTAATGCCTCAGTACTAGGTGTTCTAACTTCAATACCTCAACACTGAGTGTTCTGACTTTAGCGTCGCAGTACTACTTCTCTAGTGCCAAAATGCCAAGTCCATACTCAACGCCGCGACGCTTGATTTATGATTTTTTCTTTGTTTCCCTTTCCCTTAGTTTGTTTTTTCCTTTGTTTATTTTGAAATACTCTAAAAAAATCAAACAATAATAGCCTTCATAAAGATAAGATCATGAAGAGTATGAAGAAGAAAAGAAAGTAGTATTTAACCAACTTTTTTTTTATTATTTCACATGCATGGAAAAATACTTAATTTTTTTTTTGTATAATTGCATGAATCGTCACATACATAATCACATGATTATTATATCACATACATTAAAGCATTTGTAGCAATTGATTAATCTAATTCGTTGAATTCTTAATTATCATCAAGCATATATAGCATCCTACTTGTCTTTGCACCATTTTATACACTAAGTACTCTCTTGCTTAACAAAACACTGATTAAAGTATTAAAGTATTTTATTTTTACAAAATGACAATGCTCACCAACAATTTTAAAGAGCATTAAGGATAAAAAAAGAAATTTCCCAAAGTTCCAAGCTCTGAAACTTTCGACTAAATAGATTATATTGAAGTTCTTTTTTGAAAGCATTTATTTAGAAATTTTATTACGTTAAAACTCTATTGAAGATTATCTAAATTGTCAATGAAAATGAGTGCTTTAATTCTGACAAGTTTTATTTCGCAATTGTATCTTATTATTTTCAGCTGTACTTTTTATTTTAGGAAATTACTCTGTTATTTGTTATTTTATTTGTATAATAATTTTTTCTTCCCTAAAGAAGAAAGTAGTGTATATGAAAAAGATGTAGATGGAAAACAATGATTGTTCCTTAATTAATGACCAATTTTGTAACTTTAATACTTCCCTTGATTAGTGAAGATCTTGATTTGTGTTGGATTGGCATTGAAACCTTTCCATGTTCAATTGCTCAATCATAATAAGAAATAAGAAGAAAGGAGCAATGCTACTGTTGGCAGTGATTATATCCATCGATGCTTTTAAATTAATCATGTCTTTCTATTTTAATATTTTGTATAAAAAAAAGTATAACTAAACCCTTACAGTTTTAAAAATTTAGCACAAAATTGGCACAAAAATACTATAGTTTTTAAAAAAACAAATAAACTCTAGTGCAATAATAAATTTTATGAATTTAGACAGTAGGTAAAATAGTCAATTGAGCACTAATTTATGTAATTTTTAATTATAACTAAATTCAAAATAAAATAAAATAAATTCATATTAATTATTGCCAACCATTGTTGTTGACTGGTCACCAATGGGAGCACTAATACCTAATCGATTTATTAAAGACATCCTCGTATTTCAATTTATACTATTTATGCGATGATAGAGTCAATTTCGTTGTAAGAATTATGAAGAAGGGAGTGGATTAAGAAAATTGGGAGTCACTGTAGCATAGCCTTCAAACGACAATAAGTTATGGTGCACCACCACTATATCTCAAACTGTGATACAACATTTTGTAAGATTTAGGTATCATTATACCTTAATGCACTATCATTTGAAGGCGACACTACAATGACAGTTACTTTTCTCTATCCCTATCTCCTCATCGTGAAAATTAAATTTTATATAAATTTTTTTTCTTTTTCAAAACTACAGGGTTTTGATATCCATTTTCTCAAACTTTAATGATCCAACCATCCTTTTCCTCTTTATATATCAATTTAAGTCATTTCTTAATTTAATCTTACCTAATCTTTAGAAGATTCCCTAACTGGTGTTGGTATTAGTAATGTGTGGTGAATATTTGTTTTATAATTTGTTTTTATCTTTTATCAATTACCAACTTTATGTTAGTAAAATATTAGATAAATGATGAGATTAAGAGAGGATCTTTGTCCATTTTATATTTACCATAATTTTCTTAGTACAATAAAAAAAAGATCTAATTGATTTAAAAGTAATAACTAACAGTCTACCACGATAATGACTAATACTAGTACTCTTTAAAAGAAAATGATTTTAATTCTAGGAAGAAAAAAAAAGCAGTCCATTTAATTATAAGAAAGATTTGCTAAATATCTATCAAGAAAGAGTTTCAATAATTTCGATTGTTAAAGAAAATCTATCAACAATAAAGATTGAGTTATTGTAATTTTTTAATGTTTTTAAATTTTAAAGTAACACTTAACTTTAGATTTTAATTCATATCTCTTTTATTAAGGCAATAAAGAACTTAGAGAACAAAATAAAAAAAATATTCAAAACAAAGTAAGACAACGATTTTATAGCTATATTCGTTGTTTATAATATAGCGGGATTTTTTTTTTTTAGCGCGCATAATATTAATTACAAAATATGATTTTGTGGCTAAATGTCATATTTAATCAAGAAAATATTTTGACTAATAACTCTTTTTAATATTTTTATAGTATTTAACAACGAAATTAAAATTTCGGCTAAATGTTATTATAAGCCACAAAATTACATTCGTGCCAAAAGCACAAATTTTTTTAGTGAAAGTCACTATTTCTAAATTGCACGAGGACTTAATTATTCAGTTAACTATTCCTTTTTAACTCAATGAAATTCGATATTTTCCTAGAATTCTTTTCCCTGTTTTGTCTTATTAATTTGTTCATTTAACCAAAAACACATAATTTGTGGACGATAAGAAATCCAACCTACAACTGAATTACATTTGTTTAATTGATAGATATTTTTTATATATCTCTTCACATAATTTATTTCAACCAAATTACATTTACTCCTTATTCTTATCTAATATTTTGTTTGGAGAACTTATTTAATATTTAATAATAAAAAATTATAAGTTTAATCTCTAAAATTTTGTTGAATTACTTAATTAATCTTTACATATTTTTAAATGCTTCCCTTAGTTCCTGTTACTGAAAAAAATAACATTTACAGAGCACTCTTTTTAAGAGTAGTAAAGAAAATTTTCATGTCTAATCATAATAAATGATCTTACATTTGAACAAATTTACCCAACTATCTAAGAAAAATGCACTTTAAACATTATTTTTCAATGGTATAAACTAACTAAGATGAAAAAAAATAACAATATACGGAAAATAGAACTATCACTTTTATTCATGAGTGTTAAAAAGATATTATTTATATATAAAATTAAAAGAAGAAAATGAAAGATTTCAAATATATATAATTACATGATTTTTAGGAATATTTTGTTGATTATATTTGATTTACACAATTAATTGTATTTTTTATTTTTTATTCAACAAATTATTTTTTAAGTATCTAAATACGATATTAAAAATTAATCATAATTCTTATCATTTATTATTGTCATCTAAATTAATTTAATTGCACTTATAATGTTTACTAATATTATCATATATTTACATTTTCTCTCCCTTTTTTAGAAAAAAATTACATTATGCCTCTACTTCATAATTTTGATTGAATTTTCCAAAGCTTTTCATTTCCTTTTCAATTTTTTTTTTCTCCTAAAGAATACTATATAATACATATACAAATATTTATAATCTGTGGACAACCCCACCTATTATATTATGAAGGAATTTGAACTCCTTACTTGCCTATAGCTAACATATATTTTACTTATCGAGAAAGTTAATTAAAAAATTATTGAAATACGATTTAGAAAGTAAATTAATTGCAAAGGGTATGCAAAAAGAAGTAAAGAAACGAAGGTGTTATTGCCCAGGTCTGGGTGTCACGACGCCTAAGGTAGAGCGCCGCTGTACACCAGATAGAGAGTTTAGCATTGCGGAGCCAGAAGATTAGTGTTGCAGCGCTAGGGCATCATGTAAGTGGCGCTGTTGCACCAAAGTGGGAAAGGTTTCCCATTCTGATTCAACGTCCTAAGTGTTCTTGGATTCCCTAATATAATTCTTATTCGGTTTACGATTTTTTTATGTCTTCCTAAGTCTATATAAAGGCTTTATATTGACTTGTAAATACATTTTAGTGAATCTTAGTGATTACAATAATTCTTAGAGAAAGAAACACTTAAATTACAAAAGAGATTAATTGTATTCTTTATGAGCCCGATTTTAGAGTATTCTTTGTGAGGCTTTGTGTCTTTCTTGTAAAAGACATACTTTTATGATTGTCTTGTGATTTTTAATAAAAAAGTGAGATCTCGATCCGCCATGGATGTAGGCGAGTTACTGCACCATGTAAATATTGTGTGTTTATTGAAGGAACCGCCTCTTATGATTCTTAATAAAGAAGTGAGATGCCGATCCATTGTAGATGTAGGCGAGTTATCGAACCATATAAATATTGTGTATTTGTTAAAGGAAATGCCCCCTTGTGATTTTTAATAAAAAAGTGAGATCTCGATCCGCCGTAGACGTAGGTGAGTTACCGAACCATGTAAATATTATGTGTTTGTTGAAGTAAACGCCCGCATCTTAGGAAATTAAGTTAAGTGAAGAACCCCAGTTGAGATCAACCATGAAACCTAATTCCTTTGCGCAGTGGAATTATGCGATGGCAAGCAAATATAATAAGAATATAAAGCAAATAAAGAGCACAACACAATCAATATACGTGGTTCTGTCAATTGCCTACGTCCATAGTGGATCCAAGGATCCTAACCTTTCTTATTAACTCTTCATGAGAACTTATAAGAAAATAATAATGAAGAACTCTCAAAAGATCTATAATTGGTGTACCCTTATTCTCCAAAGAACAATGAATACCCAAATAGCGATTCCACCCTAGCACACACAACACTTAGTGTCTATCCAGCCCTTCTTTTTCTTAGAATCTCTCTTAATGCTTGATTATTAATCTAAAGGGTATACAAAAATTTATATAGGGGTTATAACATTTTTAAAAACTGTAAACCTAATGAGAATAGGAATCCACATATTTTAAGAGTTATAAATCCCCTCAAAGAAGTAAATTCCAAGCTAAATCAAACTTATGCATGTCTAGCACCAGGACGCTAAAACAAAACTCAATCCAGCTGTGTGACCTGGATAGCAGGCCTTCATTTTCTTTGCCTTTTCACGCCTTTCAAGTTTCGTTTCACTTCTACCTTGTGCATCCTATGTGTCATTGACTTCAATGTAACTCTCCTCTTTGGTATTCATCTCAATTCTTACCCAAAGAAAATACTATTTTTCTTAGGAAATTAGGTTAAGCAAAGAATCCTAATTAAGATTAACCTTGAATCGTAATCCCTTACGTAGCAGAATTATGTGATGGCAAACAAATATAACAAGAATATAAAGTAGATAAAGAGTACAACACAATCAATATATGTGGTTTTTCCAATTACTTACGTCCATAGTGGGCAGAGAGTCAGAGGTTAAAAGCTCCTGGTCATTAACTGGTTCGTCAAGTTCTCTTTCTAGTAATGCATTATATATTATCTTTCTTCTACTTTTAATCCAAGGATCCTAGTCTCTTTTATTAACTATTCTAGAGAACTTACAAGAAAATAATAATGAAGAACTCTCAAGGATCTATGAATGGAATACCTTTGTTCTTCTAAGAAAAATAAACACCCAAACAGCGGTTCCACTCTAGTACACACAACACTTAGTATCTACCTAGATCTTCTCTCTCCCTTAGAGTCTTTCTTAATGCTTGATTATTAATCTAAAGGGTTTACAAAGGTATATATAAGGGTTACAACATGCCTGAAAACTCTAAATCTAAGTGGAATAAGAGTCTACATGTTTTAAGAGTTCAAAATTCAAAGTCGAATCAAACTTGCCTGCGTTTGGCACTGCGACCTTGACAGCAAGCCTCCATTTTCTTTGCCTTTTTACACCTTTCAAGCTCTATTTTATTTCTCTCTCATGCGTCTTACATGTCTTTGACTTTAATGTGACTCATCTTTTTGGTATTCATCTTAATTCTTGCCCAAACAAGATTGTTGAACTACCAAATTTAACAAAACCATTCATTGATTCAAAATCTATAAAGAAAAAGGCTTTTGAATATTATCCACACTAATGCTATATCACTTAAAGCTGAATCCAGTTAAGTCTTCACTAAAACTTAACTTTTCTTCGGCTTGTGATTTTGGTCTCAGAAGACATTCGTGCTCTTTGCATAGGGTATGGATGCGATGCACTCATTTTTAACTGTCACAACTTTGGTGAGCATACTTTGGATGTCGCCTTGTTATCTGCATTACCCCAACACCCTGTGTTGGGCCACTCTTGGCCATCCTCTTAAGCATATAGAACTCACTAATGTGCTTCTCACTCTTTAACCATATGGATCCTTTTACTACCTTCAGCTTTCTCTTTTCTGTTCTAACCAAATACCCTTCTTCGTCATATCAAGTTCCTACTTAGATTGAGAATGTGCCTTACACCACGAAAGCCCCTAATTCCTCTATCTTGCATCCTCAGCCTTATATCACCAACCTCATGACTTCACAAGCCATGTCATTCTCCATTAGAGCTTTACCTTCCCTAGTTTTGTAGTTGGTAAATAACAATCTATCGGGACATATATGGACGCTACACTCAGAATCTAGTATCCATTTACCAATGTACTTTCCCTTTGAGGCTATCAAATATATGTACAACTTTGATATCTTCTTCAAGACTATTGATTGCAGCACTTCTACCTTGTTATTTTGATTTAGGACAATCCTTTACAAAGTACCATTCTTTTTTACAAAGGAAACACTTTTTTGGATTTTCTCTTTAAATTATTGCTCTTCTTTTCTTGTACAAGAAACACCGCTCCACTCTCAAATTTAGATCTTTTTACCAATTCTTTTAAGTTCAATAATGCCATGACATCATTCATCGTAAGTGACTCCTTCACATAAAGTAGCGTGTCCACAAAAATCTCATAGCTCTTTGATATCAAACTTAACATGATGATGACCTTATCTTCATCCTCCGTCTTGATCCCTAAAGTTTCAAGACTTATGATGATCTTGTGGAACTCGTCAATGTGAGCTCTTAATAAAGATCCCTTGGACATCGATAGCTGATATAGCATTTTCTTCACAAGAAGTCTATTTGCCAAAAGCTTTTTCATGTATAAAGCCTCAAGTTTCTTCCATAGACCCAAAGTCGTTTCTTCGCCATCCACCTCTTTTAATACTTCATAACTCAATGCTAGAATTATAGTGCTGTGTAACTTTTTTAAAATTGTGTCCCATTTCATCTTTCTTAATCTAAAATTTTTCTTCTCTTTGCTAGTCGATGAGCATACTTTCTCCAAATCTAAGTTAAATCATTCTTTGACTAGTAGAGCCCTAACTTTTTTCTTCCATAGATTAAATTCATTCATTCTATTGAACTTTTTAATACCTTGCTTGATTGTAACCAAGGTTTAAATATCTTTCAGTGTATTATCGAACCTTCACTTTGATACCAGTTTGTTGAAGGAAATGTCATTCTCTTTAGGAAATTAGGTTAAGCGAAGAATCCTAGATGAGATCAACCTTGAACCCTAATCTCTTTACGTAACAAAATTATGTGATGGCAAGAAAATATAACAAGAATATAAAGCAGATAAAGAGCACAACATAATCATTATAAGTGGTTTAGCCAATTGCCTACGTCTACTATAGATCCAAGGATCCTAACCTCTCTTATTAGCTATTCTAGAGAACTTATCAAAGAATCTATGAATGGCATACCTTTATTCTTCCAAGAACAATGAACACCCAAACAGTGGTTTTCCCTTAACACACATAACACTTAGTGTCTACTTAGCTTTTCTCTATCTTAGAGTTTCTCTTAAAGCTTAATTATTAATTTAAAAGGTTTACAAAGATTTATGTAGGGGTTATAATGTGCCTAAAAATTCTAAACCTAATAGGAATAAAAATCCATAAGTTTTAAAAGTCCAAAACACCCCTCAAAGAAGTAAAATCCAAAGTCGAATCAAACTTGCTCGTGTTTAGCACCACGGCACTAAGACAAAACTTGATCCAGTGCTGCGATGTTGGCTTTTGCCTTTTCATTCCTTTCAAGTCCCATTTCGCTTCTCCTTCGTGCGTCTAATGTGCCATTGACTTCAAGGTGACTCTCATTTTTTATATTCATCTTAATTGTTATTCAAACAAGATTGTTGGATCACAAAATTCAACGAAAGAAGGCCTTATATATTTCATTGATGCTTAGTTATGAATGTAATGTTGAGATTTGTGCTTACGTGCTATTCCTTTTGTGTTAAATATTTGCTTTATGTTTATACAATTATGATTTCAATATATCACTAATTATATTATATACAAATATGGTAAGATGCTTGTAACATTTTAGACATTGTATGATCTGAAAGAGTTCAAATATGATCTAAAGGAGTTTAGATTAGAATTAAGAGTTGGTAAAATCTAAAGAATTAGAGCCTTGTCTGAAATGGGACAAAGACCTAAGAATATATTAATAATGACATAGTTGCAATGAGTTGCAAACGGTGCTAAGAAATGTTGTTATGAAAATATATTCTTAAATTTAATGTTCCTGATCTATTTTTCCTAATGCGGATCTGTTAGTGAAGACCTTAATATATATAGATCAGTGTATGTCTATATCTAGATAGTCCAGATGGTTAGTCTTAGCAGACCATGAGTTTAGTAAAAACTCATATAGAGATACAAGTATTCAATAAGGACTGAATATTGAACAGACTCACAAAGATCTCCAATAGACATCCCATAAAGCAGTCAATAGAGGATCTTTCGAGTTGAGTAGTATTTGTGGTCCTTAGACCTGAGTGCCACGGTGGACTTGTGAGTGATCCATCATACTTTGGTTCCACACATGTCAAATACCTTTTATGGTCTGACCGCTGGGTGTCACTGGGTATGGTCCGATGCTCATAGAGTTCGGTGTGTACAGATATGGGATCTATCAACTCAATTGGGTGAGTAAAATATCCTGAAACTCCAAGGTTGTATTTCAGAAAGTCTTATGGCCATAAGCAGACATATCTGAGAATTAATTTTATTCTTGGGAAAATAATATCGTAAAAGTGTTTACGGATATTATTTATTGAAATACAAATCTAGAGATAAGTTTATGGTTGAGCACATGGAGACTTGACGGTGTTGATCTATATCTCCGCTCTTCTATGATATTTATGATGGAAGGATTATACGAATATGTTATAACCTCAACTTGTATGGTCTAATGCATCGTTTTGTAATGTTCATAACATGTGTGTGGGACATTGTTCACAGACGTGTGAAATAATTTCATATGATAAATCGGGCATGGACCTAGAAAGTCTCACAATATGAAGTGTACTCGTTGTGCACTGGGGCAGCGAATTGGATTGAACAATTAATCTAACAATTTTTAGCAAAGTGAAAAATGTTTCAAGGTTCCTTTTATTATTCACTTGTCAATAATTGAATGTAAAATACATTATTGGTTTACAAGAGTTATTAACCAAAAAGAAATTGAGAAGTGGCACAATCTTGCTCCATAAATAATTTACCATGTATTTACCTATTTACGTTGCTTGGTAAATACATATATGGTAAATGTAAATATTCAAAATAATTTTGAATTATTAATATTTTATATATTAATCAAATTAATATTATTAATTGGAATAAGTGGCAAACACCATTTAGTAATGGAGTAAGCACTTGTTATTAATAATAAGCAATGTTGGTCACTTAGAATTTGTTAAATAGTGCATTTGTGAAGTGGTGTGACCACTCAACATTGATTAATAGCCATTTGTGCACTAATAATTGATTCATATGGATGAATCAATTTGTCGAGTAAAAAATATGATTGATTAATGTTTGTAATGGCAAACATGGATATGTGGTGGTGGAGCACTAAGAGAAGTAATCATTCTTTGCACTTAATTAAGAATTGAAAGAGTTCAATTTATGTAGAATGTAGGAGAGAATTGCGTTCAAGGAGAGAAAAGAGAGAATTGAGAGCATTTCCTATGTGTATTTCTCAAAGTGTTGAGAGAATATGCAAAGGCTTACTAAGGTTTAAAACAAAGAGTTGTAAAGAACTAAAGAAAACACTTAATTCTTCTCATCTCTTGTAGTAATAATTCATTAGGACAAATTGTTTTAAGTGTTGAAACAATCATTTGCTAGAAATTCAAGGCTGCTATTCTAGCTTCACAATCCCACCGGATTTAGTTGTGAACTAGCATTCTGCAAGGGAACACTTTAAGGTGAGCTCAACAAATTAAAGATTGGAGTTATTGAAGAATTGTAAACCTACCTTCATAACCGGGTAGGTTATTTATTTACAATTCATTTTATATCATGCATGAAAATATATATGAGATATAGATATGCTTGAATGATCATACATGTGATTATATGCTTGAGTTTGTTACTTAGTGTATAACATGTATGAATACTTCCATTGCGTATTTAATTTTTAAAATTATATGTATCTATACACATCACACATCATATCACAACATATAATACATTATAATTGATTCATTATATTTGAGTTTAATGCTTTTATTTTATCTAGCCAATATTATGGATGATTAAGGAACCATGATGAACTCGACAGATAGATTATGGGCGCCCAAATACTGAAAACCAGCGCCAGGCGCTGGATTATGGGCGCCCATATACTTAAAACTAGCACCGAGGTGCTGGATTATGGGCGCTGCGGTGCCAGCCCATATTTTGGCCAGCACCGAGGCCTAGACTATTTTTTATGAACGCTGCAATGTCCGTTTTCAGCGCCGCAGCATTCGTCACTGTTACAGAATAATTTTTTATTTGTTCATTTATCATGTTTTGACTTGTTTTGTTGTTGTAATGTACTTCAATAATTGTCATAACATGATGTGATCATTCAAATACGCTGATAATCACAATGGAAGCACTACAGGTGGGGGTTAGTTGTGATTGCGTATTTTTTTTATGTATAAATGATCTATATTATTCATTTGGATGAAATGAGTATGTAATAAAATCTCTCTTAATCAGATTGTAATATTTTCATTATGAGATAATGTTAAATATGATCCGTCTTATCAATACGGCATTAGACAAGTCACTTCGAATTTTTTCAAGATCGCTAAAATGTGAGGGATTGATCGGTGTGACTTAGGCTGTACTATTCATACATTAGATAAGACAAATATATGTTAAAGTATTACCCTAGATCACTAAAGTGTGCGGTTAATAACAATAACATATATTTGATGATTGATAAATAAATCTGGAATACACTTATCCTAGATCGCTAAAGTGTGCGGATAAAATGTATTTAGGATCAAGTGTTAAGAGTTGCATGAGATGCAATTGATAACAGTTGTCTACCTTTTGGGTTTACTAAGGCCTAGATCACTTAAGTGTGCGGTTGAAGTAAATGCCAATGGGATCTACTTCTCACTATATAGTTTAAAGAATTTTGAACTTTCGTTTTTCCGTTCGAGAGATTAAAGGAATTATGTAAAATAGTAGGAAGGCGTTTTTAGATTAAAAACAAAATTGTATAACTGTTGTACCCATGATCTAAAACGTTATTTATTAGTGATTGAAATATTCCGCTAACATCTTTTTCTTTTTTCTTGTGAAGATCAAATGGCTTCAAACAACCCTCTAGATCACATCTTTGATGCGCACCAACTAAAAGGTGCAGGCAATTATGCTGATTGGCTTATGAATCTCAGAATAGTTTTGAATTGTGATAAGCTTGGATATGTAATTGATCAACGCATGCCACAAACTATTTCTGATTATGCTTCTCCAGAAGAAAATAAGACATATCGAAAATGGTTAGATGATAATTTGAAAGTCAAATCGTACATTCTCGGGTCAATGTCAACAGAGCTCCAAAGGAAGTATGTCCACATGGACAGTGCTGGGAGTATCATGCTCCACCAAAAAGAGTTATTTGGTGACCGATCTTAATTTAAAATTTATAAGGTTGCCAAATCTCTCTTTCAAACTAGACTACCGAGGGCAGTCCAGTAAGTCCTCATGTCCTCAAGATGATATCATATATTGAGAGGTTAGAAACCATGAATCTCTTACTGAGCAATGGATTGGGGAATAGCTTAATTCTCCAATCACTTCCAAGGTCATTTGCACCGTTCATTATAAACTAAAATATGCAAGGATTGACTCCTACTTATGCTGAACTATATAACATGTTAAAAATAACTCAGGAGGACATGAACAAATGGGGCACAGTCCTCTATGTTCATGGTGCTTATCATTTACCCAAAAGACTTCTAGGAAGTCCAAAAGGAAGAATAAATGGAAAGTAATGCATCCACCTAGAATGGGTCCTCGAAAGCAATACATATCCAAGCACCCACATAAGAACAAAGCAAGTGGAAAATGTTTCCGTTGGAGTGAGGATAGGCATTGGAATCAAAACTGCCCAAAATACATTACCATGATTAAGAAGACACCATCAGGTATACACTTACCTTTTATTGATATTTTCTTAGCATTTGATGCTAGTATTGGTTGGGTATTAAATATCGCTTGTCCCTTTCACATCTGCAATGTGTTGCAGGGTCTGAAAGAAGTTAGAAAGTTACAACCAGGAGAAGTACAACTTCGTGTTGGAAATGGAGATTTCCTACAAGTCGAGGCTATTAGATGTTTTAATTTATTACTTCCATGTAATAAAATTGTTGTATTGAATAATTGTTATTATGTGCCAAACATTATTCAGCAAATTATTTCAATTCCTGTATTGGACAATGAAGGATATCATATGCATGTTAGGAATCGTTCCTTATGTTTGTATGATTTGGATAATGTTTTGTTAGCTGAATGTCAGTTGATAAATGGGTATTACATATTAGATACAACAGGAAATTTCATGAATATACAAGTGAATACTAAAAATAATACGGGAACTTTAAATGATACAGAAGTGTGGCATATGAGATTAGGTCACATAGGGGTTAGACGCCTATCCCGTCTAGTCAAAGATGGTCGGATACCTGATCTGACCATCGAATCATATCCAGTTTATGAATCTTGTATTCAAGAAAAAATGACCAAGGCTCCATTTATTGGTGTTGGACACAGTGCCACTAATTTATTAGAACTAATACATAGTGATGTATGTGATCCAATGAATCACACTGCGATGGGTTGTTTTCGATACTTTTTTTATCTTTATCAATGATCTGTCACGATATGGATATGTGTTTCTTATCAAACACAAGTTAGAAACTTTTGAAAAGTTCAAAGAGTTTTGAAAAGAAGTAGAGAAACAAACCGGAATGTATATCAAATACCTTAGATCAGATCGAGGGGGTGAATACATAAGCAGTGAATTTTTGGATTATTTAAAGGAGAATGAGATTCTCGCTCAGTATAGTCTTCCAAGTACTCCATAACACAATGGTGTTTCGGAGAGGAGGAATCGAAATTTATTGGATATGGTTCGATCGATGATGAGCTTCACTGATCTCGCTGAATATCTATGGGGATATGCACTAAAAACTGCTGCTCATATATTGAATAGAGTTCCATCAAAAGCCATTCCATCTACTCTACATGAGATATGGACTGGAAGGAAATCAAGTCTTAAATATGTTAAGATTTAGGGTTGTCCTGCTTGCGTAAAAGTTACGCAACAGGATAAACTTGCACCTAAAGGTTACAAGTATAGGTTTATTAGATATCCCAAGAATTCAATGGGATACCAATTCTATGATCCAGAAGAACGAAACATGTTTGTGTCTAGTTATGTCACTTTTCTAAAGAAATAGTTTCTTATAAATCGTGGAGCTTGTAGAAAGATTGAGTTAGATGAACTCAATCAGAATGTAAATGAACCAACAATAGAACTTCAGGCTCAATCAAGCAGAATACCTTTGACACACCCTCCACGTAGGTCAGAAAGGATATCAAGGCCACCTGAAAGGTATAGTTCCATATCTAAAGGTGCTCTTGATGTTTTCTTGATTGAAGAAAGGATCCTTTAACTTACAAAGAGGCGATGTTGGACATCGATTCGGGAAAATGGCAAGAGGCCATGAAATCTAAAATTGACTCAATGCATCACAATCAAGTCTGGGACTTGGTTGAGCTTTCTGAAGGAATTGTTCCTATCGGTTGTAAATGGATTTACAAGCGGAAGCGAGGGCTCGATGGAAAAGTGGAGACTTTCAAAGCCCGATTGATGGTGAAAGGTTATACTCAACGATCTGGGATCGACTATGAGGAAACCTTCTCACCAGTAGCGATGCTTAAGTCAATTCGGATTTTACTAGCAATTGCTGCGTATTATGACTATGAAATTTGGCAAATGGATGTGAAAACAGTGTTCTTAAATGGATATCTTGAGGAAGAAATCTATATGGAACAACCCGAAGGTTTTACATTCAGCCAAACTTTTGGTCTAGTAAATAAACTGAAGAGGTCTATCTATGGACTTAAGCAAGATTCTCGAAGCTGGAATCTTCGTTTTGATGAGGTAATTAGAGGGTCTGGTTTCATCAAAAACGAAGAAGAATCATGTGTGTATAAAAAGAGCAGTGGAAGTATGGTAGTCTTCTTAATTCTATATGTGGATGACATACTCATTATCGAAAATGATATTAGTATGTTGCAATCAATCAAAAGTTACCTAATTAAGAATTTCTCTATGAAGGATTTGGGAGAGGCTTCTTATATACTAGGTATAAAGCTTTATAGAGATAGAGCTAGGAGGCTTATAGGACTCTCCCAATCATCGTACATAGATAATGTCTTGGAAAGGTATAGTTTCAATAACTGTAAGACAGTTAACATACCTTTTAGACATGGCATTCATCTTTTGAGAAATATGTGTCCTCAGACTGAAGATGAAAATGTTAGAATGTCTAGCATACCTTATGCATCAGCTGTGGGAAGCCTGATGTATGCCATGATGTGTACGAGACCTGATATCAGTATGGCTGTAAGTGTTACAAGCCGCTATCAGTCTGATCGAGGCGAAGGCCATTGGATGGTAGTGAAACATGTCCTAAAATATCTTAAGGGTACTAAGGATAAGTTTTTGATATATGGAGAAAATGACCTAGTGTTGAGAGGATACACAGATTCAGATTTCCAATCTATTCTAGATGATAGAAAGTCTACATCTGGATATGTATTCATTCTTAATGGAACTGCAGTTAGTTGGAAGTGTAACAAACAATCATCAACAGCTGATTCCACAACAGAGGCAGAATATATTGCAGCATCAGAAGTAGCAAAAGAAGCGATTTGGATACGCAAATTCGTCGCTAAACTTGGAATAGTTCAAAGTTCAATGGATCCTATACCATTGTTCTGCAACAACAACGGAGCCATTGCACAAGCAAAATAGCCAAGAGTACACCAAAAGTCTAAGCATGTAGAAAGAAAATACCATGTCATAAGAGAAATATTGACTAGAGGAGATGTAATAGTTCGTAGAGTAGATTCTATGAATAATGTAGCGGACCCACTTACTAAGGCCTTAACTCCAAAAATATTTGAAAGACATGTGGAGTCAATGGGTATTAGATACCATCGTGAATGGCACTAAAGCAAGTGAGAGTTGTTGGGATTTGTGCTTATGTGCCATCCCTTTTGTGTATAAATATTTGCTTTATGTTTATACAATTATGATTTCAATATATCACTAATTATATTATATACAAATATGGTAAGATGTTTGTAACGTTTTAGACATTGTATGATCTAGAAAGAGTTCAGATCTGATTTAAAAGAGTTTAGATCAGAACTAAGAGTTAGTAAAATCTAAAGAGTTAGAGCCTTGTCTGAAATAGGACAAAGACCTAAGAATATATTAGTAATGACATAGTTGCAATGAGTTACAAATAGTGCTAGGAAATGTTGTTATGCAAATATATTTTTAAATTTAATATTCCTGATCTATCTTCACTAATGCGAGTCTGTTAGTGAAGACCTTAATATATATAGATCAGTGTATGTCTATACCTGGATAGTTCAGATAGTTAGTCTTAGCAGATCATGAGTTTAGTAGAAACTCGTATAGAGATACAAGTATTCAGTAAGGACTGAATATTGAATAGACTTACAAAGATCTCCAATAGACATCCCATAAAGCCGTCAATGGAGGATCTTTCGAGTTGAGTAGTATTCGTGGTCCTTAGACCTGAGTGTCACAGTGGACTTGTGAGTGATCCATCATACTTTGGTTCCACACATGTCAGATACCTTTTATGGTCTGACCGCTGGGTGTCACTGGGTATGGTCCAATGCTCATGGAGTCCAGTGTGTACAGATATGGGATCTATCAACTCAATTGGGTGAGTAAAATATCCTGAAACTCTAAGGTTGTATTTCAGAAAGTCTTATGACCATAAGCAGACATATCTGAGAATTAATTTTATTCTTGAGAAAATAATATCATAAAAGTGTTTACGGATATTATTTATTGAAATACAAATCTAGAGATAAGTTTATGGTTGAGCACATGGAGACTTGATGGTATTGATCTATATCTCCACTCTTCTATGATATTTATGATGGAAGGATTATACGAATATGTTATAACCTCAACTTGTATGGTCTAATGCACCATTTTGTAATGTTCGTAACATGTGTGTGGGACATTGTTCATGGACGTGTGAAATAGTTTCATATGACAAATTGAGCATGGACCTAGAGAGTCTCACAATATGAAGTGTACTCGTTGTGCACTGGGGCAACGAATTGGATTGAACAATTAATCCAACAATTTTCAGCAAAGTGAAAAATGTTTCAAGGTTCCTTTTATTATTCACTTGTCAATAATTGAATGTAAAAAACATTATTGGTTTACAAGAGTTATTAACCAAAAAGAAATTGAGAAGTGGCACAATCTTGCTGCATATATAATTTACCATGTATTTACCTATTTACCTTACTTGGTAAATACATATATATTAAATGTAAATATTCAAAATAGTTTTGAATTATTAATATTTTATATATTAATCAAATTATTATTATTAATTGGAATAAGTGGCAAACACCATTTAGTAATGGAGTAAGCACTTGTTATTAATAATAAGCAATGTTGGCAACTTAAAATTTGTTAAATGGTGCATTTGTGAAGTAGTGTGACCACTCAACATTGATTAATAGCCATTTGTGCACTAACAATTGATTCATATGGATGAATCAATTTGTTGAGTGAAAAATATGATTGATTAATGTTTGTAATGGCAAACATGGATAAGTGGTGGTAGAGCACTAAGAGAAGTAATCATTCTTTACACTTAATTAAGAATTGAAAGAGTTCAATTTATGTAGAATGTAGGAGAGAATTGCATTCAAAGAGAGAAAAGAGAGAATTGAGAGCATTTCCTAGGTGTATTTCTCAAAGTGTTGAGAGAATATGCAAAGGCTTACTAAGGTTCAAAACAAATAGTTGTAAAGAACTAAAGAAAACACTTAATTCTTCTCATCGCTTGGTAGTAATAATTCATTAGGACAAATTGTTTTAAGTGTTAAAACAATCCTTTGCTGAAAATTCAAGGCTGCCATTCTAGCTTCACAATCCCATCGGATTTAGTTGTGAACTAGAATTGTACAAGGGAACACTTCAAGGTGAGCTCAAAAAATTGAAGATTGGAGTTCTTAAAGAATTGTAAAGCTACCTTCATAACCGGGTAGGTTATTTATTTACAATTCATTTTATATCATGCATGAAATATATATGTGCTTGAATGATCATACATGTGATTATATGCTTGAGTTTGTTACATAGTGTATAACATGTATGAATACTTCTGTTGCTTATTTAATTTTTGAAATTATATGTATCTATACACATCACACACCATATCACAACATGTAATACATTATAATTGATTCATTATATTTGAGTTTAATACTTTTATTTTATCTAGCCAATATTATGAATGATTAAGGAACTATAATGAACTCAACGGATAGATTTATGTGTTTAGCCTATGATAGTTTAATGTATGATCATATGGTAATAATTATGAGTTCTATGTAGGATAGACATATACCCGGATGGCATGTATGTCATAATTTAGACTTGATCTTAGTGAATTACATTCCTCTCTGATTACTATAGATATACAGCTAGTTGTTAGAATACGTAATATAGTCACTCGACCATTAACAAAGACTTGTGATGAGATTTTTCTTGGTCATCCCAGGCCTATATAAAGGTTCTATATTCGCTTATAAACATATTTTAGTGGTTACAAAAAAATTTAGTGAAAGAAACCCTTAGTTTACAAAAGCAATTGTTTGTATTCTTTATGAGTACGATTTTTGAGTTCTTTCTTGTGAAATGCATAATTTGTAATTTTCTTGTGATTTTTAATGAAGAAGTGAGATCTTGATCTGCTATGAACGTAGACAAGTTGATAGACCACATAAATATTGTGTGTTTTCTCTTACTTTCTCTCTAGTTTATTCTTAATTACTTTATTACTGCATTATATGCTTGAGATTATTGCTTTTACTTCAACATACTAGTAGAGCCAGATTTAAAGACATGGTCGTACCCAAGTATGAGGTAGAGAAATTCAACGAGGTAAATGATTTCAATCTATGGAAGCTTAAGGTGAAAGCGTTGCTAGTGAGTCAAAGGTTAGGCTCGACATTAGAGGAGACTGCAGCTTTATCTAGTGAACAAAAAGATGCTAGAGTCGTCTAAGGCTGAAGTAGAAAAAAAAGACATTCAAAAAATAGCTGACAGTTTAATCTTCCTATTATTAAGCGATAACGTATTAAGGAAAGTAACAAATAATAATACATCAATTAGTCTTTGGAAGAAGCTTGACGCTCTTTAAATATGGAAGTCATTGACCAACAAATTACATTTTAAGAAGAAGTTGTATCAGTTGTCTGTGTTATATGAGACCCCAATAAAAGACCATATAGACACACTCAATAAGATCATCATTAATTTGAATCTATCAACATAAAGATAAAAGATAAAGATAAGATGATCTTTCAACTGAGTTTGTTTCCCAGAAGTTATAAAAGCTTTATTGATATATTACTCTAAGGTAAAGAGAGTTTAATGATGAGTGATGCGAAATCATCATTAAACTTAAAGCTATTAGAAAAGTAAATTTAAGGCAATGCAGAAGATTTATCTGTAAGATGAAGATCCTCACATAAAGATAGAAAGACGAAAGGGTTAAGATCGAAGTTCAAAACTCCTAAGAAGTGCTATTGCGGCAAGAAAAAGAAAAGCACTTCATAAAGGACTGTCTGGAGAAGAAAACACAAGATAAGAAGAATGCAAATATTGTGCTTATCTGTGATAACAATTACGGTATCGCAGAGACTTTAGTCATTACTGATGGTAAGAATACTGAACATTGGGTTCTAAATTCTGGTTTCTTTTCATATGCGCTCGTACAAGTCATTGTTTGTAAATTTTTAGCCCATCAGTGATGGTAAGGTGTTAATAGGTGATGACGTTCTTTGTTAAGTGATGAGAATTGGTAGTATCAAACTTATAATGCATAATTAGCGAGTGAAAGAGTTTTCACTAGGTACTTTAGATCAGAATTAGTATTCCATCAGGATTGACAGAAGGGTTTTGAAAGTATTAAAGAGTTTCATGGTTGTAATTAGGGATGAGAAGCGAAAAGGTATTTATCTGCTGAAGGAAAGATAGTGAATGGTTCTGCATTATTCTCTATAGCTGATGAAAACATGCAAACATCTTAGACTAGCACAGCTAAGTGAGAGAAACCTGAAGGAGTTATTTAGTCGAAAGGCATTTAGTGAGGATAAGTTCTAGCCATTGGAGTTTTGTGAGCATTGTGTGCTAAGGAAAACACATAGAGTAAGGTTCAATACCAACGAGTATAAGACTAAATGGACTATTAACTACATACACTCAGATCTTTGGGTTACAGCTTAAACAACGACTTATAATGGACTAGGTATTTCCTCAGTTTTATTGATGACTATTTGAAAAAGTTGTAAGTCTATATGTTAAAGAGCAAAAATTAAGTGTATGATATGTTCAAGACTTGAAAAGCTCTTGTTGAGAATTAGATTGGCAAATAGGTAAAAATTATACGAACTGACAATAGCCTTGAGTTTTACAATAAAGAATTTGATGGGTTTTAAGTCAAGTATGGGATTGCAAGGTATAGAACTGTGAAATCAACACTGTAATAGAATAGCATAGTTGAAAGGATGAATAAGACCCTACTTAAAAAGGCTACATGCATGCTTACCAATGTATAGATATCCAAGGCATTTTGAAGTGAAGCTGTAATGACTGCAAGTTATTTAATTAATAGAAGTCCCTCCTCTATGATAAACTTCAATACCTCAAAAGAGAAACAGTCTAGCAGCCCTCCCAAGTATGACTACCAAGAATATTTTATTGTCCAGCCTTTTTTATGTGAGGGAAGAAAAATTGAAACCTAAAGCTATCAATGAGATATTTATAGGGTATCTCGAAGGTGTGAACAATACAAGGTATAGTGTAAAGAGTTGACACTACCAAAGAGTATTATAACCTATTAAATGACGCTCAACAAGACGGTGATATTGAAAGTTTCCTAAAAAGATAAGAAAGAAAAACTTGTACCCAAGAAAAACTTAGCACCCGAGTCAATTAATGTTAAAGTGGAGCCTAAGTGTAGATTAATTATACCTCATAGGTCAGCATTTTAACAAGAAGATCCTTGATGTTGAGTTCCGAACACCAACGAGTTCCTCTAAGTTCACCTAAAGAACGTCTAAGACTCCTAAGATGGAAATTAAGTAGTACCATCTAGCCAAAGGTAGACTAAGGAGAACTATTAACCTGCTAATCAAGTATACACAAGCAAATATGATAGCTCACGCTTTTGATTTTGCTTACACTCTTAAGTTTAATGAGCTTATGACGTATAATGAGGCTATAAAGAGTGATAATAGTGATAAATGGCAGCAAGCCATAGAAGAAGAGATTAGTTCTCTTAGGAAGAGTAATATTTGGGAGTTGGTGGATAAACCTCAAAAGAAACTAGTGGGCTGCAAGTGGATGTATAAAGTAGAGGAGGGGATACTAGGATTATAGCCTACAAGATTCAAGGTTAGGCTAATTGTACATGGGTTTATTCAGAAATGGAAAGTAAACTTTCATGAGATTTGCTCTCCAATCGTCAAGCACACATCTATAAAGATTATATTAGTCATGTGTTCAAACCTTAATTTACATTTAGAACAGATGGATGTAAAGATTGCTTTTCTACATGGAGAACTTAAAGAGATGATTTACATGACACAGTAGGATTTGTAGAGCCTGAAAAAGAATAGCATGCTTATTTACTAAAGAAGTCATTATATGGGTTAAAGTAATTACCTAGATAATACTATAGGAGATTTGATAAGTTTATGATGACTTGTGAATTTAGTAAGAGCAAGTATGACGGATGCGTGTACTTTAAGAGTTTGAGTAGTGAGATGATGTATTTATTTCTAAACGTGGATAATATATTGATCGCTTGTAGAAATATGAAAAAAAAATACAAAAACTCAAGAAGTAGTTGGGTAGCGAGTTTCAGATGAAGAATTTAGGAGCAGTAAAGAGGATATTGGGTATGGATATTGTGAGGGAAAGAATAGATGTTATCTTCTTATCATAACAGTGGTATATACTCAAAATCCTAAAATGTTTGGTATAGTAGAAACTACAGATGAGTAAAGTACTATATGCAGGCGCTGTGGGGAGCATCATGTATGCAATGATTTGCACAAGATCATACATAGTACGAGCTGTAAGTTTGGTGAGTAGATACATGAAAATTTTAGGTAAGGATTACTGGCTTGTAGTGAAATGGATATTGAGATATCTCAATGGAACATCGGATCATGTATTGGTTTATAAAAGGCTGAAAATGAGAATGAAATGATAAAAAGATACATCAACTCATATTATATAGGTGATTTAGACAAGAGAAGATTGTTGATGGGTTATGTATTTACTGTGTTTGGGTGTAGTGTGTGTTGGAGATCAGTTTTACAATATACGGTTGCACTGTCTACTATATAGACGGAGTACGTAGCTATTGGAGAAACTATTAAGGAGGTAAGTGTGGTTAAAAGGCATATACATTGAGGTAATGGCTACTGAATGAATTAACACCGATGTATATTGTGATAGCCAAAGTGTCATACATCTAAGCTAGCATCAATTGTTTCAAAAGAGATCTAAACATATTAATGTGTGACTTCGTTATATTCGAGAGATTGTTCAAAGTGGTGAGATTAGTCTAACAAAGATTGCCTTGTTTGAAAATTCTACTAATATGTTGACTATGTCACTACCCACGGTTAAATTTATCCTATGCAAAGACTTAATCGGAGTTACTACTATGTGAGGGTGACCGAAGATGAGGAGATGAGAGATCTTGGATACTTTGTGCATGATTTTGAATCAATGAGTGGATTTGTGAGAAAGTTGATTGAAAATCATTGGAATATGATTTAGAGAACAAGCCAAGTGTGTAGGGTACGTAATAAAGCAAGACAGACGCGAAAGGAGGTGAAGAAATGAATGTGTCACGACCAAGGTTTGAGTCCCGCGACCCCAAGGTGGAGCTCTATAGCACACCAGATAGAGAGTTCAGTGCCATGACATTAGGGTATTAAATAAGTGGCGGGGCAGCACCAGAGAGCTAGCGCCGTGGTGCCAAAGCAGGAAACAGGTTTCCTATTTTGATTCAACTTCCTAAATGTTCTAGGATTCTCCAATCTGATTCTCATTCGGTTTAGAGCTTCCTTAAGTCGTCTTAAGCCTATACAAAGACTCTATATTGGCTTGTAAATACATCTTAATGAATCTTAATAATTACAACAATTCTTTGTGAAAGAAATCCTAAATTACAAGATAGATTAATTATATTCTTTGTGAATGTAATTTTAGAGTGTTTTTTATGAGGTTTTGAGTTCTTTCTTTTAAAATGTATATTTTTGTGATTGTCTTGTGATTCTTAATAAAACACTGAGATCTCAACCCACCATGAACGTAAAAGAGTTGCCGAATTACGTAAATATTGTGTGTTTTCTTTTACTTTTTTTATTTAATTTATTCTTAATTATTTTGTTACTACATTATATAATTGAGATTATTACTTCTGTTTTAACAACTTGAATCACAAATATAAATGCATTCATTTACATTTTTATATTATTTGAATTCAATTTAATTTATGAAAAATCTAATTCAAAGAATCGTTTTAAAAAATTAGAATAAAAAAGTATAGAAATACATTTTATCAAAATTAATGTTTTAAGAAATTGAATACTAGATTTTATTTTGGTGAGATCTTCTTAAATGGGTGATTTCATATATTCTCTCTCTGTTTTTAATAAATGTTGTAAGCCTCCACTATCAGAAAAAATAAAGAATTTTCTTAAATAATTAGAAAGATCTTAACTCAATTCGAACATAATATTTTAATAATTGTAATACTGACACCAATTACTAAATCACAAGAATTATTGACTTCTTCGGACTTCTTGCTCGTAGTAAAAGCGCAAAGCCATACTAATGCTAATCTTATAGTTAGCCTGCTACATTCGATATTATATTTGATATGGTGTCTGTTATAATATCATAATTTCATGGGTAAAACTCATTTTCAAAAATTGATTTGTATGATAAAATTCTTCAATATAAGAAAAAGGAGAACGTGGAATCATAATATTATTATTCTTGTTTGTTACAAACTCGGAAACTTATTCGAAGTATTTGTTTAAATAGATACAAAAATACTTAGTTATCTATATATATTAGTTGTTGTCTGTTTTTAAATTTTTTTATTAGGGATATTTTTATTAATACTCTCAAGTTATGATATAATTTTATTAATATTTAAAGATTTGTGAAATTAGTAGCAATACTCTGATGTTAGCACTATTATGTTACAAGACCTAAAATGTCTATCTTACTCTTAATTTAAATAATTTTTTAAATTTAATTTTTTCACTTTTTTAATTTTTCTTCTAAATGTAATTATAAAATAAAAGAGAAAATAATTAACATCAACTCAACAAATGTTTGTTCAAATTAAAAAAAAAAAAATTAAACACAACTGGTGACAGAGGATTTTCAATCCTCTACTCTACCAACTTAATTATCCCGACCATTTTCAACACACTATCTTTATTTTATTAGATGACTTGAGTCTATATTAATTAAAAAAAATTTAAAAAAAAAGTATTAAAAATTTTGGACTTTCATCAACTCAAAAAGAAATTTAAAATTTCCTGCCCAACAATGATGGTTCTTGTTTACAAGGATACAAGTACGTGATTGACTCTCAACATCAACTCAACGAAATTTTATTCAAATTAAAAAAAAATGAACATCAACTTAAATAAATTTGTTGAGATGGAGCATGCACGTTAAAAAAACTAATATGAAATGGAAGAAAAAAATAACATCAGAATTTTTTAATGTAAAAAATTCGTATAAGAAAAAATTATGAGGTGATAATATATCATCTATATAAAAATTCTCTATTATATAAAAATAGGTACAAAATATTTTTTTAAAATTTATATAAAAATTTAAGGAATACTCTCTTACTATTTTTCTTTGCAAGTATTTTTTTTTATAAAAATATAAAATAACACTCTTTTCTCTCTCACTTCTTTTTCTTTTATTTCTTTCTCTTTATATATTTTTTTTTACACTCTCATATCTCTCTCTCATATTGTCTCTTATACAAAATTGTCATAAGCTCTTAAAAACTTAACTATGTATTTATAGAAGTGAAAAGAAAAGGAATACCTAAATTTCAAGTTAAAAATGTAGATTTTAACAATTTTTAATTTTTTTTATCAAATATGATAATTGCACAAAAAAATCTTTATTTCAAAATTTATAGGCTGCAAAAATTTTTTTATAAAAAAATGTGGCCATAAAAATTTCTCCAATGTCAAGATTTATTGGCTGTCAAATTTAGAATTTCAAAAAATTTAGGCTTTGAAACTCTTATTTATCAATTATATTATGCTACAAAAGTTGAGTTGAAAATGATTTCCCTTCAAAAGTTTCTTGCTCAGCAATAATGGTTCTCCAGCAATGACGGTTCTGGCAGAGGATACAAGTGTGATTGACTCGGCAATTCAGATGAGTTACAGGTCAGCCGTCAACGAGTGGGGATTAATTGGAGAAGCGAGTAAATGAGTTGATAGAAAAAACAAAAGCCAAGGAGGTAACCACAATAACCAAGTAAGGACATGCAGAGCCAAGCAAAGTAGCGCAGTAGCCAAGCAAGGCCGTCGCATGACAAAGCGAAGCCGCTGCAACAACCATGAGTAGCTACGCTGCCCTTAGATTAGGGTTTTCTAATTTAGAGAGGAGAGAGAAAGAAAAGAGAGGAGAAGAGAGAAAGAGAGGAAAATTAGAGTTTCTAATTTAGAATGTTTCATTATTATTTTAGTAATTATTTTATTTTATTGTCCTTATATTAATTGTTATATTTACTTATTATTTATTAATAAAATTAAATTATCTTAATGTATTAAAAAATAATATCCCCTCTTACTGTATACCGCGAGACACATAACTTATGCCGAGTTTTATATTTTAACCTACTATCACATATTAGGTGCCTCCAACATACAAATATGCATGAAAGAAGTTAATTATAAATTTTCTTTAATTTATTTCAATAATCTTTTCTCACTATTTTTTTTCCTCTTTAGGACTACATCACTTCATTTTATTTTGACCGAAAAAAAAATTATGAACATAACATTGAAATGTTGGAGAAAATTAAATCTAAATTTTTATAATTGTATTATCTGCTTCTTCAACATCTAATTGTGGATGCTCCATTCTACTAAAAAGCAAGTTTTGTTTTTCCTTAGAAAAATATGTTTAAATTTCTTTTGAATTTATAGATTATAGTAAGTTTTATTTTCATTAATTGCTTTATTTATATATATTATTGGTGTAGAAATTAGTCTTGATAAAATATCTCCCATGGACCTATGTAGAGAATTTAGTAAACAAAACGTTAGCATGACAAGCTACTAGCAAAAATATGTGCAAAGACCACATCAGTTGCAACATACAAAATTCAAAATAACGAATGCAGACGTGAGGGTCAAAGATTGGAACTGCTTGTGAGTTTAGCCATGGTTTGCGAGATCCTGACAATGAAAGGCGTTGATAACAATGGAGATTTAAGTATGGGTGTTGGTCAATAGGTTGGTATTTAGATTGTCTTAATAATTTTTTAGACTCTCTTATATCTTAATTTATATTAATAATATTAAAATTGCTTTAATAAGAAAAGTGACTGATAGCGTGGGGTTGACAACAGTTAACATAGTAGAGAAAGCGATAATTTAAACTCTGAAGAGAGAAAAGATAGAGATCAATATATTTTTTTTTTACTTATAATATAAACTCTAATTTATAGTATAGTTCTAATATCAAATTAGAATAATTGAAACTTTATTACTATGTTAAAAAAAATTGAAACTTTAATACTATATTAGAAAAACTTATATATATATATATTTTTTATGATTCAACAAAAATGTTTAAAAACCTGATCAGTATTTTTTAGTTAATTGTAGTGTAGTTAACAAAAGTACAATAAGAAATTAATTAAAAATTATTGAGATATAATTTGGAGATCAAGTCAAGTGCGTAGGGTGCGTACGGATCGAAGACAGATGTAAAAGAAGGTAAAAAATAAAGAAGGGCGCACCAGGTGCCAGCTCCACAGCAATCAAGCGTGCCGCCCAGTTCAGAACATGAGTGTCGCGGCTCCAGGTGACGAGTGTCACAGTGCTCAGACGAGCGTACCAGCGCCGTAGCGGTAAGAGCTAAGCGCTGCGACATTGGTCACGGGAATCAGTTTCCCATTTTGAGTTTTTTTTTTATTTTGTCTCCCACTTACTGCAGGACTCTTTAATACGACTCTCACACATATAGGGTAAACCTAGGATATCTCAAAATTTATATAAAGGCTATCAATTGGCTTGTAAACATGTCTTTGTAATCAATGAATAATATTTGTGGTTCCTAGTGAGAGAAAATTTCTAGAGAAAAAGAGAGAGTTTTTCTTTATGATCTTCTTTGTAAAAGGCATACTTTGTGAGTGCTTTGTGATTCATAATAAGAGAAGAGTGTGATCTTGATCCGCTGTGGATGCAGGCAAGTTGTCGAAACACATAAATTTTTGTGTGCTCTTCTTCTACCCCTTCTCTATTTATTTTTAATTACTTGTTTTGCATATATTGTTTCGGTGAATTTTACTTATTTCTGTGCTTCCGATTCAACAAACGGGTATCAAAACTTGATTCTAAACAGACATGGTCACACCTAAGTATGAGGTAGAGAAATTCAACGATACGAATGACTTCAATTTGTGAAAGATGAAGGTTAAGGCGTTGTTGGTGAGCTAAAGGCTTGGTTCGGTATTAGAGGAGACTGCAGCTCCATCTAGTGATGAAGAAAATACGTCAGAGTCATCTAAAGCAGAAGCAGAAAAAAGGGACATTCAAGAAAGAGCTCATAGCATAATCGTTTTATCATTGAGTGATGAAGTACTAAGGGAAGTAGCAGGTGAAACGACGGCGATAGGTCTTTGGAAGAAGCTTGACCCTCTTGATATGAGAAAATCGTTGGCCAATAGATTGCATATAAAGAAAAAGCTGTATCAGCTATACACGTCAGAAGGGACGCCAATGAAAGATCATATAGATGCCTTCAATAAGATCATCCTTAATCTTGAGTCTATTAATATCAAGATAGAAGTTGAAGATAAAGCAATTATCCTACTGAGTTCACTCTCCAAAAGCTATTAGAGTTTTGTTGATACGCTACTCTACGGCAGAGAGAGTTTAACGATGAGTGATATGAAATCATCATTAAACTCAAAGTTATTAAGAAAGCAGACTGAGGGCAATGCAGAAAGCTTATCTGTAAGAGGAAGGTCCCAATATAGAGATGGAAAGAAAAAGGGCTCGAGATCGAAGTCTAGGACTCCTAGGAAGTGCTATTGCCACAAGAAAAATGGGCGCATCATAAAGGACTATCCTAAGAAGAAAGCACAAGACAAGAAGAAAGCAGATGTTACGCTTGCCTATGATGATAGCTATAACAGCGCAGAGACACTCGTTGCTATTGATGGTAAGAACTCTGAACAATGGGTTCTTGATTCTGATTGTACTTTTTACATGTGCTCGCAAAAGTCTTGGTTTATAAATTTTCAGCCCATTAGTGGTGGTAAGGTCTTAATGGGTAATGATATTTCATGTCAGATGACGGGAATTAATAGTGTTAAGCTTAGGCTGCATGATGGGCGAGTGAGAGAGTTGATAGATGTTAGGTATGTTCCTGACTTGAAGAGAAACTTGATCTCACAAAGGACTCTAGACCAGAATGGGTGTTCCATCAGGATCGACGGATGAATTTTAAGAGTTTTAAAGGGTTCCATGGTGGTGATAAGAGGAGAGAAGCGCAAAAGCATTTATGTACTTAAGGGTGAAGTCGTGAGTGGTTCTGCATTATTCTCTGTAAATGATGAGAGTATGCAAACCAAGTTGTGGCATCTTAGACTAGCACATCTAGGCGAGAGAAACCTAAAGGAGTTATATAGTCAAAAGGCATTTGGTGAGGATAAGTTTCAACCCTTAGAGTTTTGTGAGCATTGTGTGCTTAGAAAAGCACATAGAGTGAGGTTCAGTACCGGCGAGCACAAGATTAAGAGGACTCTTGACTACATACACTTGAATCTTTGGGGACCAGCTCAGACAGCTACCTATGGTGGTGCTAGGTATTTTCTCAACTTGATTGATGACTATTCAAAGAAGCTGTGGGTCTATGTGTTGAAGAGCAAGAATTAAGCATTTGATGTGTTCGAGACTTGGAAGGCTCTTGTTAAAAATCAGACTGGTAAAAGGGTAAAGAGGCTAAGGACTGACAACAGCCTCGAGTTTTACAACAGAGAGTTTGATGGGTTTTGTGCCAAGCATGGGATTGCAAGGTATAGAATAGTAAGATCAACACCACAGCAGAATAGCATAGCTGAGAGGATGAATATAACCCTACTTGAAAGGGTTAGATGCATGCTTACCAATGCGAAGATGTCCAAGACATTCTGGGGAGAAGCTGTAGTGACTGCAGCTTACTTGATTTATAAAAGTCTCTCTTCAGCAATTGACTTCAAGATGTCAAAAGAGAAATGGTCTGGCAATCCTCCGAAGTATGACCACCTCAGAATATTTGGTTGCCCTGCCTTTGTACATGTTAATGAAGGGAAGTTGGAACCTAGAGCTATCAAAGGGGTATTAATAAGATATCTCGAAGGAGTAAAAGGATACAAGATGTGATGTAAAAACTTAACACCACCAAGGAGTATCATAAGCCGTGACGTGACGTTTGATGAAATGACGATGCTAAAAGCCTCCCAAGAAGATGAGAAAGAAAAATATGTGCCCAAGGAAGACTCAACACCCGAGTCAATAGAAGTTGAAGTAGAGCCTAAACATAGATCTGATATGCCCCTAAATCAACACTTCAACAAGGAGATCCTTGAAGATGAATCAAGAACACCGATGAGTTCCTTCAAATTCACCCAAAGAAAGACTAAGACTCCTGAGATGGAACTTAAAGAGTACCAGTTAGCTATAGACAAGCTAAGGAGAATGATTAACCCATCAGTCAGGTATGCACAAGCAGACTTAGTTGCTTATACTTTTAATTCTGCTTACACTCTTGAGTATGATGAGCCTAGAACATATGGTGAGGCTATGAAGAGTGAAAACAAGAAAGAATGGCAGCAGGCCATGGATGAAGAAATTAATTCTCTTAGGAAGAACAACACCTAGAAATTGGTGGAGAGGCCTCAACAGAAGCTAGTCGGGTGCAAGTGGGTGTATAAGGTGAATGAGGGGATACCGAGAATTGAGCCTACAAGATTCAAGACTAATTTAGTAGCACAAGATTTTACTCAGAGAGAGGGAGTCAATTTTTATGAGATATTTTCTCCAATTGTCAAGCACACATCTATTAGGATTTTGTTAGTCATGTGTGTAAACCTTGATTTACATTTAGAGCAAATAGATGTAAAGACAGCTTTTCTACATGGAGAGCTTGAAGACACGATATACATGACATAGCCGCAAGGGTTCAAGGGGCCAGGAAAAGAATATCATGTCTGTTTACTAAAGAAGTCATTATACGGGTTAAAGTAATCACCTAGATAGTGGTATAGGAGATTTGATGAGTTTATGATGGCTTGTGGTTTTAGTAGGAGCAAGTATAATGGATGCGTGTACTTCAAGAACATAAGTTGTGGGATGATGTATTTGCTTCTATACGTCGATGATATGTTTATCGCATGCAAGAATATGGAAGAAATATAGAAGCTTAAAAAGCAGTTAAGTGGCGAGTTTGAAATGAAGGATTTAGGAGCAGCGAAGAAAAACTTGGGTATAAATATTATAAGGGAAAGAAGAGATGTTATTTTCTTGTTCCAACAGCGATATATAATCAAAATTCTAGAGAAGTTTAGTATGTTCAACGCGAAAGTTGTCTCTACTCCTTTGGCCATGCATTTCAGACTTTCAGCAACACAGTCACTGACATCTGAAGAGGAGAAACTGTAGATGAGCAAAGTACCGTATGCAAGTACTATGGGGAGTATCATGTATGCAATAGTTTACACAAGACTAGACATAGCACAGGCTATGAGTGTGGTGAGTAGATACATGGCAAATCCAGAAAAAGATCACTGGCTTTGTAGTAACGTGGATTCTGAGAAATCTCAAGGGAACATCAAATCACGGGTTAATATATAAGAGGGATGAAGATAGTAGTGAAATGGTAAGAGGGTATGTAGACTCAGATTATGCAGGTGATCTAGACAAGAGAAGATCATTGACGAGCTACGTATTCATAGTGTTTGGGTGTAGTGTCTATTAGAGATCAGTTAACATGTGGATTCACTCTTTACCACAGAGGCAGAGTACATAGTTGTTAGTGAAGCTATCAAGGAGGTCATGTGGTTAAAAGGCATATGTGCGGAGATATTAGCTAGTGAAGATATGAACACCGGTGTGTATTATAACAGCCAGAGTGCCATACACCTAAGCAAGCATCAAATGTTCTACGAGAGGTCGAAACACATTGATGTGAGGCTCCATTACATTCGAGAGATTGTCCAGAGCGGTGAAGTTAGTCTAACAAAAATAACGTCATCTAAAAACCCTGTTGATTAAGTCACTGCCCTCGGTTAATTTCGTCTTATGCAAGGACTTAACCAGAGTCATTACTTTATAAGGATGACCGAAGATGCGGAAATGAGAGATTGAGTTGTTTTATGGATGATTTTGAATTAAGGAGGCGATTTGTGAGAAATTGATTTAAAATCATCGGGATATGATTTGGAGATCAAGCCAAGTGCATAGGGTACGCATGGATCAAAGACGGATGCGAAAGGAGGCGAAAAATGAAGAGAGGGGCACCAAGCGCCAGTGCCGCGGTGATCAGGCGTGGGCGCCGCGGTGCCCAGTCCAGAACGTAAGCGCCGCGATACCAGGCGACAAGCGCTACGGTGCTAGTTGTGGGAATCAATTTCCCATTTTGAGTTTTTCTTATTTTGTCTTTCACTTACTCCAAGACTCCCTAATACAACTCCAACACGTATAGGGTAAACCTAGGACGTCCCAAAACCTATATAAAGGCTATCAATTATCTTGTAAACATGTCTTTGTGATCAAGAAATAATCTTTGTAGTTCTTAGTGAGAGAAAATTCCTAAAGAAAAAGAGAGAGTTTTTCTTTATAATCATTTTTGTAAAAGATATATTTTGTGAGTGCCTTGTGATTCATAATAAGAGAAGAGTGTGATCTTGTTCCGCCATAAACGCAAACAAATTGCCGAACCACGTAAAATTTTATATGTTCTTCTTCTATCCCTTCTTTATTTATTTCTTAATTACTTGTTCTACATATATTATTTAAATAAATTTTATTTATTTTTATACTTCCACTTTAATAAATACAATTTTATGATTTGCATGTTTACAAATAAGCAATAAGTATTAATTAGCATAATAGATTCCATATTATTAACAACGGACATACTTCTAAGTAATTTGTGCCTCAATGTAAAACTGAAAATTTAGGATTTTAAAGCTTATTGTTTAAAAGAATGATGTTATTATTTTTAATATATTACAAAATAAAAATCTTGTCATTAATTTTTTTTTTAAAATTTTATCTTAAAAAATTATATTTTTTTTATTAAAAAAAGAAAAAGAAAAATTATACTTCCCTTTCATTTGAAATTTTAAATTATTAGCCAAATTTTCAATCACATTGATAACAAAATTTTATTTGAAAAGACAATATTTTTTCTTATACATCCTCGTGGATATTTGTTAATTTATTTTAATGAAATAATTTCAATGAAAGACTAAATTGAATAATAGAATTTTGTATGCATGATATTCTTAATTTATATTCCTAATAAACTTATAACATTCCCCCGCACTATAGTTGTGATGAATCTAAAATAAATTTGAAGATGGTTGGGAATAAGCGAGTCCAAGTACAAATAATAAAATCATTGTGAGCTGACGAGCATGCTTGTTATTCGTTCTCCTCTTTTATATTGGTTTTATTCTAAATATTCAACTATTTTTTTAAAATTTTATAATTTTTTGTCTTTTCATTAATTTTTTTCAATTTTTATTTAAAAAAATAACGCAAATAACATATAGGATTTAGGAATCGACTATAAGAATCAATGGTCCATATTTTAAGACTGAGGATTTGATGAGACCGTTTCGCAATTATAGATTATTAACCTTCAACCGGCTTGAATATTGTTAATGATCATCATATCTAGATTTAGATTATTTATTATGATAAGAGCATTAAAAATAAATAAATTCATGCACAATTTTTTTTAACTATATCTGACCATATGAATGCCCATATAAGAAAAAAGTATAATATGAGAGAGAAAAGTGTTATATAAATTGCATGTAATTTGAATAAATAACTCCTATACATAATTATACCAATTCCTTTACCTTTATACCTATTATACATAAAAAAAATTTATAAATATTTTAAAATAAATAAGTAAAGTGAAAAATATAATCAAATGGGTCAAGGAAGGGGAGATGAAGAGTCACGATTGATGCCCAGCATCGTAGTGCTAAAAAACTTTCTTGTGATAGCACCAATTTTTGTAACTCTTAAAAAAAGTTTAGCGGTTATATGAATAATAACTTTTTCTTTTTATATTATTGACCTCTCTTAATTATAATGACACATTTCTTTTGACATTCAAATTTTAAATCATATTCTTATGAAAACATACACTCTAAGTCAAAATATTTTATTTATGTTCTAAGAAAGTTATATTTAAAAGTAAACTCTTATAACTTTATCTTTAAAGTTATATTATCATTCAATTCATTTGCATTAAAATTATTATCTTGTAGAACATAAATAATCTTAAAAATAACACTAGCACGCCTTAACAAACATCAAGATTTGAGTATGGAATCCATATTCTCCAACATTATAATCTTAAAACCAAATTTAGTCAAAATCAAAATCTATTATTATTATTATTATTATTTTCATCTAAACTAAGTCTATATATATCTAGGTAAAATTAAGACAAAAAGTGTGGTCTCTCTCTAAAATTAATTTGATTAACGTACATATAAGCAAATCCTATTATTTCAAAAATGATTATAAGCTTTCCTCTAAATTTCGCAATTATCAATCACCTTTCAAGAAATTTATTCAAAATCTCTTTAAAAATATTATAAATTCTGAATTATACGTAGACCAATTTCATAATATATAAAATTTAACTAACGTTCTAGCTATGCCTATTTTTGCAAAAATAAACTTGTTTATAATTCAGCTAAATCATCACAAGTGAAAAATATTCTAATTTTAAATATATTTAAATTAGAATAGGAAAATGAACATCACTGAAAAATCCAAATTAGGGCATAAATATAAATTAATAATTCATTAGCTACACAAACGTTTAGCAAATGTTAAAGATTTTTAGTCTCATTAACGTAAATTCTCATATAAATGTAAGATAATTCATAATTCTATGTGGATGCTAATTAGTTCATTCAGTTAAATATCATAAATAATATAAGCAATTTGAGATTCAACGCTCCTTACATTAAAATTAAAAAATGGTTTTATTTTTAATTCGTGTAATATTTAAATAATCAAATTTTTTACAAAAAAAATCACGTCGAATTAATCACAGTAGTAGTGTTAAGGAAATGTTCAATTGTTCTTCGTAATATTATGTATTTACTTTTTTCTTTATATTTCAAAATTATTCTTGTACTCCATATTATATATCTCAAATCTCAATATTAGAACAAGAGGAAAAATAAATAACTATCCCTATTATATGCTTGAAACTCTTCGCTTTATAAATTTTGAGGGATCAGGAGTTTGTGTATGCTCAGTGTCCAGCTAGATAGATGTTGTCTTGGTTTGAGAGAATTTGAGACTAAGAGATTCACTAAGTAAGGTAGGGTCGAACTTGGCTATTAGCAAGCGATGTTTACACCTGAGCTATCAACGAGCAAGGTTCAAGGTTTATCGCTAGACCTGAGCTGTAGTGCAGCAAGCGTGCCATAGAGCTTTGGTTCTTTTTGAAGAAGGACAAGCAAAACTATAACAATAAGGCTGCGAGGATTTCAACAAATAAAAATAAAGAGTCTTAGATTGAAAAACAAAAACTAAAAAAATAGGATAAAAGCTTATAAGCCTGTGTATTATGTGAATTGAATAGTTGATGATTCTTTACAATGAGAAACTAAGCCTATTTATAAGTTGTAAAACTTTATAAAAACTTAATTTTATAAGAAAAAGAATCTTAATATAATTCAACTTCCTATTATATAAATATTTCTAAACAAATTATTATACATAATCGAGCCCAAAACCATAAAATAAAAAAGCCCACTAAGTACTTTTTAGGCCGACGTCAATAATAACTCTTACAAGTCAGTCAAAGAGATAAATTTTGTCAAAATTTGCAATACTTAGCTGGTCAAGATCACTTGCTGCCAACCTGGTACTTCAAAATTGCTTAGACAAATCAACACACTTCAAATCACCCTATGTAAAGCCTTATTGGTCTTCCCATTGAACCATCTGGCTTTACTCTCTTAAAATTGCCCGCTTGAGGTCACCCTATATCATTCTATGTGTCACCCAAACTTTAGGCCTTCAATCAACTCGCCAATAATGATTTACGCTCTGGTGATCACAGCGTTATCTTAACCTCCAAAAAATTGCCTAGCAAATAGCATTTGGTGAAAATCAACTATAATCACCTTAATTGCTCAAGTCGAAACTTCATAAATTCTTTAACCAAAAATCGCCTTTGGCACTTTGGAATCAATTATCAAAAGTCACATGGCCAAATGATCTTCAAAACCGACTCCAAAGGCCAAATTTCACTTTCATCATGGCCATTTTAAATTTATGGTCAATTTCTGCTTATCATTCATCTCCATCATTATCATTATCATTATCATTATCATTATCATTATCATTATCATTATTATTATTATTATTAAAGTGGGCAATTTGTCCTTTGGTGGACGATTTGCCTTTTAGTGAGCACTTCCACATTGGCCATATATGGCCAATTTCGTGGAATTGGCCATATATGGCTAATTTTAAAGCCTTCTTTTTTTTTTTTTAAAGTTGAAATGGGTGATTTTATCAAGCCTTTTTTATGTGGGCAATCTATCATGCTCAGGCTGATTTCTTTCTCTCTCTTTTTTTTTCTTGATTTTTTTAATTGAAATGGGCGACTTGCCCATTTGGACATAAAGTGGGCGATATGCCTTTTATCATGGCCGACTTCATGATCAAATTTTCTTATAACTTTCTTTTTATCATTCATTCATCATTTTTTTTTAGGTTGTGGGCAATTTGCCCATTAATTGGGCGCCTTGCCGATCTCTTTTTTTTTTTTTTAAAATCAAATGGGGTGATTTCCCCTTTCTCTTGACGTGGCCAACTCCATCATTTTTAGGTGATTTTTCTCTTCTTTTTTTTCATTTCATCCATCAATTTGTTTTTTCAACTGAAATGGGCAACTTGCTCATTTGGCCATAAAGTGGACGATCTAACCATGGCCGACTTTATGTCCAAATTTTCTTATAAGCAATTTTCTCTCTCTCTCTCTCTCTCTCTCTCTCTCTCTCTCTCTCTCTCTACTTACTTTTTTTAGGATGGGCAATTTTATATGTTTTGGCCATATATGTTCAAGGGTTACCTGATCATTTTTGAAAAATCGCTTTGACGTATTTTTAAGGTCACCTATTATGTTACTTGCTTTTTTCGGTCTCTCAATCCTTACGATGATGACCTCTTCTCTGATAATCGCCCAACATTCTTTTATTTCCTAAAATCGCCTATCAAACATTATTTGAACACCAACTACTATTACCCTGGTCGCCCATGTTGACATTTCATAGGTTCTCTAGGTGAAAATTTGCCATTAGATGCTTTTAAAGAAAAAATATTCCATGGAGATCTTATGATTTGCTTTGAAATCATCAATTACAGTCATGTAATCCTCTTAATTTGCATGAAATCTCCCCGAATAAACTGGCAGACATGTCTCTTAGCCTACAATTTTGGCAACTTTAAATGAGCCTCTCCAATTTGGATCTACTCGTGTAATTAATGTAAATCGGTCAAAGCTAATTCTCAATTTTTGTAATTGATCTTTTAAAATCAGCTGTGTTGAGAATTTTTGGTTATCCAACTTTAGTAGGGTGTGCTTCCTCTAATTCATGGTTGATCTGAAGGTCTATCACTTGTGGTACTGCATACTTTAATTATATGTTGACGGCCTCTTTTGTGGTACTTTCTTTTGATGATGCCCTCCGTTTAACCTAATCACCCTGAGATTTATACTCAACTCGATCATTTAGGTCACCCTGGTTACCTTGTGTGGGTGAGCCTTCATCTATCTTATTCCTATTCACTGGTAACCAAACTTTCATCTTTGGTTTGTCACCCCTGTTGATCGGCCTAAATGATCGTGGGACCTTTGTCGTTCTATTTCTATAGAGCTTTTAGTTGAGTTTGTCAATCTTATTCAAATTTCCCTCAATCTCTTAGCCATTACCCAGATTCTAAATAGTATGCACAAGACACCTTAGTTGCTTATGTCTCTGCATTCTCCTTTTGTCAACTTTAATTTGGATAAACCTAATCTCCTAGGCAATCAAATATGCCTCGTCTTGGAATGCTGAACTCTCATTGGCAAACCATGTTAGCCTTAGGCTTGAAATTCTTTATAGGCTGATGGGAATTTGATCCCTCAAAATTGCCCTAAACTTTTTAAAAAGTGGTACTGACAAGCCTTCTTGGAGGTCGATTGGTCACTGGAAGTCTGCTTTATTATAACCATTTTTCCGTGTTATCTCTAAAGTTAAGTAGCCTACTTGAACCTTTATGCTTCATTTTCCTGAGGTCCAAGCACCAGTTGATGACCCTTATCCTAATAACATCCTCTATGTATAGGGTATAACAATATTAACCTTGCTACTAGGAATGGGTCGGTCTCTATGAGAAGAGTCTTTCCATTGAAACCAAAGAGAAGATGGCCTTCATTGTTCAATTGCTGAATCTCATTCCTGAACACAATACTATTATTTATACCGTGTTGTCAAGAACTATGCCACTTACAGTAATCATTCCTTGCATGTTGGTTGATCGTAGAGATGATGTGATCTTCGGACAGCTTTATCTGCTTATCCTTTAAGAGCCAATAAAAAATATGATTGACTTTTCGTAGATCGAACGAGTACTCATTGGCGATCTAGGTGTTCTTACCAAACTTCTTCTTATCTCTACTGGGGTCACCTCTTCAGTACTAGGCACTCAAACAGCCCTCCATTCACCACTTCTACCAAACAGACTTCTTCATCAAAATATGACTCGTTAGAATCACTTTTTGATGAAGCTTGGATTGCAGCAACCTCTATCTTCTTGTAATTCTTCCCTTTTAAGGAGGCCCTATACTAGCCTATTTTCCTTAAGAGCTTTTCATAACTGGTCGTCCTAGTAGCCAATTCATACAAATCCCTAAATTGGTGTCCCTCAAAGTACTCCATCATGGTAAAGGACATACCTCTGACCACCATTGAGACTGAGTCAGCTTTCGGAGATTTGTGTATAGCAGCTCGTCCAAAGCTTTTTGAATTAAATAATATATTTAGAAACTAATTCGCCTGGCATTTGGATAGCTCTAGCTAGGTCTGGCGAAGTCACTTCTAGAGGTAGCCTATAAAATTTGGCATGGAACTTATCGTCCATCTACTTTCAACTGGCAATTGACTCGGGTACTAGATTAGTATACCAAGTAAAAGCCATCTTGGTCAAAGAATTTCTGAACAACCTCAGTTTCTAGAAATGAGACGAACTGACCTCACCACACTACACCATGAATTTGGAGATATGCTCAAAGGTGGTGATATTTTCTTCACCCAAAAACATAAAGAATTTAGGGATCTTATATCTCTTTGGAAAAGGGAAAAGTGTGTCAATGCTATAGGGGTATGGCTTCCTCTAAGAAGGATGCCCCATAAACCTCAAATTGACCTTTATGTTCTGTAATGCTTCAACCAATATATTGCAATCTATTTCAAGTCACCTAGAACTACTTGTAGGTCGTACAGGTTCTATAGACCCAAATTGTATCGATTAAGATTAAGTGTGACCAACCTACTCGTATTTTAGGAAAAAAACGGATGCAAACTCTCTAGATTAGTCATTTTATCAACCTGGTCATAACTGAAGATCTACATTGGGTGGCTCTGGTGGACTTGAGAATTTGAAGATTCAACCCTCTCAGGCCATCTTGAGATATTGATCAAACCATAATAAAGGTCGCCCTAGTGATTCCATCATTGACGAGGCTCTTGTAATTCTAGGTTTGGACGATCTTGGAGTAGAGTTGTGAGCTCAGTATTGTTCTGCCTCATCACCTTAGGATTCTTTAGAATACCACTACTTATGTTCTGATTATCTTTAATTAATGGTAAGAAAAATTGTGACCATCTGATTCAACAACATTGTGCTAAGCTACTGATTTTCTTGGACGATCTGGGTGACCAACCCTATAAAGTATTGCAATGAATCTCTTCTAACTATTAATTCAACAAGTCCTCCTCGACATGGACCAAACTCGCCCCATCTCGATCAAAGTAGACTAAGCATGCTAAAAAGATGTTTATATTATAAAATTTAAGGGATCAAGGGTTCGTGTATGCTCAGTATTCAACTAGATGAATGTCGCACCAGAGTCGAGAGAAGTCGAGACTAAGAGATTCACTAAGTAAGGTAAGGCCAAACGTGATTGTCAGCAAGCGAGGTTTACACCTAAGTTGTTAGTGAGCAAGGTCTATCGCTAGACCTGGGCTGTAATACAGCGAGTGTGCCACAGAGCTTGAGCTCTTCTTGGAGAAGAACAAACGAAGCTCTAACAACAAGGCTGCAAGGGTTTCAATAAACAAAGACACAAAGTCTTGGGTTGAAAGGAAAAAATAAGAAAAAGTGATAAAAGCTAATAAGCCTGTGTATTGTGTGTATTATGTGTATTGAATAGTTGATGATTCTTTATAATGAGAAATCAAGCCTATTTATAGGTTGTAAACCCTATACGAAACCTGATTTTACAAGAAAAAGAATCCTAATATAACTCAACTTCCTATTATGTAAATATTCTTAAACAAACCATCATATATGTAAATCATAAAATGAAAAAGTCTACTAAGTACTTTTTGGGCCAGTGTCAACAGAATCTCAATATTAGAACCGGAGAAAAATAAATAACTCTCTTTATTATATATCTAATCGAAGAAAAATAAACAACTATCCTTATTATATATCTCAAATCTCAATATTAGAATCGAAGAAAAATAAACAACTCTCCTTATTACATATCTAACTAGAGAAAAATATACAATTATTCATATTATATATCTAGAGGAAATAAACAACTCTCCCTATTATATATTTGAATCACAATATTAGAATGAAAAAAATAAACAACTCTCCTTATTATATATCTCAACCGAAGAAAAATAAACAACTCTATCAAACAACTTATGAAACTTCGAATCAACTCAAACTTTATACATCTGTAATCAAAGTATTGACACCAACCACTAAGGCAAATGGGTGGTTGGCCTACCTTGATTTTATAAAAAGGATTTTAAAATCGATTTTAAAGTTATACAGGAGTGATAGGATATTTTTAAAGGATTGAAATCCTTTCCTCATCTCATTTTTACCTAAGCTTTTTTAGATTTAATAACATGTGACATCCATAAAATTTAAAGGTAAAGATTTATTTATTTTTTCTCTTTTAATTCTAAGTGAAAGTTGTCTTTCTTATTTTTTTTCATTTAAAATTTTTCATTCTTATTCATTCTCCCTCACCAAATAAAGAATTTTGTGGTTTTTATTTAATATAAAAATAAATAATAATATTATAGAATGTATTGAAATAAAGTCAAGTGAATTTACGAAATATTTACTAGCCATATTCTTCACTCTTCTCATCATAACTATTAACTGATCATCATTCCTAAGCTTTTTTTCACATTTTTTGAGTGACGAAAACCAATAACCGAAAACTAAGCCTTGAATTGTGAGTTGTTTAAATTTTATTTATTTTATTTATTTGTTTGAAAGATATTAACATTGAATGTGAGTGCCTTGAACATGGTTGCCACGTGCCTTGAATTGTAAGTGCTTTGATTTTATTTATTTGTTTCACATTAGTGCCTTAGAAGACAAAAACCAATAACTAAGAATGTGAAAGAGCTTAAGGAATGATGATTTAGTTTGCTTTTAAACAAACATAATTTTTCACAATGGTTTTTTCACCGTTATATTCAATATTTTAAACATTTGTTTGTCTAATTTTTTTTATTCAGTTTTCTTTGTCCGTGCTTGAAAGGGCTACATTAATATTAGTTTAGAATGTGTGGACGAATTTAATTAAAAACCTAAATTTGGTATGGAGTTTGTATTAGAGCAATTAGCATACGATTTTTATAATGAATATGGTTTGAGATTGGGGTTTAGCATCAGAAGAGAGAATTATGGTTAAAATAAAAGTACTCATGAACGCACCTCAAGACAATTTGTTTGTAATAAGGCGGGTTCTCGATTAGTAAGTAAACGAAATTATTTGACAAAAAGAAAACCTAGAGCTCAAATAGATTTGGTAGAAGAATATGAGATTTCATTGAAAATTTACATATGATTTAAAGGGTAGGCAAGTAGGAGGAAGAGAGTCTCTATGATACATTAGGTTAGATCAAAAGAATTACCTTAAATCAAAAAGATAAAAAAATTTGGCGTATAGAGAAACAGGGTATGTGCTAAAATATTTTTCTGATCAGACTTTGCAAAATCCTTTTTGTTTTTTACTCTATACAATTAGATAATGAAGAACAAATCACAAAAATGGTTTTGGGGAATTCTAAAATGGTTATTGATTAGGGTCAATCTGGTGATATTGTGAGTTTTGATACAACTTACAATATTAATAAAGAAAATCGACTATTTACAGTATTTGTTGGATTGAATCATCATCAAAAAAACAATTATATTTGGGGCAATAAAATATTTTTTGGTTGTTTAAGACATTTTTGCAGGCCATGTCTGGAAAGGCTCTAAAATAATTTTCACAGATCAAGATGCTGCAATGGCCAATGTTGTTTTATGTGTGATGCCTGATACAATTTTTATAAACCAAGATGCTACAATGGCTTTGCACATGGCATATTATGCAAAATATCGTAAAGCACGTCAAGAGTGTCTTATCAAATTTATGGATAGTATTGAGGAAGAAAACGATTTTTTTAGTTGCTTAGAATGACATGCTTGATAAATATGATTTGTATAATAATAATTGGTTGAGAAGTATATTTGAGTTGAAGAAGAAATTGGCTTATGTATATGTTAAGCAAGTATGGTCCATTGGAATGAAGAGTACTCAACTCAGTGAAAGCTTTAATGCAAATTTAAAAGATTACTTAAAGTCAGATTTGAATATGGAACAGTATGTTTTACACTTTGAAAGGGTAAACAATGATAAACAATATAAGGAGTTAAAAGCATAATATGATTCATGTTATAAGTTGGTTAATTTAAAATTTTCTACTAAAATGTTAGTTCAAGCAAGAGACATTTACACGAAGGCAATTTTTCAATAGTTTTAAGATCAATTTGAAGAATCTATTAAGCTATCGATAACAAGTTGTGAAATGGATGGTAACTCTTTTATTTATATCATTACCATGGATGATATTAGAATGTTCTATGTGAAGAGAAATTGCGAGAATAAATTATCTTGCAGTTGTATGATGTTTGAGATAAAAAGAATTTTATATAGCCATAACATCAAGATTTTTAGAGAAGTTATGAATGTCAAAGAAATTCCCAGCCAATATATTTTAAAAAGATAGACAAATGATGCTAGAGCAGGATGTGTGTAAGATATGCATGGGTGTGATGTCCAAGCAGATCTTAAGTTGCAACAGACAAGTTGATACAGGTTTTTATGATCAACCTTCACTAAGATATCAAGTAGAGCTTCTGAAAGTGAAAACAAAAAGCATACTAGTTAGCAAATGAGCATCCAATCAACTTAGTTAAACTAGTTGAAGATACTTTACATTTGAAATTAAGTGGTACTATATATGAGAAAGATAGTGATTTTTCTCTAACAGAAAACACAAGCAATATCAAGTTGGATTATTTTCAAAATATGACAGTCAAAGCAAAAAGTCTAAAAAATGAGTCCTCTCATGAAAGATCTAGATTTAAGAGTAGCTTAAAGATAGCTTGGCAAAAAGAAAAAAGGTCAACAAATCATCCATCACAGTATTAAATATCTCATGTGACTATCTAAATTTCTAACTAATTAGTATTGAAATATTTTTAAAATTTTATTAGTTTGTCTTGAAAATTTTTTCATTTAATTTATTTATTCTATGTAGACACCTAACCATTTGCTTTCATTGTTAGCAGTAGTCCTTATTCATCAATGACTTTTCATCTTTATTGTGTAAGTTGTTTTAACTCATTATATATATATATATAATATATATAATTGATATTTAATTACTATATTTATCATAACAATAATTTTTTTATGTTTACAACAACAGACAAAGCTATCCCAAGGTCTTCAAGTGCCTAATTGCATGCCATGGAGTGGCCATCAATAATTCTCACAAATAAGATTTCAAGATTTGCTTCAGCAAAATAGCATGAATTTTCCCTTTTTTTATAATAACATGAATTTTTCCATTAGGTTTTCAGATTTTCAAACTTCTTCAAATGACACCAATTTAATAGAATAAGTGTGAATGTTATTTTGGAAATTTAACTATTTTTCTTGGATTTAGCTCTATTTCAAACATCAAACTTATGAAACATTTTATTTGAGTTTATATTGTGCTTGTATGAAATATTCTTCTTTTTATTTAAATTTATTTTTTACTATTTTAAATTAATTTTTTATTTATTTTATTAATAGAATATATACAGTTTCATAATTTTTTTCATTTGGTTGTAGACGATAAAATGAATTCAAGATAAATAAAATATTGTTGTCTAAATACTATTTTTTTTTTATTTTGCATAAAATTGGTCTAGAATTTTGTCTATATAAATAATTATGTTATTATAATAAAAATCAGTTTGCAGCTTAAAATTATTTTTGTTATAATTTTGATTTTTGTTATAATTGTTATCAAAGTAAAAGTAAGGTAAAAAATCTTTAAAAAAAACAAAGGTAAAGAAATCTTGTTTTCAAACATTATAGTTTCATTGACTGTCAATTAATTGTGAATGACGGTCATAATTGGTTTTCAAAAAAAACAAAATGTAAAAATAAAGTTGTTTTCAAAAAAGTTATTGCTGTAGAGAATGATGAGAAGAGTGAATATGGCTAGTAAATATTTTAAATTCACTTATTTTATTTCTTTTGCTTTTATTTCAATAAATTTTATAATATTATTATTTATTTTTATATTAAATAAAAAAATTTAAAATTTTTTATTTGATGAGAGAGAATAAAAAAGAAAGAAATATTTTAAATAAAAGAGAATAAGAAAAATAACTTTCACTAAGAATTAAAAAAATAAATGGACAAATGATGTTTTTGTCCTATCAATTTGATTTAATTTTTAATTTTATCTCACAAATTTTAAAAAATTCAATTTTATCTTAATCCGTTAACGAGATTCCATTAATTTTAACACTAGATAAGTAAAATAATCACTTCACACAAAACTATAAATGGACTGATACAAAATATTCATATGTCAACCATTGATTAGTCACTTAAATAAAATAAATAAAAAGATAGCAGTGGATGCCGTTGTCAGTAGCCAGCAGACTGTCGGTGACCAATTGTGATTCAACTTAAAATTGACATCATAGGACTCAAAATTTTGTAATCTACGCAATGGTGAAATTTTTTTTTAATCAACGAAGTACTATAAATATGTTAAAAGTAGGGAAAAAAATATGGTGGAAAGCGTGGCTACTGTCGTATGCTATCGAACGGTGGGGCAATGCGTGCACCGCCCTCACCATTAAATAGATCAGCTGTCGATATGTCTAATAGTAGGGGCGGTGGCATCCATCGCCCTATCATTCGAGGGCGAACGGTGGTGGCCGCCGCCAACCACCACGGGTTGGCGGTTGTGTGAGTAATGGGGGGCGATGCATGCCATCGCCACATTATTCGACAGCGAATGGCGGTGGCCACTGCCAACCATCATAGATCGACAGTCACCGACTAACGGAGGGGCGATGAATTGCACTACCCCCACCATTGGACAGATCGGCCTCCGATCTGTCCAACGGTGGGGGCAGTGTATGTCACCGCCCCACCGTTCGACAATAGCGCACGATGGCGGTCACCCTCCCCCTATTTTCGATCTATTTTTTGGCCACCTTTTTATTTTCTTTTGACAAAAATGATTCCACTATTATATTGATATAAAAAAAATAAAATTCAATGACGTAAATTTTGACTATTTTCATTACCGAAATCCAACAATTGATGGTAGCCGGCAACGGTAGTTGCCGTTGTTAGTGGTTTAGTTTTATTTATTTTAATTTTTTTAATATAAAATAAATTTTAATAAATATTAAATTTTGAATCTATTAAAACATACCACGTATTTTTTTTATTTTTAATAACCTATTAATAATTAACATATATATATTATATAATGTACTCACATCATCATTTTCAATTAACATAATAATTAAGGATAATTTATTAATGTACTATTAAAAGAGATTTTTAATTATATCTAATAAAATCTCACTAACGAATTATAATAAAATTAAATTTTTTAAAATTCGTAAAATAAAATTAAAAATTAATTTAAATTCGTAGAACAAAAATATCATTTATCCAAAATAAATAGATCTTGAATCTTGAATTTTACAAATGTCATCTCAAAAAGTTTAGATAATGACGAGAGGAGCATTTTTAAAAAGTTATAATAAAAATAACAATTATAAAAATTTTAAAATCTAATTAACATTTTCCTAGTATTAATAATATTAAAAGTAATCTTCATAAAAGAATGTTATTAAGTCTGTAATCTATATGCTTAAAAAAACGTATATAATCTACTTTTTTTATAAAAAAGAAAAAGAAAAGTATATGATCGATTATAATTTAATATTAATTAATTTACTGTAAATTAATCAAATCTCAAATAAATTTGTCATCAAAACGGACGGTCCAGATCTTCACAGCGAGGGGCACCGTAACTTACTTATTGCGCAGATACGAAAATCCTTCTTCTCAAAATTTTCTCAGCTACCAAACAGAAAATCTGGGCCCTTTCTCTCTCTAAGCAGTTCAGTGAATTTCTAACCTATAAACTCAACAACCCAAGTGAGTTTCATTTATATTGTTTCTTTTTTAATTAAATTTTCCCAATTCCATTTATGGGTTTCATTTTTGTCAATGTGTATCAATTGATAAGAAAGGTGAATCATGAATAAGTCATGTTATATGCAAGATTAATGTTTGTTATGATGAAAAAAAAATTGGGCTTTTACTTATTTTCAGAAAAAAAAAATGATTTTTTAAAATATAATATAATTCAATTACAATTTGATGAATGATCATTGCCATTTCTAGCCATAATAGATATTTGGCCTAAGGATGTTGCATAATGAACATTATTTGCAACTTTTATTATGTGTATAATTGAATGGACTCTAAAGTTATTTGAGGAAGTGAAGAAAATAGTAAAAGGTCACATTTTTAGAACAATGTTTTAATTTTGAAATTTTTTGGCTTGGTTCTTGTTATTTATGTTGCTATTTTGGGTCACATAGCAACTATCCTTATTATGAACATGAAATTATCTAGAACCTATTATTTGTTTTTAAATGGAAAATGTACTTATGATGGATATGAGAATGGGGGTTTATATTTAGAAATTTTTATGTTGCAGTGGATTCCGAACTTGATTCAGATATTCATCTTCAACGAAATGATAATGATGCTCATGATTACGTGTCTGATAACAAACCTGGTAATGAGCTGCAACTAGGTATTGTGAGGTGCTTAATGACGCGAACTAGCCTATGTTATGTTGTTTTCTGTTTTTATGACATTATGTATGAAATGAAAGTGAAGCAGGTTATTTTTTATGTTGTAGAGGATTCTGAACTTTGTTTGGATAATCAGCTTGAGGGAAATTCTAATGATAGCCTTGGTGAGGTGGTTCGTAATACAACTGATAATGAGCTTCGTCAAGGTAATGATGGTACACCAATGGGAAGTTCAGTTGAAAAAAATGATCAAATGACTCAAAGTTCTTCTGGAGTGCAGTTAACTGTAGGTAACGGAGATGAACCATACATGGGTCAGGAATTTGAGTCAATAGCCGCAGCACATGCATTTTATAGTGCATATGGCATGCGTTTGGGTTTCATAACCCGTATAAACTATCATACTCGCTCCAAACGTGATGGTTCCATTATTTCTCAATCCTTTGTATGTAATAAAGAGGGTTACCGAAAGCCTCCCAAGCATGAAGTGAAGAATATAAAGGCACGGGCTCCCACTCGGGTTGGCTGTAAAGCAATGATTTCAGTAAGGAAAATGATCTCTGATAAGTGGGTTGTCACAAAATTTGTGAAGGAACACACTCACGTTTTGGCTGGTGGCCAAGCTCAGAGGACGCTGCTTTATAATCAGATAGCGGTTCATTCTTGTCCTTGCAGTTCTTCTTAAGCTTGAATTTGATAATTTTGGGTTTGCTTTGTGGAATATTGTTATATATGTGATGTTGGACTTGTCTTGCTATCAGTAGTTACTTCACTAAAACCTAACCGTTGACACTTAGAGGCTCGGCTTATCCAAATTTTAACACTGGAAAACTTGATGGCATGTGTCTCTCTAAAGTCCATAAGAATAATACATTTATTCTAGTATATCTGAAATAATGAAATGGTTGTGGAAGGATTGAAATATGCTTAAATTAGACAAGCAATTAGACTAGTAAAAAAATTGTTTGAGGTGAGTGATGAAAAATTGTTTGATTTAATCCAATGAGGAATGTAATGGAAGCTGAAATTATAAAAAATAATTATTCTGGATCTTTGTGGGTTTTGGAGGTCACACTCACTTCATGGTGGTTGTCATATTCTCTGTCTTCCCATGTTTTGATGCTCATGTTTCTATGCAGAGTGTTAGTGTAGTTCAAAATTACCGTCTTTTCTACTATTCTGTTTCCCGTGGTATTTATGCCTTAGCTTTCTCTGAAGGTTATTAGGAGTGAAGGGAGTGACTGCAAGCTGTTGTGCAGCTTGTGGATATTCTGTCCTTTTCTTTTTTTTCTTTTACCCCTTTTTTACTGCTCAAATGGCTGGTCTTTAACAAAGATAGAATCAAGTCATTTCTGGTATGGCACAAAAAGACTATACCACCTTAAGTTAATCAAGTCCTTTTATCTAGGATTAATTTTGTTTGCTTGTCGATTCCAGAATTCGGTAAAATACAGTCTGAATTATTGTTATGAAGTCACTCAAAGTTCACACCTTACTGATGTGGCATCTCTCGTGCTGTATTGAGCCATAAGATTTTATAGAACTTTATGATTTATGCTTTATCTTCTTTCCTTTTTGCCTGCTATGCTCTTGTATAGACTGAAGATAGGAGAGTTCAAGAACTTACTCAACAGCTTCTGATTGAGAGAAAGCGGTCAGCTTCACTGAAGAAATGTCTTGACCTTCTGTTCAATCACATTGAAGAGCATACACAAGACCTCTCGAAGAAGATCCGGTACATAGTAGACAGTGTCAATAAGATCGAGTCTGAAGGGAAATCCCACCAGGATTCCTGATAGTCTCAACATTGTAATTGAAAAATTCATATATTTTTCTTTTATCATTTTGAATATATATTTGATCTATGAAGTTCAATATCAACTTAGATCAGCATGCACAATTTGTTTGTTTATGCCTCTGCATTTCTCAGGCGCCCAGCCATTTAACTAGGTGTTTGTACGTCTGATATACTCCACAAACACAGTAATCCGATGCCCCCTGCTGCATCGAAATTGCTTTGGCTGGATTATTTTTGGGCTTGGCTCCTCTATACTTCTTTGGCCACCAACTGTAGTGTGCCACGTCAGTATATTAATCTCTTCCATATGAAACCAATACAGGTGTTAATATTCGAGTTATATGAATTTGAAGATATTTCGAAAGAATTTGAGGTGCTAGATTCAGTTGAATACTTAATTTGTGATTGGTGTTAAGACTCCTTAAATCATTATTTCCGCACGAGCTATAATAGACCTTGAACCAATATGAACAATAATAAGGCTTCAGCATACTGTGGCTGGCGTCTCAGCAATGAGAGATTTCTTTACTTGCTTTCCATTTGGAACCTGTTTGCAGTGAGGAAAATCATCAGATTGGAGTGTTTGACCTGGAAGTTTCAATTGCAGTAAGAAAAGCAGAGTCAATGGCTTTGTGCAAACCAGAAGCTGTTATAGGATCAGTAGCCCTCGTGGTTGAGCAAATTGACCTTGCCGTAGATGCCAGGTTATTGCCTAGAAATCGTATCTATGCTTCTTTCCCTTGGTATACACGTATAATAGTCCTATAAATTTATTTATAATATTTCCTTTTTTAAATATAAAACTCATTTCCAATATTACTCAGTTATGACACTTTTTCAGTTGTGGGAGCAAAGTTTGCAAAATATCATCTCACTTTAGTGAAGAGACAACGAGAAAAGGAGCTATGCAATACTATCGCAGTAAATTATTGCATTTGTTTTACAAAGTCAGGGTACAAACCTTCCGGATAAACTACAATTTCTACATCAACCTAAGTTTCCAGGTCATAAGATGATAAATAATCTCACGTTTCCTTGCATCTAGCCGATTCTTGTTAATTGGTAAGAATCTGGAGAGAATGATCTTGGCGCAACTGCATGTGATGAATGCTAGATGATATTACTCGAGAAACCGCATCTAAGAAGGGATGGATTACATTGCACCAAGTTTCAATCAAATTTTAGGCTACAACAGCAGAGACACTATTCGCATAAAAGAAAAAAAAAATCAGAACTAAGCACATACAGAGATGCCGATGCCAATTAACTACTTAACTTGAAAGCATCAACACAGAGGCCTAAACACACACCAGCTTTCCAATAGTTCATCATCACTACAAAGGACTGCAAATCTCCCAGTCAGCAAGGAAGGCGGTTTTCTGTACATAAGCATACCTATACCCTCAATGGCAGCAACCACAACACCAGCAACCAATACATCCCAGTCACCCGTCTGCCCAAGGATTGTAGCCAGAGCATTTGCCGTGTAGAAACCCAATAAGAGGAGAAATATCTTCATGGGAAAATTTTTCCTTGCCGAGTTTAGCTTCTCCAGCATCTGTCTACCACTTGCAATCACTATCCTGCTCAATCTAGTGCCACCAAGATCAGGGCTGTCACCATTGAGACTCTCTTGTTCGCCATTCCCAGATATCCCACCCTGGTCCAAAGCAAATGCTATTTTCCAGCCATGTCTTCTTAAGCTACTTCAACAGAAAGAAAATGAATGCAATGTTCAAAAGGAATCGTATCAACCAGCAAACTTGTAAAAATTTAATATATCTTGGAGCATTTCGAATTTTATACAAGGCAGAATCAATTAGTTCCATCTTACAATGGGCACATTATTACAGGGGCCACGAGCAAATTACCACAATGGAACAGAAATGAATTCAGTAGTTAAAATTATACTATTCCCTCACTTGTGTTGAGAATAGCACTTAAAGATTCATATGAATGCAATTGAAAAACTTTACTTCAGTACATACAAAATCTATGCAGCAAAAATAAAAAGGGATCTGAAGTCTGCAGTCTGGTGAACTTCTGAAAGCCAAGGAAGATTCCAAAACTGATTGAACTAGTTGTCTAAGTGCTCTAAACTGATCTAGTTTCAAATAGGTGTTTAATCATCTAATATGATTGATCACTAGTTGGATTACAAAGAGAAATACCCACAAAATTCGGCACGAGATTCACAATTTAAATATTAAGGCTAACTCATGATTAATGTTCCCTGGGAATCAGAAGGCCTTAAGCAATTAAATGCGACCAAATTTGAGATTACCTCTTTCTAAGAAATGAAGCAGACTTCGTACCAAGCCTTGAAGTCTGTCCACTTGTACTGGGTTCATTTTTCCACTTCTGATTTGCACAAGTTGCAAGCCTTATAGAAGAACTTTCAGAAATATCATTCTCCAGTATTGATAGACTTGACTGCAGTGGCATTACTCCCATTCGATAGGCCATCAACTTCAGGCACATAAACTTGAAAAACCCGCATGATGAAATTAGAAGTCAATCCACCACAATAACTAATAATAACTAGAAGAGTATATACAATTTTCAGTGTGCAAATCTTCAATCTGCTGAGTGCACAAACCCTAACGCTGTTCAGATTGACGATTATCAGGCCGTAAATGAGAAGACTGTGCTAATTACAAAATCTCCTTCAAAATTTGGAGTGCCCCATATATGAGAAATAACCCATTGGTCATCAACTTAAATTTCTACCATAGTATGTACATAACCCAAATTTATAATTGTGTTCCATATGTGATAACAGTGGAAAATATCAAAATTCTTCTAACTAGTGCTGCAAATAATGCAAAATTAGTGGTTCATTTGGACTCGATGAGATGCATAAAAATTAGGATGAAGTTCTGGAGCAAGCTATAATGCAGCAAAACACAAGTTATGGCAGGCACAAGTACTACCTGGTTAGAATCATTCTGCAAACCAAGCACTAAAAGTAAATTATGTTCATATGTCAGGACTCAATGTTCGTTACTAGCATTCCACCTACTAAGAATAAGCTACCAGACTTTTCAAGTTCAGTTTTCAATTTTGAGAAGACACAAATTTCTACAATTTCATCGACATGCACGTTTACAAGAAAACTGGGGATAACCATAGTACACATGCTTTACATGGAAGAATTATCAAGCAAGCAAGAAGAAGACAAAAGACCTAAAACACATGTACATACGAAAGGAGTACTTCTGAAATTGAATGATGGTAGAGTAAAAATCTCTATGGAAAGGAATGATGGACCTATACAAACTTAAGCATTGGAGACAAAGATCCAAGATAAAATTTATCAACATATCCTTAGCTTATGCTTAGAAATTGAATGCCCTACATTTATCAAATGCTTTCTTATTCATTTTCCATTCCAACAAAAGTTTGCAAAAATACAACTTAATAGCAAACCTCAACAACAATCTTACCCTAAATTGAGTTTGTTTAAACAATTTTAGTGAGGTTTTGCATTGTGTATAGCTCTTCAACAAAATTGTTGAAAATGTGATTTAGAATTATAGTTTTTGGTAAGAAAATATGGTTGAATTTAGTCCATTTTTAGGGCTGTTTAGTGCAGTCATTAATGATCAAATTAGTGTAGTCATAGACGACCAAAATGTCTACAATAACAGCTAGTTAGTATAGCTATTGAAGACCTAAAAGACTGCTGGTTGGTGCAACCATTAAAGATCCAAAGATAGCTAGTTGGTGCAGTTTTTGTTAACAAAACAAATTTACATTGTTTTGTATAAATAGGCTAGTTCTGGTGTAATCTTGAAGCACCCATATCTCTTGGTTTACAAAACCATTTTCAGAGGTTCTTGTTCCTATAAAATCCTTGTAATCACTAGATCATATAATAAAAAAGTTAAGATTCCATGATCCACCATGGATATAGTCATTTGTTTTTTAACCACATAAAGTTGTTGTGCCTTGTATATGATTGTTTCTCTATTGTATGAGTGATTTTTGCAATTCTTGTTTACTTATAATTCATTGGCTCCCAATAAATAATATCAGAGTATTTAAGTTAAGATAGTTTGTTCATGGAGTATTATTCATAAGTGTGTAATTGTTCACTTATACAGCACTGTTCATGTATATGGTACTGTTCATGGTGAAATAGTGGGAGCATGGTTGAGATACATATGCAAAGCATAGGTTGCAGACCCAGATTGCAGAGTATAAGTTATTCAACCATGATAACCCACAAGTATGAAGTTGAGAAGTTCAATGGACAAAATGATTTCAATTTGTGAAAAATGAAGGTTATGGCTCTACTGGTCAGTCAATGGTTAGATTTAACCCTTGAGGAGACTCAAGAAATAACCAGCATAAAGAGGAAGGCTACGACATCTAGTTGTGAATCTGATCGTGAAACCATTCAGAAGAAATCCCATAGCATTATTGTTCTGTCCTTTAGTGATGAAGTTATGAGGGAGATAACTAGAGAGAAGACTGCAATTGGTCTTTGAAAAAAACTTAATGAACTATACATGACAAAGTTTTTGGTGAATCATCTATATATTAAGAAGAAGTTGTATCAATTGTCTATAACTAAAGGAACTTCTATTAAAGACCATATTCATATTTTTAATAAGATTATTATAGATCTAGAGATGATTGACATCAAAATAAAAGATGAAGACAAGGCAATCATCTTGTTATGTTCTCTACCTTCGAGTTATGAGCACTTCATAGATATACTTATATATGACAGAGGGACTTTAACTATGTCTGATGTTAATTCCTCGTTGAACTCAAAAAATTGAGCAAAAGGTCATAGTCTAATAATGCAACAGTTTTGACTGCAAAAGGTAATGTTGGAATAGAGATTGGAAGAACAATTAGTCAAAGAGAAAATCCAAAAAGTGCTATCATTGCAAGAATGAATAGCGCTTAATAAGGTATTTTCCAGAGAGAAAAGCAAACATGGGTGGAGACGCTACAATAGTCTATAAGGATGACTATGAAATTGGAGAAACCTTGATAGCTTCCAATGAAAAGTATTCGGGTGAGTAGATCCTTGATTTTGGTTGTAGTTTTCATATGTGTCCTGATAGATCTTTATTTACCAATTATAGATCCATTAGAGATGGTAAAGTACTAATGGATAATAATATGGCTTTTCAAATCATGGGATTGATATTATAAAAATGAGATTATATGATATGAAAGTTAAGGAATTACTTAATGTAAGACATGCTCCCAGTGTTAAAAAGAACTTGATATCCCTATGAGTACTAGATCAAGTGGGGTGCTCATTCATAGCAAAAAAAGGAATACTGGAAGTGATTAAAGGATTTAGAGTGATTATGAAGGGTAAGAAGCACAACGGGCTTTATGTGCTTAATGGGAATGTTGTGCAAAAATCAATATTTGTTGTTGATAAGAATGCTAAGTGTAGTTCAACATATGTTATTGAGGGGATGCATTCCGGGAATTCCTTAAAATATCTTGTTGAGGAAGGGCATATTGTAAGACAGCATTGTAATACTCACCGAAGTGACAAGGGTCAAAAGAGAGTGTATAGTAAAGGTGCTGCTAGTAAGATTAAGCCACCAAAGTGTTCTGATAGTGTCAATAGTAATACTAAAAATCATAATATTAGGACTACTCGAAAGAAGATACATTCGCATTTTGATGAGTTAAGTCTGCTAGTAAGATTAAGCCACCAAACTGGAGTTAACGCCAAGTAAATTGAGCATTGTTGTGGATGGATCCAGGAAAGCTTCTGAGTGATTTTACATCAAGGAGGGAAATTGTTGAAGATGTAATTCAAAATTATGATTTTTGGTAAGAAAAGATGACTGAATATTTTCTATTTTTAGGGCTGTTTGGTGCAGCCATTAATGACCAAAATGGTCCAGCCATGGATGACCAAAATGTCTACAATAACAGCTAGTTGGTGCAGCTATTGAAGACCAAAAAGACTGCTGGTCAATGCAGCCATTAAAGACCCAAAGATAGCTAGTTGATGCAGTTTTTATTGACAAAAAAATCTGCATTTTTGTGTAAAACTAAACTGATTTTAGTACAATCTTAAAGCATCCATATCTCTTGGTTTATAAAACTATTTTTAGAGATTCTTGTTACTATAAAATCCTTGTAATCACTATATTATATAATAAAGAAATTAGAATCTCATGATTTCCTGTGAATGCCATTTGTTATTGAACTACATAAAGTTGTTGTGATTAGTATCTGATTGGTTCTCTATTGTTTGAATGATCTTTATAATTCTTGTTTACTTGTAATTCATTGGCTAAAAAAAACTTATGCTTTTCACACTCATATATTGCAAAAGTTAAAATTGTAGAAGTAGCTATATCAACAAGCAACCAACATTTTAAGAAACCAATTTACAAATGAACCTATAAACACAACTAAGATTCAGAATCATAAAATATCCTGGAAGCCAACAAAAATAAACAGGTGTGAACCTAGAGTTTATAACGTGTAAAATATCTTGGGATTACACGAATTTATTATAACCTCAACTTCTATGGTTCAACGCATCGTTTTATAATATCTATAACGTGTGTGTGGGGCATTGTTCATGAATTTGTGGAAGAGTTCCATAAAATAAACAGGTGTGAACCTAAAGTCTCTCACAATATAAAGTATACTTATTGAATACTGAGGTAGCGGTCTGAGTCGAAGAGTTCAATATGGTAAAGTTTCAAAAAGTTAGATCTGTTTTAAAATCTCTTGGGATACACATGAGGTTAAGTGTTAACCTTATGATTATTTAATTATTAATAATTATTAATTAAATAATATGTGACAAGTGGCTTCTTGCATGGCTTAAAAGTGTGACAATTGGTAATTAAATGGATAATTGTCAATGGAAAAAGTCAAACTATAAAATTAAGTGCAAAAATTATTTATACTGAGTAAATGTGATTTGACAATTTAAGGGAAATTAATAAGAGTTGCAAATTTTCTTCTCATAGACTTATAACTGGACATTTGAGAGAGATAGTAAGAGTTGCTATACAATCTAGCTACTAAAATTTAAGGCTATTATTCTAACTCTGTAATTTCACCTATCTTGAAGACTAGAATTGCTTGCAAAGACACTTTAAGGTGAGTCTCAATAAATTGATTTTGCATCATAAGTCTTTAAAGGTATTTTTGTATTAATGTAACAGACTTACATTAAGTGTGTGGTTGTTGAAATATGAAATAGATTTTACTTCCGCTGCATAATGTATATATGACATGCATTATATATTTAAATGAACACACCATCACATGCATCCAAATAGCAATATTGTAACAATTGGTATCAAAACAAACTGTGTGTCGTGTTTGGTTATTATGGAGTGTTTTTCTATTATTTGGGATGCTTGGAAACAATTGGTGCTGTAATTTCAAGAGTTGAAATAGCAGTACTGGGTCATTGTTTGAGAGAACACTGGGGCATTGCATGCATAGCACAGAGGCTTTATAAAATTGGGCATTCAAGTCTTCGGAAGAGCTTGAGACATATAAAAAATAAGTGGATGATGATTTGGGAGTTAAATTATATATCCTCGCCTCTATATCAACTAAACCTTAGAGAAAGCATGTGCATATAGATAATGCAAGGAATATAATACACTATCTGAAGGAGTTGTTTGACAACAAACCACAGGTTGATCTATACTGGGTTGCTATGACATTGTTTCAATCTCAACTGAGAGAAGGCAATCCTATTAGTCCTCATGTACTTATGATGATCTCTTACATTGAGAAGTTTGTGAAAGCGTGCTATATTTTTAAAGTGCGTGCATGTGCAACGTGTTCATTATAATGTAATATGCATGTCATACATATATATTAGCGCTGTGGAATTAGAAATCTAATTTTCTAGTGCAACAAACATATTTTCAATTTAAATCTTTCTTTACAATAATGAAATTGAGATAGAGAATCTCCTTATAAGTCTTTGGAAATTTCTGAATCGGAGTCTACTACGAAGTGCACTCACCAATAATTCTAGGACCCAACTACGGTAAGCTTGGATATCTAGAATATTAGGCCCAATTTTCAACAATAATGTTTAACTTTTAAACACTAATTATAGTTATACACTTTAACCTAGTTTAAACTCTTTAAATTTTTATTTTTTGTTTATAAGAAATGGAAATAGTGTATGTGTTTATACAACTCTTGCATAACATTTTGAAACAATTTTCAATGAAAAGTATTTTAAACAACACTTGTCTAAAAATAAATCTTCCTTCTCCATTGTCTTATTACTTGGCTGGCCATCCATTGAGGAAGAAGAAGAAGAACTATTTTGTGTGGCAACTCTTTGCCACCAAAAGAAAAACCATTCTCTCTCATTTTTCTCACTTGGCCGAGCCACCCAAAAGTCAAAAACCAAAATGAAACACTTACTCTTTTTTAAACTTTTGTTTCATTTGTTTAATAAATATAAAGACCCTACCATGTACAAGAAGCCATACTCCTTTTCTTCGCTTAACTCAAATGAATACAAATATTCATTTTATAAATTTTCTTTTCAAGAGTCAACAAAGACACACACTTACACGTATAATTAAAAACCTTTTTACATTTATACACATTTGTTTTATTTTATAACTTGACATTCGGCCCATCATGTACTGTTAACCTATCCTTCTTTTTTTATTTGTTTTTTTTAATTATTTATTTAACAACAAATAATACATGTGCCATTTATTTATACTTTATAAATAAGTTGACTTAATACAATAAAATAATTCCAAAATAAATTTTGAATTATTAAATAAATATTGTTTGTCTTACAAGCAAGATCAATTATGTAATTACAAAGTCAAACAATGAATGGCTCATATTGTGCCACTTGTCATCATCCCATTAATCAACAATTTTTATTAACTAATTGATGTACTTAACACTTAAGTTTTGACAAGTGCACAACTCGAGAGATCCTGAAATAAATATCCAGTTTGCTAGAATTTATTGAATCGAACTATTCAATTTAGTACGTTATCTCAATGCACAATAAGTCAATTTATATTGTGGGACTCCCTAGGTCCATGCCTGGTTTATTAAATAAAACTCTTTCATAAGTCCCTAGACGATGTCCTACGCACACATCACAGATTCGTATAATCCCTCAATCATCTAAATCTTGAAAGAGCAAAGATATAGACTATCACCATAAAATCTCTATATGCTCGATTATGAACTTACCTCTAAATTTATATTTCGATAAACAATATACACAAATACTTTTGCAATACTATTTAACCTTATGAAAAAATCTTTTTCAGAGTTTATACTTGTGGCCACAAGACTTCTTAAAATACAATCTTGGAGCACTAAGATATATAACTCACCTATATAAGCTAATAGATCTCATATCTATACACATTGGACTCCATAAGCATCAAAACATACCCAGCGACATGCAATGGTCAGACCATGAAAGTCTCTGACATCTATGGAACTAAAGTATGGTGGATCATGCACAAGCCCACTGTGGCGCTCAGGTCAAAAGACCACGAATACTACTCAAATTGGAAGACCTTCCATTGACAGCTTTATAGGATATCTATTGGAGGTCTTCGTGAGTTTATTCAATACCCAGTCCTTATTGAATACCTATATGCCTGCTAACCTCTTGGACCATCCAAATATATATATATATATATATATAGACACACACACACACACATTGATTTATATAAAAAGGTTTCACCGATAAATCCACATCGATAAAAATAGATCAGGAATAAGGTATTCAAGAACATACTGCATAATGATATCTCCTAGCACCATTTGCAACTCCTTGCAACTATGTCACTATTGATATATTTCCTGGTCTTGTCCCATTTTAGACAAGGTTTCTAACTCTTAGATTTCACTAACTCTTATAACTTACTAACTCTTAGCACTTATAACTCTTAATATTGCTAACTTTTAGCATTGATCTATACTTTTTTAGATCATACAATGTCTGAAACGTTACAAGCATCTTACAATTTATTATTTAATATTAACTATTATATTTGAAATATTTATTATATAAATATTAAATAGTTAATATTCATACAATATTAGAATGGCATGTAAGCGCCATCTCTAACAGTTGGAGACTATGAATATATCTTTGAACAGTAATTTGGGGAGTATTTAAATTCTTCAGTCTCTATCAATGTAATTGTCTGAAGTTCCTTAACAAATCCCTCAGGTATATGTTTACCTATCATTGATATTTCATTAATATTTCATACTAGTAATGACTTGGTATTGGATACCGTCTGTCCTTCTTACATCTGCAATATGTTGCAAGATTTGAGGAAAATTAGATCGCTGCAGCCTGAAGAAATATTTCTTTGGTGTTAAAAATTGAGATTTCCTACAAGTTGAGGCTATTAGACATTTTAAGTTATTTCTCCCTTGTGGTAGATCTATTATGTTGTATAATTGTTATTTTGTGCCGAACATTATCAGATAAATTATATACCTTCCTGTATTAGACATTGAAGGTTATCATGTATATATTCAGAATAGTTCCTTAAGTTTATATAATGTTGATAATGTTTTGTTAGCTGGGTGTTAGTTGATAAATGAACATTATATTTTGGATACAACAGGAAATGTCGAATGCACAGGTGAATAATATGAATAGATCTAAAACATTAAATAATATTGAATTGTGGTATATGCAATTAGGTTATATAAGCGCGAGACACCTAGCCCATTTGGTTAAGGATGGTCAGATACTTAATCTTTCTATAGAGCCTTATCCAGTTTGTGAATCTTGTATTCAATGGAAGATGACCAAATCTCCTTTTGTAGGTATTGGACACGAGGCCACTGTTTTGTTAGAACTAATATATAGTGATATATGCGATCTGATCAATCACACTGCCATGGATGAATTTTGATACTTTGGTGTCTTTATTGATGATTTGTCTCGATAAGAATACATGTTTTTAAAGCACAAAATTTTTGACAAGATGTAAAGAAACAAATCAGAATGTGTATTAAATACCTTTGATCCGATCAATGCAGTGAATACATGAACAATGAGTTTAGAAATTATTTGAGAAAAATGAAATTCTCGCTTAATATAGTCCGCCAAGTACTCCTCAACGCAATGGTGTTTCAGAGAGGTGGAATTTGACTTTATTGACCTTTTAAAATATCTATAAGGTTATATTCTAGAAACTGCTGCTCACTTGTTAAACAAAGTTCTATCAAAAGTCATTCCTACTACTCTATATGAGATATAGACTGTGAAGAAATCAAGTTTTAAGCATGTTAAGATTTAGAATTGTCCTATTTATATAAAGATTACGCAACAGGATAAACTTACACCCAATGGGGTACAAGTATCAGTTTATTGGATATCTTAAATATTCTATGGGATATTAGTTTTATGATCTAGAGGAAATAAATGTGTTCGTTGCTCGTAATGCCACTTTTTTAGAGAAATAATTTCTCATGGATCATGGAGATTGTAGAATGATTGAACTTGATGAAGTCAATAAAGATATTTATGAACCAATGATGAAACCTTAGGCTTAATCGAGTGAGATACCTTTGACACAACCTCCTCATAGGTCAAAAATGATCTCAAAGCCACATGTTAGTTATGGTATGACGCTTGAAGGTGTCTTTGATATTTTCTTAGTGGAAGAAAATGATTCTTTAACTTATAGAGAGATGATGTTGGATATCGATTCAGAAAATGGCAAGAAGCTATGAAATTCGAGATTGACTCTATGCATAACAATCAAGTATTGGACTTAGTTGAGCTTTCTATAGGAATTGTTCCTATTAGTTATAAATGGGTTTATAAGAAAAAACGTAGGCTTAATGTATAGGTAGAGACCTTCAAAATGTGACTGGTGGTAAAAGGTTATACTCAGCGATATAGGATTGTTTATGAGGAAACCTTTTTCACCAATAGCCATGCTGAAGTAGATTTGAATTATGTTAGCTATTACAACATATTATGATTTTGAGATCTGGCAGATGGTTGTAAAGACGACTTCCTTGAATGGATATCATGAGGAAGGGATATACATAGAGTAGCTTGAAGGGTTTACATCCAGCTTGACTTTTAATTTAATAGGCAGACTGAAGTAGTCCATTTGTAGACTTAAGCAGGCTTCCCAAAGCTGGAATCTTTGTTTCGATAAAGTGATCAAAAGGTTTAGTTTCATAAAAAATAAAGAGAAAATACGTGTGTACAAAAAGGTCAGTGGGAGCATGAATGTCTTTTTGGTTCTCTATGTGAATGATATACTCATTATCGAAAATGATATTGGTATGTTACCGTTAGTCAAAAGTTATTTGAGTAAGAATTCTCCATGAAGGATTTAGGAGAGGCTTCCTATATACTAGGTATAAAAATTTATAGAGACAGAGTTAGGAGGTTGAAATGACTCTCTCAGTCCTCGTACATAGACAGTGTTATGAAAAAATATAATTTTTACTAACTATCAGACAGTTAATGTACCTTTCAAAATGACATTTATCTTTAGAGGAGGATATATCCTCAGAAGGAAGATAAAAGAGTTACAATGTCCAATATGTCATATGCATCAGCTGTAGGTAGCTTGATATATGTCATGCTATGCACGTAACTTGATATCAGTATAGTTGTCAGTATTACGAACTGATATCATTCTGGTCCAAGTAACAACCATTAGATGGTCATAAAATATTTCTTCAAATACTTTAAGGGTACAAAGGATAAGTTCTGATTTATGGAAAGAGTAATTTACAGATGAGAGGATACACTAATTCAAACTTTCAATCTGATATGGATAATAGAGAGTCTACATCTAGTTATATATTCTTCTTAATGGTGCTGCAGTCAGTTGGAAGAGTGCAAAACAATCATCCATAGTTGATTCTACCATAAATAGAGAATACATTGCGGCTTCAGAAGCTACAAATGAAGCAGTATGGATACGCAAGTTTGTTGCAGAGCTAGAAATAATCTCAAATGCAATAGATCCTATCTAACTATTTTGCAACAACAATTGGGTAATTGCTCAAGTAAAGAGCTAATGGCATACAAAAAGTTTAAGTATATAGAAAAGAAATACTACATAATTAGAGATATTTTGGTTAAATAATATATAATAGTATATAGAATAGATTTTATTGATAATGCAGCAGACTCGTTAACTAAGGCCTTAACTCTTAGGGTGGTTGAGAAACACGTAGACTCAAAAAATATAAGATATCATCGTAAATAACACTAGAACAAGTAAAATATATTAAAGATGGTACTTATGTGCTATTCCATTTATATGGATATTTGTTTAATATTTATACAATATACATTTTAATAAATCGTCAATACTTTATATATATAGTACTAAGCTTGTTAATTTTTAAACATTATAGATATAAAAAGTTTAGATCTGATCTAAATAGTTTAGGTCAGCACTATGAGTTAGCACTCTAAGAGTTAGAACTTTGTTTGAATTGGGATAAAGACTTGAGAATAATATAGTAATGAGATAGTTGCATGGAGTTTCAAATGGTACTAAGTAATGTCATTATGCAGTATATTCTCAAAAATATCGTTCCTAATCTATGGTTAACGACACGAGTCAATTGGTATACCTTTTAAATCAATGTATATCTATATATGGGTTGTCTAGATGGTTAGTCTTACCAGACCATGAGCGTAAAAATATTTAGTAAAGACTAGGTACTAACAGACTTACGAAAACCTCTAATAAATATTTCATAAAGTCATCAATTAAAGGTCTCCTCGAGTTAAATAGTATTCATGGTCCTTTGACCTCAGCGCCACGATAGACTTGTAAGTAATCCACCATACTTTGATTTCATGCATATTAGAAACCTTTCATGGTCTGACCTCTGGGTTTCGTTGGGTACGGTTCAATGCTTATCGAGCTTAGTGTGTATAGATATAAAATTCATCAGCTCATATAGGTAAGTTGTATATTATGATGCACTGAGATTATATTTCAAGAAGTCTTATGGTCACAAGCATAAATTCTCTAAAATACTTTTCCATAAGGTTTAACAATATCATAAAGGCGTTTATGGATATTGTTTATAGAAATTATTCCTCCAAAAAAATTACATTTGGGCCCAAGAAAAGTCTGTCCCTAAGGGCTCAACTAAATATTTTTCTGTGGGATAGCCCACTCCGAAGATAGGACCATGGTGATAGCCACTAGGGTCAGGCCTTACTAGGCTAGACAACGCAAGACCTGCTTAGATCCAAAGGATTTGATAAGTAATCTGAAGCATCTACCCAGCGAGACATGCTAAGGGATAGCCAGAACTGCCCTTCACACACTAATGAGGTCGGCTCATCTCAGTGCCTGCATGATCAATGAAGAAACTGGGTCAGAACATGCATCGGGTCAGTCATTTGCCGAATAGGCTGACCAGATATAGCCAGTAAAGTCAATAGAAAACTAGCTTTTAAGAAGCCTTAGATCACAGTCGAGCCGAACAAGAAGATGCCATTAGAAAATTAACACGAGCAAATTAAATTTAGCCTCACACTTAACCAAAATCCATCGGCGAAGATAGGTATAAGCAATATACCAAGAATATGCTTGAACGGATGTCAGAAAGATACCTGGTGTGCAGCAAAAGTATATCAAAAGACGATTTGTAGAAATATGCTTAGCATGTAGCAGAAGTATGTCAGAAAAAAAATTTTACAGAAAGATATTTGGCTTATGACAGAAGCACAGCAGAGACATGATACTAAAAAATTCCTCTGAATGTCAGACTATAGAAGAAGAAAAAGACACAAAGCAATGAAGGATGCCAAAAAATAACAGCAAAAGTAATACAGAAAGAATGAGGTTTCCTTTCCTTCATCTTTGACACATCTTTACTCTTTTCTTACCAGTCTCTCCTACAAATACCCTTTTTGACTTAAACATCAGAGAGCCTTCGCCAGAACCCACCCCGGTGAGACTATCACGATAAGTATTGCTTATGATTTGTAGGTTCTTCCGTAGCCACTGAAGAAGAGAGAACCCAAGCTCTTATAAACCAGCCCAACCAGGATAAGGCCCAAGTGTTAATTCTTACTAACAAAACAAATTCAAAGCTCGTTGGCCCGAAGAACCATTTTTTCGATCAATAATTTTTTGCGGTGTCTGTGGAAAGCAGAACAAAATGCTTTGTCCAAGAAGATGACAAATAGCTATAGTGGAACAATCTTCTACCAGCAAAAATCTTGCCACCATTGGGCAAGGCCTGAACCCAAACAGGAACAGGCCTCTTCATCAAATAAGAAGCCCGTGATCATTCGAGATCTAGGTAGAATTGAGAACCCTAAAGAAAGAAAATGAAGAATTTAGACAGCTCAGGGCCAAGTTGATTAGAAGTAGGAGGAAGGAAGTGGAGAACGGTGATAGGAGGAAATCTCAGGTGGAGATTCGATAGTAGACATGCTGAGAAAATAGGTCAAAGACCTTGCATGGAGCAACCAGGCTAAATTAACCCTCCCCCCCCCCCCCCCCTTCCCCTCCTAAGAGAGAGGTGATGTAGGTGAGAGATTTTATGCATGCAGTAAAGAGAGAGCTATCTATCGAACAACGACAGCATCAACAGGGCGAGTCAGGTATGGAGAGCAAGGTTCGTAATTTAGAGGGAAAGTTAGAGAACCTATTGGTAGAAAAGGAGAAGAAAGATCAACCTCCTATGAAGATGGCAGAAAGGGAGAGAAGATCATCGTTAACAGATGAGTTGAGAGACGCAGTGCTCCCAAGTGGGTTTCGACTCCCAAACCTGCCCACTTATAGGGGAGTCACCAACCCCAACAACTATATTGATTAGTTTACCGACCTACTATCAATTGTAGGACTGAGGCAAAACTAGATATGCAGACTTTTCTATATGAACTTAGAGGGGCCTACTATACTCTAGTATAAAGGCTTAAAGCAGCGTACTATCACCTTCTACCAAGAGTTAGCTGAAAATTTGCACAACTCTTTTGAGTTTCGTGTGAGACAGCTAAAGACTTGGAGCAACTAAAGTGGGTTAGACAGGGTAAAGGTGAGAGCCTCAGAAATTTCATCTAGAGATTTCATAAAGAGGTAATAGCCTTTGAAGCTCTCGATCAGCCCATCGCCCTAGACCCCCTCAAGTCAAGGCTGAAGCTGAATAGATTCTGGTACTACCTGGCAGAGAGTAGTATTACGAATTATGCAATGACGTATAACAAAGTGCCAAAGTATATATCAATAAAAAAATGTGAGGAGGCTAAGAGATCCCTTACTGAACTATCCAAAGGACATGCCAGGCCCAGAGAAGATATTAGATATAGGGGAAGGGAAAGACCCTCACCCCCTCCTCATAAATACCAGAGGCTGAACGATGAATACCATCATTCGCAAAGGGGAAATTTCATAAACTAGCACAATGAGCTAAATAGCTAGAGGAATAATGTGCTAAACAATAGGCCCGACAATTAAAGAGATGAGTCAAATAGGTTTCACCCAAGCAACCCTCATGGGTAGCCTCAAAGCCCGAGGAACGATGAAGAATACCCAATCAGAGAGAAAATGGTGGCTCATGTTGAAACATTTCTTTCCCTAGTTGTACCACTTGAAGATATCTACAAAGCGATTCAGAATTAAGGTCTTCTACACAGAAATTTCAAAGGGAAGGAAGTAAAGCGGCGAGCAGATCTAAAGAAGTAGTGCAATATGCATAGGGGACCAGGACATACTATAGGGGAATGTTTCGAGTTGAGGAAGCAAATAGATGCTCTGATAAGGAATGGGTACCTGAGATAATTCTGAGTTGACAGATAGCTCACATTCGCTGACCAGCCCTACGAATCGAATCCCAATCCCGTCGTGATTATTTCTGGTAGACCCACATTGGCAGGAGAATCAAATACGTAGTGAAAAAACTACTCTAAGTACTCAATAATAGCCAAGTTATATGCAACGCTCCTCTGGCCAAGAAACTCAAGTTGTAGCAAGAGGTGTCGATCATGTTCACATAGAAGGATGTAAAATGAGTCAGTTACCCCTATGACGACGCACTTGTGATAGAAGTACTGGTGGCAAGAGAAAAGATAAGTAGTGTATTTGTCTATTTGGGCAGCTCGGTCGATATAATCTTTAAAGAAACCCTAGATGAGTTGAATATCAAGAACCTGCATATAGAAGGATCTCAGACACCGTTGCAAGGGTTTGGAGACAGTTGTGTGATGTAGGTTGGAGTAGTAGCTCTACCCCTTACTATAGGATAGAAGCCCTACAAGAAAATCATGATAACCAAATTCGTGGTTGTCGATCAGCCCTTTCCGTACAAGATCTTCCTCGGGCGATCATTCATAGTAAGTACTATGAGAGGATCAAAAGGTAGCCAGGAGTTGTTATGCGATAACAGCAAGCAAGACATCTTGTATTTCTACTGTCGACCCAAGAGAAGAAGTCGACGGATCCCAGAACCAGAGGATGAACTACAAGATGTGTAGATCAGAACTGGAGAACCTGAAAAAGTGGTTAGAATATGATCTCAGTTAGATCTAGGGGCCAATGAAGGGTTGACCCAGTTGGTTTATGAATTCTCATATGTCTTCACTTGGACGTATAAAGAAATTCTTAGAATCGACCCTAAGTTGGCTTCTTATAGATTGGTCATCAAACCGCGTTCTGACTGGTTAAGCAAAAAAGAAGAGTTTTTAACCAAGAACAAAATTAGGCTGTAGCGGCAGAGATGGAGAAACTGTCTTCAAAGAGTTTTATCAAGTTTATTACCCTGACTGACTGGCCAATATGGTAACAGTAAATAAGGCCAATGGAAACTAGAGGATGTGTGTGGACTTCACCAATCTGAATAAGGCATGTCTAAAGGATAGCTTTTTCCTACCCAAGATCGACCAGCTTGTGGATGCTATGGTAGGGCATGAGCTGCTCAGCTTCATGGACGCCTTCTTTTGCTATAATCAGATCCCGATGTTTCCCCTAACTAGGAGAAAATATTATTTATCACCCACCATCGGATATACTACTACCAAGTAATGCCTTTCGGATTAAAGAACGTTGGAGCTACCTATCAACAACTAGTGAACAAGCTCTTCAAAAACTTGAACGATAGAAATATAGAAGTCTACGTGGATGATATGATAGCCAAGTCCATAAAGGTGGGGGACCACATGGCTGATCTAAGGAAAATATTTTATGATATTGAAGGGGGACGCAATAAAGCTGAACCCTGAAAAATGTACTTTCAAGGTAAAGCCTGGGAAATGTTTGGGCTTTATGGTGAGCCAGATAGGGATAAAAGCTAACCCAGATAAAGTCTAAGCCATTTTAGAAATGAGGTCCCCAAGCACGATGAAAGAAATCCAGTGACTCACAAGAAAGATCGCGGCCTTGAACAGGTTCATTTCTAAGGCCATGGACAAAAGCTTTACTTTCCTTCATACAATAAAGAGAAAGGACAAGAATAGGTGGACGAAATAATATGAACAAGCTTTCTAACAATTGAAGACTTACCTTTCCGAGTCAATACACTTACTCATCGCTATACAAGGAGAGGCACTGATGCTGTACCTAGAAGTCTCATAATAAACTGTGAGTTCAATGGTGGTTAAAGAAGAAGAAGAGGTGTAGTAGCCAGTATATCACCAGCCCAAAGGCTTAGTATCCTCGCCTCTGAGAAGTTAGCTCTGGCTTTGATCATGTCAGGAAGAAAGTTACGGCCCTAGTTTTAGGCACACACTATACTTATACTAACTAACCTACTGTTAAGGCAGATCCTGGATAAGCCAGACCTATCTGGTCAGTTGGTGAAATGGGTCATGGAGCTGAGTGAGTTCAACATTCAGTATAAGCCCTGAACAATAATCAAGGGGCAGGCCTTAGTCGATTTTATAGCCGAATGCATCCATAAGTCAATGGAGGTCGAAGGGGTGAGCGCTTAAGTCCTTAATCAAGTTTTGAAGAGGTGGTTGCTCTATATTGACGAGACGTCCAACCTGAAAGGAAGCAAAGTGAGATTTGTTCTCATAATTCCCAAAGGAGATGAAGTTTGCTACGAGATCCACTTCGGGTTCGAGATCTCAAATAATGAAGCAGAGTATGAAGCTCTCCTAGGTGGATTGAGAGTAGCTTAGGCACTGGCTACAAGGGAGGTGCTAGTAAAAGTGACTCTCAATTGGTAGTGAACCAGGTCAATAGCAGCTTTAAGGACAAGGAAGAGAAAATGGCTATATATTTGGCGAAAGTAAGATGCCTGACCATCATATTCAAAGAAGTATAAATGGAGTTGATCCCGAGGAATGAAAACCACTGGGGCAGACATCATCGCCCGAATGGCATCAGTCAAAAATTCTAGGTTGCCATAGATAGTCCCCGTAGAACTCATATTGAAGCCCAGCATTCGATAGAAAAAGCAGATATTACAGATCGAGCCAAGACCGAGTTAGATGGACCCTAACAAGGACTATATTTTAAACGGAATAATTCTAATCTATAAAAGGAAAACTGAAAAATTAAATACCGAGCCGCTAGATACTCGATGATTGGTAAGGTGTTATACCGAAGAGGTTTTTCACACCTTTACATGAGATGCTTGGGTCCCTAGGAGGCTGAGCGAATCTTGAAGGAAATCTATGAAGAAGTATGCGGTAATCACTCAGAGATGGAAGCACTAGCTCACAAAGTATTTCGAATTGGGTATTACTGGTCAACCGATCTTCAGGATGCTAAAAGCCTGGTTCAACATTGCGATGAGTGTCAAAGATTTGCTGACAAAATCCATACACCTGCAGAAGAACTGACCATAATGAGTGAGCCTTGGCCATTTGCCCAATGGGAGCTTAACTTGATTAGACATTTGCCCCGAGGCAAGGGGTCTTGTAAGTATGTGGTCATAGCGGCTGATTGCTTCACCAAATGGATTGAGGCCAAGTCACTATTGAAGAGAATAGAGAAGAGCGTTCGGAATTTTGTTTGGTGGAATATGATATACCGGTATAGAATCCCTCACACTATCATCACTGACCACAGGAAGTAGTTTGACAACAACAGCTTCAAGAATTTCTGTGAACAGCTCAGAGTAATTTATCATTCGCCTCTCTCGCACATCCCAATACCAATAGACATATTGAATCTTTCGACAAGTTGGTCAAGAAGTTGATAGAGAAAAAGGGTACATGGGTAAAAGAACTACCAAAAGTATCATGGGCGCTTCGAACGACCAACAAGACGGCCACAGATGAAACATCGTTCTCATTGGCCTTCGAGAGTGAGGAAGTAATTCCCGTGGAAATGGAAACCCCAACACACCGAGTGCATCTCTTCTCTATAGCCATCAACAATGAGATAATGCGAGGACGGTTGGATTCAGTTGAGTAGCTCAGAGACAGGGCCTAAATTTGAGCTGTGGCCTACGAGCAGAGGACAACCAAATATAACAACAAGAGGGTCAAGGCTAGAGAGTTCGAAGAGAGAGACTTGGTGTTGAGAAAAGTAGTACTCAACATAAGAAATCCCGTAAACAAAGTCCTCGACCTGACCTAGAAAGGGCTGTATAAAGTTCTTAGACGCATCAGAGGAGCCTATAAGCTTGAAGGGGCAGACGAATGGGTCATGAGCAAATCATAGAATGCCTAACTACTGAAGAAATATTATTCTTAAATTGTTTTACTTTTTATGCAAATGTTATTCTCTATGTATGAACATCGTTCTTAATAAAATTATTTGTATTCTTGTATGTATCACATTGAAAAATGAACTGCTCAGAATATGGGATAGGATGCGTACGAATGCTACCCTCAAGCCATCTAATAAAGGCCCCAAGAAGATTATCTTGGAAGAGCTACCCGGGTCAACCTAAGCAGATCGACTTCCTCTAAAAGCCTCGCGAAGATTATTACAGAAGAAATTTCTTGAGTCGACTTAAGCGAATCAATGCCCTCTAAAGGTATGCCCCAAACTGTTTAAATCGTCATATCACATCATCTCATCATCATCATCACGTTGTCATCTTTGTCATTACATCGTCATGTCATCATCATTTCACCGTGACCGGTTTGATGCTCACGGAGCATTTCACCATCATCGACTCGACACGCACAAGGCATTTCGCCATCATTGGTTCGACGCTCATGGAGCATTTCACTGTGACTGGTTCGACTCTCACGGACTCGATTCCATAGGGCATTTCACCATCATTGATGTGACACTCACGAAGCATTTCGTCTGATCAGCTCGATGCTAACAAAGTATTTCACTATCACTGGCCCAATGCCTACAAGGCTTTTTACCACATGGTTTGACACCTACGAGGCATATTACCATTATTGGCTTGGTGAGGATAATCAAGACGGCTCGGTAGGGCGAGGACTGTGACATCTCCACAGCATCGTCGTGGCCTTTCCACAGCATCTAATGAAAAGGGTTTGACGATAACCTTTCCACAGTATCACTGTAGCATTTTCACAGCACACATAGTACGCTGTTCAGCATTATTACGCTGAGCCGGCCTCTCAAAATAGCAATAAGCCACTCGGTCAGTATTATTACCCTGAGCTGGCCATCATTTTGTCAACAGTTTCCTAAGTGGCCGCAAGTTTCCCTTTTAGCATCATCACGCTAGGCCAGCTGTTATGGCTTGCCGCCCTATTGACTAACGACTGCTCACTCGTACCTCTACCCAGCGAAGCATTATTTTTTATATAACTCTCAAGTCTTCACAAATAATTTGTGTCACAACGACCGGCCAACTATTATCTTGATTTTCATTAGTCGTATCTCTATGACGAGCCGACTGTCGTCTGACAACTCCCCAAAGACGGATATATATTTTGTCCTTATGCCAATCCAGTTATTATCTGGCACACCGAGCAAGTTCTTATTTCAATTTATTATGGGGGAATCAAGCTCACTTGATTATTATTGGCATACCAATGACCAGACTTGATGCCTTATGGCCGCGGTGGAACTCTTTTATTTTACAACAAAAGCTCACCAAGTTATGAACCACTGCTCTTACTTAATCATTACAAGTCGTTTAGCAGTATAATTAGCTTGTAATAAATCTTATTATCATGGACAACTCGGCTATACTAAAATTTCTTCATTAGTAATTTCATTAGTAGATTGGTTATACTAACATTTCAAATTCGATATCATGAGTTGCCAATTTTTCTATATTTCTTTTTGCTTATATGAGAACACAGATTCACTATAAATAATTATGAGAAAAGTAGTTCTGCACAAAAAAAGGAAGAACAAAATGTACTTGCATTCATTAACAAAGAATATTACAAGAGGTTCTATTACAGGAAGTTCCAAACATTATAAATATTCTAATCTTTAAAAAAGGAATAAAGATGAGAAGGTAAAAGTGAAAGAGGAAAATGTGGAAGAGAAGGCAATGGCCTATGCTGCTGGAACCACATCAAACACCTCTAGATCCACAACATGTACCACTTGGGGATTGGCTCAACCGGAGGGTTGGTTGGGGCAGAAGGATCGGCTAGAGCTTCAGGTGGCTCAAGAGGCTGAGCGACAACCGTGATAGTGGCTTGGCCTTGGTTGGTAAGAGAAGCAGCCTCGCTGGTGCCTGTAACTGCAACATCATCACTAGCGACAGTTATATTGGCAGAAGCAGCATCATTAGTTTACTCTCTACATTGGCATGGCCGATCATCATCTCCTCTAGCTTGGCCCTCGCCTTATCCACCATTCTCTTCTCCTGCTTGGCAATTCTCTTTGTCCGTTGTGTCTCCGCTCTAAACTGAGCAAGATCATCATCATCCCTCTGGGCTCGGGCTGCCATATCAAGTATATTAGCCTAGAACTAAGAAAGATGGATGACAGACTGCACAAAACATAAAAAGAGTCAAAATAGGTGAATGTATAAACAAGATGAACAAAACAGTTAAAGGCAAAAAGTACTTACATTAAGAGCAGACCCTATTGCAATATTAAACCTTTCGACACGGTCCAGAGAAGATACGTGACCCACCCAAGCTGAGGTCACTTACCTCTCCATCTCCTGCATCACGAGTAGCATGAAGCCCATATTCTTCCTTACTTTCAGGACCAACATAAAAGCGGACACATGAAGAGGAAGACCTTCGGTGGATGACAGCCCCTCCCGCCTTCTGGATCTGGGCGCCTCCTCGGTTTAGACGATTAACATTCTTTGTGTTAAAGGCCGAGCCAACTAGCCCCACCCCCTACCTTGGGTTTGAGAAGCAGGGGGATCCTGCTTTCGCGGTAGAGCCTGGGTAGAAGCCTGCCCTCTCCCCGAAGAGCCTCTCTAAACCTGTCCGCCCTTTCGGACAGGTTGGCTTGTAGTCATTTCTTCAGGGACCTGCCTGCCGGCAACCTGATTAAATGACACCTTCTTGCTAGCTGGTACCCTTGCTTGGCTTCCTCCCGAGCTGGAGTCAAACAGCATTTCTATGATGTTGTCAGGTAAATACCCCCAAACTTAAATACTTGCTCGTCCTTGAGTAAGAAGGCACACGTACAACACTAAAAAAAATGACAACAATCTATAATAAAAAATATAAAACATTGGCTCAGCAAATGATTAGCAATTTATCTCAAAACTTTCTCATACTACCATCCTTTAGGAAATTCTCAACATCATAACTGTTCAACGTGTTAATCTAACACTTTTTCATACCCACAAGTGACCTACTTGATGTGTGTGTATAAATTGCTAAAATCATTAGTTACATGCACTCGGATTAGTTTATGCACATAAGACAATGAAATGGTCTCTATAAGATTTTTGCTTTTATTTAACACTCCATATGCTTATTTTTCGCATCACTCTCCACTAATGTAGTCACACACATAATCAACGATCAATAGGACTTTAGTTAGCTTGTAATGCATGGTTAGGGTGAGGGTAAGATAAAATGGATCAATTTCAGCTCAACTTATACCATAAACACACATTCCTCCTGAGGTTACACAAACCCAACCATTATTTTCTATCCGATTTCCCCCAAACTTATTTCTTTGATTTCTTAGCTATTTTGTTACTCTTCATTTCTTTTCATTTAAGCTAGGGGTATAGCAAACTCAATTTTCCTTTTTTTTTTCTTTTCTTTTTGAATTTTTTTTTAACATATAAGTCAATATACCCCCAAACTTAAGCTTTTTGTATTTGAACAACCAACATTTATAACCAAACCCATAACTCTTTTTTAATTCACCCATTCATTTATAAAAGTTCACACAACTCTTTAAAAGAAGTGTTATACTTATGGCATGATGGGTACTATAAAGGATAATCAAAGTAAAGGTTAGGGTGGTGATATGGTTAGCAAGGAAAAATGAGTAATTAGGCTCAACGGGGGTGACTACGGTTAAAATTATACTTAGGTTAGCTTAAAATGCTCAATCGGTCCAAAGATGGCCTAAAATCATATCCTTAATTATCTATGCCGTAAGATTTCACCTTGAGTGATACTCAAACAAGTTATAGCTTGTTTTTGAGACCATAATTATTCTTGTTATGCATAAAAGTCTTTTAAGTAAGCATAAAACTAAATAATTCTAACTATGTGCTCAAAATATCAAGTGGTCATAAAATGAAGCTGAACTTGCCCTAAATTACCAAGTAAACACTCACAACATTCATTGTTTCCAAAATTACATAGCATTTGAAATCATGTTCTTATTTCATATCATTGACTACTAATTAATCAACTAACCTACAACTAAACACTAAAATGAAAGAAAAAAAAATTTGCAAAACAAATTAAAAACAACAATCGTAATAAAGTAAGCATGATCAACATAAAAAATGAATATTTTCCTCCCCCAAACTTAAAGTTGACATTGTCCATAATGGTTGAACTAGAAGTGAGTAAAAGAAACTCCCTTTGTAGACAATAGCTTGATGCTTGATTCAAGGTGGAAGTTGTTGCTAGAGTTAGTGCCCAAAACCCTTAATTTTCTTGACTTTTATTTTAATCTCCATTAGGTTGCACCATGTTGGCTCTTGTTTTCGATTCTTTTTCATGCATTTATGATTTTCTAATTGTTTTAGCATACTGCAAGAAAGAAAAATAAACATTAAACAAAAAGATTAAAATTAAAAATTGAAATGCACTTGGGTTGCCTCCCAAGAAGCGCTTGATTTATTGTCACTAGCTAAACTTCTTCCGAGGTTGTGGAGAAAAAAATGCATTTTGGAAGTATTATACCCAAGAACACTCCTTTTTTATCGTTCTTCAATGTTCACTCAGTGGTCTTGTCAATTCCTTTCTTTGATTCCTCATTTTGAACTTACTTGGCAAGAACTAAAATTTGGTTGGATGTGTGAACCTTATTGATCTTTAACATAATGACCTCTTTGTATGCACCTTCAAAACAACTTAAACATAACAAAATTTAAAAGAAACAAAATGCCTAAATTAAAATCAAGTTACTTTACCATAATATTAGCACAAATTCAAAATCTACAATCCCCAGTAATGGCGCCAAAAACTTGTTGTGTGATTTCTATAACAAAAACTAACGTAAGTATACGTTATCGCAACAAGTAATATATGATGAATAGAGTATCGTTCCCACAAGGATTGAATTAAAAGCAACTTAAAACTAATTAACTAGGTAAATTAAGGAAAAGAGATATCTATGGCAATAGGGTTCTAGGAACTTGATTTCTCTCTATTATTCCTATGGTCTTTGTCATTAGTAATCAACAACTAATTTATGCATTCATTAATCCAGGGTGTATGATTAATCTCATTCCTTCTTACAAGTGCGAATAAGATACTATGCAAATACAACTAAGTTGATATTCCTATCTAACCCATTATTCATACACGCATTAAGCTACCTTTAAACGACTACCCTAAGGTCATTAGTCTCCCAACTCAATAAAGTCAAAGCTATGCTTTTTACAACCAACATATGGATTAAACTTTTTTAAGTACATAATCCAAATGTTTAAATCATCCAATACATTTTCCAATGCAATTAGAAGCATTAAGCGCATAAAAAGCATAAATGAATAACATAAGAAAGCCATTAATCATATAGCAACTTCAACACATATTGTTCAATAAAGTTCCATTAAGGCCTAGAACATACAATCTACAACAAAATGATAATCTTACAATATGGTGAATTCTATACAAATGGGATCCTAAAGTATTGATTTCATTCTATTCTTCCTATGTTCTTCCTATTTAGCAAATTCGTTCAATTCATTAATCAAGGGCTTAAGATTAATCTCATTTCCCCTTTCGAGTGCCAAATGAGATACTATGCATACATATTCAAGTTGATATATCTATCTAACTGGTTTACATAGACATACATTACGCAACCCTTAAATTGATTACCTAAGGATTAATTTTATTACCTCTCCCAAGCGTCAAATGAATTTCTAGATATAATGGCACACCCAAAGTGTTTGCGCCCGTCACGTATTTTATCAAACACTTTAAAAATAAAAGCACCACTTGTAACCCTAGGCATAATGGCACATCCCAAAGAGTTTGCGTCTGTCACACATTTTATCAAACACTTGAAGTGCACCTCATACAAATCCTAAGAAAAACCATGATGATTACCTAAATGTTATTGGCCTTCTAACTAAATAACAACCAAAGGCTATGTTTCTCCCAAATACTATAAATGGGTCAATCTCTTCCAAGCATCAATCCATAAATTTACAACAACCAATTCATTTTTCAATCAATTAGAAGCATTAAGTATAAAGAAATATAAATGAATTACACGAATTTATACTAAATCATCCAAACATAATATAAATAAAACTACATCAAGCTTTAGAATCAAGTTTAATCACATAAAAATCCAACCATAACTAAAATTATCCAACCATCCATAGATACAACTCATTTAAACAATGTTCATAATTGAAAATTAAAACAAAAGAGAAATACAAATAAAAGAAAAGAGAAAACTAATTTTAGGATGTCTTTAAGGTTTCAATCCTCCAAATGTCTTCAATGATTCACAAGAAACCTTGGAGACATCATTTCTTCTCTTCAAATTTGAGCTTAAGCCTTAAAAAGTGTCGCGGCATTATGACTCAATGCCGCAGCGTGGAGCTTCTAGAACTGGCATCCCGACCAACGCCCTGGCGTTGAATGCCCCGGTATTGCACTATAGCACTGTTTACATTTTGAGCATTCTAGTCCCTTCACGGATTCTCATCTCAAATAGCTTCATTTGCATCTGATTTCTGATATTTTTGCTCCGATAGTACTTAAACCTATAAAACAATATTAATATGCATCAATAGAAAACTTATTGGGATAAATTGAGAAAACATCAAGTTTAGGAGGATAAAATACTTTATACAATTTGCCCTATCAGGACCTGCCTGCCAGCAACCTGACTGAATGACACTCTCTCGCTAGCTGGTACCCTTGCTTGGCTTCGTCCTGAGCTAGAGTCAAACAACATTTCCATGACATTGTTAGGGTTCAAAGGACTTCGACCATTTGAAGCAAATGACCCTTCAGTCCAGCTCCGTTTCTTTCTCTCACTGTCGCCTTGTTCAGACATCCCTGCATAATGTATACAATGTGAGCCTAAGAAATGTTGAAGGAAGATTGGTCTAAGGTAAATAAAAATAGGAACTTACTTCAAATATGGGGCATGGACGATAGGGAAGTGATAAGGCTCGATCTAACTAGGCTAGCAGACGACAATAGTTCCTAAACAAGGCAGATATGCTGAAGAGCGGTGGTTATCTGATTGAGTGTTTGCTCAGACACATCAATGTCAGTAGCCCAAGTCACTGCAAGAAAGTTAGAAATATCAGCCCAACAGCATATTATAATAAAAAGAATTCTCAAGTATAAAAAGACAAGGACCTGCATCCACAGAAAAACCAGCAGAGATGACTGACTCTCCCCTATTTCTCTTTGGGTTCCTCTAACCCAACTCTCCTCTAGAAAAAAACCACTCCCCCTTCTAGTCTTTCACAGAAGTAGATCGACCAGAGGCTAGGTTTTGGAGACCGTGGAATGAGAGGTAGTAGAAACCTCATTGGCTTCTAGCATTGCTCCTGAAATGGTATAGATAGCATAATTCCTAAAAATGCTGTAGGACTGCTCTGCCCTTGCCTACAGAACGTACAAACTAGCTAAGATACTCTAGGAATTAGGTCATAGCTGGGACGAAGCTATTTCAGTATCTTGGCAAAGTAGCACTACATAGAAAGCCTGAGGCCCAGCCTCAAGAACTCTACATAAATGACCACCTCACCATTGATAGGGCTGCTCGGATATTCTTTCTCAGTGGGCAGCCTAAGGGTGACCGACTAAGGGATGTTATAGAAGTGCCTAATGAGGTTCGGGTTAGCCTCGTTCAAACAGGATGTACGGTACCTAGTGTTCAGCTCGAACCCTACCACTTCTACATCACCAACCCTCTCAAAGTCTTCTAGGTCATTACCCTCTCCCTCCTTAATCACTGAGACCAGTTCGGCCTCAGTAATGACTACTCCTAAAGAAAAATGAACGTCACCCGTTGAGATGGATGCCTATCCATTGCTTTTGGCCCCATTGCCCCTCCTGACCAGTGGAACCTCTAGGGTTATTTTCTCTTCCTCCTCAGCCATATTTACGACTAGAAGACTTAAATTGTCTCTTAATGTCATTAAAATTCAAAAATTAATTCCTAAAGGCTACAGATACTATAAGGCAAAGACAAAAACCACCAACCACACCCAGAAAAATGGCAAATAAAGAGAAACAAGCAATAAACGTTAAAACGAAATACATAATCAACCAAAGCAAGAAGGCAGTAACGAAAACCCAAAAATGGCCTAAAAAACTACAAAACCTGCCAAAATGACAGAAGCCAAATTAAGTAACAGAAATCCATGGACCCAAACATAGCAAAGAAAATAAAGAATACATAAAAAGAAAAGCAGAATGAAGAACTTACCGGGAAAAAGCACAAAAATCAAAAACCACAATAGTAATAAAGCGACCACAAATAGAGAAGAAGTCTTCGCGCTAAAGAAGCAGTATAACAGTAACGAAGAAAAAATCAAAATAAAGAGGCAAGTAAAGAAGAATGTGAACTATTTATAGATGCCAGTGAAGCAATTAAGATCATCCAGATCAAATAAATGGAAAGAATAAACAGAGAACTGAAGGAACATTTATTTGAAAAAAGAATGACGCCTCAGGTTTCCATGCGCATTAAATACGTGTCTCTTTAAAGAACAGTGACCCAGACCATCAGATCTAGCAGATTGATGGCCCAAATTGTCTTAATTAACCAAACGCCACCCGAAAAGTAAAAACGATGCAACTTTTGGGTCTCGACTACTCTTAGCCACACGATCAAAAGTAGATCAGCGACTAGCAGTGAATTCTTTATTCGAGAAGCTTCTTACACGGGCCAAGGATAACACGTGGAAAGAATAGTCATTATTATTTGAAAATAATTGTAGGATAAGCCGCCATTATGTGGCAGTAACCTTCCAAGCAGCCACGACATCATCACACTAAGTCAAGCAGCTCTAACATCCTAAAACTCTTAGAACAATCAATTACTTATGACAGTATGGCACTGCCTAGAAACTGGTTCAGACAGAGAAGAAACCAACATAAAGAGAAAATAAAGCAAGCAAACAGAGATTAGCAGGATGATCCGAACCAGCCAAGACCGGATTAGAGTTTTCAATTTTGAATAAATCAAAACTAAAAACTGGCGGACCCTTGTTCTCCCCAGAAAATCACCTTTGGGCCTAAAAGCCCCAATGCCCAAGAAAAGTTAGCCCCCAAGGGCTTAGTCAGATATTTTTCTATGAGACTGCCCACTCCGAAGACAGGCCTATGGTGATAGCCACCAGGGCTAGACCCTACAGGACTAGACAGCGCAGGACCTACTCAAATCCAAAAGATTTGATCAACAATCTGAAGCATCTGCCCAATAAGACAAGCCAGGAAACGGCCAGAACTGCCCTTTACACATTAACCAGGTTGGCTCATCTCAGCGTCTGCATGTTCAACAAAGAAACCAGGTCAGAACAGGCATCAGGTAGGTCATTTGTCGAATAGGCTGACCAGATACAGCTAATAAAGTCAATAGAATGCTAGCTCTTAAGAAGACCTCAGATCACGACTGAGTCGAACAGGAAAATGCCACCAAAAAACTGACCCAAGCAGATCAAACTTAGCCCCACACTTAACCAAATCCACTGGCGAAGATAGACATAAGAAATATGCCAAGAATATACTTGAACGGATGTCAGAAAGATACTTGGCATGTAGTAAAAGTATGTCAGAAGAAGATTTACAGAAAGATGCCTGGCGTGTAGCAGAAGTATGTCAGAAAAATATTTACAGAAGAATATTTGGTGTATGACAGAAGTACAACAGAGGTAGGATACCCAAAAAGTCCTTTGAACATTAGGACTATAAGAAGAAGAAAAGACACAAAACAACGGAGGATGCCCAAAAATAATAGTATAACTAATACAGAAAGAATGAGGTTTCCTATCCTTCATCTTTGACATATCTTTACTTCTTTTCTTACTAGTCTCTCCTACAAAGACCATTTCTAACTTAAGCATCGGAGAGTCTTCACCGAAACCCACCCCGGTGAGATCATCATGATATGTCTTGCTTGTGATTTACAAGTTCTGTCATAGCCACTGAAGAAGAGAGAACCCAAGCTCCCGTAAACAAGCCTAACCAGGATGAGGCCCAAGTGCTGATTTCTACTAATAAAATAATTCAAAGCTCGTTAACTCGAAGAACCATTTTTTTTATTAACAAAAATACAAATCTGGAGATAAGTTTTCTGGTCAAGCATATAGAGATTTGATGGTGATTATCTATATCTCAGCTCTCGCAAGATATAAGTGATGGAAGGACTATACAAATATGCTATAATCTCAACTTGTATGGTTCAATATGTCGTATTGTAATATCTGTAATGTGTACAGGGCATTATTCACAGACTTATCGAAAAGTTCCATAAAACAAATGGCAGTGAATCTAGAGAGTTTCACAATATAAAGTATACTTGTTAAGTATTAGAGTAAGGGTCGAAGAGTTCAATCAGAAAAAGTATTAGAAAACTAAATTTATTTCAGGATCTCTCGAAATATACATGAGTTTAAATATTGAGCCTATGATGATTTAATTAACGATTATTGTTAATTAACTAATAAGTAATAAGTGGCTTGTTGCATGGCTTAAAAGTGTGACATTTGAAAATTAAATAGACAAGTGTCCATGGCAAAAGTCAAACTATAAAAGTAAATGTAAAAATTATTTTTCCTAAGTAAGTGTAATTCGTCCATTTGAGGAAAATTGGAAAGAGTTCGAATTTTCTTCTTATAGTCGTATAATTAGCCATTTGAGAGAGACATCAAGAGTTGTTGTATAATTCAGCTATTGAAATTTAAGGCTACCATTCTAACTTTTCAATCTCACCTATGTTAAAAACTAGAATTGCTCGCGAAGATACTTCAAAGGGAGTCTCGGTAAATAGATTCTACACCAAAGTCTTTAAAGCTATATTTTTGTTAATGTAATAGACTTACATTAAATGTATGATTGTTGAAATAAGAAATAAATTATACTTCTCTGTATAATGTATATGTAACATGCATTGTATATTTCAATGATCACACTATCACATGCATGCACATAGCACTAGTGTAACAATTATAAAGGGCTAAGTGAAGATTATAAATAGGGAAGATGCTCTGATTTATTATGATCAATGGCTACTGTAGCCTCACTTTTTAAAGTCTTTCTTCCTGTATATGATTAATGAACACTTGAAAGTGGTGGAGCTTATCTCTAATTCTAGATTTAAGATGTTAAGAAAATCTGAAACTTTTTTTCAAAGATGATTAGCATGTTATTCTTAGCATTCCTTTCTAAATACAAAATATAATCCAATTAGATAGTTTAATATGGCATTATGACCATCATGACCGTTATTTAGTTAAAAGTGTCTATTTGGTTGTGTCTCAACACCAAGGCATCGCCAACTATTCTGAGAATTCTAAAGTAAGTACTTGGTAGTAAAGAATGTGGAAGTTATGTGTCCCCTCGAAAATAAAAATTTTCTAATGGTAAGTCTTTCATGATTGAATTTCGATGAAAGTTAATTTAAAACGGTATTATGTTTTGGTGAATTAGTTTTGGCCAAGATGTGGAAAAAGGGCAAAAATATACAAGTCATGCTTTATAGTTATGTCAATATTTTAAGAAGGTTAGATATATATATATTATTTCATAAATATGGTCTTTTGCTCGCATCAAATGATGACTTGTGAGTTTTTTATTTTAGCCATACATAAGTTAAATTTGAAACTTTTGTGCATTATTCTTTGGCTAATATGGTATGCTTAAAACTAGTAGCTAAATGATGGAGTTATAATTGATGCTGATGGAATTATAAACTATCCCAAGATAAATCTTGATATAAGAGAGACAAATTAGCAGTTAAATGGCATTTACCAGATCTGAGAGGTGCCAAGATAAATTCAAATTTTTCCCTTAATAATTTTGACAATAAAATGAGAATCGATTTTGTTGTTCGTAATCACTTGGGAGAAGTAATTATCTTATGAGCCGAGAATATGAGAAGCTCTAATCTTTTCCTATGGAGAAGCTACAGAAAATTTAAGAGGCTTAATGACAATCAGTTAGCAGAAAATGTCTTCAGTTGAGATTGAATTAGATGCAATTGTGGTTGTTAATGACTTGTTTTTAAAGATAGATGCTTGTAAGCCATACCTTCTGTTTCACACCCTTATGGCATCAACTAAGCCACAATCTTGATACCCTTTTAATTCTATGCACAGCGGAAGACATAACTCATACCATAAGTAAGAACACATAACACAACAATAAAGATAAAGAAAATAAACCAATTAACAAGACATAAGATATACGTGATTTGACCCAAAATTGCCTACGTCCACGGAGAATCCATAATCTAACTTCTTATTATTGATATAGATTACTAAGTATCTTCTTACATAATCAATGATCCCATATGACTCTTTAGTATCTCCTATAAAGACCTTTAAATATCTATCATTGATCACTATAACCCCCAAGACCTTTTAGTATTTCCTCATAAGAGATTTTTACAAGGAATACAAGAATAGCCTGAGCATCTAAACCAAAATGATCTATGGTGTTTCTTTTATTTACTCAAAAACTGAAAGAAACACAATCCCTAAAGGTTACACCCTAATGCACCACGCACTTAGTGTCTACCTAGCTTATCTATTCTCTCTTATGGTTTACATATTGAAACTTTAGATGTTTGTCATTCTCTTATATTTAGAAAGGTTTATATAGTGAGTAAAATACTCTTAGAAACCCTAAACCTAATTGAAATAAGAGTCCTTACTTGTAGGAGTCTTAATCCCACTTAAAGAAGTCAATTAAGCCAAAATAAAAAATACCCCTAAGTTGTCGTGTGAACAGTACTTGCCATGTATAGTATCTATGAACATTGCCCTAGTGACCAGTATCCTCCACGCATTCTTTAAGCTTTCTGTTTTGCTCCTCCCTTGGACACCCAATGCGTACTTGACTTCATAATAATTCTCTTCTTGGTATTCTTCATAATTCTTACTCATACAAGATTGTTGAATCGTCAATTTCTAACAAATCTCCTCTTTGATCAAAATCTCTCTCCACGAAGCTAATCATCATCACCCCTCCTAAACCGATGCTCACTAGCATTATCTCTAAGTCAAGTCCCAGACTTAACTAAGGCTTTTGTAACTACGGTGTCTAAAGATTCTGGAATGCTAATGTCTATAGTAGTCAAATGTTATAATCTCCTATGTCTTGAACACACTATAACTATAATTCCATAATGGCGAAAATACATTCTCGCCATTACTACTCTTCCCACGCATTCTCTTTCGACCCCCGTCACAATGTGATATGATTCAAAAATCTGCTTTATAATCTATTTTAAATCAACAACTCCATGTTGAATCCATTCAAGCACTTTTCTTCAAGCACATAACCTTTATCTATGCTTATCACTCCTCAATTCTTTTGCTTTTCATTTAGTATTCCTTTCTTCTATCTTCTATGAATCTCCCTATTCTAATCTATCAGCCTCGAGTCCACTGGGTCTTCATGATATGAGGAATGAAATCTCATATTTAATCTCTCATTTATCATTTCCACCATGTAGTCTCAATCTTATTCTACCAATCTCATATGACTTACCATAAGTCATATTTCTCCAATTGGTAAATAAAGATTCTTCATGACTCATATAAAAAAAAATTACCCTAGATCCAAAAATAGTTCATCCATCAAACACTTGTTCCTCCAGAAGCCTTTATGTGATCAAAGTCTTTGCCTAGTCATCCAACAGACTTGTAAATCCATATTGTTTCTATCTTTATCTTTCTTTTATGACTATTCCTTCAAGTGCCAAACACCTTTTGGATCTGCCCTTAATCTTGATTGTTCTTCTTTTTCTATCTTTATTTTGTGTCTAATCTAAATGATTCTTCTGACCAGGACCTAGATAATGCCATCTTCTTAGTAGTCTTTTTTTTTCAAGAGTGATCCTTACCTCTTTAAGAAAAACTCCCTAGTAAGGCCATCATCTTTTTCTCTTTTTGATAAACCATTTTCCCTATTATTCTTTTCTTATATTTGTGAGTCTCTATAGCTGACAACCTTTACTTTGAAATCTGACACTGCTGTCTATGCTCTGTAATCTGGACTTCAACTTATGCTCTGATACCAGTTTGTTGCGGATATCAAGCTATACTCTTCAGTTTGACACCATTATGGCATCAACTAAGCCACAGTCTTGATACCCTTTTAACTCTATACGCAACGGAAGACATAACTCACACTATAAGTAAGAACACATAATATACCAATAAAAATAAATCAATCAATCAACAATACACAAGATATATGTGGTTCGGCCCAAAATTACCTACGTCCATAGAAGATCCATGATTTAGCTTCTTATTATTAATATAGATTACTAAGTATCTTCTTACATTATCAATGATCCTATAAGACCTTTTAGTATCTCTTATAGAGACCTCTAAGTATCTACCCTTAATCACTATGACCTCCCAAGATCTCTTAGTATCTCTTCATAAGATATTTCTACAAGGAATACAATAATAGCCCGAGCATCTAAGCCAAAAAGATCTACGGTGTTTCTTTTGTTCACTCAAAAACCAAAATAAAGCATTCCCTAAAGGTTATACCCTAGTGCACCATGCACTTAATGCCTATCTAGCTCATCTATTCTCGCTTATGATTTACATCTTGAAACGTTAGATGATTGTCTTTCTCTTATATTTAAAAGGGTTTATATAGTAAGTAAAACTCCCTTAAAAACTCTAAACCTAGTTGGAATAAGAGTCCTTACTTATAGGAGTCCTAATCCCACTTAAAGAAGTCAATTGAGTCAAAATAAAAAATACTCCTAAGTTGCCGCGTGAACAGTATCCGCGTGTACAGTCTCCACCATGCATGAACAGTGCTCGCCTTGAACAATATTTCTGTGTGAATAGTACCCAATCTTTTAACTTTCTGTTTTACTCCTCCCTTGTATACTCAATGTGTACTTGACTTCATAATAACTCTCTTTTTAGTATTCTTCATAATTCTTACCCATACAAGATTGTTGAATCACCAATTTCTAACAATGCTCTTTCTAAAATTAGATTAATTATTCAAGATATCTTGGTTTGCTTAGAGAATTTATTCTTTCAAAATCATCTATGTTTCATAGAAATACAAATAAAATAGCTTATGAATTAGCCAAATTAGCTTTATATTCTACAATAGCTTGTTCCTAATTAATGTTGTTCCAAGTTTTTTTGAATTATCTTGTAATGAATGAGCTTTCTCCTAATAATTCCAGTTAGTTAATGAAGATTTCTTACCTTTTTTATAAAAAATAAATAAATTAAATTCAGATGAATTCATAAAAATAATGGAATCAGGATCCCTTTCAAATGGGAAATAACTTTTTTTTTATAGGCGAGATTTAGAGAACCAAATGGAAACTTTTCTTTCAAATCTTCCTAGTGTTGATTCGACCATCTTTCTTCTTAGCCATTTGATTGTCCATATTGGTAGTCCAATTGGTATGTAAGACTATTTTAAATCGATCCATGCTAATGGAAAAGATTTCATATGTTTAAGTTTCCTTAAATTCAAAGATAAAAGACAAGTGGCATTGGCTAATTAGCCAACTTGATTTGGTCCAACACTTATTATTGATAGAAAATTAAGTTATATGTTAAATTTTATTTGTTTCATACTTAAAGTTGAATTACATTAGTTGTTATTTTTTCTCACTTCTTAAATTTAATGTTATTGTAGCTAAGTTTTTCAAATAATTATCACATATCACATATAATGTATATTATTTTTATATTCTTCTAAGGATGAGGAATAATGATTCCCTCTTATAAACTTTATACAATGAATAATATTATTATAATTTTATTTGAAAATCAAAATATAAAAATTAATTTATAATTAAATATATAATAATTATGTAATAAGCAGCATCCCATAATGATTTTATTCACTGTTGGATTTTGGGTCCTTTAGTCAAGCTTAGAGTCAATCTTAAAATCTTTGGTTAAGAGTTAAATTTGTATCTCTGAGAAAATAATTTTAACGTAAAGATGGATCGCTACTGTTCTTCCCGAAGATCTTATGGTACCTGAAACTCGTTTGTTACAAAAACAAGATCGATTATTCCTAAGCCAGTAATGATCTTTAAAGAAAATCCTTCGATGTTTAAGTTAGAAAATGATTCAATAGTGAAAAAAAAAGCAAATTCAATGTATAGGCAAACAAAAGTATTTATAATGTCTAAAATAAACCTCTTTTTCCCCCCTCTGGTGCGTGGAAAAATACTCACATTATACAAATAAATGTTGTTTTGCCCTATGATAGACATCTTAATCTTTAAGTATTCTATCTACTCTCAGATTTCTTGGTGTCATATTCCACTAGTCTGTGGACTCTTAAGTATATGCATTTTACTTATCTTTTATCTTTTTGGCCTATATGAAAAAGTCTTCAAGGTTGATAATGCTCGACCTTATAAGGAAGGGCTTCTGGTGATAAGTTGAAAATTGCTCATGCACCATAAGAAGAGCATCTATGTTTATAGATAGGAGACTCGTCAGCTATGAAGGGAAGAGTGTCAAGGGAAATCTAATCGATCTTGGTATAACTTCAATCTCGAACTTGGCTTCAGGCTATGCTCGGTCACTTTTTGGCTTTAATAGCCTACGCAGATTAGCTTTTACATAGCCTTAAGTTGGGCTCGGCCTTTTTTGTGCCTTTATTAACTTGTCAACAAGGTCACACAATTTTTAGTATTAACTAGTCAATAATAAAAATTCTATAAAGTATTCGACTTGATTGTTGTCCTTAAATTTATATTAAATACTTGAGTACAAAAATGTGTTCTTAGTTGGCTACTCATTATAAATATGCTCTTAGTTATATGGTAATCAACCTGTTTGAATGGTTGTCTTTATATCAATATATCGTGGTTTAAAATTGGTGCCAAATGCATTTAATATAGGTGACCCTTTGAGAAATATATGCCTTTTGAGTTACCCCTTGAATAATTGTGACTCTTAAGTTTTTGTAAACGTGGCCTCATCTTGAGACGTTGGTCTTGAGATGAACAATATGACTTTTGAACCAGCATTTTTCAATTGTAATGACTCCTCGCTCGTGAGTAAATCTTGATCATTAGATCTTGGTCAATGACTGAGATTTTTTCGAGCATGTACTATATATTTACACAGCTTCCTTTCTTGGTACTTTTGCTTCCATTCAACTTTTATTTTAAAAAGAGAAAATCGTGATCTATAAAAAGAGAAGCTCTATATTTGAAGGTTGTTCTTGCAACCCTAGTATTTTCGTCTACAAGCAAGTCTTTTTTTCTCTTTACTTTTTAGTCATTTTCTAGGTTTTTCTTCATATTTTGTTTTTAATTTTTCATAGTTTGAGTGCTCGTCCAAATTTGTCTGCATGTTTGGGTCATAGGTTGTTTGCCTTTTATTATTTATAGGTTTGTCGATAGAAAAATGTCTTTGAGTAAGAGTGAAGCTGATGACTCCCAGAATATATATGGTTGAGAATTTGTTGAATTCTATAGTGACTCAGAGGCTAAGAGTAGCTTAACCCTAGGAGTTAGAATAGGGAATGCTCGAGAGAGCCGAAAACTCTAATCTTTGGCTAAGGAATTGACCAAGATGGAGAGGCCAAGGTTTAACTAGTAGTTGCCAAAAAGGATTCAAAAATGGGGTAAGGTGGCCTGTCACGCCCCAAACCCAAAAGATCTGACACATGACATCACTTACATTCATTCAATAATACTTAAACATTCATTTTAATTTCTTTCAGAATTATAGTAATTGAATTATGACTGGGACAATTAGTAAACCGGAGATACGCAGAGTTTTCTCAGAGATTAACACTCTACTACGTCACCAGTAGCAACTTTATTACCGGAAGCCCAGAATATATTCATTGCAAATTCTTACTTAAAATCAATCCATTACTACACTTGGTGAAACTTAAACTAAATCCAACCACACACAATAAAATAATACATAAGTATTTATTCACTAGGGACAAATCAAATATCTTATCCCACGTGTCCCCAAATGAAACACTTAGCAACCTAATAACTTAGGGAACCCAAGGAACAGCAGAAGCCTTGCCAAATCCGCTAAGCACACATGTACCTTATTTACCTGAAATCACCATAAACTATAATGAGTATAAAACTCAGTAAGCATACTAGTTTTTCATATATCAAATACAAATACATATATGTACACAATGCATATGTATGATATGCTGTGATCAATCAAAATCATAATCTTATCAAATCACATATCATGTAAGTGCTTACACATTCTTTCAAAACACATAATAGGAATACCATCACTCAACTACTACTTAGTAGGACTTACATATCACATATCACATAATGAGCCAAATGTCACTTGTAGGTGACATACCGTATGAGAGGAATAGTACAAGTGAGGTCTTGAAATTACACATATATAATGCTCATGCCCGAAGGTAAAAGCCAAACCCTCACCCTGATCATCGGTGAGTCCTCTCACATGCACCAATACGCCACCACACGAATGTGATGACTCACACTTCCTTTAGGTACCAATAGGATCCTCCCTACATACGGAATACATAACATATACCAATCCCGAAGGAAAGGCCACACATAAAGGCTCCACAAATCACATAAAATGCCTACTAAGTTAACAGTGAGTTCAAGTACCCTCAAAACACAAAATATTTCTCATGGACATATTACACTTCAAAAGCTTTCTTTGTTAAACATATCTTATTTTGAAAGCTCACTTTCAAAAAATACATGTATGTCCATGCTCAATGTCAATGCTCACATTCATAAACATATATTTACATTTCATATCAAAATATACTTTGACATAACATAAACATATTCTTAACTACATTTACAAAATCATTCATAACACTTACTATGTTTATTGTGATTCCAGTAAAAAGTCTAGTATACTTACCTCTTAACACTTTTAGCTACAAGGCTTAAATCTCCTTAACCTATCAATGGAGATTAATCCTTTCATAAGCCTCACAATTCACACAAAATACTTTAAATAGCTTACAAAATTATACACAATGCATTTATCACATCAAATTGGTCTAAATACTTGGTTTCTCAAAACCTGTCATTCTGATCACTTACACTTAACAAAATTTTCTAATAGATCAAATGATGTCCAATTACTCCAAAATCAGAATATATCATTCTTGACTCATATATCCTTCTTATATATGAATATTATATTAAAATTCCTACACAATCCATTCCATACATACCATCGAATCCAAACTACTAGCCTCACAAGATCAAGATACTTACTGAACAGTATTCAATATCCCAATTTTATAAAATCATATACTAACTCAAAAATTATAGAACTACCACATAATTACTCTTAACACATATCTCAGTCCATGATAAATATTTCACTTTCAAATCACTGCCAAAAATATTTTAAAACTATTTTATTCCATAGCTTTAAAAATCTGTTAATCAAATACTGTAATGAGCGGATATACTTTAGAAAATCATAACATTTCAACCACATTGATCTAAATTCTCAATTCTGAGTATATCATATTAGACATATAAAATTATCATATTCCACAATTTAGTAATTTTTGAAGATCATTCAGTAGGACAAACATTGTTCGTCACTGTATTATACTGTTCACATAGGAAATTTCCAGAATTTCAGGGTTATTTTGGTAAATTCACAAAAAATTTAATTTCTAGAATTTTGAATCGATTCAAAGTCTCAGATGATACTAAACATGTATAATTTCATATACTCAAAATTCAAAACCAGAATAGAATCGCAACAATTTATAAAATTCTTGGATCAAGAGACTATCAAGCAGAAATTCTACAATCCATCATGATTTATCAAACTATCTTATAGATCATCATCAATTCTCAAAATATCATACGAAATACACATCAAATCCTCAATTATACATATTTCCAGAAATCAAAACTTAAAGAAATTAACATAATTAACACCAATAAATTGAGAAATAGTTGTGATATACCTCTTAAAATCCAAAATTCCAATTTCTTCTTCTTTTTCTTCTCCTTCTTCTCTTTCTCTCCCCTCTTTTTCTCTCTTCTCTCTCTCTAAAAGAGGTAGCTCGACCAAAATGAGAGAATTAGGGTTTTAAAAGTATATTTTTATACTAAGTGGCTAATTTTTGGTATTTATGAATTTACCCCCAAAACTTTCAAAGTATTACAATTTGGTCCCTAAAATAAATCTAAAGTCTTGCAATTAAACCCAATGCTAATAGTATCACCTTAACCTATACAAACACTATTAATAACAATATATAAATCAAGTATCACCAACATACAAATAAAATACGTATATTTATACATATATAAATACTTATTCTTACCAGTCGTGGATACTGGTTACTACATGGCCGACCACTAAGTGTCGACCAGTGTCATTTTTAGGAGGGTGGTTGTCTCAGAACAGACGAGTTGGCTTGAGAAGAAGAAGAAGAACACTCTTTGGACTAATGATGAGGTCTTTTATGAGTTAAATTGCCTATCTTACCATCCATCTGTTATGAAATCAATAAATCTTAAGACACTATAAACCAAATTTTAGATATCAAACAGTGTCACGTTGATGGTTCCCAAAGAAAGGGAATATGCTAATGCTCATTCAATTGGTGAGGTAGCTCTCAACTTAATCCATTTTAAATTATGGCTAAGATAGCCTCTTTAGCCCTACTTCATTCGAATGTTCGCACAGCTGAACATAGTGCCATGTTAATTGAACTCGAAATCATGAAGGATCTTGGTTAAGCTCTATGTTATGTAGATAAAAGCTGATCAGACTGAGCCCACCTTCCCTGAGCTCTAATAGTTTTATCAAAGTAGGACAAATTTTAAGTAAAATAAGGGATTCTATTAACTTATTGCTTATGATGGTAAGGGGAAAATGCCACTATAAAGAACTTTCTCTCAAGCAATCATAGTTGGAAACATCTTTTTGTTTTTGTTGGTAAGGATTAAGGCTTGTATTTTTATTGGTCAGTCATCAGTATCCTAGTGTCCCTAGTTAAAAGCATTTATTCTTTTGTTTTCAATATTTCAACAACTTTTTGGTTATTGAAACCTGCTCTTTCTATGGATGACCAATATAAATTCTTCAACGCGTTAAAATATATAGGCTTGGTTGAGGACCCTCCATCTTAACAAAGTTTAGAAGGCCTAAGTTTAGTCCCAAGGAAAAAAAAGAATGAGAAGAAGAGAGGTAACCTTCTTGTACTTGGTTATTTTTCTTGGTGTTTTATGTAATTGTGGTCAGTTAACACTTTTAAATGCTCCTTTGCTCCTTCTACAACAAAGGTTAAACAAGGCGACAACAAAAGAAAAAGAGCTCGTCAAACCCTTAGGTCTGGAAGATCTAGTATCTACGAGCGATAATGACATTACTATGGGTAAGGAGCAAAATGGTCACTACTCGGAAGTTAGAGGGATTAGGTGAGGAGACTCTTCTACTGCTACTAAGGGGAAAAGACCAGTTGATACTTCGCCTTTTACTATTCCTCTACCCTTTTTGCCTTGGCAACTAAGTACTGGGACAAGCCTTATTTAAGGCATAATGATATTAAAGTCTTCAGGGATTCTTTCTCCCCTAGTTATCCTAAGCTTAGGTGGGCCTCAAAAGAAGTTGGATGCTTCTACCTTTACTCTATTTGACATACCGCTTAGTAAAACGGATCAGTATGGGCATATGGTATCTCTAATGAAGGAATGGGAATGTTCAGTAAAAGCAATGTGCATGGACGTTACGTTTTTTATGACGAGGCCAAGGCCTTTACATATAGCCTAAGGTACTTACTGCTTGAGGTAAGGTTCAAGATTTAGCTAAATTTTTAATTTATTAGTTATAACATTTGACTTTAACTATGTTTTCTTTGTGTAGGTAGCCTTTGTCCTCTTTCAATACCAAAAAGATATCTTAGGTGCTATTAAGAATTGACAGAGGCCGGGAGAAGTTAAAGCTAGTGTCACTTAGCTTTAAGAGTCTCTGTCTAAGGCAAAAAAAAAAAGGTAGAGGAGGGTGACCAATCACTGAGGGAGTATGCTACTAAAGTTGAGGAAATCGAGGTGAAGGTTTTTATTGTGGAGAGTAAGGTCACTACGCTTTAGAGGGAGATTCATCAACTGAAAGCAGAGGCTAATAAGTCTTAAACAATGGTGAGTACCCTCCACGAGGACTATTCTACTCAAATTTTGGGTGTCGTAACATATCACTTGTGTTTTATCAAATTGTATAGAGTAATTCTTTCACTATAAATAAGAAAAATGACTATTTAACTCCTTTAATTTAACTCAAGTGCTTTAAATATCCTTAATTTTAAAACTTTTTGGAAGACCCTCGTCTGTTAGCATAATCCATTTCTTTTGATAAAATTTTTATTTAGTAGCACAAAGTTATGATTTTACCTCTATTTTTTTAATAGAAATTTTTTTTAGAAAAATAGAAATGGTTTCTTCTTTTTCTTTTAATCAAAAACTCATCTACCAAAAAACCATCATATTTTTTATTCTTCTTCTTCTAATCAAAAAGTCATCTAACCACAAACTCATTTCTCTCTTCTTTTTTAGCAACTATGGCCATTTCTCTCTCTATAATAATAATTGTTAAAAATTAGAGAAAATATATAATTTTTTCATAAACATACTTGTGTTGTTTTATCAATTTTGATAATTAGATGATTTATGTTTCAATTTTTTAATGTTAGAATCCAAACAAGAAATTAAAAAGAATTAAAGAATTTTTGAATTTATTTTTGATACTTATGAATTGATTTGATTTGATTTGGTTTAGTAAATGGTATTGGCTTTATAAGTGTGTAGAATAAAATATTTTGTTTTTAAAAAGATAGAAGAATCTGATTTGTTTTTCTTAAAAAAAGAAGAAGTAAAGAATCTTTTTTTTTGTATGTTTTCTTGAAAGAATTAAAAAAGAGAAAGAAGATGGAGATTTTTTTGTGAATAAACAAAGATGAAGATTTCTTTTTTTTTTAATAAAATAAAAAAATAAAAAATGAATAAAATCGTAACTTTGTGTTTCAAATCAAGATTTTGTCAAAAACAAAAATGGACCATATTAACGGATAGAGATCTTTTAAATAATTTTAAAATTAAAAGAATATTTAAAACACTTAAACCAAATTAAAGTAGTCCAATAGTAATTTTTCCCTACAAATATTACCACTTCAATCAACATTCTCTTCACATATTTCTTTCCCTTTTGTTTTTGGAAACATTTCACATAGTTCTTCAAAAAAATAAATAAGAACTACTGAAATGTGTAGGGCGACTTGTTTACAAGCAATTTACTACAAATGTATTGCTTACATGATTGTTATTAAATAATAATAAAATTTAAGACTTTTATTAAAAATTGATATAAAAAGCCACTCCAAAATTTAGACTTTATTGGATGTTATAAAAAAAAATTATTTTTTTTATAGCATTTCATAAATACATTTTTAGACAACACTGTCTTTTTTTCTTAAAAACACTTAAAAATATTATTTACGAAACTAATTTTTAAAAACAATTTTTGAGAAAGAAATTTTCATATCTTCACACAGATGAATTTTTTTTAAATAATGTGAAATTCATCATGTGGGTGACCAAATAATAAAAATAATAATAATAATGGATATTTTTATGGATACCCCTTAGGTAAATCTTAAAATCAAGGGTGTATTGATGTATAAAAAATAACTTTCAATTTCTTTACTATTGTAAGATATCATAGAATATTTTAAAATTATTATAAAATAACTATTATACCATTATTCATACTCTTTTAAATTTAATTTGAGTTATTTTAGTACTCTCTTTTTTTTTACTTGAGTATTAAAATAAAAATAATTTCTTATAAAATATTTATTATTTATTTAAAATAATTTTTCCAAATTTGGTACTCTATTTTTTCTTTTTTATTTGAGTCCTAAAATAAAAATTTTAACAAAATATTTTTTATTTTCATTTTTTAAACATTTGTTGAAAATTTAAATATTTTTAATCTTAATAAAAGTTTTCAATAAAAATAAAATTTTAATAAGTTTTAAAAATTAGAAATAATAAATATATATTTTGTTTTAGTAGTCAAGTAAAATTCTCTTTTATTTCTTTTTTTACTTGACTTCTAAAACTAAAAGATATATATTTTTACAAACTATTTATTATTTTTAATTCTTAAAAATTATTTTTATTGTAAACTTTTATTAAGATTAAAATATTTAAAATTTTAAACAACTGTTAAAAAAATAGAAATAACAAATATTTTGTTAAAATTTTATTTTAGGATTCAAGTAAAAATAAAAAATGATTACCAATTTTAAAAAAATATTTTAATAAATTAAAATAATTAAAATAATAGATATTTTGTAAAAATTACTTTTTATTTTAGTACTCAAATAAAAAAAGTATAAAAATGACCCAAATAAATTAAAAATAGTATAAATAAGGGTATAATTGTTATTTTTTAATAATTTTAAAATATTTTATAGCATCTTACAATAATATGGACATTAGAGGCTATTTCTCATACCTCAAGGGCGCCCGTAATTTTAAGGCATACCTCAGGGGCACCCATAAAAATAACCCTAATAATAATAACCTAATACATTCATAGAAACATATTTTCATTTATTTATTTATTACTATTATTATTATCATCATCAATATCCTTAAAGTATAACCTAATTTTTTTAATACCACAGATTTAAAAAATCGATATTAGTATTTAATTATTATATAAAATATGCATGAATGCTTAATCATTAGCGATTACCGTCAAAATTAATAGATTTAAAGGTAATTAAATCATTTATATTTTAAATATTCAAATTCTTTCAAAAAAAAATAATAAATAAGAAAATAATAATAAAATTTGAAAAAAAAAAAACAATCGATCAAAATGGTTGGATTTGCGACCACAAAGGTTGCACCATCAGCAACCAAACTGGCCATTAGAATGGTGACGAAAATGGCCGCTACAAGCAGCGACCATTTTAGCCACTAGCTTTTTTTAATTTTTTAAAGGTTTATTTATTATTATTTTTTAATTTTTATTTTATTTATTATTATTCTTTTTTATAATGGTTATTATTATTATTTATTATTTTTAATATTTTATTTTTTATTATTTTGTAAATATTTAACTATTATTAAATTTATTTTCTATTATCTTTTATAATATTTAAAAATTAAAATTTTAAAACTCATATAATTATTATGTCATGTTAATTTCGTTTAATATGTAAAAAACAAAATGATCATTTTATATTAATTAATATTAAATTTGTTAATTTTAATAAAATATTATTAATTGTAAAATATTTATACATATTTTATAAAAAATATCAAATATTAATATTAAATTTTTAAATTTATCGATATTAAAAAAAATTAAGTCATATCTTAATATCTTAAGATATAGATAACAAGAACCCTTCTTATTATTATAATTTCTTATAGTTTTATTTTATTTTTTATTGTTTTTTGAAACCCTTGTATTTTTATTCTGACTTCTGCAGAATATGTTTATAGAAACCGGAATCAAACTTCCACTTCATTGAACTTAGGCTACATAAAAATCATTTTCTGGAAACACACTCTGTTTCTCTCCTTTGTTAACAGAAAACAGACTCTTATTTGAAAATTTTGTGCAAATGAAAATTCTCATATTCCTTTTTCTATTCATCTCAATACCCATTTCCCATGCAACAAGTTCTCAAGAATCAACAGAACAACAAAAGCAAAATCATGATGACAATGAAAAAACAAGCAGCAGCAGCAGCAGCAGAAGAGTGATCAAAGTTCAGGGAGGGCCAGAGCACGTGATATGGGTGGTGCAGTTATCTGATCTCCATTTCAGCGTTCATCATCCTGATAGAGCTTCTGATTTCAAGAGAATTGTGGGCCCCGCTCTCTCCATGATCAACCCTTCTCTTGTCCTCATCACCGGTGATCTCACAGGTTCAGTTTTTTTTTTTTTTAAAATCTCCATTTTGGCTCGATGGGTGTTTTTGGATTTTTTGTTGTATTTGACTTTGGGATTGATGGGAATGTGATTATTTAGTTCTGAGATTAAAGATTGGTCGGTGTTCGTTAAATTCGTGTTTGAGTTTATTAAAATTTAAAATAAGCTTATTGGGTGAAAAAGTTTCACTTTTTAAGGAAAAAAAATGGTGTTTTGATTTTAACTTGAAGGGTGTTTCTGAATTTTTTATTTTTGGTGGAATTTTATGAATTCATATATGTAAAAATGGGGTTAAATGACAGTTTTTTTTTTCAGTGTAATTTTTGGATTATATTTGTTGGGCATTTATGAAATTCATGTTTGAGTTTATTGCAATTTCAATGCAGGTTTGTGGATTGATTTTTGTGAAAGTATGAGCGACGAAATGTTAATTTTTTTCTTTTCTTCTTTTTGTTATTCTTGTTGCTATATTTTGTTTTTATGGCTGTTTATGAATTTAAAGATTGAATATTTTTTATTCAATTTGTGAATTAATTTTTGTGAAAATAGGATCCGAGGACATATGTATAGTGTCTTTAAGTTTAGTGTTAAATGCACTTTCGATGTGAAAATATGATGAAAGAAATAGTGGGTTTCTTTTGAATGTTCGTGTTTGGGTTTAGAAATTGTAAAATCTTTTCATTGATAAAGGAAAGATGTTGTGGCAATCATTAATCCAAATATCTCCAGTGTGTTCTGTGTGTAAATAGAAATAGAGAGTGATGCACATTGGTTAAGGGAAAATTATGTAGGAAATATTGCTATTGGTTCAGGTACAATAGTGATGCATCTGATTCTTAAGATTTCACGTTGCTTTGTCATTTTTCTTACCATTTCCCTTTCTTGGAGGTGTATGTATCTAGAAACAAGGTTTAACCTTTGCTTGAATGCATTATTTAGATGTGCAGAACCTATTAATTTTGCAATTGAAGGAGTTATATCACATTACCTAGGACAAAGTTACTGAATATGGTAAATGTTTTTGCAATAACTCAATTCTTTTTATTAGTTTCGCAGAATATTAAATTACAATGCTTGAACAATGCTATAATGCCAGAACTTCTGTTGTCAATTTGGGGCTTGAAACTGGAAATTTATTACATTGAAGAAGTGAATATATGTGAAAAGAAGAGCTTGAACATCCTACAGAGAGCATATTAAATGCTGAAAATAACATTTTATGAAGAGGCATTTTTTCCAAAAATGTTTCTCTCTTGACCAGCTTGGAGGTCAGCGTCTTTGCTTTCTGTGCTCGAGGAGTACTTGACAATATTAAACTGACAGATTATCAGGAGTTCTCACCATATGGTCTGTGTGTTATTCTGATTCACCCGCATTGCTTCTCTATATTTTACTAATAAATTATCACTTAGCAAAAAGAAGGTTAAAACCTAATCTGATACATCCTCCACTTTTTACCAGTTTTGGTAATAATTTCTCTCCATATGATCTGTGTGTTCACTTCTTAACTTGCTTTTTTTATCTTTGCTTGAATTACTGTTAAACAATATGGCTCTTTATCATTTTGTACATCTCTACTATTCCTGGCATGTTACGCAACCTGGATTTTCAAGTTCATATGCATGAAAGAGAATTTGATCACGTTCAGAATGATTGACTTCTGTGCCGACATGTTAGCCATCAGTGGTCAATGGACTATTCTGATATGATGTAATTGTAAACTCCAAATCCAGCAGTATATTGCAAAGGTTTTTCATCTTTCCTGAGCTACTATTATAGTGTAAGGTTTAGGTTTTTGCTCTCTTTTTTGTTTTTGGGGTATATTGGTGAATATGTTTCCTTTTTCTTTTCTTCCTTTTTTCTCATTCATGGTGAGCATGTGGTTAATGGATAATGATCTGTCTTATAATTGATCATTGCATGGATTAGTGGATGGCTCTAAATAGATTATTTCATTATTCTCTCAACAGATGGGAAAAGCCAGGATTTGCTAACAATGAAGCAAAATGAGGTGGAGTGGGTGGAGTACCGGAATGTAATGGAGGATGTTATCAAAAGGAGTGGACTTGACGAGAGCATGTTCTATGATCTTAGAGGCAATCATGACAATTTTGGTGTACCAGTTGTTGGTGGTTCCTTTGATTTCTTTTCAAACTATAGCATCAACGGGCGGTTGGGAAGAAAGCAAAAGGTGAATAGCATCACCATTCAGGTCAGTTATCATCTTTATTTTAAAGTACTCTATCTCATAGTTTTGATGGAAATGCAGCTGCCAAGTTATTTTGCCTCAAATTCAATTTTCTTTTCATTTCCAATCTTAATCTGATTTTGGGATCTCAATTTGTCTGACTCTCACACCCTGTCGAGGGGACTTTTCGTTACCTATTTCCTGGGCATCTTTGCATTAGATTGCCAACAATAAAGATGAATATTATTGAACTTTTCTGTTTCTTCCTCATCTTACATCTTTGCTCCATTATCTAGACCGAAGAGCGGAAGCATCTATTTGTTGGGTTTGATAGCACAATGCCTGTTGGTTTACGAGGTCCAACTAACCTTTTTGGGCATCCAACTGACCAACTGTTAACTGAAATCGACTCAGAACTATCACAGTGGGATTCACAATCAGCAAAATCTGTGACGAAGATTACATTTGGGCATTTCCCAATTTCATTCTCTGCATCCCCAGCGTCTGGGAGGAGCCTAAAAGATATATTCCTCAAGCATTCCTTGTCAGCTTATTTATGTGGACACCTCCATACAAGATTTGGCAGGAATTTGAAGCGGCATCATCAGCTGGGTCATAATTTTCTATCTTCGCAGAAGCTTTTCCAGCCAAACATGCACCAAACACCTTCTGGAAGCACCAATAATTGCTCATCTGGAGGTACAACCATTGAAGAATTCTGGGAGTGGGAGATGGGCGACTGGAGGAAGAGTAGAGCCATGCGGATTGTAGCCATTGATAGAGGTGATGTTTCATATGTGGATATTGATTTTCAATCCGGAGCCAAAAAACCTATTATTTTGCCCACATTTCCGCTAGACTCACGTTTCATGTCAAGATCTTCGTCACAAGAAAAGCATGCATGTCAACGTACAGTCCCTCAATCTTATGAGACTATCAGAGCTCTAGTTTTTTCTGTTTCACCTATTTCGTCAGTGGTGGCTAAGGTCTATGACTCAAGACCTGGAAATCTTGAATTGATCATGGATCATTTAATGGAAAAACGTACTGATGACTCCTCCAGGGGAGATCTTTATGCAGCACCGTGGAACTACAAAGCCTTTGAGGACTCATCTCCTAATCGATTCTGGCTGCAAATAGAAGTAACTGATGCTATGGGTAATTCAACTTCGAGTGAACTGAGACCGTTCTCTATAAATGGTCTCAGTGAGAAAATCTCATGGACATGGAGGGAGTTTTTTGTGATGGGTTGCCATTGGGCTAACTTGTATTACCCCCTGCTCTGGTTTGCTATGTATTTCCTATTCACCATTCTTTTTGTTCCAAAAGCACTCCTTATATTGTCAAAAAAGCAATACACTTACAAGAATTTTGTTGCTAATGGAGGGTATATAAACTGCATAGCATGGGTTCTACAAGAGCTCTGCAAGACTCGTGTAGTATGGTACGGTCTTTTGGGATACTTATTCTACCTTGTCTTATGTCCCTGGTTTAGTGGACAAGTTTTCACTGATGGTGGGGATCGGGTGTATATGAGTTACATCGGATGGATGGTGAAAACTTTCAATGGTGGAGAAAGACGTGAATATATTGGATCTCCGGATGTAATAGTGATTGTTCTTCCTCATCTCTTATTCGTGGTTTTACCGGCTACTGTGGCCAGTGCTGCTTTAGCTGCTGAAAAGGAGATCTATAGGGAACATGTTTTATCACTTTCAGGGAAAAAGGAAGATGATCATGTTCCTAACCAAGTCACTAGAAAATCAAAGTTCCGATATTTGGAGCGGTGGATACGAAAAATTATCTTGGTGGTTTGCTTGGCAGTTATTTGGAAGCATTTCATGGTAAGTTGCTAACCTTTAATGGGAAAAAGCCTTTTCTTTCCTTTAGCTTTCTGAGAACCATATAAGGATGTATCTTTCACAAAAATTGATTTTTGTTTTGCTTAAAATACATCTCATTTTTCTCAATCTGTTGTTTTCATCATGCAGAATTGCAGAGCTCTAATCAAAGCATACGAGATGAACCCATTGATCCACTTTCCTGTATACAGCCTCTCAGTTCCTCTATTGTTGCTCTACAACGTGTACAAAACTGCGAAGGTTTAAGGCACACTGCAGAAAGTATGTCTTAGTCTCTCACTGATTTTAGAGTAGTCATTAAAGTTTCAAGTGGCTACACTGCAGAAACTAAACATTTCATCACTTGTTGTCACCAAAATTTGCCTTCTCGTCTCCATGTAACCAACAGGTACTTTCTGGTTTCTTACAAGCTGATACTAGAGTGCAAAATGGTATGGCAATAACTGATGTATTTTGAAAAAGGTCTACCAATTTCTTCCTACAATCTCCGCTCTAGCTTTAGTTAAAAGCTAAATGTAATAGAGGATACAGAATTAGATTTTTCTTCTGCTAAAATTTTGTAACTTGCAACTCTTTTTGTGTTTATTACATGACAGTGCTGTCTCTGGGAAGCACAATTATCATTTGTTTTTATGGCCCTTAAAATATATTTTCTGTAAAATTTTGCTGTACGTTGCATATTATGGAATGTCTTTTGCTGAATGAATCTGCTGTTATTTGGCTCTTCATTCAGCAACCATTCTTGATGGGTATAAATTTTTTGCTCCACTTAACAACCAAAAATTACTTGAGGCCCTGTTTGTACTCTTTCTAGCTCATGCAAAGAAAGTGCTTTTAACATAGAAAGTGCTTTTCGTTGGGTGAAGTTAACACACTTCTATACATAATACTTTTAATTGTGTGATAATAGAAGTACTACAATACAAAATTTGGAACTGTTTAATAAAAAATAGTAAAACTAGACATTTCAAATTGTAGCAGAGTGAGAATTAAACAAAATTTTCAAATGTTTTTCTTATGTGTTTTAAGTTTTTAGTTATATTTTTTAATTTATGGATTAAATTTAAATTTTTGAAGAAGCTTTAGAAATGTAACTAGAAATTTGAGAAACGTAACAAAAGAATTTTGAAAATACAAAAAAAAAAAAAAAGACAAAAAACTTGTTGGATTATACATATTCAACAATTATGTTGTAGTTTTTACTTAATGTTATAATACAATTGATGTGGCACATGCATGAAAATTTTGAAATTTAATTTAGAGAAAAGGATATCTGTATCTTTAATGTTTTTAAAAAAAATGACATGTTAGACTTTAATAATTTTAAAAATTTTATTAATACTCTTATCAAGTAACGGTTTTTGTTTATTTTAATAACAAAAAAAATTTATATGTCAATTTAAAGGTTTAAATATTTTTTTAATTAAAATAAATAAAATCCGTTATTTAATAAAGATATCAATAAAATTTTTTAAACTATTAAAATTTATATATCCTTTTTTTTAAATGTATTAGTGGTTTGAATATTTTTTTTCCTTTAATATAAAATATCTACTGTTTTTATAAGAAAAATTAAGCAGGAGATTTATTTTATTAAAAAAAAGTGTTTTTTTTAAATTTTTATGGTGGATGTGTATAGAAAAGGGAAGAGGCATCAAACCGGTTATCTTAAAATTTACTTTTGGGGTAATTTCTGTTTTCTCCCCCCTAATGTTTCTCATTTGACAGCCTCAGTCAAAAGATTCCTAAATTGTGAGAAAACACCCCTTTCCATTAACTGCCGTTTGGATCAGAAACAGAATGAATTAGAAGTACGAAAATAACCTTATATTCATTACGCTCCCTCCCTTAAAGACCCATTGGCCATGTAATTATTTTACTAGAATCATCTCTCCATCTCCTTTGCAAAACCGGATAAGGGCCAATTTCGAGTTGTAATTTTTAAAATAATTATTGTTAATTGTGTTGAAAAAAATAATCAGTTATTAAAGAAGTAGTTAATTGTTTAGTAAATTATGTTTTAAAAGTGTTGTGTGGTTAAAAGTAATTTATGTGAATTTGATAAATTTTATTATTGTAATGATATAGAAATTGATATGACTGAAATAGGTATTAATATATATACATGATCATGATGCAAGTACGATGTAAGTATAATAATAATAATAATAATAATAATATGTTAAAATTAATAATTTAAAATTAAAGATAAATTTGATTTTAAGTTAAAGATTAAAAAATAATTAAAAGTAAGATATTATTCACATCAAATTTTGTTCATGTGATACTGTTTACACACCAAAATATTATGCAAGTATTTTATATTTTGTCTCAATTCAATTTAGTGAGATTTGAACTCCTACATACATACGTAAATTCTTATTTCAATAAAAAAAATAAAAATTTTAAAAATGACATAGAGTTTGTATAAATTTTTATAATTCATTAAATAGATAATACATCAATAAGAGCGAGTGAATAGAGAGTTAGGACAACTATAGTGTTAGGCATAAATGCAGAAGAGTGTCAGAAGATGTTAGAAGCGCTGGACATAAGCGTAAAAAAGTACTAAATAAATTTTTTTAAGAGTTTTTTTATTGTTATAATTCTTGAGTTTCTCTTTTAAGGTTCTTTATATATAAAAGAACTGAAAAAAAAAGAGAGTAAAAGTTCAGTAATTCATTGTGCACGAATGCGATTATTATTAAATCAAGTATATGTGCAATTAATTGTTATATCTATTGTATAATTAATTTTGTTTACTCTTGTGTTTACTTGTAAGTAAAATTTTCAACAAAATATCTAAATTTTTATGGTGCTAAATACTATACTAGAGGTATTAGGGTACATTTACTCCAACGAATGGAATCAGTTCTAATGTTAATTATTAAATGTGACTAGTGCTAAAGTTGATTTCAGTAACAAAACTAATATAGAGTCGAGATTGAAGGCTTGATACCTCAACATAATAATTTTAAATATATTAATTATTATTATTATAATAGAAGAAACGAGATGATACGTAAAAGAAAGTTTAATTTATGTTAAATTTTAATAATTTTATTTTTTTAGTATAATTAAAAATAATTAATTTATAATGGAATAATTTTAATTTTTTTTTAAATTTATTGAGGATAAAATTAGAATCATATTTAAAAGTAAAATTGATTTTCAAAATTAATTTTAAAAAGGTTTCAAAAATTGAAAATCAACTATAAGAAATTAAATTGACTTTTAACTTTTCAAAATTACAATTACTTTAACGTCCCCAACAACAATCCCAAACAAACCTTACGCTTGTATCTTGGCTTCAAAAGAATCTCAATTTATATTTGGAATTCATGTACACCTTGTTATGAAGACGAGTTTGATTTTTTAATAGCAATCTTTGTCTTTCCATTAACAAGGCCTTCATAGACCTTACCAAATCCTTCAATTCCAATAATATGTGATCCAATGAAGTTTTTGCTACAATGCTTAATCTCTATTAACAAGGAATATAATGTTCAAAAATATTAATATCAAGTGTTTGGTTGATATGACTTTTTCAATAAATTAAAAAAAAATTAATTTTAAAATTTTTATTAAAATTTTCTTTAAGACGTTGGATTGAAAATAATAGAATAACTTTTAGGATTTAAAAAAATCATTTTGCATCTTAAATTTTAAATTTTAAAAATAGAGATTATAAAACATCTTTTTAAATATTAAATTATCTAAAACATCCTTATTTTACTTCAATTCTTTTATAATATAACTTAAAGAATTTATTTAATAAAATAATTACATATTTTCTTTTAAATGCTATAAGTAAAAATCAAACAACTAATAAATTTTTTTCTTTCTTAAAACCTCGATGTATGAAAGCTAAAGAAACTCTACTTAAAAAGTCGTGCCAAACAGGCTTTTAAGTTTAAGGGTGTGCTGCTGACAATTTGAGACTAATTTTATGATTTCAATTGTTTCATTTTGCTATTTATTGAATTATCCTTGTTGAGCTGCATTTAATACAGAGGGGTGTTATTTGCTATTTTCGAAATCTTTTGACTGAGATTGCCAAATAAGAAAAGTTACGGGGAGAAAACTGAAATTACTTCTTTTTACATTTTTGCTTTTTGAATAGCTTTCGAGTTTCGACATTTTGGGAGGGAGAAAAAAGAGAGAATTAAAGTGAAGTGTACAGAACTGAGTGTGTCTTTGAATTATAGCGATAAAATGGAAACGACGCCGTATCCTTCAACTCCTCGCTGGAACATCGACCGTCCTTTCCTCACCGGCCGCTTCCTCCAGGTCTCTCTCTCTCTCTGTGTTAAATCGATTTCACTGAATGAGCTGTCACATTCTGATTGGTTGTGTAATTCGTAACTCCTAATTGCAGGAAACCAAAGCCACCTCCCGCTTCGCCGATTCCTTTAGGTAAAATTTTTAATTCTCTTATTATTACTAGTAATTAATCAATTAATTTTTTTTTAAAGAATTTTTATGTTTGATGATGCAGTAACAGCGGAGCCGATAAGGCCATTGGCTGTTACGATACCGGAGTTCAGGTAAATTAGTTAATTATTATTTATTTATTTATTCGTTCATTTATTTTAATTTTAGTTTGTGATTTATTGTTAGTTGTGTTTTATTTTTATTTTTTTCGTTTTATTTGTAATTTTGGTGTTAAAAAAAATGTAGGAACTGATTGTGATAGATGATCTGCTCTCTGCTTTGGTTGGAATCGAAGGAAGATACATTTCGATTAAAAGAAAAGTTAGTAATGTTCATGCCAATGCAAATGCAAATGATAATTATGATTTTTCAGTTAGCTTCCAAGTCGATGCCTCTATGGATTTGGCTCTCCAAGTAAGTGCAAAAACAAATTATATGAATAGTCGTGATGTGATTTTTCTAAAAGATTTCTCTTTGTTGAATGTCTTGTTTAATTTGATAGAAGAAATGAGAAAATGATTGCATTGGTGTTTTGTTGTTTAGGAAATGGCGAAAAGGATATTTCCATTGTGCAAGAGCTTTGTGTTGATAGACCAGTTTGTTGAGTCAAGGTCTCGGTTTAAGAATGGCTTGGTTAACCATGCCTTTGCTGCCGCTCTCAGGGCTTTCCTTCTAGTAATTGATTAATTATTTAATTATTTTTTTTAATATTTGGATTTATTGACATGAACACTTCAATCATTGATATATATATATATATATATATATAATATGTTGCTTTGTTTGTTAGGATTATGAGGCTATGGTAGCACAGCTTGAACACCAGTTTCGGCTTGGAAGACTTTCCATACAAGGATTGTGGTTTTACTGTCAGGTTTTTTAATTTCTTATTTTTCTTTTCTTTTAATTGGTATGGCCATTTCTAGTTCTTGGATCTCCATCCAAAGGGCTTTCTCTACCCTGTTTTGCAGCCGATGATGGGGTCCATGCAAGCATTGTCCACTGTGATACATAAGGCTTCAGCTAACAATTTTACGGGTTCTGCAGTTTTAAACCTTTTGCAGAGCCAGGTAAAATGTTTTTGAAATATTTGGATCGTTTGCTGTTTTGTTTTCTCGATTATTTGTTATCATTTGTTGTTAACATGGCTTTCACTATATCCAGGCTAAAGCTATGGCTGGGGATAATACAGTTAGGTCATTGCTAGAAAAGATGACAGAATGTGCAAGCAATGCATATCTGGGCATTTTAGAAAGGTAAATTTCTCTTGCTCATCACTTATTTAATGTGTTTGTTGTGATATCGGGGAAGTTCTCCTTGATTCTGCTTTGAAATACTTCTACTTTATGTGACAGTCAACTTTACATTTTGGCTTTAATAGGAAATATCAAATGCATTGATCATAACTTTGGAAACCGAGTATTTTATTCTGAAATGCAGACAATGTGTTGTTCCTAAATAACCACTTTGTCCATTCTCCGACCAATGAAATCTACATTGACTTAATGATGTCTAGTGGTACTTCCAGTACTTCATAACTGGTTCATTTGCTTAATAATAACAAAGATCTAAATATAACATATTAGACTAGTTTAGAATGTTAGTCATCATATATTTTTGATACCCAGTTTGGTCGTTATATATTGCTGATTCAAACCTGCAAAGCATACTCGTTGCAGCATCAAAACTGTAATTTTGTCATGTCAGAGACAGTGAGATGTATTTTTCAAAAGCTGTTGTACTCTCTCATGTGCCATATACCTTGTCAGTATTCATGCATTCCAGATTCAAACTAAAAGTTAAATGTACTGTATTCCATTTCATCTGAATTATTATCCGTTAATAGTAAGTTGAAGTCAGTTCTTACATTCTTAATAGACAAGTCATTTTAGATTTAGTTTTACCTGAATGCTTTTGAGCATTGTACCCTGTCTTTTGCAACATCATTTTATGATCTACCATTACTGGTTCCCACTCAAATTAAAATCTCATAAAAATTTAGGTGGGTCTATGAAGGAGTGATAGATGATCCTTATGGTGAGTTCTTCATCGCTGAGAATAAATCTCTTCCGAAGGTATGTTGAATTGTTTGGCAATTGTAAATGCATCAAAACTTTGTCCTTTAGATGCTCATTTTTTTTTCTCTATATAGGAGAGTCTCACTCAGGACTATGATGCTAAGTACTGGAGGCAACGCTACAGCTTGAAGGATGGGATTCCTAGCTTCCTTGCTAATATAGCTGGTACAATTTTGACCACGGGGAAATATTTAAATGTCATGAGAGAGTGCAGTCATAATGTTCAGGTTTTGTTTCTATCTGACATATAGTGTATCATGTTGCTTCCATAAAAGAAAGTTTTTATTTTTGTTCCTTCTGATTACATTACTACTTGCTGTTGAATAGATTGTTATTGATAGGTTCCTACATCAGAGAATTCAAAATTAACTAGCTTTGGCTCAAACCATCATTATCTTGAGTGTGTGAAAGTTGCATATGAATTTGCTAGTGGCGAGCTCTTAAATCTTATTAAAGAAAAGGTAAAGATCAATTTGCATCTCTCAATAATATTTCTGTTTCTCTTTTCAGAATTTTAAGTTTTGCCAATATAGGTCATTCCTTGTGATGTCTTATCCTATTCTTCTTATAGTATGATCTAATGGGAAAGCTGCGGTCTATAAAGCACTATCTTCTGCTTGATCAGGTATATTTCTATTTTTATCTGTAAACTAGTGGAAAATTAATTTATCTTGTGCTACTTGTTAGATTTGGGCCACTGAGTTGAGTTAATAAAATTGGACAATTTCATCCGTTCATAAATATTGGTTGAGCTGACCAGTGAGAATATGTTTTGGCTGGATTCCTGTGCTCCCATCATATTCGTATGGTTGGTTGGAACCACTTAGTTTGCTTGATTATATGTAAATGTTAGTCTGGGTGCTGATTATTTTAAAGGTTGTATCAATAGCTGACCAGTAGTTGCCTGATTTTCGAAAATCAGACACATAGCTTAGCAACTAGTACAAGGTACTCCAAATCCTTAATGAAGGGCCTGATTGATCTTCAGATATGGATCTTGGTTTCCTCAAAACACCTATGTGGTTCTTACCTAGTAAAATTGGCTCCTTGAATACTAAATGTTATATGCTACAAATGTTGATGACTCAATGGGGCTCTCTTTGATGATTTAGGAAGTAAATGGACTTTCTTATGTGTGTTGATTTGTCATTTGCCCACTATGTCCAAGTTTAATATTTCCTGGGAGTTGCATAAATGAGAGGACTCTGGCCCTTTCAACTTCTTAGTGATTTAATTATTGTTAGTCACTATCAGGACACCAGAAGGGAAACTAAGCAAAGGAAACATCATTCGTTTTCTTTTCTTTTTTTTTTTTTCCTCATAAAAAATGGTGGAAGCATTGAGAATAGTCAGAGTAAGCATGGCTTTCCTTTTACAGCTGTAGGAAGATTATCTTTTTGTTGTAATATCTTTTATCCTTGTTCTTTTATTTAATTGTGTTAATCATTTTATATTTTCAGGGAGATTTCTTGGTTCATTTCATGGATATTGCTCGGGAGGAGCTTACTAAAAAGCTTGATGAGATTGATGTGGAAAAGCTGCAGGTTTCCTCTTCTCTTCCAGCTCCATATCAGGACCATAACTTCTCTATCGTTTATAGTAAATTTAAATATTACCTGAATAAAAAAAGAAGCTCTAGAACTGGGAATAAATAACCAGTCTTAATGTAGTCTATTTGGTTTTGCAGTCTCTGCTAGACATTGCTCTCCGTTCCACGGCTGCTGCAGCAGATCCTTGTCATGAAGACTTAACATGCTGTGTAGTAAGCAACTAGCTCTCTTTGTCTAATATCTGAGCTAAATTTGCATTATATCACGTTTTACACTTTTGCTTCCAGGAAAGATCTTCTTTGCTTAAAAGGATGGCCACATTCAGAGATGTGGAAATTAGGACTTCTTCTGATGCTGTGAATTTGGAGGAGCCAGTTAGCATTACTGGTCTTGAGACATTTTCATTGAGCTACAAGGTCTGTTCTTCTGGTTTTTCTTTTCTTTCCCGTAATTTGGATAATGTACCCACTGGCATTGACCTACTACTGGTTGATCACTCAAGGGTTGCAGAGTTTAAAATATTTTTTGTCTAACTATTCTTGTCAAAGTCCTGAGTTTGAGTTTCAGATAAAAAGCTGAATATGTAATCGAGAGTTTCATTACTTGCAAATTTGTAAATAATGCCACTTTTACGTCATCTGATGGTGTGATATTGACTTCATCTTCTTATATATTGTTTAGATGAACTTATCATCAATATTTTTCTGTGTTGGTTTGTGCTTTCAGGTTCAATGGCCATTATCTATTGTTATATCTAAAAAATCCCTGACAAAATACCAGATGATTTTTCGCTTACTGTTTCACTGTAAACATATAGAGCGCCAGCTTTGTGGGGCATGGCAAGTGCACCAAGTATGTGCTACAGATTCTCTCATCTAGCCTGGATATAGTTTTACTTGCCTTTTGGGGCTTCTAACCGAGTTTAATTATATATCTGCAGGGAGTTCGTGCCTTTAAGACAAGTGGAACCGCCATCAACAGATCATCTCTGCTCTGCCGCAGCATGCTTAAATTTATAAATAGCCTTCTCCATTACCTAACATTTGAGGCAAGTTTTACTTTATCATTGTAGCTTGTTTTCTTCAGAATACTATTTGTTATGGTCTCTCTAGCTTACCAGTTGTTGTTTTCTTTTTTGTCATTTCCTTTTTACTTTCTCAGTTTGGCGTGGCTTCATCTCTTTCTGTTTACAAAGTGGTCTTCTGTACTAACCCATTTTGCATGACATAGCAACGCCTTTTCTTTTAAACAAAATTTTCCGCACCCAACCCCACCCACATGTGCACAAACACATTAAATTCTCCCTTGACATGTACTTGCACTGAAAACGGTTTAAATCTTTGTTTTGCTAATTTGCAGCCCTGCATGTATTTACCATTTTTAGTCTTGTCAAAAGAAGAAAAAGGAAAGGATTCTTGAGAATTTTTATGAGACCTGCCAAAATTTCCCTACAGTGGTAAAGGGCAGTATGACAGGATGGAGGATATGGGGTGTTCATCTTCTGCTATATAGCTGATAAGAAATATATAGCAAAAATATAGTCTATCATAATATAAACACATCTTGGCTTCCAATCTCTTTCAGTTCAACTTTTGGTTTTCATGTAATTATGAGATATATGCGGTGATCTTGTCGTTTTTGGCAATGTAACTTCAAGCTCATTGGTTTCAGGTTCTTGAACCCAATTGGCATGTGATGCATAACAGACTGCAGACTGCAAAGAGCATAGATGAGGTATAGCCTTCATCAATTTGTTGAACTTCAATGTCATGTGGATTTCCAATTGTCTGATCAGCCGTCAACCCTCTCTGAAACAGGTCATCCAACATCATGATTTCTTCCTTGACAAGTGTCTCAGAGAATGCTTGCTTCTTTTGCCTGATCTGCTCAAGGTTTGCCTAGTTCATACGTTTCTAATTCAATGTTAGTCTAATTTCCCATTGGGTAAATGATGAGGTGGTCATGGATGATGGATTATATATAGACATGTATATTTTGAATAAGACACTGGAATATGCAAGATGTTGAAGTAGCATGTCTCAATTGAGAATCAGTTGAAAAAGATAACTAATATAAATGACTAGAAGATCTCACAATGGAAGCAGGAACTTCTTAATAGAAATGCATTTGAGACAAGTCATTGCACTCTGATAAAACCCACCCGTAATGTTCTTGCATGTTGAAGTCTGTGAAAATAATTGAGAATAATTGTATCTTTCTTCTCATTCCTATTTTGTATACTATTCATATATGCTACTGATATTTTGGAGCTAATATTGAAGTTGAGGAATGTATCATGGAAGCCTAAGAAATTTGTACATTCAATCAGTATACAAACAGTTGCAGATCTCAACATTTCAAATTCATACCCATTGTTATTGGACATACGAAAATGTGACCTGAGAGCTAATTAAAGTTTGACAAAGACAAATGAATTGAGATTTTGAATATTCCTGCGTAAAGGAATTTTCCTAGGGTTACAAAACCATGTGATGATAAAAGAATCATGGTTAATGGGAATTTCAGCTCTGAAATGAGCTAGAACTAATAGGAGAATAAATATACCAAGCCTCGGGTAAAAAGTGCTTTGTTGGTTGGGGTGTGATCAATTTTCAGTGCAGTACTGAGAACAAAGAAGAATGAGGTTTGTCTCTGTGGTTTATTCGTACGAGTTTTCAAATTGCAGAAAGTGGAGAGGCTGAAATCACTGTGTCTACAGTACGCTGCAGCAACACAATGGTTGATATCATCTTCTATTGACATTCCCAAACTAGAGGATCCATCCGACGGTTTGTCTGGGTCAGAAAAGTTCAAGCAATTGAAGTTACGAAGTTCATCTCAGGTGCAAAAAGTAATGATCAGAGACACAACAGTCACTGAATCGATCCTGTAAGTCTGAAGGAAGTGGCTATAGAACACACACACACACACACACATGCACCAACTACTCTCTCTCTCTCTTATTTACAGTTAATATATTGCAGCAAATTTGAGCGGGAATTCAATGCCGAGCTTCAGAGTCTGGGACCAATCTTGAGCAGTAGTTCCCAAGCAGAACCATATTTGACTCATCTTGCACAGTTGATTCTCGGCGTTGGTTTTGACAAATAAGTTTGGTTCTATTACTCTGTTCTGGTTCTACGATGCACTAGATAAATGAATTGTAAATACATCTGCCACACCATTGATATCAGGGGGTTGTTGTGTATGTTGTGCTGTTTTTTAATTTTCTGTTATCTTAGAGTTCCTCCCTTTTCTTTTTTTCAGTTTTAACATTAATTTGATTGTTTGAAAGAAATGGAGTTTGCACTTAAGCTTGTACCGAGTTTTTTTTGGTTGTAGTAGTGAAAGGAGGTTGACTAGGTCAACATAGAGTGTTCTGATTTTGAGTGTAAACCTTGTGGATGAGTGACAGCTTGAATCTCACTAGGTCTCGGTCTCTCAAATACTCTAAACTGATGTGTGCTAGAGAAATTAATTATCCCTCTGTTTGACGTTTCTCTCCTTTTTTTTTTCTTTTTTTTCTAATTTGTATTTTTAGTCTTTGTTCCTCTTAGGTTTGGCACTTATCCTTTTAATAGCCTATTGAGGGCGTCGCACACCAGATAGGTATTATGATGTTGGAGTGAATGGTGAATTTTGCTGCAAGTAGTAAGGAATTTGCTTAGGTAAGTAACAAAGTATGTTAAGATTTTTCCAAGTCATCCAGAAATTAGTTAAAAGTTATTAATCAAAATGAAGTGGAATTTATGAGCCATTCCTCTATAGTGGTTTAGAATTATGATCTCTTATGGTTGCTCACCTCCGTGGTCGGACGGACTGATTTAGGAAACTCAATTCAGCTTTTTGTTGAAACAATTTTTATTTTGTGCATAACTTCACCTGTTAGAAAACTCCAGAATGGCCGCAGATTTGTTGCTACGAGGACTCAAATGTGTAAAAAAATATACACATAAAATAATATTATATTTTTTAAATATTATTTAAAAAATTTTATAAATTTTTTATTTTAAATAATATATTAAATAATTATTAAGTGATAAAATAATATAACAGATGATTTTAAAAATTATATTATTTTATTATTAAATAATTATAAATATATTAATTTAAAATGAAAGTTTTTAAATAATATTTAAAAAATACAGCATTAAAATACAATCTCCGTATAACTATTTCCTGAAATGTTAGCGGCATCAATTAACATTTAACCAACAAATCCATGAATTTGAGTTCTTCTTTAGAGTCGTAGGACTAAAACAGTGGCAAGTCAAGTTGCAATTTTGTACAAGAATTAAAAAGAAAAATAGAAAGTCCCATGTCTTTCTTCATTGGAGTCATATTGGTTTGGTGCATCACATTGCTGAACATTGTGGTCGAAAAATCTCTTGGGTTTCAAAATAAAGACAACAGTTAGAGTGAAGTTATGTACATCGATCGGTTTGAGACAGATGCTAAGCCAAAAAAAAAAACAAAAGAAGCAAGAGCGGCAAAAATCCGTAAAACCTTGGCAAATAAAATATCAAATTTGTAATTTTAATTGTAAAATTTGCAACATTAAAAAAAAAAAAAAAAACAAAACTCGTTAAATACTGAGCTTGGACTAAGCAATCGGTGGTAACTCACCTACTCCATACGAGAAAAGGAATTCAAACCACAGTTGACAAAAATATTTTCCTTGGAAAATTAAGGTCTTTATGGGCTAAAATTTCCAAACCGTTCCATCAAATATTCTTTTTCAAATTAGCCGCAGACAAAATTCAACCAATGATATCGGAGTTCAGAAAACTTGGATAAATGTTACAATTTCAAGTGATATGACATGGAAATTTTCACTAAAAAAGGAAGTCATGACCAAAAGAGAAGAAAATTACACAAAAAAAAAAAGACATGGTAGGCTGGAAATTCGGTAAGAGAACTGACAAAAACAAACTCGTTGCATTCTTGCCAAGGACAATGAAGCTCATTGTCCCCAAATAGTTAACAATTTTACAACCCACTTGAAAGCTTCAAGTGTATTACAAATTTCTATTAATCTATTTTAGTAACTTAAAATAAAAAATGACCATAAAAGACTAGAGGATACATAATACATTTCCCATCGATAACCCAACACATGGAAGGATTAAGTTAGGATTGACATGGACGGAGGAAAGCTATATACAGATCATATCATATTCCCAGAAAACAAGACAGTTTGAATCCCTTTACTTGTTTCCCTTTCTTATCCTTTCTTATTTTCATTCTGATTTTGCCATATCATGTCTCCAATTCTTAAGAAGAGAATAAATTGAGACTTACTTTTTCCCCCCGGCAATGCTCTGAAGGTCTTTACTGTTGAGACTGGACAAGCCAAAGAGAGGCAAAGCCGATGTCTTCCCATCAAGGCTGGTCAATCGGTGGAGGAGATAAAGTTTCTACCGGCTATTCTGGCACATGGCACAAACAGTGTCAGAATAGACATTTGCATAAGTGCAGTGGTCACAGGACCAATGGCCAGAATCATCAATGCTTTTACTAGACCCACTTGATTTGGATGTCGAACCCTTAGACTTCCCACTTCTTCCCCTACCGTTTCCACATCCCAAGCTCTTTGAGCTCCCGGCCCTGCTACATGTAGCGTGTGTGTCTACCCTGCTACATGTAGCATGTGTGTCTACATCTGATAGACCATTCTCAAGAGCTCGCACTAAATTCTCAAAGTAGTTCCTTGTCACACTGTAACAGGAATCACATAATTAATCTAACAGCAAATGCCAAGTACAAAGGATTTAGAAAAAATTTCACATGTGCAATAATATATATTTTACTCCAAGAGGCTACTTAGTTATCCAATATGAAACCAACAGAATAGTTTCATTGCAAAACCAAGTTTGGACACACACAAACAGGCAAAACGATCTTTTGAAGTTAAAAATGACTTCCGTGGGAAAAACTAATAACCAATAAGCGAATTTGTACGGTACTGGATAAAAATGAAGAAGTAACAACTTAAACTGTCACCAATAATATTTTTATTTGTACAGAAATTGGTTACATTCCATGATACTAACCTTGTCAATCCAGCAAGTTTTGTTCGGAATTCATTAAAATCCTTCAAGGGTCCCTCCACACCAAGGTAAACTCGAAGTTCCTTCTCTGCACATTGATGAAGTCGTTCTAATCCAGACTCAGCTTCACCTACATGGTATATGGTGTAATTAGAAAAGATCAAACATAAACAAAATGCCCCCAGCCAGATGGAGAACTGACATACCTTGCAAGTACTCAAAGAACACTCTTTTAGCATGCTCATGCTCAGGTAAATAATATCCATAGGCATATGTCCATTTTAGAACCCGCCTACATTCAACTATCTACAGGCAGAAGAGACATAAAATGATATAAAATTGTAGGGTATATATAGTTATACAAAACTAAATCAGATTTATACCTGCAACCAGGCCTCTGTGATGAATTTAAGCTGCGACTCAGGTTGGCACTGTACATCGCTCAGCTTCTCAAGCTAAAATAAAACAGTCATCAACACTCCGTGATATGCAAAAGAGATATGGATTTTCTTAATCAACGTAAATGCAAACAAATGGAATGAAGAAAGATAAAACATTTGCCTAACACAATGGATACTTCAGTCCACAAACACACTTGATTAGTGAATAGTTCATAGTCTTGAGCTAAGCTCATCAAATGCCTTCTAATGATAACTTAATACATCAAACTACACCAATATGACAAACAGTATAGAACTGGCAATAAGAGTTTTGACTTACATACACATTTTGCATTTGTTGAAGATCTGCCAGTGCTTTTTGCCTAGACTGCAAAATGGAAACAAAGAATTAGACGGATGTGATGTTCAAATTTCCAAATAAGTTTTTTTAGCAGGCTAGGCATGCATAACATTTGATATTCTCTTAAGCACCAAAACAGAAGTAATAAAATTAGTCAAAAAACTAGTAAAGCCATCTTATAACTTGTTTTCATGCATAGCCTAATGACCTTGCCTCAAGGAGTTAGGTTATCAATTCATCAATCTCAAATAGTGACCAGGATTCCTTGAACCGACTTGTAACACTCACCAGCGTTGCAAGATGTCAATCATGGTACATTAGCACACTAAATTATCAAAGTGCTGATGCTATAATATACTGATTCTTATGCTTTTAGTGAGAAAATTGGACTCTCATGTAATTTTTTACCTTTTTTTTGGAGGTCATTTGAGGGATGGAGGAAGCTTTAAAAATCAGAGTTTATTCAAGTGTCATCATTGCAATCAAATGATAATAGCTTATGACAATCAGCCAAAAGAAAAAAGAGTTTCTGGTGAAGTCTACTCCAAATAGATTATCAATCAATGAAACGAGAAGAGCAGAATAAAAATTCTGATCTAATATCATGAGCAATGCAAACAAAAAACTTTATCTGTTCTAAGGACTAGTTATTTCACAAACTGATCATAGCAAACACAAAGAGAAGCAATCATATCAACGTTACTACAGATTCATAAACTTGAACTTACTGATTGGTTTGTTGCCCATCGTTCATAATAGTGAGTATATCTCTCCAACGAGTTCTTTGCCATCTCTCTTCGTTTTTCAGACTCATCATACTGTAAGCAACAACGTAAATCAAATTTATAGGAAGAGAAGTCAATCAATGATGACACAATTAGCAAGAGCAGAACGTATAGAGCATCATACCACTCCCTCTTGTTTTGCTGTCTCGTAACGGTTACATGCATAGAAACCACCTGTCTTTTCACCATGATCCGACCATGCCCCAAGGCAGAGCCTGCATCCCCGTATAGTCAAATGAATAGGACTTTAAGATGGTGGCAATTTTGAACATATAAGGTATGCAAGAACCTATTTAACATTCTAAAGAAGTTCATAAGTGAAAACATAAAGACCAAAATTAGAGATACCATTCTCAAGATCTTGCTTGGTGAATTAGAAATAAAAGAAAGGGAAAATATATATATTATAAAGAGGTCAAATTTACCAGCAAAATTCGAATTTACAAGGAGGTGTGCATGTCATATGCATACATCCTTGATTTTTCTCAATTGGTCGCTTGCACCTAGGACAAGGCTTGGAATTAGCAAGTATCCTGAAAAGACAACCATATAGCAATTTACATTTTATATTAAGTGTTAACAAAGTCGTAATCAAAATGTATTTGCATATGGACCCATAATATTAAATGTGGCAAAAACATGTATATCACTCTCAGGTATCTAGAAGCGGCAAGCAGCAATAGACAGGCACACAGACACAAGTGCAGAGATAGAGAGTAACAATGTAGAAACTATGTTCTAACTCTTGTCATAACCAAACAAAGATTATCAAGTTTGCTTAAGAAAAAATGCACGGCCAAGCAATAATATAATATTCACTTGGAAAATCTTGATTGACCTCCAAACCACACTTTTACACAATCGGGAAATAGTAAAACAAAAAAAACAACCCCTAAAGTTCTGAGAATTTCATAAATCTCTCCTAAGCTTCATTAAAAACCTATTGTAAGTTCCATAAAATTTCTCAAAACCTCCCCTACCTGAAAAGGCCCTTAATATTTCCAAACCAGGGACATCCACTTGTAATTAGGCCAACCTCAGAAGAAATCAATGAAATTTAACCCTATTATTTTCAAAGTTACAGTTCCCTCAAATACTAAATTCTACAGTCTACCCTCTGTGGGACATACATTTTTTTCACCAATTCAATCATCCCTCCTCTTCTGTGTTTATTGTTAAAACAAAGGTACTAAACATGTTTGATGAGGATGTTGATTGAACAATAGGAGTGTATCAACAACAGCCAAACAACATGATCCCAATCATTAATGCTATCCAAACAGCAATAACATCATTCGTGAAACCATTTTCACAGAATTTCATTGAACAAGTGATATTGTGACTTGAATACCTCATTATTAAAGGCTACTGTGCAAGACGAAAAGATCAGAAGAATTATCACCTTTGTATATATTCTAATTTTTGTACCAGTCAAATTTACTTGAAGACTTTTTTTCAGACTAATCTTCCTATTCTTGCTTGAATATGGGGGAAAGCTTTGCAATTTAATACATGAATAATAAATAACAGAATATTCAATACTTTGCCGGATTGTGCCAAACTATTGCGGATTGTGCCAAACTATTGCCTTAGACATGATATAATTTGTCATTTTCAAGTCAGAGCTACTTAGACAGGACCATGCTTGTATTAATTTCTAGGGTCCAGCTTGGGCTTCAAAGTTGGTTTTGTGGTTAGGATGAGATTAAAATGCCACAGAAAGTATTAACACAAAAATTAACATGGTGCTAATTTAGCCCGTCCATCTAAATGATCTCTGCATGATCCAAACTGACAAAAATTCATTTGTTTACTATTATCATAAGTACCTCCCATACCAACTTAATAGTTAATTTGCAAACAAGAATAATAACTCTAGTCACTGAGATCTTGATCCATACCAATTCATATTTTCTGATTCAGCACTATTCTTCATTACCCACTTGGCTACGGTGCCACAGTCTACAGGACGGTGAGCTTCCTCTGTACACTGCAAGATAAATTCATGTGAGCTAGAGCATTAAAGAAATCAAATACAGAAGGTAGCACCTAGTGCCTGCCTAGTGCATGCATCCAATACAACCCGAAGGAATTAGAAGGAAACCTGAGCTTGTAGGCAAATTCAAGGAGACTTACATTCCAGCAAAAGCTATATGAACATCGGCAAGTTACATCATAGTTTCCACTACCAACCATAAAATCCACAGCATAATCACAACCTGGAGCAGGGCACCATTTGGTCTACGCAAAGTAACAATAAAGAAAAGTTAGAAGTATTGATGAGAACAAGATAACAAAAAAGAGAAATCCAAAAGTTTTCCTAGCGTCATGTTTCATCAATAATTAATTGTAAAATTGCAGTTCAGATAGATGAAATCAAATAAAAATAAAGGCACTTAAATGTCGTCATAATAATAATAATAATTAAAAAGAACACATTATGGGAGTAACAAAAATAAGCTCCAATTTTCTTATAATGCATATAATAACATAAAATAATTCTAAAGCATTTGAATGTAGTTATCATCCACAATAGAAAATTTCCATGTACAGGTTTATGAATATCTTGCAGACATTGAACATAGACAAATATAACTAAATAGAAGATACAAATGAGGGTAGAATCAAGGTGACCTCAGCAGCTTGACTACATAAGAGTTAATTTTTTCAGATAAAATAACTCTATAGGACTTAATTATACCCCAGAAACACTAGTGCATAAGGTTATCTGCTCCCACACAATTTCCACATTCAAGTCATGTCAAATCTTTCAGAATCCTAAGTCGGTTAAACAGTACTAGTATTGTTGTTTTCTATGAATTCCGTCATAATAGATTGCAGCCAGATCAATTGTTATTCTATCTAAAAACCAGTAGAACAGACATCCTGACATACAGTACTCTCATTTACATGTAATCTACTTAATCAATTAGCAATCTTTCTGCAGACATACTTTGACTTCCTTATTGCAATCCAGTAAAAGTACTTCAGAATTGGGTCTACCAAATCAATATCATTTTCAGACCTCACACTAGTGCAGCACAATGAAACATACATACATTCATAAAACAAAAATAAAAATAGATAAACATAGTACTTCAGGAACACACTTCACTTTTCACAAATCAAATTTGAAGAAAAAAGGGACTTGTTAGGGTATCTTTTCTAATCAAATAAAAAAGAAATTGACTTGATCATTTTTAATGAAGTACTGTTACCTTCCTGTTGTCTTCAACATAAGATCGAATGAAATAACGAGAATACTTCTCCTTATCTTCATCAGAAGCAAATAAATTAATCATATATTGACCAACAGCAGCACCACAAGATGGAACAGGACATCGCAACATCAAACATCCAGGACCATCATTAATGCTTGTGGTGATATACCCTAAAGAGGAAAACCAATCAAGAACACAATTAGAAACAAATAAAATCAAATGGAAGTAGAAATGTTTATCAGGAAAAGGAAAATAAATAAATGTAAGTAGATTGCTAGAAATTGCATTACTACTGAGTATGGGCATAAATCTTAACAGCATATATCATATCATGTATTGCTCATACATAACAAACATCATGTACACAGAAAATTTCTATCAACTGTAGCAATAGGGTTATTCATACATATAGTGTGAATTCAGATAAAATTCAATATATGTGCAAAAATGGGCATACTCTAGCTTAAAAACCATTGAACCCCCTCCCTTACTTTCTTCAAGCATTGTGACATCAAAAATTAACTGAGACCATTCATCCACCACTTCCTCCATCCTTGAACATTCAAAATCTAGGCATACAACAACTAACACATCAAAGTTTTCAATGACTCCAATGTATATATCAAATATAAGAGATGGTGCTACACTTTATCCAAGCAGATAACTAACACACACACACACATATATATGGAAAGATCATAATACAAAATCCCATTGCTTGGTGACAAACCTGACCAGCATGAAGTACAAAAAGGATGACCACAAGCAGCAGCTCGCAACTGATTAGGCGTATAGGTTTCGAAACATATCTCACAAGTCATCTGTCACCATAAATAAATAAAATAATTAAAAAAATAAAGCAAAGAAAGTCAGAGAAGTAAGATGGCACAAAGCAAGTGCATAAACAAGTAGTCGACCACCCTAGATCTGGAAGCAAGAGTACCAAAGATCTCAATTAAACTAGGTGTTGGCTGCTTACTTCTTCACCATCTGGAAATGGAAGAACTGGTTTCTCTAATAAGCCAACAGCCTTGCGAGCCTTTTCTTCATCAGCAAACCATTCATCATGCACCTTACTGACATTCCTGTGACCCCAAAAGTGATATTAATTCATTAGAACATCAAGACACAGCAGTTCAAATGAGAAAATGACACGTAGTGCAAGGAGTAATTAGTTGCACCAGGAATATCTCACCAATTATAAAAGCGGAGCAGTACACTAGCTGCACCTTTAGAAATGGAAAGCACAGTGGATATCCTTGTTATATCCTCCTCTTGACGCTGACGAATATCCGCTTCACTTAAAACAGTAAAGTTTACCTAAGAAAAGAAATGAGACACATTAGTTAAAGAATTACAACAAGAACAACAATCACATGAGCCTAAAAAGGCTCAATTCTATATGTGCAGAGTCATGAGATTCAATATCAAACAAATTGACATAACAAACAAATGAAATTTCTAATTTTCCAAATTTATGCATAAAATTCAACAGGATTATAATCAAAGCAAGTAAAATCAAATTTCTATTCCAGCAAATCAGATTTAAAAAATCAGCTAATATTCATAATCTAAAACACATACTAAAAAAAATCAGCCAATTAACACCATCAAAGGCATTAGCATAATGTAAATAAAAATATACCTCGGATTGCAATAAATTATAAAACCAAAATCTAAACTCTACAAGAAAATAACTCGAATAATAATTAAAAAAACCAGCTAATTCTCAAAATTCACAAAAAATTATACACAGAATTCAGCTAAACCACCAAAAAGGACACAAAATTCCCCAAAAATTACCAAAAAGGGGAAAAAATTAACAAATGTTTGATAACAATTACTAAAGCGAAGGTACCTGATTCCGATGAGAGACGAGATCATCGGAATCAACGGAATCGTTGTCCATGAACTCGAAATCGTCGTCGCTGTCGCAGGCAGGTCCACCGGCATCGTCGTCGCCGCCACTGTAGAAATTGTCTTCCTCCGGCGATTCGTTGGCGTCTTGCATATCGAATTCGTCCTCCGATTCCATTATCTTCGATTGGCGAAGTAGAAGAAAATTTGTTAAAAGAAAAAAAAAAGAGAGAGAGAAAGGAGAAATCAAAACCCTAAGGAAGTAGACGAATTCCGAATCTCGTGATAAATTGGAGAGAATTGAATGAGAATGCAAAGGGTATAATGGTAAATACGTACCAGACGGTTTGGGTTGAAATGAAATGAAGAAAGTGAGAGGAGGTTCGCTTTTGAATACCAGAAGAAAATAATAATAATTAAAGTAATTAGTAATGTAACTAAATAAGTTAAAAAGGGAAATAATTCCAAAATTAAATTGATTTTTAATTTAAATCTTTTAATATATTTTTTTGACATTACTCTATAAATCTGATTCTCATTAGATTTTTTTGTGACCACTTAAATTTTTATAATTTAATTAGTGTGATAATTAATTTTATATTATTATATTGCTTTATGAAATTATGAATAATATTATATATTTCGAATTCTTCTTAAAAAGTTTATATTTATAATTTTTTTATCTTAAGTGATTTGTTTATATTAATTAAATAGTAAAATAATCATGAATTATTTTTATTATTATGACATAATAGTAAAAAAAAGTTGAGATAATAACTTAAAATATATCAATTTTATTTTAATATGTTCATACACCTACATTATACATTAAGATCGATCTCGAACATATTATCAAAAAGGTTTTAAAAAAATTACCAAAATGTATATATTTTTAATCAAACATAAAATTATATTTGTAACATGCAAAAGTGCAATAATATAAGAGCATAATCTCAATGTTTTACGTTGGATAAAAATTAAATAAATATTTGAAATACATAAATAGGTAGAAAATATTATTTAACAAATTAAAATTTTAAGTTAATGACAAATATTCACATCGTGATAAGTAATATTAAAGTATATTAAAATTTTTATTTATATATAAGTTTTTAAAATTAATTAAATAAAAAAATTTACATTAATAGTGGATCTTCTAAAAATAAAAAAGATGGATATTACAAAACCAAATAAACTTTATTTATTTTGTGTATTTAATTCTAATAGAAATTATTAAATATATAATAAATCTTTTATAAGTAATTGAGATGAACAATATAGATTAAATTTAATATTAATTTTAAACTAAAACATAATAAAGACATCATATAATTAAATAAGAAAAAAATAAATATTAAAAATATATGAAAGATAAATAAAATTATCTAACAGATTAATTTTTTAAATTGATGATAAAAATGGCATGCCCTTCAAGCCCCTTAAAAATTTTTAAGTGAAAATTAATTATTTATGATGTTATCTTTAAAGATAAATACTTTTAAGTTTTCAACATATATATCATGACCCTCTTATTATACATACTCTGTGACTTTCTAATTTTTTTTTTTTTACTTTAATATTTTAAACACGTTCTTCTAATTCTGACTTCACTTTTAAAAAAATTCTGACTTCACTTTTAAAAAAACATATAAAGTCAAACAATTATTAATAATTATAACCACATACTGATGTACTAACTAAACAACATTTGTAATTGTGTTAACATTTTAGTGAGAAAAAGTTAGCACATTAAATTTAACTTTAATAGAAATTTTGAATTTAAATCTCTATTTTTTTATATAAAAAAAATAACTAAAACAACATTTCCATGCTATAAATTATCAAAAAAATGTACATTATTTTATTTGTTTATGTTAATTATTATAAATTTTGGTTTGATATTATTATAGGACATTTAATTATTTAAATTATCAACTTGATTATATGTTTAAATTAAATAATGATCACATCATTTGGTTACAATAACTGGTAAAATAAAAATTATTCTTACTTCAATAATCTTCTGGACATATTTAAGATGCATAAACTTTTTGTGATATCAAAGAGGTGTTTGTTTTTATAATTTTATAATGTTTGTAGACAAAAATGAAGAGAGGAATAATCCTAGAAGTGAAAAGGACACTTTAAAAAGTGCTTCCAAAGAAGCAATATAAAAGCATTTTTTGAAAAAAAAAAAAGTAAAAGTTGAATTGAAAAAATAAATTTTAATTTATAACATATTTTTTTAAAGAAAAAAACAAATCTTTCAATTATGTATAGTGAATATACTTTTATTCAAAATCTTTTGCAATTCTTTAATAAATATTAGTGCTCACACTTCAATCAATGGCCAATACTTTTTCTTCTTAAATTATGGCACTAGTTATTAACTTTTTAAAAAAAATTGATAATATTAATTACTTTTGACAATTGTTTAAAAAATTATTAATAATTAAATTAATAAATTTTTTTCATAAAATACATGTCTTCATTAAAAGAGTAATATTAAACTTTTCAATTCTCATTCTAATTTCATTTGTCTAAACTGATATGTCAAGTAGTATATAAATTAAATGTTATTTATAACTTGTAAAATTGTTCGGTACATTAGAGGGACATTGCCACCATGCCCAATAAACTTTTGAGAGAAAATAATAAATTCTTACGATTTTACTCTTTAAAAATTAGGTATTTTTAAACTTTAGCCCTAATTTTTTTTTTTTTTAAATTCTAACAATATAGCCCCACAATATAAAATTTGGGCTCATAATTGTTTTACTTTAATAATTTTGCTCCCCACCTTTTAAGGTCTAACTATGACACATTATTAAATATGGATAAAATTAAGATAATCTTTTAATTTGATTACAGACGGGTTTCTTTTAAGCGGATCATTCGAAATTTGTGCCTTATAATAGATTAGTAGTAAAAAAAAGCACACACACAATGCATTAATTCAATAATTGAAAAGTTTATTATAATTTATGTAAAATTGAGGTATCATTTGTCCAATTTTATCAATTAAATTTAATGATAATAAGAAGGAAAAAAATTATAAGGTAACAATGCAACACCTCTTAAGATATCATATGAGATTTGAAGTTTAAATCCTTTTTTTTTTCTCTTTAAAAAATTTGAGGAATGGGCTCGATTTTATATTTATATGATTTTAAAAAATAATAAAAAAAGACATAGAGATGATAATGGGGCAGAGATTCATATTTGAATGATGTGAGATTTTTTATATCTATTCTATATTCTATTTATGTAATTTGGGTTGGGGGTAGAAGATCCCTAAATGAAGATAAGGATCTCTACGAGTATCTCATAATCAATTTTTTTTTAAAAAAAATTTAAATATTTTTTTATTTATATTAATTTAATTTTATGAAATAATTTTTCATTTTTTATAGTCATAATATATAAAAAAAATGTAAACATCACATAAAAATATAAACTATATCGAGTTTTTAACTATTAATTTTAAAAATTAATGACATGAATTAAAATCTAAACATCACAAAAAATAATGGTTTCTCTGAACTTTGGCATTTAATTTATCATATTTTATTTGTAATCTAAATATTAAGTCTCTATTAAAATTTCTCTTAAACTTATAACACAAAGTAAAAGAAATTTTGAATTAAATAGGTAATGACTAAAAAACTAAAAATGCTAATAAAATTATTTATCTCTTTTATTTATTTCTCTTTATCTTCTTTTTTCTTCCTCAATAAATGGGTTAACTCTAATTTAGAAGTAAGTGTCTAATATTAAATATAATTAAAAAAAATTAAGAAATAAATTAGAAATAAAAAATATGAATAAGAATAAATTTTTTTAAAAATATCATATAAGTAAATTTTATACCTCCAAATTTAACATATAGTCAACTTTAATTTATATAAATAAATAAATAAATTTCACACTCAATTTTTTTTTAATTTAATCGAGTATTTGAAATAGGTCTAAAAAATCAACTTATCTCAAAATTTAAATTGAATTTAATTCAAATTTAGATTACCATATTCAAACTCAATCCATTCTTAAAAAAATACTTAAAATATAGTCCAAATTATTCCCTATTTAGAGTGGGTCTCTACAAAGCCCTAATGTCATTCAAAATTCTGTCACCCAATAGAGAAAGTGCAAATAAAACTAAATTATAACTTTCATTTGTCTTTTAATTTATCCCAACTATTATTTGTTATAGATTTATGAGTGAAAAAAGTGCTTATGCACTCATATATCTCTTAAATTTTGTATGTAATTAGATGCATCAAACATGAGTGTTTTTTTTAACGAGAAAAGTACTTTTTATAACATTTTATATCTACATTCATGCATGAGAAGGTATTTTTTTTTTCTCTTAAAATGTAAACAATGAATGGCTAATTAAATAGTATAAATTCTAAAATTATTTATTACACATTTACTACTTAATAGATACTTGGCACATCATTTGAGATTTAAAAAAAAAATTGAAATATCATTTAAAATGTCTAATATTATTAAAAAAAAATTCAGTACAAAATAATGTATTATTTGAATGGAAAAATTGTAAAATATTTATTATATTGATATTTACGACAGCTAAAACATTTACATAAGCTAAATGTTCTATTTGGATGTAATTTGTATGAAGGGCTCCGAGGAGAATCTCTATAATTTCTGTAAGGTGTTCTGTAAATGAATTATGGCCTTTTTGTTTTTCTTCTCTCTCTATGGTTAGCGGAGGCTAAAACAAAATGTGGGTGATTTCCGAGTCTCTATAAGGATGAAGAAAGAAATCCCAAAAAATAATCTCTTTCAGAGCATCTCTTATATCGGGTTGCAAAAGGTTGATATAATCTTCTCAAAATTGGTTGACGAATCGAGCCTCGTGATCTGTACTCCGGTAGCCTTCCTGATATCAAATTTTAAAAGGGAAAATAGGGTATAGAAAGAGATGCTATTCTTGTTTCCAAATTTTCGTTATTGAGATGCATGGGTGGACATGAATCACAATAGTAGTTCTCTTATAGTCAATATTCCTATGTAAACCTATATAAATGATGCGACTTTAATCATTTCTAGACTGATTTTCCTGTCCATTTAAATTTATTATTCACTAATTAAAGGTCATGACAAATGTTTTAATGGAGCTTTCTTATTTTTGTTAACTAGTTTAGAAGTCATAAAAAAGACACTTGCCTTGAGATTTTTGAAGTCCCATGGGAAGAGAGAGAACAGAAGCTTACCAAATTTGGGCCAAGTTTAAATGGGAAGAAGCGGTGCTTTCTCCTCGTTTCCAACATGATGACTTTTGCCTGTAAAATGGTACAAAGTCATCATCGTTCATCATGGTATCAATCTTAATTTCAGAAGCTTTTGAGGGATGTCATGTGCCCCAACGGTCATATTAATGAAGGATGAATCTTTTGACTTGGAAAAATAAGGAGAAAATACCTTGAAGTATATAAATAAGCTTCCACCTTTTTTTTATTCCTCCACGTATCCCAGTTTAAAGGATTTTATTCTAACGACCACTATTACACGTATTGACTTTGCACTGAAATGAAATTAGATGAAACTCCAAGTATATAAAAGCCATGATATGGCCAAACATCCATAATTGATAAAATATAATTCATTCACTTCTAATTTCTTGCTTATCTCATCAGTTCTTTTTCTTTTTTCTTTAAAAAAAAAAAGGAGATAAACCGATGTATATGTGGAAAGTATAGGATTTTTAAGTTGAAAACATCTACCAAGATTGTTATTTGAGAGGTACCCTGCATGAGCATGCAATTATTCATATATGGTTTATATTTGTAGCAAATAGGACAAGCACCTACCTCTGATTTTTTGGACTTTGTATGATTTCGAAACTTTTATTTTGTGGTTCACCCTTAACCTTTGAAAGTGGTGAAAAGAACTGAATATGAAAGCATACATGTCAAAATAGATTAAGATTCCAAATTGTCAATGGTCAATTAATAATGTAATTGAATAAATAATTATGTGAGTAGTGAGTCTCTTAAAAATAAAGAGAATGGATATTACGAAGCTAAACGAGTTTTAAAAAAATTTATATATTGAACCTTAATAAAAATTATCACATATGTAGTAGGTCTATCGTGAGTAGCAGAATGAACATTACGGGTCAAATTTAGCCCTGTTTTTGAACTAAACTGTAACAAAAGCATCAGGTGAATGAATAAGGGAAAATATCTCATCTCATATGAAAGAAAAATTAGATGGGTCTTAGAAATATATGAGTGAATAATCAATATTATTTAATAAGCTAATCTTTTAAATCAATAATAAATGCTCAACCTGTGATAAGAAGTTGACATGACCCTCGAGCTCGATAAAAATTTTAAAGTGAAAATTAGTTATTTATAATGTTATCTTTAAAGATAAATATTTTTAAATTTTCAACATATATATTATGGCCCATTTCATACATATTTAGATTTTCTACTTTTTCTTTTTTTTACTTTAATATTTTAACCACATCCTTTAATTCTGACTTCACTTCTAAAAACATATAAAGTCAAACAATTTTGAAAAATAGATGTACTAACAAAATCATATTCTTACTTGTGTTAACAATCTTGTGATAAAAAGTAAGTACATTTAATTTTATTTTAATAGAGGCCTCAAATTTAAATTTTCATCTCTTGCATAAAAAAATAATAAATAAAACAACAAAAAATACATTATTTTTGTTCCCTCTAAATTTTGAATCAATCCTAATAAAAGACTATAATACTAAACTCAAAGGAGTTAAGGAAGCAATCATTGGGCAATTATGATTCCTTAATTAATAAAGAGACAATCATGGCAATAATGAGACAATCATGGGCCCTTAATTTAAAAAATTATGAATTATGAAATAAATGGTATTAATGGCTCCTAAAAAAGATATACATCCACAGCTATGTAAATGATGCCCTGTAAAAAAAAAGATAAGTTCTAAATTTCTCTCTCACATTTATTTTTCTCTCTTGATATTTCTCTTATTTTTGGGCTAACTTAAGTATTGAAAAATGTTTACTAACACCTTCACCGATGAGACTATCACCGACTTTTCATTTTACAATTGATAGCTTCAAGATCCACGTAAACAACGATGATAACGTGCTTTGTTTTCTTAGAAATTTAAATTCAACTTGTTGACTTAGGAGTCATCTAGATTTTTAGTCAACAATTTGGCGTTATTTGTGGGAAACAATACAAAAGGTCATAGGATTGACAGCCTAATCCTTGTTCCTATCAAACTAAATCAGAAGAGGTATACTAAAAACAAATCAGCTAAGTTTATATACGCACAATGATTTTCGATTATTTTTCTATGATGCACTTCACTTGTTTATTAGAGAAAATGCCATGATATCAAGCATGTGTTATGTTACTTATCATGTGACTACCCTTTTTCTTACTCAAAATCAAAAAAGAAATTTTTAATTTTGGTAAAAATTGTAATACGCTAAACATATTGTTAAAATGGTTTAAAGAAGAAAAGAGGGGGTCATGGAAGGCTTCTATGCATGCATAGCCTACTTTTTTAGTTTAATGTTTCCATACATATATAGCTTACTTCCTCTTTTGTCTAAGATTTCCATACGAGCGTGATTACTTCATTTTTTACTTTAAGGTCTTTATGCATATATATAAAGTTTTTGTAAAAACTGTTTGTTTGTTGGGAAAATAAATGTTGAGGATATCAAGCCGTGCACTTCAATCTGACACCCCTATAGCATCAACTAAACCACAACCTTGATACCCTTTGCGCAGCGGAAAACCATAACTCACACTATAAGCAAGAACACATAAGATTAACACACCAATAAAGATAAAGAAAACAAATCAATCACAAGACACAAGATATACGTGGTTTGGCCCAAATTGCCTACGTCCACGGAGGATCCATGATCCAGCTTCTTCCCATTGAAATAGATCATAAAGTATCTTCTTACATCATCAATGATCTCATAAGACCCCTTAGTATCTCCTATAGAGACCTCTAAGCATCTACCCTTGATCATTATGACTCCCTAAGACCTCTTCGTATCTCCTCATAAGAGATTTTTACAAGAAACACAAGAATAGCCCGAGCATCTAAGCCTAAAGGATCTATAGTGTTTCTCTTTTATTCACTCAAAGAACCTAAAGAAGAAAACACCCCCCAAGGTTACACCCTAGTGCACCACGCACTTAGTGCCTACCCAGCTCCTCTATTCTCTCTTATGGTTACATCTTGAAACTTTAGATGCTTAACCTTAAACAATGGTTTACAAGTGTTTATATAGGGTATATTTCGTGCCTACAAACCCTATTCCTTGTTGGAGTAAGAGTCCACTTGTTTTCGAAGTTCAAAACTTCCCAAAACTTAAAATCCCGAGCCAAAACGGACTTCTCCACGCATTCTGGCGCTGCGGCACTCGTTCTTGGGCGCCGCAGCGCTGGCCCTTCTCGCGTCCAGCGCTACGGCGCTGGTCTTCTGTTTTGAGCGCCGCAGCGCTAGAAGCTGCCCGCGATTCCTTCTTTTCCTTCGCGTCTTTAAGTTCCGTTTCACTTCCCCCTTCATGTCCCACACGTCCTAGACTTCTCCATATGTGTCCCACACATTCTAGACTTCTTGTGACTCTCCACTTTGGTATTCATCTCAATTCTTGTCCAACCAAGATTGTTGAATCACCAATTTTCCAACAATAAAAATGACAGAGAAAGTTTGAGAGAAAACTTAATTGAATAATACATTTAACTTATTTTATTTAAATCTAATTGACTAAGAAAAAAAATACAAGAGTTTATATACAGAAAAAGATAAGAGCCAAAAAACTTGTTATAATAAACATTTTAGCGGAAAAAATATTGATCTAAGCTAATTAATTATATTCTTGCCACATCAGCATCACTAACTCATTACTAATTATAAAACAATGTTAACAACCTACAAATACTTCTAAATAATAACCATTTGTCACTTCTTTATCTTGACTTGCGATTAAAACTATTAACAACACCCTGCTTATACTCTGCTTCAAAAGGAGTCTTCAATAGCAACACTTTAGTAACCAGTAAGTTACAGCAACTATATTATTGACAATAATATCCCACATCAAGCTCATGGTCGAGGAGAGACCAAGAGCTTGCTTCAAAAGTGAGCAAATTGAGGATATGATAGAGGTTTTATTAAAATATCAGCAACCTGATCAACTCTTGGGACAAATCTAATGTCTACATCTTTAGCAGCAACCTTATCCCAAAGAAAATGCACATTACACTCAATATGCTTGATCTTAAAGTGAAAGATAGGACTCTTTGCCAAAGGTTGAGAACTTGGTTGTCACACCAAAGTATTGGAACTTGATTTGTTAACAAGGATTTTAACTATAAAATTTTAGAACATGCTAAGGCTAAATCCTTGTATTCAGCCTTAGTTGAAGACCTTGCAACAATATATTGCTTCTTTGAAGACCAGGAGATCAAATTATCACCAAGGAAGATACAATAACCACTAATAGATTTTCTGTCTTGGGGTCTATTTCCTAATCTGCATCACTATATCCAATGAGATGCAAACCATAAAATGAAATAAATTACAGTCAAAACTCAGCAGTTTCTTGAAGATATCTCAATACTCTCTTGTAAGCTTGCCAATGTTTAATAGTTGGACTTGTAAGAATCTAGCTAAGCTTATGTATTGAGTATGAGAGCTCGGGTCTAGTGAGGATAGCATACTACAAAGCTCCCACAAGATTTTTATACATTGTGGCATCTAAAAACTGACCAGTATCATCCTTAAGTAGTTTACTACTAACTGTCATAGTGTAGAGTTGCCTTTACAATTTTTTATGTTAGCCTTATAAAGTAGATCAATAATATATTTAGTTTGAGATAAATGTAGACCAGAGGAGGAGTGAGTAACTTCAATGCCAAGAAAGTAAGTGAAATCTCCAAGATCTTTAAGAGAAAAACTTATACTTAGTTGATGAATAAGTTTCTCAAGTATAGCAGAATCATGACTAGTTATCAAGATATCATCCACATAGATCAGCACGAGAATTGAAACTTCATGAGTATGCTTAAAGAAAATAGAGGTATCTAATTTAGAATTAGAGAATCCCCATTGCAGTAAAGCTCCTTTCAGTTTGTCATACCAAGCCTTGAGGGCTTGCATAATCTCATACAAGGCTTTATAAAGTTTTCAGTTTGTCATACCAAGCCCTAAGAGCTTGTATAATCCCATACAAGGCTTTATAAAGTTTACATATATGAATTGGATAAGTTGAGTGAATAAAGCCCTCTGGTAGTGTCATATACACAATTTCAGTAAACTTTCCATTAAGGAAAGCATTATTGATGTCAGTCTACCTAATAGTCCAATGATTAGTCACTGCCAAACACAACATAACCTTGACTGTTGAAGCTTAACAACTGAACTAAAGGTCTTAGAAAAGTCTACACCAGGAGTTTGAAGAAAGCCTTAGCAACTAGTCAAGCCTTGTACTTTGCAACTGACCTATCGGGGTTATATTTAATTTAGAATACTCATTTATTAGAGATAACTTTATTGGCTTGAGAAGCTGCAATAAGTGACCAAGTGTTGTTCTTTATTAGGGCAGTGTACATATGCTTTATTGCTTCAAACCATCTATTATCTAGCAAAGCCATTTTTACTGAAGTAAGCTCAGATGATGCTTTGTGAGATACAAAACCTTAAGTTTTGAGATACCATTTTTAGCTTTAGTTGCCATAGGATGAGTGTTTAGAGTACTAGAAAAAACAATATCTAGTGGGCCACTAGAAACAACATTTACTACTTCTGGATTTTCAGCTGAAGAAGAACTTAAAGCACTATTATTAGGTACTGAAGTTGTAGATAAGGTATGATTAAATGAAGGTAAAGTAAGAGGTAGCAAAAATATTTGACAAAGAGTTAGAGACTTAAGAAGAAGATTTAGGAAGAAACAACTCTAGATAAGGAAAGAATGTTTCACAGAATGATATATGTCTAGCAATGTAGATTTTTCTAGTGGGACTTAGACACTTATAGCCTTTATGCTGAGGGTTGTATCTTAAAAATAAATATTTAGTTGTATGAAAATTCAATTTGCGTTGCTTATGTGGTCTCAGAAAGAGGAAGCAGGCATATCCAAATGGTTTTAGAAAATTATAGTCAGAAAAAGTGAAAAAGCTTAAGTATGGGGATTAAAGGGAAAGCACAAGTGTTGGTAGTCTATTCATAAGGTATGTTGTAGTATGGAAAGCTTCCCATCAGAAGGTAGGAGGCATTTATGCTTATGCTAATAATGTGAGACCCGTGTTCACCATGTGCCTATATTTTCTTTCAACAACACCATTTTGGTGGTAAGTATGTGGATAAGTGACTCTTATTTGAATACCATGAAGAGCTAGATAATTTGAGAATGGTCTATACTCCCCACCCCAGTTCGATTGTAAGGCTTTGATAAGCTGATTTAACTATTTTTTAATCTATAATCTAAATATAATAAAGGCTTTAAGTGCATCTGATTTCACTTTTAAGGAAAAAAAATCTAGCAAAACCTTATATAATCATCCACAAAACTAATGTAGTATCTATATCCATCTCTAAACAACACAGAGGCAGGACCCCCTAAATATATGTATAGATCAATTGTAGATATGAATTAGTTCTAATAGCTACTGCTAGAAAATGAGACTTATGTAGTTTACCATATTGACAAGCACAATAGAAATATGTTTTAAGAACATTATTATTGAAATAAGTTTTATTACAATGTTTGGGTACAATTGATAGACTTAAAGAGTTGGGATCACCTAATCTTAAGTGCCAAATATTAAGGTCTTTATACAGCTTTGATTCCATATTATGTACATGACTCTGAAAACAAAGTTTTGAATTATCACTATCAGTCAATGAATCACATGGATTCTCACTTATCCTACATGATTGATCATAAGAAAGAACAGACAACATAGACTTAGGAAGACTTGAAACTTTATTGGTAAAGGCTGAAGAATGGTGTTTTAGAGAGAACAGTAGCATCTTATAGAGCCTTTTTTAGCAACACTCTTCAACAACAATGTTTTCCTCTTATTGTCCTTAACAAAACAAAACTTAGAATGAAACTCAACAAAAACATCATTATCATTTACTAACTTAGATACATTGATCAAATTCTTGATAATTCCAAGTACAAACAACATATATTTAAGTAATAAGCTGAAACCATCAGAAGATTTTAATAAAGAATTACTAAAGAACTTTATGTTACACCACTACTATTTCCAATTAAGAGTTAATCAGTACCTATAAAAGCATTCTTTATACCAAGATTCTGAATATCATGAGTGTGATGATGTATAGCACTTGAGTTAATGTACCAATTTGAGTCAATTAATCCTTTAGGTGTATACCATTTTGTTTTTAATTGTTTTTTTATAATGTGGTTTAAGTTGCCACAAATGTTGTTTTATTTATCATCAATCTACTTGAAAAGCTACTATTTCCACCATTTGGTCTCAATCTAGGATGTTCATTATTGAAACAAGTACCATTGAAGACATTTTTATACCTTGAAACATAATCTGTATCAAATCTATAAAAGCATTTAACAATTGAATGCCCTATCTTTTAACAGATTTAACATATCAATTTATTGTTACCATTGTAGCTTCCTTTTCTTGATCGATACACACCTATGCCCAAGTTATTAAAGAATCTTCCTTGACTATAATTGTTAACAAACACAGCTCTTCCTCTTCCACTAGGACCATCAGCATTATTGAAACCACCAAAGTTACCAAAACTATTACTTATCATGAATTTATTAGACATTTCTAGCACTAAAGTTATTAAAGCCCTTTTTTTTTCTATTTCTGCTTGCAAAGTGTGCTTTTATCATTTTGTTTAAACCAAATCCACTATTATTCTGTAAAATTTTGTCTTCTTGAGCCAAAAGCACGCCATAAGTCTCGTCTAAAGTGATTGTTCATATTTTACTAATTATGAGAACCACTGTTGGATCATAATTAGATCAAATACTTGATATTAAGTACTATATAAACTCATCATCATTAACCTAACAACCAGCAGTAGATAATTCATCGATGAAGCTTTTTACCTTTAGAAAGTACTCGAATATGGTGAGAGAGCCTTTCTGCAAAGAAGACAATTGCATCTTTAACTAAATTGATTTTTCTTTAGATTGAGAACTAAACTGCTTCTCTAAAGCACTCCATAGCTCAAATCTAAACTTACTTCTAATTACTAAGCTAAAAATACTATCTTGAATTGTAGAAAATATCCAATCTACCAGTGTTTGATCTTGCATCATCTAATGATCAAAATGCTAGATTTTCTGTAATGGTAACTAATTATCAGTGTTGACAGTTCTGATATGTTGAGATGGATACACTCTTTCATTAGTGAGAAGATCTTCTAATCTATTTTAACTAACGACGGTAAGAACTTGCATCGCAATATGAGAAAGTTGGATCGATCAAGCTTCACTATAGATGGAAAGTTATAATTGACTAAGGTTGTATTTTGGTTCAGATTCAATGTGTTAGTTGTTGTTGATTGGCGTTGGCCATTAACAAGCTCTAAAATCATATAAAGTTCCTGTAGAAACTATTTGTTTGTTAGGAAAATAAAAATGATAGAGAAAGTTTGCGAGAAAATTTAATTGAATAATACATCTAACTTCTTTTATTTAAATCTAATTGACTAAGAAAAGAAATACAAGAGTTTATATATAGACTAAGATAAGCGCCAAAAAGTTTGTTTTGGCAAGAAAAATATTGATTTAAGCTAACTAATTATATTTTTACCACATCAGCATAACTAACTTATTACTAATTAAAGAACAATGTTAACAACCTATAAATACTCCTAAATAATAACCATTAGTCACTTCTTTATCTTGAACCACAGTCAAAACTATTAATAGCACCTTGTTTATCATACTCTGCTTCAATAAAGAGTCTTCACCAACAACTAGCAACACTTTAATAACTGATAGGGGCGAAAAGCATTAGTATGATCAGTACCCCAGCTTTTGTATTTTGCTCAAAATCATTTTTGTCTATTTATTTGTGTTTTTGTTTATCATAAATAGATACACGATAAAAAAATATGACGTATAAAAATAAACGGAAGGCTAATCGGACATAAAATGAAGAAGTGGCACTCAAAATATGAGAGTGTCTGATCAGAGCTGAGGCCGTGGCACCTAGAACCTGGGGCCGTGCTATGGGGACAGAATCTCAAGCCGCGGCGCCCAAAAGCCAGGGTTGTGGCCCTTATTCGAGAAAGTTCAATTTTTTTATATTTTTGGTCTCCTAACGTAATTTGGACTCCTCAATGACAAGCCTAGGGTTTCTAATACCTATAAAAACACTTTTTTAAGAGTCAAAACACAGATTTAAGGGAGGCAAAACTTAAAGAAATAATTCACAACACAAAATCAAATATCAAATCTAAGAATTTAAGATCAAGATTTAAGCTTTAAGTCAAGATTGAGAGAGAAGCAACCTAAGACTTCTTCTTGATTAGTTTTTCTTCTCTTTTCTTATTATTATGTTTGTATTCTTGCTATTATTCATGGATTAATTTGATACTCTTAGTTTTGTGATAAGCTAAACTTGTTATTCTAGGGTTAGACTATGTGAACCTAGTATGTAGTTGAATTTTATTAATTCTTAGTTTACGAACTTAATTATTATAATTGATTCATTCTATCTTGATCTTAATGCTTTCATTATATCTGGCCAATATTTTGAATGATTGAGGAACCATGATGAACTTGACAAAGGAATTTATGTGTTTAGCCTAGGATAATTTGATGCATGATTATAAGGTAACAACTATGAGTTCTATCTAGGATAGACATACACATAGATGGCATGTATGATATTATTTAGACTTGATCTTAATGAATTACATTTTTATTTGATTACTATAGATATATATGTGATTGTTAGAATGGATAATATAATCACTCGAGCATTAACATAGGCTTGTGATGAGATTAGTGTTTAAACCAATCAATTCGTATTAAGTGATTAACTAAGATATTAATGAGTCCAATGAAATGTTAAGGGATAGGTCTATACCGTAGATTATTATCTTTTAGTGAATTTATCTCTTGTTTATTGCTGTTTAGGTTGATTTACTTAATAGAATTAGGTTATTTAAATAAATTTCAAATTTTAGTTTTCTGAATAAAAGTTAAGTAGTTATTATTTTAGTACTTGATTAAAAGAATTAGATCGCATGTCCTTATGGGATCGATACTTGGACTTAAAATCTTATATTATTTGATACGATAGCGTGCGCTTATGTTTAGCTATTAGAGCACAATTAGTAACCAGCAAGTTATAGCAGCTATAGTATTGATAATAATAATGTAAAATTCATTCTTTCCTCGGAGGAAAAAGGCTCACCAATGCTTTCATGTCTAAAAAGAAAAAAGATGGATAATTTTCGTTGAAAGAAGAAAGAGAATGAGTGGTGGCATAAGTGGTTATGTATGGTTAAAAAAAAGTGAATAAAATAAAAATAAGAAGTTCGAAGTGGCCCAATGACAAAGGGAATACCACTGCTCGCTGCTATATACAATTATCAGCCACCATTGAGCCTCTATTGTACAATCTACCCCTCTTGCTCCTGATTAACTCAGAAATGGTTAGCCAATCAAACTTAGTCGTCATCATCTCTACTCACTGTCGAAATTAAAACCCGAAACTAGAGCACACAATAATAACTTTGGGACCATTACACCACCATTATCTATCACTAACAGTTTTCATCACCCCCATCAATCAAGTCGAAAAAAGCTCCAACAGCATTGATGGTTGTTGAATAGATATGACCAACAAGAAAAAAGCAATAAGCAGTAGTGGTTGCCGTCGCCCGCGATGATTCTCGATCCAGACTTATAATGGCTTCTCTAGTTCTCCTTCTACCCCAAGGAGAACATCGTGGCGATCATCTATACTGCCCTACCATGAGCTCTATTGGATAGGCTTAAAGCCAACCAATCCAGTGTAGCGACTACTTGACCACCCCATCACCATTTGCCTTAGCCTTTATCCTGCTTAGCTCAGAATAAGGCCTAGAATAAAGCTCTTACTGCCAAAAGAAAGACCTTGATGATGTGTTTTACCTTTACTAGCTAAAACTAAAACTAAAACTAAAACCTCGTGATGGTTATTGCGGCTTAATTGATCGAGGCAATTAATATGAAAAAAAATGAAGCCATATTACTCTACGAATTGATCATTACTAAGATAAACAAAACCCCATATTTACTAAACTAACAAAGGTCTCTCCCCAGAGGGTCTCTTAGACCAGGAATTATTAGAAGGGCCTTATAAGTAAGTATATGCTTATAAGGTTTCCCCCTCATGAGCTTTATTATACAGGTCAGGGGTAAAGTGATAGTCATGTTAGAAGGGTTTGATTCTCACAAAAGTCTTAGTCTCCTAAGCCTTAAATTATTTGAATGGCCTTATGAATGAGCTTGACATTTATAGGTTGCCCCCTCGTAGGCTTTGCTATGCAAGTAAAGGGTAAAGTGATAGTTCTGTGAGAAGAGTTTGACTTTAACAAATGTCTCTCTCCTAAAGGGTCACCCAAACTACGAATTATTAAAAAAGTCTTACGAGTGGGTTCAACGCTTATAGGATTTCCATCTTATGGGCTTTGCTATATAGGTTGGAGGTAAAGTGATATTCACGTAAGAGATACTCTATTCTCACAAAGGTCTCCTTCTTGAAGGTTCTTCTAGACCAAGAACTATTAAAAGGGCCTTATGAGTGGGTTTGACGCTTATAGGGTTACCTCCTCATGGACTTCGCTATGTAGGTTGGGGGTAAAGTAATTGTCTTGTGGGAGGGTTTGACTCTCACAAATGTTTTCCATCAATGGGTTTCCCTAGATCAAGAATAATTATAAGGGTCTTATGAATAGGTTTGACACTTATAATATTGCCCCTTCATGGGCTTTGCTATGTAGGTTGTGGGTAAAGTGAAGGTTCTTGTAAGATGGCTCGGCCCTTACAAATGATTCCCCCTCATGGGCTAGGATATCAAAATTAAGGTCCTTGTGAAAGAATACAATTCTCACAAAGAATGCCCCTTCATAGCTCATATAGAACTGAGAAAAATACTAAAGTCCCCATAAGGGAGTCCAGGTCCCCACGAGACTATTGTAGACTGTTGAAATGTATATATGGTATATGATATTTGTATATAAATAGTTAATATTATAGAATAAGAAAACCTAGGTAACTTTTCATTTAGGATTAATAATATTCTAATTAAGGTTGATAGCTTCCCTTATATAATCTTGTATTTTCTTCAATGTTAAATACACAAGAATTATCTTTTCCTATCTCTTAGTTAACATTGTATCAGAGCCAACACTTGGCATCTAATTTGTCTTTTTTTGATGACGTCACTTGTCATTTTTCGGTCACCGTGCTCTCCTCTTTTGAGTGGTCGTTACCTTAGTTTTGTAATCCTCAGTGACTCACTAACAAAACCCTAAGAGATCGTTGTCAAACCTCATCAGATGCACTGTTATGTGCCATTGATCTCTCTGGTCATTCCGTCACTTATCTCTCTTTCTGACGACCATGCTGCCTTCTCGCCGCTTCCAATAACCCCAGATAGAGCTAGCAATCCGTTCTATGGTAGCCCAATGCTTATCGGCCATCGAATGCGTCTGCATGTGCCTCTTAAACCTCTTGGCCACCAAACTTCAATTTACTTCTCCGATGTACGTGAACTCTCACTACCGTTGTTGTCATCAGAAAATCACCATCACTATTGCCAAAAACCTATATTTCTTCTTTTTAATCTATGATTCAATATAAATGCTGAAAATTTTAAAATAGGTTATGTCTTTTCCTTTAATTCAGTTCCAGTAATTTCTAATGAGAAATTGGTAGGTAGCATTAATTATACCTCATAAGCCACGTCCATTGAATTATAGTGTATGGGATAAGGCCTGGAAGATCATTTAACTATAAGGGCTACAAATTTAAAAGACAGAGATACAACTGAGTGGAAGAAGATTGATACCTTACTTTGTAATCAATTATGAAAAATAATCGATCCTCAACTGTATCTTATTTATAAAACCTACAGAACTTATTTTGATATTTGGAATCAGACTAAGTTGCTATACGCTAATAACATCAAGAGACTATGTTATGTTGTTTTTACTTTTGTCAATTTTAATCAACAAGGTATAGACATGTTAGAATTCCTTAGCTGAATAACCTTACTCTAGGCTGAATTTAATTTACTGCTGCCTATTGGTAAGACTGCCACAGAAGACCTTACATAAAGGGATAAATTTTTTAGGGTTCTGATCCTAGCTTCTATTAATCCTAAGCTTTCACCATTCCATGATCAGATCTTTGCTAGTGCTATTGTTCCCTCTATGGGTAATGTATTTACTTTGCTTCTTCATATTTCTATGCCAGGTCATGTTCCCAGATCATCTGTAGTTGACTCCTCAATCTTGTCACAGAGTTATTTAAAATGAGAACAAGTTGATTGTTAGAAAAATCACCTAAAGTGTAGTTATTGTCATCGATGGGAACATACATGAAACAAATGTTACAAGTTACATGGACGACCTTCTCGGGCTACTAGTCTTGCTCAAATTGATCACTTTGAAACCACAGACTACCAACCTCCGTCTTTAACTATTATTGGTGTCGACTATGAGTACTATCTTAAATATCAAAGAGTTAAACATCTACCTCATCTCTTGCTTCCATTGACTATACTGGTAATTCAGTTGCCTGTCTTATTCAATCCTCATCTCTAAAACTATGGGTCCTTGATTCTAGTGCCTCAAATTATATTTTTGGTAGCCTTCAATTACTTTTTTGTATTTCTAAGTCTAGATCATTATTATCTGTCACTTTAGCAAATGGATTTGAAATCATTACTAAAATAATTAGTCGAACACATCCTCTCCTTCATTACCCTTAGACTCTGTCATCTATATTATACATTGTCCTTTTAATCTTATATCTTTCAGTAAACTCACTTGCTCTTTAAACTGTACTATCACTTTTGTTAATAACTCTATTCTTATACATGACTGCAGTACAAAACAGATGATTGGTGCAGGACATGAATCACATGGGCTCTATCATCTAAGTCTTCCTCAGCTGTCTGTCACATGTATTGTCACTAAATCTCCAGCACTTCTTCATAATCATTTGGGACATCGAAGTCTATTGAAACTTCAGAAGATGGTTCCAGGCTATTTTAGTTTATCTCTCTTCAATTGTGAGTCATGTCAACTTAGAAAACACTATCGTGGGTTATTTTCAAATGATGTCAATAATTGGGCTACATCCCTCTTTGAATTAGTTCATTCAGATATCTGGGGTCCTAGTCGAGTTTCTTCTATTTTAGGGTTTAAGTACTTTGTTATATTTATTAGTGATTATTCACATTCTACTTGGTTATTTTTAATGAAAGATCAATTTGAATTTTTTTCAATCTTTGAAACATTATGTGCTGAAATTAAGACATAATTCTCTACCACTCTTCGTATATTGCATAGTGATAATGCACGTGAATATTTTTTTACTCCCTTTACTAAATTCATATCTTCTCAGAGAATTTTACATCAGTCTTCTTGTGTTTACACTCTATAACAAAATAGAGTTGCCAAGCGTAAGAATAAACACCTCTTGAAACTGCTCGCACTTTACTTATGCACAATCATGTTTCTCTTCGTTTTTAGGTCGATGCTATTCTTACTGCTTGTTTTATTATAAATTGAATGCCATCCCCAGTCTTATAAAATAAAGCCCCTTTTATATTATATATCTTGATCAACCATTGTATCCTCTTTCGCCACGTGTCCTTAGCTGGACATGCTTTGTCCATACCTTTTCTCATAGTTAAGACAAGTTTTTCGTTCGGTCCATCAAATATATTTTTCTTAGCTAATCACATCTTCAGAAAGGATATAAGTGTTATTCTCCTAACACATGTCGATATTTCTTTTTTGCTGATATCATATTTTTTTAGTCTTTTTATTTTTTTCCTTCCACTCTTTCAGAAAATAAGTCAGTCATAGAGATTCTTCCAATTCTTCACATTACTTATCCTCTCGAGTCAATCACTGAACCTATACTTGTCCCACAGTATCATTTTCCTACTAGAGAATGTTGCTCTTCAACTTGTGATAAACTTGTTCCTTTTGATCCTATAGGTGATAACAGTGATACCACATATGGGCTGCCATTGACTAACTTCTTGTACAGGATTTCTCTTTTACTGAGGTCCTGCCTCTATGTTGACCAGTTTCTAATTATTTTTCGTCAATGTATACAATCTACTCACAACCCTTATCCTATATTTTTTTTAGTTATCATATACTATCTTTATCATACTATGCTTTTACGTCTACTTTATCTTCTATCTTTATTGCTACCACTCTTTGTGAGACTCTTTCACATCTTGGGTGATGTTAAGCAATAGTTGAGAAAATGACTGCTTTGTAAAATAATGGTACATAGTAATTAGTCTAGTTGCCATCAGGACATTCTATTGTTAGTTGTCGATGGGTTTATGCTATTAAGGTTGGACCTAATGGTCAGGTAGATAGGTTGAAAGCAAGGTTGGTTTCCAAGGGGTTCACATAGACTTATAGCTTGGATTATTATGAAACTTTCTCTTATGTGGCTAAAATGTCATATGTTCAGTTATTCTTATCCATGAATGTTATTCACCATTTGCGTATGCATTAGCTAGGCATCAAAAATACATTATTTCACGATGAACTTTAGGAAGAAATCTATATAGAGCAATTACCTGATTTTGTTGCTCAAGAGAAGTCTAATTTGGTGTGTAAACTTCGTCGCTTCTTGTATGGCTTAAAATAGTATCCTCATGCCTGTTTTGGTCATTTTAGTACTGTTATTCAGAGTTTGGCATAATTCAAAGTGAGTTAGATCACTCTACTTTCTATAAGTATGTATCACAAGGCCAACATATATATTTGATAATCTATGTTGATGATATTGCCATTACAGGAAATGATTAGGATAATATTAAGTAATTGAAAAATCACTTGTTTGATTATTTTCAAACTAAAGATTTAGGATTGCTCAAATACTTTCTTGATACAGAGATAACTCAATTTAACTATAAGATTGTTATCTTTCAAAGAAAATATGCTTTGGTTATTTTACAAGAAACAAGGATGTTGAACTGCAGACCTATAAACTCTTCCATAGATTCCAACACTAAACTCCTACTTGGACATGAGAAGCCTCTTGCAGATCCTGAGAGATATCGAAGACTAGTTGGTAAGCTTAATTATCTCACTATCATATGGCCTGGTATTTCTTTTTCGATTAGTGTTGTAAGTCAGTTTATACAGTCTTAATATAATAGTCATTAGAATGCATTTATCCGAATCTTACGATATATCAAGGTTTCACTAGATAAATGTTTGCTATAAAGAATAAGGGTCATACATAGGTTGTTAGATATTCAGATACTGATTGAGTAGGTTTTTCAACAGATAAACGTTCTACTATATAGTATCGTATTCTTATTAGAGGAAATCTTGTATCATAGAAAAGTAAAGAGCAAGACGTTCTTACTAGGTCAAGTGTAGAAGCAGAATATTGTACCATGACTTTAGCAATATATAAACTTATATGGTTAAAACAGTTGATCCATGAATTAAATTTGCAGACATATCACAGATGAAGTTACTTTGTGATAATCAAACTGCACTGCATATTTCATTCGACCTGGTGTTTTATAAAAGGACTAAGCATATAGAAATTAATTGTCACTTTATTCAGGAGAAGATTTTTTTGGCTATATTTCCACCAATTATATCAGTTCAAACAACCAACTAGCATATACCCTTACTAAATCTCTCAGGGTCTTTGAAATAATTTTTTTTGTAACAAGCTTGGCGCATATATAATTTATATGCTCCGACGTGAGGGGTAGTGTTTATATATATGGTATTTGTATATAAATGGTTAATATTATAGAATAAGAACGCTTAAATAGCCTTCCATTTAAGATTAATAATCTTCTAATTAAGATTGATAGCTTCCCCTATATAATCTTGTATTTTCTTCAATGTTAAATATATAAGAATTATCTTTTCCTCTTTATTAGTTCACAAAGACCTTGTGTGAAAGGCCCCATAAAAGATTCAAAGACCTCATATGAAGGTTCCAAACCCTTCGTAAATAGAAATTAATCGAGATCTCACTCTACTATCAACTAGAATTGGCCTATATAAAATTTTTACACATGATCAAATGGCTCTGCACCCTAGCATGGATAGTAATCACATACAATCTCGAGCCCTATCGAGAGATTCTCTCTCTTATCTAAAACTAAAGTCCTCGAGTTATAATAAGGACACTTATCTTCAACAAACAATAAAGTTTTACTATTTAAAACAATTCAAGATATACCCAAAAATTGGTGGTAAAATCTATCACTACAAGAACAATAATAGAATTTTTAGTATTAACAAGTTAATATTAAAAAATAGTAAATCCTTGTTCCCCTAAGATTTTGGGTCAACTTTAATGGGAGACTATAATAGAAAAATCAAATGAGTTAAAAAGGAAATCATTGGTTAATTATGGTCCCTTAATCAATAAGGAGGCAATCATAGCAAATAAGGAGACAATCATAGGTATTGATTATGGGCTCTTTATTTAGGAAATTATAAATTATGAAATAAATAATATTAGTGGCTCTCCTAAAAAAGAGCTACACCCACAACTATAGAAAGGAGGCTTTACACCAAAGAAAAGACAGGTTTTGAATTCTTCTCTTTATTTCTATATTTCTCTCATGACACTTCTCTTATTTTTAAGTTGACTTAAGCATCAGAGGGTTGTCACCGGCACCCTTACTGGCGAGACCATTATTGAGTTTTTATTTTACAATTCATAGCTTTAGAATCCATGTGAAAAATAGTGATGTCGTGTTCCATTTCTCTAGAAATATAAATTCAACTTGTTGACGTGGGAGTTGTCCAAAATTTTAAAGTCAACAATTTAATTTGTTTATGTTTGTAAAATCTGGTTTGATATTATTATAAGACATTAAATTAAGGATAATATTATATATCCCAAGATGTATCCTAAATATTAATGTATCAAATAATCATTTTGTAATAAAATAATGTAAATTTTAAAATTACTCATTATACTATTTTACAATTCGATAATTACTTAATACATTATTATTTGATATACAACTTGAGATGTGTAGTATTATTCTTAAATTATTTAAATTATCAACTTGATTGTATATTAAATTAAATAACTATGACATCATTTGGTTACAAACTGGTAAAATAAATTATTCTTATTTCAATAATCTTTGGACATATTTAAGGTGCATAACATTTTTGTAATATCATGGGTTTATTTTTATAATGTTTATAGACAAAAATAAAGAGAAAAATAATCCTTGAAGTGAAAAGGACACTTTAAAAGTGCTTCCAAAGAAATAACATAAAAGCTTCTCTTAAAAAAAATCTTTCAATTTTGTACAATGAATATACTTTTATTCAAAATATTTTGCAATTCTTTAATAAATATTACTGCTTCCTACTTCAATCAATGGCCAATAATTTTTCTTCTTAAATTATGGCACTAGTTATTAACTTCTTTTTTTAAGAAAAAAATGATATTATGAATCACTTTTGACAATTGTTTAAAATATTTTAATAATTAAATTAATGAATTCGTCGAGAGAGCAATACTACACTTTTCAATTCTCATTCTAATTTCATCTCTGAAAGGTCGTGTCGTATATAAATTAAATGTTATTTATAACAAATTGTTTGGTATATTAGAGGGACATTGGCCCCAACTCCAATAAATATTTTAGAGAAAATAATAATTTTTACGAATTTTACTTTTTAAAAATTAGGCATTTTTAGACTTAAGCCCCCATAAATATAAATTTTGGCCTCATAATTGTTTTACTTTTATAATTATTCCCTCCACCTTTTGAGATCTAGCTCTTCCTAAATTGACACATTATTAGAGATAGATAAATTTAGACAATCCTTATAAAGTGTAGTATTATCGTTCATTTGATATATATTATATATAATCTCAAGAATGAAAGCACATTAATTCAAGAACCACCCTTTATTTCGGGTAGTTCTTACCTTATTAAAAGTAGAGGTTCAAATATATTGCAGGAGTAGATTTCTCTTTTGAGAGAGTTGAGTCTTTCTTCTTTGAACTAAAATATAGATGAGTTTTATTTAAGCGGATCAAACGAAATTTGTACCATATAATGGATAAGTAGAAAAAAAAAAAAAAAAGCAAACACACAATACATTTATTCAGTTTATGTAAAATTGAGGAGTCCTTTGTCCAATTTTATCAATTAAATTTAAAGATAATAATAAGGAAAAAAAAATTGTAGGTATTGGTTGCAACTCGTCTTAAGATGGAAAGTTTAAATCCCAATTTTGTTTTTACAAAAATTGAGAATGGGCTTGGTTTATGTTCATGTGATTAAAAAAAAAACTATGGGGGAAAAAGTGCTAATAAAACTAAATTAAGCCTTTCATTTATTTTTTTAATTTATCCTAACTATTATATGTTATAAAATTACGGGTGACAAAAAAGTACTTATACAATGGTGTATCTCTTAAAATATGTATGAAATTAGACACATTGAATGATAAAATAATATAATAAATAATTTAAAATTTTATATTATTTTATTATTTAATGATTAATTGATACATCAATATAAAATAAAAAATTTTGAACATTGTTTAAGAGGTGTAATATTACTTTGATACTAAACACGAGATTAGCATCAATAATTTAAAATTACTTAGAGAATATTTGAAAGTACTTATTTTTTTATGAGAAAAGTAATTTTTGTATTATTTTATACCAACATTCGTGCACGAGAAAGTATTTTTTTTAAACAAATAAACACTCCTAAATATACTCTTAGTCATTGTCACAAATAAATCTGTAAGATTATCTAATTAGAAAGAGAAATTAATAGTTTAGTATTTGTATTTTTATTAAATTATTCACATGATTCCTCATATTTTAAAATTTTTAAAAATTACTAATTACATTATTTATGAACGTTTTCAACTATTTTTTGCTATTATTTTCATTCCTAAAATATGACCATTTTCATTTTTAAAAGACGTAATTAATAACTTTAAATATGTTAGAAATATAATGAGTAATTCAATAAAAACATAAAAATTAAAGTGACAGTTTCCCAATTAAAAATGGTAGGCATTGTGGATATTTAAGACTTTTAAAAATAAAACTTGTAGAACCTTTTTTTTTTAAAAAAAAAAAAGAATGAAACTATCTATTAGACAATGTCTTCAGCCGCCCAGGCTACAATATCTTCAGAAAAATTAGAAAGCCAAACTAGTTGATTGTCTAGCTTCAAAGAATTTTAAGCTATCACGTGGGATATATTATTGACTTCCCTATTCCTATATTGGCAAAAAACCAACCTTTGCTGCATTTAGATATGCTCTAATGTCATCTATAATGAAACCAATTTCAGATCTCTGTTGATCGCTAAATCGAATCATGTTGATCCAACACAATCCGAGAGTACCCCAAACTCAATGCTAATTTAAGCCCCTCTACACAAGCTAATCCTTCTAACATCTCAACTGAGTCTAGCAATGGTGTAGAGGAAGCCATAACTGCTAAAATAGATCCCAGTTGATTGCGAATAACCACCCCCACACCAGCCTTGTTAAGGGACTTATTATAAGCGGCATCACAATTAATCTTAACCATAGAGTCCCCAGGCGGAGACCACTTGAGCACCTGGTCGCAGGTCACATTTTCGGCTTCCTTTGAGTTTGCTTGACCGAATTCATCTAACAGCCCTTTTGTCCATTGTGCCCAGGTCTTGAGGCCGACGATCCAGCTTATTGTGGAGCAAGGCATTAAGGTTTTACCAAAGAGGCCAGCACCCCGCCACAACCCATCTCATGCTCTCCTCTGAAGAATTCTGAGTCAAGACAAAAGCTATATCTCCAAAATCAGTACATCCTGTAACTTTACTGGCCACTTCTGTCAACACACCTGCGCACACCCCCCCCCCCCCCTTCCCCCCCCACCCCCACCCACCCACCCACCGCCGCTGTCATCATGATTGCCACTGCTCTGTAGAATTTTTTCGCTGCTGTGCAATCCCACATTACATGATCTACCGTTTCTCCCAATCGGCTGCAAAAGAGACATCTCTCATTGACCACCATCCTTCTTCTACACAAGTTATCGGAAACAGGCAGCAAATTTTCTCTTTTGTAGGCCCTCCAAAAGAGAACTTTCATTTTATTCGGAACAAATGTCCTCCAAAATTTTCTCCACCAGGCTGCTACTAATGCATCTTCGGACTGTTTAACCTGCCTTTTCTGTTCCATTATTACCCTGTACCCGCTTCTAACCGAATAAATTCCTTTCTTATCGAAATGCCAACAAAGTCTATCTTCTTTGGCAGGATTTATTTTTGGAAATTTCAAAATAAGGACTGCATCTTCCACAACAAAGGCCTCCTTGATCGGCTGAGCATTGCCATTAGTTAAACATAAGTCCACCACCACTGCATCATTTTGGAGAAACTGTTCCGATATAGGCTTAAACAAAGAGGGTCTCGGTAGCCATCTATCATGATAAACTTGAACAGAATTGCTTGAACCTAAGCATCATCTGGTTTTCATCAACAATACATCTCTACCCCAGAGGAGACTTCTCCAAACAAAGGATGGTTTAGAACCTACGCCTGCTTCAAGTAAGAACAGCCCATTAAAATACCGACCCCGAAAACCTTGGCCAGAAGGGTATCGGGATCTACAATCATTTACCAACAATGCTTAGCTAGAATAGCTTGATTGAAGGCAACCAAGTCTCAAAAACCAAGCGCCACCCCCCTCTTTTGGCCTACACAATTTATTCCACTTAGCCCAATGAATCTTCTTTTTATTCTCTGAGTCACCCCACCAGAGCTCTGCACAAAGCTTATAGATTTCTTTACAAAGAGAGATCGAGATTCGAAAACAATCCATCGTGTAAGTAGGGATTGTCTGAACCACTGCTTTGATAAGCACCTCGTTTCCTCCACTAGAAAATAACTTGGCTTTCCATCCTTGAAGCTTCTGCCAGATTTTTGTTTTGATTGAAGCAAATAGATTCTTTTTATTTTGTCCTACAAAAGAAGGCAATCCTAAATACTTCTCATGACAATCCACTTCCATCCTAAATACTTCTCATGACAATCCACTTCCAAAACTCCAAGCACATTCCTAATGTTATCTTTAGCCGAACGACTCATCCCACTACTAAAGGCTACTGCAGACATGGAATAATTAACCATTTGACCCGAAGCTTTCTCATAACAAGATAAGATATGTTTTATACCGATACTGTCCTGCAACCGGCCTTTATAGAATAACATGCTATCGTTTGCAAAAAATAAATGTGAAATAGTAAGGCAAGAGGGTGCAACCCGAAGGCCCGAGAATTCCCCTCGGTGTTCCGCCTGATAAAGCAATGCAGATAATCTTTCTGCATAAAAAATAAATAAGTATGGGGAAATAAGATCTCCTTGCCTTAGCCCTCTCAATGGAATAAGAGAACCATACACCTCCCCACTAACAGAAAAAGAATATGTTACTGAGGTGATATATCTCATGATCTTATCCACCTAATCACTACAAAACCCCAGTTTCCACATCACTGCCTCCAAGAAACTCCACTCCATTCTATCATACACCTTTGCCATATCTAGTTTTAAAGCATATCCCCCATCTTCTTCCTTCAAAATTCTCTTCAAGTAATGAATGCACTCAAAAGCAACCATGGCATTGTTAAGAATTAGCCTCCCTGGAATGAAGGCACTCTGAGCTGGTGATATGTTTAGCCAAAATTGGTCAAAGCCTATTGACTAAATATTTTAAGATAATCTTGTAAAGGACATTACACAAGCTGATCGGTCTGTACTTTGATACTCTTTCCGATCCCGTAATTTTTAGAATTAAAACAATTAAAGTTTTATTAATAACTCCCATGTCCTCCCTCATATTCAATACACCTAAACAAGCTTTTGTGACTTCGTTCCCTACTATCTTCTAGTATTTTTGATAGAAAGCACCGGCGTTCCATCTAATCCTGGAGATTTCGTAGGATACATCTGATCGAGCGCACATTTAACATCTTCCTCACTAAAAGAAGCTGAAAGTAACAGATTATCCAATGAACTCCCCTTTGGCTCCATCACTTCCAAGACAGTACTCAAATCACCTTCATCTAGGCAGCTTGCTGCAAAAATATTGTTGAAGCAGTTAGAGACAATAGGCCTTAACTCTGCCGGATCCTCTCTCTAAATCCCATCTGAATCCCATAATCCAGATATTTCATTTTTCTTCTGTCTTCGACTAGTCTTCATGTCTCCACCTTTCAGCCACAACTCTGGACTGCTGCCTCTAATACTGCTCATATAGTATAGCTAATTCTTTCTCAGTATTTGAAATGGCTGTTAAGTTAGGATGCGGCTCAGCCTCTATCAAATTCTCTAACTTTGTCTAAAGCTGCTGCATGTGGTTTTTGAATCCTCCAAAAGTCTTTTTCCCCCAAGCCCGCCAAGAATAACCCCACACTTAAGACACTTTTGATAACACATCACCCACCAAGTTGGCGACCAAACCATCCTTCCAAGCTGAGTCCATTATTGCTTCACCTCCCTCATAAGAGGACCAAATCTCTTCAAACATAAATCTTCTATGCCTAGGACATCTCTTTTTCCAATAGTTCTCAAATCCTGGAACTTAATTAACAATGGCCGGTGATTGGACTTCCATAAGGCAAGGTGATAGATAGCCGACGCTGGAAACAAATCAATCCACTCTTTTGCACTTACAGCTCTATCTAATCTTTCAAAAACATACTCTTTGTTTAATCTTCTATTCCACCAAGTATAGGGATGGCCTTCGAAACCAAGATCCATGAAATTACAATGATCTAATGCTTCCTTGAAAGCACGCATCTGATTAAAATTCCTTCCTGCCCCTCCACTCCTCTCTTATTCCTTCAAAACCTCATTAAAATCAACGCAACAAAACCACGACAAGTCCGACATATGAGCTAACCGCTTTAGCAGTAACCAAGACCACTGTTGCTCTGAATGAATCAGATTCCCATAGAACCCGGCAAATCACCAACATTTTCCATCATTTTCTTTTATAACCGCATCAATGTGTGATGTGGTATAAGAGCAAATCGATAAATCACCTCCTAATCCCCTTCTAGCAACACCAAAAGCTCCTATAAAACATAATGCCACCCTCACATATTCCAATTGCACCTCTGTGGAATTTGTTTCCATCAGAAACACGACTCTTAGGTTATGGCACTGAATTAAATTTTGCAGTGCCTGTAACATTCCAAGGCTCCCCAGACCCTAGATGTTCCAGCTTATGCAACTAATGGTTGTCGGCAGCCTTGCCCCGCAGAAGCCGTCAATATATTCTGCGGGAGGAAAGCCTCGATCGTGTTGCTTGAGCGTTTAGATACTAACTCCCCGCCAAACTCAATGGTGTTGAGATCCATCTTAACACTATGTTTCATTTCTGCCCTGTCCTTCACCTTTTGCTCTACCAAAAGTTGCATGTTACTTCCTTTATTTTTGCATTTACCAGAAGCCGACGAACATAGCTCATACATAATTTTATCACAGAGTGAGATGGACTTACCATCTGTTTTCGTCTTAATTGTCCCCAAATTACGAGCTCAGGTCTTCCATTTATCACCCTTGAATTTATTGGTACTACTATGAGGACCTTCTACCAGACCCTCAAATGGATCATTATTACTATTCTGATAAGCCACCTCCAGGTTTCCTTTAAACTACAACATTTCAAAATCCGGACATTGCACACCTAGAGGATCTTACCATTTCAACAGCTCATACAGAATTTTATCACAGGGTGAGATGGACTTACCATCTGTTTTCTTCTTAATTGTCCCCAAATTACGAGCTCAGGTCTTCCATTCATCACCCTTGAATTTGTTGGTACTACTATGAGGACCTTCTACTAAACCCTCAAATGGATCATTATTACTATTCTGATAAGCCACCTCCATGTTTCCTTTAAACTACAACATTTCAAAATCCAAAAGTTGCACACCCAGAGGATCTTTATCACCCCCCAACTCTTTTTCGATTTTTCTAGCTTTTGAAACTGCGAAACCTTCTTCTCTCATTACTTCTTGGAATTTTGGTGAATACCCTGATCCTACATCCTTATCCTTTGAAATAACATTTTTCACACTGCTAATAATATCTCCATTACCTAGCTTTGACGGGTCACTAAAGCTAGATATAGTAATAATACTCCCCTTCAACTCACAAGCTTCCTTAAACATCGAGCGGGTAGAAAAGTCAACCTTCTGCACGCATGCAAATTAAATCTGACCGGTGTTGTTAGAAGCTCCCACCGAAACCTCCACATTAATTTTACTACCATAAATGTCCCCTCCCCTGCCATCATTAGGTTTCTCCACCACAAACTTACTCCCTTTAGAATTTCCATCCGTTGAAACCTTCCCAGAGGGGGATAAATTTCCTTGTGGGGGCCATCTAACACTACTGCCATATACTACTTTTTCCTTAAAGGCTTTATTTCTAAGCCTTGTGAGAATTCCAGCCAATAGGCTTTACCATGTAGAGGAACCTCAATTCCTCATTCGTAATGTCTGTCAACCTTACTTCCATAACTATTTTTCTTACCAAACTCACTCCTCTCACCATCCACACTACCCTGAGCTTGTCTCTATTCTTTACTACCCAATTCTGTAACCGGTCTAAAGAAAGCTATATGACTGGACCTCCTCATTAATTTGAACCATCGACTTCCCCCTTCCTCGACCTCCTTGTCTTATAGGGGATCCCATGTTGGCTCTCCTTCGCTTCCCTCTACCATCAGCATTTGGTTCATAAGTTCTTACTGTGGTGGCTTTTAAAAAGGGTCCAAATTTAAGGGCATCCACCACCATCACTGACTGATCAAAGTGGTTGCATTCTCTAAATGGATGTTCTAATCTACCACACACCTGACACCATTCAGGTAGCCGTTCATATCTTATTAGAATGTCGATAACTTCAACCTGATCCTTCAACTGGACTCTCAAACCTCTTTTGAGTGGAACAGATATATCTACTCTCACTCGTAATCGAAGAAAACTGCATATACAATGCCCATTATTGTTGACGTCAACCTCCTCTACCACCCCTACCATACTCTCCAACCAATTAGCAGCCTCTCTATTCCTATAGAACTGCAGTACATTATGCAATTGAATCTAGAACGAGATCACAGAGAAACTCAACAAAGAAAGATCCCCTACTCCTTTCAGTTGTTCTAGAACTAACCGATGATTATTGAAGTTCCACAGTCCACCCACTAAAATTCTCCTCTTATCCACCTCCGTCCTAAAAAAATGGAACACAAATATATTGTCCCCATTGATTGCTTCTACATGAAAGTTTGCCGATGTCTCCCAAATGTATTTCACCGTCGCCACAACACCATCTTTGTTGACAGGTCTAGTAGAAAGAATTTTCCCTACTAGAGTTAATCTCATCTGCATTTTCCCCCATTCTTCTTACTGAACCACTAGCACAAACCACATGGCCATCCTTATCTGGAATATGTAATTGGCTAACTAACTATTCTATGTTTTCACCCCTTTCCATTTGTCGTGGAAGGAATCAAACTCCAAACTTGTTCCGCAAATGGAGCCAAGTTAGGGACTAGATTAAAACCCGTCTACAGTTTCAAAGAAATAATGAGGGGATACTCAAACTTGTAGAACTTTCATAACTAAAAATTTTAACAAAATTATTGTGAGTTGTTTAATCAAAACTATAGCAAAAACTTATGTAATTATTTTAAGAATAGGTTTTGGTAGGTTATATAACAATAAAGCAATGTAAATTATTTAAAATCAAAATGTCAAACCTTAATATAGGTAAGATTTGAATCGTAAAATCTTATTGTTTAAGAATAAATTTACATAAGTGGTCCAATAAAAACATCAAGTAAAATTTTAACATGCTTTTCAAATTTTCTCTTTTATTATTATTATTATGCTAATATAATTGATCAATGTCAAAATAAATGTTCATAGCAAGATTTTACTGGGTGGAAGCACGGATGACATGGTAGCCTATCCCACCTAACCTTTTTTTATCAATAAAACCAAATTCAACCCAATAAATTATTGACCCAAAAAATAAAGAGAAAAAGAGTAATGCTACACTTCTTAAGTCAATTTCAAATTTTATTTTTCAAATTAAAATGTCAAATAATTATTTAAATAGTATAAATTTCAAAATTACCCATATATCATTTTATCACTCAATAGTTGCTTAAAACATTATTTGAGATAAAAAAATTTATAATATAATCTAGAATGTCTAGCATTATTCAAAAAAGAAATCTGATACAAAATAATATATTATTTGGGTAAAAAATTGCAAAATATTTGCTATATTGATATTTATGACAGCTAAAACATTTACATAAGCTAAATGTTCTATTTGGATGTAATTTGTATGAAGGGCTCCAAAGAGAATCTCTATAATTTCTATAACTTGTTTTGTAAATGAACTATGGGCCTTTTTTTTTCTCTCCATGGTTGGGTGAGGCTAACACAAAATGTGAGTGATTTCAAGTCTCTATAAGGATGAAGAAAGGAATCCCAGAAAAGAATGCTTTGAATATCTCTTTCAGAGCATCATTTGTATCGGGTTGCAAAAGGTTGATATAATCTTCTCAAAATGGTTGAGGAGTCGAGCCTCGTGATCTGTACTCCAGTAGCCCTCCTGAGATCAAATTTAAAAAGAGAATATAGAGTATCGAAAGAGATGCTATTCTTGTTTCCAAATTTGCGTCATTGAGATGCATAGGTGGACATGAATCACAATAGTAGAACAATAGTAGTTCTCTTATGGTAAATAGTCCAATGTAAACCTATATAAATGACCCGAGTTTAATCATTTCTAGACTGATTTTCCTGTCCATTTAAATTTATTATTCACTAATTAAAGGTCATGACAAGTGTTTTATTGGATCTTTCTTATTTTTGTTAACGAGTTCAGAAGTCATAAAAAGCCACTTGACTTGAGATTTTTAAAGTCTCAAAGAAAGAGAGATCAGAAGCTTACCAAATTTGGGCCTAAGTTTAAATGGGAAGAAGCGGTGCTTTCTCCTCATTTCCAACATGATGACTTGCCTGTAAAATGGTACAAAGTCATCATCGTTCATCATGGTATCAATCTTAATTTCAGAAGACTTTGAGGGATGTCGTTATATATTCAAATAAAAAACAGTGATTGATAGTGCTTACATCCTCGTTTGCCCCAGCGGTCATATTAATGAAGGATGAATCTTTTGACCTGGAAAAATAAGGAGAAAATACCTTGAAGTACATAAATAAGCTTCCACCTTATTTTATTCCTCCACATTATCACCGTTAAAAGGATTTTATTCTAAATGCTTTAAAATGCAAGGGAGCAAAACATATTTTATGTCATCTTGAATGCAGATGATCATGGCCCAACATTTTTGAGCTGCTGCAGGGCAGAGTATTACACGAAATGCCTTTGCACTGAAATGAAATTAGTTGAAACTGCAAGCATATTAAAACATGGAATGGCCAAACATCCATAATAGGTAAAATATAGTTCATTCACTTCTAATTTCTTGCTTATCTCATCAATTCTTTTCTTTTTTCTTTCTTAAAAGAAAAAGAAGATAAAGCGACGTATATGTCAAAAGGACAGGATTTCTAAGTTGAAAACATTTATCAATATTGAGATTTGAGAACTACACTTCGTAAGCAAGCAATTATTCATATATGGTTTAAATTTGTAGCAAACAGGACAAGCACCTACCTCTGATTTTTCGGACTCTGTATCATTTCCAAACTTCTATTTTGTGGTTCATCCTTAACCTTCGAAAGTGGTGAAAAGAACTGAACATGAAAGTGATACATGACAAAATAAGTCAAGTTCCCAAATTTTACCTGGCCAAGTAACAACTGAACAATTATTTAATGCATAAAAGGTCTACAATGAAATAACCTGATGCATAGATATAAACACGATAGAGATGCCAAGCATAAAATTTATAGTCAAGGTATGACCAAATAGTACAGCAGATGCTATTCCCGTAAATATTGTTGCAACAGTTGATGAATACTTCTTCAAAATTGTATCTGCAAGCATCATGCAAAACTTAAATAGTGATGTAACTTTATTAAATGTCAAAAGAAGATGATAATATGACTTCAGAACTAATGGTATGTCAGGTGAGGAATACTTCCCAAGGTTACAGTTAATGCTTTTCATTTCTTATCATATATTTTGATAGGAATGTTATTTTAACAAATTAGCAGGAGCAGAAAACAATATTTGAGCTGAGGCAAATACTAGTATGCTCATTCCACAACGGTCATGTACCAATGCTAAATGGGCCAAATTGTCGATTCTTATTTTCCGGTCACCAATGGGCTACAGTTGCTCAACTGCTTGGACACATTTCTCACTCTTAGTGTAAAATGACACCAAGAAGGGGGAAGAAAGGAGCAGATTTTATTTAGCTCCATATTTTTTTGAAACTTAAGTAGAAAACCTTCTGCTTTTCCTTTCATCTTTTTTTCAACCTTTAGACCCATACCCTTAGCATACGATGATGGGTTATCAACCTCTAAGTAAAAAAGTTCTTCAGAAAAAATAAATAAACAAAACCTCCGAGTAAACAAGAAGGTTTCAAAGTTTGCAGAATACATAAACAACGGATGTTGATTACTCATGACACGTATGGAAAAACAGTAGCTAGGAATTATGAAAAAGAAGAAAAGGAGCAGGCAAACTTAGAGAATGCAAATAAAGTACCATGTTAAACTAATTAGATAACTAGGAAAATGTAGCAAGAGTCCAATCAGTCACCTGCATATTTGAAGAAAAATGACAACAATACACCTTGATAGGAATGTGATTTTTAACAAATTAGCAGGAGCTGAAAACAATATTTGAGTGAGGCAAAGTTTGCTCGTCCTACAACAGTTGCGTACAGATGCTAAATGAGCCAAATTGTGGATTCTTATTTTTTGGGTCACCAATGGGCTACAGTTGCTCAACTGTTTGGACACATTTCTCACTCTTAGAGTGTATAATGACACCAAGAAGAGGGAAGAAAGGAGCAGATTTCATTTAGCTCCATATTTTTGTCAAAACTTGAGGAAGTAGAAAACCCTCTGCTTTTCCTTTCATTTTTTTTAACTTTTAGATCCATGCCCTTAGCATACGATGACGAGTTCTCAACCTCTAAATAATTAAAACCTCTAAGTAAACAAGGAGGTTTCACAGTTTGTAGAATACATAAACAATGGATGTCGATTACTCATGACATGTATGGAAAAAAAGTAGCTAGGAATTATCAAAAAGAAGAAAAGGAGCAGGCAAACTTAGAGAATGCAAACAAAGTACCATGTTAAACTGATTAGACAACTAGGAAAATGTAGCAAGAGTCCAATCAGTCACCTGCATATTTGAAGAAGAATGACGACAATATGCCTTGGGCTGCATTGTTGCATATCAAAAGAATGGTAGCCTTTGAATGTCCTTGCAGAATATCAAAGCTACTGGGACCTAAAAGCATTGAAGTGAAATAATTAAAGCAACATATACTTCTATCATACATGCAATCATTTCGTTAATAGTAACATTTCCCCTCTATTTTATGAAGTTCATCTTTTAAAAGCAATTGTAAAGGAAAAAGAGGTAGGTATGAAACTCAAATAACATATGTAGAAAAAGGTTTACAGTCAACACAAACAATTTTCATGACCCTCTTGTCACCACAACTTATTATCTAAAAGCTCTGCATACCCACTAATCAAGTAACATAATTGAATCTGGTTAGAGAAAGCTCCCAATTAAGAATTGGAATAGAATTAAATTATTATACCATATTTTCTAATACAAGTCATTCATTTATCTGAAACTCGACACTAGTGCATACTTCTTGAATAGAATGAAAATACTGTTTTAAACTGCAAATTTAAATTTAGTACCTTTGAAAATGGCAATTGCGACAATGCCTAAGAAGTTGAACATGGCACCGTATCCATACAGAAACAAGTTCTGCAAGACATACAAGCAAACTTTCTGGTGAGAGAAGGCAGATTGGTATTTAAAGTTTTAGAAAGCTGAAACATGAATAAACATGGGTTTGCTACAACCAAGGTTTGAGGAAATAAAAGAGCTTATAGAATCATCCACGTCAAATTAATCAAAATTGCAGGCATCACAAGGGGGCATGAATCTTCTACAAGATATTTACTAAGTGTTCTAGAATGAAACAATCACAAATCAATCAGAAATAAAATTAATAGATTCCAGCCTCCTGCACTAAGTAGGAAGTGTATGATATTTCATATCTGTATTAGAAACTAACCTGAAGGTAAATGCTTGTGTCAAATTGGCTCTTTAAAGCATACTCATTGAAGACTGATGCAAGAGATGGAACAGTGACCTGTAATAATGTCCGAATGTCAAAGAATACATGATATTATGCTATCTACATCTAGCAAAACAGATATGTCAATATCAAACGACTCTGAGCATTTCACTAGCTTAGTGAACAATCTCGACAAACCACAAGCAATTTCTAAACAATTCTTGTAGAATAAAAGATCAGTTCCTACATTTTCACAAAATAGACAAAAACATAGCAGAAGAAAAAAAATATGAACACTTAGAAGGAAAAAAGGAAATGGAAAATGAAACAAATTTTATTTTAAAAAGATAATTTTGCCTACCACAGCCACATAGATACATGCCACTTCCCTGATTAAATAGCTATATGAGAGATTGTGGCTCTTAAAGCAATTAACTATAATTCATGATATCTAGAAATTCAAATAGTTGCAGATAGAGTTTGGTCCCATAAAAACCTAGAGATAGCCCCTGCGCCTATCTAAATAATCTTGACCAGAGGCATAGGTTTCTAATATATTAAATTTGTTTTTTCTATCTTAAAATATACTCCTTAAGAGTATTAGCAGTTCTAATTACAAATTCTAGATTCACGTAGAATGTAGTTGATCTCCAACTACTGCACATAGTATTGACATGGTTTTTTTATGCATTCATCGAACATATCAAAGTCATTCCCTTGCAGTTTACAGCTTACAGTTTCCTCATTTCTGACCCTGCCACACTTTTCAGAAGTTTGTTGGAGCCACATATCTTTAGATATATAGCAGCACAACTGCCCAGCAATACCATCTCCCCTACTGATTACTTCAAACAACCAAGTTGAGTCTAATTTAACTAACAGTGAGCACAAGACTAAATAGTGCCTACAGCATCTGCCCATTATTTTGAGATATTTTTAATATAGCATTTTCAATTATAAAATGGATGCACTCAACCAAATAAAAATCAGAAAATCTATTATATTAAGGCCAATTTATAGAGCTATAATTAGTGGCTATCAACTTGAAATTTGAGCAGTTCAAAATTTAAAAATCTGTTAATGCTTCTTGAGGAAGATACTCTCAGATAGATAGAGACAAACAAGCATATTGAACCCAGGATAATAATCTTTAACTTACAAATATTAGCGTATATAAGTAGGCCCCTGTTCCAACTGCAAGACCCAAAGCAGGGGTACCCTCTGGTAAGGACTTCAGCTGATTCACACTGATTCCAATAAGCAAAAGAGCGAGAGCCTCCCACTATTTTCCAAATAATAGAAACAAATCACATAAGATGATCGTCATGAACATTTGGCCTGTGTGGGCAAACACACACAAATATATACAACTCATTAGTTTCACAATATTTATTAGGGAGAAATTCAGGATGCAACTAACCTGAATTATGGAAAATTGCCGTCTCATTATTATCTTTAACAAGATAGCAATTACCAAAACCTGCATATATTTGTAAGCCACACCAAATATAACATAAATGGTTGCTAGGAAAAGAAACATGAAACATGACATTGCAAAAATTATTTTATCCTTCAATGAGCGAGAGACCAGCTCTGAGAAAAAACCACAGCTTTCCACCACTTATTTATGTAATTCAGGTCACAAAACTATCAGTGGAAGTTATATCAACTGACTCACTGAAGAGTCTAGACCGAGACATTTAAGACTTGCCAGGAAAGATCAATATGAGTGAAATCAAACTCTGAAAAACTGTGTCTGTGTTCTATACAGAAAACAATTTGGTCTGGATTTCGGTTCAAATCATCTCGCCAACTGTAAGGATTTTCATAATGCATATATGAAGCCCCACAACATCTATTACAATGATTCAGAGCACTCCCTCTTTAATATAATGGTTTGTAAATACCTTCAGGTTGCTCAGCATCTTCACAGTAGCAGGATTAAAATAAAGCTGCAAGAACAAAATAGATACTTAAAGATGTATACTTGGCAATGTAGACTCTGATCAAATATCAAACCTATAGAGATCCATGACATAAGTTTGATTTAGGTAATAATCAGAAAAACAAATTGCACTATTAAATGATCTTTCAAAAGCTAAAGAAGAATGCAAGCCAAATTTCTTTTATGCGTAAATGTGCAGGGAATGTAAAATATTATAGGAAGAACTCATACCTGCATAATAAACTTTAAATAATTATTGATAGCATAGAGCCCAGCAGGAACAGCAAGAAGCACATTGTTTCTAGCGGCCTGCAGGAGGATAAACAAATAAAAAGGCATCCAATGATAAAAGCCTACTGTTTCATATAAGTTAACAGTTCTGAGTTCCAAAAAGTCTAGAGCAACAAAATGATATAGTAGATAAAAGATAGCAGCAGAAATTAAAGGGAAGTTAGTTCCAACATATTTAAAAAATAATAAAAATCACTGGCTTCAAACAGTATCCAAAAATCATTAAAAAGAAAAATAACCGATGAAAATCTGAACAGAACCCATATCAAAGACAATGCCCCAAACACACACGCACCCAGTTTGCAACATATTTCTCACCAACTTGAGGAGTTAGAGTGTAATGCTGTTTGAAGTCCAGAAACTTAAAACACGATAAGATTTCAATGTCACAGGCTTGATAAGAAATTTCATACACGATGACTCGAAACAATATTCCATAATACAAATAAAATGAATTTGAAGTATTAGACTATCTCTTACCTGTACAAATGTAGAAAATGAGAGAAGAGATTTCTCACCGACTTTCTTATGTCGAGCCTGAAACATAATCAAAAGAAAATGACAAATAAGAAAGAGGATATTAAATATTTGCGGATAAAAGACTAAAAATAAGCATATCTGATAAAATTTCATAAAATAGTCAAGAGGATAAAAAATGGAAAGGCTTCAACTAAGGATCCAAACTAAACTGCTCCCACTCTTACAGATTTCCGTAGGGCAGCACAATCCATGCAATAAAAACAGCTGCCCAAACCAATACTGGCTGACCTCGGATGCATAGCTAAGCGCTTTATGCAAATTGTAGAAAATGCTTTGGTACTTTCAGCTCAGAGTTCTTTTGTGGATACCACTTTTTCTTGAATGCTTTCAACTTCCCAAAACCACACCCTCCTTAGCATTTGCAACTGTAAACTCATGCATGCTACAACGACCACACTACATGATATACAAGCATAGTCCAATAGAAGTGCTGCCGGCACCATTAAAAGCGCCTTTAAATAATCAGAAGCACATTGGAATTCTTATGGTAAAAGTCCTTTGTAGGTGATTATTGGTATAAGAATTTGAAAGTGATTTCTAGAGAAGCACTTAAAAATGCGCTTCCCCGAGTATAACCAATAGATGCTCTTTCTAGAAAGCGCTTTACGATAATTACTTTCTTCAACACAATTATTCTCTAATTGCTACTCATTTTAGTGAAAAGAAAACAAGTCTTCACATATAATTAAAATTTACAAGGCAAAAAAATATATTTAAGAACTGCATTAATAAACAATTAAATTAAATGAAATACATTAAAAAGAAAAAAGAAAAAGGAAATGTACCTGAAACAAGAGCATGAGAATAGCAAAAAGAAACTTAACAGCCTCAGTCAAAAAATTAACACTAATTGGACTAAACTTGAATCCTCCATCAACTTTACTCATATACACCAATATTGGCTACAAAAATATAACATTAATTAATCAAATTATCAAAAATAAGACATCAAATTCAAATCAAAACGCCGAATTTAAGATCATTCGTAATTTTACCTGTAGGCCGACCAAAACGCAGTCGCCGACTACCAAAACGACGTTGAGGAGGCGCGCCTTGGACGACGAGACGACGTTCCGGTGGTGGAGGTGATGGTGCTTGTTGTCGTACGCTCTCGCAACTGTTTTCCCGCCGGCTGACTCCAATTCCAATTTGGAATGGCAAACGCTGCATTCTATCATCTCTCTACTTTTTTTTCCGAGTCTTTTTCCCACAGCGTACAGAGGAGGGAGATCGTTCTGAACAAAACGACAGGTTCGGGTTTGATCCGGCTCTGAGATCGAATATTTGTTTTCAGTTGAAATGAAAGAGCATTTTATAGTTTCATTAGTGATGTAATGATTATATACTAAGAATTGAATAATTTCATTTTTGTTTTTATTTTTTTTAAAACAATTTTTCTTTTTGGGGTAATTTTTGAAATTCAATGTTTTATGTTTATGTGGATTTGGAAATTAATTATTTTTCCTTTTTTTTTGGTATTTTTCAGATTTTTTCAAATATAGTATAATATTTAGAATTCTTTTTATGGATTTAGATAAATATATATAGAGGAGTTCCTTAATTTAAATTTTGGACTTAAAATTATAATAAAAATATTTTTTTATTAATTATTATGTAATATTATATTATAAAATTTAACATAATATATATTACTTTTGACATTAAATCTACGCCATTAAATTGTACAAGATTAATAATTAAAATTTTAAATTATTAATCATAATTTTAAGTCAAAATTAAAATTATGAAAACCTCATCCTATATAAATATACATATATTTACCCCACACTCCACCCACCTTATAAGTATATTAAAAGTTAAATAAATCATCCTCTAAAATTAGTACAAGGAGAATTGATTTCTAAATCTCTTGTTTTCACGACAACAACCTAATTGATTAGGTTCTCTCTATGGGTTTGAAATTAAATAAGATATTTAATAAATAAATAAAAATTACATGTGAAAAAAATTACAATTTTATTATTTTGACGTCTATAAGTTTATTGTTGATTCTTTTATTAATTCATGAAATGTACGATAATAATACGATGTGTAACATTTCAATCAAAAATAATAATATAGATTTTTTTATTACAAAATATAAAATTTATATTTTCTTTTTTTCTCCCTTTTTTTATTACATAAGATATAACCTTTTTCAATTTTTTTTTATCATATAAAATATAACATCCATTTCTCCTTTTATTTTTTATTATGTGAAATATAAATCATATTTTCTTTACATGAAATATCCGCCGATATATTGTTATTTATCTTTTTTTATTATATAAAACAAAAAGATATGAGTATAGAATTTTTTACCCTTATTTAACACGAAATATAGTATTTATATATATTTTTTCTTTAGCTCTTTTACTACTTCAAAGAAATAATTTTAGAAATATAAAAATATTTGAAAGAAATAGTTTTGATGTTCTCATTGGCCATTACTAAATACAATCCTATAAAATATTAAAAATTATATTATTTAAAATATGTATATATGTTTCTATTACTTTCATATGATTGTATCAAATTTCTATTCATGGCATCTACTTAAGTTTTTTTAATAATAATAAAAAAAATAAAAACTACACATGTTTTATTTGCTTCAAATAGCTTATTCTAAGTTAAATTTAATTTTTTATGCAGACAAAATTATATAAATTACTTTCAACTTTAAATAATTTTCAAGTTAGGAGACATAATTATGTTACTCATCTTACTTTAAATATTAAATTAAGATTTTAAAAAGAAGAATGTTAATTTTAATTTATTAACACTTATTTCATTTTTTTTTTGTTCGATAAATCATGACATAATAATTATGAATAACATAATAATATTTAAGACTTTTATTAATAAAAAAATATATTTTTGAGCTCTGTTTGATATATCAGATTGGATTGAATTATTCTATCTAATATTATTATCACATATTATAAATAATAAGAATGTATCACATTTATGGATTAAAAAAAAGAATATATCACATTCCCAACTCCTAGTTTATTGCATTTATAGTATAAAAAAATTCTTTGACAAAATTCATTTATGTTCTACATTGGTAAGATCATTATTATTAATAACAGCATAGCAAGAAAAAGCATGCCTTATTTTTTAGAGAGATTTTCTTCTTAATTTATAAACTTTTTTGGCTTGGTGTATAAATAATAGAACAAAATGAAAGGGTCATCCCTCATTTGTTTTGGTGAATTAGTGATACTAGATAAGACAAGTTAATTAAGAACTTAATTAATTGAGAATCCAAACCAAATTCTTTCTTTTAGAAATATTAAATAAAAAGGATTTTGAAGAAAATTTATTTTTGGAATTTTTTCATATTTATTTTTGGATACATTTTATTAAAAAATTATACTTCAATTAATGTTTTTCTCAAAAACTATTTCTTTTTATAAATTATTAGATTCCTCAAATATAGTTCTCGGGCATAACTAGTATAAAACATGTTCATTTCCTTATGAAGCTTAAAAATATCTCTTCTAAATTAGTTAAAATATTTCACAAAGGGAAAAAATATATTTGCAAAGATAATAAAATAAGAAAGAATAGTTTTTCACCTTCTTCTAATATAAGATATAAATAAGAAAAATAAACATATACATTTTTTAATATAGAAAAGGAAAAATTTAAAATTGAAACCTTCACTAAAATAAAAATATAAATATATTACCAACCTTTTTATTATAGGGTTGTTAATACAAGTATATATACAAATAAATTACCTATACAAATTTTTATATACAATTAACTGATGTGACATTTACTCTTGGGAAGTCCGAGTTTGAATTCTCTCTTTCATATCAAAAAAAAAACTGATGTAACATTATGTCATTATCTTATTATATTTTGAATTTGTTTTGTTTATGGTATGAATTTAAAAATATTAGAACTAATATTATTAGTCCTTCGACAAAGTTTTAAATATTTAGTTATTAAAATTTGATTATGAGCTATTAAATAGTAAAAGGAATAAAAATTCACAATTTTAAGAAATGGTTTTAAGAATTCTAACAAATTTTTAATTGAAATTAGAGAATTTTTCTAAATTGAAATGGATTATTTTATCACATTGTTAAAATTTTACTCTGTTAAATAAACCTCTTCACAAACAAATTAACTAATAAAAAAATTATTAATAATTAACATTTCTTATTCTTATTTAAAAAAATTATTAATTTCATCCCTATTTTTATCTTGATTTATCCATTAAGTTCCTGAATTTAAAAACATTCAATTATGTTATTTTAGGAATGTTAATAGATCATTTTCAAAGACAAAAATAATAATAAAAAACGTAATTAGGTATTTTCAAAAAAATTAAAAATTTAATAAATAAATTAAGATAAAGTAAAGACGAAACTGACAATTTCTCTTCCATTTAACAATGTACAAGTAGTTTTATACGTATATAAAATTAAAATCATGATTTTTCTTTTTGTTAAAAGTTTGTCCTAAACCTCACCAATTATAATTTGCTCATAAGGAAAAGAAATGATAAGGTTTGAGAAAAAGTTTTGGAAGATTAGAAAACAATAGATTACTTGGTCTTAAAATTATAAGAAAATTATCATTTTGCTTTGTCACTGTATATAAACTTTTTTATTTTTTTAAAAATAGCTTATTACTTCTCATCGTGGTATTGATAACCAAAACAAATAGTAATAAGCAAATTGAAAGTTGGAAAAAAAAATAAAATAGAAAGTTGATATATTAAAAGAAAAAGAATACTGTTATATTTTTTAAATAATATTTTAAAATTTTTAAATAATATTTTAAATTAAAGTATTAAATAATCGTTAAGTGGTACAATCGTATAAATTTTAAAATTATTTATTATATTATTTAATAATTACTTGACACATTATTTAAAATAAAAAAAATTAAAATACTATTTAAAAAACATAACACTACCCAAAAATAAATATACGGGGCAAAGTCACAATTTTTCTAATCATAATTCCAATAAGTAAATAAAGGCAATTGATTACTAGTTAGGTCATAATCATAATTACAATTTATTGAGTCATTATGGAGCATTTATTTATTTTTCACTTAATTGACTTAAAAGTAGAAATAATTGTAAAGAAGACAACTTGAAAATGTTATCGAAAATCAACATACATTGTTTTTTCTTGGTTAAAAATAAAAGCTTATTTTTGTTTTGGTTAAAATCGTGAAAATCAAAATAAATTAATGGTGATGATGACAATGACAACAAACGATGATGCATATTTCTTGGGATCAAAATACCTTTTTGGTCTAAATTTTTACCTTAACAAATATAAATATAGAAATTTTTTAAAGATGACTAATAATTTAAGATATATTTTTTTTTATCAAAGTCAAAATTTTTAAGTTCTGTTAATAAAATATATGTTGTTCATTTTATTTTTATTGTAATTTTAATAATTTTTTTCTTATTTTATCTTCTATTTTATTTTTTATTTTTTATAAATTAATTAAAAACATAAAATTTTTAATAATTAATTTTTTAACTAATTATGAAAAACATTTATTTATAATAAAAATAATAATTTTAAAAAATTATATTGTAATTAAATAATATAATTAATTAAATTTTTATTTTTTATAAATTAATTAAAAAAAAGTATAAAGTAAAATTTTAAAACTAATTGAAAGTTAGAAAAAAAAATAAAGTAGAAAGTTGATATATATATTAAAAAAAATATATATATATTATATTTTTTAAATTTATCTTAAATTTTTTAGTATTGTTATATTTTTTAAATGATATCTTAAATTAAGGTGTTAAGTAATCATTAAGTGATGTAATCGTATAAATTTTAAAATTATTTATTATATTATTTTATTATTCAATGATTACTTGATATATTATTTAAAATAAAAAATTTTAAAATATTATTTAAAAAATATAACACTACCCAAAGAAAAAATATAGGGCAAAGTAACGACTTTTCTAATTATAATTACAATAAATAAATAAAGGCAATTGATTACCAGTTAGGTCATAATCATAATTACAATTTATTGAGTCATTATGGATCATTTATTTATTTTTACTTAATTGATTTAAAAGTAGAAATAATTGTAAAGAAGACCACTTGAAAATGTTATCGAGTATCAACATATATTGTTTTTTCATGGTTAAAAATAAAAGCTTATTTTTGTTTTGGTTAAAATCGTGAAAATCAAAATAAATTAATGGTGATGATGACAAACGATGATGCATATTTCTTAGGATCAAAATCCCTTTTTGTCCGAATTTTCACCTTAACAAATATAAATAATGCAGTTGGTAGTTGATAAAATGAATACAACATAACATCTCAAATACCAATTAATTACAATAATTATAATAATAAAAATGAGCTTTTGTCTTTCCACGAAAAAGAACCTGAACCGCCGCCGTCGCCCTTAATTCATCAATCTTCTTCGGAAAGGAGATCTTTGTTCTTCAGTGGATACATCTCACCTCTTCCTCTCTCATTCGCTTTGTTATAACTTTGTTTTTTTTATTGGTTCTCTAGGCATGATTTACCTCCTTCGGTCCTCTTTCTGCCAACTTCATCTGGCGATTCAACCCATGTAGGTGACCAGTCATGGTTTTGCAGACCTCTAATTCGCAACTGTTAGTTTAAGATTCGCAATTGCTAGTCTTCACCTTGGCTCTGCTAGACTTCGTCGTGACTTTGCCATTCATCACAAAGACTTCGCTGGAGCGTCATTGCCCTTATCCTTCTCCAGCATGCTATATATGCCTGATGCTGAAGTCGACCAAAATTTTCATTACCAATTCCAATCCGACTTCTCTTTTGCAATTGCATTTTTTTATTTTATTTAGTATTTTAATTTGATGTTAAGGAATTAAATTGAGGTTTGGTTTGGTTATTATGTAATAAGTGGAGGATGTAATTAGGTTTTTTTTTTTATAAATAAATTTTAGAATAAGATCTTTTTAATTTAGGATTTAATAATTTTTCTATTTTTAAAGGGTTGTATCTTCTTCTTTTATGAGGTATGTATTCCTCTTTTTTGGAAGCATATGTCTGTTCTTCTTTCTCCAAAGGGTTTGATTTTCTTCTTAAGGTCATCATTCTCTAGTTTAGGATATGATTCTACTTTTTTTTTTTTGTAAGAGTTTTATGTTTAGGTATACGTCACTGTACAAATATAATACATTATCCTAATAATTATTTATTTGTAGTATTAGAAATTTTTTGATGTAATATCTTTGATGTTCATCTATAATATAATATTAATATTTTTTTTATAAAAATAATAATATTTATTATCTTAGATAATTAAATAGATTAAAATTAACCTCCCAATAATTAAAAAAACAAAAACCACTATATCTTCTACCAGGATTTGAACTTTTAATTTAAGTCAAGATACATAAATTATATTGTTAAAACAAGCAGTTAGGTGTAGGTTTAAAAATTTTTTAAATGTAACAATAGTTTTTTACTACTAGAATTCCTAAAAACAGATTTTTTGCTTTAGTTCTTGTACATTCTTATTTTTTATACTAAAGTTCCCACAAAATTTAAATTTAACTACATAATTGTTTTGACTTTAATACTTTAGTTTCGTCATACTATAAATTTTAGGTCTGCCACTGAATTAACCTCCAACTTTCATAAATTTTTCATTACTAACTCAATTGTAATTTCAATTTTTTTTAATCCCCTTAAAAGAATGTTGATAGTAAATGCTTGTACCACATGGAATAACCTCCTTGTAAGGGCATAAAATTCACTTGCAATAGATGCATATTTTAATCTTAATGTTCAAGTAAACACATTTTCCCAACAGATGCCCTTCTCTATTTCTAAAAGCATTAATGTCTATTCTAACCTAGTAAAATAGATGCTAATCATCAATTAGCTGGGTGGTTGATAACGTCTCACAGGGTAAAATTCTTTGATTAAAAAAAAAGAAAAGAAAATGGCATAGCTTGAATTTTTTTTGAATTATTTATTTTATCTTTAATATTTTAAAAATCACTAATTATGTTCTTTAAGAATGTTTTTCGCTAATTATTATCATTTTTTTTTCGAGACAGGATTATTTTTGTAGGGAAAGCAAAATACCTTGTAGAATAAGACTCTACGCTCCGAATGAGACGAAAATGAAATGATTTTTATAAAAATAAGGTGTAATATAAAAAAAAATTATTTTTTAAATTATTAATAAATCTGAATGGCATTAAGTTTCCTTACTCTATCCCTGTCTTGCATTCTGTTTTATATGAATATATTAAATATAATTTTTGGTATATATTTATGTGATTTATTAATTTTTTTATTTTATGATTTGTATTTAACTAAGCTACTAAAAAATATTGTAATAATATAAAATTAATAAAAACAAAAAGTATATAACAAAATATTTCTAAAATTTAGTATTAAAAATTTTTATTTTTAAATTAAGCCATTAGTCATTATTAATTTTCTTTTTGTAAACTCTCATCAAATTTATTTAATTATTTTTTTTTATCTCCTCATCAAATTTGCTCTTTCATTTCAAGTTAAAAATTCGATACTATAAGTCTATAACAAAATCAGTTTTGGTAAGTGAGGACTATATCTTCTTTAGTTTTTTATTATTATTAGATATTTTGGTGCTGTTTGATAGATGGGGGGTGCACACAAGTAAGTGAAGGGCGCCTATAGGTCCTTTCTAAAAGATAAACAAGGTTTATGAATTATTCTAGCATTAGGCTTTTTAATATTCAATTTAGTCTATATAATAATAATAATAATAATAATAATAATAATAGATAGCATTATGTGATTTTAAATAGAAGATGTTGACAGTTAATTGCTCAGGAGAAGTACACGAGTGCTCAACGAATGATTTTAGAGGAAGAAAGAACTGCCTCGATTGTACTTTGACTCTGGCATCTTTAAACTAATATGCTATCTATTACTATTATTATAACATTGTTGTCATCATTACTGCTATATGTAATATGTTTATATTGCTCTAAAGTTTTAAGCAATGATGTTTTGTCTTTCCCCTCTATTGTCGGATCCAACCGCTTCCCTTGCCCCCGACCACTACAAAATTATGCCGATGGCTATTGTTCGTGCACCTATAATTTGCGGCAGCTACTTGTTTGTTTGGGTGTTGTTAGTAGCATAGGGCTTGCGCTACTTTGATAGTTATCGGGATAATTTTATATTTTAGTATTTAGTGTATTTATCTTTTTCTTTTTGTGTAAAATAGTTATTCGCCTTTGAGGTAAATAATTTTTTTATGAGACTAAATATTTTGTGTGAGGGTCGAATATTTTTATTTATAATAAGGATAATAATTCTTATATGAGATAGTTTCATTAGAGATTTGTTGTATTTCTGCAAAAAGTAATAAGTTCGGACGAATTATAAAGTCTTATCTTATTTTTATGAAATGTCCCAATAATAATCTAATAAATATCAATAGACTCACATTATAATATTATAAATTTATTTATAATATTACAATTAAAATCTTTCAAAAAAAAAGCTTTAGCAATAATATGTTAATTTTAGATTATTGATAATAATTTTTTGTCAAACTGCGTTACTTTTTTATAGTTAGTATTATTTGAATCATTATTATTTATTCAATATCTCTTTATTTTATTTTATAATGATATATAATTTTTTCTTTATACCAAACTAATTTTCCTTTTAAATGTGAAAGGAAAAATATCTACACCATTAATGGAAAATTAAAATGATGAGCAATTTCAATCAAAATTTGATGATTGACTTGAAGAAGCTACTAGATATTAATCCAATCAATATTTATAATATTATAAAATTAAACAATTATGGATTAATACCATACATAAATAAAAAGACACAATAATTAAAAAATAGGTATTGAATATATACCTGTTTGAACTATTATTGTTAATTGATTGATCATCGCAGCAGATGAAAAGCTAATCTTCCTCTTTATGACTTAAATTGACAATTGCTGCTCTTAATGGAAAAGAATGCACTATTCTCATGTTGAGTTTAGGTTAGAGAGGAGACTTAACTTTTATACATAAAATTAGGATTTTACATTGAGCCCTCCTATAATGGGCTTCAATGAGATCGATAACCCTATACTTGCCACTCAATTGAATTTCTATACAAAAAATGTTACAATCTAATTCAAAAGTGATAACTAATTTATTAGACTAATTAATTAATGGACTACTTATTAATCATTAAAATAAAAAATTCAACTATTGTTAACCCACATTTAATAAAAAAAATTTAACATTCTCCCACTTGCTAATATTAATTGATTTTTGAGTATTTATTAAATTTAATTTTAAAATTAAACTCTTGGGTTAATAATAATAAAAAATTATGTTTCCTGTAGCCACACTTTTCTAAAAGAAATGATAATCTATAAATAGCATTTTGAAAAACTTATCCAACCCAACATGATCTTAATATTAAGAATATGATGATCTATATATTAATCTTAAGAACATATGACCCTTCATAATCACAAATATTAATAATCGCAATAGCATGGATTGTAAATCTAGTATGATAGTAATAATTAATATGCATAGTTTCTTGTTGGTTTATTAACAAAATTAAAATCAATATAAAATTATAATTGTAATTTCTCAGTTAAAATAAAAATGTCTGACTTTTACAAGTCGTACGTTATAAACAGTTCAACATAATATTTTAAAAAATAATTATTATATGTGATGTTCAAAAATTATACAATTATAATTCTTAAGGCACAATATATTAAGATGCCATATTGTATATTCAATCAAAAAAATGTATAACATGCAACAATAATGATGATTATCATAAAAAATTTAACTTTGCAAAGTACATATCAGTAGTGAGCATTATTTGCACGGCATAATAATTAAAATAAAAGAATGTATATAAACTCTCACTAAACCAAATAATCAAAAGACTCAATGACACCCATATTTACAACATGTTCCTTAAACATTATGAGCCTTAAACTTTTAGTTAGGGGATCAACTAACATGGGCTCAGTTCTTATATGTAAAATCATAATATCTTATTTCTTTATTAAGTTCTTAATTGTGAGGTACTTATTTTTCATATGTTTGGAACAATTACTAATCTTATTGTTCTTGGAATAGAACACAGTTACATTATTATCACAATAAATCATAATAGGTCAAGAGATGGAATCAATAATTTGTAGCTCTGAGATTAGATTTTTAGATAAAAAGCTTAAGAGGATGTACCATAACAAGCTACAAACTATCATATATAGTCAAGGATACAATTAGGCTTTGATTAATATTTTTGCATGAAATGACTCTATCAGCTAACATAAAGATATATCCTAAAGTAGATTTACGATTGTCTGAATAATTACTATATTTAGAGTTCCAATATCTAACTACCTCTAGATTATTAACATTTCTATATACAAGCATAAATTCCTTTGTTCTTTGTAGATATCTCATGATTTTCTTTGCAACAACCAAATGATCATGCCCAAGATTTCACAAATATCTACCAAGAACATTAACTATGAAGGTGATATTAGGTATTGTACATACTTATGTATACACCAGACTACTAATCACACTAACATAAGAAATCGTCTTAATGGCTTCCTTTTCCAAATTATTCTTGAGAAACTATTATTTTTTAAGTTTATCTCCTTTCACAACAGGTACCTTACATGCTTTACATATTAAATCTTTTAAGCACACGATTAATATAGGCTCTTTAAGATATTCTTAAGATGTTTCAAGACCTATCATAAAAGATTTCAATGCCTATAGTAAAAAGATGCTTCATGTCAAAATTAGCAGACAAAAGAAGCTTGGTATCATTTAGGAGATTTATATTGCTACTAGCAAGTAGGATATCATCGACATACAATACCATAAAAATGAACTTGCTTTCACTAGTTTTTATGTATACGCATTGATCAAACGTGTTTTTTACAAAATCCGAATATGTCACCATTTTGTCAAATTTCAAATACCATTGACAAGAAGCTTGGTTAAGACTATAAATAGACATTTTCAATCTACATGCTATGTTCTCCTTTTCATTTTCGTTGAATCTTTCAAACTAAGACATGTAGACCTCCTCACTCAAATCTCTATTAAGAAAGATTGTGTTAACATCTATTTAGTGAAGCTTTAAGTCAAAATGAGCTACCAATGCTATAATCACCCTAAAAGAGTCTTTGGTGGAAACTTGTACATTTCTTTATAAAGCTTACAAATATTTAGTCTAAATTACTTATAATCTTTTATGTAGAAAAAAGTATTTTATCCGCTCAGATGGCGATGATGATCTTAATAGTAAAATATTTTTCACCTCTTTATATAAGATATAATAAAAACTAATAATATATACACAAATTATTTGTGCTAATTTTCCTGTTTAAATTGATGTAAAATTATTATATTAATTTTTTTCAACTTATTTTATTTAGTAAGATTCTTTATTTATTCTTATTTTTACTTTCTATTGATTCAATTTCAAGCACTAAGACTTTATATAGGTATATTTAGAGGGGGAAAAAAGAGTTGATATAAGTATTTTATATGTATTATGTTATTGAATAAATGATAATTTTCGAGAATAGCCAAAAGAATTAAGTTCCTTTTCCAATTTAGCCAACAATGCACTATTTTAACGTTGTAGCCAAAAGCTTTTTGAACCGACTAAAATGTCCTTGTTTATATGTCACTAAAAATACTTCAAATTTTTTTTTTGAATTAATTTTGAGCCTTGTAATATTAAAAAAAATAAAAATAAAAACACTTGAAGCTGATAGAGAGAACCGAATTTCGAACAAAACATTATAGGTTAAATTTGATAATTTTTGGTTTAATACCTAGTTGGATGATCCGATTTTAAATTTTGAACAAGACATTATAATTTAGATACGATGATTTTTGAACAAAAATTATGTAAAAAAAAAATTTTGAATGATCCGATTTTCAACATTTTTTCTCTGTCCCTCCCATAGAATCGGTTAACAATCTCAAACTGAAAACGAATAAATTTTTTTCTAAATTCTCTAACTTCTACAGAGGTTTGAATTCTTGACATAGGTCTAAAGGTACACAGGCTTTCATTGGGACAAAGAAATTAGGTGCAAAATGAATATTATTTTACATGGACAAAAATATTATTTAAATTTAATTTTTGGAAATTTTTTATAAATGACTTATATTTTTAGACAATATTTTTTTTTATACATAAATAAATTGATTAATCTTTATTAATTAATAAATGAATAATTGTATAATTATGCTCTTTAAGTTATATTTATTCTGTCCACTAGACATTTGAACTCTCATTTTTTAAAAAATTAAAAATCTTGAAATGTAATATATGAGTATCAAAATATAATGTAATAAAGTGATAGAAAATAAGATGAATCGAAGAAAAATATAATGAATTGAAAAAATCTAAAATAATTTTGTGGAAGAAAATTTGCAGATCCGCAAATGGATTCGCAAATTGTCTTCTTCTTCTTTTAAAATTTATTTTGTTTTCTTTTATTTTTTTTTATTTTTAATTATGAATAAATAAAAAAATTTATTTAAATGTATTTAATAATAAAAAATAATTTATTTATTTAATGATTAAGTAAATTAATTATTAACTTATTATTTATAAATTTATTATATTAATTAATAATTTTTTTGTAAATTTATTTTTATTTAATAAATAATTAATATATTAATATAATGTAATATTTTATTATTTATTTATAAATAGTTAAATAAATTAAAGCTCTTGCATGGGAGCCGCGTGTTACTCCGCGGGTGCGCTTCGTTGACTCGTGAGACGCTCGTTGAAAATAAAAATAAAATAAAATAAAGGAGAAGACAATTCGCAGATTTTGTGAAACTGTTCCAGATTTTTTTGTCTTCTACGAATCACTTCACGGAAGTATTTCACAGCCCGCGAATCACTTTTGTGAAATTGTTCCAAATTTTTTTGATTCACTTTATTTCTCTTTGATTCATCTTATATATATCGGATTCATCTTATTTATATCTGATTTATCTTTTTTTTTTTTCATTTTATCACATTACACTTTAATACTTATATATTTATAAAAAAAAGACAAAAAAAAAAAGACAAAAAAGAAACTTCAAGATTTTCATTTTTAGAAAAACGAGTTCAAATATTTGGTGGAGAGAGAAAAATATAACTCAAGGACATCATTGTTAAATTATCTATTTCTTGGCTAATAAATATTAACTCATTCATTTATGGTTAAAAATTACTATTACCTAAAAATATGAGCCATTTATAAAAAATTCTCTTAACTTTTATATTTAATTTTAACAAAATTTTAATTTAAATTCATTTATTTCTAATTTGTTATTTTAAGGTCTATTTAAGAATGCTTCTAACAAAACTCTTTTACCCCATGGTACACTGGTTAATTATTAGCTTAAAAAAGAAAAAAAAAAGGAAAAAAAGTTAGTGTTTGACAATAAATTATAAAAAAGAGTTAGCGCTTGACAATAAATTATAAAATTGCTTTTGGGTGATCTTCATATTTTGTAGATTATTTCATTATATAAATGAAAATTACATTTTTTTACAGTAAAAGTATTTAAATAAAATGTTATAAAAAATTAAATAAGTATTATAATTTTTTGGTTTAAATATTAAATAATATAAAAAATTTCTCACATTCAATTTATTTCAGAATATCGCAAGACTCCCGTGTTTCAATGTTGGAGGGGAAGAGGATTGGGTTAGAAATTTGTGTCCCAAGTTTGAGGGGTTATCTTAGATTCAAGGAGTAAGGCCCAGGCCCATGGTGTGCGATGTTAGATTTTGGATCTTAGTGTTGGGTGCTAAATCGACCAGATTAGGTCAAAAATCAGAGATTAAAGCACTTCACAAGTTTCACTGTTGAAGCTTTGAGTCTTAGTGTTTGATTCTAAGTTTAAGAAATCAAGTTGAGATTAAGATGGGGCAAAGGCAAAGCCTCCTTAGGTCTGGTTTTAGAGTCATGGATCCTATCACCGTTCGTGGAAAAAAAAATATTTTAATTTTCTTCTTCTTCTTAATTTTAGTTTATAATATTTAAGTTAATTAAATAATATTATTAAATTAATTAGTATTTGTACTAATCAAATATTACTTTATTTATTACCTTAAAATAATTACTTTACTTATTTATTTGAAATTTTTTTTAACAATTTTATAAAAAAAAAGATAAATATGATAATTTAATAAAGTAGATTCCTACTCTTTGGAAGAGGAAACCTAATTTCTCATATTTAAAAAATTCTAAATCTAAATTTGTTATCAAAATTGCAAATCAAACAAAGAAATCCTAAAATTTCTTTTCATTCCACCCTCCTTTTAAATCAACCAAACATTACCATCAGCAAAAAGCCAATCTGTTGCGTGTCACAACAACCCATCGGCCGCATTCATGCACACTAATTCAAGAGCTTCACTCAAGCGCTTTGCTTCTGATCTCGATTGCTCAGAGCTGTGGGCTGATACAATATCCTTTGCTCGCTTCCTCAGCCTCTCTACATGGGCCTTTTGTTTATCGATCCTCTGAGTCAGTTTACCAATCTCTCGATTGAGCTCATAATTCCCTTGAGAGGACGTGGCAATCTCCTTGTAAGGATTGTAAAGCGGGCTGTTCCTCGAATTTTCAGAACTTGTTTTGTGATTGGCACGCAACAATCTCTTCAAATGATCCAAGGCAAAGTCAATACTGAACCCTGCTCTTTGAACAAGCTTCAGGTAGTACCACCACAGGAATATTGACTTGTGTTCGGTGATTATGATCCTGGAGTTGCTCATGTTCTGCAAAGTTGCACAAAAAATGACGAGGGGGATCGTCTTTAGCCTCTGGCTCCAAGTGCAACTGGAGCCGAAATCCCCATATTTGTCGAGCAAATTCCTGACAAGTGGGGCAAACTTGGGAATGATCTTATAATCTCCCACATTCACAACCTCAGTTTCGAAATCCTCAGCTTCTACTTCAAAGGGCACCATCTCTTGCGTATATTCGGTTCCCAGCAGTAATGGATTCTTGGGAAAAAGTGAGCAAAACAGTGCAAGTTCTACGATAGGTCTAAAGCCATCCTCCTTGGATACCTCCTCAAGTTCTTCATTGACATCCACTCGAGTGTTCATCATCGTAATCCTTTCATGTACAGTGAAGGACTCAATCATCTCTTTGTAGGTTAATCCTTTACTCATAATCTCTCTGTTGATAGTTCTCAACTGGACATCTCTGCGCTTTCCCTCAAGACAATTTATTACCTGTCAAAGCAACACAAAGTTTAACGATAAAGTTTACGCTTGTAGTAGTATAATCATAATAACAAGAAAATCAAAACTCGAAAGTAAAATTTTTCTATTTGATAATTCTAAACAAAGCATTACTTTATTAAGTTACCAAGTATGATATGCGTACCTCGGAAATCGCGCACTCAATATCAACTACGAAACTGCATTCTTCGCAGTAATAAACACATTCTCGATCATCTCTTTTGGTCTCACAAGCATCACAATAATACTCGTTATCAGAATAGTAATCAAAAAGATCAAAGAAATTATCTTTGAGAGTGACAGGATGTTGGTGACTTTCATGTTCAATGGTATTTGGTAACTCAGAACACAAGAGATGAATATTGAAATTGCATTTTATACAACGAAGATATGCGTTACTTGGAGGAGTAAGCTTATCTGTGGGAGTAAAGTTACACATTTTACATTCTGGACTGTCATACGACTTCTCGAGCAAGGTAAGAGTATGTGGATGATCTTTAAATTTTATTGAAGGTTCTAGGAAAGAACACTCAAGATCTAGATTGAAGTTGCAAGTTTTGCAACAATAAGTGAAGCCATAACAATATCTGTGACAAGCATTACATTCATGATGTTTTCTTGAATAATGAATTGGGAGAGTGAGAGGATGCCGGTGCAAGGAATGTAGCTTTTCTCTTGGCAACTCAGCACAAGATTTGTGAAGATAAAATTTACAGACATCACAACCATATGCTGGGTCACCTTGGACATGTTTTTCGCATGCAATGCACATAATATTATCATTGGTCTTATTTTCGAGGAGAAACAAGAAATGTTTATGGCTAAAATGTCTCAACTTCTCTCTTTCATTGATTTGTATCTCACTGATTATACAATGCACATGAGCATAGTACTTACATTCAACACAATGAAAGACAGGATGTTGTGGGTTTCTTTCTTTCTGACAAGCATTGCAGTGAAGTATATGAGAATCATCTTCAAGAAATGCTTTAGTGCAAAGGGTAAGAGGATGGTCATGTTGTTTGGGTACAACAATTGGTGGTAATGGTTTAGGGCCACACTGGATATGAAAATTGAGGTGACAATCAACACAGCGCATTAAGAAAAAATCATCAATTCTGAAGTCACATGAGTGGCAAAGATTTTTGGAGGTATTATTCTCTATTAGAGTAAGAAGATGCTCATGACCTTGATACCTTAAGTTTGGCTTTAGAGATACACATTCAATATGCAAGTCAATGTCACACTCGTTGCACTGGTATCCGAAGCCATCAATTTTGGAATTACAAGCATTACAAACATATCCAGATTTTAATTTTTGAAGTTTCAAAGAATGGCGTGCATGAAAGGGGTGACGAATTTCTTCCAACAATTCGCCACAAGATTTGTGGATATCAAATTGACATAGAGAACAACTATAACTTAGACCATGGATATTTTTGTGGCATAAATCGCAATTCCCATCATTCATTTCCAAGAGAGTCAAGAGATGTTGGTGACTAAAATGACCAAACATTTCTAGACCTTCAGTTTTGCATTCATCAGGGTTGGCTATGATATTTATTGAAGGGTGTAGTGACGCACAATCAAGATCTAGATCAAACTGGCAAGTCTCACAGTGATATATGAAGCCATTGAAATGTTCATGACAAGTATCACACGTACCTTTCGCTGAAATATCAGGTCTCTGAAGAGTCAAACAATGTTCGTGGAAACCATGTATCTCTCTTGGCAGCTCAGCACATGATTTGTGGATATAAAATTTACAGGAATGACAACCATATGCTAGGCCATGAACTCCTTTCCCGCATCCATAACATAAAATATCAATATTCTCTTGGTTTTCATAGAGAATCAAGATATGTTGGTGGCTAAAATGTCTCAATTTCCCTCTGTCATCATATTCCACTTCAGTGATTGCACAACGCACATGAGCGAAGTACTCACATTCGATACAACAATAAAAGGGCTGCTTTGTATTTATTTCTTTCTTGCAGGCATCACAAGAAAGCATATGAGAATTATCTTTAACAAGTGTTTCAGTACTGAGACTTAGAGTATGGTTGTGTTGTTTGTGCAAAACAGTTAGTGGTAGTGGAAAGCCACATTGGATGTGAAAATCGAAGCGACACTCCACGCAACGAAGAAAGAGGGTACCTTGAATTTCAAAACCGCATGCTTCGCATCGGCTTTGGTAGAACATATTCTCTACTAAAGTAAGAAGATGCTCATGCCCTTTGTGCTTTATATTTGGCCTCAGAGATGTACACTCAGGATGCAAGTCAAACCAACGCCTGTCACATTTGTATCTGAGACCTCGAAAACTGAAGCAACAAGCAATACACTGATATTCGCCAGCCGATTTATCCTGCTGGAGTGTCAAACAATTGGCTGGATGAAAAGGATGGAGAATTTCTCGCGGCAATGCACCACATGATTTATGGATGTAAAACTCGCATGGGGCACAGGCATAGATCGGACCATCGATCTTTTCGTAGCACAGCCTGCAAATACTCATGTCAGTGTCATCCACCTCTTCCAATAAGGTCAAGGGATGCCCGTGACTGAAGTGTTCGATGTGCTCTCGACCTTGATGGTATTTGATGAGCATTGCAGCGCATCCAAGCCCAATCTGGAAATCACAATCATCACAGAGGAACTTAAAACCCCAGTGTTTTTGGTTGCAGAAATCACAATCAATCCCTTTTGAACCACTAGATTCTACTTCAAAGTTGAGAGAGCAACGTGGGCGATATGTGATCCGTATCTCTGGCGGCAAATCAACACATGATTTATGAAAGAGGGGAGATTTAGGCCAACACTGCTCGCAAATATAGAAATTGCCCGAGGGTCTTTCATCACAAGCAAAGCATCTCTTGGGATCAAACCCACACTTACTGCAAAAGTAGGATTCACCCAAAAATGGCTCACCACAGCCATAGCAGAGAAGTTCACCAAAATCATTATTCTCGCAAAGTGTTAAAGGATGCTCGTGGAAGTGATGCCGGCTCTCCATTTCTGTTGACTCTCTTTTGGCTCCTTAATTACCAGTCAGGAAAATAAAATCGACTGTGTCTATAATCCTCATCCCATCACCAACGATCTATGGACTGATTTATTTATTTCTCAATATACGTTCACATGTGATACTTGAGTGAAGCAACAAATGGGCTTAAAAAAGATTAGACATGTTGGATAATTAGTGTTTTTTTTTATATTTATTTATCACTTTGTTTTTAACAAAAAGACCATTAAACCCTTAAAATTTCATTAAAATAACTGAAACACTTCTAAAATTTTTAAGAGTTAGATGGTAAATATCCTTTTAATATTAAGTCACTAATTTATTCATTACAAATAAAATTTATGACAAATAGAGGTAGCAAATGGACGACATGGTCCGGTATGACATAGTAGCATGCTGGATATGGCATGGTTTTTTGTTGAGTTGTGATTTGAGGCTCAGCATGTCATGTTGATATAGGCTCATGACGGGCCACGTGCCAACACAAGTCTATGATGGACCACGTGTCGACACGAGCTCATGATGCATTGTGTTAGACACGACCTATTACAGGCTCAGCTCGCAAGCTAGATCCATTTTTTAAAAATTTTACTTTTTGAAATATTTAATTTTGTTTAGATATTTTAATAATATTATAAATATTTATAATTATTTTTTTTAAAATATTTTGATTACAATTATAAATATTGTAATCACAATTAAAATTAATAATTATAATACCAATTAAAATTATATTGGATTGAAATTGTGTTATAATCATAAATTCATAATTAAAATTGTAATTCTATTAAAGATAAAAATTTATTGATATTATTACAATTATGAAATTATTTGATACAAATATAAAAATAAATATTCAAAATTATATCACTAAAGTTACTATACATCCCAACTAAGTTGGCACATATTAAACATTTATCATTTGTAAATTCACCCATTGTTTCTAATAAATTAAAATGTTCTAATTTTAAATTATAATGACCACATCTCAAAGTTCTAAAAATCTCTGATCACATCTTCTTACCAATTTTGCTTTCAATCCTTTACATTTTTTTAATATTTTATATACACTAAAGCCTCAAAAGTTTTTAATAGCAATCTTGATCAAATTTTTTTATATCTAATATCCTACCATTTATACTAAAAACAAATTCTGATGCTACAGTGAATATCGAAGGTGTTAGTAGATCTCAGTCATAATGGATAATACATGATAAACCTTTTTATTTAATTTTCATTATGAAAAAATATTCAATTTCTCTTTACTGTTATGTACTCGACATAGAAGAGTAGTCAATATTAATAAAAAAATTCAATTCAAAAGTAATAAAAATACCGAAACTAAAACCAATCTTTCTTTTACTTTTTGATAAATATAGTCAAAATAATCTGATTATAAACATGTTGTTTATTTCTTCTATAGCTACAATTGATATAAATTTATTTTCATAAAAAATAAATAATTGTGTAATCAAATTATAAATTTGGTCAAAATCATAACAAAGTCTAGAGTTTAAATTTTTTGAGATTGTAAAAATTAAAATTTTACACTAGATCAATTGATTTTGAGATCCATTATGGCTGCATAAATAAATAATATATGAATTTTTTTTCTAATATTTTTGAAACTTAAACTCTATAACATTGCAAATAATAAAAAATAAAATAAAATTATCTCTATATTTAATAAAAAATATCACTAATATTATATATATATAAGTCAGAGCAAATGAAGATGAAGGTTGATACTTACATGAATATGTTAACGTGACATTATTAAATATTTCTAAAAAAAATACATATAGTAAAATGTAATTTTTCAATCTTCATTAATTAGTATAATGTCTTTTATTTTATCATTATAATAATATGCCATATAATTACTAAAACATACACAAGATTTTGACATCATATGTGTGACATTTCAACAAGTTTACACATTAAGTTTAAACCTTTTACTATCTGTTCCATAATTATTTAACACAATCTCAAATTTTTTTTGTCTAGTAGATGATAAAGCAACATATTTTATTACTTCTTTAATTTAATCAATTTGAGAATTAATTATATTCAAACTTCAACATATTTTATTACTTCTTTAATTTAATCAATTTGAGAATTAATTATATTCAAACTATCTTGAATATTTAAATTAAAAATATGATAAAAATATCTCAAATAAAAAGAAACTTAAACCACACACATGTATTAATTGAATTAAAAACAAATTTATAGCAACAATATTTACACTTGAATTATCAAAAGTAATATTAATAAGTTTGTCAGTAGTTTGAAATTCACTAAAAATATTCATTAAAGAATAAAAAATAACATTAATTGTGTGTGGATGTTCCAATTTATAAAAAATAATAATTCGTTTTTATAAAAATTAATCATTGTCGAAATAATGAAATGTAATACAAATATACTCCAAATCATTTACACTCGTCTAATAATTAGAAGTAACAACAAATACTTCTAAAAAATACATATAGTAAAATGCAACTGGTGGCTTAGCCTAGTTAAATAAGCCCTTTAGCTTAAAAGGAAAATTAAGACACATCAACAACAAAGCCTAGACAAGAATTGATTGGCCCAAAAATTGTCAAACCCCAAAAATGGGCCAACAAGTTTAGAAAATTGCCAAAATACCCCTCTGAACGAAATAGGCCTCAATCAAGCACATGGTTGAGTCCAATTCAAACTCAAGTTCCCTTGCGTTTCTTAATAAAAAAATGGACGATGAACTTGAGTCAAGTTTAATACTTCTTCTCTTATCTGATTAATCTCGATGCATGTTGATTATCTGAACAAAATAAAGTCATAATTTGATTATAATTGCATTATATGATATGATTGCTGTGAATTAGGTCTTAGAATTAGGCTAAAATCCATCGATGAACCTACTGAAATACACGTAGAGAGTCATGGTAAGACTTTTCTTCATATGGGATATAGACCAAAGCAGAATTGATTGCGTCTCTTTAATCTTGAAATGGATTGAAGATCATCTCATTTCCGTTGTTTGCATTATAATTAAACACTGCACATTTGCACTATAAAAAGACATGCATAATTTGATTACAGCCATTAAGAAAATGATTGATACACAGATAAGAACTCATTGAGAGATTAAAAAGTTCAATACAGATACATTGAGATTGAGAAAAGCTTTGATAAGCGAAGAACCCTAAAGCTCTCTTGAGATCTTCGTTTGATCTCAAAGAACTCTTTAAACGCAAAACCTTTTTGCATATTAAATCACTCCAATACATAGGCCAAATTATTTGGTTCTTTACTTACTTGAGCGTATGGGTATTTTCTTTTGTAGGAGGACAACCTTGTTCCAGAGAATGGTTCTAGGAACCGTTTAAAGGAGAAAGAAGGGTCAAATTCAAAATTCCAGTAAAGATCTAAGGGTGCATAAGTAATTTCTAGAGGTTCCTAAAAATTGGGAACTTCAGTAAGATTTTGATAATTAATTTTTATTTAGTTTGATCATATGCAATGAAAAAAATTATTTTTAACAATACTTCTTGAAACATGACTCTAGTTGGGTTGAACAAATTTGTTTTAATAAATTTATCATACTTTTCATCTTGAGCAAGTAAGAGAGGTTGTTTATTAATTGCAACATATCTAATTAATCTAATATGTATGTGGTGCTAATTATATTAGAATCCAAAAGATTTTTTTCAAAGGCACTTTAAGTAAGTTGAGTTTGAATTGGCTCATTTGAACCATATTTTTGTAAACATGCATTGGTAAGTCTGTTCAAATGCACTATGCCTTGAGCCATTTTAATATCTATAGCTTTACCACAAAACTTATAGATAACTTTTTTTTTGTTTTTTAAAATTTGCATCTGTACAATTCTTTAGCGTAAATTGTTTTTAAACATCTTATGTTCAACTTCTTTTATTTTAAATACTTATAACCATTTTAGTTGTGGAAATAGATTAACTATTAAAAAATTGCGGTGGTGATATTAGAATTTCTTCAAATTATTTAGAACATTAAGATTAAAACTTGTCATTGTATGAATAAAACAAATGTGGGTGTATTGAAAATTTGTAATGGATAAATGAAAATTTAAAAATAAAGAAATAATTTGAGGGAATATAATATTAAAGAGTTGAAATAATTTAAGAGAGATGAAATTTGAGTTGATGAGAAATTTGAAAAGGGAGGGGGGGAATTTGGCAGGCTTGCTGATATGCCTCCCACGTCTACAGCCAAACATTATATGATACATGGCACCTTATTATCCACTTTTTTTATTTTTATACTAAAGGTTAAAAAATTTTAAATTAAAAAATAACATGTGTCATATATTAATAAATTATTTTTAAATTAAAATATTAAAAAATAAATTTAATAAAATAAATAATAAAAAATGAAAAGAAAAAAGAATAAGCAATGGCCATTGCAGTAGATGCTAGCTAGCTGCGGCTCCAACGACTTTTGAATGATCAACTATTCTGAGACACCATTAGACTTTGATAAATGTGATGGTGTACCTTCAATAAATGATGTTTAATGAAGACGTTATGATGGCATCAATTCTGGGGGTGACAAATTGTGTAAATGAATCGTGTTCGTGTTGTGTCACTATAGGGTATTAACAAATTTTTGTTATATTCGTTTACGATTCGTTTATTAAACGAATCAGACACTCAAACATAAATTCTACTCGTTTAATAAATGAATTACATGACACAATACGATTAGACACGTTTAAATAAATGAATCAAATTCAATCCGTTTACGATTCGATTTCTTTATACAATTATACACGATTTAATTCGTTTACAATTTGATTCGTTTATACAATTATGCACGATTTGATTCAATTAAAATACGTTTAAGTCACAAAATTATTAATCATTAATTTATAATTTTATTTTTTTATAATTTAATTAAACGTGACTTAACCGATAGATACACGAATAGATACGAATATGATTTGTTTATTAAACATGACTTAAACGAATAGATACACGAATAGACACGAATATGATTCATTTATTAAACGCGACTTAAAAGAATAAACGAATCATATACCTCAAATACATATTCGACACGATTAATAAATAGGTAACACGAATTCGACCCGTTTATTAATCGTGTCAATTTTTTCTATTCATATTCACTTAAAGCATGTCAAATTTGTGTCGAATAATCATGTCGTGATCCATTTTACCACTCTTAATCAATTCATCTTTCTTATTATTTTCTCTTCCTTAAAAGATTGACGTTTTTCCTCATTATAATATGAGAGCAGGTATTTTTCTTTTATGGGGAAATAAATTTTTTCTTTTTAAAATAAATTTTTTCATTTTGAAGTAGTAATAAATTTTTTTATTAAGATAATTTTTTAATTTAAAATTAGTATGTTTTATTTATTAGAGATTAATAGGTCCGAATGAGTCTTTAAAAATTTATCTTATCTTTATGTAATATTTTTGTAATATTCTAATTTTATATGAGAAGTCTTATATTAAAATATTATTAATTAATTTAATAATATTATACAGAATATATTCTTTTTTAAACATTGACGCTTGGTAAATGGGCTACTGGCTACTGCTTATCTTTTAGTTTTTTTTTAATTTAATTGAATTTAATTAAAAATAAAAATAGTAAGTATTTATTATTTATGTAATAGTTGGTCCTTGGTCGGTGACCGATAATTTCAGAAAGGAGAAAATAGCTTACTCAGTCATTTTTCTTATTTTTGTTTATGAAAGGTTTAGAAACCCTAGTATTGTAGTTTGACTTTGTTAATTTATTGCTCATTCTACGAAACACATAGCATGCTCGAAGCAATAAATTAGTGTAAAAAATTTAAAACAAGGATCCGGGGTTCACGCCGTGTGTTTGGCCGTGTAAGATATTTTTTTTCAGTTTTCTAATTTTTTTAAGATTGCATGCATTATATGATTATACTAATATAACATTTAAAAATCTATTAATAATTAATTTTGATCAGCATAACGGCAACGCTTGATAATAAAATGAACTCAAATGCCTATAGTTGTTTACTAGTGCAGGCATTTTTTATTTATTAAAGTCTAATATTAGAGTTTAGTTAAAATAAATAAATTTATGAATGCACTTTAAAAAGTTAGGGATGTTTGTAGTTGAGAACTTTTTTTTATTAAATATATATTTGAGATTTTTAATTTAAAGTATTTTTTACAATATTTTCAACCATTAATTCTATTGTTTTTTAAGGAATTAATTCCACTAATTCAATATTTTAAAATTTTAAAATAATAGATAATATCATATTAAATAGGCAATTCAATAGTCTATAAATTATGTTCAGAGAAAGAAAGAGCGGGGCATGGGGTGGAGATATTTTGACTTTAAAATAATAATATAAAATTTTAGTCATTGATCTCGTGTAAAATAAGAATGCTGAATCATATTTGCACAACTCATCTACAGTCAATGTCATCGAGTTGAACTGTAATTAAAATTAAAAGTAAAATATACACGGTGGACGATGAACAAATAAAAAAAAAAATGATTGCTGTGAATAGGATCTAAAAGAACTGATAGCGATGAATTGACTGCAATGGTTATTGACCAAATGCTCACAAATATCCATCTTTCTCAATTAAGTGCTTGCCTCTTTCATGTGCACTTCTCCGTCCTTGTGGTGGGGTGGGTTTTAAATCCCGATAATAATTAGGGTTATGCAATAATATCCTTCTTCTTTGTTTTTTTTTCTTGCATGGGTTTTCACAAATAAAACGCTCTCTTTTATTTCCTTTGACATCTTCAAGTTAGTACAATCTAGAACTTCAAGTTAGTAGAATCTAGAACTCCTTTTGCTGTGGACAAAATTGAGTTTTTGATTTTGACTACTTCGACAGCAATAAACTTCTATATGTTCATGAATGTGAAAGTAATTTTTTTTTTCCCTTGAAAAATAAGCACTTTATATGGATGTTACAACTTGTTGGCATTTTAATAAAAGAGGTGTATATTTAGTCAGAAGTGGTTATCACACAGCCATGGAAGGAAAATATGCAGGAAGTGCAGGTTCATCAGGAAGGTCAGGGATCAAGTGGAAGGCTGTTTGGGATATTCAATGCCTCAAAATGTTAGAATATTCTTATGGAGGGGCCTAAATAATATACTACCCAAAGGCATTGATGGCAAAAAAAGTGCTAACTAACCCCATGTGCCCAAGATGCTTAAGGAAAAGGAAAGCATTTTTCCCGCCTTGGTGTTCTGTAGAATGGCTAGGAAGGTTTGGAAGTGTTCCACCTTTGCTGAATTGGTTTAAGGAAACCAGGAAAAGAATCTGTGGAGCTTCCTGAGGTTCGTTGAACCAGTAACCACTCAAACAAAGTTTGCTAGAATAATAATGCTCCTATGGGCAAATTGGAAATATAGGAATAGCCTTGTTATGAAGTGTGTGTTGGAGAATGCTGATCAGCTAGTGGAGAGAGTTGAAGCCTATTTTAATTCTTACAGTACAATTATTTGGCATCAGTAGCCTGTGAAGTGTCAGGCAGAGAGCCCCGCACTAACAAAAGGAGAGGCATCATCGGATCAATGGTTAAAGGCTCCCACGAGAATCAAAATAATAAGATTGGTTTAGGGCTGTTATTAGGAATGGTGAGGGCAGAATCATTACAATGGTAGTTTCACCAGGGAATTGTCAAGCTGATGTAGAGATTGCATAAGCAAGAGCCATCAAGTTTGGACTAGAGTTGGCCGGGAACTTGCACTGTCAAAAGATTGTGATGGAATCAGATGCAAAGAATGTAGTTTATTTGATTGAAGGAACTATCAGTTCTTTGAAAGAGATTAGATGGATAGTCCATGATATCTGGAATCTCATGCAGGAAAAAGATTAAGTATCAATTAGATTTATGCCAAGATCTTACAATGTATTAACTCACAAGATATGATGTTGTATCAGTTTGGCTGGTGAATTTTCTAGTTTTGTTTTAGTAATGAAGCTTATTGCTCTGAAAAGCATTTTGAAACATTTAAGCTATAGTCTCCTTGAAGTGGTTTGTTAAAGGAGTTATTTGCTATAATAGAATCTGACGTAGGACAATCATATGAGTTTTTAATATTATTAAATTTATTTCATATTTTGCTTTTATTTTAATTTGTTTTATTATTATTTTTTTATAAGCAACCACGTAGAGATTTGTATTACTCAAAAACAATTAATTACATCTCAACAATACCCCAAGAACAAAGAGACTGGAGCAAAGCAAAACAAAAGCTATAACAAAAAGAAAGAAACAGAAAATCAACTAAACAACTCATTACCTATGTATATGACTATTCAAACTAAGTCCATTTCCATTACTCAAGCATTAAATCCTTACTACATTTTTAATACTCTGAAACACAGCATTAGCATTTGGTCTATTTTACTGAAATACTAGTTAATTACATTCGTACCAGATGATATAAATAGTAGCACAAAGCACAACTCTGTGATACCTACTTAGGAGGGATTTATCTCCAGTTTTTCTACTAAAGTAGAATATTTCCCTCTTCTAAGCCAAGGTTCTTCTATATATCTAGGCTACTCATAACTCTTAGAGAAAGCACATTGAAAAACAAATCTACACTGTTTCTTTATCGTTACCATACAACGAACAAGTCATAGATGCAATGAGACACCATTTGGTACCAACCCATCTTATTTCCTCTACCTCTCATGGCTCTTAAAGCACTACCAACTGAAAACTGTCGGGTAGAACTTCTAGTCCAAGTAATCTTATTTGCTTTGGCTGCATGTTAGGAATAGTTGTTGTGGATATGCTCCCAAGCTTGAGTAGTGTGCTCATGTATAGGGTTAGGCAAGCACCAATCATCATTTTTCCACACATTGCTCACCTTAGCATTTTTAGGAATGTCAGAATCATCAATAGACACATTAGGAAACTTATTCGCCATAGACACTCAATTTATCCATGGGTTAAACTAGAAACTGAAGTCTGATCCATCTCTTAACGTGTAACAAAACAACTCTTTCACTTGCCTTCTTAGTTGTAGGAGATTCCTCCAAATCCAATTACAATTCATGGGTTTTGTAATTCCCCAGAAGCTAAGCCTTCGAAGTTTGTTATTAACCACTTACTTCCTTCATAGAGAGGACTTTACTACTAATAAATCCTAGATAAACTTAGACACAATAGCTTGATTCCAAATGTGCAGAAATTTAATGCCTAGTCCTCATTCCTTTTTAGGCTTGTAGACCTCTGACTAAACAACTAAACCACCTTTCCTTTGAGACTCATTTCTTTGTTATAAGAACTTCTTGTAAAAAGCCTATACTTCCTTAATTACTACTTTTGGGAGCAAAAACATGGAACACCAATAGACATTCATGCTCATGAGAACTACATTTATTAATTGGAGCCTACTAGCATAAGATAAGTATTTAACTGCACTGCTAGAGATTCTTGAGGTTATTCTTCTAATCAAATCCTAGCAATGATCTTTCTTTAGCCTTCCAGTCAATAGAGGAACACCTAAGTATTTAACAGGCAAGGTTCCCAATTGAAACTGAGTAAGCTGCAAAATAGTTTCCATAGAGGCTGCAAGGACATTTTCAAAGAAAATAGAGCTTTTTTGAGAATTCAACTGCAACTTTGAAACCATATAAAATTCATCCAGCACCTTTTTAAAGTGCCCTATTGATTTTGGCTCCCCATGAGAGAAAAAGGAATAAATCATCAGTAAAGAATAGGTGATTCAACTTTTTTTTTACACCCTTTGTAAACTATAAACTCTACAAGAGTTTAATTCAAGTTCCTAATAAGATATTCCATTGCTAGAACAAAAAGTAGATGAGACATAAGATCCCCATTGTCTTAACTCTTTTTTTCTTGCAAAATACCCACCAAGGTTGCCATTTACAACCATAGAAAATATACTTGTTCTAACATAACACATGTTAATATTAATGAAGGAATAGGGAAAATTGAGTCCTCTTAGAATCTTTTCTAGAAAATTCCATGACACCGAGGCATAAGTCTTCCTTAAATTAATTTTTAGAGCACATCTAAACACCCCACTTTGTCTATTATATCCCGTAACAAGCTTATGGGCTAGGAGAACATTGTCAGCAATTTTCCTGTAAGGGATAAAAGATGATTGGCTGGGGCAAATTATATAGTCTAAACCTTTTCTTAATCTGAGAGTAATCACCTTAGTAATAAATTTATAAAGCACAGTGCAACAGACAATTAGTTTGTAATCCCCTCATCCCTGAGGGTTATGGACTTTAGGAATGATAGTGATGACAGTAGCATTGACAGGTTTAAAGAACTGACTTGTGAAGAAGAAATGTTGTATAGCCTTAGTCACCTCTTTCCCAACTATAGACCAACACTTTAAAAAATAATGTTGTACCCATCAGGCCCTAGAGCCTTATCCCCATTTATGCTAAACATTACCTTTTTGACCGCTTCTATCTGTAATAGATTCCAATAAGTCTTTATGGTAGTCGACAATAGAGTTTTTGACACTTTCTATGTCACGCCCCAGACCCAAAAGATCTGACACACGACATCACTTACATTCATTCAATAATACTTAAACATTCATTTTAATTTCTTTCAGAATTATAGCAATTGAATTATGACTGGGACAATTAGTAAACCGGAGATACGTAGAGTTTTCTCAGAGATTAACACTCTACTACGTCACCAGTAGCAACTTTGTTACCGGAAGCCCAGAATATATTCATTGTAAATTCTTACTTAAAATCAATCCATTACTATACTTGGTGAAACTTAAACTAAGTCCACCCACACACAATAAAATAATACATAGGTATTTATTCACTAGGGACAAATCAAATATCTTATCTCACGTGTCCCCAAATGAAACACTTAGCAACCTAACAACTTAGGGAACCCAAGGAACAGCAGAAGCCTTGCCAAATCCGCTAAGCACACATGTACCTTATTTACCTGAAATCACCATAAACTATAATGAGTCTAAAACTCAGTAAGCATATTAGTTTTTCATATATCAAATACAAATACATATATGTACACAATGCATATGTATGATATGCTGTGATCAATCAAAATCATAATCTTATCAAATCACATATCATGTAAGCGCTTACACATTCTTTCAAAACACATAATAGGAATACCATCACTCAACTACTACTTAGTAGGACTTACATATCACATATCACATAATGAGCCAAATGTCACTCGTAGGTGACATACCGTATGAGAGGAATAGTACAAGTGAGGTCTTGAATAACACATATATAATGCTTATGCCCGAAGGTAAAAGCCAAACCCTCACCCTGATCATCGGTGAGTCCTCTCACATGCACCAATACGCCACCACACGAATGTGATAACTCACTCTTCCTTTAGGTACCAATAGGATCCTCCCTACATACGGAACACATAACATATACCAATCCCAAAGGAAAGGCCACACATAAAGGCTCCACAATCACATAAAATGCCTACTAAGTTAACAGTGAGTTCAAGTACCCTCAAAATACAAAATATTTCTCATGGACATATTACACTTCAAAAGCTTTCTTTATTAAACACATCTTATTTTGAAAGCTCACTTACAAAAATACATGTATGTCCATGCTCAATGTCAATGCTCACATTCAGAAACATATATTCACATTTCATATCAAAATATACTTTGACATAACATAAACATATTCTTAACCCCATTTGCAAAATCATACAAAACAATTACTATGTTTATTGTGATTTCAGTAAAAAGTCTAGTATACTTACCTCTTAACACTTTCAGCTACAAGGCTTAAATCTCCTTAACCTATCAATGGAGATTAATCCTTTCATAAGCCTCACAATTCACACAAAATACTTTAAATAGCTTACAAAATTATACACAATGCATTTAGCACATCAAATTGGTCTAAATATTTGGTTTCTCAAAACCTGTCATTCTGACCACTTACACTTAACAAAATTTCTAATACATCAAATGATGTCCAATTACTCCAAAATCAGAATATACCATTCTTGACTCATATATCCTTCTTATTTATGAATATTATATCAAATTTCCTACACAATCCATTCCATACACACCATCGAATCCAAACAACAAGCCTGACAGGATCAAGATACTTACTGAACAGTATTCAATCTCCCAATTTTATAAAATCATATACTAACTCAAAAATTATAAAACTACCACATAATTACTCTTGACACATATCTCAGTCCATGATAAATATTTGTCTTCCAAAGCACTGCTAAAAATATTTTAAAACTATTTTATTCCATACCTTTAAAAATCTGTTAATCAAATACTGTAATGAGCGGATATACTTTAGAAAATCATAACATTTCAACCACATTTATTTAAATTCTCAATTCCGAGTATATCATATTAAACATATAAACCTATCATATTCCACAAATTCGTAATTTTGGAAGATCATTCAGTAAGACAAACATTGTTCGTCACTGTATTATACTGTTCACATAGGAAATTTCCAGAATTTCAGGGTCATTTTGGTAAATTCACAAACAATTCAATTTCTGGAATTTTGAATCGATTCAAAGTCTCAGATGATCCTAAACATGTCTAATTTCATATACTCAAAACTCAAAACCAGAATCGAATCACAACAATTTATAAAATTCTTGGATCAAGAGACTATCAAGCAGAAATTCTACAATCCATCATGATTTATCAAACTATCTTATAGATCATCATCAATTCTCAAAATATCATACGAAATACACATCAAATCCTCAATTATACATATTTCCAGAAATCAAAACTTAAAGAAATTAACATAATTAACACCAATAAATTGAGAAATAGTTGTGATATACCTCTTAAAATCCAAAATTCCAATTTCTTCTTCTTTTTCTTCTCCTTCTTCTATTTCTCTCCCCTCTTTTCTCTCTTCTCTCTCTCTAAAAGAGGTAGCTCAACCAAAATGAGAGAATTAGGTTTTAAAAGTGTATTTTTATACTAAGTGGTTAATTTTTGATATTTACAAATTTACCCCCAAAACTTTTAAAGTATTACAATTTGGTCCCTAAAATAAATCTAAAGTCTTGCAATTAAACCCAATGCTAATAGTATCACCTTAACCTATACAAACACTACTGATAACAATATATAAATCAAGTATCACCAACATACAAATAAAATACGTATATTTATACATATATAAATACTTATTCTTACCAGTCGTGGATACTGGTTACTACATTCTAAATCTTGAATAACATCTCTATTTTGATCTATAGTAGAAGTAATTTTATTTCTAGCTCTTTTCTGGTTCACCATATTATGAAAATATCTAGAATTAGAATCCCCTAGCTGTAACTAATGGATTCTGATTTCTATCTCATGAGACTTTCTTCAATGAGCAAAAGCTTCATCGGATGGTGGTACATGCATCTCTCAATGTTTTGGACATCTTGGTTAAATAGATCCAAAACCAACCTACCTGCAAAAAAATCTAGTTCTAATCTTCATTTAGTAATTATTTTGTGAAACGTCTAAAATGTGCTCTCTATTTAGCTTTCTTAACTCAGTCTTTAATAGCTTGAGCTTAAGCCAAACCTTACATATAGAAGATCTCGAAACTTCTTGCAGCTAAATCCTATTAACTATTTGATAAAACTGAAGGTGAGAACACCAAACATTAAAAAATCTAAATGGAATTCTACCTTTAAGAGGTGTCCTATTTATAGACACCACAATAAGGAAATGATAAAAAATTCCTATTGAAGGTATAGTACACTCATCCATATTCCACATGTCAAGCCAACTCCCATTGACAAAAGGCCAATCAAATTTTCTCTAGATTCTCTACTTACCCTTTTGATTATTACACCGAATGTATTTACAACCATGACTATTTAATTCAAAGCATTCAATCTGGAAATCCATTCTTGGAACTGCTCAACAATGCCTTCATTAATCCATTATCCTTTTATTCTATCACTATTACTCAACACATTATTAAAGTCCTTTTGAATCAACTATGACAGCTTAGGAACACCTAAACCAGCATGTAAATCAGCCCATAAATCATCCCTATCATTGACATCAGATGCTCTGTAGACCATAGTTCAATAGAACTCCATCCCATTTATATTCACTTTATAATTCATGAATTGACTATGCTGGCAAAGGACAGAAATATTCATCTACCCATATCCTACCTATATCAATGCAGTCAGAGTTGTTTTCTAACCTCGAATCTTATAACCCTAATTTACTTTAAACATTGCCAATATTAGCTTTTTTGACTCTAGTTTCTAACAAACTCAGTAAGCCTAAATTATACTTTTTAATTAGAGCTCTTACCTCTGATTATTTATAGGGGTCATAGAGATCCTGAATATTCCAGTTGGAGATTATTTTCTCCTATCATAGGGTATTGCACTTCTTGCAGTCTGTCGGTTCTCACCTATAATTTTAACCTCATGGGTTAAGGTAATAGTTTTAAGTAGATTAAATCTTACCACTGCTGGATTAACAATGGATATGAAGTCTTAGCATGAATGAAGAGTTGGCTGCCCACTTACCTCAGTTGCCTTATGCTTTTCCTTATTTTTCATATTTCTATCCCCCTGTTTTGGAATCTCAAAAACCTTCACAGTATTAGAATTAACACTAGGAATAATAGCTTCCACACTAGGTTCTTGAGATGATATAGATGCTTCTTTGCTCTGGCCACTTTTTACCTACCATATCTGTTTATTTCCTACCAAGCGGTTTCTGGCCTCATAGTTAAATTTCTTGCATTTAGTACAAACTATTAGCCTCCACTCATAGACAACTTTTTACACCACTGTGTTCTTTATTTCATCCTCTAGATTAATCACTTTTGGAAATTGCCCAACTACATTCATTTCAATTAAAACCCTAGCATAAGCCAGCCTGGTTCTATGCATATTACATTGTCACATAATTTTGGCACTAACAAGATGCTAGAAATCTGACTTAGTATGGAAGTACTCTAAAACTCTTAAGGCAAGCCTGGAAATTGGATCCAAATAGGTACTGTCCTGATATTAGATATATCCATAGTCAATCATGGTTCTCAAATCTTCATTATAAGAGGATGTTTATCAAACATAACTAACCTATCCTGTAGCGCCTCAATTTTCCTTGACGCATTCTCAAAATTTAACAAAAATAAGCCATGGCTAATGTGATAAAAGCATAGATTCATCACAAAGACCTGTAACCGATGAAAGCATAGATTTAACTCATAGACACATCCAATTACTGTAAACCTCTATCCTTACCCCTTCGTAAGGAACTCATTCGACTAAAAACGTATAATTCGTTATAATTGCAACTCACATCCAGGTTGATAGTTACAATTACCTGCGAACAAGGAAACCCACGATTTGCCTTAAGTCTGTTCATTCTGTCTCAATGCACTCTCAAAATGCTCCGAGTAGGTTTGCCTGAAGCTACTACAATATTTTTTGTCACTGGGTTAGGGTCAGGAACAAGTTTCCAATTCACTCCAGTAGTCTCACTTTCCCCTACAAATATTGATTCACTATTTCCTTCCTCAACATCATCAACACTAGTCAGTTGTGAAATCTTAAGTATGGATCATGAAGAAGACAGTGAAAAGGGCATTTCATGTGTCTTTTCCTCCTTATTGAAATGCGGTGTACGTTAGCATACTAATTGACACCAAGAGAAAAGTCAACAAAAGTCCATCATTCTTTTGATTAATAAATTATTATTAGATTTTATTATTTAGTTAACTAGAACTTGAAGTTATTTGTTTAATTTGAATATGATTGCAATTCTTTAGCTCAACCCTTATTGGGCTATTTCCCAAGACTTGATCGCCCAAACTTTGAGACACCTTGTCTTCTTTGCTTCCTCCGCCTTGAGCCTAGCCAGTTCTGCTTCTAGAGCCTTTATTTTCTCTTTAGTATTTTCACTATAGACCACGAGCTCTTATACCTCGGCAATCAGCTAAATCTCTAAACAATCTAGGGCTGCCTTCTCCTCTGCCTCTTGTTCGATATCCTTAATTACTTTAATGGCTAATTGCTTCTTCTTAGTGATTAAAGTAAAAGAAGCTGTGAACTTATAAATCTTTATCTTCAGGTTGACTGACATGTTGTCATCTGTGGCTTGATTAGATAAGAACTTCAGTTTCTTGTTGACCTCAAGAACCTAGCGATCATCTAGAAGCAAGTAAACTATTTCCTCATTCATTCCACTAAGTTATTGGATTACATCCATTACTTTATTCTGAAGAGAAAGGGGTGAGTGGATAATTTAAAAGGAGAAGAGGTTCTGTTTGACTCCTCGCTACTACCAGACGGTTCTTCAAGAAGAAGAGATAGCACATCTGTAGCAGAGGTTACCCTACTAAGATTGAAAGGCTTCTTCAAAGCTGGCTTGCCTGTAGGCGCTGGTTGAGGTGAAAGTACTTAGGCCAATCCTTCAGCGAAGATAGGAGGGCTTGGTCTATCATCTTCAACCGCCTAGACAACAGGTGATTTTCTAGTGGGTGAAGGCTGGGTGGTAGGCATAGTCGACTAGAGAGAAGCAGTCAATTCTTTAGAGGCTACCTTTGAATGCATAATGTTTTTGCGCTACCAGCTTTTGTGTAGTCATCTAAGAATTTTTGATTGAGACGATTTTGAGCTTACCTTTGCACGCTTCTTGGGAGGCGCTACCTCTACTTTACTTGCTGATGAGGCGTTCAACCTTGTAAGGATAGCCTTTAAAAGATTGACAGAAAAGATTAAAATCAGAAAAAAGCCATTGTATTAAAATAGTAAATAAATTACCTTGACGAGTCATGTCGCCAACAATCATGACCGATCATGGTCAAAGACTGGCTTATTATAGTCATCAAAGAAATAACCGATACATGTAGGATGATTTTTCCTTCTACTTGGGATGTCGAAAACAATGCTAAATCTGACGGTTGGAATTGGTGGTCTTAGTGTTAGGTGCGGTTTAAAAATCTAATCTGTTGGGTGCGTGCATATAGTGCACATCCATTATTCAATATACATTTATACATGTATCTTATACATTATATACACAACGGAAGCTAGAAATCTAATTTCTTAAAACATTGAACACGATAAATTTTGTTCTATTACAATAGTGAACAAATTAAATAAATATTAGGCACATTAATACTAAGATTGAGAATAATCACCTCGTAAGCCTTTGGAATGGTTTAAACTGGAGTTCTGCCCAAAATGAATCCGTTGACAATTCTATGACTCAATGAGGTGGGCTTGAATCGCTAAAATAACAGTTTTAATTCCAACACTGGTTTAACTCTTAAACTTCAAAATTAACTCTTAATCTCATAGTTTAACACTTAAACTATTAATATTAACTGAACTCTTTAACCAATATATATTTATTTCAAAGTAAAAGAAATTATTTTTGTAAATATAACACTTATATAAACAAAAATTAATCATAGCCATTTAATCTTGTATTCATTTAATGTAAAATAATCAAAATAACCTTTTGTTTAAACCATTTTCTTCCAGCACTTAAAGCCAAACAAAAAGAATTGTTTTTATATAACAAATATCTCATTTAAATGTTAAAATAAACAAAACAATTTTGTTCATTTGATATGTTAATGGCCGGCCACTTGTTACCATAAGAAACAAGTGATTTTTAATTCATTTCCATTAAAGCAACTTTTGCTTTCATTTACCTTTAATTTGAATTTAACATTTAACAATTAAAAAATTAATTAAAGCAAAGTTACCCTTCAACCTTTATTTAATTTAAAATGGGTTTCATCATATCATAAACTTGAGTTAACTAAATTGAAAGCTCACTATATATTAGGTGTCACTATTTAATTAGTTAACAATAATTATTAACTAGCTAATATACTAAATACTTAAGTATTGACACGTGTACACTTTGAGAATTTTTGAAATAAATATTGAATTATGCTAGAAATTACTAGATTGAACAATTCAATCTAGTACGCTGCCCTAGTATACAACGAGTACACTTCATATTGCGAGATTCCTTAGGTCCACGTTCGATTTGTTAGATGAAACTATTCTATGAGTCTGTGATCGATGCCCCACGCACACATTATGAATATTAAAAATTAGTGCGTTAGACCATATAAGCTGAGGTCACAATGTATACGTATAATCATTTCGTCACTTATATCCTGAAAGAGCGGGGATATAGATCAGCATCGTTAAACCTTTATTAGCCATTTTATGAACTTATCTCTATATTTGTATTTTGATGAACAATATGCACAGACACCTTTGGTATATTGTTCAACCTTATGAAAAACTCTTTTTTGGAGTTCTATACTTGTGGTCACAAGATTTCCTGAAATATAATATCGGAGTATTAGGATATACAACTCCTTTATAAGACCTGACGGATACCATATCTACACACACCGGACCCTATGAGCATTGAACTATACCTAGCAATACGTAGCGGTCAGATCGTGAAAGGTCTGAAATCTATAGTACCAAAGGGTATTGGATCGCTTACAAGCCTATCATAGCGCTCAGGTTAAAGGATCACGTAAACTTGAGAGGACTCACCATTAGCGACTTCATAAGATGTCTATTGGCATCCTCATAAGTCTATTCAATATCCAGTTCTGACTGAATACTCGCATGTCTATTCAAACTCTAAGCTCATGGTCAGTTAAGAATAACCATATGTATCATACAGATTTAGATATACACTGATCTATATGAAAGGGATTCACCGACAGACCTGCATCGATGAAAATAGATTTGAAATATAGTGTTTAAGAATATACTTGTATAATGACATTTTCTAGCACCTATTGCAACTATTTACAACTATGTCATTACTAGTATATCTTTAGGTCTTTGTCCCATTACTTATAAGGCTCTAACTCCTTAGATTTCACTAACTTTTATAACTACTAACTCTTAGCTGTACTAACTTTTAACATTTATAACTCTTAGCATTGCTAACTCTTAGCTCCGGTTTAAACTCCTGTAGACCAAATCTGAACTCCTTTAGATTATGCAATATCTGTAATGTTATTAGCATTATGTCATATATTTTTAATATTAATGATATTATTCAAAATGTTTATTGCATAACTATTAAATAATTAATATTTATAAAATATTAGAATAACACATAAGCCCCAACTCCAATACTTGGATCCACGAATGATTGCTCAAAGAAAACCTCCCATAACTAAGGGTTACCTAAGTGAACCTACTCGGTTTGGCATATGGCTGACTATCTGTATTCTAAGAGCAATTCCTTTTTTCCTTTGATAATAAAGGCTTCTCATTTCTTTTAATTTAAGACAATTATATTTAAAGCTATAAAATTGCTAAAAATCTAAAATTTCATGGATTAGCTTACCTCTTGATATTGACAGGTTGACCTCACAACATCATCAGGGTTAGTGTTAGCTGCAAATTCATGTAGGGCAAGAATTTGGTCTAAAGGTAATGAAAAATAAAGTCCGACCACTTCCTCCCAATATTCATAAAAAATACCCAGGTAACGAGGGTTGATGGGGAGATCCATTAGTTAGAGTGATTTTTGAAGTTCATTGGATACTGAACTAGTTGCCTCTACAAAAAAGAAATTCCTAAAAATGACCCTAGACCTAAATTTTTGATTGGTAGAGAAAAAGTTAAGGTGAGGGATGACTTGAACCAAGCCAAATTGGAAACTTGCCAACTAAGAGTGGTAAGTCTCAGTGTCACACTTGTTGTTATTACCAGTAGCAATAACAATCCCATGATACAAGTCTTTGGTTGTGAGGCAGGTGACTCAAGATTTATGCTAGTCGATATCAGAGCTGATCTCCTCAGAGGAAAATGATCGACCCTGATAGGATTTACAAGTCTACTTAGGGCCAAAGAGGAAAGGCCTAAGGCTACATAATAACCTATCATCTATAGAAGAAGTAGAATAAAAAAAAGAAAGATGTCTTCAAAATCCCATTAGTCTAGTTGTCATTGAATAAGCCAAGGGCTATAGTAACTAAGGTAACCTTCAGAGGATTGGGAAGTTATGTTAAAGAAGTGTAGGAAATAAGCTGAGACCCAGGAATACATAATTTAGATAGGACCACTTACATTGGGGAATGAGGTCTCATTCTTGCTTGGGACGATTTCAAAGAGGCTTCTATATAAGTGAGACAAGAAGAAGGGTCATAAGGCTAATTCTATATCATTAATTATAGCGATTACCACCTTTAAGTACTCCCTAGTTATTCTCTAAGAAAGAGGGCATAAAATATATTTGCTCAACCAGAATAAAGAAATGTGATATATTATGTCCTGGATGGGGTGGTTTGATTTTTCCCTAAACCTAGACATGAATTTACCAAAACTAGATTCTGACCAAGTAAAGAAAAGGTCGACATTATTAATTGAGAGATCAACATTGATATCGAACCTATGGATAGGGAAGTTAAAGAGGACAGCCAAGTTATTTAGGGTTGAGGTCATATAACTAAACCTAAAATAAAATACATTAAAGGCCCTAACCAAAAAGAAAGTACGATCGATATTAGACCATTATGAAAGGGATTCTAATATCTAGAGAGTTATATTAGGTCATAAACCCTGGTCGATTTCTATATAAAGTCAAAGTGAGGTTCTAGGTGATTTAACCACTTGATATACTCACTAGTTGATTTGGGCTATGACCTAATGGACTTAGAGGTCATCAATATAGACATTGAATGAGACTAACTAAACCTCATTGGGTTTGTCTTATGAGCAAGAAAGAAACTAAAATAAACTGTTATTACAGTAGTGTTGTATGGACCTAATACATATTGGGGACTTAAAGGCCAATACTTTATAGACGACCTGCTTGTCAACTGATTTGGATTTAGGCAGGAGGGTTAGAGAAGTGTCTGTTGCCTTAATAGATTTGGATTTCTTTGAGTGAGCAAGAAAAGAACTAAAATAATCTGCTATTACAGTAGTGTTATATGAACCTAATACATATTAGGGACTTAAAAGTCAATATCTTGTAGATGCCCTGCTCGTTGACCAATTTAGATTTGAACATGAAGGTTAGAGGAGTCTATGTTGCCTCGGTCAATTTGGATTTCTTGGAGTGAGCAGTGCTGGTCGATTTTGATGTTATTGTAATTATTACAAACCAAAAAAGTTTAAAGTTAAACAACTTTTAATGTAATGTGCAGAAAAATTAAAGAGAAAATGACATTTTTACCCTAATAGTTGAGCAGGAAAGAAACTAAAATAATCTGCTATTACAGTAGTGTTATATGGACCTAATACATATTAGGGACTTAAAGGACAATACTTTGTAGATGACCTACTTCTCGACCGATTTGGATTTGGACAGGAGGGTTAGAGGAGTCTCTGTTGCCTTAGTCGATTTGGATTTCTTGGAGAGAGCAGTGCTAGTCGATTTTGATGCCATTGTAATTACTACAAACCAAAAAGTTTAAAGTTAAACAAATTTTAATGTAAAATGCAGAAAAATTAAAGGAAAAAGACATTTTTACCCCAATAGTTGGGCTAATAAACACTTTTACCCCAGTAATTTTAAGTATCCAATTTTGCCCATATCCATTAACTTTTACTATTAGTTTTAATGCTTAAAGGGCAAAAGAGTAATCTAATCATATAAATAAAATATATTTTGGACACGTGGTAGAATTTTACCCATTTATGTTTTTGAACATGTGGCATAACCTTATCCATTAATTAATTTAATATAATTTTAAAAGATAAAATTTAATAAAATAATATGTGTCACAATGTAATTAGTTACTTTGGATGTGTCAACATATAATTGGTTTATATTTTTATTAAATAATTTTAAACATTTTTTAAATTAAATAAAAATTAAAAACAAAGTATGAGTGTCGCTGAAAAATAGTAGTCGACCACCGTTTTCAGTCTTCAGTTTAAGGATAGCATCTAAAAAATTGACAGAAAATATTAAAATCAGAAAAACAATCTATTGTATCAAAGTGATATTAAATTACCTTGACGAGTCATGTCGCCAACAATTATGACCGACTCAAAGTCAAAGATTAGCTTATTATAGTCATTAATGAAAAAACCAGTCCATATAGGCTGATTTTTCCTTATGCTTAGGATGTCATGAACAATGCTAAATTTGATAGTTGGAATTGGTGGTATTGGATCCACAAATGACTACTCAAAGAACACCTCCCCTAACCAAGAGCTAGTTGAGTGGACTCATTTGGTTTGGCGTATGGCCAACCTTTTGTGTTCCAAGAGCAATTCCTTTTTCCTTTGATGACAAAGACTTCTCATTTCTTTTAATTTAAGACAATTATATTTAAAGCCATAAAATTGCTCAAAATCTAATTTTTTTTGGATTAGCTTACCCCATGATATTAGCGGGTCAACCTGCATAGCAATGGGGTTAGTGTAAACTACAAAGTCATGTAGAGCAAAAACTTAGTCTAAAGGTAATGTAAAATAAAGGGCGACCACTTCCTCCTAATATTCATAAAAAATACCTAGGTGACTAGGGTTGACTAGGAGATCCATTAGTTGGAGCGATTTTTAACGTTCATTGGATATTGATGTGGTTTCCTCTACAAAAAAAAGGAATCCCTAAAGACGACCCTAAACCTAAATTTTTTGTTGGCAGAGAAATGTTTAGAGTAAAGGACGGCTTGAACCAAGCCAAATTGGTGACTTACCCATTAAGAGTGATAAGTCTCAGTGTCACACTTGTTATTACTAGCAGTAATAACAACCCTATGGTGCTAGTCTCTGGCTGTGAGGTAGGCGATACAAGATTTATGCTAGTTGATATTGTAAGTGCCGATATTTCTAAAGTGTATGTATGTACATTTGTGTTCAATATACAAAATACATATCTCATACATATTTACTCATAGAGGAAGTTTAAAAACTAATAATGAACACATTATAATATTTTTATCACATTAAAATAGAGATTAAGAATCAATCACCTATGAAGCTTTTTGATCAAATAACTGCTTGAGTCCGCCTAAAGTATTTTAGTTGACAGTTCTAGTAATCAACTGGGTGAGCTTAACTGTCTAGAATAGCAACTTGATCCAACACTGGGTCTAACACTTAAATCTTAAGCTAATTATTTCCCACTGATCAACTCCTGATCAATAAAACAGTAGCTTATATTTGCACTAATGGCTATGGCTTAAATTAGAAGAGATGATGAACAGTAGAGGAAAACTATTTTCTCTCATTTTTTTTCTCTTTTGGTCGGCCACTTTCCAACCCAAAATCATCCCCATTTGTTTTAATTTCACATATTAATAATAATTAAGATTTTAACTTAACTCATGAGTTAACCATTAACCAAAGTTAAGTTAATTTATTATTTAATAATTAAGTAATAAAAATCTTAAATTTATATTATTTAATTAATCAAACCCAAGTTAACTCTTAACTTATGTTACGTTAATATACTTGGCCACTAAGTGTTTTATATTTAAATATTAAATTAAACTTAACTAAGGTTAACTATTAACCAAAGTAAGGTTAGTTCACTTTTTAAAAAAAATGGACTTTAATATTAAATATTAAATTAATTTAACCTTAGTTAACTCTAATCTAGGTTAAGTTTATTGATTATTTAATTCTTAAATAATCAAATATGTAAAATTATCCTTAAACCCTTACTTGATTACCGAGTAAACCTCATAATGGATCCCACCATATCAAACACTTGGGTAAACTCAACCAAAGACTCACTATATGCTACGTATTATTCTTTAATTGGTTGGCAACACTTGTTAACTAATTGCTATACTTAATGTACTGGCATGCACGGTTCTTGAAACAAACAATCAATTCTACTGGATATTACTGGATTGAACTATTTAATCCGGTACGCTGCCCCAGTGCACAACGAGTACACTTCATATTACAAGACTCTAGGTCCATACTCAATTTGTCAAAGGGAACTATTCTATAAGTCTGTGATCGATGCCCCACGTATATGTCACATATATTATAAATCAACACACTAGACTATACAAGTTGAGGTTATAATGCATACGTATAGTCCTTTCATCATGCTTATCTAGGATGTACGAGAACATAGATCAACATCGTCAAATCCTCATTGTTCATCCATGAACTCATCTCTAGATTCGTATCTTGATGAACAATATAAGAAAACACATTTGCTATATTGTTTAACCTTGTGGAAAACTCATTTCTCAGGTTGATTGCTTATAGGTATAAGACTTTTTTAAGATACAATCTCAGAGCATCAAATATATAACTCCCTATGTGAGTTGACAGATCCTATATCTATACATACCGAACTCTATAAGCATTAAACCATACCTAACGACACCCAACGGTTAGACTATGAAAAGTCTCCCACGTCTATGGAACTTAAGTATAGTGGATCACTCACAAGCCCACCATAGCACTCAGGTCAAAGGACCACACATACTACTCAACTCGAGAGGACCTTCCAGTGATGGCTTACATAATATGTCTAGTGGAGTCCTCATTAGTCTGTTTTGTACCTAGTCCTTACTGAATACCTGTATTCCTTAACTAGCTCCAAGCTCATAGTCAACTAGAAACAACCATATGTACCTTATAAATATAGACATACATTAATCTATATAAAAAAGTATTTATCAATAGACCTGCATCGGTAAAAATAAATGAGGAATATAATATTTGAGAATATACTTGCATAATGATATTTTCTAGAACCTGATTATAACTCTTGTAACTACGTTATTATTACTATACCCTCAAGTCTTTGTCTTGTTACAAATAAAGCTCCAACTCCTTGGATTGCACTGATTCTTATAACATGCTAACTCTTAGCAGTTATAATTCTCAGTATTGTTAACTCTTACACCTGATCTAAGCTCTTTTAGATAAGATCTGAACTCCTTCAGATCATACAATATTTGTAGTATTACAAGCATTGTACCATAAAATAAAATATAATAATTGATTTAATAAAATGTACGTCGTATAAATATCAAATATTCATACAAACATAGCTGGCACGTAAGTATTAACTCTAATAAATATTAGAACTGATCTTTTTAGAAGAAGATGATCAACCTTGATAAGATTGACGAGTTCACTTAGGGCCAAAGAGGGAAGGCCTAAGGCGATAAATTGTTGGCAGATCTAAAGTACGTATGGGTGTAGGCATGTGCAATTGTGTTTATTGCTTAAATACATATCATATACGAATTTAAGTCATATGGAAGCGTGAAACATGCAATAAATACAATAAATAAAATATATTGATTGCATTAATATATTAGAAGGTTTGAGAACTCACCTCAACGTGTAAGGTTATACACATATTTTTCTAGAGTCGGCATGGAGACAAACTCGTGTGCAGTTCTAGTCACCAACACAGTGGGCTTAGTGAGCTAGAACTGTAGCCTGATATTCAGCCCAGGATTAACTCTTAATCTTCAAAATGGTCGGTGTGTGTTTTTCATCTTTTTCTCTAAAAGGATAAGAATTTGAGAATTTGAAGCAATTCACAATTGCTCTAAATAGAAGCATAGAGAAAATGAAACAATTTTATTCCTCCATTTTTTTTTCTTCTTCTTCTTCTTTCTTCTTTCTCTTTCTCTCCATTTCTTCTTTTCTCTTCTCAGCCAAATTTGGCCTCCAACGCACACTTGCTCTCTTTCTCTTTATATATATATATATAAAATATAAATAATATAAATAATAATATAATAATATAAAAAGAGAGATATTTGATTATTTAACAATTAAAAAATCAAAATGAGAAATGACCATTTTGTCCCTCATGAATAGTTAGCAAGTTTATCTTTTAATAGGTCCTACCAAATCTCACACTTGGGTATACTCAACTGAGGGTCCATAATACACTATGTGTCATTATACAATTAGTAAATAATAATTATCGACTAATTGTTGTATTTAACACTTAAATATAGACACGCACATATTCCTGTAAAAGTGTTGAATATTACTAGATTAAACAATTTAATCCGGCACGCTGCCCCAATGCACAACGAGTACAATTCATATCGCGGGACTTCTTAGGTCCCACGCCTGATTCATCAAATGAAACTATTACATGAGTCTGTGAGCAATGCCCCACACACATGTCATGGATATACAAATCAACGCTTTGAACCATGCAAGTTGAGGTTACAACGCATACGTATAGTTCTTTCGTCATGACATCCTAAATGTGTGGGGATATAGATTATCACCGTCAAATCCCTTAGTGCTCATCCACGTCTTATCTCTAGACTTGTATCTTACTGAACATATGCGCAAACTCCTTTGCCATATTGTTCCACCCTGATGAAACTCTTTCCCGGAATGATTGCTTGTGGCCACAAGACTTTCTGAGATACAGTCTGGAAGCATCTAAATATCTAACTCCATATGAGAGCTGACGAATCCCATATCTGTACGCACCAGACTCCATAAGTATCGAACCATACCCAACGATACCCAACGGTCACACCATAAAAGGTCTATGACATACGTGGAACCAAAGCATAGTGGATCACTTACGAGCCCACTGGGGCACTCAGGTCAAAGGACTACGTATACTACTCAACTCTAGAAGACCCTCCGTTGACGGCTTACATTGGATATCTATCGGAAGCCCTCGTGAGTCTGTCCTATATCCAGTCCTAACTGGATACCCATATGTCAATACGAGCTCCAAGTTCACAGTCGGCTAGGAACGACCATCTAAACCCTATAGGTACGACATATGCTGATCTATATATAAAAAGGTATTCACCGATGACCCGCATCGACAGAAATAGATCGGGTATAATTATTTAAGAACATACTTGTGTAACTTGCATTTCTTGGCATCTGATTGCAATTCTTGCAACTATGCAGTTACTAGTATATTCCCAGGTCTATGTCCTATTACAGATAAGGCTCTAACTCTTGGATATGCTGAGTATTATAACCAGCTAACACTTAACTGTGCTAACATTTAGCACTTATATCTCTCTGCGTGGCTGACTATGAGCCCTTATCTAAACTCCTTTAGATCTGATCCGAACTCCTTCAGATCTATAATGTCTATAACGTTATATGTATAATACCATATAAATGGGTATTAACAATTTAATAGAAATGTACACTTGTATAAATATACAAGCATATGTACATTCAGGGATGACACGTAAGTACCGACCCTAACAAGAATAACCTATCATCTACAGAAGAAGTGGAATAGAAAAAAAAACAAGATGTCTTCAAATTTTTCTTGGTTGAGTTGCTACTGGATAAGCCAATGGGCAAAATAAATAAGGTGACCTTCAAGGGGTTGAGAAGTTATATGAAAGAAGTGTGGGAAATACGTTGAGACAAAAAAATACAAGATCTAGAGAGGATCATTTACATTGGAGAAGGAGGTATCGGCCTTGCTTGGGATGATTTCAAAGAGGCTCATATATAAATGAGACAAGAAGAAAGGTTATAAGGTTAATTGTGTACCATTAGCTATGAAAATTGCCACATTCTGATACTCTATAGTTAATCTTTTAGAATGAGGGCATAAAGTATATTTGCTCTACCAGAACAAAAGAAAGGCGATATGCTTCGTCCTGGATAGGGTAGTTGATTATTTCCTAAACCTAGTAATGAATTTACCAAAACTAGATTCTGACCTAGTAAAGAAATGTCGACATCATTAATTGAGAGATCAACATTGATATCGACCCCATGGATAGGGAGGTTAAAGAGGACAACTAGGTTATATAGGGTTGGGCTCATATATCCAAACATAAAATAAAAACATTCAAGGCCCTAGGCAAAAGAAAAAATAAGTATTGCCAATATCAGACCATTGTGAAGGAGAATTTGATATCTAGAGAGTTGGATTAGGCCATAAACCCAAGTCGATTTCTATATGGAATTAAAGTGAGGTTTCAGGCAATTTAACCAGCTAGTATACTCACTAGATGACTTGGGCCATGACTCAGTGGACTTGGAGGTCGTCTAGATAGATATTGAATGAGGCTGACTAAACCTCATTGGGTCGTTCTTATGAGTAGGAATGAAACTAAAGTAGTCTGCTCTTACAATAGTGTTATATGGACCTAATACATATTGAGGCTTTAAAGGTCAATACCTTGTAAACGACCTGTGCATTAATCGATTTGGATTTGGACAAGAGAGTTTGAGGAGTCTCTGTTGCCTCAGTTGATTTAGATTTCTTAGAACGAGCAATACTGGTGGATTTTGATGCTATTTTAATTAGTATAAACCAAAAAAGTTTTAAGTTAAACAACTTTTAATGTAAAGTACAGTAAAATTAAACATCAAAAGTGATTTGAGAGAAATTACCTTAAAGGTTGTAAAGAACTGCTTGAAGGTTGATCAATACTTTGAAGTTTGCTTCGCAAAAGTTGAGAGAACAAGGTTACTTTAGAGTAAAAGGTGAAAATAAAAATAAAGCAGTCACTTTCTTATAGTGACCAAGGGCAGTGAAAACGGAAGATCGCTCTTCAAGTATTTACTTTTTTGGTTTTTAAATAAAATCCACATAAATAATTTTTTCTAGGGTTTGATGGTATGGTTCATTGGAACAAAAAAAGGCATGGCTGGGTACTGATTAGGCCAGACCGCGAAAGTGAAAATTAAAACAGGGTAGTTCAGCATTCAATGTATAGGGAAATAATGAGACATTTATATTGCTAAAACAATAATTAGACTGTTATTAATGACTGATAATAATTAATGACATAACAATTACTGGTAATTATAACATTTGAAAAGTAGATGAAGAGTCTCTAGTAAAATTAATTCATAAAGATTCTAGGTGTAAAGTCGCCTTAAACATTTTTGTAAATAGTTTATTTGAAGGATTTTTACGAACGATTTCAGAAGGAAAATTAGCAACGTTAGACATAATTGGACGATTTCACTATGAGACTTTGAAAGATAGTTTGGAAATAACGAATTTATTTAGGGCGATTTCATGTAAATCAAGAGGATCAGGTAAGTATCATAGACAATTTCAAAGACAAAGAATGAGATCTTCATATGCCTGGGGCCATTTCTTACCTCAAGTAGGGTCCCCAGGTGATTTTTAGATGACTTATAGTGCCCAGGGAAACTTTACATAAAGAATCTATAAAGCTTCAACATAGGCGATTAGGGTGATCGTAGTTAGTTTCTACCTAGTAATGCTTGATAGAAAATTTTTTGGAAGCTAAGGATATGTCAGGCAATCACTAGAGAATAAGTCATCATGGAGGAATTGATCGAAGGCCTAAAAATTTGAGTGACCGATTGGATGATGTCGACTATCTCAATTAGGAGATTTTAAGAGAATGAAGCCTGGCAATCGGATAATCCTTGATTATTGTGGGTTGACCTATATGGTTTATTAGGGTGATTTTAAAGGCTTCACATTGAGAGATTTTAAGGTCTTAGATTGGTAGCATGGCAAACTGAAATTGGCTGCTAAGTATTGCAAGCCTTAGAAAATATCCTTTTGATCGGCTTACAAAGGATATTGTTGATGTCATCTCAAAAAGTATTAAATGGGAATTTTTATTTTAGGTTTGGGCTCAATTTTATGTTGTATCCTATTTAAGAATTTGCACATTATAGGAGGGTTTGTTACATTATGATTCTTTTTCTTATAAAATTAGGTTTTGGTATAAAGTTTTACAGCCTATAAATAGGTATAATTTCTCATTGTAGGCATAATCAACTATTCATTCAACATAATACACAAGCTTTTTATCTCTTTTATCATTTAACGAAAGGCTTATGTCATTGCTTGTTGAAAAACCCATAACCTTGCTATTGAAGCTTTGTTTGTCCTTATTTGAGAAGAATTCAAGCTCTGCGGCCCACTCACTATACTACGGCCCGGGTTTAGCGATAAACCTTGCTCGCTGACAGCTCAAGTACAAACCTTGCTTATTGACATTTAAGTTCGGCCTTGCCTTACTTGGTGAATGCCTTAGCCTCAGTTTCTCTCAAATTCGAGGAGCAACATTAGTCTAGCAAGGCACTAGACATACATAGATCCCTACCTTGAAATTTATTTTGCAAATAGCTATGTATTTTATGTTCGAGACATGCAATATTATATATTCAATGAACACTCATATCACATGCATTCACCCTAATTTAATATACACAACACTCTAATTTGACTGAGATAAATATGACAGTAGTAGTCTATATAGTTCTTTCACAGCAATACCCCTTAGTAGAATTGATCCCATCTTCTTGTCCTTTATAAGATAAAAGTTGAAATAAAATTCAATTAAAATATTATTATTAGAAACCAACCTTAAAAGACCTATGCAATTTTTAGTAATTTGAGGTGCATGTAACAATTGATTAAGCTTAAGAACATGATTTCTAGATCTAAAACACGAGTAACCAGAATGAAATATTTTCAAGGCAAAGTCATTACCAATCAGAAGTATTTAGTAGTTATAACCTTCTCTAGATGATATAGAAGCAGGACGCTACAAGTCTTCGTAAACAAGTGAAAAGCAAGAGTTTGTAATGATTGAGTGAGTTGGGAAAATGTAATCTATGTAATTTTCTTAATTGACATTATTACAAAAATCAAGAGTTGCACTTTTATTCAAACTTAAACTCAATTTAAAGCTTTGAAGAACTGTTTTAAGATATGAGGACAAGGATGTCCTAATTATAATTGCCAAAGATTTACACTATTATTTTTGTAATTTACTTAAGAAACAATAGATGACAAAGAAGACTGCAAACACAAGCTAGAAGTTTGATTTATATAGGATTAGATATATAAATCAAGGGCGCAAACCTAATTCTTATTTATTTGACATAATGCATTTGAAGACCAACAAGACAACATTGATGTGGGTTTAGAGCAACTATTTGACTAAGATTAATATGACAATTATAGTCTATATTGTCATTTTATAGTAATACCCCTCAGCAGAATTGATCCCATATTTTTGTGCTTGATAAGCCAAAAGTTGTAATGAAATTAAAAAAAATATGGTTATCAGCAACCAACCTTGAAACACTTATGAGATTTTTAGCAATTTAAGGTATATGTAATACTTGATTAAGGTTAAGAACATGATTTCTAGATCTAAAACATGAGTAACCATAATGCAATATTTTCAAGCCAAAGCCATTACCAATTAAAAGTTTTTCTTTACTAGTAAAGGCAGTCTTTTCACCAAAGTTCTTTTCATCACTAGGTTTAGAGCAACTATTTGACTAAGTTGAATATAATAACTGTTGTTTATATTGTCCTTTCACAGCAATACCCCTCAGCAGAATTGATCCCATCTTCTTGTCCTTGATAAGACAAAAGTTGTTATGAAATTAAAAAAATATATTGTTATCAGCAACCAACCTTGAAACACTTATGAGATTTTTAGCAATTTAAGGTATATGTAATACTTGATTAAGGTTAAGAACATGATTTCCAAATCTAAAACATGAGTAACTATAATGCAATATTTTCAAGCTAAAGCCATTACCAATCAGAATTTTATCTTTACCAGTAAAGGCAGTCTTCTCACCAAAGTTCTTCTCATCACCAAGTTTAAAGCAACTATTTGACTAAGATGAATATGACAACTGTAGTCTATATTGTCCTTTCCCAGCAATACCCTTCAGCGAAATTGATCCCATCTTCTTGTCATTGATAAGACAAAAGTTATTATGAAATTAAAAAATATATTGTTATCAGTAACCAACCTTGAAACACTTATGAGATTTTAGCAATTTAAGGTAAATGTAATACTTGATTACGATTAAGAACATGATTTCCAAATCTAAAACATAGTAACCATTATGCAATATTTTCAAGCCAAAGCCATTACCAATCAAAAGTTTATCTTTACCAGTAAAGGCAGCCTTCTCACCAAAGTTCTTCTCATTATAAGTAAGATGATGAGTAACACAATAGTCCAAGTACTAGTTTGGATATGATAAACTTCAGAAATGGGTTATACATTCCAGAAATCACCAGCTTGATCATATTGTTGAATCATATAGGCCATCTTATTTTCAAAAGAAGCACCAGTAACTTGATTTCCAGAAAAACCATTTCCAGGTCGTTGCTGACTATTACCAGGATTGCAATTATCAATATGACCACCAAAAGAATTTACATCTCTTCCTACATATTCTTTATTAAACATATAAAAACATTTAGATGTTGAATGACTAGGCTTCTCATAGATTTGATAGATTAATCTCTTAGTATTAAGGAAGTTAAGCTTATAGAAATTTTCTCTTCTAGCATTATTACCAATTCTTCTAAATTGAGGATAATTTATAATTACATTATTGAAATTGCTAGTTCTTCATCTACCAAACCATGATCTTCCTCTCCTATAGGCATTTTCTTAGAAATTACTAGAGGAATAATTTTCACCTCTATTAAATGCTCTTCCTCTTCCTCAAGACACATAATTTGCTTTAAAACTACTGAGATCAGCCCTATGCACATTCAGATTCTATTGCCTTCATTCAAGGAAAGTGTTCCAACTTTGCTTATGATAATAGCAACTATTGGATCATAATCCGATCCAAGTCCTGAAACCAAATTCCTAATAAAATCATCATCATCCACTTTAAAGATTGCAATTGAAAGTTCATCTATTATTCCTTGAATTTTTAAAAAATAGTCTAACATTGTTAAAGAGCCCTTCTGAGCAGTGGATAGTTGCATCTTTAGTTGTTTTGATTTGGCTTTAGATTGAGAGCCAAATTATTTTTTTACTGTAGTTCATAATTCATTGGAAAATTTACTACTAATTACTAAACTCAAGATTGACTCACTAATGGTTGAAAAGAGCCAACTAAGTAGGCTTTGATATTGCCTGATCCAAACATCATATTCAGAATTTTCAACCAACATTATAGATTTATCTGGATTGATAGTTCTTGTATGCTGAACTGTACATAGCTTGACACCTATAAGAAAATCTTCTAACCTGTTTCCTCTTGTTGTAGTCAAGATTGAGAACACCATATTGTGAAATTAGATTTGTCAAGCTTAATAGTTGATGAAAAATTATAAGCTATTAAGATTGAATTTGTGTTCGAAATTGTTTTATTTATTGTTGAAGTATTGGTATTAGCCATTTTTTGTGCTCTGATACCATGTTAAAGTTATTTGGCTTGAGAGAAAATTAGAGATAAAATTGAAATGTAAAAGAGTGTTTCTTGATATTTTTTTTCCTTAACGAGAATGAGAAGTACAAGTTGAGTAATATTGAGCAGTTAGTTACATGAAACAGACGGAAAATAACTAACTAATAACAACCTACTAAATTACAAAAATAGCCTTTGAGGACGTGGCTAACTAATCATCAATATAACTTGTATTTGTTCTGAAGATTAAGAGAATGCTTTGCTTCTGCATACTTGCTTCTGCAAACTTTGCTCTGCTTCTGCATACTTTCTGTGCTGAACTGAAGACTGAAAACAATCCATAAGAATATTTCAAGAATTTTTAATTTATATCAAGTTCTAGCTTGTTTTATTCATACTGAATGCTAGTTTCAATAACGTTCAAAGATGACTAGGATGAGATTTTCCATTGCATTTGAAACACAAACCCTTTTGTTGTCACTCCCGAAAGCTGCTTTGGTGTCAAGTGCTTAATTGGCAGTGATGCTTGTGCACCTCATTTTCCTCTGGTTATCACATCCTTTTCCTTTACTAGAATTAAAGATGCATTTTCTAGCTTCATATTATATTTCCGTGCCATATTTGTCCTTGAGCGTAGTCAGGTATTTGTGAATATATATATGTTTTGCGTCCGTAATCATTTAAGTTAAAATAAAATTAAGAAATAAAAATTAGTATTTAATAGATAAAATTTCTTATCTCCATCAAAACTTTTCGTGGCATACCTTTGCAGCCGATAAGGTTGTTGGCCTTCTTGCAAAAAACAATCTACTTTTGATACTCTTTCAATCCATTGACAAAACGTCTAACTTGTCCATCTTGGGAAAGTAATCTAAGCTTAAGATGCTACTCTTGATTCTTGCTGAAATGGTTGATACCATAGTTGTACTTCTCCCTCTATCGGTGGTCTCCGTCTATGGCAGTGGTGCACCCGTCTATGTGTTTTATATCCATTTTTCTAACATTTTGATAAAACATAAATGAGTACTCTCTAAAATCACCTTTTATTATAATCCATCATCGATGTGGTGACCATTTTTCATTAAACATGTCAAACTTTCAAAACTTATTTTTAATGCTAGATACTATGAATAATAGATAATATAAAACAACAATAAAATTTTCATCCTTGCTCATATTAGCCTTATAATGGCTTTGTTTGTACATTAAAATCGAAGGGGAAAAAAAGCTATTATGAAAGAATTATAATGTTATTTTGATTATACTTACGTTAGCAAGTTAGATTCTAATTATGAATGCCTTTTATCATACTTATGTGCCAATAATTTAGTTTGTTGCCCCAAGGTTTTAAGCCTAGTCCACTAAGACTCAAAATAGTGTAGCCGAGTTTGAAGCCATTTAAAGGCCAATCTCCCTAGTCTATTTAAGCCCTACGAGTTTAAGTCCAAGATTTACCAGATCTTCCCTAACATATTACTTCATGGTCGAGGAGTCTTCAATCTTCAAATAAAGAAGCCTTTCTCACGAAGTTTGATAAGCCTTTAATCCACGATCGAGGAGCCCTTTCTCATTAGGCCAAACATTATTAGCTTCAAGGACTCATCTGTCTAGGTTAAAGAGATCAAAGATGGATGAATACAACATCGACCTGAGATGAATAGGACACAACACTAATAAGTTCATAGATAAGTGAAACACAAGTCTAGAGAATTCGAGGATAGATAAAATATCCAATGATTGAGGAGTCTGCTTATGACTTAAATAATTTACGTAAAAAGGGTATTTCTCATGTGGGGGGAGGATTATTGTTTCATAGGCATCATAAGCACTTTTATTTTTTCTACACACTAAATTTGACCATATTTCACCATTGAGCTTATTTTCTGTCTTATGCATCAGATGGTTTTTGTCAAAGATCACCATCGGCTTAGCCATAATCGATCTTGTTTTTACAGCAAACAAGTTTCAATTACTAGGAGATCTTTGGAATGAACATCAAATGATCCATTTATATGCTAGAATCGTTTCTTTAGATATACATAGTCAACTTTTGATCGAGGACTTCATAATTCACTCCAAGTTTGACCAAGATGTCTAAAATCCACGGTTAACAGTTTGGCTCTATTTGTAAAAAATTGTCTAAATGATCATAGAGACTAATAATTCTAAACTAAGTAAGAAGACCACATATGAAAAGACAACGAGAGACTAAGATCTAGATTAGAATACATTACAAAACTCTAATTCAAAGAACCATAATAATGAGGAGCGGGATCATCAAGACAAAGATTCCAGTCGTCAAGAAAAACTCTAAAGTGGCTTAAACTTAATACAAAGACTATTGAAGGAACTAGAAAAGGTTCGAAAAGAAAGGAAAAACATGAAAATACTATTAAAGAATAAGCTGAACTCATAACAAAGATCGAGAGAAAAGTGAGAGCTTTATAAATAGAATGACCAACTAGTAGGAGTGATGAGCGACCATATGACTCTTTACCAACTGGCCTTGATGGAACGAGCCAGAAACTCACTCAGAATGAAAAGCCAAAATAAATACAAGTAGGGGTGACAATATTTAGGGGTTTCTTCCCACACCAAGTAGGAATGACCAAAGATTTGTTTACTTTGCCAGCAAGGCCTATATTGACTTAAAAAGTCGATACCCACTGGTAGAAAAGCTGGCCCTCACACTAGTTGTGATGGAAAGAAAGTTGAGGCCTTACTTCTAGGTGCACACTGTGATCATCTTGACTAATTAACCCCTTAAGCAGATTTTACACAAACACAAGCTTGACTAGTCAGAACGACTACTCAAATCGGCAGTAGAGCTCAGTAGGTATGACATTTAGTACAAACTATGAACAACCATCAAAGGACAATCATTGGTTGACTTTGTAGCTAATTGCACTATAGATGGACCTTAACACAAGAAGGCGGTGCTAAAAAGGCCTCCAACTTAAATCTTTTATATTGACTGGACGTCATATTACAATAAATGTAGAGTAAGGGTAGTTCTCATTAGTCTCGGAGGAGATGAACTTAATTATACCATTAGGCTTGGATTTTAAATCACTAATAATAAGCGAAGTACAAGGCCTTTTTAGCTAGACTCAAGGTTGCCGGAATGCAATTATCTAAAGAAGTCCTTATCAAAGTGATTCTCAATTAGCGGTTAGCCTAATCAAAACAAACTTTGAAGCCATAGGGGAGAACGTACTAGCCTACCTATAAAAGGCTAAAGAGTTAATGCCCAGTTTGTTATGGTAGTTACTGAGTAGATTCCTTATAGCAAAAACATTAAGCAAATGTATTGGCATGGCCAGTCTTGGTTGAGGACTCTAGGATTTTGTGATTAATATCCTTAGAGCTTGTTCAAGATTACAGTATAAAGACAATAACACAAGAGATCTTCTAAGTTGAGTCTAGCCCAAGTTAGACGAACTCGATTAAAGGGTATATCAAGAACAAATAATTGCCCAAGAATAAGTTAGAAGCTGGCCAATTTAGATAGACCTTAAAAGTTACACCTTGATTGATGTAGTCCTTTATCACCTATGACACTCTCATCCCTACTAAAGATGCCTCAACCCCAATAAGGCTAATAACGTATTAAGGAAAATTAATAAGGGCATCAACGGCAATCATTTGATGTTGAATCCTTAGCATATATAGCCTTCAGATTATGATATTATTGGCCTATTGATTTTTAGGATGCTAAGAAGGTTATATGGAGATGTGGTATATGTCAAAGGCAAGCCGATCACATATATGTCACTTGAGAGCCTAAAAGAAATGATTAGCCCATGGCCATTGCATAATAAGGGGTTAATATAAATATGTTGTGGTGGCATTTTTATGGTTGACTACTTCATCAAATGAGTTAAGGCCAAAACACTTACTAAATCACCGAGAAGAAGGTTAGAGACTTCGTATAAAGGAATTTCATCTGTTGATTTGGGATCCTACATACTATCATCACTTACCACAGTAAATAATTCAATGATAGTTTCAAGGGTTTCCACCAAGAACTCTCTATTCAACTTTGGTTCACCTCTCTTGCTCATCCTAAAAATATTGGGTAGGTTGAGTCCTCTAATAAATTGATCAAGAAATTATTGAAAAATAATTGATAAAGAGGAAAGGGGCTTGGGTTGAGGACCTGCTCGAAGTATTATGGATCTTGAGAACCACTAGTAAAACTATAAGTAAGAAACCCTTATTTCATTAATGAGGCGGTCATCCCTGTCGAAGTTGGAGTACCAACCCATCGAGTTTCCTACTTTGGGAGAATAAGAAAAAAAAGTTAATTAAGGAATAACTTGACTTGGCTAACTAGATAAGAGAATGTTCTTAGACCAAAGTATTTGCCTACTAGTAAAGAATTATTTTATACTACTAACAATGAGTCTGGGTTTGAGAATTTGCAAAAGGTAACCTTGTCCTAAGGAAGACATTGATGAACATAAAAAATGCAACTAATGGGTCTTCATTTTAAATTAGGAAGGTTTTTATAAATTCCTCTGAAGAATCGAACTAGGACCATATAAGCTCAAACATACAAATGGATATATAGTTAGAAACCATGGATCTTTGAGCTCCTCAAGAAATAGTATCCTTAAACATCTTCATTATTTATTACTTTCCTTTATGAACCTTAGTTATCCAAGTAATAATAAGCACTTGTAGTGCTTGAGGATCTCATTTAATGCATCTCAAAGGTTATTATTCAATTATTCTTTAGAATCTTCAAGATTAGTACTCATGAATATTCCAATTTTATGTATAAAATATCCAACACCGACCAAGGTCCTTTTAGAACTCGAGAACAATCAGGTTATGATTGACAAAGTAAAGCTGGTTGAGCATACAAAATCCCAAAAATGACCAGTGTCCATTTAAAACTTGAGAAAACAAGGTAATTAACTTCAATTATGTAAATACTCTAAGAACAATTAAGTTTCTTAAAAGACTTAGGAATAATCAAATACTTCACAACACAAATAGTTCCCTAGAGAATGATGTAGGCTAACTTAAAACTTGAAAAAAAAAATTGGGAGGTGGCCAGCTAAAAGGGTAAGACCCCTAACTAAATTGATCATTAGGAATAACCAATACCATTATTTAAGTCTATTACACTCCTTAGGTCAAAACCCCAAAAGAGATTATTCGGGTCTCATAATCATCCAGATTAAACATGTTAAACGAGGTCCAAAATAGATCACTAGGTCATGACCGAACAAGTAAGTGGAAGAGTTTCTTATAGTTAGCCAAAATCTCACCAAATGTTTTGTACCATTATTTGGTCTTCAACTCACACTACTGGCCATGCCTAAACAATGATTAGATTTGTTCTAACAATGTACAATGACTAGAAAGGTTCAATCAAAAGCATGGTCGAACGATTAGTTCCAATCAGTCTATTTTATCGAAGAGCACTTGAACTAGGCCTATATTAAACACTTAGCAAAATTTTCAAACTTATTCGAAGAACTTATCATGATCATATTTAAGTGTTTAACCCAATTTTCAAGTACCAACATGGATTTTCATTATTTGATTGTTATTATAAAGACTAGATAAAGACACATATTCAATAAAAACATTGAACAAACATACATATATAAACATATGCATATTGAACGATTATCTTCAAGATAGTAATAAGAATACCAAGTAAGAAAAAGAAAAGGCACTTAAGCCAAAATATTCCATTAATTTGATTAGGTTCAAGTACAAAGAAGTATAGCAAACAAATTACAAAAGATAGAAAAATAAAACTATCTTTAGCAACAAGTGGCGATGAGGTTCTTCATTCTCTGTAGGAGTAAGAGGAACATTATTGTCTACTAAAGAGGAAGCAGGCATATATTAAAAAGAGATAGGTTGAGGAGTATCAATGATCGACTCAAAGCCTTTGATATTTTACGGGAGCCTCTTAGTCTCTAGATCTATGACCTATGATGCGATATTTCTATATCTTAAAATTAAGTGCAAGTATACACTATCGTATGCAAGTATACACTATCGTATGTAAGTAATAAATGGACTAAATAGTCGGATGTCGAACCCACAGGGATAATTTCTACTTTTTAACCAAGTACTAAAATTATGTCTTCCTAATAATTATTCAGAAAAATAAAAATCTATGAATGTTTGTAGAAAATATAAAAATAAAAACACAATGCAAAGAGATTTAGGTGATAGCAATTTAGAGAAAATCTAGGATTAATACTATCCCTCAATATGCTTTCTAATGATTAAACTTCTAATATTTAACTCCTTTAGTCTTTGTTATTGATCAAGACACTAATGTAGTCACAAGCCTCTTCCAAGGTTATGCAAGTATACTTTAATTTACCAAATATCTATATTCCTATGGTACTTGTAATAAATTAAGATTCATTAAGATTAAGTCTTATTAATCATACATGCCAATTAAGTATATTCTTATCATAAATTGAAACTTGCATATTCAACATTGAATGTTACTCTACAATCATGCATCAAATTACCTGGTCTAAATATTATGATTCCTCTTCTGCGTTTATCAACAATATTACCAACTCATTCACCATATATTGGCCAGATATATTGAAGCATTAAGATCAAGTAATTTGAATATCAAATAACTAAGTTTATTAAATATTCAAAAGATGTGGCAATTAAGCACACATATTGAGTTCAAGTATTAACCCTAGAAAATAAATTTAGTTCATGGATACAAGAGAACAGTAGTAAAAATAATAATAAATCATGATACAATTAATAGCAAACCGATATAGACATCAAATTGCTCTTAATTGAGCTGCCTAAGATACTCTTGATGTCAAAGAATGCATTAAATCTCTTTTTAAAGTTTCTTTAATTAAACTCCTATTGCTCTCCAAGACTTGTGCTCTATATTCATGGTGTTCTTGAATGTGTCTTGGGTTATTTTTAACATCTAGGGTCGATGGGCTTTTTATAGGGATTGATATGAGCTTAAAAATCTCAATTCTCGTCGGACTAGGACTTGCACTACTACTGGCGCGATGGAGGCTGTCGATGGGGCACTGTGTGTATAAGGTCGCACCGCTGGAGCGATAGAACAATGGCGCTAGAGCTCTGTCATGTCACTGGTGCGGTGAAGATATGGCGCTGGGGCGCTGGCCTGTCGCTGTCGCGATAAAGATATAGCGCTGAGGCACTAGCCTGTCGCTGGCGCGATGCACGTCTAACGCTGGGGTGCCAGTTACGACTTCAATAGGTCGTCTTTCTGATTTTCTTATTTCGATCACTGTTCTAATGCTAGGGCGAAAATCCTTGTGGCGCTAGGGCGATGGACTCATATTTTAAAAACTTTGCATTTTCTTTAAATTTCATTTAAGTCACTAAAAATAACAATAAAGCACATAAATAGTCATCTATTCTCATAAAATAATAAAATATTAAAATAAAAGCATGAGAAAAATATATGAAAATATATTGTTATTTATAGGGACTAAAATGCAAACTTTGCAAAGTATGTGTCCATTGCTCCAGCGCCATGAGGATTACCGCCCCAGCGCTGGAACAGTGATTGAAATTAGAAAAATGACCTGGTTAAGTTGCATCTGGCGCCCCAGCGCCAAATAGTCATTGCGCCAGCGATAGTCCAGCGCAAAACTCCCACCGCTTCAGCGGTGAAGCCTTATTCATGCGTCGCCCCAGTGACAACTGCATAGCGCCCAAGCGGTAGCGCGAGTACTAGTCCAACGAGAATTGAAATTTTCAAGCTTATATCAATCGCTATAAAAAGCCACTCGTTCCCAGCCTTTAAGAATCAACCAAGAGCACCCAAGACACATTGAAGAACACCAAGAATACGGAGCACAAGTCTTGGAGACCAATAGGTGTTTAATTGAAGCAACTTTAGAGAGAGATTCAAAGCGTTCTTCGGCATCAAGAGTATCTTAGGCAACGTAATTAAGAGTAATTAGACATCTATATCGGTTTGCTATTGATTGTATCATAATTTATTATTATTTTTACTGCTGTTCTCTTGTATTCATGAACTAAATTTATTTTCTAGGGTTAATACTTGAACTCAATATGTGTACTTAATTGCCATATCTTTTGAATATTTAATAAACTTAGTTCTTTGATATTCAAATTACTTGATCTTAATGCTTCAATATATCTGACCAATATATGGTGAATAAGTTGGTAATATTGCTAATAAACTCAGAAGATGAATCATAATATTTAGACCTAGGTAATTTGATGCATGATTGTAGAGTAACATTCAATGTTGAATATGCAAGTTTCAATTTAGGATAAGAATATACTTAATTGTCATGTATGATTAATAAGACTTAATCTTAATGAATCTTAATTTATTACAAGTACCATAGGAATATAGGTATTTGGTAAATTAAGTTATACTTGCATAACCTTGAAAAAGGCTTGTGAATACATTAGTGTCTTGATCAATAACAAAGACTAAGGGATTTAAATATTAGAAGATTAATTATTAGAAAGCATATTGAAGGATAGTTTAATCCTAAGTTTTCTCTATATTGCTATCACTTAATTCTCTTTATATTGTGTTTTTATTTTTATATTTTCTATATTCATTCTTAGATTTTTATTTTTCTGAATAATTATTAGGAAGACATAATTTTATTAATTGGTTAAAAAGAAGAAAATATCTCTGTGGGTTCGACATCCGACTTATTTAGTCCCTTAATTACTTGTATACGATAGTGTATACTTACACTTAATTTTAAGATATAGAATTATTGCATCACATACATTATGCATCGGAATAACATGTAATTTATACAATATATACACATCATAACTGGACTAAAAACAATATAAGAATCAAATATATACCCTTATAGACGATTCAGTGAAGATTGAAGCTTTGGAGCTCACTTTGAAGTGATCCCTTCAACAATTCTAGTCTCCTATTTTTGGTGGGATTAGAATAGCTAGAATGGTAGCTTTGTTTTCAATTTCTAACAAGGATTTGAACTTGTTATTTGTATAAAAAAATGACCAAGAAGTGTTTTTGGGGACCTAAATGACAAACTTCTAAAGTTTGTATTTCTCTTGCAATAGCTTGCACAAAAAATACTTGTAAAACTGAATTCTATCAACAAATGAAACACTTTCATTTGTTTTATTTTGCTAAAGCTCTTGAATGTGGACACTTATTCAATATAGAGCCAAACTTGAATCATGCAAACAATTTGCATAAGCAACTTTTGTCTCTTTAATTACTTCATGCATATACCATGTGTCAAACACATGGTTATGCATAATCATACTTGTCAAACATGCTTTCCATGCATGTGTTATTTATCACACAAATGGCTATATATAAACGCCAAGTGTCCATTCAGTTTTCTATGCATAAAGTCAAGTCTCATTTTTCATGTATATGATCAAGTGTCCACTTACTTTTTCATGCATAAAGTCAAGTCTCCACATACTATTCAATGCCTAGGGTCAAGTGTCAATTCAATTTTTCATGTAGAGAGACCTGTTTGTAACATTTGTAAACTATGTTTTCCACTTTTCAAAAAGGTCTTAAAATGAACCTTGCTTTTCAAAATCTTTCCAGATCGAACCATTTGATTTATATTGCTTCTTAATGCTCGATGAGTACACTTCATATTGTAAAACTCTATAGATTCACACATGTTTATCTTCTAAAACTCATCTGTAAGTATATGAACAATGCCTCACACACACTTTACTAATATTACAAAATAGCGTTGAACTATACAAGTTAATGTCAACCATATTCGTATAATCCCTTCGTTACCTATATTCTGAAAGAGCAGAGATATAGATTATCACTATCAAATCTTTATGTGCTTGGCCATGAACGCATCTCCAGATTTGTATTTTCGTAAAAAATATTCACAAACTCTTTCATAATATTGTTTAACCATATGAAAAGTTTTTTTCTGAATTTTTATACTTATAACCATAAAGACTTCCTGAAATACAATTCTCACAGCATCAGAATATATAACTCACTCATATGAGCTGACGGATCCCATATCTACGAACACTGAACTTCATGAGTATCGAATTATACCCAACGACACCTAGATGTTAGACCATGAAAGGTTTTTGACATGTGTGAAATCAAATCATGGTGAATCACTGACATGCCCACCATGGCTCTTAAGTCAAAGGACCACGAATATTACTCAATTTAAGAAAACTTTCCATTGACGATTCTATAGGATGTCTATTAAAGGTCTTTGTAAGTTTTTTTAGTACTCAGTCCTCATTGAATACCTGCATGCCTATAGGAGCTTCTGCTAAGCTCACAGTCTACTGATTAATAGTTAGACAATCCAGATATAGATACACTCTAATCCAGAAGAAATACCAATTGATTCATGTCGGCAACTATAGACTAAGAATGATATATTTGAGAACATACTTTATAATGACATTTCTTAGCATCATTGGCAACTCCTTACAACTATGTCATTACAAATATATTCTCAGGTCTTTGTCTCTATTTTAGAAAAGATTCAAACTCTTAACGCTGACTTAAATTCCTCTAGATCTACAATGTCTGAAAAGTTACAAGTTTAGTACTATATAATAAATTATTAATGATTTATTTGAAATATTCATTGCATAAATATTAAATAAATAAATATTTGTATAATAATTTGAACGTAAACACTAATTCTAATAAATCTTTGTTAGGATAGAATGTATCAATCGAGCCTGTATGCTTTAATGCATTGAAGACTCTATATTAATCCTCCAAGAAAAGTGTAGGTTTATTGACCTGAAAGTTGCTAAAATATTGAAAACATGAGAGGTTGGAAGCTTAGTCCATGAAAACATAAGAACAAATGAGAAACTACGTAGCTAAAGTTGAAAAAATGCGAGGGCACGAGCACTCCATCAATATCCCTACGTGGTCTCACCCTTACTCTACACTAACTAAAAATTAAAGGTGAATTGCTTGACGACAATTTCTTTATAGGAGAATTTTCTCTTAATATCACGTGCAATAAGGTAATAGAACCCTTTATTTTGATAGAAATTTACTCTACTCTAGTAAAATTGTTGAAGCTTAGAGAAGAAAGGCTCGGCCTAATCAACTCTTGACCAAATGACATAAAGCTTGACTAGTATCCTCTAAGAATTTTGGTTCAGTTGGCAGGGCATTATGTTTAGTTGAATGAGCATTCGAAAGAAGTAGGGTCATATGGGTAATCTTAGCTCTAACTTGAAATGGGCTAGATTTAGGGCCACTTCACCAACTGGAATAGTATTAGCATATTCTCCTTCCTTTGAGACCTTTAATATGACAGTGGTTAGTATATGATACCCAGTCCTCAACATCCTCTAAAAGAATATTTTTGTGGGCACTCCAACTCATATAGGATCTCATCATTAGTCTATGAGGTATTCTTCTTTTTCCTCATCTTTGGCCTACTTGTCTCCCTCTTGGCAACCACTACCCACGAGGGACACTGGACAACACTTTTTGGTCGCCTACCTTCCACTCATAGTCCTCTCTAAGTCCTCATTGATAACTAATTCAACCTTAGAATCTCCTGAGCTCTCTTGCTAATGATAGAAGTTCTCGACATTCTTGAGTGCTTCAACTTAAAACTCCTCGAGTAGGGATACTCCTAATATCCCAATCACCACTAAACTAACCAAATTCTCAACTAGATATGTTCTAGGAGTCATCAAACTCATTCTTACTCAAAGACAAATTTCAATTGAAAGACTTAGAAATAATAAAAGACAAACTACCTATTACCCGAACATTCAAACAAAGTGGGGGAGTACTCAACGGATAAGGGCCAAGCACTTAAACTATGAAGAACTAAGAATAAAATATATAGCAAAACCCAAAAATGACTCTAAAAGCAAAAAAAAAAAAAAAGAGCAAGAACAAGAGAAAATAAGACTTAGTTGTGGATGAAATCACTAAAGTTAAAGAAAATGACCTTAAAATGAAAAGCTTCTTTCTCTTAAAATTATAACTTTCTCTTTTTAAGATAAAACTCAAGTTGCAACAAAAAGAACCAAAAAAGGAAGCTATACAAATATATAGGGAGTGGAGTGCTTTAAAAGATCTAAGCCATTAAAATAAGAGCTAATGGTCAAGATCTACTCACGAGCGAGGAGATGCTTTTACTGATAAGTGCCAAATCAAGATTCATTCTAGCTATTTGATCAAAATCAATGACTTAAGATAGGTCTATGTCTACTAAAGTTAAAGGGTTATAATTGTTCAATGGGCAACCAGAAAGACAAACACTTTTAAAAAGTCACTTGTATTAAATGCACTTGGGGCCAATTTTAAATCACAAGTTATTATAGCTAAGACCAGCTTCTAGATAGGTTGATCATCACATGATTCAAAGAACACATACGATGAGCATCCAATCGCGAATACATTGTTCTAACCGAGGACTTAGAACCGATTTGAGGAGAATAATCTATTTGAATACTATATATATTTTTCATTGTTGCCTAGTCAACACTAAAAACTATGGAACATCTATTACCTCTAAGATTCTCGGCTAGTCCACTAAGGCTAAAAATAGTCGAGCCCAACTTGAAGCCAATTATTGGTTAATCTTCCCAATCTATTAAAGCTGGAAAGGCTAAGTCCAAGACCAATTGGATCACTTTAATATGATACTTCATAGTCAAGAAGTATTCAATCTATGAATGATGAAGCCTTCCTCATAAGGGTTGAGTAGTCTTTAATGAACAACCGATGAGCCCATTTTCATGAGGTCAAACACAATTAACTCTGAAGACTTCTTCTTATAGGCCAAAGAGATCAAAGATGGTAAAAATACGACACCCAATAGACATGAGATAAGTAGGACACTATATCAAAGGGTCCAGAGAAAAGTAGAATATGACACTAAAGAATCAAGGGATAGATAGAGGACTCGAAAATTAAAGATTTTGGACTAGGGCACAAACTGCCTTAATTTATATAAAAAGGGTATTTCTCACACAATGGGGAAGGATTATTATTTCTTACGCATCATAAGCACTTTTTTTTTACATATCAAATTCTCCTATATATCACAGTTAACTCATTTTTTAACTTAAGCATCAAAAGGTTTCATCGGAGATCACCATCGGCTTAGCTATAATTGATCTTATTTTTGTAGTAAAAAAGTTTTAATCACCAAAAGATCTTTGAGAAGAACAATAGTGATCCATTCATATGCTAGAACCATTTCTTTAGAGATACAAATTCAACTTTTGACTGAGGACTTTAGGATTAACTCCAAATTTAACCAAAAGGTCCAAAATTCACGATCAATGTTGTTAACAAATCTTGAAATTTTTGTGATGGTTCTTATTGTGATGTTACATTGTAACATTTTATTGTCTATGGTAGCAGTTGTGGTCTTTGTCACGTTTGATTCTCTTTTGATACTCCATTGTTAAAAAAAACTCCATCATTATATGCATCACAAAATTTAGAGTCAAATGAATTATATACCAATAATTTAGTCATTGGATTATGAGAATCTTCATTCTGATTTATTTATTGTGGTAGGATATCATAATCCACCATTGTTTAATGGTAGCATTACAATGGTTGTCAAGATCTTCGCCGTGTTTAGCTCTCTCTCTTAATACTCTGTTGTCAAAAATACACCTGCCTGCCATCACCCATAGCACAAAATTTAGAAGTCTAATAATACTAGTAGTTACCTAATTTATCACTAGCAATGTTACTGATGCCAACAATAGTGACTGTGATAGTGATTGTTTTTGTTTCTTCTGTTTTCTAATTTTTAGGTTTTATTTTATTAAATTATGTTATAAAACTTTTAGTTAATAAATAAAAATGTAAAATTTATTGAATTGAGTAACATTTCATTTTAAGGTGTAAGATACCAAATTATATATATATATATATATATATATTTTAACATATTTTTAAAAGCAAAAAAAAAAAAGGAATTTAAGTTTTTTTTGAAAAAAAAATTGAATAGATCTAAGTTCAACTAAATTTAGAATCGATATGAATTATATGTCTATTTTCTTTTTTCTTACAAGAATTTGTTGTTTATTTTTTTCGACCAAAACAATTTCAAAACTAGTATATCATTATTTTATTTTAGAATTTTATTAATATTTAAATTTTTTAAATACATTAGTTATTAATGCTCATTAAAAATAATAAATATGTTATAGTTTTTTTTATTATTAAAAAAATACAAAACAAATAAAACCCTATCTAGATTACCAAATCCCATGAAATCTTCTCCTAATGCCCAACTCAACAAGACCGGTTATGTCAACCGAACCAAAGTCAAGGTAAACAGAAGCAATGCCTTAGCCAAGACCTCTTGCCAATTCCCAGACCAGTGTAGACTTGCTTAGCATAGGCTACACAAGTTAGGTTCGCGCTTTCAACCCAGAGCTAGTCTAACAACCACCGATTCTTCTCACCTTGGGGGCATTGAACCTATCTTAACCTAGGAAAGTGACTTCGATAGGCCTCCTTCCCCCTTTGCTGCTTGAAACTAAGGGTCTGGCAGACAAAGCTAAATGGATGATTTTGAGCTGTCATTCTAGGACCTCTTGCTTATGAATACCTGTTTCTTTCACTCTTAAAGACTATTTAAAATACTATAATTATAAAAACCTAAACATATTTATGTTATAGTGGAAGGATGACCATTGTAGTTATTTTTTTATTAATATTTAATATTTTTAATACATTAATATTTAATGCTCATTAGAAAGAATAAATATGTTATAGTTTTTTAATATTTTTTTTATAGAATATTACTAAAAAATTAATGAAAATAATAAAATCGTATTATATTTATTCTTTATTGAAGTATTAAATATTAATATATTTAAAAAATTAATTAATGAATAAAATTTTATAATATAAAATAAAATCAAAATCAAAATATTCATCCTTCTATCATAATAAAAATATGTTATAGTTTTTATTATTTTAATATTATTTTTAAAATAATTACAATAATAATTTTTGAAAAATAGTAAAAGAATAATATCATCAATTGTAAGGATAAACTTGTAAAAAAATAATTAGAATTAAGATTTAATAGAATTTTTATAATAGCAAGAGAGTTTTTAGGTAATATAAAATATCAGAAAGTAAGTGGGTAATGCTAAAAACAATGAGGGGTCATGTATAATTTTTCTTTGAAAATGATATAATTTTACTATTTAATAATTATTTGATACATCAATATAAAATAATATTTAAAAAATATAACATTACTCATAAGAAAATTACTCTTCATGCCTCAATTCTTCATTCTTTTTTTTTTTTTCTGTCTCAAGTATGTGTAATGCTTCCTATAGTAATCCTTGATAGAACGTTGTGCTTTATGTAATAACACTATTTTAGATTGTGTTCTTCCATTAATTAATACTAGTATTCTTCCATTAATTAATAACACTATTTTAGATTGATGAAATAATTATTATAACCTTCTCAAAAGTTAAAATTAAAAGGAAGGAGCTCTGAATGATAAAATTTGAATCCTTTCTCCTCTCTCTAGCATAATATTTTTTAATTCATAGTAAAAAAAATAAATTTCCTTAACTGAAAATTGTAATTTGTCCCTGTAGTTTTTCATATTTATTATTTATCCTCCTAATTTTTTTATACTATCGCATTACCCCTATCGTTAAGAAGATACTGTAAAATAACCACTTTTTAGGTTCTTTTACTACTTTACCGTTGGCGTAACATGTAAATAGTATTTTGCACCAAAATAGATATGTTAAGAATATACTATAATATAAAATAACTTAAATACCCTAATTTCTACTTGAAATTACAAATACATATCACAAAAGTCGCATTGGCGCTCATAAAAATATAATAAAAAATGTTGTTCTTTAAAAGACAAAAATAAATTTATTAAAATATATTTAAAAGCTTAATATACTAAAAACAAAAAATACTAAAAAATCAGTGTATAAAAGCCAAAATGCATGTCTTTAAAGTATTTTATAAGATTATAACTTAAAAATATACAATAATCACATAAAGATATTATCTCAAAAAGTGAATTAAAATTTAAAAAATAAAATCATCATGTAAAGACGATTAAATTCTCAAAAAGTGCATTTTCTTCATTGGTGTTATAATGACAGAGAAGAATTGGATAATATAGGCGAAAAGTGATATGCAAAAGACTAAGAGAAAAAAATTGACAATTTTCTTAAATAAATAAGTGTACAATAAGATCACCTGTCATGTTTTTAGATGATTGCATTTAACATATAAGTATCAAATTCTAGGAATTTATCTTTTCTTATTGTTGAATTTTATTTAAAATTAAGAATAATTTAATTTTGAGTTAGAGATCGTATCGGACACGTGGTCAAGAACGCAATGAATAAATAAAAAAGTTCGAATAAGAAATTAGAAGTAAGGAGAAGCGTAAAAATACAAAGAAAAACTACATATGTAAGAATTCAATGCTGTGGCTCCAATTCTAGAAGAACGAATGCTCCCACATTGGTTTGGAATGTCCCAACACTAGGATCAAAGTCGTAGAAACGCCTTAGCATTAGCTTAAGAATGCCCCAATGTTGGATACTTGGACTACTCGCATTAACGCCCCAACGTTGAATGTAGCACACAGTGGTGTTACTTATTTAAAAAAAAAAATCATATTTTCGTTCAAATTGAATGGGTAAGTTATTTTTGGACTTCTTAAGCACATAAACTCTTATTTTAACTAAATTTAAAATTTTTAAGATTATTATTAATACTATATAAACCTTTATAATTTCTGTAATTCATAAAAATATCAAATTAGCACAAGAGAGAATAAAGAGTTTAAGTTACACTTGAGTGTTTTGAGCATATAAGATAGTGGTGGTATCGATCCTTGGTAGCTTTTAGATATTTGGGTATTCTTTATAACTATTGTAGGATTTCTTTGGATACAAAAGAAAATAACCTAGATCCACCTTAGATGTAGGCGAATTTGCTGAACCACGTAAATTGGTGTGTATTTTCTTTACTTGGTTGTTTATCTCCTTGTTGTGTAATCTTTTTTTCTTTCGTTGTTTGTGAATGTGAGACTTTCGCTGCGCACCAAGATAATTTATTGTTCACACTAAATTTTCCCTCAACAAATTGAGATCAAAGTATAATTTTGGTTTAACTATGGCTACTTACAAACATGAAGTTAATAAGTTTAATGGGCTGAATGATTTTAATCTACAGAAGATGAAGGTGATGGCTCTATTAGTGAGTCAAAAGTTAGACTCAATCCTTGAGAAAACATAAGCAATAAGCAATTATGAATAGAAGCTAGTAAAACCTGGTGATTTAGATAAAGATACCATTTGAAAAAAAAAAACTTATAGTACAATCCTTGAGTGACGAAGTTTTGAAGGAGGTGGATAGAGAGAAGATGCCAATGGGTCTTTGAAATAAACTTGATGTACTATACATGATGAAGTCCTTGGCGAATCATTTATATGTGAAGAAAAAGTTATATCAGTTGGCTATGACTAAGGGAACTTCTATGAGCAACTACATCGATGCCTTTAACAAGATTGTCATTGATCTTGAGATGATAGACATTAGATTGAGGATGAAGACAAGACTATTATCTTGTTGTGCTCTCTTCCTCCAAGTTATGAGAACTTCGTGGACCCACTTATGTATAGTATGGAGACTCCAACAGTGAGTGATGTTAAAGCCTAATTAAACTCTAAAGAAAATAGGAAAAGATCAAAATTTGAAAGTGCAACGGAATTAGTTGCAAGAGGATGAGATGGTAAGAAAAACCAATAGGGCAGATCCAAGAAGTATTATAATTATAATAAAAAAAGGTATTTAAGGAGGGATTTCTGGCAAGAAATGCAAAAAATAGAAGAAGGCTGCAATAGTCTGTGTTGAAGACTTGAAAATTGTAAAGTCCTTAGTAGCTTCTGGTGAGAAGTATTATGGTAAATGATAATTGATTATTTTTGTAATTACCATGTGTGTCTGGAAAAGTCATTGTTTACTAATTACAAAACTATTAAGGAAAAGAAAATATTAATAGGAAATGACATGGCTTGTAAAATCATAAAAATTGGTAGTGTTTGAATGAGCATGACAGGAAGACTAAGGAATTATATAGAGTTTGGCATGTTTCTGGAGTTACGAGAAATTTGGTATCCCTAGAAATGCTAGATCAATAGTGGTATTTATTTAAGACAAAAAAAAAAAGAAATACTAGATGTAAGAAAATGATCTATAGTTATGAGAGGTGAGAAGCACAAGGGATTATATGTGTTAGTTGGCAATATTGTAGGGTGCCAACATGGACTTGTTGAGGGGATGCTTACTAAGGGGCAATATTAGAGATTTGCTAACCATGGTGATAGGGGTTGAAAGAGAATATATGGGAATGATACTACTAAGTGTGTGATGATGTCAAGAGTAGCACTGGAAATCACAATGGGAAGGGTATTCAAGAAAAGATGCATTCGTATCTTTAGAGACCAAGATTAAGAGACCAAAAAGAGTTAAGTTTGGATAGAGACTTAACTGATGTTAATGATGGAGCCTAGATGGATTCTGGTATAGCTTTTTAGAAGGAATTTGAATTAAAGAGTGATTTGTTAGAATTTTGGTGATTCAAAATCAAGGATAATTTGATTTTGAGTTGGAGACTAAGGAAGAGTCAGACACGTGGTTGATGACGCAATGGATGATTTGCTGAGTAAGAAATGGAAAACATAATTAATTGTCAATCAATAATAATTAGTAAAATATTTCTAAAATTATGTAATAATATATATTTGATTTTTTTCCTTACTTTATTCATTTTTATGTATAAATAAATCATTTATAAGACTCATATATATAAGAGTGAAAGTTGTTTTTTTTTTAATTAGTATTGCAAATTTCTACCCTTCACTTATCGAAAAATTATGAAAACTAAAAGAAAACCAATTAAATTTTTTTTTGAATATAATATTACTAAGCAAAGTTTTAAAGATTAAGATCCTCTACAAAAAAAAAGGTTCTAAATGGTTTGGGATAAACCCCATCCATGCAAAATCAAATGACCAAGCTAAGACATATTTTCTAATTCATAAATAACCTGATTTGCATCTCAAAGAGTAAACAAAAGTTTAAAAAGCCTGAAAAAAATTCAAAAACTTGTAGATATCCCGTAATACCTGACACGTCCAGAATATAGAAGTTATTCCCAAGTGCAGGATTGTCGAAGTAATAAATAATCCGATGAGAACGGGGTCGATCCACAGGAAAGTAGAATTAAAATTACAAATTATAAACACTTTAAAGATAATTAATGCAGTATAAGATGTTTGTAAATATTATTTCAATTAACCAATTCAAATAAAAAAGCTAAGATTACGGGGATTCACTCTTGGCATAAAAAGTAAGAATATATTTAACTTTTTATTTTTTTATAACTCAATTGGAATCCTCACACAAAGGAGGTTCCAACCGAAAAATATAGCAATTAAAGTTCATTATCATTTATATATTGATTAGTATTTATTTCTTTCAATTATTATACACCAAATCTTATAAATGGGTTCAAGTATTTATTATGCCAATTTTTATATTTGTCTACAATAAATCAAGACTCCCACTTTACAAGAAAGGTTATATAAACCAAATCTTGTAAATGGTTTCAAGAATTTATTGTGCCAAGTATTAAGTTTGTCAATAATAAATCAAGAATCACAACTTTAGAAGAAAGGGTATTAATTCTACAAACAAAATAAATACATCATATATAAATTTGCATAACTTAAAAATGAAGCATTAAATTCATGAATAATTATTAAACATATCTTATTACCTTGCCAAGAGCTTCACCCTTTCACCTTAGCTTAAACAAAATTATTTGGACATAATAAAACTAAATGAAAAGAAAAGAAATGGAAGAAAAAATAACATGACTTAATAGTAAATAAGAGAAATAATAGTACAAGGAAATGGATACAAAGGAAAAGTATTTTGAACTAAATTCTAACTTTCTAATTACCTTCTTTAGGTATAAACAAGCCATCTATTTATAGAAAAACATGGATAAATTGAGACAAATTTGGAGGGAACCACTTGGTTGATGAAAGTCAAGAATGGTGGCAAAATAATTTGCATTCATTATCACTTGGGCACCCACTTGATTATCCAATTTGGAATTGATGTGATCCGAATTAGCTGTCACTCAAAACATAAAAGTTGTAGATAAGTCTCTTATCTTTCCAAATTGAGTAACCTCATACGTATTAGATACGTATTTCTATAGTTATGGGCCAAATACTGATAACTGTTCAAACTGGGCCTGTACTGCAGATCAATTCTGTTCTAGGCCAATTTTTACCCTCTAAACACTCGAATTTCCAATGCTTTGTGAAATACAATATGTTAGCCCATTGAGTCAGATCTGTACAGGATTAAGAATCACCTCAATTGGATCTTTAGGTAGAAAGTTATGGCCAATTTACCTAACCTGCCACAAAACAGTTATAAGATAATTAAGTACAATATTGTAAACATACGTAAGTTAAGAAAATTAAATACACTAGTAATACAAAACAATCATGTAAAACTCTTATTAAATGTGTAATTTCAAGTGTTCATCACACCCCCCAACTGGCTTATTGCTAGTTCCTAGCAATTCGAGCGTAAATAAAATTTGAACACTACCTAAGTATTTCAAACAAAACGTCAGTTTTAAAATCACAATCGCTATAAAGGTTATTTCAATCATAACTTTCAAAAATATTTTTGTGTGTGTGTGAATTAAGCCAAAGCCTTCTTACCACAAACCACAACATATGTAGCCTTAAAAATGTTCCAAGTAAAAGCCTCAACTCCATATCCTTACAGGTGAATAACTTGTTTAATGACTTAGGATTTCACTCATGGAGTTGGAAAACAGATAATCGCTCAAGAAAAAGTTACATTTAAGGACAGACAGACAAACTAACATTGATCCAAAGATAGGAAAATCAAATATTTAGAGTCAAACCATTATTGTCAAATGCCAGCTTCAAGACTTTAATTATTTAATGCGAATCTTACGAATATAGAATTCGGTGATAAGATTGCTTCCTAATGACTTTAGTCTTCTAAAATTGAATGAAGACTTTATTGAACTGAATTGACTTCTTTTTTTTTTCTTTTTTTTTTAAAATTTTTTTTTTTACTCTTTTTTTTTGAAAGACATAAGGAATCATTACAACATAAGTGCAATTTATCACCATAATACTTTTCCAATTTTTTTTTATATCCTTCAGCTAAGCAACCAAATCATTCATCATCCCAAATAATGTCATTCCAAATAAAAATTAACCATTTCAAAGGATCAATGAAAGTTCGTAAGCTGTTATCTCAAACCTCTCCACTCACTCACAAAAGATATATGAGTTTAGAAAATAATATGTATACTTAAACATGGAAATTCTCTTGGCTATATATATTGAATCATCCATCTTACCACAAGGCTTAGTATTGTTCTCAAGAAATAATTTCAGAAGTTATTCTTTAGTAACCTAAATAGAGAAAGTGATTTAAACTAAACAATTTTGAAATCATACATCGATAGTAAAGCAAATTTATTTACGCAAGAGTTACCAAAAACTTAAGCAACAAACAATTATACATAAAATGCATTAAAAATAAACCAATTAGAATGTGTTTCAAAAGTTTATAATGTACTCTTTACTCTGCCATTCTAGAACTAGAATGCGTCTCAAGAATACATAAATGAACATTTTACTCACGCCATTCATGATAATTTTTTTTTTACATAACAAAGTGATAACAACAACAAAATAAAATAATTAACACTAACATTATATATCAACTATCCTCCCCCCAACCAGATTGAGAGATTGTCCTCAATGTCAAAATATAGAAAGAGTAAAATATAGAAGATATCACCTGAAACATCTTTTATTGAAAATTAAACCTGCAACAAAATAAAACAAGCCACACAAAAAAGCTTAAAAATACATAGAAATAGATAGGCTACAGACGAAGCGTCAAATCTATCCTGCGTTTCTTTTCACTGTTGGATCAGATAGAGGTGTAAAAGCTTATAGTTCATCGAGTAACTGATCAACAGTTGAAGCAGAAATGAGGATCTGTCGTGCTGCAGATGAGACGAATTGTTTTTCCACCGCATAGTCAAGAAAAGATAACAACCCATTATAAAAACCATCAACGTTTAACAAACCAATGGGTTTTTTTATGGATTTGCAATTGTGCCCATGAGACAATTTGAAAAATTTCCTCCAATGTTCCGAAACCTCCAGGTAGAGCTATGAAGGCATCAGCATTACGAAGCATAAAAGAAATTCGTTCATGCATTGATGATACCTGTAACTCATCCCCAATTGTTTTTCCTACAATGTCTCCAACAGCTAGAGCTTTTGGTATGATACCCAAAACTCGACTGCCATTATTTTGTGCAGCGGTTGCCACACGTCCTATTAATCCAAGACTACCTCCCCCATATACTAAATGAATATTGCGCTCAGCTAACATCTTACCAAGGGTTTCTGCTGCTTTTATAAACTCACTAGTTTTTCCAGGGCTGGATCCACAAAAGACACAAATTTTTGTGATTTTACGAGTTGATGATCCTTCCACGATTACACTCACTCTCTCTCTTGAATGATTTTGAGTTTGTACAAAGATGTAGAAATAATGCAATGTATTTATAGAGCCAAAAGGTATTGCAAAGTTAAATTACATGGCTATTGGCTTGAAATACAAGATTCAATACCTTTTACCAATTTTCAATTTGTTAGCTGGAAAAGTCACATGGGTTGTCGGCTTAAAATGCAAAATTTTCAAAAAGGATTATAGGTGGTTGATTATTGAAAAGACATTTGAGTTTGAAATGAAACATTTAAAAATAACAGCTATAGTAAATATATACAAGTAGTTATGATTGTGGCTCACATCTTTCTCTGATTTTACGTCCAGTAACGGCTTAAACGCCCTCTATGGGTCGGGGATAGGCTTCCCATCTAATTTTCTTATAAATTGGCAAACAGGGTCTTTTAAAGTCAGATTCCCGAGACTGTACCGCTCATGTTCTTTTAGGAATATGTCCCATAATTCATGAATTGCAATATGCACATATCCACTAGGATGCGTCTCAAGAGTCGATAAGATATTATCTAAAGACTCCTTACTCAGGCCATCCTTAATGAACCTAATTTTATCTTCACGATTTATAGACACCATTCCTAAAGTGCGGCAACGTGTGTTGCAAGTCGTGCGTGCACACTTGTAACAAACATTTAATCGTTTTGCTCTTCGTTTTTTTGAAAAAGAGCTTTTACCTAAGCTAGGCATGTAGGAAATTAATGAGTCTGAAAATTCACCTGTCAATCTAACTTTGGCTTCAATTAACCAACGTAAATCAACAGGTATATTCATAATTATTAATAACCTTAATCTTTCACATCTTGCTTGGTAAATTTTCTTCAAGGAATTTTGAGGCAATGAGGGAAAACGCTTTTTCAAATTTTTTAGAATGTCATCCATTTTTTTTTTAAGAAAAGGGGGAAGAAGAGAAGATATCAGTAATTATGGGAAACTGACAAAACCGATTTGAAATATCACGGAGTACCGTTATCCGCCGCTTAACCGGGGTGCAAAACAAAACTTTAATAAAACTACTAAATTAACCTGCAAGTAAAAAAAAATGTTAGAAGAAGAATAAATATATATAAATATGTAAATATATAAAACAAAGATTAATTGGTCTCGTAACAAGGATCCGACAGGAACGTAAATTCTTAATGAAAAGCTTGGTTTTCTAGAAACGGCTTGAGTCTTTGCCCATTTACCTTAAACACATTCCCATTTCTAGAATTTTCAATGTCAATTGTTCCATAAGGGTACACATGTTTCACAATAAAAGGGCCACTCCATCTTGATCTTAATTTTCCAGGGAATATGTGAAGTCGAGAATTATAAAGCAAAACCTTCTGACCAGTGTCAAATGTTTTTCTCTGAATATTTTTATCATGAAAGGCTTTAATTTTAGCTTTATGAATTTTTGAATTCTCATATGCATCATTTCTCAATTCTTCAAGTTCATTTATTTGTAATTTACGTATGTGTCCAGCAGAATCAAGATTTTCATTGAAAGTTTTAATAGCCCAGTAGGCTTTATGCTCAAGTTCCACAGGTAAGTGACAAGGTTTTCCATAAACTATCCTATAGGGAGACATACCCAATGAAGTTTTAAAAGCAGTTCTATAAGCCCACAATGCATCATTTAGTCTTAAAGACCAATCTTTGCGATTTGGGTTTACAGTTTTTTCTAAAATTTGTTTTATCTCCCTATTTGCTAATTCAACTTGTCCACTTGTCTGAGGATGATAAGGGGTGGCAACTTTATGAGTAATACCATATTTTTTTCACTAATGTTTCAAATGGTCTATTACAAAAATGCTTACCCCCATCACTTATAATGGCTCGAGGGATTCCAAATCGACTTAAGATATTTTCTTTCAAAAATTTCATGACTGTTTTATGGTCATTATGTCGACATGGAATAGCCTCAATCCATTTTGAGACATAATCTACTGCAACTAAGATATACGTAAATCCAAATGATAACGGAAATGGTCCCATGAAATCTATCCCCCAACAATCAAAGATTTCAATAACAAGAATGGGGTTCAAAGGCATCATGTTTCGTTTTGAAATTGATCCCAACTTTTGACAATTTTCACAAGTTATACAAAATGCATGTGTATCTTTAAATAAAGTGGGCCAATAAAATCCACACTGTAAGATTTTTGCAGCTGTTTTCTTTGATGAGAAATGTCCCTCACATGCTTCAGAATGACAAAATTCAATAACTTTATTTACCTCATTGTCAGGTATGCATCTTCGAAATATTTGATCACGACAATATTTAAAGAGATAAGGATCATCCCAATAAAACTTTCTCACCTTCGTTAAAAATTTTCTTTTGTCTTGAGCATTCCATTGAGGTGGCATTTCTCCTGTTACAAGAAAATTAACAATATTAGCATACCAGGGCATTGTAACAGTAGAAAATAAAAATTCATCGGGAAAAGAATCATTAATAGGTGTTATTTCTGTTGATGAATCTGGTGTGAGTCTTGATAAGTGATCTGCAACAACATTTTCAGCTCCCTTCTTATCCTTGATAGTGATAATAAATTCTTGAAGCAATAGAATCCATCGAATCAGTCTTGGTTTTGCATCCTGTTTTGACATTAAGTACCTTACAGCAGCATGGTCAGTAAATACAATAGTTGAAGAACCAATTAAGTAAGAACGAAATTTGTCTAATGCAAATATTACAGCAAGTAGTTCTTTTTCAGTTGTTGTGTAATTCATTTGTGCACTGTTTAAAGTTCTACTCGCGTAATAAATTACATAGGATTTACCTTCCTTTCTTTGTCCTAATACAGCACCAACAACGTAGTCACTAGCATCACACACGAGCTCAAAAGGTAAAGACCAGTCAGGAGATTGTATGATAGGAGCAGATGTTAAGAGGCCAATTAATTTTTCAAATGAATTTTGACACTCTTGAGTCCAGGTTACAAAGAGGTTTAGATATAGCACTAAAGTTTTTTATGAACCTCCTATAGAATCCAGCATGTCCTAAAAAGGATCGGACTTCTCTGACTGTTTTTGGTGGAGGCAAATGTGTAATGAGTTCGAATTTTGCCTTATCCACTTCAATTCCTTTAGAAGATACTATATGTCCCAAAACAATTCCAGAAGTAACCATGTAGTGACATTTTTCCCAGTTCAATACAAGACTCTTTTCTTCACATCTTTTTAAGACCTTTTCTAAGTTTCCAAGACAATTATCAAAAGAATTTCCAAACACAGTTAAATCATCCATGAAAACTTCTAAATAATGCTCAATCATGTCACTAAAAATGCTTAACATACATCTCTGAAATGTTGCTGGGGCATTACAAAGTCCAAAGGGCATTCTTCTAAAAGCAAAGGTTCCAAAAGGACATGTGAATGTAGTCTTTTCTTGGTCTTCTAGTGCTATAGGAATTTGATAATAGCCAGAGTAACCATCTAGAAAGCAATAGTAGGGATGTCCTGCTACTCTTTCTATAATCTGATCAAGGAATGGTAAAGGAAAATGGTCTTTTCTAGTGGCCAAGTTCAATTTTCTATAATCTATGCACATCCTCCAACTAGATGAGACTCGAGTTGGTATTAACTCACCTTTTTCATTTTCAATGACTGTGATTCCAGATTTTTTTGGTACTACCTGAGTAGGACTTACCCACTTACTATCTGAGATCGGATAGATAATTCCTACTTCAAGTAATTTGAGAACTTCAGCTCTCACTACCTCTTTTATATGTGGATTTAATCTCCTTTGAGGTTGTTGGGAAGTTTTGGCATTATCCTCTAGGTGTATTCTATGTGTGCAAATCAAAGGATTAATACCATTTATGTCTTTTAAAGTTCACCCAATTGTATTTTTATGCATTTTCAATAATTCAATCAACTTATCTTCTTGTTCACTTGTGAGTGTAGAAGCGATTACCACCGGGTAAGTTTGTTTCTCTCTAAGAAATGCATATTTCAGTTCTTCAGGTAGAGGTTTTAACTCCAACTTTGAAATTTCGTTCTTTTTATCCTCATTTTCTCCCAATTATTCAAACTTTAGTTTCCATCTTTTATTTTCAATCACCTGTGCACAGTCAAGTAAAGAACATATGTCAGAGATTTCAGGATCTAATTGTATATTTGACTCAAATGAATTTATTAAACACATTTCTAAGGGATCGGTAGAACTCCCTTTTTGAATATGATCCTCCACAATCGTTTCAATCATGTCACCTTCTTCACTTTCATCCTCTTCTTCATATGGTTGCTTACACATATTAAAAACATTGAGTTTAAGTGTCATGTTTCCAAATGAAAGCTTCATTACTCCATTCCTGCAATTAATCAAAGCGTTAGAAGTTGCTAAAAATGGACGACCTAAAATAACAGGTATCGAATTACATCCTTTGACAGGTTCTGTGTCCAAGACGATAAAATCCACAGGATATATGAATTTATCAACTTGAACTAAGACATTCTCCACTGTCCCTCTTGGTACTTTTATTGATCTATCAGCAAGTAAAAGAGTTACAGATGTTGATTTTAACTCCCCGAGATTGAGCTGCTGATAAACTGAATACGGCAATAAATTCACACTAGCACCAAGATCAAGTAAGGCTTGTTCAATTTTATGACTTCCAATAATACATGAAATTGTAGGACAACCAGGGTCTTTATATTTTAAAGAATTATTGTTCTGAAGAATGGCACTTACTTGTTCAGCTAAAAATGCTTTCTTTTTCACATTCAGTTTTCTTTTTACTGTGCATAAGTCTTTCAAAATTTTTGCATAAGATGGAACCTGTTTAATAGCATCCAGTAAAGGAATATTAACTTTTACCTGTTTGAAGATTTCAAAAATTTCAGGATTGTGATTCATCTTCTTAGTATTACGTAATGCATGAGGAAATGGGGGTGGAGGCGAAGGTTTGGTGTTTTCTTCATTAAGTGTAGGTTCAACACTTTCCTTGCCCTTAGAGATTGATTCATCGCTCTCATGAGGTTCAGGAATTTCTTTTTCAACAATTTTACCACTCCAAAGAGTGATAATTGCTTTAACTTGATCCATGTGTTGGCTTCCTGAACTACATGCATTTGAGTTATGTTGTCCTTTGGGGTTTGGCTGTGGTTGAGAAGGAAATTTTTCTTTCTCATGAATGTTCAGTGCAGATGCAAATTTAGCAAGAGTATCTTTCAAATCAGCAAATGTTTGAGCATTTTGAGAATTAACAGACTCTTGTTTTTCAATGAATGTATGCAAGGTTTCTTCAAGATTTTTCCTAGGAGGTGGGATATATGGTGCATAACCTTGATGATTTTGAAAGTTTTGGTGTAGTTAGAAAGGTGGTTGCGAAGCCTGTGCTTGAGTGTCATTCCTCCAACTAAAATTCGGGTGATTTCGCCATCCAGGATTATAGTTTTGTGAATATGGGTTATTGTTTGACCGTTTGAACGTGTTTAAAACATTGGCTTGTTCATGGAGACATTCCCTAAATGCAGGCAAAGTTGGGCAATCATTGGTAGGGTGATCATGGGTTTCACAAATGTGACACACAATTTCTTGAACAGATTTTATTTGACCACTCTTTTTCATTTCTAAGGTTTCGACTTTTCTAGCAAGGGATGCTAATTTGGCTTGAAGGTCATGGTCTTCCTTAAGATGATAAATACCCCCACTAGATGTAGTGGTTTGATTTTTGCTAGGTGCCTCACAGGTACCAGCAGTGTCCCAATTTTGAGCATTTTCTGCTAGTAAGTCAAGATAGTTCATTGCCTCTTCTGGGTCTTTTTTCTCAAATGTTCCATTACACATAATTTCTACCATTTGCCTAACTTGGGGTGTTAAGCCCTCATAGAAATTTGAGACTACTCTCCATGTTTCAAAACCATGATGGGGACAGGTATTAAGTAATTCTTTATACCTTTCCCAACATTGGTAAAGGGTCTCTCCTGGTTTTTGGGCAAAAGTGGTGATTTGTCTTTTGAAAGAATTTGTTCTATAGGAGGAAAAAAACTTTTTCAGGAATTGTTGTTGCATCTCGTCCCATAAAGAAATGGATCCTGGCCTAAGGTTTTGTAGCCATGTTTTAGCTTTATCTTTTAAAGAAAAAGGGAAAAGCTTAAGTCGAATTGTGTTCATGCTACAATTTTGATCATTATACGTGTTACACACTTCTTCAAATTCTCTTAGATGTAGATAACGGTTCTCTGCATCTAAGCCATGAAAAGTGGGTAAAAGTTGGATAATGCCTGGCTTAAAATTAAAATGCGTTGCATCCGGTGGAAAAATTAAGCAAGATGGTGCACCGGTTCGTGTAGGGTTCATATAGTCTCTAAGTGTCCTAGGTCGGTTATGGTCATTATGTTGGGACTGATTGTCCCCTGGGTCTATGAGTCCCTCAATTTGATTTTCGCTCATGGTGTTACTTGGTGAAGAATGAGAAGATGAAGGAGAATATAACAAATTATCAAATGAAGTTTTGAAATTACCTTTTACTAAACGATGAGAATTAGGATCTCGAAACCAACCGCTCATAAAAAGAAACAAAACAAAATACAATAACAATAATACAAATAAAATATTAAACACCGGTAAATAAAATAAAATATTACACACAAGTAAATAAAATATGTAAAACTAAAAGCAAAATAAAGATAAATAATTAGAAGTTAGATTAGTGATGTTAGATTATATAATAAAAAGTTAATAAATAAATAGTAGGAGGCTTAGCCTTCCATTAAAATAAAAAGCGAAAATAAAAGGCGAATAATAAATAAAGTAAAGTACGTTAGGAGGCTCGGCCTTCCATGAAAAAAAAAAAACGAATAATAAATAACGAGTAGGAGGCTCAGCCTTCCATGAAAATAAAATAAACAAACAAACAATAACAAAACAAAATATTAGCGTTACCTCCCCGGCAACGGCGCCAAAAACTTGACACGTCCAGAATATAGAAGTTATTCCCAAGTGTAGGATTGTCGAAGTAATAAATAACCCGATGAGAACAGGGTCGATCCACAGGAAAGTAGAATTAAAATTACAAATTATAAACACTTTAAAGATAATTAATACAGTATAAGATGTTTGTAAATATTATTTCAATTAACCAATTCAAATAAAAAAGCTAAGATTACGGGGATTCACTCTTGGCATAAGAAGTAAGAATATATTTAACTTTTTATTTTCTTATAACTCAATTGGAATCCTCACACAAAGGAGGTTCCAACCGGAAAATATAGCAATTAAAGTTCATTATCATTTATATATTGATTAGTATTTATTTCTTTCAATTATTATACACCAAATCTTATAAATGGGTTCAAGTATTTATTATGCTAATCTTTATATTTGTCTACAATAAATCAAGACTCCCACTTTACAAGAAAGGTTATATAAACCAAATCTTGTAAATAGTTTCAAGAATTTATTGTGCCAAGTATTAAGTTTGTCAATAATAAATCAAGAATCACCACTTTAGAAGAAAGTGTATTAATTCTACAAACAAAATAAATACATCATATATAAATTTGCATAACTTAAAAATGAAGCATTAAATTCATGAATAAATATTAAACATATCTTATTACCTTTCCAAGAGCTTCACCCTTTCACCTTAGCTTAAACAAAATTATTTGGACATAATAAAACTAAATGAAAAGAAAAGAAATGGAAGAAGAAATAACATGACTTAATAGTAAACAAGAGAAATAATAGTACAAGGAAATGGATACAAAGGAAAAGTATTTTGAACTAAATTCTAACTTTCTAATTACCTTCTTTAGGCATAAACAAGCCATCTATTTATAGAAAAATATGGATAAATCGAGACAAATTTGGAGGGAACCGCTTGGTTGATGAAGTCAAGAATGGTGGCAAAATAATTTGCATTCATTATCACTTGGGCACCCACTTGATTATCTAATTTGGAATTGATGTGATCCGAAGTAGCTGTCACTCAAAACATAAAAGTTGTAGATAAGTCTCTTATCTTTCCAAATTGAGTGATCTCATACGTATTAGATACGTATTTCTATAGTTATGGGCCAAATACTGATAACTGTTCAAACTGGGCCTGTACTGCAGATCAATTCTGTTCTAGGCAAATTTTTACCCTCTAAACACTCGAATTTCCAATGCTTTGTGAAATACAATATGTTAGTCCATTGAGTCAACTCTGCATAGGATTAAGAATCACCTCAATTGGATCTTTAGGTAGAAAGTTATGCCCATTTTACCGAACCTGCCACAAAACAGTTATAAGATAATTAAGTACAATATTGTAAACATACTTAAGTTAAGAAAATTAAATACACTAGTAATACAAAACAATCATGTAAAACTCTTATTAAATGTGTAATTTCAAGTGTTCATCAATACCAATCTTATTTTCAAACTCTACTATGTGTAAAATAGGATATCATTAATAACTAATGCCAAGTCTACTTTAATCTCTATTTCAGTGAAACTGAGATATTTGATTTGTGATAGGCCATGCCAGATAGTAAGTGCTTAAGTTATTGGCACAGACAACAAATGAGGTAGCATGAAAACTTTAGATAGAAAGACATGTTGAACAAGTTTATCTTGGTGACATAATTGCTTTTCTATGGCTATGTTTAAGCAGGAGAAATAGAAGAATAAGTTTATATTAGTGATTCTCATTCTTTATCTGTGGTTAGAAAAAGGATGGTTCTTCTCAAGTTAACTTCTGGGAAAACTCTTACATTGAATAATGTGTTACATGTTCCTAACATTAGATGCAATTTTATTTCTATATTTTTGATTGGTAAAGCTAATGTAAAAGTCTTATTTGTAGAGTACAAAATTGTAATGATCAAGAGTTAAACATTCATTGAAAAGAGAAATTATTATAATAATTTATTCAAACTCAATGCACTTTATACAATTACCAATATTGAAAGTTCTTCTTCTATTTATATTGTTGAGTTCTTTAGTATATGACATGATAAACTTGGTCACTTGAATTATCTTTACTTAAAGAAAATGAAAAGTGATGGTTTACTTCCTAATATAAACTTAGAAGATATTTATAAGTGTGATGTGTGTGTGAAAGTAAAGTCTACAAAGGTAAGTTATAAATCAGTAACGTTTAGAGAAATTGAATTACTTAATTTGATACATAGTGACCTTGGTGATCTTAAAGAAATCATGACCAAAGAAGGGAAAAAGTTTTTTTGTAAATCTTTTTAGATGATTTTTCCAGATATACTAAGGTATATCTATTGATAAATAAAAATAATTCATATGATAAGTTTTTAATCTACAAATAAGAAGTTGAAAATCAACTTGGAAAGAAAATCAAAAGATTAAGAACTGATGGAGTTAGAGAATATGTGTTTAACATGTTTAATTCTTATTGTGAGGACAATGAAATTATACATGAAGTTACACTTCTATATTCTCCAAAATCAAATGGGGTGGCTAAAAAGAAAAATTGAACTCTAAAAGAGATGATGAATTGTATGTTGATAAATTCTGGAGCACCTATGAACTTATGGTGGGAAGTAATACTTACTATTTATCGCATACAAAATAGAATACTATACCAAAAAACTAGTAAAACACCTTATGAGTTATGGAGAGGTCATAAACCTAATATATAATACCTCAAAGTATGAGGATGTCTTGCTAAGGTTTTAATCCTTGATCCCAAAAGGAAAAGAATGATACCTAAAATAGTTGGTTGTATTTTTTAAGTGATACCCAAAATAGTATTGCATATAGATTCTTGGTATTAGAAAATACCAATGATATGTTTGATGCAAACAGTGTAATAGAATCTAAAAATCCAGAGTTCTTTGAGACTATTTTTCATAAAAAAAAAAATCATATCTAAAAGATCATTAACTCATTTAGAAGTATATCATAGTCCTCTGAAAAAGTTCTAAACATGAACTTAGAAAAGTAAAAGAATAAGGAAGGTCATAACTTTCATAACGATTTATATGTCTTTCTTATGGAAGATGACCCTCAAACATTTGAAAAAGTTATGTCATCTCATAATGCTTTTTTATGAAAAGAGGCTATAAATGATAAAATCAACTTCATCATGAGTAATCATGTATGACAAATTATTAATTTGCCTTCTAGAACTAAGCTTATTGGTTGTTCAAAAAGAATATAAGGGTTGATAATTTAATTGAAAAATATAAGGCAAAGTTAGTTGCCTAAGGATTCATACAAAAGAAAGATTTAATTTTCTTTGATACTTATGCTCCTGTAACTAAACTTACATCCATTAGAATCTTGATTGCATTGTTGTAATTCATGATTTACACATATATAAAATGGATATTAAATTTCCTTTCTAAATGGAGATTTAAAATAGGAAATTTATATGAATATCCAAAAGGTTGTGCAAGTGCTGGTATGGAGCATAAAGTATGCAAACTTGTGAAATCATTATATGGCTTAAAACAAGCATCTGAACAATGGCATGAAAAATTTGGCAATACTTTGGTATTAAATGGTTTCATGATTAATGATTCAAATAACTATGTCTACTTTAAAACGTTTGATACTAAAACTATGCCATTATATGTCTTTATATAGATGACATGCTTATATTCATTCCTAGTATGAAAGTGATAAATGAGACTAAGAGATTTCTATCAATTAAGTTTGATATTAAAGACATAGAAGAAGTGGATATAATCCTTAAGATCATGATAATAAGAATATTGAGCATAATGATAATTAGATTTGTTATGCTAAAGTAATTGATAGTCTTGTGTATTTAAAGAATAATACTAGGTCTAATATAGCATATATTGTTAGAAGACTGAGTAGATATACTTAGAGACTAGGCAAAGAGTATTGGTGTGCCTTGAATAGACTTGCAAAATATTTGATAGGCACTAAGAATTATGAACTCATATATAGTAAATTAAAACTTGTGTTAAAAAGGTTATTGTGATGCAAATTGGATTTCTGAATCCAATGAAATTAAGTCTAATAGTGGATTTTTCTTCACCTTGTGTGAAGGTATTTTATGTTGGAATCCACTAAATAGATATGCATAGCTCGATTTACTATAGAGTCAAAGTTGATAGCTTTGGAAAAGTCTTGTTTTGAAAATGAGTGGTTGAGAACACTCATAACTGATCTTCTAATTAACGTTCACCTTCCAACATTAATTTTAATCCATTGTAATTGTCTAGCTACAATAGCTAGAGTAAATAGTAAATTATATAATGAAACAAATAGATGTGTACATATGAGATATGGTATAATTAAGACTAGAATCTGGGGTGGTGAGTCTAGATTTTGTGAGGTCAAAGTTGAATTTGGTCGATCCTCTGACAAAACTACTAAGTAAGAGATTAGTGGAACATACATCGAGGAGGATAAGATATTTGCCTATAACATAAGGCAAGAATGATGGTAACCCAACTTGTGTGATTGGAGATCCCATGAAGTATGTTCATAGTGGTAAGAACATTCACTTGTTGTCTTGTTATACTACTAACCATATATTAAGAGTCGCTCTCTAATGTTAGGTAGTAAATTTGCAGTGTAAAATGATAAGTTTTAGACTCTTAATGAACTCCACAACCTATTATTGTATAGTGATATGTTATACTGCAAAATACATTTAATGGATTGTCACTTATATAAGTATAAAATTGGGTCGATTTATATAAGAGTTAGGTAGACATTTCTAGAGCACTCATGAAACTAGGACGGCACAAGACCATTAAAGTGCCACATCGCTGGACAAAATAAGTTACTAGAGAATTTGATGTGAATACTTAATTCTTTATTTTACAATAAAGGAATTAAGGTCGACAGAAACCTAGTTTCACATAATTCGTGTAAAATACAGTTACTTGTTCAATAATTGGTTCATAAATTGGAAAAGCATCAATTTATATGCGCTAAATTTTACATTTTTATTTTGGAGTTAATTTGATAATTATTGTTTATTTTGAAATCTGTGGGGGTTGTTGGATATTTTAATTATATAAAATAGAAAGACAAGATAAAAGTAATAAAGAGAAAAGAATCAAGGAAACAAGGGAATATACTGTCAAGTTGGCATTATGGCACTAAGTTGTTGTCACTAAGTAAGATAGTAACTTAATACCGCATCGCTAAATGAATGGCGCCATGACACCAAATAAGTCAATAACTTGGCACTACAGTGTCAGGGGAGTAACGTTGCAACGCTCGATGTTGGCACCAAGTTTCTTATTGGAAGAAACTTGGCGCTAGAAAAGTGGTGTCACGATGCTAAATGCTAGCACCAAGTTTTTGGTTGGCAAAAACTTAGAGCTGCAGTGCCAATTGCAACGGGTGTGTCATTTGAGAAAAGCCACTAAGCCTAACCAACTTTGTGATTCTTTGAAGGGATTTGGTGTCTCTTCAAAGAGTCACCTCTTCTCTATAAATTTCATGTACATCTCAAATAAAAGTGATATATAATTTACTTACTCCTTGATTCATTATTTCTCTACTATTGACATATTCCATCTTCAAAGTTATTACTTGTTGTCCAAGAAAGTTATACTTGGGTATGCATTCTTACAAATTTCAATTGTTATTTTTTTTTTAAGATTATACTATCATTTAAACCTTTTTTCATTAAGATTATTATCTTGTGGAGGCAAAAATAGTTTTAAAGACAGTGTCTTACACTCTTTGAGAATAATTTCTAAATTATATCCTTAAATCATTTGTTCAACGAGACAACCCCTGAGCTATCTTGGCAAACAAACCCCAAGCTAGTTATTCTGTGCTTATTGTCCAAAGCGACATCAAAACTTAGCTCAACACTGCCCAACTCAGGCGAGTTCCATCATATTATAGACGTCAATTGTTCAACTGGTTTCTTCAATTGTACCTGTTAAAATTCAACTAGAAAGTCTAATGCCAAGTTCACCACGAATTCAGGTGCTATAGCTATGTGTGCTAATGGAACCATTGATTTTAGGCATACCAAATATGCCAAAGAACAAAATTAAAAGCTCTATTAGACACATATATAACTCTCAAATAAATTAAATAAATAAACATAAATATGTTGTAGAGTTGTTTTTTTTTTATCTTTTAGAACCTTAGTTTTAAGTTTGAAAAATCATAGAAAATAAAAACATGGAGTTTTTAAATGAATTGGAAGTCCACACATCATCATGTTTATTTATAGGTAAAATTAATTTTAGTGCACATTAATCACATCAAACTACCAAAAAAAAAAACACCACGTTTTAACTATCTCAATCATGTAATCTAATAACAAACACAACTTGTATAACACACTGAAAAAAGTGGGGCAAAATACTGATTAAACATGAAATATATATATATATATATAATATAAGAAAAGAGTTTACACCATGTATCTTTAAAAAGAAAAAAGACTAATCCAATCTTTTTTTTAAAAAAAAACTGCCTTATTTTGTTTTTCCCTTGCTAAGAGAAATAATGAAAGACTGTGGCACTTTAGGTTATACTTAGGCAAGGAGATCCCATGTCTCCCTTGTTGTTCATCCTTATAATAGAGAATTTGAGTAGAAACTTAGGTTGTATTTGATAAGGCGTAATTGTATAAACTATTTTATCTTCCTAACTTGATATTTGTTCAATTTATCTCAATAATTGGGCTATTTATGCGTATTAATGTTGTTTTATAGGTTGAAGCATTATCGGAGCAAAAATACCGGAAAACGGACGCAAATCGGAGCATTAGAGATAAAAATACGAAAGGAGGCACTGTTGCTACAGTAACACTGTTGCTACAGTACTGCTACAGTACCACTGTAGCAACAGTGCAGCGCCGCAGCGCTGGATTTCAGCGCCGCGGCGCCGATTGCAGAAACTGAGCGCCGCGGCGCTGAATTCTGGGCACTCCTAAGGGCAGTTTTGTCCTCTTTTTGCAACCCTACCTATATAAACACCCATTGTTTAGCCAAAGAGAAGAGAGGAGAGTAGAGGCACGAAATTGAAAGGAGGAGAAGGCTTGAGCTCGAATTAAAGGAGAAGAAATGATGTCTCCAAGGTTTCATGTGCATCATTGAAGACAATTGAAGAATTGAAACCTTGGAGACATCCCAAATTCGGTTTTTCCTTTCCTTTTCCTTGTTTTTATCCTTTGTTGTCATTTCAATTATGAATATTAGTTTTAATGAGATGTATCTATGGATGGTTGGATAATTATAGTTATGGTTGGACTTTCATGTGATTAAACTTGATTTCAAGGATTGATGTAGTTTTATTAATATTATGTTTTGATGATTTAGCATAAATTCGTATAATTCATTTATGTTTCTTTATGCTTAATGCTTCCAATTGATTGATAAATGAATTGGTTGTTGTGAATGTATGGATTTATGCTTGAAAGAGATTGATCCATTTATAGGATTTGGGAGAAACATAGCTTTAGGTTGCTATTGAGTTGAAAGGCCAATAACACCTAGGTAATCTTCATGATCTTCCTTAGGATTTGCATGAGGTGCACTCCAAGTGTTTGATTAAATGCGTGACAGGCGCAAACTCTTTGGGGTGTGCTATTATGCCTAGGGTTACATGTGGTGCTCTCCGTTTTAAAGTGTTTGATAAGCGTGACAGGCCAAACTCTTTAGGGTGTATCATTATGTCTAGAATTTCATTTGATGAAGTGACAGTGATAATGAAATTAATCCTTGGGGTAGTCATTTAAGGGTAGCTTAATGCGTGTATATATAACGGGTTAGATAGACATATCAACTTGGCTATGTATGCATAGTATCTCATTCGAACTCGAAAGATGGAATGAGATTAGTCTTAAGCCCTTGATTAATGAATTGAACAAATTTGCTAAAGAAGAAGAACATAGGAAGAATAGAATGAAATCAATGTTTAGGATCCCATTTGTATAGAATTCGCCATATCGCAAGATTATCATTTTGTTGTAGATTGTAGGTTCTAGGCCTTAATGGAACTTTATTGAACTTTATGTGTTGAAGTTGTTATGTGATTAATAGTTATCTTGTGTTATTCGTTTATGCTTTTTATGCGCTTCATGCTTCTAATTGCATTGAAAAATGGATTGGATGAATTAAACATTTGGGTTATGTGCTTGACAAAGTTTAATCCATATGTCGATCTTAAAAAGCATAGCTTTAAGTTTGTTAAGTTGAGAGACTAATGAACTTAGGTAATCATCATGATCTTCCTTAGGATTTGTATGAGGTGCATTCCAAGTGTTTGATTAAATGCGTGACAGGCGCAAACTCTTTGGGGTGTGCTATTATGCCTAGGGTTACATGTGGTGCTCTCCGTTTTAAAGTGTTTGATAAGCGTGACAGGCCAAACTCTTTAGGGTGTGTCATTATGTCTAGAATTTCATTTGATGAAGTGACAGTGATAATGAAATTAATCCTTGGGGTAGTCATTTATGGGTTGCGTAATGCATGTCTATGTAAACAAGTTAGATAGACATATCAACTTGAATATATATGCATAGTATCTCATTCGCACTCGAAAGATGGAATGAGATTAATCATACACCCTGGATTAATGAATGCATAAATTGGTTGTTGATTACTAATGACAAAGACCATAGGAACAATATAGAGAAATCAAGTCTCTAGAGCCCCATTGCCATAGATATCTCTTTTCCTTTATTTATCTAGCTAATTAGATTTTAGTTGCTTTTAATTCAATAATTCACCCTACCATTTAGATTAGCCTAAATAAAGTTAGGTTGCCAACATCGTAGTACTTAGCATTAATTTAGGATGAAAATCAGGAAACCCAAAAGTAACTCAAAATGCGCCCTAATTCCGTGCTCTTACCTATTTAATTGCTCAAAACTTACATTTTGGGAGAGGACTCCAGCTGGGACAGCAGCTGGAAACACAAAGAAACACCTAACTTCTAAGTTTGAAGAAATCAAAGAGGAGGGAAGCAAGCTTCAACAACAAAGGCATTTGACAGGGATGTCTTCTTTGCTTTGATTCTTTACTTGTTGTAAGATGTTTAGTTTACATGTATTGATGGAATTAGCTTCAAGATTGTGTAGTTTAGTGATGAGCTAATTTCGTTCATCTAGGATTACATCCTTGAACTCATTATGTGATTGATTTTAGTTCTCTCTTTTATGGTATTAATTCAGCTTTTGATATATTCATTGTGCTTGTACTTAATGCTATTTGATTACTTGGCCAGTGGTTAAATTGATCTAGAAATGCTTAAATAAACTTGACAAAGGCATTTAGGTATTTAGTCTTAAGCATATTGATGCATGATCATAGTGTAGTACACTTGAGTTTCATATGAGATAGACATATACTCATAAGGCATGTATGGCTCATAAAACTTGTGCTTAATGAATTTTGTTCAATTTATTTATCATAGACATATAGATATTTGATTGGATGGAATAGATTCACTTGACCTGCAAAAGAGGCTTGTGATGTGTTAAGTGTTTTGGTCAATATATCAAGTTGAGAACTAATAAACATCAAAGAGATTCTGCTGAATTTATTTGCATAATGGGGGATAGTTTGTAATCCTAGGATTTCTCATATTGAATATAATTTGTTGGTAATTTAGTTTATCACTTAGCATAATTAAGTGTTCTTTTACTTGAGTAGTTTAATCATCATACATTAAATCATTTTCTGGATAATAGTAGAAAGACACCATTTCGGTACTTAAACTAGAAAAGATAAATCATTCTCTGTGGGATCGACACTCTACTTATCATATATTACTTGTTGCGACAACGTGCACTTGCGCTAATTTGTGTTATAGAAAACGCACAACAGTATTCCTGAAAATTAGTTTATTTTTTATAAGGGGTGTAAAAAATTAAAGCTGAACTACCTGATCTTTGCTAATAATTTATTTCTGTTCTCTGATAGCAATACAGGTTCTGTTAGCTATTTCAAAAAATTTCTATATAACTTTTATAGGTATCTGGCTTGCAACTTAACACATGTAAGAGTTTAATATTCTTTGACTATGTTCCTACCCCTACAAAGGAGGCTATTCTGCAAATAACATAGTTTGAATGTGAAGCTCTCCCGATTAAGTATTTATGTGTCCCCTTACTTTCTTGAAGACTCAAAAAAGAATACTGTTGAGAATTGATAAGCAAAATGACTGCAAGGGCAACCAATTGGGATGTTAAGATGCTGACATATGCAGAAACATTACAACGAATTTATTCTTTTTTAATGATTATAAATGTCTACCGGTGCTCTATTTTTATTCTCCCGAAGACAATTATCAAAGAAGTGGAAGGTATTTGTTGAAAGTTCTCATGGCATGGGTACGATCCATAAAAGAAAGGGGGATTAGTTGCTTGAGATGATGTTTATAACACTAAAAGAGAAAATAGGTTAGGCATAAAATTCTTACATACCTGGAATCAAGCTGCAATGACCAAACACATTTGGAATCTACTAATTGTTAAAATCTCTCTTTGGGCTAGATGGTTGATTGATAATAAACTTAGAAATCTAAGTTTTTGGCGGATTGCAAAATTACTAGATTGTAGCTAGGTGTGGCAAAAACTTCTAGAAAAGAGAAACCAAGTTAAAAAAACTGATATGGTATGAATTAGGGGATGGATCAACTTTATCCTTTTGGTTGGACCCTTGGCTTAATAGTGAATCAATTATAGATCAAATTTCTCATGTTAATATTAGATATGCCGATATTCTACGAGATGTAAAAGTTAGAGATGTTTGGCGTAATAGAGCTTATAACTTACCAGATCCTTTGGACGAATACACAGCTCAAGCATGAAACTACATTCGTAATAATTCTTCAAATGCATTTGATAAAAAAGATAAGATAATTTAAAATGGATGCTTTATTAGGAAATTCTCAATTGCTAATGCATAGAGAAATTTGACAAATAATAAACCTGAGGTTAGGTGGTACATGTTATGGGGCATTTAACATATTCCTAAACACAGTTTTATCACATAGCTAACATTGAAGAATAGGTTATCTACTAATGGTAGATTGGCTAAATGAGGTATAATTCCAACCCCAATATGTCTACTTTATGTGGTATTGATTAAAAGATGATGCAATATTTATTTTTTAATATAAATTTTCATCTAATGTATGAAACAAAATTTTGTTGGCATGTTGTATTAACAGACACCCAATTACTTGGAGAGAAAATCTCTTATTTAATAGAAAAATTAGAGGTAAAATCTTACTAAGTAAGATTCAAAGAATTGTATTTTGTACTTTTATTTATTGTATATGAAAGAATGCAACCAAGTGATTTTTCATAAAAAAAAACTCCAATGCCGATAAAATATTTTGTTGTATTAAAAAAATAATATGGATGAAATATTATAACAATATATTTAAACAAAATTTGTATAATTTTGTTCTTAGGTGGTGAATGTCATGTTCTTTTGTTTGCTGAGGCCTAATTAGATGGCAATGTGACCATTGTAATTTGTTAGTCTTTACTAATAATATTTTTCATTGATGGCTTACCAAAAACAAAAGACTGTAGCACTGATAGACCGATAAAACATATACTTTTTAATAGAGAAAAGGACATTTGGACAATAGCAATAGTTTGTTTCCCTTCTCAATTTCTCCTATGCTTTTCAGTTTTTGCAGAAAACTTTCACTTGAGAAAGGAATAGTTTCCTTGTTTATGTAGATATTATCAACGGTGAAGACATTATTGTCATTATATTACATTAACTCATTTGATATATACAATCAAGACCAGCATAAATCACGTATCAAAAACAAAAAAAGGCCAGCATAAATCAAATCTATTGAGAAGCAACCCGAGAATTAAGATCACAAATGGACACAAATTTCCTTAATTTACGGAGGAAACTCTAGTACTTTTTTATTTCATAATTAGGATTTAATAAGTTAAACTGGAAATTTTCCTATTTAGTTATATGATTTTCTATGTGCAACTTGTCTTATTCTTTTTATATTAGTATATTATGGCAAATAGGAACAAGTTAGTGATTGATGCTGACCATTCTACCTATTCTTTTGTTTTTTTAAACAAAAATGAAATCAATTTCATAGCAATTTTTTGTAAGTTATACTGGCATTAGTAATTTGATATTCTTATTTAAGTAGACTTATTATTTTTATTTGACTCATAATTTTAGAAATAATTTAATGTTTTAAATTATTAGAATTTATTATTCTTTGATATTTAAGATTTATTATTATTTTAGATTAGGTAATGTATTAGTATCAAGATTTGTCATTTGTAAGTTTATATCATCTTATTAATAATATTTTAGTTTTATTTTTTAAATTTTTTTTTGAATTCAAAGCTCTTCTCTTCTCTCTTCTCGTGAGTTATCTTTTTTTTTTTTTTTAAATTTGAGATACACTCTGAAATAATATTTAGTATCGATTTTGTACTACGTTATAAATATATTTTGTCAACTATATGACGTGAAGCAGACAAAGACAAAGGAAGTAGCAAATAGAATTCGAGTTTACAAATTAACCTATATTTCATCAGATAAAAATTAAGTGGTTCGTGTAATTAATAGATGAGTAGTCAACATTATCTAATAAGTTATTTGAACAGATTCAAATTTTTATATGTACATAATTCTTCAAAATTAAATTCAATAAATTTTTTATATAAATAATATATTTTTACAAAATAATAAGATTAAATAATTCAAACCAATATTAACTAGTTAATTTAGACTAAATATAACAAAAAAATCACATCTCATATTTAATAAAACTTAAATAAGTCTTAATAGATATGATTAGGTAGATAATATTATTGTTACCGTTACCGTTGGTTGAGCAGACAACGTTAATGTTACCATTTTATTGGGTCAGTTACAAAAGGTAAACAGTAAAAGTCAAATAAATAGAATCTTAATTCCAAGAAAAAGTCAAAGTTTCTTTTTTATAGGAACCACAACACGTGACTAGCGCGTGGCTGCGGCTGCATTTGGTAAGCTTCTGTCGGTCTCGGGCCAAAGATCATTGCTGTTTTACTTAAGCAAATGGTTCCAAAAAAGAAAACGAGAGTCATGCTAAGATTTTCCCTCTTTAAGATTTAATGGTTAATTGGTTATCCTTTAAAATTATTATAAAAAAAAAAGAGATGCATAATCCTGTTTTAGCAAGATAATAAACAAGTGCATTGTTTTATTAAAAGATGAAGATGGTTAATAAGATATTATGCTATAATTTTTATTTTATTTTATTGATTATTGTTGACTAAAACATTTGAATAATTTTAAAATTAATGGGTTAAATTTATTTTTTATTGAAACTATCAATTGAGACTAACAAAAAAAAAAAGAAAAATGACACCAAATTTAGGTTTAAGTCTATTTCATTAAATTTTATTGGTTCGTTAGTTGCACTAAAGAATCTTTTTATAACAGTAGTATAAAACAACATGATAAATATAAAAAAAAAATAATGAGAGAAAAAAAATTAAAAAAATTCAAGTGGTGAGAGTCCTTTCTCTATTGTTAAGCCCCTTATAAAGTTTAGTAGAATCCAATTAAAAATGTTATTTAATTCTCATTAATTTTATATTTTAAGGGGTGACAATTAGTTCTCATTAATCTCATAATTTAAGAGATGATAATTTTTAAATTTAAGAAATAATAATTATTTATTTGAAGGATGTGATTATTCACTAATTAAATTTAATTTTTAAAAAGGAATGGAGACCTCTTTTTTAAACTTAAGGTTGGCCCAGAAATATAGGAGAAATAATTATATTGATATGATATTTTTATATTGATATTTATATTAAGAAAAAGGTAATAGTTATAATTTGAAAAAAAAAAGAAGAAACATTTTAGTGATTACTTTAAATTTTCAAATGTTCACATTTTGATAATAATAACATTTTTCTTTTAAAAAATGTAATGGTTATAGTTTTTTTTTTTAAAAAAAGAAATTTTATAATCATTATCTATCTTTTTATTTTTAAATGGTCTCATTTAGACAATAGAAATGGTTCGTTTCCTTTTTCAGTTTCTCCTTCGCTTTTCAGCAAGCTTGGTAAATTTTCCATAAAGTCAGGCTTCGTGGGTTCTCAACCCAAATAAAGAATAAATGGGAAATTTTTTTGTAATATTTTAAATTTTAAAACGGATTTAAAGATAGTTATCATTTCTGAATTATATTCGAGACAGATATGGGGATAGACTATCACCCAAATCTGCTCCAAAATTTAAAATTAAAATAATTTTAAATGTTTTTAAATTAAATTGTACTATTAAAAATTTTAAAATATAAAAATATAAATAAATTCAGGTATGCGAAACCATTCTCATTTGAGAAATTCTTATCCCAAAATTTAAATTATTTAATTCAGATATAAAATGAATATAAAAATATTTTATCATTCAAATATAAAATGGAGATTGTCATTCTTAACCTAATCCATCTTATTGTCAACCCTACTTTTTGCGATGTTTGTTTAAACTTCTACTTGAGAAAAGGAATAGTTTCCTTGTTTATGTAGAAATAATGGTAACCATCGATAGTTAAATTTAATACTTTTCAATCAACGTTAAGGACATTATTATTATCATCATTTTTCAGGTAATCAAAGAAATCAAGGACTACCAAGACCAGCACAAATAAAATCTATTGAGAAGCAATCCGAGAATTAAAACCGTAATTCGTTGATTGGTATATTGTTATATTAGCACAATGGCTTTGGATGTTAAATTAATAATTTTATTGAATATAATAATTTTGAAATATTTATAAATTAAATTTTGTTTTGTTATTTTAAGTATAGTTAAATTAGAATATTTATAAATTATTTTTTATATAATCAATAAATATAATATATATATGCATATAAAAAAAATTGATTTTTTAATAAAAATTTATGGCCAATTATTGATATACATCTATTATAAAATGATGATATAATATTCAAGTAAATGACATCATTATTGTGTCAACTACCATGTAAAGTTGTTATGTAATCCTCCATATAAGCAACGATGTGTCATATGACATAAACATGATCTATTACAAATCGATGATAGAAGTCTTTTAATAGAAATTTTTTATCACAAAATATTTATATCACAAATTTTTATTTTTGAGTTGAATTTTGACAATAAAAAATATGTATCATAAAACATAATTTGTGACAATGACCAATCTCTTTTCTTTACTTATGGGAATTTAAATTTAAAGCTTACTTTAAAGTGAATTCATTAGCAATTCTAAACTTCAACATTGTTGAAATTAAAATGTTTGAATAATAGCATGAATTTGGAAGCAGCATTATACAACAATACTTGTTGTCTCTCTCAAAATTGACCGAGTGTATGTTTGTTAAGAAAAAGAGAAAAAATGCAATACTTCGCACTTAGTTCATCAAAATGGCCGAAAAACTCTAACCCACTTAAAGAAACAATTGTCTTATTTTATATGTTAACTTTTTTGACATGCCAAGTGTTCTAATAATAAGCTTAATGGATGCCATTTGTCATCCTTCATGCCAACAATAACATGCCATTTGGACACTAAAGTCCAATTACATTACGCCATGTGATCACTAAAGGCCAATCACAAATGTCCACTTGTCATGCACATTAACACTTAAGCTCATGTGCTTTTTTAGAGATCTTAAAATAATTTTTTTTTTTAAATTCTCCCAAATCGAACTCCTTAACTTGATCTGCTACCCTAATGCCCAATTAGTATACTTCATATTATGAGACTCCCTAAGTTTATACTCATTTATTTTACGAAACTCTTCCGTAAGTCTGTGAATGATGCTCGATACACATGTAACAGACATTACATAATGAAACAAATTCCATTTTCTGAAATTCTTTAGAATCGAACCATTTGGTCTGATCCACTACCTTAGTGCTCAACGAGTACATATCATATTGTTAGAATCCCTAGTTCACACTCGTTTTTTTTACGAAACTCTTCTGCAAGTCTATGAAAAATGGCCCACACATACGTTATGGATATTACAGAATGAGCATTGAACTATTCAAGTTACGATCAACCATATTTGTATAATCCTTTCATAATCTATATTCTTGAAGAGTTGAGATATAGATCATCACCATCAAATCTCTATATACTAGACTATGAACTTATCTCTAGAATTTTATTTTTGTAAACATTATCTACAAACTCCTTCATAGTATTGTTTAACTCTACATAAAACTCTTTTCCATACTTTTTATTTGTAGTCACAAGATTTCCTAATATACAACCTCAAAGTATTAGGATATATAACTCACTCATATAAGCTGACAGATCTCATATCTATGCACATTGGACTTCATGAGCATCAGACCATACCCAATGATACCTAGAGGTCAAACCATAAAAGATTTTTGACAAGTGTGAAATAAAAACATAATAGATTACTCATAAGCCTACCATAACACTAAGTTAAAGGACCACGAATACTACTCAACTCGAGAACACCATTGTTGAAGGAGAAATCACCATTCTTCATTTTTGGATTAGGTTAAAGCGAAGAATCTGAGTTCTACCTAGAACCTTAACCTCTTTATGTAGCGGAATAACCTATTTATTAAGTAAAACAGTAAGAATTAGAAACATAATATAAAATAGCACAACACAATCTTACGTGGTTTGACAAATTACATACGTTCACGGTGGATTTAAGGATGCTAGCATCTCTTATTAACTTCCTAGAGATTTTACAAGAAAAACCCAATGAAAAACCGTCAAAAGAACCTAATATTTAGTATACCCTTACTCTATTACGAACAATGAACACCCAAATGATGGTTTCACCCTAGCGCACACAAGCACTTAGTGTTTACCTAGTTCTTTTCGTCTCTTAGAGTCTCTCTTTAAAGCTTAATCTCAACTAAAGGGTTTACAAGTGTTTATATATGAGTTATTTCATCCCTACCAACCCTATTCCTTATTAGAGTAAGATTTCACTTGTTTTGAAAGTCCAAAACATCTCAAAACTCAAAATGTGGATCAAAAATAGAAATTTCCCTGCTTTAGCACCGCGGTACTGAGCTTTGTTGCGGCCGGCGCCGCTACGCTGGGGTTTTATTTTGAGCGCCGCGGCTCTCAACCCTGGCACCTCCTCTGCACTTTTGTTTACTTCATTCGTATCTTTAAGTCCCGTTTCACTTACCCTTTTGTGTCCCACACGTCCTAGACTTCTCTATATGTGTCCTACACATTCTAGACTTCTTATGACTCTCATATTTGATATTCATCTCAATTCTTGTCTAAACAAGATTGTTGAATCATAAAATCTCCAATAACCCTCTATTTACGGCTCTATGAGATGTCTATTAGAGGTCTTCATGAGTTTGTTTAGTACCAAATCCTCACTAAATACATGTATGTCTATACAAGCTTCTGCTAAGTTCATTAACCATCTGGATAATTCAGATATATACATGCTGATATGAAAAGTATACAAATCAACCTATGTTAGCAACCATATATCAGGAATGATGTTTTCGAGAATATACAACATAATGACATTTCTTAGAACTATTTACAATTCTTTGCAATTATGTCATTACTAATATATTCCTAGGTCTTTGTCCCTATTTTAGACAAGGTTTTAACTTTTAGAATGTTAACTTTTAGTGTTGACCTAAACTCTTTTAGATTAAATCTAAACTTCTTTAGATCTATAATGTCTAAACAATAATAAGTTTGGTGCTATATAAATAATATGAATAATTTTATACAAATTATTTATTGTATGAATATTAAACAATTAATATTTATACAAAATTAGAATGACACGTAAGTATTAACCTTAACAACTCCTACTTGCCCTAGTGTTATTCTCAATGATATCTGATACCCATCAACCTTTACATGTTTCTTAATTACCTTAAGGCCTTAGTGAGCAGGTAAGTTATATTATCCATATAATCTACTCTGAATACTGTTACATCTCATTTAGCTAAGATTTCTCTAATTTTGTAGTATTTCTCTCCATATGCTTAGACTTCTGGTATGCCATTAGCTCCTTAGCTTGAACAATTATCTCATTGTTGTCGCAAAATAATAGGATAAGATCTACTGAACTTAGGACTATCTCAAGTTCTGCGACAAACTTACATATTCACACTAGTTCTTTTGCAGTTTTCAAAGCCATAACTATTTTACCTTCAAGGCAGCATTAGCTGTGGATGCCTATTTTGAACTCTTCCAATTGACTATGGTACTATTGAAAAGAAACAAATTTTTAAATGTAGACTTTCTATCATCCGAATCAAACTAAAAGTTTGAATCAATGTATCCTTTTATTTGTGAGTTAAAAATTACTCTTTGTACCTTTAGGGTATTTCAGGATATGTTTCATGGTCATCCAATGGTCGCTACCTATATCAAACTGATATTGGCTTGTAATACTTACTACTCATATTGATGTCAGGTTTCATACATAACATGGCGTATATTAAGCTATCACCAGCTTATGCATATGAAATATTAGACATTATAACCCTTATATCTTACTTTTGAGGACACATCCTCCTAGAAAGATGAATGTCATGTTTGAAAGGTACATCAACTATCTCATAGTTACTGAATTTATATCTCTTAAGAATATTTTTAATGTACGAGAATTTGGGAAAAGTCATATCAATCTCCTAACTGTATCTCTATAAAGTTTTATACTCAGTATGCATGAAGTCTCTCCCAAATCTTTTATGGAGATGTTCTTGTTCGAATAACTCTTGATTAACTATAACATATTAATATCATATTTTCTCTTTATTTTTAATGAAATCAGACTCTTTGATTACCTTATAAAAATGAAAATTCTACCTTTGGGAAGCTTGCTTAAGTTCATAAATAAACTTATTCAATCTGCACATTAGATTTGAAATCAAGCTGAATGTAAATTTTTCAAGTTACTTCATGAATATCTCTTTCTCGAAATATTCATTCAAAAAAGCTTGTTTTTACATTTATTTGACAAATCTCAAAATTATAATATATTGCACAAATTCAAATCGACTTTAGCATGGCTACTAGTGAAATTGTTTCCTTATAATCGATCCCAGATTATTTAGTTTAACTTTTTACAATCAGTTGAGCTTTAAAGGTCTTTACCTTTCTATCCGGCCCACACGTTCACTTATAAACCCATTTACAACCAATAGAAAAATTCCTTCAGGAAGTTCAAACAAGTCTCAGACTTGATTGTTATACATAGAGTCAATTTCAAATTTTATGATTGCTTACTATTTCTTAAATCAATATTCAACATCGCCTCTCTATAAGTTAAATGATATTTTTCTTCAACTAAGAAAACCTCAAGGGCATCTTCAGATATCATACCATACTTTACAGGTGGTCTTAACATCATTTCTGACCTATGTGAAGGGTGTGTCAAAGGTATCTTACTCGATGATTTTGAGATTTAATCATCGGTTCATAAACTTCTAAATTAACTTTATTAAGTTCAATCCTTCTATAATCGCCACAACCTATGAGAAACTATTTCTCAAGAAAAGTAACATTACGAGTATGAATACATTTTGTTTCTCTAAATCATAGAATTGATATCCTATAGAATGTTTAAGATATTCAATGAACTAATACTTGTACATTTTAGCTATAAGTTTATCCTACTGTAACTTTTACATAAGCAAGACAACCTTAAATCTTAAATACTTAAGACTCAGTTTTCTCATAGTCCATATTTTATACGAAATAGTGGAAACAACCTTTGACGGAAACTCTATTCAACAAGTGGGTAGCAGTTTAGAGTATAACCTCATAGATATTTTGGAAGGTAGGTAAAGCTCATTATCGATCAGATTATATCTAATAAAATCTGATTCCTCCATTATGAAATGCTAGTGTGTTGAAGAGTATCTAAAGGATTATATTGAGTGACAATCCCATTTTCTTTTAAATAATCTATAAATTTACTACTCATGTATTCACCACTTCGATCTGATCGAATGTATTTAATATATAAGTTTATTTTTCTACCTCTTGTAGTAATTCTTTAATCATTTCAAAGGTTTTTAACTTGTGTCTTATTAGAAACACATGTCTGTATCATAATAATCATCGATAAAGATGACAAAGTATTGAAACCGACCATAGCAGTATGATTCATTAGACTACATACATCAATATGTAGTAGTTCTAATAAATCAATGGCATGGTGTCTAACACTTACAAAATGACATTTGGTCATTTTTCTTTGAATCCAAGATTCACAAACTAGAAAGGGTTTTATAGTAAGATTAAGTATCTAACCATCCCTAACTATGCGGGTCAAGCGTCTCACGCCTATATGACCTAGTCTCATATGTCACACTTTGTATTATTTAAAGTTCCCAGGCTACTACTTTTGTTCACCTATGAATTCAAGGCAATTCCTATTGTATCTTAGATAGTCAGCTAGCAAAATATTATTATTATCATATAAATATAAAAAAATTATTCCTAATGTATACGTGATAACTGTCTCTGTCTAAAACAATAAGTGATATGATTTTTCTTATAATGTTTGCCTCATAATAACAGTTATACAACATGATTGTGCTGCTAAAAAAGAGAAATAATTTAAAATTCCTAACAGCTTTAACATATTAGAAATCTTCATTTCTTACGTAAAACTATATTTCCCATTTTCTTAACTTCCTAGCATCCCTTAAACATATAACATATTGCATATATAAGACAGACAAGTGGTATCTAATACCTACTCAATGATTGGTAACAGACACCTAAGAGATTTATCTTTCCTATGATAAGGTACTTTGGACAGTAACGTTATAACATCTAACCTCACCGCAATGGATACACTTTTCTTTGCATTTGTTCTCATCTTATGGTTTGGATATATCAAACAACTCTTTTAGATGGAGTATAATACTACTTTCACTATCCATATGCATATGTTCCTATTAAAGACCAATAGGCATCGAGGTTAGGATATACGATTTAACTCTTAAATCATCTCTTATCTATTTCTAATAAGTTTTAACCTCTTCTGCAGAGACATTATCAGAAACACCTCTTATTATGCTAATCAATGATATATCAAAACTATTCCAAATTTAAAACGGCTCTCAGATTCACAAATCAATCATAATTATTTTTTTGTTGGTTTGCTTCTAATATATGTACCTACAGATTACATACTCATCTTATCTTTTCTCTATAAGACAAAAGATGAGATGTTTAGTGGAAATTTTTTTATCATTATTTAATAATACTTTAGATTATGGACATAGCTAGTATATCTTTTCAATTTAAAGAAGCCCTCCTCCTACTTTACATATTTCATATAATCTCTTAAATGAAAAAATAAAAATTTAAACACTTTAAATTTTACAGTGAAAAATAGACCTAATCAGCATTCTACTTCGGCCTCCACACTTCACGAGAATTTAATTCATAATTATCCATTTGCTTTACGTAAGCACAACTAACCCTACTAGTAAGGCTTCCATTGTGGTTAACAGCGTAAAAAACAATTTACAATTTATAAAGTAGTTATATAACAGTTATATTGCTTAAATAAACATAACATGCATAAAAAATTAAATGAAGTGAAAATCATCATGACACCAGACACACACCACTACAGCGCTATGGTCAATGGCTTTTTAGCATTGCGGTGCTAAAGTGTTACCTCTATAGCATTGTAACGCTACATTCCCATTACTATAACGCTAAAGTTAGAACCTTCAACACTGCAGCGCTATACAACCACTATCGCAACGCCCTTTTAAGAATATCCCAGCACCAGACCATGCATTGCCATAACGTTCTTCCTATTTTTATAAACATTGCAGCGAAAAGCACGTACCACCTCAGCACTTGTTCAAATGATGACCTGGTTCTACACTTTGAACACTTAAAAATGCAATACCCATTATTCCAAGGCACCCCAAACAACTTAGAACACTCTATTCTACCTAAAACAAAAAAAATGCTTTTATACCATTGTTGAAGTGATTTAATGGGTGTACACATATGGTAGTATTCATTAAATATTCAATGCCTGTCAAATGTACATATATACAGTGGAATGAAAATCTAATTTTCTATTTAATAAAGATATACTGAGTTTATATTTGTTACACTAACAAAATTAAAAAAGCCATTTGTTGTAGAATTCGAACTTAGAGCTTACCTTAAAGAGAATTTATTGGCAATTCTAGACTTTAATACTAGTGGAATTGAAATGCTAGAATAGTAAGCATGAATTTAGAAGTTAGATTATGTAGCAACATTTGTTGTCTCCTTCAAAAGTGACCGAGTGTGTGTTTGTTAAGAAGAAGAGAAAAAAATGCAACACTTTGCACTTATTTCATCAAAATGGTTGAAAACATCTAACCCACTTAAAGTAACAATTGTTTTATTTTATATGTCGACTTTTTAGACATGCCAAGTATTCCATTAACAAGCTTAATGGATTCTAATTTTCATCTTTTATTTGACACAACATGCCATTTGGCCACAAAAGCTCAATCATATTAAGCCATATGGCCACTAAAGGCTAATTATAAATGTTTTCACGTACATTAACACATAAGCTCATGTGCTTCCTTAGAGATTTTGAAACAAATTTCATTTTCTAAAATTCTACCAAATCAAACTCTTTAACTTGGCCCGCTACCCAGTACTCAACGAGTACACTTCTTCTTCTTTTTCGGAGGAGGTAAGATCGCTTTGTTGGTTCTTCCTCTTCCATGGATTTGTACCTATCCCTGCTTTCTTCGGTGCTGATACTGCCTCTTACTCTCGTGGGTAAACTCCTACTTCATATTATGAGACTCCACAGGTTCACACTCGTTTGTTTTATGAAACTTTTCCGTAAGCTTGTGAATGATGCTCGATATACACGTAACAAATATTACATAATGGCACGTTGGATCATACAAGTTAAGGTTAACTATATTAATATTATCCTTCTATCACCTATATCCTTGAAGAGCTGAGATATAAATTATCACTATCAAATTTCTATATGTTTGATCATGCACTTACCTCTAGATTTGTATTTACGTAAACAATATTCGTAAACTCTTTTGTGATATTGTTTAACCCTATGAAAAAATCTTTTTCATACTTTTTACTTATAGCCACAATACTTCTTAAAATATAATATTAGAGTATTAGAAAATACAACTCACCCATATAAGCTGACAAATCTTATATATACGCACACCAGATCTATGAACATCAGACCATACCCAATGACAATCAAAAGTTAGTCCATGAAAGGCGATATGCATGGAATTAAAGTATGGTGGATTACTTACAAGTTCATCATATCGCTAGTATCAAAGGACCACGAATACTACTCACTCAAAAAAACCCTCAATTGATGGCTCTATGGGTGTTTATTGGAGGTCCTTGTGAGTCTATTTAATACCTAATCCTTACTAAATACTTGCAAGCCTATACGAGCTTTTGTTAAGCCAATGGTCTGCTAAGACTAACCATCTGGACAATTCATATACAGACACACACAAATTTGGAAGGTATACTAATTGACACGTGTCGGCAACCATAGATCAAGAACAAGAATATACTACATAATGACATTTTTTAGTACAATTTGTAACTCCTTGCAACTATGTCATTATTAATATATTCTCAAATTTTTGTTCCTATTTCAAATACGGTTCTAACTTTTAGAATGCTAACTCTCAACGCTGACTTAAACTCCTTTAAATCTATAATATCTGAATAGTAATAAACTTGTTACCATATAAATAATATTAACGATTTTATATGAAATATTTATTGTATAAATGTTAAACAATTAATAGTTATACAAAATTGGAATGGCACGTAAGCACTGTTGGAATTTGTGCTTACGTGTCATCTTATTTTATATGAATATTTTAATTTTAATATTTATACAATACATATTTCATTAATCGTTAATTACTTTTATTAAATAGTACAATACTTGTAAAGAACACATTGTATATTATACAATGAGTTCAAATTTGATCTAAAGAAGTTTATATCAGTTAAGAGTTAACAATGCTGAGAATTATAAATGCTAAAAGTTAGTATTGTTAAAAGTTAATAGGCTATGAAAGTCAGCTTAATCTAAGAAGTTAGAGTCTTGTCCTAAATAGGACAAAAACATGAGAATATACTAGTAATGATATAGTTACAAGAATTACAATTGGTGCTAAGAAATGTCATTATGCAAATATGTTCTCAAATACTATGTTCCTAATCTATTTTCACTGATGCAGGTCTATCGGTGAATCCCTATTATATTTATTAGTATATATCTATATCTGGATGGTTCATACAATCATTTTTAACTGACCATGAGCTTAGTGGAAGCTCGTATAGGCATGCGAGTATTCAGGGAGGACTAAATACTAAACAAACTTATGAGGACCTCTAATAGACATCTTATAAAACCGTTAATGGCAGGTCCTCTCGAGTTGAGTAGTATTCATAGTCCTTTGATCTGAGCACCACAATGGGCTTGTGAGTGATTCACCATATTTTATTTTCACATATGTTAGAGACCTTTTATAGTCTGACCTCTGCATGTCGTTGGGTATGATCCGATGCCCATAAAGTCTGATGTGCGTAAATATGAGATCTGTTAGCTCTCATGAGTGAGTTGTATATCTTGATACTCCGAGATTATATTTCAAAAAGTTTTATGGCTATAAGCAATAAACTCAGAAAAGGAGTTTTTCGTAGGGTTAAAAAATATCGCAAAAGTGTTTATCTATATTGTTTATTGAAATACGTATCTGCAGATAAATTCACGGATAAGCACACAGAGATTTAACAGACTAGATCATATCTATGCTATTTTAGGATATAGATGGCAAAATGATTATACGTATGCATTATGACTTCAACTTATATGGTTTAACGCACTAATTTATAATATCCATGATGTGTGCTTGAAACATCGATCGTGAATTCATAAAAAAATTTATTTGACAAATTGAACATAAACTTAAAAAATTCTATAATATAAAGTATGATTACTCAATTTTTAACTTTTTATTATTATTATAATAAAACTTAAAATTATTATATTTATTATTTTAAAATTTTAAAATATTTTTATTATTTATAATTTATGTATGAGATGCATAAATTATATATACTGTATATATGCACCTCAATATGAATAATTAGCACATTTTCAAAACACCATCCCCAATAAAAATATAAACTATGTTGTGGCTTGCCCTCAAAACATGATCGATTCAATAGAATTAAAAGACAAAATAAAAAATTCAGACACTCTCTCACTCTCGGTCTCTCTCCTTTATTATTAAAAATTCAAACACTAACTCTAACCAACGACCATTCACTTCGACTCACCGAAGTTAGAACAAAGACCCTTTTCGCCGTCGTGCCTAATGGAGTCGATAGAACCAACTACGCACTGCTTGCTAAGTTTACCTCGTTTTTGGCTGCTTACTACTGCTTGCGTTGACTGCGACCGGCTGTCGAACTGCTGTGATAGTCACCGAATTTCACCCGAAACTCGAAAATAGTGAAGGACAGTGCAATAGCACATGGACATGGTAATTCTTCAAACTTCTAAATTCCAATTCTAAATTTTTATATGAATATATTATAATTTATATATGTACATGATGAAAATTTTATGATTATTTATTATATGAATTTATTACATGTGATGATGAAGTGGTGATTATTTATACGAATATACTATTTATTATATTTGACGATGAATCAATGATTATTTATTAAATATGCAAATATAAATAAATTATAAGTTTATATGAATTTATTATATATGATGGTGAATTGATGGTTATTTATATGAATATATTATATATGATGCTGAATTGATGAATATTTATTAATATGCAAATCTAAATACATTATGAATTGATGACTATAATTACGCTTAATGAATTAAATGTTTATTTGTTTATTTACTGTTTAGTGTCGGTGGAATGTTATTTTAAATTTTTGAAAATTTTGAATTGTGATTAATTCAGATTTTTTTTATTTGTTCTTAGAATAAATGAATATTTCGAGCTCATCCTACGAGTCCGGATCAGAATCAAAATCACCATGAAGATACTATTATGTCTAAGAAGAGGAAAAGGCAAGAAGATACATAAAATAATATGCCACCTTCCCAAGTTTCAAATACTTTATCATCAATAATAACATCAAAATCCAAGGAGTAGAATGTTTTTGTTAGATATAAGAATATGAAAAATAAAGTAAAGTATAAATACTGTAGAAAAATATATGATTGTTGTTTCAAACATAACGGACAAGTAATATGAATATGCATATGAAAAAGTATGACAAATATAGGTCTAGAAAAATTCTTCATGAGTTTGGGCCGCTACCCAAATGAGGAATAAATAGGGTAGTTTTTGTGATTTTTTTGGATTTCAGATCGTGTGAAATGAGTTATTATCTTTGAACTATATTCGGAGCGGGTATAAAGATGAGTCATCACTCTTCAAATCTCGTGTTGAAAAAAAATAATTAAAAAATATTTTTTAATATTTTTAATTAAAGTGTATTATTATAATCTTAAAAAAATATTTATAAAAGAAAAATTAAATAAATTTGGGTATGGGGTACACAACGGGACCTCATCCCCATTCGGCGGATACCTATTCCTAAACTATTTACTTCAAGTATGGGTTAGGTATGAAGATTTTTAACCCATTCGAGTATTAAAATGGGGATTGCCAAATTCAAACCGACGCACCCCATTGCATGTCCTAGATAAGTACTTAAAAGCTAAAATTATTACAGATGAAAAGCAAAAAGTTATGGCTAAAGAATATGTTCAAATTGAGTAGAAGTGTTAATCTTGAGTGCAAAGAAGGTTTTGATAAATAAGTTAGTAGAAAGACAGACGTGAAAATAATTATTGTGGATGAATTACCTTTAATTTTATAAAGAATAAGGGGTTTTGACATTTTTGTAGTGAGGCGGTGCCCAAAATTTAATTTTTTTAAACGTTTAGTGATTTCATGAATATAAAATTCTAATTAGGTGTTACATAATTGATTAATTAAAGTAAAATTAAATCAATTAATGTAACACAAAATAATGAATTACAATTTAATATTTTAATTACACAAAAGATAATACTTAATTGATGTAATTTTAGGCCTCAAAATTTTAAGAAAATTACCGTAAAACTCCCCAAAACACTACCCAAATATTTAACTTACTCAAGCTAAAAAAAAAAAAAGCCCAAGCTAAACTTAAAAGCTGAAATCAAATTAAATCAAACCAAACTGATTCAGTTCGATTTAATTCCTATAACTTGAACAGGTAAATAGTTTTGGGTTGATTCCAGACCAAAACCAGTCGAAACTAAATTTGTCCAATCCTAAATGCAATTTACTCAATAAAAGAACTCTATTATTTATAAAAGTGTTTTAGTATTTATTAGTGTTCTTTAATCGTAAGCTGCGCCTCTCACCTTAATATAGGTTTGAATTCTAACAAAAACTAAATAAAAAAAAAGGTACTAATTATCTATATCTAATCTAATCAAATCTAAATTTATAATTAAAAAAAATATTGATTTCATTCAAAAGGCTTAACTGGGTTGTAGGTAGGTAACCTGAGGTTAAGTTTTAAATTTACCAACTCTATTAAAGTTTTGTTTAGAAAAAATTGATGCCAAAGTAGTTCAGCAATAAAAAATAACTTTAATTCAAAAAAACAAATAGTTGATTTATGCAAATTATTTGGCGTAATATTTTTTTAAAAAACTTTTGATGTAGTGGAATAAATAAAATAATGACATTTTTTATTTAAAATATGATGATGTTAAAATTTTTGGATTGACTTGGATTTATTTAAGTAAATCTACAAATCAATACAGTGCGAATTTCAAATTTTTTGATCTAATTTAAATTATTAATCTGTCAAATCCGACAAAAAGCATATTGATTTAATTTATATTGGATGGATTAAGTCGATTAGATTGGATTAAGAACACTCCTTATTGCAAGCAAAAAAATGAGAGTAGAAATTGCTTGAAAAATGAAAATAGAACTCCGGGCTGTGTTTCTAACTGTTGCAAGCACAGTCCTAATATATATTTGATGTCTTAAAAAAACAATAATTATAGCAAAATAAAAGCAATCCCAAATACACCTTTAGTGACTATACATTGTTGAAATTATTTCATTTTCTGATTGATTATGCAGATAGCATAGTAGTAGGCGCTGTTGCTCATGAAATGTTCTAAGAAAAAAAGAAGCAAAATGCTTTTTGAAATTATGGACAATGAGGCTGCAGCCCTTTTAAATTTGAGACGACAAAAAGGCAAATTGTATATCTACAGCTAAGATTGATGAGTTAAATAATGGGATTGACTTAAACCACATTAGTAATGAAGGCATACATGATCTCATACAGCTGCAGCTTTGAGAGAAAGAAAATCTGAGATTTTGTTGGTGTAGAAATCTGGTTGTATGGTGTTCTTTGGACTTTGAAGCATTGATAACGAGGTAACACCTATGAAGAGAGAAGGAAAGATCTCACTTAGATTATATACGATAAATAGTCATCTTCCAGTGAGGGATGTTCGCACATTTTAAAATACCGGCACAACCAAAACAACACTCGATAGCTCACAATAACTATACAGTGTTGTATAGCTTGCATTTGTATTTTAAAATGTGAGAATATCTACATCTGATACGAGAAATACGAAAGAAGAGGATGATTGGTTAGAGAGTCGTCTGTTACCTGAGAGAACAAGAAGAGTTTTGCAGCCACCATTTTGTCCGAACAGAATATCAGTATCCAGTCTGTCCCCAACCATGCATATTTGTGATTTGGAAATGCCGAATCTATGGTTGATAAAATCCATGTCTAGATTAGTGATTCAATAGCTCATGAACTCAAATATGGTTAATTTTCATTGAATTATACTACTATTTTGTATGTCAAAGAGTTTCACTATTTCTCGCATGTCAGAGATTGCACATCAGTACTGATGTGAGTCTGGATATTAGCAATGTTCATAAGCGAAGAGTAGTGGTGGTTAAATTCAGAATATGCTTACTTGTTTGCTAAGTAGTCCATCATAAAAGTTGAGGGCTTTCCCACAACTAGTGGCTCACGTTGAGTAGATCCCGCGATAGCACCAACCATAGACCCACCACCTGAGATTGAAATACTCATTACAATTGCTTCGAAAAGAGAATGAAAGAAATCAATGTGTTATGACAATCAATTCACTCGAGTTCTTAATATTACTTCACAAGAGAACGAGAAGGACAATTTAGCTAATAAAGTTTCCAAAAAATAAGAGTTTCACAAAACCAATGCAATATACCAGTCATATAATGAGGTTAAGTCATAATCCTAAACATGAACTCAAAAATTAGTTCTCATAATCCGAAAAGTTAACTTCTGCTCAAATTATCACTGCAGATCTCAGTAACAACTAGGGTAGTTGAAGACCATATGTAATAGAATTATATTATGGACCTTCTGTACTCAGCCAAGTATCTCAATAAGAAGTTCCCCTAAATTCAGAAGTGAGTAAAAAAGGTGGCGCAGGAAATGAATATCCAAATAATACTTCCAGTTCAACTTAAGTATGCAACCTACTGCCAGTGTAATCTTTTCTAGATGTTTAGTCTGCACATTTCTATATAATGGACCAGATTCTACATTATCCTATGAAACACTTAAAAAAATAACGCAAACTATGTTATTTCTATCTGAATTTAGAACTTATAAATGAGCGTAGATATGTGTATATTTGTTTTTGTATCACACCAAAGAAACCCAAAACGGTGAACCAAGCTAAGTCTCATTGAACCATCTAATCAGAGCCCGTAGGGAAGCCACTAAATAAGATGATATTTGCAACCTTACAACTGAAGAAGAATAAAATCTTCATATGAATGGAACTTGATGGTATTAAAAACAAAATGCAGTAAAGGCAGGAGAGAGGAGAACCTGCCCACTCCTGAGCATCTGTGAGGTGAGTGACAGCATCCCTATTTGTTGCAATGAAAAGACACCCAGGGTTTTCACGTATGCAGAGTGTTCCATACCTTGTACCAAATAAATCAAAGCAGCTTGTCACAAAAGTCATGGAAGATCAGATATCTTATATGCAACTAGGATAAAGATAAAATCAGGCCCTTAAAGTTATTTTGGTACTTGAAAATGTTGACATTCCACCTGACTTCACATCAGAAACAAAAATTTAAAAAACCCTAAGTGTGGCTCTCCAACTACCAAATGAAAAGACAGAAACTGAGTGGTGCAATATTATATCATGCACTTCGCAGATGTTTAACAACAAGCCAGGAGAGTGAGTAGAACTACAATGGCCTGAGCCAGAAGATTAAGAATATAAGATATCTATGTCAAGTATTATCAAAGCATAAATTACATAATTAATGCTGTTTTTCATTATTCTTCAAAATATGGCTAACTCCAATGTGTATTTGTGCAGGTAAAAACTGGAGAACATACTGGACTTTGTAGTAGTTGAAGTAACGATCGAATCCAACCACAACAGCCCCAACCTAATCAGCAAATGAGAAATTTATTTATATATCATGATAAAAAATTGGAAAAAATGATGCTGGATTTCATCATCCCAAATCTAGTTGCAAAACAAATGTAAACAGAGCACATTCATGAAAGAATATTTTCCTAGTATCTCTATCTGTAACTATTGAAAGGAGACCAAACCAGATGTGAAGTAACAAGAAGCAAGAACAGATAAGAAGTTTACATCCTTATCATGCTCCATCAGGAAACCAGGCTTCAGCTCTATCTTTTTCCCACCATCCTCCTGTAACCAATGAGTATACAATAAATTATGCAACTTGTTCATTTTTGTAACATAAAAGGATCAGATGCAAATCTCATCACCCTTAAAATTGCCAATAAAGAGAAGGAAATGTTGAAAAATGCATAAAAATTTGTTATATAGATTCACATTACTTGTATTGTGGACTTAGCTACTGGTCTTCATTAACAATCAACTATCAACAAAGTCTGCATAAAAGTCAATTTATTTAACACTTCTAAACTTATGAAAATTGGAATTCATACATACAGGTCCACCAAGGTATTGAAATCCAGCTAGCTCAAGCTCCTTCAAGATGCCATCTTCTCCAATCACATAAACCTAAATCATGGTCAAGTATCAGTCAGATTACCATTTGTAACTCATCATCACAATATTGCACAGCTACATGAGGAAACTATAAACAAACCATTTAAGACAGTCTGATGATTAGTCGATCTTAAAAACTAAAGATTAAAAAAAAAATAGTAAAATACAAGCATATAGGAATATTCATTTAAAACACTTGCTGCTTATGAGCCACATGGATCTCAAACTGCAGTATCGGTTTGCTTCAGCAGAGAAACTGAAGTTTTACCTTTTTATCTTTTGGGAAATCAATTGACTTCAAATAAGCAGCAGCTGCAAAAGATGAGGCAAATATTTCCTCCTGAAACAACTCACTTTAGGTGAGAATTGTCATTAATATAACTTTGATAAAAATTAAAGAAAAGAGCCATTAACTAACCTCACTGACATTCAACCCAAGTGTCTCGAACTTTTTACCATATTGTTTTCTAGACTTTGTTGAGTTGTTGGTAACAAAAACTAATCTCTTTCCCTGAATAATAAAAAAGAGATCAACAAGCCTCCTACATTTTCTTTAAAAATTGTTAATTGTCAAGTATCTGATAAATGTTGCTACGAGTTGAAGTAATATGCATAAGTATTCATGCAAGTCCTGAACAAAAAATTTACAAACCTTTGAGCGAAGCATATCAAGGGTTTCTGGGACTCCATCTATTAATTTATCACCCTTCCAAATTACTCCTGCAAATTATTCATTCATGAGTTTAAAATCATAGGTAAAGAGATGAAACCTAATTCAACACCTTACACCCCAACTAACCCACAACCACAGACTTCCAAAGACAAATAAATAAAAATGAAATAAAATAAACGAAGCAAATAGCCATGAACTCAAACTGAATTCATTTGAATGTAAAACACTTTAAATAAGCAACCAGAGCCGTTCCCAATAAAAATTGAAAGTGAAAAACATATTCTGAAGAGCATAAAAATCATTTTACACATTTATTTCGCCAATTGAATCTTCTTCGATTGTCAATCTTAGCAGATTAGCATGAGGCACAACATTCAATAACAACAACCAAATTCACATGCCCATAATCCCATTCAAATTCATAAATCAGCCACATCCCCAAAAAGTTACCAGCATATTTTATCAATTTCACCACTGAAAAAAATACACAAACACATAAAACCATTACAGCAAAATCACTGAAATGCCCAGTATAGCCAAAAAGAAAAATGAGGACCATAAATCATAAATAGCCAAACAGCACCACAACACATAATTCAGATTCTAAATTTCTTACTACAAATCTCACTGAACCACCTTAAAAATTAAGCCCCACATCATTAAAACACATAAACATTAACATAATCACATGAATTTGAAAATAAAAGAATAAATAAGTAATATATAAGCAATGAAGTGTGTCACCATCACAATCAAAGATGAAGGTCTCAACGGAGTCAATAAGCTCATCAGCGTTCTTCAATGGCTGAGCAGTAGCAGAAGCTCTGGTCACTAAACTTTCCATTCTTGAACACCTTCTAGACTTCAAACCATCAACTTTGAAACTGTTTTTCCATCCAAAAACTAAAGATTCTGAAGAAAGTAAAGAAACGCTTTTGAGACCAATGAATTTGGTAGTTGTTTTGGGATTGAGAGTTGCAGAAACAGCAGAAGCAACTGCCTTGCTAAGCATCTCTGTATCTCTTTCTGACTTTCTCTCTCTTTTTGTTTTGCTTTCCTTTTTGTCAGTTATTTTTTTTTTTGGGAAACATTTATTTGAGGTGGTAGTTTCAAGTCGTTATGCTTTCGGAGCTTGGGCTGATGACGTGGTAGTTTGAGTGGATGCTTCTTGTTTTGTCATCCAATTTGCGTTTTTTTATGGGAATTTTTCGAAAATGATTCATATTTTTAGAAATTTATATTTTTTAATCATAAATTAATAATTTAATATTTATTAGCTAAAATTATAAAAATAGATATAATTATTATTTTTAATAAAATATATAAAAATTGGTTGACATACTCAAAATCAATAAATTTTTAAAATTTTGTGTTTATTTATAAATAAATGAGTACTGAAGTGTAATATAATAAAGTAGAGAAAAATTTATGAATTGATGAGAAATAATTACAAATTTAAAAAAATCTATGAATTTTTAAGTTGTAGTTGCATCGCATGCGGGATGCACCGTGCATAATTCACTTGCCAATGCTCGCGTTGGCCGTTACTTTTTTTTTCATTTTAAGTAATTGCACTCATTTTTTCATCCATTTTCAACAGTTTTTTTTTCTCATTTTCAACACAATTTACTCATATTTTATACATTTACCTCACAATTTAACATTTTTATATATTAATCACAAAAATAATCATATTCATGTATTAAACTAATTTTGAGAGTGTTTTTGCAAGGATTCGACTAATTTTATTTATTGAGAGGGAAAATATTAAATAGGAGTAAAATTATCCAATTCTAAATTCTTTAGCTATAAAAGATTAGACTATTAATTTGTAGTTAAAACAGTTAATTATTTAAAAATACGGGTCATTATAAAAAATTTCCTTTTTCTATTTATTTTATAATTATAGAATATTTATATATATACTACTATATTTATGTATTTTTCTGAGACTTAGCTATATTTAAATATCATAGATATCACTGTTATTATAACTAATAAAATATTTTTAATATGCACTTGTAATTGTGGTTTAATAATTCAATTTCTGAATTAAAAAAAAAGTTATTTTTTCTTTTTTATGTACTTCTATTATTAAAAAAATGAATGACCAAAAAAAAACCTTTGATTAAATGTGAATTATGTTCATTCATCGTTTTATGTCGATTTATTTATTTTTTATATAATTTTAATTGATGCTTCATGAAATTTTTATTTTCTCTATCTTTGTTTAAATTGTCTTTTACTTTTTGGGTTCTTTGATATTTCTATATTTTATTCATGATTATGCATTTATATGTAAAACTAGTTTTCCAAAATAATGTTACATGTACAACTACAAGTTGTGCTATAAATAATTCTTCTTTCTTAATAATGAACTGGTAATTGTACATACCATGTGAAAAACAAAATGGAATTTTGTTGGAAAGTTATATACATTTTATAAAAATTTAGTAAGGATCAGTTCAGAGAGTAAAACTAATTTTAAAAAATTAAAAATTAATTTAAATATTTAATAAAATATTTTTAAAATTATCTTTTGCAGAATCAATCTTTCTTACAACAGATTTTAAAAAATAAGAGAAGAGTTGCTTTTCAAAAATTGATTTTAAGATTCAATTTTATCTTTAAATATAATTTTAATTTTATCCTTGCATAAATAAAAACAATTCAAAATTGTTACATTAGAAATTATTTAATTTTAATTCTACTTAAAAATAAAATTATTAAATTTAAATTTAAATTAAACTTTGTTTTACATCTTATCTCATTTCTTCTATAATAATAATAATAATAATAATTATTATTATTATTATTATTATTACTCCTCCTCTTATAATAATCATATATATATATTCAAGAGATAAAGTTATTTTTGTCTTAAAAGTACGGACTAATATAATACATACATTATGTCACATTATCCTTACAAAATATCCATTAAAACTTTCTACTATATTTAAATTTACAATTATTTATTAAATTGGTGGTCGCGATAAATAAAATAAATATATGACATGGTGTAATTAGAGATTTGCGTTACAATGATTGTACATTAAATCTTTACTCAAATGAATGAGGTGGATACGACTTGCCATTGGAGTAAGCATTCAAGTGCAGTTGAATATAAACTTTTATGAAGATGAATTTGTTGATCTTACGAGGGCCAACAACTACCATCAGGACTACTGAAGAAAGAAGTTAAATGGTTTAATACCTATTTTATGATCATCAGTTGGTTATTTAAGAAAAAGGGACAATTATTACTTCAAAATTTTGTAGTTAAGCATATTATTAAAGACGTAGTACAACTATACATGAGTTTAATAGTCAGGTATCTTCTCTGAGCTCTCGGTGGAGGAGGCTTTGGGGGCTAAACATTCCCTCAAAGGTGAAGTTTCTTTTTATGGCGTATGGTTCTGAATGTGCTCTCCACAAATGTTAATCTTTTTTTTGGCATCGCGTTGATATTAATGAGCTTTTGTAGTAGGTGCATGATATTAACATTATAACATTAAATTTAAAATAAAATTTAAATATTTACGAGTCTAATTTTTAAAATTTTTAAGTTAGATAAAGTATTTTAAAATTAATAATTAAAAGATAAGTATTATAAATTTATGTGATTAAAAGTTTTTATAATATTTTATTTGTGTGATTTTAATTTATTGAAATTAAATATAAATACCCCCTCCCTTGTTTGGTTTTACAAATAAGAAAGTTAACAATAAATAGTTTATTAAGTATTTGATTAATTATTGAGAGTTAAGAGTGTTAGAGAGTTGAGCAAATAATAAGCTCAACAAAGAGTGTGTGAGAGTTTAGTTGTGAGTATTGTGTTGTAAGTGAGAAAAAAAATGAGAGTTTTTAAATTTTGTATTGTAAATTTTGAGTTTGTTATATTAATAAAAGTATTCCATTTGTGCTCCATTATGCTTAACAATTGGTATTAGAGTTAAGTTGTTCAGGGCGTAAAACAATAGTTGAAATACTGTTCATACAGTTATTGTTCAAATATACGGTACCAATATCAGAGCCTGATGTAGTTGTATGAATGGTGCATGTTTAGAAAAATTCTATCAAAAGGACTAATATTGTCTAAGGAGTCTGAATTTTAAGTGGGACAATTGTGACCCCTCCGGTATTTCCTAAGAACTTTTCTGGTATACAATTCATATAAACAAGTGGGACGGTCAAAGATTCACCTTAGTGGAGTTTTATTTGAGTTGTAAAGAGTTTGAAACTCTACAAGCTCGCAATTTGAAATCAAGTTTGTCTAGTATTATTGAAGTCTTGCAGGAATAATGGGAGACCTTCAAGCAGTTGAAGGAATTAAGAAGCTCAACAACCAAAATTACAATACATGGGTGACGTTGATGGAGTCTTACCTTCAAGGCCAAGATCTGTAGGAAGTCGTTGGCAGAAATGAAGTGAAGCAGCCAACAAACGAAGCCATTCTAAAGAAGTGGAAGGTAAAAACTGGTAAGCCTATGTTCGCCATTAAAACTACTGTTGAAGAAGAAAAGTTAGAGCACATAAAGAAGTTCAAGACGCCAAATGAAACATGTGATACTTTTGCATCACTTTTCTCAAAGAAAAACAACATACGATTATAGCTTCTAGAGAATGAACTATTATTGATTGCACAACGTAATATGACGATCAACCAATACTTCACGAAGGTAAAGTCCTTGTGCCTCGAAATATCTGAGTCAGATCATGTCGCTGCTATTACTGAAACTAGGATAAAAAGAATTGTCATCCATAGTTTGAGACCTGAGTATAGAAGTTTTGTTACTGTTGTACAAAGCTGGCCAACCCAATCATCTCTCATTGAATTTGAAAATTTGCTTGCTGATCAAGAAGTGATTACCAAGTAAATGAGTGGGGTTTCATTAAAAGGTGATGAAGAAGTACTCTACATCGACAAAAGAAAATGTTGATTTAAACAACGCGCTAGTGAAAGATTTAAAGAAGATGATGACAAGATAAAGAGTCATCACTAAGAAGGTAGCTCACAGACAGAGGGAGCATAGAGGACTCGCGGCAAAGGTAGTCAGTCTAAACAAAAGAATATTTTGAAGGAAAATGCTATAGTTGTGGAAAAATAGGACACATGACAAAAGATTATTGATCTAAGAAAAGGTTTGTTGAGTGTAATACTACCACATTAAACTCAAAAAGAAAAAGTGAAGATGAGTGGGATGCTGAAGCATCTATCGCTATAGAGAAAGAAGACCTATCACTCTCAGTGATAATGCCTAAATGGATTGACTATGAAAATAATTGGATTGTCGACTTAGGATGTTCAAATCATATGACTGGTGATGAAGAAAAGCTACAAGATATGACTAAGTATAAAGGAAATCGCATAATGGTGATAGCTAACAACTTAAGATTGCCTATAGCTCACATCGATAACACAGTCCTTGCACCTCTTTACAGTTCTAACAAGATAACACTTCAAGATGTCTATTATGTCTCTGGCATAAAAAAGAATCTATTGTCAGTATCACAGTTAACATCTTCTGAACACTATGTCATGTTCGGTTCACAAGATGTTAAGGTATACTAAGATTTAAAAATGATGGGAACACCAATAATGGAAGGATGACGACTAAAGTTAGTCTATGTACTATCAATAGAGTCAGCTTATGTAGACAAGACTCATATGAATGAGACAGTAAATTTGTGGCATGCACAATTAGGACATGTAAGTTATTATAAGCTAAAAGTGATGATGAACAAGGTAATGCTTAAGGGTCTACCTCAACTTAATGTGAGAGTGGATACAATATGTGTGGGATATCAGTACGGTAAAACACATCAACTATCATATGAGGAGTAAAAGTTTAGAGCTAAGGATCCATTGGAGTTGGTTCACTCTAATGTATTTGGACCTGTTAAGCAACCATCAATTAGTGGCATATGGTATATGGTGACATTTATCGATGACTTCTCGAGGTATGTAAGGGTTTTTTTATGAAGGAAAAATCAAATATTTTTTTGAAGTTCAAGGAATTTAGAGAAACAACTGAAGGAGAAGTTGAAAGGAAGATTCATTATCTCCACATAGATAATGGAGAAGAATATACCTCTGATGAATTCTCACAATATCTTTTTAAAAATAAGATACGACATCAGTTTAATGTGCCAACACACCACAACAAAATGGTGTTGCAAAAAGAAAGAATCGATATCTTGCAGAGACTTGTAGAAGTATGTTACACGCAAAAAATATACCAGGAAGATTTTAGGCCGAAGGAATAAAGACTGTAGCCCATGTGATTAATAGGCTTCCTCAGCCAAGGTTAGGATTCATATCACCCTTTGAGAAGTTGTGGGATATGAAACCTATAGTGAGTTATTTTTTAGTATTTTATTATATATGCTATGTGTTTGTGCCAAGTCACCTGAGAAATAAATTCGACAAAAAGGCAATCAAGTGTATCTTTGTTGGATATGATAACTAACGCAAAAGATGAAAATATTGTGGCCCTACTAGTGGACGGTGCTACACATCAAGAAATGTGGTATTTGATAAAGTATCTTCATGATGGTCGCCATAAAAATAGGATCTTCTAGATTCAAAAGAAATAGAACAACGACTACATCAAAAGATAGATGAGCAAATTGCTGAAATCCGACTGAGTTAAAAAGAACTTGATCATGGAACTAGTGATGACAACACTGAGTAAGAGACAACTTAAAGTCCTTGACAAACTGGCATTTATTAACAACCAACAACGAAGCCTAAATATGAAGGAGTAGAACCTGCAACCCTTCAATCTCATCCTCAAAGGTCAATAACAATACGAAAGCCTAATCCCAAAGATGCTAGTGCAGCTGTGGCAAAAGAGGAAAATGTTAAAGAGCCTGAGACTTTTGAAGAAGCATCACAGAGCACTAAATGGATTAAAACTATGAAAGAAAAAATCATAGTGTTGGAGTAAAATCAAACTTGAGATTTAGTGCCAAAGCCAAAGGATGTGAAACCTATTGTTGGGATTTGTGCTCACGTGCCATTTCATTGTTGTATGAATATTTTATTTTATAATATTTATCTAGTTCATTATTTGTTAAATTGCTAATTAATATTATTAAATGGTTTAATGCTTGTGACGCTATAGACATTATATAATTTGAAGGAGTTCAAATTTGGTCTAAATAAGTTTAGATCAATGTCAAGAGTTAGCATCACTGAAAACTATAAATGCTAAAGAGTTAGCATATTATATTGATCAGTGAAGTCTAAGAGATAGAATCTTGTTTGTCAACTCACATGGATGAGTTATATATTCGGATGCTCAGAGACTATATCTTAGAAAGTCTTATGACCATAAGCAACGAACCTAGGAAAAGAGCTTCCTATAGGGTTAAATAATATTGTAAAAGTGTTTGCATATATTGTTTATTAAGATACGTGTTTGGAGATAAGTTCATGGATGTGCGAATAGAGATTTAACGGTAGTGATCTATATCTCTGCTCTTTTAGGATATGATTGGCAAAAGGATTATACGTATGCGCTATAACATCAACTTGTATGGTCTACTGCACTGATTTGTAATATCTATGACATGTGCGTGGGGCATCGATCTCGGACTCACAGAATATTTCTGTTTGATAAATCGAGAGTGAACCTAGAGAGTCCCGTAATATAAAGTGTACTCGTTATGCACTAGGGTAGTGTACTGGATTGAATAGTTCAATCCAAAAAAATTTAGCAGACCAGACATTTACTTCAATTTCCCTCCGATCGTGCACGTGTCAAGACTTAAGAGTTAAGTACATCAATTAGTTAATAATTAGTTGTTGACCAATGAAATTTTGACACATGACATATGTGGGCTAATTATTGTTTGATTTAGATATTATCAAAATGACCTTATTTGTTGGATAAATAATATCATTATTTTATTCATTAAAATATTTATTGAATAAAATAATAATAATATATGATATTATTATTTAAATTAAAATCAAACAATTAATTTCTTATAATGGCATGTGTTTCTACCATAATTTAATATAATTAAATCATTTGTTTTATATTTATTAAATAAAATGATAAGTATAAATAGGTGGTATTTGTTAATGGTAGGTCTTAAGATATTTCTTAATAATAAAAAAGTGTTTTCTCATTTGGCCTAGATTAAAGCCAAGTTCATTTAAATATTTTTCTATTTTATTTTGTTTTCATTTGGTTCATTGTAAATAATAACAAACAAAAACTAATGGCAAACATAATGGATATCATTAGGTGAGAAAATGAAAGATAATAATAAACAAAACACTAATGACAACATAATGAATGCCATTAGGTGAGAAAAAATAAATAAATAAAAGAGCAATTAATTGCTCAATTAATCATCAAAAGTTTGTGCAAGGGGTTAAGAAAGTGAGAGAAGTGAATTTTGCTAAGTGTTAAAAAATTCTCTTAAGCGTTGAGAGCATAAAAATATAACTCTTCCATTTTTTCTCTTTTATTTTTTTGGTCACCCATACTACAAGGTAGAAATAAGGACTTAAGAGTTAAATCCTTTACTTGAAAAGCTGTTATTCTAGCTTCCTAAAGCCCACCGTGTTGAAGAACTAGAATTATGAACGGGTTACTTTAAGGCGGGTACTCTGGTTCGACAATATACCATAAGCTTGACAAGGTACTATTTCTCGATCTTTAAGTATTTTATATTCATGAAATAATATGTAAAGTTTATTTGTGTTTATCATTATCAAATTTGTATTCTGCTCATCCGCTGCACATGTATGTATATGATACGTATGCTATATTTGAATGATAGACACAAATCCACATCTATACATGCTATATTTGAATGATAGACTCTATGTTTAAAATTACTCACAAAATGGTATCAAAGTAATTTTGAGTTGATATTGGGTATTTTGAGTGTAAAAATATTATTGGTGATGTGTTTGGTGCTCAAAATGTGAATTTCAAATTGTTAAAATGAGTATACCAAATATAGGAGCACCAAAGCGTTGTGGCCATGAGTGCTCAGCGTCGAGGCGCTGGAAAATTTATTCCAGCGCCCCAGCATTTGGTAGCTGGTGCCGCAGCGCTAGGTGTTGGGCGCCCCAACGCTAAGAAAATCGGCGCCTAAGAACCAATTCTGGAATTCGCACTGCAGTGCTGGCTGTTGAGTGCCGCAGTGCCAGAAGCTGGGCTCCGAGAGCTATGCCCTCCCAGTGCTGCCATACGGTGAGCCCAGCACCGCGGCGCCGATGACACTCACTCTAATTATGTTTTAAATTATTTAAAGTATTATTTTAATCATGTGGGGATTTATGAGATACAATGATAAGAGTTATTTGGTTGTATTATAAATTGGGATCATTTTTTCTGTGATGGTAAATACAATGGGAGTCCTACTGGTGGGGGTTAGTTGTGGTTACACAGAATTAACGTATGATTGAGAATTACCTCCTCATAAGATGGGGATTAAATCTTTGTGATACTAAAAAACAAGTAAAAAAAAAATCTTTCTCAATCAGATTGAACAATAATACATTATGAGATAGTGTTTTATCATTGATCCATCTTATCAATACGGTGTTAGCTGTATTATATCGGTCTTTCTCAAGATCACTACAGTGTAAGGGATTTGGTCAGGATAATAAACTATACCGGTTAAACATGTGATGAGGCAAATATATGCGAAAGTATTGCCTTAGATCGCTACAGTGTGCGAGCAGTACCAGCAACATATATTTGATAATTGACAAGTTAATCTGGAATATACTTACCCTAGATCGCTACAGTATGCGGATAAGGTACATTTAGGATCAAGAGTAGAAGTTGCATGAGAGGCAATTGATAAGAGTTGTCTACCTGTTGGGTTTACAAATGCCTAGATCGCTACAGTGTGCGACTCGAGTAAGATGCCAATGGAGTCCACTTCCCACTGTATATTTTAAAATAGTTTAAACTGTTGTTATCCTGTTTTGAGAGATTATAGGGATTATGTAAAATAGTGGAAGGGCATTTTAAATTAAAAAATGTATAAAAAGTTATACCCATTATTTAAAATGTATTATTAGCGATTTAATAATAATTTTCGCTAACATCCCCTAATATTATTTTATTTGACTTGTGTAAGCTAGGATGACATCTTAAAATTCATTGGTGCGCATATTGGATGCACACCAACTTAAAGGTGCCGAGAATTTCTCTGACTAGTACATGAATCTCAGAATTGTTCTAGATTCAGAAAGACTAGGATATGTTATTGACCAAAAGATGCCCAGAGGTGTTTCTGAGAATGCCACCGAGAAAGAAAAGGTGACATATCAAAAATAGTTGGATGACGAATTAAAAGTTAAATCGTACATTCTCGCCTCAATGTCCACTGAGCTACAGAGGGAATATGTCTGCATGGACAATGCCAGCAGCATTATGCTCCATCTAAGGGAGCTCTTTGGTGACCGACCTCAAGTTGAGAACTATAAGGTTGCCAAAGCGCTGTTTCAGGCAAAGCTCCTTGAGGACAGTTCAGTGAGTCCACATATTCTCAAGATGATAGGATTAATCGAGAGGCTTGAGTCCATGGACATCTCTTTGAGCAATAACCTGGGGAACAGTTTGATTCTCCAATCGTTGCCTGGGTCATTTGCACAGTTCATCATAAACTTCAATATGCAAGAAATGACCCCTACTTATGCTGATCTTCACAATATACTGAAGATAGCAGATGAGGATATGCATAAAGGAGGCTCGACCCTCCTTATTCATGGTGCTTCATCTTCAACCCCGAGGGCTTTTGGAAAGTCCAAAGGGAAGAAGAAAAAAAATGTGAGGCACATACCCAAGATGGGTCCTCTGCAATGATAGATATCCAAACCACTAGATAAACCAAAAGTGAAAAGACAAATGCTTTCATTGAGGTGATATTGGGCACCGGAAACACAACTGCCCCAAATACCTTGCCATTGTGAATAAGACTCCCTCATGTATTATCTTTCTCATTATTGACATTTCTTTAGCATTTGACGCTAGTATTGGTTGGGTATTAGATACCGCAAGTCCTTCTCACATCTGTAATATGTTGTAGGGTCTAAATAAAGTTAGATTGCTATAGTCGGGAGAGGTACAGCTTTGAGTAGGAAATGGTGATCTCTTACGGGTCGAGGCTGTACGACATTATGATTTGATTCTCCTTTGTAATAAAACTGTTGTACTTTATAACTGTTATTTTGTGCCTACTATAATCAGACGGATTATCTCTCTTCCTGTACTTGACAGTGAAGGGTATTATATGTACAATAAGAACCATTCTTTATATTTATGTGATATGTTTGATGTTTTATTAGCTGAGTGTCAGTTAATTAATAGGCATTATTTTTTGATATAATGAGAAATGTCATGAATGTATATAGTAGCACTAATAATAGTGCACAAGCTTTAAATGATACTGAATTGTAGCATATGAGATTGGGTCATATAAGTGTGAGACGCTTAATCCATCTGGTTAAGGATGGTCGAATATCTGATCTGACCATAGAATCTTACCCAGTTTGTGAATCTTATATTCAAGAAAAATTGACTAAATCTCCATTCACTAGTGTTGGACATCGTGCCACTGATTTATTGGAACTAATACATAGTGATGTATGTGGTCCAATGAATCACGCTGCAATGGGTTGATTTTGATACTTTGTTACCTTAATCAATGATTTGTCATGATACGAGTATGTGTTTCTTATGAAAAATAAGTCAAACCTTTAAAAAGTTAAAAGAGTTCAAACTTGAGGTAGAGAAACAAACCGAGATGTATGTCAAATGCTTTCAATCAGATCAAGGCGATGAGTACATGAGCAGTGAATTCTCTAATTATTTAAAGGAAATCATATTTTAGCTCAATATAGTCCTCTAGGTACTCCACAATAGTGTGTAGGAGAGGAGGAATCAGACTTTATTGGATATGGTCCGATCGATGATGAGCTTTACCGATTTACCTGAATATCTTTGAGATTATGCTCTTGAAATTGTTGCTCGTATATTGAACAAAGTTCCATCTAAAGCTATTCTAACCACTCCACATGAGATGTTGAATGGAAAGAAATCAATTCTTAAATATTTTAAAATTTAAGGCTGTCCTGCTTACATAAAAATTACGCAACAGGATAAACTTGTACCCAAGGGGTACAAGTATCGATTCGTTGAGTATCCCAAGAATTCAATGGGATACCAATTCTATGATCTTGAGGAGCGAAATGTGTTTGTTTCTCGATATACCACTTTTCTTAAGAAAGAATTTCTCATGGATCGTGGAGGTTGTAGAAAGATTGTACTTGATGAAGCTAATCATAATGAATATGAAACCGAGATGGAACCTCAAAACCAATCGAGGGGTATACCTTCAACACACCCTCCATGTAGTTCTGAAAGGATGTCCAGGCCACTTACTAGGTATGGTCAGATGCTTGAAGGTGCACTGGAATTTTTCTTAGTAAAAGAAAATAATCCTTTAACCTATAAGGATGCGATGTTAGACATTGACTCGGGAAAGTGGCAAGAAGCAATAAAATTCAAAATTGACTCAATTCATCACAATTAAGTTTGGGACTTAGTTAAGCTTCCTAAAAGAATAGTTTCTATCGGTTGTAAATGGATTTATAAGCGGAAGTATGAGCCCGGTAGGAAGGTAGAAACCTTCAAAGCCTGACTGGTTACAAAAGGTTATTCTCAATGATCTGGGATCAATTATGAGGAAACCTTTATACTAGTAGGGATGTTGAAGTCAATAAGAATTTTATTGGATATTGTTGCTTATTATGACTATGAGATTTGGCAGATAGATGTAAAGGCGGCATTCTTAAATGGACATCTCGAGGAAGAGATATATATGGAACAGCCTGAAGGTTTTGCATTCAGCCAATCCACAGGTCTAGTGTGTAAACTGAAGAAGTCCATTTATGGGCTTAAGCAAGCTTTCCAAAGTTGGAACCTTCATTTTAATGAGGTAATCAAAGGATCTAGTTTCATAAATAATGATGAAGAACTATGTGTGTATAAAAAGGTCAATGGGAGCTTGGTTGTCTTCTTAATTCTCTACGTGGATGATATACTGATCATTGGGAATGATATCGGTATGTTACAATCAGTCAAGAGTTATCTAAACAAAAACTTCTCCATAAAGGACTTGGGATAGGCTTCTTATATACTGGGTATAAAGCTTTATAGAGATAGGGCTAGGAAGCTGATAAGACTCTCCTAATCATCATACATCGATAGTGTCCTTGAAAGGTACAATTTTACTAACTGTAAGACAGCTAATGTACCTTTCAGATATAGCATTCATCTTTCGAGGAGAATGTCTCCTCAGACTGAAGATAAAAGAGTTAGAATATCTAAGATGCCATATGCATCAGCTGTAGGCAGCCTAATAAATGTTATGATGTGCATGAGACCTGACATCAGCATGGCTGTAAGTGTTACTAGCCAATATCAATCTGATCCAGGTGACAGCCATTGGATGACAGTCAAATATGTCCTTAAATATCTTAAGGGTACAAAGGACAAGTTTCTCATTTATGGAGAAATTGATTTGCAGGTTAGGGGATACACAGATTCAAACATTCAGTCTGATCCAGATGATAGAAAGTCTACATCTGGATATGTATTTATCCTTAACGGTGCTGCAGTGAGTTGGAAGAGCACCAAACAAAGATCTACAACTGATTCAATAATTGAAGTGGAATACATTGCAGCCTCTGAGGCAACAAAGAAAGTAGTATGGATACGCACGTTTGTCGTCGAGCTCGAAATTATCTCAAGCTCAATGGATCCTATCCCTTAATTCTATGACAATAGCGGAGCTATTGCACAAGCAAAAGAACTAAGAACGCACTAGAGATCTAAACAAGTGGATAGAAAATATCACATAATTAGAGAAATCTTGGCTATGAAACATGTAATAATTTGTAGAGTTGACTCTGTAAATAATGTAGCGGACCTACTAACTAAGGCTTTAACTCCAAAGGTGTTTGAGAAACACGTAGAGTGTATGGGTATAAGATACCACTATGAATGACACTAGAGTAAGTGTGAGTTTGTTGGAATTTGTGTTCACGTGCCATCCCATTGTTGTATGAATATTTTATTTTATAATATTTATCCAGTTCATTATTTATTAAATTACTAATTACTATTATTAAATTGTTCAATGCTTGTGATGCTATAGACATTATATGATCTGAAAGATTTCAGATTTGGTCTAAAGAAGTTTAGATCAATGCCATGAGTTAGCATCACTGAAAACTATAATGTTAAAGAGTTAACATGTTATATTGATCAGTGAAGTCTAAGAGATAGAATCTCGTCTGTGATGGTACAAAGACCTGAGAATACATTAGTGATAATATAGTTGCAAGAGTTGTAATAAGTGCTAAGAAATGTTATTATGTAAGTCTATTCTCAAATTATATGTTCCTAGTCTTAATTCACCGATGCAGGTCTGACGGTGGAATCATTTTACATAGACTAGTGTATACTATACCTAGATGATCTAGATGGTTGTTCTTAGCTAACCATAGGCTTACTAGAAGTTCGTATAGCATACAGGTGTTTAGTAAGGACTGAATACTGAAAAGACTCAACGAGAACCCCAATAGACATCCCATGAAGCCGTCAATGGATGGTCCTCTCGAGTTGAGTAATATACGTAGTCCTTTGACCTGAGTTGGACTTGTAAGTGATCCATCATACTTTCGTTCTGTATATGTCACAGATCTTTCATGGTGTGACCACTGGGTATGGTTTGATGCTTATGGAGTTCGGTGTGTACAAATATCGAATCTGTCAGCTCACACGAATGAGTTATATATTCGGATGCTCAGAGACTGTATCTTATCTTAGAAAGTCTTATGGCCATAAGCAACGAACCCAGGAAAAGAGTTTCCTACAAAGTTAAATAATATTATAAAAGTGTTTGCATATATTGTTTATTAAGATATGTGTTTGGAGATAAGTTTACGGATGAGCATATAGAGATTTGACGGTAGTGATCTATATACCTGCTCTTCCAGGATATGATTGGCTAAAAGATTATACGTATGCGCTATGGCCTCAACTTGTATAGTCTACTGCATTGATTTGTAATATTCGTGACGTGTGCGTAAGGCATCGATCTTAGACTCACAGAATAGTTCTATTTGACAAATCGATAATGGACCTAGAGAGTCCCGCAATATGAAGTGTACTTGTTATGCACTTGGGCAGCGTACCGGATTGAATAGTTCGATCCAAAAAATTTTAGAAAACCGGACACTTCAGTTTTCCTCCGGTCGTGCACATGTCAAGAATTAAGAATTAAGTACATCAATTAGTTAACAATTAGTTATTGACCAATGGAATTTTGATACATGGCACATATGAGCCAATTATTGTTTGATTTAGATATTACCAAAATGACCTTATTTGTTAGACAAATAATACATTATTTTATTCATTAAAATATTTATTAAATAAAATAATAATAATAATAATATATGATATTATTATTTAAATTGAAATCAAACAATTAATTTCTTATAATGGCATGTGTTTCTACCATAATTTAATATAGTTAAATTATTTGTTTAATATTTATTAAATAAAATGATAAGTATAAATAGGTGGTATTTGTTAATGGTAGGTCTTAAGATGTTTCTTAATAATGAGAAAGTATTTTCTCATTTGGCCTAGATTAAGGCCAAGTTCATTTAAATAAGTTTTTATTTTATTTTATTTTCATTTGATTTATTGTAAATAATAACAAACAAAAACTAATGACAAATATAATGGATGTCATTAGGTGAGAAAATGAAAGATAATAATAAATAAAACACTAATGGCAAACATAATGGATGCTATTAGGTGAGAAAATTAAAAAAAAAAATAAAAGAGCAATTAATTACTCAATTAATCATCAAAATTTTGTGCAAGGGGTTAAGAAAGTGAGAGAAGTGAATTTTGCTAAGTGTTAAAAAATTCTCTTAAGCGTTGAGAGCAGAAAACCATAACTCTTTCATTTTTCCTCTTTAAATTTTTTGGTCACCCATACTACAAGGTAGAAACAATAATTTAAAAGTTGAATCCTGATGCGATATTTCTATATCATAAATTAAGTGCAAGTATACACTATCGTATGCAAGTAATAAAGAGACTAAATAAGTCGGATATCGAACCCACAGGGATAATTGTTTTTTTTAACCAATTATTAAAATTATATCTTCCTAATAATTATTCAGATAAATAAAAACCTAAGAATGAATGTAGAAAATATAAAAGTAAAAACACAATGCAAAGAGAATAAGAAGATAACAATGTAGAGAAAATCTAAGATTAATACTATCCCTCAATATTCTTTCTAATGATTAACTTTATAATATTTAACTCCCTTAGTCTTTATTATTGATCAAGACACTAATGTATTCACAAGCCTCTTCCAAGGTCATGCAAGTATACCTTAATTTACCAAATACCTATATTCTTATGGTACTTGTAATAAATTAAGATTCATTAAGATTAGGTCTTATTGATCATACATGCCAATTAGGTATATTCCTATCCTACATTGAAACTTGCATATGCAACATTGAATGTTACTCTACAATCATGCATCAAATTACCTAGGTCTAAATATTATGATTCCTCTTCCGAGTTTATCAATAATATTACCAACTCATTCACCATATATTGGCCAGATATATTGAAGCATTAAACACAAGTAATTTAAATAATAAATGACTAAGTTTATTAAATATTAAAAAGATATGGCAATTTAAGCGCACATATTGAGTTCAAATATTAACCCCAGAAAACAAGTTTAGCTCATGGCTACAAGAGAACAGCAGTAAAAATAATTATAAATCATGATACAATTATTAGCAAACCGATATAGACGTCGAATTGCTCTTAATTGCGCTGCCTGAGAACTCTTGATGCCGAAGAACGTCTTGTACTTCTCTTTAAAGTTGCTTCAATTAAGCTCATATTGCTCTCCAAGACTTGTGCTCTGTATTCTTGGTGCTCTTGGGTCGTCTTGGATTCCTTCCTGAAGGCTGGGAACGAGTGGCTTTTTATAGGGATTGATTTGAGCTTGAAAATCTTAATTCTCGTCGGATTAGGACTCGTGCTACCGCTGGGGCGATATGAATCTATCGCTGGGGCGCTGCGTGAAAAAGCCTTCACCGCTGGAGCGGTATGAGGATAGCGCTGGGGCGCTGGAGTGTCGCTTGCGTGGTGACTTAATGGCGCTGGGGTGCCAGATGCGACTTCAACAGGTCGTATTTCTTATTTCGATTACTATTACAGCGTTGGGGCTAAAATAGTTGTGGCGTGGGGGCGCTAGACTCATATTTTGAGAAGTTTGCATTTTAGTCCCTATTTTCGCTCCTTTTGCATTCTTTCTTTAAATTTCGTTCAAGTCCCTATAATTAACAATAAAGTACAGAAATAGCCATCTATTCTCATAAAATCATAAAATATCAATAATAAAAATATGAGAAAATATATGACAAATTTGCCCTTATCAAATCCTTTGGTAGAAAAGTTGATATTCTAACTTCGTCAAGCTCACTGTGTTGAGGAACTATAATTATGAACGAATTGCTTCAAGGCGGGTACTCCGGTTTGACAATATACTAAAGGCTTGACAAGATACTATTTCTCAATCTTGAAGTATTTTATATTTATGAGATAACATGTAAAGGTTTTTTGTGTTTATCATTAAAAAATTTGCATTCCGTTCATTTGCTGCGCATGTACATATATGATACGTATACTATATTTGAATGATAAACACAAACTGATATGTATACACCTTAGGTTTAAAATCACTCAGACCTATATCCTGTAAGTGGGTGTATAAGATCAAAAGACGTCTTGATGGATCGGTAGAGAGGTATAAAGCTCGCTTGGTAGCTCGAGGAATTTCTCAATAGTATAGACTAGACTATGATGAAACATTTAGTCCATTAGCCAAGATCACCACAGTACGAGTTTTACTTACACTGGCAGCTAGCAAATGTTGGATATTGTGGCAAATGAATATAAAGAATGCTTTTCTGCATATAGAGTTGGATCGAGAGATCTACATGATTCAGCCAATGAGATTTGAAAGTAAATTTCATCCTGATTATGTGTGTAAATTGAGAAAGGCATTGTATGGATTAAAGCAAGCTCTAAGGGTGTAGTATGATAAAATTGAAGAATATTTAACACATGGTGGTTACTCTATAGCACCAGTTGATTCTAGCATATTCGTCAAAGCTAATGGAAAGAAACTTGCAATTGTACTGGTATATGTGAATGACTTAATTATCACTGGAGATGATGAAGAAGAGATTCGTCGAACAAGAAAGAATTTGATGGTTCGCTTCTTGATAAAAGAGCTTGGACAACTTAAGCATTTTCTTGGGCTCAAAGTCACTAAAAAAGTAGAAGGAATTTTTCTAGGACAATAAAAATATGCCAAAAAGTTGTTGCAGAAGTTTGGGATGCTAAAATGCAAGTCTATCTCAATACCACTAGAAGCCAATGCCAAGTTATGCCATTATAAAGGAAATGATTTAAAATATAGAACTATGTATCAACAACTGGTAGGAAGTTTTATTTATTTAATATTGACTCGACCAGACATTTCTTATGCAGTTAGAGTAATAAGTCGATACATACAAAATCCTAATAAACCTCACTTAGAAGCAGTTCAGCGGATATTGAGATATGTGAGAGGCTCAATTGACTATGGTCTCTTTTATAAGAAAGACCAAGATTGTAAAATAATTGGCTATTGTGATGCTGACTATGCTGGAAATCATAACACACGGCGTTCAACCACTAGGTATTTTTTCAAGATTGGTTCAAAAACAGTCTCTTGGAGCAATAAAAGGCAACCGACTGTATCATTGTCAACTACTAAAGATGAGTACAGAGCAGCAACAATGGAAGCTCAAGAAAGTACATGGTTGATGAAGGATTTACATTAGCCAAGAGAATATAAAGTGTCAATATATTGTGAGAATCGGTCAGCAATCTGTTTGGTAGAAAATTCAGTTTTTCATGCAAGAACAAAGCATGTAGAGGTGCATTATCACTTTATTCGGGAGAAAGTTCTGCAAGAAAAAATTGAGTTACTGTATATTAAGATCGAAGATCAAGTGACTGATTTGTTCACAAAAAATTGGGTGTTGATAAGTTTGAAAATTTTCGAAGATAACTCAATGTAGTTAGAAGAACGGAAGTTAGTGTTGAGGGGGAATGTTAAATTTACAACATCAAGCCCAAGTTAAGTCCAAATATTTATAAGCCTAATTCTTGAAATTTTTAAGTTAAGTAAGATATTTGGAAGTTAATAATTAAGGAGATAAGTATTATAAACTTATGTGATTAATAAATTTTTATAATATTTTATTTTTATAATTTTAGTTTATTAAAATTAAGTATAAATACCCCCATCCTTTATTTAACTTTACAAGCAAGAAAATTAAAAATAAAGAGTTGATTAAGTATTTAATCAATTGTTAAGAGTTAAGAGTGATAGAAAGTTAAACAAATAATAAGGTCAATAAATAATGTGTGAGAGTTGAGTTGTAAATATTATGTTGTAAATAAAAAAAGAATAAAAATTTTTAAAATTTATATTATAAATTTTAAATTTATTATATTAATAAAAATATTTTATTTGCGTTATATTATGTTTAACATAGAATGATAGGGATACAGAGTTTCGTGCTCTTTTCTGGTGTCCACTTTCAAAGTCAATATAGAGAAGAGCGCCTTGAGGGATATGTTTGTAATCAACCTGAAATCGAGTTCGACATCTTATTTTTTACGTTGCGCGTCAACTAGATGATGACAAATTGAAGGTAGTCTTCATGTTACTTTGGGCATGCTTGAATGCACGGAATAAATCCATTTTTCAGCAAATTACTCTTTGCCCCCTGGACGTGATCAAGTCTACGGATATTATGCTGAATGAATATCATCGGTGTAAGGAAGCTATTGGTGGCGGACGAATCAGAGATGAGCCCGCAAGGTCAAAATTTGGTGCTAATGCAGTTTCGGGTAATGTTGCTGAAGATTGGGCGGTTTATTCTGTTTTGCTCTGCAATTCTGATTTTCAACAGGTTGGATTCCCTCTGGGTTAGGCAAATTGAAGGGGAACTTTGATGCTGCCGTTTGTGCGGAGAAGCAGGTTATTGGTTTGGGTATGGTGATCCGAAATTCTATGGGAGTGCCATGGTTTGCGTTGACCGGTGCCTCTTCGCCATTTGCAGTTGAGTGCTTAGCTTTTTATTTTGGAGTTTCGGTGGTCATTATGAATAGAGTGAAGATAAATATTATTGAGTTTGATTGCATCAATATTATTTCCGCATTTAATAAGCAATTATTTTCAAGAGCTGAAGGTGACACTCTGGCTTCTGCTTTTCATATGCTTCAAGATATAAAGAATGTGTTTAGTAATTTTGAGTGTAGGAGCAGTAATACAATAGCACACTTTCTTGCTAAGTATGCAATCTGTAATTCTGTTGATAAAGCTTGGCTACTTTCCATGTCTATTGATTTTGAGCTATAGTGTACATTCTGATTTTGGTCATTAATAGTACTCATTCTTCTACAAAAAAAAAATAACGTGAATCGAGAATTTACTGGAATTAAAGCATATTTTAGGGCAAAATTGACACTAAGGAAGCCTACCCTTCATCACCAAAAAAAGATAATCCCACTGTAAGCAGCATGCTAGTTATACAATATATGACAGCAATTTATGTCATAGGTTAGATCGATCTTTTGCAGGGCAGAGTGATAATATTTTTTAAAATTTCAAGCACCATCTGATTAAGTTTGTGGCACTTGATTGTTTAACTTTGCCTCTGTAAATTCTTACAAATTGTGGGGCAGCCATTATGGCCTATAAAATATAAAACTATATGGCTAGAATTTATGCATTGACGACAAATATATACATTTGTTTTGAAAACCAAAATTTGAAAGTTCAACTACTTCAATTTCCGATGGTTAAAATAGAAAGTAAAACTTTTCACAATCACATATCAGAGCTTCTAATTGTCTTTGGTCAAAGTAGAAAGTAAACCTTGTGTATCATTTGACTCTATTGAAAATTGATTTATATATAAATTTAATCTAATCTCATATTGATGGGAGATGATATAAAGATAATTTAGTGGAGTTTATATAATATAAGATCCTCTTTATTATTTGTTATACCTCTTAAATAATTTTTTTTTTCCTTTAATTCGTAGGATCTCTTTATGAGAATCTCATATTTCAAAATTTTTCTTTATTATAGCATTGATCTTACTATTTAGGTATTTGTAGTTTAACCCAATAGTTTAAAATTTTGTTTTGTGACCCAAAACTTTGTAACTTCTCTTTGAAAATAGTGGATTTGTTCTAGCGGCGCCCGATGACGTAGTTAACATTACCAAACATAGTTAAATTTAGTGTTCTTTCTATTTTGCATATTGTGTTGGATGATTGGTTAGTTGGTTGCCTCATTGTGGTATTATATTCTATTGCTAGCATTTTTGGTTATCCAAAAATTGTATTTCGCATAACAATTTATAACAGTGTTAATTGTTGTTTGAACGCTTCTAGCGCAACAAGTGATGTCAGAGCTCTAGGTTTAGGACAGCGAATGGCTACTTTTTGTTAAACACTTATTACTATTCTAGGTTGTGAATTTGGATTGCTAGTTATTGAATATAATTATTTAGTGGAGCTTGGTTATTTGTGATATTGTGTATCGAGCTCATTTATGTGAGATAGCTATGGCATCATCATCATCTAAATCAATGAGGACAGTGACAGTGTCTAGTGCAAAAATATATGTGAAAAAATTTGATGGCAGAAATAATTTCACCTTACGATAGAGTGAGGTGTTAGACGGATTGTGTCAGTAAGATTGGATATGGTTATAGAAGAAATAAAACCAAAAGATATCAAGGAGACAGACTAGAACAGGCTTAATATAAAAGTTTGTGGGTTGATTCATTCTTATCTATGTAGAGAGCAGAAGTATCCATTCATCAGAGAAGAATCTGCCAATGCATCGTGAAAGGCCCTAGAGAACAAATATATGAAAAAAAGAAATAAGAATTGGTTGTATCTATTGAAGAGATTTTTTTGTCTTCAATTGAAACCAGGTACAAGTATTAGTTCTTATATTGATGAGTTTAATAAATTAATTGCTGATTTGTTAAATTTAGAGGAAACCTTCAAAGATGAAATAAAGGCTAGGTTGTTGATTGGTTCTCTTCTGGATGAATTAGATCATTTATGTATTACTCTTATCCATGGGAAGGATAAACTTTCATTTGAAAAAGTTTATTCTTTTTTTATAAACTATAAAATCCGTAGAAAAGATCAGAGAGAACATAAAAATGAGTCAATAGAAGCAATAACAGTGATAAGGCATAGTTAGAGTAGGAAACTAGGAAAAATGGCAAAATCTAAGTCGATGAGTAGAGTAGAAAAAGATGAGTGTGCCTTTTGTTAGGAGAAAAGACATTGGAAGAAAGATTGTCCAAGGTTAAAAAAGAAAGAAAAAGATATGTATGTTTCTAATGCATGTGTTATTGAGAGCGTAAGTAATGATAATGTGTCATATTTTTATCTAAATGGTCATTTATCCACGTTTGGTTCTGATGATTGGATTATAAATTTAGATTGTACTTATCATATGTGGCCACATTGAGAATGGTTATTTAATTTTGAAGAGCTTAATGGTGGAGTTGTGTATATGGTCAATAATAATAGTTGTCATATTACTGGGATAGGTTCAATTCGATTGAGAAATGATGATGGATCAATTATAATTCTGACAGATGTTCGGTAATACCGAAGTTGAAAAAGAATATCATCTCTTTAGGAGCCTTAAAATCTAAAGGTTGTACTGTATCTAAACGAGATGGAATCCTGAAGGTTACTTTAAGCGCTCTTATGACTTTGAAAAACACTAAGAAGAACAATATGTATTACTATTACGGTAGTATAGTGATTGGATCAGTAGCCACAGTTTCTGATAATGATGCAAATTCAAAGATCACTAGATTGTGACATATATAGTTAGGGCATGCAGATGAGAAATCCTTATTCAATTTAGTAAAAGGAGGCTTATTGAAAGGTGCGAATATCTGCAAGCTAGACTTTTATAAGCATTGTATTCTGGAAAATTAGAAGAGAATGAAGTTTGGCATCGCTATTCGTAATACCAAGGGTATTCTTGATTATGTTCACTCAGATGTATGGGGATCTTCTGACAGGACCCGGCTCGAGACCCTCTATAGTAGATCCTAGCAGCCTTGCTAGGCACCCCGACGAAAACTTTTCAAAATATAACTGGGTAAGTTGAGAAATTTCGCGAGCCGAGCCTCTTTTTAGTTCTTAATATTACTAAGAAAATCTTACAATATACACTAAAATCACTTCTTAATTTTTTTTTTAAAAAGGGACAGAGTTTCCCCTATTTTTTTGAAAATTCAATACAAAACCTACAAAAAAACTTTTACTTATATTTTAAACCACTTCTTAATACTACCAAATAGGACCTCCGGTCTTTTCTAAAATCAATCCAACTCAACTTAATAATTTTATTTAAATCACAAAATGAACATACTCATAAAAAGTAAAACGATCATCATAATATCGAAATCTCTTCTTGTTGGTTCAAAATATACATACAAATACATATACCTATAACTACTATGCAAAAAGCAAAAAGGGTGATATTTAGCACATTTACATTTACAAAATGATCTTCAGATTTTGCCTACTAATCAGCAATAGGCGAATTAGCAGTTAGCGTATCGAGACCTGCACCTGGAAATGGGGCTTATAAAATATAAAACACAAAATGAGTGAGCTAAATGAGCTCAGTGAGTGCATTTAAAATTTCAAATAAAATAAAATTCTACATAGATATTAAATTCTAAAAGACATGCATAAATCATGCTTTTAAAACTGGTATAAAGTTGTAAAATAGTTTTTAACATCATATACCGATAAAATCTTGCCGAGCAAGTTTTATTTACATCTTTAGAAAACAATATCCAAAATCATTACAACATAATAACTAACATGTACATATAAACGCATAATATGTAATCGGTAGATTGAAAACTATTAAAGCCATCGCTCGGCCATTTTCTTTTTAAACTGTACCAATGGTAACCCTAAAGCTCTATACTCACGTAGTGACTCAACTAGCACCGCACACTGAGTAGGTCATAGGGCGCTTCAACTAGCATCACCCACAGTGACATCTTAAGACATCTCACTAGCTATGCAGCAGAATCTTACATTGCATACATATAGTGAGACAATACCCTATATACATAGAGCAACTCACATGACTCGACTTCCCAACTTCCTGGAGTTATGACACACCCCCAAAACCAGCCCATGTGTACGGGATATACCGGCCGAGTTTAATACAATCACCACCACTATAATCTGAGGGTACTAATGGCCTTTGAAACTGATATAGTAGTTTTAAAACTGTTTCTTAAACCGAACATATAAATACACATTTATAGATATATATCGAAATCATAAATCATGTTTATGAATTAAAAGCTCTTAAAACATACAATTTCATTATGCGAAAATATAATAAATGAAAGATAAACAAAATGACAGGTTTTCACTCACAACCGCTTCGAGCTCAATTTCATTCTGAATTTCTGCTCCCGTTACCGGTCTTGGTTTTCTTCACCTACACGCCATAAATGACATTTAGAACTAAATCAAATGCTAGAATCTCATTTAACTACTAAACACCCTAATCGGCATACAAAGCCTGGATTGATATTACTTTCTGATTTTTATTTACGGAGCCATTCAATTTTATCTAATTCACCATCTGACGCCCTGAAAATTTCTTAATACCCTATAACTTTGGTAGGACATAATTGCCCTTTACCTTACCAAAATAGATAATTATATCCCATTTTCTTTATTTTTGATTTTTCCATCAACCATATACATTCTTTACAAAAGGCACTATTTATACACAATAATTCAACCAAAACATAACTCAATCCCTAACTTTCCTAAAGTGGCAAAATTTGACCCTATGTTCCAACACATTTCTTTTCTCAATTTCTTGTTCTAATTACATCAAAATCAAGCTAATTTCATTCTAATGCCCTAATTATAACCAATTGAAGTCTCTACATCCAAATCATCCAAAACCCTAATTCTTACCTTGTCAATTTCTTCACTTTGATAACTCTTTCAAGCTACACATTAGAATTTAACTCAATCTAAAACAAAAATACACACAAAACATCAATTGAAGCAATCTTTAAAGTTCACATATTAATCTCACAAAATAATATTTTTCTTACCTTTTTTTCTTGGATTTTCGCTAATGGAGTCTTTAATTGACCTTAGGGACTTATACTTGACCTTCTTATAACTTGATTACACATGAAAAATCATGAAAAAAAACTTGAAATGTCACTGTAGCAGAACCACTCTTCTTGCATGAATTTTTCTCTCTTTTGCTCTAAGATATTTGCTTTTACTCTCTTGAAATTTCTACACATTTCTACCATATATATAGTGCTCCCTCAAAAGATCAATTTGCCCCTCAACTAACTCAAAATTTTTAAATTGCCATTAGTCGAAAACTAAGTATATAATTGGTTCCTTTATAACTATCTAGTTAGAATAGTCCAATGAACTAACTAGAATTTCTAACTTGGCAATCCATGAGATTGTTTATAATTGGTCTATTCTCTAATATATGGATTGTGTTTCTTAACAAAGGTTTGTTTGATATATAACCTTTAAATGAAAATTCATGTAGTAAATTAAAAATTTCTTACTATATCTATGAGAGGTATGTGCTACTATGTTATTTTTGTTGATGACTTTTTCAGAAGAACTTGGGTGTGCATTTTGAAATCTAAAGATGACGTACTTAGTAATTTACTTAATTGAAAAAAGATGGTTGAGACATAAACTAGCAAGAAAATCAAGCATGTCAGAATAGATAATGGTGGTGAGTATTGCAGTGATCAGTTCTTGAAATTGTGTCAAGATGAAGGTTTTATACGTTTTTTTATTATAAGAAGTACACTACAGTAGAATCAGGTGGTAGAACGCATGAATCAGATGTTGCTGGAGAAAGTTTAGTGTATGTTGTTTAATGGAGGATTGAGTAAGAAGTTTTGGGCTAAGGCTATGATTTATTTATGTCATCTCATTAATCTTCTACTGTCAGCTGCTATTGGTGATAGAACTCCATTGGAGGTTTGGTCTATAGTACTTGTTTTTTATTATGATTCTTTACATGTATTTGGTTCCATTGCATATTATTATGTGAAAGAATCAAAGCTAGATTCCAGAGCCAAAAAAGTAATTTTCTTGGGATATTCTTCAGTAGTGAAAGGATATCATCTTTGGTGTCTGCATTTGAGAAAGATTGTATCCAGTAGAGATATAACATTTGATGAGTCTTCTATGTTAAAAAAACTAAAAATCAATCAACAGTGAATAGTATTTCGTAATAAGTGGAGCGTACTCAAAAGCAAGTGGAGTTGAAAATAACTACATTGAACCTAGTTGGACCTGTAGAGACAGATAATGGTACTTTTATGATAGATGAAGTTTTGGGTGATGATGAAGAAGGTTCTACTCAAGAACCTTAATAGCAACAAGAATCTATTACAATAAATAGGCCAAGACATGAGATTTGAAGACTTGCTCAATTTGTTGATATGATGGCCTATGCATTTCTAGTTGTAAATGATGATGTTCCTTACACTTATAGAGAGGCAGTCAGATATTTTGAAGTTGATCAGTAGAAGACAGGTATAGAGGAAGAGATGTAGTCTCTTTAGAAGAATAAAACTTGGGTGCTAGCGCAACTATCGAAAGGTAAGAAAGTAATTGGGTACAAATGGATATATACAAAGAAAGATAGATTTCCTAGCAAAAACGATATTCACTACAAGGCAAGGTTAGTGGCTAAAGGCTATGCACTGAGGGAAGGAATTGACTACAATGAGGTATTTTTTCAAGTTGTGAAACATTCTTCTATTAAAACTTTGTTGGCCTTGGTAGATCAGTTAAATATAAAACTAGTTCAACTCGATGTAAAAATTGCATTTTTACAAGGTGACTTGGAAAAGGAAATCTATATGACTTATGCAGAAGGATTCAAAGTTGCTGGTAAGGAAATATTGGTTTATAAACTGAAAAGATCACTTTATGATTTGAAACAATCACCAAGGTAGGGGTATAAGCAGTTTGATCAGTTTATGATGGGGTAGAGGTACACAAGAAGTAAATTTAATCATTGTGTGTATTTTCAGAGGCTACATGATGGTTCTTTCATTTATCTACTCTTGTATGTTTATTACATATTGATAGCTTTAAAAAATGTCAACAAAATTAGAAAATTAAAGACTCAATTGAACTGAGAGTTTGAGATAAAAGATTTAGGTGAAGCTAGAAAGATACTAGGTATAGAAATTAGTAAAGACGAAGAATGAGGTAAAATTTATTTGACTCAAAAGCAATATTTGAAGAAGTTATTACAATGTGAGTTAAAACTTGTAAGTATCCCACTTGCTCCTCATGTGAAGATCAGTGCATTTTTATCTCCTAATTCAGATGAGGAACGAGAGTATATGTCTCGAGTTCCATATGCTAATACAGTTGGTAGCCTAATGTATGCTATGCTGTGTATGAGACCCGACATTTCACATATAGTATTTACTGAAGACAATAGATGTTGGCTTAATTTTTTAGAGAGATGATACATGTGATCAATGTGTTGTTGGTTATGTTGATTCTGATTATGCTTGTGATTTGGATAAAAGCCGATCAACAATCGATTATTTGTTTACTCTTGTGAGAGTACTAGTGAGTTGAAAGTCTACTTTATAGTCTACAGTTACTTTGTCTACTATAGAGGCATAATACATGACAATTACAAAGGTTGTGAAGGAAGCTATTTGGGTATAGGGATTGTTGGATGAGTTAAAAATTGATCAGAAGAAGATTTCTATTTATTCTGACAGTCAAAGTGCTATTCATTTAGCAAAGAATCTAATGTACCATGTTCGAACGTAGTACATTGATGTTCGGTATCATTTTGTGCAGGAGATCATTAGTGAAGGAAAAATCTTACTTCAAAAAATTGAGACTGTCGAGAATCTCGCAGATATATTGACCAAGGAAGTGATAGTGATCAAGTTTAGTCATTGTTTGGAGTTGATAAATATTGTTCAAGTTTGATAGTGTCATTGGGTGTAAATTTGGAGGTTTTGCATTTGGATAGAGAATTTGAGAAAAAGCAAAACTTTGTGAAAGATTGGCATATTCGCCAAAGTGGAGATTTGTTGAAAATTGGCTTATATGTCAATTTGAGCCAATCTCACATTGGTAGGAAATAGCATAAAAGTGGCTTGGTGAGGCTTATATAAGATACAACACTATTTGTTATTTGTTGTACATTTTGGATAATTCTCTTCTCTTTCTCAATTTGTAGAATCTCTTTATGAGAACCTCATCATTCAAGAGTTTTACATTTAAGCCCCTGAAATTAGTAAAAGTTTAATTTTTCCTTTATTTTTGGGCATTTATAGTAATACCCTATTATTTAGATAATTACAATATTAATCTTACTATTTAGGTATTTATGGTTTGACCTAAAGTTTAAAAAATTGTATTGTGACCCTAAAACTTTATAACTTCTCTTTAAAGATAATGGATTTATTCCAGCAGCGTTCGAGAACATAGACAACATTACCGAACCTCGTTAAATTTGGTGTTCTTTCTATTTTGTATATTGTGTTAGATGATTGGTTAGTTGGTTGCCTCGTTGTAATATTATATTCTATTGCTAGTATTATTAATTGTGTTTTGGTTATCTAAAAATTGTATTACGTATAACAATTAATAACAGTGCTAATTATTGTTTGAATACTTCTAGCGCAAGAGACTCAACCTTACTTTCTACTCTGACTAAAGATATGATCACAAGGTTGTGTCAGAATAGAAAGTAAACCTTGCGATCATGTATCACTTGATTCAACCACAACATAACAATCCTCCTCTTCCTCCTCCTCCTTCAGTTTGTTTGCTTCATGTCCATTAGTATCTTCTAAAAAGGAGATAGAAACACCATCCATTAATGGAATAAACCTAATGCATATTATGTATCACTCAGCAGGAACTTTACCCTTCGGTGATTGAATCTGGTGTACAAGTGACTTCCAATGAAACTGCCATGACACTTTACTCAAGTGACCAGTCCAAAGGCACCGACAAGGATGGGCACCATGAGAGCACCTGCCTCCAAGAAATGACCTTTGAGGATGCGCCGAAAGAATGTGGTAATTAACCAGATGCAGAAGCAATCCGTCAACCAGCCCTGTATTGTTGTCCCAGAAATCAGCAGGGGTGACTCCATGGTCAAGGCCAGAATAGTTAGTGTATTGAAGGATGAGCGCCGCCTGCTGGAATACAAAAGCAAAGGTCATTGAAGCGTTATTTTGTAATGTTGGGTAGATGATTTCGTGAAGTAGGCAGCAAATCGCTTTGCAGGGGATCGGACAATGGCTACAAAAATAAGTGAATGAAGACCATATAACTGGAACAACAATGCTGGGAATCCTAAAGCTAGTAGCAGGCATCGTGTTAAGAGCCAGTAGCCAATCTTGTTTTGTGGCAGCGGTGAACTCAAAGATGCAATGCCCTTAGAAAACCATACAAGTGCCAAGCAAAAGTAGGAAGCTTTCCTCAAATTGTCCATTCTCTTGAGTGTTTCTCAAACTATTTGACATTCTCTTGTTCAACATCTTCGTGGCAAGATTCTTCCACTTGTTCACATTATTGAATGTTTCGGAAACATCGGTTATCATATTCTTCAACATCTTGTTGACAGAAAAGAAGAGAATCGGGCAAGAAAATAATTTGAAAAGAATGAAAGAAAATATCGTTTGTGATTATAAAGGTTCTCTTTGCAGTTGTATTAGTGTTTTTTGTAGGAAGCATCTACAATTGTTCAAAATTTCTACATACTTTAATACGTAACTTTTGTTAATCCAATATTAATCAACACAGTCCTAATGTTTTCAACATGTAAAGCAATGTCAAACTGCAAATGTTAAGACTTGTAACAGGAAGCATTGCAAGTTCATGTTACAATATTAAAAGCAGCCATTTACAAGTTTTGAAACCTAGTTATTCTTCGAAACTTAATCTTATATTTACTTTTTCAATCATTCATCTAATATTTCCTGTGACATTTTCTTCTATATGGCTGGTATAAAATCTTTTTGCATTGAGGTACAAAATGAATATATAGAATAAAGGGAATGTAAAAAAGAAAATTAATTACCAGTTGCAAGTACTTAGAGCAATTCTCCCAGTGTTCTGTCAAGACCCATGCAATGACAACAGTAAATGTGAATGATATCACTGGTCTGGCAATAGTGAGCTCAATTTAGAAGCTAATCAAGTGATAAATGGTATAAGCCAGCAATGGTATTCCAAAGATGCATTTCATCAGGTGAATAGATATGGAATAAAAAATTTATATTAGAAAAAATTAAACTTCTTCAATAAATATTTAATCTAAATTTTTACAAATTATATAAGTTATTCCTTGAATATAAATTAAACAAAAATTTAGTTTTGTAAATTTGTGTAAGTTATAGACCTAAAAAATCAAACAACATAAAATCATTAGGTTAATTTTACTATTCTTTTTGTATAATATTTTTTAATAAACAAATTACAACTAACTCAAAAATTACCAACTAACATGAAAAAATACAACATCTAATTACTTAGCTTAGCGGTAAAGTTTGTGCACTCCTTGACTTAAGTCAGGGGTTTGAACCCAAGCAAAGATTAAGATAGTTTTAATTCTTTAATTATTGGGAAGCCAATTTTAGCTTCTTGTATCAAAAAGATAGTATTATAATCATTTTAGATTTAAAATTTGAGATGTAGTACTTGTCTGAGGAATGCTTCCCCCTAGATTTAGGCCTATAAAGCGCAAAGGCTTTGGCTCATAAAGCCCAAAAACTTTAGCCCATGAGGCCAGTGGATCTTAATCCACAAGACCTAAGAACGATATCGGTTTAGATGTCCTTAAATAGTTGAACTATGGCCATCCTCTTTGAGTTGGTCAAAACATTGGTCATAAATTGATTACTCTATTCAGTAAGACTTTAAATGAGAAAACGATATACATTCTCCTCAAGCTGATTAAAACATTGGTCATAACTTGTGACAGAACTCGACCCAGAATCTTATAATGTGGACCTAAATAGGCCTTGCCGGATATTCCAACGGAACGCTCTCCAAAGTTTGCTATCAACTCTGAAAAATTCCATGAAGCGAACCCTAAAATTTCTCTTAATTTCTTTCTAATATATTTTCATAAACACGAAAAAAAAATTATATTTCTAAAAATCCTAGATTAAAACGAACATAATTTTTCTTGTTTTTCTGAAAATCTATATTTCATAAACCTACAAAAAATACACTGCAAATATTTCTCACATCTCTCAGCTACAAAGGGGACCTCCCATCCCTTCCCAAATCAATCAACACATGTATTCTTGTTCATACTCCAAACAGATATCTATAGCAGAAAAACCAACCATTTCAAAAAAGCATAAATATTCATTTTAGTTCCAAAATCTGTTATGCATGCTATACAATGCAAAACTAAATATGATACATGTATATTTAGTAAATGTATACATATAACTCTGTACATGCACAGGAGATCGTCATAGGGCTAGCCCACTACTGATCTACAGGAGAAACTGTAGGCTGTATGCTGTTGGCTATACTTGGGGGAAAAAATAGAAACACCAAAAATAAATGGTTAGTTGATAAACTCAATGAGTAGGTGTGAAATTTGAATAATTGTGGAAACATACTGAAAATTCTAAAAAGTACTAAAAACTATTCTAAATCGTTTTTAAATCTCAAATATTGATAAAACTCTACCGAACGATTTTCTTTATTTAAAAATTTTAAAACTTAATAAGCTATTGCTAAAATATGTAAATATTATTAACAAACATTTTTATTTTCTGGAAAAAAAAAAACTACATATCTCATATAATTTACTATTCTAAGGTTTGAAATTCTCACATTTTTAAGCAAATTTACCCTTAACCCACCCTTGAATCTTACTTAGGCACTTGAAAACAATTTGAATTTGGTGTGAATTCCTTCATTTGGCTTAGAAATGTCATGGTTTCACTGTTTACTTTCTTCTCCCTTCATGGCCGAATTTCTCTTTCTCTCTCTCTCTCTTTTGTTTTTTTTTCTTTTTTCTTTTAACACTTGCTTACAATTAAAACACTTGGCCTTTATATATATCCAAAAATTACATAATAGCCCTCCAAGAAATGCCTTATAGCTACCTAGTCCTCCAATTAAAAAGCCTTTGATTGGTGGCTAATAATTTAATAATTATTACTTATAACTAATACAATATAATATAATAGACTAATATATGTAATTGTCCTAATTTGATTGGTCCATATGTCTTAAAATTCACATCCTTATCCAACAAAAATGGCTTGTTTAGGGTGTAATGCTTACACAAAAAATTATTAGTACAAATATTGAATTTTTACTATTTAGTCAAACGAAAAAAAAAATTTTAAAATAATTCGGTGAGCACCCAACGCCCAAATTGACTATGAAATTACCCAATTTGTCTATTACGACTCACGTGAACACTTAAAAAAAATATTATGAGAAAGGTCGAAATTTGAAACTTCTACGGTTCCCTAATTGTAAAGTACCACAATTCTAGGTATTTGACTATTCATGAGAACTGGGCATTACAATTTTACCCCTCCTTAAAAACAATTCTTCCTCAAAATTTTTAAATCATACCTATCTAAAAAAGGTGGGGATGTTGTGCCATCATCTAGTCCTCACGTTTCCACGTGACTTTCTTTATTCCATAATTAGTCCATAACACTTTCACTAGAGGAATGCGCTTATTACAAAACACTTATTCTTTTCGATCAAGAATCTGCACTAGTTCCTCATCGTATATTAGATGTTTTCTCAATTCCATAAGCTGTTCCTGTAAGATATATGTTGGATCTGCTATATACTTGCGAAACATGAAAACGTGGAACACCTTATGAATCCTAGCTAAATGTTTTTGTAATTGTAGGTGGTATGCTACTTCGCCAACCTTCTTTATGACTTCGTACGGCCAAATGTACCTAGGGCTCAGCTTTTCTCGCTTCTCAAAGTGTAACACTCCTCTATAAGGCGAGATCTTCAGGAAGACCTTGTCTTCGACTTCAAATTTCAGGTCATTTCTTCGATTGTCTACGTAGCGTTTCTGCCTATCATTAGCCATCTTCAATCTCGGTCTTATAATCTGAATTTTCTCTGAGGGGATTTAAACAATCTTAGGACCTAGAAGCTTTTTCTCACCTACCTCATCCCAACAAACTAGAGTTCTACACTTCCTCACATACAATGCCTCATATGGTGCCATTCCAATACTCAACTGATAATTGTTATTATAGGCGAACTTCATTAACGGCGGATGGTTACCCCAGCTTCCCTTAAACTCCATTACACAAGCTCTAAACATGTCTTATAATATCTTGATCACCAGTTCTGATTGTCCGTCAGTCTATAGGTGAACAGCTATGCTAAAATTCAGTTTAGTACCTAGAACTTTCTGTAAGTTGGGCCAAATTCAGAAAGTGAACCGTGGATCTCGGTCTGAAACTATGGATATTGGAGTGCCATGAAGTCGCACGATCTCGTCTATATATAATTGGGACAACTTCTCTAAGGTATAATTACTCTTGATGTAAAATGAACGGACTTCGTCAGTCGGTCTACAATCACCCATATAGCGTTATGCCCTATCTGGCTACGCAGAAACCTTACTACGAAATCTATAGTAATGCACTCCTACTTTTATTCTGGAATCGAAAGCGATTGTAGGAGACCTGCAGGTTTCTGATGCTCTACTTTTACCTATTGGCATACTAGGCATTTAGAGACAAATTTAGCTATGTCTCTCTTCATGCCCCTCCACCAGTAATGCTCCCTCAGGGTCTTGGTGCTCCTCGGATACATGGCATAGGCTGATGAATGAGCTTCTTCCATAATTTCCTTTCTTACTTCTCCCACATCCGAAATATATAATTTCTAACCCAACATTATTGTACCATCTTTAGCCACTGTAAAATCTTTCTGTTATCCCTCTATGATCTTATTCTTCAATCTAATCATCTGAGAATCTTAAACCTGTAGCTTCTTAACCTGATCATTAAGTCTCGGCCTAACTTGAAATGTAGCTAGCAATGCTCATCACTCTGATAATTCTAGCTTCATACTTAAAGACCTCAATTCTATTAACATCGATAAATAAGAAGCCCTTAAGTGAACCACTGAACCCATGGCCTTCCTACTAAAAGCATCTGCCACCACATTCACTTTTCCCTGATGGTACTCAATGGTGCATTCATAATCTTTTATTAATTCAAGTCATTTTCGTTGTCTCATATTGATCTCTTTCTATGAAAATAGATACTGCAAGCTCTTATAATCTGTAAATATCTTGCAGGGAGTTTCGTATAAATAATGTCTCCAAATCCTCAAGGCAAACACTACTGCAGCAAACTCTAGGTCATGTGTAGGGTAATTCTGCTCATGCCTTTTCAGTTGTCTCGAAGTATAAGCTATCGTCTTTTCATTCTGCATCAAAACATAACTCATACCTTACTTGGAGGCATCATAATATACGATGAACTCATAATTCCCCGACAGAAGTGTAAGCACTGGGGCTGAGGTTAATCTCCTCTTAAACTCATCGAAACTCTGTTGGCAAACTTCTGACCACATAAATTTCTCTTTTTTCTTAGTTAGCTTAGTCAGCAACGCGACTATCTTAGAAAAGTCGTCCATAAATTTTTGATAGTATTTAGCCAAACCCAGAAAACTACGAACTTTTATCACATTTATGGGCTGCTTCCAATTCAATAGAGCCTCAATCTTCTGAGGATCCATTGATACCCTGTCTACCGAGATAGCGTGCCCCAAGAATGTAACCGTCTCCAACCAAAATTGGCACTTGCTAAGCTTAGCATATAATTGATGTTCTCTTAAAGTCTGTAGAACTACCCTCAAGTGCTCTATATACTCCTCCTTACTACGTGAATAGATTAGTATGTCATCAATAAATACTACCACAAACTGATCCAAAAGTGGCTTGAATATCCGATTCATCAGATCCATAAATGCAACTGGGGCATTTGTCAACCCAAAAGGCATAACTAGAAATTCATCATGCCCGTAATGAGTCTTGAAGGCAGTCTTAAAAACATCATCTCCCATATCTTCAGCTGATGATAGCCGGACCTCATATCTATCTTAGAGAATACTCTGGCTCCTTGCAACTGATCAAATAAATCGCCGATCCTTGAAAGTGGTTATTAATTCTGTACTGTTACCTTATTGAGTTCTCAGTAATCAATACACAATCGCATACTTCCATCTTTCTTTTTCATAAATAATATCGACGCTCTCTATGGGGATGTACTTGGCCGAATAAAGCCCTTATTCACTAACTCCTCCATTTATACTTTCAATTCTTTCAATTTAGAAGGAGTCATTCTGTAGGGTGTCTTACATATTGGTTTCGTACCAGAGATTAGTTCTATTTTAAATTCTACCTCTCTATCTGGAGGAAATTCTGGTAAATTGTCCGGGAATATGTCCAAAAATTCCCTAACTACTGGGATATTTTCCAATTTCGTACCCTCGTCTCTGGCCTCAATGGCATATACAAGATAGCCTTGACACAATTTTTTCAACAACTTCCTCGCTTTAACTGGTAATATGATACTGGTGGGAAGAATTCTCCGAGTCCCACAGAAACTAACCTCAGATTCCCCTGGCTTACATAACTAAATCTCCTTCTTGAAACAATCCATCGTGGCCCGATAGGTGGACAACCAATCCATTCTTAAAATCACATCAAAATCCCCAATATCCAAGAGGATCATATCTACGAAAAACTCTTGACCCTAAATACCAATGTCACTATTCTTACACACTGTATCAGCCACTATAACATCCCCAGTAGGAAGAGATATAGCTACACTATCCTCTAATAATTAAGGCAGTACGCCCACAATCGTTACAAATCTTATAGATACAAAATAGTGGGTAGCTCCAAGATCAATCAATACATGAGCATGTCGATTAAATACCGACAGTGTACTTATGACTACATTTGGTGTTGCCTCTGACTCCTGTTGCATCACCGCAAACACCCTGGCCTGGGTACGAGGTCTACCCAGCTGTCCTCCTCAGCCCCCACCTGGACCAACTTCTCTATTAGACTGGTCTGATCTATTGGGTCCTCTGAATGAAGCACTCTCTCTACCCTATACTTAACCTCTACTACTTTGTCTCTGGACTAGGGCTTTGTTCTCAGATTTGCCACCAGGCGTCATATTAGGGCAATCTCTCATCAAGTGGCCCTCCTGTCCATATTTGTAATACCTGATGGTCCTTATTTTGCACTCCCCTGAATAAGATCTCTCGCATCTACTGCATGCCGGGAACCTCCTCATATTGTCTCGACCACCTCTAGATCCTGTTGACTGTGTGCTTACTGAGGCTTGGCTAGATTGGGTTTGGTCTCCTCGGCTAAGCCTCTGGCTATTGGATCCCATAGATTTCTCCTCGATCCTCATCACCTTACTCAGGCCTCCCTGATTACTACTCATCCAGCTACGCTTTAGACTCTCCTGACATGGCCTAGGGATAGCTGCCATACTCTTCTCCACTCTAGTTGTCGCCTCCACTAGTGCTTTATACTGAATGTGAACGGCTGAAGCAACATGTGTTCGTATCCTGGGATTAAGTCCCACAGCAAATCTACTCGTTTTTTGCTCCTCATCATCTGCTATAAATGGGACTACTCGAATTAATTCTGAGGATTTCTTCTCATATTCTCCTACTAATAGTGATCCCTGTTCTAATTTAAAGAACTCCTCTATCCGGGCATCCTGATAACTCTTAGAATAAAACTTGCCCGAGAACTCTCTTCTGAATAATGCCCAAGATATACCTTTTGATTGCCTGCCCTCCACCAATCTTTTACTCTCTCCTTAAGTAGGAACGCTGTGTAAGAGACCATCTGGTCCTCGGAGCACCCCATAATCTGAAAAATCTCTTCATTATTCTCCAGCCATGATAATGATCTCTCTGGATCTCCGATGCCATCATATGACGTGGTGCCTAATTTTTTAGCGCTCTCTAATGATACCCTTGACTCTCTCGACTATTGAATTGTGGCAGCCAACATCTGAGCCATTTGTGCCATATCCATAGTTCCACCTTGTGGCTTCACCGGCTGAGGTGACTTCGGAGGGCCTGGTGGTCACAAGGCATTTATTGACTCATTAAATCGTTCTAGTTCAAGTACTGCAGCCTAAGCAGCGACTCTCCTGATAGGTGTTCATCCACGACGATGCATACTTCTATGCATGTCAATAATGAAACATGATTAATTATGCATGAAATACAATTTTCATAATGCTAAAAATGCACATCATACCAAAAAATTCGATCCAAAATAATTGTTTAACTCAAAACATCGAAAACCTAGCTCTGATACCACTCTGATAGAACCCGACATAGAATCCTACAATGTGGACCTAGGTAGGCCCTGCCAGTCACCCTAACAGAATGCTCCCCAAAGTCCGCTATCAACCCTGAAAAATTTCATTAGGCGAACCCTAAAATTTCTCTTAATTTCTTTTTGATATATTTTCATAAACACGGGAATTTTTTAATTTTTCTAAAAATTCTGGATTAAAACGGACAGAGTTTCTCTTATTTTTCTGAAAATCTATATTTCATAAACCTGTAGAAAGTACACTCCAAATATTTCTCACATCTCTCAGCTGCAAATGGGACCTCCCGTCCTTTCCTAAATCAATCAAGACATGCATTCTTTATCATACTCCAATAGACATCCATAGCAAAAAAATCAACCATTTCAAAAAGGCATAAATATTCAATTTAGTTCCAAAATCGGTTGTGCATACTATACAATGCAAAACTAAATATAATACATATATATGCACTAAATGTATACATATAGCTTTGTACATGCACAGGAGATTGTCGTAAAGCTAACCCACTACTAATCTATAGGAGAAACTGTAGGCTATACGCTGCTGGCTGTACTTTAGGGAAAAAAATAGAAACACCAAAAATAAATGGTGAGTTGATAAACTCAATGAGTAGGTGTGAAATCTGAATAATTGTGAAAATATATTGAAAATTCTAAAAAGTACTGAAAACTGTTCTAAATCATTTCTAAATCTCAAATACTGGTAAAACTCTGCTAAGCGGTTTTCTTTATTTAAAATTTTTAAAACTTAATAAGCTACTGCTGAAATCTGTAAACATTATTAACAAACATTTTATTTTTTGAACAAAAAAACTACATCTCACTGTTTATGTGGCAGAATATACATTACAGACATATAGTAAGACAACACTCCGTAGCATAAGCGACTCACTGACTCGATACCCCGACTCCCCAGAGTTAGTAACACTCAACTCAACTGACTGACCTGCCTACACATACGAGGTGTATCGGCCGGGTCTATACTATCCCCACAGGCATCTGAATCTGATAGCTGATAATTGATAAATGGGGTACCATTGGCCTTTGAAAACTGTTTGTATCTAAAATCTGTTTCATAAAATTGATATGTAAATTTTTAAAATCTATTTTTTACTGTTGAAAAATAAATCTCTAAACTGTTGAAAATATTGAATTGTAATTCTAAAATTTTGCGGTATTTCTAAATGATAAATTTTTAATTCTCATTATATAAAAAAAAATCAAATAAAATATCACTATGCTTTTCAAAATTCTTAAAAATCACATAACTTGAGTAAATTACCTGAAACAACAATATTTAGATTAGAAAGCACATAAATACTAATAATTTAAAATAAGCTTCTTTTAATTGCTTTCACACTCACTAATTGTCCTATGCTAAGGTTTTTTTTTGGGCTTGTCCTTTCATCGATTTTGACCTTCGGCACTTACAAAGCATAAACTACAATTTAGTCCCCCTAAAATGGTAAAATTACCAAAATACCCCTAGTGCACATTTTTGACCACCACCAAAATCTTTCTAAATTTATAATTTTATCCCCAACAATCTCAATTTATGCACAAACTATCTTTTTTTGTCAAAGTCCATAATCCCTTATAATTTTCTTTAGACATAATTATCCCTAATCTTTGTCATAAATGACCATTATGTCCCATATCCTAACTTTGATTTTCACCCATCAAAACTTATTTTAAGGGTTCTAGAATTCATTCCTAGCCCTCAATTTTAGCTAATTACACTTGTACCACTAAAAACTCATAAATGGCCAAAATGACCCAAATGAAATTTTTACCATTTTTCAAATTTCTTCTTACCTATGGTCTTATTTACTCCTTAAATTCATTCTAATGCCCTAAATTTATTCAATTAAAGTTCAATTATTAAAAAAAAACCCTAATTTACTATTCTAAGGTTTGGAATTCTAACATTTTTAAGCAAATTTACCTTTAACCCACCTTTGAATCTTGCTTAGGCACTTGGAAACAACTTAAATTTGGTGTGGATTCCTTGATTTGGCTTAGAAATGTCATGGGTTTCACTGTTTACTTTCTTCTCCCTTCATGGCCGAATTTCTCTTTCTCTCTCTCTCTTTTTTTTCTTTTTTTTACTTTTAACACTTCCTTACAATTAAAATACTTGGCCTATATATATATATATATATATATATATATATATACAAAAATTGCATAATAGCCCTCCAAGAAATGCCTAATAGCTACCTAGTCCTCCAATTAAAAAGTCTTTGATTGGTGGCCAATAATTTAATAATTATTACTAATAACTAATAAAATATAATATAATAGACTAATATATATAATTATCCTAATTTGATTGGTCCATATGTCTTAAAATACACATCCTTATCCAAAAAAAGGGGTTGCTTAGGGTGTGATGCTATCACAAAAAATTATTGGTACAAATATTGAATTTTTACTACTTAGTCAATCGAAAAAAAAATTCAAAACAATTCAGTGAGCACCCAACGCTAAAATTGACTATGAAATTACCCAATTGGGTCTATTACGGCTCACATAAATACTTAAAAAAAATATTCCAAAAAGGTTCGAAATCTGAAACTTCTATGATTCCCTAATTGTCAAATACTGAAATTCTAAGTATTTGACTATTCATGAGAACTGGGGCATTACAATTTGACTATCTTATTTAATCATACTCAAAACTAATCGAGCTAGTCAGAATATTAGTCATAACCCAACTACCCAATTAGGTTAAATTCCCAATAAAAGAATAATATCTACTCTTATCAAGCACGGCTCAAATTTGACACTCAAATTTCAAAGATAAGTCCTAAAAGGATATAACATAAGAGAGTCATAGATAAAATTAATCTTATCAAGGAAAGATTCCTAAAATCACAATATAAGTCTTACCATGATAAGAAAGATCTAGTACAATTTTAAAAAAAAAATTGATATCATAATCCTAAAAGAGAATGTTCATGAGATTTTTATATCCAAAAAGGATTCCAATGTCACAGGTTAAACCTACGTTCCTACCCTATAAATCGGGGAGAAATCTAGCACAAAAAAGAAGAAGATTATTATGATCATCATTATTATCAAGATTATAATCAGATCAATCACATTGTGGTTATTTTGACTACCATCATATACATCAACACACAGATCAAGCCATCTTTTTTTCTCCTTTCTTACATTACTTTTTTATTTTTTAGATCTTTGTTGACTTAAGGATCGAAGTGCCTAAGTCAGAAAAACTTCAAGTGCAACCTCGCGTGTTTTTTAGTTACAAAATTCTCTTCAAGCATGATACTTGTGAGGGAAAAGAAGTATAATTTGGTTTAAGTCCCGTCCTACTTTTAACATCAAAGTCCAACATCACTACCAGATAGAGAATATAAAGGGTGAACAAACCCCTACTCGAAATAGGGGTTTGTTCACCATTCACTCTATGGCTGCTCGAAATATCGAACAAACCCCTACTACCTAATGAAAATGTTAGGATATAGAGTCCAAATAAATCTATAGAAATACAGCATAACAATAACTCATACTAATAAAAAGATATCACTAACTTGGCAGATGGCACCGAAAGAAGAGTTACAATAGTCGCGACAAGAAAAGGATGAAACTGAAAAAAATTATAAAAAACTTTTGAAAAAAGTACAACTAATTAGAAGGATTATAAGGATCTCTCCCAACCTTAAGTCACAATAGAAGCTTTTGCCTTAAAAAAGTGTTATCTCAATACAAGAGAAACTAGAAATCCTCTATGACTTACTTGATAATAGAAGAGAAAATGGATTATGGCAAAACCTTTTAAAGGAAAAGTCATCCACTAAGCTAAATATCACGACTAGGTGATTATGACCACTCCCTTAATCAACCAAAGGTTGGAAACTCAAATCTTCTTAGGTGAATTATTGCCAAACATGATTTGGAGGAAAATGATGCTAAAAAAGTCATAGATGAGCTCAAAAGAGACAATGGACATACACAATATACCCGAGAAATCCTGAGCAGAAAGAGAGAGGAACGTTAAATTAGAGGAAACGTTAGAGCCTATTGAATAAAAAGAAAAGTAATGGTAGAATCGAGAAAGGTTCTCGACAAAATCAAAGAACATGAGCACAACGTACAATATAGCTTAGCATTTAAAAATAAGCCTAAAAGAGCGACTACACCAACTCCTTGAGAATTGAGAGAAACAAAAGCTCTCCACACAAAAAAGAATAGAATGTGAGAGAAAGTCTCATCTCATTGACGAACTCAGATACACTAAGTTACTTAAGAGATTTAAGTTGCCAAATCTTCCAACTTATAAGGACACAACAGAGATAATAAGAAGGGCGATTGATAAAGGAAAGTCTTTAAAGAAAGGCAAATATGGGTAGAGATGCTGCAATAGTTTGTAAGGAGGACTATGAGATTGTAGAATCCTTGATAGTTTCTGATGGAAAGTATACTAGTGAATGAATATTTGATTCTGGCTATAGTTATTATATGTGTCCTGATAGATCCTTATTTGCTAATTACAAATCCATTAGGGGTAAAAAAGTATTAATGGGTAATGATGTGGCTAGTGAAGTCATGAGGATTGATAATAAGGACGATGATGCATAATGAGAAAATTAGAGAGTTACATGCGTATGATTTATTCTTAAAGTTAGGAAGAACTTAATATCCCTAAGAGTGCTAGATTAAGTGGGGTATTTATTCAAGGCAGAACAAAGAATGCAAAAAGTGGTGAAAGGATCTATGGTGATGATGAAGGTTGAATAGAACAATAGACTATGTGTGTTTGATGAGAATGCTGAAGTTGGCTTAACATGGGTTGTGGAGGGAATGTAAACCAAGAGACAGCATTAGAGAGTTGCTCACTGAGGTGATAGGGGTTGAAAGATAATGTATGGTAAAGATGCTGCTAGTATGAATAAGTTTTAGCTATCGAGAGATTATGATTATAGTGTTAAAAAAGACTTGTGAGATTACAATATGAAGGATACATTCATATATTTAGAGACCAAAGTTAGGTGCCTAAGAAAAGTTAGGTGTAGATAAAGACTTAATTGGAGTAAGTGCTAAGTGATAGAGGTTAGTATGGATGGATCTTGGAAAGCTTCTTGAAAAGAGATTTTTAATCAAGGAAGAGATTGTTAGAATTTGGCGATTCAAAATTGTATTTGAATATAATTTTGAGTTGCAGACTAATGAAGAGTAAACACGAGGTGAAGGACGCATTGGACTCCTACAATGCGATGACTCTTATTTCAATTAGGAATAGGATTTCTAGAGACTTTTTGAAGCCTATATAAACCTTCGTAACTCTTTAAAATAATTAAACATTAAGAGAGAAACCCTAAAATAGAAAATAGAGAGCTAGAGAGTTTTGAGTGCTGAGTATGCAAGAGTGCAATAAGAATATTTGAGATCTAAGTGATCAAGAAAATACTATTTAGATTCTTGAGAGCTCGTCTATTAACTATATTCCTTCATTATCTCTTATAGGAGATCTTTGATATCTGAATTCGTTATGAACAAATAAAAGATGCTATGATCATATGGTTTATTGTATATGTAGGCATTTGTTATCAAATTACATAAACTTTCTTGTGTGATTGTTTATCTCTTTATCTTAATGTTTTCTTATTCTTATTTATTTATAATTGAAAAGTTTTTACAAAACCCTTAAAAGATTTTTAAAGTGCACACTAAAAACTCCAACATTATCTCATTATAAAAAAAAAAGAAATGAAAACCTTAATTCCAAAAGAAGAGAAAGAAAAACTCTTTACCCTTTATATTTAAAAAATAATAATATAATATTTTCAAAGATAAGAATATTTTTGTCCTGAGAATATGGATTAATATCTAATTTTATCGTAATTGTTTCAAAATGAACAATTGTGTCATGTGAGTCACTTTTTGTTAAATTTGACAGTAAAATGGTAAAAATAAAATTCAACACAAATTTAATGTATACAAGACACGTGTCAATCTGTAATTGGCTAATAATAAAAATAAAAAATAAATAACACACGTGGCACATTCTTATAGGGTTTTAATTCTAATATTTATTTTTAATAATTTAATAAAAAAAATAAAATTTGTCATCGACAGTGGTGATCAACGGCGGTAAGCCGTTGGTAACGGTCGAACTTCGATAATAAAAGTTATAAACTTTTATATCATTAAATTTTATTTTTTATGATCTATATAATGATAGAGTCATTTTTAATAAAAGAGGACAAGAAGATGGCAAAAAATAGGCAAAAAAGTGAAGAAAGGGCAATGGCCACTGCCGATCGCATCAAACGAGGGGGGTGGGTGACTTCCACTGCCCCTCTGTTTGAGGCGACCGACGCCCTCTTCACATTTTTTTAAACTATTTTTGGCCATATTCTTGTCATCTTTAAAAAAAAAATGATTTTACCGTTATGTAAATCATAAAAAATAGAGTAATATAATATAAAATTTAATAATTTTTACAACCTTCATAATCGCCAAAAAATAAAGATCGATGGTGGGTCACTGAAAATATTTGTTGTTAAATAATTTTATAAAATAAATTTTTTAAATATATCGTAGCATGACACTTATTTTTTTTATATATTTTATTTTTATTTATGTGTCACATTATTTTCAATTATTTTATCAATTAAGGGTAAATATGTTATTATATTATATTATTAGAAGTAATTTTTTTTAAAATTAACAAAAAATAATTGACGAATTAAGATAAAATTATTAATTTTAAAATAATTTAAATAAAACTAGATATTAACCTTAATTCTTAAGACAAAAATGTTGTTGTCAGTATTTTCATAAAAATTTAAATAAGTCGGGGACCTAAATGATAAATCAAATAGCCAATCCGTACTTTCCAACGGAATAAACAGAACCTCAAAATCCTTTCAAAGAACCTAAAAAAAAAAAATTCACCGACACCGAGCTTTTTCTCACACACTTTTCGAAACCCTAAATCATCAATTCCGCTCAGCCGACGCCACGTTGACTCGGTGACCGAACACTCAACCATGCCCGACTCATCGGCATCCGTACCACCAACAGATCGTGCGGCAGCCGATACCACGGACGACGGGTCGGCGTCGAAGCTGTCGATGGCGGAGTACCTCACTCGTTACGAAGTCCTGAAACAACGATCGGAAAGAGTAAAACGGCTCTCGAAGATGTACAAATCGCATTACTGGGCGTTGATGGAGGAGCTGAGGGCCAAGTACAGAGAGTACTACTGGATGTACGGTAAGAGCCCGTACAATGAAGATAGTAAAAAAATAAATAGTAATATTAATAATAATTGCGGTAATTTTAGTGATTTTAATAACAATAATAATCATAACGATGGTGATGACGTGGAAAAGAGGGATTTTGAGGAGGGGGATAATAGTAATTGTGCGAAACGGAGAGAGGGGACCGGAGAGGATGATGGGGTGAAGAAGTGTGGGTTGGCGGGGTGTAAAGCGAAGGCGATGGCGTTGACGAAGTTCTGCCATGCGCATATTTTGTCTGATTCGAAACAGAAGCTTTACAAGGGCTGCTCCTATGTCATCAAAAGGTATACAATTGAGCCTTTTTTTTTTTGTTGTGGGGGTTGGTTTCTTAATAGTATCTTGTGGTGTTTGGATGTGTATTGATTGAATTATAGAAAGGAACCCATTTAATAGAAGCAAGATATTGGATTTAGGGTAAAATTTGATGGAGTTGCCTATGTTTTGTGTTTTTCTGTCAAAGGATTTGAAGGCGGTTTTCTAATGAATTCTGGGGAGTTTCTGTTTTTATTTTAGAATCTAGGAGTGGGTTCTGAATCTCACCATGGCTCAGTACATCTGCTTATTAGCCAAAAGTTTAAGAGAGTACCTTTGAATTTATATAATTGTGTTTGTGCATCTGTACTTTGTTTACACTTTTGTAGATTAAAATTTGACATGCAATCGTGTGGTGCACAGGACTGAGTTAAGAGTTTTGTAGGAATTTTTGAATTTTAGTAATTTCAGTGTCAAATTTAATGTATGCAAGTGCTGGTTTCAGTTGCTTGTACGACTATGTTTTTGATGGTTTGAAACATAGGAACTTCTTGTATGCATGTTGGGTAGGTTGGCTGTGTTATGTCTTGTTTGATCCCATGAAATTAGCATGAGATTTTATGTTAGTACTCTGTTCCACAAGTAGAATTGTTGAGAGAGTTGAATTTTGAATTTTGAATTTAATGGTTTCCTACTCCATTTTTCCCATTTGTTATTTCTTCTACCGACTTTAATTTTTATGTTTGAAAGAAATAATATGTGCACAACATATGCTATTGTTGTCAGTCTTTCCCAACAATTGTAGAGGCAAGCAGTTGAACTTTATTGGATTTATATTATGATTTAGTGTTGAGTAGTGTGATGTCGAAGAGAACATTTGATTATTTGATTGAGTTGTTGGTAAGACAAACATAATTTACTGGATAAATTATTTTGGGAGTTGTTGGAAGTTAGGCTGTTATTGGGCCTTTTACCTTTGATATATTTGTTTATGCATATTTCTCGAAATTTACCGCAATATGATTGTTTTGTACTTAGATGTGAATTTATTTGAATGGGGCTTTAATGTGTGGAGTGAAAGGACTTCGATTGGAGTCATTGTAAAAGCTATCTACTTTTATGCTTTTATGTAATGGCGTAGATTTCGATGGAGTAGCCTGGAATAAGATTGTGTTGCAGTCACATTATGTAAATTTGAGATATTACACTTTTGTTTACACTGCTGTGCCAAGACCAGACTAGAGTTTTGCAATTCTTTATTACATATTTAGTTGGTTCTCTTTCTCTTGTTGCATATGGTATGAAAAAGAGTTTGGGAGCTACAAGTAAACAAATTTAGAGTTAGGTTTTCGTTAGTAATTAGCTCAATAGACTGCCATACTGTCCCTGTATGTATGAATTATCTTGGTTGTTGTCCTACATACTTGTCCCACACTGGCATTTATGTCCACTTGGCATCCTGTTGTGATAGAACAAACAGATGCTAAATCATATTTTCCTTTCTATAATTTATCTCCTAATGCTATGGTTGTTTCATACAGTGGGCAGACAGGACCCGTTCTCTGTGGGAAACCAATTCTGAGGTCTACAGTTCCTTCTCTATGCCCCCTTCATTTACAGAAGGCTGAAAAGCATGTTGCACGAGCTCTGAAAAAGGCAGGTTTTAATGTCACTTCACCAAGTAAGGTTGCTCCAAAGTTACATGTTGTAGTTGCTGAATACGTTCGCCAAATTCAAGCTAAAAGAAGAGCTGCACAAAGGGCAGCTATGACCAAAGTTGAGGTTAAGGAAGAGAAAACTAGTTGAGGCTCTTGATTATTCTGTGATAGCAATTGTTAAGGCAGATATTTGTGAAGATTTTGATCTCTATTCGTTAGAGCTATTAGTGGGGTTGGTTTAGTTTTCGACTTTGGATTCTAGCAATAATTCAGTGGAGCAGAATCTTTGGTGGGACATTGGACTTATACCTTGCAAGACAATTCTTTTGTGCATACTAAAGGTACTTCTTGATATCTTTCCTCCCATGATTCTTTTATTATTACGTAATGCTGGTTTCTACCAGCTTTGAAGTGGTAGAATGCAATTAATTGCTTATATCTTATGTTTGGAATATTAAGAATAAAACCTTACGCTAAGTCACGTTTATTGATTTGATGTGTAGCAGAGAATTGAAATCAGTGATCCCTAATAGAAGCTTTGAATATTTTCTGTTTATGTTACTTTGCACATGTGGTGTCATAAAAATATCATTTTCGGTACAAGCATTTAACCATTACCTGTTGTAAACATGAGTTAACCCAGGTTCTTATTTCTGCTGCTAGTATGTTATTGATAGGAGGACATCTTGTGCCTAGTTCATTGCATCTAGGATTTGCTTGGTCTCAAATTACTTGTTTATTCCTTGCAAAGATTTTTTGCTTTCCAACCTTTACCTCTGTATTGAGCAGCGAATATGCTTCAATTCCTATTTTTTAATCTGATAACTAATTCCATCCATTGTTAAACTTACTATTGTTAGTATGCTTAGGTTAAGCATTATACTAGTTAGGCAATACTTTGTTATATACTAAGATGTGTATTGAGTCTGAGTTGACCATTCAGTGGTTCTCGGAGGTGAATTTTGCATCTTGTATTTACCAGTGCCCTCTTAGAAAGGGGTTCTATATTACTTTTTGAACAAAAAGGAGGTGAAAGATAAGGAAAAGTATTTTAGGTAGTCTTCAGTTGTGGAGTTTCATCAATTTTGTAGCTGGTGCACAAAATTGAATAGCATCTTATATGACTAAAGTTACCCATTTTGATGAGATGAGTTCAATGAATTGTTTGGATAATACGAATTGTAGAATTTCTCATCCTATAATCACGATCTGTTTAATTGTTGGTGGCTAGAATCAATGATCATATGGCATCTAGAATGTTTGAAAATAATATATGTCTTGCTTGCAAGTGACCATTTAGGCATGTTTGGGATGTGGGACTATCCATGGGTCTGGACTATTGTCTCAATCCTATCTAGTCTCATTTGTGGATTACTTAAAATGGAGAGATGTAGAAGTCTTATCATCCAAATTTGTCCCATATTCATGACACTTATCTGTCCCATTGGGACCAGTTGGACTGTGCTCAATTTTTCTTTTTTCGTTAAAAGGAGTCTAATGTTTTGGAAAATGCAACCTCATGCAAGTTGATGTTGACACTGCCCCAATCCATGGTTGAAAGCTCGATATATTGTGCTAAAGTAATTGTGTTGATTTGTTCTAAATACATTAATGTATGTTGTATCTAAACTTTTCATGTTTGATTAGAAGCAAGTAGTCATCATTTTTGAAAAAAAACATGCCTTTATCATTCTTATGTATTATGGGGGGAAATCAGAATGTCTTCAAAATTAGTTTTTAGCATATGAAATCTTTCCAGTTGGATGTAACTAATGGCCTTAGAGCAGAGACATGAACACATATTTTGTACGACATACTTAAAAGTGTGCCACAACTTGGGTTTCATAATTGTTAAGGTAGTGTGAGCTTTCACTTAGGTCATGTTATGTCTTTTGAATGCATCAGTTCTCATTTAAGGGGGGAAAAAAGGAACCTAAATCCTTAATTATTAAAATTAAGTTGGTTCTATGACACATTAGTGGATGAATGATTGCACAATATTTAAGAGAAAAATGAAAACAAACTTAAGCGCCCTTAGGTCAATCCCTGTAGGAAGTTTTATTTGGAGGATGCGACAACTAATCATATGCCATCCAATTACCCAAACATGGGATTACATGGAAGTGGAGCAATGGATCCATAGAATAGATCAGTGACATCCAAACATGCCCTTAGGATGTGACCTATATCGAGTCTAACCTAATGTGCCCAGTCACATGGTTTTGGAGCCTTCATATATATTCACTTGTGCCAAATGGCATGCAATTGGAAGATCTGCATTCAAAAAGTCTGGCTCATTTTTATGCGATTGAAACGTTTATTGCATTTATACTTCAAAAATGCATGATTGGACCGGCATTTGTTAGCTTAATTTATTATTGCAATGTTTAAGAAACATTATTTTGGTAATGAATTTTGGCTATATAAAAAGTCAAACATGTGTATTGTGTTGTCTTTGAAATACCTACCTGTACGAGTGCGCTCAAATTTTATTGACATTCTTCTTTTGTTAGTAATTTCAATTTTACAAGTCATTTCTGCTCTTAGGATTCTTTCTTCTTACTTCCTGGGCATTCAACGTGTATCATGTATATGTTCACATCATTAATTGTGGTGGATGGCGGCCACACTTCAGACTTGTGACATCTTAGTCGAGAGCTGAATAATGGTATTGTAAATTCAGAAATGGAGTTGAGAACTGAGCTTATATGTTGCTGAATGATGTTTGTATGTTTAAAAGTAGAGCCATACGATTTATATTTTTAAGTAATTAAAAAATTTACTATAATTTACTTGGTATTATATGAATTCTAAATTTTTTTATTCTTTTTTAAATACTAATATTTCAGTCAGTTATCTTCAGTGGGTTTACTTTGTATAGATACCATAGTTGTGAGTTATTATTATTATTACACAAAATATAAAATAAATATCTCTCCAATTTTTTTGTAAGTAGGATTTAAAAAATTAAAATATTCTGATTCTGCCGATCATTTAATATTATTAATTTTTTTTAAATAATATTATATTAGTTTCAGAGAAGTGATCTAGTTGGATTATATAATTCATTTGGATGCGTGTTAAGATTTTATAGTATATCGTTGCAAAAGTTGTAAATTGATTAAAAACTATCACCTGGTAATATTGATTATTATATGATGAGTTATATAGTTTATTTGATATTTTTTAATAGTATAATAATTAGATTTGGGATGGTAATTTAACTTGGATTTAGATCTAGAAAAACTTTAAAAAATTTTGGTTTTTTTTTTAATCGGGCTCTAATTTTTTTTGTGGAGTTTGAATTTAGCTAAAAAATCTGAGGTTTTTTAAATTTTTTTTTTTTTAAAGAGAAGTCCTCAATTAATTTCTAAAATTCTTAATATTTAATATATATATATATATAGTGTTTACTCATATATTTTTGTTACCTTTTAGTAATATATTGATCATACTTGTGAAAAAAATGTAAGAAGATTGTTTCAGTGAACAAATGTTGCTAATTTGTTTATAATATCATTGCATACTTTATATACTCTTAATTAACGTTTGGGGTGTTAAATTAATCTTGTAATAAAATGTGAATTATGTTAGTGTTCATTTAATGAAAAACAACACACGTGATATTGTTGCTCTTAAATCTTAATTCATTAAATTATCAATCATAAAATTATAAAAGTTAAGACAACAATAATAGCAATAATTAATAATAGATAATTATAAAAAATAATTAATAACATTTAATAATAGATTATTAACAAATTATATAATATAAATTAAGTTATCTCTAAACAAAGAAATGAAGGCATCCAGTTAAATCTGTAGGAAAATCTACAATATAATTTAACAATTATTTTATAAACTAAATATTTTAAAGGTTGAAATTTTATTTAAAGTTTTTTTTAAAAAAAGAAATGGGTTTAATTTTGGACTGAATTATTCGAATTCGGCCCAAATTCTAAATTTTTTGGTTAAAACTCAAGTTATAAATTTATAAAAAGAAAATGTCGAATTTAGATCTCTGTATTCGAGTTAAGTAAAAGGCAGATACGACCCTAATTTAGATTGTACATATGTTGACTAATCCTATTATCTATTTTTTTTTTTTTCTGGACCATCTCTATTCTCAACAGTGGGAGAAGTTTTTCCTCACAATTAGGGAGCTCACCAACTACTACCTCTCTTGGGCCGAATGTGGTTTTGAAAACTTTGTTTGACAAAGTTTGCAACTTTTGAAAACTGAGTTATTTTACCATACATCTGAATGTATGATACAATCTCCAATTCTTTGTTACGCATTTTTATTTATTTATTATATAATTTAAATTTATGTGGTTTTAATTTTTAAATTTTATTAAGATATGACTCATAAGTAGAAAAATATAATAGATAATTTGAAAAAAAAAAGAATTCGTAAAAAAATTAAATATTTTAGGTAAAATTAGAGAATTGTACCATACATCCAAGAGGATGTATATGATATGTTGAACTTCAATTACAAAATTTACAATTCTAAATGATAACATTCTAACTTTTACATCATAAAATCAACTGAAATTATATAAATTTTATGCTTTATGATTGAAGGTAAGTTTCATATTTATCTATGGCAATTTTGATAAAAAAAAATCAATTAGATTAAAAAGTATTCAAAATGGAGTGCTCGGTGTATGTATATATAGATGATATCTTCTTTATTGATCCGTATGCACAAAATTATAGTTGTGTATTAGTAAGATTAAATCGATAAGTTCCATTATGATGAAAACGAATAATTATAATTAAATATTTATCTATTTATTCTATTAATAAATTTTTTATATAAAAATACAAAATAAAAAATTTCATATTTTAGATTGTAAAAGACTTGTTATCACTCTTGCTCATGTGATAGCTAAGTTGTGCTTATCCTCCTCTAGTTCTATTAATGCTGTGGAAATTCTAATCACCAATTTTGATGCAATGAATTGTTCCAGCACATGGCACTGCTATAAGGCTATCATATTCGTCAAACTTTCATGGCCCTAGAATTTGATGGGAATTTTAGAATTTTCTGTTCGAACTTTGCTTTCAAAGAGCAATGATATTTGGCCTACAGTAGATAGAATTTGCTGATAGGAAAAACCAAATTAAATCCTTGTGGACGTCCATCTCTTTTCAAGTTATTTGAAAGTCTCCTTTGGGCATCTCTGTTTAATTTATCAAACTTAAGAAATTATGTATAATAATACCTTAGTTTAGGGAATTCAATGAAATTTAGCTTATCGTTGTGGACATCATCTATTTTCAAGTTATTTGAAAGTCTCCTTTGGGCATCTCTGCTTATTTTCTCAAACTAAATGAATTATGTATAATAATACCTTAGTTTAGGGAGTTCAATGAAATTTAGCTTATCATTGTGGACATCATCTATTTTCAAGTTATTTGAAAGTCTCCTTTGGGCATATCTGCTTATTTTCTCAAACTAAATGAATTATGTATAATAATACCTTAGTTTAGGGTAGTTTAATGAAGTTTAGCTTTAAATCTTCAAATATATTTTCCTCTTTCGCCTGTGATTCTCAAATATTATTGTCACAAAGATAATCTTGTGTGAACTGGACGTATTTATTCGCATTTGATGAAATTTTATCATATGTATATTTAATTAAAAAATTATTGAAAAAGAATAATAAAAATAAATGAAAAGAAAAAAAAAAACTTCGAAACGTATAGCATAGCTAAAACTTTAAAGCGTATAATATTCTTATATTAGATGTGAGCAGTGGAAAATATATAATTGACATTAAGTAGCCTATTGCAACCTGAGAATATTTTTTTGAGAATTATTTTAAGTACTGATATTATATTGTAGGATCACTAATATTATAATTAGAAGATTATTAAAATAAAATATTATATTTTCTCACAAGATATTATATTTACACAATGATACATGCTCAAACACATACTTTATAAATAAGAATTACTAGGATAACACGTTACATTTTTACATTGATGTGTACCACATATCTCATGCTAAAAAAATAAATCATATGAAAAGAGAACACATACATTTTCATACTAAAGCATGTCACATACTCTATATTAAGAAAAGAAGAAAACAAACCTTTATATTTTTACACATACGCATGCCACATATCCCATATTAGGGAAGCAGACTTTATGAAAGAGGAACACATATCTCTTAAAAGAAGGCGGAAGTAGACTCTAAGAAAGAAAGAATACAGATGCATATCACATACTCTATATTGAAGAAGAAGTATACACTACGAAAAAGGAATATGAACTCCACAACAGAGAAAAGAGCAAATCCTCTAAAAATTAGAGAAAATTATTACACAGTCTCAGCATGTGTTGAGACTCAAACCCCCAACTTGATCATTAGAGAAGTACATACTTGACCACTCAATCAAGTTATCATGTGCTTGAAAAATTTTATTTTTCTTAAATAACTTTATTTTCTTATATAAAAATATTTATATAATTGCCCTCGGTTATTTATAACCTGCCCCTGTGTCCTTTTCAAAATTAAAAAATTGCCTCCCAATTTTACTAACTACGACCTTGGATGTGAGTATCATAGCCATCCCACCACCGATGGATGTATTGAATTTAATTTTCACTCAAGATTTAAAAAAGAAAAAAGAAAGAAAAAGACATATTCCTAAGCATTCTTCATGTAGTTAGTAGGTTAAAAATTGTAATCAGTCACAAAAACATGCTGGGAAAATGATTTGATGTATATTTCAATCATTAAATCATTACGACTCTCCTATATCAATAAGTTAATATGTGCTAAAATATATAATATTTAATAATAATTTCAATTTTTTTTTCTAATACAATGTTTTGGTGTAAATTAAGTTATAAGGCAATTTTAACTTTCGGAATTCAACGACTTAATTCTATAAGTATATCGTAAATAATTTAAAATTATAATGCAACATGTTTCTCTCTATTCGCAATGATATAGACAACAAAGATGGGGGGATTTATATTTCTTGTTCTCTATTTTAGGGAGCCTCTACTTTCTACATGAAAAGAAATAAGGCTATTGATAAATAATTTGTTAAACTTGCATCCAATTTTTTGCTTTAGTGGTAAATTTTGTACACCCTCTAATTTAGGTTAAGAGTTCAAACACTAATTGTTTAGTTGATGATATTTGATAATATTTATGATAGTTTTAGTTTCCTCCAACTGTTAGGAAACTAATTTTAGTTTTCTCTAATTATATAAGAGGGTTATTTAATTAATGATATTATAATTAAGTTGATTTTGGACGGTAATATTATAATCATTTGATAGTTAATATTTGAAATGTGATACTTATATAAAAAAATATAATTTATTAAACTTAATCATTAAATCGTATTTTTTTAATAAAAAATGAGAATAACAGTCAAATCAATAACTAAATTGATATATTTAATTTAATTATAGTAACTAGTCGTATATTTTGATCAAATTTATTTTACTGCTTTCATAAAAGTATATTTTAAATGTCATTTTTTTAATGACAGAAACTAAAGAAAGTATATGCACGGTTTAGGAAGGGAAAAGAAAGTATATCTACCTTTCTCGTTACACTTACATTATTCATTTATCTCAATACAATTTTTTTTTTACAAGATCTAGCAAAACTTATAAAAAGACCTAATGAAAAAAATAAGAAATCGTTCGATAGTTGAATGGTTGGTAACTTACGCCCATATTTTAAAATTGTGAGTTTGAATCAACCTCTAATTATGGGATATATTTCTCTTATTAATAAAAATAGAATTTATATTAGTTTTGAGTTGTTGACATAAAATACATAGCAGCCGTTATATGATTTCAAAGGCCACAATGTAAGAATTAGGTAAATGAATTGTCGTTAGATTCGTTTCGAAATTTTCTTTTTAAAAATATATGAATTATTTAAAATTTTACAAGTATAAAAAAATTTAGTAACTCTCCTTTGTTATTCAAACTTTTATTAGTCAATAAAATTTCATTCTCTGAAACGTTGGTTTTGTTTATCTTTCGAATTTTCACTTCATCAGATGTGTTACAATAGAATCTCTATAAAATAAATACATAAATAACAAAGATGGGAACTTGCATGATAAAATTCATAATTTTCTTACACTTTGACCAAGTGCTTTCCTCTAAATACATCAAATAACCGAAAGATTAAAAACGATTTTAAATATGGAGCTTTTGTTATTCACCTCATGACCAGAAGCATATATGCATATGATGGTCTAATCGAATGGTTAAGTGTGTAACAATCTAATTATGAAGTTGCTGGTTTGAGTTTCTGTAGGTATTGAAATTGTGTAATAATTTTTTCTTTTTTTAGAGGGTCTCTTCTCTCCTTTTTTGTAGGGTCTTTATCTTCTTTTTATGGAGTTTACTTCTCCACGCCAATGTGTGTTTTTTCTTTTTTTTTTTTAAGTTGTATTCTAAGACATGTATCAATATAAAAATATATTTTATCATAGTAATCTTCTAATTGTAATATAGTAGTGCTCTAATATAACTGTTGAGGATATTACGTCATGTACTTTAATTTGAAATTTTTATGGTATCAACTAAATCACAACCTTGATACCCTTTATGCAATAAAAAATCATAACTTACACCATAAGTAAGAACACATAAGATTAACACACCAATAAAAGATAAAGAAAACAAACCAATCACAAGACACAATATATACGTGGTTCGGCCCAAATTGCCTACGTCCACGGAGGATCCATGATCCAGCTTCTTCCCATTGTGATAGATCACGAAGTATCTTCTTACATCATCAATGATCCCACAAGACCCCTTAGTATCTCCCATAGAGACCTCTAAGCATCTACCCTTGATCATTATGACTCCATAATACCTCTTCGTATCTTCTCATAAGAGATTTTTACAAGAAACACAAGAATAGCCCGAGCATCTAAGCCAAAAGGATCTATGGTGTTTATCTTTTATTCACTCAAAGAACCTAAAGAAGAAAATACCCCCAAGGTTACACCCTAATGCACTACGCACTTAGTGCCTACCTAGCTCCTCTATTCTCTCTTATGGTTACATTTTGAAACCTTAGATGCTTGATCTTAAACAAGGGTTTACAAGTATTTATATAGGGTGTATTTCGTGCCTACAAACCCTATTCCTTGTTGGAGTAAGAGTCCACTTGTTTTGGAAGTCCAAAACTTCCCAAAAATTGAAATTTCGAGCCAAAACGGACTTTTCCACGTGTTCTGGCGTTGCGGCGCTCATCCCTAGGCGCCTCAACGCTGGCCCTTCTCGCGTCCAGCGCTGGGGCGCTGAGAACCCAATGCTGCGGCGCTGGACCTTCTTGCGTCCAGCACTACGGCGTTGGTCTTCTATGTTGAGCGCCGCAGCGCTCAGCCCTGGGCGCTGCAGCGCTGGAAGCTCCCCGCGATTTCTTCTTTTCCTTCGCGTCTTTGAGTCCCGTTTCACTTCCCTTTCATGTCCCACATATCCTAGACTTCTCCATACGTGTCCCACACGTTCTAGACTTCTTGTGACTCTCCACTTTGGTATTCATCTCAATTCTTGTCCAACCAAGATTGTTGAATCACCAATTTTCCAAAATCCCCTCTTTGATTCAAAATCTCTTCCCGTGAAGTTAATCACCGTCACCACTCCTTGACCAATGCTCACTAGCATGGTCTATAAGTCAAGTCCCCGACTTAACTAAGGCTCTTGCGACTACGGTTTCCAAAGATTCCTGAATGCTAATGTCTATAGTAGTTCAATGTTATGATCTTCCATGTCCCGAAGACGCCATAACCATAACCCTTAATGGTGAAAATCTGATTTTTGCCATTGCTACTCTTCCCACATATTCTCTTTCGACCACTGCCACAAAGTGATATATCGAAAACTGCTATATAGTCTGTTTCAAATTAACCCCTATGTTGATCCCATTCTAAGCACTTTCCTACAAGCACATAGCCTCCCTCTGTGCTTTATCACTCCCCGATCCTTTTGTTTCCCTATTTAGTATTCCTTCTGTATGCCTTCCATGAATCTCTCTATTTCGATCTAGCAGTCCTGAGTCCTCTAGGTCTTCATGAGATGAGGAATAAATCTCATACCTAGTCCCTCCCTTGTCTTTTTCATTATGTAGTCTCAATTTTATTCTACCAATCCCCTATGACTTACCATAAGCTATATTACTCCAATTGGTAAATAACGATTCTCCACGACTCATATGAAAACACTACCCTAGATTCCAAAAATAGTTCGTTCATCAGACACTGATTTCCTCCAGAAGCTCTCATGCGATCAAGGTCTTTGCCTAGTCATCAAACTGACTTGCAAATCCACCTTCCTTCTATCTTTGTCTTCCTCTTAGGACTATCCCCTTGAATGCCCTAGACACCTTTTGGATCTGCCCTTCAATCTTGATTGTTCTTCTTTTGCCGTCTTTATTTTGTGTCCAATCTGAATGATTCTTCTAACTAGGACCTAAATGATACCATTTTTTTGGAAGTTTTCTTCAAGAGTGATCTCTACTTCAAAACTCTCCAATAAGGCCATCTTCTTTTCCTCTTTCAGATAATCATCTTCCTTATTGTTCTTCTCTTATATTTATGAGTCCCCATAGTTGACAACCTTTGCTCTGCAATCTGACTCTGCCGCCTATGCTTTGTAATCTGGACCTCAACCCATGTCTCTAATATCAGTTTGGACTTCAACTCAAGCTCTGTCATCAGTTTGTACTTCAACATACGCTTCGATAGCAGTTTGTAGCTCTAACCTTGCTTTGATACCAGTTTGTTGAGGATATCACGCTATGCACTTCAATTTGACACCCCTATGGCATCAACTAAGCCACAACCTTAATGTTTGAAAATACATATTTGATTAACTGAGAATTCGAGATTGAGAAAATATCACCAATGAAGCCTTTGGATTAATTTTCTTTGAAGTCCACCATGAAATGAATCTTTGATCAATCCTAGCAATCAACAAGGGTGGGTTTGATTGTCTAGAATGGCAGCATCTTAATCCAACATATGTGTTTAACTCTTAAACATGATTTAAAGTTAAACTATTTAACTTAATTAAATTTGTTTTTCCTTTTATTCTACTCTTGAATAAATAAAACAAATATCCATTTTAGTTATTACATTTAGTAACCATTTATCTAATTTGTTTTGTTGTTCTAACACTTAAAACACAAAAAAAAATAATTTCAATTTCTCAAATTAAAATGGCTCCCAAAATGCAAAACCTAAAATCTAAAATCAATTTCAAAAAATTAATGATTTTCAATTTCATTTCACTTTATATACTAATGCATAAATTTCAAACTAATTTGAATTTCATTTGACTTAACCTAACCATAGTTAATATTTAACCATAGTTAGATTATTTTAACTTAACTTTTAAGTTAATAAATATTTAATTACTTTAACCATAGTTAACTAACTTAACCATAGTTAGGTTAACCTTTACTTAACCTTTAAGTAAGGTTAACTTAACTTAACCATTTGGTTAACTTTTAACCTTAGTTAAGTTAAATCATTTATTTAACAATTAAATAAATAAATATTTATTTTAATTATTTAACAATTAAATAATTATAAAGTGAAATTACTTTTATATCCTTACTAGGTTACCAAGTTAACCTAAAGTGGGTCCCACCATTTAACCATATACTTTAGTTAATGTAACCTTAGTAATTGTTGAATTATACTGTATTGAATAATTCAATACGGTAAACTGCCCAAGTGCTCAAAGAGTACATTTCATATTGGGACTCTTTAGGTCCACACCCGATTTGTTAAATGGAATTATTCCATTAATCCGTAATCGATGCCCCACGCACACGTTACGAATATTACAAATCAGCGTGTCAGACCATACAAGTTGAGGTCATAACGTATACGTATAATCCTTCCATCATTTATATCTTGGATGTGCGGGGATATAGATTAACACCATCAAATCCCCATTTGCTTATCTAATAATCTTATCTCCAGATTCGTATCTCGATAAACAATATACGCAAACACTTTTGCTATATTGTTTAACCCTGTGGGAAACTCTTTTCCCGGGTTTATGCTTGTGGCCACAAGACTTTATGAAATACAATCTCGGAGTATCGGATATACAACTTACTTACGTAAGCTGATGGATCTCTTATTTACGCACACCGGACTCCATGAGCATCGGACCATACCCAGTGACACATAGCGGTCAGACCATGAAAGGTCTCTGACATATGTGGAACCAAAGCATGATGGATCACTCACAAGACCACCGTGGCGCTCAAGTCAAAGGACCATGATTACTACTCAACTCGAGAGGACCTTCCTTTGACGGTTTCATAGGATATCTATTGGGGTCCTCATGAGTCTGTTCAGTATCCAGTCCTGACTGGATACCCGCATGCCTATACAAGCTCTAAGCTCATGGTCAGCTAAGAACAACTATCTGAACTAGTCAGATATAGATTTACACTAATTTATATATTGTGAATTCACCGATAGACCTGCATTGGTGATCATAGATTATGAACATTATATTTGAGACATACTTACATAATGATATTTCTTAGCACCTATTGCAACTCTTTGCAACTATATCATTATAAGTATACTCTCAGGTCTTTGTCTCATTATAGACAAAGTTCTAACTCTTTAGACCTCGCTGACTCTTATAAACTGATAACTATTAACAGTGCTAACTATTAGCATTTATAACTCTCAGCTTTGATAACTATTAGTTCTGGTCTAAACTCTTTTAAACCAGATCTGAACTATTTCAGATCAAACAATGTCTGTAATGTTACAAGCATTCTACCATATTAATATGATATTAACAATTTTTATTCGAAATGTTTATTGTATAAATATTAACATTTAATATTCATACAATATTGGAATGGCACGTGAGCACCAGCTCTAACACTTAATACCCTTTGCGCAGCGGAAAACCATAACTCACACCATAAGTAAGAATACATAAGATTAACACACCAATAAAAGATAAAGAAAACAAACCAATCACAAGACACAAGATATACGTGGTTCGGCCCAAATTGCCTACGTCCACGAAGGATCCATGATCCAGCTTCTTCCCATTGAAATAGATCACAAAGTATCTTCTTACATCATCAATGATCCCACAAGACCCCTTAGTATCTCTCATAGAGATCTCTAAGCATTTACTCTTGATCATTATGACTCCCTAAGACCTCTTCGTATCTCCTCATAAGAGATTTTTACAAGGAACACAAGAATAGCCCGAGCATCTAAGTTAAAAAGATCTATGGTGTTTCTCTTTTATTCACTCAAAGAACTTAAAGAAGAAAACACCCTCAAGGTTACACCCTAGTGCACCACGCACTTAGTGCCTACCTAGCTCCTCTATTCTCTCTTATGGTTACATCTTGAAACCTCAGATGCTTGATCTTAAACAAAGGTTTACAAGTGTTTATATAGGGTGTATTTCGTGCCTACAAACCCTATTCATTGTTGGAGTAAGAGTCCACTTGTTTTGGAAGTTCAAAACTTCCCAAAACTTGAAATTCTGAACCAAAACGGACTTTTTCACGCGTTCTGGCGCTGCGACGCTCGTCCCTGGGCGCCTTAGCCCTGGCCCTTCTCGTGTCCAGCGCTGGGGCGCTAAGAACCCAATACTGCTGCGCTGGACCTTCTCGCATCCAGCGCTACGGCGCTGGTCTTCTGTGTTGAACGTCGCGGCGCTGGAAGCTCCCCGCGATTTCTTCTTTTTCTTCCCGTCTTTGAGTTCCGTTTCACTTCCCCTTTCGTGTCCCACACGTCCTAAACTTTTCCATTCGTATCTCACACGTTCTAAACTTTTTGTGACTCTCCACTTTGATATTCATCTCAATTCTTATTCAACCAAAATTGTTGAATCACCAATTTTTTAATAATAACATTAATACTTTAAATATAAAAAAATAAAATAAAAAGAAGCTTATATAATGGGATAAATGGCTATTTTCCCCTCCCCTTTTTTTTTATTTACTTTAATAATTTGTTATACTTTTGTTTTTCTAATATCTTTTATCGTTATTATCGAGCATATTTCTAATAGCCCAATCAATTCAACCACCAGCGGCCTACTTTTCTCATTTACTTAGAGAAGCCTTATATAAGTGAACTTAGAAATTGAAATCACGGGCTTGATTTGTCCTTCAAATTTATCAAATACGTAACCTGATTTCATTGACTCACAATCTTCATAAACACGCCATAAATATTGTGAGAAGGTGAGAATAGAATTTGAATATGGTTTAATTGTTAAATTCTATTTAAAAATAAAGAATGATTTCTCATTTAGCACAGAATATATAGTACTTGTTGATTGGTGACTAAAGAAGTGTATTTAATAAGCTTCTATACTAAACGACGCACTCTTTTATTTATAAGAGGTATTTAATGGGCTATTTCTAACATACCAAACTAATTCGCATTTTAATAAAAAAAAGTCTTAATAGATGCTTGATCTATTAAAACATGAGTTAATCAAATTAATGGAGAGAAAGTAGGCAATAATTGTTTTGCCAAGCAATAAATGGGAACTCAGATGTGATACAGTTAGAATTATATTGAGAGCAGATGAGTTAGATGCTCTTTAAATTATTTTAGTATTTTAAACAATTTGCAATAGTGCATGCAATTGATTACGACCCTATCAATGAAGTTAACACCCACGTTAGCAAGAAAGGAGTTTAATTTGTTCATTTTCATTTGACATCATTGATGAATTTAGAGATCTAAATTTATTAATGAAAGTAATTTAATACCATATATAAAAAATTATTATTTTTCTTATAAGATAAAATAAGCCACAACCTTTGCTTTTTGAGTGTAGCTCAACTAATTGTAAATACGGTTCGAATAACAAAAAAATTACTTAAGTTCAAATAAAAATAAAGAATAATATTGGTGTCTAGTAAATGAAAAATTTCATCTCTATTAAAATTTTAGAAATAAAAAATAAGCTACAACTTTTATTTTTTTTTTATAAAAAAATTATACATAAATAAGGACGCAATTATAAAATTTCTATTGTTTGGGCTAAATTTTTTCTTTTACATTATAGGTTTTAATGAGATGAAAAAATTATTAATAAAAATTTATGAACACATCTTATACAAAAAAAATATATAATGAGGCTTATAATATAAGCATAATATATAAATAATAATAATATTAAGAAAATAATACATTATTAAAATTATTCATCGATTTCTCAAAATATATAATTAATCTATTATTGACTTTCATTTATTAAAATTAAATTAATTCAATAATTAAAAACCAATTTTATTTTAAAATATTTACAAATATGAAATAAAAAAATATGAGTAAAAGTTCAAGTGTTTAACAAAATCCTAAATAAACAATAATTTTAAAGAGTGTAAATAAAAAATTATTACGAATAGTTTGTGAATTAATATGACTAACAAAGATGTTTTTATTACTTAAGCTCTAGGAATATAAAGAAACTCATTATCAATATATATATATGAAAAATTTAAATATAAGTTAATTTTACCCCATCAAGATAAGAATAAAAATTAATATTTATGTTGCTAAAATAATAAATAAAAATTATTTTAAAAAAATAATTTAATAAACTAGAATACTTTCGAGTAAAATACAAAGTTTAGAAAGCTTAAATAAAAGAAAAATAATATAAATTAGATGTCATTTTCTAATTATTTATGATAGTGTTTTGGTACATAATAATAATAATAATAATAATACAACGTACAAGAAAATTAATTCGCTTGTGAGATAAAACAAACACAAGCTTTCTCTTTTCGATTTTATTAAATTATACATAAATGTAAATTAAATGCCGCTCAGATTTTTGATGTACGCAGAACTCAAATTTGAATTTATATATATATATATATATGTATATTTTAACTACCTTCATAAGTATAACTTGTTAACTTAAATTGAATCATAAGGAATGTGGGACAAATTTATGTGTTTTATACATTTTCAACCATACAATTTTTTTTTTCTATGGAGGAGGGGAGATTTTCAATTACAATTTATAGCAGCCATTTATCAGTTTATCATTGAGCCAATTATAATCATAAGGAAACTGGGACAAATGTATGTGTTGTATATATTTTTAGCCATACATTTTCCTTTTATATAGGAGAGAAGGGATTTTCAACTATAATTTATTGAAATTAGGATTGTTTTTAAGCTAAGTTTATTTAAAGTTCTTAAATTTTTTTTAACACGTGTTAGTATTTAGATATGAGTGGTCAAAATTTAATTCTTTTATTATCTTTTTTATTAATCACTAATCACTAATCACGTGCTTATGTTTGTTTAGGTAAAAACTTATCTTAAGAGAAGATCTTGATTCAATTTATGATAGCAATATCGTCAATCTTTTACTATTAAGCAATTAGTGCAAGTACATTTTCAACGATATTTATTTTTGACTTGAGGAAAGAGAATCAAATTTGGGACTTCTACTTTAGTAGAGAGATATACTACAAACTCTCATCAGGCTATTTAAACGAAGGCATTTTTCAATCATATTTTGCTTGTAATGAATGATTATTGAGTCTCCCACATGCTTTTGATGCTTCTTAATTTATTAATGGTGCCACAATGTAGTTCCAATGCCCAACAAAATTGGGAATTTTCGGTATTGACCAAAATTTCAACAATTAATTTTCTTTTTTTATCAGTCAAACTTTATATTTTAATGACCAAACACATATAATTTTTCCAATTTCACTTTTATTTGTGTAATTTACATAAAACTTATTTTATCTTTTAATTAATTTTATTTTTAATTTTTTAAAATTTAGTTTTCTAAATAATCAATAATCTTTATTTTATATATTTATTTAATTTGATTTTTACTTTTATAAATTTAATAAATATAAAAAAGTTGCTGTGCAGTGCACTGTGTTCGGTCAATTTAGTTTTATTTTTAAAAATGTTAATTATTTAATTATATTTTTATTTAAATTATATTTTTAAAATTTTAATTTTTTTGAATAATTGATAATTTTGATTTTATTTTGTATCACTTTTTTTTTGTTTCTTATAAACAATAGAATAAATTAAATAATAAAATTAATAAATATAAAACAAAAACATTATAAAATTATACATATAGTGTGCGCTGCAGTGCACTGTGCAGCCACTTTTTTATCTATTAAATTTATAAAGATAAAAATGAAATTAAATAAAAATATAAAATAAAAATTATTGATTAATTAAAAAACTAACATTTATAAAATTAAAAATTAAAAATATTAATAGATAAAATATTTTTTATGTAAATTACACAAACAAGGGTAAAATTAAAAAAATGATGTGTTTAATCATTAAAGTATAAAAAAATTGACTCTGGTAAAAACATTTAATATTTAAAATTTTGGTCAATTCCGAAAATTTTCTAACAAAATTTGATAGTTAAATCTTTTTTTTAAAAAAAACATATATGCATTTTTCTACAAGATTTTTAAAATGTGTGTAGATAGTTATAAATAAACTTATTTGTAACTAAATTTTTTTCATATCGAGAGTCTATGTTCAGTGTGAAAGTTTACAACTTTTTTTATTTTTTGAAAGCAACTTTTGCAAGTTTTTTAAACATAAACTTGACCTACATTTAGATAATTGTATTATTTAGCTTAAAATAAACATTGTACTTAAAGAAAATTATCAATTGTTTTTTTGTTTTATTTTAATATAATTATTAAAATTTTAAGAATTTGAAAATACCCAATTATATATTTTTACTATCATTTTCATCTTCAAAAGTGACAATTTTTGTGATTAAAAATATACTTAATAAATTTTGAAATAATATAAGAATTAAATTGAATATTACTACACAAAGACTAAACTAGTATTGATCTCATACATATACATATATATATATATATAATGATCTAATGAGTTACGTAACTCACCACATAGTGAGCTCCTAGATACATGATAATATTCTGTAGTACATTATAAATTATACAAAAATTATAAAAATTATAAATTTATTAGATAGTGATATATTGACAATATTGCTCACTATATAGTTAGTTATTAGCCACTACATCATTTATCACACACACACACACACGCATATATATATATATATGTATGATTTAATGGGTTAGTAGCTTACCATATGATGAGTTCTTGTACATGTAACAGTATTCTGTAGTATGTTATAAATTGTGCAGAAATTATAAAAAATTATAAATTTACTAAATAGTGATATGTGATATATTGATCACCATATAATAAGTTATGTAGTCCATTAAATCAATTTTCTTTCATTCTCTCTCTCTCTCTCTCTCTCTATATATATATATATATATTTATACAATAACTAAATAACATTATTTAAATTCAGCCTTTATTTTAAAAAATATATTGATATCCACTTTTGAAAATTTTCAAACTGGCATAAATAGAACCAAAGTGCAAATATGTTAAACATTGTATTCAAAATAACAATGCTATGCTTATATAGTTGAGATACAAAGTTTGTATCTCAACTGGTGTATGATGCATCTATTATTAATTGGTATTGTATATTTATTATATTAATAAAAAGTAAAATGTTGACAACTACTTAATAAATAATAATTACTAATTGGTAATATATAAATTAAAATACAAATTTTATATTCTAACTATATAAATCTATCACACTCCTCTATTTAAAATCCATATGAGTGAACACTACATTCTTCTCACAAAGTATGTTATAATTTTAAATTTTCTCACAACGAGATTAAAAATTGAAATAATTAATACACAACTAACGGACTGGTCTTTAATTAATACAAATGATAAATTGTGTAAAATCAACATTAAAAAAATTGCGGAGAAGACTCTTGATGTGGATTTGGACCAAAGAATAATGTTATCAATTTTCATAAATTTTATAAATGATAAGTTCTATCAAAACATGTTTTTAATAAAAAAGAAAAAATTGAAATAGTGTTCTATCAAAACATTTATTGATATATTTAAAAGTCAAAATCAGGTTATTTAGGACTAAAAATGCATTAAAAAATTTGACTTTAGACGGGCCCATTAAATTGTTTTGCCAATTTCAGCTGGTTGATGAGCAAAATTTGATAGAATCAAAGGTTATTTACATGTCAATAAGGGTACGCTGATGATCCTATAAAGGCCGGCAAAGTAGATGAAACGTGACAAAGCAATGCCAGACAAATTAGAAAAACGTTGTAATGGCGAAGTTTCTTCAAGAGTCTCATCCAATCTTGTGGAAGATCAAATTATGAGACCAGCTTTTGAAAAGGAGACTATGCTAAGGACTGGCAGTACCAACTTTGCCCAAGATTTGACGCTGGCTTGGTCTCGTGTGACCCACTGCATCACCATGTTTAGCTTCCATGGCATGGCAGCTTCTCCACCACTTATGCCAGAACTTCAGCAACGAAACTTTAAATAATTTAATTGAACAGTACTCAATTAGGTTTAAGGTTTTATTATCTTGTGTGGCTTTGACGAAGTGAAAAGGTGAAAACATTATATAAAAATTAAGTTAGATCATCAAAATTTGACCTGAACTTTTGTGCAGAAAATTAAGTCAGATTTTTCTTTTAAAAAAAACAAAAAACAAACTCCTTAGGAGGAAAGTGTGCATGTATTAGTTAATTTTTTTTTAAAATTTTTAATATTACCCAGATTTGAACTAAAAAACCACCTAAATTTTGTAAGAATCCTCACGAAATTATTTAAATACTATAAAACAAACCACCACATATTTATATCTATCTAAGTAGAAGTTTGTTCTTTGACTGTAAGCAAGATAGAGATAGGAATTGAAAGGCATAGTTTGGAAATTAGAAGGTTATATCTCTAATGTTTAGGGTTACAAATTTAAATGACAATTTTACAAATTTTACTTTCGATGTTACAAATTATAAGTTAAGTCATAAATAATGTACGTACATGTGTATATTCTTTCGGAAGGAAATATTAATGTTCGTAATTGAATACCACATTTATGTCAGTTTCAATCCTTACATTTTCCTTTATACATATATATATATAGCTGATCTAGTGGAGGACGTCCACTAAATCATTTTCGTGTGTGTGTGTGTCTATATATATATATATAAGAATAGTAGTGGCTCAATATAAATACGCAAAGCCCCCTTCATCAGGAAACCTCACAACCGATTTAAAAATCAGAGCCATGGGCTCTCTTGATCAACAAGAATCCTCACCCCTTCTCCAAGACCTCAAGGTTAACATCGAAGAAACTTGTCTTGTTTTCCCATCTGAAAAAACTGAAAGAAAACCCATTTTCTTGTCGAACATAGACCAAGTTCTCAATTTCAATGTCGAAACAGTCCATTTCTTCCAACCCCACAAGGATTTTCCTCCCGAAGGTGTTGCTGAGAAGCTCAAAAGCACACTCGCAAAAGCTTTGGTGCCATATGATTTCTTGGCTGGGAGATTGAGCCATAATGCTAAAACAGGCCGTTTGGAGATTGATTGCAACTCAGCTGGTGCTGTGTTTGTTGTGGCTTCTAGTAAGCATACATTGGATGAGATTGGAGACTTGGTGTATCCGAATCCAGGTTTTCAAAAACTTATCATCAAGAATTATGATAATAATTTGTTGGGGCAAGATTGCCCACCTCTATGCATTTTCCAGGTAAGTTATTATAATTATATATTATAAATATGAGGCATACTACTACAAAATTAGATTAGAAGAGAAGTCTAATTTTAAACCATTTTAGAGACAATATTGTATTTCTTTTATTTATTTTACCTATTTTTTTTTCTGTCACACACATGCAAACAATTTCATTTTCATTCACATGGATTGATCTCTTTTTCTATCAAAGTGACAAAATAAAGTTAAATTTCTTTTGGCAAAAGTTGGTGAAGTGTAAATAGAACCACCTAAATGAAAGGTTTATGAATAAATGCTGCTTGTTTTCGCAGCAACTGTACCAACTCCCAGGGCTTCGTCTTTCTCAATCACACATAGTTGAAGATGACCGAGACATTTATAATGAAGTTAATTGAAACCTCTTAGTTAGGTTTATGATAGTTATAATATTTTTGAGTAATGCTAAGTATTTTAAAATTTTATTTTAAATTATTTTAAAAATAATGTGTTAAATAAATATTTAATGATAAAATAATATAAAATTTAAAATAATTTATTATACTCAATATTATAATAATACATCACTTTTAAAATGCAATTTAAAATATTTAATATTACTCAATATTTTTTCCTATCATTAATTCGCCACTTCTTTGACAGGCAACAATTCCTCATTTTCGCTTTCTTCATTAAAGCACTCTAGCTTATTTAATAATTAAGCTAGCCAGTTAGTAGGGGTTCACAGGAACTAAGAAAAACCAATATTTGTCTTGAATTCAATGGCATACGAATGGACTGTGGAGCCCTTTCATTGCATTTTCTCTAATGTTTTAACAGTTTTGGCTCTTTTCCCAAAAATATGTATATTCGAAGTACTTCAACGAATTCTTTAGAACATAGCAGAAAAATTTCTCTTTGTAGAATTATAAAAATCGTCTCAAATATATGTTCAATACAAGAAGTAATGTCCTCAGATCTTAAAAATGTTAAAATTCAGTTTCCCAATTTCTTAATTTTAGCACCACAAAAAAAAAAAATTGTTCGAAGAACAGTTTTCTAGGAATTTCCCATTTATGAAATTCTTAGCTGTTTTATAGATAATTGCCAATTTCAAATAGCAAATGATGCTTATTTTGTTATCTAAATATGTTGTTTACAATTTTGTTATCTTAATTTATTATTTGAGATACTAATTCTTTATGAATATATTTCTATCCAAAGAGTTTGAATATTTTCAGTATATTGCACTTTCTGTATTAGATTTATGTTGAATTTGTATTTATTTTTTTTATAATTGATTATTAGAAAAATCATCATTACCCTTTTAATGTCATATATATAATTTTTTTTCTGAGTTTTTTAAATTACTTACTGCACTTTTAGAGGGTAATTGATAATTTTTTAGTACTATTTTCTTTTTCGAAATTCTCTCTAAATAAAACAAGATAAAGAATTTTAGAAAAAAAGGATTATGAAGGAATGTGATGTCTATAAATAATTAACAGAATGATGGTAAATTTTTATCAATTAAAAAAGACAGACAAAAGTATAAAAGAATGACCGTCACACCAAAAGTAGCCTGACGTTTTCCATATTTACAAGTGAGGCAATTAAAAGTCATTAAGTAAAGCAATTAATTGAAGAGGATGAAAATTTTTCATTAAGAATTGTATCTTGTTTACAGGTAACATCGTTTAAATGTGGTGGTTTTGCAATGGGCATATCAACCAACCATGCAACATTTGATGGCTTAAGCTTCAAAATGTTCTTGGAAAATCTGGCTGCCCTAGCTGCTGATAAACCTTTGGCTGTCATCCCATGCAATGATCGTCACTTATTAGCCGCTCGATCGCCTCCACGTGTCACATTTGATCATGTAGAGATGATGAAGATACCATTAGGGCAAGAATCAAACAATGCTCGAATCTTTAATGCCATCAAAGAAGACCTGGATATCAAGATTTTCCGGTTGACTCCCGACCAAATCGCCGATCTCAAGGCAAAGGCTTCCGGCGACGCCCAAAACAGCAAGCATATCACTGGATTTAACGTGGTGACAGCACATGTTTGGCGGTGCAAGGCATTGTCAGTTGACCCTGAAAAGGCAGACCCAGAAAGGGAATCAACAATGCTTTATGCAGTCGATATAAGGTCAAGATTGAACCCTCCGTTGCCGGCATCGTTCGTTGGCAATGCAGTGCTGACTGCTTATACTATGGCAAAGAATAGGGAGCTACAAGAGGAGCCATTTTCAAGATTGGTGGAGATGGTATCACAAGGAGCAAAAAGAATGACAGATGAATATGCAAGATCTTCCATAGACTGGGGAGAGATCCACAAAGGGTTTCCACATGGAGAGTTCTTGGTCTCATCTTGGTGGAAATTAGGGTTTTCAAAGTGGAATACCCATGGGGGAAGCCAAGATACAGCAGCCCTGTTGTGTATCCCAGGAAGGACATTGTCTTGCTCTTTCCTAATATTGACAATGACAATAATGGGGTTAATGTTTTGGTTTCTCTCCCTGCCAAAGAGATGGTCAAGTTTCAAAGCCTCTTCCATAAGCTCTTGGCTTGAAGGAGTACTAATTATATTTGAGCTAATTTCTCTCGTTAGGAGAAATAATTAATGAAATATATATGTATATGAATATAAGTGTGAGTGATAGTTTGTTTATTGATGCATATTTGATATTTGTGTGTGTAAAGGTGAATCTGGTTTTAAGAGGATTGAACAAATGTGTCTACCTGTACTTATGGATATGATGTATTATAAAAGACTATATATGAATATGAAAATGATGGCTTTAATTTATTATATATATATATATATATTATTCTTTTTTACCCCTATTTTACTAATGGGGTAGCCAAGAATATCACGTCTATATATCTTGTTTCACAAAAATAATAATAATGTTTAGCTTACCTAATTAGAATAGAAACTCTATATCTTAATTAATGTAATATTTAATGTGTCATTGTTGATTGGTATTATAATAACTAACACACAACAATAAAGAATTTTTTTTTAATAACTACTAAATAAATAGTAATCATTGATTGATTTGATGACACATTAATTAAGATACAAATTTTGTATCTCAACTATATAAGTATAACACTATAAAAATAATTACCATAATTTGAGATTGATAATTTTGGTGATTTTAAGTAAAAAAAAACCATAAAAATTCACTTTATTAACCGAGTGGTATGTGATATGTGGGAGGGGTTTGATTCACCAAAAGTGGATTGTTAATATTTTTTTATATTATTTATTACTTTTTTTTAATAAATTACAATTTATTAGACGTGTGGAGTTTATTTAAGCAGAATTAAACATAGTTCACACACCAAAATTCTCTCTGACGCTGCTAGGGATATTTTTTTCACTTATTTGTGAGCTCGAATTTTCTGTAAGAATTCTATTTCTTGCATGGATGAGGTATAGTCATTTTGGCAATCCTTTTGCATTAGCAATTCTCATAACGAGGAGATTCTTGGAGTGAACGAAGACTTGGTGAAACGGCAACGTGATTATGCTCACTCTGCCCTTTTTGTCGAAGTTTTTATGAGACGCACTTATTAGCGTGATGCGTTCCAAAATACTATGAGGATGCTATGGAGACCAGAGGGGCATATGCGATTTAAATGGCTCAGAGATGATGTGTTCCTTGCAGATTTTCAACATCGCGAGGATCAGAAAAGGGTGCTGTTGTTTGAGCCATGGAATTTTAATACATTTCTCCTAGCTTTTGAGATTATTACTAATGATGCACGGATTTTGACCCAGTATTTAATTCTGTTCCGTTTTGGATCAGATATAAAATGCCCCTATCATTCACATGAATGTGGAGTTTATAAAAATCATTAGGAACAAGATAAGCTGCTTTCAGGATGTTGATGCTGATAGCAGAGGATCTTGTTTAGGAAAATTCATGAGGATAAGGGTGAAACTTGAAATCGACAAACCATTGCGTAAAGGGATGTTTCTTCGATCGGGAGGTGTTGAAAATCTGCTGAGGATCGATTTTAGATATGAAAAACTCCTGAAATTCTGCACACTATGTGGGCTGCTCACGCATTCAAACAGAGAGTGATGGGATAACTTTCCTGCAATTCTCAAGAAGCCTGGAAATCATAATTATAACTATGATATTAGGGCAGGGTCTAATAGGAAATAGAGGAAACAACCGAGAATGGTGGAGCAAAATAGAAATCCTAACAAAAAAAAAATGATGATCTTGATAGTGCCTCATCGGATACTGGGAATGCTCTGGTGACAGATAGGGGGATTCCGATGAACTTGGAAACAAATAAATTGAGTGTTCAAACTTCGATGGAGTCTGCGGTAACTTGGAAAGGAGAAAATCATGCCTCTCAAATCCTTGATTTGGTGAAGGGCACAAAAAGTTCAAATTTCGGATGACTCTTGATTGGTGCTATAATAGTCTAGCACAAGCGCAAGCTATCATATCAAATAATATAAGATTTTAAGTCCAGATATCATTCCCAAAAAGACTATTCGATCTATTTCTATCAATAAATTACTAAAATTATACCTACTTTAACTTTTATCTAAAATTTAACTAATTAACATAAAACTTAACCTAGATAACAAATAACAGAGGGTTAAACTCAAAAATTAATAATAATTTAGGCTATAGACTCATCTCCTAATATTTTATTGGACTCATTAATATCTTAGCTATTCCCTTAATATAAATTGATTGACTTAGACACTAATCTCATCACTTAATATGAATAATTAATTGAATACCATTCGCAGTAAGAATAACATAATCTTTTAAAGATCTCTATGGTATTATGGGCTCAAACATGAGATTATTAATATGATCATTATTCTCCTCCATGTTTAAATCTTGGCATTGCCCATGTTGAAGTCTATGCAGTGTTATTTTGATCTCAGGATCAAAAGATGTCAATTCAGCACTTTTCATCATTCGCATGAGCTGTCAAGGCAAAAAATAAAAAAAGATCAAAGTAAAAAGAAGAAGGTAAAAACAAAAATAAAGAAAAATAAAAATTGAATTAAAAGTAAGTAGTTTGGTATTAGTATTGATCTAAGAATTGAAAGAAATAGTCCCTGACAATTGTAACAAAACCTTTGATGTTTGCTAAAATAGCTTAGCATAAGCGCACGCTATCGTATCGAGTAATATGAGATTTTAAGTTCAGATTTCATTCCCACATAGATTATTTAAGGTTTACGGTACTACCAGTAGATTTTAGGATAAATAAACATAAAGTCTTGAGTTTGTAATGTGGTTAAACAGAAAAATATGGGTAATTAGGCTTAAACAGGGTGACTAGGAATAAATATACATATAAGGTACAAAAGACTCAATCAATCCAAAGATGGCATAATGTCATTTTCTTATTCATGTGTTTCTTAGAATTTCACCTCAAGTAATAATCAAGCAAGTTTTAGAGTGTTGATCCATGAGACTGTGGTGTACTACTTAAGCATAAAGTATAACTTAACATAAACCCAACCAATATTCTAATTTATTGACTAATGATCATCATCTCAACTAGAACTTAGCACCAAAAAAAGAAAAAAAATTTACCCTACAAGACAATCAATCAAAGTATATAGCAAAATAGATAGAGAATAGTGTATTTTCTACCCTCAGACATAAATTAGACATTGTCTTCAATGTCTAAAAATAAATTTAAAAGTAAGAGAACCTCCTCTAATAGATAAAGTTGAAGCATCGCAACGTTGTGTTCTCTAATGATGTGACTACGGTCTCCTTTGCTTTTAACACTTGCAAATTCTTGTGCTGCTTCCTTAAATGCTTGACTTGCTTTATTCATACAAAGAAAAGAAACTAACATAAACTAAACAAAAATAAAAATAAAAATTACTTGAGTTGCTTCCTAAAAAGAGCTTGATTTAATGCTGTCGACTTGGCGATGCTCTTTCTACTCTTATGGTGGATCAAAGTTAATGGTGGAAGCATCCTTGTATGTGAGCTTGCTAGGATTCTTCTCTTTTAAATTTCTCTCATTTGGCTTCAACATCTTCTTAATTAGATATTGGGCAGAAATGTTCGTCTTATTTTTCTTGTGCTTCTTCGGAAAGACTTAAATTTTAGACCGGTGGAGTGATTCTCTTGTGCCATTCTTTTTGATCCTTTTATTAAGGTTGTGCTCCCTCTTATTCTTTCTTTTATTTTTATTTCTCAACACCTTCTTTTTGATTTGAGAATTCAATATCTCTATATTTTTGAGCTCTTTGGCATTTGGGTGTACCGCATCGATGCTGTAACAATAAAATAATATAGTGTGCATGGGCTGATTTTGTTCTTTGTTACTAGTATTTTTTGCTGTGTTATCACTTTTCTGCACTTTAAAATGTTGCTGTACTTTAATACAACTTTCTGCATTTATTTGACACCTTTATAGCCTTTGAGGAAAAGGAATTAGCAGTTTACATGGATGCACTTCATTTTTCTGCACTTTCTTCTCCTTTATACTTAATGGTGGTGGTGTGGATGTGTTCTCTTGTAAGATCTTACCACTCCTCAAGTTAATGACTTGGCATTGCTCTATATTTTCTCTTGGATTTGTCTCAGTCTCTCTTGGTAGAGTGCCTTAAGGTCTCCTATTAATTATAGCAGCAAGTTTTCCTATTTAGATATCTAAGTTCTTTAACGATGCTGAATGATTCTGTAAGATGGCATCATTAAACTTCATATATTGCATCAACATATCTTTCAAAGCTGGATTCTTCTCTTACAGTGGCTGGAATCTTGGGGGATTCATTGGTCTAGATGACTCCCATTAGTGGTTACGCCAAGAGAAATTAGAATGATTTCTCAACCCCGAATTGTAAAAATTTGATTATGGGTTAGGTTGTTGATGATTAAAATTGCCTATATAATTTACTGCGTTCATCATCATCTATTCATGTGATTATCACCACAAAAGTTGCATGTCACTTGTTGGAGTTTGATGGCATTCAAGGTATTAAACTTCTTAGATAATAAATTTATTTGCACTGTCAATGCATTTAATGCGTCAATCTTATATACACCAGCGACTCTCTTGGGTGTAACCTTCTTTGCTAGCTTTGGTAACTATTCGACGCCATCTCTTCTAATAGATCATAAGCCTCAAATGACCCCCTAATCCATTATAGAACATTTAGACTAAAAGCCATTTAAGGACTTTATGGTAAGGACATTTCCTTAACATGTCCTTGAAGCGTTCATATGCTTCATATAATGACTCTCCATCAATCTGAGTAAATGAGGTAATGTCATTCATCATCTTCACTATCTTTGCTGGTGGAAAAAACTTGGTTAAGAATTTCTTAGCTAAATCATCCCACGTCGATATGGATTATGACAAAAATGACATCAACCAACTGTTGACTCTATCACTTAAGGAGAAAGGGAATAGTCTCAATTTGATGACATCATTAGAGATTTCATTGTATTTAAATGTATTGTAAATCTAAAAAAAATTCATAATGTTCATATTAGGATCATTGTTAGGAGCTCTACAGACTCTTTCAACATTTGAATAATGCTTGGCTTGATCTCAAAGTTATTTACATTGATGGTTGGTGGCCGAATACTTGATTGAATACTATTCGCAGTAAGAATAGCATAATTCTTTAAAGATTCTATGGTATTATGGGCTCAAACAAGAGATTATTAATATGATCATTGTTCTCTAATAGTGGCATAATTGTAATAGTATATTTAATACCTCAACTTGAGTATTTTGCTCTAACTTATGAATATTTGGCTATTTAATTATAGTTTTTATCTTAAATAGGTGAAGAGAGAAAATGTGACATATAAGATCAAACGGGAGATGATTTGAATGAGAATCGGCGAGATGTGCTCAAAATATGAAAGTGACTTAACCCAGGCCTCGGTCCTACTGCTTTATGGCTAGGCACCACGGCGCCTGATCAGGTGACATCTATGCTTGTATTCCAAGTCTCAGTGTTATAGCACTGAGCCACCAGCGCTGCAGTGCTTGTGTGATGTATAAAAGGCCCTTTCAAAACTCATATTTCAACTTGGATTCAAAGGACCTTGACTTGAGGGTTTTAAAATGCATATAAAAGCATACTTTTCAGAGAGGAACAAATAAAAAATTTAGAGGAAACGCAGAGCAATGAATTCACCTTCAACTCAAGAGATAAAAGCAAAATTATTGAAGATTGAAGAACAAGTTCTAGTGCATTCAAGTCAAGAGAAAGGAGAACAACTCAGGGCGTCACTTATGTTATTTTCTTTCTTCAATTAATTAGATCATCTTGTTCATGATTTTTTTTATTCTTGCTTTGATACTCTTGTTTTAATCATGAACTAAATTTCTTTCATCTAGGGTTAGATGTTTTTGAACTTAGTATATAGCTGAATTTTATAAACTCTTAGTTATGAACTTAATACAGTACAATTGTTTCATTCTATTTGATCTTAATGCTTTCATTATATCTGATCACAGTTTTGAATGTTTAAGGAACCATGATAAGCTTGACAAAAGGATTCATATGTTTAGCCTAGGATAAATTGATGCATGATCATAGAGAAATAACTATGAGTTTCATCTAGGATAGACATTTACCTAAGTGGCATGTATGGTTTGATTTAGACTTGTTCTTAATAAGTTACATCTTATTCGAGTTACCATAGATATATAGGTAATTGTTAGGATGTGATAAGATCATTCAACCATCGATAAAGGTTTTTGATGAAATCAGTGTCTACCTAATTAATTTGTAGTAAGGGAGTAACCAAAGGGTTAAGGAATTCAATAAAATACTAGGGGATACGTCGAAACCCTAGATTACTTCTCAATTAGTGAATTCAATCTTTAAGTATTTTTGATATTTTATAAAGGTTTACTTAGATAGCAGTAGATTAATTAATTTAAATCCATCTTTAGAATTTTCTAGATAAAGGTAAAATAGAGAAATTTTAGTAATTGATTAAAATAAATAGGTACAATAGTCTTTGTGGAACGATAATTGAACTTAAAAATATTATATTACTTGATACAATAGTGTACGCTTGTGCTAGACTATTTTAATAGCAATCACGTTTTTTGTGCCTTTACCGAGGATGATTTTATCTATTCATAGATCGATACTAATACCATACTATCTTACTTTTACTTCATATTTTATTTTTTTAGTTTTAGTTACTTTCTTTATTTTTAATTTTGATAGTTCATGGAAAGAACCAAGAGCGAAGATTTAACTTCCTTTGATCCTGAGATTGAAAGAACATTGCAAAGACTTCGATGTGAATAACATCAAAATGAAAATATGGTAGAGAATCACGATAATATCAATAATCCGGTGTTTGAGCCTATGATTCCATAGAGATCTTTGAGGGATTATGCTGTTCCTACAATAGAAAGTATTCAGTCTAGTATTCGGTGCCTGACTATTAATGCAAACAACTTTGAGATCAAGCTAAATACTATTCAGATGCTTAAGGAATCTGTGCAATTCAGTGGAGTTGCCAATGACGATCCCAATATGCATATCATAAATTTTTTAGAGATTTGTGATACATTCAAGTTTAACGGAGTCTCAGATGATGCCACCAGGTTACGACTATTTCTTTTTTCATTGAGAGACAAGTTCTTTTATAGTTAAATGAACAATCATTCCAAAAAGAGGCTTTGCAATTACTGAAGAGGCCTATCTAAGAATCTAAAAAATTATTGCAGACATAGGTTAGAGGCGATTGTACACATAACCAGATGTAGAAATAATTCTAGTAGTAAGAGAATTCTATGCTAATGGCACAGAACACATCCATGTTAAAGTGCAAATAAGAGGCAAAACTGTTCACATTCACAGTGATGTTATTAATAGATACTATGGCCTACCAAACATACCGAAAGATGACTACATCAAACTTCTAAAGAATCCAGATTATTAAGCCGTCATCCAGTATTTGGCTACCCCAGATGCTCAATGGATGATGTCTGGAAGCACACATGCCTCATTCCCAACATGCTATATGACGAGAACTCAAAGCATGACACTATTTTATAGCTGCCAAGTTAATGCCAGTTAGTCACAGGAGCATTGTAACAGCAAAAAGAGCTCTCTTTCTATATATTATTCTTACAGAGAGGACAATAAATATTGGAAAAGTGATCATAAACAGAATTCTCTGCGGCCTCAATCATCCAAAGGAAAGCATCTACCACGCCTTACTAATTACAATACTATGCGCTAAAGCTAGAGTCGAGTGGACATCATCAAAAGAAGTGCATCCTCCAGCACGTCTTGAACAATAGCAAAATTAGAATAATAGTTAATGGTTTAGACCAAGACCCCATCTTACAACCACCTTTGAAACAAAGACCAGTAGAACAACTAACCATGTATCAAAGGCTGACAAGGTTAGAAATGCCCTTATCGTACACTAGCAGTGGACTGCATCTTATACAACATATCAAGACTAGGTTTTGTGCATCATCATAACCCACTTTGACATGGATATACATCACTTGCCTAAATATTCCAGCCTATCTAGAATCTCCAGCTGCAGATGACATAGGAGATAACAAACAAGATGAAGTAAAGATTGAAGATGAGGATGAAAGGGACAGCTAAAGCTTTACAAAAACAAGGAAGTGTTCCAATTTTATTATTTTACTGCCGCCATGGAGACATGGCTTATTGTAAGTATGAGGGTGGGGAAAACACTTCTTAGTTTTAGTTTTCTTATGTGGCTTTTTATGTTTGGATCGTTTATTCTTTATTTTTATTTTCTTTTTAAATTGTTAGTTTATTTTTGTTTTGTTATTATCTTTTGTTTGGGTCGAAAAGAATTTATAGTTGATGATGAAAAGTTGAGTTTAAGAAAAGGTATAAATTCTTTAGACTTATTTATTATTGTGTTTATTTGATATTTCAACTGGATTAATTACATTCAGCTTATAATTGTTCACTTTAAACACTTTTGCACACTAGAACTATTAAATATTTATTAGTTGTTAATTTAAAATATGTTGATTCATACAGAGAAAATAATTCAGGTCACCTACTATTTAGAATTTGTTTGATTAGCTGTTAAGGTAAAATCCTAGGACATATATAGTAAAAGATATGATTAAAGGCCATGTTTGGATTCGTTGAGCCTTTCTAGGCAACCTTGAATTATTTTTAATCCTTAGTCACCATTTTTTAGCTTTATTGATTATATTTTCTTTCCAAAAACCACATTAGAAGCCTATAGCCAATTAATTCTTTTATCCTTTATAAATACCCTTCGTACTATGATGCATAATATCTTGTTATAAGGGTCATGAAGTGATTCAAATTTATAAGTGAAAAGAAGAGGCAGTTATGAAATTTTTCTCATTCAATTACAAGAATTGGAGGAGCTAAAATAATTTATTAGGAAAAGAAGAAAAAGGGCTGCACTATAACCTTTGAGAAGTGTAATAGAGAATAACAGAGCTACTGAAAAGATGGGTTCAAAGAAAATAAGTTTGGTAAGAAAAGAAAGAATAAATTGATCCGGAGATAAAATGGTTATAGTTTAGTGTGTTTAAACTTCAAAATTTTTTGATTCTTCGCACCCTAACCTAAGCCTTTCATTACAAGTTGATTAAAGCTCTATTTGATCTCCTGTTATATAATTGTTCTACATTAGTGGAGATTGCTATGAAAAATAAGCTTATGGATAATTGTTTCGATTTTGATCTTTCTTACTAGAATAAGATATTCAAAAATACAATGAATGTGCAAAAAAAATACCTCTGCACACACTCACAATTGAATGATTATAGGATAGATGTAAGCACGATGATTAGAGTATAGAATGATCATAAATAATTTTCGAGTCTAAAGATCTTATAAGTATAATTAAACCTTTGAGACAACTTTACAAATTTCTGATTGACCCATGCAATTCATTGTTTCAAGGTAAGTTTAGAGTTAGCTTATATGTGTGTGTGTGTATATATATATATATATATATATGTTAGTTTATTTTTGTTTTCCTCGAGGACGAGCAAAAATCTAAAGTTTTGGGGTATTAGATAGTAGCATAATTGTAATAGCATATTTAGTACCTAAACTTGGATATTTTGCTCTAAAATATGAATATTTGGCTATTTGTTTGTGTTTTTGATTTTAAATAGTGTATGAGGGAAAATATGACACATATGATCAAACAGAAGATGATTCGGCCGAGAAACGAGCGAGATGCGCTCAAAATACAAAAGTAACTTAACTTAGGCCTGGGCACCGCAACGCTTAGGTTAGTAGCTGGGTGCCGCGACATTTGATCAGGTGACATCCATGCTTGTGTTCCAGGTCTTAGCACCACAGCACTGAGGCCTTAATGCTGCGGAGTCCGAGCAATGTAAAAGAGGCCATCTTAAAACTTCTATTTCGATTTGGATTCAAAGGCCCTTGACCCAAGGGCTTTAAAATAAATATAAAAGCATACTTTTTATAGATGAACAAACAGAAAATTCATAGGCAACCATAGAGCAATGAATTCACCTTCAACTCAAGAGATAAAAGTAAAACTATTGAAGATTGAAGAATATGTTCTAGTGCATTAAAGTGAAAAGAAAGAAGAACATTCCCATTCATGTTTAAATTTTAGAGCTGTCCACGTTGAAGTCTATGTAGTACGTTTTCAATCTCGGGATCAAAAGATGTCAATTCAGCACTTTTAGTTCTTTGTATGGAATGTCAAGGCAAAAAATAAAAAAAATAAAAGTAAAAAGAAGAAGGTAGAAACAAAAATAAAAAAGTATTGAATTAAAAGAAAGTAGTTTGGTATTAATATTGATCTAAGAATAGAAAGAAATAGTCCTCAGCAATGGTGCCAAAAACTGGATGTTTGCTAAAATAGTCTAGCACAAGCGCACACTATAGTATCGAGTAATATAGGATTTTAAGTTCAGATATCATTCCCACAAGGACTATTCGATTTATTTCTATCAATCAATTACTACAATTATACATACTTTAACTTTTATTCATAAATCTAAAATATGAAATTTAACTAATTAACCTAAAACTTAACTTAGATAACAAATAATAAAGGGTTAAACTCACAAATTAATAATAATAATCTAGGGTATAGAATCATACCATAATATTTCAATGAAATTTTTAATATCTTAGTTAATCACTTAATAAGAATTGATTGGCTTAGACACTAATCTCATCATAAGCCTTTATCAATGGTCGAGTGACTATATTACGCATTCTAACAATCACTTATATGTCTATGGTAATCAAATTAGAATATAATTCATTAAGATCAAGTCTAAATTATACCATGCATGCCGTCTAGGTAATATGTCTATCTTACATAAAACTCATAGTTGTTTTCCTATGATCATGCATTAAATTATCATAAGCTAAACACATGAATCTCTTTGTCAAATTCATCATGATTACTCAATCATTCAAGATATTGATCAGGTATAATGAAAGCATTAAACTAAGATAAAATAAATAAATTATAATGTATTAAGTTTATAATTAAGAATTAACAAAATTCAACTACATACTAGGTTCAATAGTTTAACCCTAGATAAACAATATTTAGCTCATCACAAAACCAAAAGTATCAAACAAATCAATGAAGAATTGTAAGAACAAGAACATAATGATAGGAAAAGTGAAGAAAAACTAATCAAGAAAATGTCTTAGGTTGGTTCTCTCACTTCCTTGGTTTTGAATATTTAATCTTGAATTTGAATCTTGATTTCTTGGCTTTAATCTTGAATTTAAATCTTGATTTCTTGACTTTAATCTTTGATTTTATGTTGTGAATTATTTCTCTGCTTTTTTTCCTCTCTAAAGTTTGTGTTTTAGCTCTTAAAAATATGTTTTTATAGATGTAAGAACCCTCAGGTTGAGAAAAGTTGAATCTAAGTCGAAATATGACTCAAAAGGATGTATTTTTTACTTATCGCATTGAGCGCCATGGCGCTAGTACCTAAAAATATGATCTAGTGCTTGCTCGACGGGGCGCCATGGTGTTGGGCAGTGGGCGCTGCAGAGCTCTGTTTCTTCAGGTCTCGGTAAAATGAGTGCTTGTTCCTCTTTCGCGTCTGTTTGCCTCTCGTTTATTTCAATGCGTCATTTCCATCGCATATGTATTTAAGATACAAAACACAATTAAATACCCATGAAGGAAGCCAAGATATAACAGCCCTATTGTGTATTACAGAAAGGATATTGTCTTCTCTTTTCCTAATATTGACAATATTTAAGCTAATTTCTCTCGTTAGCAGAAATAATTAATGATATACATATAGGTATAAATGAATATAAGTGAGTGATAGTTTGTTTATTGATGCATACTTGATATTTGTGTGTGTAAAGGTGAATCTGGTTTGAAGAGGATTGAACATATATGTCTACATGTACATATGGATATGATGTATTATAAAAGACTATATATGAATAAGATAATGATGGCTTTAATTTATTACTTATATTATTCTTTTTTAACCCTTTTTTGACTAAGTCTATTACATGTATATTTTGTTTCACTATAAAAAAGACAATAATTTTATGTTTAGACAATTAGGATACAAATTTTGTATCCTAACTAATTTAATATAATATTTGATATGTCTATTATTGATTAATATACTACAATAATAAAAAGAAAAGATTTAATAACTATTTGATATATGACAGTCATCGATTGATAAATATCACTATAAAAACTATGTAAGTATAGCATTATAAAAATAATTCTCATAATTTAAGATTGATAATTTTGATGGTTTTAAGTAAAATAAAAAACATAAATATTGCTTTGTTAACCGAGTGGTATGTGCAAGGGGTTTGACTCTTACCAAAGGTGGGTTGTTAATATTTTTTATTATTTTTTAATAAATAATAATTTATTAGATATGTGGAGTCTAATTATCACTCTAATAATTTGACTTGGAAACCACAATCCTAAAAAATGTATTTATATATTATGTTAAACTATAATCCCATTAAACATAATTTAACTAGTGTTGGTATCTATACATGATAAGTCTACATCAAATTAGATGTCTCTCAAGTTCAATAAGAGATAGTTCAAATAGATCACTTAAATTGACCCTTATTTAAGATAACTCATAAGATATAAATATAGTTAATATGTGAGCCCATAAAGGAAATAATAAAATCTAACAATCTCCCACTTGAACCACATATGTTGTTTGAAAATAATTCTTCATTATAAACATTAGTGCACGCTACAAATGCTATCTTTAGCTTAAAAAATCTTTTAAAATACAATCTGATCCATTATCTATATCAATTTGGGATCAAAGAAATATTCATTGCACACATTAGCAATTAGATCTATCCATAATCACCATACCAACATAATTAATGATAATGATCAAATATAGATGTGTAGCATAGAAATTACATGAAATGTGATTTCAAATATGCATTTTTAATTGACCATACTTTATAATTTCAATGAGTTAAATACTTTTTGAACTCTATGCAAAATTGCAATAGAAAATACCCAACACTTTCTAAACTTTATGTAAAATGGTAGTAGAAAGTGAAACTTTATTTTAGAATTTAAAAAGATAATCCATCAAACTTTATTTTACAAAAAATAAAACATAAATGTGTTGTAAGAACATTAAATAATAATCTCCCACTATTCATTCATATCATCAAATAATATAACACTATACGAACAACATGCTTGTGAAACACCTTAGGCAATAATCCTTTGGTAAGTAAATATCCAATAATAGAGTTTGTACCAATATGTTCTATCGATATTTATTGACTCTGAACTCTTTCTTTTAATAACTAGAAATTTGATATCAATGTGCTTAACTTCAAAAAACTTTTGTTGTTATGGGAATACATCACTACAACTTTATTATCGCAATAAAGTTGTAATGGTCTTTTAATATCATTGACAATATATAACCTTGTGATAAAGTTCCACAACCATATCGTATGATTTGATGTCTCAGAATAAGCTATAAACTCGACCTTCAAAATGGAAGAAGCTATGAGTGTTTGCTTAGCACCTTTTCAGAAAATAGCTCTGGCCAAAGTATATATATATCCCAACATGGATCTCTTACTATTTAGACATCCAACAAAATTGGAGTCAAAATATCCCATGATTTATTTTTCTAATTTATTTAATCTCCTATATGTGAACATAAGGTCTTTTGTTCTATGTAAATATTGCATAACCCATTTTGTTGCTTTTTCATGATCCATGATAAGGTTACAAAAATATCTACCTGGCATTCTAATAATATACGCAATGTCTAGGCACGTAGACATATGAGCATAGATGACACTCCCTACTGTTGATGCATAAGAAAATTCGTTCATTTCTTTTTGTTCAATTGCATTCTTAGGGCACTGATCGAGACAGAACTTATTACCTTTAGTAGTTAGTATATCTCCTAGAGCATAATTATTCATACCATATGTTCTAAGCACCTTATTGATATCTTTTTTTTGTGATAACTTAATGATACTTCGCGTATGATCCGAATGATACCTTTCTAAGATCTTTTATCTCAAAATTCCTTGATAGATATCCCTTGATTTCATGCAATAAGTCTATACTTTTATGGTTGCTAGGAGTATTTCATCGATATAAAAAAATAGGGAGATAAACTTACTTCCACTAAATTTGTGATATAAACATTCATTATCTACATTCTTCTTAAAGCTAATTAAGATAATCACTTGATTAAACTTGTGGCACCATTGACAGGATGCTTGCTTAAGACTGTAGAGGGAATTCTTTAATTTGTAGACTATACTATTTAGATCTCTAGATACAAAGTTTTGAGTTGCACCATATATATCATTTCCTCAATATCACCATTGATAAATACAGTTTTTACATCTATTTGATGTATCTCTTAATCAAAATGAGCTACAAGTGCCATGATAATTTTAAAGCTTTATTGATACCAGAGAGAAAGTCTCTTTATAATCAATGTTTTTATTTTGAGGACCCTTGATAATGATACATGCTTTATATCTTTCAATGTTGCCTTTTGAATCCCTCTTAGTCTTAAATACCCATTTGCAACCAATGGGTTTCACACCCTTAGGTAACTCAAAAGATTCCAAACATCATTGTCTTTCATGGTTTTTATCTCATCCTCCATGGCCTAAATCCACTTGTGAGAATTAGAACTTTGTTTGGCTTAACTGAAATTGATTGGATCAATTATTAGAGATAGACAACATAATCATCTAAAATCAAACGTATCCTTTCTTTAGTAGATCTTCTTAATGGCACTTGTTCTTGAGGTTGCTAAGGTTGCTTTTTATGAATAGAGGAAATTATACATTTTAGACTAAGAGCTCATGTATATTGTCTTGTATTTTTGGATTTGCATCTTGATAAGGACAAAATTATCATATATTTTCTCATATTTTTATTATTGATATTTTATGGTTTTATGAGAATAGATGGCTATTTATGTGTTTTATTGTTATTTATAGGGACTTGAACTAAAATGCAAAGTTTTCAAAGTATGTGTCCATCGCCCAATCGCCACGAGGATTATCACCTTAGCGCTGGAATAGTGATCAAAATACGACCTGTTGAAGTCACATCTGGCACCCCAGCGCCAAATAGACACCGCGCCAGCGATAGTCCAGTGCCCCAGCGCCATTAACCCACTGCTTCAACGGTGAAGCCTTTTTCACGTGTCGCCCCAGCGACAACTACATAGCGCCCCAGCGGTAATGCGATTCCTAGTCCAACGAGAATTGAGATTTTCAAGCTCATATCAATCTCTATAAAAAGCCATTCGTTCCCAGCCTTCAAAAAGGGAATCAAAGACAAACCTAAAGCAATTCAAGAACACCAAGAATACAGAGCACGAGTATTGGAGAGTAATAGGAGTTTAATTGAAGCAACTTTAGAGAGAGATTTAAGGCGTTCTTCGGCATCAAGAGTTCTTAGGCAACGCAATTAAGAGTAACTCGACGTCTATATCGGTTTGCTATTGATTATATCATGATTTATTATTATTTTTACTGCTGTTCTCTTGTAATCATAAACTAAATTTATTTTCTAGGGTTAATACTTAAACTCAATATGTGTGCTTAATTGCCATATCTTTTGAATATTTAATAAACTTAGTTCTTTGATATTCAAATTACTTTATCTTAATGCTTCAATATATCTGGCCAATATATGGTAAATGAGTTGGTAATATTGTTGATAAACTCGGAAGAGGAATCATAATATTTAGACCTAGGTAATTTGTTGAATGATTGTAGAGTAACATTCAATGTTGCATATGCAAGTTTCAATTTAGGATAGGAATATACCTAATTGGCATGTATGATCAATAAGACTTAATCTTAATGAATCTTAATTTATTACAAGTACAATAGGAATATAGGTATTTGGTAAATTAAGGTATACTTGCATGACCTTGGAAAAGGCTTGTGAATACATTAGTGTCTTGATCAATAACAAAGATTAAGGGAGTTAAATATTAGAAGATTAATCATTAGAAAGCATATTGAGGGATAGTATTAATCCTAGGTTTTCTCTATATTGCTATTACATAATTCTCTTGTATTGTGTTTTTACTTTTATATTTTCTGCGCTCATTCTTAGATTTTTATTTATCTGAATAATTATTAGGAAGATATCATTTTAGTAATTGGTTAAAAAGAAGAAATTATCCCTGTGGGTTCGACATCCGACTTATTTAGTCTCTTTATTACTTGCATACGATAGTGTATACTTGCACTTAATTTAAGATATAGAAATATCGCATCACATCTTGAATAATGTCAAAAAATGAGTATGATAATTTTCAATAGTAGTTGTAGGAAGAGAAATAAATTCCTCTTCAAAGATAATATTTCAATTTTATCTTCTTACAAACTCAATATCCTTAAGAAACTTAACATCGTCTGTCTCGATAAAAGATCTATTTAAGGCATTATAAAATTTTAAACCCTCGATTTTCAGAGTATCCAATAAAATAACACTAACTATTCTTGAGTCCAGTTTCTTTTCATTAGGCAAATAGGACCTAGTCTCAATTGAACAACCTCGAACATGTAAGTGCCTCATACTAGGCTTCTTGCTAGTCTATAACGATACAAGGTTTTAAATACTACTTTACTTGGAACTCTATTAAATATATAAATTATAGTTTTTAGTATTTCTCCCCAGAGTGATTTAGGTAAATAAGAATAACTATTTATACTTCTTACTATTTCTTTAAGTGTTCAATTTCATCTCTTAGCAACACTATTCATGCTTGATTTTCAAGGCGTTGTGTATTGTGGGAATACTACACTTATATAGGAATTTTGCAAAAGGTCTCGAATATTGTTTACCTGATCCACCATATCTGCAATAGTATTTACCACCACTATCTGATTTAACAATTTCAATTTTCTTGCCAAGTAAATTTTCAACTTCAGCTTTGAAAACTTTAAACATGTCTACAGATCAAGACTTCTAATGAATTAAGTAAAGGTACCTAATAAGAATAGTCGTCGATGAACATAATAAAATATTGTTGACCATTTTAAAAAGGCATAGGGATTGGTCCACAAATATCAATATGTATTGATTCTAAGATGCTAGAGCTCCTATTGGCACCTAACTTTTTATCGTTTGTCTATTTTCTCTTAATTCACTTAATACAGACTTTAAAATCTATTAAATTAATGGAACCAAGAAATTCAATAACACAAGTATTTTTATTATTTGCTTAGAAATATATCCTAAACGCTTGTGCCATAACATAGTGAAATTCTTTTCAATTAACTTTCTCTTTGGATCACGTTCATTAACTGCAAGAATTCATTAAAAGAGGCATGAGTATTTAACTTGTAAAGACTATCAATTAGAGAATCAGTACAAGCGAGATTTGAATTTTGATAAATACTAAATTTATTATATTTGAATGAACAAGAATAATATGATTTGTCCAAACTCGAAACAGAAATTAAATTCCGTTTAAATGATGGTACATAATAAGTCTCATCTAAATCTAAATAAAAACTAGTCTCTAACTATAATGTAAATAATCTTATAGCCTCTATAGAAGTTGTGATATTGTTTTCCATATATATGAATATTTCAGAATAAATTGGTAGTAAACTCCTCAAACAACCTTGCATAGACATAGTTATATGAGTATTTACACTTGTATTTATCCACAAAGTGTGTTTGTGTATGAAAGCTAAATTAACTTCAAAATAAACGAAGTTTAAAAGTATACCTTTCTTGACACGCCATATGGTGAACTTAAGACACTTATTTTTCATATGACTAACCATATTGTAGAAGAAATAAGTAATGATCATCTTAATTTTTTTTTTCTAGCTTATATATGAAGTCTCTATTGCAATTTGCTTTCTTTTATTTATTTTTTCTTTAGGTAACTTTATCTTGAGAAGTACTTGCTAAATGAGCACTTTTAAGTTTTTATCGCTTCAATCTATTTTTGTCTTGCACACAATGTGAAATGAGCTCATTAAGAGTCCATTTATCATTTTAGGTGTTGTAACTAAGCTTAGGTTGATTGTATTGTGTAGGATGAGAAATCAAAACCAAACACATGAGAAAGTCATTAGAAAACTCTAACTTTAGTGCCTTAGTTTGGAAGCGAGATTAGATATCTGCATGATATACTCTCTTATATTCCATTTGCCATTATACCTCATTAAAACAAAGTTAGCTAGTAGTGTACTTGTTTCGGCTTTTTCATTTTTAGCAAAATATTATTAAATTTTGTAAGAAACTATTTAGCATTTCCTCTTAAAAAATAGTGTCCCTAAAGGTTTCTGGAATGACACTTTCATGATCATAAGACACATGTGATTAAAATATTCCCACTTCTCTAAGTCTATTTTAACTGAGGATAAAATAGACTTAGAGAAGTGAGATTATTTTAATCACAAGGTCAAGATCCATGAAACCGAGAACAATCATAATATTTTCTTTCCAATCATTAAAATTTGTGTCATTAAGCATATGAATGCAATTTATAATTACAGATATAAAAGAAGAAGAAGAAAATGACGGAGAACAAACAATAAAAAAACAAGCTCACAATCAATAATCATGTCATAACCTAAGGCATATACAACTTAAATAATGTAACACATGTATATGTATGATGTAAGTAAATATACAAAGGTAGGCCCTATAATGAGATACCTAATACAACATTGATATGTAGCACTTTCAATACATAATCAAATGTTGATAATAAATCTTATCAATAATAAGTCCGTTTTTTGGACCGACTTATTGTATGCATAAAAAACTAGATAATTATATTATATTAATTACTACAAATATGCCTATTGTTTGGCTAAAAAATAATATTCCTTTGGGTCGATTATTTTCTGCATAAACAAAAAACAATATTCATCTTAATGTTCTAAAATAAATAAATCTACACAATAAAGGTTACTTTGGCAACATATTATTTCAATCAATTTTTAAAAAATATAAGACAAGAGTGGCGTGTGATGCCAAGGTCATTATAGTTACTATGCTTCCAATGGTTCAAAATAGGTTCCAATTTTGGGTAAATTATTATCAGGTCAAATTCAGATGGGTCGAATTTTATGCTGGTTCTCTATTTAAGGTCTGACGTTGCGGCACTATTAATGTAGCTTTACAGCAACAGATTACGACCTATAGTGCTATGGTACTAGGTTTTGACTTCATGTGACACCTTATGCGAACATGGAAATTTCAGACTCGTCAAAGAAGGCAAAAAACACTAAATTTAAGACAAAATTTGATATTTATTTTTTTAAATAAATAACTCTTAACCATATGTGAATCCTCAAATTATAATGAAAATCATAAACTTAATATTTTGTTTCTCAACAAATTTATGAAAATTCATAAAAATTCATGCATATGATATCTTTGCCCTAATAAGGCATATGCAAAATGACATTCAATATATATATATATATATATATGCATGAAAAATTCTAATAATTTAACATGATTTCCTCTCTGATACCACTTATTAGGCATAATATAAATAAGATTCATACTCACAAAATACAAAATTTAGATCTTTCATGTCAAATTTAGGATGGATGTTGAGAAAAATATACTTGAGGAATCCATAGCAATTTCAATGCAAGGATTAACAACTTTCAACCAGAACACGAGTATAGTAGTATTCCACAATCAAATCTATATAGCGTTCAATAGGGTTCTATCTATGTGATAGAAAAGATGAAAAGAGTTCTACATTAATAATTTGAGTTTGGGACTATAACCCTAAAAAAAGGTCTTTATATACCAAGTTAAACTATGATATTATAAATCATAATTTAACTAATATTAGGTCTCTATATATGACAAGTTCATATTGAATTAGATATCTCTAGAGGCTATTAAGAGACAAACCAAATAAATCGCTTAAGTTGACCCTTATTTAAGTAACATAATGTATAATTATAGTTAATATACTAGTCAATATAGGAAAGAATAAAACATAACAAAAGTCTCTCATAAGATGCTAACTAAGGGCTTTTCATATAGAATCCAAATTTCTGATAGCTTTCTCTCTCATTTTCTTCATTGTTAAAGATCTATTAACAGTGAGTTTAAATATTTCATTTTTCCTCTTTTATGTCCAATTAATCATTAAACTCGTTGTTTGTACTTCTTAAAATTATTGGTTTTTTAGAAAGAGATAAATGGAGATACAAATTATTTTCATTTTTAAAAGGAAAAAGAACCACAAGAAGAGAATAATAAAGACATCATTAAAAATAATTATGATGTTAAAACCGGACTCTAGTTTGAAAAACTTGAAAAATAAGTATTTGTATTTCATATTATAGAGATTTATAGGTTGCAGCAGTATCTTAATTTAAGTAGTAGATGATAAATTAGAGAAAATAAACGACACATAGATTTTACATAGAAAACCCTCAAACAAATTGTGAGAAAAAATCACGGGATACGTATAGAGGATTTTCACTATGAAAATGGGATTACAACAACTCTCTAATTATAAGAAGAACACTTTTCTCTCTTTCTTGAAACTAGGAGATACACATCAACCTCACATTTCTCTCTTAACAAGTAAGGAGAAACTAAAGAATTTATTTGAAAATGAAGTATGACATTGGATTATGGGATGATGATCATGAACTAATGGAGCACCTCTATTTATAGGAGGAGGTGGTAGTGTTCCAATTGAACACATTTTCTTTGGTCTTAAAAAATGACACTCATTCATTTCAACAATTTAGGCCACCAACCATTTTTTTCTTCAAAAATGGTGTCTTTAATTTTGGTGTGCCACCAACTATAACATTTCTCCCACTTGAAGACTTGATTAAAATAATCACATCTTCACATTCTTTCACCTACACTTGCCATTTCTATGCTGCTTACGTTTCTACCAGGTCATATAAGGATCTATACCATATGAACTTATCAGTGTTAATCAGTTTAATTACTGCATTTGATAGGTTCTCTTTCGTGTGAATCTTCTTCATATCCATGCTTTCACTTTCTACCACTTCACAAACAAAGTAATACCGAACTCTTATATGCTTTGTTTTGGAATGAAAAATTGAATTTCTTGCAATGTGTAAGGCACTCTGACTGTCTTAATACAAAGAAATAATTTTTTAATTATGCCCGAGCTGCTCCAAGAATATTTTTATCTAAATTTATTTTTTTACAAGCTTGTGTAGCTGCCATGTACTCAGCTTCTGTTATTGATAGAGCTATAATAGTATGAAGTTTAGTGACCCAACTAACAGCTCGTCCTGCGATTGTAAATACATAGCCTGTAATAGATTTTATTTTATCAAGATCACCTACAAAATTTGAATCAACATATCCTCCAACAGTGAATTTCGATCCTTCATAACATAATGTAGCATCTGAGGTACCATTAATATATCTCAGGACCCTTTAATGGTACTCCAATGTTCTTTACCAAGATTGCTCATAAATCTGATAACCACTTTCACTACATGTGTAATGTCCGGTCTTGTACAAATTATGGCACATATTAAGCTTTCCACTGCTAATGCATATGGTATTCAAGACATCTCATTCCTTTCTATTTCATTGCTAGGACACATACTATAGGATAATTTGAAATTAATAGGAAGTAGGGTAGAAATTGGCTTAAAATTTTGCATATTAAAGCTTTGCAAGATCTTCTTCAAGTAGTCCTTCTCTGAAAGTCAAATCTTTCTATTATTTATGTCTCGGTGAATTTGTATCCCTAAAATCTTGTTTGCTGGTCCCAAGTCCTTCATGTCAAATTTTCTAGCCATCTTAGCCTTTAACCCTGTTACTTGATCTTTATTGGAGCCTATTACCAACATGTCATCAACTTAAAATAACAAGATAATGAACTCATTATCACTTAACCTCTTGAAATATGCACAAGTATCTGCATCAAGTCTATTATATCTAAGGCTTAATATGAAGGAATCAAATCTCTTATACCACAACCTTGGTGCTTGTTTGAGACCATATAAAGATTTGTTCAACCTATAAATAAAGTTCACTTTTTCTACTTTTAAAAACCTTCTGGTTGGAGTATATAAATTTCTTCTTCAAGGTCACTATGAAGAAAAACCATTTTTACATCTAACTACTCTAGGGATGTAAATCAAATGTAGCACATATAGCAAAGACTATTCAAACAGTATTGAGTCTAACAACCGGTGAAACAATTACATTGAAATCAATACATCATTTTTGAGCATATCCTTTTACCACCAATGGATAAGGGCAAATTTGTCATATAGTTTTTCATGTTTTTATTTTGATATTTTATGAGAATAGATGGCTATTTATGTGTATTATTGTTATTTATAAGGACTTGAACTAAATTTAAAGAAAGGATGCAAAAGGAGCAAAAATAAGAACTAAAATGCAATGTTTTCAAAATATGAGTCCATCGCCACAGTGCCACGAGAATTTTTGCCCCAGCGCTGAAACAATGATTGACATAAGAAAATTAGAAAAGATGACCTGTTGAAGTTGCAACTAAGGCCCCAGTGCCAGAACTACATTGCGCCAATGACAGGATAGTGCCCCAGCTCCATATCTTTACCGCGCCAGTGATGGATCAGCGCTTCAGCACCATCACTCTAACGCTCAAGTGGTGCGGCCTTCTACACGCAGCGCCCCAGTGACAGAACGCAGTGCTCCAGCGGTAGTGTGAGTCCTAGTCCGACGAGAATTGAGATTTTCAAGCTCATATTAATCTTTATAAAAAGCCCTTTGACCCTAGACGTTAAAAAGAACCCAAGACACATTTAAGAACACCAAGACTATAGAGCACAAGTCTTGGAGAGCATTAGGAGTTAATTGAAGCAACTTTAGAGAGAGATTTAAGGCATTCTTCAGCATCAAGAGTATCTTAGGTAGCACAATCAAGACAAATTCGACGTTTATATTGGTTTGCTATTGATTGTATCATGATTTATTATTATTTTTACTGTTGTTCTCTTGTAATCATAAACTAAATTTATTTTCTAGGGTTAATACTTAAACTCAATATGTGTGCTTAATTGCCATATCTTTTGAATATTTAATAAACTTAGTTCTTTGATATTCAAATTACTTTATCTTAATGCTTCAATATATCTGGCCAATATATGGTAAATGAGTTGGTAATATTGTTGATAAACTCAGAAAAGGAATCATAATATTTAGACCTAGGTAATTTGATGAATGATTATAGAGTAACATTCAATGTTGCATATGCAAGTTTCAATTTAGGATAAGAATATACCTAATTGGCATGTATGATCAATAAGACTTAATCTTAATGAATCTTAATTTATTACAAGTACCATAGGAATATAGGTATTTGGTAAACTAAGGTATACTTGCATAACCTTGGAAGAGGCTTGTGCATATATTAATGTCTTGATCAATAACAAAGACTAAATGAGTTACATATTAGAGATTAATCATTAGAAAGCATATAGAAGGATAGTATTAATCATAGGTTTTCTCTATATTGCTATCACCTAATTCTCTTTGCATTGTGTTATTGCTTTTATATTTTCTACATTGATTCTTAGATTTTTTAATTTTTCTGAATAATTAGTAGAAAGACATAATTTTAGTATTTGGTTAAAAAGAAGAAATTATCCCTGTGGGTACGACATCCGACTTATTAAGTCCCTTTATTACTTGTTATGAAAGTGTATACTTTCGCTTGATTATAAGATATAGAATTATCGCATCAAGTTTTTAGCGTTGTTGCTGGGGATAATTAACTATTTTTTTGCCAATATTAATACCAATCTTTTTAGTTTTACTTCAGATTTTTTTATATTTTTCTTAATTTAGTTTTACTTACTTTGTTTTGAGGTACCTGCGAAAATTCAAAAGTGAAGACTTGATTACATTTGATCCGAAAATTGAAAGAAATTTAAGAAGAATTAGAAGAGAGCAAAATCAAGTTAACACTATAGAAGACCAAGTACCAATTGCACCCGACAATGAAGCAAGACCACTAAGGGAATATGTGGTTTCCTTAGTTAATAGAATCCATTCAAGCATTCAAAGACCAACTGTTCAAGCTAACAACTTCGAGATCAAGCCAAGTATGATTTAAATGCTCAAGGATTCGGTACAATTTAGTGGATTGCCCAATGATGATCCAAACATGTACATCATCAACTTCTTGGATATATGTGACACTTTCAAGTACAATGGGGTATCCGATGATGCAATCCGACTATGATTGTTTCCTTTTTCCTTAAGAGACAAAGCAAAAAGCTGGCTGCTATCATTTTCATCTAGATCCATAGCTACATGGGATGATCTTACACAAAAGTTCCTCGCCAAATTCTTTCCACCTGCTAAAACTGCCAAGATGAGGAACGACATCACATCATTCCTACAACTAAATAGAGAATCTCTTTATGAGGCATGGGAGAGATACAAAGATATGCAAAGAAAATGTCCTCACCATGGAGTTCCAAAGTGGTTACTTGTACAAACATTCTACAATGGATTAGCCAGTCAATTCAGAACGATAGTAGATGCTATAGCTAGAGGAGCACTCATAAACAAGTCCACCGATGAAGCATATGATCTACTAGATGAGATGCCATCCAATGCCTATCAATGGCCCACTGAAAGTTCAACCACAAGAAAGATCGCTGGACTACACAAAGTAGACACTTTAACCACATTATCTGCCCAAGTCAATCTCTTGATCAAAAAATTAAGCAACTTGAGAGTTAATGTTGTCAAGTGTTAACCCATCACTTGTGATTTCTGTGGAAGCAATCATGCTAATGGACAATGCATGGAGACTGCTCAATATATAGAGGGCTTCAACCGCAACAATCCCAATTCAAATTTTTACAATTCTGGATGGAGAAATCACCCCAACTTCTTATGGAGCAACAATAATCAAGGACAGCATTTCAAAGCTTCTCCTGCCTTCTAACCACAAATCCAGCAAGAGAAAAAAATAGACATTGAAAACATGCTCTTACAATTTATGAAGAAAACACATGCACTCTTTCAAAGTCAGGGAGCTTAATTTAAAGCTTTGGAGAATCAAGTAGGATAACTAGCTGAGCAATGAACAATCCCCCTTAATGAACCCTATTAAGCAACACCGAAGTCAATCCAAAAAGAAATATCGAGCAGTGTCAAGCCATCTCCCTAAGAAGTGGTAAAATCTTACATGACAACACACCTCAACCACAGCTTTCAGAGATGAAGGAGAAGAAAAAAGAAACAGTGGTCTAATAAGATAATGTACAACCATATAAATCACCTATACCATTTCCTCAGAGATTACAACAACTAAAAAGTTAAGAGAAAAGTGCTGAAACATAGAAAAGCGTAGAAACTGGTATTCAAGTACAAGAAAAGAAAAGAGAAAATGTAGCAGAAGATACCAGTAGCAACCCGCAGAAGCAACCTACACAGTCATTCACGCCACCATCTCCATTTCCTCAGAGGCTGTAAAAGAAGAAACTAGATAAATAGTTTTCTAAATTTCGTGATGTTTTTAAGAAATTACATATTAATCTTCCTTTTGCAGATGCATTGGAGCAAATGCCGAGCTATGTGAGATTCATGAAGGATATCCTATCAAAGAAGAGAATAATAGAGGACTTCAATACTATGGACCTAATAGAAGAGTGTAGCGCCATCATTCTAAAGAAGCTACCTTCAAAGCTCAAAGATCTTGGGAGTTTCACTATACTATGCTAAGTTAGAAATTATGATTTTGGGAAAGCACTTTATGATCTGGGAGCTAGCATTAATCTTATGCCATTGTCCCTGTATTAAACATTGGGACAAAGAGAAGCCAAACCAATAAATATCACATTTCAGCTGGCAGATCGTTCTCACATATCCCAAGGGATTAATTGAAGATGTATTGGCTAAAGTCGATAAATTCATCTTCCCTACCAATTTCATTGTTCTGGACATGAAAAAGGACAAGGAGATTCCTATCATTCTTGGAAGAGCCTTCCCAGGCGTTAGAAGAATAATCATTGATGTGCAAAAATTAGAGTTGACCATAAGGGTACAAGAGGACACAGTCACGTTTAAGATCTTCAAGGAAATCAAATTACTAGCTGAAAATGAAGACTATTTCTGCATTAATGTGGTGCACCCAAGTGTCAACTAAATCAAAGATATGGAGACATTGGATCCTCACATCTGAAAAAGAACATTGAAGCATAGGAAGGCAAGATTAAAAGAATATGGAAGTTGAAAAAAAGGATGAACCATTAAGATTGAAGAAGAAAAAACAGCATCACGACGAAGCAAGTAAAGAGAAAGAAAAGGAAGAACCATCTCCTGGGTCTAATATTAAAGTCTTACCGAAGAGACATAAAGAGAATGCAGTAAAAGATATTGCTCAAGGTTTAATTGCAAAAATATAGAAGCTGAAAAAAAAAGAAAGCTAGCAAGATCACTTACACGAATGCTTCCATCAGCATCTTCGACCCACCATAAACGAATTGGAAGTCCCGTCAAGCCGATGACGTTAAATCAAGTGCTACTTGGGAAGCAACCCAATGTAAGTATTATTATTATTATGATCATTTTTTTCTTTTTTTTTTTCAGCATCTTCAAAAAAAAAAAAAAAAAAGGAAGGGATCAGCGCTGCAACGAGAGAGTTCAACACGACCGCGATAGGAAATTTGAATCATTACCATCCTCGCGGTACATACTTTACCGCATCAGTGAGAATTCAAGTAAGCACCCAAAACCAGCCTCCAGCACTATAGAGACGGACGATTATCGCGTCAGCGCCAGAAAGTTGCCCTAGCGATGAAAAGTCAGCGCTGTAGCAAAATTTGAATAGGGAAGTCTCTTACTTTCACTTCTTTATTTTTTTGACATTGGGGACAATGTCTAAATTATGTTTAAGGGTGGGAAACACGTTCTTGTGTTCATGTTACTGCATGATTTGAGTGGTCGTTCTTGTGGGTTAATTTTTTTTAGTTACTTAGTTTTTTTTTAGTTAATTAGTTTTTATTAGGTTGTGTTAAGATGATCATTATTCTATGATAAGAAAAAAGTATGTATGGCTAAATTTATTTTTTACAAATCTATAGGGAATGATAGATACTTGAGACAATTTTTATTATCTAAGTTTAGGAACAAGTTCAATTTTATTTATAATCACCATTTTTTATAGCGCTTATTAAATCATGAATAGTTATAACTATTACTTAGAGATACTTATGCTTTAGAGAGTACAGTCAAGTCTCGAAGACCGATACTTTAGAACTTATCTTTAATTACTACTTGAGGCGAAATCCTAGGAAACACATGAATAGGGAAATGACATTAGGCTATCCTTGGACCGATTGAGCCTTTCTAGCCTACCGTTTATTGTATATTTATCTCTAGTACCCTATTTTGAGCCTACTTACCGATTATTTGGTTTAACCACATTACATTCCCAAGACTTAAAGTTTATTTATCCAAAAACTTACCCATAATACCATAAACCTTGCATTTGTTTAGAAATACTCTTGAAAAGAAAAGATTGTGGTAATATGAGAAAAATAAAATTAGGTGGTATTTGTCAATCTAAGTTTGGGGGTATTCAAAAAAACAATTTAAATAAACAAAAAGAGAAAAATACCCCCAGCTTAAGAAAAAAAAAGAAATTCTTTGCAAAATAAGGGTTAAAAAGAAAGATGAAAAACACAATAAGTTTGGGGGAAGAGATAATACAAGGAAAAAGAAATTCAAGAGGTTTCTAGGCAAGGTGTAAGTGTTCATGGTGTGACTTGAACCTAATATGTTTATCATTTTATTTCACCATGACCTAAGCCCTATGTTACAAGCTTAGTAAAAGTCTTAAATAGATCCCTAGACATGTGATTTTCTACATTAGTGGAGAGTAGTAGTAAAAACATGTCTATAAAAGTATCAGTATACAAATTAAATACCGAGACATCATCTTTTATGTACAAACTAAAGTATAAAGTAAATCAAAGTATGGTTTAGCTATTTGCTTGCTACTTGAACAAACACATGTGGTGATTGTCTATGAGGAAGAATGAGGGACTAAATAAAGATAATTAGAATTGTTAATAGCTATTCATCTACAGTAAAGATTTGTACCATTTTGTCAGCCTTTGAGACAATGATTTTAATCATCTTACTAGTTTAGTATATTTTGTTTTGTTTTCTTTATTTGTTAAATAAGTCAAGTATAACCCTTTGTTTCTCTCTTAGTTTTATTTTATTGCTTGAGGACAAGCAAGTGTTTAAGTTTGGGAGAAATTGATAAAAACAAATTTGTAATATATTTTTTCATGTTTTTATTTTGATATTTTATAATTTTATGAGAATCGATGGCTATTTATGTGTATTATTGTTATTTATAGGAACTTGAACTATAGTAGAACTGCATAGCACCAGTGACAGGACGCCCCCCAACTCCATATCTTCACCGCGCCAGCTACGGGCCAACGCTCTAGCGCCATCACTCTACCACTTCAGCGGTGTGGCCTTCTACACCTAGTGCCCTAGCGATAGAACGCAGCGCTTTAGCGGTAGTGCAAGTCCTAGTTTGACGAGAATTGAAATTTTCAAGCTTATATCAATCCCTATAAAAAGCCCCTCAACCCTAGACGTTAAAAAGAACCCAAGACATATTCAAGAACACCAAGAATATAGAACACAAGACTTAGAGAGCAATAAAAGTTAATTGAAGAAACTTTAGAGAGAGATTCAAGGCGTTCTTCGGTATCAAAGGTATCTTAGGAGCGCAATCAAGGTAAATTCGACGTCTATATCAGTTTGCTATTGACTGTATCATGATTTATTATTATTTTTACTGCTGTTCTCTTGTAACCATGAACTAAATTTATTTTTTAGGGTTAATACTTGAACTCAATATGTGTGCTTAATTGCCATATCTTTTGAATATTTAATAAACTTAGTTCTTTGATATTCAAATTACTTTATCTTAATGCTTCAATATATCAGGCCAATATATGGTGAATGAGTTGGTAATAATATTGTTGATAAAATCGAAAGAGGAATTATAATATTTAGACCTAGGTAATTTGATGCATGATTGTAGAGTAACATTCAATGTTGCATATGCAAGTTTTAATTTAGGATAGGAATATACCTAATTGGCATGTATGATCAATAAGACTTAATCTTAATAAATCTTAATTTATTACAAGTACCATAAGAATATAGGTATTTGGTAAACTAAGGTATACTTGCATGACCTTGGAAGAGGCTTGTGAATACATTAGTGTCTTGATCAGTAACAAAGACTAAGGGAGTTAAGTATTAGAGATTAATTATTAGAAAGCATATTGAGGGATAGTATTAATCCTAGGTTTTCTCTATATTGCTATCACCTAATTCTCTTTGCATTGTGTTATTGTTTTTATATTTTCTACATTGATTCTTAGATTTTTTTTATTTTTCGGAATAATTAGTAGAAAGACATAATTTTAGTATTTGGTTAAAAAGAAGAAATTATCCCTGTGGGTTTGACATTCGACTGTTAAGTCCCTTTATTACTTGTTATGATAGCGCATACTTGCGCTTAATTATAAGATATAGAATTATCTCATCATCAATCTTACACGATACCGTTCTACTTGATCATCGCTATTTCACTTGATCTTGTAAACCCATTTGTTGCCAGTAGCCTTTCTTTCTTTTTGTAGTGGTACAAGATCCCATGTTCTATTCTTATGAAGAGCTTCAATTTCTTTTTATATTGCTGCCATCCATAGAGATGCATCTGAACTATTCATTCCTTCTTGAAAAGTCAATGGCTCTCCTTCCTCTGTTAGAAGACACTATACAACATTATCCTTTATATGATAATCTGAATGATAAACTGGTGTTGACCTCACCTGATTTGATCATCTAAGAGGTGGCAACCTGGCTCAATTGGTTCTCCTTCATCATGCTCTAGTGTTGTTTTAAAAATTTCTTCTTTTTTGACTCTTTCTCCACTTGCACTATATTAGTTTCTAATTTGTCTTTTTTGTGCTAACATCTTCTTTCTTTTGCATCTTATCTTATGCAAATATCATATATCCGCTAATAACTACCTTATCACAGTAGGATCCCATAGGCAATACCCATAACTCCATCAGCATACCTCAAGAATGTATATTTTTTTAGATTTGGATCAAGTTTTGTGACTTCTTGGGTGTTGTACATCACGTACACAAGACTTTCAAATGTATGTAAATTAGAATAATCAGCTGGCTAGACCTGCAGTCCTTCACATAGCTCTAGTTCTTTCAAGTAGTGTTCTATTCATCCGTCCTACCACTCTATTTTGTTGAGGAGTGTGCGCCGTTGTGAATTATCTTTTGATGCCTTCTTGTTTGTAAAATGCATCAAATTCCTTGCCAATATATTCCTCTTCATTGTCAGTCCTTAAGCACTTAATTTTCTTCTCGGTTTCAAGTTTCACCCTTTCTTTCTAGATTTTGAATATAGGAAACATATATGCCTTTCTTCTGATTGGATAAACCCAACATCTTTAGGAGCAGTCATCAATGAATGACACAAAATATTTTGCTCCTCCCAAGGATGTGACCGGTGCTTGCCAAACATCAGAATGAATTAAGTCTAAGATATCATTACTTTTAGCTGTTGATGTGCTAAACTTCAATCTATACTGCTTACTTATAACACAATGCTCACAAAAGGGTAGAAATAGTTTTAAGTCTAGAAAGTAACTTCTGATCAAAGAGAATTTTCAAACTTCATTCTAACATGTGACCAAGTCTTTGGTGCTATAACATCGTCATCTCTTTATAGAACTAGCTAATGCAACAAATGCTTCTGCCTCTGAATATGTTTCCCTTAAGAACATGTATAAGTTAATAACTATCTTTTCTACCTTCATTACTATAAGTATACCTCTGACAATCATCATGATCCTATTTTGTATATAGGTTTTACATCTGAGCTTATCTAGTTGTCCTAGAAACAATAGATTTTTCTTTAAGTCTTTTACATGCCATACCTCTTAGATAGTACGAACCATTCTATCATACATCTTTAACTTGATGGTACCAATGTTAGTAATCTCTAAGGCATGATCATCTTCAATCTCGACGAGAGGTCATATACTATGTTGCTCCCGAATCAATTATCCAAACATTAATGAGCTTCTTTCTATCATTGGAAATAGTTATCACTTTGCTGAATAAGGCGTTACCATCATTAGAAGTACTTGTAATACAACCCTACGATTTTGGTGACTCAGTGGTCTTTTCTACACCTTTCTTATATGATACTCACTTTTGAAATGCCATTTTTTGCCACAGTTATAGCACTTGATATTTTTCTTACTCATTGACTTTGATCTTCCTTGTCTGTGACTCCCACTGGAGCTATTCTTCATTAACCGACCTCTGTCTTCCTTATTTTTACGCTTACTTCTTCTTCAAGAACTTGTAACATCTTCAAAAACTAGATAGTCCGTTAGGAGGTAATTGGTTAAGCTAATGATTAGACGGTCATATGAATCTAAAAGTCTTTGGAGTAGAATCTCAGCACATTCATTTTGCTCAATATTGTAACCCAAAGTAGAAAGTTGGCAAAAAATAAAGTATTGAGAGTGTTAATATGATTAGTTACCATCGTAGACTCAGACATCCATAGGGTGTAGAGTTTTCTTTTTAAGCAAATCTTGTTGTGAAAAGACTTTACCTCGTATAATGTTGTTAGAGTATCCTATATCTCTTTTGCCGTCTTTTTCTCTTCTACGCTTGATAGAACTTCATATGCTCATCCTAGATGCAAGTTAGCAATAACATCTCCATCTATCTCTTCCTAGTTTTCATCAGTCATACTTATCAGTCTGTAATCAATTTTCACCAGACAATAGTCCTTCTTTAAGATTGCCATCATTCTCATCTTCAACATCGAGAAATTATTTTGGTTAAATTCTCCATCTCGTACTTTATAGTCATATTGATTGACTATGATCTATTTTTCACTCGAACGAGCTCCTACTATACCACTGTGAATAGTATCATATACTCGAACAATACTGTATATATACGTGAACAGTTACACGCTTATAAATAGTACCCGTGAATGATATACCTTTACGTAAAAGCTCTAAATGCTATGATACCACTTATTATGGAGATTTATAAGTTGAAGCAGTATTTTAATTTAAAGTAGTAGATGATAGAGAAAATAAATGACACAGATATTATATGAAAAATCCTCAAACAAATTGATGAAGAAAATCATAGGGCAAGTATGAGGGATTTTCAGTATGAAAATGGGATTACAAATACTTTCTAATTACAATGAGAGAATAATTTTCTTTCTCTTTTGAAACTAGGAGATACACATCAACCTATCATTTCTCTTTTAATAAGTAAGGAAAAACTAAAGAATTTTTTCTAAAATGATGTATGAAATTGGATTATAGGATGATAATCATAAACTAATGGAGCACTTCTATTTATAGGATGAGGTGGTAGTGTTTCAATTGAATACATCTTCTTTAGTTTTTAAAAATGACACTTATTCTATTCAATAATTTAGGTCACCAACAATTTCTTTCTTCAAAAATAGTGTTTTCAATTTTAGTGTGCCACAAACCACAACATTTCAAAAATAAGTACATATTCGTTGAAGTTGGTCATCAAGAGATTGAAAATAGCATTTTCATCAAGAGAGAAAGGTAGAAGAAGAACATACAGAATTTACGTGGTTCGATAACTGGCCTATGTCCACGATAGATTAAGATCACTTACTTTTATTATTGAATCTCAAAGGCACTAACAAAGCATGCATTTTACAAGAAATACTCACAAAGAAATACTCTCTCTTGCAATTTAGCAATTTTCTCTCACTAAAAATTACAAAGTATGTTTAATCACAAATATTTCTTGGATTTTCACTAAGATATGTTTATAAGCAAATAGAGAGCCTTTATATAGGCTTTAGAACATCATAAGTTTACCCTAAACGTGTGGGATTCATTTTAGGGAGTCATGAAGCAAGTGGAAGACGAAACCAGTTGAAACAAAATGGGAAAGCCTTTATCGCGCTGGGTGCTGGGATACTGGTTACTTGGCACCGCGGTGCCTAGGACCTGGTCACCAGGATGCCCACACCTGGGCATCGCCTCTTCCATCTTTCGTCTCCTTTTGTGTCTATCTTTGGTCCTCACGTAGCCTAAGCGCGTGGCTTGCTCTCTAAATCATATCCCGATGATTTTTAACCAACATTCTCACAAATTCCCTCCTTGATTCAAAATCATTTACAAAGTAACTCAATCTCTCATCTCTACATCTTTGGTCACCCTCACAAACTAGTGACTTTGGTCAAGTTCTTGGATAATGAACTTAATCAAGGGTAGTGGCTTAGTTAATATATCAGTAGGGTTTTCAAATGATGCTCTCTTCGTTAGACTAACTTCACCACTTTGAACAATCTCTCAAATGCAATGGAGTCGCATATCAATGTCTTTGGACCTTTCGTGAAACACTTGATGCTTGATTAGGTGTATGGCACGTTGGCTATCATAATATACACCGGTGTTCACATTTTCACAAGCCAATATCTTCGCGCATATGCCTTTCAACTACAAGGCCTCTTTTATAGCTTCCCCAACAGCTATATACTCCGCTTCTACGGTAGATAGTGCAATTACATGTTGTAGAACTGATCTCAAATACATACTACACCTAAACATTATGAATACATATCCCGTCAATAATCTTCTCTTATCTAGATCACCTGTATAATCTAAGTCTATGTATCCTCTTACTATTGTATCTGCTGTCTTCATCGCTCTTATACATCAACCCATGATTTGACGTCCCTTGAGATATCTCAAAATCTACTTCACTACAAGCCAGTGATCATTTCTCACATTTGACATGTATCTACTCACCACACTCACAGCCTGTGATATATCTGGTCTTATGCAAATCATTCCATACATGATTCTCCCTACAGTGTTTGCATATAGTACTTTACTCATCTACAGTTTCTCCTCTTCAGATGTCGGCGACTGTGCTATTGAAAGTCTGAAATGCATGACCAAAGGAGTAGAGACAACCTTTAAGTTTGACATACCAAACTTCTCTAGAATTTTGAGTATATATCGTTGTTGAGACAAGAAGATGACATCTCTTCCTTCCCTCACAATGTCCATACCCAATATTCTTTTCGCTGCTCCTAAATCATTCATCTCAAACTTGCAACTCAACTGCGTCTTGAGTTTTTGTATTTGATGAGTTTATGTTCTTGAAGTACACGCATCCATCATACTTGCTCCTACTAAAGTCATAAGCCATCATAAACTCATCAAATCTCTTATACCATTATCTATGTGATTGCTTTAACCCATATAATAACTTATTTAGTAAACAAGTATGATCTTCTTTCCCGGGCTCCTCGAACCCTTGTGGTTGTGCTATGTATATCGTCTCTTCAAGCTTTCCATGTAAAAAAGTTATCTTTACATTCATCTACTCTAGATGTAAATCAAGATTTATACACATAGCTAACAAAATCCTGATAGATGTGTTCTTGACGATTGGAGAGAATATCTCATAAAAGTCAACTCTATCTCTCTGAGTAAAATATTGTGCAACTAACCTAGCCATGAATCTTGTAGGCTCTATCCTCGGTATCCCCTCCTTCACCTTATACACCTACTTTCACCCAACTAGTTTCTTTTGAGGTCTCTCCACCAATTTTCAGGTATTGTTCTTCCTAAGAGAACTAATTTCTTGTTCCATGGCCTATTGTCATTCCTTCTTATTTTCACTCTTCATAGCCTCACCATATATTTTAGGCTTATCATACTCAAGAGTGTAAGCATAATTAAAAGCATGAATAACAAGATCTGGTTGAGTATACCTGATTGGTGGGTTTATCGTTCTTTTTAGCTTGTCTCTGACTAGCTGGTACTCTTCAAGTTTTATCTCAGGAGTTCTAGTCTTTCTTTGGGTAGACTTAGAGGAACTCGCCGGTGTACTTGTTAAAGTACTGATTTTAGGGTGTATCAGATTTATTCTCAGGCTCTACTTCAACTTTTATTTACTCGGGTGCTGAGTCTTTCTTGGGCACAGGTTCTTCTTTCTCATTTTTTGGGAGGCTTTCAATATAGTGTTGGGATTTGTGCTTACGTGCCATCCCTTTTGTGTATAAATATTTGCTTTATATTTATACATTTATGATTTCAATATATCACTAATTATTTTATTTATAAATATGGTAAGATGCTTGTAACATTTTAGACATTGTATGATCTGAACAAGTTCAGATCTGATCTAAAGGAGTTTAGATCAGAACTAAGAGTTAGTAAAATCTAAAGAGTTAGAGCCTTGTCTGAAATGGGACAAAGACCTAAGAATATATTAATAATGACATAGTTGTAATGGGTTGCAAATGGTGCTAAGAAATGTTGTTATGCAAATATGTTCTTAAATTTAATATTCCTGATCTACCTTCACTAATGCGGGTCTACTAGTGAAGACCTTAATATATATATATATATATAGATCAGTGTATATCTATATCTAGATAGTCCAGATGGTTAATCTTAGCAGACCATGAGTTTAGTGAAAACTCGTATAGAGATACAAGTATTCAGTAAGGACTGAATATTGAACAGACTCACAAAGATCTCCAATAAACATCCTATAAAAGCCGTCAATGGAGGATCTTTCGAGTTGAGTAGTATTCGTGGTCCTTAGACCTGAGTGCCACGGTGGACTTGTGAGTGATCCATCATACTTTGGTTCCACACATGTCAGATACCTTTCATGGTCTGACCGCTGGGTGTCGCTGGGTATGGTCCGATGCTCATGGAGTCCGGTGTGTACAGATATGGGATCCATCAACTCAATTGGGTGAGTAAAATATCATGTAACTCTAAGATTGTATTTTAGAAAGTCTTATGGCCATAAGCAGACATCCAAGAATTTATTGGGAAAATAATATCGTGAAAGTGTTTACGGATATTATTTATTGAAATACAAATCTAGAGATAAGTTTATGGTTGAGCACATAGAGACTTGACGGTGTTGATCTATATCTCCGCTCTTTTAGGATATTTATGATGGAAGGATTATACGAATATGTTATAACCTCAACTTGTATGGTCTAATGCGCCGTTTTGTAATATCTATAACATGTGTGTGGGACATTGTTCACCGACGTGTGAAATAGTTTCATATGACAAATCGGGCATGGACCTAGAGAGTCTCACAATATGAAGTGTACTCGTTGTGCACTGGGGCGGCGAATTGGATTCAATAATTAATCCAACAATTTTCAGCAAATTGAAAAATGTTTCTAGGTTCCTTTTATTATTCACTTGTCAATAATTGAAGGTAAAACACATTATTGGTTTACAAGAGTTGTTAACCAATAAGAAATTGACAAGTGACATAATCTTGCTCCATAAATTATTTACCATGTATTTACCTATTTACCTTGCTTGGTAAATACATATATGGTAAATGTAAATAATCAAAATAGTTTTGAATTATTAATATTTTATATATTAATCAAATTATTATTATTAATTGGAATAAGTGGCAAACACCATTTACTAATGGAGAATGCACTTGTTATTAATAATAAGGAAAGTTTACCACTTTGTAATTCTTAAATGATGCACTAAGGAAGTGGTAAAACCACTTAACATTGATTAAATGCCATTTACTCTCTAGAAATTGATTCAATTGGTTGAATCAAATTGGTGAGTGAAAAATATGATAGATTAATGTTTATAATGGCAAACATGGTTAAGTGATGGTGGAGCACTAAGATAAGTCATTCTTTGCACTTAAGAAAGAATTGAAAGAGTTCAATGTGTGCAAGAGAGAGTGAAATTCGTTCTAGGAGCAAAGAGAGAGAATTGAGAGCTTTTCCTAAGTGTTTTTCTCAAAGTGTTGAGAGAAAATGCAAAGGCTTACCAAGCTACAACATATAGAGTTGTAAAGAACTATAGAAAACACCCAATTCTTCTCATCTCTTGGTAGTAATCATAAGGACAAATTGTTTTAAGTGTTAAAACAATCATTTGCTGGAAATTCAAGGCTGCCATTCTAGCTTCACAATCCCACCGGATTTAGTTGTGAACTAGAATTGTGTAAGGGAACACTTCAAGGTGAGCTCAACATATTGAAGCTTGGAGTTCTTGAAGATTTGTAAAGCTACCTTCATATTCGGATAGGTTATTTATTTGTTATTCATTTTATATCATGCATGAAATGTATATATGAGAGATATATATATACTTGAATGATCAAACATGCTTGAATATGTTACATATTGATTAATATGTATGAATACTTCCGTTGCGTATTTAATTTTTGAAATTATACACATCACACACCATATCACATAACATATAGTCATCTCATTAAACGTCACATCATGACTTATGATACTCCTTGGTGGTGTCAAGTCTTTACACCACACCTTGTATCCTTTCACTCCTTCGGAATATCCTATGAATACCTATTTGATAGCTCTAGGTTCCAACTTCCTCTTCTTAACATGTACAAGGGTAGGGCAACCAAATATTCTAAAATGGTCATATTTAAGAAGATTGCCAGACCATTTATCTTCTAGCATCTTGAAGTCAATTATTGAGGAGGGACTTCTATTCATCAAATAAGCTGCAGTTACTACAGCTTCTCTCTAAAGTGCCTTGGATATCTTTGCATTGGTAAGCATGCATTTAACCCTTTCAAGTAGGCTCCTGTTCATCCTCTCAGCTACGCTATTCTATTGTGGTGTTGATCTTACTATTCTATACCTTACAATCCCATGCTTGGCACAAAACTCATCAAACTCTCTATTGCAAAATGTAAGGCCATTGTCAGTTCTCAACCTCTTCACCCTTTTGGCAATCTGATTCACAACAAGAGCCTTTTAAGTTTTGAACGCATCGAATGATTGATCCTTACTCTTCAACACATAGACCCACAGCCTCTTTGAATAGTCATAAATCAAACTGAGAAATTCTTGACACCACCATGAGTAGCTGTCTAAGTTGGTTCCTAAAGATTTGAGTGTATGTAGTCAATAGTCCTTTTAGTCTTCTGCTCATCGGTACTAAACCTCACACTATGTGCTTTCCTAAGAACACAATGCTAACAAAACTCGAAGAGCCGAAACTTATCCTTATCAAACGCCTTTTGACTAAATAACTCCTTCAGGCTCCTCTCGCCTAAGTGTGCCAGCCTAAGATGTCACAATTTGCTTTGTATATTCTCATCATCTACAGAGAGTAATGTATAACTACTCACGGCTTCACCACTAAACACATAAACACCTTTGTGCTTCTCTTCTCTCATTATCACCATGGAACCCTTTAATACTCTCAAAATCCCTCTCTCGATCTTGATAGAACACCCATTCTAGTCTAAAGTCCCTAGTGAGATCAAGTTCCTTTTGAGATCAGGAACATACCTAACATCTGTCAACGCTTTCACTCGCCCATTATGCAGCCTATGTTTAACACTACTAATTTTGATTATCTAACATGCAATATCATTACGCATTAATACTTTACCACCACTAATGGGCTAGAAATTTACAAACCAAGACTTGTGTGGGCATATGTGAAAAGTACAACCAGAATCAAGAACTTATTGTTTAGTATTCTTACCATTAGTAGCGACAAGTGTCTCTGCGCTGTTATAGTTATCATTATAGGCAAGTGCAATATTCGCTTTTTTATTGTCTTATGCTTTCTTCTCTAAACAGTCATTTATAAATGGGCCATTTTTCTTATAGCAATAACACTTTCTAGGAGTCCTAGACTTAGATATTGAGCCATTTTTTCTTCTATCTCTATATAAGGGCCTCTTTCTTACAGATAAACTTGTTGCATTGCCTTTGATCTGCTTCCTTAATAACATTGAGTTTAATGATGATTTCACGTCACTCATTGTTAAACTCTCTCTGTCATAGAGTAGCGTATCAACAAAGCTCTCATAACTCTTAGGGAGTGAACTCAGCTAGATAATTGCACTATCTTCATCTTCTATCTTGATGTTGATAGACTTAAGATCAAGAATGATCTTATTAAAGGCATCTATATGATCTTTCATTGGCGTCCCCTCTGACATGTACATACAGCTTCTTTATATATAATCTGTTGGCCAATGATTTTTGTATATAAAGGGAGTTAAGCTTCTTTCAAAGACCAATCGTCGTCATCTCACCTATTACTTCCCATAGTACTTCATCGCTTAATGATAGAATGATTATGCTGAGAGCTCTTTCTTGAATGTCCCTTGTTGTTTTAGTTTTAGATGACTTTAGCGTCTTTTCTTCTTCACTAGATAGGGTTACAGTCTCTTCTGATGCCGAGCCTAACCATTGACTCACCAACAACACCTTTACCTTTATCATCCACAGATTGAAGTCATTCATACCGTTGAATTTCTATACTTCATACTTGGGTATGGCCATGTCTGCTTAGAATCAAGCTTTGATACCAGTTTGTTGAAGCAGAAGCACACAAACAAGTAATATAACCCAAGCAATAATATGCATAATAAGTAATTAAGGAACTAAAGAGAGAAAGATAGAATAGTAATACACAAAATTTATGTGGTTCAGAAACTTGCCTACATCCATGGCGGATCAATATCACTCATTTTTATTATTGAATCTCAAATGCAATAAAAAAGAACGTCTTTTACAAGAAAGACTCATAAAGAAACTCTCTCTCTTACAATCTAGGGATTTTCTCTCACTAAGGATTACAAAGTATGTTTAATCACAAAGATTTCTTGAGTTTTCACTAAGATATATTTAAAAGCTAATAGAGAGCCTTTATATAGGCTTTAGGACGTTTTAGATTTACCCTAAACGTGCGGGAGTTGTATTAGGGAATGCTGAAGCAAGTGGGAGACGAAACAAAATGGAAAAGCCTTTATCACGCTAGGTGCCGTGTTTACGCTCAAAATATAATGCGGCTATCGCAGTATAGATTGAGGTGTCGATCCCACAAGGAAGTTCTTGGAAAAATAGGTTGATGAAGTAAAATATTAAAGCAGTAGCAAAGAATAAAATTAATTGATTTAAGTGGATGAGATAGGATTGTCTATGATTTGAAGGAAATGTCTTATGATAATTCAAACAAGGCTTCGAGAATCACAATTATGCTTTATAAATCTACTCTACACTTTGATTCAATGCTTATAACTCAATTGAAAGTTTCACATCCCAAACAATCAATCGAAAGATAGAAAAATATAGCACATTTGATAACACATGTATTTGACGTAATTAAACTCTTTGCAAGCATTAACATACATCATGTTCATTTATACAAGTTATCTAAGATCGATAATATATCACTTTGACAATATTACAGTAAAAGATCAACTTGAATATTAAACATTTATTGCCCTTATATGTTATCCAAGATCGACAATATATCAATTTGACAATACTGCAGTGAAAGATTAACATATAAAACAATGTCACCAGTAACAATTATAGTTCACCAAGAATCACATAAGAAAAGCATGACTGGACTTATATGAGACATGAGAATTATAATCTCTGGATTATAGAAAATAAAATAGATAAGAGTTTAATCAAAACCAAACTTACAATATTTGTAGCTCTTGACACTGAATCAAAGCATGGAAGTAGATTTATTACACATAAAAGTTCATCTCTTAGCCTTGCCAAGAACTCTAGTCTAAATTACAATACATGTTAATGAGAAGAAAATAAGAGAGAATTATCTATTTTTAAAAACGTCCTAAGGGTCTCCTTATATAGGCAATGAATGGACATATGTCATGGATGACATCAATCTTCAATAATTGTAAGCCAATAACTCGTTTATCCACTTGCAACACATTTTTGATAATGTAAATGACCGATTTAGCTTCTATAGCTGACATGTAAGTTGTAGAATTTTGACTCTTCTTTCCATAGGCACCAATTTCAGGCAAATTGGATGAGTATCCAATGAGATATGAGCAAAATTCCAAAGATACATCAGAATTCGGCCAACAACCATTTTACCCACTTGCAATGCGATTTGGTCCATGATAACGGCTGATTTGGACTTTACCATCAACATACGAGTTATTGATAGTTAAGTCATAAATTCACAGCTTCAAGAATTATACTAATTGAGTACGTATTTTGTGAGATACGATCCAAATACTTGAGTTGGGTCAAGCTGGACAAGAGTTGTAGTCCGATTCTGTTGTATCTCAATTTTTGGCCCATAACATGTTGGATTTGGCTTTTCCACTATTCTTAAAATTTGTGTAAGATTAAGTCATGTTGCACCAGGTTTAATAATTTCTTCATTTCGATTTCTACATTGAGAGTTATGTCCATTTTACCTAAATCTGTCCAAATAACATTCATTAATCATAATTTAAGGAGAACACTTTATTTCAAGTTAAAAATACAAAAAATACTAAAATTAGTGACATTAAATGGTGATTGAATCTCTTAAAAACATGCATTTTCATGTGTTCATCATGCCGCGACTTTGGTCACCTGGCACTGCGGTACTCAAGTTCTGTTCTGGGTTCCGCGGTGCCTACACCTGGGCACTACCCTTTCTATCTTTTGCCTCATTTTACATCCGTCTTTGATCCTCGCGTACCCTAAGCACTTGGATTGCTCTCTAAATCATATCCCAATAATTTTTAATCAATATTCTTACACATCGCAATTAAAAAGCTGATCCTGCTTTGTTGATTTATATATAGCCTCTACAAGATTTAAATATCGAATTTTCTGCTTAAATAATAATAGAGGAGCATGTCATTTTCAATTTTATTTTTGATATTAAATATATGCTATGAACTTCATAACTTGCTTGAAAAATGAATTATTTATTTATCATATAAAATATAAATTTAATAAATTGCTTCTCTACTTAGTGTATTATTTGTGAAATAATAAAAGAATTATTTAATAATGACATTACCCATAATATCATTCCTAAACTCTTTAATTTAATTAATTATTTGTTTTTCATTCCCACTAATCTATCCCTAATTTTATCTTGAGTAATTATTTAAAAAAAAAAAAAACTTAGCCCCCAAAGAATAATTTAGGCAAAGTTATTGGTATAAAAGACATGGACAAATAGTTCTCTCCTAGTTTTTTCTGAAGCGGTAGTTTTTAAAGGCTTTTTGAGGTGGGTTGTTGTTGTTTTAAAATGGTGGCTCCAATAATTCCTTCATTTAATTCTATTCATTTACTATGGTTCAGGGATGGATTAAGACATATTATATCGTGATATGAGTATATGGATTAGCAGAATGATAAACTCCTAGTGTCAAAGCTTTCGAAGTCCGGCTTTTCATGTTGGTGATAATCGTCTGTCTTTGTCTTTGGTAAGAAAGGTTCTCTCCAAGCTGATTAATTGAGATACTTTCAGTTACAATATAAAGAAGATTTGGCGCACAATAAAGGATTTTTCAATTGAGGTTGTTAATCTAGGAAAAAACTCTTTGTTCTTTTGTTTCGAGTAGAGGCGGATAAACAGAGAGGATTGTTAAAGGGATCATAGAGCTTTGACAACCGTATGATAGTTATTGAGGGAGGGAACGTCCTTCTCCCTCTTGAAGTTATGTTGAAACCTAGAACCCTAACCTCATTGTACAGCGGAATAACTTGTTAATCAAGCAAAATAGCAAAAATCCAAATAAGAATATAAAAGAGCATAACACAATCTTACATGGTTCGGTCAATTGCCTACGCTACGGTGGATCCAAGGATCCTAGTCTCTCTTATTAACTCCTTAGAGATTTTACAAGGAAAATTCAATTTGCAAAACCCTACAAAGGACCTAATATTTAGTGAACCCTTACTTTGCCACGAGCAATGATCACCCAAATGATGGTTTCACCCTAGCGCACACAAGCACTTAGTGTCTACCCAGTTTTTCTCATCTCTTAGAGTCTCTCTTAATGCTTGATCTGAAACAAAGAGTTTACAAGTGTTTATATATGGTATATTTCGTGCCCACTAACCCTATTCATTGTTGGAGTAAGAGTCCACTTGTTTTGGAAGTCCAAAACTTCCCCAAATTCAAAATTCGAATTAAAAATGGACATCCTGACTTGTCTGGCACCGCAGTGCTCATCCTTGGGCACTATGGCGCTTAGCCCTGGTGGCCTCCCTGTGTGTTTTCCTCATTGTTTTTACGTCTTAGAGTCCCGTTGCTTCCCCCTTCATGTCCCACACATCTTAGATTTCTCCATTCGTGTCCCACATATTCTAAACTTCTTGTGACTCTCCACTTTGGTATTCATCTCAATTTTTGTCTAACCAAGATTGTTGAATCACTAATTTTCCAATAATAGTGTTCACTAAGCCACAGGGTCTCGGGAGTCTATTTAAATTGGAATTCCAAATGTGACCTTTTGGGTCCAACTTTATGGTTTACCTCTGTACTTTATGAATGCAAAAACATGGTGGTTTCTAGGTTCTCTAATTGAAGAAGTTGAGGACATTGATAAAAGGTGCTTCAAAAGTTTCATCCATAAATTCATCAAGGTTCATGTTACCGTGAACATTTTGTAGTAGCTTAAACTAGCATTGAGATCCGCCGTTTGTGGGTTTAAAGAGATGGTGATTTTTTTTATTGAGGTATGCGCGGCTGCCAGAACTTTGCTTTGGATGTGGAAGGTTTCGACATCCTACACGAGATTATGGTTCCTAGATGTGGGATAGCAACTTGTAATGGCTTTACAATCATTAGATATATGCTAGAAACAATTGGATTAGTTCCAAGGATTATAGTAAACTGAATTATTCTACTCGACGAAAGAAGATTTTTTGGGCCTCCTCTATGAATCATCTAGTACTAGAAATTCCTTCTTCAATATGGAATAATTTGAATTTCAAATTACACAGCGTTACATTGTTTAATATAATGCTACTTTGTTTTAAACCTATAATATTGTTTAAAGGTGTTGGGAAATGAAAAACCTGATAGAAGAAAAAGGAAAGAACCCATGGTCCCTATAACAGGTCCTAGGGGGCAAGATTTAGATTGTGGCCAAAATGTGACGAAGGGGTTAACTAGATGGTCTAGGAGGAGTGGCCATGACAAAAATTATAGTGTGATGGAAGAAATTAGAATAGAGGGTGTTGCCACTTTTCAAAATATGGAAGAAAGCCCTAACCCAAATCATTTTGCTGGGGTTTCGCAGGCTATACTACAATTAAGAGAGACAAGTTGCTACATGGGGCGGAATCACTAAGAGAGACCATAAGCCCTTTGACAGATGTTCAATTCCAACAACCCTTTACCTTCCAAACATTGTCCCTCAAGGCCATACGTGGAAATGTGAAGGTTATGAAGCAAAATGCTAAATCTAAAGGCAGTCCAACAAATGGTCAAGGAAGTAAAAAGAGTTTGCATGGCCGCATCGATTTAGCCATGGCGACTACCAACTAGAAGTCGTCAAAGCAAAAACATATGAAACCCTTAATTTATGAACTCAATTAAAGGCATAGTAGAAGTAGAGAGAGAGGAAGGAGAGTGTTGGAGTTGGAAATTATTAACCCAAAAGGGAATGAGAATGATCTCATTAAGAGTGTTGAAACAATGTTTAGTGATATTGATCCTTAAAATAAAACCTTATTGGCAGAGCCTAAGGATGGACAGGGCTGTCGATCGCCATGAAAATCTTTTATTGCAATGTTGGAGGGCTAGGCAACTCTTGGACATTCCAAATCTTGTGCTAGCAGGTACGGGATCATTATCCTAACTTGGTTTTCTTTTTTTGTGAGAAAATTGCTTATAAGGAACAAGTTGAGAGTCTTTATGTGAAATTAGTCTTTATGTGAAATTAGAGTTCATGGGTAAGTTGGTAGTTAAACTAGGCCGGAGGAGTGGGGATTAAGCATTACTATGGTCTGAAAGAATTGGAGTAAATTTGTTGTCTTATTCTCGTTTTCATATTGACATCTAAATATGCTCCAGAGGGGGCAAATGTTAGAGGTTTACGGGTTTCTATGGGCACCCAGAAGCTGTTTAAAGAATCTATTCGTGGACTTTATAGAAATGTCTTCGATCATTCTCTTCTCTATTGTGGTTGTGAGGGAGACTTCAATGAATCGTAAGTCAGAATGAGAAGATAGGAGGTGCCTTTAGGCCAAACTATTTTATAGAAAATTTTCGAAGGGCTTTAGATGAGTATGAATGATTAGAGGTTTCATTTAAGGGTCCTCCCATTTACTTGGTGTAATGGTTATGTGGGAGAGAATTTTATTTAGGAACAGTTGGATAAGGTGATTTGCTCTTTTGATCAGAATAAACTCTTTCCCGCGGCTATGGTTCAACACTGGGAGTTTTGGGGGTTGATCACAAATGTTTGTTGATTGATTTACATAAAGATTCGCTTTCTCAGTGTTTGTTGGAGGAATCATCCTTTTCTATATGAGATTATGTTAAAGCGAAGAACCCTAATCAAGTTCAACCTCAAACCCTAATCTCTTTACGTAATGGAATAACCTATATATTAAGTAAAATAACAAGAATTCAAAGCAGTAAATAAAGAACACAATATAATAACTTATTGTGACTCTCTTATTTGATATTCATCTAAATTTTTGTCTAAATAAGATTGTTGAATCACCAAATTTCCAATATGATCAATATTAGATGGAGCGGTGGGGTAATAGGTTTCATTTTGAAGAAGTATAGGCAAGTGAAGTGGAGTGTAGGGAAATTATTTCAAAAGAATGAAACAGTTCGGTGAAGAGCTTTAGTATGGTTTAAAATCAAATGGACAAAATTGGGGTTAGATTGCACCATTGGAGCCAGACAAATTTTCAAAAGGCTATCACGAGATAGTAGAACAAAAAAGCGGAAGTTGAAAGCATTAGATCATGGATTAAATGTGTCAATTTGGAGAGAGAAGCAGGCGGTGGAAGAAAATACTTTATGTTTTGATGTATAAAATCGACATTTACTGGAAGCAGTGATCACAGGTTAGTTGGCTTCAACAAGGAGACTGCAACATAAATTGTTTCATTTTAAAGCCTCTAAGAGAAGTAGGAGAAACAAGATCAATGGTGTGTATGACGATAATGGCATTTAGGCGCATGATAGGCCGCATCTTGAATCTACTTTTTATCATTATTTTAATCAGATTTTGCTTCTTTGAACACGTTGGATCAACAAATTCGGAGTGTGGTTGATTGTGTGGGCTTTGGTTATCCGAAGTTAGCAAAAGATATCTAGAAGCTCTATTTAGTAGAGAGATCATGCTTTATTTCAAATGTAATATACTAAAGCTCCTAGCAAGGACAGAATGCCAGCATTGTTTTGTCAGACGTTTTGGGAAATAGTTGAGGAGGGAGTAAAAGCTAGCTTCTTGGATTTTCTGAATCGCGGGGGGATTTGATGACCCTAAATGAGATTTTGATAGCCTTAATCTTGAAAAGTGAGGAGCCAAAATATGCGGTAGGCTTTGGACCATTAGTTTATGTAATATTCCTAATAAGATCATTTCTAAGGCTACTGCGAACTGTTTGTGGGGTTTCTTAAGGAGGTTATTTTGAAATCTCAAAGTGCCTTTATCCCAAGTCATTTAATTACGAATACTGTTGTGATTGGTTTTAAGCGTATTAATTTCACTAAGCATCAACGAAGCCGGATGAAGGTTATATGGCTTTGAAGCTTCATATGTCTGAAGACATATGATAGGATCAAATGGGCTTTTTTGGTGGCTATGCTAAGGAAATTGGATTTTTCGAATGGGTGGATTTAGAAAATCCTTTTCTATGTTTCCTCTATGTCTGACTCTGTTCTCATCAATGGGAGTATTGTGGCTATGTAAGCCATATAGAGGCTTGGATCAAGGTGATCAAATATCCCCTTACTTGTTTATTGAAAGTTTATCTTCTTTTATCAGGTAGGGAAAAAGGTACAATAGATCATGTGGGGTTCATTGCGACAAATCTAGATCTTTAATCTCACATTTATTCTTTGTAGATGATAGCTTCATTTTTCTAAAGCAAATTTGACTAATAACTAGGTGACTAAGGAGATTTTAATCCTTTATGAAAAAACCTTGGGGGCAACTGGTCAATTTAAAAAATCAGTAGTGTATTCTCATCCTCTAATTCATGGCTCTTTTGTTGCAGAACTAGTATCTGGATCGAGGGTTCAAAAAGTTGAGTATCATGAGAAATATTTAGGGTTGCCTAATGTCACTGGTAATAGGTAAAACAGTATTTTTAGGTACTTGAAGGATAAAGTTTGAAACAAACCGAGGGGTTGGAAAATGAGGTTTTTCATAGCAACTAGTTGGGAAGGGTTAATTCAAGCTATTATTTAGGCCATGCCAGTTTATTATATGAATCGTTTTCGCCTCCCTAAGGCAATTCTTCATGATTTGCGTAGAGCTTCTGCTATTTTTCTTTTGGAGAGAGGAGGGGGGTGTGTGTGTGTGTAAAAATGAAGAAAAAAAAAGTTCTATTGGTGTTCTTGGGACAAGCTGTGTATACTAAAGAAAGATGGAGGGTTAAAGTTAAGAATTTGGTCATGTTTAACAAAACAATGCTTGCTAAGAAATGGTGGTTCATAATACACTATCCAGATTCCTTGATGGTTTGAGTGCTTAAAGGTTTTACATCTTGCATGTTTCCTTTTTGTAGGCTAAATCAACAAAGACAACTTATCATGTCTTGAAAGTATCTTATGGGGTCTAGAGCTCTTACAATAAAAAATTAGATGGCATATTGGTGATGGAACCTCAGTTTCAATTTACCATGACCCGTGGATTTCATGGCCATACATGTTTCGACCCTTCCTCTCATATAATCTACTTGAATATAACTAAGTACCACACCTTATAATCACCTCAGGACAATAGGATAGAGATCTTATTTGGAGGTTATTCTTAGAGGAAAAAGTAGATGCAATCTTAAGCCTTTCTTTGCCTCATCAACAAGGGATGCACAAGGACATGATTATGTGGCACTATGATAAATTTGGTAACTATTTTATTCGAAGTGGTTATTGATTAGCCATTTCTCTTTAGGATTGGAAAGTTGTTTGAAAAATTCTTTCAATGGTGGCAAGGGCTTTGGTAGCTTCAATTAGCCTTGCAAGTAAAAGTTTTTCTGTAGCGAGGATCAAATGATTGGCTCCCAACAAATTCCAATCTTTGTTGAAACCATGTAGTTATTGATGAGATTTGTAACAAGTGAGAGGAGAGGGACATAAGTAACATTGCATGCCCTTTGGTTGTGTAACGCATTAATACAGACCCAAGAGGAATATGAGTTCACAGATTCGGTTACTTTTAATCATCAAGCTTTTATTAATGATTTTTTTTATCACGTGCATGCATTGTCTTAATAATAAAGATTTGAAGTAACTTTGCATCTTTATTTGAAGATTATGGTTTTTCCATTAGTGGAGAAATTGTTCTTCTTTCCGTGAGATTAGGGTAAAGCGAGGAATCTTAACTAAGTTTATCTTGATTCCTATCCTCTTTGCGTAGTAGAATAACTCAGATATCAAACAAAAATAGCAGGAACTCAAAACAGATAATAAAGAGTACAATACAATTACTTACGTGGTTCAGCCAAATTGCTTACGTCCACGGTGGATCCAAGGATTTTAGTCTCTCTTATTAACTCACTAGAGAATTTATAAGAAAAACTTAATAAAGAACCCACAAAAGGATTTAATGTTTAGTGACCCTTACTCTCCCACAAAGAACGAATACCCAAACAACGGTTCCACCCTAGTGCACACAAGCACTTAGTATCTACCTAGTTCTTCCCTCTCTTAGAGTCTCTCGTAATGCTTAATCTCAACTAAAAGGTTTACAATGGTTTATATAGGGGTTATTTTGTGCCTACTAACCCTAATCCTTATTGGAGTAAGAGTACAATTATATTGAAAGTTCAAAACTTTTCAAAACTCAAATATTCAGATTGAAAATTGACTCAGCCCGCTCTGGCCCCACGGAGCTGGATGCCCGACACCACAACGCTCAGCCCTAGACCAGCCTCCGCATTTTTTCTTGCTTCCTTTGCATCTTCAAGTACCATGTAGTTTCTCTCTTCATGTCCCACACGTCATAAAGTTACTCATATGTGTCTCATATGTTCTAGAAAGTTTGTGACTTTTTTTTTATATTTTTCACAATTCTTGCCAAAACAAAATTGTTGAATCACCAAATCTCTAATATTTATAACCAATTTTTTCACAGCAACCTGTAAGTTGAAACAAGCTTAGTTGTTGAGTAGTCTCATCGCTACTTAGCCGAGTTCGAAGCTGAACAAATTACTCATCAAAGATCTGAGCTGAGAAGTTAGAATAGATGGCAGCCTCCAACCTTGAAAGGCGTCAAGAAAAACTCCGATGCTACATTGGACTTGAGGTGAAAATGAACATGGTTAGGGCTCGTCATTAGAAATCATATGGAGGCTATTATTTTGGCTGGAACTGATAAGGTTGAGACCCTCTATTCCATTCTTATTGAAAGGAATATTAGCAGCTCAACAATTAAATTGTTCATTGAAGGTGAATCAGATGCTTTGGTTGTTATTAATGAGATTTTGGCTAAGGCTCCTATAACTTCTAAACTTGGGTTGATTATCCAAGATATCTCGCAATGCTTAGATTCTTTTGACTCTTATAAAGTTCTATTTTTTCCTAAAGAGTCTAATAACGTAGCTCATAGCTTCACTAAACTAGCTTTGGTTTTTGATTCCACAGTCACTTGAAGATTTGATGCTCCAACGACTTTGATTTCTATTGTAATGGAGGATTATCCTCCTTCAACTTTTGTTAGAGCTCAATGCTAATTTTTTTCTAAAAGAAAAGAAAAAAAAAAAGACACGGGTAATCAAATTATCAAGATTTTCTATTCGTATTGTCTCCTTTTGTGTATCCTTAATTATAAGGATTTATTTGACACATGGAGCTAATTAAATTTGATACCGATGAGTTTCATTTTATTTCATTTCAATTTCAAACATCATTAAATTCACCATTTTTGTTCTCCAAATTAAAAATATCCTAATTACTATCTTCGTAATTTGTATCATCTCTACCATAATAAGACATAAAACCTTCAATTATTACTCAATCTTGATTGTAGACAACAAAACACTTGCCATATATTGCAATTATTATTCAATTTATTCCAAAAATGCTACATCAAAATATTAAATATTGTTATTCCTATAAAACTGAACATTTAATTGAATATTTGTTTTTATAGGAAAAATTACTTCATTTATATTTATAAATAATACGGTGTACTAAAAATATAGAAAGTGATTGAAAGCTTCAATTTTAAAATTTTTTAAAAATTACTTTTTAACCTTTATTAATCATCTCAAATTATTGAAGAAGAACATCTTCTTCTTACAAAAAATATATTTTTTTAATGTTAAAATTAGTGTATAATAAACACAAACGTATGATATGTAGGTGCTATTCAAGCAAAAGGGAATTAATGTTCTATATGATTTTTCTCCATTACAAATTTGAGATTATAATATGTCTCTATATTTTTTTATTGATTTTCAAATGAAATAGAATATATAATATATGTCTTTTATTATAATGTAATAGATTTATCATGACGTGATAATGTGATAGTGTAATAACCTTTATTATTTCATTCTCCTGCTCCACCATTGAATCATAAGAGAGTGTCCCTTGAAAAGTCAGAACATATATCTTCTTGAACTAATAATCAAGCACAGGCAACCTAGCCTTGTGTGATGGGGTCTCAATCTCCCGTAGTGTCACTGACAACTGCGGAATATTGGAAGGGTCAACAATAACAGAAATTGTATTGTTGTTAACCGACGACGACAAAATCGCGCCCTCAGAAACGGTTACTTTTCTACTGAAATTTGGTTTTTTCTTTCTTGCGGTAGTACGAAATCCATCTTATGAACTACGAATTTCCATGTTTACGATTGCTGGCTTCTTGGCAATTGTTTTGTTGTCAATTCTTTGGGAGCTTATAATTTGGTGGCTTTGTTCTTTAAAGGTGAGTCGGCCTGTCTCGATTTTGTTGGAGCAGGAGAAAGTTATGGACCCATTGGTCAAACTTTTATGGACTATTTTGTAGGAAGTAAAAATATTTTTAAATTTGTTTTTTAAGAATTAGGTAGAAGAATATAATAGCTGGATGATAATTGACAAGATGAGAATTTGTAAGGAAAACGAAACTTCTTTATCTTATTTTTCTTTTTTTAGCTTGGGTACAATACAATGCACTAAAATCTTTTATACTTGTTACAACCAATTTTAACTTTCAATTTAGACTAAATATTTGTAATATCTCATTTAACCCCTTGAATTATTTCTTTATTCATATTTTTTTCGATATTCTAAAATTTTACATTTAGATTTTTTCTTTAATTTTAACTAATGATAATTCTAGAATCTAGATATTTACTTTTAGCTTTTTTAGGACTAGATATTTTAGAAGAGTACAAATTATTTTTTATTTTTAACACCCCCTCTTAATTTATATTTTTTATTTGATCTCTAAGGATATTGAACTTTTCAATTGGCAACGCTTTTGTAAAAATGTCTACAAGTTGTTTTGTGGTCCTGCAGAGTTTCATCTCAATCTCTTTCTTCTCCACTAGTTCTCTAATGAAGTGGTATCGAAGCTCATTATGCTTTGATCTACTGTGAAATAGTGGATTCTTCATCATAGCAATTGTTGACATATTATTATAGTTGATGACTGTAAGAGATTCTTGTATTTGTGGGAGAGCTTTTAGTGTTTTCCTTAACCATACTGTTTTACAAGCAACTATTGTAGCTGATATGTATTTTGCTTCTACTGAAAATAATGCCAATGTATTCTGCTTCCTTGATGCTATGTTATAATATTTGATCTAAGACAGAACACATACCAAGAAGTACTCTTCCTATTATCAATTGATCCTACCTAGTCACTATCCGTATAACCAATTAGCTTGAAATCATCTTGTTGAATATACTTTATGCCATAGTCTTTAGTTCATTTGACATATTTGAGAATTTTGTTTGCTATTGTGTAATGAAGCTTGCTTGGCTGCTCATTCATAAATCTAGATACTATGCTTATTGTATTGACAATATCTGGCATTGTGTTGGTGAGATAGATGAGAGATCCGACAAGGTTGGGATAAGTTGTCACGTCCACTTTTTGAGCTCCATCATTCTTTGAGAGTTTTTGATTTATAGCCATTAAAGTTTCAACTGGCTCATAATCTGTCATTCTGAATTTCTTCAGCATATCTTCAACATAATTTTCTTGACAGATAAAAAAGCCTTCTTGAAATTGTGAGACTTTTATGCCAGTAAAATATCTCATGAGGCCAAGATTTGTCATCTCGAATTCTCCTACCATAGCTTTCTTAAACTCATCTACAAGTCTTGAATTTATGCTGGTGCAGATCAAGTCATCCACATATAGGCATATAATTTAAAAATGATATTGATTTACTTTCGTGATGTAGAGTGATGGCTCATTTAGACTCCTCTTAAATCTATGGTGATAGAAATATTGATCAAGTTTATTGTTCTAAGCTCGCGGTGCTTGCTTCAAACCATACAATACTTTTCTAAGTCAATAAAATTTATCTTTCTTGCCTTTCTAGACATAACATTATGGTTGCTCTACGTACATTTCTTCCTTAAAAGCTCTATTAAGAAATGCTGACTTTACATCTAGCTGATAGACATAATCTTCAATTGTGCTGCAATAGTAAGAACTGTCCTTATTGTCTCCTTTCGAGCTATTGGTACAAACATCTCGTTGTAGTCAACACTAGGCTATTGAGAATATTCCCTTGCAACTAATCGAGCTTTATGTATTTGAAGAGAGCCATCTTTATTGTACATGGTCTTGTAAATTCATTTGAGACTAATGACTTCTTTTTTTAAAGGACAATCAAGTTCCTAAGTGTTATTTTTCTTGATAGCATTTATTTCTTCATCCATTGCCTTGACTCATTTTTCTTCTTTAACAACATCTTCAACCTTTTGTGGTTTAATTGCAACTAGTGCCATGTTACAAATATCATAAATTTCTCTAAGGGAACGCATATTTCTTGGTGATGGTGATATCGAGCTTGCTAAACTTGCTTCTAATGAGGTTGTTGTTGTGGCTGGCTCTTCTGTCATTGGAGTTGTTGCTTTCTCTTCAATCATTATAGAAGCTTCAATACTGTTAACTTTCCAGTTCCAGGTCTTCATCTCATTAAATAGAATATCACTATAAATTACTAACTCGTTTGTTTTTGAATTTATCAACCTGTATCCTTTAGAATCTTTACTGTACCCAATGAATAAATACTTCTCTAATTTTTCATCAAACTTTTCTCTATATTTCGATGGAGTGTGAGTATATGCAAAACACCTAAATATTTTGAAAGAGATCATCTCTGGTTTCCTCTTGTGCCATGCTTCAAATAGCGTTTTGTTCACAATTGCTTTTGTAGGAGATCTGTTGAAGATGTAGACTATTATATGAACTGCTTCAGCCCAAAATTAGAAAGCTTTTTTTCTTTTAGCATGCTTCTGGCCATCTCAATAACTATTCTGTTCTTTCATTTTGCAACACCATTTTGTTGAGGGGTATAGCATACAATCAATTCTCTCTTGACTCCTTACGCTTGGCAATATCTTGTGAACTTCTTAGAAGTGAATTCTCCTCTATGGTCTATTCTAGACACTTTTAGTTTTTCTGTACTCTGCTTTTCTACTAGTGACTTAAATCGCTGAAACGTGTCAAATACTTTTAACTTATGATTTAAAAAATACATCCACATATACCTACTATAGTCATCAACAAAGAGTAAAAAGTATCTTTTTTTATTAAGTGATAGAAGACGCGTTGGTCCGCAAATGTCTTTATGAACCAAATAAAGTGGCGATTTAGCTTGCCAAGATGTCTTGGTGAATGGAAGTCTGTGAAGTTTTTCATAAATATGTCCCTCATAAATTGTTCTTCATTTTTGATAGAAGGAACCAATCATCATATTCTTCTCCTTCAAAAATTTCAAAGATCTATAATTTAGATGTCCATACCTCCAGTGCCATAAAAGTGACTCATTAATATTTTAGCTTTCAGGCCATGATTTTCTTTCAGTGGCATTAATAAAGGGAAGACTTTATTTGGTGACATTTTTACGTTTGACACCAATAACCTTTTTTAATAAGCTAGCCAACGCTTAATAAATTTTGGGTTAATCTAGCAACATAAAGCACATATGAAATAAATTTAGATTGACCATTTTTGGCCAGTACAGAAATAATTCCCTTAGCTTTGATGCTTTATAGCTTTCTGTCTCCAAGTTTCACTTGAAAATTTTCTTTTTTCTCAAGGCTAGCAAAGCAGCACGATTTCTTTCATATGATTACTGCAACCACTATCCAAATACTAAATATCTTTTGATTCTTGTTGAGCATTCATACACGTAAGGAAAACTTGATCTTTAGATTCATTTCTTTTGAAAATCTTTCTTCATTATTTCTCTTACACCAACAATCTTTATTGTACATGCTTCATTTTTACATCTTTATTGTACATGATCTTTAGATTTAATTTATTGTACAAGCTCCATTTATATTGACATTTTTCACTTGTATGGCCTAATATTTTGCGAACATTGCATTAGAGGTTGGAAGAAACATACATTTACTCATTCTTTCTTTTTCACTCCCCACAATTTTTAAAATGTCTTCCATGACCACGTAAATCTTGAAAAGTCCCCTCTCTTGTTTTCTTTTTCATATTTTCTACTCCTTCATTCTTTAAAATCTAGCTTTGATTGAAATGCTTATTCAATTGACTGCTCCATAAACCTGCTTATTCTTGCTTCATGGGCCTCCAAAGAACTCAGTAGTTCATGTAGAGAAAATTTTGATAATATGCTCAAATTTAGAACGAAGGCTTCTTAATATTTTTTGAACAATTCATTTTTCTTCTATATTATCTCTATAACTTTTAATTTGATTAATTATTCCACACACCTTTGAGAAAAAATGCCTAAACAGATTCATTATCTTTCATGAATAAATTATCAAATTCTCTCCATAAATATTGAAGTTTAATAGAGATTACTTTTTCTGATCCTTGAAAATCTTCTTTACATTTTTCCATGCATCTCTTGAATTTTTAGCTATCAAAATTCTTGAAAACATTATTTTACTTACCTCTTGTGGGATAAAGAGTAAGGCTCTAGCATCCTTCTTCTTGTTTTCTTTGTATTCCTTCTGCTTTGCTTGACTCCATGAAGACAAAGCTTTTGCAGACTCTCACTCATCGTAGCCTTCTTATCTTAATTCCCAAATTTCGTGAGAAATGAAAAGAGATTTCATTTGGATGCTCCAATATTCATAATTTTCTCCATCAAATATAAGGATAAGATTTTGGTTGTAATTGAAGGTATTGGTGTTTGAGTTTGAGGCCATGGAAATGAAAGCTATGATACCAAAAATTTGTGTGAGCAAGGGAAGGTTATGGACCTAATGGCCAAACGTTTTTGGACCATTTTGTAGTAAGTAAAAATATTTTTAGATTTTAAGAATTTGATAGAAGAATATGGGCGCTGGATGATAATAAACAAGATGAGAATTTGTAAGAAAAACGAAACTTCTTTATTTCTCACTTATTTTGCTTTTTTTTTTGCTTGGGTACAATACAATGTAATAAGGCCTATTTATGCTTGTTACAACCAACTTGAGACTATATATTTGTAATATTTCACTTAACCTCTTGAATTATTTCTTTATTTAAGATATTTTAGATATTCTAGAATTTTGCACTCCAATTTTTTTTTTTAATTTTGACCGTTAATAATTCTAAAATTGAAATATTTATTTTTAGCCATTCTATAACTAAATAGTTATTTGTAGCCTTTTTAGAAATTAGATATTTTCAATAATTACAAATTATTTTTTTATTTTGAACAGATTTTTCCCAACCCTGCTGATTCACTTCCTCGACCGCGATCTTAATCGTGGAGGGATATACGGCTGGTCTGCTAAAGCCGTGAATCCCAAATGTGAAGGTGGTCTTCGTTGCATAGCCCACTTCGGTTTTGACTTTGTTCTGTTTTGATGGATGAGAAAGAGTCTTAATTTAATGGTGTCTTTCCTTTTAATCGTAAGGAAGATTATTGGACGACTTGACTTTGTTTGCATGAACCCATGCATGCCTTGATCCATGAGCTTGTTGCCACTAATATTGATTTGATTCACGTCTACGTATTAGGTTTGTAAGTTTTCTGGTTTTTCCTTCTCAGCTTCGTTTCTTTTTTACTTGATTTATCGATTCGTCTCTTGTCCGTGGCAATAGCGTCGGTTTTTCCTTCCTCTTTCGTTTTTTTTTTTTTTATATTTTAAATTAGTCGCTGAAAAATTTGGCTGTTCATTCAAGTGTTCCTCAGAGACGGTGCCAGTGAAAATTTGATGAGAATAAAAAATGTCATATTTTTTTTAATATTTAATATTTATTTGTATTTAAATGTACTCATTATTCTTATATTTTGATTTAAGATTTAATAGAGGTGCTAAGTACAAAACGAAGCTAAATGAGTGATTTTGGGTATAACTCTCTCATCCAAACTCAGATTGTGATGATTCAAGATGCTATGGAACGAGAAGAAAAGGATCTACAACATTTATGTTTTGACTATTGAGAGATACCAGCTGAATCAAGATAGCAGTTGGGCTTGAAGTGGCTGTATCTGCACTATTGACGTTCTAGAACGTCCCTAAGTTTGTAATTATAATACACCATTTATTTTAGAAAGTTTTCAGACCTAGTGTACGAAAATTTCAGCTGGAATCACCACTATTTCATTTGTATTATTTTCCTTAATTTATCAGATTTGGATGATATTATTTTAGTATAATATTTACAATATTCTTTGGATATATTGTAAGCTTCTAATACTATAAATAACGCATAAAAGATGAGAGAAAAGAACAGACTTCATACTCGCTTCTCTTTTTTTTTCCCTCTAATTTCTACTTAAAGTTTTTATTATGGCCTTGTATTGCTAAACTTTTATAATTGGTTAAAGGAAATGGAAGCCTCAGAATCAATAAAACTGTAAGCTCTAATTTGTATTTATTGTTCCATTTATGTTTTGAGTATCGAATGTTCTTATGTGTCTATTTAATAAGGGTTTAAATCATCATTTTGCGTTATTAATGTAATTAACTTCCCAAACTTAAGCATATTTATAATATTTTAATGAATTACGTTGTGCTAGTTTGTGGCAGGTTCAGTAAAATAGGTATAACTTTCTGTTTAGTAATCTAATTGACAAACTTCTTGATCCTACGATAACCTAACATTATGGCCTATAATAAGGGATTAAGCCTTTTGTAAATTGAATGTTTGGTAGGTGAAAATAGATCGAGAAGATAACCCATTTGTGGTACAGACTAATAAGAACTATATTCCGTATTATGACTATAATTTGAGAAATACTCATCAAATGTGGATGAGATCACCCAATCTAGAAAGCTAAGAGATAGATTTACAACTTTTATTCTGATAATTGATGCTGTTTCAAAGAGTATCATTGTCAAAATGTATGTTTAATGTAGGTGTAAGTGGTAATCAAGTGCAACTAGTGGCTATCTCGTTTCTTTTGATTTCTTTAATATTCATGTGGTTCCCTCAATTATGTTTTGTTGAGCACAAGTCTTTCTATAAATAGGAAACTTATTTTTGCCCCGGGGGAGTTGAATTTGGAGAGGAAATTAGAAAGTTACATTTTTTTCAATCACATCTTCTTGTATTAAATATCTTTCTAAACTTCTGGTTAAGGCTAGGAGTGTAACACTTATAGAGTTGTAATTTGTCACTTTGATCCTATTCTTGTGTTTCAACTATTTACATTTATTTTTAAATAATTTTATTTATCATTTATAGAAGTTGTTTTGGTTTGTTGAGAGCCTTGATTATTTGTAGACTAAAGGCACAAAGAATGTTTGGAATGATCTTCTACATATCAACAACATATTTTTTTATACAAATGATGTTTTCTATCAATTGAAATCATTTCTCAAATGGGTAAAATGATTAAAGATACTCTACTACAACTAAAGTAAGTGTGGATCTCTAACGCCTTAGCATTCTTTTAAATTGATTTCTTAATTTACAATAGGTAATCTTTTCTTTTAAAATCAACAATATTCTCCGTTTTTTGGTACAATACTTTATTACTCTTGAACATTAACAAACAATCTTTGCTCTTGGTGATCACTCACTATGAATATGAAACTTGGGTTCACAAATAAATACTATAATTAAGACAACCTACACTTGGGTAATACAATATTTGAGTTGTAGCAAGTTTTTGACACCATTGCCGGAGAGTGAAATTAACTAAGATAATTGGTATTTTTTTTAATGAAAGGCTAAGCCTCCTACATTGCTTTATTTTAATTTTTATTTGACTATGGTTGGTTTAAACACCTAACGTTTTTGTTACTAATATTTTATGATTCTAAACTAACATTTAATAGTTTAACTTTCAATTATTCCTCTAAATTCTATTTTATGGTTGGCATTGCCACCTAATTTGCTTTCAAGTTTTTTTTTATTTTGTTTCAATCTAATTTTCTATTATTTTATTTTTCTTCTTTCTTTACTTCTCTTGTTTATAGCATTTGTCATTATTATATTTTGTTTTGTCATAATATAAGAAGATGGTTTTGAGATCCTAGGTCTCATCGATTGGTGAAAGGTAATTTTCTAGCTCTCTTTGATAATTTGTTTGATTCTGTATCATTTCCTCATTTTTCACCAAACACATCACACGCCATGCTCGATATTGAAAGTGTTCATGAAGAACATGTTAATACACCAATCCAAACCATTCGAAGTAATGAAGGTTTGCATGAAGATTATATTAATGTACCTATTCGAACCATGTGTGAATACTTGCAACCTCTTCACAACTCTACAACCTCATGCTTCATTGTTTGTCTTTAAATTCCTTTAATTTCAAATTTTTATGGCTTAGAAGAGGAAAGCCCATATTTTCATTTAAAAGAATTCAAGGAAGTTTATAGTACATTTAATGACCAAAGATATAGTGAAGAAATAATTAGGCTTAAGTTATTTATTTTTTCATTGAAAGATAAGGCAAAAACTTGGCTTAGTTCTTTAAGACCAAGGTTAATAGGTATTGGTAAGAAATGCCACTTGAATTTCTAAAGAAATTTATTTCAACACATAAACCATGCTTTGAAAAGAGAAATTCAGAAATTTTCTCAAAAGGAAATGAAACATACTTTCAATGTTGGAAAGATTCAAAGATTTTTTAAATTCTTGTCCGTCATGGTTTTGAAAAAAGATAAGCAATTAGTCTTTTCTATGATGGTTTAATTCATGAGACAAAATAATTCATAGAACTATGTAATGGAGAATTTCTAGATAAATATCCAGATGAGGCATTTGATTATTTATATCATGTATCAAAAAATTCTAAAATTGACAAATCATTAGTTCTACCAATTCAATTAGATTTGATCTTGCAAGTTCTAGTGGAGAAAATATCAATTAAGTCAAGAACATGATCTAAGTGTTAGGGTAGGTAGTTTGGCTAGGAAAATTGAAGCCATGAAAATGAAGAAATTAATGGAAACCAAATCCATCCTTATTGAAGAAGTTTGTAGTATTTGTGACATTGTTGGTCATCCCATAGATGAGTGCCCAAACCTTCCAATCTTCAAAAAAGCCATGCATTAGCAAGTAAATGCCACAAACTATGCTAAAAAAACATTTCCTATCTCATTAGTCCAACACCTATAATCCAAATTAGAGAAACCATCCAAATTTTTGTTGGAGAAATGATAACAATGTCCAAACACAACCTCAATAAAAGCCTTCAAACCTTCTTCTATATTATTCGACAAAATTTGAGAACCTTTGAGGAAACATTGCAAACATTCATGCATGAACAATAAAGATTCAATAATCGAACTTCAGAGGCCATTAATAAGGTAAAGAGTACATTTTTTAATCTAACATCTATTGCGAAAAATTAAGAAAAGAGTAAGTTTCCTTCTCAGCCTAAACCCAATCCCTTAAGTCAATTCAACGTGAATGAATCTTGTGAAAAAGAAAAACCATATGAAGATGTCAATGCCGTCATAATACTTCATAGTGGTAAGGTTATTGATAAAACTCTACCTTTTAAAAGAAGACGAACCTAAACCATCTGCAATAAAAAAAATGAGAAGAAGATAAAGTCAAAACCTTTTGAAGGAGAAATGTGTCCAATTCCTACCCTATTTCCTTAATGATTGAAACCCATTGAAAAGTTGAACAAATTTTTTGATATTTATGAACTTTTCAAGTAAAACAAAATTAATATTCCTTTGTTGGATGCAATAAAGCAAGTCCCTTCTTATGCCAAAACTTTGAAAGATTTGTACACTATAAAAAGAAAGTTTAATGATCAAAAAAGGAATTTTTGACCAAAAGTTTAAGTTCAATCATTCAACAAAACGCTCCTCTAAAATACAAGGATCTTGGATCTCCAACCATCTCTTGTGTGATTGGTAATTTTAGGATTGATCATGCATTTCTTGATTTATGAGCTAGTGTTAATCTATTGCCTTAAACTGTTCATAAGCAATTAGGACTTGGTGAGCTCAAACCTATCCCAATCACTCTTTAACTTGCTGATAGAAGTGTAAAATTTCCAAGAGAAAAGTAAAAGATGTGCTTGTTCAAATTAATAATTTTTAATTTTTTGTTAATTTTATTGTTTTAGACGCACATCATGTCTTGAACTTGAAGGCCCAAATTTCAATCATTATAGTCGTTCATTGAATGTGTTTAATATTTTTAAGCAATTTATGGATGATGATAATGTGAATAAAGTTGACCTAATTGAAGAACTTGTATATGATGAATTTAAGGTCTATTCGTCTGATAATGATTTTGAAATAGAAAATAATTATAAAAATCATTCTTTTTAACAGCCTTTTGGAATAGACAAGTAGAGGCCAAGATTTGAGGAATTAGCACAAAATACAAATGCTCCCTTGCCATCAAATGAACAACCTCCAAAACCTGAATTGAAGCCATTGCCATCCAATCTCAAGTATTCATTTTTAGGTAAAAATGAAACTTTTTCAATAATCATCTCATCTAAACTGAGTTCACTCCAAGAAGGTAAATTGCTTGACACTTTGAAATTGCACCAAAATGCATTAGGATAGATCATTACTGATATTAAAAGAATTAACCCGTTAATATGCACAAATAAGATTTATTTAAAGGATAATGCCAAACCATCTAGAGAGATATAGCAAAGGCTCAATCTTAACTTGAAATAAGTTGTAAGAAATGAGGTCTTTAAGCTTTTAGATGTAGGAATCATTTACCATATTTCTGATAGCAAATTGGTACGTCCTACTTAAGTTGTACCTAACAAATTTAGAGTAACTGTAATTCAAAATGAAAACAATGAATTAATTCCAACTAGAACCATTACTAGTTAGCACATGTGCATTGACTATAAGAATCTAAATTTGATGACTAGTAAAGATCAATTTTCTTTACCTTTCATGGACCAAATATTAGAAAAGGTAGTACACATGAATTTTATTGTTTCCTAGATGGGTATTCTGGGTACAACCAAATTAAAATTGCACTTGAGGATTAGGAAAAAACTACTTTTACAAAAGAATGCCTTTTAGTTTATTCAATGCACCTTCTATATTTCAAAGATGCATGCTTAGTATTTTTAGTGACATGGTAGAATATTTTCTTAAAGTTTTCATGGGTGATTTTCTATATTTTGTAATTTATTTAATGATTGCTTATCAAATCTGCAGAAAGTCCTCATTAGATGTCAAGAAACGAATCTTGTGCTTAATTGAAAAAAATGTCATTTCATGGTCAATCATGGTGTTGTGTAGGGTTATATAGTTTCATCTAAAGGCATAGAAGTGGATAAGGCAAAATTTTATTTGATCATCAATCTTCTTCCCTCAATATGTGTGAAAATAATTAGGTCATTCTTAGGACAAGTTGGCTTTTACAAAAGGTTCATTAAAATTTTAATGTCATATCTAGACTATTGCGTAACCTCTTGTCAAATGAAACTCCATTTGAATATATCACATCTTGTCAAAAAGCATTTGACAAACTTAAAAGCATGTTAACATTTGCTTATATTATATAACCTACTAATTGGTCTTTACCTTTTAAAATCATGTGTGATGCTAGTGATTATACAATAAGATTTGTTTTAAGGTAAAGAAAAGAAAAGAAAAGAAACCCCATGCCATATACTATACAAGTAAAACACTTGATAGTGCTCAAATGAATTATTCTATCATTGAAAAAGAATTACTTACTGTAGTATTTGCTTTTAAAAAAAATTAGATCCTATCTTGTTAGATCACCCATTGTTGTATTTAGTGATCATACAACTTTGAAGTATCTTCTTTCAAATAAGGATGTTAAACCAAGGTTAATAAGATGGATTCTTCTCCTTCAAGAATTTGTCAACACAATTAAGATAACAACAGAGTTGAAAATATTGTGGTTGATCACTTGTCTAGACTTATTTGTGATGAATCTTTTAAATTTTCACCGATCAATGATACTTTTCCAGACAAAAACTTTTTGGAATTGATAATTTACCTTGGTTTACTGACATTCCTAATTTTTTTGTTACAGAAAAATGCCCACCTTATTGACATACCCAAGATAAAAGAAACTTTTTATACGAGGTACGAAACTTCTTTTGGGATAATCTTTACCTCTTTAAATATTGTCCAAACTAAATCATAAGAAGATGTGTGCCTAATAATAAAATAAATGATGTCATTTTCTTTTGTAATTTTGAAACTTGTGATGGTCATTTTTCTTCAATGAAAAATGCAGCAAAGATTTTGCAACGTGGATTTTATTAGCCCACCCTTTTCAACAATACCTATAAGTTTTGCAAAACTTGAGAACAATGTCAAAATTTAGAAAGCATAACTCGTAGGAATATGATGCCATTACACCCAATTTGAGTGATTGAACTTTTTGATCGTTGAGGGATTGATTTTATTCGTCTATTTCCTTCTTCTTTTGGGTACATTTATATCTTGGTGGCTATTGAATATGTTTCAAAATAGGTTGAGGCAATTTCATGTAAAAATAATCATTATAAAACAGTTTTGAAGTTTATAAAAATAACATTTTGACAAGGTTTGAAATTCCTAGAGCTATTATAAGTGCTGGAGATTCACATTGAAATGTTGATGAAGAAATATGGAATAATATACAAAGTGTCTATACCTTACCATCCATAACATGTGGACACGTCAAGCTTGCTAATAGAGAAATCCAACAAATTTTAGAGAAAATGGTAAACTCGAATAAAAGAAATTGGTCTTTACGACAAAATGATATACTTTTGGCTTATCGCACTACTTTGAAATCACCAATTAGTATGTCTCCCTATAGACTTGTTTTTGAAAAACCTTGTCACTTACGTATGGAATTGGAATATAAAACTTTTTGGGCTATCAAAATGATTAACATTGACTTGGAAAAAATTGGTCCTCTAAGAAAACTTCAGTTAAGTGAATTAGAAGAAATTAGGAATAATGATTATGAAAATTCTAGGATCTACAAAGAGAAAATCAAGATATTTCATGACAAATATATTGTTAGAAAAACCATTGAACCTTCACATATAGTTCTCTTGTATGATTAAATATACATTTGTTTCCTAACAAACTTTGTTCATGACGGACTGGACTTTTCATTGTTAAAAAGGTTTTTTCTCATAGAGTTATTGAAATTAAAAATCCAAAGAATGAAAATATTTTCAAAGTCAATTGACAACGATTAAAAAACTATGAAGAGAGGGTAGTTAACATCATATGCCTTTAAGAAATCTAACTTCTGGATACTGCCTATCATGCATAAGCAGGTTCTATTTATCGTACCATATTTTATGTTTTGACTCTTTATTTTTGCTTTATTTTTTTCTTTCTTTTGTGTGTTTTCATTTTCCAATTAAGCAGCAGATAATGGTACTCTACAACATTTCAAGTCGATTTTATTAGATTTTAGAATTAATGGTACAAAAAAAGAAATTAAGTATTTGTTACAAGTGTGCACACATGACTTGTAATATACATTGCTGGACTTTAGGAATGATGTCTACAAACCGCAAAGATAAACTGCGTTTCATTAGAGATGGCATGAGTAAGGAGTCTTTAGATGACATCTTAATGACTCTTGAGATGCATCATAGTGAATATGTGCATATTGCTATTCGTGATTTATGGAACAAATTCTTAAAGAAATATGAGAGGTTCAACCTTGAGAATCTGACTCTAAAAGACTCTGTTTGCCAATTTATAAGAAAATATGATAGGACATCTATCCCCTGCCTTAGAAGGTATTTAAGCCATTTTTGGCGTAAAATCAGAGGAAGATGTGAGCCAAAATCATAACTACTTGTACATATGCATGTTAAATCTCTACACTTATATGGTTTTATAACAGTATTTTGTTTTCCACCATTATGGCTTGTTTTGTTGCAGGTTTCTTTCTAATAAAAGTTATTTCAGGTGATATCTGCTATACTTCACTTTTTCTATATTTTAACATTAAGGACAATGTCTCAATTTAATTAGGAGAAAAGATAGTTGATATAGGATGTTTGTGTTAATATTTTCTGTCATTATTATCTTTAAAAGAAAATTGACATTTATTTTGTGCATGTTTTCTTAGTAATTCTTGTTTAAATGAATTTGTTTTTCTATCAAGGTATAATTTCAAAATTGTTAAGTTTAAGTCACTTCTTCTATCAAGGTTACTAAAGAATGATTTCCAAAGTCATTTCTTGAGCACAATACTATGCCTTATGGTAAGATGGATGATTTAATGTAAATACCCAAAAGAATTCTCATATTTAAGTACACATTTTTCTAATCTCACACATCTTTTGTGTGTGACCAGAGAGGTTTGAGAAAATATCTTACAAACTTTCATTGATCTTTTGAATTGGTTAATTTTTGTTTGAAATTAAATTATTCAGATTGAGGAATGATTTGGTTGTCTAGCTAAGGAACGATTCAAATTTGGGAAAAGTATTTTGGTGAGAAATTGTTCTTATGTTGTAATGCTTTGTTATGCTCTTCGTAATGTCAAAAAAACAAAAAAAATGGGAGTCAATTTAGTTTAACAAAGTATTTGTTCAATTTTAGAAGACAAAAGCCTTTAGAAAGCATTTTTTTTCTTCTCATTAGGCTCTATTTATAATATTCACATATAGTAATTGAAGTCCTAAAACTAGCATTTGGAAAGAATGATTTGATTCTAAACAATTGATTTTTTTATATTTGGATCAATATTGGTTTGTCTGTCTATCCTTAAATATAACATATTGAGTGTTTATTTGTTTTCAACTCTACAAGTGAAATCCTAGCTCTTTAAACCGTTATTCACCAGTGAGGAAAGAGGGCATAATTGTCCATTTTGGTAAGGTGAAGGAAAATTATGTTCAACCAAAGTTATAGGGTGTTAAGCAATTTCCAGAACTTTGGATGGTGAGTTAGATCACATTAAATGACTTCGTAAATAAAAATTGAAAAGTAGTGTCCATTCAGGCTTTGTATGCAGATTACGACGTTTAGTAGTTAAATAAGATTCTAGTGTTTGAATTAGTTCTAAATTTCATTTATGGCGTGTAGGTGAAGAAAATCGAGACCGGTAACGGGAGCAGAAATCCGTAGCGAAATTGAGCTTAGAGCAGTAGTGAGTGAAAATCTGTCATTTTTGTTTTATCTTTCATTTATTATGTTTCCGCATAATGAAAATATATGTTTTATGTGCTTTTAATCCATAAACATGATTTATGATTTTGATATATATATCCATAGATATACTTTTACATGTTCGGTTTAAGAAATAGCTTTAAAATGACTACATTTGTTTCAAAGGCCATTGGTACCCTCAAATTATAGTAGTGGTGGTGATAGTCTTAGACCCGGTTGGTATATCTCGTACACATGGGCAGGTATTGAGGGTGTGTAACTAACTCCGGGAAGTCAGGTTGTCGAATCATGTGAGTCACTCTATGTGTACGGGGTATTATTGTTTAACTATATATAGGCGATGTAGGATTCTGCTACATAGCCAGTGAGATGTCTTGAGATGTCACTATGGGTGCTGCTAGTTGAGGTACCCTGTGACTTACTCACGTGTACGGTGCTAGTTGAGTCGCTACGTAAGTATAGAACTTTAGGGTTACCATTGGTACAGTTTAGAAAGAAAATGGCCGAGCGAGGGCAATACTAGTTTTTGATCTACCGATTGCATATTATGCATTTATATGCAGATGCTAGTTATTATGTTATACATATTTTGGATATTGTTTTCCGAAGATGTAAATAAAACCCGTTGGAAAAAATTTCATTGGCATATGATGTTAGAAACTATTTTATAGCTTTATACAAGTTTTAGAAACATGAATTATGCATGTCTTTTAGAATTTAATATTTATGCAGAATTTTATTTTAATATATTTTTTAAATCCCCTTCCCAGGTGTAGGTCTCGGTATGCAAGTTGCTGATTCTCATACTGTTGATTAGTGGGCCAAATTTAAAGATCTTTTTATACATGTAAATGTACTAAATAGCACTTTTTTGCTTTTGGCATAGGCATGTGTATTTGTACATATGTTTTGGACAAACATCAAGAGGTTTCGATGTTATGATGATCATTTTACTTTTTATAAGTGTGCTAGTTTTGTGATTTTAATGGAATTATTAAGTTGAGTTGGATTGATTTTGGAAAGAACCAGAGGTCCTAGTTGGTAGTATTGAGAAGTGTTTGAAATAAAAGTACAATTTCTTTGTAGATTTTGCATTAGACTTTGAAGAAAAACAAGGAAAACTTTGCCTTTTTAAAAAAAAATTAAGATGTCATTTTCTTGTATATTTCAATATTTTTTTAGTAATATAAAGAATTAAAAAGTGGTTCGCCTCTCGAAATTTCTTAACTTACTCAGTTAAATTCTGAGGAACTTCTATCGGAATGATCGGCAGGGCCGCTGGGATCTACAGTAGAGGGTCTCAGGGCAGGTCTTGTCATCTACAACTTGTTATTTTGATAATTGATTCTGTTTGGATAACATCATTGTCAAAATGTATGTTCAATGTGAGTGTAAGTGGTAATCAAGTGCAACTAGTGGTTGTCTTCTTCTTTTTAATTTTTTTAATATTAATGTGGTTCCCTCTATTATATTTTGTTGAGTACAAGACTTCTTATAAATAAGAGACTTGTTTTTGCCATAGGAAAGCTTAATTTGAAAAGGAAATTAGGAAGTTACATTTAATTCCAATCACATCTTCTTGTATTAGTTTATTATGTCTTTCTAAACTTCTAGCTAAGGCTAGGAGAGAAACACTTATAAAGTTATAATTTTGTCACTTTGATCCTACTCTTTTTTCAGATATTTATATTTGTTTTCAAATGATTTGATTTATTATTTATAGAAGTTATTTTGGTTTGTTAGGAGCCTTGATTCTTTGTAGACTAAAGGCATAAAGAATGCTTAAAAAGATCTTCTACATATTAATAATATATTTTTTTATACAAATTATATTTTTTATTATTTAAAATCATTTTGCAAGGGAGTAAAAGGATCAAAGGAACTTTACTACAACACAAGTAAGCATGGATCTCTAATGCCTTAGTGTTCCTTTAAATTGATTTCTTAATTTACACTTGGTAATATTTTCATTTAAAATCAACTAATATTTCCATCTTTGGATATAAAACTTCATTATCCTTAAATACTGACAAACAACCTTTGCTCTTATTGATCATTCCCTATGGATACGACACTTGGACTCACAAGTAAATACTATAATTAAGATAACCTACAATTGGGTAATACAATATTTAAGTTATAGCAACCTATTATTATGATTGTCTTGTTTAATTACTAGGAGGCCTACTAGTTTATGATTCGATAAAATCTACTACTACATTAGATATCAAATCCATAATTGTTTGATCCCTCTAATTTTTTAAGCAACTAAGATTTAATTATTTGTTGCGTAAAAAATTATTAGATCTTAAGAAGAATGCTTAACTAAATTAAATGCAACCGCTTGTGCTTGTGTTGTTTACCTTCCTCGATCTCTCTAATTTTTAAAGTCGCTACTAGATAAAAACCTTTAGTTCTTGTATCGGGTTGTTTAGTAGTTAAGGTTAATTAGATTATCTATTTTTTAATTGACTACGATTAAAGAGAGATAGAGAAATAGTTCCAACAGTAAATATTCAAAGTGTAAATGTATATATACTTGCATCAATGATCAATTGTAAATTGATACTCAACTCTTAATTCTTGTTCACATAGCATAAAACTAGGCAAGATATTCTTCGTGAGAACGATCCTTACTAACACTATTACATGTATTTTTAGAAGTATAGGATTTATTTTTTGTTGCCTATGATAGCACACTAAATATTGGCGCCATTGCTAGGGAGTGATTTTAGTTGATTTTTTATGCTTCGTGTGATCCTTATTTCGTTCTTGAAGATTTTGAAAATAAAAATTCATCTTGATTGTTTATGTTTTAGCTTTGAATTTTTAGTTACTTTCATTACTCTAAATTTTTCCTGATTTATTTTATTTCATGGTTTATTAGAGTTTTCTTGATTGTTTATGATTGTAACTCAATCTTCTAATCAAGGTGATTTACAGTGTGATCCAAAAATAGAAAGAACTTTGCATAGGTTAAGGAAGAAAGCTCGAAGAAATTCTAAAGAAAATGATCTAGCTTTAGATTCTCTATTTGCTGGTGATTGTGATTTAGAAGAGGACGAATTCATTGTTGGAAATTAATTTGTGAAAGAGCTTGCAATACTTGATTTAAATCAATAACCCTTGTGCATAACATTCTCTACTTTAAATGCTACTACTATTTTTGAATTAAAATATGGACATATATAACTCTTGCTCACTTTTCATGGCCTTGCATGTGAAGATCCTCACAAGCATCTAATAGAGCTTTATGTGGTCTGCATGAGTATAAAACCCACAAGGATGATTGAAGAGTAAATTAAATTAGGAGTCTTTCCTTTTTCTTTAAAGGATTCGACTAAGGATTGGCTACTAAGGATTGGCTTTATTATCAACCCTCTGGGAGTATTACAACATGTAACGAGATGAAGAGGTTGATTTTGGAGAAATATTTCCTAGCTTTAAGGGTGGCCAACATTCGAAAAAAAATTATAGTGTAAGGCAGTACAACGAAGAGTATCTACATGAATATTGGGAATGTTTCAAGAAATTATGTGCAAGTTGCCCTCATCATTAAATTAACGAGCAACTACTTATCTAGTATTTTTATAAAAGCTTTCTACCTACTAATAGGAGCATGATTGATGCCACTAGTGAATGATCCTTTATGGATAATGATAGGTGTATCGAGTGTGTGACATACGAGTGTATACGTAATTTTAAAAATTACTATGCACAACGGAAGCATGTTATAAATACACCCATTTTAACAATCCAACATATATATAAGTATAACAATTATACATTTATAAATATGATGAACAACATATATCACATATATGAACAAGTATAACTATTATAGAAAATATATATGATGAACAATATTGTACTAAAAATATAATGTAAAATACTCACCTAATGAAGGTAGCTTTACAAATTCTTCAAGTCTTTCACCAATCCATGTGAAGAGCTCACCTTGAAGTGTATGTTGAACAATTCTAGTCCATAACTTTTAGTGGAATTAAAGAGTTAGAATGGTAGCTTGGTTTTAGAATTTTCAGCAACTTGTATTCAAACTCTTTTGAATACAAGTTTATTTCTTAAATGGAGATGACAAATATTTTCTATACAACTCTTGTATTAATTAACAATATTTAACATACAACTATTGTATATTAATCTTAGAAATAATTTCTACATGATAATTATTTTGAATAACTCTTTGCAAAATAATTATCTTTTTCTCCATTTTATTTCATTCATTTTAGCCATTCATTAAAGAATGAGATGAAGAGAAGTTTGTTTATTTTTCAACACTTGAAAGAATAAAACTCAAAACTCTCTTACCTCTCTTCCTTGCTATTGCCGAATTATTCATCAAGAATTGAATGAATCAATTCAATTGTTTTGCCAAAATCCATTTTGTTTATTCAACACTTTGATTAAACAAAAGGAAGTGCTCCACCAATTTTATTGTTGGTCTCCCACTTTGGATTAATTAAACCAAGCACTACAATAATGGCCACCTAAATTAATCTTTACCTAACAATTATAATTACTTTAATTATAATGGGTAATTAAATGGCCAACATCTAGGCCCCTCATTGTATTAAAATATAATGTCATGATCTATATCTATTATAATATTATCTAATAATATAATAACAATATATAATTTAATTATTCAAAACAATTTTGAATAATTACTTTTTACCTTACTAATTTTTACTACCATAGTTAAATGGTAAAAAGGTAAAATCAAATCATGTAACAAATTTTGCCACTTGTCAATATTCTATTAATTAACAACCCTTGTTAATTAATTCAATGATGTACTTAACAATTAAGTCTTGACAAATGTACAATCCGAGGGATCTCAAAACAATCGTTCTATTTTGCTGAAATTTATTGGATCGAACTATTCAATCCAATCCGCTATTTTAGTGCGTAACAAATACACTTCATATTGTGAGACTCTCTGAGTCCACACCTAATTTGTCATATGGAGCTCCTCTATACGTCCGTGAACGATGCCCCACACATACATTATGGATATTACAAATTAGCGTGTTAGACCATACAAGTTGAGGTTATTGCATATTCATATAACCCTTCCATCATTGATATCCTTGAAGAGCAGAGATATAGATCATCACCGTCAAATCTCTTATTTGCTCAACCATGAACTTATCTCCAGATTTATATTTCATTAAACAATATCCACAAATACTTTTGTGATATTGTTTATTCCTTCGGAATATCTTTTTCGAGGTTTATGCTTGCGGCCACAAGTCTTTATGAAATATAATCTCGAAGCATTAGGATATACAACCTACTCATATAAGCTGATGGATCCTATATCTATGCACACCGAACTCCATGAGCATCGGACCATACCCAGCGATACCCAACAGTCAGACCATGAAAGGTTTTTGACATGTGGGGAACCAAAGTATGGTGGATCATTCATAAGCCCACCGCGGCGCTCAGGTCAAAGGACCACAAATACTACTCAACTCAGAAGACCTTCCATTGATGGCTTTATGAGATGTCTATTGGATGTCTTCGTGAGTCTGTTTAATATCCAGTCCTTACTGAATACCTGCATCTCTATATGAACTTCCTACTAAGCTCATGGTTTGCTAAGACTAACCATCTGGACCATCCAGATATAGACATACACTAATCTATATTAATGGGTTTCATCGATAGACCCGCATCGATGAAATTAGATCAGGAATATTATGTTTGAGAACATACTTGCATAATGACATTTTCTAGCACCATCTACAACTATGTTATTACTAATATATTCTCAGGTCATTGTCCCATTCCAGACAAGGCTCTAACTCCTTAGATTTCGCTAACTCTTATAAACTTACTAATTTTTAGTACCACTAACTCTTAGTATTTAAAACTATTAGAGTTGCTAACTTTTAGCCCTGATCTAAACTCATTTAGACTGGATCTGAACTCCTTCAGATCATATAATGTCTGAAACGTTACAAGCATCTTACCATTTAATAAAAAATAATATTAATAATTTTATTAGAAATAATAATTGTATAAATACTATCGCTATATATTTATACATTATGGGATGGCACGTAAGCACAAATCTCAACAGATAAAACTCTCGAGTTTGTGATAAACATGATTGCAAACTTGATGGCTAATTCTCCACAATTTGGCACTAGACATAACCCTTCATCAAAGAATGTTAATGAGGTAAATATTTCCTCCCTTGAATAATAAATTGTGAGTCTAACTTCTTTTGTTCCTAAAATGGCTATAGGTAATATACAAATGGTGAAGGCTTGTGGGATTTGTTCAGTAATAGGGCATCTAACCGATATGTGCCTAACTCTTTAAGAAGAGCCCATTGAGCAAGTGAATGCGACTGGTGGTTTTCTTAGACAACTACAAAGGATCTAGGATTCCTATTCAAGCACATATAATTTGAGATTGAGGGATCACCCTAATATTAGCTATGGGAATCCACAAGTAAATCAGCCTGTAACTCAAAACGCTTAAGTTGCCAACAATATAAACAGTCATACCCTATAGACAAGAACTGAGCCAAACTTATAAATCTGGTATATCTATAGAAGATATTGTTAAGTCTCTTGCCTCTAATACTTTGTATTGTTAATAGGAAATGAAATAATTCCAATAAGAGGTTAGGGCTAGTTTTCAAAGTCTGGACAATCAAATGGGCTAGATGGCAACCGTAATTAGTTGGCTAGAGACTCAAAGTTCCAAGAAATTACCTTATCAAATGGTAGTAAATTCAAGAGAAAATATATGTGCAATCATTTTGAGAAGTGGTAAAGAGATTAAGATTCTAGTAAAGGCAGCCCCTATTTTGTCAAAGCAAGAAGAATAGAAAAATTTTGTTGCAGACAGGAACATTCTCAATGATGTTGATGCACCTCAGTATAAGTTTCTGCCTCTTTTTGATTATAAACCAGTACCTCATTTTTGTATGGCTTTAGTAGAATCTAGAAAAGATGAGCAAAATAAAGATTTATACGAGACGTTTCGTAAATGCGAGGTAAATATTCCACTTTTAGATGCTATTAAACAAGTACCTCGTTATGCTAAATTCTTGAAGAACTGTGTATAGTTAAGAGGAAATAGAAACTTAAAGGATATGAGAAGGTTAGAGTAGGGAAGAATGTTTCTGCAGTTATTCAAAGAAAACTCCCTGTGAAGTGCAAAGATCCAGGGATGTTTACTATCCTTGTACAATAGGTGACACTAGATTTAAGAAGGCTATAGTAGATTTAGGAGCTTCTATCAATGTCATACCATATTCTATATATGCTTATTTGAATCTTGGACTTTTGAATTAAACTTGTGTTGTGATTCGGTTGGTCGATAGATCTAATGCCTATTTTAACGGTGCAGTTGAGGATGTTCTTGTGGAAGTTAATGATTTGGTTTTCCTTACTGATTTCTATGTGTTTGATATCGAGAATCGTGGTCAAACTACTTATATTTTGTTAGGAAGACCAATTTCAATGAAATACAAGACAAAGATAGATGTTCATAGTGGCACACTTACTATGGAATTTAATGGTGAAATTATTAACTTTAATATTTATGATGCCATAAAATATCCTAGTGATGATAATCTTGATTATTCTATTAATGTGATTGATACTTTAGCATAAGACATTTTTGAACTAGATGAAAAAAATTGATTAGAAGTTGCCATTAGTAATCATCTTGAGAAAGAGAATGAAAAGTTAGCATTGAGTACTGATTTGCGAGAAACTATTGCAGTGTTGAATGATTTTTTGAAGTTACAGCAATCAAGTAATGTTCCTTATATTATGTTACCAAATTCTAACCAGAGACAAGACCTTTTATTTTGTAATACCCTATTCTAGATTTGAAGCCTCTCTCGAGTCACCTCTAATACATATTCCTTGAAGATAGAGGAATGTTACTAGTGATTATCTCTAGTAAACTTAGTGCATTGCAAGAAGAAAAGCTTGTGTAGGTCTTTAAAGAGCATAAGACGATTATTGGTTGGAAAATTATGAATATTAAAGGAATTAGCTCATCTATATGCATACATTGATCTTACTTGAAAAGAGAGAAAAACCTTTCTGTTAACCGCAAAGAAGATTGAACTTGCCTAAGATGGATGTAGTGAAGAAGGCGATCCTCAAACTTCTTTAAGTTTGAGTAATTTATTCTATTTTGGATAGCAATTGGGTTAGCTTGGTTCAAGTAGTTCCTAAAAAGATTGGAATATATCAGAAAGATAAGTTAGTTTCTACCTCTGCTCAGAATCAATGGCGGGTTTGTATAGATTATAGAAAATTAAATGCTGTAACCCGCAAGGACTGCTTTTCTTTACCTTTTATTGGTTAAATACTTGAAAAGTTACCTGGTCATTCTTGTTATTGTTTCCTTGATGGTTATTCTGGTTATTTTCATATTGCAATTGCTTTGGAGGATCAAGAAATGGTGACTTTTACTTGCTTATTGAGGACTTTCGCATATCATTGCATACCCTTTGGCCTTAGCAACACCCTAGCCATTTTTCAAAGGTGTATGGATAACAACTTAGCATATTGTCAAATTATATTAAGCATATCATTGAAGTCTTTACGGGTGATTTCATAGTTTATAGAGACTCTTTTGGTAATTATTTGCATAACCTTACACTTGTTTTTTAAAGATGCATAGAAACTAACCTTGTGTTATATTTTGAAAAATGTAGTTTTATAGTTGAACAAGGTATAGTTTAAGGTCATGCTGTTTCATCTAGGGGAATTGAGGTAGATAAAGCTAAAGCTAATATTTCAATCTTTATGTTATCCTACTAGTGTGTGGGAAGTTCGCTTTTTTCTTGGACATGCAAGCTTTTAACGAAGATTCATCAAGAACTTCTCCAAAATAGCATTACCCTTATGTAAGTTGCTACAAAAAGATGTAACTTTTAAGTTCGATGAGGCATTGATGAACACATGAAAATGCATATCTAATAAGAGATTTAGCCAACATTTAATGTCATTAATTTTAGCATTTTTTATTTTTAACTTGAAATAAAGTGCTCTCCTTAAATTATTTTTAATACATATTATTTGCACATGTTTAGGTAAAATGGACGTAACTCTTAATGTAGAAATTGAAATAAAGAAATTCTTAAACCTAAAGTAACATGACTTAATCTTACACAAACTTGAAGAATAGTTGAAAAGCCAAATCCAACATGTTATGGGCCAAAAGTTGAGATTCAATAGAATTGGGTTACAACTTCCGCTCAGCTTGACCCAACTCACGTATTTAGACAGTATCTCACAAATACATACCCAATCGAAATAATTCTTAAAGCTGTGAAATAATAACTTAATTATCAACAACTCTTATGTTGATGGTAATTCCAAATCAGCCATTATCACGAACCAAATTGTATTGCAAGTGGGTAAAATGGTTGTTGGCCAAAATCTGACATATCTTTGGCATTTTGCCCATATCTCATTGGATACCCATCCCATTTGCATGAAACAGGTGCCTATGGAAAGAAGAGACCAAATGCTATAACTTTTATGCCAGTGAAAAAGGTTGTATCAGTTATTTACATTATCAAAAATGTGCTACAAGTGGGTCAACTAGTGGTTGGCCTAAAGTATTGAAGATTAAAGTTACACTTAACATATTTTTAATCATTACCTATATAAGGACACTCTTAGGATGTTTTCAACATTAGATAATTCTCTCTTATTTTCTTCTCGTTAACATGCATTATAATCTAGGTTAGAGTTCTTGGCAAGGCTAAGAGATTAACTTTTATGTTTAATAAACTACTTCTATGGTTTGATTCTTTGTCAAAAGCTACAAATGTTTGTAAGTTTGGTTGTGCCTAAACTCTTATCTATTTTATTTTCTATAATTAAAAGGTTATAATTCTCATGTTTCATATATTTTCAGTCATGCCTTCTTTATGTGATTCTTGTTGAATTATAATTATTATTGGTTACATTGTTTTACATGTTAATCTTTTACTGTAATATTATCAATCGACATATTGTCGATCTTGGATAACATGTAAAGACAATAATGATTTAATATTCAAGTTAATATTTTACTGCAATATTGTCAAAATGATATATTGTCGATCTTAGATAACTTGTATCAATGAGCATGATTTGTGTTAATGTTTGCAAAGAGTTTAGTCATCTCAAATATATGTGTTATTAAATGTGCTATATTTTATATATCTTTTGATTGATTGTTTAGGATGTGAAACTTTCAATTGAGTTATAAATATTGAATCAAAGTGTAGAATAAATTTACAAAGCATAATTGTGATTCTCGAAGTCTTGCTTGGATTATCATAAGATATTTTTCTCAATTCATAGACAATTCTATCTCATCCACTTAAACCAATTAATTAATTTTCCCCTTTGCTACTAATTTAATATTTTACTTCACCAACCTATTTTGCAAAATTTCATCTCATCCTCAATCTATACTGCGATAGCCGCATTACATTTTGAGCGTAAATAGGCATGTAAAAATACATTTGATAATCTAAATGAGCTATTAACTTTTATCTCTATTATCCAGCCCCCTGACTTAAACGTTCCTTTCGAGATAATGTGCAGTACCAGTGATTATGTAGTAGGTACTGTTTTAGGTCAAAGAATTGGAAAAGCATCTCATGCCATTTATTATGCTTCAAAGACTTTGAATGATGCCTAGAGAAATTATTCTACTACTAAACAAGAACTTTTAGCTGTTGTTTTTCTTTAGAAATTTTTTATCTAATTTATTTGGTACTAAAGTCATTATCTACTTTGATCATGCAACTCTTCATTATTTGATGATGAAGAAAGAGGCAAAACAAAGATTAATAATATGGACACTTCTCTTAAGTGAAGTTGATTTGGAGATCAAAGACAAAATAGGGACAGAAAGTCGTGTTGCAGATCATTCAAGTCATTTAGTTCATGTGGAGGATGAACTTCATATACAAGAAATGTTCCTTGACAAGCAATTTTTCTCCACGAGTGTTACATTACCTTGGCATGTAGATATTGAAAATTATTTTGTAACTAATATGTTACCTCTTAGTTTATTTAAGGCTTAAAGAGATAAGAGCAAGAGTAATGCCAAATACTATATGTGAAATAACCCACACTTATGAAAGCATTATACAGATCAAGTGATAAGAAGATGGTTACTTAAAATGAAATTATTTATATTCTTATATTTTGTCATTCTTATTCTTGTATAGGTCACTTTGGATCTAAGAGAATTGTGAGAATAGTGCTCAAAATGTGGTTTTAATTGGCCATCTTTATTATGAGATTCATATTCTTTTTGTAAGTGATGTGATCATTTCAAAAGATAGGTAATACATCCTAAAACATGAGATGCCACAAACCTCATACTATTTTACGACATTTTTTATGTTTAGGGCATTAATTTCATGTGATCATTCCTTGTATCTTTTAGTTATGTTTATATTTTGCTTGTTGTTGATTATGTCTCGAAATGGCTGGAAGCTAAAGCTATAAGGACTGATAATTCTAAAGTTGTTATAGATTTTATCAAGTCTAACATATTCTATAGGTTTGGAATTCAAAGAGCTCTAATAAGTGATTAGGGCATTCACTTTTGCAATCGAACTATGGAGACTTTGCTGAGAAAGTAGCATGTGATCCACAAGGTGTCAACTGCTTATCATTTGCAAACTAGTGGATAAACATAAGTGTCAAATTGAGAGATCAAGCCCATCATTGAAAAGAAGGTCAATCCAAATAGAAAATATTGGAGTTTAAGTTTAGATGATTCCTTTTTGGCGTATAGGACTGCATATAAGATGCCTATTGGGAAATTATGGCACCTTCTAGTTGAGTTAGAACACAAGGCTTATTGGGCTATCAAGAGTTTCAACATAAAAATAGATGAAAGTAGAGAACACGAGAAGTTGCAACTACAAGAGTTAAAGGGAATTCACAATGATACCTATGAGAGTGCAAGGATTTACAAGGAAAAGACAAAGGCTTTTCATTACAAGATGATCTTAGGAAGGAGTTTAAAGATGGTCAAAAATTCCTTCTATACAATTCACCGCTTTATTCATTCCCAGGTAAGTTGTGTTCTCGTTAAATTAGACCTTTTGTTGTTTCCTATTTTTTTGCTTATGGTTGAAATTCGAAGTGTAGCAACTTCGAAAGTGTTCAAGGTGAATAGCCATATACTTAAGCTTTTCTATGAAGTTTTCCAAGTAGAGAATGTGGCAAAACTGGACCTTAAGGATCCGATTTATACTAATTAAAGAAAGAAACATTATGGGAGGTAACCCAAGGGAATTTGTTTTTCTTTGCATTTCTATTTTGGTTTTTTTCTTCTTTTCTTTGCATTTTACCTTCCGTTGGTAACAATGTAGGTTTTAAGTGTAAGTGTAAGTGAGTGTGTGTGTGTATGGTGGGGGGGAATTTTGGTTGTGTATATCATGAGTAAGATTCAATTAATCTTGAAATATTCATACATTATTGAATTAATTATCTTCCAACTTAGAACTAATTAATCTAATTATTTTCCTTAAGAAAAGTAGTGATTAAATTTAGTAGACAAAAGTTGGTGAGATTTAACCCTACAGACTAACACATCCATATCAATCTCACTATTTTGATTCATGTGAGATATTCTTGTTAGGGATCTAATATATGGGGTGTATGCATGTGCAATTGTGTTTATTGCCTAAAATACGTATCATACACATATTTAACGCTGTGGAAGCATAAAAACATACAATAAACACAATAAATAATATATTAATCAAATTAATATATTAGAGGGTTAAGAACTCACCTAAACGTGTAACGTTATACACGTGTTTCCTCGGAGTCTGCATGGAGACCAACTCGTGGGCAGTAATAGTCATCAACTCGATGGGCTTGGTGAGCTAGAACAACAGCCCTATAGCCAGCATAAGGTTTAACTCTTAAACCCCTAAAATAGCCAGTGGTGTGTATTCTTCCATTTCCTTAAAAGGAAAGAAAATGAAAATTGAAGCAATTCACAATTGCTACTTTTGGTACCAAAGAGAAAAATGAAACAATTTTATTTTTTCTTTTATTTTTTCCTTCTTTCTTTCTCGACACCATTTCTTCTCCATTCGCTTTCTCCATTTCCTCACCCGTAAAAGACACACCACACTTCTCTCACCTTTCACACACCTCTCACTATATATATCTAATATATTAAAATAATAATATAATATAGTATATAATATTAATAATAATATAATAATATAAATGGATGCCAACTATTTAGCACCTATAAATAAAAATAATATTAAATAATAATAGAATAATATATGATAATGAGATATTTTTATTATTTAACAATTAAATAATTAATTTATAAATAACCATTTTGCCCCTTATAAATAGTGACTGGATCTACCTCTAGTGGGTCTCACCAAATTCCACACTTAGGTAGACTTAACCGAGTGTCAACAATACGCCACGTGTATTTATATAATTAGTAACTAACAATTATTGACTAATTGTTGTATTTAACACTTAAATATAGACATGTACGCATTCCTGTAGTAGTGCTGGATATTGCTGGATTAAACAATTTAATCTGGTATATTGCTCTTGTACACAACGAGTACACTTTATGTCGCGGGACTCCCTAGGTCCATGCCTAATTCATCAAATGAAACTATTCCCTGAGTCTGTGAGCAATGCCTCACGCACACGTCACAGATATACAAATTAGCGCTTTAAACCATACAAGTTGAGATTATAACGCATACGTATAGTCCTTCTGTCATGATATTCTGGATGTGCTGAGGATATAGATTATCACCATCAAATCCTTATATGCTCATCCATGTCTTATCTCCAGACTTATATCTCACTAAACAATATGTGCAAGCTCCTTTGCCATATTGTTCCACCCTGGCGGAACTTTTTTTCGGGATTAATGCATATGGCCACAAGACTTTCTAAGATACAGTCTCGAAACATCTGGATATCAAACTCGCTATACAAACTGACAGATCCTATATCTGTACACACCAGACTCTATAAACATCGGACCATACCCAGTGACATTCAGTGGTCATACCATGAAAGGTTTGTGATATGCGTGAAACCAATGTATGGTGGATCACTTATAAGCCCACCGTGGAACTTAGGTTAAAGCGCCATGTATACTACTCAACTAGAGAGGACCCTCCATTGATGACTTATATAAGGTGTCTATCAGAGGCCCTTGTGAGTGGGTCCTATATCCAGTCTTAACTGAATAACTATATGTCAATACGAGCTCCAAGCTTACGGTCGGCTATAAACGATCATCTATACCTTATAGGTACGATATATGCCAATCTATATGTAAGAGTATCCACTGACAGACTTACATCTGTAGAAATAGATTAGAGACAATTATTCGAGAACATACTTGCACAACTGGCATTTCCTGGCACCTGATTGCAACTCTTGTAACTATACAGTTACTAGTATATATCCCAAGTCTATGTCCCACTAAAGACGAGGCTCAAACTCTTGTATCTTAGCTGAGTATTATAACCAGCTAACACTTAACTGTGCTAACATTTAACATTTATATCTCTCAACGTGGCTAACTATAAGCCCTTATCTAAACTCTTTTAAATCTGATCTGAACTCCTTTAGATCATACAATGTCTATAATGTTACATTATATAGTACCATATAAATAGATATTAGCGATTTAATGGGAATGTACACTTGTATAAATACACAAATATATACATTCAGGGATGGCACGTAAGTACTAACCCTAACAATCTCTTACTTGCTCTAGTGCCATTTTTGATGGTATCTTATACACATCGACTCTACGTGTTTCATAAACATCTTTAGAGTTATGGCTTTAAAAAGTGGATCCGCTAAATTATTTATAGAATACTTTTATAAATAATCATAACATAATTAGAGTACTAGTGTGCTCTTTGCATTTCAGTCTATTCAACGACCTAGTTTTATCGCCAAACTATGGGATATGATTCATCCGTCTTAGAACTCTTCCAAGCCCAATGATAAAACTATGAATCCTCACTGCCTTTTCCGTTGCACCTATAATAATTAGCAGTGAATCTCAGTTTGGTGCAATTTCAACTCACTTAGTACCAAAGAGAATTAACACATTCCCAGATGTAGACTCTCTATCATATAGGTCAAACTAGAAGTTTGACTCTCTGCATCTTCTCACTTGTAAGTTATTTTCTCCATATTTGAGAAATTTATCCTTTGTATCCTCAAGATATCTCAAGATATGTTTTACTATCATCAAATGGCAGTCACTTGAATCAGACTAAAATTAGCTCATAACTCTTATAGCCAAACTAATATCAGGTCTCAAATACATTATAGCATACATCAATCTTCGAAGAGCTGATGTATCTAGTGTGTTAGATGCTTTAACTCTCTCATCTTCCATCTGAAGAGACACTTTCTTTGAAAGATGAACACCAGGTCTAAAAGATACGTTAACATCTCATAGTTAACAAAATTGTACCTTTCTAAGACGCTATTAATATGAAATGATTTAGGAAAGTCCTATCAGCTTCCTAGCTTTATCTATACAAAGATTTATACCTAGTATAAAGGAAGACTCTCTCAAATCCTTCATAGAGAAATTCTTACGAGTTACTTTTGACCGATTAAAACATACTGACATCATTCTCAATGACCAGTATATCATCAACAGAGAGCATCAAGAAGACTACCATGCTCCCACTGACTTTTCTTGCACACAAGCTTCCTTCTCATTTTTTATGAAACCAAACAATCTGGTTATCTCATCAAAATAATGAGTCCAGCTTTAAGAGGCTTATTTAAGCCCATAAATAGACTTCTTCAACCTGGACACTAGACTAGAAGTATAGCTAGATGTAAAACCTTCAGGCTATTTCATAAATATCTCTTACTCGAGGTATCTATTTAGGAATGCCGTCTTTACATCCATCTGCCAAACCTCAAAGTCATAATATGTTGTAAGAGCCAATAACAATTTAATTGACTGAAACATCAATATTGGTCCAAAGGTTTCCTCTTATTTGATCCTAGATCATTGAGGATTACCTTTATAGAACCAATACGAGGCCTAGAAGGTCTCTACCTTTCATCTGGCTCCTACTACCTTTTTGTAAACCTTTTATAACCAATGATAACAGTTCCCATAGGTAGCTTAACCAATACTCAGACTTGATTCTGATGCATATAGCCAATTTTTATTTTTATGGCGTCTTGCTGCTTCCCAAACTAATGTCTAACATTGTTTCCCTATAGGTCAAAGAATAATTTTCTTTTACTAAGAAAACTCCAAGTTTACCTTTAGACATCAACCATACTTAAAGGGTGACCTAGACATCTTTTTCGACCCATTAAGAGAGTTTGCAGAAAGGCCACTGCTTAATTGAGCCTGAGTTCTTATCCTTGGTTCATTGATCTCTAGATTGACTTCACAAAGTTCAATATTTTTATGATTCTCATGATCCATGAGAAACTCTTTCTCTAAAATAGTGTTATATCAAGAAATGAACATACTTCAATTCTCTAAATCATAGAACTAGTATCCTATTAAACTCACATGATACTCAATGAACCTGTCATGCACCTCTTGAGTGTTGTATTCATCCTATTGAGTAAATTTTACAAAACAAGATACCTAGCTGCGTAACTTTTATGTCAGTTGGACAACCCCAAGTATTAATATATTTTAAGATACGACTTTCTTTCTTTCTGTATCACATACAGAATAGAAGGATTAGCTTCTGATGGAACACTACTTAATAAGTAGCTGAATTTGGAGCAGATTCTCATAGATATAGATCGGTAACACTCATTATAGATCGGACCATATCTAATAAAGTTTGATTCTTCCTCTCTAAAATATAATTATATTGTAGAGTACCCAAAGGACTATAATGAGTGAGAATCTCATTCTTCTTTAAATAAACGAAAAACTCGCTATTGATGTACTTATTTCTGTGATCTAATCAATGGGATGTGATGTACATTGTGGTATGTTTGGTCATCGCCGTAAATACATTATTCATAAACTGGTTAAGTCTTTATGCTTAGATTAGGTATCCAACCATTCTTAACCAGATGGATAAGTGTCTCACACCTATATGACCTAAAATTATATACCACAGCTCCATATCATTTAAGAATTCTGATCTATAAATATTTTTAATTGTATATAATATCAATTTATTAACTGACATTCAGCCAATAAAACATCATTCACATTATATGAACATAAAGAATAATTTTTAATATTCATATGATATTCTTCACTATCTAGTACAGGAAGGGACACAATATGTCAAATGATGTTTTGGATATTATACCAATTATATAATATAACTATTGTATTGTATATAAGAAGTAAGTTAAGTTGTCCAACAACTTGGACCTATAAGAAATCATAATTTCCTACTCTTAACTTTACTTCTACAAGCTGTTGCATTATTTTTCTTTCAGTCCCTGCAACATATTTCTTATTGTGTATAATATCCATTTATTAACTGACATTCAGTCAATAAAACATCATTCACATCATATGAACACAAGGAATAATTCCTAATATTTATATGACATTCTTCACTGTCCAGTATAGAAAGGGACACAATATGTCAAATGATGTTTTAGATATTATACCAATTATATAATACAACAATTGTATTGCATTCAAGAAGTAAGTCAAGCTGCCCAAAAACTTGGACCTGTAAGAAATCACAATTTCCTACTCTTGACTTTACTCTTACAAGTTATTGCATTATTGTCTCTCTCAATCCCTACAACATATTGCAGATATGAGAGGAACACGCGGTATCTCATACCCAACTTGTGCTGGCATCATATGCCCTAGAAATATCTATGTCTGTCAAACATAAACCTGTGGGAGTCTTCTTGACAATGATAAGGCTTCTAGGGTAGTGGAATTTCCAATACCCAACTATACTACAGTGGAAACACTTTTGTATCTACACTATTTTTTTGTTGATCTTTGAATAAATGTTGCCTCTAAGGATTTATCTTGGGCATCTGCCTCATCTTCTTCTTATCATACATTTAGTCTTACCAGATATACTTGGAGTAGAAGATGAAGCACCTTTAACAAAGAGTGTCATACCCCCTCCATTCATATCCTCTAAAGAGGTGTAATTAGAAATACCTTACGACAAACTCTGATCAACAATAAATTCAAGATTCTCTGAATCCAGAATATTTTTTAGGTTCATCTTCTGGTCAGAGTAATTTCTAGTACCATTAAGTTGAACTGCATCAACTATGTACACTAACTAGTTCGTAGTGGCCATTATTCTTAACAGGCTAAGATAACAGGAGATGTAAGTAGAATAGACATTAAATCGCTAATAAAATATTTTAAATCATGGGAATACTAATTATACATTTTCAATTTAAAATGCCCTCCCACTGCTTTACATAATCCTGGTAATCTCTTGAATGGGAAGACGATAGTTTAAACTCTTTCAAACTATACAGCGGGAAGTAGATCCAATTGAAATTTACTACGGCCTCACGCTGTAGCAATATTGGCCTTTGTAAACCCAACATGTAGACAACATTTGTCAATTGCATCTCATGCAACTCTTACCACTTGATTTTGAATACACTTTATCCTCACGGTGTAGCAATATTGTGTTGGGATTTGTACTTACGTGCCATCCTTTTTATGTATAAATATTTGCTTTATGTTTATACATTTATGATTTCAATATATCACTAATTATTTTATTTATAAATATGGTAAGATGCTTGTAGCGTTTTAGACATTGTATGATCTGAAGGAGTTTATATCAGAACTAAGAGTTAGTAAAATCTAAAGAGTTAGAGCCTTGTCTGAAATGAGACAAAGACTTAAGAATATATTAATAATGACATAGTTGCAATGGGTTGCAAATGATGCTAAGAAATGTTGTTATGCAAATATGTTCTTAAATTTAATGTTCCTGATCTACCTTCACTAATGCGGGTCTGTTAGTGAAGATCTTAATATATATATATATATATATCAGTGTATGTCTATATCTGGATAGTCCAGATGGTTAGTCTTAGCAGACCATGAGTTTAGTGGAAACTTGTATAGAGATATAAGTATTCAGTAAGGACTGAATATTGAACAGACTCACAAAGATCTCCAATAGACATCCTATAAAGCCATCAATGGAGGATCTTTCGAGTTGAGTAGTATTCGTGGTCCTTAGACCTGAGTGCCACGGTGGACTTGTTAGTGATCCATCATACTTTGGTTCCACACATACTAGACACCTTTCATGGTCTGACCACTGGGTGTCGCTGGGTATGGTCCGATGCTAATGGAGTCCGATGCGTACAGATATGGGATCCATCAACTCAATTGGGTGAGTAAAATATCTTGCAACTCCAAGATTGTATTTCAGAAAGTCTTATGGCCATAAGTAGACATCCAAGAATTTCTTGGGAAAATAATATCGTGAAAGTGTTTACAGATATTATTTATTGTAATACAAATCTAGAGATAAGTTAATGGTTGAGCACATGGAGACTTGACGGTGTTGATCTATATCTCCGCTCTTCTAGGATATTTATGATGGAAGGATTATACGAATATGTTATAACCTCAATTTGTATGGTCTAATGCGCCGTTTTGTAATATCTGTAACATGTGTGTGGGATATTGTTCACAGACGTGTGAAATAGTTTCATATGACAAATCGGGCATGGACCTAGAGAGTCTCACAATATGAAGTGTACTCGTTGTGCACTGGGGCAGCGAATTGGATTGAACAATTGATCCAACAATTTCCAGCAAAATGAAAAATGATTCAAGGTTCCTTTTATTATTCACTTGTCAATAATTGAAGGTAAAATACATTATTGGTTTACAAGAGTTGTTAACCAATAAGAATTTGACAAGTGACATAATCTTGCTCTATAAATTATTTACCATGTATTTACCTATTTACCTTGCTTGGTAAATACATATATGGTAAATGTAAATATTCAAAATAGTTTTGAATTATTAATATTTTATATATTAATCAAATTATTATTATTAATTGGAATAAGTGGCAAACACCATTTACTAATAGAGAATACACTTGTTATTAATAATAAGGAATGCTAATCACTTAGTAATTCTTAAATGATGCACTACGGAAGTGGTAAAACCACTTAACATTGATTAAATGCCATTTACTCTCTAGAAATTGATTCAAATGGTTGAATCAAATTGGTGAGTGAAAAATATGATAAATTAATGTTTGTAATGGCAAACATGGTTACGTGGTGGTGGAGCACTAAGAGAAATCATTCTTTGCACTTAAGAAAGAATTGAAAGAGTTCAATTTGAGTAAAAGATAGAGTGAATTTCGTTCAAGGTGAAAGAAGAGAGAATTGAGAGCATTTCCTAAGTGTTTTCTCTCAAAATGTCGAGAGAAAATACAAAGGCTTACCAAGGTTCAACATAAAGAGTTGTAAAGAACAAAAGAAATCTCTTAATTCTTCTCATCTCTTGGTAGTAATCATTCATATACACAAAGTGTTTTAAGTGTTAAAACAATCATTTGCTGGAAATTCAAGGCTCCCATTCTGGCTTCACAATCCCACCGGATTTAGTTGTGAACTAGAATTGTGCAAGGGAACACTTCAAGGTGAGCTCAACAAATTGAAGCTTGGAGTTCTTGAAGAATTGTAAAGCTACCTTCATATCCGGGTAGGTTATTTATTTGTTATTCATTTTATATCATGCATGAAATATATATATGAGATATATATGTATTTGAATGATCATACATGCTTGAATATGTTACATATTGTTTAATATGTATGAATACTTCCGTTGCGTATTTAATTTTTTGAAATTATATACATCTATACACATTACACACCATATCACAACATATTGGATAAGTATTTTTCGGATTAACTTGTCAATGATCAAATATATACTACCGATATTACCCTCCTGCTGTAGCAATATTGGGCAATACTTTCGTATATATTGCCTTATCTCATGTTTAACCAGTATACTCCAAGCCCAACCGACCAAGTCCCTCATGTTATAGCTATATTGGAAAAATGCCAACGTGACTCGTCTAACACCGTATTGACAAGATGGATCAGAATAAAACACTATCTCATAATAATATTCTTCAATCTGATTAAGAGAGATTTTTGTTTCTATCTTAGGTCTCTATCTCATTGGGAGGGTATTATTAATTAATCAAATTTTCAATGTAAGCACAACTAACCCCCACCAGTAGGGCTTTCATTGTGGGTACTAAAACAGACAAATTAATCATGGTTTATAATGCAGACCGATAACTCTTATCACTACATCTTATAACTATTGATTTATAATGTAGATTGATAACTTTTATCACTACATCTCATAAACCTACACATGCAAAATTAATTTTGAAATACCATTCAAAAATATTGTAGCTATGAATAGTAAAAAATACTATTTATTTGTTATTGTTCAAGTGAATAGTACATCGTTGTAGCACCGAATTGCATCGCTGTAGCGCTGAGAGGTTAAACTTCCAGCATTGCAGTGCTCGTACTTCACCATTGGGGCACGAATTCCAGAACTTTAAGGCCCCAATGCGGGCTGGCCAATGTCACAACGCTGGGAGAAAGAACTCCTAACATTGCAGCACCAGATCTTTAGCGTGCAGAGCTGGGAGGTCGAATGAGGGCCCCCACCCCTCTACTAGCAGGGTGGGGTCCACCCCTACTCGGTGGGCCCACTCAAAGGATATCGGAGTCCCCCCTCCTTTCTTTCGCCTTTCCGAGGCTCGAACCCAGGACCATATAGGGTTCTAAGCCCACTAGGGAGCGCCTCTGGTACTACTTGAGCTAGCTAAAATTGTAATATCCAATCCCTATTAGTAGTATTGGCGCCTAGATTTCGGTATAGAGCAAATAAGACACCATAGGGTTACTCGATTTTAACCCTATTAGAAATATTCCCTTTATAGTGCACGTGAGAGATATTAGACCTAATTTGGTAATTTCACACTCGATCAGTGCGCCGAACGACCCTAGAATATTTTTGAAATTTTTCTCTATTGGCTTAGAAAAGGAAATCCTAATTTACTACATGAATTTCCATTTAAGGGTTATGAATGGAACAAGCCTTTGTTGAGAAACATAATCCATATATTAGAGAATGGACCAATTAGAAGAAATCTCATGGATTGCCAAGTTGGAAGTTCTAGTTAGTTCTTTGAACTATTCTAACTAAATAGTTACAAATGAACTAATTACATAATTAGTTTTTAACTAATGGAAATTAATAATTTTGAGTAAGTTGAAAGGCAAAATGGTCAATTGAGGGAGCACTATGTATATGTTAGAAGTGTGTAAAATTTTCAAGTAATCAAAAAGCAAATACTTAGAGCTAAAAGGAGAGCAAATTCGGGCAAGGTGAAGATGTGCTGCTACAGTGAAATTTCAGTTTTCTTTTCATGATTTTTCATGTGTAATCAAGCTAAAATAAGGTTACATATGAATCCTTAAGCTCAATTCAAGTCTCAATTAGTGGAAATTCAAGAAAAAGAGGTAAGAAAAGCATTGTTTTATGAGTTTGATAAGTGAACTTTCATGAATGCTCCAATTGACATTCTTATGTGTATTCTTGGCTTAGATTGAGTTGAATTCTAATTTGGAGCTTGAAGGAGTCATCAATTTGAAGAAATTGGCAAGGTGAGAATTAGGGTTTTTGGGGATTTTGTTGTAGAGATTTCAATTTGTTGTAATTAGGGCTTTAGAATACAATTGGCATGATTTTGTTGTAATTGGAACGAGAAATTGAGAAAAGGAATGTGTTGGAACCTAGGGTGAAATTTTGCCACTTTAGGGAAGTTAGGAATTGAGTGGTGTTTTGATTGAATTGTTGTGTGTAAGTGGTGCATATTGTAAATTGAATGTATATGGTTGATGGAAAAACCAAGAATGAAGAAAATGGGACATAATTGTCCATGTTGGAAAGGTGAAGGGCAATTATGTCCAACCAAGTTATAAGGTGTTCAATAATTTTCACGGCGCCGGATGGTGAGTTAGTTTCGATTATGGATCCGTAACTAAAATCGGGAAGTAGTATGCATCCGGGCTTTGTATGCCGATTATGGCGTTTAGTAGTTAAATAAGATTCTAGAATTCGATTTAGTTCTAAATGTCATTTGTGGCGCGTAGGTGAAGATAACCGAGAGCGTTAACGGGAGCAGAAATCGGGAGCAAAATTGAGCGCAGAGCAGTTGTGAGTGGAAATCTGCCATTTCTTGTACTTTGCGTTTATTATGTTTTTGCATAATGAATATGCATGTTTTATGAGCTTTTGATGCATAATCACTATTTATGATCTTGATACATATTCATAGACATGCCTTTACATGTTCGAATTGAGAAATAATTTTAAAATTTATGCATTCGTTTTTAAGGCCATTGGTACCCTCAGATTATAGTGGTGGTGATTGTATTAGACCCGGCCGGTATATCCCGTGCACATGGGCAGGTCTTGGGGGTGTGTCACTAACTCCGGGAAGTTGGGATGTCGAGTCATGTGAGTCGCTCTATGTGTACGGGGTATTGTCTCGCTATATGCATGCGATGTAGGATTCCGCGGCATAGCCAGTGAGATGTCTTGAGATGTCACTGTGGGTGCTGCTAGTTGAGGTGCCCCGTGACCTACTCACGTATGCGGTGCTAGTTGAGTCACTGCGTGGGTATAGAGCTTTAGGGTTACCATTTGTACAGTTTAAAAAGAAAATGGCCGAGCGAGGATTTTATTAGTTTTCGATTTACCAATAGCATTTATGCATTTATATGCATACAATAGTTATTATGTTATACAAATTCTGAATATAGTTTTCTAAAGATGTAGTTAAACCCCGCTTGGCAAGATTTCAATAGCATATGATGTTAGAAACCGTTTTACAGTTTTACATCAGTTTTAGAAGCATGATTTCTGCATGAACTTTAGAATTTGCTATCTATACATGATGTTATTTTTTTGAAATTTTATTTGCACTCACTGAGCTTATTTAACTCACCCGTTTTGTGTTTTATGTTTTCTGAACCCCTTTCCCAGGTGCAGGTCTCGGTACGCAAGCTGCTGATTCTCCTATTGTCGAGTAATGGGCCAAATCCGAAGATCATTTTTTGTACATGTAAATGTGCTAAATAGCACCCTTTACTTTATGCATAATAGTTGTAGGCATGTATATTTGGATGTATGTTTTGAACCGAGAAGAAGAGATTTCAATTTTATGATGATCGTTCTTTTTACTTCTATGATTACACTTATTTGTGATTCAAATGAATAATTGAGTTGTGTTGGATTTGATTTGGAAAAGACCGGAGGTCCGAATTGGTAGAATTGAGATGTATTGGAAATAGAAGTGAAATTTCTTTGCAGGTTTTATATGGATTTTCTGAAAAACAGGGGAAACTCTGTCCTTTTGTTTTTAAAATTAAGATGTCATTTTCGTGTATGTTACTAGACCTTCTTAGTAGTAACAAGAATTAAAAAGGGGTTCACCTCACGGAATTTCTCAACATACCGAGTTAGGTTCGGAGGAACTTCCGTTGGGGTGCCCGGCAGGGCTGCTGGGATCTATAGTAGAGGGTCTCGGGTCGGGTCTTGTCATCGAACCCCCAGTGCCACGGCGCTAGCCCTCTGGCGCTGCAGCGCCCAATGCTCCCCTTTTGTGGCATACCCGTTTCAACACTTGAAATGCGCCATTTACATAGAGCCTTTTGCATTTATTCACTCAAACAACATCCAAATTCCTCCAAATGAATCTGGTGCCATTTTTATTGGGGATCTAATATATATAAGTGTATGCATGTGCAATTGTGTTTATTGCCTAAAATATGTATCATATACATATTTAATGCTATGAAAGCATAAAAACATACAATAAACACAATAAATAATATATTAAACACATTAATATATTAGAGGTTGAGAACTCACCTAAACGTGTAATGTTATACTCATGTTTCTTCGGAGTCCGCATGGAGACCAACTCGTGGGTAATAATAGTCACCAACTTGGTGGGCTTGGTGAGCTAGAACAACAGCCTTATAGCCAGCACAGGGTTTAACATTTAAACCCCTAAAATAGCCAGTGGTGTGTATTCTTCCATTTCTCTAAAAGGAAAGAAAATGAAAATTGAAGCAATTCACAATTGCTTCTTTTGGCACCAAAGAGAAAAATGAAACAATTTTTTTTTTCCTTCTTTCTTTCTCGACATCATTGCTTTTTCATTCTCTTTCTCCATTTCCTCACCCGTAAAAGACACACCACACTTCTCTCACATTTCACACACCTTTCATTATATATATCTAATATATTAAAATAATAATATAATATAGTATATTAATAATAATATAAATGGATGCCAACTATTTAGCACCCATCAATAAAAATATAATTAAATAATAATAGAATAATATATGATAATAAGATATTTTTATTGTTTAACAATTAAATAATTAATTTGTAAAATAACCATTTTGCCCCTCATAAATAGTTACCAGACCTACCTCTAGTGGGTTCGACCAAATTCCACACTTAGGTTGACTCAACCGAGTGACCATAATGCGCCACATGTATTTATATAATTAGTAAATAATAATTATTCACTAATTATTGTATTTAACACTTAAATATAGAAATGTACGCATTTTTGTGGTAATGCTGGATTAAACAATTTAATCTGGTACGCTGCTCCAGTGCAGAACGAGTACACTCTATGTCACCGGTCTCTCTAGGTCCATGCCTAATTTGTCAAATGGAACTATTCCATGAGTCTGTTAGCAATGCCCCAAGCACACGTCACGGATATACAAATTAGCGCGTTGAACCATACAAGTTGAGGTTACAACACATACGTATAGTCTTTCTGTCATGATATTCTGGATGTGCTGGGATATAGATTATCACCTTCAAATCCTTATGTGCTTATCCATGTCTTATCTTTAGACTTGTATCTCACTAAACAATATGTGCAAACTTCTTTGCCATATTGTTTCACCTTTGCAGAATATTTTTTTCAAGATTAATGCTTGTGGCCACAAGACTTTCTGAGATATAGTCTTAAAGTGTCTTGATATCAATCTCCCTATGCAAGCTAACAAATCCTATATCTGTACACATCAGACTCTATAAGTATCGGACCATACCCAGCGACACCCAGCGGTCGCACCATGAAAGGTCTGTGATATGCGTGAAATCAAAGTATGGTGAATCACTTGCAAGCCCACCGTGGCACTTAGGTCAAAGCACTATGTATACTACTTAACTCGAGAGGACCCTCCATTAATGACTTATATTGGGTGTCTATCGGAGGCCCTCATGAGTGTGTCATATATACAGTCTTAATTGGATACCCATATGTCAATATGCGCTCTAAGTTTACGGTCGGCTATGAACGACCATTTATACTATATAGGTACGATATATGTCGTTATATATATATATATAGATATATATGAGTATCCACTGACAGACCTACATCCGTAAAAATAGATTAAAGATAATTATTCGAGAATATACTTGCACAACTGGCATTTTCTGGCACCTAATTGCAACTCTTGTAACTATGCAATTACTAGTATATTCCCAGGTCTATATCCCATTACAGACAAGGCTCAAACTCTTGGATCTTTGTTGAGTATTATAACCAGCTAACACTTAGTTGTACTAACATTTAGCATATATATATATCTCAGCGTGGCTAACTGTGAGCCCTTATCTAAACTCCTTTAAATCTGATATAAACTCTTTCAGATTATACAATGTTTATAATGTTACATTGCATAGTACCATATAAATAGCTATTAGTGATTTAATGAGAATGTACACTTGTATAAATATACAAGTATATGTACATTCAGGGATGACACGTAAGCACCAACCTTAACAATTCTTCCATGGATTTGTTTCTCAAGAACTTTCCTTGATTCTCTTTAAGGTCATATTGCACATGCATGCATGAACATGAGTAAGGCTCTCTTTATTATAAGCTACATAATTCAAATTGTCTACGTTGTAAATAATTTTTTCCTTTTTTGAACCCCTTTGAACTTTATTGGTTTTTTTTTATTGTAAACCTACATTACAAGCTTTTAACCCAAAAATAAAATCCTTTACCCAAGCTGTAGAGCTAGTGGAGCACTGTTTATCATTATAATATGCATAGGTGTGTAAGAAAAAAGTGTGAGAGTGTCTGGATTTATGATATGCCTATAACTGGTGAAATAGAACATGTTTTCATTCTTAATTCGTGAGTTTTATTATTGATGTTACAAAATATCCATATTCATAATTCTACCTAAAATTTCAAGAAAGCGGTATGCTTATACATGATATATACAAAGGTGAAAGCTGTTGCGAAGGATTGTTCCCTACTGCAAACAAAACGTGTTCCTTTGAATGATCTCTTTTTCAATAAAATGCATTTTACATCATTTAAATACTTTAAAGCCAAATTGAAAAGTTGTTGAATGGAATAATTGGTTTTACATGTCTTATATGTTCGAGCTTGAGTTGATTTATTTTTGCTCCACTAGTTTCAATGGCTTTTGATCTACATTCCCAAATATTTTCATAGTATACCTAAACTCCGTTATAACCCTTGAAAAGTCCTTATGATTCATGTTATGCATGTGTTCTCAATGAGAGCGAATGAGTAGATAAGCAAGCTTATGGTAGATCATTTGCAGTGGAATGAATTGGAGCAAAACACATACCCTTCAAACAGATGAGAGTCGAGTGTTTATTTTTAGGGTCTACGTACTTAGTTTACTCCATTTTTGAGTGAAAATGATTACTAATTAATTATAAGTTGTTTAAGAATGTTTGTTCATGATATGTTATAAGTTTTGAAGAGCTTGGTTGTTCTTTGTTGATGGCGTTGCAACCTTGGTATTTTTGAGAAAGTAAATTTAATTTTGCCTGAGGACGGGAAAAAGGTTAAGTGTAGGAAATTTTGATGAGAATGAAAAAGGTCTTATTTTTCTCCCTTAATGTTTATTATTTTATACTTATTTGGTTCGTAAATGTTCTAATTATTCTTATATTTTAATTTAGGATGTGACGAAGGCGTTAAGTACAAAATGAAGCTAATTTGGTGATTTTGGATAGTTTTGACATTACTTTAGAATATAGTCATAACTTTCTTATCTGAGATCTGATTGAGATGATTCAAGATGATATGGAACTAGAAGCAATGGATCTACAACTTTCATATTTTTCATTGTGAGAGATACTGGTTGAATCAAGGTCGAAATTAGGCGTAAAGTTGTCGTACTTGCACTATTGAGATTTTGGAATGTCCCTAAACCTGCAATTATAATACGCGATTTATTTTAGGAAGTTTTCACATCTGGTGTATAGAGATTCTAGATGGAAACACTACTATCATAGTTATGTTAGGATTTTATTTTATTTTTAATATTTTTCTTAAATTATCAAATTTGGATGATATTATTTTGGGATAATATTTATAATATTCTTAAGATATCTTGTAGGCTTCTAATATTATAAATAACGCATAAAGGATGAGAGAAAATAGCAAACTTCATACCCATATCTCTCTCTCTTTCTTCCCTAATTTCTCCTTCAAGTTTTTATTATGGCTTTGCGTTGCTAAAATTTTTATAATTGGTCAAATGAAATGGAAGCCTCGGTATCAATAAAACTGTGAGATTCAATTTGTTTTTTATTGTTCAATTTATGTATGTGAGTATCGGATGTTCTTCTGTGCCTATTTTTATAATTGTTTTATTTAATTACTAGAATGTCTACTAGTTTATTATTCATTACAATCTACTTCTAGATTAGATATTAAATTCGTAATTGTTTAATCCCTCTAATTTATGAAGCAACTAAGAATCAATGATTTGCTACATCATAAATTATTAGATCTTAAGAAGAACACTCAACTAAATGAAATGCAACAGTTTGTGCTTGTGTTATTTAGCTTTATCCATCTCTCTAATTCTTAAAGTTGCTACTAGATTAAACCTTTAGTGCTTGTCTTGGGTTTTTTAGTAGTTAGAGTTAATTAGATCATCTATTTTCTAATTAACTACGACCAATGAGAGATAGAAAAATAGTTCCAATGGTGAATATTCAAAGTGTGAATTGATACATACTTGCATCAATGATCAGTTGTAAGATTTTGATGGTGGATGTTAACTTAAACCAAGGTTTGTTCTTTTGATTAATTTCAGTACTTTAATTTGAATTATTACTTAGTTGTTTTTCTTAAAATTATTTTCGTTATATTCAACCCCTCATCCTTGTTCACGTAGCATAAAACTAGGCTAGATGCTCTCCGTGGGATCCACCCTTACTTGCACTACTACATGTATTTTTAAGAGTATAGGGTTTATTTTTGGTTGCCTACGATAGCACACCAAAGCTTCAATTCCATAACTCTTTAGAAATTACTCTTTGTCCTATGTGATCATTACGAATTACTGAAGAAGGGAACCATTCTCCTATAAAAAAGAACACTCCAACACTTAAGTCATCATAAAATCAACACAAATGTGTAGTGTATAAGTGGGCTTCAAGTAAGAGGGTATCGATGCTTTCTATGATTTTTCTCTATTATAAATTCAAGATTATAATGTATTTTTTCCATTTTTTTTATATTGATTTCAAAATAAATAAACATGCCTTTTATGACAAAAAGGTGGGCTAATCATTTTGAATATAATAGGCCATGAATTTCTAACTTTTTATTTTCATTGTCTTTTGTGTATTCTCTATATTTTTGCATATCTTTTTCATTAACTTAAAATCTTTGATATAACATTGGATGTCCATTGAACGAAATAAGTATGAACAGTCTGTAATTTTCAAGTGTAAATAATTAAATTCTTTCAGGGGTAAAATTGATTATTGGCATTCATATTTAAAATTCATATAACACATGTAATTTAATAAATTAAATTGGAAAATTTTTAGAATTGGTTTATTATTTTAAGCAATTCTTTTAACCAAAAAATGAGAGGCAATTCTTTATTAACCAAGTAAATTCTAAATGGACATATTTACCCTTGTATGCATAATATAGTGAGAAACAAAACATTTAAACTCCAAAAATACGAAACCAAACTTGATTTGAGCAAATTCGTCTTCAAAAACACACATCAACATCTTCAAAAGTAAGAATGTTTCCATGATCGAGTATTCTATATTTTATTGTATATAGATCGAAATGTTAGAATTGTTTGTTGTTTGAAGTTATACTCATTTTGAAATGTATACATCAAAATATAATTCAAGTGTATTGTAGTGGATTTTTGGAGGAGAATTAGGTGAATGGGAAAGAAATGAGGTGATGGGGGAGAAATATTGGTAAAAATCTGAATTAAGAGTTCCTACAAGTGGCACATTTGAATGGCCTGAATGTGTCACGCTAATAGCTTCACCATGCACATTTTTGCCATGTGAATGTGTCACGCGAAGCAATTTGTATGGCAAACATTGGGAGCACTACGTGCTAACTTGGTGCCTCGCATGTCTCGCATCTAACCTTACAATTTCATTTTCTTTTCCCAAATCATGTTTTCTAAATAATTTTAGATTATTTTTTAATAATTTATTTTTTGTTTAAGGTCTCATAGAGTATGAGACAATTATTATTTATTTTGAGAGAATGTGGCAAAGTTCTAGTGATAGGGGAGATAGTTATGTTAATTATAGTAACTTCGGTATATTTGTTATGAAGGATACTAAATATGAAGATCTTTTTAATATTGTACATTGTGCCATTGGAGTTGATAATGTGAACTATAAGGCAACTCTAAAAATGAAAATTGAAGTAATAAGGTTTAAGTTGAGATCAATTAAGATTACAAATAGTAGTGTTATTCAATTTTTTGTGGGCCAATAAAAGATTGGTCTGTCTTTTATTTGTAATTATGGATCTTATAGCTCTAGTGTGTGAAGAGGATGTATAGCCCTTGTTCAGAAACCACCACCCAATCATACTTATTTCATGTTGACAACCGATAGCAATCAAGTGAGCTATACAACCTTCACAATACCAACAAATGTTGTTCCTCAATACACAATGGATCACTATCATCATTTTTCCCATTTGAGGTTCAATGAAGACCCAACTTATATGCACTACAATAGTGGGGTAGATGGAGATTTTGATGGTATTAGAAACATTGATAATATGGAAGAATGTGCCTATTTGGATTATTTACCAGAAGACAACGTTATTATGTTTTAATAGGCTCTCTTAGTGTTATAGATAAAAGAGGAGATGATTGTGACGTTGAAAATTCTTTTACATTTATTCCTCAGATACTATCATCACACTTGGGCATATTAAATATAATCTCATTAGTGGATTTGAGGATGTATTTGTAGAAATTTTATTTGTTAGCAAAGATGAACTTCACCAAGTTATTAGTGTGTTAACATTTAAGGTAATCGGAGCTTAAAAGCCTCAAGGTCGAAAAAAGATCATTTTGAGGCAAAATGTGATTATGATAGATGCAAATAGCGATTATGTATAGTGCAACGGATGCAAGAAAGTATTTCATCAGATGCAGAATTGATGTTGATCATATATGCTAATTGGACCAATAGCGATGGTCACTGATAAGTGAAGAGTCAGATGATTGGTTAAATCTCTATTAAAATGGGCTAAAGATGTTTTTGGAGAATATAAGGGAAAAAATAACTCATATAAAGTGATCCCTAAATCCTCTATACGAGTTAGATTATTGACAAATTGCATCTATGATTCGACGTAATATATAGAATGAGATATAAGCAAATATACGTGAGTAGTTGGTATGGAGATAACTTACTCTATTGCTTGGCGAGCTAATTAGGAGCATGCATTAAGGTTAATATAAGGTACTTTATAGTTTTTGTTTAGATTACTTCCTGCATACTACTATGTCTTAAAACAACTGAACCTGGGTATAATTACTTATTTAAAAACTAACGACTGCAATCACTTTAAATATTTTTTTATGGCACTTGAATAATGCATTAGAGGTTTTTAGTTATTCATCTGACCAGTTATTACACTTGATAGTACATTTTTTAAAGGTGTATACGTTGATGCAATATTTGTGATGGTTTATAAGAATGGACATAATCTAATATTTTAACAAGTATAAGGTATTTTTGATTCAAAAAATCCAACTTCCAGTGTATTGTTTATTGCCAAACTTTGAAAAGTCCTTGGTAATCTTGAGAATCTTCTGTTTGTATTTGATCGTCACTCTAAATTCGAGAAGGTCATTTTAGAGGTATTTCCTAACGCATATTATATGGATACCTGGCTTAATATTTTGTTGCTACAAAGGTGTGTCCCCTTGCTAACTTTTAAAAGCAAATTAAAATGATGCAGGAAATAAAGTCAAAGGAAAAAAGATACTTGAAAGAGGAGGTTGGTTTTCACAAATGGGTAAGATTAGTAGGAGCATTCAGAAGATATGACATTATGACTTACAACATTGCAGAGAGTATTAATGTTATTATAAAATATGCACATAGCCTTCTTGTAACTACCTTGGTTAAGTGGATTCGGGAGATAATGCAAAGATTGTTTATCAAAAGATGGGACGATGCAAAAATTATAAAAATCTTTATGACAAATTAGGCCCACTGTAAAGTTTAAAAGTACAATGATAAGTCCACATATATACCAGTGCAACTAGTAGATCATTCTTACTTTTTGTGATTGATAGAAATAAAAATGGAATTGTGGATATCATGGCAAAGCCATGCACTTGCAGGAAGTTTGATTTTAAATTTCCAAATATCAAAGGGCACCTAAGCACATTTGAAAGAAATTTGATGGGGAAAGCATAAAATTCAAAGAATTTACATTTAATGTGAAATAATCCCCTAAATTGTCTAAGAGACCCACTATACAAGCTCATTGAGCTAGAGAAGACCCTCCAACATCCTTACGTAACTAATGAAGAGTCAAAGAGGGTAATGAACGAAGCCTCACAACCTTTAGGTCCAGATTCTTAAGGTGGCCCTCAAGATTACTTTCAAATTTATGTTAAGATAAAATGCTAAGAACTTAACATCATGTAACACTATCATGAAAACCTGTTCGAGCAACCCGAGTACTCATTGGATAAAAATAAAAAAACTCAAAAAGTTTAAACATTCAAGCTATTCATTCAGATGTTATGAGGCATAAAGTCACATAGGACATCCATAAGCACATCGATTACATATAAGATCGAAAAGGATATAACAAAGCAAGATCAAAGATACATGAGCTAGATATAGAAGATAATTTTAAGTAAAACAAATTCATCAAAAGTCGAATACAAATGATAGCAAAGGAAGATAGCCTATGTCTAGGGAGCAGAAGGTTAGTCTCTAACAGCAACAGCATGAGAAGGAACATCTTCAGCTCAGAGGTTTTTCTTAGATGCTAACATAGACTAATCAAGAAGTAAGGGAGGGAATTCATTGATCATCGAAGGAACTAAGACCTTGATATTTTCATTAGCTTCCACTTGGATAACTAATAGCTTATGTAGCCAAGAAAGGTTTAATTCAGTATAGTGATCCTTGAACAGCCAACGAGTTTACTAAAAGCCTCACAAACTTTATCGATAAGCTAGTCATTTGAAGCTTCAAGTTTTCCCACTAACTCTTCATTGTTCTTAAAAAATTAGCATTATCCTCCCAAAGGGCCCTTACCTGGACCTCGAGCTCCTTTATCTCCAGCTTGATGACAAAGACCCTACTCTCTGCTATTACTGCCTTAGTCTTGGCCTCAACCTCCATACTTTAGCACTTGAATTCGCTTCGATATTCTTGACCCTAGCAGAGTAGCTATTGAGCATGCACTCAAAGCTTTCCATAATCTTCTAGGCCATCTTTAAGGCTCCCTTTAACTTGGCCACCTCAGCCTCAGCCAATATTTACCTCTGCTTAGTCATCACGACCTTATAGAGAGCATCACAGTAACCAATGAGTGTAAACAACTAAGTAATTAGTGAAATGAGAAGGCACCATAAAGATAGGTAAGCAAAAGATATAAAGGTACCTCTAAAATATATCCTAAATTATTAAAAAGGGATTGAGATGTACTGCATGTTAGTATCAGAGCATTACACTATTTTGAAACCTAACATTCTTTAAAAAGTAAAGAGTTGACAGATAAAGAGATGTTAGCCTATGCCTCAGCTAGGGTTTTAAGCCTAAAGACCTACTATGAACCTCTACTGTAGAAATACCCCGATTAGTTGAAGTGGCAGATAAGGAGCAAGTAGTGTGATTACACCAAAAGGTGTTAGACTATTTGTACTATAGGTGAAACCTTGCCCGACTCTATACCCTTTATTAACTTTTAAGGCCATAGCTCACCTCTTCTTCTTATTAAAAAAACCTTTGAGCTAACTTCCCCTCAAAACTCTTGCTCGATGCCTTCTCGTCAAGGTCGAGCAGGTTCATCAAGTTTATTTGTTTTTTCAAGTCTCAGAAATGGGGACATCATTAGGAACAACATGTTTCTTCTCTCTTTTCAATTCTATAAAACAAAAATCAAGAACAAAGATAAGCCAACGAGAACAAACATTGATATTTAGGCATTTCAAAACTTGAGAAATTATTTGCAGATGGTGAATTAGGTAGTACACTAAAAAGATTGGTGCCCCTTAAGTTGGTATGAGAAATAAGTTCTTCATATGGAGCACTATATACCTGAGCCTTTTTTCCTTGTTTCTTCTTTACCTTGGTAAGCGCAAGCTTTGCCGACTAGTAAGTGATTGAAAAGAAGAAAAAAAACTCATTAAGAGCTCAATAAAAAAACATCAAAACTTAAGAACATGGACAGATAAATGACCATTCTAGAAAAAACTCAAGGATATAACTGAAGACTAAATGGTCCTTTATGCTCTTACTCCAACTCCTTACTAGGAAAAAATAAAAGTTGTTTCCACTTAGAGTTATTCGAAGGCTAATTATTGAAAAGGCGGTCTTCTTCTCACTATCAGAAGTAATGAGATAGTAAAATTTCTTCTACTGATCGATATTTGCCTTGGTTTGATACAACTCTTGAAGCTAAAACAACACAAGGTCACCAAAGCTAGCGTTATGCCATATAATATAACATTCGACCAATATCCTCAAAGGTTTCAAATTTTAGTGGCATAACGCCAAGTTAAAATGAGCTAGCGTGTCTACAAAATAAGGCTAAAGAGGTAGCCTCAATCTCAATTTGAAAAAAATAAAGATTAAGGGTCATTTTCTAGTTGGTAGCACACTTACATATTCGTCCTCATTAGGAACCCTTAGAGTAACTATCTCTTGACTATCAAACCTTATTCTCAATTTAATAAGATCCTCCTCATGCACACTCAATGGATGATAAGGAAAGCAATTAGCTTTATCTTTAGTCCAACAAGAAAACTTCTTTTTCTTCTTAGATTTGCTTGCTTAGCCACAGGTTCCTGCTGGATTTAGAGAAATTAACTAAGGAATTATGCCACTAAGTATCTTTCTATAATCAAACTCTTTGACAACGCTACCTTATCCTCTTTTTGAAGAGGTCCCCTCACTTCTAGTTTAAGTTCTCAAACCTCTTGAGCACTCTTATCATCTATTTCTTAGGCTAAGCTACTCTTAGCAACCGAGCCCTCATTATAATGACTAGACTCCCAACTAGATATATTCTAGCACACATCTATTGAAGACATTGTTTTTACACCTAAACAAGTAGAAAGTGTACCCTACCAAAAGATTGCCTAGATAAACAAACACTCAAAATTGAGGACTCAAGCCTTAAAGGACAAATCCATAAATACACAAAACACAGAGAAAGTACAATAAGACAAAAATATAAGAAAATGAAGTCAGCATTGAAATACTTACCTGCATAAAAATTGGGTATTAGAAAAAATGTTGCAGATGAAAACATAATGCAAAATATGTAAAAATTTTGAACTGGTGAAACGTCTCTATCCTAAAACCTGTCAAAGAAAATCAAAGTGTAAAGCAAAAAAGACCACTAATAAAGGTTAATTACGTCTAATATTCTTATCTTCTAAACCTGATATATTTTTTTGTTTAAATTAAAATTATTTGGCTTTTTTTGTGCTATATTTTTATATTGAAGGTTTGTAATTAATGGAGCAAATAAGGATTAAAAGCCAAAGAAAATAAGCCAAAAACATCAAAATTTTGCTACAGTATCTTACTAGTAAATGTTTGGTTTTTGGTACATTAAATCTTAATCTGACTTATATTTGATGTTTTACTATACTTTAAAGATATAAACCTACAAATATAACACCAAAAAGCTTATCTTCAAGAATCAAGAAGAGAGAGAAGAAGAGTGAGAAAAAAAAGAGAGAGAAAGAGCAATTGTTTTAAGATAAAGAAGACTAGAAGATTAAAGGCTGTAACAAAATTAGTTTTATCTCCTTAACTCTTTATCTTTCTAATTTCTTATGATTTTCAGCATGTTATTCTTGATAAGCTCTAGTTTCAATTTTTCATCATGAACTAAGTTTCTATATTAGGGTTACAACTTTGAACTTGATATGTGATTGAATTCAAGTTCTTTTCTTATTTTTATAAACTCAATTATAGAAATGTTCAATTATTCTATACTTAATGCTTTCTAGTTAATAGATCACTATTAGATTATTGTGGGAACCTTAATGAACTTGATGCATGGATTTTTGTGTTGGCATTGAATAAATTGATATATGATAATATGGTAACAATTAGAGTTTCATGTGGGATAAACATATACTTACATGGCATACATAATATAGATCATTTCTTGATGAATCTTATTCTACTTTGATTACCATAGATATAAATTGTAAAGGTAATTTATAGTCACTCGACCATCGATAGATGCTTATGATGATATTAAGAATCTAACCAACAATTCATATTAAGGGATTAAATTAAGAAAAGATTAATTAATTCAAGTATCGAGGGATAGTCATAATCATGGGTTTTATCTATTATTGGTGCCTCTATCTTGTTATCTTTAGTATTTTATTTCTTATTAATTTTTTGTTATTTAGTTTAGATTACTATATTTTATTTTTTGTTCGTTTGAATAAAAGAAAAAGGACATAATTTAAATACTTAGCATAAATAATAATAATAATTTCTCATAGTAATGATACTTTACTCATCTTATATTACTTGTTTATAATAGCGTACACTTGCGGCTAACTAGAAATTGCATATCAAGTTTTTGGTACTGTTGTCAGGGAATTAGTTTATTGTTTGCGTTATTACTAATACCAATTTATCTTACTTTTACTGCAAATTTTTTAATTATTTTTTATTGTTACTTTTTTTGTATAGTTATTTTTCATTTGCTTTTATCTTCATTTTTTTTAGTTATGTTTAAATTATTCATTATGGTTGAGAAAAATCAAGTTGGAACACAAAGATTACTATGAGATTTTACTATCTCACAAGTAGGCGACATAGAGGCGTTAAGGTTTGTATTTACGTGCCATCCCTATTTGTATGAATATTTATTTTACAATATTTATATAATTTATATTTTATTAAATTGTTAATAACCTTTATTAAATGGTTCTAAATCTTGTAACACTATGATTTGAAGGAATTCATATTTGGTTTAAAGGAGTTTAGATCAGGACTAAGAGTTAGCAATGCTGAGAGTTATAAATGCTAAGATTTAGTAGTGCTAAGATTTAGCAGGTTATAAGAGTCAGCGGAATCTAAAAACTTAGAACCTTATATATAATGGGGCCAAAACTTGAGAGTCTACTAGTAATGATATAGTTGCAAAGAGTTGCAATAGGTGCTAGGAATTTTTATTACGTAAGTATGTTCTCAAACACAGTATTCCTAATCTATGTTCACCAATGCGGGTCTATCGGTGAATCACTATTATATAGATCAGTGTATGCCTATAACTGCTTGGTACAGATGATTGTTTTTAGCTGACATGAGCTTAGTGGAAGCTAGTATAGACATGCCGGTATTCAGTCAATACTGAATACTGAACAAACTCACGATGACCTCAATAGATATTCTATGAATCTATCAAAGGAAGGTCATCTCGAGTTGAGTAGTATTTATGGTACTTTGACCTGAACACCACGGTAGGCTTTTGGGTAATCCACACAACTTTGGTTCCACGTATATGAAAGACCTTTTATGGTCTGACCACTATGTGTAGCTCTATATAGTTTGGTGTGCCTAAATACAAAATCTTACAAAGTCTTATGGCCATAAGTAATGAACCGGGGAAAATAGTTTCCCATAGGCTTGAAAAATATAGCAAAAGTGTTTGTTATATTGCTCATTAAGATATGAATCTAAAGATAAGTTCATGAATGAGTTTATAGGGATATGATGGTAATGATCTATATCCTCGCCCATTCAGGGTATAATGACGAAGGGATTATACGTATATGCAATGACCTCAACATGTATGGTCTAACACACTGATTTATAATATCTATGATGTGTGCGTGAGCTTCGATCACAAACTTATGGAATAGTTTCATTTGATGAATCGGGTATGGACCTAGGGAGTCCTAATATGAAATGTACTCATTGTGCGCTTGGGCAGCGTATCGTATTGAATTGTTTGATACAATAAAATTCGGCAATTTACTATAGTTAAGTTAACTAAAGTATATGGTTAATGGTGGGATCTACTTTGGATTAACTTGGTAATCTAGTAAGGACATAAAAGTAATTTCACTTAATAATTATTTAATTGTTAAATAATTAAAATAAATATTTTATTACTTAATAGTTAAATAAATAATTTAACTTAACTATGGTTAAATGTTAACCATATAGTTAAGTTAATTAGATATTAACCTTACTTAATGGTTAAGTAATGGTTAACCTAACCATGGTTAAGTTAGTTAACCAGGGTTATGTTAGTTAAATATTTCTAAACTTAAGGGTTAAGTTTAACTAACCTAACTTGGATTAAATGCAAATTTAATTAGGTTAAGTTAAATGTAAATATAAATTAAGTGAAATTAAAATGAAATTAAGTTCAATTGTATATATTTACAAAATGAAATAAAATTTGATAAGTTAAGCTTTAACAAATTTTTGGATGATCATCAAAGAGGAAAGGAAAGATAAAAATTTATTAGTCTTTATTTGGCTTAGGTCATTAAGCTTAATTAAGTGTTTGATTTATTGATTAAGTGTTAATAAAAAAATCAAATGCTTAGGTTTAATTTGTTAAACAATTTGCTGGATTAATATTCTGCTCTTCTAGATAATCAATCCTACCCTTGTTGATTGCTAAAATTGACAAAGTTTGCATTTCAGGTGGACTTCAAGTAATTTTAATCCAAAGGCTTCAAGGGTTTAATTCTCAATTTTGTTATTAATTTGATTGATATGTAATAATTGTATTCATTGTTTAAATTTTTAAATTTCGCTATGCACATATAGGTATAAGATATATATATTTGAGGATGAACACATATACCACATGTATGCATCCTATATAAATCAACACTAAAAAATTGGTATCAAATTAATTTTGTATTATTTTGGGCGCTTTTAGTGCTGGCTAAATGTTAGCTATGTTATAGTATAAGTTCTAGGGCTGTGGTGGTGCATTTCAAGTGTTGAAAATGTAAACCGGTGAAAACAACAGTTGGAACACTATAGCATTCATATCCAACACTGCATTGAATGAATAACACTGTAGCGTTGGGGCTTCCAGGCCCTAGCGCCGCAACGTTCATTGTTGGCACCACGGTACTGGAAGTACTACTTCCAGTGCTGCAGTGCTAAAAAAGCAATGTTGCAACACTAGGCGTTCGACGTAAAAATTTTTTTACGTCCGACGCAATGGCATTCATCATGAACACCGGGCTCACATGAGTAAAAATGTTTTTATTTTTGCATGACAAATCGAAATTATTATTTTTTTGTGTTGGTAACCACAATAGAAGCCTTACTAGTAGGGGCTAGTTATGTTTGCACAAAAATAAATAATTGATTAAGAATAACCTACTCATATGATGATAGCCTATATTTAAAAAAATTTCTTAATCAGATTAAATTTTATTATATTACGAACTAATATTTTAAATAGTCCATCTTATCAATACGCTGTAAGACGGGTCACTACGGTATTTTCTAATATTGGTTCAGTATAAGGGATTTGGTTGGTGTGACTTGGTCTAATGCCAATAAAACATGAGATGTGTCAAATATATGCGAACATGTTATCCAATATTACTTTAGCGTGAAGGTAATGTCAGTAACATATATTTGATAATTAACAAGTTAATTTGAAATATAGTTACCCAATATTGCTTTAACGTGAGGATAAGGTATATTTAGGATCAGTGGTAAGAGTTGCATGAGATGTAATTGAGAAGCGTTATTTACCTTTTGGGTTTAAAAAAGACAATATTGCTTTAGCATGAGGCGGAGTAAAATGCCAATGGGGTCTACTTCTTACTGTATAGTTTAAAAACTTTTAAACTGTCGTTATCCCATTTGAGAGATTAAAGGGATTATATAAAGTAGTAGAAAGGTGTTTTTAAATTAAAAATTATATAATTGTTATTCATATGACTTAAAACTTTTAATAGCATTATAATAAATTTAAAATCTGCTAACATCTTCTTTTTTATTTTGTCTTGTGAAGATTACAATAGCTTCAAAGAACCTTTTGATGCTAACCAACTCAAAGGTTTTGAAAACTATTCAAATTGGCTAATAAATTTTAAAATTATTCCGAATTCTAAAAAGCTTAGATGTATTATTGATCAGTCGATGCCTAGAGGTATTTCTTATAATGCTACCCTAGAGTAAAGAGTGATATATAAAAAATGGTTGGATGATGATTTAAAAGTTAAATTTTACATCTTTTCCTTTGTGTCTAGTACGTTGTAGAGAGAGCATCTCTATCTGGACAATGTTAATGGCATCACGCTCTACCTGAATAAGCTTTTTGGTGACAGACTTCAGGTTGAAATATACTGTGTCGTCAAAATACTTTTTTAGGATAGACTTTTTTAGGGCAATCTAGTTAGTCCACTTGTCTTCAAGATTATTAGATACATCGAAAGGCTTGAGACTATAGACATTTCATTGAATAATAATTTGAGGAATAGTTTAATTCTCCAGTCTTTTTTGAGGTCATTCATGCATTTCATCATGAACTTCAATATGTAGGGTTTGACCTCTACCTATATTGATCTTAATAATATGTTGGAGATAGCAGATGAGAACATGCACAAAGAGGACTCAACTCTTTTCATTCAAGGTGCTTCATCTTTTATCTTGAGGACTTCTGGGAAGTTCAAAGGGAAAAAGAAACAGAAGATAAGGCAGACACCCCCAATGAGTCCTCAGAGGCGACCCATGTCCAAATCTTAAGAGAAGAGCAAGGCAAAAGAAAAATGTTTCTTTTGTTACGAGGAAGGGCATTGGAAATGCAACTGCCTAAAATATCTTTCTAGCGTGAATAAGACTCCTTCAAGTATTTTATTTCCTATTATAGATATTTCTTTAGCATTTGATACTAGTACAAGCTAGGTATTAGATACTGCATATCTTTCTCACATCTATAATGTGCTATAGAGTCCGATGGAAGTTAGATTAGTACAGTCAGGAAAGGTAAAGCTTCAAGTTAGAAATAGCAATTTTCTACAAGTTGAAGCTATTGGACATTTAGATTTACCTCTCCCTTATAATAAAATAGTGGTATTGTATAATTGTTATTATGTTCCCAGTATCATCAGATAGATTATATTCCTTCCTATACTCGACAGTGAAGGGTATCGTATGTATATTCGAAACTATTTCTTATGTTTACATGATATGCATGATATTTTATTAGCTAAGTGTCTGTTAATGAATAGACATTATGTATTAGATACAACTAGAAATATCATGAATGTGCAAGCTAGTATTAGAAGTAGTTCAGAAACTTTAAATGAAATAGAATTATGACATATAAGATTAGGTTACATAGGTGTGAGATGCCTAACCCATTTGGTTAAGGATAGTTAGATATATGATCTGACTATATAGCCTCATCTAGTTTGTGAATCTTATATTCAAGGAAAGCTGACCAAATCTCCATTTAGTGGTGTTGGAAATCGTCCCTCAGATTTATTGGAACTTATACATACCGATGTATGCGGCTCAATGAATCATATTGCAATAGGTGATTTTTTATACTTTGTACTCTTTATCAATGATTTATCATGATACATGTATGTTTTTCTTTTAAAACGAAAGCTAGAAACTTTTGAAAAGTTCAAAGAGTTCCAAATTAAAGTAAAAAAATAAACTGGCAGGTATATCAAGTGCCTTTGATCAAATCGAGATGGTGAGTACATAAGGAGTGAATGTTCAGATTATTTAAAAGAGAATGGGATTCTAGCTCAATATAGTCTTTCGGGTACTCCACAACACAATGGTGTCTCAGAAAGAAGAAATCAGACTTTTATTAGATATGGTATAATCGATGATGAGCTTTATCAATCTTCTTGAATATCTGTGGGGTCATGCCCTAGAAACTGTTACTCATATATTGGACAGAGTTTCATCTAAAGTTGTTCCCTCCACTCCATATTAGATATTAATTGGAAAGAAGCCGAGTCTTAAATATTTTAATATTTGGGGCTATCTTGCTTATGTAAATGTTACACAACATGATAAACTTGCACATATAGGGTATAAGTATCGGTTCATTAAGTATCCCAGGAATTCAATAGGATATTAATTTTATGATCCTAAACAACAAAATTTATTTGTTGCTTGCAATGCTACTTTTCTTGAGAAACAATTTCACTAATTATAAGTAACTAGTGTACCTTTCAGACATGGCATTCATATTTTGAGAAAAATGTCTTATCAGACAGAAGATGACAAAGTTAGAGTGTCAACATGCCATATGCATCAACTGTTGGAAGTTTGATGTATGTTATGATATGCATGAGACCTGAATCAATATAGTTGTAAGTGTTACTAGTCGATACCAATCTGATATAGGTGATAACCATTGGATGGTAGTTAAACATGTCCCTAAATACCTTAAGGGTACAAATGACAAGTTTCTTATTTATAGAGATAGTGACTTACAAATGAGAGGATACACAGATTCAGATTTTTAATTTGACCTGGATGATAGAAAGTCTACATTTGGGTATGTGTTCATTCTCAACGGTGTCGTAGTAAGTTAGAAGAGCATCAAATATAGATCCACGGCTGATTCTACAACTGAGATAGAATATATAACCACCTCTAATACAGTGAAAGAAGTAGTATGGATATGTAAGTTTGTTGCCGAGATCAATATAGTTCCAAGGTCGAAAGATCATATCCCATTATTTTACGAAAATAATGGAGCAATTACACATCAAAAGAGCCAAAAGTATACAAAACATTTAAACATGTGGAGAGAAAATACCACATAATTTGAGAGATCTTAGCTATTGGAGATATAATAATTTGTGGAGTAAATCCTATAAATAATGTAGTTGATCTACTTACTAAGACCATAACTCCAAAGGCATTTGAGAAACATGTGGAGTCTATGTAGGACTATGTGATGATATGAGTGTAAATATAATTTAAAAAAAATTTAATAGCAGCTGAAGCATATATGCATATTACGCTCATTTAATACACTTAAACATATATATATCACATATATATAAATTTATATTTATATGTATAATAATTATACTATATTAACAAATTAAAAGTACTAACCAATATGAAGATAACTTTACAATTTGTTAAGATCCAAGTGTAGAGCTCACAAGAAATTTTACTCTTGAACAATTCTAGGCTGAAACCAAGGTGGGTATTTTGGCTCTAGAATTGCAGCTTTTCAATTATGTAGGATCTTTGTGTTTAAGTTTTTTAAGGCTACACTGAAGCCAATTTTCTTTTAAACTCTTTTTATTTTTCTTTATAAGTTTAAGACTTATCTTAGAGAATTTTTCTCTCAAGTCACCAAAACACCAAAGAGAGAGAAATTAATAAAATAAAGAACTCTCTCAATTTTCTTTCACACTCTCGGTTCATGTATCTCCTTAACCCATTTTTCATTTCATGTTTCAAATACCCAAAAGTCATCAAACGTCATTGTCTCACCAAAAACAATTGGAAAATGTATCATATACATTATTATAATAAGGCTTAGGTGGAAAATTAATGAAAAAATATTTTTCTTTGTCTCCCACCCAAACCAAATGGCCAACACATAATTTTTTTTTTCTTTGACATAATGCATATCACATGCATTATTTCCTTTATTACATGACTTTTATGGATTTTGTATTTTAACAATGCAAATAAGATATCAAAATACATAAAACATGGCAAGTGTCTAAATGATTATCAAATAATCAATTAAATATTTATTTCATTAATAATTTGATAATATAAAATAATAAAGGAGAATTATAAAATATTAATTTGGTTTTCAATTATACTTTAGCATGTGTCAAATTCTAACACTTAGAATTTGACACATGTATTTCCGAATAGGTGTTAATCCAGAGAGGTGATCATTCCAAATATAAATATACACTAGTCTTTTCAGTTTTAACATTTGACCCATATTGTTAAATCTATGACTAGGAACCAATTTAGAGTATAAACTACATAATGACATTTCTTAATACTATTTGTAACTACTTGCAACTATGTCACTACAATAAATATTCTCGAGTCTTTGTCCTAATTCATACTATGTTCTAAATCTTGGAAATACTAACTCTTAGTATTGATGTAAACTATATGAAAAGAACAAGATTAATATCATATAATAAAATGATGACTTATAGAAATGCATATTATGTAAATAAAAATAAGATTTATACAAAATTAGAATGACACTTGAGCACCAACTCCAATAGTCTATGGGTATTAGATACCAGTATGAATGGCACTAGAGCAATGTTTACGCGTTATCCCTGTTTGTATGAATATTTATTTTGTAATATTTATACTATATATATTTTATTAAATCGCTAATAACTTTTATTAAATGGTACTAAAGCTTGTAACACTATAGACATTGTATGATCTGAAGGAGTTCAGATTTAGTTTAATAGAGTTTAGATCAGGGTTAAGAGTTAGTAATGCTGAGAGTTTTAAATGCTAAGAGTTAGTAGGTTATAAAAGATAAAGAAATCTAAAGTGTTAGAACATTGTCTATAATGGGACAAAGACCTGAGAGTCTATTAGTAATCACAAGTTACAAAAAGTTGCACTTGATGCTAGGAAATATTATTATATAAGTATAATCTCAAAGACGGTGTTCTTAATCTATGTTCTCCTATGTGGGTCTATTGGTGAATCATTATTATATAGATCAGTGTATGTCTATATCTGTATGGTACAAATGATTATTCTTAGCTGACCATGAGCTGAGTGGAAGCTTGTATAAACATGCAGGTATTCAGTTAAGACTGAATGTTGAACAAACTCACGAGGACCCCAGTAGATATCCTATGAATCTGTCAAAGGTAGGTCTTCTCGAATTGACTAGTATTCATGAACCTTTGAATTTAGCGCCATGGCGGGCTTGTGAGTTATCCTACATACCTTTGTTCCACGTATGTCAAAGATTTTTTATGGTCTAATCGCTATGTGTCTTTGGGTATGGTTTGATGTTTACAGAGTCTAGTGCACGTAGATATGGGATCTGCCAGCTCACATAGGTGAGTTTTATATCGAATGCTCTAAGATTGTATTTTACAAAGTCTTATGGCCATAAGCAATAAACTCGGAAAAAGAGTTTCACACAGGATTGAATAATATAGCAAAAGTGTTTGTGTATATTTACATTGATATACAAATCTGGAGATAAGTTCACTGATGAGTTTATGGGATTTAACGGTAATGATCTATATCCCCACCCATCCAAGGTATAATGATGGAAGGATTATACGTATATGTAATGACCTTAACATGTATGGTTTAACGTACTAAATTGTAATATCCATGATATATGCATGGGGCATCGATTGCGTGGGGCATCGATTACGAATTATGAAATAGTTCAATTTCACGAATCGGGTGTAGACCTAGGAAGTCCTAATATGAAATGTATTCATTGTGCATTTGAGTAATGTACTATATTGAATAGTTCAATACAGTAAAATCTAACAATTTACTATAGTTAAGTTAACTCAAATATATGGTTAATGGTGGGACGCACTTTGGGTTAACTTGATAAATTAGTAAGGTCATAAAAGTAATTTTACTTTATAATTATTTAATTATTAAATAATTAAAATAAATATTTATTTATTTAATGGTTAAATAAATAATTTAACTTAACTATGGTTAAAAGTTAACAACATAGTTAAGTTTATTAGATATTAACCTTACTTAGTGGTTAAGTAATTGTTAATCTAATCATGGTTAAGTTAGTTAACCAGGGTTAGATTAGTTAAATATTTACTAAACTTATAGATTAAGTTAAACTAACCTATCTATGGTTAAATATTAACTTTAATTAGGTGAAGTTAAATATAAATGTACATTAAGTGAAATTAAAATGAAATTAAGCTCATTTGTATATATTTGCAAAATAAATAAAATTTGATAAGTTAAACTTTAACAAATTTTTGGCCGATCATCAAAGAGGAAAAGAAAGAGAAAATTTTATTCTTCTCAATAAAATTTTTCTTCTTTATTTGGATATAATATGTTTAACAATTTGTTGGATTACTATATTGCTATTCTAGACAATCAATTTCACACTTGTTGATTGCTAGAATTAACAAAGTTTGCATTTTAGGTGGACTTCAAGCAATTTCAATCAAAAGGTTTTAAGGGTTTAATTGTCAATTTCTTTATTAATTTGATTAATATGTAATAATTGTGTTCATTGTTTAATTTTTTAAATTTTCATTGTGCACATAAATGTATAAGATATATTTTATGTTGAATCTTTGCATCATGGTTTTGTCTTATTTGTGATTCTTTGAACATATTGAGCACATAATTTTGATCATTTAAGTTTGTTTGTTACTTAGAGAAAGTTTATCCATAATAAGGACACTTAAAGGTCTTACACATTCTAGAACTTATTTGATTATCATTTGAGGCAAAATCCTAGGTCACACATGTTAAGAAAATAATTTTAGGACATATTTAGATCATTTGAGTATTTCTAGCCTATTTATTATATTATTATTTTTATCCCTAATCACTACTTTGAGCCTAATGACTATTATTCTTTATTAACTATATTTATAAATTAGACTTTAAATAAATTTTCTTTTATAACACCTTTTACACCATACACACAATGGTTTTATTTGAGGGTTATGTGAAAATTATTGAGCTTATTATAAGGAGTGGAATGAAGAGTGGTTGTGGATTTTCCTTGTTTAAAAAGGGTTGTGAAAACTTTAGTTTGGGGGTATAATGGCTTTAAATATTTTCTCAAAGAAAAAAAGAAAAGAGTAAAATTTAGCACTACTACAAAAATGGGTTTCAGTGACACTATTCTATTGACATTTTTTAAAATAGTATCAGTGAATTATTTATACCATGGTATCAGAATCATGAAGTGTTAATAAATTTCTGATACCATGGTATCAGAAATATGAAGTGTCAGTGAATTAGTGATACTATGGTATCATAAACAAAAAAGTACACAGTTTAATTTAATTAAAAAATAATATTTTTTATCTTTTATTTAAAAGTTAATTATTGAATATTTTAAAAGTTTATTTGAAAGTAGCTTAAATTTATAAAATTTAATATTTTAAAAAATAAATTAATATTAATTTTTAAAAATAAAAATAAATTTCTCCAAAAAAAAAAGCAATCGGTTAATATTTTCTCCCCCCAAAATGTTGTCATTTTGAGGCAGATATATATGTATAACATATATATATATATATAAACTTATGGATTATTTTTTTTGTCTTTCAATATCTTCTAATCACACTCTTTAGGGTTCACTCTTCCTCTTCTTTCGCCATTAGCTTACTAAGTAATGGGATAAGTGAAGATATTTTGATGGTGAAAAAAAAAAGCATCCTCTTCTTATTTCTAATTTTTTTATTGATTAGTTTCTAGTGAGGCATTTTCCCTTGGCAGTCGTGAATAATAGTACAATCATCAATTCGACGGGAATCTGCGACGGCTGATGTGAAGTCTACGCTGTGAACCTTAGCTTTCAACCTAACCGACCTCGGCAACAGTACATGTAAAGGAATTTGGTCAAGAACCACCATCAATTCCACATACCCAATAGTGTGTTTAGGGTTAATTTTTTTTTTAGATTTAATTTGAGTTATCTTTTCTTCTTCTCTTTTGTTTGATTTTTCAGTTCTAGTCTTTTGATTTCAAGTTGGTGTATTGAAGGTTTTCTTAGCTTGTTACTGCTGTTGTTATTTTTATCGTGACGAATTGACAAGATTTTTGTTTAGTTTTTTAGCAGCATATTAGGTATGTGTTGGATTTTTAGTGTGCATAATTTATGTTTGAGAGAATGCCTCAGTGAGATCAATTGCTAAATATACCACAACTTTTAAATGCTACATAGGCTCAGGATAAAATAGGTTCTTGTGGGCAAAAAGTTAGAAGTTGAGAGAAGCAATATATGGATTCAGAAATTGAGAATCTTGAAGAGAAACTCAAGTCTATATTAAGGCAACTTCAAGCAGAGTATGACATTTTTGAAAGACTTGTTTACAAGAACAAGAACTAGCACTGGGGATCTTCTTGTTTCAATACTTACTCAAGGTTGGTTCTCATTTGTTGCCAAGTTGTAATAAGTTTTATGGGTTCAGTTAAACTTCTAAGAAAAATTTAGAAGCTAAGACTTCTTTTCATAAGCTAAATTTGCTGTTTAACGGCTAGGAAAGCTTGAGGAAAATAAACATGAATGAGAGAAAAAATATCTAATTTATATCTGTAGTTTTTAGTGGCGGGTTTTATTGAGTTAGTTTATAGTGAATCTCTAAAAATTGAAAAATAATTTTCTAATCAACCAAAGAATGTAAGTATTTTATATATATTTGTAGTCCTTCGCTAGGATTGTGTTACTTATAGCAGTTTGGATGTTAGATGATAAGGGATTTAAGACTTTTGCAGTCAGCTAAATTGGAGGAGTTATTAGGTTCTTGCTTTCAGGTGATAACAGGAAAGAAACCTAAGTAGAAAGTGATCTTTTAGAAAGTTAACATTTCTCTAGAAGATAAATATTTAATTTTCAATACATTAAACAATCCCCTGTTATGCATATTTACAATATATTTGAATCTGAAACTAGATTTCTAATAATAGAATGAAAAATGGATAACCCAATTATGGTTGTTTTACTATGTGTATTTGGGTTTAGAAGACTACAACAATAAATCAGTTCAAAGTTGTTGTTTGTTTAGTGTCTTTGTTGTATTGCTTAATCTCACTACCAGTGGCTACTGGGAGAAAAGGAAAGAATTAAGACATGATGCCATATGTGTGGACATTTGACTAAAGTTCACCAATAATGTTGAAAAATTGGTGATTCAACAATCTTGGTTGGACAAGAATTGAGATGAATACCAAAGTGGAGAGTCACATGAAGTCTAGAATGTGTGGGACACGTATAGAGAAGTCTAGGACGTATGGGACACGAAAGGGGAAGTGAAACGGGACTCAAAGATGCGAAGGAAAAGAAGGAATCCCGGTCAGCTTCCAGCGCCGCGGCGCCCAGGGCTGAGCGCCGCGGCACTCAAAACAGAAGACCAGTGCCGTAGCGCTGGGTCCTCAGCGCTGCAGCGCTGGACGCGAGAAGGGACAGCGCTGCGGCGCCCAGGGATGAGCGCCGCAGCGCCAGAACACGTGGAGAAGTCCGTTTTGGCTCGTGATTTCAAGTTTTGGGAAGTTTAGGACTTTCAAAACAAGTGGACTCTTACTCCAACAAGGAATAGGGTTTGTAGGCATGAAATATACCCTATATAAACACTTGTAAACCATTGTTTAAGGATAAGCATCTAAGGTTTCAAGATCTAACCATAAAGAGAGAATAGAGGAGCTAGGTAGGCACTAAGTGCGTGGTGCACTAGGGTGTAACCTTGGAGGGGTGGTTTCTTCTTTAGGTTCTTTGAGTGAATAAAAGAGAAACACCATAGATCCTTTAGGCTTAGATGCTCAGGCTATTCTTGTGTTTCTTGTAAAAATCTCTCATGAGGAGATACGAAGAGGTCTTAGGGAGTCATAATGATCAAGGATAGATGCTTAGAGGTCTCTATGGGAGATACTAAGGGGTCTTGTGGGATCATTGATGATGTAAGAAGATACTTTGTGATCTATTTCAATGGGAAGAAGCTGGATCATGGATCCTCCGTGGACGTAGGCAATTTGGGCCGAACCACGTATATCTTGTGTCTTGTGATTGGTTTGTTTTCTTTATCTTTATTGGTGTGTTAATCCTATGTGTTCTTGCTTATGGTGTGCTTTATGGTTTTCCGCTGCGCAAAGGGTATCAAGGTTGTGGCTTAGTTGATGCCATAGGGGTGTCAGATTTAAGTGCACGGCTTGATATCCCTCAACAAATAAATTAATATCATAACCTACTTTGTCAAAAAATTAAATCTTTTATCTGTTATAGCAGTATGTTGTATATTTCTAGAAGTATATAAGGAGTTCAGAGTTCAAATGTAAGGGAATTCACAGATGTTATCACATGTTTTGTAAATGCATAAATATGTTTTTAAAGATATGTCCTCTGAATTTATTAATCCATTCCTAGACTGTGTTCTGTGAATTAGTTTGATGGAAGATGAGGCAAAGTTAACAAGTAAATATTAAATATAACAGGATATGAAACAGGGTAAATTCTTATGTTGTGTTTGTTTGTTCCAATTATAAAATGTGAATTCGGTAATTATAACCTTCATAGTGACTTTTCAATGAACTCTAGATTAGTTTATTCGTTTTTAAACATTCACTTAAAGCTTGGATTTTGATCGAGAAATTCATTATTCCATGAAATTGAAATGCTGATTCAATTTCTAACTCTTGCTTATTTTTTAATTATAGGTTTTATGATTTAACCATGTCAAGAAGAAGCACAAGGTGAGACATCAACTTGTTTTGGTTGGATTTAAAAACCAAAAGCATCTTTAGAAGTTAGGTTAATGTGATAATGTAAGCCAAATTTAATAGCAGCCAAAAGTTTACCTGAAGGTTGAAAGGAATAATTGTTGTATGTAGTATTTAGTTCATTGCATGATTTCCCCCACAAGCAATTATCAGTTGTTTCATAATATTTATAACATCATATAAATTAATTATAACAAGAATTCTAAGGATTAGGGTGTTGTAGTAAATCCCTACGGCCATGGGTTTAGGACAACATAAGCCGATCCTTGAGGCAACATGCTCGTATAATAGATACTAAGTCTCATCTTTTTTTATCTTTGGTGATACTAACTTTTATCTTTAAATTTTCATTAAAATGGTTTATGGCTAGCACTTTCACAGTTAAACATAGTAGTTTGTGAAGAATCACTTTTTATGGTAGAAGTAGATTAATTGTGTTCTTTTCCACTAAAATCAAAAAATGGAAATGAACCAGTATATGTATTTTGTAAAATAAGATTTAGAAAAAAAATGATGAGAGTTATTATGTGTTTTTTATTTAACTCAAGAAAGTTCATTGAGCTAAACAACAATCTACATGAGGTTATTCAGTTAATGAATCTAGTCCTATCAATAATTACTAGAAAATCTTCTTCATATAATTTGATTGTTCTTTGGCTCATGTAATTTTATTGTTTTAATTTCAATTGTATGGATTTGGTGGAAATTTTGGTTGATCAATTAAGTTTTGATTCATGAAATTTGTTTTGCACACCACGTGTTTAATGAAAACACTGAGAGAATTATTGAGTTGTAAAAAACACATGTTTGATGAAGAATCACTTTTTGTGGTAGAAGTAGATCAGTTGTGTTCTTTTCTACTAAAATTAGAAAATGGAAATAAACTAGTATATTATTTTTGTAAACTATTGAGAAAAAAAATGATGAGAGTTATTATGTGTTTTCGGTTTAACTCAAGAAAGTTCATTGAGCTAAACAATAATATGCATGAGGGTATTCATTTAATGTATCTAGTACTATCAACAATTACTAGAAAATCTTCTTTATACAGTTTGATTGTCCTTTGGCTCATATAATTTTGCTGTTTTATTTTCAATGTATGGACTTGGTGGAAATTTTGGTTGATAAATTAAGTTTTGATTCATGAAAATATTTCTGCACACCACATGTTTGATGAAAACACTGAGAGAGTTATTAAGTTGTGGTAAACATGTTGCTAGTTTATGATTAATGGGTGGCTGTTATGTGAATGAGTACAGAAATAAAAGGAAATAGCTACTTTGTCCAATGTAGTGCAACTCAATGGAGGCTAATTGTTTTTTAAAGATTTGGGGATTATTATATAGGGTCAGTTAAACTCAATTGCACCAAGCCATGATGGATACTATAGTGCAAAGCAAGGCATGTATGGGGCTAGTATATTATCTCTCTTGGTGCTGTTGGTGATTATATGTATCATTGATTTGAAATTGTGATATTTTACCTACTGGAGTTTGATTCTTGTAGGGACAAATGGATTTCTGCCGAACACTTGCTAGTTTTGCCTATGGTATTCAGGTGAGTTTGGTAGATAAGATATTCAAAAGTTAGTAGAATCTTATGATTTATACTCAGAATTTATAAATTTAGAAATTTTCAAGTCTTGTACTTACATTGATAGGTTCACACTACTTTTGACATTCTTGTAGTATTTCTAGTATAACATTTTGTAGGGTATTCTAAATTCACTTCTATAAAATTCTACTAAAACTAGACATATAGAGCTTTCAAACCACATAAGATTATAGGCTCAATTCTTCTAGATCAGTATAGAATAATTCCAAAATGTGACACAATGTTATAAGCCAAAACATAATTGTTTTGCATAGGAAAGGTTCTCATTTAATAGATATGTACATTATAGTTCTTCTAGAGTCACTCACTCACTCTAATAATAATTACTTTAAAGGTTCTCATTTTGTAATTATTGATTATTTTTAATTGTTTCATTAGTTTCTTTACAATAGTTTTTTTTTCCCTAAATCAATGAATGTCATATGCAGAAGGTTACCTTCAGAGAAGATTATGCTATACCCAGTATAGGTCAAGAATTTGGTTTGGTCATCCTTGGTGATAAAAATGTGGCAATGCTAATTGTTTCTGAAGTGTTAGGGATCTACTTACTCGCAAGACTATCTTCGAAGAAAATTGTGAAATGCTTACTACATTGCTAGATAATATTTATGGGAACTGGCTAGATAAAGTTTCTTTCACCAAAGGTACTTTGTTTTTTTGTGGCTTTTGCTAGAAAACATACTCCATGATGTACATATGTCATTTCCTTGTTTTTCATTATAAAACTATCTTAATCTTTTAAGATGTAATTTGCAATACTATGTATAATTTATGAAACTTAGTTTGGATGTTTGTAGTTTTATTTATAAATTAATTAATTAATATTTATTTAAATGTGCTATTTATATATGGAATTGTAGTTTATAAATAAATTTAAATTCTAATTTAATAATTCAAATTTGAAATTATAACAAAAAAAAATTAAATACAAATCTTTGATCCTAAAATGTAAGTGATTTTCTGATATTATAGTATCAACGATTTACTAATACAATAGTATCAGTAATTCATTGATATTATGGTATTAGTAATTCACTAATACCGTGGTATCAGAGAATCACTGATACCACAGTGGTATAAAAAGCAAGCCTATGGAATGTGAATAAAATAAAAATTCATTGAGACTATCTATTTTATCTTTGTGTGTATAAACTAATCTAAGAGCTAATGACTGATGAGAAGAACTTATAAATGCGCACACACACACACACCAAGTGAATTATATATGGAGCAAGGCTAGAGCATAGATTAATATTCTAACTTTTATGGTATCTAAAGTTTTTCACGAGTTGTAGAATATATACAATCTTTGAGACATTATTAAACATCACCCTTTGTGTTTAGTTTTTAGTTTTTCTATTTTTAGTTCTCTTTGATCAAGAACGAGCAAACTGTTAAGTTTGAGAGTATTTGATAGAGGTTAATTAGGTTTAATATTTCTATCTTCTAAGCTTAATATTAGTCTATTTAAATTAAAATTAGTTAGCTTTTTTATGTGCTTCACTATTATTTTGTAGATTTGAAGTTAATGGAGCAAATAAGGATGAAAATTTAAAGAAAATAAGCTAAAAATAGTGAATTTCCTATAGTACCCTACTAGTAGATTGCTATAGCGACAAGTTACAGTAACTATGCTATAACGCCTGCATCGCATTGCTGTGTGAACAGTAACCCCATGACAGTAAATCATAATCTGACTTTTATTTGATGTTTTAGCTTAATTTAAAAATATAAACATATAAGTAGAAAACCAAAAAATCTATTTTGAAGAATCAAGAAGATAAAGAAAAAAAAGTGAAAAATAGCATTTTTTTTAGGATCACGAAGTCTAGAAGATTAAAGGCTGCAACAAAACTAGTTTTATCTATGCAACTCTTTTTCTTTCTAGTTTTCTATGATTTTCATGATGTTATTCTTGATAAACTCTAAAACTCTTTATTTTATCATGAACTAAGTTTCTATTCTAGGGTTACAACTTTGAACTTGATATGTGATTGAATTTAAATTATTTTCGTATTTTTATGAACTTAATTATAGAATTATTCCAATATTCTATGCTTAATGCATTCTAGTTAATTGATTACTAATTAGATTGTTATGAGAACCATAATGAACTTGGCAGATAGATTTTTGTGTTGGCCTTGAATAATTTGATATACGATCATAGGATAACAACTATAAGTTTCATATGAGATTAATATATACCTATATAGATATACGGCATTAATAGATCAATTCTTAATGAATCTTATTCTATTATGAATACCATAGGCATATAGGTAATTATTAGGATAAGATATGGTCACTCAACCATCGACAGAGATTTGTGATGGTATTAAAAATTTAGCTAACAATTCATATTGAAGTATTAAATTAAGAAAATATTAATTAGTTTAAATAACGTATTGATGGATAGTTGTAATACAAGGTTTTATCTGCTATTGGTACTTTTACCTTGTTATCTTTAGTCTTTTCTATCTTCTTAATTTCTTATTATTTAGTTTAGATTACTATCTTTTTATTTTGCTTTTGTGAGAATAAAAGTAAGAAGACACAATTTTAGTATTTAGCATAAATAATAATAGCAATTTCTCGTAGAAACAATACTCTACTTATTTTATATTACTTGTTTATAATAGCGTGTGCTGATGTTTATTTAATATAGGTGTATACATGTGAAATGGGTGTTCATTGAATTCTAAATGCATGTCAAATATACAATTACGTAGTGGAGTGAAAATCTAATTTTCTATCCAACAAACACATACTAAAAACTATGTCTTATTACACTAACAGGTTTTAGAATCTTACCTTTGAAGAAATTTAATGAAGATTCAAACTTCCAAAGCTCACTCGAAATAATATCGCGAACAATTCTAGTTTGCAAAATCTAGTGGGTTTGTTGGAGCTAGAATGATAACATATCTAAAATTTACAGGAAAGTGTTTCTTATACTTAACTCTTAAGCCATTCACTCTCAAAAAGGGCTAATATAGTGATTAAGCCAAAAATGCAGCTGTTTGCATTTTTTTCTTCAAAATGGCTGAATTTATGTCTCAAGTGAAAGAAGAACTTTTTCATCTCATCTTGTTCTTATTTGGCCGAACCCATTGTTTTCAACCAAAGGAGAATGCAATTTTTAAATCATTTATTATGCCAAGACAAGTGCAAATCTCAATTTGCATGCATTCGCCTTTCTTAAATGGACTATTGTCCATTGTTTAGCCATTAAGAGAGCCAAGTGTAAAATACTTGTCAAAGAGAAAACAATTTTTTCTCATTTTACAATGGCCGAATTTTCTCAACTAAATAAAAACAATTCTTTGCCTCTATTTATTTAACATTTTGAATTTTGCTTATGACATTTTTCCTTTTTTTCAAGGCCACTTGTTAAGTAACTAAGCTAAAGACACAAGCAACTTGTTATCACTCTATGCCATGGAAATTCCATTTAGCCACTACAGGTCAATCACATTGAGCATGTGGCCACTATAAGCCAATTACTTATTGTCACTTTTCATACACTATTTAATTAACAATAATTATTAATCAGATATTCTAAGGCTTAACAGTTAAGCTCATGTGCTTCTTAATAGATTTTGAAACAAATCCTACATTTTAAAATTTTGTCAGATTGAACCGTTCAACCCTAGTGCTCAACGAGCACACTTCATATTGTGAGACTCTATAGGTGCACAATTATTTATCTTACAAAACATTTTTGTAAGTCTGTGAATAATGCTCTATGCACACGTTACGGATATTACAGAAATATGCATTATACCATACAAGTTAAAGTCAACCATAAACATATAGTTATTCTGTCACTTATATCTAAAAAAAGCAGAGACATATATATCTACCACAAATCTCTATATGCTCGACCATTAACTTATCTTTAGATTTTTATTTTTATAAATATAATTCATTAGCACTTTTGCGATATTTTTAACCATACGAAAAAACTCTTTTTCGGAGTTTATGCTTATGGCCATAAGATTTCCTGAAAAACAATTTTAGAGCATCAGGATGTATAACTCACCTATATGTGCTGACGGATACTATATCTACGTACAACTTCCTTTTACGATATTGTTAACCCTACGAAAAACTCTTTTTGGGGTTTATGCTTGTGGTCATAAGATTTCTTAAAATACAATCTTAGAGCATCAGGATGTACAACTCACCTATATGCACTGACAGATCCTATATTTACACACTCTAGACTTTATGAGTATCAAACTATACCCAGCGACACCCAACTGTTAAACTATAAAAGGTCTCTGATATTTGTGAAACTAAAGTATAGTGGATTACTCACAAATCCACTATAGCACTCAGGTCAAAGGTCCACGAATACTACCGAACTCGAGAATATATTTTTTTCATGACTTTTATAGGATGTTTATTAGAGGTCTTTATGATTCTGTTCAGTACCTAGTTCTCACTGAATACCTGTATGCCTATTCAAGTTTTCTACTAAGCTTATGGTATGCTAAGACTAACTATCTAGACCATCAAGATATAGACTTACACTGATCTATATAAAAAACGATTTCAACAATAAACCTGCATCAGTAAAGCGGATCAAGAATGAGGTGTTTGAGAATATACTGCATAATGATATTTTTTAGCATCATTTTTAACCCCTCACAACTATGTTATTACTAATATATTTCTAAATCTTTGTCCTATTTTAGACAAGACTCTAATTCTTAGATTTCACTAGTTCTTATAACCTACTAACTTTTTGTTGACGTATTTTAGGGTGTATGCATGTGATTGTGTACATATTGAAAAAATAAAATTATGCATCATATACATGAATTTGGCAGCGGAATTTATCAAGTAATCAATATATACACATGTAGTTCAATTTTTAACAATTTAAGAATACAGAAACATACCTTTGAAGACCTCCGATGAAGATTTTCAATTCCAGATATCCTTACTCCAAGTTTGAGCTCACCTTGAAGTGCACTCTTATCCAATTTTAGTTCACAACAATCCGATGGGATTGTGAAGCTAGAATAGCAGCAATATGACCTCCAGCAACAAGGTTTTGATTCTAGAAAGAAAAATATAAATGATTTATTTTCTTTCTCCTTTGGTTTTTCTCACAAGTCTTTGTACTTTGAAAAACTCTCTCAAAACCAACTCTTCTTTTTTTTTTTTCAACCCTTGCACGAATTTTCATTTACTCATGTTAATACAATTGAAACTCAACTATTTTAGTGGTTACAACAACTTCACAAGTACTCCATCAAAATTAGATTAAGTGGCCAACTACCAAAACCATTTTTGGTGGCCATTTTAATGGTCTAATAAAATTAACCATTAATTACAAAATGGTGCTCCACTAAATTTAGTTTATGTTTCTCAAATTAGGTATGTCTTCCATTTAGGAATAAAATAATAAATAAATAAAATCATATTTTATTTATTTAAATATCATTTATTTAATTATTCAAAAAACTATTTGAATAATTAATATTTACCTTATTTGATTTTACTAACATGGTAAATTGTTGAATTCATGGTAAAACAATTCATACAATAAAATTGTGCCACTTGTTAATATCTAATTAGTTAACAACTCTTGTCAACTAATTAAATAATATACTTAACATTTAAGTTTAAACAAGTGCACAACCCGAGGAACCCCGAAACATATTTTCAGTTTGCTGGAATTTCTAGGATGGAACTGTTCAATCCATTATGCTGCCCCAGTGCACAACGAGTACACTTCATATTGTGAGACTCTCTAGGTCCACACCCGAATTGTCATATAGAACTCCTCCATACGTCCATGAACGATGCCCCCCACACACGTTATGGATATTACAAAGCGGCGCGTTAGACCATACAAGTTGAGGTTATAACATATTCATATAATCCCGCCATCATTTATATCCAAGTGGAGCAGAGATATAGATCAACACCGTCAAATCTCCATATGCCCGACTGAAAGCTTATCTCTTAAATTGTATTTCAATAAATAATATTCCCCAACACTTTTGTAATATTATTTATCTCTAGGGTTAAACTCTTTTCCTGGGCATTATTGCTTATGGCCATAAGACGTTCTAAAATACAATCTATAGAGTATTAGGATATAATACTCACCCAAATAAGCTGATGGATCCCATATCTATGTACACCGAACTCCATGAGCATCGGACCATACCCAGTGACACCCAGCGGTCAGACCATGAAAGGTTTCTAACATGTGTAGAACCAAAGCATGGTGGATCATTCACAAGCCCACCGTGGCACTCAGGTCAAAGGACCACAAATACTACTCAACTCGAAATATCTCCATTGACGGATTTATAGGATGTCTATTGAAGATCTTTGTGAGTCTGTTCAGTATTCAGTCCTTACTGAATACCTGTATCTCTATACGAGCTTCCACTAAACTCATGGTTTGCTAAGACCAACCATCTGAACCATCCAGATATAGACATACACCAATCTATATATTTGTTAAGGTATTCACTGACAGACCTGCATCAGTGAAGATAGATCAGGAACATAATATTTGAGAACATATTTGCATAATGACATTTCCTAGCACTATTTGCAACTCTTTGCAATTATGTCATTACTAATACATTCTTAGGTCCATGTCCCATTTCAGACAAGGCTCCAACTCTTTAGATATCGCTGACTCTTATAACCTGATAATTCTTATCAGTGCCAACTCTTAGCATTTATAACTCTCACCGTTGCTAATTCTTAGCACTGATCTAAACTCATTTAGACCAGATCTGAACTCTTTTAGATCGTACAATGTCTGAAACGTTACAAGCATCTTACCATACATAAATATAATTAGCGATTTATTGAAATAATAACACTGGTATAAATATGAAACAAATATTCATACATAATGGGATGGCACATAAGCACAAATTCCAACACTTTCAGCACTGATCTAAATTTGTTTAGATCATATAATGTCTAAAACATTATAAGCATCTTACCATTTATTATTTAATATTAACAATTTATTCGATATTTTTATTGTAAAATTATTAAATAATTAATATACATACAATATTGAAATGGTATATAAGCAACATATCCAATAGCGTGCACTTGCGCTTAGCTAGAAATCACACATCAACCACTTTTTTTATATACATAATTCTTAGAAGTGATCACAACCATTAACTTGAACCCAAAGGCTAGAACACCTTCAGGGCGAATGTCTCTTTGAACTGACTTATTTCCTCAAAGAGCACACCTCAATCATTCGATCTGTAATATCCAATCCCTATTAGTAGTATTGGCGCCTAGATTTTGGTATAGAGCAAATAAGACATCGTAGGGTTACTCGATTTTAACCCTATTAGAAATATTCCCTTTATAGTGCATGTGAGAGATATTAGACCTAATTTGATAATTTTACACTCGATCGGTGTGCCGGACGACCCTAGAATATTTTTGGAATTTTTCTCTATTGGCTTAGGAAAGGAAATCCTAATTTACTACATGAATTTCCATTTAAGGGTTATGAATGGAACAAGCCTTTGTTGAGAAACATAATCCATATATTAGAGAATGGACCAATTAGAAGAAATCTCATGGATTGCCAAGTTGGAAGTTCTAGTTAGTTCTTTGAACTATTCTAACTAGATAGTTACAAATGAACTAATTACATAATTAGTTTTTAACTAATGGCAAATTAGTAATTTTGAGTAAGTTGAAGAGCAAAATGGTCAATTGAGGGAGCATTATATATATGTTAGAAGTGTGTAGAATTTTCAAGTGATCAAAAAGCAAACACTTAGAGCAAAAAGGAGAGCAAATTCGGGCAAGGTGAAGAGGTGTTGCAATAGTGAAATTTCAGTTTTTTTTTCATGCTTTTTCATGTGTAATCAAGCTAAAATAAGGTCACATATGAATCCTTAAGCTCAATTGAAGCCTCAATTAGTGGAAATTCAAGAAAAAGAGGTAAGAAAAGCATTGTTTTATGAGTTTGATAAGTGAACTTTCAAGAATGCTCCAATTGACATTCTTATGTGTATTCTTGGCTTAGATTGAGTTGAATTCTAGTTTGGAGCTTGAAGGAGTCATCAATTTGAAGAAATTGGCAAGGTGAGAATTAGGGTTTTTGGTGATTTTGTTGTAGAGATTTCAATTGGTTGTAATTAGGGCTTTAGAATGAAACTGGCATGATTTTGTTGTAATTGGAACCAGAAATTAAGAAAAGGAATATGTTGGAACCTAGGGTGAAATTCTGCCATTTTAGGGAAGTTAGGAATTGAGTGGTGTTTTAATTGAATTGTTGTGTGTAAATGGTGCATATTGTAAATTGAATGTATATGGTTGATGGAAAAACTAAAAATGAAGAAAATGGGACATAATTGTCCATGTTGGAAAGGTGAAGGGCTATTATGTCCAACCAAATTATAAGGTGTTCAATAATTTTCAGGGCGCCGGATGGTGAGTTAGTTTCGATTATGGCTCCGTAACTAAAATCGGGAAGTAGTATGCATCCGGGCTTTGTATGCCGATTAGGGCGTTTAGTAGTTAAATGAGATTCTAGCATTCGATTTAGTTCTAAATGTCATTTGTGGCGCGTAGGTGAAGATAACCGAGAGCGTTAACGGGAGCAAAAATCGGGAGCGAAATTGAGCGCGGAGCGGTAGTGAGTGAAAATCTGTCATTTCTTTCTTTTACTTTGCGTTTATTATGTTTTCACATAATGAATATGCATGTTTTATGAGCTTTCGATGCATAACCATGATTTATGATCTTAATACATATTCATAGACATGCCTTTACATGTTCGAATTGAGAAACAGTTTTAAATTTTCTACATTCGTTTTTAAAGCCATTGGTACCCTCAGATTATAGTGGTGGTGATTATATTAGACCCGGCTGGTATATCCCGTGCACATGGGCAGGTCTTGGTGGTGTGTCACTAACTCCGAAAAGTCGGAAAGTTGAGTCATGTGAGTCGCTCTATGTGTACGGGGTATTGTCTCGCTATATGCATGCGATGTAGGATTCCGCGGTATAGCCCGTGAGATGTCACTGTGGGTGCTGCTAGTTGAGGTGCCCCGTGACCTACTCATGTGTGCGGTGCTAGTTGAGTCCCTGCGTGAGTATAGAGCTTTAGGGTTACCATTGGTACAGTTTAGAAGAAAATGGCCGAGCGAGGATTTTACTAGTTTTCGATTTACCGATAGTATTTATGCATTTATATGCACACAACAGTTATTATGTTATACAGATTCTGAATATAGTTTTTTAAAGATGTAGATAAAACCCGCTTGGCAAGATTTCAATAGCATATAATGTTAGAAACCGTTTTAAAGTTTTACATCAGTTTTAGAAGCATGATTTCTGCGTGAACTTTAGAATTTGCTATCTATACATGATGTTATTTTATTGAAATTTTATTTGCACTCACTGAGCTTCTTTAGCTCACCTGTTTTATGTTTTATATTTTCTGAACCCCTTTTTCAAGTGCAGGTCCCAGTACGCAAGCTGCTGATTCTCCTATTACTGAGTAGTGGGCTGAATCCGAAGATCATTTTTGTACATATAAATGTGCTAAATAGCACCCTTTACTTTATGCATAATAGTTGTAGGCATGTATATTTGGATGTATGTTTTGAACCGAGAAGAAGAGATTTCAATTTTATGATGATCGTTCTTTTTACTTCTATGATTATGCTTATTTGTGATTCAAATGAAAAATTAAATTGTGTTGGATTTGATTTGGAAAGGACCAGAGGTCCAAATTGATAGAATTGAGATGTATTGAAAATAGAAGTGAAATTTATTTGCAGGTTTTATATGGATTTTCTGAAAAACAGGAGAAACTCTGTCCGTTTGTTTTTAAAATTAAGATGTCATTTTCGTGTATGTTATTAGACCTTCTTAGTAGTAACAAGAATTAAAAAGGGGTTCGCCTCACAGAATTTCTCAACACACCCAGTTAAGTTCGAAGGAACTTCCGTCGGGGTGCCCGATAGGGCCACTGGGATCTATAGTAGAGGGTCTCAGGTTGGGTCCTATCACGAGCAGTGCTATTACTCATAAATAAGGCCACAACATCAAACATTAAAAAAAAAACAAAAAATAAAAGGCAACAGCATTACTACAGAAATGAGCTTTACTGACACAATGCTACTGCCACTTTTTTAAATGGTGTCAGTGAAGCCCATTGCTAGTGTATTGCTGATACTATGGTATCAAAGAAATGAAATGTTAGTAAATTGCTGATTCAAGCAAATGAAATGTTAGTAAATTGTTGATACCAAAAAATAAAGTGTTAGTGAATTAGTAATACCCTAGTATCAGAAAGTTAGTTTTTATTTAAAAGATTTAATTATTAAAATAAATTTATAATTTTAAAAATTAATATAACACCCAAAACGATGTCGTTTTTTACTTTTTTTTATGTATTGTTTTGTATTAGCTAAATTTAAGTGTTTATGCTATTTATAACTCTTTTTTTTTTGTATTTTTATGTTAAATATTATAATCGGTCCAACTCCAATTTTAATTTTAAATAAGTTAAATATTATAATTTTAAATCCAATTTCATTTTTGACTAGGTTAAATATTATAAAACTAAATCCAATTTTAACTATATTAGTTGTTAAAATTTTAAATTAAATTTGAATTTCAATTACGTTAAATGTTATAATTTATGATATTCTAATTTCAATTTTAATTACGTTCAATGTTATAATTTCGATTATAATTCTAATTTTACATTAAAAGCTATAATTTCGAATCCAATTTCAATTTTAATTACATTAAATTTTATAATTTTAAATGCAATTTCAATTATATTAAATATTAAATTAAAAATATGAACAAAAACTATAATTAGAATAGTATAGCATATGCAATTCAATTTCAATTTTGACTAAGGGTGGGCAACAGTTTGATTTAACCGAAATTCGAACCAATTTAGGGTTCGGTTTGGTTTTTTTGGAACCGATCAATTTGGTTTCAATTCAGTTTTAGTTTGATTTGGTTCTGACTGAAAAAATAACTCTGGTTCAATTTGATTCAATTCAATTTCTAAGAAGTAGAACTGATTGGTTCCAATTTGCCAGAATTGATCAGTTCGATTCTAACCTGAACCGAACCGAACTGAAACCAAAAATGCCCACTCCAAATTTTGACTAGGTTAAATGTTATTATTCTAGAATCAAATTTCAACTATGTTAACAGTTATAATCCTGAATCTATTTTTAATTTCAATTACTTTAAATATTATAATTTCAACTTAAATTTCAATTTTAATTAGATTTCTGCCACTCTTTTATAATTTTGAATTACATATGCTATACTATTCTAATTATAGATTTCTGCCACTCGTACGCATTCTACAAAAGGTTGCTAAACATTAAACGCACATTTGGCACCAACTTCAAATAATAACCTATCACCGCTCTGAACACATGACTACGTCATGTAGGCCTAGGGACTATCAACACAGGCGAATCTCACTGTTCAGTGCTCTCATTCCCTTAAAAACGCCATCGACATAGGAGAATCTTACTATTCAGTGCTCTCTTTCCTCTATAAAAGAATAATACCCGATCTTGAGCACTACCTCAAATCGACAAACCGAGGACTTTGGCCGATCACATTAAAAGATACTTCGAAGACCACCTAATCTAGGAGACTTTATTTATTAAGTTTATAATGTCAATAAGTTAACACAAAAAACTGAGAGACCACTATTCTCTCCTAGATTTGATCTCATAGGCCTGATTATTACAAACCCCAGCCCAACTATTTTAGCCCATAAAGCGTGAGTCCAATAGCTCAAGCCTAAACATTATAAAAGTACATGAATGTCCTCGAGTAATCCTGTAGTCCTCGCTTCACCAATGTCATCCTCAGTCATCGAGTACCCTTATTAAGTCGATTGACCACCTGGTCATGCACGAGTATCCTAAAATGAACTTGCTACCGAGAATCATGGACTTGATATACCTTGCATAAAATGACTTCAACAATCTTAACAAAAGTCCTACGTGAACAAAAAAAGTTAATGATTTCTAACCTTAGTAATATTCTATAACTATGTATTAAACTAGTAATATATCCTATAAAAAAGGGGTCTAAATAATTGAGTTGAGCATAGGAATGACCATCTTCAAGATCAATTACTTCTACAAAATTCTAAAATTCTCCTTGCCCTCAAAACTATAAGTAAAAACCTTTTTTTTTATTTATCATCATTCTTTTTACTTTTATATTATATATATATTTTTTTTTTACTACGTGCTTATGTTAAAAACATTTTCAGCATAACTTCACCTACTTTTTTAATTGCACGATTCTCAATAGACCTAGATCATTTCAAAAGTTTTATTGTTATTTAAAAAAAAAAAATTTAACTCATTAATTTTAAAATTAACTAAATTTGAGAGTCAGGTTAGATTTCTCCTAATATTAATTAGAACGGATTTTATTTATCTTTACAGTTTACACTACAATGATTTTATCTGTTTTAGTTCCAATAAAGAGAAGTGACTACAATATTCTCGAAATTATTTCATACAAAAATTAGTGTCTTGCTTAAATTCTCCTGAGCCATTCCAAATTCATTTCCACATTGAAATTTATTGTGTCAAAACAAGAAACGATAAAGCTAACGTTACGGAAAGCATTGTTATCGTGATCATCAAACAAGTGGGGCATTGAGAGTGAATTGAAATGACATAAATGTGGCTCATAAGGCAGGAATAATGGTTATAAATAAATCCTACACCAGATGCCACCTTTTTAGGTTTATAAAAAAAGTGTACTTTTGTTGCATAAATTAATAATAAAAGCTTTCATGTTCTTTTTTTTTTAATTAAATGATTCGGATGGAATGAAAAATTTCGTAAATTGAGTTGAATGGTAAACGCAGTCGAATGATTAAATTTGATTGATTTATTTTTTTTAATATTAAAATTAATTTTAAATTAAAAAGTTAAAAAGAATTAACTTTTTTATTAAGTCAAAACTAATTTAAAAATCTTATAAAAATAAAAAATAAAAAATTTAAATAACTAAATAAGCTAACTACAGAATTAAGTTAAAACAAATAATCTAGTCCCTAAATATGAACTTTTTCTTTATTTTTATTGGACTCATATGATAGTGAGCAATTCTTGCCCATTATTTTTATTCGAACTCAAATATTAAGAGTATAAAATATATTTACGATCAGCTGAACTATGTTCAAGAGAACTAAAATTTTAAAATTCAAATATCTTAGATATTAAATTTTTTTCATTACCTCGTATATCGAATTTTCACAATTATCAATAAAAAAGTAGATTTTATTTTCTTTGGATCATTTGCGTGTTATCAGGCATCGATTGAAAAACAAGATGAGCTTTCTCAAACATAAATACAATAAAAGAAGTTGGGTTGGGGAATTTAGTTGGAAGAAGCAACATATGATAAAAAGTTGTATGCGTTTTGTGCGATGGAGAAGCATTATGAGTTGCCCACGCCAAGCTAAACCTTTCAATCTTTTGGTAGGTTCTTTTTGTGACCAGTACCTTCTTTTCACTTAAAAGAAACCTTTTTTTTCTGCTATTTGGATTGTGAAATTAGAAATGAAAAATGCCAGAGAAAAAGAAAAAGAGAGAGCGAGAGAGAACCAATCAGATGATTCAATTCTCCCTTTGCCTTTTAGAATAATGTTAAAAAAAATCTCCAAGCACAATCAGATGATTCAATTCTTTCATATTCGGTCTTTCTTGATAGTTTTATCCCCGTACCTTTTTTCTGACTTCAATTCACAAAGGTACCTTTCTGTGTCTTGTTTCTGTTTTCCACTTTTTTTTTTTCTTTTTCTGATGAGTTATTTGTAATTTGCGGATCTGATCAGCTTTAAACTCCTAATTTTTTTCTGAAAAGGTATACTGCTACCTTTCTTTCGGGGAAAAAAAAAAGATTGTAATTAAGTTATGAAAAAAGTTTTATTGATGCCAAGTCAGATTCGTATGACAACTGTGAATAAAAAGATGTTACCATAAGCTTTAAAAAGGAAACCAATATTACACAAAAGTTTTAATTCTTATTTGCCACTCAAATGCATAGCTCCCGTGTTTGGGGGCTAGGAGGGCATCCTCTTTTTTTTTTTTTTTTCTTTTTGTTTGCAGTAAATGTTCCAAGTAAGTTTTAGTATGTCATTTGCGAGTAAATGTTTCAAGTAATTTTTTTATAAAAAAAAAAATCAAAATTTTCATTAAAATCAATCAGAAATTGGAGGACAATCCTCCATTACAAAAGAAATAAAAGTCCTTGGAACAAAAATGTCCAAGTAACTCCAAACTCAAAATCTAAAATCAGTTTGGGCTACCTTATTTGCCTCCCTAGGGACAAGGTGCACAACCGAGGAGCCTAAATAATCCTAAACAATGTAAGTAAGTATGTCAATAGATCGCAGAGTCTCGATAAATATCAAGATTTATTGGTTAGGGCAAGATTTCTCGTTTTTTTTTAGAGTAAATGTTCCAAGTAAGTTTCAGTATGTCAATGGATCGAATGGTCCCGATAAATCTCATGATTTCTACCAATAATTTGTGAAATTTTCACTCTCTCATTTCTAACAGTAGATATTCTAGGCGAATCTCAATGTGTCAATAAATCGAATTGTCTCAATAAATCTCAATCTCAGTGTGTTAATTAGATCGAATGGTCTCAATAAATTTCTAATTAAAAAAATATATATATATTTCAACCAACCAACCACCCCAACCCCACCCCAACACCCCCCGGGCTTTGGCGATGTATAGAGTATTAGTCCAAGACCAACGTGAAGGAAGATGGAGACATGCAATAGAATTCGGAAGTACACAATAAGCGGTACCATTTATATTATATGTTATTCTTATTGATGTGGAAATTGTAACTAGCTTGAGACATGGAATGGACATGCATATTAATTAAGAAAACAATTATAGTTATCTTCTTAAGTTTTTTTTGCATATATATATATGTATGCATATTTAAATTAATGATTACTTCTTTTTTGAAAGGTAATTATACTAATAATAACTAATTATCCTCCTAAAATAGAGTAATAAATAGTTTAAAAAAATTCAATGGAAAACATAGTATGGTATAAAATAAATTTATTCATAAAAACGTTGTGCTTTATATGGGGAGATACAATGAACCTTATAATATATGTAAAAAAAAATATAGAAGTAACAATAAAAAATGAAAAGCAAATGAAATATATAATTTTTTTAGAGCAAATAAATTATATAATATACTATTGAAATTGTGTACTAGTAATATCTCAAAATATATAATTCATCAATTATTAATTTTCAACAGTAAAACTAATTGAATGCACTAATTAAACTAAATTCATTTAGAGATGGAAATAAAACTTGACTATTGCCAAATTAAAATTATTACGTAGAGTTTGTGAAAATATATGATTAAACAACACTTTAGTTCTTTGAAGCTATATCTAAAACAAAAAATCTTTTGAAATATAAATAAATTTAATGTTTAAAAAAATTAAATATAAGTTACTTTTATCTAATGATGGTAAGAAATACAAATCAATATTTATGTTATTATATGTTGTTAAATTAAGATATAAAAATTCTCAAAAAGAATTTAATTTAACATATAACAAGAATTTTGAGTTAGATATATTTTGGGGTGATTAAATAAATACAATAGTTGTATATATATATATGATTTTCTTGTAACTTATATTAAATGTTTTTTAGAGAGCTCGAACAAGGGGAAAATGACTATTGCCTCCTTGTGGTATCGGCTAATATCTACTTACCCCTGTGTTTTTAAAAAAGGATTGAAACCTCCTAATGTTAAGAATATTTGGTTATCCTTTAATTTTTTACATGATTTTATAATTTTACCTCTAATATTATATTATTTCACAATTTTGAACCTCCAGAGTGTGAGAGCAAGACAATTTTGATCCTCAAGAGTGTGAGAGCAAAAGAAAAAAAAAGGACTTTGAATGGATTTGAACCTTTACCTAAAGATAATATCATCCATCTTATCCACTTGTCCAAATTGGCTTTAGTTAACATTTTATGAAATCTAATATGTATATCCTATAAACTAATTAGATAAATTAAATAAATTTTGGTATAAAAAATTTATAAAAAATAATAAATATAAATATTTTAATAAATAAAAATTAAATTAAGTATGAAAATGAATTATTTTAAATTTTTTTGAAAATTAATCTAAAATAAATAAAAAATATTAAAACATAATACATTATATAAATAAATTTATTTCAAGCTCACAAGTGATTTTTTATTATTTAAAATCACATAATGAAAGAAATATACATAAAATTTAAAACTAAAAGAAATTATTACAGATAATGTCAAATTCTTCTTTGCTCATAAATGAGTTTTAATTATTACAACTTTTAATAAAGAAAAATATGCTATATTAGAAAAATATTTAAATGATAATTGATGGCTACATATGGAAAATAATTTTTGACTTTTGTTGGGAAACTATTATTTTTATAATTAATATAATTATCAATATCTTTTTATTTCTTTTCAATTAATTTAAAACGATAAGATGTTTATAATGGTCAAAAAAACAAAAACAAAAAAAACTCATTTTGTAAGCTTATTTGAATTAAATATTATTTAAAATACTTTTAGACTTATTAGTTTTATGATTTTGAGTACAAAATGTATTTAGCTTATAATTCATCATTTATATAATTTTATTTATAGGGTATATATATATTAGTCTTCATAAAATATTAATTAAATTTATGTTCTTGCAAGTGGTGAAGAATACATAACTTTTATCTTTGAGGTCAAGGGTTTAAATACCTTTAAACTCATTTTTTTTCTCTCAACTTTTTAAGGGTAAAATCGTCAAACCATATATTATAAAGGGTAAAATTATAATATCATATAAAAATTAAAAAAATAACAGAAAATACCTAATGGTAAGAGGGTTTTAGTGTCAACACTTCAGTAGTAAATTTGTTAAGCCATATATTTTTAAGGATAAAATTGTAATATCATATAAAAAAATAAAAAATAACATAAAATTCTTAATAGTACGGAATTTTTGATCTTTTTTTAAATCACAAAGAATAGTAGATATTAACCAAACGAATAAAAGGATTGATAACCAAACACAATCATTACCATCACGCCAAACGAATTCAAGGAAGATTCCAGCCAAAATTTTCGGAAATCAAATCCTGCAAGACAAATAAGGAAACAAGATCAAATCAAGACCAAATTGTCACCAACGGTAACAAGAAAAACCATATCTGCCAAGCAATAAATCGACTCCAACCAAGCAACGAATTGTTGCCTCTTTAGAGTCCAAAGTAAATAAAATTCTTTTGAAAGTCCTTCATTGACAAAGGATATTTTGCCTTTCTTGATAGTATCCGAGTATGTATAAAACACATTATAAGAAATTTGAAAAACTTGTGAAGAATAAAAACTACATTCAGAAAACTCTCTTGTTATCGTTTTCTTCAAGGGTAATGGTTATTTTCCCCTCCGCTGAGCTATAGCCCAACATAGCTACCCCTAGTTTCGTCTCTATAAGAAAGTAAAGGTGGTTTTTCTTATTCACTACCAAGAGGATCTAATAGAATAATAAAGTGTGTTTTTAAGACAAGATCCAAAACTTTTTTTTCCCATTGCCTCAGCAAGTTTTTAAAAAATACAACCAAATTAATGAATTTTTAATTGCTTTTTCTGTGACAAAAGCACAATCAAATATATATATATATATATATATAAGGAAATTATTATTTTTAGTGGATTACATTCCGAAATTTAGATTCTTCACACACATCAATTTTTTTTTCTAATCTAAGAGAATTTCATTGTGTCTCAATGCAATTATCTAAAACTTTTTGAAGTGCTTTGGTAGTTGGTAGTGAGCTTTATGAAAAGTGTGAATTTTTATAAAGTTGCCTTGAGCAAATTTAGGTAAACATTATCGTGAGATTCCTTTCCCATAGCTTGGACGCCATATCATAAATGGTAATTGATAACCCCATTATGAATTATTGTGCTTTCATAGTGGTATCCCAACTTTTCATTCCGAATTGATAGCAAGATAAATTTGGGAGACAAAGTGTAATGGTTTTCATGGCTAATGTTTGTTGATTTTCGGTCTTTTTGGCATTCACAAGCAATAGAAATGAACTATATATAAAAGGAAAACGATTTTTTACTTCGCCCTTGTTTGGTATTTTTATCAATTGTTTTACATTTTTTTAATAAATATCATTATATCCCTTTAGGAGGTAATTGGTCATTTTCAAAGAAAAAAATAAAACTAAAAAGAAAAATATAGGTACTTATTGAAAAAAAAATACTAAATAACAGAAGAATAATTAGCAAATTCTCTAAATAAAATAAAATATTAAATAATAAGTTGAAGTTAAACTACAAAATATCTATTAATATATTGACATCATTACTCATTATCTTAGAGTTACGTATGAAAACGTCTTGGGTGTTTTTAGTGTATTGTTTTTTTTTTTTTTTTTGTATGGTTAAATTTATATCATGTGTATTAACTTCTTTTTTTGAGTGGTTGATAGACATATTTATAAAAATATTTAATAAAAAGAGAACAAAACAACACATTAAAGTTGCCTAATTTCCTCCTCACGTATTAATAATCGAGTCCTTGTCTGGAAATTTAAATTTACGAGTCAATATTCCTTATTCGTATTAAATTTTAGACCAAGACGTCAACAAAATGATCATGTAAATGAAAATAAATGATAAATATCTGCCTGTTTGTGTTCATTGAAAGGAAGACTTTGCCCAAAAAAATCTTATATGGTTACTATAATGGGATTAGTAAAATTTGACGGAAATAACAAATAAATTATTTATTTAAAAAAATATATATGAGATTACAATTTTGATATTACATCAAACTATACTATTAATATTATAATTAAACTATATTATCAAACATTTTTTAAAAACAACACACAATTTTGAGGCACGTACTCAAATTGGACTACCATTGTCATTGAGACACATGCTCAAACTATGCTATCAAAGTCATTGGGAATAATACGTATAACTTTGAACACATTACACTTAAACTAAAAGGCTCTCGCAGGAGAAAGGAATAAATCAAATGCTCTAAATCTACTAGAGCTCAAACCTCTAGTTAGAGAAGTGTGTTTTTATGAGAGGGTGATTGCCAACAAGGCAAGCAACCCAAGCGCAAATTAAATACTTTTTTTTAAAAATAAATTATTTATAAACTCCTTTATAAAATAAATTATGTATATACTCCATTTCATCAAATTTTATTCATTAAAAGCGATTTATTTTTATAAAAAAATTCTTTAAGTCAAAATCATGTTTTGACAAATCCCTTATTATAAATTGTATAAAAGTCATTGTAGAAATTAAAATCAATAAAATTATTATAATTTTTTTAATTAAAAAAAAAAAGAAAAGCTAATGGTAAGATGTGTAAATGTCATTTACTTTGCGGAAAGATGTCTATTTATCATTTATGGTTAGTACTATTTTTTATAATATTTTCACTTTTCTTTTATTATTTATTATGAATATTGTTCAAATTGAATGAGATGAATTTTTTTTTTTCTGGGAATACATTGAATGAGATGATTTTGACATGTGCAAGATTGGAGATGCTCTGGACCGACTTCAGCATAAATTCTTTCACTCAGAATATTTATAAGATAGGTCCCTTCACTTTATAAATTTGAGGTATCATTTTGATCTAGGGAGTCAAAGGGTTGGAAATTTTTTATAAAATAATAATTAATAATAATAAAAGACAGATTCTATTGGTGGCCATATAGTAATAAAGATAAAAAAGTATCATGCATGCACCCACCGAACAACATATATAAATAGCTGCATTGTAAGCCTTGGAAATTCAACAATCTCACTTGAACATTCTTAGCTTTTGTAGTAGTAGTAGTAGTTGTTGTTGTTCTGTGTGAGCTTAGCTTTGATGGCTAGGGAAAGGGAAAGAGATCCTCTTGTTGTTGGGCGAGTAGTAGGTGATGTTCTTGACAATTTTACGAAGACTATTCCCCTCAGGGTCACCTATCCCAACAAGGAGATCAACAATGGCTGTGAGCTAAAGCCTTCTCAGGTTGTCAACCAACCTAGGGTTGATATTGGTGGTGATGATCTAAGGACATTTTACACTTTGGTAAAGCTTCATTTTCAGCAAACCCTTTTCCTGTCTTCTTCTATTTCTGTGTCTGCTTCTCTGATTCTGTTTTCTAGTGTTTTTTTGTTTTTCAATTATTTGTTTCCCAATTTGCAGGTTATGGTGGATCCTGATGCACCCAGCCCAAGTGACCCGAATCTGAGGGAGTATTTGCATTGGTAAGTTAACCTCTAGATCTTTAACAAACACATACACATAAAAATTGATGGAAGTTGGCACGAAGCCAAAAATATAAGGGTAATATTTGTCTGTTTGATTTTCCTTCCTGTCTTATAAATATTTAATTTTTACTGTTTTTATTTGCTTTTTCTTTTCTTTATGTTGTTTGTTCTTTTTCATTAATGTTCGATATATTGCATGTAACTTTCAACAACTATTGAAGATCAAACCTACCACCATGCAAGCATTTCTGAGTAGACTAAGTTTCTTCGATAAACTAAATATGGGGTCCTACATGTACAACAATTTGGGTACATATTTACTTTTTTTTTTCTTCCTCTTGTTCTCAAAATAACCTTAACCTCAACTTGTTATCTCAAAGGAATATATCTCTTTTGGAATTTGAAACATTTATAAACTCTGACACTAATAAAACAACCTTATAAGAGAACAAAATTTGACATGACAAGATCATTAATTTTTTTTTCCTTTTCCAAAATCTTGACAAGCATCACTTTTCCAAAAATTTTTACTAGAAAATTATTACATGAATTGTGAAAATTACATTAATCTTCGATTTTGTTTGCATCTGATTTTCTTAGCTAGTGGTGGATCCCATGCATCACTTTAGATTGTCTAATAAGTTGGTTTTGCTCACTTCTTGTTAATTTTTCCCTTCATTTATTTTCCACAAACAAGCATATTCCTCTCCCATCTTTTTCTCGCGAACAAATACCATTTATCCCTTTTTAAATTCGTTAACTACTAAAACTTCTTTAATATCTTATAATTGTAATAGTATAATTTTAGAGGAGTGTAATAATTCATTTAAAAAGTTAATAATTACATATATACAATATTAAACAGTAAAAATGAACTATATAAATAATAAAATTAATATACTTACATTACTAATTAATTAATAAAAATAACACAAAATTTTATTATATTATAAATTATTATTTAATATGAATGTTTGCATTTTAATTAAAATATAATTATTTAACATTAGTCATTATATTAATCTAACCAAAAAAATTCATTAATTACAGTATAATGCAAATTTACTATTTATGCATTATTATTTAATTATTTAAAATTACGTAATAAAATATTAATTTTACTATTTACACAATACATTGTTAATGTTTAGTATTGTATAAATATAATTGTTGACTTTTTAAATAAAAAGACTCTTATATCCCTCCAAATTTAATTTATATTATTATAGTTATAATGGTAGGAGTTGTTTTTATATTATCAAACAATAAGTGTTTAGTAGATAGGGAATATATTATGGAGATAAATGGTAAATTCCCTTTTCTTGTTTGCTTCTTCTTAATTTTCATAGTTACTTTTTCCATCACCTGCATCAAATTAACAAAATAGAGGACCTATTTTTTTTAACAAAAAAAAGAACCTCACGCATAGTTCCAATGCGGTTTGATGTGATACAGTGATTAAACTATTCTCTGTGACTGTATAAGCTGAAATTATAGATATAACGATAATTATTATATAATATTAGCCATTTTTATTCTGATTTTATGGCATTAAATTAAAACTTACTGCTCTCTCCAAAATGAAACTTTTCAGGTTGGTGACTGATATTCCAGCAACCACCGGGGCCAGCTTTGGTGAGTGCCAGTCTTTATAGTGTAAAGAACAAATTTTTTCCCCCTTGCAAAACGTTTCTGAAGACATAAACAAAAAAGGGTTTTTATTTTATATTCAGAAAAAATTGATAAAACCAATATCAATTTAATTAAAACTTAATAAAAGTTTTTTTTTTATATTTTACATCGAGAGCTTGCTTGCTTTTTCTTTTTTCAATTTGTCTTTTTATCTACATTGTCTTATTACTTTTATAAACATGAAAGTGATTAACCAAGTTCCAACCCATTTTTTTCGAATAATGTCCCTTATAATATAAGAGTAGGATTGGGTCATAATAGATTTATTTTATTTTTGTGTAGTATTCTAATAGTTTTCTGATTTAACATTTGTAATCCTATGATTAATATTAATAATTTTATCAATAATATTACATTTGAAACAAAAAAGTACCCAACCCATTCTTAGGGTCATTTTCTGTTTCTTCCCCTTTTGCTCATCTCATTTTTCCTTTTTAACCACGTTATTCATAATAATTTTTAACCATCAAAATCTCATAATCTTTCATTTTCTATTCCTCCATGCCCAAAATTTAAACATTTAGTTATCATTTTATTTGACTTCAATGTTATAATTTAGACAACAAAATTTCTTCTCCTCCCCCCCGCTCCCACTAAACAATTTGAGAACAATAGAAACACCCATCAAGAGTTTCCCTTTTTTTTGTCCTTCTATTTTGTAGACACGGAAACAAACCAACTACCCCAACTCATTCTGAGGTCACTTTCACTTTTGTTTCTCTAATTCTCTTATGCTTATCTTTATTTTTTCAATTATTTATATCCAATTTTATTCTTAATATTCATTGGGCAGGCAAAGAGATTGTTAACTATGAGAGCCCTAGGCCAACGGTGGGAATTCACCGTTTTGTTTTCGTTCTGTTCCAACAACTCGGGCGGCAGACTGTGTATGCACCAGGGTGGCGCCAGAATTTCAGCACCAGGGATTTTTCTGAGCTTTACAATCTTGGATTGCCGGTGGCCGCCGTCTATTTCAACTGCCAGAGGGAGAATGCCTCTACCGGAAGGATCATACGCTGAACCATCCAACCATAATCCATTGATCTAGAAAAATACTTCATTTAATATATAGTAAACGAAATGAAATATTGAAAATGATTATGGAGGGTAACATAGGGTTTACATATTTAATGTTTATGCAAGTAATGTTAAATGCTGGCTTGTTAGTTTTGTGATAGAAGGGTTTATATATCTTCCTCTCGATATCTCTCACACTTTATTATAATTTGCGAAGTTACTAGCAACTTCAAAAATGTGAGAAGGAAATTATTGTTTTATATATATATATATATATGATCAAGATATTAATAAGAGAGATGCAAGTATGATAATTCGTTATATTATTCTCCTTTTGGTTGAGTTCTATAGACTAAATTATGCTATTTTCATTATCTGTCAGTCTTGCATGTCCTAAGGAGAATAATTGTTATGATACCAAGAGTTAAACTTAAACATGATAATCTTATCAGAATTAGAAAGTTTTAATAAGATAGAATATGAACATAGTATTCTTTAAAAAACAATATCTTAAACTTTTTCGTAAAAAGAAAATTATACTATTATTAAGGAAAATTACATATGACCTCCTATTATTTTGAACATTACCCACTTACCCTCTTAATGTTTTATATTATTAAAAAAACTCATATTTTTATGAAGATTTTATTAAATCCTAACTCTTATTATTTTTCTACTAATCTGCACTTACATTAATATTTTTTCAGAAATTATTAAAGTAAGTTTTTTATAAAAATTAATAAAAAGAATAAAAGCCATACAATATTTATATTATCATGGAAGGATGAATATTTTGATTATTTTATTTTATATTTTAAAATTTTATTAATTAATTAAATTTTCTAAATATGTCAATATTTAATTATTCTGAGAAAGAATAAACATATTATGGTTTTGTTGTTTTCATTATTTTTTAGTTTTATTTAAAAATTTAAAAAAAAAAACTATAACGTATTTATTCTTTCTAATGAGCATTAAATATTAATAAAAATTCTAAATAAAAAATTAGAATGTTCATCCTTCCACCATAACATAACTATGTTATGATTTTATTTATTATTGTAGTATTTTAGTTATTTTTACTATTTTTTAATAATAATAAAAACTATAACGTATTTATATTTTCCAATGAGCATTGAATACTAATGTATTAAAAAATAATAAATATTAATAAAATTCTTTCTCCGGGCTATGACTTTAGTCTTGAAAGGCATTCATGTACCTTGCATAGAGTATTGATGCGTTGCACTCATTTTTGACCCTTATCACCTCTGTGAGTACACTTTGGATGTCGCCTAGTAGTCTGCATTACTCCAACACCCTGTGTTGGCCACTCAAGGCCATCCCTTTAAGCATATAGGTCCCCCCATTGTGTTTCCTACTCTAAAACCTTATAGATCCCTTTTCTATCCTCAGTTTTCCATTTTTCGCTCTAATCGAATACTCTCCTTTTCGAGTTTGCTCAGAGATATTAAGTTCCTCCTTAGATTAGGAATATGCCTTACACCACGTAAGTCTATAGTTTCTCTACCTTGCATCCTCAGCCTTATGTCACTAACTCCTATGACTTCACAAGCCATGTTATTTTTCAATAAAGCCTTACCTCTCATGGTTTTGTAGTTGGTAAACAAGGATCTGTTGGAACACATATAGACATTACACCCCGAATCTAGTATCTATTTTATCAGCGTACTTTCCTTTGAGGCTACCAATATACCTATAATCTTGATATCGTCCCTAAGACTACCGACAATAGCACACCCATCCTGACCTTTTGATTTAGAATAATCATTCACAAAGTACCATTCCTTATGACAAATGAAACACTTCTTAGATTTTCTCTTTAATTGGTTGCTCTTCTTCCCTTTACCATACATTAATGTATCCATAAAACTCTCATAGCTCATCGGCAACGAACTCAATAGGATGATGACTTTATCTTTATTTTAAGTCTTGATGCTTAATTGCTCAAGACTTATAATGATCTTATTGAACTTGTTAATATGAGCTCTCTATAAAGATCCCTTATGCATATATAGTTGATGCAACTCCTTCTCTGCAAGAATTTTATTTACAAAATACTTCTTCATATATAATGCCTCGAGTTTCTTTCATAGCTCAAAAGTAGTTCTTTGTCACCAACTTCCCTCAATACTTCGTCACTTAATGCTAAGATTATGGTGTCGTGAGCCTTTTTTAAGAATTTTGTCCCAATCTTTCTCTGTGAACTTTGAAGTTGTCTTTCCTTCACTAGTTGAGGAACTAGCTTCCCTCAAGGTTGAGTCTATCTCTTCATTCACTAGTAAAGTTCTAACATTTTTCTTCTAAAGATCAAAGTCATTCATCCCATGAACTTCTATATTTCTTACTTGATTGTAGCCATGGTTTAAATTCCTCTGATGGGTATTATTAAACATTTTCTCTGATACCAATTTGTTAAAGAAAAATACCATTCTCCTTGTGAGATTAGGTTAAGTGAAGAACCCTAACTAAGATTAACCTTGAACTAGGGGTGGGTAATTTCGGGTTCAGGTTGAGTTCATGAATTCTCAAACTCGATTGGGACGGCGAAATGTGTCTTGATCGGGACACATTTGGGGTCGAAAATCTCAATTTTGTTTTAAAAAATATTGTTTTGAAACATATAGTTTTGATTCGGGTTCGGGATGGGTTGGGACAATTCGGGATGGATTCGGGATAATTCGGAACAGGTTTGGGATAATTCGGGACGGTTCGGGTCTGGTTCAGGACGGGTTTATGATAATTCGGGATGGTTCGGGTCAAGTTTAGATCAGGTTCAGGATAGGTCGGGAATTCCAGTTCAGGTTCAGGAATTTCTCGAACCTGACCCTTCTTGTCCGGGACAGAACATTCTGTCCCGAACGAGTCCCCAACCCATTTCCATTCCCATCGCTGTTCTGACCCAAAATTTTGGGGCGGGTTGGGTCAGAATGGGTCGAGAATAATGCCCACCACCCACCCTTGCCTTGAACCCTAATCTCTTTGCACAGTGAAATAATATGATGGGAAAAGAATTAGCAAGAATATAATGTAGATAATAAAGAGTACGACACAATCATATATATGGTTTAGTCAATTGCCTAATCCATAATGGATCCAAGGATCCTAACCTCTCTTATTAACTCTCTATAGAACTTACAAGAGAACACAATAAAGAACACTCAAAAGGATCTAATGAATGACGTACCTTTGTTCTTCCCAGAGCAATGAATACCTAACACATTGGTTGCACTCTAATGCATACAAATACTTAGTGTCTACCTAGTTATTCTCTTTCTTAGAGTATCTCTTAATATTTTATTATTAATCTAAAGGGCTTAAAAATGTTTATATAAGGGTTATTTTGTACCTACTAATTTTAAACTTAATTAGAATACGATTTCACGCATTCTGGGAGTCCAAAATCCCTCAAAACTCATAAATATGAAGTTGTCTTGAAACTGTTTAAGTCTAGCGCCGTGGCGCTAAGAAGCTGGTGCTGCGACTTTCTATAGCTAGCTTCGCAGTGCAGGCCTTTTGGTGTTGTGGCGCCCAATGATTTTCTTGTCTCATTTCACATCTTCAAGTTCTGTTTTGCATCTACTTTGTGCATTCTACGCGTTTTAAATTTTTTGTGACTCACCTCTTTGATATTTTTCACAATTCTTTTAACACAAGATTATTGAATCATTAAATTCCAATAATTCTTTTATTGTATCTTAAAGAATAAGATGTCATACTAACTAGCTACACTTGTCTGGTTGTTCTCTTCTTAATCAACTTTTGAAAAGCTCAAAATAAGGCAAAAATACCTTCGAGCTTACTTTTTTTTAAAATCTGATCCGAATATAATAATAATTCTTTTATTGTGAAGAATAAGATGTCATACTAACTATCTACACTTGTCTAGTTGTTCTCTTTTCAATCAACTTTTAAAAAGTTCAAAATAAGGCAAAAATACTTTCAAGCTTACTTTTTATTAATCTGATCTGAATATATAAGTTTTAATGATTTATACTCACTTTTCTTTTTCCCATATCTAAAAATAAATCTATGTTGTTTATTTTTCAGGTAAGAATTTTTTTTCTGAGACATAAGAATATATGAAAAAGAATATTCTAACAAATTTACCTTTGTAGATATTATTGTTAAGGTAAGATAAGCATCTGGCTAACAGGTAATAATAACTTCATTTAATTAATTGAAAACATTTATAAAATTAGTACTTAGACATATATGTGATTTTAGGTAGATTTAAATATACTATTATCTACATGTTAAAGAATATTTACAAGTCAAATAAAATGCTAAGATTAAATAAAATTGTTCGAATGTTACAGAAAAATAATGTGAAATGTTAGAAGATAAAGAAAAAGAAAGAAGGGAAAAATATAAAGTATATTACTTGTATAATTTTCTTATAAGTACTTTTCTCTTATCCTTTGTTTTATATTTTTAACTTATTTTCTTTTTCCCATATCTAAAATGTTTTATATGGTCAATGAGTGTAGTGTATGAGGGAAAAATACTTATGTTATGTTATTGCATATGTACCTTTGCATTTAAATAGGAAAAATAAATAAAACAAAGTTATAAGGATATAACCCGTAATCAAGCTAAATTAGACTAGTTTTCTTTCTTAATCACACGTATTAACAAAAGAGTTCAAGTGTAACTTTTTCAAGTGGACATTCTAAAAGAAGATTTATATGAGAATTTGTAAATACAAATAATGTTCGCACTATTTTATAGTGGGAAAAATGTCAATTTCATCATTAATTTAATTGATATATGCCAACTTAATTCCCCCCCTTTTTCATAAATACTCAATTAGTTTCTTTAGGAATGTTTTAGCTATTTTTTATTATCATTTTCATTTTTAAATAATGACTATTTTCATCTCTACAGAAACTAATTAAGAATTTATATATAAAAGAGTGGGGGTTAAATTTATATATATATCAATTAAATCAGAAACAAAATTGACATTTTCCCTTTAAAATATAGACCAGTAACACTTTGTATAGAGAATTGATCAAAATTTTATCTTTTCAGAACTCTCGCTAGTTTGTATTTTAGAAAAGCGTATGTTTGATTAGAATATCACATGATTTTTTTTATTTTGTTTGATCTAAAACAAAGAAGTAGATGAATCTAAAGTTTCTCAAGTTCTCCAGAAAAATAAAGAATTACGTTTTTCCTTTTTCTACTGTCGAAGGGGAATCTTATGAACCCCCTTTCTGGTGGATCATTTTCCTTACATCTTTCTTGTTTTTTTTTTATATTTAGTTTACTTCTACTGTCAGGATAGACTCCACATAGATTTTGATCTATTATGACTTCTCTCATCGGAATTTTGTTGATGTAAGATGCTTTTGTGTGTGTTTTTTACCCTTTTTTATTGTTGAAAGTTCTAACAATAATTCTTTTTCAAACATGGGTTTCCTTGCTTCAAATCTGAAACAAAATGTTTATCTACTATGAATTGATCTCGGAAAATATCTATTATTTTTTAAAACGGAATATTTATGAAATAAATGACTTAAAAATGAGGGTTCATGAAATTCTCTACAATAAGCGACTCGAGAGAAATTGGTACCGATCCACGCCAAATAAAATAAAAAATAGAGCTTAGAGCAAACTTTCCCCTCGGGGGGTAAATAGGCTTTACACGACAAAAAATAGTCCACACTTGCTATGATATCGTCAACTATCAGTCCAAGTTCTGAAGAGGATCGTGTTTTGGATAGAATGTCATTGAGCCGCATTTGACTCGATCTCAATATCATTGTAATTCAACTCCTTGGTGTTGAAATATTGACTTGAATTATTCAAAGTAATTAGCACCCAATATTTGACAATTGAAGATAGTTTGGTAAGCACCAAACTTGATAGTTTGGTAAGTACCAAACTTATGCCTAAATTGATGATTTCTTAATTTGTCTTTCACACACAAATGTCAATATTTGTGTGCTATGATTTTGTTATAAATAGAGGCAGTTCCATAAGACAAATTGTGTGAAACATTAGAAGTATTTGAGAGCATTTGAGAGAAATTGCATATTTATGCAATTTCATTAGTCAAGTATTATATTGAGCAAATTGGGTGTATTGGGGTTTTGGGTTGTGAGGATTACATACAACAATTATATACTTCTATTTGTTATAAGTGAAATATTCTTTTGTGTCTTTACCCGTAGACGTAGGCTTAAAGCCGAACCACGTAAATATTGTGTCTTCTCCTTTTGTCTAATTTTGCCACATTTCTCTACTAACGTCGTCACTGTGAATTTGTATAATTTTTACTCAACTAACGCTTCTGCACAAAAATTGGTATTAGAGCCTGGTGTAGTAGTGTGGATTATACATGTCTAGGAAAGTTATGTCAAAAAGGCTAATATTGCCTACGGAGTCTGGATTTTAAGTGGGACCATTTGTGACCCCTCCAGTCTTTGCTGGGAACTTTTCTGGTGCATAATTCATATGAACAAACATATAGGCATTGTTATTTGGTGCTGTTGAAGTGTGTTGAGTAATAATTATTGTTCACTTATACTGTATACCCTACTGTTCACAAAAGTACTATTCAGATGTACAGAAAAATGGCTGAGACATCAACTAAGTCTTCGTCATCAAGGCACATGGTGACAAATGCCAAGTTTGAAGTAGAGAAATTTGATGGTACCAATAATTTTGGTATGTGGTAAAGTGAAGTGCTTGATGTCCTATGTCAACAAGATTTAGACATAGCTCTTGAAGAAAAGCCTAAAGATATGAATGACAAAGAGTGGAAAATGATCAACAAGCAAGCATGTGGTACTATTTGACTATGCCTTACTAAGGAGTATAAATACTTTGTCATATAGGAGACATTAGCAAATAAATTGTGGGAGAAGTTAGAAGACAAGTATATGAAGAAAAGCCTTGAAAGTAGGCTTTATTTAAAGAAAAAATTGTTTCGATTCACATACACATCGAGCATATCCATGGATGATCACGTAAATGCCTTCAACAAGATAATTGCTGATTTGACCAATTTAGATGAAGAAATTGGAGATGAAGATAAGGCTTTGTTACTCCTAAACTCTCTTTCAGATGAATATGATCATCTCCCCACTACTTTGCTTCATGGGAAGGATAAAGGTACTTTTGATGCTGTATGCACAGCCTTGCATAACAGTGAAACTCGGAAGAAAGATAAATGAGATCACTGTGATACATCAGGAGAAGTCTTAACAGTAAGAGGTCGTTCATCAAGCCACAAACTTGGGAAGAGAGGCAAGTTCAAAGGAAGACTTGCAAAGGATGAATGTGCCTTTTGTCGAGAAAAACTTCATTGGAAAAAGAATTGCCCTAAGTTGCAAAAGAAAGATAAAGGCAAGACTATTTCTAATGCATATGTTGCTGAACAAAGAGATGATACATCAGATTTTAGCCTAGTAGGCACAACATTAATGTGTTATTCTGACGAATAAATTCTAGATTCGGGTTGCACTTATCACATGTGTCCTAATAAAGAGTGGTTTTCAAACTTCAAGGAGCTGGATGAAGGAGTTGTTTATATGGGAAATAATGATACCTGTAAAACAACTGGGATGGGTATAATTCACTTGAAGAATCATGATGGATCAATCCAAGTTCTGACAGATGTTCGTTATGTACCAAACTTAAAGAAGAATCTCATTTCATTAGGAGTTTTGGAATCGATAGGGCATACAATCACTGCAAAAGATGGAATCTTAAAGGGAGTGTTGAAAGGCATAAGAAGAAATAACTTATACTACTATCATGGTAATACAGTTATTGGATCTGCATCAGCAATCTCTGGAAAAGATGCAAATTTGGACGCAACTAGGTTATGACATATACGTCTTGGTCATGCTGGTGAAAAAGCTTTGCAAACATTAGCAAGGCAAGGCTTATTGAAAGGTGCAAAGTCCTGCAAACTAGATTTCCGTGAACATTGTATAATGGGAAAGAAAACTAGAGTAAAGTTTGATGCTGCAATCCACTCCACTAAAGGGATGTTGATTATATTCATACGGATGTTTGGGGACCTACTAAAACTTCTTCAATTAGAGGTATGCACTATTTTGTTACTTTTGTTGATGATTTTTCAAGAAGATTGTAGGAATATGTGATGAAAAATAAAAGTGAAGTCATGAGTATTTTCCTTAAATGAAAAAGGATGGTAGAAAATTTAACTGGCAGAAAGGTTAAAAGGCTTCGATCAGATAACGGTGCTGAATATAAGAATGATCAATTTCTCCAAGTATACCAAGAAGAAGGAATTGTTAGGCACTTCACTGTTAGAGACACCACAGCAGAATGGGGTGGTAGAACCCATGAAGCGGACTATACTAGAGAAAGTTTGATGTATGTTGTCTAATGCTGGATTGGGCAAGGAATTTTGGGCTGAGGCAGTAATATATGCGTGCCATCTTATCAATCGTTTACCATCAATTGCCATTGAAGGCAAAACTCCTATGGAAGTCTGGACGGGTAAACCTGCTACTGATTATGATTCGTTACATATTTTTGGATCTACTGCTTATTATCATGTAAAGGAATCTAAGTTAGACCCACGAGCCAAAAAAGCATTGTTCATGGGTATAACCACTGGAGTAAAGGGATATCGACTTTGGTGTCTTACTTTAAGAAAGATAGTCTTCAGTAGCAATGTAACTTTTGATGAATTTTCTAGGTTGAAACAAGTTAATCAAGGAAAGCTTCAAAATGAAGACAAGTCTAGTAGTACTCTACAGCAGATGGAGCTAGAAAGAGTTTTAGATGATGTAGTTGATGACAATTATAAAGATGAAGAAGAGGTTTCAACCCAAGAACCTCTACAGCAACAAGATACAATTGCAGTTAGAAGGCCACGAAGAGAAATTCGTAAACCTGCTCGATTTGTTGATATAGTGGCCTATTCACTTCCAATTATAGATGACAACATTCCTTCAACTTATACAAAGACTTTGCAGTCCAACAAGTAAACAATGGAAGCAAGCTATGAATGAAGAAATTGAGTCTCTTGAGAAGAATAAAACTTAGGTGCTAGCTACACTACCCAGGGTAAAAGGGCAATTAGGTGCAAATAGGTATATACACAGAAAAAAGAATTTCCTGATACAATTAAAGTTCGTTATAAGGTTAGGTTGGTAGCTAAGAGATATGCTCAGAAGAAAGGAATTGGTTATAATGAAGTATTTTCTCCAGTTGTGAAGCATTCTTCTATTCGAGTGTTGCTAGCCATGGTTGCACAATTTAATTTTGAACTAGTTCAACTTGATATGAAGACCGCATTCTTACACGGTGATTTCGAAGAGGAAATCTATATGACTCAGCCAGAGGGTTTTAAAGTTGTTGGAAAAGAAGATTGGGTTTGTAAATTGATGAAATTGTTGTATGGCCTAAAGCAGTCTCCGAGGCAGTGGTATAAATAATTTCATCAATTCATGAAGGGCCAAAGGTACACAAGGACTAAACTTGATCATTATGTGTATTTTCGCAAGCTACATGATGGAACCTTCATATATTTGCTCTTGTATATTGATGATATATTAATTACATCTAAGAGCAAAGATAAGATTGAAAAGTTGAAGATTCAACTTAATCAAGAATTTGAAATGAAGGATTTGGGTGAAGCCAAAAAGATTCTTGGTATGGAAATTTTCAGAGATAGAACTAGAAGCAAGGTTATTTTGTCCCAAAGACAATATTTGAAGAAGGTGTTACAATATTTTGGCATGAATGAGCAGTCTAAACCTGTAAGTACACCACTTGCTTTTTATTTCAAGCTTTCTGCATCATTGTCTCCAACTACTGATGAAGAAAGAAAGTATATGCTGCAAGTTCCATACTCCAATACAGTTGGTAGCTTGATGTATGCAATAGTGTGTACAAGACTTGATATTTCACAAGCTGTCAGTATAGTGAGGAGGTATATACACAATCCTGGTAGAAGACATTATGAAGCTGTAAAATAGATTTTACGGTAAATTTTAAATACCGCAGATGTTGGTTTGGTATTTGAGTGGGATGATACTATTGGTCAAGATGTTATTGGGTGCGTTGATTTAGATTATACTGGTGATGAAGATAAATGACGATCAACTATTGGTTATGTGTTTACACTTGCAAAAGATCCAGTAAGCTGGAAGTCTACTTTATAGTCTACCGTTGCTTTGTCGACCACAGAGGCCGAGTACATGGCAGTTACAGAGGCTGTTAAGGAGGCTATTTGGTTACAAGGGTTGCTGAAAAACTTGGGTCTTAATCAGAAGCACATTAATGTGTATTGTGATAGTCAGAGTGCTATCTTCTTAACAAAGAATCAAGTTTTTCATGCACGTACGAAGCATATTGACGTACGATATCACTTTGTGTGGGAGATTATTGAAGAATGAAAGATACTTCTTCAAAAGATTGACACTAGTGACAATTCTGCAGATATGATGACCAAGGTGGTTACAATGATCACGTTTAAGCACTGTCTTAACTTGATCAATGTCCTAATAATTTGAAGATTGCAAATTAATGGGTAAAGACACAAAAGCATATTTCTTTTGAAGTTTTGATTATTGAAGTCAAGGTGGAGATTTGTTGAAATATTGACTTGAATTATTCAAAGTAATTAGCACCCAATATTTGACAATTGAAGATAGTTTGGTAAGCACCAAACTTGTAATATCCAATCTCTATTAGTAGTATTGGCGCCTAGATTTCGATATAAAGTAAATAAGACACCGTAGGGTTACTCGATTTTAACCCTATTAGAAATATTCCTTTTATAGTGCACGTGAGAGATATTAGACCTAATTTGATAATTTCACACTCGATCGGTGCGCCGGACGACCCTAGAATATTTTTAGAATTTTTCTCTAATGGCTTAGAAAAAGAAATCCTAATTTACTACATGAATTTCCATTTAAGGGTTATGAATGGAACAAGCCTTTGTTGAGAAAAATAATCCATATATTAGAGAATGGACTAATTAGAAGAAATCTCATGTATTGCAAAGTTGGAAGTTCTAGTTAGTTCTTTGAATTATTCTAACTAGATAGTTACAAATGAACTAATTATATAATTAGTTCTTAACTAATTACATAATTCATTTTTAACTAATGGAAAATTAGTAATTTTGAGTAAGTTGAAGGGCAAAATGGTCAATTGAGAGAGCACTATATATATGTTAGAAGTGTGTAGAATTTTCAAGTGATCAAAAAGCAAACACTTAGACCAAAAATGAGAGCAAATTCGGGCAAGGTGAAGAAGTACTGCTACAGTGAAATTTCAGTTTTGTTTTCATGATTTTTCATGTGTAATCAAGCTAAAATAAGGTTACATATGAATCCTTAAGCTCAATTGAAGCCTCAATTAGTGAAAATTCAAGAAACAGAGGTAAGAAAAGCATTGTTTTATGAGTTTGATAAGTGAGCTTTCAAGAATGCTTAAATTGATGTTCTTATGTGTATTCTTGGCTTAGATTGAGTTGAATTTTAGTTTGGAACTTGAAGGAGTCATCAATTTGAAGAAATTAGCAAGGTAAGAATTAGGGTTTTTGGTGATGTTATTGTAGAAATTTCAATTGGTTGTAATTAGGGCTTTAGAATGAAATTGGCATAATTTTGTTGTAATTGGAACAAGAAATTGAGAAAAGGAATGTGTTGGAACCTAGGGTGGAATTCTGCCACTTTAAGGAAGTTAAGGATTGAGTGGTGTTTTGAATGAATTGTTGTGTGTAAATGGTGCATATTGTGAATTAAATGTATATGTTGATGGAAAAATAAAAAATGAAGATAATGGGACATAATTGTCCATTTTGGAAAGGTGAAGGGCAATTATGTCCAACCAAGATTATAAGGCGTTCAATAATATTCAGGGCACCGGATGGTGAGATAGGTTAGATTAAATGGCTCCGTAAATAAAAATTGGGAAGTAGTTTACATCCGGGCTTTGTATGCCGATTAGGGCATTTAGTAGTTAAATGAGATTCTAGCATTCGATTTGGTTCTAAATGTCATTTATGGCGCGTAGGTGAAGATAACCGAGAGCGATAACGGGAGCAGAAATCGGGAGCGAAATTGAGCGTGGAGCGGTCGTGAGTGAAAATCTGCCATTTCTTTTACTTTTAGTTTATTATGGTTTCGCATAATGAATATGCATGTTTTATGAGGTTTCGATGCATAATCATGATTTATGATCTTGATATATATTCATAGACATGCCTTTACATGTTCGAATTGACAAACAGTTTTAAAATTTCTGCATTCGTTTTTAAGGCCATTGGTAACCTCAGATTATAGTGGTGATGATTGTATTAGACCCGGCCGGTATATCTCGTGCATATGGGCAGGTCTTGAGGGTGTGTCACTAACTCCGGAAAGTCGGGATGTCGAGTCATGTTAGTCGCTCTATGTGTACGGGGTATTGTCTCGTTATATGCAAGCGATGTAGGATTCCGCTGCATAGCCAGTGAGATGTCTTGAGATGTCATTGTGGGTGCTGCTAGTTGAGGTGCCCCATGACCTACTCACGTGTGCGGTGCTAGTTGAGTCGCTGCGTGGGTATAGAGCTTTAGGGTTACCATTGGTACCGTTTAGAAAGAAAATAGCCGAGCGAGGACTTTACTAGTTTTTGATTTTTACCGATAGTATTTATGCATTTATATGCACACAGCAGTTATTATGATATACAGATTTTGAATATAGTTTTCTAAAGATGTAGATAAAACCCGCTCGGCAAGATTTCAATAGCATACGATGTTAGAAACCGTTTTACAGTTTTACATCAGTTTTAGAAGCATGATTTTTGCATGAACTTTAGAATTTGCTATCTATACATGATGTTATTTTATTAAAATTTTATTTGCACTCACTGAGCTCCTTTAGCTCACCCGTTTTGTATTTTATATTTTCTGAACCCCTTTCCCAGGTGCAGGTCTCGGTACGCAAGCTGCTGATTCTCCTATTGACGAGTAGTGGGCCGAATCCGAAGATCAATTTTTTGTACATGTAAATGTGCTAAATAGCACCCTTTACTTTATGCATAATAGTTGTAGGCATGTATATTTGGATGTATGTTTTGAACCGAGAAAGAAAATAGCCGTTATTATGATAGCTGAGCGAGGACTTTACTAGTTTTTTATTTTTACCGATAGTATTTATGCATTTATATGCACACAGCAGTTATTATGATATACAGATTTTGAATATAGTTTTCTAAATATGTAGATAAAACCCGCTCTGCAAGATTTCAATAGCATACGATGTTAGAAACCATTTTACAGTTTTACATCAGTTTTAGAAGCATGATTTTTGCATGAACTTTAGAATTTGCTATCTATACATGATGTTATTTTATTAAAATTTTATTTGCACTCATTGAGCTCCTTTAGCTCACCCGTTTTGTATTTTATATTTTCTGAACCCCTTTCCCAGGTGCAGGTCTCGGTACGCAAGCTGCTGATTCTCCTATTGACGAGTAGTGGGCCGAATCCGAAGATCAATTTTTTGTACATGTAAATGTGCTAAATAGCACCCTTTACTTTATGCATAATAGTTGTAGGCATGTATATTTGGATGTATGTTTTGAACCAAGAAGAAAAGATTTCAATTTTATTATTATCGTTCTTTTTACTTTTATGATTACGCTTATTTGTGATTCAAATGAATAATTGAGTTGGGTTGGATTTAATTTGGAAAGGACCGGAGGTCCGAATTGGTAGAAATGTGATATATTGGAAATAGAAGTGAAATTTCTTTGCAGGTTTAATATGAATTTTCTGAAAAACAGTGGAAACTCTGTCCGTTTATTTTTAAAATTAAGATGTCATTTTCATGTATATTACTAGACCTTCTTAGGAGTAACAAGAATTAAAAAGGGGTTCGTCTCGCAAAATTTCTCAACTTACCCAGTTAGGTTTGGAGGAACTTTCATCGGGGTGCCCGGCAGGACCGCTGGGATCTATAGTAGAGGATCTCGGGTCGGGTCCTGTCAAAACTTGATAGTTTGGTAAGTACCAAACTTGTGCCTAAATTGATGATTTCTTAATTTGTCTTTCACATACAAATGTCAATATTTGTGTGCTATGGTTTTGCTATAAATAGAGGCAATTATATAAGACAAATTGTGTGAGACATTAGAAGTATTTGGGAGCATTTGAGAGATTTAAGAGAAATTGCATAAATATGCAATTTCATTAGTCAAGTGTTGTATTGAGCAAATTGGGTGTATTAGAATTTTGGGTTATGAGGATTAGTTACAACAATTGTATACTTCTATTTGTTATAAGTGAAATATTCTTTCGTGTCTTTGTTCGTGGACGTAGGCTTAAAGCCAAACCATGTAAATATTATGTCTTCTCCTTTTGTGTATTTTTGCCACATTTCTCTACTAACGTCGTCACCGTGAATTGGTATAATTATTACTCAACCAACGCTTCCACACAACACTTGGCTAGCAGCAACCCTTTTGTGGATGAGACGACATCAACTATATGGCTCGAAAAAAGGGAGGGTATTTTCATCATACTTGACACCACCACCTCTCCTAAATGATATCAGATAATCAATCTGATGCCATTAAGGTGTTGAACACATATAAGAATCAGCAGAGATTCTAAGATTGGCATAACTATAACAAAGAGAATCAAAATCAAAATTTGCCAACTAAAATATTAATTTAATCAAATATCTCGTGTATATTCTCAGTATTAAATTTGATTTATTTCCTTTATTTTCATTTGATTTATTTTCGAATTTACATCTATTAATTTTGTATAAATTAGACTTTAGTAAAGACTAATAAAATAAAACTCTCATTTTTTATTTTCTTTATATTGTCAAATTCTTCATAATATCAGAGTTTTTAGTGTTAATCAAAGTTTTCGCTAATGCGATCACCCAATCATGGTTAAAAACTAATTCATATTGTTTCTTCTTACAAAAAAATAAGCCTTAATAGTTTTCTTTATCTGTAGTTAAAAAAAAAAAAGAGGTCAAATAGTACTCTACCAACTACCGCTTGATCCATCATCTTCCGACAATCAACACCGCCAAACTTTTTATCTTCTCTTACCAGGGCACAAAAGGTGATTTTTCTCAAAACAATCACAGCAGCAGCCATGGCATGTGCAAGCTTTTTGAAGCTCAACACGGTGTCATCTTAGTGAATCGGCCAACAATCCTTCACTTAACGCTCTCATGGATCTTTGATGCATCCTCAGACAGAAACATTATTCATAGCACTACTAGGGTTCCTCTCAATTCATTGATCCCCATCAAGAAGAATATCAGGTTCCACATCAGGCACAAGACCACTATCCTAAGAAATGGTAGCATGACGTGCAAGTCCCTGTGGAGCTTCCTTAATAGCAAGTGCAGAGGCCAGTCACAGAAGAGGGTCTAAGTTAGGGGCATCAATGAGATGTTCAGGCTGCTAAGGAACGGGAATGAAAGTCTCAATAAGACACCTCGGCTCCTCTATGATTCAACAAATGCAACATCCTTGCAATAGGTACAAGGGTACTAAAAAAAAGTAGTTGAGAAAAAGGTCTGAGCAAGTGGTTACTTTCGGTGGTGTGATTAACAAATGCAGAAAATAGTTGATGGCTTTTCGGTGGGAAAAGATTGAGGGAAATAATTAAAAAAAGAGGAGAGACTTTTCATACCTTCCAGTGGTGGTAATGAGAGATAAAAACAGCATTTTGAGGTGCTAATGAAAGATTAAAAAAAAAGAAAAATTTTTATTTTGAGGTACTAATGAGAGATAAAAATACCATGAAAATAAGAGTTTAAAATCTTTATGATGTGTTTGACTTCTAAATTTAAGGCAAAATTTCACTTGTCATTAAAAAAAAATTTATAAAAAAATTCCTTGATGAAAGATGATAGGAATAATTTTCATAATTTGAAAGATTTCACTGATAAAGATGATAGGAATAATTTTTAATTTCTAAAATAGTCCATTAAAATAAATATTTAAAGTTAAAAAATTTTCTTAGACAAAAATTTAAAGGAATGTTTCTTTCTTATTTATAATCAGAAGACCAAAAAGGAAAGATCTATAAACATATTTATAATAAGCTGGTGAATCCAATAAAGTTTCTCTTGCCATCTTAAGGGAGGATGATAAAAATCAGCAGAGATTCTTAAAGTTGATACAAGTATGCCAAGGAGAACACCAATCAAAATTTGCTAACTAAAGCATTGATTCAGTTAAATATCTCATGTATATTCCCAATATTATATTTGATTCATTTTCTTTATGGTCATTTGATTTATTTCTTTATTTGAGTCCATTATTTTTGTATAAATTAAGCCTTAGTAAAGGCTAATGAAATAAGACTCCCATTTTAAATAGAGGTGGGCAAATTTTCTGAACCCGACCGGTCCTGAAATTTTAGGTTGCGACGGGAACGAAAATGGGTTCAGGACCCATTTGGAACAGAACTTTCTGTCCCGAATGGACCAGGTCGATTTTGGGAAATACTTGATCCCGTTTGGGAATTCTCAAAATTCCAGAATAGGTTCGGGAATTCCTGACATTTGTTTCTAAATAATACTTTTAAAACGGCGTCGTTTTCCCCATGAAACGGCATTGTTTTGGTGAAGAAAAAATTAAAATCCATTCTCAGTATCATAACACTTGTGTAGTTGTGCTTTTCTGATTTCTCGTTCCTCTTCTCTCAAAATCTCACCGACGTCGACGCCAACAGTACCCCCAGGCCACCCACGCAAAACAGACGCCATCAACCCAGTCGCAGTCCCCCTTATAGCCTTGGTCTCACTTCTTAGTCTCGGGGTGGGCAATATTTGGATGATTGCCGCCAAGTCACCGACTGCCGTGAGTCCTCCAAAGCTGAGGGTAATCACCGACATCTGACTACGGTGAGTTTTGTTTTTTTGAAGCATTAAGTTTTTTTTCTTGAAATTACTTAATGTTTCTTTTATTGTTGATGTATTCAGAACTGTTGCACACATACAGCAATGTACGAAGTTTTTGGATTCATTTTCTTTGACCTTTTTTTTTTGTGCAGTTGATTGCACCTTTCAATTTATAGATAGGGAAAAAAAATAAGGAAAGAGAAAGAGCCACGGAATTTAAATTTAAAATTTTCATGAACAAGGTAACTTTCAGCAATGCATTCGACAAAGCTTTTATCATTTTGAACAAGTTTATTTTACATTGTCTTTCTAACCATTGTCTAGAATATTGATGATGTATAGTAGCTTAGAATAGTTAAGTTGGATTAAGTTCATTTTATTCTGTTCTTTGGTTCACAATTTTAGTTCATAATAGGATATGAATTGTAGCTGCAATTTGTTGCCATTTTTTTTTTATGCAAGCACTTAGTATGCAGGATTTGGGTGAATGTAGGATTTGCTACAAGAGTTAATTGGTAAAGCTTATTTATCAAATTGGTGAAATTGGTAAATTGTTGATGCCATAGAATTAAAATTAAAATTTACTGTTTATTAATGTTTGAGTCAAGGCTGAAATAATTCTCATGTTTGGCCAATAGGTTCCTCTTTATGTTGGAGATCCAAGAGTTTATGTTAGAAACTTTTCATTTTTCAGCCTTCATAAGGATATAACATTTGTAAGTCTCTATTCCTAGCTAAAATTGAGGTGGCCTTTAAGTTAACTATGAGCTAAAGGTTTTGGATTCAATTTTATTTTATAAGTTGAATATGACACAGTGGCCTTTGAGTTGCATCCTGAATGTTTTTGCTTGCATAGATGAATAAATTTTGTTTAAAAGCTTATTCAATCGATCTTTACATAGGAAAATGATGTCCTGATTGGTTTGCAAGTTTACACAGAAAACAATTGACTTTTGAAGCAAAAGAAGTTAACACCAATAAATTGTTCAAAAGCATATACCAATAAGGATGTCTCCCCTAAATTTAAATCCATTTGTTGTGTGAGGATGTCTCTTCTCTTCTAAGATTATGTAAATGATCAGGCCTTACAGTTAGGTCTAAGTGGCCAAAAATGCATCCTAGGATGATTAATAAAAGAAGATATGTAAATTGCTTTAAGTTACCTGCATTTGTTCTCACAAGAAAATAGAGAAAGAATTAATCGGGAAGAAGAAACAAGTAAAGAGAACTAGAGACTATTGGGATATGAACCCATAGTTTCAATAGTGACAACAGTTAAGTATTTGTTAAATAACTCCATTTAAAGAAGGAAAAAAAATGAAAATTCCTTTCATGCAAAAGCCACATAATAATACAAAGTATGAAGTAGTAGCTGTGATGAAGCGGTTGGATCTTAGATCTGATCCTTATTGAAAATTCCTTATTTGTTTTGCAGCTATTTTAGGTGTTTTTGAGTAGTATGACTATTTTTGTTTTTTGTTTTAGGCTATTTTGCTGCTGATTTAGAGCTGTATGGCTATTGTTTTTGCTGCTATTTTAGGGTTGTTTTGCTACTATTTTTTTTTATTGATATTTTGCTGCTGTTTTGGAGCTGTATTACTACTGTTTTTGTTGTTGTTTTGCTATTATTTTTCTGCTGTTTTAGGATTGTTTTGCTACAATTTTTATTGCTTTTTTATTGATGCTTTGCTACTGTTTTGTGCTGTATAGCTACTTAATTTTTATTACATCATGATACCTTTTTTAATGATGGTTTTTTATTAAAGCTTTATTTGTAAATAATGGATTTAGATTCAAGTTCAGCTGGTAATAATTTTGTGGACTTACATTTTCAATCAAATTCTGAGGATGATCATGAGAGAGATACGGGTAAGGAAACAAAAGCTTTATTTTTGTCGTGCTCTAAAGAAAAAAAAAAAGAAAGCTTGTGCCACAAGCGTTGGAACAAAGATCGAAAGCATGGTTACACTTTAAAAAAAGTAAAACGTTAATAGACAAACAAAAGTGTAATCATTGTGGTAAGTTGATTAGTTGTTGTTCAGTATTTTATGAAACTAGTGGTATGTCAAAACACTTAAAGAGATGTGTCAATTTTAACAAGAAGACGATTGATGATCAACAACTATCTTTGGTAAAGAACTTACTGGAGAAGAAGGAAAGGGTAGTAATATTGTATCCAAAGAATGGAGTTAAGCTGCATGTCGAGAAGCTCTTGTTAAAATGGTAGTGATAGATGAGCCGCCTTTTAGTTTTGTAGAGAATGCTGGGTTTCAATATTATAACAGCATGCCAGTTCCTAGATTTGATGTTCCATCTCGTAGAACCATAATAAGAGATGCAGTTGAGTTGTTTGGTTTAGAGAAAGGCTTATTGAAGAGTTTAATTAGTGGGCAACGAGTGAGCTTGACCATTGACATTTGGACTTTCATTCATAATAATAGTTATATGATTATCACAGCTCACTTTATAGATAATCATTGGCATTTGCATAGGAATATTTTGAGCTTCACCCCATTTTAAATCACAAATGAGATATAATCGGAAAGCAGTTAGAGGATTATTTGTTAGATTGAAATATTGATAAAATATTTTGTGTAACAGTTGATAATACAAGTGCTAATGATGTTATCTTATCTCATTTGAAGAAGAGATTAAAAAGTCAGAGAGAAGATTCTTTGGTTTTAAATGGGGAATACATACATGTGCGTTGTTGTGCGCACATTTTAAACTTGATTGTAACAGATGGGTTAAAGGATTTAAATGAGAGTGTGATTTTTATACAAAATGCAATAAAATATGTTAGATCTTCTGGATCGCGCTTGCGAGCCTTTAAGTATTATGTGAAAAGGGAGAAGATTGAGTATAAAGGAAGCGTAGTGTTAGATGTGCCAACTAAGTGAAATTCTACCTACTTAATATTGACGACTGTATTGAAATTTTAGAAGGCTTTTGATTTGATGGTGGATGATGATCATTTATATAGAAGTTATTTTTTAGATGAAGAAAATAAAAAGAGAAGACAATGGCTACCAGTCAGTTCAGATTGGGAGAATGTTGAGCATTTTGTGTTATTTTTGCAATCTTTCTATAAAATAACATTAAAATTCAGTGCTTCATTTTTGCAATGAGATTTGAATGATACATTCCCGCTTAACAAAAATGAGTCAAAGTAATGACGTTTCTTTGGGAGACATAGCAAACAAGATGAGATTAAAATTTGATAAATATTGGGAATCTAGTGAGAAGATTAATAATATTTTTGATAATAGGTACTTTACTTGATCCACAACGTAAGATACAGTTCGCTGAATTTTGTTTTACGAAACTCTTTGGTAATGAAACTGTAAGAATTGAAGAAATGAAACATCTCAGTAAATAGTTATTATTTAGGCTTTATGAAGCCTATAGTGCATTGCATGGCAAATCACAATGTGGTGCATCTACTGCTAGTGGTACTACTGTTGGTGGTGGAAGTAGTAGTACTAGTAGCATGTTTGTTTCTAGTCACAAGTACCCCGTAGCACCTCAACCTCACTAGTTGCAGATGTTATGCGGCGATATGACCTTTGGAGTTAATACATTAGGCTTGCAGAGGACGATAATGATTTGGAAGAAATGCATGAGGTGAAAAAATACTTCATGGATAAACTTGAGAATCCTCGCAACCCATGTTTTACAGTGGTAGAGGTTGAATACCAAGAGATATCTGATTTTTTCATGTATAGCTAGATATGTACTTGCTATACCTATATCTACTGTGACCTCTGAGTCAGCTTTCAGTACCCAAGGTCGTATTCTTGATTCATTTTGGAGTTCGTTAACTCTGAAAGTAGTTGAGGGCTTGATATATGGACAAAATTAGATACGATCTTTGCTTTTTGTGGATAAAGCGAAATAAGAAGAAGGATTGCTTGCAGATGTTGAATATTATGACCAACTAGAAACAGGTAAAATAATGTGAATCACTATAATAAAATTCAAATATTTATACTTATGTGCTTACATTTTTACTTTTTTTTTTCGTGTAGAGTTTGCTCATTTGTCGATGCAAGAGCGTCCACGAGCACATGTTATTCATATTTACTCGTGGTATGCTTGGAGATATCTTTTTTATGTGGAGATTCTCCGATAAATTTTGGAGTTTAACTACTGTTTTCACTACTGATTTTGTTTGATTTTGTTTGTAAGTTGATGATTCATCGACCAAGGATTAATGCTTCATAAATTATTAAATTTTGGACTTAATATTTTATTTTATTTATATTGCTTTTTGGAATGTTGTTAATTATTATGTTATATTGTAGTTGGTTATAATATATGAATGTGAATTTAGCAAGTTATTATATTCAATCAATAGAATGTCTAAAAATAAAGGGAGATTCTGTCAAAAAATATTTAAAAATAAATAAACGTATTTCAATTGAAAATTGGATTCAAAAATTAAAATGACAACATTTTATGCAATTGGATTTTAAAAATTTAAACTGAAACGAATCGATATCAAAATGACAACATTTTATGCAATTGAATTTTAAAATTTTAAATTGAAAATGGAAATAACATTTCAATTGAGATGATTCGGATTGCTTAGTATATATCATTTATTTAATGTATTGTATTTTTAATACGCAGCTTCATTCTTCCAACTATTATATTTCAATTAAGTACGCTAAATAATCTTATCACAAGATAGGTAGGAAACACATAAATTAAATAAAATTACCAACGCTTTTATGAGAGTGTTCAGGTGGTTTAATTTGTAAGTCTAACTACCAAATTCTGCTTTCATGTTTCTAATAAATATTATAATTTTGATATATATAAATTGGCTTATGGCTATGTAGATAATTTTAGCAATATTATTATGTAGTATTATTTAATTAATTTATAATTTCAGTATAATTTATAATATATCATATAATTTTATATATGTATAAGAGCTCTTCATATGGTGAGTTATGTCACTCATTAAATCATTTATTTATCTATCTACATATATACGCACATTGATTTAATGAAATATGATAGTAGAAAATTTACAATAATAATAAATGTAATTTCAAATAATAATCAAATTATAATATTTTTACTTCATGTAATTTAATTTCAAATAATATCATTTAACGTAATTCAAATCTATGATATTTAACGTAATTGAAATTGAAATAACATTTCAAATTAAAATATTTAACGTATTTCAACTTGAAATTGAATTTAAAATGATAATATTTTAAGTAATTGGATTTGGAATGAATCGATCTCAAAATGACAATAACAATATTTTACACCATTGAATTTTAATTGAAACAAATCGATTTCAAAAGTAATTAAATAATATATTTCTACTTCACGTAATTTAATTTCAAATAATAACATTTAACGCAATTTAAATCCCTAATATGTAACGTAATTGAAATCGAAATAATATTTTAAATTAAAATATTTAACGTATTTCAACTTGAAATTGAATTTAAAATGACAATTTTTAAGTAATTGGATTTTGAATTAATCTATCTCAAAATGACAATAACAATATTTTACGCTATTGAATTTTAATTGAAATGAATTGATTTCAAAAGTAATCAAATTATAATATGTCTACTTCACGTAATTTGATTTCAAATAATAACATTTAACGCAATTCAAATCCATGTTATTTAAAGTAATTGAAATCCAAATAACATTTCAAATTGAATTTAAAATGATAATATTTTAAGTTATTGGATTTGGAATGAATCGATCTCAAAATGACAATAACAATATTTTATGCCATTGAATTTTAATTGAAACGAATCGATTTCAAAAGTAATCAAATTATAATATGTCTACTTCACGTAATTTGATTTCAAATAATAACATTTAACGCAATTTAAATCTATGATATTTAACATAATTAAAATCCAAATAACATTTCAAATTAAAATATTTAACATATTTCAACTTGAAATTGAATTTAAAATGACAATATTTTAAGTAATTGGATTTGGAATGAATGGATCTCAAAATGACAATAACAATATTTTACGCCATTGAATTTTAATTGAAACAAATCGATTTCAAAAGTAATCAAATTATAATATTTCTACTTCACGTAATTTAATTTCAAATAATAACATTTAAGCAATTCAAATCCATGATATTTAACATAATTAAAATCAAAATAACATTTCAAATTATAATATTTAACGTATTTCACCTTAAAATTGAATTTAAAATGACAATATTTTAAGTAATTGGATTTAGAATTGTTGGAAAATTGGTGATTCAACAATTTTGGTTGGACAAGAATTGAGATGAATTCCAAAATGGAGAGTCACAAGAAGTCAAGAATGTGTGGGACACGTATGGAAAAGTCTAGGACGTGTGGGACACGAAGGAGGAAGTGAAACGGGACTCAAAGACGCGAAGGAAAAGAAGAAATTACGGGGAGCTTCCAGCGCTGCGGCGCCCAACACAGAAGACCAGCGCCACAGCGCTGGGTCCTCAGCTCCGCAGCGCTGGACGCGAGAAGGGACAGCGCTGCAGCGCCCAGGGACGAGCGCCGCAGCGCCAGAACGAGTGAAAAAGTCTGTTTTGGCTCGGGAGTTCAAGTTTTGGAAAGGTTTGGACTTCCAAAACAAATGGACTCTTACTCCAACAAGGAATAGGGTTTGTAGGCACGAAATACACCTTGTATAAATATTTGTAAACCATTGTTTAAGATTAAGCATCTAAGGTTTCAAGATGTAACCATAAGAGAGAATAGAGGAGCAAGGTAGGCACTAAGTGCGTGGTGCACTAGGGTGTAACCTTAGGGGATGTTTTCTTCTTTAGGTTCTTTGATTGAATAAAAGAGAAACACCATAGATCCTTTTGGCTTAGATGCTCGGGCTATTCTTGTGTTTTTTGTAAACATCTTTTATGAGGAGATACGAAGAGGTCTCAGGGAGTCATAATGATCAATGGTAGATGCTTAGAGGTCTCTATGGGAGATACTAAGGTGTCTTGTGGGTTCATTGATGATGTAAGAAGATACTTTGTGATCTATTTCAATGGGAAGAAGCTAGATCACGGATCCTCCGTGGACGTAGGCAATTTGGGCCGAACCACATATATCTTGTGTCTTGGGATTAGTTTGTTTTCTTTATCTTTATTGGTGTGTTAATCTTATGTGTTCTTGCTTATGGTGTGAGTTATGGTTTTCTGTTGAGCAAAGGGTATCAAGGTTGTGGCTTAGTTGATGCCATAGGGGTGTCAAATTGAAGTGCATGGCTTGATATCCCTCAACAAGAATGAATCGATCTCAAAATGAAAATAATAATATTTTACACCATTGAATTTTAATTGAAACGAATTGATTTTTAAATTAATCAAATTATAATATTTCTATTTTACATAATTTATTCACATTGAATTTAGAATAATAATATTAAAAACATTGTTAAATATTATAAAAATTATTGAATTTAGAATACTTCAATTTGAATTTAACATTAACAAATTTTTGACCTGTCCCAAACCGACCCGGCCGTCCCATCCCAAACCCGACCCGAAAAGTCCCGAACCCAAAACAACACCATTTCAAAACAATTTTAAAAAAATGCCCACCCCTACTTTTAAATTTTCTTTATATTGTCTACTTCACATAATTTAATTTCAAATAATAATATTTAACGCAATTCAAATCCATGATATTTAACGTAATCGAAATTGAAATAACATTTAAAATTAAAATATTTAACGTGTTTCAACTTGAAATTGAATTTAAAATGACAATATTTTAAGTAATTGAATCAATCTCAAAATGACAATAACAATATTTTATGCCATTAAATTTTCATTGAAACGAATTAATTTTTAAATTAATCAAATTATAATATTTTTATTTCACGTAATTTATTCACATTGAATTTAGAATAATAATATTAACAAAATTGTTAAATATTATAAAAATTATTGAATTTAGAATACTTCAATTTGAATTTAACATTAATAATTTTTGACCCATCCTGAACCAACCCGAAAAGTCCTCACCCGTCCTGTCCCAAACCCGATCTGAAACTTTTCAAACCCAAAACGGCACCGTTTTCAAAACAATTTTCTTTTTAAAAAAATTAAAAATTCCCAACCTTACCCATCCAGAACCAATTCGGGTTGGGAATTGTCCCAACCCAAAATATGTCCCGAACGGGACACATTTTCCCGTCGTGATCAGATTCGGGTAGGGTTTAAGAATTCCAAAACCCGAAAATGCCCACTTGTACTTTTAAATTTTCTTTATATTGTCAAATTCTTCACAATCTAGAGCAGTATCAACACTGATTATCACTCTTACCGTTACAAGGGGCTGCCATCTTGTCCATTTAGAACTCCTCAAAGTAGTCTTTGATCCATCCTATCATCGCATTTGCATCAGGGGATTGATTTATATGAATTTATTGATTCTTAGAAATCAGATTGTTTATAGTATTACAATCAAGAGTTCGTAGTCTCATCTACTGAGTTGATGCATGCATGAGATCATACATTCTTTGAGAGATATAAGGTGGGTACAGATAATGAGGCATAAATCGGCATTTGTCCGTTACGGGTCTTAAGTTTCTTATAAAGAGCCAAGAATATGGATCGTATTTTTAGCACACCCACAAATAGGGCATAAATCCTTCATCAATGTGTTTCGACCTCTCATGGAACACTTGATGCTTGCTTAGGTGTATGGCACTCTGGCTGTCACAGTATACACCGGTGTTTACATCTTTATGAGCCAATATCTCCACGCATATGCCTTTCAACCACACGGCCTCCTTTATAGCTTCACCAACAGCTATGTACTCTGCCTCTGTGGTAGAAAGTGCAACCACATGTTGTAGAGCTGATCTCCAACACACACTACACCCAAACACTGTGAATACGTAGCCCGTTAACGATTTTCTCTTGTCAAGATCACCTGCATAATCTGAGTCTACGTACCCTCTTATCATTTTATTGCTGTCCTCGTCCCTCTTATACACCAACCTGTGATTCGACGTTCCCTTGAGATATCTCAGAATTCACTTTACTGCAAGCCAGTGATCTTTACTCAGATTCATCATGTATCTACTCACCACACTCACAGCCTGTACTATGTCTGGTCTTATGCAAACCATTGCATACATGATGCTCCCCACAGCACTTGCATACGGTACTTTACTCATCTGTAGTTTCTCATCCTCGGATGTCGGCGACTGTGCTGCTGACAGTCTGAAATGCATGGCCAAAGGAGTAGAGACAGCCTTCGTGTTTGACATACCAAACATCTTCAGAATTTTGACTATATATCGTTGTTGGGACAAGAAGATAACATCTCTTCTTTCCCTCACAATGTCCATACCCAAAATTCTCTTTGCTGCTCCCAAATCCTTCATTTCAAACTCGCCACTTAACTGCTTCTTGAGCTTTTGTATTTCTTATATATTCTTGCATGCGATCAACATATCATCGACGTATAGAAGCAAATACATCATCCCACAACTCATGTTCTTGAAGTACACGCATCCATCATACTTGCTCCTACTAAAGCCACAAGCCATCATAAACTCATCAAATCTCCTATACCACTATCTAGATGATTGCTTTAACCCGTATAATGACTTCTTTAGCAAACAAGCATGATCTTCTTTACCGGGCTCCTCGAACCCTTGTGGCTGTGCCATGTATATTGTTTCTTCAAGCTCTCTATGTAGAAAAGCTGTCTTTACATCCATCTGCTCTAGATGTAAATCAAGGTTTGCACACATAGCTAACAAAATCCTAATAGATGTGTGCTTGACAACTGGAGAGAATATCTAATGAAAATTGACTCCCTCTCTTTGAGTAAAACCTTGTGCTACTAACCTAGCCTTAAATCTCGTAGGCTCAATCCCCAATATCCCCTCTTTCACCTTACCCGACTAGCTTCTTTTGAGGTCTCTCCACCAACTTCTAGGTATTATTCTTGCTAAGAGAAAAAATTTCTTCTTTTATGGCCTGCTACCATTCTTTTTTGTTTTCACTCTTCATAGCCTCATCATATGTCCTAGGCTCATCATACTTAAGAGTGTAAGCAGAATTAAAAGCATGAGCAACTAAGTCTACTTGTACATACCTGACTGGTGGGTTAATCGTTCTCCTTAGCCTGTCTCTAGGAAGCTGGTACTCTTCAAGTTCCAACTCAGGAGTTATAGTCTTCTTTTGGGTGGACTTAGAGGAACACGCCGGTGTTCTTGGTTCATCTTCAAGGATTTCCTTGTTGAAGTATTGATCTGGGAGCATATTAGATCCGTTTTCAAGTGCTACTTCAACTTCTATTGACTCGGGTGCTGAGTTTTCCTTGGTCACGGGTTCTTCTTTCTCATCTACTTAGGAGGTTTTCAACATCGTCATCTCATCGAACGTCACATCACGGCTTATGATACTCCTTGGTGGTGGTAAGTCTTTACACCACACCTTGTATCATTTTACTCATTCGGGATATCTTATGAATACCCCTTTGATAGCTCTAGGTTCCAAATTCCCCTCCTTAATATGTACAAAGGCAGGGCAACCAAATATTCTAAGATGGTTATACTTTGGAGGATTGCCAGACCATTTCTCTTCTGGCGTCTTGAAGTCAATTGATGAGGAGGGACTTCTGTTTATCAAGTAAGCAGAAGTCACTACAGCTTCTCCCCAGAATGTCTTGGACATCTTCGCATTGGTAAGCATGCATCTAACCCTTTCAAGTAGGGTCCTGTTCATCCTCTCAGCTACCCCATTCTGCTGCGGTGTTGATCTTACTGTTTAGTACCTTGCAATCCCATGCTTGGCACAAAACCCATCAAACTCTCTGTTGTAAAACTCGAGGCCGTTGTCAGTCCTCAACCTCTTCACTCTTTTGCCAGTTTGATTCTCAACAAGAGCCTTCCAAGTCTTGAACACATCAAATACTTGATCCTTGCTCTTCAACACATAGACCCACAGCTTCCTCGAATAGTCATCAATCAAGCTGAGAAAATATCTAGCACCACCACGAATAGCTGTCTGAGCTGGTCCCTAAAGATCCGAGTGTATGTAGTCAAGAGTCCCCTTAGTCTTATGCTCGCCGGTACTGAACCTCACTCTATGTGCTTTCCCTAGCGCACAATGCTCACAAAACTCCGAGGGCTAAAACTTATCCTCACCAAACGCCTTTTGACTATGTTACTCCTTTAGGTTTCTCTCGCCTAAGTGTGCCAGTCTAAGATGCCACAACTTGGTTTGCATACTCTCATCATCTATAGAGAATAGTGCAGAACCACTCACGACTTCACCCTTAAGCACATAAACACCTTTGTACTTCTCTCCTCTCATCACCATCATGGAACCTCTCAAAACTCTTAAAATCCCTCCGTCAATCCTGATGGAACACGCATTCTGGTCTAAAGTCCCTAGTGAGATCAAGTTTCTCTTCAAGTCAGGAACATACCTAACATCTGTCAACTCTCTCACTCGCCCATCATGCAGCCTAAGCTTAACACTACCAATTTCCATCATCTGACATGCAACGCCATTACTCATTAAGACCTTACCACCACTAATAGGCTAAAAATTTGTAAACCAAGACTTGTGCGGGCACATGTGAAAAGTACAACCAGAATCTAAAACCCATTGTTTATAGTTTATACCATCAGTAGCGACGAGTGTCTCTGCGCTATCATAGCTATCATCATAGGCAAGCACAGCATCCACTTTCTTCTTGTCCTGTACTTTCTTCTCAGGACAGTCCTTTATGAAGTGCCCCTCTTTCTTGCAGCAATAGCACTTCCTCTCACAGATAAACTTTCTGCATTGCCCTCAGCCTGCTTTCCTAATAACTTTGAGTTTAATGATGATTTCACATCACTCATCGTTAAACTCTCTCTGCCGTAGAGTAGCGTATCAACAAAACTCTCATAGCTCTTGGGGAGTGAACTCAGCAGAATAATTGCTCTATCTTCATCTTCTATCTTGATGTTAATAGACTCAAGATCAAGGATGATCTTATTGAAGGCGTCTATATAATCTTTCATCGGCGTCCCCTCTGACATGGACAGCTGATACAGCTTCTTCTTTATATGCAGTCTGTTGGCCAATGATTTTCTCATATAAAGAGAGTCAAGCTTCTTCCAAAGATCTATTGCCGTCGTCTCACCTGCTACTTCCCTTAGTACTTCATCGCTCAATGATAGAACGGTTGTGTTATGAGCTATTTCTTGAATGTCCCTTCTTTCTGCTTCTGCTCTAAATGACTCTGGCGTCTTCTCTTTATCACTAGATGGAGCTGCAGTCTCCTCTAATGCCTAACCAAGTCTTTGGCTCACCAACAATGCCTTAACCTTCATCTTCCACAGATTGAAGTCATTCGTACCGTTGAATTTCTCTACCTCATACTTGGGTGTGGTTATGTTTGCTTAGAACCAAAGCTCTAATACCAGTTTGTTGAAGCGGAAGCACACAAACAAGCTAAACAATTCACCCAAGTAATATAATAATGTAGAACAAGTTATTAAGAAATAAAAGAGAGAAAAGGTAGAAGAAGAACACACAAAGAATTACGTGGTTCGGCAACTTGTCTACGTCCACAGCGGATCAAGATCACACTATTCTCTTATTATGTATCACAAGGCAACCACAAAGTATGCCTATTACAAGAAAGATCACAAAGAAAACTCTCTCTTACTCTCTAGGGATTTTCTCTTCAAAGAACCACTAAGAATAATCACTAAGATTATTGTTGATCACCAAGATGTGTTTACAAGCCAATTGCTAGCCTTTATATAGGCCTTAGGACGTCCTAGGTTTTCCCTATACGTGTGGGAGTCGTATTAGGAAGTCCTAAAACAAGTGGGAGATGAAATTAGAAAGTTTCCTAATTTCGGGATACTGTTCCCGCGTCCAGCGCTGCAGCGTTGGGATCTCGTCGCTCCAGCGCTGGCGCGCTTCTGCTGAGGGCTGCGGCACTGGATTCATGGCACTTAGTGTTCTGTTTTGGCGCCCCGGCGCCCACTCCTGGTCGCCGCGGCGCTGGTCGCATGGTGCACCTTCTCGTTTTTTGCCTCCTTTCGCGTCCGTCTTCGATCCGTGTGCACCCTACACACTTGGCTTGATCCCTAAATCATATTCCAATAATTCTTAATCAATATTCTCACAGTTATGGTAAACATGAACAGATGAAATGCTGCCAAGTCAGCATCGCGCACCCTAACATATTATTTCTCTTCCCTAAATTTTACTTTTCCATAGAAGAAAGCTGAAGAAGTCATATTTTCCTGCATCAAAGAAGAATTAGCAAAATATAAATTTTTTAGCACATAACTCATTAAGGGTTCTGAGCTCTGAATGATTTTCCATCCTTACTTGGTGAGCATAACCTTATATGTTGAAGCAAGAAGTAAAAAATTTCAAGTAATATAGTACAGACACAAGCAATTAAGAAAACTATGAGAGAAAGGTAGGAGAAAGCACACATAAATTTATATAATTCGACAACTTATTTATATGTACAGTGAATCAAGATCACACTCTTTATTATTGAATTACAAAGCATTCACAAAATATACCTTTTACAAGAAAGAACTTTTAGTCTCATAAAAATTACAAGTCTCTTTTATAAATAAGGGTTTTTCATTCACTAAGAATTACAAAAAAAGCTATGATTATAAAGATATAATCATATGTTTAAAAGTCAATAGAAAACTTTTATATAAACTTTAGGACCACTTAGGTTAACCCTAAACGTATAGTGTCGTTTTAGGGGGACCTAGAATAAGTAGGAGAAAGAACAAAATGGGAAACTATTTTTCGGCACCGGCGCCGTGGCGTTGGATGAATTGCAACGCTGCCTTTCTGGCGTCACAGTGCCCACTCTATGTCTGGGCACCACGACGCCCATGCTTGGACACCATTTTCACGTTTTTGCCTCTCTTTTTTGTTTGTCTTTGATTCTCGCCCGCTCACCTGACTTGTTTTTCAAATCATATTTTGATGATGTTTAATCAACTTTCTCACGTTATCAAATAAGAAAAGATCTCAAAAGCCAGGCTAACCGTTCTTTCAAGAACATCCCATTTACACAATGTATTTTTAGTTTGTTCTCGTATCTCTCCCACCAAAACTGACACAAAGCTTGTGTAGCTCTTGAGTCAGAGAGCAGGGGTGAGAAAGGTTCATATCTCTCCCACCAAAACTGACGACTTTAAGGAGAACTTCTCTTCCACTTGCTAAAAGGTTTAGATTTCCATCCCCTTAGTTTGTTTCATATCCTATCTTTAATGGAGGCAAACAGATTTTTCCTATGTTTTCCATAGAAACTTGGCATGCCTAAATACGTTTCTTGGCATACAACATGTTTGACTCCTAAACAGCTCACAAGCTAAGTTGCCCAGCCACTTTGGACAAAACTTTCAAAGCACACGGTAGATTTGTCAAAGTTGATTTGCTGGCGCGAAGCTTTTTCATATTGTATCAGGATTTGTTTTAAAACTTGGAAGTCAAATAATGTGGCCTCCGAGAAAATGAGGTTGTCGTCGACAAAGATAAGATGTGAAATTAAAGGCCCATGGTAACCGCTTATGAAAATATGAATCTCGCCTCTCTGTTATGCTTTTAGGATAAAAAAAGATAGTCCCTTTGCATATAAAATTAACAATAAAGTGAAAGAGAGTCCCCATAGTGGAGGCCTTGAGTTGGTTTTTAGCAAAATATAAGTTTTTTAGCACATGAGCCAATAAGGATTCTGAGCTCTGAATGATTTGCCATCCTTGCTTGGCGAGCATATCCTTATAAAATAAGAAAAGATCTCAGAAGCCAAGCCCACCGTTCTTTTTGCTTGGGTAAAGAACATCCCATTTGCACAAATACATTTTTAGTTTATTCTCATCTCTCCCCCACCAAAACTGGCACAAAGCTTGTGTAGCTGTTAAATCAGAGAGCAAGGGTTCGAAAAAGGTTCATCACGTATGCTGGGATTGACTGAATGACGACTTTAAGGAGAACTTTTCCACTTGCTAAAATAGTTTAGATTTCCATCCCCTTAGTTTGTTTCATACCCTATCTTTAATGGAGGCAAACAGAGTTTTCCTATGTTTTCCATTGAAACTCAACAAGCCCAAATACTTTTCTTGGCATACATTTTTGACCCCTAAACAGCTCACAAGCTAAGTTGCTAAGTCACTTTGGACAAAATTTCCAAAGCACACCGTAGATTTGTCAAAGTTGATGTTCTGGCACCAAGCTTTTTCATATTGTATCAGGATTTGTTTTATAGCCTAGAAATCAGATAATATGTCCGTCGAGAATATGACGTTGTCGTCGACAAAGAAAAGATGTGAAATTACCATGGCGACCGCATATGAAACTATGAATCTCGCCTCTCTGTTATGCTTTTAGGATCAAAGAAGATAGTCCCCCTGCACATAAAATCAACAAATAAAGTGAAAGAGGGTTCCCCTAGCGGAGGCCTTGAGTTAGTTTCAAGTAACCCTATGGTTCCCCATTAGCAAAATTTAAATACGTTACCGAAGAGATACAATAATGAAGTTTTTGACACCATTTTTCAGAGAAACCTAATTTCTGCATCATTGCATCTACAAAACACCACTCAACACGGTCATATGCCTTAGACATGTTCAGTTTGAGGGCTTGAAGAGGTCTTGGGATATTCTTTAGCATTTAATAACATTAATACACTCAAAAACAATAATGGCGTTATCCATAATAAGCCAGCCAGGTATAAAAGGCACTTTGAGGTTCAAAAATTACCTCACTGAGAACATTACGGAGCCAGTTTGCTAGCACTTTTGCAATAGGCCGAAAATCAGATCGGCGCTCCAGTTTGTCGCACTTGGAAATCAGTGTAGTTAACATCTCATTTATTTTGGTAAGGTCACCATAACCATTTAGGTACTTTAAATAGACCAAAGTGACATCAAGTCCTACGACATTTGAGAAATTTTGGTAAAAGATGACCAGCATTCCATCCTTTTCCTGGACCTTTATGGGGTACTTCAGAAGGCAGCATGACGGATTTCATCAAGTTGGAACGGCACATCGATTCATTGTCTACTTCATTCTAATAACAAAGGTTCCACGCAATTAAGAACCACACGAAGGGCATTATCCAAAGGATTGGCTGAGGTAAATATATCGACAAAGTAAGCCATTAAAATCTTCTCTATCTCCCTGATATTTGCTTGCCAGACATTGTTTCCATATAGCAAGCCAGCAATGGTGTTTTTCTTCCGTCACCCCGTAGCTTTGTGATGAAAGAAATGAGAGTTTCGGTCTCCACTTTTTAGCCATGATATTTAGGCATGTTAACGTCAGCACATTTTATGCTTATACATAAAAGCATCAAGTGTCCGTTCGAGTCATCGAATCTCTTTCCATGATAAGGCATTAATGTTCTGATTCGAGGTTACCAAGAGTTATTGTAAGGACCAAAATTTTATATCAGGCAGACTCGTCCAAAGTGAAGGCCTTATAAGGAGTGATCACGCGTATTTGTGTGAGACGCCTTTTGGGGATGGTGATTCGTTCCGCTCATAAAGGACAAAACCATGAGGGCAAAGGACGTGTGTGTGAACCCCAAAGTGGACAATACCTTGCACAGAGATGTGGGCTCTTTCATTTGGTATCAGAGCCGAGGACGGCTCTGTTTCGATGGTGGGGGGGTATTGTAAGGACCCAAATCCCACATCGGACGGACTCGTCCAAAGTGAAGGCCTTATAAAGAGTAATCACTCGTACTTGTGTGAGGCGCCTTTTGGGGATGGTCATTCGTTTCGCCCATAAAGGACAAAATCGTGAGGGGAAAAGACGCGTGCGTGAACCCCAAAACAGACTATACCTTGCACAGGGATGTGGGCTCTTTCATTTGGTATCAGAGCCGATGACGGCTCTGTTTCAATGGTAAGGGGTATTGTAAGGACCCAAACCCCACATTGGGCAGACTCGTCCAAAGTGAAGGCCTTATAAGGAGTGATCACGAGTACCTGTGTGAGGTGCCTTTTGAGGATGGTCATTCGTTCCGCCCATAAAGGATAAAACCGTGAGGGGGAAGGACGCATGCGTGAACCCCAAAGCGAACAATACCTTGGACAGGGATGTGGGCTCTTTCAATTGGTATCAGAGCATAGGTTTTGGGTTCTGTAGACTTGGTACATGGTACATACATTTGAGTTCAACATTTGAGTTTCACAGCAACACATGCGTTAACGTGGCCAACTCAACTTGATTTCTGCAATGCTACAAGGTTACTTTAGAATTTGAAAAGAAATAATTTAATTTATGAATAGTTATAAATCTAGTATAAATTGTTTTTTAAGAACCTTGTTTTTATGTGAAAATGATGAATTTAAGAGTTCATACTTATATCTTGAACTTATTGAAAGAATATATTGATTTATATTTCATAAGCTTTAATGTATTAAAGTTATTTCAAGTGTTTAAAAAAATATTTAGTTTATGATATAGTAGCAGTAGATTGTGTGCACCAGTATTCATGATATATATGAATTATGATATTAATGCAAAACATGATGAATATATAAGTGTATGAAGTGATATATGATAATTTCTATTAAGATTATAGTGAGCATATTATGAAATTAAAAGATGAATGTGTGCGATAAATAATTGGTTGAAGATATTTTGGGTTAAGGAAAGGTATTAAGCTAAGCTAAATAACTATATGGCTATATTAATAAGTAATAGAAATAAAATTGCATAATAAATCTTAATATAGAAACAGATTTTAGATATGTTCATTGATGCAAAATATTTTCTTAGTTTTCTAGTAGTTGGATAATTATAATTGATAAAAAAATTAGTTTAAAGTGAACATGTATTATTATAACATGATTGTATGCACGAACATATGTGAAGAGAGCAGGTTAAAATGCTACATCATGTTAAAATGCTAAATGAATAGTGAGAATGAAATTGCTTGTGTATTCTAATGGTTATAATTCAAAAGTTTTGAGTATCTTATAGTAACTTTAAAATTTTGAATTATGTTAATAGAATATTGTTAAAGGAAGTGTTTGTATTGCGTTAAAGAGATGTTAGATCAATTTGTGATTTGATGTGGGATAGATATAAAAAAAATAAAATGTGTTAGAACAATATACAATAAAATTTATAGTTTATGAAGAATTCAGTACTATATTGATGATTATAGATTTATAATGTTGAATTGAAAACTTAACTTTATTTTGCAATGTGAATATGAACAGCTTCGTAATGATTATATAAGCAAATCAAAGTAAGTTATGCCTAGAAGGAGTTGATTGGATACATGTATAATATTAGAGTGTTGTGTATATATATGTTGTGAATTTTTATTTCTAGTAATAAGTATAAATAACATGAGATCTTGAATTGAGAAATTTAAAACACGATAATGTTATGTTCATGACTTGTCTATTAAAATATTTTATTATCAATCAACATTTAAGTGATCAGTCTTTTGCAACTTTATACTATAAGTATTCTATTAATTGTATGAAAATGAGTAATATTGTTGTGGATGATGTTATTTGTATTAATGCATTATATATGAATTTCATTAAATAAAAGTTATGTATGTATAAGAATATTTCATTTATAAGGTTAACAGTGTTAAGTGTACCGATATTTTAAAATTTTGAGGGCAAAAGTTTTATAAGGAGGGAGGAAATTGTAACACTATTATTTTTATTTAAATTTTTTTTGTAAATATTGAACAAGTGGGCCTTATGGAGTCCATATATATTCTTATATGTATATATATATATATATATTAAAGAAACTTATTATATATATAATATTATTATTTATATATTTTATTTAAATATGTGAGACCCTTATTTTAAAAAGGGATTCTTTATATTTATTTTTGGATTTTGGTTGTCTGTTGGGGTTTGTTGGATGAAGAGAAAGGAGAAGAGGGGAAAAGAAGAAAAGAAAGAAAAGGAAAGAAAGGAAAGGGAAGAAAAGAAAGAGAGAGAGGGAAGAAGAAGAAAAAGAAAGAGACGGAGGAGAAGGAGAAGAAAAAAAAAAAGGAAGAGAAGGAAAGAAAGAAGAGAGAAAATGAGAATAAGGAAAAGAAAGAAAAAGGATGGAAAAATAGGGAAGAAGAAGATGTTGAATTATGTGAGTGGTTTTCTTTAATTTTAAAATTTATTTATTATATTTTTATTTATTTTTATTTTCGAATTGATGTAAAAAATATGTATGTATGTATATGTATCAATTCACATCAATTCAACATGCATATATCATGCACTAGTTTATAAAATTTAAAACCATGCTCTGATGTCAAACTGATAGTACTCGACGACCAAATTCTTTTTCTTCCTTCTTTCTTCTCAGCTTTCTTTCTATTTTTTATTCTTCCTTTTCTTCTTCTTTTCTTTTTCTCTCTTTTTCTTTCTTCTATTTTAGTTTTTTTACTTCTTCTTTTGTAAGCTTCAAATGAAGCAAAATATACATATATATACCTTAAAGAGGCAGCCACCGCTTAGCAAACTCTTCTTTCTTCTTTTTTTTTTTAAGCCACTAACCCCTCAAAGAATAAGACACGTGTATTATAGTTGGTCTTGTTAGTGTACGCAGGTATTTCTCTAGTTTGTGACTTTCCTCTTCCTTTGTTTCTGCCCCTAAGTGAGTTTCCTCTGCCTGTATTGTTCATTTTTGTCCATTTTGGTGAAATATAGAATTGTTATTGTTTTCTTGAGCCAGATTGGCTTTTATGTCAAGGGTAGATTATGTAGAGAGTTGATATATCTTGTTTTCTTGATTTAGCAACATGGTAAACTATTCTTCTAATAAGGAAAATTCATTTCTAGAAGTAATCTTTACCACTATATAGTCAAAATGTGAACCAAACCCTGCAAGGATGAACAGGATCAAGCCATCATCATTTACTTGATTGCCTACAGTAACCAAGTAATCAAAAATGGATTTTATTTTTGAAAATTAATCACTTAAAATCATTCCTCCCTTTTTGGTGGTCTGTAGTTGCATTTTGAGTTGTAGGATTCTAGCTTTTGACAGAGATGAGAACAACCCTTCTATGGGAGTCCATAATTCATATGAAATGACACAGTTAACTACTGTGCCAATCACACTCTCACTCATTGTAGGCCATATCCAGCTAAACAAGAGTTGATCTTGCTTCATCCAAATTGTGTATTTTGGATTTGAAGTTGTGGTTACATTATTAGCTGCATTAACTAAGATCGGAACTGAATCATGTTTTTTACTTGTTCAATTGATGAAGCTTTCTACCATGGCCACAAATTACTGGTAAAACATGGGATTTCTTGATTAGAAAATTATGTTTGTCAAGCTTTAGAATAGTGAAATTGTTGGATAGAGGAATGAAATTGGTTTAGTTTGCTGTGAAGACTGTGTTTGTGGTTTGATCAACAAATAAATGAGAACTTGCAGAGTAATCTATGGTGGCCATTTGTACACGATTGTGTATTGCTCTGATACCAAAAGTGAATTGAGAAAATTGATGAATAAATACTTGTATTCACTTAATTTCTTTGTACATGATGTTTACAATTTATATACTTGACTGATTTATAAAGATAAGTTTCATCTTAACCCTTTAGAGTCATAGGAAGAAGGGAACTGATAATACAGGCTTGATAGAGTTTAAATTACAGAAACTTATCATTTAAGTTACGTACCTTATCATCTAAGTAAACTATGCTACCAAGTATTTGTTGTGTTATTTGCAACTGTTTTTTTTATCTCTTGTATTATTTGCATTATCTCTAACAGTTTTCACTAGATTATGCTTACCCCATCATAGATTAGGGTTCAAATGCAATGTTGGTGATTTTAGCAACTGAGTTATTTATGGTAAGCTTTTAGTGGTATGAGGCCGCTGAGGTAGGTGCAAGAGTGAAGATAGAGTTGGTGCTTCTGGAGGTTGCAAAGATGATTTTATTTTATTTTTTGGTGTTAAGTCAGTGAAAGCTTTTAAGCCCTTTAAAAATAATTTTTTTAGAAAAAAAAAAAAGAAGTCCAACACAAGCGACAAAGAAAACTAGAGAATAAAAACGAAGTCAGAGACTTTAAATCTAGAGAGAAAGAGAGAGATTTGAAAGAAAAATAATGTTTTCCATAATACTATACAAATTTATATGGAATATATAAGAGAAAAAGAAAAAGACATTATTTTGTTTAGTCCTATAGAAAAAGCTTAGTAACCTCTAAATATTTATGCCACTACCAATTTACCCTTTATTGAATTATTTCATTACACATAACATAAGGAAAAGATAAAGCTTATTTTATGGCCATTTTACCTTAATTCATTTGTCAGATTACATATAAGGAAAATATTTTCTAAGATGTTAAATTTGATATAACAAACTTTTGTAGGGATATTATTAATTTTTTAAAATATAATACTGACACGACCCATTTAAAAAATGTGGAATAATGTTGATTTAATATAAGTGAAATAATTTTTTAGTGTTGGATTTTTTAGAGTCAGATATCATATGATGAACAACACCGCCTATTATAAGGTGATATATAGCTCAGTTATGGTGAGTAAATGTTAAGAATTGTTAATATATTCTTTACTGGAAAAAAAAACAAAATTGGTAAGGATGAAATGGAATATTAAAAAATGATCAAAACATAAAGATTTGTTATATGAAGGATATTTTATTCAAATCTCTTCAATTGTATCTCAATTCATGCTTTAATTTCTTTTATTTATTCTCGTTAATAATGCTCATTTTCTTGTATAAATTGAGTCTTTCTAAAGGCTAAATTCAATTAGAATGAAAGTTTCATTTCTTGTCATATTTCTAAATTATTTATAGTATTAGAGTTAGTTTGATAATAGGTTTGAGAATTTATTTTGAGAGTTTTCTAGGTATTTAGATTAGAATAAATACTGTGTGTTGATTGGTCACCATAAAAATAGTTCTAAAATATATTTGATTAGTCTTTTTTTTTTGTGTTTTAAAAAAATGTCGAACTAGGTCTTCTCATTCTCTTTCCTAGTACGAGTCTAGAGGTTGCACTAATATTGACCCATTATTGATATGGTGTTTTTAAAAAATAAAATCACATATTGAGAGGATAATGAGAGTTAAAAGTTATGAGCATAATATTAGAGTTAAAAATTCTCATGATATATCTGTATCTAAATTTAAATGAAATTTCATCTTCATTTCAACAAAAAAAAATCAATTAAAAGTTGAAAAGATTTCTTTGATGTTAGATGATAAGAATGCTTTCTAAATTTGAAAAATAAATTCCTTATTAAAGATGATAGAAATTATTTTTAATGGTCAATTAGAAGAGACATTCAAAACTTGAAAATTTTCCTAAAACAAAGATCTTAACAAATGATTTCTTCTTATTTATGATAAAAGCACAAAAAAAAGGAAGGATTTACATATATTTCTATAACAAGCTAAGAGTTCGACGAAGTTTCCCTTCCCAACTTAAGGGGGATGATAAGAATTATTAATTGATTCTTTACTTGAAAAGACAAATTGGCAAGGGTGAAATGCAAAAATGGTAAATGATTAAAAAAAAAAAACCCAATATCTACTATATTAACTATATATTATTCAAATCTCTTTTATTGTATCTCAAATCATGATTTAATTCCTTTTATTTATTTTTTTAATAATGTTTTCTTTCTTGTATAAATTGAGTCTTTCTAAAGGCTAAAACTATTAAGTGTGAAAGTTTCATTTCTTGTCATATTTTTAATTCCTTCAAGGTATCATAGCTAGTTCAATAACGGAATTTAGAACTTGTTTTGAGAACCTTTTAGGCGTTTAGATTAGAATAAACACCATTTGATGATGGACCAATAAACACCATTTTTAATTTCTCAAGGTATCATAACTAGTTCATAGCTAGTTCAATAGTTCTAAAATATATATATATTTTTTTTGCTTAAAAGAATTTCAAATTAGGTCTTCACACCATCTACGAGAATATTGATTAAAAATTATTGGAAAATGATTTGGGGATCAAGTCAAGTGTGTAGGGTGCACACGGATTAAAGACGGATGCGAAAGGAGGCGAAAAATGAGAAGGCGCACCATGTGACCAGCGCTGCGGTGACCAAGAGTGGGCGCCGCGGCGCTAGAACAGAACACTCAGCGCCGCAGCGCTCAGCAGAAGCCCGCCAGCACTGGAGCGAAGAGATCCCAGCGAGGCAGCGCTGGACGTGGGAACAGTATCCCAAAATTAGGAAACTTCATAATTTTGTCTCCCACTTGCTCTAGGACTCCCTAATACGACTCCCACACGTATAGGTAATACCTAGAACGTCCCAAGGCCTATATAAAGGCTATCAATTGGCTTGTAAACACAACTTAGTGATCTTGACAACCTTTGTGATCAAGTTAGTGAGATCTTTGTGATCTTAAAAAGATCTTGGTGATCAACAATAATCTTAGTGATTATTTTTAGTGGTTCTTTGTGAGAGAAAATTCCTAGAGAGAAAGAGAGAGTTTTCTTTGTGATCTTTCTTATAATAGGCATATTTTGTAGTTGCCTTGTGATTCATAATAAGAGAAGAGTGTGATCTTGATCCGCCGTGGACGTAGGCAAGTTGCCGAACCATGTAATTCTCTGTGTGTTCTTCTTCTACCCTTTCTCTCTTTTATTTCTTAATAACTTGTTCTGCATTATTATATTACTTTGGTGAATTGTTTAGCTTGTTTGTGTGCTTCCGCTTCAACAAATTGGTATCAGAGTTTTGGTTCTAAGCAAACATGGCCACACCCAAGTATGAGGTAGAGAAATTCAACGGTACGAATGACTTCAATCTGTGGAAGATGAAGGTTAAGGCGTTGTTGGTGAGCCAAAGACTTGGTTCGGAATTAGAGGAGACTGCAGCTTCATCTAGTGATGAAGAGAAGATGCTAGAGTCATCTAGAGCAGAAGCAGAAATAAGGGACATTCAAGAAAGAGCTCATAGCACAATCATTCTATCATTGAGCGATGAAGTACTAAGGGAAGTAGCAGGTGAAACGACGGCAATAGATCTTTGGAAGAAGTTTGACTCTCTTTATATGAGGAAATCATTGGCCAACAGACTACATATAAAGAAGAAGCTATATCAGCTGTCTATGTCAGAGGGGACGCCGATGAAAGATCATATAGACTCCTTCAATAAGATCATCCTTGATCTTGAGTCTATCAACATCAAGATAGAAGATGAAGATAGAGCAATTATTCTGCTGAGTTCACTCCTCAAGAGTTATGAGAGTTTTGTTGATACGCTACTCTACGGCAGAGAGAGTTTACGATGAGTGATGTGAAATAATCATTAAACTCAAAGTTATTAGGAAAGCAGGCTGAGGGCAATGCAGAAAGTTTATCTGTAAGAGGAAGGCCCTCATATAGAGATGGGAAGAAAAAAGGCTCAAGGTCAAAGTCTAGGACTCCTAGGAAGTGCTATTGCTGCAAGAAAAAAGGGCACTTCATAACGGACTATCCTGAGAAGAAAGCACAGGACAAGAAGAAAGCGGATGCTGCGCTTGTCTATGATGATAGCTATGACAGTGCAGAGATACTCGTCGCTACTGATGGTATAAACTCTGAACAATGGGTTTTAGATTCTGGTTGTACTTTTCACATATGCCCGCACAAGTTTTGGTTTACAAATTTCCAGCCTATTAGTGGTGGTAAGGTTTTAATGGGTAATGACGTTGCATGTCAGATGATGGGGATTGGTAGTGTTAAGCTTAGGCTGCATGATAGGCGAGTGAGAGAGTTGACAGATGTTAGGTATGTTCCTGACTTGAAGTGAAACTTGATCTCACTAGGGACTTTAGATCAGAATGGGTGTTCCATCAGGATCGACGGAGGGATTTTAAGAGTTTTGAGAGGTTCCATGGTGGTGATGAGAGGAGAGAAGCACAAAGGTGTTTATGTGCTTAAGGGTGAAGTCGTGAGTGGGGTAGCTGAGAGGATGAACAGGACCCTACTTGAAAGGGTTAGATGCATGCTTACCAATGCGAAGATGTCCAAGACATTCTGGGGAGAAGCTGTAGTGACTACTGCTTACTTGATAAAAAGAAGTCCCTTCTCATCAATTGACTTCAAAACACCAGAAGAGAAATGGTCTGGCAATCCTCCAAAGTATGACCATCTTAGAATATTTGGTTGCCCTACCTTTGTATATGTTAAGGAGGGGAAGTTGGAACCTAGAGCTATCAAAGGGGTATTCATAGGATATCCCGAAAGAGTAAAAGGATACAAGGTGTGGTGTAAAGATTTAACACCATAAAGGAGTATCATAAGCCGCGATGTGACGTTCGATGAGATGACGATGTTGAAAACCTCCTAAGTAGATGAGAAAGAAGAACCTGTAACCAAGGAAAACTCAGCACCCGAGTCAATAGAAGTTGAAGTAGCGCCTGAAAACGGATCTGATATGCTCCCAGATCAACACTTCAACAAGGAAATCCTTGAAGATGAACCAAGAACACCGGCGTGTTCCTCAAAGTCCACCCAAAAGAAGACTAGAACTCCTGAGTTGGAACTTGAAGAGTACCAGCGTGCTAGAGACAGGCTAAGGAGAACGATTAACCCACCAGTCAGGTATGCACAAGCAGACTTAGTTGCTCATGCTTTTAATTATGCTTACACTCTTGAGTATGATGAGCCTAGGACATATGGTGAGGCTATGAAGAGTGAAAACAAAAAAGAATAGCAGCAGGCCATGAAAGAAGAAATTTGTTCTCTTAGGAAGAACAATACCTGGAAATTGGTGGAGAAACCTCAAAAGAAGCTAGTCGGGTGCAAGTGGGTGTATAAGGTGAAGGAGGGGATACCGGGGATTGAGCCTACGAGATTTAAGGCTAGCTTAGTAGCACAAGGTTTTACTCAGAGAGATGGAGTCGATTTTCATGAGATATTCTCTCTAGTTGTCAAGCACACATCTATTAGGATTTTGTTAGCTATGTGTGCAAACCTTGATTTACATATAGAGCAAATGGATGTAAAGACAGCTTTTCTACATGGAGAGCTTGAAGAAACAATATACATGGCACAGCCGCAAGGGTTCGAGGAGCCCGGTAAAGAAGATCATGCTTGTTTGCTAAATAAGTCATTATACGGGTTAAAGCAATCACCTAGACAGTGGTATAGGAGATTTGATGAGTTTATGATGGCTTGTGGCTTTAATAGGATCAAGTATGATGGATGCGTGTACTTCAAGAACATGAGTTGTGGGATGATGTATTTGCTTCTATACGTCGATGATATGTTGATCGCATGCAAGAATATAGAAGAAATACAAAAGCTCAAAAAGCAGTTAAGTGGCGAGTTTGAAATGAAGGATTTGGGAGCAGCGAAGAGAATTTTGGGCATGGACATTGTGAGGGAAAGAAGAGATGTTATTTTCTTGTCCCAACAGCGATATATAGTCAAAATTCTGGAGAAGTTCGGTATGTTAAACGCGAAGGCTGTCTCTACTCCTTTGGCCATGCATTTCAGACTGTCAGCAACACAGTCGCCGACATCCGAGGATGAGAAACTGCAGATGAGCAAAGTACCGTATGCAAGCGTTGTGGGGAGCATCATGTATGCAATGGTTTGTACAAGACCAGATATAGAACAGGCTGTGAGTGTGATGAGTAGATACATGGCGAATCCGGGTAAAGATCACTAGCTTGCAGTAAAGTGGATTCTGAGATATCTCAAGGGAACGTCGAATCACAGGTTGGTGTATAAAAGGGACGAGGACAGCAATGAAATGGTAAGAGGGTACGTAGACTCTGATTATGCAGGTGATCTTGACAAGAGAAGATTGTTGACGGGCTACGTATTCACAGTGTTTGGGTGTAGTGTGTGTTGGAGATCAGTTCTACAACATGTGGTTGCACTTTCTACCACAGAGGCAGAGTACATAGCTATTGGTGAAGCTATAAAGGAGGCCGTGTGGTTAAAAGGCATATGTGCAGAGATATTAGCTCATAAAGATGTAAACACCGGTGTATACTGTGACAGCCAGAGTGCCATACACCTAAGCAAGCATCAAGTGTTCCAAGAGAGGTCGAAACACATTGATGTGAGGCTCCATTACATTCGTGAGATTGTCCAAAGTGGTAAAGTTAGTCTGACAAATATAGCGTCATCTAAAAACCCTACTGATATGTTGACTAAGCCACTGCCCTCGGTTAAGTTCGTCCTATGCAATGACTTAACCGGAGTCACTACGTTGTAAGGGTGACCGAAGATGCGGAAATGAGAGATCGATTTACTTTGTGAATGATTTTGAATCAAGGAAGGGATTTTGTGAGAATATTGATTAAAAATCATTGGAATATGATTTGGGGATCAAGCCAAGTGTGTAGGGTGCACACGGATCGAAGACGGACGCGAAAGGAGGCAAACAATGAGAAGGCGCACCATACGACCAGCGCCGTGGCGACCAGGAGTGGGCGCCGCGATGCTAGAATAGAACACTCAGTGCCGCAGCGCCAAGAAGGCAGCGCCGCAGCGCTCAGCAGAAGCGCGGCAGCGCTGGACGCGGGAACAGTATCCTAAAATTAGGAAACTTCTTAATTTCGTCTCCCACTTGCTCTAGAACTCCCTAATACGACTCCCACACGTATAGGGAATACCTAGGACGTCCCAAGGCCTATATAAAGGCTATCAATTGGCTTGTAAACACAACTTAGTGATCTTGACAACCTTTGTGATCAAGTTAGTGAGATCTTTGTGATCTTAGAGAGATCTTAGTGATCAACAATAATCTTAGTGATTATTCTTAGTGGTTCTTTGTGAGAGAAAATTCCTAGAGAGAAAGAGAGAGTTTTCTTTGTGATCTTTCTTATAATATGCATACTTTGTGGTTGCCTTGTGATTCATAAGAGAAGAGTGTGATCTTGATCCGCCATGGACATAGGCAAGTTACCGAACCACGTAATTCTTTGTGGGTTCTTCTTCTACCATTTCTCTCTTTTATTTCTTAATAACTTGTTTTGTATTATTATATTACTTGGGTGAATTATTTAGCTTATTTGTGTGCTTCTGCTTCAACACTATCTTTTCTAGTATTGAGTCTAGAAGGTTGCATTAATATGAATCCATTATTGATATGGTGTGTCAAAAAAAAAATTGCTTATTAAGAGAATAATGAGAGATCTAGGTTATGAGTATGAAAATCAAAATTTTAATTTCTCATGATATATCTAACTCTAAACTTAAAAGAATTTTTCATCTGCCATTAAAAGGAAAAAAATCTTTTAAAAGTTGAAAAGATTCTCTCTGATAAGAGATGATAGGAATACTTTCTAAATTTGAAAATTTTCCTTGATAAAGATTATTGGAATGATTTTAATTTTTCAAATGATCAATTATAAGAAATATTTAAAAGTTGAAATTTTTTCTTAAATAAAGATCCTAAGGAATTCTTGCTTCTTATTTATGATTAAAAAGATGGATTTATAAATATCTCTACAACAAATTAGGAGTCCAATAAAGTTTCTCTTGCTAGCTTGAGGGAGGGTGATAAGAATTATTAATAGATTCTTTACTAGAAAAGCCAAATTGACAAGGATGAAATGCAAATATGGCAACCAAACAAAAAATTATGATTTGCTACATTAAGCATATATTATTGAAATATCTTTAATTGTATCACAAATCATGCTTGAATTTCTTTTATTTATTTCCATTAATGATATTTATCTTCTCTATAAATTGAGCATTTCTAAATGTAAAATCAATAGGAGTAAAAGTTTTATTTTTTTGTCATATTTGACATTGTCTGTTTGGAAATTATATAAAGTGGGCTTACATATATAAATTAATTGTACATTATTGACTATCTATTTCGTTGTCTATTAAAAGTGATCAAATAAACTTTATTTTTTATTAAACTTTTAGAGCATCTCATATGGTATGAGCTTTAATGTATAAAGACTTAATCATTTTATTTTATTTTAATAATGACTAAAATAAAATAAATTATATAAATAATAAATTGAGATCCCCAGCCTAAACCCTAACGCATTATTTATTTACATTCTATCAGTGATTCAACTACCTTTAAAAATTAAGGTTTATATATGGAAAGCTATCAATTCTAATTTTTACATCTTCATGAATTCAGGTACACTTCCGATTAAAACTTCTTAATGATTTGAAATACGTCTCTACTTATTGTGATTCTTTCACTAATTAAAGTATTTTTTTTCTAACAAATGACAATTAAAGTATTTTTTTTTCTAACAAATGGCACTAGAACCGCTTCAAGTATTTCATTGAGAATATTTGTGATGTTTTTCATCTTAATGAATTATGAAAATTTTGAATAAGACAGTATTAGTCTTGGATCAAGAGTAAGCGGATTAATTTGTTTATGGATTGAATTCGTTTTATGTTGAATTCTGTTACGTTTTCCATATACTATCAGTTTATTACGTTTTCCAGAATAATCAATTATAGGATTCGGTAAGTTTATTTAAATCATTTTGCATTAAGTGCATAAATATAAATGCCTGATTGCATTGAACGAATATATATGCCGCATTCATTACTTACGTTGAATGCATTGATTAAAGCATACACTATATGTCTTTCATGATCATCATGCAGCATGCAATTAACCATTATGTTTTTTTCCATTTTTATATTAGGCATTCAATGAATTGAATGCATATGTACACGGGAAATTCAATTATGGGAAAATGTATTGTATGAAATTGAATACAATCTTTTAATTTTTTTTATTACGCATTCAATTTTAAAATATTAAATAAAAAAAAAAGTCAGAAGTTGAGATTTGTTCATATTCAAAGTGATAATTTTAAATTTAGTAAATTTATTTTTTTAATTGTGGTGCATATTAGGTAGATAATATTCATAAATTTTAAGAATTTATTAGATCCATTTCACAAGGTCTATAAAGACTTAAACAAGTTAAATTCTTTTTTAACCCAATATATGGATCAAATCAAGTGAGTCAAGGTTGGTCTAAGTCCATTTTTTGAGCTTGGTATCACGTCCCACATCGAATAGAAATTGGGGAGATCTTGGGTATATAAGGGTGGGTATGCAGCATTACCTAAATCCTGTGTCTTGAGCCCCAATAGAGATTGCCACGTGGGTAGTGGGTCCCTTATCCTCGGGGGGATGGGCAATACGGGTCAGGTTAGTCCTTGCGTTTGGGCCACACCGTGACGAGGGCGTCACGTGATTAGGTGGGGGAGAATATCACGTCCCACATCGAATAGAAATTGGGTAGGTCTTGGGTATATAAGAATGGGTATGCAGTAGTACCTAACAGGCTAATCTTTTGGGTCAGTGGTAAGCGCCCAGCCCGTGACATTGGGCTATTGGATAAATTTTATAGTTTGGGTAATTAGATAGGGTTATGTTTGAATCGACCTAACCACTTTGGCCTTAACCCACTCTAGTTATGTTCTGACTTTAATCATTAACTGTTGACTTTGACCTACAAATTAACATCCAGTAGTTCAAAATAAATTGAATTGATATAAAATATCACTAAAGTGACCTCTTTATGTAGATTTAACTATTTTGAAATATGTAGATATTATTAAAAAAACTAAATAATTGCATTTAAATTTATGCGAAAATAATCGGGCCAAGGAATATTATTTTTTGGTCAAATAATAGACACATGTGGTAGTAAATATGTGATAAACTTTGACATTTTTCATGTGTATAATATGTTAGTCCAATGAAAAACATATTATTGGTAGAATTTATTATTAATATTTACTGACTAATTTTTAAGAGTACAATTTACAAATTATTATTTCTGTCCAAAGACTAAATTTTAATGTTGTGCTTGGTACTTTATAAGGGCTCAATTTATTATATCTTATGCCATATATGTATAAGTATGCATGATTAAATGGCATGGTTATTATTTGTCAATTTTTTATTTGTTCTATATTCAATAAATGCTTCTTATATATTTGCTAACTTGAATAACATTTCAGTGCTTAGCGGCACTAACTTCAAGAAATGAAAGGAGCCTATTACCATTATGCTTGAGTATATGGATCTAGACTGTGCAATCTAGATTAAAGAACCTTCAGCCCCTATTGATGGCAATACTACTAAATAAAGGAAACTTTATAAAAAATGCAGATGAAAGAACCTCCAGCTGTATGAGTTTGTTGATTATGAAGCACTCTATTTTAGATACCATTAAAGGCGTAATGCCTGGGGAAGACAATACTAAAAGGTTTATGAGCTAAATAGCAGACTGATTCACTAGTAATGAAAATGTCAAAATGAGCACTGTTTAACTAATCTCATTTAGAGCAGTATAAAGGCAAAGAAAATATAAGGGTGTACATGATGAAAATATCTAATTTTGTTACGAGATTAAGGGCACTAAAGTTAGAGTTGTCTGATAACATTCTCGTGAACCTAATTTTGATCTCACTTCTTGCACAATATAGTCCTTTTAAGATCATTTACTATACTCAAAATGAGAAATTGACTCTTAATGAGCTCATTGCTCAATGCGTATAAGAGAAAGATAGATTGAAACAAGAAAAGATAGAATGTGCTCATTTAGCAACCTTTTTCAATGATAATGCTGCCAATAAGAAAACGAAATGGAATAATAAAGGAAAAAGAGCGGTAGACATTAAAACTTCACAGCCTAAGGTACAAAAGAAAAAGAATGATGAAACCACCTATTACTTTTGCAAGAAAGTTGGACATTCGAAGAAGAATTGTTCCAAGTATGCAAAATGGCTCGCCAGAAGGAATAAACTTCTCAACTTTGTTTATTTAAAAGTTAATTTAGCTTTAATACCAAGTCACACTATGTGAATAGAATTTTTAAGGTTACAATTAAAATCTGGTTATCATTTGATTTGCATGAGGCATTTTATGTACTATCATTTTGATGGATTTTGGTTTTTATTTGTATTTTGAAAAAATTCGGCCACTCTTGTTCTTTTGAAAATAGAAAGTTTAGTCTTTTTCAAAATTGAATTATTATTAGTACTAGTTCTTTAGTTTATAATATATATTAATTGGATCTTCATGCCTCACAAATTGATTGAATCTTGCATACAACCAATTGTGGTATAAAGTACAAATTAGTTAATGAGAATTCTTACATGTTATGATATAAACGTTTTGGACACATTTCTAAACAAAGAATTCAAAGGCTTTTGTCAAAAAGAATTCTAAATTTCCTTAATTTTTCAGAGTTTGAAATGTTCTCCACTTACTTATCTTTTGTTTAGTATCTAGTTCTAGTAGAATTTGGTATTATTAGAAGGAGTCAACTGTCAATTAATGCTAAAGGATTCATCTATGCGAGTGATTGCAACAAGGCTCCTGTTAAAGCAATTCGATTTTTTAGATTATAATTATAATTTAAAAATTATTTAGATTTACATGAGACATGTTATATATCATTATTTAAAAAGATTTTGGTTTCTATTTCTTATTTGGACAAATTCAGTTACACTCATTCTTTTGAAAACGAAAAGTTTATTCTCTTTAGTTGATAATATATATCAATTAGATTTTCATGCCTCACAAATTAAAGAAATTTTGCATACAAGCAATTGTGATATAAAGTGTAAATTAATTAATGAGAAGTTTTATATGTTATGGAATAAGTGATTTGGACACATTTTTAAACAAAGAATTCAAAGGTTTGTGTCAAAAGGAATTCTAAATTCTCTTAATTTTTTAGATTTTGAAATATTCTCTGCTTACTTATCTTTTGTTCAGTATCTAGTTCTAGTAGGATTTAATACATTTAGAAGGAGTCGACTGCCAACTGATGCTGAAAGATTCATATATGTGGATAATTACTACAAGGCTCCTATTAAGGCAATTGGATTTTTTAGATTACAATTAGAATTTGGTTATTATTTGGGTTTGCATAAGACATGTTATGTACCATTATTAAGATGGATTTTGGTTTCTATTTCTTGTTTGGACAAATTCAGTTACTCATGTTCTTTATGAAATGAAAAGTTTAGTCTATTTGAGAGTTTAAATATCATTTGTACTAGTCTTTAGTTGATATATCAAATGGATCTTCATGCCTTTTAAATTATTCAAAATTCCCTTAATTTTTCAAGTTTCGAAATATGTATTGAATGCATTAAGGAAAAATGAATAAATGTAAGAAAAGCTAGTGCTAACAGGATTTTAAATGTTTTAGAATTAATTCACATTGATATTTGTGGTCCATTCCCTACGACTTCTTGGAATAGTAAACACAATTTTATTACTTTTATAGATGATTGTTATCGTTATAGGTATCTGTTCTTGATTCACAAGAAGTCTCAATCATTAGACATTTTCAAAGTCTTTAAAACAGAAGTTAAAAACAAACTTGGCAAGAAAATTAAAGCCATTAAATCTTATTGTGGTGGTGAATTTTATGGTAAATATGACAAATCAGGTGAACAATATCAAGGTCCTTTAGGGAGATATTTGCAAGAATGTAGCTTCATTCCTTAATACACTATATTGGAGACTCTTAGTCAAAATAGTGTAGCTGAGAGACAAAATTGAACCCTAAAAGATATTGTCAGAAGTATGATAAATCATTTTTTACTAGAATATCTTAGGGGCAAATCCTTAATGACTACAATGTATCTCTTTAATTGAGTTCTAAGTAAAGATGTTGCTAAAACCCCATATGAGCTACTGATTGGAAAGAAGTCAAGTATCAGACATTCGCATGTCTAAGGTTGTTCAGCTAAGCTAGGCAATATAGGCTTAATGAAAGGAAGTTAGACTTAAAAATAATAAGCTACTACTTTGTTGGGTACTCAGAGAGATCAACGGGTTTCAATTTTTATGGTCCCTCAAATAGATCATTTTCCAAGATAAACAATGCTAAATTCATTGAGGATGTGGAATATAGCGAGAGTGCTAAACTCATGAACATTGTCTTTAAAGAGGATATTATTCTTAATATTACAATTGATAATGACCAGGTAATTGCGCCTGTCATTATACATGATGCAAATATAGATAATCAAGACATTTCTAAGATACCTTTTACTTCTTGCTCCTACTCACATAAAGAAGCAACAACAACCTTAATCAAAAGTACCATTAAGAAGATTCAATAGGGAGAAGAGATCATTAATTTTGGATAATTATGTCATGTATCTTCATGAACATGAGTTTGATATAAGACTATAAGATAATCTAAGAACTTTCACTCTAGTCAAACAAAGTGTGAACTTTTAGAAATAGATAGATCCCACGAAAGATGAATTCAAATCAATGCAATATAATGACGTTTGAGATCTTGTCAAATTATTTAAATGAGCAAAACTAATTGTTGTAAATGGATTCTCAAAACTAAACAAGATTTGAAAGAAAATGTCAAAAGATATAAGGCACGTCCAGTTACAAAAAGTTCACTCAAAAGGAAGGCATTGATTATAAAGAGACATTTTCACCAGTTTCATTGAAAGACTCTTTTTGAATTAGTATGACCTTTTTAGCTCATTATAATTTATAACTACATTAGATTGGCATAAAGACCGCACTTCTTAATGGTCATATTAAAGAAACCATATACATGGTGCAACCAGAAAACTACAAATTAAAGAAGTCTATTTATGGTTTAATATAAGCATCCTGTCAATGGTATCAGAAATTTGATCAACTGATTACCTCATTTGGTTTCAAGAAAAATACTGTTGACTAACGCATTTATCACAAGATTTATGGAAAAAAGTTTATTTTTCTTGTCTTATATTTGGATGACATTCTACTGATAAGCAGTGATATAAGTTTGTTGCATGAAATCAAGAGATTTCGTTCAAAGAATTTTAAAATAAATGATATTGGTGATACATCTTTTATGTTGGGCATATAGATTCACCTAGACCATTCTCATGGTATACTTAGGTTATCATAAAAAGGTATATATATATTGATAATGTGCTTAGTAGATTTGACAAGAAGAATTGTGCGTTAGGAGATACTCCTATTATTAAAGGTGATAAGAAATGAGATTTAGAAGAAAGAGAGGAGAACATCCCTTATACATCGGTTATAGGGAGTCTTATGTATGTTTAAGTTTTTACGCATCTAGATATTGTGTATATAGTTGGAATGCTTACCAAATATTCAAATAGCCCATGAATGGATCACTGAAAAACCGTTAAGAGGGTGATGCGGTATCTACAGAGAACAAAAGATTATATGCTCACAAATTAGAGATCAGATTATTTAGATATCATTTGGTATTCAAACTCCAATTTTTTTGGTTGCCTCGATAGCAGAAGATCTACTTCTAATTATGTCTTCATGTTAGCTAGATGAGTTATGTTATAGAAGAATATTAAGCAGTCACTTATAGCTTCATCCATTATGGAAGCAGAATTTGTGGCTTACTATAAGGCATCAAACTAGGCAATATGATTATAGAATTTTAATCTCAGCCTGCAAATTGTCGATGACATTAAGAGACCATTGAAAATAAATTGTGATAATAAAGTCACTGAGTTATATTCTAATAACAATAAAAGCTCATCAAAATTGAAGTATATTGACATCAAGTTTCTTGTTGTTAAAGAGAGAGTTTAGAGTTTTCAAGTGTCTATTAAATATATATATACAAACTTTATGATTGTGAATCCTCTTACTAAGGATGTACCACTTTTGGTGCTTCAAAAGTATGTGACTAGTATGGTGTGGTTCATCCTAATGATATGCTTGTATAGTGAGAGTTTGTTTCTTGATGTTCAAATATAATTGACATATTTTCTGATCTAACTAAAGTATTATTTTTTGTTTATTTATTGATAACTCTAAAGTAGAGTTTTATTCTTTCAATTGCGGTTGTGCATAAAGTTTTCAAAGTATATTGTTAAACTCTTTTAAATTATAAAGTATGACCAGTTGAAAATAGACATGTTAAAGGATTACATTATATGAAATTTTCATGCTACACATCTATGCTGGGTATATGTTATGAATTATATTCATATATATAACCATTGATGGGTCCAATTACATAAAAGGTAACGAAGATCTCTTTAATCCTATATTGGTATAATTGATGGATCAGATTATTTAGAGATGTCTCTTTGTTAAAATAGCAAATATTGAGTTCATAAAATTGTTTGATTATGTACAATCGTAAAGTGACATATATGGCCCAAGTGAGAGATTGTTGAAAAATTATGTAAAGTGGGTCTACATATATCATTTGGTTGTACATTATTGACTGTTTATTTTGTTGTTCATTAAAAGTGATCAAATAAAATTTATTTGGTAATTGACTTTTAGGGCATCTCATATGGTATACACTTAAATGTGTAAAGACTCAATTATATTATTTTATTTTCATAATTGGCAAAAATAAAATAAAATATTATAAATAATAAGTTGAGGTCCAGTCTAAATCCTAATGCATTATTCATTCGCATCCCATTAGTGAGTTAATTGTAGTATTTTTCTCTCACAACTAAGATTTAGACGTGGAAAACTATGAGCTCCAAATTTTACGCATCGTTGTGAATGTAGGTATGTTTCCGATTAAAACTTCTTAATGATTTACATTGAGTTCTTAAATATGGTGATTCTTTTACTAATTAAAGTATTTTTTTAATATTATCTAATTAATCCATAATTTTAACAATATTCAAATTGCATTATAGAATCATGCCACGTCTTTAATTACTCATATATGGTAGACGATATTATTTATCAACTAATCAAAACTATAAAAGAGGAATCTTATATTATAATAGAGGTGAAAGCGATGTGAATAATTCAAAGAATCAAAGTCGATTTACTTTATGAAAAGAAGATATCAATGAACTTTTATTAAACGGTATCATGAGATTCAACTAGTTGTATTTATTTATATAATTAATTAATATGATTTGATTTGTTTGTATGATACTTGTATTATTTTCCCACAATCTCCACTTTACATATTATCTATTAATACATTGACAAACTGAAGTTTTGCGCAAAATATTTTTCTGATATATTTCTATTTTGAGGATTTGCAAAAATTCTGCGACGAGTGTCATAGTGTGTCCTAGGCATTATATTAAAATAGTAAAATATATATTTAAGCAATTATTAAATATTTAATTCAAATTACTTAAACTTTTACTTCTATTTCAAGTATTAAAAAGATTAATAGTTGATTTTTATGGTCAAAACTATATACTTTATAACATAGGCCTTATCCTCAAAAGTAATAGAAAGTATAAAAAGAATATTAATTTTGGGCACTACAATGAAACTTGTTCTCATTTTATATAGGACCAACAAAATAATAGATAGTTACAATTTTTATGAGGTGAAAGCCTCCCAAAAGAAATTTAGATAATGCGAATATTTATATTATTTTAAATGTAGGCATCTAATTATTATTTGTATAGATAATTAAATTCTTTATATATATATATATGTATATATATGTAAACGGCTAATTATTTATATAAATAATTAAATTTGTGTATTTACATTTTAAAAATATGCAAATACAACACTTTATAATAGAGAAAAAGATATTTAAACCCCTAAAATTTAATCCAAATAATAGTTTCATCTTTTATTTTTAGAATTTTCTAAAAATATGCTGTTCATGTTACAATTTTTTTATCTTTCTTATTGGATTTTGCTCTTATCTAATAGTCATTTAAATAAAATAATATTATTATAATATAGATTATAAAATTTTAAATATAATAAAGCTAATGGTAAGTCAAAATGTTATTATTATCATTGTTGAAAAGGGTATTTTTAAATAATTTTAAAAACAAAGGGCTAAAGACTGTCCATTAAATCAAAATTTAGAAGGTTAAATGTTTTTATCCTTTTTTTTTATATGTATGTAATATTAAAATAAGAAGATAAGGTCGGGGGAATTTAGTTCGAAGCAGATGATAAAAAGTTGTATGCTTCGTGTGAGATGGATAAGCGTTCTGGTTTGGCAAATACTTTCAAAATACTTTTTTTTTTTAATTGGCTAACCCATTCCACTGTTGGTAAGGTATATTTTGTGACCGCACCTTTTCCAAATACTTTTCTTTTTTCTTTTTTACATATTCTATTATGAATATGAAAAAGGTGAACACAAAAAATGACATCCATTCAAATTAAGTTCTCCTTTTGCTAATATTTTGTATAAAACTAATATCCCGAGCACAATGCATCGACCAGCTTCATTTTTTTAAATTTTTTATCTGGTCGTACTTAGTAGTTCTGGAGTTTTTTATTTGAAATATTGAACTTATATCGGTGATTAATATGAAAGATATACATCGTAGAACCTTTGATGCTATAATTATTGGAGTACCAAGCCAAAGACTAATAAGTAAATGTGAGAATATTGATTAAAAATTATTAGGATATAATTTGAAGATCAAAGACAAGTATGTAGGATACGCAAAAATTGAAAACGGATGTGAAAAATAAAAAATAGCATGACAGGCGCCAGTACCGCGGCTACCAACAGTGGGGCGCCTTAGCGCCCAATCAAAAATCTGAGCGCTGTGGCGCCAAACAACGAGTGCTATGGCGCCCAGGTGGACACTGAGCGCGAGAATTTATTTTTTATTTTGAGACTTCCTTATATGTTTCCCACTTGATTTAGGACTCCCTAATACGACTCCCACATATTTAGGATAAACTTAAAACGTTCTAAATCCTATATAAATGCTCTCTATTGACTTGTAAACACATTTTTATGATAACCCAAGAGATCTCAATAATCATTGAAGAAAGTTTAGTGATTAAACATTCTTTGTGACTTTTTGTAAGAGAAAATTCATAGAGTATAAGAAAGATAGAGTTTTCTTTGTGATCTTTCTTGTAAAAAGCATACTTTGTGAATGACTTATGATTCAATAAGAAAAATGAGTGATCTTGATCCGCCATGGACGTAGACAAGTTGCCGAACCACATAATTTTTGTATATTCTTCTTCTACCATTTCTCTTTTTAATTCCTTAGTTGCTCGATTTGCACTTTATTTATTTAGATAATATTACTTGTTTGTGTGCTTTCGCTTTAACGGTAAACACTCACGTTTTCCTAAACATAAACTCTTACAAAGATTCGCAACAATTATACCCCATACTGAGAATGGACGGCTCTAAGAAAGGAATGCATATTCTTTCGTAAAAAAGGAAGTATAGAGTCTTTTGATAAAAGAGAACACAGACTTTTTGAAAGAGAGAAATACAGACCCCTTAGGAAGGGTAAATTATTTAACCCTAAAATCGAAAAGCTTTCATTCTAAAAATAAAAATACATAACCAAACACCCTTCACAAAGAGGGAACCATAAAATATCACCGCTCTAATAAAGAACATTAATCAACTAGACAAAGAATTACATATCTCGGTAAACGCAAAAAAGGGAGAAAAACTTTTGTCAGTCATGCAGACTACCACCAATGGTAGGCGGATGAAAGACCTGGCTGTTGGCGAAGGCATGAAAGCAAAGTAATGCATATCGGATGACCATTGATCTCTACAAGAGCCGACAGAGAAGGATCCATGAATCTAGCATGACACGCCGGAAAACCAAGCTAAAATTAACCGAAAAACCAAAAAGCAAAACAAAGAAGACTAGAAAAGAAAACAACAGAGAAGAGAAGTTGAAGGAAGTAAAGGTGAAAGGAGAAAAATGGAATGGGGATGTTCACCAAAGAGGAGCTCAAGGCCCCCTCTCCAATGAAAGCAAAAGAGACGACTAGGGTTGTGTTTTGTTTGTTATAATAGGGGAGATTATTTATTGTAAAAACTTTGACATGGTTTTCAAAGTCTATATTTTAGAAATTCTGAATAGGTTTTTGAGTTTCTTTTCCTCATTATAATTTTAGAGCTTTAGGATAAAGTTTTTTTTAAAGGCGAATGCTAAGTGTTGAAGTAAAAGTAATCAAACAAGTAATAAACCCAAAGTATATAATACATCAACCAAGCAATTAAAAAAATTGTAGAGAGAAAGTAGAAGAACAACATACAGAATTTACGTATTTTGGCAACTTGTCTACGGTCACGGTAAATTAAGATCTCACTCTTTATTATTGAATTACAAAGTACTCACAAAGTATGCCTTTTACAAGAAAAAAACTCACTCTCTTTTATAAATTAGGAGTTTCTCTAACTAAGAATCACAAAGCTCACAAATCACTAAGATTGTTGTGATGATCACTTAGATATGTTTACAAACCAATAAGGGGCCTTTATATAGGTTTTTAGATGACCTTGTTTAGTCCTAAATGTATGAGAATCATTTTAGGAAGACCTGGAACAATTAGGAGACTATCAAAATGGGAAAATACTGTTTCCTATACTAGCGCCATGGCACTGCATTGAATCACCCCTAGCATTACAGCGTTGGGCTCCTGGCACTGCCGTGTTATAGTCGCGTTGCTGAATCCATGCGCCGAGGCCTAGGTAGTTATGCCTTTTTCATTCATCTCCTTTTATGACCATTTTGCTTCCCCGCACATCCAATGCATTTGGTTTGTTCCCTAAATCATATTACAATATTTTTTAATCAATTTTTACACAAATTCCATCATTGAGTCAAAATCATTCACAAGGTATTTACGATCTCTCATATCTGCATATTCACTCACCCTCACATAGTAATGACTCTGGTTAAGTTCTCACATATGACGAACTTAACCGATGGCAGTAGCTTAGTCAACATATCAGCAAGAGTTTTAGACGATGCTATCTTTGTTAGACTAAGCTCACCACTTTGAACAATCTCTCGAATATAATGAAGTTTCACATCAATGTGTTTAGACCTCTCATGAAACATTTGATGCTTGCTTAGGTATTTGGCACTCTCGCTATCATAATACACATCGGTGTTCATATCTTTAATAGCCATTACTTCCGCGCATATGTCTTTCAACCTCATGACCCCCTTAATAGCTTCTCCAACAGCTATGTACTCTACCTCTGTGGTAGATAGTGCAACCACATATTGTAGAACTGATCTGCAACATATACTAGACCCAAACATCGTTAATACGTAACCAGTCAATGACCTTCTCTTGTCTAGATCGCCTGCGTAATCTAAGTCTACGTATCCTTTTACCATTTTACTGATATCTTCAACCCTGTTATACATCAATCCATGATCTGACGTTCCTTTGAGATATCTCAATATTCATTCACTACAAGTCAATGATCCTTCCCTATGTTTATTATGTATCTACTCACCAAACTCACAGTCTGTGCTATGTCTGGTCTTGTGCAAACTATTGCATATATGATACTTTCTACAATGCTTCCATACGGTACTTTATTCATCTGTAGTTTCTTATTTTCGGATGTCGGTGATTCTACTGCTAAAAGCTTGAAATGCATGACCAAATAAGTAAAGACAGCCTTTGCATTGGACATACTAAACTTCATTATTATTTTGAGTATGTATCACTGTTGTGAGAAAAAGATAACATCGGTTCTTTTTCTCATAATATCTATACCCATTATCCTTTTTACTGCTCCTAAATCATTTATCTCAAACTTGCCACTCAACTGAATTTTAGGTTTCTGTATTTCTTCTATTTTTTTATATAGAATTAACATATCATTAACGTATAGAAGTAAATATATCATCCCACTACTCAAGCTCTTAAAGTATATGCATCCGTCATACTTACTCCTACTAAATTTACAAGCCATCATAAACTCGTCAAATCTGTTATACTACTGTGTAAGTGATTGCCTTAACCCATATAATCATTTCTTTAGTAAACAAGCATACTCATCTTTTTCATGGCGCAGAATCCTAGTATCGCGATGCCTAGGCCTAGACAGTTGCACCTTCTCCATTCGTCTTCTTTCATGTCCTTTTTACTTTCCCGTATATCTAATGCACTTGACTTATTCCCCAAATTATATTACAATAATTTTTAATTACTTTTCTCACACTAATTTATTTATTAATTTTCTAAGATACAAAGTCATTATAAATACAATCACGAAAGAAGATATATAAACAATCAAACTAAACTTGAGATACAAATGACGTTGCTGCCTGTTTTGCCAAACAATAAGCAACTATATTTCCCTCATGTCTTGCATATCAAAATTATCTAATAATGTATAAATAGACTCAAGCAAATTGCCATCAACACTGGAGAACAGTAGCATTAAGAGAGAAAATAATTTTATGCAATCTGTCTCAGAAACAAATTTATAGTTTTGGTATAAAGTAATCATGAATTTAAAATTATAACTGCTGTAAAGTAGAAATACAAAATATGGAGTGTATATAAGTAGGTGTTTAATAAATACTTAATTACAGAGTGAAATATAATGTTGGTCAGATTATAATGCAGAACACCATCATGGGCATTGTCATATTGATTTATAATTTTAATTCTATTCACGAGACGTTACAGAATACGTGATATGCTAAGTGGATTTATCATTTTGCTATTTAACTATGGATATGTTATGTGATATACTTATCTTCGATTTGTTTACTGTTCCTTTCGTCTCACTTCATCAATTCCAAATAGTATGTTTTCTGATCTCATGATCAGCCCTTTTTTTTTTTTGTTAGCGGAGCTGATCAGCTTTAAACTACTTGTCTTTCAAGCAGTTTTTTTTAACATAATAATAATAATAATATTTGATATTAAGTTTATATAAAATATATAAATATATTGCTACCAATTTGTTTTTGAGATTGTATCAATCATATTACAAATAGTGATACTACATCAAATTACACTATTAATATTATAAAAAATATATATAATCAAGACTTTTTTCAAGAGTAACAAGTATATCTTTAAGGTGCATGCTGTTTGAACTACGCTACCAAATCATCGAAAGCAATATATACAATTTTAAACATATCTCAGCTAAATTAAAAGGCTCTTATAGGATTATAAGAATAAATTAACTACCAGTGGTAATCCTTGACTCAATCAAAGAGGTACATAGGGCTTGCTATTGGGGCAAGCTCTCAAGTGCTATATTACTGCTAATTCAAAATGTTATTTTTTGGGTAGATTTGATTATACGAGGAAAAAAAATTTAAATTAAAAAAAAGGAAATAACACCTAGTTAAGAGGATACGTAATAAGTTTTATTCTTCAAAATATACGTAAAACTAATACAATGACAGAGAAATTGAAAAAACAAATCTTAAACAAGTAAGGAGAAAAACAAAATACAAACATGCAAATAAAGGTATTTAAGTTAAATCTCGATATATCTATAGTTAGAATGAGATTTCTATAACTAAATAAATTAAAGGTATCACCAACCACCCTTGTGGACTAGTGGTTAATGTCAGTATTTCGATTATTGAAGTGTTGGATTTGATTTTAGCTGAAGTTCTTTCAATTATTTAGGAGAAATATTTATTTTTCTTTGATTATGAAGGTTGTTTATTTTTTCTAGATCGGAATCTTAATTTTTTCTTTAATTGTAGAGATTATTTATTTCCTTTTAATTGGATTTTTTTTTTCAAAAGGAAAAATGCATAAGTGAAATAAACAGAAGGAGACAGATCCTACAAAACAAAGGAAAATGAAGCATCTGGGCATCAATCTTATTGCCCGGTTGGAATTTTGATAATTGGCATCTGCCAATTCAGTTTTTTACTGTCTGGTTGACATCTATCCACAAATCACAACTCCAAGCATTATTGGTTTGGGGTCAACATGGTTCTAAACTATCCAAATCGAAAATCAATTAGCTTTTTTATTGTGTGAAACTTGATGTTATATTAATTTATAATATTGTAATATTAAAAAATTTTAAATTAATATTATCTCTCAAAATTTAAATATTAATTAATTACAATAATATTCTTTTAATACAATTAATTAAAACTCACTTTTGAAGTGTGAACTTAATATTGTATTGATTTATCACATTAAAATATTGAGATTTTTTTATACAGGTATTATATCTTAAAATTCAAATGTTACAACTTAAATATTATTTAATTATAATAATATCATTTCAATACAATCAATTAAAATTGGTCTGTCAACAATTCAAAGAATTAATTAGCCTCACAATAATTAGAAGAACTAAAATTATTCTGTCTTTTATGAGGATTTGAATCCTTGAGTTAGGCCACGGTTCACAAATTTTATAACTGGATCAAGCAACTGAGTGCATAATATTTATATTTATGATATATAATATTTGTATCTTTGAAAAAAAAAACACTATTGATATTTATAGAAAGAATCGTAAACATTGGGATCTGCCGATTTAGATTCTTATTGCCTGTTGACAACTATCAACAAGTTACAACTCAAACGTTAATCGGTTTTGGGGTCAATTTGGTTCGGAACTATCTCAAATTGAAAATCAATCAGTTTTTATTGTGTGAAACTAATTGGACCCATTTTAATAATAAAATTTCGAATTGAATTGGTTTCGTTTAATGCGATTGGTTAAGTCCAATTTTACCCACATTTAGTTTTAACAACTTAAAAGAAAATTCAAATTAAGAAACAAACAAGTCGATAAAGAATTTTTCAATAACACTAAATCAAAAAATCATGATACATGAATTTTTATTCGTATTTTATTTTTCTTTTCTGTAATCATCATGACATGATCTGCTGGAGGGAAGATCGAGACATCCACAGAAATAGAATTTTAGGGCAATAGAAGGTACAATAACTAAGCGTACCATTTATATATTATTCCTATTGATCTGTAAATTTAACTAGCAAGAGAATCTAATAGAAAAATGGAAAGTATTAGTTTACCACGACATTCACACTAGTTGATTTTTAGGGCATTAGAAAGTACAAGTTGGTTTTTTGGGCACTGTAAAGTACAATAAATCGTGGTACCATTTATATATTATTCCTATTGATCTGGAAATTTAACTAGCAAGAAAATCTAATAGAAAATCATAAGTATTTGTTTATAACTCAACTAAAAAATTAAAATCATTTAAGTGAAGACTCAATATAGTATTAAAGACAAATTTAAATAGTCGTCTTCACATAAAATGTGAATCCAAGTTTAAAGTTGAATCCAAGTTTAAAGTTTGAGGCAAAATATTTAACTTTAAGGTTTGAGACAAAGTGAATCCGTAAGGTCTGGGGCAAAGTGTCCAAATTTAAGGTCCAAGACAAAGTGAATCCCGTCTAAGGCAAAGTGTCCGCGTTTAAGGTTTAAGACAAAGTTAATCCCTCAAAACCTAAACAGAAATAAAGTTTAAGGTCAAAGGCAAAGTATTCGAGTTTAAGCTTTGAGGCAAACTGGATTCTTAAAAACTAAAATATAGATAAATCAAGAAATTAATTAAAAACGTGTCTCAGGTTTGAGGCAAAGTGCTAAGAAATTAATTAAAAATAAATATATAGAAGTTCAAACTTAAGATCTTAGATTTGAAATTATATTAATTTATCACTCAACTCAAAAACTTGAACTATTAAGTGAAAGTTCAATATTTAGTATTAAAGACAAATTTTAACAAAAAATATTTTTATTTTCTTCTAAAAGAAAAGTGAACGTTTTCTTTTGTTTCAAAAAAGGATCTAATTATCATTGTTTCCCATTTCGTATATACAAGTTCTGAAAATTACTTAACTAAATGCGTTTTCAATTCAGAAAGTTATCTTTCATCTCATGTAACTTTGCTATATAAGAGAATTTCATTATTGTCCTGTACCGACAGTTTATGTTTACTTAATTAAATTATAAATAATTATCTAAAACTTTTGAAGCGTTTGGGGGTTGGTCGTGTGAATTATAAGGCAAAATACTATTTTAATTCTTGGTTTTATTGATATATATATATTATTGTAATTTTTTACTTTTTTAATATATACTATATTAATTTGTTTTTAAACATTTTTTTATAATTTTTTTCTATTATTTCCGTTCATGAATAATTACTAATTTTATTTTATAGATTTAATGTAGCATATATATATATGAAAAATAAAAAAATTAAGTTGATATATATTAATAAAATCGTGGACACATTTCTAATAAAATTTGCATGGAGCAAATTCATGTAAATTAACGTTATCATGAGATGAGTCATTTGCATAGTTAAACAAACGGACGTCATATCTATAAATCGTAACTAATTATCTCAATCAATTACCTAGAAATTCTAAAAGTTTGCATGGACATGCAGATGCTTCCGGCCGACTTCAGCATAAACTATTTCAATCCGAATATTTATAAGATAGATATAGGTCCACTTCACTTTATAAATTTGAGATATCACCATTTTATTTTTAAGAAGAAGAAACTAAAGTTATTACTCTTATTCATATCTTATAAAAGTTCAATTTATACATAAAATTAAAACTAAAGTAAATAAATCAAACAAACTATGATATGATTCCTACCAGGATCAACATTCCGATCTCGAATCAAAGGGTTGACAAAACTTTTCTAAAGAAAAATATTCATATAAGACAAAGAAAGGCATGCAGATTCTATTGGTGGTCATACTGCTAAAGAAAAAAGTAGCAAGCCTGCATGACGCAAGCACCAACAGGACAAATATATAAATAGGTGTTGTGTGAATCGGAATTAAATTCATCGATCAACCAAAAGATATTTCACTAGAACATTCTTACATTTCGTTATTGTTGTGTGAGCTTAGCCTTGATGGCTATTAGAGATCCTCTTGTTGTTGGGGGAATAATTGGGGATGTTCTTGACAATTTTACAAGAAGCATTCCTCTCACAATTAGCTTTCCAAACAGGAGGATTAACAACGGCTATGAGCTCAAACCTTCTCAAGTTATCAACCGACCCAGAGTTGATATTGGTGGTGACGATCTTAGGACTTTTTACACTTTGGTAAAGCTTCATTTTCAATTAACCCCTTTTGTTTTGCTTCTTCTTGATCTTCTTCATTCATTTGCTTCTTATGTTTTGAATGGTTTTTATTTTTTATTCTTTAAATGTTTTCATTATTTGTTGCCAATATTGCAGGTGATGGTGGATCCTGATGCACCCAGCCCAAGTGACCCGTATCTGAGGGAGTACTTGCACTGGTAAGTAATCCTCTAGACCTTACAGGCACAACACACACACACACACACACGTATATATATATATATATAGAAGTTGGCAAAAAGCCAAAAAATCGAAGTATTGATATCTCCTTTTTAAGAAAATAATTAATAACTTTTAGACAGAAAAAAAAAACTTAAAAAATATATTGATACTTATAAGAAATATTAAGAGAAAAACTGGTAAAAATGTCAAATGATAGAGTAGCAGCCGAAAATTTCGCTTTATTTGATTGATTTACTTTACCTAATCTGTCATTAACTTTATAAACAAGAAGTATATTTACTTTCACTTTGTACACACATGATTTCATATGTTCGCTTTCTTTTGATGATTATTTTGGGGGAATTATATATGATCCTATTGTTTTGAGCATTATTCACTTACTCTTGATATTTAATATTATCTCAAAAAAATCTTATTACAAAGATTCTATTTTACCCTTAAATTATTGACATCATTGTTTATTATTTTTATGAATTATTAATGTACTTTTTTAAAAAATAATGCTAAAATTATTAAATAAAAACCATAATGTAATTATATAATGATATAATGATGTCATCAATGTAAGAGAAAATTAATATTAAGATAATAAGAATTAAGATTTAACAAAATTTTCATAATAACAAAAAGTTTTTGGGTAATATGATAAGTGAGTAATACTTAAAATAGGAGGGGGTAATTTATCACGGTACTTTTCTTGGTGATGGCTTCCATCACCTGCATCAATTGACAAAATATGGGAATATTGATTTTCTGCCTAAAGAAGAAAAGAAAATCCCTTCAGGGTTGATAATAACAATGATTCTGCGACTGCATAATTAAGCTGAATTTCTTCTTAAGCGTGCAAACTAATTTCACTTAAAATAACATAATTTTATTGCATTTCAGATAAAAAATTATAAAAATAAACTTTGATAATAGATAATGAGAAAGATTAAATATAACAATACATAACTATGTAAGCTGAAATATAATATTACAATTTTTATAATAATGTCTATTGTGGAAAATCAGTCTATTTAATTGTTCTCTACTTAATGCGTTGACTTATATTTACTGCTCTATTCAAAAATGAATTTTCAGGTTGGTGACTGATATTCCAGCAACCACAGGTTCCAGCTTTGGTGGGTGCAAGTCTTTGATTATTTTCTCATAAAATCAAAATATAAATTGGGGGTTTGGATCGTGTCATGTTCTAGTTTTGTTGTTCTGCTATATTATCTAGCTTTGGGCTAGCGATAGAAAAATTATCCGTTTAATCTTTTAAATTGGGTTAAATTATTTATTTATAGTACTTATAGTTTTTTTAAATAATATAATTAATTTTTGTTATTAAAAATAGCATTTAAAATGTATATTTTTAAGTAATAAGGAAAATTTAATCAAATATAAGATTATTTATTATAATTGGACATATCAATTTATTTTGGTACCCCTCAATAAATGTACCGCATCTAAAATCCAAATGTAAAGACTAACAGAAGTATTTAAAAACAATGTAAAAACTAAATGAGTAATTTAACAAAACTTTAGAAATTAAACTGATATTTTTTCTTAATAACTAAAGCTTTTCATCATCTTCTTTCGGAAAAAAAGGTCATAAACATAATTCAAGAAAAACAAATGTTCCCATAATTCTCACCATCAAATCTCATAATCATTCATTTTCGGTTTTTCCATGCCCAAAATTTGAAACACTATGTTATAATATCTTGAAAATGAAAATTTGAAACACTATGTTATAATATCTTGAAAATGACCATTTTCGTTCCCTATAAAACAATTATATGAAACCATCTATGAAACGAGTTTTTATTTTATGTTCATAAAAAGAAAATTATGTATCATTTTTTTTTACATTTACTTTGCTTGTTTTTTTTTTTTAAAAATCTTGGTCCTTTTGTTTTGTAAATATGGAATAAAATTAACCTAAGTACCATCCCAAGTCACAATATAATTTTCCTTTTGTTTCTGCTTTTGCTTTTCTTCCTTTTTTTCAAAACAAAAAAAATGCATTATTCATAATGTTTGTTATATGCATGCGCAGGCCAAGAGGTTGTTAACTATGAGAATCCCAAGCCAGCGGCAGGAATTCACCGTTTTGTTTTTGTACTGTTCCGGCAGCTGGGGCGGCAGACCGTGAGTCCACCGACGTGCCGCCAGAATTTCAAGGTCAAAGAATTTGCTGAGAGTAACAATCTTGGGTTGCCGGTGAATGCCGTCTATTTCAACTGCCAGAGGGAGAACGGCTGCGGCGGAAGGAGGCTATGAACATATCCATCGATTCCTCAATAAATCAAATAATTTCTCTCACACTTTATTACAACTTTAAAATGTGAGAGGGGAGATATTATGTTATTTATATATATATATATATATGATCATGATATTAATAAAAGAGATGGAAGTATGATTATTATTTATATTATTGTTGGTTTGTGATCGAGTTTTTTTTTTCTTTTATTGGTTTATGTAATTTTCTTTTCTCTCAGTCTTGCGTGTATAGTGATAATTAGGAAGCATAAACCTGCTGCTGCAGTAAGAATTAAAAATGATAATATTAACAGGTTTAACAAGTTTTAGAAAAAACTTATATAAAAAAAGAGATTTGACCTCGAGACCTTTTTACTATAGAACTGTTGTTATAAATACAGAAAACAAATAACTAATCTGATTTGTGTAATTTTTCATAAGACATCCTCCTTGATATATATATATATATATATATATATATGTTTTTTGAATGGGCGTGATATTCTCATTAAACCCTCTACTCCAATTTTGACCACCGAAAATTTAATGAAATAAATAGAACGTTTACAAATCTGAGAAAAAAAAAATCAATTGTTGACAATGATTCGATAACTTTAGTTGTATGTATTGTGTTTGTAAATTCATCTATTCTTTAAAAAAAAAACATTTGTTTTGATCTGTGGATCAACTACTACTCAAATTTTTGTATTTTACCACATATACAGTGAAAAAGTACTTTGCAAAGTAAATTGAAACTAGTTATTATATAGCTGATTGCTGATTTTGAACTAGTTATTATACTGGTCAAACTAGTTGTTTTTTCTGATTGCTGATTTTGAACTTGTAATAATATGCATGGTTAGTTGTATCCTTTGTGCAAGTTTGTTGAATAATAAGGCTCGTTACGTTTTAAAGACTAGTTATTATATTGGAAAGGTTTCCATTCGTATTTTGGAGATTGAGAACCTTTATGAGTTATAAGCTCGATATACACTTTCAATATCACAACCTGACATCAATTTTGCACTGAAACATTATAGGGATTGAGTAAAATTACTAATCTCATTATTGTTATTAGATCATATAGATCAAGAAACTGATCATCAGCACATACATTGGCAGTGAAAAGCAGAGCCAACTTGCTTGCAGATGGCTCCCTTACATTCTTGGATGCAATAATTCGAGCATTTGCCACTTTTCTATTGTTTGATATCTTTATCGATTTTTGTATTTTAATTTTTTAGTAAGTACCAATATCTCCTTTATTGGTATGATTTTTTTATTTCAAATTGATCATTTTTCCCCCCTTAAAAAATGGCATTTATAAAAAATAATCAGGGGGAGAACTGAGAAAAATGCTAAACAACAAAAAGATACCTAGCAATTTCTTATAAAAATATTATAATTTTCTGCAATAACTTGGTAACTGAATAATTATTTAATAAGGCGAGGCGTTATTAGAAAAAATATATATATATAAATAATATACGACAATACATGACATTCAAAACTGTGAAAGAAAATGTTCTTTAACCTAGGTAGATATACAATTATATGTTACAATACCCGCAGTAAATTTCAAAGAAAACGTTTTTCCGATTGCAATATTAGATGCCGATGTATATAAGAATTTTTTCTTAAAAATATATATATATTCAAGTTAATTCAAACGCAAGCAAATTAAACAGTTTTAGCTAAGGCCAATGGCTTTGATAATCGGAATCTCTACTTCACCACAAATGCCTTCTAATAAGAAAAGGCGACAAAAAAAGATATCTAAATTCCTAAAATTTTGTTGATTAAATGTCGCATACCTTAATCAACTAAATTATTTCAACTTTATCATTATATATGTGTCTACAAGTTGTATATTAATATATTGTCATCGAAACTACATGTTAATAAGTCACTGTTTATTGAGCTACCCATAGTTCGACAAACAGTGGCTAACGGCAACTGGTGGCTTATTAACAAGGGATCTTGAGGGGTAGCTTATTAATATATGATCTTGAGGATAATATATTAATAAAATTATAGATCTATTTCTAAAAATAAAATTAGAATGACTTAGTTGGTTAAAGTGTATGACCTTAACCATAAGATTAGAGGTTCAAGCTTATTTTCTACCATTTAATTGAATTTAGAATTTTTTAGTCAAAATAGGAATATAATCGTATATGAATCTTACCCTTTCTCCCATTAAAATTAACAAAATCTATTACTAATAAGAATGTAAATAGAATTTTAAAAACATTGACGTTTAGATTTTCCTTTTTTAAAATGGGATCCAAATGTCTTTTTTTTTATAAAAAAAATCTAATCAAGACATATTACTTATCTGAGATATATCTAATAGTGACTCGAACTGACTTGGAGTAATGTCATTCAATATTTTAAATTGGCATAATTTTGTTTAAATCGTATAAAAGATACACAAAAATTTAAATACTATAAAAAAGATACCAAAACCCCCGAGTTTTATCAAAAAAAAAACTTACAAACCCTCAAAGTTTCAAAATAATCATATAAATCTGTCAAAAAACAAATTTTATCTGATTTAATAAAAAAAATAACAAACTTATCCTTTGAACTACAAATAAAATTGGGTCAATTAGGGACGTCTTTTTTATTACTTGTGTTGTCTTACCAAAGCCATGTGACATCCTGTTATTGGCTGACTATTTTTCCCGCTAAGAACAAAAAGAGAACAATTCGTCTTCTTGTCTTCTATCCTCTACAAATTGCAACATCAGGAGACAGAAACACAAAAAACCCAAGGCAGTTCAGCATTCAAAAATCCTGAATATACATCGTACAAAGACAATGATGATACAAAAAATTGCAGATAAAACTAAAAGACCCGAAAACCCCTTTTTCCTAATTTTGAAATAGGGTTTTGATTTTTATGTTTGTAAATATCAAAATTTCTTTCGATTAAGGGAAATTCGAGCTATATTAATTTATTTTCTATATTGGAGTTATGGTTCATTATATGCATATTTATTTTTAGAGCCTGGGTTTTTTTGGGATAAAATTTTAGTAAATGGGTTTTCGAAACAAATTTATATTCTTCCATAGAAATATGTTGTCTGTGAACATTGGTCTTTAATGTATTTTTCAAGTTCATCAGATGTATGCTTGTTTTGTTTAATGATTTCGAACAATGGTATGAGGGTTACTGGTATGAGATTTATTGTTTTTGTTGATTGATATCTGACATTGCAGTGTTGTTGGAACTAAATATGTTTACGTTGACATCGCATTGTTATTTGAATTAATATGTTGTTGGAACTAAATGTGTTTATGTTTTGTTTGAATATCTGACATTGTTTATATTCGTATATTCTTGGGTTTTGATTTTGATGAGAGTTGCTATATGTTGAGAATGAATATGTCATTGAATTTGGATTTATATGAATTTGTATGCAATGTTAGTATGGCTAAAATGAGGAAATGGGATAGTGTAGTAACAACTCTAAGATTAATGGGATCCTGGAGACAATGAAGTATAAAGTTCTAGATAGTTGTAGCTTTATTTTACTCCAAAAATGTGTGATGATCTGTTTTATGTGTTGGGTTTATTATAGAGAAATTGGGGTGCTGTGTTTGTTATGGTAAATTTGATGGTTACACAAATTATATTTGTTGGCTTTGGTGAGTGGAAACTATGGAATATATATGTTGTTTTGGGCGAACTTTTTCTTTATTTTCAAGCTTAAATAGAAGGCATTGATAGAGAAGAAAAATGGAGATGAAATCGCTTTGATTAATAAATAGATTTATAAAGCCCAGCAAACCAATGGTAACAAATAGCGGCTACTAAAAATGATCACAAAATAAAAGAAGAAAAAAAACTCATTAAAATCTAACAAAAACCCTAGCTCTCAAAACTCTCTAAACAAATGAACCAAGTGCCGCGGCCGCTAAACCCTCGGAGAGACGGCCTCTCTCCGAAGGCTTCCTCTTCTCCTTTTCTGTTTCTATCATGCTCTCTCTTCTCCTCCTTTCACTTTTGTTTTTATGCAGTGTTTCCGTTTTTTGTTCTATTTCAGGTGTAGTGAGGTTTTCGGCTGGTGAGCTCCTGCGTGGATTCATGATCCCTCAGCTGTCGCTGAACCTCCTCGACACCATCGAGCTTCTCAAGCAGTCACCGGTCGTTTCTCCGACAGTTTTTCTGGTAGTGCTCCTATGGGTTCTATTTTGGACGGGGTTTGTGCGACACAGACGCGCCGCCCTCCTTGGCTCCCAACGACAATACCCCCGCTTTTCCCTTGCCGGACTCAGCCGTGTGCCACTTTCTTTTCATTCTCGGCCATCTCTCTAATCATCTGCCACGCTGTCAGACACTTTACCACTGCGCTGTGTTGCGGTGCTCTTGCAGCCTGTGCCTCTTCTGAACGAGTCAGTGTACCTTTGCTGAGCCCGCACCGCACCTCCCTGGGTCAGGGTGGATCTAGTCCAAAAACCGCCATGCTTTTCGGCCTTTTCTTGGCCATTTTTGGCCGCGCCCTGCCTGTTATGCGACGGCTGTGCTCTCGTCCGACAGTACTCCGATCGGAAATTTTTTGCGGTACCTAAATATGTACCGGTTGCTTGTTTGTTACTATTTATTGTGGTACCGGAATATGTGCCGGTTGTTTGCTTGATTGGTTTTATGCGCGTTCGCTTGTAGTTTTATGTAATAAGAATCTCTCTCTTTTTAAGGGATTTGTATTTCTCTTTCTTCGGAAAGGTCTATATTTCCCTTTCTACGAAAAGGTCGGTTATCCCTTTCTATGGAAAGGTTGGTTTTTCTTTCTTTTGAAAGAGTCTTGTCCTTACCCACTATGGGTATGACGACCTTCTTCTTTGTAAGACGCTTAAATCAGATGCTCTCGAAATGTATTTATTTTTTTCTATTATTCCTTTAATATACATATTAAAGGATCTTGATGTAATATCTTAACGATATTAATGAAATGATATAATTCCACTCAAAAAAAAAACATGATCACAAAATAAGGGTATTTTTGTCATTTCATTATTCATTAAAGGTCAAAATGGTTGCTTAATAAATAAGTAACCCTGAAAACAGGTTAGAACAAAATGAACATTCCAATCATAACTAAAAGTCAAAAGAGCACGCAAAACCTTTTCATTAAGTATTAGGGCATTATGATACTTTCATCGATTTTAACCTGTTAACCGTTAAATCAGACGTAATCTGTCTTCAGAAAGAGGTGTCAATGGCTCTTTTAGAACCTTGGGTATCTATAAGTTCCTTTTGATAAAACTCGGGGTCCCAATGTCCTTTATACTTTTTGTTCATTTTAAACAACTTGGCTATAAAAGTAACTAAATTGTATATTTGGTTAAATTAAAAAAACAACCTAATTCGTTGTTGTTATTTTTATTCAATAATTATTAATTTCAATCCACATTAAAATTTTAATAGCTTCTTTAAGGTGATGCTATTTTCTCCTCTTATTTTGTATGAATCATATATCCAAATATAAGATGTTAGGTTATATGTATAAATTTGGGGAGTTTCAAGTACCAGATTGATGAGTTTAGAAGTTTATAAATTAAAGAAATTACAAAATAAAATCTTATCCATGTAATTATATTAATATCACATGGTATTGGATATTTGCAAATCAAAGGTAAATAAATAAAATTGCAATGTTACACTTTTCAAATATATCCCAAAACCTTTATTCTAAAATAATGTATTTAATAATTATTGGATAGTGAAATTATATAATTTTTAAAATCACTCATTATGTTATTTTACTATTTAATAGTTACTTGACATATAATTTAAAATAAAAATTTTAAAAGAATATTTTAGAAGTGCAGTATTATTCCAAGTAAAGATATAAAAGTTTCCAATTATTTCACTTTCTAAGTAACTAAAGGGCTCTTTGGACATTTAACTCCTTTTTAACTATTTGTTAACAGTGAAGACTAAAGAGTTTTGAGTTGCAAATTAAAAAAGAATATGCGTTAATTTCTTGTCTTTCCTCCTTGTTACAACCAGAACATATACAAGAGCTGTACATAATGAAAAAGGAATTTAATTAGCCGTTGAGACAGCCTTGATGGGGAGATGTTATTGGCTATAACTGTACATAATTTGCTATTTTTGTATTGGGAGTAATTTGGGAATCACGGAAATTATGGACTTGAGGTGTTTGTGTTTGTTTAGGAGATATATTGTGCTTTGACCGGTGAGTTTCTAGTTGGAAAGTGTTGGGATGTAAATGGGAAGGTAAAGGTAGTATTTTTGAATGGTAAGGAGTCTTTATTGTTTCTGAAATTTGTGGTTTTGAGCTGTATCGAATTCTCCATGCTTTTCGGATTATGGCATGCATCCGAATTCTTTATGGTTTCCAAATTATATTTGAAAATTTTAGATAGGTAATCCTATAAGAGATGTGAATTGGGTATTTTAAAAATAATGTAATTATTAATAATATAAATAAATTAAAACTCAAGTAATTGCAATAAATAAAAGAATACGGAAGAGAGTTAACACTGAATATTTATATGGTTCGATCCTTATCCCAGCTTAAATTCACACCTCGAAATTAGTCATGTTTGAAGATTTCACTAGTTCAGTTTATCTTCCAAGATCTTTTGATTAACTTCTCGAGTATTAATCAAACCCTAATTAATTTTCTAAATACGAATCAAACTCTAATTAGTTTCTCAAGTATTAATCAAATCCTTATAATATGTTGACTTTACTAAGTACTAACTAGACCCTTTTAAAGATTTATTTGGCTTCAATTAAACTCTTTTAAAAAGTAGATACAACAATTTTAACACAAATATTGATATCTTTTTTCTTCTCAAATGTTACAGTTCCGCTACAGTGCTTTGACCGTTACAATGGTTAACACAGTAACTAGAGGTTGCACAGTAATTTAGCCATTATAGAACAATGTCGTTGTTATAGGACCATGGTGTAGTATGCACTACAGCAACCAAAGTTTTGAATTTTTGAATTTTTGTTCATTTTTTGTAACTTTTAAATCTTTGCGCTTTAGTCCATGAACATGTTTTTTTCTATTGTTTGGAATCTTCAAAGTCGTCTAGGCTAACAATCTTCTATTTTTTATGATGACAAATAATGTAGGCAATATATTCTTATTTGAAAAGTATATATCCCCCTCAATTTGTGTTCCTCCTATTTTTATATTTTTACCAAGGCTTTTTACTAAAATTCAAGTGTACATGTTAAACAGTTTAAGAATAAATAATGAACTAAATTGTATGCACATATTTGTCCCGTTTTTGCAACATAAAAATATTATGATATAATCATAGTCATATGATGAATAAATCATCAAAATCCAAAAAATAAATTCACATGTTATAAAGATAATTTCTATAATACTGCCCCTAAGTGTATCACAAAAAAAAAAAAATCCTTTTTAATACGTCATCAAGGTATGATATGATTAAGACAAATACAAAATTAAATACATGCATCACAATATTTTATAAATATTGAGTACAAATATGTTTATGCTAAATGTCTCTTACATATCTTGATGTTGATATGTATAACCTAAATTCAAGTTATGTATTTTGGTATCCAATATTTCTTGAACCCTCCAATATTAGCAATCATTCTTATTAGAACCCAAATTTATTTTCCTCCAAAGTTTTTAATAAAACAATTAAAAACTGTGTCCATTTTTATTAGGATAATGACAGAGTGAATAAGGATCATATTTAAATGAGGATTTAAAAAACTTTTATTTTAGAATTGGTTTATATCTTAAATTACTTTTGTCAAAAACACATATTTTAGCATTTTTTACTATTTGTAAATTTTAAAATAATTTCATTCAAGTCTTGAAAATTTTTTGTAAGATTTTCTTTTTCATCATTTAAAATTTGATTATCTTTTTGTAACTCATCAATTTTTAATTTTAGACATTTAATTTCTTTTGCAACAAATTATTTTCTTTATTTAATTTCTTTTTCAAAATTTGCTTTTCTTTTTGTAACTCATCTTTTTCTAGTTTTAGACTTTTAATTTCTTCTTGCAATAATTTCTTTTTTTTATTCAATTTCTTTTTCATAGTTTTTGTTTCTTCAATAAATTGTAAATAAAGCTGTTCAATAGAAGGTTCATCATTACTTACCTCACTATCGAATTTGTCATTGTTGATAGCCATAAGTGCAAGATTGGTTATTTCTCTTTCATCATTTTTCGGCGAATAATAATCTCATATTGAAGTTGATGCCATAATTGCTTTCTTCTTCTTTGCTGCATTTTTCTTATATAGTGCTTCTAATGTAAGCCAAATTTCATATACAAAATTATAATTACAAATTTTATTGAACAAACTTTTATCTAATGCATAAAATAAATGGTTCATGGCTTTTGCATTTAAAGAAACATTTTTAAAATCTCTTTTATTCTACTCATTTTTTAGTTTAGGAATAAGCTTGCCTTTTTATTATTTTTCATGGGCACATGAAGACCATTTTGAACAATAATCCAAGGATCATAATTGAAGGCTTGTAAATAAGTTCTCATCTTAATTTTTCAATAGTTATAGTCATTTCCATCAAAGAGTGGAGGTTTAGAAGTGGATTGGCCTTCATATATACTAGGTCTACTAATGGTGGCCATGGATCATTCTGTTACGTCCTTTCTGGAGTACAAGGCTTTGATACCAATTAAACAATTTAGATAGACAACCTAAGAGGGAATGTGAATTGGGTATTTAAAAACTAATACACTTACTAATAATATAAATAAATTAAAGTATAAGTAATTGCAATAAATGAAAGAGTAAAGAAAGAGAAAGCTAATATCGGATGTTTATGTGGTTCAGCCCTTATCCCAAGTTACATCCACACCTCGAAGTTAACCGTGCTTAAGGATTCCACTAGTTCATCGTATCTTTTAAGATCCTTTGATTAACTTCTTATGTGCTTATCAAACATTTACAAATTGGCTTTCCCAGGTACCAATCAAACCCTAATTAGTTTCTCAAGTACTAATCAAATCCTGATTAGTTTTTTAAGTACTAATCAAACCCTTACAGTATATTGACTTTATCGAGTACCAACTAGACCTTTGCAAAGCTTTATTTGGGCTCAATTAAACCCTTATAATTTAAACTCTCTTAAAAAGTAGATACAACAATCTTAACACATATATGGATATTTATTTTCTTCTCAAATGATATAAAGATTACAGAATACTTTACTTATTATTGTTAAGCTTGAATAAGGTTTATATTTATAGAGATAGAGAAACTAGCCATTTTTGTATCATTGCTACAGTAGTCCTGCTTGTTGCTATAGTTCAACTATAGTCCTTTGACTATTACAACTATTAACACAGTAACTAGCCATTGCATAATGATTGAACCATTATGAAACAGTGTCGTTGCTACAGGATCATGGTATAATACATGCTACAGTGACCAAAGTTTTGAACTTTTGCATTTTGGTCCATTTTCTGTAAATTTCAAAACTTTGCGCTTTAGTCCATGAACATATTTTCTCTATTATTTGGAATCATCAAAATATTCAAAGTCATCTAGGCCAATAGTAGTATTGTTCAATATTGTAAGGAGCCTAACGAACCACATATATATCCATATTAGTATATTATTGTCCACTTTAGACCTAAACCCTTATGATTTTACTCTTGGGCTCTACCTAAAAGGTCTTATACCAATGAATATATAGTTCATTCCTTATATACCTATGATTCTCCCTATTTTTCTATTAATTTGAGACTTTTGTTTGCTTCCTTAACAATTCTCTACTCGGACAAAGGATCACTGAATCACTCTCAAACGATATCTCATCTGTCTATCTTCCACATAGGAAGATCTCCCTCTCCTCTGGTACTTATCTTCTAATTATCTTCACTGTGTTAAAGGGCACACACTTTACATAAAGTGCCAGAGTATCGTCTATCTTAAGAGCCCGCTCTATCAGGTCAACTTCTCATTACTTTTTATCTTCATTACGTTACAATCAACTCCTTATTGCTTTTCATCTTCATTGCGTTACAGTAAATGCCTTACATGAATCTCAGAGCACACCACTGTCTATCTATAGAGCATAACCACGGATTCCATTACAATTAAATCGAAGCATACCAGGCTCACCATCAACTTGTTCGACACCAAGAATTTTTTTCACATAACTAACTTTGGGGCATAACTTTATTACTACTTGTAAGGAGCCTAACAAACTATATATTTCTACTTTGGGCCTAAACCCTCATGGGTTTGCTCTTGAGCTCTACCTAACAAGTCTCATACTAATAAAGATATAGTTCACTCTTTATATACTCATGATCTTCTTCATTTCTTATCAATGTAGAACTTTTGTTCGCTTCCTTAACAAGTATTATTGTTAAAACCTCTTAAAGTGTTATTTATACCACAAACTTTAGGGAATAGCAGTGTTAATTAGCCTTTAAAGGAAATATTCATTTAGTATTCAGTTGGTCATTTTTCATTTCTCTTGAATTCCTCATCCCAGTTGTTGTTTAGTATATAGTGAGAATCAAGCAAGAAATATTTAATGCCAATTTATGTTTTTTTCACACTCACATATTGATCAAAACTCTACAGATAGCTTAAAATGTTTTTAAGACAAACTTGAAAAAGAATTTTGATGGAATAACTTGTTAATACTTGTGTTTAATATTAATAACATGCCTTCAATTTATATCTTAGGTTATAGAGGGAATGATTTCTCTAATATAGTAGGGTCTCTCTAATATGGTATCAAAGTTAAAGTATTGTGTTCAAACATTCACTTTTTGTTTTCAGTTAATTTGTTTATTTATGGTCTTTTTTTAAACTTGTTCTGTGTTAATTTCTTAAGATCCACTTAATCTTAGATCTTAAAATTGAATTTAATTTTATAAGAATAAACTTGTTAAAATTTATCTCTAATATTAATATTAGACCTAAAAACTTAAACATTTGGATTAAATGCTTTCTCTAATACGTCTCAGGTTGTATAAACTGTTCAATTAACTTAAATTTTTCATCCCAATTGTTCCGTGGCTCTCTTTGCTCTTTGATGCCGATTAGGTATTTATATATTCAAATAACTTACATTTGTCACCCCAGTTGTTTGGTTTTCTTTTATTTTCTTTCTTTTAATGAACTTATGTGTATAAATGGCTTTCACCAAAGGTACCAACCTAAAAAAAAAGGCATAAAAAAAAGTTTATTGAACAACTAAAATACCAAAAGTAAAAAAAAAGAACAAAGGAAATATAAAATTTTATCCCTTACTTATTTTTAAATTATTTATAAAATTTTATTTTTTTTAAATTCCCTAATTCATCCATCTATTAGAGAAGTTAACATAAAAGCGGTACTTGAAAGTACTTGTATTAACAGCTCAATGACAAAAGGCTGGTAGTGAATAAATAATAAAACGCTATAAAAAGGAGTATAAATGGAAGGTAGTACTTTTCAAACATCTTTGCAAATAATATTGTTGGATTTTGGTGATTCAAAATTATATTTGAGTATGATTTTAAGTAAAAGACTAATGAGGAGTCCGCAACGTCAAGGATGCATTGATCACTGGAGAAAGGGACAAAAATAGAAAGTCAGAAGCGATTAGGGGCTTGGAGTACAAAATAGGCAATCTGCAAGCCTTGGAACCGTAACCCCAAAAAACCCAAGTCGTGGCACCGACCTTGGTAGCACCTAGACACTGTGGCCTAAATGTGGTGGAGCCATGGTGCCGACTCGTGGCCGCAATGGCACTGTGGCGCTGTAGCACAAGCTTCTAATTTGAGCTTGAATGTGCATTCTTTTGAAGGTGTTAGGCTTTCTACATACGTGAATACTTATTCCAACATTTTTATTGACGTTTTGGAGCCTATATAAACATTTGTTAATTATTAGAATTGTCATGCACTAATAAAATAACATTTCTATGGACGTTTTGGAGCCTATATAAATCCTTGTTAACCATTAGAATTGTTATGTATCAATGAGAGAGATAATAGAGATATTAGGCAGCATTACAGCACTGGGTGCTTGAGAAAGCGTGCTTTTATGGAAGTATTTGAATGTTGAGTGTGCAATAGAGTATTAATAGACCACTTGGAGAGCCCGTCTACTATTATTTCTTGTAATCTCTTGTGAGAGATTTTTGTGATCTGAGAGTTTTTTGTGAACTGAGTAATAAAGAACCACCGTAGATGTATGCATTAGTTGTCAAATCCTGTAAATTTCTTGTGTTATATGTGTGATTGTTGTATCTATTTTACTTTGTGTGATCTTTTAATTTTTTTTTACTTTTGACCAAAGATCCACTAGGGTTTTAGGGTGTTAAATTATTAACAAAGTAGTGTTAGGGCACATACAAATCTCAAAAATATATATATATACATATATATATGTATATAGATAAGAGTTTATGTGACAATTTACAAGAAAAATAATACAAAAACTGCAAAGAGTAAATAAAAAGATTTGCTAAATTATTATAGAATATTTTATAAAATAAGTGACAAATGACTACACCTTGATTATAGGATTGGTATTCTAAGATATCCTACATGATGGTGCTCCCATCTAATACACCAATCTCGGAATACAAGGAGTTCAGTCGTTGGTGAGAAGATTGTTTCTACTAATATGCGTCGCTAGATGGTGCTCCTATCTAATACACCAATCTTGGAATGCAAGGAATCTAGTCATTGGCAAGAAGAGGGTTTTATTAAGGCATCCATCAATTAATAGTTAATGGAAACATGAGATACATAAATGGTAACTCGTATTACGGTCTCTTATGTCTCTTTTGACATCATGACAATCATTTGATAGCTAAAACTTATTCTTGTCATCAGACCATTACCAAACATTCTTTTTCAAACTCTACCACCTCGATGAGCTAATCTCCAATGCTACCTCTTGGTTTGCATTCTCTCAAAAATCTATGTTAAGCTAACTACAGCATTCACATCAAGCACATATAGTCCATTATGCTTCTCACCTTTCATCATCACCATAAATCATTTTAATCATTTTGATATTCTTTTTTTTTTCTTTGAATGAATACCTATTTGTCTCTAGCACTTCTAGGGATATCAAGTTCTTTCTAATAATAGGAACATGTCGTACACTAAGTAACCCCTAATTTGATCATCATACATCCTTATCTTTATATTATCAATCCCATGATTTTACAAACAATATCATTATCCGTTAGTACTTTATCACCCCTAATAAATCTATAATAAACAAAGATCTATTTGGATACATATTGTAACTACAGCCAAAATTAAGTATCAACTCACTGGTATACTTTTCATAACAAGCTACCAAGGATTCTGCAATCAAATAGTCATCTTTACAAACTATTGCAGCATCTCTACATTTTTTTCTTTGAAAACAATCTCTTTTAAGTGCCCTTCTTTCTTATAAAAAATAGTATTTTTTGGATCTACCATTTGATCGATTGGTTTTTTCCATCTCTTTCCATTGACCAAACCTATTACATTATTTGATTCAGATGTCTTTCTTAATTATTTTTTAGTTCAAAGAGACTTTAACATCACTTATCATTAAAGTCTCTTTGCTACATAGAGTGTGTCCATAAAGTACTCATAATTTGGAGGCAAGAAACGAAACAAGATAATTGACTTATTGTCATCTTCAATCTTGATGTCTATTATCTCAAGATCTATGATTATTGTGAGAATATTGATTAAAAATCATTAGAAATATGATTTGGGGATCAAGCCAAGTGTGTAGGGTGCACACGGATCGAAGACGGATGCGAAAAGAGGCAAAACATAAGAAGAAGCACCATGCGACCAGCGCCGCGGCGACTAGGAGTGGGCGCCGCGGCACCAGAACAAAACACTCAGCGCCGCAGCGCCAGGAAGCCAGCGCCGCAGCGCTCAGTAGAAGCGCACCAGCACTGGAGCGACGAGATCCCAGCGCTGCAGCGCTGGATGCGGTAACAGTATTCTAAAATTAGGAAACTTCTTAATTTCGTCTCCCACTTGCTCTAGGACTCCCTAATACGACTCCACACGTATAGAGAAAACCTAGGACGTCCCAAGGCCTATATAAAGGCTATCAATTGGCTTATAAACATAACTTTGTGATCTTGACAATCTTTGTGATCAAGATAGTGACATCTTTGTGATCTTAGAGAGATCTTGGTGATCAACAATAATCTTAGTGATTATTCTTAGTGGTTCTTTGTGAGAGAAAATCCCTAGAGAGTAAGAAAGAGTTTTCTTTGTGATCTTTCTTGTAATAGGCATACTTTGTGGTTGCCTTGTGATTCATAATAAGAGAAGAGTGTGATCTTGATCCGCCGTAGACGTAGGCAAATTGCCGAACCACGTAATTCTTTGTGTATTCTTCTTCTACCCTTTCTCTCTTTTATTTCTTAATAACTTGTTCTGCATTATTATATTACTTGGGTGAATTATTTAGCTTGTTTGTGTGCTTCCACTTCAACAAACTGGTATCAGAGCTTTGGTTCTAAGCAAACATGGCCACACCCAAATATGAGGTAGAGAAATTCAACAGTACGAATGACTTTAATCTGTGGAAGATGAAGGTTAAGGCGTTGTTGGTGAGCCAAAGACTTGGTTCGGTATTAGAGGAGACTGCAGCTCCATCTAGTGATGAAAAGAAGACGCAAGAGTCACCTAGAGCAGAAGCAGAAAGAAGGGACATTCAAGAAAGAGCTCATAGCGCAATCGTTCTGTCATTGAGTGATAAAGTACTAAGGGAAGTAGCAGGTGAGACGACGGTAATAGATCTTTAGAAGAAGCTTGACTCTCTTTATATGAGGAAATCGTTGGCCAACAGACTACATATAAAGAAAAAGCTGTATCAGCTGTCCATATCAGAGGGGACGCCGATGAAAGATCATATAAACGCCTTCAATAAGATCATCTTTGATCTTGAGTCTATCAACATCAAGATAGAAGATAAAGATAGAGCAATTATTCTGTTGAGTTCACTCCCCAAGAGCTATGAGAGTTTTCTTGATACGCTACTCTATGATAGAGAGAGTTTAACGATGAGTGATGTGAAATCATCATTAAACTCAAAGCTATTAGGAAAGCAGGCTGAGGGCAATGCAGAAAGTTTATCTGTAAGAGAAAGGCCCTCATATAGAGATGGGAAGAAAAAAGGCTCAAGGTCAAAGTCTAGGACTCATAGGAAGTACTATTGCTGCAAGAAAGAGGGGCACTTCATAAAGGACTGTCCTGAAAAGAAAGCACAGGACAAGAAGAAAGCAGATGCTACGCTTGCCTATGATGATAGCTATGACAGCGCAGAGACACTCGTCGCTACTGATGGTATAAACTCTGAACAATGGGTTTTAGATTCTGGTTGTACTTTTCACATGTGCCCGCACAAGTTTTGGTTTACAAATTTCCAGCCTATTAGTGGTGGTAAGGTCTTAATGGGTAATGACGTTGCATGTTAGATGATGGAAATTGGTAATGTTAAGCTTAGGCTGCATGATGGGCGAGTGAGAGAGTTGATAGATGTTAGGTATGTTCCTGACTTGAAGAGAAACTTGATCTCACTAGGGACTTTAGACCAGAATGGGTGTTTCATCAGGATCGACGGAGGGATTTTAAGAGTTTTGAGAGGTTCTATGGTAGTGATGAGAAGAGAGAAGTACAAAGGTGTTTATGTGCTTAAGGGTGAAGTCATGAGTGGTTCTGCACTATTCTCTATAGATGATGAGAGTATGCAAACCAAGTTATAGCATCTTAGACTGGTACACTTAGGCGAGAGAAACCTAAAGGAGTTATATAGTCAAAAGGCGTTTGGTGAGGATAAGTTCCAGCCCTTGGAGTTTTATGAGCATTGTGTGCTAGGAAAAGCACATAGAGTGAGGTTCAGTACCGGCGAGCATAAGACTAAGGGGACTCTTGACTACATACACTCGGATCTTTGGGGACCAGCTCAGACAGCTACTCGTGGTGGTGCTAGATATTTTCTCAGCTTGATTGATGACTATTCGAGGAAGCTGTGGGTCTATGTGTTGAAGAGTAAGGATCAAGTATTTGATGTGTTCAAGACTTGGAAGGCTCTTGTTGAGAATCAAACTGGCAAAAGAGTGAAGAGGTTGAGAACTGACAATGGCCTCGAGTTTTGCAACAGAGAGTTTGATGCATTTTGTGCTAAGCATGGGATTGCAAGGCACAGAACAGTAAGATCAACACCGCAGCAGAATGGGGTAGCTGAGAGGATGAACAAGACCCTACTTGAAAGGGTTAGATGCATGCTTACTAATGCGAAGATGTCCAAGACATTCTAGGGAGAAGCTGTAGTGACTGCTGCTTACTTGATAAACAGAAGTCCCTCCCCATCAATTGACTTCAAGACGCCAGAAGAGAAATGGTCTGGCAATCCTCTAAAGTATGACCATCTTAGAATATTTGGTTGTCCTGCCTTTGTACATGTTAAGGAGGGGAAGTTGGAACCTAGAGCTATCAAATGGGTATTAATAGGATATCCCGAAGGAGTAAAAGGATACAAGGTGTGGTGTAAAGACTTAACACCACCAAGGAGTATTATAAGCCGTGATGTGACGTTCGATGAGATGAGGATGTTGAAAACCTCCCAAGTAGATGAGAAAGAAGAACCTGTGACCAAGGAAAACGCAGCACCCGAGTTAATAGAAGTTGAAGTAGCACCTGAAAACATATCTGATATGCCCCTAGATCAACACTTCAACAAGGAAATCCTTGAAGATGAACCAAGAACACCGTCGTGTTCCTCCAAGTCCACCCAAAAGAAGACTAGAACTCCTAAGTTGGAACTTGAAGAGTACCATCTTGCTAGAGACAGGCTAAAGAGAATGATTAACCCACCAGTCAGGTATGCACAAGCAGACTTAGTTGCTCATGCGTTGAATTCTACTTACACTCTTGAGTATGATGAGCCTAGGATATATGGTGAGGCTATGAAGAGTGAAAACAAAAAAGAATGGCAGCAGGCCATCGAAGAAGAAATTTGTTCTCTTAGGAAGAACAATACCTGGAAGTTAGTGGAGAGACCTCAAAAGAAGCTAGTCGGGTGCAAGTGGGTGTATAAGGTGAAGGAGGGGATACCGGGGATTGAGCCTACGAGATTTAAGGCTAGGTTAGTAGCACAAGGTTTTACTCAGAGAGAGGGAGTCGATTTTCATGAGATATTCTCTCCAGTTGTCAAGCACACATCTATTAGAATTTTGTTAGCTATGTGTGCAAACCTTGATTTACATCTAGAGCAGATGGATGTAAAGACAGCTTTTCTACATGGAGAGCTTGAAGAAACAATATACATGGTACAGCCGCAAGGGTTCGAGGAGCCCGGTAAAGAAGATCATGCTTGTTTACTAAAGACATCATTATATGGGTTAAAGCAATCACCTAGACAGTGGTATATGAGATTTGATGAGTTTATGATGGCTTGTGGCTTTAGTAGGAGTAAGTATAATGGATGCGTGTACTTTAAGAACATGAGTTGTGGGATGATGTATTTGCTTCTATACGTCGATGATATATTGATCGTATGCAAGAATATGGAAGAAATACAAAAGCTCAAGAAGCAGTTAAGTGGCGAGTTTGGAATAAAGGATTTGGGAGTAACGAAGAGAATTTTGAGTATAGACATTGTGAGGGAAAGAAGAGATGTTATCTTCTTGTCCCAACAGCGATATATAGTCAAAATTCTGGAGAAGTTCGGTATGTCAAACGCGAAGGCTGTCTCTACTCCTTTGGCCATGCATTTCAGACTGTCAGCAGCACAGTCACCGACATCCAAGGATGAGAAACTGCAGATGAGCAAAGTACCGTATACAAGCGTTGTGGGGAGTATCATGTATGCAATGGTTTGCACAAGACCAGACATAGTACAGGCTGTGAGTGTGGTGAGTAGATACATGGCGAATCCAAGTAAAGATCACTGGCTTACAGTAAAGTGGATTTTAAGATATCACAAGGGAACGTCAAATCACGGGTTGGTGTATAAGAGGGACGAGGACAGCAATGAAATGGTAATAGGGTACGTAGACTCAGATTATGCAGGTGATCTTGAAAAGAGAAGATCGTTGACGGTCTACGTATTCACAGTGTTTGGGTGTAGTGTGTGTTGGAGATCAGTTCTACAACATGTGGTTGCACTTTCTACCACAGAGGCAGAGTACATAGTTGTTGGTGAAGCTATAAAGGAGGCCGTGTGGTTAAAAGGCATATGCGCGGAGATATTGGCTCATAAAGATGTAAACACCGGTGTATACTGTGACAGCCAGAGTTCCATACACCTAAGCAAGCATCAAGTATTCCATGAGAGGTCGAAACACATTGATTTGAGGCTCCATTACATTCGTGAGATTGTCCAAAATAGTGAAGTTAGTTTGACAAAGATAGCGTCATCTAAACACCCTGCTGATATGTTGACTAAGCCACTACCCTCGGTTAAGTTCGTCCTATGTAAGGACTTAACCGGAGTCACTACTTTGTGAGGGTGACCGAAGATGCGGAAATGAGAGATCGATTTACTTTGTGAATGATTTTGAATCAAGGAGGAGATTTATGAGAATATTGATTAAAAATTATTGGAAATATGATTTGGGGATCAAGCCAAGTGTGTAGGGTTCACACGGATCGAAGATGGACGTGAAAGAAGGCAAAAAATGAAAATGCGCACCATGCGACCAGCGCTGCGGCGACCAGGAGTGGGCGCCGCGGCGCCAGAACAGAACACTCAACGCTGCAGCGCCAGGAAGCCAGCGCCGCAGCGCCAGGAAGCCAGCGCCGCAGCGGTCAGCAGAAGCGCGCTAGCATTGGAGCGACGAGATCCCAGCGCTGGACGCGGGAATAGTATCCCGAAATTAGGAAACTTTCTAATTTCGTCTCCCACTTGCTCTAGGACTCCCTAATACGACTCCTACACGTATAAGGAAAACCTAGGACGTCCCAAGGCCTATATAAAGGCTATCAATTGGCTTATAAACATAACTTTGTGATCTTGACAATCTTTATGATCAAGTTAGTGAGATCTTTGTGATCTTAGAGAGATCTTGGTGATCAACAATAATCTTAGTGATTATTCTTAGTGGTTCTTTGTGAGAGAAAATCCCTAGAGAGTAAGAGAGAGTTTTCTTTGTGATCTTTCTTGTAATAGGCATACTTTGTGGTTGCCTTGTGATTCATAATAAGAGAAGAGTGTGATCTTGATCCGCCGTGGACGTAGGCAAGTTGCCAAACCACGTAATTCTTTATGTGTTCTTCTTCTACCCTTTCTCTCTTTTATTTCTTAATAACTTGTTCTACATTATTATATTACTTGGGTGAATTGTTTAGCTTGTTTGTGTGCTTCCGCTTCAACAATTATCTTATTGAATGCGTCAACGTGGTTAATTGAAGTTACTTCAGCCATGAACAACTCGTATAGCTTCTTCTTGACATACAGACGATTCACTAAGGACATCATCATATACAAGGCATTAAGCTTCTTCTAAAAATCTAATGTCGTCTTCTCTCAACCACTTCCTTGAGAATTTCATCCCTTAACGATATAACTATGGTACTGTGTTATTTTTTTTCCTGAAAACAATCAATAGATTAACTACCAAAGATCTACTAGTATTTTTTTTATCACTTAGATCTCAAGCACTTCTATGGTATTCTCTTGCTTACATAGCACTCAAGGCTCTTTAAATCTCTGTTTTCTCTCTTGGAGTTTCTCTTTAAAGCTTTATTATTCAAAACAGATTACAAAGATTGATATAGTGTTCAAAACGTTCCTAGAAAACCAATTTTTGGTTGGAATAAGAATCCATGTATGTAGGAGTCTAAATCCCACTTAAATAAGTTGATTTGAGCTAAAAATAGAAATTTCCATGAATTAGACACTACAGCACTGGTGCGATCTCGTACTAGTGCCGTAGAGCTACATTTCTAGTGCTGAGACAATGAGGGTTTTATTTTTAGTACTACGATGCTCACACTTGGATATTCCTTTCCTCTTGCTTTTACGCCCCTCCTTACTTCCGACTTACAGTCTTCCAGGCGAGTTGCTGATACGCACAAAAACAAAACAGTGAATTCCCATCGTCGGCCTAGGGCTCTTATAATTGACAATCTCTTTCCCTGCATGCATTGCACTGCATATCATAAACTCATCGCATAAATATATATTATGAATAATGAAAGCAAAATTAACTTCGTTCCTTTTGTATAAAATGAGAAGATAGAAAATAAAAAGTTTAAAATGAATAACATTGAAGTCAAAGAAAATGATAACCAAATTGTTCCATGGGTATCGTTTCTCAAGAATTTGTTTTTGAAATTATTTTGTAAAATAAATTTAGGATTTCTTAACTTATTGTTTTTTTAGATTAGAGGACGCGTTTAGTTATGTAACATAATTTGTATTTAATTATACTATAATAATACAGTATATGAGATGTAACATTCAATGTCCTTGAAATAAGGAAATAATTAGCAAAAGGAAAATATTATTAGAAGACATAAGTTCATAATAGAGACTAATTTTCTTATCTTAATATTTCTAATGTTATATTGTAATTGTTCTTATATTACAATTAAAATAAACACTACACCATACTTGATTTAAACAAAATAATTATTATAGATTATAATGTATATAATAACCTTACATTGTTTTTACTGTTTTATTTTTAACAACATTAATTTTCATATAATGAACTAAATAATTTACTAAATAATGTCTTTACATATATATATATGCGTCTAGTTTTTTTTTTTCTCTCTAGGGGATCCAAAAAAGAGGGAAATGGAAGATAATGAGATTATTTGATGTTCCCAAATTATGCGATTTTTAGTTTTTGCTTGGAATATGAAAATAACAAGTTTTTATTTCTAGATTTTACAGGCTAGACCATAGGGCATTACTGCTACCTACGGTAGTGAAAAAAAAAAGTGCTGGAACATGAGACGTTTTTTCACATGAATGAAAATAAAAAAGAACAGTGAACCTAGAACAATACTGAACAGGGCCGAAAAAGTACACAGAGAGTTTACGTTTGAAAACTGTGGAGTCTCATTTACATTCTTGAAAACTGTGGAGTCTCATTTACGTTTTTGAAATAGCTAAAATTGAGGGGCTTCATTTTTTTAATCATAATTTTAATTTTTTTTAATTTTTTAGTCAAATAAATTATTTGGATAAAAAAATTCTTTCACTATTTATACAGTAATCGATATAATAAACAGTACCCCCACTACAATAAATAGTACTAGATATAGTTATTTTTCAAATTTAATTCAAATTTAATTCAAATTTATTTATAATTTTATTTTATTTAAATTAATTTATTAAAATTTAAATTTTTATTTATTTATTAAAATTATATTTATTTTATTTGGTTACATCATTTGTTAATTATTTAATTTAATCACATTATTACACATTTTAAATAAATATGTAGTTCAACCAAAATAAATAATATAACCAATTTAAATAATTAACAAATAATATAATAAAATAAAATAAATATAATTTTAATATTCAAAATTTTTAATAAATAATATAAATTAATTATATAAAATAAATAAAATACTAATAAAAAATAAAAATAAAATAAAATATTGTAATAAATAATAAATTAAAACAATTATATATTTTTTATTTGCTAATTATTTGGGCACGATATTTTAATTCTCAATATCTTAATTTATTTTTCATAATTTTATTTTATTATACATGGCATAATTAATTTATGTTATTCATAAATAATTAAATTTATTTATTCAATTTTTATTTATTTTATTTAGTTATAAAAAAATATGATAAATTTAAATTTAAATAAAAAATACAATTAAGTTTGTATTTGTTTATGAAAATTATTTTTTATTTATGGTGTTTATTTAGTTTAATTTAACTACATTAAATAATTATATTATTTATGTAAATTTTGTAGTAATATGACTAAAATAAGTAAACAAATAATATAAAATAAATATAATGTTTATAAACAAAAATATTTAATTTAGAATAAAAAAGCAGTGGAGCAAAACTAACTAATATATACTATAGTAGTACTGTTTACTATAGCGGATATTGTATATTAAAGAAAAACAATATCGCGCCTAAAAATAGGCACGGTAAAAATTTTTTCTCACCTACATATGGGCGCGATAAAAAATATAGGCATTTTTTTTAAATTTTATTATTTATTATAATATTTTTATTTTATTTTGACTTATTATTTTTTATATTAAATATTTTATTTTATTTTTTATTAGTATTTAATTTATTTTATATCTATATTATTTATTAAAAATTTTGTATATTAAAGTTACATTTATTTTATTTACTTATGTTATTTGTTAATTATTTAAATTGATTATATTATTTATTTAGTTTAACTACATATTTATTTTAATTTTGTAATAACGTGATTAAATTAAATAATTTACAAATAATATAATCAAATAAAATAAATATAATTTTAATAAATAAATACAAATTTAAATTTGAATAAATATAATTTTAAGGATAAGAAAATTATAAATAATTTAGTTTTTAAAATTAAATTAAATTTGAAAAATAACCATAGCAAGTAGTGTTTGTTGTATTGAGAATTATTTACTGTAGTAGGCACTGTTCAAATTATGAAATGATATTTTTGTCCTTTTGTTGACTAAAAAACTTAGAAAATTAAAATGGTGGCTAAAACAGTTTAGGCCCTCAATTTTAACTATTTCAAAAACAAATTCCCATATTAATATAACAAGCTTCCATTTCTAGCATTTACAGGCTAGAAAAGAGCATATATAATAGCTAGCAATAGTTTATGAATGTTAGAGAAATAAACATTGAAGACATAACTCAAGAGGATTCAAACAGCAGCAACAAAAGATAAGAGTACCAGATCAAGAAGTTTATCTCATTACCTCATTCTAATAAGAACAGAGTTCACTTAATTCTTATATCTGATAAGATGTAACTTATCATATTAATAAGCTTGGTAGCAGATAACTAAGTAGTAAAGCTTGTAAATGAAACTTATCCCTTCAATGATCAAATGTATATAAAAAGATCATATGTATATGAAATAAATCAATAAGAAAATAACTCACTACTGCATTTCTATTTCTTAACTTGGTATCAGAGCTGCAGTCAATTCCACTATGGCAACTACATATATTATCACTTCAAGTATCCTCTCTAATTCAAATACCAATAATCAAAACCAAAACACATCAACCAGTGTCATTACCCTGTTAAACAACTTATCCACACTCAAACTTGATTGAAAAAACTACCTCATCTGGAAGTTCTAAGCGTTGCCAGCAATTTGAGGCCATGGCCATGAGACTTTTGTGAATGGCACCAGAAAGAAACCTAATTCTGTGAATGGGACTATTGACAAATATGATAACTTAATGACCACCCCAAATCCAGAATACAATATTTGGATGAAGCAGGATCAACTATTGTTGAGCTGGCTTCTATCCACCATTACAGAAACTATCCCTGGGATAGTTGTAAACTGTACCACCTCATATAAACTTTGGACTACAAACCACAAAGAAACGAGGATCATCTGTGGAGGACTACTTTGCCAAGATGAAAACCATTGTAGACTAATTAGCTACTGCAGGTAATTCAGTTGATGATGATGATCTGATCTTATATATCCTGGCAAGATTTGACTCTGATTTTGATTCAATTGTGGTAAACATAACATCTAGAAATGAACTTCCTCTGTTACAAGAAGTGTATGCTATGTTACTAAATCATAAGAGTAGGATTGATCAACTATTTTCCGATTCATCCGTTGATATTCAAGCAAATTTTGCTCAAAATAAGATAACTACCTACTTCACTTAATCACCGAAAAAATAGAAACATTGTAGGTAGAAACAACTTCAATAGAGGCACAGGTAGGGAAAGATCATCTACAGATAGAAACAACAACAACAACAATAACAACAACAACAACAAAAACAATAATGCCCCAATGCTTGTGTACCCGATATGTGGTAAGACAAGCCACATAGTTACTACTTGCTGGCATAGACATGATGACAACTATACTGGTCCACAACCTAGAAGTCAAAATGCACCAACAACATATACTGCTGTAACTAATGAATTTGGAGATCAAAATTGGTACATTGATAGTAGTGCTACAAACCACATGACAAACATCCTTGCAAACCTTAACACGAGAAGTAAGTATAAGGGTTCAGAGAAAGTAACAGTAGCTAATGGAAATCAGCTACCTATATCTCATATTGGTTCTATGTTTATTCCTATCAACACCTGCATGCATAAAGACATAAAGCTAAGTAACACTCTTTTATCCCTAGTATTTTAAAAAATATTATTAGTGTATTAAAGTTAATCACAGACAATCTAATTTTATTAAATTTCATAAAAACTATTGGTACATCAAGGACAAGAAGCAACGCATAGTTTTACTGAGAGGCTCTGTTGAGAAGGGACTATATCAACTGTTGAACAAATAAGTTTACTCTTTAAAAGTGTATAATAAAATTCTCTCCTTGTCCGCTAAAGTTAATAAAGAAGCAACATCTTAGAAAGAGTTCGAGTCAACCTTAGGAAACAAACACCCGAGTTACTACAACTTGATACATATAAGATTAAGCCATCCCAATAATAATGTAATAAAGAATGTTGTAGAATGGTGTAAGGAAGTTTCAAAATTCAATAAAATAAAGTTATATTCTTTAAATTTCAATTTAAACTTTTGTTCTCATTGCCAACTTGGTAAAGCACACAAACATCACTATGGAACATCAATGTCAAAAACTCACAAGTCATTGGAATTAGTCAACACTGATCTATGGGACCTGTTGCTATTAATTAAACACAAGATTATAAGTATTACATCAGTTTTTTGGGTAACTACACTAGATATACATAGGTCTATCCATTCACTACTAAATTAGAAACTACCTTCATATTCTTAAAATTCAAAAGCTTAGTTAAAAAGCAACTTTATCATCCCATTAAAACCATTCAATCTAACTGACCACCTTGGCACTATCACACTCCATGATAACTAAAGTCAAAGCAAGCATTTTTAAATCTAAAACCTTCCTAAATATTATTTCTTTCACTCTTATTGTTTCTTAAACCCACATTCTGATACTCCTTATTCTATAAGCAATTTTTAGATAATAAATGGTCTGAAGTAATGCAAGTTGAGTATAATGACCTTATTACCAGTCATACTTGGGACTTTGTTCTATTCTCTAAAAATTACAAACTGGTTGAAAATACTTGGGTAATTAAAGTCAAATATTTACCTGATGATTCTATTGAAATATATAAAACTGGTTGAAAATACTTGGGTAAAAATTATAAATTTAAAAGCTGCACTTGAAATTCAGAAGCTGTATACAAAACTTTCCAGTAACACCAACAAATTCAGAAGCTGCAGAAAAAAAGGGGCACCCCAACTTCTCTAACAACAGCTCTAGTCAATAAACTCTTTTCACCAAAAAGCAAAACAAAATCAAAACCAAATCCTTAAAACCACCAACAACGACCATATCAACAATTAAAAAAAATAAAATAATAATCCAAACTCTTTTTCCATTCAAAGCGAGTGAAATTTAAACCCAGTCTTTGAGACCACTGCAAAAGACCTTATTTATTGAACTGATTGATACCCATATAATATTTTTAAAAAAATTGTAATATCATCTAGGATCCAATAAGACTATCCAAATAATATATTTATATACTTTTAATAATTTCCAATGTCACGTCACATATATTTGAATATCATCATGTTAATCAACATTTGGATATCGAGTTGACATAGAAAATTGTGGGCAGCTATCATCTAGCTGCTAAATTTTTTATCATATCTTAACTGAATACAAAATGTATTGAATTTCATACATAACTATTATAATTTTCAAAACATTAACGTTGTGAATTTAAAATTAACTAGAAGAACAATAAATGTATTGGCTTCTGGCTATTACATATACAAATTAATTATGTAAATTCATTCATATAATTTAATTTAGCATAACATAATAAAAAAGATAAATGTTAAAGTATATAATATAAATAATAAGTTATCAATCATATTATATCATACAGAATTTAATCTTAATGAAATTATTAATCTGTACATATTTTGTAAATAATGGTGAAGTGCCCTGACTTTCTTGGATAATGACTTTTCTAGGCCCTGCTCTTCCCTTATAATATGATTAAATTACCTTATTCCTCTTATGAAAAAAAATACTATAACACTCAATTTAATATTTATAAAAAACAGTGAAAGAAAAGTGTAATGTGTGTACTAATGTATGAATAATTATATTATTCTTCATTGAACTTTTTTTTCTCATTGGAATCAAATAGTGTTATATAGTAGGAGTTTCGTTCCTTCTTGAAATATATTTGTGTAAATAGTTAGTTTAATCGAATTATGATTATTGGAATGTGAATTTATTTTAAAGTCATTTTTTATTAGCACATGGATTTTAGAAGAATATAATTTATTCTCCTTAAAAAATCCATTTGATTATTACGGTTCAATAGTCATATGTAGTTTTTCTTTATTAAACCTATCTTCCCTTCTCATGATATCCATAGCCTATTTATGTAGGTTGGCGGCTGGAAAAAGGGTTCCTTTCTTATAATAATTAGGAATCCGTGGGGGAAAATAGGGATTTTGTCCCATTTTGGGACTCGTGATTTTTATTTTCCCACCACTTCATTACACTTTTGTAGGTTTTTTGCATGTGGGAGTTATTTAAATTGCCTGGGAAGAAAATTTGACCTAGGCAAGCTTATTGTAGATCTTTGCATACAGACTGATAATTGGCTGAGTAGGATGAAAAATGTTCACAAATAGCCAAATTTAGGGGCACTTAACTAATTTAGCTATAGTTCAATTTCTAATTTATTTAGTTAATTACGACAAATATGGAGAAAAATACCTGACTTACAATGAACAGTATTCTTACAGTGATCAATTTCGCTGAGTGAACTGTACCCACTACTATTTAAAAATTGTATTTATATTTATTTAAACTTAAGTTTATATAATTTAGTTAAATTTAATTACATTAAATAATTAATATTTATTTAAAATTTGTAGTAATATAATTAAATAATTAACACCCTTAATGTGGGTGCAATATTTTTTTGCCTCAATATTTTAATATTTTTATAATTTTATTTTATTATATATGGCATGATTAAGTAGTAATATTCATGATTAAATTATATATTTATTAATAATATTCATGATTAAATTATATATTTATTAATTTTTTTAACTGTTTTATTTAATTATAAATAAATATAATTTTAATAAAAAATGCAAAATAAGTTTGTATTTGTTTATGAAAATAAAAATTTTAATTATTTTATTTATTTATTTTAATTTAGCTACATTAAATAATTATATTATTTATATAAATTCTTTAGTAATATATTAAAATAAAATACAAATAATATAAAATAAATATAATTTTAATAAATAAAAAATATAATTTTGAATTAAAAAGTTACTGTAGCAATATATTTTCACTGTAACTGTTATGTTTACTGTAGCATAGTGAAATAATATTTCTTTTTCATTAAGCTTTGACTACAAAAGTTAAAAAATAAAATAGGTGACTAAATTAGTGATGTGTCTAAAAATTTGATTTGCGAAAATTTCCCCAATGATATTAAGTTGATTGAGCCGGCCAAATTTGAGCCCGCCAAATTTGAACCCAACAAATAGTATAAATAGAAACTTGGCCTCCAATTAAGTTATAAAATGGAGATATATTTGTTTAAAGTGTTTCCAACATATAGCAACCAAGTGTTGCACTTGGACACTTTTGTAGTTAGTTAAAATATGGTCAAAACTTAAGTAGCGGGATGATAATTTCCTAAAACTATATTATTTTGATTTTATACAGAGCCAACATTGGTGAGGTCTCGTGTCTTAAATAATTTTTAATCAGGTAAGGGTACAATTACATAATCACATAAAAAAGTTTATATTAGTTTGATAATAAATATTTACGTTCATAGTAGATCACGTTCACTTAGAACTTAGATCACAAAGATCTCTATCAAGAGATAATTAATGAATACAATAAATAGGCAAACTCTCAATGATCTATTAATGTTAATTTTATCACTCAGATCTCAAGTATTTTTATAATATTCCCTTGCTCACTTAGTACTTAAGGCTTTCTAACTCTCTATTTTCTCTCATAGAGTTTCTCTTTAAAGCTTGATTATTTTGAGGGGTTACAAGAGTTTATATAGTGTTTAAAACGTTCTTAAGAATCCTATTTCTAGTTGGAATAAGAATTATATATGTAGGAGTCTAAATGTCATTCAAAGAATTTGATCCGAGATAAACATGAAGTTTTTCAAAATCGGGCACCTGTGGTGCTGTTGTGATCTTGTACTGGCATAACAATGGTACATTTCTAATGTTGCAGTACTAAGGGTTCTATTTTCAGTGTTGCGACGCTGAGATGCCAACATCGGGATGCTCACACCTAAAGAATTATCCTCTTATAATTTTGTGTCTGTCTTTACTTCTGACATTCTGTTGTCATTTATTCAATGTATACTCGTCCTCATGTCAACGCTTCATTATTCTCCAACTCAAAATCATGCAAAAATATAATTTTGAATCAACTAAATTCCAACAATCCTCTCCTTGATTAAAATTCTCTCTTCAAGAAGCTTTCTAGGATCTATTCATTATAACACTCTATCCCTTAGCGCTAACTCCAATTAAGTCTTTGTCTAGACGCAACTCTTCTAAGGCATGTAACTTTATCCTCTAAACATATAAATGCTTCTTGCCTAAGGTAGCATTAGAATTTCAATCTCTTATGTCTCTTTTGACACCATGATAATCTCTCGGTGGCTGAAACTTATTATTGTCATCCACACTTTTACCAAACAATCTCTTTCGATCCCTATCACCTTGGATAGCTAATCTTCAATGCTGCCTCTTAATTTGCATTTCCTCAACAACTTATGTTGAGTTAACTACAGTATTCAAATCAAGAACATATAGGTCATTGTGCTTCTCACCTTTCACCATCAGATTCTTTTAATATTTTTTCTGCTTTAAATGAATACCTCTTTTGATCTAACACTCATTAGAATTTTAAGTTCCCCTAATGCCAAGAATATGTCATACACTAAGTAACTCCTTAATTTTCTCATCATATATTCGTATCTTTATATTATCAGTCCTATGGGTTAATAAGCTATATCATTGCCCATTACTACTTTATCACCTCTAATGGATTTGTAATTGGTAGACAAAAATCTATCATGATACATATGGTAACTAGAGCCAAAATTAAGTATCCACTCATCAGTATACTTTTCATAAGAAGCTACCAAGGATTCTGCAAGCAAATAGTCAAAGAAAGGTGGAGATGCTGCAATAGTCATCCTCACAGACTATTGCAGCATCTCCACCTTTCTTTCTTTTAGAATAATCCATTTCAAGTGCCTATATTTCTTGCAAAAAAGACATTCTTGGATCCTCCCCTTTGATTGATTGGTTTTTTCTATCTCCCATTATAACTAAACTTATTGCACTATTGGACTCATATATTTTTCTTAATTCTTTTTTAGTTCAACGAGATTTTAACATCACTTATCGTTAAAGTTTCTCTGCCATACATGAGTGTATTCATAAAGTACTCGTAACTAGAAGGCAAGGAACACAACAAAATAATTGACTTATTTTCATCTTCAATCTCGATATCTATTGTCTCAAGATTTATGATTATCTTATTGAAGGCATCAATGTGATCTTTCAATGAAGTTTCTTCAGCTGTGGACAACTTGTATAAATTCTTCTTGACATACAGATGATTTACCAAGAACTTTGTCATGTAGAGAGCATTAAGCTTATTCTAAAGACCTATTGTCATCTTTTTTACAACCACATCCCTCGAAACTTCATCACTCAATAATAGAACTATAGTACTGTGGTCCTTTTTTGAATAAAATCAACAGACGAGCACTTCAGGATCTACTATTTCTTTTTTGATCGCTCATATTTTAAGTACTTATATGGTACTTTCATGCATAATCATCACTCAAGACTCTCTGGTTATTTGTTTTATTTCTTGGAGTTTTTCTCTAAAACTTGATTATTTTAAAGGGGTTATAAGGGTTTATATAGTGTTCAAGATTCTATACATGTAAGAGTCTAAATCCCACTCAAAGAAATTGATCCAAGCTAAAAAATAGAAGGTTTTTTAAATTAGACGTTGCATTGTTGGTGCGATCTCGTACTAGCGCCCCACCTTTCCTTCGACTTTTCTTTTTAGCCACTTTTTCATTTGTTCAATGCATATCCATCCTCATGTCAACTTCTTATTGAACTCCAACCCAAAATCATGCACAATATTTAATTCTTTGAATTGCCAAAATTCAAACAATATTTAATTCTTTGTTTCGCAATGCATGTAAGAGTGCTACTACAAGAAAAAGAAAATAATATAATGCAGTCAATAAACCTATAATTAATTATCATCTTTTCATCTTTTTTATTAATATTATGTATAACAATAATTTCCTTTTCAAAATTTTGAAGTTGCTAGTAATTTGATATGTAGATTATAACAAAGTTTGAGAGATATTTAGAGGAGGATATATTAGCCCTAGTAGCTTACTAATTAGCTAAGCTTTTAACATTTTATTTCATTTCATTTACTAGATGGATCGATGGTTCAACGTCCACTAATTCTTCCGCCGGAGCCGCTCTCCCACTGGCAGTTAAGAAAAACTGCGGCCACTGGAGATCCAAGATTGTAGAGCTCAACAAACTCCTTGGTGTTGAAATTTTGGCACCACCCGGGAGCATCCACAGTCTGCCGCCCAAGTTGCTGGTACAGCACAAACAGAAAGCGGTGAATTCCCATCGTCGGCCTAGGGCTCTCATAATTGACAATCTCTTTCCCTGCATGCATTGCGCTGTATATTATAAACTTAGGGCATAAATATTATGAATAATGAAAGAAAAATTCACTTTGCATCTTGTGTACAAAATGAAAAGAAAAGTGTTAAAAAAAGTTATAACAATTAAGTCAAAGAAAATGATAACGAAATGGTTCCTTGGACATCGTTTCAAAAGATACTTGATTGTAAATGACAATCTCTAATGTAATATCGTAATTGTTCTTATATTACAATTAATAATGCAATATATGAGAAGTAATCATTCAATGTTCATGAAATAAAGAAATAATTAGCTTAGAGAAAATATTATAAGAAGAAATAAGTTCATAATAGAGACTAATTTTCATATCTTAATATTTCTAATGTTATGTTGTAATTATTCTTATATTACAATTAAAATATACAACATACTTGAATTAAATAAAATAATTGTTATTGAATATTATGTGTATAATCACCAAACATTGCTTTTACTGTTTTATCTTTAGCAACATTAATTCTTATATAAGGAATTATGAAGTTTATTAAATTATGTCTTTATATAATAAATATGCGTCTCGTTTTTTATTTTTTTTATTTTTGGGGATCCAAAATAAGAGGGAAATGAAAGATAATGAGATGATTTGATGTTCCAAAATTATGGGATTTTATTTCTAGCTTGTACAGGCTAGAGCAAAGGGCATTACTGGTACCTACGGTAGTATTAAAAAAATAATAATAAAAAAAATGCTGGAACATGGGACGACCCGTTTATAAACTGAACTGGAGAGTTTTATGTCTATTTTCATGAATGAACATACAAAAGAACTGTGAAACTAGAACAATACTGAACAAGGCTTAAATGATTCAAATGGAAGGCACGGAAAAATAGAAGATGAAAGATTATGAGATTTAATGTTTGAAAATTGTGGAGTTTCATTTATATTCTTGAAATATTAATATGACAAGCTTCCATTTCTAGCATTTACAGGCTAGAACAAAGAGCATATATAACAGCTAGCTACAATTGATAAAGAAGCTGAAACATGACTCAACCCATAAAATAAATAAAAAGAATATGAAGATTGGCACAATATATATTGGTGTTTATATTTTTATTAGTTAATACTTCTGCACATATATCTTTCAATCAAACGGCTTTTTTAATAGTTTAATTAACAGTTATATATTTCGCCTCTGTGGTAGATAGTGCAACCACATGTTGTAAAACTGATCGTCAATACACACTACACCCAAACACTATAAATACGTAACCCATTAATGATCTTCTCTTATCTAAATTACTTGCATAATTTGAGTCTATGTACCCTCTTACCATTTCACTATTGTCTCCACCCCTCTTATACATCAACCCGTGATTTGACATCCACTTGAGATATCTCAGAATCCATTTCACTGCAAGCCAGTGATCTTTACCCGAATTTGCTACGTATCTACTCACTACACTCACACATGCGCTATGTCTGGTATTGTACAAACTATTGCATACATGATGCTCCCCACATCGCTTGCATATGGTACTTTACTCATTTGCAGTTTCTCCTTTTTGGATGTCGGCAACGGTGTTGCTGAAAGTCTGAAATGCTTGGCCAAAGGAGTAGAGATAGCCTTTGCATTGGACATATCAAACTTCTATAGAATTTTGAGTATATATCGTCATTAGGACAAGAACATAACATCTCTTCTTATAGAATTTTGAGTATATATCATTGTTAGGACAAGAAGATAACATCTCTTCTTTCCCTCATAATATCCATATCCAATATTCTCTTTACTGCTTCCAAATTTTTCATCTCAAAGTCGCCACTCATCAACTTCTTGAGTTTCTATATTTCTTCCATGTTCTTACATGCGATTAACATATCATCGACGTATAAAAATAAATACATCATCCCACAACTTATATTCTTAAAGTACACGCATTCATTATACTTATTTCTATTAAAATCATAAACAATTATAAACTCATCAAATCTTTTATACCACTGTCTAAGTGATTGTTTTAATTCATATATATATATATATATATATATTATTTGACCTATTTTATAAATTTTTTTTTTAAAAAAAAAAAGAACACCGACTTAAAAATAATAGACTAAGATTCTCTTCTAAACTAAACTTTAATTTAAGAAAATATAAGTATGTGATTTGTGATTGACAAAAGGAAAAATAGTAAACGAATATATTTTAACCATCCATGTCTAAGTGCTATCACGTGTCGGAAGATCTTTAAAATCTTAAGTAAACCTAGCATAGAAGCTCGGCTAGCCTGCCAGCGGTAGTGGGAATTCTCCTGTTCCCTGATCAAAGACTTGTTGGATGCGGGATCTACTCCACGAGGAGCGGTACGGACGTAGATGATATCATCACGACCCTCTCTTTTCGTACCGCTAGGGATGCTTAACGCCAGTTCACCAACTAGTGTTACCTGCGCTTTCGTGTCTCTCAGTGTGGTCAGCACTGGGTGTTTCAGAGAGCTGCGAGGCTTACACCCACTCGCATTAGTTCATACAAAGTTCCTTACCCTTATGCACGAATTATTGAATAAGCCATCTTCCTATTTTTGGCTTATGTTCAACTTCTATCAACAAATATTCCTAATATATAAATTTTTGTAAAGATATAGAGGCTTACTTACCAATGCAAGTACTCCCTCAACGTTGGCTCACTTGGGCTTGGTGCATCAGGATCCACCATCACCTGCAATATTGGCAGCAAATTATGAGCACAGAGAAACCCTGGAAAACAGAAGCAGAAGGAGCAAATGAAGAAGATCGAGAAGAAGCAAACAAGGGTTTTGCTGAAAATGAAGGTTTACCAAAGTGTAAAAGGTCCTAAGATCATCACCACCAATATCAATCCTTGCTTGATTGACAACCTGTGAAGGCTTGAGCTTACAGCCATAGCTGATCTCCTTGTAGGGATAGGTCACCGTGAGAGGAATAGTCTTTGTAAAATTGTCAAGAACATCACCTATTACTCGCCCAACAATAAGAGGATCTCTTTCACTTCTTGTAGCCATCAAAGCTAAGCTCACACACGACAACAACAACAATAACAACAACAACCACTACGTACTACTACAAAAGTTAAGAAGACTCAAGTGAGACTGATTGAATTTCCAAGGCTTACAATACAGCTATTTATTTTTGTTGTTTGGTGGTTGCGTGATTGATACTTTTGTCTTTAGTACTATATGGTCACCTAGAATCTGCCTTTTTTTTTTCTTATGATATATATTTTTTTAAAAAGAATTTGCCCACCCACTGATTCTTGCTCAAAATGGTGATACCTCGAATATATTAAGTGAAGTGGACCAGTTTATCCTCCAGTCGGTCCACAGCATCTGCATTCTTGTACTACATGTCAAAATCATCTCATTCAATGTCATGAATATTACAAGATAAAAGAGAAAATTACTGTTGTTCTCTTAAATTTTATTAAATTACTTATTATCACTTTTTGAAACTTTTTATAGAGAAAAATTGTAGTAAAAAATGGCTAATTACTGTCTTAAGAGGGCAATAAACAATTTTAAAAAACCTAAAGGAGAAATAAGTATACATAACAAAAGATTTAAGGGGGAAATGGTTGTTTTTCCAAAAGAAAATAATAAAAGAAGAGTGAATTCTAGAATACTTTTATATGTGTGTACAATTTACGAGAATAATGCATTTTGACTTGAGTATATATATATATATCTATTTTAATTATTGGTCTAAAAATTTATACCAATATGATCTAGCATTAGATAATTGTGGATCATATTAGACCGGTGAATTGGTTATATTTGAATAAGGAATTTACTTTAATATCATCTTAATCAAGCGCATGACTCTTAAATTAAAACTTTAAGACAAAGACTTAAAGTTAATATGTGAGATAATGAACTGATATTAATCCATTTTGAAAGTTTTTTTTTGTGGATAAATTGTCACATTTGATCTCTGCTTTATTTTAGTTTATTCATCAAATCCCCGATTTATGAAATAATCAATTATTCTCTAATAGAACATATTTAGAAATACAAAATGGTAAAAAAAAAAAAAACTAATTGGCTATTAGAAAATATTAAGAACCTGCTGAGTAAACAGAATTCCATGCAATTGTTTGATCATTTGCAAATTTAAAACCTTGAATTAGATCATAAATCAACTTGAAAATATTTTTTGAAACCCTTTTTCCTCTTTGTAGCCAAGCACCAAAACTCAAGTTGAATATATGGATAAAAGTTTGTGAAATGAATTTGTATAACAATTTTTTGATATTTATTAATTTTCACAAAAAATTTCAGAGAAAAAACTACTAATTTTTTTTAACATTTAAATTTTGTTTTCTTCCAGAAGATAGTGACATCTATGTTAAAGCCTATACTAGAAGAAAACATACATGTTTATAATTATTCACTGCGCTGGTCCAAAAATACTAAAGAGTCTATAGCTTCTATCTAACAAAATATTTCTCTACAAACTATTGACTTCATGGACTATCACTCATATGCTTACAACAACATTCAAGAACTGCAAACCCCATAAACCCCACAGGCTTACCACATTCTCAAACTAGGAAAACATCAATAAAAATGCATAACATTAACAAAACAGGACAACATTCATATAGACAGTGCAATTTTTTGAATCCAACAAAATTTTTTAAAGAATCTTTAGTCACCAACCCACATGCACATAAAATCTATAGTCATCAAAATCCATATGTAAATATATATATATATATATATATATATATCAAAATCCAACAACATTGTCACCCACATTAATAAATAAACAACAACAACAACCACATAAACGGCAACATACTTGTTTTAAATTGTAAATCTATTAAAAAATACTTAGGGTTTGTCGCATTTACTAATCTTTAAAATTTGGAATCAATACGATTTTGCGAGAATTCCAAATGATAACACTAGAAGAGTCAAATATCCAATAATCCAAATTCTCAAAAACTCAAAAGCTCAAATGATTGGGGAGGGGGAAAACAAAATTTAGAGTTTGTAGAGTTAAAGGAGGAAAACGATTTTGTAGGTCAAAATAATTCTAAGTGTTTTGCTTACATTTCGACAAAATAAATCAATCCAAACAACATTGTTTCAAGCAAAACGAACACAATAGAAATGACGTTATTTTAAGAAATACTTTCATACAAACTGAATGACGTTATTTTAATTGAGAAATTTTGACCAAAACGACACCATTTAAGAGCAACATTGAGTGAGAATTCATATACCCTGAATTGCTTTATTTTAAAAACACTTTAACACACAAAATGACATCGTTTTGATTAAGCAATTCTAGCCAAAAACAACACTGTTTAATGAAGACATGTTTGGTGAAACCTAAAACTATTAGCATTTAAGAACAAAAAGTGAATACTCAAATAGTAGGAGCTGATCACTCAAGTAGTTAGTATTGAGCACTTAATAACTCATGCACGTTCATGAAGGAAAAATTTAGAAACAAAACCAAAGAAATCAAGAAAATAGCAAAAAAGCATAAAATATAACAAGAATAGAAAATAATTAAATTTACTCATGAATAAAGATAGTTAAAGATCAAAGATTAGGTTTTGGCAATGGTAGAGTATCTCTCTCTTCTGTTACATCTTTCTCTCTTTAGAAATCCTTCAAATTATAAAAAAATAAGAGGAAATGATAGAAAAATAATAGGAAAATGGGACTGCAAACTTATATAGGAGGTCCTTAGAGTGATCTCAGCTGTTGAACTAATTGAGATACACTCACAAGCCAAGAGTCTCTTCAACTAATAAATGTCCTTTTAATAGTACATCTTGACCATTCGATCAATATCAAAGCTTAAGATCAAGCCATGACAATAAAATTTGATGCACTTTTGGCAACAAATTTAAACTGTCAACCCTTAGCCCTAAGACTGCAGACCACCACCCTAACATGTGAACCATACCATATGATTCCAAAACACATCCATGGTGAGCACCTAACAAAAAATCACCATTAAAACCAAGTATGCAGACACTTTACTCGAATATGTCACTCATGTTGAACACTACATATAAATTTTCACTATTGACTAGTCGACATTAAAAATTGAAGGACCCATACTAATCCTTAAAATTTAGACTCGAGCTACAAAGACTTAAAAGGATTGAGCCCAACTTAAAAGAGTATAGGGTTAATCTCCCGAGCCTAGCAAAAAGCTTACGATAGCTTAACACTCCTACCAAAGCCTAAGGGGACTATGTTCAGTCTGAAAATAGTTAAGTAAGATCAAAGTCCCAATGCCCACTACCTTATAATCTTGTAATCGTCATCTTAGTAAAAAAAAGCCCTCATCGACTATAGACAAACACTCCCCAAACTGAGGTTGATGAGTCTAGTCACTAATTAGCAAATCATTTTTTAGTACATACCGATGAGCCCTATTATATGATTAAGGAGCCCCTTTTTACATGAACAGAGCTAACTATTAGTGATCCTCTTTATTTTTGCCTATAGGCTCGAGCACTCTTTATTAGGTCGATCATTCCTTGACTTCACTCGACAAAATTAACTATGATTGGTTACTCCTCATCTAAGATGAAACTATCAAAATCTCAAAGATTGCAAATCTTATTACATAACTTTAGCTTAGGTTGGCTTTAATTTTATAATTAAGCTTATTGCTTTGTTTAATACAATAGATTTAATAAATAATTGAAGATTTGATTAGAAACTATTTATTTTTTTGGGATAGTATCCATTGGACAACAACTCTCAAAGCTTTTGAGAATTAAAATTTTCTTAATCTTGTAACTTTTTAATGATCCCAATTTAATTAAAATGTTTGGTATTTTTTATTTTATTAATTAACTTAACATTTTTTTACTACAAAATATAAAATATAAATGACAAAGCAAATAGCAAAAGAATAAGACATAGGTTTAGAATCGCAATAACCTTACAATGTAAATTTAAAACTAGACACGATTTCTCTCCATCTCTCTCTATCGCTCTGAGCACAGGAAGAGACGAGTGGAAGTAGATAAAGCCTTTATGGTGGTTAGAATCTCACCCGTCAATGGAGTGTAGAAGTTTCTCCAAACTATTAAATACTAAGTACTAACTCAAGGCAAGAAGACAAGAGAATCATCAACGGTTAAGTAAGCAGTTAAAGACAGTTATTAATACAGACAAACTTATTAAGTTGTGTAAAGCATTAACCATTTCAGAGGTAGAAGGGGAAGTGATTAAGGTGGCAGGAAAATGCAAAAAGAAAGGGGAGAAATTAACAGCAAGAAGTGTTGGAAAAGTTATGTCAATCAAATCCTATTGGCACAGAGAGGATAGTACCCAAAACTTTTGTAATGGAGGGAAATAATGAAGTGGGGGGAAGCATAAACGACAGGAAAAATATGTATGAGTGTAAATTGGATATTAAGCTATGACCTAATCAAGATGGGCCTTAAGAAATAATTGAGGAATTTGGGTCAGATAATAAGAAGGGGCAGAAAAAGTGAATCTGCAGAAATTATTATGTCACTGGCAGAGGCTAAGAGTTAGCCCCGCCAATCATGTAAAAACTCTTAGCTGGAATATTCGAGGGTTGGGAACCGTCGAACATTTCGAAGCCTACAAAAAATTCTCCAATAATAAAACCTCATATATTGTTCCTATCTGAGATCATACTAACTGAATCTCAAATGAGGTAAGTATTCTTAAGACTAAATTTTGAGAATTATTTAGTAGTGGGGAGAGAAGGAATGAGATGACGGGTGGCCTTGCTCTATAATGGTGAGGTGGACATTTCTCTTAAGAATTTTAGTAAATGTCACATAGATGTGGTAGTAAGAGAGGTTGGGAATTGTAATTGAAAGCTAATAGGTATGAATGGTGTTGGAAAATTGGTGATTCAACAAATTTAGTTGGATAAGAATTGAGATGAATATTAAAGTGAAAAGTTATAAAAAGTCTAGAAAGTGTGGGACACGAAGGGGGAAGCGAAATGGGACTCAAATACATGAAGGAAGCAAGAAAATACAGGATAGGTATACATGGCTGAGCGCCGCAGCGCCCAGGATAGCAACCCAGCGCTGCAGTGCTGGGCGCAATTTTGGTCAGCGCCCAGGGACGAGAGCCGCAACGCAAGAACGAGTGAAAAAATTCGTTTTAGTTCAAAATTTCGAGTTTTGGACTTCCAAAACAAGTGGACTCTTACTCCAACAAGGAATAGGGTTAGTAGGCATAAAATACATCTTATATAAACACTTGTAAATCCTTGATTTCAGATTAAGCATTGAGAGAGACTCTAAGAGAGAGGAATAACTAGTTAGACATTAAGTGCTTGTGTGCGCTAGGGTGGAACCGTTGTTTGGGTGATCATTGTTCGTGGTAGAGCAAAGGTTCACTAAACGTTTAGGTTATTTTGAGGGTTCTTCATTGGGTTTTTTTTGTAAAATCTCTAGGGAGTTATAATAAGAGATGCTAGGATCCTTGGATTTACCGTGGACGTAAGCAATTGGCCGAACCACGTAAGATTGTGTTGTGCTCTTTTGTTTTCTGCTTTGGATTCTTGCTGTTTTGCTTGATTGACAGGTTATTCTGCTGCGCAAGGAGGTTAGGGTTCTAGGTTGAATTTTGGGTTCATCGCTTCAACATAACCTCGAGAAGGAGAAAGGCGTTTCTGTTGGGTGTGTTGGGCGAATTTAACTTAGGGTTCTTGCATGTGGGTTGTGTTCATCATACAAACAATATACATATCTCATACATACATGTGCACAGCGGAAGATTAAATACAATGAACACAGAAAATAACATTTGATTAAACTGAAATTCGAGATTGAGAAAATCACCAATGAAGCCTTTGGATTAATTTTCTTTGAAGTCCACCATGAAATGAATCTTTGATCAATTCTAGCAATCAACAAGGGTGGGTTTGATTGTCTAGAATGGCAGCATCTTAATCCAGCATTTATGTTTAACTCTTAAACATTTTACAAAGTTAAACTTTTTAACTTAATTAAATTTGTTTTTCCTTTTATTCAACTCTTGAATAAATAAAACAAATCTTGTTTTTAGTTATTACATTTAGTAACCATTAATTCAATTTGTTTTGTTGTTCTAACACTTAAAACACAAAACAAACAATTTCAATTTCTCAAATTGAATTGGCTCCCAAAATGCAAAACCTAAAATCTAAAACATTTTTGATTTTCAATTTCATTTCACTTTATATACAAATGCATTAATTCCAAACTAATTTGAATTTCATTTGCATTTCATTTGGCTTAACCTAACCTTAGTTAACATTTAACCTTAGTTAGATTATTTTAACTTAACCTTTAAGTTAATAAATATTTAATTAATTTAACCATAGTTAACTAACTTAACTATAGTTAGGTTAACCTTTACTTAACCTTTAAGTAAGGTTAACTTAATTAACTATATGATTAACCTTTAATCATAATTAAATTAAATTATTTATTTAACAATTAAATAAATAAATATTTATTCTTATTATTTAACAATTAAATAATCATAAAGTGAAATTACTATTATATCCTTACTCGGTTACCAAGTTAACCTAAAGTGGGTCCCACCAATTTAATCACATACTTTAGTTAACGTAACCTTAGTAATTGCTGAATTATACTGTATTGAACAATTCAATACGGTACACTGTCCAAGTGCTTAAAGAGTACATTTCATATTGGGACTCTCTAGGTCTACACCCGATTTGTCAAATGGAACTGTTCCATTAATCCGTAATCGATGCCCCACGCACACATTACGAATATTACAAATCAGTGTGTCAGACCATACAAGTTGAGGTCATAACGTATACGTATAATCCTTCCATCATTTATATCCTAGATGTGCGGGGATATAGATCAGCACCGTCAAATCCCCATTTGCTCATCCATAAACTTATCTCCAGATTCGTATCTCGATAAACAATATACGCAAACACTTTTGCTATATTGTTTAACCCTATGGGAAACTCTTTTCCCGGGTTTATGCTTGTGGCCACAAGACTTTATGAAATACAATCTCGGAGCATCGGATATACAACTTACCTACGTAAGCTGACGGATCCCGTATCTACGCACACCGGACTCCATGAGCATCGGACCATACCCAGCGACACATAGCGGTCAGACCATGAAAGGTCTCTGACATATGTGGAACCAAAGCATGATGGATCACTCACAAGACCACCGTGGCGATCAGGTCAAAGGACCACGAATACTACTCAACTCGAGAGGACCTTCCTTTGACGGTGTCATAGGATATCTATTGGGGTCCTCATAAGTCTGTTCAGTATCCAGTCTTGACTGGATACCCGAATGCCTATACAAGCTCTAAGCTCATGGTCAGCTAAGAACAACCATCTGAACCAGTCAGATATAAACATACACTAATCTATATAAAGTGAATCACCGATAGACCCGCATTGGTGATTATAGATCAGGAACATTATCTTTGAGACATACTTACATAATGATATTTCTTAACACCTATTGCAACTCTTTGCAACTATATCATTACAAGTATACTCTCAGGTCTTTGTCCCATTATAGACAAGGTTCTAACTCTTTAGACCTCGCTGACTCTTATAACCTGCTAACTCTTAACAGTGCTAACTTTTAGCATTTATAACTCTCAGCTTTGCTAACTATTAGTTCTGATCTAAACTCCTTTAGACCAGATCTGAACTCTTTCAGATCAAACAATGTCTGTAATGTTACAAGCATTATACCATATTAATATGATATTAACAATCTTTATTCGAAATGTTTATTGTATAAATATTAACAATTAATATTCATACAATATTGGAATGGCACGTGAGCACCAGCTCCAACAGTTTCCTCCCTCAACAAACTGGTATCAGAGCTAGAGGTTCGATAATACACACCTGAGGTATTTAAACCATGGCGACAATCAAGCAAGAAATAGAGAAGTTCAATGGGATGAATGATTTTAATCTTTGGAGGAAGAAGGTTAGGGCTCTACTAGTGAAGGATTGATTAGACTCAGCTTTGGAGGAAACCGGCTACTCAACTAGCAATGATGCGACAACCTCAAAGTTCAGGCATAAAGATTGGGACACGATTTAGAAAAAGGCTCATAGCACCTTATTCCTAGTGTTGAGCGACGGAGTATTAAGGAAAGTTGGTGATGAAGAAACCGCTTTTGGGCTATGGAAGAGACTCGAGGCATTATACATGAAGAAGTCTCTTGCAAATAGACTTCTTATGAAAAAGAAACTACATCAGCTAACAATGCACGAGGGAACTTCATTGAGAGCTCACATTGACGAGTTCAACAAGATCATCATAAGTCTTGAGCAACTGGGCATCAAGACTGAGGATAAAGACAAAGCCATTATCCTATTAAGTTCGTTGCCAAATAGCTATGAGAGCTTTGTGGATATACTGCTGTATGAAAAAAAGTCTTTAATGATGAATAACGTCAAGGCATCATTGAACTCAATAGAATTGACAAAGAGATCTGAGTTCGAGAATGAAGCAGCTTTGCTTGTACAAGAAATAAAGAGCAACCAATCAAGGAGGAGATCCAAGAGGTGTTTTCTTTGTAATAAAAAGGGGCACTTTGTAAAGGATTTTTTGAAATCAAAAGGCCAAGGATGGTGGGCTGCAATCGGTATTGAGAAAGATACCGAAGTTGTAGACACATTAGTAGCCTCAAGGGAAAAGTACCTTGCCAAATAGATACTAGATTCGGGGTGCAATATCCATATGTGTCTTGACAGATCGATGTTTATCAACTATAAAGCCAAGAGAGGTAAAGCTCTATTGGGTAATGACATGACTTGTGAGATCATGAGAGTTTGTGACATAAGGTTGAGGATGTAAAGTGGAGAAACTAGGGAATTACATGGGGTAAGACATGTTCTTAAATTTATGAGGAACTTTATATACCTAGGCTAGCTCGATGAGGAAGGGTATTCGGTTAGAGCGAAAAAAGGAAAACTAAGGGTAGAGAAAGGACCTATAAGGTTTGAGTGTGAGAAGTACAATGGGGGGGGGTTCATGTACTTACTGGGATGGCCATAAGTGGCCCAACACGGGGTGTTGGGGTAATACAGACTACTAGGTGACATCCAAACCGTGTTCACCGAGGTAATGAGGGTCGAAAAGGAGTGCAACGCATCCATACCCTATGCAAGGTGCACAAATACCTTTAGAGGCCGAAGTCATTAGCCTAGAAAAAGTTAAGTTTGGTGGAGACTTAACTGGACTCAACTCTAGGTGATAGAGTATTTGTATGGATCGGATCCCGAAGCCTTCTTATTTGGAAGATTTTGAATCAAGGAAGGGTTTGTTAGAAAATTGGTGATTCAACAATCGTGGTTAGACAAGAATTGAGATGAATACCAAAGTGAAGAGTTATAAGAAGTTTAGAACGTGTGGGATGCTTATAGAGAAGTCTAGGATGTGTGGGACATGAAGGAGGAAGCAAAACAGGACTCAAACACGTGAAGGAAACAAGAAAACGCAGGATAGGTATACAGAGCTCAGTGCTGCTGCACCAACGGCTGAGCGTCGCGGCGCCCAGGACAGCAACCCAACGCCGCAACGCTGGGCGCGATTTTGTCCAGCATCGCAACGTCAGAACGAGTGAAAAAGTCTGTTTTGGTTTGAAATTTCGAGTTTTGAGAAGTTTTGGACTTCCAAAACAAGTGGACTCTTACTCCAACAAGGAATAGGGTTAATAGGCATGAAATACACCCTATATAAACACATGTAAATCATTGATTTTAGATAAAGCATTGAGAGAGACTCTAAGAGAGGGGAAGAACTGGGTAGACACTAAGTGCTTGTGTGCGCTAGGGTGGAACCGTTGTTTGGGTGATCATTGTTTGTGGTAGAGCAAGGGTTCACTAAACGTTTAGGTCCATTTGAGGGTTCTTCGTTGGATTTTTCTTGTAAAATCTATAGGGAGTTATAATAAGAGAGGCTAGGATCCTTGGATCTATCGTGGACATAGGCAATTGGCCGAACCACGTAAGATTGTGTTGTGTTCTTTTGTTTTCTGAATTTTATTCTTGCTATTTTTCTTGATTGACAGGTTATTCCGCTGCGCAAGGAGGTTAGGATTCTAGGTTAAATCTTGGGTTCTTCGCTTCAATATAACCACGAGAGGGAGAAGGGCGTTTCCTCCCTCAACAAATGGTCTTTCAGAAGTAGAGAATAAGAAGTTCACTTGGCAATTATTAAAAAGCCTTGCCTAGATAGACCATTAGGAGGAGGATCAGTAGGTGCGGGGGGACTTCAATGAGGTAATGGGCGTTAAGGAGAATAATAGAGGCTTGCGTAGATCAATGAATGCGATGGAAGAATTTGAAAGAGCTGTAAGAGAGTGTAAGACACAGGATATGGGATGGAAATGATTTTTTTATACTTGGTCAAATAAGAGATGTGACCATGAATTGGTGGATGAGAGATTATACAGTTTCTTGTATAATGATAGATGGCATGATCTGTATGGAAGAAATGATGTTTACCACATTGCGGTAATAGGTTCTAATCATTGCCTAATTTTCTTAGAGGCTTGGAAGATAAAGTGTAAAGTGCCAAAAAGATTAGTCATAACCTCTAGGTTTCACGATTAAAATATTTGGGACCTTAAAGAACAATATGCAACTGTGGTAAGAAATGAATGACAGGCTAGGGGAGCAAATGCAACAGAACCAATTAATGCTTAATCTAGAACTAAGAAAATGTAAAGGGTAAGCTAAAATAGTGAAGTAAGGGAGAGTTTGGGGACAGAAAAAGAAAGCTGGACAACGTGTTATATGAACTAATCAAAGCTTTGAAGACACATAACCAATTTGAGGAAAAAGAGAAAAATTCCTCAATTGAAAAAAGAAATTGATTTAATGCTCCAGGAAGAAGAGATCTTTTGGAAACTTAAGGACAAATCAAGCTGGCTCAAGGATGGTGATAGAAACACCAAATTCTTCCACTCTAAAGCTTATTAAAGGAAAAGGAAAAATAAAATAAGCAATTTGTTGGATGAGGATGGAACATAGAGAAAGAATTTCTAGGACATGGAGCGAATTTTAAAAGAGTATTTTTTGCATCTATTTAGCTCTTTCAATTTAACCATAAAGCAGAGAGAATAGGCATTAAGTGGAATTAGCCTTTTGATCACTGAAGAGATGAATTCAGAGCTGATCTAGCCTTTCACAAATAAGGAGATTGTCAAGGCTGTGAAGCAATCCTGTCCATCCAAAGCCCTAGGCCTGGATGGCCTATCTGCAGGCTTCTACCACAAGCATTGGGAGCACATTGGGAAAGACATCACCAATACATGCCTGTATATCTTGAATGAGAGATATAATCTAGAAAATCTCTACCATACACAAATTGTTTTGATACCCAAAATTTCCAACCCACAAAAACTAAATGATTATAGATCTATCAGCCTGTGTAATGTTATTTATAAGCTTATTGCAAAGGCTCTTACTAATAGATTAAAGCTAACCCTTCATGGCATTATTTCACCTAATCATAGTGCATTCATACTAGGTAGACTAATTAGTGATAACATTGTGTTGGGGTATGAGTGTTTAAATAAAATTAGGTGTAAACGAAAAGTTAAAGGGGTATTGGCAGTTCTCAAATTAGACATTAGTAAGTCATACGATACAATTCAGTGGCTATTCTTAAAAAATGTGATGTTAAAGTTTGATTTTGCAAGGGATTGGGTAGATCTAATTGTAAGATGCACATCAACAACTTCATTTTCAATCTTGTTAAAGGGTGCTGTTACATGATGCTTTAAAGCAGAGATGTGGCTCAAACAAAGGTGCCCTTTATCACCCTATCGATTTATTCTCTGCGCAAATACAATGTCCACTCTATTTTCTAAAATAGAGAGGGATGGTTAGTTAAAGGAATTAGGTTTGGACCTGGTTTATCCATTACTCATCTGTTGTTTGCTGATGACAGCTTAATCTATATCTAGGTTATTAAGTAGGGGTGTAATAAGCTTTTTCAGTGCTATGTAAAAACCTTAGACCAAATATTTAATTGTAAAAATTTTTATGTCTTCTTTGGCCTACATGTGAACCTAACTTAGGTAGCTAAAATGAGAGATACTTTACAACTCAAAGAAGTCTCTAGGTATAAAACTTACTTGAGACTCCTTTCTGTTGAGGGAAGGAACGTCTTTCTCCCTTATGAGGTTATGTTGAAGCAAAAAATCTCAAGTTCAACATATAGCCCTAATCTCTTTACGCAGTGGAATAACCTGTTAATCAAGTAAAATAGTAAGAATTCAAAGCAGAATATAAAAGAGCACAACACAATCTTATGTGGTTCGGCCAATTGCCTACGTCCACGGTAGATCCAAGGATCCCAGAGATTTTACAAAGAAAATCCAAATTATGAAAAACCCTCAAAAGAACCTAATGTTTAGTGAACCCTTGCTCTACCATGAACAATGATCACCTAAACAACGGTTCCACCTTAGCGCACACAAACACTTAATGTCTACCTAGTTCTTCCCCTCTCTTAGAGTCTCTCTTAATGCTTAATCTCAACTGAAGGGTTTACAAGTGATTATATAGAGTGTATTTCATGCCTACTAACCATATTCCTTATTGGAATTAGAGTCCACTTGTTTTGGAAGTTCAAAACTTTCCAAAACTCAAAATCTGGATAAAAAATGGACATCCTGATGCATATAGTGTTGCGGCGCTCATCCTTGGGCGCCGCGGTGCTCATTTTGTCGCGCCCACCGCCGCGGGGCTAGGGACCTTCCCGTGTGTTTTCTTTATTTCCTTCGTGTCTTCGAGTCCCGTTTCGCTTCCCCCTTCTTGTCCCACACGTCTGAGACTTCTCCATACGTGTCCCACACGTTCTAGACTTCTTGTGACTCTCTACTTTGGTATTCATCTCAATTCTTGCCTAACTAAAATTGTTTAATTACCATTTTTTTTAACACCTTTTATGGTGGGCAGGAGAAAAAATGAATTCTTTAATAGCATTAAACTCAAACTTTCCAATAAAATTGGTGACTCTAAGGAGAAGCTCTTCTTTAATAAGGGTGAAAAAATATTTATTAAAGTAATGGCTCAAGTAGTCCTCGTATATGCCATGAGCGTATTCACACTCCTAAGTAATTTTTGTGAAGACTTATAGAGAAAAATTACTAGATTTTGTTAGGGCCCAAATGATTAAGGCAAGAGAAAAATCTATTGGGCTAGTTAAAGGAGGCTATGTGATCATAAGTAGAGGAGGGTTAGGCTTTAGGGATCTAGTGTACTTCAACCGGGCTCTATAGAACTTGGGATAAAGGCTCATTCAACAACTTGACTCATTAATAGCTAGATTATTAAAAGCTAAGTACTTTAAAAACAAGTACTTCCCAGAAGCAAAGATAGAATCGAACCCATCCTATGTTGGAGAAATATTACGTAGGAGATAGACAGGTGTGTGAGCAAGGCATGGGATAACTTTTTGAGAAATGAGATAAAGTTAAGATATATGGCAGTAATTGGACTCTAAAAGTACTAACATTTAATCCTACTTGTGCTTATATTTTGCCTGTTGACACTAGGTTTGTAACACTGATTGATGAGCAAAACAGATGGAAAAGAGATGTCACTGAGTAGAATTTCAACAAGGCTGATGATTCCTAAATTCTACAAATCCCCATTCCTAATGCCAAGGTTTAGGATTCCTTATATTGGCACTTTAATAAAAGAGGGACTTATTCTGTAGCAAGTGGCTACCAAGTAGCCTGGAGAATAAAGCACAAAATAAATCCAAAATCTTTTGTAGGCATGGAAAGATTATGGAAGGCCCTTTGAAGTCTATCAGTTCATTGAAGGTTAATATTTTCCTGTGGAAGGCAGTATCCAATCTACTTCCCACAACTGATAACCTCATCAAGGAGAAAAGTTGTTGATAACTCAATTTGCAGTAGATGCAATAAAGAAAGGGAGTCTGATCTTTATGCATTGGTAAGGTGTAAGAAATCAAGAATCTATGGAGCATCCCTCAATTTAACTACTCAGTTCAAAGAGTTTAGAATATGTTAACATGGGACTTCTTCCAAACTATCATAGCTATAACAACTGTAGCAGAAAGGGACAGGGTTAATATGCTATTATAGGGTAGCTGGCAACTTCAATATAGCTGGGTTGCAATTAGAAAAATTGAAGATCCAATTAGAATTCTTGCCCGGGTGGAAGCATATCTAGAGTCTAGTAAAGCTGTAAGGGGAGCCAAGTAAGTCTTAAACAATGACCAGAATAGAGGCCAAAATGGAGTTGCTGTCTAGGATACGGATGCTCTCCCGGAAGGTGTAATCAAAATAAGAACTCATGTTTCTATATGTGAAAAAGAGAGTTGCGCAAGCCTTGGTGTTGTTTTCCTAGACTGTAATGGAACCCCAATTGCAATGGCCACCTCTTATACAAATGCTTGAAAGGACACGGAGAGAGCAGAGGCTGAAACAATTAAAATAGGCTTGCGGGTAGTGAAAATGATACAGTTCAAAGCTCGTTTAGTTGAATCAGATGCAAAAACAGTGGTAGAAGTTATTAATGGCAAGATCACTACACTGATAAAGCCAAAATGGATAATTCTGGAAATTAAAGACACAGTTTTGGCTGAAGCAATTGTCAAATTCAAGCATATCTGTAGAACTTATAATGTAATAACTCACAAGATAGCCAAAATGGTTACTTCCCTCAAGTGTAATAGAATTTGACTGAAAATTTTTCCAGTTCTCCTTTAGTTATAAAGCTCTTTATTGTTAAAAGAAAAAATAAAAACTGGACGAGACAAAAGCTAACGAGGAAAGCCAGAATTATTCATACCAAAAAAGTAAAACAACTAGCATTTGTGAGTAAAAAATAGAGATACTCGGTAATTATTATTATTATTATTATTATTATTATTATTATTATTGTACTTGTTTAAGTAGTTTGGTGGTAAAGTTCTTGCAGTTCATTTCTCTAATGAAGTTGAGAGTTTGAATTCGAATTTTCCTCTCTATTTTAAAATATATATATTATTATTAATTTCTTTTAAGATAAGCACTTTTATGGGCCCAATTTTCTTCTCTTAAAGCATAATATGAAGCCCGTTGCAACAACAAGGTGCACTTTTATTTTACTATTCCAATAGACCCATAATAATCTTTTTTTCAGTCTTCATATTCATTTTTATTAATATGTTCGTATAACTAAAAAAAATCATATGATGTGAAAATGGATGTATTTGGGTGGAATAATTATGAAAGTGTTAAAACTTTTCTTTTTAAGGGTAAAGTCAGTTATTGGCATTCATGTATAAAATTTACCAAACATAAGTAATTTTTTTTTAACACTTAAAAGAGGTGTGATTACTATTAAATTATGTTTAGAGAAAATGTTATTTTAATTCTTAATTTTATAGATATATACTGACTCTCTCACGTTAGTCCTTACTGTAAGAAAGATTAAGTTAAATGAGTGATATTCGATGGAAAAATGATACTTTTAATTTTCTGAAAAAAAATTACTAAAATGACAATTTGAAAAGATTTTTCATTATCTTCTTTAATTACATAATTCTTGTTAAAAACCAAGTAAAACATTGGAAAACTGGTTAGTTTCAGGTTTCATCAGTACTAGGGCGTGGGCAGAGCTCTACCCTTTAAGAATGATGAACATCTCAAGATTCATCGAATAAAGCTCTGGGCCATCAAGAAGGTTTGTGCTATATCCAAGTTTTGCATTTTTTTTAGGAAGTTGAAGAAGGTAAAAAAGAGCAATAGGCAAATGTTGGCAATCGATGAGATTTTATAGAAGAATCCTACAAAAATTAAGAATTATGGCGAAAAGAAATGGGAGAAATTAACAGCGGGAAGTGTTGTTGGAAAAGTTCTGTCAAATCGAGCTATAAGTAGCGAATCGTTTAAAACCACCATGCTTAATGTGTGGAAACTGGTTGAAAATGTACAGATCAAAATTTTAGGTGGTAACAGGTTCTTTTGCTATTTCTCAGCCACAGAGGATAGAATGAGAATTTTGATAGATAATCCATGACACTTCGATAGATCCCTTATAGTATTGACTGAAGTAGATAGAATAGGGGAGGTGAGGAAGCTATCCTTTAACCATTTATCATTTTGGGCTCAAATTTACATCATGCTAAGAACATGTATGTATCAAAGTATGGTCATATGCTGGGTAAAAGTTTAGGCAAAGTGCAAGATGTTGAAGTCGATGAACATGGAAGTTGTATGGGAAAGTTTGCCCGAGTCTGAGTCAAGATAGATATCACCAAACCACTATGTAGATTTATCAAGGTGAGGTTAGAGGAAGGGTCACAAGAAGTAATGATGCCAGTATTATACGAAAGGTTGCTAGACTACTGTTACCAATATGGCAAAATTGGTCACACATATGTAGAGTGTAAAGAGTATAGAAGGAAAGTGCACAAGAGAGATGGACAGAATAATCGCTCGGGGGAAGAAGATGATGGGGGAAGCAAGTTTAAATTCAGGAACCAGTTAAGAGCTAGAGCAATGGGGGAGTTCATGAGACAGATGAGAGGAAGAGAAAGAATGTAGAAGGGGGCATGGAGGAAAGGAAGGAATGCAAGTCAGAAAGCTAAGAAAGAAAGAACCAGTGATCTAGAGGAGGAGAGTGATAGAGACTGCACCCTTTAAAACAACCTGAACCCACAAACCGATAGAGAGATAGACCTATGGAACGAGGATTCGTTGGGATGGAAATTATTTCATGAAGCATTAATGGTGGATGGGATGCAATAATGTTTGATAAGGAATGAGAGGGAACGGCTAGTGGAAATAAGGCCTGTTAGCGAAGCTGTCAATCAAGTCCTAGTGGCACAGAAAGGATAGTACCCAAAACTTTTGTAATTAAGGGAAATCCCGAAGTGACGGTACCATAAACGGCAGGAAAAATATGTGTGTAAATTGGATATTAAAGTAGAACCTAATCAAGATGGCCCTTAATAAATAATTGAGGAATATGGGCCGGACAATAAGAAGGGGCAGAAAAAGTGGAAACTTAGGGCTAAAGTACCGGGCCTAGAGCCTAGTCAGAAGGTAAATGAAAGAAGATCTACAATAGGGAAAAGAAAGGCATGTGTAGAAAACTTAAAAGACAATACATTAATTGAAGAGGCACCCCAACTAAAAAAATGGGTTTCTAAAATCTAGGGAGAGGGAAACCAAAACGAAAGTGAATCTGTAGAAATTATTATTTCATTGGCAAAGGCTAAGAGCTAACCCTGCCAATCACCATGAAAACTTTTAGCTAGAATATTCGAGGGTTGGAAACCTTTGAACATTCCGAAACCTACAAAAAATTCTCCAATAACAAAAGCCTCAGATATTGTTCTTATGTGAGACCAAACTGATTGAATCTCAATTGAGGCAAGTAGTTTTAAGACTAAAATTTGAGAATTATTTTGCAGTGGGGAGAGAAGGATTGAGATGAGGGGTAGCCTTGCTTTGAAATGGTGAGGTGGACATTTCTCTTAAGAATTTTAGTAAATGTCACATAGATGTGGTAATCAGTGAGGTTAGGAATTGCATTGAAGGCTAATAGGTGTGAATGGTCTTCCAGAAGCATAAAAAAGGAAGTTCACTTGGCAACTATTAAAAGGCTTGCCCAGATGGACCATTTGGAGGAGGATCTGTAGGTGTGTTGTGGAGATTTCAATGAGGTGATGGGTGTTGAGGAGAAGAATGGAGGCTTGCCTAGATTAATGAATGCAATGAAAGAATTTAAAAGGGCTGCAAGAGAGTGTAAGCTACAGGATATGGGATGGAAAGGATTTCTTTATACTTGGTCAAATAATAGATGCGACCTGAAATGGTGGAGGAGAGATTAGACCGTTTCCTGTGTAATGATAAATGGTATGATCTATACTGAAGGAATGAAATTTCCCACATTGCGGTAATAGGATCTGATCATTGCCTAATTATCTTAGAGGTTTGGAAGATGATGTATAAAGTGCCAAAGAAAAGAATGGCAGGCTAAGGGAACAAATGGAACAGAACCAATTAATAGCTTCATCCAGAACTAAGAAAAAGTGAAGGGTAAGCTAAAAGAGTGGAGTAGGCGGGAGTTTGGGGGAAAGAAAAGAAAGCTGGGCAGCTTGTTATGTGAACTAATCAAAGCCTGGGAGACACATAGCCAGTATGAGGAAAGGAGAAAAATTCCTCAGCTGAAAAAAGAAATTGACTTATTGCTCTAGGAAGAGGAGATCTTTTGGAAACAAAGGGGAAAATCAAGCTGGTTCAAGGATGGTAATAGAAACACCAAATTCTTCCACTCTAAAGCTTGTCAAATGAAAAGGAAAAATAAAATAAGCAGTGGGTTGGATGAGGATGGAACATGGAGAGAGAAACTCCAGGACATGGAGCAAATCCTAAAGGGGTATTTTTTGCATCTATTTTGCTTTTTCAATCGAACCAGGAAGCACAAAGAACATACATTAATTGGAATCAGCCCTTTGATCATTGATGAATTCAGAGGTGATCAAGCCTTTCAAAATGGAGGAGATTGTCAAGGCTGTGTGGCAAGCCTGTCCATCCAAAGCCCTAGGCCCGGATGGCTTATCTGCAGGCTTCTACCACAAGCATTGGGAGCACATTGCGGAAGACATCACCAATACATGGCTGTATATCCTGAATGAGAGATATAATGTAGAAATCTTTACCATACACTAATTGTTTTGATACTAAAAATTCCTAACCCCCCAAAACTAAATGGTTATAGATCTATCAGTCTATGTAATATCATTTATAGGTTTATTACAAAGGCTCTTGCTAATAGATTAAAGCTAACCCTTCATGGCATTATTTCACCTAATCAGAGTGCATTCATACCGGTAGACTAATCAATGATAACATTGTGCTGGGGTATGAGTGTTTACATAAAAGTAGGTGTAAAAAAAAGGTAAAAAGGGATTGATAGTTCTTAAATTAGACATTAGTAAAGCATATAGTAGAATCTAGTGGTTGTTCTTAAAACAGGTGATGTTAAAGTTTGATTTTGCAAGGGATTAGGTAGATTTAATTGTAAGATGCATATCAACAGCTTCTTTTTCCATCTTGTTAAAGTGTGCTGTCATCGGATGCTTCAAAGCAGACGAGGGGCTCAATCTCCACTCTACTTTCTAAAGCTGAAAGGGATGGTCAGTTAAAGGAATTAAGTTTGGACTTGGTTTATCCATTATTCATCTACTGCTTGTTGATGATAGCTTAATCTGTATCTAGGTTACTAAGTAGGGGTGTAATAAGCATAAAAAGCTTTTTTCAGTGCTATACAAAGGCCTTTGACCAAGTGTTTAATTATGGAAAATCTTCAGTCTTCTTTAGCCTAAATGTGAACCTAACTCAGGTAGCTAAAATGATAGATACTTTACAACTCAAAGAAGTCTCAAAGTATAAAACTGTTGGGATTTGTACTTATGTGTCATCCTTTTATGTATGAATATTTTTTTAATATTTATACTAGTATTATCAATTCATTAAATCACTAATTATATTTTATGTATGGTAAAATACTTATAATGTTTCAGATATTATATGATCTAAAAGAGTTTAGGTCTAGTCTAAATAGGTTTAGATTAGTGCTAAGAATTAGCAGTGCTGAGAGTTATAAATACTAAGAGTTGGCACTGATAAACGTTATCAAGTTATAAGAGTTACCAATATCTAAAGAGTTAGAACATTGTATGAAATGGGACAAAGACCTAAGAATATATTAGTAATGACATAATTGCAAAGAGTTGTAAATAGTACTAGAAAATGTTATTATGCAAATATATTCTCAAATATTATGTTCCTAATCTATCTTCACCGATGTTGGTCGGTCAATGAATACCTTAATAAATATATAGATCGGTGTATATTTATATCTAGATGGTTCAAATGGTTACTCTTAGCAGACCATGAGTTTAGTAGAAGCTCGTATAGAGATACAGGTATTCAGTAAGGACTGAATATTGAACAAACTCACAAAGACCTCCAATAAACTTCTCATAAAGTCGTCAATGGAGGGTTCTTCGAGTTGAGTAGTATTCGTGGTCTTTTGACTTGAGTGCCACAGTGGGCTTATGAGTGAACCATCATACTTAGAAACCTTTCATTATCTGACCGTTGAGTATCGTTAGGTATGGTCCGATATTCATAGAGTCTGGTGTGCATAGATATGAGATCTATCAGCTCATTTGGGTGAGTAATATATCATAATGCTTTAAGATTGTATTTTAGAAAGTCTTATGACCATAAGCAATAATTTCTGGGAAAAATGTTTAACCTTAGGGATAAATAATATCACAAATATATTTTAAAATATTATTTATTAAAATACAATTCTAGAGATAAGCTTTCGGTCGGACATATGGAGATTTGATGGTGTTGATCTATATTTTCACTCTACCCAAATATAAATGATGGAGGGATTATACAAATATGTTATAACCTCAACTTGTATGCTCTAACGCGTCAATTTGTAATATTCGTAACAAGTGTATGGAGCATCATTCACGAACGTATAGAGAAGTTTCATATAACAATTCAAGCGTGGACCTAGAAGGTCTCACAATATGAAGTGTACTCACTGTGCACTGGGGCAGCATTATGGATTGAATAATTCTATCCTAAAAATTTCAGCAAACTGAAAATATATTTCAGGGTTCCTCAGGTTGTGCACTTGTCTAGACTTAAATGTTAAGTACATCATTTAATTAGTTGACAAGAGTTGTTAACTAATTAGATGTTAACAAGTGGCATAATTTTGTTCCATAATTTGTTTCACCATAAATTCACCCATTAACCATATTAGTAAAATCAAATAAGGTAAATATTAATTCTTTAAATAATAATAATTGAATAAATATTATTTAAATAAAGAAAATATGATTTTTTTTATTTGTTATTTTATTCCTAATTGAAGACAGCCTAATTTGAGAAATATAAATTAAATTAAGTGGAGCACCATTTTGTAGAATTAATGGTCAATTTTATTAGACCATTAAAAATGGCCACCAAATTTTGTTTTTGATTGTTGGCCACTTAACTTAATTTTGGTAGAGCACTTTATGAAGTGGTTAGAGCATAAACAATGTGTGAATTCATTTTGATTAACAAGGGTGAAACAAAATTTCATCCAAGAAGATAGGGCTTTGAAGAGAGTTTGTTTTTTGGGGGAGTTTTCTTTGAACGAAGAGTTATGAGAAAAACTAAAGAGAAAAAAAAATAAATTCTTTTAATTTTTCTTTCAAGAAACAAAATCTTGTTGCTGAAAATTTAAATGCTGCTATTTTAACTTCATAATTCAACTAGATTGTTGTGAACTAGAATTGAACAATAGTACATTTCAAGGTGAGCTCAAAGTTAGAGCTAGAAAAAATCCGAAATTGAAATCCTCACAAAAGGTCATCAAATGTATGTTTCTATAATATTAAGTTATTAATGATTTAAGGAACATGTGTATATATTAAGTACATGCTTAATTCCATTGCAAAATTCGTGTATATGATACATGTGTTTAGTTTTGTTTTTAATATATACACAATCACATACATACACCCTAAAACACGATAACAAAAACTTACTTGAGACTCCCTTCTATGGCGGGCAATAGAAAAAATGAATTCTTTAATGGCATTAGACTCAGACTTTTCAATAAAATTGGTGACACTAAGGAGAAGCTCTTCTCTAATATGGGTAAAAAGATATTTGTTAAAGTAATGGCTCAAGCAATTCCCACATATGCCATGAGTGTATTTATACTCGAAAGTAGTTTCTGTGAAGACTTATAAAGGAAAATTACTGGATTTTGTTAGGGCCCAAATGATTAAGGTAGGAGAAAAATTTATTGGGCTAGCTAAAGGAGGCTGTGTGATCATAAGTGGAGGAGGGTTAGGTTTTAGGGATCTAGTATGCTTTAACTAGGCTCTATTCAGGAAGCTGGGATGGAGGCTCATTCAACAACTTGACTCATTAATAGCTAGAGTATTAAAAGCTAAGTACTTTAAAGATAAATACTTTCTAGAAGCCAAGATATGATTAAACCCCTCCTATGTTTGGAAAAATATTTTGTAGAGGGCAGACATATGCTTGAGCAAGGCTTGGGATACCTTATTGGGAAAAGAGATAAAGTTAAGATCTATAACAGTAATTAGATTCCAAGAGTATTAACATTTAATCCTGCTTTTGTTCATATTTTTCTTGTTGACACTAGGGTTGAAACACTGATTGATGAGCAATACAGATGGAAAAGAGAGATTATTGAGTAGAATTTCAACAAGGCTGATGCTTCTTAAATTCTACAAATCCCTCTTCCTGATGCCAAGATTGAGGATTTCTTATGTTGGCACTTTAATAAAAGAGGAACCTATTCTGTAAAGAGTGGCTACCAGACAGCCTAGAGAAGAAAGCATACAATGAGTCCAAAATCTTTTGTAGGCATAGAAAGTTGATGGAAGGCCCTTTAAAGTCCATCAGTAACCTTAAAGGTTAAAATTTTCCTGTGGAAGGCAATCTTCAATCTACTTCCCACAGCTGATAACCTCAGAAGAGAGAAAAGTGGTTGATAACTCAATTTGCAATAGATGCAATAAGGGAAGGGAGTTTGTTCTTTATGCATTGGTAAGGTGTAAGGAAGTTAATCTATGAAGCATCACTTAGTTTAACTACTTAGTTCAAGGAGGCTAGAATATGTCAACATAGAACTTTTTCTAAACTACCACAGTTGTAACAATTGCAGCTAAGAAGGACAGGGCTATTATGCTATTATGGGGTAGCTGGAAACTCCAACATAGCTGGGTTGTAATTAGAAAAATGGAAGATCTAATTAGAATTCTTGCCTGGGTGGAAGTATATCTAAAGTATAGTAAAGTTGTAAGGAGAGCCAATTCAGTCTTAAACAATGACCAGAATAGAGGCCAAAATAGAGTTGTTTTCCAAGATACGGATGCTCTCATAGAGTGAGTAATCAAAATAAGAACTGATGTTGCTATATGTAAAAAAAAGAGTTGCACAGGCCTTGGTGTTGTTTTCCTAGACTCTAATGGAACCCCAATTGTAATAGGTACCTCTTATATGGATGCTTGGAAGGACACGGAGAGAGCAGAGGCTGAAACAATTAATATAGGCTTGCAGGTAGCGGAAATGATGTAATTCAAATGTAGTTTTGTTGAATCAAATGCAAAAACAGCGGTAAAAGTAATTAATGGCAAAATCACCACACTGATAGACACAAAATGGATAGTCTGGGAAATTAAAGGCTGAGTTTTTGCTGAAGCAACTGTCTAATTCAAGCATATCTCTAGAACTTATAATGTAATAGCTTAAAAGATAGCCAAAATGGCTACTTCCCTCAAGTGTAACAGAATTTGGTTGGAAAAGTTTCCAATTCTCCTTTAGTTATGAAGCTCCTTATTTTTAAAAGAAAAAAAATTAAAACTAGAAGGGACAAAAGCTGAAGAGTAAAGCTAGAATTTTCATACCAATAAAGTAAAAGCCCGTAGCATTTGTGAGTACTATATAAAGATACTCAACAATTATTATTATCATTATTATTATTATTGTTGTTGTTGTTGTTGTTGTTGTACTTGCTTAAGTGGTTTGGTGATAAAGTTCTTGCAGTGCATTTCTTAAATGAAGTGGAGATCCTGAATTTGAATTTTTCCCTCTATTTAAAAAATATATATTATTATTAATTTCTTTTAAGAAAAGCACTTTTAAGGGCCCAATTTTCTTCTCTTAAAGCATAATATGAATCCCTTTGCAACAACAAGGTGGTCTTTTATTTTATTATTCCAATAGACCTATAAAATCTTTTTTTTTAGTCTTCATTTTCATTTTTGATAATATTTTTGTATAACTTTAAAAAAAAATCATATGATGTGAAAACGGATGTAATCGGGTAGAATAATTATGAAAGTGTTAAAATTTTTCTTTCTAAGGGTAAAATCAGTTATTGGCATTAATATGTAAAAAATTTGATAAGAACAAATTTGTCATATATTTTTTCATATTTTTATTTTGATATTTTATGATTTTATGAGAATAGATGGCTATTTATGTGCATTATTGTTATTTACAGGGACTAAAATGTAAAATTTTTAAAGTATGTGTCCATCGCCCCAGAGCCAAAAGGATTATCACCCCAGCTCTGAAATAGTGATCGAAATAAAAAAAATGACCTGTTGAAATTGCATCTGGCGCCCCAGTGCCAGACCTTTACCGCGCTAGCTATAGGCCAGAGCCCCAACGCTAACATTCCACCGCTCCAGCGGTGAACTCTTTTTCAAGTGTCGCCCCAGCGACAACTGCATAGCACCTCAGCGGTATCGCGAGTCCTAGTCCGACGAAAATTGAGATTTTCAAGCTTATATCAATCCCTATAGAAAGCCACTCATTCCCAGCCTTCAAGAGGAATCCAAGACAAACCTAGAGCAAATCAAGAATATCAAGAATACAGAGCACGAGTCTTGGAGCATAATAGGAGTTTAATTGAAGCAACCTTAAAGAGAGATTCAAGGCATTCTTCGACATCAAGAGTACCCTAGACAACGCAATTAATAGCAATTCGACGTCTATATCGGTTTGCTATTGATTGTATCACGATTTATTATTATTTTTACTGTTGTTCCCTTGTAGCCATGAGCTAAACTTATTTTCTAGGATTAATACTTGAACTAAATATGTGTGCTTAATTGCCATATCTTTTGAATATTTAATAAACTTAGTTCTTTGATATTCGAATTTCTTGATTTTAATATTTCAATATATCTGGCCAATATATGGTGAATGAGTTGGTAATATTGTTGATAAACTCGAAAGATGAATTATAATATTTAGACTTAGGTAATTTGATGCATGATTGTAAAGTAACATTCAATGTTGCATATGCAAGTTTCAATTTAGGATAGGAATACACCTAATTGGCATGTATGATCAATAAGACCTAATCTTAATGAATCTTAATGAATCTTAATTTATTACAAGTACCATAGGAATATAGGTATTTGGTAAATTAAGGTATACTTGCATGACCTTAGAAGAGGCTTGTGAATACATTAGTGTCTTGATCAATAACAAAGACTAAGAGAATTAAATATTAGAAGATTGATCATTAAAAAGCATATTAAGGGATAGTATTAATCCTAGGTTTTCTTTGTATTGCTATCACTTAAATCTCTTTGCATTGTGTTTTTATTTTTATATTTTCTACATTCATTCTTAAATTTTTATTTTTCTGAATAATTATTAGGAAGATATAATTCTAGTAATTGGTTAAAAAGAAAAAATTATCCCTGTGGGTTCGACATCCGACTATTTAGTCCTTTTATTACTTACATACGATAGTGTATACTTGCACTTAATTTTATAATATAGAAATATCGCATCAATTTACAAAACACAAGTAATTTTATATTTTTTAACACTTAGAAGAGGTGTAATTACTGTTAAATTATGTTTAGAGAAAATGTCATTTTAATTTTTAATTTTATAGATATGTACTAACTTAGTCTCTTATGTTCCAATATATACCATAATAGTCCTTACTGCAAGAAAGATTCAGTTAGATGAGTTATATTCAAAGGCAAAATAGTACTTTTTGCCTTTTTGAAAGAAAAGTGCTTAAAAGTTAGTTTGGAAAAAAATTTCATTGTCTTCATTAATTAAATATTTCTCATTAAAAACCAAGTAAAACATTGGAAAACTAGTTACTTTTAAGTCTCATTATTACTAGGTCTTGTGTAGAGCTTTACCCTTTAAGAATGATGAGCATCTAAAGATTTATCGAATGAACCTAAGGGCCACCAATGAGATTTGTGCTAAATCAAAGTTCTGACATTTTTTGAGGAAGTTGAAGAAGGTTCTCAACAATTTCATTTGGTTGGTCAGTTAGATATTCACCAATCCCACAACTTTTGAAGTCCCACCCAAAATCTCAAATATCAAAATTTCAAAGCAAGCCCTACTCACAACTTGTTGAAGAATAACGTAATGCAAAAAGAATGTTCAAGTAGATTGAGAGTTAAATACAAAGTGCAGTCAACCTGTATATTTTTGGGGTTTTTTTTAATGTTTTCTCAGATGTTTTAATTTTTTGGGCTGAATCGTTTTTTAAACTACAAGAAGAACAATAATGATGAAGAAGCGACTGTAGAGACTTCAAAGTCCCACTCAAAAAAATTGATTCAAGCTAAAAATGAATTTTCTCAAACATGCAATGTTGCAGCGTTTTACATCCAACGTTAGGGTAGTAAATGTGACTTGCCTAATGCTGCGGTGTTCTAAGGCCAACATTGGGGCGTTAGGCTACTAAATTTTTTGCTGAAGTATCCATCATGTATTTGACTTTATGATGATTTCTTATTAGTTTTTAACTCAATATTATGCTAAAACATAATTTTGAATCATCATTTCAAACAAACAATAGGATATTTAGGGTCAGTATAGAGCCTATGTAAACTCTTATAATTCATTAGAATAAATAATGCATCAAAAAGAGATATAATATAGGGCTAAAGGCTAGAAGCGAGGAAGGGCAAGAAAGTGTAAAGGAAGACAATCTCCAAGCATGGACATATATTCTTGTACCTTATGTAATTTATTATTATCTTTATTATATGATTGACTTTTATTATTCTTGTTTTACTTATAGTTGAAGTCTTATAGAAATCACTTGGGGTTTTAGGATGCTAATTATAAAGCCTAAGAGACATTTGGTACTAGAGAAAATACATTAAGGTTCCATTACAAATAATTAAATAGGGTTGCAAGAGCAAATAAAAGCATATCTAATTGAAGAAAACTCAATCTGTAATGTTCGATAATGATTTACTACCACAAAAAACAAGTAAGATCTAATACATATGCTATATTTGAACATTCACAAGGATACATATCTGTGTTGAAGTAAGATCTACTCAACAAACATACATCTCTATGCGAAAATATCAAAATCAATAATTCAATATACTCTTATGAGTCCTTTGTAAATAATCCAAAAAAATTGAAGTGTAAGTTCATATGTTGAATTAGTATCTTTCAACAAGGGATTTAGAAAAATTAAAACAAACTAATGTATATATTGTAAAGCATATAAGATTCAAACCTGAATGAAGGTTACAGGGGCCCCCAAAATATCAAAGTACTTCTTCATACGCTCAACAACCTGAGCAGAGGAGAATGGTATAAGTAATGAAATGATGTTGTATGGGAATGAATTTCCCGTTGTTGCATTTTTCCACATTAGTCATTAATGGCCATTATTTATTGATAATGTAAAAACCCTAGCTAGTGAAATTCTTATTTTTCCTTTCTCTATTTTTTATTTATAATTTATCACATTTAAGCTATCGTTGCTTATCATTTAATCTATCGTTGCTTATCATTTAAATAAACTATGCTACTAGGTATTTGTTGTGTTATTTACAACTGTTTTTATCTCTTGTGTTATTTGCATTATCTCTAACATCCCCTCTCAAGCTGGAGTAAAAAGGCTGATCACTTTGATACGATATTTCTATGTCTTAAAATTGAGTGCAAGTATAGACTATCATAACAAATAATAAAGAGAATTAATAAGTTGGATGTCGAACTCACAGGGATAATTCTTACTTTCTAACCAAGAACTAAAATTATGTCTTTCTAATAATTATTCAGAAAAAAATATAATCTAAGAATGAATGTAGAAAATATAAAACAATGACAGAATGTAAAGAGAATTATGTGATCGTAATATAGAGAAAACTTAGGATTAATACTATCCCTCAATGTGCTTTCTAATAATTAATCCTCTAATTTTAACTCTCTTAGTCTTTGTTATTGATCAAGACACTAATGTATTCATAAGCCTTTTGTAAGGTCATGCAAGTATATCATAATTTACCAAATACCTATATTCCTATGGTAATTGTAATAAATTAAGACTTATTAAGATTAAGTCTTATTGATTATACATGCCAATTAGTTACATTCCTATCCTAAATTGAAACTTGCATATATAACATTGAATGTTACTCTAAATCATGCATCAAATTATCTAGGTCTAAATATCATGATTCTTCTTTCGCGTTTATCAAAAATATTACTAATTAATTAACTATATATTGGCCAGATATATTGAAGCATAAAGAACAAGTAATTTGAATAACAAAGAACTAAGTTTATTAAATATTAAAAAGATATGACAATTAAGTACACATATTGAGTTCAAGTATTAATCTTAGAAAGAAATTTTAGATCATGGCTACAAGAGAACAACAGTAAAAATAATAAGAGATCATGATACAATTAATAGCAAACGGATATAGACGTTGAATTGCTCTTAATTACATGCCTACAAAACTCTTAATGTCAAAGAATGCCTTGAATCTCTCTCTGTGGCTACTTCAATTAAACTTCTATTGCTTTCTAAGATTTTTACTCTATATTCTTGGTATTCTTGGATTGCTCTTGGGTCATTTTTAAAGTCTGGGATGAGTCGCCTTTTATAGGGATTTATATAAGCTTGAAAATCTCAATTCTCGTCGAATTAGGACTCGCACTACCGCTGGGTGCTGTCGCTAGGGCGCTGCGTGTAAAAGGCCTCACTTCTAGAGCGTTGAGGTGTTGGCACTGAAGCACTGGCCTGTCATTGGTGCGATGGCGGTCTGGCGCTGGGGCGCTAATCTACGACTTAAACAGGTTTTTTTTTTTAAATTTATTTTGATCACTGTTCCAACGTTGGTTTTCTAACTTAAACAGGTCAATTTTTCTAATTTTCTTAAATAGCCATTTATTCTCATAAAATAATAAAATATCGAAATAAAAATATAATAAAATATATGACAAATATGCCCTTATCACACCCAGCTTGGTTTTGAAATAGTAAAACTTATTACCAACAATAGGTTGGTAAATATATTTGTTGTTTATTCTGCAATATATAGATTGATGATGGATAATAATATCTAAACTGTTGATTTTGTCTCGAATAAAGTAGAGATCAATCTTGACATATTTAGTCTTCCCGTGATGTATTTGATTGGATGCTAAGGCAATAACACTGGTGTTGTCACAAAGTATCAGATGAGGACCATGTAAAGGGACTTTCATTTCTATCAAGAGAGATGTGAGCCAACATATCTTTGCTATACTGTTTGTTAGAGCTTGATACTTTGCTTTATAACTAAATCTGGATAAGACTATTTGTTTCTTATATTAACAAGATATTCTATTGTTGCCTAGAAATGTGCAATAACCCCTACTAATTGTTTTCACTAATATCATATGCCCAGTCAACATCACTATAAGCTATTAAGGTCATTATTCTAGTGTTAGAAATGAGCAAACCATACTTGGTTCCCTTAAGGTATCATAAGAGTCTGTTACAGGATTACTAGTGGATAATGGATGGATTGTCCATGAATTGATTAAGTTTGTCCACAGTAAATGCTATATCAAATCTAGTGATGGTAAGATACTGTAGAGCTCCAATGGTGCTTTAGTATAGTGTAGGTTCTAAAAAGGAGTCTCTTGATTCCTTAGTGAGATTTTGACCAATGATCATTGATATATGGTATCTATTTGCTTGACTAAGGTTGGTTTTCTATAATAAATCAACAATGGATTTGCTTTGGGATAACTTCATGCTAGCATCATGTCTGATAGCTTTAATGCCAAGGAAGTAGTGTATTGAACCAAGATCTTTGAAAATGAATTATGTATTTAGTTGATCAATTATCAATTGTACTTTTATTGTGTCATCACTTGTGATAAGAATATAATCAACATAAATTAACATATAGATTATATGGACTTGGAATTGATTGTGAATAGTATAGGGTTTGATTGAGCCTGATAAAAGCCTAAGCTAGTTAAAGCTTTTTGGAATTTCTCAAACTAAGCCTTAGAAGCATGTTTTAGGCCATAAAGTGCTTTCTTGAGCTTACAGATATGCTAAGTTTTGACAGGGTTTTCAAAGCCCTTTGGTTAAGGCATAAAGACCTCTCTTGCAAGTCATCATATAAGAAAATAATTACTAACATTTAATTGTACTCTTATAACCTCTCTCTATTTCTGATCTTCTAAAGCTTCCTTAATTGAGGTAGGTAATGAATATGTGGTAGTGGCATTTGTTAAGGTGTTATTGAGAAAGTCTTTGGGTTTAAATATACTTACTTTGGCTTGAGTAATCATGTGATGTGTGGGTTTAGGTGTTGGTTGAATGTATGATTTTGATGTATCTATGTGAGAAGAGGAAGCTAGAGTAGGTGAAAAATTTGAAGTATCTAGTGACGTTATCTCTAGGGAGTTAATCTATTTATAGGTATTCTATATATGATCAAAAAATGTAGGAGCAAGTAGTGGTGATCATGGAGATCCTTGTTGTTCTGTATTATGCATTGACTCATCAGATGTGAAGTTTCCTTTTTCTTGGTGTACAAACTGAGGGAATAAAGACTAGAATACAATACAAAAAAAGGCTCATAGTACTATAATCATAATGATGAGCGATGAAGTATTAAGGAAAGTTGGTGATAAAGAAGCCACTATGGGGCTATAAAAGAGACTCGATGCATTATACATGAAGATTGTTATAAATAGACTTCTTGTGAAAAAGAAATTACATTAGTTAACCATGCACAAAGAATCTTCATTGAGGGCCCACATTGACAAGTTCAACAAGATCATCATAAGTCTTGAGCAATTGGGCATCAAGACTGAGGATGAAGACAAGGCCATAATCTTGTTAAGTTCATTGCTAAAGAGCTATGAGAGCTTTGTGGATACACTATTGTATGGTAAGGAGTCCTTAACAATGAATGACGTCAAGACACTATTGAACTTAAAAGAATTGACAAAAAGATTTGATTCTGATAGTGGAGTTGCATTGCTTGCACAAGGTAATAAGAGCAACTAATTGAGGATGAGATTCAAGAAGTGTTTCCTTTACAATAAAGAATGAAACTTTGTGAAGGATTGTCCGATATCAAAAGGCCAAGGAGAATGTGTTGTTGTTGGTACTCTTGGGGAAGATACCAAAGTTATAGACACATTGGTAGTCTTAAGGGGAAAGTATGCTGGGAAATGGATACTAGATTCGAGGTATAGCTTCTATATATATCCCGACAGATCTATGTTTACCAACTATAAAGCTAAGAGTTGTAAAGCTCTAATGGGGAATGACATGACTTATGAGATCATAGGAGTTTGTAGCATAAGGTTGAGGATGTCAGGTAGAGAAAATAAAGACTTACATGGTGTAAAGCATATTCCTAATTTGAGGAACTTGATATCCCTATGCAAGCTTGATGAAGAGGGGTATTCAGTTAGAGCGGAAGAAGAAAAATTGGGGGTAGAGAAAGGATCTATAAGGGTTTATGGTGAGAAGCACAATGAGGGGCTTTATGTGTTCACTGGAATAGTCATGAGTGGCCCAACGTGGGGTATTGGGATAATGTAGACCACTAGCAACATCCAAATTATGGTTACCGAGGTAATGAGGGTGGAAAAAGAGTGAAACGCATCCATACCCTATGTAAGGTGCACGAATACCTTTGGAGACCAAAGTCACTAGTCCGAGGAAAGTTAAGTCTTGATAGAGACTTAACTGAACTCAACTCTAGGTGATATAGTATTAGTGTGGATAGGGTTCAAAAGCCTTCTTATTTGAAGATTTTGAACTAGGGAAGGGTTTATTGGAGATTGCGTGATTCAATAATATTTTTTGGACAAGAATTAAGATGAATATCAAAGAAGAGAGTCACAAGAAGTCTAGAACATGTTAAACATACATGAGGAAGTCTAAGGTATGTGGGACACAAAAGGAAAAGTGAAACAATAATTGAAGGCTTGAAAGAAGCGAGAAAAGGCACAGAAACTGATATAGGGCTGAGCGCCACGATGCCCAAATTAGAAACCCAGCGCCGCGGTGCTAGTGTAGGTAGAGTCAATTTCTGTTTCAGATTTCTAAGTTTTGAAAAGTTTTAGACTTTTAAAAAAAGTAGACTCTTACTCCAATAAAAATTAAGGTTAGTAAGCACGAAATAACCCATATATAAACATTTGTAAATCCTTTAGATTGAAATTAAGCATTAAAAAAGACTATTAGGGAGGGAAGAACTGGGTAGACACTAAGTGCTTATGTGCACTAGGGTGGAACCATTGTTTGGATGTTTATTATTTGTGGTAGAGTAAGGGTATACTAAACATTAGATCCTTTAAAGAGTTCTTCATTGGGTTTTCTTCGTAAAATCTCTAGCGAGTTAATAAGAGAGAGTAGGATTCTTGAATCTATTGTGGACGTAGGCAATTGACCGAACTACATAAGTGGTTGTGTTGTGCTCTTTATTATATGCTTTAAATTCTTGCCAATTTTACTTAATATCTAAGTTATTATGCTGCGTAAAGAAATTAGAGTTTAAAATTAAATTTAATTAAGATTATTCACTTTAACTTAATGTCACGAAAAGAATAATAATTCTTCCAACATTTAAAAAATTACTTAACTAAATGCGTTTTCCATTAAAATTTCGGTTTTGAAATAACAAAAAACTATAATAACAAAACAATTAGTGGAGTATTCAAAAAGTTATCTTTCCTCTCGTATAACTTTGTAGTATAAGAGAATTTCATTGTTGTCTTATACCGACAATTTGTATTAACTTAATTAAATTAATAAACAATTATCTAAAAATTTTGAACCGGTTTGGCGGTTGGTCGTGTGAATCATAAGGGAAAATACTATTTTAGTTCTTAGTTTTATTGTATATATTTATGTAATCTTTACTTTTAATAATTTATTATTATTATTTTTTTCATAAATAATAATTATTTTTTATAGGTTTAATGTAGTATATATGTATAAAATAAGAATTAAGTTAATAAATATCAATAAAATTGCAGACATATTTATATAAAATTCGCAAGGACAAATTCATGTAATTTAATGTTATCGTGAGTTAAGTCATTTGCATAGTCAAACAAACGGATGTCATATCTATAAGGAAAATTTTTTAAATTATTAATTTAGTATAAATTTTTTTTTGATCGAAGTTAAATATTTTAAATTTTATTAACTAAATAAATATTACGTTGACTATTTTACCTTTATTATAATTTTAATAATTTTTTAATTAATTATAAAAAATATTATTTATAATGACAATAATAGTTTTAAAAAAATAATAATATAATTAAATAATATAAATTATTTAATATTTTATCATAAATTAAAAATAATTAATATATAAATAAGTGAAAATTAAAAACATAAAGGAAAACAATGCTTGTTGGGCACGCTCCCAGGCATGCGCTCAGTGAGCATTTTGCTCACTGGGCACATCGTTTGGTACTTGCCCAACAAGCATTTTGTTCGCCGAGCTCATCACTTGGCGAGCACCCAACGAGCATTTTGTTCGTCGAGTGCAACGTTTGATGTGCGCTTAGCAACTGAGCAAAGGCGCTGAGCGTATCGCTTGGCGCGCGCCCAGCAACTGGGCAAAGGCGCTGGGCGCATTGCTTTGCTATTATTTATTTTTTAATTTAAATTTAATTTTTATTTAAATTAATTATATTTTAATTATTATATTAAAAAAGGAAATAATTAATTAATTGAAATAATTAATTACTTTTTATTTATTTATTTTAATTAATTTATAAAAAGTAAAAAAGTTATTCAATTAAATAATTTATATTATTAAAATATAACTTTTTATTAAAATAATTAATTTTAAATTTTTATTAAATTAATAAAAAATTATATTTTAATTATATAATATAAATTATTTAATTAGATAACTTTTTATTTTTTATAATTAATAAATTAATTATTTTCTTTTTTAATACATAAATTAAAAAAAATTAATTAAAATATATATAATTTAAATTTTTTAAATTTATTTTTTAAATAATTAATATAATTAAAATTAAAAAAAAAAAACTTAGGGCGCATGCATGAGGCACACGCCCCATGCATGCGCCCTAAGCAATTGCCCCAAGCAAATTACTTGGGGAGGGGGTGGGCACATGTTGCACCCATCGCTTGGCATTTTTGCCAAACTTTGCTTATTTTTTTTTTAATTAAATTTTTTAATTTTTATTTAAATTAATTATTTTTAATGTATGTATTAAAAAAATAATTAATTTATTACGTATAAAAAATAAAAATTTATTTAATTAAATAATTTATATTATATAACTAAAATATAATTTTTTTTATTAATTTAATAAAAAAGTTAAAATTAATTATTTTATAAAAAATAAAAAGTTATTTTATTAAATAATTTATATTATATAATTATTTATTAATTTAATAAAAATTTAAATTAATTATTTTAATAAAAAGTTATATTTTAATAATATAAATTATTTAGTTTAATAATTTTTTATTTTTTATAAATTAATTAAAATAAATAAATAAAAATAAATTATTTATTTCAATTAATTATTTATTTTTTTAATACATTAATTAAAATATAATTAATTTAAATAAAAATTAAATTTAAATTAATAAATAAATAAAAGCAAAGCTTGGCTTTTGCCAAGCTTTGTTAGGCTTTTGCCTAGTTGTTGGGTGCGCACCCAGCAATGCGCCCAGTGAGCAAAATGCTCGTTGGGTGCATCGCTTGGCGTGCGCTCAACAAGCATTTTTTTAATATTTTATTTATTTATTTTTATATTAATTTATTTATAAAAAAATAAAATATTAAAGAATTTATATTATTTAATTATATTATAATTTTTTTAAAATTATTATTGTCATTATAAATAATATTTTTTATAATTAATTAAAAAATTATTAAAATTATAATAAAGATAAAATAGTCAACGTAACATCTATTTGGTTAATAAAATTTAAAATATTTAACTTTGATAAAAAAAAAATTATATTAAATTAGTGATTAACTTATAGAATTTCTCTATCTATAAATTGCAACCAACTATCTCTAGAAATTCTAAAAGTTTGCATGGACATGCTGATGCTTCCGGCCGACTTCAGCATAAACTATTTCAATCCGAATACTTATAAGATAGATATAGGTCCACTTCACTTTATAAATTTGAGATATCACCAATTTTTTCTTTTAAGAATAAGAGAATAAAGTTATTACTTTTATTCATATCTTATAAAAGTTCAATTTATACATAAAATTAAAACTAAAATAAAAAAAATCAAACGAGCTATGATATGATTCCTACCAGTATCAACATTCCGATGTCGAATGGTTGACAAAACTTTTCAAAAGAAAACTATTCATATAAGACAGGCATGCAGATTCCTCTCACGATTAGCTTTCCAAACAGGAGGATTACAAGTGGAAGAATCCTAGCCGCCTCCTCTCCCCCATTTCCACCGGAGAGGGGCTTCTGCTTCCTCTCCGGTGGAAACATTTCCTTTCTCTCCCCTGTTTACTCGTTTGTGTTTTATCTCTTTCACTAATTCCGGCTTTTGATGGTTGTTCTGGTGGCTGGATCTGGGCGGTTCTTGCCGGCTTCAAAACCTCATGTGAGGTGCTCTATTTGTACTTTGGCGTGTTTATCCAGCGATCCGCATCTTGTTGCCAAGGCCTCGACGTCTTCAGCTCGCGCTTGACCCTGTTCAGATCCGCACCTTGTTGCCATCTTCCCTTGGATTTATCTCGGTCAGTTTTCGTCGGATCTTCTCCGAACTTCCACCGAATGTTGTCCCTTTCATTTTCCTTTTGCACTCTCAAGCCCTCTATCACCACCGACAAGGTTGGCTTTCTACATTACTCCGTTCACACGGTTGCCTCGTTTGCAACTTGATTCAGATTGGTTTTGATGTGTTATTGGGCATTAGAATCTGTTTCATTTGTTGGGTTATTGCTACTAGTTTTATATAATAACGGAGTGTTTGTTTGTATCAGTTTTATTTTAGTATAAATTGATGTAATAATTTCTCTCTTATTTAAAGGATTCGTATTTTTCTTTTTAATGGAGGGCTGCATTTCCTTTTTTTTGAAAAAATCTTTATTCTCTTTTTTGAAAAGGTTCAATTGTTGCAAGAGTCTTTATTTTCGGTGGTCGCAATATGTACTTATCTTGCTCCATCTGAATATTTTTTAATCGTTGTATCAAAAGTCTTTAATATAATATCTTGATAATATCAAATGATATGAAATAAAAAAAAAAAAAACTACGGCTATGAGCTCAAACCTTCTCAAGTTGTCAACCGACCCAGAGTCGATATTGGTGGTGACGATCTTAGGACTTTTTACACTTTGGTAAAGCTTCATTTTCAATTAATCCCTTTTGTTTTTCTTCTTCTTGATCTTCTTCATTCATTTGCTTCTTATGTTTTGAAGGGTTTTTATTTTTTAAATGTTTTCATTATTTGTTGCCAATATTGCAGGTGAGGGTGGATTTTGATGCACCCAGCCCAAGTGACCCGTATCTGAGGGAGTACTTGCACTGGTAAGTAATCCTCTAGACCTTACAAGCACACAACACACACACACACACACACACACACACATATATATATATATATATGTATAGAAGTTGGCAAAAAGCCAAAAAATGGAAGATACTATTTAATAATCACAATGATTCTGTAACTGCTTAATTAAGCTGAATTTCTTCTTAAGCGTTGAAACTAATTTCACTTAAAATAACATAATTTTATTGCATTTCAGATAACAAATTATAATAATAAACTTTGATAATAGATAATGAGAAAGATTAAATATAACAATACATAACTGTGTAAGCTGAAATATAATATTACAATTTTTATAATAATGTCTATTGTGGAAAATCAGTCTATTTAATTGTTCTCTACTTAATACGTTGACTTATATTTACTGCTCTATTCAAAAATGAATTTTCAGGTTGGTGACTGATATTTCAGCAACCACAGGGTCCAGCTTTGGTGGGTGCAAGTCTTTGATTATTTTCTCATAAAATCAAAATTAACATGGGAGTTTGGATCGTGTCATGTTCTAGTTTTGTTGTTCTGCTATATTATCTAGCGTTGGGCTAGCGATAGAAAAATTATCCGTTCAATCTTTTAAATTGGGTTAAATTATATATTTATAGTACTTATAGTTTTTTTAAATACTATAATTAATTTTTGTATTAAAAATAGCATTTAAAATGTACTTTTTTAAGTAATAAGGAAAATTTAATCAAATATAAAATTATTTATTATAATTGGACATTTCAATTTATTTTGCTACCCCTCAATAAATGTACCGCATCCAAAATCCAAATGTAAAGACTAACGGAAGTATTTAAAAACAATGTAAAAGCTAAATGAGTAATTTAACAAAACTTTAGAAATTAAACTGATAATTTTTCTTAATAACTAAAGATTTTCATCATCTTCTTTTCGAAAACAAAGTCATAAACATAATTCAAGAAAAACAAATGTTCCCATAATTCTCACCATCAAATCTCATAATCATTCATTTTCCGTTTTTCCATGCCCAAAATTTGAAACACTATGTTATAATATCTTGAAAATGACCATTTTCTTTCCCTATAAAACAATTATATGAAACCATCTACGAAACGAGTTTTTATTTTATGTTCATAAAAAGAAAATTATGTATCAATTTTTTTTTTTACATTTACTTTGCTTGTTTTTGTTTTAAATCTTGGTCCTTTTGTTTTGTAAATATGGAATAAAATTAACCTAAGTACCATCCCAAGTCACAATATAATTTTCCTTTAGCTTCTGTTTTTGCTTTTCTTCCTTTTTTTCAAAAAAAAAAACGCATTATTCATAATGTTTGTTATATGCATGGGCAGGCCAAGAGGTTGTTAACTATGAGAATCCCAAGCCAACGAATTCACCGTTTTGCTTTTGCACTGTTCCGGCAGCTGGGGAGGCAGACCGTGAGTCCACCGACGTGCCGCCAGAATTTCAAGGTCAAAGAATTTGCTGAGAGTAGCAATCTTGGGTTGCCGGTGAATGCCGTCTATTTCAACTGCCAGGGGGAGAACGGCTGCGGCGGAAGGAGGCTATGAACATATCCATCGATCCCTTAATAAATCCAATAATTTCTCTCACACTTTATTACAACTTCAAAAATGTGAGAGGGGAGATACTATGTTTTATATATATATATAAAAGAGATGGAAGTATGATTATTATTTATATTATTGTTGGTTTGTGTTCGAGTTTTTTTATTTCTTTTATTGGTTTATGTAATTTTCTTTTTCTCTCAGTCTTGCATGTATAGTGATAATTAGGAAGCATAAACCTGCTGCTGCAGTAAGAATTAAGAATGATAATCTTAACAGGGTTAACAAGTTTCAATAGGAGATATTGTAATGGAATATAATTACTGAAAATAGAGAATTTGTAAGTCACTTTTCTATTGTTTGATATCTTTATCGATTTTTGTTTTTTAATTTTTTAGTAAGTACCAATATCTCCTTTATTAGTATTATTTTTTTATTTCAAATTGATCATTTGTCCCCCTTAAAAAATGGTATTTATAAAAACAAATCATGGGGGGAACTGAAAAAAATGCTAAACAACAAAAAGATACCTAGCAATTTCTTATAAAAATATTATAATTTTCTGCAATAACTTGGTAACCGAATAATAATTTAATAAGGCGAGGCGATATTAGAAAATATATATATATACGACAATACATGACACTGAAAACTGTGAAAGAAAATGTTATTTAACCTACGTAGATATACAGTTATAAGTTACAATACCCGCAGTAAATTTCAAAGAAAACGTTTTTTCGATTGCAATATTAGATGCCCATGTGTAAGGTATATAATTTGTACTTCTCTTATATTTATATTTGTGAGAGTCTTGATTGAAAATTATCGAGATATAATTTAAAGATCAAGTTAAGTATGGAGGGTGCGCAAAGATCAAAGACGGACGCAAAAGGAGGCGAAGGACGAATGGAACATTACCCAGGTGTGGGCGCCGCGGCGCCCAGACCAGAATGTGAGTGCCGCGACGCTTAGACAGAAGCACTAGTACCGCGACGATGAGAGCTGAGCGCTGCTGCGCTGGTCACGAGAATCCGTTTCCCATTTTGAGACTTCCTTATTTCGTCTCCCACTTACTTCAAGACTCTCTAATACAACTCCCACACATTTAGGGTAAACTTAGGATGTCCTAAAGCCTATATAAAAGCTATCAATTGGCTTGTAAACATATTTTAGTTATCATCAAACACATCTTTGTGATAGTTTGAGAAATATTTGTGGTTCTTTGTGAGAGAAAATGCCTAGAGTGCAAGAGAGAGTTTTCTTTGTGATCTTTCTTGTAAAAGACATACTTTGTTAGTGCCTTGTGATTCATAATAAGAGAAGAGTGTAATCTTGATCCGTCATGGATGTAGACAAGTTGCTAAATCACATAATGCTTTGTGTGTTCTTCGTCTTCCCTTTCTCTCTTTATTCCTTAATTACTTGTTATGCATATATAAATTAGGTGATTTTGCTTGTTCGTGTGTTTCCGCTTCAACAAATCGGTATTAAAGCTTGGATCTAAGAAGATATGGCCATACCCAAGTATGAGGTAGAGAGATTCAAGGGTACGAATGACTTCAATCTGTGGAAGATGAAGGTTAAGGTGTTGTTGGTGAGCCAAAGGCTTGGTTCGGCAATAGAGGACACTGCAACTCTATCTAGTGATGAAGAGAAGATGCTAGAGTTATCTAAAGCTAAAGCAGAAAGAAGGGACATTCAAGAAATAGCTCATAGCACAATCGTTCTGTCATTGAGTGATGAAGTACTAAGGGAAGTAGTAGGTGAGACGACGGCAATTGATCTTTGGAAGAAGCTTGACTCTCTTTATATGCGAAAATCGTTGGCCAACAGATTGCATATAAAGAAGAAGCTGTATTAGCTATCCATGTCAGAGGGGACGCCGATGAAAGATCATATAGACGTATTCAATAAGATCATCATTTATCTTGAGTCTATCAACATCAAGATAGAATATGAAGATAGAGCAATTATCGTGCTAAGTTCACTCATAAAGAGTTATGAGAGCTTTGTTGATAAGCTACTCTATGGCAGAGAGAGTTTAACGATGAGTGATGTGAAATCATCATTAAACTCAAAGTTACTAGGGAAGAAGATTGAAGGCAATGCAGAAAACTTATCTGTAAGAGGAAGGCCTTCATATAGAGATGGAAGGAAAAAGGGCTCAAATTCAAAGTCTAGGACTCATAGGAAATGCTATTGTTGCAAGAAAGAGGGACATTTCATAAAGGACTATCCTGAGAAGAGAACACAAGACAAGAAGAAAGTAGATGCTGCGCCTCCCTATGATGATAACTATGACAGTGCAGAGACACTCATCGCTATTGATATAAGAACTCTAAATAATGAGTTCTTGATTTTGGTTGCACTTTTCACATGTGCCCGCACAAGTCTTGGTTTACAAATTTCTAGCTCATTAATAGTTGTAAGGTCTTAATGGGTAATGACATTACATGTCAGATGATGAGAATTAGTAGTGTTAAGCTTAGGCTGCATGATGGACGAGTGAGAGAGTTGACAGATGTTAGGTATGTTCCTAACTTAAAGAGGAACTTGATCTCATTAGGGACTCTAGACCAGAATGGGTGTTCCATCAGGATCGACAGAGGAATTTTAAGAGTTTTGAAGGGTTCCATGATGGTGATGAGTGAAGAGAAGCGCAAATGCATTTATGTGCTTAAGAGTGAAGTTATGAGTTATTCTGTACTATTCTCTGTAGATGATGAAACTATGTAAACCAAGTTGTGGCATCTTAGACTAGCACATCTAGGTGAGAGAAACCTGAAGGAGTTATTTAGTTAGAAAGCATTTGGTGAGGATAAATTTCAACACTTAGAGTTTTGTAAGCATTGTGTGCTTGGGAAAGCACATATGGTGAGGTTTAGTACTGGCGAGCAAAAGACTAAGGGGACGCTTGACTACAAATACTCAGATTTTCGGGGACTAGCTCAGACAGCTACTCGTGGTGGAGCTAGGTATTTTCTTAGTTTAATTGACGACTATTCAAGGAAGCTGTGGGTCTATGTGTTGAAGAGTAAGGATCAGGTGTTTGAAGTATTCAAGACTTGGAAGGCTCTTGTTGAGAATCAGACTGCAAAAAAGTGAAGAGGTTGAGAACTGACAACGGCCATGAATTTTGCAATAGAGAGTTTGATGGATTTTGTGCCAAACATAGGATTGCAAGGCATAGAATAATGAGATCAACACTACAATAGAATGGCGTAGCTGAGAGGATAAATAAGACCCTACTTGAAAAGGTTAAATGCATGCTTACCAATGCAAAGATGTCCAAGGTATTTTGGGGAGAAACTGTAGTGACAGCAGCTTATTTGATTAATAGAAGTGCCTTCTCAGCAATTGACTTTAAGATGCCAGAAGAGAAATAATTTAGAAATCCTCTAAAATATAACTACCTCAGAATATTTGGTTGCCCTGCCTTTTTACATGTTAAGGAGGGGAAGTTGGAACCTAAAGCTATCAAAGAGGTATTTATAGGATATCCCGAATGAGTGAAATGATACAAGGTGTAGTGTAAAGATTTAACACCACCAATGAGTATCATAAGCTGTGACGTGACGTTCGATAAGACAATAATGCTGAAAACCTCCTAAAAAGATGAGAAAGAAGAACCTGTACCCAAGAAAGACTCAGCACCCAAGTCAATAGAAGTTGAAGTGGAGCCTGAAAGTGGATCTAATATGCCCCCAGATTAGCACTTCAACCAGGAGATCCTTTAAGAAGAACTAAGAATATCGGCGAGTTCCTCTAAGACTACCCAAAGAAAGATTAGGACTCCTATATGAAACTTGAAGAGTACCAATTAGCCAGAGACAGGCTAAGGAGAACGATTAACCCACTAGTCAGGTATGCACAAGCAGACTTAGTTGCTAATATCTTTAATTCTACTTACACTCTTGAGTATGATGAGCCTAGAACATATAGTGAGGCTGTGAAGAATGAAAAAAAGAAAGAATGACAGTAGGCCAGGGAAGAAGAGATTAGTTGTCTTATGAAGAACAATACCTGAAAGTTGGTAGAGATACCTTAAAAGAAGCTAGTTTAGTGCAAGTGGATGTACAAGGTGAAGGAAGGGATACTAGGGATAGAGCCTACAAGATTCAAGGTTAGGTTAGTTGCACAAGGTTTCACTCAGAGAGAGGAAGTTAATTTTCATGAGATATTCTCTCCAGTCGTAAGTAGACATCTATTAGGATTTTGTTAGTCATGTGTGTAAACCTTGACTTATATCTAGAGCAAATGGATGTAAAGACAGCTTTTCTACGTGGAGAGCTCGAAGAGACAATATACATAGCACAACAGCAAGGGTTCAAAGAGCCCGAAAAAGAAGATCATGTTTGTTTGCTAAAGAAGTTATTATACGGGTTAAAGCAATCACTTAGATAGTGGTATAAGAGATTTGATGAGCTTATGATGGCTTATGGTTTAGTAGGAGCAAGTATGACGGATGCGTGTACTTTAAGAATATAAGTTGTGGGATGATGTATTTACTTTTATACGTCGATGATATGTTGATTGCATGTAAGAATATGGAAGAAATATAGAAGCTCAAGAAGTAGTTAAGTGCCGAGTTTGAGATGAAGGATTTGAGAGCAGTAAAGAGAATCTTAGGTATGGATATTGTGAGAGAAAGAAAATATGTTATTTTCTTGTCTCAATAACGATATATACTCAAAATTCTAGAGAAGTTTGGTATGTCTATCACAAATGCTATCTCTACTCCTTTGGCTATGCATTTCAGACTTTCAGCAGCATAGTCGCCAATATTTGAAGAAGAGAAAATACAGAAGAGTAAAGTATCGTACGCAAGCGTTGTGGGGAGCATCATGTATGCAATGCTTTGCACAAGATCAGACATAACACAAGCTGTGAGTGTGGTGAGTAGATACATGGCGAATCCGGATAAGGATCACTGACTTGCAGTGAAGTGGATTCTGAGATATCTCAAGGGGATGTCAAATCATGAGTTGATATATAAGAGAGATGAGGACAACAATGAAATGGTAAGAGGGTACGTAGACTCAGATTATGCAGGTGATCTAAACAAAAGAAGATCGTTGACGGGCTACTTATTCACAGTGTTTAGGTGTAATGTGTATTGGAGATCAGTTCTACAATATGTGGTTGCACTGTCTACTACAGAGGCGGAGTACATAGCTATTGGTGAAGCTATCAAAGAGGCCGTGTGGTTAAAAGACATATGTGTGGAGGTATTGCCTAGTAAAGATGTGAACACCGGTGTATATTGTAACAGCTAGAGTGTCATACGCCTAAGCAAGCATCAAGTATTCCACAAGAGGTCGAAATACATTGATGTGAGGCTCCATTACATATAAAGCACCTTAGACGGAACACATTGTCATACACCTCAGACGGAAGCACCAGTGGTGAGAGCTAAACGCCGCGCTGCTGGTCGCGGGAATCAGTTTTTCGTTTTAAGACTTCCTTATTTCGTCTCCCACTTACTTCAGGACTTTATAATTCGACTTTCACACGTTTAGGGTAAACCTGTGAGGCCCCAAAGCCTATATAAAGGCTATCAATTGGCTTGTAAACATATCTTAGTGATCATCAAACACATATTTGTGATAGTTTGAGAAATCTTTGTGGTTCTTTGTGAGAGAAAATCCCTAGAGTGCAAGAGAGAGTTTTCTTTGTGATCTTTCTTATAAAAGGCATACTTTGTGAGTGCCTTATGATTCATAATAAGATAAGAGTGTGATCTTGATCTGCTGTGGACGTAGGTAAGTTACCGAACCACATAATTCTTTGTGTGTTCTTCTTCTACCCTTTCTCTATTTATTTCTTAATTACTTGTTCTGCATATATTGCTTGGGTGATTTTTCTTTATTTGTGTGCTTCCGCTTTTACAATATTTTTATTAAATTTTTTGCTAAAATTTAAGTGCACGTGTTAAATAGTTTAAGAATAAAATTATGATATATTGTATGCACATATTTATCCCCCTTTGACATCATAAAAAAATTATGATATAATCAGTCATATGAAGAATAAATCATCAAAATTTTAAAAATAAATTCACGTATTATAAAGATAATTTTTACAATGCTTTCCTAAAGTGTATCACAAAAATAAATTTCTTTTTAATACGTCATCAAGGTACGATATAATTAAGACAAATACAAAATTAAATACATGCATCACAATATTTTATAAAGATTAAGTACAAATTTGTTTATGCTAAATGTCTCTTACATATCTTGATGTTGATACCTATAAACTAAATTCAAGTTATGTATTTTGATATCCAATACTTCTTGGGCCCTCTAATATTAGCAATAATTCTTATTGAAAGCCAAATTTATTTTTCTTCAAACTTTTTAATAGAATAATTAAAAGCTATGTCCATTTTTATTACGATAATGATAGAGTGAATAAGGATCATATTTAAAGGAGGATTTAAAAAAAAATATTGTTTCAAAATTAGTTTACATCTTAAATCACCTTTGTCAAAAACACATATTTTAGCACAAACCATCTCTTTAAAATTATTTTTCCTATTCGTAAATTTTAAAACAAATTCATTTAAGTCATAAATGTTTTTTATAAGATTTTCTTTTTCATCATTTAAATTTTGATTATCTATTTTGTAACTCATCAATTTTTAGTTTTAGACATTTAATTTCTTCTTACAACAAATTATTTTCTTTATTTAATTTCCTTTTCAAAATTTACTTGTCTTTTTGTAACTCATCTTTTTCTAATTTTAGACTTTTAATTTCTTCTTGCAACAATTTCTTTTCTTTATTCAATTTCATTTTCATATTTTTTGTTTCTTCAATAAATTTTAAATAAAGCTCTTCAAAAGAAGATTCATCATCGCTCATCTCACTATTAGATTTTTCATTGTTAATAGCCATAAGTGTAAGATTGGTTATTTCTCCTATGTTATTTTTCAACGAATAATAATCTCATGTTAAAGTTTATGCCATCATTGCTTTCTTCTTCTTGGCTACATTTTTCTCATATCATGCTTCTAATGCAAGCCAAATTTCATATACGAAATTATAATTACAAATTTTGTTGAACAAACTTTTATCTAATGCATAAAATAATTAGTTCATGGCTTTTGCATGTAAAGAACCATTTTAAAATCCCTTTTATTTCACTCATTTTTTAGTTCGGAAATAAACTTGCCAATTTTATTATTTTTCATGGGCACATAGAGACCATTTTGAACAATATTCCAATAATCACTATTAAAGGCTTGTAAATAAGTTCTCATCTTAATTTTTTAATAGTTATAGTCATTTCCATCAAAGAGTAGAAGTTTAATAGTGGATTAGCCTTCATATATACTAGGTCCACTAATGGTGGCTATGGATCACTCTGTTATGTCCTTACTAATAATATAAATAAATTAAAGCACAAGAGGGGATGTGAGTTGGGTATTTAAAAATTAATGTACTTACTAATAATATAAATAAATTAAAGCACAAGTAATTATAATAAATGAAAGAGTAGGAAAAAAGAAAGCTAACACCGGATGTTTACGTGGTTTAGCCTTTATTCCAACTTACGTCCATACCTCAAAGTTAACTGTGCTTGAGAATTCTACTAGTTTGGTCTATCTTCCAAGATCCTTTGATTAACTTCCCAGGTCTTAGTCAAACATTTATAAATTAGCTTTTCTAGGTACCAATCAAACCTTAATTAGTTTTCTAAGTACTAATTAAATCCTGATTAGTTTTTCAGATACTAATAAAATCCTCACAGTATATTAACTTTGCCAGGTACCAACTAGACCCTTACAAAGCTTTATTTAGGCTCAATTAAACCTTTATAATTTAAACTCTCTTAAAAAGTAGATACAACAATCTTAACACAAATATGAATATTTCTTTTATTCTCAATTGATATGAAGATTATAGAGTTCTTCACTTGTTATTGTTGAGCTTGAATAAGGTTTATATTTATAGAGATGGAGAAACTAGCATTTTTTTTATTATTGTTGCAGTATTCCTACCTGTTGCTACAGTTCAGATACAGTCCTTTGACTATTACAACTGTTAACATAATAATTAGCCGTTGTATAGTAATTTAACCATTATGGAACAGTATCGTTACTACAGGATCATGTTACAGTACATGCTACAGTGACCAAAAGTTTTGAACTTTTACATTTTGGTCCATTTTCTGTAACTTTCAAAACTTTGCTCTTTGGTCCATGAACACGCGTTCTCTTTTGTTTGGAATCAGTGAAATCTTCAAAGTCATCTAGGCCAACAATAGTATTGTTCAATATTGTAAGAAGCCCAATGAACCGCACATATCTCCATATTAGTATGATATGGTCCACTTTAGGCCTAAACTCTCATGATTTCACTCTTGGGCTCTACCCAAAAGGCCTTATACAAATAGAGATATAGTTCATTCCTTATATATCCATGATCCTGCCTATTTTTTTTTGTCAATTTGGTACTTTTGTTCTCTTCTTTAATAATCATCTACTCGAACAAAGAATCATTGAGCCTCCCTCAAATAATATCCCATCCGTCTATCTTCCACACAGGAAGATCTCCTTCTTCTCAGGTATTTATCTTCTAATTATCTTCATTGTCTTAAGGGCACACGCTTTATATGAAGTGCCAGAGTACCATATTTCTCGAGAGCCCACTTTATCAAGTCAACTTCTTATTACTTTTCATCTTCATTGCATTGTAGTCAATTAGGTCAACTCCCCATTGATGTTTTTTTCATACTCACATATTGATCACAATTCTACAGGTAGCTTAAAACGTTTTTGAGACAAACTTGAAATAGAGTTTTGATGGAATAACTTGTTAATACTTTTGTTTAATATTAATAACATGCTGTTAATTTATAGCTTACGTTATAGAGAGAGTGGTTTCACAAATATAGTAAGGTCTCTATAATATGGTATCAAACTTAAGGTATTGTGTTCAAACATTCACTTTTTATTTTTAGTTATCTTTTTTTATGGTCTTTTTTTTTACTTTTTTTGTGTTAATTTCTTAAGATCTACTTGATCTCAGATCTTAAAATTGAATTTTTATTTTATAAGAATAAACTTGTTAAAATTTATATCTAATATTAATATTAGACCTAACAATTTAAACATTTAGATTGAATGCTTTCTCTAATACGTCTTAGGTTGTATTAGCTATTTAATTAACTTAATTTTTTCATCCTAATTGTTCTGTGGCTCTCTTTGCTCTTCAATGCCGATTAGGTATTTATATATTCAAATAACTTACGTTTGTCATCCCAGTTGTCTGGTTTTCTTTTCTTTTCAATTTTTTTATTGAACTTATGCGTATAAGTTGCTTTCACCAAAGGTACCAACCAAAAAAAAGGCATAAAAAAATTTAAGTTTATTGAACAACTGAAATACCAAAACTTATGCGTATAAATTTAAGTTTATTGAACAACTGATATACAATTTTATCCCTCACTTATTTTTAAATTATTTATAAATTTTTTTATTTTAAATTCACTAATTCATCCATCTGTTAAAGAAGTTAACATAAAAGTGGTACTTGAAAGTACTTGTATTAATAACTCAATGGCAAAAGACTGGTAGTGTAAAAATAATCAAACACTATAAAGAGAAGTATAAATGGAAGGCAATACTTTTCAAACATCTCTATAAATAATATTGTTGGATTTTGGTGATTCAAAATTATATTTGAGTATAATTGTAAGTAAAAGACTAACAAGGAGTCAACACAACGTCAAGGATGCATTGATCACAGGAGAAAGGGACAAAAATAGAAAGTCAAAAGTGATTAGGGGCTTAGAGCGCAAAAAGGGCAATCTTCAGGCCTTGGAACTATAACCCCAAAGAACCCAAGCTGTGGCACCGACCTTCGTAATACCTAGGCACTGTGGTCTAAGTGTGGTGGTGCTAGCTTGAGGTCGCGGTGGCACTACGGCGCTGTAGCACAAGCTTTCAATTTGAGCTTTAATGTGTGTTCTTTAGAGGTTTTTAGGCTTCCTACGTGCGTGGATACTTATTCCAACATTTCTATGGACATTTTGGAGTTTATATAGACCTTTGTTAATCATTAGATTTGTCATGCATTAATGAGAGAACATTTTTATAGACGTTTTGGAGCCTATATAAATCTTTGTTAACCATTTGAATCTCTTCAATGACTAGATTCCTTACATTTCAATATTGGTGAATTAGATGGGAGCACCATCTTACGAGGCATATTAGTAAAAACAATCTTCTTTCCAATGACTGGACACCTTGATGGTTAGTGGAAACATTATATACATAATTGGCAACTCGTATTACAGTCTCTCATGTCTCTTTTGACATGACGACAATTCTTCGATGGCTGAAACTTATTCTGTAATATCCAATCCTTATTAGTAGTATTGGCGCCTAAATATTAGAAATATTTGTTTTATGGTGCGTGTGAGGGATATTAGACATAATTTTGTAATTTCACACTCGATCGGAGCGTCGGATGACCCTAGAATATTTTTGAAAATTTTCTCTATTGGCTTGGAAAAAGAAATTCTAATTTACTACATGAATTTCCATTTAAGGGTTATGTATGGAACAAGCCTTTGTTGAGAAACATAATCCATATATTAGAGAATGGACCAATTAGAAACAATTTCATGGATTGTCAAGTTGGGAATTCTAGTTAGTTCATTGGACTATTCTAACTAGATAATTACAAAGGAACTAATTATATACTTAGTTTCCAACTAATGGAAAATTGGTAATTTAGAGTAAGTTGAGGAGCAAAATGATCAATTAATGGATAACTATATATATGGTAGAAGTGTGTAGAATTTTCAAGTGATCAAAAAGCAAACACTTAGAGCAAAAGATAGCAAATTTGAGCTAAAAGAGTGGTGCTGCTACAGTGACCTTTCAAGTTTTTTTTTCATAATGTTTCATGTGTAATCAAGCTACAATAAGGTCACATATCAGTTCCTAAGCTCAATTGAAGCCTTCATTAGTGAAAATAAAAGAAAACGAGGTAAGAAAAGCATTATTTTGTGAGATTTATAAGTGAACTTTTAAGATTGCTTGAATTGATGTTCTCATGTGTATTCTTGGTTTAGATTGAGTTGAATTCTACTGTAGAACTTGAAGGAGTCATCAATTTGAAGAAATTGGCAAGGTAAGAATTAGGGTTTTGGGTGATTTGAATGTAGAGACTTCAATTGGTTGTAATTAGGGCATTAGAATGAAATTGGTTTGATTTTAGTGTAATTGGAACAAGAAATTGAGAAAAGAAATGTGTTGGAACCTAGGGTAAAATTCTACCACTTTAGGGAAGTTAGGGATTGAGTGGTGTTTTGATTGAGTTGTTGTGTATAAATGGTGCCTTTTGTATATTGAATGTATATGGTTGATGGAAAAACATAAAATGAAGAAAATGAGACATAATTGTCCATTTTGGAAAGGTGAAGGGCAATTATGTCCAACCAGAGTGATAAGGTGTTAAGAAATTTTTAGGGCGTCGGATGGTAAATTAGATAAGATTGAATGGCTCCATAAATAAAAATTGAAAAGTAGTATCCATCCGGGCTTTGTATGCCGATTAAGGCGTTTAGTAGTTAAATGAGATTCTAGCATTCGATTTAGTTCTAACTGTCATTTATGACACGTACGTGAAGAAAACCGAGAGCGGTAACGGGAGCAGAAATTCGGAGTGAAATTGAGCTCGGAGCAGCTGTGAGTGAAAATCTGCCATTTCTTTTATCTTTTGTATATTATGTTTCCGCATAATGAAAATGTATGTTTATGAGCTTTCAATGCATAAACATAATTTATGATCTTGATATATATATTCATAGATATGCTTTTACATGTTCAGTTTAAGAAATAATTTTAATATTACTGCATCCATTTTAAAGGCCATTGGTACCCTTAGATTATAGTGGTGATTGATTAGACCCGGCCGGTATATCCCGTACACATAGGCAGGTTATGGGGGGCTGTGTCACTAACTCCGAAAAGTCGGGATGTCAATTTATGTGAGTTGCTCTATATGTACGGGGTATTATCTCGCTATATGTATGCGATGTAGGATTCCGCTGCATAGCCAGTGAGATGTCTTGAGATGTCACTATGGGTGCTGCTAGTTGAGGTGCCCCGTGACCTACTCACGTGTGTGGTGCTAGTTGAGTCGTTGCGTGAGTATAGAGCTTTAGGGTTACCATGGGTACAATTTCGAAAGAAAATGGCCGAGCGAGGACTTTACTAGTTTTTGATCTACTGATAGCATTTTATGCATTTATACGCATATGGCAGTTATTATGTTATATAGATTTTGGATATTGTTTTCCAAAGATGTAGATAAAATCCGCTCAACAAGATTTCATCATCAATTATGCTTCTCACCCTTCATCATCACCATAAATCCTTTTAATCCTTTCGGTATTGATTATTATTATTTTTTTGCTTTGAATGAATAGCTATTTTTCTCTAGCACTTTTAGGGATATCAAGTTACTTCTAATACTAGGAACATGTTATACACCATGTAACCCCTAATTTTCTCATCATACATCCTTATATTTATATTATCAATCCCCGCGATTTGACAAATAATATCATTACCCATTGGTACTTTATTACCTATAGTAAATCTATAATAAACAAAGATCTATTTGGATACATGTGGTAACTACAGACAAAATTAAGTATCAACTCACCAGTATAGGAAACATAACAAGCTACCAAGGATTCTTTAATCAAATAGACATTCTCATAAACTATTGCAGCATCCTCACATTTCTTTCTTTCGGAACAACTCTTTTCAAATGCCTTTCTTTCTTGCAAAAAAATAGTACTTCTTGGATCGACCATCTGATCAATTAGGTTTTTCCATCTCTTCCCATTGACCAAACCGATACATTATTGGACTCGTATTTTTTTCTTAATTCTTTTTTAGTTCAACGAGACTTTAACATCACTCATAATTAAAGTCTCTTTGCCACACTTGAGTGTGTCCATAAAGTACTCATAATTTGGAGGCAAGGAACGAAACAAGATAATTGACTTATCGTCATCTTCAATCTTGATGTCTATTATCTCAAGATCTATGATTATCTTGTTGAATGCCTCAATATGGTTAATTGAAGTTAATTCAGCCATGAACAACTAATATTGCTTCTTTTTGATATATAAACGATTCACTAAGGACGTTGTCATCTACAAAGCATTAAGCTTATTCTAAAGACTTATTGTCTTCTTCTCTTAACCACTTCCTTGAGAATTCATCCCCAACGACATAACTATGGTACTGTGTTCTTTTTTTTCTTTTTTTGAAAACAATCAATAGATGAACTCCTAAAGATCTACTAGTACTTTTTTGATTACTCAGATCTCAAGCACTCCTATGGTACTCTTTGGGTCACTCAACATTCAAGGCTCTTTAACTATCTGTTTTCTCTCTTGGAGTTTCTCTCTAAAGCTTTATTATTCTAAAAGGGTTACAAAGATTGATATAGTATTCAAAACGTTTCTAGAAACCCTATTTCTAGTTAGAATAAGAGTCCATGTATGTAGAAGTCTAAATCCCATTTAAATAAGTCCATCTGAGTTAAAAATAGAAATTTCCCTAAATTAGACACTATAGCATTGGTGCGATCTCATACTAGTGCTGTAGAGCTACATTTTCAGTGCTGAGACAATGAGGGTTCTATTTTTAGTAACACGACGCTCACACCTGGATATTCCTTTCCTCTTGCTTGTGCGCCTCTCCTTACTTCCGACTTTTTGTTCTAGTCACGTTCTTATCTGTCAAATGCGTATTCGTCTTCATGTCAACTCCTAATTAGTCTCCAATTTGAAATTATGCACAAATATAATTTTTAATTACCAAAATCTAACAATATTTAATTCTTTGTATCGCAATGCATATAAGAGTAGTACTGGAAAATGAAAATAATATAATTCAGTCAATAAACCTGTAATTAATTATCATCCTTCCATCTCTTTTATTAATATTATGTATAACAATAATTTCCTTCTCAAAATTTAGTTGCTAGTAGCATACTAGTTAGCTACTAATTATAACAAAGCTTGAGATTAGCATACTAATTAGCTTCTCAAAATTTATAACAAAGCTTGAGAGATATTGAGAGGAGGATGTATAAACCCTAGTAGCATACTAATTAGCTAAGCTTTTAACATTTTATTTCAATTTATTTACTACATGGATCGACGGCTCAACGTCCACTGATCCTTCCGCTGGAGCTGCAGCCACCGGAAAAACAAGATTGTAAAGCTCAGCAAACTCCTTGGTGTCAAAATTTTGGCGTCACCCCGGAGCATACACCGTCTGCCAGGCGAGTTGCCAGTATAGCACAAAACAATACGGTGAATTCCCATCGTCGGCCTAGGGCTCTTATAATTGACAATCTCTTTCCCTGCATGCATTGCACTGCATATTATAAACTCATCGCATAAATATATATTATGAATAATGAAAGCAAAATTAACTTCGTTCCTTGTGTACAAAATGAGAAGATAGAAAATAAAAAGTTCAAAAAGAATGACATTGAAGTCAAAGAAAATGATAACCAAATGGTTCCTTGGGTATCGTTTCTCAAGAATTTGCTTTTGAAATTATTTTGTAAAATAAATTTAGGATTTCTTAACTATTGTTTTTTTTAGATTAGAGGACGCGTTTAGTTATGTAACATAATTTATATATAATTATACTATAATAATACAGTATATGAGATGTAACATTCAATGTCCTTGAAATAAGGAAATAATTAGCATAAGGAAAATATTATTAGAAGACATAAGTTCATAATAGAGACTAATTTTCTTATCTTAATATTTCTAATGTTATATTGTAATGGTTCTTATATTACAATTAAAATAAACACTACACCATGATTTAAATAAAATAATTATTATAGAATATAATGTATATAAGAACCTTACATTGTTTTTACAATTTTATTTTTAACAACATTAATTTTTATATAATAAACTACATAATTTACTAAATCATGTCTATATATATATATAGATATAGATATGCGTCTAGTTCCTTTTTTCTCTTTTGGGGTTCGAAAAAGAGGGGAATGAAAGATAATGAGACTATTTGATGTTCCAAAATTATGCGAATTTTTATAGGGAGAAATTGCAGTAAAAAATGGCTAATTGCTGTCTTAAGACGGCAATAAATAATTTTAGAAAACTCAAAGGAGAAATAAGTATGCATAAAAATAGATTTAAGGGGGAAATGGTTGTTTTTCCAAAAATAAACAATAAAAGAGGAGTGAATTATAGAATACTTGTATATGGGTGTATAATTTAGGAGAATAATTCTTTTTGACTTGAATATATATGTCTATTTTAAGTCTTGGTCTTAAATTTATACAAATATGATCTAGCACTAGATAATTGTGGATCATATTAGACCGGTGAATTGGTTATATTTGAATAAGGAATTTACTTTAATATCATCTTAATCAAGTGCATGACTCTTAAATGGAAACTTTAAGACAAAGACTTAAAATTAATATGTGAGATAATGAACTGATATTAATCCATTTTGAAAGTTTTTTTTTGGGATAAATTGTCACATTTGATCTCTGCTATATTTTAGTTTATTCATCAAATCCCCGATTTATGAAATAATCAATTATTCTCTAATAGAACATATTTAGAAATACAAAATGGTAAAAAAAAAAAAAGTAATTGGCTATTAAATATTAAGAACCTGCTGAGTAAACAGAATTCCATGCACTTGTTTGATCATTTGCAAATTTAAAACCTTGAATTAGATCATAAATCAACTTGAAAATATTTTTTGAAACCCTTTTTCCTCTTTGTAGCCAAGCACCAAAACTCCAGTTGAATATATGCATAAAAGTTTGTGAAATGAATTTACATAACAATGTTTTTTTATATTTATTAATTTTCAGAAAATTTCATAAAAAGAATTATTAATTTTTTTTGAACATTTGAATTTTGTTTTCTTCCAGAAAGTGCAGGATCAACGACTGGATCAATGGCTTAAACTACTACTTTTTCAACGCTTCTCCTGCGACTGCCTTAGCAGCAGGCTCGGTTAGCTCACACTGGATCTCTATCCCGATCTTTAGCTACCATCCCTGCCGTTTGTTGATTTGCCGCATCTAGTAGGGGTCACTTTTGGTCTGAAAGGTATGCTGCTGGCTTGGTGGGTATCGACCGAGGGCTTGAAACTTATGAATCGACTGAATCAGCTGGAACTACACAGGGCTATGGCTATGGAACTGAAATGGAAGCTAGAGAATCTAGAGAATGTTAAAGCCTATACTAGAGGAAAGCATACATGTTTATAATTATTCACTGTGGTGGTCCAAAAATATTAAAGAGTCTATAGTTTCTATCTAACAAAATTTTTCTCTATAAACTATTGACTTCAGGGACTATCGCCCATATGCTTACAACAACATTCGAGGACTGCAAACCCTATAAACCCCACAGGCTTACCACATTCCCAAACTAGGACAACATCAATAAAAATCCATAACATTAACAAAATGAGACAACATCCATATAGATAGTGCAATTTTTTGAATCCAACAACAAATTTTTTTAAAGAATCTTTAGTCATCGAAACCCACATGCACATAAAATCTCTAGTCATCGAAATCCAAATGTAAAAAAAAAAATTCAAAATCCAACAATATTGTCATCCACATTAATAAATAAACAACAATAACAATATAAACACCAACATACTTGTTTTACATTGTAAATCTATTAAAACAATATTTAGGGTTTGTCACATTTTAAATGCGGAATCAATGCAATTTTGCAAGAATTCCAAATGATAACAGTAAAAGAGTCAAATATCCAATAACCCAAATTCTCAAATTCTCAAAAACTCAAAAGCTTAAATGATTGGAGAGGGGGAAAACGAAATTTAGAGTTTATAGAGTTAAAGGAGGAAAACGATTTTGTAAGTCAAAACAATTCCAAGTGTTTTGCTTACATTTCGACAAAATAAATCAATCCAAACAATATTGTTTCAAGCAAAACAAACACAACAAATATGATGTCATTTTAAGAAACACTTTCAAACAAACTAAACGACGTTATTTTAATTAAGAAATTTTGACCAAAATAACACTATTTTATAGAAACATTGAGTCGGAATTCACATGCTGTGCATTGTTTTATTTTAGAATTACTTTGACACATAAAATGACATCGTTTTGATAAGCAACTCTAACAAAAAACGATGTTGTTTAACGAAGACATGTTTGGTCAAACCTAAAACTATTAGCACTTAATAACAAAAAGTGAAAGTATGAGCCGATCACTCAAGTAGTTAGTGTTGAGCACTTAATAATTCATGCACGTTCATGTTGAGTACTGCGCAATTCATAACCAAGCACTTGTTCTTCGAAGGCAAATTTCAGAAACAAAACCAAAGAAATCAAGAAAATAGCGAAAAAGCATAAAATATAACAAGAACAGAAAATAATTATACTTACTCATGAAAGAAGATTGTTGAAGATCAAAGACCAGGCTTTGGTAGTGGTAGAGTATCTCTCTCTTTCATTACAACTTTCTCTCTCTAGAAATCTTTTAAATGATAGAAAAATAAGAGAAAAGAGGGACTGCAAACTTATAAAGGGGATCCTTAGAGTGATCTAAGCCCTTGAACTAAATTTGATGTCTAAGATGCACTCACGAGCAAAGAGTCCCTTCAAGTAATAAATATCCTTTTAAGAGTATATCTTGGCCATCCGATTAGCATCAAAGCTTAAGATGGCGCCATGTCAATAAAATTTGAAAAGCGATAACTATTTTGATTACCGTTAACCAATGCACATTCTTAATTGGTTACAAAAGATTTAATGCAACTTTGGCAATAAATTTGAACCATCAACGCTCAACCCTAAGACTGCAGACCACTGCCCTAACATGCAAACCATACCATATAACTCCAAAACACGTCCATAGTGAGCACTTAATAGAAGATCATCACTAAAACCAAGGATGTAGACACTATACCCGTAGACGTCACTCATGTTGAACACTACATATAAGCTTTTCTTATTGACTAGTCAACATTAAAAATTGAAGAACCCCTATTAATCCCTAAAATTTAGGCCTAACCTATAAAGACCCAAAAAGGCTGAGCCCAGCTTAAAGGAGTATGGGGGCTAATCTCCTTAGCCTAGCAAAAAGCTTACGATAGCTTAACACTCTTAACAAAGTCCAAGGGGACTATGTTCAATCCAAAATTAGTTAAGTTAGATCAAAGTCTCAATGTCCACCATAATATAGTCGAGCATTCATCATCTTATTGAAAGAAAGCCCTCATCAAGCATGGACAAGCACTCCCTAAATTGAAGCCGATGAGTCTAGTCACTAATTAGCAAATCCTTTTTTAGTATATGCCGAAAAGCCCTACTATATGACCGAGGAGCCCTTTTATATATGAACTGAGTTGACTACTAGTGATCCTCCATATTTTCCCATATAGGCTTGAGCACTCCTTATCAGGTCGATCATTCCTTGGCTTCTCTTGAAAAAATTAATCAGGACTTGTTACTCTTCATCTAAGACAAACACTGTCAAAATCTCGAAGATTGCAAATCTTATTACATAACTTTAGCTTAGGTTGGCTTTAATTTTATAATTAAGCTTATTACTTTGTTTAATACAATATATTTATTAAATAATTAAAGATTTGATTAGAATTTTGTTTTGGGAAAGTATCCATAAGACAACAATTCTCAAAGCTTTTGAGAATTAAAATTTTCTTCATCTTTTAACTTTTTAATACAAATATAATCCCTTTTTAATGATCCTAATTATTTAAAATGTTTGGTATTTTTTTATTTTATTAAGTAACTTAACATTTTTTACTACAAAATATAAAATATGAATGACAAAGCAAATGGCAAAAGAATAATTAGTAGGTTTTGAATTCTAATAACCTTTCAAGGTAAATTTAAAACTAGACACGGTTCTACTCCCTCTCTCTCCGTCGCTCTGAGCATAGAAAAAGACTAATGAAAGTAGATAAAGCCTTTCTGGTGGTTAGAATCTCACCCATCAATAGAGTGCAGACGTTTCTCAAACTATTAAATACTAAGTACTAAGTCAAGGCAGGAAAACAAGAGAATCATCAATGGTTAAGTAAGCAATTAAAGATAGTTATAAATAAACAAACTTAATAAGTTGTGTAAAGCATTAACCATTTCAAAGGCAAAAGGGGAAGTAATTGAGGTAGTAGGAAAATGCAAAATAAATGGTGAGAAATTAAGAGCAGGAAATTTTGTTGGAAAAGTTATGTCAAATAGAGATGTAAGTAGAAAAACGTTTAAAACCACCATGCTTAATGTATGGAAACAGGTCGAAAATGTGCAGATCAAAAGTTTAGGTGGTAATATGTTCTTGTGCTATTTCTCAACCCTAGACGATAGAATGAGAATTTTAGCAAATAAGCCATGACACTTCGATAGATCCCTTATAGTATTTACTAAAGTAGATAGAATATGGGAGGTGAGAAACTATCTTTTAGCCATACATTATTCTGGGCTCAAATTCACAACATGCTAATAACATGTATGCATTAAAGTACAGTTCATATGCTAGGTAAAAGATGGATATCACTAAACCACTATGTAGATTTATCAAGGTGAGGTTAAAGGAAGGGTCAGAAGTAGTAATGTCAGTGTTATATGAAAAGCTACTAGACTACTATTACCAATGTGGCAAAATTGGTCACATATATGGAGAGTGTAAAGAGTATAGAAGGAGACTCTACAAGAGAGATGCACATAATGACAGCTCTGGAAAAGAAGATGATGAGGGAAGTAAGTATGAATTCGGGAACTAGTTAAGAGCTAAGGCAATGTGGGAGTTGAAGAGGCAGAGAAAGAATGCAAAAAGAGGAATAAAGGAAAGGAAAGAATGCAAGTAAAAAAGTTGAGTGAGAAAGAACCAGTGATCCAGAGGAGAAGTGACATGACCCGGCCCGAGACTCTCTACAATAAATCCCAGTAGCCCTGCTTGGCACCTTGACGGAAGTTTCTCAGAATATAACTGGGTAAGTTGAGAAATTTCGCGAGGCAAGCCCATTTTTAGTTATTGCTATTACTGAGAAAATCTTGTAATATATATGAAGATGACATATTAATTCTTAAAAAAAAAAAGGCCAGAGTTTCCTTTGTTTTTTTGAAAATTCAGTATAAAACCTACAAAGAATTACACTTCTATTTCCAAACCACTTCTCAATACTGCCAAATAAGACCTCTTAAGCTTTTCAAAATAATTCCAATTCAACTCAATAATTTCATTATGATCATAAAATTAGAATACTGATAAAAAGTGAAACAATCATTAAAATATCAAAATATCTTCTTAGTTATCCAAAATATATGTACAATACACAAATCTTAAACTACTATGCTGAAAGCAAAAAGAGTGTTATTTCGCACATTTACATGTACAAAATGATCTTTAGATTTGGTCCACTAATCAATAATAAGAGAATCAGCAGCTGACATACCTAGACCTGCACCTTGGCAAAATGAGTGAGCTAAGGAGCTCAGTGAGTGCATTTAAGATTTCAAATAAAATAACATTTTGCATAGATATTAAATTCTAAAAGATATGTATAAATTATGCTTCTAAAACTGGTATAAAGCTATAAAACAGTTTCTAACATCATATGCCGATAAAATCTTGCCGAGTAGGTTTTATTTACATCTTCAAAAAATAATATCCAAAATCATTACAATATAATAACTAGCATGTGCTTATAAATGCATAATATGCAATTGGTAGATCGAAAACTATTAAAGCCCTTACTCGACCATTTTCTTTCTAAACTTTGGAAGCAGCTCATAAACGTAACCGAGGTTCGTAGTGTTCTGGGTTTGGCTGGATATTATCAGAATTGTGTGGAAGGATTTTCTAAGATAGCCGCCCTGCTGACTAAGTTAACTAGGAAAAAAGAGAAATTTGTGTGGTCAGAAGTTTGCCAACAGAGTTTTGATGAGTTGAAAAGAAGATTAACCTTAGCCCCAGTGCTTACACTTTCGTCGGAGAATGATGAGCTCATCGTATATTGTGATATCTCCATGCAAGGTTTGGGTTGTGTTTTGATGCAGAAGGAAAAAATGATAGCTTATACTTTGAGACAACTAAAGAGGCATGAGCAAAATTACCCTACACATGACCTAGAGCTACTTGCAGTATCTGTTTACACAAAAAGAGCTTAATATGAGACAACAGAGATGGCTTGAATTAATAAAAGATTATGAATGCACCATTGAGTACCATATGGAAAAAGAAAATGTGGTGGCAAATGCTCTTAGTAGGAAGGCCATGGATTCAGTGGCTCACTTAAGGGCCTTTCGTTTATTGATGTTATTAGGATTGAGGTCTTTAGGTGTGAAGCTAGAATTATCAGAGTCAGGAGTATTGCTAGCTACATTTCAAGTTAGGCCAAGACTAATTGATCAGATTAAAAAGCTACAGGTTCAAGATTCTCAGATGATTAGATTAAAGAATGAGATTATAGAAGGACAACAAAAAGATTTGACAGTAACTGAGGATGGTACAGTAATGTTGGGTCAGAGATTATGTGTTCCAAATGTAAGAGAAGTAGGAAAAAAGATTATGAAAGAAGCTCATTCATTAGCCTATGTCATGCATCCGGGGAGCACCAAGATGTATGGGACCCTGAGGGAGCATTGCTGGTGGAAGGGCATGAAAAAAGACATAGCTGAATTTGTCTTTAAATGCCTAGTATGCCAACAGGTGAAAGCGGAGCATTAGAAACCTGCAGGCCTCCTACAACAGCTTTCGATTCTAGAATAGAAGTGGGAGTGCATTACAATGGATTTCGTAATAGGGTTTTCGCGTAGCGAGAGGGGGTATAACACTATATGGGTGATTGTAGACTGATTAACGAAGTCTGCCTATTTTCTGCCCATCAAGAGTAATTATACCTTAGAGAAGTTAGCCCAATTGTATATAGATGAGATCATGTGGCTTCATGGTACTCCAGCATCCATAGTTTCAGACCGAGATCCACGGTTCACTTTCTAATTTTGGCCCAGCTTACAGAAGGCTCTAGGCACTAAACTGAATTTTAGCACAGCTTTTCACCCACAGACAATCAGAATGGGTGATTCAGATATTAGAAGACATGCTTAGAGCTTGTGTAATAGAGTATAAGGAAAGCTGGGATAACCATCTGCCATTAATAGAGTTCGCCTTTAATAGCAGTTATCAGTCGAGTATTAGAAAAGCCACCATACGAGGCATTGTATGGAAGGAAGTGCAGAACTCTAGTTTGCTAGGATTAGGTAGGTGAGAGGAAGCTTCTAGGTCCTGAGATTGCCCAAGTCACCTCAGAGAAAATTCTGATTATAAGACAAAGGCTGAAGATAGTTAATGACAGGCAGAAAAGTTATGCGGACAATAAAAAAAATGACCTAAAATTTGAAGTCAGGGACAAGGTTTTCCTGAAGATCTCGCCTTGTAGAGGAGTGCTACTCTTTGGGAAGTGAGGGAAGCTGAGCCCTAGGTATATTGGGCCATACGAAATCACAAAGAAGGTTGGTGAAGTAGAATACCGCCTACAATTACTAGAAAATTTGGCTAGGATTCATAATGTGTTCCACGTTTCCATACTATGCAAGTATATAGCAGATCCAGCACATATCTTACGGGAGCAGCCTGTGAAATTGAGGAAAATTCTTATGTACGAGAAGGAACCAGTGCGGATTCTCGATAAAAAAGAATAGGTGCTTCATAATAAGTGCATCCCTCTAATGAAAGTGTTATAGACTAATCATGGAATAGAGGAAGCCACGTGGGAACGTGAGGACTAGATGATGGCATAACATCCCCACCTTTTTTAGTTAGGTATGATTTAAAATTTTGAGGACGAATTAGGAGGGGTGAAATTATAATGCTGAGTTCCCATGAATAATCAGATACCTAGAATTTTGGTATTTGACGATTGAGGACTCGTAGAAGTTTCAGATTTCAACCATTCTTAGATAATTTTTTCTAAGTGTTTACGTTAGCCGTAATAGACCCAATTGGGTGATTTTATAGTCAATTTGGGCGTTGGGTACTCACCGAATATTTTTGAAATTTTCGGTTGACTAAGTAGTGAAAATTCAACATTTGTACCAATAATTTTTTGTGTAAGCATCATACCCTAAGCAAGATATTTTTGTTAGATAAGTATGTGTATTTTAAGACATATAGACCAATCAAATTGGGACAATTACATATATTATATTTTATTAGTTATTAGTAATAATTATTAAATTATTGGCCACCAATCAAAGGCTTTTTAATTGGAGGACTAAGTAGCAATTAGGCATTTTTTGGAGAGCCATTATGCAATTTGTGGGTATATATATAAAGGCCAAGTGTTTTATTTCAAAGAATTGTTAACAAAAACAAAAAAAAAATGAGAGAGAGAGAGAGAGAGGATTTCAGACATGAAGAGAGGAGTGAGATGAATAGTGATACCCATGAAATTTCTAAGCCAAATCAAGGAATCCACACCAAATTCAAGTTGTTTCCAAGTGCCTAAGCAAGATTCAAGGGTGGATTAAGGGTAAATTTACTTAAAAAGGTGAGAATTCCAAACCCTAGATTAGTATATTAGGGTTTTTGTATAATTAGATTTCAATTGAATAAATTTAGGGCATTAGAATGAATTTGGAGAATAGATAAGACCATAGGTAAGAAGAAATTTGAAAAATGGTAAAAATCTCATTTGGGTCATTTTGGGGTTTTTAGTGGTACAAGTGCAATTAGCTAAAATTGTGGGTTAAGAATGAATTTTAGGACCCTTAAGATTAGTTTTGATGGGTGAAAATCAAAGTTAGGATATGTGACATAATGGTCACTTATGACAAAAATTAGGGGTAATTATGTTTAAAGAAAATTATAAGGGATTATGGATCCTTTTGACAAAAAATGATAGTTTGTGCATAAATTGAGATTGTTGGGGGAAAAATTATAAATTTAGAAATGAATTTTGATCGTGGCAAAATAATGTATACTAGGGGTATTTTGGTAATTTTGTCATTTTAAGGGGACTAAAGCAGAATTTATGCTTTGTAGGTGTCGAAGGTCGAAACCGGTTCTTTTATTATTCGTGCCTATTCTTGTAGCTACTAGTACTAAATGTCTTATTAGCTGTACACCGATCGAATATGGATAGATAAGGTCATTCTCCTTTCTTAGCATTCTACTCCGACTATTTTTTGTAGATTCTTAGGATCGAATTCTACTATATACTACATAGAAATTCTTTGGATAGGTGAAAGGATAAGCCTGAAAAAGAAACTTTAGCGTAGGACAGTTGGTGAGTGGAAAAGCAATTAAAAGAAATGAAATGCAGTTTATTTTAAATTATTAGTATTTATGTGCTTTCTGATTTAAATGTTGTTGTTTCAGGTAATTTATTCAAGTTACGTAATTTTTAAGAATAAGGAAAGCATAGTGATATTTTATTTGATATTCTCGATATAATGAGAATTGAAAATTTATCATTTAAAAAAAATAAAATGAAGAAAATTATTGCGAAACTTTAGAATTACAGTTCAGTATTTCCAACAGTTTAGATATTTATTTTTCAACAGTAAAAAATAGATTTTAAAAATTTACATATCAATTTCAAGAAACAATTTTTAGATACAATCAGTTTCAAAGGCCAGTGGTACCTCATTTATCAATTATTAGCTATCAGCTATTAGATTCAGATTCCTATGGGGATAGTATAGACCCGGCCGGTACACCCCGTATGCGTGGGCAAGTAAATCAGTTGGGTTAAGTGTTACTAACTCCGGGGAGTCGAGGTGTCGCGTTGATGAGTCGCTTATGCTACGGGGCATTGTCTCGCTATATTTTTGCGATGTATATTCCGCCACATAGACAGTGAGATGTCTAAGATTTATCAGTTTATTAGATTGGTCACAGTGGTTGTTGCTAGCGGAGACCGCCTTGCGACCGACTCATTTCGTCGGCTACGTCGACGAGTGGGTCCAGTATTAAGGTAGCCATTAGTGCTTTTTAGACAAACTAGAACCGAGCAGAAGTTTTAAACAATTGTATGAGATGTGTAATTTTTCTAGTAAATATAAATGTTTATTAATAATGTTTACAGGTTTCAGCTGTAATCTATTAAGTTTCAAAAATTTTAAATAAAGAAAATCACTCGGAAAACTTTTACCAGTATTCGAGATTTAGAAACGATTCAAAATAATTTTCAATATTTTTAGAATTTTCAATATGTTTTCACAATTATTCAAATTTCACACCCATATATTGAGTTTATCAACTCACCATTTGTTTTTGGTGTTTTAATTTTTTCAGGTACAGTCAGCAGTGTACAGTTTACAATTTCTCTTATGGATCAGTAGTGGGCCAGCTCTATGACGACCTCTTGTGCATGTACAGAGCCATATGTATACATTTAGTACATATATATGTATCATATTTAGTTTTTTGTTATATACCATGCATAACAGATTTTGAAACCAAAATAAATATTATACCTTTTTGAAATGGTTGGTTTTTCTGCTATGAATGTTTGTTAGAGTATGATTAAGAATGCCTATGTTGATTTATTTACGAAGGGAATGGAGGTCTCCTTTGCAGTTAAGGGATGTGAAAAATATTAAAATGTATTTTTTGTAGGTTTATGAAATATAAATTTTTAAAAAAATAAGGGAAAGATTAACAGAAGTATTTAGACATATCAAATTATTTTGCTACCCCTCAGTAAATGTACTTCATTCAAATGTAAAGACTAACGGAAGTATTTAAAAAAAATGTAAAAGCTAAATGAATAATTTAACAAAACTTTAGAAATTAAACTGATAATTTTACTTAATAACTAAAGCTTTTCATCATCTTCTTTTGGAAAAAATAAAAAACTCATAAACATAATTCAAGAAAAACAAATGTTCCCATAATTCTTACCATCAAATTTCATAATCATTCATTTTCCGTTTTTCCATGCCCAAAATTTGAAACACTGTTATAATATCTTTAAAACGACCATTTTCTTTCCCTATACAACAATTCTATGAAACCATCTACGAAACGAGTTTTTATTTTATGTTCATAAGAAAATAAAAATTATTTATCATTTTGTTTTTACATTTACTTTGCTTGTTTTTTTTTTTATATATCTTCGTCCTTTTATTTTGTAAAAATGGAATAAAATTAACCTAAGTACCATCCCAAGTCGCAATATAATTTTCTTTTTGTTTCTGTTTTTGCTTTTCTTCCATTTTTTTTAAAAAAACACGCATTATTCATACTGTTTGTTATATACATGGACAGGCCAAGAGGTTGTTGACTATGAGAACTTCATGCCGACGGCGGGAATTCACCGTTTTGTTTTCGTGCTGTTCCGGCAGCTGGGGCGGCAGACCGTGAGTCCACCTACGTGCCGCCAGAATTTCAAGGTCAAAGAACTTGCTGATAGTAACAATCTTGGGTTGCCGGTGAATGCCGTCTATTTCAACTGCCAGAGGGAGAACGGCTGCGGCAGAAGGAGGCTATGAACATATCCATCGATCCCTCAATAAATCCAATAATTTATCTCACACTTTATTACAACTTAAAAAATGTGAGAGGGGAGATATTACGTTATATATATGATCATGAGATTAATAAAAGAGATGGAAGTATGATTATTATTTATATTATTGTTGGTTTGTGATCGAGTTTTTTTTTTTTTTCCGTTTATTGGTTTATGTTATTTTCTTTTTCTCTCAGTCTTGCATGTATAGTGTTAATTAGGAAGCATAAACCTGCTGCTGCAGTAAGAATTAAGAAGGGTAATCTTAATAGGATTAACAAGTTTTAATAGGAGATATTGTAATGGTATATAATTACTGAAGATAGAGAATTTGTTAGTCACTTTTCTATTGTTTGATATTTTTATCGATTTTTATTTTTTAATTTTTTAGTAAGTACCAATATCTCCTTTATTAGTATTATTTTTTATTTAAAATTGATCATTTGTCCCAATTAAATAATGGTATCTATAAAAAACAAATCAGGGGGAGAACTGAAAAAATGCTCAACAACAAAAAGATACCTAGCAATTTCTTATAAAAATATTATAATTTTCTGCAATAACTTGGCAACCAAATAATAATTTAATGAGACGAGGCGATATTAGAAAAGATATATATAATATATATGATAATGCATGACATTGAAAAATGTGAAAGAAAAATGTTATTTAACCTACGTAGATATACAGTTATATGTTACAATACCCGCAGGAAATTTCAAAGAAAATGTTTTTCCGATTGCAATAGTAGGTGCCGATGTATGTAAGATTTTTTTTAAAAATATATATATATTCAAGTTAATTCAAACGCAAGCAAATTAATCAGTTTTAGCTAAGGCCAATGGCTTTTATAATCGGAATCTCTACATCGCTACAGTTGCCTTCTAATAAGAAAAGACTAGAAAAAAAAAATTTGAATTTTTAAAATTTTATAAAAGAAAAAAAAAAGGATGAAATTAGCTTAACCTCTGACTTTATGGTTAATTGTCACATACTTTAACAAATTAAATTATTTCAACTTTATCATTATGTATGTGTCTACAAATTAGTTATTAATATATTATCATCGAGATCACATGTTAATAAGGTTATTGTTTGTTGAGCTGGTCATCGTTCAACGAACAGTGGGTGGCAGCAATCAGTAACTTATTAACATGTGTTCTTAAAGGGTGGCTTATTAACATATGATATTGAGGACATTGTGTTAATAAATTTACAGACCTATTCATAAAGATAAAGTCAGAATTGCTTAATTGATTAAAGTGTGTAACCTTAACTATAAGGTTAGAGGTTTATGTCATTTTCCTACCAATTAATTGAATTTAGACTTTATTTTTAGTTAAAATAGGAGTACAATCGTACTTTCATGAGTTTTACCCTTTCTCCCATTAAAGTTGATGAAATCTATTACCTAATAAAGATCTAAATGAAATTTTAAAAACATTAAGGTTTGGATATCCCTTTTCTAAAATGGGATCCAAATGTTCTTTTCCCATAAAAAATCTAATTAAGACATATTACTTATCTAAACGAAGAAGAGATATATCTAATATTGACTTGAACCCATGACTTGGAGAAATGTCATTCAATATTTAATTTGGTATGATTTAGTTTAAATAGTACAAAAAAGACACAAAAATTTAAATCCTATAAGAATGATATAATATCTCACTTTTACTTCGAGAGTGATATATTTTGGCCTAAAGGTTAGATTTTTTCTGTCTCAAGTGCTTTGTGTTTGATATTTCTATTGTAAAAGGATACAAAAAACTCTCAAGTTTTATCAAAAAAGACTTATAGACTCTCGAAGTTTTAAAAAGATCATAAAGACCTTTATTAAAAGACAAATTCTATCTGATTTGATGAAAAAAAAAAGGAGAAACTTGTCCTTCAAACCATAAATAAAAATTAGGTCAATTAGGAACGTCCTTTTTATTACTTGTGCTGTCTTACCAAAGTCATGTGACATCCTGTTATTGGTTGACTATTTTTCCTGCTAAGAACAAAAAGAGAACAATTTGTCTTCTTGTCTTTTATCTGCTATAAACTATAACATCATGAGACAAACACAAAACCCAAGCCAGTTCCAGCATTCAAAAATCCTGAACATTCATCATACAAAGATAATGATAATGTAAAAAATTGTAGATAAAACTAGAAGACCCGGAAAACCCCTTTTTTCCTTATTTCAAAAGAGGGTTTTGATTTTTATGTCTTTAAATATAAATTTTTCTTCGATTAGTTATATTAATTTATTTTCTATATTGGGGTTAGGGTTCATCATATGCATATTTATTTTTAGAGCTTGGGTGTTTTTCACTAGAATTTTAGTTAATGGGTTTTCAAAAAAAATATATATTCTTCCATTGAAATATGTTATCTCTGAACATTGGTCTTTAATGTATTTTTCAAGTTCATCAAATGCATGCTTGTTTTGTTCAATGGTTCTGAATAATGGTATTAGGGTTATTGATATGAGATTTATTGTTTATGTTGGTCGATATCTCATATTGTAGTGTTGTTAGAACTAAATATGTTTATATTGATATTGTATTGTGTGAGAAAGTTTATTAAAAATCAACGGGATATGATTTGGAGAGCAAACCAAGTGCGTTGGGTACACGAGGATCGAGGACAAATGCGAAAGGAGGCAAAAGACATAAGTGGCAGTGCCCAAGCGTGGGCACCGCAGCACTCAAAATAGAACCTAGGCGCTGCAGCACTAGGTGCTCAGTGCCGCAGCACCCAGGCAAAAATGCCTAGTGCCGTAGCCCTAGGAGCTGGTCACCGCAATTCCAAGTACGAAATCTATTTCCCATTTTAATTAGCCTTGTTCTATCTTCCACTTGTTATAGGACTCCCTAATACTACTCCCACACATTTAGGGTAAACTTAGATGGTCCTAAAGCCTAAATAAAGGCTCTCTATTTGCTTGATTAGAGAAGACACAAATCTTTGTGATTAGAGTAAGATCTTTATGATCAAACATACTTTCTGATTCTTATTGAGAGAAAACCCATCGATTGCAAGGGAGAGTGATGACTTTATAAGTCTTTCCTATAAATGGCATACTTTGTGAGTGCCTTCAGATTCAATAATAAGAGTGAGTGATCTTGATCCATCGTAGATGTAGACAAGTTGTCGAACCACGTAAATTTTGTGTGTTCTTCTACATTTCTCTCTTTAGTTTCTTAATTACTTATTTCTGCATTATATTACTTGGGTTATTTGTTCATTTGTGTGCTTCCACTTTAAAAAATTGGTATCAGAGCTTGGTTTTAAGCAGACATTGCCACAATAAAGTATGAGGTATAGACATTCAACAGTACGAATGACTTCAATCTATGGAAGATGAAGGTTAAGGCGTTGTTAATGAGCCAATAGTTAATCTCAGCATTAACAGAGACTGCAACTCCATCTAGTGAAGAAAAGAAGATGACATAGTCATCTAAAGCTGAAGCAGAAAGAATGGACATTCAAGAAAGAGCTCATAGCACAATCGTTCTATTATTGAACAATGAAGTATTGAAGGAAGTAGTAGGTGAAACAACGACGATTGGTCTTTGAAAGAAGCTTGACTATATTTATATGCAGAAATGGTTGGCCAACAGATTACATATAGAGAAAAAGTTGTATTAGCTATCTATGTCAAAGGGAACACCAACAAAAGATCATATAGACGCCTTCAATAAGATCATTCTTGATCTTGAATCTATCGAAATCAAGATAGAAGATGAAGATAGAGTAATTATCCTACTGAGTTCACTCCTCGAGAGTTATGAGAGCTTTGCTGATACGTTACTCTATAATAGAGAGAGTTTAATAAGTGATGTGAAATCATCATTAAGCTCAAAGTTATTAGAAAAGCAAATCGAGGGCAATGCAGAATGTCTATCTGTAAGAGGAAAGCCCTCATGTAGAGACGGAAGGAAAAAAGGGCTCAAGATTGAAGTTCAGATCTCCTAAAAAATATTATTACCGTAAGAAAAAATGGCACTTCATAAAGGAGTGTCTAGAGAAGAAACTAAAAGACAAGAAGAAAGTGGATGCTGTGATTGCCTAAGATGATAGCTACAATAGTGTAAAGACAATCATCGCTACTGATGGGAAGAATACTGAACAATGGGTTCTAGATTCTATTTGTACATTTTATAAATATCTGCATAAGTCTTGGTTTATAAATTTATAGCTCATTAGTGGCGGTAAGGTGTTAATGCGTAGTGATATTACGTGTCAGATGATGAGAATTAGTAGTATTAAACTTAGGCTGCGTGATAGGTGAGTGAGAAAGTTGACAGATGTTAGGTATGTTCCTGATTTCAAGAGGAACTTGATCTCACTAGAGACTTTAGACCAGAATGGGTGTTCCATCAGGATCGAAGAAGGGGTTTTGAAAGTGTTGAAGGGTTCCTTGGTGGTAATGAAGAGAGAGAAGCACAAAGGTGTTTATGTGCTTAAGGGTGATGTTACGGGTGGTTCTGCATTATTCTCTATAAATGATAAGAATATACAAATCAAGTTGTGGCATCTTAGACTGGCACACCTAGGTGAGAGAAACCTGAAGGATTATTTAGTTAAAAGGCGTTTGGTAAGGATATATTCCAACCATTAAAGTTTTGTGAGCATTGTGTTCTTGGAAAAACATATAGGGTGAGCTTTAGTACCTAAGAGTACAAGACTAAGGGGACTCTTGACTCATACAGGTACTCTTGGTAGTACCAGGTATTTTTTCAATTTGATTGATGACTATTCAAGAAAGTTATAGGTCTATGTTTCGAAGAAAAATGATCAAGTGTTTGATGCGTTTAAGACTTGGAAAGCTCTTATTAAGAATCAGACTGATAAAAAGGTAGTGAAAAGGCTGAGAACTAACAATAGCCTCGAGTTTTATAACAGTGAGTTTGATGGGTTTTGTGCCAAGCATGGGATTGCAAGACATAGAATGGTAAGATCAACACCATCGCAGAATGGCGTAGTTGAGAAGATGAACAGACTTCTATTTGAAAGGGTTAGATGTATGCTTACTAATACAAAGATATCCAAGGCATTTCAGGGAAAAGTTATAGTCAATGCAGCTTATTTGATTAATAAAAGTCTTTCCTTAGCAGTTGACTTCAAGACGCTAGAAGAGAAATGGTCTGGCAACTCTCATAAATATGGTAACCTCAAAATATTTAGTTTCTGTACCTTTATACATGTCAAGGATAAAAAATAGAAGCTAGAGCTGACAAATGGGTATTCATAAAGTATCACGAATGAGTGAAATGATACAAGGTGTGGTGTAAAAATTTGACACTGCTAAAAAGTGTCATTAGCTATGAAATGACGTTCGATGAGATGACCATGTTAAAATCCTCCCAAAAGATGAGAAAGAAGAACCTGTTCCAAGAAAGACTCAACACCTGAGTCAATAGAAGTTAAAGTAGAGTCTGAGGATAGATCTGATATGCCCTAGATCAATACTTCAACAATGAGATCCTTGAAGATAAACTGAGAACTCTAGCGAGTTCCTCTAAGTCCACCCAAGGAAAGACTGAGACTCCTGAGATGAAACTTGAAGAGTACCAGCTAGCTAGAGATAGTCTAAGGAGAATGATTAACCCACCAATCAGGTATGCACAAGCAAATTTAGTTGCTCATACTTTTAAATCTGCTTACACTCTTAAGTATTATGAGCTTAGAACATATGGTGAGGCTATGAAGAGTGAAAACAAGAAATAATGCCATCAAGCCATGGAAGAAGAGATCAGTTCTCTTAGGAAGAGTAATACATGAAAGTTAATGGAAAGACCTCGAAAGAAACTAGTTGGGTACAAATGTGTGTATATAGTGAAGGATGAGATACTAGGGATAGAGCTTACGAGATTCAAGGCTAGGTTAGTTGCGCAAGGTTTTACTCAGAAATAAGGAGTTGACTTTCATAAGATATTCTCTCCAGTCGTCAAGCACACATTCATTAGGATTTTGTTAGCCTTGTGTCCAAACCTTCATTTACATCTAAAGCAGATAGATGTAAAGACAGCTTTTCTGCATTGAGAGCTTGAAGAGACGATATATATGGCACAACCGCAAGGGTTCGAAGAGCTAAAAAAAAAAGATTATGCTTGTTTACTAAATAAGTCATTATATGGGTTAAAGCAATCACCTAGACAATGGTATAAGAGATTTGATGAGTTTATAATGGCTTGTGGCTTTAGTGGGAGCAAGTATAACGGATGCATTACTTTAAAAACATAAGTTATGGGATGATGTATTTGCTTCTATACGTTGATGATATGTTGATGGCATGTAAAAATATGGAAGAAATACAGAAACTCAAGAGGCAGTTGAGTGCAAGTTTGAGATAAAGGATTTGGGAACAGCGAAGAGAATATTGGGTATAGATATTGTGAGAAAAAGTAAAGATGTTATCTTCTTGTCTAAACAGCGATATATACTCAAAATTCTAGAGAAGATTGGTATGTCTAATGCAAAGACTGTCTTTACTCTTTTGGCCACGCATTTCAAACTTTTAGTAGCACAGTCGCCGACATCCAAAGAAGAGAAACTATAAATGAGTAAAATACTGTATACAAGTGCTATGGGAGCATTATGTATGCAATGGTTTGCATAAGACTAGACATAGCACAAGTTGTAAGTATGGTGAGTAAATACATAGCAAATCAGGGTAAGGATCATTGGATTTTGAGATATCTCAAAGGGACATCGAATCAGGGGTTAATGTATAAAAAGGATAAGGACAGCAATTTAATGGTAAAAGGATATGTAGACTCAGATTATGCAAGTGATCTAAACAATAGAATATCATTGACGGGTTACGTATTCACAGTGTTTGGGTGTAGTTTGTGTTAGAGATCAATTCTACTACATGTGGTTGCACTATCTACTACAGAGGGAGAGTACATAGCTGTTTATGAAGTTATTATGGAGGCCATGTGTTTGAAAGGCATATGCGTAGAGGTAATGGCTACTGAAGATGTGAACACTGGTGTATATTGTGATAGTTAGAGTGCCATACACCTAAGCAAGCATCAAGTGTTCTATGAGAGGTATAAACACATTGATGTGAAGCTCCATTACATTCGAGAGATTGTTCAAAGTGGTGAAGTTAATCTAATAAAGATTGCATCGTATAAAAACCATGCTGACATATTGACTAAGCCACTACCCTCGGCTAAGTTCATCTTATGCAAGGACTTAACAAGAGTCACTACTTTGTAAGGGTGATCGAAGATGCGGAGATGAGAAATTAAGTTACTTTGTGAATGATTTTGAATCAAGGAGGGAATTTGTGAGAAAGTTAATTACAAATCAACGGGATATGATTTAGAGAGCAAGTCAAGTGTGTTGGCTACGCGATGATAGAAGATGGACGAAAAAAGAGGCAAAAGACGCAAGTGACGATGCCTAGGCGTGGGCACCACAGTATTGGGTTGTGGGTGCCACAACACCTAAAACAGAACCTAGGCACTGCAGCGTCAGGAGGGAATTCCCAGTGCCATGGTGTCGAAAGCTGGTAGTTGCAGCGCCTAGTGCAAAATGTGTTTCCCATTTTAATTAGCCTTGTTCCATCCTCAACTTGTTTCAGAACTCCGTAATATGAATTTAACATATTTAGGGTAAACCTAGGTCGTCCTAAAGCCTATATAAAGGCTCTCTATTGGCTTGTAAACATATCTTAGTGAGAAGACACAAATTATTGTGATAAAAGTGAGATCTTTATAATCAAACATACTTTATGATTCTTAGTGAGAGAAAATCCCTTAGTTGCAAGAGATAGTGATTACTTTGTGAGTCATTCTTGTAAAAGGCATATTTTATAAGTGCCTTGAGATTCAATAATAAGAGTGAGTCATCTTGATCTGTCGTTGACGTAGGCAAGTTGCCAAACTACGTAAATTCTGTGTGTTTTTCTTCTACCTTTCTCTCTTTAGTTTCTTAATTACTTGTTTCTGCATTATATTGCTTAGGTTATATTGCGTGTTTGTGTGCTTTTGCTTCAACACATTGTTATTTAAATTAAATGTGTTGTTAGAACTAATGTGTTTATATTTTGTATGAATATCTAACATTGGTTATATTGGTATATTCTTGGATTTTGATTTTGATCAGAGCTGATGTATGCTAAGAATGAATATGTGATTGAATTTGGATTTTAATGAATTTGTATGCAATGTTAGTATGGCTAAAATGAGGAAATAGGATAGTGTAGTAGCAACTCTAATATTAATGGGATCTTGGAGACCATAAAGTTTACAGTTCCAAATAGTTGTAGCTTGATTTCACTCCAAAAATGTGTGATGAGCTGTTTGATGCGTTGGGTTTGTTATAAGGAAATTGGGGTGTTGTGTTTGTTGATGGTTACACAAAAATTAAAATTTTCGACTTTGGTGAATGGAAACCATGAAATATATATGTTGTTTTAGGTGAAGTTTTTCTTTATTTTCAAGCTTAAATAGAAGGCATTAATAGAAAAAAAAATTAGAGATGAACTTGGTTTGATTAATAAATAGATTTATGAAGCCCAAGAAACCAATGATAACAAATAGTGGCTACTAAAAACGATCACAAAATAAGGGTATTTTTGTCATTCATTATTAATTAAAGGTCAAAATGGGTGCTTAATGAATAAATAACTCTGCTAACAGTTTAGAACAAAATGAACACTCCAATCAAAACTAACAATCAAAATAAGCGCGCAAAACCTTTTTATTAAGTATAAAGGCATTATGGAACTTTCATCGATTTTGACTTATAAACCGTTAAATCAGAAGTAGTCTATCCTTAGACAAAGGTCTCTATTGCTCTTTTAGAACCTTCAGTTCCAAAAGTTCATTTCGATAAAACTCGGTGGTCCCAATGTTCTTTACACATTTTGTCCATTTTAAACTACTTGGCTATAAAAGTAACAAAATTGTACATTTAGCTAAGTTAAAAAACGACCTTAATTTGTTGTTATTTGTGAAAATTTCTCAAAAAAGAAAAAAAAATTGATTGAGTAATTCAACAAAATTTAGCGACTAAATTGACAATTTTCCTATTTTTATTCTGTAGTTATTGATTTCAATCCATATTAAAATTTTAATAGCTTATTTAGGGTGATGATATTTTCTCCCCTGATTTTGTGTGAATCATATATCCAAATATAAGATGTTAGGTTATGTGTATAAATTTGAGGAGTTTCTAGTACCAGATTGATAAGTCTATAAGTTTCTAAATTAAAGAAATTACAAAATAAAATCTTAACTATTTATTATATTAATATCACATAGTATTAGATATTTGCAAATCAAAGGTAAATAAATAAAATTGTAATACTATACTTTTCAAATGTTATTCTAAAAAGTTTATTTTAAAACAATATATCCAATAAGTATTAAGTAGTGAAATAATATAATTTTTAAAATTACGTATTATATTATTTCATCATTCAATAATTGCTTGATATATAATTTAAGATAAAAATTTTAAAATAATATTATAAAAGTGTAACATTATTCTAAGTAAAGATGTAAAAGTTTGCAAATGTTTCACCTTATAAGTAACTTTTACATCTTTACTTAGAATAATGTTACACTTTTATAATATTATTTTATATAAGTAACTAAAGGGCTCTTTGGACATTTAACTCCTTTTTATCTATTTGCTAACAGTGAAGACTAAAGAGTTTTGAGTTACAAATTAAAAAAACAATGCATTAATTTCTTGTCTTTCCTCCTTGATACAACCAGAATATATACAGGAGATGTACAATATGAAAAAGGAATTTATTTAGCCGTTAAGACAGCTTAAACTATTTTAATAGTAATTCTAAAACTCTATATTCATGTAGTAATTCAATTAGCATTGTACATGTGAGTAGGTTACGGGGTGTCTCAACTAGTAGTACTCACAACAACATTTCATTGGTTATGCAGTAGAATTCTACATCGTATATATATAGCGAGATAATTTCCAGTACACATAGAGCGACTCATATGACTCGTCATGCCGACTTTTCGGAGTTAGTGACACATCCCCAAAACCTGCCTATGTGTATGAAATATACCGGCCAGGTCTAATACAATCACCACTACTATAATCCGAGAGTACCCATGGCCTTTGAAACTGACGTAGTAGTTTTAAAATTATTTCTTGAATCGAACATGTAAATGTTTATCTATGGATATATATCGAAATTATAAATCATGTCTATGTATTAAAAGCTCTTAAAACATACAATTTTATTATGCGAAAACATAATAAACAAAATGATAGGTTTTCACTCACGACCACTCCAAGCTCAATTTCACTCCAGATTTCTGCTTCCGTTACCTGTCTCGATTTTCTTCACCTACACAACATAAATGACATTTATAACCAGATCAAATGCTAGAATCTCATTTTACTACTAAACGCCCTAATCGGCATACAAAGCCCGGATGGATACTACTTTCCGATTTTAATTTACGGAGCCATTCAATCTTATCTAATTCACCATCCGACGCCTTGAAAACTTTTTAACACTCTATAGCTTCAGTTGGACATAATTGCCATTTATCTTTCTAAAATAGACAATTATGTCTCATTTTCTTTATTTTTAATTTTTCCATCAATCATATACATTCAGTGTACAAAAGGCACCATTTATACATCACAATTCAACCAAACCACAACTCAATCTCTAACTTCCCTAAAGTGGCAGAATTTCACCCTATGTTCTAACACATTTCTTTTCTCAATTTCTTGTTCCAATTGTATCAAAATTAAGCCAATTTCATTCTAATGCCCTAATTATAACGAATTGAAGTCTCTACAATTCTATGCCTTGCAATCCCATGCTTAGCACAAAACCCATCAAACTCTCTATTACAAAACTCGAGGCCATTGTCAGTTCATAGCCTCTTAACCCATTTTCCAATCTCATTCTCAACCAAAGCCTTTCAAGTCTTGAACATATCAAATACTTGATCCTTACTTTTTAACACATATACGCACAGATTTCTTGAATAATCATTAATCAAACTAAGAAAATATCTAGCACCTCCGCGAATAGCTGTTTGAGCTAGTCCCTAAACTTGCTAGTCTAAGATGCCACAACTTAGTTTGTATATTCTCATTATCTACATAGAATAATGCAAAATGACTTACAACTTCTCTCTTTAGCACATAAACTCATTTGTGCTTCTCTCGTCTCATTACCACCATAAAATACTTTAATACTCTCAAAACCCCTACCTCGATCTTGATGGAATGCCCATTAACACCTTACCACCACTAATGGGCTGAAAACTTATAAACTAAGACTTATGTGGGCATACGTAAAAAGTAAAAATAAAATCAAGAACCCATTGTTTAGTACTCATACCATTAGTAACAACTTGAGTCTCTGAGCTGTCGTCGCTATCATCATAAGCAAGCGTAGCATCCACTTTCTTTTTGTCTTATGCCTTTTTCTCCGAACAGTCTTTTATGAAATGTCCATCTTTCATGTAACAATAACATTTTCTAAAAGTCCTGGACTTTAATTTCGAGCCCTTTTTCTTTCCATCGCTATATGAGGACATTTCTCTTATAAATAAACTTTTTATATTGCCCTCAATTTACTTTTTAAAAGTTTTGAGTTTGATGATAATTTCACATCGCTCATCGTCAAACTCTCTCTACCATTGAGTAATGTATCTACAAAGCTCTTATAACTCTTGAGAAGTGAACTCAGCAGGATGATTGCCTTATCTTCATCTTCTATCTTCATGTTGATAAATTCAAGATCAATAATGATATTGTTTAATGATCTTGTTAAAGGCATCTATATGATCTTTCATCGGTGTCCCCTCTAACATGGAAAACTATTACAACTTCTTTATATGAAATCTTTTATCCAACAACTTCTGCATATAAATAGAGTCAAGCTTTTCCCTCAGTACTTCATCACTCAATGATAGAACAATTGTACTCTGAGCTCTTCTTGAATGTCCCTTCTTTCTACTTCAGTTTTGGATGACTCTGCGTTTTCTCTTTTTTACTAGATGGAGTTATAGTCTCCTCTAATGACAAGCCTAACCGTTGGCTCACCAACAATACCTTAACTTTCATCTTCCACAGATTAAAGTCATTCATTCCATTGTATTTCTCTACCTTATACATGGGTGTGGCTATGTCTGCTTAAAATCTTACTCTGATTTATTATTAAAAGAATATTAATAAGATAGGTATATTTAATGTGAATAATAATTTCAAAACCTTTTCTCTTCTTTTTAACCAAAAACAAAAAACAAAAACAAAATCATTGTTGTATCTTCAACTAATTACGAATAAAATGCACATCTGATGAATGATTCACATGGACTAAGATGATAAATACACTTTGAGATCATTTGAAACCGAAAGAGTCCGTAAAAATTCTCATAAATATGATAATAATCATCAAAATTGATTAAATCAAGACTGATCGAGTCAAATATCTCTTTATTTATTGCGTATCTCTAAATTATTCTCTTAACTTCTTTTATTATTTTCTATTTATTTTATTTTCTTAGTAATGGTTATTCTTATACATAATTCAACTCTTTTTAATATTGTATTATTATCAATCGATCATTTTTGCATTTTCTTCTTTTAAATTTCTATAAGAGTCCGAGAAGACCAATACTTGATATTATCATGTATTAAGTAACAAAAAAACTGATATATATATAATATGTAAACAAAGTTTCACATTAATTACAATTGGAGAAGATCATAAGTATATATGGTATGAACAATATCTCCATTTGGTATGAGACATTTTTAAGGTAAAGTACAAAAGCAAATGCATGAGAATCTAGGTCCAAAGTGTATAATATCATACCAATTTAGAGATATGTATAGTTTATTGGTCCCTATAAGTGGTATTAGATCTCAGACCATAGTAGTCGGAATGTGAATGAACTCTTATCGAATGAAAGGTACAGAAGTTTCGTTTGAGTGGGGATTGTTAAGTGAGGTGGTATCCCACATGTAGCTAGAAAATGTTTAATACTTGAGTTTATAAGTAGGATGGTCACTCCACCTAATAGGCTCGTCTTTTGGATTGGACACCTAGATCCTATGCAAGCCCTTATAAACTTAAGGCCCAAAATAAGTGGCATCAGAGGTATACCTCGAAATTAGTCATGTAGAGGAAATTATTAGTGACAATCGAAGGTGGTGAGCATCGGTTAGCTTGTGATGAGATCCGTGGTTGAACTCTATTAGACAGGCGATATGCTCTGGTGCTTCATATAAGGTGTGCTTCCACCAACGCAGCAATGAGGAGTTGACCTAAATTAAGTGAGCTCTCGAGGTAAACGGTATTCTAATGATTCAAGTAAGGCGTGCGCTCTATCGCAGTTAAGATGAGTAGTAGACTTAGTGGACCGAAGTCTTCCTAGTGAGGAAAGTACACAAATGGGTGATCATTTGAGGGAAGACTCAAATTTATTCGAGAGAAAGATTGTTAGGAATGCAAACAATGTCTAACATCAATAAAAAATAGGGAAAGTCATTGGTATATAGGGTATGAACAATATCTCTTTTAGTATAAAGTCATGGGTATAAAATATTATACCCTAAATCTAAAGTGAACAATATCATACCATTACAGAGATATGTGTGGTTCAATTATCCGTACAATATATATATATATATATATATATATAAACCTAGATTTTTAATATCATAATTTACACATGTAAAACGCTTTCTTGTTCTTCAATTTTAAAAGTAAAATGATAATATTTTATTTGATTCTAACCTTCTCATAAGTCACAACTGTTTACTAAAATTTGTTATATAATAATATAGGTAACTTGCCCATTGAGAAACACAAAAAATTCAGGAAAAAAAAACACTTGTATTTGAAACTCATAATATAAATTGATCATAAAAAATTTTCTAATTACAACAAAAGTCATAAAATTTAATTAATTCCAAATTACATGCATATATTAATTTTGTATTTTTATAACTGCATTTTTATATCCCTATCAAATAAAAGGAAACTTAAATTCTAAAAAACATTTATATAACTTATTAATTAGAGAGCGAGATAAATTGTTGGATATTGCCGTTTGTAATTTTCAACTTCAATAGAAATATTGTAATATATTAATATTAAATTTTTAACTGCAAAGACTCTGTTGTAAGAAAGAAAGAATTTCATTATTCATGAACATGGAAGAGAGATGAATTTCATTATTCATTAAAAAAATTCTATAGTGTTTGATAATATTTAAAAACTCCCTACTGTTATAATTGTAATAGTATAAATTAACTTCGGAGAGGGATAATGGTCTTTTTATTTAAAATATCAATAATTGCGTATTTACAGTTCTAAAAAATAAAAATACACTGTGTAAATATTAAAATTAATATATTTGTATTATCAAATATTATTTAATACAGATAACAACATTTTTGTTAAAATATAGACATTCAATATTAATCATTATATTAATCTAACAGATAGAGAAATTTTATTAATTGTAGCACAATGTAAATTTAGTGTTTACTCAATACTATTTAACTATTTAGAACTACGTTATAAGTATACTAATTCTAGTGTTTAATAGTGCATTATTATTGTTTTGATACTCTATAGATGTAATTGTTAACATTTAAAATAAAAATACTGTTATATATTTTTAAAGTTAAATAATATGATTACAATTGTAACGACAGAGGAATTTTAAGATATTATTAAACATTATGATTGTTTTTGGTAGTTAAAGAATCTATTAGACGGTAATTAATAAATTATTGTAAGAAAATATGTTGCAAGAACAAATGGAAAGCAAAACAAAACAGTAGTTTCAATCATATGACTCGTGTATAAAGATATTAGCGATGCATCTACCACTTCATAATTGCCCTACACCTTTGACGCTGTGATACAAGAGCAAGAGCAATATTTTCACAGGAGTAGTTCAATTGTAGATTATTTAGAAGAATTTCATGCATATCAACTAAAAATGGCAGCAAAGCCAGCCTACTATCTCAACAGGCCAAAAATGGGTAAAACCCAACCAATTGTATCAACATTTAATACTACTGCAATATATATGAAAACAACTTTGGCGAGAATTGCCTAACAAGCAAAACTACAAATTGAAGGGTTGAGGTATCAGGTTAAGTCTTTGATTTGACACTAGTAGATAACAATTTCAACTACAATTCTGATACTAGTTTGTTGCGGATATTAATTTTAGCACTAATCTCTCTTATCAATTAGCCTTTATCCTAATATCAACTTGCTGAGATTTCTTTGACGTGCACTTCAAATAAACCTTATGCGTCAGTGAAAAGCTTCACTTATAAATAACCAAGAATATAAAATATGAATACAATAATAAAAATAAAGAAAACAATCACCACAAGACACAAGATATACATAGTTCGGTAACAAATGCCTACGTCCACGGTAAATTCATGATCCAACTTCTTTTATATATAGTTAACAAAGAGCCCTTAGATCACCAAGTAACTCTCATATCACTCAGATCTCTCACATCACTCAATATCTCCCAGATCACCTAGATGTAATGATAAGAAATTTAACAAAGGAATACAACAAAATAGTCAAAGTTTCCCTAAAAGGATCTATCCTCATTTTCTTGTACACTTAGTATTCAAGTGATCCTATGGTAACATTTCTAGCAGACTCGGTACCCTATGGCCACCTAAGCTCTTTATTCTCTCATATTTTTACATCTCTGATGTTTGTTTAATTATAATAGGTTACAAGAGTTTATATAGAGTTTCTAGGGAATAGTTTATATAGTGTTTTCAAAATCCCTTAAAACTCTATACCTAATTGAAATAAGAGTCCATGCATGTTGGATTACAAATCCCACTCAAAGAAATCAATTCGAGCTAAAAATGAATTTTTTTGAACATGCAACTTTTAGCATTCTACATCCAATGCTAGGGTAGTAAATGTGACTTGCCTAATGCTACATCATTCATCGCCTAATGCTGCAGTGTTTAAGGCCAATGATAGGGTGTTGGCCTTTTAGAATCTTTGCTAAGGCATTCAGTAGTCCAATACTTGGGTTTTTATACTTAGAACATCCCAACTTGTGTTTTCATGCTTCTCATCACGTTCGGCTCTGTGTTTTGCTTCTTCCTCATACATTCATCGCGTATTTGACTTTATGATGACTTCTCATTTGTTTTTAACTCAAAATTATGCTTAGATATAATTTTGAATCATCAATTTTAACAAAAAAAAAAAATTTAGGGACAGTATAGAACATATATAAATCCTAATAATTTATTAGAATAAATAATACATCAACAAGAAAAATAATATAGGGTTAGGGGCAACCCTAGGCACTAGGTGCGCAAGGAAGGGGCCATAGGCGTGCGCAAGATAGCATTAATAAATCATTCACTACTACAAAAATGACATTCACTGACGCTAACTTAATGTTAGTGAATAGTTTCACTGACGCTATTTCATAGTGTCAATGTTGCTCGAGCCAGAAATATACTGACACTATATATGGTGTCAGTGAATTATTAATACCATGGTATTACAGAATCTCTAATATCGTGGTATCAGTAAATCTCTAACACTGTGATATCAGTAAATCGCTGATATCATATCAGTGAATATTTAACACTATGGTATCAGAGATTTTGTATTTAATTTAAAATATTTTTTAGTAATTTTGAATTTGAATTATTAGACTAAAATTTTGAATTTATTTATAACTACAAATCCATACATAAGTACCACATTTAAATAATATATCAAATTATTTATTTACTTATAAATAAAACTACAATTGTTAAACCATATTTTATAATCTATACAAAGCATCTCAAACTAAATCTTAAAAGACTAATATAGTTCTATAAGCACATCTGCTTGGATTATTAAGCTTGAATAAGTGGCTAGCATTGTGCATTAAAGACCCTGCAATAATAATAGATGTGTGCGTGCCACGTTCATTGGCATTTCTTGGGGACAAGTATTGAAGGTCTTTTATTGCGTTTAGCTACTTATTCTCAATAAGAAATCCGTCAATAAACCAACGAGTTCTATTGATTTTTTTGTTACAATGATCTGTGGCATTAAACTGGTCCCGTGATTTACAAGCATCTTTCCAGTTAGATGGCATTTAAAGAAATAAATTTTGAATCCTCAATTAACTCACTTAGAACTCCTGTAACATGTAAAAAAAAAAGGTAAATTAAACTTTTAATATTAAGTAATTTGAATCTTCAATATGAGAAATTTAAAGTAACGACAATACACAATTAGTATCTGTAGAACAACAGCAGTTGAAGACAATGCTAAGCCATTTCCATTGACAATTGCAGTGGGACTAACCTACCTAGAAACAAAGTGTACCTGAAAAACCCTAATTGTAATTGGAAAATTTTAAAGTCATAGTAAAGAACTATCCATCATTAAACTACAAATAAGGGTTCTGCAAGGCCTTATCTCCTAAATAGTAATAGCATGAGAGCATACTATCGTAGTAAGTCAAATCACACATAAGCATAAACTTGTGCGTTGTATTCTAGCTTCCATCTTAAGGTAGTCATAAGAATCCATATTAAAATATCCTGTGGTCGCACAAGGGACTTCACTCAAATAATGTGTTCGTACATTTTATATTAGAGTATTTAGTTTAACAGTAAAATATAAACTCAGTTATAAACTAAAATCTAGCTCAAGTGAAAGTTATGCATGAGACGCTTGGAAAATAATGAATTTAATGATAAACACAAGTGACAGCTTGCAGTAAAATTTAGTGCAAATCTAAAGGAGATGAGAAAGATACAAATAGCCAAGTGGCAGCTCTACAGAAACTCTAATTGTACCTGAAAAACATCAAATTGATTATTGATGTATTGTACACTTATGTCTTTGATGTATAATTGGTCCCACAACTGCTAAAAGATACATATTACATAATAGGGACAATGAATTAATTGTTGTAGTATCACAGCAAATATTTGAAATAATACTCGAAGTCAACTTTGAGTACAACAATTCTCTCCAATTTTCCTTCCAATGTCACATAAGGGTTTAGCATCCATATATAGCAAATATTTAAAATTCAAGAAAGAATTTTTGAGAATACATTTAAAAATATATTTAATCACAGAACACAATCTAGAAATAGATAAATAAAATTTAGGAGACATATGTTTAAAAAAATATTTATGCATTTACCAAAAATATGATAACATCGGTGAATTTCCTAACAAATATGATAACATGGATGGTGAAATATTCCGTGCTGAACCTAGCCCCTATAGGCAACTTTTCGTTAATGTCATGCAATACAAGATATGATTTGAGTTACTAATTAATATATTTGTTTCACATATGAAATGAAGTTCATGCAAGGGTGCTTTGGCTTTTGAATCAGTTTGGATTTAGTTCAAGTTTTAACCATAAACCTGCGATATCGAACACTGATAATCTCCTATGTCACTAATCTCCAAAAAAACATGTTAAGCCAAAAAATGAATGAATACCCTTCAATGCCCTCAAACAAAATGTGTTCAACCACACTGTGAAGAAACCATCTCCACAGCAAGGTTCTTGGAAATTGAATTCTTCAACTAGTAATACTCTACAAAACCAAGACTTAAAATCAAAATCTCTGACTTTGAAGAAATATGAGAACAGAAAATATATCTTTTGCTCACTTGAAATAATGACACATATAATTCAATCTTAAAAAAAAAAACAATGCCCCATAGTGCTAGTCAGTGAGTGCAACGTAACAGTTCATAGAAACACGAGTTAAGATATTTAATAAAAAATAACTAATATCTTACCTAATCTAACAAACTAAGACAATATCAAAAGTAATAGCAATTGTTTTACTAACCACACTCTTATTCTTATAACAACACAAAATAAAAACTAAAAAAGGGAAATAAAAAAATAACAAATATGAACATGCTAAATCAATATGATATCTCCCTCTTGCAAAAACATTTGTGCCAGGGAAGTTGAATATCAACCCCACTCTACAAGAAGTGGTTCTTTTGTTTTTCTCTCTATTATATATAAAAATTCAATCGACTCACAGCTAGTTTTTCGAATGTCTTGTCAATTATATAAAAGGGAAAGGATGATTTTAACTCAGAAATGTCAATTATGTAAAAGGTTGTGCTTTTAAAATTCTAGCTTCAATTTGCCATGTTCTTAAAGTGATTTATTGCGACTAAAAAAATATAGAAACTCCATGAGTAACTTACTGTATAGCATGATAGAGTCTTTGAAGCTTCCCCAATAATTTTCTGTTAAAAGGCGAGGCATTCTCTCCTATTAACAAATTCAACCAATCAAAACCATGGAAAGTGAAGACATGAGATTCAACCAACTAATGCAATAAGATAAAACAAAAAAACCATCTTCGTGTTAATTGGCAATTATATGCATTGACTCATTTTTCAGCAAATGGCGTGTCTGTAAGCAATGTAATCTAAGTTCTCCAATTGGTTTATAAACATGATAAATACACCTCATTCTTCACTTGTAAATCGTCCATTTTTATTTTGAGAATTGAGAAAGCTTACATGCCCCTGCTACTCTTCTACTATTTTGGAGGCATTAGAGTTTCCAAACTTTTAAGAGATTCATAACATAAGATATTGACTTTGATATGATATTAGAGAAATCATTTATCTAAAAAACATGTCAATTAATATTAATATAAAAAATAAATCTTAATAACAATAAAAAAATAATAGAAAAATATATATACTTGGGTGAATTACAGCACGGGGGAGCTCTTCTTGGAAAGGTTCATGATAAACATTGTTGTACATTTTCAATGATTTTTTCTGGGTAACAATAGCGCTTCCATTACCAATGTCCAATGCATTTCCACCAATAGTTTCAACAATTGTCGGCTTCTTTCCTTTGATGTCACAAGTTATCTCATAGAAAAGTTTAGAGCCAAACGAAGTTTGATTGGATGAGTCAGAGGCAACTCTGAGCTTGTTGTGGCTGTGGCAGCCTGCATAGATAACAAAATAAACACTCAAATTTTATATTCCACAACAAAATAATTAATAAAAAGCAATAAGGATACATCCATATTTATAATGCCTTTATGTTAGTACACAAAAAGAAAAAAAGTACCATTTGGCAATGGCCACACAAACAATAATTATAAGTGAGAATCTTTAAACCTACACAAAAAAATGCTAGCACTAAACATGAACAATAGTTAAATCAAAAGACAAGGCAAAGAAAAAAGAAGCAAGTGATAGTATCTAAAAAGGCAAAGCCTGATCAGTTTATAGACAGTGTTAGTGTTAATGGCAAATAGCCATGGATGATGGATGGTTCCACAGCCACAATGATCCATGTTCAGCTATCCTGGTACCTCCAAAGCAAAGAATGTGTAGTAGACATTCATTATCAAAATAGCAACATCTCACCCATAACATCATATTTATATATTTAATAACCCACCTAAGTAGTCCTTTTTCTTTTGGCAAAAAAAAAAAAAGTTTGTTTATGATAGCATTAACATGGTTAAAAACCTGCCATTTAGTTATAGGTGAAGCACATACTACTGAGACCTTAATAAGCCATTTAGTTAATTCAAACAATGCCTAAGCCTACAGAACGAAAATAAAATAAAAGTTAGGTAAAGAGAAAAATGAAAAAAAGAACACAAGCCATATTACTGAGGAGCACAAATTAAATACGAAGCACATACTACTAGGCAAAATCAGACCAGTTCAAATATGGAAAAGGGCTATAAAAATTAAATATGAATCATGATTAGACAAATAAAAAATGTATAAAGTAATAAACATGCCTAATCGTAAACAAACAACTAGACCTTACCATTGTGAGATAACATCGTTTTGTATATAACATACTACCGATCATTTCTTGTGACCACAATTCAATAAGAGTTTAATTTATTGAACTTCAAATTTCTTGAACCTTTCTAGTAGTAGTATCAATATACATTATAATGTTCGGTGTCTCCTAATCATCAAGAACATAAGCTCTCAATTCCAGTAAATATATCAGTAACACTTACAAGAATAGTTATTAAGATTAACAAGATGTGAGAAACTTGAGGCAAAATGTAAAACTGCCAACTGACTAAGAATAGCAATATGTAAAAGTTTCAAAAAACAAAACTTAGAGCTACAACTAACATATACCTTTGTACACAACTGTATAAGTACACTAAGAAATGAAATTCGTAATTTATTGACACTACATATTTCTGATACCATAGAATCAATAATTTATTGACACTTCTGTTCATTGACACGATTTAGAAAAGTGTATGGTATCAGTGAAGCCCATTTTTGTAGTAGTGATTTAGGAGTTCATCTATTATTGTATTAATTAGTTTACTCTATATGAGTTCTTTGTGTATAAAAGAACTGAATAAAAGAATCAATGATATGTGATCCATCATAGATGTAGGCGGGGTTTTTCAAACTACGTATATTCTTATGCCTTGTGTAATTAATTGTTATCTCTATTATATGCTTAATCTTTATTATTTTTATTTTACTTATGGGTGACGTCTTTTGCAAAGCACTTAGGGTGCTAAATACTAGGCCTATAAGGTATTTGGTCTTAGACAAAAATTTTTACAAGTGGTATCAGAGCTATGGTTAAGGAAAATGGCTGAGCATATGTTGTTCAACAATTGGGACTAACAAGTATAATGATGGAGGAGTAAAGGAAAAGATCAATAGTCTAGTTTTACAGATGCCTTGGATGAATAAAGGTTTAAAACTGCTAAGGTAATGGCTAGTAATAGAGATTGAAGAGCAATCGGAAAGGAAACTAAAGAAAGGTGGGGTATTGAAATTAGTCTGTAATTAAGACTTAAAGTTACAAAATCATTGAAGTTCTCTTAAAGGAATATAAATGATTTTTAAAAGGTATATGGGTGGGAAGAGCATTTGAGGCTATGTACTTTCTAGGAATATTGTGGGGGCTCAACATGGAGTTATTGATGGAATGCAAACCAATAGGCAATATTAAAGAATATCTAACTAGAGTGACAAAGGTCGAAAGAGAATGTGTGGTAAAATAATTGATCTAGCCATGAAGGTATTATGATGGTCTCTAGGTGATAATGAAAATCATAATATGATAGCTATCCACGAAGGTATTGTGATGGTCTCTAGGTGATAGTGAGAGATACATTCGAATTCTTTGGAGACTATTGCAGATATCAAGTCATGCACTTCAAATTGATACCTCTATGGTATCAACTAAGCCACAGCCTTGATACCCTTTTATTCTATACGCAGCGAAAAACTATAACTCACACCATAAGTAAGAACACATAAGATTAACACACCAATAAAGATAAAGAAAATAAACCGATCAACAAAACACAAGATATACGTGGTTCGGCCCAAAATTGCCTACGTCCACGGAGGATCCATGATCCAGCTTCTTATTATTAAAATAGATCACTAAGTATCTTCTTACATCATCAATGATCCCACAAGACCTCTTAGTATCTCCTCATAAGAGATTTTTACAAGGAATACAAGAATAACCCAAGCATCTAAGCCAAAAGGATCTATAATGTTTCTTTTATTCACTTAAAAACCAAAACAAAACACTCCCCAAAGGTTACACTCTAGTACACCACCCACTTAGTGCCTACCTAACTCATCTATTCTCTCTTATGGTTACATCTTGAAACCTTAGACGCTTCATCTTTCTCTTATATTTAGAAGGGTTTATATAGTGAATAAAACACCCTTAGAAACCTAAACCTAGCTGAATTAAGAGTCTTTACTTATAGAAGTCCTAATCCCACTTAAAGAAATCAATTGAGCCAAAATAGGAAATATCCTAAAGTTGCCGCATGAAAAGTGACGGCGTGAACAGTACCCACGCGTGAATAGAAAATGGTGAACAGTAACTGTCTTGAACAGTACCCCCCCGCGCACAACAGTGCTCGCCATGATCAATTTCGCCGTATAAACAGTACTCATTCGTTTTGCTTTTGTTTTACTCCTCCCTTCTACACCAATGCGTACTTGACTTTATAATGACTCTCTTCTTGGTATTTATCTCAATTCTTACCCATACAAGATTGTTGAATCACCAATTTTTAACAAAGACTATAGTCACGAGCCTGAAATGAGTTAAGTTAGGCATATACTTAATTGGAATCAATGCCAGAGTAATTAAGCATTGGTTGAGAACATGAAAGATTCTAAAAAGCTTCTTTATGAGAATTTGAATCAAGAAAGGATTGGTGATTCAAAATCAATATTGAGTTTGATTTTAAGTTGAACTCTAAAGAGGAGTCAAACATGAGATCAAGTATGCATTTAAAAAATAAGAAATAGACGAAAATTAAGGGCCAGAAGTGAGTAGGGGCAAAGAGGAGCAAAGGGAGACAATCTCCAAACATGAGATTTACTAAGGGCCAGAAGTGAGGAGTGCCACAGCATTGGCTGCTCAGTGCTTTGGTACAGCATTAGACAAGAAGCACCGTAAAGTAGAATTTAAAAATGAAAAATTAATTTTAGGCTATTTTGCATGTTTGCGTCAGTTTTGGACTCCGTTTTTGTGAGGACTCTTATTCCAACAAGAAAATGAGTTTCATGGGAGGTATAGAGCCTATAAAAACTCTTGTAATTCATTAGAATAAACAATGAATGAACAAGAAAGAAGTAGAGAGCTAGAGGTAGCCATAGGGTCTTGAGTACGCAATAGAGAGTGCCATGAGATTGCTTAAGTACCGAGTATACGACATAGCACTTGTAGATCTTTTAGGAGTTCGTCTATTATTGTATTCATTATTTTTCTCTTTTGAGAGTTCTTTGTGTATGAAAAAAATTGAATAAAAAAAGCGAAGATCTATAATTTGCCATAGATTTAGGCGATTATTGTCGAACCACATATATTCTTAAACCTTATGTATTGATCATTATCTCTATTATATAGTTGATCTTTATTATTCTTGTTTTAGTTATAGGTGAAGTCTTCCACAAAGCACTTAGTTTTTAGGGTGCTAATTATCAAGCCTAGTAGGCATTTGATACTGGAGAAAATTCCTTACATCAAGGTTCTATAACAAATAATTAAATCGGGTTATAAGACCAAATAAAAGTAAATCTAACTGAAGATCTAATACATATGCTATATTTAAACAGTTACAAGGATACATATCTGTGTTGAAGTGAGATTTACTCAACAGACATAAATCTCTGTGTGAAAATATCAAAATCGATAATTCAACATACTCTTATGAGTCATTTATAAATAATCTATAAATTTGAAATGTAAGTTCTTATGTTGAACTAGTATCTTTCAATAATGGATTTAGAAAAATTAAAACAAATTGGTGTATATATTGAGAAGCATTTAAGATTCAAACCTGAATGAAGGTTAAAAGGACCCCTAAAATATCAAAGTACTTCTTTATACACTCAACAACCTGAGTAAAGGAGAATGGTATAAGTAATGAAACGATGTTGTATGGGAATGAATTTCTCATTGTTTTCTTTTTCCAATCCAAGGCTCATTGGTCCTTAATGGGCACTATTTATCGATAACATCAAAACCCTAGTTGGTGATCCTAAAGATTCATAAGTTATTGCAGAAAGGAAGGTAGGCAATTCATAAAGTTATTGCACAAGAATCTTAGTTTGATATTACATGTTTTTATAGTATTACCTTTGATCCTAAAGATTCATTTCATTTGATTTGACGATTTTATTCTAGAATTATTTAATAACTATCACAAAATAAATATTAGTAAAGTTAAACAACAAAGTAATATAAGACCTAAGCCTTGAGAAAAAATGAGGGATAGTAGTTATATTATCTAAAAATCAAATTATCCTCCCTTTGTGTAGGTAGTGACAGTTCTATATAACTCTGAGATATAATCCAATGCTCACCGCTACTTTCCTTAATAAGCATAATCAACAAAATACATAAAAGTGTCAAGTCTATATAAACATAACTTAGTGTGTCTATTTGATATGGATATATTGTTTTTTTTACTCACAAATAGTGTTAGAAATTAACCCATAATAAAAATAGTATAGGTAACATTATCACTCTTAACATATTTAGTTTAAGTTTTTAATACATTGTAACCACCATATAATAATGATTTATTTATTATTATAAACTTACAAATTAAGAATAGGGTTTTATTAACTTCTTTCTATAAAGAATCGAGACAATGGATGAATAAATACTTGTATTTACTACTTAATTACTTTGTACAAGATGTTTACATTTTATATACTTGACTGATTTATAAAGATTAGTTTCATCCTAACCCTTTAAAGTCCTTAGGAGTAAGGGAACTGATAGCATAGACTTGATATAGTTTATCAATTACAAAAACTTATCATTTAAGCTATCGTAGCTTATCATCTAAGTAAACTATACTACCAGGTCTTTGTTTTGTTATTGTAATTATTTTTATCTCCAGTGTTATCTGCATTATCTCTAACATCCGCCCTTAAGCTGGAGTAATAAGATTGATCACTCATCTTGGTTTTGAAATAATGGAACTTGTTATCAACATTAGGTTGGTAAATATATTTGTTGTCTATTATACTGTAGGTTGATGCTGGAAAATAATTTCTAAACTGTTAATTTTGTCTCAAAGCAAATAGAGATTAATCTCGACATGTTTGGTCCTCTTGTGATGTATTGGATTGGATGCTAAGGTAACAATACTAGTGCTCTGACAAAGAATTAGAGGAGGACTATGTAAAGAGACTTTCATTTCTATCAATAGAGATTTGAGCCAACATATCTTAGCTATGGTGTTTGCTAAAGCTCAATACTCTACTTCAAAACTAGATCTGGATAAGACTGTTTGTTTCTCAGATTAATAAGATATTAGATTGTTGCCTAGAATGTGCAAGAACCCCTACTAATTTCTTGTCACTAATATTATATGCCTGGTGAACATCCCTATAAGCTGTTAAGGTTACTTGTCTAGTGTTAGAAATAAGAAAACCATGGATTGTTCATGAATTGACTAAGTTTGTGCATGCTAAATGCTATATGAAGTCTGGTGATGGTTAAATACTAGAGAGCTCCAATGGTGCTTCTGTATAGTATAGGTTCTAAGGAGTATCCTGGTTCCTTGGTGAGATTTTGACCAATGATCATTGATGTATGGTATCTATTTGCTTGACTAACGTTGGTGTTTTTGTAATAAATCAGTACTGTATTTGCTTTGGGATAACTTCATGCTAGCATCATGTCTGACAGGTTCAATACTAATAAAGTAGTGTATTGAACCTAGATCTTTCAAAGTGAATTATGTGTTTAGATGACCAATTATCTACTGTACTTTTACTATGTCATCACCTATGATAAGAATATCATCAACATAAATGAGCATATAGATTATATGAACTTGGGATCGCTTGATGAATAATATAAGGTTTGATTGAGCCTAATAAAAGCCCTAGCTAGTTAAGGCTCCTTTCAATTTCTCAAACCAAAACCTGAGAGCTTTTTTTAGTCCATAGAGTGCCTTATTGAACTTATAGATATATTGAGTATTGACAGGGTCTTCAAAGCCTCTTGGCCGAGGCATGAAGACTCCCTCTTGCAAGTCACTATGTAAGAAAACATTATTCACATCTAATTATAAAATTTCCCATCCTTTTATAACTATCAGGCTTAACAATACTTTAACAGTTGGTGCTTTGGCAACTGGGCTGAAGGTTTCAGAATAATCAAGGCTTGCAATTTAATGAAAATCGTTCATAACTAATCGATCCTTTAACCTTTTCACATTGCTATTCGGTTTGTACTTGACTTTATAGACCCACTTGTTACTAGTGAGTTTTTTTATTTAAAAATATAACTAAACCCTATATGGTTTAACATCAAGGCTTTATATGTTGTCCCTATAGCTTTCTCTATTTTTCATCTTCCAATGCTTCCTTAATTGCGGTAGGTAACAAATAGGTGACAATGGCTTTTGCTAAGGTGTTATTAAAAAAGGCTTTGGGTTTAAATATACCCACTTTGGCTAAGGTAATCATATGATGTTTGGGTTTAGGTGTTGGTTAAGTATATGATTTTGATGTATCTGTGTGAGATAAAGAAGCTAAAGTGAAAGATCTAAAGCATCTGGTGAAGGTATTTGTAGGGTGTTGATCTATTTATCGGTATTCTATATTTAATGAGAAAATGTAGGAGCAGAGAGTGGAGATCCTAAACATCCTTGTTGTTCTATACTTTGCATTGACTCACTAGATGTGAAGTTTCCTTTTTCTTAGTGTACTAACTGATGGAATAAAGACTAGGGAAAATATGTAGTGATGACTTTTGTAAGGATTTGATGACCTAAATTTGGTCCAATTGTGAATGGAAAATCTTCCTCATTGAAAACAATGTTTCTTGCAATATACACATTTTCTAAAGCACTAAGACACCTATACCCATTTTGACTCATACTATCCCTAATAAAGGTATATTTGTTCGTTCTAAATTAAAGTTTGTGTTGTTGTAAGGTCTGAGAAAGGTATAATAGGTGCAGCCAGAAAACTTGAGAAAATAGTAGTTAGGTCTTACATGAAAGTTTTTGAAAGAGAGATGATTGACTTAAGACAGGAGTTGGTAGTATATTAACAAAATAACAAGCTATTTTAACAGCTTCCCACCAAAATTTGATTAGTATGTTGGCTTATGAGACTGAGGTAAGTGCCGTTTCTTTGAGATGTCTGTGTTTTCTTTCATTCTTGTCATTTTGATGATGAGTGTATGAGCAAGGGTGTCTAAAGACAATTTCTTGTTGATTAAAGTATTATAAGAGTAGTTTAAACTCATGACCTCAATTTGATTGGACACTCTTATTATGTTTTTCAAATTGTTTTTCAACTAGATTTTTAAATTGAATGAAGACATTGTATTTCTGATTTAGTGGTTAAAGGGTGCACCAATGTGTATCTTGTAAAGTCATCTTGGAAGCTGATATAATATTTGTGTCCTTGAGTTTAATTTACTATAGCAGGACCACAAAGGTATGTGTGAATAGGTTCTAATGGCTTTTGTGTTTTAAACAAGGATACATTGTCATGAAGTCTATGTGCTTTCCTATATTAATAGTATGTGTAGAAACTCAAATAAGACTTAGAAGGAAAACTTATTTTATTTGTTTGAGGAATGTCATTACAAATTTTTACAACTTGACTCAGTACATTATGGTTAGGGTGTCCTAACCTCTTATGAAGCAAGTTGTAGCTGCTGAATAACTTCTCAAAATTGGAACCTAAGACTGATGAACCTAAAAATGATCATAGAGCAGACTTTGAAATATTCCCAGGGGAGTTCTCTTTATTGGCTGTAGCAGAAAATGAGAGAGGGTTATTGTGCACTTTTAAACAAGAAAACCTATTTATTTATAGTTGATACAGTCTATTCTCAATATAGCATTCCAATAACACCATTCTCTTTATCTTGTCCTTGATAAGCCAATAATTCTTATGAAATTCAATGAAAATAAGCATGTTACATATCAATCTTGAAACACTTAAAAGACTTTTTAAAAAAATTTGGGAACAAGTAAAACATGATCTAAGGTTATGTTTTTGTGTCTGCATTTGTTAACATGTATGAAAGCTTTACCAGTATGAGTTATAGGTAACTTATTGCCATTACTTATGTTATATGTCTTTGAAGAGGATGTTATTCCTAATATTACAATTGATAATACTAGGTAATTGTACCTGTCATTATACAGGATGCAAATATAGATAATCACGACATTTCTAAGATACCTTTTACTTCTTACTCTTACTCATATAAGGGAGCAACAACAACCTTAATTGAAAGTGCCATTAAGAAGATCCAGTAGGAGAGGAGATTGCTAATTTCAAATAATTATGTCATGTATCTTCATGAACATGAGTTTGATATAAAACTAGATGATGATCTAATAACTTTCACTCGAGTCAAATAAAGTGTGAACTTTTAGAAATAGATAGATGTCATGAAAGATGAGATGAAATCAATGCAAGACAATGATGTTTGAGATCTTGTCAATTTTTTTAAAAAGGCGAAACTAATTGTTTTAAATGAATTCTCAAAATCAAACAAAATTCGAAAGGCAATGTCGAAAGATATAAGGCACGTCTAGTCACAAACACTTTCACTGAAAATGAAGGCATTGATTATAAAGAGACATTCTCACCAGTTTTATTAAAAAACTCTTTTAGAATTAGTATGACACTTGTAGCTCATTATAATTTAGAGCTACATCATATGGGCATAAAGACTACTCTTTTTAATGGCGATATTGAAGAAACCATATATATGGTGAAATCAAAAAACTAAAAATTAAATAAGCCTATTTATGGTTTAATACAAGCATCCTGTCAATGGTATCATAAATTTAATCAAGTAATTACCTTTTTTGTTTTCAAGGACAATACTGTTGATTAATATATTTATCACAAGATTAGTGGGAACAAGTTTATTTTTCTTGTCTTATATTTAGATGTTATTCTATTGGTAAGTAGTGATATACGCTTGTTGTATAAAATCAAGAGATTTCTTTCAAATAATTTTAAAATAAAAGATATTGGTGATGCATCTTTTGTGTTGGGCATGCTAATTCACCTAGATGATTCTCATAGTATACTCGAGTTATCACAAAAGACATATATTGATAAGGTGCTTAGTAGATTTGATAAGAAGAATTGTGCGTTAGGAGACACTCATATTGTTAAAGGTGATAAAAAATGAGATTTAGAAGAAAGAGATGAAGAACATCCCTTATACTCTGGCTATAAAGAGTCTTATCTATACTCAAGTTTGTACACATTTAGATATCGCCTATATAGTTGGAATGCTTGGCAAATATTTAAGTAACCCAGGTATGGACCATTGAAAAGCCGTTAAGAGTTATGCGGTATTTATAGAGAACAAAAGATTACATCCTCACAAATTGGAGATCAGATTATTTAGATGTCATTTGGTATTTAAACTCTAATTTTGTTGGTTGCCTCGATACAAGAAGACCCACTTCTAACTATGTCTTCATGTTAGCTAGAAGAGTTGTGTTATGGAAGAATATTAAGTAGTCACTTATAACTTCATCCACTATAGAAGCAGAATTTGTGACTTGTTATAAGGCATCAAACTAGGCAATATGGTTATGGAATTTTATCCTCGGCCTGTAAATTGTCGATGGCATTAAGAGACTATTAAGAATAAATTGTGATAATAAAGTCGCTAAATTATATTCTAAGAACAATAGAAGCTCATCGAAATTGAAGCATATTGACATTAAGTCTCTTGTTATTAAAGATAGAGTTCAGAGTCTTTAGGTGTCTATTAAACATATATGTACAAACTTCATGAATATGGATCCTCTTACTAAAGGTGTACCACTTTTGGTGTTTCAAGAGCATATGACTAGTATAGGTGTGGTTCATCTTGATGATATGCTTGTATAGTGAGAGTTTGTTTCTTGATGTTCAAATATAATTAACATGTTTTCTAGTGAGACTAAAGCATTGTTTTTTGTTTATTTATTTATAACTCTAAAAGTAAAGTTTTATTTTTTCAATTGTAGTTGTGCGTAAAGTTTTAAAAGTATATTATTTAATTCTTTTAAGTTATAAAGTATGATCAGTTGAAAATATACATGTTAAAGGATCACATTATAATAGACATGCTATACATCCATGCTTGGTCTATGTTATTAATTATATTGATGTATATAACCATTAATGGATTTAGTTACAAAAAAGATAATGAAAGTCGTTTTGATCCTATATTAGTATAATTGACGGATTATATTATTTAGAGATGTCTCTTTGTTAAGATAACAAATATTGAGTTCCTAACGTTGTTTGATCATGTGTAATCGTAAAGTGACATATGTGACCCAATTGGGAGATTATTAGAAAATTATATAAAGTGGGTCTACATATATCAATTAATTATATATTATTGACTATTTATTTTGTTGCCTATTAAAAGTGATCAAATAAAATTTATTTGTTATTGGGCTTTTAGGGCATCTCATATGGTATAAGTTTTAATATGTAGAAACCCAATTATTTTATTTTATTTTTATGATTAGACAAAATAAAATAATATATTATAAATAATAGGTTGAGGTCTCAATTTAAATTCTAACGCATTATTTATTCACATCTCATCAATAAGTTAACTATAGTATTTTTCTCTCAAAATTAAGGTTTAGATGTGAAAAGTTATCAACTCCAAATTTTTCGCATCTTCCTAAATTAAGATATACTTCCAATTAAAACTTTTTAATGATTTAAAATGAATTCTTAACTATGGTGATTTTTTCACCAATTAACGTATTTTTGTTAATATTATCTAATTAATCCACAATTTTAATAATATTCAAATTGGATTATAGAATCATGCCACGTTTTCAATTACTCATCATATAGTAGATGATATTATTTATCAACTAATCAAAACTATAAAAGGGGAATCTTATATTATAATAGAAGTGAAAGCGATGCGAATAATTCAAAGAGTCGAAGTTGATTTGCTTTATGAAAAGAAGAAATCAACGAACCTTTATTAAATGGTATCATGAGATTCAGCTAGTTGTATTCATTTATATAATTACTTGAAAGGATTTGATTTGTTTGTATGATACTTGTATTATTTTCCCACAATCTCGTCTTTACATATTATCTATTAATACACTGACGAGTGTCGTAGTGTGTTCTAGGTATTATATTAAAATAGTCAAATATATATTTAAGCAATTATTAAATATTTAATTCAAATTACTTAAACTTTTACTTCTATTTTAAGTATTAAGAAGAGATTAATAGTTGATTTTTATGGTCAAAACTATATACTTTATAACATAGGCATTATCCTCACAAGTAATAAAGAGCATAAAATGAATATTAATTTTGGGCACTACAATGAAACTTGTTCTCATCTTATATAGGACCAACAAACTAATAGATAGTTACAATTTTTATGAGGTGAAAGCCTCCCAAAAGAAATTTAGATAATGCGAATATTTATAATATTTTAAATGTAGGCATCTAATTATCATTTGTACAGATAATTAAATTCTTTATATATATATATATATATATATAAACGACTAATTATTTATATAAATAATTAAATTTTTGTATTTACATTTTAAAAATGTGCAAATATAGCACTTTATAATAGAAAAAAAGACATTTAAACTTCTAAAATTTAATCCAAATGATAGTTTCATCCTCAATTTTAAAATTTTCCAAAAATATCCCATTCATGTTAAAACTTTTTATCTTTTTCACTGGGTTTTGCTTTTTTCTAGTGCTCACTTGAATAAAATAATGCTATTATCATATAGAATATCAAGTTTTGAATATAATAAAATTAATGATAAGTCAAAATTTTATTATCGTCATTGTAAAAATAAGTTTTCTATATAATTTTAAAAATAAAAGATTAAGATTGTCCATTAAATTAAATTTTAGAAGGTTAAATGTCTTTGTCCCCTTTTTTTTATGTATGTAATATTAAAATAAGAAGAAAAGGTCAGAGAATTTAGTTCGAAGCACATGATAAAAAGTTGTATGCTTTGTGCAAGATGGAGAAGCACTCTGATTTGACCAATACTTTCTAAAATATTTTTTTTTATTAGCCAACCTATTCCACTATTTTATTTTATTTTGAATGTGATCATATTATATCATTAATATCGTTAAAATATTAAATCAAATTCTTTTAATAAATATATCAAAGGAATAATAGAGTAAGATAAATACATTTTAAGATCATCTGATTCAAACCTCTTACAAAGAAGAAGGTCGTCATACTCATAGTTGGTAAGGACAAAAATTTTTTCAAAGAAAGAGAAGACAGACCTTTCTAAAGAAAGAGAAGATAGACATTTTCGTAGAATGGGATAATAGACCTCCGTAAAAGGAAAATAAAAACCTCCATAGGAGGGAAATACAGATGCCTTAAAAAGAGAGAAATTATTATTGCATAAACTTAAAATTAAGTCATGCAAATCCGCAACCAAATGACAGTGACCAAGCAACCAGTGTAATATCCAATCCCTATTAGTAGTATTGGCGCCTAGATTTCGGTATAGAACAAATAAGACACCGTGGGGTTACTCGATTTTAACCCTATTAGAAATATTTTCTTTATAGTGCACGTGAGAGATATCAGACCTAATTTGGTAATTTCACACTTGATCGGTGCGCCGGACGACCCTAGAATATTTTTAGAATTTTTCTCTATTGACTTGGAAAAGAAAATTCTAATTTACTACATGAATTTCCATTTAAGGGTTATGAATGGAACAAGCCTTTGTTGAGAAACATAATCCATATATTAGAGAATGGACCAATTAGAAGAAATCTCATGGATTGCCAAGTTGGAAGTTCTAGTTAGTTCTTTGAACTATTCTAACTAAATAGTTACAAATGAACTAATTACATAATTAGTTTTTAACTAATGGCAAATTAGAAGTTTTAAGTAAGTTGAAGGGCAAAATGATAAATTGAGGGAGCACTATATATATGTTAGAAGTGTGTAGAAATTGGAAGAGAGATCAAACCAACACTTAGCCAAAAAAAGAGAGAAATTCGAGCTTCAAAGGGGGTGCTGCTACAGTGACTATTCAAGTTTTTTTTTTCATGATTTTTCATGTGTAATCAAGCCAAATTAAGGTTACAAACCAATCCCTAAGCTCAATTGAAGTCTCTATTAGTGGAAATTCAAGAAAAAGAGGTAAGAAAAGCATCTTTTATGAGTTTGATAAGTGAGAATTCAAGAATGTGTTAATTGATGTTCTTATGTGTATTCTTGGCTTAGATTGAGTTAAATTCTAGTTTGGAGCTTGAAGGAGTCATCAATTTGAAGAAATTGGCAAGGTGAGAATTAGGGTTTTTGGTGATTTTGTTGTAGAGATTTCAATTGATTGTAATTAGGGCTTTAGAATGAAATTGGCATGATTTTGTTGTAATTGGAACAAGAAATTGAGAAAAGGAATGTGTTGTAACCTAGGGTGAAATTCTGCCACTTTAGGGAAGTTAGGAATTGAGTGGTGTTTTGATTGAATTGTTGTGTGTAAATGATGCATTTTGTGAATGGAATGTATATGGTTGATGAAAAACCCAAAAATGAAGAAAATGGGACATAATTGTCCATGTTGGAAAGGTGAAGGGCAAGTATGTCCAATCAAATGATAAGGTGTTCAATAATTTTCAGGGCGCCGGATGGTGAGTTAGTTTCGATTATGGCTCCGTAACTAAAATCGGGAAGTAGTTTACCTCCGGGCTTTGTATGCCGATTAGGGCATTTAGTAGTTAAATGAGATTCTAGTGTTCGATTTGGTTCTAAATGTCATTTATGGCGCGTAGGTGAGGATAACCGAGAGCGTTAACGGGAGCAGGAATCGGGAGCGAAATTGAGCACGGAGCGGTTGTGAGTGGAAATCTGTCATTTCTTTTACTTTTCGGTTATTATGTTTTCGCACAATGACTATGTATGTTTTATGAGCTTTCGATGCATAAACATGATTTATGATCTTGATATATTCATAGACATGCTTTTACATGATCGATTTGTGAAACAGTTTGAAAATTACTGCATTTGTTTTAAAGCCATTGGTACCCTCAGATTATAGTGGTGATGATTGTATTAGACCCGGCCGGTATATCCCGTGCACATGGGCAGGTCTTGGGGGTGTGTCACTAACTCCGGGAAGTTGGGATGGCGAGTCATGTGAGTCACTCTATGGGTACGGGATATTGTCTCGCTATATGCATGCGATGTAGGATTCCGCTGCGTAGCCAGTGAGATGTCTTGAGATGTCACTGTGGGTGCTGCTAGTTGAGGTGCCCCGTGACCTACTCACGTATGCGGTGCTAGTTGAGTCGCTGCGTGGGTATATAGCGTTAGGGTTACCATTGGTACAATTTAGAAAGAAAATGGCCGAGCGAGGATTTTACTAGTTTTTGATTTACCGATAGCATTTATACATTGATATGCACACAGTAGTTATTATGTTATACAGATTCTGAATATAGTTTTCCAAAGATATAGATAAAACCCGCTAGGCAAGATTTCATTAGCATATGATATTATAAACCGTTTTACAATTTTACATCCGTTTTAGAAGCATAATTTCTGCATGTACTTTAGAAATTGCTATCTTTGTATAATATTCTTGTAATTGAATTCTCATTTACACTCACTGAGCTCCTTTAGCTCACTCGTTTTATGTTTTATATTTTAAACCCCTTTCCCAGGTGCAGGTCTCAGAACGCAAGCTGTTGATTCTCCTATCGCCGAGTAGTGGGCCGAATCCAAAGATAATTTTTGTACATGTAAATGTGCTAATAGCACTCTTTACTTTATGCATAATGGTTGTAGGCATGTATATTTGTAAGTATGTGTTGAATCAAGAAGAAGAGATTTCCAGTTTATGATGATCATTTTTACTTTTATGATTATGCTTATTTTATGATTTACACGAAATAATTGAGTTGTGTTGGATTTGATTTGAAAAGGACCGGAGGTCCGAGTTGCTACAATTGAGATGTGTTGGAATTAGAAGTGAAATTTCTTTGCAGGTTTATGTGGATTTTCCGAAAAACAGGGGAAACTCTGTCCGTTTGTTTTTAAAACTAAAAAGTCGTTTTCATGTATATTACTAGATCTTCTTAGTAGTAACAAGAATTAAAAAGGGGTTCGCCTCGCGGAATTTCTTAACTTACCCAGTTAAGTTCGGAGGAACTTCCGTCGGGGTGCCCGGCAGGGCCGCTGAGATCTATAGTAGAAGGTCTCGGGTCGGGTCCTGTCAACCAGCATATATTCTAAAACCATAATGAAAACTACCAAACGAAGAACCATCGGTCGGGAGCATCGCTTGTCGCTGATCAGACAGGGCACGCTGAAAATGGCTGAAAAAACCAATAGCTGTTTTCGGAATAGTTCCACCGTGACCTAGGGGGCTTGGTGTGGGCTGAGAAGAGCAGCGGCGGCAGAAGCACAGACACTACAAAAAAGGCTGGCAGCTCTGAGCAGTAAGGGCCACCGGATTTGTAGCACACCGGAACAGGTTGGCAAAGTGACTGTAGGCTGCGGTGAGCAGGTGCTGGCAAAAGAAGTAGCATAGTTGCCAGGGGATAAACCGGCGAGGAGATGCACATCATCACACCCCTTATAGGCGCTGGTGAAGTGAGTCTATGGCCGACTGGCAACACTGCAAAAAGAGAAAAAATTTATGCAAGGGCCGACGAAGGAAATGACTGTCCGGCATTGATAAGGCAGGCAGCGATGAGTAGGTGATAGCATAAGAAGTTGGTTGTTCGCTGGGGGATAAACAGAGGGGGGATGCACATCAAACCACACCATACAGTCGTCGATGCGGCGAGTCCACGGCTGGCACATTGGCAGCCGATTGCGCAACAACGGAGAGCACCTGAAAATAAGAAAAACAGAAAAACAGAAAGCTAACAAAACGAGGCGGCCAGCATATGTATAGCTCAATGCTGATTAGGTGGTTTGGCCACTGGAAAGGAGGCCAAAGCCCCTCTCCGGTGGCGACTTAGTTTGGGAACGGGGCGGCTGTGTTAGAGAGTAGAGAGAAAACTTTTCTTTTTAGGGCAACAATCCATTCCACTATTGGTAATGTATATTTTGTGACCGGCACCTTTTCCAAATACTTTTCTATTTTCTTTTCTACATATTCTATTATCAATACGAAAAATGTGAACACAAAGAGAAATGCAGGTGAGCCTTCTCCATTTGTTTTCTTTGGCGTTCGTTTTACTTTCTCACGTATTTAATATATTTAATTTAATTTTTAAATTATATTATAATAATTTTTAATTAATTTTTTCACATTAATTTATTTATTAATATTCTAAGATACAAAGTCATTGTAAATATAATCACGAAGGAAGATAGCTAAACAATCAAACCAAACTTAAGATATAAATGACGTTGCTGCCTGTTTTGCCAAACAATGAGCAACTATATTTCCCTCATGTCTTGCAAATCAAAAATATCTAATAATGTATAAATAAACTCAAGTAAATTGCCATCAACACTAGAAAACAATAGCTAATTAAGAGAAAATAATATGTATGCAATCTGTCTCAAAAAAATATTTATTGTTGTTGAAAAATTAGTGATTCAATAATTTTAGTTGAATAAGAATTGAGATGAATACTAAAAAAGAGAGTCACAAGAAGTTTAGAATATGTGGGAGATGAAAGGGGAAGCAAAACGGGACTCGAAGACGCGAAAGAAGTGAAGAAATTGCACGAAAGGGCCTCCAGGGCTGAGCACCGCAGCGCCAGAGTTGGGAAATTTCTGTTTTTGATCTGAATTTCAAATTTTTGGAAGTTTAGGACTTGTAAAACAAGTGAACTCTTACACCAACGAAGAATAGAGTTAGTAGATACAAAATAACCCCTATATAAATATTTGTAAACCCTTTTATTTTAGATTAAACATTAAGAGAAACTCTAAGAGAGGGAAAGAACTAGGTAGACACTAAGTGTTTGTGTGTGCTAAGGTGGAACCGTTGTTTGAGTGTTCATTGTTTGTGGTAGAGCAATGGTATACTAAATATTAGGTTATTTTGAGGGTTCTTCATTGAATTTTTCTTATAAAATCTCTAGAGAGTTAATAAGAGAGGTTAGAATCTTTGGATTCACCGTAGACGCAGGTAATTGATAGAACCACATAAGATTGTGTTGTGTTCTTTTATTTTTTTTACTTTAAATTCTTACTATTTTACTTGATAAACAGGTTTTTTCGCTACCCAAGAAATTAGAGTTTAAGGTCGAACTTGAAGTTCTTCACTTTAACCTAATCACAAGAGGGAGAAGAATGTTTCCTCTCTCATCAATAGTATTGATATAAAGTAATCATAAATTTAAAATTATAATAGTTTTGATATAAAGTGATCATGAATTTAAAATTATAACTGCTGTAAAGTAGAAATACAAACTATGGAGTGTATATAAGTAGGTGTTTAATAAATACTTAATTATAGAGTGAAAGTAATGTTGGTCATATTATAATGTAGAACACCATCATGGGCATTGTCATATTGATTTATAATTTCAATTTTATTCACGAGAAGTTACAGAATTGTAACAATAACTAATTGTATGATACGTGATATGCTAAGTTGATTTATAATTTTGCTATTTAACTATGGATATGTCATCTGTACACTTCTGTTCGATTTGTTTACTGTTCCTTTCTTCTCACTTCATCAATTCCAAATGGTATGTTTTCTGATCTCATGATCAGCCTTTTCTTTTTTTGTTAGCGGAGCTGATCAGCTTTAAACTACTTGTCTTTCAAGAAGTTTTTTTAACATAATAATAATAATAATTTATAGTAACTTTATATAAAATATATAAATATATTGCTACCATTTTTTTTAGATTACATCAATCATATTATAAATAGTGATATTACATTAGATTACACTATTAATATTATAATAAAATTATATGATCGGAACCTTTTTCAAGAGTAACAGATATATCTTTGAGGAGCACGCTCAAATTATGCTACTAGATTATCGGAAGTAACACATACAATTTTGAACATATCTCACATAAACTAAAAGGCTCCAATAAAACGAGAAGAATAAATTAACCACCACGATATCTGCTAAGGCTTGAATCCTTCACTCAATTAAAAAGGTACACAGGACTTGTTGTTGGAGCAGGCCTTCAAGTGCTATATTACTGCTAATTCAAAATACGTTGTTTTTGGACAGACTTTATTATACGAGAAAATAAATTTAAAATAAAAAAGGAAAATAACACCTATTTAAGAGGAGACATAATAAGTTTTATTCTTCAAAATATATATAAAACTAATACAATGACAAATAAATTGAAAAAAACAAATCTTAAACAAGCAAGAGGAAAAAAATTAAAAAAAAATACAAACATGAAAATAAAGATATTTAAGTTAAACATCGATAGATTTATAGTTGGAATGAGATTTCTATAATTAAATAAATTAAAGTTATCACCAACCACCCTTGTGGACTAGTGGTTAATGTCAGTATTTTGATTATTGAAGTGTTGGGTTTGATTTTAGCTTAAGTTCTTTTAATTATTTAGGAGAAATATTTATTTTCTTTTGATTACGAAGGTTGTTTATTTTTTAAAATTGAAATCTTAATTTTTTCTTTAATTGTAGAGATTATTTATTTCCATTTAATTGGATTTTTTTTTCAAAAGAAAAAATACATTAAGTGAAATAAACTGAAGGAGGCAGATCCTACAAAACAAAGGAAAATGAAGCATCTGGGCATCAAATCTTATTGCCCGGTTGGAATTTTAATAATTGGCATCTGCCAATTTAGTTTTTTGCCGTCTGGTTGACATCCATCCACAAATCACAACTCCAAGCATTATTGATTTGGGGTCAACATGGTTCGAAACCATCCAAATGGAAAATCAATTAGCTTTTTTATTGTGTGAAACTTGGATGTTATACTGATTTATAATATTGTTATATTAAAATTTTTAAAATTAATATTTAAATATTAATTAATTACAATAATATTCTTTTAATATAATTAATTAAAACTCACTTTTGTTGTGTGAACTTAATACTGTATTGATTTATAATATTAAAATATTGAGATTTTTTTATACAAGTATTATATTTTAAAATTCAAATGTTACAACTTAAATATTATTTCATTACAATAATTTCATTTCAATACAATCAATTAAAATTTATCTTCCAACAATTGAAAGAATTAATTAACCTCACAATAATTAGAAGAACTAAAATTATTCTGTCTTGTATCAGGATTTAAATCCTTGACCTAAATTATAGTGCACAAACTTTATAATTGGATCAAGTAACTGAGTGCGTAACATTTATATTTATGATGTATAATATTTGTATCTTTCAAAAAAAAAAGACTATTGATATTTATAGAAAGAATCGTAATCATTGGCATCTGCCGATTCAGATTTGTATTGCCTTGTCACAACTATCAACAAGTCACAACTCAAATGTTAAACGGTTTTGGGGTCAATTTGGTTCGGAACTATCTCAAATTGAAAATCAATCAGTTTTTATTGTGTGAAACTAATTGGACCCATTTTAATAATAAAATTTCGAATTGAATTGGTTTCGTTTATTCGATTGGTTGAGTCCAATTTTACCCACATTTAGTTTTTAACAACTTAAAAGAAAATTCAAATTAAGAAACAAACAAGTCGATAAAGAATTTTTCAATAACACTAAATCACAAAATCAAGATATATTAATTTTTTATTCGTATTTTACTTTCTCTTCTGTAATCATCTGACATGATCTGCTGGACAGAAGATGGAGACATTCACAGAAATAGAATTTTAGGGCAATAGAAAGTACAATAACTAATCGTACCATTTATATATTATTCCTATTGATCTGTAAATTTAACTAGCAAGAGAATCTAATAGAAAAATGGAAAGTATTAGTTTACCACGACATTCACACTAGTTGGTTTTTAGGACATTAGAAAGTACAAGTTGGTTTTTAGGGCACTATAAAGTACAATATAGCGTGGTACCATTTATATATTATTCTTATTGACCTAGAAATTTAACTAGCAAGAAAAACTAATAAAAAAAGATAAGTATTTGTTTATCATTTAATTCAAAAATTAAAATTATTAATTAAAAATTTAATATAATATTACAAATTAATTTAAATAGTCATCTTTAAGTAAAATGTGAATCAAAATTTAAGGTTTGATACAAAATATTTAAGTTTAATATTTGAGACAAAGTGAATCCGTAAGGTCTCGGGTAAAGTGTCCAAATTTAAGATATGAGACAAAGTGAATTCCATCTGAGACAAAGTGAATCCCGTCTAAGACAAAGTGTCAGAATTTAAGGTTTGAGACAAAGTGAATCTCTAAAAATCGAAACAGAGATAAAGTTTAAGGTCGAAGGCAAAGTATCCGAGTTTATACTTTGAGGAAAAGCGGATCCTTAAAAATCAAAACAAAGATAAATAAAGAAATTAATTGAAAACGTGTCTTAGGTTTGAGGCAAAATACTAAGAAATTAACTGAAAATAAATAAATAAATAAATGTTCTAACTTAAGACCTTAGATTTAAAATTATATTAGTTTATCACTTAACTCAAAAATTTTGAGTTAAATGGACGATCGATTAGTGGCAACGAAAATTGGTGTGGTGACGGTTGGCTGTGGTAGTAGCGACTAGGATTTTGTGGCAGCTAGTTGAGACTTTTCCTAATCTCTATGGGTTTATTTCTTTTTGTTATATTTTGTAATTTCCTTTTTTTTTAACACCAAATATTTTGTAGTTTAAAAAGACAAAAATGAAAGCAAAAGGTAGGTGGATAGTTGGGCAAAAGGTTATTTAAACGTAGTTTCATATTTGTTTAGATTCGTGATAAGCCTTATTTGGATATGGGATATTCAGTGTTTGGTCAACTATAGTGCCATATGTTTATTTTAATTTGACATGTGTCTAAAGAAGTTAGTCATATATTTGAAATGACTTTACTACCCTTTCTTTGTTATCTTTCATAGAATATTTCTATCACAGTTGAGCATTGTTATTAATTTTTCAAGCTAGTGGGTATTTGTAATATTAGGCTATATCTAGAAGGTATTAATGATAATAGCCCAATAGTATATATAAAAAGATTTTATGGTGGCAATAGTTGTTCTTCGAAAATAAAATGATAAAAAAAGAGCTAATTATAAAATACTTGTATATATATGTATAATTTAGGAGAATAATGCTTTTTGACTTGAATATGAACTAATACAAAATAATTTTGGGTCGCATTAGACCGGTGAATTAGTTATATTTTTGAATATGAAATTTACTTTAATATCATCTTAATCAAGTGCATGACTCATAAATTAAAACTTTAAGACAATGATTCAAAATTAATTAATATGTGAGATAATGAATTATGATTTTAATTCCATATTGAAATTTTGTTATTGGATAAATTGTCACATTTTTCTTGATTTTTTTAATCTTAGTTTATTCATCAAATCCCTGATTTTTTTGAAATATTAAATTACTCTCTATTGAACATTTTAGAAATACAAATGGTAAAATAAAAAAATAAGTAATTGGCTATTTAAAAAAATTACGTACCTACTGAGTAAAGATGATTCCATGCACTTGTTTGATCATTTGCAACTTCAAAACCTTTGAACTAGATCTTAAATCAACTTGAATATATGTAGAAAAGTTTGTGGAATGAATTTGCTAATAAATTTTTATATTTATTAATTTTCCACAAAAATTTCCAAGTAAATAAATTATTAATTTCTTTTGAACATTTGATCTTTGTTTTCTTTCGGAGGACAATAATATCTATCTTTGAGCCTATACTAGAAGAAAGTATATATGTCTATAATTATTCATTGTGATAGTCTAAAAATATTTTGAAAAAAACATATAACCTACATTTAGCAAATTTTTCTCTATAAACTGTTGACTTCAGGAACTACCACCCACATGCTTACATCAACATTCGAGGACTGCAATCCCCATAAACCCCACATGCTTACCATATTCACAAACTGGGACAACATCAATAAAAATCCATAATATTAATAAAACGGGACAACATTTATACAATAAAAAATGCAATTTTTTTAATCCAACAACAAAAAAACATTAAAGAATCTATAATCATCAAAATTCACATGCACAAAAAACTATAGTCATAGAAACCCACATGCACAGAAAATATATATCAAAATCTAGTGCTTCAGACTACAATATCACTCCAGAAACAGATATTCACTGTTGTAGCGAAATTCAAAATTGGAATCCAACCGTTGCATTGTAAAATCGCTGCAACGATATAAGAAATAATCTATAGCGACAACCCGGTTAAAAGAATCAAGGCATTTTCATAAAAGCGCTGGAGCGATACTAGAAGTATCACCCTAGTGATGCATCATCGCTACAGCGAAACAAGACATACTGCTACAGCGAAACTGGAAACTCAAAAATAAAAAGAGCCGAGTTAAGGTAAGCTGTACACCATTGCCAGCAGTAGTGCAGCATATAATGCCACACGTTTCACATCCACCAAGACACAAGCCCAATATACCAATGTAGTTTTAAAGAAAGAGTTTATTGATGAAAGAAGTTTTGACTTGGAGAATCTCAATATATCAAATATTAGGGTAACGATCGAAGAATGCCATTGGAAATAATTTTGCGCACAGCCCAACCACAGCATCATTTCTATAGTGCGTGAATTTTATGTCAATGCCAACGAGATTGATAATTATGGACAAGTATTTGTTCGCGGCAATAGAGTGGCATTTGATCCTGTAATGATGAATGCCCATTATGGACTACGAACATAGATTAAAGATAATATGGCTGAGCTAATGAATCATTCCAACTGTGAAGAAATCATCAACACTCTTTGTACATCGGGTACACATTGGAATATCATCAATGATGTTCCAATGACATTCTTATCTCGATATATGCACTTAGAAATTAAAGCTTGCTACAGCTTCATTGCCTCGTAACTTATGCAGATTCCCCATACTAGCAACATTACCAAGCTCTACTTTATCTACCTCTTCGCCTTCATTACTCACAGTCCCATCGATATTGGAAAGGTCATCCATGCAAAGATTATGGCTTATGCTTGCCTCACTGGTTGTGTATTTTTCCCTTCTTTGATCATGGCTTTGTGTTTATAAGCCGGTGTTACGTGGGACCAAAGGGAAGAAAGACATGCTTCTACAATTGTTACCTTCATACTTGATTGGAATGCTATAGTAGTTAAGCACAAGTGCACGCTATCGTGTCAAGTAATATAGGATTTTAAGTCCAGATATCTATACCATAGGGACTATGCAATCTAATTCTATAAATCAAGTACTAAAATTATCCCTACTTAACTTTTATTCAGAAATTCACAATCTGAAATTCATTTAACTAATCTAATTCTATCAATTAACTACACAAAAGCAAAGAGTAGAATTCACAAATAAAGATAATCTAGGGTTTTGACTCGTCCCCTAGTATTTCATTAGACTCATTAACCACTTAGTTAATCTCTTAATACTAATTGATTGGCTTAGACACTAATCTCATCACAAGCCTCTGTCAATGGTCAAGTGACTATATTACGCATTCTAACAATCACCTATATGCCTATGGTAATCAAATCAAATGTAATTCATTAAGATCAAGTCTAAATTATATCATACATGCCACCTAGGTATATGTCTATCCTAGATGGAACTCATAGTTGTTACCGTATGATTATGCATCAAACTACCCTAGGCTAAACACAGGAATCCCTTCGTCGAGTTCATCATGGTTCTTCAATCATTCAAAATATTGATCAGGTATAATGAAAGCATTAAACAGAAGATATAATGAATCAATTGAATTTATCAAGTTCATAAACTAAAATTTAACACAATCTAAATCCATACTAGGTTCATATAGTCTAACCCTAGATGAACAAATTAACCCATCACAAAATTAAAAGTATCAAACCAATTCACAAAGATCAACAAGAAAAAGAACATAATGATAAAGAAAGAGAAGAAAACTAATCAAAGTGACTCTTTGATGTGCTTTTTCCTCAATCTTGACTTGAAGCTTGAATCTTGATCTTGGTTCTTCAATCTTTGGCTTTGATCTTTGATTTGTGTTGTGAATTCTCTCTCTAAGTTTTTGCCTCTTTTCTCTCTTTTCTCTTCTTAAGGTTTTTGGCTTTCTATTTATTAGTTTTTATCTTCAAAATACTGTTCACGAGTAACTGTAGCAAAATACTGTTTACAGGTTATTGTTCACCGCCACGAGCACCGTGGCACTCAGCTACTGACCTGGGCTCCGCGGCGCTCAATCGCTGGGCGCTGCAGCGCCCAGCCTTGTGCCCCTTTTGTATTTTGAGTGTAACTTCTTTATTTAAAGTCCGATTCGCCTCCCATTTGTTCCTATACATCACATTTTCCGTCATGCATCTATTTATGATCAAAACCCACAATTAAATAGGCAAATATTTATGATTTGGAGTAAAATATAAAAGTTGGGTACAAATCATACTAGTGCTTTTACGCTCTTATCAAATACCCCTAAACTTAAGACTTTGCTTGTCCTTGAACAAAACAAAGAAAAACATTCACAACTTATTCATGACTCAAAAATAAAAACTAAAAACAATCTCAAGTTGATTAGATGATCAATGTTGTTGTCTCAAAAGTTGCGAAAAATAACACAAGGCTCTTTAGAAATCAATAAACACATTTCCACAATCCTCACACCATTGATCAAGTACTTCCTTCTCCCTTGTAAAGGATCACTTATGCATGTGTGAAATAAGAAAGTAATTAGCTAAATAGAACATAGATTTACTCAATACTTAAGACACACGTAGATATGATATCTCGGCATATTTTCAATTATAACACTATCATAAGCTTTGTTTTTATACTACTCTCCACTAATGTAGAAATACACATGTCTAGGGATCTATTTAGGACTTTATTTAGCTTGTAATGTAAGGCTAAGGTAAAGGTGGGTTATAAAGATATATATATAAAGTGTAAATCATACCATTAACACTTAAACTGTACTCAGAAACCTCTTGATTTCTTCTCCTCCTTGATTATTCATCTCTTCCCCAAAACTTATGCTATTTCCATTTTTTCTTTTAATCACATTTTTACAAAGAATTTCTTATTTTTCTTAAGCTAGGGGTATTATACATTTAAATATTTTTTTTATGTACCCCCAAACTTAGAATGATATGCACTTTCAAGACTTATTACTTTTGATTGCAGTACCCTTCTTTCATCCACAACTTTCTTCATTTTAAGAATATTTCTAAGTAAACTCAAGGTTTATGGTGCTACCGATATATTTTAGGATAAGTAAAATCAAAGTCTTTAGGCTTGTAATGTGGTTAAACAGAAGAAAAAAAATATGGGTAATTAAACTTAAACGGGGTGACTAGGGATAAATATACATATAAGGTAGGCTCGAAAAGACTCAAACGGTCCAAAGATGGCCTAATGCCATTTCCCTAAGCGTGTGAATTCTAGGATTTCGCCTCAAGTTGTAATCAAGCAAGTTCTAAAGTATTGGTCTTCGAGACTATAGTATACTACTTAAGCAAAAGTATCTCTAAGCAAAAAATTCAACTAATACATGCTTATTTCAATGTGCTCAAGAATAAGTGATCAAAAATAAGTTTGAATTCAGTGAGAGAATCATGATATAAGAGTTATCTTAAGCATCTATTATTTCTTAAAGACTTGTAAGAATAAATTCAGCCAATATTTTTTTTCTTATCATAGACTAATGATCATCATCTCAACCAAAACTTAACAACCTAAAAAATAAATTTACTCCACAAAACAACCAACCAATATAAGCAGCAGAATAAACACAAGAAAGTGTGTTTCCTACACCCAAACTTAAATTAGACATTGTCCTCAATGTCTAAAAATAAATTTAAAAGTAAGAAAAACTCCCCTGGTAATTGAAGTTGCGGCAATGTAGCAGTGTTGTCTATTGGTTGGACTGCAATATTCCTTTGCTCCTAACGCTTACAATTGCTTGTGCTGCTTCCTTAAATGCTTAACTTGCTGATTTTATTCCTAAAAGAAATAAAGAACTAACATAACTAAAACTGAAAATAAGCTAATAAAAATAAAAATTTACTTGGGTTGCCTCCCAATGAGCACTTGATTTAACTCCGTCGTCTTGGCAGGGCTCTTTCTACTCTTTTGGAGGATCAAAGTCAATGGTGGAAGCATCTTTATATGTGAGCTTGTTAGGCTTTCTTTCTTTTAGCTTCCACATCTTCTTTATTTGATCTTGGGCAGCAATTTATTCCTCTTTCTCCTCGTGTTTCTCTGAAAAGACTTGAATCTTAGACCGGTGAAGTGTCTTTTTTGTGCCTTAACGCCTTCTTTTTTATGTATGGATTCAATATCTCTATGTTTTTAAGCTCTTAGGTATTTGATGATACCACATTAATGCTATAATAATCAAGTAATATGGTGTGCATGGGCTGATTCTGCTCTTTGTTACGAGTATTTTCTACTGTGTTGCCACTTTTCTGCACCTTAAAATATTGTTGCACTTTAATACCAATTTCTGCATGTTCCATTATTGAGAATTCTGCACTTTTCTGAGATTCTGCACTATTTTCTAGATTGGTATACTGCTATTTTTTTGTTTCAACACTTATTTGATACCTCTTTAGCCTTTGAAGAAAAGGAATAGGTGGTCTATATGGTTGTACTTTATTTTTTTGTACTTTTTTCTCCTCTATACTTGGTGGTGGTAGTATGGATATGGTTTCTTGTAAGATATTACCACTCCTCAAGTTAATGGCTTAGCATTGCTCTACATTCTCTTTGGGATTTGTAACAATATCACTTTGTAAAGTGCCTTGAGGTCTCCTATTAATTTCAATAGTAAGTTGTCCCATTTGAACCTCTAAAATCTTCAAAGATGCTGAATGATTATATAGGATGGCATCATTAGACTTCATATATTGCATAAATATGTCTTCCAATGTCGGCTTCTTTTCTTGTGGTGACGAGAATCCTGGAGGATTCATTGGTCTAGATGGCTCCTCTTGGTTGTAATGCCAAGAGAAGTTTAGATGATCTCTCCACTCTGGATTAAAGAAGTTAAATTATGGCTTAGGTGGTTGTCGGTTAAAATTGCCCATATAATTTACTGCTTCTATACACTGCCCATTCATGTGATTATCACCACAAAAGTCGCATGTCACTTGTCGAGTTTTGACATCATTCAATGCATCAAACTTCTTAGATAAAATATTGATTTGAGCTATCAATGCATTGAATGCATCAATTTCATATATACCGATAACTTTCTTGGGTGTAACTCTCTCTACTAGTCATTGGTAACTGTTTGACGTCATCTCTTCTAATAGATCATAAGCCTCATCTGTAGACTTATTCATTAAAGCTCCTCCAGCTGCAACATCTACAATAGTCCTCAAATGGCCTACTAATCCATTATAGAACATTTGGACTAATAGCCATCTAAGGACTCAATGATGAGGACACTTCCTTAACATGTCCTTAAAGTGCTCTCATGCCTCATCCAATAACTCTCCATCAATCTGACTGAATAAGGTGATGTCATTCCTCATCTTTGCTATCTTTGCTGGTGGAAAGAACTTGGCTAAAAACTTATGTGTTAACTCTTCCCACGTCGATATGGATCTTGATGGCAATAACATCAACCGACTCTTAGCTCTGTCCTTTAAGAAGAAAGGGAATAATCTCAATCTGATGGCATTGTCAGAGACTCCATTGTATTTGAAGGTATCACAAATTTTTAAGAAATTTATGGTATGCATGTTAGGATCATCATTAGGAGCTCCGCTAAACTATACAGTTTCTTTCAAAATCTGAATAATATTCGACTTGATCTCAAAGTTAGCATTGACTATTGGTCGACGAATACTAGACTGAACACCATTTGTAATAGGGATAACATACTCTTTTAAAGCTCTCTGTGGTATCATGGGCTCAAACACAGGATTGTTGATGTGATCGTTGTTTCCCTCTATAGTATGAACTGTCAAAGCAAAATAAAAAGAAAATCAAAGTAAAAAGTAGAAAATAAAATAAAAATAAAAAATTTGAATTAAAAGTAAGTAGTTTAGTATTAGTATTTATCTAAAGAATAGACAAAACTAGTCCCCGACAACAGTGCCAAAAACTTGATTGGGATGCTATAGTAGCTAAGTGCAAGTGCACACTATCGTATCAAGTAATATAGGATTTTAAGTCCAGATATCAATCCCACAGGGACTATGCAACTATGAGTTTCATCTAGGATAGGCATATACCTAGGTGGCATGTATGGTATAATTTAGACTTGATCTTAATGAATTACATTCTGATTTGATTACCATAGATATATAGGTGATTGTTAGAATGCGTAATATAGTCACTTGACCATCGACAGAGGCTTGTGATGAGATTAGTGTCTAAGCCAATCAATTGGTATTAAGGAATTAACTAAGTGGTTAATGAGTCCAATAAAATACTAGGGGACAAGTCAAAACCCTAGATTAATTTTATTTGTAAATTCTACTCTTTACTTTTGTTCAGTTTAATTGATAGAGTAGATTAGTTAAATAAATTTCAGATTGTGATTTTCTGAATAAAAGTTAAATAGGTACAATTTTAGTACTTGATTTATAGAATTAGATTGCATAATCCCTGTAGGATCAATATCTGAACTTAAAATCCTATATTACTTGATACGATAGCGTGCACTTGCGCTTAGCTAGTATAGCATTACAATCAAGTTTTTGGTGTAACTTCACCATTGATTGAGCGTAACTTTTTTGTTTGACGTTCGATTTACCTTTTTTTTGTTCCTATACATCACATTTTCTGTCGTGCATCTATTTATGATCAAAAACCACAATTAAATAGCCAAATATTTATAATTTAGAGCAAAATATAAAAGTTGGGTACAAATCATACTAGTGCTTTTACGCCCCTATCAATACTTATCATCCAGTAGATAATCGCTGCTAACCTATTACCTGTCGAGGCACCTCAACGCGATGTTGCTACTGCCCCGACTTGACCTCTACCTATACATGTTTAACTAGATCAGATTAAGATTCATTTGGCTGATTAAGAGCATGTTGCTAATGCCTTTCAGATGTATATGATCCAGTGGACACAAGCAACTGCCATATCTTTTGGGATTGATCCTTTGACTTTACCACAACTACCAGTAATCCCCACTCTACCACCATCCCTCAACATCAATTTTAAGAACCTCTTCTTTGATCCCAATAACTTGGATGACTAGTGCTTCGACTTCAATTAAAAGTGTTTCTATTTTTCTTTTCACATAGAGACCATGTGTCATTTTAAGTTTTGAGGGAATATTTCATTTTTATTTTATTTTTATATTATCTTTGTTTTATTTTATCTGTATGTATTTGTTGTTAAGAGTCTGTTAAAAGAAGAAAAAGCAAAAAGAGTAATGAAAATCATTGTTGTTTAAATCTTATGCTTACTCTATTGTAATTCATTTTTTTATGTGTTTTCCTTTGTCTATTTTTGTTAAGTTGTTAAGATGATCATCAATCTATGATAAGAAAGAGAATACATGGCTGAATTTATTTCACAAATCCCTAAGAAAAGATAGGTATTTAAGACAATTTTGGTTATCTAAGTTTAAAAACAAGTTCAACCTTATTTGTAATCACCATTCTTTTGAGAACTTTCTAAGCATTAATAGTTATAACTATTAATTAAATATACTTATGCCTTAGGGAGTACACTCAAGTCTTAAAGACTAACACTCTAGAACTTGTCTTTAATTACTACTTGAGGTGAAATCTTAAAAAACACATGAATAAAAAAAATGACATTAGCCCATCTTTGGACTGATTGAACATTTCTAGCCTACTTAATTATCTATTTATCTCTAGTACCCCATTTTGAGACTAATTACCTATTTTTCTATTTAAACCACATTACAAGCCAAAAACTTGAAGTTTATTTATCCAAAAATTTATTCATAACACCATAAACTTTGAGTTTGCTTAGAAACACTCTTGAAAGAAAAAATGTTATGATTTTATAGGTATTAAGAGAAAATAAATTTGGGTGGTATTTGTCAAATCAAAGTTTTGGGTATTAAAAATTTAAAAAAAGATACCCCTAACTTAAGAATAAGAGGAAATTTTTTGAAAATATTGATTAAACAGAAAGATGAAAAATACAATAAATTTTAGGGAAGAGATAATACAAGGAAAAGAAAATCAAGATGTTTCTATGTAAAAATCCAAGTGTTATAGGTAATATGAACTTCAACTTGTTCATCTTTCTATCCCTCTTGACCTTAGTCTTATGTTACAAGCTAAGTAAAGTCTTAAATAGATCCTTAAACATGTGATTTTTTATATTAGTGGAAAGTGATAGAAAAGACAAGCCTATGGCAGTGTCATTATAAAAGTCAAATGCAGAGATATCATCTTTTCTGTACAAAGTAAAGTATAAAGTAAATCAAAGTGTTGTTTTAACTATTGTTTGCAGCTTGCACACATATACATGGTGGTTATTTAGGAGTCTATATTTTTTATTTTAGTCAAGCATAACTTTGATCTTTCTCTCTAAAATATTTTATTACTTAAGGACAAGCAAGTGTTATAGTTTAGGAAAATTTGCTAAGGGACAAGTGTCATATTTGTCATTTGCTTTCTCATATTTTTGTTTTGATATTTTAATATTTTATGAGAATAAATGACTATTTATGTATATTATTATTTATTTATAGGGTTTGGACTAAAAAAGATACAAAGTTGGAGCAAGGACGCGAAACAAGTAAAAATTAAGGACTTAAATGCAAAATATTTAAAATATGGAATTTTCGCTCCAGCAATATATGGATTGCCACTCTAGTGCTGATACTAAAATCAAAATAAAAAAATTTGAAATAAGACCTATTCAAGTCGCAAAAATTTGCCTCAGCAAAATTAGGCCACAGCTCCAACGATAGCCCCAACGCCATACCTTCACCGCTCTAACGATTCCAACATTCAAGCATAGCGCCCTACTAATAGCACAATTTCGCTCCAGTGATCATGCAAATCCTGATAAGATAAGAATTGAGGTTTTCAAGCTCAATTTAATCCCTATAAAAGGCCACTCATTCCCAACTTTTAGAGAACAAATAAAACACTCATAAGACATATAACACAAGTCTTAAAGAGTAATTGGAGGACAAAGCAACTATAGAGAGAAATTCAAGGCATTCTTTGGCAGCAAGAGTTTCTTTGGCTATTCAATCAAGAGCAATTTGATGTCTATATCGATTTTCTATTGATTGTATTATGCTTTATTTATATTTTTGTCGCAATTCTCTTGTAGTCATGAACTAATTTTTCTTTCCAGGGTTAATACTTGAACTCAATATGTGAGCTTAATTGCCATATCTTTCTAACATTTAATAAACTTAGTTCTTTATTATTCAAATTATTTATTCTTAATGCTTCAGCATATTTGTCCAATAGATTGTGAATGCTTTGGTAATACTTTGATAAACTTAGAAGAGGCATCATTGTATTTAGGCCTAGGTAATTTGATGCTTGATCATAAAGTAACGTAAGTTACATATACAAGTTTTAAATTAGAATAGGAATATACCTAATTGGCATGTATAATCAATAAGACATGTTCTGAATGAATCTTAATTTATTAAATATCATAGGAATATAAGTATTTGATAAATTAAGATATACTTGCTTGACCTTAGGAGAGGCTTGTAAATATACTTATGTCTTGATCAATAACAATAACTAAGGGATTTAAATATTAGAAAATTAATCATTAGAAAGCATATGTTTTCTTTATATTGTTATTTTACATAGCTCTTCATATTATGTCATTGCTTTTATATTTTCCATGTTCATTCTTAAATTTGATTTTTCTAAATAATTATTAAAAATGCATATTTTTAGTACTTGGTAAAAAGAAGATATTATCCTTATGGGTTTGACAACTGACTTTTTTGTCCCCTTATTACTAATTACGATAGTATATAATTGCACTTTATTTTCATTAGACCATGGCCGAAAAATTTAACAGATGAAGCTAGAGAAATTATGGTAATCCATGCAGCGATATATAAAGCACTGATGAAATGACACCACAACAAGATAATCAGGAAGCGTGAGCTTAATGAAGGTGACCATGTATTACGAGAAGCACTTGATGTTAACAAAGAACGCAATGCTAGCAAGGTGGCAGAAACATGGAAAGGTCCATATGAAACGAAAGGTAGATAAATGAGCCTTTCTGTTGGAAGACATGGACGGAAACCCAATTCCAACTCCCTAAGACATATCAAAGATAAAGAAGTTCTATGTATGACTTTTTTTCCCTTTATTTTTTGTTCCCATATTTCAGACGATTCTCTCACTCAAATTATTTTATGACATTAAATTTGATATTATCACATTATTGATAAAAACTATGAGACCAATGTTCGGATGTAAGAATTAATAAGATTTCAAATGTGAGAAACACGGTCCCCTTCTATTTGTAGATACGACCAAAAATATCTATAACCTTGCCAATGCTTCTTTGGAAGGATCTGTATCCTTCCAAAAAGAAGCACCTAGTACCGTTACTAGGAGAAGAGATGGCCAAAAGTAATCCTCCACTATCGTTATAAGGAGACAGCCAAAAGTAATCCCTAATGACCCAGTTGTAAGGATCTTGTTGCTCCTTACATAACATGATGGTCTAGTGTTATTACTAGGAGATGAGATGGCCAAAAGTAATCCTCCACCACTGTTACAGGGAAACAACTAAAAGCAATCCCCATAACCCACAAATAGGTTATTATTGCTCATTACATGACAAAATAGTCGAGTGTCATAACCCACAAGGATCTTGTTGCTCTTTAAATGAAAAAATGGTCTAACGTTGTTATTGGAAGAAGAGACGACCAAAAGCAATCCTTTGTTGCCGTTGTAAGGAAACTGCTAAAAATAATCCCATACAACCCACATGTAAGGATCTTGTTGCTTTTTACATGACTAAATGGTCTAATGTCGTTTCTAGAAGAGGTGATGGCCAAAAGTAATTCCACACAACCTACATGTCATTACTGGTAAGTTTTCTTTCTTTTTATGTTTTCTTACTCTAGTATTTATTAGGTGTAATCATGCTTTTCTTTTCTTTTTTTTTTTTGTGTTTCTTTGCCATTTCTGGGTTTTTTGCCATTTCTGGGTTTTCTACTTCTATTTCTTATTTTATAGATATCTGTATGGTTTTGAGATGCTTATGGTTATCTTGTTTTGCCTTATTCCTAGATGTGATTATCCTTGTCCTTACCCCAATATGTCTTCTGTAGTTTTTTTTTTCAAACAAACCTTCCTTAATCTTCCCTAATGGCGTCAAGAAGAAACCTAGGTCTCCATGTCATTAACATAGCTGAGGAGAAAGAAGCTATCAGCCTTGAGGTTCCACTTGTCAAGAGGACTAGTGGGACCAGTAGTAGTGATGGGGCAGGGGCGTCTATCTCAGCTGATGACATGCCTTCCTTATCTTTAACTGTTATGACCAAGGCCAAGCTAGTCTCTATTATTAGAGAAGACCCTAAGTATGATCTTGTGGACCTTGGTTAGGATATAGAGGTTGTGGATTTTAAGTTGGATGTTAGATATCGCACATCCAGCTTGAATGAGGCCAATCTAGTCAACTTACAATAAACCCGAGTCAGTCACTCTTAGACTACCCTCTCCATTCACATAGAATTCTTAAGGCTACGCTTTAAGCTTCCTATGCAGTCTTATTTTACGAGGATGTTAGCTCGCCTAGGAGTAGCTCTCTCCCAGCTAGGTCCTAATTCTTGAAGGGTATTAGCTAGTCTTTACATCCTTTGAGAAAAGGCAGGGCTTCTATTACTTGTCTTTTTATGGGCTCTAAAATTCAGTCCCTAGTCGCCCCTCATCTATTAAAGAGTGAAAGGGGGAGTGGTTCTTTACTCGGAGCGATTGGGGTCAAAGAGTCCTCAAGAGGAACGGGGGAGAATAGGTCATCCCTATTGACGTTTCTTTAAACCCAGGTTTTATTTCATTCATTTTTTTATGTTGTGATCAATTTCTTATTTTATCTGTCTAATTTGTTTGTATATTATAGTGACTTAGGCCACTGACGTTGAAGTGAACAAGGATAGGCTTACTCAGATCACTATGACCCTTAAGCATATTTGTCATGTCTAGGACTTGTTTTCACTGACCAACCTCATCTAATTTGGCCTGGTAACCTCTGTTCAGCACGAGCCTCATGTTTGAAGTAAGCATTATTCTTTTAAATTCACTTCCCTTACTTTTCCTTTGCTAGACTTACTGATGATTCGTCTCATATAGGAATGTCCGAATAAGGAGCTAGTGAAAAGAGAAAAAAGAGCCGCACGGTAAGCTCAAGTGCTTTTTTTACTAGTCAAAGTGTCGTTAACCCTAACAATGTCATAAGACTACTTTTCTGCTCTAATAGGAGGAATAAAGCCAGGGATCCCTCTCGTGGATGGGGCCTGGCTAGCCAAACTGGTGGCAAGCAAAGCTCTTAATGAAGGACTTGACAAGTCCTACCTAGGGGAGAGGGCAAGTGCAATCTAGTGCCTATGGAAGAGGACAAGCTACCCAGCATTCCCCTCATATTCAATGCCTCTGATCCCCCTAGGCACAAAGTAAGGGTCGGGCTCTCTGGCTTGGACTTTAACGCAAATGCCCTCATATTCTTGGACTATAAGGGCGTATAGTTCTAGGAGATAGAAGTGGCCTCTAATAAGTGATAGATCCATTCTCTTCTCGTCCCCTTCCGTGTTGATCCTTGAAAGGAGAGAGTACCTTGCCTATTTATTACTTGTGATGCAAGAAACTGAGAGATACCTATCTCCGGCCTGGGTGGGTTAGGTTTCATCTTTGGACCCCATCATAGGTTTTCACACTACTGTTGGATCTGCGCTGGATGTGAGTTCCTTCTTTTATGTTTCTATTATATTTCCTTATTTTGATGATTTGTATTCTTCTGGTGCAGTCCGTGTTTTTGTTATCTAGGTTTAAGGCTGAGATACTAGACATGGTGGCTCAGGCCTAAGCAGCTGAGAAAGCCTCATGCGATCGAGGAACAGGAAATAGTTAATCAAATGGGTGCCTGTGTGGAGGAACTGTAGACCAGGCTCGCAAAGGCTGAGAAACGAGTCTCAAAATTATAGCGTCAAAAGCGGTTGGTCGAGCAGAAGATGGACAACTCCTCAGCCATGGCAGAGAGCCGATCTAACGAGCTGATGAACCAAATTGACAAACTTGAAATACAGCTCGCAGTGGCTCAGAGGGAAAGAGAGCTGGTCGAGCATACCAAGAATAACTTGGTGATTCGACTGGATGACCAGCGTAGTTTCTGGTCTGCTTGTCACTAGGAAGGTTTTTGGCAAGGGGTAATGGAGGGCTTCTAGAGGTAGATCGCCCTCTTCAAAGAGAATTATCCAGAAATTGACCTCTAGTGGATGTGGAATATGGTCACTAGAGGATCATTTTATGAAAGGGAAAACTCTAAGGCACGAGGCATTGCTAAAGTGGTCGAGTTTGCTACTAGTGTTGTTGCCCATTCTTCAAATGTTGCTACTCCTGCTTGTGGTGTTGTTGTTTCTGCTATAAGTGTTGTTGTTGCTGTTGGACTTATTATTGCTCCTGCTGTAGGTTTTACTGTTGCATTGCTGCTGGGGGTGATGTTACTCCAGCAACAAGTGTTGTTATTACTGTTAGGGTGATGCTGCTCCAGTAGCAAGTGGTGCCGCTCCTGATGCAATTGCACAGTCCAGTCAGATGCGCCTTCTACCAACCAGGCTCTTACTATCGTTGACCCTACTTAGTCCTAATGACCAACTGTAGTCCTAATCAACCTCCCAGCCCCAGCCAATTCTCTTCTGGTCGGTGTTGCTCTCAGATTAGTGATGATAGTAAATTTAGAGTTTAGTGATACGACTCCAGTAGCATGAGCTGATGTCCTACTTTTATGTACATATATTTTTTTATAACTTCATGTAATTTTTCTCTTTATCAATGAATGGGAGTTATTTTTCTTCCTTCGCATTTATTTATGCAAGCTTGTTCCTTTGTACTTGCCTTGATTATCTGCCTCCTTATAATCATCATAGATAATATCTTATTCAAAAAAATAGAAAAATAATTTGGGTAAACAAATCTGTAACATTGTCAAATACTTGAAGCAACTATTAATTAGTAAAGATCATCTTCTTAAAAGGTTGTTATAATCTAGCAAAGCAGGATAACTTATAATTCTTGAGTGGGAGCTGAATTTATGAATTGTTTTTATCAAGTTAATCATATAATTATCCTAATGAAAGTGTCAACAGAATTACCATGGAGTCGCCTAGCGGATGCCCTTTTTCAGTGTTTGAGATATAATTTTTTTATGGCTACTTGGTTACCTTTGTTGTCTTATGATCAGTCCCTCCTTAGGGTACTACTTGTCCGTAATAAATAACTGGTTAGGAAAGTTAGGGATTGAGTTGTGTTTTGGTTGAATTATGATGTATGAATGGTGCCTTATGTAAATTGAATGTATATAGTTGATGGAAAAATCAAAAATGAAAAAATGGGACATAATTGTCCATTTTGGAAGGTAAAGGGCAATTATGTCCAACCGAAGTTATAGGGTGTTAAGAAATTTTCAAGGCGTCGGATGGTGAATTAGATAAGATTGAATGGCTCCGTAAATAAAAATCGAAAAGTAGTATCCATCCGGGCTTTATATGCCGATTAGGACGTTTAGTAGTTAAATGAGATTCTAGCATTCGATTTTGTTCTAAATGTCATTTATGGCGCGTAGGTGAACAAAATCGAAAGCAGTAACGAGAGTAAAAATCCAAAGCGAAATTGAGCGTGGAGCGGTTGTGAGTGAAAATTTGTCATTTCTTTTATCTTTCGTTTATTATGTTTTCGCATAATAAAAATGTATGTTTTATGTGCTTTTAATGCATAAACATGATATATATCCATAGATATGCTTTTACATGATCGATTTAAGAAACAGTTTTAAATAACTGCATCCATTTCAAAGGCCATTGGTACCCTCAGATTATAGTGGTGGTGATTGTATTAGACCCGGCCGGTATATCCCATACATATAGGCAGGTTATGGGGGTGTGTCACTAACTCTAAGAAGTCGGGATGTTGAGTCTTGTGAGTTGCTCTATATGTACGGGGTATTGTCTCGCTATATGTATGCGATGTAGAATTCCGCTGCATAGCTAGTGAGATCTCTTGAGATGTCACTGTAGGTGCTGCTAGTTGAGGTGCCCTTGACCTACTCACGTGTGCGGTGCTAGTTGAGTCGCTGCATGAGTATAGAGTTTTAGGGTTACCATTGGTACAATTTAGAAACAAAATGGCTGAACGAGGACTTTAATAATTTTCGATCTACCGATAGCATTTTATGCATTTATATGCACTTGGTAGTTATTATGTTGTACAAATTTTGGATATTGTTTTCCAAAGATGTAAATAAAACCCGTTCAACAAGATTTCATCGACATATGATGTTAGAAATTATTTTACATCGTTATATCAGTTTTAGAAGTATAATTTACGCATGTTTTTTTAGAATTTACTATCTATGCATAATGTTATTTTATTTGAAATATTAAATACACTCATTGAGCTCATTTAGCTCACTCGTTTTGTGTTTTATATTTTCTAAACCCCCTTCCCAAGTGCAGGTCTCGATACGCAAGCTGCTGATTCTCCTATTGCTGATTAGTGGGCCAAATTTAAAGGTCATTTTTGTAAATGTAAAAGTGTTAAATAGCACCCTTTTTGCTTTCTGCATAGTAGTTATAGGTATGTGTATTTGTATGTATATTTGGAACAAACAGGAAGAGATTTCAATATTATGATGATCGTTTTCATTTTTTATGAGTATGCTCATTTTGTGATTTAAATGAAATTATTGAGTTAAGTTGGATTGATTTTAGAAAGGACCAGAAGTCCTATTTAGCAGTATTGAGAAGTGGTTTGGAAATAGAAATATAATTCTTTGCAAGTTTTATATTAGATTTTCAGAAAAATAGGAGAAACTCTGTCCGTTCTTTTTTTAAATTTAAGATGTCATTTTCATGTATATGCCAAGATTTTCTCAATAATAGCAAGAACTAAAAAATGGTTCATCTCGCGAAATTTCTCAACTTACCCAATTACATTCTGAGGAACTTCGGTCGAAGTGCCCGATAAAACTACTAAGACCTATAGTAGAGAGTCCCGGGGCGGATCCTATCACATGCACTGTTATGGTATCGACAAGCTGATCAATTTTTGGGAACAGAAAGTTGTCATTTAGCCATGCTTTGTTCAGATCTGTAAAATCTATGCACATCCTTCATTTTATAATAGCTTTCTTTACTATGACTACGTTAGCATGCCAGTCAGAATGATGGACTTCTCTAATGAAACCAGCTGTTAATAGTTTATCTATCTTCATGGCTACAGCTTCATTCTGCTCTTGGTTGAATATCCTCATTTTTTGTTTAATTGGATGAAATGTGGGTTGATGGCTAACTTATGAGAGACTAGGGCAGAATCTATTTTGGGCATGTCTTCGTGAGACCAGGCGAAGACATCTGAGAAATTCTACACTAGTGTGATTAACCCTTCTTTAACCCTTGATTCTAATTGGGACCCTCTAGGTTTGATTTGTACTACTAGCAACTCCTTTACTAGTTCTAGCGACCTGATACCCTCTCCTTTTGGATCAACAATAAAGATATAGAAGTCCCATTTTCCAGACATTGTATAGCAGCTCCTGGCCATTTTTTGATCTCTCGATGTTACCCTTATATCTTCTCCAGCCGAAAACTTGAGTTTTAAATAATGTATGGACATGGTTGTATTTGTATTTCCCATAAAGGGTCGACCGATGAGAATTTTGTATAAAAAAGGTTGATTGACTACCATGAACTTAGTCATCACTGTTTTCTTTGAACCCTTGTAAAAGTGTCTAGGTCTCCTCCATGTACAAGTTTTTAATTTTTAGCTCATCTAGTGTTTCTTTGAAAATAATGTTGATTGAGCTACCTGGATCAATGAATACTTGGTTTATCTTCTAACCAGCCACCTATATCTTGATTACAAAACCATCATCATGAGCGTAGCTCACCCCTTGTGCATCCTTCTTAATAAACATGATTAATACTTTCTGTTGTAATCTGGGTTTCTTCGTTTGAGACATTTTACACATGAACTGATGTGCCACCATAAAATATTTTGAATAATGTTTTCTCTACTAGTTAAAGTCCCCAGTAAGTGTAGGCCCACTTGATATGATCATGGTGGAATTATAATCTAGTCTACTAAGTTGGTTAACGAGTGGGTTACTTTGTCTCTCAACTCCAAATTGTCCAAGATATTCATTCCTTATTAAGGCATCCACCTGCTTTTTAACTCGAGGCATTCTCTCGTGGCATGCCCTGTACTTTGTGTAGATTGCACAAGCTCTTCTTTGTTGTTCTGCTGCTCTGCCTCTTTCCCCTTGAAATTTTTGTTGAGCAAGCCCCAGTTCTTTATGGCTTTGCAAACATCCTCCAGTAGTACTACTGGAGGGAGGAAATTTTCTACCCGAGCTACCCTTTTCTCCTAGGCTGAATGCTCTCGGTTATTTCTAAGCTTCTTTCCCTTTCTTTCTTTTTCAGCCGAGGTTGCTCTTTTTAATATTTTTCATCCAAAAAGCTCTTCAATTTTTTTTCCAGATCCCGAACCTTGTCTTCCAAAGGCGGTTTGACATTATCATGCTATTCTGTCTGTGGCTCTTTCCTAATTTGTTGATTAGAATCCCCACTTATTCAGACCAACGAGATTTGAATTTGTTTGATGCCAAAATCAATGCATTAGGCATTGCTTTACTGGGCCTTGAAAGCTGGGTTCCTCTTCCTTCTTTAACAATCACGGTCGAATACCTGTAAAATACTATTATTTGTTAATTATAAATTCCTTTTATATTTTTTATATGTATGTAATAATAAAATAAGAAGATAAGGTCGGGGGAATTTAGTTGGAGTCGCATGATAAAAAGTTGTATGCTTCGTATGAGATGGACAAGCATTCTAGACATTTCCCAATACTTTCTAAAATACTTTTTTTTTTTTTTTATTTCCCACTTTTGCTAAGGTGTTTTTTGTGGCCAGTGCTTTTTCCAAATACTTTTTTCATCTTTTATATATATTCTATTGTGAATATGAAAAAAGTAAACATGGCGAGAAATGACATCCATTTAAATTCAGTTCTCCCTTGGCTAAAATTTTGTATAAAACTATAATATCTCGAACACAATGCATCGAGGAGCTTCATCTTTTTTATCTGGTCCTACTTCCTAGGTTTAGAGTTTTAGTGTAAAGTTTTTTTTTTTAAAAGGAGAATGCTAATTTATTTATTAATATTCAAAGAGACGAAGTCATTGTAAATATAATCACGAAGGAAGATAGGTTCCACACTTGAGATATAAATTACCGTTGCCTGTTTTATCAAAGAATGAGCAACTATATTTCCCTCGCGCCTTACAAATGTAACAACCTAAAAATAGAATCGAGCACATTATTCTATAACACCTGAGAACAATCAGAAATTAAGAGAGAAAATAATTTGTTTACAGTCTATTCCAAAAAAAATATATATTTTTGATATAAAGTTGTCGTAAATTTAAAATTATAATTGTTGTAAAGTAGAAATACTAACTACGGAGTGTATATGAGTAGGTATTTAACAAATACTTAATTATAGGATAAAAATAATGTTTACTATATACTTTAATTATTGTGTTTTGAAAACACAACAGAAATATTTCTTTACTAAACAAATTCTTAAAACGGAAAATCTTTTTTTGTGATAGTTTACATTATCACTCTTAAAATTATTCTGATAAAACTTGAAAATAAGTCACAAATTTTAAACATTTATGTCAAAATTTAAGAAGGTAAGAAATAAATTCTAAAATTAAAAATGATTAAGAATAATTATTTAGTGGGTAACGTTGGTCATATCAGAGTGCACAACAGTACCTTCATGGGCATTGTCGAATTAATTTATAATTTCAATTTTATTCACGAGACCTTACAGAATTGTAACGATTACTCATTACATTTTTTTTGTGCTCAGCAACTTGACACTATATTTTCTTGTTTCCTTTTTCTTCTGTTTCTTTTATCTTACATTTTGTTGTTGTTGTGTGAGCTCAGCCTTCATGGCTATTAAAGATCCACTTGTTCTTGCGGGAATAATTGGGGATGTTCTTGACAATTTGGCAAGAAATATTCCTCTCACGGTTAGCTATTCCAACGGGAGGATTAACAATGGCTGTCAGCTAAAACCTTCTCAAGTTGTCAACTGACCCAGAGTTGACGTTGGTGGTAATGATCTTAGGACATTTTACACTCGGGTAAAGCCTCATTTTTAATTAACCCCTCTTGTTGTGCTTCTTCTTGATCTTCTTCATTTATTTGCTTCTTATGTTTTCCAGGTTTTCTTTTTTTCATGTTTTTATTCTTTGTTGCCAATATTGCAGTTGATGGTGGACCCTGATGCACCCAACCCAAATTTCGATTGTTTCCTAATTAATAAATGAATATAGTTTGTTGCCAATAAAAGGACCCACTAGCCACAGCCCACAATCATACGCTTCAAGTCAATTTATTCATGTCATGTGCAGTGGCCTTCTCAATTGATGTACAAATTGGCATCGCGACAAATTGCCAATTTGTAAACATATAAACTTCATAAAATTTCAAGGAGGTCTTCAAACAAATTATAAGAAATGTTTACAATTATTTTCCAATATCTCAAATGAAGTTGTTGACAAGAGTTAAAGAGTAGTTGAACCGATAATGTACATTATATCACCAAACAATTATATATGTTATTACAAAACAATTACATTAGATTAATTGTTCTATAGCAATGAATATATAGAAGAACACTAGCTAGCTAACTAGGATATATACATGTGATTAAAGTGCAAAGAATATATCGATCTTTTAATATTTTGAAGTGATAAAGTAACCATAATAATTGAACTCCAACATGCATAAATTAAACATGAGCTATTATTTTGAAGGATATTTCCTCTTCTACCAAAGATAAGAGGACATTATACATATATATTTTTAAATTTACGGCTCATACATGAATATGCTTTGATTTGATTAACCATTAACTGTCAATGGGGTTCTAAATTCTAGCCGTATACAGGTCCTACCAATTAAAGGAAACAACAAAAGACTGAAAGAAAGATAAAAATAAAGAGGTTTACAAATTGGCTTCTTCAATTCTTTATCTTCATTAAGACATGCCTAGTCTAAATATAGGCCAAGGCTATAGCAAAAATTAAAGCAGACACACGAGGAAGAGAACACCATGAAAGTGTTTTCTTTAGGTGACCAAAGTGCTGGGTACGCAAGGGGACTTGATTTAACGGCGAAGCTATTTGTCGCGATGCCAATGTGCACATCAATTGAGAAGGCAACTGCACATGACATGAATAAATTGAATTCAAGCGTATGATTGTGAGCTGCTAAAACACGTCCATTTCGGATGGAGAAGTAAAGAATAATAATGCTACGAGTAGTGCTACATTTTTTAAATTATATTTTAAAATTTGAATCTTAAATAAGGTGTTAAATTAAAAAAAATAATATAATGAGTAATTTTAAAATTTTAAAAATTAACTATCTAATAGTTAGTTAATTGACAAATCATTTAAGATTCAAATTTGAGATGTGTAACATTATTATCTTTTAAGTTAGTCTTTTTTTTTAAGAGTAATTGATCATTTTCAAACAAAAATAAATAAATAGTACTAAAAAATATATTTGCATATAAATTCATTTCTGGAATTTTAATAGTATTGCACTTACCGAAAATCAACGAAAGCTGTCAATTCTATAGCCTTTAAGACCACAATTCCTGGCTCATCTAAGTAATCATCTCTATTCCACAAAAACTATCATGGAATAGTTTTCTTACTATATGTAGTTATCGTTAATGGACTTTAATTTATACTTGTGAATCTTTAGAACCCTAATTTTCTTTTATTTATGTGATTCTGCTTCTACTTCATCGGTGTGTTAAAGCGAATAAAAAGATTATAATAACTATAAAATGAAAACAAACACAATGGTGTATTATTGGAATTTTGCATCTAAACATACGTATTTAGCCACCTACTCGGACCCACTCAAAAGAATCGAATTGCTTAATTGAAATGGAAGATGCTTAATAATTTGCATGTAGCATAATCTTTATAATGGAAGATGCTGAATTTGATAATACTATTAAAGTTACTGGAACTTGACTAAGATTTAGGATTTAAGATTTATAGATATTAGAAGACTAATCATTTTGTCAAAGGTTTATCACCGATGAAAATTTGACGCATAATCCTGTTGCAATCCTTCGGAAACTTGGAGGCAGTGGAAGAAAACGAGGCTAGTGGGTACTAATTACGAAGCTACTAATGGTGTAATAAGGATTTATGGGGGACTGGTTCTATTTCAGCTTATTTGGTTAAACAGTAAACACAATACAAGTAGTTTCCCTAAACATATTTTCTAAGACTAGTGATCTCTTCAATTAGTAGTGACATACAACAACTAGTGTTTTTACCCACAAAAATGTAATTACTCACTACTTAGCTTGAAATATAGATTCATAAGTAAAATTTCACAATTTGAAGTATATTATCTTCAGGTAATTACTATAACACTTTTGTTCATTTTATATATATATAGTGAAATTGGTTTTGTAACATTTTTAAGCACTTACATAGCAACTTATTAATGTATCATATTATATTAGTTATTTTGATATTGTATATTTATATTTATATTATTATTATTATTATTATTATTATTTCTGATTACAGATATTAATTGTTGTTGTTTGTCATAGGCAGGAAAGGGATATTGTATCTTATGGTTCTGATTCTTGCTTGGATGCAATTTAGCAATTTCAGATTCAAGCCATATTATATTTGTAAAGTCCAAACATTTGAGTAAGGTCCAGGGATAATGAGTTGTTAATTTGTTTGATGCTCTCTGGTTTTTAGAGTCCAAATTAAAACATTACCAATTGTTCCTGAAAAAGTTGAAACGTGTGTGATGGCATGATTGAAAGGCGAGTCAAGCTATAGTGGTAGTAGAGAATAGAGATCCAATGTTGGTTTTATTTTATTTTCTTAACTGACAAAAGAGTTGAGAGAATTATTTGACAGCTCAAAGACATATGAAAGACAGATATGTTTCCTAAATTAAAGGAAACTTGTAAGTAAAATGAATAACAAAAGGCACTCTTGTCTGAGTTGTCTATCTCTTTTCCCCTCTGAACAATTCCGTTGCTCAAGTCCATTATCTGCATTTGCTAATTCTCAAATTTCGATTTTCATTATCTAAGGAAGTACTTGCACTGGTAAGTAAGCCAAAAATCGATGTTACTATTTGTCTATTTGAGTATTTGTCAGCAATTTCTCACTTGTTCAATCTTTTTACAATATTTCTTCTGAGTTTTTAGTCTTTTTTTATCAATATTTCTTCTTATTTTTTTATATTATGTATTGGTATCTCCTTTTCAAGAAATTAATTAATCACTTTTATCAACATGTAATTACATATGTTCGCTTCTATTGACGATTTTCTCTGTGATGGCTTCCATCACCTGCATATATTGACAAAATATGGGAATATTGATTTTCTGCTTAAAGAAGAAAAGATAATCCCTTCAGGGATTTGATGATCACAATGATATTTCTGCATCTGCGTAAGCTGAATTTCTTTTTAAGCGTGCAAACTAATTTCACTTTAAAATAACATATAATTTTATTACGGAAAAACGACCTTTTCCCCCCCACCTTTCAGTTAATATTCACTTACCCCATGTGATTTCAAAAAATATAAAAACTCTCCTACTGTTATTACTATTTACTATTCCGTTAATATTTACTATTTTTATTGAATTGATTATTTTATTATTGATAATATATAGTTTAACAATTTTGCTCTTAAATAAATTAAAGCAAAAAAAAAAAAACACTTGAAGGAAATTATACTCTCGATCTTAAAGATAAAATCACCTATTTTTGTCACTAGGCCAAATTAAAGTTTACATAACATGTTATGAATACTAATATATATACCCTATAAATTAATTAAATGAATTGTTAATTTTAAATTAAATATATTTTGATACTCAAAAATCATAAATAATAATAACTATAAAATATTTTAAATATCGTTTAATTAAAATAAGCTTGCAAGAATGAGTTTTTTATTTTTGAAAACTCATTATAAACATCTTCTTGTTTTCTAATTATTCTTCAATTAATTGAAAAGAAATAAAAAAGTATTGATAATTATGCTAATTATAAAAAATAGTTTTCCAACAAAACTCAAAACTTATTTTTGATATGTAGCCATCAATTATCATTTAAAAATAATTTTTCTAATATGAAAATTATTTCTTTATTAACAGGTCATTTGAAGGCATAGAAGAAATTGGTATTATTTGTAGTAATTTCTTTTAATTTAAAAGTTTATAAAAATTATTATTTTTATGAGTTGAATATAATTCTCAATATTCACTATTACAAATTTTTTTTTTTTGTGAATTCTCAAAAATTATAATTTAAATTTTGAATGAGTTTATTTTTTTTGGAAACCAATTATAATTTAAATTTTCAATTCTTCATGAAATTGTATTTTATTATTTAATACTAAATAATAAAAATTCACATATGAGCTAGAAAATAACTTATTTTTAGTTTGTATTATATTTTAGTATTTTTATCTTATTTTAGATTAATTTTACGAAATTAAAAAATATCTCATTTTTATAATAAGTTTCTAAACCTTAATCTTTAAATCTTTTGTTGTAAACTTGTACGTACTTAATTAAATATTTTTTTATTAAAATATTTTACACTTATTATTGTTTATAATTTTTTAGTACCAAAATTTGTTTTGTTTAGAATTAATAATTCATTTAATTAATTAATTTATAGGGTATAGATATTAGTATTCATAATTTGTTATGTAAATTTTAATTTGGTCTAGTGGTAGAAATGGATGATTTTATTTTTGAGGTCAAGAATTCAATTCCCTTTAAGTTTTCTTTTTTGCTCTAATTTATTTAGAAAAAAAAACTGTCTTGTAAATTATCAAACAATATATTATCAGAAATAAAATAATCAATTCAATAAAAACAATAAATATTAACAAAATAGTGATAGCAGAATAATGAATAGTAATAATAATAGAGGAATTTTGGAACTTTTTAAAATTATAGGGAGGTAATTGAATATTAGCTGAAAGGTTATGAGAGAAATGGTAGTTTCCCTTTTATTAATTTTCATTCAAAAATTATAAAACTAAACTTTGAAAATAAGTAATTAAAAATATTAGATATAACGATACATAGCTGTGTAAGCTGAAATATTCTCTACTTAATGCATTGACTTATATTTACTGCTCTATTCAAAATGAATTTCAGGTTGGTGACTGATATTCCAGCAACCACAGGGGCCAGCTTTGGTGGGTGCCAGTCTTTAATGATTTTCTCATAAAATCAAAATTAACATGGGGGTTTGGATCACGTCATGTTCTAGTTTTGTGGTTCTGCTATATCCTCCAGCGTTGGGCTAGCCATAGAAAATTATCTGTTCAATCCTTTAAATTTAATTAAACTATTTAGTTGTAGTACTTATAATATTTTTAAATACTTTGATTAATTTTTTTCATTGAAAAAATAGCATTTAAAATGTATTTTTTGGGACCAATAATGTAAATTTAATCAAATATAAAACTATTTATTATAATTAGACATATCATTTACTTTGTTACTCTCAAAAAATGTATTTCATTCAACTGTAAAGATTAACCAAAGCATTTAAAAAGATATATAAAAACTAAATTAGTAACTCAACAAAACTTTAAAAATTAATCTAACAATTTTTCTTAATAATTAAAGCTTTTCATAATCTTCTTTCTTTCGGAAAAATAATCATATTTCAAGAAAAACAAATATTCCGATAAGTCTCACCATCAAATCTCATAATCATCCCTTTTCCCTTTTTCCATGTCCAAAATTTTACACTTTATGGTGTTATTTCATTTAACTTCTGTGTTATAATTTTTTAACAATTATAACAAATTTATTAATATTCATAGTCAAATTGTCTATCGAGACATATAACAATAATATTTATTATGACAAAGCTCGTAAATTTAAACCGAAAAAATGTCAAATTTATTTTATTAAAAATTAGAAAAATCTACCCCTATCCATACATAATGAGACTTGAATCCTAATCCTAAATTGAGAACTAAGACTACCCACTACTTGACCATGAGCTCTATATTATAGCATCTTTAAGATGACCATTTTTTTTCCTATAAAACAATTATATGAAATAATCTATGAAACGAGTTTTTAATTTTATGTTCATAAAAAAATTATGTATCATTTTTGCTTTTACATATAGCTTTGCTTGCATTTTCTTTCTTCTGTTTTTTTTTTTTTTGTCTTTTTATTTTGTAAATATGGAATAAAATTAACCTAAGTACCATCCCAAGTCATAATATAATTTTCCTTTTTATTTCTGTTTTCGCTTTTCTATTTTATTTCTTTTAATCGCATTATTCATAATGTTTATGATATGCATGAGCAGGCCAAGAGGTTGTTAACTATGAGAGCCACATGCCGACGGCGGGAATTCACCGTATTGTTTTCATGCTGTTCTGACAGCTTGGGCGGCACCGTGAGCGCACCGGCGTGCCACCAAAATTTCAACGTCAAAGAATTTTTTTAGATGAAAAATCTTGGGTTGCCGGTGAATGCCGTTTATTTCAACTACCAGAGAGAGATCGGCTCCGGCGTAAGGAGGCGATGAACATATCCATCGATCCCTCAATAAATTCAATAATTTCTCCCTTTATCTATATATGAAACCAAATCATAAAAATCATTTATATCTATATCTATATATATATATATATATATCTCAATATATAGAGATATATATCTCTCACACTTTGTTATAACTTCAAAAACGTGAGAAGGGAGATATTGTGTTATATATATATATATGATCATGGTATTAATAAAAGAAATGGAAGTATGATTATTAGATATATTATTTTTGGAGTGTGATCGAGTTTTTTTTAATTTATGTTTTTTTTTTCTCTCAGTCTTGCATGTATAGTAATAATTACAAAAAATAAACTGCTGCTGCAGTAAGAATTAAGAGTGAAAATCTTAATAGTGTTAATAAGTTTTAATATGAGATAATCTAGTGGTATATAATTACTTGTTACTCCATGGACTCCTCGGAATAAATGGATGAATTGTAAGAATTTCATAAGAAGTATGGTGTTGGAAGTAATGATTCAATAATCATGTATGGATATGAATTAAGATAGATACCAACAGGAGAATCATCATGAAGTCAAGTATACGTTAAGTATTCAAATGAGGAATAAGATGGGGATTTAAAAGCAAGGAGGGCGTGAAAATGCAAGGAGGCAACTACATGCCTCATTGTTGCGGCATCGACCCTTCAGAGCCGCGGCACTGAAGGCCAAAACCCCAGTGCCGCAGAATTGGACAAGCAGTGCCGCGGCACAGGTTTGAGACGTGTTTAGCGCCGCAACACCAAACCTTGATGCCACAGCACCTAACTTCAAGAAACTAGGTTTTGACTTATTTGAGGGGGTTTCAGAGTCATAAACACTTGAACTCTTATTCTAACTAAGTTTAGAGTTTTTATGGACTTTTTTCTCACTATTTAAATCTTATAAACACTTTAGATACATTCAAGCATTAAAGGAGAGACTCTAAGAGAGATTAAAGAACTAAGTAGACACAAAGTACTTATGTGCATTATAGTGCAACCATAGTTAGGCGTTTATTGTTCTTGGAAGAACAAAGGTATGCTATATAGATTCCTTTCAGAGTTCTTTATTTATTTTTCCTTGTAAAATTTTCTAAAAGAGTTAATAAGAGAGGTTATGATCTTTTGATCCACTGTGAACGTAGGCTTTTGTCGAACTATATAAATTGGTTGTGATGTGTTCTTATTTGATCTACTTTTATATTCTAAATATTATATTTGCTTGCAATCATATATGTTTTTGCTACAAACGGGCATTAAGGCGAAAGGTTAATTTCATTAAGAGGTTAGCACTAAACCTAATTCCCATAGAATGATGAAATTCCTTTAACAAACTAATATCAAAGCTTGGTTTGATAATACACTTAGATAGTATTTAAACCATGGCAATTGTCAAGTAAAATATAAAGAAATTTAATAGGATGAATGTCTTCAATATATGAAACAGACAGACCAAGGCTTTACTAGTTAAGGAAGGGTTAGACTCAACCCTGAAGGAAACCCAATCATCTACTAATAAAGAGAATAAATCTTTGAAGGCTAAGGAAATAGATTGGGATACCATTCAGAAGAGAGCCCACAGCACTATAGTACTAGCATTGAGTGATGAAGTATTATGGGAGGTAGATGGAGAAGAGACGACATTGTGTCTATAAAAAACAACATAACACCTTGCACATGAGAAAGTCTTTAGCTGATCATCTATTTCTGAAAAAGAAGTTGCACCAGCTATTTATGTCTGAGTGATCTTCATTAAGAGACCATATTAACGTCTTCAACAAAGTCATCATAAGTCTTGAGACTTTCGGCATTAAGATAAAGGATGAACATAAGGGCGTCATCTTGTTAAATTCGTTACTAAAAGATATGAGAGCTTTGTTGATGTACTATTGTATAGTAGGGAGAATCTTACAATGAATGATGTCAAGACATCATTGAATTCAAAAGAATTAGGAAAGAGATTGAAAATCGATAGTGCAATAGCTATCATTGCAAAAGAAAATAAGAACAACTAACCAATGAGGAGATTCAAGAAGTATTTAATTTATCACAAGGAAGAGTGCTATGTAAAGGAATGTCCTAAAGTAAAAGAAAGAGAGAGAAGTGTTACAATAGAAAGTCTTACAGATGACATTGAAGTTGTAGACTTATTAGTAGCTTTAAAGAAAATTTATACTGGTAAATGAATACTAGATTCTGGGTGTAGTGTCTATATGTGTCTCAAGAAATCATTGTTTACCAAATATAAAGTTATTAGGGATAAAGCTTTAATGGGGAATGGCATTACTTATGAGGTCGTAGGGGTTGGTCACATAGGGTTAAGGATGTATAGCAAAAAATATAGGGACTTCAATGAGGTAAGACATGTTCCTAATTTAAGGAGGAACTTGATATCCCTATTGAAGCTCGATGAAGAAGTGTATTCTGTTAGAGTGGAAAAGAAAAAACTAAGAGTAATAAAAAAATCTATAAGGTTAAAAGGTGAGTCGCACACATGGGGGCTCTATGTGCTTAAAGTGATGGCCGAATATAGCCTAATGAAGGGTGTTGGGGTAATGTAGACCATGAGGTGACATGTAAAACATATTCATCGAAGTGATAAGAGTCAAAAGGGAGAATGTCGCATTCATACCCTATGCAAGAAGCACTCATACCTTTGGAAACCAAAGTCACAAGCCTGAGATGAGTTAAGCCTTGATGAAGACATAACTAGAATTATCTCTAAGTGATAACATTAGTGTGGATGGATCCAGAAGCCTTCTTATAGAAATATTTTTAATCAAGGAAGGGTTTGTTGGAAGTGGTGATTCAACAATTATGTATGGGCATGAATTGAGATGGATACTAAGAGGAGAGTCATCATAAAGTCAAGTATGCATTGTGCATACAATAGTGGAGTAAAATGGGGATTTGGAAGCAAGAAAGATGTGAGAACGCAGGAAGGCAACTACAAGCCTCAGTGTTGTGGCATCGACCCTTCAGTGCCACAGCACTAAAGGTCGAAACCCCAGCGCTGTGACATTTGCCAGGCAGTGTCGTAACAGTAGTTCGAGATGTGTTTGGCGGCATGGCATCTAGCTTCTAAAGATGTTTCACTCATTATATAAACCTTTGTAAGTCCTCTAAATACAATTAAGCATTAAATAAGAGACTCTGTGAGATATTAAAGAACTAGGTAGACACTAAGTGCTTGTGTGCATTACGGTACAATCATTGTTGGGCGTTTATTATTTTTTAAGAACGAAGATGTTGTTTTTCCTGGTAAAGTTCTCTATAAAAGTTAATAAAAGAAGTTAAAATCCTTTGATCCACAGTGGACATAGACTTTTGTCGAACCATGTAAATTAATTATGCTATGTTCTTATTTAATCTGCTTTTATATTTTTGATATTATATTTGGTTGCAATCATATACGTTTCTGATGCAAATGAGCATTAAGGTAAAAGGTTAATTTCATTAAGAAATTAGTACAAACCTAATTCCCACAAAAGAAGGGAATTTCATTAACATATGGAATTTTGATCTGCTCATACTTTTAAAGAGAACTATAATAGTATTATGACTCAAGGGTGAATATTTGTTTAAGTTATGATGATCTCACTTCATGGATTCAGGACCCTCTAGCTATTCACTCAATGATCTTCAAAGATGTCATTGGTTATTCGAATTATAGATTTTACTAGACTTTGTGCTTCTTGCGGCATTCTTATCATAGAGATTTTTTCTCTAGTGTTGCCTTTGTTTTCTTTTATAGCTATTATGAGAGGTAAGGCTCATTATGTACCCCCTAAAATTATAATTTTTATTCTTTCTTTATAATAAATTCTTTGGAGTTTATTTATATATAAAAAAAAAACTTCATAGATATAAAGTCATATGTTACAATATCCGACAGTAAATTTCAAAGAAAATATTAGATGCCAATGTACATAACAAATTTTTCTTTTTTTGATAAATAATATATTCAAGTTAATTTAAACGCAAGCAAATTAAAAAGTTTTAGCTAAGGCCTATTGGAATTTGATAATCGGAATCTCTAATTCACCACAGTTGCCTTCTATAAATAGGACTGTTACCATTAAAAAAAAACTATAACCAAGATATCACTTATTTAAATGAATAAGAGATATGGGTAATAGTGACTCGAACCCACGACTTGGAGTTGTGAATGTGAGACAATAGTTTGAGAATTATTGTCAATTTAACTCTTGAAGTTTTGTTGATTTATTCAATTAGTTCTTATATTTTTTAGATACTTCTGTAGTCTTATATTTATATTTGTTTTTCAAAATAATGTTTGTAGTACAATTTTTAAAGTAAAAAAGTAATTTTATATATCTAATTATGATAAATGTCTCATATTTGATCAAATTTGTCTTATTGCTCTCAAATTAGAAAATGCTTCATAAAGTTTTAGATTTTTCCTTTTCAGTAGCAAGGACTAATCAAGATACTTGAAAAAATATGAGAAATTTTCGAAAATGGCCAAAAACTTTATGGAGCATTTTCTAATTTAGCCAAATATACAATTTTGTAAGTTTTATAGTCAACTAGTTTAAAAATAGACTAAAATACCTTTACCGTATATATATTCTTCCAAATCATGTGTTTGAGTTTAAACTTGCATTTTGCAATTAAAAAAAGAAAAAGAAAATTGAAACTGATCGAATCTAACCTTTAAGGAAAAAATTTATCGGCTTTTGAAGTAAATGTGAGATATTACGTCCATCTTGTAATATTTGAATTTTTTATACTATTTAAATAAAATCATGTTGATTTAAAATACTTAAATGAAATTTGTTTGCTATTTTAATGATGTATGATAAGAGAATATAGATATAATGTCATTCAATATTTAAAATTTGCAGTTAGATCGTGGTTCTTCCATCTATTTTCTACCTAACTAAGGGATCACAAACTCTCCCTAACTAAGGGATTGGATTTTCGTTCGTTCAGCGAACTCTAGTATCTAGTATCAAATTATGGATGACATCGAAGCCCTATGGAACTCCTTCTCAATTGATAATTCTCATAACGAATAGGTTTTTGAGATCCCAGAAGCGGTGGTTAAAAGACACCGTTTAGCAGCCAAATTTGGCATGTTTATCAAGATCATGACGAGAAAAAACTACCAACGAGATGCCTTCCAAAGCATAATGCGAAGTCTTTGGCGACCTACTGGAGAACTGAGATTCCGATGGTTAGGCGATGATATCTTCCTGTGTGAGTTCTCCCTAGAAGACGACCGGAAAAAAGTGTTAAGAACTGAACCTTGGAATTTCAACAAATTCCTAATTGCCATGGAACCAATTGCTGATGAAGGTCCTGCTGTCAACCCCACATTCCGTTGTGTCTCATTTTGGATCCAAGTACACAATGTTCCAATAGTTCATATGAATGTCGAGACAGTTGAACTAATTGGGAATAGGATTGGGAAATTCCTAGATGTAGATGCCGATGATTCTGGATCATGCATAGGAAGATTTATGCGCATTCGAGTTAAAATACACCTCGACCAACCACTACGGAAAGGAATATTTCTTAAACTCGGCTCAATTGATCACCTGATTTGGCTAGACTTCAAGTATGAAAAACTTTTGGAATTCTGCACTCTCTGCGGCTTCCTAGACCATGGCTACAGAGAGTGTCTACAATCATACCCAACTGTCCTTAAAAAACCTGGTAACCACCGCTACTCAGAGAATATTCGAGCGGCCGAGAATTATAGGGACTTCAAAGCATCCACATCAAGGGACACACTCAAGAATAATACTCATAAAGGCCCGAAAAGAGACCCCCGTAGAGATGAAGAGGTTAATAACGGCTCTCAGGAGGGGACTACCGCTGCTGAACCCCCGACGGCGAGTGCAGAAAAGAAGGGGGCTCTGCAAGGGGCTGTGAGGGATATCGGAAACCTTTGTTTGACAGTAAACGTGCTCTCCACCACTAAAGGGTGCATGATAGCAAACGGGAGCATGCATCCTTACAGGAATAGTCCCTTAAATGCTTACGAACCGGTCACCACTTCCGCCAAGAACTCTGCCGAGACATCCACCACGCTTCCGGGAATTCTGGGATCCAATACTACGGGAGCATGTGACAGGCTTATGGTGCCACGGCAGCAGGTGAATGACACTGATCCAGAACCCACAATCGAAGTGCATGCTGTCGATGAACCCCAATATTGGAACAGGATAAAAAAATTCGAGCTCAAGCCACGTGAAGACCCTGGTCAGGAGCACAAAACAGCTGCACATCCTGCCGTTGAGCTCAAACACCGCAACAAATTCAAAGAAAAAATGCTCCAGCCACGTGAAGACCACTCACCCCAGAAACCATGTATGCTGCTACGAATAGTTGGGGGAAGCTCAAGGATGGAACCATCAAACTTGGTCGGACCATGCGCTGGCGGGATCTCACCTCATCATGTCTCGATGCTGTCGGCTAGTGAGCTCCCACAACAGAACAGATCCACAACACGCATGGCTGAGTCATGTGCAGATCACCAAGTGCAGCTAACCATGGACAGCACCAACAATTTGGGTACACGTGACAGCTCTTCTTGTCGGATGGACTCAGGGAAAGGTGAAGATCTGCTCTTGGCTTCATGGCAGCATGTAAAAGATACTGGTTCAGAGGCCAAAACTGGAGCACATGCTGTACACAATGACGTTGGTAGCCAAATCTAGAACGGTGTCAAAACAAACACACTTCAGCCACGTGAAGACCACTCATTGCAGAAAACAAGGGAGCTGCTACGAGGTGATAGACAAAGAGTGATGAGGGAGCCATCATACCTGGTCGCACAATGCGCTGGCGGGTTCCCACCTCCTCGTGTCTTGACGCTGTCGGCCGATGATAAAGAATCAACCAACCATGCTCTCCAACATCCGAATTCTTGTATGGGTAACAAAGGCACGCGGTGCAGGCCCTCTATGCAGCCATCCCAAGTGGAAACACACCAACACCTGGACTTTAGCGATGTTAATGAACACCTGGATTTTTGCATTGTTAACGAGAGCACGCGATGCAGGCCACCCATGCTTTCAATCCAAGTGGAAACAGAAAAGGATATCCAGTCACCCGATACTGCCACTACCAAGGAATTTGCCCCCCATGGAGTACCAGGCCCTCTTAAGCACGTGACTAACACCCAGCCGCACTCTGCCCCAAATGTCACACTAATGGCCAACCGTATTAAAAATATTGCAGAAAAATGCGTGAATCTTTATGGGCTCCAAGACAATGGGGAACCAGAGCCCAGACAAAGCGTGGGAATATTGCCTTGCTGGAGGAATGGTCCTCAAACAGACTTCGAAAGGCCCCTTGATCACCCCATCCTTCACAAAAGTGGCAGTACTACCACAGAGTCTCCACGAAGATCAACGAGACAAAAAAAATACAGACAGATATACACCTCTGAGAGCAAAAATGCTCAAAGAATTCCTAACCCAAATAGCAACAAGTCACACTATGCTACCAACAGACAGCTGAATGCCAAAAGGAAAGTACGTAACAATGACAATGACACTGCATACCCTACTCCATCTAAGAAGGTCTGACCTCAAGCAACGGGGGTTTATGAACGATCAGTGGTTTGCAACCACCAGCACCTGGAAGATGAAGACAAGAAGGTTCCTGCTGTTAACCATGATACCTCCTCAAAGTCCCCAGCGGCGGCTCCTGCTGTTATGCAGGACCGCCGATCCCAATGAAGCTTCTGAGCTGGAATGTGCGAGGGCTGGGCAACCCTTGCATATTCCACATCCTGCATACCTTGGTGCAGGACTACTGCCCAGAGGTGATCTTTCTTACAGAAACATGAGCATACAGACAAAGATTGGAAGATCTTCGGGTGAAACTTGGCTGCGTAGGGAAATTGGTGGTAGAAAGAGTCGGTCGCAGTGGTGGCTTAGCACTACTATAGACGGATAAGGTTGATATCTCCCTCCTATCATACTCCCGTTTTCATATTGATGTGGCTATTGCAGGTTTGGGGAAAAATTGGTGATTCACAGGCTTTTATGGCCACCCTGAATCATCTCAGTGTGTCCACTCCTGGACACTCTTGCGACGCCTATGTTCGTTATCTTCTCTCCCATGGCTATGTGGAGGAGACTTCAATGAGATCCTTCAAAGCTCTGAAAAACTTGGCGGCTTACCCCGCCCCACCTACCTTATGCAGAACTTCAGGAATGCTATTGATGACTGTGGCCTCTCGGGGATCCAAGTCAAGGGGCCTCCTTTTACTTGGTGCAATGGACGAGACCGTAGTTTGTTTATTCAGGAAAGACTTGACCGAATGCTCTGCTCCTTCCCCTGGCACTGCCTCTTCCCTAATGCCTTGGTGCAGCATCTAGACTTTTGGGGCTCCAACCGCTCCTATTATCATTTGATGAAGCTGGCAGACCAACTAGAAGATAATCTTCTTATCGCCCCATCTCCAGATTCCACTTTGAGGAAGCTTGGGCCAACGAACCGGACTGCAGGGAAATCATCTCAGAAAGATGGCTCCAAAACCTAAGCTCCCTCGACTCAATTTACAGGAACCTCTTACACATTGGGTCTCATCTAAAAAAGTGGAATCTAGCACACTTCCGCAGACTCAAGATTAAGATAAAATATAAAAAGCAACTGTTAGGGGCTTTGAACCAGCAGGTGAATGCTCAGACCTGGCCTGGGATAACGAAGATTCAGAAATCCCTGGATGCACTAATGTACAAAGAAGAGACATATTGGAAGCAACGTTCGAGGGTTCAATGGCTACAAGCAGGGGATAAAAATTCACGCTTCTTTCATTTTAAAGCATCAGGGAGGAGAAAGAGGAACTCTATCTCGGGGATCACAAACAAAGATGGAATCTGGTGCGCAGACCTGGAACAGACTGCGAAGGTTTTTCTGGAGTACTTTTCTGATATTTTCTCTTCTTCTAATCCTTCTGGGACTGTGATTGACTCGGTAGTCTCTTGTGTGGAGCCGAGATTATCTGTGCAGCAACTCCAATGGTTAGACTCCCCATTCCGGGAGGAAGAAGTCCACAAGGCAGTGTTTCAGATGCACCCTACTAAAGCCCCTGGTATTGATGGTATACCAGCCTTATTCTTCCAAAAATTCTGGGACATTGTTGGATCTGACATTTGTCGTGTGTGCCTGGGTTTTCTTAACAATGGGGACGACCTCAGAATGGTAAATGACACCCTCATTACCCTTATCCCGAAAGTTGGTGATCCCAAAGTTTGCTCGGATTTTCGCCCGATAAGCCTGTGTAATGTCTTATACAAAATTGTTGCTAAGATTTTAGCCAACAGACTACGAGGAGTCATGGAGAGTTTGATTTCTGAGTCCCAAAGTGCTTTCATACCAGGGCGTCTAATCACCGACAATGCTATAATCGGATTTGAGTGCCTCCACGCCCTCAAACGTAATAAATTTTTGGCGGGGAATTTTTTGGCCTTGAAATTGGACATGTCAAAGGCTTATGATCGGGTAGAATGGGATTTCTTGCTTGCAATGATGGAGAGATTGGGTTTCTCTGACAATTGGTGTCGGATGATTTATTAGTGTATCTCATCAGTATCATACTCTATCATTATTAATGGCACTACTCATGGCTCTATATACCCCTCAAGAGGCCTTCGCCAAAGTGATCCTCTATCTCCATTTCTGTTCCTTATTTGTGCAGAAGGTCTTTCCTCCCGCCTAAAGTTTGCAGAACAACGAGGTGATATACAGGGGCTGAAATTGGGGAATCAAGGGCCCACAATCTCCCACCTACTTTTTGCTGACGATAGCCTCTTATTTACTAGGGCCTCCTTGGACAATTGCATCTCGATAAAAGACATTTTGAGTTCTTATGAGCATGCTTCTGGATAACTGATCAATAACCAGAAGTCTGCAGTTTGCTTTGGTAAGTCTATATCAGGGGCGGTTGCTGCCCAGCTCACCCTTTGCTTGGGGGTGACCCAAGTCCCCCACCACAGTAATTACCTGGGGCTCCCTTGTATTACTAGCAAAAATAAACAGAACCTATTTGCTGCTATTAAAGACAAAGTGTGGAGTAAACTGAAAGGTTGGAAGAGATATCTTTTTTCAGCTAGGGGTCGGGAGATCCTTATCAAAGCAGTTATCCAAGCCATCCCAACCTATATTATGAACCTGTTTAGACTTCCAAAAAACCTAGTTAATGAGATTCGTAGGCTCTGTGCAAGGTTCTTTTAGGGCGGTGATGCGTGCTCAAAGAAAATTCATTGGTGTTCGTGGGATGTGTTGTGCCACCACAAGAGGGATGGAGGCATGGGTTTTAGAGACCTAGCTTCCTTTAACCAAGCAATCCTCGCTAAGCAAGGATGGAGAGTGATCGCCTTCCCAAACTCTTTAGTGGCCAAAACTCTTCGAAGCCTTTATTTTCCTAACTCTTCTCTCTTGCAGGTACAATCTAGGCAATCTGATTCACAGGTCTGGAAAAGTATTCTTTGGGGCAGAGACTTGCTAAAGAAGGGACTACGCTGGCGTATTGGTGTTGGAACAGCTGTATCAATCTATTATGACCAATGGCTCCCTCGACCATTATCCTTTAAACCCTCGTTCCCCCACAAACTGCCAGAGCATTCACTAGTTGCTGAGTTACTTACACCTGCTGGGTCATGGAACTCTGAACTGGTCTAGGACTACTTTCCTCCTGAAGAAAGTGACTTAATCCTCAGTATCCCCCGCTCTTAATGTTGGGAACAACCAGACTCATTTACGTGGCATTTTGACAAGCTAGGGCAGTATACTATTAAAAGTGGGTACCAGCTATCTCATACTGTTGACCAAGCTTCGTCCAGTAACAATAATGTTGATTCTAGAACCTGATGGCAATACATGTGGAGGTTGAAGATTCCAACCAAAATAAAGCATTTTGTTTGGAGAATTACCCATGGTTGGATCCCTACCTTTGCAAATCTTAAGAGGCACCATGTGCCTATTGATGAGTCTTGTAACCGCTGTGCTAAAGGTGCTGAAAACTCTATTCATGCAGTATGGTTATGTGATGCACTAAGAAAGGTACGCCAAGCTTGCCCATTTTTGCATGGTATAAATATTTACCACAATACTACTTTTTTGGATCTCCTAATAAAATGCAAAATGAGCTTAGCTGTAATGGATCTTGAGATACTATTAATTATGTTTTGGAGATTATGGTATATCAGAAACAAATTAGTCACAGAGAAGAAAGTGATATTGGTGGATGATGTTCTTAATTGGGCCAAATGCTATTGGTATGAGTTCGTATCTTGTTGCACAGACAAAGTTGATGCCACTAGTAATTCGAGTTGTAGTTGGCTAGCCCCAAGACTGGGTTTTATAAAACTCAACACTGATGCCAGTCTATCTCCTAAGCACCTCAAGGCTGGGTTAGGAGCGGTCCTGCGTGATAACTATGGAGCGGTACTTGCCTCTTCATTCTCTCCACTTAAGGTAAAGCCCTTAGTGGACATTTTAGAAGCATTGGCAATTCTTCGAGGTCTTAACCTAGCTAGAACACTGGGCTTATCAGCTATTGAGGTTGAATCTGATGCAGCAGGCATTATTTCTGACATCAACAATCACACTCACTCTTTCTCAGAACTTGGTTTGGTACTTCATGACATCAGAACGATCTCGTCATGCTTTAACTTTTGCTCTTTCAGGTATTCACATCGGTCCACTAATAAAGTGGCACATGAACTAGCACACCTTGCTCTAAACATAGTTTCTGACACTATTTAGTTGGGTAAAGTCCCAACACAATGTAATCGTTTTGTACTTGAGGATTTTTCCTCCACTTGAGTTAAATTACACAACTTTATTATTATCAAAAAAATATATATTTAAAATTCACATAACTTAATTTAAATAGTACAAAAAAGACATAAAATTTTTTAACAAAGATATAATATCTTACTTTTGCTTCAAGCGTGATATATTTTAATTCAGAGGTTAGATTCGATTAATTTCAAAAAGATTTATAGACTCTAAAAGTTTTAAAAATGTTATAAGTACTGCTATTAAAGGATGTGAGTTTGTCTAATTTGACCAAAAAAAAGGACAAATATGTACTTTCAATTACTAATAGAAAGTGGGTCTTGGAACATTTTTTTTATTATTTGTGGTATCTTGTCAATGCCATGTGGAATCCCGTTATTTGCTGACCGGTTTTCACGCTGAGAACAAAAAGAGAACAATTCATCTTCTTGTCTTATATCCTCTGCAAACTACAACATCTAAGACAAAATCATAAAAAAAACCCCAAGGCAGCTCCGGCAATCAAAAATTCTGAATATACATCGTACAACAATAACGACAAAAACAAAATCCCTTTTTCCTTGTTTCGAAAGAAGACTTTTGATTTTTTGTGGTTGCAAATATCAATTTTTCTTTTATTAAGAGAAAATCGAATTATATTAAACTATTTTCTATATTAGGGTTAGGATTTATTAAATGAATATTTATTTTTAGTTCATTGAAATAAGTTGTCTATGAACATTGTCTTTTTATGGATTTTTTCGTGTTTATCATATGCATGCTTATTTTGTTTAATAATTTCGAGCATCAATATAACGGTTATTATTTATGTTGGTCGAATATCTAACATTGCAGTGTTATTGAAATTGAATGTGTAGTTGGAACTAAATATGTTTATGTTGACATTGCAATGTTGTTTAAACTAAATGTGTTTATGTTTTATTTGTATATCTGATATTTAGGGTTTTATTGGTATATTCTTGGGTTTTGAGTTTGATGATAGTTAATGTATTTTGGGTTTTGAGTTTGATGATAGTTAATGTATTTTGAGAATGAATATGTGATTGAATTTGGATTTGTATGAATTTTCATGCAGTATCAATATAGCTGATTGGAGGAAATAGGATGGTGTAGCAGTGACTCTAAGATTAATTTGAATCTTAGAGACCATGAAGTATGTAGTTCTAGATAGTTGTAGTTTAATTTCACTCTAGAAATATGTGTTTAATGACCTGTTTGATGTGTTAGATTTGTTATAAGGAAACAAGGATATTGTGTTTGTTATGGTGAACTTGATGGTTATGCAAAAATTATATTTGCTAGCTTTAGTGAGAGGAAACAATGAAATATGTGTTATTTTTTGGTGGAATTTTTCTTTATTTTCAAGCTTAATTAGAAGACATTGCTAGAAAAGAGAAAATGGAGATATGGTTATGCAAAATATGGTTCCTACTATTGTAATTTTCTTATTAATTAAAAGGACAAAAGTGGTCGCCTAGTGAATAAATAACCTTGCTAACATTTTATGGGCAAAATAGACATTTTACAATCTAAACTAACTGTCAAAATGTGTGTGCAAAATCATTTCATTAAGTATAAGGCATTATAATACTTTTATGGCCATTTTAGAACCTCAGAGGTCTACAAGTCCTTCCAATAAAACTCAGGGTCCTGCATCCTTTTCCCTTAATAATATTACAAAATGCAAATTGAAACTCAAACACTTAGAATTGTGATAATGTGTATACAAAATAACGGCATTTTTATCCATTTTTAAACTATGTGGCTACGAAAGTGATTAAATTGTATATTTGGCTAAATTAAAATGGCCTATAATTATTTTTCTATTTTTGATAATTTTTCAAAAAAATATAAAAACTGACTGAGTAAATTAACAAAATTGAGCCACTAAATTAACAATTATTCTATTTTTATCCGACAATTATTAATTTCAGCCTACATTAGAATTTTAATAGCTTCTTTAGGGTGATGATATTTTCTCGCCTTATTTTGTGTAATCACATTCCATCATTTAAATGTTTTTATAGTTACAAGTTTATTCTTGAATGAATGGTTAAAAAAACACTAATTCAATAATTATTTTATATCAGGTTAAAAAAATATCTATATGAATTTTAAAAAATTTGTGTGTGCACCTTGTGGTTTTCCTTGAATTGATATTGTTGACCTCTAAGTTTGATAACCTGGAAGTCAAACAAGTCAGATTTGTTTTTCTTGAAAAGTTTAACATGGATGGTAAGGATGATACCAAAAATTGGTTGATTCTCATTATTATTACAAAAATAACATTTATTGACGTTAAAATAATATTAGTGAATAGTTTCACTAACATTATAAAACAGTATTAGTTTTATTAGTTTTATAGTATCAGTATTATTTCAATAAAAAATTTATTGACACTAAGTTAAGTGTCAATAAATCTTTAATACCATGATGTCAATGAATTTCTAACGTTATAGTATCAGTGATTCACTAACACCATAATATTACTGAATCCCTGACGCTATAGTATCACTAAATCCTCGACACCATAATGTCAATGAATCCTTGTTATTATAATATCAATGAATCATTAACACCATAGTATCAGAGAATCTATGATACTATAGTATCAAAAATTAAATAATTAAATAATTGAAATTATTTTTTTAATAATTTAAATTTTGAATAATTGTACTAGAATTTATATATAAATATTGCATTAAATAAATATTAAATAGTTAAGTATCATGAAACTACATTTAAAAAATCATAATTGTCAAAATATTATATAGTGTCATACAACTACACTAAAGTTAGTATATTGTACTATAAAATAATTAATAAGATTAACATGAGACTTTATTATATTATGAATTATTATTTAATATGGATGTTTACATTTTTGTAAAAATACAGATATTCAAAATCAATCGTCATATTATTCTAATAAATAGATAAAAGTTATTAATTGTAACACAATATAAATTTATTGTTTACGAATTATTATTTAACTATTTATAACTATGTTGTATAGTGTTTATTTTATTGTTTACACAGTACATTGTTACTGTTTAATACTATCAAATATAATTATTAATTTTTAAAATAAAAAAATATTTATATTTTTCCAAAGTTAATTTATACTATTACAGTTATAATGGAAGAAGGGTTTTTAGATATTACTAAATACTAGGAAGGTTTGTAGTAGCTAGAAAATCTATTAAAGGAATAAATAGTAAATTCCTTTATAATTTTTATATGTATGTAATATTAAAAATAAGAAGATAAGGTCGGGGGAATTTAGTTGGAATCGCATGATAAAAAGTTGTATGCTTCGTATGAGATGGAGAAGCGTTCTGGACATTTGCCAATACTTTCTAAAATACTTTTTTTTTTTTATTTCCCACTTTTGGTAAGGTGTTTTTATGACCAGTGCTTTTTCCAAATGCTTTTTTCATCTTATATACATATACACATATATATATATATATTCTATTGTGACATCCATTTAAATTCAGTTCTCCCTTGGCTAAAATTTTGTATAAAACTATAATATCTCGAACACAATGCATCGAGGAGCTTCATTTTTTTTATCTGGTCCTACTTCCTAGGTTTAGAGTTTTAGTATAAAGTTTTTTTTTTTTAAAAAGGAGAATGCTAATTTATTTATTAATATTCAAAGAGACGAAGTCATTGTAAATATAATCACGAAGGAAGATAGGTTCCACACTTGAGATATAAATTACCGTTGCCTGTTTTATCAAAGAATGAGCAACTATATTTCCCTCGCGCCTTATAAATGTAACAACCTAAAAATAGAATCGAGCAAATTATTCTATAACACCTGAGAACAATCAGAAATTAAGAGAGAAAATAATTTGTTTACAGTCTATTCCCAAAAAAAAATTATTTTTTGATATAAAGTTGTCGTAAATTTAAAATTATAATTGTATATGATGTATATGAGTAGGTATTTAAAAATACTTAAGTATAGGATAAAAATAATGTTTACTAAATACTTTAATTATTGTGTTTTGAAAACACAACAGAAATATATCTATACTAAACAAATTCTTAAAACGGAAAATCTTTTTTTTGTCGTAGTTTACATTGTTATGTTTATCAGTCTTAAAGTTATTCTTATAAAACTTGAAAAAAAGACACAAATTTTAAACATTTATGTCAAAATTTAAAAAGGTAAGAAATAAATTCTAAAATTAAAAAAGATTAAGAGTAATTATTTAGTGGGTAACGTTGGTCATATCATAGTGTACAACAGTACCTTCATGGGCATTGTCGTATTAATTTATAATTTCAATTTTATTCACGAGACCTTACAGAATTGAAACGATTACTCATTATATGATACGTGGTATTCTAACTAGATTTATAATTTTGCTCTTTAACTATATTTATAACTAGTAACTAGTGGTACCATTTATATATTATACCTATCGACCTGGAAATTTAACTAGCTACAGAATATAATAAAAAAAGTAGAAAGTATTAGTTTAGCACGACATTCACATAAGTTGAATTTTAGGGCAATAGGAAGTACAATAACTAGCGGTACCATTCATATATTATTCCTATTGATCTGGAACTAGCAAGAGAATCTAATAGAAAAATGAAAAGTATTAGTTTCCCACGACATTGACACAAGCTGACTTTTAGGGCCATAGAAAGTACACTAACTAATGATACTATTTATATATTATACCTATTGATCTGAAAATTTAACTAGCAAGAGAATTTAATAAGAAAAAAGAAATTCTTTATTTACCATTTAATTCAAAATTTTAAATTATTAGATAAAAATTTAATATTAATTTTAAAGTTAATATTTAATAATCCCTCACATAAAATAGAAGTTTAAGATATGTGGTAAAATGTTCGAATTTAAAGTTTAAAATAAAGTGAAAGTTTGAGACAAAATAAATCTCTAAAGATTGAAATAAAAATAAAGTTTAATGTCTAAAGTAAAAAATTTAAGTTAAAGTCTGATGTAAAGTAGATCTTAGAGACTAAAATAGAGATAAATAAAATAATTAATTAAAAATTAAGATATGTAATTTTAAATTAAAGATCTTGACTTTGATAATATATTAATTTATTATTCAACTTAAAAATGTAATTTGTTAAATGAAAACTTAATATTAATAGTAATGATAAGTCTTAATAAAAGATATTTTTATTTTCTTGTAAGAGGAAAATGAACTTTTTTTTTTCTCAAAATAAGAGCTAATTACCATTGTTTCCCATTTCGTAAATACAAGCTCTGAAATTACTTAACCAAATGCGTTTCAATTAAAATACCGATTTTGAAAGAACAACCAAAATAATAATAATAAAATTAGTTGGGTATTCAGAAAGTTAGCTTACATCTCATGTAACTTTGTTATATAAGAGAATTTCATTATTGTCTTATACCAACAATTTATGTTTACTTATTAAATTAGTTAACAATTATCTAAAAATTTTGAAGTCGTTTGGTGGTTGGTCGTGTGAATTATAATAAAGTTTGCATGGAGCAAATTCATGTAAATTTACTATCGTGAGATTATTCATTTGCATAGTTTAAAAGACGGATGTCATATCTAAAAATCGTCAGCAATTATCTGAATCAATAACCTAGAAATTCTAAAAGTTTGCCTGGACATGCAGATGCTCCTCGCCGACTTCAGCATAAACTATCTCAATCCGAATATTAATAAGATAGATATAGGTCCACTTCACTTTATAAATTTGAGATATCACCAATTTTTTTCTTTTAAGAAGAAGAAAATAAAGATGTTACTCTTATTCATATCTTATAGAAGTTCAATTAATAAATAAAAATAAAATAAATAAATCAAACAAACAATGTAGTTGTGCTATATATCTTATTCATATCTTATAGAAGTTCAAAAGAAAAATACTCTTATAAGATTAAGGCATGCAGATTCTATAAGTGGTCATAGTGCTAAAGAAAAAAGTATTTATTAGTTAAATGACTGTAGGATACAATTTAAAATGATTGTCAAAGCGTGTAAGATATTATTCTTAAGATTATTTCTGCCTCATATAATAATAATTTTGATGTAAAAAAATTAGAATAGTAGTATAATCTCTTAGATTCAATAACAAATGAAAGTTATAAGAGTACACACTCAAGTACAACTTTTTTGAGAAAACAAATAATAACTTTTGAAGATAAAGTACGTAGATTATAGAGAAATAATGAATCAAGGAATAAGTAAAGTGCTTCTCTTTCATTTGAGATGTGCTTGTAATTTATAGAGAATGGGTGCTCTCTAAAGAGACATCAAACCCATTTAAAGACTCACAAAGTTGGTTAAGTTTGATGGCTTTTCTCAAAAGATATACTCCTTGCAAGTTGGTGCCGCGATGTTATTCCCTTAGGTTTGCAGCGCCAAGTTACTGTCTTACTTTGTGACGTAGTGGCAAGTAGCAACTTGACACTATATTTTCTTGTTTCTTTTTTTCTTTGTTTCTTTTATTCTATTTTTTTATTTTGTTTTTCTTAAAATATACTTGAAATATCCAACTGTAGCATGCATGCTGCCCGCAAGCACCTACAGGACAATATATAAATAGGTGTTGTGTGCTTGGAATTAAATGCATTGATCAACAAAAAAATATTTCACTAGAATATTATTGTTGTGTGAACTTAGCCTTGATGGCTGTTAGAGATCCACTTGTTCTTGGGGGAATAATTGGGGATGTTCTTGACAATTTGACAAGAAATATTCCACTCACGGTTAGCTATGCCAACAGGAGGATTAACAATGGCTGTGAGCTAAAACCTTCTCAAGTTGTCAACCGACCCAGAGTTGATGTTGGTGGTGATGATCTTAGGACATTTTACACTTTGGTAAAGCCTCATTTTTAATTAACCCCTCTTATTTTGCTTCTTCTTGATCTTCTCCATTCATTTACTACTTATGTTTTCCATGTTTTTTTTTTATTTTTTCATTATTTGTTGCCAATATTGCAGGTGATGGTGGATCCTGATGCACCCAACCCAAGCGACCCGTGTCTTAGGGAGTACTTGCACTGGTAAGTAAGCCAAAAATCGAAGTTACCATTTGTCTATTTGAGTATTTGTCAGCAATTTCTCAATTGTTTAATCTTTTTATCAATATTTCTTCTGATGTTTTAGTCCCTTTATCAATATTTCTTCTGATGATTTTCTTGGTGATGGCTTCCATCAACTGCATCAATTGACAAAATATGGGAATATTGATTTTCTGCTTAAAGAAGAAAAAAAAATCCCTTCAAGGATTTGATGATCACAATGATATTTCTGCATCTGCATAAGCTGAATTCTTTTTAAGCGTGCAAACTAATTTCACTTTAAAATAATTACTTTGATAATAAGTAATTAAAAAGATTAAATATAACAATACATAGCTGTGTAAGCTAAAATATTCTCTACTTAATGCATTGACTTATATTTACTGCTCTATTCAAAAATGAATTTCAGGTTGGTGACTGATATTCCAGCAACCACAGGGACCAGCTTTGGTGGGTGCCAGTCTTTAATGATTTTCTCATAAAATCAAAATTAACATGGGGGTTTGGATCATGTCATGTACTAGTTTTGTCGTTCTGCTATATCCTCTAGCGTTGGGCTAGCGATAGAAATATTATCTGTTCAATCCTTTAAATTTAATTAAACTATTTAGTTGTAGTACTTATAATATTTTTAAATACTTTGATTAATTTTTTCATTGAAAAAAATAACATTTAAAATATATTTTTCATAAGGAAAATTTAATCAAATATAAAACTTTTTATTATAATTAGACATATCATTTACTTTGTTACTCTCGAAAAATGTATTTCATTCAACTGTAAAGACTAGCCGAAGCATTTAAAAATATAAAAAAATAAATAAGTAATTCAACAAAACTTTAAAATTTAATCTAACAATTTTTCTTAATAATTAAAGCTTTTCATAATCTTCTTTCTTTCGGAAAAATAATCATATTTCAAGAAAAACAAATATTCCGATACGTCTCACCATCAAATCTCATAATCATTCATTTTCCCTTTTTCCATGGCCAAAATTTTAGACGCTTTATGGTATTATTTTATTTAACTTCTATGTTATAATATCTTTTTTTAAAGAATTGCAACAAATTTATTAATATTCATAGTTAGATTGTCTATCGAAACATACATCATTAATATTTATTGTGATGAAGCTTATAAATTTAAACCGAGAAAAAAAGTTAAATTTACTCCATTAAAAATTACAAAAATTTACCTTTATCCATATATGAGTAGACTCGAACCTTGGTCCCCAATTGTGAACCAAGACTACCAACCATTTTTTTCCCTATAAAACAATTCTATGAAATCATCTACGAAACAAGTTTTTGTTTTATGTTCATAATAAAATTATATATCACTTTGTTTTTACATTTAGCTTTGCTTTCATTTTCTTTCTTCGGTTTTTTTTTCTTTGGTCTTTTTATTTTGTAAATATGGAATAAAATTAACCTAAGTACCATCCCAGTCATAATATATATTTTTAAATCGAATTATTCATAATGTTTATGATATGCATGGGCAGGCCAAGAAGTTGTTAACTATGAGAGCCCCATGCCGACGGCGGGAATTCACCGTTTTGTTTTCGTGCTGTTCCGACAGCTTGGGCGGCAAACCGTGAGTGCACCGGCGTGCCGACAAAATTTTAAGGTCAAAGAATTTGCTGAGATTAACAATCTTGCGTTGCCGATAAATGCCGTTTATTTCAACTGCCAGAGAGAGACTGGCTCCGGCGGAAGAAGAAGATGAACATATCCATCAATCCCTCAATAAATTCAACAATTTCTCTCTTTATTTATAGATGAGACCACATCATAAAAATCATCTATATATATATATATATATATATATATATATATATATAAGGAAAGCAAGTTAATAAATGCTAGGGATCTCAATATATATCTCTCACACTTTGTTATAACATAAAAAAACGTGAGAAGGGAGATATTATGTTATATATATATATATATATATATATATATATATATGATCAAGATATTAATAAAAGCGATGGAAGTGTGATTATTAGATATATTATTTTTGGAGTGTGATCAAGTTTTTTTTATTATGTTTTTTTTTTCTCTCAGTCATGCATGTATAGTAATAATTACAAAAACAAAATGCTGCCGGAGTAAGAATTAAGAATGAAAATCTTAATAGGGTTAACAAGTTTTAATAGGAGATAATGTAATGGTATATAATTACTTGTTATTGCATGGACTCTTTGCTGGATGAATTGTAAGAATTTCATATGAAGTATGGTGTTAGAAATAGTGATTCAACAATTATGTATGGGTATAAATTGATATAGATACCAATAAGAGAGCCATCATGAAGTCAAATACGCATTAGGCGTACAAGGGAAGAGTAAGATGAGGATTCGAAAGTAAGGAGGACTTGAAAACACTGAGAGGCAACTACAGGCCTCAGTGTCGTGGCATCGGCCCTTCACTACCGTGGCACTGAAGGCCAAAACCTTAGCGCTATAGCACTGGTTTGAAAAGCGTTTGGTGCCGCAACACCAGACCTTGATGTCGCGGCACCCAGGTTCAAAAAGTTTAGTTTAGGCTCGATTTTGACTTATTTAAAGAGGTTTTTGACTCCTAAACACTTAGATTCTTATTTCAACTAAGTTAAGAGTTTTTAGGGACGTTTTACTCACTATATAAACCTTGTAAACTCTTTAAATACAATCATTAAAAGGGAGACTCTAAGAGAGATCAAAAAACTAAATAGAAACAAAGTACTTGTGTACATTAAGGTGCAACTATTGTTAAGCGTTTATTATTCTGGGAAGAGTTAATGTTTATAGATTTCTTTGAGAGTTCTTTATTTATTTCGAAATGAGTTTGGCGCCACGCCACCTAGCTTCGAGAAGTCCGATTTTGGCTCGATTTTGACTTCTTTAAGGGGATTCAGACTCCTAAACATTTGAACTATTATTGCAACTAGGTTTAGAGTTGCTAGAAACGTTTTACTTATTACATAAGCTTTTGTATACTCTTTAGATACTATTATATTAAAGGAGAAACTCTATTAGAGATTAAAGAATTAGGTAGATACTAAGCACTTATATGCTTTAGGATGCAACCATTATTAGGCATTTATTGTTCTTGGAAGAACAAAGGTATTTTTTTTCCTTGTAAAATTCTCTTTAAGAGTTAATAAAAGAGAATAGAATCTTTTAATCCATCGTAGATGCAGGCTGTTATCGAACCACGTAAATTACTTGTGCTATATTCTTATTTAATCTATTTTTATATTCTTAATATTATATTTATTTGTAATCATATACCTTTCTGATGCAAATGGGCATTAGGTCGAAAAATTAATTTCGTTAAGAGGTTAGTACTAAACCTAGTGCCCACAGAAGGAACTCCTTTAACACATGAAATTTTGATTTTCTCATACTTTAAGAGAACTATTATAGTATTGCAGACTCATAGATGAATACTTGTTTAAGTTTTGATGATCTTCTTGGTGGATTTAGAACCCTCTAGCCGTTTGCCCAATGATCTTCGAAGATGTCATTGGTTATCTGAATTAGAGATTTCACTAGACTTCGTGCTTCTTGCAGCATTCTTTTTGTAGAGATTTTTTCTCTAGTGCTGCTTTTGTTTTCTTTTATAGCTGTTATGAGAGGTAAGTCCCCTTAAAATTTTAATTCTTAATCTTTCTTTATAATAAATTCTTCAGAGTTTATTTATAAAAAAAAATACCTTAGTAGATATAGAGTTTTTGTTATGTATACCGGCATCTAACAATAATTCAAAAAAAAAAGTCCTGTTTTTTTTTTATATGTTACAATATCCAAAAGTAAATTTCAAAGAAAATGATAGATGCGATGTACATAACATTTTTTTATTTTTTTTAATAAAGAATATATTCAAGTCAATTTAAACGCAAGCAAATTAAAAGGTTTTAGCTAAGGTCAATTGGAATTTGATTATGGAAATCTTAATTCACCACAGTTGCCTTCTATATATAGAACTGTTACCATAAAACAATTTAACCAAGATATCACTTATTTAAAAAAATAAGAGATATGGTTAATATTGACTCGAACGCACGACTTGGAATTGTGAATGTGAGACAGAATTATTGTCAGATTAATTCAGAAGTTTTGTTGATTTATTCAATTAGTTCTTATATTTGTTAAATACTTTTGTTAGTCTTATATTTATATTTTGTTTTTCAAAATAATGTTTGTAGTACAGTTTTTTTTAAAGTAGAATAGTAATTTTATATATCTAATTATGATAAATGTCTCTGTTGAGGATATCAAGTAATGCACTTCAATTTGACACCGCATCAACTAAGCCATAATCTTAATATCCTTTGCACTCTATGCGTAGCGCAAAATCATAACTCACATCATAAATAAGAACATATAAGATTAATACACCAATAAACATAAAGAAAACAAACTAATCACAAGACACAAGATATACGTGGTTCAGCCCAAATTGCCTACGTCCACGGAGGATCCATGATCCAGCTTCTTACTATTAAAATAGATCACAAAGTATCTTCTTACATCATCAATGATCCCACAAGACCCCTTAGTCTCTCCCATAGATACCTCTAAGAATCTACCCTTGATCATTATAACTCCCTAAGACCTCTTCGTATCTCCTCATAAGAGATTTTTACAAGGAATACAAGAATAGCCCGAGCATCTAAGCCAAAAGGATCTACGGTGTTTCTCTTTTATTCACTCAAAGAACCTAAAGAAGAAAACACCCCCAAGGTCACACCTTAGTGCACCAAGCACTTAGTGCCTACCTAGCTCCTCTATTCTCTCTTGTGGTTACATCTTGAAACCTTAGATGCTTAATCTTAAACAATAGTTTACAAGTGTTTATATAGGGTGTATTTCGTGCCTACAAACCTTATTCCTTGTTAGAGTAAGAGTCCACTTGTTTTGGAAGTTCAAAACTTTCTAAATTTTGAAATCCTGAACCAAAACGGACTTTTTCACGCGTTTTGGCGCCGCGACGCTCGCCCCTGGGCGCCTCAGCGTTGGCCCTTCTCACATCCAGCGCTGCGGCGCTGGTCTTCTGTGTTGAGCGCCGCGGCGCTCATCCCTGGGCGCCACGGCGCTGGTCAGCTCCCCGCAATTTCTTCTTTTCCTTCGCGTCTTTGAGTCCCGTTTCACTTCCCCTTTCGTGTCCCACACGTTCTAGACTTCTTGTGACTCTCTACTTTAATATTCATCTCAATTCTTATCTAACCAACATTATTGAATCACTAATTTTTCAACAGTCTCATATTTGATCAAATTTATCTTATTACTCTCAAAAGTGCATTTTTGACTTTGCCTTTTCAGTTGCAAGGACTAATCACGATACTTAACAAAATATGAAAAAAAATTAAAAATAGCCCAAAAAACAATTATGGGCTATTTTCTAATTTAACAAAATATACAATTTTGTAATTTTTATATTCAACTAGTTTAAAAATAGACAAAAATCTCTTTACCTTATATATATTCTTACAAATCCAAATATTTGAGTTTAAACTTTTATTTTGCAATAAAAAAAAGAAAAAAAAACTTGAAACTGATCGAATTTAACCTTTGAGGAAATATATATTGGTTTTTGAAGTAAATGTGAGATATTACGTCTTTCTTGTAATATTTGATTTTTTATACTATTTAAATAAAATCATGTTGATTTAAAATATTTAAATGAAATTTATTTGCTATTTTAATAATGTATGATCAGAGAATATAGATATAATGTCCAATATTTTAAATTGGCATTACTAAATTTAAATAGTAAAAAAAGACATAATAAATTCCAAAAAATATATGATATCTACTTTTACTTCAAGAGTGATATATTTGGCTCAAAGGTTAGATTTTATTAGTCTCAAGTGCTTTATTATTTGTTATTTATAGGGTTGATAAAGGATATCGAAACCACCAAGTTTTATAGAAAGAGACTTGTAGATTTGAAAATTTTTAAAAGAGCAATAAAGATTTCTGTCGAAAGATGTGATTTTGTCTAATTTGACAGAAAAAAGGATAAACATGTACTTTTAATTACAAATACAAAGTAGGTCAATTAGAAACATCTTTTTCATTATTTGTGGTGTTTTGTCAATGCCATCTGAAATCCTGTTATTGGTGTTGGAAGAGTTATTGTTATGACATTCGTAACGAAACAAAATAAAAAACAAAAATGTTTAATCTTTGTTTTTATTAGATAAAACAAAGTTATCTAAGGATCTTATAAATATATGAATTTGATGTTAAAATAAATAAAAATTAACAACAACATACTTTGAATCTACGCCGAGTTTTCTTCCACCAAAGGATTCCAAATCAAGTCTTTTGTTCTACAGTGAGAAAAAGAGTAGGCTTCTAATTTTTTTTTCTTCTCTTAAAAGAAATATGTATTCTGCATTTTTTTCACGTATTTGTATTGTGTCCTAATTAAACTAAACTTTTCATTTTAAAATAATAATTATTAATAATTATTAATTAAATTATTATCTCTTAAAAGCAAACCTAATTTATATAAACCACATAGAGTTCCACTCTTTGTAGTTAATGTATAATACCCAACATTTGAGCATTATTAGTCTTTTAATAAAAGAAAATTACTAAAATTAAAAATAAAACCTTTTTTATAATTTCAAAAATTATCCTTAAGATTTTATTTATTTAATTTTTTAAATTAAATATTTAATTATATTTGGATAAGATATTATATATATTAACTAATTAATTTTATCCAAATATAAAATATACGTATTTCAAAACTATTTTTTGGACACAAATAATTTGTGTAATAACATAATCTTTTTTTTAATTATTCACTATAATAACGAAAGAGGTGGTATTGAAGATCTATGGACTTACAATTTCATACTTCAATAAATTTTGAATAATTAATTAAAATTTTTAATTATTTAATTCAATTTATTAATTCCAATGTTATTCCACTAAAAACTTGGAATTGCATTCTTGAAATTGTAGATATAATTTACTCAGAAAACTTAGAGCAGTCCATTAATTTAATCACTACGTCAACCCTCTATAGATGGTTCATAATTAGAGCTAGGTTAATTATCGTTGTACCACTCTAATTATTTTTTTTATCCTTAAGTATCATTAATTTACCAATGAACAATTAATTTGTAACATTATTACAAATTGGACGCTCTAACTGTTCAATTTTAGAATTAACCCTTAAAGAGAACCTTCTTTCTAACTTCTGTTAAGAAAGAAAGAATGGATTCTATATCTGTAAACCACATTCTCAACCGCTTATCTCATTATGCCACCAAAATACAAGTTTGTAGCCTATTTTTTAGACAAATCATAACGAGTATTTCAAATAACATAATGACACAAATAAGAGAAACAAGAGAATGCGAATGGATTTGAGCATGGCTATTGGCGAGAAAGTCTCCTCATAGTCGACTCCCTCTTTTTGAGTATAACACTTTGCCATTAGTCTTGCTTTAAAAGTCTCTACTTTTCCATCCACTCCTCTTTTCTTCTCGAAGATCCATTTGTGTCCAATGGGCCTGATATCTTCAGGTGGATCTACAAATTCCTAGATTGAATTGAAGTACATAGACTCTATTTCTTGGTTTATGGCTTCTTGCTATTTTCCTTTATCAAAATCTTTCATTGTATGTCTATATGTCAATGGATCATCTTAGCTTATGTCAAACACAACTACTTGTGCCTCTCCCTTTTCTCTATAACGAGAAAGTAGTCTCACTATCCTCCCACTAGGTCGAGGTTCCAATGTGTTCTGATCAGAATTTGCGGTTACCTGACTTTGTCATTCACTAACTGTCAGTGGTAAAGGTCTGATTTGATCATAAAGTATTTCTTCTAGTATAATCTTACTGCAAGGTTTATAGTTTAATATATAATCATTCTCAAGAAAAGTGGCATTTATCGATACAATCACTTTCTTTTCTTGAGGACTATGAAACAAACCTTCTATTATGCCTTCAGGGTAATCTACAAACAGACAAACTTCTATTTGTGGTTCTAACTTTCTAGTGCTTTCTTTCAGCACATATGCCAGACACTCCATATGCAAAAATGGCATAAACTAAGTTTACTACTATTCTACATCTCTAAGGGTGTACTTTGGATAGATTTGAAATGTACTATATTCAAAATATAGACCACGATTTGTAGTGTATAACCCAAAAATAAGGGCAGCAGTGAAGAGTAGTTCATCATAGACCTAACCATATCTAGCAAGATTCTGTTTCTTCTTTCTACAACACCATTTTGCTGTGATGTTCCAGGTGCTATGAGTTAGGATAAATTCATGCTCCAATAAGTGATCCTTGAACTCTATGTCAAGGTATTCACTACCTTGATCGAATCAAATGGTCTTAAGTATTTTACCTAATCGCTTTTCAACTTTTGCTAAAAATTCTTTGAACTTTCTAAAAGTCTCAGATTTTCTTTTGCATTAGGTGAACATAGCCATATCCTGAATAGTCATTAATAAATGTAATGAAGTATTCATAACTGCCTCTTGCTTGTACATTTAATGGACTGCAAACGTCAATATGTATAAGCTGAAGTAGTTTCTTGGCTCTTTCACCCTTAGCTGAAAAGGGTCTTTTAGTCATTTTACCCTATAAACACGACTCATTTTCAGGAAGAGTGCTAACGTTTAGCTCTCTTAAAGGACCATCCTTTATTAACCTGTTACTCCTATCTAGATTAATATGACCTAACCTAAGATGCTAAAGATACGTCTCATCAGTAGGAGAAACCTTTTGCCTTTTAGTAAATTTAGAATATTTTACTCTAAATAGATCAAAATTAAGCAGTGAGGGCTCAACGAGCTTTAAATATAAAGCCTATTTTCTAATTTTGTATGACAAATAAATATCAAATTTCTTCTGAATTTAGGAACAAAATAAACATAATTTGCGAAATTCAATCGAGCCACTCCCACTGCTAAAGGTAAAACAACTGCCCCATTACTGACCCATATAGTAAATTTTCCATCAACGAGTTATTTTAAAGAACTAAGCATCTATAAGGAAGAACAAACATAGTTAGTGACTCATGAATCAATTATCTAATGAGATAATTCATCTTCCACTAAACATACTTCTAAAACTAGTAAATCACATTTACTTTTGTTCTTCTTTACTTTCAGCCCAATGAGGTACTTTTCATCTATAATGGCTTCATAGATCTCTGCCTGATGCATAATGTTAATCATGTTCAAAACATGCTCATGCACTGGAACTCCTTTCTTCATTTTAGCATTCATATAGTTATAAGTAGCTTCATGACGGCTTTGTTCCACCTGCTGGCCAAACATCGCTTGGAGAGAATCTCATATCTCATGTATAGTCTCTAATTACTCGTGCTTCATTCTAAGCACATCGCTCATGCTACCAAGCATATAGCACCGGGCCTTATTATTGGCCTGTATCCATTTCTTATACTACTCCCGTACATTACGATGAGCATTGACTACAGATTCTGAAGAACACTTCTCCATAAGAATGAACTTTTGGTCCTCACAAATCAGCACAATATTCATATTTCATTTTACAAAGTTATCACCGGTCATTTTTTCATTTGCTAGAAGGGCTATGATAGTATTTGTTCTAGACATGATGCTGACATAAATAAAATAATTTTAAGAATATTTTAATAAATATTATAGTGATTTTTAGAATAATAAATATGATGTATGAGTGCATTTATTTAAGCACATAAATTAATACTAATCTACGATAGTTCAATTTAACAATTAATGTACTGTTGTAGGGTAGGTTAGATTAAATTTAAACTAAAATTGAGACTATCTCAAATTAATAAAAAAAAATTAAAATATCTCATATTTTCATTTACCTATTAACTATCATTTATTTCGGTTAACAAATATGTTATCTATGTATTTCGCATGTGATGTTAATACAGAAGATATAAATTACAAATATTTTTTTATAGATTAAATTTTGTTCATAATTATAAATGAAAATGATATTTTATTATGTAAAATTATAATTTTTTCTACTTCGTATAAAAAATAATTTGTTTAGACCTGAAAAAATCTTAAATCCAAAATTTTTGAATCTAAATCCGAACCCAAAAAAATCTTGAAATTTGAAAAAATTTACATTTGAAAAAAATCTGAAAAATTCAGGTATTTTTTTTCAAATCTAAGTTCTATTCTTTTAAATATTTTCCGATTCAAGATAGGTTCAAATTTTTTCAAATCGAAAAAACTCAATCCTCCTCTAAATAAAAAATTGGTTAATTGTTTAATCTTCTCTTTTATGTAGTACATTATAAATTGTTCAATATTCTAAATTAGGTAGTATAATTTAGAATATTTTAGAGTGTTTGAGTTCTTTTTAAACTCAAAAATACAAAAACTGCGTTGGAATCTTCATGTGATGTAATTTGAATTAGATCTTTTTAAATTCTTTAAAGCAGCTTAATGTCTCAAGTCCATACTTAAATAAAATCATTCCTTTTATTAAAGAAAAAATTAAAATCTTATAGATAATTAAAAACAATAATATTACGCATCACCAATTTGTTTGATCTCTAGTTGACACCAATAATAAATTTTAAAAAAAAAAAAATACAGAGCTCAGACGTCACTTGCTGTCATCAAGAGATCAAACAATTGGTGATGGACCCAACCATCACAGAAGAGATATCATCACAGCTCTTACTAAAGAAATGCACCAACCGGGGATCGAAACCCGGGTCTGTTCCGTGGCTCGAAACAATTCTACCACTAGACCGCTAGTACTTTATGTTCCCTACGAGTTAAATTTTATATATGTCATTTAAATATAGACAAATATATTGAATTTATAAAGAAAGAGTTAGTTGTTAGCATTATTTTTTTTTTTGCTTTGTATTAAAGTTCTCCTAAAATCAAGACATATTTTTAACAATAAAATATATAATCAAATGTTTTTTTTACAAGAGTGACAATTGTGGATAGAATCTAGTGTAGATAAATTGTTGACTTTTTTGTAAGGTTAAGGCAATCTTCTTTTATCTTACATAATTTTTATTAAATAATGTTCTACTTTTTAAATAATATTTTAAATTAAAGTGTCAAATTATCACTAGACGAGAAAATGATATAAATTTTAAAACTATTCATTATATTATTTCACCGTCCAATACTAATAGTTACTTAATACATTATTTGAAATGAAAACAAAATTAAATTATTATTTAGAAAATATAACATTATTCAATTCTTATTAGCCTTTATCGAGCTAAGACTTCTCGTGTAGTTGGCTCTTAAATTATTTTCGTAAATCTTTGTTCTTGTATAATTAAGTGATTGCTCGAGAAAGCAAATTTTTTCATGAATATGTAATAAGATTTTTTTTCATAATTTTGTTAAGGAGAATTTCTTATAATATTTCCTTACTATAAAATTATCACAAGGTTTTTCTATAAACTTTTTCTAACTTTTAGAAGATTTAAATTAAGACAAAATAATATATTGAATTTATAAAGAAAGAATTGTTGTTAGCATTATTTTATTACATTGTATGAAAGTTCTCCTAAAATTAAAACATATTTTTAAGAATTAAATATATATAATCAAATGTTCTTGTTTTTATTTTTTATTTTACATGACAATTGTGAATAAAATTTGGGATTGATAAATTGTCGACTATTTAGAAAGATTTAGGCAATCTTCTTGTCAAGCTAAGACTTTTCGTATAATTGACTCTCAAATTATTTGTAAACCTTCGTTCTTGTATAATTAAACGCTTCAGAAAGTAAATTTTTTTATGAACATGTAATAAGATTTTTCTATAATCTTGATATGGAGAAATTTTTATAATTTTCATTATTAAAACTTATCACAAGGCTTTTCTAGAAATGTTTTCTAACTTCAAAATATTTTACCACTAATTTTTGTTTTTTAATTAATTTTGAGGTGCATAATAATAATCACCGTATAATAGAAGTTAAATAGTGATTAATATATATTTAGAGGGCAGAATCATAATTTAACACTCGTACTGAGTTCTACAAATGGTGACTAGAAAACGGTTGGCAGTGATTGGTTCTAGAAGAACTAACAGTCATGAACTAATAGTCCCAAAATTAAAAGAAAGTTGCAGTTGAGATGTAGGCCCATTTTTTTGTCTGTACTTTTTTAAATTTATTTAAAAAAATTTATTTTAAATAATAAATCAAGTTAATATTATAATAAAATAATATAATGAATTATTTTAAAAAATAAAAAATAACTATTTAAAAATTATTTAATTCATCATTTGGAATGAAAATTTTAAAATAAAAATTTAAAAAGTGTAACATGATTAAAAAAAAATAAACGACTCTTAAATTTGAAATGATATAGTAGTAATTTGAGGATTAATGGTTCGATCACAATGTTAAAACAAAGTTAGTTGAGATGAAATGTAGACCCATTTTTTTTACTACACTTTTTATATTTATTTTAAAATTTTTATTCTAAATGATATACCAAATAATTATTATAATAAAATAGTGTGATGAGTGATTTCAGAAGTTAAAAAATAATCATTCAAAGATTATTTAATACATTATTTAAAATAAAAATTTTAAAATAAAAATTTAAAAAGTATATTATTATTCAAAATACACTACTTTTAAACTATTTAAACATATAAGAGAATTATAATTTTATAAATGTGTTGTGCGTAGGGTGAATATATATTTTAATTTTTAATTTTATATGTTTTACATGTAAAATATACGCAACGAAATATAATACACATATTTTATTATATTAATAAATAAAAAATTCACCATTAAAATATATTTTAAATAATTTTAATCTATGACGAGATGAGATTTTTTAAGTTAAAATAATAATATTTTTATCTCAGTAAGTTTGAAACAACTATTGCTTCCTTAATATACGGTCAAATTACTAACTATTAGTCTATATAATACTCTTGTTTTACTTACTCTATCAAATAAAGAAACACGCATTTATAAAACTTTACCTGCCGCCCATATGGCCAATAAAATTATTATTAGTGGCTTTAATACAATAAGCATGACAAGGCAATAATCTTGCCACTTCATGCTTTAAAATTAAACTTAGTGGTACGGAGCTTAGTGTTGGCCGAATGGTATTGTGACTGGTGGCCAATTTCTTTGTTCAAATAATATTCATGTAGCCACCTCATGCTTTCAAATTCAAGCATCACAATGCTTTTGATTTGTAATTGTGGCATGGTGCTCATTATTTGGCAGAATAAGAGTGAGATTGGTGACCCAATTTCTTTGTCCAATTTCTATTCACAATCCACCTCATGCTTTAAGTTAGGCATGACAAATTTTTTGTAATTGTGGCATGGTGAATAAGGTGAAAGCATGTTGGCCGAATTGAGTTTTAAATGGTGTCTTTGGTTTACCACTTATTTTTTTATGTGTCTAAGTCATTATAAGACATTTTCATACTTTAACATAATATGTGGTAATTAATTAAGGGACGAGGTGGTAAATCCTACTTGTCAATTGTAAGTATTTTGAGTCTAACACTTAAATTTTGTCAACTTTTTAAGAGATTTTAAAATAATTTTTATTTTTTAAGATCTTTTTAGATTGAACCATTTTATTTAGTGCGTTACTCAATACTCAACGAGTACACTTCATATTATAAAACTCTTTAAGTTCACACTTATTTATCTTTTGAAACTCTTTTTTAGGTCCATAAATAATGCCCCTCACACACATTATAAAAATTATAAAATGACGTGTTAAATTATAAAGGTTGAAGTTAATACATATTTGTATAATTCCTCAGTCATTTATATCCTGAAAGAACGAAGACATAAATTATCATCGTCAAGTCCACAAACGATGCCCAATACATATATTATGAAAATTACAGAATGACACGTTGAACTATATAAGTTGAGATTAATATATATTCTTATAATCCCTCCATCATTTATATCTTGGAAGAGCGGAGACATAGATCATTACCGTCAAGTCTCCATATGATTAACCGTAAACTTATCTCCAGATTTGTATTCCCATAAATAATATTTGCAAATACTTTTGTGATAATATTTGCCCTACAAGAAACTCTTTTCCAAATTTGTTACTTATGGCCATAAGATTTCTTGGAATACAATCTTGAAGTATCAGGATATATAACTCACCCATATGAGCTAACGAATCCTATATTTATACACATTGGACTCTATGAGTATCGAACCATACCCAACGGTTAGACCATAAAAAATCTTTGACATGTGTGGAGCCTAAGTTTAGTGGATCATTCATAAGTCCATTATGATTTTTAGGTTAAGGGACTATAAATACTACTCAACTCGAGAACACATTCTATTGACAGCTTTATGGGATATCTATTGGAGATCCACTTTAGTCTATTCAATACACAGTCCTGACTAAATACCCGTATATCTATACGAGTTTTCACTAAACTCATGGTTAGCTAAGGTTAACTATCTAGACCATCCAGATATAGACATGCACTAATTTCTGTATGATAAAGTCTTCACTGATAAACTCGCATTAGTGAATATAAATTAAAAACATAAAATTTGAGAACATACTTGCACAATAATATTTTCTAATAATATTTGAAACTCCTTACAACTATGTTATTGCTAATATAGTCCTAGAACTTTGTCTCATTTCAAATAATATTCTAACTCTTTAAATTTTACTGACTCTTATAACTTGTTAACTCTTAACAATATTAATTCTTGACATTTATAACTTTTGGTATTGCTAATTCTTTACCTTAATATAAATTTATTTACACTAAATTTGAACTTATTCATATTATATAATATTTTAAAACGTTACCAGCATTTTATTATATAAATATATATTTAATATTATTAATTTTATTTAAAATATTTATTATATAAATATTAATTAATTAATATTTATACAATATTAAAATAACACATAAATATGATTTCTAATAATTTTAATGATGACTCTTTAGTTTATGTGTTTATTTTAATCTAAACACGTAAATTCAATTCTCAAACCTTATTATTAAATTCATTCTAATAAGTTTTTTTTTTGTTAAACATACTCTGTTGGAGTCGGATGTTCCAGTGGTTTATCTAAATTGAAATTGTTATTTCTAGAAGTGATCTACGTGGCATTGAAGAAGTGAAAAAAAAAATAATCAATTGAAAAGACATTTTCAAGCTAAACAAAAGTTGGGTCAACTTAAGTAATGCCAGAATGGTTGCTTACCGCTTGAGGTATCAAAAGCCCATCGAAGAGATTGAACATTTTCAAAAAGCCCGAGCTCAAAATTGTAGCTACCATGGAGTTAGTTGTCAAAGATACCAGCAGCATTCCCAAATTCATGTAGAAGAGCAGTGAACAGAACATGGCATAGAAGTACCAGAAAACCTTATACACCGACCCATGATAACCAATCATTGGATATGCCGAGACCATGAATATAACTGTCTGGATGAAGATATAAGGAACCTCAATGGGCACCTACAAAATGTACAATCTTCACATTTGAATAGAAAGTTTAACGTGAATACCAAGCATGGACAATCCCACAGAAGAAAGTCTACATATGAATTGAATCTTGAACTAGCAAACATAATCTGTAAATAAATCACAAACAATTTCCAAGAAAATAAAACCTGTGCGAGAGCAAAAGCCCAAGTGGAGTGCATTCTATCGCTGCTGAAGTCACCTGGGTCACACACTTGCTGAAAGAAATTGGGATCCCACTTTCAAAACCGCCATTACTTCTCTGTGACAATATGCGTGTCCTACATATGAGTCGAAATCTAGTCTTTTATGCTCGTACCAAACATATTAAGCTTGATGTCCATTTTGTCCGAGAAAAGTCACGCCAGGAACCCTTCGCACGAAATACATTCTCACAACTTGTCAAGTTGCCGATATCCTAACAAAAGCTCCTAGTAAGATCGTAATTCACACTCTCTGCACCAAGCTCGGTTGCAAGGTCTTGCACAACCAAGCTTGAGGGGGGCTGATAACATCCCAAGATAGCTCAGGTCTCCAAGAACCTGTCCAAGTTGTTGGAATCATCAAAGCAAGTCTCTAGGAACCTGTCCGAATCATCAAAGCATGTCTCCAAGTTGACTCACGTCTCCAGAAAATTCCTCGAATCCTCAGGATCATATGCAACGGTCATGTGAATTAATTGAAGACAAGAACCAGCTGTCTGAATCATCCAGGGTAAAGAAATCAAGTTGTCCGAATCAAGAAAACTTCAGAAAATATAACACGTCAACTCAATAGCCAATGTCATAGCTCACGCCTGCTCATTGAACGTCCTTAGCGGATCCTTTTAAGGCAATGCAAATCAAGCCTTCAAACGGTCATAAGTGTTTTAAAGAATAATGAATTGTTGCTTCTTTTAGTCATAATTAAAATCAAAGTCTTTGATTTGTTTAAGGAATTTCTTTAGTAGCTAAGGTTCTTCTTTCTTCTTTCTTCTTTGTTTCTTTGTACGAATAAAACAATCCTTTTGTAACTCTGTACGAGGAGAATTATTATCCTATCAATAAAACACGCATCTTCATTATTTTCTTTAAAATTATTCAAATTTGTCTATTTTGATAAATTCATATTATTTAGCCTTTTTGAAATGGAAGTAATATAACTCAAGTAATATAATACAAAACAAGTAATTAAGAAACTAAAAAGAGAAAAGTAGAAGAAGAACATATAAAATTTACGTGGTTCAAAACTTACTTGTGTCTACGGTAAATTAAGATCACATACTCTTATTATTAAATCACAATACACTCACAAAGTATGCATTTTGTAAGAAAGACTCACAAAGTAAAATATTCTCTCTTATAACCAATGAGTTTTTTCTCACAAAAAAGTACAAAGTATATTTGATCATAAAGATCTCACTCTTAATCACAAAAATTTGTGTTTTCTCTTTAAGATTTTACTAAGATGTCTTACTTATGTTTACAAACCAATAAAGAGCATTTATATAGGCTTTAGGATAACCTAAATTTACTCTAAACGTGTAAGAGTAGTATTAGGGAGTCCTGTAACCATTGGGAGATGAAAACAAGTTGTAACAAATTAGAAAACTGTTTCCGCATTGGGCGCTGCGGCACTAGGGCATATCGGCTAAGCGCCGTGGCACCTAGGTTCTGTTTTGGGAGCTGCAACGCCCACGACTTGGCGCCGCAACACCCACACTTGGGCACCGACAAATACTTTTTTCGCCTCCTTTCGCTCTGTCTTTAATTATTGCGTACCCAACGCACTTGGCTTGCTCTCCAAATCATATCCCAATATTTTTTAATCAACATTCTTACAAGTCTGAAAAAAAAAAAGAACACGAGAATCCCAAATTTTATACTTTTAGCCATAATTTAACCCAAACTTATTTTTAAAGAAAATGTGTTTTTCTATTTTGCATTTTTACTTGTATATTTACATTGTAAACAAAATTATAATAATTATATATATGAATAATTAATTAGTTAAGCCATTCAATAGTATTTATGTGCACATAATGGCTTAGTTGACTAGTTGAGTGTGTACCTATATAGTCAAAAGTTAGGAGTTCGAGTCTTAGAAGATACTAAGATAGTGAATAATTTTCTCTCTTTATAAGAGGTCTGTCTCTTCTTTTCTTTCTAAGGTCTATATTCTCCTTTTAGAGGAGGGTTTCCTTTTTCCTCCTCAGTAAGGTTTGTGTTCTCTTTTTATAGGAGGGTTTCTTTTTCTCACATTTGTGAGATTTGTGTTCCCTTTTTATAGAATGGTCTTTTATTCCCTCCTTTATAAAGCATATATTCCTTTTTCATAGAGTCTAGTTTTCTACTGTGGGGTATTAATTATTTTTTAAGCATGAATGGTGTTGTTAAGAGATGAAACTGAATACTTAAAGAATGGTGAGAAGCATAATTAATCATTCATCTTCACTTGAATCACTTTAGGGAGAAGCACTAAAGATTGCAGTTTATTTTCTTAATAGAGTTCCAAAGAAAGCAGTATCTAAAACCCCGTATGAGTTGTGGACTGGTAAAAAGTCTAGTATTAAGCACTTGCATGTCTGGGGTTATTCAGTTAAGACTAGGCCATACAGGCCTAATAAAAATAAAATGGACACAAGAACAGTTAACTGCTATTTTTTTTAGGTATTTTGAAAGATCGAGGGGTTTCAAATTTTTTGATCCCTCAAGTAAATTCTTTTTCAAGACAGAAATGCTAAATTTCTTGAGGATGTTGAGTTTGAGGGGAGATAAGTCATATTAGAGATATTGTCTTTGAAAATGAATTTATTTATTTTCCTACAGCTACTACTGAAAATGACTAGATTTATTTTTCTGACATAATTCAATATGCAGATCAAAAAATACAAGACAATATATAGGAGCTTCTAATCCAAAATAAAGAATTTGCTTCTATTCATCAAAAGCAAACTCAATAACCTCAAGAGCAAGCGCCATTGAGAATATCTATTAAAGAAAAAAGAAGTGCAATTTCAGATGATTTTGTCATTTATCTCCAAGAACATAAGTTTGATATAGGACTAAAAAATGATTCAATCAATTTTAGTCAAGTCAAATAAAGTTCTAATTCTCATAAGTAAATTAAGATTATAAATGATGAGATGAAATCAATAAGAGACAAAAATATTTGAAATCTTGACGAGTTTCTTAAAGGTATGAAACTCATTGGTTGCAAATGAATATTTAAAACTAAGAGGGATGCAAAAGGCAACATAAAATATATAAATGCGTCTCTTTACCAAGGGTTTCACTTAAAAGGAAGGCATTGATTATAAAAAGCCTTTCTCTCCAATGTCAAGGAAAGACTCTTTTAAAATTATCATGACACTTGTAGCTCATTTTGATTTGAAGCCACATCAATAGACGTAAAGACTGTATTTTTTAATAGTGATATTAAGGAAATTATATATATAGTGTAGCTAAAAAATTTTGTGTTTAGAGACTAAAAAAATATGGTCTACAAATTAAAAATAGTCCATCTACAATCTCAAGCAAGCATCTCGTTAATGGTAACTTAAGTTTCATCAAATGATTACCTCACTTAATGTTAAGAAATATTCATTTGATGAATGCATATATCACAAGTTTAGTGGGAGTAAGTTTATCTTCTTGATTTTATATGTCAATGATATATTGCTAACAAGTAGTGATATAGGTCTATTGCACAAAACCAATAGATTTTTATAAAGAAACTTTGATATGAAATATCTTTGGATATATCTTTTGTATTAGGAATTCAGATACATCAGAATCACACTAGAGATATTTTGAATTTATAAAAAAAGAATTATATCGATAAAGTTCCTAGCAGGTATAGCATAAATGACTGTGTTTCAAGAGATACACTAAATGCTAAGAGTGATAAGTTAATTCTCAGTCAATGCCCCAATAATGAGATTTAATATAAAAAGATATAGAAATTCTCTTATGCATTTACAGTAAGGAGTCCAGATATTGCGTACATTATTAAAATACTAGATATATATTTAAGTAACCTTATAATGTAGCATTGGAAAGTAGCCAAAAGTGTTATGTGATATTTACAGAGAATAAAAGAATACATACTCACATATAGGAGATCGAAAAGATTATAAATCATGGGGTATTTCAACTTCAATTTTGCTAGATGCCTAAATGATGAGAGATCCACATCAAGTTATATAAATATATTTTGGCCCAATTAGTTATTTTTGGAAGAGTACTAACTAGACACTCATAACTTCTTCTATTATAGTGGCCAAGTTTATATCTTATTTTAAGGCATCAAATCATAGAATATGGTTATGAAACTTTATCACAAGCCTGCATATTATCAATGGTATTAAAAAAATTATTAAACAAAACTTATTGTGATAATAAAGTCGCAGTGATGTATTCCCATAACAACACAAGCTCTCCAAAGTCTAAACACATCGACTTCAAGTTTCTAGTTGTTAAAAAAAAAAGAGTTCAAAGTTAATAAGTGTTAATAGAACATATTGGTACAAACTCTATAATTGCGGATTCGCTCACCAGAGAATTATTGCCCAAGATATTTTATGAGCATGTTGCTTATATAAGTGTTGTATTATTTGATGATGTACAAAAATAGTGAGAGTTTGTCATTTGATGATATCTAATGGATCCACTTTTATTAGCATCACTCTTTAAGTCTAAAATAAATTGTTTTTGACTTTTTTATTTTGTTGAATTTATATTTTTTATATTGGTCCCAACAGTTAGATTATAACTAACTTATAACCACTTCATAAGATATTTAATGCATCCACTTTTATAGACAAAAGAAGAGATACACTACTCTAATTCCATTTTACTTATAACTATTTTCATGGATCCACTTTTATAGGTTTAAAATAATTTGCTTTTGAGTTTTATATTTTGTTTATAGACAAAACAAAAGATCCATTAAAGTTTGATGGTTTGTTGAAATTCTGAAATAAGGTTGTACTTTTTACTGCAGTTTTACATAAAGTTTAGAAAGTGTTTGGTACTTTTTATTGCGATTTTGTAAAAATTTTAAAAAGCATTTAACTCGTTGGAGTTATAAAATAGGACTAGTTAAAAATAGACATGTTTGAGATCACATTTCATTTAATTTTTATGCTACAGATCCATATTTAAGCTATGCTGTTAATTATGTTAGTATGGGTGACCACTGATGGATTTAGTTGCGAATATATGCAGCGAATGTTGCTTTGATCTCATATTGATATAACTAATGAACCAGATTATATCGAAGGAGATGTTTTAAGATAAGATAGCATTTAGTGTGCACACTAAGGTTTATAATGAATAATTATTTTCAGATGACATATGTGACCTAAGTGGGAGATTGTTAGGTTTATTATTACCTTTATATGGGCTCACATATTAACAATAATTATACATTATAAGCAATCTTAAATAAGGACCAATTTAAGTGATTTATTTGGGCTATATCTTATTGGGCCACACAGACATCTAATTTAATATGAGGCTTGTTATGTGTAAAAATCTAATATTAGTTAGATTATGAGTGATGCGGTCATAATTTAACCTAGTATATAAAGACATTTTTTAAGATTGTGATTCCCAACTTAAATCAATTCATGTAAAGTTCTTTTCTTTTATTTATAGAGAGAGAAACCCATCAAGACAACATAAATTTGACTATATAAGACTATTATATTCTTATTCTTATTCAAGGTTGCTAATTTTCAAGTTCTAATTATTATGAATTCTCTATATATATTTTTTTTAATATTCATCATGACAATTTGACATGATAGATCTTGAGTTATATTTATATAGATATAAATTCAATATATAGTTATATCTAACAATGTACTCTTTTCACCTTTGTATAATTTATATGTTTAAGCATTTATTAATGTATAAATATAGTATTTTATTTCGACAATCCTCTAGTTAAGTATCAATGGTCCTCTAATATAATATCAATTCTTAAAAAAAAATATTTATATTGTAGTACTCATTATGCTTGTTTTATAATTGTTTTTTAATGATGTCACATTAGTTTTATAATTCTTAAGAATAATAAATAGTATTTAACGGAAGTTTCAACAGTGGAGATTAATCCGTCAAAAAACAAAACGGTGGAGATTAATTGAAGTATTTCGAAAAAGGAAGATTCTCAATAAGACCCGTACACTTGGCAAAACCATAAACAACAACCACCCCTCAATTAAATGCTACAGTAAAAGCAATTATGGATATTCACCATAATATCTAAACGCCAAAAAGATAAATGTGGAACAACATTATATTTTGGGAAAAAATATTTTTTTGTTTTATGAATTTGATTTAATTTTTAATTTTATCTTAACAATTTAAAAAAAGTTAATTTATTCCAATTGTTAGCAGGATTCCATTAATTTTGATAAAAATAAAAACTAATTTTTTTTTGCAATGACATTTTCATCTTTCAAGAATTGATAGGATTATATTTATATAATCATTATCTAATTTAATTTTGAACATGTAATATAATATCATCCATTTATTTAATATAATTTAATTAAATAAAAATATTATATTAATTATTGTATTAAATAAAATAAAATTTCTTTTCTCTCTCTTTCTCTGATTGTAAATCTTGAAACAAAATGATTATTAACAAAAAATATTATTTTTTAAAATAAATAATTTAAAAATAAGAAAGCTTTTGTCACCATCGCTAGCAAGTAGTGGCAACCAATCACCGTCGGACTCCGACTACAAAAATGATTAAAATGTATATCATTAAACTCTATTTTTATTGACATACATAATGATATGGCTATTTTAACTAGAAGGAGACTACACATAGTGACCACCGCCCCACCGTTTGATGGATCACCGCCCTTTCCACTATGTTTGACCTTCTTATAGTCTTTTTCTATTAAAATTTACCTCATCATTATGTAGATAAATAAAATAAAGTCCAAGGCATAAATTTTGATCATTTCATTTTTATTTTTTAATTAGTTTAATTTTAAAATAAATTATTAAAAATAAATATTAATACTTAAACTTATAAAACTTTACCACGTGTCTTTCTTATTTTTTATTTTTACTAATGGTCAATTCGTGATTGACACGTGTCTCATCTGTCAGTCCACTTTAAATATTTGTATTCAGGTTTGATTTTACTCCTTCACTATAAAAACTAATGAAAGTTTGCTAACAAATTGGGCTAAAAAAATTGATTTTTTTTAAAATTTGTGAAACAAAATTAAGAATTAAGTTAAACTCATAAGATAAAGATGTCACATATATGGCATTTTAAGGGTATATTTTACCTTATCACAAAATTTGGCCTAAATCAATTTTGTCGCCACATGTAAAAGCCCCAACTTATTAATTAAAGAAAAAATTATATTTTCTTTTTTTTAATGTGAGAACACCAAACTTTTCATCAAAGGCTGATGCAACATCAAGGTGAAACTAAATGTTATTTTAGCATACATCTCGAATTCACAAGAAAAGATAGTTCTCATAAAGAGAGTGGTGTCAAATTCATGATAATAATGGATTCCAAAAGAAATATAATAGAAATATTATTAATAAGATAATAGATAAAAGTGACAAATAACAAGCTTATTTATAGTAATAGATTACCCAATCCTAAATAAATTATAAATCCTAATCAATAAAAAATAATAAGTATTAACAACTAACCAAAGTAGACTTTTTCTAAAATTATAACTCAAATAGGAATAATAACCCTACTAAAATAAGAATATTTAATCATATACTCAAATAAGAAATTTTAAAATAATTTACCCTTAGTTTTTGTCCTACATAAATTCTCCTCTTCTTCGAAAGAAACTAAAAGTGCATATGTCTTGAATCAAGACAAAAAATAGCTCTCATAAAAAGAGGGGCGTCAAATTTACAACAAAGGTAGATCGTAAAGGGAATATAACCAAAATATATTTATAAGATGATTGATAAAAATTATAAATAACAAGTCTATTTACATAACCCTCATTACATAATAAATCCTAATTAATAAAGAATAATATTCCTCATAACTAAACAAATTAAAATTTTTCTAAAATTATGACTCAAATAAAAATAATAACCCTATTAAAATAAAAATATCTAATCATACTCAAGTAAGAATTTTTAAAATAATCTAGCCTTAATTTCTATCCTACATCAAAGGCAAAGCATCTAATGAAACCGTTTGCATTTGGTGATATCTAATGGATCCACTTTTATAGACCAAAGAATGGATACATCACTCTAATTCCATTTTACTTCTTTTATTAGCATAACTTTTTTTTTTTGAGATACTTTACAATTGATATTATACCAATCACATTATACTACTGATATTATATTAGACTCACTACTAATGTTTACATTAGACTACATTGTCAAGACTATCAAGAATAACATATATAACTCTAAGCACACCCTACTTGGACTGTAAAACTCTCACAGAATATGAGAAATAATTACACTATCATAACATCTATTGAGGTTCGAACCCCTAACTTAAGTTAAAGATATGTATAAGAGCTACCATTGGAGTAAGCCCCCAAGTGTTTACTATCAAATAAATTTAATATCGTAAAATAATAACTTTCTAAGTCTAATTATATCTTTTATTTTGTCTATAAAAGTGGAATATTATATATCATCAAATGTAAATGTGTTCATAAGATGCTTTGCGTTTGACATAGAATAGAAATTAGGAGTAGATTATTTCATAAAAAAAGGAGCGTCGAATGCATGACAAAGATAGATCTTAATGAGAAATATAACTAAAATATTATTGATAATATAATTAATAAAAAATTACAAATAACAAGTCTATTTATAGCAATAAATTATCTAATTCTAAACAAATAATAAATCCTAATCAATAAAGAATAATAAGTCCTAATAACTAAACAAATTAATCTTTTTCTAAAATTATGACTTAAACAAGAATAATAATCCTAATAAAATAAAAATATCTAATCATACTCAAATACAAAATTAAAAATAATCTATCCTAATTTTTGTCCTACATCAAAGGCAAAGCATCTTATGAACATATTTTTCATTTGATGATATCTAATGGATCCACTTTTATTAGCATTACTCTTTAGGTCTAAAATAATTTGTTTTTGACTTTTATATTTTCTATATTGTTTCCAACAGTTAGATTATGACTAACTTATAACTACTTCATAAGATATCTAATGGATCCACTTTTATAGACGAAAGAAGAGATACGCTACTCTAATTTCATTTTACTTATAACTATTCTAATGGATCCACTTTTATAGGTCTAAAATAATTTGTTTTTGAGTTTTATATTTTTTTTATAGACAAAAGAAAAGATTCATTAAATAAATAGGTTCCAACAATTAGATTATAACTAATAACCACTTTCATCAAGTGAATTTTACATCAAAAAAAACAATAATATGACAAGAATTTTATAGTAATTTGATAGATTATTTAAACAAGAGTAATGTTACACTTCACAAATGAAATCTTAAATTATATGTCAAGTAATTATTAAGTTGTAAAATAATATAACTTTTAAAATTACTTATTATATCATTTTACTATCTAATAATTTTTTAACACATTATTTAAAACAAAAAATTTAAAAGATTATTTAAAAAGTATAACATTTTATTTTTTAAACAATCCATAATCATCTCATTTCAAGGATAAGTCTTTCGACATGGCCTTTATAATTTCAGAGATAAATAAGCTATTGTCATTGTAATTTAAAATAAATTAAAAAGAGTACTTATCAGAAGGGGGAATGGGGTAACTATGATGAAAGTTGTGGGAATGTTGTTCATGTTTTAACTATTTTGACATACTTAATTACATCAACTTTTTATATTTAAAAATGGTAAATTAATTTTTTTTAAAAATTAACTTGGGTATTTTAAAAAATTATAAAAAATTAAAATAATAGATTTAAAAAATTAAATGTTGATTTCTTGATTTAATTACTTATTAAATCTCTATATTATTTGACATATTTAATTACATCAACTTTTTATATTTAAAAATGGTAAATTAATTTTTTTTTTTAAAATTAACTTGTGTATTTTAAAAAATTATAAAATCTTATAAATAATTAAAATAATAGATTTGAAAAATTAAAAGCTGAGCTCAGACGTCACTTACTGTCATCTTAGAGATCAGACAATTAGTAATGCCCCACCATAAAAAAAGAGAGATCATCACAGCCCATATTAGAGAAATGCACCCAGCTGGGAATCGAACAAGGGTCTGAACCGTGGCAGGCTATTATTCCACCACTAGATCATTGGTGCCAGATGTTCCTTAAAAGTGAATATAAATATATATCGCATTTCAATCAAATAATTTATTGGATTTACAATGAAAGAATTAGTTATTAGCATTATTGTATTCCATTGTATGAAAATTCTCCTAAAATTAAGACATTTTTTTAAAAAATAAAATACATAATCAAATTTATTTTTACAAGAGTGACAATTGTGGATAAAATCTAGGGTAGATAAATTATTGACTGTTTGGAACCACAATCTGAAAGTTAATATCGAGATTGTAAAGGGCAAGATGCTGGAAAACAGATCAAGACTGCAGCAATTTTTAAGTGAAAAGCTTTCAACTTGCTAGTTAATACAAATTTGCACCCTATACTGTCATATAAGTGTCCATATGTTCCATTCTCCAAAGACTCCTTTTAGTCTATTACTTGCCTCTGGAAACCCCAAATGCAAGACATGGATGGGCATGAGCCTATCATGGCTTTTACCCAATGGAGGGTCTGAGACAATGGTAGCATGTACTATTATTATACTGCCAATTAAGATTCTTCCTTAACCCACTTACATTCTGAGTCCAGAATATCACTTCAGTACTATACTGTTAATCTCCAACTCCACCCATATTCATGGCTTCTTGACAAATGTGGACAGGACTTGCTGTCACAGGGAAAACATCCATTGAGATTCTCCAATCCAATTCCTATCCATATATGTTTTTGTAATCTCTCACAAAAAAAATAATAATAAAAAATAAATAAATAAATAAGGCAAACTAACTAGCTCAAGACTTATACTTTGAATATAGCATCATTATACTGTTATCAGATTGAATTTCGTCAAATTGGCCCATTTACAACATATCTTTTTAAATCAAAGTTTTCTACTACATCTATTCTAATTCAAAAAGCAAATGTACAACTTATCATCTGTATGAACATATTGCATCCTCTACAGAGAGGGATGTTCACCTTCGCTGGAAGTTCAAGTATCCTATAAAATATGCGAAGAGAGAAGCAACAAGTAGGGGAAAGGCTAGAAGAACCACTGCTGTAATAGCCAAGTGATCATGGCGATACCCCAAATAATCTTCTAAGAATGAAGCTACTGATTTGGTTTCTCCAAATACGGCAATGTCCTTGTTTATATCTCCATACTGGGAAGTGAGCAACCCATTCAGTGTCCAAGATGTAGGAATCAAATAGTACATCCATATCCACCATTTTGGTATTTGCTGCAAATTTAAAAACACAGCCAAATCAAACTTCTCAGCCATGCACTCAAAACCCATCATATCAAATAATAGATACTATTTTTCGAGCGTTACATCGTGCATGTTATATTGAAATAGACAAAAGTTTAGAAGGTTTTCTTTTGTGAAGAATGGTTGCTTACCGGTTGAGGAATCAGAAGCCCTGCGAAGAGATTGAACATCTTGAAAAAGCCTGAGCTCAAAATTGTAGCTACCATGGAGTTAGGTGTCAAAGATACCAGCAGCATTCCCAAATTCACGTAGAAGAGAAGTGAACAGAACATGGCATAGAAGTACCAAAAAACCTTATATGCCGACCCGTGATAGCCAATCATTGGATATGCAGAGACCATGAATACAACAGTCTGGATGAAGATATAAGGAACCTCAATGGTCACCTACAAAATGCACAATATTCACATTTGAATAGAAAGTTTAACAGTGAATACCAAGTATGGACAATCCCACAGAAGAGAGTCAATATATGAATTGAATAATGATGTAGCAAAGCCGAATCTGTAAATAAATCACAAACAATTTCCAAGAAAATAATACCTGTGCGAGAGCATAAGCCCAAGTGGAGTACATTCCTGCATATCTTTCTCGATACATGACAGTGCGTTCAGTTGCAACATACGGTATAATTGATGAGCAGTTATTTACACCAAAGAAGATTATGGAAGCATATATCGAACCAAGGACATTTAACACATCCTGCTGGTTATTTCTGACAAATTAAGAAAAAAAAAAAAATTGAAAGTAAGTAATCTCCAATTTTCTGCTCCAACAATTCTACAAGTTTATATTGGACATAATCATAAGATCTAAGTAGAATCCATATCATCAAAAAGTATTTCATAAATAGTGTGCATACACGAGTATAAATATTTCAACAAACACGTTACGTTTACTTTTAAAATGAAAAATCAATCAGATAGTTCATCTTAACCAGATAATTATAACTAAGAAGCCATCATAATCAGAGATATGTTTCCTAGTCACATACAAGAGTAACACAGATCTTTCTTCTGTCTAATATGATATATGAAATATTGTCCCATTTTGCGAAGCTGACAGAAAACAGAAGAGTAGGACACAAATGCTAGGATGACAAGCAGCAAATTAGTTGAAAAGTACTCTGTTTTAAGCAAAACTTAGATCCCCTTTACCAGATCCTGAATTGCAAGATGGAGACTGACCTTGTAGTGTATGATTAAGTGCCTAATCATTGCTACCACATTTTTCTGCGAGTTAAATATTACCTAAAAACAGAGAAATTTAAAACAAACAAAGAAGGTAATAGAAAAGGAACTTACATATCTTTTCCTTTGTCCCAATATAGTATGCCGACAAGCAAAGATGCAAAAAGTGCACGCATGGTGCGAGTCAAGTTGTATGAAGGATTTCTCCAATAAGACAAGTGTTGTTTCCACAAGCAAAATTTGAATTGTGTCCAACCATTTTGTGAAAAAGGGGTTGGAAAGTAAAGATCCCTTGAACCAGGAGGTGAAGTACTCAACAGTCTTACAAGCTCTTTGTTGCTCCTACGAACAGAATAGAAAAGAGTCACATCAAGCTTGTATGGAGAGTCTTATTAATTCCCAAAAGTACGCAATTTCACTAGTTATTTCATCCTGTCTTCAGGGGGGTAACTTGGACTGGTCTTATGCTCACATAATAGCAAAAAGTGCATGCTCCCTTCTATATGCTAGCGGCACTTTTTTAATGTTTTGAATTTTTATTAATACTGCAGGCAAAATCTGAATTGCAAGGAAGTGGTTCCTCAAGTGCAGGTTCTTTTTATATCAACATTACATGCCTTAATCAGTAATACATAAGCAAACTAGAGTTTCTTCTAGGGCTTCAGCTGACAATCAAGCTGAAAAAAGTAACAACTCTGGAATTGGAAACTAAGAGATTATAACAAGACTGCCACTTTGAGCAACAGTTTCAGATGACAGAATGTACCCATAATACAGTATTCTCTCATCTAAATCACGATTCATGTGACATAAGTAGCAAGTTTATCCATTTTTTAGAAGTGACTAATGCCTTAATCTCAGAGTTTTGTATGTTGTAACATCTATAAGTAATTGGAATCAACAGCTATGTAATATTTAAAATCCAAATCATTCCTACCAACAACCTGTTGGTATGATTTGCAGCAGAATCTGCATTGCCGCATGATGAAGAAACAGCTGTAGTAGTTATTTGGGTTCAACAATTGTTATTAGGAAAAACTTCAGCCAAAATTTCAACAAATACAATTTGGCTGTTTGAAGCAAAATTCTATTTTAATTCTATATTGAACTGACCATGCAAGCTAATAAAAAAAAGGCTGCTTCACTGTTCAAATTTTAGACAGAACTGATACTTAGGAGATAATTACAAAATTATTTTTCTAGCATCATTGTAGCAACTTTTATCTACTTGAATCCTGATCATATATTGCTATATATTATATCATTATCTTAACACAATCTACACCTTATATTTGCCATCGTCATACTAGTAAGCCTGTCTGAGATCACTTACAGTTTAGAAATAACTAAAACAATTTTGTAATGCAAGAAGATACGGCTATTATAAGAGATGTTTGCAACAAGTAATGCATATTTCTTTTATGAATGTCAAAAAAGGTTTGTCACTTCAAAGAGATGTTGGTTTAAAATGGGAATGAGAATTGTTTTATGGTGGAGATATTCTGAATTACTATTCTTTTGAGAACATAATGCACTACAGATTTTCAAACTGGCAATTGAGTTAATTAATAACTGTTGCAATTGAACTTACTCATATAAAGTAGAATCTCGGTATATTTTGGCAAAATCTACACCAAGTTTGGCTTCTGAAGACATAGAAGTGACCTCTAGCATCCATGTTGCTGGATTACCTTTCTTTTTAATCTTTGGCACCCCAGAGACACCCTATCAGTACAATATTTTTAATAGGAAATAAGATTAAACGATGATTATCTGGCAGAAGCAAGGAGTAGGATGTATCTCTCTGCAAAGGTAGCACATATTACAACTGCAGGACTTTCTAACAAACTAACCTCAAAATATTCTATAACTTTACTTGAATGTTCTCCCAATGGTCCGGAGTAGATTATATGCCCACCTCTTTTTAAAAGAATCAACTGAAATCCAGATGTGAAGATCAATGTAACAAACTTTGAGATTTGACAAGGAGTCAGTTCTCTAGAAACTTTTAGGCAAATAAATTTTGAAAATCTCAGTAAAACGTTGGACTACGTAACTATCAATGAATGGAGTTTTTGGTCAATTTCAATGACTCATTGTTTCAAGGAAATAAAGAATCATTTCATGTTTGAAAATCATGTGTTAGCATGTATACTGAGCAGTCAAAATTTATAACATGGTTGCCACCCATTTTAAATAATTTTCATTTTTGAGACTAAGTAGACGTGCTAAGCATTCCAATAAAACTGTCTTCTGGAGGAATATAAATGATTTTGCTGTCTTATGTTCCTCATTCTTAATATAATGGAGCAGAGCGCTGGCAGCAATCAAACTGCTTTTCAGTATTGTGTGTCTTCAATTGTTATCTTAAGATAACATTAAAAAAAAAAAGGAATAGAAAACTACCTCATCAAATGCTTCAAATATATCAATACTTGGCTGGTGGATGGTGCAAACAATTGTTCTTCCTGTATCAACAACATTCCTGACTGCTCGCATGACAATTGCTGCTGCTCTCGCATCCAAACCAGTTGTTGGTTCATCCATGAAAATTACAGAAGGATTGGCAACAAGCTCAACGCCTATTGTTAACCGCTTACGTTGCTCAGTTGATAGACCACTAACACCAGGTACGCCAACTAAGGCATCCTTGATTCCATCAAGCTCGATGGTCTCAAGGACTTCCGCTACAAATTTCTGTTGAGGCATGATGAACCTTCAATACAAATTATCACAACAGATATTTAGAATAAGTTAATGGATTTTGTAGCTGTACAAGTCTTACCACTTTAGTTTTTAAATCTATCTGAGGAGCCAGGCGCAGATAAGCGGAAAATATCAAAGATTCTTCTACTGTGATAAGTGGAGAATGTATGTCAGTTTGCTCACAGTAACCTGATATCCTAGCAAATGTTTCTTGAACTTTAGGATATCCACCAATTTTTATTTCCCCCTCTATGTATCCAGTAGTTTTTCTTCCTGCAAGAACATCTAAAAGAGTTGTTTTTCCAGCTCCACTTACACCCATTAAAGCTGTGAGAACACCAGGCATTAATGCACCCGTAACATCAGAAAGAAGTTGGAGTTTTTTCTGAACAAATCCTCGTTTTTTCATTTCCTTTGAGAGGAAAAACAAAAAAAAAAAAATGAGAAGAATGTACATGATAGAATCTCTGCATATCCTATGATGAAATCAATTTTCTTGCATAAGAAAAATTATTAATGTTATTACCACTGGAGTATCAACATAGTATCTCACATCTTGAAATGCTAATGTTAAGGGTTCAAAAGGCAAAACCATCCTGCCTGTTGATCATTGAGATAAGGACATATATAAAAATGCTGAAGAAACAAATATTAAATAAAACTTAATTAATAATTAACTAATAAAGTACAAAGAGAGAAGCAAGAAAAATGAGGAAACCTTTATTAGATTCATTAGTAGCACTCGGAAAACTCCTTGACATTTCTTCCATACACTCATTGTCACCTTTTTTTATCTTGGAGAGCTTTTCATGTGATATAATAGCACGAGATGATCTGGAACCTGCATATGTATTTAATGCAGTGAATAAGCTTTTTACTCTAATTTTTATGTTTAAAAACATAATAGAAAGGATGAACTTACGGTTAAAGAAAGTTAAGGACAAAGAGAATCCAGTGTTGAAAATTAAAGTGAACCCGAATAAGGCACCAATTGATATCCAGTAAAAGTATTCTTCAAAGTTTAGTCCACGACTTTCTAGAGTTTCTTTCCCAACAGTAGTGTTTGTTGGCAGAATCTACAAGGCACGACAGAAAGCAAGCTTAGTAAATGCTAAGAGTAACTTTGAGTACACATCTTGCAGTACCAGAAGTAGGGTCATAACATTAAAATGCATGCTTCTGTATTTATTTTGTACAATCTAGAATACATGTACTTTTAGTCTTGACAGAAAATCAAACCCCTGAAGTCTTTGAATGTTTGTTTTTAATTATAATCTTTTGATAAATCAGCAGACAGAAATCAACAACAATATTATTTAAGAAAATGTAGGAAGTCAAATGCAACACATAAATCAAACTTGCAATCAGAACAAATGATTGCACTGATGCACTGATGAGTAGTCAAATTTGTGTGCACTTGACAAAACTGATTGAGCAGAAACAATACAGAACAAATGGAGATGGTTTAGGCAATTGTAACTAAGTGCTTGGGAATGTGACATCACTATTTTCTTGATAGCTAAGACTTTTAAGTGTTCACAAAAGGGCAAAAACAGGAACAGAGCATGTGTGAGAAGATCAAAACAACTGAACCTTTAAAAGTACATCCAATACACAAAACGTGGATTCAAAGCAGGTCCATGTTGTCAGGTGGAAATTTTGGCAAGGGAAATAACATTTCAGGTAATTTTACAATGATAATGGCCACAAATTTAAGTACGAAAAATAGCTATACTAAATCATCTGCTTAACTTCAATTACGAGGGGTATATTACAGGACTCATTCAATCATTAAGATACATGCTTCTCTATTGTAATAGCTTGGAATATTTGAATGGACTAATTTTCTGCCAAGAATGCTGCTTGGAGCTGCCTTATTTTCATCCTTAAACCAACAAATCTGCTTTATGATACTGACCTTCTGCCATTGTGGAGCAAGAAACTCATTCAGAGAAAGGCCTATTTCCCCATAGGTGATAGGGGATATCCAAAAGCCCCACTTCACCCAACTTGGCATTGATGCTGCAGTTTAGCACACATCTTAAATTTACCATTTTAGTTGAATAAAATCAAACTGGAAAAAATAGGTGCAGAAAAACTTACGTCGTATGATGATAAATCCGCCAAGTAACAAGGAAAAATACATTGCAAGAGTAGCAGCTGATAGGGAAGCAACCTGAGTTTGAAAGACTGATGCCAAGAAACGGAACATTGACATTGATGTCACATGCATGGCAAAAAGCATAAACAATTGGCGGAAGAACCTAAATTGAACATGATCAAAGTTTAGAATTAGAAGTCAGAAAACATATGAGTGATTGTGCATTCAATAACTCAAACATTGGGGTAAAAAAATTAAGGATCTTTTTCTTTTTTCCTCCTTCAAAATCTGTTCAGAAACAGCTACTGAAAGGTCTATATTCCGGGCCAGAAAATGAAAACATGGAATGCAGATGAATGAAGCAGATCCAAAGAATAGTGATATCCACCCTAAAAGATTGGATAAAAAAAACACAAAATGAACTGGTTAAATATTTCTAGTAATCCTCACCTCCAAACTTCACTGCTGTATCCAATGACATAATAAGTAATAGATGTCCAGACTAGAGCTTCGATAAATGAAAGAGGGATCTTTAAAATTGAGGTTGGAATTGCATAGGCCCAAGCTGGGTAAAAATACAACTCATTCTGTTTATAGAAATGAGCAAGTCTTGCAACAGTCATTGACACCTCTGGTATGCCATCAAGAAGAATCAGATTGAGTGCAAAAAACAGTGCTCCCATATAGTAATTGGCATGAGCAGCATCTTTGTTCGACGTCCGAGTGTGCCAAAACAAGGTCATTGTTATAAATGCTGTGATGGCAAGCTGCAGATATAAGGATCCCAACATGTTTTAATAGAAATGATGGGAAATATTCTGGTAAGGTAAATGAAACCGAAAAATTAAATAAATTAGTAACATAATTTTACCTGACTTGTTTTAAACACATAGACAAAAGAATTTCTCTTCATGAGAAGAAGTTCCCTCGATATGGAAGCTCTAAAGATTTCCCATTTAGAAACAGAATAGGCACTGAAGGAAAGAGCATTCTTATGGCTTTTAGATTTTTCATATGGTACTAACAGTTCCTCATCCAGCTTCTTCCACAGGGGAGATTCCTTGAATTTCCTAGAGAACATGTCAACTGAAAAGTAACTGTGATCTAGCTCAGTTCTGTACCAATATTGTGCTTGATCTTTCTTAGAGATAACCTACATAGTCAAATGGTACACTTCTGAAGTTTAAGAAAAAAGAATATATACTAGATAAAATTATGAGCTCTGGTGTAGTTACCTCCTGAAGGAAGTCAGCAGCCCCTTTCCTTTCTGGACATCTGAAACCGCAGTCCTCAAAGAACCCAAGAGCAGAATCACGTGGACCATGATAAAAATTTTTCCCTTCTGCCATCATTATAATATCATCAAAGAGTTCAAAGGTTTCTGGTGCTGGCTGAAGAATAGAAACAAGGATGGTAGCATCTGTGATATGTGCCAGGTGCTGTAGACAAGAAACAATCTGAAATGTGGTGGAACTGTCCAAACCATTCGTTATTTCATCCATAAACAAAGCTTTTACTGGACCTATTATCATTTCCCCTGCAAAATACAAGTACGAGATCTTGAAGTCAAAATTGATGCTTGAGTTTGGATATGAATGTTTCATTGGCGTCCCTGCCTAATATGATGAAGTCAGTGCAGTGTATAACTTTTGAGAAAATCAGCATTTTTTGCGCATCTCTATATCACTACCTGTTGTCAATCTCTTTTTCTGACCACCAGAAATACCTCTTTTCATAGCATCTCCAACCAATGTGTCAGAACATATATCAAGTCCTAGGATCTAACAAACCAAATGATTGAACAGAGGAAACAATTAGTAAAGCAACATTATATAAGATGTTAAAAAAAGGTAATTTAATTACAAGAATAACAATCACGATTTCATATCTGTAGAGGAAAATTACTTTTAGAACGTAATCTGTTTGAAGGGTCCTTTCCAGTCCTCTAACCGAAGTTGCCTGTAAACACACTTCACAGTTATTATCACTTAAAAAAAAAAAAAACTCACCAATAGTACGAGGAACAGAAAAACACTAATTCAATGATTTAAAGATATTGAGACCATTGATGCAAAATTATTATCAAGGAAACAGACTACATTCTACTAATTCAACAAAAATAGATGCAGAAGACCTATAAAATTGTTGCTAATGGCAGACCTGCTTGCATATGCAAATTTCTTTCCTAGCTAGATCTTCAATTCATGTGATTTGAACTCATGACATTATATAGTTCAAATCATGATCTCTGTCACTGAAAGAGGGCAGGTTTTATTCGATGAAAGCCAGAAATCCAAATACGCAATATGAAGTGACAGACTTTGGACAATACAATTTAATGGATAGGTCATTACTACAACTAGAATTCAGACAGTCCAGTTGAGACCTGACACAAAGGTTGCACCCAAAATATTTCATCAGAATCAACTGTCAACATATCATAAAAAATTAAGGGAAAGGAGACTGATGGATGCTTCATGTACCTTCATATAAGTATCTATGTCAGGGTCTGGAACAATTCCTGCCTCCTTCTCCCTTCTAATGACCTCGAACATAATCTCTTCACAGGCAGGAAACCAAAAAATTTATAATTGCTGCCCCTTAATTTCAATGCATTCAAAGTATCTTCAGTAATGTTATGTATGTTCAAAAAGAAAGACCCCACCTTCTCTTGTGCCAACACCCTGACAACGGGCTGAAAAATCAAGGGTTTCTCTCACAGTCATCTGAGGAATGTGCAGGTCATTCTGACTTACATATGCAGATGTCTTTTGAGGAACAAAGTCTTCTAGTTTGTATCCGTTGTAAGAAACCTCACCAGTGACCTACCAGGGGAAATAGAGTAGAAAATAAAAAGAAAAAGAAACAAAAAGCAGAAACTACAACTTTCAATTGAATTACATAGTGAAGCAGCTCCAGAATAAAAATCAGTCAAGAATATTGAAGTGTGTCATAAACCAACACGTCATTTTGGAATAATAGTAAAAGTCCAATGAGGGTATTTTACCAGGACCCTTTGATTTTTATAATGTTATATCTATAAGCTTAACTTCTGTTGTCATTCTGAAGGTTTGGCAGTTAAGTTATAGTTTTCGCTCTAAATCTCCTCAATGTTGGGTAAAATTATACCTGGAGAGATTCGTTTAGACTTCCTGAAAGAGCCTTTAAAAGTGTTGTCTTCCCACATCCTGGGCGACCAAGCAACAGAGTAATCCTGCAAGAAACACAACACCATTTACTCAAATCATTTGCACTTTTCTATCTATCAGTGACATCCTTATATTACAATTGTAAACTAAACTGATCGAAGTTGACATGTATAAATTTAATTAGGGTACCTTCCAGGCTTTACAATACCACTAACACCACTAAGGATACTTATCTTTGCTCTATTGGTCTTCAAGCCCAACAGCTTTGCAAAATCCTGGAAAACCAAGTTCCAAGTAATCACATTTAAACCAAAATAATAACTTGTTTAATGGTTGTCATAATATCAGTTTGTTTACTAGCTACATCTACATTTGCGTTAACACAACACAAAGAATTCATCTACTTCAAAATATTATTGTAAAAGAACTAAAGTAACCCATGAACAAAGAATTAGTATCCTATATTCATTTGAGCGTACCTAACTATTGAAGGATCTTTTGACACACGAGATCAAGATCTAATCTTTCATTATTATTATTATTTCTTCTTGTTATCAATTATCATTCACATGCTTGTATTTGGTAGGGTAAAAGCTCGGATCAGAAGAGAATCCTAGTCCGAAAAACAAAACCCCCAAAAATCTTAAGAATACCCATCTCATGCCCAATAGTTACCACAATACGAGGGCTTGTTCACTAATTACATCGACATTTGCCTTAACAAATAGAAATAATTTAGGCAAATAATCATTATGTTCTATCATATTCATTTTGCTTGAACATATTACTATGTTTGAATTAAACTGACCCATTAACAAAAACCCGCAAAAATCTAATAGGTACTCATAAATTTATTGATGACAAAGAACCAGAATTAGAGTAAGTATATATAGAAGTGCTTCTGTCGTACTTCCAAAAGACGGCAGCTGAAGTATTTGATAGAGACTACTTCCCTTCAACTTTTTAGTGTTTATCAAACACTCACCTTCTTTCATTTGACAGCTAGTACTTTTACTTTTAACTACTAATGGTTTTGAAGCCACATCACTTTCCTTTATATCAAACGGAGCCTTAGATTCAGATGCTTACAAAAAGTGTGCTTTTGGCAGAACTCCAAAGCGTTGGTAAGGGCTTTCCATGAACAACCTCACACTCTGCTTCGACATGCAAATTCTTGAATCTTACTTCCACAGTGGGCAATTTCACTCCAACCCTGCTTCACAAAAATTTTAATTTTAATTAAATAGGAAATTTTTTTTTATTAATTTAATTGGAAAAATCAGTTGAAATCCACACTTGAATTGAATGGATACTCAAAGGTCACTCTCTTGCTTGTGTCTTAAGTAGCTTCCTCTATTGAAAAATGGTTTCTTTTTATTGGTGTAATTAACGTGTGGATTCCTACACTTACAGTGATTTCTCAAATAAGGATATAAATTTTCATTTATATCAAATAGGCATCTAAAAGAAAAATATTTCCATTCAAAAGAAAAAAAAAACGAAAAATATTTAATCATCCTGAAAAAATATATATTTAATATTAATGCTCTTTTAAAGAAAAAAAAAAGTAGTACAAAGTAAAAACTTTATTAGAATCGCTTAGATTAAGTCATCTTATAATCTATCTTGGATATCTTTTACTATAGAAAGAGCCTCTCGAACTCCCACAATCAGGAAAAATATTCTCTCATTACACATAAATAGAGTCGAGTGCAAGTTTGGTTGAGTTTTTTTATTAATTAAAAGAGTTTTTTTAATGTCAATTTTTTTTTTAATTTTTTTTACAATATTTAATTATAATTAGAAAAAAAAATTTAAAGATTAAAAAAGTTATTCTATTTAAAAAACTCAAAATTTTGACTTCTAAGAATATAATTTTTTGAACTTTGTTTTTTATATTTGTATATTGAGACATATACCTTACTAATATTTTTTTAATTTTATAACAAATTTTTAATAAAAATAAAATCTATTCAACTAATATACTTTTAACCTTTTGTTGAAAGCCATTGTATTTTTTTTACCTTTGTAATCATCAAATCTTTACATGGCTCTATCAAATTTTTTTTTTATCATAGGTACGTTGTATTTTATTTTTAATTTTTATACTAAATATAATAATTTATTTAATTCGTTGATTGTTATGTATTAATTTTACTTGAATTTTTGTACAATTGTATTTATTTATCTTTAGAGTTCCAATTATTCTTGCTGTTATTTTATAATAATCGCAAACTAAATTTTAGTATGAATCACTTTTATGTTGTTAATAAAAATATTTTAATAAATTTTAAAAATTAGATTGTGTTACTTATTTTATATAAAAAAAAAATTAAATTGTATAAAATTTTAGTGTAAAATTTATTAAATATTATTTTTAATAATTTTAAAAATACTTTTAATAATATATAACCAAATGATTATACTTTGTTTTTAAAAATTCGTACTTTTAAAAATTTTATTTAAAAAGATCTATCAAATAAACCCACTGGGGATTGCACTTTTTTCTTCGGTCACGAGATGAAATCTACTTTCATTGTATACAAATACCAATTGGAAGTGGTGAAGAAGTGCACTTCGACATCCAATTACAGAAGTTTTATACATTTAATATCTATATACATAAATTTTTATAATTTATGTAGTAGGAAAATAAATTATAAGATTTAGTAAACTTATTCACCTGGATTAAATTCAAACGTTTTTATTTGTGCATTACAAAAAAGAACATTGATTTGAAAAACAATTTGGTGAAATTATTTATATATAAAAATTTTAAAATAAAAAACACTGAATCGAAATAAATTAGAACCCAGAAGTCACATGCTAATCGTAAAAAAAAAAAAAAAAAGTAACTAAAAAGTTCCCTAAAAATAATAACTAAAAAATGGATATGATTCTTTTTCAATTGGGTAAGAGATTTATATTAAAAATCACCTATCAAACATTTCTTTTTATCATATATATGTTTTGTGTTTCCGACCACTTAAATTAAAGTCAAATTAAACAGTAAAAATTAGTGTTTAGTAAATAAAATTTCTCATTCTCGTTTAAATAAAATTTTAAGTTATTTCAAATTTTAAAAAATAGAAAACATCTTACTACAAATGATAACTAATCAGGCACTTGCAATCGTAGCCTAATAATAAAGAGTTTGTAGTATTAATATATATATTATACAATTTTTTTTTAGATCCATAGCATACTCTGAATAAAATAAATTCGATTTAATTAATATATTTTTAATCTTTTGTTAAAAATCATAATATCTCTATATCTTTATAAGGCTCTATTAATTTGTTTTTTAGTATTTTATTTTATTTTTAATTTTTATATTAAACATAATAATTTATTTAATTCATTGATTGCTATGTATTAATTTTACTTAAATTTTTATAAATTTGTATTTATTTATATTTAGAGTTCCAATTATTTTGATCATTATTTCATAATGATTGCAAGCTAAATTTTAGCACGAATTACTTTTGCATTGTCTATGAAATACTTTAGTTAATTTTAAAGATTAACTTGTAACTTTTATTTTATGTAAAAAAAATTGAATTGTATAAAATTTTAATATAAATTTTATTAAGTGTCATTTTTGATAATTTAATAATAAATAATTACTTTTAATAATGTGTAACTAAATAATCTATTATTTAAAAATAATTTTTTTAATTGACAATTAAACGATTAATAATTTTTTGTTAAAAATTTTACTTTTAAAAACTCTATTTCTAAAAACTTAATTTTTAAAATTTTTATTTTAAAAATCTAACCAAATGACCCTTAATATACTGACATATCGAGACTTGTTCGTAAATTTACTTTCAACAACGAACAGAAAGCTCCCACAACTAGTTTAATATACAATCAGAGGTTTATTAGACTTGTTTGGTATGACCTTTTAAGTGAAATTTCTTCAAATAGAATTTATACTAGTAGAGTTTTAGCAAGTAGAATTTTTTAAAAAAAATTATTAACTATTTAATATTAAAATAAGAAAATTAAAATAAAATAAAAGTTTTTTTAAATAATATTATATTTAAAAATTCTTTAATTTTAATTTTAAAATTTCAAAATTTAAATTTTATTAATAATGATAAAATTCAAAATTCTTACTAAAAGAGTTTTAGAGGCAATTACTATTTTACACAATACTTAAAATGCCTGTCGCACTTACCACTTGTAGAAGCACTTAATACATTTGGAAAAAGCACTTAATCATTTAAAGGTTGCGGTTCCAATTTTATTAGATGGGATGGGAAGGTGTCAATCAAATGAACCAATGAGTGGTCATTCAGGAATGTCATCCTTTTAAAACATATCTCAAACTTTAAAAAGCCCTTACTACTTTTAGAAGCACGTAATACACTTTTTAAAAAAGCACTTAATCATTTAAAGTTTGTGGTTTCAATTTATTATTATTGTTATTATTATTATTATAGTTGTTTGAGTTTTGCTTTCCAATTAATTAACAATAGAAGGTTGTATTGTCAAGATAAAATAAAATAAGAACGTTGTATGGGCATACGTGTAACATTAATTAGTATTTTGTTTACTTAGTTGCCGTACATTGAGAATCTAAGTCAAAACACAAAATAACAATAATACCCTATAGAATTATTATTATTTTACAATTTAGTAAATTAGACGAGGACCTAATTGTCAAAAATTAGAAAAAAATAAAGAAAAATATCTGAACTTTTAACATTTTATAAAAAAGAATACATAAATTTTAATGATTATAAAAATTATATCGACATTTTTGTTAGATAATAATTTTTATTTATTTTAACGATAAAAAATAATTTATATATCTTTCTTCTTAAAATTTTAGAAGTCCAAAGATTTTATTTTATTAAAATAGATAAAAATAATTACCTAACAAAAGTATCGATAAAAATTTTAAAATTATTAAAATTTACATATCTTTTTTTTAAAATGTTAGAAGATTTAATTGTCTTTTTTAATGTACGAGTGCTTTTTTTTTTTCTTGTTTTAACAATTCGCACTTCATTTACAAGTAAAAATATTAGGAAATTTAATGCAATTTTTTTTTTCAGTCTTATAATTTGTTATTCTTCATTCCGTAGGTGTAGATCTGATAAATGCTTTTTAAGTTTTTAGCAAATTTTGACAAATTAATTGAATTAAAAGGTTATATTGGCATACATTTAACCAAATATGCCTAGAAGATTTTAAGGATATTTATATTATTATACAAAATAAGGGTTCCCTTGACCATCAAATTGTAAGTGATAGGGATATGAAAAGATTTCATAAGATTATTTTTTATATGGCACGATTAATTTCTTATTAGTTTTGCAACAATATTTAAATATTTATATTAAAGAAAAATTTGTTTGTGAGGCTTCATTATAGTATTTCTCACAAAATAAATCGGAACTAGAAGTCACATATCACCAGAAAAAAAAAAAGAAAAAGAAAAAAAGTATTTATGTATTTCACTTTCTTTTATTTTTTATAAAAATGAGATACGTTTTACAATTATAATCTAATGGTAAAGGCTTTATAGTACATATTTTAAATTTTTAAAAAATTGAACTCTATGCTCTACTCTTACGGAAAAAAAAAAATTTGAAAGAAGAAGAAAGATTAAAAAGAAGAAATACGCTTTAATTAATTACCTGTCAATTCTACTTCTAATTTTCTTCAACAAACGAAGGTTGTCATGTTGAATGTGTTTGATGATCTTCTCTATGAATTCATGCCTCTCCTCAGCTCCAAGTTTTGTAACATCAATCACCCTTTTCCCAGCTTCATCACCATCACCATCAACTGCATTTCCATCACTATTTGCATCAAACAAAGATGACCTCAACCTTTTAATAGTTGGCAACCTCTCAATCTCAGCCCACTGCCGCAGCTTATATGCATCTCCACGATCATCACCTTCATCATCTTCATCTTCATCTTCATCTTCATCTTCATTGTTCCTGAAACTGGAGCTGAGCCGTCCGAACAAAGATCTCAGGGTTCTGCTCATTTCAGCCACCTCAGTTTCCATTGACTCCATCTCATTTGCTTCTCCCATTTGAATTTTTTCACAAACTCTTTACTAAACGCATACGTTTGACAGAATTAAGCCCTATTACATATTTATATAGTCTTGACAGTATTTCAATGTCTATCGATAAGTGGCTGTATTTAAGCTTCAGTCTCCTTAAAGTTATTGACTACAGGCTGGAGATAGATTGTAGGGAAATCATCGATTACCTCTTTTGTTGCTTGACATTTTTATTAGTTTCCTTCCTGATTCTGTAATCAGCACTAATATCTACTTTTTAATATTACTTTTCTACTTAAACATAACACTAATTAATACTTCTTACAAATCAGGAGAAAAACTGATAAAAATATGGAATAACAGGAGGGCAACAGACAAATTCCCTAAATTTTATAGAAACATCGAATATTATAAGCTCCAGAGCTCCAGCTTATTATGTTCAAATTATTCAAAGATTGTTAAAGATACGTAGTTATCATACCGGATGTTTAGGGTTAATATATATTTCCTAAATATTTGTGACTCAAGAAATATTTTTCTATGATTTTACAACTAAGAGAGTCAAGAAATATTATTCAAAACGGTATCGGAGAGATAATATTATAACATGGAAATGAGAGTGTTTTTATGGCAAATCTCAAGATGCATGTGCCGTAAACTTGACGTTGTATTTTAGTTCATATTTTATTTTACCATTTTTTTCGCTTTTGTTGGAAATTTATCATTTATCCCCTAATATATTTTTTACTTACCAAAAATACCTCCTAATGTTTAGTAATATTCAAAAAGCCCGATGTCATTTAGAAATGGCAAAAAAAATCCAAACCTGAATAGATCCAAGTCCTTTTTCAATACGAATTTGAATATTTGCGGAAACTCGAAAACTTAGACTCAGATCCAAATCTGAATTTTATTTATTTATTTATTCTTTTAAAGTCCTAAATTAATTTTTAAATTTTTAAAATTTTAATATATATATATATATGAATCTAACAATTATTTTATAAAATAAATATTCTAAAACTTCATATTTTATCTAAACAATTAAAAAAAAATTAAAACAATCTTAGCTTAAATCCAGATCCGGATTACCCAGATTCAGATTCGGATCTGAATCCGAGTTGATCAAGATTTAGATTTTGCCATCCTTATTACCATTATAATTGTAATAATATAAATTAAATTTGAATAGATATAAGAATCTTTTTATTTAAAAGTCAACATTTGCGTATATACAGTAAAAAATAATAACAATGTGTAAAATTAAAATTAGTAATATATAACATAGTTATAAATAATTAAATAATACTACATAAATAATAAATATACATTGTATTGCAATTAATGACTTTTTTCTATTTATTAGATTTCTATGATTATTGATATTGAGTATCGGTATTTTAATAAAAATATAAATATCTATATCAAATAATTATTTGATAGTGTAAATATATAAATTTTACTATTTATACAGTGTATTTTTACTGTTTGATACTGTACAAATTTAATTATTGATATTTTAAATAAAAAGACGGTTATACTCCTTCAAAATTAATTCATACTAATACAATTATAATGGTAGAGTTTTTTTTAGATATTATCAAATACTAGAGCAATTTTTGGTAGTTAACAAATCTAATAGAAGGTATATAGCATTTGCCTTTTATTTTTAGTTTTGTGAACGTTATTTTGTTTACTAATTATTTGGTAAACCAAATAACATTATAAAATCTAATTTTTAATCTCTACTACTGTTAGTTAATATTAAGTTATAAGTAGTATTATATTACATTTTGATATACAAATTTTGTGTCCCAAGTAAATTGTCATCAAACAGTCATTATCATTTGACAAATAGTTATTGACTTTTTAATCTTTATTAATGTAATAATTATATAATACCAATCAATAATAAACAGTACATTAATGTTACATAAGTTATAATACAAAATTTATATCTCAATTATATAATCGTAATATTACTATTAAGTTATTAACTATGTCAAATATAAATAAAGCACGAGTAAAAAAGTGGACAAGTTGCATTTTTTTGGGGTGATTTTTTTTTAAAAACAACAACTCTAATTAAACTCATCTAATTTTGTTATAAGTTGGGTTCAACTTCAAACTCTAAATCTCATATACCATACCAAAAATTTTCACCGTGTAAACCATCTAACACAATAAATATATCATATGATTAACTAGTTAGTAGATAGACAAAACATTAAAATAAAAAATGAAATAAAATTTATTGACAAAAAAATTATACAATATTTTTCAAAATATTGATATACTTTTAGAGCAAATAATGATTGAAAATATATAATCTCTTATTTATATTATTTCTAGTAAATTTTATGTATAACACTAAAAGTGAAATGAAGAAAATAATAATATGGAGAGAATTGAAGTATCACTCTTATTCATATAAGCTTTAGATAGGCTTTATTTATACATAAAATTGAAAGAAGAAAAGAAAAGAAATAAATAAATATAATTATATGATTTTAGGAATATTTGACTAATTATGATTGATTGACTCAATTAATTATGTTTTTCATTTCCTATTCACAAATCATTTTTCAATATTTGTATATGATATTAAAAATCAATAATGATTCTTATTATCCTCCTTCAAACTGATGATCGAAAGTTTTTGAATCCCAACTTGATATTGTAAATCTTAACAGCAAGTTTCTTGTGATCTTATTTTAAGATTTTCTTATAATTTAATCATGGAGGCTTTTCAATGATCTTGTTATGAATTTTTTTTTCCTATGATCATGTCATAAATTTTCCTTTATATGAGTATGTCATAAGAATCTCCTTTAAACTTATTAAAGAAATTTTTTCATTTCAAAGGATTTTGTGAATACTTGACTAATTATGATTGATTGACACAATTAAATGTATTTTTCATTTCCTATTCAACAAATTATTTTTAAATATTTGCATATGATATTAAGAATCCATAATGATTTTATCATCCTCCCACAAGTTGGTGATAGAAATTTTTTGAAATCCCAACTTAATGTTGTAAATCCTAGCAGCAAGTTTCTTGTGATTTTATGATCTAGTCACGAAGGCTTTTCTAATGATCTTGTCATGAATTTTTTTTTCTATGATCTTGTCATGAATTTTTCTTTAAATGAAGATATCATAAGAATCTCCTTCAAATTTATCAAAGAAATTTCTCACTTCAAAGGATTTTTTTTGTAAATATCTTTTCATAATGAATTTTTTTCTCTTCTTCTTCTTTCTCTCTTTCTTTTTAATTTTTTATTTAAGCACACTCCAAAACTAATCTAACATGCTCTAAAACCTTTTTCATAGTGGCCTATCATCACATGGTGTTTATTCTAATTTAAACACTAGACGACTTTCAAAACAGATTCAAACCTGCTTTGATACCATGAAGAAAAATAATAATATGAAAAAAAAATTGAAACTATCACTCTTATTCATATAAGTCTTAGAAAAGCTTTATTTATACATAAAATTAAAAAAAGAAAAGGAAATAAATAAATAAATATAATTATATAATTTTGGGAATATTTGACTAATTAAATTGATTGACACAATTAATTGTGTTTTTCATTTCCTATTTAACAAATCATTTTAAAATATTTACATACGATATTAAGAGTCAATAATAATTCTTATCATAAAATCTAATTATAAACTCAATAAAATGTAATTTATTTTTAGATACTTATATTTCCATCATATATATGGATATTCTATTGTTCATCATATCAGTATCCATAAAAAAAAAAAAAGGTTGTCTTCACCTTTTAATTAATCATTTGATTGAATTGACATGCTTTTAAGAAATACATGCATATATTAAAGAAGATTCTTATAATCAATGACATTGAATAACTAATTATATAAAAAAAATTTAGTGCTTATTCATGAATGTCAATCTTTTAAAATATATCTCAAACTTTAGACACCACTTACTACACTTTTAGACGCACTCAATACTCTTTGGAAAAGCACTTAATCATTTAAATTTCGCGCTTTCCAATTCTTCATACTATTTTAATTTGGATTTCACATTCCAATTGATTAAAAATAAGAGGTTATATGGGCATATGTGTAACATTTAATATTGCCTTTGTTTATTTAGGTGCCCTGGTTCATGAAAGGGACAGAAGTCAAATAATTTAACTAGTGATAATATCCTATAAAATTATTGTTTTTTATTATTTGACAATTCTCTAAATATAAAAATTTAGTGAGCTTTGGATTTTATAAAGGTTTTAAAAAAGTATGGGTGGTCGTTGGATTAGATTCGATAGATTTGATTAATAATTTATTTGATTTATTATTAAGTAGATTATTGATTTTTCAATCTAATTTAATTAATTAAAATATAAAAGTTAATTTGATCCAATTTATTAAAAAAATTACAAATCTAACCTAATTCAACCCAATTTAAAGTTGTAATAATTTTTTTTTATTACGTTAAAAATTATATAATGAATTGAGAAAACTATCGGAAGAAAAAAATTACATCATCAGTGAAGGTAAATATTTACAATCGTTATTTGAAATATGTTGTATTTTTTAATAATATTAAAATACTTCAGAACTCTCCCTTCTTCAAAAATATAAAAATTACATCTATATATCTAAATTTTTTAAGGACATATCATTTTGTATAATAATTGAGATAATATTACATTATACATTAAAAAATATTTAGATAAACCACAAATAAAAGAATAACAGCCCCACGTATAAGAAATAATTGCCCCTCACACAAAAAATAATTAATCCTACAAGAATTGAATAAATACATTATTTTAACATTTACAAAAACTTGAACCTCTGTTTAAAATTAGAGAGATATAGAGAGTTTATCACTAAAGCAACATTTAAGTGCATGTATCGAGATTTTAACCGCTGTATGTTTTAATACTGTTTTTTTTAAAGAATGTTTGAATACTGTTGATAGTGAGAGTTGTACAGGTTTTAGTTTTTAGTGAAATATATATGTAACGTACTTTCCATGTTTTTAAATTTTTAGTACATTTCCCTAATTAATTGAAATAAAGGGTTATATGGGCTAATTAGTTTGGCAACCATATATAAATATGAATATAATATTTCTCACAAAATAATTTGTTTTTATAGAGCTTTATCGTAGTGCTTACGCTTTGTAATAAAGTTTATTTAGTGTTATTTGTTTTTATGCCTAAAGTAAACACACTAAACTTTAAAAACAAGTTGGCAATTGCTTTTAATTGTTACAATCAAAATAGTGGCCAACTAGGCTCATTATATATATTTTCCCCTCAAGATCATTGTCTAAATTTTTTAATATATTATTTGTTTTCGATGATCATGTTTTAATACTATTTATTCTTTTAAAAATTTCCAAAAAAAGGTAACTGATAATTTTAAAAGCTCAAAGAAATAAATTGATTCATATGAAAAATAAAATTAAGAGAGCAACAATGAGTTTTCCTAAAATTGATTTAAGTTTCTCAAGACTCAAGAAACTAGTTAGTGAAGTATTAATTCAAATACATGAGGAGATAATTTTATTCATGTTATTTTCTTTTTTGTTTTTATATTAGTTACCAGATTATTAGTTTTTATAATCAAGCAAGTTTGATGATTAACTATTTTTTTTATTGGTGTTAATTGGTTTAACTAGTAAAATTTTAGGATGGAACCAAGAGTTTAGGGTCCACCAAATTTCTAAATTAAGACAATCAACTTCTATTTAAGTTTTTTTTTAAGGTAAATTCGACAGTGCAAGAAATTTATTAATAAAAATAAAAAAAAAGAATTAAAAAAAAAGACTAAAAATACTGTACCCTTAACAAAAATACATGAGAGGTACGAAAATTACAATAGAAAAATGAGAATAAAACCTAATATAAAAATAAAATACTAATGAAACTTATAACTTGACATTCTATTTGCAACCTTAAAGAGCATTGAAGTAATATCTAAAGGAGGTCGCAACCACTATGTAAAATCATCAAATTGTAGCCTAAGTTTTACCAGTTTATCTGTCACTACATTGTTCTCTCTAAATGTATGATTAAATCTAAATTACAAGTGATTAATATGATTCTTACAATGTTGCCACCTATTATGAAGCTTACGTGGATGACAAAATGTAGGCTTAGAAAAAAGATGGAAGACTAAAATAGAGTCAAAATTTAAAATTATCTTATGCCATCCGCCAATAATAGCAATCTCCAAAACTAAAATGACTCCCATTATTTCTGTATAGTAAGCCATCTCAATTTTTAGGGGACAAGAGAAGCCTCCTGAAAAATAATCCTACCTCATCCTTGAGGACACCTTCGTAAGTAGCTATACTTGGGTTACCTTTAAAAACTCCATCTATGTTGATTTTAATCCACCCTTAAGAAGGAAAATTCTAAAAAAGAACCGTAATGTTTAGAGCAAGTCTCAAATTAATAGCAAACCAAATGGTCTAATATAGAAATATCATCACCAAATGGAAATCTAGGGTAGAAAGTAGCAAAATAGCGAATATGAGCAAGGCAATTTACTTTGATGCGAAAGGAATTGAAACTTCGATTATCAAATCTAAGGCAATTCCAATTTCTCCAAATCAAATAGAACAAATAAACAGCCGACAACCTCTATAAGTTTAACAGTTGGGGGCTAAAAGTTTTTGATAAAATTACTTTCCATAATTCCTTAGTTGTTGAGACAAAATGAAAATTTTGTTTAAATATATGTGCAAACCGATACCAAAGCTTCATAATTGGAGGATAACATACAAAATATGTGATCCACCATTTTAGTCTCATGCATACAAAAGGAACAAACTGGAATAACACAAATACCACGAGACCATAATAATTCATCAGTAGGAAGAAAATTTTGAAATAGATGCCACATGAATATAAAAATTCTATGAGGAAAAAATCACGCCAAAGAGATAATAAAGTTGAATCAGTAATTATGAGACTTTTGAAAACTCTCCTTTAAAAAAAGAATTCCATCTCTAATAGAAATTCAGACTAATTTATCAGTCTTATCATTAATTAGCAAAGTAATATCATTGATTTGTTCCCTTAAATGTGAAAAATAGAATAAAAAGAATTTAGAATCCTCTATTGTCCTTCCTTAATTGTATCTTTGACCATCCCTTTTAAATGTAAACCACCATTAGAAAGAATGGATTTATCTGGCCATTTATCATATGAAAAATTAATTAAAGTTACATCACCAATGATCCATTTTGTTTCCTCGTTAAAATAGAAAAACAAAATGGATTGAAAGCCATTCCAAAGAGAAGAGTTGAGATATTGCTTAATTGCATCTAAAAAATTATACCATTTTCTCAAGAATTTTGAGCAGATAGAATCCATTTGATATACGTCCCAAAGAGCTTTAATTAGACGAGCCTTATTAAGTAAGTTCAATCTACAAAGACCTACTCCACCAACTTTCTTTGGTATGATAAGCCTATTCCATAGCATTAAATTCATCTTACGTGAGCAATGATCCCCTAATGTAATAAAATTTTGAGTCCAACCATTCAATTGTTTGAAAAGGAAACTAGGCTAAAGATAAACCTTGAAACTATGTAGCATGGTGCTTTGAAAATTAGTGCGAACAAGCTCAATTCCACCAGCCATTGAGAGAGTTTTTTCTTTCTAGCCTCTAAGATGCTCACAAGCCTTATTATCAAGAACTTGCAAGTGTTGGCTGCATGGGTAGCCTCAAAAGATTGGAACTCCCAAATAAATGAATGAAAGTTTTCCCTGAGAGAATCCTAAAAGATTAGAAATATCCTAACAACAGTTAGCAGCATGTTTACCAATGAAGAATAGGTTTTTCCCTATATTTATTACTTAGCTAGATGCCATGTTATAAAGCAGAACAAAGTCTATCAGAAAGCAAAGAGAATTACTATCACTCCTACAAAAGAGAAAAGCATCATCTATAAATAAAATATGGGATGGAGCCATACATTCTTTTAGGATTGAATTGTTGTCACCCTCTTAGAATCCACCAAACTTTAATACCATAAGAAAAAGCATCCTCAATTAGACAAAAAAGCAAAGGAGACAAAGGATCCTCTTAGTGCACTTCTCTACCATATATGAAAAATCCTTCCAGAGTGCCATTAATCATAATAGATAAGTGAAAAGAATAAAATATAACCGAAATTCACTAAATAAATTATTTGTTGAAGTCAAAACAATTAAGAACTTCAAGAAGAAATCCTAATTATATCAAAAGCTTTAGTTATATCTAGCTTTATTCCAATACTACTACCAATATCTTTTTGATCTAGTAAATTAACCCCCTTCGACACTATAGAGATATAATCATGAACATGCTTACCCCGAATAAAGGCCATCTGATTTTGTGTGACTAGATTAGGCATTAAGACTATTAATCTATTAGCAATGATCTTAGTAATAATCTTGAAGAAAATATTTGCCAAAGCAATTAGCTTAAAATGATTAATTGAAACTGCATCATTCATCTTTGGAATTAATACCATAAAAATTGAGTTTAAGTTTGGAAGCAAAAATTCTAGCTAAACATTGTTGAATACCAATACTACATCTTTTTTAATAATCTCATAACATTGCTGAAAGAACATACTAGTAAAACCTTACACCTTTAGAACTCTAGAAGGTTTTATTAAAAAATATAGCCGACCTCACCTCCTCCTCCGAAAGAATATAGGTCAAGACTTGATTATCTGAATTTGAAACAAGGGAGGGAATATGATTACAAACCTGAGAAACTCTAATGGCATTAACTACAACATCTGTATATAGCTCTCTATAATACTCCATAATATGGTCAGCCACCTCTTGCATGTTATCACTCTAAGCGCCATTAATCATGAGCCCTTTTAGCTGTAATTTGTCTGCACGTAATCTTTCATAGTAGTAGAAGAATTTGGTGCATTTGTCTCCATTTTTGAGCCATTTTAATCTAGCTCAGTCACAACAACAAAAAAGTCTGTATCCGTGTAGCATGTAATACCTCCAACTTCGTTGTTGCCTCTGTTTCAAGCAAACCCTCTAAGGCCCCCCCTTAAACCAATGTCACTTTGAACTGAAACCAGATCTTCTATAGCTTTTTTTAGACTATCATGTACATTCTCAAAAACCTCTCAATTCTATCTACGCAGGTAGTGTTGTAGAACCCGCAATTTTTTTGTAACCATAAACATTAGGCATTTGTGACAAGGAACTGAATTCTATACTTTAGCAACTGTATCTTTAAAGCTCAAATGCAAAATCCATATAGATTGGAACCTAAATGGTTTAAGACTTGTTTTATTAGAAATCCTAAGAGAAATTACCAGTAGAGAATGATTAAAGACTGTACGGAGGAGCATCACACAAGAAGAATAATCCCAAGTATCCTGATAAACCAGATCGAATAAAGCCCTATCCAATTTTCTTTCAATATGACTATTGACTACTGTTGTCCTTGCCCAAGTAAAACGTAATCATCAAGAAGGAATTTTCATGAGCTGATAATAATCAATAAAATCTTTAAAATCTAAGCATGATAATAGGCCCGAAAAAACCCTTCTTTGTTGTTCATGGACTTCTAGGATAGCATTGAAATCACCAACACTAACTAAGGAGATTGATAATAATTCCTTTGCAAATTATACCAAAGCTCTCTTCTTTGCATATACTAAGAAGTTGCGTAAACAAAAGACAAGTGACAAACATAAGAATCAATAAGTGTTCTAACAGTAAGATACTGCGAACTAGCTGTAATAACATTCACTAATACTACTAATTCACTTTTAAAAACGCATATCTTTGGGAGAGTATTTCTTGTATGCCCAACCAAAAAAGATGTAAGGATAACCAATAAGTATTAGGAATTGAATCAAATGATATCATAAGTTCACTAATAACCACAAATAAAAGTTTGTACAAATAACACAAGTTGGCTAGTTCATGATGAGATTGGGATTGGCCACCCCCCGAATGTTTCAATAAATGATCTTTATCATTTTAGAGTAGTGTTTGAATTCTGTTAGGTGTATATCGCTTCAATGCCCTTTTTCTTCGCCCTCAATCTCTTTTTGTGAGACATAACTATCTCAAAGTCATATTCTATTGGTGGCTTAGTTAAAATGCTAACCATTTTTTAAATATTCTTATCAACTATACTCACATCATCTTTTTCTTTCAAAATAGTAACTCCGGCTTCACGATCATCACATCTCAGTAGATTCTGATCTTCTATCATCTGTGAAACCTCTAAAGCACTATGCTGATTATCATCCTCCTTTGCATCCTTGCTACCAATATGCATATCCTGTATATGAGTCTCTTTCAAATATGAAATACTATCATTGTCTTTACCCTTGTGATCTTCATTTTGGCCCTTCATTTTAGTTCAAGTTTCTAATAAAGTTGGATTATCTTGTCTTTCTCAACCCTAATAGAGTCTACATCAATCAATTTAGCTCCATTTGCATGATGAAGCACTACAATTAAAGATGGATTTAATAAATGAGGAGAAACCCCATAAAGTTTTGAATCCTTTAATGAGACTATTGGTTTATCCCTATTCTCTTTGCTTTTTTTTGTTGAACCTATTTTTTTCCACACCTTCACTAACTATACTACCATGAATTTAATGTCGACATTTAGAGAATTCATGCCCAATTTTACTATAACCAAAACATTTTGGTGACAAATTTTCGTAATAAATCTTTACTTGAAAATCAAAGCCTTTTCTCTCAACAGTTAAGAATTGAGGCAAAGGCCCAGAAACATCAATCTCAACCAAAACTTTGGCATAGAATCCATAAACACCTTCTATAATAGCCCTATTTAGCTACAAAGGCAAACCAACACCTCTTGTAATATCCATTATAATCTTTAGGCTCAAATATTCCCAACTTAAACCATAAAATTGAATTCATACCTGAGAGTTTCTATGAATTTTAATAGTGTATAAATCAAAATTTGGCTATCATTGGTACAGATGAAAAGATCTTAAATTCAGCGTTCAAGCACCACCACCTCAAACACATTATATATCAGCAATATCTTCAAAATAAAGTACATAAAATCATTTTGGAAATGAAAAAATAGTCTATTTGTGTGTAAGATTTTATAATTTTTGAAGTTTTAATTTTAGATCATTTACCTTTATAGGTTGTGAACCCTTCTTTAAAATCAATCGACCCATGAGATTGGATTTGCTTTGATTAAGACAATTCTTATAATCTTTTTTATTAATTTTAATAAACATCTGATCACCTTTAAGACAAGGCGGTGAAAATTATAAAAGAAGCATAGTAATCTCTAGAGCATTAGATAAAATTGAAGTAAATTATTTTTTTGCATGAATTGTCAGCTTCTCATTATTTATTTTTGATTGTTTCACTTTGTATCAAGCAATCAAACTTGTTATTTTCGTTAAAAAGTCAGCCATAACAACCACCATTGTAGTAGAGAGCTGAAGGAGATAACTACACTGTCAAATTCTGTCTCCGAATTAGAAGTTGCTGTATCAACTAGATAATATAGAAACTAAATACTGTAACGACCAGGCACTGTATCAACCAGGTATTGTAGCAACAGAAAGAAAACCTAGAAATTTCAATGCAATATAAATGAAATGTAAAGATGCTGCACTAGAATATGTATCATGTAACTAAAACCAAACTATAGCAGCCGTCTTGAGATTTGTACTAGATCGTGGAAGAAAGAATGCCATCAAGGATAAAGCAATTGCTAATCAGAGAGGACGAAGCTCTTCAGACGTCGATCTTGAACACCAAAGATTTTTGGCAACACACCGAACTAGTAGTAGCTGACCACCAAATCGTGGATGCTGATCTTGGATAGCAAGGAGCCCAAGCCAGTAGAAGCTCGAACCCGCTGTAGCCAATCATGGAAGACACCTGAAACTAGGCGTTACTTGTCTAAAACGATAACCAACAGCACCAACCAATCACCAAAATAAAAAACTGTTCATTGACCGCCGATCGTGATAAGCCATCAGAAACTGAGCGCTTTAAGCAACAGTTGAAGGCTGTTGTATGACAGATCAAAGACTGAAGCCGACAATCAAAGAAGAAACAACAGTTACTGTAGCAAACTCATTCTTAATTACTGCAGCTTGAATGAGAGAAATTTGTTGCTGTAGCAAAACACTACAGTTCGTCAATAAAATCAGCTGACTTCTATTTAAGTTATTGCTAATATTATTGACTTTTGTAATCTTTTATGAATTTAAGATATTTTGAAATTTATACCACCTTTGGTTTTAATTTATATTATTATTTTTTATTAGTTAAAATCTTTATTGTGCGAAAGTTTATTAAAAATTATTAGGATATGATTTAAAGAGTAAGCTAAGTGCGTTGTGTATGCAAAGATCAAAGACACATGTGAAAAGAGAAAATGATTGCCCAGGCATGGAAGTTGCGGGATTAGGTAGTGGGCACTACAATGCCCTAGACAAAGAGTGAGGGTCGCAGTGCCAAAAGCCCAGCGTTGTAGTGTTGGGCATGAATCATCCAATGCTATAGCGCCAGGGAGTGGACACTGCAGCGCCGGTGCGGGAAACAGTTTACCAATTTGTTACATTTTATTTTGTCTCTTAATTGTTTTAGGTTTTTCAAAAATGACTCCCACTTATTTATGGTTAACTTAGGTCATCCTAAAACTTATATAAAGACCTTTTATTGGCTTGTAAACACATCTTTCTAATTTTTAATGAGAGAAACCCCTAATTTACAAGAGAGAGTGAGTTCTTTCTTATGAAAGGCATACTTTGTGAGTGCCTTGTGATTAAATAATAAGAGAGTGTAATCTTAATCTGTCGTAGACATAGGTAAATTATCGAACCACGTAAATTCTGTGTGTTATTCTTTAACTTTCTCTCTCTAGATTTCTTAATTGCTTGAATTGCATAATATATTTTAGGTTTATTACTTGCTTGATTGCTTCTGCTTCAATAAATTAGTATAAGAGCTTAGTTTGAAGCAGACATAGCCATGCCTAAGTATGAGGTAGAGAAAGCCAACGAAACAAATGACTTCAATCTGTGGAAGATGAAAGTTAAGACATTGTTGGTGAGCCAACGGTTAAGCTCAACATTAGAGGAGACTACAGCTCCATCCAGTGAAGAAGAGAAAATGCTAAAGTCATCTAAGGCTGAAGCAAAAAGAAATGACATTCAAAAAAGAGCTCACAGTACAATCGTTCTATTATTGAGCGATGAAGTACTAAGGAAAGTAATAGGTGAGATGACGACAATTGGTTTTTGGAAGAAGCTTGACTCTCTTTATATACGAAATTTGTTGGCCAGCAGATTGCATATAAAGAAAAAGTTGTATCAGTTGTCTATGTCAAATAGGACATCGATGAAAGATCATATAAATGCTTTTAACAAGATCATTATTGATCTTGAATCTATCAACATTAAGATAAAAGATAAAGATATGGTAATCATCTTGCTGAGTTCACTTCTCAAGAGTTATGAGAGCTTTGTTGATACATTATTTTACGACAGAGAAAGTTTAATGATGAGCGATGTGAAATCATAATTAAACTCAAAGTTATTGAGAAAGCAAATTGAAGGCAATGTAGAAAGTTTATCTGTAAGTGGAAGGCTCTTATATAGAGATGGAATAGAAAATTGCTCAAATCAAAGTCCAAGACTCTCAAGAAGTGTTATTGCTACAAGAAATAGGGACACTTTATAAAAGATTATCCGAAGAAGAAGGCACAAGATAAAAAAAAAATGGATGTTGCGCTTGCCTATGATAATAGCTACGATAATGCAGAAACTCTAGTCGCTACTAATGGTAAGAGTACTGAACAATGGATTCTTAATTTTAGTTGTACTTTTTACATGTGTCCATACAAGTCTTAGTTTATAAATTTTCAGCCTATTAGTGGTGGTAATATATTAATAGGTAATGACGTTGCTTGTTAGATAATGAAAATTATTAGTATTAAACTTAGGTTGCATGATGGACGAGTGAGCAAGTTGACAGAAGTTAGGTATGTTCTTGACCTTAGGAGAAACTTGATCTCACTAGAGACTTTAGACCAGAATGGGTGTTACATCAGGATCGATGGAGAGGTTTTATGAGTATTAAAGGGTTCTATAGTGGTAATGAGAGGAGATAAGCACAAAAGTTTTTATGTGCTAAAGGGAGAAGTTGTAAGTGGTTCTGTATTATTCTCTATATATGATAAGAATATGTAAACGAAATTATTTCATCTTAGACTAACATATCTAGGTGAAAGAAACCTGAAGCAATTATTTAGTCAAAAGGCGTTTGGTAAGGATAGGTTCCAGCCATTAGAGTTTTGTGAATATTGTATACTTGGGAAAGCACATAGAGTGAGGTTTAATACCGACGAATACAAAACTAAGGAGACTTTTGACTACATACACTCGGATCTTTATGGATTAGCTCAGATAGCTACTCTTTATGATGCTAGGTATTTTCTCAATTTACTTTATGACTGTTCAAGAAAACTGTGGGTCTATATGTTGAAGAGTAAGGATCAAGTATTTGATATGTTCAAGACTTGAAAGACTCTTGTTGAGAATCAGACTGGTAAGTAGGTGAAAAGGTTGTAGACTAACAATAGCTTTAAATTTTTCAATAAAGAGTTTGATAGCTTTTGTGCCAAGCATGGAATTGTAAGGCATAAGACAGTGAGATCAATACCACAATATAATAGTGTAGTTGAAAGGATGAATAAGACCTTACTTAAAAGGGTTAGAAGCATGCCTACCAGTGCGAAGATGTCACAAGGTTTTTAGGGAGAAGCTGTGATGACTGTAGCTTACTTGATTAATAGAAGTCCCTCCTCAACAATAAACTTCAAAACGCTAGAAAAGAAATGGTCTCGCAATCCTCCTAAGTATGGCTGCCTCAGAATTTTTTGTTGCCCTACCTTTTTTCATGTGAATAAGGGAAAGTTGAAACCTAGAGCTTTCAAATGGGTATTCATAGAGTATCCCAAATGAGTGAAAGGATACAAGGTGTGATGTAGAGAGTTAACCCTACCAAAAAGTATCATAAGCCATGACGTGATGTTCAATGAGACGATAATGTTGAAAGCCTCCCAAGAAAATAAGAAGAAAGAACCTGTGTTCAATGAAGACTTAACACTCGAGTCAATAGAAGTTGAAGTAGAGCCTGAATGTAGATCTTATTGTGAGTGATTTTTAACCTAGGGTGCATGCATGTGGGTTTGTGTTTATCATTCAAATATGTATATGTATCACATACATATATGCGCAGCGGATGAACGGAATACTAATTTCTTAATGATAAATACAAATACATTTTACATGTTATCTCATAAATGTAAACTATATCAAGATTGAAAATTAATTACCTTGTTAAGCCTTTGCTGTTTTTGTCGAATCGGAGTACCCGCCTTGAAGCAACGCGTTCACAATTTTAGTTCCTCAACACGGTGGGCTTAAGGAAGCTAGAATAGCAACTTTTTCAACAAATGATTCAACTTTTGGATCTTTATTTCTACTTTGTAGTATGAGTGACCAAAATAGTAGAAAACATTTTATGCTCTCAACACTTGAGAGAATTTCTATTACTTAGCTTATTCAATTCTCTCTATAATTCCTACTAATGCCTTGGCCAATTTTCACCCTATAATATTGAGCAACATATTGCTCTTTTAATTATTTATTATTTTTACTCCATTTTCTCACATAATGGCATCAATGTTTATCATTAGTAATTTGTTTATCATTGTTTATAATAAATAAAATGAAAACAAAATAAAATAAAAAATAATTTGGATGAACTTAGTCAAAATCTTGGTCAAATGAAAAACTCTTTTTCATTTGCAAGTGACACTTAAGGCCTACCATTTATAAGTGCCACATATTTGCTTTTATTATAATATTTAATTAATAATAAATAAATAATTTAATCTTCTTAAATTATGGTAGAAACACATACCAATTAAAATAAAAATTGAATTGTTTGACTTCAATTAAATAATAATATCATATATTATTATTATTATTATTTTATTCAATAAACATTTTAATGAATAAAACAATAATATTCTTTGTCCAACAAATAAGGTTATTTTGATAGTTTTCAAGTCAAACAATAATTTGCCTACAATGTGCCATGTGTCAACATCTTATTTGTCAACAACTGATTGTTAACTAATTGATCTACTTAACTCTTAAGTCTTGACACGTGCACGACCAAAGGGAAACCGAAGCAAATATTCAGTTTGCGAAATTTTTTTGGATTGAACTATTCAATCCAGTACGCTGGCCCAATGTACGAGTATACTTTATATTACGGGACTCTTTAGGTCCACTCCCAATTTGTTAAATAGAACTATTTTGTAAGTCTGAGATTGATGCCCCACGCACACGTCACGGATATTACAAATCAGTGCAATAGATCATACAAGTTAAGGTTATTGAGCATACATATAATCCTTCTGTCAATAATATCTTTAAAGAGCAGGGATATAGATCATTACTGTCAAATCCCTATGTGATCATCTGTGAACTTATCTCTAGACACGTATCTTGATAAACAATATATGCAAACACTTTTACAATATTATTTAACCTTATAGGAAACTCTTTTCCTAGGTTTGTTGCTTATAATCATAAGACTTTCTAAGATACAATCTCTGAGCATCTAGATATATGACTCATCCATGTGAGTTGACGAATCTCATATCTGTTGACACCAAACTTTATAAACATCAGGTCATACTCAGCGACACCCAGCAGTTATACCATGAAAGGTCTATGACATACGTGAAACTAAAGTATGATGGATCACTTATAAGCCCACCATGGTACTTAGGTCGAAGGACCACGTATACTACTCAACTCGAGAGAACCATCCATTGATGACTTTATGGGTTGTCTATTGGGGTCCTTGTTGAGTCTATTCAGTATTCAATTCTTACTGAACACCTGTGTATTATACAAACTTTCAGCAAGCCTATGGTTAGATAAAAACAACCATCTAAACCATCTAAGTATAGTATACACTGGTCTATGTAAAAAGATTCTACTGACAGACCTGTATCAGTGAATTAAGATTAAGAACATATAATTTGAGAATAGACTTGCATAATAACATTTCTTCGCACCTGTTACAACTCTTACAACTATGTTATTACTAATGTATTCTCTGGTCTTTGTACTTTTACAGACAAGATTCTAACTTTTAGACTTCACTGATTAATATAATATGTTAACTCTTTAGTATTTATAATTTTCAGTGATGCTAACTCTTAATATTGATCTAAACTTCTTTAACTAAATCTGAACCCCTTTAGATCATATAATATTTGTAGCATCACAAGCATTGAACTATTTAATAATTGTAATTAGTAATTTAATAAATAATATACTGTATAAATATTATAAAATAAAATATTCATACAACAATGGGATGGTACGTGAGCACAAATTTCAACACTTATATTCTCTTATATCAGCACCTTGAAGATGAACCAAGAATACGGTGAGTTCCTCCAAGTCTACCTAAAGAAAGACTAAGACTCTTGAGATAGAACTTGAAGAATACCAGCTAGCCAGAGACAAGTTAAGAAGAATGATTAACCTATCAATCAGGTATGCACAAGCAGATTTATTTGCTCACGCCTTTAACTCTACTTATACTCTTGAATTTGATAAGATTAGAGCATATGGTGAGGCTATAAATAGTAAAAATAAGAATGAATGGCAGCAAACCATAGAGGAAAAGATTAGTTCTCTTAGAAAAAATATACCTGAAAGTTAGTAGAGAGACTTCAAAAGAAACTAGTGGGGTTCAAGTGGGTGTATAAGGTTAAGGAGGGGATACCGGGGATAGAGCTTTCAAGATTTAAGGCTAAATTAGTTGCACAAGATTTTACTCAGAGAAGAAGTTGACTTTTATGAGATATTCTCTCCAGTCATCAAGCACACATCCATTAGGATTTTATTAACCATGTGTGCAAACCTTGATTTACATCTAGAATAGATGGATGTAAAGATTTCTTTTCTGCTCGGAGAGCTTGAAAAGACGATTTACATATATCACGCTTGTTTACTAAAGAAGTCATTATATGGGTTAAAACAATCACTTAGATAGTGGTATAGGAGATTTGATGAGTTTATGATGACTTGTAGATTTAGTAGGAGCAAGTATAACGAATGCATGTACTTTAAGAGCTTGAGTTATGGAATGATGTATTTGCTTCTATACATCGATGATATGTTGATCGCATGTAAGAACATGGAAGAAATACAAAAACTCAAGAAGCAGTTGAGTGGCGAGTTTGAAATAAAGAATTTATGAGCAGCAAAAAGGATATTAGGTATAGATATTGTGAAGAAAAAAAGAGATGTTATTTTCTTGTCTCAATAATTATATATACTCAAGATCCTAGAGAATTTTTGTATGTTCAATTTAAAGGCTATTTCTACTCCTTTAGCCATGTATTTCAAACTGTCAACAGCACAATCGCCAACATCTAAAGAGAAAAACTACAGATGAGTAAAGTATCGTATGTAAGCGCCGTAGGGAGCATTAAGTATACAATGGTTTGCTTAAAACTAGATATAGCATAAGTTATGAATGTGGTAAGTAGATAAATAACAAATCTGGGTAAAGATTACTGGCTTGCAATGAAGTGAATTTTGAGATATCTCAAGAGGATATCAGATCATAGATTGATATATAAAAGGGATAAATATAACAGTATAATGGTAAGAGGATATGTGGACTAGGATTATGCACATGATCTAAATATAAGAAGATCATTGACGAGTTATATATTTATAATGTTTAGATGTAATATGTGATGGAGATCAATTTTATAATATGTGTTGCACTATCTACCACAGAGGTGGAGTATATAGCTATTGGAGAAGCTATTAAGGAGGTCGCGTGGCTGAAAGGCATACGCTCAAAGGTAATGCCTACTAAAAATGTGAACACCGGTGTGTATTGTGATAGTCAGAGTGTCATACACCTAAACAAACATCAAGTGTTTAATGAGAGGTCTAAACACAATGATGTATGGCTCCATTATATTCGAGAGATTACCCAAAGTGGTGAAGTTAGTCTAACAAAGATATCATCGTCTAAAAATCCTACTGATATGTTGACTAAGCCATTACCATCAGTTAAATTTATCATATACAAGGACTTAACTGGAGTCACTACTTTGTGAGGGTGATCAAAGATGCGAAGATGAGAGATCTTAGAATTTATGAAGATTTTGAATCAATGAGGGAATTTATGAGAAATTTGTTTAAAAATCACTGTGATATGATTTAGAAAGCAAGCCAAGTACATTGAGTATACGAGAATCAAAGACGGATACAAAAGTAGGACGAAAAAAGAAAGCAGTTGCCTAATCATAGGAGTCGCGATGCCCCAAACAGAGAGTGGGCAGCACAGTGCCAGGAACCTAGCACCGCAGCACTGGGCATGAATCATCCAACCCTATGGTGCTAGAGAGTAAACGTCATGGCGCTAATGCAGGAAACAGTTTCCTATTTTGTTTCATCTCCTAATCATTCTAGGTCTCCCTAAAACATCTCCTACAGGTTTAAGGTTAACCTAAGTCATCTTAAAGCGTATATAAAGGCTCTGTATTGACTTGTAAATACATCTTTGTGATCATAGTATTCTTTGTAATTCTTAGTGAGAGAAACCTCTAGTTTACAAGAAAAAGAATTCTTTGTGAGTTCCTTCTTGTAAAAGGCATACTTTGTGAGTGCCTTGTGATTCAATAATAAGATAGTGTGATTTGGATCCGCTGTAGATGTAAGTAAGTTGTCAAACCATATAAATTCTGTGTGTTGTTCTTTTACTTTCTCTCTCTAAATTTCTTAATTGCTTGTATTGCACTATATATACTTTGAGTTTATTGCTTACTTGATTGCTTCCACTTCAATATTCATTAACCATTATTATTACTACTGTTGTTGTTGTTGTTGTCTTGAGACTTTGGTGATTCAAATGAGGAGTAGATATGAGGTGGAGTATATAGTGGACGTGCAAGAAAGAGATGAAAACAGAAAGCTAGAAGCTTGGAGGGGTGAGAAGGCACAAGATCTTTTCCAAGTCTCAGCGCCACCACACCAATGCCACTTTGAATCGCATCGGCGTCATGGCTTCCATTTTCAGGATAAATGCAGTTTTATATTTGTTTTTTCACATATTTGAATTTTCTTCTTACGATGACTCTTATCTCAATAAGAAATAAAGGTTTTAAGAATGGTTTGGAACCTATATAAATTCTTGTAAACTCATTAGATTAAGTGTACATCAAATGGTACATCAAGAAAAAAAATAAAGAGTTTGAGTACTAAGTGTGCAAAACAATGTTGCTAGATCTTTTGAAGAACTCATCTATTAATGTATTCATTGAAAGTGTCTTGTATAAGATTTTTATGATCTCAAATTCTTTATGAATTGAATAAACAAAGTTAGGATCTTGTAATCTATCATTGTCAAATCACGTATATCTTTATATATTGTGTGTTATTATTATCTCTATTGTTGTCTTTATCTTTTATATTCTTATTTTATTTATGAACGAAATCTTTTACGAAATGCTTAAAATTTTAAGGTATTAAACATTATCTTAGGTGAAAGAGCTTATTCGAATTTCTATGCAAGGTATTGTCCATTTTGAAGTTCACACACTCGTCTTTTTCTTTTATGATTTTATTCTTTATGGGCGGAACAAATCATCATCTCTAAAAAGCGCATCACAAGAGTAAAAAAATTTCTCTATATAAAACTTTTACTTTTAACAAGTTTATTCGATATAAAATTTAGATCATTACATTAAAAAATATTAAAATGTATAAAAACTCATACAAATGACTGTTACCTTAATAGTATCAAATTGGAGAGCGCAGATAATTTCCTAACAATTTTTATCATTATTATTGAATTTGATGGATGTTTCTGCACAAGAAATTAGAGAAGAAAATGAAAAAAAAAGATTTAAGAAAAAGTGAAAAGCAATCACGTCGGGCCATATAGCATTATTATTAATAAATAAATAAAACGTGAACAGCGAAGAAACTTTTGTATTGAATCTGTAACAAATCTATTCCTTTCTCTTGCTGACTGATCGACTCTTCCCTCTTCTGCCTAAAAATAAAAAACAGTAATAATAAATAGTAGTTCACAAAATACGCTAGATTAAAATACTTTGTAGAAGCCAATTTGGGATAAGGTCGAGTCCTTTCCATGTATGAATATTTTTTTTTTTATTTAAAGAAGTAAATTTGGCCTTTTTAAAAAATAAAATTTTCTAAATTTTAGTAAAGTAACTTTACACTTTTTTGAGTTTAAATTTATAAATTGCGTTACAACAAATATAATCACTATAAATTTTTATAAAAAAAATTTAATAATAAATATCAATAAATTTATTGTAACATTTAAAAAAAGTATTTTATAAAAGTATACACATAAAAAAAAATATATCTATAGACATAATAAATGAGAGAAACAAACAAATATATATATATATATATATATATCTTTGCATACCACGTCAGTAGCCTTAAAGGAAAATGCTTCAATAAAAACTCTACAGGAAACTTCTATTAATTTTTTTAAAAAAATTAGTCAAGATTAATAATAGATATTAAATTATTGTCATCGATTGTCAACACTCTTTCCTACGTAATGTAGACCGGCGTCACTTGCAGGTTCACCACCAAAGAGCCATAAACTTAAATATTTCTTACTTAAATCTTACCGGTACCCTCCCTCCCACAGCTGGGAAATCTATCTTTCCTTTCAAGTCTAGCCATTACCAACAAAAGTTCTATGGCTCTCTACCCGATGAATTTGACTCATTTACGCCGATTGAAGTAAATCAATTTTGATGCCAATAACTTCAATGTGGAGATCCTATCATGGTTTGGATTCTTACTTAATATTTTGGGTCGGATGCTTATTAGTGAATTAAAAGACTAATCAATTAGGTAGAATTGTTTATCTACTTATATATGTTTAATATCTATTCAATTTTTATTTAATGTAAAACGTGATATTTTATTTTATTTAATTACGTGATACTCTCGTTATGATTTGATTCAAACTCATAGGTCAATTTAACATATATTGTCCAATTTACGTGACAATCTCTATTAAGACTCAAGACACAAAATTTTTAAAAACTATTTAGTTCTATTGCCCAATCTCTTTAGAGGCATTAGGGACTCATATCCTACATTACAATCTACATTGAGACGATTTTAGAGGCCTATATACAAAAAAAAAATCGAGTCTTTTTTAATATCACTTGTCATGGCCTGAGTGCTTACCATTGATCCAAAAAATTAACATATTAAATAATGTTGTTTATTTACTCATATATATCACAACTTTACTCAATTTATATTCAATACAAGATATAACATTAAGCTTCACCGATTGCTTTTAAATAGAAACAAGTTCGTAGAGATTGTCCTTAAATCCATAGCCAATATATCGCCCATATATCATCATTGCTAAGACTTCATCTTTTAAGTTGGAAGAAACTAACTTTTAGGTACTATACTGGTAGACATTTATATTACTTTATACTCTTAAAGTATGTATAATAACATTCTTTGTCTAATAAAATTTATTTATATATATATAAGCATATATAAGTGAGCTTATATTTATAAAATATGTGATCATTATATTCGCATATAATATTAATACAAAATGTGTAAACCACAAGTTCATTATAAATTAAATATTGTTCATAAAGATGACATTTTATTATATAAAATTATAATTTTTCACTTTATATAATGGATTATTATTATTTGTTATGTAAGGGCTGTTGTTTTCTCATTTCTTATAATGGATTATTATTCTTAAAGTATATAATTAGAGTAGAAAAATTAGTGTATGTAATCTATTGAATAAAATTATTGTGAATTTTGATCTGATTAATTAAATATCGTCAATCTTAATTTATAAAAACTTTAAAAGGCTTGGTTAATTTTAATTTGAAGCAAGTAATGAACTTATATTTATATATTATATTTTTTGAGTTATCACAAAATAAGATCTATATAAACAATTAAAATTTATATAATTTAGATATGCAATTTCATAAGTTGTAAGAACATATATTTGCAATATATAATTTATTTATTGATATTCACCTAAGTTGTTTGTACTATTTAATCATTTAAATTTGTGCTACAATTTATTCAATAAATTATTTATTAAATAATAATATTTTTTATATATTTTATTTATAAATATAGATATATTAAAAATAATTATTAAAATATTCAATGACTAAAAAAAAATAAGAAATTAAAAGACAAAATATTTTTTCTAAGCCTAACTTTAATTAGTATTTTATATTCATTTGAGCTTACCTAACTCTCGATTTTTTGACATGCGAGATCAAGATCTAATCTTTTATTATTATTAATATTTCTTCTTGTTATCCATTATCATTCACACGCTTGTATTTGGTAGGTAAAAGCTCGGATCAGAAGAGAATCCTAGTTCCAAAAACAAAACTCCCAAAAATCTTAAGAATACCCATCTCGATGCCCAATAATTACCACAATACGAGGGTTTGTTCACTAATTACATCGACATTTGCCTTAACAAATAGAAACAATTTAGGCAAAAATAATCATCATGTTCTACAATATTCATTTTGCTTCAACACATACTATGTTTGAACTAAACTGACCCATTAATAAAAACCCACAAAAATCTCAAAGGGTACTCATAAATTTATTGATGAAAAAGAACTAAGAATTAGAGTTCGCTTTGTATAGAAGTGCTTCTGTTGTACTTCCAAAACAAGTGCTGCTGTCGTACTTCCAAAACACAGCATCTAAAGTGTTTGATAAAACTACTACCCTTCAACTTTTCAGTGTTTATCAAACACTCACTTTCTTTCGTTTCACAGCTAGTACTTTTACTTTATAACTTTTAATGGTTTTGAAGCCGCATCACCCTCCTTCATATCAAACGGAGCCTCAGATTCAGATGCTTACAAAGAGTGTGCTTTTGGCAGAATTCCCAAGCGTTGGTAAGGGCTTTCCACGAACAACCTCATACTCTGCTTCCACATGCAAATTCTTGAATCTTACTTCCACAGTGGGCAATTTCAATCCAACCCTGCGCACAAAAATTTTGATTGAATCAAATAGGAAATTTTTTTATTAATTTAATTGGAAAAATCAGTTGAAATCCACACCGGAATTGAATGGATACTCAAAGGTCACTCTCTGGCTTGTGTCGTCAGTTGCCTCCTCTATTGAAAAATGGTTTCATTTTATGGGTGTAATTAACGTGTGGTTTCCTACACTTACAGTGATTTCTCAAATAAGGATATAACTTTTCATTTATATCAAATATGTACCTAAAAGAAAAATATTTAATCATCTCAAAAAATATATATTTAATATTAATGCTCTTTAAAAGAAAAAAAAATTAAGTAGTACAAAGTAAAAACTTTATTAGAATCGCTTAGATTAAGTCAACTTACAACCATCTTGGATATCTTTTACTATAAAAGAGTCTCACGTTACATATAAATAGACTCGAGTGCAAGTTTAATTGGGCTTTTTTATTAAATAAAAAAATAATTTTTAATGTTGAAAACTTTTTATAACATTTAGTTACAATATGAAAAAAAAATTTAAAGATTAAAAAGTTATTTGCCTTTACTTATAAAAGCTCAAAGTTTGGACTTTTAAGAGTAGAATTTTTTTAATTTTTTTTTTATATTTGTATATTGATACATATACTGTACTAATATTTTTTTAATTTCATTAAATTTTTTTAATAAAAATAAAACTTATTCAACTAATATATTTTTAACATTTTGTTGAAAGCCATTGTATTTTTATACCTTTACAATCACTATATCTCTACATAGCACTACCAAATCTTTTTTGCCATAAGTACGTTATATTTTATTTTATTTTTAATTTTTATATTAAATACAATAATTTATTTAATTCGTTGATTGTTATTTATTAATTTTATTTAAATTTTTGTAAATTTATATTTATTTATTCTTAGAGTTCCAATTATTTTTGCTGTTATTTTACAATAATCACAAACTAAATTTTAGAACGAATCACTTTTATGTTGTCTATAAAAATACTTTGATCATTTTTAAAAATTAAATTCAGTTACTTATTTTATATATAAAAAATTAAATTATATAAAATTTTAATGTAAACTTTATTAAATATAATTTTTAATAATTTATAAATATTTTTAATAATCTATAACTAAACAATTTACTAATTTAAAAAAAAATTTAATTAACAATCAAATAATTATACTTTACATTTAAAATTTCTATTTTCAAAAACTTTATTTAAAAAATTACGAACACAGTACTATTAAAATGAGGGGGGTTGCACTTTTTTTATTCGGTCAGGAGATCACTTGCACAGAAAAGAGAAATCTACTTTCATTTTATACAAATACCAACCGGAAGTGCACTGCGACATCCAATTACAGAAGTTTTATACATTTAATATCTATATGCATAAATTGTTATAATTTATGCATTTGGAAAATAAATAACATATTATAAGATTTAGTAAACTTATTAATCTGGATTAAATTAAAACGTTTTTATTTGTGAATGTGTTAAAAAAAAAAAAAAGAACATTGATTTTAAAATAAAAACGTTTGGCTAAATTATTTATATGTACAAATTTTAAAATAAAGAGTAAAATAAAAAAACATTAATTTGAAATAAATTAAAACCCAAAAGCCAAAAAATAATTGTTGGGTATTATATATTAAAGTGGATTTATATATATCAATTAATTGTATATTATTGTCTATTTATTTTGTTGTTCTTTAAAGTAATCAAATAAAGTTTATTTATTATTGGGCTTTTAGGGTATCACGTATAGCATGAATTTTAATGTGTAGAGATCCAATTATTTTATTTTATTTTATGATGAGTCAAAATAAAATAAAATATTATAAATAATAGATTGAGGTTCTCAGTCTAAACCCTAACGTGTTATTCATTCATATCCCATCAGTGAATGACGACAACTTTTCTCTCATAAAAAAAAAATTTAGACGTGAAATGCGTCAACCCTAATTTTGCTAATTCAGGTACGCTTCTGATTTTATTCTTCTTGATGATTTAACATGAGATCCTGATTATAGTAATTCTTTTACCAATTAAAAATTTTTATCCAACAAGTGATATTAAAGCCACCTCATATTGAATCATTGAAAATTTTTATGATAATTTTTATTTTGTTGAATTATAAAAATAAATAATATTAATCTTGGATCGATTAATAAACATATTAATGTGTGTACGAATTGAATTCATTTTTGATGAATTCTGTTACGTTTTTCTTATAAAGGTTTGCTACGTTTTCCAGAATTATCATTTATACGTTTTGGCTAATTCTTTTAAATCAACTTGCATTGTGTGCATGAATATATACATTGAATGTAATGAGCCAAATTAAATGCATGTAGTTTATATATATATATATATATTATTATATTAATATGCATGGTTCTAATTCATCAATTCATTGAATGTTTTTTTTTTTCATTAATTGTGGATTGATGTGTATGCATATTGAATTCATTCAATCGGAATGATTAGTTCTGGAATTTGATTTTAATAATAAAGAAAAAAAATAGCATGTTCAATTTATTTACATATATGCTTTCATAATCGGCGTTGTATATATACGTGTGTGCTTTGATTGTATTGAAATTGATTATATATATATATATATATATTTGTCATGATATATAAAATTAAAAAAATATAAATTTGATAATAATATTGTTGAATAAAAGATACTTTATGAAAAATAGGAGCGTTTTAACCGCATAAATTTGATGATCATGAAGCACTCTATTCCAGATACCATTAAGGGAGCAGTGCCTAAGGAAGAAAATGCTAAACAATTTTTAAGTTAAATAACAAACTGATTCGTTGGTAATAAAAAGATCGAAACAAGCATTATTTTGTCTAAGCTTGTTTCAATGCAGTATAAAGGCAAATGAAATATAAAGGAGTACGTTATGAAAATGTTTAATCTTGTTACAAGATTAAAGACACTAAAGTTAGAGTTGTCTGATGACATTTTTGTGCACTTGGTCTTGATCTCTCTTCCTATACAATACAGTCATTTTAAGATAAGTTATAATACTCAAAAAGAGAAATGGACTCTTAATGAGCTCATTGCTCAATGTGTGCAAAAAGAAGAGAGATTGAAACAAGAAAAGATAGAGAGTGCTCATTTAGCAACTTCTTCCAATGACAATTGTAATATCCAATCCCTATTAGTAGTATTGGCGCCTAGATTTCGGTATAGAGTAAATAAGACACCGTAGGATTATTCGATTTTAACCCTATTAGAAATATTCTCTTTATAGTGCACGTGAGAGATATTAGACCTAATTTGATAATTTCATACTCGATCGGTGCGCCGGACGACCCTAGAATATTTTTAAAATTTTTCTCTATTGGCTTAGAAAAGGAAATCCTAATTTACTACATGAATTTCCATTTAAAAGTTATGAATGGAACAAGCCTTTGTTGAGAAACATAATCCATATATTAGAGAATGGACCAATTAGAAGAAATCTCATGGATTGCCAAGTTGGAAGTTCTAGTTAGTTCTTTGAACTATTCTAACTAGATAGTTACAAATGAACTAATTACATAATTAGTTTTTAACTAATGGCAAATTAGTAATTTTGAGTAAGTTGAAGGGCAAAATGATCAATTGAGGGAGCACTATATATATGTTAGAAGTGTGTAGAATTTTCAAGTGATCAAAAAGCAAACACTTAGAGCAAAAAGGAGAGCAAATTCGGGCAAGGTGAAGAGGTGCTGCTACAATAAAATTTTAGTTTTTTTTTCATGATTTTTCATGTGTAATCAAGCTAAAATAAGGCTATATATGAATCCTTAAGCTCAATTGAAGCCTCAATTAGTGGAAATTCAAGAAAAAGAGGTAAGAAAAGCATTATTTTATGAGTTTGATAAGTGAACTTTCAAGAATGCTCCAATTGACATTCTTATGTGTATTCTTGGCTTAGATTGAGTTGAATTCTAGTTTGGAGCTTGAATGAGTCATCAATTTGAAGAAATTGGCAAGGTGAGAATTAGGGTTTTTGGTGATTTTGTTGTAGAGATTTCAATTGGTTGTAATTAGGGCTTTAGAATGAAATTGGCATGATTTTGTTGTAATTGGAACAAGAAATTGAGAAAATGAATGTGTTGGAACCTATGGTAAAATTCTGCCACTTTAGGGAAGTTAGGAATTGAGTGGTGTTTTAATTGAATTGTTGTGTGTAAATGGTGCATATTATAAATTGAATGTATATGGTTGATGAAAAATCTAAAAATGAAGAAAATGGGACATAATTGTCCATGTTAGAAAGGTGAAGGGCAATTATGTCCAACCAAGTTATAAGGTGTTCAATAATTTTCAGGACATCGGATAGTGAGTTAGTTTCGATTATGGCTCCATAACTAAAATCGAAAAGTAGTATACATCCGGACTTTGTATGCTGATTAGGGCGTTTAGTAGTTAAATGAGATTTTAGCATTCGATTTAGTTCTAAATGTCATTTGTGGCGCGTAGGTGAAAATAACCGAGAGCGTTAACGGGAGCGAAATTGAGCGCGGAGCGGTTGTGAGTGGAAATCTGTCATTTCTTTTACTTTGCGTTTATTATGTTTTCGCATAATGAATATGCAGGTTTTATGAGCTTTCGATGTATAACCATGATTTATGATCTTGATACATATTCATAAACATGCCCTTACATGTTCGAATTGAGAAACAGTTTTAAAATTTCTGCATTCGTTTTTAGGGCCATTGGTACCCTCAGATTATAGTGGTGATGATTGTATTAGACCTGTCCGGTATATTCCGTGCACATGGGCAGGTCTTGCGGGTGTGTCACTAACTCCGGGAAGTCGGGAAGTTGAGTCATGTGAGTCGCTCTATGTGTACGGGGTATTGTCTCGCTATATGTATGCGATGTAGGATTCCGCTGCATAGCCAGTGAGATGTCTTGAGATGTCACTGTGGGTGCTGCTAGTTGAGGTGCCCCGTGGCCTACTCACGTATGCGGTGCTAGTTGAGTCGCTGCGTGGGTATAGAGCTTTAGGGTTACCATTGGTACAGTTTAGAAAGAAAATGGCCGAGCGAGGATTTTACTAGTTTTTGATTTACCGATATCATTTATACATTTATATGCACACAACAGTTATTATGTTATACAGATTCTGAATATAGTTTTTCAAAGATGTAGATAAAACCCCATCGGCAAGATTTCAATTGCATATGATGTTAGAAATCGTTTTACAGTTTTACGTCAGTTTTAGAAGCATGATTTCTGCGTGAACTTTAGAATTTACTATCTATACAGGATGTTATTTTATTGAAATTTTATTTACACTCACTGAGCTCCTTTAGCTCACCCGTTTTGTGTTTTATGTTTTCTGAACCCCTTTCCCATGTGCAGGTCTCGGTACGCAAGCTGCTGATTCTCCAATTGTTGAGTAGTGGGCCGAATCCGAAGATCATTTTTGTACATGTAAATGTGCTAAATAGCACCTTTTACTTTATGCATAATAGCTGTAGGCATGTATATTTGGATTTATGTTTTGAACCGAGAAGAAGAGATTTCAATTTTATGATGATCGTTCTTTTTACTTCTATGATTACGCTTATTTGTGATTCAAATGAATAATTGAGTTATGTTGGATTTGATTTAGAAAGGACCGGAGGTCCGAATTGATATAATTGAGATGTATTGGAAATAGAAGTGAAATTTCTTTGCAGGTTTTATATAGATTTTTCGAAAAACAAGGAAAACTCTATCCGTTTGTTTTTAAAATTAAGATGTCGTTTTCGTGTATGTTACTAGACCTTCTTAGTAGTAACAAGAAATAAAAAGGGGTTCGCCTCGCGGAATTTCTCAACATACCCAGTTAGGTTCGGAGGAACTTCCGTCGGGGTGCCGGGCAGGGCCGCTGGGATCTATAGTAGAGGGTCTCGGGTCGGGTCCTGTCAACAATGCTACAAACAAGAAAAGGAAGTGGAATAATAAAGGAAAAAGAGCTGCAGACATTGGAACTTCACAGCCTAAGGTGCAAAAGAAACAGAATACTGAAATCTCTTGTTATTTTTGCAAGAAAGTTGGACATGTGAAGAAGGATTGTTCCAAGTATGCAAAATGGCTTGACAAAAAGGGTAAACTTCTCTACTTTGTTTGTTCAGAAGTTAATTTGGCTTTAGTACCAAGTCACACTTTGTGGATAGATACGGGTGCAACTACTCACATAAGTGTGACTATGTAGGGTTGTCTAAGGAGCCAACTGCCAACTGATGCTGAAAGATTCATCTATGTGGGTGATGGCAACAAGGCTCCTATTGAGGCAATTAGATTATTTAGATTACTATTATAATCTGGTTATTATTTAGATTTACATGAGACATTTTATGTACCGTCATTTAGATGGAATTTAGTTTTTATTTCTTATTTGGACAAATTCGGTTACTTTTGTTCTTTTGGAAATGAAAAGTTTAGTCTCTTTCAGAATTCAAATATTATTGGTATCGGTTCTTTAGTTGATAATTTATATCAATTAGATCTTCATGTCTCACAAATTAATGAAATCTTGCATGTAAGCAATTATAGTATAAAGCACAAATTAATTAATGAAAATTCTTATATGTTTTGGTATAAGCGTTTATGACATATTTCTAAACAAAGAATTCAAAGGTTTGTGTCAGAAGGAATTCTAAATTCCCTTGATTTTTCAGATTTTAAAATATGTATTGAATGCATTAAGGGAAAACAAACAAATATTAGAAAAGTTGGTGCCAACAGAAGTTCAAACATCTTGGAATTAATTCATACTGATATTTGTGGTCCATTTCCTACGACTTCTTAGAATAGTCAACAATATTTTATTACTTTCAAAGACGACTATTCTCGTTATGGGTATCTATACTTAATTCATAAGAAATCTCAATCATTGGATGTTTTCAAAGCCTATAAAGCTGAAGTTAAAAATCAGCTTGGTAAGAAAATTAAAGCCGTTAAATCTGACCGTGGTGGTGAGTTCTATGGCAGATACGACGAATCAGGTGAACAATGTCCAGGCCCTTTTGCGAGATATTTGCAAGAATATGGCATCGTTCCTCAATACACCATGTCAGGGACTCCAAATCAAAATGGTGTAGCTGAGAGACGAAATCGAACCCTAAAGGATATAGTTAGAAGTATGATAAATCATTCTTCTTTACCAGAATCTCTTTGGGGTAAAGCCTTAAAAACTGCAGTATATATCCTTAATCGAGTTTCAAGTAAAGCAGTAGCTAAAATCCCATATGAGTTATGGACTGGAAAAAAGCCTAGTATTAGGCATTTGCATGTCTGGGGTTGTCCAACTAAAGTTAGGCCATACAAGCCTAATGAAAGAAAGTTGGACTCAAGAACAGTAAGCTGTTACTTTGTTGGATACTCGAAGAGATCGAAGGGTTTCAAGTTTTATGATCCCTCAAGCAGATCTTTTTTTGAGACAGGGAATGCTAAGTTCATTGAGGATGTTGAATATAATGGGAGTGCTAAACTCATAAACATTATCTTTGAAGAGAAATATGTTACTATTCCTAATATTGCAATTGATAATGACCAGGTAATTGCACCTATCATTATGCTGGATGCAAATACAGATAATTAAGACGTTCCTGAGATACCTCCCGCTAATATTGAAGAACCTACTCTTACTTATATAAAGGAGCAATAACAACAACCTCAATTGAAAGTGCTATTAAGAAGATCCACTCGGGAAAGGAGATCAGCGATTTCGAATAATTATGTCGTGTATCTCCAAGAACATGAGCTTGATATAGGACTGAAAGATGATCCAATAACTTTCAGTCAAGTCAAACAAAGTGTGAACTCCCAGAAATGGATAGATGCTATGAAAGATGAGATGAAATCAATGCAATACAATAACGTTTGGGATCTTGTCGAATTGCCTAAATGAGAGAAACCAATTAGTTGTAAATGGATTTTCAAAACCAAACGGGATTCGAAAGGCAATGTCAAAATATATAAGGCACGTCTAGTCGCGAAAGGTTTCACTCAAAAGGAAGGCATTGATTATAAAGATATTTTCTCTCCGGCTTCATCGAAAGACTCTTTTAGAATTATTATGGCACTTGTAGCTCATTATGACTTAGAGCTACATCAGATAAACGTAAAGACTGCGTTTTTCAATGGCAACATTGAAGAAACCATATACATGTTGCAACCAGAGAACTTTGAATCCAAAGATTCAAAACATTTGGTGTGCAAATTAAAGAAGTCCATCTATGGTTTAAAGCAAGCATCCTGTCAATGGTATCAGAAATTTGATCAAGTGGTTACCTTCTTTGGTTTTAAAGAAAACACTGTTGATCAATGCATTTATCACAAGATCAGTGGGAGCAAATTTATTCTTCTTGTCTTATATGTGGATAACATTCTATTGACAAGCAGCGATATAGGTTTGTTGCACAAAACTAAGATATTTCTTTCAAATAAATTTGAAATGAAAGATCTTGGGAATGCCTTTTTGTGTTGGGCATACAGATTCACCGAGATCGATCTCATGGCATACTTGGCTTATCACAAAAGGCATATATCGATAAGGTACTTAGTATATTTAACATGAAGAATTGTACATTATGAGACACACCCATTGCTAAAGGTGATAAATTTAGTCTGCTTCAATGCCCAAGAAATGAGATCGAGAAGAAAGAGATAGAGAATATCCCTTATGCGTCGGCAATAGGGAGTCTTATGTATGCTCAAGTTTATACGCGTCCGGATATTCTGTATGTAGTTGGCATGCTTGGTAGATATCTAAGTAACCTAGGAATGAATCACTAGAGAGCCGTTAAAAAGGTTATGCGGTATCTACAAAGAACAAAAGATTACATGCTCACATATCGGAGATCAGATCATTTAGAGATCATTGGGTATGCAGACTCCGATTTTGCTGGTTGTCTCAATAGCAAAAGATCCACTTTAAGTTATGTCTTCCTATTAGCTGAGGGAGCTGTGTCATGGAAGAGTATCAAGAAAACACTCGTAACTTCATCCACCATGGAAGTAGAATTTATAGCTTGCTATGAGGCATCAAATCAAGCAATATGGCTGGGAAATTTTATCACTAGGCTACAAATTATCGATGACATTGAGAGACCATTGAGAATAAATTGTAATAATAAAGCCGCTGAGTTATATTCTAAGAACAATAGAAGCTCGTCAAAATCGAAGCATATTGACATCAAGTTTTTTGTTGTTAAAGAGAGAATTCAGAGTCTTCAAGTGTCTATTGAACATATCAATACAAACTTAATGATTGCGGATCCGCTTACTAAGGGTGTACCACTTAAGGTGTTTCATGAGCATGTGACTCGTATGGGTGTGGTTCATCCTGATGATATGCTTCTATAGTGGGAGTTTGTTTCTTGATGTTCAATTTCAATTGACATATATTCTGATCAAACTAAAGTATTACTTTTTTGTTTATTTATTGAAAACTCTGAAATAAAGTTATATTCTTTCAATTGCAGTGTTGCATAAAGTTTTGAAAGTATATTGCTGAACTCTTATGAGTTATAAAATAGGACCGGTTAGAAATAGGCATGTTAAGGGATCACGTTGCATGAAATTTCCATGCTACACATCCATGTTTGATCTATGTCATTGATTATATTGATGTATGTGGCCATTGATAGGTCTAGTTACAAGAAATATAACGAAGACCCTTTGATCCTATATTAATATAGTTGATAGACCAGATTGTTAAGAGATGTCTTTTATTAAGATAACAAATATTGAGCTCATAAAGTTATTTGGTAATGTATAATTGTAAATTGACGTATGTGACCCAAGTGGGAGATTGTTGGGTATTATATATTAAAGTGGGCTTACATATATCAATTAATTTTACATTATTGGCTATCTATTTTGTTGCCCATTAAAAGTGATCAAATAAAGTTTATTTATTATTAGACTTTTAGGGCATCATGTATAGCATGGGCTTTAATGTGTAGAGACCCAGTTATTTTATTGTATGATAGGCTAAAATAAAATAAAATACTATAAATAATAGATTGAGGTCCCCAGTCTAAACTTTTAACGTGTTATTCATTCACATCTCATCAGTGAGTGACGATAGCTTTTCTCTGATAAAGAAAAGGTTTAGACGTGGAAGGTATCAACTCTAATTTTGTTGCTTCTCCATAGATTCAGGTACGCTTCTGATTTTATTCTTCTTGATGATTTAACATAAGATCCTAACTATGGTGATTCTTTCACCAATTAAAGATTTTTATCTAACAAGTTGCATTTTTTTTATTCAATCACGAGATTACTTGCACATAAAAGAGAAATCTACTTTCATTTTATACAAATACCAATCGGAAGTGCACTACAATTACAGAAGTTTTATACATTTAATATCTATGTGCATAAATTGTTATAATTTATGCATTTGGAAAATAAATAATATATTATAAGATTTAGTAAACTTATTCATCTGGATTAAATTAAAACGTTTTTATTTGTGAATGTGTAAAAAAAGAACATTAATTTTAAAATAAAAATGTTTGGCTAAATTATTTATATGTACAAATTTTAAAATAAAGAGTAAAATTAAAAAAAAACATAAACTTGAAATAAATTAAAACCCAGAAGTAAAAAAAATAAATAAATGTGAGAATATTGATTGAAAATTATCGGAATATGATTTGGAGAGTAAGTCAAGTGTGTAGAGTATGCGATAATTAAAGACGAACGTGAAATGAGGCAAAAACCGAAAGGAAAAGTGATAGGCAACAACACTATAGCGACTAGGAATGGGCACCAAAACCAGCACCTGAGCGCCACAGCGCCAGACGATCAGCGCCCAGGTGGGCGCACCAACACCGCGGCGGTCAACGCTAGGTGCGAGAATTTGTTTTCCGTTTTGAGACTTCCTTATTTGTCTCTCACTTGCTTTAGGACTCCCTAATACGACTCTCACACGTTTAGGGTAAACCTAAGACGTCCTAAAGCTTATATAAAGGTTTTTAATTGGCTTGTAAACACATATTAGTGATCATAGAAGAAATCTTTGTGATAGGTTTAGAAATCTTTGTGATTAAACCTTCTTTATGGTTTTTGTGAGAGAAAATTCTCAGAGTGTAAGAGAAAGAGTTGTTCTTTGTGATCTTTTTTGTAAAAGTACCCTGTAATTTATAATAACAAGAGTGTGATCTTGATCAGTCGTGGACATAAATAAATTGCCAAACTACGTAAATTTTTTATATGTTTTTCTTCTACTTTTTTTTTTTAATTCATTAATAACTTGTTCTACACTATTTCTTAGATGATATTATTTAATTGTATGCTTTCGTTTCAATAATAAAAAAATAAAAAAATAACTAAAAAGTTTCTTAAAAAAAGTAACTAAAAAATGGATATGCTTCTTTTTCAATAGGCAAGAGATTTATCTTAAACGACATCTATCAAACAATTTTTTTTATCATAAATACATTTTGTATTTGCGGCCACTTAAATTAAAGTCAAATTAAACAGTAAAAATTGATATTTAGTAAATAAATTTCTCATTCTCATTTAAACAAATTTTTAACTTATTTTAGATTTTAAAAAATAGAAAACATCTTACTATGAATTTTTCTCTGCTTAAAGTCAGTCCAAAATTCTTTTAAAAAGGTTTAAAATAATCTTTATAATTTCAACCTTTAGAATATACATTTTGGACTTTCTTCTTTATAGGTTTAAAATTTGTCATTTTAGCCACTCAAAATGTGGACTTTTAAGTAATATAATGTTTAAGAATAGTATTAAATTTATAAAATTAAAATATAAATTTTATATTTTAATTAATTAATATATCATTAATTAATAATTATCACGTTAAAAAGTAGTCATTGACTCATCAATATAATAAATAAATTAGATATCACATTAATTAAAATATAAAATTTGTATACCAACTTTATAAATTCAACATTATTAAATTTAGTTTCACACTTACAAACAACCTCTATCAAACTAGTCAATGAGGGACTATTGGACTTAACAATATTCTTGTTCACAAATATTTGATACTCCTAATAATACTAAAATAATAATATAATAAAACAATGAATATACACAGAGCATGCTTTTAGAGTATCGGACTTAACGGGGTAATTGATAATTTCTCTTTTAATGAGGGACTATTGGACTTAACTTTAAAGAGTAACTGATATCTAGTTGAATTGAAGAGGAACTTTTAAAAATTAAAAAAAGTGTTCAAAATTTAGATTTTTAGAAATAGAATTTTTTGAATTTTTTTAAATATTCGTATATTAACACATATATCTTACTAATATTTTTTAATTTTATAGCATATTCTTACTAAAATAAATTCTTCAACTAATATATTTTTAACATTTTATTAAAAACAATAATATCTTCGTATCTTTATAAAGCTTTATTAATTTTTTTTATAGGTATGTAATATTTTATTTTATTTTTAATTTTTATACTAAATACAATAATTTATTTAATTCGTTGATTGTTATGTGTTAATTTTACTTTAATTTTTATAAATTTGTATTTATTTATGTTTAGAATTCTAATTATTTTGTCTATTATTTTATAATGATCACAAGCTAAATTTTAGCACCAATGGCTTTTGCGTTATCCATAAAAATATATTAGTTAATTTTAAAGATTAACTTGTATATTTTATTTTATGTACAAAAAAATTGAATTATATAAAATTTTAATGTAAGCTTTAGTAAATAATTGATAATTTAATAATAGATAAATATTTTTAATAATGTATAACTAAATAATTTACTACTTCAAAAAAAAAATTTAATTAACAACTAAACGATTAATGACTTTTCTTAAAAATTCTACTTTTAAAATCTTTACTTTTAAAAAATCTATTTTTAAAAATTTTATTTTAAAAATCTAACCAAATAAGCCCTTAATGTACTAACATATTAAGACTTGTTCATAAATTTACTTCCAACAATGGAGAGAAAGCACCCAGAACTAATTTAATATTCAATCAGGTTTATTAGACTTGTTTAGTATGACCCTTTAAGTGAAATTTCATCAACTAGAATTATACTAATAGAGCTTTTTTAAGTAGAATTTTTAAGAAAAAATTATTAATCATTCAATTGTCACTCATAATTTTTAAGAAAAATTGTGTAATTATTTTAATCGATAAGTCTTTTTAAATTATGTTATAAGAAAATTAAAATAGAATAAAGTATTTTAAATAATATTATATTTAACAAATTCTTTAACTTTTATTTTAAAAATTCCAAATTTAAACTTTTATTAATAGTGATGAAATAATTTTTTAATTCTTTTAATATTTTAGAGGCAATTACTATTTTTACATAATACTTAATATCCTATGGCACTTACTACTTGTAGAAGAACTTAATACATTTGGAAAAGCACCTAATCATTTAAAGTTTCAGATTCCAATTTTATGGCTATACAGTCATAGTCTCAGCCATTGAAATTTGATGATTTATACTGTACAATTGATACATTAAAAAAATATAAAATACATCTTTTAAAATTAAATAATTAATGAAATTCTCCTTTATGAAATTAAAAAATTAAAAATAATATATTATATTGTACGTTATAATTTTAATTTTAATAATATTAAATTTTATAATTCTGATTCTAATTTCAATTTCAATTATACTAAATCTTATAATTTTGATTTGAATTTGAATTTGAATTACGTTAAATATTATAATTTTAATTTTACTTTAATTAGGTTAAATAATTTCAATTTCAAATTGAAATTGAAATTTTAATTACGTTAAATGTTATTATTTTAACTTTAAATTTAATTTCAATTACATTAAATGATACAATTCTAATTTCAATTACGTTATATATTATAATTTTAATTTTAATTTTAAATTATGTTAAATGTTACAATTTCAATTCCAATTTTGATTATATTGAAACGTTATAATTACAAACCCAATTTTAATTTTAATTACATTAAATGTTATAATTTCAATTCCAATTATGTTACGTGTTATAATTTTAATTTTAATTTTGATTTCAATTACATTAAATATTATAATTGTAATTTCAATTATATAAATGTTATAATTTCAATTTTAATTACGTTAAATATTATAATTCTATTTCGATTTCATTTACATTAAATATTATAATTTTAAATCCAATTTCAATTTCATTTACGTTAAAAGTTATAATTCAAATTTCAATTATATTAAATGTTATAATTCTAATTTCAATTTTAATTACGTAAAATATTATAATTCTAATTTTAATTTCACTTACATTAAATATTATAATTCAAACACTAATTTCAATTTCAATTACGTTAAAATTATAATTTCATTTTTAATTTCAATTTCAATTTTAATTAAATATTAAATGTTATAATTACAATTTCAATTCTAATTTTAATTACATAAAATAAAATAATTTCAATTTCAGTTTTAAGTATGTTAAATGTTATAATTCTAATTCCAATTTCAATTTTAATTTTAATTACGTTAAACATTATAATTCTAATTTTAATTTCAGCTTCAGATACATTAAGCGTTATAATTCAAATTCTAATTTTAAACTTAATTTTAATTACGTTAAATGTTATCATTAATAATTTTAATTTTAATTTTAATAGTTAAATATTATAATTTTAATTCCAATTTTAATTTCAATATTGTTAAATATTATAATTATAATTTCAAGTTTAATTTTAATTACGTTAAATCTTATAATTCTAATTTCAATTTCGTTAAATGTTATAATTTCAAATCTAATTTTCATTTGATATTGTATAATTGGTTTATATTTTTTTTAAATATTTTTAAAAATTGATTAAATTAAATGATAAAAAATTACAAAAATAATCTGTAACTGTCACCAAAAACGATGGTCAAATGCCATTTTTTGGCAATACTTCGATGATAAAAAAATATCAAATTTTACATCATTAAATCATTTTTTTTATCTATATAATGGTGTGTCATTGTTGACCTAAAAAAGATTGAAAAATGTCAAATGTAGTGATGAGAAGTGGCAGCCACCATATTGACGAGGGGCGGTGACTTGCACTACCCTCACCTATAGATAGATCAGCCATCGATCTGTCCATAGATGAGAGCGATGCAAGTCACCGCCCCACTATTTAACAGCGAGTGAGGAAGACCACAGTCTTTCACCACCATATTTGGCTACATTCTAGTCTTTTTCTGCTAAAAATGACCCAATCATTGTTTAGATCAGAAAAATAGACTCTAATAACGCAAAATATGATCTTTTTTATGCTAAACACTTGCCAAGAAATGATAGTTGGCCATCGCCTCTGGTGATATTTACATATTCTTTTTTTAATAATTTTTCATTTAATTTAATTTTTTGTAAAAATATTTTTAAAAATATTACCAATTATATTTAATTGACAGAGCTCGACCCAGAATCCTACAACATGGACCTAGCTAAGCCTTGTCGGGCACCTAAACGAAACGCTTTCCAAAGTCTGCTATCAACCCTGAGAAATTCCATGAGGCAAACCCTAAAATTTCTTGTAAGTTCTTTTAGATATATTCTCATAAACACGGATTTTTTTTCTTCTAAATTTACTGGATTAAAATGGACAAAGATTCCCTTATTTTTTTGAAAATCTATATTTCATAAACTTGCAGAAAATACACTTAAAATATTTCTCACATCTCTTAGCTACAAATAGGACCTGTCATCCCTGCCCAAATCAATCAACATATGCATTCTTAATCATACTCCAACAGACATTAATAACAGGACAACCAACCATTTCAAAAAGGCATAAATATGTATCTTAGTTCTAAAATTTGTTATGCATGCTATATAACACAAAACTAAATATGATACATATATATGCACTAAATGTATACATATAACTCTATACATGCACAGGAGATCGTCGTAGGGCTGGCCAACTACTGATATACAGGAGAAATTGTAGGCGAAACACTGCTGGCTATACCTGAGGGAAAAATAAAAACACCAAAAATAAAAGATGAGTTAATAAACTCAATAAGTGGGTGTGAAATCTGAATAATTGTGAAAAAATATTGAAAATTCAAAAAAAATACTGAAAAATGTTCTTAATTTTTTCTAAATCTCAAATACTGGTAAAACTTTACCGAGTAGTTTTCTTTATTTAAAATTTTAAAACTTAATAAGTTACTGCTAAAATCTGTAAATATATTATTAACAAACATTTTATTTATTGAAAAAAATTACATATCTCATACAATTGTCTAAAAATTTCGCTCGGTTCTAGTCTGTCTAAAAAAGCACTAATGGCTACCCTAATGCTGGACCCACTCGTCGACGTAGCCGACAAAATGAGTCAGTCACAGGGTGGTCTCCGCTAGCAACAACCACTGTGACCAATCTGATAAACTAATAAATATGAGACATCTCACTGTCTATGTGGCAGAATATACATCATAGACATATAGCGAAACAACACCTCGTAGCATAAGCGAATCACAAACTCAACACCCTGACTCCCCTGAGTTAGTAGCACTCAATCCAACTGACTGACCTGCCCACGCATACGGAGTGTACCGGCCGGGTCTATACTATCCCCATAGGGATCTGAATCTGATAACTAATAACTAATAAATAGAGTACCACTGGCTTTAGAAAACTGAGTGTCTAAAAATTATTTTTTACAGCTGAAAAATAAATCTTTAAATTGTTGAAAATACTGAATTGTAATTCTAAAATTGCGATATTTTTAAATGATAAATTTTCAATTCTCATTATATAAAAATATCAAATAAAATATCATTATGCTTTCCTTAATTCTTAAAAGTCACGTAACTTAAGTAAATTACTTGAAACAATAACATTTAAATTAGAAAGCATATAAATACTAATAATTTAAAATAAACTGTATTTAATTTTCTTTAATTGCTTTCCCACTCACCAACTATCCTACACTAAAGTTTCTTTTTCGGGCTTGTCCTTTCACCGGTTTCAACCTTTGGCACCTACAAAGTATAAATTACGCTTTAGTCCCCTAAATGGAAAAATTACTAAAATACCCCTAGAGTACATCTTTCGGTCACTATCAAAATTCCTTTCTAAATTTATAATTTTGCCCCAAAAAATTTCAATTTATGCAAAAACTACTATTTTTTGTCAAAGGGGTCCATAATCCCTTATAATTTTCTTTGGACATAATTACCCCTAATCTTTGTCATAAATGACCATTATGTCCCATATTCTAACTTTGATTTTCACCCATCAAAACTCATCTTAAGGGTCCTAAAATTCATTCTAAACCCTCAATTTTAGCTAATCACACTTGTATCACTAAAAATCCTAAAATTGCCAAAATGACCCAAATAGGATTTTAACCATTTTTCAAATTTCTTTTTACTTATGGTCTTATCTACTCTCCAAATTCATTCTAATGCCCTAAATTTATTCAATTGAAGTTCGACTATATAAAAATCTTAATTTACTATTCTAGGGTTTGGAATTCTCACATTTTAAATTAAATTTACCCTTAATCCATCATTGAATCCTGCTTAGGCACTTGGAAACAACTTGAATTTGATGTGGATTCCTTATTTGGCTTAGAAATTTTATGGTTGTCACTGTTCATCTCCTTCCCATCTTCATTTTCGAAATCCTCTCTCTCTTTCTTTTGTTTTTTTGTTTTTAACAATTCTTTGAAATAAAACACTTGGCCTTTATATATATACCAAAAAATTGCATAATGGTTCTCCAAGAAACACCTAATTCTACTTAGTCCTCCAATAAAAAAACCTTTGATTGGTGGCCAATAATTTAATAAATATTACTAATATATAATAAAATATAATATAATAGACTAATATATGCAATTGTCCCAATTTGATTAGTTCATATGTCTTAAAATACACTTACTTATCTAACAAAATAGTTTGCTTAGGGTGTAATACTTACACAAAAAATTATTCACTACTTAGTCAACCGAAAATTTTCAATTGACTATGAAATTACCCAATTGGGTTTATTACGGCTCACGTAAACACTTAAAAAAAGTTTCAAGAATGGTCAAAATCTAAAAGTTCTACGGTTCCCTAATTGTCAAATATCGAAATTCTAGATATCTGACTATTTATGGGAACTGAGCATTACATTAATTCTGTGGTTAAATTACTTTTTTATCTTTCACCATTAAAACTAACGATAAAAGTTAACAGATTAGTAAAAATTAAGTATTTTATCTGTAATTTGGGTAAAGTTGTATTTATACCTAAAATATTGGGGTAAATTTATTGTTATCTCTTAAATCTTACAATTCAGATTTTAATTCTAATTTCACTTACATTAAATGTTATAATTTTAATTAGGTAAAGTAATTTCAATTCCAAATTTAAGTTTAATTTTGATTTGAATTACATCAGATGTTATAATTTTAATTTTAATTTTGATGTCCAATACGTTAAATGATACAATTTCAATTCTAATTTCAATTTTAATTACGTTAAATATTATCATTTCAATTTTAATTTCAAATTAAATTTTAATTACGTTAAATGTTACAATTCTATTTTCAATTTCAATTAATTTAAATGTTATAATTTTAATTTCAATTATGTTAATTATTATAATTCAAATATCAATTTTAATTACATTAAATATTACAATTCCAATTTCAATTTCAATTACATAAAATGTTATAATTTCAATTGCAATTTCGATTTTAATTACATTAAATGTTATAATTCTAATTCTAATTCTAATTTCAATTTTAATCATGTTAAATATCATAATTCCAATTTCAATTTTGATTTCACTAGCATTCATTGTTATAATTGTAATTCCAATTTTGATTTTAATTACTTTATAGTTATAATTGCAATTTCAATTTATAATGTTAAATGTTATAATTCGAATTGTAATTCTAATTTTAATTACGTAAAATATTATAATTCTAATTTCAGTTTCAAATACATTAAATGTTATAATTACAATTCCTATTTCAATTTTCAATTTTAATTATGTTAAGTATTATAATTTCAATTATAATTTTAATTACGTTAAAAGTTATATTTCAAATTATAATTTCAATTTCAACTTTAATTACTTTAAATATTATAATTTCAATTGCAATTCTAATTTAAATTTTAATTACGTTAAATGTTATAAATTCAAATCTAATTTTAATTTCAATGGCGCTAAATATTATATTACAAAAATTCTAGTTTTAATTACATTAAATGTTGTAATTCCAAACCCACTTTCAATTTTAAGTATATAAATGTTATAATTCCAATTTCATTTTTGATTCAAATTTCAATTACGTTAAATGTTATAATTTGAATTTTAAATTTAAATTAAATTTTAATAAAGTTAATATTATAATTAAAATTCCAATTTATATTTCAACAAATCTTAGAAATATAAATTGGAATTTTAATTATAATATTAACTTTATTAAAATTTAATTTAAACTAATTTATATTTCAACAAATCTTAGAAATATATTTTGGACTTGTTATATATTTTTTGCATCAAATCAGCAATTGAAAATTATAAATATATTTTTGAAATTAAAACTTGAAATGTTAAGATAGTTTAATAAATGTCTTGAAAATTAAAAAAAAAATCCAAAATATAAAAACACACCAGAAAAAAGTAAAGGTCAAAAGTTAAAACAAACCCAAAAACTTTAATTTAGCCTAATTAAAATATTTTGTTATATATTTTTAAATTTAAGGTAATTTAAATTTTATTTATAATTTTAATAAAAAGTAGTTAATTGAATATTAATTATTCATTAACTTATAATAATAATTACTATTTTAAGTATGAAGTTAAATAAAATTTAATATTAAAGATTAAATATAAAATTTTAAATTTGAATACCACATGGTGTCCTATGGTGGCACCACGTGGTGAGGCGTTTTATGTTAATCATGGTAATTTATAAGACCTATAAAATATTATCCATTTGTATTATATTATATTTTTTTGTAAAGTTAAATACAAACTCATAATTTATAAATAAGTGGGGACACCTTCTTATATTTGTAGGTGAGAGGTGTAAAAGTGAGAACATATCCTACATTAAGTGAGATACAATATACAACAAGTTGTGGATGTAAAAAGTGAAAACATGTTACATAATATAAGGGGATGTTATTTTATAGGTATCCTAAACAATGGATTAACTATAATACAGTAGGTTGTGCCATATAGCCAGTTGACATTAACTAAGGTGACTGACAATCTTAGATATTGTCGATTATTTTGAATTTTATCATAAAGGCCTCTCTATTAATGAAATTAATATATAAAATTATAATTATAAATTTTGAATCAATTAAGTTCAAAAAAACTATAAGAAAATAAATTTATTATATTTTTTTATAAATAAAACATATTTTATATAAAAATATAGAAACATAAATTAAATATTATTCTAATAATAATGACCAATAAAAAATAAAGAAAATATATATACCAAACAATTTTAATTTCAATTAAATTAAATGTTATAATTTTAAATTCAATTTATATTTCAATTATGTTAAATGTTATAATTTCAATTTCAATTACGCAAAATATTATAATTTCAAATCTAATTTTAATTACCTTAAATATTATAATTTTAATTTTAACATAATATAGTAACATAGTAAATTGAAAAGCGTGATGAGAATTCTCAACCTGCAATGTTAGAAGGTGCAAAATCAATGGGTGCTAGAGCTGCTACAATTGTTTCAACAAATTGACGAAAAGGTTGGATCAAAAAAAGGGGATACTACGAGCCATCTGCCCACACAACTAATCAGCTTGTATGGTTCATCGGTTCTATTGACTAAACTTTTAGATTGATTTAGTCGATAAAGAGGTGTACTTGAAGATGAGGTATGCTATCCCTATTTGGCCCTCCCACTTATGGCTTTACCATCAGGGTTTAATGTAAGAAAATTATAATTGAAATTGTAATTATAAAATGTGATGTAATACGAATTGTAATTATGAAATTTAATGTAATTGAAATTAAAATTAGAATTGGATTTAAAATTTTAATAATTAATGTAAATAAAATTGATTTTAAAAATTGAATTAGAATTATAACATCTAATGTATGTGAAATTGAATTTAAAATTAGAATGAAAATTGAATTCTAAATTGAAATTTAAATTAAAATTTAAATTATAACAGTTTACATAACCAAATTTGAAATTAGATTTGAAATGATAAAACCTAATATAATTAAAATTGAATTTAAAATTAGAATTTGAATTATTACAATTTGAATTATTACAATTAACATAAGTGAAATTAAATTTAAAATTAAAATTGAAATTATAAAATTTAACGTAATTAAAATTAAATTTAAAAATTAGAATTGAAATTATAATATTTAGCATAATTGAAACTGAATTTAAAATTAGAATTAGAATTATAACATTTAACGAAACTAAAGTTATAATTATAATTATAATTATAATATTTAACATAATTAATTTGAAATTATAACATTTAGCTTATGTTCTCACTAACTATTGTATGTTGCATTTCACTTAATACACAACAGGGCAAATAGTGGGAACATGATGTTGTTTATAATTAATTTACTTTTTTTTAGCATATATGAAAATCATACATATGTGGAACACTCATAAAATTGCAATCCCTTATATTAAATTACATATTTTCAGTGGTAATCGACAACATACTAAGAATGTAAAAGTAGGGATATGAGCATTTTTCTGGGTGAAAATAGCAAATAATAGGAACATATAGTATATTAAGTGAAAATATTTAGTATATTAAATGCTATATTAAGTAGGAACATATAGTATATTAAGTGAACACATTTAATATATTATATAAAAATATTTAATATGTTAAGTGGGAACATGTAGTTTGTTAAGTGAGAACATGTAATATATTAAGTAGGAACATGTAGTATATCAAGTGAGAACATTTAGTATATTAAATACGAAAATGCGAACATATAGTATATTAAGTGGGAATACGTAGTATATTAAGTAAAAATATATAATATATTAAGTGGACACATGTAATATATTAAGTAGAAATATTTAGTATATTAAGTGGAAACATTTAATACATTAAGTGAGAATATTTAGTATACTAAGTGGAAACATATAGTATATTAAGTGGATATATATAGTATATTAAATGGGAACACGTAGTATGTTAAGTGAGAACATTTAGTATATTAATTAGAAACATATAGTATATTAAGTGAGAACGTGTAGTATGTTAAGTGAGAACATTTAATATGTTAAGCAGGAATGTGTAGTAAATTAAATAAGAATATATAGTATGTTAAGTGAGAACATTTAATATATTAAGTAGAAATATTTAGTATATTAAGATTACACGTTCCTACTTAACATACTAGTTTGTTAAGTGAAAATATTTAGTATACTAAGTGGAAACATATAGTATATTAAGTGGATATATATAGTATATTAAATGGAACACGTAGTATGTTAAGTGAGAACATTTAGTATATTAATTAGAAACATGTAGTATATTAAGTAAGAACGTGTAGTATGTTAAGTGAGAACATTTAATATGTTAAGCGGGAATGTGTAGTAAATTAAATAAGAATATATAGTATGTTAAGTGAGAACATTTAATATATTAAGTAGAAATATTTAGTATATTAAGATTACATGTTCCTACTTAACATACTAAATGTTCTCATTTGATATATTATATGTTCTCACTATTTTCTATTTTCGCTTAGAAAAGTTCTCATATCCCAATTTTTATTATATGTTCTCATTATTTGTTATTTTCACCTAGAAAATTTTTTATATCCTTACTTTTACATTTTTAACACGTTGTCGACTACTATTGAAAATATGTAATTTAATGTAATTGAAATTAAATTTAAAAGTTAGAATTAAAATTATAATATTTAGTGTAATTAAAATTTTAATTTAAAATTTGAATTAGAATTATAAAATTTAACGAAATTGAAATTAAAATTAGAATTAGAATTATAACATTTAACTTAATTAAAATAGAAATTAAATTTAAAATTATAATATTTAACTTATATTCTCACTATTTGTTTGTTGCATTCCACTTAACATACGACATGTCAAATAGTCAGAACATGTAGTAAATTAAATAATACTACATAATATAAGGAAAAACTATTTTATGAGTATTTTATATAAATTTAGTTTTCATTGACAAAAGGGTCTATATTCCCACTTTTACATTCTTAGCATTTTTTTGCTACCATTAAAAGTAAGTCATGTAATATAAGGGAAGACTATTTTATGAGTGTTCTACATAAGTATAATTTTCATATATGTTACAAAAAATAAAAATAAAATTAATCACATAAAATATCGTGTATGTTCTCACTTAATATACTACATGTTTCCACAAGTTTTAATTTTCACCCATAAAAGGACTTATATATAACAAAATAAATTTTATATTCCCACTTTTATATTCTTAGCGTTTTTTTTACTACCATTAAAAATAAGTCACATAATATAAGGGAAGACTATTTTATGAATGTTCTACATAAGTATAATTTTTATATATGTTACAAAAAATAAAAAAAAATTAATCACATAGAACATCGTGTATGTTTCCACTTAATATACTACATGTTCTTATAAATTTTAGTTTTCACCTATAAAATGACCTATATATAACAAAATAAATTTTAAATTACATTAAATTTAAAAATATACAATAAAATATTTTAATTACGCTAAATTAAATTTTTTGAGTAGGTTTTGACTTTTGAGCTTTACCATTTTTATATATATTTTAGAATTTTCTTTTTAATTTTCAAGGTGTTTATTAAACTATCTTAACATTCCAATTTTTAATTTCTAAAACACATAACGAATCCAAATTATTAATTTTCAAAATAAATAATTCACATACATAATTCTAATTTTCAAAATATATTTCTAATTTCCAATTGCGGATTTGTTGCAAATATATATATTAAGTCCAAAATATATTTTTAACTTTTAATTTTGGATTTGTTGAAATTGAAATTTAAATTGAAATTAAAATTGAAATTATAACATTTAACATTTTTAAATTTTAACTTAAATTTACAATTGGAATTATAACATTTAACGTAATTAAAATTGAAATTTGACTTGAAATTGAAACATTTAACGTAATTGAAGTTGAAATTGAAATTACAATGTTTAACGTATTTGAAATTAAAATTAAAATTAAAATTTGAATTATAACATTATCGCATTTGAAACTAAAATTAGAATTATATTATTTTATATAATTAAAATGAGAATTGGAATTGAAATTACAACGTTAATATAAAAGCAATTTTACCCTAATATTTTGGGTTAACTGAAAACTTTGATCTAGTTAGATTAAAAATACTCAAATTTACCCAACTTTATTAACTTACACTGTTAGTCTAAATGATAGAAGGGTAAAAAAGTAATCTAATCATATAAATAAATTAAAAATTGGACACGTGGCACTATCTTATCTATTAATTTAATTTAAAATAATTTTAAAAAATAAAATTGAATAAAATAACACTTGTTACATTATGATTAGTTACTTTGAACAGGTGACCACATGTTATTGATTTATATTTTTAAAATAAAATAATTAATAATTAAAAAATTACCACCGCTGTGGAAAAATGGCTGGCGACTATTTTTTGGTGACTTTTTGACAATAAAAATAATTATATTTTACATGATTGGACTCTATTTTTTATAATCTACATAATGGTGGGATCATTTTTTAAGAAAAAAAGACCAAAAGATACTCAAAATTAATGGTGAAAGGGGGTGGCAACTGCCCCCACCTATGGACAGATCGGCTGCCGATCTATCCATCGGTGGGGGCAGTATAAGTCATTGCCTCCTCGTTTGACGACGATCGGCGACGGCCGCTGCCCCTCACCACCTGTTTGGTAGCTTTTTCTTTTTTTACAAAAATGATCCTCATCATTATATAGATCAAGAAAAATATAGTTTAATAATGTAAAATTTTGTCATTTTTGTTGTCGGAGCATTGCTAAAAAAGGCCGATGGCCGTTTTCTAACGACAGTGGTGGATTTTTTAATTTTTAATTAATTACTTTAAATATATTTATTATAATTATAAATCAATTGTAAGATGACATGTGTAATTTGTAACTAATCAGAGTTTGACATGTGTTACTTTATTAAAAAATATATTTATTACTTTTTTAAAATTATATTGAATTAAATAAATGAATGGAATTATGCCATGTATTTAATGACCATAAACGAGTGAGATTGGCTACATGTCCAAGGTTAAATGACAAATAATGAGGGTAAATTGGTAATTATATATTAAAGTTAATATTTTCATCCAATTTTACTGCAAAGATTAACCTATTACGGTAAAATTATGTATTTTATCTCTAACTAGGGCAAAGTTATAAATTAGCCTAAAATATGAGGGTAAGTTTAAACTTATCCCTTATAACATTTAATTGAAATTGAAATTAGAATTAGAATTATAATGTTTAATGTAATTAAAATTGAAAACGTATTTAAAACTGAAATTGGATTATATTATTTTATGTAATTAAAATTTAAATTGCAATTGAAATTATAACATTGAACATTTATTGAAATTGAAACTGGAATTGGAATAATAACTTTAACGTAATTGAAATTGAAATTGGAATTTGAATTTGAATTTGAATTATAACATTTAACATAATTGAAATTGAAATTGAATTATAATATTTTATGTAATTGAAATTAGAATTTGAATTAGAATTGAAATTGGCATTATAACATTTAACCTAATTAAAATTGAAATTATATTTTTTAACGTAATTGAAGTTGAAATTAAATTTAAAATTATAACATGTAAATGAAATCGAAATTAGAATCAGAATTATAGCATTTAATGTAATTAAAATGAAAATTACAATATTTAATGTAGTTGAAATTAAAATTAAAATTAAAATTATAACATTTAACATAATTGAAATCAGAATTAAAATTAAAATTATAACACTTAAGTAATTGAAATCAAAATTAGAATTGAAATTATAACATTGAACGTAATTGAAATCAATATTGTAATTAGAATTATAATATTTAACGTAATTGAAATTAGAATTGAAATTTAAATTATAATATTTAACATAATTGAAATTGAATTATAATATTTTATGTAATTAAAATTAGAATTAGAATTAGAATTGAAATTGGCATTATAACATTTAACCTAATTAAAATTAGAATTATATTTTTTTTTAACATAATTGAAGTTGAAATTAAATTTAAAATTATAACATATAAATGAAATTGAAATTAGAATTAGAATTATAGCATTTAACGTAATTAAAATTAAAATTATAACATTTAATGTAGTTGAAATTAGAATTGGAATTGTAATTATAACATTTAACATAATTGAAATCGGAATTAAAATTAAAATTATAACACTTAAGTAATTGAAATCAATATTAGAATTGAAATTATAACATTTAACATAATTGAAATCGATATTGTAATTAGAATTATAATATTTAATGTAATTAAAATTAAAATTATAACATTTTAACATAATTGAAGTTGGAATTAGAATTGTAACATTTAACATAATTCAAATTGAAATTAAAATTAAAATTAGAATTATAATATTTAACGTAATTAAATTTGAAATTAAAATTATATCATTTAACGTAATTAAATTTAAATTTAAAATTAAAATAATAACATTTCACATAATTAAAATCCAAATAAAAATTATTTAACCTAATTAAAATTAGAATTGAAATTGAAATTATAATATTTAATGTACTTTGAATCGAATTTGGATTTGTAATTATAACATTTTACATAATAAGAATTGAATTTAAAATTAGAATTAAAATTATAACTTTTAACAAAATTGGAATTGAAATTGAATATGAAATTATAACATTTAACGTAACTGAAACTAGAATTGGATTGAAATTGTAACATTTAATAAAATTGAATTTGAATTAAAATTTGAATTTAAAATTGTAATATTTAACGTAATTAAAATTGAATTTGAATTAAAATTTGAATTTAAAATTGTAATATTTAACGTAATTAAAATTGAATTTAAAATATGAATCAGAATTATAACATTAACGTACTTGAAATTGTAATTAGAATTGCATTTGGAATTATAACATTTAACATACTTGGAATTAAAATTAAAATTTAATTTTAAATTATAACATTTAATGTAATTAGAATTAAAAATTGATTTGGAATATAATATTTAACGTAAATGAGATTAAAATTAGAATTGGAGTTATAATATTTAACGTAATTAAAATAAAAATTACATTTGAAATTATAACATTTACATAATTGAAATTGAGATTAAAATTAGAATTGGAGTTATAATATTTAACGTAATTAAAATAAAAATTACATTTGAAATTATAACATTTACATAATTGAAATTGAAATTGAAATTGAAATTAAGTTTGAAATTATAACATTTAATGTAACTACAATTGAAATTGGATTTCAATTTATAACATTTAATGTAGTTGAAATGAAATTTAAAAATAGATTTATAATTATAATATTTAATGTAGTTGAAATTAAATTTATAATTAAAATTTAAAATTATAATATTTCACGTAATTGAAATTAATATTGAATTTAAAATTAAAACATATAATATAAGTAAAATTGAAATTGAAATTGAAATTGAAATTACAATATTTTACGTAGTTGAAATCGAAATCAGAATTAGACTTATAATATTTAACATAATTAAAATTAAAATTTGAATTAGAATTATAATATTTAATATAATCAAAATTGAAATTAAAATTTTAATTATAACATTTGACGTAATTGAAATTTAATTTAAATTAGAATTGAAATTATAATATTTAACACAATTAAAATTGAAATTGATTTTGAAATTATAATATTTAACCTAATTAAAATTAAAATTAAAATTAAAATTATAACATTTAACGTAATTAAAATTAAGTTTAAAATTATAATATCTTACATAATTAAAATTAAAATTAAAATTAAAATTAAAATTAAAATTATAATATTTAACATAATTGAAATATAAAATAAATTTAAAATTATAACATTTATTATAATTGAAAGTAAAAATTTTTTGTATGTATTTTATATTTATATTTTTTTATTGATCGTTATTATTGGAATGATATTTAATTTATATTTTTAAATTTTTATATAAAATATGATTTATTTTTTAAAATAAACATTATAATAACATTATCCTCTTTTTTAATTATATTTTTGAACTTTATTAATTTTAAATTTATAATTATAATTTTATATATTAATTATATTAATATAAAAATTTTATTAAAAAATAAAAAAAATTAATAATATTTTATATTATCAATCATTTTTAACAACATCAACCAATTATATAACACAACTGATTATATTGTCAATCAAACTTTAAAAAGCACTTACTACTTTTAGAAGCACTTAATGCACGCGGTTTCAATTTTATTATTGTTATTATTATCATTATCATTGTTTGAGTTTCGCTTTCCAATTAATTAAAAATAGAAGGTTGTCTTGTCAATATAAAATAAAATAAGAACGTTGAATGGGCATAAGTGTAACATTAGTGCCGTACATTGAGAATAAAATAATTTAATTAGTAATAGTACCCTATCGAATTATTATTATTATTATTTTACAATTCAGTAAATTAAAAAAGAAATAGTAAACTTTGGATGTCAAAAAGGTTTTAGAGTGGGATCTAATTGTCTAAAATTGAAAAAAAAAAATCTGAACTCCTGATATTTTATAAAAAAGAACATATAAATTTTAATAATTTAAAATTTTTTATCGACATATTTTATTTATTTTAATAATAAAAAATTATTTACATATTTTTTTTTAAATTTTAAATGTCAAAATATTTTTTTAATTAAAAAAATTAAAAATAATTACTTGATAAAAGTATTAATAAAATTATTAAAATTTACATGTCTTTTTTTTAAAATGTTAGAGAATTCAAATATCTTTTTTTAACAAAAAAAAAGTATACAAGTTTTCTTTTTTTTTTTAACAATTCGCACTTCATTTACAAGTTATATTAGGAAATTTAATGCAATTTTTTTTTTCAGTCTTATAATTTGTTTTTCTTCATTCCGTAGGTGTAGATATGATAAAGAGAATCGATTTCTAATGTAGACGTCGTATGATATGATCAAAATTACATTGTTTTAATATGTTTATTTAAAAAAAAAAATGTGAAGAGAGTGCTCAATATTTTCTAAAAATTGCAACTACTTTCTTATTAATTATTTGATTATATTAATATATATTATAAGAATAATATTATGCATCTTAATTATTTTAATTTTTTTATTCTAAGTTATGTCGTATGATTCATTAGTTAAGTGACAGATTTTCCACAAATTTGAAAATTATATCAAGCCATCATTCAACTGATTAAAGCTTCAAAATTTAGGATAAAATTTTATATTAGTTACTCGAAATGTGTCGTATTACTTTTTTTTTAATTAATATTACAATGCTTAGTAACCCTCTTGTCATTAAAAAAAAAAATTAAAAATTGTATTTCTATATTTATTGAGATTTGTATTGATGTATCCGGTAATAATTTTATTAGAAATTTAGTAATTCAAAAATTTTGTTTGAATAAGAATTGTGAAAAATATCAAAGAAGAGAGTTACAAGAAGTTTAGAATGTGTGGAATACATATTAATAAGTTTAGAATGTGTGAAATATGAAAGAGGAAGTGAAACAGAATTCAAAGACGCAAAAGAAACGAGAAAAGTGCGGAATGCGGAACAGGGCTAAGCGCCATGGTGCCTAAAATAGCAAGCTAGCGCTACAGTGCTAAGCATCCAACGTTACGGTGCCATAGCGGGTAGAATTAATTTCGAATTTAAATTTCTGAGTTTTGAAAAGTTCTGAACTTCTAAAATAAGTGAACTCTTATTCTAATAAGAATTAGGTTAGTAAGTATAAAATAACTCTTATATAAACTATTATAAACCTTTTAGGTTGAAATTAAGTATTAAAAGAGACTTTAATAGAGGAAAGAACTAAGTAGACATGAAGTGTTTGTGTGCACTAGGGTGAAACTATTGTTTGGGTGTTCATTGTTCATGAAAGAGTAAGGTACACTAAATATTAGATCATTTTGAGGGTTATTCTTTGAGTTTTCCTTGTAAATTCTCTAGGGAGTTAATAAGAGAGATTAGGATCCTTTGATCTACCGTGAACGTAGAAAATTCAGCTGAACCACGTAAGTGAATGTGTTGTATTCTTTATTATCTACTTTGAGTTATTGCTATTTTTGCTTGATATTTATGTTATTCTACTATGCAAAGAGGTTATGGCTAAATGTTGAACTTGATTAGAGTTCTTCGTTTTAACCTAATCTCACAGAAAGAAGAGCAATTACTCCAACATGCTTTTTAAATTTTTAATAAATTTTAACCAATTAATTGAAATAAAAGGTTATATTAGCATGCATTTAACCAAATATGCCTAGAAAATTTTAAGGGTATTTATATTATTATACAAAATAAGGGTTTCATTAACTATCAAATTATAAGTGATTGGGATATGAAAAGTTTTCAAAAGTATAATTTTTTTATTTTAAATGATTAATTTCTTATTAGTTTGGCAACAATATTTAAATATTTATGTGAAAGAAAAATTTATTTTTATGAGGCTTCATTATAGTATTTCTCACAAAATAAATTGGAACTAGAAGTCACATTTCAATAGAAAAAAAAGAGAAAAAACAAATATTTTATTTATTTCACTTTTTTTTATTTTTTTTTTAAAAATGAGATACAGTTTACAATTATAATCTAATGATAAAAGTTTTGCAGTACATATTATAAATATAAAAAAATAATACAAAACTTGAATTGATCTATAGGAATTCTTTTTAAATTTTTTTTTTATATGATTTTAGCCTTAAAAATTATATTTTTAAACTTTATTCTTGATAGTTTACAATTTTGATATTTTAACTATTCAAATATAGACTTTTAGTTAAAAAAAATAAAATAAAATAAAACCATGCTTGTTTAATCCTCTGTGCTCTATTCTTATAGAAAAAATAAAAATAAAAATTGAAAGAAGAAGAAGGATTAAAGCAAAAAAAATATACTTAATTATTTATCTATTGTTGAAGCGAAAACACATAAATAAGTATTATCACCCAAACAGATAAAATGCAGAACAAGCAATTAAGGAATTAAAGTGAGAGAGGATAGAATAAGAACACACGGAATTTACGTGGTTCGACAATTTGTATAAGTCCACGACGGATCTAAATCACTCACTCTTATTATTAAATCACAAGGCGCTCACAAAATATATCTTTTATAAGAAAGACTCACAAAGAACACTCTCTCTTGTAATTTAAGAATTTCTTTTACTAAAAATCATAAAATATGTTTAAATCACAGAGATTTCTTCAATGATCACTCAAATGTGTTTACAAGCTAATAGAGAGCCTTTAAATAGGCTTTAGGATGTTTTAGGTTTATCTTAAATGTGTAGAAGCCGTATTAGGGAGTCCTGAAGCAAGTGGAAGATGAAATAGGTAAGTATCAAAATGGGAAACTGTTCCCGCGCCCAGCGCCACGGCGCTCAGCATCCATCGCCGCGGCCTTGGTGCTCCCGCTTGGGCACCACGGCGCCTACGCCTGGGCACCGCGCCTTCGTCTTTAGTCTCCTTTGATGTCCGTCTTCGATCTTCGCGTACCCTACGTGCTTGACTTGCTCTCAAAATCATATCTCGATGATTTTCAATCAATATTCTCACAAATCCCCTACTTGATTCAAAATCATCCACAAAATAACTCGATCTCTCATCTCCGCATCTTTGGTCATCTTCACAAAGTAGTGACTCCGGTTAAGTCCTTACATAAGATGAACTAAACTGAGGGCAGTGGCTTAGTGTTGACACCTTGCATAGGATGAACTTAACTGAGGGTAGTGGCTTAGTTAACATGTCAGCATGGTTTTTAGATGACATTATTTTCGTTAGACTAACTTCACCACTTTGGACAATCTCTCAAATTTAATGGAGCTGCACATCAATGTGTTTCAACATCTCGTGGAACACTTGATGCTTGCTTAGGTGTATGGCACTCTGGCTATCACAATATACATCGGTGTTCACATCTTCACTAGCCAATACCTACGCACATATGCCTTTCAACCACACGACCTCTTTAATAGCTTTACCAACAGCTATGTACTCTACCTCTGTGGTAGATAGTGCAACCACATATTGTAGAATTGATCTTTAACACACACTACACTGAAACACTATGAATACGTAGTCCGTCAACGATCTTCTCTTATTTAAATCACCTACATAATCTAAGTCTACATACCTTCTTACCATTTCACTGCTGTCCTCATCCCTCTTATACATCAACTCGTGATTTGACATCCTCTTAAGAAATCTCAAAATCCACTTCACTACAAGTCAGTGATCCTTACCCGAATTTGTCATGTATCTACTTACTACACTCACAGCCTGTGCAATGTTCGGTCTTGTGAAAATTATTGCATATATGATGCTCCATATAGTGCTTACATACGGTACTTTATTCATCTATAGTTTCTCCTCTTCGGATATCGGCAACTGTGCTGCTGAAAGTCTTAAATGCATGGCCAAAGGAGTAGGGACAGTTTTTGCGTTGGACATATCAAACTTCTCTAGAATTTTGAGTATATATCACTGTTAGGATAAGAAGATAACATCTTTTCTCTCCCTCACAGTATCTATACCCAATATTCTCTTAGTTGCTCCTAAATCTTTCATCTCAAACTCGCAACTTAACTGTTTCTTGACCTTCTGTATTTCTTCAATATTTTTACAGGCGATCAACACATTATCGACATATAGAAGTAAATACATCATCCCACAACTTATGTTCTCAAAGTACACGCATCCGTTATATTTACTCCTACTAAAGTCACAAGTCATTATAAACTTATCAAATCTCATATACCACTGTTTAGGTGATTGTTTTAACCCATATAATGACTTCTTTAGCAAACAAGCATGATCTTCTTTTCTGGACTCCTCGAACCCTTACGGTTGTGCCATGTATATCATCTCTTCAAGCTCTGCATGCAGAAAAGTTATCTTTACATCCATCTACTCTAGATGTAGATCAAGATTTGCACACATGGCTAACAAAATCCTAATGGATGTCTGTTTGACGACTGAAGAGAAAATCTCACGAAAGTTAACTCCCTCTCTCTGATTGAAACCTTGTGCAACTAACTTAGCCTTGAATCTCGTAGGCTCTATCCCCAGTATCCTCTTCTTCACCTTATACACCTACTTGCACCCAACTAGTTTCTTTTGAGGTCTCTCTTCCAACTTTCAAGTATTGTTCTTTCTAAGAGAACTAATCTTTTCTTCCATGACTTGCTACAATTCTTTCTTATTTTCACTATTTATAGCCTCACCATATGTCCTAGACTTATCATATTCAAGAGTGTAAGTAGAATTAAATGCATGAACAACTATATCTACTTGTGCATATCTGACTGGTGGGTTAATTATTCTCTTTAGCATGTCTCTGGCTAGATGGTACTCTTCAAGTTCCATATTAGGAGTCCTAGTATTTCTTTGGGTGGACTTAGAAGAACTCGTCGGTGTTCTTGGTTCATCTTCAAGGATCTCCTTATTAAAGTGCTGATCTACGGGTATGTCAGATTGATTGTGATGCTATAGTAGTTAAGCACAAATGCACGCTATCGTATCAAGTAATATATGATTTTAAGTTCAGATATCGATCCCACAGGGACTATACGATCTAATTCTATGAATCAAGTACTAAAATTGTACTTAATTTTTATACAAAAAATCAAAATTTAAAATTTATTTAACTAATCTAACTTTATCAATTAAAATAAATAAAAGCAAAGAGTAGAATTCATAAATAAAGATAATCTAGGGTTTTGACTTGTCTCTTAATATTTCACTGGACTCATTAAGCTCTTAGTTAATCTCTTGATATCAATTGTTGGCTTAGACACTAATCTCATCACAAGCCTCTGTCGATGATCAAGTGACTATATTACAAATTCTAACAATCACCTATATGTCTATAGTAATCAAATCAGAATGTAATTCATTAAGATTAAGTCTAAATTATACCATACATGCCACCTAAGTATATGTCTATCCTAGATGGAACTCATAGTTGTTACCTTATGATCATGCATCAAACTATCATAGGATAAACACATGAATCCCTCTGTCAAGTTCAACATGGTTCCTCAATCATTCAAAATATTGATCAAGTATAATGAAAGCATTAAACACAAGATAGAATGAATCAATTGAATGTATCAAGTTCATAAACTAAAGATTAACACAATCCAAATCTATACTAGGTTTACATAGTCAAACCCTACATAAACAATTTAGCCCATCATAAAACTAAAAGTATCAAACTAATTCATAAAGATCAACAAGAATAAGAGCATAATGATAAAGAAAGAGAAGAAAAACTAATCAAAGTGACTCCTTGATGTACTTCTCCCTCAATCTTGAATTAAAACTTGAATCTTGATTTTGGTTCTTTAATCTTTGATTTTGTGTTGTGAATTCTTTCTCTAAGTTTTTTCATCTTTTCTCTCATTCTTTTTAGGGTTTTTGGCTTTCTATTTATAAGTTTTTTTCTTTAAATTACTATTTATAAGTTACTGTAGCAAAATACTGTTCTCGTTCACCGGCATTGTTCATCGCCACGAGTGCCGCGGCACTCAGCTACTGACTTGGGCACCGCGGTGCTCAGTCATGGGCGCTGCGACACCTAGCCCTAGCATCGCCTTCGTATTTTGAGCGTAACTTTTTCGTTTGAAGTTCGATTTGCCTCGCCTTTGTTCCTATACATCAAATTTTTTGTCGTGCATCTATTTATAATCAAAAAACACAATTAAATAGTCAAATATTTATGATTTGGGGCAAAATACAAAAGTCAGGTGTAAATCATACTAGTGCTTTTACGCCTTATCACAGATCTACTTTTAAGCTCCACTTTAACTTCTATTGACTTGGGTACTAAGTCTTCCTTGAGCACAGGTTCTTCCTTCTCATATTCTTGAGAGGCGTTCAACATCGTCGTCTCATCGAACGTCACATCATGGCTTATGATACTTTTTGGCGGTGTCAAATTTTTACACCACACTTTGTATCCTTTTACACCTTGGCGGATATTCATAAAATATCCCGAAGGTGTGAAATGATACAAAGTGTGGTGTTAAGTCTTTACACCACACCTTGTATCCTTTCACTCCTTCGGGATATTTTATGAATACCCATTTGATAGCTCTAGGTTCTATTTTTTCCTTCTTAAAATGTAAAAAGGCAAGGCAACCAAATATTCTAAGGTGGTCATACTTAAGAGGATTGCCAGACCATTTCTCTTATAGTATCTTGAAGTCAATTGTTGAGGAGGAACTTTTATTAATCAAATAAGCTGCGGTTACTATAACTTCTTCCCAAAATGCCTTCTACATCTTTGCATTGGTAAGCATGCATCTAACCCTTTCAAGTAGGGTCCTATTCATCCTCTCAGCTATACCATTCTGTTGTGGTTTTGATCTCACCGTTTTATACCTTGCAAACCCATACTTAGTACAAAACCCATCAAACTCTCTATCTCGAGGCCACTATCAGCTCTCAACTTCTTCACTCTTTTACTAGTCTAATTCTCAACAAGAGTCTTCTAAGTCTTGAATACATTAAAAGCTTGATCCTTACTCTTCAACACATATATAGTAACCAGTATCCACGACTGGTAAGAATAAGTATTTATAAATATATAAATATACGTATTTTATTTGTATGTTAGTGATACTTGATTTATATATTGTTATTAGTAGTGTTTGTATAGGTTAAGGTGATACTATTAGCATTGGGTTTAATTGCAAGACTTTAGATTTATTTTAGTGACCAAATTGTAATACTTTAAAAGTTTTGGGGGTAAATTCATAAATACCAAAATTTAGCCACTTAGTATAAAAATACACTTTTAAAACTCTAATTCTCTCATTTTGGTCGAGCTACCTCTTTTAGAGAGAGAGAAGAGAGAAAAAGAGGGGAGAGAAAGAGAAGAAGGAGAAGAGAAAGAGAAGAAGGTGAAGAAAAAGAAGAAGAAATTGGAATTTTGAATTTTAAAAGGTATATCACAACTATTTCTCAATTTATTGGTGTTAATTATGTTAATTTCTTTAAGTTTTGATTTCTGGAAATATGTATAATTGAGTATTTGATGTGTATTTCGTATGATATTTTGAGAATTGATGATGATCTATAAGATAGCTTGATAAATCATGATGGATTGTAGAGTTTCTGATTGATAGTCTCTTGATCCAAGAATTTTATAAATTGTTGTGATTCGATTTTAGTCTTGAATTTTGATTATATGAAATTAGACATGTTTAGGGTCATCTGAGACTTTGAATCGATTCAAAATTCCAGAAATTGAAATTTTTGTGAATTTACCAAAATGACCCTGAAATTCTGGAAATTTCCTATGTAAACAGTATGATACAGTGACAAACAATGTTTTTCCTACTGAATGATCTTAAAAAATTACAAATTTATAGAATATGATAGGTTTATATGTCTAATATGATATACTCGTAATTGAGAATTTAGATCAATGTGGTTGAAATGTTATGATTTTCTAAAGTGTATCCGCTCATTACAGTATTTGATTAACAGATTTTTAAAGCTAAGGAATACAATAGTTTTAAAATACTTTTGGCAGTGATTTGGAAGTGAAATATTTATCATGGACTGAGATATGTGTTAAGAGTAATTATATGATATTTTTATAATTTTTGAGTTAGTATATGATTTTATAAAATTGGGAGATTGAATACTGTTCAGTAAGTATCTTGATCCTGTTAGGTTAATAGTTTGGATTCGATGGTGTGTATGAAATGGATTGTGTACGAATTTTGATATAATATTCATATATAAGAAGGATATATGAGTCAAGAATGATATATTCTGATTTTGGAGTAATTGGACATCATTTGATGTATTAGAAAATTTTGTTAAGTGTAAGTGGTCAGAATGACAGGTTTTGAGAAACCAAGTATTTAGACCAATTTGATGTGATAAATGCATTGTGTATAATTTTGTAAGCTATTTAAAGTATTTTGTGTGAATTGTGAGGCTTATGAAAGGATTAATCTCCATTGATAGGTTAAGGAGATTTAAGCCTTGTAGCTGAAAGTGTTAAGAGGTAAGTATACTAGACTTTTTACTGAAATCACAATAAACATAGTAATTGTTTTGTATGATTTTACAAATGGGGTTAAGAATATGTTTATGTTATGTCAAAGTATATTTTGATATAAAATGTGAATATATGTTTATGAATGTGAGCATTGACATTGAGCATGGACATACATGTATTTTTGAAAGTGAGCTTTCAAAATAAGATGCGTTTAATAAAGAAAGCTTTTGAAGTGTAATATGTCAATGAGAAATATTTTGTGTTTTGAGGGTACTTGAACTCACTGTTAACTTAGTAGGCATTTTATGTGATTTGTGGAGCCTTTATGTGTGGCCTTTCCTTCGGGATTGGTATATGTTATGTGTTTCGTATGTAGGGAGGATCCTATTGGTACCTAAAGGAAGTGTGAGTCATCACATTCGTGTGGTGAAGTATTGGTGCATGTGAGAGGACTCACCGATGATCAGGGTGAGGGTTTGGCTTTTACCTTCGGGCATGAGCATTATATATATGTGTAATTTCAAGACCTCACTTGTACTATTCCTCTCATACGGTATTTCATCTACGAGTGACATTTGGCTCATTATGTGATATGTAAGTCCTACTAAGTAGTAGTTGAGTGATGGTATTCCTATTATGTGTTTTGAAAGAATGTGTAAGCGCTTACATGATATGTGATTTGATAAGATTATGATTTTAATTGATCACAGCATATCATACATATGCATTGTGTACATATATGTATTTGTATTTGATATATGAAAAACTAGTATGCTTACTGAGTTTTATACTCATTATAGTTTATGGTGATTTCAGGTAAATAAGGTACATGTGTGCTTAGCGGATTTGGCAAGGCTTCTGCTGTTCCTTGGGTTCCCTAAGTTGTTAGGTTGCTAAGTGTTTCATTTGGAGACACGTGAGATAAGATATTTGATTTGTCCCTATTGAATAAATACTTATGTATTATTGAATGAATATAAGTGATGTCGTGTGTCAGATCTTTTGGGTCTGGGGCGTGACAACATGGACCCACAGCTTTCTTGAATAGTCATCAATCAAATTAAGAAAATATTCGACACCACAACGAGTAGCTATCTGAGCTGGTCCTCAAAGGTCCGAGTGTATATAGTCAAGAGTCCCGTTAGTCTTGTACTCGCCTGTACTAAACCTCACCCTATGTGCTCTTCAATTATACAATGGTCACAAAACTCCAAAAGCTGAAACTTATCCTCACCAAACGCCTTTTGACTAAATAACTCATTTAGGTTTTCTCGCCTAGGTGTGCTAGTCTAAGATGCCACAACTTGATTTGCATACTCTCACCATTTACAGAGAATAATGTAGAACCACTCATGACTTCACCCTTAATCACATAAACGTCTTTATGCTTCTCTTCTTTCATTACCACCATAGAATCTTTTAACACTCTCAAAACTCCTTCGTCGATCCTGATGGAACACCCATTTTGGACTAAAGTCCCTAGTGAGATTAAATTCCTTTTAAAGTCAAGAACATACTTAACATCTGTCAACTTTCTCACTCGTCCATTATGCAACCTAAGTCTAACACTATCAATTTCCATCATCTAACATGTAACATCATTACCCATTAACACCTTACCACCACTAATGAGCTAAAAATTAACAAACCAGAACTTGTGCAGGCACATGTGAAAAGTACAACCAGAATCAAGAACTCATTGTTCAATGTTCTGACAATCAATAGCGATGAGTGTCTCTACGTTGTAATAGCTATCATCTTAGGCAAATATAGTATCCGCTTTCTTCTTATCTTGCACTCTCTTATCAGGACAGTCCTTTATGAAGTGTCCATCTTTCTTGCAATAATAGCACTTCTTAAAAGTTCTAGACTTCAACCTTGAGCCATGTTTTCTTCTATCTTTATATGGTGGTCTTTCTCTTACAGATAAACTTTTTGCATTGCCTTCGATCTGCTTCCCTAATAACTTTGAATTTAATGATAACTTCACATCGCTCATCGTTAAACTTTCTCTGTCGTAGAATAGCGTATCAATAAAGCTCTCATAACTCTTGGAGAGTGAACATAGCAAGATAATTACTCTATCTTCATCTTCTATCTTGATGTTGATTTACTCAAGATCAAGAATGATTTTATTGAAGACGTCTATATAATCTTTCATTGGCATCCCTTCTGACATGGATAACTGATACAACTTCTTCTTTATATACAATTTATTGGCCAATGATTTTCACATATAGAGAGAGTCAAGCTTCTTCCAAAGACCAATTGCCATCATCTCACATGCTACTTCCCTTAGTACTTCATCGCTCAATGATAGAACGATTATGCTATGAGCTATTTCTTGAATGTCTCTTTTTTCTGCTTCAGCTTTAGATGTCTTTAGCGTCTTCTCTTCATCACTAGATGGAGCTGCAGTCTCCTCTAATACCGAGCCTAACCATTGACTCACCAACAACGTCTTTACCTTCATCTTCCACAGATTGAAGTCAATCGTACTGTTGAATTTCTCTACCTCATACTTGGGTGTGGACATATCTACTTAGAACCAAGCTCTGATACCAGTTTGTTGAAGCGAAAGCACACAAACAAACAATATCACCCAAGCAGATAAAGTGCAGAATAAGTAATTAAAGAAAGAGAAAGGGTAGAAGAAGAACACATAGAATTTACGTAGTTCAGTAACTTGCCTACGTCCACGGTAAATTAAGATTACTCACTCTTATTATTAAATCATAAGGCACTCACAAAGTATGCAGTTTTCAAGAAAGACTCATAAAGAATACTCTTTCTTGCAATTTAGGGATTTTCTTTCACTAAGAATCACAAAGTATGTTTAAATCACAAAGATTTCTTCAATGATTACTAAGATGTATTTATAAGTCAATAGAGAACTTTATATAGGCTTTAGGACGATCTAAGTTTACCTTAAACGTGTAAGAGTCGTATTAGAGAATTTTGAAGCAAGTAGGAGACGAAATAGGTAAGTATCAAAATGGAAAACTGTTCCCGTACACTAGTGCATCTGCCTGGGCACCGCTCCTTCATTTTTTATCTCCTTTCGCATCCATTTTCGATCTTCGCATACCCTACGCACTTGGTTTACTCTCAAAATTCTATCTTGATGATTTTCAATCAATATTCTCATACTTATCAATTCTACTTCTAATATTCTTCAACAACCAAAGGTTGTCATGTTGAATGTGTTTGATGATCTTCTCTATGAACTCATGCCTCTCCTCAGCTCCAAGATTTGTAACATCAATCACCCTTTTCCTAACTTTTTCACCATCACCATCACCATCAACTGCATTTCTATCACTATTTACATCAAATAAAGATGATCTCAACTTGACTACATGTCACCATATTTAGTCATATATTATACTTTTGTGGTTAAAGCGCACTACCTTTATCCACAAAATAAAGATTTATGGCTAAACATATATATCTTTGGCCATAAACTAAGCTTCATAGTTGAAAGACACTATATTTAGCCATGATCTAAATGTTCATAGCAAAATGTGACTACGTTTAGCCACAAAATAAAGTTTCATGGCTCAAGTACAATATTTTTAACCACAAAATATATTTTCGTGGCTAATGCTCATTATGTTTAGCGATGAACAAAAACTCTGTACCTAAATGTCTCTACTTTTAGCCACAAACTAAAGCTTTGTGGCATAATTATGTATTAATTTTAGCTACAAAATGCTTGTGGTTATAAGTGAATTCTTTTAGCTATGATTTTTGTGTGGCTAATCTTGTAGTTAATGCTCGAATTTGAATCCAAATGCTTTGGTGGATAAACAATTAACTACGAATGAAAATGTTATAGCTAAAATTACATTTTAACCACAAAAAATTTATGGCTAAATAGTTCTTATAATATTTATTTGTTATCTTATATTATTTAACCACGTAACTAATTTTTCGTGGCTAAATATCATTATAGGACAAAAACAATTTCCATGGCTAGAAAATTTGTGGTTAAAAACCAAATTTCTTGTTGTAATATGAAAAGTAATATTGTATAGTTATACAAGAATAATCTTTGTGTTCATTAACTACAAAAGCGGGACCTTTAAATTATAATATTAAAGAAAACTAACTACATTTTTTTTAAATTTTTTAAGATTTTTGGTTCAGAATGTTAGACCACATGTATAGTAAAGCCCACATGCTTACCACAATAGTTTTTGCTACCAATAACTATAAAAACAAGGACCATATGCCCAAAACACATAAAAACCCTATGCCTAGTTACAACACACTTCTTAAAACCCCGTATGCACATAACATTATCAAAGACATGAACAAAAATAAAATGCACAAAATTTACATGATGCCTTTGATTTTATTAAACAAATAACAATAAAATAAAATTCCACGTGCACAGACATAAACAAACACAAAAATATGTGGTCGATTATCTAAATGTTATTTTTGCTAACAACAATCACAACAATGATTATAAATAATAACAACATATGTTAATAAGAAAATGAAAATCCACATGTTGACAAATAAATTATTTTAATTTTATTACAATCACAACACTTACACGATTTAAAATAATAATCACTATAACAAATAGCATCATTTGCAACCATTAAAGTTGCTTCAAAATATAAGAATTATGTTTGTTGATACTATATCACGATCAAATATTTGTTGTTGCAAAGTTGTTGCAATAAATCCACCGAGGATTACTTTTTGTGACCACTCATTGACCTTATCACAAAAAAAAATCTTTTACCAACCAATTGATGCGGCCACAAAAGGTTTATTTATTATGCAGCCATTTTTGGTCACAAGGTAACAAGGTTAGATTAATTTTTTTTTTTTAAAAAAATGTTTTAAGATGTGTTGCGACCAATTTGGTTGGTCCAAGAAAAAAAGAATAGTAATTTTGATCTATGTCTATGTTTATGGTGGCAAAATGTTACCAAAATTAAAATAGTATTGTAATAATTTTAAATTTAATTTATTATACTAAAATTTTGAATTTATTTATAAACTATAAATGTATACATAAATACCACATTTAAATAAATATCAAATTTATTTATTTATTGAACTAAATAAAATTACAATTATCAAGACGTCCTAAAATAAGACTCATTAACAAAACAAAATATCTCAAACTACAATAGTTTCATAAGTACATCTAAATGATACCAAAATAAATTGTCAGAAATATCTCAATATGTGAAGATTTAACACATAGCCCAACAAAAGAATAACACAAAATAACACTCAATTAAAGACTTTAGAGAAAATCCACTAAGCAATTCCTCTCAAGATCCAAACGCTGTCATTTTAGGGAGCTTCAAAAAACTTCATTTTACTCACTTGCTTAAGCTTTGTGTCTTTAGACTCTGTCATAAGTTAAGAAATAATAGGGCTAAATTAGTCATTAAATATTCCCTGAGCTTTATCTACAATTCAATAAATGAAAATTCTTTAAAGCATCTAATTAAAAGCATTTATAAAATTATCACCACAAGATATATTTGTGTAATCCTCATCAACTATAAATTCTAATGTCTTAAAAAATAAACTCTTGAAAAAATGACATTCAACAGCTCAATTTTTAGAATTGATCATCTACTTAGATAGTTGATAATTGTCATGTCACAAAGGTACCATATTAGACATAACTCATCTTCATTACATTAGTTTATTCAACGAATGAAGTTCACATTTCATTGATATGAAAACTTAGTATAATTATTAAAAAAAATGCGCCAAGTTATTTTAATCCCTAATCAGCATTTTTAAAAGATTTCAAGCCCCTCATAACTGGTGCAATTAGCATAATTTAGCGTAAAACTCTAATAGAGGTATCAAGCAACATAATTTCACAATTGAAGATCCTTAAAAATCTAATTTGAAATTCATTTCCATGAACAATATGATAGACATCTTTCACTGCCTATCTTATTAAAATAAACCCATTAAGACTTCTTAGCCCCAATATTTACCCATGCCATATAACACCAATAAATAAACTATACATTTCAATCATATTATTAAAGAAAGTTACAAACACAATCCTAATAACCCTTAAATAAAATGTAGTAAACCCAAGAATTATCCAACCATAAGCAATAAATAAGAAACTCAAAAGAAAGAACAAGTGCCAATTTAAGAAGACTTGAGAAATATTGCATGCTTTTAAACAAGTAGTTTAAAAAATGTTGATAGAATCTGATTTTGAGTTTACCTCCCTGCAATGTATACATATTTCAATAGAGGTGTGTAAATAGCTTTTGCACAATGTTTTTCAACATAATACTAGAGAACCCTTGTCTGATCTATAACATCGAGCAAACTCTTCAGAGGTGGCCTGAAAAAGTTTTCAAGAATATACTGACACGTCCAAAATATAGGAGTTTATTCTCAAGTGCAGGATTGTCGAAATAATAAATAACCCAGTGAGAACAGGGTCGATTCATAGGGAAGTAGAATTAAAATTACAAACTATAATAACTTTAAAGACAATTAATGTAGTATAAGATGTTTGCAAATATTAATTTAATTAATCAATTTAAATAAAATCTAAAGTTAGGGGGTCCACTCTTGGCATAAAAAGTAAGAATATATTTAATTCTTTTTATAACTCTACTGGAATCCTCACACAAAGGAGGTTTTAACTAAAAAATATAACAATTAAAGTTCATCATTATTTATATATTAATTAGTATTTATTTCTTTCAATTATTATACATCAAATCTTATAAATGGGTTCAAGTATTTATTATGCCAATCTTTATATTTGTCTACAATAAATCAAGACTCCCACTTTACAAGAAATGATATATACACAATATCTTGTAAATAATTTCAAGAATTTATTGTGCCAATATAAAGTTTGTCAATAATAAATCAAGATACACTACTTAGAAGAAATGATATTAATATTACAAACAAAATAAGTACATCATATATAAATTTGTATAACTTAAGAATAAAATATTAAATTCATGAATAAAAGTTAAATATTACCTTACCAAGAGTTTCACCATTTCACCTTAGCATAAAGAAAATTACTTGGACATAATAAAACTAAAGAAAACGAAAAGAAATGGAAGAAGAGATAACATGATTTTACAATAGTAAACAAGAGAAATAATATTACAAAGAGATAGTACAAAAGACAAGTATTTTGAACTAAAATTTAGCTCTCTAATTACATGTTTTGGGTATAAACATGCTACCTATTTACAGAAAAATATGGATAAATTAAGACAAATGAAAAGGGAACCACTTGGATGATAAAAATCAAAATTGGTGGCAAATAATTTACATTGATTATTATTAATGCACCAACTTGCTTATCCAATTTAGAATTGATGTGGTCCGAATTAGATGTCACTCAAAACATAAAAGTTGTAGATAAGTCTCTTATATTTTTAAATTAAGCTGTCTCATACATATTAGATATGTATTTCTATAGTTATGGGTCAAATACTAATGACTGTTCGGATTGGGCTTGTATTACAAATCAGTTCTGTTTTAGGTCATTTTCACTTTCTAAACGCTCGAATTTCGAGTACCTTGTGAAATAAAGTATGTTAGCCCATTGAGTCATCTCTTTATAGGATCAAGAATCACTCCAATTAAATTTTTAGGTAGAAAGTTATGCCCATTTTACCGTACCTACCACAAAATAGTTAAAAGGTAATTATGTACAATATTGTAAACATACTTAAGTTAAGGGAGTTAAAGACACTAGTAATACAAAACAATGATATAAGATTTTTATTAAATATGTAATTTCAAGTGTTCATCATATACCTAATTACTTACCTTCCAAAACCAAGGCAATACTTAAAATAACAAATTGTTTATGATTGTTTAAGGAAAAAGAATTCTTGTAAAACCATTGTAGATGCATAACAGAAGCCATTAAATAGGGGTCACATAATCAAACAGGGCAGAGTAATTAGTATATAAATCAATTAATATCATTAAGATATTCCATCAAACATGCATAAGGTAAAACTGAAACTTAAATACACAAACCTAAATAGCTCCTCTATAACTCAAAAATGACCTATAAGATTTGACATTAATAATCCCATTTCATTTTTGGTAACAAATTTGACATTAATATGTTTGAATTAATTTATTAATCTAAGTAAATTTTCTAATCGAATATTTATATACATGCACAAATAAATAAATATGTTATCTCTCTCATCATCCATAAGTAGAAATGAATCCAAATATGTTAAGCAAGTTTATGAAAAAAGCCACTCACAAATTGTAGTGCCGAGCTTAGTAACCCCCAGAAATTTTCAATTCTTCTCTGTCTCCTCCTTTCTCTTTTTCTTTGAATGATAATATTTAATGTAATATTGAATTTGGATTTCAAAATTATAACATTTATTGCAATTGAAATTAAAATTAGATTTAGAATTATAACATTTAATGTAAATAAAATTAGAATTGAAATTAGAATGAAAACATTTAACGTAATTGAAATTGAATTTCAAATTATAACATTTAACTTTGTTGAAATCAAAATTGTATTTAGAATATAGCATTTAACGTAACTGAAATCAAAATCAAAACTAAAATTGAAATTAAAATCATAGTATTTTTTACGTATTAAAATTAGAATTAGAATTATAACATTTAACGTAATTGAAATCAAAATTAGATTTTGAGTTAAATATTTAAAGTAATTAAAATCGAAATTGGATTTAGAATTATTACATGTAGCGTAATTGAAATTAAAATTGGAATCAAAATTAAAATATTTAACATATTGAAATCGAAATTGGATTTGGAATTATAACATTTAATGTAATTGAAATCAAAGTTAGAATTAGAATAATAATATTTTAATGTAATTCAAAATAAAAATTAGAATTGAAATTATAATATTTAACATAATTGATATGAAAATTGGAATTATAATTATAACATTTAACATAATTGAAATAGAAATTAGATTTGAAATGATAATATTTAAAGTAATTAGAATTAAAATTGTATTTAAAATTATAATATTTAATGTAATTGAAATCAAAATTGGAATCAAAATTAAAATATTTAATGTAATTAAATACGAAATTGTGGTCGAAAATATAACATTTAACATAATTAATATCGAAATTGGATTTAAAATTATATCATTTAGCGTACGTGAAATTGAAATTATTTTAATTGCTATATCTATAAATTTTTAATTAAATTAAGGTTATAATTTTGATTCAACGTGCTTCAAAAAAGAAATTGATTCAATGAGATTATTTTCTTTTAACACTCCTCTTGTAACTCACATATCTCGTACACAATTCCATCCTCTCCTAATCCCATCCTTTGGATTCCATCAACTCAACCAAATTATCATATGAACAATCATGCATAATTCCACTTTCAATTTTAGTTACGTTGAATGTTATAATTTCGATTTTAATTTTAATTTCAATTATATTAAATGTTATAATTGTAAATCCAATTTCGATTTCTATTACTTTACAAGTTATAATTCCGATTCCAATTCTACTTTTAATTATGTTCAATGTTATAATTTCAATTTCAATTACATTAAATGTTATAATTCTAAATTCAATTTCAATTTTAATTACGTTAAATGTTATAATTACGATTTCAATTTCAATTTCAATTATGTTAAATGCATAAACAATAATTCCTTTTAAATTAATTGATTTTCATGTACTAGATCAAATAATTCAATTGAGTAAATTGCATAAGAACAATTTGGTTAGCCAAAAAATACATGTAGAACCATTATTTTTTTTATTTGTAAATTTTTGGCAAACTTCTTTGATAATGTGTTTATTTGTTAATTTTTGGCTAATTTATATTAAGAGTGCCAACGTTTAGCTTGCTTAAAGAACCGTTCTTTACTAACCTGTTTATCCTATCTAGATTAATATAACATAATCTAAGATTTCAAATATACGTGTCATCACTTAAAAAAACCTTTTGCCTTTTATTATTAAATTTAGGACGTTCTCCTTTAAATAATTCAGAATTAAGCAGTGATGACTCATTGGGCCTTTTAATGTAAAGCCCAATTTTTTAATTTCGTATGAAAAATATCTAAACCATTTTTACCAATAATAATCTCATCTAATAATAAAATAAACATCCTTTAAAATTCAACCAAGCTTCTCCTACTACCAAAGCCAAAAGAGTACCTCATTGCTAACTCACATAGTTAAGTCCTTATTGGTGAGAGCTTTAAAGAAGAATTAAGCATTTGCAAGGAAGAATAAACATAGTTAATGGCTCCTGAATCAATTATCCAAAGAGATAATTCTTTTTCCACTAAACATCCTTTTAAAACTATTAAATCATATTTACCTTTGTTCTTCTTCATCTTGGAGAGGAATTTTTATAGTTCCTCTTCCAATGCCTTTTGACTCTGAGGTGGAAACACTTTCCATTCTTTACCTTAGAGCCTTGCTTCTTGCTCTTTTTAAAGTTAGAGATTTTATTGGCTTTACCTCCAAAACCCAAACTACCACCATTATTCTTTCTCTTCCTTTTGCCTTTTGAGGAAGATGGCTTAGCTTTAGCCACATTTGCCTCAACCTTTTTAGGCTTATCTTTTGATATACCTTTAAAAGTGCGCAGTTCCTTAAGTAGCATAGTCATACCCTATAAGTTCTTGCTCATAATATAATTTGTCTTGAACTACAAAAATTTCAAGGTAACAAACTCCAAAATTATACTAACTTGGGTCTTTTTATTTATGGTGGATCTTTTGATTCTGCCTTATGCATGATATTCATTATATGAAAATATGCTCATTCACTGGAACTCTTTTCTCCATCTTGGCGGTCATATAGCTATGAATAGCTTCATGGCAACATTGTTCTGATTGTTGGCCAACTATCACTTAAAGAGACTCTCATATCTCATATGGTCACTAACGGCACGTGCTTTAACTTGTGCATGTCACTTATGCAGGCTAGCATGTAGTAGCAAACCTTTTTATTGGTCTGAATTCATTTGTCACATTACTCTTATACATTATGATGAGCATTGGCTATAAGTTTTGAAGGACAACCCTTTATAAGAATGAACTTTTTAAAAGTTTATGCTTAAGCGCCATTATATTTTTATATGAATATTTGTTAATATATGCACAATACATATTTCTGTACATTGTTATTTAATATATGGTAAAAATCTTGTTCCTTTTCAGATAGTGAAAATCTAAAGATGTTTAAAATAACATTAAGAGTTAGTATTTCTAAAAGTTTAGAACTTTATCTAAATTAGGACAAGGACACAAGAATATTTATTGAAATGACATAGTTATAAGAAGTTATAAATGATGCTAAGAGATGTCACTATATAGTATATTCTTAAAAATGGTTCCTGGTTATAAGTTTACCGACACAGGTTCAATTGGTAACCAGTAAGGCTAGTATTATGTATATATTTGAAATGTCCAAATGATTAATCTTAATAAATTATGAGCTTAGTTGAAGCTCATATAGGCATACGAGTGTTAAGTAAGGACTTGACATTAAACAGACTCATGAAGAAAATCTAATAGACATTCCATAATAAAGCCATCAATAGATGAACTTTTCGAGTTGAGTAGTGTGTATGGCCCTTAGACCTAAGCATTACGGTGGTCTTATGATTTTTTCACCATACTTAGATTCTACAAATATGAAATACCTATCATGATCTGACCTCTAGGTGTTATTAGGTATGGTTCGATGCTTATAGAGATCGATATACAACATAAATATGAGATCTGTTAGCTTATATAGTTAGGTCGTATATCATAGTGCATCAATGTTATATTTCAGAAAGTCTTTTGGCCAAAAGCATTATCTTGGAAAGTATTTTCGTAAGGTAAAATAATATCGTAAAGAAATTTGCAGAATTATCTATCAAAAGATAAATCTGAAGATAAGTTAATGGTCAAATAGATAGAGACTTAATAGTATTGATCTATGTCTCTACTTTTCAAATGATATAGCTGATAGAAGGACTATCGAATATGTTTGACCTCAACTTATATGGTTTAATTCTTCGTTTTATTATCCATGATATGTAAGTGGAGCAGAGTTCATGAACTTATGAAAAGGTTTCATAAGACAAATGAGTGTGAACTTAAAAAGCCTTATAATTATGAAGTGTACTCCTTAAGTATTAGGATAATAGATAGAGTCGAAGAGTTTGATCTGAATTTTTTTTTTTAAAAAACATGATTCAGTTTTAGCATCTCTCAATAAAGACATGTGTCGAATTCCAAGCGTTAAAATTCTACACGTGTCAAAGCATTGTTAGGCGCCAAGTTAGTGCTCCATAATTGGCCACTTTGAATCATTTAATTAAGCTTAATAGTTAAGCTTTGTTTAAAAGATTGATAAGTCATGGACTTGTCTTGATGGCAAATTTTTCATGGACACTTGTCCATTTCAAAAGTTGAAACAAAAACAAATGCATAAGTGTTATACAATTTAAGATAAGAAATAAGAATTCAGCTCTTTACTTTTGTTATGACGAAAGATTTCTTTGACAAGTGAGACTTATAGAAGCTGAGAGTGAGAGAGCTAAAGGCTTAAAGAGTTAAGCCAGAAACACCAAAAAATCCTGCAAATTGAAAAGCTATGATTCTAGAGTCTTGTTCCCACTATAATTATAGCATAGATTTGTTCAAAAGCAACAATTCAATGAAGCTCAATTTGCTCAACCTCCATAACACTCAATGAAGATATGTTTCTCATTATTGATTGAGGAAAATATATGAAAATGGAATTTGAAATATTGTGAAATATATTGTATATGCTTCCATTGCACTAAATGATTTTGAATATGCATTCTGCATCCCCATCCATACATATTTTTTCAAACTTTTGATCCTTATAGATCAACACATTATTTACAATGCTTTTCAATTCTACAAAGTTATCATTAGTCAATTTTTTGTTTATTAAGTGGGTTATTATATAGTTTGAACTAGACATGATGCTCAAATAAAGAAATTTTAAGAATATTTGAATAAATTTCCAAGCATTTTTCAGAATAGTAAACGTGATGCATTAATATATAGTATTTAAACGCATAAAGCAATAAATTCATGATATTTTAATTTAACAATTAATATATCATAGTAAGGTAGGTTATATTAATTTTAAATTGAAATTGAAATTATCTCAAATTAATAGATAAAGTTTAAAATATCTCATATTTTCGTTAACCTACTAACTGCCGTTTATTTAGGTCAAGATATAATTAATGGTTTAATTATATCTTTGTGAGTATAATCCATTATTTTGAATCATAATAAGTTAACTCAAAAATACCATTGGAAGGTCAATTTTGAAATACATCACTTTAACCATATAACAAGGAAAGTCAACTTTGTTATTGACATAGGTGGACACCCTCTGTCGAAAGGATGAAATCAATGTATTGTAAAGTGACACCTATATCTCACGATGTTGTACTAATAATAGAGACTTATGGGTTCATTGTCATATATCTTCTCCCACTCATTATTTTTAACTGTGTTTTCTAATTTATAAAACATCTTATGTTTTAAGACCCTAACAAATTATTATATCCTATATAAATAATTGCTAGGTTTAATTAATTAATCCTTATAAAGTCGAATCATATTGGGGTAACGTTCATTTGTCTAGCTAATCCATTTAAAACACAGGCCTAACAATTAGATGAACCTAGATCTTAAATTATAGGTTTTAATTAATTATCTTGAGATAAAATTAATAATTTTAAGAATGTATTCTAAGTAATTCTAAATCAAATTATTTAATATAGATTACTTAGAACTATGCAAAATTACAAAATTTAACTATTAAATTTATGTTACATTATTTGATTAATTATGAAAATTCTAAATATGCTAATTAATCTACTCATTTAATCCTATTAAATAATTTTTCATAATAAAATAAACTATTTAAATTCAAATTATGGCATGCACGTATGTCATATTATAATAATATAAGAAGGTATCAATGTATGGCATGTGATTATGTATGATAATGTTATAATCCATCACATAATTAAATAACATAAATTAACATTTAATTTAACTTTGATTCAGTTTCCTAAAATTTTTAATTACAATCCACTAAAAGAAAAAATAAACAAGAAAAAGGTACTGGCATGCAGGCTCACTTTCATGTGGTCTTTTGAAGTCCAAAACGAGTCCATTTTTCTTTGTAACTTTTATGTATATGTGTTTAAGAATATTTCTTTGGCCCATTGTACAATATTGCAAAGTAGACCAATTGTTGGATATCTTTGACAAAATTTTACAAAAATAAGAACTAAATATCAAAAGGACCAACATTCAATTTAGAATTTGGGTCTCTTAAGCTTAAAAGGGTCTTTTTGTTGCCCTAGATTCACCTAGGGCAGCAGTATGAAAAGCTACTACCTTTTGGGGTTAGCCGCCAGTTATAGTGGCTTTAGGTAGCAATACACAAGGCAGCATCACATAAATTAATAATAATCTATGATAGTTTTAATTTAACAATTAATGTGTTATCGTAGGGTGGGTTATACTAATTTTAAAATAAAATTGAGACTATCTCAAATAAGTAAGCAAACTTTAAAATATCTCATATTTTCATTTGCGACCTAACTACTATTTATTTTCATTAAGATATAATTAACAATTTAATTATATCTTTATCAGTTTAACCTATTATTTCAAATCATAATGATTTAATTCAAAATTGTTGTTATATAGTAGGTCAATTTTAAAATACATCACTTTAATCTTATCTATCGAAAGTCAACCATGTTATTGACAAAAGTGGACACCCTCTACAAGGAGGATGAAATTAATGCATCGCCAAGTGCCACCCATATTTTATGGTGTTGTACTAATAACGAAGACTTTAGGTTCATTGTCATGTACCCTCCCCACTCACTACTTTTAACTATGTATTTTTTAATTTATAAAACATCTTATGTTTTATGACCCTAGTAAATCATTATAACATATATAAATATTTGCTAAGTTTAATTATTAATCTTTATAAAGTCCAATCTTATCGGGTCTTAATTCATTAGTTTAACTAATCCACTTAATATACGGACTTAACAATTACGTGAACCTAAATCTTCAATTATAGGATCTAATTAATTATCTTGAAATAAAATTAATAATTTTATCAATGTCTTCTAAGTAATTCTAAATCAAATTATTTAATATGGGTTACTTAGAACCTTACGAAATTACTAAATTTAACTATTAAATTTATGTCACATTATTTATTAATTACGTAAGTTCTATAGATGCTAATTAATCCACTAATTTAATCTTATTAATTTTTTTTTTTTAGGGTGATTACAACATATTTCCATTTTCCACACCACTTGAAGAGGAGGGGGGTTCAAACTCAAATTAAAATGTGAGTCTTGGAGGAGCTCAACCAACTAAGTTGAGCCCTCATGCTCACTAATTTAATCTTATTAAATAATTTGTTATAATAAAATAAATTATTTATATTCTAATTATAGTATGTATGTGTATCATATTATAATAATATAAGTAATAATGCGTGACATGTGATATTGTATGATTATGTTATAATCTATCACATAATTAAATAACATAAATTAATATTTAATTTAAATTTGATTGGATTTTTGAAAAAAATTAATTACAACCCACTAAATAAAAAAAAAATTACAAAAAAAAGTACAGGTTCAGTTACATGTAATCTTTTAAAATCTAAAACAAACTCATTCCATTCTTTTATGTAATTTTATATGTATATGAACTTAAGAATATTTCTTTGATTTATTGTAATAATATTGTAAGGCAGACTAACTTCTGGACATCTTAGACAAAATTTTGCCCAAATAAAATTTAAATATCAAAATTAAAGGATCAGAATCCAATTTAAATTTGGGTCTCCTAGGCTCAAAAGGGCCTTTTTGTTGCCGTAGATTCACCTAGGGCAACAGCATGAAAAGTACTGCTTTAATGGTGTAGGCCGCCAGCTACGGCGGCTTAGGGTAACAACACACACGGCGAGGGAAGATTTCATCAAATGTCGACTATGAAGGGCACATGGCCAGCAGCATCAAATGCTGCATCACTATTGGGCCATATTTGGTGGCTTAAAGCCGACCAAATTGCATATGGCTGGCACATGGCCACTTCACTCGCTGCCGGCCTTTTTTTTTTTTTAATAATTTTTGTCTGTTTAATATTTTTTCGGTTTCATCATCTTCCAAATAATCGCCACGGAAATAAAATAAAAAACTAAAAAATAAAACATTACAATAAAAACTTATACTCTTTATGGGTTAACAAATTTTTATCTAATCATAATAAAAAAATTAATTTAATCTTAGAAGACTATATAGTTAATAACAAAAGGATTCACACACCATCATTCATTCAATATATGAAAAATAAAATAAAATAAATCATAACAACTAAAACCATATTTTCATACAGTTGTAGGTTTTTATTAATGATTTTTCAGCAGCATTTAATATAAAAAAAATTCATATAAATATTTTTATTAAATCTTTATAAACACATGATTAAGTCTTTGCTATTTTTATTTCACCAAAAAAATTCAAACCATTACTCTTTTATCACAGGAAGCAGAAGAGTGGGCTTCCAAAATATTTTACATATTTTTCTTTTGTGTTTAGCTTGCATATGTTATGCGTTTTTGGGGTTTTTCTTTTATATTCTTATCTATTTTTTTTATAATACTTCAATTAAAATAATTTTTTTTTAATTTTAATTAAATAAATTAATTTATAACATTTATTAATAAATTATTTAAACAATTATCTCTCTATAATTAAGGAGACAAAAAAGAAAAAGAGAGCCACAAAGAATCAAATGTTCAGTGGTTCAGTGTCACACCGTATTACAAAATTTTTAATTTTGACTTTTTAAAATCTCATTAAAATTAATTTTTATAAAAGAAATTTTAAAAGAAAATATCTCTCATCTTTTTTAGGAGAGATACACGTTCAACATTTCCTCTGTGTTTGATGTGTTTCCTTTTTGCAAAGAAAGAAAAAATCTTTGTAGATAATTTAAAAATTATCTTTGATAATTTCATAAATTATCTTTGAATTTTTATCTATTTAATTTATTAAATTAAATATTATATTTAAATAAAATATTATCTCTAAAATTAATTAATTTTATCCAAATATAAAATCATAATCATTTTAAAATTATTTTTTTGGATACAAATAATTTGTCTAAACTATAAATCTGTTTAATTATTCACTATAATAACTAAAGATGTGGTATTGACGCCTATTGGCTTGTAATTTTAAGCTCCAATAAATTTTGAATAATTAATTAAACTCTTTAACTAATTTATTCAATTTATTAATTATAGTGTTATTCTACTAAAAATTTAAAATTGTACGATTAAAATTGCAAATAAAGTTTACTTAAAAAACTTAAAGCAATTTATTGATTTAAGCTATATATGTAATTCAACCACCCGTAAATGGTTCATAATTAAAGATATGTCAAATTACTATTTTATCACTTTAATTACTTATTTATATTTAAGTACTATTAATTCATACGTAAATAGTTAATTTATAACCTTATTACAAATTGAGCACTCTAACTGTTCAGTTCTAGAGTTAATCCTTAAGAGAACTATCTTTCTAATTTACGTTAAGAAAGAATAGATTTTATATCTATAAATCACATTTCCACCCACTTATTTCACTACGCTACCAAAATATAAGTTTTTAGTTTGTTATTTAAAAAAATCGTAACGAACATTTCTAATGATACAACTTATAATTGAGGTTGATTTGCATATAATCATCAAGTGACATTATTTGAATTCTTAATTAATAACGTTATTTTATATAAAAAGTTAAATTACGTTTGATCTAGTTCGATATAATCATATTTTATAAAGTGTCTCTATCATAATGCACTATATTAGTGATTCAGATAAAATTACTATATTTTTAATATTTGTAGATCACATTAGTAATATATAATTAAAGATCTCAAATTTTAATTAATTTATTACAGATTTTTTTTGTTTATTATTCATAAATTTAATCCTCTTATATATTACAGCCATAAAAAAAAATCTAATTTTTTTTAATATTTATGTCATAACAATATAATCACTTTTTAAATACAAAATTTCAATTTTATTTATTTATATACTCAAAACTATAATAAAAAAAGAGTAGCATTACATATAAAAACTATCAACTATCTAGTTGTGTAAAATAATATTTAATCGTTAAAAAATATTTCATAATAAATAAAAGATAGCATAATATTTGTCAAGTGGTGTAAAATAATTAAATTACTTTTTTAAACTTAAAAAACTTATAAAATGATTATTTTACCTCTGGACATCACAACAAACAGGTATCATTTTTTCATTAAAAAAAAATGATTTTCGTACTAAATTAATAATAATTTTTTCCTTTATTTTTAATTTTTTTAATTAATATTATAATAATTAAAGAAATAAAAAACGAAACAAAAAAACCCACGCCATCAATATGTCTGACCTCCTTCTAGCTTTGTGTTTGGTTCAATAGCTCCATCGTGAGCAAATTCGTTCCAATTTGGAAGTCAACAGAATATGGCGGCTCCCCAAAACCCCCTCCTTTCCAAGCTTCTGGTAGTTTAGATTTCAACGCTGAGGGGATCTTCTCATTAATACAGTCGGTGACAAGCCTCATGGAAAAATTGTGAAACTCAATCGTAAGGCATGGAAGAAGTAGCACCTACGATTTCCTTATAAGTTATCAATGGCTGGGCTTGAATGGCCAGAAGTTTCTGAGTTTGTCTCTAGGTTCGATCGATAGCGGCGGCGGAAAGAGCGGCGGATCAGAAAAGTGAAGGGTTCACAGATTTGCGGCTCTTTCCATGTTCAAATAATTTTCCTTCAAGTAGCCTTTGCCAATAAGGACGATTGCGAAACCATACCGTTGGCTGGATTGATCACGGTTTTCCCTTACGGTAGACCCGAGTGCATGTGATCATGACACTATGGTTTGTGATTTTCTTTTTTGTGCTTTCTGTGTTGGGTTTTCTTAAAGATGATTTATATAGGAGTGTTGTTTTGTTTTTGTTGTTTATTGTTTTGCTTTGCTCTTCTTCTTCAATGGCGCTGTTGGATCAAAGATGGGTTCGGATCCTTAATTTGCGGCATATATGAATGTGAACGTTGAGGGATTTTTTTTTTTTTTTTTTGGGTCTCAATGTCTCTCGTCCTTTTTAGAGATTAGTTGTTAAATGTTTGACTTAGAAATCGTAGTCAGCGGAATTGACGGCGATAAGGAGAAGGAGATGATATGTGTATGTCTTTCTCATTTTACAACTTCTTTAGTTGATGAATTTAATGAAGCAACAAATAACAGAAAGGAGATGGGGCTCTTCTCCTCCTCGTTGAGATTGATTCAACTCTCAAAAGGCTGGATTTGTTTCAAACTTATAGGACGAATACTCTATGTTCGAATTCATGGCAAAATAATATTGTTTTGATTTTATAAAAACATGACAATTGTTGGGTGTATTTTTTAAACACAAGATTAAGTAAAGTATACATTATCGTAAATAAATAATAAATAAATTTATAAAATTAATATTAAATTTTTAAAGATAAATATTATTTTAAATTAAGTATTAAAATTTTGTCTTTTAAATAATTATTTAAAAAAATTAAAATTTTAATTTACAAATAATTAAATAAATTAAATAAAACTTTAAAAAATAAATAAATAAAAAAGATAGAAATATAAAAAAAGTTTAAGGTTGGTTATTATGATTTAATATATTTTTTAAAGATTAATCATTTAATATTAATATCTTTAAATTTTTATTATTAGTCAAGATATTAATGTATTCACAAGCTTCTCTTAAGATCAAGTAAGTATCTTAATTTATCAAATACCTATATCTCTATAATAATTGTAATAAATCAAAATTTATTAAGAATAAATCTTATTGACCGTACATGCTAATTAGGTTTATCTCTATCCTAATTAGAACTTATAAATTTCTTCACAATTATGTATCAAATTATCAAGGTATAAATACAATGATATCTCTCTCAAGTTTATCAAAGTATTTTCAATTTAATCATAATATTGAATAGATATAATGAAACATTAAGATAATTTGAATAATAAAAAATTGAATTCAAATAAATATTAAAAATATCTAACAATTAAGCACACATATTGAATTCAAGCAATAACTTTAGAAAAGAAATTAATTCATGTTAACAAGAGAATTATGGTTGAAAAATAAAATAAATATGATACAACAAAAAATAAATCTATATAGACATTAATTTGCAGTTGGTTGATACACTAAATATTAGCCATAATCTCTTGCTTCCCTTGATATTCTATCTCTAAATTGTTCTCATTATGCTCTAATTCCCCTATGGCTCAAAAGAGCCATAAGTTGTGCTTCCTTCCCCCTAGAGGCTAGGACGAATGACTTTTATATAGGAATTGATTGGAGTTTTGGAATTGTATTTTTTCTTATTTTAGGAAATGTTAAATTGCTGGAGCAGAATTTCTTTCTTGTTGTAGTGCTACTACCCTTTTTTTCACCAACACAGCACTACCTTGTAATCACCGCGGTGCCAATCAATCACTATAAGTGTTAGCAATTTATATAAGTCAGCAAAATTTAAAGAGTTAAAGCCTTATCTTAAATGGGACAAAGACCTGAGGGTGTACTAGCAATGACATTGTTGCAAATAATTACAAATTGTGCTAAGAAATATCATTATTCAAATATATTTTTAAATGTTATGTTCTTGATCTATTTTCACTAATGCATATCTGTCGGTGAAAACTTTGTTTAATATAGATCGATGTATATTTATATTTGGATGGTCTAGATAATTAATTTTAGCAAATCATGAGCTTAGTAGAAGTTCATATAGACATGCGGGTATTTAGTTAGGACTGAGTATTGAACATACTCAATTAGAATCTTTAATAGACATTCTATAAAGCTGTCAATGGATGAATCTTTCAAATTGAGTAGTATTTGTGGTCCCTTGACCTGAGCACCACGGTGGACTTGTGAGTGATTCACTATACTTATGTTCCACACATATCAGAAACCTTTCATGGTTTGACCGCTGGATGTCAGTAGGTATGGTCCGATGCTCATGGAGTTCGGTGTGTGTAGATATGGGATATGTTAACTCATATATGTGATTTGTATATCTAGATACTCCAAGATTATGTTCTAAAAAATCTTATGGCCATAAGTTGTTAGGATTGGTGCTTACGTACCATCCCTGAATGTACATATACTTGTGTATTTATACAAGTGTACATTCCCATTAAATTGCTAATACCCATTAATATGGTACTATGCAATGTAACGTTACAGATATTGTACGATCTGAAAGAGTTCAAATCAGATCTAAAAGAGTTTAGATAATGGCTCATAGTCAACCACACTGAGAGATATAAATGCTAAATGTTAGCACAGTTAAGTGTTAGCTAGTTATAATACTTAGCAGATCCAAGAGTTTGAGCCTTGTTTATAATGGGACATAGACCTGGGAATATACCAATAACTGCATAGTTGCAATCGGGTGCCAGAAAAATACTAGTTACACAAGTATGTTCTCATATAATTGTCCTTGATCTATTTCTGCCAATACGGGTCTGTCGGTGGATACCTTTAATATATAGATTAGCATATGTTATACCTATAGGGTATAGATGGTCGTTCCTAGTCACCCGTGAGCTTGGAGCTCGCATTGACATATAGGTATCCAGTTAGGACTGGATATGGGACAGACGTACGAGGGCCTCTGATAGACATCATATGTAAGCCGTGAATGGAGGGTCCTCTCGAGTAGAGTAGTATACGTGGTCCTTTGACCTAAGTGCCACAGTAGGCTTGTAAGTGATCCACCATACTTTGGTTCCACGCATGTCACATACCTTTCATGGCATAACTATTGGGTGTCACTGGGTATAGTCCGATGCTTATGGAGTCCGGTGTGTACAGATACGGGATCCGTCAGCTCGCATAGGGAGTTAGATATCTAGATGCTTCGAGACTATATCTCAAAAACTCTTGTGGCCACAAGTATTAATGTCGGGAAAGTGTTCCATCAAGGTAGAACAATATGGCAAAGGAGTTTACACATATTGTTTTGAGATAAGACATGGATGAGCACTAGGGGATTTAACGGTGATTATCTATATCCCCGCACATCCAGGATATCATGACGAAAAAACTATACGTATGTGTTGTAATCTCAACTTGCATGGTTCAACGCGCTGATTTGTAATATTTATAACATGTGCGTGGGCATTGCTCACAGACTTATGGAATAGTTCTATTTGACGAATCGAGAGTAGGACCCAGGGAGTCCTACGATATGGAGTGTACTCGTTGTGCATTGAAGCTGCGTGCCGGATTAAAATGTTTAATCTACCAATGTTCAACACTACCACGAGAATGTGTGTGTGTCTGTATTTAAGTGTTAAATACAATAATTAGTAAATTATTATTTACTAATTTTATAATAATATGTGGCGCATTGTGGACCCTCGGTTAAGTTTACTCAAGTGTAAAATTTGGTGGGACCCACTAGATGTAGACTTGATAACTATTTATGAGAGGCAAAATAGTCATTTCATGCTTTGATTATTTAATTATTAAATAATCAAAATATCTCTCATTATAATATATTATCATATGATAATATATATTAATATTTTATTTTGGATGCCAAATAATTGGCACCAATTTATATTATTATATTATTTTATTATATATATAAAGAGAGAGATGTGTGTGCATTTTTCTGGTGGGTGTTGGGTTATGAGAAATTGGAAAGAAAAGAAATGAAACAAAGAAGAAGAGGAAAGAAATGGCACCGAGGAAGAAGAAAAAAAAGAGAGAAAAAAATAAAATTGTTTCATTTTTTTCTATGGTGCCATTAGAAGCAATTATGAATTGGTTCATATTCCATTTCCTTATCATTTTAGAGAAAATGATATAAACATGCACTCGGCCATTTTGGGATTTAAGAGTTAAACCCAGTGCTGGATATAAGGTTGCTGTTCTAGCTCACAAAGCCCATCGTGTTGGTGATTAGAACTACCCGCGAGTTAGTCTCCATACGGACTCTTAGAAAATACGTGTATAACGTTACACATTGAGGTAAGTTTTCTACCCAACTAATATATTAATGTGATTAATATATTTATTTATTGTGTTTATTGTTTAATTTTATGCTTCCGCCACATTTAATATGTATATGATACGTATTTTAGACAATAGATACAATTGCACATGTATATACCCACATATATTAGATCCTCAACAACATAAGTAATTCACTTGAAAAAAATGTTTCCTATATCAGTAACAATATCGAAAAACAATGTTCAAGGATATTGTTTTATCAGAATACAAATCTAGAGATAAGTTCTTGCGTTGAGCATATGGAGACTCGACGATGATGATCTATGTCTCTGTTCTTACAAGATATAAATGATGAAGGGATTATACCAATATGTATTAACCTAAACTTATATGGTTCGACATGCTATTTTTTTATTTTCAAAACGTGTGTGTAAGGCAATGTTTTTGGACTTACGGAAGAGTTTCATAAGATGAAATAATTCTAATCTTAGGGAGTCTCACTATATGACGTATACACCTTATGCACTGGAGTAGCGTACCGGATTTAATAGTTCAATTTGGGAAGTTCTCATAAAATTAAAATTATTCCATAGCCTCTCGGGGAGATGGTTGGTTTTTAATATTAATCTCAAGATCTCGATAAGTGTGACTTGCCACTTTATCCTTTCTAATTGCTGCCACATGTCATGCCATTAATTTGTAATGGCATGACACATAGTATAGTTTTATTGGCCCATTGTTTTTATCAAGTATTTATAGTTCAAATATTGACTAAATAAATTATTGGAGATTTAGTAATTCGACAAATTTGGTCAGACAAGAATTAAAATGAATAGCAAATAGGAGAGTCACAAGAATTATAGAATGTGTGGGACACGTATGGAGAAGTCTAGGACATGTACGACACGAAGGGGGAAGCGAAACGGGACTCAAAGACGCGCAAGAAGTGAAGAAAATGCAGGAGAAGCTACTAGGGCTAAGCGCCACGGCACCTAGATCAGAAGCTTAGCGCCGTGGCGTTAGGTCCTCAGTGCTACGACGCTAGAGCCGGGAAATTTTTATTTTTGATTTGAATTTTGAGTTTTAAAAGGTTTAGGACTTTTAAAACAAGAAGACTCTTACTCCAACAAGGAATAAGGATAGTAGGCACGAAATAAACCCTATATAAAACACTTGTAAAATCTTTAGTTATAGATTAAGTATTAAAAAAGACTCTAAGAGAGGGAAAGAACTGGGCAGACACCTAGTGCTTGTGTGCACTAGGGTAGAACCATTCTTTGAGTGTTCATTTGTTCATGGTAAAGCAAGAGTACGCTAAATATTAGGTCTTTTTTAGGGTTTTTCATTGGGTTTTTCTTGTAAAATCTCTAGGGAGTTAAAAAGAGAGGCTAGGATCCTTGGATCCACCATAGATATAGGCAATTGGCAAAACTACGTAAGATTATGTTGTACTCTTTTATATTCTGCTTTGAATTCTTGCTATTTTGCTTGATAAACAAGTTATTCCACTACGCAAAGAGGTTAGGGTTCTAGGTTGAACTTAGAGTTCTTTGCTTCAACCTAATTTCAAGAGGAAGGAGGGTGTTTTCTCCCTTAATAAACTGGTATCAGAGCCAAAGATTCGATAATACATACTTAGGGTATTTAAACTATGGCTGCAATCGAGGAAGAAATAGAGAATTTCAATAGGATGAATGACTTTAATCTTTAGAGAAAGAAGGTTAAGGCTCTACTTGTGAAGGAAAGGTTAGACTCAGCCTCGGAGGAAGTCAGTTCCTCAACTAGCGAAGAGACAATAACCTCATAGACCGAGAAGAAAGATTGGGACACGATTCAAAAAAATGATCATAACACCATAATCCTAGCATTAAACAACGAGGAATTAAGGGAAATTGGTGATGAAGAAATCGCTTTGGGGCTATGGAAGAGACTCGAGACATTATACATGAAGAAGTCTATTGCAAATAGACTTTTTGTGAATAATAAATTGCATCAGCTAACAATACACAAGGGATCTGTGAGTGATTTTAAACCTAGGGTGCATGCATATGGGCTTGTGTCTATTATTCAAATATAGCATATGTATCATATACATACATACACAGTGGATAAGCGGAATATAAATTACTCAATGATAAACAAAAATGAACTTTTACATGTTATCTCATAAATGTAAATACATCAAGATTAAGAAATAGTACCTTGTCAAGCCTTTGGTATTTGGTTAAACCGGAGTACTCAACTTGAAACAACCTGTTCACAATTCTAGTTCCTCAACACAGTGGGCTTGAAGAAGCTAGAATAGCAGCTTTTCTAGCAAATGATTCAACTCTTAAATCCTTATTTCTACCTTATAGTTTGGGTGACCAAAATGGAAGAGAAAAAATAGAGAGAATGTGTTTTTGTGCTCTCAATACTTAAGAAAATTCTTTAATACTTAGCAAAATTCACTTCTTTTTCTCTCATAACATCTTGCATGAATTTTTGATGATTAATTGAGCAACTAATTGCTTTTTTATTTGTTTATTTTTTTTTCATTTTCTCGCCTAATGGCATCCATTATCTAGGTCAATATTTTCCATTAGTGTTTTGTTTATTATTATCTTTTATTTTCTCACCTAATGGCATCCATTATCTAGGTTAATGTTTTGAATTATTTAAATAGAAGAGCAGGGATATAGATCACTATCATCAAATCCCTATGTACTCATCCGTGAACTTGCCTCCAGACACGTATCTTAATAAACAATATATGCAAACACTTGTACAATATTGTTTAACCCTGTAGGAAACTCTTTTCCTTGGTTTATTGCTTATGGCTATAAGACTTTCTAAGATACAGTCTTTTAGGATCTAGATATTTAACTCGTCCATGTGAGCTGACATATTCCAGATATATCAATTTCTATAAGCATTGAACCATACCAAGCGACACTCAGCGGTCACACCATGAAAGGTCTGTGACATGCGTGGAATCAAAATATGATGGATCACTTATAAGCCTATTATGGTACTCAGGTCAAAGGATCACGTATACTACTTAACTCGAGAGAACCTTCCATTAACAGATTCATGGGATGTTTATTGGGGTCCTCATTGAGTCTGTTCAGTATTCAGTTCTTACTGAACACCTGCATGCTATACAAACTTCTAGTAAGCCCATGATTAGCTAAGAATAACCATTCAAACCATCTAGGTATGTATACACTGGTCTATTTAAAAGGATTCCATTGACAAACCTGCATTGGTGAATTAAGATCGGGAACATATAATTTGAGAATAGACTTGCATAATAACATTTCTTAGCACCTATTACAACTTTTGCAACAATGTTATTACTAATGCATTCTTAGGTTTTTGTACCGTTACAAATAAGAATCAAACTTTTAGACTTCACTGATTAATATAACATGCTAACTCTTTAGCAATTATACTTTTTAGTGATGCTAACTCTTGACATTGATCTAAACTTCTTTAGACCAAATCTGAACTCCTTTAGATTATATAATGTCTGTAGTGTCACAAGTATTGAACCATTTAATAATAGTAATTAGCGATTTAACAAATAATGTATTGTATAAATATTATAAAATAAAATATTCATACAATAATGGGATAACACGTGAACACAAATTCCAATAGGATCTTTATTAAAAGCCCACATTGACGAGTTCAACAAGATCATCATAAGTCTTGAGTAATTGGGCATCCAGACTTAGGATGAAGACAAGGTCATAATCCTATTAAGTTCGTTGTCAAAGAGCTGTGAGAGCTTTGTGGATACACTGCTGTATGGTAAGGAGTCTTTAACGATGAATGATGTTAAGATATCATTAAACTAAAAAAAATTGACAAAGAGATCTGAGTCCGAGAGTAGAGCAACATTGCTTGCACAAGGGAGAAAGAGCAACCAATTAAGTAAAAGATCCAAGAAGTGTTTCCTTTGTAATAAGGAATGATACTTTGTGAAGGATTTTTTGAAGTTAAAAAGCCAATAAGGGTGGGCTGTAATCGATACTGAGGAAGATACCAAAGTTGTAGACACATTGCTAGCTTTAAAAGAAAAGTACGCTAGCAAATGAATACTAGATTAAGGGTGCAGCATCCATATGTGTCCCGACAGATCAATGTTTACTAACTACAGATCCAAGAGAGGTAAAGCTCTAATGGAAAATGGCATGACTTGTAAGATCATATAAGTTGGTGACATAAGGTTGAGGATGCAAGGTGGAGAAACTAGATATTTACATAGTGTAAGGCATGTTCCTAAACTGAGGAGGAACTTGATAACCCTAGGCAAGCCCGATGAGGAAGGGTATTCGGTTAAAGAATGAAAAAAGAAAACTAAGGGTAGAGAAAAGACCTATAAAGTTTGAAGGTGAAAAATACAATAAGGGGCTTTATGTGCTTACTGGGATGACCATGAGTGGCCCAACACGAGGTATTAGGGTAATACAGACTACTAGGTGACATTCAAACTATGCTCATCGAGGTTATGAGCGTCGAAAAGGAGTGCAACGTATCCATACCATATGCAAGGTGCACAAATGCCTTTGGAGACGAAAGTCATTAACCTAGGGAAATTTAAGTCTTGGTAGAGACTTAACTGGATTCAAATCTAGGTGATAGAGTATTGGTGTAGATCGGATCAAGAAGCCTTCTTATTTTGAAGATTTTGAATCAAGAAAGGGTTTGTTAGAGATTTGGTGATTCAATAATCTTGTTTGAACAAGAATTAAGATGAATACCAAATAGGAGAGTCAAAAGAAGTCTAGAATGTGTAGGACATGTATAGAGAAGTCTAAGACATATAGGACACGATGGGGGAAGTGAAACAAGACTCAACGACGTAAAGGAAGCCAAGAAAATACAGGATGAGCTACCAGGGCTGAGTGCCGCGGCGCCCAGATCAAAAGCTCAGCGTCGCGAATTTTGAGTTTGGAAAGTTTAGGACTTCCAAAATAAGAGGACTCTTACTCTAACAAGGAAAAGGGTTGGTAGGCATGAAATAAACCCTATGTAAACCCTTTAGTTGAAGATTAAGGATTAAAATGGACTCTAAGATAGGGGAAGAGCTTGGTAAACACTAAGTACTTTTGTGCGCTAGAGTGGAACCATTGTTTGGGTGTTCATTGTTTGTGGTAGAGTAAGGGCACACTAAACATTAGGTCCTTTTGAGAGTTCTTCATTGGATTTTCCTTGTAAAATCTTTAAGGAGTTAATAAGAAATGTTAAGATCATTGGATCTACCGTGGACATAGGCAATTAGCCAAATCACATAAGATTGTGTTGTACTCTTTTATATTCTACTTTGGATTCTTGTTATTTTTCTTGATAAATAAGTTATTCCGCTGCGCAAAGAGGTTAGGGTTTTAGGTTGACCTTAGAGTTCTTCGCTTCAACCTAATCTAAAGAGGGAGAAGGGCGTCCTCCATCAACGTAAATTAATTTGTAAAAGTTGGCATTATAATGAAAGAAAAATTTGACCAATTAAAATCAAATGATTTTTTCATCCTTAAGTTTAAGTATGAGGTAACCATTTAGGCCACTAAAATTCATTAATCATTCGGTCTTTCAGTTCCATTGAATTCATAAGCATATGCTGGTTAATGGCTATTTCTTTGTTTTAATAAGGCTTTGTCATGGTTCTTTTAAATCATGAAGTAGCTTAACACCTAATTGATTTGCAAATTAACTAGCCATGTTCTTGTTCGGCCACCAAGCACGCTGTACACCACCCATCAATTTATCATGCATTATTATGCTTGTTTAAGCTACACACTTATTGCATTTTAATTTGTCATAATGGGCAGCATGTTTCTATATATATGGAGTCGAATGTCATTTATTAAGTAAAGAAAAGTGAATTATGAGCAAAGTATATAAAAGGCCGAGAAAAATAAAGAAGCAAGTATTGTTTCTAATATTCAACTTCTGACGAGAAAGGAAGCTACCGTTCTAGTTTAAGGATCCCATCTAGTCTTTGAGTAGAACTGTGCAAAGCATGCTTCAAGGGTGAGTTCTCTAATATCTCATTTGTGTAATGAGATGCTTATTAATATTCTGTTGTGTATTTATGCATGTATGTATAAATTAAGAAAATTAAAATATACATGCTCATTTAACACAGTGCACTTTCAAATTGGTTTCAGAGCGGCTGATTGTGTGTTCTTTATATACTTAATCAGAGTATCTGTAGTGAATTTAGGATGTCCTAGAGCTATCAATTATGTATTTTGAATATTGAAAAATGCATAATCAGGACATAACCAAAGGGACACCGCACGTGGTATCAATTACGCCTCGGTGCAGTCATTTATGTTTCAATGTTACAGCACTCACTGTGCAGTGCCATAGTGCTAGGGTTTTTAGGTCCCAGCACTGCAGCATCGAAGGTATAGCCCACAGCATTGGAGAACAAAACCTCCAGCACCGCAGTGCTTGTAGGCCAATGTCGCAGTATTGTAGATAGAATCTCTAGCGACACATTGCCATTGGTTCAGTGCTGGGTGGTGACCCAGCGCCAACGCTCAATGCCGCAGTGCTAGGTCAGACCCTAGCACCACAGTATTATAAAGATTGAAACTACGATATCGGAGGCTGAGCCATTAGTATCGTAGTATCAAGAAGCTAAGAAAAGCTATAATTGTGCTAAATTACACTAATTGATTTTTTCTAAAATTATTTAGAAAATTTATTGTTAATTTATGCAATTTTAAAATTGTTATAATTATTACAGTATAAACTATAGCCCATTGGTTTGTGCTATAAATCACAATGAAAGCCACAAAAAATGTGTGACTTATAATCACGTCCTCATAAGATAGGGACAAGAATGTAAAAATCTCTCTTAATCAGATTAAAAGTGTTTCATTGTGAGATATTGTTACATAATGATCCATCTTGTCAATATGATGTTGATAAGTCATTTCGGTAGTTTTTCAATATTGCTACAGCGTGAGGGATTTGGTTGGTGTGATTCGGACTATGCCGGTTAAATATGAGATAAAGCAAATATATGTGAATTTATTGCTCAATATTGCTACAGCGTGATGGTAGTATCAGTAACATATATTTAATTATCGATAAATTAATTTGGAATGCACTTACTCAATATTACTATAGCGTGAGGATGAGGTGTATTTAGGATCAATGATAAGAGTTGCATAAGATAGAATTGATAAGAGTTGTTTATTTGTTAGGTTTACAAAAGTCAATATTGCTAAAGTGTGGGGCTAGACTAAATTACCAATAAGGTCTACTTTCCACTATAAAGCTTAAAAGAGTTTTAAACATTGGTATCCCATTTCAGATATTAAGGGGATTATTTGAAGTAGTGGGAATGAGTTTTTAGATTAAAAATGTATAAAAGTTTTTAGATCTCTTAGATATCTTATAGAGATAAGATCAATTTGAGCATTCCATTAATATACTTGTTTTTTGCACAACAACGCTTTTGGTACCAAAAAATATTCAGACTTGCCAATGAATTTGAGAATAGTCCCAAATTCAAAAACATTTGGATATATTTATGATCAACATATAATTAGAGGTGTTTCTAATAATATTCCTTTGAAAGAAGATAAAATTTATCGAAAAGAGATTAAAGATGATTTAAGAGTCAAATCATATTTCTTAACCTCAATGTCTAATAATTTTTAGTAGAAGCATGTGCATATGAGATGTGCAAATTGTATAGTGCTCTATCTGAAAAATTATTTAATACATCCAAACTACACACAAAGGATAGTAATTAATGGAAAGTGTTTTTACTCTAATGAGATTTAAAACAATAATCATTACTATTAAATGTACCTTACCTGAAGGAAAGATAGATCTCGTAAATAGTTGTTTACTGATTATAGACATTTCATTGATATGTGATGTTAAGTAGTACAAGAGTATGAGATATAGTGTTTCATTCTCATTTCAGAAAGATGTTGAATGATTTGAGTAATGCTCGAAAGCTATTAAGGAAAAAGTACAGCTTCATATAGGAAATGCAGATTTCCTAAACTTAGTAGTCGTTAGGACTTTTAAGTCACTTCTCTATTCTGACAATAGCATTACATTGTATAATTGATTTTTTGTGCTAAATATTATTAGAAAAATCATATCACTCACTGTATTAGACAGATAAGGTTATCATGAATACATTAGGAATAACTTCTTATGTATATATGATAAAGATAATGTTTTGCTCACTAAATGTCAGTTAATGAATGACCATTATATCTTAAAATACAACTTGAAATGTTTAGATGAATAGAACATAATAGTTTAGAAACTTTGAATAATAATGAATAATGGGACATAAGATTAGGTCATATAGTCGTGAGATGACTATTCTGTCTGGTTAAGGATAGACATATATATTATCTAACTATGAATCCTTGGCCGGTTTATGAAAGTTAGATTTGAGGGATAATGACCAAATACTTATGTTAGTCTTAAATATTAACCCTCTGATTTATTAGAATTTATACATATTGATGTATATGCTCCAATGAATCATACCACCAATGGTGAGTTCGACACAGATTTGTGTTTTAGGGGAGACACAAGATGGAAACCTTTAAAATGTTCAAAGATTTCTGACTAAAAGTAGAGAAATAAACCCATATATATATATATATATATATATATATATATATATATTCAATGCCTTTGATCAAATTGAGGCAATTTATACATAAGTAGTAAATTCACAGATTATCTATTAGATATAATCTAATCGATATTGAATTTCACTAATCTTTTAGAACATCTTTAGGGATATGCTCTAGTAACCGTTAGTCACTTATTGAATAAAGTTCTATTGAAAGTCATTCCTTCAGTTCAGTATATGATATCAACTGGAAGAAAATCAAGTCTTAAGTATATTAATATTGAGAACTGTTCTGTTTGCATAAGAGTTATCCAATAGGATAAACTTGTACCCAAGAGGTATAAGTATCGATTCATTTTATATCTCAAGTGTTCTATAGGATACTAGTTCTATGATCCAGATGAGTGAAACATGTTGGTTCCTCATTATGCCACTTTTTTAAGAAAACGTTTCTCGCAGGATCGTGAGGATTGTAGAAAGATTGAACTTGGTAAAGTCAATCTAAAAAATATATGAAACGATGATGGAACTTTAAACTCATTTAAGTGAGATATTTGTAACACACTCTCTTCATAAATTTGGAAAGATATCGAGGGTCACATAATAGGTATTTTTGATACCTATGTGTGCCATTGGTGTTTTCTTATTTGAAAAAAAAATATCTTTTAACTTATAAAGAGATGATGTTGGACATCGATTCAAGAAAAAAAGAAAATGTCATAAAATTTGAAATTGACTTTATATATGATAATCAAGTCTAGGACTTGGTTATGCTTATTGTAAGAATTGTTACTATTTACTATAAATGAGTTTACGTAATGAAAGTCTAGGTTTAATTTAAAGGTAAAGACCTTTAAAGCCCGACTAGTGATAAAAGGTTACAGTCATAGATCCGGAATCGATAATACGGAAACTTTTTCACCAATAATCATGCTTAAGTCAATTTGAATTTTGTTGACAATTGTACTCTACTAAATTCTTCATTTTAGTAAAGAAATCAAATAGTTTAGTTTCATCAAGAATAATGAAAAAGCGTGTGTGTTTAATAAAGATAGTAGGAGCATAATTATCTTTCTAGTTCTCTGTGTGGTTGACATACTCAATATTAGAAATGACATTGGTATGTTGCAAATTACTTGGATAAGAGTTATCTGAGTAAGGACGTCTCTATAAAATGTTTGGAAAAAACTTTCTATATACTAGTTGTAAATTATTATAGAGATAGAGTTGAGAGGCTGATAAGATTATCCCAATCTTTGTACTTAGACAATGTTTTTAAAAAGTATAACTTTAAAAACTGTGAGATAGTTAATTTACTTTTATACATGGTATTCATCTTTCTAGGAGGAGGTGTCCTCAGCAAAAAGATGAATATGTTAGAGTGTCTAACATATAATGTACATCAGTTAGAGATAGCTTGATGTATACTATGTTATGTATGTGATGATGACTGTAAGTATTACGAGCCAATATCGGTCTCATCCGAGTAATGACTATTAATCGATTGTAAAACATATATAAAATATATGAGAGGTATGAAGTATAAGTTTCTAATTTATGTAGAAAGTTACTTATAAATAAAATGATATACAAACTCAGACTTCTAATTTGGTTCTGATGATAGAAAGTCAACATTTAGTTATGTATTTCTTCTCATTGATATTGTAGTTAGTTGAGAGTGCAATATATATATTCATAGCTAATTCTACCTTGGAGGCATAATATATTGCGGTTTGAGAAGCCTGCAAAAGAAGTTCTGTAGATATATAAGTTAGCTCCAAAACTTAGACTAGTTCTAAGTGCAATGGATCTTATCCCACTAAATGCAACAATAATGAGACTATTGATCAAGCCAAGAGCTATAATACACACTAGAATTCTGATCATATGTACTCTAAATACAACATAATTAGAAAGTTACTGACTATTAGAGTGTAGTAATATCTAAAAAATATCCATGAATAATATAACGAACCCATTAACTAAAGCCTTAAATTTTAATGTGTTTGAGAAACACATGAAGATGATTGATATTAGATATCATCGTGAATGGCATTGAAGCAAGTGAGAGTTGTTAGAACTAGTGCTTATGTGCCATTTTAATATTGTATGAATATTAACTGTCTAATATTTATACAATAAGTATTTCGAATAAAATCGTTAATATTAAATACATATGGTAAGATGCTTGTAATATTTCAGACATTGTATGATCTGAAGGAGTTCAGATTTAATCTAAAAGATTTTAGACTATGGCTAAGAGTTAGCAACTCTAAGAGTTATAATTGTTAAGAGTTAGTAGGTTATAAGAGTCAGCGAAATATAAAGAGTTGAGCCTTGTCTAAAATGAGACAAAGATCTGAAGGTATACTAGCAATGACATAGTTGCAAATGGTGCTAAAAAATGTCATTGTCCAAATATATTTTCAAATGTTATGTTCCTAATCAATTTTCACTAATGCAAGTCTGTCAGTGAAAATCTTATTTAATATAGATCAGTGTTTGTCCATATCTGGATGGTCCAAATGGCTAGTGTTAGCAAAATATAAGCATAGGGGAAGTTCGTATAGATGTGTAGGTATTCAGTTAAAACTAAGTACTGAACAGACTAAATTAAGATCTCCAATAGACATCCCATATAGTCGTCAATGGATGATCCTTTTGAGTTGAGTAGTATTTGTAGTGCCTTTAACCTGAGCATCACGATAGACTTATGTTCCATACATGTTATAAACCTTTCATGGTCTAGCCACTAGGAGTTACTGGGTATCGTCTGATACTCATGGAGTCTGGTGTATATAGATATGGGATTCGTCAACTCATATGGGTGAGTTGTATATCCAAATGCACTAAGATTATGTTCTAACAATTTTATACCCATAAGTAACTTACTTGAAAAAAATATTTTTCGTGTCAAAAATAATATCGAAAAAGTGTTTGCGGATATTATTTATCAGAATACGAATCTAGAAATAAGTTCTAGCATTGAGCATATCAAACTATGCAAAGTATGCTTCAAGGGTGAATTCTCTAATATCTTATTAGTGTAATGAGATGCTTGTTAATATTCCACTATGTATTTATGCATGTGATGTATAAATTAAAAAAAATAAAAATGTACACACTCACCTAATACACAATGCACTTTCAAATTAGTATCAGAGTAATAATTGTGTGCTATTTATGTACTTAATTGGAGTGTTCATAGCATAATTAGAATGTCTCAGGGCTGTTGATTATGCGTTTTAAATGTTGAAAAATGCATAGTTAGGATGCAGCCAAAGCGACGCAGTAGTAGTATCACTATATGCCGTGGTGCTGAGGCTATTCAGGCTCCAGTGCTGTAGCACTCACTGTACAATGCCACAACGCTCATCACGTAGTGTCGTAGCACTAGGGTTTCTAGGCCCCAGTGCCACAACGTCGTAACACTCGTGGCTCAGCGTTGCAGCGCTGTAGACAAAATCACCAGTGACGCAATGCCATTGGTTCAACACCACTCCGCTTTGTGGTGACCCAATACCATAGCACTAAAATCTCAGTGCCACAGTGCCAAGGTAGGACCTTAGCACCGCAATGCTATAAAGGTTTGAACTGTGATACCAGAGACTGGGTCTTCAGCATCGTCGTATCGGAAACTTAAAAAAGTTGTAATTACTCTAAATTACTCTGATTGATTTTTTTAAAAATTGTTTTAAAAATTATTTATTGTTTATTGTATTTAATTTATAAATTATCATAATTATTGAAATATAAACTGTGGCTTGTTAGTTGTGCTTAAATAAAACAAATATGTGATTTACAATCAAGTCCTTATAAGATGGGGGTAAGAATGTAAAAATCTCTCTTAATTAGATTGAAAGTGTTTCATTATGAGATAATGTTACACAATGATCCGTCCCGTCAATACGGTATTAGATGGGACACGTTGATCTTTTCTTAATATTGTTACAATATGAGAGATTAGATTGGTATGATTTAAACTATGCTAATTAAACATGAGATGAGGTAAATATATGCAATAAAATTGTCCAATAATTCTATAACGTTAAAGTAGTATCAGTAACATATTGATTATTGACAAATTAATTTAGAATACACTTACCTAATATTGCTACAACGTAAAAATAAAGTGTATTTAGTATCAATGATAAAAGTTACATGAGATACAATTAATAAAAGTTATCTATATTTTGTATTTATAAAAAGTATTATTGCTAAAGTATGAAGTTAGAATAATAAAATTTACTTCCTATTGTATAATTTAAAAAAATTTAAACTATTATTACTGAAATTAACCCTTACCTCTAAGAATAACCTTTGCAATTATATAAATTAAATGGTTGACATATTTTGAGTATGAACAAGAACATATATATATATATATATATAGCCATCCTGAACATAGTGCTGAAATTCAATGGCAAAATGTGTATTCTTTAAGATTAAAATGGCAGAATATTCATGCCCCAATATTGACGTGAAGACGTTAAATCGATTTTATGCTTTAATAAGAGTTCTTTAATTTATATTTTTTTTATGTTGAATCTAATAATTTTTAGTATGCTTTAAACCTGAAACTTATCGGACGTCCATTCCTTCTCCCTAAGGAAGAAAAAATTTTGATTATTATTTTTTTTAAGCCTGAGATTTCACAAATTTTAAAAAAATTAATAATAATTGTATCACTTAATTAGAAACACATTTAACACCATTAAAACCTTATAATCCAAACTTGCACAAATAATTTCTTTTTAGAAAATTAAGGAGCAAAGTGATTAAGATGCCTCAATTAAAAGATAGAAGTTTAAAAGCAATCATATGCTTTTATAAAAGTTGATATATATTTCACATGAAAGTAGAAAGAATGTGCTTGAAGTACAGTGTTTGTGCGCCAGTTTCTTGCTAGCATTTCATCAATAAGTAAATGCCACTGTGTCCGGGTGTTTAGTGGAAGATATATATCGGTATTAGAAATTTGTTAAATTATAGATTTTACACAAATAAAAAATTATTTTTTATTAAAAATTTATGATATATTTTATTATAAATTAGTAATAAAATGTATTAAAAAATAAGTAACGTATGTTAGTAATAAATATTTTTTAGAGTATTTAATAAAAATTTAATAAATTTGACATAAAATTGTAAAATGATGTCATTTAAATTATTTTAGAATTTAATTTTTTATCATAAAATAGTGATCCATTCTGTTACAAATTAATATAATATATTAGTGATAAATATATTTTTATATTATTTAATAATAATTTAATAAACTTGACATGGAATTGTAAAACGACGCATTTCAAATTATTTTTCTTTTACATAGTTGTAAATGACGTCGTTTTGGTCATGTTATTGTGACCATAAAACGACACCATTTTAACAATAATAGTATCAGGGAAAACGCCATTTTTAGGTTTAATAATACTTAAACAAATTGTGATATTTGGACAATAGATTTTGGAAGTAAAACAACATTACGGTGTTGTCGTTTTGGTTGTTTACTTACACAGTGAACTAGAAATGATATCGTTTTGGTTTTACCCTTGTTCAAAACGAAGTCCTTTCATTCCTTTCGATATGAAATCATTCATGTAAAATAACTTAGCCAATTTTCGAACCACCACACACAAGCTTCTCCTCTGTTCTTCTAAAATCAAAACCATTACTCCCAAAAGTCTTCGTCTCAATTCTTTCCACATTCAAAATAGTTGCCATCATCAGTCATAAATCCTCTGTTCTTCAACTTCTACAATTATTATAGGTGTTGTTTTGAGGTAAAGATCTATAAAACCTAATATTTATATTCACTATAAGAAATCTTATTATTTGCAACCAATTTTTTTGTGATCAATCAAGATTGGTCGTTAACCGGTACTCTTTGCGACTACAATGACTTGTGGCCCAATTGATAAAGAATGTAGCCATTGAATTATAAAACACTTTTGCTAGCCAAAAATACTAATATATTGGGATTAATAAATAGTGGCATATATATATATAATGACTTCCAATTAATATTGATCACTGAAAGTTATTTTTTTTTTAAAATAGAGATTATCTCAAAATATATTGCGACTAGTTAAGATTGGTCGTTAAATGATACAATTTACGACTATATTGACTTATGGCCAAAATTGATAAAAGATGTGTCCACTAATTTATAAAACATTTATTTTAATAAAAAATGCTAATATATTATGAGCAATAAGTCGTTGTAGAAAAGTTCTTTTTTGCATCCAACTAAAAATAGTCGCTAAAGTTATTTTAAAAGAAAAACCATGGAGACTACGTTGGAAATATTGAGAATCCAAAAATGCTACAGTAATATTCTCTCTCAAAGCTACAATAACTCTAAAAATTCTTTATTTTTGATTCAAATAAAAACATTGCCAAGTGGTTATACTTTAAATAAAATATAGTTGAAAGCTATATGCTAAAATTAGAAGATAGCTTTGTTGGTGTAAGATGCAGGGTTGTTTCTAAAGCGTACGGTGGCAAATAATTTTTTTTGATTCAAATAAATACATTATCTAATTATCAGAACATATATTAACAAAAAATTAACAAATAAAAAGATAAACACGTTATGAAAGAAGAAATTAGCCAAAAGTTTACATATAAAAAAAATAAAGGTTCTACATGCATTTTATGGCTAACCAAATTATTCTATTTTTTTTATTGAAATAAACACATTATTTATATGTGAGTAATGTTTAGAGGGTAAAATAACTAAAAGACCATTCTCAACTAAGGGCGGAAGATAAAAAATAAAAAAATAAAAAAATCGCTTCAACTTGCACATACTAACATCTGTTGTACATTGAATGTATAAGCAAAAGGTGATTACAAATACTTTGTCACATTATTGACGACTATTTAAGATACGGTTATATTTACCTAATATAAATAAGATCTAAGACTTTTGAAAAAGTTTGAGGATTTATCAACAAATGATGAAAAATAATTAGATAAAACACTTAAAACGCTTCGATCTAATCGAGGTGGTAAGTAACTTGATATAGAGTTAACGGATCACTTGCTGAAGCATGGTATTCTATCTTAACTTACAGTACTTGGAACACTATAGCAGAATGATGTTACAAAAAGAAGAAGTAGAACCTCGCTAGATATGGTTACATCTATAATGAGATACTCTTCACTGTCGCTCTCATTTTTAGGATGTTCACTACAAACTGCAGTCTACATTTTACATGTAATACCTTTCAAATCTATTCATAGTACACTAAGAGATGTGAAATGATAATAAACCTAGTTTATGTCATTTTTACATTAGGGTATTCTACACATATGCTGAAGGAAATGTTTGAAAAGTTAGAACCGTAAACAGAAGTATATCTCCCTAAAGGCACAAGAAAGGTTTGTTTTACAGTCATCAAGAAATGAACATAATGTTGGGATTTGTGCTTACGTGCCATCCCATAGTATATAAATATATAGTAATAGTATTTATACAATTATTATTTCTAATAAAATCATTAATGTTATTTATTATTAAATGGTAAGATACTTGTAACATTTCAAACATTGTATGATTTGAAGGAGTTCAGATCTGGTCTAAAAGAGTTTAGACCAGGGCTAAAAGTTAGCAACGCTAATAGTTATAAACATTAAAAGTTAGTAAGTTTATAAGAATTAGTGAAATCTAAAGAGTTAGAGCCTTGTCTGAAATGGGACAATGACCTGAGAGTATATTAGTAATGACATAACTGCAAGGAGTTACAGATGGTGCTAGAAAATGTCATTATGTAAGTATGTTCTCAAACATAATGTTCCTGATCTAATTTCATCGATGCGGATCTATCGGTGGAACCCATTATATAGATTAGTGTATGTCTATGTCTGGATGGTGCATATGGTTAGTCTTAGCAAATCATAAGCTTAGTAGGAAGCTCGTATAGAGATGCAGGTATTCAGCAAGGACTAGATATTGAACAGACTCACGAAGACATCCAATAGATATCTCATAAAGTCGTCAATGGAAGGTCTTCCGAGTTGAGTAGTATTTGTGGTCCTTTGACCTGATCGCCACAGTGGGCTTGTGAGTGATCCACCATGCTTTGATTCCACATATGTCAGAAACTTTTCATAGTCTGACCGCTGGGTGTCGCTGGGTATGGTCCGATGCTCGTGGAGTCCGGTGTGCGTAGATATGGGATTTGTCAGCTCATATGAGTGGGTTGTATATCCTAATGCTCTGAGATTGTATTTCAGAAAGACTTGTGGCCGCAAGCATATACCTTAGAAAAGATATTCCGAAAGAATAAACAATATCACAAAAGTGTTTGTGGATATTGTTTAATAAAATATAAATCTGGAGATAAGTTCATGATTGAGCAAATAAGAGATTTGACGGCGATGATCTATATCTCTGCTCTTCAAGGATATAAATGATGGAAGGATTATACGAATATGCAATAACCTCAACTTGTATGGTCTAACGCGCTAATTTGTAATATCCGTAACGTGTGTGTGGGACATTGTTCATGGACGTATGGAGAAGCTCCATATGAAAAATTAGGTGTGAACCTAGAGAGTCTCACAATAAGAAGTGTACTCGTTGAGCACTGGGGTAGCGGATTGGATTAAATAGTTCGATCCAATAAATTTCAGTAAAATAGAATAATTAGTTAGGGATCCCTCAAGATGTACATTTGTCAAGACTTAATTGTTAAGTAAATCACTCAATTAATTAACAAGGGTTGTTAATTAATAGAATATTGACAAGTGGCAAAATTTGTTTCATGATTTAATTTTACTTTTTTACCATTTACCATTGGTAGTAAAAATTAGTAAAGTAAAAAGTAATTATTCAAAATTATTTTGAATAATTAAATTATATATTATTATTATATTATTAGATAATATTATAATATATATAGATCATGGCATTGTATTTTAATACAATGAGGGACCTAAATGTTGGCCATTTATTTACCAATTATAATTATAGTAATTATATTTGTTAGGTAAAAATTAATTTTAGTGGCCATTATTCTAGTGCTTGATTAAATTAATTTTAAGTAGGAGACTAATAATAAAATTGGTGGAGCATTTAATTTTGTTTAATCAAAATGTTGAATAACAAAATTGATTTATTAAACAAAATTGATTTGCAAAACAATTGAATCAATTGATTCAATTCTTGTGAAGAATTTGGCAAAGGAAGAGAAAGAGAGGTAAGAGAGAATTTTGGTTTTTGTTCATTTTCAAGTGTTGAAAATTGTAGAACTTCTTTTCATCTTCTTCTCTCATGGATGGATTATAATGAACAAAAATAAATGGAGAAAGAAATTAATAATTATGACAAGAGTTGTTCATCATAATTAATCTCATGTAGAAATTATTTCTAAGATTAATATACAAGAGTTGTATGTTAAATATTTCTAGATAATACAAGAGTTGTATAGAAAATATTTACCATCTCCATTTGAGAAACAAAATTGTATTCAAAAGAGTTTGAATATAAGTTGCTGAAAATTCTAAGATTAAGCTACCATTCTAGCTCCTTAATCCCACCAAAAGTTATGGCCTAGAATAGTTCAACATATACTTCAAGGTAAGCCCTAGACATGGATTGTTGGAGGACTTGAAGAATTTTGTAAAGCTACCTTTATTAGGTGAATTATTTTACATTATATTATAATACAATATTGTTCATCATGTTTATGTTGTATAATTGTTATACTTGCATGTATATGTGATATATATGTTCAATTTGTTAAATTGAGTGTATTTGTAATATGCTTCCGCTATATATTATAATTTTTAGAATTACGTATACACTTGTATATCACACACTTGAACTCCAACACATAATCATATCGACAAGCACCATGTTCCTTAAGAATCAATATATAGCCAAATTCAAACCTTGTAGAAAGGTTATACTTGAGGAAATGCTTTTTTATTAGATCAACCCTTCAACATTAACAATTATTGAATGATTAGTTTATGAAACCACTATTCCTTACCAAAACACCTTAGCACCTCGACGTAATGGGAGGGTAATAGAACTACCTGCTCATTAGAGAAAAAATGAAACGACTCAAGTAGTTGTGTTCGACACAAGTTAAGATGATCCATTGACATATAAAAATGAAACGGATGATTTTAATGAGGAAAAATGGAAAGAAGTCATGAACTAAAAAATGGAGTCCATGTACTCTGAGTCAGTCTGGGAATTTATGGATCCACATGAAGATGTCAGACCTATGGGGTTCAAATGGATCTTCAAGAAGAAAAAAACGCTGACGGAAAAGTAGAGACTTTCAAGGTAAGGCTAGTGGCAAAGGTTATAACCAGAAAGAGAGAGTCATCCATGAGGAGATTTTATTATGAGTAGCCATGCTTAAATCTATTTGTTAGAGATGGGGCTTATGTGCTATTCCATTGTTTGTATAAATAGTTTTTTGATATTTATACAATAAATTTCAATAAGTTGTTAATTTATTATATGATAATATTCTTGTTAGTTTTCATTGTAGATGTAAAAGAGTTTAGATCCACATTAAGAGTTAGTAATTCTAAGAGTTAGAACGTTGTCTAAATTAGGACAAAGACCAGAGAATATTTATTATAATGATATAATTGCAAGGAGTTGTAAATAGTGCTAAAAAATGTCATTATACATTATGTTATAAAAAATACTATACTTGAGCAATATTTACCGATATAGGTTGATTGGTAAACCTTTCAAATCAGTGTATATCTATATTTAAATTGTCTAGATAGTTAGTCTTAGCAGACTGTGAGCTTAGTGAAAGCTCGTATAGGTATGCAAGTATTCAGTAAAGGACTGAATACTGAACAGACTTATGAGGACCTCCAATAAACATCCCATAAAGTTGTTAATTAATATTTTTCTTGAGTTAAATAGTATTTATGATCCTTTGTACTGAATATCACAGTGAAGTTGTAAGTTATCCACTATGCTTTGATTCCACACAGGTAAGAGACCTTTCATAGTTTGACCTCTAGGTGTCATTGGGTATGGTTCAATACTCATAGAGTCTGGTGTGTATAGATATGGGATCTGTAAGTTTATATAGCTAAGTTATATATCCTAATGCTTCGAGATTATATTTCAAAAAGTCTTATGGCTATAAGCATTAACCCCGAAAAAGAGCTTCTGTACGGTAAAACAATATAGCAAAAGTATATGCGAATATTATTTATTCAAATATAAATTTGAGAGATAAGTTCATGGATGAAAAAATAGATATTTGACGATAAAAATCTATGTCTCCGCTCTTCCAGGATATAGGTGATAGAGGGGCTATACGAATATGTTTTAATCTCAACCTGTATAGTTCAATACGCCTTCTTGTTGTATCCGTAACATATGTGTAGGGCAATGTTCATCGACATATGAAAAGATTTCATATGACAAATGTGTGAGAACCTAGATTGTCTCATAATATAAAACGTCTTTGATGAGTACTCGAGTAGCAAATTAGGTCAAAAACTTCAATCCAGAGAAATTTTGGACAAGTAAGATTTAATTTTAACACCCACTGGGAAGGATGCATATCAAATTCTAATTATTAAAATTTTAAACATATCATTATGCCATGAGAATTAAATTTTCATTTAAGAATTATTTAATTCAATTTTAATGGTTAAACTTTGACAAGTGTGGGACACTTGCCTTAAAGAGAGCTTAATTAAATGGCAAGTGCTGGACACTTGGCATTTATGGCTTAGATTAGTGGACAAATGTCCTTTGGTAAAAGTCAATGAATCATGCAAATTAGTTGCATTTTAGGGTTGGCTTGATTCTACCATTTGAGGCTTAAAAGGAAAAGAAAGAGTTTCGACACTTTTTTTGCTTTTGTTAATTCATGAGATGAATAAATGAGAAGCTTTAACTTTGGCCTTAAGAGAAAACTGAGAGAGTGTGAGTAGGCTTAAGTGTTAAGCTTTTAATAAACAAAATCAACTCATATAGAAATCAAGGCTACCATTCTAGCATCTTAAGCCCACCAAAGTAAAGGCCTAAAATTATTTGTAGGAGCGCTTCAAGGTGAGATGTTATGTGTTTTGAATTGTTTAACTAAACCAACAGTCTTCAAATGTATATTTTTTTTATTACTTTAATAGAATTAAATTTGAGGAATGTATTTGTTAAAATGAATTTTATGTTGTTGCTATATATTGTCTATGACACGCATTTGCATTTTACTAACTACACATATACTCTCACACAGGTTCATTTTAGCATTGGTATTATGGTATACTATATGTTGAGTGCAGAACACAAGAGTTGTGTTTTTTTTTATATGGAGTGAATTTGCGATGTATAAAATCAAGGCAAAAAATAATAGGTATTGTGGCTTCAAGAGTTAATGTTGCAGCTCTATTTCTTTGTTTGTATGAACATTGGGGTGTTACATGTACAGTATTGAGGTGTTCATGGCATTCAAAAGAATTATAAGGCAGTGTCATTTGTAATACTGGGGCATTCAAAAGAACACTGAGGCAGTGTATGTCTAGCATTGGGGCATTGAAGACACTGGAATTACTACTCGGGCTTTGTACATATGACACTAATTTTGTCTACTTTCCACTGTAAAGTTAAAAGAGTTAAACTTTTATTTTTCCATTTGAGAAATTAAAAGGGAAAGTGTAAAGTAGTAGGAGGGCGTCTTTAGATTAAAAATATATAAGTAATTATATTTATGATTTAAAGTGTTTTAATAATTTGAAATATTTTGTTAACATCTCTTCTTTTGTCCTTTGGAGATAAAATGACTGCAACCTGTTGGTATGCATACTGGATGCATACCAACTGAAAGGTACCGAGACTTATTTTAATTGGCTTATAAATCTAAGAATAGTTTTAGATTCAGAAAAGTTTAGATATATTATTGATCAGAAAATGCCTAGAGGTGTTTCTGATAAAGCTACTTCAGATAAGCTTGAAACTTATTAGAAATAGATAGACAATGATTTGAAAGTTAAATTATATATCATAGTATCGATGTCTACTGATATTCTAAGGGAGCATGTGTATATAGATAGTACAAGTAGTATTATGTTTCATTTAAAGAAGTTGTGTGGTGACAGACTATACATTGAGATTTATTGAGTCGCCAAGACACTATTTTACTCTAGATTATTATAGGATAGTCCAGTTAATCCCCATGTGCTTAAGATGATTTCATGCATTGAGAAATTGGATATGATGGACATATCTTTAAATAATACTTTAATTCTCCAGTCTCTACTGGAATCATTTGTACAATTCATTATGAATTTCTGTAGTGATATGGTGTGTGATGTGTATAAATACGTATAATTTCAAATATTAAATACGCAACAGAAGTATTTATACATGTTATACACTATGTAACAAACTCAAGCCTATAATCACATATATGATCATTCAAGCATATATATATCTCATATATATATATATATATTTACATGCATGATGTAAAATGAATTGTAAATAAATAACCTACCCGGTTTTGAAGGTAGCTTTATAATTCTTCAAGATCTTCAATCTTCAATTTGTTGAGCTCACCTTGAAGTGTTCCCTTGCATAATTCTAGTTCATAACTAAATTCGGTAGGATTGTGAAGCTAGAATGGCAGTCTTGAATTTTCAGCAAAGGATTGTTTTAACACTTAAAACAATTTGTCCTTATTAATTATTACTAGCAAGAGATGAGAAGAATTAAGTGTTTTGTGTATTGTTCCTTACAACCCTTTGTCATGAACAATTGTTAACCTTAACCAACTTTTTTAACCTTTGAAAACACTTAGGAAAATGCTCTCAATTCTCTCTACTCACACTTGCCGAATCTTGCATTCTCTCTACACAAAATTGAACTCTTTCAATTTTGGTTTAGTGCAAATAATGATTACTTCTCTTAGTGCTCCACCACCACTTAGTCATGTTTGCCATTACAAACATCAATCAATCATATTTTTCACTCAACAAATTGATTCATCTATATGAATCAATTGTTAGTGCACAAATGGCTATTAATCAATGTTGAGTGGTCACACCACTTTATAAATGCACCATTTAACAAATTTTAAGTGGCCAACATTGCTTATTATTAATAACAAGTTGTTACTCCATTACTAAATGGTGTTTGACACTTATTCCTATTAATAATAATAATTTTATTAAAATATAAAATATTAATAATTCAAAACTATTTTGAATATTTACATTTACCTTATATGTATTCACCAAGCAATGTAAATAGGTAAATACATGGTAAATTATTTATGGAGCAAGATTGTGCCACTTGTCAATTTTTTTTTGGTTAACTTTTGTAAATTAATAATGTATTTTACATTCAATTATTGACAAGTGAATAATAAAAGGAACCTTGAAACATTTTTCACTTTGCTGAAAATTGTTGGATTAATCGTTCAATCCAATTCGTTGCCCCAGTGCACAACAAGTACACTTCATATTGTGAGACTCTCTAAGTCCATGCCTGATTTGTCACATGAAACTATTTCACACGTCTGTGAACAATGTCCCACACATATGTTATGGATATTACAAAACGGCGCATTAAACCATACAAGTTGAGGTTATAACATATTCGTATAATCCTTTCATCATAAATATCCTAGAAGAGATGAGATATAGATCAACACTGTCAAGTCTCCATATGCTCAACGATAAACTTATCTCTAGATTTGTATTTCAATAAATAATATCCGTAAACACTTTTATGATATTATTTTCCCAAGGATAAAATTAATTTTCTGATATGTCTGCTTATGGCCATAAGACTTTCTGAAATACAATCTTGGAGTTTCAGGATATTTTACTCACCCAATTGAGTTGATGGATCTTATATCTGTACACACTGGACTCTATGAGCATCGGACCATACCCAGCGACACCCAGTGGTCAGACCATGAAAGGTATCTGACATGTGTGGAACCAAAGTATGGTAGATCACTCACAAGTCCACCATGGCACTCGGGTCTAAGGACCATGAATACTACTCAACTCGAAAGATCCTTCATTGACGGCTTTATGAGATGTCTATTGGAGATCTTTGTGAATCTGTTCAATATTCAGTCCTTACTAAATACTTGTATCTCTATACGAGTTTTCACTAAACTCATGATCTGCTAAGACTAACCATCTGGACTATCCAGATATAGACATACACTGATCTATATATATATATATATTAAGGTCTTCACTAACAGACCCGCATTAGTGAAGATAGATTAGGAACATTAAGTTTTAAGAACATATTTGCATAACAATATTTTCTAGCACCATTTGCAACTCATTGCCACTATGTCATTACTAATATATTCTTAGATTTTTGTCCCATTTCAGATAAGGCTCTAACTCTTTAGATTTTGCTAACTCTTATAACCTGATAACTCTTATCAGTGCTAACTTTTAGCATTTATATCTTTTAGCATTACTAACTCTTAGTTCTGATCTAAACTTCTTTAGATCAGATCTGAACTCTTCTAGATCATACAATGTCTAAAACGTTACAAGCATCTTACCATATTTGTATATAAAATAATTAGTGATATATTAAAATCATAATTGTATAAACATAAAGCAAATATTTATACACAAAAAGGATGGCACATAAGTATAAATCCCAACAATTTCAACATGAAAATATTGATTCTTATCTAAGCTAAGCTACATAATATATTAAAAATAGTTTAGGATGACATGAACAAATGAGGTTCAACCCTCTACGTTTATGGTGTGTTTCCATTGCGGTGAGGATAGACATTAGAAACATAATTGTCCGAAGTATCTTGCCACAGTAAAAAAGAACCCTTTAGGTATATGTTTACCTATTATTGACATTTCAATGGCATTTGATGTTAGTATAAGTTAGGTATTAGATACCGCTTATCCTTCTCACGTCTACAATATATTACAGGATTTGTAGAAAGTTAGACAGATACAACGTGGAGAAATACAGCTTCTTGTTGAAAATATAGATTTCCTCGAGGTTGAAGCTACTAGAACTTTTGAGTTATTTCTCCCCACTGGTAGATCTATTATGTGGTATAACTATTATTTTATTCTAAAAATTATTAAGTAAATCATATCCCTCTTTGTGTTAGATAAAGAAACTTACCATGTATATATTACAAACGGTTCCATATATTTATATGATAAAGATTATATTTTATAAGTTGATTAAAAGTTTATGAATGACCATATATTTTACATACAACAAGAAATGTCTTAAATATATAGGTGAATAAAAAGAGAAAAAATTCGAAGACTTTAAGTTATATAGACGTGAGATGCCTAACCCGTTTGGTTAAGGATTGTTAGATAATTGATCTTACTATAGAGCCTTATCCGATTTGTGAATCTTTTATTCAAAGGAAGATGACCAAATCCCCTTTTGATGTTGTAGGACTCCAGGCCACTAATTTATGGGAATTAGTATATGGCATATATATGGCCAATAAATCACGCTACCATAGGCAGGTTTCGATACTTCATAATCTTTATAGATGATTTTTCACGGTACGAATATATATTTTTGATGAAACACAAGTCGAAAACCTTTGAAAATTTTAAAGAACTTTGACTGGAGGTAGATAAATAAACCAGTAAGTTTATTAAATGCCTTCGATCAGATCGAGGCAGTGAATAAATAAGTAGTGAATTTACTAATTATTTAAAGGAGAATAGGATTCTTACTCAGTATAAAGCTTCAGGTACTCCTCAACATAATAATGTTTTGGAGATGAGGAATCAGACTTTCTTAGATATGGTCCGATCAATAATGAGCTTTATCAATCTTCTTATAGATCTTTAGGTTTATGCACTACAGACTGTTGCTCACTTATTGAATAGAGTTCTATCAAAAGTTATTCCTCACAGTCGATATTGTTCTTACCACTCCATATGAGATATAGATTGGGAGCAAACTAAGTTTTTAGTATGTTAAGATTTGGGATTATTCTACTTATATAAAGGTTACACAATAGGATAAACTTGCGCTTAAGGGGTACAAGTATCAATTCATTGGATATTCCAAACACTCTATAGATTTTCAATTCTATGATCTTGAGGAACAAAATGTATTCTTTGCTCATTATGCCACCTTCCTAGAAAGCCAATTTTTGATGGATTGTAGGGATTGTAGACATATTGAACTTAATAAAGTCAATCAAGATGTTCATGAACTAATGATGAAACCTTAGGGTTAACCTAGTGAGATACTCTCCATTCTCAAAGTAGATAAGGAACGGTGGGCAGCAAAAACCATGCTTCTTCTTTCCTTACCTTTTATATACCCTCTCTATAGGTCGAAAAGGGTCATAAGGTCACCAATTATACATGGTTATATGCTTAAAGGGATTTTTGATATTTTTTTAGGTGAAGAAAAGGATTCTTTGACTTATAGAGAGGCATTGTTAGACATCGATTTGAAAAAATAACAAGTCGCCATGAAATCTGAGATTGACTTTATGAATGACAATTAAGTCTAGGACTTGGTTGAACTTTACAAGTGAAGCGTGCACCCAATAGAAAGGTAGAGACCTTGAAAGACCAATTGGTGGCAAAAGATTATAATAAAAAATTTTGAATAGATTATAAGGAGACATTTTCACCAATAGTCATGCTAAAGTTAATTCAAATTTAATTGGCTATTGTTGCATATTATGTTTATAAAATCTAGTTGATTGATGCAAAGATAACTTTTTTGAATGGATATCTCAAAGAAGAGATATACATAGAGCAGTTTAAAGGTTTTACTTTTAGCCTGACTCCTAATCTAGTGTGTAGATTGAATAGTCTATCTATGAAATTACACAGGCCTCTTAAAGCTGGAATCTTCATTTTGAAGATGTAATCAAAGGGTCTGGTTTTATCAAAAATGAAAATGAAGGGTGTGTGTATAAAAAGTGTCAGCGCAGCAGGATCTAAGCACGTGGGCGTATGTATGTACACTTGTGTCTATTGCCTAACGCAGCAAAATTATAAATTTTTTAATAAACACAATAAATGAATATGTTAATCACATTAATATATTAATATGGTTAGAGAACTCATCAAACATGTAACGTTATACACGTGTTTTTCTGGAGTTCGCATGGAGACTAACTCGTGTGCAGTTCTAGTCACCAACTCGATGGGCTTGGTGAGCTAGAACAACAGCTCCATAATCAACCTGGGATTAACTTTTAATCCCCAAAATGGCCGGGAGTGAATTTACATCTTTTTCTTTAAAAGGATAAGAAATGGAGAATTTAGAGCAATTTATAATTACTCCAATTAGAAGTAGAGGGATTCCTTTCTTTCCTTTTTTTTTTCTTTTTCTTCTTCTTTCTTTCTTCCTTCTTTCTCTTTTCTTTCTTCTCCATTTCTCCTTTCCCTCTTTCTCGACCAAATGGCCAATTCTTGCTTCTCTTTCTTTCTTTTGCTTCTTTATATATATATATATAATATAATATAATAATATATAATATATATAATATAATATAAAAGGAGAGAGAGAATAATTATTTAATAATTAAATAATCATTGTGTCATGGCCATTTTGCCCCTCATAAATAGTTATCAAGTTTACCTTTTAGTGGGTCCCACCAAATTTCACACTTGGGTAAACTCAACTGAGGGTCCACAATACGCTACGTGTCATAATACAATTTGTAAATAACATTTATTAACTAATTGTTGTATTTAACACTTAAATACAGATACATACGCATTCCCGTGGAATCGCTGAATATTACTGGATTAAACAATTTAATCTGGCACGCTACCCTAGTGCACAACGAGTACACTCCATATCGCGGGACTCCCTAGATCCTACGCCTGATTCGTCAAATAGAATTATTCCATAAGTCCGTGAGCAATGCCCCACGCACACGTCACGGATATACAAATCAGCGCGTTGAACCATGCAAGCTGAGGTTACAATGCTTACGTATAGGTCTTCTGTCATGATATCCTAGATGTGCGAGAATATAGATTATCACCGTCAAATTCCCATTTGCTCATCTATGTCCTATCTCTAGACTTGTATCTCAATGAACAATATGCACAAACTCCTTTGCCATATTGTTCCATCCAGACGGAACTCTTTCCCGGGATGATTGCTTATGGCCACAAGACTTTATGAGATACAGTCTCGAAGCATCTGGATATCAAACTCTATATAGGAGTTGACGGATCCCATATCTGTACGCACTGAACTCCATAAGCATCGGACCATACCCAATGATACCCAGCGGTCACACCATGAAAGGTCTGTGACATGTGTGGAACCAAAGTGTGGTGGATCACTTACAAGCCCACCGTGGCACTCAGGTCAAAGGACCATATATACTACTCGACTTGAGAGGACCCTCCGTTGATGGCTTACATTTAATGTCTATCGGAGTTCCTTGTGAGTCTGTCTCATATCCAGTCTTAACTGGATATCCATATGTCAATACGAGCTCCAAGCTTATGGTCAGTCAGGAACAACCATCTATACCCTACAAATACAACATATGTTGATCTATATATAAAAGGGTATCCACCGACAGACCCGTATTTGTAAAAATAGATCAGGGACTATTATTCGAGAACATACTTGCACAACTTGCATTTTCTAGCACCAGTTTGCAACTATGCAGTTACTAGTATATTCCCAGGTCTATGTCCCATTACAAACAAGGCTCAAACTCTTGGATCTGTTGAGTATTATAACCAGCTAACACTTAGCTGTGCTAACATTTAGCAATTATATATCTCAGGGTGGCTGATTATGAGCCCTTATCTAAATCCTATAGATCTGATCTGAACTCCTTCAGATCTACAATGTCTGTAATGTTACATGCATAATATCATATAAATGAATATTAGCGATTTAATGTGAATGTACACTTGTATAAATACACAAGTATATGTATATTCAGGGATGGCACGTAAGCACCGACCCTAACAAAAAGGTCAATAGGAACATGATTGTCTTTTTAGTACTCTATGTAAATGACATACTCATTATCAAAAATAATATTTGTATGTTATAGTTAGGTATTTTTTATCTTGGTAAGAGTTAGTTTATAAATGATTTAGGTGAAGCTTCCTTTATACTAAGTATAAAGCTTTATAGATATAAAGCTAAAAGGCTAATAAGACTCTCACAATCCTCTTACATAGAGAATATTTTAAAAATGTACAAATTTATTAACTGTAAGACAGTTAATGTACCTTTCAAACATGACATTTATCTATCTAAGAGGATGTGTCCTCAAAAAGAATATGAAAGGGTTAGAATGTCAACCATACCTTATGCATCAACTATAGGTAACTTGATATATGTCATATTATGTACAAGAGCTGACATCAGTTTGGCTGTAAGTGTTACATGTCGATATCCGTTTGATCTAGATAACGACCATTGGATAGCCATAAAATATATCTTGAAATACCTTAAGGGTACAAAGGATAAATTTTTTATTTATGGAAAGAATGACTTACAAGTGATTTGATACACTAATTTAGACTTCTAGGATGATTTGGATGATAGAAAGTCTATATGTGGTTATGTGGTTCTTCTCATTAGTGTCATTATCATTTAGAAGAGTGTAAAACAAGGATCCGCATCTGATTCTACCATGGAGGAAAAATACATTGCACTTTTAGAAACTGTAAGAAAGTAGTATAGATACGTAAATTTTTTACAGAACTAGGAGTAGTCCTAAGTATAGTGAATCCTATTGCAATAACAACGTGGTAATTACTCATGCCAAGGAGCTCAGGGCAGAACAGAAGTTTAAGCATGTGGAATACAAGTACCACATAATTGTATCCAGAGTAGAATCTATTGATAATATAGTGAATCCACTCTCTAAACGTTAAGTCCTAGTGTATTTTTGAAATATTTAAAGATAATAGGAATTAAATACCATGGTCAATTGCACTAAAGCAAGTTAGAGTTGTTAAAAATGGTGCTTACGTGCTATTTCATTATTTGTATGAATATTTATTTGATATTTATGCACTGTACATTTTAATAAATCGTTAATTCATTATATAGTAATAACCTTATTTCTTTTTAGACATTGTCAATCTGATCAAAATAAGTTTAGATCTCATCTAAAGATGTTTAGATTAGCATTGAGAGTTAGTAATTCTAAGAGTTAGAGCCTTATTTGAATTGGGATAAAAATCCAAGAACATTTATTATAAAGACATTTTTGTAAGAAGTTCCAAATGGTGTTAAGAAATGTCATTATATATTTTATTTTTTAAACATTATTGTTGATCAATGTTTACAAACACAGATTGATTGGTAAACATTTCAGATCAGTGTATGTCTATATCTAAATTGTTCAGAAGATTAGTCTTAGCAGACCGTGAACTTAGTGGAAACTTGTATAAATATGTAGGTATTTAGTAAGGACTAAGTATTGAATAGACTCACGAGAACCTCAAATAGACATCCCAAATAGTCATCAATGGATTGTCTTCTCGAGTTAGGTAGTATTTGTGGTACCTTGACCTCAATGCCACAATAGACTTATAAGTGATACATCATACTTTGATTTCACAAATGTTAGAGACCTTTTATGGTCTGACTTTTGGGTGTCATTAGGTATGGTCTTATACTCATGAAGTCCGGTTTACGTAAATATGAGATTCGTCAGCTTATATGAGTAAATTGTATATCTTGATGGTCTGAGAATGTATTTTAAGAAGTCTTATAACCACAAACATTAACTCGAAAAAGAGTTTCCGTAAGGTAAAATAATATAGTAAAGTTATTTACAGATATTATTTATCAAAATAAAAATTTGAGAGATAAGTTTATGATCAAGTAAACAGAGATTTGACGATAAAGATCTATGTAACCGCTCTTTCAGGATATAGGTGACAAAGTGACTATACGAATATATTTAATATCAAATTTTATAGTTCAACACACCATCTTGTTGTATCTATAACATGTGTTTGGAAAAATATTAATGGGCTTATAGAAAGGCTCCATAAGAAAAATGGGTGTGAATTTAGAAAGTCATAATATGAAGTGTATTCGTTAAGCACTAGGGTAGCAAACTGGATCAAAGAGTTCGATCTAAAAAAATTGTGAACAAGTAAGATTTAGTTTTAACTCCTCTGAAAAAGGAAACGTGTCAAATTCTAATTTTTAGAATTTTACATATGTCATTAAGCAATAAGAACTAAATTACCAGTTAAGCATTATTTAATTCAAGTTTAATGGTTAAACTATAACAAGTGTGGGATACTTTTCTCAAAGGGGACTTAATTAAATGGCAAGTGTTGGACTCTTGGCATTTATAGCTTAGATTAGTGGTCAAATGTCCTTTAATAAAAGGCAATGAATCATGTACATTAGTTGCATTTGGGATTGGCCTAATTCGACCATTTAAGGCTTAAGAGGAAATGAAAGAATTTAGATCATTTTTTTTTTTTTTTAGCTTTTGTTAGTTTGAGATGAATAAGTGAGAAGCTTTAGCTTTGGCCTTAAGAGAAAACTGAGAGAGAGGGAGTGAGCTTAAGTGTTAAGCTTTTAATACATAAAATCAACTCCTACAAAAATCAAGGCCACTATTTTAGCGTCTTTAGTCCACCAAAATCAAGACCTAGAATTATTCACGGGAACGCTTCAAGGGGAGACTCTGCGTGTTCTAAATTGTCTAACTATATCGATGGTCTTCAAAGATACATTTTCTATTATTGTAATAGAATTAAATTTTGGCTGTTGAAATGAATTTTACATTTTCGTTGCATGTTGTGTGACACGTATTTCCATTTCACTAACTGAACACACATTCTCAAACACGTTAATTCCAACACTATTCATATCCTCACATCAACATCATCCCAACTTTATATAAACCTATGTTAAGACCCTAGATAGACCTATTCCTTTAGATTGAAAAATCCCATTGTTGAGAATTTTTGGACAATGACTCAAAGAATTTCCTTGCATTTTGTTCATTTAGGTTCAAGAACCTCCCACTATTCATGGGCTCAATCGTATGATGATTTGATATGGTCACACCATTATAAAAGTATTGCACTACTCTCTAATTCTTAAAACCATAGTGGGGGACACTTAATAATTAAATCTTTAAACCTTTCCTAACTCTCATAAATTGTTCACCCTCCCTTTGGTAAAAATATAATATTTCTCTCTTAAGGGTATTTGTTTAAGATATGGGGAAAAACTTAGCAAGAAATTAATTGCTTAGTTGAGCCCAACTAGTAATAGATTCTATTATGTGTGAATCAAGTAAGTCTTGGTTTTATCTTTTAATGAGAATGGAAACAGTAGAAACTTAATTGACTCATCAAAAGAAAAAAAAATTGAAACGAAATATAAATAGATGTTAAGAAACTCTTTAATATACATGTATGGATCCTCTCTCTCTTTCTAACCCATGAAAGGTTTAAAAAAAGTTGAATTATAGCCGACTTAAGTTTAAAGTGTGTTGCGATAGTTTACGGTAACATAATACATGATGGATGATTGATTGTAACTTTTGAGAAATACTCTTAGAGAGTTTTCTCTACGAGGACTAAATTATTGTTTACCATATCTAATAAATAATTACTTTAAGCATTATCTATTATTGAGTTTATTTGGATAAAACAATTTTTTAAATCACATTTTCAAATACTTATAAACTAGTTTGTTTGTCTTGAAAAAAATAAAAATAAATAAATAAAAACAAAAGATGCTGATAATAAAGAATGCAAGAATTGATGAAAAAGAAAAAAAATGACTAGATTTGGTTCTTTTTTTTAATTTTCTTACCAAAAAAAAACTTAAACGATAACTAGTAAAAGAATTAATCCACCTAAAATTTGATTAATATTCTGTCATAGTTTCTAGCAATGAGTAAAAAACTCATTGTGCAAATTTTAATTATACTCTCAAGTGCACAAATCTATGAAAATATAGCAAAGTATGAGGTCTAACCCACAGGGACTATTTCAAATTAAGAAAGACTAATATAATCTTAATAAATATAATTCTTATCTAGTTTAAAAAAATTATTTGGGAGAAAATTGAAATAATGAAAATAAAGGAATTAAAACAAATAATTAAAAGTTCTAAAATTTAAGTGATTACAAATTACCAAGGTTTTAGAATCCATCACTATTTAACTTAATAATTCTCTTATTTATCAATTAATTTTTTAAATTAGAGTGATGCATCTAAATCAATCTATTGTCATCTCATGGATATAATGTTGGGCACAAATTAATTAATTTTAAATAAGTTCTTCTTCACTTTACTTAATTATGTACCTAAGTATTCAATGTGTCAATTCAATGAAAGAAAACAAAAAAACCAAAGACAATCACCTTATTACTAAAGTTCTAAATATAGAATAATTGAACAAGTTCCTAATTATAAAAAATATTTGATATTAATGATGAAAAGAATTTTAATTCAAGTTTTCTTAAGAAATAAGAACCATAGACATTAAAGAACAAATAAAGGGAATTAATTTAATAAAAAGGAAAATATTTCATTAAATAGGGTATCATCATTAATCTCAATATAAAAAATTTAAAATATGTGATTAAATTAAAAACAATAAAAAAAAATAGAACCAATCTTACGAAGAAGGGAAAACTTGAAAGTTTGATCCAAACACTTCCTAGCCCTTTTCCTCTTTTCTTTCTTTTCCCGTGCCTTTTTTTGTTTCTTCTTTTATCTTATGCTTCTCTCTTTTCTTCCGTCCAATTCAGCTCCTATATAAAAGTATGGCCACGAATTCACTTTGGAGAAAAAAACCGCCCAGGCAAGTATATACTTTTCCTTTTTCCTTTTTTAAGCTTTCAATTTAAATGGAAAAATAATATTGCTAATTTTATGAGACTTTCTTTAATTGTGGATACATTTTAAAATAAACTACAAGTCTTCATTCAGCTTCTCTAATTAATTTACCTTTAAGTCTCTTCTTTTATATCTTTATTTATTTTTATGTTTAAAAGAACTCTAATAAAAATAAAATTAACAATTAACAATTATAGATATAAGAGTTATATAAATAATAAAATTAGACACATCAACCCACTTCGCAACAATATCTTCGATCTCATCACATTTCTGCTTGTTTATCATTTTTAACAATTTTAATAAAATTTTAGATATAGATATATTAAAAAAATTCTTGATTAAGTAAACCAAATAAACTTTTGATAATTAAATCCGAATTTTCTATAAAAATATATTAGAATATGAAAAACGATGTGAACTTACCAAGAAAACATATACATCGGCAAAGAAAGAATGATTCAAAAAGAACATACTAAAGAAATGCATCTATTGAAATAAAATAAATAAATAAACAAAAAATTTAATAAGATGGTTCATCACATTTAACACTGCTAAAAGATATTCTTACTTCCTTACTTCTATATGGCTTTACAGTGGGTGTTTTCTTAATTATCACCAATTGGCAGAAAATATAATAAGCTTAGCTAAGGTAACAGAGATAAGTTTATGGCAGACAGGAAAGCCAATAAAATTAAAAGTGCTCATATTGCTTTTATAAAAGTTTTTGTAAGCCAACTAACAAAGCTAAAGTGATCATATGCCTTTATAAAACTTTTTGCAGCTATATTTTGATAATATTATTGTGATAAGAAATTATGCTCCGAATAGAAGTCTGCTTCAGGTAAAAAAAAAAAGTCTGCTCCTAAGTTTTCTCCGAAATTTTAGGAGTCGTAGTTACCATTTGGAGTGGCAGTTTTCCGCCGTAGGGATCAGGGCGGCCTGAAATTCACAACCACCAGTGTTTTTTCGTTTTCTTTCTGTTTTTTCAGGTTTCTTGGTGTTCCAAATATGGATTTGGAAGACGTGATCTCTCGGTATGCAGCGATGGAGATTCATGATAAGAAATTACCGGTTACTCATCTCTCTTCATCTGCTTGTGCTGTCGGGGACAAGCGGGTTTCCTTGTCGTTGGTTGGGAAAGTGCTGAGTTCGAAACCGATTAACAAGGATGCCTTTATCTCAAGCATGCGTTCATTGTGGCAAATGGCAGATGATTTCACCATAGAAGTGTTAAACCTTAACCAAAATCTTTACGTTTTTTCCTTTAGATCCGATGGAGATAGGAGGCGCATTCTGGAAGAGGGGCCTTGGACCTTTGATAACTGTCTCATAGTTCTAGAGAAACCCGGCGGGTTGGGGAGATTGTCTGACCTTACATTAGATAGGGTTTCGTTTTGGGTTCAACTTCATGGCCTCCCTTTATTCTTCATGAATGATGAAAGTGGGAGATTCTTGGGCTCCTTGATTGGCAGGGTTGAAAGGATTGACAAAGGGGTTTCAAAAGAATGCATTGGTAAGTTTATCCGTGTAAAGGTGAATATCAATATTTCGGAGCCATTGAAGCCTGCTCTAAGGGTCAAGGTCGATGGAACAGATGATGTTGTTACTGTCCTGCTTCGTTACGAGAGACTACCAGACTTTTGCTTTGGGTGTGGTAGATTTGGACACCCTAAGCGGGAGTGCCCTTCCAAGTCAGATGGGGATTCTCTTTTTGAAGGGCTTTTTTATAGTGACTTGATCCGTGCAGGTCCTCCGTCTAGGTTTTCTTCGAGGACGCACAAGCAGATTCGTGGAAGTTCAGAGAGGGTAGCAAAAGTCAGTCTCAAGGACGTTCCCAAGCCTATTTATCAGTGGCGAAAGAAAAATGGTAATAATTCTGGGAATAGGGCAGATATGCTTAAAGACGAGGTGGATGCGAAAGGTGATAATTCTGAGTCTCATGAACAGTTCTCTCATGGAATGGGTAAAGAACCGGTGGAGGGCAGTAAGGGCATGATGGATAAGCCATTCAGGTTTAGCCACAGCCAGCCTAGTAATTTGTCCACGAGGGCTTCTGCGACGTCTAAGGCGGCTGCTCCGACGACCATTGACGTTGCTCTGCAATCACTGAATGTCCAAGATCTTGCGTGCCCTAATAGAAAATATTCGGACGCGGGGTTAATTGTTTCTGCGAACTCAGATCCTGTTTTACAACAGCCTAAGGTCATTCCTAGTCAGAACTCATTCAAGTGGGCTCAATGTGGGTCCTCTCCTGCACCGCAACAACAATCCTCGGTTTTTATAAGAGAAATAGAACAGGCTGACTTTGTAATAGGACCTGACCCGAGCCTTTTACCAAAGTCAAAGTGGATCATGCGGTGACAAAAAAGTAACATATTTTATATTTGTTACATTTGATGTAAAAAGGTTACTTAAAACGTGTATACAAATTATGAAATATAACAACTTATTCAGTAATGTGTGTTAAATGTAAACTTTAAAATATGAAGATGTAATACACTTCAATAATACTTGCAACAATTTAAAAAAAAAAGGAAAAATAAAAAAATGGGTAAATTTGTAACTCAATGAGTTGATATAATCTAAAAAAATTATATATTTTATGTGTATTGTCAATAATAATTTTTTAACAATAATTTAGTAATAAATAATATTATATATAATGTACATGTACAAATTTATAATATAAAATAATTATAAAATTATATATTGAGAGATTATAAAGCTTAACCTGAAAATATGAAAGCATAAGTTATTATTAAACTTGTGCTAAAACTCAATATACATAAAGTAGTATTAAGAATATATTGCATATTACATAGATACTTAAAACTACACCAAATATGTACATGGAGAAAAATTGGTTTAACCTAGTAAAGTAACAAGCATAGATACTGAAAACTTATGCATAGACAGAATAGGGGATTTGATCTAGTCTAACCTAGCAAAATTGTGTAACCTAACGAAGTATGCATATCCCTTAACGTTAGAAGGTCCAAATGTCTTTCTCTCAACAACAAAAAAAAAAAGAATGAGTGCTTCATTTTTTTGACAACTCGCACTTCATTTACAAGTTAAATATTAAGAACTTTATTGCAAATTTTTTCAGTCTTATATAATTTGTTATTCATCATTCTATAGGTGTAAATATGGTAAAGGATAATCTATTTCTAATGTAGACGTTGATATGACATGATCAAAACTACGTCATTTTAATATCATGATGATTAAAATTGGTGGTAAATGGATTTTGGGTAAAGCAAATGAAAAGAAGACATTGTAAAAAAGTAAAGGCACAAAAAGATGTAAGGCAAAACAGCATCTCAGTACGGCAAAAAGGAAATATTGTCGCGCACTAGGTTACATGAAGTTTCACCACAGTTAGGAGTAAGACTCGTCGTAGTGCTAAGTTTCTGCCAAGATGAGTAGAATCACCTCGCCGCAGCACTGAAGGAGTTATACTGCAATGAGGGCACATGGCTCTTGCCATAACAAAAAGCAAGTACCGCGCTAAGAATATGACTTGTGTATTTATTAAATTACACTTAAATTGTGTTAGCACCCTATCTTATTCCCACTCTGATTAAGATTAGCTTAGGATGTTTGTAGGCTATATAAAGACCTTATTCTTGCTTATAATCACCATCACCAAGATTAGCAAATTAAGAGATCAATTGTAATCCCTTGAGAGAGAGTTCTTCGTGAGTTCTTGTTGATTTAATAAAAGACGCATGGAACTTAATCTCCTATCCATATAGAAAATTGTTGAACCACGTAAATCTTTATGTGTTTTCTTCTTTCTTGTTTTTCTTATCTTTTATTTTCTTTCGATGCTATAATTATTATATTTGTAAATCACTTACATTAATAAACTGGTATCAGAGTAAAGTTTTATAGTCATGACAACAATAAAGTATGATGTATAGAAATTTAATAGTGAAAATGACTTCAATCTGTGAAAGGTAAAAGTTATGGCATTGCTAGTAAGTCAAGGGCTCGATTTTTCCCTTAAAGAAACTGCATCTCTATCTAACAAAGAGAAAAGGCTTGAGACATCTAGGTCTGAAGCAGATAGAGATTCTATGCATTCAAAAAATGGCTCATAGTATAATTGTTATATTATTAAACTATGGGATTTTGAGAAAGGTTGCTAAAAAGAAAATAACTATAGGTCTTTGAAGAAAGCTTGATGAACTTTATATGACGAAGTTGCTAGCAAATTGTCTGCATATAAAGAAGAAGTTTTATCGGTTATCCATATTAGAGGGGATGCCAATTAAAAATCATATAGATACCTTCAATAAGAACATCATCGATTTAAAGATAATTGATGTGAATATCGAGGATGAAAACAAGGCGATCATTCCATTGAGCCTCCTACCCTAAAGTTATGAACACTTTTCTGACACACTACTATACAGTAAAGAGAGTTTGACAATGATAGATGTTAAATCATCATTAAACTCTAAATAATTGAAAAATAAAGTAGAGGCCAACAATACAAAGGGATTATCCACAATAGGGAGATTTGAAAATAAAGAATGTAAGTTTATAAAAGGCTTAAGATCAAAATCAAGAGGCAAACCAAGAAAGTGTTACTACTGTCTTTATTAAGGATATCCCAAAAAATAAATTAAAGATGAAGGACAACAAGAAGAAAAGAGATACTGAATAGCTTATGTGGAAAGCTATGATAGTGTAAAGACCCTAGTCGTTTATTATAGAAGAGACTCTGGTGGATGGATATTAGATTCCAATAATACCTTTTATATGTGTCCAAACAAAGTCTTGTTTACTAATTTTTAACCCATTAATAGAGGAAATGTGTTATTAAGGAGTGACATGGCTTGTCAAGTAGTTGGGATTGATAGACCATAATAGATGTTCAATCAGAGTAGAGAATAGGATGCTTAAGGTGTTAAAATATTCCATGGTGGTCATGAAAGTTAATAAGCACAATGGTGTATATTTACTACTTAGAAGCACTGAGTAGTTCTACATTAATCTCTATGGTTAATGAGAATATACATGCCAAACTATTGCATTTAAGGTTCTCACCTAGGTGAAAGAAACTTGAAGAAGTTATATGATTAAAAGGCATTTGGCAAAGATAAGTTCTAGCCAATAGAGTTTTATGAGCATTATATGATTAGCAAAGCACATAGGGTTAAGTTTAGTATTGAAAAGCACAAGACGAACATAGATAGTAGCACATGGTAGAGTTAAATACTTTTTGACATTTATAGACGACTATTTTAGAATGTTGTGGGTATATGTATTGAAATATAAGATCAAGTGTTTGAGACCTTCAAAATATGGAAAGCTCTTATATAAAACCAAACTACTAAGAAGATTAAAAGATTAAGAATTAACAATGGTCACAAATTCTACAACAAGAAGTTTGATAGATTTTGTGCCAAGCATAAGATCATAAAGCATAAAACTATGAGATCTACACGATAACAAAGTAGTCTTGTAGAAAGGATGAACAAGACCTTACTTGAGATAGTAAGATGCATGCTGACCAATGCAAGAATGCCTATGGCATTCTCGGGTGAAGCTATTGTCAACGCATCCTACTTGATTAATAGAAGCCCCTCTTTAACAATAGACTTCAAGATGCTATAAGAGAAGTGGTCTAAGAGACCTACAAAATATAATATCCTAAGGATATTTGGTTGCTTAGCTTTCATTCATATGAATCAATGCAAGTTGGAACTTAGAACCTTAAAAGGGATATTCATAAAGTATCCAAAAGGGGTAAAAGAATACAAGGTGTGATGTACAAATTTAAAACCATCCAAGAGTATCATTAATAGAGATGTGACGTTCAATGAGACGACAATGCTGAAAATCAAACAAGAAGAAGTGAAGAAAGAGTGTGTGTCTAAGTGAGTTTCAGTACCAAAAATAATTAAAGTTAATGTAGAACCTGAGAATAGATATAAGATGCCCCCATATCAACACTTCAACAAGTCATCCCTTAAAGATGTATAAAAATACATCAGTTAGTTCCTCATAGTCCACCTAAAAACAAACTAAAACTTTAGAAGTAGAACTCAAATAATACTAACTAGACAGAGATAAACTAAGAAGAATGATGATAAGGCCACCGATAAGATATGCTTAAGTAGATTTAATAGCTAATACTTTCAATACTACTTCCATTTTTTAGTATGATGAGCCTAAAAAGTATAGAGAGGTTATAAAAAGTAAGAATAGTTTAATGGCAGAAAGCCGTAGATGATGAAAGTAGTTCTCTTCTAAAGAATAAAACCTAAAAATTAGTGAAGATACCTCAAAACAAGAACCTAATTAGGTGCAAATGGGTATACAAGATAAAAGGAAGGGATATTAGGTGTAAAGCCTATGAGATTTAAGCTTGAATTAGTAGCACAAAATTTTACTTAGCATGAGAGATTTGATTTTCGTGAAATTTTCTCACCTCTAATTAAGCACAAAGTCGATTAGAATTTTATTAGTCATGTGTGTAAACTTTAATTTACATCTAGAGTAAATGAATGTAAAGATTGTTTTCCTCCATTGAGAGCTTTAAGAGAAGATATACATGTCACAACTATAAGGGTTTGAAGAACCTATTGTAGAGAATTATGCTTGTTTGTTAAAGAAGTCATTGTATGAGTTAAAGCAATCTCTAAGGTAATGGTATAAGAAATATAATGACTTTATATTAAATTATGGTTTCAATAGTAGTAAGTATTATGGGTTTGTGTATTTTAAGACATTAAGTAGTGGATTATTTATGTATTTACTTCTATATGTAAATGATATGCTAATCGCATGTAAAAATATATAAGAAATATATAAGTTAAAAAAATAATTGAGTGGCGAGTTTAATATAAAAAATTTAAAAGTAGCAAAAGAATATTGGGTATGGATATTGTGAGAGAAATATCACATGTAATTTTCTTATCCCAACAAAGATATATACTCAAGAAGTTTAGAGATTCGGTATGTTTGATGCGAAAGCTATCTCTACTCCTTGGCCATGTATTTCAAACTATCAACAGCACTATCGTCAGAAATAAAAGAAGAAACATATGTTAGCGCTGTTGGAAGCATTATATATGCGATGGTTTGCACAGATTGGATATAGCTCAAGCCATAAATGTTGTGAGTAGGAACATGGCAAATAATGAAAAAAGAACATTGGCTTGTGGTTAAGTAGATATTGAGATATTTGAATGGAACATCAAATCATGGGTTAATGTATAGAAAAGCAGAAAAGGTGATAAAATAATGAAATGATAAATTGACTCAAATTATATAGGTGACCTCGACAATAGAATGTCAATAACTGAGTATGTATTCACGGTGTTTGAAAGTAATAAATGCTGGAGGTCAGTTCTAGAACATATGGTGGCACAATCAACCACATCGATAGAATTTATAGCTATAGGTGAAGCTATAAAGAAGGCCATGTAGTTAAAATAGATCTGCGCGGAGATATTAATTATGAAAGATATGGACACCGATGTGTATTGTGATAGCTAAAGTGTCATACTTCTAAGTAAGCATCAAGTATTTCATAAAAGGTCAAAATATATTAACGAGAGAGTGCATTTCATTCGAGAGATCAAAAAAAGTGGCAAGATTAGTCTAACAAATATTTTGTTGTCTAAAAATCTTTCAAATATGTTAACAAAGTCACTAACCTCGATTACATTTATCCTATGTAAGACTTAATCAGAGTCACCGTTATGTGAGAAAGAGGGTGATGCAGAAATGAAGGGTCTGTAAAAGCTTCTTAGATGATTTTGAATCAAGAAAGATATTTGTGAAAATAGTGATTAAAAATCATAATGAATTGATTTTGGGTTTAAAAAAATAAAAGGAAGACATGGTAGAAAAGTAAAGATACATGAAAATGTAAAGAAAAATAGCATCTCAAAACCATGAGAAAAGGAAATCTCACCATGTGTCAGACTGCATAATGTTTCATCGTAGTGAGGAGTAAGACTCATCACAACGCTGAGTTTCTGTTAAGATAGGCAGAATCACCTCGTCGCAACATTAAAGGAGTTGTGCCATAGCAAGGGCACATGGCAAATTTTTAGGGTATATAAAGGCCCTATTCTTGCTTGTAATCACCATCACCAAGATTAGTGAATTAAAAGTGTTAGAATTTGTGATTCAACAATCATGTATGGGTGTGAATTAAGATGGATACCAAATGAAGAGTTAGCAAGAAGTATAGTATGTGATGGTAGTGCAAGAAATGAACAAAAAGCTATAAGAGGATTGGAAACATGCGTTAGAAGATAGAACGCCCCAACATGGATTCCAAAAGACTCAACGCCCTAGCATTGCCTGAAAATGCCATAGCATTGTGACAAGGTCGCACTAATGCCCATCGTTCATCGAGGAATGCCCTAGCGTTAGAATAGTTATATTAACACCCCTAGCATTAGATGTTGAATGCCTTAAAGTTATTTGTTATAGAAAATTCAATTTTGGTTCAAATTGAATTTTTTTGTGGGTTTTGGACTCCCACACGTAAGGACTCTTACTTTAACTTTGGTTTAAAGTTTCTTAGACCTTTGTAAACACTATATAAACCCTTGTAACTACTTAGAATTATTCAAGCATCAAAGATGTAAACATATAAAAAAAAATAGAGGAGTTAGGTATCCACTAAGTACTGAGTGTACTAGGGTATAACCATGAGATCACTCGAGTACTAAGTGTGCTAAAAGTGATGAAAATTCTTTTTGAGAGAGCTCATGCTATTCTTGTATTCCTTGGTAAAATCTTTTATAGAGAATGAGAGATACTAAGAGGTCTTAAAATCATGGTGATCTAGGAGATACTTAGAGGTCTACAAGTTTAATAAAAGAAATTAGATCATGGATCTACCATAGACATAGGCGTTTTGCCAAACCACATATATCTTATGTATATGGTTTATATTCTTTATTTTTATGTGTGTGTTGATTTTTTATATTCTTGGTTATTTTTTAGCTATGTATTTTGTACTCGCACAAGATGCTAAATACCAAGCTATGGTAGTATTAGAGCTCATAGAACCCCAACAATAAAGTCAATGCAAAGATTAATTACTAAGAGAGTTTAGTGTTAAGGTTGATTTTTCTCAACAGAGAAATCAATTATAATCCCTTGAGAGAGAGAGTTCTTTGTGAGTTCTTGTTAACTTAATAAAAAAAGTATAGATCTTGATCTGTTATAGATGTAGACAATTGTCAAATTACGTAAATCTTTGTTTATATTTTCTTTTGCTTTACTGTTCTTATCTTCTTACTTTCTTTCAATGTTGTAATTATCATACTTATAAATCACTCCTGTCATAATTGTAAAGACGCATCACATGAGAGATTGATTGAATAAAGAGAATGCTCAATATTTTCTAAAAATTGCAACTACTTTCTTATTAATTAGTTGATTATGTTAATATGTATTTTTTTTTAATTCTAAGTTATGATTATATATGATTCATTAGTTAAGTAACAAATTTTCCACAAATTTGAAAATAATTATTATATCATGTCATCATTCAATTCATTACTGCCTCAAAATTTAGCATAAAATTTAATAATAGCTACTCGAAATGTGTTATATTACTTTTTTAATATTAAAATATTTAACAATCCTCTTATCATAATATATATATATATATATTAAGATTTTTTCTCTCTATAATTATTGAGATTTGTCTTAACGTATCTAGTAAGACTTTTGATAGTGAAAGTTTTTTTAAAAAGAAAATTAATAGCTTTTTAAGTTTTTAGTACCTTGTGCCCAATTAATTGAAATAAAAGGTCATATTGGCATACATTTAAAAAACAATATGCCTAGAAGATTTTAAGGATATTTATATTTGAAGAAAATACGAGTAGGAGAATGTAAAATAATTTTATTGCTTATTGATCAATAAAAATTTTAGAATAACTAAATTTATACATAAACATAAATAATAAAATAATTGTTAAGAAATAAAAGCATGGCACAATTAAAAGAATACACAATAAATAAATTTTTTGAATGAATCATGTATGAGTTGATAGGTTTTGATTCGAATTACCATATTCATTCAATCTTGAGAATTTTTATTGATTCTTATCAATAGTATTATACAAATAAGAGTTTTCATTGACCATCAAATTATAAATGATAAGAGATATAAAAAGATTTCATATGATTACTTTTTATATGGCATGATTTTATTAGTTTGGCAACAATATTCAAATATTTATGTGAAAGAAAAAGATTGTTTATGAAGTTTCATTGTAGTAATCTCTAAAAATAAATCAGAATCAAAAGTCCCATATCAACCATAAAAAATAAATAATAAGAAAAAGAAAAAGTCTTTCTATTTATTTCACATTTTTTATTTTTTTTACAAAGTAATTAAATATGGTTATGACTCATTGCAAATTGCACCATTCACACACACATAAATATATATATATATATATATATATATATATATTGTTGCGAATATCAAGTTTTGCACTTCAATTTAACACCTCTATGGCATCAACTAAGCCACAGCCTTGATATCCATTTTATTCTATGCGCAACAAAAAATCATAACTCACACCATAAGCAAGAACACATAAGATTAACACACCAATAAAGATAAAGAAAACAAACTAATCAATAAGATACAAGATATACGTGGTTCGGCCCAAAATTACCTACGTCCACAGAGAATCTATGATCCAGCTTCTTATTATTGAAATAGATCACTAAGTATCTTCTTACATCATCAATGATCCTACAAGACCCCTTAGTATCTTTCATAGAGACCTCTAAGTATCTACCCTTGATCACCATGACTCTCTAAGACCTCTTAGTATCTCCTCATAAGAGATTTTTACAAGAAACACAAGAATAGTCCGAGCATCTAAGCCAAAAGGATCTATGGTGTTTCTCTTTTATTCACTCAAAGAACCTAAAGAAAAAAACACTCCCCCAAGGTTACACCCTAGTGCAGTACGCACTTAGTGCCTACCTAGCTCCTCTATTCTCTCTTATGGTTACATCTTGAAACCTTAGATGTTTAATCTTAAACAAAGGGTTTATAAGTATTTATATAGGGTGTATTTCGTGCCTACTAACCTTATTCCTTGTTGGAGTAAGAGTCCACTTGTTTTGAAAGTCCAAAACTTTCCAAAACTAGAACTCCAGATTAAAAACAAACTTCTGACACATCTGGCGCCGCGGCAGTCATCCCTGGGTGCCACGGCACTGGGCATTATCTCGCCCATCCCTGCGGCGTTGTGGACCCAGCGCTGCGATGCTGGGTTACTGTCTTGGGCACCGCGGCGCTCAACCATGGGCTCTGCGTCACGACGCTCAGCCCTGTAGCGCCTATCCTGCATTTTCTTACTTCCTTCTCGTCTTTGAGTCCCGTTTTGCTTCCCCTTTCATGTCCCGTACGTCCTCGACTTCTCCATACGTATCCCACATGTTCTAGACTTCTTGTAACTCTTTACTTTGATATTCATCTCAATTCTTGTCCAACCAAAATTATTGAATCACCAATTTTCTAACATTATATATATATTTGTTAATTCATATTGTTTTTAGAAAAATAGATATGTCTTGCAATTATAGTTTAATGATAAAGAGTTTTAAGGTATATATTTTCAAATTTTTAAAAAAGAATAATACCAAACCTATAAGGACTTGTAGGACGGAAATGTTTTTGAAAATAATTTTAGATTTCAGCCCTACAAATTATCATTTTAGAAATACCCATCCACACTTTCAATAAAAGAGAATTACAGTAAATTGACAATCTGTGAACAATACTCACTATAAACAATGTCATTGTCGCTTCTTACTAACTAAAAATCGATCGTTGGTAAATACTGTTTGACGAAGGGACAATTCACTATTAATGGATTACAATATCTACTATAAAGTCGTGAACATGCTATAGATACTATAATAAATTATATCTCAACAAGTGACGTATCAAGTAAGTATTGAGTGTAACAAATGATTTTGACATTTATACTATTTCACCACTCAATGTTTGCTTAACACATCATTTTTTAAAATATAATTTGGGATACGATTTAAAATGCCTAGCATTACTCTTAAATATTGAAATAAAAATTGTATCTATGTATTCATTACTAATTAGTGTTGTATAACTATTATAGTTTTGTATCTCAACTACTAATGTATTTATTATTAATTAGTATTGTAAAACTATCATTTAAATAAAAACTAAAAAATAATTATTTGACAAGAGGCAATTACCAATTAGTAACACATTAATTAGGATATAAATTTTATATTTCATTTATATAATTATAACACTACTCATTTGACAATATCTTATACAATTTGTTTTTTCAATCGTCACAAGTGACATATTCTGATAATATTAGCAATGTAGCATGTCCCCGTTGACATTGCAAAATAACACTTCAAATCAAAGCAAACTACGAGTGTCACAAAATTGAGACAACACACCGAGTAGTGGAGAATAGATTCAAGAAGAAAAAAAAGGACAAAGAGAAAAATATTAAAGCCTAATGACGAAATCAGCATATCTGCGAGCTTCTAACAATTACGTTTGAAACATGCACGATTAATGCATCATATTTATAATACATATTTCAGATGCATTGATGAGTTCGAAGCCACAAACGTCGAAATTGATATCTTAGTAAAGTGATCCTAAAAGCACAAGGTATTGAAAACATAATTGACATACTAATTAAGAACACTATTAGAATTAATGATTTAAAATTATGTTTGAACATGATTTTAAGGTGGAAACAAATAAAGAGTTAAGATGAATTCGAAGACACATTGAACAATCGAGCAAGGGTCAAAAATAGAAGCAGAAGTGAAGAGGGGCACGAAAATATAAGAAGACAATTTTTAGGTGTGAGAGCAACGGTGCTAGCTACTCAGCATTGCGGTGCCAAAGATAAAAGCCTCAGCACCGCGGCACTAACTTGAGCATGCTGCGGCTCTAGGTCAAAGTCACATCCATCATGCAGTGCTAGCATGTGATGCCATGGTGCCCAATTTTAAAAATTTTTATTTTTAGCTTATATTGACTTCTTTAAGTTGGATTTAAACTCTTACATGCATAGACTCTTATTCAAACTAAGTTTAGGGTTTCTAATGACATTTTGTACACTATATAAACCCTTGTAATCCCTTAGAATTTATTAAGCATTAAGAGAAACTCCAAGAAAGAAAATAGAGAGCTAAAGAGCCTTGAGAGCTGAGTGTGTAAGAAAATGTCATAGGTAGTACTTGAGTTTTAAGTGAATGAAAGAAGCATTAATAAATTATTTTGAGAGCTCTTAATTATTGTATTTCTTATAATCTCTTAAGAGAGATCTGTGTGATATGCTGTTCTTTGTTAACATAATAAAAAATGTTAGAATTTCTTGATCCATCTTAGACATAGACATTTACTGTTGAACCATGTAAATTGATTTTGTGATTGTTCTTTTATGATATTGTTCTTATTCTTATTTTTGATTGCTTGTGATTATGATTGAAACTTTTGCATGCATTTAGCATTTATTGAAGTGTATGCTAAAGAAACCCTATAAAATAGTATTAAAGTAAAGGCTAATCATTAAAAGAGATTAGTGCTAAGACTAATATTGCCCCACAAACACTAATAGATGCCTATTTCAATATAAGTGACAATACTCAAGAGGGGGAAAGGGTTTGCCTTCTTATTTTGTCACCATATTTTTGTTTGATTTCTATATACCTTGAACAATGAGGCCACTCTTACAGTCACCTTACTTTATCTTTAAAATGTAAAATTCTCCCAAAACAAAGACATTTATAAGTGAGTTTTATGCTGCTTTCACATAAAACATTTCTTACTCAAAAACACTTCTCTCAAAGTACTTTCATTTCTGAGTCAAAGAACTTGAACCACTCTCGGATGACACTGGATTCCTGTCTATATAATATAATGCATTATTCTGCATTATCATCAGTATACACCACAAGTTACAACTTAGACATCATCCGAATATCTAAAGACATCTTTAACATAATCCAAATTCCAATGCTTAACTTGAGCTTATGTTGCCATCAACCAACTCTATAATTACTCAGATCAAGATATTTACCAGCTCATGTCTCATGTCTATAAGCTTTCTTTTGATATAAATTAACTTTGTCTATATGAGTACCAGATACAATAGCTATAGTATTGAATATTATACCTTGGAGTTAGTTTAAACTATTCATTATGTCATATCTCATTACTACTAAAGATCTCTTTATGATCATTCACCCACAAATATTTTCCCAAAGTAATTAACATCTTAGATCCTATTATTATTTATGAGTGTATTTCAAATAAAAAAATTTTAATCAAAGCATTAGAGTAGAAAGAAAAAGCAAAGAAGAGAAACAAAGTAAAAGGGAAATGTCCATACTAGCATATGCCTGGGCATCGTGGCGCCAGGCTTTAGGTACAATGGCACCCAAGGTAGTGGGCTAGGTGCCGTAGCACCTAATCAAAATTTTTGAATTTAATCTTGTTGAGCACCGCACGCTGAAGATGAGCACCACGGCACTGGGAGCTAGAAATATGACTTTTAAAAAATTCATCTATCCCTTCTAATGGATGTGGCCTTTTGAAGAGTGTTGTGTCTCTCCAAATAGACACATTATCTCTATAAATACTGCAGGCATACTTCATTCGAAAGAACTAATATCTCTTCTTCATCTTTGATTAAAAATTCTCTCTACATATCAACTACATTCAAAGTCTTACTTGTTGTCCAAGGAAGTTGTATTTAGTGTGCACCTTTGCAACTTCTAATGTCATTAAATCTTAAAACTATACTACCATTTAAACTCTATTACACCTTGATTATTATTATTATTGTGAGGGTAAAAATAGTTTTAAGGACAATGCCTAACATGCCTTGACATTCTCTACAATTTGCTATATCCTTTTTGTTTGTACATATATCCTACTTAAAAAACAACAATCTTAGAACTATTTTTATGGATACTACAAGTGATTCTTCATTGTTGGCTATAGCCAAATCACTCTCTGAGGCTACAAAGATACCATTATTTGATGGAAAACATTTCAAGAGATAGAAAGATCGTGTCTTTGACACATTAAATGTTATGGGCTTGGCAGAACATCTTACACTTCCTCCTCTAGAAGTTACTACTGAAAATCACAATGATGAATTCCTAAAATGGAGCAAAATGAATAAGGTATGTAAAAACACTATATTACATACTTTATCTAATGATTGTATGATGTGTATTGTACATATAAAGATACACATGACATTTGGGCATAACTAAAGAAAAATATGTAATTAAAGATGCTAGTACCAAAAGTAAGTAACAACTAATTTCTTAGACTTTAAAATGTCTGAGGAAAAAGATGTTACAACATAAATACATAATTTTTATCTCTTAATCAATGATTTGAAAAATTAAGAAATAGTTCTCCCAGAATCGTTTTGTGGTTGGTTACTTGATAGAAAGTTACCTAATTCTTGGAAAGATTACAAGAAAAACAACAAGTATAAAAGAAAATGCTTAATTTTGAAGGATTTTATTGTGCATATAAGAATATAAGAAAAAGAATCGTTAATGGGAGAATATAAAGAAAGCCAAAGAAATAGTTTCTAAGGCTAATTTGGTTGAGAGTGAAAATAATGATGAGAAGCATCATAAGTCCATAAACAACACATATCTTAAGAAAAATAAACTCTCATTCAAGAAGAAAGGTAAGTGTTATGCTTGTAAAAATAGTGGTCATTTTGCTTACCAATGTAAGTACAGAAATAAGAAGAAAAATAATAAAACTTCTAAGGATAATTTGGTTAAAGGTGATGGGGTGATAGCCGCTATGGTTGTATCCTAAGTGAACATAATTAAAAGTGGCAACTAAGAATGGGTCATTGACTTTGCAAGTGTAACTAGACATATATGTGAGGACAAAAGTGTCTTTCATGATTATTTTCAAGCAAGAGAATGAAAGGAACAAGTTTATCTTGGTGATTTCCATTCTACACTGGTGGTGAAGAAAGGGAAAGTTCCTCTCAAATTGACATTAAGGAAGTCTTTTCTTTTGAATAATATACTCCATATTTCAAATATTAGATATAATCTTATTTTTGTAATTATGTTATGAAAGAAAAATGTAAAAGTCTCCTTTAAATAGGGATAAAGTTGTAATGACCAAGAGTGAAACACTTTTTGAAAAGGGATATTCTTTCAATGAATTGTTTAAGCTCAATGTACTCGATACTTTTATTAATAAGAATTTTTTTTTTCATTTTATATTGTTGAGCTTTTTAAATTATTGCATGATAGACTAGGTCACTTGAATCATCTTTATTTAAGAAAGATGAAAAGAATTGGTTTACTTTATAACATGATTTTAAATTAAATGCATAAATGTGATATATGTGTAGAAGAAAAATCTACTAAGAAAAGTTGCAAACTAATAACTCTTAGAGAAATTGAATTACTCAGTTTAATTTATAGTGACCTAGGTGACCTTAAAGATATAATGACTAGAGTAGGGAAAAGTATTATGTTACTTTTATAGATGATTTCTCAAAATATACCAATGTATATTTATTAAGAAATAAGGATAGGTCATATGAGAAATTCTTAATCTATAAACAATAAATTGAGAATTGATTTAGAAAGAAAATTAAAAGATTAAGAAATAATAGAGGAGGAGAATATGTATCTAATATATTTAGTTCCTATTGTGAAGGCAATGGAATTATATATGAAGTTACACCTCTATATTCTCTTAAATCTAATAGGGTAATTGAAAGAAAAATAGAATATGAAGGACATGATGAATTGCATGTAAAATTTTGGGCACCTATGAAATTATGGGCTAAAGTAATTTTAACTGCTATCATATACAAAATAGAATTCCTTATAGGAAAACGGAAATTACACCCTATGATTTAAAGAATGGTCATGCACTTAACCTTTTGTACCTTAAAGTGTGGAGGTGTCTTACAAAGGTCTTAATTTCGGACTCTAAAAAGAAAAGGATTGGATCTAAGACAATTAATTGCATAATTAGAGGCTATGCCTAAAATAATGTATACAATTAGATTGTTTGATGCAAGCAATATAATAAAATCTAAAAATGAAAAATTCTTTGAATCTATTTTTCCTAAGAAAGTTAACTAGAGAAAACTTTGACTCATATAAAGGTTAATGATGACCCTCTATAAAGCTCTAACAATGAACTTAGAAGAAGTAAGAGAATAAGGAAAGCCAATAATTTTGGTAATGACTTTTATGTTTTTCTTATAGAAGAAGACCCTTATATAATGAGTCTATGACTTCTTATGATGCTCCTTTATAGAGAAATTCAATTAATAATGAAATCAACTCAATCATAAGTAATCACGTGCAACAAGTAGTTGATTTGCCTCTAAGTACCAAGGCCATTGGTTGTAAATGGATCTTCAAAAAAAAGAATGAGGAATGATGGTACAATTGAGAAGTATAAGACAAGATTAGTTGCCAAATTGTTCATTTAAAAGAAAAAACGTAGATTACTTTGATACTTATACTCCTATAACTAGAAATACATCCATTAGGATTTTAATTACATTAGTTGTAACATATAATTTATTCATACATCAAATGGATGTAAAGACAACCTTTCTAAATAGAGATTTAGAAGAGAAAATTAACATGGAACAATCAGAAGGTTGTGCTAGTGTTGGTACAGAACATAAAGAATATAAATTGGTGAAGTCTTTGTATGGCTTAAAATAAGCATCAAAACAGTGGCATAAGAAGTTTGACAATGCTCTAGCATCAAATAGTTTTATGATAAATGATTCTGATAAATGTGTGTACTATAAACCTTTGATACTAAGAATTATATCATCATATGTCTTTATGTGGATGACATGCTAATATTCAATCCTACTATTGAAGTAATAGATGAGACTAAAGGATTTCTATCAACTAAGTTTGATTTAAATGATATGGGAGAAGATGATGTTAATCTTAATTGATATAAATGATATGGGAGACGTTGATGTCATTCTTAGAATAAAAATAATGAGAACCTTTAATGGTTTCACTTAATTTCAAGAGCACTATGTAAATAAGTTTCTAAAGAATTTTGGGTACATAGCATGCATACTGGTGGTAACATCATTTAATGCGAATGTTAAACTTTGAAAGAATATTAAGTATAGTGATAATTAGAACCATTATGCACAAATTATTGGTAGCCTCATGTACTTGATGAATAACATTAGGCCTGATATAGCATATGTTATAGGGAGACTGAGTAGGTATACTTAGAATTCGAGAAAATAGTGTTGGAATACCTTGAATAAAATTGCAAAATATTTGGTGGGCACTAAACTTATGCACTTTTATATGGTAGATCACAACCTGAGACATAAGGTTATTGTGATGCTAATTAGATATCTGAATCCAATGAGGTGAAGTTTACTAATGGATATATGTTTACCTTGGTTGGAGAAACCATATGTTAGAAATCCATTAAACTGACTTATATAGCATGATTTAACATAGAATTGGAATTCATAGCCTTAAAAAAAGCTTATTCTAAGGTTAAGTGGTTAAGAACACTCATGACTGATATTTCTATTAGTACTCACTCTCTTACATCAATTTCTATAAATTATCATTGCTAAGCAGCCATTGCTAGAGCAGAGAGTAATATATATAATAGAAAAAGTAGACATATTCGTCTAAAATATGTCATTATTAAGTAGCTACTAGAATTTGATGTGGTGAACCTAGATTATGTAAAGTCAGAGATGAATTTGGTCGATCCTCTAACTAAGCCACTAAATAGGAAACTAGTAGAACAGACGTCGAGGGAGATGGAACTTCTACCTAGAACATAAGACAAGAGTGATAGTAACTTAATAAGGGTTAATTAGGTCCAATATTTCCATCTTCTAAGTTTAATATTTATTTGTTGAAATTAAGATTATTTGGCTTTTTATACATTTTATTGTTATTTTGTAGGTTTGTAGTCAATTGAACAGATAATGATGAAAATCTAAAGAAAATAAGGCAAAAACATTAAAGTGCTACAGTATATTGCTACAGTAAACTGGATACAATATTTTGCTATAGCACCCAAAATCCAGCGTAACAGTGCTTTATGAATAGTAATGCTGTGAATAGTTCCTATGAAAAGTGACCATAAATAGTAACCATAGTGAACAGTAATTCTAATTTAATTTGTATTTGATGTTTTACCCTGATTTAAATACATAAACCTATAAAAGGCTAAAAGTTCTAATTCAGAGACTTTAGAGGTAAAAACTCAGAGAAATAATTCACAACACAAAATTAAATATTCAAGCTTCAAGTTAAGATTGAGAGAGAAGCAACCCAAAACATCTTATTGATTAGTTTTTCTTCTTTTTTCTTATTATTATGTTCTTGTTCTTGCTGTTATTTATAGATTGGTTTGATACTCTCGATTTTGTGAAACTTGTTATTCTAGGGTTAGACTATGTGAATCTAGTATGTAGTTAAATTTTATTGATTATTATTTTATGAACTTAATTATTACAATTGATTTATTATGTCTTGTGTTTATTGCTTTTATTATAAATGGCCAATATCTTGAATGATTAAGGAACCATGATAAACTTGACAAAGAAGTTCATATGTTTAACCTATGATAGTTTGATGTATGATCATAAGGTAACAACTATGAATTCTATATAGGATAAACATATGCCTAGGTGGTGTTGGAGCTGGTGCTCACGTGCCATTCCAATATTGTATGAATATTAATTGTTAATATTTATACAATAAACATTTCGAATAAAGATTGTTAATATCATATTAATATGGTAGAATGCTTGTAACATTATAGATATTGTTTGATCTGAAAGAGTTCAGATCTGATCTAAAGGAGTTTAGATCAGAACTAATAGTTATCAAAGCTGAGAGTTATAAATGCTAATAGTTAGCACTGTTAATAGTTATCAGTTTATAAGAGTCAGGGAGGTCTAAAAAGTTAGAACTTTGTCTATAATGAGACAAAGACCTGAGAGTATACTTATAATGATATAGTTGTAAAGAGTTGCAATAGGTGCTAAGAAATATCATTATATAAGTATATCTCAAATATAATGTTCCTGATCTATGATCACCAATGCGGGTCTGTCGGTGTATTCACAATATATAGATTAGTGTATGTCTATATCTAACTAGTTCAGATGATTGTTCTTAGCTGACCATGAGCTTAGAGCTTGTATAGGCATGTGGGTATCCAGTCAGGACTGGATACTAAACAGACTCATGAGGACCCCAATAGATATCCTATGAAACCGTCAAAGGAAGGTCCTCTCGAGTTGAGTAGTAATCGTGGTCCTTTAACCTGAGCGCCACGGTGGTCTTGTGAGTGATCCATCATGCTTTGGTTTCACATATGTCAGAGACCTTTCATGGTCTGACCGCTATGTGTCGCTGGGTATGGTCCGATGCTCATGGAGTCCGGTGTGCGTAGATAAGGGATCCATCAGCTTATGTAGGTAAGTTGTATATCCAATGCTCCGAGATTGTATTTCATAAAGTCTTGTGGCCACAAGCATAAACCCGGGAAAAGAGTTTCCCACAGGATTAAACAATATAGCAAAAGTGTTTGCGTATATTATTTATCGAGATACGAATCTGGAGATAAGATTATTGGATGAGCAAATGGGGATTTGATGGTGTTGATCTATATCCCCGCACATCCAGGATATAAATGATGGAAGGATTATACGTATACGTTATGACCTCAACTTGTATGGTCTGACACGCTGATTTGTAATATTCGTAACGTGTGCGTGGGGCATCGATTACGGATTAATGGAATAGTTCCATTTGACAAATCGGGGTGTAGACCTAGAGAGTCCTAATATGAAATGTACTCTTTGAGCACTTGGGCAGTGTACCGTATTGAATTGTTCAATACAGTATAATTCAGCAATTACTAAAGTTACATTAACTAAAGTATATGGTTAAATGGTGGGACCCACTTTAGGTTAATTTGGTAACCTAGTAAGGATATAAAAGTAATTTTACTTTATGATTATTTAATTGTTAAATAATTAAATAAATATTTATTTATTTAATTGTTAAATAAATGATTTAACTTAACTAAGGTTAAAAGTTAACCAAATGGTTAAGTTAAGTTAACCTTACTTAAAGGTTAAGTAAAGGTTAACTTAACCATGGTTAAGTTAGTTAACTATGGTTAAATTAATTAAATATTTATTAACTTAAAGGTTAAGTTAAAATAATCTAACTAAGGTTAAATGTTAACTAAGATTAGGTTAAGCCAAATAAAATGCAAATGAAATTCAAATTAGTTTGGAATTAATGCATTTGTATATAAAGTGAAATGAAATTGAAAATGAAAAAAAAGTTTTTTAAAATTGTTTTAGTTTTTAGGTTTTGCATTTTGGGAGCCAATTCAATTTGAGAAATTGAAATTGTTTGTTTTATGTTTTAAGACAAAACAAATTAGATAAATGGTTACTAAATGTAATAATTAAAAACAAGATTTGTTTTATTTATTCAAGAGTTGAATAAAAGGAAAAAAAAAATTAATTAAGTTAAATAGTTTAACTTTGAATCATGTTTAAGAGTTAAACATATATGCTGAATTAAGATGCTGCCATTTTAGACAATCAAACCCACCCTTGTTGATTGCTAGGATTGATCAAAGATTCATTTCATGGTGGACTTCAAAGAAAATTAATCCAAAGGCTTCATTGGTGATATTTCTCAATTTCGAATTTTCAGTTTAATCAAATGTTATTTTCTGTGTTCATTGTATTTAATCTTCCACTGTGCATATGTATGTATGAGATATGTATATTGTTTGTATGATGAACACAACCCACATGCAAGCACCCTAGTTAATTTGTACAACCCATAACCCAACAGGTGGCATGTATCATAATACTTAAACTTGATCTGAATGAATTATATTCTAATTTGATTACCATAGATATTTAGGTGATTGTTATAATGAGTAATATAGTCACTTGATCATCGATAGAGACTTGTGATGAGATTAGTGTCTAAGCCAACAATTTATATTAAGGGATTAAGTAAGTGGCTAATGAATCCAATAAAATACTAAATGATGGGTCTATACCCTAGATTATTATCTTTTGGTGAATTTATCTCTTGTTTGTAATTATTTATGTTTATTTAATTGATATAATTAGGTTAGTTAAATAACTTCTAACTTTTAGTTTTCAGAATAAAATTATGTAGTTATAATTTTAATACTTAATTTATAGAATTAGATCGTATAGAATTAGATATCATAACTTAAAATCCTATATTACTTAATACTATAGTATGCGCTTGCGCTTAACTACTATAGCACCAATAATAATCCTACCTATGTGATTGGTGATCCCATTGAAGTTGGTTTATAAAGGTAAGAACAAGTCACTTGTTGTCTTGTTATATTATTGATTGTATTTTGTGAGTCCCTTCCTATAGCGAGATAGGGCATTTACAGTAGATAAGGGTGAGCAATACTTTTAATGAAATTCACAACCCTTTATAGTTTAGTGGTGTATTAAACCTAATGGACACACTTTATGAAATGTCACCTATATGAGTGTGAAATTGGGTTGGTTCCAATGAAAGCTATGTAGGCATCTCTAGAGAACTCATGAAACCAGGACGGCACAAAACCATTAATAGCGTCAAACCGCAGACAAATATAAGTTACTAAGGAATTTAATTTGTTCATTTAATCCTCTATTTTACACCCAAATGAATAAAGGTTGATATAAACTTGAATTCATCTAGTTCTAATAAAATGCATTTACTTAATCAGTGGTTGGTCCATAGCTTGGAAGAACATCAATTCAAATGAGTTAAATTCTACTTTAGTATGTAGTTGATTTGATCACATTAGTTTATTTGAAATATGTGAGAGATTATTGGTATTTATAAGTGTATTTCAAATAAAAGTATATAAATCAAAGCATTAGAGAATAAAAAAAGAGTTGAGAAGACAAATAAAGTGAAGGGGAAGCATCTATGATAGCATAGGCCAGGGCGCCGCAGCGACCAAGGTAGTGGCTAGGGCACTGCAGTGCCCAAGATAGCGGGTTAGGTACCGCAGCACCAGCTTTTAGAAACTATGGCACCCAGTCAAGATTTTTGAATTTAGTCCCCTTAAGCGCCATGATGCTGAATATAAGTGCTGTGGCATTGGGAGCTAAAAATGTTACTCTTGGAAAAGTCATCTACCCCTTTCAATAGATGTTATTTTGAAAAGGTGTTTTATTTCTTTAAACAGACACATTATCTCTATAAAAATTGCAAGTACACTTCATTTGAAAGAACTAACATCTCTTTTTCATCTTTGATTAAAAATTCTCTCTACATATCAACTACATTAAAAGTCTTACTTGTTGTCCAAGAAAGTTGCATTTAATGTGCACCTTTACAACTTCTAATTGTCATTGAACCCTAGAACTATATTACCATTCAAACTCTACTGCACCTTGATTATTATCATTGTAGGATAGAAATAGTTTTAAGAATAATGCCTAGCACGCCTTGACATTGTCTATAACTTGGTGTATCCCTTTTATTTGTACACATATCCCATATAAAAATACAACAAATCCATCATCAGTAATGATTGCTACATCTCTAGTGCTTCACTTCAATTTTGCTTCTCATTTTCCTTTTTGATTAGCCTTATCTTAATTGTCCCCATAACAATAAGGCATATACTTTATAGCTCTGACTTTGATTTCCATCTTTTCCAATCTTTCTTCTATTGTCCTTCCTCTTAGGTCCGCTTTGAGCTTAGAGCACTTTCTTTGAACTTCGATCTTTATTCTTCATTAGTTCTCTTTAATTCTTTGGAATTCAAAAGTAACTTTTTATCTTGGATTAACATGTAAATTACCTCTTCTTTTTTGTAAGGCTAAGTGTTGTAGTCTCATACGATCCCTCTTTTGAGAATTCATTGCCCAAGGTTATCATAATAGCCACTATATACCTTTCTCAATGTAAGAAAAGATATAGGCAGCGGAAAAATAAAAAGAAACAAGAAAATATGTAAAGGCTATATCTTTACTATATTACGTTGTCTATAGATGGTTACATAACAAGCCTTTATATAGGCTAAAGATTAAGCTAAATAAGGAAACATAATATAACATATTATTTCAAATTATAAAAGGTAATTATAAATATTGTATGAATTGATTATTTTGATTCTTCATATCTTTAACATCCCTTCTTAAACTTAAGACTATAGAATCTTGAGTTTGAAAAGAAAATTGATAGTGAGCATTAAGAAACAATCATTGTTGGAGGAGGCAACTATTGTCGGAGAGAGACAACCATTATAAAACAAAGAATGTTGTCGAAGAGTGACAATGTTATCAGTGAGTGATAATGTTATTGAAGTGACAAGTGCATTGTATATATCAACCGTTGTGAGTGCAAATAAAAGAAACAGAAAAATGAACTGTTGCGAGTGCAAATACATCTTAAAGATCAATCATGCAAATGCAATCACGTTAATAAAGAAATAGAAAACCAACCATTATAAGTGGAAGTGCATTGAGACATTCACTTTATTAGAAAAGATAAATAAAAAAACAACTAAAACTAACTCTTAGAAATGATCGGAATGCTCTAGTATCATATGAAAAAGACAAATGCCACAGAAAAATAAAGAGAAATAACAAAATCTATAAAGACTAAATCTTTACTATATTACGTTGTATATAATTATTACATAACAAGATTATATATTGATTGAAGATTAACCTAAATAAGGAAACAGAACATAATATATTAATTCAAATTATAAAAGGTAATTATAAATATAATATAGATTGATTATTTTGATTACCTATATCCTTAATACTCAAGATCTTAGCCCTACTTTTGTCATATGTTAATGATCCAAACTCCTTTTCCTCAGCCTTTTCATCATCTTCTTTTGGATATTTTATATATATTTCAAAATACATATTACTTACATAGGTTTTGGTTAATTTTCTATTATTGGCATAGATATAACAAACAAAAATCATGTTCAATTACTTAAATTTATTGAATAGTTGAGAAAGAAAATAGAATAAATAATAGTCTAATTTATGCCATTATAAAGGTAAAAAATGAAGAAAAACAAATTCATCAATGCAGGCATCATGAATTCACTTATGTTCGTTCATATTTGTGGATACTATTAAAAATTTAATTAAATGAAATCTTGCATGTGTTTTAGTTTATTTGATATACTCAAATTCTAATTCATTTTTCTCTATACAAGAATGGCAAACACTCTCTTATTTTCATGTATTCCATTTTGTACTATCCATGATCTCTTCCATTGGATCATCCTTCAATGTACCTTCATAATTGTGATCATGCCAACACAATAGTGTACTGTCTCTATTCTTATCCATTGATTCATCCTCCATTATACCTTCAGCATTCAGATCATTCCAGCTACCAAAAATACCTCCCTTAGTTGATTTTAATCTTAATGTACCTGCCTTAGGTACTCTACTACTAATATAGGCATTATTTTCCAAGGCTCTAGTTATATCGGTCATCTATCTTTTATCTTCACATAACAATGCTTAAACTAATTGGCTTATTAACCTTGAAGTTGGACCTTGGCTCTTGGCTTGAATGCTTAAGGTTACTCTAACACCCCTACTCAAGCTAAATGTCCTAGGAAAGACATTCAACTTACTTCTCAAGTAATCAAATTTATCAAATGTGAGTGGCTTGGTTAGTATATTTGCAGGCCAATTTATATTAAGAATGAAATTTATCTCTAGCTTCCCATTACACACTTTTTCTCTAACAAAGTGAATGTCAATTTTTATATGTTTTATCCTAGCATGGTAAAGAGAATTTTGAGGCTAGTGCTGCTACACTTTTATTGTCTATGTATATCACTAGTGTCTTTTCATTCTTGAGTCCCAATTCTTGAATCAATGACAAATTCAGCTAATTATTGGACTTGCATTTACCAATGAGCTACAACACTTGATCTTGCCACCACTTGCTACTTTTTTAAGCTTCATGATATTAAACTTTCACCTATGAATACAAGATATCCACCAATAGATCTTTTGTCATTTGTGTCACAGCTCTAATCTGCATCTGAGAATCCAATTAGTTCAAATGAATCTCATTTCTTGAGTTTTAGACCATAATTCATGGTTTCCTATAGATATCTCAGTACCCTTTTGCAAGCAATCCAACACGTGTCTAGGGGACTTTGATGAATTAGCTAAGCTTGTTAACAGCAAAAGCCAACTCAGGTCTAGTTAAGGTAGCCTATTGTAGACTTTTTATCATACTTTTGAGAATGTCAGATTATTGAAGGGTTTCTATCTTCTTTAGCCAGTTTGGTGGCTATGATCATGGGTGCATGCATTCTTTTGCATTTGGACATTTTCACTTTAAATAGTAAGTTTTTTATGTATCTCTTTTATGATAAGAACATTGAGTGTTGTGGTCTACTGACTTCTATCCCTATGAAGAAATGAAGATTACCAAGATCTTTGAAAGCAAAACATAAACTCAAATTGTTGATTAGTTGTTGAATGGCTTCATCACTACTACTTGTTATGATAATATCATTTACATTATCATTAATATTGTTATCTCCTCGCCATTCTTTTTAAAGAGCAAAGATGTATCTAATTTCGCACCATTGAATCCTTAGTTCATCAGTGATTATTTCAGCTTGTCAAACTAGGCTCTAGGTGTATGTTTTAACCATAAAGTGTCTTATTTAACTTACACATAAAGTTTGATTTCTTAGGGTCTTGATATCCCTTGGGTTCGTTATATAAACACATCTTGAAACAACTCACTATTGAGGAAAGCATTGTTTATATCTATCTACTTTAGTTTCCAATTAATGCCAAGGTCAGCATAATTTCAATTGTGCATGGCTTCACCACTTGACTAAATATTTCATTGAAATCCAGCCTTAGTATTTGTTGAAAATCTTTGGTAACTAGTCTAGCCTTAAACCTATCCATTATCCTATTAGCTTTATGTTTCACTTTGTACACTAATTTATTGCCTACAATTCTCTCTGGTATGTGTAAAGCCAAAGTCCAATTTTTGTTTCTAATTAAAGCATTGTATTCTTCTTCCATTGCATTCCTCTAAATTTTATCCTCAAGATTAACTCAACAGATTCTAGTATAGGATGTAACTTTAAATTTTCTATCATATATACTTTTGGTTTATAAATCTATGCCTTTGACCCTATCATTATGGGATGAATATTTTGGGTTGGTACTAGTATTATGTTAAGTATTTCAATTGGATTATGGTCGTAAGTGTTTTGTAGTAAGGGACTTTAGATCTCAATGTCCTGTGGTAATTTAGAGCTATTATAAGCTTTAGTAGGATAATTCAAGGAAAGTTCAGTATCAGTTACATCCACAGGTGTATTATTTTGTTGTGATGGTGACTCTAAGAAGATGAATTAATGGTCTAGTTCCTAAAAAAGTATCTAAACTCACTATTTTGAATTGAAAACTTAACTGAAACGAGAAGGATTCTTCATTAAAGAATACATGTCTTGCAATGTAGATCTTTCATATTAGATGTTAACATACATATCACTTGTGTTTAATGTTGTACTCTAAAAAAACACATTTAAAAGTGTGAAAGTTAAATTTATTCTGTTATATGGTCTTAAAAGGGGATAGCACTCATAGCCAAAGGTTTTTATGAGTGAATAGTTTGGTATTTGACCAAATAGCCTTTTATATAGGGGCCTGTAGTCTAGTTTATTGGAAGGAAGTCTATTAATGAGATAAATTGTTATGCTTACTGCCTCCCATCAATATCTAAAGGGCATGTTTTCTTGTACAAGCAATGTAAGTATTCTTTCAGCTAAGTGTCTACATTTTCTCTCAACTTTTTTATTTTGATGGTGAGTGTGTGGACATGAAAATTTTTGGTTACTTTACTCATTCTTTAGGTATTTTTCAAAGGTTTTGATCTCACCCCTACTATGTCACTATGAATGGTTTTGATTTTATGGTCTGTAAGTTTGTCAATTAGTTAATGAATGTTTCCAATGCTTTTGATTTATTTGAAAATGAATAAACCTAGGTAAAACTTGTAAATCATCAACTAATGGCATGTAGTATCTGTATCCCTTGTTAGAGATAATGGTGGTTGGTCCCATAGGTATGTATGTACTAGTTCAAGTGGCTAGTTTGATTTAGTTACTAATGTATTAAAGGTTATCTTCTACATTTTTCCATATTTACATGTTGTGCAGAAAGGTTTTGCAGTAAACTCTAATGTCGCCATGGTTTTGAGCTCTTACACCTCGCAGAGCTTAGTTTTGATATCACTTGTTAACATTTTAAAATTAGTTCTTTGAAACTTAATTCAACCACAACCAATGAAACCCCAAAACTAATTTGATTAAGACTAACCAACAAAAAACACATGTTTAGAATATAAACCAATAATATAAAGCAAAACTTAATAGAGAAACAAAATTAGTGTGAGAAGATGATTAAAAATTATAAGAAAAATATTTAGAGTTGAGCCCAATTAGTATAAGATATGTTGTGATGGTGCAGAGATAAGAAGAGCTAGAAAGCAGAATGGAATAGGCGAAGGCTACAACTGTCACGCTCGAAATAGATCGTAGGACACCGCAGTACTAGTACGACTTATCCCATTTTTTAAGATTCTTAAGTTTTCTCAAACACTCTATTTTGTTTCAACTCGAATTATGGTTAAATTAGGACACAGGTATACTATATAAGGGCCTTATTTTCACTTGAGAAAATAAATCACAGTAACATAACACACAATTGAAAGAGTAATTATGTAATCTCTACTAGAGAGAGAAAAAGTTCTTTATGAGCTTTGTGATCTTTGTAAAAGCATACTTTATGAGTGCTTAGTGATTCAATAATAAAAAGTATAGATCTTGATCCACCATAGACGTAGACAATTGTCGAACCTTGTAAATTGTTGGGCTCTTTCTTCTACTTTTCTTTCATTATTATAATTTCTCCATTATTTACTATATTATTCATATTTTTGTGAAATTTTTCCGTCAATAAACTAGTATCAGAGCTTGGTTTCTCAATCATGACTGCGCTCAATTATGAAATAGAGAAATTAATATGTGGAATGTTCAAGTTATAGCATTACTGGTGAAACAAGGATTAGGCTCAGCCTTAGAGGAGACTACAGCTCTGTTTAGTGAAAAACAAAAAACCAAGGTCATCTAAATTTGAAGTAAAGAGAAAAAACATTCAAGATACAGCTCATAATAGAATCGTTCTATCTTTGAGTTATGAGAATTTAAAGAAAGTTACTAGTGAGAAGACAGTTATTGGTCTTTGAAAGAAGTTGGATGATCTTTATATGACGAAGTCATTAGCCAACCTCCTACATATAAAGAAGAAAATTTATTAGTTGTCTATGTTAGAGGGGATATCGATTAAAGACCACGTAGATGCCTTTAAGAATATAATAATCAATGTAAAGATAGATGATGAAGACAAAGTAATCATCCTATTAAGTTCCTTCTCCCATTATGAGTACTTTATTGATACGTTAATCTAAGACAGAGAAAGTTTAACCATGAAAGATATGAAATCATTATTAAACTCAAAGTAATTGGGAAAGAAGATAAAGGCTAATGTAGAAGGGTTATCTACAAGATGAAAGCCTATACAAAAAAAAAATCAAATAAGGGATCGAGATCAATGTTCAGAGGTTATCTTATGAAGTACTATTGCTGAAAGAAATATGGGTACTTTATAAAAGATTACTTGAAGAAGAAAGCTAAGGACAAGATGAAATAGGCAAATGTTGTTATAACTTATTAGGACAATTATAATAGCACAGAAACTCTTGTAGCTTCTTATGGTAAAAGTTCTAATGAGTGGATTTTAGATTCTAGTTTACGTTTCACATGTACTTGAATAAGTCATTATTTGCTAATTTTTAGTTCATCAACGATAGTAAAGTGTTAATGGGGATTGACATGGCTTGTCAAGTGATGGGAATTAATAGTGCTAAACGTAGGCTACATGATAAAAAGTAAGAAAGTTGTTAGAAGTATTGGAATTTTTACTTACGTGCCACTTATTTAGGTATGAATATTTGTTTAATATTTATATTAGTATTATCATTTCATTAAATTGCTAATTATATTTTATATATGGTAAGATGCTTGTAACATTTCAGACATTATATGATTTAAAAAAGTTCATATCTGATCTAAGAATTAGCAACGCTGAGAGTTATAAATACTAATAGTTGACACTGATAAGAGTTATCAAGTTATAAAAGTCAGTGACATCTAAAGAGTTAGAGCCGTATTTAAAATTGGACAAAAACCTAAGAATATATTAGTAATGACATAGTTGTAAAGAGTTGTAAATAATGCTAGAAAATGTCATTATGCAAATATGTTTTCAAATATTATGTTCCTGATCTATCTTCACTGATGCTGGTCTATCAGTGAATACCTTAATAAATATATAGATCGGTGTATGTCTATATCTGAATGGTCCAGATGGTTAGTCTTAGCAGACCATGAGTTTAGTGAAAACTCATATAAAGATACAAGTATTCAGTAAGGACTTAATGTTGGGTTATATGGGGTATATCAAATAAAACTTAGGGTTATGGCATGTGGGTTATGTTCATCATATAAACAATATACATATCTCATACATACATGTGCACAGCGGAAGATTAAATATAATGAACACTGAAAATAACATTTGATTAAACTGAAATTCGAAATTGAGAAATATCACCAATGAAGCCTTTGGATTAATTTTCTTTGAAGTCCACCATGAAATGAATCTTTGATCAATTCTAGCAATCAACAAGGGTGGGTTTGATTGTCTAAAATGGCAGCATCTTAATCCAGCATATGTGTTTAACTCTTAAACATAATTTAAAGTTAAACTATTTAACTTAATTAAATTTGTTTTTCCTTTTATTCAACTCTTGAATAAATAAAACAAATCTTCATTTTAGTTATTACATTTAGTAACCAATTATCTAATTTGTTTTGTTGTTCTAACACTTAAAACACAAAACAAACAATTTCAATTTCTCAAATTGAATTGGCTCCCAAAATGCAAAACCTAAAATCTAAAACCAATTTCAAAAAATTATTAATGATTTTCAATTTCATTTCACTTTATATACTAATGCATAAATTCCAAACTAATTTGAATTTCATTTGCATTTCATTTGACTTAACCTAACCTTAGTTAACATTTAACCATAGTTAGATTACTTTAACTTAACCTTTAAGTTAATAAATATTTAATTAATTTAACCATAGTTAACTAACTTAACCATGGTTAGGTTAACCTTTACTTAACCATTAAGTAAAGTTAACTAACTTAACCTTATGGTTAACTTTTAACCTTAGTTAAGTTAAATCATTTATTTAACAATTAAACAAATAAATATTTATTTTAATTATTTAACAATTAAATAATCATAAAGTGAAATTACTTTTATATCCTTACTCGGTTACCAAGTTAACCTAAAGTGGGTCCCATCATTTAACCATATACTTTAGTTAACGTAACCTTAGTAATTGCTGAATTATACTGTATTGAACAATTCAATACGGTACACTGCCCAAGTGCTCAAAGAGTACATTTCATATTGGGACTCTCTAGGTCTACACTCGATTTGTCAAATGGAACTATTCCATTAATCCGTAATCGATGCCCCACGCACACATTACGAATATTACAAATTAGCGTGTCAGACCATACAAGTTGAGGTCATAACGTATACGTATAATCCTTCCATCATTTATATCCTAGATGTGCGGGGATATAGATCAGCACCATCAAATCCCCATTTGCTCATCCAATAATCTTATCTCCAGATTCGTATCTCGATAAACAATATACGCAAACATTTTTGCTATATTGTTTAACCCTGTGGGAAACTCTTTCCCGGGTTTATGCTTGTGGCCACAAGACTTTTTGAAATACAATCTCGGAGCATCGGATATACAACTGGCCTACGTAAGCTGATGGATCCCGTATCTACGCACACCGGACTCCATGAGCATCGGACCATACCCAGCGACACATAGCGGTCAGACCATGAAAGGTCTCTGACATATGTGGAACCAAAGTATGATGATCACTCACAAGACCACCGTGGCGCTCAGGTCAAAGGACCACGATTACTACTCAACTCGAGAGGACCTTCCTTTGACGGTTTCATAGGATATCTATTGGGGTCCTCATAAGTCTGTTCAGTATCCAGTCCTGACTGGATACCCGCATGTCTATACAAGCTCTAAGCTCATGGTCAGCTAAGAACAACCATCTGAACTAGTCAGATATAGACATACACTAATCTATATATTGTGAATTCACCGATAGACCCGCATTGATGATCATAGATCAGGAACATTATATTTGAGACATACTTACATAATGATATTTCTCAGCTCCTATTGCAACTCTTTGCAACTATATCATTACAAGTATACTCTCAGGTCTTTGTCCCATTATAGACAAAGTTCTAACTCTTTAGACCTCGCTGACTCTTATAAACTGATAACTATTAACAGTGCTAACTATTAGCATTTATAACTCTCAGCTTTGATAACTATTAGTTCTGGTCTAAACTCCTTTAAACCAGATCTGAACTATTTCAGATCAAACAATGTCTGTAATGTTACAAGCATTTTACCATATTAATATGATATTAACAATCTTTATTCGAAATGTTTATTGTATAAATATTAACAATTAATATTCATACAATATTGGAATGGCACGTGAGCACCAGCTCCAACACTTAATACTGAACAAACTCACAAAGACCTCTAATATACATTCCATAAAGTCATCAATGGAAGATCTTTCGAGTTAATTAGTATTCGTGGTCCTTTAACCTGAGTGCCACAGTTGGCTTGTAAGTGATCCACCATAATTTAATTTTACACATATCAAGAACCTTTCATAGTCTAACCGCTATATATCATTAGGTATGGTTCGATGCTCATGGAATCCGTTGTGCATAGATATGGGATCCATCAGCTCATTTAGGTGAGTAATATATCCTAATGCTCTAAGATTATACTTCAAAAAGTCTTATGGCCATAAGTAGTAATTTTCGAAAAAAGAGTTTAACCCTAAAGATAAATAATATCATAAAAGTATTTGAAAATATTATTTATTGAAATATAATTCTAGAGATAAATTTTCGATCGAGCATATGAAGATTTGATGGTGTTGATCTATCTTCGCTCTACTCGGATATAAATGATAGGGGGATTATACAAATATATTATAACCTCAATTTTTATGGTCTAATGCACCACTTTATAATATCCGTAATGTGTATATGGGCATCATTCACGAATATATAGAGGAGTTCCATATGAAAAATATGGCATAGACCTAGAGAGTCTCCTAATAAAAAGCATACTCATTGTGCACTGGGTCAGCATTATGGATTGAACAGTTCCATCCTTGAAATTCCAGCAAACCAAAAATATATTTCAGGGTTTATCGAGTTGCGCACTTGTCTAGACTTAAATGTTAAGTACATCACTTAATTAATTAACAAGAGTTATTAACTAATTAGATGTTAACAAATGGCATAATTTTGTTCTATAAATTGTTACACCGTGAATTCACCCATCAGCCATGTTAGTAAAAAATTAATTATTCAAATAGTTTATAAATAATTGAATAAATATCATTTAAATAAATAATAATATTTAGTTACTTGTTTATTAATTTGGTGTAGGTTAGAGACATATACTTAATTAGGTATAATTTCCACCAAATATTATTTTTTATTTTTTTTGCCACTTAATCAATTTTAGGAGCACTTATGAAGTGCTTAACATACCTAAACATTATTTTAAATAATTGATTAACAAATGGTGAAGCAAAAATGTGCAAGGAGAAAGGATTAGATAGAGTTTTTGATTTTTTAGAGTTTTTATATGAACAAAGGGTTGTGGTTGTGAGAAAAACTAGAGAGAAAAAAAAAGTCCTCTTATTCTTCCTCCAAGAAATAAAACCTTGTTATTGAAAATTCAATTGCTACTATTCTAACTTCACAATCCTACTATATTGTTGTGAACTAGAATTGAACAATAGTGCACTTCAAAGTGACCTCAAGGTTAAAGTTAGGAAGAATCCAGAATTGAAATCTTCACTGAAAGTCATCAAATGTATATTTCTATAATTTTAAGTTGTTAATGATTTAAGTTACATGTGTATATATTGATTACATACTTAATTCCATTGCAAAATTTATGTATATAATACATGTGTTTAGTTTTTTTAACATATACACAATCACGTGCATACACCCTAAAATACGTTAATAAGAAGTTAGATATGTTCTTGACCTCTAGAGGAACTTGATTTCACAAGATATGTTAGACCAAAATGGGTGTTCCATCAGAGCCAAAAGAATTATTCTAATGGTGTTGAAAGGTTCCATGGTTGTGATGAAATGTGATTGACATAACGGTATGTATGTCCTAAGAAGATAGGCAATTAGTGGTTCTACATTATTCTCTATAAATAATTAGAATCTGCTAACCAAGTTATGGCAGCTAAGATTAGCTCATATATGTGAAAGGAACATAAAATAGTTATATGATCAAAATGCATTTTTGAGGATAAGTTCCAAGCCTTATAGTTTTCTAAGCATTTGTGCTTGAAAAAACACATATGATAAGGTTTAATACTATAGAGCACAAAACAAAAAAGACTCTTGATTGTATACATTCAAATCTTTGAGGGGCAGCATAAATAATTACACATGGTGTGTTAGGATTTGTGCTTACATGCTATCCATTTTGTATGAATATTTAATTTTAATATTTATACAATTGATATTTCATTAAATCACTAATTATATTTATTAAATGGTAAAATACTTGTAACATTTTAGACATTATATGATCTAAAAGAATTCAATCTGGTCTAAAGGAGTTTAAATCAGTGCTAAGAGTTAGTAACACTAAAAGTTATAAGTGCTAAGAGTTAACACTGCTAAGAGTTAGCAAATTATAAGAGTTAACGAAATCTAAAGAGTTAGAGCTTTATCTAAAATGGAACAAAGACTTGAGAATATATTAGTAAGGACATAGTTATAACGAGAATAGACACAACGATGTGTATGTGCTAAGAGGAGAAGCAGTGAGTGGTTCTGCATCATTCTCTATAGATAATAAGAATATGCAAACTAAGTTATAGAACTAAGGTTAGATCATATATTTGAAAGGAACCTAAAGGAGTTATATGATCAAAAGGCATTTAATGATGATAAGTTCCAAGCCTTAGAGTTTTGTGAGCATTTTATGTTTGGGAAAGCACATAGAGTAAGGTTTAATACTAAAGAGCATAAAACAAAGAGGACTCTTGATTGTATACACTCAGATCTTTTGAGGGCCAACACAAAAAGTTATATATAATGTGTTAGGATTTGTGCTTACATTTCATCCCATTTTGTATAAATATTTATTTTTAATATTTAAACAATCAATACTTCAATAAATCGTTAATTATATTTATTAAATGGTAAAATACTTGTAACGTTTCAAACATTGTATGATCTGAAAGAGTTCAGATCTAGTCTAAAGGAGTTTAAATCAGTGTTAAGAGTTAGCAATGCTAAAATTTATAAGTGCTAAGAGTTAACAAGTTATAAGAGTTAAAGAAATCTAAGGAGTTAGAGCTTTGTCTAAAATGGGACAAAGACCTAAGAATATAATAGTAAGGACATAATTGCAAATAGAAGAGGCACAACGGTGTGTATGTGCTAAGAGGAGATGTAGTGAGTGGTTCTACATCATTCTCTGTAGATAATGAGAATATGCAAACCAATTTATGGAACTAAGGTTAGTTCATCTATGTGAAAGGAACCTAAAGGAGTTATATGATCAAAAGGCGTTTAATGAGAATAAGTTCCAAGTCTTAGAGTTTTAAGAGCATTTTGTGCTTGAAAAAGCACATTGGGTAAGGTTTAATACTAGAGAGCACAAAATAAAGAGAACTCTTGATAATATACACTTAGATCTTTGGAGGGGTCAGCACAAATAGTTACATATGATGTGTTAGGATTTGTGCTTACATATCATCCCATTTTGTATGAATATTTTATTTTAATATTTATACAATTAATATTTAAGTAAATTGCTAATTATATTTATTATATAGTAAAATACTTGTAATGTTTCAGATATTGTATGATCTGAAGGAGTTCAGATTTGGTTTAAAGGAGTTTAAATCAGTACTAAGAGTTAGCAAAGTTAAAAGTTATAAGTGCTAAGAGTTAACACTGCTAAGAGTTAGCAAGTTATAAGAGTTAACGAAATCTAAGGAGTCAGAGCCTTGTCTAAAATGGGATAAAGACCTGAGAATATATTAATAAGGATATAGTTGCCAAGAGTTACAAATAGTGCTAGGAAATGTCATTATGCAGTCTTGTTCTCAAAGACTATATTCTTGATCTATTTTATTGATACGGGTTTATCGGTGAAACTTTTTTATATCGACTAATGTATGTCGATATCTAGATGGTCTAAATAGTTAGTTTTAGCAAACCATAAGCTTAGTGGAACCTCATATAGGCATACAAGTATTCAGTAAGGACTGGATACTAAACAGACTCACAAAGACCCCCAATAAACATCCCATGAAGCCATTTATGATGGATCCTTTCGATGTAAGCTATATTCGTAGTCCTTTGACCTGAGCACTACGATAGATTTATGAGTGATCCATTATACTTTAGTTCTATGCATATCTGATAAGGGCAAATTTGTCATATATTTTCTCATGTTTTTATTATTGATATTTTATGATTTTATGAGAATAGATGGCTATTTATGTGCATTATTGTTAATTATAGGGACTTGAACGAAATTTAAAGAAAGAACGCAAAAGGAGCGAAAACAGGGACTAAAATGCAAAGTTTTCAAATTATGAGTCCAGCGCCCCTGCGCCACAAGTATTGTCGCCCCAGCGCTGAAATAGTGATCGAAATAAGAAAAACGACCTGATTAAGTCGCGTCTAGCGCCCCAGCGCCGAATAGTCACCGCGCCAGCGGTGAAGCCGTTTTCATGCAGCGCCCCGGCGCCAAGATCCCACCGCTCCAGCGGTGAAGGCTTTTTCACGCGTCGCCCCAGCGACAGATGCATAGCGCGCCAGCGGTAGTGCGAGTCCTAGTCCGACGAGAATTGAGATTTTCAAGCTCAAATCAATCCCTATATAAAGCCACTCGTTCCCAACCTTCAAGAATGAATCCAAGACGACCCAAGAGCACCAAGAATACAGAGCAAGAGTCTTGGAGAGCAATAGGAGCTTAATTGAAGCAACTTTAGAGAGAGATACAAGACGTTCTTCGGCATCAAGAGTTTCTAGGCAGCACAATTAAGAGCAATTCGACGTCTATATCGGTTTGCTAATAATTGTATCATGATTTATAATTATTTCTACTGCTATTCTCTTGTAGCCATGAGCTAAACTTGTTTTCTAGGGTTAATATTTGAACTCAATATGTGCGCTTAAATTGCCATATCCTTTTAGTATTTAATAAACTTAGTCTTTTATTATTTAAATTACTTGTGTTTAATGCTTCAATATATCTGGCCAATATATGGTGAATGAGTTGGTAATATTATTGATAAACTCGGAAGAGGAATCATAATATTTAGACCTAGGTAATTTGATGCATGATTGTAGAGTAACATTCAATGTTGCATATGCAAGTTTCAACTTAGGATAGGAATATACCTAATTGGCATGTATGATCAATAAGACCTAATCTTAATGAATCTTAATTTATTACAAATACCATAGGAATATAGGTATTTGGTAAACTAAGATATACTTGCATGACCTTGGAAGAGGCTTGTGAATACATTAGCGTCTTGATCAATAATAAAGACTAAGTGAGTTAAATATTAGAGGATTAATTATTAGAAACATATTGAGGGATAATATTAATCCTAGGTTCTCTCTACGTTGCTATATCTTTAAATTTCATTGCATTGTGTTTTTGTTTTATATTTCTTACATTCATTCTTAGGTTTTTATTTATCTGAATAATTATTAGGAAGATATAATTTTAGTAATTGGTTAAAAAGAAAACATTATCCCTGTGGGTTCGACATCCGACTTATTTAGTCTCTTTATTACTTGCATACGATAGTGTATACTTGCACTTAATTTATGATATAGAAATATCGCATCAATATCAGAGATCTTTCGTACTCTGACCGTAGGGTGTTCATAGGTATGATCTGATGCTTATAGAATTTGATATACCTAAATATGGGATCCATCAGCTCATATGAGTAAGTTTTATATCCTAATACTCCAATATTATATTTTAGAAAATCTTATGGCTATAAGCAGTAAATTCAAAAAATAGATTTTCATGGAATAAACGATATTGCAAAAGTATTTACAAATATTGCTTACAGAAATATGAATCTAGAGATAAGTTCATGAATAAACAAATAAAGATTTGACGGTGGTAATCTATATCTCTGCTCTTCTGGGATATAGGTAACAGAGGGATTATACATATATGTTATAATCTCAACTTGTATGGTCTAACTCTCTACTTTGTAATATTCATGACATGTGCATAGGGTATCATTCATAAACGTATGAAGGAATTTCATATGACAAACCGAATGTGGACTTAGAGAGTCCCACAATATGAAATGTACTCATTGTGCACTAAGGCAAAAGATTGGATTTAATAGTTCAATCCATAAAATTTCAGCAAACTGGATATTTATTTTAGGATCTTCTCAGGTTGTGCACTTGTCAAGACTTAAGTGTTAAGTATATCAAATAATTAGTTAATAAATTTTGTTCACCAATAAAATGATGACAAATGGAACAATATGAACAATTCATTACTTAACTTTAAAATTACAAAATTGACCTTACTTATAAGATAAACAAAGTTTATTTTATCAAGTCAACTTATTAATAAAGTATAATAAATGCCACATGCTGTTAAACAATGTCTTATATTATTTGTTAACAAAAAGAAAAAGAAACAAAAATGAATGGTTGTGTTATTTGTTGTTAAATAAATAAAAAGGAAACAAATAAACACAAAGGCATGTCTTGGTCATACATGGTGGGGGCTAAAATTGACTAATCAAAAAGAAGGGAAAATGCATTATAAAATGACTGAAAAGTTTTCGGTTCATGAAATTTTTGGCACGGAAAAAAGTAGAGAAAAGTGAAAAGTAAAATTGATTTGTTTTTTGTTTCAATTGTTGAAACAACTATTCATCTTCTTCCTAAGAAAGTGGCCAGTGATTAACAATGAAGAGATAGAATTGATATTTGCTTTTTCAAGTGCAAGAGTTGTAAGGTCCATAACATCAATTCTATTTCTATTGAAACAAATTAAATAGTTTAAAGCGTTTAAGTGAGGGTTAAAAATTAACCAAATTTTTGTGTTTAAGTGTTAAACACGATTTGTTGAAATTAGAGCTACCATTCTAAAGGCTCAAACCCACCTTATTGAGTCTTAGAATTACCAACGCATGCATTTTAAGTCGGGCTCAAGTTTTGAACCATTTCTAAAGGTATACAAGGTGATTTCTCAAACTTAATTCATTAACAAAATGAAAGATTTAATTTAATGTGTTTGTTACTTTAAGAAATTAGATTTTCAGTTTCGTTGTGCAATATATATGTATGAGATGCATAAATTGTATTATAATGAATACATTACACATGCATACACCATAAGAAAATAGCATACTTTCATGGTGGGGCTAGGTATTTTTTCACTTTCATTGATGATTATTCTAAGAAGCTATAGGTATATGTGTTGAAGAGAAAAAAAAAACAAGTGTTTTAGTTATTTAAAACATAGAAGGCCCTTGTTGAAAATTAAACTGGCAAAAAGATAAAGAGACTAATAACTAATAATGGTCTTGAGTATTTGCAACAGGAAGTTTGATAGCTTTTATGCTAAGTATAGAATCACAAAGCACAAAACTATGAGATCAATCGAAGCAAAATAATCTATCAGATAGGAAAAATAGAACCATTTTTAAGAGAGTTGGATGCATGTTAACCAACGCAAGAGTGTCTAAGGCATTTTGATGAGAGACTACAATCATAGCAGTCTACCAAATTAATAGAAATCCTTCTTCAATAATAGACTTCAAGACACCAGAAGAAAAGTGGCTTTGAAACCCTCCTAGGTATGATCACCTTAGGATATTTAGTTGTTTAGCATTCGTACATATAAGATAAGACAAGTTAGAACATAAAGCCTTAAAGGAGATATTCATAGGATATCTTGAAGGTGTGAAATGATACAAGGTGTAGTGTAATAAGTTAAAGCCACCGAAGAGTATCATAAGTAGAGATATAACGTTCGATGAGACAACTATGTTGAAAGTTCCTCAAGAAGATGTGAAGGAAGAATTTATGTCTAAAGGAGTTTCAACACTATAAACATTTGGAATTGAGTTTAAGAGTAGATCTAGGATGTCCCTAAATCAATACTTCAGCAAGTCGCCCTTTAAAGTCAAACAAAAGACATTATTTAATTCCTTAAAGTCCAAGTCAAACTAGGACTTCTAAATAGTACTAACTAGACAGAGATAGGCTAAGGAGAATGATAAATCCGCCAATAAAATATGCTCAAACAAAATTAATTACTCATGCCTTTAATTATGTGTTCACTCATGATTTTGATGAGCCTAAGACATGTAGAGAAGCTATGAAGAGTAAGAATAGTGAGAAATTGCAGCTAGTCATAAAAGAAGAGATTAGTTCTCTTCTCAAGAACAATACCTAAGATATGATAAAGAGTCCTCAATGTAAGAAATTAGTTGGGTGCAACTGTGTATACAATGTTAAGGAAATGATACTGGAGTAGAGCCTATGAAGTTTAAAACTAAGCTAGTGGCATAAGGTTTCACTCAATGTGAAGGGATAAACTTTATAAGATATTCTCACAAGTAGTGAAGTACACATTAAGATTTTGTTAGCATGTGTATAAACCTTAATTTATATCTAGAGCAGATGGATATAAAGACGATTTTTCTACATAGAGAGTTAGAGAAGAAAATATACATACCACAACCTCAAGAATTTGTAAAACCGGGTTAGAATCATGTTTATTTGTTAATAAAGTCATTGTATAAATTGAAGCAATTTCTATTGCAGTGTTATAGGAGATTTGATAACTTCATAATGACTTGTAGGATCAATAGAAGTAAGTATAATGATTATGTGTACTTTAAGAACCTAAGTAGTAGGTTGAGTATATATTTTCTTCTATATTTGGATGATATGCTAAATGCATGTAAAGATATTGAAGAAATGCAAAAATTGAAAAAGACAATTGAGTACGAGTTTGACATGAAGGATTTGGGAGTAGCAAAGAGAATTTTAGGTATGGATATTGTGATGGAAAGAAGAAATATTATCTTCTTATCACAACAGAGATATATACTCAAAATAGTTGATAGATTTGGTATGTCCAATGTAAAAGCTGTCTCTACTCTTTTGGCCATGCATTTTAAATTTTAGTAGCACAATCGCCAGAATCAGAGAAGATAAATTGCAGATGAGTAAAATACCAAATGCTAGCGTTGTTGGGAGCATCAGGTATGTCATGATTTGCATGAGACCAGACATAGTATAAACGGTGAGTGTTGTGAGTCGATACATGAAAAATTCAGAGAAATATCATTAGCTAGAAATCAAATGAATCTTAAGATATCTCACGAGAATGTCGGAGCAAGGTTTGTTGTACAAAAGGGCTGAGAATGAAGGTGAAATGGTAAGGGGATTCGTTAATTCAAATATGTTGGTGACTTGGACAAGAAAAGGTCATTAACTAGATATATATTCATAAAGTTTAGGTGTAGTGTTTACTAAAGGTCGGTTCTACAGCACGTGGTGGCAATATCAACCACAAAGGTAAAGTATATAACTAAGAGTAAAGCTATTAAAGAGGTCGTGTGGTTAAAAGGTATATACATAGAAATAATGGCTATTGAAAATGTTGACACCAGTGTGTATTGTACTAGCGAAAGTATTATACACCTAAGCAAACATTAAGTGTTTCATGAAAGGTTAAATTATATTGATGTACAACTCTATTTCATTAAAGTGATAGTTCAAAGTGGCGAAATTAGTCTAACAAAAATTCAATCATCTAAAAATTCCACTGACATATTGATTAAGCCATTACCTTTAATTAAGTTTGTCCTCTGCAAAAACTTAACCAAAGTCACATCTATGTGAGAATGATAGGTGACATAGAGATGAAAGATCTTGAAAATTTTGTGGATGATTTTGATTCAAAGAGGGACTTGTTAAAAGATGAATAAAATTCATGAAGAAAATGTTTTAAAGTTGAGCCAAATCAATATAAAACATGTTATGAATGTGCAAAAGTGATAAGAGCTAGAAAGCACAATAGAATAAGCAAAAGGCCGCGACACTGGAAAGCCACAACCGTGGTGCCTAAAATAGAACATAGGGCATCATGGCGCTCGTTGTGTGGCACCATAGTGCCCACGTCCCAGGACGCAAAGTTGAGCCAAATCAATATAACACATGTTATGAAGGTGCAAATACGATAAGAGTTAGAAAGCACAATGGAACAAGCGATGGCCGTGACACTAGAAAGACACAACTGTGGTGCCCGAAACAGAACATAAGGCAACGTGGCGCTCATTGTGTGTCACCATAGTGCCAACCTCCCAGGATGCAATACCCAATATTGGTGCTGTAGCGTTGGAAGCTATTAATGCAACACCTAAAATTAACGCCACAACGCTAACCATTTTTAAGACTCATAAATTGTCTCAAATACCTTATTTTGTTCCAACTTGAATTAGGACATAGGTAAGCTATATAAAAAAAAAATTTAGGAAGGTAATGATAGATTTTTTCCCATTTTAATAAATATAACATTAATTTGTATTTCTTCGATACTAGGTTATCCTTGTACTTTTGAATTGAAGAACTCTTTTACAAATTTTTAGTGACGATTACAATTTTCTCTTTTAAAATTATTTTGTAACAAAGCACTCAACTTTTTTTTTCTTATCAAGTAAATATTTATTTTTATGATTGTTTATTTCAATTGGTAAAGTGCAGTCTAATAAATTTAATTTCAATTGTAATATGATATTGATTGGGGAGGAGTTTGTTCTATATTTCTTATAATTAGATAACTTTTTCAAAAAAAAAAAATTGGGTTATAAACTGTCTAAACCCTCAAAGTTTTGTTAAAATGTCTTAAAAAATTTCTTGGTTTTAAAACTACCTAATAAATCATTGTTTATTAGTAAATATCATTAGTTTCAACAAATTTAATAGTAATATTGCACTTTACTTTTAAAATGACACGTTTTTTAATTTAATAAGTTTACATACTTAATATTTTATTTTTAAAAAAAATTATTTTATAATTAAATAATAATTAAAAATTAAAAATAATTACAACCACAATTACTATTATGTTTATAGTGACAGTAGACTATTGCCAATCGCCAAAGATGATGGTAATTGTAATTATGATCAATATTTATATTATTAAATTTTATTTTATAAAAAAATTATCAAAAAATAGTTAAATAATATAAAGAAGACAACGGCAACAGTCGCTCCATTATTCAATGAGTTGCACCAATCACAATATTATTTGTTTTAAATAAATTATTTACCCTCATAAATTTGTTCCTATATGATTTTATTTATGTAAAAAGTTTATAATTAAGGATGGACATTAATTCAGTTGAATAAAAAAAAATTTAGTTCAGTTTAATTTAAATTTGTTGGTTCTATTTATTAAGATCAAACAATTCGATTCTAATTTTATTTTATTTTGATTTAAAAATATAAAAAAACTAAAATTTTTAAAATGACCAAACCATTAAATCCACTTTTATAAAATCAATCAATTCGATTTGATTCAGGTTCAATCCGAAACAAAATTATGCTCACCTTAATCATGCACCTCTTTCAAGATAGGGACATTCACAGAATAATTTTGCCATTCTTTTGTATGTAAAGTATGATATTTATTGGGACAGGGGGCAACCCCACTTAAAGCCCAAAACAATTTACATTAAATAATAAAATTTTAAAAAAATTAAATTAAATAATCAATATTTATGACATAAGAAAAACCATTAAAATAAATCGAAATCAAAATCAAAATCTCTTTGGCAGTCATTTCTGTACGTATTTTAAATTTGTAATCTCAACAATTTAACCCTACAGTATGTATACCAGCTCAAACTCTTGCGTTAAGCTCTAAGACGGATTTGTTTTTTCTTATTTTGATAAATATCTCAAGGTTGTAATTCCTATGGTTTTAAACTGTAAAATTTGTATTCATTTTGAATTCACTAAGCAGAGCAAGTTCAGCTAAGATTCTTATTGGTGATCAAACAATTATACTGATTTAAGGAACTCAAAATATTGTACGAAAAAATGAATCTATCAGAATTCTGAGGAATTGATTATTTAAACTCTACAGTGAAATTTTGTAATGAAACAATATCTAACCACAAACAAATACATTCTTCTGAACTCATTTCAGCCGGAAAAGAATCCCCGGATAAAGAAGAAAAACGAAAAACATATAACATTCACATTGGCGTTGCCTGAATCGTCACTTGAACCTGACCAATCATTCGCTTAAGCCTGCAAAGATATTATAGTTGAATTAAAACGTAGGAATAATATATACATTAATAATATTAGTTCAATAACACAAAACTAGTGAGATCTTACCTTGTTAGCAATGTTGTTGGAGAGCCAGTCCAGTCCCTCGTATAGTCCTTCCCCAGATGTGGCGCATGTACTCTGAATGTACCTGAAAGAAACACACACATGATGCCGATACTTGTCAATAACCGTGGACCTTATATTCGAGTTATGTAAAGATAGACAAGGACAACATATGGTGTACCAGTGGCGTTGACGAAGTGAGTGAAGTCCGAGCTTATCAGTGATCTCAGCAGCATTCATAGCATTTGGAAGATCTTGCTTGTTAGCAAAAACAAGAAGCACGGCATCCCTCAACTCATCCTACTCATACAATAAGCAAAAATGCAAATAAATGAGATGCCAGAATCAGTTAAAGATATCAAACTTCAGACAGCACAAGGCATAACACACATCAGGAAACACAGATATGCAAACAAACAATTTTGGTCAAATTAAAAACAAAAACATTGGTCGAAATACATTCACATAAGCATTTTCCATCTTCATTATGCTTCAAAATTACTTTCACTAACATCGTGAGAGAGTCCAACATCGTCAAAATCAAGTACCATAGTAAGCTAGGCTTCATACCTCATTCAGCATCCGATGCAACTCATCTCTGGCCTCAACCACACGATCACGATCATTGCTATCAACCACAAAGATAAGCCCTTGAGTGTTTTGGAAATAATGTCTCCACAATGGACGAATCTGAAAATGGATCAGGTAGTGAACAAGTTAGCCAATTTATTCAATCTATCTGCAGGTGTGACAGAAAAGTATTAATCAATCGGTCAAAACTAAAATATGGGGCTTTCATGTATGAATGAAGATAGGAAAGGTCACAAGCATACCACAAATGAGTTCACACAGCAATCAACGAAAGGCAAATCAGGCCTACTCAAAATATAACCACAATAAACACTGACGGAAGGATCACTAACTTAATCATCAATAAAACGTATTGTATCAAGGGGCTATAAACAGCAATTTGCATGAATTTAGAGACCTGAAGAAAACATAAACAAGAAGCAAACCATATATACAGATAAACATACAACTATGCATACATAACAATGTCAGCCACATTGCAAATTGTCTTCTAGCATACAATAAGAGGAAAACCACGAAAGAAAAAGTGGCCAAGTGGATGTAGCTTATGATTAATGTTGTGTACTGATGGGAAAATGTCTTCTCAGTACAAGACCGTGAATAAGCACACACAACTGCTGATTACAACTATACATACACAATCAGATGTTATACACTTATGTATACACCATGTCCACCAAAGTGCAGATGCTTCTCTTTGTGATGTAAAAAGGCAAACACAAAGAACGAGGTGGTACATGTAGCTTATGATTATGTTATGTGCTGATGGAGAAAACATCTCAGCACAAAACCATCAATAAGCACTGCATATTGAATAACTGCATTATAATGCATACCAAGGTGACAGAAGTGTGGATATGGAGAAGGAAATGGAAAGAATCTGCATGTATATTCATATATATGATGCCTACCAGGTCATCTTTCCCCACATAGCAAGAGGAAAAACTAAGAGAATGGTCAGCATCAGTAACTGTAGCTTATGATTATGTTATGTGCTGATGGGGAGATATCTACTCAGCACAAGACCGTCAATAAGCACATATTCAACATTAACATTAACCAAGTAATTCAGTATGACACATAAATGTCCACACACATACATTAGGGCATAAGGGCATATACGATGTCCACAACTACACAGGATAGCCCTTCCTTGTAAAGAAAGGAAGAACTCGAAAAACAAGGTGGTGCAGCAGATGTAGCTTATGATTCTATTAAAGTGCTGACAAACCACAATTTAATCAGCACAAGGCCATTCATAAGCAAACATCTATAAATGTATGTACAATCATATATGATCTCACACTACAGGGATAGCATTGGTAGATGATCTCCAACACTTCCTCATTCAGTCAAAGGGAAGAACTTGAAAGACAAGGTGGTGTTGGCAGACATCTCTTATGATCCTAACAAGTACATACAAGCCACACTCTAATCGGCACAAGGTCATTCATAAGCACATCCATCACATAAATCTAGCCAGAAAAAACTCAATGTAGACAATATCATAGCAATCATCACTAATAGCACAACCCTTTCAAAACTGTATTGATGTTTAAACCATCATGTACCTTATCCTGACCACCAACATCCCAAACCGTGAAGCTAATGTTCTTGTATTCAACAGTCTCAACATTGAAACCTGCCGAATTACCAGAAAACAAACATCACAATTCATATCATTGCATTCAAAACAAGTCAAACTTGATTAGAAAACATCCAGTGCAAGCATTACAATGCTAATGCATACCAATGGTAGGAATCGTGGTCACAATCTCGCCAAGCTTGAGCTTGTACAAAATGGTGGTCTTACCAGCTGCGTCAAGACCCACCATCAGTATTCGCATCTCTTTCTTGGCAAAAAGCCGGCTGAAAAGCTTTGTAAATGACAGCCCCATCTTGCTATTATCTCAGCTGCTGGACCCAAAACAATCCAAATCAGAACCAAATCAACACCGCATAACAATAAAGGTGCAACAACGTAAATCAAACAATCTTTCTCTTGATATGCATCAAAAGATAACACATCAAAATCTAAACTTTTCCATTAAATACCATTAGATCTGAACAAATCAAGCAAATCAAACAAGATCTCAAAAAAAAAATTAATTATTGATTATTCAAATGGGTTTAAAGAAATTTCATTTTAAAACGAGAAATCCATCATATCTGCACATACAATATGATAAATGAAATTAAATGAGCATTTCTAAAAACAAATCCAGATTTTAAAAAATTAAAAGAAAAAAAACTAAACTAGTCAGATACAAAGTTCGTATAATAACAAGTAGATCAATTAAGTTTACAACTTTATCAAAAACCCAAATCAGATTTCATGTGACCTAAATGAAAATCTATATACAAAGGCAGGGTAAATCTCAAAATGATATAAGATCAGGACAAAACTCAGATCTATAGTGAATAATACATAGAATTAAAATTTAAAAAAAAAAAATACCAGCAATCGCATTCAAAAGAGGAAACAAGAGATTTAATACATACTAAAGCCAAAAAGAAAATCCCATCCATGATATTTAAAAAAATTAATAAATAAGATCTAGGGAGAGAGATTACGAGATCTGAAAGAGGCTGCTTCAGAGAAAGCGAGAAGAACAAAAATGAGAAAAGATGGGAGGTTAAATGCAATTTATAGATGGGCTGAGATAACTGGAAATTTGACGACGTTAGTTTTTGGTGTATTGAGCCGTTAGAAGTTAACTGTGTTCGGTGCGGGATTGAAAGTTGATGCACGTGGAACGAGGATCACCGTCTATTCTCATGTTTCTCTTTTTTTATTTTTGCAATATACAAGCAAGTAATATATACATAGATATTATTATCAATTTTTTAAAGTATAATTTAATTATAATAATATTCATAAATTTATAAAATTAATATTTATATTTAAATTTTTATAAAAATAAGTACGATGTTAAATATTAAGAATATTTTATTTAATTTAATAAAAAATTTATCAATTAATGTTAAATAACTGTTTTACTCCTTATATGCTTAACAAGTTGATTTATAAAAATTTTAATATTTAATTTTTAAATATAATAAAAAAATAAAATAAAATTTTTAAAAATAATGAAAATTTTAAAAATAAAGCAAATTTTTTTAAAAACTTTAAAAATAATAATAATTAATAATTTAAAATAAAAAAAAAGCAATTGCCATTTGCCCGTTGCTTGGAACGACCAAAATTGCCAATGCTTGGAGTGATCATTTGGCCACTACTTGGAGTGACCATTTGGTTGCTTGGTTCAGGCAAGCAAAATGGTCGATTATATTATTTTTGTAAAATTTTTAAAAAATTTATTATTATTTTACTATATTATTTTAATTAAATTTAAATATTTAAATTTGTTAAGTTATTAATATGTTGACATATGTTTAATTAAATTTGACATGTGCTGTTTTAGTTTAATATAAGTAATTTGACACTTTTACCCATAAGTTAATAGCAGAAGAGTAACGTTTAGGCATCAGTGTCTAATTTGACAAAAAATTAAGTGTAAATATCGATTTTTTAAACTTATAGGTATTATTATAATTAAACTATACCTCAAATGTATTAATAATAATATCCTTAATATATATTATAAATAACAAAACAAATAATTTATTAAAAATTGCATTGTTTTTTTCCACACCTCAATTTATATAACAATAATTTATATAAATAAATTAATAATTATAGTTTATATTTGTAGCATTTTTTTATTAAATATTGATCAATTTTTCCTTAAACTTTCAAATAATTTTAAAATAAAAATTAATAAAAAAAATTGGGAGAAAACTTTTACTCTTCTAATTATATTATATCAATTTTTTAAGGTTAGTTGCAAAAAGTTACCTTTTTATCCATTATTTTCAAAAAATTCCCTTTCATTATTATTAATTAATTGTATACCTTATATATAGAATTTAAATTATAAGAATGAGGATTATACCAAGGCAATATATTTAAATATTTTTTTTTATAGATACTTTAAAAGAAAAAAATTATTTTTTTGGACAAGTAATTTTTTTATAATGGTCTATATGTTTAGACAACTATTTTTTTCTGATACAAATTAATAGTTTAATCTTTTATAGTAAAAAAAAATTAAATTTATCCCTGACTAATATTATCCCTCTCAACAAATAAATTGGTTGAAACCTTACAAAAACACTCTTAAGATCAATATAATACATAAATCTGATATTTTGTGTGATTAATATGAGAAATATAGGTAAATTGTGTCAAAAATAAATAAAAACCACTAAAAATGGATGAAAAATCAATTGAAATCATCGAAAATGAAAAAATAGTGGTAGTTAATGTTGCAGCGCGTGAAAGGCGTGCAATTAGGCAAATCCCACATGCGAAATGGGCATGGTGGGATGCGAGCAATAAATAAATAATAGTTTCCCATGTGTGAATGTAATTGCGCGATAAAATTAACTAGAAATTTGCAAAAAATTTCAAATTTGTGATTTTTTTTTCTAAAACTACATTGAGTTTGAGATTAATTTTAAGAATGTCAACCGATTTTTGTGCATTTATCTTTAAATATTTTATTAGGTTGTGTCTATTTATTACAAATTTGACTAATAATTTATGATGCTGCACTGTTACGCCACATGACACCTGTATAGGCTGTTACGTAGCGCAAATGTAATTTTTTTATTTTTTAAAAATTTTATTTAATTTTATTTAAATAAAATAAAATTTAAAAAATTATATTTGTGCCACGTGGCAGCCTATGTAGGTGCCACGAGGCGCTTTAAATGAAATAAATTAAATTTTATTTTATTTTTAAAAATTAAATGTAATTTTATTTAAATTAAATAAAATCTAATTTAAAATCTATTAAGTAATTAATTAATAAGTTGGTTAAATGACTCATTTAAATAATAATAATTTTAATTTTTTGTAACATTATTTATTTAATGAGTATATTTTGTAATTAATTATATATTAAATTTTTTTAATATATAATTAATTATTATAATATGTTAGTAATTAATTCTATTTTTTTTTTATGTCTGTTGAATTAATTGTTTGTGAATTTTTTTATAATAAATAATATTATATGTTATTTAATATGTATGCTTGTTATTTGTTAATAATATTAATTTATTTATTTTATTTATTTTTTTAATTATTATAAGAAAAATAATGTATCGAAAAAATATAGACTTTCAGAGCATATATTTTTTCGTGTATCAATGATGACTTTTGCGAAGATACGAGGTCTAAAACGTATAAAAGAAAAACTAACAAAGAATCAAAAAATATTATTTAGACAAATGTGTATGGGGCATTTTTTAGATATGCCAGATTTGACATTTTCTGATATTTTGGTACACGAGTTATTGTTGCGTGAGGTGCATACCTCCAATTTAGAAGATGAGATATGGTTTTACATAGGGAAGAAACGCATCCGATTTAGCCAACAAGAGTTTGTATTAATTACCGAACTAGAAATGCTAGATTACCCTCCCGCCCAGCAACTGAATAGAAAATTGGGCACTTGATTGTGGGATCTATATTTTTTAAGGGTAAAAAATTATCGTACATATTTCTTAATAATTGGTACGGATGTCTAAAACTGACGGATATAAACGATGAATATGCAGTAAAGTTGAGTTTATTTTATTTTGTGCATCATGTTTTAATCCCACACGACAAACGTAGTGAGATTCAAAAATGTATACTATGTTTAATGGACGACCTTGATGAGTTTAATAAGTATCTATGAGGTAATATTATATGGATTGTACTTTAAAACTCACTTAAGAATGCCGCATTCCAAAAACTTGAGAAAAAAATACGAAAAGGTTTACACAAAGTAAGTTTTAAAGTTACTGTAGTAACCAGTATCCATAACCGGTAAGAATATGTATATTTATATATATAAATATACGTATTTTATTTGCATGTGGGTGATCCTTGATTTATATATTATTATTATTAGTGTTTTTATAGGTTAAGGATATACTATTAGTATTGGGTTTATTTGCAAGACTTTGGAATTATTTTAGGGACCAAATTGTTATACTTTGAAAGTTTTGGGGGTGAATTCGTAAATACCAAAAATTAACCACTTAGTATAAAAATACACTTTTAAAAACCCTAATTCTCTCATTTTGGTCGAGCTACCCATTTTTAGAGAGAGAAGAGAGAAATAAAGGAGAGAGAAAGAGAAGAAGAAGAAGAAAAAGAAGAAGAAATTGGAATTTTGGATCTTTAGAGGTATATCACAACTAATTATCAATTTATTGGTGTTAATTAAGTTAATTTCTTTAAGTTTTGATTTCTGGAAATATGTATAATTAAGGATTTGATGTGTATTTCGTTTGATGTTGTGAGAATTGATGATGATCTATAAGATAGCTTGATAAATTATGATGAATTGTGGAATTTCTGCTTGATAGTCTCTTGATCTAGGAATTTTATAAATTGTTGTGATTCGATTCTGGTTTTGAATTTTGAGTATATGAAATTAGACATGTTTAGGATCATCTGAGACTTTGAATCGACTGAAAATCTCGGAAATTGAATTTGTAGTGAATTTACCAAAATGACCCTGGAATTCTGGAAATTTCCTGTGTAAACAGTATGATACAGTGGAAATATAATTTTTGACCTGCTGAATGATCTTTAAAAATTATGAAGTTGTGGAATATGATAATTTTATATGTCTAATATGATATACTCGGAATTGAGAATTTGGATCAATGTGGTTGAAGTGTTATGAATTTCTAAAGTGTATCAGCTCATTGTAGTATTTGATTAACAGATTTTTAAAGTTATGAAATAAAATAGTTTTAAAATACTTTTGGCAGTTATTTGGAAGCCAAATATTTATCATGGACTGAGATATGTGTCAAGAGTAATTATGTGGTAGTTTTATAATTTTTGAGTTAGTATATGATTTTATAAAATTGGGAGATTGAATACTGTTCAGTAAGTATCTTGATCCTGTCAGGTTTGTAGTTTGGATTCGATGGTGTGTATGGAATGGATTGTGTAGGAATTTTGATATAATATTCATATATAAGAAGTATATATGAGTCAAGAATGATATATTCTGATTTCGGAGTAATTGGACATCATTTGATGTATTAGAAATTTTTGTTAAGTGTAAGTGGTCAGAATGACAGGTTTTGAGAAACCAAATATTTAGACCAATTTGATGTGATAAATGCATTGTGTATAATTTTGTAAGCTATTTAAAGTATTTTGTGTGAATTGTGAGGCTTATGAAAGGATTAATCTCCATTGATAGGTTAAGGAGATTTAAGCCTTGTAGCTGAAAGTGTTAAGAGGTAAGTATACTAGACTTTTTTACTGAAATCACAATAAACATAGTAATTGTTTTGTATGATTTTGCAAATGGGGTTAAGAATATGTTTATGTTATGTCAAAGTATATTTTGATATGAAATGTGAATATATGTTTATGAATGTGAGCATTGACATTGAGCATGGACATACATGTGTTTTTTTGAAAGTGAGCTTTCAAAATAAGATATGTTTAACAAAGAAAGCTTTTGAAGTGTAATATGTCCATGAGAAATATTTTGTGTTTTGAGGGTACTTGAATTCACTGTTAACTTAGTAGGCATTTTATGTGATTTGTGGAGCCTTTATGTGTGGCCTTTCCTTCGGGATTGGTATATGTTATGTGTTCCGTATGTAGAGAGGATCCTATTGGTACCTAAAGGAAGTGTGAGTCATCACATTCGTGTGGTGGCGTATTGGTGCATGTGAGAGGACTCACCGATGATCAGGGTGAGGGTTTGGCTTTTACCTTCGGGCATAAGCATTATATGTGTGTAATTTCAAGACCTCACTTGTACTATTCCTCTCATACGGTATGTCACCTATGAGTGACATTTGGCTCATTATGTGATATGTGATATGTAAGTCCTACTAAGTAGTAGTTGAGTGATGGTATTCCTATTATGTGTTTTGAAAGAATGTGTAAGCGCTTACATGATATGTGATTTGATAAGATTATGATTTTGATTGATCACAGCATATCATACATATGCATTGTGTACATATATGTATTTGTATTTGATATATGAAAAATTAGTATGCTTACTGAGTTTTATACTCATTATAGTTTATGGTGATTTCAGGTAAATAAGGTACATGTGTGCTTAGCGGATTTGGCAAGGCTTCTGCTGTTCCTTGGGTTCCCTAAGTTGCTAGGTTGTTGTGTGTTTTATTTGGGGACACGTGGGATAGGATATTTGGTTTGTCCCTATTGAATAAATACTTATGTATTATCTCATTGTGTGTGGATTGGATTTGGTTTAAGTTTTATAAAGTGTGGTTATTGGATGATTTTAAGTAAGAATTTGCAATGGATATATTCTGGGCTCCCGGTAACAAAGTTGCTACTGGTGACGTAGTAGAGTGTTAATCTCTGAGAAAACTCTGCGTATCTCCGGTTTAATAATTGTCCCAGTCATAATTCAATTGCTATAATTCTGAAAGAAATTGAAATGAATGTTTAAATATTGTCAAGAGAAGTTTATATTTATATGTTAGGTTATGGTTGATTTTAGTGTTGAACTTACTAGCAACTTGCTAAGGATTTCTGTGTTGAATGAAAGTTGAAAATTTTGTGTAATATTATTTATGAGTGCACATGCAGTGAATGAATGTAAGTGATGTCGTGTGTCGGATCTTTTGGGTCTGGGGCGTGACAGCTTTTATTGGTATCAGAGCTAAGATATGATTCTGTAGACTTTTAAGTGTCGAGTCAAGGGAACCGAGCAGATGCCAAATCCTTAGGATTGTATTTGTAGCTTTGTTGTGTAAAAGTTTGACATATTCCTTAAATTTTGTATGATTTTGTGAAGATGACACAGTATCCAAGAGCTGCTAAGATTGTTGTTGTTGTGGATAATGGTACCTTGTGGATCTTAATGTTACCATTTAGATTTTCTTTTAAGTTATGACTAATATGCTTAGTAAGAGTGATGTTGAATATCTTATAATGATAATTTGCATGTGATAGAGCAAATTGAGATAAATTTTCTCAATGACAAAATATAGAGAAGTAGAGTATTGAAGACATCAATTGAAACAACTTTTATTGAAAAGGAAAACAACAACACAACAACAATAGCAGCAACAAAAATACAATAGAGGCTACGGAGTGAGATTTAAGTCTATTTTGCGCTTCTTCTGACTGTCATGAGTAGACCAATCTAACTGATGCAATGTTGGATTAGACAGAGGAATAAAAGACTGCAATTGATCAATCAGTTGATCAACAGTTGGAGCTGAAATAAGAATCCGTCGTGCTAGAAGTGGGATGAATTGTGTTCCCGCTGCATAGTCAAGAAAAGATATCAACCCGTCGTAAAAACCATTAACATTTAACAAACCAATGGGTTTTTGGTGGATTTGTAATTGTGCCCATGAGACAATTTGAAAAATTTCCTCCAAGGTCCCGAAACCTCCTGGTAGAGCTATGAAAGCATCCGCATGCCTAAGCATTTGAGCCATTCGCTCATGCATAGATGAGACTTGTAACTCATCCCCAACTGTTTTTCCTACAATATTTTCAATAGCTAGAGGTTTTGGAATGATACCCAAAACGCGACTACCATTATTGTGTGCTGCTTTTGCCACAGACCCCATTAACCCTCGGTTACCTCCTCCATATACTAAATGTATATTTCGCTCAGCTAATACCTTACCAAGATTTTCTGCAACTTTTGTAAACTCTTCAGTATTTCCAGGGTTGGATCCACAAAAGACACAAATTTTTGTAAATCGACGAGCTGAGGTTTCCTCCATTGTTACGCTCACCCTAATCTTTGAATATTTTTGAGTTTATATAAGGATGCAAAAACAATGTATTTATAGAGAAACAAATTGATAATAGCTGTGGAGCATATGTGTAAGTATGTTCAAGTATATATTTTTCTCGATTCTTGTGAGGTAAAACAAAAAAAAAAAGAATGAGTTTTACTTTATCATTTTATAAGGGACAATAGGTCGCAAAATCTTGAATAAATATATGTTGATATGTAAGTGTGATAAAAATTGTGTCGGAAGTGTGATAAGTTAGGTAAGATAATTAAGAAAAGTCAATAAAGGCCTATTTCATGGATTTAGGGACTTAGCCGTTTTGGCACTAATGGCCGACAATGCATCAATGACTTGAAGACTTTTTGAGCTAACAATTGGACTTTGGACATGAGGCCAAATTAACTTTATTAATTTCAAGGATTTTTGTGATCTTAACATTGATTTTTGGATAGATTAAAAGCAGATATGAAAAAAGATAAAGCACACTTGACATAAAGATAAAGCAGTAGTCAGTCTCTCTTTGATGTGATAGAGCAACACGGATTTAGTTTCTGTGAAAATAGAAACAGCAATGTAGGTCAAAATGAGTCTCCTTGGTCGCTTTCATCTGTGTCGTATCCGTGAGAGAGGAACTTATGGAGTTGTTGTTCCCATGCATTGAATGAGGGCTCTGGCTGAGTGGAATGTGGGTCTACCATATCTTGATCTTCTCCAGGTGAGCTGGTCTGGATAAGGGATGAGCTGGCTTCCTCTTGGATTTGGGTGTCGGTTGGATAAGGTTGGGAGTCTTGAAAGAGGGATAAGTCAAGATTGGGTTGGTGTTGGTCAGGTTCTGTCGGGACAACTGGCTGAGATTGGGTAGGTTCTGTCGGGACAGTTAGCTGAGGCCATTGGTGAAGGTTATCCATTGCTTGTCTGTATCTGGTATAATAAGTCATGTTTGGGATATGGTGATGGTGGGTAGAGTAATCTGTATTTATATGATGAGAAAGATGATGTTTTTGTCTTTGTCGGGATTTGTGTAGATTGGCAGAATTCAATTCTTCTGCAAAGTCATCTTCAACCTGTTCCCAAGGTGCAGCATCTTTTGGGGAGATCCAAACAGACGGAGGAATTATCTGATTTTCCTGAGCAAGAATTCTTTCAAGTTATCTCTTTTGTTGGATTACTTCTTCAGGCCAGAGCTTAATTGATCCCTTTAGTGAAAGGGTAAAAGTGAGGTAATCCTTGACAGTGGGGTAATAATGGATTTCATGATCTGAAACAATCATACCCTTTCGTTGGAGAAGTAAGACAGACCAAAGATGTTGTCTGGGGACTGCAGCATTTGTGTTGTTTGCAATCATGTATTGAAATTTAGTTATCCACCATGTCTTTGGGTAAAACCATTGGAGAAATATCAGGGCTGGATGATCTTCATCACATTTTTCTAATTTTTGGAGAGTTCTAAGTAATGGAAATTCCATGGCGATTGTATACAGATCCAACAGGTACCATAACAAGTAAAGGACAGGTTTGGACCATTGGGAAAATGGGAAGAAAGAGTGCAGGTGAAAGAAAGGGTATTCTAAGTTGAACAAAGGGCCACCAAGAACTGTGAGACCGTGTTCTTAGACTGCTAAGATGGCATAGTGTCTAATGAATTCTTTGGCACGGGAATGAAGTGTTCTGGTTCTGATTAGGTCTGGAAATTGTGGTGGAAAAAAAGGAACAGGAGGAGTTATGATAATGGGATTCATTATAAAGATGGTATGAAGGTTGGTTTTATTTATTGCTAGAAAAGTGATTATGAGGTTTAGGCTATTTATAGAGTTTTATGAAAGAAAATCAATAATCGTTTTGTCCTTTCCTCTTACGTGGATGACATTAAAGGAATAGTTAAAAGAATCATATTTGCCATCGCAGTAATTGTGCTAGTGGAATCTTTTCTATTTGAAATCGAGCATACTAGAAAAAGCAGACATGTTAGTCTCAATGAGAAAATGATGTCCAATAAGGTGGACTATTTTTTTTAAGAGTTAAAGTAAGAGATATAATGTTAAGATCTATAGTTTAAGAATCAGTTGAACTAAAGGTCTTTTTATTGAAGTTGATTTTTGATCGTTTAAGATAATGCTTTCAATATTCTGATTTGAATGACAACTTAGTTGCGTAGAAATACTACATTTTTTTTTTAATGATATCAAGGTAGTGAATGATATTATGACGTATGAGTATATGTTGAAGGGATTAAAATTTTTAAAGGAGTTAAGAATTTTATGTAAGAGATTAGTATGGGTATTCTACATCTATGTTATTCTTTAATGAATGAAAGGTGAAGTGTATAGATACCCATTAAATATTGAACGAATGGAAAAAAAAGAATAAAAATATGTGTGTATAATTTTATAAGTCCATAATGTGTGTCATATGTTTATTTTATGGATATATGTTTCGTACTCCTCTCGTATACTCAGCTATGAGCCAACTTAGAGATAATCTAACATATGAATGAGTATTTATTAGGATTTTGGACCACAATGAGCAAATCCTATATACAATGAAGATTGCTTTGTAAATGTTTTATGAATAAACTATACAGTTGAAAAGGAAAATTGAGAATGAGAAGAAGAAATGAGATCTAAGTATCCTCATCTATGTGCTTAAGTTATGAATTTCGAGGACGAAATTCTTATAAGGAGGGGAGAATTGTAGTAACCAGTATCCATAACCGGTAAGAATATGTATATTTATATATATAAATATACGTATTTTATTTGCATGTGGGTGATCCTTGATTTATATATTATTATTATTAGTGTTTTTATAGGTTAAGGATATACTATTAGTATTGGGTTTATTTGCAAGACTTTGGAATTATTTTAGGGACCAAATTGTTATACTTTGAAAGTTTTGGGGGTGAATTCGTAAATACCAAAAATTAACCACTTAGTATAAAAATACACTTTTAAAAACCCTAATTCTCTCATTTTGGTCGAGCTACCCATTTTTAGAGAGAGAAGAGAGAAATAAAGGAGAGAGAAAGAGAAGAAGAAGAAGAAAAAGAAGAAGAAATTGGAATTTTGGATCTTTAGAGGTATATCACAACTAATTATCAATTTATTGGTGTTAATTAAGTTAATTTCTTTAAGTTTTGATTTCTGGAAATATGTATAATTAAGGATTTGATGTGTATTTCGTTTGATGTTGTGAGAATTGATGATGATCTATAAGATAGCTTGATAAATTATGATGAATTGTGGAATTTCTGCTTGATAGTCTCTTGATCTAGGAATTTTATAAATTGTTGTGATTCGATTCTGGTTTTGAATTTTGAGTATATGAAATTAGACATGTTTAGGATCATCTGAGACTTTGAATCGACTGAAAATCTCGGAAATTGAATTTGTAGTGAATTTACCAAAATGACCCTGGAATTCTGGAAATTTCCTGTGTAAACAGTATGATACAGTGGAAATATAATTTTTGACCTGCTGAATGATCTTTAAAAATTATGAAGTTGTGGAATATGATAATTTTATATGTCTAATATGATATACTCGGAATTGAGAATTTGGATCAATGTGGTTGAAGTGTTATGAATTTCTAAAGTGTATCAGCTCATTGTAGTATTTGATTAACAGATTTTTAAAGTTATGAAATAAAATAGTTTTAAAATACTTTTGGCAGTTATTTGGAAGCCAAATATTTATCATGGACTGAGATATGTGTCAAGAGTAATTATGTGGTAGTTTTATAATTTTTGAGTTAGTATATGATTTTATAAAATTGGGAGATTGAATACTGTTCAGTAAGTATCTTGATCCTGTCAGGTTTGTAGTTTGGATTCGATGGTGTGTATGGAATGGATTGTGTAGGAATTTTGATATAATATTCATATATAAGAAGTATATATGAGTCAAGAATGATATATTCTGATTTCGGAGTAATTGGACATCATTTGATGTATTAGAAATTTTTGTTAAGTGTAAGTGGTCAGAATGACAGGTTTTGAGAAACCAAATATTTAGACCAATTTGATGTGATAAATGCATTGTGTATAATTTTGTAAGCTATTTAAAGTATTTTGTGTGAATTGTGAGGCTTATGAAAGGATTAATCTCCATTGATAGGTTAAGGAGATTTAAGCCTTGTAGCTGAAAGTGTTAAGAGGTAAGTATACTAGACTTTTTTACTGAAATCACAATAAACATAGTAATTGTTTTGTATGATTTTGCAAATGGGGTTAAGAATATGTTTATGTTATGTCAAAGTATATTTTGATATGAAATGTGAATATATGTTTATGAATGTGAGCATTGACATTGAGCATGGACATACATGTGTTTTTTTGAAAGTGAGCTTTCAAAATAAGATATGTTTAACAAAGAAAGCTTTTGAAGTGTAATATGTCCATGAGAAATATTTTGTGTTTTGAGGGTACTTGAATTCACTGTTAACTTAGTAGGCATTTTATGTGATTTGTGGAGCCTTTATGTGTGGCCTTTCCTTCGGGATTGGTATATGTTATGTGTTCCGTATGTAGAGAGGATCCTATTGGTACCTAAAGGAAGTGTGAGTCATCACATTCGTGTGGTGGCGTATTGGTGCATGTGAGAGGACTCACCGATGATCAGGGTGAGGGTTTGGCTTTTACCTTCGGGCATAAGCATTATATGTGTGTAATTTCAAGACCTCACTTGTACTATTCCTCTCATACGGTATGTCACCTATGAGTGACATTTGGCTCATTATGTGATATGTGATATGTAAGTCCTACTAAGTAGTAGTTGAGTGATGGTATTCCTATTATGTGTTTTGAAAGAATGTGTAAGCGCTTACATGATATGTGATTTGATAAGATTATGATTTTGATTGATCACAGCATATCATACATATGCATTGTGTACATATATGTATTTGTATTTGATATATGAAAAATTAGTATGCTTACTGAGTTTTATACTCATTATAGTTTATGGTGATTTCAGGTAAATAAGGTACATGTGTGCTTAGCGGATTTGGCAAGGCTTCTGCTGTTCCTTGGGTTCCCTAAGTTGCTAGGTTGTTGTGTGTTTTATTTGGGGACACGTGGGATAGGATATTTGGTTTGTCCCTATTGAATAAATACTTATGTATTATCTCATTGTGTGTGGATTGGATTTGGTTTAAGTTTTATAAAGTGTGGTTATTGGATGATTTTAAGTAAGAATTTGCAATGGATATATTCTGGGCTCCCGGTAACAAAGTTGCTACTGGTGACGTAGTAGAGTGTTAATCTCTGAGAAAACTCTGCGTATCTCCGGTTTAATAATTGTCCCAGTCATAATTCAATTGCTATAATTCTGAAAGAAATTGAAATGAATGTTTAAATATTGTCAAGAGAAGTTTATATTTATATGTTAGGTTATGGTTGATTTTAGTGTTGAACTTACTAGCAACTTGCTAAGGATTTCTGTGTTGAATGAAAGTTGAAAATTTTGTGTAATATTATTTATGAGTGCACATGCAGTGAATGAATGTAAGTGATGTCGTGTGTCGGATCTTTTGGGTCTGGGGCGTGACAGTTACAATGTAAATGAATTTTCGAACGCATTTCTGGTACGTCATAATTTTCTTATACTTAACATTTTTATCTTAATTATTTATTTATTTTTGTATACGCCAAACTTATATTTTAAAATAATTATATTAGGTATGGATTTTTTAGGCAATTTCAGTATGCGGAGAGGTTTTTGATATTTACTATAGTGATCGCTTCCCTCATATTTTGAATTAAACGACTCAAGGGACTCCACAGTTCGATGATGTTAAGAATACAATATTAGAAAAGAATTTGGTATGTGTTGATATTAATGAAAAATATATGTATATAACTTTTATTTTGTATTAAGCGTAACTTAATTTTATGTTTGTAGGTTCTTTTGGTACATCATAAATTAGTACCAAAAGATCATGAGAAAAAAGAGGTAGTTGTGCAAATGGTTAGACATGTAGGCATTCCAAGCGAAAGCTATGCTGGGGACTTACCAAATATATATGATTACAGCGAGAGCAAGAGCAAGCGCCTGAGGGCCTATGTCCATTCAACGACCCTAACGATGATGATATGGATGTGGAGGGGGATGGATATGAATGGGCAAACCCACAAATGTCAACACCAGTGCTAGGAGCAACGATATATTACTTATTTACATAATTAACTAAAGAGAAATTTTCATCTATTTCTAAATAAGTCATTGTCTATGATTATGTTTCTTGTAGTCTGAACACAGTGCATCTGTAGACTATATCGTTACACATCAGATTGAGCAATTGCGGGATGAGATGATTAAGAGATTTAAGTGTACTGAAGCTACACTTCTGCAGAGAATGGGCAAGGATAAGGATAAATTTTTTACAATAGTTGATTAGCTCCGGATCGATTTTACACGACAGATGCAGTAAATGATGATGTACTTTAGGTAGTCATGCTCATTTCAACTCAATGAAAGCCATAATATGGTGAGAAAAATAAATTTAAAATCGCATTAATTTTTTCTTACCTTAATTGCAGTTTGATTTATTTTAATATATACATATATTTTAGTTTGGAGAAAACACACCAGTAGGCTATCAATATGGTTTTCAGACCTCAGCTACTGGTCATGACATACAGCCCCAACCACTAATTGATAGTCCTGCAAGTATTGAGATCTTACCTGCTCCGTACAAGAGAGTGAGTCAGTATAGGAGACCGTATAGGCCTGCATGGTATTTGCACACCCTATATACAAAATCCATTTCCATAAAATATATATGAGAAGAAGAAAATTAAAATTGACGTACAACCTTAAACAGATATGAAACTATTGCAGGAGATAGACTCGGCCATCTTAATTAATTTTCAAGCCTGATTGAACAAAGATGAGGGTATAGTCATCTTACCTGGCCTTGACGCTAACCCGGCATAGTTTCAAAAATTGCTACACAGCTAACTGGATGACTTTGTAAGTAAAATTTATTTATTTAAATTTATACATTGACTTGACGGTAATCATATGTGTTGAAATATATTAAATATGTTATAATTTTAATTGTTTGTTAATGCAGCATATTAATGAGTATTTGAAGGTGATTCAGCTTAGGCAAAACTATTACACTAATATATTGTCATAATTATCTACTTCTGTGGATTCGTACTTCTTTATGAGTATTAAATCAAATTAATTACATTTTCTTATATAATCTTTATTGATTATTCGATGATATTGCTTTTTTAAGAGACTTTTAGACTCTTTTATGAGGAACACAAAAATGACATTTCTGGCATTGCATAGAGTGATGGCATATGCCCAAGGTGCGAAAGAAGATTTATTCGGTGTACGGATGTGGATTGAGGTTAACAATGTAAAATATAATATTTGTTATATGAGAGTTATTTTTGTTTATAACTTGTAGTACTATTTGTAAGACTTATTTAAATTTTATGTGGGTTTATATTCTTATCAATTACAATTAAAAACATTGGGTTATGGCTAAGGTGGACATCTTGCATCGACAAATAGTGATCTACGATTCTAGCATCAAGGGATTTGCCGATGGTGTGATTGAGAATCATGTCGTGCCATTATCTACGTTGTTACCCCACCACCTAGATGCTTGTAAATTTTATGACCAATGACAAATTACACTTGACTTAACCCATTTTCATATAGTTAGATTAAATAAGGGAGTGTCACAACAGATAGTAAATAGTAGAGATTGTGAGGTTTATGTTTGTATGTTTATAGAGTTTTTGATGTTGTGTCATCCTCTAAATTTTGGTCCTGATCATGGATCATTTTTTAGGACCAAAAATTACGATTGATTTATGAAAAGGTGCAAAAAAAAAGTAAATGAATTAAATGTTTGTATATTTATAGAGTTCTTTTTTTATTGTATTTTATAGATTTAATAGTAAATGTATAATTAGTCAATGGATGCATTATTAATGACAATTGAGAAAAAAGAAACATAACAAACGAGTCAATTAAATACAATGGTAACAAAGTACAATTAACTAGTCAAATAAGGCCTATAACAACAAATCACAAATAGAAATATGACTCATAAAGAACATATCAACTACCATGTAATACAATTGGGTTTCGACAAGTTTGTTGATTATGTTTATGCTGCTTACAGCGGCTGCATACATTCTGTGTGCGAGCCTCACTTTGCGATAGAATTCGATTCTTCTGACGTATTCCTGATTGCCGACGTACTATAGAAGGCTAGATGTCAGCTAGGGATGGCAGCGGGCGGGTTTGGGACGGATACCTCTAATACCATATCCATATCCGCTTACAAAATGAAATACCATATCCTTCCCAAACCCGTTGCAGGTTTGGAGTACCGTTACCAAACCTGCACTTGCGGGTTTGTACCTATTACCAAACCCGCAACGGGTTATCCGCGGATTTTAAGCGGGTTTTGAATTAATATAATAAAATAATAAAATAATAATATTAATTAAATTAAATTTTTTTAATTATAGCAATTAAAATAATATCAATTATATTTCTAATTTTATTTACATTAAATATTATAATTTTTAACTTCAATTTTAATTTTAATTAAATTAAATGTTATAATTTCAAATCTAATCTCGATTTTAATTATGACAAATGTTATAATTTTAATTACGTTAAATATTTTTATTTTAATTATGTTAAATATTTTAATTCCAAATCTAATTTCGATTTCAATTACGTTACATATTATAATTTATAACTCCAAATCCAATTTTGATTTTAATTACGTTAATATTATAATTTTAATTTTAATTTTGATATCAATTATGTTAAATATTATAATTCTTATCCAATTTTGATTTTAATTACGTTAAATATCATAATTTTAAATTCAATTTCGATTTCAATTACGTTAAATGTTATAATTCCAAACTAATTTCGATTTCAATTACGTTACATATTATAACTCCAAATATAATTTTATTTTCAATTACGTTAATGTTATAATAATTATTTTGATATTAATTATGTTAAATATTATAATTCTTATTCTAATTTTAATTTCAATTACGTTAAATGTCATAATTTTAAATCCAATTTCGATTTCAATTACGTTAAATATTATAATTCTAAATCTAATTTCGATTTCAATTACGTTACATATTATAACTCCAAATCTAATTTCGATTTCAATTACGTTAATATTATAATTTTAATTTTAATTTTGATATCAATTATGTTAAATATTATAATTCTTATTCCAATTTTGATTTCAATTACGTTAAATATCATAACTCTAAATCAAATTTCGATTTCAATTACGTTAAATGTTATAATTCCAAACTAATTTCGATTTTAATTACGTTACATATTATAACTCCAAATCTAATTTTAATTTCAATTACGTTAATGTTATAATTATAATTTTGATATCAATTATGTTAAATATTATAATTCTTATTCCAATTTTAATTTCAATTACGTTAAATATCATAATTTTAAATCCAATTTCGATTTCAATTACGTTACATATTATAACTCCAAATCCAATTTCAATTTCAATTACGTTAATGTTATAATTATATAATTTTAATTTTAATATCAATTATGTTAAATATGATAATTCTTATTCCAATTTTGATTTCAATTACGTTAAATGTCATAATTTTAAATCTAATTTCGATTTCAATTACGTTAAATATTATAATTGTAAACCTAATTTTGATTTCAATTACGTTACATATTATAACTCTAAATCCAATTTCGATTTCAATTACGTTAATGTTATAATTATAATTATAATTTTGATATCAATTATATTAAATATTATAATTCTTATTCCAATTTTGATTTCAATTACGTTAAATATCATAACTCTAAATCAAATTTCGATTTTAATTACGTTAAATGTTATAATTTCAAACTAATTTCGATTTCAATTACGTTACATATTATAACTCCAAATCTAATTTTAATTTCAATTACGTTAAATGTCATAATTAAATCCAATTTCGATTTCAATTACGTTAAATATTATAATTTTAAACCTAATTTTGATTTCAATTACGTTACATATTATAACTCCAAATCCAATTTCGATTTCAATTACGTTAATGTTATAATTATAATTATAATTTTGATATCAATTATGTTAAATATTATAATTCTTATTCCAATTTTGATTTCAATTACGTTAAATATCATAACTCTAAATCAAATTTCGATTTTAATTACGTAAAATGTTATAATTCCAAACTAATTTCGATTTCAATTACGTTACATATTATAACTCCAAATCTAATTTTAATTTTAATTACGTTAATGTTATAATTATAATTTTGATATCAATTATGTTAAATATTATAATTCTTATTCCAATTTTAATTTCAATTACGTTAAATATCATAATTTTAAATCCAATTTCGATTTCAATTACGTTACATATTATAACTCCAAATCCAATTTCGATTTCAATTACGTTAATGTTATAATTATATAATTATAATTTTAATATCAATTATGTTAAATATGATAATTCTTATTCCAATTTTGATTTCAATTACGTTAAATGTCATAATTTTAAATCCAATTTCGATTTCAATTACGTTAAATATTATAATTTTAAACCTAATTTTGATTTCAATTACGTTATATATTATAACTCCAAATCCAATTTCGATTTCAATTACGTTAATGTTATAATTATAATCATAATTTTGATATCAATTATGTTAAATATTATAATTCTTATTCCAATTTTGATTTCAATTACGTTAAATATCATAACTTTAAATCAAATTTTAATTTTAATTACATTAAATTGTTATAATTATAATTTCAATTTCGATAGTTAAATATTATAAATTTAAATCCAATTTCAATTATGTTAAATATTTTAATTTCAATTTTAATTCTAATTTTATTTACATTAAATATTATAATTCTTGTGTTAAATATTATAATTTCAAATCCAATTTCAATTTCAATTACATTAAATATTATCATTCTAAATCCAATTTCAATTGTGTTAAATATTTAATTCTAATTACAATTACAATTTCAATTTTAATTACGTTAAATGTTATAATTCTAAATTCAATTTCAATTACGCTAAATATTAAATATTTTAATTCCAATTTCAATTATGTTAAATACTATAATTTTATTTTTAATTTCAATTATAATCATTAATTCCTTTGAACTAATTTTATTTATTTATATTTAATGGTATGAGCAATGCCAAATAAAATGTAGATTTTTTGATGTGAGATAAAAAAAATACAAAAATAATCATTTTATATTTTATATTTTATATTTTTTTTAAATGTAGTATGTGCGGATACCCGTTGCGGGTATCCGCGGATTTTTCACTAAAACCATACCCGTACCAAATCCGTTGCAGGTTTTAATTTTAAATACCAAACCCGTACCAAACCCGCTTCAAGCCTTACCAAATTCTTCCCAATGCGGGCGGGTTTTAGCGGGTTTGCGGGTTTGCGGATTTTTTTGCCATCCCTAATGTCAGCAGCTCTTAACTCTTCTGGAACAATCCAATCTGATGGATGACCAATCGAATTTACTAGTTCACTGTATATATGCAATAAAGACTCAGTCGTATAATATTGTGAATAAAGAATCTAGTACTGGAATCTGACCTGCCTGCATACTGCAAGCGCATAAGCACACAATATTTGCCGCAAATCAAACTTTTGACAACTACATGACTTCGCCGAGATGCCCATTATTCTATTGCTTTTTTCTCTTTAACAACAAAGTGAGATTGATCTATTGCATGCACTGTGATGCGAGTGGAATCATCATTGTGCTTCTAAATCTTTTCATAGGCCCAATTTGTCAAGAAGTTTGACATATTTTTTACAGTTTTACGTCTCTCAACAAACCATCTTTGCATTAACTCTCGAATTCACTCAATTAAGGCAGTCATCGTTATGCCATGTGCTTTCTTTGCAATAGCGTTAATGCTCTCTGTAATGTTGGTGGTCATAATGTCATATCTTCTGAATGCTCCTATTGATTGAGCCCATTTTGAAAAACCAACCCCCTCCTCCAAGTATCTTGTTGCCTCTGGTTTCATTTCTCACATTTTATTAATTCCCTTTGAAAGTCAGCTACGTGATACGCCTTGGCAGCAACAAAATAGGAAGCCAAATATCCCCCTCCTTTTATTGTCTCCGACGGTATCTTATATCGTGTGACCAAATTACCCTTCAAGTGATGGATGCATACCCCATAATATAAAATAGGAAATACCTCTCTAATGCCCTTCTCGATACTAGCATGTCAATCAGATATAAATACAAGGTTCTCAAGATCACCAATGACTCTTCGGAGTTTTGCCATAAACCATGTCCACGAAGCATCATTTTCAGAGTTAGCAGTACCTCATGCAAGTGGAAAATTTTGGTTGTTTCCATCTTTACAAATAGCCACAAACATTATTCCCAGATATGCAGTTTTCAAATATGTACCATTAACTGTAATAACCGGTTAGATAGAAGACTGGAACCCTCTAATACATGGTCCAAGTGCTATGAAAAAATATTTGAAGTACTTGCAATCGTCAATCTCCAAATGCGTGACTGTACCTGGGTTCTGTTATTCAAATGTATGGCAGTATGCAGGAAGTAATTTATATGAAGCCTTTGGAGTACCAAGTATCAACACTAATGCATGCTCCTTAGATCGCCAAGTAGTAGGGTAAGTTATCTCTACACCAAACTCCTCACGTATGTCTACTTGGATTTCCTTCGGTCTATAAAGTCAACTCACAGATGCAAACTTATTTTTTATTAATTTGCCAATAATTTAAGACTTTGCGTGTCAATGACCATTGTGCAATCGATTAGCATATGTGATTTGAATCAATTCTGCGCACAATGAAATATTTTCTTGCATCTATCAACACCATATGTAATCATCATCGGCATTTATCATCGTCACATTTTACCTCAAAACGATCTTTTGTCGACCTTGAGACTTTAAAGCTCCAATTACCCTTAAGTGCTAGCATACTAATAACCTAGTGAAGTTCATCTTTACTATCAAACAACTTTTCTACAAACACATCGTGTAGTAACCAGTATCCACGATTGGTAAGAATAAGTATTTATATATGTATAAATATACGTATTTTATTTGTATATTGGTGATACTTGATTTATATATTATTATTAGTAGTGTTTGTATAGGTTAAGGTCATACTATTAGCATTGGGTTTAATTGCAAGACTTTAGATGTATTTTAGGGACCAAATTATAATACTTTGAAAGTTTTGGGGGTAAATTTGTAAATACCAAAAATTAGTCACTTAGTATAAAAATACACTTTTAAAACCCTAATTCTCTTATTTTGGTCGAGATACCTCTTTTAGAGAGAGAGAAGAGAGAAAAAGAGGGGAGAGAAAGAGAAGAAGGAGAAGAAAAAGAAGAAAAAATTAAAAATTTGGATTTTAAGAGGTATATTACAACTATTTCTCCATTTATTGGTGTTAATTATGTTAATTTCTTTAAGTTTTGATTTCTAGAAATATGTATAATTGAGGATTTGATGTGTATTTCATATGATATTTTGAGAATTGATGATGATCTATAAGATAGTTTGATAAATTATGATGGATTGTAGAATTTCTGCTTGATAGTCTCTTGATCCAAGAATTTTATAAATTGTTGTGATTCGATTCTGGTTTTAAATTTTGAGTATATGAAATTAGACATGTTTAGGATCATCTGAGACTTTGAATCGATTCAAAATTCCAGAAATTGAAGTTTTTGTGAATTTACTAAAATGACCCTAAAATTCTGAAAATTTCCTATGTGAACAGTATGATACAGTAAAAAATAATTTTTGTCCTACTGAATGATCTTCAAAAATTACGAATTTGTGGAATATGATAATTTTATATGTCTAATATGATATACTCGTAATTAAGAATTTAGATCAATGTGGTTGAAGTGTTATGATTTTCTAAATGTATCAGCTCATTGCAGTATTTGATTAACAGATTTTTAAAGCTATAGAATAAAATAGTTTTAAAATACTTTTGGCAGTTATTTTGAAGTGAAATATTTATCATGAATTGGGATATATGTCAAGAGTATTTTTGTGATAGTGTTATAATTTTTGAGTTAGTATATGATTTTATAAAAGTAGGAGATTGAATACTGTTCAATAAGTATCTTGATCCTGTCAGGTTAATAGTTTGGATTTGATGGTGTGTATTATGTAGGAATTTTGTTATAATATTTATATATAGGAAGGATATATGAGTCAAGAATGATATATTATGATTTTGGAGTAACTGGACATCATTTGATGTATTAGAAAAATTTGTTAAGTGTAAGTGGTTAGAATGACAGATTTTGAGAAACCAAGTATTTAGACCAATTTGATGTGATAAATGCATTGTGTATAATTTTGTAAGCTATTTAAAGTATTTTGTGTGAATTGTGAGGCTTATGAAAGGATTAATCTCCATTGATAGGTTAAAGAGATTTAAGCCTTGTAGCTGAAAGTGCTAAGAGGTAAGTATACTAGACTTTTTACTGAAATCACAATAAACATAGTAATTGTTTTGTATGATTTTGCAAATGGGGTTAAGAATATGTTTATGTTATGCCAAAGTGTATTTGATATGAAATGTGAAAGACATATGTTTATGAATGTGAGCATTGACATTGAGCATGAACATACATGTGTTTTTGAAAGTGAGCTTTCAAAATAAGATGTGTTTAACAAAGAAAGCTTTTGAAGTGTAATATGTCCATGAGAAATATTTTGTGTTTTGAGGGTACTTAAACTCACTGTTAACTTAGTAGGCATTTTATGTAATTTGTGGAGCCTTTATGTGTGGCCTTTCCTTCGGAATTGGTATATGTTATGTGTTCCGTATGTAGGGAGGATCCTATTGGTACCTAAAGGAAGAGTGAGTCATCACATTCGTGTGGTGGCGTATTGGTGCATGTGAGAGGACTCACCGATGATCAGGGTGAGGGTTTGGCTTTTACCTTTGGGCATGAGCATTATATATGTGTAATTTAAAGACCTTACTTGTACTATTCCTCTCATACGGTATGTCACCTACGAGTGACATTTGGCTCATTTGTGATATGTGATGTGTAAGTTCTACTAAGTAGTAGTTGAGTGATGGTATTCCTATTATGTGTTTTGAAAGAATGTGTAAGCGCTTATATGATATGTGATTTGATAAGATTATGATTTTGATTGATCACAACATATTATACATATGCATTGTGTACATATATGTATTTGTATTTTGATATATGAAAAATTAGTATGCTTACTGAGTTTTATACTCATTATAGTTTATGGTGATTTCAGGTAAATAAGGTACATGTGTGCTTAGTGGATTTGGCAAGTCTTCTACTGTTTCTTGGGTTTCCTAAGTTATTAGGTTGCTAAGTGTTTCATTTGGGGAAACGTGGGATAAGATATTTGATTTGTCCCTATTGAATAAATATTTATGTATTATTTTATTGTGTGTAGTTGGATTTAGTTTAAGTTTCACTAAGTGTGGTAATGGATTGATTTTAAGTAAGAATTTGCAATGAATATATTCTGGGCTTCCGGTAACAAAGTTGCTACTGGTGACGTAGTAGAGTGTTAATCTCTGAGAAAACTCTGCGTATCTCCGGTTTACTAATTGTCCCAGTCATAATTCAATTGCTATAATTCTGAAAGAAATTTAAAATGAATGTGCTTAGAAATATTATTGAATGAATATAAGTGATGTCGTGTGTCAGATCTTTTGGGTCTGGGGCGTGACACATCGTCAATTCCACTACTTGATATCTTATCCGATATGCCAAAGTCTAATGGTGGTATTAGAGGCATAAACGCAAAGGGGTTTTCAGCTTCACAAAAATCTATTCTTCTAGTTTCAACATTTAAGGAGCTTGTTAAAACATAACAACGTCCGTCTTCTGCTAAATCATCCCCTTCAAAAATATCAACATTTCTAACATCATTACAGTCCCCTTGCACATCCCCAATATTTTTAATGTCATCACAAGAGTAATGTGTATAGGCTGGGTCTTCATTGAACGGTATAGGAGGAACATTATGATACTCATTCGTTGTGTTTTAGGGATCTACTGTTGGAATTGATTGGGATGTATGGCTCACTTGGTTGCTACCGCTAGCTAACATAAAATGAGTATGAATCGATGATGGGTTTTGATTGAGGAGATGTACATCATCTTAATAAACGGGAGTTCTAAGATCCACTATTACACATAAATGACAATATTATCTTTTGTTGGCATTAAAAAAGAATCGAACATCACTATCATTTCTAATCTCAAAAAGTTTTAACTTATATCTCGTTGCATCAATTTTAATTTTTAAAGTCACCTTATAGTTCACATTGTAGACTCTCAAAGTATAACATACTGAAATTACAAGATCTTCAAATTTAATATCTTTCAGAACTAAAATTTTAAAATTACTATAATCAACATAACTCTCTTCCCCATTACTAAAACTCTCTCACTTTCCTCCAAAATAAAAATCAATATAACTCTCTTCCCCATTACTAGAACTCTCTCACTTTCTTCCAAAATAAATAATAATTGCATTATACTCTATAGGACCTAAATTTTTTTTATAGAAATTATTAAAAATAAAAATAAATAAACATAGAAAATAAAATAAAAATAAAAACAATGCAGCATTGCGGATCTTATCCGCGATGCCGCAATGAGATGCGCATAATGTGCGCATCTCAAGGCCATCTCAGTCCCGAGATGGCCACCCTATACGTATCTCGAGGCACATCTCGAGCCTGAGATACGCGAAACCAGACGGCAGCTGCACCAGCCGCCGTCTGGTTTCAGCCAAATACACTAAAAATTATATTTTTGATCGATTTCAATGTCTTTTACATCATTTTAACTCAAATTTTATATTTAATTCATCAATAACATTTATTTCTAACTTCATATGCAATTTTTATCTAATTTCTAACGAATATTAAAATTTCTAAAAAGGTTTAGAAAAATTTATAAGAATTGGTTATTTTCTTAATTTAAAGTGACAAATATATTAAGCAATACTCGATCTATGCAATAGCAACTTCAAAAATGTCAATCCATCAATATGATTCTTGATTCGGTGAAAAAAATGGAGAGGAAGCTTGTATTTTTTTTTATTTTAGGATAAAACTGTCCACAAGTAAAAATTTTGGCTAATAAAAAATAATTATTTTAAATTTGGTTAAAAAAATAATAAAAAATTATGAAGGTTATTTATAAAAAAATTTTAATAAAAATTGAACGATTAGTTTGTAGTTAAAAAATATATTTGCCTAAAATACGAGTCATTTTAAAAAAAATTCTTTTCATTATTAAAAAAAAAACATTGATATTTAACGCTAGCTAATTATCTTTTCATAATTTCTTATCATAGGGGATTTTATGAAAAATAAAATCTAATCAGAGAAAATTTTACACACACCCCTAATGTTTGGAAAAAATTTACAATGGATCAAACATTTTAAAAGTTCATATACTTCTTTAGCTTTATTAATATTCTTCCTTTATCGCCTTCTTATGACAAATCGATAAATAGATATAATCTTTTTGAGATGATTTAAATGCTTATATATTGAATTGTCAAAAGGAGAATAATTGTTTTAGAAATATAAAATAAAATTATAAAATATTTTTTTATCATAAATATGATTGTAATATTTTTATTTCATTCAAATTAATTAAACCTCCTTAGTTGGACGGTAAGATGTCAATGTATTTGCTTTCAAAAGTCAGATATGATTTCTTTTTTTTTAAAAAAATATTATTAAAAGTGATGTTTAGTTGCTTTCCAAAGAAAATTAATCTACAAAAGGAACTTAATTTTATTTATTTATTAAAGAATTATGAGCTCACTATTATTTAGAATTTACAAATATCAATATTTATTTAATTTGTATTTTATCATTTACTAAAAATGCTAAAAAGATAAAAATTGATTGAGTTATTTTAATTCTTTAGATTTAAAAGTCTATTAAAATAATATTTTAATATACTGATGTCATATTTGAAGTTTATTATTATTATTATTATTATAGTGAAGAACGGGTATATCTCAAAGTGCATTATTTTAATATATTTGTTTTTTTTAAATAATATAAAAAATATTATATTTTAAAGGTGTAATTAAAGTGGTTGTCAAAGTACAATACACTTACGACCATCCAAATTTGAATTTAAGTAAGAGTTAAGAGTAAAAAAAAAATTATACTTTTTACATGTTCGAGTTCGAATTTAAGTAAGATTTGACTATAAGGAATTGTTTATTTTGTTAGGTGAAAGTTTCTTACTCTACTTTTTAAAAATATATATATATATATATATATATATTAAAACAATATTACATGTTCAAACTAAATGGAAAATTATTACACTAAAACAAATTTTACATATATAGCACCTATTTTCTTTTTAGACCCATCATCATAATTTGCAAATCAAGTTTTTACTCTACACATCCTTCAATATTTCAAAACTAACCTCACTTCTAATTTATATCGAATAAAAATCATCACCATCATTGCTATAATATGACATTATATAACAAGCTTTTGGTTGAAACAAAGGAGAAACATTTTTCATTTTTTTTAATTGTCTTTATTTATTAGAGTTCCTCTCTTTTGTATGTCAAGTTGCTGTGGTGTAGTGGTTATCACGTTAGTCTTACACACTAAAGGTCCCCAGTTCGATCCTGGGCAGCAACATTTTGCTGAAAAATTAGATTTTGGTGAGGCTGCTTTTACATTTTGGAGATGCAAAGGGTCAATTTTTTAGGTAGTTTTGGCTATTTAATGTTGCAGTAGATTTGTATTGGCTATTCAGTTAAATTTTGAGGCTGAAAAGTAAGCACTTCTAAAACTTAAAAAGCACTTATGAAAACTTAAAAGAGTAGTAGTACTACATTCTGATAAGCACTTGACATGTGAACATTTTCATCCGAATGAAAGTACTGAGCATCATCATGTTCATCTTACTCGGACGTTTTCATGGGCGGGTAGCTTCGTGTACAAAACATACATAACAACTTCTCTTCAGATTACTTGACAAAGTACCGGAACAAGATCATGCAGTGTGATGATTGCTATTGGAATGTGCATTCAGCTGCAGTTCCAGGTCGCCGCCTTCAGCTTGCTTCGTTGCTTCTGTTTCTTGGACGCCGTTGTCTGGTTTAAGCTCGTTATCCTTTCCCCATAGAACAGCGTAGAGCCCGGCAACAATCAAAACTGACCCTATAGCTCTGAATCAACCACATTCAAATCTTTTGTTAATATTGACTCAATTGTCTCTATTCAATCAATATAGTAATTAATATTGTTCAATTCTTTTGGCTTCAATATTCTCAACTGAATCGTTTAGGGTAGTTTGGCATTACCAGTTTATAATAAGTATGTTCATAACATTTGATACACCAAATACTGACATGAAAATTATTCGAGTAAATTTAATTTCATGCACGAATACTTTCCTTAGAAACAAAGCTGCTAGACAATTTGGCTAAGTTATATGGATTTTGCAAATAAATTAAGCATATGCATATATATATATATATATATATATATTACTTACGTCCCAACGAACAATTTCTCACGAAGCAGAGCCCAGCTGAAAATAGCCACAATCATGAGCAGCAAGGGACTGAACACTGAGACATAAAGAGGACCTTTCTTTTGAATACTCCATGAGCTGAGGCTAAAAGCAAGTGCAGAACCCACAACGCCCTGAAGTTATAAATATGCATGATATGTCTTATGTTAGTATGTTAATTTATAAATAATATCATTCAAGAAAATTCACGGGCCCCCGTAAAATTAACATTAAGTTTTAAAGTATACTACCGCATAAATTGACGATATAAGCCGGATGGGGGAGGTCAATGACCATGTAGAAAGTTTGTGATCGACAATCAGGGCAATGGCACCACATTCAATACTGCCCAAGAAGCACATTAATGCAGTGCTGGTGTAGGGAGCTGGAAATTTCTTGCTCATTTGTGTCTGAAATTGTTGAACAAATAAGATATAAAAGCAACAATCCCACGTTAGATGCTCTTTTTATCATAGTCATGTAGCAGAAATATCAATTCTAGCAAAGTTCTTTTGAAATTTTAATGATGTACTAACTTGGATTATGATCCACATAGCCCAAGAAATAGTGCTAGCCATTAGTGCAATGGAACCCAGGATTAACTTTGATTTATCTGTAGAACTTCCTTCGCTCATTTGCTCAGCGTACTTCCAATGAATGCTAGAATCCGGGATGCCTATGATGTGCCCGTGATAAAATGAAAGTAACATAGCGCCACCAACACACAGTAAAGTTCCTAAAACCTTAGCTTGCCCTGATCTCCTCTTGATCCCCAGAAATTCTTGCCTGCCCATTAACATTTGAAAATAAAAAACCAGTACTATGGGCCCAAAATGAACATATAAATTATCTTGAATACCTATTAATATTTGTAACATGAATGAGTTACATAACTAATGCAGTACCTGAAAATGACTGCAAGCACGAAAGTGACTGCCGGTAGTAGATTGGTCAATGCACATGCAATTGTTGGAGTAGAATTCTCCAGCCCAACGAAGTAAAATACCTGGTTTCCAGTGGCCCTGAAATATTGAGCTCAAAAAGTTAATATTATTATTAATTATTTTTATTAACATTGATAAATCACTGGAGTTCTTATTAATGAAGACGAGTTGCAAAACAAGCTCGTGGGACATAATGAACCTTAACCCTTATGAAGTAAAAACCCGAATAACAGTTAAGAAAAATGATAATTGCAAAGCTTCCATGGATCAAAATGCTATGAAACAAAGAAATAAATTGCATGTATATATCAGTTGGAAAAAAATGACTAGTTACCCATTGGTTCAAGGTTTAAAGTGATTTAAATCTCCTGAGATACAATAAGGAAAGATGAATATAACAGACTGTATTTTCTGGCAATTATATATAAATATGTCAAAATATTTAAGATATAAATTTGAGAAACATCAACACTTACCCAGTAAGAGAACATAAGAAAACCTGGAGAAGAATTGACCATGAAATCTTGGGTCTTGTTTTCCTACAAAAAAAAAAAAATTATATGTATAACAAAGAAGAAGGTATAATAAATTTACCCTTGCATCTGCACATAATGCCATTTCTAATACCAAAAAATAAATGATGGAAAATTATCAGGTGCAAAGGTATGCATGATTTGAAAATGCAAACTTCAGTTGTACATATAGATAATTAAAAACTTATATAGAAAATTTAACTGTCTATACAAATAGTTGGACGTTTTCACTTTTAGACATTTGCACTAGAGAAGGAAATTTTTTATGAAGTTAATTATAAGAGCATGTGAATTGTTTATAGGCCACTAGCTAGAAATTAAACCTCCTTACAATTACACTTTAATCAACATGTTTATATAATCACATTATATACTTTTTTTTTAATATAAGTATTACAATAAAAATTTTAAATCTCAAAAAATTATAATAATTATTGATAATTACAACTGTTAAACAATCAATATTGCAATAATCTTCTAAATATTAAAAGAATCTTCCTCTTAACTTCTGTCAAGATTCAAACCCCTAACCTAGATTAAGGGTGCATAGACTTTGCCGATAGAACAAACATCCAAGTGCACAATTAAAAATATATTAAAACTCTGATTTTCTCAAAAGAAATGCTTCTTTCTAATAAGGAGATGTCTTGGCTAAGATGGACCATTCAATAAAATCATGTTATTTATGTTAAATTTTCTTTATCATATATCATAATCATAATCATTATCATTATTGTGATTGGCTAATTTTTTAAAATGTACATATACGGCAAAATTTTATTATGTATACATATGGGTAACATAGTACATTTATCGCATTTAAGACTCTCTAGTCCTATACCGAAGTGTTTCAAAGAAAGTAAACTAAAATCAAAAGTGAAATATCGTATTAATGGTATGTGAACTTTCACAAACTAATAAAAACAGATAATAAAATTCTTGTAGGTGTGAAAATTCTCCAATGTTATTTTACAAAATGTGAACTTATACAAATACATGAATTAACCTAAAGTACATAAACCATAAGCAAGCAAAGTATTTTATGTCTAGTTTGCTTTAGCAATTAATATCAATGCATGCAACAAATATAAATAACTTATCAGAACTGTGACTGCAGGGGCTCTGAGCTAGGGCTACTGAGAAGGAAAAGGAAAATGACTTATTAATAAATGATGCATGCATGAGATGGCAAACAAGCATCGCTGCTTCAAGCCATTTGTAACTCGCTGTGAATATTCTTCCAAAAATTTCAACCACTATTTTCATTAATTAATACACTTTCAAATTCAATGCTATCTGATTCTTGGAAGCTAGCTGCAGGATCATAAGAACATGAGCAAATGACTTGGCAGCCATGCATGGCCTCTATTTAATAACTTAATATTTTCACTTTCATAATAATTGTTTCTCATGACAAAAATTTCAACAGTCCCAAAGAATCTTTAACTAAGGTAGTTCAAAAGACAGCTCTTTATTTTTTTCTCTGCTCAAGAAAAACACATAATTAAAAAAATAAAATGAATAAAAAATGATGTGATCATATAAAACAAGAAACCTAGATTTTGTTGCTCAAATCATGTAGGAAACCTGGCAAGATAAGTTACCTTTGGTTAGTAATCTAGAATCTAATATACTGTACAACATTCTGTTTTCTGTCATTTCTTGTGCTTTCTTAGCAACCAAACAGAAACACGACACTTGATTGAAGGTTATGTGAATTATACGGATTCTGACTCCATAGATCCCCATACATGCATGCATTGACTTAAAAGAAACTTGAAGTAACTAAATTAACTTGAACTAAATAAATATTTCTCAAAAATGAGTTGCTTGATCCATCTAAAGGGAAAAGATTTCCCATTTCTAAAATGAAAATTTCATACTTAAACAAAAAGGAACCGAGAAAATATACCCATTAGTCAAAGTACATTAATACTAACTTAAAAATTTATATACATATAAACAAAAAAAACCAACAGAAAGATATAGAAAAGAAATCAACAAATGAAAATATTTCCCACTTCTAAAGTGAAATTTCAGATTTCATAAGAGTAAAAAAGAAAATAAACCCATTTCAAAAAATTTATAAAGTACATTATATTAACTCGAAAATTCTGTTTAAACAAACCAATAAAGCATTTTTAAAGTGAAATTTCAGATTTCATTATAAAGGAACCACGAAAATAAACCCATTTCTCAAAATATAAAAAGTACATTATACCAACTAAAAAATCTATAAAACAAACCAATAATTAATGCATGACCACCAAGAGAAAAGTGAGAAATATTTTTTAGAAGTTAATTATATATGAAACATTTAAGAAATAATTACTAACCAAGAAAATAAACCCAAATTTTCTCAAAATATAAGTACACTACATATCTCAAAAATCTGTAAAACAAACCAATATCATTCATAATGCATGCAAGAGACAAGGTGAGAAATTATATACATAATGTTTAACAAGTTTATGAACATTTACCATTCAAGGAAAATAGCAAAGGGGATGATGGCCAAAGTAGCAAAAATTTGCCTGTAAGCAACAAGAACAAGAGGCTTCATCCCAGAATCCATGGCCAATTTTGATGTAATGTTCATCCCTGCATAGCCAATTTGCACAATAACCATAACCAAAAATGGCACAAAATCACCTAACATGTTCATTTTTGTTGTTATTATTATTTTGCTTTTATCTCTCCCTCTCTCTCTCTCTCTTGAGCTAGCTGCAACACTAGCTATATTAAGAAAAAAAGGGGGGATGTTTGGAGAGAAAGAAAGTTGATCAGAAAATTTAGAGTGTGGTAGCTATAGATATATAGAGCACGGGGAGAACAATAATAATAAAGGCCAAAACAGAAAGTATGCAAAAGTAAGTAACCGTTCAAGGTTTTGCTTGCAACACTTGCGCATTTGCATGGGACAAAACTAAAACACATGAATAAATGAGTACAAGAAATTGAAAAGTGTTTTTGCTTTCAGTTTTGTCTTGGGGTTGCCAACTTTGGCTACGTTCAGATACTTGAAGCAACCAAATTGGATTAGTACATGTCAGCAAAAAAATTTTAAAAAAAATACAAAACAAAAACCTACAAGTTTTAACATATTATCTCATGATTTTTTTTTATTAAAATTTATATTTAATATTAATATTAAGTCTTTATTTAATAATTTAAAATTTTAAGTTGAGTAATAAATTAATATTATATAAGAGCAAGTAGTAAATTAATATTATATAAGAGCCAAAATCTTAAGTTCAAACTCTTATATTTTTTTTAAATTTATTTCTCTATTTTAAATTATGGAAATTCATTCTACTTCAGATCTATTTTGATCCATATTTCATATAATGAAAATTGTTAAAATTTATCTATAATAATAATATTTAATTTTCACTTAATAACTTAAATTTTTGAATTGAGTAATAAATTAATAATATTGTTAATTATTTCTTTTCATTTAATTTTTACTACTTAGAATGATGTGATTAGTTAAAATATTAATGAAAAGGGATATAAATTTTAACTTTATGTATAAGAATAACACAATAACAAAGAGTTAAATTAAAAAGTTTTATTGTGAGGAAAAGGTTTTTTAAGAAAGAACAAAGAAAAATTTAGATGGGATTCTCACTATATATTAATAAAAGGGAATATTATTTAGAAAAGAGCATATATATGCAACGAAATATGTTATTCAAGTGTACAATATTGGTTTTTGACATAAAAAAAAATTCTGAAAAAACTTACTAATGAAGAAAGAAAAGAATAATCAAACAAAGTATCGAAATAAAACTTACGTTTGATTTAATAAATTTTATTTATACTTTTGTTCTTATAATCTTTGTAAATATATTTTTACATCTCTTTAAATTGATGAATATGTAATTTGATCTCAGTTTTTTTCTTATATATTATTTTCTTAAAAACTCTTTGATTTTACTAATTAATCTACTTTGTGAAATATGAATTTGATCTACACAATGTAATTAAAATTATATAATAGTTGAACAACATTATATAAGTTATATATATACAAAATTTTGTGATGCTTAATCTAATTAAAAATGTGTTCTTGTATACATCATCCTTGTCAAGCTGACAAAGTGTATATAATAAGCATAAGCAAATTCAACACGAAGCATTATTTTTATTATAGTATATATCTAAACGTAGTTCATCGAATCATAAACATCCATATTTACTTCAAAAAGAAAGTAAAAAGGCATTGATCTTGAACTTAATTTCTTTACGAGCAAGGTATGTTTTATCTCAGCATCGAGCTTGTTGATAATTAATCATTAACTCTTTTATTTTTATTTTTTTAAAGTACTAACGTTGTATTACAAGATCGTTAATACTACAAACAAAGAATTATTTGAATAAAATATTATATTTTTATATTAACGAGCATATTTAAAAATATTGCTATATATATTGTGAGAATATTAATTAAAAATTATCAGGAAATAATTTGGAGAGCAAGCCAAGTGCGTAGGGTGCGCACAGATCGAAGACGAACACGAAAGAAGGCGAAAAATGAAGAAGGGCGCACTAGGTGCCAATGTCGCGGCGACCAGGAGTGAGCGCCGCGGCGCTAGAAGACCAGCACCGCAGCGCTCAGACGGACGCACCAGCACCGCGGCGCTGGAGACTGGAACAGTATCCTGAAATAAGGAAACTTCTTTATTTCATCTCCCACTTGCTTCAGGACTCCCTAATACGACTCTCACACATATAGGGTAAACCTAGGTCGTCCCAAAGCCTATATAAAGGCTATCAACAATCTTTGTGATCTTAATGATAATCTTTGAGAGAGGTTGAGAAATCTTAGTGATTATCAACAATCTTTGTGAGAGAAAATTTCTAGAGTGAGAGAGAAAGTTTTCATTGTGATCTTTCTTATAATAGGCATACTTTATGAGTACCTTATGATTCATAATAAGAGAAGAGCGTGATCTTAATCCGCCGTAGATGTAGACAAGTTGCCGAACCACGTAATTCTTTGTGTGTTCTTCTTCTACCCTTTCTCTTTATTTCTTAATAACTTGTTCCGCATTATTATTTGCTTGGGAGATTTTGTTTGTTTGTGTGCTTTCGCTTCAACAAACTAATATCAAAACTTGGTTCTAAGCAGACATGGCCACACCCAAGTATGAGGTAGAGAAATTCAACGGTACGAATGACTTCAATTTGTGGAAGATGAAGGTTAAGGTGTTGTTAGTGAGCCAAATGCTTGGTTTGGCATTAGAGGAGACTGTAGCTCCATCTAGTGATGAAGAGAAGATGCCAGAGTCATCTAGAGCTGAAGTAGAAAGAATGGACATTCAAGAAAGAGCTCATAGCACAATCGTTCTATCATTGAGCGATGAAGTACTAAGGGAAGTAGCAGGTGAAACGACGGCAATAGGTCTTTAGAAGAAGCTTGACTCTCTTTATATGAGGAAATCATTGGCCAACAGATTACATATAAAGAAGAAGCTATATCAACTGTCCATGTCAGAGGGGACGCCGATGAAAGATCGTATATACGCCTTCAATAAGATCATCCTTGATCTTGAGTCTATCAACATCAAGATAGAAGATGAAGATAGAACAATTATCCTGCTAAGTTCACTCCTTAAGAGTTATGAGAGTTTTGTTGATACGCTACTCTACGGCAGAGAGATTTTAACGATGAGTGATGTGAAATCATCATTAAACTCAAAGTTATTAGGAAAGTAGACCGAAGGCAATGCAGAAAGCTTATCTGTAAGAAGAAGGCCCTCATATAGAGATGGGAAGAAAAAAGGCTTAAGGTTGAAGTCTATGACTCCTAGGAAGTGCTATTGCTGTAAGAAAGATGGGCACTTTATAAAGGATTATCTTGAGAAGAGAGCACAAGACAAGAGAAAACGGATGTTGCGCTTGCCTATGATGATAACTATGACAGCACATAGACACTCGTCGTTACTGATGGTATGAACTCTGAACAATGGGTTTTAGATTCTGATTGTATTTTTTACATGTGCCCGTACAAGTCTTGGTTTACAAATTTTCAGCCCATTAGTGGTGGTAAGGTCTTAATGGGTAATGACGTTGCGTGTCAAATGATAGGAATTAGTAGTGTTAAGCTTAGGCTGCATGATGGGCGAGTGAAATAGTTGACAGATGTTAGGTATGTTCCTGACTTGAAGATAAACTTGATCTCACTAGGGACTCTAGACCAGAATGGGTGTTCCATCAGGATCGACGGAGGGATTTTAAGAGTTTTGAAAGGTTCCATGGTGGTGATGAGAAAAGAGAAGCGCAAATGGGTTTATGTGCTTAAGGGTGAAGTCATAAGTAGTTCTGCACTATTCTCTGTAGATGATGAGAGTATGCAAACCAAGTTGTGGCATCTTAGACTGGCACACCTAGGCGAGAGAAATCTAAAGGATTTATTCAATCAAAAGGCGTTTGGAGAAGATAAGTTCCAGCCTTTAGAGGTTTGTGAGCATTGTGTGCTTAGGAAAACACATAAGGTAAGGTTTAGTACCGGCGAGCAAAGACTAAGGGGACTCTTGACTATATACACTCGAATCTTTGGGGACTAGCTCAGACAGCTATTCATGGTGATGCCAAGTATTTTCTCAGCTTGATTGATAACTATTCGAGGAAGCTGTGGGTCTATGTGTTAAAGAGTAAGGATCAAGCCTTTGAAGTATTCAAGACTTGAAAGGTTCTTGTTGAAAATCAGACTAGCAAAAGGGTAAAAAGGCTAAGAACTGACAACGGTCTTGAATTTTGCAACAGAGAGTTTAATGGGTTTTGTGTCAAGTATGGGATTGCAAGGCATAGAACAGTAAGATCAACACTACAGCAGAATGGCGTAGCTGAGAGGATGAATAGAACCCTACTTGAAATGGTTAAATGCATACTTACCAATGCGATGATGTCCAAGACATTATGGGGAGAAGCTGTAGTGACTACAGCTTACTTGATCAATAGAAGTCCCTCTTCTGCAATTGACTTCAAGACACTAGAAGAGAAATGGTATGGTAATCCTCTGAAGTATGACCACCTTATAATATTTGGTTGCCATGCCTTTGTATATGTTAAAAAGGAGAAGTTGGAACCTAGAGCTATTAAATGGGTATTCATAGGATATCCCGAAAGAGTGAAAGGATACAAGGTATGGTGTAAAGACTTGACACCACCAAGGAGTATCATAAGCCGTGATGTGACGTTCGATGAAATGATGATGCTGAAAACCTCCTAAGAAGACGAGAAAGAAGAATCTGTGCCCAAGGAAGACTCAGCACCTAAGTCAATAGAAGTTGAAGTAGAGCCTGAACATGGATCTGATATGCCCCTAGATCAACACTTCAATGAAGAGATCCTTGAAAATGAACCAAGAATACCAGCAAGTTCCTCAAAGTCCACCCAAAGAAAGACTAGGTTTCCTGAGATGAAACTTAAAGAGTACCAGCTTGCTAGAGACAGGCTAAGAAGAACAATTAACCCACCAGTTAGATATGCATAAGCAGACTTAGTTGCTCATGCTTTTAATTCTGCTTACACTCTTGAGTATGATGAGCCTAGGACATATGGTGAGGCTATGAAGAGTGAAAACAAGAAAGAGTGGCAGCAGGCCATGGAAGAAGAAATTAGTTCTCTTAGGAAGAACAATACTTGAAAGTTGGTAGAGAGACCTCAAAAGAAGCTAATCGGGTGCAAGTGGGTATATAAGGTGAAGAAAGGGATACCGGGGATTGAACTTACAATATTTAAGGCTAGGTTAGTAGCACAAGGTTTTACTCAGAGAGAAGGAGTCGATTTTCATGAGATATTCTCTCCAGTTGTCAAGCACACATCTATTAGGATTTTGTTAGCCATGTGTGCAAACCTTGATTTATATCTAGAGCAGATAGATGTAAAGACAGCTTTTCTACATGGAGAGCTTGAAGAAACGATATGCATGGCACAGCTGCAAGGGTTCGAAGAGCCCGGAAAAGAAGATCATGTTTGTTTGCTAAAGAAGTCATTATACGGGTTAAAGCAATCACCTAGACAGTAATATATGAGATTTGATGAGTTTATGATGGCTTGTGGCTTTAGTAGGAGCAAGTATGAAGGATACGTGTACTTCAAGAACATAAGTTATGGGATAATGTATTTATTTCTATACGTCGATGATATGTTGATTCATGCAAGAATATGGAAGAAATACAGAAGCTCACGAAGCAGTTAAGTGGCGAGTTTGAAATAAAGGATTTGAGAGCAGTAAAGAGAATTTTAGGTATGGATATTGTGAGGGAAAGAAGAGATGTTATCTTTTTATCCCAACAGCGATATATAGTCAAAAGTCTGGAGAAGTTTGGTATGTCCAACGCAAAGGCTGTCTCTACTCCTTTGGCCATGCATTTCAGACTTTCAGCAGCACAATTGCCGACATCCGATGAGGAGAAACTACAGATGAGCAAAGTACCGTATGCAAGAGCTGTGGGGAGCATCATGTATGCAATGGTTTGCATAAGACCAAACATAGCACATGCTATGAGTGTGGTGAGTAGATACATGGCGAATCCGGAAAAAGATCACTGGCTTGCAGTAAAATGGATTCTGAGATATCTCAAGGGGACGTCAAATCACGGGTTGATATATAAGAGGGATGAGGACAACAATGAAATGGTAAGAGGGTACGTAGACTCAGATTATGCAGGTAATCTAGACAAGAGAAGATCGTTGACGGGTTATGTATTCATAGTGTTTAGGTGTAGTGTGTGTTGGAGATCAGTTTTACAACATGTGGTTGCACTCTTTACCACAGAGGCGGAGTACATAGCTGTTGGTGAAGCTATCAAGGAGGTCGTATGGTCAAAAGGCATATGTGCGGAGGTATTAGCTAGTAAAGATGTGAACACCGGTGTATATTGTGACAACCTGAGTGTCATACACTTAAACAAGCATCAAGTGTTCTACGAGAAGTCGAAACACATTGATGTAAAGCTCCATTACATTCGTGAGATTGTCCAAAGTGATGAAGTTAGTCTAACAAAGATAGCGTCATCTAAAAACCCTGCTAATATATTGACTAAGTCACTGCCCTCGGTTAAATTCGTCCTATGCAAGAACTTAACCGGAGTCACTATTTTGTGAGGGTGACCGAAGATGCGGAAATGAGAGATCGAGTTGCTTTGTGGATGATTTTGAATCAATGAGGGGATTTGTGAGAATATTGATTAAAAATCATCAGGATATGATTTGCAGAGCAAGCCAAGTGCGTAGAGTGCGTACGGATCAAAGACGGATGCAAAAGAGGAAGAAAATGAAGAAGGGCATGCCAGCGCCGCGGTGCTGGAGACAGGAACAGTATCCCGAAATAAGAAAATTTCCTTATTTCGTCTCCCACTTGCTTCAGGACTCCCTAATACGACTTCCACACGTACAGGATAAACTTAGGTCGTCCTAAAGCCTATATAAAGACTATCAATTGGCTTGTAAACACATATTTGTAATCTTAGTGATAATCTTTGTGAGAGGCTAAGAAATCTTAGTAATTATCAATAATCTTTGTGGTTATTTGTGAAAAAAAATTTAGAGTGAGAAAGAGAGTTTTTTTTATGATCTTTTTTATAATAGGTATATTTTGTGAGTGATTTGTGATTCATAATAACAGAAGAGTGTGATTTTGATCTGCTGTAAACGTAGGCAAGTTACCAAATCACATAATTTCTTATATATTTTTCTTCTACTCTGTTTTTTTTATTTTTTAATAATTTATTTTACATTATTATTTACTTAAGAGATTTTACATATTTGTATACTTTCACTTCAACGTATATATCAACACATGCTCAAAAACATACTCATTATACAACCAGAGGATGATATTATTTCCACGCCATTGCATGCTCAAATACATGCTTTATAAAGAAAGAGAAGCAAAACCTCTTTTAAAAAAAAAACATTTATTACACCACCTAACTTCAGAATTGGGGAGACACGTACTTAACCACTCGGCCAAAACCATTATATACTCGTTAACTCTTTTATTGATTTGGACATTTCTGATTTTTAGATATTTTAAAATAGAATTTCCCATTTACAACAATTATTTTGCTTATTAATTAATTATCTTACTAGCTAAATCCACTAAATACGGGACATTATCACACATGATTTGTAATCACGATGAATTTAATATTTTACGTTAAAATTTATACGTTTTGTGCAACTGATATTTTGAATTCTCTATACATGCATAGCTTAGAAAAATTACTAGTTTAGTAGTATAATTAATTGAATTTATTCAATCAATTTTTATATATTTTTTTAATTAACTCCTATAGTTAAAAAAACATTTTAAAATATATTTTTTAAAGATTGTACGATAAATTCGATCAAATATAAGAATATTTATGGTAATTAGACATACCCATTTTCAATTACAAAACTAGTTGAGATATTTAAAAAAATATAAAAGCTATTAAGTAATTCAACTAAATTGATAATTTCTCAATATTCTGATTGACACATTTTTTTTTTTAAATTTTAGGTGTTGTAATCATTAGGGTTTTTCTTTAAAATGTGTTGATGAATTGGGTTTTTTTTTTTAAATAATAATTTTAAGATAATCACTGATGTACATTTTCTTAACATTTATGGAAAATCTATTTGCTATGAATTTTCCACTAGTTTAATCATTTCTAAAATTTTATATATTTTTAGAATTATTTCAATGTCCCTTTGTTAAAAAAAGCAAAAAAGTATTAATCCACATAGACAAATAATAGCAATCGCACACAATGTATTATCACTCATAAGTCACAATTTTACGATGTATTATCACTCATAAGTCACAATTTTAAGTGGTTTATGTATCAATCACAAATTATCTTTGTATTTGATATTGAAAAAGCACAATATTCAGAATAAATATCTAACTTTTACTTGCAATCCTACTATTAATATATTTTACCATTTTTGTTAAATATGAGTTATATATTTAGGAGCTTTTTTTTAATCATATTTTTTTTTATAGAATACGACAATGCCGTTTTGCTCTCATGAACGATTTTCAAAGTATATTTAAAGACTTTTAAATTGAATAATGTCAAATGTTTTGGCCTTTGTTTTTTAATGGTAATTAATTTTTAATTGAAACAGTAAAATTATGTCTTTTCACATATTTTATTAAATAAATTTAAAGAATTTATTTTACAAAATGAACATAATACATTAATTATTAATAATATTTTTAAGATATACAATAGAATATGTTATTTTTAACATTAGTTTGATATGATTTTTCTTAATTAAATAAATTCATGTGTCATTAAACAAAAAATATACTCATGGGAAAAATATATTTTGTAAAAACATTCTAAATCTATCGACATTTCAAGCAAGTCGTTATGTCAAATAAACAATAGCGAATAATATTACACATTTTAAAATTTTGTTTAAATAATGTGGTATATGATTTGTCTGATAGGACTCAATCTGAGATCCTCTACTATAGATTTTAACGGTTCTGTCGGGCACCTCGACGGAAGTTCTTCCAACCTAATTGAGTAATTTCGTGAGACGAACCCCTTTTTAATTCTTACTACTACTGAGAAGGTCTTGTAATATACATGAAAATGACATCTTAATTTTAAAAAAAAATGGACAGAGTTTTTCAAAAAGAAATTTTTCCTTGTTTCCCTTGTTTTTCAAAAAATTCATATAAAACCTGTAAAGAAATTTTACTTCTATTTTAAACACATCTCAATACTATCAATTCGGACATCCGGTCCTTTCCAAATTAAATCCAACACAACTCAATAGTTTCATTTGAAACACAAAATGAACATACTCATGAAAAGCAAAAATGATCATCATAATCTCGAATTCTTTTCTTATTAGTTCAAAACATACATACAAATATACATGCCTACAACTACTATGCATAAAGTAAAGAGTGCTATTTAGCACATTTACATGTACAAAAATGATCTTCGGATTCGGCCCACTACTCGACAATAGGAGAATTAGCAGCTTGCGTACCGAAACCTGCACCTGAGAAAAGGGTTTAGAAAATATAAAACGGATGAGCTAAAGGAGCTTAGTAAGTGCAAATAAGATTTCAAATAAAATAATATTATGTGTAGATAGCAAATTCTAAAGTTCATGCAGAAATCATGCTTCTAAAACTGAGGGAAAACTATAAAACGGTTTCTAATATCATATGCTAATAAATCTTGCCGAGTGGGTTTTATCTACATCTTTGGAAAACAATATCCAGAATCTGTATAACATAATAACTGCTATGTGCATATAAATGCATAAATGCTATTGGTAAATTGAAAATTAGTAAAATCCTCGCTCAACAATTTTCTTTTTAAACTGTACCAATAGTAACCCTAAAGCTCTATACTCACGCAGCGACTCAACTAACACCGCACACGTGAGTAGGTCACGGGGCATCTCAACTAGCAGCACCCACAGTAATATCTCAAGACATCTCACTGGCTATACAGCGGAATCCTACATCGCATACATATAACGATACAATACCCCGTACACATAGGGTGACTCACATGACTCGACATCCCGACTTCCCGACTTTCCGGAGTTAGTGACACACCCTCAAGATCTGCCCATGTGCACGGGATATACCAGTCGAGTCTAATACAATCATCACCACTACAATCTGAGGGTACCAATGGCTTTTAAAATAAATGCACGAATTTTAAAACTATTTCTCAAATCGAACATGTAAAAGCATGTCTATGACTATATATCAAGATCATAAATCATGTTTATGCATTGAAAGCTCATAAAACATACATATTCATTATGCGAAAACATAATAAACGAAAAGTAATAGAAATGACAGATTTTCACTCACAACCGATCCGCACTAAATTTCGCTCCCGATTTCTGCTCCTATTATCGCTCTCGGTTATCTTCACTTACGCACCATAAATGACATTTAGAACCAAATCGAATGCTAGAATCTCATTTAACTACTAAATGCCCTAATCGGCACACAAAGCCCGGATGCATACTATTTTTCAATTTTTATTTACGGAGCTATTTAATCTAATCTAACTCACCATCCGGCGCCTTGAAAATTATTGAACGCCTTATAACTTGGTTGGTCATAATTGCCCTTCACCTTTCCAAAATGGATCATTATGTCCCATTATCTCCATTTTTGGTTTTTCCATCAACCATATACATTCAATTTACAATATGCACCATTTACGCACAACAACTCAATCAAAACACCACTCAATCCCTAACTTCCCTAAAGTGGCAGAATTTCACCCTAGATTCCAACACATTCATTTTCTCAATTTCTTGTTCCAATTACAACAAAATCAAGCCAATTTCATTCTAAAGCCCTAATTACAATAAATTGAAATCTTTACAACAAAATCACCAAAAACCCTAATTCTTACCTTGCCAATTTCTTCAAATTGATGACTCCTTCAAGCTCCACACTAGAATTCAACTCAATCTAAGCCATGAATATACATAAGAATGTCAATTGAAGCATTCTTGAAAGCTCACTTATCAAACTCATACAACAATGCTTTTCTTGCCTCTTTTTTTTGAATTTTCACTAATTGAGACTTCAATTGAGCTTAGAGATTGGTATGTAACTTTATTTTAGCTTGATTAAGTATGAAAAATCATGAAAAAAAAAACTTGAAAGGTCACTGTAGCAGCAGCACCCTTGAAGCTCGAATTTTCTTTTTTTTTTACTCTAAGTGTTTTCTTTTAGTTCTCTTCAAATTTTTATACACTTACAACATATATATAGTGCTCCCTCAATTGACCATTTTGCCCTTCAACTTATTTAAAATTACTAATTTATCATTAGTTGAAAACTAATTATGTAATTAGTTCATTTGTAACTATCTAATTAGAATAGTCCAAAGAACTAATTAGAATTTTTAATTTGACAATCCATGAGATTTCTTCTAATTGGCCCATTCTCTAATATATGGATTATGTTTCTCAATAAAGGCTTATTCCATACATCACCGATATTGATGTAGTAAATTAGGATTTACTTTTCCAAACCAATGGAGAAAAAATTCAAAAATATTCTAAGGTTATCCGGCGCTCCGATCGAGTGTAAAATTATCAAATTAGGTTTAATATCTCTAACGTGCACTATAAAAGAAATATTTCTAATAGAGTTAAAATCGAGTAACCCTACGGTGTCTTATTTGTTCTATACCGAAATTTAAGTGCCAATACTACTAATAAGAATTGGATATTACAGTGTCATTTATCAAATATTGAAAACTAATTTTTTTTGTTTGTATGTAAGTAAATCTATTCTTTGCAGGTAAATATATATGTTAATTAAACTTCATAATTAATTATCTATGTATTAATATTAGATAAATAATTTTTTTTTAACATTAAAAAAAATTATCAGTCATATTTTAAATTTTAAAACAATAACAATATGAGAATAATCATTAAAAAGACTTCTTTCTTTCAAAAAAAAAATAACAAGATGTTTTTTTTACAATATGCTAATTGTTTTGTTAGTAATATTTAACATTAACTGATAGTATATTTAATTATATGATAATAATAATAATATATAAAAATTAGCGTGATATTTTGTAAATAAATGAGTTAAATAATAAAGGTAACAAAATAAATGAAATTAAAAAATATGATAATAATTTTATTTTACTCATTCAATTGTTTTATGTCATGTTTTTATGGATGATTTATATAAATATTTTGTATATGTAGACTATTATTCTTTGATGTTATAAGGATAATGTTTGTCATTAAATTGCTTTAGAAGGCCTTGAAAATTTTGTTGATTTCAATCAATAAAGAAAAATAACGATTTTAAATTAAAGTAAAAAATTTTAAAAGTTTTAAACAATAAAAATAATCTCTCTCAAGTAAGACATTTTATAAAATAGAAAGGCATTTTAAAAATTATATTCACATTATATGAAACTAAATTTGAGAACAAGCTTAATATGAATAGAGTGATAATTTTACTAACTTTCCACAGAATTTTACGAAAGTCATTCTAGAGTAATATGCTCAAATTATTCAACGACCATAGCATAAAAAAAATTTAAAGTGGTTAACCAGTTTTGATCAAAGTAGTTAGGCAATTTAACTAGTAAGTTGGTTTTCGAATCGGTTTGAGTTAATAATTGACTTATTCAAAATAATTTGACAATTTTGAAGAGCTTTAAAACTGGTTTGGATGTAAAAAAAACTCTACAACGACTATAAACAATTAGAAATGATTAGTTTTTTCATTACTCGGTAAATATCTAATTTAAGACATTTGAAATGACATCAAGACATTATGTTTTATTATCTTTGTGCTCCATTACACCTTAATTATATACAATAAAGAGTTCTTAAATCTTTATATTCACTTAAGAGATTGAATAATTTATATTAAAAATATATTTTATTTTTGGTATTTAAGCGTTTTGTAAGAAATATTTTAATAGTAGAGTGAATATTATTTATTTATTGTAAAGACTTAATTAGTATATTAAAAATTAATTTATTATAAATACTTTTTGACACTTTAAAAGTTAAGCATATTTGATTCTTGACTAAAATTAAGATAAGACTAATGGAATCCTTAAGGCGATTATTTAGTATATGGACATAAGGCACATAAAGTGTCGAATTACATAAACATTTGATATTAAATTTATCATTTTCTCGCTCTCTTTAATGTCTTACATTAAATTGTTTATAATTACATTTTAGATCACAAAGATGTAATTCATCCCCCTCTTAATTTGCCTAAACTAGAATTTGATATTACAAGCAATACACATTATCCAAAATAAGATTGTTAACTTTTTAAAAGATTATCAAAACTAACCGAGATCAATTTGTAAAGATTATCAAAACTAACCGAGATCAATTTGTTACAATGCAATATAAAGATTTAGACTCAAGGTTTGAGTTTCCTTTTATGCATTAGTAGGTATAAATTTCTTTGATTTTTAATAGAATATATTGAAAAAATGATCTTTTCTCCCTTGAAGTTTTAGCTATTTCCACTTACCTCTTTATAATTTTAAAAAGTATTAAAACTGTCTTTATCGTTACCATTGTTCACTGTTTCGTTACTGATCCTTTGTTACTATTCCATTAATTTTAATTTTTTTTTGAATTAACAATTTTATCTTTGATAATATATAATTTTGCAATTTTACTCCAAAATAAATGAGAGCTAAAAGAGAGAGAGAGAGAATTTGAAGAGAATTAAACCATTGACCTCAAAGATAAAACCACTCATTTTCACCAGTAAACCAAATTAAAGTTTACATAACATATTATGAAGACTAATATATATATATATATATCCTATAAATTAATTAAATAAATTTTTAACTCTAAATTAAATAAACTTAGTATTAAAATTATGATTTTTTAGTACCAAAATTTATTTAATTTAAAATTAACAATTCATCTTATTAATTTATAAGGTATATATATATATTTTTTAAAAATATTATGTAAGCTTTAGTTTAGTCTAATGATAAAAATTGATGATTTTAATTTTAAGGTTAAAGGTTCAATTTCCTTTAAGTGCTTTTTTTTTTTTTGCTCTCATTTATTTAAGGGTAATATTGTTAAACTATATATTATCAATAATAAAATTATTAATTCATTAAAAAAAATTAAACTTAACAGAATAATTATAATAGAACAATAATGGAGTAGTGAACAATGGTAATAATATAAACATTTTGGTACTTTTTGAAATCATAAAAAGAGTAAGTTAGATTAGCAAAAATTTAGGGAAGGGTTATTTTCACGAATAAATTTGATTTTTCCTTAGATTTATAGGTGATAAACTTTTGAGTATATATATTAGTAGATTATTGTTATATTAAAAAAAAAAGAAATATTTCTCTCCTCTGTCCATCCAAGTGATGGTGGACAAAATTATTATACTTATATTGTATATTAATTTTTATTAGTTACATATTACATTTTATAGTTATGTATTAGTTTCATTTTTTAATTGTTTCAAATTAGATTTATAAATATTTTTTTTTTATAATTCACATGGATTGCCTCGTCTTATTGGCTTTGTTTTCAAAACTCGGGACTGGGAAAGGGATTAAGCTCGATCCCTACGCCAAAAATCCACATTCCCCATTTATTTAAAGAAAAATTAATTATGTTTTTTTTTTTTTTTTTTTTTTGAATGGGGGGATTACAATAATTTTCAACATTTCCGCACCACCTGGGGGGGAGGGGGGGTCGAACCCAGGTGGGGATATGAGACCTTGGGGGGCTCAGCCAACTTGGCTGAGCCCCCATGCTCGAAAAATTAATTATGTTATTTTTATTAAGTATTTTATTCAAGGTGTTTGAAAATATATTTAAAGTTAAATACCTTAGAATTCAACTTGTTGATTAATGTCAAGTATAATAAATAAAATACATAAAAATATTATTGTATGATCATTTATTGTTATAAATTGTTCTTTTTTTTTTGTTTTCTTTAATGATCTTATATAAAAAAAAAATTAGGTTTAAATTGTGATAAATATCAATAAAATATAATTCTACTATTATAGTTAAATTATTAAAATTTTAAAAAAAATCATTTTAATCTTTAATTTTATTTTAATATACTACTTTAATCTCCACTTTTTTTAATAATTAGTCCAAACTTTTTTTAATAATTAGTCCCAACATTCTTAAATAAAAAAAGTTTACAAATGTCAATTACAAAATTATTTATTTAATTTTCATAAAAAAATTTAAACAAGAAATACAAATATTTTTTTAATACAAATATCGCATTACAAAGTATACATCTAAAAAGATTACAATTATAAATAACTGTACTACAACTATTTTACAACTATAAAAAAATAATTGTACTACAAATTGTTTTACAATTGTGAATTATAAGAGTTATTCTATAATACAGGGATTCAAATTCTCAATATTGATACCAAAATAAATTTGAGACTATTGGATAAAATTAATGGTGTATAATATTTATTAAAATAAAAAGTTAATTTAATATCTTAAAATTATCAATAATTATAATTATAAATTTTTTTTTTAAAAAAAAAGTAACCTTCTTTAAACGTTTTTGCTTTCTCTCAGCGCCTCTTATTTCTAACATTCATCTCGTCGGTTCTCCTTCGCAGAATCTTAAGAATGTTTGTGTGTGAGGATTCACAGAATTCGACAAATCAAATTCAAATGCGGCATATGTCTCTTTCCTTCAACCATAAACTCAGCCACTTGATCTGTTGAAAATCTAAACACCTTTGACACAAAAGTTCAACAGAGAGATGCTGTGTAGAAACTAACCTCAAAAAACTAAACTAACCACAATCAATGCAGCTCTTCTGCCACATTCACATACAAGTTAAAATCAAACTGAAAAATAGAATTAAAGGATTTCATGCAAATGATACTTCTACTAGTAAATTTAATTAAATTTTATAAATATAATGTAAAAATTTGTAAACACTGAACTTATATATCTACATAAAAAAAATAAATATAACACATAAATCGTAAATAAAATATTATATTATATTTATAAAGTAATTTAAAATAACTAAAAAATTAGAATTCAACACAAAAATATAAAATTAAATATTGTTAGGTATTATATAATAAGGTGGGTCTACATATATCAATTAATCGTATATAATTGGTTATCTATTTTGTTGTTCATTAAAAGTGATTAAATAAAGTTTATTTATTATTGCACTTTTAAGGCATCACGTATGACATAGACTTTAATGTGTAGAGACCCAATTATTTTATTTTATTTTATGATGTGTAGAGACCCAATTTAAACCCAGTCTAAATTCTAACGTATTATTCATTCACATACCATCAGTGAGTGACGACAGTTTTTTTTCTCTCATAAAGAAAAAGTTTAGATGTGGAAGGCTTCAACCCTAATTTTTCTGCGTCTCCATAGATTCAGGTACGCTTTCGATTTTATTCTTCTTGATGATTTAACATGAGATCCTGGCCATGGTGATTCTTTCACCAATTAAAGATTTTTATCCAACAAGTGGATTCAGTGCACGTTAAATAATTAGTGTCCACAAATTTTGAGAGTTTATCGGGTCGATTTTATATAGCCCATAAAGATTTTACAGTGCCTAAATTTTTTATACCTAACATACTAGCCAAATCAAGTAAGTTAGAATAGACTTGGGCCCATTTTGAGTTTAGGTTATTGGATAAAGTTTAGGGTATAGGTAATTAGAAAAGGTTAGGCTTGACCTGACCTAACTACTTCGGTCCCTACCCATTCCGGTTCCGTCCTAATTTTGACATAATTTGACTGTTGACTTTTGATCGTTGACTTTGACTTTGACCTTGACAATTCTATTTTTTTTCCTACCTTTTCGTACAAATTAATATCCAGTATTTTAAAATAAATTAAATTAAATTAAAATACCACTAAAGTAACATTTTTTATGCATATTTATTTATTTTAAAATATGTGGGTATTATTAAAGAAAATAAATAATTGTGTTTAAATTTATGCGGAAGATAATCGGCTCAAAGAAAGATTATTTTTTGGCCAAATAATAAACACATGTGACAGTAAATATGTGATAAACTTTGACACTTTCTATGCATATAATATGTCAGTCCAAAGAAAGACGTATTATTGGTAGGATCTATTATCAATGTTTATTGTCCAAGTTATTTTTTTTTTCAGAGTACCGTTTATAAATTGTTATTTCTGTCTAAAGACTAAATAACAATATTGTGTTTGATATCTTATAATGGCCAAATTTATTATATCTTATGCCATGTGTTTATATGAATGCATGATTAAATGACATAGTTGTTGATTGTGAGTTTTTTGGTTTGTTTCATACAGTAAATGCTTCTTTTATATCTGCCAACTTGAACAATATTCTAGTGCTTAACGGCACTAACTTCGGGAAATGAAAGGAGCACATTACCATTGTGCTTGGGTGTATGGATCTAGACTATGCAATCCGAATAGAAGAACCTCTCACCCCTACTGATAGCAGTACTGCTGAACAAATGGCACTTTATGAAAAATTAGAGCATTTTAACCGCATGAGTCTGATGATCATGAAGCACTTTATTCTAAATACCATCAGGGGCACAGTGCCTGAGGAAGAAAATGCTAAAAGAATTTTTGAGCCAAATAACAGACCGATTCGCTGGTAATGAAAAAGTCGAAACAAGCACCATTTTGTCTAAGCTTGTTTCAATGCAGTATAAAGGTAAAGAAAATCTAAGGGAGTACATTATGGAAATGTCTAATCTTGTTACAAGATTAAGGGCACTAAAGTTAGAGTTGTCTGATGACATTCTCGTGCACTTGGTCTTAATCTCTCTTCCTGTACAATACAATCCTTTTAAGATAAGTTATAATACTCAAAAAGAGAAATGGACTCTTAATGAACTTATTGCTCAATGTGTGCAAGATGAAAAGAGATTGAAATAAGAAAAGATAGAGAGTGCTCATTTAGCAACTTCTTCCAATGACAATGCTGCTAACAAGAAAAAGAAATGGAATAATAAAGGAAAAATAGCTGCAGACATTGAAACTTCACAGCCTAGGGTGCAAAAGAAACAGAATACTGAAATCTCTTGTTACTTTTGCAAGAAAGTTGGACATGTGAAGAAGAATTATTCCAAGTATGCAAAATGGCTTGACAAAAAGGGTAAACTTCTCAACTTTATTTGTTCAGAAGTTAATTTGGCTTTAGTACCAAGTCATACTTGGTGGATAGATACGGGTGTAACTACTCACATAAGTGTGATTATGCAGGGTTGTCTAAGGAGCTGACCGCCAACTAATGCTGAAAGATTCATCTATGTGGGTGATGGCAACAAAGCTCTTGTTGAGGCAATTGGATTATTTAGATTACTATTAGAATCTGGTTATTATTTGGATTTACATGAGACATTTTATGTACCGTCATTTAGACGGAATTTAGTTTTTATTTCTTATTTGGACAAATTCGATTACTCTTGTTCTTTTGGAAATGAAAAGTTTAGTCTCTTTCAGAATTCAAATATTATTGGTACCAGTTCTTTAGTTGATAATTTATATCAATTGGATCTTCATGCTTCACAAATTAATGAAACCTTGCATGTAAGCAATTATGGTATAAAGCGCAACTTAATTAATGAGAATTCTCATATGTTATGGCATAAAAGTTTAGGACATATTTCTAAACAAAGAATTCAAAGGCTTGTGTCAGAAGGAATTCTAAATTCCCTTGATTTTTCATATTTTAAAATATATATTGAATGCATTAAGGGAAAACAAACAAATATTAAAAAAGTTGGTACCAACAGGAGTTCAAACGTCTTGGAATTAATTCATACTGATATTTGTGGTCCATTCCCTACCGCTTCCTGGAATAGTCAACAATATTTTATTATTTTCATAAACGATTGTTCTCGTTATGGGTATCTATACTTGATTCATGAGAAGTCTCAATCATTGGATGTTTTCAAAGCCTATAAAGCTGAAGTTAAAAATCAACTTGGCAAGAAAATTAAAACTGTCAAATCTGATCGTGGTGGTGAGTTCTACGGTAGATATGATGGATTAGATGAACAACGTCTAGGCCATTTTATAAGATATTTGCAAGAATGTGGCATCGTTCCTCAATACACTATGCCGAGGACTCCAAGTCAAAATGGTGTAGCTGAGAGACGAAATCGGACCCTAAAGGATATGGTTAGAAGTATGATAAATCATTCTTCTTTACTAGAATCTCTTTAGGGTGAAGCCTTAAAGACTGCAGTATATATCCTTAATCGAGTTCCAAGTAAAGCAGTAGCTAAAACCCCATATGAGTTATGGACTGGAAAGAAGCCTAGTATTAGGCATTTGCATGTCTGGGGTTGTCCAGCTGAGGCTAAGCCATACAAGCCTAATGAAAGAAAGTTGGACTCAAGAACAGTAAGCTACTACTTTATTGGATACTCGGAGAGATCGAGGGGTTTCAAGTTTTATGATCCCTCGAGCAGATCCTTTTTTGAGATAGGGAATGCTAAGTTCATTGAGAATGTTGAATATAGTAGGAGTGCTAAACTCGGGAACATTGTCTTTAAAGAGGAATATGTAACTATTCCTAATATTGCAATTGATAATGGCTAGGTAATTGCATTTATCATTATGCTGGATGCAAATACAAATAATCAAGACGTTCTTGAGATACCTCCCGCTAATATTGAAGAACTTGCTCTTACTCATGTAGAGGAGCAATAACAACAACCTCAATTGAAAGTGCCATTAAGGAGATCCACCAGGGAGAGGAGATCAGCGATTTCGAATGATTATGTCGTGTATCTCCAAAAATATGAGTTTGATATAGGACTAGAAGATGATCCAATAACTTTCAGTCAAGTCAAACAAAGTGTGAACTCTAAACAAAAATGGATAGATGTCATGAAAGATGAGATGAAATCAATGCAAGACAATAATGTTTGGGATCTTGTCGAATTGCTTAAAGGAGCGAAACCAATTGGTTGTAAATGTATTTTTAAAACCAAGCGAGATTCAAAAGGCAATGTCGAAAGATATAAGGCACGTCTAGTCGCAAAAGGTTTCACTCAAAAGGAAGGCATTGATTATAAAGAGACTTTCTCTCCGATTTCATCGAAAGACTCTTTTAGAATTATTATGACACTTGTAGCTCATTATGACTTAGAGCTATATCAGATGGACGTAAAGACTGTGTTTCTCAATGACGACATTGAAGAAACCATATACATGTTGCAACTAGAGAACTTTGAATCCAAAGATTCAAAATATTTGGTGTGCAAATTAAAGAAGTCCATCTATGGTTTAAAGCAAGCATCCTGTCAATGGTATCGAAAATTTGATCAAGTGATTACTTCTTTTGGTTTTAAGGAAAACACTGTTGATCAATGCATTTATCACAAGATCAGTGGGAGTAAATTTATTCTTTTTGTCTTATATGTGGATGACATTCTACTAGCAAGCAACGATATAGGTCAACTATATGGAAGTGCACATGCAGAAGCAAGCCCACCAAAATGTTTTATCCCCCAGATGCTGATTCCTACCACTGCAAATGGCAATGACTTGCGCACTATCTCACACCCAAAGCTGGGTGTCTCCCACCCACATTCAGGCACCTTCACGACTGAAGAAACCGAAGGGAATCGAGGCACAAAACAAGCCCTCTCGACCTTCTCCGAAAAGCTGATACCGCACCAAAATATTCCTGACACCACATCAGCTCCCCATGCTCACCCGAATCCCATACTCACTATCCCACACCCAAAATCTCGTGTCTCTCACTCACATGCAGGTGCTTTCGTCGCTGAAGAAACCAAGGGGAATCGACACACAAAGCAAACCCCCATGACCTGTTCCAAAAAGTTGGTTCCTCACCAAAAAATCCCCGACACCACAACAGCTGCCCCCCACGATTACCGGAATCCCACAACCTCTATTGCACATCCAAAGCTAGGTGTCTCCTACCCACACTCAGGTGCCCATGTGACTGATGAAACCGAGAGAATTCAACACTCAAAACAACCTTTCCCGACTTTCTCTGAAAAACTGGATCCCCACCAAAAAACGCCTGACATCACAGTAGTCCCCCACCCCCACGCTTACCCGAATCCCACACTTACTATCTCACAACCAAAGATAGTTGTCTCCCACTCACATTCATGTGCTCACGTGGCTGAAGGAAATGATGGGAATCGGCACACAAAGCAACCCCTCCTAACCTTCCCCGACCAGTTGTTTCCTCACCAAAAAATTCCTGCAACCACAGCAGCTGCCCCCCACGCTTACCCGAATCCCGTAAATCACCATTTACTCTCCTCAGCAGACCATCCGCAACATGTCCCTGGGGTAAACATTGTGATAGACATCGGAGGAAAACCATGCGGGATAACAGGGAATCAAAACGTTTATCACGATGAATGTGCAGAAATAGCTACCACCCTAGTAAGCACCCCCCAAAAGCCCTCAAGACAAAGAGTTAGACAATTTCATAGCTCCCTTCTTGGGAGTAATCCTAACTGGGCCAGCTCTAGCCATCCGAAAAAAAAAGACTCCCAGGACCTCTAAATCAATCTACCCAATAAACTGCTGCCCAAACCTAAAACGGAAGGTGCGTCCTGATGACAATGAAACTCTCACTCTGGCAAAGAAGACGACACCTAGTATTGTGGGGCCACATGCTCTGCTCTCTCCTTCTCAAAATCAAACGGCGGACCTTGCCAAAGTGCAGGGCTGCCGACCCCAATGAAAACCCTATGCTGGAATGTGCGGGGGCTGGGCAACCCTCGCACATTTCATATCCTGTCCAACCTGGTACAGGAACACTGCCCTGGGGTGATCTTTCTCATGGAAACACGGGCTCTCAAACACAGGCTGGAAAAACTCAGAGTAAAGCTTGGATGCGTTGGAAAACTTGTGGTGGAGAGGATTGGGCGTGGGGGAGGATTGGCGTTACTATGGACAGATAAGGTAGATATCACCCTTATTTCTTACTCTCGTTTCCATATTGATGTAACTGTTACTGAACAAGGGAGGCAATGGAGATTTACGGGTTTCTATGGCAATCCGGATACACCTCAACGTACCCACTCATGGACCCTTCTACGACGTTTGTGTCACCTTTCTCCCCTGCCTTGGGTATGTGGTGGGGACTTCAATGAAATTCTCACAAATGCTGAAAAAGATGGAGGGCTGCCCCGACCTTCATATCTTATGCAAAATTTCAGGAATGCAGTTGATGACTGCAACTTAGTAGAGATTCACTTCAATGGCCCCCCCTTCACTTGGTGCAATGAACACAAATCCAACTCCTTCATTCAAGAGAGGCTTGACCGCATGTTCTGTTCCTTCTCTTGGAATAATCTTTTCCCGAAGGCCTTTGTACAACACCTGGATTTTTGGGGTTCCGATCACCGTCCCCTATTGTTAGTGAGTGATGAGTATAGAACAGTGGCTGGGATTCCTGCTCCTCAGGGTACCCACCACAGGTTTTATTTTGAGGAAGCCTGGGTTGATGAAGATGAATGCAGGCAGATTATTTCAGAGGATTGGCCTCATTCTTTGGCTTCTCTTGACGGTATCTGTGGAACTTTACAAAGTATTGGGTTTAGACTCAAAAAGTGGAACCTGGTACATTTCTGAAGACTGATGTCTGAAATAAAAAAGAAAAAACAGTATTTGGGGTACTTAAACCAACGGGTTGATGCACAAGTTTGGAGGGAGATTACAAAAGTCCAGAAGTCTCTTGATGCTTTGTTGTATAAGGAAGAGACTTACTGGAGACAGCGCTCAAGAGTTATGTGGCTTCAGGCTGGGGATAGAAATTCACGGTTTTTTCACCTTAAAGCTTCTGGACGTAGAAAGAAGAATCATATTAAGGGGATTTTGGGTTGTGATAGAACCTGGCATACAGACCCAGACCAGATTGCACAGAGCTTTGTTGAGCATTTCTCTGATATTTTTACGACATCCCTTCCTTCTGAATCAGATATCGACACCATCACATCTGGTGTAGGGAGACGACTCTCTGAACAACACTACCAGTGGCTACAGTCCCCATTTCATGCGCAGGAAATCTACAATGCTGTACATCAGATGTATCCTACAAAAGCTCTAGGAAAAGATGGTATGTCTGCTTTATTCTATCAAAAATTCTGGGATGTTGTTGGTTCTTCTATTTGCAGTGTTTGTTTAGGCTTCCTGAATGATGGTGGTGACATTGGAATGGCTAACGAAACCCTCATCTCTTTAATCCCAAAAGTTCTAGAGCCCAAGACATGCTCAGATTTTCGTCCCATCAGCCTATGCAATGTCTTGTACAAGATCATCTCAAAGACACTGGCCAACAGACTAAGATGTGTTATGAATGAAGTGGTGTCTGAATCCCAGAGTGCCTTTATCCCAGGACGTCTAATAACAGATAATGCAATTATTGGGTTCGAATGTCTCCATGCCATTAGGAGAAACAAATTTTTAGGTGGAAATTATTTGGCATTGAAACTTGACATGTCGAAGGCTTATGACCGTGTGGAGTGGCCCTTTGTGATGGCTATGATGAGTAGGTTGGGCTTTCCTGACAGCTGGTGTCAAATTATTTATCGATGTATCTCTTCGGTTTCCTACTCTATTGTTATTAATGGTGTGGTGCATGGGAATATCTCTCCTACTCGTGGTCTTCGCCAAGGTGGCCCTCTATCCCCCTATTTATTCCTCTTCTGCGCCGAAGGCCTCTCTTCCCTCCTTACTTCTGCTGAACATAGAGAGGCCTTACATGGTCTGAAATGTGGGAGATTGGGCCCATCTATATCCCACCTCCTTTTTGCGGATGACAGCCTAATCATTACTAAAGCTTCCTTAGATGATTGCAACTCAGTATTGGGGATTTTGCGGTCTTATGAGGTTGCCTCGGGGCAGGCGATTAACTACAGAAAATCGGCTGTATGTTTTGGAAGCTCCATCCCAAGGGAGACTGCAACTCATCTTGCTCAGCATCTTGGTGTCTCTCTAGTTCCGCACCACAGTAAGTACCTGGGTCTCCCATGCATCTCCAGTAAGAACAAACAGAATATGTTTGCGGCCATTAAAGAAAGAATTTGGAATAAGTTGAATGGATGAAAAAGGCACCTTTTTTCCGGTGGTGGTCGGGAAGTGCTCTTAAAATCAGTGATTCAGGCAATCCCAGCATTTGTAATGAACCTGTTCAGGCTTCCTAAGAGTCTTACTAGTGAGATCCATAGACTCTGTGCCAGATTGTTTTGGGGTGGTGATGTCAATAAGAGGAAGGTCCACTGGTGCTCTTGGAAATTCTTGTGTCGCCATAAAAATGATGGAGGGCTGGGATTCAGGGACTTGAACCATTTCAATCAAGCTATTTTGGCTAAACAGGGATGGCGTGTAATTGCTAACCCAGACTCGCTAATTGCAAGAACTCTCCGTAGCATTTACTTTCCGAACTCTTCTTTTTTACAAGTTCTACCCAAGCATTCAGATTCTGCGGTCTGGAAAAGTATTTTATGGGGACGAAACCTACTTCTGAAAGGTCTTCGTTGGCGGATTGGCGACGGCATCTCTGTCTCTATTTACTACGACCACTGGCTTCCGCGGCCCCTGTCTTTTAAACCTTTGTTCCCGCATAGACTGCCAAATCATTCATTAGTGGCTGAGCTGCTTCTCCCTTCTGGACAGTGGAATTGCGATCTTATCCGTAACTCCTTCTCAGAAGATGAAAGCAACCTCATTTTAAGCATCCCGTGCTCGCATTCTTGGAACCACTATTGTGATTCAATTATGTGGCACTTTGACAGACACGGACAATATTATGTGAAGAGTGGATATTGGCTTTCCTTTGCTCATAACCATGCCTCCTCCAACTCTGGCAGTGGTGTTACCAGTAACTGGTGGAAGGCCCTGTGGAACCTAAAGATCCCTCAGAAAATTAAACATTTTGTCTGGAGAGTATCGCATAACTGGATCCCTACTTTCTATAACCTTAGAAGACATCATGTCCCTGTTGATTACTTGTGTGGTCGTTGTGCTAAAGGTGCTGAAAACACCATTCATGCGATATGGCTCTGTGATGTTTTGAAGAAAGTACGTCAATCATGCTCATTCCTACATGGTTTCTGTATCTCCCATAGTACATCCATGTTGGATTTTTTGATTGAATGTCAGGCGTGCCTATCACTTGAAAATGTTGAGTTCTTGCTTATTCTTTTTTGGAGACTTTGGTATATCAGAAACCAATTCATCATAGAGCAAAAGAAGGTCTCTTTGTCAGAGGTGTTGAATTGGGTGCAAGACTACAAGAATGAATTGATGACTATTCAGACCAGCGCTCATAACATCTCAATATCAAGTCACAACCTATGGCTTCCCCCTAGTCTGGGCTCTATAAAACTAAACACTGATGCAAGCCTCTCCTCAAAACACTTCAAGGCTGGACTAGGGGTGGTGCTACGCGACTACTCTGGAGTGGTCTTGGCCTCCTCATCCATTCCATTAGATGCACTACCCCCGGTGGATATCCTTGAAGCCTTGGCTCTGCTTCGAGGACTTTACCTGGCTAGATTGCTAGGCATCTCTGCCCTTGAGGTTGCTTCAGATGCGGCAAATGTCATCCATAACATTAACAATCGCCTTACTTCAGTCTCGGAGTTGGGTTTGGCTCTCCACGATATTAGGACGGTGGCCTCATCATTCTCTCAGTGCTCTTTTAGTCATACTTACCGCTCATCTAATCGGGTGGCCCATGAGTTAGCACGCTTTGCTCTTAATTTAAATTCTGAAACTATTTGGTATGGTAAGGTACCAATTCAAATTGAACGTTTTGTAAATGAGGACATGTCCTCTTGTGCTCTTTGATAATTAATCCCCACATTCAAAAAAAAAAAAGCAACGATATAGGTTTGTTGCATTAAACCAAGATATTTCTTTTAAATAAATTTGAAATGAAAGATCTTAGGAATGCCTCTTTTGTATAGGGCATACAGATTCATCGAGATCGATCTCTTGGCATACTTGGCTTATCACAAAAGGTATATATCGATAAGGTGCTTAGTAGATTTGACATGAAGAATTGTGCATTATGAGACACATCTATTGCTAAAGATGATAAATTTAGTCTGCTTCAATGCCCAAGAAATGAGATTGAGAAGAAAGAGATGGAGAATATCCCTTATGCGTCAACAGTAGGAAGTTTCATGTATGCTCAAGTTTATACGCGTCCGGATATAGCATATGTAGTTGGCATGCTTGGCAGATATCTAAGTAATCTAAGAATGGATCACTGGAGAGTCGTTAAAAAAAGTTATGTGGTATCTACAGAGAACAAAAGATTACATGCTCACATATCGGAGATCAGATCATTTAGAGATCATTGGGTATTCAGACTCCGATTTTGCTGATTATCTCGATAGTAGAAGATCCACTTCAGGTTATGTCTTCCTGGTGGTTAAGGGAGCTGTGTCATGAAAAAGTGCCAAACAGACACTCGTAACTTCATCCACCATGGAAGCAGAATTTGTAGCTTACTATGAGGCATCAAATCAAACAATATGGTTGCGAAATTTTATCACTGGGCTACAAATTGTCGATGGCATTGAGAGACCATTGAGAATAAATAGTGATAATAAAGCTGCTGAGTTATATTCTAAGAACAACAGAAGCTCGTCAAAATCGAAGCATATTGACATCAAGTTTCTTGTTGCTAAAGAGAGAGTTCAGAGTCTTCAGGTGTCTATTGAACATATAAGTACAAACTTAATGATTACGGATCTGCTTACCAAGGGTGTACCACTTAAGGTGTTTCATGAGCATGTGGCTCGTATGAGTGTGGTTCATCCCGATGATATACTTCTATAGTGGAAGTTTGTTTCTTGATGTTCAATTACAATTGACATATTTTTTAATCAGTCTAAAGTATTTTTTTTTTGCTTATTTATTGAAAACTCTGAAATAAACTTATATTCTTTCAATTGCAATTTTGCATAAAGTTTTGAAAGTATATTATTGAACTCTTATGAGTTATAAAGTAAGACCAGTTGAAAATAGACATGTTAAGAGATCACGTTGCATGAAATTTCCATGCTACACATCCATGCTTGATCTATGTCATTGATTATATTGATGTATGTAACCATTGATAGGTCTAATTACAATAAAGATAACGAAGACGGCTTTGATCCTATATTAGTATAGTTGATGAACCAGATTGTTAAGAGATGTCTTTTATTAAGATAACAAATATTGAGCTCATAAAGTTATTTGGTAATGTACAATTGTAAAGTGACATATGTGGCCCAAGTGGGAGATTATTGGGTATTATATAATAAGGTGGGCCTACATATATCAATTAATTGTACATTATTGGCTAACTATTTTGTTGTCCATTAAAAGTGATCAAATAAAGTTTATTTATTATTAGGCTTTTAGGGCATCACGTATAGCATGAACTTTAATGTGTAAAGACCCAGTTATTTTATTTTATTTTATGATGGGCCAAAATAAAATAAAATACTATAAATAATAGGTTGAGGTCCCCAGTCTAAACCCTAACGTATTATTCATTTACATCCCATCAGTGAGTGATGACAATTTTTTTTTATCTCATAAAGAAAAGGTTTAGACATGGAAGGCTTCAACCCTAATTTTTCTGCGTCCTATGGATTCGGGTACGCTTCCAATTTTATTCTTCTTGATGATTTAATATGAGATCCTAATTATAGTGATTCTTTCACCAACTAAAGATTTTTATCTAACAGACATAACTTTTGTAAATTATACGTACGACAAGTAAAAATAATATAATATTTATAATTAATATCGAAATTATAAATGATACTTTTTACTTGTAAATTAAACTAAAGTTTATAAATGTAATGTATAATTTGTAGATTAACATAGAACTTGTATATCTGTGTAATTATAATGCACAGATCGTAAATAAAACATAATATTTGTAAAAAAAATTAAAAATAACTAAAAAAATTAAGAATTAACACAAAAGTGTAAAAGTAAATATAAATTTCGTAAATTACACGTATGACCTGTAAATATTATATAATATTTGTAAATCAATATCAAACTTGTCAATGATACTTTTTACTTATAAATAAAATAAATTTTGTAAATATAATGTAAAATTTATAAATCAACAATAAACTTTTATATCTACGTAATAAAAATAAAATTAACACATAAATCATAATTAAAATATAATATTTATAAAATAATTAAAATAATTTTAAAAAAATTATAAACCAACACTAAAACTATAATCAATGACAGACCTTAATAGAGGTTTAGAGAAATATATAAACCCCTCTAAATATAAAAAAAATTAAGCATCTAAAATTTTAAAATGTAATCATAAGATAGAATAAAGGAGCTAGATAAGCACTAAGTGCATGGTGCATTAGGGTGTAACCTTTGAGGAGTATTTTCTTTAGGTTCTTAAGTGAACAAAAGAAACATCATAGATCATTTTAGATTAGATGCTCAGGCTATTTTTGTATTCCTTATAAAACTCTCTTATGAGGAGATACTAAGAGGTCTTGAAGAGTCATGGTGATCAAGGGTAGATACTTAGATGTCTCTATGAGAGATACTAAGGGGTCTTATGGGATCATTGATGATGTAAGAAGATACTTAATGATCTATATCAATAATAAGAAGTTAGATCATGGATCCTCCATGGACGTAAGCAATTTTGGGCCGAACCACGTATATCTTAGGTCTTATTGATTGGTTTGTTTTCTTTATCTTTATTGGTGTGTTAATCTTATGTGTTCTTACTTATAGTGTGAGTTATGATTTTTCGCTGCACATAAAATAATAAAGGGTAACAAGGCTATGGCTTAGTTGATGCCATAAGGGTATCAAACTAAAGTGCATGGTTTGATATCCGCAATAATATATATAACATAAATAGTAAATGAAACATAATATTTATAAAAATAAATAAATAAAATTATAGTTTAACACAAAAATGTAAAAGTACATATAAATTTTGTAAATTACGTATATGACGTTTATATTTAATATAATATTTATAAATCAATATTAAATTTGTATATGATACTTATAACTTATAAATTAAACTAAATCTTATAGAAAAAAAAACTAAATCTTATAGCAAAAAAATATTTAATCCTATTGTTCTACAATCAATTAATTACCGTAATCAAGACAACTCATCTAGTTTGTCCCCATTATATATTTTTAATTTTTATATTCTAATAAAATTAAGTTTATTAGTGAATATATTTGATAATGTATATTACCATTATGTTAATTAATTAGATTCTTTTGAATAATAATTTATTGGTAATATAGTATGCTCAAAATTAATTAAGTATTACTTTTTATTTATATCTATGTGACATGTGACCTAATTACACTAACATGAAAATAGTAAGTAACAATAAAAAAAATATTTTATTTACAACATTTACAATTGAATTTTATTTTCTTTGGTGAGAAGTAGAAGTTACATATTAACTTGTTAATATATATAAAGAATATTTCATGTCTAAATTTGTATTATATAAATTGTAATGCATTATTATAGGTTGTTGGTCTTTATTACAATGCTATTATTAATAATCATTAAAACTAAATTTTTATTTTTCTTCATATTAGTTTTTAAATTTATTTTTGTAACTATTATTGATAGGTTTCCTCTAAAATATATTACTATATAGATTTAATTATATTTTCATTTATGATTATTTTAAAAAGATTATTGATTAATTTATGTTCAACTCTAAATAATCTATTTTTTATATTTACAGGGCTAAATATTTTAATTTTCTTGATTGATAAATAGATTAATAAATTGAATAAATTAAAAGTTTAATACATAAACATAGCTTTCTTTTAATATAAATCTAAGGTGACGCGTTACCTAAAAAAGAAGTTAACTTTTTATTTATAAGGAAACAATAATAAAGATTACAACTACTTAATTTAATGGCCAATAACAAATCAAGTATTGATACCGTAATTATTTCCATGGCATAGTAGAAAAATTTGAATTACAATTGTCAACTGAAATAATTGTACTATAATTGTCAACTATATACAATAATTGGAGAATTAGTTCTCTCTTAGGACTTAAACCTTTGATTTAAATCAGTGAGTGCACAAACATCGTCATTGGGTGTAGAAATACAAATATTTACTAATTAATAAAATAAAAATTATTAAAATTATGGCGGTGGGAGTTGTGACTTTGATTTCTTTTTTGGTTTATTTGATGGTTTTTACAAAATAAATTTGATGTATTTAGTGAATATTATTAAAGTACTTTTAGCGTACTTTCTAAGCTTTTATTTTTTTATTTTTGTATTCTCTTAATATGTGAAGAAGATTTGATGACATGTTAATTTGGATAGAGATGTATTTTTGACAAGGAAAACATAAAAATTTTGATTGATGTATTTTTGATAAGGAAAACATAAAAAATTTGATTAAGGCAACGAGGTTGCTATTTTTAAGTTAAGTTTCAAACTGGGTCTTAATTTATTCTTAATTAATTTCAATTGGCAATAATTGATACTTTAATTATTTATAATTGTTAGAAAATTGGTGATTCAATAATTTTAGTTGGATAAAAATTGAGATGAATATTAAATAGGAGAGTCACAAGAAGTCTAAAATGTGTGAAACATATATAGAGAAGTCTAAGACGTGTGCGACATGAAGGGGGAAGCAAAGTGGGACTCGAAGATGAGAAGGAAGTGAAGAAAACGCGGGAGGATGGCACCAAGGTTGAGCGCCGCAATGCCCAACACAGAAGCCCAGCGCTGCAGTGATGGGCGAGACAATGCCCAGTGCCGTGGCACCCAGGGATGAGCACTGCGGCACTAGAAGTGTCAGGAAGTCCGTTTTGATCCGGATTTCGAGTTTTGAGAAGTTTTGGACTTTCAAAATAAGAGTACTCTTACTCCAACAAATAATAGGGTTAGTGGGCACAAAATAACCCTTATATAAACACTCGTAAACCTTTTTATTAAGATTAAGCATTAAGAGAGACTCTAAGAGAAGGGAAGAACTGGGTAGACACTAAGTGCTTGTGCGCGCTAAAAGGAAACCGTCGTTTGGGTGTTCATTGCTCGTGGTAGAGCAATGGTTCAGTAAACATTAGGTCATTGGGTTTTTTCCTTGTAAAATCTCTAAGGAGTTAATACGAGAGGCTAGGATCCTTAGATCTACTATAGACGTAGGCAATTGGCCAAACCACGTAAGATTGTGTTGTGATCTTTAATATTCTACTTTGGATTCTTGTTATTTTTCTTGATAAATAGGTTATTCTGCTGTGTAAGGAGGTTAGGGTTTTAGGTTGAATCTTGGGTTCTTCGCTTCAACCTAATATCAAGAGGGAGAAGGACGTTCCCTCCCTCAACAAATTGGTATCAGAGTAAAAGGTTCAATAAAACACACCTGGGGTATTTAAACCATGGCTGTAATCAAGCCAAAAATATTGAAGTTCAATGGAATGAATAACTTCAATCTTTGGAGGAAAAAGTTTAGGGCTCTACTAGTGAAGGAAGGGTTAGACTCAGCCTTGGAGACGACAACCTTAAAGTTCGGACAGAAAGATTAGGACACGATTCAGAAAAGAGCTCACAGCACTATAATCCTGGCGTTGAGTGATGAAGTATTAAGGAAAGTTGGTGATGAAGAAACCGTTATGGGCTATGGAAAAGACTCGAGGCATTACACATGAAGAAGTCTCTTGTAAATAGACTTCTTATAAAGAAGAAACTGCATAAGCTAATAATGCACGAGGGATCTTCATTGAAAGCTCACATTGACGAGTTCAACAAGATCATCATAAGTCTTAAGCAATTGGGCATCAAGATTGAGGATGAAGACAAGGCCATTATCTTGTTAAGTTCATTGCCAAATAGCTATAAGAGCTTTGTGGATACGCTGTTGTATGGTAAGGAGTCTTTAACGATGAATGACATCAAGGCATCATTGAACTTAAAAGAATTGACAAAGAAATTCGAGTCTAATAGTGGAGCAGCATTGGTTGTACAAGAAAGAAAGAGTAACCAATCAATAAGGAGATCCAAGAAGTGTTTCCTTTGTAATAAGGAATAACACTTTGTGAAGAATTGTCTAAAATCAAAAGGCCAAGGAGGGTGGGCTACAATCAGTATTGAGGAAGATACCGAAGTTGTAGACACATTGATAGCCTCAAAGGGAAAGTACGCTAGCAAATGGATACTAGATTCAGGGTGTAGCGTCCATATGTGTCATGACAGATTGGTGTTTACCAACTACAAAGCCAATAGAGGTAAAGCTCTAATGGGGAATGACATGACTTGTGAGATCATAGGAGTTGGTAACATAAGGCTGAGGATGCAATGAGGAGAAACTAGGGAATTACATAGTGTAAGGCATGTTCCTAAACTAAGTAGGAACTTAATATCCTTAGGCAAACTCAATGAGGAAGGGTATTCGGTTAGAGCGGAAAAAGAAAAACTAAAGGTAAAGAAATGGCCTATAAGGTTTGAGGGTGAGAAGCACAATAGGGGGCTTTATATGCTTATTGAGATGGTCGTGAGTAGCCCAACGCAAGGTATTGGGGTAATGCAGACCACTAGGCGACGTCCAAACCTTGTTCACCGAGGTAATGAAAGTCTGAAATGAGTGAAACGCATCTATACCCTATGCAAAATGCACGAATGCCTTTGGAGACCAAGTCACAAGCCTAGGGAAAGTTAAGTCTTGGTGGAGACTTAACTGGACTCAACTCTAGGTAATAGAGTATTGGTGTGGATCAGATCCTGAAACCTTCTTATTTAAAAGATTTTGAATCAAGGAAGGGTTTGTTAGAAAATTGATGATTTAATAATCTTGGTTGGACAAGAATTGAGATGAATACCAAAGGAGAGAGTCACAAGAAATCTAAAACGTGTGAGACATGTATAGAGAAGTGTAAGATGTGTGGGACATGAAGGGGGAAGCGAAACGGGACTTAAAAACGCGAAGGAAGCGAAGAAAATTGAGAAGGATGGCATTAAGGTTGAGCGCTGCGACGCCCAAGGCTGAGTGCCGTAGCGCTTAACACAGAAGCCTAGCGTCGCGGCGATGGGCCTGACAATGCCCAGTGCCGCAGCACCTAGGGATGAGCGCCACAGTGCCATAAGTGTTAGAAAGTCCATTTTGATCTAGATTTCGAGTTTTGTAAAGTTTAGGACTTCCAAAATAAGATGACTTTTACTCCAACAAGGAATAGGGTTAGTAGGCACGAAATAACCCTTATATAAACACTTATAAACTCTTTTATTGAGATTAAGCATTAAGAGTGACTCTAAGAGAGGGGAAGAACTAGGTAAACACTAAGTGCTTATGGGTAATAGGGTGGAACCGTCGTTTGAGTGTTCATTACTCGTGGTAGAGCAAAGGTTCACTAAACATTAGGTTTTTTTTAGGGTTCTTCATTGAATTTTCCTTGTAAAATCTCTAGGGAGTTAATAAGAGAGACTAGGATCCTTAGATCCACTGTGGACGTAGGCAATTGGCTGAACCACGTAAGATTGTGTTGTGATCTTTAATATTCTGCTTTGGATTTTTGCTATTTTTCTTGATAAACAGGTTATTCCACAACATAAGGAAGTTAGGGTTTTAAATTAAATTTAGAGTTCTTCGCTTCAACCTAATCTCAAAAGGGAGAAAGGTGTTCCCTCCCTCAACAATAACTCTATTCATTATTTAATGCATTTAAATCATTCAAAATTGATGGATAAAAAAATTGAGAAGAAATAAGTTTATGTAAAGAAAGAAAAAAAATAATTCTTTAAATATTATATTTATCGAAATTTTCTTTTATAATAATTTAATTACATTTTTGTTATTATTTTTTATTTGTAAATTGAACAAGAGATGGTAAATTAGGGGCAACATGGCTCGACATGGCACAGTACAGTGTCGTGATTCGGCACAGGACATTAATCTATGGTCTAATGTGTCGTGTCAGCACAAGCCATAATGCCTATTTTTTAAATATTTTATTTTGTTTATATATTTTAATAATATTTTAATATTTGTAATTATTTTTTCTTATAAATATTTTAATTACAATTATAAATATTATAATAACAATTAAAATTAATAATTGTAATAACAATTAATACTATATTGAATTGGAATTGTGTTATAATTATAAATTCTTAACTAAAATTGCAATTCCATTAAAGATAAAAAATTTGTTGATATTTTTTTAAATCTAAAATTATTGGATACAAATACAAAAATAAATGATCAAATTTACATCATTATGGTTACAATACATCGTAACTAGGTTGGCACCTATTAAATTATTTATTATTTACAAATTCAATCCTAGTTTCTAATAAATTACAAATTTTTATTTTTATATTTTAATGATCAAATCTTAAAGTTCTGAAAATTTTAATAATCTCTTCTTACAAATTTTAATTTCGATCATTTTCATCTTTTTTTTTTATCTTTTATGCATATTAAAGCTTCTAAAATTTATGATGTCAATCTTAATTGATTTTCATCTAATATCTTGCCTTTTTGATTAAAAGCATATTTCAATGCTACAATGGACAGTAAGGTGTTAGTAGATCTCGAGCCATGATGAATAATACAAGGTAAATTCTTTCATTTTATTTTCACTATACAAAATATCAAATTCTTTTTGTTGTTGTATACTCAATATAGAAGAGTAGTCAATATCAATAAAAAATTTCAATTTAAAAGCAGTAGAAATATTGGAACTACAACCAACCTTTCTTTTAAACAAGCTGCTCATTTGTTTCTTTTATAATTATAGTTGATCCAAATTTATTTTCATAAAAAATTAATAATTGAGTGATAAAATCATAATAAAGTTCAGAGTTTAAATTTTTTAAGATCCCAAAAATTAAAATTTTTACACCAGACCAATTGATTACAAGATCTATTATAGTCGCACAAATAAATAACATATGAATTTTCTTCTAATATTTTTAGAATTAAAACTTTAAAACAGTGGAAATATTAAAAAGAAACATAGGTTATCTTTATATTTAACAAAAACATTACTAATATTATATATATAAATCAAAGTAATGAAGATAAAGACTGATGTACACATGAACATATTAACGTAGCATTATTAAATACTTCTAAAAAATACATATAGTAAAATACAATTTTTCAATCATCATTAGTTAACATAATGTCTTTTATTTTATCATTATAATAATATGTAATATAATCACTGAAACATACACAAGATTTTACCACCATATATGTGACATTCTAATGAGTTTTCATGTCAAGTTTGAAAATTCTATTTTATATTTCATAATTATTCAACACAATATTAAATTCTTTTTGTCTAGCAGATGATGAAGCAATATATTTTATTGCTTCTCTAATTTTGTCAATTTGAGAATTAATTATATTCAAATCATCTTGAACAATTAAATTAGAATATGAAAAAATTACCTAAAAAAAAAAACTTGAACCATGCACGTGTTAATTAAATTGAAAACAAATTTATAGCAACAATATTTGCACTTGTATTATCAAAAGTAATAATAAGTTTGTCAATAATTTGAAATTATCTAAAAATATTCTTTAAAGAATTAAAAATAACATTAATTGTGTGTGGATGTTCCAATTCACAAAAAATAATTATTTATTTTTGTAAAAACTAATCATTATCAATATAATGCAATATAACCAAATGATTAGCAATTATTGAACAATTAGAAGTAACAACAAACACTCTTTTCAATTGTGAGATTTCAACTGTCACTCCTCAGACCCAAAAGATCTGCAACATAACATAACTTATACTCATTCAATAATGTGCACTCATAATTAATATTGCATAAAATTTTAAACTTAAATTCAACATAGGAGTCCTTAGCAAGTTGCTAGTAAGTTCAACACAAAGTTTCACCTATGACCATACTTGATGAAGCATAAACCAAATATAATCATACATAATAAAATAATACATAAGTATTTATTTAATAGGGACAAATTAAATATCTTAAACTACATGTCCACAAATGAAACACTCAGCAACCTAGCAACTTAGGGAACCCAATAGACAGCAGAAGCCTTGTCAAATCCGCTAACCACACATGTACCTTATTTACCTGAAATCACTATAAACTATAATGAGTATAAAACTCAGTAAGTATATTAGTTTTTCATATATCAAAATATAAATACATATATATACACAATGCATATGTATGATATGCCGTGATAAATCAAAATCATAATCTTATCAAATCACATGTCAAGTAAGCGCTTACACATTCTTTTAAAACATATAATAGGAATACCATCACTCAACTACTACTTAGTAGGACTTTCATATCACATATCACATAATGAGCCAAATGTCACTCGTAGGTGACATACCGTATGAGAGAAATAGTACAAGTGAGGTTTAAATTACACATATATAATGTTCATGCCTGAAGGTAAGAGCTAAACCCTCACTTTGATCATCGGTGAGTCCTCTCATATGCACTAATACGCCACCACACGAATGTGATGACTCAATCTTCCTTTAGGTACCAATAGGATCCTCCCTACATACGGAACACATAATATATACCAATCCTAAATGAAAGGCTCCACAAATCACATAAGGTGCCTAATAAGTAAATAGTGAGTTCAAGCATCCTCAAAACACAAAACGTATCTCATGGATATTTTTCACTTCAAAAGTTTTCTTTGTTAAACACATTTTATTTTGAAAGCTCACTTTCATAAACACATGTATGTCCATGCTCAATGTCAATGCTCACATTCATAAACATATGTCTTTCACATTTCATATCAAATATATTTTGGCATAATATAAATATATTTTTAAGCACATTTACAAAATCATACATAGACAATTACTATGCTTATTGTGATTTCAGTAAAAGTCTAGTATACTTACCTCTTAGCACATTCAACTACAAGGCTTAATTCTCCTTAACCTATTAATAAAGATTAATCTTTTCATAAGCCTCAACATTCAGACAAAACACTTTAAATAGCTTACAAAATTACACATATTGCACTTATCACATCGAATTGGTCTAATTACTTGGTTTCTCAAACCTTTATCATTCTGACCACTTACACTTAACAAACTTTTCTTATACATCAAATGATGTCCAATTGCTCCAAAATCAGAATATATCTTTCTTAACTCATATATCATCCTTATGTATGAATATTATATCATAATTCTTACACAATCTATTTCATAAACACCATCAAATTCAAACTATTATTCTGACGGGATCAAGATATTTACTGAACAGTATTTAGTCTCCCAATTTTATAAAATCATATACTAACTCAAAAATTATCACAATACCACAGACTTATTCTTGACATATATTTTAATTCATGATAAATATTTCACTTCACAATTCCTGCCAAAAGTATTTTAAAACTATTTTATTCCATAACTTTAAAAATCTGTTAATCAAATACTGTAATGAGCTGATACACTTTAGAAAATTATAACAATTTAACCACATTGATCAAAATTCTCAATTTTGAATATATCATATTAGACATATAAAGTTATCATATTTCATAAATTCATAATTTTTAAAGATCATTTAGTAGGTCAAAAATTATTTGTCACTGTATCATACTGTTAACACAGAAAATTTTTAGAATTTTAGGGTCATTTTGGAAAATTCACTACAAATCCAATTTTTGGAATTTTCAATCGATTCAAAATCTCAAATAATTATATACATGTCTAGTCTCATAGTCTCAAAATATAAAACTAGAATCGAAGCACAACAATTTATAAAAATTTTGGATCACGAGACTATCAAGTAGAAATTCTGCAATTCATCATGATTTATCAAGCTATCTACATAATCATCATCAATTCTCAATATATCTTACAAAATCCACAACAAATCTCCAATTTTTCATTTGTCCAGAAATAAAAACTTAAAGGAATTAACTAAATTAACACCAAGAAATTAAGAAAGGGTTATAATATACATCTTAAAGCTTAAATTCTAACTTTCTTCTTCTTCTTCTCTTTCTCTCCCCTTTCTTTCTCTCTTTTCTCACTCTAAAAGAGATGGCTCAACTGAAATAAGTGAATTATGGTTTAAAATGTGTATTTTTATACTAAGAGGCTAAGTTTTAGTATTTACAAATTAGCCCCTAAAACTTTCAAAGTATTATAATTTGATCCCTGAAATAAATCTAAAGTCTTGCAAATAAACTCAATACTACTAGTAGGTCCTTAATCTATACAAACACTACTAATAACAATACATAAATCAAGTATCACCCACATACAAATAAAATATGTATATTTATACATATATATAAATATTTCTTCTTTTCGGTGTTGGATAAATAGGTACTACATCAACATTTTCTTAGTTTGATAATATGCAGTGAAAAGATCATTTTTATCAGTATTTCTTGAAACACGACTCTAGTTAAGTTGAACATACTTTTTCATAAATTTATTATATCTTTCATATTCGATACATGAGAGAGGTTGTTTATGTTGGGAGTTGTTCATTCATGGGTGTTTGCATGTGGGTTTTGTGTTTAATCACAATTTATACATATCTCATACATATAATGAAGCAGCGGAAGCTTAAAACATTGCAGTAAACACAATCATAATATATTAATCAGAAACGAAATTGAGAAATAACCCTTGAAGCCTTTGGTTGGAGATTTTTGAAGTCCACCAAAATGTAGTCTTTGATCAATTCTAGTAATCAACAATGGTGAGTTTGATTATCTAGAATGACAGCTTTTGATCCAGCACTTGTTTAACTACTTAAACTTGTGTTCTTGATTTTTTCTTTTGATTAACACTTAATCAATTAATCAAAAAACTTATTTTGCTAAATTAGTTTTAAGCCTTAAAAGAAAATAATGAATTCAACTCTTGAATCCATTAATTAGAAGACAATTTCTCTTTTCTCTCTTTGTAAAATGGCTTACCTAATTTTGCAAAAAAAAATTAACAAAAACCTTGTGAATTTAATTTACATTTGTTTTATTTATACAAATGAATTTAATTTCATTTCATAACACTTAATTTCACTTAATTTCAATTTGAATTTAATCTAACCTAATCATAGTTAACTTTTAACTTTAGTTAGGTTAAACTAACATTAAAATATTCTAACTATAGTTAACTCTTAACTCTAGTTAATTAAAAGAATATTTAATTATTTTAATCATAGTTAACTAACTTAACCATAGTTAGGTTAACTTTTACTTAACCATTAAGTATAGTTAATCTAACTTAACTAAATGGTTAACTCTTAACCTTAGTTAAACTTAATTCATTTATTCAACAATTAAATAAATAAATATTTATTTGAATTATTTAACGATTAAATAATTATCAAGTGAAATTACAATTATGTCCTTACTCGGTTACCAAGTTAACCTAAAGTGGGTCTCACCATCTGACCATATACTTTAGTTAACGTAACCTTAGTAAATTGCTGGATTTTACTGTATTAAACTATTTAATACGGTACGCTGCCCAAGTGCTCAAAGAGTACATTTCATATTGGGACTCCCTAGGTCCACGCCCGATTCGTCAAATGAAACTATTTCACAAGTCCGTGAACGATGCCCCACGCACACGTTACGGATATTACAAATCAGCGCGTCAGACAATACATGTTGAGGTTACTCCATATTCGTATAATCCTTCCGTCATTATATCCAGGATGAACGGGATATAGATCATTACCGTCAAATCCCGATAATTTCATCCATCACTTTATTATCTTCAGATTCGTATCTCTATGAACAATTTACGCAAACACTTTTGCTATAATGTTCGAACCTGGAGGAAACTCCTTTCCCAAGTTAATTGCTTACGGCCATAAGACTTTACAAGATACAATCTCGAAGTTCGGATATACAACCCATCTATGTGAGCTGGCGGATCCCATATCTACGCACACCGAACTCCATGAGCATCGGACCATACCCAGCGACACGTAGCGGTCAGACAATGAAAGGTCTCTGACATACGTGGAACCAAAGTATGATGGATCTCCCACAAGTTCACCGTGGCGCTCAGGTCAAAGGACCACAAATACTACTCAACTCGAGAGGACCTTCCTTTGACAGTTTCATAGGATATCTATTGGGGTCCTCTTGAGTCTGTTCAGTATCCAGTCCTAACTGAATACCTGTATGTCTATATGAACTTCAACCAAGCTCATGGTTAACTAAGAATATCCATTTGTACAATACAGCTATAGACATACACTAATCTATGTGTTTCACCGATAGACCCTCATTGGTAAACGTAGATCAGGAACTCTTTATTTGAGAAGATACTTCCATAACGACATTTCTTAGTCTCTATTGCAACTTTTTGCAATTTTATCCTTACTAGTAGATTCTCAGGTCTTTGTTACATTATAGATTAGGTTCTAACTTTTTAGATCCCGCTGGGTATTATAACCTGCTAACACTTAGCATTTATAACTATCAGCTTTGCTAACTCTTAGCCATGGTTTAAACTTCTTTAAACCAGATATGAACTCATTCAGATCATATCATTTTTATAATGTTATAAGCTTAATTACCATTTAATAAAAGTTATCAGCGATTTAATAAAATATGCATTGTATAAATATTACAAACTAAATATTCATACAAACTAGGATGGCGCGTAAGCACATACCCTAATAGTTTACTAGATGCAACGTATCTAGTCAATCCAATATCCGTTGCTGATTATATTTGAATCCAAAAAGATTTCATCTATGAGTACTTTAAGCAAGTTAAGTTTGAGTTGACTCATTTGGATCATATTTCTGTAAACATGCCTTAGTATGTCGATTGAAATGCTCGATGCTATGAGCTGTTTTAGCATTTAAAGCTTTACCTCAAAACTTACAGATAGATTTTTCTTCAATTTTTGGAAACTGCATCTGTACAATTCTCTAGCATAAAAAAATTCCAAATATCTAATGTTCGACCTCTTTTTGAATTTTTAATACTTTCAATATAAAAATTTTTCAAATTCATTTGGAGCATTGAGATTGAAACTTCCCATTGTATGGATAATAAAAATGTGAGTGTGTTAAGAATTTGTAATTAGATAAATAAAAATTTTAAAAATAAAGAAATAATTTGAGAAAGTATAATTTTTAAAGAGAGTTGAAATAATTTGTAAGCGATTTGAGTTGATTTGAGAGAGAATTGAAACACAAATTAAGAGAGAATTGAAAAAAAAAATTTGAGAAATAAAGGGGTATGGGTGCATTTATAGGCACCCAGCCCCAACATAAAATGACTATTGATCAATGGTAATTCATTTACTTCATATATATATATATATAGTCATTTTATCAACGGTAATTCATTTACTTCTAGCAACTTGTTTTTAATTTATTTTAAAAAATATTAAAAAGATAAAAGGATTATAGCTGTACTGGAATGGTTTTGTATCATACCTATGGCTGTGTTGGACTGTGGCCCAGGCTATCATGTCTAGGCTGACAAGGCACGACAAATTTCTTTGTTGTGTCGGTTCAAGCACGACAATTCGCCTAGGTCAAGATTTGGTGGGCCGTGATGGCACGACAAGATATGTCCCGGTTGTTACCTTTAATTGAACATAAAAATATTTTATGTTTTGATTATTATCTAATTTTTATTTTTTTAATCATCATTAAGATTTATTAAATTAATATTTATGTTATATTGTTGTCTTGAGAATAAAATAGTAAAAGAATAAAAAAAAAGAGTAATTATTTAATAGAATTTTCTTAACGAAGGGATTAATTGAGTGATTATAAGAAAACAAATTAGGAACCAAAGTGATATATTTCAAATAAAATCAAAGATTAAAGTGGTAATTTTTCTCAAAATGATATTAATAATAAATAAATTATTAGTTCCTTAAAAAAATTAATTAATAGTTTTATTTTGGAGAACGAGATAGTGCAAGATGAGAATGAATTTTTTTCTAATTTAGAAAATATCTATCTCACATACATTCGAGGAGGCTCCGCATTACCATCTCTTATATTAACTACTCGATCTAAAAAAACTAGTCTATTAAAGAGGGCATTCTCTTATTTATGACTCAAGTGTGTCACCTTTTTTAAATTAATATATAACAAGTCTCCCAACAAATCCTCTTTCAAATAAAACCTTCATTAATGAGCGGCAACAATAGCGACTCTATTCAATATAAAGTTCAAACACATTCTAGTTACTCGTTAATATGAGATAACTTATTCAACAATTTTATTTTTAACGAAACTTTAACCTTAATATCCACCTTTTTCTAATTAATACAAGACAACTCTTTCAACAAATGTTAAATTCTTCAGAATTTATATTAATGTAGTTCACAATTCCCATTTCAAATTCTTAAGACAATTTTTAAAATATTAAATTAATGTAGTTCTAATAATTTAGATTAAATTTCAAATAATATCAATGGTTGTGTATTAATTATATATTAATTATACCATCAAATGTAATCTTAACTATTTAATCCACTAATTTACAATTTGTTTAAAAAGTGTATAATGACACGAATTCTGCCCCACAAGTATATTTATTTATCTAAAATGTAATAATTTTTTTGGAGTAATTTTAATATTATTGATAGAAATAAAAGATATCGCAAGTCTACTGCTATAAAGTAAAAAATTATTAAGACAACACGAATATAGATTTAATGATTAACGTCCAAATTTGAAACTTTCTATATAGAGGGATGCAACAATCCTGTAATTGGGAATCATTTTTGGATTAATTTTATTATTCTTATTGAAAACAAAAAAGACCTACCCTATCGTAAAGGGATTTAATTACTTCACAAAGAGAAAAACTATCCTCACGTAAGAGAAAAAATACAAAAACCTCACACAAAATGCACAAAACATCCTCACTTTAGAAGTTATTACAAGCAACTCACAACTCAAACAAATAATATATTCTAGAACTACCCCTAAGTCCTTAACCTACAGCCAATAAAACATATGCCTCAAACTACATCCATGGCAATATGTTGAAATGGATCGTTGTAGATTGTGTTTACACCAATTTGAGTATAGAGCAATTGTCAGTGAGCTTGGCTTACTCGGTTGACAACGATAACTCTCCTACGATGGTCAGCCTGAACTATGGGGCTGGAATAAGTGGTCGAAAAAAAGTAGAGATATGGTTTTGAAGGAGTTTTTGATGAAGTCTATCAAAGAACTCCGACGACTAACCAAATTCAAACTAGGGACAACTTCTACCATTTATTCTAAGGGCGTCGGTACATGAGCCTTCGATAGAGACGAAGTTTGTCAGAAAAAGCAAGGCCAAGGCCGAGAACTCCACCAAGGCATGGACTCCACGCTATGAATTGAGAAAATCACAACAGTAGCCTAATGGCCGAAGAGAAATCGTTAGACACAGTGGTCAGACTCAACCAGAAACAGTGAAACGAGATTGAAGCAAGGAAGGAGAAAACTAAAAGACACTAAAAAGATTTTTTTTTTAAAAAAATGGGAGAGGGGAAACCACCTAGAGGTGGTGGTAGCCACTTAAGATGAGGCTAAACCCCTTGGAGGAGGGTGTTGTTTTTTTTTATTTTATAAAGAGAGAATTTTAGGGTTTGCAATTTTTCTTAATCATTTCATCTAAAATGTAACACTTGAAACATGATTATATTATCACATGGGTAATATTCTAATTTTATTATTAATTTTTTTGAACACAATCATTTATTATTCTCATAATTTATTGACCCAATAAAATTTATATTTTACATATTTGCTTGAACGCCTAGTGATAAAGGGCTTACCTGCATAACTCTATTGAAATGAAGATTTTGTATTTAAATCTTCCTCTCAAGAAAAAAAATATATATATTTTATCCCTAAATTTGGGTGTTTTTTTTCTCTTTTTAATTGTCTTTATAATAATTCAATTATTATATTATATTTAAATCTCACTAAAATTATCTATATTATCAAATGACAAAAATTTTCAATACTATTGACACATGTAGTGTATTTTTTTAAATATTATATTAGAATTTTATTAATATTTTTAATTTGAGTTTAATATTTAAGATGAGTAAAACTTTTTCAATCATTTTTTTTAAATTAATTTAAAATTAAAATAAATCGAATCTTCCCCAATAAAAGATATTTATAATCTGAGTTTATGATGAACTGAATCCTTTTATGTAATTATTTTATAAAAAAAATCAATCTAAATTCAAGATAAATCAAATCTATTCCCAATAAAGGAGGAAAGTTAATTTTCTCTTATTATTTAATTAATTTATTTAAAAATATAAATTACTTGTTACAATATCCACAACTCAAACTTTAATATTTTGATATACTAAAATTAAAATTATTATTTTTAAAAAGTGTTGTGTTGACACCAATAACTCAAGCAATGTCTGTGTCGTTTTGTTAGTTATTGAATAATAAAAAAAAATTGTAAAAAACGAATTGAAAAAAAAGAAGAATAATGTTAGATATTTTAATTCTTTTATTTAAATTAATATATTAAATAATTATTTAATAAAAAATATAATAAATAATTTTAAAATTTATATTATTTTTTATTTAATAATTACTTAACATTTTAATTTAAATTTTAAGATATAATTTAAAAAATATAAAATTATTAAAAAAAAACTACTCATAAAAATTTTACAAATATTAAATTACTAGTGACCAATGTTATGATCCTTCAGTTAGTTTCACCATTTTGATTATTGAGATGTTAAATTGATGTCTTTTCAATAATTCAGAGTAGTAATTTTGATTCGAATAAAAAAAATAATTTCAGTCATTTAAAAAAATTATTTATTTTTCTCTAAATTATTTATTTTTTAATAAAATACTAAACTATTTTCATTAATTAATTAACAGACAAATGCCTTTTTTCTTATTTAAATGTATAAAATGAAACAAATCTAAGCGAAAACTGAAAGCTCACTTATTCACTTCTCATTTCACTTGCATACTATGGCTTCCAATCACCGCTTCTTCTTCTTCTCATTTTTCCTATTCTTATTTCTCTTCTCCGCTTGTTTTCTGGCGAACCTGGTCGCCTCTCAGTGCAAGAGCCCGCCGGTGGTCTTCAACTTCGGCGATTCCAACTCCGACACCGGCGGGCTCGTCGCCGGGCTCGGCTTCCCCGTCAATCTCCCCAATGGCCGTAAGTTCTTCCGAAGATCAACGGGTAGATTGTCCGATGGACGGCTCCTGATCGACTTCCTCTGTAAGTGGCCCCACATCCACTCCCTATTTTTTTCCCTTCGTAGTGTTACGCCGGTAACGGTCGATTGGAACAATTACATAAATGTTCTTTAGGTTATTTTTTTCTCTTAATTTAGAACTATTTACAGAATTACTAATTTTCTTTTTCTTTTTATCATTTACATACAGGTAATATTATATACGGATTTTTTTTTAAATTAAGAGATTTATAATTTTAAAAATATTTAACGAGATACCTTTTATTAGTATATTTCGTCTATTATAATTAATTAAATAAATAAATAAATATAAATAAAACCGTTCAAACAGCCAATATTTTTTTAATTAGTATAAATTTCCTTAACCCTTTTTTTTTCATGCAAAATGTATTTATTTATTATTTAATATTTTCACTTTTCCAATTTTTTTTCAGAAACACTTTTCAATTACTTTAATATCAGGACTTCTTTTTTGGAACAAAATTACATAAACAATTTTTTTTTAATGTAATAGTTATCCCATTTTTGTATTATATTAGTTAATTTTTGTATTGCACATTATATTTTTTTATATATTAAAATATAAAATATTGTGGAACTTATATAATTAAAATATAAAATTTATATTATAATTTAATGATACTAATCAGTAATTACTATTTATTAATAAAAAATATATCAAATATTATATTAATTAGAATATAAAAATTTTATTCTGCTAAATATAGCATTGTAAAAAAAATTATAAATTATATCACACAATAATAAAAATTATATTTTAAAAGTAAGATAAAAAAATATTTAGATCTCGAAATTTGATTCAAAAGATTATTATATTTTTGAAATTATTTAAAAATACTTTTTTTGTTAAATTTTTTAATCTTTTTCATTAAATTTTACTCGTTTTTAGCGCTTTTTAAATTAAATACTACAATTATTATGTAGACATCTTGTTATTGCGTTATGAAAGAGGATTTTTTAAAAGAATTTTTTAAGTAATTTTAAAAATTAATGAGTATAACTGTATTTTATGTCAACTTTTGAGATTTAGATTCCTTCATGCCTAAACATATAATAAATTAATATTTATAATAAATAAAAACGTATTATTAAATAATAACAATAAAAAGTAAAAATATTTACTGGTTGTGCCAAGTGCGTTGGACAAAACCATCAAAGTTTGGGATGATCTAACATTTCACGCGAGTCTTTTGAGTGCTTTCCTCGCATATATAGTAACAAGAATATTTTAACCTTTTAATTATAAAAATAAAAAATAAAAATACGAATGTTTCTTTTCTTTTTTTCTACCTCCAAATTTTTTTGTGGTTAATAGTTTTATTTTTGCAATTTCTTTTTAATTAATTTTTTTTAACCTTACACTTACATAATTGAATTGGATTAAATCCATGAGTCCTTTTCTCTTAAATTAAGAAAAAAAAGAGAGAATAAAATAGAGTGGTGAGGATAAATTTAGGACAGGACAATGTTTAGTTTGGGTCGTTAACTAAACTAAAATTGAATCGATTAATTTTAAAAAATTGAAATTAATCGGTTTAAAGTATATAGAATTAAATCGATTTTGTTTGATATATTTTTTTTAAATAAATTTTTAACATCTTTTCTCTAACTTGAATCAAACTAAACTTAATTAAATTAAAATCGAAATCAAATTAAAATTAAGTTGATCAATTTCAAATAAATTAAATTGAATATTGAGCCAAGTTAAATAGAAAAATCGGTTCAATTTAATTTTCATTAACGGAACACTCATCCTTGATAAATTCTTAAAAAAGAAAATTTAATGTTAAACTTAATTTATTTAAAATAAAAATTTTCATGTTGATCACAATAAAATTTAATTTGTATTGATCCTCTAATTTAAGTGTCAGTGGCTCTTACGTATAGCTCATTTGCATTCCGGTTATTTTTTTAAATAAAAATAAAGAGTAAAAATTATATTTATTAAGTGAGATGTGTGGATAATTTTAAGAGTAATGTTATATTTTTTAAATAATATTTTAAATAATTATTAATTATTAAAATAATAAAATAAATAATAAATAATTTTATTATTTAATAATTATTTACTACATTATTTAAAATAAAACAAAATAATATTTCAAAAATATAATATTAATCTAAATTCAAACCTTAAAAAAGAAAAAAGAAAAAAGAAAAAAGAAAAAAGCGTCGGTGATTAAAATTAGTTTGTTGCGATCAAATGTCAGAGTCCAGGTGTGGGAATTAATACTACCTCCTTGTTTTCTGATATAATGTTTCGGGTCATGATGATTCCTTGGTGGGCCCAGTATTTTATTATTTTTGTACCTGTATGATTCGTCATCTCTTCATGTGGCACTCAGATCCAAACACTGACCCTAGGGTCCTGATCTCATTTCCTTTTGTCTTAGATTTGATTTAAATAAATAATTTAGCAAATTTATTATTATCCTTTATTTTATTATTTCTTTTTCCTTAAGCGGTTAGTTATCTATAGGGGCATTAATATTGAGATTGATATAAATTATATTTTAACAATGATTTTAATTTTAATTATATTATTATTTTTATATTTAATTAAAATAAATAATTTTTTTTTCATAATTTTATCATTTAAAAATTAAAATATTTTTAAAAAGTGAGAATATTTTTATTTTTTTAATTAAATAGAAGAATGATAATATAATTAAAATTAAAATTATTTTTAAAATATAATTTATGTCAATTTAAGAGATGACGGATGACAATGTTAACATCCCGATATCATAATGATTTTTGTGCAGAATGTAGATCAAATCTTATTATAAAAATAGACAAAAAAAAAAGCATGATGCATAAATGCTCTTGCAAAATTGAGAAATTGGTTTAATTTAATCTTGCAAAATTTAATCTCGTACTTAATATAGCAGATTTTTCTTTTTTTTTTGGGTTATGATGTGGGTAGAATTTGAATTCTACATACTTTTACTAATTGAACTAATTAATATCTACATAGTGAACTGCCAATTTTTTTCCATTTCTTTAAAGGAGATTCTAACAAAGTTTAAACAATAATTTTTATAAAATTTTAGAAAATTAAACATTAAAAGGTAATATAGACTATATATGGACGCGCATATTATGTTAGTCGTTTATGGACAAGATTTATTTTTTATAAACTACTAGTCACATGCTGTATTTACCAAAGTGGAAAATCGGATAGCATAAAACAATCAGATCGAAGTTAAAATATAAATTATTGAAAATTTATATTATGTCAGATATACCCATGATCATGACTGGCACTGGATCAATTTTTTTTAATTTTAATTTTTACACTGACTTAATTTTATTTATTTATGCAGGCCAAAATTTAAATACAAGTTTCCTGACACCATATTTAGACTCATTGGCTGAGTCAAAGTTCAGAAATGGTGCAAATTTTGCAGTTGTGGGATCCTCTACACTCCCAAAATATGTTCCTTTTAATTTGAACGTTCAAGTTATGCAGTTCCTTCATTTCAAAGCCCGCTCCCTTGAGTTCGTCGCTGCTGGTAAAGTTTCTCATTTACTTTGTAAATTAATATATTAGGGACTGGGTACTACCTTGAATGGTTCAGGTTTTGGTATAAGAAAGAATTGAATGTAAAATTAAAAACATGAAATGCGAGATTGATAACCAATGAAGGATAACACGAAGCCTCGTATTGATATTGCAGAGCATAAAACTGATAATATGTTAAATCATACCGTTAGGTATTGGTACTGGTTCAATATTCTCAGTAGACTCTTTATATATAATTTCACTACATTTGTGTCAAGAATTTTTTCTTGTGTAATTTGTGATATAAAATCATATTTAATGTGATGATTATGTTTGAGACAAATTTGAAAACAATTTAGAATCAAGTTAAAGCAGAGAACAAGTTTGGAGGGGTCAGAAACCAATAGAACAGTATTCGAAAGACAGGGGACAACAAAAGAAACAGAAAGCCTATTTCTAGGCTTGAGCACTTGGCGCTGGTGGCAAAATGTACGGTGCCGCAGCGCTGATCTTCCAGCACTACTGCACTGGCACTGTTTATTGACCCCAAAATTCAAAATATGAGTTTTTTTGAAGGCTTGGATATTTTGGATTTCATATAAATACCCCATTGTGCCTGGGGTTGATAAAAAACTCGAAATACACTCTTAGAAATATTGTACAACAAACCTTTGAGCTCCAAATTACAATTGTATCATTCCTTGTTCTTCCAAGATCATTTCCTTTGTAATCAAACATCAAATGATAGAGACTTGGTTCCTTGATCCATCGTGAACGTAAGCACATTGTTGAACTACGTATTTTGTGTCTTGGTATGGTATATTTTTGCATTTTCTCTACTACATTACTTAGTTCTTGTGTTTAGTTTATTGTTCTTGGTTGGCTAATATTATTCTACTTCATTACTTAGTTTGTATGATCCTACATATTCCGTCATGTGTTTATACTCCTACAAACTGGTATCAGAGCTTGTTATTGGCTGTGTGTTTGTTTAGTTAAACATGGCACCACATAAGTATAAAATAGAGAAATTTATAAGGCAAAATGATTTTAATTTATAGAAGCTTAAGATGTTGGCTTTGTTAGAAAGTCAAAAACTAGAATCAGCCCTTGAGGAACCCTCTAGTACTAGTGATAAGCGTACAACATCTAAATCCGACATAGATCCTAAAACTATTAATAGAAAGGCCAGAAGTGAATTAGTTTTGAGTTTGGATGATTAAGTTTTGACAGAAGTGGGTAAAGAAAAATCTATACTAGGTTTGTGGAAAAGAATTTATAAGTTGTATATGACAAAGTCTCTTACAAACCGGTTGTATCTCAAGAAGAATTTGTTTGGATTGTCTTTTGTTAAGGGTGGTTTACTCAATGAACACATTAATTCCTTCAACAAGGTTGTCATTGATTTCAAAATTGTCGATGTTAAAATTAGTGATGAAGACAAGGCAATTCTGTTATTGAGTTCATTTCTTAAAAGTTATGAACATTTTGTTGATACTCTCTTATATAGAAGGGAGATATTGATAATGAAGGATGTTAGAGCAGCCCTAAATTCAAAGGAGTTAGTCAAGTCAAAACAACAATAACAAAATTTTGTAGCTATACTTGTTGCGAGGGGGAAAGCCGAGAGTTAGGAAACTAAAACGAGAAATTCATCAAGATCAAAATCGAGGGGCAAATCTAAGAAGTGTTACTTTTGCAAGAAAGAATGCTATTGTAGAAAGGATTATCCAGAAAGGAAAGCCAAGTATCAAGGAAAGAGACCTGAAGCAGATGTAGCTATAGTCTACGAAGAAGACTATGAAGTTACAGAAATATTAATTGCTTCAAATTGGCAGAACATCGGTGAGTGGATTCTAGACTCTGGATGCACTTTCCATATGTGTCTAATAAAGTCTTATTTACTAGTTATCAGTCCATTAATTGTTGTAAAGTATTAATGGGCAATAATATGACTTGCTAAATCATTGGGATGGATAGTATTAGGCTGAAACTACATGATGGGAGTGTGAGAGAGTTGTTAGATGTGAGGCATGTACCTGAACTTAAAGGAAAATTAATTTCTTTAGGCATGCTTGATCATTGCACATTTAAGAGTGAGAATGGTACATTGAAAGCAATTAAGGGTTCAATGGTTGTAATGAAAGGTGAGTATAAACATGGGTTGTATGTATTGAGTGGAGAGGTTGTCATTGGTTTTGCATCTTTCTCCGTTGATAATGAGAATATGCAGACCAAGTTGTAGCATGTGAGGTTAGGGCACTTGGATGAGTGAGATTTAAAGGAGTTGTATGATCAGAGTGTATTTGGCAAAGATAAGATTCAACTAATGGGGTTCTGTGAACATTGTATACTTGGAAAAACTCATAGATTTAAGTTCAATATGGGTGAACACAACACCAAAGGCACTCTGGATTACATACATTCTGACCTTTGGAGACCTGTATACGCTGTCACTCATGGTGGTGCACGGTATTTTCTGTCATTCATTGATGATTATTCAAGAAAGTTATGTGTTTATATGTTGAAGAGTAAATAGCAGATATGTGAAACATTGTAGCAATGGAAAGCACTTGTGGAGAATCAAACTGGTAAGAAAATAAAAAAAACTTAGGACGGATAATGGTCTTGAGTTTTGTAATAACGAGTTTGATAAGTTTTGTGCTAAGCATAGTATTGTAAGGCATAAAAAGGTGCGGTACACACCACAACAAAATGAACTTGTAGAAAGGATGAACTGAACCTTACCTGAAAAAGTAAGGTGTATATAACTAATGCCGAATTGTCTAAGGCATTTTGTGAGAGGCCGTAGTAACAACAGTTTACTTGATAAACCGAAGTTTTTTCTCAGCTTTTGACTTTATGACATCAGAATAGAAATGTTTGGAAGCATTCCAAAATATGATCGCCTGAAGGTTTTTGGATGCCTTGCATTTGTACATATCAAGCAAGGTAAATTAGAACCAACAGCCTTGAAAGGGATATTCGTTGGATATCCAGAAGCTGTTAAGGGATACAAGGCGTGGTGTACTGATCTTAAGCCATACAAGAGTATCATTAGTAAGGATGTGACGTTCAATGAATCTACATTGTTAGAAACTAATCTAGATTCAGTTTTGAAGAAGCCAGAAGATGTGCCAAGTTCAGTTTCTGAAGTTGAAACTGAACATCATGAAGTGGAACATGATTTGAGACCCGACTCTCACACGGGTTAGCACTTTAATGAGGAAGCACATGAAGAACAAGAACCTAAAATTTCCTCTGAAACAACATCATTGCAGTCTAGTACTCTTGAAGTTGAACTTGAAGAGTACCAGCTGGCTAGATATAGACAAAGGAGAGTTGTTCGACCACCGAGCAAGTTTGCACATGTAGATTTGATAGCTTATGCGTTTAACATTGCTTATACTATGGAATATGATGAACCAAAATCATATAATAATGCCATGGAGAATGTAAACTGTGTTAAATGGCAGCAAGTTATGAAAGAGGAGATCACTTCTCTTAAAAAGAATCAAACTGAAAATTGGTGGTGAAACCAAAGAACAAGAGGCTAGTTAGCTGTAAATGAGTTTATAAGATAATGAGGGGGTTTCGAGTTTTGAGCCTACAAAGTTTAAGGTTAGGCTTGTTGCACAGGGCTTCACACAAAAAGAAAGGGTTGATTTTTATGAAATCTTTTCTCCTATTGTAAAACACTCATCCATTAGTATTTTATTATCCATGTGTGTAAATTTGAATTTACATCTTAAACAAATGGATATAAAGATAGCTTTTCTTCATGGTGAGCTTGAGAAAGAAATATACATGGCACAACCGAAAAGTTTTGAAGAATCGGACAAAGAAGATCATACTTGTTTGCTAAAGAAGTCTTTATATGAGTTAAAGCAATCTCTAAGACAATGGTATAAGAGATTTGATGATTTTATGCTGCATTGTGGCTTTACAAGGAGTAAGTATGATGGATGTGTGTACTTTAAAGCATTGAAAGACAATAAAAATATGTATCTCCTTCTATATGTTGATGATATGTTAATAGCATGTGAGGATATGGAAGAGATATATAAGCTGAAAAATCAGTTGGGTGGTGGGTTTGAAATGAAAGATTTGGGGTCAGCTAAAAGAATTTTGGGTATGGATATAGTGAGGGGCAGTGATGTTTTTTTTTTGTCTCAACAACGATATATACTTAAAGTTTTTGACAAGTTCAAAATGAGAGATGCCAAAGCTATGTCGACTCTATTGGCAATATATTTCAAACTGTCGGCACCTCAATCACCACAAATTAAAGAAGACAAACTGCAAATGCTTAAAGTACCATATACTAGTGCTGTGGGTTTTATCATGCATGCCATGATTTGCACAAGGCCGGATATAATACAAGTGGTGAGTGTTGTGAGTAGATACATAGCTAATCCTGAAAAAGAGCATTGGATAGCTATGAAATTGATACTTATGTATCTAAAGGGGACGTCACATTATGGTTTGCTGTTTGAAAGGGTTGGCATAGATGATGAAATAGTGAAGGGCTATGTGGACTCATATTATGCAGGTGACTTGGATAATAAGAGATCTTTATCTGGGTATATCTTTATAGTGTTTGGATGTAGGGTATGCTGAAAATTAGTATTGCAGCATGTTGTAACACTGTCAACTATCGAAGCCAAGTATATAGCCTTAGGAGAATCAATCAATGAGGCTATATGGTTGAAGGGTATATGTGCAAAACTTTTGGCTATGGATGAAGTTAATACTTATGTGCATTGTGATGGCCAAAGTGCCATACATCTAAGCAAACATCAGGTATTTCATAAAAGATAGAAACACATTGATGTTAGGATGCATTTATTCGAGATACTGTGCAGAGTGGCATTATTAGTTTATGTAAAATTTTAACGTCAAAGAATCCTGCTGACATATCGACTAAGCTATTGCTCGCAGTTAAGTTCAAGTTGTGTATGAACTTAACTAAAATCACAACTTACAATTAAGGTTGTGATGTGGATAGAATAAATCATTGGTTGCTCTCTTGGAGTTGTTAGAGTGATTTTGTATTAAGGAGGGGATTTATGAAATTTGTGATTCAAAATCATGTTTAATGTGATGGTTATGTTTGGGATAAATTTGGGAACAATTCGAAATCAAGTTAAAGCTGGAAACAAGTTTGAAAGGGGTTGGAAACCAATGGAACAATATTCAAAAGGCAAGGAACAGCACAGGAAACAGAAAACTTGTTTCCAAGCTTGAGCGCTGCGAAGCTGGCCTTCCAGCACTGCAGCACTGGTGGCAGAATGTACAGCACCGCGGCGCTGATCCTCCAGCGCTGCAGCTTTGGCTCCGTTCATGATACTATTCACGATACTGTTTATTTGTCCCAAAATTCGAAATTTAAGTTTTTTGAAGATTTGGGTATTTTGGACTTCATATAAATACTCGATTGTGCTTAGAGTTGATAGAGAACTCGAAATACACTCTTAAAAACATTGTACAACAAACTCTTGAGCTCCAAATTGCAATTGTATCATTCATTGATCTTCTAAAATCATTTCCTTTGTAATCAAACATCAAATAAGAGAGACTCGGATCCTTGATCCATCGTGGACATAAATGCATTATTGAACCACATATTTTGTATTTTGGTATGGTATATTTCTGCATTTTTTCTATTACATTACTTAATTCTTATGTTTAACTTCTTGTTGTTGGTTAGCTAGTATTATTCTACTTCATTGCTTAGTTTGTACGATCCTATATATTCTGCTACGTGTTTATACTCCTACATTTCTTTTGATGGTAAAATTAGCTCATAAGATGAAAGTTGTAAATTAGGTTGAGGCAGAACGAATACAAGGCTGTACATGTTGCCATGATTAATGTGGACTTGGATTTACCTGTCCAATTAAGGCTGGCCTGGCATGATCCTCGATGATGCTAGCACCTCATGACACAGGAATGGGCTGAAACATCATAAGAATATAATAATTAAAAATGAAAGAAAGCGGATGGGGAAAAAGAAAAGGAAGATTGGTATTACTCAAACCCCACATTTTATCTTATATAACTCCACTTCCAAGTGTTAACCACGAAGTTTGAATAACAACAGGGGTCTGATCAGATAAAAATGGGGTTTGAATGGCATTACTTAAAAAGGAAATGTATCAGCCTGTGGCATGTGTCTTGACACTTGTTCTTGTAAGTGTGAGCTGAGGTGTTTTATGCCACGGTGGCCAAAACATGAGGCAAAATTAGGCTTCTTAGAAACTATAATTTGCTACAAGCGGCTACTGCACTAATTCTCCTGGGATTTAGTCATTGATTAGCCCTTCAAACTCTAGGACACCAGAAATATTTTTCCGTGTATTTAGAAGTTCCTATGTTGTATTTAGCTGATAATGTAATTGATCATTTTATATGAGGATTTTGAGATGTATATATATAAATGAACTAATGATTATGGCACTGAACTTGTTCTTAGGTTCACGAAATTCTGTCAATGATGAAGGGTTCCAGAATGCACTATACATGATTGATATCGGACAAAATGACCTCGCAGATTCATTCTCCAAAAATCTAACATATGTAGAAGTTATCAAAAGAATTCCCTCTTTCATCACTGAAATAAAGAATGCTATGAAGGTGAGTTCATACCTTTGTTTTTGGAGAATTGGCACAAAGAAATCCTTTGATGTGATGTTATTAGAACTCTCTCAAAAATTGCTCTCTTCATGTAAATCATATTCAAATTGTCATGGGGTATCAGACAAACTTAATAATAAAAATGTGTCATATGCCAAATTGCCATTTTATGCTTGACCCTGTGATTAGATAATTATACAGATTCTTCTGGGATTAGTTCATATTTTTATATCCCGATTTTGGTATAGTATAAACTATGTAATTGCTTATAACCTTACAGGAATGCACATCTTCCAATGACAAGTCTCTTTCTATAATTTATATGCAGACTTTGTATGATCAAGGGGGCAGGAAATTTTGGATACACAACACAGGGCCACTGGGTTGTCTGCCTCAAAAGCTGTCACTAATTCAGCTTCTTCAGAAGAAAGATCTGGATACATATGGATGCATATCAGGTTACAATTCTGCAGCAAGATTGTTTAATGAAGCACTGCACCATTTGTCTCTGGAGATGAGATCTGAATTGAAGGATGCCTCCATAGTCTATGTAGATATATACGCCATCAAATATGATCTCATTGCCAACTCCACCAAATATGGTAAAGGTCTTTTCCTTTTCTCTTTTAGCTTTGAATCAACTTTATGTTGGCAGAATCATTCTGGGCCATTCTTTTCTTAAAGCCTTAACGGGGTTAGCAGTGAAGCAAATATCTTTTATCTGTAGTAACAAATAGCATTATCTGGAGAAAAATCAATTCATAATTTGAATTCATGCCACATTTCCCATTGTTGAACTCCAATTTATCTGTGCTTTTTGTGCTAGAAACATAAAATCCTCTTTGGAGTCCTTTTAAAGTTTTCCTTGTCTCCTATATCTCATTCCCTTCTATAATGCCACATTTAGAGCATTTGAAAAACTAAAGCTGTTTTTACAAGTGTTCATATAGAAAGTGCTTTTGCTTAAAGTTAAAAGAGCTCTATTCAAAAGCAACTAAAGGCATTATCTTGGGAAGCACTTATCAAGTACTTCTAATGATCTAGCTCAAGAACCTTAGTTTGATGACAAAGATAAATCTTTTGATTGCATGTGCAGGCTTCTCCAACCCATTAATGGCATGTTGTGGCTATGGCGGACCTCCGTACAATTACAATATAAGGGTGACGTGTGGCCAACCAGGTTATGAGATGTGCAGCGAAGGGTCTAAATCCATAAGCTGGGATGGAATCCATTACACAGAAGCAGCAAACACCATAATAGCTGCTCAAGTACTTTCCATGGCTTATTCTACTCCACGTACTCCTCTCAATTTCTTTTGCCATAGTTGATCATGCATTCTCTAAATTAAGACTAGATAATCTGCAAAAGCTTTTGAAATTATGTAATGTTGTTTCAGTGATCTTGTAATGTTAATGTTGCTGGAGGATGATCATTTTTTTTAAGGGAAAGGTCTTGATAACTGAAGAAGGTTGGAAACTTGCCAACCTTCCAGTCCAAGGGAAGAAAGCAACTTTGGGCAAAAGTGTGTATTTTTTTCTTCAGTCCTTTTCTTGTAGGTGAGAATTTCATTAGAACCCCTTGAGATTTGTCAAAATTGCATGTCGGTGAAAAAGATTAAGAAACTATTTCACTGGGACCCTTCGTCTTAGTAAAAGATTACAAAAGTAAGGTGGGCATAATTAGTTGTTGGTTGGTTCTATAAGATTAGTTCGGATCGGTTCAATTTTTATTAATTATTTTTGTTTATTTTTGATTAGTGGATGCACCCCTCTCTTTAATGTAAACATTTTGAGTTTGTATCCTTTCTCTTAAAAAATTATAAAGGAAATATTAAAACTATTTATGAAAAAAACATTTGCATATTAGATAAATACTTTTGTGAATATTGAAAAAATGAGAACGTGATTTGTATTTTCTTATTGTTACAATTTAAAAAACATTTTTCCTTTTGTGAATAGTAAATCTTTAGTTATGTATTTTACATTGTTTTTTCACCAATTTTCTAGAAAATTGAAATAATTATAATATAATATTTATTAACTTACAAATTGAAATGATTAATCATTTTCAATTGCTGTTTTTTTCCAATAAAATTTAGCCTTTTTTTAAAAAAAAAAGCTATTTTCAATTGAAGTTCAAGTTGAATTTTAATTTAAAAAAATCTATATTAAATAATAATAATTTCTTTGACTACCACTTTTTGATTCCTAGCCGTCGGATGGGAAAATTATGCGGTGACGTGGCATAATATAATCCCTTCATGCCTACAGAAGCTTATTCAACTCTCTTCCCGCCCGCATACAAATGCCGCAACGTATTCTTGGCTGGGTGAACTCTCTTATTCCCTTAAGAGCTGGTTATCCAACAGTCGTCGTTATCAATGCAGTTTTTGATAAACCCGTATAGAAAATATTGCACTAGCATAGCAATCTCGGCTAATTCTCAAATTTATAAATTCGCCCGTCTGGGCCAAATTGAGAATGCCCGTAAGCTATTCGATGAATTGCCTAACAAGACTACAGTGTCTTGGAACTCAATTATTGCTGGTTACTTCCAAAACAAGCAACCCATTAAAGCTCAGCAGTTGTTCGATAACATGCCCGAGAGAAATACAATTTCATGGAACAATTTAATTTCTGGGTACGTAAAATGCGGCATGGTTAGTGAAGCTAGGAAAGTGTTTGATAAAATGCCTGACAGAAATGTTGTTTCTTGGACTGCGATGGTTCGTGGTTATGTTGAAGAAGGTGTAATTGCAGAGGCTGAGAAATTGTTTTGGAAAATGCCTGAGAAGAATGTGGTGTCTTGGACTGTGATGTTAGGTGGGTTGATTCGAGATTGTCGCATAGATGAGGCGAGGAGGTTGTATGATATGATGCCAGTGAAAGATATTGTTGCTAGGACTAATATGATACTTGGGTATTGTCAAGCAGGACGTGTAGAGGAAGCTAGAGAGATTTTTGATGAGATGCCGAAAAAGAATGTGATTTCTTGGACAACAATGATTAGTGGGTATGTGCAGAATAATAAAGTTGATATTGCTAGGGAGCTTTTTGAAGTGATGCCAGAGAAAAATGAAGTGTCATGGACAGCTATGTTAATGGGATATACACAATGTGGGAGGATAGAAGAAGCATGGGAACTTTTTAATGCAATGCCTATGAGGTCAGTTGTCGCTAGTAATGCAATGATTCTTGGGTTAGGGCAGAATGGAGAGGTGAAGAAAGCAAGGATGGTTTTTGATCGACTGAGGGAGAAGGATGGTGCAACATGGAGTGCTATGATTAAGGTTTATGAGAGGAAAGGGTTTGAATTGGAAGCGTTAAATTTGTTCACTCTAATGCAAAAAGAGGGAGTTAGGGTGAATTTCCCATCTTTGATTAGTGTTCTTTCAATTTGTGCCAGTTTGGCAAGTCTTGATCATGGTAAGCAGGTTCATGCCAAGTTGATAAGATGCCAGTTTGATGTCGATGTGTATGTTGCCTCAGTTTTGATCACAATGTATATAAAATGTGGTGAAATTGTGAAAGCGAAGCAAGTTTTTGACAGGTTTGCTTCCAAGGATGTTGTGATGTGGAATTCTATTATCAGTGGTTATTCCCAACATGGTTTAGGAGAGGAAGTTTTGCAAATTTTCCTTGAGATGTTCTCCTCAGGTGTCATGCCAGATGATGTTACCCTTGTAGGAGTTCTCTCAGCTTGTAGCTACACTGGGAAGATTAAAGAAGGGCGTCAAATTTTTGAGTCAATGCAGTCCAAATATCTAGTGGAACCAAGAACTGAACATTATGCTTGCATGGTAGATTTGCTTGGCCGAGCAGGTCAGGTCGATGAGGCGATGAAGTTAATTGAAACAATGCCATTAGAACCAGATGCTATTATTTGGGGTTCTTTGTTAGGTTCATGCAGAACCCATGCAAGGTTGGATTTAGCTGAAGCTGCAGCAAAGAAACTTCTGCATCTTGAGCCGAAAAATGCTGGGCCTTACATCTTGCTATCAAATATTTATGCATCTCAAGGTAGATGGCGAGATGTTGCACAGCTCAGAAAAAACATGAGGATGAGGAATGTTATAAAGCCACCTGGTTGTAGCTGGATTGAGGTAGAGAAAAAAGTACATATGTTCACTGGCACAGATTGTGTGAGCCATCCTGAGCATCCAATGATCATGAGGATGTTGGAGAAGCTAAATGGGATGTTGAGAGAGGCTGGGTACTGTCCTGATGGCAGCTTTGTGCTGCATGATGTGGAGGAGGAGGAAAAGGTGCATAGTTTGCGGTATCATAGTGAGAAACTGGCTGTCGCATATGGGCTTTTGAAGCTGCCTGAAGGGGTGCCTATTCGAGTCATGAAAAATCTTCGGGTTTGTGGGGATTGCCATTCTGCAATTAAATTAATAGCAAAAGTTACGGGTAGGGAGATCATTTTGAGGGATGCTAATAGATTCCATCATTTTAAAGATGGGTTGTGTTCCTGCAGAGACTATTGGTGAGTAATGGATCCTAGGGACAGATGGATTTTCAGAAATTGGTCTTGCATACACAGTTTTCCAATAGAATTTATGCAGAATAATTGCAAAAGACTGTGTATTTTAGATAAGAGCCGTGAAGTTCAAGGTTCTCACATGGCACACCTACTCTAGGAGGAACAATAAGGAAGCAGCTGAAGACAAATGTCTAGATGGTCTATATTGTGAAATTTATGCTCACTTGTGCAGCATTTGTTCTAGAACATCTAGATGCTGAGGGTGGCAGATGCCCAGTCCTACTTCATTACTTGTTAAGTATTTCTGGCATGTCCACGGAATTGTCATCCAATCTGCCGAGAATGAGTAGTTATAGATGGTTTACAAGTTGAGAAACTACCTGTGTTGTGACATAAAAAATTTGGAGACCTGTTCACACTGGGACCAAATACAAAATGTTTCAACTTGCATTTTTGGTGTATAATTCTGGCAACATCTGGAGGCAGACACATTCAACTCGTACCCCACAACAACTAGCAGATGCTGCTGATGCAATTTTTACTGGTAAACTGAATCCTAATTTTCTTGTGTTTAGGTACCTTTTTCCACAAATCCGAGTCCCATTCTGATGTCCTTTGTCAAGCTACTAATGCTTTTTACCTTTTCTGCAGGTGATGCCGCATTTTTTTTATATTAGATTCATGACAGAACACATTCTTTAATCCCAGTTCTTTGGGATATATTCCTTTCTCTGCAAATTTGTTCAAGAGGTTCATATTTCAATCGGAATTTTGTATCACTGTTCCAACTTATAATGCTGTCACTGCTGTGTTCATCCTCCTGTTAAGTGGGAAAAGTTATTTATGTTGATTCTTTATTCTTTTATCTACTTATCAAGAGAGAATATTTTTCATGCACTAGGATGAAATATTGTCACTGTTAACATTTGTACTGAATGAATAATGCTCAGAGATGCAATTTTTCTCCTCATAATATGAGTTTCTTGTTTATAAATCAACCTCCATTTTTGTTAGGGAATTTGCTAGTTACACCCCTGTTATTTGGTATTTTATCAGTTTTTCCCATGAATTTTAATAAGTACTATTATATCTTTGTTAGGCAGGTTATTGACCACTTTTAAGCAGAAAAAATAGTTCTAAAAAAGAGATATTGATGTTTATTAAAAAATTAAAAAAAAAAGTTACCAAAAAAGAAAACCAAACAATAGAGGGTAACTGACAATTTCACTTTCCAGTTCATATTTGTGATTTTTGATGGGTGACTTTAAGCATTTTGCAAAAATATCATATTGATATTGGACATCAAGAGTTAGTAAGATAGAACATTAATATAAGTAACTTGGAAGGTTAGATTTATAACATTGAACATCAAGACAGACTGATGGCATGTTACCAATCACATCTGTGACATCAATCACGTAAGATATTGCAATCAAATTGTGACTTAACCATCTTATGAGGGGGACATATTGTGGGTTTGTGATGCATATCATTAAATTATCTAGTATCAAAATTTATTACATGAAATATAAATCATGCTAGAGATTTTTATCGTATCAATCTATTTTTGTGTAATTTTTATTAAAATATACAGTCAAAAAGTTGGATTTAGGACACATAATTTTAATTCAGAGTTATTAGATAGAGAAAATCACTAAAATTTCGTGATTCAATGCTAAACTTATTCTAATTCTTATTTTTGTTTTGTTTGTTTCAAATTTCTATTTTAAATTTTTACATGTATGTTACTTAGTTCAACTTCATTCTATATCTATTTTATTTTATGTTCATAAAACCATTAATTTTTTAAATTTTAACCTTTCAGCAAATACAATAACATGTGTATAAGGTTTAAATTTGAAATTCCTTTACATCTTTCAAACGGGAATAATGTTAGAAATATTAAATTATATTTTAAAATTTACGAAATATGTTCAATAAATATCGTATCATTTAAGATGCAAATTTTAAGAAGAAAAATTATTATTTTAGTCATTGTATTTTTACTAAATTACCCATTAATTTTTTTAAAAAAAACTACTCATAAAATTCTTAATATCTTAAAAATACTTAATTACGTTCTTTAAAGATGAAATTGACTACTTTTTATTATCATTTTTATTCCTAAAATGTGGCTAATATCATTCTTAAAAGACATAATTAAGTATTTAAAAAAATTAACGACTTAATAAATATTTCATTAATGTAGACACATGACACCCACCATCTAGTTTTGTAATTGTTTGAAGAGAATCAATTGAATTATTTTGTTCTCCTTGAAAGATTCTACCATGGTTTGGTGGTTTCTTATGTCATGGGCATTGAAATTAATGGTTTCTTGGTCAATTAGTGATGATACTTTGCCTCTGCCTGCTTAGCTTAAGGATAAGGTTTGAACTTTGAAGCAAAAGCCAATGCCAATATGCAATCCCACAAAGCAACAACCGTCGAATTTTGCTTCACTGTTATAGATATTTCAAATATAATAATCACACACAATCCAAATCTTTCAACTCCAGCCATCAAATTCTACCCATCAGTTAAAAAACAAACTATTATACAGTAACTAATAAATTCTTTGGGATGTATGCACACATAAGATTAAATTAAAAAGAACATCTTACTACGAAAAAATGTTCTCTCATCTCTCTAATCAAAATCTAGCCGCCACCAATTTGTTTTTGCCTATGGGAGAAAGGGATTTTGCTTTCGAGAATATTAATTAAAAATTATTAAAATATAATTTAAAAAATAAGTTAAATATATAGAGTGGTAACGATTGAAGATGAATGTAAAAAAAAATTTAAAAAAAAAGTATTAGGTTAGGACATTACGATGCTCAAAATAAAACTTAAGTGCTGCAGCACTTAGGTAAGAAATACCTAGCGCCACGACGTTGAGAGGTGAGCGTCGCGGCGCTAGGTGTGAGAACAATATCTCGTTTTGACACTTATTTATTTCGTCTTCTACTTACTTCAAGACTCTCTAATACGACTCTCACACGTTTAGGACAAACTTAAGACGTCCTAAAGCATATATAATAGCTCTCTATTGACTTGTAAATACATCTTTGTGATAACCCAAGAAATCTTAATGATTAAACCTTCTTTGTTGTTCTTAGTGAGAGAAAATTTCTAAATTGCAAAAGACAGTTTTTCTTTGTAAGTCTTTCTTGTAAAAGGCATACTTTGTGAGTACCTTGTGGTTTAATAATAAGAGTGAGTGATCTTGATTCACCGTGGAAGTAGGCAAGTTGCCGAATCACGTAAATTTCTGTGTGTTCTTCTTCTACTCTTTCTGTCTTTAATTCCTTTTAATTACTTGTTTCACACTATTTGCTTGAGTGATATTGCTTATTTGTGAGCTTGCGCTTCAACAAACTAGTATTAGAGTTTGGTTCTAAGCAGACATGATCACACCTAAGTATGAGGTAAAGAAATTCAACGATACGAATGACTTCAATCTGTTGAAGATGAAGGTAAAGGCATTGTTGGTGAGCTTAGGCTCGGCATTAGAGGAGACTGCAGCTCCATCTAGTGATGAAGAGAAGACGCCAGAGTCATCTAAAGCTTAAACAGAAATAAGAGACATTCAAGAAAGAGCTCATAGCACAATCGTTCTATCATTGAGCGATGAAGTACTAAGGGAAGTAGCAGGTGAGACGATGACAATAAGTTTTTAGAAGAAGCTTAACTCCTTTTATATGCGAAAATTATTGGCCAACAGATTACATATAAAGAAGAAGCTGTTTTAACTGTCCATGTCAAAGGGAACATCGATGAAAGATCATATATGCAATCTGTTGAATTCACTCCCTAAGAGTTATGAGAGCTTTGTTGATACGCTACTCTATGACAAAGAGAGTTTAACGATGAACAATGTGAAATCATCATTAAACTCAAAATTATTAGAGAAGCAGATCGAGGGCAATGTAAAAAGTTTATCTGTAAGAGAAAGGCCCTCATATAGAGATGGAAGGAAAAATGGCTCAAGATCAAAGTTTAGGACTTCTAGAAAGTGTCATTACTACAAGAAAGAGTGGCACTTCATAAAGAACTATCCTGAGAAGAGAGCACAAGACAAGAAGAAAGCGAATGTTGCACTTGCTTATGATTATAGCTATGACAATATAGAGATACTCGTCGTTGCTGATGGTAAGAACACTCAATAATGGGTTCTTGATTCTGATTGTACTTTTCACATGTGCCCACACAAGTCTTGATTTATAAATTTTCAGCCCATTAGTGGTGGTAAAGTGTTAATGAATAATGACGTTGCATGTTAGATGATGAAAATCAGTAGTGTTAAACTTTGGCTGCATGATGGGAGAGTAAGAGAGTTGACAGATGTTAAATATGTTCCTGACCTTAAGAAGAACTTGATCTCACTAGGGACTTTAGACCAGAATAGGTGTTCCATCAGAAACGACAGAGAGATTTTGAGAGTATTAAAAGGTTCAATAGTGGTAATGAAAACTAAGAAGTACAAAAGCGTTTATGTGCTTAAGGGTAAAGTCGTGAGTGGTTTTGCATTATTCTCTGTAAATGATGAGAGTATGCAAACCAAGTATAGACATCTTAGATTGGCACACCTAAGTAAGAGAAACCTGAAAGAATTATTTAGTCAAAAAGCGTTTAGTGAGGATAAGTTTCAGTCCTTGGAGTTTTATGAGCATTGTGTGCTTGGAAAAAGCACATAGGGTGAGATTTAGTACTGGCGAGCACAAAACTAAAGGGACTCTTGACTACATACACTCAGATCTTTGGGGACCAGCTCAGACAATTACTCGTGGAGGTGCCAGGTATTTTCTCAGTTTAATTAATGACTATTCAAGGAAGTTATGGGTCTATGTGTTAAAGAGTAAGGATCAAGCATTTGATGTGTTCAAGACTTGGAAGGCTCTCGTTGAAAATCACACTTGCAAAAGGGTGAAGAGGTTGAGAACTGACAACGACTTCGAATTTTACAATAAAGAGTTTGATGGGTTTTGTGCCAAGCATGGGATTGCGAGGCATAGAACGGTAAGATCAACACCACAACAGAATGGAATAGCTGAAAGGATAAATCGGACCCTACTTGAAAGGGTTAGATGCTTACCAATGCAAAGATGTCCAAAGTATTTTGGGGAGAAACTGTAGTGACTGCAGTTTATTTAATTAATAAAAGTCCCTAGCAATTGACTTCAAGATGCCAGAAGAGAAATGGTCTGGCAATCCTCCTAAGTATGACCACCTCAGAATATTTGGTTGCCCTACATTTGTACATATTAAGGAGGAGAAGTTAGAACCTAGAATTATTAAATAGATATTCATAGGGTATCCCGAATAGGTAAAAGGATATAAGGTATGGTGTAAAAACTTGACACCACTAAGGAGTATCATAAGCCGTGATATGACGTTCAATAAGACGTCTATACTAAAAGCCTCTCAAGAATATGAGAAAGAAGAACCTGTGCTCAAGGTAGACTCAGCACCCAAGTCAATAGAAGTTGAAGTGAAACCTGAAAGTAGATCTGATATGCCCCCAGATCAGCACTTCAACAAGGAGTCTTTAAAGATGAACCAATAACACCGATGAGTTCCTCCAAAACCACCCAAAGAAAGACTAGGACTCCTAAGATGGAACTTGAAGAGTACCAGCTAGCTAGAGACAAGCTCAGAAGAATGATTAACCCACTAGTAAACGTATGCACAAGCAGATTTAGTTGCTCATACTTTTAATTCTGCTTACACACTTGAGTATTATGAGCCAATAATATATGGTGAGGCTATAAAGAGTGAAAATAAGAAAGAATGGTAGCAGACAATGGAAGAAGAGATTAATTTTCTTAAGAAGAACAATACCTAGAAGTTAATGGAGAGACCTAAAAAGAAACTAGTTTGGTGCAAGTGGGTGTATAAGGTGAAAGAAGGGATACCGGAGATAGAGCTTACGAGATTCAAGGTTAGGTTAGTTGCACAAGGTTTTACTCAGAGAGAGAGAGTTGACTTTCATGAGATTTTCTCTCCAGTCGTCAAGCACACATCTATTAGGATTTTGTTAGTCATGTGTACAAACCTTGATTTACATTTAAAGCAGATGGATGTAAAGATAAATCTTCTGCATGAAGAGCTTGAAGAAATGATATATATGGCACAGCCATAAGGGTTCGAAGAGTTTGGAAAAGAAGATCATACTTGTTTGCTAAAGAAGTCGTTATATGGGTTAAAGTAATCACCTAGACAGTAGTATAAGAGTTTTGATGAGTTTATGATGGTTTGTGGCTTTAATAGAAGCAATATGATGGATACGTGTACTTCAAGAAGATAAGTTGTGGGATGATGTATTTGTTGGGTTATGGGTTGTACAATTCACTAGGGTGCTTGTATGTGGGTTGTGTTCATCATACAAACAATATACATATCTCATACATACATGTGCACAGCGGAAGATTAAATATAATGAACACAGAAAATAACATTTTATTAAACTGATATTCGAGATTGAGAAAATATCACCAATGAAGCCTTTGGATTAATTTTCTTTGAAGTCCACCATGAAATGAATCTTTGATCAATCCTAGTAATCAACAAGGGTGGGTTTGATTATCTAGAATGACAGCATCTTAATCCAGCATATATGTTTAACTCTTAAACATTTTTCAAAGTTAAACAATTTAACTTAATCAAATTTGTTTTTCCTTTTATTCAACTCTTGAATAAATAAAACAAATCTTATTTTTAGTTATTACATTTAGTAACCATTTATCTAGTTTGTTTTGTTGTTCTAACACTTAAAAGACAAAACAAACAATTTTAATTTCTCAAATTGAATTGGCTCCCAAAATACAAAACCTAAAATCTAAAACATCTTTCAAAAACTTTTTGATTTTCAATTTCATTTCACTTTACATACTAATGCATAAATTCCAAACTAATTTGAATTTCATTTGACTTAACCTAACCTTAGTTAACATTTAACCATAATTAGATTATTTTAACTTAACCTTTAAGTTAATAAATATTTAATTAATTTAACTATAGTTAACTAACTTAATCATGGTTAGGTTAACCTTTACTTAACTATTAAGTAAAGTTAACTAACTTAACCTTATGGTTAACCTTTAACCTTAGTTAAGTTAAATCATTTATTTAACAATTAAACAAATAAATATTTATTTTAATTATTTAACAATTAAATAATCATAAAGTGAAATTACTATTATATCCTTACTCGGTTACCAAGTTAACCTAAAGTGGGTCCTACCATTTAACCATATACTTTAGTTAACGTAACCTTAGTAATTGCTGAATTATACTGTATTGAACAATTCAATACGGTACACTGCCCAAGTGCTCAAAGAGTACATTTCATATTGGGACTCTCTAGGTCTACACCCGATTTGTCAAATGGAACTATTCCATTAATCCGTAATCAATGCCCCACGCACACGTTACGAATATTACAAATCAGCGTGTCAGACCATACAAGTTGAGGTCATAACGTATACGTATAATCCTTCCATTACTTATACCATGGATGTGCGGGGATATAGATCAGCACCGTCAAATCTCCATTTGCTCATCCAATATCCTTATCTCCATATTCGTATCTCGATAAATAATATACGCAAACACTTTTGTTATATTGTTTAACCCTGTGGGAAACTCTTTTTTCGGGTTAATGCTTGTGGCCACAAGACTTTATGAAATACAATCTCGGAGCATCGGATATACAACTTACCTACGTAAGTTGATGGATCCCGTATCTACGCACACCGGACTCCATGAGCATCGGACCATACCCAGCAACACATAGCGGTCAGACCATGAAAGGTCTCTGACATATGTGAAACCAAAGCATGATGGATCACTCACAAGACCACCGTGGCGCTCAGGTCAAAGGAGCACGATTACTACTCAACTCGAGAGGACCTTCCTTTGACGGTTTCATAGGATATCTATTGGGGTCCTCATGAGTCTGTTCAGTATCCAGTCCTGACTGAATACCCGCATGTCTATACAAGCTCTAAGCTCATGGTCAGCTAAGAACAACCATCTGAACTAGTCAGATATAGACATACACTAATCTATATATTGTGAATTCACCGATAGACCCGCATTGGTGATCATAGATCAGGAACATTATATTTGAGACATACTTACATAATGATATTTCTTAGCTCCTATTGCAACTCTTTGCAACTATATCATTACAAGTATACTCTCAGGTCTTTGTCCCATTATAGACAAATTTCTAACTCTTTAGACTTCGCTGACTCTTATAAACTGATAACTATTAACAGTGCTAACTATTAGCATTTATAACTCTCAGCTTTGATAACTATTAGTTCTGGTCTAAACTCCTTTAAACTAGATCTGAACTATTTCAGATCAAACAATGTCTGTAATGTTACAAGCATTTTACCATATTAATATGATATTAACAATCTTTATTCGAAATGTTTATTGTATAAATATTAACAATTAATATTCATACAATATTGGAATGGCACGTGAGCACCAGCTCTAACAGTATTTGCTTCTATACATCGATGATATATTGATCGCATGTAAGAACATGAAAGAAATACAGAAGCTCAAGAAGCAGTTGAGTGACGAGTTTAAGATGAAGGATTTGGAAGTAGCAAAAAGAATATTGGGTATAGATATTGTGAGGGAAAGAATAGATGTTATCTTCTTGTCCCAATAGCAATATATACTCAAAATTCTAGAGAAGTTTAGTGTGTTCAATGCAAAGGCTATCTCTACTCATTTGGCCATGCATTTCAGACTTTCAGCAGCACAGTCATCGACATTCGAAAAAGAGAAACTGTAGATGAGTAAAGTATTGTATGCAAGTGCTGTGTGGAACATCATGTATGCAATGGTTTGCACAAGACCAGACATAACACATGTTGTGAATGTGGTAAGTAGATACTGTTGGGTGTGTTGTACAAATTAACTAGGGTGCTTGCATGTGGGTTGTGTTCATCATACATACAATATACATATCTCATACATACATGTGCACAGCGGAAGATTATATACAATGAACACAGAAAATACATATTTGATTAACTGAAAATTCGAGATTGAGAAAATATCACCAATGAAGCCTTTGGATTAATTTTCTTTGAAGTCCACCATGAAATGAATCTTTGATCAATCCTAGCAATCAACAAGGGTGGGTTTGATTGTTTAGAATGGCAGCATCTTAATCCAGCATATATGTTTAACTCTTAAACATGATTCAAAGTTAAACTATTTAGCTTAATTAAATTTGTTTTTCCTTTTATTCAACTCTTGAATAAATAAAACAAATCTTGTTTTTAGTTATTACATTTAGTAACCATTTATCTAATTTGTTTTGTTGTTCTAACACTTAAAACACAAAACAAACAATTTCAATTTTTCAAATTGAATTGGCTCCCTAAATTGCAAAACCTAAAACTAAAAAAAACTTTTTGATTTTCAATTTCATTTCACTTTATATATTAATGCATAAATTCCAAACTAATTTGAATTTCATTTGCATTTCATTTGGCTTAACCTAAACTTAGTTAACATTTAACCATAGTTAGATTATTTTAACTTAACCTTTAAGTTAATAAATATTTAATTAATTTAACTATAGTTAACTAACTTAATCATGGTTAGGTTAACCTTTACTTAACTATTAAGTAAAGTTAACTAACTTAACCTTATGGTTAACCTTTAACCTTAGTTAAGTTAAATCATTTATTTAACAATTAAACAAATAAATATTTATTTTAATTATTTAACAATTAAATAATCATAAAGTGAAATTACTATTATATCCTTACTCGGTTACCAAGTTAACCTAAAGTGGGTCCTACCATTTAACCATATACTTTAGTTAACGTAACCTTAGTAATTGCTGAATTATACTGTATTGAACAATTCAATACGGTACACTGCCCAAGTGCTCAAAGAGTACATTTCATATTGGGACTCTCTAGGTCTACACCCGATTTGTCAAATGGAACTATTCCATTAATCCGTAATCAATGCCCCACGCACACGTTACGAATATTACAAATCAGCGTGTCAGACCATACAAGTTGAGGTCATAACGTATACGTATAATCCTTCCATTACTTATACCATGGATGTGCGGGGATATAGATCAGCACCGTCAAATCTCCATTTGCTCATCCAATATCCTTATCTCCATATTCGTATCTCGATAAATAATATACGCAAACACTTTTGTTATATTGTTTAACCCTGTGGGAAACTCTTTTTTCGGGTTAATGCTTGTGGCCACAAGACTTTATGAAATACAATCTCGGAGCATCGGATATACAACTTACCTACGTAAGTTGATGGATCCCGTATCTACGCACACCGGACTCCATGAGCATCGGACCATACCCAGCAACACATAGCGGTCAGACCATGAAAGGTCTCTGACATATGTGAAACCAAAGCATGATGGATCACTCACAAGACCACCGTGACGCTCAGGTCAAAGGAGCACGATTACTACTCAACTCGAGAGGACCTTCCTTTGACGGTTTCATAGGATATCTATTGGGGTCCTCATGAGTCTGTTCAGTATCCAGTCCTGACTGGATACCCGCATGTCTATACAAGCTCTAAGCTCATGGTCAGCTAAGAACAACCATCTGAACTAGTCAGATATAGACATACACTAATCTATATATTGTGAATTCACCGATAGACCCGCATTGGTGATCATAGATCAGGAACATTATATTTGAGACATACTTACATAATGATATTTCTTAGCTCCTATTGCAACTCTTTGCAACTATATCATTACAAGTATACTCTCAGGTCTTTGTCCCATTATAGACAAATTTCTAACTCTTTAGACCTCACTGACTCTTATAAACTGATAACTATTAACAGTGCTAACTATTAGCATTTATAACTCTCAGCTTTGATAACTATTAGTTCTGGTCTAAACTCCTTTAAACCAGATCTGAACTATTTCAGATCAAACAATGTCTGTAATGTTACAAGCATTTTACCATATTAATATGATATTAACAATCTTTATTCGAAATGTTTATTGTATAAATATTAACAATTAATATTCATACAATATTGGAATGGCACGTGAGCACCAGCTCCAACAGATACATGACAAATCTGGGTAAGGATCACTGGCTTGCGGTGAAGTGGATTCTAAGATATCTTAAGAAGACGTCAAATCACAGGTTAATGTATAAGAAGGATGAGGACAATAGTAAAATGGTAAGAGGGTACGTAGACTCAGATTATACAGGTAATCTTCATTGACGGGCTACGTATTCACAGTGTTTGGGTGTAATGTACGTTGGAAATCAGTTCTACAACATGTGGTTGCACTATCTACCACAGAGGTAGAGTACATAGCTGTTAGTGAAGTTATTAAGAAGACTGTGTGGTTGAAAGGCATATGCATGGAGATATTAGCTAGTGAAGATATGAACACCGGTGTATATTGTGACAGACAGAGTGTCATACACCTAAGCAAGCATCAAGTATTCCACGAAAGGTCGAAACACATTGATGTGCGGCTCTATTACATTTGAGAGATTTTCCAAAGTGGTAAAGTTAGTCTAACAAAGATAGCCTCGTCTAAAAACCCTGCTGACATGTTGACTAAGCCACTGCCCTTGGTTAAGTTCATCTTATGTAAGGACTTAACCAGAGTTACTACTTTGTGAGGGTGACCCGAAGATGCGGAGATGAGAGATCAAGTTACTTTTATAGATGATTTTGAATCAATGAGGGAATTTGGATTGAAAATCATTGGGATATGATTTAGAGAATAAGTCAAGTGCGTAAAGTGCACAATGATCGAAGACGGACAAGAAAGGAGGCAAAAAACAAAGAAGGCGGTGCCAGGCCTAGACGCTATGACGTCCAAGAGTGGGCGCTACGATGTCTAAAACAGAATTTGAACGCCACTGCACCAGGTGATAAGTGTCGCGGTCCCCAAGCAAGAAACACCTAGCGTTGCGGCATTGAAAGCTGAGCGCGGGAACAGTTTCCCGTTTTGACACTTACCTATTTCATCTCCCACTTGCTTCGGGACTCCCTAATACGACTCTCACACGTTTAAGGTAAATATAAGATCTCTTAAAGCCTATATAAAAGCTCTCTATTGACTTATAAACACATTTTTGTGATAACTCAAGAAATCTTAGTGATTAAACCTTCTTTGTAGTTCTTAGTGAGAGAAAATTCCTAAATTGTAAGAGAGAGTTTTTTTTTTAGTCTTTCTTGTAAAATGTATACTTTGTGAGTATCCTATGATTTAATAATAAGAGTGAGTGATCTTGATCCGTCGTGAACGTAGGCAAGTTGCCGAACCACGTAAATTTTAGTGTGTTCTTCTTCTACCATTTCTCTCTTTAATTCCATTTAATTATTTGTTCTGCACTATTTACTTTAGTGATATTGCTTGTTTGTGAGTTTCCACTTCAACAACCCTTAGTGGAGATCTTTTTCTCTCTTATTTCTTCTAAACTTTTCTTTTTTATGCATTTTCCTTTCTCTTTTTTTATTTTATTTCTTTTGTTTCACTATTTTGTTGTTTCTCTATCTTTCTTTCCTCTTTTATTTTTTTCGATCGAGCATCGATCAATCAGTTGAGCCTTATATCTATCTGTGCTGATTTGAGGTGAGGCTCCAATAAGTCTTCACCAACCTCCGCTGTGATTCGCTGGCCTCAGCCGAGCCTTTACTGGTCTTCGTCGGGTGTCACCACTAATGTTCTCCTCTAACTACCCTTTGAACCACTACCACTGCTCAGCCTAATCCAGTGGGAAGAAACTTTCGGCAGCCTTCAAGCTTCCCCTACCACTGCCACATATAACAACCTCATCACCACCCCCGATGCAAATCTGATCCAACGGTCTGTCATTACACTAATAGCCCTAATCTTGGTGGATTAGTAACCCAAGTTTAAACTGTAATGTATTTTGTTTGTTGTTCCATGTTAGTTGTTGTGAGAAAGTTGATTAAAAATTATTGGAATATAATTTTGAAATTAAGCCAAATGCGTAAGGAACGTGAAGAAGCAAAAATGACGCGAAAGGAGGCGAGAAAATGAAGCTCGTGGCCCAAGTCCAAGCACCGCGACGCCAAAAGGCTAGCACCGCAACGCTGGTGTGATAAATGAGTAGCGTCGTGATGCTAGTGCAGGAAAACAAGCCCTATTTTAGAAACATGTTCTAAGTGATCACAAAAATTCTTAGTGAGAGAAAAAATTTAGATTACCAGAGAGATTAATTGTGTTCTTTGTGAGAGTAATTGAGAGCATACTTTGTAAGACTTGAGTTCTTTCTTGTAAAAGATATACTTTGTGAGTGCCTTATAATCTATTAATAAAATAAGTGAGATATTGATACGCTGCGAACGTAAACAAATTATCGAACCACGTAAATCTTGTGTGATTTCTCTTATTCTCCTTCTCTAGTTTATTTCTTAATTGTATGTTACTGCATTATTTACTTAGATTTATTACTTCCACTTTAACAGTTATGTTGTCAACTGATGGTTGTGAATTTGAAAGTGTTATTATTTAAAATCAATTGAAGATGTTACATGTATTATGGGGGTGAATTTTGTGTAGCCTCTTCTATATGATGGCTGCCTCCTGTATAAGAGTAGTTTTGTTTCTCTTGCATAAGGGTAGAATTTTTCATCATTAATAAGGGTAGTGACCCTTAATTGTAAGAATGGTCTTCATATAGGGTTAACTTAAATCTCTTAAAATAAGAGATTAGATTCGAATGTAGTATAATATTCTATGTAGTATAATATTTTGATAATATTCTAATTTTAATATTAATAGTTTGATAATGTAATATTAATAATTTTATCAATATGAAAAAAACATTCTTTGAAATGTACGTAGGTACTTGGCCAAGGCCGCAACACTGATGCAATAAATGAGTAGCATTGAGAAGTTGGTACGGGAATACAACCCCTGTTTTAGAAACGTATTCTAAGTAATCACAATAATTTTTAGTGAGAGAAAAATTTTAAATTACAAGATAATTCAATTGTCTTTTTTGTGAGAGTATTTGTGAGGCTTAAGTTCTTTTTTATAAAAGACATACTTTCTAAGTATCTTGTGATTCATTAATAAAATAAATAAAATCTTGATAGCCGTAAACATAAATAATTTGCCGAATCACATAAATCTAATATGCTTTCTCTCATTCTCCTTCTCTAGTTTATTTCTCAATTGTTTATTATTAAATTATTTTCTTAATTTTATTGCCTCCGCTTCAATAATTATGTTGTTAACTAATGGTTATAAATTTGAAAGTGTTATTATTTGAAATCAAGAGAGGATGTTACATATATTATGAAAGTAAATTTTTTGTAACCTCTTTTATGTGATGGTTGTTTTTGTTTCTCTTACATAAGAATAATTTTGTTCCTCTTGCGTAAAAATAGAATTTTTTATTATTTATAAGGATAATAATCCTTAATTGTAAGAATGATCTTTAATATAGGATTAACTTGAATCTCTTAAAATAAAATATTAGATTCGGATGTATATAAATAATTCTATGTAGTATAATATTTTGATAATATTTTAATTTTAATATCAGTAATTCTATGTAGTATAATATTTTAATTTTAATTTTAATAATTTTATAATGTAATATTAATAATTTTATTAATATGATAAAAAAAATTCTTTGAAATGTACGTAGGTACTTGGTCACTTTCACCAAGTAATAATTTAACATTTTTCATCTGAATTATCTTCTTTTTTTTTTCCTTTGTTAAGTGTGCAATAGTTTAATATTATTGTGTTTCCTCTTTGGGTGCTTCTACGTTATCTCATTGAAACTAGATACGAGAAAGAACCAAAAACAGGCCATAATGTCAGTGACAGATTCGGAGAAGAGCACATGAAAATCCAGTCTACTTCCTCTAGAAACTCCTTTGCTCAAAATAAAATTCAATAATATTTTTTTAAATATAATTATACCCCCGGTAGTTAGATGTTTATTAAACCTACTTTTTTTTATTAAAATATATATATATATATATATAATGATTTATATGTAAATATGTTTATATTACATCTTGATACTGTCACCCTTCAAGATTTTAGTTTTAATTATATTATCGTCTTTTTTATTTAATTAAAAAGATAAAAGTATTTTTGTAATTTTATTATATAAATAATTAAAATATTTTTAAAAAAATGAGAATATTTTTATTTTTTTAATTAAATAAAAAATAAAAAAATAATTAAAATCAAAATCTCCGCGAAAATATAATTTGTGCCATCCTTGACGAGTGAGAGTGTTGATATCCCCACGCAAAATTCAAGCTTTTAGCTGAAGAGATTTTTGTCAGTTGAATTAATTGATGCTCAAGTGTTTTTAATGCCACTTTTTAAACCGGTAATTCAATGTCAAAGTCAAATGAAATTTTTTTTTTTTGACTAATTTACGAAACTTCTTTTCATCTTCATTGTGATGAGCAGCATTCAAACCTTGAATTTGAGAGATTTTACCCATTAAACCAGTCAATATTCAGAAAACTTCAATACAACTTCTTAAATTTTATGGAAAAAAAAAGTATCCATTTTCTGAAACTTGTTGTTTATGTGTCAAAGTCAAAACCAAGAAGAACCTTAATGTAAAAATCCCATTTTTCCATGTTTGGTGTGTTGATTTAAAAGGAACATAAAAGCACAGTTTGTAGGCAACATATGGAAGATGAACATATTATCAATGGGAAAAACTTGACCATTTTCCTTTTCTAATTTTTAAATGAGTTTTTCTTCGGCATTAAGCAAAACAAAAACCACCATTATTACAATTTAATCCTACAAAGAAAGATTTAGGTCTAAATCCATATTACCTTTGTTCTTGGCTTCTGCTTTTGCGTCTTGTTTTTCATCTTCTTGTCCTCGAGAAGAAGAAGAAGAACCCAGCTGCTGATTTTCACCATAAAAAATATTCTTCTTGAACTTTTCAATAATCTTAGCATCTTCCATGAAATCTTCTGGTTGAAAAGTTGGGTTCCAAGCTGCTGAAACCCTAGCTGCTGCTGCTTTTTCTTTTTCTCCTTCCAACTTTCTATTTTCTTCATTTAAGCCCCCGCTGGCGCTATTTTTCAGACGATCACGCATTTCTTTTGTGTTTCTGATCAAAGCAAAGAACTGCTCCATCTTCTCCTCTTCATTCTCTTGATCATGTTCTTGCTCTTGTTGCTGCTTCTGCTTCTCTTCATCTTCATTCTCCATCTTCCTCTTGTTCTTTCTATCAACATGATTACTTCTATTGTTATTAATTTTCTCCATAACAAAGAAGAGAAAATTTAGAGAGAAGTGAAGTTTCTTTTTTTTTTTTCTTTCTGGTTAATGGCTAATCATGTATTATATATATATATATATATATAATATATAAAAGCACAATATATATCTGCAAAAGATTACATATATATACATATGGTGTATATATATATATATATATATATATATAGAGAGAGAGAGAGAGAGAGAGAGAGAGAGAGAGTGAAATTGCTTTGCTTGTTCGTGTAGCCAAGAGCAAGCGTGTTAGTTGCCTCATCCATAATTTGTGTCACCACCGCGTGTTGGGTTGATTTTTTTTTTTTTTTGCTACAGAAACAAGTCTTCGTTTAACTTCCAAGTTTACCAAAATGTCCAAGTCGGTTTGAAATGATCTAGCAATTATATATAACTTATCATATGAGATATTATTTAATTAATTTATTATTTTTATATATTTTATAATATATTATAAAATTTTATCATATGTTTAAGTATTTATTATATAATAAATTACGTAATTTATTAAAATAAATTTTTATATAAATTTTATCGTATAATAAATATTTAAACACATGACATAATTTTATAACATAAAATAAAATAATATAAAAATTATAAATTAATCAAACGTTATTGTAAACTATTAACTTACCACATTAATTTTCATAAATATACATACAAACATATATATATATATTATAATACAAACACATAAATATAACATTGATCAAGGGCGCGACTTTATAAAAAGTATGCTCTATTTTTAGTTATATAAAATTTTTAATTAAAATTAAGTATTGGTTTTTTTGTAAAATTAGGCACTACATGTAAACGATTTCACCCACTTAAGCAAAATTATATATATATATATATAATATAATATATGAAACAAAAATCAATAATCCCTTAAAATTACATAAGTTTTTACACAATTTTGAGCCTTTATATTTATAATAATATTTTATATTTTAAATTACATCTTAAATAATAATGTGTCAAATAATTATTGTACATAATGAATAATTTTAAAATTTACATAATTTTATCACTAAATAATTATTTAATACATTATTACTTAAGATACAATTTAAAATATATAGCATTATCATTATATTTAACATCCATTAACAATTGAGGTTTAATTAATTAAATGATATAGACTTTTATCATTAATCTCTACTCTTTCTCTTCCTATCTCTCTTCTCTAATCTTGTCACTCTCTCCACCACCGCTTTTTTGCTCTCCAATTTTTTTTTTGTCACACTTCTTTACAATATTTCCTCTTCTCATTTTTATTTATTTATTTTGACATGCATCTCTTTTTTTCAAATTGGTGAATTGGAAGATATTTAACAAATCTACTCTAAAAAATTATATAAATTGAGATTCAAAGAATTATAGTCAATTCACACCAATTTTTTTTTTTAAAAAAATTCAGATATCATTATTTTTCTACAAATTTTCTTAATCCACAGATTTATTTATCTATTTATATCTTCGTTTTAATAAATATTATTAGTTGTCCAATAATTTTTAAAATAAATGCATATTTAACAAAGGAGGGTATAAAAGTAACAAATAAGAGAGACAAGGTCAAAACAAAAATGAGAGGTGGATAGGTTAGTGGTAGGTGGCAAGAATAATTGCATACATCATGGCCATAACGTAAATAAATGTGACGCCATGCCTTATGACATATACATGCTTTGTCTCTCTATTCATTCATTAATTTATTTATTGGAATCTTTTTGTTGGCCCTCCTCAAAGTCTAATTTTTTTATTAAAAAAAGAAGAAGAAGAATTATTTTCTCTTTGTCTTTCTTTTATTCTCTCTTTAATTTTCTTTTTCTTTTCGTGGGGATATTTCATTTAATAAAAGAATAAAGATAATTTTACTTTTATAATTTAATTTAATTGATAATTTTGTTCTATTTGAAATACTCAATTTTATTATAATTTATTAATTTTTATCGTCAATTTAAATGAAAATAATAATTTTAACATACAATTACAATTTACCCTTATTGTTTATCATTTAACTTTAGACACGTGATACAATTTCATTCATTCATTGACTTTAAATACGTGGTGTAATCTCATCAATTTATTTAATTTAATATAATTTTAAAGAATAAATTTTAATAAAAAAAACACGTGTCATAATATTATTAGTTATAAATGACAAGTGTCAATGTGTAATTAGTTTATATTTTTAATGAATATTTTTAAAAATAAATTAATAAATATTTGTAATAAAAGGATACGTGTCATAATATAATTAGTTACAAATGACACTTGTCATTATGTAATTAGTTTATAATTATAATAAATATTTTTAAAACTAAAATAAATTAAATAATTAGTAATTAAATACAATCATCGAAAACGGCGGCTGGCTGTCATTTTTCGGCCACGCTACGATGACAAAAAAAGTTAAATTTTACATCATTAGACTACATAATGGTGGGTTATGTTTGACAAAAAAAGACTAAAAGATGACCAAAAATGGTGGTGAGGACCAGTGGCCCATCGCCACCTACCATTAAACAGGGAGATGATTACTTGCATTGCCCTCACTTATAGACAGATTGGTCATTGTCGCCACTTCCCAGCATTTTTTGTAATCTTCTCATCTTAGTTTGCCAAAAATTATATACTATTGTGTAGATAAAGAAAAATAGAGTATAATAATATAAAATTTAACTATTTTGTTGTCGAAAAAGTTGCTAAAAATAAGGCAGTCAGCCGGCCGGCCTCTGGCCTCTGTTCTTCAATGACACTCCAACGACTGTATTTAATTATTTAGTATTTATTATTTTATTTAATTTTAAAAATATTTATTAAAAATATAAACCAATTGTACAATAACATGTGTCATTTGTTACTAATTATTGTTTGATACATATTATTTATTAAAATTTATTTTTTAAAATTATATTAAATAAAATGAATGAAGAAGATTGAGTCATGTGTTCAAAGAGCATGAATAAGTAAATTTGTGTCACGTGTCCAAAGTTTAATTTATTTATATGATAAAATTACTATTTTTTCCTTTTACTATTAAAATCAACAGCAAAAATTAATAAATTTAAATAAAATTAGATATTTCAAATTTAGATAGGGCAAACTTATATTTTAATTCAAAATATTATGGTAAAATTGTTCTTACCCCTTACCCCTTTAATGTACTTATAAGCTATCTATTGTAAAAAAACTTTTTAAATTCTTTGCCACTTTGAGGATTGGGAAATTGGATTTTCTATTAGAATGGTTGAGAATTAGGTATTATTTGTTTTTTAATTAAATTTTAAAAATATAAATTGAGTTGAATATTAAATATAATTAAATGATTGAACTTGATTCGTATTTATTTTTTTGCTTAATATTTAAAAATTAATATTAAATTATTTATAACATTCTCATTTTCTATATTAAATCAAAAGGTTAAAAACTTTGATTTTTTTTTCTATTAAGTCAAAATTAACAAATTAAATAAGTTAAATTTAATATTAAATTTATAAAAAAAAAACTCGTTAAAAGTTTTATTTTACACAGTAACATTGCCGTGAAGTGACTAGATGATAGTCATATTAATTGTTTTTTTAAAAAAAAAATTGGTTTTGAATATTTATTATGTATTTTAAGTTTTTGATTACATATTTTAATACATATTTTTATAATTTAAATACAATAAATAATTAAAAAATTCAAACGAATTATGAAACGAACTAACAAAGATTTTGCCATAGAGTAAATTCATAATAAAATGACTCAATTTTATAAATGTCAATTCAAAAATACTTGATGTGAAATTTGATCAATAATGATTCCCACCTTTGACACTAATGTGTAAAGATATTTTTTTAATGTGTTGATATAAAGTAGGTTTAGATTAGCCTAAGCATAAGCATAATTCAATTCATCCTAACAACTGCATAATATCATACAAATTATTTTACTTTCTTTAAAAAAAGTTATCATTTTATTTCTAATATTTTTATTAAATTACTCATTAAATTTTTAATATTTCAAAAATCATCATTTGCATCTTTTAGTGACGAAAAATAATCATATTTTAAAAATAAAAATAATATCAAAAAGTATATTTTAAAAATGAAAATAATGGCAAAATTTTTCATAAATAATATAATTGATAATTTTTAAAATATTAAGAATCAAGTGAGTAATTCAACAAAAACATAGAAACAAATTTGTTAATTTTTTTTTCAAAATTATAATTTAATTTAGATTTTGTGAATAAACTAAATCATGTTGAGTCAAATTAATAAAATAAAACACATAAATTAAATCAATTTTTTTTGTCCTTTTCAAGATCAAAATCAAATTTATATAAAACCAACAACTTACCAAAGCACAATTCAATTATTTATCCATTGTGCCATGAGTTGATCAACCCCTAATTTACTTATTTGACTATTTTTAGATTATTTAATTTTTCTGGCTTTTTTTTTTTCAATTTTTAATGATGACTTACAAGTCCTGCATAACTACTATTGAGCTTATTTAATAATCAAATTCTAGAATAATAAATGGAGAAGATGAAAAGAAGGATCAAAAGTGCTTATGGCTGCTTCTACTCCCAATTAAAATATTTTAAGGTAAGCCCACTAGAAGGTGCTTGTGTACTAACTTATGTTTTATTTTTGAAAGAATGAAAAATCAAATATTTGATAGACTCTTACAATTTTATTTTTAAAATTAAACTGATTTTACTTTATAATTATTTAAGAAAAAGAACTAATTAATATTTTTTTCAAAACTCTATATTTATATAAAATGTATGTCAAGCACCAATCCATCTTTTTTTACTTAATGGATAATACTTTTATTTTATAAAAAATAAACTTACGTTAAGGCTTAGATTTGAATTGGGTAAATTCGATTTTGGTTTAGTTTAAAATTGAACCAATTCAATTTGGTTTGAATTTTTATTTTTTAAAAAATTTTAATTTATTTTGTTCAATTTTAAATTGAACTAATCATTTTCAATAAATGAAACCAACCAAAAATCAACCACTTTGGTTTGATTTGATTTGTTTTGCCCATCTTTAGATTTAATCCAAACTCTAATAATTATAATAAATTTTAAATAAAAAATATTTACAACTTTAACTCTTAAAATAGACATTTTTATACTTTTAACCCCTACATATTTCCTACTTTCACATTATAATTAACTATAATATAAAACTTTAACCTTTTCAAATTTTCACCTTAATTTCTTAACCCCAGCACTAGTAATATATACAAAAAAAAAATTTGAATTCGACTTTTACTCAACTCAAATTTGAATTTAGAAATATATATCAACCTGAAATTTATATTTTACCCGAGTTTTTTTGGGTTGGGTTAAATCTGGTTTTAAACTTATGTTTTATTTTTGAAAGCATGAAAAATCAAATATTTGATAACTCTTAAAATTTTACTTTTAAATTTAAACTGATTTTATTTTATAATTATTTAATAAAAGAACTAATCAACATTTTTTTTAAAAATTATTCAGATAATCATTGTATGTCAAGCACCAATCTATTTTTACTTAACGAATAATACTTTTATTTCATAAAAAAATAGACCTACGTTAAGGCTCGGATTTGGGTTGGGCAAATTCAAATTCAATTTAGTTCAGAATCCAAATGAACCGAACTGAACTAATTCAATTCGGTTTGATTTTTTATTATTTTTCTAAATTTTTAGTCTATTTTAAATGTATTTTTTTTTAAAAATTTTGAACTAAACAGATCAATTTCAATGAATGGAACTAACCAAAAATCGACTTCTGAACCGACCAATTTGATTCGGTTTTTTTTTTCCATATCTAGATTTAAACCCAAACTCTATGAATTTTAATAAATAAATATTTACAATTTTAATTCTTAATAGACATTTTTATACTTTTAACCCGTACATATTTCCTACTTTCACATTATAATTCACTAAAATATAAACTTTAATCTTTTCAAAATTTGACCTTTAACATCTTAACCCCCCGCAAAATTAACTCTAATTCACCCTTATATTATACCAAAAAAAAAATATATGGCTTCAAAATTTTAACACCACAATTTAGGGATGACAAAATTTAGATTTGAATTCAAATTTTGTTCAAATTGAATCTAAATTTAATTTTTTTTTTATATGAACTTAAAACTCAAATTTTACCCAAATTTTTTTAGACCGAATCAAATATGAGTTTAAACTAAGGTCGAATCTAAGTTTAAATCTATTTAGTTTTTCTTAAATTTTTTAGATTAAAATTAAACATTTGAGATATTTATTTTATAAAATAATTATTAAATTTATATATATATTAAAAATTAATTTAAATTTTTTTAAAACTAAAAAAAACTCGAGTTCCAAGCCGAATTTTCCAAATCTAACTTGAATTTGAACTACACAAAAAAATTTGAATCCAGACAATAAAAAAAACTTAAATTTTTTAAACTCAAGTTGTATTCAAGTCGAGCCAAATTTTTTAAAAGACTGAATTTCTAAATTTTTTCAAATCCAATGCTAAATTATCATCCCTACCACAATTTCAAACACAAGCAAAATTGCAAATCTCAATACAACTTTCTTACATTAACTTTTTTTTTTAAAAAAACTCTTATTATTAATCTTTTTATTAAAAAACAAAATCGAACAAGAGATTTGCAATATCCTTTTAGGATCAATCAAGGATTAAAATATAAAATAAAATACTAAGTACAAATAAAAAATCATGTGGGACCAGAATTCACGTGACCATTGCTGGATCAAAAATGAATGAATGCTTCTTTAATGATAACTGATGAGCAGATTTTCTGAATCATTGCGGAACAAGCAAAGATTTGGGGGGCATCAATGAGCATGGTTCAAAGTTCCTTTAGCCAAAATAGGAAACAGTTCGTAATTTGTTCTGTTCTAAAAGTGGAACTCCGCAGTCTACCCTGATCCTGACAAGAGAACCCAGCAGATATGATCCCAAATTCCTTTACAGCTGTACAATAACATCATTGCCATGAAGAAAAATAAAAAATAATATAAAATTAAAGCAATCAGGAGGAAAAAAAAAAAAAAAGACAAAAGAAATAGAGCATACAAATGTATGGTTAATATAGAAAGGGTATCAACACAAGATTCAAGCAAGGCTCAAGGCCAATGTTTCAATTTCCAAGTCCTTTGACATTTCAAATTGCCATCCAACCTGTAAGTTTTCACTATCTGATGTTTAAAGTAAAATAATGCCACCATTTTTAAAAAAAATATTATTTTAAAATTTTTATTTCAAATAATATACTAAATAATAAAATAAGCTCTATGTCTAACATATTGGGTTTCAGGTCTGATGAACTTGCAAATTAGTTCCCTCAATAATGGTTTAAGTCTAATGAACTTGCAAATTAGTTCCCTCAATCATAATCAGTTACTACCTTTGAAGCAGTTAAAAACAAAAGCATAACATGGGATGGTACTTGTAAATATGAAACTTGGAAAGCTAAGTAAAGCTTGTTTTTGAGTCTCAAACAGATTTCCCTAGAGATATTCTGATTAGTTGCATGGCAACCATAAGCCTGTTGCAAGTATCATGACCCTTGACTGTTTCTATCACCAGCCAAGCAGCTGGTGGTTTAGTATAGCAGTAATCAAATGGTCAAGCACAGGAGGATATAAATTCATAAAGGATTCTTAAAGCCAAACCCCACCATTATCAGCCCTTCCAATGCCAAATCCGACAACTTAAGTGGGCATGGGGTAGGGAATCCGACAAACACAGAAGGAAAGAACCCAAATTTTACATGATTTACACGTATAGAGTTACCATTTATTCAGTATTGGTAGTGGAATGATTGGCAGCACAATTATTGCATGTGACTTTCTAGTCCTCGGTCCACTGAACTCCGTGTTTTGCCCAAAGATAATATGTTCCAACGGGACCTCTACCTCCCAGCTCATAGAGTTCTGGTGCTATATTGTTCTTGTCCATCTCCTGTAAAACTGGGGTTAAAATGTTCCATCCAGCAGTAAGCTCATCGCTTCTCATGAAGAGATGGTTGTCTCCGTCGATAACATCAAGAAGAAGATGTTCATATGAATCAGGCACCTCCACATTATACCTACAGTATTAACACAGCGAAGAGCACATGAAGGACATTAACGGTGACAAGTCAACAATAGTATCGCTAAGAAAATATTGGTAGCTACAGAAACAAGTTTCATAAACCAAAGTGCTTACTTGTCCTTATAGAGCAAATTAAGCTCTGAAGCATCCAATTGCAAGCCCAATCCTGGAACCTTGTTGTTAACTCTGACTAGGATGGATTCATCAGGCACATCGCGTAAAATCAGTTCATTAGTGGCACGGTTGGCATTGTGCCCAATACGTTCATGGTAAATGTTTCCTGGAACATGATGAAACTGTATACGTATCTCCACTCTGCATTTTATATGTAAAATCAATGAGCAAATCACATATTGTAAAATAAACATTGGTTTAGGTCAACTGTTTCATTATTTCCTAGAAACAGTAATTATCAGTGGTAGCAACAGTAACATGCACAAGCATAAAAAAGATCCAGTTACTCTTTAGATCCCTAATTTTGTAAACCTATACGACTCCGGCAACCAGAACATAATCTTGTAATGAACAAACCACAAAAGTTCCCTGTCTTCTATAGATATAGAGAACTTGTGCATATAGTTTTCGGGACACGAACTAAAGAAAGTGATGAATATTGGTGATCAAGACATAAAATAGCAATAATATGCTAGCTATTACCTGTGCTTAATGAGTCCCAAGCCAGCTTTGATTAAGAAAGGCACACCATCCCAACGTGCATTATCAATGTATAATGCAGCTGCAAAATATGTAGGGGTAAGACTGTTCAAATTTACATCAACCTTGTCTCCAGAAGTAGCTTTATATTGACCAAGAATGACGTTGCTTGGTTCCAATTTGCCAATTGACCTCAAAACCTTGACCTGGAAAGAAGTTTACAAAACAATGATATAAGAATCAGGCTAAACAAGTAAGTCTCTGAAGAAATAAAATCATTTGACTGCTGGCTCCAAATTTTGTTGAATGAAAAACAGCAGAGTATCAATTAAAATTCTTTTGAAAGTGATGCTGATGAGGAAGCAAAAAATGACCTTTTCTCATAAGAAATCCAGATCTTCTTCCAGCATATTAAAAAAACTTCATCTATTTCTTTTTATCTGATCATAAGCCCGCGGAATAGTTAATATCCCATATGTTGAAAAATTGGTGATTCAACAATCTTGGTTGGACAAGAATTGAGATGAATACCAAAGTGGAGAGTCACAAGAAGTCTAGAACGTGTGGGACACGTATGGAGAAGTCTAGGACATGTGGGACACGAAAGGGGAAGTGAAACAGAACTCAAAGACACGAAAGAAAAGAAGAAATCACGGGGAGCTTCCAGCGCCGCGGCACCCAGCCCTGAGCGCCGCGGCGCTCAACACAGAAGACCAGCGCGCTGGGCGTGAGAAAGGCCAGCGCCGCGGCGCCAGAACGCGTGAAAACAAATGGACTCTTACTCCAACAAGGAATAGGGTTAGTAGGCACGAAATACACCCTATATAAACACTTGTAAACCTTTGATTAAGATTAAGCATCTAAGGTTTCAAGATGTAACCATAAGAGAGAATAAAAGAGCTAGGTAGGCACTAAGTGCGTGGTGCACTAGGGTGTAACCTTTGGGGGTGTTTTCTTCTTTAGATTCTTTGAATGAATAAAAGAGAAACACCATAGATTCTTTTGGCTTAGATGCTCGGGTTATTCTTGTGTTTTTTTTAAAAATCTCTTATGAGGAGATACTAAGAGGTCTTAGGGAGTCATGGTGATCAAGGGTAGATGCTTAGAGGTCTCTATGGGAGATACTAAGGGGTCTTGTGGGATCATTGATGATGTAAGAAGATACTTAGTGATTTATTTCAATAGTAAGAAGCTAGATCATGGATCCTCCGTGGACGTAGGCAATTTGGGCCGAACCACGTATATCTTGTGTCTTGTGATTGGTTTGTTTTCTTTATCTTTATTAGTGTGTTAATCTTATGTGTTCTTACTTATGGTGTGAGTTATGGTTTTTCGCTGCGCATAGGGTGCAAGGGGTATTAAGGTTGTGACTTAGTTGATACCATTGGAGTGTCAAATTGAAGTGCATGACTTGATATCCTCAACACCATACTTCCATGAAAACTCACTTTCTACCTTCCCAAAGGTGCAAAGATTTTTGGCAAAACAGATGAACTTATGAACCCCCCATGAGGAATTAAAAGTTTTAAGAGTTTATTCTGCAACCTCATATATGAAAGAGAAAGGATTGATGACCGATGCTTTACAAATCTTTCTTACACAATCATAAAAAAGGAGACAACAATGTGTATTTGGAGTTTTTCTTTGTATTGCACCACCAGAATTTCAGTTAAAACAAATAATCTTGCAGAAAGGGCAGGTACCTTTTCATTCCTAATATCTTCGCCATCAAGACTTATAGGCGGTTCCATGGCAAGCAGTGATATTGTTTGGAGTATATGACTATGCACTATGTCTCGAATGATCCCATAACCATCAAAATACCTGCAGAGAGAAAAAAGAAAGAACAATATGATGATATCATATAATGAATTGTTGCTGAAAGAACAATGAAATAACTATATTGTGTACCTCCCGGACTGGACTCCCATTTCTTCTGACAAAGTGACCTGCATAATAATTTAAACAGGCAACAGATATGCAGTATTCACCAAAAGCATGTATGGATGTCATTGTGTATTTGTATCTACCCAAAATTGAAAAATTACCTGTACATTACGTATGTACGTTCTGCTCCATAAGGGCTCAAAAATTAGATTAGAAAACCTTAATACTGTGAGGTTCTCAATGAGATTCCTCCCTAAAAGATGATCTATCCTGCAAAATTGAAGAAAATTAAAATGCTACAAATATATTCCACCCACATTCTTACATATGCACGTAAATGAAAGGAATATAAATAATAAGCTTACTCACCTGTATAGTTGCTTCTCCTCAAACTTTGATAGAAGAGCTTTTGTCAGCCGATTAGAAGACACTGCATCAAAGCCAAAAGGTTTCTCAATTATAATACGATTCCAGCCCTTCTGGGTTTGGGCATGATCAGCAACAGAGGATGCAACATCTAGAAGTGCTTCTTGTGGCACGGACAGATAAAATATCCTGTTAGCTGCAAATCCTCCCTGAGGTAGGTTAGCTGCTATAAAATTAATTATCAAAAGCATCCAGCTTTATATTGGAAAAATCAAATAAGAGCTTGAAATTGCACGACTTGGTAAAAATTCTGATTTTAGTTAGCTAATTATTCTTAGTCCACAACAATAAGGAACATTCTTAATTTTTTCTTTTTGTTGGAACTTGCTAAAAGAAGTGACAAAGAATGGTTAACTATTAGACCATGAATTATAATCTATACAAAAAGAAAAGTTGGGGGAAGTTGAAATTGGAAGTACACATGTGAAATTAAATCTTATTGCATTTTTGTCATAAAATACCACTGCTACCTCCAGTTTCTATTTTTCCCCATCTTTAACAGTGTCACTTTATTGAGGAGCACCAAAATAATAATGAATATATCATCATAATCTTTTGCTATTAAATATTTTAAGAACTTAATAAAAAAATTCTAACCTCTAATTATTATTGTAATGCCAAAGAACCAAGTGCACACAATGTAAGAAGTTGTATAATCCAAAATAGGAGTATCATTAATTAGATACTTCAAATTTTATGCATTACTTGTAATAGCCTGATTCTAAGAATCAACAGACTGTGCCAAATTAAGATTAGTGGGATTTGCAAGCTAAGAATAAGTATGAATTTAATAAATTTACTACAGAGCACTAAACATAATTTGTAGCGGTCTTTTTCATTTTTAGATTCAACTCTTACTTATGTCTCATAGTGGATATAACCATGTCACATGATTGAAGTAGTATGATCAGAATAAGATAAAACAAATTAGTCTTTTTCATAATTTACATTCAAAATTACTGCCTTTGTTGTAATGGCCAAACTAATGCCAATTCATTTCTATTTAATATTTTGGGTAGCATAAAGTAGGAAGTATGAATAGATTAAATTTTTTTTTTAGTGCAACACTGAAATTTTTTTTCAACCATACCTCAATATGCTCCATTAAAGCATTGAGCTTTAACGTCCCTTCTCGATTGTCATAACCTCCATTAAGATGGAATGTTCTACTTAAAAAGGAATCCATTTTGTCTCCACAGCCTTCCCTGAAAGTTGTTGAAATAATGATGATTACTGCAGTATTGAAATTCTCTAACCACATATATGTAACAACAAAATAAGTCTATTCTTATTTTTCTGACAATCAAATTAATTTGAATGATTATATAATGACTCTTGGTAGCAGTTCTTTCAGCTTAAAACATTTTGCAGGCTTTAAATGCTCATTTATTGCAAAGCCCTTTTAACAAAAGCAATCATTGCATGTTCACGTCTTTTAAAGAGTCCTTCGTAAGCACAATTTTTGCTTCTTAGGTGAAGATAACCAAAAGGATCTCAAAGGTCACAAAGCCACCTCAAATGTCAGTTAAAGCCACCATCCATGTATTATAATCGCACCGGCAGCTTCCATCAATTTGTGAACATTGCATTTAAAACTTCCATGAGCACAAAATTGAATAACTCGAGTATTCAAAACAAGATATAACAGCAGGAAAAAGATTTTGTGAGATGAGATGAGAACCATACTGATGATCGATGCGGCAAGTCAAAGTTGAAGCTATGATGGATCTGAGGTCTTCATCTGTCAAATTCTTTCTTGAATAACCTATGATTCCCACATCCTACAATCATTATGGAATTGTTAAACCAAGAAAAATCAGATATTTGTGAAGTGTATTTGTCACAAATTTGGAAAATAATCTAGAAACAGGGGAATGGATATTTTCTGTTCCTTAAAATATTAGGAGTATGATAACACATGACTGGATTAATGACTGGGAAAGTAAATGAATATTAAAACCAAATGAAAGTTTTAAAGAGACGGAATTGACCAAAAAGACAAGACTCTGACCACAGCAACTCTAAGCATAAGGCAAAATGAACTAACATGAGAAAGAAATTATATTCCTACCTCAGGAAGAAAACCACTATAATACAGAGCAAATAATGCTGGAAAAATCTTCTTTCTTGCCAGCTCACCAGTAGCTCCCATGACAGCAATGCAAAGTGAGGGTGCTTTACCATCCTCAGCCTGAAAACTTGAGGAACGCATTTGTATTTGTGAAGTTGTTGTCCTCGTTTCTCCAATAGAAACTGTAAATTCCAGAATTTAGTGCTTCAGTTTCCGACCCACAATATATAAGAAAAACATATAACAAGCAGCATTGATACAGTAAACAACTAACTACAGTAAAAAGCTTAACTTTGAATGGTCATTACTTACCATGAGGTACAGACATTGTTGGAACTCTTTTAGAATCTTGTCCTGCATTGGATAAACATGAATCTGAATGACTACCTAACTGATCTTTATCTTGATTCTTTATAATCTTGGACTCATTCAGTAGTCCACGCATTCTATTTTGATGCTTAAGGTTCAGCCTCTCATGTAACCATAATTTTAAGCCACAAAACCATTGGCAAATATTGGTAGATCCTCCATGGAGAACAAAATGGCCACTGGGCACAGTGTGAATGTTGTTTCGCACAACCTAGATACAACAAAAACAAGAGAATTGCATGCATATCACTCGATATAGTCTATGCCATTCTATTGTCACACAAAAACTTTAGCAAAAAGTGCCGTACTTGTCCTTTTTGTAAATCTATAAGTACCAAAGACATGATAAGGGACACCCCACAAATTAGTTCTGCATGGTACCCATTTTCCTAGTGTAATATTAGTAAAAAGGAATAAAACTGCCACTCTAAAAAATCATAGTTTTAATCAAGATAACTCAACATTATCTTTTGACTATTCTGAGGCATTTGCAACCCCAAACTAGTTTTCAAAGACAATGAAACAAGAACTTCAAAGGCACAAATAGTAGTTTTTGGCTATAATTTTGATACAATCTTGTTGAAAACAGGAAGAACAAATTCTTTTTTGTTTTTAAATTTACAACAAGTTTCAGAAAGTCCCCACACAATTTCTCAACAACAAAGAATTGTTTCCAAATTGTCCTTGATTTGTTGCAAATTTCTCCTTGACCCTTTACAATTTGCTGGTTACGTATCAAAATGTTCACAGCATATGCAATAAAATTTTGATTTTTTTTTTCAATTTTCCTACCCTTTCAACAAAGTCCACTCATAAGTAATAATAACAATAGCAATAAAAATTCATACTTCTTCATCAACAAAACAAAAGAAGCTTAAACAATCAAAAAACAAGAAACAACAATACAATCCCATGTACAAAAACTAACCGGGAAGCTACTAGGAGCTTGTAAGAAGCCACTGGTGCTGGGCCTATCTTTCAAGAAGGGGGACGAATTTGCAAAGTTTGAAAACGACAGTGACATCCTTTGTTTTTTCTCTTTGAGCTTTACTTGAATGGTTTACGGTTTTTCAATAATATATTCATATTAAATGAAACAACATGGGAGGATGGATGATTGTGATTGTAAAGAGAGGGAGTGAAGTTGGCCGTGGGATTTGGAATACGGACGGTGGATGATGATGATGGTTGTTGATTTCCGCTACTGGGTTTGTAAAATCAGCAGCGTTAAGGTAAAGAGGCTGTGCAAAGTGGCAACTGCTATCGGACAAAGACACTGTTGAGTCTTGTGACTCTTGTCATTGACGGCTAGACACTTCATTTTCTTGCAAGCTTTAGTTGCTGTAGTACACATGATCTTGTACTTGTTTTTGCATTTTATTTTATTTTATTTTAGGAAAAATTGACGAGAATTTTGTTGAAAATAGCGAAATTTGAAGGTTTTAATTTTTTTTAACTATTATTTTAATTTTTTAATTAAATAAATTATTTTTAGACAAATTTTTTTACTGTTTATACACTACTTATTAAGTAAACAGTACCTACTAAAATTATTTTTTAAAATTTAATTTTATAACTAATTTATTTATAATTTTATTTTACTTTAAATTATATTTATTTATTAAAATTATTTTTAATTTATTTAATTATATTATTTATTAATTATTTAATTTAATCACGTTATTATAAAATTTAAATAAATATATAATTAAACTAAACTAAATAAATAATATAATTAATTTAAATAATTAACAAATAAGATAATTAAATAAAATAAATATAATTTTAATATATAAATTTTAATAAATAATATTAATTAATTATATAAAATAAATAAAATACTAATAAAAATAAAATATTTATCATAAAAATAATAAGTAAAAAAAAAATTATAATAAATAATAAAATTATAAAAAAAAGAGATTACATATTGCTCTCTTATGACAGTGCGATAAGTTTTTTTAATATTTTAATTTATTTTTTATAATTTTATTTTATTATATATGACATAATTAATTTATATTATTTATAAATAATTAAATATATTTATTATATTTAATTATCAATAAATATAATACATATAATTTTAATAAAAAATACAATTAAATTTGTATTTATTTATTAATAATATAAAAAAATTATTTTGAGTAGAGGGTGCTAGTTGAATTGGTGAGCCCCTCCTTTGATACTCATTTAAGTCAGAGATTCGATCTCACATGTGGTAGGATAGGGAAGGGTATGTGTGTTGTACGGGGGGGGGTGTTGTATACTCAAAAAATATATATATATATTTTTTATTTATTGTGTTTATTTAATTAATTTAACTGCATTAAATAATTATATTATTTATATAATTTTTGTTGTAATATAATTAAAATAAATATAATTTTAAAGGCAAAGGTCATACATACCCCAATAATATGGTATAATAGACACTTTTATCTCAAAATTATCATAGTCCGTCACTTTTTATTGTTTATTGCATGAAAAATTCATTCTTAATAGTCATTTATTATTTTACTCTCAATATTAATAAAATTAAAAAAAAAAGAATAAACATGTGTTACCATGTAATTTGAACAGTGTCACTATATAATTGGTTAATTATTAATAAATTATAAAAAAAAATTGTACTGTCACCAATAACCATTTTCTGACGATATTAGGGTAGTAAACAATTATCCATTTTACATAATTAGACTTTATTTTTCATTATCTATACAATAATGTGATCACTTTGATAAAAAAAGACCAAAAAATAATTAAAGTGGGTGGAGAGAGGCGGCCACAGTAAAAAAAAGGGGTGGTGCAAGCTGTAAATTGCGGTCGAAAATGATCACATCATTGTACAGATCATGAAAAATGGAGTCTAATGATATAAATTTGATCATTTTTTATTGTTAGAGTATCTTTAAAAAACTACGACCGGCCGGCTACCAATTTTCGACAACTTTTCAACTTTGTTTTTAAATTTTTTAAAATTTTATTTTATTTAATTTTTTTAAAAATTATTTAATATAATTATAAACTAATTACATGCTGACACATGTTCAAAGTAATTAATTACATTGTGACACGTGTCCTTTATGAAAGTTTATCATTTAAAATTAAATTAATGGATGAGATTGTGACACGTGTTCAAAAAATAATAAATTGGTAAAATTGTGCCACGTGTCCAAAGTGTAATTTATTTATATAGTTAGATTATTCTTTTACCTTTTAATTGTTAAAACTAACAACAAAAATTAACAGATAGGAATAAATTTGGGTATTAAAAATTACTTTAAAAGTAAAAATATATATTAAGTCATATTATTGAGATAAAAATATCCTTTACTCTAATTTTAATAAATAAAAAATTTTAATTTTAAGTAAAAATATTGTACACTGTAACAGATACTGTTAATTGTGTCAAGTACTGTATAAATAGTAAAATAATATATTTTATCTAAAAGTAATTTATTTAATTAAAAAAAGTTAAAAAGTTAAAATAGTGACTAAAAAAATTAAGACTCCACAAATATGACTATTTTTGAAAATATTTTCAAAATTGATTATATTTTATGAAGGTCCGCAGATTTTAATAATTTTAAAAATCTCATAATCAATGAGATAATATTTTTATCTATTTTAATAACAAAATAAGTTTGTACATTTTTTTTATTTAAAATTTTAAAAGTTTAAATATTGTTTTTGTTAAAATAAATAAAAATTATTATTTGATAAAAAATATCAATTTTTTAAAAAAATTAATAAAATTTTCATAATTCTTTCAAAACGTTAGAGGTTTGTATGTTATTTTTTTAAAAAATTTGTCATTATTCTGGCGATTCTTTTTATAATATTTTTAAGTTATTCATTTTTTAATTTTCATATTTTATATTTATTATTATTTTATTAATATAACAAAAAAAAATGATTGATTTAAAAATAACGATAGTGTTAATTATAACGGATACCAATTTTACTTTTTTTTTTCTTTTAAAACATTTTAAATTTATATTATAATAAATATAAAATATCAAAATAAAATAACGTAATTAGTTTAAAAGCAGAGGGGACTGATTGATTCATTCTGAGGTATTAACACTGTCACTCCCTAAAGTTGGTATAAATTACAATTTAATAAAAATTTTAATTTTAATTATATTATCATTATTTTTATATAATTAAAAAAATAAAAATATTCACATAATTTTATCATTCTAAAATATCCTTAAAATACTTTTGTCTGTCTTTATATTAATTAAGAGAGGGAATAACAGTATATTTAAAACTAAAGTTATGTTAAAATATAATTTATTCTAACCTCGTAACGGTGTTAATATACCAATTGAATCTCCTACTGACGTTAACATTACTTTTTCTCCATTAGTATGATTAAGAAACAAAAGAATGGAAGGAAAAAAAATTTACAATGTTTCAAATTTGTTAATGTTATTGTTCAAATATATCAAGTGTGATTACGTAGTATAAATATTTTATTAAAATTTATAAAAATGTATTTCAATTTTTTTGTTACACTTTCAATTTTTGTGCTCAATTTTGTTGTATATATAAAAAAGTATCAAGTAGTATCCTTAATAATAATAATAATAATAATAATAAAAGCAGTGCATTTTCACTTATCTACTACTCAAGGGCTAGTTAGACGATGTTGTAGTTTTTAAAATAATCACAATATTGAAGAAATAATCAATTGTAAAAAAACAAAAAAAATTAATTAACTATTTGATAAATTATATTTTAAAAGTGATTTGAGTTTTAAAAATAATTTATATAATAATTTTATTCAAGTATTAAGTCAACCATATTATGTATACAGGGAATGATAGATAAAAATATGATAATTTTACTCGTTTACTTAGATAAATACATATAAAAAATAATAAAAAAACCTTTTGTTATCATTTATTCACAATTCTTATTTTTTAAAAATATTTTTCTAAATATTACAACAAATTTACTGATATTTACAATCGAATTGAATATCTATCAAGACCTACAGTGATAGTATCCGTTGTATTGTAGCTCGCAAATCTAAACCCCTAAAAAAGGCTAAAAGAATATTCTCCTCTAAAATTAAGAGAAAACTAAGAATAATTTTAAATATTTAAAATAGAGAAAATTTGAAAAATATTTCCATTTTGCTTAATCAAAACTAAGGCTAATTTATAAGCTTCTCCTTGTTTATTTTAGACTAGTGGAAACTGTATAAAAAAAATTCTCTCAATCCCAAAGTTAAAATTATAGTCATTGTCCTTAGTTTTTTCTTACCTCCACCAGAGAGGGGACCATCGACCCACTGACTTTTTTCTTCTTCTTTTTTTCTTTCTTCTCTCTCAAGGTTGTTATTCTCTCTCCATTTTTTTCTTTCTTTCTTCTTCTTTGTTGTTCTTTTAGTGTTTCTTTTTAGCTTTTAGTTTTTCAGTTTGTTTTCGATCCTTTTGGTGGATTCCCCCTCCTTTCTCAAGCTTTCCCTTTTCTTGCTTTTTCTTTTTCTTCATGTTGTGGTTTTTACCTTTTCGGGTTTTTCTTTTCCTTTTCTATTCTAATAATTTAGCTCCTCGGTGAGAATTGTTGGACCTCAGTTCCCTCTCTGCAGGCCCGCGACAAGATGGTTGGTCCCTATTGAGCACCATTATACTTTTTCTAAGACCTTCCTGTAGTAATCACTTATCCAACACCGAAAAGAATAAATATTTATATGTATGTATAATATTCATATTTTATTTGTATGTGGATGATACTTAATTTATGTATTGTTATTAGTAATTTTTGTATAGATTAAGGACATACTATTAGCATTGGGTTTATTTGTAAGACTTTAGATTTATTTTAAGGACCAACTTATAATACTTTAAAAGTTTTGAGGGTTAATTTGTAAATACTAAGAGTTAACCTCTTAGTATAAAAATACATATTTTAAACTCTAATTTACTTATTTTTGGGTCCATCCACCCCTTTAGAGAGAGAAAAGAGAGAAATAGAGGGGAGAGAAAGAGAAGAAGAAAAAGAAAAAGAAAAAGAAGAAGAAAGTTGGAATTTAAGCTTTAAGAGGTATATTATAACCCTTTCTTAGTTTCTTGGTGTTAAATTAGTTAATTGTTTTAAGTTTTGATTTCTGAAAATGTGTACAATTGAGGATTTGATGTGTATTTCGTAAGATATTGTGAGAATTGATGATGATCTATGTAGATAGCTTGATAAATCATGATGAATTGCAGAATTTCTACTTGCTAGTCTTTTGATCTAGGAATTTTATAATTTGTTGTGCTTCGATTCTGGTTTTAAATTTTGAGTATGAAATTAGACATGTTTATAATCATTTGAGTCTTTGAATCGATTGAAAATTTCAGAAATTGAATTTGTAGTGAATTTACCAAAATGACCCTGAAATTCTAAAAATTTCTTGTGTTAACAGTATGATACAGAGACAAACAAATTTTGATCTGCTGAATGATCTTCAAAAATTACGAATTTATGGAATATGATAATTTTATATGTCTAATATAATATACTCAGAATTGATAATTTAGATCAATGTGGTTAAATTGTTATGATTTTCTAAAGAGTGTCAGCTTATTACAGTATTTGATTAATAGATTTTTTAAGTTATAGAATAAAATCGTTTTAAAATAATTTTGGCAGTAATTTTAAAGTAAAATATTTATTATGAATTGAGATATATGTTAAAAGTAATTCTGTAGTAGTTTTATAATTTTTGAGTTAGTATATGATTTTATAAAATTAGGACATTGAATACTATTCAGTAAATATCTTGATCCTGTCAGTTTAATAGTTTGGATTTGATGGTGTTTATGGAATGGATTGTGTAGGAATTATGATATAATATTCATATATAAGAATGATATATGAGTCAAGAATGATATATTCTGATTTTGGAGTAATTGAACATCATTTGATGTGTAAGAAAATTTTGTTAAATGTAAGTGGTCAGAATGACAGGTTTTGAGAAATCAAGTAATTAGACCAATTCGATGTGATAAGTGCAATATGTGTAATTTTGTAAGCTATTTAAAGTATTTTGTATGAATGTTGTGGCTCATAAAAGGATTAATCTCCATTAATAGGTTAAGGAGATTTAAACCTTGTAGCTGAAAGTGCTAAGAGGTAAATATACTAGACTTTTTACTGAAATCACAATAAACATAGTAATTATTATGTATGATTTTGTAAATGTGGTTAAGAATATGTTTATGTTATGTCAAAGTATATATTGATATGAAATGTGAAGATATGTGTTTATGAATGTGAGCATGGACATACATAACATATATGTGTTTTTGAAAGTGAGCTTTCAAAGTGAAAAGAGAGCTTTTGAAGTGTAATAAGTCTATGAAAAACATTTTTTTGTTTTGAGGATACTTGAACTCACTGTTGACTTAGTAAGTATTTTAGGTGATTTGTGGAGCCTTTATGTGTGGCATTTCCTTCGAGATTGGTATATGTTATATGTTTCCTATGTAGGGAGAATCTTATTGGTACCTAAAGGAAGAGTGAGTCATCACATTCGTGTGGTGGCGTATTGGTGCATGTGAGAGGACTCACCAATGATCAGGGTGAGGGTTTGACTTTTACCTTTGAGCATGAGCATTATATATGTGTAATTTAAACCTCACTTGTACTATTCCTCTCATACGATATGTCACCTACGAGTGAAATTTGGCTCATTATGTGATATGTGATATGAAAGTCCTACTAAGTAGTAGTTGAGTGATGGTATTCCTATTATATGTTTTGAAAGAATGTATAAGCGCTTACCTGACATGTGATTTGATAAGATTATGATTTTGATTTATCACAGCATATTGTACACATGCATTGTGTACATATATGTATTTATATTTTATATATGAAAAACTAGTATGCTTACTGAGTTTTACACTCATTATAGTTTATATTGATTTCAGGTAAATAAGGTACATGTGTGCTTAGCGAATTTTGCAAGGCTTCTGTTGTTTCTTGAGTTTCCTAAGTTGCTAGGTTGCTGAGTATTTCATTTGGGGACACGTGGGTTAAGATATTTGATTTATTCCTATTAAATAAATACTTATGTATTATTTATTAAGTGTGGTTATTAGTTGATTTTAAGTAAGAATTTACAATGAATATATTATGGGCTTCCGGTAACAAAGGTTCTACTGGTGACGTAGTAGAGTGTTAATCTCTGAGAAAACTCTGCATATCTTCGGTTTACTAATTTTTTCAGTCATAATTCAATTATTATAATTCTAAAAAATTGAAATGAATGTTTAAATATTATCAATAAATATTTATGTTTATAATTTTAAACATGAGACCAACCCGTAAACAAGAATTTAGGAATATACTAGAAATCCTTAAGATTGTATGTGTGCTTATTATCGAATGAGTGTAAGTTATGTCGTGTGTCAGATCTTTTGGGTCTGGGGCGTGACAATGCTTTTGGCCAAAAGACTTCCTGAAATATATTTCTCAGAGTATCAGGATATATAACTCACCCATATGAGCTGACAGGTCCTATATCTACACACACTGGACTAGATAAGCATCAAACTATATCAAGCGGTTAGACTATGAAAAGTCTCTGACATGTGTGAAACTAAAGTATAGTGAATTACTCACAAGCCTACTGTGGCGCTCAGGTTAAAAGATTATGCGTACTACTCAACTCGAGAAGACCCTTTATTGATGGCTTTATAGGATGTCTATTAGAGGTCCATATGAGTTTGTTCAATACCCAATCATTATTTAATACATATATGCCCATACGAACATCTGCTAAGCCCATGGTCTGCTAAGACTAACCATATGGACAATTCAAATATAGACATACACTAAACTAGAAGGAATATCAATCAACCTGTGTCGATAACCATGGATCAGGTACTATATTTTTGAGAAGATACTGCATAATGATATTTTTTAACATTATTTACAACTATGTCATTACTAATATATTCCCGGATCTTTGTCCAATTTCAGACAAGATTCTAATTTTTAGAATTACTAGCTTTTATCATTGACCCAAACTCATTTGAATCAGATCTAATGTAGTAACCAGTATCCACGACTGGTAAGAATAAGTATTTATATATGTATAAATATACGTATTTTATTTGTATGTTGGTGATACTTGAATTATATATTGTTATTAGTAATATTTTTATAGGTTAAGGATATACGATTAGTATTGGGTTTATTTGTATGACTTTAGATTTATTTTAGGGACCAAATTGTTATACTTTGAAAGTTTTAGGGGCAAATTCGTAAATATAAAAAATTAGCCTCTTAGTATAAAAATACACTTTTAAACCCTAATTTACCATTTTTAGGTCGAGCTACCCATTTTAAGAGAGAGAAGAGAGAAATAGAGGAGAGAGAAAGAGGAGAAGAAGAAGAAAAAGAAGAAGAAATTGAAATTTTGAATTTCAAGAGGTATATCATACGCATTTCTCAATTTATTGGTATTAATTAAGTTAATTCCTTTAAGTTTTGATTTCTGAAAATATGTATAATTGAGGATTTGTTGTGTATTTCGTAAGATCATATGAGAATTGATGATGACCTATAAGATAGTTTGATAAATCATGATGAATTATGGAATTTCTGCTGGATAACCTCTTGATCTAGGAATTTTATAAATTGTTGTGATTCGATTCTGATTTTAAATTTTGAGTATATAAAATTAGACATATTAAGGATTATCTGAGACTTTGAATCGATTGAAAATTCTGGAAATTGAATTTATAGTGAATTTATCAAAATGACCCTGAAATTCTGGAAATTTCCTGTGTAAACAGTATAGTACAGTGAAAAATAATTTTTGTCCTACTGAATGATCTTCACAAATTATAAATTTGTGGAATATGATAAGTTTATATGTCTAATATGATATACTCGGAATTGAGAATTTAGATCAATGTGGTTGAAGTGTTATGAATTTCTAAAGTGTATCAGCTCATTGTAATATTTGATTAACAGATTTTTAAAGTTATAGAATAAAATAGTTTTAAAATACTTTTGGCAGTGATTTGGAAGTGAAATATTTATCATGGACTTAAATATGTGTCAAGAGTAATTATGTGGTAGTTTTATAATTTTTGAGTTAGTATATGATTTTATAAAATTGGGAGATTGAATACTGTTCAGTAAGTATCTTGATCCTGTCAGGTTAGTAGTTTGGATTCAATGGTGTGTATGGAATGGATTGTGTAGGAATTTTGATATAATATTCATATATAAGAAGGATATATGAGTCAAGGATGGTATATTCGGATTTTGGAGTAATTGGACATCATTTGATGTATTAGAAATTTTTGTTAAGTGTAAGTGGTCAGAATGACAGGTTTTGAGAAACCAAGTTTTTAGACCAATTTGATGTGATAAATGCATTGTGTATAATTTTGTAAACTATTTAAAGTATTTTGTGTGAATTGTGAGGCTTATGAAAGGATTAATCTCCATTGATAGGTTAAGGAGATTTAAGCCTTGTAGCTGAAAGTGTTAAGAGGTAAGTATACTAGACTTTTTACTGAAATCACAATAAACATAGTAATTGTTTTGTATGATTTTGCAAATGGGGTTAAGAATATGTTTATGTTATGTCAAAGTATATTTTGATATGAAATGTGAATATATGTTTCTAAATGTGAGCATTGACATTGAGCATGGACATACATGTGTTTTTGTAAGTGAGCTTTCAAAATAAGATGTGTTTAATAAAGAAAGCTTTTGAAGTGTAATATGTTCATGAGAAATATTTTGTATTTTGAGGGTACTTGAACTCACTGTTAACTTAGTAGGCATTTTATGTGATTTGTGGAGCCTTTATGTGTGGCCTTTCCTTCGGGATTGGTATATGTTATGTGTTCCGTATGTGGGGAGGATCCTATTGGTACCTAAAGGAAGTGTGAGTCATCACATTCGTGTGGTGGTGTATTGGTACATGTGAGAGGACTCACCGATGATCAGGGTGAGGGTTTGACTTTTACCTTCGGGCATAAGCGTTATATATGTGTGATTTAAAGACCTCACTTGTACTATTCCTCTCATACGGTATGTCACCTACGAGTGACATTTGGCTCATTATGTGATATGTGATATGTAAGTCCTACTAAGTAGTAGTTGAGTGATGGTATTCCTATTATGTGTTTTGAAAGAATGTGTAAGCGCTTACATGATATGTGATTTGATAAGATTATGATTTTGATTGATCACAGTATATCATACATATGCATTGTGTACATATATGTATTTGTATTTGATATATGAAAAATTAGTATGCTTACTGAGTTTTATACTCATTATAGTTTATGGTGATTTCAGGTAAATAAGGTACATGTGTGCTTAGCGGATTTGGCAAGGCTTCTGCTGTTCCTTGGGTTCCCTAAGTTGTTAGGTTGCTAAGTGTTTTATTTGGGGACACGTGGGATAAGATATTTGATTTGTCCCTAGTGAATAAATACCTATGTATTATTTTATTGTGTGGTTGGATTTAGTTTAAGTTTCACCAAGTGTAGTAATGGATTGATTTTAAGTAAGAATTTGCAATGAATATATTCTGGGCTTTCGGTAACAAAGTTGCTACTGGTGACGTAGTAGAGTGTTAATCTCTGAGAAAACTCTGCGTATCTCCGGTTTACTAATTGTCCCAGTCATAATTCAATTGCTATAATTCTGAAAGAAATTAAAATGAATGTTTAAGTATTATTGAATGAATGTAAGTGATGTCGTGTGTCAGATCTGTTGGGTCTGGGGCGTGACATCTAAACTCTTTTAGATCTACAATGTTTATAAATATTACAAGCTTCTTACTATATAATTATAAATTAATGATTATTATAGAAATGATTACTGTTAAACAAAATGGCACGTAAGTGTTGGGTGTTGATTATTCTAAGGTGTATACATGTGAGAAGTGTTCATCATACAAAAATATACATATCTTATACATATATGTGCACAGTAGAATTATAAAAATTTACAATGAACACAATTATTACATATTAATTAAATTAACAATAAAATTAAGAATTAACCCTTGAAGCATTTGGATTAAAATTCTTGAAGTCCACCTGAAATGCAAATTTTGATCAATCCTAGCAATCAACAAGACTAAGTTTAATTGTCTAGAATAATAGTATGTTAATCTAGCAATCATTTTAACTCTTAAACTTAATTCAAAGTTAAACTGTTTAGTTTAGTTAAATTTGTTATTTATTTATCAAACTTTTGAATAAAAAAAAATTTAATTCATATTTTATAGCTAACTTTAATTAAAAAAGATGATGAATAAAACATGTTTTCAACTCTTGAAACATTATAATTTTCATTCTCAATCTCTCTCTAAAATTTTCAACCATCCATAAAATACTTAACCAATTAAAATTGATTCATTTTATTAATATATAAACCAAATACATTTAATTAACAATTATATAACATGTATTTGATTTTAATTTTACTTAAATTTGAATTTACATTTAACTTAACCTACTTATAGTTAACATTTAACACTAGTTAGGTTAGTTTAACTCAACCTTTAAGTTAAATAAATATTTAAATAATCTAACCCTAGTTAACTAACTTAATTATGGTTAGGTTAATTTTTACTTAACCATTAAGTAAGGTTAACTTTAACTTAACCATATGGCTAACTTTTAATCATAGTTAAGTTAAATTATTTATTTAACTATTAAATAAATAAATATTTATTTTAATTATTTAATAATTAAATAATCATTAAGTGAAATTATTTTTATGTCCTTACTAGGTTACTAAGTTAACCTAAAGTGGGTCCCACTATTTAACCATATACTTTAGTTAACTTAACCTTACTAAATTACTGAATTTTATTATATTGAATAATTCAATACGGTACGCTGCCTAAGTGTACAAAAAGTACTGCCACGCCCCAGACCCAAAAGATCTGACATATGACATAACTTACACTCATTCAATAATATATACTCATAATTAATATTGCATAAATTTTCAAACTTACATTCAACATAGGAATCCTTAACAAGTTGCTAGTAAGTTCAACACAAAGTTCCATTCATGACCATACTTGGTGAAACATAAACCAAATACAATCATACTTAATAAAATAATACATAAGTATTTATTTAATAGGGATAAATAAAATATCTTAAACTACGTGTCTACAAATGAAACACTTAGCAACTTAAGGAACCCAAGGGACAATAGAAGCCTTGCCAAATCCGCTAAGTACACATGTATTTTATTTACTTGAAATCACCATAAACTATAATGAGTATGAAACTCAGTAAGCATACTAATTTTTCATATATCAAAGTACAAATATATATATATATATATGCACACAATGCATATGTATGATGCTGTGATAAATTAAAATCATAATCTTATCAAATCACATGTCAGGTAAGTGCTTACATATTCTTTCAAAACATATAATAGGAATATCATCACTCAACCACTACTTAGTAAGACTTCCATATCACATATCACATAATGAGCCAAATGTCACTTGTAGGTGACATATCGTATGAGAGGAATAGTACAAGTGAGGTTTAAATTACACATATATAATGCTCATACCGGAAGGTAAGAGCCAAACCCTCACCCTAATCATTGGTGAGTCCTCTCACATGCACCAATACCCCACCACACGAATGTGATGACTCAAACTTCCTTTAGGTACCAATAGGATCCTCCATACATATGGAACACATAACAGATACCAATCCCGAAGGAAATGCCATACATAAAGGCCCCACAAATCACATAAGGTGCCTACTAAGTCAACAGTGAGTTCAAGCATCCTCAAAACACAAAATATTTCTCATGGACATATTACACTTCAAAAGTTTTCTTTGTTAAACACATTTCATTTTGAAATCTCACTTTAAAAAACGCATATATGTCATATATGTCCATACTCACATTCATAAACACATGTCTTCACATTTCATATCAAAATATACTTTAATATAACATAAACGTATTCCTAACCACATTTACAAAATCATACATAACAATTACTATGTTTATTGTGATTTCAGTAAAAGTCTAGTATGCTTACCTCTTAGCACTTTCGGCTGCAAGGCTTAAATCTCCTTAACCTATCAATAGAGATTAATCCTTTCATGAGCCTTAACATTCACACAAAATACTTTAAATAGCTTACAAAATTACACATATTGCACTTATCACATCGAATTAGTCTAATTATTTGGTTTCTCAAAATCTATCATTCTGACCACTTACATTTAATAAACTTTTCTTATACATCAAATGATGTACATGTTGGAGCTGGTGCTCACGTGCCATTCCAATATTGTATGAATATTAATTGTTAATATTTATACAATAAACATTTCGAATAAAGATTGTTAATATCATATTAATATGGTATAATGCTTGTAACATTACAGACATTGTTTGATCTGAAAGAGTTCAGATCTGGTCTAAAGGAGTTTAGATCAGAACTAATAGTTAGCAAAGCTGAGAGTTATAAATGCTAAAAGTTAGCACTGTTAAGAGTTAGCAGGTTATAAGAATCAGCGAGGTCTAAAGAGTTAGAACCTTGTCTATAATGGGACAAAGACCTGAGAGTATACTTGTAATGATATAGTTGCAAAAAGTTGCAATAGGAGTTAAGAAATATCATTATGTAAGTATGTCTCAAACATAATGTTCCTGATCTATAATCACTAATGCGGGTCTATCAGTGATTCACTTTATATAGATTAGTGTATGTCTATATCTGACTGGTTCAGATGGTTGTTCTTAGCTGACCATGAGCTTAGAGCTTGTATAGGCATGCGGGTATCCAGTCAGGACTGGATACTGAATAGACTTATGAGGACCCCAATAGATATCCTATGACACCGTCAAAGGAAGGTCCTCTCGAGTTGAGTAGTATTCGTGGTCCTTTGACCTGAGCGCCACGGTGGTCTTGTGAGTGATCCATCATGCTTTGGTTCCACATATGTCAGAGACCTTTCATGGTCTGACCGCTATGTGTCGCTGGGTATGGTCCGATGCTCATGGAGTCCGGTGTGCGTAGATACGGGATCCATCAGCTTACGTAGGTAAGTTGTATATCCGATGCTCCGAGATTGTATTTCATAAAGTCTTGTGGCCACAAGCATAAACCCGGGAAAAGAGTTTCCCATAGGGTTAAACAATATAGCAAAAGTGTTTGCGTATATTGTTTATCGGGATACGAATCTGGAGATAAGTTTATGGATGAGCAAATGGGGATTTGACGGTGCTGATCTATATCCCCGCACATCTAGGATATAAATGATGGAAGGATTATACGTGTACATTATGACCTCAACTTGTATGGTCTGACACGCTGATTTGTAATATTCGTAACGTGTGCGTGGGGCATCGATTACGGATTAATGGAACAGTTCCATTTGACAGATCGGGTGTAGACCTAGTGAGTCCCAATATGAAATGTACTCTTTGAGCACTTGGGCAGTGTACCGTATTGAATTGTTCAATACAGTATAATTCAGCAATTACTAAGGTTACGTTAACTAAAATATGTGGTTAAATTGGTGGGACCCACTTTAGGTTAACTTGGTAACCGAGTAAGGATATAATAGTAATTTCACTTTATGATTATTTAATTGTTAAATAATTAAAATAAATATTTATTTATTTAATTGTTAAATAAATTAATTTAACATAACTAAGGTTAAAAGTTAACCAAGTGGTTAAGTTAAGTTAACCTTACTTAAAGGTTAAGTAAAGGTTAACCTAACCATGGTTAAGTTAGTTAACTATGGTTAAATTAATTAAATATTTATTAACTTAAAGGTTAAGTTAAAATAATCTAACTAAGGTTAAATGTTAACTAAGGTTAGGTTAAACCAAATGAAATGCAAATGAAATTCAAATTAGTTTGGAATTAATTCATTTGTATATAAAGTGAAATGAAATTGAAAATGAAAATTGATTTAGTTTTTTAGGTTTTGCATTTTGGGAGCCAATTCAATTTGAGAAATTGAAATTGTTTGTTTTGTGTTTTAAGTGTTAGAACAACAAAACAAATTGAATTAATGGTTACTAAATGTAATAACTAAAAACAAGATTTGTTTTATTTATTCAAGAGTTGAATAAAAGGAAAAACAAATTTAATTAAGTTAAATGGTTTAACTTTGAAAAATGTTTAAGAGTTAAACACATATGCTGGATTAAGATGCTGCCATTCTAGACAATCAAACCCACCCTTGTTGATTGCTAGAATTGATCAAAGATTCATTTCATGGTGGACTTCAAAGAAAATTAATCCAAAGGCTTCATTGGTGATATTTCTCAATCTCGAATTTCAGATTAATCAAATGTTATTTTCTGTGTTCATTATATGTAATCTTCCGCTGTGCACATGTATGTATGAGATATGTATATTGTTTGTATGATGAACACAACCCACATGCAAGAACCCTAAGTAAATTCGCCCAACCATATAACCCAACAGTACAATTGCTCAAAAATCAGAATAATTCTTTCTTAACTCATATATCCTCCGTATGTGTGAATATTATATCATAATTCTTACACAATCCATTTTATAAACACCATCAAATCCAAACTATTATTCTGGGGGGATCAAGATATTTACTAAATAGTATTCAGTCTCTCAATTTTATAAAATCATATACTAACTCAAAAATTATAAAACTATCACAAAATTACTCTTGACACATATTTCAATCCATGATAAATATTTCACTTCAAAATCCCTGCCAAAAGTATTTTAAAACTATTTTATTCCATAACTTTAAAAATCTATAAATCAAATACTGCAATAAGCTGATACGCTTTAGAAATTCATAACAATTTAACCAAATTGATCTAAATTCTTAATTTTGACTATATCATATTAGACATATAAATTTATCATATTCCAAAAATTCGTAATTTTTGAAGATCATTCAGTAGAGAAAAAAGCGTTTGTCATTGTATCGTACTATTAACACATAAAATTTTTAGACTTTCAAGGTCATTTTGGTAAATTCACTATAAATTCAATATCTGGAATTTGCAATCGATTCAAAGTCTCAAATGATTCTATACATGTCTAGTTTTATAATCTCAAAATAAAAAGCCAGAATCGAAGCACAACAAGTAATAAAAGTGTCGGATCAAGAGACTATCAATAAGAAATTTTGTAATTCATTATAATTTATCAAGCTATCTACATAATCATCATCAATTCTCAATATATCTTACAAAATTCACATCAAATCCCCAATCTTTCATTTGTCCATAAATTAAAACTTAAATGAATTAACTTAATTAACATAAATAAATTGAAAAATAGTTATGATATACCTCTTAAAACTCTAAATTTCAATTTCTTCTTCCTTTTTTTTTCTTCTTCTTCTCTTTCTCTCCCCTCTATTTCTCTCTCTAAAGGGGTGGCTCAACCCAAAAATGAGTAAATTAGGGTTTAAAATGTGTATTTTTATACTAAGAGGTTAACTTTTAGTATTTATAAATTAACCCCCAAAACTTTTAAAGTATTACAAGTTGGTTCTTAAAATAAATCTAAAGTTTTGCAAATAAACCTAATACTAATAGTATGTCCTTAATTTATACAAACAATACTAATAATGATACATACATTAAGTATCATCCATATACAAATAAAATATGAATATTATACATATATATAAATATTTATTCTTTTCGGTGTTGGATAAGTGGTTACTACAAGTACATTTCATATTGAGGAACTCTTTAGATCCACACCCGATTCGTCAAATAAAACTATTCCATGAGTCCGTAATCGATGCCTCACACACACATTACAGATATTACAAATTAGTGCGTTAGATTATACAAGTTGAGGTCACAACGTACACGTATAATCCTTCCATCATTTATACCCTGGATGTGCGAAGATATAGATCAACACTGTCAAATCCCCATTTGCTCATCCATGAACTTATCTCTAGATTTGTATCTCGATAAATAATTTACGCAAACACTTTTGCGATATTGTTTAACCTTGTGGAATAATCATTTTTTTAGTTTATGCTTGCGGCCATAAGGATTTATAAAATACAATCTTGGAGCATCGGATGTACAACTTATCTATGTAAGCTTACGGATCTCGTATATATCATACCAGACTCCATGAGTATCGGACCATACCCAGCGACACATAGCAGTCAGACGATGAAAGATCTCTGACATATATAGAACCAAAGTATGATGGATTACTCATAAGTCTACCGTGGCGCTCAGGTTAAAGGACCACGAATACTACTCAACTCAAGAGGACATTTCTTTGACGGCTTCATAGATATCTATTGGGGTCTCGTGAGTCTGTTCAATATCTAGTTCTGGCTAGATACCCGCATGCCTATGCAAGCTCTAAGCTCATGGTCAGCTAAGAACAGTTGTCTGTACTATGCAAGTATAGACATACATTGATTTATATTATAGTAATTCACCGATAGACCCGCATTAGTAAACATAGATTAGGAACATTATGTTTGAGACATACTTACATAATGACATTTTCTAGCACCTATTGCAACTCCTTGCAACTATGTTATTACTAGTATACTATTAGGTCTTTATCCCATTTCAGATAAGGCTTGTAATTTTTAGAATTTTACTGACTCTTATAACCTGATAACTCTTTATAGTGCTAACTTTAGCATTTATAACTCTCAGCATTACTAATTATTAGTCATGGTATAAACTCCTTTAGACTAGATCTAAACTCTTTTAAATAATACAATGTTTGTAATATTACAAGCATTATACCATATTTATAAAATTAACAATTTTTATTTGAAATATTTTATTGTATAAAATTAAACAATTAATATTTATACAATATTGGAATGGCACGTAAGCACCAGCTCTAACTATAAGCACCATCTTCAAAACGCCCACTTGCTCTAGTGCTATTCACGATGATATCTAATATTTATCATCTTCATATGTTTCTTAAACACTTTAAGAGTTAAGGCCCTAATGAGGGAGTTCGCTATATTTCCTATAGGATCTACTCTAGATATTATTACATCTCTTTCAACATGGTTTGTCTAAATACATAGTATTTGATCTCAATATGTTTAGACTATTGGTGTATTCTTGGCTATTATACTTGAGCAATTACCCCATTATTTGTCGTAAATATAGTGGGATAGGATCCATTGAACCTAAAACTATTCCGAGTTCAACGATTATTTTACGTATCCAAATTACTTCTTTTATAGCTTATAAAGTTGCAAGGTATTCTTCCTCTAAGGTAGAATCAGTTATGGATACCTACTAAACATGTTACTAACTGGTTACAGCATATATTGAGAAAAATACATATCCAAATGTAAACTTTCTATCATCATGATTAGACTGTCTGAATTAGTATATCTTCTTATTTGTAAATTACTTTCTCTATATTTCTGAAACTTATCTTCTGTATCTCTAAGATATTTCAAGATATATTTCATAACCATTTGATGGTCGTTACTTATATCAAATAGATACCGGCTCGTAACACTTACAGCCTTACTAATAGCTAATGCATATTTTATGTTAGACATTCTAAATCTTTCATTTTTCATCTAAAGAGATATTTTTCTACAAAGATAATTGTCGTGTTTGAAAGGTACATTAACTGTCTCACAGTTGTTAAGATTATACTTTTTAAGAATATTTTCTATGCACAAGAATTTGGGAGAGTCCTATCAGCTTCCTAGTTCTAACTTTATCTTCATAAAGCTCTTATACATAGTATATAAGAAGTTTTTCCCTAATCCTTCATAGAGAAGCTTTTACTTAATAATTCTTAACAAACTATTACATACCAATTTTATTTTTGATATTGAGTATATCATCTATATAGAGAACGTAAAAGACAATTGTGCTCTCACTATCCTTTTAGAGCACACATGCTTTCTCTTCACTTTTTATAATAACCAGACTTTTTGATTACTTGATCAAAATAAAGATTCCAGTTTTGGGAGGCTTGCTTAAGTTCATAAATAGACTTCTTCAGTTTGCACATTAGATTAGAATTTCAGCTGGATATAAAAACTTCAGGCTGTTCTATGTATATCTTTTAGTCAAGACATCCATTTTGAAATAGTGTAATCGTATTCATCTGCAAGATTTCATAAATCATAATATGCTGCAGTACCAAATGAAATTCGAATCGACTTTAGCATGGTGACTAGTGGAAAATTTTCTCAAAATCAATCTCAGATCGCTGAGACAATCTTTTACCACTAGTCAGGCTTTAAACGTCTCCATCTCTATTAGGCCCTTAGGCTTCCCCTTGTAAACTATTTTAAAAAACACTCGAAATTATTCCTTTGGGAAGCTTAATCAAGTCCTAGACTTAATTGACATGCTTTCAATCAATTTCAAATTTCATAACTTTTTGCCATATTTCTAAATTAATCTATAATATCATCTCTTTATAAGTCAAAGGATCTTTTTTTTCAACTAAGGAAACCCCAAGGACATCTTCAGGTATCAAACAATACTTTACATATATTCTTGACATTTTTTCTGACTTACGTGGAGTGTGTGTCTAAAAGATATTTCACTCGCTTGAGTATGAAGTTCCATCATTGGTTCAATGAATTTTAGATTAACTTTCTTAACTTCAATCCTTTTATAATCTGTACAATTTATGAGAAACTATTTCTCTCGGATAGTGGCATTATGAGGAATGAATGTTTTATTCCTCTAAAATCATAGAACTAATATCCCTTGAAGTATCTGGGATATCCTTTAAACTGATATTTATACCCATTAGGTGCAAGTTTATGCTATTGGGTAACTTTTACTTAAACAGGACGGTCTCAACTCTTAACATACTTAAGACTTGATTTCTTGATAGTCTATATCTTATATGGAGTAATAGGAAAAGGTTTTGATGGAACTATATTCAATAAGTGAATAACAGTTTCTTGAGCATAACCCCAGTAGATATTTTTGAAAGATTAGTGTAACTCATTATTAATCCATCCTTATCTAATAAAGTCTGATTCCTTCTTTTCAGAAACACTATTGTGTTTTAGGAATACCTGTAGGACTATTGTGAGCGAAAATCTCATTCTCTCTTAAATGTTTAAGGAATCCACTACTTATGTATTTATTGCTTCAATCTGATCAAAGACATTTAATACATTTAACGGTTGATTTCTCTACTTTATGTCGAAAACCCTTTGAACATTTTAAAAAGTTTCCAACTTATGTTTCAACAAACACATGTTCGGATAGTGACATTTATCGATGAAGACAACGAAGTAAGGAAACTTATCTACAGTAATGTGATTTATTGGACCACATACATCACCATGTGTAAGTTTTAATAAATCCGTTGGCATAGTGTCGTACACCAGTAATGGAGACTTGATCATCATCCATTGAATACAAGATTCAAAACTGGATCAAGTCATACAATAAGATCAAGTATCTGACCATCCCCAACCAGATGGGTTAGACGTCTTACACTCGTCTGTCCTAGTCTCATTTGCCATAATTTTATAATATTCAAAGTTTTTGAACTTACTACTTTATCCGTTCACCAAATTATTCAAAAAATTTCCTGTTGTATCTTAATTATAATGGCTTGTCATCAACTGACATTCAGCTAACGATACATTATCAATATCATGTAAATGTAAGAAACAACTCCTTCTATATACATGATAACCTTCAGTGTTTTACACAAGAAGTGATACTATTTATCTAATAGTGTTTGACATAAAATAATTAGTATACAATCTTATGCTTCTGCCAGATGAGAGAGGTGACTAAAATTCCGAACAACTTCATTATTTAAAAAAAAATTATTTTCTATATGAAGCTGAATTTCTCCTTATAGTAGCTTTTAGCATTTCTCAAATCATACAACAATTATAGATATGAGAGGAATAAATGGGATCTAATATACAGCATTTTCTAGCATAAAATGCTGATGAAATATCAATGTTTTAGTACATATTCATCTAAAGGGTTTATATTATCTATTTTGAGGTATTAGGACGGTAACAATTACAGTGTCCAACAATGTTGCAATGGAAATAATTTCCTTTGCACTTATTGTCATCTTGTGGATTTTAGATATATCAAAATAATTCTTTCAGTAATGAGTATAATACTACTTATACTATTCCTATGCACTTACTTCCATTGAATATCAATAGATATTGAGGTCAGGATATATTTGTGAATTGACTCTTAAATAATCTTTATCCCTTTTTTGATAATTTAAACCTCTTCAAAAAGTATTATCATAAACACCTCTTATCATCTATTGATCTATAATATATTCAAATTATTTTGAATCTAAAACAATTTTAAGATTCTAAGTTATTCATAATTATTATTCTGGTGAACTTTAATTCATGTGTGTCTAATGTGTATCTTTAACAGATTACTCGTATTCTTCTTATCTTATCTCTATAAGATAAGACAAGATATGTTTATCGGATTCATTTCTAATCATTAATTTTAACATTTTTAGACTATGAATATAACTAATATATGTTTTCAATCTAAAAATGTCATCCCACTGCTTTACATATTTCCCATAATCTCTCAAACTAAAAAGAAAAAATTTAAACATTTTAAATTTTACAGTGAGAAGTAGATCCAATCAGTATTCTTCTCAGACCTCACATTTTAGTGATATTGGCCTTTGTAAAACCCAAAAGGTAGACAACTCTTATCAATTGCACCTCATGTAACTTTTACTATTGATCTTAAATACACCTTATCCTCACACTTTAACGATATTAGGTAAGTGTATTCCAGATTTACTTGTCAATGATCAAATAAAAGTTACTGATATTACCATCATACTTTAGCGATATTGATTAATATTTTCGCTTATATTTGCCTCATCTCATGTTTAACCAACATATTCTGAATTACACAGACCAACTCCCTCATACTTAAGTGATATTGGGAAAAAGACTAAGTTGATCAGATTATTATCATACTGACAAGACGGACCATGCATAACATTATCTCATTTGAATCTGATTCATAATCAGAATATTTGTTTCCGTAAGTACAACCAACTCCCACCAGTAGAGCTCCCATTGTAGTTAACAGCATAAATAAATATTAACAGTTAATATAATACAATAATATAACAATTATATTTGCATTAAATAAAGCTCACATGCAATTATAATACAAAATATAGTGTACTGTTCAGAATGCCTGAGCAATATAAAATTTTGAACGCCTTGGTGTTCAACTCTTTGAACACCACGGAATATGCTATATAATACCTAGGTAAAAGAAAAATACAATAAAAATTAAATTATTTTTATTTTTTTGGCTCCTCGGCATTCAACCTTATAACGCCTTCGTGTTCAACACTTGAATACGTCAGCAATCAACTCACCAACACCCTAGTGTTATACTTTATAGTACTTCAACATTGAGTTGTTGTGGATGCCCTAGTGTTATATATTATAACATCCTTACGTTCAACTCTTGAACACACGTGTTATACATTTTAACACCCTGATGTTGGTTGCTTTGAACTCTTTAGTGTTAAACTATGCAACGTCGCGACGTTCATCTAAAAAATGAACGCCTCAACTTTTCTAGCATAATTCCCCAATGTTCATCTGGGCAGAACCTAAAATCCTACATTTTTAATACTTCAAAACACGATTTAACACATTCTGAGCATCCTCAACACTTCTAACACACCACATGTATGTGATTGTATTCATTGCTAATTTTTTCTAGTGCATAACAATCACACATAATTACGTATTAGAATTAGAATCTAATTTTTTAAGCACAAATATACTGAAATTGAAGTCTTGTTACACTGACAAGTCTAGAAAATCATACATTTGAAGTCTTTGGACATTTCTTTACTTAGAGCTAATATTGAAGTTAACTTTTGAACAATTTTAGACTTCAACAAAGTGGTGGGATTGAAATTCTAGAATAACAGCTTTGTTTAATCAATTTCTAGCAGGATTTAATTTCGAAATCCTTTTAAAATGGAGTGGTTTGTTGATTTAGAAAATAGGGACCACAATGAAATAAGTTCAAAACCTGTTATTTATAGATAATAAATGTGGGGGGCTAAATGCAATATTTACAAATCTTTAGCCACCTCACCCTTTGTATGGTTAACACTTGTTACTCATGCATCCCATGTATGCTGCCAAACATAAATCATGTAAAGCCCTAATGTGCCATTTGTCAAGCAAGTGGTCATGTGTCAAGATTTCATTTGACATATAATAAGGACCTCTTTGCAACATTTGCAAAGCATGTTTCCCATTTTTTAGAGACGTCCTAAAATGTATCCTACTTTCTGTTGTGTATTTTGTATAACACAAACTAACGCAAGTGCACATTATCACAACAAGTAATATATGATGAGAAAAGTATCAATCCCATGAGGAATTATTATTACTACTTGCTAAGTACTAAAATTGTGTCCTCTTACTCTTATTCAAGCTATTGGTAATTTAATGATTTTGATATCTAAACTAACTAAACAAAAAGAATAATTACAAGAATTGAGCAAAGAGAATAAACGTGATAGCACAAATACTCAAATGCCTAGAATTACAATAATCCCTCAATACTTCACTTGAATCTAATTACACCCCTTAGAACTATCAATATGAATGTTAACCAAGAACTCTAATATCCTCACAAGCTTCTTTCAATGGTCAAGTGAGTATATCTCATTCAATCAATTATCAATGTTCCTATGATAATCAAATTAAAACAAGATTCATTAAGTTCAAATTATCTAAATGATCATATATGCCATATGAGTATATTCATATCTCATATGGAACTCATGCTTTTACATAATGAACATACATCAATCTATTTATGGCCAATACAAAATTCCCTTTTCCAAGTTCATTAAGGTTCCTAAATCAATCTGATACATTGTCATGTAATTAGAAGCATTAAGCATAGAACAAATTAAACAATTCAATACCAATATGATGAATAAGAGAAAATAATCAATCCAAGCTACATACTGAGTTCATATTATAATCTTAACAATAAAATTTAGTTCATAATTGAAAATATAAGTTCAGAGCATCTAACAACATCATTATATATACTAAAATCAACAACAAATACGAAATTAAAGAGAAGAGAAAATTTCCCTTGATACAACAATGATGTTCTTCCTCTAATATGCAAAACTTCTTCTTGTTGTTGTTAATTTTTACTTCCAAGATCCAAATGAAGTGTTAATTTTGTGCTCTCTACTGCCTAACTTCTTCTTGGCTCAATAATGAGCGTTTATATAGGTTGAGAGTTTTAAAAATAGGACAAAAATACCCTTAGAGAGTGCCCAGCATACAGTGCCGCGATATTCGGATTCAATGCTGCGGCACTGGAGCTTCTGACTTAAATGCCTCGACCAATGCCCTGGTGCTGCACTGTTCATCGACACTATTTATGGCACTGTTTACATTTTGAGTATTTTAGTCATTTCTCAGATTCTCATCTCAAATAGCTTCGTTTGTATCCGATTTTTGGTATTTTTGCTCCAATATTGCTTCAACCTATAAAACAACATTAATATGCATAAATAGATAAATTATTGGGATAAATTAAACAAACATCAAGTTTAGGAGGATAAAATATTTTATGCAATTACTTCTTATCACTTTCTAAAATCATCCCCTATCGAGCCGTTCGATCCGTCTCACTATCTCAGTGCTCAACGAATATACTTCATATTGTGAGACTCCCTAGGTTCACCTTCGTTTGTCTTACAGAACACTTTCGCAAGTCCGTAAATAATGTCTCATACATACATTATGAATATTATAGAATGAAACATTAAACCATACAAGTTGAGGTCAATCATATCTATATAATCCTTCAGTCACCTATATCCTAGAAGAGTAGAGACATAGATCATCATTGTCAATTCTCTATGTGCTTAACCATGAACTTATCACTAGATTTGTATTTTCGTAAAACAATATCTGTAAATACATTTACGATATTGTTTAACCCTACAAAAAAAATATTTTTTGGGGTTTTATACTTTTAGTCAAAAGACTTTTTGAAATATATTTCTTAGAGCATCAGAATATACAACTCACTCATATGAGCTTACAGATCCCATAACTACGCACAACAGACTTCATGAGCATCAGACCATACTCAGCAACACTCAGCAGTCAGATCATGAAAGGTCTATGACATGAATGAAACTAAAGTATGGTGGATCACTCACAAGCCTACCGTGGCGTTCAGGTCAAAGGATCATGAATACTACTAAACTCGAGAAAACTCTCTATTGACGACTTTATAGGATGTCTATTAGAGGTTCTCGTGAGTTTGTTCAGTACTGAGTCCTCACTTGATACCTGTATGCCCATACGAACTTTTGTTAAGCCTATAATCTACTAAAACTAACCATCTAGACAATCTAGATATAGACATACATTGATTCGAAAGGAATACCGATCGACCCATGTCAGTAACCATGGATCAAGAATGATGTTTTCAAGAACATACTGCATAATGACATTTCTTAGTACTATTTGCAACTCTTTGCAACTATGTTATTACTAATATATTCTCGAGTCTTTGTCCCATTTCAGACAAATTTCTAATTTTTAAAATTGCTAACTTCTAGTATTGACCTAAACTCCTTTGGATCAGATCTAAACTCCTTTGAATCAGATCTAAACTTTTTTAGATCTATAATGTTTGTAAATATTACAAGCTTTTACCATATAATTATGAATTAATGATTATTATAGAAATGATTACTATTAAATAGAATGGCACGTAAGCACCATCTTCTTACCATATGTTGTAGTGTTGTACTATATTAAATTATGTTATTGGTAGACGGTTGAAGTTTAAAATGGTTAATTATTATAAATGATAGAGGATGTTAGAAATTTAGTAGTGGTATAATTTGAGTTTTTCTCTTACGTGAGAGTAGTTTGTCCCTCTTATGTGAAAATTATTTTGTCTCTCCTAAAGTCTTACGTGAGGAGAATTTTTTGTGCTTAATAGGGACAATGAGTCCTGTTTAGGATAGTCTCCCGTTATAAAGTTTGTTTATATCTCTTTATAAGAATTAGGTTGACGTGCACCTTAATAAAGCTATCGTACGTAGTGTTTTAGTAATCTATCAGATTTTATGTAAACAATATTAAGATGTAGTATTAACAATTCTAAAAAAAGTATATCTTAATAAATAATATTTGAATTTGACTCAAATCTAAATAGATTTAATTTTACAAATTTAATGTAAAAAGTTTGTTTAATTATTATTTCAATGTTTTGTTCTTAGTACACATACATTTCTCTCGAGGGCCTAAACTCAACTCTATCTTATCACTATATAGAGGTCCATATACATTAGGCTTTCTTTTGGAGCCCAATAACAAAAACACTTTATTTTTGATCAAAAACGTAAACTTATAAAATTCTTCATAAAATATATATATATATAAATTTTTTTTTTAATGGTGTCACATATATATTTGTTCCTTTAGATTTTGGCCTATAACACAATTTATTGTAAAGACAAAAAAAAAAAAAAACTCTTAAATAAATAAAGAGAAAGCTATCTTTATTATAGTAGGACTCTTTAAAAAAGTTTTAGATAAATTAAAAAACTATTTTTCTTATTTTGGTCGAACTCTAATAAATGAATTATAATTAAATAAGTCATGTTACATCTTAATTTTACTCAAATTTTACAACCTTCACATGCCTATTAAAATCGTAGAAGGAGGGACCAATCATCACGCATCAATTTTTTTTTTTTTATCAATTATCAATTTTTACAAAGAGCAATTTCTCCATAGATTAATACTAGAGAGGACACATTTATTATTTCTCCATCTCCTTTATTATGTAAAAGCTTTATATCATGTATTTATGTTATAAAATTATTTTTCAATAGTATTATATGAGTGAGCTCATCAAGCTCAATAAAGTGAAAATAAGCCTAAATTGAGTTTAACAACTACAAATTCAATATTTCGATGTGTCTTTTAATTTTATTTTTGTTAATCTCCATATCCTCCCGAATAACCAACAAAATCAACTCGTTAATTTTAACATAAACAAATTTTGAGGTTAACAATATTGTTATAGTTCATAAATTTAGCATTTATGTCCTAAAAATGAATCGACATTATAGTATTTTATTTTTGTAATTATAAAATTTAAATTTTGTAATATTTTAGAGTAAAATTTATAATAAAACCAATACTAAATTCCTATTTACTTAAGACACCGATTGAACACTTTTTCAAAATCAACTTAATTATATTTACGCTGTAAATGTCAAAAACAGTCCTATAGACTCTTACAAATTTAGTATTAAAAGAAACTTTCAATTAAACTACCAAGAATTTCTCTTGCCATACATGGTCTAAACTCACTAAAATAATTTCATTCCTTAATTAATTCACTAAAATAATATATTTATTATGATTATAAACGTTGTTTAATAATAACCAGATCTCTCATTTACACATCAAAGTTTCATATTCAAATAATATTTTTTTATTATTTAAATTTTAAAAAAACATTTACTATAATTTCTTTTTCAATGAAATGATCATTTCCAACTCATTGCATATGGAATATCAATTATAAAAAAAGGTAAGCAATAAAGAAGAAGAAATGTAGTCAAAAGACAACCCATTACAATCATATAATACCTATTATCATAATTTATTAATTACATTGTGAATATGCTAACCCAATTTTTAATTATTGTAAAAAGGAGCACATAATTGATGCTCGAGTAGTCAGTGGGTAACTTTCCAAATATGAGGTTGGAGTTTGAGAGATACTAAATATTGAGATAATGTAATAATTAATTTTTTTTATTAAATTTATTTATTTATAATGTAAAAATATATATTTCTTTAAAAATATATATTCGAATATGTATCAGTGTATAAATATAATATATTATTTTATATTTTTTTATTATAATATATTTATCTCGATAATTATTTTATTATAATATTAATAATTAAAAAAATATTATAAAAAAAAAATATTTTCTAGTCTGTCACCCTCACACCTCCATGTGAGGGTTGTGATGATGGTACCCTAATCTTCATTGACTTTATTGAATATTGATAATCCTTTAAATAATATGGGTCCTACTTTCTCATGTAATCTTGAATTGTTTTTTTTAATTAATTAAAAAATAATAGATGATAAAATAATCACAACATCCACCAAAATCCTTGTATCAATGTAAGATTTTGATATTAGCATAATTTTTATTTGTAACATCAAGCCCGTGTAAAATTCTTGTTAGAACTCTACATTCTTAAAATTATAAAATTTATATGCAAATCACTGATATATTATTATTATTATTATTATTATTATTATTATTATAAAATCTTGTAATATGCACTTCCCTCAATTTTATAACTCGAGGTTCGAGTCTTTTAAATATTTGTTTTTTTTTTATAACAATAGAAATTGATATTTATAGAAATCAACATTTGGATTGAATTATTATAGTTGTAGAAAAAATTTTAAAGAGCAATTAAACATGTGACATAGTTTTATAATATATATTTTTAAATAATATATATATATATAGACACGTAGGTGAAGTTCTCTTAATATAAAATTTTGATTTAAAATAATGATTTAAATTTTTATATAATTTATTTATATAAAATTGACAATATTAAATATTATTCTTAACTTCGAATCTATATAACTGAATTATATAAAATTATTAGATAAAAATTTAATTTATTATTTTAAGTTAAAAATTTAAACTAAGAGAACTTCATTATATATATATAATTTTCTTTTGATGAGTGATGTAATTTATTATTCAATAAATATCTCAATTTTTTTGTAATATATTATAAATAATATTAAAATTATAAATTAATTAATTAATAATACTTGAGAGGAGATGGATTAATCTTTGAGATATGCATTAATCATTAATTTAGATAAGTCTTTTTTTTGAGAAAGTATTGGTTAAATAAAAATTTAGATACGAATCTGTTGTCCTAACAATTTTTTTATCTCGACAGAACTTATGTTGGTCTAAATAATTTTTTTTTATCAAAATAGAAGGTGAACAATATACCTATTTTTCTCTGTATATATTTTTCAATACAAATTAAATAATCAAAATCAGTAATAGCATTTGGCAATTGCTGTAGCGGGACAACGTATGATCCTAGCAATTCTCTCACATTTTTTATTTTTGTTTTTATTTTTCATTAAACAGAAACCCAAAAACGACAAATCGTTTGGATGAAAACAGAACAGGATAAAAGAGCCAAACCAAATTTTAACTTCACTGTTCACAAAATCACACTTGCAAAGGAATAATGTCAAGTAATGTAAGTTTGTCACTTTACATGTAATAAAACTGAATATAGAAACAAAGCGTTTTGTTTTTGTTTTTGTTTTTTCATTTTTCTTCTGGTGGGTACTTTGAAAGTGACCCTCCACTCACATTCTTTATATTTTCGTATAATTTTTTATTTTGACTCTCTCTTAATCTGATAGGAATCTTTGTTAGTTCTTAAAATCTTCTGAGTTAAATCAAAAGATAAGACTGGTGGTTGAGTCATTTCCGTTCTTTTTATTTTTTGCTTTTCGGGTTTCTCTTGTCTTTTCTTATTTCTTGATGATGTTAAAGGTATGGATAAGCATGGACTTTTTATTGTGTTAACTTTGGTTAACACATGCTTTGGTTTTTAAGCTCTTGGTCTTGTTCCTAAGGTAGATTTAGTTTCTGGGTTTTTAATATCTTTGATTATCTTTGTTTCTGATCAATTATATATTGTAATTGAGTTTTGGTTTCAAGGTGGATTATTACAATTTATTAATCTTGTTGATTAAATGTGGTTGTTTGATTTTGATCACAGCTTGGTTTCTGAGGGTGGAATCTTCTGTTAGATGGTAAAATTATTGATTTTTGGATCAGATCATTATTTAAAAATTGATCTTTGGATGGTTTTAGAAAGCTTTTGAATTTGGTTATTTTTCATTGTTTCCCAGCTTGTCTTGATTAGTTTCAACAAAAAATTGTAGTCCTCTCCTTTATATTGCATCCAATTTTCATCTTCTTTTGATGCTATTGTGGCTGTTAATTCTGATGTTTCCTGCAGTTTTGTCATGGAAATTTTGGATTTTGTGGGGACTTCATGCTAATTTTGAGAAAGTTATGCAATTCAATATGTTTTTTTTTTGAAACAGAATTCAATATGTTACTACTCAATTGTTTTGACTGGGGTATGTTATGCTGAGATGATGCCACCATATCATTAATCTAAAGGTTTGAGACTCAAAGTGGATGTTTATCATATATTAATTGTTTAATTATGGCTTAATCCTGCATAAGAATTAGTAGGCATATTTTTTAAATAAATGGAAAGTATTAATGTAATTTTTCAAGGATTAAGCTGCTAAAATGTGAGGGGAAGTGGTTGTTGTTGCAGGATGTTCTAAATTCTTATTATTTAATTTTGATTGTTTTCTTATCAGGCTGTATGAATGATGAACTGTGTCTTATGTTTTCTAATGCAGGTGCTTAGACATTAATTTCAATTTTTCAGTTATAACACATCGTGATTTTCATCTCAATAGCCGCTAATGGGGTCCGAAGGGCCAGCAGCTGTAACGATCCATATAACCGGGTTTAAGAAATTCCAAGGAGTTTCAGAGAATCCAACTGAGACAATTGTTAGTAATCTGAAAGAGTATATGAAGAAGAAGGGGATGCCAAAAGGTTTAATTCTTGGGAGTTGTACTATTCTTGAGACTGCGGGACAGGGAGCAATTGCTCCGCTACACAAGACATTGCAATCTGCCATAAGTGATAAGGATGCTGGACCAACAAATGCAAGCAGAATTATATGGGTCAGTTGCCACCTTGTATCTTTTATGTAGAATTATGCATATTCCTGAATTGCTCATGTTCAAAATTTCTGCAGTTTCTCTTTTCCATCCTAGTTAATGGAAGGAAATTGTCGGTCAGTAGGTGGTTATATCAACATATCTATAAGAATCACATGGTTCCATTTGGCATTGGAGAGGAAGAAATGTGGTGCACTACTTATAAGCTCTGTGATTTGATGATATGCAACTCAATTCCACATTTTTGATTCATGTTTGGCATTTCATTTGGAATCTAAGTCAAGGAATAATCTATTGGTTGAGTCTAAGATTAACTCTCTTAGGATTACGAGATTAATGATCATGATTGGCTTATTGTCTGCTTGCTTTTCTCTAAACTATGGAGTTCCACTTGCTATGAGTAGAGGTCTCTTCATAACATCAGAAAGAATATTAGATTTTAAGACTGTGATTGTGGCTATTTTACTATAAATTTGGATGCTTTTGCACTGTCTTCTAGATAATCTGTATCTACTGCAAATGAATATCTGAAGCTAGAACTGAAATTGGATTCATACGCACTGTCTTAATAATATATCTTAGGTGCAACTGAGCTGGTTTCCTTTGACATTTGTGCATTGCATTTCTTGTCATTCTGACAATGTCCTTTGCAGCTTCACTTTGGAGTTAACAGTGGCGCAACACGATTCGCAATTGAGCAACAAGCTGTCAATGAAGCTACTTTCCGCTGTCCTGATGAGATGGGATGGAAACCTCAGGTTAGATATACTTGTGAATTTTTCTCTCTGATCAACTGCAGTTTCTTAGCTGCAACCTTTAAATGTCCATTAATTGAAACCTTATTTATCTTCTGCAGAAAGTACCCATTGTTCCTGTAGATGGTGAAATATCAAGAGTACGAGAGGTAGAAAATGCTTCATGATTTCTTTGTACCTTTTTTTATATTCATTCCGGCAAGTTCTTCAGCCTTTGATGCTATGGGCTAAATATGAGTAATATAGTTTCAAAGATGTGTTTTGTATTCCTTATTATCGTCATTTAGAAAATCTGGAATCTTAAATTCATAGATTTTGTCGTCAATTGCACGAAATTGTAACACATTCTTTGGATGTTCACCTTATAGCTATCTTGTACAATAAAAGGCTTTTTACTTCAAAGAAAATGCGATTGAAAGTGTGGAAGACATCTTAATTTGCTTTTAAGTGGTGAACTTATGCTGAAACGAGATAGTTTTCTTGTAGATTGCACATTTTGCCAAACTTTTTCATTAGTAAAGATTTAGTATAACAAAACAGAAAATGCTATTGTAGGTCAAATGCTTTCTCATAGAATATTATCCTAAGGTAATTCTTTTTCCAACTTCGTGCAGACTTCTATTCCCGTTGAGGAGATTACAAAGATATTGGCAAAGAAGGGTTATGAGGTGATTACCTCTGATGACGCAGGCCGATTTGTATGCAATTATGTTTACTACCATTCCCTTCGCTTTGCAGAGCAGAATGGGACGAAATCAATCTTTGTTCATGTGCCTCTCTTCTTAACCATAGACGAGGAGACCCAAATGCAATTCGCAGCTTCCTTGTTGGAGGTACTTGCTTCTTTAAATTAGTAAACTTATTGTCATCCACCCATATCTTTTTCTCCAGAAGCTTATATGTGTGCATTGTAACTGGCCATGTTTGTGTAAAGGTGGATCGACGGTTGCAATTGAAATGTTTGAATAAAAAAGTGATCAGTGTTTGTGAATGGAAAAATATATTTGTGGCACTTGCATCTCTGGTATCTGCTTTGATGGTTTTCAGAAGGTTTCTAGTTAAGTTTGTGCAATATTTCGTATTAATATGGGAATAAGTTTCCAGTTTGCTTAGTTCTTTACTGCATTTGCTTCATTTTTACTTCTTTCTCCACCTCTGATACTGAATTAACTCATGAATTTTCATGCGCAGTTTGCTCCTGTGGAGCTTACTTGTAGATGGCATTCAGATTAATAGAACATTTTAGATTTGTAATTTTTTTATTTAAAATTTTTTTGAAAGCCTTTTACATGCAATTAGCTTTTTCTGTTGCATTAGATGTCCTGTCAGTGTGGTTTGATTCATTTCTTTTTGAGAGAAAATCAATGAACAATCTGAAATTTGAAGTAAAATTCAATGTCATTGCCAAACATTAGGTTTGAGTGATTAAGATCCTTGAGCTCAAATCTAGCCATCTACCTAGGATATTGTTATGACCAGGGGGGGCTCAAAATCTGAGAAAAATTTCTTGACTACTAAGGTGGTAGGGTTTGACCAATAGTCTTAACTTGCGTATAATATTGTTCGTTTTGGGTCAAAGTTGCACACTTTCGCTTTTAGAATCACCAAAAGGCCTTGGAGGTCTTTGATTTTGGTTGGATGTTAAAGATCTGAATAACTTGTAATCAACCATTCGATGAGTTTCCAAGTTTATCAAATGTTACAAGTATGTGATCAACGGAAGCTTAGCATTGAGCTTTTTTTCACTACCAGAAGCTCTTGGAATTTTTATTACTTTGGGCTGCAAACTAACCTTGTTATTATGCAATGAAAAGTAACATTTGACTTTTTGATCAAAATTCTTGAGCATCTTCGGCAAATTTATAATGAGAGGTGTCAAATGGAAAGTTGGGCCTACCCGACCATTTATATTTTGAGTCATATGGGTTTGTGAGCAGGCTTGAGCCCAGCTAGCCAACTTCAAAAGTAGCTCAACTTAAAAAGAACTTATCAAGGGTTTTATGGTAATTTGACAGATTATTTCCACATTCCATAATTAAATTATTTTAAAAAAAGGGCATGCTTTTTTTTTTGGTTTCCATTTTTTGTTATTTTAGGGGTTCTGATGACGTATCATTTTCCCGAGCATGGTTTTTTCTTTAAAATATTATTTTTGTGTATTAAGTTCGACAGAAATAAAAAAAATAAATATTACGTGTAACATAATTTTAGAATATCAGACATTATAATTTACATTTAATACAACAATTTAAAATATATTTACGTTAAAAAGTAAATTTTAAATTCTTAAAAGTCGTATCAATTTTTTTTGGCGATAAAATAATTTGTATGTTTAATATAATTAAAAACAAATACTAAAATTAGTGTTTTTTTTATGCTTAATATAATATTTTTATTTTGGGATTTCAAGAAAAAAAAAATACTATTTTGAATACGTACATGATAAGACACTTTTTTTTTGTCTAAAATATTATTTTAGTTTTGTTCATAATAAAAAATAAATTTTTCTGCAAAAAGAAATTCCATGACCATGTTTGCGAAACCACACCAAGAATTCTATGCATTAAATAACAACAAAAAAAAATTTGTAAGAAGAAAATACAAAAAAAAAGAAGATAATTGTGTCATATCAGTTCGCATTAAATAACAAATAATTACGAAAAAAAATTAAGTATCAAGTTGCTTTATCTTAAATAGAGAATAATTAAAATGAAATTACACTTAAGTGATTGAGTAGAAAAAGGATTTGCAGTGCAGGCTAAATATTTTAGGTTTGAATCCTTCCTCTCCATATTAAAAAAAAAATGAAATCAAATTAATTATATATATATATATGTATATTTATATATACATATATGTGTGTTACAAATGCATAATACCAAAACTACTGTGGATCGATACATTCAAAATTCTTTGGTTCAATATTATCAACAAAAAAAAAAAAAAGCATGATCGCATGATACTCTTAGTGAAACTTGGAATGTAAATTGATACAAATTGAAATTGTAATTTATGTTAAGAATTATGTATAGTTACTGTAGTAGATATAGTTTTAAGATAGTACAAATTCAATTAATTTAAAAAATAAATATTTTATAAAAATGAAGTTAAATATATGTATATAAAATAAAAAATAATTTTTTAATAACTATATAATTTCATAGGGTATTAGATTTTTTAATTTAACGTCTTTAAAATCCAAAATTCTCTTTACTAAACCCACTGTTATCTATATCGGTTCATTGATTCTAAGGTTGGCATTTTCAAACCTAAAGCCTTCACCAATAGATATTATTCACTTAGCCATAAACTGTTCAAGAAGTCTTGAAAGATCCCAAGTGAAAAACTGCTATGATTGATGAATTTACTGCCTTACAAAAGAACAAGACACGGGGTTTAGTTCTTACAGTTGAAGTAACAAAGGTTGTGTCTAATAAATGGGTTTTAAGAGTTAAGTATAATGCAAATGGATTAGTACCCAAACATAAGGCACGATTAGTTGTCAAAAGCTTATTACAAATTTTTGGTATTGATTATTATGAGATATTTAGCCATTTGATCAAAGCTTTAATTGTGAGAATTATTTTTATTAAAAAGGTTAATAAAAGTTTCATATTAATAAAAAATAAAGAGGATTATAAGTATATAAAGAGTGAATTATATTTTAATTAGTATAAAATTTTGTGGATAAAGCTCAATAGTAAATCATAAAGACTTAAATTTAAAGTGGATAATATTATACCAATGTAGATATATATGTGGTTCGTTGAGTTATATACAAGTAGAATCAGAGCTATACCTTGAAGTTAGTCACGTTGATAAAATCATTGGTACCGAACAAGAAGGTGGTCAGCTTAGTAAACCCCAATTTGCTTGCGATGAAATCTGTGGTTATAATCTAAGGACAAGTGCTAGTGTGCTTGGGCTTCACGTAAGGCATGTCAGTTAATGCAGTGATGAGGAGTTGACTTGATAGAGCAGACTCTCAAAGCAGGTGGTACTCTGGTGCTTCACGTAAGGCGTGTAGAAGCAATGTAGTGAAGATGAGTAGCAGAATGTTGGGAGCAAGCCTGTGTAAAAGACAGACGGATGTGATATCATTTGAGCGGAGACTATGTGGTCCTTTATTTAAGGAAATGATTGTTAAAGAAGCAAACAAAAGTCCCACATTAACAAGAAATGAGGAGGATTATAGGTATATAAAGAGTGAACTATATCTCTATTAATATGAAGCCTTTTGGGTAAAGTCTAAGAGCAAAACTATTAGGGTTTAGACCCAAAATGAATAATATCATACTAAAGTATATATGTGGTTCGTTGGGCTCCTAACAGTTTTTAGCCTTGCGCAACACAGTGAAAATGAGTAAAAGAATGTTGAGAGTAAAATCTTCCCGTGTAGAAGATAAACAAATGTGATATTGTTTGAGAAAAGACTATGTAGTCTTTATTTGAGGGAAGAATTGTAAAAGAAGCAAACAAAAGTCTCATATTGGCAAGAAATGAGGAAGATCATAGAAATATAAAGAATTGACTATATCTCTATTAGTATGAGATATTTTGGATAAAGCTCAAAAATAAAATTATAAAATCTTAGACCCAAAATAAATAATATTATATCAATATAAAAATATGTGTAATTCGTTGGACTCTGACAATTTTTAACCTTATTATGATGTCTAAATGGCCAATAAAATAAATTAATATCAATGATACTTTTTTTGAATGGTGATATGTCAGAGGCTATGTTTATATCTCAACTTAAAAGGGTGTTTTTTTTAAAATCATTCTTTGCCTCGTCATGCTTGTTTGTTAATCAAAGCTTCATATAGACTCAAACAAGCTCACCGGGTTTGGTATAACAAGTTAAAGGAACTTTACTAAGTTGGAGTTTTATTAATTCTAAATCAGACACCTCACTTTTTCTTTCTAACTAGCTTAGTGATTCTAATATATGTTGATAATATCTTACTAAATGGATCAAATTATTCTCATTTGGAAAGTTTCATTAAGAAGTTAAGCAATGCTTTGGCTCCTAAAGACTTGGGTTATTTCAAATTTTTTTGGGGTATTAAAGTGAAGCCTATTGTCAATAGGTAACATCTGTCATAGTAAAAAAATATTAATGATTTGCTCCAAAAGGTCAATATGCAAGAGGGAGTAATACACCAATGGTCATTGATCAAAATTTTATCAAGGCAGAATTTGACTATGGAGAAGAGCTCTTTCCTTATCCCAGTTTGTATAGGAGCCTTGTAGGCGCATTGCAATATATTGTGCTTATTAGATCTGAAATTTTTTATTTTGTCCATAAGTTAAATCAATTCCTTGTTGTTCCTAAACATTAAACACTGGCAAAGCATGAAAAGAGTGCTTAGATATCTAAAGGCTACAAGTTCTTATAGTTTAAACATTAAATACTCAACTAATTTTCACTACTTGGATATGTTGATGCTGAGTGGGCCTATGATCCTAATGATAGGAGATCTGTAAGTGGTTACTGCATTTATTTGGATCTAAATTTGAAATCTTGGTCTTCCAATAAGCAACAAGCAGTAGCAAGATCAAGTATTAAAGCTGAATTTTAGATCTCTTGCTTATTCTTGTTTTGAGATTTTATGAATACAATCTTTGTTCTTTGAAATTTAGCATCTTTACCTCAAACCGTAGTCTTATGGAGTGATCATCAAAGTGCTATAGCCTTGGTCAATAATCAAATATTTCATGCTAGAACTAAATATATTGAAGTTTATGTTCATTTCATTCATGACAAGATTGTTAGGGATGTCAGATTTGTTCCCGGAGAAAATCAAATAACAGACATTATGACAAAACCTCTTTCTACTGCTTCTTTCTTGCACCTTCGATCCAAACTTAAGGTCACTTCATGTCCTTAAGCTTGAGGGGATTCTGAAGAATATTACTAGTAGCTTCAATCCATGTCAGAAGCAGATATTATAGAAGTGTCACATCTGCAAAGTTGTTATGCAACTTGAGCAAGTTTCAAAATTCTGTTTTGTGTTTCTTTTCTTGCCTTAGATCTAATTGTTGTATTTTTAGCTTTCTATAACTAGGATAATTATTATGTATTCTTTAAGATGAAATAAAATTTTTGATATATACAAATTTTCTTTCATTTTTTCGAAAGCCAAACAACACCTTTAAGTTCATTACAATCAGATGCCTTTTTAAGCTAATTAGACAAAGCCCTAATTTTTTGAATTTCTTCTGTTTAGCTATATAATAAGGCTGAAGTTTCGTCTACTTATAATGTTAAAATAATTGTCTCTGTTGTTCCATTTCACCAATTCTTCTATATTAGTTTCCTCTAATATATCATTTAATTATTTTTGAAGTAGCACTGAAAGTATTAAAGTAAAAGTTACAAGTAAAAAAAATGACATAACTATATAATCATTATTTTATTTTTTAAAAAATTCTCCATAATTGTTGTTCTTAATTAATGACTTTAAATTTATTTATATGTTATCTTTGAGATTAAAGAGATATGGTTAGATTTTTTCTTCCACCAAAATATTGATGTAGTGATATATTACAAAATTTCATCTTAAATACAAAATTTGCGAAGTTTTCTCTCACAAAAAAATTACAAATATTCAACATATAACAGGCATGAAATTATGTATTTATAATTTATTATCGAAATTATAAGTAATAAATACATATTATTAGTTGTTCATGTAATTCATGAATATCCCTAATCAACATTCAAATTACATTCCAGAAATAATACCTAATTAAAAAATATACTTGAATTGGTCTTCAAGAATTTTTGTCAGTAGTGCCTTCTATGATGCCATGATAAAAATTACGGCATCTATAGTTAATTAATATAAATTGTTAGATAAAATCTACAGTCTACAATATTAATATTTTAATGATCTATAAAATTTTATTAACCTACTAAGAAGCTGGTTAAATAGGTAATGTTTAAAATTTTTAAAATAAAAATAATGATAACATTACCAATATTTATCTTATCTATTATTATTTTATAGCTGTCGTCCCTATTCTCCATATTGGTTTATCAATATTTCATTGAGATGGAAAGTTTGCATTAATAAATACACATACATCCATTGGACTACATTTATAGTTAAACATATTTAATTTAAAATTTTTCTCTAAGAAAATAACTAATATACATTTCTTAACATACTCACTTATAACTGAATCGTGATAATAAATACAAAATCAATAATAGGTCACTTTACTAGAAACAATAAATAATTTAAATATATTCTCAATCATACAAAATTGTAATAATATTGAAACTTTCATTTCGTTAACTTAATATAGATAAAACTATTTCATATAATATATTAAGCTAAATAAATTTTATCAAGTTCTTGAAAGATTATTCTTAATATGAATAAGTTCTTAAGGATTTTGTTAGTCATGCCTTATCTACAATTTTTAAAATTAAAACAACCAATATAAATATATTTATTACTATTACTTTACAATAAAAAGGTATTTACTATGATTATTCTACAAATAATTAACTATAGTAATCAAGATACTCCATTGTATTTGTCCTCAAATTAAACTGAAGTTAAGGCAATATATAAATCAAGTTTCTATTGATTTTAATATAGACGTAATTAAATATTTTAAAAATTCAATTACCTTATACATTTTGTTAACCCATTAACAAAACAATTGAACAAAATTTAAAAAGTATATTGTATGTGTTGTATACCATTAGATATAATTAATAGTCCATATTACTTTTCTTAAAAAGATTTTAAATTAAACTGCAAAAAATTAAATTCGGTTTTATTGAAGGATATTAAGTCGTGCACTTTAATTTGACATCCATATGACATCAACTAAGCCACAACATTGATACCCTTTGCGCAGCGGAAACCCATAACTCACACTATAAGCAAGAACACATAAAATTAACACACCAATAAAAGATAAAGAAAACAAACCAGTCACAAGACATAAGATATACGTGGTTCGGCCCAAATTGCCTATGTTCACGGAGGATCCATGACTCCCTAAGACCTCTTCGTATCTCCTCATAAGAGATTTTTACAAGGAACACAAGAATAGCCCGAGCATCTAAGCCAAAAGGATCTATGGTGTTTCTCTTTTATTCACTCAAAGAACCTAAAGAAGAAAGCACCCCCAAAGGTTACACCATAGTATACCACGCACTTAGTGCCTACTTAGCTCCTCTATTCTCTCTTATGATTACATCTTGAAACCTTAGATGCTTAATCTTAAACAATGGTTTACAAGTATTTATATAGGGTGTATTTCATGCCTACAAACCCTATTCCTTATTGGAGTAAGAGTCCACTTGTTTTGAAAGTCCAACATTTCTCAAAACTTGAAATCCCGAGCCAAAACGGACTTTTCCACGCGTTCTGGCGCTGCGTCGCTCGTCCTTGGGTGCTGCAGCGCTGTCCCTTCTCGTGTCCAGCGCTGCGGCGCTGGTCTTCTGTGTTGAGCGCCGTGGCGCTCAGCCCTGGGCGCCGCGGCTGATAAGGGCAAATTTGTTATATATTTTTTCATATTTTTATTATTGATATTTTATGATTTTATGAGAATAGATGGCTATTTATGTGCATTATTGTTATTTATAGGGACTTGAACGAAATTTAAAGAAAGAACGCAAAAGGAGCGAAAACAGGGACTAAAATGCAAAGTTTTCAAATTATGAGTCCAGCGCCCCCGCGCCACAAGTACTGTCGCCCCAGCGCTGTAATAGTAATCGAAATAAGAAATACGACATGTTGAAGTCGCATCTGGCGCCCCAGCGCCATACGGTCACCGCGCCAGCGACACTCCAGAGCCCCAGCGCTATCATCCCACCGCTATCATCCCACCGCTCCAGCGGTGAAGGCTTTTTCACGCGTCGCCCCAGCGACAACTTCATAGCGCGCCAGCGGTAGTACGAGTCCTAGTCCGACGAGAATTGAGATTTTCAAGCTCATATCAATCCCTATATAAAGCCACTCGTTCCCAGCATTCAAGAATCAATCCAAAGAGACCAGAGAAGAACCTAGAGCAAGAAAAAGAGAACTTAGAGCAGTTCAAGAGCACCAAGAATCTAGAGCAACATCAATCAAGAGCAATTCGATGTCTACATCGGTTTGCGATTGATTGTATCATGTTTTATTTTTATTTTTATTGCTATGATTCTCTTGTAGCTATGAACTAATTTATTTTCTAGGGTTAATATTTGAACTCAATATGTGTGCTTAATTGCCATATCTTTTAGTATTTAATAAACTTAGTCATTTATTATTTAAATTACTTGTGTTTAATGCTTCAATATATCTGGCCAATATATGGTGAATGAGTTGGTAATATTATTGATAAACTCGAAAGAGGAATCATAATATTTAGACCTAGGTAATTTGATGCATAATTGTAGAGTAATATTCAATATTACATATGCAAGTTTCAGCTTAGGATAGGAATATACCTAGTTGGCATGTATGATCAATAAGATCTAATCTTAATGAACCTCAGTTTATTACAAGTACCATAGGAATATAGGTATTTGGTAAATTAGGGTATACTTGCATGACCTTGGAAGAGGCTTGTGAATACATTAGCGTCTTGATCAATAATAAAGACTACGTGAGTTAAATATGAGAGGATTAATCATTAAAAAGCATATTGAGGGATAATATTAATCCTAGGTTTTCTCTACGTTGCTATCTTTAAATATCATTGCATTGTGTTTTACTTTTATATTTCTTACATTCATTCTTAGATTTTTATTTATCTTAATAGTTATTAGGAAGACATACTTTTAGTAATTGGTTAAAAAGAAAACATTATCCCTGTGGGTTCGACATCCGACTTATTTAGTCTCTTTATTACTTGCATACGATAGTGTATACTTGCACTTAATTTTATGATATAGATATATCGCATCAGCGGCGCTGGAAGCTCCCCGCGATTTCCTTCTTCTTTTGCGTCTTCAAGTCCCGTTTCACTTCGCCTTTCGTGTCCCACACATCCTAGACTTCTCCATACGTGTCTCACACGTTCTAGACTTCTTGTGACTCTCCACTTTGGTATTCATCTCAATTCTTGTCCAACCAAGATTGTTGAATCACCAATTTTCAATAAATCCCCTTTTTGATTCAAAATCTCTTCCCATGAAGCTAATCACCGTCACCCCTCCTTGACCAATGTTCACTAGCATGATCTATAAGTCAAGTCCCCGACTTAACTAAGGCTCTTGTGACTACGGTCTCCAAAGATTCCTGAATGCTGATGTCTAGAGTAGTTCAATGTTATGATCTTCCATGTCCCGAAGACACCATGACCATAACCCTTAATAGTGAAAACCCATTCTCGCTATTGTTACTCTTCCCACACATTCTCTTTCGACCCCTGTCACAAAGTGATATATCAAAATCTGCTTTATGGTCTGTTTCAAATCAACCCCTTAGTTGATCCCATTCTAAGCACTTTCCTACAAGCACATAGCCTCCCTCTGTGTTTTATCACTCCCCGATCCTTTTGCTTCCCCATTTAGTGTTCCTTCTGTATGCATTCCATGAATCTCCTTATTTCGATCTAGCAGTCCCGAGTCCTCTAGGTCTTCATAAGATGAGGAATAAATCTCATACCTAGTCCCTCCCTTGTCTTTTTCACTATGTAGTCTCAATCTTATTTTACCAATCCCTTATGACTTACCATAAGCCATATTACTCCAATTGGTAAATAACGATTCTCCACGACTCATATGAAAACACTACCCTAGATCCCAAAAATAGTTCGTTCATCAGACACTGATTCCTCTAGAAGCTCTCATGCAATTAAGGTCTTTGCCTAGTCATCCAACAGACTTGCAAATCCATCTTCCTTCTATCTTTGTCTTCCTCTTAGGGCTATCTCATTGAGTGCCCTAGACACCTTTTGGATCTGCCTTTCAATCTTGATTGTTCTTCGTTTGCCCTCTTTATTTTGTGTTCAATCTGAATGATTCTTCTAACTAGGACCTAGATGACACCATCTTCTTGGAAGTCTTCTTCAAGAGTGATCTCTACTTCAAAACTCTCCAATAAGACCATCATCTTTTTTTCTTTCAGATAATCATCTTCCTTATTGTTCTTCTCTTTATATTTGTGAGTTTCCATGGTTGACAACCTTTGCTCTGCAATTTGGACTTCAACCCATGGCTCTAATATCAGTTTGGACTTCGACTCAAGCTCTGTCATCAGTTTGTACTTCAACATACGCTTTGATAACAGTTTGTAGCTTCAACCTTGCTCTGATACCAGTTTGTTGAAGGATATCAAGCCATGCACTTCAATTTGACACCCCTATGGCATCAACTAAGCCACAACCTTGATACCCTTTGCGCAGCGGAAACCCATAACTCACACTATAAGCAAGAACACATAAGATTAACACACCAATAAAAGATAAAGAAAACAAACCAGTCACAAGACATAAGATATACGTGGTTCAGCCCAAATTGCCTATGTCCACGGAGGATCCATGATCCAGCTTCTTCCCATTGAAATAGATCACAAAGTATCTTCTTACATCATCAATGATCCCACAAGACCCCTTAATATCTTCCATAGAGACCTCTAAGCATCTACCCTTGGTCATTATGACTCCCTAAGACCTCTTCGTATCTCCTCATAAGAGATTTTTACAAGGAACATAAGAATAGCCCGAGCATCTAAGCCAAAAGGATCTATGGTGTTTCTCTTTTATTCACTCAAAGAACCTAAAGAAGAAAACACCCCCAAAGGTTACACCATAGTATACCACGCACTTAGTGCCTACTTAGCTCCTCTATTCTCTCTTATGATTACATCTTGAAACCTTAGATGCTTAATCTTAAACAATGGTTTACAAGTATTTATATAGGGTGTATTTCATGCCTACAAACCCTATTCCTTATTGGAGTAAGAGTCCACTTGTTTTGAAAGTCCAAAATTTCTCAAAACTTGAAATCCCGAGCCAAAACGGACTTTTCCACGCGTTCTGGCGCTGCGGCGTTCGTCCTTGGGCGCTGCAGTGCTGTCCCTTCTCACGTCCAGCGTTGCGGTGCTGAGGACCCAGCGCTGCGGCGCTGGTCTTCTGTGTTGAGCGCCGCGGCGCTGGAAGCTCCCCGCGATTTCCTTCTTCCTTTGCGTCTTCGAGTCCCGTTTCACTCTCAATTCTTGTCCAACTAAGATTGTTGAATCACCAATTTTTCAACAGATTTGTTAACGAGTTAAAAAATTAATATTAAATTTAAATTAATCTCAATTTGTTTCTCTATAATCTATCATTGTGTATTTTCTCTGGCGTTGTTTAATCTTAACTTATTTATTATATATATTACATATTTTTTAGCCATTTCTAAATTCACTTATTTAATGTTTCAGTTAAAGTTTTTTCTTTGGTTTAATAAATTAAAAAAGCGCCATTATGATTATGAGCCTATCAAATTGTAATTTTAAAAAATTAACGTGACAAATATAAGGGATATTATTAAGAATATCATTAAAGTATGACCTAATTTTAATAATATTTATTAGTTTAAGATATAAGCAGTAATGTTTAACTGTTAGAGAATTTTCTGTTAAAATTAATTGATCAAATATGTTTATCTAAACAACCCTGATCTCATATTCAAATGCCCTTATTTTTTTTAACTAAATACATTTATTCTTTTATCTAAACAGTATTATTCTTATATTTAAATACTTAATTTTTTAAATAATAAAAATTAAATAAAAAATAAAAAATAAAAAAATCTAACAGCCAAAATCGCTGCTGTAATAGTGGCCATTTATTATTAATTTATAAATTTTTTTTTAATTTATTACTAAAAATTAATTTTTAAAAAAATGATGTTATGTTATTATTAATTTATTAATAAAAATTAATTATTTAAAAAAATAGTATTTTGTAAGTGATAAAATATATTTTAAAAAATAATTTAATTATATAACGTAATTTTATTAATTTTAATAAAATATTTTTCAACAATTTATCATGTATATTTTCAAAACTAATAAATTTACTAATATTAAACCATACCTCAAGTATTTTTGATAACATCCCTAAAATATAAAAGAGCAATGCTATACTTTCTTTGTATCACAACATTTTTTCTATTACTGTGCCACCAAACAAAGAGTGTCACGTATCATCATTTATCAACTTTTTTTTTAAAAAATTAGATTAAGAGTGCGGTAGTGTCATTACATTTATCAATGAATTTCATTTCATAATTTAGGATGCAAAGTAAACAAGTATAGCATTATTTAATATAAAAAAAGTTAGAAATAAATTAATAAAATTGTATTAATTTATTTTTTTAAAACTTTTTAAGTGCAAGATAAATTTTTAAACAAAATGAATGTATCATCTACTTAATGTTTGTAACGTTGAATTGAGAATGAAAATTACAAATAGAAAATGAGATTAAAATTTTTATATGCAAATTAAAAAATAATTACAATTTAATAACGAATTACTTTTTATACATAACTTGAATTCATATCTATATGATATATAACAAAGTTACATTAACATAAAGGTTGTAGGTAGCAATAAAACACTTATTCTATTTACAATATTTATAAATAATTTTTTTATTTGGTAAGATATACAATTTAAACATTAATTTTTTTTTTCATTTTTCTTGATATTATAGTTTTTATTCCTTATATTTAGATTATTATTGTTCACACAAAAATTTGGGTAATTCATAAGTTAACAAGTTAAATTTATTTTTTTATTGAGTATGATTGTTTGAGACAAACAAAAATAAAGATAAAAAATAAAAAAAAGATACAAGATATAAGGTGATTCAGGGCAATTTAGACTTATGTCCATTTTACCAAATTTTATGGAATCACTTATATAAACTATTCAAAAACCATTTTACAATAGCAGAATAATGCATCATGGCTATTATAGATAAGAAATAATGAGAGAGGAAAAGAAGATAAATCACGCAGAGCTCCCTCCCATTACTTTTAGATGATCCCATTTTTATAGGTATTGTAGAGTTCTTTTAAGAAGGTGTTTCATTCCTTGATTTAAAAGATGATTGTTAGAGATTTAGTGATTCAATAATTTTGATTGAACAATAATTGAAATAAATATCAAAGAAGAGAGTCACAAGAAGTGTAGAATGTGTGAGATACGTATGGAGAAGTTTAGGACGTATGGGACACAAAAGAGAAAGCAAAACAGAACTCGAAGACATGAAGAAAATGCTCGGAGGAGGTACTAGAGCTGAGCGCCGTGACTCCCAAATCAGAAGCTTAGCACTGCGGCGCAAAGTGCGATAAAGCTCAGCGCTGCAGCGCCCGAGCAATGAAATTTTTGTTTTTGATCCAAATTTTCAGTTTTGAAAAGTTTAAGACTTTCAAAACAAATGGACTCTTACTTCAACAAGGAATAGAGTTAGTAGGCACGAAATAACCTTTATATAAACACTTGTAAACCCTTTAGTTGAGATTAAACATTAAGAGAGACTCTACGAGAGGGGAAGAACTGGGTAGACACTAAGTACTTGTGTGCGCTAGGGTGGAACCATCATTTGGGTATTCATTGTTTGTGGTAGAAGAAGGTTACACTAAACATTAGGTCCTTTTGAGGGTTCTTTATTGGGTTTTCCTTGTAAAATCTCTAGGGAGTTAATAAGAGAGGTTAGAATCCTTGGATCCACCGTGGACGTAAGCAATTGGCCGAACCATGTAAGATTGTGTTGTGATATTTTATTTTCTGTTTTAGATTTTTACTATTTTGCTTGGTATACAGGTTATTCCACTGCGCAAATAGATTAAAGTTTTAGGTTGAACTTGAGATTCTTACTTTTAACCTAATCTCAAGAAAGAGAAGGACGACTCCTCCCTCTAAACTTTTCAATATATATATATATATATATATAATTATTGCTAGAAATACAATACAACAAATGTTATTTTTAATATCATGTTATTTTTTCTCAATAAGGAATCTACTTAACTTCTATACACTTCCCTACTTGATGCATTTTTTTTTCTTTATAAAAAAATTGAATTTTTTTTCTTAGAGAAATTTCAGCTATTGTTTATAGAGTCCCAGAGCTTCAAAATGACCAGTTGTTGAAAATAAGCCTAAGGAGTGCATATTAAAAAATGAAAATGTTCTGTTTAGTTACTAAGAAAATCAAAGAAAATTCTTGAACTCAGAAATTTTATTTTTGTAATTTTTGATACAAAAGAAATGAAGGTTGAGAATTATTTTTATAGGGCACGTGTCATTTGATCCATGACTTCTAACTACTTTTGGTGGGAAATATTACAATCACTTATAGAAAACTAATTACATTAGCAGCTTAGCTTCCTCATAACAATCTTTGGCTCAGCTCAATATTCCTTAAGTAGGCTCAACTTAGAATAATAGCTTGGCTTTATCAGTTAATCATCTTTTCCTCATTTATAAGCAGCTCAAGTTGCGAGGCTTAGCTCAGCTCAATCAAGTTGTAGTAACTTGATCAAATATGTATCTGCAATATTCCCCATCAACTTAAGGTCTAGGGAAGACATTGAGCTTGATTTAATGAAGAGCAAATTTTTCAAAAGCTAGAGATTTAGTTAGAACATCAACAATCTAATCTTGATTAAGCACATACCTTACCTCAACTTAATGATTTTTTATTTTTTCTCGAATTAAATGAATATCTAATTTGATATGTGTTGTTTAAGAATGAAACAAATATGAGCACTCTGGTTATCACACAAGAGAAGAGGAACAACAAAAGTTTGAACTTGTTATATATTTTGCAAGAAGAGATTGCAACAGCAAGATTTTAGAACAAATAGAAGCTAAAGCCTTATATTATGCTTTAGTGTTGGACCTTGAAACTACTCTTTGCTTATTGGAGGATCGAGAAGTCAAATTAACACCTAAATAGATGAAATAACCACTAATCTAATGTCTATCATTTGGATTGATAATAGTCCTTTGCTAATCAATCATCAAGATACACGGCCATCTCCTTCACCAATACTAATCAATCATCAAGATACACAACTAACTTTTTGTTAGGAAATTGAGGGGTGATGCAGGGTCGCAGCTAAAGCGAAATTGAGAAAAATAATAAAAATGACAAAAAAAAAAAAACAAAGACAAGAGTTTACGTGGTTCGGCTTTTAGCCTACATCCATGGGCGAAGACAGAAGAATCTCTTACTATTAGAAATGGAGAATACAAGTATTGTAGTGTTTTAGCCTTACAACCCAAAACCCCAATACACCCAATTCTCTCAAATCACTCAAAAAACTCTCACAAACTTTTCAAATTCTCTCAAATTTCAATGGAAAATACATTGCTAAACTCTCCCTTTTATAGGGAGAGTTGAGCAAGTGGACAGCCTTAATAAGGCTGTCCACAATTGCAAATCTATAGCTGGCACACGGTGCCAGCTGCTGACAATTCTCCCACTTGGAGATTTGATTGAAAATCAATCAAGTCTCCACACCATTCTTTCTTCTTCGCTAAAGCCATATTGCCTACGTGTCTGCTAGGCCATGCAAGGATCTGCACCATATAAACTTGTTGGTATTGGTGGGCTTGGTCAACACATCTGCTAGGTTATCATCTGTATGAATTTTTTTCATATCTACATTTTCATCTTCTACCACTTCACGAATTGAATGAAAAGCTGGATTCCTTGCAATGTGTAAGGCACTCTGACTATCACAAAATAATTCAACTTTCTCTTGCTTGTGCCCGAGCTCCTCCAGTAATCTTTGTATCCAAATTGCTTCCTTGTAATCTTGTGTAGCTGCCATGTATTCTGCTTCTGTAGTAGATAATGCCACAACAGTTTACAGTTTCGAAACCCAGCTTACAGCTCATTCTGCAAGTTTAAACATATAGCCAGTAGTGGATTTTCTTTTATCAAGGTCTCCTGCAAAATCTGAATCCACATAGCCTTTAACAATAAAATCTGATCCTCCGTAACATAAAGCAACATCTGAGGTACCCTTAATGTATCTAAGGATCCTCCTGATACAACCCCAATGCTCTCTACCAGGATTCGTCATGTATCTACTAACTGCTCCCACTGCTTGTGCAATGTCTGGTTTGGTACAAATCATAGCGAACATTAAACTTCCCATTGCAGATGCATACGGTACTCGAGACATCTCCTTCCTCTCTGCTTCTTTGATAGGACACATCTTAGAGGATAACTTGAAATTAACAGGCAGTGGGGTACTAATTGGCTTACAATCTTGCATGTTGAAGTGCCACAAGATTTTCTTTAAGTAGTTCTTTTGAGAAAGCCAAATCTTCCTGTTATTTCTGTCTCGGTGAATTTGCATCCCTAGAATCTTGTTTGCTGGTCCCAAGTCCTTCATATCAAATTCCCTAGCCAACTGTGCCTTCAATTCTTGGACTCGATCTTTGTTGGGGCCTGCCATCAACATGTCATCCACATACAACAGTAAAATAATGAAATCATTATCATCTTCAAACCTTTTGTAGTATATACAATGGTCTGAACTAAGTCTGTTGCATCCAAGGCTGATGATATAGGAATCAAATCTCTTGTACCAATACCTCGGCGCCTGTTTGAGATCGTACAGAGATTTGTTCAACCTGCAAACCAAGTTCTATTTTCCTTCTTCTTTAAAACCTTCTGGTTGGAGCATATAAATTTCTTCTTCAAGTTCTCCATGAAGAAAAGCTGTCTTCACATCTAGCTGTTCTAGATGTAAGTCAAATGTAGCACACATTGCCAGGACTATTCTGACTGTCGTGAGTTGAACCACAGGGGAAAATATCTCATTAAAGTCAATACCTTCTTTCTGAGCATAACCTTTCACCACCAATCTCGCACGATACCGCTCCACTTGGTCATTGCCATCCCGTTTGATCTTGTAGACCCATTTGTTACCAATGGCTTTTCTTCCACGTGGTAGTGCAACCAGCTCCCATGTTTTGTTCTTATGCAAGGCTTCAATCTCTTCTTGCATTGCTGTCATCCATAGAGAAATATTTTGACTTTTAGAAGCCTCCTGGAAAGTTGTTGGCTCTCTATCCTCTGTTAGAAGGCAGTATGCAACATGAGCTTCTATGACATACTCCGAGTGCCATGATGGTGGTCGTCTCTCACGAGTTAATCTACGATCATCTGTAGCCTCAGACTCTACCGGTTCTTGTTCTTCATGCTCTGGTGCTGCTTCAAAAGAATCTGAATCTTTTTGTACTTGATTATTTTCAATTTGTACTGTTGTAGTCTCTGGATTTTCCTTCACTGTGCTATCATCTTTATCATTCATTTGCAGTTTATCTTCTGCAAATATCACATCTCTACTGATGACGAACTTGTGGGTAGTGAGATCCCACAAGCGATACCCCTTGACTCCATCAGCATATCCCAAGAAAAGGCATTTTCTGGATTTTGGATCCAGCTTCATTGTTTCTTGGGGATTATACATCACGTACACAGGACTTCCAAATGTATGAAGGCGAGAATAATCAACTGGTTTTCCAGTCCACATCTCCATCGGTGTCTTCAACTCGATTGTTGTTGATGGTGATCGATTTACCACATAACAGGCGGTTTTGACTGCTTCTGCCCAAAATGCTTTGGCTAAACCTGCAGTTCTCAACATAGCTCTTGTTCTCTTTAACAAGGTTCTGTTCATCCGCTCTGCTACTCCATTCTGCTGAGGCGTGTAAGCTGTGCTGAATTGCCGCTTGATGCCTTCTTATTGATAGAATGCAATAAAATCCTCACCAGTATATTCTCGTCCATTATCTGTCCTTCAACACTTGATCTTCTTTTCTGATTTAAGTTCTACACGCGCTCTGAATATTCGGAAAGCTTCAAACACATATGACTTCTTCTTGATTGGATACACCCAACATCTCCTAGAGTAATCATCTATAAATGATACAAAATATCTTGCTCCTCCTAAGGACATCATCGGTGTTTGCCAAACATCAGAGTGAATCAATTCTAGAATTTCTTTACTTCTAGAACTGGATGTGCTGAACTTTAATCTGTGCTGCTTACTTATGACACAGTGCTCACAGAAAGGTAAATGAACCGATTTGAGCCCAGGAAGTAAATTTTGATCAGAGAGAATTTTCAAACCTCGTTTCGATATATGGCCCAGTTTGCGATGCCACATTATCGTTGACTCTTCTGCTGAACTAGTTGATGCAACAGATGCATCTCATTCCTGCAGTGTTTCTCCATTAAGCATGTACAAATTTGCAGCAACCTTTTCTGCCTTCATTACTACAAGCGCGCCTTTGAGAATTTTCATTATCCCATTTTTAATTTGGGTCTTACACCCAATGTTATCTAATTGTCCCAATGACAAAAGATTCTTCTTGAGGCCTTTCACATGTCGCACCTCTTGGATAATACGAACAGTACCATCGTACATCTTCATCTTGATGGACCTATTCCAGCGATTTCTAAAGCATGGTCGTTCCCCATATATACAGATCCTCCAGAGGTAGGTTCATATTAATGGAACCATTCTCTTTTAGAGGTCATATGCCATGTAGCTCCAGAATCCATGAGCCATACATCAGAGTACCATTTTCTGCTTTCAACAATTGTTGCTGCCTCACTGTATAAAATTTCACCATCATCTTAGGTGCTTGCAATATTCCCTTGAGGTTTGTCCTCTGCACTTTTCTTCAATCCCCAACAATCCTTCTTCAGATGGCCTTTCTTGCCACAATGGTAGCATTTGACGTTCTTTTTACTTCTGAATTTTGGTCTACCATGATTTTGACTCCCACTGGGGCCACGTTCTGTTGATCTATCTCTCATCATTGTCAAAGTTTCTGCTTGCTGCGAACATTCTTGTTTGTCTTCTTTATTTTTCCGTCTTCTTTCTTCTCCCAATATAGCAGCTGTAACATCATTGAAGACTAAGAATTCCGTTAGGATATTATTCGTCAAGTTGATGATTAGTTGATCATACGAATCTGGTAGGCTTTGAAGTAAAATCTCTGCACGTTCACCTGCCTCTATTTTATGCCCCAAGAAAGTGAGTTGAGAAAATAGAGTATTTAACGTGTTGATGTGCTCTGTTACTGAAGTGGATTCTGCCATTTGAAGAATATACAATCTCCTTTTTAAAAAGATCTTGTTGTGCAAAGATTTGGCCTCATACAATTTTATGAGAGTATTCCAGATCTCTTTTGCTGTCTTCTTTTCCGCTACACTGGATAGCACGTTATCAGCAAGTGCTAGATGCAGATCAACAACTGTATTACCGTTAATCTCATTCCACTTGATATCATCAGTAATACCAGCGGGCCTTTTATCAATCGCTTTTAAGCACTTATTTTTCTTTAAAATTGCATTTATTTTCATTTTTCACAACGTAAAATTACCTCCATTGAACTTCTCAACTTCGTATTTTGCCGCCATTGCTTTTCACCACGAACTGCTTTCTGCTAGGATCGGCTCCCACTGTTTCACATGAATAGTAACTGTACGTATGAACAGTAACTGTATGTATAAATAGTAACTGTATATGTGAATAGTAACTATATACGTGAATAGTGACCTCCTTCAACCAGAAGCTCTGATACTACTTGTTAGGAAATTGAGGGGTGATGCAGGGTCGCAGCTAAAGCAAAATTGAGAAAAATAATAAAAATGACAAAAAAAAAACAAAAACAAGAGTTTATGTGGTTCGGCTTTTAGCCTACATCCACGGGCGAAGACAGAAGAATCTCTTACTATTAGAAATGGAGAATACAAGTATTGTAGTGTTTTAGCCTTACAACCCAAAACCCCAATACACTCAATTCTCTCAAATCACTCAAAAAACTCTCACAAGCTTTTCAAATTCTCTCAAATTTTCAATGAAAAATACATTGCTAAACTCTCCCTTTTATAGGGAGAGTTGAGCAAGTGGACAACCTTAATAAGGCTGTCTACAATTGCAAATTTGCTGGCACTGTATGCCAGCAAATTTGCAAATACAAAATTGCAAATCTGCAGCTGGCACACGGTGCCAGCTGCTGACACTCTTGAGCAATCAAATCAGTTGGAAAATAAAGTACTTGTCAAAAATAAAAGAAGCACAAAAGAAGAATGAGCCTAAATCAAGCTAACATAACCGCCACTTGCCAAGATAGGAACGTTGACAAAATGCACCTCAATCAACAGCGGCTTCTTACCATAACCATAGAAAGAATTCTGTTTATAGAATACTTTCCTTCTTGTAATAGAATAGCAGAATATATATAGGTCTTGTCGGAATTGTAACGTAACATAGAACATAACAATACAAAAATAATTACTATAATATTTCTTTATGGTATCAGAGCTATACATGGCTTTAAGTTCAAGTTCGAACTCACCAAAAGAGCCAACCCTTTCTTTTCAAACCTTTCACCAAAGTGCAAGTTTGATCTCTTTCAAACTCACATCAAACAATTTTCTTCTATAGAAATCTCAAATTATTTCTCTCCTACAAATCTGTAATATTTAACACCATTTGAAAGATGTTGAGATTCCATCACAAATAATAACACAAGAATGGAAGAGGAAATTAATTCTGAATTTATTTCATGGAAAATAGACGATGGGCTTCTTATGTCTTAGATGAGAAATATGATGGCTGAAGAAGTACAAAGCATAACCATTGGCTTACAAACGGCACAAGAGGTTTAGCTCACCATTGAAGAACATATGCTGCCAGCCACAAAAAAAAGGGAAAGTTGGCTAAAGGACAACTTCTATTCCCTGAAAAAGGGAACTAGAAAACTTGAGGACTTCATCAAGCAAATCAAAGATATTTGCAACTAGTTAGCAGCCATTGGAAAACCAATTTCTAGGGAAGATCAGATGTTCCAAATAATAAGGGCCTTAGGACCAAAATATTCAAATTTTAAGATAGCTATGCTAACAAGGCCTCCTCTTCCTACATTGAAACAATTTCTTTATACCTTGCAAAATTATGAAAAATTCGTCATCGTACCAGCAAAAGAAGAAGAACAATTGAATATTCATCAAGCTCTTTTTAATCAAAGAGGCTGTGATAGAAATCAAAGAGGAGGCTATCAAAATAATTGTGGAAGAGGTTCATCTTCAGTCAATCAAATAAGGGATTATATGGCCTAAAATTAGCAGAATTACCGTGGCTACACTTAGCAATACAACCGATAGAATCCCCGTGGACACAATCAATAAAATAATTAACATTACAACCAGAATTCTCATGGCTACAACCAATAGAATGATCAGCAGATATATAACCGCAACAAGCAACAGACACCCATTACACCAAAACAGAGCATTGAAAAAGAAAAGGAAGAAAAAGTACACGTGATCTGTCAAATATGCCACAGAAAAAAATGCACAGCAAGGGAATGCTGGTTCAGGTATTATTTAGTGGAGGAAGATGGACCTTAAGCGTTGGCAGCAGAATAAAATGCGGTAGATGACCAGTTTTATGTTGATTCGAGAGCCTCCTGTCACATGATGAAAAATCCAAGTAAACTCAACGATATTGTACCTTATAAAGGAGGTGATTGAGTTTTTGTAGGTAATGGACAAGGACTACAAATCTCTCATATAGGAAATACTACACTAAAAATAACTTATGGAAACTTGAAATTAAAGGAAATTCTTGTTATACCAAAATTACAAAAGAATTTATTATCCGTCAGCCAACTTATTGATGATAATTTGTGTTCTTTTGAGTTCAATATTAATGGTTTTCTTATTAAGAATGAATAGAATCAAGTCCTAGCCAAGGGATTTAGGTGTGGGAAGCTGTTCACTTTAAAAAAAGGACAAGAAATCACATTAGCAACAATAAAAGGAAATTCGGAGGATTTTAATGTTTGGCATAAGAGACTTAGACATGCCAATACTGGAATGATTCAAACTCTAAGAAATAAATATCTAATAAATTATTTTAGTTGGACAAAAAATACAAATATTTGTGTTGCTTGTCAACTAGGAAAAAGCTGTAAAAGACCTTTTTCGTTATTGATAAGGGCAAATTTGTCATATATTTTCTCATGTTTTTATTATTGATATTTTATGATTTTATGAGAATAGATGGCTATTTATGTGCATTATTGTTATTTATAGGGACTTAGACGAAATTTAAAGAAAGAACGCAAAAGGAGCGAAAACATGGACTAAAATGCAAAGTTTTCAAATTATGAGTCCAGCGCCCCCGCGCCACAAGTATTTTCGCCCAACGCTGAAATAGTGATCGAAATAAGAAAAACGACCTGCTTAAGTCGCGTCTAGCGCCCCAACGCCGAAGAGTCAGCGCGCCAGCGGTGAAGCCGTTTTCATACAGCGCCCCAGCGCCAAGATCCCACCGCTCCAGCGGTAATAGTTTTTTCACGCGTCGCCCCAGCGACAGATGCATAGCGCGCCAGCGGTTGTGCGAGTCCTAGTCCGACGAGAATTGAGATTTTCAAGCTCATATCAATCCCTATATAAAGCCACTCGTTCCCAGCCTTCAAGGAGGAATCCAAGACGACCCAAGAGCACTAAGAATATAGAGCACGAGTCTTGGAGAGCAATAGGAGCTTAATTGAAGCATCTTTAGAGAGAGATACAAGACGTTCTTCGGCATCAAGAGTTCCTAGGCAGCGCAATTAAGAGCAATTCGACGTCTATATCGGTTTGCTAATAATTGTATCATGATTTATAATTATTTTCACTGCTGTTCTCTTGTAGCCATGAGCTAATTTATTTTCTAGGGTTAATATTTGAACTCAATATGTGTGCTTAATTGCCATATCTTTTAGTATTTAATAAACTTAGTCCTTTATTATTTAAATTACTTGTGTTTAATACTTCAATATATCTGGCCAATATATGGTGAATGAATTGGTAATATTATTGATAAACTCGGAAGAGGAATCATAATATTTAGACCTAGGTAATTTGATGCATGATTGTAGAGTAACATTCAATGTTGCATATGCAAGTTTCAATTTAGGATAGGAATATACCTAATTGGCATGTATGATCAATAAGACCTAATCTTAATGAATCTTAGTTTATTACAAGTATCATAGGAATATAGGTATTTGGTAAATTAAGGTATACTTGCATGACCTTGGAAGAGGCTTGTGAATACATTAGTGTCTTGATCAATAATAAAGACTAAGTGAGTTAAATATTAGAGGATTAATCATTAAAAAACATATTGAGGGATAATATTAATCCTAGGTTTTCTCAACGTTGCTATCTTTAAATCTCATTGCATTGTGTTTTTACTTTTATATTTTTTACATTCATTCTTAGGTTTTTATTTATCTGAATAATTATTAGGAAGATATAATTTTAGTAATTGGTTAAAAGGAAAGAATTATCCCTGTGGGTTCGACATCCGACTTATTTAGTCTCTTTATTACTTGCATACGATAGTGTATACTTGCACTTAATTTATGATATAGAAATATCGCATCAAGTTTTTGGCGCCGTTGCCGGGGATAATATTTTATTTTCGCCAATATTAATACCAATCTTTCTAGTTTTTACTTCAGATATTTTTTATAATTATTTTTCTTAATTTAGTTTTACTTTCTTTCTTACGAGGTACATGCGAAGATCGAAAAGTCAAGACTTGATTTCTTTTGATCCAGAAATTGAAAGAACCTTACGAAGAATTAGAAGAGAGCAAAATCAAGTCAATACAATGGAAGATCAAGTACCAATTGCACCCAATAATGAAGGAAAACCACTAAGGGAGTATGCTGTTCCCCTAGTTAATGGAATCCATTCAAGCATTCAAAGACCCAGTGTTCAAGCTAACAACTTCGAGATCAAGCCAAGCATAATTCAAATGCTCAAGGATTCGGTACAATTTGGAGGATTGCCCAATGACGATCCACACATGCACATCATCAACTTCTTGGAGATATGTGATACTTTCAAGTACAATGGGGTATCCAATGATGCAATCCGACTAAGGTTGTTTCCTTTTTCCTTGAGAGACAAAGCAAAAAGCTGGCTGTTATCACTTCCATCCGGATCTATAGCTACATGGGATGATCTTGCACAAAAGTTCCTCGCCAAATATTTTCCACCTACTAAAACTGCCAAGATGAGGAACGACATCACATCATTCTTACAACTAGATGGAGAATCTCTTTATGAGGCATGGGAGAGATATAAGGATATGCAAAGAAAATGTCCTCATCATAGAGTTCCGAAGTGGTTGCTTGTACAAACATTCTACAATGGATTAGCCGGTCAATTCAGAACAATAGTAGATGCTGCAGCTGGAGGAGCACTTATGAATAAATCCACCGATGAAGCTTATGATCTACTAGATGAGATGGCGTCCAATGCCTATCAATGGCCCACTGAAAGGTCAACCACAAGAAAGATTGCTGGATTACATGAAGTAGACACTTTGACCACATTATCTGCTCAAGTCAACCTTTTGACCAAACAATTAAGCAACTTGGGAGTTAATGCTAATGGACAATGCATGGAGACTGCTCAATATGTAGGGGACTTTAACCGCAACAATCCTAACTCAAATTTTTACAATCCTGGATGGAGAAATCACCCCAACTTCTCATGGAGCAACAATAATCAAGGACAGTATTCCAAAGCTCCTCCTAGCTTCCAACCGCAAATTCAGCAAGAGAAAAAATCAGACATTGAAGACATGCTCTTACAATACATGAAGAAAACAGATGCACTCTTCCAAAGTCAAGCAGCTTCACTTAGAGCCTTGGAGAATCAAGTAGGACAACTTGCTACAGCAATAAACAATCGACCTCAAGGAACTCTACCAAGCAACACCGAAGTCAATCCAAAAGGAAGTGTAGAACAGTGCCAAGCCATCTCCCTAAGAAGTGGTAAAGTCTTACATGACAATACTCCTCAACCACAGCTTTCAGAGATGATAGAGAAGGAAAAAGAAACAGTGGTCCAGCAAGATGACGTGCAACCATATAGACCACCTATACCATTTCCTCAGAGATTACAACAGCTAAGAAACCAAGAGAAGAGTGCTGAGACACAGAAAAGCATAGAAACTAGTATTCAAGTACAAGAACAGAAAAGTGAAAATGCAGCAGAGGATACTAGTAGCAATCCACAGAAGCAACCTACGCAGTCATTCACTCCACCACCTCTATTTCCTCAGAGGATGCAAAAGAAGAAACTAGATAAGCAATTTTCTAAATTTCTTGATATTTTTAAGAAATTACATATTAATCTTCCTTTTGCAGATGCACTGGAGCAAATGCCAAGCTATGTGAGATTTATGAAGGACATCTTATCAAAGAAGAGAAGAATAGATGACTTCGAGACTGTGGCCCTGACGGAAGAGTGTAGCGCCATCCTTCTAAAGAAGCTACCTCCAAAGCTCAAAGATCCTGGGAGTTTCACCATACCATGCTCAATTGGGAATTATGATTTTGGGAAAGCACTTTGTGATCTGGGAGCTAGCATCAATCTTATGCCATTGTCCGTGTATAAAAAGTTAGGACTGAGAGAAGCCAAACCAACAAATATCACACTTCAGTTAGCAGATCGTTCTCTCACCTATCCTAAGGGATTAATTGAAGATGTGTTGGTTAAGGTCGATAAATTCATCTTCCCTGCCGATTTCATTGTTTTGGATATGGAAGAAGACAAGGAGATCCCAATCATCCTTGGAAGACCCTTCCTAGCCACTGGAAGAACAATTATTGATGTGCAAAAAGGGGAGTTGACCATGAGGGTACAAGAGGACACAGTCACTTTTAAGGTCTTCAAGGAGATCAAATTACCAATTGAAAATGAAGACTGTTTCTGCATTAATGTGGTGCATCCAAGCGTTAAGCAAATTAAAGATATGGAGACATTGGATCCTCACATCCGAAAAAGAGCATTGAAGCATAGGAAGGCAAGAGAGAAGAAGAAAAAGCAGCATCACGACGAAGCAAGCAAAGAGAAAGAAAAGGAAGAACCATCTCCCCAGTCTAAGATTAAAGTCTTTCCGGAGAGACATAAGGAGAATGTAGCAAAAGATACTGCCCAAGGTTTAATTGCAAAAATATGGAAGCCGAAAAAGAAGAAAGCCAGTAAGATCACTTACACAAATGCTTCCATCAGCATCTTCGACCCACCATAAAAGAAAAGGAAGCCCCGTCAAGTTGATGACGTTAAATCAAGCGCTACTTGGGAGGCAACCCAAGGAAATTATTATTATTATTATTATCATTTTTTTTTCAGCATTTAAAAAAAAAAAAAACCCATGAATTTCAGCGCTCCAGCGGCATAACATAGCGCGGCAGCGACAGAAAAATCGAGACACCACCACCCCCGCGGTACACAAAACATTGCGCCAGCGCAAATTCCAGTAACTGTGCAGAAATCAGCCTTCAGCGTTGCAGCGACGGAATATTACCGCGGCAGCGCCAGAACATCGCCCCAGCGACGGAGAGTCAGCGCGGCAGCGAAAATTGACCAGGGAAGTCTCTTACTTTCACTTCTTTATTTTTTTTTGACATTGGGGACAATGTCTAAATTAAGTTTGGGGGTGGGAAACAATTTCTTGTGTTCATTTCACTGCATGATTTGGGAGGTCATTCTTGTGGGTTAAAATTTTTTTTTTAGTTACTTAGTTTTTTTTTAGTTAATTCATTTTTATTAGGTTTTGATAAGATGATCATTAGTCTATGATAAGAAAAAGAATACATGGTTGAATTTATTTTTACACATTCATAGGGAATGATAGATACTTGAGACAATTTTGATTATTTAAGTTTAGGAACAAATTTGACCTTATTTATTATCACCAATTTTTTGAGCACTTTATAAGCATGAATAGTTATAACTATGACTTAGAGATACTTATGCTTTAGGGAGTACACCACGGTCTCGAAGATCGATACTCTAGAACTTGTCTTTAATTACTACTTGAGGCGAAATTCTAGAAAACACATGAATAGGGAAATGACATTAGGCCATCTTTGGACCGATTGAGCCTTTCTAGCCTACCTTTTATTGTATATTTATCCCTAGTACCCTATTTTGAGCCTAATTACCCATTCTTTGGTTTAACCACATTACAAGCCCAAGACTTAAAGTTTATTTATCTAAAAATTTACCCGTAACACCATAAACTTTGCATTTGCTTAGAAATACTCGTGAAAGGAAAAGGTTGAGGTGATATGAGAAAAATAAGTTTGGGTGGTATTTATCAATCTAAGTTTAGGGGTATTAAAAAAAAAAAAAAAGAAAGAAAAAAAAAAGAGTAAGAAAAATACCCCCAACTTAAGGAAAAGAAGGATGGGAAACACAATAAGTTTGGGAGAAGAGATAATACAATGAAAAGAAGATCAAGAGGTTTCTAGGTGAAAATCTAAGTGTTCATGGTGTAATTTGAACTTCATATATTTATCTTTTTATCCCACCTTGACCTTAGCCTTACATTACAAGCTAAGTAAAGTCCTAAATAGATCCCTAGACATGTGATTTTCTACATTAGTGGAGAGTGGTAATAAAGACAAGCTTATAGAAGTGTCATTATACAAATAAAATACCGAGACACCATCTTTTCTGTACAACCTAAAGTATAAAGTAAATCAAAATATGGTTTAGCTATTTACTTGCTGCCTGCACACACACATGGTGATTATTTATAAGGAAGAATGAGGGACTAAATGGAGATAATTAGAATTGTTAATAGCTATTTGTCTACCTTAAGGATTTGTACCATTTCGTCAGCCTTTGAGACAATGATTTTGATCATCTTACTAGTTTATTATATTTTGTTTTGTTTTGTTAAATGAGTCAAGTATAACCCTTTGTTTCTCTCTTAGTTTTATTTTATTGCTTGAGGACAAGCAAGTATTTAAGTTTGGGGGAATTTGATAAGGGCAAATTTGTCATATATTTTCTCATGTTTTTATTATTGATATTTTATGATTTTATGAGAATAGATGGCTATTTATGTGCATTATTGTTATTTATAGGGACTTAGACGAAATTTAAAGAAAGAACGCAAAAGGAGCGAAAACATGGACTAAAATGCAAAGTTTTCAAATTATGAGTCCAGCGCCCCCGCGCCACAAGTATTTTCGCCCCAGCGCTGAAATAGTGATCGAAATAAGAAAAATGACCTGCTTAAGTCGCGTCTAGCGCCCCAGCGCCGAAGAGTCAGCGCGCCAGCGGTGAAGCCGTTTTCATACAGTGCCCCAGCGCCAAGATCCCACCGCTCCAGCGGTAATAGTTTTTTCACGCGTCGCCCCAGCGACAGATGCATAGCACGCCAGCGGTTGTGCGAGTCCTAGTCCGACGAGAATTGAGATTTTCAAGCTCATATCAATCCCTATATAAAGCCACTCGTTCCCAGCCTTCAAGGGGGAATCCAAGATGACCCAAGAGCACTAAGAATACAGAGCACGAGTCTTGGAGAGCAATAGGAGCTTAATTGAAGCATCTTTAGAGAGAGATACAAGACGTTCTTCGGCATCAAGAGTTCCTAGGCAGCGCAATTAAGAGCAATTCGACGTCTATATCGGTTTGCTAATAATTGTATCATGATTTATAATTATTTTCACTGCTGTTCTCTTGTAGCCATGAGCTAATTTATTTGCTAGGGTTAATATTTGAACTCAATATGTGTGCTTAATTGCCATATCTTTTAGTATTTAATAAACTTAGTCCTTTATTATTTAAATTACTTGTGTTTAATGCTTCAATATATCTGGCCAATATATGGTGAATGAATTGGTAATATTATTGATAAACTCGGAAGAGGAATCATAATATTTAGACCTAGGTAATTTGATGCATGATTGTAGAGTAACATTCAATGTTGCATATGCAAGTTTCAATTTAGGATAGGAATATACCTAATTGGCATGTATGATCAATAAGACCTAATCTTAATGAATCTTAGTTTATTACAAGTACCATAGGAATATAGGTATTTGGTAAATTAAGGTATACTTGCATGACCTTGGAAGAGGCTTGTGAATACATTAGTATCTTGATCAATAATAAAGACTAAGTGAGTTAAATATTAGAGGATTAATCATTAAAAAATATATTGAGGGATAATATTAATCCTAGGTTTTCTCAACGTTGCTATCTTTAAATCTCATTGCATTGTGTTTTTACTTTTATATTTTTTACATTCATTCTTAGGTTTTTATTTATCTGAATAATTATTAGGAAGATATAATTTTAGTAATTGGTTAAAAGGAAAGAATTATCCCTGTGGGTTCGACATCCGACTTATTTAGTCTCTTTATTACTTACATACGATAGTGTATACTTGCACTTAATTTATGATATAGAAATATCGCATCAGTTATCTAAAACAATTTTTGAGTTTCTTCTTGAGAAAATTCATTGCAATCTTTGGGATTTGCTCCCATAAACTCAATGCAAAATTTTTGATTCTATGTTATATTTATTGATGATTTTTCTCATATTGTTTAGATATTTCCTTTGAAACAAAAGTTTGACTTTTTTTGAGTGTTTTGTGAAGTTTCAGAAATAGGTTGAGAATCAATTCACTGGTAAAATAAAATTTTTTCAAAGTAATGGAGGCACCGAGTTTATGTCAAATGCATTTGTTAAACATTTAGAGCAATATGATATTCAACGATAATTGTTATGCTCATAAACACCTGAACAAAATGGTGTGGTAGAACGAAAAACATCAACATATCACAGAAATGGCTCTTACAATGATATTTCAAGCCTTACTACCAATGAGGCTCTGGGTTGATGTCTTTCTAACGGTTGTTTATATTATTAATCACTTGCCATAAACTACCATTAATACAAGTCCCTACCAAAAACTTTATAATAAAATACCTGACTATCAACATTTAAGGGTAATTGGATGTAAGTACTTTCCTTACCTTCGTAATTACGACAAAAATAAATTTGAAACAAAAACCTACCCTTACGTCTTTATTGGATATAGTCAAATTCACAAAGGCTATTGATGTCTACAACCATAAAATAATAAAGTATACATATCACGACATGTAGTGTTTGATGAAAATGTATTTTTATTCTCCAATTTAACAAAATCTCTTTATATGCAGGAAAATAGCGAACTTGCACATTTTCCATCCTACGAAGATTGGGCTAAAAAATCATCAGAACCACACTTTTGAAATTCCAACAAAGATCAACTAATCTTTCACGGCTCAACTACCATTGATAAGTCTCCTCCGTAGGTTATATAAAACTCAGACCAGATGATCTTACCAAATTTAAACCCTTATAAACTCTTCACCTGGAACCATTAAATACTGAAACAAATTCTAGATAAGTAGAATATATTGACACCAATCTTAATCCTCAAGATACCATTCCCATTAACGACTCTCAAGCCAACTTACCTACTGAAACTTCATCACGTAATGTAAACACTCCTACCACATCACAAGAATCATTACCCACTCACACTTCATCACCCAAAACATTACCCACTCACATTTCATCACCTGAACCATTACGGGGTCCGAAAACACCACCTTCACCAACCAGTTTATAATTGAGTTTCCTATTCAACCAACAAATCCAGAACCTAATCCTCAACCAATCCCATCAGCTACCTTTGCACCATGAAATATTCATCCAATGGTCACAAGACACAAATTAAAGAATACCAGTCACTGTTTACACACCACACATACCTAAGAGCTAAAAACTCTAAAAGCAGCTTAAAGAAATCCTACTTGGGTCTAGGCAATGGAAGAAGAGATTCAAGCACTTTAAGACAATCACACATGGACTCTCGTTCCATGACCATCCCAAAACAACGTCATCAGCTCAAAATGGGTTTATAAAATCAAATACAAAGAAGATGAATCAGTGGATAGGTTCAAAGCACGATTGATGGCAAGAGGTTTTAATCAAATTAAAGGGGTTGATTTTGATAAAACATTCAGCCCTGTCATTAAGCCTACAACCATCAGACTTGTTTTGGCTATTGCTGTTACCAAAGGATGGACCATATGACAACTTGATATCCAAAATGCCTTTGTCCATGGCATATCAAAAGAAACAGGTTACTTAGAATAGCCACCGGGATTCAAGGATCCAATGCGGCCTCACTTCACATGCAAGCTCCGTAAGTCTCTATACGGCTTAAATAAGCTCTAAGATCTTGGTTCGAATGTCTTTCGCATGCTCTAGTTGCCCTAAGATTCACAAGCAGTAAAGTAGATAACTCTCTCTTTATTTTCAATAATGGTTCAATTATATTATTACTTCTAATTTACGTTGATTATGTAATTCTTACAGGTAACAACTACCAAGCTGTCACGTCTCTTATCCACAAACTCAGCTCTAAGTTTATCCTCAAAGACCTCGAATGTCACACCCCAGACCCAAAAGATCAGACACACGATATAACTTACGTTCATTTAATAATGTGCATTCATAAATAATATTGCATAAAATTTTAAGCTTTAATTCAACATAGAAATCCTTAGCAAGTTACTAGTAAGTTCAACACTAAAATCAACCCATAACCTAAAATATAAACATAAATATTTATTGACAATATTTAAACATTCATTTCAATTTTTTAGAATTATACAATTAAATTATAATTGGGGCAATTAGTAAACTGGAGATACGCAGAGTTTTCTCAGAGATTAACACTCTACTACATCACCAGTAGCAATTTTGTTACTGGAAGCTCAGAATATATTCATTGCAAATTCTTACTTAAAATCAACCCATAACCACACTCAATAAAATAATACATAAGTATTTATTTAATATGGACAAATCAAATATCTTAAATCACATGTCCTCAAATGAAACACTCAACAAATAGCAACTTAGGGAACCCAAGGAACAGTAGAAACCTTGCCAAATCTGTTAAGCACACATGTACCTTATTTATCTAAAATTACCATAATTTCTGCAATTCATCATGATTTATCAAGCTATCTACATAAATCATCATCAATTCTCACAATATCTTACAAAATTTACATTAAATCCTCAATTGTACATATTTTTAGAAATCAAAACTTAAAGAAATTAACTAAATTAATACCATGAAACTAAGAAAGAATTATAATATATCTCTTAAAGCTTAAATTCTAACTTTCTCTCCTCTTTCTTTTTCTCTTTTCTCACTCTAAAAGAGGTGGCTCGACCAAAATGAGTAAATTAGGGTTTCAAATGTATATTTTTATACAAAGAGGCTAATTTCTAGTATTTATGAATTAGCCCCCAAAACGTTCAAAGTATTACAATTTGATCCCTAAAATAAATCTAAAGTCTTGCAAATAAACCCAATACTAATAGTATATCCTTAACCTATACAAACACTACTAATAACAATACATAAATCAAGTATCACCCATATACAAATAAAATATGTATATTTATATATAAATACTTATTCTTACCAGTTGTGGATAAGTAGTTACTACAATTCTCCCATCCTTGTAAGAATTTCGTCCTTGAAATTCATAACGTAAGCAAATAGATGAGGATATTTAGACCTCATTTCCTCTTCTCGTTCCCAGGTTGCTTCTTCAACTGTATGGTTTCTCCATAAAACCTTTACCAAATCAATCTTCTTAGTATGAAGAATTTGCTCCTTATGGTCCAAAATCTTAATGGGTACTTCTTCATAGGTGAGATCATCTCTAAGTTGAAGTAGCTCATAGCTTAACACATGTGAGGAGTTTGAAACATATTTTCGCAACATGGACATATAGAACACATTATGAACTCCTGATAATGATGGAGAAAGGTGTTAAGGGCAAAATTGTCATATATTTTCTCATGTTTTTATTTTGATATGTTATTGTTTTATGAGAATAGATGACTATTTATGTGCTTTATTTTTATTTATAGGGACTTGAACGAAATTTAAAGAAAGAATGCAAAAGGAGAGAAAATAGGGACTAAAATGTAACGTTTTCAAAGTATGTGTCCATCGTCCTAGCGTCACGAGAATTATAGCTGACACGTCCAGAATATAAAAGTTATTCCCAAGTGCAGGATTGTCAAAGTAATAAATAACCCGATGAGAACGGGGTCGATCCACAGGGAAGTAGAATTAAAATTACAAATTATAAACACTTTAAAGATAATTAATGCAGTATAAGATGTTTGCAAATATTATTTCAATTAACCAATTCAAATAAAAAGCTAAAGTTATGGAGATTCACTCTTGGCATAAGAAATAAGAATATATTTAATTTTTTTATAACTCAATTGGAATCCTCACACAAAGAAGGTTCCAACCGGAAAATATAGCAATTAAAGTTCATCATCATTTATATATTAATTAGTATTTATTGTTTTTTAATTATTATACACCAAATCTTATAAATGGGTTCAAGTATTTATTATGCCAATCTTTATATTTGTCTACAATAAATCAAGACTCCCACTTTACAAGAAAGGTTATATACACCAAATCTTGTAAATGGTTTCAAGAATTTATTGTGCCAAGTATTAAGTTTGTCAATAGTAAATCAAGAATTACCACTTTAGAAGAAAGGGTATTAATTCTACAAACAAAATAAATACATCATATATAAATTTGCATAACTTAAAAATGAAGCATTAAATTCATGAATAAATATTAAACATATCTTATGACCTTGCCAAGAGCTTCACCCTTTCACCTTAGCTTAAACAAAATTATTTGGACATAATAAAACTAAATGAAAAGAAAAGAAATGGAAGAAGAAATAACATGACTTAATAGTAAACAAGAGAAATAATAGTACAAGGAGATGGATACAAAGAAAAAGTATTTTGAACTAAATTCTAACTTTCTAATTACATTCTTTAGGCATAAACAAGCCACCTATTTATAGAAAAACATGGATAAATCGAGACAAATTTGGAGGGAACCACTTGGTTGATGAAAGTCAAGAATGGTGGCAAAATAATTTACATTCATTATCACTTGGGCACCCACTTGATTATCCAATTTGGAATTGATGTGATTCGAATTAACTGTCACTCAAAACATAAAAGTTATAGATAAGTCTCCTATATTTCCAAATTGAGTGATCTCATATGTATTAGATACGTATTTCTATAGTTATGGGTCAAATACTGATAACTGTTCAAACTGGGCCTGTATTACAGATCAATTCTATTCTAGGCCAATTTTTACCCTCTAAACACTAGCATTTCCAATGCTTTGTGAAATACAATATGTTAGCCCATTGAGTCAGATCTACACAGGATTAAGAATCACCTCAATTGGATCTTTAGGTAGAAAGTTATGCCCATTTTACCGAACCTGCCACAAAACAGTTATAAGATAATTATGTACAATATTGTAAACATACTTAAGTTAAGAAAATTAAATACACTAGTAATACAAAACAATCATGTAAAACTCTTATTAAATGTGTAATTTCAAGTGTTCATCACACTCCTCAACTGGCTTATTGCTAGTCCCTAGCAATTCGAGCATAAATAAAATTTGAACACTACCTAAGTATTTCAAACAAAACGTCAGTTTAAAATCACAATCGCTATAAAGGTTATTTCAATCATAACTTCCAAAAATATTTTTGTGCATGTGTGAATTAAGCACGAATGCTCTCTTATATTGCTGAAGAGAATACAAAGCTATGAGATGAAAAATACAAGTGAGGGTCTCCCCCTTTTATAGTAGCAGCCCTATACAATCAGTGGTTGAGATCTAATTGATCTAACGATGTATATACAAGATGGGATAATATTCCTTAGAATATTCCTAGATGCTCTCCTACTTATTATGGAAGTCTAACTTGGGTTAACTTCCTTAATAAGTTACGGGTCAAGCCCGGTTCTCCATCCTAACCAGCGGGCCTTCTAGAAGCTCCGGTCCACGTAGCGCTTCATGGTCCAAGAGGCCTTCAGCAGGCCTAGTCGCGCACTAAGTGCTCGAGGAAATGCTTAAGAGCACTTGGGGCGTGACATTCGCCCCCACCAAATTCACGTGACGCCCTCATCGCGTCCTTGCTGGAACTCGCGCACCTTGTTATTAAACTGCCACAGTGTGTTCTCGGGTTCCCAGCTTGCTTCGCTATCGAGCAATCCTTTCCACTTGATGAGATACTCACGACTTGGACGGCAGTTCTTCTTCCGCACTGTCCTCACATCAAGGATAAGTTCAGCCTTCTTGTCGTAAGATGTATAAACTCCCAATGGTGCCCTAGTTTGTGGCCCACGTTCCGTGTCTTCCGCATCACCATGGTATGACTTTAGGCAGCTTGAGTGAAACACTAGATGTAGCCGAAGTCTCGAAGGCAACTCTACCTTGTATGAGACATTGCCAACCCTCTTGGCAATAGGAAATGGCCCCTCATATTTTTGAACAAGACCCTTGTGAAGTGGGCGCGTAGACTTGTACTGCGTCGGAAGAATTTTCACCATCACTAAATCCCCTATGCTATACTCAACATGTCTTCGCTTACCGTCAGCCCATTTCTTCATCCGTTTCGTTGCCTTGTCCAGACACACCCGCGCCTTGTCCGATTGTTCCTGCTAGGACTTCGCAGCTTTGTAGGCTGCTGGACTCTTTCCAGTATCACTGGACACGAGCACATGCGGCGTGAGAGGCTGTTGGCCAGTAGCTAACTCGAATGGGCTCTGGTTCGTCGATTCACTCCTCTGCAAGTTGTATGAGAACTGTGCCACATCGAGTAACTTGACCCAATCCTGCTGATTTGCGCCCACAAAGTGCCACAAATACATCTCTAGTAATGCATTCACCCTCTCGGTCTGCCCATCCGTTTGTGGGTGAAAGCTAGTGGAAAAGCGAAGCTCTGATCCCATGAGATTGAACAATCCAGTCCAGAATCTCCCCATAAATCTTGTATCACGATCGCTGACTATCACTCTCTGCAACCCCCAGTACTTGACTACGTGCTTGAAGAAAAGTTTGGCTGTCTCTTCCGCATTACACTCTTTGGGCGCCATTATAAAAGTCGCATACTTGGAAAACTGATTTACCACCACAATGATAGTTCCACACCCCTCGGACTTCGGTAAGGCTATGATGAAATCTATAGAGATGCTTTCCTAAGGTCTCTCCGGTATGGGAGTGGCTCCAGTAGCTCTGCGAGACTCCGCTGCTCAATCTTGTCCTGTTAGCACAAAAGACAAGTCTTAACAAACTGTTCTATCTCCTCCCACATGTGTGGCCAGTAGTAAACTATCTCCAATAGGGCGCGTGTGTGCCGCTGTCCTGGATGTCCTGCCCATTTTGTGTCGTGACACTCCTTAATGAGGTTACGCCACAGGTTTTCCCACTTTGGCACATAAACCCGGCGTCCCTTGGTATAGAGAAGCCCATCTTCTACACAAAATCGTTGAGTCTTTCCCTATTATGCTTGAGCGGTAAGCTGTGTAGCTGTAGGATCATGCTTCATTCCCTCAAGAAATAAGCCGAGTAAATCACCTTCCAGCTTGCTGATAGCTGCTAACTCGACCTTTCGGCTTAAGGCGTCCGCCACCACATTCACTTTTCTCGGGTTGTACTCGAGCTCATAATCGAACTCCGTCAGAAAGTCCTGCCACCTAGCTTGCTTCGGGCTGAGTTTCTTCTGACTTTGGAAGTAACTCGTTGCTATATTGTCCGTCATCACTACGAACCTTGCCCCAAGCAGATAGTGACGCCAAGTGCGCAGGCAATGGATGACCCCCGTCATCTCCTTCTCTTATACCGTATAGCGACTCTCCGTCTCGTTGAGTTTCCAGCTCTCATACGCGATCGGATGGTCCTGCTGCATCAATACACCACCAATGGCAAAGTTAGACGCATCGGTATATACCTCATACGGTAGCAAGTGATTTGGCAATGCTAAGACTGGTTCCTCGATCACTGCTGTCTTCAATCGATCAAAAGCCCATTGGCACTCCTTAGCCCACTCCCATGCTTTAGTCTTCTTTAGCAGGTCGGTAAGGGGTGCGGCAATGGTGGAGTAGCTCTTGATAAATCTTCGGTAATAGTTAACTAACCCAAGGAAAGACCATAGCTCGGTAACTTTCGTTGGTGCCTCCCAATCCACTATGGCGCGAATCTTCGCCCTGTCCATCATCAACCTGCCTTCTTTGATCTTGTGACCTAAAAAGTCTACCTCCGGCTTGACGAATGAACACTTCTCCCTCTTTACATACAACTCATTCTCATGGAGCACTTTCAAGACAGATTTCAAGTGTTCCACGTGCTCTTTGAGAGTGTTGCTATAAATGACGATGTCGTCTAAGTACACGATAACGAATTTGTCAAGGAAGGGCTGGAGTATGTTGTTCATCAATGTGCAGAAAGTGGCTGGCGCATTTGTGAGGCCAAACGGCATGACAAGAAACTCAAAGGCCCCATAACGCGTTACACATGTGGTTTTCGGCTCATCGCCCTCGACTATCCGCACCTGATGGTAACCTGACCGCAAGTACAGCTTCGAAAAGTACTTCGCCTGCCCCAATTGATCAAACAGGTCAGCAATTAAAGGAATGGGATACCTATTTTTGACAGTGACCTTGTTCAGCGCCTGGTAGTCTATGCATAACCGCAATGATCCATCGTGCTTGCGCTGAAAAAGCACGGGCGCGCCGTAGGGCACCTTAGATGGCTGAATAAATCCTGCATCCAGCAACTCCTTGAGCTACTTCCGTAACTCTACTAATTCTGGTAGAGACATTCGGTACGGGGCTTTGGCTGGCGGTTTAGCCCTCGGCTCTAGCTCAATCTCATGATCAATAGCCCTTATTGGTTGTAATTTCTGTGGTAATGCTGCTGGCATCATGTCTTGGTGTTGCTTGAGCACTTTCGTGATCTCTGCTGGCAGCTCCTCTTCGCCCCCGTACGCCTCATCATCTGCCTCCCATATCGTGGTGAGGTATGTCTCTTCCCCCCGCTTAGCTCCCTTCTTCAGTTGCATGGCGGACAATAGAGTGGTGTGGGCGTTGGGCTTAGATTTCCCACCTGTTGGCTTGTTTACTGTTGGCACCATACATGGTCCTCCCTCCAGGATGCATACATAGTTGTGTCGGGGAAGTGGCACCACATTAAACTGCCGCAGAAAATCCATACCAAGAACAGCAACAAAATCATCGAGAGGTGCTACCGAAAAGTTACCTTACCACTCCAGTTTTCGAGGCTCATTTCGACTCCATGAATGACCCCGTCCAGTGGCTTAATTGCGGCATTCATAGTCTTGAGGTAGCCAATCCCCTTCTCTACCTTGAGGCCTAAGTGCGTTGCTTCCGCACGCTTCATAAAGTTGTGCATAGCTCCAGTATCCACCAGCGCTTGAGTTTTCCTCCCGTTAATGTAGGCTTCAACGTACATCAGCGCTTTTTCTATCGACGCGCGGGCTGCTCGCTTGGCATTGAGGGCATTGAGCAACTGCAGACATCCCAATTATCCCTGTTCACCCGCTTGCTGAGTCTCTAACATCGCATTGATAGCCTTCTTCTTTGGACAGTCCTTCACCCAATGGTCCCCATCGCAAAAGAAGCAGCTAGATCTCGGCTTTCTCTCGCCGTTGCGCTTCTACTCTCTCCTGGTGGGCGGTTTACCTTTTCCCTCCTTATCCTGCGGAGGTTGAGACTCCCTGGTTCCCCCACTTTTGATGTGATTGGGCTTCGAATTTCTGGACTTCCCCGCATCACCCTTGCGGTAATCAGTGAGCGTTTCCGCCAATGTGAGGGCGTCAGATATGTTCTGCACTCCACGCCGCCTCAGCTCATTGGACGCCTATGTTTGTAACCCATCAAGGAAGTTGAACAGCAAGTCTTCTTTACTCATATTGGGGATCTGCAGCATCAGCAGTGAGTACTCCTCTACGTACTCGCCAAACGACTTATTCTGTCTCAACTCCTTTAGACGCTTCCTAGCATCTTACGCCACATTCTCCGGATAGAATTGGCATTTCAGCTGTTGTTGCAACTCTGTCCAGGTATCGATGGTGCAGGTACCCTTGCGAATCTCCTTGCTCTTCTTACTCCACCACAGAATTGCATGATCAGAGAGATATAGGGTCGTGGTGTTTACCTTATCCTCGTCCCGTATGCATAGGGCGTCGAAATATCTCTCCATCTTTCAGAAGTAATTGTCGAGCTCCTTGGCGTTCTGCTTCCCGCTGAACTCCTTGGGCTTAGGAGCATCGACTCTCGGTCCAGACACCGTTACTTGAGCGGCGATAAACCCGTTCTCCACCGCCCGCTTGCACAGCACCACATCCTCCTTGACAGTCTCGAGCCCGCGGTGTAGCTCCCCTACTTGGGCTTGAATACTGTCCATCGTGGTGAGGACACTCTCCTGAAAAGCCTTAATCCAGTCTAGCTGCTTATCGGCGTAAACTTCGATGGATGTGCTGATGAGGGAGTGCAGCTCGTCTCCTTGAGTGTCGAGGCCCCCCTCGATCTTCTCTACTTGCTGCTCCAGCTCTCAAAGGCGATCTGCTGCCTTCCTAACAGTGCCGCTGAGTGCTCTCTTCATACTCCCCACATCCTGACCTGGATTTGCTGACTTCTCGTGAGAGGCCACACCGTGCTTCTTAGCTTTGGGGTTCCGACCCCTCTCTTCAGTCAAATCTGATGGTCCATCATCTTTCTCCATCTCTGAACTGAACTTGCTCTAATACCAATTATCACGGACTGTTTTCGAATCGTGCAGCCTTAGACGCGTTGCGTGCTAAGTAGCCAAGAAAAACCACACAAAGAGAAGAGAAAAAGGCACACCAAGTGTTTGCACGAATGCTCTCTTATATTACTGAAGAGAATACAAAGCTATGAGATAAAAAATACAAGTGAGGGTTTCCCCCTTTTATAGTAGCAGCCCTATACAATCAATGGCTGATATCTAATTGATTTAACGATGTATATACAAGATGGGATAATATTCCTTAGAATATTCCTAGATGCTCTCCTACTTATTATGGAAGTCTAACTTGGGTTAACTTCCTTAATAAGTTGCGGGCCAAGCCCGGTTCTCCATCCTAACCAGCGGGCCTTCTAGAAGCTCCGGTTCACGTAGCGCTCCATAGTCCAAGAGGCCTCCAGCAGACCTAGTCGCGCACCAAGTGCTCGAGGAAATGCTTAAGAGCACTTGGGGCGTGACACAAGGCTTGGTGGCTGTTGTGTTGAAATAGGTTAAGGTTGAATAATAAGGTTTGTATCATTATGCTGTTCAATATTTTGTATAATAGGATTTGAGAGAGGTACATTAATATTAAGGTTAGCATCTGAGACAGAACCTGCTGCTGTAGATGTTGTTGCCACTGGAGGCTTTATATAACTAAGAATTAACTTAAAAGAGAAGCAGTGTGAATAATTAGAATCGATGTATTTTCAATTTCTAGAGATAAATTTTGAGATAAAAATTGATTATAAGGAAAGCAACATTTATTGAAAGTGAGATGCTTAGTAATATAGATTTTTCCAAATGGGTGCAAACATTTATAACACTTATAACTTCTACTATAACCTAAAAATACACATTTTGTAATGTGAAAATTTAGTTTATTTGAGTGGTATGGTCTAAAGAATGGAAAACATTCACAATTAAAGACTTTAAGGATAGAATAACCAGGCCTTTGATCAAATAGTTTCTCATAAGATGATTTTTTTATTTTATTTAGTTCTATAGTGGGAAACTTGTTTATTTAGTAAGAAGTTGTATTAAAAGCATCACATCAGCAAGAAAGAGGCATAGATGATTGAACAAGTAAGGGAAGCCCAATTTCAACTAAATACTTATGTTTTTTTTTCTATTGCACTATTTTGACAATGTGTGTGAGGACAAGGATGTCTAAATTGGATGCCTACTTAGATAAGAAATGGAGTAAAAGATCAGAACTTACCTCCCCAATCAGATTGAACAGTTTTAGTGCTTTTGTCAAACTACTTCTCTATAAGACTTATAATTTTTAAAAATTTCCAAAGCTTTTGACTTAACACTTATAGGAAATAGCCAATTATACCTAGTGCAATCAACCATGATACTTAGGTAATATTTATGCCCATCTTTTGTTTCAATGGAAAAGGGACTCCTAAACAAGTTCTAATGGATATTTGGTTTTGACTCCAGTATAAGCATAGTGAAAAATTTGAATTTTCTCATTTGGCATGAATCACAAAATCAGACTTAAAACTTCAATTTCTTTGAAATATAAGATTACAAGAATTGAATGCAACTTTAAGAACAAAAAGACTTGGATGTCCAAGTCTTTAATACCACTTATTGTAATTTGGTACATTCTAAGTACTAAAAATAAGCACTTATGAAAAACAAGAATTTGTAACCGAATCAGTAGCACAATATTGACAAGGTGCATTTAAAGAACACAAAGACAACATTGATGTAGGATGAATATTAAACAATAACTTAGAAATAAGAGATCTTGTATATTGAGATGATAAAGTTGAAGAGGACAAAAAAAAAAAAAAAACTCTATAAAGCCCATTCACAACAATACCTTTAACTAGTAGAGTTCCTATCTTTATCTTTAATAAAGCATTCATGAGAATGAAATTCAATAAACACATTGTTATTTGAAACTAATTTTGATTAAGTTTTTGGTAATTGAATGAACATATAGTTAGTTTTAGAGAATTATACCATTTCTCGTTATTGGCTTAAGCCAAGTTTCACTAGTAAACAAGATTTGCAAACCAAAACTATTACCAATTATGAGTTATTCATTACTTGAGAATTCAGCCTTGCTAGCAAGATTGCTGACATCATTTATCATATTATGTGTTGCTCTTGAGCCAAGGTACCAGCTTTGATTATTCTAACATTCTTGCCCAACTTGGCTTGAAACATAAGTTGCTTTACTCATACCAAATCCCGTGAGAGCCTCATGATCTTGGACTGTTAAAATTCTGATTGTTATTATTTCCTCTATTATTTTACTCTCTAGCATTATATTCTTTATAGTATAGATAATCACATTTCGAGGCTGGATGTTAGTGCTTTCCACATATTTGACAATAAACTTCGGACCACCTCTGCCAAACTAACCATATCCACTTCTATCTTAAAATTGATTTATGCCCTTCCTTAATGGTTTTCTCTTACAAAACCGTTAAAACCTCCAAAATTATTAGCTTCACCAGTATTTTTACTATTGTTTTCATAGTAGCCACCTTGATGTTTGCCATTATACCCATCCAAAACATTACTTCCAAAGTTGCCTCAACTCATTCCTTGACCATTATTAGTAAATCCCTTCTTTTGGCCCTCTTTAGCACAGTTAGTTGTAAAACAATCATGCACTTCAGCTTTTCCAAAATGTTGTTGGTTTCTGCTCTTTTGAGTTAGCAACATACCACAAGGTTCATTCATACTAACTACACCAAGCTTACTTGTGATTAAAACTGCCACATAATCATAATCAAGACCAACTCTAACGATCAAATACTCACTAAAATCTTCTTCTTCAATTGGATAGCCAACAATAGTTAACTCATTAACCAAGCCTTTCACATTTCAAAAATAGTTAGACATTAATAAAGATCCTTTACTCATAATAATTGCTCTTCTCCTTAATTGTCATGGCCTAAGATTCAGATCTAAATTGTCTTTCCACAGTTAACCATAGCTCGCTTAATGATTGACTATCAATCACTAAACATAATATAGAATCACTAATAATGGAGAATAACCAGCTTAATGGCAGTTGATCTTGTCTAATCCAAACTTCATAATCAAGATTTTCATCAACACTTTCCATCTAGATCTTGAAGTTTGTTTCCTTTCATAGTAGTAAGGATCTGAGATTCGCAGATTAAATAGTTTGTTCTTGTAGGTTTTACAATTGAAGGAAAACTATAATTAACATTTGCAGAAGAATTTGTGTGGACAAATGTCAAATTAGTAATGAAACTGCTAGCATTTTCCATTTCTATGCTTTGATACTATGTAAAAAAAAGAATATATATTTGATAAGAAAATATCCCCCTCAAGCTCAAGGTCTAAGGAAGACATTGAGCTTGCTTCAATGAAAATCAAATTTATCAAAGGCTAAAGTTTAGTTAAAATATGATAGATCCTGATCTACTAATTTTTGAAAAATACATCCCTTGTAAAACTGTGTTTCACACTCCTTCCATTTTAGCTCATTTTCAAAACAATATCGAATGTTATCTTCAAAATATTATTGAACGCAAAAAACTTACATATGCCAAAGGCTTAAAGTTTGGGTGGAGGGTAGAGGGGAAGAAAGGGGAAATGAAAATTAAAATTTGGGGAGGAGAGAAACAGTGGGGTACGGTGGAGGGAACCGAAAATTTAATTTTTCTTACTTTTAATGCAAAATTTATAATAAAATTTTAATATTAATTTATAATATTCTCAACAATATTTAATTTAAAAAGTTAATTTTAACGTAATATTTTAAACGGCATAGACCAATTGAGGTATTTGTATGGACAAAACTAATTCATCGGTCTACCTTAAAGTGCGGGGCAAGTTTGAAATAGGTTTAGTCTAAATCAAAAAGAGTAAACCCCTTTGAGCGAGAATTCAAAGCGGTTGTTGGGTGAGAAATTTCCACGAAAGCGCTAGCGTTGGGACTAAATGCATTATGATCAAGAAAGCTAATTCATTAGTCAATCCTTTGAATGCAGGGCAAGTTAGAATTTGCTTTAGTCATGGGTCACAAAGACTAAAGAGTAAACCCTTTTGACAGAGGACTCCAATTGGTTGCTCAATGAAAGCGCTTGCTAGCATGCGGACAAAGAAAATTTTGCCTATCGGCGGGTCTTGGATTTTTTCCCTTCTTTCTTTCTTTCTTTTATTTCTCCCATCATTTTCTTAGGAATTAGATATTAGTCTTAGAAACCATGATTCTATCAATTACTTATATCAACTACTATACTTGTATTTCTTTGCACCACAAAAACGAATACCCCATTTCAACTGATTCTATAACAATGGATTTTCACATTATTAAAGAAAAATGAACAGTGAAAAAATACTAACTGAAAAAAAATGGTTTTCTTCCGTATTACTTTAATGATTTACAACCTTGTTCATTGACAACTATGGCAAATAAATATGCAAACTAAATGATAGTATAGACTTGTAGTGGATTTATTTATTTATTTATTCAGACTTTAACTAAAAACAAACAACCCCTTAGTCCATGACATTTAATATGGGGAAAATCTCAGTTTGAGTCTTCTTTTCTTTTATGGAAAGGATAACAATTTCCTAAAAAAAACAAAGTAAACAACAACTATTCATCTTGAAAATTAGAAAATCTTTAACACCAAGTCTCTTTCCTTAAAATAAATATGAACGTGGACTTGCTAGTTTTTAAGGATTATTGATTAGAACTCACTATTATTTAAAACAAAATGAACAACGGAGAAACAAGAGCTGAAAAGAAATGTTTTTATTTATTTTTTATTTTTTTAAGTACTACGCTAATGATTTACGGACTGTTTATTTAAAAATGTATGTCAAACAAATAATGAAAGTAAATGATATATTGACTTCAGTTAGTATAGACTTGCAGCTCAAATGCATGTCTAACAAATATGGCCGAAGACGGCCACAGGAAATATGAAAGGAAATTAGGTTTCTAATTTTTTAACCTAAGTTCAAATGGTGCCATTTTAAAAAGGTTATGTCTAAGAAATTTCCTGGATCGACTGGGACATTCGAGTCCCTAATTTTGGGATGAGTCCCGGTCCTGACCCTGAAACTTTGGGTCGAGACACCTAGTATGAGATCGGATAGAGTTTTTTGCCCAGTCCTAATTTAAAAAGAATCAAAATAAGTGGCTTTTCATATTTATTCAGACTTGAACTGAAACCAAACAATCCCTTAGTCCATGAAATTTTTTTAGAGATTATATACTACATTTTATAAGAGATCTATTAGTACAATATCTAAGAATTATTAAGATAATATATCACTTTCACATTTAATTTTATTAAAAAATACTCTGCCGTTATTACATCAGACACCTTCTACACTTAAGTATATCTGAAAACATTCTCTATAATAAAAGAAAAAAAATTACATTACCATAAAATTCTAGCAGGGCTTGAATCCTCAACCTTAAGTCGAGAAGTTAATCACTCAAGTGCAGTCCATTACCTTTAATATAGGGAAAATCTTAGCATGCACGTCTCTCTTCTTTTCTTTTATAGAAAGGATAACAATTTCCCAAAAATACAAAGGAAACAACAACTATTTCATCTTTAAAATTAGAAAAATCTTTAGCATCAAGTCTCTTTCCTGAAAATAATATATGAATGAGGATTTGCTAGTTTTAACAATTGTTGATTAGAACTCACAATGTTAAAAAAAACAAAATGAACAACGAAGATTGACTTGTATACTACTGTAATGATTTATAGACTCTGTTTATATATAACTGTATGTCAAATATATAATGAAAAATAAATTGTACGTTACTTCAATTAGCATAGACTTGTAGTTCAAGTGTATATCGAACAAATAAGGAAAAAGTCTCTTTCTTTCCGCTAGTCTTTAAAGGAAGGGGAATTCGCTGTGGATTTGGCATTGCCTATGGCTAGCTACGCATCGAGAAAGATTAATAGCTAGCTCTCTAGATGGAGTATTTATAGGTAACTATCAATGAAAGCCTAATATGTGCCTTCACCATAATGAAGGTTTAGAATCCGTAGGCATTAGCAATAGCAACAGTACAGGAAGCATATAATCTAATTGACATAGATGTGGCACTTCCGTACTACATATGCGCTGACCAAACTGCGCTACACCTCATCTCATCCCCCGGAGTATATAGATCCACCTGATCGATGAACACTTGAACAACCAAACTTGCCCATCCTTTTAAGCATAGGGTTGTGAGAACCAATTTGAGTAATCAACCGCTTTTTTTTTTTAATCAGCCTCCTGCACTATATGGCTTTTCTTTTCTTAGCACCTTCTTCTCCCATAACATTAAGATAGCTTTTTGAAAAATGAACTTAGAAAAGAGTATCTTTGGTGAAAGAAGAGAGGTTAGGTCAAAAGCATAACGCACATACTTTAATTCAAAGAAGCAAGATGGATATCTTTTTCTTTCTAAATGAAAATAAGTAATCAGGGCTAAAGCACATACATATGGAGAGATACAAAGAATATATGTGCTTTTTGATGCATTAAATACTGGCGGTATTTGACTAAAATGGTACAGCACAAAGAATTTTCTTTAATGAAACTTATCTTAATAAGAAGAATAGGTTATAGTAAGTTATAACTTCATTCAATCAATTTTCTTGAATGCAAAGCCTCCTTGTTTTTATTTTAAAAATGAACGAAAAAAAGAAAAACGAGAAGCGCCATTGGAAGGATGCAATTGGAAAGATCTATCTCAGACAGAGTAGAGGGGAAAAGAGATATTGAATGACATATGTGCCAACAAAAGGAAATCTATTTCATTCAAAGCATCAGAGGGCTATACAGACGCAAACTACTAGATAAAAGAAACAACCAACAGAACTACTAATCTTCGAGCTAAATTTCATCAATCACAATGATCGTTTCTCACTATAAGGAGATAGACCCAGCATCATCAAAAGTCGCTGCCTTAGGAGCCCCCTGGAAACAGCCATAATATTACAACATTTTTATTCTATAGCCTTAATGTTGAAGTCTTGCGTGCCTTCGCCGTTCTTTACTGAAACCTCCCTAGGGTTACTTGCATCTTTATTCTTCTCTTTAATAACTAAAGCAACTTCCTCTAGGCCAACCACACCAACACATTTTTCCAAAGCAACAACAACCTTCTCAGGTACAACATCGATGGCTACCTAGTCTTCTATGGGCACAACTACCCTATCCGCTCTTACATCTCCTCCCGATAGATTTGCGATCTTAGTAATGAGCTCTTCACCATCTTATCTTGAACATCATCCCCCTAAGTTGTTTCCGAAGCTACATCAAGCCCGAAATCCTAAACGGCTCATGCATAGCCATCATTAAAAGCTTTCTTTACCTTCATGAAAAATTGCTCTTAAACACCACAGTTTGGCCTTATTCGATTTTGTGGTATGCTTCTCGACTTTGAGCTGGGCAGCAGTAGCGGTGGCCTGACATTGAGAATATATTAGGTGCACGATGAAGGAGCAAGAAGGAGATTTGGAAGTAAGGAGGAGCATAAGACGTTAGGAAGAAAGTGCAAACCTCAACACCATTGTGTTAGATGTAGTAGCCCAACACCTCGACACTGACAAGAAAAGCCACATTTGGTGCCGCGGAGTAAAATTTCAAAAAAAATTATATTTTAGCTTGGATTTGATTTCATTGACGGGGTTTCAGATTTTTACACGTATAGACTCTTATTCTAATTAGCTTTAAGGTTTCTATAGACTTTTAAACACTATATATACCTTTGTAACCCCATTAGTTTAGCCAAGTATTAGAAAAAAATTCAAGGAGATTAAAGAGCTAGGTAGACACTTAGGTGGAACCGTCATTGTATGTTCTTTGTTCATGGTGAACAAGAGAACAACAAAGAGACCCTTTTAAGATTCTTTAATTCTATTTCTTGTAAATCTCTTGAGAGAGAGAGAGAGAGAGAGAGAGAAAGGTGCCAAGAGGTCTTAAGATCTTAGTGATCTAGAAAGATACTTGGTGATATATTTTTATAAGAGAGGTTAGGATCTCTTGATTCACCGTGTATATAGGCATTTGTTGTCGAATCACGTAAATGGTGTGTGTTCTTGATATTGTTCTCATTTATTTATTTATTTTGCTATATTTTCTTATATATGTATTTATTTCCACTGTGAGAAGAGGGGATCGTGGTGTAATGGCTAGAATTTTAGTGAGATTAGTACTATTGACCATCCATCTTTCTCAATAAGTGGTATCTAAGTAAAAAATGATTTCTAAGTGAGATTAGTGCTAAGTTTGACTTTTGCAACAAACTGATATTAGAGCCAAAGGTTAGAAAATACATTAAGGTGGTATTTAAACCATGAAAACTATCAAGCAAGGTGCAGAGAAGTTCAATGGGATGAACAACTTTAATCTATGGAAGGTTCAAGTCCTTACTCAACTAGTGAATGAGAGATTAGACTCAGCCATGGGGGAAACCAAAGTGACTATTAGCAAAAAGAATAAACTATGAAGCCTGAAGAGTTAGATTGGGACACTGTTCAAAAGAGGACCCACATTTTTATAGTCTTAGCTTTTAGTGATGAAGTATTAAAAGAGGTGGCTAAAGAGAAAACAATAATGGGTCTATGGAAGAAACTTGAAGCACTATACATAATGAAGTCCTTGGTGAATCATTTATATATAAAGAAAAAGTTATACCAGTTATCAATTTCTGAGAAGTCTTTAATTAGAGATTATAACGACGCTTTCAAACATCATCATAGAACTTGAGATGATAAACGTCAAGATTGGTGATAAAGATAAGGCTATTAGCCTGTTAAGTTCATTTTCATCAAGTTATGAACACTTTTATAGACACGCTTATATATGGTAGGGAGACTGTTGATGAAAGATGTCAATGCATCATTGAAGTCAAAAGAATTAAGGAAGATTCAAGAAGCTTATAGTGCAACAACAATGATTGAAGATGAAGGAAGAACAACCAATCTAGAAGGAGATCTAGTATAAGTATTATTTCTATAAAAGGGAAGGACATTTTACAATGGATTATCCTAAATTAAATGGAAGGGAAGTAAATGCTACAATAGCATATCTTAAGAATTACATCAAGGTTATACACTCATCAATATCTTCTAAGGAAAAGTATGTTGAAGAATTGATATTTGATTCTGAAGTATTATCTATGTGTCTAGATAGAAAATTGTTCACCAATTATAAAGCTATGATAGTTAAAGCTTTAACGGAAAATGACAAAACTTTGTGAGGTCGTGAGTGTTGGGACGTTAAGTTAAGAAAGCATGATGAAAGGCTTAGGGAGTTGCATGCAGTAAGGCATGTTCCTAAATTTAAGAGGAACTTAATCTCCCTAGGTAAACTTGATGAAGAAAGGTATTTGATTTAAGAAGAAAAAAGAATACTGGGAGTAAGAAAGGAGTTTACATTGATAGAAGGCGAGAAGCACAAAAATAGACTGTATGTGCTTAAAAGGATGGCCATTGGTGGCCCAAAAAAGGTGTTGAGGTAATGCAGACAACAATTCGACATCCAAAATTCACTCACCAAAGTGATAAGGGTGGAAAAGAGAATGCATGGCATTAACACCCTATACAATAAGAATTCAAAATCAAATTACTAGCCCACAATGAGTTAAGTTTGGATGAACACTTAATTGAAATCAAGTTTAAGTGATAGAGCATTAGTGTCGATGGATCCAAAAGTTTCTTATAGAGAGAGATTTTGAATTACGTACGCGTGTATTAGTGATTTAATAATCTTGTTTGATGCAAGAATTGAGATAGATACTAAGTGGGGAGTTATCAAAAAGTCGACAACGTGTTTGGCGCATGAAAAAGGAGTAATACAAAGATTTGAAAGTGAGGAGGAGCACAAGATGCAAGAAAGCAAGTGCAGGCCTCAACACCTCGATGTTGGAGGTAGTAGCTCTAGTGCCACGGGGCCTGTCAAGCAGCACTGCAATGTTAGGCAAGTTGTGTTTAGCACTGCGGCACTCAGTTTCGAAAAATTTTATTTTGTCTTTGATTTGATTTCTTTGAGGGGATTTCAGACTCATACACACATAGACGCTTATTCTAACTAGATTTAGGATTTTCAGGGATTTTTAAACACTATATAAATTCTTATAATCCTATTAGTTTTATTAAACATTAGAAGAAACTCCAAAAAAGATTAAAGAGCTAGCTAGACACTTAGAGTGGAACCGCTATTGTGTGTTCTTTGTTCTTGGTGAATAAGAGAACAACAGGTAGATCTTTTTTATATTTCTTTAATTGTATTCCTTGTAAATCTCTTGAGAGAGAGGTGCTAAGAGGTCTTAAGATTTTAGTAATCTTGAAAGATACTTAATAATCTATTTTAAAAAGAGAAGTTAGAATCTCTTGATTCATCGTGGACATGAGTATTAGTTATGAACCATGTAAATTGTATATGTTCTTAATCTTAATCTTATTCTTATTTTTTGTTTTTTGTTATATTTGTTTTTTTTGTGTATTTACTTCCACTACAAGAAGAGGGGACCTTGATGTTAAGACTAAACTCTTAATGAGATTAGTGCTATTGACCATCCATCTTTTTCAAAAAGTAGTATGTGAGCAAACACTAATTTTTAAGTGAGATTAGTATTAAATCTGATTTTCACAATAAATAATAAATAATATGTTGACTTATGCAATTAACAAAACTTGTAGCTCAATTGTATGTCAAATAATAATAAAAATAAATAATATCTTGGCTTGTACAGTTAGTACAGACTTCTAGCTCAATTGAATGTTGTACCGTTAACTTATGGACTTGTAGCTAATTCATTAATCTACCCTTTGAGCGCAGGGCAGATTAGAATTAAATTTAATAGGGGTCAGGAAGAGGAAACCCTGTAGACAGAGGATTCCAAGCGGTTGCTTGATAGAAATTTCAATGTAGCATGGGGACAAAGAAAATTTTGTCATTCTGCGGGTCTTTGGTTTTTCTTTTTTTCTTCTTTTTCATTATGGAGGAGAGTCACATTTCAAATCCCATAATGGGGAACTATTTCTACAACTAAAAATTACTATCTTTATTAAGGATGGAAAATCTTATATTAACGCAAGAGCGACAAAACTACCCTTATGTAAGAGTAGAACTCAAATTACATTACCTCATTATTATTAGCATCTTCCACCATTTATATTAATTAACCAGTTCAATACTTCAATCATCCGTTAACAACAAAGTTTAACACAAATAACACTACAAAAACAAGAAAGATAATAATTCAAACTTGGGTCTCCAATTATGATGAGAAAATTGTTCAACTCTAATGAGCGGAGAAAGCTTGAGTGTCGTCGGTAATTCAGTTGTACAGTTAGTATAGAACTCTAGCTCAATTGTATATATGTCAAACAAATAAAAAAATAACATATTGATTTGTACTGTTAGCATATAGACTGGTAGCTGATTTATTAGTCCATCCTTTGAGTGCAGGGCAAGTTAGAATTAGTTTTGATAAAGCTAGTCATGAAGAGGAAACCTTTGAGTACGGGTCTTTGGGATTTTCTTTCTTTGAGTGCAGGGCAACCTTCGCATTCCACAGTACAGCATAGCGAGAAAAGAAAATGTTGGCTACTGCCGGTCTTTCTTTTTTGTTTTCTTTCCGCTCATTTTCTTAGGAGTTGCGCGTATCAACTTTTTAGAGACCATGATTTCATCAATTATATATATCCAGTACTTGTATATCGTTGTACCCACAAAAACGAATACCCCATTCCAACTGATTCTATTGTCATGGATCCTCTCTTTATTTTCACAACTTTCGCGATCCATTCTTTGGTATTTCCCTCAGTTGCGACAGGATTAGCCAACATTACCACTGACCAAAATGCTCTTTTCGCCTTGAAATCTCACATAACTCGTGATCCTAGCAATTTCTTCGCCAATAATTGGCTCACCACCACCTCTGTTTGTAATTGGACTGGCGTTACTTGTGGTGTTCGTCACCACAGAGTCACAGTCTTGAATATTTCTTACTTAAATCTTACAGGCACCATCCCTCCTCAGCTAGGAAATCTCTCTTTCCTTTCAATACTATCCATTAGAAACAACAGATTCTATGGCTCTCTGCCTGATGAATTGGCTAATTTACGTCGACTGAAGGTCATTAATTTTGGTTTCAATAACTTCAACGTAGAGATCCCATCATGGTTAGGATTTTTATCCAAGCTTCAACACTTGCGTTTAAACAAGAACAAATTTGTGGGGACCATCCCTGAAGCCCTAGCTAATATATCTTCCCTCCAAGCACTTAATCTTGGAGAAAACCAACTTTTTGGTACTATACCCTCCTCCATTTTTAATACATCTTCGATGAAAGTAATTGTTTTGCATTTTAACCAGCTAACCGGTTCCTTCCCTCCTATCATCTATAAACTTCCTTCATTAAACAGTATTGATTTTACCTGGAACAATCTATCTGGTGAAGTCCCTGCAAATATCTGCAACTGTTTTCCTAATCTAGAACACCTTCACTTGAGTAAAAACATGTTTGACGGAAAAATCCTATCTACTTTATTAAATTGCCAGCAACTGCAAGAGTTATCTTTGGCATACAATTATTTCACAGGTGTCATACCGAAGGAAATTGGGAACTTGACTAAGATGAAGCATCTATATCTCGGAGTTAACGATCTTGAAGGTAAGATTATAGCCCACTTTGATATTAACATTATAAATTTGGTGTATTTATATACGAGTCTTGTGGTGATTTGATAGGATTGCACTTTTTTTTTATTATAAATTTTCTATGTATATGTTCACTTAATTATAGGTAATATTTGAATGGTACATACATAAAAATTAATTGAAAAAAGTGATATATAATGTTGTAAAACTATCTTAGCAACTGAAAATCTATTTAAGAATCGATCAACACAAAATCAAACTCAGAATCAAATAAGTCAAATTCAGAATCAAACAAGAACAAGATTTATAGTGATTCGGTTCGAAAGAATCTACATCCATTCTTGAGCTTAGAATAGAGAGCTTTATTCACTATATTAAGATGATTACAGCCTAGTCTTTCAACACTAAACCAGCTTTACAAACTAACTCAAAAGAAAAACAGAAGCAAGAAGACGAACCAAAAAACCCAGAACTCAAAGTTTCTGTTCAACAGTATCGAGAGACTTCAAAAATGAGATATGTGCTAGGGTTAAAAACGAAGACAGTATATATACAAACATAAAACGACCTGTTTTATTTCCTATACATAAAGTATTACTAAAATGCCCCTATACACTTAATATCCCTAAAATGTCCATTGACTTATGTTTAACCAATATTTAACATATAACATACACACACTAGGAGTATTAAGTTATTTAGTCATTCACTTTACTAGAATGCTACTACTCTAATGTGGTGTATATTAATTTCTCATACATATCTAGACACATACAGACATTTGGAACTAATGTTGTTTGATGATCTGACTTTAACAAGGGATTATTAGTGATACCCATATATTTAATCAAACATCAATAAATTTTCTTTTATGACAAATATCCCTAATTTTTATTCAACCATCAACATTAACTTTGAAATAGATTTTGTATTAGAATTGTTTCGAAGACATTAGCATATTTTGGTATTTTTGTTTGACATTTAAACGATCACATAAAGCGCTGGGTTTGGACTTAAATCCATCACAAATAAAATTTCATTTATGTGAAAACATGTCTTTAACCAGCCAAACATTTTATTTTCATCTCTGTCACTTGTCGTTGCTATGTAGCTGAAAAGGAATAAAGACAAAAAATTTATAAGGATAATTTCGTCTAATAATATTTGGAGGAGCAGCAAAGTAAAATTAGTTCAATTAAATATAATTAAAGCATATATGTTATTGTAATTAAAAATTAGGGATACTGCTAATTTTCTTAAGAATGGAAAAATAAATTGAGTCCAGACTTATCGATGTCAAGTTTAAATTTTAATTTGTACTATTAATTCTAAAGCTGTAAATATAAAAATAAATAAATAAATAACTGTCATTTTACAAATTAAAGTAAGGACCTATAAACGATTGCACTATATTTTAGATTGCAAAAGGGCCATTGAAAAAGAATGAAATTGAGAAAATAATTAAATAGAGAAGTGATTTTGATTTTTGTTATTACTTTTTTATATTATTAAATATATAAAATAAAGTTATAAGGATCTTAAATCAGTTGCAATCTAGACTTGAGTCTTAAGTAAGATCCATCTTTGGTCTTATCATCTAAATTTATATCTGCTGTATTGATCTATTTAAACCGATCCAAATCCTGCTGAGTAGGGTCTGAGTCTTGAAGGTTTAGTGTCAGACTTAGTTAATTGCCATCCCCGTTATAAGATAAAATGCTGATTTTGCTTCAAGTTAAAAAAGTCATTTGATACAATTAACACAAACACTTTGTTAATCGAAACACCATTTAAGGGTATATCTGGCATTAAGGGAGAATATTAGGGAATTTTCCGGTCCAACAATCTTGAACAAAGGTATCATTAATATTTTACTAAAATTTAGGGATATTGCTAACAAAACTCACTTTATCAACTTTGATGGAGACCTTACTGTAAACAGCACCCCATCTATACTTTGTCAAAATATATTCATAGACGTTAACCCGTTGATAGTGCCCAGCAATGAAAATGGCCAATTAATAAACTTAGTATCCAAAAACAAACTAAAAAGTAGAATTATTAATATAAACTCTATATGTAAATTTTATTAAACAAATTGATATCATATGTAAGAATTGGTTGGCTAGAACACAAAAATTAATAAAATTAATTAAAACGAATCACGTGAAAAATTAATAAAATTTGTATGATATAGTTTGTACATATAGTATTATTTAAAAATAATACAAGTGCATTATTCATCATTTCATTTAAGTTAATAAAATTTTATAGTACTATCAAAGCTTATAAGAAAGATAAAGGTATTGAATGTTATACTTACATGCCAAGTTTTTCATTTCAGTCCTTTAAATTAATTACATGATGGGTGATCTTATTGTACATTTAATAATTAAAGAAAAATAATTTAGATATATATATATGTGTATTGATTAGTTTTTTAATGTTATAATTTTAATTAACTCACTACTGTAGATTGAAAAATGTTATACTAAAAGGAGGAAGAATCCAAATTTTATCATTCTTAGCTTCTTCCTTTCAGTTGTAACTTTTTTTTTTCGTTCACATCTTTGCAGGTGAGATACCATATGAAATTGGCACTCTTCCTTACCTAGAGACGTTGGGCCTTGGAGCTAACAACTTGGTTGGTCAAGTGCCAGATATAATTTTCAACAAGTCAACACTAACTATTCTTGGACTTGGTTCAAATAAATTATCAGGAAGTCTTCCATCAAATTTTGACCTTCCAAATCTTGTTAAGCTACAAATATATGATGGTAATTTTAGCGGGGAAATTCCTATCTCTATCTTCAATTCTTCCAAGCTTACTACATTAGATTTGACAAATAACTCATTCTATGGATTTATTCCAAGCCTAATTGGTAATTTAAGAAACCTTCAATGGTTGAGCTTGTCTGATAATGACTTGACATCTTCTACTACAGCTTTGACCTTTCTTTCATCTTTGACAAATTGCAAGAACTTAGAAGTGCTACAATTGTCAGGAAATTCACTAAATGGCATCCTCCCAAGCTCTATAGGAAATCTTTCTATTTCATTGGAAATATTTACAATGGCAAATTGCAGAATTAGAGGCAGCATTCCCAAAGGAATCATTAACTTGAAAAGTCTGAGAGTACTAGATTTGACTGACAATGAATTAACTGGATCAATTCCAATTGAATTTGGTCATCTACAAAACTTCGAAGGTCTTTTTTTAGGAGGTAACAAACTAGAAGGATCCATCCCAGATGATATCTGCCATTTGCATGGTGTGGTTGAAATGTACTTGGATGGAAATAAGCTTTCTGGAGCTTTACCATCATGCTTAGATAATCTCACTTCTCTAAGAAAGATCACATTTAGCTCTAACCGATTAACTTCCAGTATACCTCTGTCTTTCTGGAACCTTAAGGACATCTTATACCTTAACTTCTCATCAAATTCTTTAAATGGAACTCTTCCATTAGAAATTGGAAATTTAAAGGCTTTGGCAGTCATGGACTTATCGAGGAATTATTTATCAGGTCATGTTCCAACTACCATCGGAGGCCTAGAAGAACTACTAAGTCTATCTTTAGGATATAATATGTTACAAGGCTTAATTCCAAAATCAGTTGGTAAGATGGTAAGCTTGGAATTCTTAGATTTGTCCAATAATAATTTTTCGGGAGCTATTCCAAAGTCTTTGGAGGCACTCTTGCACCTCAAATATTTGAATTTGTCTTTCAATTGGTTAGAAGGAGAAATTCCAATAGAAGGACATTTTGCCAATTTCTCGGTTGAATCATTTATAGGAAATCATGCATTGTGTAGTTTGGTCAAACAACAATTTCCACCATGCAAAACAAGCAATCATAAAAAAAAAGGTCGAAACACTCTTCTTCTTTCGATTATTTTTCCACTCAGTATCGGATTAACAATACTTATCTTGGCCATCATACTAGTGTTGCTTAGATGCAAACGTAGGAGGAATAAAACATCTGAAGATTCTACTATGTCACCAAATGTAAGTTGGAGAAGATTTTCCTATGTAGAACTTGCACAAGCGACAAATGGGTTTAGCGAGAGCAATCTACTTGGCAGAGGGAGTTTTGGGTCTGTTTATAAGGGAACACTTCAAGATGGGCTACAGATTGCAATCAAGGTGTTTAACCTGCAACATGAACATGCTTTTCAGAGCTTTGATATTGAAGGTGGATTATTAAGTAGTCTTCGCCATCGTAACCTACTCAAAATCATCAGTAGTTGTTCAAATGAAGATTTTAAAGCATTGGTATTAGAGTACATGCCTAATGGAAGCCTAGAGAAGTGTTTGTATTCGAACGACACAATTTTGAATATATCACAAAGGTTGGATATAATGATAGACGTTGCATCAGCTTTAGAATATCTCCACTTTGGTTATTCAACTCCTGTAGTTCACTGTGACTTGAAATTGACCAACATATTACTGGACGAAAATATGGTTGCTCATTTGAGTGATTTTGGCATTTCAAAACTTTTAAGTGAAGATGAGTCTATGGCACAAACACAAACACTTGCTACAATTGGTTATATGGCACCAGGTTAGTAACATAGTTTCAAATTTTATTTCATGTTAAACCTTCTTTATTGCTTATGTTCGTCATTTTCATGTCAAAAGAATTATTTATTTGTTTTTCAATGAGACTATTAACATTTGCAGAGTACGGCATAGAAGGAAAAGTATCAAGAAAATGTGATGTTTATAGCTATGGTATTATGCTAATGGAAACATTTACGAGGAAGAAGCCAACAAATGAAATATTTGTGGGAGAAATGAGCTTGAAGCATTGGGTTAGTGATGCGTTAGATAGAACAATGATGGAAGTTGTAGATGCAAATTTGTTGAGAAGGGAGGATGAATATTTTGCTGCAAAAGAAGAATGTGTGACATCTATCTTAAGTTTGGCTTTGGAGTGCACAAGAGACTCGCCCCAGGAGAGGATTAACATAAAAAATGCAGTTAGTATACTTTCAAAAATCCGAGCCAAATTGCTTGTGAATACCATACGGGCACCAGGTAGAAGGCGATCAAATAGAAATTGAGTTTCCTTTTTCGTTATATATATTGACGATGAATAATGTTTATAAGTCTTATTGTCTTCATGGGAGATAGTTCATATCTGGCTTTCAGTTTTTTTTTTTTGTATTGTTCTATCTGTATTTTGTATCAAGTTTATTAAGATATAGTTGGATTTTTAAATATAAATGATGATTTTATTAGCAATAATGTTATACATATATAGTTGGAATGCAAAATTTGTATTTTTACTATATGTAGCATTTTAGTTATAATAATATTTATTCATAACTTAAAATTTAACTATTCAAAATATGAAAGCCTTTGATATTAATTTTGGGTGAAATAAATTTTTAATAACCAACCATATTAAAGTAAATGCACAAATGACAAAAATGTATTAAAATGGCGTATTATGTACATTTGAAATACTGATGAATTTCTGATTTAGAAGACACATGATCATTATTGCCCAAACTAATAGATCATATTTATTTTTATCAAGTTCTCTTAGAAACATTATTAAATATGCTTTCAAAACATTGGATGAATAATTAAATGTAAATTATATATGTTAAAATCTAAAAGTCTATACCAGCAATGAGCCTGAATTTTTCAATTAATGTTAAATTCCAACACACAAACTAGAAAGATTTAAATTTATTTATTTTATAAGAAATCATGTGAAAATTTTGGAAGAAAAAATAATTGTAAGCAATAACAAATATTTGCAATTAATTTCATATTGAAAATTATCATCGTTAGCCTAACGATTTTCATCAAGTAAATAACGAAATCAGTTTCATGAGTTTAAATAAGTTTTCATTCTTAAAAATTGTTAGCAATAGATGAGATTAATTTTCATAAAAAACATTACTTCCAAATTACATATTAAAAATAAGTTCATTTCTAAAAGAGTAAAAATATTGATAATTATATTTATTCTAAAAGATTATTAAATATTAGTTTTCATAAAGAGTAATAAAAGTTTAACCTTTTTTATTTGTTTATTTATATTTAATGTTAATTTAAAATCTTTTGAGTCAATATTGTTAAGAATTTCGTAATTTTAACATCTATTTATTTAGATTTAATTTTCTATGTTCCTCTTAGAAATCTTCAAAAGCACAATTACTAGAAAGCCCAAGAATCTAGCTCACAGGCATACTGAATCAAGGGTTGGCCTAAAGGCACAAGATACTTGCCAAAACTTGCTCGGAATGTCTCCTTAATAATCTGACTAGCTCAGGTCCTATCTAGACCATCCAAGAACCTAGGAACTTGTACGAAATATTACCAAGTTAGATCCAACCAGCTTAGGATTGTATAGCCAAGTACTCAACAGCAAGACTCTAAACTAGAGTAGTATAAAAGTTATACGGGGATTGACACGGCATACTGAGCCACATGCATATAGAGCCGTATAGGTTACATACACTTAAAAGGCCGAACAATGCTTAGCTAACCTTAAAAACTAAAAAAGGAAATAGAAGATGACTCAAACAAGGCAAGCCACTAAGAATGGAGATTAGTTCTACTTTGAGTGGAAATCATCTTATTTTAGAAAACAATCTCTTATCTGGGAAGATTATCTCCCAAATAACGTCAAGAAATTTGGGGATAACCCAAAATCAACTTTAAATTCAATGAAGATAAGCATTAAACATAGAATATTCTTAGAAGATCGATGTTATATAAAAAGGAGAGAAGGTCTCAAAAGAGGTTCAAAATTTTCGCTTCTCTAAACTTATATATTTTTTTCTATCCTCATCTTCAACCCTTTCACACTTACTCCCATTCCCTCACCAAAACAAGAGATTTCGAGCTTAAGCATTGGAGGGTCTTTGTCGGAACCAATATGTCAAGGTATTAATGGTGGTTCTGGTTTTATGTTTTCAGGCCATAAAGAACCCAAAAGCCCAACAGGCTATAGTGGTTCTGGTTTTGATATGATCAATTGATAATTAAAGACTCCGAACTCTCTTTTTACCAATAAGAAACTTGATGTCAATATACTTAAATTTTGACGAGCTTTTATTGTTTTTATAATATAAAGTTTTATTATCACAATTTATTTTCAACGATCTCTCAATGCCATCGACAAATTATAGCCCAGTGATAAAATTTCTTAGCCATATTGCATAGTTTGATGTCTCATAGCAAGCTACAAATTCTGCTTCTATGGTGGATGAAGCTATAAGTGATTGCTTGACACTGTTCTATAATATAACTCCTTCAGCCAATATGAAAATATAACCAGAAGTGGATCTTCTACTATTGAGGGAACCAGCAAAATCGAAGACTAATACCCAATGGTCTATAAATGATCTTATCTCCGATATAGGAGCATGTAATCTTTTGTTCTCTATAGATACTGCATAACCTTTTTAATAGATCACTAGGTTACTTAGATATTTGTCAAGCATTCCAACTACATATATAATATCTGGACATATACAAACTTAAATATATATTAGACTCCCTACTGTCGACGTATAAAGGATGTTCTCTATCTCTTTTTTCTCAATCTTATCTCTTGGGCATTGAAGTAGACTAAATTTATCACCTTTAGTAATGGGTGTGTCTCCTGACACACAAATCTTCATTTCAAATCTACTAAGCACCTTATTGATATATGCCTTTTGTGATAAGCCGCGTATAACATAAGAACGATCTCAGTGAATTTGTATACCTAACATAAAATAGGCATCCCAACTATCTTTTATTTTAAATTTATTTGAAAGAAATCTCTTGGTTTCATGTAACAAGCCTATATCACTACTTGCTAGTAGAATGTCATCCACATATAAGACAAGAAGAATAAATTTGCTCCCACTAATCTTGTGATAAATGCATTGATCAACAGTGTTTTTCTTAAAATCAAATAAGGTAATCACTTGATCAAATTTCAGATACCATGAACGGGATGCTTGCTTTAAACCATAAATGAACTTATTTAATTTGCACACCAAATATTTTGAATCTTTGGATTCAAAGTTCTTTACTTATAACATGTATATGGTTTCTTCAATATTGCCATTGAGAAACGTAGTTTTTACATCTATCTAATGTAGCTCTAAATCATAATAAGCTACAACTGCCATAATAATTATAAAAGATTCTTCGATGAAACTAGAGAGAACGTCTCTTTATAATTAATGTCTTCCTTTTGAGTGAATTTTTTTTGCGACTAGATCTGCCTTATATATTTTGACATTGCCTTTTGAGTCCGGTTTGGTTTTGAAAATCCATTTACAACCAATTGGTTTCACTCATTTAGAAAATTTGACAAGATACCAAACATCATTGTCTTGCATTGATTTCATCTCATCTTTCATGACATCTATTTATCTTTTAGAGTTCACATATTGTTTAACTTAACTAAAGTTATTAGATTATCTCCCAGTCCTAATCAAACTTATGTTCTTGGATATACACGACACAATCATTTAAAATCACTAATCTCTTCTCCCTAGTGGATCTCCTTAATGGCACTTTTAATTAAGGTTATTGTTGTTGCTCCTCTATATGAGTAGGAGCAAGTTCTTTAATATTAGCAGGAAGTATCTTAAGAACGTCTTGATTATTTGTATTTGCATCCTACATAATGAAAAGTGCAATTATCTAATCATTATCACTTACAATATTAGGAAAAGTAACATATTTTTCTTCAAAGACAATGTTTCTGAGTTTAGTACTCCTACTATATTCAACATCGTCAATGAATTTAGCATTCACTATCTCGAATAAAGATCTGCTTGAGAGATTATAAAACTTAAAACTCCTCCATCTCTTCGAGTATCCAATAAAGTAGCAGCTTATTGTTCTTGAGTGTAACTTCTTTTCATTAAGTCTGTATGGCCTAGCCTCAGCTGGACAACCCTACACATTCAAATGGCTAATATTAGGCCTCTTTTTAATCTATAGCTTATATAGGATTTCATCTTCTTCTTTATTTGAAACTCGATTAAGGATATTCACTGCAGCTTTTGAGGCTTCATCCTAAAAGGTGTTGGTAAAGAAAAATAATTTATTATACTTCTAACCATATACTTTAAGGTCCGATTTTGTCTTTCAGTTACACCATTTTGACTTGGAGTCCTCGCCATGGTGTATTAAGGAACAATGCTACATTCTTACAAATATCTCGTAAAAGTGCCTAAACGTTCTTCACCTGATCCGTCATATCTGCCATAGAATTCACCACCACGTTCAAATTTAACAGTTATAATTTTTTGCCAAGTTGAATTTCAACTTTAGCTTTAAAGGCCTTGAAAACATCCAATGATTGAGACTTCTCATAAATCAAGTATAGATACTCATAACAAGAACAATCGTCTATAAAAGCAATATAATATTGTTGACCATTCTAAGAAGCTGTAGAGAATGGACTCAAATATCAGTATGAAATAATTCCAAAATGTTTGAACTCTTGTTGGCACCAACTTTTCTAGCATTTGTTTATTTTTTTTCTCAATACATTCCATGCATATTTCAAAATAAAAAAAATTAAGGGAATTTAGGATTTCTTCTGACATAAGCTTTTGAATTCTTTATTTTAGAAATGTGTCATAAACGTTTATGCCATAACATTTAAGAATTCTCATTAATTAATTTACACTTTATATCATAATTGCTTGCATATAAGGTTTCATTAACTTATGAGGCATGGAGATCTAATTAATATAAATTATCAACTAAAGAACTAGTATCAATAATATTTGAATATTGAAAGAGACTAAACTTTTTATTTTCAAAAAAAATGAGAGTAGCTGAATTTGTTCAAACAAGAAATAAAAATCAAATTTCATCTAAATAACAGTACATAAAATATCTTATACAAATCCAAATAAAAATCAGATTCCAGTTGTAATCTAAAAAATCTAATTTCCTCAACAAGAGCTTTGTTGCCATCACCCACATAGATGAATCTTTCAGCCTCAATTGATGGTCGGCTCCTTAGACAACCCTGTATAGTCACACTTTTGTGAGTAGTTACACAAATATCTATTCACTATGTGTGACTTCATACTAAAACCAAATTAACTTTTGAACAAACAAAGTTAAAAAGTTAACCATTTTTTTTCTAGCCATTTTTCATATATAGAACAATCTATCTTAACATATCCAACTTTCTTGCAAAAGTAATAAGTGGTTTCATTATTCTGTTTTTCTTTTGTGCACCTTAGGCTGTGAAGTTTCAAAGTCTACAGTTCTTTTTCCTTTATTTTTTTTTCTTGTTGGTAACATTGTTATTAAAAGAAATTGCTAAATGAGCACTCTCTATTTTTGTTGTTGTTTTAATCTCTTCCTCTTGCACACATTAAGCAATGAGCTTATTGAGAGTCAATTTCTCATTTTTAGTGTTATAACTAATCTTAAAAAGACTGTATTGTGCAGGAAGAGAGATTAAAACCAGGTGTATGACAATGTCATCCGACAACTCAAATATTAGTGCTCTTAATCTTGTAACAAGATTATACATTTTCATAATGTACTCCCTTATATTTCCTTTGCCTTTATACCATATTGAAAAGATCTTACACAAAATGGTGCTCATTTCGACCTTTCATTACTAGTGAATCAGTCAGCTATTTAGTTTATGAACTTTTTAGCATTTTCTTTTTCAAGTATTATGCCCCTGATGGTATCCAGAATAGAGTTCTTTATGATCATCAAACTCATGTGGTTAGAACTATAGTAATATGCTCATTCCATTTTCTAAAGTTAGTGCCGCTAAGTACTGGAGTGTTATTCAAGTTAACAGATATAGAAGAAGCATTTATTGTATAGAACAAAAACAATACTCACAATTAATAACCATGCCATTTAATCATATATACATATATACACATGGCATGAGATATAGTAAATTGAGCCATTACAAGATACTAAACACAATATTACTATTTAGTCTTTGGACAAAAATAATAATTTGTAAACGATACTCTTAAAAATTGATCAGTATATATTAATAATAACTCCTGTCAATAATATACCTTTCTTTGGACCGACATATTATACGCATAAAAAATATCAAAGTTTATCACATATTTACTACTGGGGGTGTCTATTATCTGGCCAAAAAATTAATCTTCTTTTAGGTTGATTATTTTTCACTTAGATTTAAACCTAATTATTTAGTTTCTTTAATAATATCTACATATTTCAAAATAAATAAATCTACATAAAAGAGGTCACTTTGGTAGCATTTTATTTCAATTTGATTTATTTTAAAATACTAGATATTAGTTTGAAGGAAAACGGTGAAAAAGTAAAATGATCAAAATCAAAATCAAGATTTATAGTAAAAGTCAAATCTTGTCAAAATTAAGACAGGATTGAAATGGGTAGAGACCAAAGTAGTTGGGTCAGATCAAGCCTAATTGACAGGACCCGACCTCAGCCCTTTTTGAGAATCGAGGCAGATCCTGCGATGACATGTGACTAACATACTCTTTACTCATACATATGATACAATGAGACTACATGCCTCAACAAAATGTGTACACGTGTACTCCAATATACAAAAAGATATACAAATACACAGACTAAGACACTTATGCAACTATACGTGTCGTGGGCCAATCTCAAAATGTGATAATTGTATCACACTGCACGAATTCTTATGACAACCCGAGAAAAAAAAAGGGAAAATAGAAAAAAAAGTGAGCTTATGGCTCAGTGAGTGGACATAATATGAAAATATTATATACTTTATATGTATTGTAACCATATAAATCTGTAAGATAAAATAATCATGAAATTATATACTGAGTAATCAATAAACTTGTACTGAAAGTATGAGCTGTCATATAATTTGTGCTAAACTAAAATAATGACATAATACTAGGAATCTGAAAATCTAAAAGCGCAAACTATCATAAAATCTATTATCAAGCTGAATATATGTAACATAACTTTAAGAACATGTACTACATATATACTGAAAATCACACCAAACTTGTACCCGGGGAAAATCTGGTCTAATTTGGCGGAGTAACTCACGCACAGGCAGAGCGGGGGATTTGAGCTGGTCTAACCTGGTGGAATGCTGCATCGCTTAGGCAGAGCAAACTAAACTAGTCTAACGCATGCGCAGAGCAACTACACTAAAGGAGAGGGTATGCATATAGTGGTTCAAAAATTACTACTATATAATATCATGAAAGCATAATTGTTCTAAAATAAATATTTCTGTACTGAATGTAATCATAAATTATACTATAATAAATTCTAAAATATTTTTGAATATACTAAATAGTATAAATATTTATCTGTCTAAAATAAATCATAACTAAATCTGATAACGCGTAATTTAATCATAATTGGCTGTATTAAAAACATATAAAATATATATAGTTATCCACTCATAAAAGTGCGTTAATCCTGAACTATGTCTGAATTCTGAGATCTACCCGCTATCGGCACACCTCTTATATCATAGGGTGTAAAAATACATCATTAGTACTTGTTGGAGCTGGTGCTCACGTGCCATTCCAAAATTGTGTGAATATTAATTGTTAATATTTATACAATAAACATTTCGAATAAAGATTGTTAATATCATATAAATATGGTAAAATGCTTGTAACATTACAGACATTGTTTGATCTGAAAAAGTTCAGATTTGGTTTAAAGGAGTTTAGACCAGAACTAATAGTTATCAAAGCTGAGAGTTATAAATGCTAATAGTTAGCACTGTTAATAGTTATCAGTTTATAAGAGTCAACGAGGTCTAAAGAGTTAGAACTTTGTCTATAATGGGACAAAGACCTAAGAGTATACTTGTAATGATATAGTTGCAAAGAGTTGCAATAGGTGCTAAGAAATATCATTATGTAAGTATGTCTCAAATATAATGTTCCTGATCTATGATCACCAATGCGGGTCTATCGGTGAATTCACAATATATAGATTAGTGTATGTCTATATCTGACTAGTTCAGATGGTTGTTCTTAGCTGACCATGAGCTTAGAGCTTGTATAGACATGCGGGTATCCAGTCAGGACTGGATACTGAACAGACTTATGAGGACCCCAATAGATATCCTATGAAACCGTCAAAGGAAGGTCCTCTCGAGTTGAGTAGTAATCATGGTCCTTTGACCTGAGCGCCACGGTGGTCTTGTGAGTGATCCATCATACTTTGGTTCCATATATGTCAGAGACCTTTCATGGTCTGACCGCTATGTGTCGCTGGGTATGGTCCGATGCTCATGGAGTCCGGTGTGCGTAGATACGGGATCCATCAGCTTACGTAGGTAAGTTGTATATCCGATGCTCCGAGATTGTATTTCATAAAGTCTTGTGGCCACAAGCATAAACCCGGGAAAAGAGTTTCCCACAGGGTTAAACAATATAGCAAAAATGTTTGCGTATATTGTTTATCGAGATACGAATCTGGAGATAAGATTATTGGATGAGCAAATGTGGATTTGATGGTGCTGATCTATATCCCCGCACATCCAGGGTATAAATGATGGAAGGATTATACGTATACGTTATGACCTCAACTTGTATGGTCTGACACGCTGATTTGTAATATTCGTAACGTGTGCGTGGGGCATCGATTACGGATTAATGGAATAGTTCCATTTGACAAATCGGGTGTAGACCTAGAGAGTCCTAATATGAAATGTACTCTTTGAGCACTTGGGCAGTGTACCGTATTGAATTGTTCAATACAGTATAATTCAGCAATTACTAAGGTTACGTTAACTAAAGTATATGGTTAAATGGTGGGATCCACTTTAGGTTAACTTGGTAACCGAGTAAGGATATAATAGTAATTTCACTTTATGATTATTTAATTGTTAAATAATTAAAATAAATATTTATTTGTTTAATTGTTAAATAAATGATTTAACTTAACTAAGGTTAAAGGTTAACCATAAAGTTAAGTTAGTTAACTTTACTTAATGGTTAAGTAAAGGTTAACCTAACCATGGTTAAGTTAGTTAACTATAGTTAAATTAATTAAATATTTATTAACTTAAAGGTTAAGTTAAAGTAATCTAACTATGGTTAAATGTTAACTAAGGTTAGGTTAAGCCACATGAAATGCAAATGAAATTCAAATTAGTTTGGAATTTATGCATTAGTATATAAAGTGAAATGAAATTGAAAAAAAAAAGAATTTTTGAAATTGGTTTTAGATTTTAGGTTTTGCATTTTGGGAGCCAATTCAATTTGAGAAATTAAAATTGTTTGTTTTGTGTTTTAAGTGTTAGAACAACAAAACAAACTAGATAAATGGTTACTAAATGTAATAACTAAAAACAAGATTTGTTTTATTTATTCAAGAGTTGAATAAAAGGAAAAACAAATTTGATTAAGTTAAATTGTTTAACTTTGAAAAATGTTTAAGAGTTAAACATATATGCTGGATTAAGATGCTGCCATTCTAGACAATCAAACCCACCCTTGTTGATTGCTAGAATTGATCAAAGATTCATTTCATGGTGGACTTCAAAGAAAATTAATCCAAAGGCTTCATTGGTGATATTTCTCAATTTCGAATTTAAAATTAATCAAATGTTATTTTCTGTGTTCATTATATTTAATCTTCCGCTGTGCACATGTATTTATGAGATATGTATATTGTTTGTATGATGAACACAACCCACATGCAAGCACCCTAAGTTTTATTTGTAAAACAACCCATATAACCCAACAGTACTGATATATATTATAAATATTAAAATATAAATATTAAAATATAAATATTATAATATCGTAAAACTAATACCTACTAAATCAATGGGTATAAATCTAACTACCTAAACTAATTTCCTAAAATTTTCTTTTTTTTCTCGGTTGTCTTTTTTTTTTTCCTTCTTCTCTTTCTCTTTTTCTTCCCTTCTTTCTTCTCGGCTTCTTTTCTTCCTTTCTCTTATCTCTTTTTTTCTTTCTTTTTCTTTTTCTTTTCTTTTTTTCCTTTCTCTCTTTTGGTTTTTCTTCTTCTTTCTCTGTTTCAGCTTGTTTTGTTTCTTCTTCTGATTCAATCCTTTCTTCTTAAACGATGAAAGCAAAACAAATATATATATATATATAAACCGGCCACCGCTTAATATAACATATATATTTTTATATTCTTTTTTTTTTGTCACCAAGTAATATATATCACACACGTGTATTACAATTTCTCCCCCCTTATAAAAATTTCATCCTCGCAATTCATATACCTCTCTGAAACAAATGAGGATACTGAACTCTCATCTGATCCTTTCGTTCCTATGTAGCCTCTTGCACTGCATGATTCCTCCATAGGACTTTAACTAGCGAAATAGTCTTATTACGTAGTCCTTGCTGGCGATAGTCCACTATTTGAACATGTTCTTCTTCATAAGTTAAGTCTGTCCTCAATCGAATTGGCTGAGTATCTAGAATGTGAGAAGGGTCAGGTATATACTTCCACAACATAGAAATATGAAACACATTATGAATGCGTGACAACTTAGGTGGTAATTCTAATCTGTATGCAACCATACCAACCCTTTCTAGAATCTCATATGGCCCAATATATCTAGGACTTAATTTTTCCTATTTCCCAAAATGAAGTACACTCTTCCATGGTGAGATCCGTAAGAAGAATCTGTCTCCTATTGCAAACTCAAGCTATCTACGATGTTTATTTGCATAACTCTTCTGTCTGTCTTGAGCTACCTTGAGTCTATCTCTGATAATACTGATCTTCTCACTAGTAGCATGAATAATCTTTGGACCCAACAATTTCTTTTCTCCAACCTCATCCCAGCAAATCGGAGTTCTATATTTTCTTCTGTATAAAGCCTCATACGGCGCCATCTGAATACTAAATTGATAACTATTATTATATGCAAACTCCATCAATGGTAAATAATCATCCCAATTACCCTTAAGCTGCAACATACAAGCTATGAGCATATCTTCTAATATCTGTATAGTTATCTCCGACTGCCCATTTGTCTGAAGATGAAAAGTTGTACTAAAGTTTAGCTTAGTGCCTAAGGCCTTCTGTAAACTATGCCAGAATCTAGAAGTGAATCGAGGGTCTCTATCTGATACGATAGACACTGGAGTCCCATGTAACCGTACAATCTCACTCACATACAAATGAGCCAGCCTATCTAATGAGTATGAAATCTTATAAGGAAAAAAATGAACAGACTTTATGAGTCGATCAATAATCACCCAAATACTATCATGACCCCTTCGAGTACGAGGAAACCCAACAACAAAGTCCATGGTGATATGTTCCCACTTCCATTCAGGAATTGAAAGTGGTTGAGATAATCCTGCTAGCCTCTGATGTTCTGCCTTAACCTACTGACAAATTAGGCAGTGAGATACAAACTCTGCAATCTCTCTTTTCATACCTTGCCACCAGTAATGTTCTCTCAGAGTACGATACATTTTAGTGCTACCAGGATGCATAGCATAAGCTGAGCTGTGAGCTTCTTCTAAAATCTGCTTCTTTAACTCTGAGTTATTCAGAACACAAAGCCTATTACCCATAACTAATGTCCTATTAGCTTTCAACATAAAATTAGTCTGCATTCCATTCCTTACTTCTTGCTTAAGTTTAATTAAATTAGGATCCTGATCTTGCATCTCTTGAATCTGATCAATCAACATAAGCCTAACATGAAAATGTGCTAGAAGGACTCCAGACTTGTCTACAGACAATTCAATTCTCATAAACCTTAACTCAACTAATAATGGAAGATAAGTCACTTTCAAATAAGCTATAGAGCTAGAAGACTTCCTACTGAGTGTATCTGCTACCACATTCACCTTACCTGGATGATAGTCAGTTGTACAGTCATAATCTTTTATTACCTCTAACCATCTCTGTTGTCTCAGATTCAGATTTTCCTATATGGATAAATACTTCAAACTTTTGTGATCAGTGAAGATTTGACATGTAACACTATATAGATAATGTCTCTAAATCTTCAAGACGAATACTACTACTGCCAATTCTAAATCATAGGTTGGATAATTCAACTCATGCTTCTTAAGTTGCCTAGAAGTATAAGCTATCACCTTACTATGCTGCATCAATAGATAACCTAATCCCTGTTCAGAAGCATCACTGTAAATTATAAATCATTCGGTGTCAGATGGAAGAGTAAGAACAGGAGTTGAAGTCAATCTCTTTTTAAGCTCTTAGAAACTATGTTCATATTCATCAGCCCACACAAACTTTACATTTTTTCTGGTTAACTTTGTAAGCGGTGCAGCAATCTTAGAGAAATCTTTAACAAATCTCCAATTATAACTCGCTAGACCTAAAAAACTTCTAATTTCTGTCACATTAGCTAGTCCTTCCTAATTTACCACAGCTTCAATTTTTTTAGGATCCACATAAATTCCATCTGCTGAGATCATATGGCCTAGAAATGTAACTTTATCTAGCCAGAACTGACATTTGCTGAACTTAGCATATAACTATTTATTCCTCAAAATCTGTAACACTATCTTCAAATGCTTTGCATGTTCCTCTGTACTCTGTGAATACACAAGAATATCATCAATAAAAACTATAACAAATCGATCAAGATAGAGACAAAATACTCTATTCCTAAGGTCTATGAATGTAGCTGGAGCATTAGTCAACCCAAATGGCATTACTAAAAACTCATAATGCCCATATTGAGTTCTGAAGGCAGTTTTAGCCACATCAGTATCTCTGATCTTTAACTGATGATATCCTGATCGTAGATCAATCTTTGAGAAAACCTTTGCACCCTGTAACTAATCAAATAAATCATTAATGCGAGGAAGTGGGTACTTGTTGCGTATAATGACTTTATTTAGCTCCCGATAATCAATGTATAGTTTCAAAGTTTCATCCTTCTTTTTAACAAACAATACCGGTGCTCCCCATGGTGATACACTAGATCTGATGAAACCCTTATCTACCAATTCTTATAACCGAGTCTTCAATTCTTTTAACTCTGAAGGGGCCATTCTGTATGGTGTTTTATAGATAGGAGTTGTGTTTGGAACCAAATCAATACCAAAATCAATCTCTCTATCTGGTGGTAAGCCTAAAAGATCTTCAGGAAATACATCTGAAAAATCTCTTACCACCGGAATATCTTCTAATGTAATCCCATTGACTCTGGTATTAATAACATGTGCCAAATAGGCTGGACATCGTTTTTTGAGCAACTATTTAGAAGTCATAGCAGATATAACACAGGATGGAAGAACTCGTCGCTCTCCACAAAAATAATATCAGGCTCTCCATATCTTTTGAATATAACCTCCTTCGAAAACAGTCTACAGTAGCATGGTAATTAGCTAACCAGTCCATCCCAAGTATTGCATTAAAATCATGTATAGCAAGAGGAATTAAATTTGCTACCATCTCACTACTACCCACTTTGATAACATAACTGCGAAATACATTCTCATCCAATAATGATTCTCCAATTGGTGTGGCTACCACCAAACTACAATCTAGGGGTTTTAACACTCTATCCGCATGCACAGCAAAGATATGGGAAATAAAAGAATGTGAAAAGCCCGGATCAATTAAAATATAGGCCTCTCGGCCAAAAATAGTTAGCATACCTGTAACAATATTAGGGGTAGACTGTGCCTCTTGCTGAGTCAAAGTAAATACACATGCCTGGCTACAAGGTCGGCCTGGCTGACCCCTCTGTGGATCTCTATTAGCTTCTAAAGCTCTAGGTTGTACACCAGTACTAGAGATAAGCTCTCCTGTCTGAGATCCTCCATGTCTCTGAATATTGCCACTGCCACTTTGAAAACCTTGAGAAGCTGTACTCTGTACTAAGTTGCTACTCCAAATAAGATGAGGGCAATCTCTCCTCAAATGTCCAACTTGCCAACAATGGTAGCAACCTCTAAAACCTCTCAGACACTGTCCCTTTTGACTCTTCCGACAAATGGAACACTGAGGGTACCTTCTCATGCTAGCACTACTACTTAATTGGCTACCACATCGGGGCCTTTGACTCTCTATGTTGCTTCCAATAGATGGAGGCATAAAACTCTGACTAGGACTCTGTCTCTGTCCTCCTAATAGCATAGGGCTCTGACCATACCGTTGTTTACCAGAATACCCTGTATGAGATCTCTCCTCCAAGTGCTTTACTACTACTTGATCCACCAACAGACCAATTATGGCCTGGTCTCTGCTTGAATGTCTAGGCTCTGCGTGCCTCTACTAGGCTTCTTTCAACTTTCATTGCAGTCCCTACCAACTCACTGAAATCACTGTGCCCCATAACTGTAATTGTTGTCCTGATATTGCCTCTAAGGCCCTATTCAAATCTCTTACATTTATCCATCTCATTCTATACTGCATATAAAGCGAATTTTGATAACTCTATAAATCGATTCTCCTACTCCTCCACTATAATCGATCCCTATTCTAGCTCAAAGAACTTACTAGCCTAGATGTCTTGGTAAACTATAAGAAACAATTTAACGTAAAATTCTTTATAAAAATCAGCCCAACTAATCACCCCTCTATATCTATGTTATACTGATCTCCACTAGTGGTATGCCCCACCCTCAAGTAAAAATGTAGCAAATGAAACTCTCTCATCATCAGTATATCTCATAACATTCAATATCTGTTCTACTCTCGTCAACCATGACTCTGCATCAGCTGGCTCTGTAGTGCCTGAAAAAATCTCCGCCCCCAAACTACGAACACGCTCTATTGTGTTCTCTCTCTTGGGTGGTCTCTGTGTTTGTCTCTCCACTGCAACTGTAACTAATTGAGTCAGTCTATCTATAGATTACTCTGAGGCAGGTCTATCAGGCTGTCCCTATGTAGGCACTAGCTGAGGGTGTGTCTCTTCTACAATAGGATCAGGCTATGTTTGAGGAAAGGGTACATGAGGAACTGACTAAGCTACTTCCACTCTAATAGATTCTTCCCTTCTATCTGATACTAAGGGAGCTCCCAGTTCAGCCAAAAGTTTCGTAGGAGGTCGGCCACGTGGACGCATGATAAAAATCTATAAAATATAACTATTCATTAATGACATCTCTAACATGCATGTATCATGTACTAGTCTACAGAATCTAAAACCATGCTCTGATACCAAACTGATAGGACCCGACCCCAGCCGTCCTCTAAAATCGAGATAGATTCTGCGATGACATATGACTAACATACTCTTTACTCATATATATGATACAATGAGGCTACCTACCTTAACAAAATGTGTACACATGTACTCTAATATAAAAAAGATATACAAATACACAGACTAAGACACTTATGCAGCTATGCGTGTCGTGGGCTAACCTCAAAATGTGATGACTGTATCACATTGCACGAATTTCTGTGACAACCTGAAAAAATAAGAAAAAAGGTGAGCTTGTGGCTCAGTGAGTAGACATAATCTGAAAATATTATATATTTTATATGTATTGTACTCGTATAAATCTATAAGATAAAATAATCATGAAACTGTATACTGAGTAATCAATAAACTTGTACTGAAAGTATGAGCTGTCATAAAATCTTTACTAAAACTAAAATCATGACATAATACTAGGGATTTAAAAATCTGAAAGCGCAAATTATCATAAAAGCTATTATCAAGTTGAATATATGTAACATAGCTTTGAAAATATGTACTATATATATACTGAAAATCACACCAAACTTGTACCTAGAAAATATTTGGTCTAACTTGGCAGAGTAACTCACGCGCAGGCAGAACGGGGGATCTGAGCTAGTCTAATCCGGCAGAATGTTGCATTGCTCAGGCAAAGCAAACTAAACTAGTCTAACTCATGCGTAGAACAACTACACTAAATGGGAGGATACGCATATGGTGGTTCAAAAACTACTACTATATAATATCATGAAAGCATAATTGTTCTAAAATAAATATTTCTATACTGAACGTAATCATAAATTATGCTATAATAAATTCTAAAACATTTTTGAATATACTAAATAGTATAAATATTTATCTATCTAAAATAAATCATAACTAAATCTGATAACGCGTAATTTAATCATAATTGGCTGTATTAAAAACATATAAAATATATATAGTTATCCACTCATAAAAGTGTGCTAATCCTAAACTGTGTCTGAATTTTGAGATTTACCCGCTATCGACACACCTCTTATATCATAGGGTGTAAAAATACATCATTAGTACTGATATATATTATAAATATTATAATATTGTAAAATTGTTACCCACTAAATTATTGAGTATAAATTTAACTACATAAACTAATTTCTTAAAAAAAATTTATTCTTCTCTTTTTTTCTCGGCTGTCTTTTTTTCTTTCTTCTTCTATTTTTCTTTTTCTTCTCTTCTTTCTTCTCAGCTTCTTTTCTTCCTTTCTCTTCTCTCTTTTTTTTTTCTTTCTTCTTCTTCTTCTTTTCTTTTTCTCTTTTCTCTCTTCCGATTTTTCTTCTTCTTTCTCTGTTTCAGCTTGTTTTGTTTTTTCTTCTGTTTTAATCCTTTCTTTTCAAACAAAGAAAGCAAAACAAAAAAAAAAAAAAAATATATATATATATATAAACCGGCCACCGCTTAATATAATATATATATCTTTATATTCTTTTTTTTTTTACCACCAATTAGTATATATATCACACACGTGTATTACACTAACTTTTTATAATTATCTAAATCCTAATCTTATTTAATAGTTTAAACTCAAAATGGGTTCAAGTCCATCCTAACTCAGTTGATTTAATCACTATATTGGGTATATAAAACTTGAGTTCGGTAAAACCCTTATGAGCCTTATAAAATTGATCTAATAAACTCTAATATTTATAAACACTAACTACTTAATGTGCACCATAATTGAAAAGAAATCCCATCAAATTTAACATTATCACTTTGAATTTAAACAAATTTTAACTTCTACCTTTTCCTTTTTCTTAAATTTATTTATGCATTCAATTTAATAAAAAAAATTCAGAATTGAAATTTGTAAGGATTTAATCTGCAATTGCATTGTAACAATTTATTGATTGATTGTAGAAATTCATTGAATAAATAATGCATTGAATTGAATGCGTAATTAATATATATATACTCTGGATGCAATCAATTTGGCTCATGTATTTATACACACAGACAAATTCAATTGCACAAATACATTGAGGCATATAGATAATATATTAATGCAAACATTAATGCTATGTATTTAAATTGAATTGAACTTTTTTTAAAAATAATTACGCATGCAATCATAATTTTGAATATAATTTAATTAAAGCACAATTTAAATATATAATTTAATTTTGAATATCTTTTATTCTTGAATGATTTAATATGAGGTGATTCTAATACCATTTATTGGATAAAAAATTTTAATTGATAAAAGAATCAACATAATTAAAATCTTATGTCAAATCATCAAGAAGAATGGAATCGGAAGCATACTTGAATCCATAAATACTCAAAAAAAAATTGATTGATGCTTTTTACATCTAAAATTTTTTTTATGAAAGAAAATTATCATCATTCACTGATGGACTGTGAATTAATAATGAATTAAAGTTTAGACTGGAGACCTCAACATATTATTTATAGTATTTTATTTTATTTTGACCTATTATAAAAATAAAATAAAATAAAATAATTGGGTCTCTACACATTAAAACTCATGCCATATGAAATACCCTCAAAGCTTAATAATAAATAAATTTTATTTAATCACTTTTAATAAATAATAAAATAAATAGTCAATAATATATAATTAATTGATATATATATATAAAACCACTGTAATATAATTTTCAACATTTTGCTCTTACAATAATAACATAGTCCATGGTGGTACTTTCAAAAAAGGCATAAAACAAAAGAGGCATAAATACAAAAATAATAATAGATAAAGAGAGTACAAACATTACTTGCATATATTAACTTTGTTAATGTAAAAAATAAATGGTCTTCAATTATTTATTTTTATTAATATTACGATAATTGGATAAAAAAATAAAACATTAGAATTTAATGGAATGCTCAATTTTATTAAGAAAAAAAGTATAAATTTCTTTGTGATAATTAAAGAAAAGATTGAGAATTGTATAGTATAGTTTTAGCCCATCTCAACTAGGTTAGAAGCTCTCAAAGTCTCAATCATTTGCAATCCTCTAACTCTAATTACAAATATTATAAAGATAAATTTAACTCATTGTTGATCTTATTTATAATATTTTTAAATTTTTAAAATTTTCAACCATGTCTCAATTATTATATTTTGCTCTAGTTGATGTTGCATTCTAATTTTTTAAGCATATTAGCCATTCAAGTATATCACTTGTTAATAGACCACCTACAATAAATTGAATTTCCTACCACCTACACTAAAAGCCGACTTAGATATTGCAATTAAAGTTAGAGTTAATAAATCACTAACTATAATAAAAAGTATAAAATTTTATTTTTTTATTAACTTATTTAAAATGTCAAGTGATGTTAATTCTTATGTAGTAAAACTATCAATTTCCAAATTTCTAAAAAAATTCATAAGGTATAGACTTCTACCACCAACCTTTAGCTTACCTTTTCAAGCTATTATGAATCAAGACAATTAATCATCATTAATAGGAATATAACTTCGTTTGGTTGTCACATTTATTTTCATATACAGAATAATAATCCTTTAACATTTTAAAAGCATCATAATCGATAAGTGAGTTCCATTAATTTGTATGATATAATACATTAAGTAAAGCCTTCACACCCTATAAATTGTTTTCGAAATCCATAATTGCAGCCAAAATTAAAATTCGGTGAATTTTTTGCTAGTAGTTATTGAATTTAGCGTCCATGATTTTACAAATATCTACACCACTCATATTACATAACTAATTAAGAGCAACACGTGAATTATAATAATAAACACCTAAGCATGCAACGGTAGAATTAAAAAAATACAGCTAAGAATTGCATAAATTTAAAAGCCATGTCCCAGTCATGCTCAATTAATAATTCACAATAATATTTACTATTATAGGACAGAGTAATTATTCTATCATAAATTTAGCATGATCATAACAAAAAAAAAATATGGAGATCAATGTGTTTTAATATTAAGATTAAATCTTCTAGGTTGTAAATCAACTGATCTATACATTACAAAAAATTCTTGTTACTAAATTATAATGTGACGAAAAAACTATCTCCTTAAGGAGGTTCCAAATTTTTTATAAACAAGCTAATAGCACCATCTCTAAAATCCTTATTAACATTATCATATTCTCTAAATACATTTGAAGTTCTTTTGTCGCTACTGCCACCACTATCTATTTTTCTTATCATGTGCCAAAGCGTTGAACAATATGTGGATCAGAGTTCCAATCAATATCCTCATGCTAATGCAAATCAGTATGTCTATAATCCATGATAAAAATAAAACGCAAACATATAAAAAAGAATTCAACCATCTGAAGAAACAACACCACAAAAGATACATTTACGAATGGAATTTGCTGCCTCTCAATAATAAATGATAAAGTTGTATAAGATTGAAATTTGAGAGAATTATTTTTAATCACAATTAAATAGATTTATAAGAAGAATTTTTTATGTATAAAAAGAGCATGTTTGTTTAATTTTTATAAAAAAAATGTAATTATTGATATGTAAATATTTTTTTAGCCCTTAAGTAATAATAAGAGATTGATGAAATAGTTAATTGATACATCACCTTTTATGATATAATTTGAAATATCTAATATTACTCTTAAAAATATTTTTTTAGTAACTGCATCAGCTCACCGCCAACTTTGGGCATTCAATATCATCAAAAATCATTTTTCCAACTAACATCATTAAATATATAGCATTAGTTATCTAACTCATTAAATACCACTTGTTATTAAAATTTCCAATCAATTAATCATGAATCGGACACTGGTTACTTTCTAGCTTGTATTTATTTAATGTCAATGAATTATAAGTTGAAAATGAGTAATTTTTTAAATAAAAAATATAATGATTAATATAAATTCGGTCAATTATATTAGTTGCAATTTCAATTTAATTATTGCATATATAAAAACCTATATCTATTTTAATTTAACAAAGAACTTAAGATGAAAAGAAATAAAGTTTATGTAGCATAAAAGGTTTCACAAAATTAACAAAAATGAAGTATTATTATATATTTTTTAAGGGAAAATTATCACTACTTTTATTATTATTATTATAATATAAAGTATTTTTAATTATCGCACCTAATGACCTTAAAGTTTAGGATCAATCTTTTATGGATTACTATCAGTCGGGCTTGCAGGCCATAAACTTAGGCTCAGCCCAGCCCACGGGCAGGCCGAACGGAACGAAAATTAAACCAAGGTTCAAATTAGACACCTCTAATTAACAATACTTGTTTTTGCTTTTGTTACATTTCATAACAAAACATCAAATTTCAGAAAACACAGATAAAGGGAAGACAAAGCAACCTGAAACCCAACCATTCGACAGCCAATGTGTAATGCTGTTTTACGTAAAAGGAATAAAGCAGAGTAGATAATTTTAGCGTTAAATCAGTTATCACAGAGTATAAAAAGAATCCAATCTCTTTACTCTGCTTACTTAATTTTCCAAAATCTGTTGGCATTTATATGTTATTATTCATATGTGGCTAAGATATATTCTTATGTTATTATAAATTTTATTGACCTCCAATCAACAGCCTGAATTTTCATAACTGAATGGAGATTGAATCTTGGTCCATAAATAACGAGTGGTGCCATTTAACCCACGTTATTTATCACATCGAAGTTCTTAGATTTGAAATTTCAAAATAATTATTTTTTTTGTCTTTTATCTCTCCTTAAATTTACCTTTAAGAAAGATTCTCTAATGTTCTAATCAGTATTTAATTAAAAAAAAAGAGGTGTTAGTATGTGAGAAGTACCTTAAAGACAAACAGAAGTATCATGAATGTATTTTTAAATAATAAGTATTGAATATAGGGTGTATGTATAGAATGAGTCCGTGAATAATAAATTAAACGAATAGAATGAAATTAAATAAATTATGAGTCAAAAGTGCATGCTTATTTATAATGTAAAAATCTTAAGCAGTTCTGAATTATGAATATATGAATCCGAATTGAAGTGTAATTTAATCAAACTGTAGTCAATTAGGAATCATAATCTATTTTAGATAGAGAAATGAAGATTTAAGTGAAATTCTTCTACTTGTAGGAAGTTTCTTCATGCTAATATACTAAATTAACAATTAAAATATGAATAGAATTTATATTTTAATCACACCTCTTTATGAAGTTCAAGACCTATTTATGAGATTCATGGGTTAATGCGGCCTATTACCTAACATGATAGATTTGAAATCTCAACTTGTGAACTAGGCTACAAATTATGAGTCCAACCTAACATGATAGTTTTAAATTGTACCCCATTAAAGATTTTTAAGAATTTTTTCTTAAAAAAAATTGAACGAAAGACTTGCTTATAAAATGACATCAACCACGAAGCAACCATTGCAGATTATGTTGATACTTTTATTACTATCTATTGATATGGTATATAGTTATCTCTCTCTTTTTCGGTATTGTTCTTATTTTTAAAATTTTTGAAATTATAACTGTGGTAGATCTTTAATGTTGTATAATTGTTATTATATGCCAAATTTTATTAGAAAAATTATATCCCTTCTTGTGTTAGGTACTGAATGTTATCTTTTATTTATTCAAAACTACTTCTTGTATTTATGTAATGCAGATAATATTTTATTATTTGAGTGTTAATTGATGAACGGTCATTATATATTAGATATATCAAGAAATATCTTGAATGCACAGGTAAATATAGGTAGAAGTTCAGAAACTTTAAATAACAAAAAATTGTAGCATATGAGACTGTATCATATTGGCAAGAGACGTTTGACCCGTCCAGTTAAGGATGGTCAGATACTTAATTTTATCATAGAACCCTTAGTGATTTATGAATCTTGTATTTAATAGAAGATGACCAAATCTCCTTTTATAGGTATTAGACACAAGCCATTAATTTATTAGAATTAATACGTAGTAATGTATGTGGTCCAATGAATTACACTGTTATAGATGGAATTTGATACTTTTATAGTCTTTATTGATGATTTTTCACAATTTGAACATGTGTTTCTCATAAGATACAAGTCAAAAACCTTTGAAATATTCAAATAATTATGACAGGAAGTAGAGAAACAAATCGATATGTATATTAAAAGCCTTCGATCAGATTGAGGTGGTTAATACATGAGTAGTGAATTCATATATTATTTAAAAGAGAAAAGGATTCTCGCTTAGTATAATCCTCCAAATACTCCTTAATACAAACGTGTTTCAAAGAGGAGGAATCAAACTTTATTAGATATGTTTCGATCGATGATGAGATTTACCGATCTTCTAAAATATCTGTGGATTTATGCTCTTAAACATTCTGCTCATTTGTTGAACAGAGTTCCATTAAAGGCCGTTCCTACTACTTCATATAAGATATAGATTGGGAAGAAATCTATTCTTAAGTATATTAAGACTTGAGGTTAGCATGCTTAAGTAAAAGTTATGCAATAGGATAAACTTACACCGAAATGACACAAGTGTCAATTCAATAGGATATCCCAAATATTCTATGGGATATCTATTCTATGATTCAGAAGAATGAAACGTGTTCGTTGCTTGTTATGCTACCTTCCTAGAGAAATAATTTCTTATGAATCATGAAAAATATAGAAAGATTAAACTTGATGAAGTCAATCTAGAAATTCATGAACCAATTATAGAACCTTAACCTCAAACGAGAGAGAAACCTTTGACACACCATCCACATAGGTTAGAAAGGGTCTCAAAGCCACTTATAAGGCATTGTATAATGCCCAAAGGTGTATTTAATATTTTTTTAATGGAAGAAAATGATCCTATAACTTATAAAGAGGTGATGTTGGCCATTAATTCGAGAAAACAGCAAAAATCTATGAAATTCAACATTAACTCTATACATGTCAATTAAGTTTAGGACTTAGTTAAGCTTTCCAAAAGAGTAGTTCCTATTGATTATAATTGGGTTTACAAGCAGAAACATAGTCCTAGTAGGGAGGTAGAGACCTTCAAAGTCCGATTAGTGGTAAAAAATTATACTTAGCAATCTAGAATTGAGTATGAGGAAAATTTTTCACCAGTAGCTACTTTAAAGTTGATTTGAATTCTATTGGATGTTGTAGCATATTATGATTTTTTTAGAGTTGACAGATGGATGTAAAGACTTCTTTCTTAAATAAAATCTTGAGGAAGAGATATTCATAGAATAGCCTCAATGTTTTACATCCAGCCTAACTTTTAATTTAGTATGCAATATGAAGAAGTCCATTTATGGATTTAATTTGGCTTCCTGAAGTTAGAATCTTCATTTTAATAAAATAATTAGAGGATTTAATTTTATCAAAAATGAAGAGGAAGCATGTTTGTACAAAAGGTTAATGGGAGTATGATTTGTTTTTTTCTACGTGGATACCATACTCATTATTAGAAAAGATATTGGTATGTTACAATTAGTCTAAAGATATTTAAGTAAGAGCTTCTCCATAAGGGATTTGGGAAAGGTTTTTTGTGTACTGGGTATTAAGTTTTGTAAAGATAAAGTTAGGATGCTGATGGAAAAATGTTCTTGAAAGGTATAACTGTGCAAACTATAAGACGGTTAATATATCTTTCAAACATAACATTCATATTTTTAGGAGAATGTCTCCTCAGACGAAAGATAAAATGATTAGAATGTCTAAATTACTAAATGTATTAGCTGTAGGTAGTTTGATATACACCATGTTATATATGAGGCCTAAAATTAGTATTGTTGTAAGTGTTACAAGTCAGAGTAAGTTTGATTTAGATAGCGTCCATTAGATGGCCATGAAACATATCCTAAAATACAATGGGTACAAATGATAAGTTTCTAATTTATGGAGAGAGTGACTTATAAGTTAAGGGATACATTGACTCAGACTTCTAGTCTGATCTGAATGATAAAAAGTATAAATCTGGATATGTATTTTTTTTTCTTTCTAAATGGTGTTGCAGTTAGTTAAAAAAGTGTCAAGTAAGCATCTATAACTGATTCTACCACAGAAGCAGAATACATTATAGTTTCAAAAGCTGCAAAAGAAGCGGTGTAGATACGCAAGTTTGTCACAGCTTGGAATAGTCCCAAGTTCAGTGGATCTTATCCTGCTATTTTGCAACAACAAAAAGACAATTGCTCAAGCTTAGAAAATACCACATAAATTAAAGAAATCATAATTAGAGGAGATGTAATAGTTTTGCAGAGTAGATTATATTGATAATATAGTAGACTCGCTCACTAAGATCTTGACTCCTTAGGTGTTTGAGAAACACATAGAGTTTATGGGTTAGATATCATCATGAATGACACTAGAGCAAGTATGATTTGTTGGGATTGGTACTTACATGCTATTCCAAATATTGTATGAATATTTATTTATTTATTTAATATTTATGCAATAAACATTTCTATTAAATTGTTGAAAATTAATTATATGGTAATAAGCTTATAACGTTTCAGACATTATCGATCTAAATGAGTTTAGATCAGTGTTAAAATTTAGCATTTCTAAGAGTTAGAACCTTGTTTGAAATAATAATAAAGACCTAATGATATATTAATAAGGACATAGTTGTAAGTAGTTGTAAATAGTGATAAAAAATGTCATTATGCAATGTGTTCTTGGAGACATTATTCCTGATTTATGGTTGTCAACACGGGTAGATCACTGACACTATGATATCAATGGCCTCTGACACTATAGTATTAATAAATCGCTAACACTATAGTATCAATAGGTCACTGATGTCGTAGTATTAGAAGATCATAGATAGTAAGAGTATATCACTGACACCACGGTATCAAGGAATCACTGATACTGTGGTATCAGAAAATACATATTGTTAACACTATAGTATCTGAAGCTTATAAAATAAATAGAATAATAATATTTTATTCAATTTAAAATTATTTTATTAGATATTTAAAACTTGTATATCAAGATTTATAAAAAAAATAATAGGGAAAAATTCATTTTGACCACATTTATTTTTATCAAGATTTTGTTTTAAAAACAAATTATATATCTTCTCAAAAAGTTATATGGATACTTAAATATAAATTAAAGAGTAAATTAAAAATCTTAACGATATTGAGCCCAAAGATTTTCGATTAACATTGAATGCCAAAAAAAAAAAAAAAACCAAAAAATTCAAAATTTGATTACTCCTTGTTAAAAAAAACTAATGTTTAATGAGTTTTCAAGATGAATATAATTGTCAATATTTTTTTATTTTAAAAATAGATTTAATATTTTTCATCAATAGTAAAAAATTATAATTTTGAAGTAATTGTTTTATGAAAAGTAATCTTCAATATTTTTAACAATATTTAATGATGAAAACTTAATTCTGCACATTAATTTTTTTCATTATTTTAATATAGAAAAACTTGACTAATGATGAAAATTTTTAAGATAAGTATAATCAAAAATACATTTTGTTGCTTTACAAATATTATTTTTGAATTTTCAGAATGAGTAATTATAAAAAATTAATGTAAATATTTTTTTTATTTGTGTATTTGAATTTAATGTTAATTAGAAACTTTATATTACTGTTGTTTAATACTTTTGGATTTTAGCATAAATTTAATTTATCTTTAATTAGCCCAATGTTATTTTGAATTGCTATTTTTTTTCATAATATTTTCAACCATAGCCAAATTAGTCGCTTTGTTATCAAAATTCCATTAATTAAATAATGAAGACAACTCAGTATGTGTACTGAGAATATCATAGCTGTCGGGAGCGTACGAGTGATTTGAATTATATTTTATCTTCCAAGGACATTCTTTGATGGGCACTAAACATTTTTCTTATCTTAATTCTTAAACGTGTAATGTCTGTCGTTTTCTTTTTTCTTTGACTGGTCTTCATTTCTTTTTTTCCATTCCTCTCATTCTGTTAGGAGTTGCATATCAATTTCTTTGAAACCATGATTTCATAAATTGGTTTATACCCATTGCTTGAACATAACACTCAAAATTTGAACAACTATTTTTTAAGACCCGCAGGCTTTATTTCTTATTATTATTACTATTATTATTATTAATAGACATAGATTTACAAAATCAAACAGAGGGAGGATGCAAATCCTAAAAAACGGAGCAACAATATTATGAATAATACTATTAAAGAAAATACATTTGTCTTTGAAAATTAGTTTAAACGATAAATCTTAATTGAGATCAACATTGAATCTTAATAACTTTTGAAAATTAGTTTAAGCGATAAATCCTATTGAGATCAACATTGAATCCTAATAACTTTTGTAGTGGAATTATGTGATGAAAAGCAAATATATAATATCAAAAATAAGAAAGCAAATCAATAAGAGTACATCACAATCAATATATGTAATTTAACAATTGTCTACGTTTACAGTGGATTAAAGGATTCTAACATCTCTCATGAACTAGAGATTATAATAAAAAATGATTAAAGAACTCTCAAAATAAATCTATGTGGCATGCCTTTGTTCTTCAAAGAATAATAAACGTCCAATAATAGTTGCACCCCAATGCCTACAAGTACTTAGTATTTACCTAGTTCTTTAATCTATTAGAGTCTCTCTCTTAAACTTGATTCTTAATCTAAATGATTTATAAGAGTTTATATAGTGAGTAAAACGTTATTAGAAACCATAAATCTAGTTAGAATAAGAGTCCAAGTATTTAAGAGTCTGAAACCCCCCTCGAAGAAGTCAAAAAATGAGCTAAAACCAATTTTTTCAAAGCTGGTTGCCATTGTATTGCCTTTCGGTGTTGCAGCATTGAGTTTTGGGTTTTAGTACTATGGCATCGAGTTTCAGATTTTGTGTCATGGCACTAAAGTTTCGATGCTATAGCACTGCCACCTGTAGTTTTCTTAATTGCATTTTTCATATTCTCCCTTGCTTTTAAATCCTGTATTGTTCATCCCTTATACATCCAATGCATTATCAACTTTATGACGACTTTTCTTTTGATATCCATCTCAATTCATACTTATACATAATTGTTGAATTACAAACTTCTAACAAACTCTTCATTGATTCAAAATCTACCTATAAGAAGGCTTCTAAATCTATCTACACCAATGCTCTATCACTTAGAGCTGAGTTCAGTTAAGTCTTCACCAAGACTTAACTTATCTCCAGCTTGTAACTTCGGTATCTAAAGGTATAAGTGCCTCTTACATAGGGTATGGATGCGATGCACTCCCTTTTGACCCTTATTACATTGGTAAGTATACTTTGGATGTTGCCTTGTGGTCTGCATGATCCCAACACCCCATGTTGGGCCATCCTCGTCCACCTCTCTAAACATATTTAGCCCTCTATTGTGCTTCTTACCTTTTTACATTATAGATTCTTTAACTACCCTTATTTTTTCCTTTTCTGTTATAATAAAATATCCTTCTTTATCAAACTTCCCTACGGATATCAAGTTCATCCTTAGATTAGGAATGTGTCTTACCCTATGTAAGTCCTAGGTTTTTCACCTTACATCCTACCCTTATGTTACCAGCCCCTATGATCTCATAAGCCATTTCATTCCTCTAAAGAGTTTTACCCTAATGCTTTATAGTTGGTAAACAATGATCTATCAAGACACATATGGACATTATACCCAAAATTTAGTATCTACTTGCTAATGTATTTTTTCTTTGAGGCTACCAATGAGTCTGCAACTTTGATGTCAACCTCAAGATTTCTAATTATAGCATTCTCATCCCTTCTTTTTACTTTAGGACAATTTCTCACATAGTGCCATTCTTTGTTATAAAGGAAACACTACTTAGATCTCCTCTTTGGTTAGTTGTTCTTATTTCTCTTTGCAACTAAAGCTGTTACATTGTTGGTTTCTATTTTCTTTGTCAATTCTTTTAAATTCAATGATGCATTAACATCATTCATTATAAGAGTCCCCTTTCCATATAGCAATATACCAACAAAGCTCTTATAGCTTTGTGGTAACTAATTTAACAAGACAATGGCTTTATCTTTATCCTATATTTTAATGCCTAAAGTCTTAAGACTTATGATGACTTTGTTGAAGTCATCAATGTGGTCTCTCAATGAAGATCCCTCTGATAGAGACAACTAATGCAACTTCTTCTTCACAAGTAGACGATTACCCAAAGACTTTCTTATAAACAAGGTGTTGAGTTTCTTCATAGACCCAAAGTCGTCTCCTCTTCATCTATCTTATTTAATACTTCATCACTCAATGCTAGTATTATGGTGTGTGAGATCTCTTATGATTTGTGTCCCAGTCTATCTCCCTAAGCTTTAAGATTTTCTTCTTTTTGCTACTTGATGAATGAACTTCCTCTAAAGCTGAGTCTAACCATTTTTTGACTAGTAGAGCCTTCACCTTTTTCTTTCATAGAATGAAATCATTCATACCATCAAAGTTTTCTATATCTTGCTTGATAGTAGCCATGGTTTAAATACCTATGAGTATATTATCAAACCGTGCTCTGATACTAGTTTGTTAAAGAAAACATCTTTTCATTTAGAAATTAGGTTAAGTGATGAACCCTAATTTAAATCAACCTTGAACCCTAATAACCTTTACAGTGGAATTATATGCTGGAAAGTAAATATAGTATCAAGAATAAGAAAGCAAATCAATAAGAGCACACCACAACCAATATATGTGGTTCGACAATTGCCTATGTTCATAGTGGATCAAAAGGTCATAGCCTCTCTTATTAACTATTCTAGAAATTAGAAGAAAAAACAATTAAAGAACTCTTAAAAGAAATCTATGTGGCACACATTCTTCTCTTTCCAAGAGTAATAAATGCCCAACAATGATTGTACTCTAATGTCCACAAGTATTTAGTATCTACTTAGTTCTTTAATCTCTTAGAATCTTTCTCTTAATGCTTAATTCTCAATCTGTAGAATTTATAAAGGTTTATATAGTGAGTAAAATATCCCTAGAAATTCTAAACCTAGTTAGCGTAAGAATTAAAGTGTTTAAGAGTTTGAAACCCCTTTAAAAAAGTCAAAAACGAGTTAAAAATAGATTTTTTGGCTGGATGTTGGAGCATCCGGTGCTACGGCATTGAAGTTATGATGCCATGGCATTGAGTTTAGGGTTTCGATGTTGTAGCACTACGAGCTGCAGTTTATCTCCTCGCGTTTTTTTACATTTTTCCTTGCTTCCAAATCCCGTCTTTTTAATCTAATGTATATATTGTTCATTATAAAAAATGCATATTAAATTCCTCCAAAATTAGTATAAGTAAGATTTTAACTCCAAATCTCTTGAACCACTTCAAAAAGATTACCAAATAAACCCAATAATTAACACCCAAAATGCCACCACCTTAAACTTCAAATGAAATTGATGATAAGTTATGTGAGCTTACAGGGTAAGAAGAGCATCTTTATATGTGGTTAAATTAATTATGGGCTACTTTTCTCTCAACTAAGGGGAAAGCATCAAAAAATGGATCAAGAAAATTGTGACAATAATGAGAAAATGCAAAGATAAAAAAGTTAATCAATTAGTCTGCCCTTTAAGTGCATGACAAGTTAGAGCTAGTTTTAGTCATGGGTCACGAAGAGCAGACCATTTTTTCAGAGGATTCCAAGAGGTTGTCGAGAGAAATTTTCAATGAAAACGATCTGGCATGGGGACAAAGAAAGTGTTAGCTATCGACTGGTCTTTAGTTTTTCTTTCTTTCATTTTCTCATTATTGTCACAATAATTTATACCCACCCCATGTATCTCGTTGCACCATAAAATTTGTAACAAAAGAAAAAGGTTTTGTAAAAATTGGTGATAGAAAATCACAATTAAATGTGGTTTGAGTTTAAGACTAATGAAAAAATAACATGAGGGTGAGAATGCATCAAATGGATGAGAAAGAAATGGAAACAACAAGTTAGGGACAAAGAGGGGCTTAAAATGCGAACAAGGTCGCGGCCCCAACCTTGGTAGTATCTGGGTACTAATAGTTTTTTTTTAATTTTTCGGTTGTCTTAGATTTTATTTCATGTGGACTTTTATTTCAAGTCGATTTAAGATATTCAGGAATGTTTAAAAATCTATATAAACCATAGTTTTCCATTAAGGTAAATTGCATCAAGGGTGCTTGGTAATGTATTAAGAAGGCATCGAAGAAAATGTCAAATAGTGAGTTTAGGAGCATTTGAGTGCTAAGTGTGGGAGAGAATGTTGTATAGGGAGCACTAATTACTGAGTGCGTGAAAAAGTACTGTATAGATCATTAGAGAGCTCATTCTATTGTATATTCTTTGCAAAATCTTTGAAGTAATATTTGTCATCATGGAATGATTCGTAATAATAACTGAATAATAAAAGAAGCTAAAATCCGTTGATGATCCATGGATGTAGGTAATTTATGAACTACATAAAATCTACCATGCTTTGTGTGTGATTGGTTATTTTTTTATTTTACTTTATGTAATCTAATTTTTTTTTTCATTTATATTTTACTTTGTGTGATCTTTTGCAATTCTTGAATACTTGTGGATAAAGACTATTACAAAATTTTTAACAAATTGATATCAAAGCAAAAGTTGATCTAACCATGGGATCTTACACATATGAACTTAAAAGAATTTGGAAAAAAAATTGAGTCCTAATAGTGTAGTGATTTTGAATGCAAGAAGAAGAGCTGAGAATAAAGATAGGAAGAACAATCATTGAAAATAATCCAAGGGTAAATCCATGAAGTATTATTGTTACAAGAAAGAAAGGAATTACATAAGAGATTGAAAGTCATTAAGAATGAAAAGAAAAGGGAAGGTGTTTTTTTGTAATAGTCTATAAGGAGGACTATGATGTTGCAGAAACCTTGGTAGCATCAGATAAAAAGAATGTTGGTGTATGGATACTTGATTTTGGCTATATTTTTCATATATATCTTGATAGATCATTATTTACCAATTATTAGTTTATTAGTAGTGGAAAAATGTTAATGTGTAATAATCTAGCTTGTAAAGTCATTGGGATTGATAGTATAAGATATGGATTACATGTCAAAAAAGTTAGAGAGTTACTTAGTGTAAAACATGTTCCTAATGTCAAGAGAAACATGGTATCCATAGGTATGCTAGATTAAGCGGGATATCCATTTAATGGGAAAAAAATAATAAAGGTGATTAAAGGGTCTATGATAATAAAGAAGTGTGAAAAGCACAAGTTGTATGTGTTAAAAATAGAAATGTTATGTGTGGTTCAACATTTATTATTGAAAGAATGCAGACCAAAAAGTAGCATTGGAGATCAGCTCACTAAAGTGAAAGAGGTTTAAAAAATTATATAAGGGTGCTGCTAGTAGTGATAAGTTTCAGCTACATGGGTATTGTGGTCGTGGAGTCAAGTATAACATGAGAGAGTACAACACAAAAACTACTTTAGATGGTATACAATCAAATCTTTATAGACCAAAGTCACTATTGTAGTTAAGTTAACTTTGTGAAAATACTTAATTGAGATCATCGATGTGTGATATAGAGAGGATGGATCTTGGAAAGCTTCTTAATGATTTTGAATCAAGGAGGATTTTATAGAAATTGGTGATTCATAATCACATTTGAATATGGTTTTGAGTAAATATTAATAAGAAAATGACACATGACCAAGAACACGTTAGACAGATAAGACTTGAGGTAAAATGGACACTAAAAGTAAGGAGAGGTTCAAAAAGCTCGGCGGAGACATATCTAGACCTTAAGGCCACAACATTGGCCTGACAGTAGCTGAGCTCTATGGCACCACGTTTCCTATTTAGTGTGGTTTTGAGGTTGTCAAGTCGATTTTGAACTCCCTTCACGTATGCATGTCTTTTTAAGTCTATATAGGGAAACTAGAATAAAGAATCATTATTACTAATGCCTTTTAGGGGAGTAAGCCAACACAATTGAAACTCGAACAAGGCACTGCTATAATATAGGTTTTGAAAGACACACCATTTTTAGGACTCAAAACATATAGGGTTTAGAATTTGAAAAGAAGAGCAATTACTCTTTCGATCAACACTTAAGTCGGTATCTCCTTTGCATACCATGCAACTTTACATTCCTAAAATTCCAATAAAACTAAATTAACATGTTGAAAAATTCCCTATTTTGACCAATAAGGGAGCTAAAAAGCTTCATTAATGAATAGCTATTATCTCGTGCAGTAGAATTTCAGATAGCCACTAGTATATTAGTACAACTTCAAACCTGGCATATAGAAGAGTATTAAATAAATGTTTGCCATGATGTTTCATTGTCTTTGTTACACTTAAAGTAATTCTTGTGCTGCGTAATATGTTTTCTAAATAACACTGAGGATATAAAGTATAATTATACATCAGCTTCCATAAAAGGATTTTAACCTTTGGTGGAACTTGGAATGACCAAATTCCTTTCTAAAGGTATTGTAAGGAAGAGATCATGCTATTATTATTTCCTTTAGAATAACTCTAAAATCTTATGACTCTATATCTAGACTTGACTGAGTATTCCCCATCCTTTGAAAAGTGCTATATGAGCTTATCATCATCCTTTAGGTTGACATAGGAATTGAAGATACCATTATGAACTACCATGTCTATTGCAAGTAAGAAAACAATGGCAATCTAAAAAATACTTTGCTCTCAGAAGATGACTTGCAAATGAATCTCTATTGGTTGTCAATCTTAATCCTTGTTTGCAACTAAAGCTTTTTTAAAGTCCTCTAAATTCTAAAACCTAAGTCTACCATCAATACACAATTGATAGGCATTCCCAAGCCATCCAATACTCCATTGTTTTTATTCTCCACTTAGTCCCCATCAGTATTTCCTAATAAGTTGTGTAATGTTATTTAACACAGAGTTCTATAATCTAAAAACTAACATGGCATATGTTGGGATAGCTTAGATAACTGACTAAATTAGAATTAGCTTTCTCATACTGAATAATATTTTCTTTTCTAGATGTGTATGATAAGGGCAAAATTGTCATATATTTTCTCATATTTTTATTATTGATATTTTATTATTTTATGAGAATAGATGGCTATTTATGTGTTTTGTTGTTATTTATAGGGACTTGAACAAAATTTAAAGAAAGAATGGAAAAGGAGCGAAAACAGGGACTAAAATGCAAAGTTTTCAAAATATGAGTCTATCGCCCCAACGCCAGATCTTCATCGCACCAGCAATAGACCAGCGCCCCAGCGCCATCAACCCACCACTCCAACGGTGAAGCCTTTTTCATGCGTCGCCCCAGTGACAACTGCATAGCGCTCCAGCGGTAGCGCGAGTCCTAGTCCGACGAGAATTGAGATTTGCAAGCTCATATCAATCCTTATAAAAGGCCACTCATTCCCAACCTTTAAGAATCATCCAAGAAAGCCAAGAGCAACCTAGAGCAATTCAAGAACACAAAAAATACAGAGCACGAGTCTTGGAGAGCAATAGGAGTTTAATTGAAGTAACTTTAAAGAGAGATTCAAGGCGTTCTTCGGCATCAAGAGTACCTTGGGCAGCCCAATTAAGAGCAATTCGACGTCTATATCGGTTTGCTATTGATTGTATCATGATATATTGTTATTTTTACTGCTGTTCTCTTGTAGCCATGAGCTAAACTTATTTTCTAGGGTTAATACTTGAACTCAATATGTGTACTTAATTGCCATATCTTTAGAATATTTAATAAACTTAGTCCTTTATTATTTAAATTACTTGTGTTTAATGCTTCAATATATCTGGTCAATATATGGTGAATGAGTTGGTAATATTATTGATAAACTCGGAAGAGAAATCATAATATTTAGACCTAGGTAATTTGATGCTTGATTGTAGAGTAACATTCAATGTTGCATATGCAAGTTTCAATTTAGGATAAGAATATACCTAATTGACATGTATGATTAATAAGACCTAATCTTAATGAATCTTAATTTATTACAAGTACCATAGGAATATAGGTATTTGGTAAATTAAGGTATACTTGCATGACCTTAGAAGAGGCTTATGAATATATTAGGGTCTTGATCAATAACAAAGACTAAGGGAGTTAAATATTAGAAGATTAATCATTAGAAAGCATATTGAGGGATAGTATTAATCTTAAGTTTTTTCTATATTGCTATCACTTAAATCTCTTGGCATTGTGTTTTTGTTTTTATAATTTTTACATTCATTCTTAGATTTTTATTTTTCTGAATAATTATTAGGAAGACATAATTTTAGTAATTGGTTTAAAAGAAGAAATTATCCATGTGGGTTCGACATCCGACTTATTTAGTTTCTTTATTACTTGCATATGATAGTGTATACTTGCACTTAATTTTATGATATAGAAATATCGCATCAGTGTAATCGCCTACATACCCTTTCAATAATATTTTGAAATACAGAATATACTCTAAAATATTGTTCTGATCAAAAGTTAAAATGTTGTTCTGATCGTGGTCCTCAAAATGTTGTTATTCCATATGTTAGGGCAAACCTAAGTAATGTCTATACAGAATGCTTTTCAGCCGAAATACTCTAAAATATTCTTCTGATCAAAAGTTAAAATGAAAGGGCTGAAAGCAATAGAGGATTTACCAAAATTGAATTTTTGTCTAGAAAGAAATTCATATTTTTTATGGATATCAAGTCATACTTTTCAGTTTGACACCTTTATGGCATCAACTAAGCCACAACCTTGATACCATTTTGACTCTATGAGCAACAAAAGATATAACTCACACAATAAGTCAAAATACATGCGATCAACACATTAATAAAGATTAAAAAAATAAACATATCAACAAGATACAAGATATACGTGGTTCGGCCTAAAATTGCCGACGTCCACGGAGGACCACGATTCAGCCTCTTTAATAATATAGATCCCTAAATATCTTTTTACATCATTAATGATCCCATAATAACCAAAGTATCTCTTATAGACTATTATAGTATCTACCCTTGATCACCATGACTCCTCAAGCCCTTTTAGTATCTCTTCACAAGAGATTTCTATAAGGAATATAAGAATAGCCTAAGCATCTAAGGCAAAAAGTTCTTTGGTGTCTCTTTTGTTCACTTAAGAACCAAAAGAAAATACCATCCAAAGGTTACATCTTAGTGCACCACGCATTTAGTGGCTACCTAACTCCTCCATTTTGTCTTATGGTTTACACCTTGAAAATTTATATGCTTGGCTTTATCTTCTATTTATAACAGTTTATATAGTGAATAAAATACCCTTAAAAACCATAAACCTAGGAATAAGAGCTCTTATTTATAGAACTCTTAACCTACTTAAAGAAATCAATTAAGCCAAAACAAAAAATGCCATTAACTTGTCTCGTGAATTGTACTTAATGCGTACTTAATTTCATAATAACTCTATTTTTATTATTCATGTCAATTCTTATCTATACAAGATAGAAGAGCTAGAACAGTCGTACCAACTAAGAATGCCATTCCATGAGGAGATTTGTACTTAGAAAGCCCCAGTAAAACTGAACTACTTTCGACGGGTGCTTCTATTATTTCTATTTCCTTCACACTACCCAATCCGAACTCATGAGTGCCTGTAGCAGCATTGAGCGATCCCCTGACACGACTCGACCCGAGACCCTCTACTATAGATCCCAGCGGCCCTGCCGGGTACTCCGACGGAAGTTTCTCCGAACCTAACTGGGTATGTTGAGAAATTTCGTGAGGCGAACCCCTTTTTAATTCTTGTTACTACTAAGAAGATCTAATAATATACATGAAAACAACATCTTAATTTTAAAAACAAACGGACAGAGTTTCCCCTGTTTTTCAGAAAATCCATATAAACCTGTAAAGAAATTTCACTTCTAATTCCAACACATTTCAATTCTACCAATTCGGACCTCCGGTCCTTTCCAAATCAAATCCAACACCACTCAATTATTTCGTTTAAATCACAAAATAAGCATAATCATAAAAAGTAAATATTTTTTTGTTGGTTCGAAACATACAAACAAATATACATGCCTACTACTACTATACATAAAGTAAAGAGTGCTATTTAGCACATTTACATGTACAAAAATGATCTTCGGATTCGGCCCACTACTCGGCAACAGGAGAATCAGCAGCTTGCATACCAAGACCTGCACTTGGGAAAGGGGTTTAAAAACATAAAACATAAAACGGGTGAGCTAAAGGAGCTCAGTGAGTGTAAATGAGATTTCAATTACAAGAACACTATACAAAGATAGCAATTTCTAAAGTACATGCAGAAATTATGCGTCTAAAACGGATGTAAAACTGTAAAATGGTTTCTAATATCATATGCTGATGAAATCTTGCCGAACGGGTTTTATCTACATCTTTGGAAAGCTATATTCAGAATCTGTATAATATAATAACTGCTGTGTGCATATAAATGCATAAGTGTTATCGGTAAATCAAAAACTAGTAAAATCCTCACTCGGCCATTTTCTTTCTAAACTGTACCAATGGTAACCCTAAAGCTCTATACCCACGCAGCGACTCAACTAGCACCGCATACGTGAGTAGGTCACGGGGCACCTCAACTAGCAGCACCCACAGTGACATCTCAAGACATCTCACTGGCTACGCAGCGGAATCCTACATCGCATGCATATAGTGAGACAATATCCCGTACACATAGAGTGACTCACGTGACTCGACATCCCGACTTCCCGAAGTTAGTGACACACCTCTAAGACCTGTCCATGTGCACGGGATATACCGACCGGGTCTCATACAATCATCACCACTATAATCTGAGGGTACTAATGGCCTTAAAAACGAATGCAAAAATTTTAAAACTGTTTCGCAAATCGATCATGTAAAAGCATGTCTATGAATATATCAAGATCATAAATCATGTTTATGCATCGAAAGCTCATAAAACATACATAGTCATTGTGCGAAAGCATAATAACCGAAAAGTAAAAGAAATGCCAGATTTCGACTCACAACCGCTCCGCGCTCAATTTCGCTCCCGATTTCTGCTCCCGTTAACGCTCTCGGTTATCTTCACCTACGCGCCATAAATGACATTTAGAACTAAATCGAATACTAGAATCTCATTTAACTACTAAATGCCCTAATCGGCATACAAAACCCGGATGTAAACTACTTCCCGATTTTAGTTACGGAGCCATAATCAAAACTAACTCACCATCCGGCGCCCTGAAAATTATTGAACACCTTATAACTTCGTTGGACATAATTGCCCTTCACCTTTCCAACATGGACAATTATGTCCCATTTTCTTCATTTTTGATTTTTTCATCAACCCTATACATTCAATTCACAATATGCACCATTTACACACAACAATTCAATCAAAACATCACTCAATTCCTAACTTCCATAAAGTGGCAGAATTGTCCCCTAGGTCCCAACACATTCCTTTTCTTAATTTCTTGTTCTAATTACTATAAAATTATGCCAATTTCATTCTAAAGCCCTAATTACAACCAATTGAAATCTCTACAACAAAATCACCAAAAACCCTAATTTTCACCTTGCCAATTTCTTCAAATTGATGACTCCTTCACGCTCTACGCTAGAATTCAATTCAATCTAAGCCAAGAATACACATAAGAACATCAATTAAAACATTCTTGAAATATCACTTATCAAACTCATAAAAGATGCTTTTCTTACCTCTTTTTCTTGAATTTCCACTAATAGAGACTTCAATTGAGTTTAGGGATTGGTTTGTAACCTTATTTTAGCTTGATTACAGATGAAAAATTATGAAAAAAAACTTGAATAGTCACTGTAGCAGCACCCCCCTTTGAAGCTCGAATTTCTCTATTTTTTTGGCTAAGTGTTGGTTTTGATCTCTCTTCAAATTTCTACACACTTCTAACATATATATAGTGCTCCCTCAATTTACCATTTTGCCATTCAACTTACTTAAAACTTTTAATTTGCTATTAGTTAAAAACTAATTATGTAATTAGTTCATTTGTAACTATCTAGTTGGAATAGTCCAAAGAACTAACTAGAACTTCCAACTTGGCAATCCATGAGATTTCTTTTAATTGGTCAATTCTCTAAAATATGGATTATGTTTCTCAACAAAGTCTTGTTACATTCGTAACCCTTAAATGGAAATTCATGTAGTAAATTAGAATTTTCTTTTCCAAGTCAATAGAGAAAAATTCTAAAAATATTCTAGGGTCGTTCGGCGCACCGATCGAGTGTGAAATTACCAAATTAGGTCTAATATCTCTCACGTGCACTATAAAGGGAATATTTCTAATAGGGTTAAAATCGAGTAACCCTACGGTGTTTTATTTGTTCTATACCGAAATCTAGGCGCCAATACTACTAATATGGATTGTATATTACAATTTTACCCCTCCTTAAAAAAATTTCATCCTCGAAATTTAAATCATACCTGTCTCAAAGAAGTGAGGATGTTGCACTCGCATCTGATCTTCACGTTCCCACGTGGCTTCTTCTACCCCATGGTTCATCCATAACACCTTAACTAAGGGAATGCTTTTATTATGAAGGACTTGCTCTTTCCGGTCTAGGATTTGCACAGGCTTCTCTTTATAGGTCAAGTTCTCGTTCAATTCTACTAATTGTTCCCTTAGGATGTGTGAAGGATCTGCTATATACTTGCGAAGCTTGGAAACATGAAACACATCATGGATTCTAGCTAGATCTTCGGGTAACCGTAGATGATATGCCACATTTCCAACTCTTTCAACTATCTCGTACGGTCCAATATATCGGGGACTCAGCTTTCCTCGCTTCCCAAATCTTAGTACTCCTTTCCATGAAGATATATTCAGAAAGACCTTATCACCGATCTCAAACTCTAAGTCTCTTCTTCTGTTATCTGCATAACTTTTCTGTCTATCATTGGCTGTTTTCAATCTCTGCCTGATAAGTTGAATCTTTTCCGAAGTAATCTGGACAATTTCTGGGTCGATCAGCTTCCTTTCACCTACCTCATCCCAACAAACTGAAGTTCTACACTTTCTTCCATATAATACTTTATATGGTGCCATTCCGATGCTAGTCTAGTAGCTATTATTGTAGGCGAACTCCATTAGCGACAGATGAGTATCCCAACTTCCCTTAAACTCCATAACACATGCTCTAAGCATATCTTCAAGTGTCTGAATTATTCGTTCCGACTGACCATCCGTCTGAGGATGAAAGGCTGTACTGAAACTCAATTTTGTACCTAGAGTTTTCTGTAAACTGGGCCAAAATCAAGAAGTGAACCGTGGATCCCTGTCTGACACAATAGATACGGGAACTCCATGGAGTCGTACCACCTCATCTACGTACAACTGGGCCAATTTATCCAAAGAATAACTGCTTCTAATGGGTAGGAAGTGGGCAGAATTCGTCAGTCTATCAACAATCACCCATATTGCGTCATTACCTTTCTGGCTACGCGGAAGTCCTACCACGAAGTTCATCGTTATTCTTTCCCATTTCTACTCCGGAATCGGAAGGGGTTGCAAGAGCCCTGCAGGTTTCTGATGCTCCGCTTTTACTTGTTGGCAAGTTAGGCATCTCGAGACAAATTCAACTATATCTTTCTTCATGCCCTTCCACCAGTAGTGCTCTTTTAGGGTACGGTACATCTTTGTGCTCCCGGGATGTATAGCATATGTAGAAGAATGAGCTTCTTCCATAATCTCTTTTCTTAACTCATTTACATCCGAAACACATAACCTCTGACCCAAGGTTACTACACTATCCTCGGTCACTGAAAGATCCTTCTACTGCCCGGACTCGATTTCACCTTTTAATTTAACTACTTGTGGATCTTGAGTCTGTAGTTCTTTGATCCAATCAACCAGTATTGGACGGATCTGAAATGTGGCTAATAATGCTCCCGAATCTGACAATTCTAATTTTACACCTAAAGACATCAATTCTATCAACATCGATATATATGCGACCTTCAAGTGAGCTATTGAATCGACAGGCTTTCTGCTGAGAGCATCTGCTACCACGTTAGCTTTTTCTGGATGGTACTCTAAGGTGCACTCATAATCTTTAATAAGCTTCATCTACCTTCTCTGCCTCATATTCAATTCTTTCTGAGTGAATAAGTACTGCAGGCACTTATGATCCATAAAGATCTTGCAAGGAACCCCATACAAATAATGCCTCCAAAATTTTAAAGTAAAACCTACTGCAGCTAGTTCTAGGTCATGTGTAGGATAATTCTGTTCATGCTTCTTTAATTGTCTGGAAGCATAGGCTATTACTTTCTCCTTCTGCATTAGCACACAACCTAGACCTTGCCTGGAAGCATCACAATATATGGTAAAACAGTCATTCCCCGATGGAAGTGTAAGCATAGGGGCCGAAGTCAACCTTCGCTTTAGCTCTTCGAAGCTCTGCTGGCAGGCTTCCGACCATACAAACTTCTCTTCTTTTTGGGTTAACTTAGTCAGAGGAGCGGCTATCCTTGAGAATCCCTCTACAAACTTCCTATAATATCCAGCCAAACCCAAGAAACTACGGATCTCCGTCACGTTCGTGGGCTGTCTCCAATTCACTATTACTTCGATCTTCTGGGGATCTATTGCTACCCTTTCTGCAGAGATTACATGCCCCAAAAATACAACTTTATCTAGCCAAAATTGACATTTACTAAGTTTAGCATACAGCCGATGCTCTCTTAAGGTCTGCAAAACTATCCTCAAATGTTCTGTATGCTCTTTCTTACTGTTTGAATAAACCAGTATATCATCAATAAATACTATCACAAACCGATCTAAATAGGATCTAAAAACTCTATTCATAAGATCCATAAAAGCAGCTGGGGCATTAGTTAGCCCAAAAGGCATAATCAAAAATTCATAATGCCCATATTGGGTCCTAAAGGCCGTCTTAGGAACATCTTCCTCCCGGATCTTCAATTGATGATAGCCTGACCTCAGATCTATCTTGGAAAATACTTTGGCTCCTTGCAGCTAATCAAACAAATCATCAATTCTCGGAAGTGGATATTGATTACGCACCGTTACTTTATTCAGCTCCCGGTAATCAATACATAATCTCATGCTTTCTTCTTTCTTCTTCACAAACAAAACTGGTGCACCCCAAGGAGAAGTACTCGGTCTAATGAAACCTTTATTCACCAACCCTTCCAACTGAACCTTCAGTTCTTTCAATTCTGAAGGAGCCATTCTGTAGGGTGATTTAGAAATTAGTTGTGTTCCAGGGGCTACTTCTATTTTAAACTCTATCTCTCTATCCGGAGGCAATCCCAGAAGATCCTCGGGGAATACATCCGGAAACTCTCTCACCATCGGAATATCCTCCAATTTCGTTTCACCGTCTCTTGTGTCTATGACATAGACTAAGTAACCCCGACATGACTTTCGAAGCATCTTTTTTGCCCTTATTACTGATACTATGCTAGCGAAAAGTGATTTCCGCACCCCACGGAAAATAACTTTCGTTCTGCTAGGGCTATATAATCTAACTTCTTTCCGGAAGCAATTCACTAAGGCTCGATATTTAGACAATCAATTCATCCCTAAAATCACATCAAACTCACTGATGGCCAACACAATCAAATCCGCCATAAACTCTTGGCTTTCAATACTGATTTTACTACTCCTATACACCGTTTCTGCTACAATTGAGTCTCCGGTAGGAAGAGACACTACTACCGCACCATCTAATAACTGGGGCGCTATACTAGCGTTTGCAGCAAGCTCCACAGAAATAAAAGAATGGGTCGCTCCAGGATCTATCAGTACATAAGCATTTCGATCAAAAATTGACATTGTACCTGTCACAACTTTTGGGGCCGCATCCGTCTCCTGTTGGGTCACCGCAAATACCCTAACCTGGGTATGCGGTTTCACTTGTGATCCACCGGATGATCCTCCTCGACCAGCGCCCCTACCAGGCTGGCTCGCGCCGCTCGATCTTCTGAATTAGGGACCTCCTCAAATCTACCCTCGACCGCCACTGGTTTGTCCCGGAGCTGGTGGTCTATCTTCTGGCAAGCTGCTAGCTCCATCATTCGGGCAATCTCTCACATAGTGACCCTATTGACCGCACTTATAACACCCGGCAATCCCCATCCTATAATCCCCCGGATGGGCCTTGCTACATTTACTACACTTCGGAAAATTCTTCCAACTCTCCTTAGTGCTTCGGAGTCCGGCGGATGGTTGCCGAACAAAAGCTTGGCTAGATTGATCTCATTGGCTTGGATTTTGATGCTAAACCATGAAGACCTCTCCTCTGTTCGGGTGAATTTACTCAGTCCTCCTCGAGAACTACCTGACCAGCCTCTTTTCTGACCCTGCTGTTTCGGTTTAGGGATGGCCGCCATGCTTCTTTCAACCCGTGTTGCAGCTTCCACCAATGATCCATACTGAATGTGGGCTGCCGATACTACGTACGCCCTGATTCGTGGATTGAGACCTGTAAAACACTTAGCCTTCTGCTCCTCATTATCGGCTATAAATGGAACAGCACGAAGGAGCTCCGAAAACTTCTTCTCGTACTCTGCCACCAAGAGAGAGCCTTGTTCCAACTTGAAGAACTCTTCTATCTTCGCATCTTTATAACTTTTGAGGTAGAACTTATTCAGAAATTCCTCTTTGAAAAGCGCCCAAGATACCCCATCGGCGTTCCTCATTTGCAAGGCCTTCCATCAATCTTTCGCTCCTTCTTTCAGTAGAAATGCAGAGTACACCACCATCTGCTCTTCCGTACATCCCATAACCTGAAAAATTTCTTCATTGTTCTCTAACCAAGATAGAGCTCTCTCGGGATCTCCGGTTCCATCATAAGCCTTAGCGCCCAATTTCTTGGCGCGTTCAATAGACACTCCGGTCTTTCGTGGCTGTTGGATCGTCGCTGCTAGTATCTGGGCCATTTGAGCTATATTCACATTTCCACCCTCTGGCTCAGAGGGTTGAGATGATTCAGGAGGGGTCTGAGGCGTAGGAACATTTACTGACTCATTTCCCTGCTCCTCTTCAGGTGCAAAAGCCTCCACAGCTGCTCTCCTAGTACGTGGGCCTCCACGACGATGCATATTTTCTGAAAATTTAGTGATGCAAATGATTATCAAATGCAAAGATTTCGATTTACTAAACTTAGAAAAATATGCATGCAATTTCAAGAATCTCATTCTAAAAATGAACTTTTTAACTAAAACTTCAAAAATCGTGCTCTGATACCACTCTGACACGACTCGACCCGAGACCCTCTACTATAGATCCCAGCGGCTCTGCCGGGTACCCCAACGGAAGTTTCTCCGAACCTAACTGGGTATGTTGAGAAATTCGGCGAGGCGAACCTCTTTTTAATTCTTGTTACTACTAAGAAGATCTAGTAATATACATGAAAACGACATCTTAATTTTAAAAACAAACAAACAGAGTTTCCCCTTGTTTTCTGAAAATCTATATAAACCTGCAAAGAAATTTCACTTGTAATTTCAACACTTCTCAATTCTACCAATTCGGACCTCCGGTCCTTTCCAAATCAAATCCAACACCACTCAATTATTTCGTTTAAATCACAAAATAAGCATAATCATAAAAAGTAAAGATGATCATCAAAATCTCAAAATATTTTCTTGTTGGTTCGAAACATACATACAAATATACATGCCTACTACTACTATACATAAAGTAAAGAGTGCTATTTAGCACATTTACATGTACAAAAATGATCTTCGGATTCGGCCCACTACTCGGCAACAGGAGAATCAGCAGCTTGCGTACCGAGACCTGCATCTGGAAAAGGGATTTAAAAACATAAAACATAAAACATAAAACGAGTGAGCTAAAGGAGCTCAGTGATTGTAAATGAGATTTCAATTACAAGAACACTATACAAAGATAGCAATTTCTAAAGTACATGCAGAAATTATGCTTCTAAAACGGATGTAAAACTGTAAAACGGTTTCTAATATCATATGCTGATAAAATCTTGCCGAGCGGGTTTTATCTACATCTTTGGAAAGCTATATTCAGAATCTGTATAACATAATAACTGCTATGTGCATATAAATGCATAATTACTATCGGTAAATCGAAAACTAGTAAAATCCTCGCTCGGCCATTTTCTTTCTAAACTGTACCAATGGTAACCCTAAAGCTCTATACCCACGCAGCGACTCAACTAGCACCGCATACGTGAGTAGGTCACGGGGCACCTCAACTAGCAGCACCCACAGTGACATCTCAAGACATCTCACTGGCTACGTAGCGGAATCCTACATCGTATGCATATAGTGAGACAATATCCCGTACACATAGAGTGACTCACATGACTCGACATCCCGACTTCCCGAAGTTAGTGACACACCTCCAAGACCTGTCCATGTGCACGGGATATACCGACCGGGTCTAATACAATCATCACCACTATAATCTGAGGGTACCAATGGCCTTAAAAACGAATGCAAAAATTTTAAAACTGTTTCGCAAATCGATCATGTAAAAGCATGTCTATGAATATATCAAGATCATAAATCATGTTTATGCATCGAAAGCTCATAAAACATACATAGTCATTGTGTGAAAACATAATAATCGAAAAGTAAAAGAAATGCCAGATTTCGACTCACAACCGCTCCGCGCTCAATTTCGCTCCCAATTTCTGCTCCCGTTAACGCTCTCGGTTATCTTCACCTACGTGCCATAAATGACATTTAGAACTAAATCGAATACTAGAATCTCATTTAACTACTAAATGCCCTAATCAGCATACAAAGCCCGGATGTAAACTACTTCCCGATTTTAGTTACGGAGCCATAATCGAAACTAACTCACCATCCGGCGCCCTGAAAATTATTGAACACCTTATAACTTCGTTGGACATAATTGCCCTTCACCTTTCCAACATGGACAATTATGTCCCATTTTCTTCATTTTTGATTTTTTCATCAACCCTATACATTCAATTCACAATATGCACCATTTACACACAACAATTCAATCAAAACATCACTCAATTCCTAACTTCCATAAAGTGGCAGAATTGTCCCCTAGGTCCCAACACATTCCTTTTCTTAATTTCTTGTTCTAATTACTATAAAATTATGCCAATTTCATTCTAAAGCCCTAATTACAACCAATTGAAATCTCTACAACAAAATCACCAAAAACCCTAATTTTCACCTTGCCAATTTCTTCAAATTGATGACTCCTTCACGCTCTACGCTAGAATTCAATTCAATCTAAGCCAAGAATACACATAAGAACATCAATTAAAACATTCTTGAAATCTCACTTATCAAACTCATAAAAGATGCTTTTCTTACCTATTTTTCTTGAATTTCCACTAATAGAGACTTCAATTGAGCTTAGGGATTGGTTTATAACCTTATTTTGGCTTGATTACACGTGAAAAATCATGAAAAAAAACTTGAATAGTCACTGTAGCAGCACCCCCCTTTGAAGCTCGAATTTCTCTATTTTTTTGGCTAAGTGTTGGTTTTGATCTCTCTTCAAATTTCTACACACTTCTAACATATATATAGTGCTCCCTTAATTTACCATTTTTTCCTTCAACTTACTTAAAACTTCTAATTTGTCATTAGTTAAAAACTAATTATGTAATTAGTTCATTTATAACTATCTAGTTGGAATAGTCCAAAGAACTAACTAGAACTTCCAACTTGGCAATCCATGAGATTTCTTCTAATTGGTCCATTCTCTAATATATGGATTATGTTTCTCAACAAAGGCTTATTCCATTCATAACCCTTAAATGAAAATTCATGTAGTAAATTAGAATTTTCTTTTCCAAGTCAATAGAGAAAAATTCTAAAAATATTCTAGGGTCGTCCGGCGCACCGATCGAGTGTGAAATTACCAAATTAGGTCTAATATCTCTTACGTGCACTATACATGGAATATTTCTAATAGGGTTAAAATCGAGTAACCCTACGGTGTTTTATTTGTTCTATACCGAAATCTAGGCGCCAATACTACTAATAGGGATTGGATATTACAGTTGAATCACTAATTTCTAATAAATTCTCTCATACATTCAAAATCTCTATCAACGAAGCTAATCATCATCACTCCTAATTGACCATTGCTTACTAACATTGTCTCTAACTCAAGTCCTAGACTTAACTATGGCTCTTACGACTACAGTCTCCAAAGATTTTGAAATACTGATGTCTAGAGTAGTTCAATGTTATGATCTTCTATATCCTTAAGACACTATGACCATAATCCCATAATGGTGAAAACACTTTCTTGCCATTACTTTACTTTCCATATTTTTTTTAACCCATGTCACAATGTGATATAATTCGAAAGTTGCTTTATGGTTTATTTCAAATCAACAACTTTATGTTGTACCCATTAAAGCAATTTTTTTTAAGCACATAACCTCCATCTGTGCTTATCACTTATCGATTATTTTGGTTCCTATTTAGTATTCCTTTTTTCTATCTTCTATGAATTTTCTTATTTTGATCTAGCAGTCCCGAGTCTCCTAGGTTTTCATGAGATGAGAAATAAAATCTTATACCTAGTCCCTCTTTTATTTTTTCCACCATGTAGTCTTAATCTTATTCTATCAATCTCCTACAATTTACCACAAGTCATATTCTTTAATTGGTAAATAATGATTCTCTATGACTCATATAAAAACACTACACTAGATCTAAAAAATAGTTCATCCATTAAATATTTTTTTCTTGAGAAGCTTTTATATGATCAAAAGCCTTTGCCTAGCCATCTAACAGACTTGCAAATCTACCTTCCTTTTATCTTTGTCTTTCTCTTAGGACTATTCCTTCAAGTGCCCTAAACACCTTTTATATATACCTTTCAATCTTTATTGTTCTTCTTTTGCCATCTTTATTTTTTATTGAATCTGAATGGTTCTTCGTATTAGGATCTAGATAACGTAATCTTCTTGGTAGTTTTCTTCATGAGTTATCTCAACTAAAAAAAAAACCTCAGAGTAGGGCTATAATCTTTTCCTCTTATAGATAACAATCTTCTCTATTATTCTCCTCTTATGGTTAATAACCTTTTGTTCTATAAACTGGCTTTATGACCTATGCTTTGTAATCTGGACTTCAACCTATACTCTGATACCAGTTTGTTGTAAATATTAAGCCATGCTTTTTAGTTTGACACCCTTATGGCATTAACTAAGCCATAGCCTTGATACCATTTTGACTCTATGCACAACAGAAGACATAACTCATACCATAAGTAAGAACACATATGATCAACATATCAATAAAGATTTTAAAAAATAAACTAATCAACAAGACACAAGATATATGGTTTGGCCTAAAATTGTCTACGTCTATGGAGGATTCATGATCCATCTTCTTATTATTAATATATATCATTAAGTATCTTTTTACATTAGCCATGATCTCATAATACCCAAAGTATCTCCTATAGACCGCCCTAATATCTCCCATAGAGATCTCTAAGTATCTACCCTTGATTATCATGACTTCCCCAAAACCTTTTAGTATTTCCTCATAAGAGATTTCTACAAGGAATACAAGAATTGCTAGAGCATCTAAGTAAAAAGAATCTATAGCGTTTCTTTTGTTCACTTAAGAACAAAAAGAAACACTTCTCAAATATTACACCTTAGTTCACCGTACACTTGGTGCTTACCTAGCTCTTCTATTCTCTTTTGTAGTTTACATCTTTAAACTTTAGATGCTAGGTTTTGTTTTGTGTTTAGAAGAGTTTATATAGCGAATATAATACTCATAGAAACCATAAACCTAGGAATAAGAGTCCTTATTTGTAGGAGTCCTAATTCTAATCCTAATCATTTGTGAACAGTACCCCGTAAGTGAATAGTGTCTCAATGTGAACAGTACTCATTTTTTTGACTTTTCATTTTGCTCTTCCCTTGTATACTTATTGCATACTTGAATTCACAATGGCTCTCCTCTTGGTATTCATCTCAATTCTTACATATACATGATTTTTGAATTACCAACTTGTAACATACTTGGAGAAAATGTTGACTTTTTTGTCCAAAAAGAAATTCATACTTCGACAAAATGCCTTGAACTATTAAACAACTTTAGGAGTTGGCTTTGTAGAATATGAGGCTATTAACTGCAAAAAATAAATGAAAGACCTTTGGAGTAAGCATACCAATAAGAAAAACGACTAAGAGTACTTTGCATTTTAGCTTTCTATAGCAAATATGAAAGATCTTTGGTACATAAAAGGAAAAGATCGAAAGATAGAAAAAACCCCTCTCTTAGCCCTATAAATGGAGTAACCCTACCAATAACACTGCTGTTAACCACAAACCCTAATTGAGTAGAGGATAAATAATTATTGATAAGACACAAACATTTACTACTGAATCTGAGCCCTGCCATGATTCCTAATAAAAAATCATATTCAACTTATTGTATGCCTAGCTCATATCCAACTTCATTACCATCACTCCATCCTGACCTCTTTTCTTCTTTTTGAGCAAATGTAGTAGCTTTAATCCTACAATATTGTTAATTTTTTTATTGATCTATAAAAAATGAAAGCACTTTGTGATGGTGAAACAATTTGATAAAGGACTTCTTTCAACCTATTACCCAAGCCAACTGGCCTAAGCTTTGGGACTTTTGTTGCAGAGGAATTTTTTAGAATCAATACCACATTGGTAACAACATCCACTTTGATCACTCTCTAGAATTTATAGTAAAACATTGCATGGAATCCGTTCGCACCAGAGGCTTCAAAGTGACCTATTGAGAAAATTGAGTTGTAGACTTCCTTTTTTGGAAAAGCAGCATTCAGCTCGTTAACTACCTCAGGTAAAATGTGCTTCTATAGGCCATCAAACTCCTCGACAAAATTAATCAGAAATTAGTGTTGTGATGGAAACAACTCCTCAAAGGTTTTACAAATAATTTTTTATATTTCCTCATCATCCTTAAACCATTTGTCAGTGTCCGATAATAGCTTATGAATTCTATTTTTTATATTCCTATCAAATGCTTTGAAGTGGAAAACATGCATTTAGGTCACCTCATTTAAGCCATTATGTCCTAGATCTTTGGAACTAGTATATCTCCTTTAGTGCCAATAAACTTTGAAACTCATTTTCAAGCTGAGAAACACGGCCCATATCTATCCATTGATGATAGCCTTGGAGTAACTTATTTAGTTCTCTTTAAACTTTAATAATGTGTGTTGGAATAACTCCTCTATTCATTTACTTCCATGTTATTAAAGACTCAACACAATTATTAAGTTTTCCCAAGAAAGCACTCTTCAATATTCTCTTGAGTCCAAGTAGACCTAACCACTTCAAAGCATCCATCAACCTTCACCCAAAGTGATTCATATCGAAACTATCACTCTTTTCGATTTCTGTTGACTTGTCAAGAAAATAAGATAATTTGGATTACTTTATGGTCAGAGGAAAAAAAAATCCAAATAAGCCACTAAGCATTTAGAAAAATAGAAGAACCATGCATTACAAGCAAATGCTCGATCTAACTTTTCCAGTAAAGCTTCACCATCAATAATAGGGACTTTCCATGTAAATTATGCTACACAAAATTTATTTATCTCAATTACAAATCAGAGATAACATCTTGGAACTCAGTTATATATCTTTACACACTTTCACTGCCTCATTTCTTGGTATATAAAAAAGCTCATTGAAGTCACCAATACACATAAATTGCAGCCTTGAATCACCCTTGAACCACTGCAAAAGTTCATAACCCAAGCCTCTTAATTACTAGACACCATTACCCATTAGACTCTTCAATAAGTACATCTACATGAACCTGTGAAAACCTTCTAATAGTAATATCCTATGTATTGCTCTAAAGGACAAAAATTCCACCACTTCTACCATGATAATCTACTTGAAAGGAACTCGTATAACCTAAACATTTTATAAACTGTACTATATATCAAAGATCATATCTTGGTACATCTCAACAAAATAGTAAAGTTGAACATAAACACAGACATATTTAAACACCACTCGTGCTCTTCTTATCTCTTCATCTTGTCATGAATATTTATAGGAAGATACTCATTTGACCACTGTTTTTACTATCAATCATGTTCTTTCTGGTATAATGAAGAACATATCACCTTATGAGCATTTGTATGGAACTCCATTTAGTTATATTCTCATCAAAGTTTTTGGTTATGTCTGTTTTGTCCTACTTCAAAAATATGAGTACACTAAACTCGAACCACGTGCTCGATTATATTACTTCTTGAGATTTGGGATAAAATAAAAAGGTTATACGTATTGGAATTTCATATCTATTCATCTTCGTGTTTCTCGTCATGTAGTGTTTCTCAAGTGTAAAATATTTTGCTCTATATCTAATTTTAATTCTGTGTCTCCTTCTATTTCACAATTCTTTACAAATAATTCTATTTATCTTTTTCTCGATACTTCACCTGCAGATACTTCTTCTGAGTTTCATACAGGTGAGTCTGCAGATACGATGCTTAATTCTGAGCCTTCTACCTTGTCTGAAGGATCCACTCTTGACATCCCTAAGGCTTCTTGTACACCTTCTCTTCATCGTTCTTTTCGGGTAAGAGAACTTTTAGTTAAACTTTGTGATTATCATTATTTTTCTACTATTATTTCGTTATATGAACCTCACTCTTATTCCATGGTTAGTGCTAATCCTGTCTTATAGCAAGCATTGATAGAAGAATCGCAGGCTTTTGTGAAATCGCATACTTGAGATTTTATTCCTCTTTTACTTAATAAAACTATCATTTGGTTGGGTATACAAGATTAAGACCAAGTCTAATGGGTCCATTGAGTGATATAAATCTTGTGTTGTTGCAAAAGACTTTACTTATGAATATAGAATTGATTATAAAGAAAATTTTGCCCCTATTACTCGACTTACTTATATTCAGAGTTTGTTAGCTGTTGCTGCAGTTTATGGTTAGACATTATTTCAGATGGATGTGAAATACTTTTCTTAATGGTGGATTTTCTAAAAAAGTCTATATAAAGCCTCTTCCTGGTTATCCATATCCCCAAGGCAAGGTCTGCAAACTTCATCGAGCTTTATATAGTCTTAAACAAGTACCTAGTGCTTAGTTTGCAAAATTCAGTAGCACCATTTCTCAACATGGTTTTCAGTCCGTGCCCTATGACTCAGCCATTTTCATTCGTAGAACAGATCGTGGTTGTGTTATACTGCTTATTTACGTTGATATGATTATCATGAGTAATGATCTTATTAGTATTTCTACTCCCAAGGACTTTCTTTAGCAATATTTTGAAATGAAAGATCTTGGCACCCATAGTTATTTTCTTGGCCTTGACGTATTGTTCGACTCTATTGGGTATTATCTCTCACAGGCTAAATATGCATAAGATCTACTTGTTAAAGTCGGCTTAACAGACAGTAAGATTACATCTACTATTTTAGAGTTTAATACCAACTCTGATCCTCGGATGGTACTCTTATCAGTGATGCCACCCTTTGTTGTTACTTGGTTGGTAGTTTAGTCTATCTCACTATTATTCACCCAAATATTGCTCATGCTACTCATGTAGTCAGCTAATTTACAACAGCTCCTCGTATTTCTCATTATGCAACAGTTTTTCATATCCTGCGCTATCTCAAAGGTATACTTTTTCATGGCCTTTATTTTTCATCTCATTCTTCTATTATGTTACGAGCTTATGTTGATGCGGATTGAGTGGGTGATCCTATGGATCGACGATCGACTACTAGATTCTGTCTTTTTCTTGGGTGATTCTATTTTTTTCACAGAAAAGTAAGAAAGACACAGTTATCGTTCATTCTAGTACTGAGGTTGAGTATTATGCTCTTATTGATACTGCTTAAGTTATTGTTTGACTCTGCTGGCTTCTTAAAAATATGAGTATTTCTCATATTGGGAATATACCTCTTTGTTGTGATAATTAGAGTGCCATTCAAATTGTTCACAATGATATTTTTCATGAGTGGACTAAGCACATTGAAACAGATTGTCACTTTATTCGGCAACATATTTTTTAGGAAATAGTTACTCTCTACCCCATTTCTTCTGAAGATTAACTTGTTGATATCTTCACTAAATCTCCATTTCTTGATCGTTTTTAAATTTTATTCTCCAAAGTCAAGCTTACTTATACTCTACTATTTTAAATTTGGAGAAATATTAATGTGTAATATTATTATTAATGTATGATATTATATTATTAATATATTTAATATGATATTATTTATATTAATAATATAATATTTTTATTTTTTATAATATATAATTATTTTTTTATAAATAATATTATTTTTCTGATTTGTAATAAATTAAAATTTATATAAAGATTCTCATTATACAATTTTGGTTCACAATAAAAATATCCAGTTAATTATATTTCTAATAAAATTAATGAAGACAACTCACGCACTTGTTTTTCAAACCGTGACTTTTCTGTAGCAGTTTAAATTTCAACAATTATTCCTAAGAAGTTAATGAAGACAACTCACACGAAGACAACTCGCACACGTTTTTTTTTTAAACCCCGACTTTTCTGTAGCGGTTTAAATTTCAACAACTATTTCTAAGAAATTAATGAAGACAACTCATCGAGAGTGATGTGATTTGTGTTTTATCTTTTAAGGAGAGTTTTTGATTGGTACTAAAGATTACTAAAGATTTTTCTCATCTTAACCGGGTAATGGTCGTCGTTTTCTTTCTTTCTTTGTTTCCTTTTCTCTCATTTTCTTAGGAGTTACATGTATTATCACCCTATTAAAAACCATGATTCTTCAATTATTTATACCGACCACTTGTATGTTGTTGCACCACAACACAAAAACGAATACCCCATTTCAACTGATTCTATTGTCATGGATCCTTTCATTATTTTCACAACTTTCTTCATTAATTGTTTGGTATTTCCCTCAGTTGCAACAGGATTAGCCAACATTACCACTGACCAAGATGCTCTTCTTGCCTTGAAATCTCACATAGCACAAGATCCCAGCAATTTTTTCGCCAACAATTGGCTCACCACCATCTCTGTCTGTAACTGGACCGGCGTCACTTGTGGTGTCCACCACCACAGAGTCACAACCTTGAATATTTCTTACTTAAATCTTACCGGAACCATCCCTCCTCAGCTAGGGAATCTCTCTTTCCTTTCAGTGCTAGCCATTAGAAACAACAGTTTCTATGGCTCTTTGCCTGATGAATTGGCTCATTTACGTCGGCTGAAGTACATTAATTTTGCTGTCAATAACTTCAATGTAAAGATCCCACCATGGTTAGGATTCTTACCCAAGCTTCAACTATTGCTTTTAAACATAAACAACTTTGTGGGGACTATTCCTGAAACCCTAGCAAATATATCTTCCCTTCAAGAACTTAATCTTGGAGAAAACCAACTTTCGGGTACTATACCCTCCTCCATCTTTAACATATCTTCACTAAAAATAATTCTTTTGCGTTTTAACCAGTTAACTGGCTCCTTCCCTCCTGTCATCTCTAAACTTTCTTCGTTAGACACTATTGGTTTCGAGAATAACACTCTATCTGGTGAAGTCCCTACAAATATCTGCAACTGTTTTCCTAATCTGGAAAATCTTAACTTGGCTAAAAACATGTTTGAGGGTAAAATCCTACCTACTTTATTAGATTGCAAGCTACTACAAAAGTTATCTTTGGCGTACAATTATTTCACGGGTGCCATACCAAAAGAAATCGGGAACTTGACCAAGATAGAAATATTATATTTCGGGAGCAACAATTTTCAAGGTAAGATTTTAGCCTGCTTTGATGTTAACATTATAAATTTGACGTAATTATATACGAGAAAGTCATGGGGTGCTTTGGTATGATTGCACTTGATATTAACAATTTTCTCTTAGCATTTTGCCATGTGTATGTTCACTTACTAATCGATAATATTTGAAAAGTACACACTAGAAAAAAAATAAATAATAAAAGTTATATATATTAAGAGTATTAAGATTAGTTAGCCATTCCTTTACTACTATAATTTGGTGAATATTAATTTCTCATACTCAATTTTACGTTATATATTTAGACACAGATATATTTGAAATTAATGTTGGTTGATGATTTGACTTTAACGAGAGTATTGTTAGTAATACCCTATATTTAGTCAAACATCAATAATTTTCCTTGTATGATAAATATCCTAATTTTTATTCTATCATCAACAATAACTTTAAATACAATTTGTTTTTGAAGGTATAAGTGTGTTTTGATATCTTTATTTGACATTTAAAAGAATCACCTTAAACACTGAGTTTGGCCTCAATCAACACAAATAAAATTTCATTTATGTAAAAACACATCATGTATTAATATTATTAGGAGTAGCAAATTAAAATATTGATGGAGCTAAATAATTATTTAGTTAAATATTTTTAAAACATATATATTAATATAATTAAGAATTAGGGATACTAATATTATTAAGGATGTCAATGGAGTTCCACATTGTCTCAGACCTAGACAGATGATAAAAATAAAGATTCAAACTTGCTCTAGATCTATCATGGATGGGTCCATTTCTTTTGTACTAAATATATCATTGATTTGTCAAATTTTAATTTTAATTAGTATCATTAATTTTAAAATTATAACTATTATAAATAATAGAAAATTTACAAATTATAAGACAAAAAAGGAATAACCTTACCTTTATAAAAGCTTAAAAAATAGAATTTAAAGAAACAAATAAAGTAAGTACCAAAAATTGATTGTATTAAATTTTAGATTGCAGAAGTACCGTTGAAAAAGAATTATAGTGAGAAAATATAAATAAAAATTAGAGAGTTAAAAAAGAGTTGTGATTTTTATTTTTGTTATTATTTTTTTTTATATTATTATAAGTAAAATTGTCATCCCTAATTTTGTTTTAATATTTAAAATAAAGTTATAAAGATTTTAAATGAGTTGCCTAGATTTGAGTCTTAAGTCACATCCAAATGGAGTCTTATTACCTAAATCAATATATGCCATATTGATCCCCTTAAATCGATCTAAAACCTATTATTTAGGGTTTGGATCTTGTGAATTTGGTATCAAACCCACCCTATCCTCATCCCTAACAATTCCCATCCCAAAAATGTTCATTTTACTTTAGGGGTTAAAAAACCACTTGACACAATTGATGCAAACATTTGTAACCAAAATATCATTCAAAGGTATATGTGTATGTGTATTGATTAGCTTTTTCAATGTCGTGATTTTAATTAATCATGCTACTATAGATTAAAAAATATTATACCAAAGAGAGGAGGAAGGATCCGAATTTTATCATTCACAAATTCTTCCATTTAATTTTGACTTTTATTATACTCACATGTTTGCAGGTGAGATACCATATGAAATTGGCACTCTTCCACATCTGCAGCAGTTGGGCCTTGGAACTAACAACCTAGTCGGCCAAGTGCCAGCTATAATTTTCAACAAGTCAACACTAACTACTCTTCAACTTATGTCAAACAAACTCTCAGGAAGTCTTCCATCAAACTTTCACCTTCCAAATCTTGTTAGGCTACTAATAAATGAGGCCAACTTTAGCGGCGCAATTCCCAGCTCCATCTTCAATTCTTCCAACCTCACTATATTAGATGTGTCAAGCAACTCTTTCTCAGGATTTATTCCCAGCACAATTGGTAATTTAAGAAACCTTCAGACGTTGAGGTTGTTCAATAATCACTTGACATCTTCTACTCCAGTTTTGACCTTTCTTTCTTCTTTAACAAATTGCAAGAACTTAGAAGCACTGCATTTGTCAGGAAATCCATTAAGTGGCATCCTCCCGAGCTCTATCGGAAATCTTTCTAGTTCATTGAAAATATTTTCAGCAAAAAATTGCAAAATCAGTGGCAGCATTCCCAGTGAAATCTTCGACTTGAAAAGTTTGAGAGGATTAACTTTGATGAGCAATGAATTGACTGGATCAATTCCAATTGGATTTGGCCTACTGCAAAATCTCCAAGGCATTTCTCTGGCATATAACAAACTAAAAGGTTATATCCCAAATGATCTCTGCCATTTGCACAGTTTGGTTGAGATGGAGTTGGATGGGAATGAGCTCTTTGGAGCTTTACCTTCATGCTTAGGTAATCTCACTTCCCTAAGAAAGCTCTTATTTAGCTCCAATCAATTAACCTCCAGTATACCCTTGTCTCTCTGGAACCTTAAGGACATCTTGTACCTTAACTTGTCATCAAACTATCTAAATGGAACACTTCCATTAGAAATTGGAAATTTAAAAGCTGTGGTAGACATAGACTTGTCAAGGAATTATTTATCAGGTGATGTTCCAACTACCATCGGAGGCCTAAAAGGTCTACAAAGTCTATCTTTAGGATATAATATGTTACAAGGCCAAATTCCAAAATCTGTTGGGGAGATGGTAAGCTTGGAATTCTTAGATTTGTCCAATAATAATATCTCTGGAACTATTCCAAAGTCATTAGAGGCACTCGTGTATCTCAAATATCTAAATCTATCTTTCAACTTGTTGGAAGGAGAAATTCCAATAGGAGGAAACTTTGCCAATTTCTCAGTTGAATCATTTATAGGAAATCACGCCTTGTGTAGTTCAGTCAAACTACAATTTCTAACATGTAAAATAAGCAATCACCAAAAAAAAGGTAGAAACACTCTTCTCCTTTCGATTGTTTTGCCACTGGGTATTGGATTAACAATGCTTGTCTTAGGCATTATACTAGTGTTGCTCAGATGCAAACGTAGGAGAAAGAAAGTACTAGGAGGTTCTATTATGTCACCAAATGTAAATTGGAGAAGATTTTCCTATCTCGAACTTGCACAGGCAACAAATGGGTTTAGTGAGAAAAATCTACTTGGCAAAGGGAGTTTTGGTTCGGTTTATAAAGGAACAGTTCAAGATGGGATACAAGTTGCAATCAAGGTGTTTAACATGCAATATGAACGAGCTTTCCAGAGCTTTGATATTGAAGTTGGAGTATTGAGTAATCTTCGCCATCGAAACCTACTCAAAATCATCAGCAGTTGTTCAAACGATGATTTTAAAGCATTGGTATTAGAGTACATGCCTAATGGAAGCCTAGAGAAGTGTTTGTATTCGGACGACATATATTTAGATATGTCACAGAGGTTGGATATAATGATAGATGTTGCATCAGCTTTAGAATATCTTCACTTTGGTTATTCAACTCCTGTAGTTCACTGTGACTTGAAGTTAAACAACATACTGCTAGACGAAAACATGGTTGCTCATTTGAGTGATTTTGGCATTTCAAAACTTTTAGGTGAAGATGAGTCCATGGTGCAAACACAAACGCTTGCCACAATTGGTTATATGGCACCGGGTTAGTAACATATTTTCAATTTTTGTTTCATGTTAAATCATTTTTTATTGCTCATGTTTGTAATTTCCATGTCAAAAGAATTATTTATTTGTTTTTCATAAGATTATGACAATTTGCAGAGTACGGGACAGAAGGAAAAGTATCAAGAAAATGTGATATTTATAGCTATGGTATTATATTAATGGAGACATTTACAAAGAAGAAGCCAACAGATGAAATTTTTGTTGGAGAAATGAGCTTAAAGCTTTGGGTTAGTGACTCGTTGGATAGAGCAGTGATGAAAGTTGCAGATGCGAATTTGCTAAAAAATGAGGATGAACATTTTGCTGCAAAAGAGGAATGTGTGGCTTCTATCTTAAGTTTGGCTTTGGAGTGCACAAGAGACTCGCCCCAAAAGAGGATTAACATAAAAGAAACAATTGGTAGACTTTTAAAAATTCGAGCCAAATTGCTTGCAAATACCATAAGCTTTGCAAATGGAAGGCAATTCAAATAGATTTCCTTTTTCTTTTTCTTTATATATATTGATGATGAATAATGTTTATAAATCTTATTGTCCTTATAGGAGATAGTTCATATTTTACTTTCAGCTGTGTTTTTTATATTGTTCTATTTACACATTTCTGGCAAGTTTATTAATATATAGTTGAATTTTCAAATAAATAATCATAATTTTAATAATAGTAATACTATACATACATAGTTAGGATATAAAATTTGTATCTTAACTATAAATGTATAGCATTCCTATTGAAAATAATATTTATTCTTAACTTAATATTCAACTATTTAAATGATAGGTCTTCGGTGTTAATTTTGGATGTAATAAACTTTTAGTAACCAACCGATGATTTTGTTAATTATTTTATTAAAGGTATACTATGAAAAAGAGAAAATATTATCAGGATATATGTGACATTATACACGTATTAAAAAAGTTCAACAAGATTCAAAAATTAAGCTTTTGCAAATAAAAGTAAAATAATTTTTTTAATCTTTAAAAACTCTTCTCTAATTATAACCAAATACTATTAAAAAATTTGAAAATTATTTTTAACATTAAAATTTTTGTTTTAACCATTACAAAAGCCTAATCAAACAAGCACTAAATACTTAGAATATCTTATCTTTTTAAATCTTATTTGACGCAGTAATTGAACTAAATACATCGTATCTATTGTTTGACTACATGTATTACATCAATAAAATTCACAAAACAGTACATAAGCCTTTACTATGCAGTCCGAGTAACCTACGGAAACAACCCATTACAAAAAATCAATTGGAGAGATTATCCCTAATACTAGGATAAATTTTTTAAAAACTGTAAAGAAAATTGATTTATAATTTTTTTTTAAAAAAAAAAGAAGAGGGAGAATGGTCAGCATCCATCAATAATATATTTTTTTTGCCATTCAACAAAAACATTTTTATAAAGCGTTCAAAACAATCCATTTTGCTATGAAATACTACGTAGGAAGATAAATATCAGATAGATTGGCATATAGTTAATTGGAGAAATTGCCAATTTAACTAAAGGCAATCCTGACCATGAAATAAAAAAAGTAGAAGAGTTTCGTCAATATATTAAGGAAGAAAATTGGGTCCGTTTTGGATCCTAATTCTCGGGTTGCTTCTCAATATATTCGATCGCTACTGGTCTTGCTAGTCTATCATCAATAGAGTTAATGTAATATTAAGAAAAGATAAGAAAATAGTCATTTTAATTTTAGAAAACTTGTCTTGCATTTGTTTGGAAACTAAAATAGAATAATAATAACAATTATGTCCTGAAAAGTATTAAATTTAACTGTGGATTGGAGAAGAATTGAGCTTCATATATAAAAGAACTTATATTATGAGTACAAGAAATATTACAAAGTGAGAAAATACTTAAACTTTTTTTTTTCACATAAACAAAGTTTTAAGAGTTATTTGGGACTCTCTTTGGAAGTTTTGCTTCTTTTATTTTTCTTCATCACTTATTGCACTCTTCACACTTAACTTGTTGTCAATACTAAAACTTAAGGAGTATTTATATTAACTCTTAATCAATCTACACCACACAAGTGTTCATTTACCTAACTTGATCTCTTTAAATTAAAATCACACAAAATACTTTTAATTAAAACCACACAAGTCCCCTTAATTAATCAATCCTTTACCTAATTTAGGAAACTTCCATGGGTTGGATTAAGGTTTCATGGAATGGATTTGGGTTTGGGTCATTAAATAACTTTAGTCTTCAACACCCCACCCCCCTTAAACTTGTTTTATGACACTAAGTAAATTTCTTAACCTCACAAAATCTTCTTGTTTGAGCGGCTTAGTAAATATGTTGGCAACTTGATCTTGTGATTTCACATACTCTACTCGTACATCATTTCTTGTGATGCATTCCCTTAAGTAGTGATAACGAGTATCAATATGTTTAGTTCGATCATAGAAAACAAAATTCTTTGCTAAAGTCATAGTTGACTAAATACTTACATAAATCTTTGTCGGTTCTTCTTGTGGTAATCCCAACTCCTTTGGCAAATGTCTTAGCCAAATTAATGTTGTTGGAAATCTAATACATATGGTGTATACATGTGCAATTGTGTCTATTGCCTAAAATACGTATCACATATATATTCTACGCGGCGGACGCGTTAAATTAAATAATAAACATAATAAACAAAATATATTAATCACATTAATATATTAGTAGGGTAGAGAACTCACTTCAACGTATAACGTTCGTTATACACGTATTTTTTTAGAGTCCGCATGGAGACCAACTCGCGGGCAGCTCTAGTCACCAACACCGTAAGCTTGGTGTGCTAGAACAATAGTCTTATATCCAGCACAGAATTAACTCTTTAATCCCTAAAATGGCTCGGTGTGTATATTCCTTCTTTTCTTTAAAATGATAAAGAAATGAAGAATTTAAAACAATTCACAATTGCTTCAATTTATTTTTCCCTATTTTTTTTCTTTTCTTCTTCTTTTCCTCGGCTCCATTTTCTCTTCTTTCTCTTTTCTCCATTTCTTTCCCTCGGCATCATAAAAAGAAAATGAAACACTTTTCATTTTTTCCCTTTACCTCACATACACACACACACACACACACACAATTCACAAATATATATATATCTCATTTGTAATATAATAATAATAATAATAATAATAATAATAATAAAATACATAAATGTGTGCCAACTATTTGGCACCCAAAATAAAATAATATTATATATAATAATATATAATATTATATTATAAAATAATATATAATAAAGAGATATTTTAATTATTTAATAATTAAATATTAAAGTGTGAAATGACCATTTTACCTCTTATGAATAGTTACTAATTATACCCTTTAGTGGATCTCATTAAATCTCATACTTTAGTAAACTCAATCGAGGGTACATAATGCGCCACGTGTGATTATACAATTAGCAAATAACAATTATTAAATAATTGTTGTATTTAACTCTTAAATACAGACAAGTACACATTCCCGTGGTAGTGCTGAATGTTACTAGATTATACACTTTAATCTGGCGCACTGCCCCAGTGCACAACAAGTACACTCTATATAGCAGGACTCCATAGGTCCTACACCCAATTCGTCAAATGGAACTATTCTATGAATCCTTGAGCAATACCCCACGCACACGTCACGAATATTACAAATCAATATATTGAACCATAAAAGCTGAGGTTACAAGGTATACGTATATTCCTTCAGTTATGATATCTTGGATATGAGAGATATAGATCATAACCGTCAAATTTTTTTGTGCTCATCCATGTCTTACCTCTAGACTTATATCTCACTGAACAATATGTGCAAACTCTTTTGCCATATTGTTCTACCTTGGCGGACCTCTTTCTCGAGATTAATACTTATGGCAATAAAAGTTTTTGAGATACAGTTTGGAAGCATCTGAATATCTGACTTCCTATGCGAGCTGACGGATCCTTTATTTGTACACACCGGACTCCATAAGCATCAGACTATACTGAACGACACCCAACGGTCAAACCATGAAAGGTCTGTGACATGCGTGGAACCAAAGTATGGTAGATCACTTATAAGCCCACTGTGGCACTCAAGTCAAAGGACCACGTATACTACTCAACTGGAGAGGACCCTTCATTGACGGCTTACATAAGATGTCTATCGGAAGCCCTCATAAGTCTGTCCCATATCTAGTCCTAATTGGATACCCATATGTCAATACGAGCTCCAAGCTCGCGATCGGCTAGGAACGATCATCTATACCCTATAGGTACGACATATGCTGATCTATATATAAAGGTATCCATCGATAGACCCACATCGGCAGAAATAGATCAGGGACAATTATTCGAGAACATACTTGTGTAACTAGCATTTTCTAGCACCCGATTGCAACTCTTGCAATTATACAGTTATTGGTATAGTCTAGGTCTATCTCCCATTACAGACAAGGCTTCAACTTTTGGATCTGTTGAGTATTATAACCAGCTAACACTTAGTTGTGCTAACATTTAACATTTATATATCTCAGCATGGCTAACTGTAGGCCCTTATCTAAACTCTTTTAGATCTGATCTGAACACCTTTAGATCGTATAATATTTGTAACGTTACATTGCATAAAACCACGTGAATGGGTATTAGTGATTTAATGAGAATGTACACTTGTATAAATACACAAGTATATATACATTCAGGGATGACATGTAAGTACCGACCCTAACAATTACATGGTAAACAAATGAAGTAGCAGCTACATACTCATCTTCACATGTAGAAATTATAACAATTGGTTGCTTCTTTGACATCCATATAAATGCAGTATCTCCCATAAAGCACACAAATCTAATATTGCTTTTTCTGTCATCTAAATCTTCAGTCCAACTATTATCGCTATATCCAACTAACTTGAAGTTATCAGAAGTAGAATAAAACATGCCAAAGTCAATTGTACCTTTGATATAGTGAAGGATTTTCTTAGCAGACTTGAAATGAGTAGTTATTAGATTCTTTATATAACGACTCACAAGTTCAGTGGCATAGAGAATGTCAAGTATTGTAAACTTCCAATCAAGATCTTGAAGAATGTCGAATTCACATTTTTCTTTAACATTCTTAGATAATTTGAGTCCACACTCTATTAGAGTGCCTATTGGCTTATAATTTTCTATCTTGAGCTTTTTGAGAATATCCTTTGAATAGCTTCCTTGAGAGATAAAGATTCCATCTTCCTTTTGTTTTACTTCAATCCCAAGGTAGAATGACATTAGTCCAATATCGGTCATCTTAAATTCTTTGGCCATTACTTTCTTAAACTCTTCAAGCATGCTTGGTTTGTTTCTTATAAAAATTAGATCATCCACATACAGGTATATGATTAAGATATCTCTATTTTTGATCTTGATATAGAGAGTATGCTCATAAGGGCATTTAGTGAAGCCATTCTCTAGGGAGTACTTGTGGAATAGACTGTTCCATAAAGGGTTTTTTTTTTTTTAACTTTACGATGTTGAATATATCCATTTGTTTTATGTTACCAAAGAGATGATCAATCTTATAGTTTCCATGTAAGCAACAAAAGCAAATACTTCGTTATAGTCAATATCATCTCTTTGACTGATATTGACTATAGTCTTTTGCTACTAATCTTGCCTTGTATCTTTCGACTACTCTATGGGCATTCTTCTTTATTTTATACACCCATTTAACATCAACAGCCTTGTGGTCTTTCGGAAGAGTAGCAAGTTCCCTTGTCTCATTCTTCATGATGGCTTTGATTTCTTCATCCATTGCATCTCTCCATTTCGTTTTTTGCACAACTTCTTGAAAATTCATTGGTTCATAGTCGGCAAAGAGGAAATAGAGTGTATGATTTAATAGCCCTTCAGTTACCACGTAAAGTTCATGTATACTCCTTGTACGTGGCACGACTCTTTCATTTAAACTCTAAGGTGTTGATGATGAAAATGACGAGTCTTCATAAGTTCTTGTTGTGGGTGAAATAGGTGGGGTAACTACTTATTCTCATTCATCTTTTACTTGCTCCATCACTGGTTACACCTTTTCTTCTTCAAAGTATGGAAAAACGTTGTAGTTATCTATATTAGACTTCCAATCTCAATTGCTTTCTTCATCAAATTCCACATCTTAACTTATCACAATCTTACTGGTGCTTAGATTATACAACTTATAACCTTTAGAGTTGTTGTTATATCCAATGAAGAAGAATTTTTAGCTTTTATTATCGAGCTTAGTTCTTTTCTTGTCCGGTACATACACATAAGCTATACATTGTAATTCCAATTACATTAAATTTTATAATTTCGATTTCAATTCTAATTTTAATTTTAATTACATTAAATTTCATAATTGCAATTCTAATTACATTATATTTTACAATTCCAATTCTAATTCAAATTCAAGTTTTAATTACATTAATTATTATGATTCTAATTTCAATTCTATTAAGTTTGTAATTCAAATTTTAATTATATTAAATATATTCTATTTTACCTTTTTAGAGTAACCATCTATATCCATGGTTGTATATAACATACTTTCTATTTTAATAATATATTATATCTTATTATTTTAAAAAAAAATAGATATTAATTAGGTTTGGATAAGATAGAATATGTTACGCCATATTAAAGAGAATGATTGGATAAATTAATTAGGTTTGGATAAAATAAAATTAAATAACATTCGAGTATTATAGTTGTTTTTCATAATTAGTGCAATATAAAATTATAATAGACTAATTGAAATCATTTTAAGAGAAAGTAAAAAAGTTAAATACTCAAATAAATACTTTTAATCTTTAATTATGTTAAATAATTTCAATCCTAAAATAAATTTAAATTACGTTAAATGTTATCATTCTATTTCCTTATAGAAATAAATTATGTTAAATGTTATAATTGCAAATCCATTTTCAATTTCAATTATGTTAAAAGTTATAATTTCAATTCTAATTTTAATTTTAATAATTTCAATTTCAATTTTAATTTTAATAATTTCAATTCCAATTTTAATTTTAATAATTTCAATTCCACATTCAATTTTAATTTCAAGTACGTTAAAATGTTATAATTTCAATTCTAATTTTAATTTTACTTACGTTAAATATTATATTTCTAATTTCAATTCCAATTTTAAATTCAATTTCAATTATGTTAAATTTCATAATTCACAATCTAATTTTAAGTTCAATTTTAATTATGTTAAATGCTATATTCGAATTCTAATTTTAAATTTATTTTTAATTATGCTAAATATTATAATTTTAAATTCAATTTAATTTCAATTACATTAAATGTTACAGCTCGATTCCAATTTCCATTACAATTACGTTGAATGTTTCAATTTTAATTTCAATTACATTAAATGTTATAATTTCAATTCTAATTTCACTTTCAATTACATTAAATATTTTAATTGTGTATCCAATTTTAGTTACAATTACATTAAATATTATAATTTCAATTTCAATTTTAATTTTAATTATATTAAATTTATAATTGCAATTCCAATTACATTAAATGTTATAATTTCAATTCCATTTCAATTTTAATTTTAATTATATTAAATATTATAATCTTAAAAAAATTAATTTGTTATATATTTTGGAAATCAAAAATTGAAAAATTAAGATGGTCCAATAAATACCTTAAAATTATAAAATATCCAAAATATAAATACACTAAAAACAAATGCTAAAACCAACCAAAATCCTCAATATTACCCAATACGAAAAGATTTTATTTTTTTTTTAAAAAAGAATGCCAAAACATAGAAGATATTGTACCAGTTCAGCACATGGGCCATTGATAGAAGTTAATTAGGTATAATATTTTCATATTCTAAACTTAATATTTATTTGTTAGGTGCACATTCTGTACATCTGACTGTTCAAAATAGTTGAATGATGTCAGCCAATAAAGGGGGTTAACCCATTATATTAACTATGATTATGTAGAATACCTATATAATATCATCATTTTATATTATGTAGTATTGTTTTTATTATTAACTGTTAACTAACAAATTATGTATAAGTGGAGATATCCTAAATCTTTTGTTGGTGAAATAGGTAAAAAAATAGAAACACGTGCTAAATGGGATAAAACATATAACAAGTACTTGATGTATTTTTTTCTGTAGCATAATATTAACTATAGTCATTTAAGACACCAATAAAATAGCATCCCCTTATATTAATGTAATTGGAATTGGAATTGATTTATAAATTATAATACTTAGTATAATTGACATTGAAACTGAAATTAAAATTATAACATTTAACATAATTGAAACTAGTTTTAGAGTTTGATAGAATTGAAATTGCAACTGAAATTTTAATAGTTACCGTATTTGAAATTGAAATTATATCATTTAATATAATTGTAATTGAAATTGGAATAATAATTATAACATTTAATGTAATTATAATTATAATTATAATATTTAACGTAATTGAAATTGAATTTAAAATAGGAATTTGAATTATAATTATTAACCTAATTGAACTTTAATTTAGAATTAGAATTATAACATTTAACAGAATTGAAATTTAAATTTAAATTGGATTTGGAATTATAATATTTAAAGTAATTAAAATTAGAATTATTCATTTAATGCAATTAAAATTAAAATTATAACATTTAATATAATTGAAATTGAAATTAGATTTGGAATTATAATATATAAAGTAATTTTAATTAAAATTAGAATTAAAATTATAACAATTAAAATAATTTAAATTTAAATTGGAATTGAAATTATAATATTTAACGTAATTTAAATTTAAATTAGAATTGAAATTATAATATTTAACACAATTGAAATTGAAATTGGAATTGGAATTATGATATTTAATGTAATTTAAATTAGAATTTAAATTATAACATTTACTATAATTGAAATTGAAATTAAAATTAAAATTAGATTTGAAATGATGATATTTAACATAATTGAAATTGAAACTATAACATTTAACGGAATTGAAATTGGAATTAATTAAATATTGAATATAATTTAAATTAAATTTAAAATTATAATATTTAACGTAACTGAAATTGAAATTATAAATAATCATGGTTAATATAAAGTACTTAAATTAAAAAAAATACATTCACAACTTTATGTATATTGTTTTCTACTTAACGTGGGGTATGTTCTCACTTTTTACACCTCTCACTTACAAATATGTGAGGGTATCCTCACTTATACATAAATTGCGAGTTTATATTATCTGCACACAAAAATGTAACATAAAATTAGGGGGGATAATATTTTATAGGTGTTCTAAATAACCATAATTAATATAAAAGTACTTAAATAAAATAAATAAATCTAAAACCTTTAGTATGTTGTCTTCCACTCAAATAAGAACGTGTTCCCACTTTTCATAAGTCTCACCCACAGATGTTATAATTTTAAATTTAATTTTAATTTTAATTACGTAAGATATTGTAATTAAAATTTTAATTATAATTATATTATATGTTATAATTCCAAATTTAATATTAATTTCAATTACATTAAATATTATACTTTAAATTTCAATTACATTAACTATTACAATTCCAATTCAATTTCAATTATGTCTAATATCAATTTTAATTACATTATGTTGCGGATATCAAGTCATGCTCTTCAGTTTAACACCTCTATGACATCAACTAAGCATAGCTCTAATACTTTTTTTACTTTAGGCGCAGTGAAAAATCATAACTCACACCATAAGTAAGAACATATAAGATCCACACACCAATAAAGAAAAAAAAAATAAGATCACTAAGAAATAAGATCTACATGGTTCGACCTAAAAATGCCTACATTCATAGAGGATCCAGAATCCAGCTTCTTATTATTAATGTAGATCATTAAGTATCTTCTTACATCATCAATGATCCCACAAGGCCCCTTAGTGTATCCCATAGAGACCTCTAAGTATTTACCCTTGATCACTATCACTCCTCAAGACCTCTTAGTATCTTCTCATAAGAGATTTTTACAAGAAATACAAGAATAGCCCGAGCATCTAAGCTAAAAGGATCTATGGTGTTTTTTTTATTCACTCAAGAACCAAAAGAAAACACTCTTCAAATGTTACATCTTGAAACTTAATGCCTATATAGCTCTTTTATTCTCTCTTATAGTTACATCTTGAAACTTTAGATGCTTGTCTTTCTCTTGTGTTTAGAAGGGTTTATATAGTGAATAAAAGACCCTTAGAAACCCTAAACCTAATTGGAATAAGAGTCCTTACTTATAAGAGTCCTAATCCCACTTAAAGAAGTTAATTAAGCTAAAATAACAAATACCCTAAAGTTGTTGCGTGAATAGTAATTACGTGAACAGTACTCGCACTAAAAATGTAAAAGTGAGGATAGGGGTACTTTTCTGGATGAAATTAGCAAATAGTGAGAATATGTAATACATTTAGTGGGAACATGATGTTTATTAAGTGGGAATATGTAATATACCAAGTGAACATTTAATATGTTAAGTAGAAACATATAGTATATTAAGTAGGATCATTTAGTATATTAAGTGAGAATATTTGGTAAATTAAGTGGGAGCATTTATTATATTAAGTAAGAACATTTAGTATATTAAGTAGGAATATTTAATATGTTAAGTGGGAACATATTACATACTAAATGTTTTCACTTAATATATTACATGTTCTTACTTAACATACTAAATATTCTCACTTAACATGTTAAATGTTTCATTTAATATACTATGTGTTCCCACTTAATATACTAAATGTTCCCACTTAATATACTACGTGTTCCAACTTAACATACTAAATATTCCTACTTAATATACTACGTCTTCTCATACTATGTGTTTCCACTTAACTTATTAAATGTTTCCACTTAATATGCTAAATGTTCCCACTTAATATACTACATATTCGCACTTAAAATACTACATGTTCCCAATCCCCACTTAATATACTACCTATTCCCATTTAACACACTAAATGTTTCTACTTAATATACTACGTATTCTCACTTAATATAATAAATGTTCCCACTTAATATATTCAATGTTCTTACTTGGTATACTATATGTTCCCATTTAATATACGACACATTCTCACTGAATATACTATATGTTTCTACTATTTACTATTTTCACCCATAAAAGTGCTCATATCCCCACGTTTACATAGTTATTTAGGACACCCATAAAATATCACCACTTATATTATGTTATATTTTTTTATCAACTACGGAAAAACTCGCAGTCACCTTCATATATTTGCGAGTGAGAGGTGCAAAAAGTAAAAATATGTCCTATATTAAGTGGGATATAACATACAATAAGTTATGAAAGTAATTGAACTTTTTTCTTAGGCACTTTATATTAACTATAGTATTTTAGGACACCTATTATGTACTATGTTACATTTTTTGTTTAGCTAAATACAACTTAAAATTTATGAAATATTATGTACTATGTTACATTTTTTGTTTAGCTAAATACAACTCAAAATTTATGAAAAGTGGGGGCACTTTCTTATATTTGTGGGTCAAGAGTGTAGGTACTTTATATTTCTTTTATTTATTTATTTAGGTACTTTATATTAATAATGGTTATTTAGGACACCCATAAAATATCATCCTCTTATATTATATTATATTTTTTTGTAGTTAATTATAAACCTACAATATAAGTAGGGACACCCTCTCACATTTGTAGGTGAGTGCAAAAATGGGAGCAAGCCGCACGTTAAGTGAGATAAAACATACATAAAATTGTGGATATTTTTATTTATTTTTATTTAAGTACTTTATATTAACCATGGTTACTTAGGACACTCATAATCCCTTTGTATTTTGTTACAGTTTTGTGGAGCTAAATGCAGACTCGCAATTTATGTATAAACAGAACACCCTCACACATTTGTGGGTGAGTGGTGGATAAAAAATGAGAACACGCCCTATATTAGTGGGATACAATGTACATAAGTTGTTGATGTATTTATTTTTTTATTTAGATACTTTATACTAACTATGGTTCATTATGACACGCATAAAATATCATCCCTTATATTATGTTATATTTTTATCCAGCTAAATGCAAACTTACAATTTATGTATAAGTGGGAATATTCTTGCACATTTTGGGTAAAAGGTAAAAAAAGTAGGAATACATCATATGTTAAATGAAATATAACACATAACAAATTTTAGATGTACTTATATATATATATATATATATATAGAGTGTATCGGTGGCACAATTTGTTACAACCAATTATTGTCAACTCACTAGATGCTATAAAAAATGTAATAGCTTCTGTGGAAGATAACCAGCAACCACTATTGCACTGCAACTCTTGTTATTTACCTTATGAACATTTAGGAATATAAATATTTGTTGAAACACTAGTTACATCTCATCCAATGTATCAAGTGCAAGAGCTATGATAACATTTAACCTAAATGAAATTAGAATTAAAATTATTTAATGTAATTAAAATTAAAATTTGATTTAAAATTATAACATTTAGCATAATTAAAATTGAAATTGAAATGATAACAGTTAACGTATTTGGAATTAGAATTGAAATTATTTATTGTAATTAAAATTAAAATTGTATTTGAAATTACAATATTTAATATAATTAAATTGAAATTAGAATCAAAATTATAATATTTAACGTAATTGAAATCGAAATTTGATTTGGAATTACAATATTTAATAAATTAAATTGAAATTAGAATCCAAATTATAATATTTATCATTATTGAAATCGAAATTTGATTTGGAATTACAGTATTTAATGTAATTGAAATCAAAATTAGAATTGGATTTAGAATTATTGTCGGGGATCTAATATACGTGGGTGTATGCATGTGTAATTGTGTTTATTGTCTAAAATACGTATCATATACATATTTAACGTTGCGAAAGCATTAAAAACATATATTAAACACAATAAGTCATATATTAATCATATTAATATATTAGAAGGGTTAAAAAATTACTTTAACGTGTAAAGTTATACACGTATATCCTCGGAGTTCGCATAGAGACCAACTCATTGGCCGTTCTAATTACTAACTCGGTAGGCTTGGCTAGTTAGAACAACAGCCCCATATTCCAGTACGGGATTAACTCTTAACCCCAAAATGGCTGGTTGTGTGTTTTCTTCCTTTTGTCTAAAAGGATAAAAAATAGAGAGAAACAATTCACAATTGCTTCTTTCGGTACCATGAGAAAAAATGAAACAATTTTATTTCTCCTTTTTTTTTATTCTTTCTTCTTCTTCTCGGCACCAAAGGAAATTGAAACATTTCAATTTCCTCTCTCTCCATTTCTATCACCCAAAACACACATACCATCACACAGACACATCTCATTTATAGATCTAATATTAATAAAATAATAATATAATATATTATATAATATAAATAATAATAATAATAATGGATGCCAACCATTTAGCACCATTAATAAAAAAATTATATAATATAATAATATATTATGATTATTTAACAATTAAATAATTATTGATGTGAAATGACCATTTTTCCCTTCATAAATAGTTATCAAGTCTATCCATTAGTGGGTCTCACCAAATCTCACACTTGGGTAAACTCAACCGAGGGTCCACAATGCACCACGTGCCATTATACAATTAGTAAATAACAATTATTGATTAATTGTTGTATTTAACACTTAAATATAAACACACACATATTACCATGATAGTGCTAGATATTATTGGATTAAACAATTTAATCTGGCACACTGTCCTAGTGCACAACGAGTACACTTCATATTGTAGACTCTCTAGGTCCACGCCCGATTCGTCAAATGGAACTATTCAATGAATCTGTGAACATTGCCCTACATACATGTCACGGATATACAAATCAGTGCGTTGAACCATGCAAGTTGAGATTATAACATATAAGTATAGTCCTTCCGTCATGATATCTTGGATGTGCTAGGGATATAGATTATCACTATCATATCTCCAGACTTGTATCTCCATCATGATATCTTGCACATATTGTTCCAACGTGGCAAAACTTTTTTCTGGGATTAATGCTTGTGGCCACAAAACTTTCTGAGATACAATATCGAAGCATCTAGATATCAAACTCCTTATGCGAGCTAACGGATCCTATATATGTACACATCAAACTGTATAAGGATCGAACCATACCCAACGACACCCAGCGGTTACACCATGAAAGGTCTGTGACATGCGTGGAACTAAAGTATGGTGGATCACTTACAAGCCCACCGTGGCACTCAGGTCAAAGGACCACGTATACTACTCAACTCGAAAGGACCCTCTATTGATGGCTTACATAGGGTGTCTATCAGAAGTCTTCATGAGTCTATCCTATATCCAGTTCTAACTGGATACTTATATATCAATAAGAGCTCTAAGCTCGCGGTCGGTTAAGAATAACCATATATACCCTATAGGTATGACATATGCTGATCTATATATAAAGGTATCCACCGACAGACCCGCATCGGCAAAACTAGATCAGGGACAATATTCGAGAACATACTTGCATAACTAGCATTTCCTGGCACTCGATTACAACTCTTGCAACTATGCAGTTACTAGTATATTCTCAAGTCTATGTCCCATTACAAACAAGGCTCCAAATCTTGGATCTTTGCTGAGTATTATAACCAGTTAACACTTAGTTGTGCTAACATTTAGCATTTATATCTCTTAGCGTGGCTAATTATGAGCCCTTATCTAAACTCTTTTAGATATGATCTGAACTTCTTCAGATCATACAATGTCTGTAATGTTACATTGCATAGTACCATATAAATGGGTATTAGCGATTTAATAGAAATGTGAATGTGAACTTATCTCTAGACAAGTGTCTCAATAAATAATATATAAAAATATTTTTGTGATATTGTTTGACCCTATGAAATACTCTTTTTTGGAGTTTATTGCTAGTGACCATAAGTCTTTCTGAGATACAGTCTCAAAGCATTCGAATATATAACTCACCCATGTACACTGACTAATCCCATATCTATGCATACTGGACTCTATGAGCATCGAACCATACCTAGTGACACATAATGGTCATACCATTAAAGGATCACGTATACTACTAAATTTGAGAGGACCAACCATTGATGACTTCATGGGATATCTATTGGTGTCCTTATTGAGCTTATTCAATATTAACTGAACACCTGTATGCCATACGAGCTTCTAGTAAGCCTATGGTCAACTAACAATAACCATCTAAACCATCTAGAAACATTATGTTTGAGAATACAGATACTATGAACACTAACAAACCCGCATCAGTGAATTAGACCAAGAATATTATGTTCGATAATACAAGTGCATAATAACATTTCTTAGCACCTATTATAACTTCTTGCAACTATGTTGTTACTGATGTACTCTCGGGTTTATGTCTCGTTACAAACAAGGTCCTAACTCTTAGATTTTGCTGATTTTTATAACCCATTAACTTTTAATAGTGCTAACTATTAACCATTATAATTTTTTTTAGCGTTGTTAACTCTTAGCGCTGGTCTAAACATTTTTAGGCCAGATCTGAACTCTTTTAAATCATATAATGTCTATAGTGTTACAAGCATTGTACCATTTAATTAATGAAATTAGTGATTTAATAAAATGTACTGCATAAATATTATAAAATAAAATATTTATATAAAATCAGATGGCATGTAAACATAAATCCCAACTGCTTTATGATTCTTTACTTATTCTTGTTCTCTTCTTCGTATACTTTCAATGATCTTATTAATCTCTCGATTGTCATTTCTTCCAAGTCTTTAGTTTCTTCAATAGTCACAACTATATACTCAAATTTTGGATATAACGAGTGAAGTATCTTCTCTATATTACATTTTTCAACTTTTCACAATTTATTTTTAGTTGATTAGAAACGGCTAGGACTCTTGAGAAATAGTTAAAGATAGAATCAAATTCTTTTATATGTAGAGATTTAAATTCACCACTTAATGTTTAAAGACGAACCTTTTTCACTTGTTTCGTTTCTTTGTAAGAGGTTTGAAGTTTCTCCTATACTTGTTTAGTATAAGTTGTTCTTGAAATCTTCTCAAAACTATATCCAATGCTTGATAGATAAGGTAGAGAGTTTATTTTCTCTCATTCTTAAATCTGCAAACTTTATTTTTATTGTTAGGTTGAAGTGGTCTCATCTTGTGGCTCACTACAACTTTTTTCAACAACTTTTCAAACATCGTGTGCACCTAAAAGGACCTTCATCTTGATATTCTAAATTTTATAGTTATAGTTAAAGGATGGCATACCCATTGCTAGCCACACTTTTAAATTTTGTAGAAACTTTCGATAAACGTGATAAAGCTTTGAACATCTTCTTTCAGTGATTCTTGCGGCACCGTGCTTGTGTCCTCGAGCTCTTGTAACCTTAACTCTGATACCATTTTTTTGGAGAAGAATTGAGCTTAACATAAAAGAACTTATATTATTAGCACAAGAAATATTACAAATAGAGGGAACACTCAAAATACATATAGTTATTATTTCTACATAAGCAAGGAAACTATTTTTTTCTCAAGTAAAAGTTTTGGACAAACATTATGGAAAGCAAGGGAAAAAATGAGGTGATCCTAATTGCACACATGGCTTGTGAGTATGATCAAATGGGGTGTTTGCAGTTCTTTAACACGATGAGAGACTTACTCTTTGGACAATTCATGTCCCAGTGATCCTAATCGCAAAGGAAGCAGTTTGTATTCGGTCTAGTACCTCTATGACTATTATGCTTCTGTTTTTCTCACTTGGGTGGTTTAGTTTTCTCCTCTTCATCATGTGGAGGATAAATAACCCTTGTGGTAATCTATGAGCGTTTCTACAAATATAAAAGTGTTGAATATTCTCTTTACCCCGTGCCACTATAATTCATTAGACGCCCATGTTTACAACCCGTCTACGAAGCTCATATTAGGAATTTAGAGCATTAACATAGAGTACGCCTCCACATACTTGCTGATAGACTTGGTTTGCTTCAATTCCTTTAACCGCTTTCGAGCATCGTACGCTATGTTCTTTGGATAGAACATGCACTTCTGCTTCTATTGTAATTCTGATCAGGTGTTGATGGTATAGATACCCTTGCGTATCTTTTCGCTCTTCCTACGCCACCACAGAATTGCATGATCAGAAAGATATAAGGCTACTGTATTTACCTTGTCTTTGTCCAACACGCCCATGGCATCAAAGTATTTTTTTATTTGCCAAAAGTAGTTGTCAAGGTCCTTGGTGTTTCGCTTGTTTCTGAACTCTTTCAGTTTAGAAGCCTTAACTCTTGGCGTTCCTTGAGCAGCAACAGCTCCATTTGCTACCACTCACTTGTATAGCACCGCGTCAAACCCTTTACACAACTCCTCAACTTGGGCTTGAACTTTGTCCTTGGTGGCTGATTGGGTGCTATACTAGCTAAGCGCAAGTGCACGTTATCGTATCAAGTAATATAGGATTTTAAGTCCAGACATCGATCCCATAGGGACTATGCAATCTAATTCTATAAATCAAGTACTAAAATTATACCTATTTAACTTTTATTCAGAAAATCACAATTTGAAACTTATTTAATTAATTTACTCTATCAATTAAACTGAACAAAAGTAAGAGTAGAATTTACAAATAAAGATAATCTAGGGTTTTGACTCGTCCCTTAGTATTTTATTAGATTCATTAATCACTTAGTTAATACCTTAATACCAATTGATTGGCTTAGACACTAATCTCATCACAAGCCTCTGTCGATGGTTAAGTGACTGTATTACACATTCTAATAATCACCTATATGTCTATGGTAATCAAATCAGAATAAAATTCATTAAGATCAAGTCTAAATTAGATCATACATGCCACTTAGATATATGTCTATCCTAGATGGAACTCATAGTTGTTACCCTATGATCATGCATCAAACTACCCTAGGCTAAACACATAAATTCCTCTATCGAGTTCATCATGGTTCCTCAATCATTCAAAATATTGATCGTGTATAATGAAAGTATTAAATACAAGATAGAATGAATCAATTGAATGTAAGTTCATAAACTAAAATTTAACACAATTAAAATCCATACTAGGTTCACATAGTCTAACCCTAGATGAACAAATTAACCCATCACAAAACTAAAAGTATCAAATTAATTCATAAAGATCAACAAGAATAAGAACATAATGATAAATAAAGAGAAGAAAAACTAATCAAAGTGACTCATTGATGTGCTTCTCCCTTAATTTTGACTTGAAGCTTGAATTTTGATCTTGGTTCTTCAATCTCTGGCCTTGATCTTTGATTTTGTGTTGTGAATTCTTTCTTTAAGTTTTTGCCTCATTTCTCCTCTTCTCTCTTAGGATTTTTGGCTTTCTATTTATAGGTTTATTTTTCAAACTACTGTTTACGAGTTACTGCAGTAAAACACTATTCATTAGTAATGTAGCAAAAATAATGTTCACTGACACTGTTCACCACCATGAGCATCGCAGTGTTGGGTTGTGGGCGTCGCTGCGCTCAGTCGCTGGGTGCTGCGGCGCCCAGCCTTATTGCCCCTTTCATATTTTGAGCATAACTTCTTCCTTTGACGTCCGATTTGCCTCCCATTTATTCTTATACGTCACATTTTCCGTCATACATTTATTTATGATAAAAGAAAAGCATAATTAAATAGCCAAATATTTATGATTTGGAGCAAAATACAAAAGTAATTCTTTTATACCTCTATCAAATACTCATAAACTTAAGACTTTGCTCGTCCTCAAGGAAAACAAAGAAAAATATTCACAACTTATTCGCGACTCAAAAATAAAAACTAAAAACTAAAAACAAGCTCAGGTTGATTAGACAATCATTATCATAGTCTCAAATTAAGGCTGTTAAAAATAATACAAGGCTCTTTAGAAATCAATAAATAACTTTCAACAATTCTCATACCATTGATCAGGTACTTTATTCTCTCTTGTAAATGATCACTTGTGCGTGTGTGTAATAAGCAAGTAATTAGCTAAATAGAACTTAGATGTACTCAATACTTAAGAAATACATGAATATGTTATCTCAGCATATTTTTAATTATAACACTACCATAAGTTTGTCTTTCATACTTTTCTCCATTAATATAGAAATACACGTGTCTAGGGATCTATTTAGGACTTTATTTAGCTTGTAATGTAAGGCTAAGGTAAAGATGGGTTATAGCGATATATATAAAGCGCAAATCACACCATTAACACTTAGACTTTACTCAAAAATCTCTTGATTCCTTCTCCTCCTTGATTCTTCATCTCCTCCCCCAAACTTATGCTATTTTCATTTTTCTCTTATCGCATTTTTTCATAGAATTTCTTATTTTTCTTAAGCTGGGGGCATTATGTATTAAATTTTTTTTTTCTTTTTTTTATGTACCCCCAAACTTATATTGATATGCACCTTTAAGACTTATTACTTTCCATTGCAATACCCTTCTTTCATACATCCACAAAATTTTCCATTTTAAGAATATTTTTAAGTAAACTCAAGGTTTATGGTGCAACCGGTAGATTTTAGGATAAGTAAACTCAAAGTCTTTAGACTTGTAATGTGGTTAAATAGAAAACAATTTATAATTAGGCTCAAATGGGGTGATTAGGGATAAATATACATATAAGGTAAGCTCAAAAAGACTCAAACGGTTCAAAGATGGCCTAATGTCATTTTCCTAAGCATGTGAATTCTAGGATTTTGCCTCAAGTAGTAATCAAGCAAGTTCTAGAGTATTGGTCTTCGAGACTGTGGTGTACTACTTAAGCATGAATAACTCTAAGCAAAAAATCAACTAATACATGCTTATTTCAATGTGCTCAAGAAGAAGTGATCAAAAATAAGTTTGAAATCAGTTCAAAATTCATGATAGAAAAATTATCTCAAGCCTCTATTATTTTCTAAAGACTTGTGAAAATAAATTCAGCCAATATTTTATTTCTTATCATAGACTAATGATCATCATCTCAACTAAAACTAGAAGAAAAAAAATTACTCTACAAGACAGTCACTCAAATCATGTAGTAAAAATAAACACAGGTTATGTGTTTTCCACCTCCAAACTTAAATTAGACGTTGTCCTCAATGTCTAAAAATAAACTTAAAAGTAAGAAAAACTCCCCTGGTAGATGACGTTGAAGCAATGCAACATTGTTGCCCATTGATTGGACTGCGGTATTCCTTTACTTCTAATGCTTGAAATTGCTTGAGCTGCTTTTTTGAATGCTTGACTTGCTAATTTTATTCCTAAAACAAAAAAAGAAACTAACATAACTAAAACTAAAAATAAGCTAATAAAAATAAAAATATACTTAGGTTGCCTTTCAATAAGCGCTTGATTTAACGCCGTTGGCTTAGCGGGGCTCTTTCTACTCTTATGGAGGATCAAAGTCAATGGTGGAAGCATATTTATATGTAAGCTTGTTAGGATTTCTTTCTTTTAGCTTCCACATCTTCTTTATTTAATCTTAGGCAGCAACTTATTCCTATTTTCCTCGTGTTTCTCTAGAAAGACTTGAATCTTGGGCCGTTAAGTGTCTCTTTTGTGCCATTCTCTATGATCTCATCATCGTACTGCTTCTTCTTCTTCTTCTTTCTTTTCTTTCTATGCCTTAATGCCTTCTTTTTGATGTAAGGATTCAACATCTCTATGTCTTTGAGCTCTTTGGTGTTTAATGGCACCACATTAATGTTGTAACAGTTAAGTAATGTAGTGCGCATGGGCTGATTTTGCTCTTTGTTATTGGTTCTACTGTGTTATCACTTTTTTGCGCATGGGATGATGCTGGTTAGCTTCATAGAGAGAGATTTCGAATTAAAAAGAGGTTTATTGAAATTAGTGATTCAATAACCATGTATGGGCATAAATTGAGATGGATACCAAGAAGAGAGTCATTCTGAAGTCAAGTATGCGTTGGGTATACAAGGGAGGAGCAAAACAAAAAGCCAAAATAATGGGTACTGTTCATGTTGTGTGCACTGTTCACGCAATGGTACTATTCATAGGATACTGTCTACGCAGGTATTGTTTATGCGGCACTTGTGAGTATTTTATATTTTATCTCAATTGACTTCTTTAAGTGGGATTAAAACTCTTGTAGGTAAGGACTTTTATTTCAACTAGCTTAAAATTTCTATGGACTTTGTAAGCACTATATAAACCCTTTGAAGGTGTCTTTGTTCTTGAGTGAATATAAGAAGCACTATAGACTCTTTGATGGAGGCTCGGGCTATTCTTGTATTCTTTCGGTAAAGTCTCTTATGGGGTTGCAAATACTGAGAAGTATTATTAAGATTATAGTGATTTAATTAGATACTTAAAGGTTTATAATAGGAGATACTGAGAGTTTTTGTAAGATGGTGGTGATGTAAGAAGATTCTTAGTAATCTAATTAATGAAAGAAGCTCTATCATGGATTCTATTTGGACGTAGGTGTTTTGGTCGAACCACGTATATCTTGTATTTTGTGATTTATTTCTTTTTCTTATTGGTGTGTTAATCTGATGTGTTTCTTAATTATTTACAAATTATGACTTCTGCACGCACATAGGATTCCCAAGGTTTTAAATACCAAACCATGGTGGTTTTAAGGCATATAAAACCACATCAAATTATATTAGCGCAAAGGCTAATCTCAGAGAGAGATTAGTGCTGAGGCTATTTCCCTCAATATTTAGCCAACATTACCACAGATAAAGGTGCTCTTCTTGCCCTCAAATCTCACCTAACTAAAGATCCCAGCAATTTCTTCGCCAACAGTTGGCTTACCACAACTCATCGTGTATAGGGCGTCGAGCTTCTCTCTAGCCACCTGCCTTAATACTTTATCACTCAATGATAAAATTATAATGCTATAAGCTTTCTTCTGGATGGCCTTCCAATCTAACTTGCTAAGCTTAATAGGTTTCTTGTTTTCGCTAGTAATTGCTTGGGTTTTCTCCAAGGTTAAGTCCAACCCTTGACTCACTTGTAAACCCATAAATTTTAGCTTCCATAGATTAAAGTTGTTTATCCCATTGAACTTCTTTCTATCTTATTTGATATTTGCAATGGTTAATACCACTTAGTTATATTCTCTAACCTTAGCTCTGGTACCAGTTTATTGAGGGATATTAGGCTTACCACTAATCTCTTATAACTATTAGCCTTTACCCTAATACCCACTTGTTGTGGAAGTGTATAAATATAAGTAAATAAGAGCAAGAAATAAGAACAAGATCAATAAAGAATCCACACAATCAATTATATAGTTCGGTACAATGCCCATGTCTACAGTGGATCAAGGGATCCTATCTTCTTTTATTAATATTCATAAAAGAACTATATATCACCACAATCTCTCTCTCGAGATTATCAAGTAATACAATTTGAAAAACTTTCAAAGGATTTACTAATACTTTTTTTTTTCACACATAACAAAGATACTCACTATGGTTCTATTCTAATGCACCCAAGCACTTAGTGTCTACTTAACACTCTTTTTTCTCTTGTAGTCTTTCTTAATAGTTAATGAATTATAAGGGATTATAATGATTTATATAGTGTATAAAACATCATTAGAAGTCCTAAAACTAGTTGACATAAGAGTTCAAGTATGTAGGAGTTCGAAACCTACTCAAGAAAGTTGAAAAAACACAAATGGGAAAGTCCGAGTCCTTGTGGCACTACTATGTCCAACTGCTACCCAATGTGGGGCTGCGGTCTGGCTTCTTCTTGGCCATAACCCCAAGCTCTAAATCACTTCCTATGCTCATTCCAAGCTCTTCTTCGCTTCTTATATATGTTTTAAGTCCCTCATTGCTTTTGATTCTCTATTTTTATCAATTTCTCATATATTCAATGTGTATTCAATTTCATATTGACTAATCATTCGGTATTCATCTCAAATACATGCTCAAACATGATTTTGATTCATTGATTTTTAACAAATTTTAATAGGTTGTAATAATATTGATATATTATGTTATAATTTTGTCTTATTTTATTGATTACGTTGTTAAATCATTTTTATAATGAATTTATATTTTTATAATAAATTTATATCATTTTTATTGATTACCTTTTATTTTCAAATGTTCTCATTTTGACCATAGCTTTCTTCTTTTGTGGTCTGGTAAACAATGTTAAATAGATAGCAAGTCCTTATATATATATTATTTTAAGATATAATAACTATCATTTTCACAAAAAAAAAAGGGCTGTAGTCATCATAGAGTTTCCAAGTTACCCTCTACTGTTTGACATTTTTATTAGTATTTTTTTATTTTTTAATAATTATTCATATCTCTATTTCGAGGAGAAATTAGGAAGTTTAAAACAATAAAATAATAGTACTAAAAAAAGGGTTGCCTATACTTATTGATAACTTTAGGAAATAAACTGGTAGAAACAACAGTTGATAATTGACAATGTCCCTTCTAATGATTAACAATTCAGCAAATCAAGGGATTTGTGTAACACATTTTCAATTAAGAAAGACTATTTTTTTTTATACATATATACAGGACACACAATTAATATAGACTTTTAAGTGACAACTTTTTGAAAACTTGAGTTTTTATTAATTTTTTTTAAAAATAGTTACTTATATGAAAAAGCCAAATTTAGAAACTTTCATTAGTTTCTGGCCATTTACCAATAACGATATTATCACTTACTAGGAACAAAAACAAAAGCTATTAATTTAGGGATCGCAATTAATTCATCTTATAACATATTTATTAAAATAAAATATGGATAAACAATATAACAAAACTATTGTAGGAGAATAGATGTCACTGTTATTAATTCTTATAAAATAGTTCATTTTCTAACTATCACAAATTAGCATAAGAGATTAAGTATAAAAGGCAAAAGAATAAGAGGGGTATGAATTTATAAATTTAAAGATATTACAGTTTGATAAAGTAGTGAAATTGGAATCTTATAACATATGCTAAATGCTTCCATCATATTGCTAGTGAAGGCTCATTGCTGGAACTTTTCCAAGACGCAAAAATGCATGGGCAAACTTGGACTTATACTAATTTGTTTTTCTTTTTTGTTTGGCAGAAGTGAGAGAGGCAATTTCAGTACATTTTATATTTAGATATTTAATTTATTTGAGAGTTATAAGTGTGTTTAATAGTGTAGAAATTTATTTCATATTTTTTTTGTTTAAGTAGTGTAGAAATTGACAATGGTAAATTAAAAAAATTGTTCTTATTCCTATGAGCTTTACAAATTTTTTATTTATATATGAAAATAAATAAAAGAATAAGAAAAAATAAAAAATATATTATTACATGATTTTAAAAATATTTTTTATTTATTATTGATTGATAATTAATTATATTTTTCATTTATTGTTTAGCAAATCACATTTAAAGATTTACATTTAATATTAAGAATTTATTATAATTCTCATCTTCCTCCCTCAAGTTGGTGATAAGAAAATTTTTCAAAATCCAACTTAATATTATTAAACTAATTTTAAAATTATAAAAAAAACAAGGTGGTCAGCATCAATCACTAATTTGTTTCAAAAATTGGTGGGGTGCCGGGTGGTGGGGTGGGTTAACATTACAAGCTGCAAAGAAGAAGCAGAATTGGTCATGGAATGTGATGAAACTAAATAATTGAGTTAGTGGATGAGAGAGTCAAAAGTGGAGGTCTTTATTTTTACATTTTTTTTTTGAAAAAAATATGAAACTAAACAATCATACATATTTTCTTAAAGATCTTTTTTTTAATCAGTTTTTAACAGTTTTTTTTTTATATAAAATGTGGATATAAATAGACTTCAACCTGAATTAAAATAAATCTTTCGTCTCATTAAAAATTAAGAAATTAATTAAAAACAAAGACATGAGAGCTTAAATTCAAAATCTTAACTCTGATATTATAATAATTTATCAATAAACTTAAAAATTTAAATTGATAAATAAAAGCTTAATATTAATATTAAAAATAAATTTTTAATAATTTTTAATCAAATTTTTTAAGATTTTAGACAAAAGAGAATAACTTTGCTCACTAAATTTTTTAGCAAAGACCTTTATCTTTTTAACAAAACCAAACTGAAAATGATTCATTATAGGTTAATATATTAAGAAAAGACCTTCTAGGGAAAGATAAAAATGATTAATTCATCTTTCTTTATGTTATATTTTTGTTTTGAAACGTAGTAGACTTCACCTTTATTGACCAAAGTGACCACACACACAAAAAAACCCCTAATATGCAAGGAATATGAAAAAGTGACGACATAAAACCCATACCAAATATGCAGGAATAAAAACTATCCATTATCCCTTTTTGTGGGATTTTTTGGCCGAAGAAATTGTGTTAAAAAATATTAATTATTCATTTAAAAAGAGGCAATGAAAAATTTAAAAAAAAAGTAGTATAAGTGTAATATATTCTAGTCTAGGTCAAAAAGAGTAAAATCCTTCGAGTGAGGAGCTGAGTGACAAATTTCAGTGGGAATAAAGAAATTTTTGGGTCATGGTTGTCGCAAAAAGCGGAAAGAATTGTTGAAAACAACTCATTATGGTGTGATTGAAGTGGCTTTCCATCTTTAGGTGCAGATACACGGCATTATTTCATTTTCAGCTTTAGTAATAGCTTTAGTAACGGGTAAGAAAGAGTAAAGCATGAAGTGCAAGTACATAAATAAATTATATAATTTTAATAATATAATACAAAATAAATAATAAAAAAATTTAAAAAAAAAGAATAGAAAAAAAATACATAAAATTTATGTGGTTCGATAATTTATTTACATTTATAATGGATCACAATCACTCAATTATATTATTGAATATCAACGCACTTATAAAATATATTTTTTATAAGAAATATTCACAAAGGAAACACCCTCTCTGGCAATTAAGGAATTTTTTTTCACTAAGAATCACAAAGTATATATGATCTCAAAGATTTTGACAAAAATCACAAAGATATATTTACAAGATAATAGAGAGCCTTTATATAGGTTTTATGATAACTTAAGTTTACCTTACACGTGTGAGAGTCACATTAGAGAGTCCTGTAACAAGTAGAAGATAAAACAAGTTGATTTAAAATGGGAAACTATTTCCTGAGCTGGGAGCTGCGGTCGCCTGAGGGACGCGGCGTTGAGCACCTGACGCTGTAATGCCCAAGTTCTGTTTTGGGCTTATGGTGCCCACAACCTGACGCAACAGCGTCCACACCTGGGCACTGCCAGATGCGTCTTTTGCCTCCTTTCGCGTCCCTTTTCGATCCTTACCTACTCAACGTACTTGAATTGCTCTCTAAATCATATTCCAATAATTATTAATCAATATTCTCACAAATCTTCTCATTGATTCAAAATCATCCACAAAGTAACTTGATCTCTCATCTTCGTATCTTCAGCCACCTTACAAAGTAGTGACTCCGGTTAAGTCCTTACATAAGATAAACTTAACCGAGGGCAGTGGTTTAGTCAACATATCAACAGAATTTTTAGACGACGTTATCTTTGTTAGACTAACTTCACCACTTTAGACAATCTCTCAAATGTAATGGAGCTACACATCAATGTGTTTAGACCTCTTATGAAATACTTGATGCTTGCTTAAGTGTATGGCACTCTGGCTGTCATAATATACACTGGTGTTCACATACCATTACTTCTGCGCATATGCCTTTCAACCATAGCATTGTACTCCGCCTTTGTGGTAGATAGTGCAACCATATATTATAGAACTGATCTCCAACACACATTACTCCTAAACATTATGAATACGTACCCTATTAATGATCTTCTTTTGTCTAGATCAACTGTATAATCTGAGTCTACATATCCTCTTACCATTTCACTACTGTCCTCATCCATTTTATACATAACATGTGATTTGACGTCCCTAAGAGATATCTCAAAATTCACTTCACTGCAAGCTAGTAATCCTTACCCTAATTTACCATGTATCTACTCACCACACTCACAGTATATGCTAAGTCTAGTATTATGCAAACCATTGCATACATGATGCTCCCCATAGCGCTTGCATATAGTAATTTACTCATCTACATTTTTTCCTCTTTAGATGTTGGCAACTGTGCTGTTGAAAGTTTGAAATGCATGGCCAAAGAAGTAGAGATAGCCTTTGCGTTAGACATACTAAATTTATCTAGAATTTTGAGTATATATAGCTGTTGAGACAAGAATATAACATCTCTTCTTTCTCTCACAATATCTATACCCAATATTCTCTTCACTGCTCCCAAATCCTTCATATTAAATTAACCACTCAACTGCATCTTTAGTGTGGGCCCCCACCCCTCTACTAGCAGGGTGGGGTCCACCCTTACTCGATGGGCCCACTCAAAGGAATATCGGAGTCCCCCCTCCTTTCTTTCGCCTTTCCGAGGCTCGAACCCAGGACCATATGGGGTTCTAAGACCACTGGGGAGCACCTCTGGTACCACATGAATTATGATCTTGATATATTCATAGACATGCTTTTACATGATCGATTTGTGAAACAGTTTGAAAATTATTGCATTTGTTTTAAGGCCATTGGTACCCTCAGATTATAGTGGTGATGATTGTATTAGACCCGGCCGGTATATCCCGTGCACATGGGCAGGTCTTGGGGGTGTGTCACTAACTCCGGGAAGTTGGGATGTCGAGTCATGTGAGTCGCTCTATGGGTACGGGATATTGTCTCGCTATATGCATGCGATGTAGGATTCCGCTGCGTAGCCAGTGAGATTTCTTGAGATGTCACTGTGGGTTCTGCTAGTTGAGGTGCCCCGTGACCTACTCACGTATGCGGTGCTAGTTGAGTCGCTGCGTGGGTATAGAGCTTTAGGGTTACCATTGGTACAATTTAGAAAGAAAATGGCCGAGCGAGGATTTTACTAGTTTTCGATTTACCGATAGCATTTATGCATTTATATGCACACAGTAGTTATTATGTTATACAGATTCTGAATATAGTTTTCCAAAGATGTAGATAAAACCCGCTCGGCAAGATTTCATTAGCATATGATATTATAAACCGTTTTACAATTTTACATCCATTTTAGAAGCATAATTTCTGCATGTACTTTAGAAATTGCTATTTTTGTATAATATTCTTATAATTGAATTCTCATTTACACTCACTGAGCTCCTTTAGCTCACTCGTTTTATGTTTTAAACCCCTTTCCTAGGTGCAGGTCTCAGAACGCAAGCTGCTGATTCTCCTATCGCCGAGTAGTGGGCCGAATCCAAAGATAATTTTTGTACATGTAAATGTGCTAATATCACTCTTTACTTTATGCATAATAGTTGTAGGCATGTATATTTGTAAGTATGTGTTGAATCAAGAAGAAGAGATTTCCAGTTTATGATGATCATTTTTACTTTTATGATTATGCTTATTTTATGATTTACACGAAATAATTGAGTTGTGTTGGATTTGATTTGAAAAGGACCGGAGGTCCGAATTGCTAGAATTGAGATGTGTTGGAATTAGAAGTGAAATTTCTTTGCAAGTTTATGTGGATTTTCCGAAAAACAGGGGAAACTCTGTCCGTTTGTTTTTAAAACAAAAAAGTCATTTTCATGTATATTACTAGATCTTCTTAGTAGTAACAAGAATTAAAAAGGGGTTCGCCTCGCGAAATTTCTTAACTTACCCAGTTAGGTTCAGAGGAACTTCCGTCGGGGTGCCTGGCAGGGCCGCTGGGATCTATAGTAGAGGGTCTCGGGTCGGGTCCTGTCAGAGTGGTATCAGAGCATGGTTTTTGAAGTTTTAGTCAAAAAGTTCATTTTTAGAATGAGATTATTGAAATTGCTTGCATATTTTTCTAAGTTTAGAAAGTTGAATTCTTTGCATTTGATAATCATTTGCATCACTAAATTTTCAGAAAATATGCATCGCCGTGGAGGCCCACGTACTAGGAGAGCAGCTGCAGAGGCTTTTGCACCTGAAGAGGAGCAGGGAAATGAGTCAGTAAATGTTCCTACGCCTCAGACCCCTCCTGAATCATCTCAACCCGCTGAGCCAGAGGGTGGAAATGTGAATATAGCTCAAATGGCCCAGATACTAGCAGCGGCGATCCAACAGCTGCGAGAGTCCGGAGTGTCCATTGAACGCGCCAAGAAATTGGGTGCTAAGGCTTATGATGGAACCGGAGATCCCGAGAGAGCTTTATCTTGGTTAGAGAACAATGAAGAAATTTTTCAGGTTATGGGATGTACTGAAGAGCAGATGGTGGTATACTCTGCATTTCTATTGAAAGAAGGAGCGAAGGATTGGTGGAAGGCCTTGCAAAGGAGAAACGCCGATGGGGTGTCTTGGGCACTTTTCAAAGAGGAATTTCTAAATAAGTTCTACCCCAAAAGCTATAAAGATGCGAAGATAGAAGAATTCTTCAAGCTCGAATAGGGTTCCCTCTCGGTGGCTGAGTACGAGAAGAAGTTTTCGGAGCTCCTTCGTGCTGTTCCATTTATAGCCGATAATGAAGAGCAGAAGGCTAACCGTTTTGCAGTGGGTCTCAATCCACGAATCAGGGCGTACGTAGTATCAGCAGCCCACACTCAGTATGGATCATTGGTGGAAGCTGCAACACGGGTTGAAAGAAGTATGGCGGCCATCCCTAAACCGAAACAGTAGGGTCAGAAAAGAGGCTGGTCAGATAGTTCTCGAGGAGGACTGAGTAAATTCCCCCGAACAGAGGAGAGATCGTCATGGTCCAGCAGTCGAAAGCCAAGCCAAGGAGCTCAATCCAGCCAAGCTTCCGTTCGGCAACCATCCGCCGGATTCCGAAGCACTAAGGAGAGTTGGAAGAATTTCCCGGTGTGTAATAGATGTGGCAAGGCCCATCCGGGGGATTGTAGGAAGGGGACTACCGGGTGTTATAAGTGCGGACAAGAGGGTCACTACATGAGAGATTGCCCGAATGATGGAGCTAGCAGTAAGCCAGAAGATAGACCACCAGCTACAGGACAAACCAGCGGCGGTCGAGGGCAGATTCGAGGAGGTCCCCAATTCAGAAGATCGAGCGGCGCGAGCCAGCCTGGTAGGGGCGCCGGTCGAGGAGGATCATCCGGTGGATCACAAGTGAAACTGCATACCCAGGCTAGGGTATTTTCGGTGACCCAACAGGAGGCGGATGCGGCCCCAGAAGTTGTGACAGGTACAATGTCAGTTTTTGATCGAAATGCTTATGTACTGATAGATCCTGGAGCGACCCATTCTTTTATTTCTGTGGAGTTTGCTGCAAACGCTAGTATAGCACCCCAGTTATTAGATGGCGCGGTAATAGTGTCTCTTCCTGCCGGAGACTCCATTATAGCAGAAACGGTATATAAGAGTAGTAAAATCAGTATTGAAAGCCAAGAGTTTATGGCAGATTTGATTGTGTTGGCCATCAGTGAGTTTGATGTGATTTTAGGGATGGATTGGTTGTCTAAATATCGAGCCTCAGTGGATTGCTTCCGGAAAGAAGTTAGATTATGTAGCCCTAGCGAAACGGAAGTTATTTTCCGCGGGGTACGGAAATCACTTTCTGCCAGCATGGTGTCGGTAATGAAGGCAAGAAAGATGTTTTGGAAGTCATGTCAGGGTTACTTAGTCTATGCCATAGACGTAAGGGATGGTGGAACGAAATTAGAGGATATTCCGGTGGTGAGAGAGTTTCCGGATGTATTCCCCGAGGATCTTCCGGGATTGCCTCCGGATAGAGAGATAGAGTTTAAAATAGAAGTAGCCCTTGGAACACAACCAGTTTCTAAAGCACCCTACAGAATGGCTCCTTCAGAATTGAAAGAACTGAAGGTTCAGTTGGAAGAGTTGGTGAATAAGGGTTTCGTTAGACCGAGTACTTCTCCTTGGGGTGCACCGGTTTTGTTTGTGAAGAAGAAAGACGGAAGCATGAGATTGTGCATTGATTACCGGAAGCTGAATAAAGTAACGGTGCGCAATCAATATCCACTTCCGAGAATTGATGATTTATTTGATCAGCTGCAAGGAGCCAGAGTATTTTCCAAGATAGATTTGAGGTCCGGCTATCATCAACTGAAGATCCGGGAGGAAGATGTTCCTAAGACGGCCTTTAGGACCTGATATGGGCATTATGAATTTTTTATTATGCCTTTTGGGCTGACTAATGCCCCAACTACCTTTATGGATCTTATGAACAGAGTTTTTAGATCCTATTTAGATCGGTTTGTGATAGTATTTATTGATGATATATTAGTATATTCAAGCAGTGAGGAAGAGCATACAGAACATTTGAGGATAGTTTTGCAGACCTTAAGGGAGCATCAGTTGTATGCCAAACTTAGTAAATGTCAATTTTGGCTAGATAGAGTTGCATTTTTAGGGCATGTAATATCTGCAGAAGGGGTAGCAGTAGATCCCCAGAAGATCGAAGCAATAGTGAATTGGAGACAGCCTATGAATGTGACAGAGATTCGTAGTTTCTTGGGTTTGGCCGGATATTATAGGAAGTTTGTAGAGGGATTCTCAAGGATAGCCGCTCCTCTGACTAAGTTAACCCAGAAAGAAGAGAAGTTTGTATGGTCGGAAGCGTGCCAGCAGAGCTTCGAAGAGCTAAAGAGAAGGTTGACGTCGGCCCCTGTGCTTACACTTCCGTCAGGGAATGACGGTTTTACCATATATTGTGACGCTTCCAGGCAAGGTCTAGGTTGTGTGCTAATGCAGAAGGAGAAAGTAATAGCCTATGCTTCCAGACAATTAAAGAAGCATGAACAGAATTATCCTACACATAACCTAGAACTAGCTGCGGTAGTTTTTGCTTTAAGAATTTGGAGGCATTATTTGTATGAGGTTCCTTGCAAGATCTTTACGGATCATAAGAGCCTGCAGTACTTGTTCACTCAGAAAGAATTAAATATGAGGCAGAGAAGATGGCTGGAGCTTATTAAAGATTATGAGTGCACCTTGGAATACCATCCAAGAAAAGCTAATGTGGTAGCAGATGCTCTCAGCAGGAAGCCTGTCAGTTCAATAGCTCACTTGAAGGTCGCATATCTATCGATGTTGATAGAATTGAGGTCTTTAGGTGTAAAATTAGAATTATCAGATTCGGGAGCATTATTAGCCACATTTCAGGTCCGTCCAATACTGGTTGATCGGATCAAAGAACTACAGACTCAAGACCCACAAATAGTTAAATTAAAGGGTGAAATCGAGTCCGGGCAGCGAAAGGATCTTTCAGTGACCGAGGATGGTGTAGTAACCTTGGGTCGGAGGTTATGTGTTCTGGATGTAAATGAGTTAAGAAGAGAGATTATGGAAGAAGCTCATTCTTCAGCGTATGCTATGCATCCCGGGAGCACAAAGATGTACCGTACCCTAAAAGAGCACTACTGGTGGAAGGGCATGAAGAAAGATATAGCTGAATTTGTCTCGAGATGCCTAACTTGTCAACAAGTAAAAGCGGAGCATCAGAAACCTGCAGGGCTCTTGCAACCCCTTCCGATTCCGGAGTGGAAATGGGAAAGAATAACGATGGACTTTGTGGTAGGACTTCCGCGTAGCCAGAGAGGCAATGACGCAATATGGGTGATTGTTGATAGACTGACGAAATCTGCTCACTTCCTACCCATCAGAAGCAGTTGTTCTTTAGATAAATTAGCCCAATTGTACGTAGATGAGGTGGTACGACTCCATGGAGTTCCCGTGTCCATTGTGTCAGACAGGGATCCACGGTTCACTTCTCGATTTTGGCCCAGTTTACAGAAAGCTCTAGGTACAAAATTGAGTTTCAGTACGGCCTATCATCCTCAGACGGATGGTCAGTCGGAACGGACAATTCAGACACTTGAAGATATGCTTAGTGCGTGTGTTATGGAGTTTAAGGGAAGTTGGGATACTCATCTACCGCTAATGGAGTTCGCCTACAATAATAGCTACCAGACTAGCATCGGAATGGCACCATATGAGGCATTGTACGGAAGAAAGTGCAGAACTCCAGTTTGTTGGGATGAGGTAGGTGAAAGGAAGCTGATTGGCCCAGAAATTGTTCAGATTACTTCGAAAAAGATTCAACTTATCAAGCAGAGATTGAAAATAGCTAATGATAGACAGAAAAGTTATGCAGATAACAGAAGAAGAGACTTGGAGTTTGAGATCGGTGATAAGGTCTTTCTGAAGATATCACCATGGAAAGGAGTACTAAGATTCGGGAAGCGAGGAAAACTGAGTCCCCGATATATTGGACCGTACGAGATAGTTGAAAGAGTTGGAAATGTGGCATATCGTCTACGGTTACCCGAAAATCTGGCTAAAATCCATGATGTGTTTCATATTTTCATGCTTCACAAGTATATAACAGATCCTTCACACATTCTAAGGGAACAATAGATAGAATTGAACGAGAACTTGACCTACAAAGAGAAGCCTGTGCAAATCCTAGACCGGAAAGAGCAAGTCCTTCGTAACAAAAGCATTCCCTTACTTAAGGTGTTATGGATGAACCATGGGGTAAAAGAAGCCACGTGGGAACGTAAAGATCAAATGCGAGTGCAACATCCTCACCTCTTTGAGACAGGTATGATTTAAATTTCGAGGACAAAATTTTTTAAGGAGAGGTGAAATTGTAATATCCAATCCCTATTAGTAGTATTGGCGCCTAGATTTGGGTATAGAACAAATAAGACCCCGTAGGGTTACTCAATTTTAACCCTATTGGAAATATTCCCTTTATAGTGCACGTGAGAGATATTAGACTTAATTTGGTAATTTCACACTCGATCAGTGCGCCGGACGACCCTAAAATATTTTTAGAATTTTTCTCTATTGGCTTGGAAAAGAAAATTCTAATTTACTACATGAATTTCCATTTAAGGGTTATGAATGGAACAAGCCTTTGTTGAGAAACATAATCATATATTAGAGAATGGACCAATTAGAGGAAATCTCATGGATTGCCAAGTTGGAAGTTCTAGTTAGTTCTTTGAACTATTCTAACTAGATAATTACAAATGAACTAATTACATAATTAGTTTTTAACTAATGGCAAATTAGAAGTTTTAAGTAAGTTGAAGGGCAAAATGTTCAATTGAGGGAGCACTATATATATGTTAGAAGTGTGTAGAAATTTGAAGAGAGATCAAAACCAACACTTAGCCAAAAATAAAAAGAGAGAAATTCGAGCTTCAAAGGGGGGTGCTGTTACAGTGACTATTCAAGGTTTTTTTTCATGATTTTTCATGTATAATCAAGCCAAATTAAGGTTACAAACCCATCCCTAAGTTCAATTGAAATCTCTATTAGTGGAAATTCAAGAAAAAGAGGTAAGAAAAGCATCTTTTATGAGTTTGATAAGTGAAATTTCAAGAATGTTTTAATTAATGTTCTTATGTGTATTCTTGGCTTAGATTGAGTTGAATTCTAGTTTGGAGCTTGAAGGAGTCATCAATTTGAAGAAATTGGCAAGGTGAGAATTAGGGTTTTTGGTGATTTTGTTGTAGAGATTTCAATTGATTGTAATTAGGGCTTTAGAATGAAATTGGCATGATTTTGTTGTAATTGAAACAAGAAATTGAGAAAAGGAATGTGTTGGAACCTAGGGTGAAATTCTGCCACTTTAGGGAAGTTAGGAATTGAGTGGTGTTTTGATTGAATTGTTGTGTGTAAATGATGCATTTTGTGAATGGAATGTATATGGTTGATGAAAAACCCAAAAATGAAGAAAATGGGACATAAGTGTCCATGTTCGAAAGGTGAAGGGCAAGTATGTCCAATCAAATGATAAGGTGTTCAATAATTTTCAGGGCGCCGGATGGTGAGTTAGTTTCGATTATGGCTCCGTAACTAAAATCGAGAAGTAGTTTACCTCCGGGCTTTGTATGCCGATTAGGGCATTTAGTAGTTAAATGAGATTCTAGTGCTCGATTTGGTTCTAAATGTCATTTATGGCGCGTAGGTGAGGATAACCGAGAGCGTTAACGGGAGCAGGAATCGGGAGCGAAATTGAGCACGGAGCGGTTGTGAGTGGAAATCTGCCATTTTTTTTACTTTTCGGTTATTATGTTTTCGTTCAATGACTATGTATGTTTTATGAGCTTTCGATGCATAAACATGATTTATGATCTTGATATATTCATAGACATGCTTTTACATGATCGATTTGTGAAACAGTTTGAAAATTACTGCATTTGTTTTAAGGCCATTGGTACCCTCAGATTATAGTGGTGATGATTGTATTAGACCCGGCCGGTATATCCCGTGCACATGGACAGGTCTTGGGGGTGTGTCACTAACTCCGGGAAGTTGGGATGTCGAGTCATGTGAGTCGCTCTATGGGTACGGGATATTGTCTCGCTATATGCATGCGATGTAGGATTCCGCTGCGTAGCTAGTGAGATTTCTTGAGATGTCACTGTGGGTGCTGCTAGTTGAGGTGCCCCATGACCTACTCACGTATGCGGTGCTAGTTGAGTCGCTGCGTAGGTATAGAGCTTTAGGGTTACCATTGGTACAATTTAGAAAGAAAATGGCCGAGTAAGAATTTTACTAGTTTTCGATTTACCGATAGCATTTATGCATTTATATGCACACAGTAGTTATTATATTATACAGATTCTGAATATAGTTTTCCAAAAATGTAGATAAAACCCGCTCGGCAAGATTTCATTAGCATATGATATTATAAACCGTTTTACAATTTTACATCCATTTTAGAAGCATAATTTCTGCATGTACTTTAGAAATTGCTATCTTTGTATAATATTCTTGTAATTGAATTCTCATTTACACTCACTGAGCTCCTTTAGCTCACTCGTTTTATGTTTTATGTTTTAAACCCCTTTCCCAGGTGCAGGTCTCAGAACGCAAGCTGCTGATTCTCCTATCGCCGAGTAGTGGGCCGAATTCAAAGATAATTTTTGTACATGTAAATGTACTAATAGCACTCTTTACTTTATGCATAATAGTTGTAGGCATGTATATTTGTAAGTATGTGTTGAATCAAAAAGAAGAGATTTCCAGTTTATGATGATCATTTTTACTTTTATGATTATGCTTATTTTATGATTTACACGAAATAATTGAGTTGTGTTGGATTTGATTTGAAAAGGACCGGAGGTCCAAATTGCTAGAATTGAGATGTGTTGGAATTAGAAGTGAAATTTCTTTGCAGGTTTATGTGGATTTTCCGAAAAACAGGGGAAACTCTGTCCGTTTATTTTTAAAACTAAAAAGTCATTTTCATGTATATTACTAGATCTTCTTAGTAGTAACAAGAATTAAAAAGGGGTTCGCCTCGCGGAATTTCTTAACTTACCCAGTTAGGTTCGGAGGAACTTCCGTCGGGGTGCCCGGCAGGGCCGCTGGGATCTATAGTAGAGGGTCTCGGGTTGGGTCCTGTCATTTAGTTTTTAATTTCTTCCATGTTTTTACATGCGATCAATATATCATCAACGTATAAAAGCAAATACATCATCCCACAACTTTTGTTCTTGAAGTACACGCATCCATCATACTTACTCCTACTAAAGCCACAAGCCATCATAAACTCATCAAATCTCTTATATCATTGTTTAGGTGATTGCTTTAACCTATATAATGACTTTTTTAGTAAGTAAGCATGATCTTCTTTTCTGATCTCCTTAAACCATAGTGGTTGTGCCATGTATATTTTTGCTTCAAGTTCTTTATGCAGAAAAGTTGTCTTTACATTCATTTGCTCTAAATGTAAATCAAAGTTTGCACACATGACTAACAAAATCTTAATGGATGTGTGCTTGACGGTTGAAGAGAAAATCTCATGAAAGTAAAATCCCTCTATCTGAGTAAAACCTTGTACAACTAACTCAGCCTTGAATCTCATAGGCTCTATCCCCGGTATCCCCTCTTTTACCTTATACACCCACTTGCACCCAACTAGTTTCTTTTGAGGTCTTTCCACCAATTTTCACATATTATTTTTTTCTAAGAGAAGTAATCTTTTCTTCCATTCTTTCTTATTTTCACTCTTCATAGCCTCACCATATATTCCAGGCTCATCATACTCAAGAGTGTAAACAGAATTAAAAGCATGAGCAACTAGATCTACTTGTACATACCTAATTGGTGGATTTATCGTTCTCTTTAGCCTGTCTCTGGCTAGTTGGTACTCTTCAAGTTCTATCTTAGGAGTCCTAATATTTCCTTGGGTGGACTTAGAAGAACTCATCGGTGTTATTGGTTATTCTTCAAGGATCTCATCGTTGAAATGCTGATTTGGGGGTATATCAAATCTACTCTCAAGCTCCACTTCAACTTCTATTGACTCACGTGCTGAGTTTTTCTTGGACATAGATTTTTCTTTCTCATCTTCTTATGAGGTTTTTAGCATGGGCATCGCATCAAACGTCACATCTTATGATACTGCTTGGTAGTGTTAGATTTTTATACCGCACCTTGTATCCTTTCACTCATTTAAAATATCCTATGAATACCCTTTTAATAGCTCTAGGTTTCAACTTTCCCTCCTTAACATATAAAAAGGCAGGGCAACCAAATACTCTAAAGTAGTCAAACTTAGGAGGATTGTCAGACCATTTCTCTTCTGACATTTTGAAGTCAATTACTGAGGAGGGACTTCTGTTAATCAAATAAGCTTCAGTCACTGTAACTTCTCCCCAAAATGCCTTGGACATCTTTGTATTGGTAAGCATGCATCTAACCATTTCAAATATAGTCATATTCATCCTTTTAGCTATGTTATTCTACTGTGGTGTTGATCTTATCGTTCTATGCCTTACAATCCTATAACTGGCATAAAACTCATCAAACTCTCTATTGTAAAACTTGAGGCCATTGTCAGTTCTCAACTTATTTATCTTTTTGCCAATTTAATTCTCAACAAGCGCCTTCCAAGTCTTGAATGCATAAAACACTTAATCTTTACTCTTCAACACATAGACCCACAGCTTTTTTGAATAGTCATCAATCAAACTAAGAAAATACCTGGCATCACTACTAGTAGCTGTCTGAGTTGGTCCCCAAAGATCCGAGTGTATGTAGTCAAGAGTCTTCTTAGTCTTGTGTTTGTCGGTACTAAACCTGACTCTGTGTGCTTTTCCAAGCACACAATGCTTACAAAACTCCAATGGCTAGAACTTATTCTTACCAAATGCCTTTTGACTAAATAACTCCTTTAGGTTTTTCTTGCCTAGGTATGCCAGTCTAAGATGCCACAACTTGGTTTGCATATTCTCATCATCTATAAAGAATAATGCAGAATCACTCACAACTTCACTTATAAGCACATAAATGCCTTTGTTCTTCTCTCATCTCATTACCACCATAGAACATTTTAACACTCTCAAAACCTCTTCGTCGATTTTGATGGAGCTCCCATTCTGGTCTAAATTCCATAGTTAGATCAAATTCCTTTTGAGGTCAGGAACATTCCTAATATTTTCAACTCTCTCACTTGCCTATCATACAGCCTAAGTTTAACACTACCAATTCCCATCATCTGACATGCAACATCATTAACTATTAACACCTTACCACTACTAATGGGTTAAAAATTTATAAATCAAGACTTGTACAGGTACATGTGAAATGTACAACCATAAGTAAGAACCATTTTTTAGCATTCTTACCATCAGTAGCGACGAGTGTCTCTGCACTGTCATAGCTATCATCACAGGCAAGCATAACATCCACTTCTTCTTGTCCTGTGCTTTCTTTTCTGGATAATCCTTTATGAAGTGTCATTCTTTCTTGCAGCAATACCACTTCTTAGGAGTCTTGGACTTAAATCTTGAGCCCTTTTCCCTTTTTATCTCTATATGAGGACTTTTCTCTTATAGATAAATTTTTTGCATTGCCATTGATCTACTTCTCTTATAACTTTGAGTTTAATGATGATTTCACATCGCTTATTGTTAAACTCTCTCTGCCGTAGAGTAACATATCAACAAAGCTCTCATAACTCTTAGAGAGTGAACTCAGTTAGATAATTACTCTATGTTCATCTTTTATCTTGATATCGATAGACTCAAGATCAAGAATGATCTTATTAAAGGCGTTTATATGATCTTTCATCGGCATCCCCTATGACATAGACAATGATACAGCTTCTTCTTTATATGCAATCCGTTGGCCAATGATTTTTACATATAAAAGGAGTCAATCTTCTTCCAAAGACCATTTTCCGTCGTCTCACTTGCTACTTTCCTCAGTACTTAATTGCTCAAAGATAGAACGATTGTGCTATGAGCTATTTCTTGAATGTCCATTCTTTCTACTTCAGCTTTAGATAAATCTAGCGTATTTTTTTCTTCACTAGATGAAGCTGCAGTCTCCTCTAATGCCAAACCTAACTATTGACTCACCAATAACGCCTTAACCTTCATTTTCCATAGATTGAAGTCATTCGTGCCGTTGAATTTCTCTACCTCATACTTGGGTGTGGCCATGTCTGCTCAGAATCAAGTTCTGATACCAGTTTGATAATGCGAAAGTACAAAAACAAGCAATATAGTCTAAGCAATATAATGTAGAACAAGTAATTAAGAAACTAAATAAAGAAAGGTAGAAGAAGAATATACATAATTTATGTGATTTGGCAACTTGCATACGTTCACGGCGGATTAAGATCACTCACTTATATTATTGAATCTCAAGGCACTCACAAAGTATGTCTTTTATAATATAGCCCAAGCAATATAATACAGAACAAGTAATTAAGAAACTAAAGAGAGAAAGGTAGAAGAAGAATATACAGAATTTACGTGGTTTGGCAACTTGCCTATGTCCACAGTGGATCAAGATCACTCACTTATATTATTAAATCTCTAGGCACTCACAAAATATGCCTTGTACAAGAAAGACTCACAAAAGTAAACACTATTTCTTGCAATTAAGGGATTTTCTCTCACTAACAATCACAAAGTATGTTTGATCTTAATGATTTTCACAAAAATCACCAAGATGTATTTACAAGCCAATAGAGAGCCTTTATATAGGCTTTAGGACGACTTAAGCTTACCCTAAACATGTGAAAGTCGTATTAGGGTATCTTGAAACAAGTGAGAGACGAAACAAGTTGATTCAAAATGAAAAACTATTCCCTACGCTGGGCGCTGGGCTTTCTCACCTAAGCGCCGTGGTGCTGAGCGCCTGGCACTGTGGCACTCAAGTTCTATTTTGGGCACTACAGCTCTCACAACTTAGTGCTACGGCACCTGCACCTAGGCACTGCTAGATGCGTCTTTTGTCTCCTTCATGTTTATCTTCGATCCTCACATACTTAACGCACTTGATTTACTCTTTAAATTATATTTCGATAATTTTTAATCAATATTCTCATAATTTTTTTTGACTTAAAATTCAAAATTGTGGTACGAGGATAAAGAAATTATTGATTAGCTATCATTAAATAATAATCAGTCATCTTTAAGGAGAGTGTTAATGCTAAAGGTTTTCCTCATCTTAAACATATAATGGCTGTCGTTTTCCATTTGCACCTTCGCATTCCACAGTACAGAGCAACTTTTTTGCTTTGTTTTCTTTCCGCTCATTTTCTTCGGAGTTGCGTATCAACTTTTTAGAAACCATGATTTCGTCAATTATATATAACCACTACTTGTATCTCTTTGCACCCACAAAACCGAATACCCCATTTTAACTGATTCTCTAGTAATGGATCCTCTCTTTATTCTCACAACCTTCGTGATCCATTCTTTGGTATTTCCCTCGGTTGCGATAGGATTAACCAACATTACCACTGACCAAGATGCTCTTCTTGCCTTGAAATCTCACATAACTCATGATCCCAGCAATTTATTGGCTAACAATTGGCTCACCACCACCTCTGTTTGTAATTGGACCGGCATCACTTGTGGTGTACGTCACCAGAGAGTCGTAGCCTTATATATTTCTTACTTAAACCTTACAGGATGTAGCCTTATATATTTCTTACTTAAACCTTACAGGAACCATCCCTCCTCAATTGGGAAATCTATCTTTTCTTTCTGTGTTAGCCATTAGAAACAACAGTTTCGATGGCTCTCTACCTGATGAATTGGCTCATTTACGTCGATTGAAGTATATTAATTTTGGTTTCAATAACTTCAACGTAGAGATCCCTTTATGGTTAGGATCCTTACTAAAGCTTCAACACTTGCTTTTATACGAAAACAACTTTGTGGGGACTATCCCTGAAATCCTAGCCAATATATCTTCTCTCCAAGAACTTGATCTTGGAGAAAACCAACTTTCGGGTACTGTACCCTCCTCTATCTTTAACATATCTTCACTGGAATTAATTGTTTTCAGTGATAACCAGTTAACCGGTTCCTTCCCTCGAGTTGTCTCTAAACTTTCTTCATTAGTTACTATTGCTTTCACTTATAACAATCTATCTGGTAAAGTCCCTGCAAATATCTGCAACTGTTTTCCTAATCTAAAAACCCTTTACTTGTCTAAAAATATGTTTGACAACAAAATCCTATCAACTTTATTAGATTGCAAGCTACTGCAAGAGTTATCTTTGTCACACAATTATTTCACAGGTGCCATACCAAAAGAAATCGAGAACTTGACTAAGATGAAACTTCTATATCTCGGGGTTAACCATCTCGAAGGTAAGATTATAGCGTGCTTCGGCATTCACACTATAAATTTGACATAATTACATATTAGAGTCTTGTGGTGATTTCATGGGATTGCACTTTTTTTTATTAAAAAGTATATGCAAAATAATAATAATAATAAAGTGATATATAACATATATATACTAAGAGTATGAAGATTTTTTAGTCTTTCACGCTACAGAATGCTACTATTCTTGTTAGAAAATTGAGGGGTGATGCAAGATCGCAGCTAAAGCGAAATTGAGAAAAATAATGAAAATAAAAATAAGACAAAGACAAGATTACATGATTCGACTTTTAGCCTACGTCCACGGGCGAAGACAGAAGAATCTCTTACTATTGAAAATGGAGAATACAAGTATTGTAGTGTTTTAACCTTACAACCCAAAACCCCAATACACCAAATTCTCTCAAATCATTCAAAGAATACACAAATTCTCTCAAAATTGTATATTAGAACAAAATTGCTAAACTCTCCCTTTTATAGGGAGAGTTGAGCAAGTGGACAGCCTTATTAAGGCTGTCTACCATTGCAAATTTGTAATTTGCAAATTTGCGGCTAACACCTAACAATTCTCCCACTTGGAGATTTGATTGAGAATTAATCAAGTCTCTACACCATTCTTTCTTCTTCGCCAAAGCCATGTTGCCTACGTGTCTACTAGGCCATGTAAGGATCTGCACCATACAAACTTGTTGGTATTGGTGGGCTTGGTCAACACATCTGCTAGGTTATCATCTGTATGAATTTTTTTCATATCTACACTTTCATCTTCTACCACTTCACGAACAAAGTGATATTGAACACCTATGTGCTTCGTTTTTGAATGAAAAGCTGGATTCCTTGCAATGTGCAAGGTACTCTGACTGTCACAAAATAATTCAACTTTCTCTTGCTTGTGCCCGAGCTCCTCCAGTAATCTTTGTATCCAAATTGCTTCCTTGCAAGCTTGTGTAGCTACCATGTATTCTGTTTTTATAGTAGATAATGCCACAACAGTTTGCAGTTTCAAAACCCAGCTTACAGCTCATTCTGTAAGTTTAAACACATAGCCAGTAGTGAATTTCTTTTATCAAGGTCTCTTGCAAAATCTGAATCTACATAGCCCTTAGCAATAAAATCTGATCCTCCGTAACATAAAGTAACATCTAAAGTACCCTTAATGTATCTAAGGATCCTCCAGACACAACCCCAATGCTCTCTACCAGGATTCGCCATGTATCTACTAACTGCTCCCACTGCTTGTGCAATGTCTAGTCTGGTACAAATTATAACGAACATTAAACTTCCCACTGCTGATGCATACGGTACTCGAGACATCTTCGTCCTCTCTGCTTCTTTTCTAGGATACATCTTAGAGGATAACTTGAAATTAACAAGGATTGGGGTACTAATTGGCTTACAATCTTGCATGTTGAAGTGCCACAAGATTTTCTTTAAGTAGTTCTTTTGAGAAAGCCAAATCTTCTTATTATTTCTATATCGGTGAATTTGCATCCCTAGAATCTTATTTGCTGGTCCCAAGTCCTTCATATCAAATTCCCTAGCCAACTGTGCCTTCAATTTTCGGACTCGATCTTTGTTAGGGCCTGCCACCAACATGTCATCCACGTACAATAGTAAAATAATGAAGTCATTATCATCTTCAAACCTTTTGTAGTATGTACAATGGTCTGAACTAAGTCTGTTGTATCTAAGGATGATGATATAGGAATCAAATCTCTTGTACCAACACCTCGGCGTCTGTTTGAGACCGTACAGAGGTTTGTTCAACCTGCAAACCAAGTTCTCTTTTCCTTCTTCTTTAAAACCTTCTGGTTGGAGCATATAAATTTCTTCTTCAAGTTCTCCATGAAGCAAAGCTGTCTTTACATCTAACTGCTTTAGATGTAAGTCAAATGTAGCACACATTGCCAGGACAATTCTAACTGTCGTGAGTCAAACCATAGGGGAAAATATCTCATTAAAGTCAATACCTACTTTCTGAGTATAACCTTTCACCACCAATCTCGCACGATACTGCTCCACTTGGTCATTGCCATCCCGTTTGATCTTGTACACCCATTTATTTCCAATGGCTTTTCTTCCACGTGGTAGTGCAACCAGCTCCCATGTTTTGTTCTTATGCAAAGCTTCAATCTCTTCTTGCATTGCTGTTATTCATAGAGAAACATCTTGACTTTTAGAAGTATCCTAAAAAGTTGTTAGCTCTCTATCCTCTGTTAGAAGGCAGTATGCAACATGAGCCTCCATGACATACTCTAAGTGCCATGATGGTGGTCGTCTCTCACGAGTTGATCGATGATCATCTGTAGCCTCAGACTCTATTGGTTCTTATTCTTCATGCTCTGGTGCTGCTTTAGAAGAATTTGAATCTTCTTGTACTTGATTATTTTCGATTTGTACTATTATAGTCTCTGGATTTTCCTTCACTGTGCTATCATCTTTATCATTCCTTTGCATTTTATCTTCTGCAAATATCACATCTCTGCTGATGACGACCTTGTGGGTAGTGGGATCCCATAGGCGATACCCCTTGACTCCATCAGCATATCCCAAGAAAAGGCATTTTCTGAATTTTGGATCCAAGTTCGTTGTTTCTTGGGGATTATACATCACGTACACAGGACTTCTAAATGTATGAAGGCAAGAATAATCAACTCGTTTTCCAGTCCACATCTCCATCGATGTCTTCAACTCGATTACTGTTGATGGTGACCGATTTACCACATAACAGGCAGTTTTGACTACTTCTACCCAAAATGCCTTGGCTAAACCTGCAGTTCTCAACATAGCTCTTGTTCTCTCTAACAAGGTTCTGTTCATCTGCTCTGCTACTCCATTCTGCTGAGGCGTGTAAGCTATACTGAATTGCCGCTTGATGCCTTCTTATCGACAGAATGCAATAAAATCCTCACCAATATATTCTCCTCCATTATCTGTCCTTAAACACTTGATCTTCTTTTCTGATTCAAGTTCTACACGCACTCTTAATATTCTAAAAGCTTCAAACACATATGACTTCTTTTTGATTGGATACACTCAACATCTCTTAGAGTAATCATCTATGAATGATATAAAATATCTCGCTCCCCTAAGGACATCACTGGTGCTTGCCAAACATCAGAGTGGATCAATTCTAGAATTTCTTTACTTCTAGAACTGGATGTGCTGAATTTTAATCTGTGTTGCTTACTTGTTACATAGTGCTCACAGAAAGGTAAATGAATTGATTTAAGCCCAGGAAGTAAATTTTGATCAGAGAGAATCTTCAAACCTCATTCCGACATATAGCCCAGTTTGCGATGCCAAATTATCGTTGACTCTTCTGTTGAACTAGTTGATGCAACAGATGCATCTCCTTCCTGTAGTGTTTCTCCATTAAGCATGTACAAATTTGCAGCAACCTTTTCTGCCTTCATTACTATAAGCGTGCCTTTGAGAATTTTCATTATCCTATTTTTAATTTGGGTCTTACACCCAATGTTATCTAATTGTCCCAATGACAAAAGATTCTTCTTGAGGCCTTTCACATATTGCACCTCCTGGATAATACGAATAATACCATCGTACATCTTCATCTTGATGGATCCTATTCCAACGATTTTTATAGCATGATTGTTCCCCATATATACAGATCCTCCAGAGGTAGGTTCATATTGATGGAACCATTCTCTTTTAGAGGTCATGTGCTATGTAGCTTTAGAATCCATAAGCCATACATCAGAGAACCATTTTCTGCTTTCAATAACTGTTGCTGCCTCATTATATACAATTTCACCATCATCTGAGGTGCTTGCAATATTCCCTTGAGGTTTGTCCTCTGCACTTTTCTTCAATCCCCAACAATCCTTCTGCAGATGGCCTTTTTCGCCACAATAGTAGCATTTGACGTTCTTCTTACTTCTGGATTTTGGTCTACCATGATTTTGACTCTTACCGGGGTCACGTTCTGTTGATCTACCTCTTATCGTTATCAAAGCTTCTACTGGCTGCGAACATTCCTGTTTGTCTTCTTTATTTTTCCGTCTTCGTTCTTCTCCTAATACAGCAGCTGTAACATCATCGAAGACCAAGAAGTCCGTTAAGATATTATTCGTCAAGTTGATGATGAGTTGATCATATGAATTTAGTAGGCTTTGAAGTAAAATCTCTGCACGTTCACCTGCCTCTATTTTATGCCCTAAGGAAGTGAGTTGGGAAAATAGAGTATTTAATGTGTTGATGTGCTCTGTCACTGAAGTGGATTCTGCCATTCGAAGAGTGTATAATCTCATTTTTAAGAAGATCTTGTTGTGCAGAGATTTAGCCTCATACAATTTAATGAGAGTATCCCAGATCTCTTTTGTTGTCTTCTTTTCCACCATGCTGGATAGCACATTATTAGCAAGTGCTAAATGCAGATCAGCAACTACATTACTGTCAATCTCATTCCACTTGATATCATCAGTGATACCAGCGGGCCTTTCATCAATTACTTCTAAGCACTTATTTTCCCTTAAAATTGCCTTTATTTTCATTTTTCACAATGTAAAATTACCTTCATTAAACTTCTCAACTTCGTATTTTGCCATTATTGCTTTTCACCACGAATTGCTTTTTGTTAGGATCGGCTCCCACTGTTTCACATGAATAGTAATCGCATGTATGAACAGTACCCGTATTGAACAGTAACTGTATACATAAATAGTGACCTCCTTCAACCAAAAGCTCTGATACCACTTATTAGAAAATTGAGGGGTGATGCAGGGTCGCAGCTAAAGTGAAATTGAGAAAAATAATGAAAATAAAAATAAGACAAAGACAAGATTACGTGACTCGGCTTTTAGCCTACTTCTACGGGCGAAGACAGAAGAATCTCTTACTATTGAAAATGGAGAATACAAGTATTGTAGTATTTTAACCTTACAACCCAAAACTCCAATACACCCAATTCTCTCAAATCATTCAAAGAATACACAAATTCTCTTAAAATTGTATATTAGAACAAAATTGCTAAACTCTCCCTTTTATAAGGAGAGTTGAGCAAGTGGACAGCTTTAATAAGGCTGTCCGCCATCGCAATTTTACAGATTTATAAATTGCAAATTTGCAGCTGACACACGGTGCCAGCTGTTGACAACTCTAACGTGGTGTAAATAACACCCCGATTAATATTTGTAATATTTGTGATATAGCAAACTTGAGCTAAGATATCATTTATATTTTGCTAAAACATAAGGATATTGCTAATTAAAACCCAGTTTAACAATTTGGATGGATACCTTGCTGTAAAAAAAACACCTCCATTTACACAGATTTTATATTTAAAATATTTTATACTTATTATTATTTATAATTTTTAAATATTAAAATTTATTTAATTTAGAATTAATAATTTATTTTATTAATTTATTGGGTATATATATCAGTCTTTATAAAATATTATATAAACTTTATTTTGGTTTAGTGGTGAAAATGAATGATTTTATTTTTAAGGTCAAATGTTCAATTCCCTTCGATTTCACTTTTTTTTTCTCTAATTTATTTTGGGGGAAAATTGTTGATTTATTTAAGAAAAAATTATCAAATTATATATTTTCAAGGATAAAATTATCAATTTATAAATAAGTTAAAATTAATAAAATATTGATAATGAAACGGTTAATAGAGATAACAGTAAGAAAGTTTTTGTACTCTTTAAAATTACAGGAAGTAAGTGAATATTAGTTGAAACCTAAGGGCAAAGGAGTAGATTTATATATACAAACTCTATAAGTAAATTTTATTAAACAAATTGTTGTGGCATGGAACTATTGATTGGCTACAATACAAAAAATTAGTGAAATAAATAAATAAATTAAGCATCACTGATAAAGTTTGTGTAGAGAATTTGTACATATAGTACTACTAAAAAATAATACTAGTGCGATTAGCCACTGCTGATGATGTTAATAAACTTTTATACTGACAAAGCTTATAAGAAAAGAATGCATACATACCAAATTATTCATGCAATATTTTAAATTAATTACATGATAGGTGATCTTATCATACACTTAATAATTAAAGAAAAAAAAAAGATATATGTACGAGTATTGATTAGTTTTTCAATGTCCTAGTTTTAATTAATTCTACTACTATAGATTAAAAAAATAATATACCAAATAGAAGTGGGTGGATTCTAATTTTGTCACTCGCAGCATCTTCATTTATAATTTTAACTTTTATTTTACTCGCATGTTGGCAGGTGAGATACCATATGAAATTGGCACTCTTCCCCATCTAGAGCAGTTGAGCCTTGGAGATAACAACCTAATCGGCTAAGTTCCAGCTATAATTCTCAATAAGTCAACATTAACTCTTCTTGAACTTGGTACAAATAAACTCTCAGGATGCCTTCCATCATAATTTAACCTTCCAAATCTTGTTAGGCTACTAATATATGATGCTAATTTTAGTGGGGCAATTCCCAGCTCCATCTTCAATTCTTCCAAGCTCACTATATTAGAAATGTCAGATAATTCGTTCTCATGATTTATTCCCAACACAATTGGTAATTTAAGAAACCTTCAAGTACTAACCTTGTTTGATAATCACTTGACATCTTCTACTCTAGTTTTGACATTTTTTTCTACTTTGACAAATTGCAAGAACTTAGAAGTACTGCAATTGTCAAGAAATCCACTAAATGGCATCCTTCCGAGCTCCATAAGAAATCTTTCTAGTTCATTGAAAGCATTTTTAGCAGAAGATTGCAAAATCAGTGGCAACATTCCCAGAGGAATCATTAACTTGAAAAGTTTGAGTATATTAAATTTGACGGGCAATGAATGGACTAGATCAATTCCAGTTGGATTTGGTCGACAACAAAATCTCGAAGGTTTTTATCTGGCAAAGAACAAACTAGAAGGTTCCATCCCAAATGATATATGTCAGTCGCATAGTTTGGTTGAAATGAACTTGGGTGGGAATGAGTTGTCTGGAGCTTTACCTTTATGCTTAGGTAATCTTACCTCCCTAAGACAGTTCTCAGTTAACTCTAATCGATTAACTTCCAATATACCCTCATCTCTCTGGAACCTTGAGGACCTTTTATTCCTTGACTTGTCGTCAAATTCTTTAACAGGAATTCTTCCATTAGAAATTGAAAATTTAAAAGTTGTGATAGACATAAACTTATCGAGGAATCATTTATCAGGTGATGTTCCAACTACCATCGGAGGCCTAAAAGGTCTACAAAGTCTATCTTTAGGATATAATATGTTACAAGGCCAAATTCCAAAATCAATTGGTGAGATGGTAAGCTTGGAATTATTGGATTTGTCTAATAACAATATCTCTGGAACTATTCCAAAGTCTTTGGAAGCACTCTTATATCTCAAATATCTGAATTTGTCTTTCAACTGGTTAGAAGGAGAAATTCCAACAGGGGGACACTTTGCCATATTCTCAGTCGAATCATTTATAGGAAATCATGCATTATGTAGTTCGGTCAAACTACAATTTCCAACATGCAAAACAAGCAATCAAAAAAAAAAGGTCAAAACACTCTTCTCCTTTTGATTGTTTTACTACTGAGTATCGGATTAACAATACTTGTTTTCGCCATCATGCTAGTGTTGATCAGTTGCAAACATAGGGGGATGAAAGTACCTGAAGAATCTACTATGCCACTAAATGTAAATTGGAGAAGATTTTCTCATCTAGAACTTACACGAGCAACAAATGGGTTTAGTGAGAACAATCTACTTGGCACAGGGAATTTTGGTTCGGTTTACAAAGGAATACTTCAGAATGGGGTACAGGTTGCAATCAAGGTGTTTAACCTGCAACATGAATGGGCATTTCAGAGATTCCACATTGAAGGTGTAGTATTGAGTAGTCTTCGTCATTGAAACTTACTCAAAATCATCAGTAGTAGTTCAAACAATGATTTCAAAGCATTAGTATTAGAGTACATGCCTAATGGGAACCTAGAGAAGTGTTTGTATTCGAACGACATATATTTGGATCTGTCACAAAGGTTGGATATAATGATAGACGTTGCATCAGCTTTAGAATATCTCCACTTTGATTATTTAACTCCTGTAGTTCATTGCGACTTGAAGTTGACCAACATATTGCTGGATGAAAACATGGTTGCTCATTTGAGTGATTTTGGAATTTCAAAACTTTTAGGCGAGGATGAGTCCATGACACAAACCCAAACACTTGCCACAATTGGTTATATGGCACCGGGTTAGTAACATAGTTTCAAATTTTGTTTCATGTTAAACCTTCTTTTATTGCTCATGTTTGTCATTTTTATGTCAAAAGAATTAATTGTTTGTTTTCAACGAGACTTTGAACATTTGCAGAGTATGGAACAGAAGGAAAAGTATCAAGAAAATGTGATGTTTATAGCTATGGTGTTATGCTAATGGAAATATTTACAAAGAAAAAGCCAACAAATAAAATTTTTGTGGGAGAAATGAGCTTGAAGCTTTGGGTTAGTGACTCATTAAATACAACAGTGATGGAAGTTGTAGATGCAGATTTGCTAAGAAGGGAGGATGAACATTTTGCTGCAAAAGAGGAACGTGTGACATCCATTTTAAGTTTGGCTTTGGAGTGCGCAAGAGACATTGAACATTTGACAAGAAGATTAACATAAAAGAAGCAATTGGTAGACTTTCAAAAATTCGAGCCAAACTGTTTGCAAATACTAGGAGGGCAATAGGTGGAAGGAAATTAAATAGAAATTGAATTTTCTTTTGCTTTATATATATATATATATATTGATAATGAATAATGTTTATAAATCTTATTGTCTTCATAGGAGATAGTTCATATCTTTCTTTCAGTTTTGTTTTCTGTATTATTCTATTTACAATTTGTGTCGAGTTTATCAAGATATTGTTGAATTTTTAATTAAAAAATGATGATTTCGATAGCAATAATACTGTATGCATAGTCGACATATATATCTTGTATCTAGACTATGAATCTGTAGCATTACTATTTAAGTTAATATTTATTCGTAACTTAAAATTCAATTATTCAATATATGAAAGTCTTCGATATTAGTTTTGAATATAATAAACTTTTAATAACCAACAATAGTAAAGTGAATAACATGAAGTATACTTTCAATCTCTCTCAACTTTCTCTCTAAAAAAAGAAGCACCGCACGAGCATACACCCCCACCGAAGAGGGGTTTCACCGCCCTTCTCTGGTGGAACCTTTTTCCCTCTCCCTCCTCTTCTAAATCTCTTTCTCTGTTCTAGTTCCCTTTCTTCAGTTTTCACCTGTTCCCTCTTGTGGTCTTCAGTGGCCTTTGCCGATTCTGTCTTTGAGTTTTGTTGCTTCACCGGTGTTCAGGCCATGTTCCTTGGTCGGCTTCCATTGTGTCGCTAGGGGCCACGGAGCACCTCGACCATGACCAACGACGGAGGCTGGAAAGTAAAACTTGGCCTTTTGCCAATTTTGTTTTTCGAGTTTTGTTGCTTCGTCGGCGTTCTGGCCATGTTCCCAGGTCAGCTTCCATCGAGTAGTTTGGGGCCGTGGTGTACTTCGACCATGACCTGCGGCTAAGGCTGGAAAGTATAACTATGGCGTGTGAAGGTGCGTTCAGTGGCAGGCAGGGGCTAAGACAAAAATGGCTCACCATCATGACGCCAACCTTCATGGCGCACCAGCCACGGCCAACCCTCATCTACAGCAACCGATTGATTTTCACCGCTGGTATTTCAACGACATGACTACTGCTCCGTTCGCCGGACATCATCGTATTTCTTATCCTCCTGTCGATCTCACGGGACCATCGGTCATCCAACCACATCTGCACTTGCCCATCTCCTACGATGTTTTCCTTGAGTCCAGCCGCCTTTTTCCACGGCTCCCTTTCGACTTGCAGCTTTTCAGCGCATGGTCCAGTGCTTGCTTCTGGTGACGTTTCGGCGACAGTATCTCCGCTCTGTCCTGCACCATATTCCAGTCTCAATTTGAAGCTGTAAGCATACCAATGCAATACATTTGTCATTGATTTATTTTGATTGCGAACATTATTTTTTCGTACCGGTTATTGAATAAGATTTGACTTATCTTAAAATATGTTTTATTATAAGTAGTGTGGGTCTTGTAATAACTATCTCTTTGATGAAATTTATGTTTTTCTCATTCGTCGAGGTCTTTGTATTTTTCTCATTTTTTTGAGATCCGTTATTTTTTTTTAAAAAGGTTTAGATTTAATTTTTTTTTCATGAAAAGGGTTTGTATTCTCTTTCAGGGATGTCTTTATTCAATGTGGGTATGATTGATACTCTTCTTTAAAAGAGCTTAATTTAAAAAGATATCTATATGTACTTATTCTATTATATCCTAATAATTTTTTGATTACAGAATCAAAGGTCTATTGATATATTGTCTTATTCATAAAGATTATTATTCTTAAAAATAAATAGTAAAGTAAATAAAAAAATATCAAGCATTTATTAAAATGATTTATTATGTACGATGACTTTCTCATTTAAATGACACATGATCATTATTATTCAAATTAAAATATAATATTTACTTTACAAACATTATTAAATACTCTCAAAACGTAAGATGATTAATTAAATATAAATTATATATTTTTAAATTTAAAGTCTAATTACAGTTAAATTCAAATACGCAAACCACAAAGATTTAAATTTAATTTTGTACAAGAAATCATTGTAAAATTTTTATATAAAAGGTGTAAAACAATAAGAAATATTGGCAATGAAATTCATATTAAAAATTATCATAATTCGTCAAAAACAATCTCAATAACATTTTTCATGAAATCATTTTTCATGTGCTCAAATAAGTTTTCATTCATAAAATTCGTTAATCATACAAAACATTACTTTTTATAAAAAAAAAAATTAATACAAAATTTTATACAAAATTTTAATTTACCAATGTTGGTGAAAAAAATTAGGTCATTTCTAAAAGAATAAAGTTTTTGACAATTATATCATAAAAGCTCATAAAACATTAGTTTTTATAATGAGTAATCAAATTTTAAATCTTTTTAATTTGGTTATTTATAACTAATGTCTATGTAAACTTTTTTATTGGCTCATTATTGTGAAGAATATTTTATTTTTAACATCCATTTAATTTATAATGGACAATCCATATAACGTTTTGAGAAGAGAACATATATAATAATGATTGTTAAAAACAAAACATTAACTAAAGCAAAACCACTTTTCAACTTAATGTATTTATAAAGGAAACACTTAATTGTATTATAACAACTTGTAATAGTGAGACCTCTTGAAGGTTGTTTTTTTTATTTTTTGAAAATGTGTTATATCATTATACATCATCATATTACATCAAAGGAATACCAGGCCAAAAAAGAAGAGTGCAATTTATGATCACCTGAACCAAACTCTTTTAAAGAAGAGTAAGAATACCCATACAGGATAAAGTTAATTAGTTAATTGAACAAAAAAAAATACAAACCTTTTGAAAAAAAGGGAATAACAAACCTCTCAAAGGAGGCAAATACAAATACTTTGTGATGATAAAATTATTGCATCAAATTATTTTGAAATTAAAACTGATTCAATCATAATACCCCATTATTAAACAAAATTGGCAACAGTAATCCAATAAACCACATAACTCTTCCAAAATTATATTTTATAAGACATCCAATAAATGAACTTTTCCCGAGTTCCATAGGAAATCATTCTAGTTCATTGAACGCAACAAATTACAAAATCAATGGTAACTTCCCTAGAGAAATTGTTACCTTGAGAAGTTTGAGAGTATGAGATTGGGCTTACAATGTATTAGTTGTATCAACTCCAATGGGATTTTGTCAACTACAAAATTTAGAAGGATTTTGTTAAGGAAGCAAACAAAGTCCCACACTGGAAAGAAATGGAGAAGATCATGGGTATATAAGGAATGAACTATATCTCCATTAGTATGAGGCCTTTTGGGTCGAGCCTAATGGTAAAACTATGAGGGCTTAGGCCCAAAGTGGACAATATCATACCAATGTAGAGATATGTGTAGTTTATGGACTCCTTACAAGTAGTATCAGAGGCATGCCCCGAAGTTAGTAATGTGAAAGAAATCCTCGGTGCCGAACAAGAAGGTGGTGAGCCATGGTTTACAATGGGATCTGTAGTGAGCTCTATGGATAAGTGGTGGTATACACTCGGGCATCACATAAGGCGTGTCTTCTCAACGCAGTGATGCGGGCTTCACGTAAAGCGTGTCTGCCAACACAGTGATAAGAAGTTGACTTGATAGAGTGGATTCGCAGTGATAAGGAGTTGACCTGATAGAGTGGGCTCTCAAGGTAGGCAGTACTTTGGGCTTCACATAAGGTATGCTCCCATAACGCAGTAAAGATAAGTAGAAGATGAGTACCAAAAAGAGAGCAAGATCTTCCTATGTAGAAGATAGACGGATGAAATATCATTTGAGGGGAGGTTTTGTGGTTCTTTGTGGGAGGGGAGGATTGTTAAGGAAGCAAATAAAGTCCCACATTAGAAAGAAATGGGGAAGATCATGGGTATATAAGGAGTGAACTATATCTCTATTGGTATGAGGCCTTTTGGGTAGAGCCCAACAGCAAAACCATGAGGGCTTAGGCTCAAAGTGGATAATATCATACTAATGTGGAGATATGTGTGGTTTGTAGACTCCTTACAGATTTTATCTGGGATTAACAACTAGAAGGTTCAATCCTAAAAGATATATATCTTTCGCATAGTTAGTTGACATGTATTTAGATAGGAATGAGATTTCTGAAGCTTTACCTTCAAATTTAGGTTATCTCACTTCTCTAAGAGATCTCTTAGTTCGCTCTAACTTATTAACTTCCAGTATACCTTTGTCTTTTTGGAACTTTAAGGACATCTTGTACCTTTTCATCAAATTCTTTAAATGGAATTCTTCTATTAAAAATTGAAAATTTAAAGATTTTTGTAAACATAGAGTTATCAAATAATTATTTATCATCTGATATCCTATCTACCACCTGAGGGCTAAAAGTTTATCTTTAGGCAATAATTTTTTACAAGGCCCACTTCCAAAATAATTAGGTGAAATGGTAAGCGTGAAACTCTTAGATTTTTCTAACAATAATATCTCTATAACTATTCCAAAATTCTTCAAGGCACTCTTGCACCTTAAATATCTAATTTTGTCTTTAAATTGGCTAGAAGGATAAATTCTAATATGAAGACCATTTGCCAACTTCTAAATGACTCATTTATAGGAAATCATGCATTGTGTAGTCTGACTAAACCAAAATTTCCACCATGTAAACCAAGTGATCACCAAGAAGGTTGAAAAACTCTTCTCTTTTTGATTGTTTAGTCATCGAGCATTAGATTAACGATACTTGTCCTGGCTATTATACTCTTGTTATTAAGATGCAAATATAAGAAGACAACGTACATAAAGATTAATGTGTCACCAAAACCAACTCACAGAAGATTTTCTAGTCTAGAACTTGCACAAGAAACAAATGGGTTTAATAAGAGCAATCTGCATGGAAAAAGAGTTTTGGTTCGTTTTCCAATAGAACGGTCTAGGATGGGATACAAGTTGCATATAAGATATTTAACCTACAACATGAAAGGGTATTTTAAATCTTCAATTTTGAAGGAAGAGTATTAAGTAGTCTTCGACATTGAAACCTCCTCAAAATCACTAATAGTTATGCAAACAAAATTTTTAAATCATTGGTACTGAAGTACATACCTAATCGGAACTATCAAGGAAAAATGAACAAATGTCTTACATTGGCTAGATATACTCTTGTTAAGGAAAAATGAACAAATTGTTTAGTCATCGAGCATTAGATTAACGATACTTGTCCTGGCTATTATACTCTTGTTATTAAGATGCAAATATAAGAAGACAACGTACATAAAGATTAATGTGTCACCAAAACCAACTCACAGAAGATTTTCTAGTCTAGAACTTGCACAAGAAACAAATGGGTTTAATAAGAGCAATCTGCATGGAAAAAGAGTTTTGGTTCGTTTTCCAATAGAACGGTCTAGGATGGGATACAAGTTGCATATAAGATATTTAACCTACAACATGAAAGGGTATTTTAAATCTTCAATTTTGAAGGAAGAGTATTAAGTAGTCTTCGACATTGAAACCTCCTCAAAATCACTAATAGTTATGCAAACAAAATTTTTAAATCATTGGTACTGAAGTACATACCTAATCGGAACTATAAAGGAAAATGAACAAATGTCTTACATTGGCTAGATATACTCTTGTTAAGGAAAAATGAACAAATTGTTTAGTCATCGAGCATTAGATTAACGATACTTGTCCTGGCTATTATACTCTTGTTATTAAGATGCAAATATAAGAATACAACGTACCTAAAGATTAATGTGTCACCAAAACCAACTCATAGAAGATTTCTAGTCTAGAACTTGCACAAGAAACAAATGGGTTTAATAAGAGCAATCTGCATGGAAAATGAGTTTTGGTTCGTTTTCCAATAGAATGGTCTAGGATGGGATACAAGTTGCATATAAGATATTTAACCTACAACATGAAAGGGTATTTTAGAGCTTCAATTTTGAAGGAAGAGTATTAAGTAGTCTTCGACATTGGAACCTCTTCAAAATCACTAATAGTTGTGCAAACAAAATTTTTAAATCATTGGTACTGAAGTACATACCTAATCGGAACTGTCAAGGAAAAATGAACAAATATCTTACATTGGCTAGATATAGGGAGGATCATGGGTTTATTAGAAACTAACTATATTTACATTGGTATATTATACGAATATGGAGATGTAGGTAGTTCGTTAGACTCTTGATAAGAGCCTAGAGAAGAGTTTGTATTCAAGGACATATTTTTGGTTAAGTCACAGAGGTTAGGCATAATGTTAGATGTTGCATTAGCTTTAGAACATCTTTGCTTTGACTATTCAACCTCTATAGTTCACTATGGCCTAAAGCCAACTAATGTAAAATTATACAAAAACATGGTTACTCAATTAAGTGATTGTGTCATTTCAAAACTTTTAAGTGAAGATAAGTCGTTGGCGCAAATATAAACACTTGCTACTATTGGTTATATGGCACCAGCTAGTGACTTTGTTTAAAAAAATTGTTTCATGTTAGACCTTCTTTTGCTCATGTTTGTCATTTTACACTAAAGAATTAGTTACTTAAGTTCCAATGAGATTAAGAACATTTATAGCGTATGTATATACAAAAAAGTATAAAGAAAAATTGACATTTATATAGGAGAAATTAGTGTGAAGCTTTAGGTTAGTAACTCACTAGATAGCGCAATGATAGATGCTGGAGACACAAATTTGCTAATTAGGGAGAATGAATATTTTGCTACAAAAGATGAATGTGTGACATCTATCTTAAGTTTAGATTTAGAGTGCATAAGAGACTCGCCTCAAAATAGGACTAACATAATAGAAGTAGTTGGTAGACTTTCAAAATCCGATCCAAATTGCTTGCAAATACCAGAAGGGTAGCAACTGGATGGCTACAAAATAGAAATTTATTTTTCTTATATATAAATATATATCGGTGATGAATAATGTTTACATGCTTTATTGTCTTCATGGAAGATAGTTCACATCTTGCTTTTAGTTGTGCTTATTGTTGTAATAACCAGTATCCACGACTAGTAAGAATAAGTATTTATAAATATATAAATATACGTATTTTATTTGTATGTTGGTGATACTTGATTTATATATTGTTATTAGTAGTGTTTGTATAGGTTAAGGTGATACTATTAGCATTGGGTTTAATTGCAAGACTTTAGATTTATTTTAGGGACCAAATTGTAATACTTTAAAAGTTTTGGGGGTCAATTCGTAAATACCAAAAATTAGCCACTTAGTATAAAAATACACTTTTAAAACCCTAATTCTCTCATTTTGGTCGAGCTACCTCTTTTAGAGAGAGAGAAGAGAGAAAAGGAGGGGAGAGAAAGAGAAGAAGGAGAAGAAAAAGAAGAAGAAATTGGAATTTTGAATTTCAAGAGGTATATCATACGTATTTCTCAATTTATTGGTATTAATTAAGTTAATTCCTTTAAGTTTTGATTTCAGAAAATATTTATAATTGAGGATTTATTGTGTATTTCGTAAGATCTTATGAGAATTGATGATGACCTATAAGATAGTTTGATAAATCATGATGAATTGTGAAATTTCTGCTGGATAACCTCTTGATCTAGGAATTTTATAAATTATTGTGATTCGATTCTGGTTTTGAATTTTGAGTATATGCAATTAAACATGTTTAGGATCATCTGAAACTTTGAATTGATTAAAAATTCTGGAAATTGAAGTTTTAGTGAATTTACCAAAATGACCCTGAAATTCTGAAAATTTCCTGTGTAAACAGTATGTTACAGTGGAAAATAATTTTTGACCTATTGAATGATCTTCACAAATTACGAATTTGTGGAATATGATAAGTTTATATGTATAATATATGATATACTCGGAATTGAGAATTTAGATCAATGTGGTTGGAGTGTTATGATTTTCTAAAGTGTATCAGCTCATTGCAGTATTTGATTAACAGATTTTTAAAGCTATAGAATAAAATAGTTTTAAAATACTTTTGGCAGTGATTTGGAAGTGAAATATTTATCATGGACTGAGATATGTGTTAAGAGTAATTATGTGATAGTTTTATAATTTTTGGGTTAGTATATGATTTTATAAAATTGGGAGATTGAATACTGTTCAGTATGTATTTTGATCCTGTCAGGTTAGTAGTTTGGATTCGATGGTATGTATGGAATGGATTGTGTAGACACTTTGATATAATATTCATATATAAGAAGGATATATGAGTCAAGAATAGTATATTCTGATTTTGGAGTAATTGGACATCATTTGATGTATTAGAAAATTTTGTTAAGTGTAAGTGGTCAGAATGACAGGTTTTGAGAAACCAAGTATTTAGACTAATTTGATGTGATAAATGCATTGTGTATAATTTTGTAAGCTATTTAAAGTATTTTGTGTGAATTGTGAGGCTTATGAAAGGATTAATCTCCATTGATAGGTTAAGGAGATTTAAGCCTTGTAGCTGAAAGTGTTAAGAGGTAAGTATACTAGACTTTTTACTGAAATCACAATAAACGTAGTAATTATTTTGTATGATTTTGTAAATGTGGTTAGGAATATGTTTATGTTATGTCAAAGTATATTTTGATATGAAATGTGAAGATATGTATTTATGAATGTGAGCATGGACATACATGACATACATGTGTTTTTGAAAGTGAGCTTTCAAAATAAGATATGTTTAACAAAGAAAGCTTTTGAAGTGTAATATGTCCATGAGAAATATTTTGTGTTTTGAGGGTACTTGAACTCACTGTTAACTTAGTAGGCATTTTATGTGATTTGTGGAACCTTTATATGTGGCCTTTCCTTCGGGATTGGTATATGTTATGTGTTTCGTATGTAGGGAGGATCCTATTGGTACCTAAAGGAAGAGTGAATCATCACATTCGTGTGGTGGCGTATTGATGCATGTGAGAGGACTCACCGATGATCAGGGTGAGGGTTTGGCTTTTACCTTCGGGCATGAGCATTATATATGTGTAATTTAAAGGCCTCACTTGTACTATTCCTCTCATACGGTATGTCACCTACGAGTGACATTTGACTCATTATGTGATATGTGATATGTAAGTCCTACTAAGTAGTAGTTGAGTGATGGTATTCCTATTATGTGTTTTGAAAGAATGTGTAAGCGCTTACATGATATATGATTTGATAAGATTATGATTTTGATTAATCACAACATATCATACATATGCATTGTGTACATATATGTATTTGTATTTGATATATGAAAAATTAGTATGCTTACTGAGTTTTATACTCATTATAGTTTATGGTGATTTCAGGTAAATAAGGTACATGTGTGCTTAACGGATTTGGCAAGGCTTCTGCTGTTCCTTGGGTTCCCTAAGTTGTTAGGTTGCTGAGTGTTTCATTTGGAGACACGTGGGATAAGATATTTGATTTGTCCCTATTGAATAAATACTTATGTATTATTTTATTGTGTGTGGTTGGATTTAGTTTAAGTTTCACCAAGTGCAGTAATGGATTGATTTTAAGTAAGAATTTGCAATGAATATATTCTGGGCTTCCGGTAACAAAGTTGCTACTGGTGACGTAGTAGAGTGTTAATTTCTGAGAAAACTCTGCGTATCTCCGGTTTACTAATTGTCCCAGTCATAATTCAATTGCTATAATTCTGAAAAAAATTAAAATGAATGTTTAAGTATTATTGAATGAATATAAGTGATGTCGTGTGTCAGATCTTTTGGGTCTGGGGCGTGACATTTGTATTGTTCAATTTGCATTTTATGTTAAGTTTATCAAGATATAGTTTGATTTTCAAATATTAAATGGTAATTTTGTTGCTGATTAAACCTAATCTGTTTATAAACAAGAACAATAAAAATAATAAAAGAATAAAAGTAAAGTATAAAGAAAAAACACACAAATTTTATAATTGTTCATTTTTAACTAAAGGTTACATCCATTAATGAGATAGAATTATTAGATACAATACTTGCCTTTACACCACATTTTATATAGGCAAACAAATGCTGTTATAAAATCCCATGCCAAGAAACAAATTAGAGCATTACGTTTTACTAGTAGGAAACTTACTACGATAATTTTTCTTCATTAGTAAAAAAATAAACTAGGACAAGTACAAATGAGATGATTAATTAGACTCCATGAATATCCCACAATCTCTGACTTGGAGGTTAATTTATCATTAGCTAGCTCCTTTACAATGATAACCACTACTCTATCCTTAAGAAAGAAGTCCAATTGAAGTTGTACATAGCTTTAATTTCTCAATTGTGACATTTTTTGTTAGCATATCATTTGAGGTTTTATTTTTATAAATCTTCTCAAGTGCTAAGATTCCATCTTTTAAAGCTAATATTATAAATGATATCAGACCTAAGGGTGCTTTGTCCTAGCATGATAAATACATTTTTTTTTGTAAGTAAATACACTTTGACTGTCATAATGCAATATACTATTTTCATGTTTCTTTTACCTAATTCCCAATGAAGGTCTATAACCATGCAACTCTTTACTATCTTCTATCATTGCAACATATTTTGCTTCCATAGTTAAAAGGAAAACAATCTTTTATAGCTTTGAGACCCAATTAATTATTGTACCACTAATTGTCAAAACATAAAGTACATTTTTGTCGTATATATCACCAGCCACATTAGCATCAACATAACCTTGTAGACCAAGTCTGATTTATCAAACATAATATGCCTATTGTTATGGATTTTCTCTAGCAGTACCTAATGCTTGATGCCCATTGTTATTTATTATGATAATAGCAGAGCTGTAGCATAATCCAAGGAACCTAAATACTATAAGAAAAGAAAACACATTGAGAGAAAATATCATTTGGTAAAAACCTTTGTGCAAAATGGTGAAGTTTTGGAATCAAATATCACATTTTTCATAAAATCTGGCAAATTCATTCACCAAGTTATTGCTAGCAAAATGTTTTAAAATTCATATATATTTTATGGGAGCTCGATAGATGCCGGAGAAGCTTTATGGAAAGTGGGAGAATATTTTATGTGATTTTATGCCCTTAAAGCATGTTAATAACATTTTATTTGATTAATAAAGTTTATTCATATATATAATTGCGCATATATTAATGTGTCTATATTTATAAAGTATGTTATGTATGTATTAGACATATAATGCTAATACAGATGACATAGATCACAAGTTTTTTATAAATTAAATATATTTCACAATATTAATGGAAAAGGCTTTTTAGTATATAAAGTTATAATTTTTCTACTTCTTATAATAGATGATTTAACTTTATTATCGATGAAAGAACTTTGAGTATAAAAAAAAACTACTGTATATGTCATATTGAGTGAGACTACTATAAATTTCAATTAAGTTAACTAAATGTCAATGTCTTAATTTGTAAAACCTTTAATAAGCTTGATTAATCTTAATTCTATACAAATAATAAACTTACATTTATCTGTTATATCTTTTGAGTTATCACAGAGTGAGATTTATATAAATGGTTAAAACTTTGATATCTTAAAGATATAATTTCAAGGGTTATAGGAACATATATTTGCAAAATAGAATTTAATAAGTAACGTCTATCTAAGTTATTTGCAATACTTCATCATTTGAATCTGTGGCTGCAGTTTATTCAATTAATTAATTATTAAATAATAATTATTATTTATAAATTTATTTATGAATATCGACATAATAAAAATGATTATTAGAGCATTAAGTGATTATGGGCAAAAGTAATTAAAGAGATAAGATATTTTTTCATGGCCTAACTTTAATTATGAATACCAATTAGAGAGTTAATTAAATGGTTATTATTGATTTAAAGACTAAGCCTAATTTAATTAAAAAGAGTTTTAATTAAATGGGAATTTTACTTAATAACATATGTTATTATAGTGCAATCATTGACTTTTAGTGTAATAGTTTGTGGTTAACTTAAAAAAAACTAGTGGATCATGAGATGACTAAAATTGCGCCTTTTAAGTTGGAACTAAAAAGCCTATCGGTCTTGTAGTATCTTTATTAGTTCAAATTCTAGTCAAACTCAAAATTCTTAATCATAGTCTAATTTCAAATAGGCAAGGGAGGTAGGGTGTAGTAAAAGAACAACTATAACCATTAGTATAATTATTTTTACATATTTTAAGTAGAAAAAGAATTTAATTACTACTTCTATCTTATATTTGGGTATTAGTAAATTTGAAGATTAAGAGAGGATCCACAAGCCCACCCATATGTGAATTTGAAGGTTAAGGATAGTAGACAAGATTGCAATCATCAATTTAAGATTTAACAAAGTAAGAAATTGAGAAAATCTTCTATCCTTATATATGAAATTTTGAATAAGACGGTCTAACTTCCACTGTATTTATTTTGTTAAATAGAATTTCTTTTTTTCTTTACCAACATAAAAAAATATATGTTTTGTCATTTTAACAGTGCCATAATCTTTCAATGTTTCTCTTCGCAAAATGGAAAAAATAGAAGGCACCATTTTTCTCTGAAAAGATTAGATTAGTGTTTTCTGTTTTTAAAAACACACGGTGTAAACTCTCTTTTTACATTATTTGTATTTTCTTTTTCATGTTTAATCAGTATTTTAACCTATATATTCATTGTGTTTGCTACTAGATTGAGATAGTAAAAGTATGGTGTTTTGTTGTAGTTTGATGTGATTAATGTTCATTTAAATTAATTTCACCTATAACTAGACATGATGATGATTATGTGGACTTCTAATTCATTTAAAAACTCCATGTTTTCAATTTTCTATGATTTTTAAAGTTCAAATGAAGGTTCTAAAATACAAAAAAATTCAAAGTTCAATTCTTATGATTTTATAGAGTGTCATTAGCTATAGCACATACTTGTTCTATGGACATTATTGAGTTTGATTGCCTCAATATTGTTCATGCTTTAAGTAAGCAGTCATTGAAAAAAGGTCGAGGGAAATATTCTTACTTCTCTATTTCATCAACTTAATGATTTGAAGGATATTACATGCTATTATAATATGGCTCATTTCTTGACTAAATATAGTATTTGTAATAATGTTGATATAGTGGTGTGATATCACAAGAAACCAAAAATAAACTTTATAGTCCTAAAATACATTTAGTACTACGAGTAAAGATTGTTCTCACGAAGAATGTCTAGTCTAGTTTTATATTATGTGAACAAGGATAGGAAATTTGAATATAACAAAAACAATTTTAAGAAAAATAACTAAGGAATAATTCAATTGAAAAAATCAATCAAAAGAACAAACCTTGGTCTAAGTTAACATCTACCATTAGAATTTTACAACTGATCATCGATACAAGTATATATTAATTCACATTATGAATATTCACCATTGGAACTAATTTTTTATCTCTCCTTAGTTGCAATTAATTAAAAATAATGATCTAATGAACCACAACTACTAAACAACCCAAGATAATTGTAAAGGTTGAATCTAGTAGCAGCTTTAAGAATTAGAGAAATCGATGAAGCTAAACAACACAAGCACAAGCAGTTGCATTTAATTTAGTATAGCGTTCTTCGTAAAATCTAATAATTTATGATGTAGCAAATTATCAAATCTTAGTTGCTTTATAAATTAAAGGGATCAAACAATTACGAATTTGATATCTAATTTAGTAATAGATTGTAGTGAATAATTAACTAGTACGCCTTATAGTAATTAAACAAGACAATTATAAAAATAGACTTAGAAGAACATCTGATAATCAAAACATAAATTAAACAATAAAAATAAATTAGATCTCACAGTTTTATTGATTTTAAGGCTTCCATCTCATTCAACCAATTATAAAAGTTTAGTCATGCAAGACCATGATGAAAACTTGAAGAAAAATTAGAGAAGATAGGAGAAAGACGTATGTATAAAGTTTGGCCTTTTCTCTCCCCCTTTACATATTTATTTATAGTATTAAAAGCCTACAAGATATCCTAACAATATTCTAAATATTATCCTAAAATAATAGTATCCAAATCTAATTAATTAAGGAAAATATTAAAAATAAACTTTCATTTCCAGTCATAATTATCATGTACTAGGTCTAGAAACTTCTTAAAATAAACTGAGAGAGATATGCCCAGATTACAAAGTAATATCGAAACTATCAAAAATCACCCAATTAGCTTTTATTTTGCACTTAAAGCTCTATTTGCATCCTAAATCAAAATATATAAATAATGAGTAGATTTAGGCACCAGATAAGTATAAAAGACTAAACATTATGTGAGAAAAATGTGACATTTTTCATTCTCTTCAAATTCTCCCACAGTTAACTTTTGTTTGTCCTCTGGCAAAACTCAATTTTATTTTTCCAAAAACGCCAAGGTTACAACGCCATCAACAAAGAATAGCCAAGGTCTTCAGAACTTATAACATGTCATGAATAAACATTCTTAAACAATTTATAATTAATTAGTAAGCATTTTTACTCAAAGATGGAGTAAACTAAATACATAAACTGTCATGGATATAAACACTTAACTCCATATGTTGAAGAGTATGTGTTTCGCTCAAAATCATTTCAATGGAAATGATCTACCATAAGCTTTCATATCTACTCATTCTCCATCACTGGGACCACATGCATAACACGAATCATAAGGATTTTTCAAGGGTTATAACAGGGTTTAGGATCATTGTGCGAAATATTTAGGAATATAGCTCAAAATCTATCGAAACAAGTAGAGCAAAAATGAATCAACTCAAGCTCAAATATATAAGACATGTAAAATCAATTACTCAATTTAGTAATTTTTTCAATTTGGTTTTAAAGCATTTAAACGATGTAAAACTTCTTCATTGAAAAGAAAATCATCAAAAGGAACACATTTCATTTGCAACATAGAACAATCCTTCGCAACAACTTCCACCTTTGTATATATCGTGTATAAGCAGATCCATTTCTTGGAATTTTTTGAGGAATTATAAATATGGATAGTTTGTAACATTAAAAACAATTTCCTCAAGCACTTCCTTTCTCTTTTTTTTTTCTCTAAACTTTCATCAGTAATGAAACTTATGAATTGAGAATGAAAACATGTTCCATTTCACTAGTCATAGCTATACCATAAATTGAGACACCCCACACTTATTTCTTGCATATCCATACATATCATAATGATGAACAATGCTCCACTTGCTTGACGGCTTTGGTAAAGGCGTTGTTTTTAAGTTTAAAGCTTATAATGTAGGTCTATAAAAAAAACCAATAAAGGTGAAAGGGGTTTAATAAAGGGAGAAATTATTTTCAAAGTAGGTTATTTAGTTTATGTAGCTTATAACAAAGACGATCTTAATCATGTTCTGCATGCATGTGTCAATATGATGTTGAAGAGAATCAAGGAAAGTTATAGAGAAACAAATCAATGGAAGAATATCTCACATAAAAGAAAATAATGAGACTGATATGGATGTGTGAGTTTAAAGGATTAAAATTTCACCGGCTTTTGTCTTCTAAATTTAGTCACTACCATTCTCAAGGAAAATAACTAGACTAATTAATTCTAAGTTGGAAGATTACTTATTCAATCATATTATGAATATTTCAAGCTCAATTGAATCTTTCTTATGTCATACACAACCAAAAATCATTGAAAACCATAAAAAAATCAAAGAACAAAACTTTTTTTGAATTTTTGTTTGAAAAACCACATAAAATTAAACACACAACCTAAATCCCCTCTCTTACATTTAAAACTTATATTGTCCCCAATATAAGGTAAAATGCAAAAATAACTAAAATATAAATGCAAAGAAAAACGAGCTCCGTTTGGGTTGCCTCCTAATATTATTAAAATATAAATGAAGTGTACTTGTAGTACATTTGGGTAGGGCATCAGATGAAATAGTTCAATTTAGGAAGTTCCTGAAAAATTAAAATTATTTGAGGATTTTTCGGAGAGATCATAAGATTTAAGCATTAAGCTCAGAATCTCGGCAAGTGAGACTTGCTACTTTCTTCTTTCTATTGAATATCACATGTTGTGCTATTAATTTATAAGAGCATGACACATGACATAATTGTATTGGTCCAAATTGTATTAAGTGTAAATGGTTAAATTTGACAATATTAATAAATTATAAATAAATTAAAACTAAAAATAACCGGTGGCCAGTTCTTTCATTTGTAAATGGAATTTTTTGTGGCATTATTTAATTGGTTCTTTTAAAGTAAATAAATTGACAACAATTCATGGCTTTGAAAGCTAAAATTAATTCAGCCAAATTGATAAGTAAAGAAATACGTGGCATAATTGTATTAGTTATTGTGCCATCACTTTCCCTTTCATTTGGCCATTCTTTTGGTAAATGAAGTGTTGATTTATCATGCTTGAATTTAAGCATGATATTTCTTAATAGAATAAAAGCATTCGACCACCTAAAGCTCTTAAGCCACCAAGTTTCCATTCGTAAGCATGAAATGGCCATTTTCGTGCATTGTCATATTTGCAATTCATAAGCCACTATTTGATCTTTGATTCGTTTAGGTGGCTGCAATTTAGGCTATATATATGGCAAACTTAATTTGTTCAAGTTAAGTTATATGAAGAATAGCAAGCGTATAACTTATTAAATAGTTAAGTCCTAAGAGAATTAAAAAGTAAGAGTTGCTTCAAGTTAAATATTCTGCCAAGAAAAATAAGCTATTGTTCTAGCTCAAGGATCTCACCGAGTCTCAGACTAAAACTAAGTAAAGCACGCTTCAAGTGTGAGTTCTCTAATATCTCATTAGCATAATAGATTTTTTTTTTGTAGCATATTTATTCATATGATGTGTAAATTAAAAATTAAAAAAATACACTCTCACCTAATGCATAAAGCACTTTCAAACAGCACGTCCTAGGATTACCCTTAGACTTTGATCTTTTTCCATCTCTATTTGTAGGTCATCCTCTTGCAGATAATCCTTCTACATTAACCTCTATTTGCTTTCTCAATTGCTTTGAGTTTAACATTGATTTCATATACTCAAGGTTAAAATGTAGGATGATCGTCATATCTTCATCCTCTATCTTTACATCGATAATCCCTAGATCAATTATGATATTGTTAAAGGCATCTATATTGTCTTTTATTGGCATCTACTCAGACACGAACAACTGATAAAGCTTCTTTTTATATGCAAACGGTTAGCCAATGACTGTGTCATAAAAAGAGCATCTATCATCTTCCAAAAACCAATAACTGTCTTCTTACCAATAATTTTTCTCCAAACCTCATCGCTCAATGGCAAAACGATTATATTATGAGCTATTTCTTGAATGTCTTTCTTCTTTACTTTAGATTTTGATGACCTTGGCTTTTATTTTTCATTACATAAAGCTACAGTCTCTTATAAGACCAAGCCTAATATTTGATTCACTAATAACGTTGTCACCTTGATCTTCCATAGTTTAAAATTATTTGTACTGTTGAATTTCTCTACTTCATACTTGAGGGTGGCAATAACAGTTAAAACTTTTACTTTGATATAAATATGAATATAGAATGAAAGTATGAATACTTAAGAGCAGAAGCGCTTCACACAAGTATGAATAATATAGCAAATAATGGAGAAACTGTAATAGAGAATGAAAGTTAGAAGAAAAAACACAACAATTCAGGTGGTTCGACAATTGCCTACATCCACGGCAGATCAAAATCTTCTTTCTTATTATTGAATCAACAAGAATCCACAAAGAATGCCTTCCTTTTTTTTTATAAAGGATTGCATACAATTGCTCTTTTTTTGTGTCTATGTTGTGATGTTATTTAATTGATATTTACAAGAGTTTATATAGTGATTACAATAACTTTAAAAACTCAAAAACTAGTTAGAATAAGAGTTCAGACTTTTGAGAATCCAAATCCTAGTCAAAGAAGTCAATTGAGCCAAAATAAAATATACCCATAAGTTACCATGTAAACAGTAACCATGCATAAACAGTACCTTACTTTTGACATTTTGTTTTGCTTCTTCCTTACATGACCTTCATATACTATAATTCTTTCGAACTCTTTATTAGTTTATAATTCAAAATCAAAACTAATTCTTAATTTTGAATAACTAATTTTTAACATATATATATATATTTTGTAGTATATTATAAATTATGCAAAAATTATAAATTTAATAGACAATGATATATAATAGTGTTACTTACTATTTGATACAGACACACACACAAGGACATCCTATTTATTTAACATTGTTGACCAGACGAAAAACTATCGTCTAAATGTGAACATTTGAAAATAGAAAGTAATTACTAAAATATTTCTTTCTTTTTTAAAAAAATGATTACTATTATTTTTATTTTTTTTATATAAATGTCACTATAAAAATATTATATCATCGCAATCAATAAAATAAGACAAAAGTATAGCATAATATATCAACGTATCTTCAAAGATAATTGCAATAGATAGCCACTTTTTAGCATTAAGGCACTTTTTAAAAAAAGAATTACTGTCTTATTTTTTTCATCATTGTTGGACTTTAATTGTATAGATAATACCAAATCTTTTTTTTACTCCATTCTTTTACTGTATATGGTATTGCTCCAAACCCTTTTGTCCTGAATTTTCTTAAAAGTGCAAAAAATTTCTTATTTAGAAAAATCCTTTGTAACGCCATTATCAACATTCTGATAATGACTTAACACTTCTCTATATATTCTCACTAAATTCTGAAACTAATCAGTGAATAAAACTCTCGCTTTTCTCTAAAATACTTGTTTGAATCCTTTTTAATGAGTTGCATGAATATTAAATAATCATAAATTTTTTCACGAGCCACAAGTACCAACGTTGTAGTTATATTTTCACGCATGTTATACGTTGAACATTAGTTATTTTGTGCAAAGTAAAATTTCTCACAAGCTACGCGTTTACATGAAATTGATCAATGTACTTTCTAGAAAAAAATAATATATCACTCTAAGATGATACGAATTTAAAAAAGAGAGTATATTTTGTTAATGCTAAAATAAAATTTGAGATGTAATACTTGTATTAAAAAAAAAGAAGATATATAAATAAGTTTATAGTTGTTAATAAAATAATTATATAGCATATACAATCTTTTACTACAATAGCCATAATGTTTCTACGAAAAAACAATTATTCAGTTATGTATTGGAGGAACAAATACAAAAAATAGGTAAGACGAAGGAAAAAGATTTGCAGAAATTAAGGCGACATTTTTATCAATGCTCAAGCTAAAGGGTCAGAATGATCACGGGTTGCTCATAAAAATTTAATTTAATTTTCTTTGATCTAACATTTATGAACAAAAGAAATGTTGTGATATGCAATATTATCAAATTTTGGACATCTAGTAAAAGAAACTTTTGTTATAAAAAAGAAAGAGATTTTTTGGTCAGAATATATTTCTTCTTAAATAGTTTTTGGTTGATTTGTGAGTTTTGAATTCACCTCATGGGGACTAAAGCTAAATTCTATGAAGTCATGTGTTAAATTGAGAACATTGATTAAATTTGGGGTCCTTCACAGTATCCAACGAGGGGTGGACTGAAATTTTATGAATTAGAAGTTATATGTTTTGTCTTTCTAAGCCTTTCATTGAGAACAATGATTAAATTTGTGGGGTATGTGTTGCTTTTCATCTGGGTTATTTCTCCGATGTTCGGTATGAGTTATTCCTTTGTTTGAAAATATGTTCAGGCATGATCAGTGTGTAAATGCTTTTCATTAAAGATAAAATTACGAAAAAAAAGTTGTAAATCTGATCAAGATTGATACTTTCTACATGAATAACAGAACAAGGAAATTATTCCTTTTCTCAATCAAAAGCTATCGACCAACATTGTGAAAGGCCAAGGTGAAAGCAAACAAATCATTGTGTAAACATTTAAAAGTAGACACATAGATATTTCAATTTCGTATAGTGAGAGCCAGACCTAATTTTTTTCCCTCTTATTCTCTTTTAGTTCTATTAAAAAAATGAAGAAACTAATATAAGTCATAGCTTTGTCCTTGTGCTCGTGTTTTGATTAGGTTCCGACCATGCGTCTTAACAGATATATGATAAAAGCATCCAAGAATATTATAAAATCTAAATTTCATTAGTAATAACTTTAGATTCTTTATTTAGAATCGGTTCTATTATGGTAATCAATTACTTATGTCATAGTTTTTTACAATTTATTTATCATAATTTTGATAAAAAAATTAATTATTAAAATAAAGGATTAGAAAAAAATTAAAGATCTAAAGCTAAAATTCTTATAAAAAGCTAAATTTCTTTTTCTTTTTTTTTTTCTTTTTTTCGATAAACATGACCGTTGCATCTTAAAATAGCATTGTTGACCAGACCTCAAAAGAAAAATGCTATTGTCAAAATGTGAACGTTTGAAAGCAGAAAAGAGTCGCCAAAGTATTATAAGATGAATCGATGGCCATCCCAAACTAATAGCCCTTTTTTAATTTGTTCCGAGGTAAGTACTAATACCCTTATTGCTAAATGGCCCGAAACTAACATAAGTTTCCGAATTCGGTTTTTTCATATAAGTACCTATTGTTTTAAAAAGAAATTAAAATAAAACTCAAATTTTCATAATGTTGTCACTTAAAAGTCTTTCTTATTTGAAATATGTTACACAAATCCCTTGATTTGTTAAATTACTAATCATTAGTGAAATTGTCAGTTATTCTCTATTGTGTGACATTTTTACCAGTTTACTCCTGATTTTCAATAAGTACCAGTAACCCTCTCTTAGTACTATTTTTTTCCATCTAAAAATCACTAATTTCTCCTCTAAGAAGGGATAATAATATTTATTAAAAATCAAGAAGATACTTGTAAAAATGCCAAATAATAAGGGCAACTTGAGAATTTTGATGACTACTACAATTTTTTCTTCTTTTGAAAATGATAATCATTACATCTTAAAATAACATATATATATATATATATATGTACAAGAACATGCTATTTATTTAACATTGTTGACCAGACTCAAAGGGAAAAAATTATCATCAAAATGTGAACATTTGAAAATAGAAAACTAAGATGTTTCTTTTTCTTTTTTAAAATGATAACTATTACCTTTATTTTCTTTAAAAATAATATATCAACGTAATCAATCAAATAAGACAAAAACATAGCATAATATACATTATTAACCATCCTGATATCATAATAAAAATAGCAATGCTATTTAGCCCGAATGGTAGTGCCCGAATCTGCGCTCTACACGTGACTTCAAAGATAATTGCAATAGCAAGCCACTTACTTGTTTACTTACTGTCTGTTTATTTTTGTAAAGATAATACCAAATCTTTTTTTTTTTGTCTTAATTCTTTTACTATGTATTAATGATTAATTAATGTTACAGCCAAGGTCCAAAGTTAAACAATTCTTCATTTTCTCAGTCTAATCAATTTTTCATGAACTGCTAAAGTGTCTCTTCAATTTAGCGAAATCATAAATATGCAGGGTTGATGGAAACGTGAAGATATAAAACCCAGAGCAAATATACAGGTAGAAACAAAATTACCGTTGTTCCCTAAAAATATTTTAGGGATAATGATGGTATTCCCGGCTGATATTCGTAAGTCTTTATGTATATCAGTGATTTTCTTGGATTTTTTAAAGCTACCCATTATCTCTTTTCTGAGGGATTTTTAGGAGCCAAGATGATTAATTATTTACTTAAAAAGAGATTAATGCATAGTCTTAAAAAATTCAAGAGAAAAAAAAAGGTAGTATGAACTAAAAACATTAGAGGAATAATATTGACGGTATACCCGGCTGGTATTGGTAAGGTTTTTTTTTTTTTGAAGCTAAGTATTTGTAAGTTAAAGAGGAGCGATTTGGGTGTAAATAATCCTTTTTGAAAGTAAATGAGTCGCTGGAAAAGCCACTAACAAAAACAATGGTGATGAAGTTCACATGGGTTTGCAGAAAGTTTTTTAAAAAAAACTTTTGGACTTAAGCTATTGTTAGTTTAGTTGGAGAAAAGTAATTTTTTTTTTGGGAATATGATAGGTAAATTGGTGTGTCCAGGTGTGCACTTAAAATAGACTTACTTAAGGTCTCTGATATTGATGGGGCTTAATTTTTCTTATTCTTTCATCCGACTCATTATGTGTTGTGTCAAGTCCAGTATGTTTTCGGTAATGATTAATAGTAACTTAGAGGGTTTTTTTTTCAAGGAAAAGAGGATTGAGACAAGGGAATCCTATGTCTTCTTTACTATTTGTTTTAGTAATAAAGTATCTTAGCGGGAGTTTAAGTTGTATTTATGAGAATCAATTCACTTTTCATAAAGGTTGTAAAAGAATAAAGTTGAATCACTTGATTTTTGTCAATGATTTATTCCTACTCTTATAGTGATGTTACATCTTTTGGCTAATTCAAGAAAGTTCTAGATGCTTTTTACAGGTGTTTAGTTTGTAACTTAATATGAAAAAGAGCTATATCTTTTTTTTGGGAATGTTTCTAATCTTGCCAATGAGGATATTTTACACCTTACTTTGTTTCAACAAGGTATTTTTCCTATTAAATACTTGAGTGTTTCCCTAATATATGGAAGACTTAAGAAAGATTTTTGTAAGGAGCTTATTAATAAAACAACAACTAGAATTTTAAGTTGGACAATTAAGTTCACGAGCTAAACAGAGTTGTTACAATTGATTAAATTTGTTCTATTGAGTATGCATGTCTTCTAGTATTTTATGTTTGTTCTTCCTAAGGCAGCTATTAAGGAAGTGGACTGATGTTTGCAAAGATAAAAATGAAAGGGGACTCGACATAAAACCTATGCATCCTTAAAATTTAGGTGCAGTTACCAAATATATATGGATTTGGTTATCGTGAAATTGTCATTATGGGCTAGATGAGTGATTGATAACAGCCTCGGAATGCTTAGTTTTTGGAGGCATTACAAAACTAATAGATTGTAACTAGACATGGCAAAAAATTCTAAATCAAAGATGTCAAATTAAGAAACTTTTTAACTATGAATTAAGGAATGACCAGACCTTCTTATTTTTGTGGGATCCATGGGTGTTTGGGGAGTCACTAGTAGACAATTTTTCTTATGTGGACATCAATGATGCTAATGTTCCTCATGATGCATAAGTAAATGATCTTTGGCAACAAGGAAAGTGGAACTTTCCTGACCCCTTTGATGAGCACACTACTCGAGCTTGAAAATATATCCAGAATAACTTCTCCATCATTGATACAAAAGAGGATAGAATCTCGTGAAATAGAGGCTCCAACATAAATTTTTCAATAGTTAGTACATGGCGTTACTTGAAGGATAAGGGCACTAAGGTTGGGTGGTATAAATTACTTTTGGGTACTCAAAACATTCCTAAACATAGCTCTGTAACTTGGTTTACAAATTGTCAACTAGAAGGAGGATAGATAAATGAGGCCTTAATCATTCGGCTATTTGCCCATTTTGTGGTAAGGAAAGTGAAACAGTATACAACCTATTTTTTCAATGTAGCTGTTTTTTGGATATTTGGCAAAAGGTTCTCCTAACTTGTCAAAATTGTCATCAATCATACAATTAGAGCTGAGAGGTATTATATTTTTGTAGGAAAACTCAAAGCAAATCTCTCATAAGTAAGATTCGTATGATTTTCTTTTGTGTTTCAATAAATTTCATATGGTAGGAGCGCAATTATATAGTTTTTCATCAAAAAAATCTTTCTATTAGTGTTGTTTATCATAATATTAAAGATATTGTTTAGATTATGTGTTTAAGTACTTTAAATGGCCAAAGCGTAAATCACATTATAAATAGATTGTGATTTCATCCTTTTTAGAGTTGTTTTTGGCTTTGAGTTCTTGGCACTTTGGACGGTTATTTTGTATTTTTTGCTGTCTTAAGCAACAAATTCATTTGGTTAGATACCAAAAAATGTTTATATATATATATGATATTACATAGGGGAAATTGGAACACGACGTTATACTTTAATATTGAAGCACGTTAGAGATACATGCTCGCTTTTATTGAAGCACGCTTGGAGATATATGTTTCATATGGAAAAAAAGATACGCTTCATAGTGAGGGAAAAATAGCCCTACAAAAGAAGGAAATTTATCCATGAAGACTGTACCCCTACCCATCGGAGAGGTGTGCTTATATGAAAGTGCTTGCAGGCAAGCACCCCAAGCGCTAGGACAAAGTTTAAAATATATTAAAGATGCCATATCAAGGCAAGAAACCTAATTCAGGAGTCGGGGCAAGTTTGAAATAGGTTAAGTCTAGGTCAAAAAGAGTAAAATCCTTTGAGTGAGGAGTCAGGAAAGAAATTTCAGTGGGGACTAAGAAAATGTTGTCTCATGGCTGTCGCAAAAAACATAAAGAATTGTTGAAAACAACTCATTATTGCATGATTGAAGTGGCTTTTCATCTTTAGGGGCAGATACACGGCATTGTTCCATGATTAACTTTATAGTCAAGGGTCAAAAAGAGGAAACCATTTTGACAGATAATTCAGAGACTTTTCCACTATCATTTTATAATATTAATCACTTATCTTTTAGGAAAGTGTTGTTGCTAAAGATTTTCCTCATCTTAAACATGTAACGCCTGTCGTTTTCTTTTCTTTTTGATTTTCCTCATCATACCATAATAAAGATTTTCCATTCACACCTTCAAATTCCACACTACAGCAACTTTTTCTTTTTTTTGGTTTCCTTTCCGCTCATTTTCATGCGAGCTTCGTATCAACTTTTAAGAAACCGTGATTTCATCGATTATATATACCCACTACTTGTAACTCGTTGCACCCACAAAAACGAACAACCCACTTCAACTGATTCTCTAGAAATGGAACCCATCTTTATTTTCACAACTTTTCTGTTCCATTCTTTTGTATTTCCCTCCGTGGCGACAGGATTAGCCAACATTACCACTGACCAAGATGCTCTTCTTGCCTTGAAATCTCACATAACCTACGATCCTAGCAATTTCTTCACCAACAATTGGCTCACCACCACTTCTGTCTGTAACTGGAGTGGCGTCACTTGCGGTGCCCGCCACCATAGAATCATAGCCTTGGATATTTCTTACTTAAATCTCACAGGCACCATTCCTCCTCAGCTAGGAAATCTCTCTTTCCTTTCAATGCTAGATATTAGGAACAACAGTTTCTATGGTTCTCTGCCTAATGAATTGGCTCATTTACGTCGACTGAAATACATAAATTTTGGTTACAATAACTTCAACATAGAGATCCCATCTTGGTTAGGATCCTTACCCAAGCTTCAACACTTGCTTTTACACCAGAACAACTTTGTGGGGACTATACCCTCCTCCATCTGTAACATTTCTTCATTGGAAGTTATTGTTTTCAATTTTAACCAGTTAACCGGCTCCTTCCCTCCTTTCGTCTCTAAACTTCCTTCATTACAAATTATTGATTTCACTAAAAACAATCTATCTGGTGAAGTCCCTACAAACATTTGCAGCTATCTTCCTAATTTGAATGGCATTTATTTGTCTAAAAACATACTTGACGGCAAAATTCCATCCACTTTATCAAAATGCAAGTACCTGCAAGATTTATCTTTGTCGTACAATTATTTCACAGGTCCCATACCAAAGGAAATCGGAAACTTGACTAAGCTGAAACGTCTAGCCCTCGGGAATAACAATCTTCAAGGTAATATTATAGTTTGCTTTGGTATTAGCATTATAAAATCGATATATAATTAAAAATTATATATGAGAGTCTTGGGTGCTTTGATAGGATTGAACTTTTTATTTTTATTAGAATCCTTTTTCCATTATAATTTTTATGTGCATGTTCACTCGCTTAACAGGTAATAGGTGAAAAGTACGCATAATAAACAAATAAAGTCACTCAAGTTACTACAGTGTTACTGATATTCTAATGTGCATGGTATATTTTAATTGCCAGTGCAAATTATTAATTACCTTATATATTTACATAGAAGGAGAAATTTGAAATTACTATTGATTGATTATATGGCATGTGGATTTAACAAAGGTACTATTAGCACTATCCCTAAATTTAATCAAGCATCAATAATTTAAATATTCCTACAATAAGAAAAAATATTCATTTGCGTCAAGAGTACACAATTAACACAAACACTTCCAACCGAAATTTCATTAAAGGGTATAATTGGTGTTATGGGAGAATAATATTAGTATTTTTTGGGTTATGGGATATTGCTTATAAAAACACAGCTTAACAACTTAGATGGATGCCTTATTTTAAAACACGTACATTTTGGTTTTAACTACATTGCGACTTAGTCTTTTTTGGGTTTTAAGTATAGTTTAGCTTTTAGTATATACTTTAATAAATGTATTGTTTGATTTTAAAGAGCACTTTTTTTTCTATTTTTGTGAGCACTATGTTATTTTACATTAAGTATACTCTTAACACATATATATATATTTTGTTGACAAACATAATTCACGTGTTACTTAAAGAGTAAAACAATAATAGAATCCAAGATTAGCAGGCCATTTTACAAAATCTTCTTAGCGATAGGGAGTGTAATGTGATAATATGAAAAACATTTTAAAAATACCTAATAAATATGAAAAACCATGAGGAAAAAAGATAATTTCGAGTTAGGGAAATTCATTTTGCCATTATGAACTTAAAAAGAATAAAACATTTTGCCAAAGAAAGGAGAAAGGATTCGAATTTTACCATTTAGAGCTCATTCCTTTCAATTTTAACTTTTGATAATGTCGTAATGATTATTTCATGAAATCTAAAAATATAGTGTTACTAATTAATGTAATATACTAATATTAATATGTTATTTGTTTTATCTCAAGAGTCACCAATACTGTTGCTCACATTATTGCAGGTGAGATACCATACGAAATTGGGGCTCTTCCACTTCTAAACGCCTTGAGCCTTGGATTTAACAACCTAATAGGCCAAGTGCCAGCTATAATTTTCAACATGTCAACACTAACTCATCTTGAGCTTGACTCAACTAAACTCTCAGGAAGTCTTCCAACAAGCTTCGACCTTCCGAATATTATTCTACTAAACTTAAATCAAGCTAATTTCAGCGGGGCAATTCCTAACTCCATCTTCAATTCTTCCAAACTCGCTGAATTAGATGTGGGAAATAACTCATTCTCAGGATTTATTCCCAACAAAATTGGCAATTTGAGAAACCTTCAGTTTCTAAACTTTGCCTGGAATCACTTGACATCTTCTACTCCAATTTTGACATTTCTTTCCTCTTTAACAAGTTGCAAGAACTTAGAGGTAGTGCAATTGACAGGAAATCCATTAAATAGCATTCTCCCAAGCTCTATAGGAAATCTTTCTAGTTCATTGGAGACCATTTTAGCGGAAAATTGCAAAATTAGTGGTAGCATTCCCATAGGAATTTCTAACTTAACAAGTTTGATAAAATTAAACTTGCAGTACAACGAATTGTCTGGATCCATTCCAATGGAATTTGGCAGACTGCAAAACCTTGAAGGTGTTTCTCTGCAAGGCAACAAACTAGAAAAATCTATCCCAATTAATCTCTGTCATTTGCAAAGCTTGGCTGAAATATACTTGGGTGGGAATAAACTTTCTGGTGCCATACCTTCATGCTTAGGTAATCTTACTTCCATAAGAGAGCTCGCATTCGACTCTAATCGATTAACTTCTAGTATACCCTCATCTCTCTGGAACCTTAAGGACATCTTGGGCCTTGACTTATCTTCAAATTCTTTAAATGGAACTCTTCCGTTAGAAATTGGGAATCTAAAGGTTATGGTAAACATGGATTTATCGAGGAATCATTTATCAGGTGTTATCCCAACTACTATCGGAGGCCTAATAGATCTACAAAGTCTATCTTTAGGATATAATATGTTGCAAGGCCAAATTCCAAGATCAGTTGGTGAGATGGTAAGCTTGGAATTCTTGGATTTGTCCAATAATAATATTTCTGGAACTATTCCAAAGTCTTTGGAGGCACTCTTGTATCTCAAATATCTGAATTTGTCTTTCAACTTCTTAGAAGGGAAAATTCCAACAGGAGGACAATTTGTCAATTTCTCGGTTGAATCATTTATAGGAAATAAGGCATTGTGTAGTTCGGTCAAACTAAAATTTCCAACATGCAAAACAAGTTCTCACAAAAATAAAAGTCGAAACACTCTTCTTCTTTCGATTGTTTTGCCACTGAGTATCGGATTAACAATTGTTGTGATGGCCATCATACTAGTGTTGCTTCATTGCAAACATAGGAGGACAAAAATACCTGAAGATTCTATTGTGTCACCAAATGTAAATTGGAGAAGATTTTCCTATCAAGAACTTGTACAAGCAACAAATGGATTTAGTGAGAACAATCTACTTGGCACAGGGAGTTTCGGTTCAGTTTACATTGGAACACTTCAAGAAGGGATACAGGTTGCAATCAAGGTGTTTAACCTGCAACATGAACGGGCATTTCAGAGCTTTGATATAGAAGGTAGGATATTGAGCAGTCTTCGCCATCGAAACCTACTAAAAATCATTAGCAGTTGTTCAAACGAAGATTTTAGAGCATTGGTATTAGAGTACATGCCTAATGGGAGCCTGGAGAAATGTTTGTATTCAAACCACATAAATTTGGATATGTCACAAAGGTTGGACATAATAATAGATGTTGCATCAGCTTTAGAATATCTCCACTTTGGTTATTCAACTCCTGTAGTTCACTGTGACTTGAAGATGACCAACGTATTGCTGGATGAAAACATGGTTGCTCATTTGAGTGATTTTGGCATTTCAAAACTTCTAGGTGAAGATGAATCCATGGAACAAACACAAACACTTGCCACAATTGGTTATATGGCACCAGGTTAGTGACATAGTTCCAAATTTTGTTCCATGTTAAATCTTTTTTGTTGCTTATGTTTGTTATTTTGAAATCAAAAGAAATACTTATTTGTTTTGTATTGAGATTATGAATATTTGTAGAGTACGGGATAGATGGAAAAGTATCAAGAAAATGTGACGTTTATAGCTACGGTGTTATGCTAATGGAAACATTTACAAAGAAGAAGCCAACCGATGAAATTTTTGTAGAAAAAATGAGCTTGAAGCTTTGGGTTGGCAACTCGTTAAAAAGAACAGTAATGGAAGTTGTAGATGCCTATTTGATAATAAGGGAGGATGAACATTTTGCTGCAAAAGAGGAATGTCTGACGTCTATCTTAAGTTTAGCTTTGGAGTGCACAAGAGAATCACCTGAGGACAGGATTAACATAAAAGAGGTAGTTGGCAGACTTTCAAAAATCCGAGACAAATTGCATGTAGATACTAGAAGGGCAGCAGGTGTAAGGCGATCAAATAACAACTAATTTTCCTTTGATGAATAATGTTTATAAATCTTAATGTTTTTATGGCAGATAGATCATATCTTGATTCCAGTTGTGTTTTCTGTATTGTTCTATTTGCATTTTATGTCAAATTTATCAAGATGTAATTGAATTTTCAAATATAAAATGGTGATTTCATTAATAATAATGCTATACATATATAGTTAGGATGTAAAATTTGTATCCCAATTATGTATGTGTAGCATTATTGTTTTAATAATATTTATTCATAACTTAAAATATTAACTATTTAAAATGTATAATTTTGGATGTAATAAACTTTTAATAACCAACCATAATAAAGTAAATGCGTAAGTTACAAGGATTTATTAAAATAATTATTATGTACATCTAAAATAGTGATGACTTTATCATTTAAAAGACACATTATCATTATTACACATACTAATAAATCATATTTAATTTTATCAAATTCTTTTAAAAACATTATTAAATATCCTCTCAAATATTGGATGAATAATTAAATATAAATTATCTATGTTAAAATCTACTAGTCCAAGTTCAGTATGGACCTACGATGCACATTCTTAGATCTCTACAAGGTATAATAATGGATTATGGGATATGGTACTCTTTTACTCTAGAATCAACTAACTAGATATATTGCCAATGATTATGCAAGATTTGCCAATGCCGTAAAGAGTACAGCTATGCTTTCACCATCAATTTTATCGTATTTTCTTAGTCATCAAGAAACAAGCAATAGTAGCAAATCATTACGTGAAGCAGAGTTTGTGGCAATAAGAAGTTCAACTTGTTAATCAATATGGTTGAGAAGATTATCTCAAAACATGGGAGAAAAGCATAACCAAGCCATAAGACTAAACACAAGTACTATTATAAAATTTTCTTCACCAATGCTAACTTAGCATCAGTGAATGATTTTACTAATACTATTTTATAACGATAGTGTTACTCCAACTATAAATTTATTAACATTATATTAAGTATCAATGAATTGTTAATATTATGGCATTATTGAATCACTGACATCATAGTATTAAAGAATTATTATTATAGATAAAAATAATTTTGCCTAATAGTGTGCGTCAAAATGCAACTTTACCCCAATTAGTTCTAAAATATCCAATTTTACCATAATTCATTATTTGTTGTACTATATTTGGATGAAAAATCTACTTTTGACATTCATTTATCATTTTTCCCCATTGTTAATAGACTTGCAAAATAGGATATGTAAATTGACACATATCATACTATGATTAGTTACAAATGACACGTGTCCATATGTAATTAGTTTATTTTTAAAATAAAATAAAATAATTAATTAATAATGACAATATTAATTTAATTTAAACTATTTTTTAATAATTTAAAATTTGAATTATTTGACCCAAATTTTGAACTATTTCTAAATTTGAATTCCATTCATAAATACATTTTAATAAATATCAAAATTTTATGTACTATAGAACTGCATTTAACAACCACAAAAATTAAAAATATCTCAAAATGACATAAAACTATAGTTGTCAAAATATCAAAACTAAGTTTCATAAACAATACAAAATAACCTCTTCAAAGTACTGTTAAATTGTCATCTTATATAGTTGACCATATTCTTTCTTCACTATCTAAACCTGAAAAAACATGCATAACCAACAAGTTAAAATCACGACATATAATTTCCAACTACTGCTTTAAAACAATTGTTGGAAACAGAAATAGACCAATCAATTCAGACAGTAACAACTTTGCAACCAAGGTACAACTTTCCAAACACATGTTAGAAATATGCAATGAAAGGCATAGAACGGTAAGATCAATACCATAACAAAATGACGTAGTTGAGATGATGGATAAGACTCTACTTAAAAGGGCTGGATGCATGCTTACCAATGCAAAGATGTCTAAGGCCAAGTATATTTATTTAATGAAATGAATTTTATTTTGGTATTTATTAATTTATTTAAAAAATTATTGTCCAATTAAATGAAAGAAATGCTTTTGGTATAATTCTTTGATGGAAAGGAAAGGAAAATGACATGTGTATTTTCACATAAGTAAAATGCATAAGTGTTAAGCAAAATGGAGAGGGAATTTCGACCACTTCAATCTTTGGACTCTTTGAAAGAAATTCAAATAAAGTAAAACACTTCTCTTCCGCCATCTTGCAAGTAAGACTTGGGAGGAAAAACAAAGGAGAAATAATTTTTGTTTCAAAATAAACAAAGAGAGTTTATTTGTTTAAAGAGTTTAAGCACTATAACATAAAAGATCCTACACCATAATTAAATCTACCATTCTAACTACTTTAATCTCACAAAGTGTTGGAGACTTGAATTTATCAAGGAATCACTTTAAGGTGAGCTCCGAGAATTTTTAATCATCTGTATGTTTGAATTCTCCTAATATTTTAATTTGGTTTAATGATGTGTTTATCATAATGAGAATTTTAATTTTCTATTCCACAATCAAATTTGTATGTATGAGATGCTTATCACCTTATGATGAATATACTACACAAGTATTCACCCTAGAATAATAGCATACTAAGCAATTGGTATCAGAGTATATTTGGGTGTTGTTTAGGTGATTGGTGTAAAAGTTGTTATATTTTTTTACATAAAGATGTCATATATATTTTAACAACTTGTTAATATTTAATTTAAAATATTGGTGATATATTTGACATGATGATGTTATGCATATTTTCATAACTTGTTAATGTTTAAATTAAAACATTGACAATGTTGAAAATTAAACATGTTAATTTTTGTTATGTTATTGGACATATTGATGTTTTTCAAATAAACTTATTATGTTTGGATATCATGTCCATGAGATACAATTATGCACTAGGATGAGAAAAATTGATCGCTACATGCAAGTGTATTATTACTACATTCAGCGCTGCAGTGCTAGTCTCTGGGGACTGTGACACCAAGGGCGATTTTTAGTATATTATTATTGGATTCACCTTCCAATGCCGCAATGCTCGATGCTGTTTGAAATTTTTTTCTTCATGTTTTTACTTATTTAAATGATATACTATGCCTCTTTAATTTTCATAACATGAGATGATCATTAATTTACGTTGATAACCATAATGGGTGCCCTTATGATAGGGTTAGTTGTGCTTGCGTAAAATTAAATATATGATCTAAATTTAACATACGATATTAGATATGTTACTTTGGTCTTTCCCAAGATCGATAAAGTATTAGGGATTGGTCAATATAACTTGAACTATGCCGATAAAACATGAGATGAGACTGACTAGCTAATGAATATCAAAATAGTTCTAGATTCTGAGAAGTTTGGGTATGTAATTGATCAGCGCTTGCCTTGAGGTATTTCTGACAATGCTTATCCAGAGGAAAAGGAAGCATATTAAAAATGGTTGGATAATAATTTGAAAGTCAAATCTTACATCATAGCCTCGATGTCTATGGAGCTATAAAGAGAGCATGTATGCACGACAAATTTTGATAGCATAATGCTCAATCTAAAGGAGCCTTTTGGCGATAGACCTCACGTTGATATATATAAAGTTGCCAAAGCTCTCTTTTAGGCTAGACTTCCAAAATATAGTGACAGGACCCAGCCCGAGACCCTCTACTATAGATCCCAGCGGCCCTGCCGGGCACCCCGACGGAAGTTCCTCCGAACCTAACTGGGTAAGTTAAGAAATTCCGCGAGGCGAACCCCCTTTTAATTCTTGTTACTATTAAGAAGATCTAGTAATATACATGAAAACGACATCTTAGTTTTAAAACAAACGGACAGAGTTTCCCCTGTTTTTCAGAAAATCTATATAAACCTGCAAAGAAATTTCACTTATAATTCCAACACATCTCAATTCTACCAATTCGGACCTCCGGTCATTTTCAAATCAAATCCAATACAACTCAATTATTTCGTGTAAATCACAAAATAATCATAATCATAAAAAGTAAAAACGATCATCATAAACTGGAAATCTCTTCTTCTTGATTCAACACATACTTACAAATATACATGCCTACAACTATTATGCGTAAAGTAAAGAGTGCTATTAGCACATTTACATGTATAAAAATTATCTTTGCATTCGGCCCACTACTCGGCGATAAGAGAATCAGCAGCTTGCGTTCCGAGACCTGCACCTGGGAAAGGGGTTTAAAACATAAAACTTAAAACGAGTGAGCTAAAGGAGCTCAGTGAATGTAAATGAGAATTCAATTACAAGAATATTATACAAAGATAGCAATTTCTAAAGTACATGCAGAAGTTATGCTTCTAAAACGGATGTAAAATTGTAAAACGGTTTCTAATATCATATGCTAATGAAATCTTGCCGAGCGGGTTTTATCTACATCTTTGAAAAACTATATTCAGAATCTGTATAACATAATAACTACTGTGTGCATATAAATGCATAAATGCTATCGGTAAATTAAAAATTAGTAAAATCCTCGCTCGGCTATTTTCTTTCTAAACTGTACCAATGGTAACCCTAAAGCTCTATACACACGCAGCGACTCAACTAGCACCGCATACGTGAGTAGGTCACGGGGCACCTCAACTAGCAGCACCCACAGTGACATCTCAAGACATCTCACTGGCTACGCAGCGGAATCCTACATCGCATGCATATAGCGAGACAATATCCCGTACACATAGAGCGACTCACATGACTCAACATCCCGACTTCCCGGAGTTAGTGACACACCCCCAAGACCTGCCCATGTGTACGGGATATACCGGCCGGGTCTAATACAATCATCACCACTATAATCTGAGGGTACCAATGGCCTTAAAACAAATGCAGAAATTTTAAAACTGTTTCACAAATCGATCATGTAAAAGCCTGTCTATGAATATATGAAGATCATAAATCATGTTTATGCATCGAAAGCTCATAAAACATACATAGTCATTGTGCGAAAACATAATAACCGAAAAGTAAAAGAAATGGCAGATTTTCACTCACAACCGCTCCGCGCTCAATTTCGCTCCCGATTCCTGCTCCTGTTAACGCTCTCGGTTATCCTCACCTACGCGCCATAAATGACATTTAGAACCAAATCGAACACTAGAATCTCATTTAACTACTAAATACCCTAATCGGCATACAAAGCCCGGAGGTAAACTACTTTCCGATTTTAGTTACGGAGCCATAATCGAAACTAACTCACCATCCGGCGCCCTGAAAATTATTGAATACCTTATCATTTGATTGGACATACTTGCCCTTCACCTTTCCAATATGGACAATTATGTCCCATTTTCTTCATTCTTGGGTTTTTCATCAACCATATACATTCAATTCACAAAATGCATCATTTACACACAACAATTCAATCAAAACACTACTCAATTCCTCATTTCCCTAAAGTGGCAGAATTTCACCCTAGGTTCCAACACATTCCTTTTCTCAATTTCTTGTTCCAATTATAACAAAATCATGCCAATTTCATTCTAAAGCCCTAATTACAATCAATGGAAATCTCTACAACAAAATCACCAAAAACCCTAATTCTCACCTTGCCAATTTCTTCAAATTGATGACTCCTTCAAGCTCCAAACAAGAATTCAACTCAATCTAAGCCAAGAATACACATAAGAATGTCAATTAACACATTCTTGAATTCTCACTTATCAAACTCATAAAAGATGCTTTTCTTACCTCTTTTTCTTGAATTTCCTCTAATAGAGACTTCAATTGAGCTTAGGGATTGGTTTGTAACCTTAATTTGGCTTGATTACACATAAAAATTCATGAAAACAAAACTTGAAAGGTCACTGTAGCAGCCCCCCTTTCCAAGCTCGAATTTTCTCTCTTTTGTTCTAAGTGTTTGCTTTTGATCATCTTCAAAATTCTACAAACTTTCAACCTATTTATAGTCCTTCCTCTATTTACCATTTTGCCCTTCAACTTTCTCAAAATTACTAATTTTCCATTAGTTGAAAACTAATTATGTAATTAGTTCATTTGTAACTATCTAGTTGGAATAGTGCAAAGAACTAACTAGAACTTTCCAACTTGGCAATCCATGAGATTTCTTCTAATTGGTCCATTCTCTAATATATGGATTATGTTTCTCAACAAAAGCTTGTTCCATTCATAACCCTTAAATGGAAATTCATGTAGTAAATTAGAATTTTCTTTTCCAAGCCAATAGAGAAAAATTTTAAAAATATTCTAGGGTCGTCCGGCGCACCGATCGAGTGTGAAATTACCAATTTAGGTCTAATATCTCTCACGTGCACTATAAAGAAAATATTTCTAATAGGGTTAAAATCGAGTAACCCTATGGTGTCTTATTTGTTCTATACCGAAATCTAGGCGCCAATACTACTAATAGGGATTGGATATTACATATAGTCCAGTTAGTCCTTATATCCTCAAGATTATTGGATACATCTAGAGGTTAGAGACTATAGATATGGTACTAAGAAATACATTGAAAAATAGTTTGATTCTCTAGTCACTGCTATGGTCATTTGTATAGTTCATCATGAACTTTAACATGCAATGATTGACCTCTACTTATATTTATCTACATAACATGCTTAAGACAGTACAGGAAGACATAAATAAATAGGGTAGAGCCTTCTATGTTCAGGGTACTTTATCTTTTACCCCAATGACTTTTGAAAAGTCTATAGGAAAGAAGAAAAAGAAGGTGAAGTACACACCAAAAATAGGTTCCCAAAAGTGACTCATATATAAGCCCCAAGAGAAGTGAAATGCTTAGATTAAGCATCCATGGATTGGATTTGGGCTTGTCTTTAATTTCGGACATTAAAACAATTTTATGACACCAAGTAAATTTCTTAACCTTATAAAATCTTCCTATTTGAGCGGCTTAGTGAATATGTCAGCAACATAATCTTGTGACTTTACATACTCTACTTGTACATTATTTCTTGTGATGTACTCCCTTATGTAGCGATTACAAGTATCGATATGTTTAATTTAAACATGAAAAATTAAATTTTTTGCTAAAGTCATAGGTTACTTTTTTGTCGACATAAATCTTTATTGGTTCTTCTTGTGGCAATCCTAACTCCTTCAAAAAAATGTCTTAACCAAATTGCATGGTAAATACACGAAATAGCAACTACATGCTCAGCATCATATGTAGAAAGTGTAACAATTGGTTACTTTTTTGACATCTATGCGAATGCAGTATCTCCCATATAGAACACAAATCTGGTAGTGCTTTTTCTATCATCTAAATCTCCAGCCCAATCATGGTCACTATATCCAACTAACTTGGAGTTATTAGAAGTAGAATGAAACATGCTATAGTCAATTATACCTTTGATATAAAGAATTCTCTTGGCAAACTTGAAATGAGTGGTTGTTGGATTCTTCATATAATGACTCACAAGTCTAGTGGTACAAAGAATGTCAGGTCTTGCTCATATCAAGTATCGTAAAATTTCAATCAAACTCTTAAAGAGTGTCAGATCCACACGTTCTTCTTAATCATTCTTGAATAATTTAAGTATACAATCAACTAATGTGCATATTGGTTTGCAATTCTTTATCTTGAACTTTTTGAGAATCTACTTTGAATAGCTCCCTTGTGAGATAAAGATTCCATCTTCTATTTGTTTTACTTCAATCCTGAGGTTGGATGACATTAGTCCAATATCGATCATCTCAAATTCTTTAGCCATTACTTTCTTAAACTCTTCAACCATGCTTGGATTGTTTTTTGTAAAGATTAAATCATTCACATATGATCAAGATATCTCTATTTTTTATCTTGATATAAAAAGTATACTCATGAGGGCATTTGTTGAAGCCATTCTTTAAGAATTACTTGTTAATTCAATTGTTCCATACTCTTGGTGCTTGCTTTAATCCATAAAGGACCTTCTTTAACTTCAAGACTTTGTCTTTATGTCCTTTGACCTCATATCCCAATAGTTATTGGATATTGACTTATTTTTCAAGAAATCCATTTAGAAATGTAGAGTTGACATCCAATTGATGAATCTTCCACTTATTTTGTGTTGTCAAAGAGATGACCAATTTTATAGTTTCCATGTGAGCATCATGACCAAATACCTCGTTGTAGTCAATACTAGCTCCTTGACTATAGCCTTTTGCTATTAGTCTCGCTTTATATCTCTCGAATTCCCCATTGGCATTCTTTATTTATTTTATACACCCATTTGATACCAATAGTCTTGTGGCGTTTAGGAAGAGTAGCAAGTTCCTATATGTTATTCTTCATGATGGCCTTAATTTTTTTATCCATTACATCTCTCCACTTCTTATTTTTCACAGCTTCTTAAAAATTCACTGGTTCACGGTCGATAAAGAGATAAAAAAAAGTAAGATTTTCTAACTTTTTAGTTACCTTAAAGTTCATATATGCTCATTGTGCGTGGCACAACTTTTTCATTTAAACTCTAAGGTTTTGATGATGTGTCTTCATGAGTTCTTATTGTAGGTAAAGTAGGTAAGGTAACTGCTTCTTATCGTTCATCTCTTGCTTACTCTATCACTAGTTGCATATTTTATTCTTTAAAGTGAGGAAAGAAAATGAAGTTGCTGCATCAGAACTCCAATTTCAATTGCTTCTTCATCAAATCTCACATTTTGATTTATCACGATCTTACCGGTGCTTTAATTGTACAACTTATAACCTTTGGAGTTGTTGTCATATCCAATAAAGATGAACTTGTTGCTTTTATCGTTGAGCTTAATTCTTTTCTCATCAGTTACATGCACATAAGCTATACTTCCAAAAACCTTTAGATGATAGACACTTGGCTTTCTCCCACTCCAAACTTCTTACAGTGTCTTTCCCCATACACTTCTTATTGGAGATTAATTTAATAGATGCACAGCAATTACTACAGCTTCGACCCAAAACTCTTTTTGCAATCTCTTACTTTTCAGCATGCTTCGTGCTATACCGAGGATGGTTATGTTCTTCCTCTCAGCCACTCCATTTTACTGGAGGGGTCTTAAAAGCATTAAAGGTCGACATATCCTATTGTCTTCACCGTAAGTTTGAAACTCTTTGGAAGTGAATTCTCTTCCTCGATCAGATCTCATGGCCTTGATCTCACATCCACTTTCTTTCCACATTAACTTTAAATTTCTTTAAAGCTTCAAATGTGTTTGATTTTTTCTTTAAGAAGTACACCCAAGTTTTTTTTAAAACAATATCAATAAAGAGAAGAAGATAATTATTATTACCATAAGGGCTTGGTTTAATTAGATCATACACATCTCTATGTATAAGCTCAAGCAGCTTGTGGGCTCTTGAGTTTGACTTTTTTATAAAGCTTTTTTTCAAATTGCTTCCCAAATAAATAACTTTCACATAAATGATCGGGATGACTGATAAGAGGCAGATCTCTTACCATCTCCTTTTTGGATAATAATTCTAGTCCTCCAAAATTAAGATATTTAACTCAAAGATGCCAAAGTCAAGTTTTCTTGTAACAAGCCTTCAAATATTTGGTAGCATCATTTTGAATATTTAAAAGGAACATTCGATTTCTTGACATTGGGACCTTGGCTATCAAGTTATTAGTTTTGTATCTTATAGAAATATTATTTTCTTTCAAGTGAATATCGTAGTCTTTCTTTAAGAGTTGTCCAAAACTTAAGATATTATATTTATGTCGGGAATAAAATAAACATTAGAGATGAATTGGTACTGTCCATCTTTCAAGCAAATTAAGATATTACCTTTGCCTTTCACTAGTATCTTTAATTCATCTTCAAAAGAGATATTTTCACTTGTAGTTTCATCAAGTTCCACAAATATGTTTCGTCTTCCACACATAGATTGCTGGCTCCTGTGTTAAAGTACCAAATGTTGTCTTTTTTTGTAGCGTTTTCTTTATATGCAAGCAATAAAGTAACATCATCTTGATCTACTTTCTCGACATAATTTGCTCTTCCGTCAACATTGTTGTTGGATGCTTTGCATTTAGAGGCATAATGTCGTACTTCTGACATTTAGAGCATTGAACTTGAGACTTGTGTCACGGGCTGAGCGCTTGCCATTGACCCAAAAGACTAACCTGTTAGGTAATGCTGCATACCCACCCTTATATACCCAAGACCCACCCAATTTCTATTCGATGTGGGACGTGACATTCTCCCCTACCAATCACGTGACGCCCTCGTCACGGTGTGGCCCAAACTCAAGGACCAACCTGGCCCGTATTGCCCATCCCTCCTGGACTAAGGGACCCACTACTCACGTGGCAATCTCTATTAGGGCTCAAGACACAGGATTTTTAGGGCCTACTTGACCCGTATTGCCTATCCCCTAGCGGCATAGGGGACCCACATCCCATGTGAAAATCTCTATTGGGGCGATTTTAGGGGCCCACATACGAAGGAGAATTTGGGTCTGCTCTGATACCACTTGTCATGGGCTGGGCATTTGCCATTAACTTAAAAGACTAGCTTGTAGGTAATGCTGCATACCCACCGTTATATACCCAAGACCCACCCAATTTTTATTCGATGTGGGACTTGACACTTGTCATACCTTGAGTTTAAGGTTCTCCTCCACAACCTCTACATAAGCTTTCTCCTCTTTTATTATTGTTGGCGTAATTTTAACCACATCCATGTCTATAACTTATTCCGCAGCCATGACCTCTTCCACCCTAGCTTCTTTCATTGCCAAGACTTTCTTCTCTCTCCTTGACTTTCATTTTCAAGACTTGCTATGTGATTCCTTACTTATTCTTGTGCTTTTTTTCGTATCCTTTCTGTGATCCCATTAATCTCTCTATTGTCATTTTTTTCAAGTCTTTAGTTTCTTTAATAGTCACAACTATATGCTCAAATGTATTATCTAACAAGCAAAGTATCTTTTCCACTATTCTCAAATCTTCTAACTTTTTACCATTTCTTTTTAGTTGATTATAAATGGTTAAGACTCTTGAGAAATAATTAGAAATAGATTCAGATTCTTTCATATATAGAGATTCAAATTCACCTCTTAATGTTTAAAGAATTGCACTTGAAATCTTATCAAAACCATTATCATCCAATGCCTGATAGATGAAGTAGAGAGTTTTCTTTTCTCTCTTTCTTGAATCCTTCAAACTTTCTTTTTGCTGTTAGGTTAAAGTGGCCTTATTTTGTGGCTTATTACAATATTTTTCAACAATTTTCTAAACAGTATGTGAACCCAAAAAAACCATTATCTTGATACTCCAATTTTCATAGTTATTGTTGTTGAGTATAGAGACTTGGAAGAATGACATACCATTGCTAGCCATGCCTTCAAATATTTGTAAAAACTTTCTATGAAGCTTGACAAAACTTTAATTGCCTTTTTTTAGTGATTCTTATGGTATTGTATTTATTTTCTTGAGCTCTTGTAGCCTTAGCTTTGATACCACTTTGTTAGAGAAGAATTAAACTTCATAAAAAGGAACTTGTATTATTAGTAGAAGAAATATTACAAGAGAGGGAACACTCAAAATACAACTCTTAACACTCTCAAATTTTTTCTCACACAAATAAAGCTCTATAAGCTATTTTAGACACTCTTGGAAGCTTTGCTTCCGTTATTACTTTTCTTCACTTCTTTCACTCTTTACACTTCACTTGTTGCCTACGCTAAAACTTGAAGAGTATTTATACTTGTGCTTAATGAATTCATACCACACAAAGTAATATACATCAATTTAATATACCCCATACAAGCTGATATTCATCACTTTAATTTATACCACACAATGTGGTATACATCACATTATTCTAAACCACACGAAACACTTTTAATTAAAATCATACAAAATACTTTTAGTTAAAATCATACAAACACTTTTAATTAAAACCATACAAGTGTCCCCTTGATCAATTAATCCTTTACTTAACTTAAAAGGCTTCTATGGCTTGATTAAGCATCCATGGATTAGATTTGAGCTTGTTTTTAATTTGAGTCATTAAAACAAGCTTACTATTCACCATAGATCGCTTTTTTTTTGCACTCTACAAAGTATTATTAGACGTTGTCATCTTCTGCTTGTACTTGTTCCATCTTTTTAACTCATAATCTGAATGTAAAACTATTATTGAAGGTTGTTTTTCCATTCTTCCAGGAATAGAGCTCGTACGGAGGGATATTATAGAAGTTTGTGGTTAGTAGATCATATGACAACTATCTTAAATTGGACTTACATTACTAAATAGTTTAGGAATATCTACAGGATTTTCTTTTATGAATCAAATAGTGGGATGTAAGAATCTAACTGATATTTGAATGATTGAGATGGTAAATAATCAATAAGGGTTTATCAAACAATTCTTACTACAATGTACGATTTATTCATCCAAATGTGTCTATCTATTTTGATTTTAGATGTTGAAATTGATTGATGAAATCATAAGTTGACAGACCACTTGCTTGCACTCTACAAAGCTTATCTATAATTTGATAGAACACATCCTTAATTGTAAAAATCTTTACTCATAAGCTTATCAATAATTTAGGTCTGGTCTACCACTCAAGTGGGAGCAAAACCTCTTTTTCCGTTACAAGTAAAGGATGTTAAGTTTTATGTGTTTTATAAGTTCTTAGCGTCAAACAAGTTTATTTGTCAACTTTCTACTACACATCTTTTGTTTCATTACTTAATTTTCTGCCACAAACAAAAGTAATTTCTTGAATTTTGTTTCATTGCATGTTGGATTTGCAAGCATTTACACAAATGTTAATGGATTTGGTAGTTATTGGACAATGAATTTATATATTGTTATAGAAACATATAACTTATAGCAGTTGTTGAATTTGGCTGAATTCATGTATTGTTATAATCTCTATGTTGGATTTTGTAAACTGATGTTGGATTTGGATATTGAATTTACTTTATTTTGAAGTTCATTTCCTTTGTTTGAATTTATGGGTTGAAGGATTGAGATATTGATGATTTAATGAAAATATTACATTGTGAACAATTTTTATATTATAATAAATGTATATATTAGAAAATATAATATAATATAAATTTTGTATATGTATATATATATATATTAATTTAATGTATATATTAAAAAATAAAACTATTTTAGAAAAAAAAAATATCTATCACAAGATTATGATAAACATCTATCATAAACTAATGACAGAGTATGTATTTTGATGAAGTCATATTATTTTCGTGTGACGTTAGCCTTATGACGTCACAATTACATCATCTACTGTACTAGGTGCCAAATCAACATACATATCATCGTCCACATAAGCAATATCTGCCACATAAATATTTTACACATAGGACAAAAATTACAATTTAGTGATAAATATTTTCTATCACAAAGTGATGACATATGTTAATGATATAAAAATTCTATAACAAAATTCATCAATTACAGATTTGTGATAGAATTTATATATCATAGATTGTTGAGGTGACTTTTGATGATAAAAAACTTCTATCACAAACATAATTTTTTATAATGACATTTTATCACCAAAAACCCTTTTTTTTTAGTAGTAACATGTTACTTTATTACAAGGATTGACATTTTTTTCCCTAAAACAAAATTTTAATATCCGAAATAGGGGTTAATGATCATGAGATAAATAATGCTAATCAAATAGCAATACTCAAAATAAAACTGAGTTATGATAGTATTAATTACATTAGTTAGTAGAGTAGACTGTGCTGTTTTTTTAATGATATGCTCTTTGGACAACCTAATAACACAACTAAGAGTAATTTAGATTAACGAGAATTTAGCAACGATGAAGTGTTACCTTTTAAAGTGTTCAATCTTAATGATTTGAATTGTCAATTGCTTATAATTTTCATAATAAAAACTACCTATCTTTCCATTATTATTATTTTCTTTGGTTTAAATTTCTATTTATTGCCTTTTTCAATTATTATTATTATTATTACTTTAAACCGCTCCAAGTTTTCGTCATTAATATTATTCATAACTAGTAAATCAGAAATATTTATTATTACAAGATTGTCAGTTAAGTTGTCAATGAATTCATTTTAATTAGATAGTTATACAAGAATGAAAAATCACTTTTAGTTTCATCTCTAAATTTTTAAAAATTACTATGTACCCCTTTTAAGGGGTACAAAGTTATTTTAAAAATTCTCCTCCTAAAATTCTCCTAAAAGGATAATAAGTAATTTTAAGAAATTCAAGAAAAAAGCATAAGCAAAAGATCTTTATAGGCGCACTCATTTGCTTGCTCTAGCAGCAAAACTTGTGCACCTCTTACTCTAGGTCAAAGGTTCGAATCCTAACAATGTCTAAGGTAGTTTTAGTTTTCTAAATTGTTAGGAGGCCAATTTTAGTCCTGTATGGTTAATGATAGTTAGGATTTGAGATGTAATACTTGTATAATAAAAAACCTTTGAGGGCGTCTATAGTTTTTCCTCCCTTAAAGGTGGAGAATGTAAGATCATAACCACTACAAGATAGAAAGAGTTTCAGTGATACTAATTTGGCGTCATTAAATAGTTATATTGATACCATTTCAAAGTGTCAATGTAATGTGTCGAAAATTTATTAACACTTTTTTTATTGTCAATAATTTTTTAACACTATTATATTAGTAGATTACTGACACTATGGTATAAGTGATAGTTGATATTATAGTATTAATAAATCGCTGACACTATAGTATAAAGTGGGTCACTAATGTAGTGATATTAGAAGATCACTGACACTAGTAGTATATCACTAGCACAATGGTATCAATGAATAACTGTACCTATAGTACAGTGGATCACTGATACTGTGATATCAAAAAAATCAGCATATCACTGACACTATAGAATCATAAGCTTATAAAAATAGAATAATAATATTTTATTCAATTTAAAATTATTTTATAAGATATTTGTTGCTTTACAAATATTATGTTTGAATTTTCAAAATGAGTAATTACAAAAAATTATATGTAAATATTTTTTAATATTTTTTGTTTGTGTATTTGAATTTAATGTTAATTAGAAAACTTTATATTCATTATTTAATATTTTTGGAATTTAACATAAATTTAATTTATCTTGAATTAGTCCCATTTTATTTTGAATTACTAGTTTTTTCATAATATGCATGTAAATGACAGTGCCATGTCATTTAGTGCAATTTATATTTCAATATTTGTCAACATTTATTCAAGAAGAAAAGTTTGTGTGTGAAAGAGTGATTACACGAACAATAAAGTAGTAATATTTGTTGTGTATAAGAATGAATGAATAGGCTATGTGAATGAATAATTGATCATATTCATAGTGTATTAGTTCCAATCTTTTACAAAGTATGCATGTAAGAATTTAATTGAAATTCTAATTAAATATAGCATAAATCTAGTTTAAAGTTATGTACTCCTGTTGGTGAGAGAATTTTTTATGAAACCAACTAATTTTCCTATCAAAGGAGATTCTTTGATTGGTACTAAAGAATTTTCTTATCTGAAACAATACTTATGGTTAAAAAAATAAATTCTAAATTAATAATTCGGTAACTTTAACAATTTAATTATAATCACTTGATACTTGTCATAATTTATAGTAGAAAGAAAATTAATATTTATTAAAATGTTACTTTTTTTTCATTTATATATTAAATTTTACTGAAACAAAAATAATTATTTATATTTAAAAAATTATTAATTTTCTTAAAAATTCTTACAGCCTTTCGAAATATAATAACTAAAAGAGCCGTGGATAATAATGATCACGTAAAAGAGCTCCTAGATAATCATTTTCTTCCTTTCTCTATTTTCATTCTCCTCATTCTATTAGGAGTTGTGCATTAATTTCTTGAAACTACAATTTGATCAATTGGTTTTGTTCCCTCTTGAAAACTCTCCTCTTTTAATCTTTGGGCTCGAAACTCCTAAATTTAACCGAGACTGATCCCAAAAAGCTCAACCAGACATTCTCTTCATAAAGACCACTCTCTTTTCAAAAAATTCGTCAGAATTTGCACAACGAGTCCAATCTAAAGACAGGCTCAGGAGCAATAGCCAATAGGCTTAAACCCAACAAAAATATTTTGTGTATGTCAGAAGTGCAGTAAGAAATATTCGGTGCAAGATAGAAATATTACAGAAGAAAGGTTAAAAAAGTCTCTGAAAGGCCATCACTATAAAAAAGGAAAGAGTAAGACATAGAAAGAGTGATGAAAAAACCCCCAAAATACCAAAAAAAAAAAAAAAAAAGAAGTATCCCCCCTCAGCATGATATCTTATGATTGTTTCGTCATATTTTAAGATAAAGAACCCCCCATTTTTGACTTAAGCATCGGAGCGTCTTCGCCGAAACCCACCCCAGCAAGACTACCTTTGAGCTTATTTTTTGTATTTTCTTTGCAGACCCCCCACAACTCACGAAAAATAAGAAGACGAAGCTTGTACTAATCGCTCTAGCCGGGACGAGGCCTAAGTTTGATTCTCCCTCATAACAAATTTAAGACTTGTTGACCTAAGAAGCTAATTTTTCAGGTCAATAGTTTTTGGCACCGTCTATGGGAGCGGAGTAAAAGGCTTTATTGGGAAGAGCAGCATTTTAGAATGGCTGAACAATCGTCCGCCAGCAAAAATCAAATTGCCGGAGAGCAAAGCCCAAATCCAAACCTACCTCTCTCTCGAATAGAAAGCTCTCTATACCTTGAAATACGGGCATAATTGAGAACCCTGAAGGGAAAAAAAGAGGAACTAAGATAGCCCATGACTAAACTGATTAGAAATAAGCAACCGAGAGCAAGAAATCATGGGAGGGAGTCTTGAGAGGAGATTCGAGGACAAATGAAGCAAAGAAAAGGACTGGACACTCTACACAATTTGAAGGGACAAACATGCTAAGCTAAGTGATCCTCAAGAGGAGAGAAACGAAGCCTGGAGATCCAGAGCCTTTAGCATAGAGAGAGCCATCAACCGAGCCGTGATAGCACTAACTAGGTGAATTAGGCCTTGAAAGCAAGGTTCGCGGTTTGGAAGAAAAATGGGAAAGCCTCTTCGCAGAAACAAAGGAGAAAGACCTACCTCTCGTGACAAAGACGGAAAGGGAGAGAAGGTTGCCATTGATAGATGAGGTGAGAGATATTGAGCTTCTAGGCAGTTTTCGACTCCTCAATTTGCTCACATACAAGGGAGTCACTGACCCTAATCATTATGTAGCTCACATCAGGTCACCGATCTGCTATCCATCGTTGGATTAAGGCAAAACAAAATGTGCTGACTCTTTCATATGAACTTAAAGGGGTCGGCTTTTCTATGGTATAGGGAGCTAAAACATTGTAGCCTTGCCTTATATAATGAGCTAATCGAGAAATTCACACAACATTTTTTGGGCTCATGCGAAGTAGCCAGGGACTCAGAACAGCTGAAGCAGATCAAACAAGGTCAATAGGAGAACCTGAGGGACTACATTCGAAGGTTCCACAAGGAAGTGATAGCACTAGAGGCGTTTAACCAGCCCATCGCCTTGGATGCCCTAAAGGTAAGGTTACAATTGAACAGATTCTGGTACCACCTAGCGGAAAGTGATACCACAAGCTATACGGCAACATACAACAAAGCACAAAAATACATGTCTATAGAGGAAGGTAAAAAGACTAAGAGATCACTGGCTAAACTTACTCAAGGAAAGACACAGCTACATGCAGAACGAGACATAAGGAGGAGAGAAGGGCCCCCGCCCGTCCCCTATTGAAATACTGAAAAACAGATGGAGAATACTATTCACAGCAGATTGAAAAATTTACGAACTGGCGTAACCTTTCAAATAATTGACGGAACAATGTGTTGAATGGTGGACCCTGCAACTAGGGGGAAGGGTCAAACCGTTTCTGACTATGTGGCCCCCCAGGGGTGCCCCGGAATCCAGGAAACAATGAATCACCAAGGGAGGAGAGAAGAGTGGCTCATGTTGAGAATTTTGTACCATTGGTTGTGCTATTAGAGGATTTATATGAAGCAATCCAGGATAGAGGGGTTGTTATAGAGAAATTTCAAGAGAAAATGAGTAGAGCGATGAATAGATCCTAAGAAATGGTGCAACATGCACGAGGGTCCTGGGCACTCTATCTAGAAGGTCGACCACCTGATAAGGAATGGATACCTGGAAGAATTTTGGGCAAGTCGATAGACAACGACCGCTAGTCAGCCCTGTGCATCAAACCTGACCCTGTTGCGATTATCTCAGGCAAACCCATGTTGGCAGGAAACTCAAATAAACAATGAAAAAACTACTTTAAGTACTCAATAGTGACACATCAAGTGATGTGCAACACTCCTTTAGCCTAAAAGTCGAGGATACCACAAGAGGTGCCAATCATATAGATAGAGGAAGATGCTTAAGGGATCAGTTACCTCTACCATAATGCGCTTGTGATCGAAGTTGTGGTAGTAAGGGAGAAGATAAACAGGGTATTTATCGACTCGGGTAGCTCGATTGACATAATCTTTAAGGAAACCCTAAATGACCTAAAAATCAGGAACCTCCACATAGAGGAGACCCAAACATCATTACAAGGATTCGAGGATAGTTGTGTGATGCCAATTAGAGTAGTGACCCTCCCATTCGCCATTGGACGAAGGCCCTATGAGAAGACGATGATGACTAAATTCGTACTGATAGACCGCCCATTTTCGTATACAATTCTCCTCAGGCGATCATTCATGTTACACAATAACGGCGAAAAAGGCATTTTGCATCTCTACAATCGATCCAACGGAGGGAGTCCATGCGTCCCTGAAGCTGGCAGAGGAAATACAAGAACTTTATGTTGAGGCAAGGGAACCTAAAAGGTTGGTCAGAATGGGAACCCAGTTAAAACTAGAGGTCAAACAAGGGCTCACCCAACTGGTTCAAGAGTTTTTAGATGTCTTTGCCTAGTCCCACTAAGACATACCCGGGATTGATCTAAAATTAGCTGTCCACAAGTTGACTGCCTATCCTATGTCTCAACCAATCAGACAAAGAAACAAAATCTTTAACTGGGACAGAAATGAAGCAGTAGCAGAAGAGGTAGAGAAGCTACTACCAGCTCGATTTATTTGGAAAGTCTACTACCCCGAATGGTTGTCCAATGTGGTGATAGTAAAAAAGGCGAGTAGAAAGTAGAGGATGTGCATTGACTTCACTGATTTAAATAAAGCATGCCCCAAAGATAGTTTCCCCCTCACGAAGATCGATCAGCTAGTGGACGCGACAGTGGGGTACTAGTTGCTGAGTTTCATGGATGCCTTTTCTGGTTACACTCAGATCCCAATGTTTCCTCTCAATTAGGAGAACACGTCGTTTTTCACTCATCAGGGAACCTACTGCTAGCAAGCGATGCTGTTCAGATTAAAAAATGCAGATGCCACCTATCAAAGATTGGTAAACGAGCTTTTTAAAACCTGATATGCAAAAATATAGAAGTTTATGTGGATGACATGATAGCCAAGTCAATAAAGGCAACAGACCATATGGCTGACCTCAGAGAAACCTTGATGGTATTGAGGAAGAACGAAATGAAACTAAACCCTGAGAAATGCATCTTTTGGGTAAGCTCTGGAAACTGCTTGGGTTCATGGTGAGCCAACAGGAAACAAGAGGCCAATCCCGACAAAGTCCGAGCTATCTTATAAATGAAGTCCCTAAGTATAGTGAAAGAAATCCAACGAATCACAGGCAAGATCACGACATTAAATAGATACATCTCTAAAGCCACCGACAAGTGCTTCACTTTTTTTACGCAATCAAGAGAAAAGAGAAGAATCGGTTGACCGAAAAATGCAACAAGCCTTCCAGCGGCTGAAGACCTACCTCTTTGAACCAGTAAACCTAGCAATTCTTATGCAAAGAGAGTCGTTGGTGGTATACCTGGGAGTCTCAGAACGGACTCAGCTCAATCCTCGCCAGGGAGGAGATGAGGTACATTAATCAGTGTATTACACGAACATAGCCCTCACCGGGCCATGTTCGTGTAATACACTGATTAATGCACCTCAGGCCAGAATCTTTATACCCCCCCGAAAAAGTTGGTTTTTGCACTAATCATGACCAAAAGGAAACTGCGGCCCTATTTTCAAGTGCATACCATCGTCGTGTTAACCAACCAGCCGCTGAGACAAATCCTGCATAAGTGATGCAATATTTTTATATCTTAAAATTAAGTGCAAGTATACACTATTGTAACAAGGAATAAATGAACTTATAAAGTCGAATGTCGAACCCATAGGAATAATTTTTATTTTATACCAAGTACTAAAATTATATCTTTCTTATAATTATTTAGAAAAATCAAATCTTAATTTTATAATAAATTTAAATAAAATAATAGTGCAGAAAATATATGACACAATTTAAAGAAAATAGCAGTATAGAGAAAGCCTAGGGTTAATTACTATCCTTCAATATGTTTTCTATAGATTAATTATTTTAATATTTATATCCCTTAATTCTTATTATTGGTCAAGACACTAATGTATTCACAAACCTCTTCCAAGGTCATGCAAATATATCTTAATTTACCAAATACCTATATTCCTATTGTACTTGTAATAAATAAAGATTTATTAAGAATAAGTCTTATTGACCATACATGCTAATTAGGTATATTCATATCCTAATTCGAAACTTGCATATGCAACATTGAATGTTACTCTACAATCATGTATCAAATTATCTAGGTCTAAATACAATAATGCCTCTTCCAAGTTTATCAAAGTATTACTAAAGCAATCATAATATTGATCAGATATAATGAAGCATTAAGAACAAATAATTTGAATAATGAACAATTGAATTCAAATAAATATTAAAAAGATCCAACAATTAAGTTCTCATATTGAGTTCAAGTAATAACCCCTAGAAAATAAATTTAGCTCATGATAACAAGAGAATTATAACTGAAAAATAAAATAAACATGATACAACCAAAAGCAAACCAAAATAGACGTTAATTCGCAGTTGGTTGATGAGCCAAAGATTTGCCAATAATCTCTTGCTTCCTTGAATTCCTCTTGCTTCTCTCTTTAAAAATTACTCTTCTTCATTGTGTTGTGGCTCTAAGAGCCCTAAGTTGTGTCTCCTTGAGGTCTAAAACGAGTAGCCTTTATATAGGGATTAATTGGAGTCTTAGAGTTGTATTTCTTTTAGGATTAGGAAAGTCACACTGTTCACCGCTGGCGCGTAACTATTCACAAAATACTGTTCACGCGTTACTGTTTATAGTACTGTACGATTTACTGTAGTATTTGATGTTTTTCTTAGATTTTCATCTTTAATTGATCCGTTGACTCTAAACCTGTAAAATAACAATAAAACATATAAAAAGTATAATATTCTTATTAAAATGAGCAATTAATTACGTTAAGGGAAGGAAAATAATAGATATAATTTACGCTTATCAATAAGTTTGACCTGTCTAGCCAATTGGTTAAATGGTCTATAGAGTTAAGTGAATTCGACATTCACTACAAGCCCTAAATTACCATTAAATGGTAGGCCCTGGCCGACTTTATAGCCGAGAGCACATACGAGACAATCATGAGTGAGAGGGTAAATGACCAAGTCTTTGAGGCAATTTAGGAAAAATGGGTACTGTATATTGACGAAGCATCCAACCTAGCCCCGAGGGAGATGAAATCAAGTATGCTATTCGCTTCGAATTCAAAGCGTCGAACAACAAAGCAGAATACAAAGCCCTCCTGGGAGGTTTAAGAGTGGCTCAAGTATTGGACATAAAAAAGATACTAGTTAAGAGCGACTCTCAGTTGGTGGTAAATCAAGTTAATGGAAATTTTAAAGCAAGAGAAGAAATAATGGACACCTATCTCATGATAGTTGTTGTGTGTTTTCTATAACACAAATTAGCGCAAGTGCACATTGTCGCAACAAGTAATATATGATGAGAAAAGTGTCGATCCCACAGAGAATGATTTATCTTTTCTAGTTTAAGTACTGAAATGGTGTCTTTCTACTATTATCCAGAAAATGATTTAATGTATGATGATTAAACTACTCAAGTAAAAGAACAACTTAATTATGCTAAGTGATAAACTAAATTACCAACAAATTATATTCAATATGAGAATCCTAGGATTACAAACTATCCCCCATTATGCAAATAAATTCAGCAGAATCTCTTTTAGGTCTATTGGTACTCAACTTGATACATTGAACAAAACACTCAACACATCACAAGCCTCTTTTGCAGGTCAAGTGAATCTATTCCATCCAATCAAATATCTATATGTCTATGATAAATAAATTGAACAAAATTCATTAAGCACAAGTTTTATGAGCCATACATGCCTTATGAGTATATGTCTATCTCATATGAAACTCAAGTGTATTACACTATGATCATGCATCAATATGCTTAAGACTAAATGCCTAAATGCCTTTGTCAAGTTTATTTAAGCATTTCTAGATCAATTTAACTACTAGCCAAGTAATCAAATAGCATTAAGCACAAGCACAATGAATATATCAAAAGCTGAATTAATACCATAAAAGAGAGAGCTAAAATCCATCACATAATGAGTTCAAGGATGTAATCCTAGATTAATGAAATTAGCTCATCATTAAACTACACAATCTTGAAGCTAATTCCATCAATACATGTAAACTAAACATCTTACAACAAGTAAAGAATCAAAGAAAAGAAGACATCCCTGTCAAATGTCTTTGAAGTTGAAGCTTGCTTTCCTCCTCTTTGATTTCTCCAAACTTAGAAGTTAGGTGTTTCTTTGTGTTTCTAGCTGCTGTCCCAACTAGAGTCTCCCCTCAAAATGTAAGTTTTGAGCAAATAAATAGGTAAGAGCACGGAATTAGGGCGCATTTTGGGTTTCCTGATTTTCAGGAACCTGTCACATTTTGTTGTCCAGGTCCCGGCGCCGCGGCGCTGAGATTCAATGCCGCGGTGCTCACTTTCTGCAATCGGCGCCGCGGCGTTGAAATCCAGTGCTGCGGCGCTGAAATCCAGTGCTGCAGCAAACAGTGCCTCCATTCGTATTTTTATCTCTAATGCTCCCATTTGCGTCCGTTTTCTGGTATTTTTGCTCCGATAATGCTTCAACCTATAAAACAACATTAATACGCATAAATAGCCCAATTATTGAGATAAATTGAACAAATATCAAGTTAGGAAGATAAAATAGTTTATACAATTACGCCTTATCAATAGTACATATGCCCAAGAAGCGAGAACCGTCAAGTGGATATCATCGCCTAAATGACGTCAGCAGAAGATACCAGTCTCCCCATACAGTACCTGTGGAATTCTTGTCAAAACTCAATACCCAGGAAGGCGAGCAAATCATGTCAATAGAATCAGGGTCAAGCTGGATGGATCCCATCAAGGACTACATTTTGAACGGGATAATTTCAATCAACAGAAAGGAAGCCCAGAAAATTAAGTACTAAGCTGCTAGATACTCAGTGATCGATAGGGTACTGTATCGGAAGGGTTTTTCTCACCACTACATGAGTTGCCTGAGCCCCCTGAAGGCAAAGTGAGTCCGGAGGGAAAACCATAAAGGGGTGTGTGGCAACTATTCGAGGAGGGAAGCTTTAGCCCACAAAGTCTTTCGAACTGATTATTATTGGCCCACCACCTTTCAAGAAGCTAAACACCTGGTTCAGTGTTATGACACATGTCAAAGGTTCGTAAATAGGATCGAATCACCCACATGGGAATTAATCACGATGAGTGAACCATAGTTGTTCACTCAGTGGGGGCTCGACTTGATCGGATCACTCCCTCAAGGTAAGGGGTCATACATGTATATAGTCGTGGCAGTCGGCTATTTCACAAAATGCATCGAGGCCAAGCCACTATCAAAATTCACGGAGAAAAGTGTTCGGGATTTTGTATAGAGGAGCATGATATATATATATAGCATCCCCCACACCATCATCACCGACCTATGAGAAGTAGTTTGACAACAACAACTTCAAGCAATTCTGAAAATAACTAGGAGTACGACTGTCGTTCGCCTCCTTTGCACACCCTAAAACCAACTGCCAGGTCGAGTCCTCCAACAAGCTGATAAAAAAACTACTTAAGAAGATGGTGATGGAAAGAAATGAAGCGTAAGTAAATGAGCTACCAAAGGTACTATAGGCACTCCGAACGACTAGTAAGAAGCCACCGGCGAGACGACGTTCTCTTTAGCCTTCGAAAGTGAAGTAGTGATCCCCGCAAAAATTGGGACCCTAACCCACTAAGTACTAAACGTTTCTGACACCATCAATAACAACCTGATAAAGGGAGGGTTGGACTCGATCGAACAGTTTAGAAACCGAATCCAAATTCAAGTAGTAGCTTACCAGCAAAAGGTGACTAGATACTACAATAAGAAGGTCAAGGCCCAAAGTTTCGAAGAGAGAGACCTAGTGCTATGGAGGGTAGTGCTCAATAAAAGAACCCTGCAGACAGAATCTTAGGTCCTACCTAGGAAGGGTCGTACAAGATCCTCAGTCATATAGAAGGGGCGTACAAACTCGAAGGGATTGATGGGTAAACCGTTAGGAAACCATAGAACACCGAGCTAGTAAACTAATACTATCTTTAAGCTTTTATTTGTTACCATTCGTTGTATAACACATGGTGCTTCAATAAAAACTCTTTCTTTTCTTTTTTTCTTTTGCATGAACATTCGTGAAGAGAAAATTTACCGGAACATAGAATGAATCGCCCACGTAGGCGCCCTCAGATTATTTAACAAGAGAACTTGCATCAAACCACTTGAAATACCATACCATGCCTTATCTTAGGATCTTCACGACGTTGTCATTGCAAAGATATCCTCATTTTAACAAGCCATCGCCATGTCACGCAAAACACTGTGACCGATTCGACTTTAATTCTATTTTCACCATCACTAGTTTGACGCTCACGGAGTATTTCACCATGACCGATTCGACTTTCATTCTATTTTCACTATGAGTAGTTCGACGCTCGTGGAGCACTTCACCGTGACTAGTTTGACTTTCATTTTATTTTTACTATTACTGGTTTGACGCTCGTGGAGCATTTCACCTTGACTGGTTCAGCTTTTATTCTATTTTTACCATCTAGTTCGACGCTCGCGGAGTACTTCACCATGACCGGTTCTATGCTTGTTTTATAGCATCGCACCTGGACGGCTCAGTGGAGCGAGGGCTGTGGCACTTCCACAACAATATCATGAGTTATATCATGGCACTCATTGAAGAGGGTTTGACCATAACTTTACCACAGTATCACTATGGCCTTTCCACAGCACCTATAGCATGCTATTTAGCATTATTGCACCGAGCGTTCCACGAATATATTGAAGGGTTCTCCACCTGACATAGTCTAGGCTACTTGCTTTGAACTGCACTAATGATCGACGTATCACCAGAGCTGACTTAGCTATTCAATTGGATCAGGCATCACTATAAGATACCCGGAACGGGTTTTATTTCAAATTATTCATTATCGCGGTTAGTAATAGCTGTTCGGCATTAGTATCATGAGTTCATTGGAAATGATGACTACTAAGGACTATTATTCAGTCTTGATTGAAGCTGCTTGGTAAAATGGTTAGCCTATTTAACTACAAGTCTTATTATCATTCATGAAATGTCTTATACAGAACGATGATTATCACTAACGGTGTGGTTGCTTTAACAAGATCAATGTTTTATAAGCGGTTCAACTATGTTAGCAAATTTCGCTATAGTGAAACAAACTTACTTTGAGCAGGTAAAAAAGAGCAGACACATATGTTGAAAAGCGTAAATAATCCATTCATTAAAGATGATTATACCGATCAATTACAAGGCGATCATAAAAAAAAACCCTACATAGGAAAAAGGATCATTTAGGTTGCAGAAGCGATGTCAAGCATGTCCAAGTCCACGATAGGAACAACTTTAGGAACATTGCCGACTGTAAGAACTGCAACAATGGGCGAGTCAGTCAGAACATCTACAATTCTTTGTGGCTCAGCGGGGGCAGTGCTGCTAGTTTTCCCCTGTTCGGCAAGAGGTGTAACCTCACCACCGCTTGCAACAACGACACTCCCAACAAGGGCAGACATATCGGTCGAAAGGGAGTCATCACCACTAGCATCAATAGGCACCGACGCATCATCATCATAGGCCCTGCAAGTTTCCCCTTCGTGGAAAGAGGTACCCATGGCTAAGGATCATAGCCATTAGAGATCAATCTCTGGGTAGTGCTCATAAAAAAGGGCGATGAACCTTTGAAATTCTTTTATCGTGCTTTGACGGAAGTCCTCTTCATGACCAGCTGACCACTGGTTCCGTTACTGCTCAAGTTGGTCCATCAAAGAGATACGAGTCTACTCAATCTGCTTTCTCTCCCTTTGAGTGGCACCAAGATACACTTTAAGTTCTTCGTTTTGGCGCATCTGCTCTCCAACTCGGACCCCTCCTCCCCCACCAACAGAGAATTCGTATCATCTGCTCGACCAACCATTTCTGATGCTCGAGCTCAGATAATTTGCTCTTCACCTCGACCGTGGCGATCATTATTTCCTCGTATTTGGCCCCCACCTCATCGGCAATCTTTCTCTCCTGCTCAGCGATCCTCTTTGCCCGTTGAGTCTCAGCCCAAGACCGAGCAAGGTTAACCTCCACTTTCTAAGCATGAGTCGCGAAACCTATGATCTCGACCCGAACCTAAGAAAAAAAGAAAATAGACTGCAGAAAAATGTGGGGTCAGAGCAAGCAAATACACAAAGGAGAAATAAACCACATATTAGGCAACTTACATCAGGGCAGATCCCAGTGCGATATTGAAGCCCGTGGCAGGATCTAGAAAAGACCCTTAACCTGCCCAAGTGAGGGTCACATACCTTTCCAGCTCCAGTATCACCGGGACCAAAATGCCCAAGTCCTCCCTGACCTTCGGGACCAGGACTAATGAGGACACTTGGGAGGGCCCCTCACAAGAAGATCTCCCTCCCGCCTCAGGGAGCTCGACTGGTTTAGAGGCCCCGACCGCCTAAGAAAGAACCAAAAAAAGGGACTGAACAACATCCCCTCCTCTCGGAACCGAACAACATCCCCATGAGATTGTTAGGGTTTAGAAGCCCTTGACCGCCTAAGGAAGAACTAAAAAAGGAAGGAAAAGTTTGGAGCAAAAAGATAGGAACTCACTGCGAGTTCGAGGCAGGGATGAAACAGAAGGAACTAGTGTCGATTTGACAAGGCTAGACAGGAGTAGTAGCTTCTGAACCGGGCAAATATGTTGAAGTGCTGTGTCAATCTGAGTAAAGGTCTACTCGAAAACTTTCACGTTAGTAGCCAAGGTAACTGCAGAAAAAAGGGCAAACAAAGAAAAGTCAGTCGAGCGAAGTAGAATAATTAAGTCAACACGTACACGAGAGTGAGGACCTATATCCGCAGAAAAGGCGGCAGGGAGGACCCACTCTCCCTACCCCTCTTAGGGACCTTGTGACTAATTGTACCTACTTAATTTTTATTCAGAAAACTAAAATCTAGAATTTATTAAACTAATCTAATTCTATCAATTAACTAAAAAAAAGTAAAGAGTATAATTCACAAATAAATATAATCTAGGGTTTTGACTCGTCCCTTAGTATTTCATTGGATTCATTAACCATTTAGTTAATCTTTTAATACTAATTGATTGGCTTAGACACTGATCTCATCACAAGCCTCTGTCAATGGTTAAGTGACTATATTACACATTCTAACAATCACCTATATGTCTATGGTAATCAAATCAGAATGTAATTCATTAATATCAAGTCTAAATTATACCAGATGTTCCCTTCAAAAAGGTCACTCTCATCTCGAAAGGTTTGTCGGAATTTGTATAGTGAGTTCAATCCAAAGACAGGCCTCGGAGCAATGCCCAATGGGCCTAAACCTGATAGAAACGATAGAGAACCAGTTCAGACTTGAGAGATTTGGTCAGTAAGGGAGAAAATTTGTTCGGCCTTTGCGGACCGAAACACAACTACGACCGAGCGGGTACTGACTAAATTTCATAATTTCGCTATTATGAATCCCGCGTCAACACTAAATTGATAGGGGAGGGCTATTCAAGATCTAACCCGAGCCAACTGAAATAAGCCTCAGTTAAAGTAAAACTGTTGGCGGAGACAAACTCAAGGAATATGCTTAACACATCAGAAGAAAAATCTGACATGCGATAAGAACAGGGTCAAAAAATCTGCAGAAGGATATTCGGTATATGTCAAGGGCACAGTAAGAAGATATTTGGCGTGTGTTAAAAATGCAGCGAGTAATATTCGGCGCAAGGCAGAAATACAGCAGAAGAAAGCCCAAAAAGGTCCTTGAAATGTCATCACTATAAAAAGAAAAAGAAAAAGACATGGAGAGAATGATGAAAAAATCCCAAAAGTATAAGAAAAAGAAAAAGGAAAGGAGTATCCCCTCCCCCCATCCCCAATATGATATCTTATTCTTGTTTTGTCATATTTTAAGAGAGAGAACTCTCATTTTTTTATTTAAGCATCAAAGTATCTTCACCGAAACTCATACCGGCAAAACCACCTTTAAGTTTATGTTCGTATTTACTTTGCAGGCCCTCCACGACTCGTGAGAAATAAGAAGTCCAAACATGTGCTAATTACTCCGGTCGAGACCCAAATTTAATTCACTCTCATAACAAATTTAAAATTTATTGACCCACAAAACTATTTTTTTCAAGTCAACAGGTTTATATGACTACGTGAACATAACAGCCTAAATTTGAACAATTATTTCTTAAATCCCGCAGGCTTTTATATTTTTAATTATTATTATTGTTATTATTATTTGTTGATAGATATAAATTTATAAACTCAAACAGAGGGAGGATGCAAATCCTCAAAAACAAACTGCTCCAAAGGAGGAGGAAGAGTATTCTGAATAATACAATCCGAGCCTGACTTTAAAGCAAAATTTGTAGAGTGAGCTGAACATAAGTAAAGTTGCTGACTTGAAACTCACTCATCAACTCGAAAATGTTCTGAAGCACCATGCCAATCTCCGAAAAAGACTGCACATGGGAGAGAAAACTCGCTCTCAGAAAAAAAAAAATGTTACAAACAACTCATTATTTGTTCCGGAAGATTTGAATAAAATAACATCAATCATTTGAATTAAAAAGATATATAAAAAATAAATTATACTACTACATTGTTTTAGACATGTAAATAAAATAATGGTTTTTATTATAATAATTAAAGCTAAGGAGTTATGTTTTATATGGCAGAAAATAAATGAATTTAATAAGAATACTTTTAGAATAAAAAAATGAGTTTATTAAACATTTGGTCATTCACATAAAATTAACTCCAAATTTCTTAAACCACTTCAAAATTTTACCAATTAAATCAAATAATTAACACCCATATTGCCACTAGCTTAAACTTCAAAAGAAATTGTTAGGATCACGAGTTATGTGAGCTTAAAGGGTAAGAAGTCCCACTCCTCTCGGAACTAAGGGAAAACATCAAAAAATGGATGAAGAAAATTGTGACAATAATGAGAAAAAGCATTAGGATCCAAACAGTTAATTCATTAGTCTACTTTTTGAGTGCAGGACAAGTTAGAGTTAATTCAGTCATGGACCACAAAGAGTAAACCATGTGTCTGGTGATTCCAAGAGGTTGCTGGGCAGAAATTTCAATGAAGGTGAGCTGGCACGGGGACATAGAAAGTGTTGGCTGTCGGCTGGTCTTTTGGTTCTTTCTTTGTTTCATTTTCTCATTATTGTCACAATGATTTATACCCACTCGTTGTATCTCGTTGCACTACAAAATCTGTAATAAAAAAAATAAATGATTTTGTAAAAGTTAGAAATTCAAAATCACAATTAATTGGAGGTTTTGAGTTTAAGATTAACGAAAGGATGACACAAAGGGCATCATGCATTGAATGAATGAAAAAATGATAAAAATAAAAAATAAAAAATAAAAAGGGATTCGAAACATAACCAAAGTAATTTTTAAGTCTCGAGAGTTTGTGAACGTTGATGATTTTTTCTAAGTTAAATAATTTTTTAAGCCGTCCTAATTTTAGGAGATGACTATTTATGCTGAGTTCCTTAAACTAAGATTTAGGCTCGCTATATAACCTTATTTTGTCAGGATTTTATCTCATTTAGAAGTAGATCCCTGTTAGCTTAGCCTAAAATCTTGACGATTTTGGCTAGTCTTTTTTGTGTTATGGGCAAGCATAAGACTATCTCCACCCACTTTCAGGAGCTTTGACACTTGTATCATTTTAGACATTGTGCTACGAAGCATGAGGACTTTTATTATTTCTTATTTCATAGAACTTGTACCTCGTTTCAGGTCGCCCCTCTACCAACAAGGGTTAGAAAGATAATTGATTTTTTTATCGGTAGCAAATGAGGTTGAAATGTCCAGAACCATAAGTAAGGGGTTACTTAGTCATCTTTACCTTTTTTTCCTTAGAAATAGGTTACTTTCTTCATTCTCCCGTATTCTTCAATAACAATATTGTCTTTTATTTGTATTTACATATTTTTTTTCAACTTCTTTAAAAACTTGGGCCACTGAAAAAGAAATGTCTAAGGCCCGTTAGGCTCAAATTGAAGCTGCTTTTGAAACTTTCACCCTAGTCAAGATTTCTTTCTGTGATTAGCCTTAAAGATGCTGGTCTGATACATGAGTTGCCTTGAAATGTTCCTCGAAGAAGAAATGGGGTTCTTAGTTGTATTTCTTTCTTGTGATGTCTCAAGTGTTCACTTGGATTTTTGCCTTTTGCTGGGATGCAAAACTAAATGGGTGATCAAAGTAGAAAGAGGGATCGATTTGATGGCTCGAATCCTAACTCAAGGGTAGTAAATCAGGACCTGAACCTTAAAGAGGTCATGAACTTGCTCTACAATTGGGGTTGCGAGAACCCTTAAAGAGGTAGAGGGCTCAATAGCACTCGAGGTAGTCAAAGTACAATAGCCCTAGGAGGGCCGCGACCATAGTAGCCTGAGAGAAAGTCAAGGCTAAGACAGCTTGAGGGGTGGTAGAGGTACATGCCTATATAGGCCAGTTCGTGAATCTCTGGCCATTGCATGATACTAGACCCTGTAGGTGATTGATGTGGAATAGATAATACCTTTAGGAAGGATTGGTCAGTCCTCTACACCTCCTTGATTCCCCTTAGGACACGCACAATCACTTGGTCAAGATAGAGGGTACTATCTCTAGAGAAGGGTCAAAGGCGGTCCTTTCACTGTGACCCCCAGTGTTTTCATCTCAAAAAAATGTGATCACTTAAAATTCATGATCCGATAATGTGCCAAGTGCAGAGATATATAGATCCCACCTAGGCTCCATAGATATTTGATTTAGACTTTATCTGTAATATTCAATCCCTATTAGTAGTATTGGCGCCTAGATTTCGGTATAGAACAAATAAGACACCGTAGGGTTACTCGATTTTAACCCTATTAGAAATATATTTCTTTAGAGTGCACGTGAGAGATATCAGACCTAATTTGGTAATTTCACACTTGATCGGTACGCCGGATGACCCTAGAATATTTTTAGAATTTTTCTCTATTGGCTTGGAAAAGAAAATTCTAATTTACTACATGAATTTTCATTTAAGGGTTATGAATAGAACAAGCCTTTGTTGAGAAACATAATCCATATATTAGAGAATGGACCAATTAGAAGAAATCTCATGGATTGCTAAGTTGGAAGTTCTAGTTAGTTCTTTGAACTATTCTAACTAGATAGTTACAAATGAACTAATTACATAATTAGTTTTTAACTAATGGCAAATTAGAAGCTTTAAGTAAGTTGAAGGGCAAAATAGTAAATTGAGGGAGCACTATATATATGTTAGAAGTGTGTAGAAATTTGAAGAGAAATCAAAACTAACACTTAGCCAAAAAAAGAGAGAAATTCGAGCTTCAAAGGGGGGTGCTGCTACAATGACTATTCAAGTTTTTTTCATGATGTTTCATGTGTAATCAAGCAAAATTAAGGTTACAAACCCATCCCTAAGCTCAATTGAAGTCTCTATTAGTGGAAATTCAAGAAAAAGAGATTGAGTTAAATTCTAGTTTGGAGCTTGAAGGAGTCATCAATTTGAAGAAATTGGCAAGGTGAGGATAACCGAGAGCGTTAACAGGAGCAGGAATCGGGAGCAAAATTGAGCGCGGAGCGGTTGTGAGTGGAAATCTGCCATTTCTTTTACTTTTCGATTATTATGTTTTCGCACAATGACTATGTATGTTTTATGAGCTTTCGATGCATAAACATGATTTATGATCTTGATATATTCATAGACATGCTTTTACATGATCGATTTGTGAAACAGTTTGGAAATTACTGCATTTGTTTTAAGGCCATTGGTACTCTCAAATTATAGTGGTGATGATTGTATTAGACCCGGCCGGTATATCCCGTGCATATGGGCAGGTCTTGGGGGTGTGTCACTAACTCCGAGAAGTCAGGATGTCGAGTCATGTGAGTTGCTCTATGTGTACGGGATATTGTCTCGCTATATGCATGGATGTAGGATTCCGCTGCGTAGCCAGTGAGATGTCTTGAGATGTCACTATGGGTGCTGCTAGTTGAGGTGCCCCGTGACCTACTCACGTATGCGGTGCTAGTTGAGTCGTTGCGTGGGTATAGAGCTTTAGGGTTACCATTGGTACAGTTTAGAAAAAAAAAATGGCCGAGCGAGGATTTTACTAGTTTTCGATTTACCGATAGCATTTATGTATTTATATGCACACAACAGTTATTATGTTATACAGATTCTGAATATAGTTTTCCAAAGATATAGATAAAACCCGCTCGGCAAAATTTCATTAGCATATGATAGTAGAAACCGTTTTACAATATTACATCCATTTTAGAAGCATAATTTCTGCATGTACTTTAGAAATTGTTATCTTTGTATAATATTCTTGTAATTGAATTCTCATTTACACTCACTGAGCTCCTTTAGCTCACTCGTTTTATGTTTTATGTTTTAAAGCCCTTTCCCAGGTGCAGGTCTCGGAACGCAAGCTGCTGATTCTCCTATCGCCGAGTAGTGGGCCAAATCCAAAGATAATTTTTGTACATGTAAATGTGCTAATAGCACTCTTTACTTTATGCATAATAGTTGTAGGCATGTATATTTGTAAGTATGTGTTGAATCAAGAAGAAGAGATTTCCAGTTTATGATGATCGTTTTTACTTTTTATGATTATGCTTATTTTGTGATTTACACGAAATAATTGAGTTGTGTTGGATTTAATTTGAAAAGGACCGGAGGTCCGAATTGGTAGAATTGAGATGTGTTGGAATTAGAAGTAAAATTTCTTTGCAGGTTTATATAGATTTTTCAAAAAACAGGGGAAACTCTGTCCGTTTGTTTTAAAACTAAGATGTCGTTTTCATGTATATTACTAGATCTTCTTAGTAGTAACAAGAATTAAAAAAGGGTTCGCCTCGCGGAATTTCTTAACTTACCCAGTTAGGTTCGGAGGAACTTCTGTCGGGGTGCCCGGCAGGGCCGCTGGGATCTATAGTAGAGGGTCTCGGGTCGGGTCCTGTCATTATCTTAGAGTTTAATGTGGTAGAAGCAACTATAATAAAGTTGAGTCTCACACGTACCCTTACTCTTCATTATATTAAAGACATCCCACAGTCTATCTTGTTCTCTTTTCAGACTACTTATGCCTTCTATCCGTCTTACTTGGATGTGATTCGAATATGTTGAATTCTCGACAACTTGAAGAAAACCTTTCATCAAGCTAGGCGTGAGATGCTATAGGCTAGGTTCAGGACTGACCAAACTAATGCCAAGGCTAAAGAGATGGTGACTCAGGTGCAAGCTTCTAAGATGGCCCGAGTTGAGATAGAGCAAGGTCACCGAGCTAGAAAGACAAAAGACCTTCTTTGAGTAAGAGATTAAAATTATTGTAGCCACCATAGAGAGTCAAGCTTTAGAGATTGCTCATTATAATAACTTGATGGAGTAGCAACTCAATACGAACCACGGGGAGCTAGAGTCATTAAAACTGTCAAGGCTAAACATGGCTAAACAGATCGAGGATATATCTATATAGATTAAATAGACTTGGTTGAAGGGACAAAGCGAAGACTTTTGCACTAAGGTTATAACGGTTTCAACTGTTATGTAAGAGTCATCAAAAGTAATTATCCCAACTAATAATTTTTAGTGGTTAAAGGACTTGGTTTCGTATCGTCCTATAAGAGTTGAAGGAGAGACCTTAAGTGCTCAAAATGTGACCACGCCCTAAGATGCCCAGCTAAATGCTCAAAATATGGTTATCCCTGCGGAGATGCCTTTTGCTGCCTCTGTTATTTCTAAAGTCTTGACCACTGCTGTAACTACCCTTTCTATGATCCATGAGGTCTTTTCTCCCAATAAAGGTTGTTCTCCTTTGACTATTACAAAGGATGAAGCCAGAGCCAAACTACCTCCCATTAGGGAAACCACAACTGAAAGAGATTTTTAAAGATGTTGTCTGTGCAGTTTGAACTTATTTGTGTGGGTATTTATTTAACATGTTGTGGTTGGCTTTTTTGTTTCCATTTCTCTGCGTGCTTTTATTGATTCGCCCCTAACATAACCTTTCACATTTTGGATAACTCACACTAGCTTCTATTAGCTTTAGGGCCTTTTACAGAAGAGCTGTTGTTTCCCTTTGTGGCTGAATCCCGCGCAAGGTCTTTAGTTTCCTGATAAAAGTCAAACCCTATTCCTTATTTGTTCTCTTTGGAGTGAGGGACCTCTTTTTTGGGAAACTATTGCGAAAGTTGAACCCTTTCACAAAGATTTATGTTTCTATTCGGCTTAAGAGACCCCTTATAGGGGGGAAACCTTTGTTAGAGTCGAATCCTCTTATAAGGTTTTGTGTTTCTCACCTGCTTAAAGGACTATTGATGGGGGAAATTTTTTATGACAGTTGAACCTTCTTATAAGGATTTATGTTTCTCTTTGGCCTGGGTCGTATGAGAGAAACTTTTGTGAAAGTGAAACCTTTGTGAGAGTTAAACTCTACCATAAGAATTTTTGTTTCCTCTAGCCTGAGGGACCCATATTAGGGAAACATTTGTGAAAATCAAACAATTCCACAAAGGACTTGCATTTATCCTCATCTTGAGGAAACTCTTATGGGAAGCCTTTGTGAGAGTTGAACCCTCTCATAAGAACTTATGTTTATCCTTGGCCCGAGGGACCTTTGTGGGGAAAACCTTTATAAAAGTTGAACTCTCTAACAAAGACTCACATTTGTCCCTGTCTTGGGTGACCCTTCGTGGAGGAAACCTTTATGATAGTGGAACCCTCCCACAAGAATTTGCTTTTATTCATAGCTTAGAGGACTCCTCGTATGAGAAACTATTATTAGACTCTAACAAGAACTTGTGTTTCTCTCTAACTTGGGGGACCGCTCGTGGGGGAAACCTTCTTGAGAATTGAACCATCCTAAAAAGACATGTGTTATCCACAACCTTGGCAATCCCTCATAGGAGAGATGTTCGTTTTCATTTCGTGTTTATGCAAGACAAAAGATTATTCATCAAAGGAATTCGAATGCTTTATTCAATCTCACAAACTTGCATACATGCCTTGACAATTTATATAAATAAAATCATATAAATGGATAATTTGTTTAAGGATAATATTTTTTTCAAAAGATTGATGTTCTACAATTTTCTTATCACCCTGCTGTCTATATGTTCAAGTTCATAAGCCTATACCCCGATTCTCCTGGTCGTTTTTTAAGGCCTTTCCCAAGTTGGTCTAAAGATTCCATCTGTGTCTTTCTTATGTTTAAGAGAACAATTTTTAGCATAAAATTGCCCTTTTTGAATTTGTGTGCTCGTTCCCTTTTGTTATAGTATACTGCCATGCAAACCTATGCATTCTCTCTCTTTTGTTTTGCTAAGTCTAAAATTCCTCTAATTAGTTCATCATTTACTACCTCTAAGAAGTGTAGTATATAGTGGGTTGGGGTGCAAATCATGTTGGAGATTACGGCTTCATAGTTGAAGGCAAGTGAGAATGAGGTCTCCTTGGTGGCAATCTTATTAGTGGTTCTCAAAGCCTAAAGCACCTTAGGTAATTGTTTGACCCAACCCCAATTTATCTCTATTTGAATTCTTATTGAGCAGCCTCTTAATAATCTTCATAGATGATTCCACCTGATCATTAGTCTTAAGATGTTCTTAGGAACCAAATTGAAGCTGAACTCCTAACTACTTGTAAAAGCCTTTATAACGATTATTATCAACTACTTCCCATAATCAATCACAATTGTGCACCTACTTTAACCCATTTACTGATGTAGTCTATGACAATAATATCATACTTAGAAGAACCTTTCCGTTGAGGTAAAGGCCCTACCAAATTGAGCCCCCAATGGGCCAAGGGCCATGACCCAGATATGGTGTTTATCTTTTCAGGTGGAGTTTGGATTCTATTAGTGAAACTCTAGCTCATATCACATCTCTCGACTAGCTTTTTTGCATCTTGAAGAGTAACGGGCCAATAATACCTCATCTTAAAGACCTTGTGAGCTAGAGCTTCGACTTCTTAGTGGTTTCCACGAATGCCTTCATAGATCTCTCTAAGGACTTATTCAGCTTCTTATGGTCCTAGGCATCCCATGTTTGGATAGGAGAATCTTCTTTTATATAGCACCTCATCAATTATCGTGTATCAGGCAACATGATATCAAAACTATCGAGCTTGTCACTTATCTACGGAGGGTTTTGTTCAAGATATATTTCCTAAAGAGGTCTATCCAACTAGGCTATGTGTCAATATGCATCACTTGATTCTCGAGCTCCTTTATATATTGTGTTTTAAGACGAATTTAAAAAGGACCGACCTAGGTATTTGGGCTTCTTTCATAGAAGTGAGTCATGCTATCGTGTCTACCTGATAATTTATACTCCTCGTGATTAGTTCAATTTTTACCTCCTTAAATTGGCTTATTAATATGATGCAAATTCTAACTTTAATATACACAACTGTATATATCGCAATAAATAGTATAATGATATAAATCAGATATTATTCCTATAAAGATTTTTATACGCTAATCTTCTACCAAGTACTCAAATTAATCCTATTTAATTTTTATTAATATAACTAAACTAACATTAATCAAAGTTAAATATATCAAATAAAGATATAAAATTCACCAATAAAAAGAACCTGAAGTTACAACTTATATCATAATATTTCATTGAACCAACTATTCTCTTATGTAATCCTTCAATAATAAATTATTGGCTGGATCTTTATTATTGTTATATGCCTATGTCGATGGTCAAATAACTATATCACATTCTAGCAATTGCCTATATGTCTATAGTAATCAGAGTAAGAATGAAAGTCATTTCGAGCAGGTCTATTAATGTCATAAATTCTATATAGGTACATTTCGATCACAAGCTAAACACATAAATTTCCTTGTCAAGTTCATTATGGTTCTTGATTCATTCAAAATATTATTCAAATATTAAGAAAGCTTTAAGCACATGATAGAATGGAACCATTCCATTTTATTGGGTTAATAACATAGGAGAAATAATAAAATTCAACTATACATTAGGTTCAAAAGTTAAACCCTAGATAAATATATTTAGCTCATGATAAAACTAAGAGTACCAAAGTTAGAATTTAAAGACATGATTAACAAAAATATAAAATATAAAAATGAAAGAATTTAAACAAGGTAGATGCTTTGATTCGTCTTTCTCCTCCTCTTTTTTGCAGCTCAATCTTTACTTTTTAATTTTCAATCTTGCTTTAATCTCTCTTGAAACTTTTTTTTTATGTTTGCTCTTGACTTGCCTCTGTTGTGCTCACCCTATTGACTTTTATAGGGGTTTTTAAATAAGTTTTTGTAACCCATAGACCGCTTATAGTCCAAGTTATAGTTGAAAAATAAGTAAGTATCCTTTCAGTTGTATGAGTGTTGCAATGCTGAGACCTGTAATTCCTTCTTTTGATATACTGGTTGAATGTCAGGACACTCGATGTAAAGCTTAGTGACGCTAGATTTTCTAATTTTGGTGTCACGACACTAGATTATGGGCGTCGCGGTATTGAGCCTTAATCTTCAATCTCTTTTAATTTTCATTCAATTCTCAAAATCTTCATGCCTTCTAATTGAAAACCTATATTTCATCAATAAACTCAATAAATAGTTATATATTCGTCAATTTAAAGAAAAATTTAAATTAGAGAAAATAAAAATAATATTCTTTATAAGTTCTTATCAAATACTTTCAAACTTAAAACTTTACTTGTTTTCGAGTAAATAAAAAACAAAAAGAAATAAAAATAGAAAGACAAAACAATTGAATAGATTGATTAGGAAATTATTAATTGGTCTCAAAGATTGAATTACACCTATAAATTTTGAGTCCCTTAGCTACTTATAAAAATCCAATATACCTAAACTTCATGTTAATTTTTATCTTATGAACATCCACATGTTGTCGGTGTATTGTCAAAGATCAGATAGGATTTTTAGAGTTTGTAGCGTAAGATTAGGGTTGGGTTAGAAAAAATTGAAAATCTTTTAGGTACATTGTCAATAAATTCAATGATGTCTCCAATAATACAAGTCTATACTAACTAGTTGTAGAAGTCGATTCTGTTGCGCTTTCACATCATCTTTCCATCCCGCCATCAGCCAACGCTTTCTTCACACCACCACCAATGCTAAAACAACGTCAACATGGGCGATCTTATTGGTTTTTGTTGGATTTTAACAAATTTAAAATTTTCATTAACATCTTATGCATGTAAGACGTGAGAGAGAGAGTTAAATTAGTAAAAAGTTAACAGTTGGAATTTAACAGATTTTTTATAGTGGTAAGAAGATACTTTAAATAATATAAAATATCAGAAGTAACTGTGTAACACTGAATACAACAGTGCTAATTGATGAAATAATGGTTTCTAAGAAAATAATATCTAACTCCTAAGAAAATGAGAGCGGAAATGAAACAAACAAGAAAGAAAATGACAGCCAACATTTTGTTTTGTCCCTATGCTATATTGTGGATTGGGAAGGTGAAAGGAAACTTTGAGCATTGCCTTAGATATAAAAGGACGACAACAATGACACATTTAAGATAAAGAAAAATTTAGAACCAATCAAAGACTTTCATTTAAGATAAATACTATTATAAAACGGAAATTTACCACTTCTCTCTTTTGATATGAATTTGTCGGATTGACACAAAATCTGATAGTCAGTTATAACACTTTTCAATTTTGCATGCAACTTACTTTTCGTGATAATTTTAAATACATAATAAAATTTTTGAATGCGAAAAGAACAATCAAAATTCTCTTATTTCACTACAGAAAAGATATAAACTTACATACAACCTACCGCTAATACTTGTTTATTCAAAGAAAAGAAAAGAACACAGCGAAGAAGGAAAAACAATTATAGCAAATCTGGAGACTAACAGAAAGAAAATAGTACTAAGTTAAAGGCATTAATTAACTTGTCAGTACAAGTTAATGATATTGTTAGGAAAGTCAAGTTAGTAGATATTATTTGGTGATATTATTAATGATATTGTTACCAAAGTCAACTTAATAAACATTAGTTTTTATATTGTAAAGAAGTTCAAGATATCTCCAATAATGCAAATCTATGTGATTAGTTGTAGAAGTCAATATATCATTTATTTTTTGTATTTTGTTTGGGATGTAGTTCTAAATAAACAGTGATTTGCTTGGGATATAATTCTACATAGATAAGTTTGTAAAATATTAAAGTAATATACAAGAAAACCATTTTGATCTATTATTACCTTTTTGCTGCTCATTTTTTTTATAACATTGAGTTCTAATTTACAATGAATCCACGAAGTTGTGACAAGAATTAAAAAATCTATTATGTTAGTTTATCCATTAATCTGAATAAATGGGATATATTCTTTTGTAATTTAAATTATTATTTGTCTTTTAATTTATTTGTATGATGATTTAAATTTTTAAATATATGGTTGGATTTCATTTATTCACTGTGTTTTGAATGTATAGCATAATGTTATCTATTTATTTAGTATAATTTAATTTAAAAATAAATTTAATAATATAACACATGTTATAATATAATAAATTATAAATAATACACATAATCAAATAATTAATTTAATAATATTAAGTATCTTAAACTATATTTTAAAAATAATATATTAATTAAATATTATATTTAATAAATAATTTTAAAATTTATATTATTTTATTATTTAATATTTGTATAATAAATACTAATAAAGGGGCTTGAACTCGCATAAGACGTATTCATGATCAAATGACAACACGGCAAAGTGCACCTTTTCTCCACTTAGATGGTGGGATGCAAATCTCTTTGTGTGAACACGAGAGCATTATTTTTTCTCTTTGATAGAATAGTGAGCCTCTTTATAGTAGACTTAAATATTAGGCAGATTTATAGGTGGACTTAATCAAGGCAGATCCATCACTGCCACATGTTTTGGTCATAAATGGCTGGCTGGCCAATCAGGCATAGGTTTCGTAGCGAAAGATATAAGACTTGAGGCTTAGAAAAAGGTCAGTTTTTCTTTTATAGCGGGCCTACAACGTGGGGTCTCTCTGGCCTAATAAGATTATTCGTTAAAAATCATTTTATAATAATATCTTCCCTTTTAAAGAGAATATTTAATTTGTGTTAAAAACTTTCTTCGTTTTATTTATTTATTATTTTAAAGGGAATGCTAATAATAATCTCATATATCCGGCCACGTGTTTTGGTCATATACGGCTACTCTCTTTTTCTCCTCGTTTCCATTCCGCTCATTTTCTTGGTAGTTATATATCAACTTCTTCGAAACCATGATTTCATCAATTATTTATACCCACCACTTGTATATCTCGTTGCACCAGAAAAACGAATACCCAATTTCAACTGCTTCTCTAGTAATGGATCCTCTCTTTGTTTTCACAACTTTCTTGATCCATTCTTTGGTATTTCCCTCAGTTACGATAGGATTAGCCAACATTACAACGGATCAAGATGCTCTTCTTGTCTTGAAATCTCACATAATTCATGATCCCAGCAATTTCTTCACCAACAATTGGCTCACCACCACCTCTGTCTGTAATTGGACCGGCATCACTTGTGGTGTTCGCCACCACAGAGTCACGGCCTTGAATATTTCTTACTTAAATCTTACAGGCACTATCCCTCCTCAATTAGGAAATCTATCTTTCCTTTCATTACTGGCCATTGGTAACAATAGTTTCTATGGCTCTCTACCTGATGAATTGTCTCATTTACATCGACTAAAGTACATTACTTTTGCTGCCAATAACTTCAATGTAGAGATCCCATCATGGTTAGGATTCTTACCCAAACTTCAACAATTGTATTTAAACATAAACAAGTTTAGAGGGACTATCCCTGAAACCCTAGCCAATATATCTTCCCTGCAAGTACTTTATCTTTCTATAAACCAACTTTCGGGTACTATACCCTCCTCCATCTTTAACATATCTTCGCTAAAATCAATTGTTTTGAATTTTAACCAGTTAACTGGTTCCTTCCCTCCTATTGTTTCTAAAGTTCCTTCATTACTCATTATTGATTTCACTGGGAACAATCTATCTGGTGAAGTCCCTGCAAATATCTGCAATTGTTTTCCTAATCTAGAACACCTTTACTTGGGTAAAAACATGTTTGAAGGCGACATCCTATCTACTTTATTAAATTGCAAGTCGCTAGAAGAAATATCTTTGACATACAATAATTTCACAGGAGCCATACCGAAAGAAATGGGAAACTTGACTAAGATGGAAAAACTAATTATCGGGGTTAACAACCTACAAGGTAAACTTATAGCCTACTTTGATATTAACATTTTAAATTTGATGTAATTACATATATGAGTATTGTGGTGATTTGATAGAATTGCACTTTTTTATTAGATTTTTGCCATGTGTATGTTCACTTGCTTACAGGGCAAGTGAAAAGGAATGAAAATGAGAAGTTACATGATAGGTGACCTCATTACATACTTAGTAATTAAATAAAAAGTAGTTTATATATATATATATATGTATATTGATTAGTTTTTCGCCGTCGCGATTTTCTTTAATTCAACCACTATAGATTAACAAATATTATACCAACAAGAGGATGACGGTCTAAATTTTTGTTATCACCGCTTCTTCCTTTTAATTTTAACTTTTATTTTGTTTACATGTTACAGGTGAGATACCATATGAAATTGGCACTCTTCCTCATTTGAGAATCTTGAGCCTTGCAGATAACAACTTAGTCGGCCGAGTGCCAGCTATAATATTCAACAAGTCAACATTAACTGTTCTTGAACTCAACTCAAATAAACTCTCAGGAAGTCTTCCATTAAACTTTGACCTTCCGAATCTTGTTACACTACAAATATATGATGCTAATTTTAGCGGGTCAATTCCAAGCTCCATCTTCAATTCTTCCAAGCTCGTCATATTAGATATGGCAAATAACGCATTCTCAGGATTTATTCCCAACACAATTGGTAATTTAAGAAACCTTCAGATGTTGAACTTGTTCGATAATCACTTGGCATCTTCTACACCAACTTTGGCCTTTCTTTCTTCTTTGTCAAATTGCAAGAACTTAGAAGTACTGCAATTGTCAAGAAATCCACTAAATGGCATCCTCCCAAGCTCTATAGGAAATCTTTCTAGTTCATTGGAAAGATTTTTTATGGATAATTGCAAAGTCAGTGGCAATATTCCCAGAGAAATCTTGTTCTTGAAAAGTTTAAGAGCATTAAATTTGATGAGAAATGAATTGACTGGATCTATTCCAATTGGATTTGGCCAATTGGAAAACCTTGAAGGTTTTACTTTTGAACGTAATAAACTAGAAGGATCCATCCCAAATGATATATGTCATTCACATAGTTTGGTTAGAATGTACTTGGGTGGGAATGAGTTGTCTGGAGCTTTACCTTCATGCCTAGGTAATCTCACTTCCCTAAGAGAGCTTTCTTTTGGCTATAATCGATTAACTTCTAATATACCCGCATCTCTCTGGAACCTTAAGGACATCTTGTACCTTGACTTGTCATCAAATTCTCTAAATGGAACTCTTCCATTAGAAATTGGAAATTTAAAGGTTGTGGTAGTCGTGGACTTATCGAGGAATCATTTATCAGGTGATATCCCAATTACCATTGGAGGCCTAAAAGATCTACAAAGTCTATCTTTAGAAAATAATATGTTACAAGGCCAAATTCCAAAATCAGTTAGTGAGATGGTAAGCTTAGAATTCTTAGATTTGTCTAATAATAACATTTCCGGTACTATTCCAAAGTCTTTGGAGGCACTCTTGTATCTCAAATATCTCAATTTGTCTTTCAATTGGTTAGAAGGAGAAATTCCAACAGGAGGACATTTTGCCAATTTCTCATTTGAATCATTTATAGAAAATCATGCACTGTGTAGTTTGGTCATACTACAATTTCCAACATGCAAAACAAGCTCTCACAAAAAACGTGGTCAAAATGCTCTTCTTCTTTCGATTGTTTTACCATTGAGTATCGGATTAACAATACTTGTCTTGGCCATCATACTAGTGTTGCTCAAATGGAAACGTAGGAGGACGAAAGTACCTAAAGACTCTAATGTGTCACCAAATGTAAATTGGAGAAGATTTTCCTATCTAGAACTTGTACGGGCAACAAATGGGTTTAGTGAGAACAATCTACTTGGGAGAGGGAGTTTTGGTTCGGTTTACAAGGGAACACTTCAAGATGGGATACAGATTGCAATCAAGGTGTTCAACTTGCAACATGAACGGGCATTTCAGAGCTTCGATATTGAAAGTCGAGTATTAAGTAGTCTTCGACATCGAAACCTACTCAGAATCATCAGTAGTTGTTCAAACGAAGATTTTAAAGCACTGGTATTAGAGTACATGCCAAATGGGAGCCTAGAGAAGTGTTTATATTCTAACGATATATATTTAGATATGTCACAGAGGTTGAACATAATGATAGACGTTGCTTCAGCTTTAGAATATCTCCACTTTGGTTATTCAACTCCTGTAGTTCACTGTGACTTAAAGCTGGCCAATATATTGCTTGACGAAAACATGGTTGCTTATTTGAGTGATTTTGGCATTTCAAAACTTTTAGGTGAAGATGAGTCCATGGACCAAACACAAACACTTGCCACAATTGGTTATATGGCACCAGGTTTGTAATTTATTTTCAAAGTTTATTTCATGTTAAACCTATTTCATTGCTTATATTTGTCATTTTCATGTCAAAAGAATTATCTATTTCTCTTTTATTGAGACTATGAATATTTGCAGAATATGGGACAGAAGGAAAAGTATCAAGAAAATGTGATGTTTATAGTTATGGTGTTATGTTAATGGAAACATTTACAAAGAAGAAGCCTACAGATGAAAGTTTTGAAGGAGAAATGAGCTTAAAGCTTTGGGTTAGTGACTCATTACAAAAGTCAGTTATGGAAGTTATAGATGAAAATTTGCTAAGAATGGAGGATGAACATTTTGCTGCAAAAGAAAAATGTGTGACATCTATCTTAAGTTTAGCTTTAGAGTGCACAAGAGACTTGCCCCAAAATAGGATTAACATAAAAGAAGCAGTTGTTAGACTTTCGAAAATCCAAACCAAATTACTTGCAAATACTAGAAGGGGTGGAAGACAATCACATAGAATTTGATTTTCCTATTTCTTTATATATATTGATGATGAATAATGTTTATAAATCTTATTGTCTTTATGAAAGATAGTTCATATCTTGCTTTCAGTTGTGTTGTGTATTGTACTATTTGCATTTTGTTTCACGTTTATCAATGTATAGTTGGATTTTAAAACATAAGATAGTGATTTCAATAACACTAATGCCATATAGAGATAGTTGGGATGCAAAATTTGATTATTTATGCATAACATTACTGTTTATTAATATTTATTCATAGCTTAAAATTCAAGTATTATTAATTTTGGATGTAATAAACTTCTAATAATCAACCATTATAAAGTAAATGTACAAATGACAATAATTTATTAAAATGACTTATCACGTACATTTGAAATATTAATGATTTTCTCATTTAAAAGGTACATTATCATTATCACTATATGAAATGACCCATCCCTTAGTTTTCCAAACTTTAAGGTGAATTTCAACTAGTATCCTATAGAAATTCATATAAATTCACTATAGTAGGAATTATACTAAGTTGGCAAAGTTTCTCTTATTTTTATGATATTCTCAAAACGACAACTTGAAATATAAATACTTCTATAACTTTAACACAAGTAACCATCCTTTCAAACTTCACATTTCTCATCCACAAAACACATCCATTAACATCAAATACTACTATAAAAATATATTTCATTGACACCATGTTATTGACACTTTTCAAAATAATGTCAGTGAAGAGAAGTATCAGAGAATTACTAATATTATGGTATTAAAAATATTAAGTGTCAATAAATTATTAATATTATAGTATCAGAGAAATGAAGTGTTAATGAATTAGTAATACTATATCATTAGAAAATTAATTTTAACTTAAAAATAAATTATTAAAAATAATATAATTTATAAAAATTAATATTTTAGAAAAAGAGAGTAATTGATCAATACAAATTAATTATAAAGAAAAATTAAAAAAACAAAGTGTTAAAGGCATCATTGGGTTGGTGGTGTGGGGGGGGAATAAACTTCCCCAGAATTGTTTAATTTGTATCGAGGCGTCATTTTGAAATAAAAAAAAAAAAACTTACCTAGAAAGGGCAACATTTGGGGACTAATGAAGCGATCTTTATTCAAAAAAAAAGAAAACAAAAGAAAAACAATGAAACGCCAAAAATGGGCAACGTTTGGGGACTAATGAAGCGAAAATTTCAAATGATTCTTATTAGCCCAGAAAACCCTAGTTTGCGAGAAAAGGCAGAAGCAATGAATCACCCTTTTTTCAAAGAAAAAAACAATGGAATGCCTAGCCGACGAAATCTAAAATCCAGTGTTTTTGACCAATGCCTAACGCGAGCAATTAGCCTTGGAATGCCTCCAAAGAGAAATCGCCAACAAAAAAAAAAAAATGTCACCTCGAACAATAACAACAACAACAGGAAGATGAAGATGAAGATTAGAACAGCAAATCCCCTTTCGATTCGTAGGACCGCAACTAGAATAGGGAGCGGGCGAGGGAGCAAAATCAGTGATTTGCCAATTCGTGGGACTGCTAAATTCAATTCTTTGTTTAGTCTCCTCCTCCAACTCAGCCATCATCACTGATAAGTTTTGGTAGGCGACTCCGCAAATAAAAATCTTTTTAAAATATATATAACCGATGTACTCCGATTTTGTACTAATTTCTTTTTCTCTTTTATCAATTAAATTACTTCCAAATTGCCCAAACTCTCTAAATTCTCATAACTAGAATTGAGAATGTTCAGCGAGATGATGGATCCGAAATTAATTAGACTGGCTCAGGAGCAGATGAGTCGCATGTCACCTAATGACTTTGCCAATATCCAACAACAGGTTTATATTATGATTTTGTTTTTTTTTTCTTTTAATTAGACATCGTTTCTATTTGATTTGAATTTTAAACGAAGATTACGAATGATCAATGTTTGCTTCATGCAAAGAATCAAACTTTCAATGGGATATTAATAATCAATTTGCTTACAGAGTGTCTTCTGTGGCGGTGTTTATTCATTTTAATTGAGTAGCGTTTGATTTAGTCTAGTTGATGAATAAGACGGTTGTCTAATTCTTCAATTTGCAATGTGATTATGTAAATCGTGGGTTAATCTTAGTTAACAAAACTTAATTTCAAATTGGAAACTGATTTGATTTATTTAAGCTCTCTGGGACACATCTAACTGCATTTGAAATAATCTTTTTTCTTTCGTTTAAAAAATTGTCTATTGCAATTAATTCATGTAAGATTCGACCAAAAACTAGCTGGTCAAATAAGTGTCCAGTGCAATTAACTTGTTAACTGTGCCATTACAACACCTTATAACTTGTAAATTGTGAAATGTGCTTTATATTTTAAATTAATTTTCTGAATTTGACAATGTTAAGTTTACAACTTGCCTATATGGTGTTTGTTGGGCCATGAGTTTATCCATGGTTTGGTTTTATTGGTTTTCTTTTAGTGTTTGACTTTTCGAAGGAGATGGCTGAGATTGATGAAAAACTAGCTAAGACAAGTGCTAAAGAGATTGCCGTTCTAAATCAACCTTTCAATATTCTTTTTTCTTTAGATTCTTGTCACTCTCTTACCATGTACTATGTGTTTAAGAAATATATCCTGTAGATCGTTTTTGAGTTTTAAAAGAGCTACTTAGGTTTGTATATTTGGATTTCAATTTTTCCTTATGCATGTTTGATGCAATGTCTGAATGACATTAATTGAACATCAACTAGAGTTAAAATATAAAAATTATATTCAAATAACACTGTGACAGCACATCTTGACTCCCATTATATCATTGTCTTTAGATATAGGGATCTTCTTTAATGTCTTCCTCTTAGTAGATGACCAAGCATATTTACTCTAAACAATTGCTTATTTCTTTATGTTGATCTTTGGTTTCAATAAACTCATCTTTTATGTATTATATTTTGCTTCATATTGGTTTATATCCCCTAGAATTTTGTGCATCTCCTTACAAATAACGTTCCAGTTAAAAAGACTCGGTTAAATAGTTCTTTAACATCTATTTTGGTTGGTATTGGAGCAGCAATGGTGGAATCAAGTACTTCATTCTTCTTCAAATTTTCTTGTATTTATGATTTTCATTTATTTTAGATCTATTTTGTTATTGTTTATGTTTGGTTTAATGGCAGAATTAGATCTCATTTAATGTTTTGTCACTTCTTGTAGAGTGAGGCTGATATTCAACTTCTTTAACCCTGGCACAAATGTTTGTGCATGGTAAATTTGCTAGAAGAACAGAAGAAAAATATGTATTATACAGTTTTTATTTCTAGGACTTTGAGATATATAAATATTGATTAATACTATTGCCTTGAGTTTGGGATCATCATCATACTAATTGGCCTTGGCTTCTTGCTACTTAATATTATCGGCAGGTTTACACTATTTTTGATCTTCTTGCAGTATTTCTAGAATATCTTTTATAAGGAATTTCAAATTGTCTTCTGCAAAATTCCATTGAAACTAGACATATAGAGCTTTGAAACCATATATAGATTGTAGGCTCAGTTCTTTTAGAGCAGTACAAAATAATTTTGAAATATGACTTATAGTTCTATCTTTGTTGCTTTTTTCAACTTGTATTTTAAGTCTCTACTCTCTAAATTTTTTCATAGGTTTAAAAATTTGCAAACACTCATGTGTCAAGTGATATCTCGGGACCTACTAAGAAAAAATATAGGTTCTACAGATACTGATTGTGTACTATTGTTACTTTAAATTTCTCAAATTGAAGATTCAAGATTACTCAGTATAAAAGTTTAATTTACATAGATTTTTCTTTATATGTTGCAGATGTTCCAAGTGAGTTAATTGAGGATTCAAGATTTGTTTCTTTTAATGCTAGTAATTCTATATACGATGGCCAATCCTATCTTACTGGAAGGGTGCTTGTGAATTAGGGAACCAATTCAATGCGATAAATTATTATAAGAAAAAAGTCAATGGAGCTCATTGATTCATCTATGGATTTCTTGACTGGGGTATGTAGCTAAGAAATGCCAATAAACTTTGCACATATATCCAACATTGTTGCAGGGTCTTTTAGGCACAATACTAGCCACTTATTCAAACTTATTGATCATAGCAGATGTGCTTCTAGAATTATCTTAGTCTTTTAAGATTTAGTTTCAAATGCTTTGTATAGTTTATAAAACTTAGTATGAATGGTTTGGCAATTCTATTTTTATTTATAAATAAATAAATAATTTGATATTTATTTAAATGTGATATTTATGAATGGATTTATGATTTATAAATAAATTTAAAATTCTAGTACAATAATTCAAATTTGAAATTATTAAAAAAGTATTTTAAATTAAATATAAAATCTCTTATATTATGGTCTTGGCAATTCATTGATACTGCAGTGTCAATGATTTACTAATGCCATGGTGTTAGAGATTCACTGACATCATGGTGTCAGAGATTTATTGATATCATATTATTAGTAATTTATTAATATCGTGGTGTCAGAGAATCACTGATACCACATTGTTAGTGATTTACTAATACCATGGTATCAGTAATTCACTAATACCAAATATAGTGACACAAAACTTTTTACTCGAGCAATACTGACACTATAAATAGTGCTAGTGAAACCTTTCATTGACATTAACTTAGTGTCAGTGAATGTCATTTTTGTAGTGAAATAAAAATACATCTTTAACTCATTTATCAACATATTTTAGGTATCTAGGATATCGGTGATAATATTATTACATCAAATACCCAAAATAGAAAAATACATATTCAAAGTCCAGTTTTCAATACAATAAATTACTATAGACTGAAAAGAACAAATAAAACCTATAAGTTTCACATGGCTTATAAAACAACCTAGAGCACATCACGTGACCCACCTTAACTAGTCACTAATTTAAGGAAGTTGATAATCTCTTGATATAGAAAAAGTGAGGGGATGAGTTTTTGCAAACTCAACAAGTGAAATGGTTTTAAATAAACAAGAAACATGATAAAGATAATAAATAATAATAATAATAATAACAACAACAATAACAACAACAACAATAATAATAATAAAGCTTTTATACTATAGATACCAATCTTAATGTACATAATCTAAAAATTCTAGAACCTCACAAGAATCATTAGATTCTATCTTATTCATATTAAATATGAAACTTCAACAAAATCTAATATGATCTAATAAATACATGCCATGAAAAAATAACTTTTTTTTAAGATGTTATATTAAACTATTACCTAAGGAAAAACTCATCATACCTGGAACACTTTTTGGGAAGAGCATTGGACGTACAGATAATTTATTGATCATATACTCGTTGAAGAAAACGTTGAAATTTATATATATTTTGGTAAGAGACGTCTTTTCTTATCTTATTTAAAGATACAATGGGTGATTGATTTATACATGATTCATGAAAACAAAAAAAAGAAAAAGGAGTCCTATATTATAAAGACCTTCATAAATAATGCACTGTGTTTAATTCTAATGAAAATTAAAAGAGCAATAATCTGTTGCTGTATGATATTTTTGGTGGCTGTTTATGGAATTTTTTACTTTCCTTTCCTATTTCTGCCAAAGGCTATTGATGCATCTTATGAGAATTTTGTCTTGATTTGGGTTGAGAGGATTTATGGAATTTTCTTAAATTGGACAATTGGAAATCACTTAATTCGAATGAGGCAAGCTGACTCTCTTATGATTTAGTCCTTAATTCTTGATGATTTAGATTTTTGGATGATTCTTAATCATCAGTTTTTAATTCTTTATGATTTAAATTATTTTGATATTTATCAACCCCCCTAAAGCTTGGCTGTAAAGAGTATTTCATGCCTAGCTTGGTACAGAGATAATGAAACATAATCTTGGCTAACTGTTTTATGAATATATCAACGGCTTGACGAGTTATGGGATGTATTCTGTGTGCAAGGTTCTTGCTAAGACCTTTTCTTGAATGAAATGAACATGAAGTTCAATGTGCTTGGTACGTGCATGGAAGACTGGGTTTCTAGTCATAGGGAGAGTAGTGATATTGTCACACAGTAATATTGGAGGTTTATACAGTGGAATTTAAATGTTTTTTAGCAAACGTGTGTGACCTAAGTGATTTCGCTAGTAATTGAGGCAAGGGCTCAATATTTAGCTTTTGTAGTAGATCTTTCTATAGTTGTTTAATGTTTTGAACTCTAATAGAAATAGTTGGCACGTAGGTAGAAGCAGTACCCAGTTGTGCTTCATCGTGTGTCGTTGTTTATGGTACCCTTCAAATAACAAAGAATGCATTTTATATCCTTTAGATGACCTTCATTGGAGTTTAAAGATGTTTACAAGCTTTGTTGACAGCATAAGCGATATCTGGTCAGGTAAAAGTGAGGTATTAAAGACCTCCAACGAGAGTTTGATAATGAGTCGCATATATTAAATCACTGTTATCTGATTTTAGATTATTTTTTGGTGCTATTGGTGTACGAATGGGGTAGCACTAATCCATATGAGCTTTGAGGAGTAAATCTTTTGTATATTTAGTTTAAGCCTATTGGCAAGGTCTTAAACCTCAATCCTTAAGAAATAATGAAGAGTGCAAAGATCTTTTATTTTAAACTTTGAGCATAGGGTATGAATGAGTGTGTCAATTATATTAGGGTTACTTCCTGCAAGAATCATATCATTAACATAAATTAGTAAAATAGTTATATTAGAAGGTTGTTGAAGAATAAATCAAGATCTATCTGCTTTGCTATTTACGAAACCTAGTTTAACCAAAACTTGAGAAAGGCATTCAAACTATGCTCATGAAGATTGTCTTAAACCATAGAGAGATTTATGTAATTTGTAAACAAAGCGAGGACTTATAGGGATTTTAAAACTAAGAGGTTGTTCAAGGTAAATAGTTTCTTTTAATTTGTTATAAAGGAAAGTATTGAAAATGTCAAGTTGTCACATTGTCTATTTCTTGCTAATAGGAATGGCAAGGACTAGTCTAATGGTTGTAAGCTAAATTTCAGGGCTAAAGGTTTCATCAAAGTCAATCCTGTGTACTTGATTAAAGCCTCTGGCTACTAAGCGAGCCTTAAATCTGCCTAGAGATCCATCATTTTTGAATTTGGTTTTGTAAATCCATTTTGAACCTAGACATAAGAATTTTTAGGTCGTGGTACTAATGTCCAAGTTTTATTTTCATGTAAAGGATTGATTTCCTCTTCTATGGCTTGTACCCAATGATGACTTTTAAGGCTGTCTTAAACATTTTAGGTTCTCTAATTTGAGTGATGTGAAAAGCTAGATGAGGTTTGTTATTAGATTTGCTCCTTGTGGTCAATGGATTTGTGTTTATGATTGATGATTTGTATTGATGCGGTATTTCCACAAAGAAATTATCGTTGATATTTGAGTTAGGTTTAAAATGATGATCCATGACTTACGGTGTTGGTAATTCTAAGGGTGCAAGCTGTGTGTTTTGAACTTAGAAATCTATAACTAAGTTGTCCTCTACAACCGGTTGAAAACTTCTATTGTAGTGTTGTTATGATTCGGTTACTGTTTATAGGATTGTTGTGGAGTTAAGAGTAGTTTCATTATTTAAGGAGTTAAATTAATGTTATGGTGCAAGATGCATTTCCTTATCTAAGAGTGGCAAAATAGTTATGTTAGGATGAAGGCATGGTATTAGTGAATTTTCATTTGGAAACTAAGGGCTGGTTACCTTAAGGTTTCATTTTTCATGAGATGGAAAGGTAGATATAGTGCTCTCGTCCTATACAATAAAAAAAGTGGTTAAATTTTGAAAAGCAAATACCTTTTCACCAAATACCACATTTTTTGAAATATAAACCCTATTTATTTTTGGGTGTAAGCACTTGTATCCTTTATGTAATTGACTATACCCTATAAATGCATAAGGATATGTTTTGTTTTCAAATTTATTGTTGTTATTATGTTTGCAAGATAAGGAAAACATCTACACCTAATGATTTTTAAACATTAATAATTCGATGTGTAATTATAAAATTTTTAGTTAAATTTTTTATGAATATATCGATGACTTGACGAATTATTGGGATGTATTTTGTGTGCAGGGTTCTTGCTGAGGCCTTTTCTCGAATAAAATGAAGATCAAGTTCAATGTGCTTGGTACATGGTTATATGAAGAGCATTGATATTGTCACAGAGTAATAATGGAGGTTTATGTAGCGAGAATCCAATTTCTTTTAACAAGTGTGTGTGATCTAAGTGATTTCAATTGTAGTTGAAGTAAGGGCTCAATATTCGACTTCTGCAGTAGCCCTTTCTATAGTTGTTTGATGTTTTAAACTCAGGATAAATTGTTGGCACTTAGGTAGAAGCAGTAGCTAGTTGTGCTTCATCGAATGGTTGAGTAACCTGCCCAATAAGAGTTAGAAAATCTATAAAGGATTAGTGAGGATTGAGATAAATATCTAATGTCGTTGTTTATGATGCTTTTCAAATAACAAAGAATACATTTTATATCCTTTAGATGGCCTTCATTGGAGTTTGAAAATGTTGACAAGCTTTGTTGACTGCATAGATGATATCTGGTCAAGTAAAAGTGAGGTACTAAAGACCTTCGACTAGAGTTTGATAATGAGTCGCATCTGTTAAATTGCTGTTATCTAATTTCAGGTTATTTTTTAGTACTATTAGTGTACAAATGAGGTTGCACTAATCCATATGAGCTTTAAGGAGTAAATCCTTTGTATATTTGGTTTAAGAGAGGAAACTCCCATTGGTAAGGTCTTAAACCTCAATCCCTAAGAAATAGTGAAGAGCTCCAAGATCTTTTATTGCAAACTTTGAGCGTAGGATATGAATGAATGTATCAATTGTGTGATGGATTTCTGTAAATTAACATAAATTAGTAAAATAGTTATATTAGAATGTTGTTGAAGAATAAATCAACAGTTGTTTACTTTACTACCTAGGAAACCTAGTTTAATCAACACTTGAGAAAGGCATTCAAACTATGCTCACGAAGTTTGTTTTAAACCATAGAGGGATTTGTGTAATTTGTAAACAAAGCGGGGTCTTATAGGGATTTTAAAACTAGAAGGTTGTTCAAGGTAAACAATTTCTTTTAATTTGTTATAAAGGAAAGTATTGCAAATGTCAAGTTGTCACATTGTCCATTTCTTGTTAACTGGAATGGCAAGGACTAGTCTAATGGTTGTAAGCTAAATTTTAGGGCTAAAGGTTTCATCAAAGTCAATCCTGTGTACTTGATTAAAGCCTCTGGCTACTAAGTGAGCCTTAAATCTGCCTAGATCTATCATTTTTTAATTTGGTTTTGTAAATTCATTTTGAACCTAGACATAAGAATTTGTAGGTTGTGGTACTAATGTCCAAGTGTTATTATCATGTAAAGGATTAATTTCCTCTTCCATGGCTTGTACCCAATGATGACTTTTAAGGTTGTCTTTAACATTTTAGGTTCTCTAATTTGAGTGATGTGAAAAGCTAGATGAGGTTTGTTATTGGCTTTGCTCCTTGTGGTCAATGGATTTATGTTTATGATTGATGATTTATGTTGATGAGGTATTTCCACAAAGAAATTATCGTTGATATTTGGGTTAGGTTTAAAATGATGATCCATTACTTACGGTGTTGGTAATTCTAAGGGTACAGGCTGTCTGTTTTGAACTTGAAAATCTATAACTAAGTTTTCCTCTACAACCGGTTGAAAACTTCTATTGTAGTGTTGTTATGATTCAGTTACTGTTTATAGGATTGTTGTGGAGTTAAGAGTAGTTTCATTATTAAGGAGTTGAATTGATGTTGTGGTGCAAGACTCGTTTCCTTATCTGAGAGTGGAAAAATAGTTATGTTAGGATGGAGGCATGGTATTTGTGAATTGTCCTTTGGAAACTATGGGCTGGTTACCTTAATGTTCCATTTTTCATGAGATAGAAAGGTAGATATAGTGCTCTCGTCCTATACAACAAACGAAGTGGTTAAATTTTGAAAAACAAATACTTTTCATCAAATACCACATGTCTTGAAATATAAACCCTATTTAGTTTTGGGTGTAAGCACTTGAATCCTTTATGCAATTGACTATACCTTATAAATACACAAGGATAAGTTTTCTTTTCAAATTTATTGTTGTTGTTATGTTTGCAAGATAAGGAAAACATCTATACCTAATGATTTTTAAACATTAATAATTCGGTGTGTTATTATAAAGTTTTTGGTATAGACTCTCATTGTTAATAGATGATAATGGTAATCGATTAATGATAAATGTCGGTGCAACAAAAATGTCAAACCATAAATTCATAGGTAAATAAGCATGAAACGTCATAGTTAATGCCATCTCAGTTATGTGTCAATGTTTACGTTCTGCCACTCCATTTTATTAAAGTGTGTGTGGACAAGACAATTGCAGTTGTATGCCATGATCTTCTAGGTGTTTGACAAAGGCATTCAATGTAAACTCAATGCCTCCATCACTCTGAAAAGTTTTAATCTTTTGAGAGAATTGATTTTTGACATGTTTCTGAAATTTTACAAATATTTAAAAAAGTCAAATTTATATTTCAATGGAAATAACCACACAAATCAAGATAGGCCCTCAATAAAAATCATATAAAATCAAAATTTATGTGTAGACTTTATGGGTGTTGGTCCCCAATGATCACAATGAATTGTGTCAAGAGGAAACTCTGAAATTTTATTAGATAAAGAAAACAATTTTTTACAACTTTTTCCTAATTGACAAGAGATACAAACACTTGTATTTTTTGTCCATATTTGTGTAGTGTTATTGGCTTCAATAGTTTCTTTTTTTTTTTTATGTAGAGGCACTTTTGTCTTAGGGACTAAGTTTTGGTGACCATGATCTTTTTGATCTTTACATTACTCAACTTTCTATTGCAAGCATAAGTAATGTCTTGAATTTTGTTTCATTACAGATTAGTTTTGTAAGCATTTACACAAATATTGATGAATTTTGTAAATGTTGGACGATGGATTTATATATTGCTATAGAAACATATAACTTATAGCAGATGTTGGATTTAGATGAATTTATGTATTGATGTAGTCTATATGCTGGATTTTGTGAATTGATGTTGAATTTGCTTTATTTGGATGTTCATTTATCTTTGTTTGGAATTATGGGCTGAAGAATTGAGATGTACTAATAAGATGTGAAATTTGTTTGTATTATAATAACTATATATATTAGAAAATGTAAAATATTTTAATTTTCATATATGTAAATATATGAATTTAATGTATATATTAAATAATAATATTGTTTTTAAAAAATAAAAAAAAATCTATCACAAATTCGTCACGGATTATGTATTTTGATGAGGTCACACCTAACGTTATAATTACATGATTTACTATATTAGGTGTTAAATCAGCATCTATTTCATTGTCCACGTAGATAATATGTGCCACATAAGTTTTATACATATAAGACAAAAATTGTAATTTAATGATAAGTATTTTTTAATTATAAAATGATGACATTTATTGGTAATAGAAAAATTCTATTACAAAATTTAATAATCACTAATTTGTGATAAAATATTTTTATCATAGATTATTAAGGTATTTTTTGGCGATACAATTTTTTTATTACAAAATATGGTTTGTCACAGTAAAATTTTATTACAAAAAGTCTTTTTTAAGTAGTGCATCTAAATAATATTGTTGATATCCAGTGAGAAAAATTAAGCGTGACATGAGTCTGAAAAAGTGTTCATGATTAAATATTCTTGTACCTAATAAATTTTCCAATTCTCATTCAGGTGAAATATGAAATGAATTAACGTAAATATATTTGACTTGATCCTTGCACAAAATACACAGGCTTAAGTGAATATATACTCTTGCTGACTTGATCCTTGTACAAAATACACAAGACTTAAAATGACATTTAAAATAACTTGTTTAAAACAATACTGAAAGCTAACTTGATTACAAATTCATTGAAAGGAACCTTGAAGAATACTGCCAGCAGATAAAATAAACTAACTGTCACACAAAATGATAATAAGTTTTCACACTTACAATGTTGAAATGGCATGGTTCTTAGAGTTCCACATTCCTTCTCCCTTGTCAAATAATTCATAGATCAAATTTTACAGGGAATGGAAAGAGCACTTCCCTTGATATTTTTGTTAAGAATTTTTTAATTTAAAAATAGCGACCGAGTTTTGTAGTTTTGTTCTGCACGGGGAAATCATTATGTACTTTAGGGAACTAAAGATTGATCTGGATCAGAGATCTTACCTGTCCTATAAATTACAAGCACATCTGTTTTTCTTCACTTGAGTATTGCAAGTGACCGCACTTCATTATATCAATGACACTTGAGAGACTGAAATTATCGAATATATGCCTCAGGAATTCATCTCAATAAACTTATTGAAAAACATCAGTGGACAGCTTGAAAAATTTTCTGCAAGCATAGAACGAATTTATACTGAAATCTAAGAGCAATGCATATAAACATGAACAGAATATACTTGTATTCCAGTCAAGTGACTGATTTGTACAACAAACACGTAAAATTTCAACTAATAAGTCTCCATTTAACAGCGGAGTTCCATAATTTTGTTTCTGTATGGAGAGATCATTATATACTTTATGAAACTAAAGATTCTAGATCAGAGAATCAATCTTCTCCTGTAAATTGCAAGCACATCCCTTTTCTGTCAGTTTTAGAGACACTTGACATTTGCAAGGGACTATACTCAAGACCTTTCAACCCGAAGCTTCACTCTCCTCAGATGAGAACTTTTTGGTTTATGCACATGTGGAGGGACAAGAATATCCATTGTTAGATCAGAATGTTACCGCCTCATCAACACAACCTAATGCACGCCCATTTTCCTTCTTTGACATAACTCTCGTTCTATTAAATGAAGGCCATCAAGCGTGCTTCGGCCCGATTTGTTATTGAGATTCTTTTTCAATTAATTTTAAAATAGAACAAGTTGGGTCCTTAACCCGATTATCTTGTATATGATGATTAGGCCTTGAAAAATAAAGAAAAATCATTTTCACAACCAAAATCAACAATTTATTTTTAATGTCTTATTTAAGTTGTATTTCTTATATAAAATACATTATTTATATGAGACTTTTTTTTGGGTATAAAGTACATTTATTTTTTTTCGTTTTTAATAATATTACTAAATCTATATAAAGGCAGCCTCTTGTACATATTTTTTCATTGTAATAAAAAATTCATATTTTTCATAATTCTAACATGGCATTAGGGTGGATTTGTGATATATTTATTCTATCACTAAAATTACCTTACAACTTTGTGCTAAATTTTTTTATCATAAATTTGTGATAGATCAATTTTATGAGAGGTTTATTTTATCGCAAATTTGTAATTTAAAATTTTTGTAGGTGACATGTACATGTGGCATGTGGCAGATTATTGACACGTCGAGTATCATGTGGCAAACGGCGTGGCACATAATTTGGCATATGATATAATGGTGATGTAAGCATGATGATGTCATGTTGAGGTTACACTAAAAGTATATGATATCATAATTGAGTCTCATGTATCACTATTTTCTAATAGATATATATATTTATTTTTATTTTTATGTGTTTATCTTTATATTTATATTTATATTTATGTTATAAATTGCAAGTAATTTAAAAAAATATATAATTTCAACTCCAATTATAATTACACCTAATTGGAATGAATCATTTGAGATTATGTGTGATGCTAATAACTATGCAGTTAGAGTAGTTCGGCCAAAGAAGAGAAAAAAAATTTTAGGGTGATCTATTATGTAAGTAGAATACTTAATGATGCCCAAGAGAACAACACCAACACCAACACCGAAAAGGAGATGTTGGTGATGGACTTTGCATGTGACAAATTTCAGTTCTATATCCTAAGGTCTTATGTGATTGGGTATATGGATCATGCAGCCATCCGATACTTATTTGTTAAAAGGGATGCCAAGCCGCGATTGATTCAGTGGACACTATTGCTTCAAGAGTTTGATGTGGAGATTCGTGATAAGAAAGGGAGTGAAAATATTGCTGCTGATCAACTTTCAAGACTAGAGGTGAAAGAAAAGGGTGTTGATTCATACATAAAGGAAGTCTTTATGCATCATACTAGCATTGCTTAGATACAAACGTAGGAGGACGAAAGTACCTAAAGATTCTGCTATGTAACCAAATGTAAATTGGAGAAGATTTTGTTATATAGAACTTGCACGAGCAACATATGGGTTTAGTGAGGAAAATATACTTGGCACAAGGAGTTTTGGTTCGATTTATAAGGGAACACTTCAAGATAGGATATAGGTTGCAATCAAGGTGTTTAACTTGCAATATGAATGAGCATTTCCGAGCTTTGACATTGATGGTGGGGTATTGAGTAGTCTCCACCATCGAAACCTATTCAAAATCATCAGCAGTTGTTTAAACAAAGATTTTAGAGCATTGGTATTAAAGTACATGCCTAATGAGAGCCTAGAGAAGTCTGTATTTCGATGATATATATTTGGATATGTCACAGAGGTTGGACATAATGATAGACATTCCATCTATTTTAGAATATCTCCACTTTGGTTATTCAACTTCTGTAACTCATTGTGTCTAAAAGCTGACCAACATATTGCTGAACAAAAACATGGTTGCTCATTTGAGCGATTTTGGCATTTCAAAAAATTTTCAGTCAACATGAGTCCATGGCACAAACACAAACACTTGACACAATTGGTTATATGGCACCCGGTTAGTAATATACTTTCAAATATTTTCTAAGTTAGACCTTCAGTATTATTCATGTTTGTTATTTTCATGTCAAAATAATTATTTATTTATTTTTCAACGAGATTATTGACATTTGTAGAGTAAGGGACAGAGGAAAAGTATCAAAAAAATGTGATGTTTATAGCTTTGGTGGAGTAATAATGGAAACATTTACAAAAAAAGGCCAACAGATTAAACTTTTTGTCGAATAAAAGAGCTGGAAGCTTTGGGTTAGCATCTTGTTAGATAGAAAAGCGATGGAAGTTGTAGAGCAAATTTGCTAAAAAGGAAGATAAACATTTTGCTACAAAAGATGAATGTATGACATCAATCTTAAGTTTGGCTTTGAAGTGCAAAAAAGACTCACCTAAGAACAGGATTAACATAAAAGAGGCAGTTTGTAAACTTTCAAAAATTCCAGCCAAATTGGTTGCGAATGCTAGAAAGGTAGCAGGTGGAAGGTGATCAAATAGAAATTGATTTTTCTTTTTCTTTATATATGTTGATGATGAATAATGTTTATAAATCTTAACGTCTTCATGGCAAATAGTTCATATCTAGCTTTCAATTGTGTTTTTTTTGACATTGTTCTATTTGCATTTTATGTCAAGTTATCAAGATGCATTTAAATTTTCAAAAAAGGTGATTTCAGTAACAGCAATGTTAGCTATAAATATTGTATTTCAACTATGCATATGTAGCATTACTATTTTAAAAATATTCATTAATAACTTAAAATTTAAGTATTCAAATGTGAAAGTCCAAATATTAATTTTGGATGTAATAAACTTATAATAACAAACGATAATAAAGTAAATGCACAAATAACAAGAATTTATTAAAATGACTTATTATTCACATTTGAAGCATTGATTGTTAAATAGTAAACTTGTTTTAATTATCCAAATTGAAAACAAGCCTAAATTCAATCTATGGATGCTTAATTCAACCCATGAAAGCTTCTTAAGTTAGGTAAAAGATTAAATTATTAAAGGGTCACTTGTGTGGTTTTAATTAAAAGTGTTTTGTGTGGTTTTAACTAAAAGTATTTTATATGGTTTTAATTAAAAGTATTTTGTGTGGTTTAGAATAATGTGACGTGTACTACCTTGTGTGGTATAAATTAAAGTGATGTGTATCACTTTGTATGGTGTAAATTCATTAAGCACAAGTATAAATATCCCTTAAGCTTTAGTATAGGCAATAAGTGAAGTATGAAGACTGAAAGAAGTAATGGGAAAGAAATAGAGGAAGCAAAGCTTCCAAGAGTGTCTAAAATAGGTTATAGAACTTTGTTTGTGTGACAAAATATTTAAGAGTGTTAAGAGTTATATTTTGAGTGTTTTCTCTCTTCTAATATTTTTTCTGCTAATAATACAAGTTCTTTTGTATGAAGTTTAATTTGTCTCCAATAAAGTGATATTAGAGTTAAGGCTATAAGAGCTCGAGGAATCAAGCACGGTGCTACTAGAATCACCAAAACTAGACACTGCAAGCTTCGTCACGATTCACTAAAGGTTTCTACAAAACTTGAAGGCATGGATAACAATGGTATGTCATATTTCTAAGTCCCTACACTCAACAACAATAATTATGAAAATATGAGTATCAAGATGAAAGTCCTTTTGGGTACACATGATGTTTGAAAAGTTGTTGAAAAATGTTATAGTGAGCCACAAGATGAGGCTACTTTAATCTAACAACAAAAAGAAAGTTTGAAGGATTCGATAAGGAGATGCAAGAAAGCTCTCTACCTCATCTATTAAGTATTAGGTGATGACAGTTTTGAGAAGGTTTCAAGTGTAACTTCTACCAAGAAAGCATGTAAGAAGCTTTAAACCTCTTACAAAGGAGCGGAACAAGTGAAAAAGGTTCGTCTCCAAACATTAAGAGGTGAATTTCAATCTCTGAAAGAATCCAAGTCTATCTCTAATTATTTATCAAGAGTTTTAGCCATTTCTAATTAACTAAAAAGAAATTGTGAAAAGTTGAAAGATGTAAGAATAATGGAGAAGATACTTCACTCATTAGATCCAAAATTCAAGCATATAGTTGTAACAATTAAAGAAACTAAAGACTTGGAAGAAATGATAATCGAGAGATTAATGGGATCATTCAAAGCATATGAAGAAAGCACAAGAATAAGCAAGAAATCACAGAGCAACTCCTGGAAATGTAAGTCAAAGAGAAAGAAGAAAGCCTTGGCAATGAAAGAAGCCAGCGTGGAAGAGGTCGTGGCCGCAGAACAAATCATGGACGTGGACGAGGTTGGAATAACAATAACAACAATGGAATATGATAAATCTCAAGTAGAGGTTATGGAAAAGGACACTCAAACTTAAGGTATGACAAGTCTCAAGTTTAATACTACAAATGTCAGAAGTAGGGCATTATGCCTCTGAATGCAAAACTTCCAACAACAAAATTAAAGGAAGAGCAAATTATGTCGAGAAAGCAGATCAAGGAGAGGTTACTTTGTTGCTAGTATATAAAGACAACGCTGCATGACAAGACAATGTGTGGTACCTTGACACAGCTATCAGCAATCATATATGTGAAAAAAGAAACATGTTTGTGAAACTTGATGAAGCTGTGAGTGGAAATGTCTCTTTTTGAGATGAATCAAAAATACTGGTGAAAGGAAAAGGTAATATCTTAATCCGCTTGAAACATGGAAAGCACAAATTCATCTCTAATGTTTATTATGTTACCAACATGAAAAATAATATCTTAAGTTTAGGGCAACTTTTAGAGAAGACTATGATGTTTGTATGAAAGAAAATTGTTTTTCTATAAGAGATAATAACAATAATTTAATAGCAAAGGTCCCAATGACAATAAATTGAATATTTCTTTTAAACATTCAAAATGATGCTGCAAAGTGTCTAAAGGCCTGCTATAAAAACACAACTGGACTTTAGTATATTCGATTTGGACATCTTAATTTTGGAGGAATAGAGTTATTATCCAAAAAAGAGATGGTAAGAAGTCTGTCTCTCATCAGCCATCTCGATCAACATGTGAATGGTGTTTATTCAAGAAGCAATTCAGAAAAAGCTTTCCAAAAGAGTAAAACACAAGAGCCCACAAACTGCTCGAGCTTATATACATGGACGTGTGTGATTCAGTCAAACTAACCTCTTATAATAATAGTAATTATTTCCTTCTCTTTATTGATGATTTTTCATGAAAAACTTAGGTGTACTTTTTAAAGCAAAAATTAGAAGCATTTGAAGCTTTCAAGAAATTTAAAGTCGTTGTGGAGAAAGAAAGTAGACGTGAGATCAAAGCCATGAGATCTAATCGAGGAGAAGAACACACTTTTAAAGAGTTTCAAGCTTAGTGTTAAGATAATAGGATACGTCAACCTATAACGGTTCTGAGATCTCCCAAACAAAATGGAGTGGCTAAGAGAAAGAATAGAACCATTCTCAATATGGCACACAGCATGCTTAAAAGCAAGAGAATGTTGAATGAGTTTTGGGCTGAAGCTATAGCAACTGCCGTGTACCTATTAAATCGATCTCCAACAATAAGTGTATAGGAAAAGACAATGCACGAAGCTTGAAGTGCGAGAAAGCCTAGTGTCTTTCATCTAAGAGTTTTTGGAAGTATACCTTATGTACATGTACCAAATGAGAAAAAATCTAAGCTTGATGATTAAAGCGAGAAGTTCATCTTTATTAGATATGACAATAACTCTAAAGGTTATAAGTTGTATAATCCAAGCACTAGTAAGATCATGATGCGTCGAGATGTGAACATTAATGAAGAAAGCAATTGGGATTGGAGTCTTAATGCAGACAACTACAACGTTTTTTGTACTTTAAAGAATAAAATGAGCAACCAATTACGGAGCAAGCAAGAGATGAACAAGAAAAAGTAATTACCCCACATACTTCACCCATAATAATATTCATGAAGGCTCATCATCTTCATCATCAACACCTTAGAGTTTAGATGAAAGAGCAGTGTCACACACAAGAAGCATACATGAACTTTATGAGGTAACTTAAAGGCTAGAAAATCTTACTCTCTCTTGCCTCTTTGCTAACTGTGAACCAGTGAATTTTCAAAAGTTATGAAAATAAGAAATGAAGAGATGTGATGGATGAAGAAATCAAAGCCATTATAAAGAATGACACATGGGAATTTGCTACTCTTCCCAAAGACCATAAGACTATTGGTGTCAAATAGGTGTATAAAATAAAGAAGAATGCCAAAGGAGAAGTTGAAGGATACAAGGCTAAACTAGTAGCAAAATGCTATAGTCAAAGAGCTAGTATTAACTACAATGAAGTATTTGCTCCTGTTACTTGCATGAAAACTATAAGATTGGTCATATCTTTGGCAGTACAAAACAAGTGAAAGATTCATCAAATGAATGTCAAATCTATATTTTTAAATGGATTTATCGAAGAACAAGTCTATATCCAACAACTATTGGGATATGAAGTCAAAGGACATGAAAAAAAAGTCTTAAAATTAAATAAGGCCCTTTATGGATTAAAGCAAGCGCCAAGAGCATGGAATAGTCAAATCAACAAGTACTTTGTAGAGAATAGCTTCACCAAATGCCCTCATGAGCATACTCTTTATATAAAGATAAAAAATAAAGATATCTTGATCGTATGCTTATAAGTGGATGATTTAATCTTTACTGGAAATAATTCAAGTATGTTTGAAGAGTTTAAGAAAGTAATGGTGGAAGAATTTGAGATGACCGATATTGGACTAATGTAATTTTACCTTGGGATTAAAGTAAAACTAAGGGACAATGGAATCTTTATCTCTCAAGAAAACTATTCAAAGTAGATTCTCAAGAAGTTCAAGATAGAGAATTATAAACCCATAAGCATACCAGTAGAGTTCAGACTCAAATTATCCAAGAATGATAAAGAAGAATGTATGGATCCGACACTTTTCAAGAGTTTAGTTGGAAGCTTGAGATACTTGACATTCATAAGACCTGACATTCTCTATGCCACTGAACTTATGAGTCGTTATATGGAGAATTCAACAACCACTTATTTCAATTCTACTAAGAGAATCCTTCGCTATATCAAAGGTACAATTGATTTTGACATATTTTATTTTTCTTTTGATAATTTCAAGTTAGTTGGATATAGCGATAGCGATTGGGCTGCAGATGTGGATGACAAGAAAAGCATTACTGAATTTGTATTCTTTATGAGAGATACTACATATAGGATTCTTTATGAGAGCACCAACTATCACACTTTCCATATGTGAAGCTGAGTAAGTAGCCACTATTTCTTCTATTTGCCATGCAATTTAGCTAAGATATTTGCTGAAGGAGTTAGGATTGCCACAAAAAAAACTAACAAAGATTTGTATCGACAACAAGTCAGCCCTGGCTTTAGCAAAGAATCCTATTTTTCATGATTGAAGTAAACTTATTGATACTTGTTATCACTATATAAGGGAGTGCATCACAAGAAAGAGTATACAAGTGGAGTATGTGAAGTCACAAGATCAAGCTGCTAATATATTCACTAAGCCGGTCCAACAAAAAGATTTATGAGATTAAGAAATTTACTTGGTGTCATAAAATAAGTTTTAGGAGGGATGTTGAATAGTAACTTATTTTAATGATCTAAATTGAAAACAAGCCCAAATCCAATCTATGGATGCTTAATCTAACCCATAAAAGCTTCTTAAGTTAGATAAAGGATTAAATAATTAAAGGGACACTTGTGTAATTTTAATTAAAAGTGTTTTGTGTGGTTTTAACTAAAAATATTTTGTATAATTTTAATAGTATTTTGTATAGTTTTAATTAAAAGTATTTTTGTGTGCTTTAGAATAATGTGATGTATACCACTTTGTGTGGTGTTGATTAAAGTGATGTGTATTACTTTATGTGGTGTAAATTCATTAAGCACAAATATAAATACCTCTTAAGCTTTAAGCAAGTGAAGTGTGAAGAGTGAAAGAAGTAAGGAAAAAAAATAAAGGAAGCAAAATTTTCAAAAGTGTCTAAAATAGCTTATAGAATTTTATTTATATTAAGAGTTGTATTTTAAGTATTTCCTCTCTTCTAATATTTTTTGTGCTAATAAAATAAATTTTTTTATACGAAGTCTAATTCTTCTCCAACATTAATGACTTACACGTTTACAAGGCACGTGATCATATTTTTGTCAAAGTTCGTTTAGAAACATTAATAAATATCTTCTCAAAACGTTGGACGAATATTTAAAAATAAATTATAGATGCATGCCAAGCAAATTTTTGAAAAGTAAGATAAGTTTTTATAAAAGGAAATTGATTAATTATTTATTAACGCTAAACCGCTTTTTAACTTCATCTGTTTATAAAGGGATCACTTATAACAACTTGGAATGAAAAGACCTCCTAAAAGTTGTTAATATTAATTATGTAATATGTAAAAATTAAAATTCAACACAAGTTATATAAATCGGGAGTGTATAAATCAGCTTCCACCCTAATTAGTCAACTTATAAATGATATTTATTAGTTGTTTTTTTGACGGTGTTGATTAATTTAATAATTAAAATATATTAAAATGAAATAAGAAATTAGAGTTTCGAAATATAAATAGATTAATTAGTTTATATTTATATACTATTTAAAAAGATTTAATTTTTTTTAACCTTCACAGTTAATAATATCTCTATAAATATTAGAGCAGTGCTAGCATTAATCATTGCTAGTAAAATTAACTATTTTCATTTTGGTTTTTTTTTTCACAAACGTCAGTCAAGTGGCTAACTAGTGTGAGTTTCTCTCTCAAACAAAAATTACCAATTTTCAATATATAACATACAAAAAAAAAAAAGGAAAAATTACAAATTACTCACTTTGTGGTTTACGTTTTTACTACTCCCTCTCTTTTGATTTTTCATCAAGTACCAATATACCTCTTTTCAAAGACCCCTTTTTTAACTTAAAATTGGCCAATTACTCTCCTCAAAGGTAAATACCAATACTTATTAAAAATTTAAGAAAGAAATTGATAAAAATACAAACAACAGGGGGTTACTAACAATTCCCCATGAAAATACTACAATTATCTAAATAATATTGTTGGTATCCCGTGAGAAAAAAATAAGCGAGACATGAGTCCTAAAAAGTGTTCATGATTAATTATTCTTGTACGTATTGAATATTCCAATTCACTTTCATGTGAAATATGAAACTAATTAATGTAAATATAATTGACTTGATCCTTGCACAAAATACAGAGACTTAAGTGAATATATATCGTAGATGACTTGATCCTTGCACAAAATACAGAGACTCAAAATATTATTTAAAAGAACTTGTTTAAAATAATACTGAAAGCTAACCTAATTACAAATTCATTGAAAGGAAAAGGCAATAACTAATTGTCATACTTACAATGTAGAAACGGCATGGTTGGTAGTCCTAGAGTTCCACATTCCTTCTACCTTAGTTAATTCATAGATCAAATTTTACAGGAAATGGAAACAGCAGTTTCATTCAAATTATGTTAAGAATTTTTTAATTTTAACATCTATTTAATTTAAAATTACCGACGGAGTTTCGTAGTTTTGTTCTGTATGGGGAAATCATTATATACTTTCTGGAACTAAAGATTGATTGGGATCAGAAATCTTACCTGTCCTGTAAATTGCAAGCACATCTGTTCTTCAGTTTGAGAGACACTTGAGTATTGCAAGTGGCCGCGCTTCATTATATCAATGACACTTGAGAGACTGAAAATATCGAATACATGGCTCAGCAATTCATCTCAATAAAGTCATTGAAAAACATCAGTGGCAGCTTAACAAGTTTTCTGCAAGCATAGATTGATTATACACAGAAACCTAATAGCAATAAATATAAACATGAACAGAATATACAAACATATAATGTTAGAAATTATGTTAAAGTAGGTTTATATTTATCAATTAATTATATATTATTAGTTATCTATTTTGTTGTGATCAAATAGAGTTTATTTATTATTAAATTTTTAGAATATCTCATATAGCATTAGCTTTAATTTGTAAAAATTCAATTATTTTATTTCATTTTTATAATAAGTTAAAATAAAATACAATACTATAAACCATAGGTTGAGATCTCTTATTTAAATCTTAACGTATTATTTATTCATATCTCATCAATAAGTGATCGTAATTTTTTCTCATAAAAAAAGTTTATATATTAAAAGCTATCAACTCTAAAGTTTTTGTGCCTTCATAAATTTAAATATGTTTTAAATAAATTTTTCTTAACGATTTAACACAAATTTTTAATTATGATAATTCTTTTACTTATTAAAGTTTTTATTCAATAAATAATATCAGACCTAACTCATATTGAATTAATGAAAAATAAAGTTACAAAACTACTATTTTATTTGATTGAAAATCTATCTAATATCTGCAAATAATATTACGTGTAGCATAAATTCACTTTTATGACTATAATCCGGCATAAAATATTTTTAAAAAATTACGTTCTCATTAAAGGAAACATGAGTGCTATCATTGAAAGCGTATATTATATATACATATATGCAGAATTGATTATATATATTTTATATTTATTTGCATTGAGTGCATTGAATTGATTGCATTGATATATTATATATATGCTAAATTGAATCTGTTTGTATATATATTATATATGTGGAACTGATGATTGCTCATATAAATGACCATTTATTGGATTTGATATGTTTCAATGCACAGATTAAATTTAAATTGCATTGATTACTGTGTATTGATGCATCTTTTTATAATTCAGTTAAAAAAAATAAAAGAAAACTGGCAGAAATTAAAATTTATTTAAAATTAAATTAATAATGATAAATTTAATGAAATTTTTTTAATTGTAATGAATATTAAGTAATTAGTGCTCATAAATTTTAAGACTTTACAAAATTTAATTTTATAAAGTCTATAAAGATTTTATCGGACTCAAATTTTATATACTTAATATACAAACTAAATTAAGTGAATTAAGATGGATAAGAACTCATTTTGAGTTTAGGTTATTGGATAAATATAAAGGTTTTAATAATTAAAAAATGTTCAATTTGGCCTGACCCAATCACTTCAGCCCAATCCATTTCGGTCTCGTCCTAATTTTGAAATAATTTAACTTTGATATTTGACTTTAACTTTGATCATTTTACTTTCTCTTCCTTTTCCTATAAATTAATATCCGATATTTTAAATTACAATAAAATGCCACCAAAGTAACCTCTTTTATCGTAAATTTATTTATTTTAAAATATGTGAATATTATTAAAGAGACTAAATAATTTTATTTAAATTTATGCAAAAATAATCGGCTCAAATGATGGTTATTTTTTAGCCAGATAATAGACACATGTGACAATAAATATATAATAAACTTTAGCATTTTCTAAGTGTATAGTATGTCAATTTAAATAAATGCATATTATTGACAAGATTTATTATCAATATTTATTAACTAATTTTTAGAGCACTGTTTACAAATTGTTATTTTTGTCCTAAGGCTAAATAAAAATGTTATGTTAGATATATGTATGTGAGTTTTTGTTCCATACAGTAAATGCTTCTTCTATATCTGTCAACTTGAATAACATTCAAGTACTTAGTGGCACTAACTTCAGGAAATAAAAGAATCACATTACCATTATGCTTGGATATATAGATTTGGACTATGCAATTTAGATGAAAGAACCTTTCACCACCACTGATGGCAATATTGTTAAACAAATAGAACTTTATAAAAAATGAGAGCGTTTGAATCGCATGAGTTTGATGATCATGAAGCACTCTATTTTGGATACCATCAAGAGTACAATGCATGAAGAAGAAAATACTAAAATGTTCCTGAGCCAATAGTAGACTGATTCATTGGTAATGAAAAGATTAAAACGAGCACCATTTTGTCTAATCTCATTTCTATACAGTATCAAGGTAAAGAAAACATAAAGAAGTACATTATGAAAATGTCTAATCTTGTTACAAGATTAAGAGTACTAAAGTTAGAGTTATTATATGATATTCTCATGCACCTATTCTTGATATCTCTTCTTGTACAATATAGTCCTTTTAAAATCAATTATAACACTCAAAATGAGAAAGACTCTTCATGAGCTCATTACTTAATATATGCAAGAGGAAGAGATTTTGAAACAAGATAAGATAGAGGGCGTTCATTTAATAATTTCTTCTAATGATAATATCCCTAACAAGAAAAGGAAAATGGACAATAAAGGAAAAAGAGCTGCAGACATTGGAATTTCACAGCCTAAGGTGCAAAAAAAAAAAAAATAGAATAATTAAATCATCTGTTACTTTTGCAAGAAAGTTGGATATATGAAGAGAGATTGTTCCAAGTATACAAAATGGCTCTCTAAAAGGGGAAAAATTCTCAACTTTATTTGTTCTGAAGTTAATTTAGCTTTAGTACTAAGTCACACTCGGTGGATAGATACATGTGTAACTACTTATATAAGTGTGACTATGCAGGGTTGTCTAAAAAGCCTACTGCCAACTAGTATTAAAAGATTCATCTATGTGGGTGATGGCAACAAGGCTTCTGTTGAGGCAATTAGATTATTTAAATTACAATTAGAATCTAGTTATTATTTAGATTTGCATGAGATATTTTATATACCGTTATTTAGATGAAACTTAGTTTCTATTTCTTATTTAAACAAATTCAATGACTCTTGTTCTTTTGAAAATGAAAAGTTTAGTCTCTTTCAGAATTCAAATATTATTAGTACTCATTCTTTAGTTGATAATCTATATCAATTGAATCTTCATGTCTTACAAATTAATAAAATCTTGCATGCAAGAAATTAGAATATAAAGCGCAAATTAATTAATGAGAATTTTTACATGTTGTGGCATAAGTGTTTAAGACACATTTCTAAATAAATAATTCAAAGACTTGTGTCAGAAGGAATTCAGAATTCTCTTGATTTTCAGATATTGAAATATACATTGAATGCATTAAATGAAAACAACAAATGTTAGAAAAATTAGTGCCAATAGGAGCTCAAATGTCTTAAAATTAACTCATACCGCTATTTGTAGTCCATTCCCTAGGCTTCTTGAAATAGTTAAAATATTTATGAAAAGTCTTAATGATTGGACATTTCAAGGCCTTTGACGCTGAAGTTGAAAATCAGCTTGGCATAAAAATGAAAGCCGTTAAATTCGTCTGTAGTGATGAATTTTATGGTAGATATGACAGATCAAGGAACAATGTCCAAGCCCTTTTACAAGATATTTACATAAGTATAGCATCTTTCCTCAATACACTATACTTGAGACTCCAAGTTAATATTGTGTAGCTGAGATACAAAATCGAACCCTAAAGAATATGGTTAGAAATATTATAAATCATGTTTTTTTACCATAATCTCTTTGGAGTAAAGCCTTAAAAACTATAATGTATATCCTTAATTAAGTTCCAAGTAAAGCAGTTGCTAGAATTCTATACGAGTTATAAACTATAAAGAAGTCTAGTATTAGGCATTTGCATATTTTGGGTTGTCCAACTAAGGAATTGAGAAACAAACATTAATAGTCACATCATATCTGCTACTTGACCAAGAAACAAAATCACACCGAAAAAAAAAAGAAAAAGAAGAAAATAAAATACGAAAGAAAATAAAAGCAAAAATAAAAAGTCAAAATATAAAATATGGACAAAATAGAAAATATATTATAGAGAGATCGAACTTGATCAAACATTATAAACAGGATCCACAAGAAGGATCTCGTCTAAGTACATAGAGTGATTTATTTTTTTTCACATAGTTTTTTGTGTGTAATTTTAAATCTCGAATGCATGCATGTGAGTTTGTGTCTATCATTTAAATATAACATACGTATTACATACATACATGCGCAATGGATGAGTGGAATACAAATTTGATAATGATAAACACAAGTAAACATTACATGTTATCTCATAAATGTAAAATACTTTAAAATTAAGAAATAATACTTTGTCAAGCGTTTGGTATATTATTGAACTAGAGTAACTGTCTTGAAGCAACCCGTTCACAATTTTAATTCTTCAACACGGTGGGCTTGAGGAAGCTAGAATAACAACTTTTTCAGCAAAAGATTCAACTCTTGAATCCTTATTTCTACCTTGTTATATAAGTGACCAAAATAGAAGGAAAATTTAAAGAAGAAAAAAATGGAAGAGTTGAGTTTTTGTTCTCTCAACACTTGAAACTATTTGCTCTTTTATTTGTTTATTATTATCTTTTATTTTCTCACCTAATGGCAACCATTATGTTTACCATTAGAGTTTTATTTATTATTACATTTTATTTTCTCACCTAATGGCATTCATTATGTTTGCCATTAATTTTTGTTTATTATTATCTTTTATTTTCTCATATAATGGAATCTATTATGTTTACCATTAATTTTTGTTTATTATTATTAACAATAAACCAAATGAAAACAAAACAAAATGAAAAATCATTTAAATGAACTTGGCTTTAATCTAAGCCAAATGAAAAAATATTTTCTCATTATTAAGAAACATCTTAATACCTACCATTAACAAATGCCACCCATTTATACTTATTATTTTATTTAATAAATATTAAATAAATAATTTAATCATATTAAATCATGATAGAAACACATGTCAATTTAAATAAAAAATTAATTGTTTGATTTCAATTTAAATAATATATCATATATTATTATTATTTTATTCAATAAATATTTTAATGAATAAAATAATTATATTATTTGTCCAACAAATAAGGTCATTTTATAATTTTAAATCAAACAATAATTAGATCACGTGTGTTATGTGTCAACATCTCATTGGTCAACAACTAATTGTTAACTAATTGATGTACTTAACTCCTAAGTCTTGACACGTGCACAACCAGAGGAAAATCGAAGTAAATGTCTAGTCTGTTAGAATTTTCTTTATCGAACTATTCAATCCAATACGCTACTCCAGTGCACAACGAGTATACTTTATATTGCAGGACTCTCTAGATCTATTCCTAATTTTTTAAACAGAACTATTCTGTAAGTCCGAAATCGATGTCTCATCCATATGTCATGACTATTACAAATCAATGAAATAGACCGTATAAATTGAGATCATAGATATACATTTTATTATGCTTACCAAGTATAAATACGTGCATGAATAAACAGTTAAGGAGGTTGAGGTTGAGATGAGATAGGACCCGAATCCACAGGAATTGGGGGGTGCAAAAATGGATTCAAACCCAAACCAAGACGTGAGTGGTCCAATGACAGCAAAAAATGAATCAAAATTCCTGAAGTCATTAATTGGAAATGACCAAGCCAAAAGGAGTGAAGGGAAATAGGGAGATGACTTCAAAGATCTATCGAATTAATGAAGAAAGAGAAGTGAATGTAGTATTTACGGGAAATAAAACAACGGGAGATGGACAGGGCACCAAAAGGAGTGAAATTGCTAACAAATTAGAGATGGGCCTGGAAATGGATATGGCCCAAAGACAAAATGGAATGGTGTTGGGCATGACCACAAATCACACAGCCTAAATACCAAGCAAAAGAAGGTACAAGTTGATGGCTAGAGTGACAAAAGAAATGGAATAAAACAAGGGTGGGCTGATTATATATAAAATTAGAGTGAGAATGAAGGGTAGGAAACCAGGTCCATATTAGCAAAAAGGACGAGTAAGGAAGCAGAAGGGATAAGGCAGAAATAAAAAGGCACATGAGTAAGTTAATTTAATGGCAAGGAAGCAATAGAGATGGAACCAGAAATATTTAGATATACGGTGGTTGACAATCAGCCCCATTGGGAACCATGAAAGTTTTTAGTTGTAATAGTTAAGATTTGGGGAACCCCTGAACATTCAGGGAATTAAATAAAACTCTCCAAAGTACAAGACCACGTGTTTTATATTTGTGCGAAACAAAGATGACAGAAGAACAGATGGTGCAGGTTAGTAAAACGTTACAATTTAATCATTGCTTTGCAGTAGAAAGAGAAGGGTTGAAGGAGGCATAGCCTTGTTATAGGAAGATGACATTAATTTGATGGTTCATTCGCATAGTCAAAATCATATAGACGTAGTAATCAAAGAAGAAGGGGGAAGAAATGGAGACTAACAGGTATGTATGGTGCCTCTAAATATGCAAATAAAAGCATTCCTGGAAAGAACTGAAGTCGTTCTTAAAGCCCTCACCGCAAGTAATGAAATTTGGATTACCTTTTGAAAGCTTATATTTGTTTATTTTAACCCAACTTAGAGACGAAGGAATCAAAAAAAGAATTATAATTCTTGGAACACGCCTTGAACATTTGAAAATAAAAATGTGAAAAATAAAAAAGTGTATGCATTTTCTCCGGTGAGAGGCCCTTCCTCAGTTGATGCTCGATAGGATTTGGCCGGCATCGTGCCTCCCTGCCGTTCTTCTCGGTGGCTATGCAGTTCGCTGTCTCCTTTAGCCATGGTGGTCAATCTGAGACAGTACCGGCTTGGGCTGCTACCAACTCCAGCGTGCCACCGACAAGCATTCTCCTTTTGCTCTGTCTCTCCTCCTTTGGCTCCGACTCACTGCTATTGCCTGACCATCAATCTCCACCGCCGGCCACCTTATGGAGTTACTAGTGTAGTTGTTGGTTGTTGTTTGGATGTTAGATACTGTAGCTTGGCTTGAAAAGTCTTTAATTGTATTATAGAGAATTTTTTGTAATTTTAGTAGTACATTATATAACAATCCTCTTTATGAGGTAGTTTTCTTCTTTATGAGGTTAAATCCTTCTTGCGTAAAGGTCAATATTTCTTATCCGTAACATGGGATAGATATCCCTCTGGAGATTGGTCTATCAAGACCTGTTATATCTCTATTTCTGGAGCTGTAGGTTCGGGCGAGTCATAAAAGTTTTATTTAACTCTTGTAAAGTGTCACGATAATTGTCTGATATATGTCAACAGACCTACCATATGTAATATTGTAAAATTACTTATAATATTACATCTGAAATTTTCCAAAAAAAAAAAGAATAATGTATTGAGAAAATTTTGTATAGACTTTGATTAATACAAATAAAAAAGTTAAAAGTAGATAAAAAGAAAAAATATATATATATTAATGACAATATGAACAAGGTATATTATATACATATATATATGGTAAGAAGGAATATATTTTTTATTTATATTTTTAATATCCCTCAAATTCAAGATGGCGGAGTAGAACTAAGCCTTAGTTTAGAATTACATTAAATGTTATAATTTTAAATCTAATTTTAATTTTAATACATTAAATGTTATTATTATAAATTTAATTTAATTTTTAATTATGTTAAATGTTATAATTATAAATCTAATTTCAATTTCAATTACATTAAATATTATAATTCTAAATACATATTTAATTTTTAATTATATTAAATGTTATTGACTTTTTAGTCATACATATTATATTTTAATGATTAAAAATCTAATTTTGGTTCTAATATATTAATTTATTAGGTATTGAAAAATTTAAACACATAAGTAAGGTATATTAAGTACAAGTAAAACATTCATGAAAACTCAAAAATTTCAAGACTTCAATAAAATAGAGGGGCACATTAGAAATTATTCTGACATTGAATGAGACAGAATATTTTATACAAAATTGCTTACAAAAGAATGACAATTGTGTTAGTTTTTTAAAGAATTTAAAAAAATTAAATTTAAAGTTGTTTACGGAAAGTTATAGTCAAATCATTTAAGCATACTAAAGTTAGACCAAAATGTAAAATTTTAAAAAATGGACTAAATTCAAAAGATCAAAACTTTAGTAGAATCATTGTGCAGGTACTATAGCACAGGGGCAAGTTACTGTGGCATCACTGTAGAAACGGCAATAACACTATATCAATACTATAGCAACGGCTAATTTTTGACTCCTTATAAATACCTCACTCATTTAAAGTTTATTATAATTTTGAAAAACATTATATATCAAACTTCAGAGCTACACTATTCTTACACCTTCATATTAACTTTGGTAGGATCACTGTAACTACACTATAGTACAGTCAAGTTACTATGGCATCATTGTAGAAATGATAATAACACTGTATCAATATTGTTGCAACATCTAATTTTTAGCTCTTTATAAATACATCTCTCATTTGAAGCTCATTACACTTTTGAAAAAGGTCATATATCAAAATTGAGAGCCTTATTATTCTTACACCTTCATATTAACTTATTTGGGAGTTTAAATTCATTTGTATTTATTCAAGTTTTTGTAAAAAATACTTTGAGAGTAGATTGATTAATCTTTTGTTGTAAGGGTTCAATTGGTTCCTTGAAAACTAATTTGTTGTAAAGATTTATTGACACCTTAAAAGTCAAGTGTATTGATTCTTAATCTTGGTTTAAGCCAAGCTAGTGGAATCTTCAACGAGAGTTGCTTGAGGAATGGACGTAGGCCGTGTGGAGTGTCGAACCATATAAACATTCGGGTGCAATTCTCTCTATCCCTCACTATATTTATTCCTATTTTAGTTATCGTCTTGTTCTTATTTATTGCAATTTACTTGTTCTTAAATTTGTTTATATTTTAAATAATTGCAAAATTTTTTCATATTATTGCTTTAATTTTTAAATAATCCAATTCACCATCTTCTTAGGCTGTTTATCAAGAATTTCAAATGTGATAATTTCAAATTTAAATTCAATTGCAATTTCAATTATATTAATTGTTATAATTCTGAATCTAATTTCAATTTTATTTATGTTATATGTTGTAATTACCATTTAAATTACGTTAAATATTATAATTAATTTTTAATTTCAATTCTAATTATGTTAAATGTTATAATTTAAATTTTAGCTACATTAAATATTATAATTTAAATTCAAATTCCAATTCCAATTTAAATTTCAATTACGTTAAATGGTATAATTCAAATGTCAATTTTAATTCAAATTATATTAAATATTTATGATTTAAATTTTAGTTTCAATTTTAATAACATTAAATATTACAATTTCAAATTTAAATTCAATTTTAATTACATCAAATGTGTATGAAACAATATGAATCAAAAGTAAAAAAATGTTGCCAAATTTAAACAATTAAAACAGAGTCAATGTAAAAAAAAAAAATTTAAAATTATGAGTACTATAGTAGGAAGCAAAATAAGAGATATATTATCCCCCACAATAATATTATTTTTACTTTCTACTTTTTATTTTAAATATTTATTATTTTTTATGACCTATGGGTTGACCGGTTAAGTCCAAATTCTTAGAACAGCACGCCCACAATGGGTTGTGCTCATGTCATGCTGAATCTAATTTTCACTATTGCGCCTACATCGACATCGCACAAATACTGTTCGTACTTGGGTCGGCCCAACATGACATCCCATGTGGTCTTAATCTTTGCGGGCATGTCGGTATGACAAGACCCACTTGCACCTTTAGTGATGCATAAAAAAAACAAACAAACAAACAAAAGGAAAACTCTCCAAAATATAGTTTAATTGGAAAAGAGGACAGAAAGAAATAGATCAGGACACGGAACCCAAAAATCTAGAAGAAAAAATAGACGGCAAGACGAAAAGGCTATAAGGATTTGAACCTGTTAGGAAAGATCACATAATAATACGTAGCGAAAATATTCGTTTTTCCAACTTTGTATTATTAAAATGAGGAAGTTTATTACCAACAATTAGTAAAAATAATATTATCATAATTATAAGTCACAATCAAGCACAATGTGACACCAAATTTTTACATAAAAAATTTAATTCGGAAAAAATCACAAGACCGTAATTTAATGTCAAAACTTCCACTATAATATAATAATAGAATTACAATAATATCCTCTCTAGAAGCACACTATAGGCTCACCACAATATCAAAAATATCAATCTTAACTAAACAATAATAAATCTAACAAATTTTGTTCAAATATACATTTACTAGATTCTACAATAATAGATGCTAAATTTAAAATCAATTCTGATAAAAGTGTAGAGTAAAATGTTGAGAATTCTATTACAAAATTTGAGCAAAATTAAAGCTTAAATTACTATTTAATTATCAAGAAAAGAGATTGAAACCCTAAAACTCTCTTTTTTTCTCCTTCTCTTAGCGCTTTGCCTTTTTCTCTACAAAAATTACATTATGTTTCTTCAAAACACAAATTAAACACAATTGGCTCTTGAGCATTTATGACAAATTCCATTCAACCCTTTTAATAGCTAACTTTATAAGTGTTGGAAAATTGATGATTCAATAATCTTGGTTGGACAAGAATTGAGATGAATACCAAAATGGAGAGTCACAAGAAGTCTAGAACTTATGGGACATGTATGGAGAAGTCTAGGATATGTGGGACACGAAGAGGGAAGCTAAACAGGACTCGAAGATGCGAAAGAAGCAAAGAAAACGCGGATAAGCACCGCCGGGGCTGAGCGCTGCGGTGCCCAGGATAGCACCCTAGCACCGCGGCACCCAGACGCATCAGAATGTCTGTTTTGGTTTAGAATTTTGAGTTTTGAAAAAATTTAGACTTTCAAAATAAGTGGACTCTTACTCCAATAAGGAATAGGGTTAGTAGGCATGAAATACACCCTATATAAACACTTGTAAACCCTTTAGTTGAGATTAAGCATTAAGAGAGACTCTAAGAGAGGGGAAGAACTGGGTAGACACTAAGTGCTTGTGTGCGCTAGGGTGGAACTGTCGTTTAGGTGATAATTGTTCGTGGTAGCCAAGGATTCACTAAACATTAGGTTCCTTTGAGAGTTCTTCAGATTGGGTTTTTCTTGTAATATCTTTAGGGAGTTAATAAGAGAGGCCAGGATTCTTGGATCTACTGTGGACGTAGGCAATTGACCGAACCACGTAAATTGTGTTGTGCTTTTTTGTATTGTGCTTTGGATTCTTGTTATCTTTTGTTTGATTAATAGGTTATTCCGCTGCACAAGAAGGTTAGGATTCTAGGTTGAACTTGAGATTCTTCACTTCAACATAACCTTGAGAGGGAGAAGGGTGTTTCCTCCCTCAACAAACTGGTATCAGAGCTAAAGGTTCGATAATACACACCTGGGGTATTTAAACCATGGCTGCAATCAAACAAGAAATAGGGAAGTTCAATGGGATGAATGACTTCAATCTTTGGAGGAAGAAGATTAGGGCTCTAATAGTGAAGGAATGGCTAGACTTAGCTTTGGAGGAAGTCAGCTTTTCAACTAGCAATGTGACGACAACCTCAAAGTCCGGGCAGAAAAATTGGGACACAATTCAGAAAAAGGCTCACAGCACTTTATTTCTGGTATTGAACGATGAAGTATTAAAGGAAGTTAGTGATGAGAAAATCGTTTTAGGGCTATGAAAGAGACTTGAGACATTGTATATGAAGAAGTCTCTTGCAAATAGACTTCTTGTGAAAAAGAAACTACATCAACTAATAATGCAGGGGAAAAATTTATTCAGAGCTCATATTGACGAGTTCAACAAGATCATCTTAAGTCTTGAGCAACTGGGCATCAAGATTGAGGATGAAGACAAGGCCATTATCCTATTAAGTTCGTTTCTAAAGAGTTATGAGAGTTTAGTAAGGAGTCTTTAACGATGAATGACGTCAAGGCATCATTGAACTCAAAAGAATTGATAAAGAGATTCGAGTCTGAGAGTGGAGCAGTATTGCTTACACAAGAAAGAAAAATCAACCAATCAAATAGGAGATCCAAGAAGTTTTTCCTTTGTAATAAGGAGAGGCACTTTGTAAAGAATTATCCGAAATTAAAAGGCTAAGGAGGGTAGGCTGCAATCGGTACTGAGAAAGATACTGAAGTTGTAGATACATTGGTAGCCTTAATGGGAAAGTACACTGGCAAATGAATACTAGATTCGGGGTGCAGCGTCCATATGTGTCCCGACAAATCGATGTTTACCAACTATAAAGCCAAGAGAGGTAAAGCTCTAATGGGGAATGATATGACTTGTGAGATCATTAGAGTTGGTGATATAAGGCTGAGGATGTAAGGTGGAAAAACTAGGGACTTACATGGTGTAAGGCATGTTCCTAAATTGAGGAGGAACTTGATATCCCTAGGCAAGCTCGATGAGGAAGGGTATTTGGTTAGAGCGAAAAAAGAAAAAACTAAGGGTAGAGAAATGACTTATAAGGTTTAAGGGTGAGAAGTACAATGAGAGGCTCTATGTTCTTATCGGAATGGCTATGAATGGCTCAACGCGAGGTGTTGGGGTAATGCAGACTACTAGGCGATATCGAAACTGTGCTCATCGAGGTGATGAGGGTCGAAAAGGAGTGCAACGTATCCATACCCTATATAAGGTGCACGAATGCCTTTGGAGACCAAAGTCACTAGCCCAAGAAAAGTTAAGTCTTTGTGGAGACTTAACTGGACTCAACTCTAGGTGATAGAGTATTGGTGTGGATCTGATCCCGAAGCCTTCTGATTTGGAAGATTTTGAATCAAGGAATGGTCTGTTAGAAAATTGGTGATTCAACAATCTTGATTGGATAAGAATAGCGATGAATACAGAAGTGGAGAGTTACAAGAAGTCTAGAATGTGTGGGACACGTATGGAGAAGTCTAGGACGTGTGGGACATGAAGAGAAAAGTGAAACAAGACTTGAAGAAGTGAAATTTTGAGTTTTGGAAAGTTTTGGACTTCTAAAATAAGTGGACTTTTACTCTAATAAAGAATAGAGTTAGTAGGCACGAAATACACCCTATATAAACACTTGTAAACCCTTTAATTGTGATTAAGCATTAAGAGAGACTCTAAGAGAGGGGAAGAACTGGGTAAATACTAAGTGCTTGTGTGCGCTATGGTGGAACCGTCATTTGGGTGATCATTATTTGTGGTAGAGTAAGGATTCACTAAACATTAGGTCATTTTGAGGATTCTTCAGATTGAGTTTTTCTTATAATATCTTTAGGGAGTTAATAAGAGAGGTTAGGATCCTTGGATCCTCCATAGACGTAGGTAATTGACTGAACCACATAAGGTTGTGTTGTGCTCTTTTGTATTTTGCTTTGGATTCTTGTTATCTTTTGCTTGATTAACAGGTTATTCTATTGCGCAAAAAAATTAGAGTTTTCGGTTAAATTTGAGGTTCTTCGCTTTAATATAACCTTGAGAGGGGAAAAGACGTTTCTTTCCTCAATAATAAGAATTTATAATTTTTTTTTAAAATTATAAATTTACCCCTGATCCTACACATAATGTAGATCCTGCCAATAAAATTAGCATTGCAGCTGACTAGAATTAAAACTAGAAAGAACACATAAATTGAAGGTAAATTGATCGAAACACTTCTAGAGTGAATCGAACCAGGTACGCCCATAACTGAAAAGGTGTCATAACCAATACCTTTGTGAATTACAATTCAAGAATTCATAAGTAGCTAGAACCCAAAAGGAAGAAAAAAAAAATTTACAAACCTGAAGCTGCCTTGAAGGACCGAGCCAAGCACCTCAATCACATTAGAGCACCATGAATTCCACTGCAGCACAAGGACTCTTAATGATTTAGTTCCAAGAAAGTTTACTCAAGTCTCCAAGAAATCAGAAAAAATTAAATTTCCAAATTAGAAATCGAACCCAAGTACACCATTGATAGAAAAGCGACTTTACTGCCACACGACAACCATGCTTAGCGTGCAATTTCCAGGGCTAAATATTAAGGCGTTTATAACCTTAAACTACCAAAAGAGAAAAAAGACTCAAACAAGAAAGATCTAGCCAATTAATTGAATCTAAATCTGGGAAAGCCATAAAGAGTATCAATTCACGGGTGCAAAGAAGCCGCTAAGGCAGCACGCATTATTGACAAGATTACAAATGGAAAGTTAATAAACGCTAGAACTTGAACCTTAGCCGCTGTAAGAACTGCCAGCCTCCAACATGAGCCGTCGTTTCAAAGGTGAGATATTCAGTGTTTTTGGGGCGGGTTGGGTTGAGAAGGACACTTTGTAGAGAGAAAAATATTTAAAGATTTGGCTTTTTTATGGAATTGCATTTGTTTTATTCCACCTTTTCTCTATTTAAACGGTGGAGATTCAAATCTTTTTTTTGTGCATATAACAGTAAGACATTTTCTCCTTACTAGAGTTGTGAGCCTTCTTAAAGTGGACTTAAATATTTGGGTCGACTTAATCTAATATTTGGAAATCGGCTCTTACGTCTCTAAGCTGATTTATAGGTCGACTTAATTTAGTACGGGAAAAAGACCCTTACCAACGTAAGGTTTCAATTAATGTCTATTTATCTTTTAAATTTAATGAATTGATAATTTTGATTTTTGATAATATATAATTAGATAGTTTATCTTTTAAATAAATTAGATTGATAATTTTATTTTTTTGATAATACACAATTTGATAGTTTTGTTCTTAAATAAATTAAAGAAAAAAAACAAAGAACTTAAAGGAATTTACGTCTAAGATAAAATCATACATTTTCATCATTAAGCTGCATTGAAGTTTACATAACATATTATGAATATTAATACATATGTGCTATAAATTAATTAAATAAAGTGACAATTCTAAATTAAATAAATTTTGGTACTCAAAAACCATAAATTAATAATAATTACAAAATATTTTAAATATCGTTTAATTCAAATAAGCTTATAAAAATAATTTTTCTTAGAAACTTATTATAAACATCTTCTCATTTTCTAATTATTCTTAAATTAATTGAAAAGAAATACAAAATATTTATAATTATGTTAATTCTAAAAAATAGTTTCCAACAAAGCACAAAACTTATTTTTTATATGTAGTCATCAATTAAAAATATTTTTTCTAATATAACATAATTTTTTTCTTTATTAACAACTCATTTGAGAATATAGAAGAATTTGGCATTATTTATAGTAATTTTTTTAATTTAAAAGTTTATGAAAATATCTTATTAGGAGTTAAATATAATTCTCAATATTTAATGTTTACAAATTATTTTTTTTATTGTGAATTCTCATAAATTATAATTAAATTTTGAATTCTTCATGAAAATTTATTTTATTATTTAATATTAAATAATAAAAATTCACTTATGAACTATAAATAACTTTATTTTTAGTATGTATTATATTTTTATTATATTAGATTAATTTTAAAAAATTATAAAATAATTCATTTTTATAATAAGTTCTTAAAACTTAACCTTTGAGTCTTTTGTTGTAAACTTATACTTAATTAAATTTATTGTTTATTAAAATATTTTATATTTATTATTGTTTATGATTTTTGAGTACCAAAATTTATTTAATTTAAAATTAACAATTCACTTATTTAATTTATAGGGTATATATATTAGTACTCATAATATGCTATATTATGTAAACTTTAGTTTGGCTTAATGGTGAAATTGAGTGGTTTATCTTTGATATCAAGGGTTCAAATTTCTTCAAACTCTCTTTTTCTTTTGCTCTAATTAATTTAGAGCAAATATTATCAAACCAGTATTATAAAGGATAAAATTATCAATTCATAAAAAATAATTAAAATAACAGTATAATGATAACGATAAGGAATTTTAGTATTTTTTAAAACGATAGGTGGAGATAAGTAGATATTAGCTAAAACCTTATGAGGTAAGGGTTGATTTCTCTAATTTAGACCAATCATTGACATAAAAAAAAATAGTTAAAATTAATGAAATAGTGATAACGATAGTGGAATTTTAGTATTTTTTGAAATCACATGAAGATAAATGGACATTAGCTGAAATATTAAGGGGTAAGGGGCGTTTTCCCTAAATTAGACAGATTTAAGAAATGTTTTATCATATAATATGAAATTAATTTTGTTTTGAAATACAAGGGTACAAGTGAATTTAATGTAGACAAGTCTAAAAAAAATGACTAGACTAGTGTATAGATCATTTATGCTATGCTGGTCCAGATAATCTTTGATTGTATATATCAATAGAGTTAATGTAGTATTAGAAAAAATGTCAACATTTAAAATTGATTGTATATATCAATAGATATTCCTCGTTTTAAATTTGTAATCTTATATATCCTGCCACTTCTTTTGGTCATATATGGCTACTGGTCTTTCATTCTTTATTTCCATTCCGTCCGTTTTCTTAGTAGTTACATATCAACTTCTTCGAAACCATGATTTCATCAATTATTTATACTCCCACTTGTATCTCGTTGAGCCAGAAAAACGAATACCCCATTTATCTAGTAATGGATCCTTTCTTTGTTTTCACAACTTTCCTAATTCATTCTTTGGTATTTCCCTCGGTTGCGACAGGATTAGTCAACATTACCACTGATCAAGATGCTCTTCTTGCCTTAGAAATCTCATATAACTCATGATCCCAACAATTTCTTCGCCAACAATTGGCTCACCACCATTTATGTCTGTAACTGGACTGGCGTCACTTGCGGTGTCCGCCACCACAGAGTCACAGCCTTGAGTATTTCTTACTTAAATCTTACCAGCACCATCCCTCCTCAGCTAGGAAATCTCTCTTTCCTTTCAATGCTAGATATTGAAAACAACAATTTCTATGGCACTCTGCCTGATGAATTGGCTTGTTTACGTCGATTGAACTATATAAAATTTGGTTCCAATAACTTCAATGTAGAGATCCCATCATGGTTCGGATCCTTACCTAACCTTCAATATTTGTCTTTATACAGAAACAACTTTGTGGGGACTATCCCTGAATTCCTAACCAATATATCTTCCCTCCAAGCACTTGATCTTGGAAAAAACATACTTTCGGGTACTATACCCTCCATCTTTAACATATCTTCACTAGAATTCATTGTTGTCAGTTACAACCTGTTAACTGGTTCTTTCCCTCCTGTCGTATCTAAACGTTCTTCATTAGACACTATTGATTTTGGTATTAACAATCTATCTGGTGAAGTCCCAGCAAATATCTGCAAAGGTTTTCCTAATCTGAAAAGGTTTTCCTTGTTTGAAAACATGTTTCACGGCAAAATCCTATCTACTTTATCAGATTGCAAGCTACTGCAAGAGTTATCTTTGGTATACAATTATTTCACAGGTACCATACCAAAGGAAGTCGGGAACTTCACTATGCTGAAATTTTTATTTATCGGGGCTAACCATCTTGAAGGTAAGATTATAGCCTGCTTTGATATTAACATTTTAAATTTGACGTAGTTACATATGAGTCTTGTGGTGATTCGATAGGATTGCATTATTTTTTATTCGAAATTTTATATGTGTATGTTCACTTATAGGTAATATTTGAAAAGTAAATACAATAAAAAAACCAATTAAAAAAAGTGATATATGACAATATTATGTTATTACTTTAATGTGGTGTATATTTATTTCTCATACATAATATTATGTTATATATTTAGATACAAAGGATATTTGAAATTAATGTTGGTTGATGATCTAACTTCAACAAGGGATTATCAGTAATACCCTTATATTTAGTCAAACATCAATAATTTTTCTTGTAAGATAACTATCCCTAATTTTAATTCAATCACCAGCATTAACTTTGAAATAGATTTCATATTATGGTATTTTGGTATTTCTGTTTAAATTTTTTTAAAAATCATGTAAATAAAGTAGGGATAACATAAATTACATAAGTAAAATTTCATTTATGTAAAACCACGCCTCTAAGGAACCAATTGTTTGCAAGGAAATATGTTTTATAATTTAAAGTAAAAAAAAAAATCAATGAGAATGAATAAGAAGAAAACTTTATAAGGATAATTTCGTCTAATAATATTATACGGAGCAGCAAATTACATATTCATGGAGCTTAATAATTAATTCAGTTAAATATAATTAAAGCATATATGTTAATGTAATTAAAAATTAGGGATACTGCTAAGATTCTTAAGGATGGCAACAGCTAGATTGAGTCCACCTTGTCTCAGACCCAAGTAGATGATAAAAATAAAGATTCAGACTTGCTCCAAACTCATTTCTTTTGCATTGGATCTGTCATTGATTTGTCAACATAAAATTTTAATCAGTATCATTAATTATAAAATTAAATGCATTTAAGAATATGACAAAAAGGCATAATATAAAAGCTTAAAAAATATAGTTTAAAGTAACAAATCAAGTACCTAAAAATGATTGCACTGAATTTTAAATTGCAGAAGGGCCATTGAAAAGAATGAAAGTGAGAAATATAAATCAAAATTGGGGAGTTAAATTATAGTAGTTATTTTGATTTTCATTATTATTTTTTGATATTATTATATATTTTTAAAATATATAATATAAATTCATTAGATCTTAAATGCGGTGCAATCTAGGTTTGAGTGTTAAAGTAAGATCCATTTTGGGTCTCATCATCTGGACCTATACCTACACTATTGACCATTTAAATCAACTCACATCCACTTTCAAAATAAATAAATAAATAAATCGAGTCAGATTCTACTCAGTGGGGTTTGGGTCTCGTGGATTTAGTGTCTGTCAGACTCACGCATCGTCATCATTAATTATTTTTGTTATAATATAAAATGCTCATTTTGCTTTAGGGTTAAAAAAGCCATTTGACACAATTAATACAAACACTAATCAAAATATTATTCAAGAGTATATGTAGCATTATGGGAGAATATTAGGGATATTTCTTATCCAATAAGTTTGAACAAAGGTATTATCAACGTTGTACTGAATTATAGGGAAATTACTAACAAAACTCACTTTAATAACTTTGATGATGGAAACCTTGCTATAAACAACAACCCCATCTATACGTTGTCAAAATACACGTAGAACCCATTGAGTTGGGCACTGAAAATGTTCGATTGACCTTTTTTGTGTGCGTGTATAATGGCAGGGAGAATAAGAAAAAAAAGAAAACATCCAAAAACAAAAAAAATAATACATGCCAAATTATTCAATGCAATCCTTCAAATTAATTACATCGACTTCTTATTCAGTGTAAAGTTTCTTTTCCATATAACTATTGCAAGAATAAAATTAAAAGTATAGTAGAGTTTAAATTGTAAGCATTAAATCTTAAAGATAACTTCTTAAAAAAATATAATTTGTAAATGAATAACTTACATTTACAAATATAATTTAATATAATTTTCCTGTTAAGTATATATGCTTGTATTGTTTAACTTTTCAATGTCGTGATTTTAATAAATTCTGCTACAATAGATTAAAAAATATTATACTAAAGAGATGACGAAGGGATCCAAATGTTATCATTCCCTAATTCTTCCTTTTAAATTTTAACTTTTATTCTGCTCACATGTTTGCAGGTGAGATATCATATGATATTGCCACTCTTCCTCATCTAGAGAAGTTGAGCCTTGGAGATAACAACCTAGTCGGTCAACTGCTAGCTATAATTTTTATCAAGTCAAAACTAACTACTCTTGAACTTTACTTAAATAAATTCTTAGGGAGTCTTCCATCAAACTTTGACCTTCCAAATCTTTTGAGGCTAGTATTGAGTGGTAGTGGTTTTAGCGGGGCAATTCCTAGCTCCATCTTCAATTCTTCCAAGCTCGTTGTATTAGGTATGTCAAGTAACTCATTCTCAGAATTTATTCCCAACATAATTGGTAATTTAAGAAACCTTCAGTGGCTACGGTTAGGCTATAATCACTTGCCATCTTCTACTCTAGCTTTGACATTTCCTTCCTCGTTGACAAATTGCAAGAACTTAGAATCACTACACTTGTTAGGAAATCTACTTAATGGCATCATCCTAAGCTCCATAGGAAATCTTTCTAATTCATTAAAAACAATTGCAGCAGGAGATTGCAAAATCAGTGACAATATTCCTATATAAATCTTTAACTTGAAAAGTTTGAGAGTATTGGATTTGATGAACAATGAATTGACTGGATCAATTCCAGTTGAATTTGGCCGAATGCAAAATCTTGAAGATTTTTATTTGGAAAATAGCAAACCATCCCAGATGATCTTTGTCATTCGTATTGTTTGGTTGAAATATACATGGATGGGAATAAGCTTTTTGAAGCCTTACCTTCATGCTTAGGTAATCTCACTTCCTTAAGAACTCTCTCATTTAGCTTTAATCGATTGACTTCCACTATACCCTCATCTCTTTGGAATCTTAAGGACATATTGGACCTTGACTTGTCATCAAATTCTTTATGTTAAAAATTAGGGATTCAAAAATTTTGATTGGACAAGAATTGAGATGAATACCAAAGTAGAGAGTCACAAAAAGTCTAGAACGTGTGGGACATATATGGAGAAGTCTAGGACGTGTGGGACAGGTATGGAGAAGTCTGGGACGTGTGGGACACGAAGGGGAAAGTGAAACGGGACTTGAAGACGCGAAAGAAACGAAAAAATCTCGAGAGAGCTTCCAATGCCACGGCGCCAAGGGCTGAGCGCCACAGCGCTCAACACAAAAGCCTAGCGCCACAGCGCTGGGTCACCAACGCCGCGGCGATGGGCGTGCGAAGGGCCAGTGCCGCGGCGCCCAGGGATGAGCACCGCAGCGCCATAATGCGTGGAAAAGTCCGTTTTAGTTCGGGATTTCAAGTTTTGAGAAGTTTTGAGAAGTTTTGGACTTCCAAAACAAGTGAACTCTTACTCCAACAAGGAATAAGGTTAGTAGGCACGAAATACACCCTATATAAACACTTGTAAACCCTTGTTTAAGATTAAGCATCTAAGGTTTCAAGATGTAACCATAAGAGAGAATAGAGGAGCTAGGTAGGCACTAAGTACGTGGTGCACTAGGGTGTAACCTTTGGGGGTGTTTTCTTCTTTAGGTTCTTTGGGAGAATAAAAGAGAAACACTATAGATCCTTTTGGCTTAGTTGCTCGGGCTATTCTTGTGTTCCTTGTAAAAATCTCTTATGAGGAGATACTAAGAGGTCTTAGGGAGTCATAATGATTAAGGGTAGATGCTTAGAGGTCTCTATGGGAGATACTAAGGGGTCTTGTGAGATCATTGATGATGTAAGAAGATACTTAGTGATCTATTTTAATGATAAGAAGTTGGATCATGAATCCTCTGTGGACGTAGACAATTTTGGGCAGAACCACGTATATCTTGTGTCTTGTTGATTGGTTTATTTTATTTATCTTTATTGGTGTGTTAATCTTATTTGTTCTTTCTTATGATATAGTTTTTCACTGCGCATAGAGTAAAATGGGTAGCAAGGTTGTGGCTTAGTTAATGCCATAGGAGTGTCAAATTGAAGTGCATGGCATGATATCCGCAACAAACCAGTATCAAAGCTTAAGTTGAAGTCCAAACTAGTATTAGAGCTATAGGTTGAAGTCCAGATTGCAGAGCATAGGTGGCAGAGTCAGATTGTAGAGCAAAGATTGTCAGCCATGGAGACTCACAAATATAAGAGAAGAACAATAAGGAAGATGATTATCTGAAAAGGAAAAAATGATAGAATTACTGGAGGGTTTTGAAGTAAAGATCACTCTTAAAGGAAACTACCATGAAGATGGCATCATCTAGGTCCTAGTTAGAAGAATCATTCAGACTGGACATAAAATAGAGATGTAAAAAGAAGAATAATCAAGATTGAAGGGCAGATCCAAAAGATGTCTAGGGCACTCAAAGGGACAGTTCTAGGAGAAAGACAAAAATAGAAGGAAGGTGAATTTGCAAGTCTGTTGGATGACTAGGCAAAGACCTTGATCGTATGAGAGCTTTTGGAGGAATTAGTGTCTGATGAACGAACTATTTTTGAGATCTAGGGTAGTGTTTTCATATGAGTCATGGAGAATCGTTATTTATCAATTGGATAAATATGGCTTGTGGTAAGTCATAAGGGATTGATAGAATAAGATTGAGACTACATAGTAAAAAAGACAAGAGAGGGACTAGGTATGAGATTTCATTCCTCATCTCATAAAGACCTAGAGGACTCGAGACTGCTAGATCAAAATAAGGAGATTCATGGAAGGCATACGGAAGGAACACTAAAAGGAAAGCAAAAGGATCGAGGAAGTGATAAAGTACAATGGGAGGCTATGCGCTTGTAGAAAAGTGCTTAGAATGGGATCAACATAGGGTTGTTGATTTGAAACAGACCATAAAGCAGCTTTTGATATATCAATTTGTGGCAGGGGTCGAAAGAGAATGTGTGTGAAAAGTAGCAATGGCGAGAATGGGCTTTCACTATTAAGGGTTATGATCTTGGTGTCTTCGGGACATGGAAGATCATAACATTGAACTACTCTAGACATCAGCATTCAAGAATCTTTGGAGACCGTAGTCACATGAGCCTTAGTTAAGTCAGGGACTTAACTTATAAATTATGCTAGTGAGCATTGATCAAGGAGGGGTGACGGTGATTAACTTCATGAGGAGAAATTTTAAATCAAAGAGGGAATTTGTTAGAAAATTGGTGATTAACAAACCAATTTGTTAGAAATTTTGAATCATTAAAATGACTTATTAGTACATGTGAAATATTGATACTTTCTAATTTAAAAGACATGATCACTATTATTCAAACTATTTTTTTTTTGTATGATCATACTTACTTTTATCAAGTTCTTTTAGAAACATTATTAAATATCCTCTCAAAATGTTAGATGAATAATTAAATTCAAATTGTATATATAGAATCTAAAAGTTTATGCCAACCATGAGCTTGAATTTTCTCGTTAATGTTAAATTCAAATACAAAAACAGAAATATTTAAATTTAATTCTTTTTATAACAAAGCAATGTGAAAAGTTTGAAAAAAAATGTAAAGCAATAACAAATAATTATATTCATATTAAAATTTATCATCATTAGTCCAACATTTTTTGTTACGAAAATAAGAAAACACTACTAGAAAGCAATCTTTTCATGATAGAAACTTTTTGTCACAGAGCACCATTTGTGATTGAGTTCTATCATCTTAAGTCCATTTACATGTGTGACAGAATGCAACTACCACTTAATTATGATAAATTATGTTTGGTTAATTTTTGATATAATTTTATTGTTAAAAAGAAACCTATGTGATAGTCGATGCGGCATTGCTAGATGGCAAAGAAAGCTAAGTTGTCATACAAGATGGCTGCATATTAGAAATTTACCACATGGAAAAGTGAAAGCATGTACGCTGCATTGCTAGATGGCAAGGGAAGCTAAGTTGTCATACAAGATGGCTGCATATTAGAAATTTCCACGTGGAAAGTGAAAGCATGGTTGTCAGGTCATATGTCAGGTTATGATCGATGATGTGGCCTAATTAATCGTCGCACTTTTATGATAGAAGCCAACTCAAAATTATGACATTTAATTTCACAATTTTATAATAGAAACCAAAACAAAATTATGACATTTGATGTCACAATTTCATGATAGAATTCAACACAATATTATGACATTTGACATTAATAATCTATAGTTATTAATTAAATATATATTTTTTGTACGGGTATGTATCGTATATTTATATTTTGTCTAGTAACATGATATAAAATTATACAATGTAATATGGTAAAATATTGAACTCATTAAATATAATTACTTCATGAAAAATGGTGGAAAATTTGGCTTTACGGGGTTGAAGTTTGATATAAGTAAGGCATATGATACAGTAGTGGGACTTTTGTATTTCTATTTTTTATGATCAAGAGGTTTTGGCTTCCTAACCATATTATCCGCATATTACACAATTGCTTTTCTATGGTGGAGTTCTCATTTATCATCAATGGAAGAGCAACGAGTTCAGTTAATCCTTCTCGGGGTTATAACAAGGATGCCTTTTGTCTCATTATCTGTTCTTGTTGTGTACAGAGGGCCTGTCTTACTTGGTACAAAAGACAGAGGAAAGATTGAGGCTCTATGGATTTGTATGTTCTCGTAATAAGCCTTAAGTGAATCATTAATTTTTTTACAGATTATAACTTGATATTATGTCGATCTACACTATTAGACTGTTCAACTATTAAGAATATAACAATTTCTTATGAGGTAGTATTCGAACAACAGATCAACTTGAATAAGTCATCTATCATTTTCAACCCTAGGATAGATGTCCAACATGAGATATTAGGGTTGTTAGGAATATCCCATTTGGAACCTTATGGATGCTATCTTAGGATCCACTAAATTATAGGAATAATTAAAAACCTTGTTTTTCAACATGTTATTGACCGGATGTGGAAATGCCTTAACTTTTGGTAATCTAAACACTTTTATGTCAGGGAAAGGCAATTATCATTCAAGTAGTGTTATAGGCGATCCCTATATATGCAATGTTTATCTTTCGCATGCCTAGTACTATTTTGAACAAAATGTCTTCAATGATTAGAGGATCTTAATGGGGCAGTGGGAAAATTGCTTGGCCTAAACAGGAATTGATGTGTATGTCAAAATTAGATGGTGGCTTTAGATTCAGAGATTTAGTTTGTTTTAATGGAGCTATGCTTACGAAGCAGTTGGCAGATTATGACCAATCTTGACTCCTTGGTTGCATGGATACTAAAGGGCAAATATTTCCGTTCTTCTATTTCTCTAATGCTGAGAAGGCTCATTGTGATCATTTTTGTGGCATAGTTTATTGTCAGGGCAAAGAACTACTTTGGTTATGATTGAGATGGAAGGTTGGTAGGGGGATTCAGTTGCTCTTTTCTCAGATCTACGAGAGAAGCAAAAGCATGGTCAGAGATAGGAGAATGGGTAGCATTTCAGGCATCGCTAAGTTGGAGCACGATGTGGAGATTCTCATATCGACCGATTTGTGTGTATCTCTAGAAATCTTTCTCATTATCACAGTAGATCTCCTTATTCTCCTTCCTTGCCTTCTCCTTTCTTTCACATCTTGATCTCATTTAATTATTCTCTTAAAAAAACACTAGGCTAATTTTTATTTTTTAACAGTTTAGGGAATGGAAACTGAACTTCCTTTGGGTTCTCCCTGAAAACAATATCCAGAGAGTTGAGTTAAGAGAACAGTCGCCTGATGGAAAACTACTTTCATTCCTGAATAGAAGAAATCAAAACTCCATCGATTGTAGCATTATGTTATAGCCAATGATTAGCAGGTTCTATGTGTGATCACATTTGATGAAGCGACTTTTCAGCTACGAAAACAAAATAACAAATTTGTTTATTTTCGAGCATGGGTTTTACGATCCAAGTGTATCTTGTTTTTACCATGAATTATTTTCCTTGCTTACCCACCAAGTTCTTGAACCATCACACCAAACTTGGGAAAAGATACTTATAAAGTACCTAAAGTTATATCACCTAGTGATGGATGGAATACGAAAACAAAATAATAATTTTTTTTATTTTCGAGCACGGGTTTTCTGATCCAAGTATATCTTGTCTTTACCATAAATTATTTTTCTTACTCGCCCACCAAGTTCTTGAACCATCACACCAAGCTTGGGAAAATATCTGAAGTTATATCACCAAGTGGTGGATGGAATATCTCAATAAAGTTTTTGAATCATCCCATTAAGTTTTTTTTTTTCTTAAGAGTAGTTGTAAGAAGTTAATGTTAATCTTGTGTTGAAAATTCTAGTAAGAGAATTTAGAAGGGATACTGTTGAAATTTGTGCTCACATGTCATCTCATTATTGTATAAATATTTTATCTTATAATATTAGTTCAGTTCAGTATTTGTAAAATCGCTAATTACTATTGTTAAATGGTTTAATTCTTATAACGCTACAGACATTATATTATCTGAAAAGGTTGAGATTTGGTCTAAAGAAGTTTAAATTAATATTAAGAGTTAACATAATTGAAAACTATAAATGCTAAAGGGTTAGTATGTTATATTAATCAGTGAAGTCTAAGAGTTAGAATCTTGTCTGTGATGGTACAAAGGCCTGAAAATAGATTAGTAATAACATAATTGCAAGAGTTGCAATAGGTGCTAAGAAATGTTATTATGCAAGTTTATTCTCAAATTATGTTCCTAGTCTTAATTCACCGATACAGGTCTATCGGTGAAATCGTTTTTATATAGACTAGTGTATATTATATATAGATGGTCTAGATAGTTATTCTTAACTAACCATGAGCTTACTGGAAGTTCGTATAGCATACAGGTGTTTGAAAAGGACTGAATATTGAACAAACTCAATGAGGACCCTAATAGACATCCCATTAAGCCGTCAATGGAATGTCCTCTCGAGTTGAGTAGTATACGTGGTCTTTTGACCTGAGTACCACGGTGAGCTTGTAAGTGATCCATCATACTTTGGTTCCACGCATGTCACAAACCTTTCATGGTGTGACCACTTGGTGTCACTGTGGTCCGATACTTATGGAGTCCCCTGTGTACAGATATGGGATCCATCAGCTCACATGGATGAGTTATATATCTAGATGCTCAAACGCTATATCTTCAAAAGTCTTATGGCCATAAGCAACAAATGCCGAAAAAGAGTTTCCTATAGTGTTAAACAATATTGTAAAAATATTTACATGTATTGTTTATTAAGATACAAGTCTGGAGATAAGTTCACGGATGAACACATAGGGATTTGATGATAGTATTCTGTATCCCTGCTCTTCAAGGATATAATTGGTGGAAGGATTATACGTATGCACTATAACTTTAACTTGTATGGTTTACTGCACTGATTTGTAATATCCATAACGTGTGTGTGGGGCATCATTCTTAGACTCAAAGAATAGTTCTATTTTACAAATCATGAGTAGACCTAGAGAGTCCCATAATATGAAGTGTACTCATTGTGGATTGAGGCAGCATATCGGATTAAATAGTTCGATCTAGAAAATTTCAGTAAACTAAAGATTTACTTCGATTTCCCTCTAGTCGTGCACGTGTCAATACTTAAGAGTTAAGTACATCAATTAGTTAACAATTAGTTATTGACCATTGAGATATTGACACATGGCACATTGTGGGCCAATTATTATTTGACTTAAAAATTACCATAATGCCCTTATTTTTAGACAAATAATATTATTGTTTTATTAATTAAATTATTTATTGAATAAAATAATAATAATAAGAATATATAATATTATTATTTAATTGAAGTCAAACAATTATATTTTATTTATTTGTAATATATTTTAATTTGATTAAAATATTAAACAAAATAAATGAATGGACTACAATTTAAATGCATTATATTAATATATTTGATTATTTAAATTGTTTAAATAAATATTAAAACATAGGAATGATAAATGGTGGGGACCTATTGTATGAATGGAGAAAATAGCTCTTCAATTCATTTAGCCTTCATTAAGGGTAAGTTTATTCCTACATAAATGTATTTGTGTTTTATTCAATTTGTTTAATGGTAGAAAAATATAAAACAAAAGAAAATGGGACAAATGTTGTCTATTAAGAGGAAAAAACAAATACAAATGGTTAAGAGCATTTTGTTGCTCATTGTGAGTGGTAATATTCGGCTAAGGCAAAAGAAGAGAGTTAGAAGGTTCAATTTTTTGCTAAGTATTGGAAAATACTCTTAAGTATTGAGAGCTTTAACAACACTTCTTCAATTATTTCTTCTTTTGGTCACATGTATTACAAACTATAGACAAGGGTACAAGAGTTAAATTCTTTACTAGAAGAGCTGTTATTCTAGCTTTCTCAAGCCCACCTTGTTGAGGAATTAGAATTGTGAACGGGTTACTTCAAAGCGGGTACTCTGGTTTAACATTATACCAAAGGCTTGATAAAGTACTATTTCTCAATCTTAATGAATTTTACATTTATAAGATAACATGTAAAAGTTTATTTATGTTTATCATTTGGTATTTTATATTCCGCTCATCTGCTGTGTCTGTATGAATGATAGATACAAATTCACATGCATGCACTCTAGGTTTAAGATTACTAAATAAAATGGTATCAGAGCTATTTTAAGTTGATATTAAGTGTATTTGAGTGTGAAATTATTATTGGTAATGTTTCGGTGCTCAAATGGTGCATTTCAAGTTGTTGAAATGGGTACGCAAAAGGTGGAGAGCACCGGAGCACCGCGACTATAAGGGTCGAGCACTGTGGAGCTGGAAATTTTTTTGTCCCAGTGCCACAACGCTAGGGGTAGAGAGCCTTGGCGCTGGAGGGCTCCAAGCCCTGGTACCGCAGTGCCGGGCTAGAGCACTACGGCACCAGATTTTGGATGCCGCTACGCTTGGGGCTATTGCCCTCCCTTCGGTGCTATCGCAAAGTGATCCCAATACCACGACACCAACGATACTCACTCTAATTATGTTTTCAATTGTTTAAAATATTATTATAATCATGTGGGGGTTTATGAGATACAATAATAAGAGTTATTAAGTTGTATAATAAGTCGGGATTATTTTCTGTGTTGGTAACACAATGGCAGCCCTATTGGTGGGGGCTAGTTGTGCTTACACAGAATAGATGTATGATTGAGAATTACCTTTGCATGAGATGAAAATTAAGTCTTTGTGATACTAAAAAAAAAAAGTAAAAAATCTCTCTTGATCAGATTGAACAATATTTATATTATAAGATAGTATTTTATTGATGATCCGTCTTGTTAATATGATGTTACATGGATCATATCGGTCTTTTTCAAGATTGCTACAATGTGCGAGTTTTGATCGGTATGATTTAAATTATGCCGGTTAAACATGAAATGAGGCAAATAAATGTGAAAATATTACCTTAGATCGCTACAGTGTATGGGTATTACCGGTAGTATATATTTGATTATTGACAAGTTAATCTGGAATACACTTACCCTATATCGCTACATTATGTGGATAAGGTGTATTTAGGATTAAGAATAGGAGTTGTATGAGATGCAATTGACAAAAGTTATCTACCTATTGGGTTTACAAAGGCTTAATCGCTACAGTGTGCGGCTCGAGTTAAATGTCAATGGGATCCACTTCCCATTGTATAGTTTAAAATATTTTAAACTGTCATTATCCTATTTTGAGAGATTAAAGGGATTATGTAAAACAGTGGAAGGGCATTTTAAATTGAAAATATGTATAAATATTATACCTCTGATTTAAAATGTATTATTAGCGATTTAATAATAATTTCTGTTAACATCTCCTAGTAATATTTTATTTGACTTGTGTGATCTAAGATGACATCTTCAAATCCTTTGGTGTGTATACTAGATGCATACCAACTAAAAGGTGTTGAGAATTTCTCTGACTGGTATATGAATCTTAGAATTATTTTGAATTCAGAAAGACTAGGATATGTTATTGACCAAAAGATGCCTATAGGTGTTTCTGAGGATGCTATCGAGGAAGAAAATATGACATATCATAAATGTTTAGATGACTATTTAAAAATTAAATCATATATCCTCACCTCAATATCCACTGAGTTGTAGAGTGAGCATGTCTGTATGTACAATGCCAGTAGCATTATACTCCATCTTAGGGAGCTCTTTGGTGGCTGACCCCAAATTGAGAACTATAGGGTCACCAAAGCACTGTTTCAGGCAAAACTCCCTGAGGGCAGTCTAGTGAGTCCTTATGTTCTCAAGATGTTAGGATTAATCAAGAGGCTTGAGTCTATGGACATCTCTTTGAGCAATAACCTGGGGAACAGTTTAATTCTCCAGTTGCTGCCTGGGTTATACGCACAGTTCATCATGAACTTTAATATGTAAGGAATGACCCCTACTTATGTTGATCTTCATAATATGCTGAAGATAGCAGATGAGGACATACATAAAGAAGGCTCGACCCTCCAATTCATGGTGCTTCATCTTCAAGCCCGGTGGCTTCTAAGAATTCTAAAGGAAAGGAGAAAAGAAAGGTGAGGCATACACCCAAGATGGGTCCTCAACGGTGACAGATATCCAAGCCACTAGAGAAATAAAAAACGAAAGGTAAATGCTTTCATTGTAGTGAGGATGGGCTCTAGAAACACACTACTTCAAATCCCTCGCCATTCTGAAGAAGACACCTTCAGGTATTATCTTTTTCATTATTGATATATCTTTAGCATTTGATGCTAGTATTGGCTGGGTATTAGATACCGCAAGTCCTTTTCATATCCGCAAGTCTGAAGGAAGTTAGATTGTTACAGTAACAATAGGTACAACTTCGAGTAGGAAATGGTGATCTCCTGCAGGTTGAGGCTGTAGGACATTATGATTTGATTCTCCCTTGTAATAAAACTATTGTACTTTATAACTGTTATTTTGTGCATGCTATGATCAGACAGATTATCTCTTTTCCTTATACTTGACAGTTAAGGGTATCATATGTATATTAAGAACTATTTTTTATATTTATGTGATATGTTTGATGTTTTATTGGTTGAGTGTTAGTTAATTAATAGGCATTATGTTTTAGATACAATAAGAAATGTTATGAATATACAGGGTAGCACTAGTAATAATGCACAAGCTTTAAATGATACTGAATTATAGCATATGAGATTGGGTCATATGGGTGTGAGACGCCTAACCTGTCTGGTTAAGGATAATCGGATACCTGATCTGACCATAGAACTTTACCTAGTTTATGAATCTTATATTCAAGGAAAAATGACTAAATCTCAATTCACTGGTGTTGGACATCATGTCGCTGATTTATTGGAACTAATACATAGTGATGTATTCGGTCTAATGAATCACGATGCAATGGGTGAGTTTCGATACTTTGTTACCTTCATCGATGATTTATCACGATATGGCTATATGTTTCTTATGAAACCAAAAACAAAAACTTTTGATGTAATATCCAATCCCTATTAGTAGTATTGGCGCCTAGATTTCGGTATAGAACAAATAAGACACCGTAGGGTTACTCGATTTTAACCCTATTAGGAATATTTTCTTTATAGTGCACGTGAGAGATATCAGACCTAATTTGGTAATTTCACACTTGATCGGTGCGTCGGACGACCCTAGAATATTTTTAGAATTTTTCTCTATTGGCTTGGAAAAGAAAATTCTAATTTACTACATGAATTTCCATTTAAGGGTTATGAATGGAAAAAGCCTTTGTTGAGAAACATAATCCATATATTAGAGAATGGACCAATTAGAAGAAATCTCATGGATTGCCAAGTTGGAAGTTCTAGTTAGTTCTTTGGACTATTCCAACTAGATAGTTACAAATGAACTAATTACATAATTAGTTTTCAACTAATGGCAAATTAGTAATTTTGAGAAAGTTGAAGGGCAAAATGGTAAATAGAGGGAGGACTATAAATAGGTTGGAAGTGTGTAGAATTTTGAAGATGATCAAAAGCAAACACTTAGAACAAAAGAGAGAAAATTCGAGCTTGGAAAGGGGGGCTGCTACAGTGACCTTTCAAGTTTTGTTTTCATGAATTTTCATGTGTAATCAAGCCAAATTAAGGTTACAAACCAATCCCTAAGCTCAATTGAAGTCTCTATTAGTGGAAATTCAAGAAAAAAAGGTAAGAAAAGCATCTTTTATGAGTTTGATAAGTGAGAATTCAAGAATGTGTTAATTGATGTTCTTATGTGTATTCTTAGCTTAGTTGAGTTGAATTCTAGTTTGGAGCTTGAAGGAGTCATCAAATTGAAGAAATTGGCAAGGTGAGAATTAGGGTTTTTGGTGATTTTGTTGTAGAGATTTCAATTGATTGTAATTAGGGCTTTAGAATGAAATTGGCATGATTTTGTTGTAATTGGAACAAGAAATTGAGAAAAGGAATGTGTTGGAACCTAGGGTGAAATTCTGCCACTTTAGGAAAGTTAGGAATTGAGTGGTGTTTTGATTGAATTGTTGTGTGTAAATGATGCATATTGTGAATTGAATGTATATGGTTGATGAAAAAACCCAAAAATGAAGAAAATGGGACATAATTATCCATGTTGGAAAGGCGAAGGGCAAGTATGTCCAATCAAATTATAAGGTGTTCAATAATTTTCATGGCGCCGGATGATGAGTTAGTTTCGATTATGGCTCCTTAACTAAAATCGGGAAGTAGTTTACATTCGGGCTTTGTATGCCGATTAGGGCATTTAGTAGTTAAATGAGATTCTAGTGTTCGATTTGGTTCTAAATGTCATTTATGGCGCGTAGGTGAGGATAACCGAGAGCGTTAACGGGAGCAGGAATCGGGAGCGAAATTGAGCGCGGAGCGGTTGTGAGTGGAAATCTGCCATTTCTTTTACTTTTTGGTTATTATGTTTTCGCACAATGACTATGTATGTTTTATGAGATTTCGATGAATAAACATGATTTATGATCTTGATATATTCATAAACATGCTTTTACATGATTGATTTGTGAAACAGTTTTAAAATTTCTGCATTTGTTTTAAGGCCATTGGTACCCTCAGATTTTAGTGGTGATGATTGTATTAGACCCGGCCGGTATATCCCGTGCACATGGGCAGGTCTTGAGGGTGTGTCACTAACTCCGGGAAGTCGGGATGTCGAGTCATGTAAGTTGCTCTATGTGTATGGGATATTGTCTCGCTATAGGCATGTGATGTAGGATTTCGCTGCGTAGCCAGTGAGATGTCTTGAGATGTCACTGTGGGTGCTGCTAGTTGAGGTGCCTCGTGACCTACTCACGTATGCGGTGCTAGTTGAGTTGCTGCGTGGGTATAGAGCTTTAGGGTTACCATTGGTACAGTTTAGAAAGAAAATGGCCGAGTGAGGATTTTACTAGTTTTCGATTTACCGATAGCATTTATGCATTTATATGCACACAGCAGTTATTATGTTATACAGATTCTGAATATAGTTTTACAAAGATGTAGATAAAATCCGCTCGGCAAGATTTCATTAGCATATAATATTAGAAACAGTTTTACAATTTTACATCCGTTTTAGAAGCATAATTTCTGCATGTACTTTAGAAATTGCTATCTTTGTATAATATTCTTGTAATTGAATTCTCATTTACACTCACTGAGCTCCTTTAGCTCACTCGTTTTATGTTTTATGTTTTAAACCCCTTTCCCAGGTGCAGGTCTCGGAACGCAAGTTGTTAATTCTCCTATCGCCGAGTAGTGGGCCGAATCCAAAGATAATTTTTGTACATGTAAATGTGCTAATAGCACTCTTTACTTTATGCATAATAGTTGTAAGTATGTATATTTGTAAGTATGTGTTGAATCAAGAAGAAGAGATTTCCAGTTATGATGATCGTTTTTACTTTTTATGATTATGCTTATTTTGTGATTTACACGAAATAATTGAGTTGTGTTGATTTGATTTGAAAAGGACCGGAGGTCCGAATTGGTAGAATTGAGATGTGTTGGAATTAGAAGTGAAATTTCTTTGCAGGTTTATATGGATTTTCTGAAAAACAGGGAAAACTCTGTCCGTTTGTTTTTAAAACTAAGATGTCGTTTTCATGTATATTACTAGATCTTCTTAGTAGTAACAAGAATTAAAAAGGGGTTCGCCTTGCGGAATTTCTTAACTTACTCAGTTAGATTCAGAGGAATTTCCGTCTGGGTGCCCGGCAGGGCCGCTGAGATCTATAGTAGAGGGTCTCGGGTCGGGTCCTGTCATTTAAAAAGTTCAAAGAGTTCAAACTTTAGGTAGAGAAACAAACCGATATGTATGTTAAATGCCTTAAATCGGATTGAGGCGGTGAATACATGAGTAGTGAATTTATTTAAATGAGAATGTGATTTTAGCTCAATATAGTCCTCCAGGTTCTCCGCAACACAATAGTGTATCGGAGATGAGGAATTGGACTTTATTGGATATGGTCAGATTAATGATGAGATTCACCGATCTACCTAAATATCTTTGGGTTGTACTCTAGACATTAGTGCTCATATATTGAATAGAGTTCCATCTAAAACTGTTCTAACCACTCCACATGAGATGTTGAATGGAAAGAAACTAAGTCTAAAATACTTTAAGATTTTGGGCTCTCCCACTTATGTAAAAGCTACGCAACATGATAAACATGCACCTAGGGGGTACAAGTATCCGTTCATTGGGTACCCAAAAATTCAATGGGATACTAATTCCTTGAGAAAAAGTTTCTCATAGATCGTGGAGGTTGTAGAGAGATTATGCTTAATGAAGCCAATCAAAGAAAAAATGAACCCAAGATGGAACGTCAAAATCAATTGAGCGGAATACCTTTAACACACCCTCTATATAAGTCTAAAAGGATGTCCAAGCCACCTACTATGTATGGTCAGATGCCTGAAGGTGCACTTTGAGCTTTCTTAGTGGAAGAAAATGATCTTTTAACCTATAAGGATGCGATGTTAGACATCGACTTGGGAAAGTGGCAAGAAGCTATGAAATCCGAAATTGACTCAATTCATCACAATCAAGTTTGGGACTTGGTTGAGCTTCCTGAAGGAATAGTTCCTAGTAGTTGTAAATGGATTTATAAGCGGAAGCGTGGGCGTGATGGAAAGGTAGAGATCTTTAAAGCCCGACTGGTTGCAAAAGATTATTCTCAATAATCTGGGATCAATTATGAGAAAACCTTTGCACCAGTAGCGATGTTGAAGTCAATACGAATTTTATTGATTATTACAGTATATTATGACTATGAGATTTGGCAAATAGATGTATAGACGACATTTCTGAATAAATATCTCGGGAAAGAGATATACATAAAACAGCCTAAAGGTTTTACATCAGCCAATCTATAGATCTAGTTTGTAAACTGAAGAAGCCCAATTATAAGCTTACGTATGCTTCTTGGAGTTAGAAACTTTGTTTTGATGAGGTAATCAAAAGATCTGGTTTCATTAAAAACGATGAGGAACCATGTGTGAATAAAATGGCAAGTGTGTATATGATAATTTTTAATTTTAATAGTTGTATGTCTCACATACAATTAAACGTAGCAGAAAGAAAATATAATTTTCTATTACAACATACACATATTAAATTTAAGTCTCATTACACTAATAAGACTAGAAGTTACACTCGAAGATAAGTCAGGATATTTTTTGTTACCAGAGTTCACCCTGAAGTGATTCTGCAAGCATTCTAGTCTACAACATTTGGTGGGATTGTAAAACTAGAATGGTAGCCTTAAATTCCAGCTACAATTTTATTAAAGCAACTCTTTGTGTTTTTTTATCTCTTTGGTAAAAGGAATGAAAAGCACTAAATGCACACACCAACAACATTCTTCTCAAAATGAATGGCCAAATATTTTTCTCTTTATAGTAGTTTCTCTTCATTTGAATTGTAACTATTACAATTCCCCATTTGTTGTCAAATTGCTAGACATATATATATATATATTCTTGTTAAATTATAACTTTTACAATAAAAAATATTTTTTTTCTTACACAAAGGACCCACATATTTAATGTATGAACAATGGCAAACTCTATATGATTTATTCGACCAACACCTTTTTAAATAGAAAAATTGTTTTACTTAGCCACTGATAATGTTATAAAGGCATCAACTGCCATTTTGTTCATGAATTTGACACATAAAAGACGCATGTCTATTAACTAAGAAATAGTGGCATTTAATTTGCCATTTGTCAATTATCTAAGGCATCTAATTGCCTTAATTAATGAATGGAAACATGTAGTGGTTAGTGTTGGCAAGTCACCCCTTTCTATTTATCACTTTTCAAAGGCTTAACACTTAAGCCTACTAATTGCTTGAGAGATCCTGAAATAATTTCTACTTTCTGAAATTTTTATAGATTAAACTATTTGACCTGGTGCGCTACCTTAGTTCTCAATAAGTATATTCATATTGAGAGACTCCTTAGGTTCAGACTCATTTATTTTATAGAACTCTTTCTTACTTCTGTAAATGATGCCCTACACACAAGTTATATAAATTAAAAAATATCATGTTGGATCATGTAAGTTGAGGTTAATACATATTCTTATAAACCCTCTGTCATTTATATCTCGGAAGAGCAGAAACATAGATCATCACCATCAAGTCTACATATACTCAATCGTGAACTTATCTCCAAATTTATATTTTCATAAATAATATTTGCAAATACTTTTAGAATATTATTTATCCCATGGAAAACTCTTTCTCTTATTCTATACTTGTGTCTACAAGACTTCCTGAAATATAATCTTAGAGCATTACTATATGCAACTAACCTATATAAACTGGCATACTCTATATCTAAATACACCGAGCTCATTGAGCATCAAACCATACCCAATGACACTTAATAATCTGACCATGAAAGGTCTCTAACACTTGTGAAACCTAAGTATAGTGGATGACTCACAAACCCATCGTGGTGCTTAGGTTAATGGATCATAAATACAACTTCACTCGAGAAAATCCTCAATTGAAGGCTTTTTAGAATGTCTATTAGATGTCTTTATTGAATCTGTTCAATACCCAATGCTCACTGAATACCCTATGTGATGCGATATTTCTATATTTTAAAATTAAGTGTAAGTATACACTATCGTATGCAAGTAATAAAGTGACAAAAGAGTCAGATATTGAACCAGTAAGGATAATTTATTAGTACTAGAATTGTGTCTTTCTAGTAATTATTCATAAAAATCAAAATTTAAGAATGAATTTAGAAAATATAAAAGTAGTGACACATTGTAAAGAGATTTTGAAGATAGCAATAAAGAGAAAACTTAAGGTTAATACTATCTCTCAATATATTTTTCAATGATTAATCTTCTAATACTTAAATTCCTTAGTTGTTGTTATTGATCAAGACACTATTGTATTCACAAGCCTCTCCCAAGGTCATGTAAGTATATCTTAATTTACCAAATATCCATATTCCTGTAGTACTTGTAATAAATTATGATTCATTAGGAACAAGTCATACTGATCATATATACCAATTACGTATATTCATATCCTAATTTGAAACTTGCATATGCAACATTAAATGTTACTTTAGAATCATATATCAAATTATCTAGGTCTAGATATAACAATTCTTCTTCTGACTTTATCAAAATATTACCATGTTAATCACAATATATTGGCTAAATATATTGAAGCATTAAGAATAAGTAATTTAAATTACAAAGAACGAAGTTTATTAAATATTAAAAATATATGGCAATTAAATGCACATATTAAGTTTAAATATTGAACCTAGAAAGCAAATTAGTTTATGGCTATAAGAAAACAATGGCAAAAATAATAAGAATACACAATACAATCAACAGTAAACCGACTAGACGTTAAACTGCTCTTGATTACCCTGTCGAAAGAACTCTTGATACCGAAGAACGCCTTTGAATTTCTCTCTATTATACTTCAATTATACTCCAATTACTCTTTAAGACTTGTGGTGTATGTCTTAGGACTTTTTGTATGCTCTTTAAAGGCTAGGGACGAACGAGATTTTATATGGATTGACTTGAGCTAGAAATCTTCAATTCGTGTCAAGTCACTACGGTGCTACCATGCTCTCACTAAGGTGCCACGTTTAAAATATTGTATAACTAGAGTGGTGAGGACATAGTATTGGGGCACTGGATCGTCGCTGACACGATAGCTAATTGGCACTGGGTAAATGCGTTATGACTTAAACATGTCATTTTTTAGATTATTTTTATTATGATCACTGTTCTAGCGGTGGTGTAAAACCTCTTGTTATGCTAGGGCAATAGATACATATTATTTGAATTTCAATCATGTCACTATGAATAAACAATAATGCATATAAACAATCATTCATTCTTACAAAATAATAAAATATTAAGATAAAAACATGAAAAAATAATAACAAATATGCTCTTATCAATATGCCGATAATAGCTTCCATTAAGCTTATCATCTGCTAAGACTGATCATCTAGATATAGATATGCACTAATCTATATTTAATACGATCTTCACCAACAAACCCGCATTAGTGAAGATAGATCAAGAACATAAAGTTTAAGAACATACTTGCACAATGAAATTTCATAACACTATTTGTAACTCCTTACAACTAAGTCATTGCTAATATATTCCCAAGTTTTTGTCCTATTTCAGATGAGACTCTAACTCTTTAGATTTTACTGACTCTTATAACCTGCTAACTCTATCAGTGCTAAATTTTAGATTGGTAGCAATATTACTAACTTTTAGCCCTAGTCTAAACCCCTTCAGATTAGATTTAAACTCCTCCAAATCATATAATGTCTGAAACGTTACAAGTATCTTATCATATTTTATTTAATATTAACGATTTTATACAAAATATTTATTATATAAATATTAAATAATTAATATTTATACAATATTAGAATAGCACATAAACGCTAATTTCAACACTTATACCTACCCCAAGTTCTCAAATATGGTGGGAACCTCGAAAAAACCTAGTGCACTTCTACTTGCTGTTGCAACCACCACTTGTTTTTCAAAACTAGCCTTCTTCTTGTCAAAATCATAGACAAAGATTTTTTCATCATTGGAAGAGAAATAATATAGTTTTTACGAGAGCGTTGGAGGTTGTAAGAAGCCATTATATCATAAAGGGAAAAGGCATAGTGAGTAAGAAACATGTGGCTAAGAATGGCCACATCCTGTAACAAGAAAGAAAACATTGGGATGGACTTGTAAGGAAGAGAGCCTTGCAACACGCAGGAATTTTAGAATAAAAGGAGGAAGAGGAACCAGAAGCAGTTAGGATATTCTCTAAACACAGGGAGTTTACCAGGGGATAATAAGGGAAGAACAAAATGAGACTCATCATGGGAAAGATTCCTGATTTCAACCGTACAAGGGAACTCAAAAAAGATTTCAGTTCCTCAAGGAATAAATATTAAATAGACCTCGCCATTAAAGAAGTTTCTTGATTTTCTTGAACAAGAACAAGAAGAATGAGTTACGAGTTTCTTGAAAGAGCAGATGAATGTGTCATGTATCACCACCTAGTGTACCATACAGAATAGCATCAGTTGATGTTAATTGCCTTTATGAAAAAGGGATGAAATTTAGATGATTTATGCAGCTACCATGTGTCCAGATTAGAAATGAAATCTTAGAATGAGATTAGAGTTGCATGATAAGCACAATTGATCAGAATGTGGGGACACGGAGCATAAAAAGTACAACCACGTTTATCAAAACAACTCACTTTATCTGGTGATTTGGTTATGAAACCCCGCTCGAAGATAGGTGTCTCAGGTTGAAAATGCTTTAGTGGATTTTGTCCATAATCCTACAACAGCTTCCTCCTAAGCTTCATGCAACTTCCACAGATGCTTGTGGGACTTGTTGATAAATCATTGGAAGAATTCTAAACATGGCAATGAAGGAATTTCTGAGAAAACAAACTTCCATAGGTGTCTGCAACGAGTGTAAAAAAGAAGTTAGACAATTTCTTGTTATGCTAAAATTTGCAGTAATTTCCTGAAGGAACTAATAACCCCATAGCAATTCTTCATAAATATCAAATTCAAAGAAAACCCTGATATATAATTATAAATGAGAATAAAATTCAGTTTAATTTACGACTCATTTGAAAATATAATAAAATAAATTTGTTATTCGCCTACGTTTTACGGATTGTTTGTGTTTAGCAAATGTGCATCCGGGCTTAAAGTGATCAGCCTTTAGATATTGCAAGTTGCAATCATATAATTAGAAAATGCGTGTCATAAATTTGCGTCCACAGTTCTAGCAGAAAAAGTATCGATGATTGGGTGGGAAATGTATATCATATAGATTCAAAGGAACACACTTTGTGTGTGAGAGGCTTTATATGGGCATTATAAACCAATTATAATGTAAATGAATACAAATGAATGTTAACCATAGGTCCTGGAGTGTGAATAGATACAGATACAGTCAATAATAACGATTACATTATTATATTTAACATCATGAAAGAAATTTAATCTACATTATTATATTTAACATCATGAAAGAAATTTAATTACCACAGGATGGTTCTATCAATCACGGAATGAAGTCATATGGGCTTCTCAAAAGATTCATAGTAGTGAATCATGAATTTAGTTAGTGAATGCAATAGGTGAAAACCTAACACACTTCTGGGCTAATACTTAAGACCACCTATAATATTCATGGTCTTCTTTATGGGTAAGCCAGCTTTCAGTGTTTTTGAAATCTTATCCATCTACATATAATTATAAGCATTCTGAAGCTCGTAATGCTCTTTCCATCTATAAAACCAAAGATTTACAAGCATTATCATGAGCTCCTTTAAACAACAGGACAGGAAATTATTGCAAATTTTAGTACAGTAAGAATTGTGAGCTCCTTCGGACGACAACAGTTTCCACAAAGTAATCCCATTATTGCTATTTCTGTCTATAAAACCAAAGATTTACAAGCATTATCATGATTGGAGCTTCTAAAGTATCGACCCATAAATGAGAATGAAAGCAGAGATGATTAAATAGCAGAGAGCAAAATGGGACAACAAAAGAAAAATAATGACAATTGAAAGCTCCAATCTCAGAACTCTCCAGTGAATTACATCTTAACCCTTGATGGTTTTTGGATTCTCGAGAAAAATACTGTCTATCCATTAAAAAAATACACTCCAATGTTTAAGTTAATCATTATCCAAAAAATATATGCAATGTGTGTGAGCGCTTCAACCAAGAGAATAAAACTATTATATTTTTTCTCAATGAACTTAAAGTTATAGTATATAATTTTTCAGTGTTTCTCAATAAATCTGTCTTGTTATCTCTAGCTTTTTTTTAATCGTTTTCTGAATCAATTATGGTTCATAATAGATGCATTTTATAGTATAAATGTGATAAGAGACCAAATCATATTAAAGATGAGGTGATAAATTTTATCATGATATGATCATCTTATCATAATATGATAATGCTCTATCTAATGTGATAATCTTATCCCAAAATTATAATATTATAAAATTTTAACCCAAATAAAACTATAATTAAAATAAAGACATAAATTAAATAAAATAGTAATTACATTTCTTATTATTTTATTCAATCCGATCTTTTACTTTTCTTTGGCCATGTTAATTAATAATGAATTTTTTTGAAAAGAGATAATGAAATGGACTATTGAACTTATTTAATAATAGACCTAATAATAATTAAGATGAAGAAGAAATAAAATTGCAGTGGCTTAATTTTTTTTTTTTTAGCAAAGATTTCATTTCATATCATTAATATCCTTAAGATATTATATTAAATACCTTCGATACACAGATCAAAAGAATAACAGGATAAAGTAAATATATTTCGAGATCAACTGAATCAAGACTCTTGCAAAGAATAGTAGCAACTATACCGAAACTGGATAAGAATAGATACAGACCTTTCAAAAGAAAGAAAAACAAACCTTTCAATAGAAAAAGATAACAGACCTCCTATTCACATAGGAGGGAGATAGAGACCTCTTATTCACATAGGAGAGAAATCCAAATCCCTTGAATAAGGGAGAAATTATTATTATATAAAATTAAAACTAGCTTAACCAAGGAGAAGATTTTGAATGCCCCAACAAAAAACGTCGCTCGGAAGCAAGTAGCAACAGGTTCCTGTATTAAGGGAAAGTCAGAACTGATGACGACGCCGATATTATTGACAAGGCCACAGCAACAAAATACACCACCAAATAACTATCCTCCGTCCAATACAACCAAATCCATATAGCAACATCCCAATCAAACGACAGTATTAGAAGCCAAACACAATAAATATGTTTAGTATCCCATAAAAAGATCATTAGTCAATCACCACCTTGGTCATTGATGGGGCATTTCTCGGATAGATCGGAGATGGGAGAGGGGGGACACTGAAACGGCGGCAACCAAGTACTCACCGCGGCCGGGGGCAGTGGTCACTGAAGAGAAACTGGCGGCACAAAGGGGGGTTAGCGCCGGCTGAAGAACACATTGTAGGACCAAGGGGGTTCATGGATAGTTGTAAATAATGGCGCACAACGCGGAGCCTTTGTAGCAAATGGTTGGAGATGCTGAATACTGATGAAGAGGATGGGCGAGATCAAGATACTTAGCCTGTCACCGGAACCAGAAATGAGCCTATCGGAGAGATGAAGAGCACTAGAGCACCGTTCGACCGCTGGGAAAGCCAGCAAAGGTTGGCTTCCCATAAGTAAATGGAGAAGGCAAAGGTGTCTGGCGAGTAGCAGACGTGCCAATAAAGTTGTGTTGGTAAGGCATGCTGATTGTTGTAGGCTCAGCTGGGTCCGTTGAGCCACTGATGGTAGGCACAAACGATGTCAAGCAACCAAGTCAGTCAAACTCGCCTTGCAATAGGGCATCACGGTATTAAAGCCCCGATCGATCACCGAAACCAAATAGAGCCAAACCGAAGATGAGAAGCTGGCAAAAACAAAGAAAAAAAGGAGAAAGGCGGCAAGTAAGAGCTAAGGCTAAAAGATGGATGTGTCCAATAGAGAGGGGGCTTAGGCCCCATTTCCGGTGGGTGTTTGTTGAAGGGCGGTTGCTGGCTTTGGAGTTTAGAGAGTTTATAGCTAGGGTTTTTTTCCACTTTGACAATTTTTTTTTTCTAATTGCAGTGGCTTAATGAATACACAATAATGGTATAAATATTTCTAAGAGGTTTTAAACTAGCACCAATGCAGGATATCAATATCATTTTACATAAAAAGTTTCTTACCTAATGCATGACCCACTAAAAAGTTAAGTGAATTTAATAGAATCCTTTTAGGATTATTGATGATCAATCTCTCATTATTTAATAATCATCTATGCCCCTAACCATATTAAAACTAAAATATTTTTTTGTTCCAGCAGACATGTAGGCATTTCACTTGCCCCAAATACCTCATAAAATAATTGTAAATATAGGACAAAAGTTATTTCACATAATATAAACTTATTTACACATTTGATTATGCTTATGTGTATTTCTTGCTCAATTATGTTTGTCCAACTATAAATGAATGTTTTTTCATGCATGCAAAGACATGATAGTACACGATCGACATATTTGTACAATACTGCATTTAATAATAGGCTAACTGTGTGAAAAATCCTATGTCTGTGCAACCTACTCCAAATATCTATATATGTGATGAAATCATAGCATCATCGGTTTGTCGGCCTCCAAACTACTTTAAAATATATGTACATGATTTGATTAATATAAACAATAGCCAACCAGAATCTTGTATGTTTCTAGTTATCATTCTACGAGCATTTGAGACTTTTCTAGCAATAATCTTCCCTTGTACCAATCCAATAACTACTTTTAAAGTCACCATTTCACTCACTGGCATATAAAACTACTATTCTGTGGCCATTCAATGCTCATTTTTCAGGATTAGCTATAATATACATAATACTAACTACAGCACTAGCATGCAGAACCTTAAGCATTTGCAGTTTCTCACTTTCAGTTTCTAGTGATTAAGATACTGATAGTTTGAAATATATTTCCAATCTATAACCTTGAGGATATACCTCTATTGAGACAATGATACAACATCATACTTATCTCTTATGATATATATATCCAAAATCATTTTAGCTAACCATAAATCATTCATTTTGAACTCACAATTCAATTGATTTTCAACTTAAGTAGCTCTTTCATATCCTGACATACAATCAACATATCACTAATATATAGAAGAACATACATATGCGTACTATTTTCATTACTTTGAGTATACACATCAATTATACTTGCTTTTGGTGAAGCCACAATAAAGCATAAAATCATCCAGCCTCCTATATCATTGTCTAGAAGATTGCTTCAGCATATATAAAGATTTATTTGAAAAGTAAGTATATCATCATTACCCTACTCTTCAAAACCTTATGGCTATGACATGTATATTTTGTTTTCAAGCTCGCCATGAAGAAATACAGGTTTAACAACCATTTGTTCAAGATGCAAATTCAGATTTATATGCATAGCCAATAAAATCCTTATTGATGAGTGCTTGACTATCGGACAAGTTATTTCATAGAAATCAACCACTTTTTTTTTAGTGATGCCTTATGCAACCAGTCTAGTCTTAAACTTTGAGGGCTTAACACTTAGAAACCCTTATTTAACCTTATACACCCATTTGCAACTAACGAGTCTTTCATTTTAGGTTTGACCACCAAATCCTAGGCTTGATTTTTCCTAAAAGAGTTAATATCTTCCTGCATAGCTTACTGCCATTTATCATTGTCTATATGTTTAATGGCCACCTTGTTATAACTTAAGCTTATCATTTTCAAAAAGATATATAATATTGAAGGCATAAGCTACCAAATCCACATGTTTATACCTATTTCGTAGTCTCACCGCCCTCCTTTGCCTATCTCGGGTTTACTAGTATTCTTTAAGTCCCAACTCAAGAATTTTAAATTAAGATTAGGTGATCTTGAAGAAACTTGTTGATATTTTTTCTTTATCTCTAGGCATTAACTCTCTGAAATGCTAACCGGTGTGCATATCAGGTCTCAAATCACGTTTAACTTCAAAATATTCAGTTTTCAATGTTGAAAATAATGTTGGCACACACTCTGACTACTTTTTTTTCAATATTATGAAACCAATAACTGTAAAAAAAATGTATTGGGGAACATATGGAATGTATAACCAGAATCGAGAATACACTAACTGATATTCATCCCATTTGAAAATACTAATGTCTTTATAACTTCATAGTCTTCCTCATAGACTACTGCAACATCAATATCCATTTTCTTGTCTTTTAATTTTACTCCTCTCTGGAAAATCCCTATTGAAATACCCTTCTCTCTTGCAGAAGAAACACCTCTTGCATTTGTCTTTTAACTTCGACATTGATGGATTTCTAGCTTTTGTTTCTCTATTCTCTACTCTTTCTCTCGCAATAAGTACCTTAACTAAATTTAGCTCTATTCTTTTCCCCAATTCTTTTGAGTTTAAAAAGTTTCAATATCCTTTATTGTTAACGACTCTCTACCATTGAGAAAAGTCTTAATAAATGTTTATAACTTGTTAGAAGTGAACTCAACAAGATTATAGCATTGTTTTCATCATGAATATTGGCATTAAAAGTCTCTAGATCTATGATGATCTTATTTATGACATAAATATGATTTTTGATAGAACTATTCTCAACCATAGATAGTTGGTATAACTTCTTCTTGAGATGCAATTGGTTTGTAAAAGACTTTGACATGTACAGATCATCAAGCTTCTTCAACAAACTAATTTCAGTCTTTTCTTCAGCCACTTCCCTCAAAACCTCATTTTTCAAAGATAACTCAATTGTACAATGGGCTCTTTTTTGAATGGTTTCACTACCTAACTCAGTTTTTATATGTTATAGGCATATCCTTGTCACTAGTGGTTATAAGATGCCACAATCAATTCTATAACAATAAACCAAAGTAGCTCTGATACTAGTTTATTGGGACAAAGGCGGGAGCCACCACCTCATAAGTACGAAATATATCTAAGAATTAAAAAGATCTAACAGCAAACAATGGAGAAAATATAGAAATCTAACTCACCAAGAAACAAAATTTAAGTAGTTCAATAAAGTGCTTATGTCTATGGTAGATCGGGGAACTAATATCTATTGATCTTTGACTACAAAAAATGTACTTAGGAGATGAAGGATTGTACAGCAGCAATTTTGGAGCTCCAGGGCTTATAGTACAATGTTTTTCAAGTTATAAAACCTTAAAATATAAGGGTATATTTATATAAAGGGGCAAGGCCATGATGTTGGAAACATTCAATCTATCGCAATGGTTTTAGCAATCTGGCAAGGGGCCTAAGTCTAAAAAATTTCTCATGCCTTGTTGCCACTATTCCATTGTATAATCCACCCCTCCGACATTGCTTCTGGCTTCATTTCGACTTTGAATTTTTTCCAGACTCTAAATAGTATACATCCATGATTTTGAATCACCAATTCAACAATATAAAACAATAATCTATATTTTTCTTTGTAGCTTTATCACTTATAAGACTTCCAAGAGGGCTTAGATTATATAAAAACAACATAGGAATATTAACCTAAAACAGAAGGCTTTAAAGCTCACACCCAATCCCTCATTCCCACACAAAAATCAAAGGAGAAAAAAGGGAAAATTTAATCAAAACTTCTTTTGTAATTGATAGGTGGTTAATAAGTAACTACTTAAAATCATTCTATCCATACTTATTATTTTCCTCTGTATTTTTTATTTTTTTGTGCTCTTCTAATAATTGTAGATTTTTTTTTAAAGTATTTACCTTAAATTTTAGTTAATGGATATTCTTGGGTAGGTTTAGAAAATTAAACGTAATTCTCAATATAAAACTCTAAATGTAGAGATTCTTAGACCTAGAGAACCATGACACAACCCTCCACAAAGTGGAAGAATGAGCCAAAGCCCAGATTAGATATTTGATTGCCTGAAATTAAGATGCAAAGAGTTTTAGTTAACCTGATCCATATGTAGTATTTGGACTATATTTCACAAAATGAGCATCCAATCAATACAAAATTGATAGTTGTGGAATACTGATTTAGAACACTACAACTCTTATGTTGACTATAAAAATTAATTAGGCTATTTTAGTCCAAAACATATTCCAACCTAATGGAAGGAGTGTCAATGGAACGTCACAGAATGTCAAAATTGATGGCCAAAAAACTTTTACATGCATCTGGTACTTTAACAATAAATCATAGAATTTTTATCCAAATTATATAAAACTAGTGAGTATGGAAAGACGATTTAGAAAAATAAAACTCTTATGTTGACTATAAAAGTTGATTCATCCATTTTACCAGTCAAAATTGTGTTGCAAATTAGTGGCCGAAAATATGAAAATTTAGGTTCATACTATTGTTAGTGTGCTGTGTGTGGGGTACAAATGTGTACTTACAATTTTTAATGTTAATTTATTTATATGAGATTAGAATCTAATTTCATATTGTACATACACTAAATTTAAATCTGTTAAACTAATGAGATTAGAAATCTTACCCTTGATGATATTGGATGTGGAATTTGTATCAGAGCTCACACGAAAGCTAAGTGATCAATTATAATCTACAACATTCACTGGGATTGCAGAACGAGAATGATGGTCTTGTATCTTAGCAGGATTTTAACTTAAAACAACTTCTTTTACTTCATTTTGTCTCTCGCCAAGTTAAATAAGTAAATGGCCAAAATGTCTTAGAAAATAAAGCTCTTGCGTTTAATAAAAAATGAATGGCCGAATACTAATCAAATTCCATTATCAATTGCAGAAATCAACTTTTTATATTGCAAATAATTTACAATATAATATACTTTTATTTTATCCAGCCAATCAAAAATAACAAAAGAAAAACTTTTCTTTTATTTCACTTGAAAATGGCCAGATTGTCTTAGAAAATGCAACTCTTGTAATTACTTCTATAAGGCCGAATGTGTTCTCACCAAAGTAAAAAAACTACTAAATTGCAAACAATTTGCACATTTTATAGTTTGACTTTCTTAAGGACATGTGTTCATAACTAGTAAAAGGTGGCAGTTTTTTCTTTCTACATTAGCATTTGTAATTGCCACTAGTCAATTTATAAGGCATTAAATGCCATTTAGCCTTTTAACTTTGCCAATTATCATTTAATCAAGCTATATAAACTTTTAAATGGACTAAGTGTCAAGCATCTGAGGCATCGAATGCCTTTGCTTTAACATGTATTGGCCTTAATCGGCCATGGCTTACCAAATGGTTATTTATGGTTAGTCATATTGTATCATCTGGCCACTCAAATCCAATAGTCAAATGATATTTGTCAAGTAATATTAATTAATAATAATTATTAATTAAAATTATTAAACTTAACACTTAAGTTTATGTATTTTTTGAGAGATCTTGAAACAATTCAAGATTTTTAAAATTTTCTTAAATCGAACTATTCAACTCAGTCTACTACTATTGTGAGAATATTGATTAAAAATCATTGGAATATGATTTGAGGATCAAGCCAAGTGCGTAGGATGTGCACGGATCGAACACAGACGCGAAAAAAGGCAAAAAACGAGAAGGCGCACCATGCGACCAGCGCCGCGGCGATCAGGAGTGGGCGCCGCAGCGCCCAGAACAGAACACTCAGCGCCGCAGCGCTCAGCAGAAGCGCGCCAGCGCTGGAGTGACAAGATCCCAGCGCTACAACGTTGGACGCGGGAACAGTATCCCGAAATTAGAAAACTTTCTAACTTCGTCTCCCACTTGCTTTAGGACTCCCTAATACGACTCCCACACGTATAGAGAAAACCTAGGACATCTCAAGGCCTATATAAAGGCTATCAATTGGCTTGTAAACACGTCTTGACAATTTTTGTGATATTGTCATCTTTGTGATTAAGAGTTGTCTTTGTGATCTTAGAGAGATCTTTTTGATCAATAATAATCTTAGTGATTATTCTTAGTGGTTCTTTATGAGAGAAAATCCCTAGAGGGCAAGAGAGAGTTTTCTTTGTGATCTTTCTTGCAATAGGCATACTTTGTGGTTGCCTTGTGATTCAAAATAAGAGAAGAGTGTGATCTTGATCCGCCGTGGACGTAGGCAAGTTGCCGAACCACGTAATTCTTTGTGTGTTCTTCTTTTACCCTTTTTCTCTTTTATTTCTTATTAACTTGTTCTGCATTATTATAGTACTTGGGTGAATTGTTTAGCTTGTTTGTATGCTTCCGCTTCAACAAACTGGTATAAGAGCTTTGGTTCTAAGCAGACATGGCCACACCCAAGTATGAGGTAGAGAAATTCAACGGTACGAATGACTTCAATCTGTGGAAGATGAAGGTTAAGGCATTATTGGTAAGCCAAAGGCTTGGTTTGGCATTAGAGGAGACTGCAGCTCTATCTAGTGATGAAGAGAAGATGCCAGAGTCATCTAGAGCAGAAGCAGAAAGAAGGGACATTCAAGAAAGAGCTCATAGCATAATCGTTCTGTCATTGAGCGACGAAGTACTAAGGGAAGTAGCAGGTGAGACGACGGCAATAGATCTTTGGAAGAAGCTTGACTCTCTTTATATGAGAAAATCGTTGGCCAACATATTACATATAAAGAAGAAGCTGTATCAGTTGTCCATGTCAGAGGGAACACCGATGAAAGATCATATAGACGCCTTCAATAAGATCATCCTTGATCTTGAGTCTATCAACATTAAGATAGAAGATGAAGATAGAGCAATTATCTTGCTGAGTTCACTCCACAATAACTATGAGAGTTTTGTTGATACGTTACTCTACGGTAGAGAGAGTTTAACAATGAGTGATGTGAAATCATCATTAAACTCAAAGTTATTAGGAAAGCAGGTTGAGGGCAATGCAGAAAGTTTATCTATAAGAGGAAGACCCTCATATAGAGATGGGAAGAAAAAAGGCTCAAGGTCAAAGTCTAGGACTCCTAGGAAGTGCTATTGCTGCAAGAAAGAGGGGCACTTCATAAAGGACTGTCCTGAGAAGAAAGGACAGGATAAGAAGAAAGCGAATGCTGTGCTTGCCTATGATGATACCTATGACAGCGTAGAGACACTCGTCGCTACTGATGGTATAAACTCTGAACAATGGGTTTTAGATTCTGGTTATACTTTTCACATGTGCCCGCACAAGTCTTGGTTTACAAATTTCCAGCCCATTAGTGGTCGTAAGGTCTTAATGGGTAATGACGTTACATGTCAGATGATGGGAATTGGTAGTGTTAAGCTTAGGCTACATGATGAGCGAATGAGAGAGTTGACAGATGTTAGGTATGTTCCTGACTTGAAGAGAAACTTGATCTCACTAGGGACTTTAGACCAGAATGGGTGTTCCATCAGGATCGACGGAGGGATTTTAAGAGTTTTGAGAGATTCCATGGTGGTGATGAGAGGAGAGAAGCACAAAGGTGTTTATGTACTTAAGGGTGAAGTCGTGAGTGGTTCTGTACTATTCTCTGTAGATGATGAGAGTATGCAAACCACATTAAGGCATCTTAGACTGGCACACCTAGGTGAGAGAAACTTAAAGGAGTTATATAGCCAAAAGGTTTTTGGAGAGGATAAGTTCCAGCCCTTGGAGTTTTGTGAGCATTGTGTGCTAGGGAATGCACATATAGTGAGGTTCAGTACCGGCGAGCATAAGACTAAGGGGATTCTTGACTACATACACTCGGATCTTTGGGGACCAGCTCAGACAGCTACTCATGGTGGTACTAGATATTTTCTCAGCTTGATTGATGACTATTCGAGGAAGCTCTGGGTCTATGTGTTGAAGAGTAAGGATCAAGTATTTGATGTGTTCAAGACTTGAAAGGCTCTTGTTGAGAATCAAACTGGCAAAAGGGTAAAGAGGTTAAGAACTGACAACGGCCTCGAGTTTTGCAACAGAGAGTTTGATGGGTTTTGTGCCAAGTATAGGATTGCAAGGCATAGAACAGTAAGATCAACACCGCAGCAGAATGGGGTAGCTGAAATGATGAACAGAACCCTACTTGAAAGGGTTAGATGCATGCTTACCAATGCGAAGATGTCCAAGACATTCTGGGGAGAAGCTGTAGTGACTGCTGCTTACTTGATAAATAGAAGTCCCTCCTCAGCAATTGACTTCAAGACGCCAGAAGAGAAATGGTCTGGCAATCCTCCGAAGTATGACCATCTTAGAATATTTGGTTGCCCTGCCTTTGTACATATTAAGGAGGGCAAGTTGGAACCAAGAGCTATCAAAGGGGTATTCATAGGATATCCCGACGGAGTAAAAGGATACAAGGTGTGGTGTAAAGACTTAACACCACCAAGGAGTATCATAAGCCGTGATGTGACGTTCGATGAGATGACGATGCTGAAAACCTCCCAAGTAAATGAGAAAGAAGAACCTGTGACTAAGGAAAACTCAGCACCTGAGTCAATAGAAGTTGAAGTAGTGCCTGAAAATGGATCTGATATGCCCACAGATCAACACTTCAATAAAGAAATCCTTGAAGATGAACCAAAAATACCGGCGAGTTCCTCCAAGTCCACCTAAAAAAAGACTAGAACTCCTGAGTTGGAACTTGAAGAGTACCAGCTTGCTAGAGACAGGCTAAGGAGAACAATTAACCCATCAGTCAGGTATGCACAAGCAGACTTAGTTACTCATGCGTTTAATTCTACTTACACTCTTGAGTATGATGAGTCTAGGACATATGATGAGGCTATGAAGAGTGAAAACAAGAAAGAATGGCAGGAGGCCATAAAAGAAGAAATTTGTTCTCTTAGGAAGAACAATACCTGAAAGGTTGTGGAGAGACCTCAAAAGAAGCTAGTCGGGTGCAAGTGGGTTTATAAAGTGAAGGAGGGGGTACCGGGGATTGAGCCTACGAGATTTAAGGCTAGGTTAGTAGTACAAGGTTTTACTCAGAGAGAGGGGATCGATTTTTATGAGATATTCTCTCCAATTGTCAAGCACATATCTATTAGGATTTGTTAGCTATGTGTGCAAACCTTGATTTACATCTAGAGCAGATGGATGTAAAGACAGCTTTTCTACATAGAGAGCTTGAAGAAACAATAAACATGGCACAGCCGCAAGGGTTCGAGGAGCCCGGTAAAGAAGATCATGCTTGTTTACTAAAGAAGTCATTATACAGGTTAAAGCAATCACCTAGACAGTGGTATAGGAGATTTGATGAGTTTATGATGGCTTGTGGCTTTAGTAGGAGCAAGTATGATGGATGCGTGTACTTTAAGAACATGAGTTGTGGGATGATGTATTTGCTTCTATACGTCGATGATATGTTGATCGCATGCAAGAATATGGAAGAAATACAGAAACTCAAGAAGCAGTTAAGTGACGAGTTTAAAATGAAGGATTTAGGAGCAACGAAGAGAATTTTGGGTATAGACATTGTGAGAGAAAGAAGAGATGTTATCTTCTTGTCCCAATAGCAATATATAGTCAAAATTCTAGAGAAGTTTGGTATGTCAAACACGAAGGCTGTCTCTACTCCTTTGGCCATGAATTTCAGACTGTCAGCAGCACAGTCGCCTGCATCCGAGGATGAGAAACTGCAGATGAGCAAAGTACCGTATGCAATGGTTTGCATAAGACCAACATAGCACAGGCTGTGAGTGTGGTGAGTAGATACATGGCGAATCCGGGTAAAGATCACTGGCTTGCAGTAAAGTGAATTCTGAGATATCTCAAGGGAACGTCAAATCACGGGTTAGTTTATAAGAGGGACGAGGACAGCAATGAAATGGTAAGAGGGTACGTAGACTCAGATTATGCAGGTGATCTTGACAAGAGAAGATCGTTGATAAGCTACGTATTCACAGTGTTTGGGTGTAGTGTATGTTGGAGATTAGTTCTACAATATGTGGTTGCACTTTCTACCACAAAGGCAGATACATAAATGTTGGTGAAGCTATAACGGAGGCCGTGTGGTTAAAAGGCATATGCGCGGAGATATTAGCTCATAAAGATGTAAACACCGGTGTATACTGTTACAACCAGAGTGCCATACACCTAAGCAACCATCAAGTGTTCCACAAGAGGTCGAAACACATTGATGTGAGGCTCCATTACATTCATGAGATTGTCCAAAGTGGTGAAGTTAGTCTGACAAAGATAGCATCATCTAAAAACCCTGCTGATATATTGACTAAGCCACTGCCCTCGATTAAGTTCGTCCTATGCAAGGACTTAACCGGAGTCACTACTTTGTGGGGTAACTGAAGATGCGGAAATGAGAGATCAATTTACTTTGTGAATTATTTTGAATCAAGGAGGGGATTTGTGAGAATATTGATTAAAAATCATTGGAATATAATTTGGGGATCAAACCAAGTGCGTAGGGTGTGCACGAATCGAAGACGAACGCAAAAGGAGGCAAACAATGAGAAGGCGCACCATGCGACTAGCACCGCGGCGACTAAGAGTGGGCGCCGCGGTGCCCAGAATAGAACACTTAGCACCGCGGCGCTAGGAAGCCAGCGCTGCAGCACTCAGCAGAAGCGCGCCAATGTTGGAGCGACGAGATCCCAGCGCTAGACGCGGGAACAGTATCTCAAAATTAAGAAACTTTCTAATTTTGTCTTCCACTTGCTCTAGGACTCTCTAATACGACTCCCACACGTATAGGGAAAACCTAGGACGTCCCAAGGCCTATATAAAGGCTACCAATTGGCTTGTAAACAATCTTGACAATCTTTGTGATTAAGAGTGATCTTTATGATCTTAAAGAGATCTTTGTGATCAACAATAATCTTAGTGATTATTCTTAGTGGTTTTTTGTGAGAGAAAATTCCTAGAGGACAAGAGAGAGTTTTCTTTGTAATCTTTCTTGCAATAGGCATACTTTGTGGTTGGCTTGTGATTCATAATAAGAGAAGAGTGTGATCTTAATCCACCGTGGACATAGGCAAGTTGCCGAACCACGTAATTCTTTGTGTGTTCTTCTTCTACCCCTTTCTCTCTTTTATTTCTTAATAACTTGTTCTGCATTATTATGTTACTTGGGTGAATTGTTTAGCTTGTTTGTGTGCTTTCGCTTCAACAACCCTAGTGCTCAATAAGTACATTTCATATTGTAAGATTCACTAGGTTTACACCCGTTTGTTTTACAAAACTCTTTTATAATCTATAAACGATGCCCCACACACATGTTACAAAAATTACAAAAGGTTACATTGAATCGTATAAGTTGAGATTCATCCATATTTATATAGTCTCTCTTTTATTTATATATCATGGAATAGCGAAGATATAGATCATCACCATCAAGTTTTTATATGCTCGACAATGAACTTACCTCAAAATACATATTTCCACAAACAATATATGTAAACACTTTTGCAATATTATTTATCTCATGGGAAACTCTTTTCTAGATTTTATGCTTGCAACCATAAGACTTTCTGAAATATAATCTCAGAGCATTAAGATATACAACTCACTCATATGAGCTAACGATCCCATATCTACACCCATTAAACTTTAAGAGCAATGGACCATACTTAGCAATACCCAACAGTTAGGCCATGAAAGATCTTTGACATTTGTGAAACATAAGTATGGTTGATCAGTTATAGGTTGACCGTGGTGCTCAAGTCAAAGCACCACGAATACTACTCAACTCAAGAAGACTCTCAATTGATTATATTTTTCCTCTCTCAATTGATGTCTTTATGAGATGTCTATCAGAGGTCTTTATTAAGTTTATTTAGTACCCAATCTTCACTGAATACTTACATGCCTATACGTGCTTCTATTAAGCTCATGGTATGCTAAGACTAACGATCCTGACCATTCAGATATAGATATACACTAATCTATATATGATAAGGCCTTTACTGACAAACCCACACCAGTGAAGATAGATTAGGAACATAACGTTTGAGAACATACTTGCATAATTATATTTTTTCGCATTATTTGCAACTCCTTGAAACTATGTCATGCTAATATATTCCCAAGTCATTATCTCATTCAAATAAGGCTCTAACTTTTTAGATTTTACTAACTCTTATAACCTTCTAACTCTTAACAGTGCTAACACTTAGCATTAATAACTCCCAGTCCTAATCTAAACCCTCTTAGACTAGATCTGAATTATTTCAGATCATACAATATCTAAAATGTTACAAGTATCTTACCATATATTACTTAATATTAATAATTTTATTTAAAATATTTATTGTATAAATATTAAACAATCAATATTCATACAATATTAGAATGACATATAAACACAAATTCCAAAAACTAGAATAGTTTCATTCTTTTGCATATATGTAAGTACACTCTAGGAAGCATTTTAAGCATGAAAAGCAATTGATCATTTATCAATTGGTCACACTCATTAAAATAAATTAGGTTAGAAGTTCTTGGCGAGAAGGGGGAGTTTACAATGTTTAGAAATTCATCAACTTGGAGGATTTCTTAAAATTGCTAAGTTCTTCTCTTCTTTTCTAAGAATTTATTATGTTGTTATTTGTTTGTTGTATGTGTAATCTTTCAATTATGTATGGTTAAGTTCTCTTTTCTAGGGCAAAGATGTAACTTCTTTTTGTATACTCTAGTTATTTAAATTCAATATATTTATTACAATGTTGTTAAGCAATTTAATTATAAGTGTTTAATGCTTACAATTTTTTGGTCAATTATTGCATGATTTTAGATATGGATTAAGATTGAGAATGTGATATTCATGTTAGTCCTTAATTATTTTGCCATAAATTAGAGATATGAATGTGATTGTGCAACCTTATTTGATTTCTTGAGATTAATGGGTATTGGTAGTGAATTAGATGAGAAAGAGATGTAATTCTAGTCTATCAATGCACGTTGTTATTGCTCGAGAAAAGCTAACAATTAAATTAGTGCAATTAGTTGACAACAATACGAATAAACATTGATGTAATTGTATTGAATAACTAGAGTGGATAAATTTAAATGAAATCTAACACCCAAGAGCTTTTATACATTGTTGTTATAATTTGAAATTTATCTTAATCAAAGTTTCTTATTTTGCTTTATATTTGTTGATAAATTTCATTTTAAGTTAATTCAAAATTTTTCCATTGAATTCCATCATTTAAATAAAATTTGAATTAAAGTAGGTTTAATAATTAGTATTGGGAATTATAACTCATTCACACTATTCCTTATTTTAATATCGTGCACTTGTGATTTTTCACAACTGCGATTCCTTATGTCGTTGGATAAATAAATAATAATAATAAGAATAATGATTCTAATTTATGCGAGGAAAATTAAATAAACAGATAAGAAGAACCTGGTTTAGAGTTGAAGACGGTGAGGGGTGACAGAGCCAGTCTCCCACAAATTGGTATCTCCATTTGCTTATTTTATAATTTTTTTTTTTTTGTCTCCCTAAAAAATGAAACAAATAAATTTTGCTAAAAATATAAAACCAATGGTTGAGGAAGGCCTTGATATCGAAGGACGCCGTTTCCCAGCCTCCAGCACTGGCACTTCCATAAACGACGTGTTTTGCCTCCTTACCTCTCCTTTTTCTTGAGTTTTATTTTCTTTAGCAAAAAACTTTTTTCAGGCGTTACAGGTAATAAAAGATATTGTTTTATAAAATTCAAGATGATACTCAATTAACAATTAATAACACCTTGATTTGCATGTTCAATTTCAGGTTGAGTTTCAGGTTTAGGTTGATTAGCCATCAGAACAGATAGGATGAAACTTTTTAGTAAGATTGCTAGTGATCCGTCGATCCAAAAACTTTGGGACGAGTGAAGAAGAGTGGTACTCCACTGATTGATTGTGACTCATGGGAGTGAATAGGGCTGTGCGATTTAGGCGGAGATGAGTTGGGGCGCATATTCAAAATGGATAAAGTAAAAAAAAAAAAAAATTAAAATATTATCTAACATAATAAAATAATTATTAAAATAGAAGTACACAAACAAGTAAAATAATTAACCTAAATAATATAATAATATAAAATAAGTTACTTAAGAAATAAATAGAGAAAGAGGTAAAAGAAGACACACAAAGAATTACGTAGTTTGGCAACTTGCTTATGTCTACGGCGGATCAAGATCACACTCTTCTCTTATTATGAATCTCAAGACACTCACAAAGTATGTCTTTTACAAGAAAGATCATAAAGAAAACTATCTCTTTCACTTTAGAGATTTTCTCTCACAAAGAACCACTAAGATATCACAAAGATTGTCAAGATTATGTTTACAAGCCAATTGATAGCCTTTATATATGCTTTAGGACGTCCTAGGTTTACCCTATACGCGTGGGAGTCGTATTAGAGAGTCCTGGAGCAAGTGAGAGACGAAATTAGGAAGTTTCCTAATTTCGGGACATTGTTCCCGTCTCCAGCGCCACGGCACTAGCAGGCTTTCTACTCAGTGCTGCGGCGCTCAGGTTCTGTTTTGGGTGCAGCGGTGCCCGCGCCTGATGCGCCCTTCTTCGTTTTTCGCCTTCTTTCGCGTCCGTCTTCGATCCGTGCGCACTCTACGCACTTAGTTTAAACCCCAAATCATATTTCGATGATTTTTAATAAATATTCTCACAAAATCCCCTCTTTGATTCAAAATCATCCATAAAGTAACTAAATCTCGCATTTTTGCATCTTCAGTCACCTTTACAAAGTAGTGACTCCGGTTAAGTCCTTGCATAGGACGAACTTAACCGAGGGTAGTGACCTAATCAACATCAGCAGGATTTTTAGATGACACTATCTTTGTTAGACTAACTTCACCACTTTGGACAATCTCACGAATGTAATGGAGCCTCACATCAATGTGTTTCGATCTCTCGTGAAACATTTGATACTTGCTTAGGTGTATGACACTTTGGTTATCACAATACACACCGGTGTTCACATCTTCTCTAGCCAATACCTCCGCGCATATGCCTTTTAACCACACGGCCTCTTTGATAGCTTCTCCAACAGCTATATACTCTGCCTCTGTGGTAGATAGTGCAACCACATGTTGTAGAACTGATCTCCAACACACACTACACCCAAACACTGTGTATACATAGCCCGTTAATGATCTTTTCTTGTCAAGATCACCTGTATAATCTGAGTCTATGTACCTTCTTACCATTTCATTGTTGTCCTCATCTCTCTTATACACTAACCCGTGATTCGACGTTCCCTTGAGATATCTCAGAATTCACTTTACTGCAAGCCAGTGATCTTTTCTCGAATTCTCCATGTATTTACTCACCACACTTACAACCTGTGCTATGTCTGGTCTTGTGCAAACTATTGCTTACATGATGCTCCCCATAGCGCTTGCATATGGTATTTTGCTCATCTGCAGTTTCTCCTCATCGGATGTCGGTGATTGAACTGCTGAAAGTCTGAAATTCATGGCCAAAGGAGTAGAGACAGCCTTCGCGTTTGACATACCAAACTTCTCCAAAATTTTGCCTATATATCGCTGTTGAGACAAGAAGATAACATCTCTTCTTTCCCTCACAATATCCATACCCAAAATTCTCTTCGTTACTCTCAAATCCTTCATTTCAAACTCCCCACTCAACTACTTCTTGAGCTTCTGTATTTCTTCTATATTATTGCATGCGATCAACATATCATCGACGTATAGAAGCAAATACATCATCCCACAACTTATGTTCTTGAAGTACACGCATCCGTCATACTTACTCCTGCTAAAACCACAAGCCATCATAAACTCATTAAATCTCTTATACCACTGTCTAGGTCATTAGTTTAACTCGTACAATGACTTCCTTAGCAAACAAGCATGATTTTCTTTTTCGGGCTCCTCGAACCCTTGCGGCTGTGCCATGTATATTGTTTCTTTAAGCTCTCCATGTAGAAAAGCTGTCTTTACATTCATCTGCTCTAGATATAAATCAAGGTTTGCACATATGACTAACAAAATCCTAATAGATGTGTGCTTGACAACTAGAAAGAATATCTCATAAAAATCAACCCCCTTTCTCTGAGTAAAACCTTGTGCTACTAACCTAGCCTTGAATCTCGTAGGCTCAATCCCCGCTATCCCCTCCTTCACCTTATACACTCACTTGCACCCGACTAGCTTCTTTTGAGCTCTCTCTACCAACTTTCAGGTATTGTTTTTCCTAAGAGAACAAAAATTCTTCTTCTATGGCCTGTTGCCATTCTTTTTGTTTTCACTCTTCATAACCTCACCATATGTCCTAGGCTCATCATACTCAAGAGTGTAAGCAGAATTAAAAGCATGAGCAACTAAGTCTACTTGTGCATACCTGACTGATGGGTTAATCGTTCTCCTTAGTCTGTCTCTAGCAAGCTGGTACTCTTCAAGTTCCAACTTAGGAGTTCTAGTTTCTTTTGGGTGGATTTGGAGGAACTCGCTGGTGTTCTTGGTTTATCTTCAAGGATCTCCTTATTGAAGTGTTGATCTGTGGGCATATCAGATCCATATTTAGGCTCTACTTCAACTTCTATTGACTTGGGTACTGAGTCTTCCTTGGTCACAGGTTCTTATTTCTTATCTTCTTGGGAGGTTTTCAGCATCGTCATCTCATCGAACATCACATCATGGCTTATGATACTCCTTAGTGGTGTTAAGTCTTTACAGTATACCTTGTATCCATTTACTCCTTCGGGATATCCTATGAATACCCATTTGATAGCTCTAGGTTCCAACTTCCCCTCCTTAACATGTACAAAGACAGGGCAACCAAATATTCTAGGTGGTTATACTTCGGAGGATTGTAAGACTATTTCTCTTCTGGCGTCTTGAAGTCAATTGTTGAGGAAGGACTTCTATTAATCAAGTAAGCTGCAGTCACTATAACTTCTCCCCAGAATCTCTTGGACATCTTTGCATTGGTAAGCATGCATCTAACCCTTTCAAGTAGGGTACTGTTCATCCTCTCAGCTACCCTATTCTGCTGCAGTTTTGATCTTATCGTTCTATGCCTTGCAATCCTATGCTTGGCACAAAACCCATCAAACTCTCTGTTGTAAAATTCGAGGCCGTTGTCAGTTCTCAACCTCTTCACTCTTTTGCCAGTCTGATTCTTAACAAGAGCCTTCCAAGTCTTGAACACATCAAATACTTGATCCTTACTCTTCAACACATAGACCTACAGCTTCCTCGAATAGTCATCAATCAAGCTAAGAAAATATTTGGCACCACCACGAGTAGCTGTCTGAGCTGGTCCCCAAAGATCCGAGTGTATGTAGTCAAGAGTCCTCTTAGTCATGTGCTCGCCGGTACTGAACCTCACTCTATGTGTTTTCCTTAGCACACAATGCTCACAAACCTCTGAGGGATGGAACTTATCATCTCAAAACGCCTTTTGACTATATAACTCCTTTAGGTTTCTCTCGCTTAGGTGTGCCAGTCTAAGATGCCATAACTTGGTTTGCATACATCATGTACAGAGAATAGTGCAGAACCACTCACGACTTCACCTTTAAGCACATAAACACCTTTAAGCTTCTCTCCTCTCATTACCACTATGGAACCTTTCAAAACTCTTAAAATCCCTCCGTCGATCCTGATGGAACACCCATTCTGGTCTAAAGTCCCTAGTGAGATCAAGTTTCTCTTCAAGTCAGGAACATACCTAACATCTGTCAACTCTCTCATTCGCTCATCATGTAGCCTAAGCTTAACACTACCAATTCCCATCATCTGACATATAACGTCATTACCCATTAAGACCTTACCACCACTAATGGGCTGGAAATTTGTAAACCAAGATTTATGCGGGCACATGTGAAAAGTACAACCAGAATCTAAAACCCATTGTTCAGAGTTCATACCATCAATAGCGATGAGTGTCTCTACACTATCATAGCTATCATTATAGGCAAGCGCAGCATCCGCTTTCTTCTTGTCTTGTGCTCTCTTTTTAGGACAGTCTTTTATGAAGTGCCCCTATTTCTTGCAGCAATAGCACTTCCTAGGAGTCCTAGACTTCGACCTTGAGCCCTTTTTCTTTCCATCTCTATATGAGGGCCTTCCTCTTACAGATAGACTTTCTGCATTGCCGTCGGTCTGCTTTCCTAATAACTTTGAGTTTAATAATGATTTTACATCACTCATTGTTAAACTCCCTCTACCGTAGAGTAGCGTATCAACAAAACTCTCATAGTTCTTGGGGAGTGAACTCAACATGATAATTGCTCTATCTTTATCTTCTATCTTGATGTTGATAGACTCAAGATCAAGGATGATCTTATTGAAGGCGTCAATATGATCTTTCATTGGCATCCTCTTTGACATGGACAGCTGATATAGCTTCTTCTTTATACGTAATCTGTTGGCCAACGATTTCCTCATATAAAGTGAGTCAAGGTTCTTCCAAAGACCTATAGCCATCGTCTCACCTGCTACTTCCTATAGTACTTCATCGCTCAATGATAGAACGATTGTGCTATGAGCTCTTTTTTAAATGTCCCTTCTTTCTGCCTCAGCTCTAGATGACTCTGGCATTTTCTCTTTATCACTAGATGGAGCTGTAGCCTCCTCTAATGCCGAACCAAGCCTTTGGCTCACCAACAATGCCTTAACCTTTATCTTCCACATATTGAAATCATTCGTACTGTTGAATTTCTCTACCTCATACTTGGGTATGGCCATGTCTACTTAAAACTAAAGTTCTGATACCAATTTGTTAAAGTGGAAGCATACAAACAAGTAAAACAATTCACCCAAGCAATATAATAATGCAAAACAAGTTACTTAAGAAATAAATAGAGAAAGGGGTAAAAGAAGAACACACAAAGAATTACGTGGTTCGACAACTTGCCTACGTCCACGGCGGATCAAGATCACACTCTTCTCTTATTATGAATCTCAAGGTACTCACAAAGTATCCCTTTTACAAGAGAGATCACAAAAAAAACTCTTTTTTTTATTCTAGGGATTTTCTCTTACACAGAACCACTAAGATCTCTTGTTTATCACAAAGATTGTCAAGATTATGTTATAAGCCAATTGATAGCCTTTATATAGACTTTAGGACGTTCTAGGTTTACCCTATACGTGTGGGAGTCATATTAGGGAGTCCTGGAGCATGTGGGAGACGAAATTAGGAAGTTTCCTAATTTTGGGACATTGTTCCCGTCTACAGCGCCGCGGCGCTAGACTCTCGTCGCCGCGGAGTTGGCGCGCTTTCTGCTCAGTGCTGCGGCACTGGCATCCTAGCGCTACGGCCCTCAGGTCCTGTTCTGGGCGCCACGGCGCCCACGCCTGGTCACCGCGACGCCCGCGCTTGGTGTGCCCTTCTTCATTTTTCGCCTCCTTTCGCGTCCGTCTTCGATCCGTGCGCACCCTACGCACTTGACTTGAACCCCAAATCATATTCCAATAATTTTTAATCAATATTCTCACAACAACCAACCAACAAAATAGAATATAACAAATTATAATTTAATCAACCAACATTCAATATTTTCTCACCAAAGTAAGATTAAAAATAATTGGGCTTATCATTCGAACAACTTATTTGCAAAATTGGAGAATCTAGATGCGAGAAAGACGAAGATGGAAATGAAGATTACATTCAACACCAAGATTTACTACGAATTCCACAGTAATTTTGCTCTACCAAATTTGAATCGAAAATAGAAAGTGAAAAAAGTTAGGTGTTAGAGTGATGTTTTTCACAAAATACATCATGAAAATACCTGAAGCGACATCACTTTTTTGTTTGATAGTGTATCTAACCAAATACATCGTTTTGGATACCAAATAATAATACAATACAACGTTGTTTCATAGCAAAAAAAAATTTAATAGATTTCCAATACGACATCGTGTTATGTTATATGAATTTAGATTTCACTTTTGTTTTAAAAAGCATTTCTTAAATAATCTAATAAATTATATATCAATAATTTATGAAATTTAATTCCTAATACTTTCTTTTGCAAATTTATGATAGAAAGTATTAGAAATTTATGATAAAAAATTAAAAAATTTAATTGTGATATATTCCATCACAAATTTCTAATAGTAGTATATTTATATCACAAGATTTATATCAAAGTGGATCATTGGTGATGAGAAGTCAATTAACTTTTAGTATGATAGATGGCTAGATGAATCCATTCTTTATATTAGTGATTTACAATTATAAGGAATGGCGAAAGACACAATTAAGGAACAATAATGGAGGATTTTAAATTCTCTTTATTATATTTGTTTTTCATTTAAATGAACAGGTTAATTGTATTTTTTCTACCAATTAAAGGTAAGGCTGATAAGTTTATTTTCATTTTTGCTAGAAATAAAATTCTATTTTTAAAGAAAAATTATAATTTCATCAATAGTATCACAATAATTGATTCAGCTTTATTATCTCTTTGGCATGGCTTATTTCCATCCAAATTTTTTATATTTGTGTGGTATCTGCTTCAAAACTGTCTTCCTACTAATGAGTTATTATGATCTAATATTTGTGTTGTTCTTGTTTGCTCCTTTTATTCGAGAGATACTAAAATGATAGATCACAATTTGTTAGAAGCCATATAGTTATGGAGCTTTGGCATTGGTTCGCTCATATGTTTAAACAAAATCTTCCTTCTATTTCAACTGTTATGAAATCTTGGAAAATAATTTTATCAAATAAAATTTAGTGCCTAACTTTTGAACTTATGAAATGTGTCGGCTGCTTATTTTTTCTATTTGATTTGTAGAAGTCAGAATCGCCTTAAATTTAATAATCAAACTTTCAATTGCTTTGACATTAAGGAGAATTGTCTAGCTCATATTCACCCATTTGCCATTTTCTGCCCTGGATTTACTTTTGGTGATGATATTTGTATCTTAGGCCATTTGGTATTACAACTAATTTGAGACATGCTCTAAAAATTACTATTCTTTTTTGAAAATTTTTTTCCCTCAAAGGTGGATCAAGATCAATACAGATGGACTATGAAAAAGTAATCCAAGTATGACTGCTTATGGGGGAGTCTTAAGGGATAATGTTAGTTATTTTTTAAGAGGCTTCTCTTGTCACTTGGAAATTGAGATGGCATACTCTGCAAAAATAATTGGGGGTCATCTTAGATTTGGAGATAGCTATTGATCGTGGATGGCATAGGATAATTTTAGATTCTGACTCTATTTTTGTTTTTCATATTTTTTTCTAACACTACATTATATACTTTATGGAAACTTCACAATAGGTGAGATCACTTGTAATTTAGATTTAATTATACCTTTGGAGATAATATTGCAGTGGTAGATAAACTAAAAATCTTGGATTACAATATGACGATTTTTCTTGGTGGTCACGGCCTATTTTGGATATTAGTCCTATGCTATTTAAGGATACAAATTGAATGTTTAATTATATGTTTCATTAGTATTTTTATTAGACTATTTTGTATCGTTTATAATTTTGTTTTCCAAGTGTATAGTATTTTAACCCTCGCTATTTTCTAACTTTTTCTATCTTTTTCATTAATAAATTTCTTGCATTGTCAAATTTGCCTTAAATATATATATCACAAGATTTATACCACTAAATTCTTTTTTTTTTTCAAGTAGTGATTGATTTAAATTGTTTATTAACACGTACAACAAATATTAATGGTCAAGAAAGATTTATGAAAATATTATTTTGGAATAAACCCATTCATCACAACGAATTAACTCATGTCCATCTCTTTAGATATTACGCTCAAACGTTGCCCTTATTTTGATGCCCTAAGCCTATAAAATATACACTATTAAGCCAAAATGGGGGGAACAATATGGAAAGAGATTAGAAACACTAATAAACAAGTCTTGGATCGGTTCGAATATCAAGGAAGAGAAGATTCAATAGCAAGGACCAAAACAAAGTTATAGAATAGGGAACTTTCCTTTCTTTGTCTTTGTAATTGTTGTATGATGGTTTCCTTCACTTTGATAAACAAAACTCTTGTTATTATCATGATTTACTTACATACAACTAATATTATAATTTAAAGTCAATATGTAGCTTGGATTCATTATTTATTTTTATTCACGATGTTAATATTGAATTGTTCAATCTATTAACTATTTAATGCTTCTAATTACATGACAATGAATTAAATTGATTTATGAACCTTAATGAAATTAGAAAATGGAATTTTGTGTTTGACATTAATAGGTTAATATGCGATCATTGTGTAAAAGCATGAGTTTCATATTAGATAGAAATATACTCATATTGCATATATAACCATTTATGAAACATACTCTTTATGAATCTCAATTCAATATAATTATCATAGGAATAGAAATAATTTATTGATTGAGGTATAATCATTTGACTATTGGAATAGGCTTGTGAATACATAAGAGTTTCAGTTAACAATTCATATTAATAGATAAAGGTAACAATTGAGTTTAAGTGTAGTATTAAAGAAAAATTATAATCCTAAGCATTTGATAATTAGATTGTTATTGATCATTTTCCTAATGTCTCTATAATTAATTTAATTATTTAGTTAAATAATTGTCATCAAATTAAATTACCACAAGTTTGAATATGATTAAAAGGACACAATTTGCTATTTAGCAAGTATTAATAATATTTCCTTTTGGAATGCTACTTAACTCATCGCATATTACTTATTGTGAGAACAAGCAAAAGTATATACATACAAAATAAACAACACTTTTAAAAATTTCAAGTTTCTTGGCCTATCTCATCTTTTAATAGTCAATGTTTAAGGACCTTTCTAACTCGTCACCAGAGCCTTTTAGATTACATCATATTTTCTCTAGAGATGGACATCAAAGCCAAAAACTTAAATGTTGAGTAAATCTACCATCCCTTTGGATACAATTGCTTTTTTCCTAATATATATGAGTTTTTATTGCAAAAATTAAACAAGAGAGTAATTTTTACATTCCTTATCCATTTTTGTTGTTAATTGGTAGTCTCATCGTGGGTACTATCTTAGAAGCCATCTGTGTATCTTTAAAAGGTAGGATAGTTGATATTTTGTTTCCATGTCTCTCTTTCATTCAGATTCTCTTCTTGTTGTGGGTGTAGGTGAGGATCCCAAGGAAGAGACTGTATTTTCAAATATCATTCTTGTCGCTGCTTTTGCTACTATATAACCTACTACTAATGTTGAGCCTTTATGTTTTTTTTCTCTTTCAGATGTCTTTAAAAATGCTCTCAAGAGGCCGTCTGTTTCCAAGTGCTACAAGTCTTCTGCCCTTGGTATCTCCGAGGTAGTTCTAGAGCTAACTGAGGCTTCTGTTGATAATCTTGAGGTTTCGGCAGGTCCTTAAGTCATATTTGATCTTTTCTGTGTTCTTTTAAAGGAACCTTTTTCTAATTTGGATGTTTTACCTATTTCAATCTTGGATCAATCTGCTAGAAGTAGTCAGGGCCCGCCTTATGCAGAGGTCCCTTTTTAATTTTTTATTAATCCTCCCATGTTGAGTTTTATACCTTTATGTAAATGCAATATTTTTTCTATTTTTCTTCTTTCTTATTCTTTTACTCACTTCATCCTTATTGATCTTGTCTTATTTATTTCTTCATTTATTGAGGCAGGAAACGCCCTTGTCTTATTGAAGCGAAGAATCTCAAGTTCAACTTAAAATTTTAACCTCCTTGCGCAGTAAAATAACCTGTTAATCAATCAAAAATAGCAAGAATCCAAAGCAGAATATAAAAGAAAACAACATAATCTTATGTGGTTCGGCCATATGCCTACGTCCACGGTGGATCCAAGGATCCTAACCTCTCTTATTAACTCCCTAGAGATTTTACAAAGAAAACTCAATATGAAGAACCCTCAAAATGACCTAATGTTTAGTAAACCCTTACTCTACCATGAGCAATGATCATCCAAACGACAGTTTCACCCTAGCGCACACAAGCACTTAGTGTCTACCCAATTCTTCCCCTCTCTTAGAGTCTCTCTTAATGCTTAATCTCAACTAAAGGGTTTACAAGTGTTTATATATGGTGTATTTCTTGCCTACTAACCCTATTCCTTGTTTGAGTAAGAATCCACTTGTTTTGGAAGTCCAAAACTTCTCCAAACTTAAAATCCGGATGAAAAATGGACATCCTGACGCGTTTGGCACCGCAGTGCTCATCACTAGGGGTCGCGGCGCTGGCCTTGGTGGCACCCCCCCCCCCGCGTTTTCTTCACTTTCTTCGCATCTTTAAGTTCCGTTTCGCTTCTCCCTTCGTGTTTCACACGTCCTAGACTTCTCCATACATGTTCTACACTTCTTGTAACTCTACACTTTTGTATTTATCTCAATTCTTATCCAATCAAGATTGTTGAATCACCAATTTTTCAACATCATTTAAAGTAAGTTGTTAATGCTAACTACAAGGGTTTTGGGGTCTTACTCCATCGCGAAGATGAATGTAGAAGGGGCAAGAGATGTTTCTGTGGCTTCTACAGAAGCAGTGCCACCTTTCTCTCTATGTGAAATGATTGGTATTCGTCATTCCTCTTCTACTCTTCGAAAAAGGGGGAAGGGGAAGTAATTGTGTTTTATGTCGACACTTCCTAAAAAAATGCAAGAGGATCCTAAGGAGCCATTGGATCAGCCTTGAGTTCCTACATCACCTTTGGAAATCGGACGGGGAAGTCATTCGAGAGGCGGATCTTTTACGAATTGATGGGGAAGCTTCCATAACTATTCTAGGCCAATTATTCACTAAAGGGGATTTAGAGCTCATCCTCAATATGTCTACTGCAACTTGGAAATGGAAAATTTCTTCATCCACTTTTATGGTAAGTCTATTTTACTTATGTGATTTATTTATTTCTTGGTTAGTGCATGTAATAATGATTAATTGTTTTCCCATGAGAAAAATTACGCGTGACACGGGTCTTAAAAAGTGTTCATGATTAATTGTTTTTATACGTAATAAAATTTTCAATTCACGTGCATGTTGAATATGAAACGAATTAATTTGAATATATTTGACTTGATCCTTGCACAAAATAAAGAGACTTAAGTGAATATATATCCTAGCTGGCTTGATCCTTGCACAAAATACAGAGCCTCAAAAGTAATATTTAAAAGAACTAGTTAAAACAACCCTGAAAGCTAACTTCTTTACATATTCATTGAAACGAACCTTGCAAAGTATTGCCAGCAGATTGAATAAACTATTTGTCACACTAAAATAATAATAAGTTTTCGTAACTATTTGATCGTTAATTATATGATTTTTTAAAATTAATTTTAATTTTTTTATTTTAATTAAATCAAAATGGTGTAAATCCATAGAGGAGTATATGTTTTGTAACTTTTTTTCATTAGTTTTTATTATTTTATTTTATTTTTTGGATTTGTATATTAATTACCAAAAAAAAGGAAAAGCAAATAAGATGAAGACGACGTAAGAGCCATTGCCACCATGCTCCTTTTACCGCATGAAGAAGAAATTGAAGAAAAAAAAGGAGGCCAAGAAGATTTCCTGGCAGTAGGTAAAAGACCCATGCATGGTCGTTCGCTGCCACTTATGGCAGCTATCACTATAGGCAGCAGCTTTAGGTGCAGTTAGGATAACGAAAAGGGTCTTTTTGGGTCTTGGAGATCCAAATTTTAATTTGATTATGATTCTTTTGACATTTGGGATTTACATAAGTTAATTTTTTAAGGAAAATATCAAAGGTTAGACTACTTCATAAAAATGTATAATGGGTTCAAAAAAATATTTTTAACTCTGTACATATAAAATTATAAAGCCAAATAGAGTAAGCTTGATTTAAACTTTAAAAGACTACATGCAATTGTACCTATATGCCTATGTCTATTATGTAATTTATTTATTTTTGTTTATAGATTGTAATTAAAAATTTTAAGCGACTCGGTTAAAGTTATATTAAATATTAGTTTATATTGTATAATTACATAATATATTATAACATGATCATATATAATCATATGTCATTCATTTGTATCCACTTATATTATTGTAATATAACATGTATACGTGCCATAATTAGAATTTAAATAATTTATTTTATTATAACAAATTATTTTAAAAAGATTAAATTAGTGGATTAATTAGCATTTTAGAATTTACATAATTAATCAAATTAGGTGAAATAGATTTAATAGTTAAATTTGGTAATATCACATAGTTCTAAGGAACCTATATTAAATTGTTTGATTTAATATTATTTAGAATTAATTAATAAATTTATTGATTTTATTAACTATAAGATAATTAATTAATGCCTTATTGAAGATCTAGGTTCGCCTAAATTGTTAGACCTATATAAATAGATTAGTTAGACTAATGAACCTAATCTCAAGAAGATTAGACTTTATTATGATTAATTAATTATACTTTATAATTATTTATATGTGTAAGTGTTTACATGTGTATGATTATAAAAATGCAAATGCATGTCACACACGGTATGAACGAAAGGTAAACTTTATTTTAACAATCACATTCTCAAATTAAATTTTGTTACAATAATAAAAATTATACTTTTAAAAACCGTTGGACAATTTTAGCCATGTAAGGTCTTATCTTGAAAATTTTTTATGAATAATTTTAAGAATTGACTTCAATGGAATGAAGCCACTAAAATAATAGTTTTAATTTTTAAAGGAGTTGATTTTGATGCTTAACTATCAAGCAATACTTATCTCTCTCACTCAATTTTGTGTCTTAAGGCATGAAGAGCATTTTTCTATCTTGTTTTCTTACATTAGCCAAACCATACACCCATAAAATGCAAGAACTCTTACATTTTATGTGTGTTGACTTCTTATTATGGACATTAGTCCAATAGGTTGCCACATGCCACCATTTTGTTTAGTTAACAATTTTTATTAACTTAATTAATAATAAGATTAAGACTTAAGTTTTACATATGTTCATTTTGAAAGATCCTGAAACAAATCTTGTTTATTAATTTTTTTTTTATTTGAACTTTTTGACCCAATTTATTATCCTAGTACTCAACGTGTATATTTTATATTGTGAAACTCTTTAAGTTCACACCCATTTATCTTATAAAATCTTTCTATAAGTTCGTGAACACTACCTTACGCCCATACTACGGATATTACAAAATAGAGCCTTGAACCATACAAGTAGAGGTCAAAATATATTCGTATAGTCACTCGTCACTTATATCCTAAAAAAATAAAGACATAGATCTTTATCGTCAAATCTATGTTTGTTTGACCATAAACATCTCCATATTTGTATTTTCATAAATACTTTTACGATATCAGTTTACCTTATGAAAACTCTTTTTCGGAGTTAATACTTGAGGCCACGAGACTTTTTAAAATACAATCTTAGAGCATCATGATATATAATTTACCCATATAATATGACGAATCTAATATCTACATATAACAGACTCTATAAGCATTGGACCTTACCTAACGACCCTTAGATGTTAGACCATGAAAGGTCTCTAATATTTGTGGAATCTAAGTATGGTGGATTACTCACAAGCCCATTATGATGCTTAGGTTAAAGGACTACAAATACTACTCGAGTCAAGAATACCTTCCATTAATGACTTTATGGGGATGCTTATTAGAGGTCTCATGAGTCTGTTCCGTACCAATCCTTACTAAATACATGCATGCCTATATGGGATTCCACTAAGCTCACATCCTACTAAGACAAACCATTTACGCAATTAAGATATAAACATACATTAATCTGTAAGATTTACCAATTGACTGATGTTGGTAAACATTGATTAGGAAAGATATTTTTTAGAACATATTACATAATGAAATGTTTTAGCACAATTTGTAACTATTTTATTACTATAAATATTCACAGGTCTTTGTCCCAATGCAGACAAGATTCAAACTCTTAGTGCTGACCTAAACACCTTTAGATTAAATCTAAACTGTTTTAAATTATAATGTTTGAAAGTAACAAGATCGATACCATATACTAAAATTAACGATTTATTAAAATATAAATTATATAGACATCAAATAAATATTTATATAAAATAGAATGGCATGAAAACACCATCTCCAACATCTTTCACTTTTCTAGTGCCATTGACCATGGTATCTAATATCCATTTGACCCTAAATGCCGTAAAAATAAATTAGGAGTTAAGGCCCTAGTGAATGGGCCGGCTACATTATCAATAGAATTTACTCTATATACTATTACATCTCCTCTAGTAAGAATCTCTCTAATTATGTGATATTTTTACTCCACATACTTAGACTTCCGGTGTGCGCTTGGTTCCTTGGCTTTAGTAATTGACTTGTTATCACAATATACTAGGATAGGATCCACTATACTTAGGACTACTCCTAACTTTGCAATAAATTTTCGTATCCACATTGCATCTTTTACAGCTTTCGAAGCTGCAATGTATCTTGCCTCCATGGTAGAATTAGTTGTGGATCTCTATTTCGCACTCTTTTAATTGACAACAGCGCTATTAAAAAGAAACACATAACTAGATGTAGGGGTTATATCATCCAGATCAAACTAGAAGTCTTGTTCATTGTATCCTCTTACCTGTAAGTCATTCTCTCTATAAATCAGAAACTTGTCATTTGTACACTTAAGAATTTTTCAGAATATGTTTCACACCATCCGCTAGTGGTTATCTGGATCATACTGATATTGGCTTATAACACTTACAACTATCTTGATGTTAGGTCTCATATATAACATGGCATATATCAAGCTATCCACAGCTACTGCATAAAGTATGTTAAATATTGCAACTCTTTCATCTTCCTTTTTAAGGACACATCCACTTAGAAAGATAAATTTCATGTTTGAACGTTACATTAACTATCTTACAATTAGTAAAGTTGTACATTTCTAGCACACTATTTATGTAGGAGGACTGAGAGTCTTATCAGCCTACAAGCTCTATCTATATAAAGTTTTATACCTAATATATAGAAAGTCTCTACTAAATCATTTATGAAGAAGTTCTTCCTAAGATAAATTTTGACCAACTATAATATAAAAATATCATTTCCGATAATGATTATGTCATCTATACAGAGTACTAAAAGACAATCATACGCCTACCATCTTTTTAGCACATATATTTCCTTTTCATTTTTTATAAACCTGGCCCTTTTAAACTTAATCAAAATAAAGATTCTAGCTTCAGAAGGCCTGCTTAAGTTTATAAATTAACTTCTTCAGTTTGCACACCAGATTAGAAGTTATGTTGGACATAGAGGCTTTAGGTTGTTCCATGTATATCGTTTTCTCGAGATATCTATTCAGAAAAAGTCATCTTTACATTCATTTATCAGATTTCATAATCATAATATGCAGCAATAGCTAACAAAATTTGAATTAGCTTTAGCGTTGTTACTAGTGAAATGACAGGACCCGACCCGAGACCCTCTACTATAGATCCCAGCAGCCCCGCCGGGCACCCCGACGGAAGTTCCTCCGAACCTAACTGGATAAGTTAAGAAATTCTGTGAGGCGAACCCCTTTTTAATTCTTGTTACTACTAAGAAGATCTAGTAATATACATGAAAACGACATCTTAGTTTTAAAAACAAACGGATAGAGTTTCCCCTGTTTTTTAGAAAATCCATATAAACCTGCAAAGAAATTTCACTTCTAATTCCAACACATCTCAATTCTACCAATTCGGACCTCCGGTCCTTTTCAAATCAAATCCAACACAACTCAATTATTTCGTGTAAATCACAAAATAAGCATAATCATAAAAAGTAAAAACGATCATCATAAACTGGAAATCTCTTCTTCTTGATTCAACACATACTTACAAATATACATGCCTACAACTATTATGTATAAAGTAAAGAGTGCTATTAGCATATTTACATGTACAAAAATTATCTTTGGATTCGGCCCACTACTCGGCGATAGGAGAATCAGCAGCTTGCGTTCCGAGACCTGCACCTGAAAAAGGGGTTTAAAACATAAAACATAAAACGAGTGAGCTAAAGGAGCTCAGTGAGTGTAAATGAGAATTCAATTACAAGAATATTATACAAAGATAGCAATTTCTAAAGTACATGCAGAAATTATGCTTCTAAAATGGATGTAAAATTGTAAAACGATTTCTAATATCATATGTTAATGAAATCTTGCCGAGCGGGTTTTATCTACATCTTTGGAAAACTATATTCAGAATCTGTATAACATAATAACTGTTGTGTGCATATAAATGCATAAATGCTATCAGTAAATTGAAAACTAGTAAAATCCTCGCTCGGCCATTTTCTTTCTAAACTGTACCAATAGTAACCCTAAAGCTCTATACTCACACAGCGACTCAACTAGCACCGCATACGTGAGTAGGTCACGGGGCACCTCAACTAGCAGCACCCACAGTGACATCTCAAGACATCTCACTGACCACGCAGCGGAATCCTACATCGCATGCATATAGCGAGACAATATCCCGTACACATAGAGCGACTCACATGACTCGACATCCCGACTTCCCGGAGTTAGTGACACACCCCCAAGACCTGCCCCTCTGCACGGGATATACCGGCTGGGTCTAATACAATCATCACCACTATAATCTGAGGGTACCAATGGCCTTAAAACAAATGCAGAAATTTTAAAACTGTTTCACAAATCGATCATGTAAAAGCATGTCTATGAATATATCAAGATCATAAATCATGTTTATGCATCGAAAGCTCATAAACATACATAGTCATTGTGCAAAAACATAATAACCGAAAATAAAAGAAATGGCAGATTTTCACTCACAACCGCTCCGCGCTCAATTTCGCTCCCGATTCGTGCTCCCGTTAACGCTCTCGGTTATCCTCACCTACGCGCCATAAATGACATTTAGAATCAAATCGAACACTAGAATCTCATTTAACTACTAAATGCCCTAATTGGCATACAAAGCCCGGATGTAAACTACTTCCCGATTTTAGTTAAGGAGCCATAATCGAAACTAACTTACCATCCGGCGCTCTGAAAATTATTGACACCTTATAATTTGATTGGACATACTTGCCCTTCACCTTTCCAACATGGACAATTATGTCCCATTTTCTTCATTTTTGGGTTTTTTCATCAACCATATACATTCAATTCACAATATGCATCATTTACACACAACAATTCAATCAAAACACCACACAATTCCTAACTTCCCTAAAGTGGCAGAATTTCACCCTAGGTTCCAACACATTCCTTTTCTCAATTTCTTGTTCTAATTACAACAAAATCATGCCAATTTCATTCTAAAGCCCTAATTACAATCAATTGAAATCTCTACAACAAAATCACCAAAAACCCGAATTCCCACCTTGCCAATTTCTTCAAATTGATGACTCATTCAAGCTCCAAACTAGAATTCAACTCAATCTAAGCCAAGAATACACATAAGAACATCAATTAACACATTCTTGAATTCTCACTTATCAAACTCATAAAAGATGCTTTTTTTACCTCTTTTTCTTGAATTTCCACTAATAAAGACTTCAATTGAGCTTAGGGATTGGTTTGTAACCTTAATTTGCCTTGATTACACATGAAAATTCATGAAAACAAAACTTGAAAGGTCACTGTAGCAGCCCCCCTTTCCAAGCTCGAATTTTCTCTCTTTTGTTCTAAGTGTTTGCTTTTGATCATCTTCAAAATTCTACACACTTCCAACCTATTTATAGTCCTCCCTCTATTTACCATTTTGTCCTTCAACTTTCTCAAAATTACTAATTTGCCATTAGTTGAAAACTAATTATGTAATTAGTTCATTTGTAACTATCTAGTTGGAATAGTCCAAAGAACTAACTAGAACTTCCAACTTGGCAATCCATGAGATTTCTTCTAATTGGTCCATTCTCTAATATATGGATTATGTTTCTCAATAAAGGCTTGTTCCATTCATAACCCTTAAATGGAAATTCATGTAGTAAATTAGAATTTTCTTTTCCAAGCCAATAGAGAAAAATTCTAAAAATATTCTAGGGTCGTCCGACGCACCGATCAAGTGTGAAATTACCAAATTAGGTCTGATATCTCTCACGTGCACTATAAAGAAAATATTTCTAATAGGGTTAAAATCGAGCAACCCTACGGTGTCTTATTTGTTCTATATCGAAATCTAGGCGCCAATACTACTAATAGGGATTGGATATTACATGAAAGGTCTCTTTATAATCAATACTAAATTTTTTAGTATAACGTTTTGTCACCAGTCGGCCTTTGAAAGTCTCTACCTTTTCATCTGGCCAACGTTTCCACTTGTAAACCCATTTACAACCAACAGGAATAATTCTTTTAAGAAGCTCAACCAAGTTCTAAACTTAATTGCCACGCATAGAGTCAATATCAAATGAGAGAATAATCCAATTATAATCTTATAAAATAAATACATTAGTACTCTAAGTTTTTTTTTTCTATATGACCCTCATATAGTTTCTCTTTCACAATTCTTTTATTGATCTTATAGTCGTTTTATTAGTGAGTGATATCTTATTCTCGGTTAAATTTATATTCTTAATCTTTGTACAACTTAGACTCTACTTTTAATATGGTAGATCCTACAATGAAACTACTTATTTATTAAGTCTTTCTTAATTATTTTTCTTTAATCTCACCACTTTACCTAAGAATCAAAATAAGAATAAAAATAAGCAATATAGAAAGGAATAAACATAAAATGAAAATTTGTAATTTTATAAAACTATTTAGTCATAGAAATTATACTAGCTAATTCACTTAAATAATATAATTAAAAGGGCACTAGCAAAGAATAAACCACAAATATAAGTTTATTTTGTAATATAATAATAGAATAAATGGAAGGACTTATCAAAATTTGTCAGAAACATATCAACAATGATATTTTCTTAAGCTTAGGCAACAAATAATATGTGTTTTCTAGACAAATAGCTTCCACCAACTAAATAAAATATATGATCAATGGATAATGACTCATTATTAGCATTATCTATAATGCATAGGGGAATTAACTTTTACCACGACCAATTAAGAATGTGGAATAGAGATAAATGAAAATAAACAATACAATAACAAAGAAAGTACACAAGAATTTACGTAGTTAAGTAATTGCTTATGTTTATAGTGGATCAAGATCTTAACCATTCTTATTAATGTATCAGTCACAAAGTAAGTCACACAATGCAACTATCTTTCTAGGGATGAAATTGAACTCTCTTAATTTTGGTAATGCCTCTCTCAAGGCAAATACAGTGTTTATATAATACTCATCACATTCTTAATAAACCCTATTTTGAGTTTTATTTAGGAGACAACTCAAGCCTCTTATAGAAAAGAGGTCCAGAAGTCCAAAATAAACAAACCTGCATTTGGTACTGTGACCTAATCTTCTTCGCATCGCAACACCAATCAAAATAATCCCTAAGCACCTAGACGTCACCCCTTGTGTAGCGGCACCACTGTGTACCTTTTGTTGCCGTGGTGCTAAATCTTAATGCCTCTACGCCCGAGTTTTGTTTCATTTATGCTATGGTCTCAAAATCTACACCCAGATTCTATCTCATCTAAGGCATGGCCTCAAAATATGCACCCTAGCGTATGGATATTGTCTTGTTTTTATTTTTGGTGTTCCATACAGTTTCATATCTTTCACCATATGTCTTCTTCTCATTGGCTTATCTCAAAACCATCTTCATAATGATTTTGCAATCATCATTCTTCATAATCTCCTCTTTGATTCAAAATCTCTTTAAAGTTTTTCTCAGATCCATTCTCTCCACATCACATGCTTTTCTACTCTATGGTTCAAGTATGATCTTCTTTTCTCAATTCTTCGAAAGCTTGCAGTTGTGACATGTATATTTCCTCTTCAAGTTCTCAACAAAGAAATATTGTCTTGACATCCATTTGTTTAAAATGAAAATATAAATTTACACACATGGTCAATATGATCCTAATCGATGAATGTTTAACTACAGAAGAGAAAATCTCATAAAAATCAACCTCCTCTCTCTGAACCTCTTATGCCTCTAAAGTAGAGACATGTGTTATAAATGTTCCTCTTTAATCCTATTGAGGTACCAAAAGAGTTAAACCTATTGTTCAATTGCCTACCAATATTTATAGGTTAAAGAGAAAAGACTTGGGTCTAAATAATCCTTTATACTAGAAAATGAGTCATTTGAAAAGTTATTAACAACAAATCTGTAATACCGTTCACATGGTTTTGCAGACAAAAAAAAATAAATTGACAATTTACTCCATGCATTTTTGTTGAATTACCTATTAGGTTTCTATTTTTTTTTAAATACCTCGGTTAGTTTCTGTCGTTTAAAAAATTCAATTAAATGCTTACTTTTTACTGTTCTTTTATTATTTTACCTTTAGCTGATATGATATATATTTATGTCACTTGGTCTTAAGAACCCAAAATTTTCCTGAGTCCTTAATTTTATCTACGGTTTCATTCTTGAGCATAAAGAAAACTTTCAACATTAATGGTCTCTCATAATTTTTTTCTTGGACCCACAACAAAGCTGTTTAGACATCATATTAATTTACCTGTGTATCATCTAACAATGGATCCACAAAATCTATGCCTTTACCATATTTTCACATTTCATATAATGAAAATTTCAAATTAATATTAAATGTTATCCTATAAATGATACTGAACATAAGAAACTTACAAATGGTAAAAGGTTTAAATTTTGGTTCGGGGAAAATAAAAATAGAAATTTAATTTTTTTTTTATTTTTAATGTAAAATTTATATTATTATAGAAGACATATTTACCCTGAAAAGCTAATTTTAATATAATATTTTAGATGACAAGATCTGACTGAGGTAGTTTAGAAAAGATATGGACTTAGTAAGTAAGTCAATAAAATATAAGATCTAAACTATCATTTTTTCTTTAAAAAAATTTTTTGGACTTAATACATGACAAGTTATTGTTAGTTTAATTAGAGAAAGATTAGAATATATTAAAGATCATATCATTTATATTTATTCTAATAAAATTCTGTTATGGATACATTTTTGTATATATAATGTTAGATTAAAAAAAATGACCTTTACCCCCTATCAATCAATGCCACTTAATGTCCCGTTATTTTATAAAGGACAAAAAAGCTCTTACTATGGAAATATTTCGTTATCTTTTAATTTTTTATATGAATTAATAATTTTATCTTTAATAGTACATAGATAGTTTTGCTTCTAAAAAATTAAAAACAAAGGAAAAAAGAAAGAATTTGATGGGCCTTGAACCCCTGACCAAAGAAAAAACCATCTATCTTAACCACTCGGCCAAACATAAGTTTAGTTAATGTTTTATGAAAACTAGTACATATGGTTTTTCCTTTGTGAATTGTTAATTATAAATTAAATAAATTTTTGTACTAACAATTATAAATAATAATAAGTGTAAAATATTTTAATAAATAATAAATTCAATTAAGCATGCACAACAAAAGACTCAAGATTAAGTTTATAAGATTATTATAAAAATGAATTTTTAAAAAATACTAAAACACAATACATACTAAAAATAAAGTTATTTTCAAGCTCACAAGTGAATTTTTATTATTTATTATTACATAATAAAATAAATTTCATGAAGAATTCTAAATTTAAATTATAACTAATGAGAATTGGTAAAAAATAATAATAATTTGTAAACAATAATTATTGAGAATTATATTCAACTCATAAGAAATTAATTTTCATAAAATTGTAAATTAAAAAAAATTGCTACAAATAATACAAAATTCTTCTATGCTCTCAAATGAGTTTTAATTATTATAAATTTTAATAAACAAAAATTATGTATGTTAGAAAAAAGGTTTTTAATTAATAATTGATAGCTACATATGAAAAATAATTTTTTACTTTTGTTCGAAAACTAGTTTTCTATAATTGACATAACTATTAATGCCTTTTATTTCTTTTCAATTAATTTAAAAATAATTAAAAAAATAAAAAGATGTTTATAATGGCTTTTAAAAAATCTAATTTTTTGTAAGCATATTTGAATTAAACGTTATTTAAAATACTTTTAGACTTTATTATTATTTATGATTTTTGAGTACTAAAATTTATTTAATTTACAATTAACAATTGATCTAATTTATTTATAGGGTATATATTAGTTTTTATAAAATATTAACTAAACTTAAGTTTGGACAAGTGGTTAGTATGGATGGTTTTACCTTTGAGGTCAAGTGTTCAAATTCTTTGAAAGTCTTTCATTTTGATTTTAATTCTACAAGGGAAAAATTGTAAAATCATGTAAAAAAAATTAATTCTTCAAGAAAAAAATTGTCAAGTCATATATTATTATGGGTAAAATTGTAAAATTACATAAAAAATTTAAAAATATTTGAAAGTTCCTAAGGATAGGGGGATTTTAATCCTTTTTAAAACCACAAGAGGGTAAATGAATATTAACCGATACCAGAGGGGTAATGGTCATTTTCTCAATGTTATACAAGTGAATGGTTGCATAAAATGAAAATGCAAATATTATAAAATATTTAAAATTTTTATTAAGTTTAAGAAATCTAATTCATCAATCTGCCTTTGAGTGAGAGGCAAGTTTGATAGGTTTAGTCAAAGTTAAAAGAGTAATGTAACATATCTCAAATTATATTTCAAGTTATACTTTAAATAATAATATATCAAACAACTGTTAGATGATGAAATATTATAAATTTTAAAATTATCAATTATTTAATGATTGTCTAATATATTTTATTTGAGATACAACTTAAGATATAAATTTGAAATATGTAGCATTATGGATGTGAAAAGTAGTAAACCTTTGAGAGAGGATTCAAAGTGGTTGTTGCGTAAGAAATTTCCATGAAAGCGCTAGCATAGGGACTAAATGTATTAAGATTAAGAAAGCTAATTCCTTAGTCTGCCCTTTGAGTGGAGGGCAAGTTAGAATTGGCTTTATTATGGGGAAGAAAGACTAAAGAGAACTCTTTTGACAGAGGATTCCAAGCGGTTGCTGGGGGAAGAATTTTGAATGAAAGTGCTTGCTAGCATGCGGAGCCAGAGAAAATTTGGCTATCGTGGGGTCTTGGGGTTCTTTTTTTTCTCTCCTTTATTTCCCCTATCATTTTCTTAGGAGTTAGATATTAGCTTTTAGAAACCATAATTTCATCAATTATTTATTACACTACTGTACTTGTACGTCTTTGCGCCACAAAAATGAATGCCCCGTTTCAACTGATTCTATAACAATGGATTTTCACATTATTTTCACTATTATAGAAAAATGAACACCGAAAAAATAGTAACCAAACTGAAATTGTTTTCTTCTGTATTAATTTAATGATTTACAACTATGCAAAATAAATATGCAAACTATAAGCTTGTAGTGGCTTATTCATTTATTTATTTATTCAGACTTGAACTAAAAACAAACAGCCCCCTTAGTTCATGACATTTTATATGGGGAAATCTTAGTATGACTCTTGTTTTCTTTTATGGAAAGCATAAAAATTTCCTACAAATACAAAGGAATCATCTTTAAAATTGGAAAAATCTTTAGAACCAAGTCTCTTTCCTCAAAAATAATATATGGACAAGGACTTAGTACTTTTTAACGGTTGTTGATTAGAACTCACTATTGTTATAGAAAAAAAAAAGTTGATTTACAGACTTTGTTTATATACAACTGTATGTTAAACAATTAATGAAAATAAATAATATATTGACTTTTACAGTTAGCATAGATTTGTAGCTGCAAAACATGTCCATCAAATAAAAACTATAAAAATATATTGACTTGTACAGTTTGCAAAGACTTGTAGCTCATCTATTTGTCACATAAATAAGAAAATTAAATAATATATTGACTTGTACAGTTAGCAAAGACTTATAGCTCAGCTGTTTGTCAAACAAAAAAGAAAATAAATATATAGGTCCATCAAATATGCATATAGACTTGTAGTTAAAAATGAAGGAGAAAAAAAAAACAGTTGAATTGCGTTTAGCATTGTTGAATCAAAAAAGCAATGTTACTTCTCAAAATTCCGACTTTTCTTCAACATTTATGAAACAACCACATGCTTTTTATCTTGTTGATGTAGACCGTTGTTGACGAAAACTTGCTCTCAAAGAAAATAAAAAGCAATTATTGAAGACAAATCACTATTCATACTGGAGAATCTGACTTTCAGACTTTTATCAGGGAATGTTTTGAACATCAAAAAATGGATCAAGAAAATTGTGGCAATAATGAGAAAATTCATTAGTCTACCCTTTGAGTGAAAGATAAGTTAGAATTAGTTTCAGTCAGAGGAATCCAAGTGGTTGCTGGGAAGAAATTTCAATGAAAGCGAGCTGGCAGGAGACAATGAAATTTCAATCTCACTATGAGATTGGTGCACCTTGTAGCCCTCTGCTGTATTCTTATAACATAAAGAAAGGTATGGGGTTAGGTTTCTTAGTATTTAACTTTTTTTATTATTTATTTATAACAACTGTCATATTCTGTCACCACTTATTAATTGTTGTTACTAATAGACACAATAGAGGAATAAATGTTTACCTTCTATCAATTTAATAATATGTTGTCTAAGGAACATGGATAGATAGTTGTTAGGCTTTGTACTATGTTGCCATCCAAATTTAACCCTAAAAGAAATAAGGAAAAAAAAGATATTTGTGCTTGCAAAAAAAAAAAAAATTAATAGCTTTTATTCCATGTATGAGTATGACATCCCTCACATGTATATGTCTGTCCTTGTCAACTATTGAAAATGTCGTAAATGAAAATAATAAATAAGGAATACAAGGTCTGTGTAATATTGTCCAATTTTTAGGGAAAAAAAGAAAAACAAATTAAGATGAAATGATACTGCTAACTTCCAAAATATTATCTTTCTTTTTTTTTTAAAAAAGAAAAAAGAAAAATCAAAATATGGTCAGATTTACAGAAGTCAAGAGGAGGGCTTTCCAAAAGGCTGATGAAAATTAGTCCTTGCTGTTCGTCTCTTTTCTTACGAGTAAAAAACAAGAAAGTTGATCAAAATGAGCATAATTACATCGAGGAGTCTGCATTTGCAATAATGCTATCGAATCCAAGTTGGTCATACAGAAAACGAAGAAACCATTTCAGATCATGTTTATGGCACACTTGCATGGTAAACCTACACCCACTTGCCTTATTATGCCCTTTTCTTTTAAAAAAAAAATTACATAAATAATATTACAATATTAAAATTATATCTTACGATGTTATAATTAAATTATATTATTAAATTTTTTTTAAAAATAATACGAATAATTTTAAAGTACACCTTACCAAAATTATGCTTCTTAAGAAGCATGATTCATCAATTATTTATACCTGCCACTTGTATGTCGTTCCACCACAAAAAAAAAAATTACCACAGTTCAACTGATTCTACTGTCATGAATCCTCTCATTATTTTCACAACTTTCGTGATCCACTCTTTTGTATTTCCCTCAGTTGCAACAGGATTAACCAACCTCACCACTGACCAAGATGCTCTTCTTGCCTTGAAATCTCACATAACTCATGATCCTAGCAATTTCTTCACCAGCAATTGGCTCATCACCACCTCTGTCTGTAACTGGACCGGCATCACTTGCAGTATTCGCCACCACAGAGTCATAGCCTTGAATATTTCTTACTTAAAACTTACAGGCACCATCCCTCCTCAACTAGGAAATCTCTCTTTTCTTTCAATGCTAGCCATTACAAACAACAGTTTCTATGGTTCTCTGCCTGATGAATTTGCTAATTTACGTCGACTGAAGTATATTAATTTTGGTTCCAATAACTTTAACGTAGAGATCCCATCATGGTTAGGATTCTTATCCAAGCTTCAATACTTGTTTTTATATGAAAACAACTTTGTGGGGACTATCCCTGAAACCGTAGCCAATATATCCTCACTACTAACACTTCACCTTGGAAGAAACCAACTTTCAGGTACTATACCCTCCTCCATCTTTAACATATCTTCACATACATTCATATGTTTAAGTCATAACCAGTTGACTGGTTCTTTCCCTCCTGTCGTCTCTAAACTTTCTTCATTAGAGACTATTGATTTCACTGGGAACAATCTATCTAGTGAAGTCCCTGCAAATATTTGCAACTGTTTTCCCAATCTGAAAAAACTTTACTTGTCTAAAAACAAGTTTGATGGCAAAATCCTGTCGACTTTATTAGATTGCAAACTGCTGGAAAGTATATCTTTGACATCCAATAATTTCACAGGTGGCATACCAAAAGAAATCGGAAACTTGACTAAGATAGAAAGACTATTTATCGGGGTAACAATCTTCAAGGTAAGATTAAAGCCTTCTTTGATATTAACATTATACATTAGACGTAATTACAAATGAGAGAATCTTGGGGTGCTTTGGTAGGATTGCTCTTTTTTTATTATTAAAATCATTTTCTCTTAGCATTTTGCTATCTGTATGTTCACTTTCTTACAGATAATATATGAAAAGTAGACACTAGAAAAAAAATTAAATAAAAAATGTGAGATGTATATATATATATATATTAGGAGTATTAAGATTAGTTAATCATTCACTCTAATGTTGTGTATATTAATTTCTATACACAACATTACGTTATATGTTTGGAATTAATGTTGGTTGACGATCTGACTTTAACAAGAGTATTATCAGTAATACCCTATATTTAGTCAAACATCAATAATTTTCCTTTTATGACAAATTTCCTAGTTTTTATTCGATCATCAACAATAACTATGAAATAATTTTTTGTATTAGAATTGTTTTGAAGGTATAAGGGTATTTTGCTATTTTTGTTTGACATTTAAAAGAATCACCTAAAATGCTTAGTTTGGATTCAAAACCAACACAAATAAAATTTCATTTATGTAAAAACACGTCAAGTAACAATATTATAAGGAGTAGCAAACTAAAATATTGATGGAGCTAAATAACTAATTCAGTTTAATATAATTAAAACATATATGTTAATGCAATTAAAAATTAGGCATACTACTAATATTTTTTAGGATGGCAATGGAGTGAGTCCACATGGTCTCAGACCTAGATAGATGATAAAAATAAAGATTCAAACTTCCTCTAGATCTATCGTGGGTCCATTTGTTTTGTACTAAACATATCATTGATTTGTCAATTTAAAATTTCAATTAGTATCATTAATTTTAAAACTATAACTACTATAAGTAAAAGTAAATTTACAAACTGAGGCAAAAAAAGAGAGCACAATCTCATCTTTATAAAAGCTTAAAAATACAATTTAAAAACATCAAGTGCATGAAGATGATTGCACTAAATTTTAGATTGCAGAAGGGCCATTAAATATATATATATGTATATATATGAAAGTGAGAAATATAAATAAAAATTAGAGAGTTAAAATAGAGTTTTGATTTTGATTTTTGTTATCATTTTTTATATTATTATAAGTGAGTTTGTCAAACCTACTTTTGTTAATATTTAAACTAAATTTATAAGGATCTTAAAAAAGTTGTGATCAAGATTTGAGTTTTAAGTAACATCCATCTTGGGTCTTATCATTTAGATCTATACTTATTGGTCTATTTAAGTGGACCTAAAACTTATTATATGGTGTTTGGGTCTCGTCGATTTGGTGTCAGACCCACACTATCATCATCCCTAACTATTGCTGTAATAAAACAAAATGCTCATATTGCTTTAGGATTAAAAAATCCATTTGACACAAAACACTTGTAATCAAAATACCATTCAACGGTATTGTTGACATTATGGGAGAACATTAGGGGTATTTGTGATCTAACAAACTTGAACAAAGATATCATTAATGGTTTGCCAAAATAACACCCCTATTTATATTTATATTGCCAAAATAACACCACAATACTACTTTTTTGGATCTCCTAATGATATGCAAAATGAGCTTAGCTATAATGGATCTTGAGATACTATTAATTATGTTTTGGAGATTATGGTATATCAGAAACAAATTAGTCACAGAGAAGAAAGTGATATTGGTGGATGATGTTCTTAATTGGGCTAAATGCTATTGGTATGAGTTTGTATCTTATTGCACAGACAAAGTTGATGCCACTAGTAATTCGAGTTGTAGTTGGCTAACCCAAGACTGGGTTTTATAAAACTCAACACTGATGCCAGTCTATCTCCTAAGCACCTCAAGGCTGGGTTAGGAGCGGTCCTGCGTGATAACTATGGAGCGGTACTTGCCTCTTCATCCTCTCCACTTAAGGCAAAGCCCTCAGTGGACATTTTAGAAGCATTGGTAATTCTTCAAGGTCTTAACCTAGCTAGAACACTGGGCTTATCAGCTATTGAGGTTGAATCTGATGCAGCAGGCATTATTTCTAACATCAACAATCACACTCACTCTTTCTCAGAACTTAGTTTGGTACTTCATGATATCAGAACGATCTCGTCATGCTTTAACTTTTGCTCTTTCAATTATTCACATCGGTCCACTAATAAAGTGGCGCATAAACTAGCACATCTTACTCTAAACATAGTTTCTGATACTATTTGGTTGAGGAAAGTCCCAACACAATGTAATCGTTTTGTACTTGAGGATTTTTTCTCTACTTAAGTTAAATTACACAACTTTATTATTATCAAAAAAAAAAAATTATTGGTTTACTAAAACACAAAATTTGATGAAATAAATTAAAACAAATTATGTGAAGCATCAGTTTGTATGATAAAATTCGTATATAGAGTTTATAGATATAGTATTATTCAAAAAGAATACTAGTACGATTAGTGACCATTTTATTTGAGTTAATAAACTTTTTATACTGATAAAGCTTATAAGAAAAGAACGCATACATGCCAAATTATTCAAGCAATACTTTAAATTAATTACAGATGGGTGATCTTATTATACACTTAGTAATTAAAGAAATGATAATTTAGATATATGTGTGTATTGATTAGCTTTTCAATGTTGTAATTTTAATTAATTACGTTACTATAGATTAAAAAATATTATACAAAAGAGAGGAGGAAGGATCTGAATTTTATCATTCACAACTTCTTCCTTTTAATTTTAACTTTTATTTTATTCACATATTTGCAGGTGAGATACCATATGAAATTGCCGCTCTTCCTTATCTGGACAAGTTGGGCCTTGCATATAACAACCTAGTCGGCCAAGTACTAGCTATAATTTTCAACATGTCAACAGTAACTAGTCTTGAACTTCACTCAAATAAACTCTCAAGAAGTCTTCCATCAAACTTTCACCTTCCAAATCTTGTTAAGCTGTTAATAAATGAAAATAATTTTAGCAAGGCAATTTCTAGCTCCATCTTCAATTTGTCTAACCTCGGTATATTAGATTTGTCATATAACTCATTCTCAGGATTTATTCCCAACATAATTGGTAATTTAAGAAACCTTCAAAGGTTGAGGTTGAGCTTAATCACTTGACATCTTCTACTCCAGTTTTGACCTTTCTTTCCTCTTTGACAAATTGCAAGAAGTTAGAAGATCTGCATTTGATAGGAAGTCCATTAAATGGCATCCTCCCAAGCTCCATTGGAAATCTTTCTAGTTCATTGAAAGAATTTATAGCGGCAAATTGCAAATTAGTGGCAGCATTGCTAGAGGAATGTTTAACTTAAAACGTTTGAGAGTACTATATTTGATGGACAATGAATTGACTGGATCAATTCCAGTTGGATTTGGCCGACTACAAAATCTCGAAGGTTTTTATCTGGGAAATAACAAACTAGAAAGTTCTATCCCAAATGATCTTTGTCATTCGCACAGTTTGATTGAATTACTTTTGGATGGGAATAAGTTTTCTGGAGCTTTACCTTTATGCTTAGGTAATCTCACTTCCTTAAGAGCACTCTCGTTTGGCTCTAATCGATTTACTTCTACTATACCATTGTCTCTCTGGAACCTTAATGGCATCTTGTTCCTTAACTTGTCTTCAAATTCTCTAAATGGAACTCTTCCATTAGAAATTGGAAACTTAAAGGTTGTGGTGGACATAGATTTATTGAGGAATTATTTATCAGGTGATGTCCCAACTACCATCGGAGGCCTAAGAGATCTACAAACACTTTCTTTAAGATATAATATGTTAGAACGTCAAATTCCAAAGTCAGTTGGTGAGATGGTAAGCTTGAAATTCTTGGATTTGTCTAATAATAATATCTCTGGAACTATTCCGAAGTCATTGAAGGCACTCTTATATCTCAAATATCTGAATCTGTCTTTCAGTTGGTTAGAAGGACAAATTCCAACAGGAGGACACTTTGCCAATTTCTCGGCTGAATCATTTATAGGAAATCATGCATTGTGTAGTTTGGTAAAACTACAATTTCCAACATGCCAAACTAGCAATCAACCAAAAAAAGGTCAAAAAACTCTTCTCCTTTTAGTTGTTTTGCCACCAAGTATTGGATTAACAATACTTGTCTTGGCCATTATACTAGTGCTGCTCAGAGGCAAACATAGAAGGTCAAAAGTACCTGAAGATTCTGCTATATCACCAAATATAAATTGGAGAAGATTTTCCCATCTAGAACTTTCACGAGCAACAAATGACTTTGGCAAGGACAATCTACTTGGCAGAGGGAGTTTTGGTTCGGTTTACAAGGGAACACTTCAGGATGGGTTACAGGTTGCAATTAAGGTATTCAACTTGCAACATGAACGGGCATTTCAAAGCTTTGATTTTGAAGGTGGAGTATTGAGTAGTCTTCGCCATCGAAACCTGCTCAAAATAATTAGTAGTTGTTCAAACGAAGATTTTAGAGCATTGGTATTAGAGTACATGGCTAATGGGAGCCTAGAGAAGTGTTTGTATTTGGATGACATATATTTGGATATGTCTCAGAGGTTGGACATAATGATAGACGTTGCATCTGCTTTAGAATATCTCCACTTTGTTTGTTCAACTCCTGTAGTTCACTGTGACTTGAAGTTGACTAACATATTGCTAGACGAAAACATGGTTGCTCATTTGAGTGATTTTGGCATTTCAAAACTTTTAGGTGAAGATGAGTCCATGGTACAAACACAAACACTTGCCACAATTGGTTATATGGCACCAGGTTAGTAACATAGTTCAAATTTTATTTCATGTTAAACCTTCTTTATTGCTCATGTTTGTCACTTTCATGTCAAAAGAAATATTTATTTGTTATTTAATGAGACAATAAACATTTGTAGAGTACGGTACAGAAGGAAAAGTATCAAGGAAATGTGATGTTTATAGCTATGGTATTATGCTAATGGAAACATTTACAAAGAAAAAGCCAACAGATGAAATTTTTGTGGGAGAAATGAGCTTGAAGCTTTGGATTAGCGACTCGTTAGATAGAACAGCAATGGAAGTTGTAGATGCAAATTTGCTAAGAAGAGAGGATGAAGATTTTGCTACAAAAGAGGAATGTGTGACATCTATCTTAAGTTTGGCTTTGAAGTGCACAAGAGACTCACCTCAGGAGAGGATTGATATAAAAGAAGTAGTTGGCAGACTTTCAAAAATTCGAGCCAAATTGCTTGCAAATACCAGAAGGGCAGCAGGTGGAAGAAGATCAAATAGAAATTGATTTTTATTTTCATATATATTGATTATGAATAATATTTATAAATCTTATTTGTCTTCATAAGAGATAGTTCACAGCTTGCTTTTCATTTGTGTTTTTTTGTATTGTTCTATTTGCACTTTGTGTCAAGTTTATTAAGATATGGTTAGATTTTCAAATATAAAATGGTTATTTCAGTAACAGTGCTATTCATATATAGTTGGGATACAAAGTTTGTATCCTAACTATGTATGTAAAGCATTCACTATTAAAAAAATAGGATTTTAGTGATAAAAAATTTGTGATAAAAATATACCATTATCATAAATTTGTGATAAAATGTATCATTAATTTTATGCTATTAGTAATTCGTAATAAATTCTACCATAAATGAAATTTTTTAATTTTTATCACAAATTTCTTATATGTCCTATCATAAATCAATAATAGAATGTATCATAAAATAAATATCATATATTAGTGATAGATATTTTATTAGATTATTTAATAAACATTTATTAAATTTGTCGTAAAAATGCAAAATGACATCATTTATTTTAAAATAAATTTTGTATCACCAATTTATGATCTATTCTATCACAAATTGGTGATAGAATGTATCACCAATATTTATTATATATTAATGATAGATACATTTTTAAAATAATTAAAAATTATATTATAAATTTAATATGAAAATGCAAACGATATCGTTTCATTACATTTTTTTAGCAAAAATAAATAAAATGGCGTCGTTTTATGGTCATGTTACTATAACCATAAAATGGCACCATTTCAAGAATTATAATATTTTAAAATGATGCCATGTGTAAATGTAATATTAGTTAACAAAAATGACACTGTTTTCATATAAGGTTTCAATTCACATTGTGACAGAATCGAGACAAATCTTATGATGATACGAGACTAACATATTTTTTATTAATACATATAATACAATGAGGCTACCTGCCTCAATAAAAGGTGTACATGTATACTTTAATATACAAAAAGATATAGAAATACACAGACGGAGACACTTATGCAACTATGTATGTCGTGGACAAACCTCAAAATGTGATGACTGTATCGCATTGCACGAATTTCTATTACTACCTGGGAAAAATAGGAAAAATGGTGAGCTTGAGGCTTGAGAATGGATTTAATCTAAAAATAATCATGAAACTGTACATTGAATAGTCAATAAACTTGTACTAAAAGTATAAGCTCTCATAAAATTTGTAATAAAACTAAAATTATAACATAATACAGGAAATACGAAAGTCTGAGTATAAACTATTATAAAATTTATTATTAAGCTAAATATATGTAACATAGCTCTAGAAACATATACTACATATACATTGAAAACAACATCAAACTTATACCTGGGGAAAACTGGTATAACCTGGTAGAGTAACTCAGGCACAGGCAGAGCGGAGGATCTGAGCTGGTCTAACCCGACGGAATACTACATAGCTCAGGCAGAGCAAACTAAACTGATTTAACGCATGCGCAGAGCAACTACACTAAATGAGAGGGTACGCATATGGTGGTTCAAAAATTACTATTATATAATATCATGAAAGCATAATTATTTTTAAATAAATATTTCTCTACTGAACGTAATCATAAACTATACTATAATAAATTATAAAATATTTCTGAATATACTAAATAGCATAAATATTGATATGTTTAAAATAAATCGTGACTAAATCTGATAACGCGTAATTTAATCATAAACGATTATATTAAAAATATATAAAATATATATAGTTATCCACTCACAAAAATGCGTTAATCCTGAGCTGGGTCTGGATTTTGAGATCTACCCGCTATCGGCATACCTCCTATATCATAGGGTGTAAAAATACATCATTAGTACTGATATGTATTATAAATATTAAAATATAAATATTCTAATATCATAAAACTATTACGTGCTAAATCACTAGGTATAAATCTAACTACCCAAACTAATTTCCTGAAATTTTTTATTTTCTTTCTTTTTTTTTTCAGCTGTCTTCTTTTTTTCCTTCTTCTCTTTCTCTTTCTTTTTCTTCCCTTATTTCTTCTCAACTTCTTTTTTTTTCTTTCTTTCTTTTTTTTTTTTCTCTCTTTTCTCTTGGCTTTCTCTTCTTTCTTCTTTTATTTCGGTTTTACTTCTTCTTCTCAATAAAGCAAAAAAACAAACAATTATATATATATATATATATATATATACGGCGGCCACCGCTTAATTTCTTTTCTTTTTTTTTTTTTAATTCTGCAACCAAACATACACGTTGTCCTACACGTGTATGACAATTCTTCCCCCTTAAAAAAACTTTTGTCTTCGAAATTCACATACTTATCTGAAATAAAAGAGGATTGAACTCTCATCTGATCCTCTGGCTCCTATGTAGCTTCTTTCACTACATGATTCCTCTATAGGACTTTAACTAGTGGAATAGTCTTATTACGTAGTACTTACTGGCGATAGTCCACTATCTGAACAGGTTCTTTGTCATAAGTCAAGTCCATCCTCAATTGAACTGGTTGAGTATCTAGAATGTGAGAAGGGTCAGGTATATACTTCCTCAATATAGAAACATGAAACATATCATGAATGCGTGACAACTCAGGTGGTAATGCTAAGCAGTACGCAACCACACTGACCCTTTCTAGAATCTCATATGCCCGATATATCTAGGACTTAATTTTCTTTGTTTTTCAAAACGAAGTACACTCTTCCATGGTGAGATCTATAAGAAGACTCTGTCTCCTACTGTAAATGTAAGCTATCTACGACGTTTATCTGCATAACTCTTCTGTCTGTCTTGAGCTACCTTGAGTCTGTCTCTAATAATACTGATCTTCTCACTAGTGGCCTGGATAATCTATGGACTCAACAATTTTCTTTCTCCAACCTCATCCCAACAAATCAAAGTTCTGCATTTTCTTCCATATCAAGCCTCATACGGTGACATCTGAATGCTAAACTGATAACTATTATTATATGCAAACTCCATCAATGGTAAGTAATTATCTCAATTACCCTTAAGCTGCAACATACAAGCTCTTAGTATTTTTTCCAATATCTGTGTAGTTCTCTCCGACTGCCCATCTGTCTGAGGATGAAAATATGTACTAAAGTTTAGCTTAGTGCCTAAGGCATTCTGTAAGCTATGCTAGAATCTAGAAGTAAATCGAGGGTCTCTATCTGATACGATAGACACTAGAGTTCCATGTAACTGTACAATCTCACTCATATACAAATGAGCCAGCCTATCTAATGAGTATGAAATCTTATAAAGTAGGAAATGAGAAGACTTTGTGAGTCAATCAATAATCACCCAAATACTATCATGACCCTTTCAAGTACAAGGAAGCCCAACAACAAAGTCCATAGTGATATGTTCCCACTTCCCTTCAGGAACCGGAAGTGGTTAAGATAATCCTGCTGGCCTCCAATGTTCTGCCTTAACCTGCTGACAAATCAAGTAGTGAGATACAAACTCTACAATCTCTCTTTTCATTCCTTGTCACCAATAATGTTCTCTCAGAATACGATATATTTTAGTGCTGTCAGGATGCATAGTATAAGCTGAGCTGTGAGCTTCTTCTAAAATCTGCTTCTTTAACTCTGAGTTATTCAGAACACAAAGGCTGTTACCCATAACTAATCTCCCATCAACTTTTAACGTTAAATCATTTCACATTCCATTCTTTACTTCTTGTTTAAGTTTAACTAAATTAGGATCCTCATCTTGCATCTCCCAAATCTGATCAATCAACATAGGCCTAACTTGAAAATGTGCTAGAAGGACTACAAACTTGTCTATAGATAATTCAACCCCAATAGACCTTAACTCAACTAATAGTGGAAGATAAGTCACTTGCTAAGTGCATCTACTATCACATTCTCTTACCTGGATGATAATCAATCGTATAGTTATAATCTTTTATTAGCTCTAACCATCTCCGTTATCTCAAATTCAGATTTTTCTGTGTGAACAAATACTTCAAACTTTTATGATCAGTGAAGATTTGACATGTAATATCATATAAATAATGTCTCCAAATCTTCAAGACAAATACTACTACTGTCAATTCTAAATCATGGGTTGGATAATTCAACTCATACTTCTTAAGCTGCCTAAAAGGATAAGCTATCACCTTACCATATTGCGTCAATACACAACCTAATCCTTGTCTAGAAGCATCATTATAAATTATAAATCCTTTAGTGCTAGTGGAAGAATGAGAACAAAAGTTGAAGTCAATCTTTTTTTAAGTTTTTGAAAACTATGTTCACATTCATCAGTCCACACAAACTTTACATTTTTTCTGGTCAACTTTGTAAGCGGTGCAGCAATCTTAGAGAAGTTTTTAACAAATCTCCGATAATAACCTACTAGACCTAGAAAACTTCTAATTTTGTCACACTAACTGGTCGCTCCTAATTTACCATAGTTTTAATTTTTTGAGGATTCACATAAATTCTATCTGCTGAGATCACATGACCTAAAAATATAACTTTATCTAGTTAGAACTGACATTTGCTGAACTTAGCATACAACTGTTTATTCCTCAAAATCTGTAACACTATCCTCAAATGCTCTATATGTTCCTCTATACTCTGTGAATATACAAGAATATCATTAATAAAAACTATAACAAATCGATCAAGATAGGGATGAAATACCCTATTCATAAGGTCTATGAATGCAGCTGGAGCATTAGTCAACTCAAATGACATTACTAAAAAATAATAATGTCCATATCGAGTTTTGAAGGCAGTCTTAGCCACATCAATATCTCTGATCTTTAACTGATGATACTCTGATCCTAGATCAATCTTTGAGAAAATCTTTGCACCCTGTAACTGATCAAATAAATCATCAATATGAGAAAGTGGGTACTTATTGCGTATAGTGACTTTATTTAGCTCCCGATAATCAATGCATAGACTCAAGGTTCCATCCTTCTTTTTAACAAACAATATCGGTGCTCCTAATGGTGATACACTAGGTCTGATGAAACCCTTATCTACTAATTCTTGTAACTGAGTTTTCAATTCTTTTAACTCTGAGAGGGCTATTCTATATGGTACTTTAGAGATAGGAGTTGTGTCTAGAACCAAATCAATACCAAAATCAATCTCTCTATCTAGTGGTAAGCCTGGAAGATCATCAGGAAATACATTTGGAAAATCTCTGACCACCGGAATATCTTCTAATGTAGCCCCATTGACTCTGGTATTAATAACATGTGCCAAATAGGCTGAACATCATTCTCTGAGCAACCGTTTAGCTTTCATAGCAGATATAAAACAAGATGGAAGAACTAGTCGTTCTCCACCAAAAAATAATATCAAGCTCTCCATGTCTTCTGAATATAACCTCCTTTTGGAAACAGTCTACAGTAGCATGGTGATTAGTTAACTAGTCCATCTTAAGTATTGCATCAAAATCATGTATATTAAGAAGAACTAAATCTGCTACCATCTCACTACTACCTACTCTGATAACACAACCCTGAAATACATTCTCAGCCAATAATGATTCTTCAACCGGTGTGGCTACCACTAAACTACAATCCAGAGGTTTTAACACTCTATCAGCATGCACAACAAAGATACGAGAAATAAAAGAATACTAGAGCCCAGATTAATTAAAATATGGGCCTCTCGGCCAAAAATAGTCAGCATAGCTGTAACAACATCAGGGGTAGCCTGTACTTCTTACTGAGTCAAAGCAAATACACATGCCTGGCTATGAGGTCCACTTGAGGGACCCTTCTGTAGATCTCTACTAGCTCTTAAAACTCTAAGTTATACATAAGTACTAGAGATAGACTCTCTTGTCTGAGATCCTCCAAGTCTTTGAATATTGCCACTGCCACCTTGAAAACCTTGAGAAGCTGTACTATATACTAAATTGCTACTCTGAAGAAGATTAGGGCAATCTCTCCTCAAATGTCTAACTTGTCTGCAATGGTAGCAACCTCCAAAATCTCTCAGACACTGTCCCTCATAACTCCTCCCACAAATAAAGCACTGAGGGTACCTTCTCATACTAGCACTACTACTTATCTGGCTACCACCTAGGGGCCTCTGACTCCCTATGTTGCTTCCAACAGATGGAGGCACAAAACTCTAACTAGAACTCTGTCTCTGTCCTCTTGATAGCATAAGGCTCTAACCATACCGTTGTCTACCAGAATACCTTGCATGGGATGTCTCTTCTTCAGGTGCTCTACTACTATTTGATCCACTAACTAACCAACTATGGCATGGTCTCTGCTTGAATGACTGAGCTCTGCGTGCCTCTACTAGGCTTCTCTCAACTCTCATTGCAGCCCCTACTAACTCACTGAAATCACTGTGCCCCATCGCTGTAATTGTTATCCTGATATTGCCTCTAAAGTCTTGTTTAAATCTCTTACATTTATCCCTCGCATTCTGTATTGCATATGAAGCGAATCTTGATAACTCTATAAAACAGTTCTCGTACTCCTCTACTGTCATCAATCCATGTTCTAGCTCAAAGAACTTACTAGCCTGGATGTCTTGGTAAACCATAAGAAAGAATTTAAATTTAAATTCTTTACAAAAATCAGCCCAACTAATCACCCCTCCATGTCTACGTGATACTGATCTCTACCAGTGGTATACCCCACCCTCAAGTAAAAATGTAGCAAAAGAAACCCTCTAATCATTAGTACATCTCATAACAGCAAATATCCGTTCTACTCTGGTCAACCATGACTCTGTATCAGCTGGCTCTGTAGTACCTAAAAAATTCTCTGCCCCCAAACTACGAACACGCTCTATTGTGTTCTCTTTTTTGGGTGGTCCATGTGTTTATCTCTCCACTGCACCTGTAACTAACTGAGCCAGTCTATCTATGGATTGCTCTAAGGTAGGTCTATTAGGCTATCCCTGTGTAGGCTGTATCACAGGTTTTGGCACTGACTAAGGGTGTATCTCTTCTACAATAGGATTAGGCTAAGTTTGAGGTCTGGATATAGGGAAAATTGACTTAACTACCTCCTCTCTAATAGATTCCTCCTTTCTATCTGATACTAAAGGAGCTCCCAGTTCAGCCACAACTTTTGTGCGAGGTCGGCCACGTAGATGCATGATGAAAATCTATAAAATACAACAAATCATTAATGACATTTCTAACATGCATGTATCATGTACTAATCTATAGAATCTAAAATCATGCTCTGATACCAAACTGATAGGACCTGACCTGAGCCCTCCTCAAGAATCAAGGCAGATCCTGCGATGACGTGGGACTAACATACTCTTTACTAATACATATGATACAATGAAGCTACCTACCTCAACAAAAGGTGTACACGTGTACACCAATATACAAAAAGATATACAAATACACAGACTGAGACACTTATGCAGCTATGCGTGTTGTGGACAAACCTCAAAATGTGATGACTGTATCGTACTTCACGAATGTCTGTTACTACCTAGGAAAAATAGGAAAAATGGTGAGCTTGAGGCTTGAGAGTGGATTTAATCTAAAAATATTATATACTTTATATGTGTTGTACAATTATAAATCTGTAAGATAAAATAATCATGAAACTGTATACTGAGTAGTCAATAAACTTGTACTGAAAGTATAAACTGTCAAAAAATCTGTGCTAAAACTAAAATTATAACATAATACTAAGAATTTGAAAGTCTGAAAACATAAACTATCATAAAATCTATTATCAAGCTGAATATATGTAACATAGCTCTGGAAACAGATACTACATATACATTGAAAATCACACCAAACTTGTACCCGGGGAAAAACTGGTCTAACCTAACGGAGTAACTCACACACAGACAGAGCGGGAGATCTGAGCTGGTCTAACCTAGCTGAATGCTACATCGCTCGGGCAGAGCAAACTAAATTGGTCTAACACATGCGTAGAGCAACTACACTAAAGTGGAGGGTACGCATATGGTGGTTCAAAAACTACTACTATATAATATCATGAAAGTATAATTGTTTTAAAATAAATATTTCTTTACTAAACGTAATCATAAACTATATTATAATAAATTATAAAATATTTCTGAATATACTAAATAGCATAAATTTTGATCTGTCTAAAATGAATCATGACTAAATCTGATAACGCGTAATTTAATCATAAACGGCTATATTAAAAATGTATAAAATATATATAGTTATTCACTCACAAAAGTGCACTAATCTTGAGCTGGGTACAGATTCTGAGATCTACTCGCTATTGACACACCTCTTATATCTTAGAGTGTAAAAATACATTATTAGTACTGATATGTATTATAAATATTAAAATATAAATATTCTAATATCTTAAAATTATTACCCACCAGATCACTGAATATAAATCTAATTACCTAAACTAATTTCCAAAAACTTCCTATTTTTTTTCTTTTTTCTTTTTCTTCTTTTTCTTTTTTTTTTCTTCTTCTTTTCTCTTCTCTTTTTCTTCCCTTCTTTCTTCTCACTTCTTTTTCTTCTTTTCTTTTTATTTTCTTTCTTTTTTTCTTCTTTTCTCTCAGCTTTCTCTTCTTTCTGCTTCTATTTTAATTTTACTTCTTCTTTCATATGAAACAAAAAAACAAACAATTATATATATATATACCACAGCCACCATTTAATTTCTTTTTTCTCTATTTTTTTTTAATTCTACCCCCAAACATACACGTTGTCCTACACGTGTATGACACATTGAACAAGAAATAACGACATTTTAGTTTAATCCTAGTTCCACGTGTATGACACATTGAACAAGAAATAACGACATTTTAGTTTAATCCTAGTTCCAAAAGATGTTATTTCGTGTCATCCCTTAGATAATTAATCATGTAGAAGTACTTAGCCATTTTTCGAAGTGAAAGACACGAGCCTCAAATATAAAGTCTTCTCTATTCTCCCAATATCCGAGCCCTAGTTATTGATTCCAATTTCGTCTTCTCCATTAATTCCAATTTCGAAGTAGTGATTCGGTGTTTGCTCATTATCAGTCACAACAAATCAAGGTGTTGTTTTAAGGTAAAGATCTATCAACTATAATTATTTTTTATTATTCTGAATCGTTTAAGTGTTGTTGTCAGCATGTGGGTTTTTGTTTTGTTGTCGGCATGTGCTGTTATTATTTAGAATCTTTGTTATTTTTAGCAAACGTGGGTGATTGAAAACAGCATACCGATAATCACGGAAAAACAGCTCATCTGCTCACCAATTTTCAATATATAACATAAAAAAAAAGGAAAAATTACCGATTACTCACTTTGTGGTTTACGTTTTTGCTATGTCCTATCTTTTGATTTTTCAATAAGTGCCAATATCCCTCTTTTCAAAGCGATTTTTTTTAATGTAAAACTGACCAATTACTCTTCTAAAAGGCAAATACCAATACTTATTAAAAAGGTTAAAGGTTAAGAAACAAATTGAGAAAAACACAAACAACAGAGGGTAACTAACAAATTTCCCATGAAAATACCACTATTAATTTAAATAGTACTATTGGTATCCCGTGAGAAAAATTAAGCGTGACATGAATCTTAAAAAGTGTTCATGATTAATTATACTTGTATAAACATTCCAATTCACGTTCATGTGGAATATGAAACAAATTAATGTGAATATAACTGACTTGATACTTGCACAAAATAAAGAGACTCAAAAATAGCATTTTAAAGAATTTGTTTAAAGTAATACTGAAAGCTAACTTGATTATGAATTCATTGAAAGGAATCTTGCAGAATATTGCTAACAGATAAAACAAAGTAATTGTCACAATAAAATGATAATAAGTTTTCTTATTTAAAATGTAGAAAGGACATGGTTCATAGAATTCCACATTCCTTCTGCCTTGTCAGATAATTCATGGATCAAATTTTACAGAGAATGAAAATAGCACTTCCCTTATGTTAAAGAGTTTTTTTTTTTTAATTTTAACATCTATTTATTTTAAAAATAGCGATGGAGCTCTATAGTTTTGTTCGATATGGGGAAATCATTATATATTTTATGAAACTAAAGATTGATCTGGATCAGAAATCTTACCCATCCTGTAAATTGCAAGCACGTCCATCTTCTGTCAGTTTGAGAGACACTTGACTTTTGCAAGTGACCGCACTTTGCTTGAAGTTCTGGCAAGGAGACTGAAAGTAACGAATGTATGCCTCAGAAGTTCACCTCAATAGACTCATTGAATAACATTAGTGGCCAACTTAACAAATTTTCTGCAAGCATTAGAACGAATATATACTGAAATATAAGAGCAATACATATACACATGAATAGAATATACTTGGATTCCCATCAAGTGACTGATTTGTATAACAAACATGTAAAACTTCAACTAGCAAGTCTCCATTTAGGGACAGAGTTCCATAATTTTATTCTGTATGGAGAAATCATTATATACTTATGAAACTAAATATTCTGGATCAGAAATCTTACTTGTCGTGTAAATTGCAAGCATATCCCTTTTCTATCAGTTTGAGAGTTTCACTCTTCTCATATGATTTTTTTTTTACTTACACACATGTGGAGGGACTGCTTTGTTAGCCTTGATAAAGCTACAAATCATCCAAGGTAAGAGAACTATTTATGTACTGACCAAAAATGGTCAATCTAAATTTATTTCAGATATGCTTTATGTTCCTATATTGACCTAAAATTGACTAAGTATTGGTTATCTTATTAAAAAGGTTACATGATGAAATTTGATGAAGATTGTAGTATTATAATTGATAAAAGAAATAACAATTGGGGGAAAAAATAAAATGGTCGCCAGATAAAGGAGTTAATGAGTCACTTTTTTTGCATTGGAGGTATGGATATTTAAATTATAGATCCTTGGAATTATTAAAAGAGAAGAATGTGGTTATTAGTCTTCCTTCTATAAAAAATGAAGAAAAAATTTATGATGGATATATTTATGAAAAATTTCATAGTTTTCATTCACCAAGACTCTTTGGAGAGCCAAAGCGCCACTTGAATTAGTTCATACTGATATTTGTGGACCAACTCGTACTCTATTACTTAATCATAAAAGATATTTTTTTTTTACTCTTGTTGATGATTATAGTAGGTATAGGTGGGTGTATTTTCTAAATCAAAGATCAAAAGCATTTGAAAGCTTTTCGGTGATTCAAGGTATTAGCCAAAAAACAGAGTGGAGAAAAACTTAAGGTGTTCAAAATAGACTGCAGTAGAGAATTCACTTTTAAGGAGTTCCCAAATATTTCCAAGAACAAGGAATCAAGATAGAACTGATTATACGCTACACCCCTCAGCAGAATGATGTTGCAGAACGAAAGAACAAAACAATTGTTAAGATAGCCAGAAGTATAATAATTATATAAAATGCTTCCTAACAAGTTTTGGGCTAAAGTAGTTTATACATCAATATACATCCTCAACTGATCTTTTATAAAGGAGTTGTGAATAGAATTCCATTCAAAGCATGGCATAGGTGTATTGCCTATGCTTAAACTCCATCAATATACAGAGAAAATTTTAATAGAAAAGAATATAAATATTTATTCACTGGGTACAGTGAAGATTCTAAATGATATAGGGTGATAAATCTAAAAACAAACAAGTTGGTAATTTCTAAAGATATTGTATTTGATGAGATGAAGACTTGAAACTAAAAACTAGTAGTTTTAAAGCTCCAATAATGCTTGAAAATAAAGCATTAATGCCTAAGACAAAAAGCCAACCATAATAACAACCTCATCAGAAACATGTCTAACAAGCTCAAGATCACCATCACTAAGAAATATACAATCTCTTAGAGAAATTTATGATACTTGTGAAATAGCATTAATTGTAATTTAACCATAAAAATTTGAAGATATTGTTAAAGAAGAAAAATGGGTCAAGGCAATAGATGAAGAAATAAATGTCAATAAGAAAAATAACACTTAAGAACTTATTGGTCGCAGTCTAGAAAAAATGTCATTGATCACAAATGAATTTACAAAACCAAGTACAATGAAGATGGCTCTATTCAAATGCACAAAGCTCAATAGTTGCAAAGGGATATTATCAATAGCCCAGTGTTGACTATATTGAGACGTTTGCACCAATAGTTCACATAGAGATAATAAGGATAGTTCTTGTTATTATAGCACCATTGAAATATTAAAGTCTATCAACTAAATGTAAAGTCCACATTTCTCAATGGAGAACTCAAGGAAAAGTCTACATATAGCAACCACATGGCTACATTCGAGAAGGCGAGGAAAATAAAGTTTATTAGCTCAGAAAAGCATTGTATGGTCTGAAGCAAGCATCGTAAGCCTAGAATAATAAATTTGATTAATATTTTGGCCAAAATAGATTTGAGATGAGTCTAAGTGAGTCATCATTCTACATCAAGAAAGTAAATTAGCATGCTTTTTAATTGTCTACTTATATGTGGACAACTTAATCTACACTAGCATAAATCCAAGACTTGAAAGGAGTTTAAGAAAGCTATGATAGGAGAATTCGAGATACTAATCTTGGCCTTATGAGATATGTTGAAGAAGTCTCACAATTTAAGCAAAGCATTTTTATCTATTAAGAAACATATATTAAAGACATGCTGAAGAAATTTAGAATGCTTGATTGTAAACCAAGTGAAACTCCAATGGTACAAACTAAAAAATCTCAAAGGATAATAGAGCTCAGAAAGTGGATGTGTCAACTTATCGTAGCCTTGTTAGATCTCTAATCTATCTCACCAACACAAGGCCATATATTGTCAATGAAATAAGTATAATACCCACATTTATGAGTGACCAATCAAGCTTCATTACACAAATGCTAAAAAGATTCTTAGATATGTTAATAACTAAAGATTGTGGCATTAAGTATATTCAACAAGAAGATTTCAAGCTAATTTGCTATACAAATAGTGATTAGGTAGGATCGATTGATGACAGGAAAAGTACTTCTAGATACGTGTTCTATATTTGATCAAATGTCATAACTTAAACATCAAGGAAAAAGAGCACAGTGGCACTATATTCAACATAAGCAGAATACATATTAGCTAAACTAGCTGCCTGTGAAGCAATCTAGTTAAGGAAGAAACCAAAATATATCCAATAGATGCAAAAATCTCTTATAGTCATCTATTATTATAACATGTCAGCTATTACTATGACAAAGCATTAAGTATTTCACAGCAGATCAAAGCATATTGAGCCTTAAACATCACTAAATTAAAGAGCTAGTGGAGAAAAAAGAGATTAAGAGAGAATTTTACAGGACCACGTAATAGCTTGCAAATATTTTTACAAAGGGATTGCCAACTTAAATATTTAAGACCCTCAAAGATTAAATGAAAATTATAAATTAAGATGGTGTGTTAAAAATAAATAATTTGTAATCTTAGAAAAATATCTAGTTTTTAGGAAGTCTACGAGAAAATATATTTAAAAAATAATAAAGTTTAAAAATATATGTAATAATGTAAAAACATCTAGCGTAATCCATAATTGTCTAAAAGTCAAAGGGGTAGTTGATATCGTGTCATCCTTATAAGGAGATAAAAATGTGTTGCTATAAGCCAATTGCAATATCATTTACATCAAGTATAAATACGTACAAGTGTATTATAGTGGAACCACGCAACAAAAAAAGCCAAAATCAATAAAGTTCTTTCTTTTTTATATATTCTCTACTTGTAAAATATCTGTTAGCTCCCTTATTTTTCACATTATTTGTAAACTACTAAAATACTTTTTATTTCTCACAAAATAAATCATAATTTTTTTACAGTTGGGTCCATAACCTTCCCCTACTCCAATATCTACAATACTAATCACTAAACTCACAACAACTGAATTTACATTTGGTACATATTCTGTCATGCTTTATGATCAACCATTTGTTGGAGATGGTACTTATGTCGTTCCAATATTGTATGAATATTAATTGTTTGATATTTATACAATAAACATTTCGAATAAAAATTGTTAATATTTATAATTATATGGTATAATGCTTGTAACACTATAGACATTGTATGATCTGAAGGAGTTTAAATCTAGTCTAAATGAGTTTAGACCAAGGCTAAGAGTAAGCAAAGCTGAGAATTATAAATGCTAAGAGATATCATTATTAAGAGTGATCTACCATACTTTGGTTTCACATATGTCAGAGACCTTTTATGGTCTGACTGCTATGTGTCATTCGGTATGATTCGATGCTCATGGAGTCCGGTGTGCGTAAATACGGGATCCGTTAGCTTACACAGATAAGTTGTATATCTGATGCTCTGAGATTGTATTTCTTAAACTCTTATGGTCACAAGCATAAACCCGAAAAAAGATTATTCTACATGGTTAAACAATATCGTAAAAGTGTTTGCGTATATTGTTTATCGAGATACGAATTTGAAGATAAGTTTAAAAGTGTGCTTACGGGGATTTGATAATGATGATCTATATCCTCACATCTAGGGTATAAATGATGAAAGGATTATACGTATATGTTGTGACCTCAACTTGTATGGTCTAACATGCTGATTTGTAATATTCGTAACGTATGCATGGGGCATCGATTACGAACTCAAAGAATAGTTTCATTTGACAAATCGAGTGTGGACTTAGGGAGTCCCGCAATATGAAATGTACTCTTTGTACATTTTGGCAGTTTACCATATTGAATGGTTCAATACAATAAAATTTAATAATTTACTATGGTTAAGTTAACTAAAGTATATAGTTAAAGGGTTAGATCCACTTTAGGTTAACTTAGTAACCTAGTATGGATATAAATATAATTTCATTTAATGATTATTTAATTGTTAAAAAATTAAAATAAATATTTATTTATTTAATAGTTAAATAAATAATTTAACTTAACTATGGCTAAAAGTTAACCTCATGGTTAAGTTAAGTTAACCTTACTTAATGGTTAAGTAAAGGTTAACCTAACTATAGTTAAGTTAATTAACTAGGGTTAGATTAGTTAAATATTTATTTAACTTGAGGGTTAAGTTAAACTAACTTAAGGGTTAAGTTACTAGGTTAAATGTTAACTATGGTTAGGTTATATTAAAATGCAAATTGAAATTTAAGTGAAATTAAAATCAAATACATGTTAAATTCAATGTTAATTTAATGTATTTGGTCTATATAAGTAAAATGAATTAATTTTCATAGGTTAGGTGTTTTTATGAATGGCTAGAAAATTAAGAGAGAATTAGAGAATGATAATTGAAATGTTTCAAGAGTTGAAAACATATTCTATTCGTCCTCTTCTCCAATTAATTTAACCATTAAAATATGAATTATTTGTTTTTATTCAAGAGTTGAATAAAAGAATAACAAATGTAACTAAGTTAAAGAGTTTAACTTTGAATTAAGTTTAAGAGTTAAACTAAATGCTGAATTAACATACTGCTATTATAGACAATTAAACCCACCCTTGTTAATTGTTAGGATTGATCAGAGTTTACATTTCAAGTGGACTTCAAGCAATTTAATCTAAAGGCTTTATGGGTTAAATTCTCAATCTCAATTTTAAGTTTATCTAATATGTATTATATGTGTTCATTGTATAATATGTATCTAATATGTAATATCTGCTGTGTATATATATGTATGAGATATATATAATGTGAGAATATTGATTAAAAATCATTGGAATATGATTTGGGGATCAAGCTAAGTGCGTAGGGTGGACACGGATCGAAGACGGACGTGAAAGGAGGCAAAAAATGAAGAAGGGCGCACCAAGCGCCAGCGCCGCGGCCACCAGGCGTGGGCGCCACAGCGCCCAGAACAGAACCTGAGTGCTGCGGCGCCAAGAAGCCAGCGCTAGAGTAACGAGATCCCAGCGCCGCAACGCTGGATGCGGGAACAGTATCCCGAAATTAGGAAACTTCTCAATTTCGTCTCCCACTTGCTTTAGAACTCCCTAATACTACTCCCACACGTATAGAAAAAACCTAGGACGTCCCAAGGCCTATATAAAGGCTATCAATTGGCTTGTAAACACATCTTTGTGATCTTTGTGATCAAGTAAGAGATCTTTGTGATCTTAGTGAGATCTTGGTGATCAACAACAATCTTAGTGATAATTCTTAGTGGTTCTTTGTGAGAGAAAATCCCTAAAGGGCAGGAGAGAGTTTTCTTTGTGATCTTTCTTGTAATAGGCATACTTTGTGGTTGCCTTGTCATTCATAATAAGAAATGAGTGTGATCTTGATCCGCCATGAACGTAGGTAAATTGTCGAACCACATAATTCTTTGTGTGTTCTTCTTCTACCCCTTTCTCTATTTTATTTCTTAATAACTTATTCTGCATTATTATATTACTTGGGTGAATTGTTTAGCTTGTTTGTGTACTTCCGCTTCAACATATAATTTTGTATAATCAACACATCCTACATGCAAGTACCCTAAAATTATGAACACCCAACACCATTTGCTAGGTCTGATCTAGCAGCCACATATGACCTAGTTGACAACATAATAGCCATCAGCAGGATATATCCACATATTTGGATGGTATGACAACTAATTGCCCAAAGGATTCCTTCTAATTAGCCCAACGAGTTTGTTGGTCCTCAACCATATTGGTTTACTTCTATTAACATAACCTAATCCTTTATGAAGCCACTGGAAAGACATTTGAAATAGCCAAAAAGATTACCACTCTTGAATTGCCTGCAAAACTAGATATCCCCTTCTTGAAGAACTAGTAAAGATTACCACTCTTGAATTGCCTGCAAAACCAAATATCCCCTTCTTGAAGAACTAGTATACGACATTGACACCATAAGAAATTTGACCATCCTCAATTTCATTCTCTAGTTTCAAATTCAGGTCAAAAATGTACCTTCTCACAAAACCTAATGTACGACCATATTCCTTCTTTGACACGGCTCTCATTTTATTAAACAAAGCCCATCAAGCGTACTTCAATCTTATTAAATCTAACTACAGTATAATACTGAATTATTTTGTGTCAAATCTCCAAGACCCTTCGTCATAATTTGTCAAGAAGTAAAAAAGTAGGATCATGAAAGATATCAACAATAATAAAATTTTCTATATAAAGAAGTTTACCAAGAACATAAAATATAAGTATTCAAATGCTACTTATCCACTCTAAATTCATGCAAGCCATTTTAATACTTCAAGAACCCAAATATTTTTGCAGAGAAATGTTCAATACACATAATATGGACTTTTAGGATGCATGATTATTAGCCTCCTAATGTGTTCTCTATATTTTCAAATTAAATTTAGAGACACATATCATCAGCACTTGATAAGGTAGACTTTTCATTGCAACACTTATAGTGTATTGGTATTGAAGATAAATATGTATTTAGATGTAGCCATTTTATTTGACATATGAATAAGAGTGATTGAGTTAATTTATTTAACTTGTGCATAAGTGGTAGTGGTTAAGTCAACTTATTTGATTTATACAAAGGTTGTTAAATCAATTTATTTGACTTATGCATAAATTTATTTTACTTATGCATAAGTGGTAGTTGAGCCAACTTATTTGACTTGTTCAGAGGTTGTTGGGCTAATTTATTTGACTTAAACATGAAGAAAAAATAAATTTATACATGTGGCACCAAAATTGGCAAAGACTTTTTGCATTATAAAAGCTTATAAATAGGTTCCGTTAGAGATGAGATTTCGGGGGGCACACAAATGTAACACCATTGTGACATCAAAATTACCAAAGAAAAGTAACGAAAGAGACAAGAAAAAATGAGAGTGTGAGAAGAAAAATAAAAAGGTTTGTTTTTATTTTTTTTCATCTTGTAAACTTGTAAGTTTAACTAGAGATTTATAGTGTAACTATCATTAGGGTAGTAGAAATCACTTGTAATATTGAGTGAGTATTCTCTAGTAGTAGGCTTGGTTTAATGAGTGAGTGGTAAAAGTCTATGTAATTGTAACCTTTTTTGCATAGTAAATTTTATCTTTAATATCCCGTGGACATATGCTTGATTTGAGGCAAACCACGTAAATTCTTGTGTTGTTATTTTTCTTCTCCTTTAATTTTTCTCGGTACTGTTCGATATTTTCTATAAAGGTAGATTCGGGCAGGGACTAGAAAATCTCAGTTTAATTAATTGTGAGTTCTCCCTTTTATATTTATATTTTTCCCAACAAGTGGTATCAAGACAAGTGGTTCCTTTGGTGCATTTTAAAGCTTATGGTATAATAGTGTGATACATACAACAATATTTATATATATAATACTATTCATGTACACAAGACAATTCACATATACAAAAATTCATTAAAAGCTGATAACACGAGGCAGAAATGTCAACAATGAAATTTGAGGTGGAAAAGTTTTACGAAAGAATTAATTTTAACTTGTGGCACATACAAATTAAAGATGTGTTAATTCAGTATAGACTTCACAAGGCTTTGAAAGACAAACCTACCATTGATCTTGAACTGAATTAAACTGAATCTTTTTATTCTTTTGATCCATTTATGCAAAATAAATATGATTATTCATTAGGAGAACTGAGCCTTTTTATTCTTTTAGAGACTTAAACACATGCCTTGTGTCACGCCCCAAGTGCTCTCAAGCATTTCCTCAAGCACTTGGTGGGTGACTAGGCCCGCTGGAGGCCTCTTGGACCATGGAGCGCTACGTGGACCAGGGCTTCTAGAAGACCCGCTAGTTAGGATGAAGAATCGGGCTTAGCCCGCAACTTATTAAGGAAGTTAACCCTAGTTAGACTTCCATAATAGGTAGGAGAGCATCTAGAAATATTCTAAAGAATATTATCCCATCTTGTATATACACCATTAGATCAAGTAGATCTCAGCCATTGATTGTATAAGGCTGCTACTATAAAAGGGGGAGACCCTCACTTGTATTTTTCATCTCATAGCTTTGTTTTCTCTTCAGCAATATAAGAGAGCATTCGTGCAAACACTTGGCGTGCTTGTTCTTTCTTCTCTTTGTGTGATTTTCTAGGCTGCTTAGCACGCAACGCGTCTAAGGCCGCACGATCTCGAAAACAGTCCGTGACACTTGGCAAAATCTAAATAAATTCACATCATCATTCTGCCATTGAGTTTTAAATTTGTATTTGAGGGAACAAGTGTACGCTCGTTAACCTATGCTGTATTGAAGGATCCAAAACCTAGCTGCTTGGGATTATTCCTGCAAGAAAAAAGAAAAAGAAAGGCTCTAATGTTTAAGTTAATGTTCTTTTAAAGGTGATGTTTATTAAAGGTAGTTCACTTGGGAGAAAATGTCATTACCCTTTATCGTTATAATTTAGTATCCCTTTAATAGTCGATTCATGTTCATGTATATTTTGAAATTGGTGAGCAGAGGATCAAGCTATTTCTCCTTGATTATTGGTATGTTAATGGTGTTTGGAATCCCAAATTTAGGGCCACTTTCATTATAAGTAGCATGCTTTGGAAATCGTGTCCACTTACATTATCGGGGAAGTGCATTGACTTTTCCTCGTGATCTTTGTGATCACCTTTTAAAGAAGGAGAGTGGTAGTCTTAGATTCAACTCACATTGCTCAAGACTCAAAGCCACTTGGGGTATTTGATTAATATGATCCCGAGCAGACTAAGGAATGTGCTTGGTGACAGGACCCGACCTGAGACCTTCTACTATAGATCCCAGCAGCCCTGCCGGGCACCTCGACGAAAGTTTCTCCGAACTTAACTAGGTAAGTTGAGAAATTTCCGCGAGGTGAACCCCTTTTTAATTCTTGCTACTACTGAGAAGGTCTGGTAATATGCATGAAAACAACATCTTAATTTTAAAAACAAACGGACAAAGTTTCCCCTATTTTTCAGAAAATCCATATAAAACCTGCAAAGAAATTTCACGTCTATTTCCAATACACCTCAATACTACTAATTCGGACCTCCGGTCTTTTCCAAATCAAATCCAACACAACTCAATTATTCATTTGAATCACAAATAAGCATAATCATAAAAAATAAAAACGATCATCATAAAATTGAAATCTCTTCTTCTCGGTTCAAAATATACATCCAAATATACATGCCTACAACTATTATGCATAAAGTAAAGGATGCTATTTATCACATTTACATATACAAAAATGATCTTCAGATTTAGCCCACTACTTAACAATATGAGAATCAGCAGCTTGCGTACCGAGACCTGCACCTGAGAAAGGGGTTTAGAAAACATAAAACACAAAACGGGTGAGCTAAAGGAGCTCAGTGAGTGCAAATACAATTTCAATAAAATAACATCATGTATAGATAGCAAATTCTAAAGTTCATGTAGAAATCATGCTTCTAAAACTGATATAAAACTATAAAACGGTTTCTAACATCATATGCTATTGAAATCTTATCGAGCGAGTTTTATCTACATCTTTGGAAAACCACATCTAGAATCTGTATAATATAATAACTGTTGTGTACATATAAATGCATAAATGCTATCGGTAAATTGAAAACTAGTAAAATCTTCGCTCGGCCATTTTCTTTCTAAACTGTACCAATGGTAACCCTAAAGCTCTATACTCACGCAGCGACTCAACTAGCACCGCACACGTGAGTAGGTCACGGGGCACCTCAACTAGCAGCACCCACAGTGACATCTCAAGACATCTCATTGGCTATGCAGCGGAATCCTGCATCGCATGCATATAGTGAGACAATACCCCGTACACATAGGGCGACTCACAAGACTCGACATCTCGACTTTTCAGAGTTAGTGACACACCCCCAAGACCTACCTATGTGCACGGGATATACCGGCCAGGTCTAATACAATCATTACCACTATAATCTAAGGGTACCAATGGCCTTTAAAATAAATGCAGAAATTTAAAACTGTTTCTTAAACCGAACATGTAAAAGCATGTCTATGAATATATATCAAGATCATAAATCATGTTTATGCTTCAAAAGCTCATAAAACATACATATTTATTATGGGAAAACATAATAAATGAAAAGTAAAAGAAATGGCAGATTTTCACTCACAACCGCTCTGCCCTTAATTTCGCTCCCGATTTTTGCTCTCGTTAACGCTCTCGGTTATTTTTACCTACGCGCCACAAATCACATTTAGAACTAAATCGAATGCTAGAATCTCATTTAACTACTGAACGCCCTAATCGGCATACAAATTCCGGATGCATACTACTTCCCGATTTTAGTTACGGAGCCATAATCGAAACTAACTCACCATCCGGCGCCTTAAAAATTATTGAACACCTTATAACTTGGTTGGACATAATTGCCCTTTACCTTTCCAACATGGACAATTATGTCCCATTTTCTTCATTTTTGATTTTTCCATCAACCATGTACATCCAATTTACAATATGCACAATTTACACACAACAATTCAATCAAAACACCATTCAATTCCTAACTTTCCTAAAGTGACAGAATTTCACCCTAGGTTCCAACATATTTCTTTTCTCAATTTCTTGTTCCAATTACAACAAAATCATGCCAATTTCATTATAAAGCCCTAATTACAACCAATTGAAATCTCTACAACAAAATCACCAAAAATCCTAATTCTCACCTTGCCAATTTCTTCAAATTGATGACTCCTTTAAGCTCCACACTAGAATTCAACTCAATCTAAGCCAAGAATACATATAAGAACATCAATTAAAACATTCTTGAAATCTCACTTATCAAACTCATAAAAATTGCTTTTCTTACCTCTTTTTCTTGAATTTCCACTAATAGAGACTTCAATTGAGCTTAGGGATTGGTTTGTAACCTTATTTTGGCTTGATTACACATGAAAAATCATGAAAACAAAACTTGAAAGGTCACTGTAGCAGCCGTCCTTTCCAAGCTCGAATTTCTCTCTTTTTTTGCTCTAAGTGTTGGTTTTTGATTACTTGAAAATTCTACACACTTCTAATATATATATAGTGCTCCCTCAATTGATTATTTTTTCCTTCAACTTACTCAAAATTACTAATTTGCCATTAGTTAAAAACTAATTATGTAATTAGTTCATTTGTAACTATCTAGTTAGAATGGTTCAAAGAATTAATTAGAATTTTCAACTTGGCAATCCATGAGATTTATTCTAATTGGTCCATTCTCTAATATATGGATTATGTTTCTCAACAAAGGCTTTTTCCCATACATCACCCTTAAATGGAAATTGATGTAGTAAATTAGGATTTTCCTTTCTATGCCAATAGAGAAAATTTTCAAAAATATTCTAGGGTCGTCCGACGCAACGATCGAATGTGAAATTACCAAACTAGGTATAATATCTCTCACTTGCACTATAAAGAAAATATTTCTAATAGGGTTAAAATCGAGTAACCCTATGATATCTTATTTGCTCTATACCGAAATCTAAGCGCCAATACTACTAATAGGGATTGGATATTACACCTGGAGTATCCTTAGGTTCATTCTTATTCAAAATTATGTGGTAATATATCCCATGAACAAATTGGAGCGCTCAGAGGATAATTAGTTTGGGCTAGCCCTGAAGAAGAACTTGAGCTTATTACCTTAGGCTAATTTTGGATATGGCCAGGCCTATGAGCAACTTGATTTTCAATGGGAAAAAATAAATAAATTAGTTTATATTTATATATCATCTATAAAAAAATTTAAACATTTTGAGTTAATATTGTCTCTATAAATATAATAGTGTTAGCACCAATCGTTACTTTTAAAATGAACTATTTTGATCTTATTTTTAAAACAAAAATTCGTATTTGACCATTATTTTAGGATAGAATTTTTTTTTTACCGAACTCAAATGTTTTAATTTTTGTTAACCAAATATATGTAATGTTGACCATTTTACCCTCATTTGTAATTTTATAATTTTTTATTTAATTATTTTTCTTTTCTGTCTTTTTTATTTTCTTTTTTCTTTTTTATTAAATTAATTAAAAATAATATTTAAATTAATTATATAAAATTTATTTATTAATTTTTTATAAATTAATTAAAAAATAATTAATTTAAATATAAATTAAAAGTAAAATTTTAAAACAAATTAAAATTAAAATTATAAATTTAAAAAAAAAAACAAAGCTTGGCTTGGTGTGCACCAAGTATAATTGACTTGATACTTGCACACAATAAAGAGACTCAAAAATAGCATTTTAAAGAACTTGTTTAAAATAATACTGAAAGCTAACTTGATTACAAATTCATTGAAAGGAACCTTGCAGAATGTTGCTAGCAGATAAAATAAACTAATTTTCGCACTAAAATGATAATTAGTTTTCTTACTTAATATGTAGAAAGGGCATGGTTCACAGAATTCCACATTCCTCCTGCCTTGTCAGATAATTCATCAATCAAATTTTACATAGAATGGAAATAGCACTTCCCTTATGTTAAAGAGTTTATTTTTTTTAATTTTAACATCTATTTATTTTTAAAATAGCAACGGAGTTCTATAGTTTTGTTCAATATGGGGAAATCATTATATAGTTTATGAAACTAAAGATTGAACTGGATCAGAAATCTTACCCATCCTGTAAATGGCAAGCTCGTCCGTCTTCTGTCAGTTTGAGAGACACTCGAGTTCCACAAGTGATCGCACTTCGCTTTAAGTTCTGGCAAGGAGACTGAAAGTAATGAATGTATGCCTTAGGAGTTCATCTCAATAGACTCATTGAATAGCATTAACAAGTTTTCTGCAAGCTTAGAACGAATATTTACTGAAATCTAATCGCAATACATATAAAGATGAATAGAATATACCTGGATTCTCATCAAGTGACTGATTTGTACAACAAAGATGTAAACTTCAACTAGCAAGTCTTCATTTAGTGACAGAGTTCCATAATTTTATTATATATGGAGAAATCATTATATACTTATGAAACTAAATATTCTGGATCAGAAATCTTACTTGTCTTATAAATTTCAAGCACATCCCTTTTCTATCAATTTTAGAGCTTCACCCTTCTCGTATGAGAATTTTTTTTGGCGTACGCACATGTAGAGGGACAAGAATATGCATTATTGCAGTATGTGCCGCAAATTTTAAGCTTAAAATGCATAAATATAAACTAAGTGCAGTAATCTACTGTTAAAAATAAATAATTTGTAATCTTAAAAAAATATCTAGTTTCTAAAAACTTTACAAAAACCATTTAAAATAAATAAAATAATAAAGTCTAAAGATATATGTCATAATATAGAAATATTTAGTGTAATCCATAATTTGTCTAGAAATCGAATGGATATTTGATAATGTGTGATCCTTGTAATAAGGAGCTAGAAATATGTGGCTATAAGTCAATGTCGTTGCATAAAGTATAAATAGGTGCAAGTGTATTGTGGTGGAACCGAGCCAAAATCAATAAAGTTTTGTTTATTTACATATTCTCTTCTTGTACAATATCTTTCAACTCCCTTATATTCATACAATTCCAAAACTATTAAAATACTTTTCACTATTTACCAAATAGTTCATAAAGTTTTTACAATTAGGTCCGCAACCTTTCCTTACTCCAATAAATTTTTTATATTAGAGCTTGCATTTCACTAGTCTCAAACACAAACACCAATACCTTCAATTATAACTAAAATCTTATGCTTATATTGATGGAGAAAATTATAGATATTAGAGTATTCAAATGAAAACTCTTTTCTTTTCCCAAGAACTTTGAGAATTGGTATAAGAAAGTTATGATGAGCCAGAGTTTGCAAAGGCTTTGTCCTTATGGAGTCATGCAAAATAGAAGTACAGAGAAAGGAAAAAAAAGGATGCTAGAGCCCTACTATTATCCAACAAGGCGTAAGTAGAACTATTTTTTCAAGAATTTTGATAACTAAAAATTTTAAAGATGCATGAAGAATTTTAAAGGATCAGAAAAGGTAATCTCCATTAAACTTCAATCTTATCCCTATATTGATAGAGAAAATTATAGATATTAAAGTACTCAAATGAAAACTCTTTTCTTTTCCCAAGAACTTTGCGAATTGGTATAAGAAAGTTATGATGAGCCAGAGTTTGTAAAGGCTTTGTCCTTATAGAGTCATGCAAAATAGGAGTACAGAGAAAACAAAAAGAAGGATGCTAGAGCCTTACTATCCAACAAGGGGTAAGTAGAACTATTTTTTCAAGAATTTTGATAACTAAAAATTTTAAAGATGCATGAAGAATTTTAAAGAAAGATTTTAAAGGATTAGAAAAGGTAATCTCCATTAAACTTCAATCTTTGTGGAGAGAATTTTATAATTTATTTATAAAAGATAATAAATCAGTTCAATTACTGTTCTCAAAAGTGTGTGGAATAATTAATCAAATTGAAAGCTATGAAGATAATGTAGAAGAAAAAAGAATTGTTCAAAAAATATTAAGAAGCCTTCCTTTTAAATTTGAGCACATTGTTATTGCCATAGAAGAAGTAAAAGATTTATCAAAATTTCCCTGATAGTGAGTTATTTATAGGCAAATAACGCAAGAATTAGTAAGTTTATAGAGTAGTCAATTGGACAAGCATTCCAACCAAAGCTAAAAATTTCAAAGAAATATTGAGTGAAAATTTTGAAAAATAAAATAAGAAAGAATGGGCTTCTCAAAACCCATACAATCATGGAATAAACTTTAAAAATTGTAGAGAGTGGAAAGGAAAGAATAAGCAAATGTATGTTTCTTCTGACCTCCAATATAATGTTTGAAAAACATCTGGCCATACAAGTGAAAAATGTTGATATCAATGCAAAAGCTGTAATAAATTAAATCACATGGATAAAGATTATTGGTATAAGAAAAACAATGAAGCAAATTTTTTAAAAGAAATAAATCTGAAGATCAAGTTTTCCTTACCTGTATGAATACTCAGCAATAATCAAAAGATATTTGGTATTTGGATAGTAGTTGTAGTAATCATATGCAGGAAATCATGATTGTTTTGTTAGCCTTGATAAAGCTACAAATCATCCTAAAAAGGTTAATCTAAATTTATTTCAGATGTATTTTATGTTGCTGGATTGACCTAAAATTTACTAAGTATTGGTTAGCTTATCAAAAAAATGTTACACAGTGAAATTTGATGAAGATTGTGGCCTTATAATTGATAAAAGAAATAACAATTGATGGCAAAAATAAAATGGTCACCAAATAAATGAGTTAATAAGTCACTTTTTTGGCATTAGAGGTATGGACAATTAAATTATAGATCCCTGACAATCCATCTTGTTGAAGAGGTAAGATTATATGAACCAGTTTACTTTATGTGGATGTATCCTTTTAAGAGATATATGAAAGTTCTTAAGGATTATGTGCGTAATCGTAAGACTATCTAGTCCACTAAAGGCTAAAAAGGGTTAGTGTAAGACGACCAAAAGCACGATCATCTAAAGTGGCAGTAATGTACAAGAATGAAAATAAATCTTTAAAATAAAGATCCTTGATTTGCCATTGAATGAGCCAAGGAGCGTAACAACAATGCTGATTTTCATTAGGTTGAGAAGTTACAATAAAGAAAGAAGAAAGATCACAAATTTTCCAAAGCTAGAGTCAGCCCTGGAAAAATTTGCTAAGACATAAAACACTTAGCCGACCATCCACCCTAAGCTAGGTCACTCTACTGTTATGTTAAGACCTTAAAACTTTCCCTAATCATCCATAAAAACTCTTCCTGGTGTATCTTTAAGGTCGCTCACAACAGCGTTTTGCACTACCAGTCACTCAGCCTTCAAGCCTTTGATCAATTTACCCATGCTGATTTCTTCTTTATTGATTGCCCAACGCAACCTTAGCTTCCAAAAATCGCCTAATGAGTAGTACTTGGTGGAAATCGACTATTATCACTATGATTCACCATGTTGAAGTTTCAGAAGTTCCTTAGCCAAACAATTTCCTTAGACGCTTTTGAGACCATTGTTATTACCAAAAATTGCCTATAAACCACTTATAAGGCAAAAAATCGCCATAATCATATGGAATTACTACTAATTTTTCCCTAAAGTCGCCCATGATACTCCTTTGAATCTCTTGATTCGTATGAAATCATCCCAGAAAAAGTTTGTCTCCAAATCTTCCTTCAAGGTCTCATGGAAAAATCACCTAATCATGTCTGAAGTTGCTTATTTTACTCATGAAATCACCTGTTACTTAGTCATGTACTCTAAATCAACTCTTCACTAAACACTGTTCATTCTCAAAGTATATGATCTTATACGTATATCAGTTTTCATCCTTGTATTATGTCTAAGCCAATTTTACACTAGAATTTCTAAGGATCAACTTTATTAGAAACTCTTCGTCTATTTTTTCAACTATTATAATTGTCAATAACTGTCATGTCATTAATTATTAACGGTTATTAATAAGTATGTAATCATTACCTTAGTAATAAATTCAAAATATAACTATCCCATTATAGCCCTCAATTAAGCTAAAGTTTGACCTTTCATTTTAAATGCCCTTAAACTCTTATAAAAAGAGGTCACTTCATTTTTTACCTTCACTTTTACCCTCAAAGCAATCCTTTTTTCTCTAAACTTTTCCAAAGGAATTGCAAGTCTTCTTCAGTAGTCAAGTGATCGTTATAATCTTCAAGGTGATTTTCTTTAAAGTTTTTACTTTTGATCTTTATTTTTCCATGTTTTTACATTGTAGTTGTTTAAACTTTAAACTTCTTAATTGTAGTACTTTTAAAATGGCATCCATATTGACTGTTACCGCTCGTTTAAAGAAATCAAAATCTACAGATGCCATGGAAACTCCTCTCACTTTGCACAGCAAAGCCTAAATAATAGAGTCGAGTGATAAAGTTGCCACCAAGGTACTTACCTACTTAGTCGATCTCTTAGGTTATATCTTAGGTCCTTACAAACCTTCTATAATAGTTGATTACCTTAAGTTTTTTGTTCCCCATTTTACGAACCTAATGAGATATGGCTAAAAATATGACATGTTTGTCTGTTTGACTTTAAAATCAATAAGATCTTGTTAGAAATCGACTAATGACTTTAGGGTTTGGTTGAATTTCCCAGAGCCATGTTTTCCTTGACTTAAAAATCGAAAGGGATCTATGATCTTATTCAATTGTCCATGTACCAAATCCCTTTGAGCGATGACATGATTTTGGCCACTTTATTTTTTTGGTTTAAGGTGTGTAATAGTTTCTGCTTTAGGTTTTGGCACATGTCGCCCACCCTATATGACTTGGCTGTTCTTTTCAACTTACTAGTTCATAGGTTGAAATAAACTCTCAATTAGAAGTAGGTAAGGTCAACTTATATTTTTTTAGGACTGACTCTAACTTTAGAAAATTTATGAGCTCCTTTAGGGGGCATTGTTAACGCTGACCAAAAAAGTGTATAATTAACTTTTATATTTTAGGGTTTGGACTGATCGGGTGTTGTACCATATTTAGGAATTTATTGTTCCTAACAACCCAGAAATTAAAAAGTCCATCATTATTATCCGAAAGAATGAATTATGGATTTGTGATCTTTCCTCCATCAGAATTTTAGATTTCTTTGGAAGGTAATTTCATGCTTATGACGTGATGTGAAACTTTAAGATTCATAATTAATGGAAGCACTTTGCAACGCCATAAAAGGAAGTTCAAGTGATCCAGTTTGGTCGAGATGAAGCTGCTGTATTAATGGAAGGCTTGAATATCTAATTTTGGTTCTTTGGGCAATGAAACAAAAGAAGAACAAGAATGAGAGTCTGTGCTTGTACTCATGGCTGGATTTAACACCATAAAGAAGTTTATGTTATGAATAAAGCTTTAATCTTGTATCTTGTATTCATATGAGAGGAAGCAATACAATTTATACAAGAAAGAATTATAACCGTTGGAAGCTTTGGAAAGTAATGAATTCTGGCTAAATAAACATCATACAATCTTTAGTATTGATAGCTATTTTAGCATCCTTAATCTTCCGAAAGTTGACTTGGAGGATATCTAATTGGTTTAGGAAAATATTTGCAATTGGAGGATATATAATTGGTTTAGGAAAATATTTGCATTGTGCTAGCAATAACTATTGCGTATCAGATTTCATCGATTATTTATACCCACTACTTGTATCTCATTGCACCGGAAAAACGAACACCACATTTCAACTGATTCTCTAGTTATGGATCCTCCCTTTATTTTCACAACTTTCTTGATCCACTCTTTGGTATTTCCCTTAGTTGCGACAGGATTAGCTAACATTATCACTGACCAAGATGCTCTTTTTGCCTTGAAATCTCACATAACTCATGATCCCACTAATTTCTTCGCCAACAATTGGCTCACAACATTGGATATTTGTTACTTAAATCTTATAGGCACCATCCCTTCTCAGGTAGGAAATCTCTATTTCCTTTCATTGCTAGCCATTAGAAGCAACAGTTTCTATGGCTCTCTGCCTGATGAATTGGCTCATTTACATCGACTAAAGTACATTAATTTTGTTGCCAATAACTTCAATATAAAGATCTCATCATGGTTCTGATCCTTACCTAAGCTTTAACAATTGCTTTTAAATAGAAACAAATTTTTACGAACTATCCCTTGAGCCAGGCCAATCTATCTTCTCTCCAAGTACTTGATCTCGGAGAAAACCAACTTTTGGGCACTACACCCTCATCCATCTTTAACATATCTTCACTGGAATTAATTGTTTTCTGTTTAACCAATTAACTAGTTCCTTCCCTCCTGTTATCTCTAAACTTTCTTCGTTAGACACTATTGATTTCAACAGTAACAATCTATCTGGTGAAGTCCCTGCAAATATCTGCAACAGTTTTCCTAATTTCTAAAACCTTTACTTGTCTAGTAACATGTTTGACGGCAAAATCCTGTCTACTTTATTAGATTGTAAGTTGCTGCAAGCGTTATCTTTGTCATACAATTATTTTATAGGTGCTATACCGAAGGAAATTGGGAACTTACAAAGATAAAAGGCCTACATCCCAGGTTTAACGATCTTGAAGGTAAGAATATAGCCTGCTTTGATATTAACATAATAAATTTAACGTAATTACATATGAAAGTCTTGTGGTGATTGGTTAGTATTGCACTTTTTTTATTATTAAAATGCTTTTTATTAAAAGTTTTCTATGTCTATGTTCACTTACTTACAGATAATATTTGAAAAGTACATAGGATAAAAAATTAATTAAAAAAAAAGTCATATAACATATATATATATATATATACACACACACAAACGGATTATTTAGTCATTCACGTTACTGAAAGTTATTACTCTAATTTGGTGTATATTAATTTCTAATACATAATATTACATTATATATTTTGACAAAGAGATTTGAAATTAATGTTGGTTGATGATCTGAATATAACAAAGGATTATTAGTAATACCCCTATATTTAGTCAAACATCAATAATTTTTCTTGTAAGACAAATATCCCTTATTTTTATTCAATCATCAACATTAACTTTGAAATATATTTTATATTAGAATTGTTTCGAAGACACTAGCACATTTTGTTGTTTTTTTTTTATTATTTTTTTTCTACATTTAAAAATTCACCTTAAGCCCTAAGTTTGGACTCCAAACTAACACATAAAATTTCATTCGTGTGAAAACACGCCTCTAACCAATCAAACGTTTTGTTTTCATCTCTTTGACTTATCGTTGCTATGTAGCTGAGATCTTTCGCAATTGTTTGCATTTTGAAGGGAAATGTATTTTATAATTTAAAGTAAATAAAAAAATAGGAATGAAAATGAATGGCAACGAAAAAATTATAAGGATAATTTCCTCTAATAATATTAGGAGCAGAAAATAATTTCGTCTAATAATATTATCAGTTAAATATACTGCTAATATTCTTAAGGTTGGCAATAGATTGTGTCTACCTTGTCGCATACCCAAGTAGATGATAAAAATAAAGATTCAGACTTGATCCATCATGAGTCCATTTCTTCTGTGCCGAATCTGTCATTGATTTGTCAATTTTAAATTTTAGTCAATATTATTTATTTCAAAACTATAACTATTAAAAAAAAAATTAACTTTACAAATTATATGACAGAAAGGGCATAATCTCATCTTCGTAAAAGCTTAAAAAATAGAATTTAAAGAAACAAATCAGTAAGTTTCTAAAAATGATTGTACTAAATTTTAGATTCTAAAAGGGCCAATTAAAAACAAAGAAAGTGAGAAAATAAATTTATTATATCTTTTTAAATTATATAAAATAAATTTATAAAGATATTAAATTAGTTGCAATATAGATCTTAAATTAGTTGCAATATCATTTTGGACTTATACCTACCGTATCAATCCATTTAAACAGGCCCAAATCGTACTCAATGGGGTTTGGGTCTTATAGGTTTATTGTCAGACTCACATCATCATCATTCCTAACTATTTTTGTTATAAGATAAAATGCTCATTTTGCTTCAGAGTTAAAAAAGTCATTTGACACAATTAATATGAAAACTAATCAAAATATCATTCAATGGTATATTTGGCATGATGATAGAATATTAAGAACATTTTTTATCTCCTTAATGCCCCCCAACACACCTCCACATGCCGCCCTTCGCTGTAAACAGCCACAGTCTGAATCGACCCTCCTTACTTGCCGTCACCATTTTCTAGGGAGTTTCTGTACACTACATAGCACTAGTCATTCAAAACATGCCATCCATTCCAAATTCACCGGTATCATTGAGATTGAATGCCATATCAGCCTGCATGTGCTGCACAATGTTTCTATCATTGTTTCATATCTCAACCATTTTTAAGTGTGTTCATCATCACCACTAGCAGCATTTGATTCCTCGCCTCCGAATTTATCAATCTACAACACTACCTTGTTCGATCTGCTAATCAGAATTTTAAAGGGGTCTCTTTGTTAATTTTTAAATTTGCCTTCGGAGCAAATTGCACTTTTTTAAAATGTTCAAGTTCAAAATAAAATTTTGAAACATTATGGGGTCATTTTATAATTTAAATAAAATTTTAGGTTATTACGCATTTAGTCAATTTATTAGGGGTTAGTCTATCATTTATTGAAGTTTTAATTTTTAGGTAATTCTACCTTTATTGTTTTTGGAGTTTTTCTAAATTTTTAAAATATTTGGAAAGCAGTTGTCTTCCAACAAACTTACACTCGTAATAGTTAATTTTCTTTTTTTTTATCAATACGTTTACAATTGCAGTGGTTGATCTTTTTAACGTGCTTGTCACTCATCGACAACATTATTACTCTTCGACAATAATGTCGATCTTTCACAAGAGTTCTCACACTAATAATTGTTATCCCTCTCTAATAATATTTGCCTCTCTCTAATAATGGTTGTCATTACATGAGAATAGTGATATTTTAATATACATTATCACAATTAAAATTTTTATTTTTCACATATACTATTGTTGATGAAAAATTGCTCTAAAAAAAAGTAATTATTGAAGACAACTCATTATTTGTTTATACTAGTAAATGTGCCTTCCGGACTTTACCAGGGCATATTTTGAGCATAAAAAAATCGATTAAGAAAATTGTGCGAGTAATGAGAGCAAATTCATTAGTCTACCCTTTGAGTGCAGGACATGTTAGAATTCATTTTAGTCATTGTCAAAAAGGCTAAGGAGTAAACCCTATTGACGGAGAATTCCTAGCGGTTGTAGGGGAGAAATTTCAATGGGGACATAAAATGTTGGCTATCGGCGAGTCCAAGGGTTTTTCTTTCTTTCTTTGTAAGTTTAGCGTTATCATTGATTATTTTAAGAATTTTATGTGTGAATGTCGAAATTTTTGTAGCCCAAAAAGAAAACGTTAGCCCTTAGATGTATAAAAAGAGTAAAACATCCTCTATAATTTTTTAAGTGTGAATGTCCAAATTTTTGCAGGAAAAAAAATTATGTTGAAAGCATAAAAAGAGTTGATCAATCTTTCGTGAAAATATTCAAATTATGAATGTCCAAATTTTCGTGCCCAAAAAAAAAGTGAAGAAAGAAAGTAATTGCACCTTATTGCATACAAAAAGTTAAAAGGGTAGATGATTTTGTTCGCTTTGTTGTTGAGGGTGTCATAGCCTCACTGTGAGATTGGTGCACCTTGTAGCCCTGCGTTGTATTCTTATACTGCTGTACATATTTTCTCATTTTCTTCTAATTTGTTACTAAAATTGTAATATTATAAAATTTATAGACATTCTCCAAATTATATTTTGTAACTTATGCATATGCTTTACATAATGCTATGTTTAGTGATAAATATGACCTAACACAAATACTTAGCAAACAAGTACCTAATTTGATCATATCTTAGTGACTCATTCTTCATTAACTTGTACATATACTTAGATAATGTTATAATTAGTGATAAATATGATCAAACACAAGCACGTAACAAATAAATACCTAATTGGGACCTAATTTGATGACTCATTTATAAATCTAATATGTCCATCATAATTAAGTGGATTTATCATCATGTATCACTCAAATAGATAATATATATAGATGGTGTCTATGTGAGAAAGAATATGGAAATTGATTGAAAAGAATCAAAACTAGAGTGTATATGTGAGTTGAGAGTGTTGAGCCATAGAACAACCAAGTTTTAAATTTAAAAAGGAATGAGAAGAAGATAATTAAGTGTTAAGTGAAATCTTGCTCACGGGTATGTTTCTCAATTCCATGCCATATTTTTTTAGTTATTCTTTTCATAATTATGTAGAGTTCATACCTAATTAATATGTTTTTGTGATGAAATGGCAATCAAAATGGTTTATGAAGAGATTATGTAGAATAGAAATGAGAAAAAGATTATGTAAAGTAGAAATAAGTGTTAAGTTTATTAATAGTATATTGTCATAAGTAAATTGAAATTGTGAACAATCATTTTATAAATCTTAATTTTACAAACGAATTATACTTCATAATTATTATTAAAATTTTGGTTTTATCAAGAACTCTTTATATTTCTACTTTTAAATATATATATGTATATTAAGTAGTAAATGTGATCCTAGAAAAAAAAATAAAGAATTCAACAACAATATATATTTCTTTAAATAAACTGTATTAATAAAAAAGTATTTTTGTATCAAAAATTTTACTATATAAAATTTAACATAATAAGGATACCAGAGAATTTTGTTTCAAAAAAATCTCCAAGAATTCAATTTTTCATGAATTTTTAAAATAATAACTGCAAACTTGGGAAACAAAAATTTTAGCAATAAATTCGAATTATGAAAATAGTTTCACCTACCAAATAATCTTCAAAAATTTTAAAATTTTATATATATTTTTATATATGTCTAGTTATTCCAGTTTTAATTACACAATATTTAAACAACTGTAAAATATTTTTTGAACTTACTAACTATGTTCACATACAAAAGTTGTTTGACAGATTTTGTCAAGTAGAAATACTAATGTTTTTTAATAGTTTTGCTAAACCAAATATTCTAAATAAATTATATGTTGAATCCTTATATATCTATTATATATAAGTATATAGTTTATATGAATCTGATATATAGAATATGAGATACGAATTTCAAAGTACTTACTATTCAATACCGAAACAGATAAAAGGAGAGTCATAGGTTGAGAGATATATATAGTTGGAGAATGATTATAAAAGATAGTTAAATGTTATCTTGATGAGTAGGATACTTGCGGTATTCAGATAAGTAAAGATATTCTTTGAAGTGTTTGACTTTTGTTGAGGTAAATAACTTCATTCATAATGTATCTACTTTGTTTTCAAATAAGAAATGTTATTATTGTGATATTCAAAATATAGAAAATACTTAAAGATATTTATAATTTGTTATTACTTCTAAAACTTGTTTATGATTTTCAAATTAAATTATTTTTCATTGATTTTGGTCAAAGAATGAATATATCTTTAAAGTTTATGTATTGTTTTGAAATTTTCAAATAAATAAATTGTTTATAGCTTGTAAACATCTCTTTAAACAAGATTGCAAAATTATAGATCTCTATATGATAACTCAAAATTATGGGCTCGGTTTTGGATTAATTGAATAATGTTTATAAAAATGTTGCAAGCTACTGTTATAAAGAATATAAGTTATGATATTTGAAATGAAATGATTATTCAAATGAAAATTTAAAGAAAATATTTTGGCTCATTGTCTATAGTCATATGATATTAAACGATTGACATGACATACAATTATGACTAGCTGGTATCTTTTATGAATGTGCATACTATATATAAATATTAACCGGATCACCGAGGGTACAGGTGATATTATAAGATTCTATTATTGGCTGAGTCACCGCAGGCACAATTGACACTATATGATATGAGTAACCTCTGTATACTTTTATGAGTATGAAAAAATTGATTGAAAATCATCAAAATATAATTTGGAGAGCAAGCCAAGTGTGTTAGGTACGCAAGAATAGAAGACGGACATGAAAGGAGGCGAAAGACGCAACTAGCGATGCCCAGGTGTGAGCTTCGCGGCGCTAAGTTGTGGGCGTCGCTGCACCCAAAACAGTACCTAGGCACCCCGTCGTGGATAGGCAAGTTGTTATACCACGTAAATTCTGTGTGTTCTTTTTCTACCTTTCCCTTTTTCATTTTTTATGACTTGTTCTGCATTATATTGCTTATTTGTGTGCTTTCACTTCAAAGAACTGTTATTAGTGATTGGTTCTAAGCAGACATGGTCATACCCAAGTATAAGGTAGAGAAATTCAAAGGTACGAATGATTTCAATCTGTGAAAGATAAAGGTTAAGACATTGTTGGTGAACTAATGGTTAGACTCGGCATTAGAAGAGTTGCAGCTCCATCTAGTGAAGAAGAGAAGACGCTAGAGTCATCTAAGGCTGAAGCAGAAAGAATTGACATTCAAGAAAGAGCTGAAAGCACAATCGTTCTATCATTGAGCAATGAAGTACTGAGGGAAGTGGCAGGTGAGACGATGACGATTGGTCTTTGGAAGAAGCTTGACACTCTATATATGCAAAAATCGTTGGTGAATAGATTGCATATAAAGAAGAAACTGTATTAGTTATCCATGATAAAAGGGACGCTGATGAAAGATTATATAGACGCCTTCAATAAGATCATTCTTAATTTTGAGTCTAGCAATATCAAGATAGAAGATGATGATAGAGCAGTTATCCTGCTGAGTTCACTTTCTAAGAGTTATGAGAGTTTTGTTGATATGTTACTCTACGACAGAGAGAGTTTAACGATGGGTGATGTGAAATCATCATTAAACTCAAAGTTATTAGAAAATTAGATCGAGGGCAATACAGAAAGTTTATCTGTAAGAGGAAGGCCCTTATATAGAGATGGAAGAAAAAAGGATGCAAGATCGAAGCCCATGACTCTTAGAAAGTGTTATTGCTGCAAGAAAAAAAAGCACCTAAAAAAGGATTACCTATAATGATAGCTATGATAGCGTAGAGACACTTGTCACTACTGATGGTAAGAATACTGAACAATGGGTTCTTGATTTTGGTTATACATTTCACATATGCCCACACAAGTCATGGTTTATAAATTTCCAGCCTATTAATGGTAGTAAGTTGTTAATGGAAAATGATGTTGCGTGTCAGATGATGGGGAATTGGTAGTGTTAAACTTAGGTTGCATGATAGGCGAGTGAGAGAGTTGACCGATGTTAGGTATGTTCCTGACCTCAAGAGGAACTTGGTCTCACTATGGACTTTAGACCAGAATGGGTGTTCCATCAGGATCGACGAAGGGGTTTTGAGAGTATTAAAAGGTTTCATGGTGATAATGAGATGAGAGAAGTACAAAGGTATTTATGTGCTTAAGGGTGAAGTTGTGAGTGGTTCTGCATTATTCTTTGTAGATAATGAGAATATGCAAACTAAGTTGTGGCATCTTAGACTGACATACCTAGGCAAGAGAAACCTAGAGTTATTTAGTCAAAAAGTGTTTGGTGAAGATAAATTCCAGCTATTGGAGTTTTATGAGCGTTGTGTGCTTAAGAAAGCACATAGGGTGAGGTTTAGTACCGACGAGCATAATACTAAAGGGATTCTTGACTACATACACTCAGATCTTTAGAGACCAGCTCAAACAATTACTTGTGGTAGTGCCAGGTATTGTTTTCAGTTTGATTGATGACTATTTAAGAAAGTTGTAGGTTTATATATTGAAGAACAAGGATCAAGCATTTGATGCATTCAAGACTTGAAAGGCTTTTATTGAGAATCGGAATGGTAAAAGGGTGAAGAGGCTGAGAACTGACAAGGGCCTTAAGTTTTACAATAGAAAGTTTGATGCATTTTGAGTCAAGCATGGGAATGCAAGATATAGAACAATAAGTCTAATACCACAGTAAAATGGCATAGCTAAGAGGATGAATATGACCCTACCTAAAAGAGTTAGATGCATGCTTACCAATACAAAGATGTCTAAGGCATTTTAGGTATAAACTATAGTGACTACAGCTTATTTGATTAATAGAAGTCCCTCATCAGAAATTGACTTCAAGACACCAGAAGAAAAATAGTCTGGCAATGCTTCTACGTATGACCCTTTTAGAATATTTGGTTACCCTACCTTTGTATATATTAAAGAGGGGAAGTTGGAACCTAAAGCTATCAAATAAGTATTCATAGGGTATCCCGAAGAAGTGAAAGGATACAAGGTGTCGTGTAAAGACTTGACACCACAAAGAAGTATCATAAGCCGTGACATGACATTCGATGAGACAACCATGTTAAAAGCCTAACCAAAAGGATGAAAAATAAAAACCAGTGTCCAAGGAAGACTCAGTACCCAAGTTAATAAAAGTTGAAGTGGAGACTCAGAGTAAATCTGATATACCCCTAAATCAGCACTTCAACAATGAGATCCTTGAAGATGAACTAAGAACACCGGCGAGTTTCTCTAAGTTAACCCAAGGAAAGACTAGGACTCCTGAGATGGAACTTGAAGAGTACCAAGTAACCAGACACAGGCTAAGAAGAACGATTAACCCACCAATCAGGTATGCACAAGCAAATTTAGTTGCTAATACTTTTAATTCTACTTACATTCTTAAGTATGTTGAGCTTAGAACATATGATGAAGCTATAAATAGTGAAAACAATAAAGAATGGCATCATGCTATAGAAGAAGATATCAGTTCTCTTAGAAAGAACAATACTTGAAAGTTGGTGGAGAGACCTCAAAAGAAACTAGTTGGGTGCAAGTAGGTGTATAAGGTGAAGGAAGAGATACCGAGGGTAGAGCCTATGACATTCAAGGCTAGGTTAGTTGCACAAGGTTTTACTCAGAGAGAGAGGGAGTTGACTTTCATGAGATATTCTCTCCAATTGTCAAGCACACATCCATTAGGATTTTGTTAGTCATGTATGCAAATCTTGATTTACATCTAGAGTAGATTGATGTAAAGACAGCTTTCTACATGGAGAGCTTGAAGATACGATATACATAGCACAACGGTATGGGTTTGAGGAGCCTAAAAAAGAAGACCATACTTTATTTGTAAAAGAAGTCATTATTGTTCGAATTTGTGCTCACGTGCCATCCCATTGTTGTATGAATATTTTATTTTATAATATTTATCCAGTTTATTATTTGTTAAATTGCTAATTTCCATTATTAAATGGTTCAATGCTTATGACTCTACAGATATTATGTGAACTGAAAGAGTTCAGACTTGATTTAAAGAAGTTTAGATCAATGCTAAGTGTTAGCATCATTGAAAATTATAAATGTTAAAGAGTTAGCATGTTATATTAATCAGTGAAGTCTAAAAGTTAGAATCTTGTCTGTGACGGTACAAAAACCTGAGAATACATTAGTAATAACATAGTTGCAAGAGTTGTAATAGTTGCTAAGAAATGTAAGTCTATTATCAAATTATATGTTCCTGGTCTTAATTCATCGATGCAGGTCTATCGGTGGAATCCTTTTACATAGACCAGTGTATACTATACCTAGATGGTCTAGGTGGTTATTCTTAACTAACCATGGACTTACTGGAAGTTCATATAGAATACAGGTGTTCAGTAAGGACTAAATACTGAACAGACTCAACGAAGACCCCAATAGACATCCTATAAAGCCGTCAATGAAAGGTCATCTCGAGTTGAGTAGTATACATGGTACTTTGACCTGAGTACCACGGTGGACTTATAAGTGATCCATCATACTTTAGTTCCACGCATGTCACTGACCTTTTATAGTGTGACCGTTGGGTGTCGTTGGGTATAGTCTGATGCTTATAGAGTCCGGTGTGTACAGATATGAAATCCGTCAGCTCACATGGATGAGTTATAGATATATCCAGATCCTCAAAAACTGTATCTTAGAAAGTCTTATGGCCACAAGCAATGAACCTAGGAAAAATGTTTCTTACAAGGTTAAAACAATATTATAAAAGTGTTTGCATATATTTGTTTATTAAGATATGTGTCTGGAGATAAGTTCATAGATTAGTACATAGGGACTTAACGGTAGTGATCTATATCTCTGCTCTTCCAAGATATGATTGGCAGAAGGATTATATGTATGTGCTGTGACCTCAACTTGTATAGTCTACTATATTGATTTGTAATATCCGTGATATGTGCGTGGGATATCGATCTCGAACTCATAGAATAGTTCTGTTTGACAAATTATGAGTGGACCTAGAGAGTCCCGCAATATGAAGTGTACTCATTGTACACTAGGGCAGCGTACCGGATTGAATAGTTCGATCCAGAAAATTTTAGCAGACAGGATATTTAGTTCGGTTTTCTTCCGGCCGTGCATGTGTCAAGACTTAAGAGTTAAGTACATCAATTAGTTAACAATTAGTTGTTGACCAATAGGATATTGACACATGGCACATGTGGGCCAATTATTGTTTGATTTAGAAATTACCAAAATAACCTTATTTGTTGGACAAATAATATCATTATTTTATTCATTAAAATATTTATTGAATAAAATAATAATAATATGATATTATTATTTAAATTGAAATCAAACAATTAATTTTTTTATTTATATTGGCATATGTTTCTACCATGATTTAATATGATTAAATCATTTATTTAATATTAATTAAATGATAAGATAAGTGTAATGGGTGACATTTATTAATGGTAGGCCTTAAGATGTTTCTTAATGATGAGAAAGTGTTTTCTTAATGATGATATTCTATTTTGTTTTATTTTAATTTGGTTTTTTATTAATAATAATAAACAAAAACTAATGGCAAACATAATTAATGCCATTAGATGAGAAAATAAAAGATAGTAATAAACAAAACACTAATGGCAAACATAGTAGTTGCTATTAGGTGAGAAAATGAAAGACAATAATAAACAAATAAAAGAGTAATTAATTGCTCAATTAATAATAATAATTTCGTGCAAGGTGTTGAGTGGTATAAAAAAATGAGAAGTGAATTTTACTAAGTATTGAAAAATTATTTCAAGTGTTAAGAAAACAAAAACTCAACTATTCTATTTTTTCTTCTTCTATTTTGGTCACTCATATAACAAGATAGAAATAAGGATTCAAGAGTTGAATCCTTTGCTAAAAAAACTTCTATTCTAGCTTCCTCAAGCCCACCGTGTTGAGGAATTAGAATTGTGAACGAGTTGCTTCAAAGGCAAGTACTCCGGTTCGATTTAATACCAAAGGCTTGACAAGGCACTATAACTCAATCTTAATGTACTTTACATTTATGAGATAACATGTAATGTCTACTTGTGTTTATCATTCAGTAATTTCTATTCTGCTCATCTGCTGCACATGTATGTATGTGATACGTATGCTATATTTGAATGATAGACACAAACTCATATATATGCACCCTAGGTTTAAAACGAACCTCTAAAGGCCTATAAGGCCTCAATGGAGAGGGGAGCGGGGGTTCAAATCCTTGGGGGTGCAGGTAACCTGAGCTGGTTGTGTGGGTGAGCCAGTGCCTGACTATTGGTGACTAGTGGGTGATGGTGATCCCGGTGCTAGTTGGAATAAAAGGTTAGTGGGCCCTACACAGTCTGACAAAAAAGATGGCCTTTTTGTAAGACTGTGGTGGAGTCCACCAACCCTTTGGTCCACTAGTGGGACCCTAAAGCCACTGACGCACCACTAACAGCCCTCACAGGTTACCTACGCCCCCAACCAATGTCGAACCTGGGATCTCATCCCTTATAGACCTTTAAGGTTTGATGGTTGTACCAATCGGGCTGGCATAGGTAACCTACAAGGGCTATTGGTGGTACGTTAGTGGCACGTTAGTGGTCCTACTGATAGACCAAAGGGTTGGTGGGCTCTACTATAGTCTTACAATTATATGGGTTAAAATAATCACCTCAACAGTAGTATAGAAGATTTGATGCGTTTTATGATAGCTTGTGGCTTTAATAGGAGCAAGTACAATGAATACGTATACTTTAAAAATATAAGTTGTGGGATAATGTAGTTATTTCTATACGTCGATGATGTGTTGATCGCATGTAAAAATATAGAACAAATACAAAAACTCAAAAAGCAGTTGAGTGGCGAGTTTGAGATGAAGGATTTGAGAGCAGCAAATAGAATATTGGATATGGATATTATAAGAGAGAATAGATGTTATCTTCTTGTCTTAACAGTGATATATACTCAAAATTCTAGAGAAGTTTGGTATATCTAATGCAAAGGCTGTCTTTACTCTTTTGGCCATGCATTTCAAACTTTCAGCAGCATAGTCGCCGACATCCGAAGAGAAAAAAATATCGATGAGTAAAGCACCATACGCAAGGGCTGTGGAGAGCATCATGTATGCGATGGTTTATATAAGACCAGACATAGCACAAGCTGTGAGTGTGGTAAGTATATATATGGCAAATTCGGGTAAGGATCACTGACTTTTAGTGAGGTGAATTTTGAAATATCTCGAGGGGATGTCAAATCACGGATTGATGTATAAAAGGGATGAGAACACCAATGTAATGGTAAGAGGATATGTAGACTCAGATTATGTAGGTGGTCTAGACAAAAAAATATCGTTGACGAGTTACGTATTCACAGTATTTAAGTGTAGTGTGTGTTGAAGATTTTTCTCAATGTTTTATGATTGAATGTAATGCCAGTGAAATTGGAATTGGTGCAATCCTATACAGTAAAACCAGCCAGTGGCTTTTAGTAAAGAATTAAAGGGGTCCGCTTTAGCACTATCCATATTTGAGAAAGAAACGCTTGCTATCGTCAAGGCAATTAGGAAATGGCACCGCTATTTATTGGAAAAACCATTTACAGTTTGAACCGACCAAAGAAGCCTCACATATCTATTGGAGCAAATGATTATGACACTCGCATAGACACGATAGCTACCCAAAAAGCTTGGTTACGATTATGAGATCTAGTACAAGAAAGGAATTAAAAATCAAGGTGCAAATTCCTTATCCCAAGTTGTGGAGTTTCAGTTTTTATCCATTACAACACCCCATGTAGATTGGTGGTTAATCCTTCAAAAGAAAATCTAGCATGAATCATTTTATAAGAAATTAAAGCTAGCAGCTTCTTTCTCGTTAAACCACCAGTTAATCCAATGAGATGGAGTATGGTTCGGAAAAGGAAGGATTCTTTTAAGTCCCACCTCTACATTGATTCTCAAAATTTTGAATGAATGCCACACAACACCAATAGATGGGCATTTTGGAATTCTACAAGACACTCATCCGTATCAAGCAAAACTTTATATGGACAAATAATCATCGGATTGTCAAATAATTTCTTTAACAATGTGATATTTGCCAGTGCTTCAAAATGGATTGCATAAGACTAGCAGGGCTGCTCTAGCCATTGCCCTTGCCAACCTAAATTTGGACAGATATGTACATGGACTTCATCGAAGGGTTGCCAACGTCCCAAGGGTACTCTATTATCATGGTGGTCATAGATCGCCTGTTAAAATATGCTCATTTTATCCCCCTGAACCACCCATTCACTATTATCACATTCGTCAAGTCCTTCATCACCCATGTTGTTCGCTTACATGGTATCCCAACATCTATCATAAGCGACTGTGATAAGGTGTTCCTCAGCACCTTTTGGAGACATTGTTCCAGTTGCAAGGAACCAAGCTATGCATGCGCTCAAGTTACCATCCTTAATCTGACGGCCAAACTAAAGCTGTTAATCAAATGCTTGAATAATACTTGAGGCTTTTTGCCAGTGATCAGTCACGAAAATGGGTTAAGTGGATTCCTTACGCCAAATTCAGCTATAATACTCGACTCATGCCTCTACCAAAATAACTCCCTTCGAGGCTGTGTATGGCATCCCTCCTACGAGCTTGTTAGAATATATCCTTAGAACTTCGAGAATTCAAGCGGTAAATGAGTACCTATGAGATTGTGACAACATCCTCCAAGAATTGAGGCAGAACGTCCTCCTCGTCTAAAACCGTGTCAAGCTGACCAGCATAGGTGAGAGGTTTCCTTTGATGTGGGTGATTATGTGTACACGAAGCTACAACCCTACCGATAATCCTCAGTTTCCTCTCGTAGCTCCATGAAACTTTCTCCATGATTTTTTGGGCCCTACCGCGTCACTGAATGAGTGGGACCAGTAGCATATAAGCTCGCATTGCCCCTGGGTTCTCTTATTTATAATGTGTTTCATGTGAGTCTATTGCGAAAACACATGGGTCCAGTTTCCTCTCCATCTACCTAACTACCTCCAACTTCTGAGACTTCCTTACTACTTTCACAACCTAAAGCTATTTTAGACCAGCATGTGATCCATAAGGGCACGTATCATCTTAAAACTGAAATTCTAGTGAAATAGAAGAGGGGCCATCTAAGGACGCAACATGGAAAACAAGTGACTTTTGAGGAAAAACAATGAAGGCCATCTAAGGACCCAACTACCTCCAACTTTTGAGACTTCCATACTACTTTCGCAACCTAAAGCTATTTTAGACCAGCATGTGATCCACAAGGGCACGTATCGTCCTAAAACTGAAATTCTGGTGAAATAAAAGAGGGGCCATCTGAGGATGCAACATGGAAAAACAAGTGACGGTTTATAATGACCTATCCTGATTTTCATCCTTGAGGACAAGGATGGTTGAGAGGGGGAGAATTGTTATGTAAAACTTTGAATGCATGCACCATACATTACATGCAAGTCCATCGTCACATTATGTCATCAAGTAGTGTTGAATTGATGTGGTTGTTTTGATTTGATGTTATCTATTTGTTTTTACTTGCCATTAGCTGATAAGGCTTGAGTCGAGTAATTTTTAGCTGCTTCTTAATTTCTCGCATTATTTTTTGCACTCCTATTATTTCAATTCTATATAAGTCTAGACTATTCCATAAAAGAAAACAATGAGTCTACAATTATCTTCTTTTACTTCCTCTTTTATTCAAACTTTCTTTCTCGCTTAAATCCATACGTATCACAAAATTCCGAGTTTTCTTCAACATTTATAAAAAAAATACGGCATGCTTTTTATCTTTTTTGACGAAAACTTGCTCTCAAAGAAAATGAAAGGAATTATTGTAGACAAATCACTATTTATACCAGAGAATGTGACTTTCGGACTTTTATCAGGGAATGTTTTGAACACCAAAAAATGGATCACGAAAATTGTGGCAATAATGAGAAAATTCATTAGTCTAACCTTTGAGTGAAGGGCAAGTTAGAATTAGTTTCAGTCAGAGGAATCCAAGTGGTTGCTGGGAAGAAATTTCAATGAAAGCGAGCTGGCATGGAGACAATGAAATTTTAATCTCACTATGAGATTGGTGCACCTTGTAGCCTGTGTTGTATTCTTATAACATAAAGAAAGGTAGGGGGTTGGTGCGCCTTATTCTGTTGTATTTTCTCATTTTCCTTCTTATTTGTTACTAAAAATTTGGCGTACTGTTTTCAAAAAATAAATAAATTGGCATGCATAGCACATTGTGTTACTATTATGTTTTTTGTTACTTAAATTCTCTATTGTGTTATTTGAGTGGAACAATCTTTTGTAAAAAATTGGATTTCCAATAATGAGAAAATGCTAATTTGTCAGTCTACCATTTTGAGTGCCTTTTTGAGTGCGGGGTGGGTTTGACAGAAGATTCAAAGCGGCAGTTGTTGGGGGAGAAATTTCATTGAAAGCAGCTTGTTTCCTTTCCTTTCATTTTCTTGCGAGTTACATGTCTCAGCTTCTTAAGAAGCATGATTCATCAATTATTTATACCTGCCACTTGTATGTCGTTCCACCACAAAAAACAATTACCCCAGTTGAACTGATTCTATTGTCATGGATCCTCTCACTATTTTCACAACTTTCTTGATCCATTCTTTTGTATTTCCCTCGGTTGCAACAGGAATAGCCAACATTACCACTGACCAAGATGCTCTTCTTGCCTTGAAATCTCACATAACTCATGATCCTAGCAATTTCTTCACCAACAATTGGCTCACCACCACCTCTGTCTGTAACTGGACCGGCATCACTTGCAGTGTTCGCCACCACAGAGTCACAGCCTTGAATATTGCTTACTTAAATCTTACAGGCACCATCCCTCCTCAACTAGGAAATCTCTCTTTTCTTTCAATGCTAGCCATTAGAAACAACAGTTTCTATGGCTCTCTGCCTGATGAATTGGCTAATTTACGTCGACTGAAGTATATTAATTTTGGTTCCAATGACTTCAACGTAGAGATCCCGTCATGGTTAGGATTCTTACCCAAGCTTCAACTATTGTATTTAAATAGAAACAATTTTGTTGGGACTATTCCAGAAACTCTAGTCAATATATCTTCCCTCCGAGAACTTCATCTTGGAAGAAACCAACTTTCGGGAACTATACCCTTCTCCATCTTTAATATATCTTCACTGGAATCAGTTATTTTCAATTTTAACCAGTTAACCGGTTCCTTCCCTCCTGCCGTGTCTAAACATTCTTCATTAGACAGTATTGATTTCACTTATAACAATCTATCTGGTGAAGTCCCTGCAAATATCTGCAAATGTTTTCCTAATCTGGAAAACCTTTACTTGTCCAAAAACATGTTTGACGGCAAAATCCTATCTACTTTATTGGATTGCAAGCTACTGCAAAATCTATCTTTGTCGTTCAATTATTTCACAGGTGCCATACCGAAGGAAATCGGAAACTTGACTAATCTGAAACTTCTACATCTCGGGGAAAACGATCTTGAAGGTAAGATTATAGCCTGGTTTGATATTAATATTACAAATTTGACTTAATTACATATGAGAGTCTTGTGGTGATTTCGTAGGATTGCACTTTTTTTTATTAAAATCTTTTTTGTTAGAAATTTTCTCTGTGTAATATTTGAAAAGTACATATGATAAACAATTAATTAAAAAAATGATATATGACATACATATACACTAGGATTATTAAGATTATTTAGTCATTCTTGTTACTAGAATTCTACTACTCTAATGCGGTATATATTAATTTCTCATACATGATACTACGTTATATATTTAGACATAAAGAAATATTTGAAATTAATCTTGGTTGATGTGATCTGATTTTAACAAGGTATTATCAGTAATACACCTATATTTAGTCAAACGTCAATAATTTTTCTTGTGTATTAGAATTCTTTTGAAGACTGTAGGGTTTTTTTGGTATTTTTATTTGCCATTTAAAAAAATACCTAAAACGCTGAGTTTGTACTCCAAACCAATGCAAATAAAACTATTATACCAAAGAGAAGAGGAAGGATCCAAATTTTCTCATTCGCAGCTTCTTCCTTTTTAATTTAACTTTTAATTTGCTCACATGTTTGCAGGTGAAATACCATATGAAATTGCTACTCTTCCTCGTTTGGAGCGGTTGAGCCTTGGATATAACAACCTAGTCGGCCAAGTGCCAGCTATAATGTTCAACAAGTCAACATTAACTGATCTTGATCTTGCAAAAAATAAATTCTCAGGAAGTCTTCCATCAAACTTTGACCTTCCAAATCTTGTTACGCTACGAATATATGGTGCTAATTTTAGTGGGACAATTCCTAACTCCATCTTCAATTATTCCAAGCTCACTCTATTAGATATGACATATAACTCATTCTCAGGATTTATTCCCAACATAATGGGTAATTTAAGAAACCTTCGTGAGCTGTACTTGAGCTATAATCACTTGACATCTCCTACTCCAGTTTTGACCTTTCTTTCCTCTTTGACAAATTGCAAGATCTTAGAAGGATTGGAATTGTCAGGGAATCCATTAAATGGAATCCTCCCAAGCTCTATAGGAAATCTTTCTAGTTCATTGGAAAGATTTACAATAGAAAATTGCAAAATTAGTGGCAGCATTCCCAAAGAAATCAGTAACTTGAAAAGTCTAAAACTATTGAATTGGGCTGACAATGAATTGACCGGATCAATTCCAGTTGGGTTTGGCCAACTAAAAAGCCTCGAAGCTATTTCTCTGGCGGATAATAAACTAGAAGGATCCATCCCGGATGATCTCTGTCTTTTGCGTAGACTGGTTAAAATGTTCTTAGATAGGAATAAGCTTTCTGAAGCTTTACCATCATGCTTAGGTAATCTCACTTCCCTAAGAGAGCTTTCGCTTAGCTCTAATCGATTGAGTTCCACTATACCTTCGTCTCTCTGGAACCTTAAGGACATCTTGTTCCTTGACTTGTCATCAAATTCTCTAAATGGAACTCTTTCATCAGAAATTGGAAATTTAAAGGTTGCGATATACATAGACTTATCTAGGAATTATTTAACTGGGGATATCCCAACTACCATTGGAAGCTTAATAAATCTAAAAGATTTATATTTGGAATATAATATATTCCAAGGCCCAATTCCAGAATCATTTGGTGACATGGTAAGTTTGGAATTCTTGGATTTGTCTAATAATAACATCTCTGGAACAATTCCAAAGTCCTTAGAGGCACTCTTATACCTCGAAAATCTGAACTTGTCTTTCAACTGGCTAGAAGGAGAAATTCCAACAGGAGGACACTTTGCCAATTTCTCGATTGATTCATTTATAGGAAATCACGCATTGTGTAGTTTGGTAAAACTACAATTTCCGACATGCAAAACGACCTCTCATAAAAAGAAAGGTCGAAACACTCTTCTCCTTTCGATTGTTTTGCCACTGAGTATCGGATTAACAATATTTGTATTGGCCATCATACTAGTATTGTTCAGATGCAAACGTAGGAGGATGAAAGTACCTGAAGATTCTGCTATGTCACCAAATGTAAATTGGAGAAGATTTTCCTATCTAGAACTTACAAGAGCAACAAATGGGTTTAACGAGAACAATCTACTGGGTAGAGGGAGTTTTGGTACGGTTTACAAGGGAACACTTCAGGATGGGATACAGGTTGCAATTAAGGTGTTTAACCTACAACATGAACGAGCATTTCAGAGCTTTGATATTGAAGGTGGAGTGTTGAGTAGTCTTCGCCATCGAAACCTACTCAAAATCATCAGCAGTTGTTCAAACGAAGATTTTAGAGCATTGGTGTTGGAGTACATGCCTAATGGGAGCCTAGAGAAGTGTTTGTATTCAAGCGATATATATTTGGATATATCACAGAGGTTAGACATTATGATAGACGTTGCATCTGCTTTAGAATATCTCCACTTTGGTTATTCAACTCCTGTAGTTCATTGTGACTTGAAGCTCACTAACATATTGCTGGACGAAAACATGGTTGCTTATTTGAGTGATTTTGGCATTTCAAAATTTTTAAGTAAAGACGAGTCCATGGCACAAACACAAACACTTGCCACAGTTGGTTATATGGCACCCGGTTAGTAATATAGTTTCCAATTTTTTCTAATGTTAGACCTTCTTTATTATTCATGTTTGTTATTTTCATGTCAAAAGAATTATTTATTTGTTTTCCAATAAGGTTATGAACATTTGCAGAGTACGGGACAGAAGGAAAAGTATCAAGAAAATGTGACGTTTATAGCTTTGGTGTTATACTAATGGAAACATTTATAAAGAAGAAGCCAACAGATGATATTTTTGTGGGAGAAATGAACTTGAAGCTTTGGGTTAGCATCTCATTAGATAGAACAGTGATGGAAGTTGTAGACGCAAATTTGCTAAGAAGGGAAGATGAACATTTTGCTGCGAAAGAGGAATGTGTGACATCAATCTTAAGTTTGGGTTTGAAGTGCACAAGAGACTCACCTCAGGACAGGATTAACATAAAAGAGGCAGTTGGTAAACTTTTAAAAATTCGAGCCAAATTGCTTGCAAATACCAGAGAGGTTGCAGTTGGAAGGCGATCAAATAGAAATTAATTTTTCTTTTATCTTTATATATGTCGATGATGAATAATGTTTATAAATCTTAATGTCTTCATGACAAATAGTTCATATCTTGCTTTCAGTTGCATTTTTTTGCATTGTTCTATTTGCATTTTATGTCAAGTTATCAAGATGTATTTAAATTTTCAAAAGAGGTGATTTTAGTAACAGCAATCCTATACATATATAATTAGTATATAAATATTGTATTGCAACTATGTATGTGTAACATTATTATTTTAATAATATTCATTAATAACTTAAAATTTAATTATTCAAATGTGAAAGTCCTCAATATTAGTTTTGGATGTAATAAACTTTTAATAACTAACTATCACAAATAATAAGAATTTATTAAAATGACTTATTATGTACACTTGTAGTATTGATGACTTTCACGTTTAGAAGACACATGATCATTATTACTTAAACTAATAGATCATATTTATTTTTTCAAGTTCATTTAGAAACATTATTAAATATCCTCTCAAAACTTTGGATGACTAATAAAATAAATTATATATGTTAAAATCTACAAGTCTAAATAAACAATGAGCCTGAATATTCTAATTAATGTTAATTTCAAACATAATAACAAAAAAGATTTAATTTTAATTTTTTTATAAGAAATCATTGTGAAAATTTTGAAGAAAAAAATTGTAAAACAATAACAAATATTTGCAATTAAATTGATATTAAAACTTATTGTCATTAGTCAAATTCTTTTGGTTATGAAAATATGGAAATCATTTCTCATGAGCTCAAATAAGTTTTCATTCTTAAAAATTGTAAACAACAGAGAAGATCAGTTTTCATTAAAAAAATTATTCCAAGTTACTTTTAAATAATAAGTTCATTTTTAAAAGAATTCAAATATTGACAATTAAATTAGTCCTAAAAGTTCATTAAACATTAATTTTTATAAAGAATAATCAAATTTTAAATATATTTAATTTGTTTATTTGTATTTAATGTTAACTTAAAATCTTTTTTCTCATTATTGTTAAGAATTTTTAATTTTAATATCTATTTAATTTATTTCAAGTATCCATATAACTTTTTGCGAAGAGAAGACATTAACAGAAAGAATTTATTTCATTACATTTGAATAATAATATATACATGCCAATCAATTTTTGAAAAGTACGATAAGTTTTGATTAAAAAGAGATTAATTCCTTATTGAAGCTAAACCACTTTTTAACTTCATCTATTTATAAAGGGATCACTGAAGTGTATTATAACAACTTGTAATAAAAAGACCTCCTAAAGTAGTAAATATTAATTATTTAATATGAAAAAAAATTAAAATTCAACACAAGGAATATAAATCGGGAGTGTATAAATCAGCTTCCTTCCTAATTAGTCAGCTTATGAATGACATTTATTAGTTGTTTTATCGTTGGTGTTAATTAATTTAATAAAGAAAATATAATTTTGAAATATAAATAGTGTTGACTGAAGATCCGGTCCGATCATTTTAAACGAACGATGGATATTAAATCTACCTTTAGGCTATAAAAGCGGCCATGGGCTTCTTTAACCTTTTACTTTCATTTCTTATTTGGCAAGTATTTGCAAGACTCTTTGTGAAGGCAATGAGATCTTAGTGGATTTTTGACTCTGTATTTCTTTATGTTAGTGTTTTTTCTTCTCCATTTCTTCTATGAACCATTTCTGGCATGATCATATTGTTTATTTTTTCCTAGCCACTTTGTGTGTTAATCCTTGGGTTTTGTATAAGAACCTTTGGTTTTCCTTTTTATTTTCGCTAAGGATTGTGTTTTCTATTTTTAGTGTGGATGTATTCTACCTGTCTTGCCCATAGAATAGTTTTAGGTCACTAGAAATTTTATTTCAATAACTTTAGGACATAAAGATAATTCAAATATTGCATTGTCTTTAATAAACATGATTGATTATAAGGAAATTGGGGTGGATAAGGTTTCACTTGGTAAAAGGATACGTGGGACTATAGGGGAAGGAGTAAGGCCTCTACATCGAGTAATAACAAAAATTCAAGAGCTCCGAGTTGAATTTGGCTATGACAGAGTATGTTAGAATAAGACATGGACTTGGGATTAAGGTTTATGAGATAAAAAGACTGGGAGACGACACTCTGCATAATTTTGATAGTGATAATTCTAAGGATATTGATCCCAAGGAGCTTGAGTTTAAGATGGATTTTAGGTACCAAAAGTCGGATATGTCTTAACATGATCAAGATAACCTTAGGATTAGGTACAGTATTTGTGAGTCAGGGACCTTGAGGCTCTAGAACCTGGATGATTTCCCATGCAATCCTGATCTTAGGTAGGTTTTCATTCATGCTAAGTTCCTTAAGATAGGACTTAGGCTCTTTGCGCGGCCTTACTTTGCTAGGATATTAGTCCGTTTGAAGGTTGCTCCCTTCTAGCTTGATCCGAACACTTAATGGGTTTTGGCCAGTCTTTTCATGTTGTGGGCTAGGGTAGAACTATCCTCGCTTTACTTTCAAGAACTTTGACACTTAAATTGCTTAAGGTATAATGCTGTGAAGCATAAAGGCTTTTACTATTTCTCTTTCTATAAGACCTGCGACCTCATCCCAGTCGTCTATCTATCAACAAAGGTTGGAAAGGGAACTAGTTCTTTATTGGTGGCAAATTGGGTCAATAAGTCCCTCGACCATGAGTAAAGGGGATCTAGGTCATTCCTTCTATTTTTTTTCCTTAGAAGCAGATTATTTCCTTGTTCTCGTATGTTTTCTTCTAACCACTAGCCCTTGGTTCATACTTACATATTTGTTCGACTTTTTTAAGAAATTTGGGTGACCAACCAAGATGTATCCAAAGCACATCGAGCTCAAATAGAAGCTGCTTTGGAAAATTCTACCCCCATCAGGGATCTCTTTTTGTGGTTAGTCTAAGAGACATCAGTCTGATACTTGACTTATCCCAAAACATTCCCTTAAGAATAAGAAGTAAGTTCTTTTTTTTTAGGGTGTTCACATGGTTTCATTATCTTGTGTAGGGATGCCAAACCAAGGCGATGAATAGAGCAAGAAAAAGGCTTGGGTAAAAGGATCAAGGGTAGCAAATCAAGACTTGAACCCTAATAAGGTCATGAACTTGCTCTACGGTGAGGGTCTTGGAACCTTAGAAGAGGTATAGAGCACGATACTACCAAGGGTGGTCAAGGTCGTAATATCCCAAGGGTACGCTGTGGTCGTAAAACCCCGAGGGGAGGTCGAAGTCAAGACAGCCCAAGAGGTCGTTGAAGCAAAGACAGACCGAGGGGTAGTTGATTGGATGCTATAGTAGCTAAGCACAAGTGCACATTATAGTAGCAAGTAATATAGGATTTTAAGTCTAGATATCGATCCTACAAGAACTATGCGATCTAATTCGATAAATTGAGTATTAAAATTGTACCTACTTAATTTTTATTCAGAAAACTAAAATTTGGAGTTTATTTAACTAATCTAATTCTATCAATTAACTAAACAAAAGTAAATAGTAGAATTCACAAATAAAGATAATCTAAGATTTCGACTTGTCCTCTAGTATTTCATTGGACTCATTAACCACTTAGTTAATCTCTTAATACCAATTGATTGGCTTAGACACTAATCTCATCATAAGCCTTTATCGATAGTCAAGTGACTATTATAACAATCACCTATATGTCTATGGTAATCCAATCAGAATGTAATTCATTAAGATCAAGTCTAAATTATACCATACATGCCACCTAGGTATATATCTATCTTAGATGGAACTCATAGTTGTTACCCTATGATCATGCATCAAACTACCCTAGGCTAAACACCTGAATCCATCTGTCGAGTTCATTATGGTTCCTTAATCATTAAAAATATTGATAACGTATAATGAATGCATTAAAGCACAAGATAGCATGAATCAATTGAATGTATCAAGTTCATAAACTAAAAATTAACACAATCCAAATCTATACTAAGTTCACATAATTTAACCCTAAATGAACAAATTAACTCATCACAAAAGCAAAAGTATCAAACCAATTCATAAAGATCAACAAGAATAATAACATAATGATAAAGAAAGAGAAGAAAACCAAATCAAAGCGACTCCTTGATGTGCTTCTCCCTCAATCTTGACATGAAGCTTGAATCTTGATCTTGGTTCTTCAATCTTTGGCTTTGAACTTTAATTTTGTGTTGTGAATTTTTTCTCTAAGTTTTTGCCTCTTTTTTTCTCCTCTTTTTTCTCTCCATTCTTAGGGTTTTTGGTCTTTTATTTATAGGATCTTCAAATCACTGTTCATGAGTTATTGTATTAAAATACTGTTTCTCAGACACTGTTCACCACTGTAAGCACTGTGGTGCTCAGCTACTGACCTGGGCAATGCAGCGCTTAGTCGCTAGGCGCTGCGGCGCCCAGCCCTGGTGCCCCTTTCGTATTTTGAGTGTAACTTCTTTGTTTGATGTCCGATTCGCTTCCCATATCTTCCTATACGTCACATTTTCCATCGTCCATCTATTTATGATGACAAAACACAATAAAATAGCCAAATATGTATAATTTAAAGAAAAATATAAAAGTTGGATACAAATCATACTTGTGCTTTTACGCCCTTATTAAATACTCTCAAACTTAAGACTTTACTCATTCTTGAGCAAAACAAAGAAAAATATTCACAACGTATTCATGACTCAAAAATAAAAATTATAAACTAAAAATAAGCTTCGATTAATTAAACAATCATCATCATAATCTCAAATTAAAGCTGTTAAAAATAGCACAAGACTCTTCAGAAATCAATAAATAACTTTCAATAATTCTCATACCATTGATCAAGTACTTCATTCTCCCTTATAAATGATCACTTGTGCGTATGTGTAATAAGTAAGTAATTAGCTAAATAAAACATAGATTTACTCAATACTTAAAAAATACATAAATTTGATATCTCGGCATATTTTCAATTATAACGCTACCATAAGCTTGCTTTTCATACTACTCTCTACTAATGTAAAAATATACATGTTTAGGGATCTATTTAGGACTTTAATTAGCTTGTAATGTAAGGCTAAGGTAAAGGTGGGATATAAAGATATATATAAAGTGCAAATCACACCATTAACACCTAGACTTTACTTAGAAACCTCTTAATTCCTTCTCCTCCTTGATTCTTCATCTTCTCCCCAAACTTATGCTATTTCAATCTTTCTTTTAATCACAGTTTTGCACATAATTTCTTATTTTTCTTAAGCTGTGGGCATTATACATTTAAACAATTTTTTTTTTGTACCCTTAAACTTAGATTGATATACACCTTCAAGACTTATTACTTTTTATTGCAGTACCCCTCTTTCGTACATCTACAACTTTCTTCATTTTAAGAATATTTTTAAGTAAACTCAAGGTTTATTGTGCAAACGATAGATTTTAGGATAAGTAAACTCAAAATATTTAGGCTTGTAATGTGGTTAAATAGAAAACAATTGGTAATTAGGCTCAAACGGGGTGACTAGGGATATATATACATATAAGGTAGGCTCAAAAATGCTCAAACAGTCCAAAGATGGCCTAATGTCATTTCTCTAAGCATGTGAATTCTAGGATTTCGCCTCAAGTAGTAATCAAGCAAGTTCTAGAGTATTGGTCTTCGAGACTGTGGTGTACTACTTAAGTATGAATAACTCTAAGCAAAAAATTCAACTAATACAAGCTTATTTCAATGTGCTGAAGAATAAGTGATCAAAAATAAATTTGAATTAAGTGCAAGAATTATGATATAAGAATTATCTCAAGCATCTATTATTTTCTAAAGACTTGTGAAAATAAATTCAGCCAATATTTTATTTTTTATCATAGACTAATGATATCATCTTAACCAAAACTAGACAACAACAAAAAAACATTAATCCACAAGACAACCAACCAATATAAGCAGCAAAATAAACACAAGAGTGTTTTCCACCCCCAAATTTAAATTAGACATTGTCCTCAATATCTAAAAATAAATTTCAAAGTAAGAGAAACCCCCTGGTAACTGAAGTTGAAGCAATGCAGCGTTGTATTCCGATGAATGTAACTGTAGTTTCCTTTGCTCCTAATGCTTGTAATTACTTGTGCTGATTCCTTGAATGCTTGACTTGCTGATTTTATTCCTAAAAAAATAAAGAAACTAACATAATTAAAACTGAAAATCAACTAATAAAAATAAAAACTATTTGGGTTGCCTCTCAAGAAGCACTTGAGTTAGTGTCGTAGGCTTGACAGAGCTCTTTCTACTCTTATGGAGGATCAAAGTCAATAGTGGAAGCATTTTTATATGTGAGCTTGTTAGACTTTCTTTCTTTTAGCTTCCACATCTTCTTTATTTGAGTCAAGTGAGACTTGACACTTTTATCTACCTAGCGTATATCTCAAATTGTGCTAATAATTGTATGGGTACTAATTTTAAGATAAAGTTACTAAAATTAAAATATTTATTATTTCTTTAGTTTTTCAATTCGGTAGTATATATCAATTATCAAATTCATTTGATAATTGTAATCGGCCATTAAACTATCAAATGTATATATTTCATTTGATTTTGCTTTGCAAGTATCAATTTTTTGATTCATTGAATTAAAATCAAATTGCAAGTTGTTGTAACTTCATTGGTTTAACAAAATCTTATAGCAATTTGTTAACTTTTCATTGGTAGAAGTAAATTGATATAAATTCAGTTTGAATTTGTTTCAAATTGAAAAGCATGTAGTAGCGTAACTTTAGCCACTAATACGCTGACAAATTTGCCACCAAATTCACGCAGAATGACTAGCTTTTTAATTGCTTTGTCACTCTTTTCCACTTGTCAACAATTGTTTTGTGATTGGTTGATTCAAGTGGCAAGCTTTCCTATAAATAATAAAGAGATGAAATGAATTGTGAGGAATCTAAAAATTATCCAAATTCCTTTGTTATTTTCAGTAAGTGAATTTAAGTGCTTATGTTCAGTGTTAAGTGTTAACATTAAAACAGAGGCAACAATATTTAATATTAACCCGAGAGATAAATAATAGAAGAGTTGCTTCAAATAGTTCTGAAAAAGAAAGTTACTATTCTAACTTAAGGAAGTCCACCACATCCCTAACTAGAATTGTTCAAAGTACGTTTCGAGGGTGAGTCCCCTAATCTCATTAGTATAATAAAATTATATTAATGTGTATTATATTTTCGTTGCATTGCATATGTGTTATGCTATTAATATTAAATTATTTAATTATACACAACACCAACAGTAAACACATCTTTATGATAACTCAAGAAATCTTAACGATTAAATCTTCAATGAGGTTTTTAGTGAGAGAAAATCCCTAGATTGTAAAAGAGGTTTTTCTTTGTGATCTTTCTTATAAAATGCATACTTTATGAGTGCATTGTGATTCAATAATAAGAGTGAGTGATCTTGATCCGCTGTGAACGTAGGCAAGTTGTCGAACCACATAAATTTATGTGTGTTTTTCTTCTATCTTTCTCTAATTAATTCTTTTAATTGCTTGTTCTACACTATTTATTTATGTAATATTACTTATTTGTGTGCTTCCGCTTCGACATATCACTTCCCTTATATTAAAGAATTTTTTTTTTTAATTTTAATATTTATTTATTTTAAAAATATCAACGGGGTTCTATAGTTTTGTTCAATATGGGAAAATCATTATATATTTTATGAAACTAAAGGCTGAACTGGATAAGAAATCTTACCTGTCCTGTAAATTGTAAGCACATCCGTCTTCTGTCAGTTTGAGAGACACTTGAGTTTCACAAGTGACCGTACTTCGCTTGAAGTTCTGGCAAGGAAACTGAAAGTAATGAATGTATGCCTCAGAACGAATTTTTTGCAAGCATAGAACGAATATATACTAAAATCTAAAAGCAATACATTTAAACATGAATAGAATATATTTGGTATAACACCCAAAACTTATTTTTTATATTTCTATTTGTTTTAACTTTATATATATATATTAAATTAGACATGTAGGGCTTATAGATTATTTTTATATATTTTTATTATTAGACAAGTGGGCCAAAGTAGGTGGCATTATTAATGACTTTTTTATTAATAAATAAAAAAGCAATTTATATTTTTATTGTAGTGAGGGATATTTGGTGGGGAGAAGAAAATATATATATATATATATATATATGCTTATATATATGTACATGTCAGTCATGTGTGGCACGTAGGATTTTGAAGATATTTTTTTTAGTTTGCTTATTTGGATTTTCATTTTGGAAATGGTAGAAAGAAGAATTGCAGAAAGAGAGAGATAGAGAAATTGAGAAGAAGAAAGAAGAAGAAGGAGAAGGAGATGTTGGAAGTTGAGGAACTATTAATGGTGAGTTTATATTTTTCTATAGCTATTTTGATTAAATAAAATAAAAGGAAGTTTTGAGTTAATTTTTTTTTTAATTCATTTTCTATGTGTTTTGTTTGAGATATATTAATTTAGAATATATATATATATGTTTTGGTGAAATTAAGGATTACGAATTAATTAAATTTTGGGGTTTTAGTATTTTATTATTTGAACATAAAAATAAAACAAGATTTGAGTACTAGAATATAGAATAGGCATATGAATTAAGAATTGACGGAAATATTAATTTCAATCAAAGTCTAGATCACTATCATATAGCTTGCAATTTGTTACGTGCTTTGTTTTTGTTTTGATATTCTATAATTTGAGCATGATTGGAGTAAAAGAGGCATTTGGCTCACTCTCCTTGGACCTAACAAAGTGGGAAAGAAAAAGTTTATGATATGCATGTTAGGATCATCATTGGGAGCTCCGCTAAACTGTACAGTTTCTTTCAACATCTGAATAATATTTAGCGAATACTATTAGCATTGACGGTTGGTCGCCAAATACTAGACTGAACACCAATTATTGTTGGGATAGTATACTCTTTCAAAGCTCTCTATAGTATCATGGGCTCAAACACATGATTATTGATGTGATCATTGTTTTCCTCTATGGTATGAACTGTCAAAGCAAAATAAAAAGAAAATCAAAGTAGAAAGAAGAAGATAAAATAAAAATAAAAATTTGAATTAAAAGTAAGTAGCTTGGTATTAGTATTGATCTAAAGAATAGATAAAATTAGTCCCCAACAATGGCGCCAAAAACTTGATTGGATGCTATAGTAGCTAAGCGCAAGTGCACGCTATTGTATCAAGTAATATAAGATTTTAAGTCCAGATATCGATCCCACAGGGACTATATGATCTAATTCTATAAATCAAGTACTAAAATTGTACCTACTTAACTTTTATTCAAAAAACTAAAATTTAGATTTTATTTAACTAATCTAATTCTATCAATTAACTAAACAAAAGTAAATAGTAGAATTCACAAATAAAGATAATCTAAGATTTCGACTTGTCCTCTAGTATTTCATTGGACTCATTAACCACTTAGTTAATCTCTTAATACCAATTGATTGGCTTAGACACTAATCTCATCATAAGCCTTTATCGATAGTCAAGTGACTATTCTAACAATCACCTATATGTCTATGGTAATCCAATCAGAATGTAATTCATTAAGATCAAGTCTAAATTATACTATACATGCCACCTAGGTATATATCTATCTTAGATGGAACTCATAGTTGTTACCTTATGATCAGGCATCAAACTACCCTAGGCTAAACACCTGAATCCATCTGTCGAGTTCATTATGATTCCTTAATCATTAAAAATATTGATAACGTATAATGAAAGCATTAAAGCATAAGATAGAATGAATCAATTGAATGTATCAAGTTCATAAACTAAAAATTAACACAATCCAAATGTATACTAAGTTCACATAGTCTAACCCTAAATGAACAAATTAACTCATCATAAAATCAAAAGTATCAAACCAATTCATAAATATCAATAAGAACAAGAACATAATGATAAAGAAAGAGAAGAAAAACCAATTAAAGTGACTCCTTGATGTGCTTTTCCCTCAATCTTGACTTGAAGCCTGAATCTTGATCTTCGTTCTTCAATCTTTGGCTTTGAACTTTAATTTTGTGTTGTAAATTTTTTTTTCTAAGTTTTTACCTCTTTTTTTCTCCTCTTTTTCCTTTCTATTCTTAGGATTTTTGGCCTTCTATTTATAGGTTTTCTTGTCTTCAAATCACTATTCATGAGTTACTGTAGCAAAATACTGTTCTCCTGACACTGTTCACCACCACGAGCGCTACTGCGCCCTGTCTTGGTGTCCCTTTTGTATTTTAAGCGTAACTTCTTCATTTGACATCCGATTCGCCTCCTGTTTCTTCTTATACGCCACATTTTTCATCGTCCATCTATTTATGATCAAATAACACAATTAAATAGCCAAATATGTATGATTTAAAGTAAAAAAAAGTTGGGTACAAATTATACTAGTGCTTTTACGCCCCCATCAAATAAGCTGAGCGCCGTAGTGCTCAATTGCTGGCGATGTGGCGTTTAGCCCTGGTGCCTCTTTCGTATTTTGAGCGTAACTTATTCGTTTGATATCCGATTCGCCTCCCATTTCTTTCTATACGTCACATTTTTCGTCGTTCATCTATTTATAATCAAAAAATATAATTAAATAGCCAAATATGTATTCTTTAAAGAAAAATAAGAAAGTTGGGTACAAATCATACTAGTACTTTTACGCTCCTATCAGTGGTCAAGGCGAAGACAGCCCGAGAGGTGGAGAGGTACGAGCCTCCAAAAGCTAGTTCGTGAGTCCCTAGTCATAGCTCAATACTAAACCCTAGAGGTAACCAACATAGAATGTGTGGTGCCTGTGAGGAGAATTATTAAGTCCCTTATACCTCCTTGATTCCCCTAGGGGGTGTATAATTAGCTGGCACTTCGAGTTCAAGGTTTCCTTCTATAGAGGAGATTTAAGAGCAGGAATAAGGGCTCTCACAGTAACCCCCAAAGTGTTCATCTTAGAGAAGCTCGATGGCTTATGTGCCAAGTAGAGAGATATGTGGATTATGCCTTGGCTTAATAGATATCGGACCTGAACTTGATCTTAGAGTTTAACTTTGCGGCTTTAACTATGATGGAGTATATCTCACACCTATTCTTTCTCTTCTTTTCATTTAAAGGTGTCTTACTTCCTATTGTTATATTTTGCAGGTGACTTATGCCTTTTATCAGTGTTGCACGGATGATTTGGATTATGTTGAATGCACAATGTTGCATGGATAATTTGGTAGGCATGAAACACAACAAGCGAGGCAAGAGGTTGACTAGGCTAAACCAAGGCTAAGGAGGTGTCTGCTCAGATAGAGGCTTCTAAAATGGCCAATTGATGTGTTCAATAATAGCTAAGCACAAGTGTATACTATCGTATCAAGTAATATAAGAATGACATCCAAGTATCGTTCCCACAGAGACTTATTTAATCTTTTTTTTAATCAAGTACTAGAATTAATCTTACTTAACTTTTATCCAAACAAGTCAAAGATGAATTTTATCTACTTATCCAAATTATATCAAATTAAACCTAATTTTAATCAAAAAGTAAGCAAAGGTTAAGTTTACTAATCAAAACAAATCTAGAATTTCAACTTATCCCCTAATATTTCATTAAATTTATTAATCTTTTAATTAATCTCTCAATAAAAAATTATTGGCTGGACTCTAATCTCATCATAATCCTCTGTTGATGGTCAAGTGACTATATTACACCATAATTCGAATAGAATACAATTCATCAAGAACAAGGCTAATCATGTCATATATATCATCTAGATATATGTCTATAACACATAGAACAATAAAATGTAAGAAGCCTCATGTAGGGAGCCTCTTTTGTATGGGTTCTTAGCTTTATAAGGAGCTCTTTCTGCTTGGGTCCCCAGCATAGTGTGTAGAGATAAATAGATATTTATGTGCATTATTATTTATTTATAGGATTTGAACAAAAAAGACAAAACTAGAGCAAAGATGAAAAACAAGCAAAAATCAGTGACTTAAATGCAACAAAATCAAAATTATTGATTTTCACCCTAACGGTATAGAGATTTTCACTCTAGTGGCATTCTAGAAGCTTATGAGGAAAGACTAAAATAAGATCTTATTAAGTCACAAATATTTCACCCTAGCGTTATTTTATTATCGCCCCAGTGAAAGACCATCACCCCAACGAAAACATTATATCATTGTAACAATCAGGTTTAAAGGCATAACGCCCTAGCGATGAAGGATTCTCGCCCCAGCAATCATGCTTTCCTAAACTGACGAGAATTAGGATTTCAAGCTTAAATCAAGCCCTATAATAGGCCACTTGTTTCAACCTTTAGAGAACACATAACACAAGCTCTAGAGAGAAATTAGAGCACAATTAAAGCAACTATAAAGAGAAATTCAAAGGCATTTCAAGAAATAAGATTTTCTTAGGCAATTTGATGGCTATATCAGTTTGCTATTAATTGTATGATATTTTATTTATATTTTTGTCTTAATTTTCTTGTAGCTACGAACTAATTTTCTTTATAGGGTTAATACTTGAACTCAATATATGTGCTTAATTGTTAAATATTTCTAATATTTAACAAACTTAGTTTATTGTTATTTAAATTATTTGTTCTTAATGTTTCATTATACCTAGCTAATATTATGTTTTTATTTAGTGATATTTTGATAAACTTGAGAGAGGCATCATTAAAATTTAATATAAATTTAAATATAGATAATTTGATTTATGATTATAGAGTAATATCTACAAGTTTCAAATTAGGATAGAGATATACTTAATTGGCATGTATGATCAATAAGACTTGTTCTTAATGAATCTTAATTTATTATAAGTACCATGGAGATATAAATATTTGGTAAATTATGATATACTTGCTCGACTTTAAGAGAGACTTGTGAATACATTCGTATCTTGATCAATAATAAGAACCAAAGGATTTAAATAATAAAATATTAATTATTAGAAAGCATATTGAAGGATAGTATTAATCCTACGTTTTCTTTATATAATTATTTTTCTAAAATCTTGACGTTATAATATTAATTTATACCTTTCCATATTCATTCTTAAATTTTAATTTTTTTGAATAATTACTAGAAAAACATAATTTTACTATTAGGTAAGACGTAGTTATTCTTCCTGTGGGTTCAATATCCAACTATTTTTCCCATTTATTACTTGTTACGATAGTGCATACTTGCGCTTAATTTTTATTCTTGGAAAATACACAACATTCAGCCTAGTGTATGGAGGCCCTTTCTGCTCGGGTGCTCAAACTAATCTGGGGAGGCCTTTTCTGCTTAGGTTCCCAACCTTATGTTATGAAGCCTCTTCTGCTCAAGTCCCTAGCCTAGTGTAGGGATGCCCTTTTCGCTTGGGTCTTCAGTTAAGTGTGGAAGACCTTTCCTACATGGGTCTTCGATTTCGTGAATTTGTTTTATACGTGTTTATGTAAAACAAAATATGATCACTCATTATGAGAACTAAGCTTTTTTATTCTTTTAGAGACTTAAATACATGCCTTGGAAAAATTGTCTATATAAATTCACATAAGCATAATTCATTTCAAATATAATACTTGTTTAGAAGCCCAGCCTTCCAAGGTTTCCTTACCATCTTGTCATTGGCATGTTTAAGTTCATATACACCTATCATGATTCTTCTAATTACTTTTAAGGTCGTTCCTAGGTTGGCCTAAGGATTCTATCTATCAGATCTTCCATGTTAGGAAGGACTTTGCAAAGTATAAGATCTCACTTCATGAACTTGCGTGCTTAAACCCTTTTTATTGTCATATTTTTCCACTTTCTACTAGTCACACTGACTTGTACCTTTTCCCTCTTCTACTCTACCAGGTCTAGACTCCCTTTTATTAGTTCATCATTGGCTGCCTCTGAAAAGAGTAGTATGCAGTAGGTCGAGACACCAATATCTACGGAGATTACTACTTCACAACTAAAGGCTAGTGAAGATGGAAGGCAATCTTATTGATGATTCACAAGGCCCAAAGCATCTCAGGCGGTTACTCGACTCACCCCAATTTTTTTCAATTAACTTTTTCTTAAGCAACTTCTTGATGGCTTTATTGGGTTACCCTACGTAGCCAATAGTCTTAAGATGCCATGATTTATTGCCCTAAAACTTGAGATTTTATTATAGGCTCTGCCTCGGCTTCTTTAAGCTCAAATAGCTCTTTTTCTAAGGCCTTGATCCTTTTTTGGCCATCTTACTCTGATTACTCATCTCTTTAACTTCAGACATGAGCTACACCTCTAAGTGATCTAGGGCAGCCTTTTTATCATCTTCCTTCTCAGCCTTAGTAATTATACTGATGATTGATTGCTTCTTTTTTTCCAATGAAGTGAAAGTAACTACAAACTCGTTTAGCTGAGTCTTCATGCCAACTGACATAGAATTGCCCGAAGCATTATTAGATATAATTTCAATTTTTTGTTCACCTTTAATACTTGGCAAGCGTAGAACAAGAGATCATCTATGTTTCTCTTTAGAGCCTTGATTTGATGGATAGTTTCCATTACTTTAGATTACATTTTTCAGATAGGGAAACTGAATCACCATCAGGGGAGAGACTGATTACATCCTCACTTTCATTTGAAATTTTCAAAAGCATGGATAAAACATCAATTGCAGAGGTCGCCTCTTTTAGTTGAGAAGGTTCCTTGGTAGCTAGCTTGCCCATCTTGTAGGATCTTGTAGAATGAAGACTGGGTGATGCAACAAATATTGGTGATGGCCTAGGATCTGAGGTAACTAGTTCTTCAATTAACACTTGGGCCAATTTGCTCATAGGTATAATCAGAGGGAAAGGCGTTGTAGACTAAAATGATGCAGTCAATTCTTTTGAAGGTGTTTTAGAGTGGAAGATTTTTATGCTCTGTGGCTTCTACACAATCATCTAAAAAATGTATTTGTAGGTGATTTTAGAAAAACAAAACATAAATAAACTTCATATGGGTGATTTTATTACCTTTACTCTTGTCTTTAGATGAGTCATCTCCTCAACTGTAGCAAGTGGGGCATCTAGAGTGGTAGGGATCAGCTCTACATATAATAAATGTCCAAGTTAGAATCACAAGCATGGATAAAGAGGGAAAAGAAATGCAATGTTATACCTTGTCAGCTTGTATCGCCAGCGATTTTAATTGATTTGGGGTCATGTAGGCCGATTTCTTCTAGGGATATTGCCAGTAATGCTGAACTTAGTCGTTAGAATTAGGGGCCTCGGATCAAAAAATGGTCGCTAAAAAAACACATGCCCCAACCAGGGGCTTCTTGAGTGAACCTATTAAGCTTCTTTTTTCTCTGGTGACACAGACTCTTCATTTCCTTTATCTTATTACATTTATATTTAAAACCATAAAAAGATTAAAAATTTAAGATTTCTTGAATCAGTTTATGCCTTATCTTCTTCTGGTTGACCTATACAACATCATCACTACTAGCTTCTTCAAAATGGTGGCACAACAGAGCTTTATCTAATGGCATTGAAAAATACTGGTCGATCACTCCTTCTTAATAAGTATCAAACATACTCAGGCGACTATGAGAAATTGGAAATTTAACCAACTAGAGCGATCTTGTAAGGATTTTTGTCACCTTAGTGGTTTGGTCAACAATGAAACACTCTCTAAAGGCTACCCTGCTCTTAAATTTCTAGTTTGCTAAAAAATGTTTAAGGTGTAAAACTGCTTAGACAAGGCCAAATTGGCACTTTACCCACTAAGGGTGATAAATCTCTATTCCACACTTGTTATTCATGCCTGATTCTTCAAAATGGTGGCGTGGTTGAGCTTTATCTAATGCATTGAAAAATACTGGTCACCCACTCCCTCCCAATAAGTATCAAACATACTGAAGTGACTAGGAGAAATCGGAAAATTGACCACCTTGAGCGACCTCGTAAGGAGTTTTGTTACCTTAATGGTCTGGTCGACAAAGAAAGACTCTTTAAATAACACCATACTCCTAAATTTCTAGTTTGCTAAAAACTATTTAGGGTGTAGAACGGTTTCGACAAAGCCAAACTAATAACTTACCTACTGAGGGTGATAAGTCTCTGTTCCAAACTTGTTATTCATGCTTGAAGTATTGGACACCCCATGATGCAAATCACGAGTAGTTATGTAACTAACTAATGAATTATGCCATTTTACATCTAGGGTGTCCTCATCAAAAGTACAATTTTGACTCTTATAAGACCATTTGGACCATTAGCGCCAAAAAGGGTCGGCTTAAGATGACAAAAGAAATAATCATCTAAAGAAAGGCTGCTATAGTAATAAGAAAAGAAATCTCTAAAGCCTAAGTCCTTGATCTGCCATTGAAGAAGCCAAGGAGCATAACTTCATTAGGCTAAAAATTATTTCAAAGAAAGAAGGAAAGTAAGTCGATATCCAAAAGCAAAGAATCAACAAGGGACCCTCAGCATTTGGAAAGCTCGACTCATGCTTTGAAGGAATAACTCAAAAAGACTACTATATAAATAAGAATGAAAAAGGGTCCTAAAGCTAATGAAACACCATCAGTCTGGGCGGTTGCTACTTTTAAGTACTCCCTGGTGATTCTTTGAGAAGTGGTACAAATGGCGTATTTATAAATCCAATACAAAAAGAAGACGATATGCTCAATTTTAGAAACTTTGGCTAATTTCTTCTTAAAAGTGTTCATAAACTTAACAAAAATTAGAGTCGAACCTTTTGAAGAATAGGTTGACCTCATCAAAATCTAACTCAGAGTTAATTTTAACTCCATGAACTGGAATGTTGAAAAGAACTGCCAAGTCATATAGAGTGGGCGACATGTATCCAAATTTAAAACAGAAGTAGTTGGTAGACCTAGACCAAAATAAAAGTGAGGTATATATTAAGTCGTTATGAAGGGGAATTTAATATCTAGAGAGTTAGATGAGATCATAGATCCCAGCCGATCTCCATACTGAATTGTAGTGGGACTCTAGGCAATTTAACCACCTCCTAAAATCACTAGTGAATTTTGGCCAAAACCTGATCGATTTGAAAGTCGACCAGATAGATATATTATGCTATTGGTCAATCCTCAGTAAGTCTTTATAATAGGCTGGAAAAGTTATTCAGGTAGTCAACTATGATCCTAAACTCATAAGGACCTAAAATGTAACCTAAGTGATTAGCTGAGTATGTGAATACTTGAATGGCGACCTGATCAGTAAGGGTAATGTTTTGGGATTTGGCTGGTGCTAGCAACCTCTGTAGTGTGCGACTTCTTAGAGCATGAAGTGTTAGTCGATTTGAAAGCCATAGTAATTACTACAAGTTAAAATTTCAGAGTAAATAAACAAAGATTTGGAGTAAAAAGCAGTTGAGTAAAAGATAAGAAGTAAAGATAGTTTGAAATTACCTTTAAGATTTATGAAGATTGTTGAATGCTGAAGAACGAATCAGAGAATATTCTTGAAGAATGAGAGAATAAAATTGCTCGAGTAAAAGAAGAAAAGTGAAAATTAGGGCCATCCTATTTTATAGTGCTTAAAACGGTTAAGATGAAAAGTCACTCATTAAAAAAGTTGGCCACTTAATTAGATAGTGATAATGGGACATTTATGATTTTAAATTATTATTCAAGTGATTATAAGGCAATAACAATAAATAAATGCTCTGACAGTTACTAACAATGGTTGAAAGGTAAGGTGAAAAGTCCTCAAAAGCTAAAAGCATAGAACATTATTAAGTATATAATCGGGTTAAAAAAATTGATTTGGAGCATCTTAGTTGGTTTAGAGCAATTTTAAAAGCAAGCAATAATATGTCTGGTTGATTTCACCAAAGCGTTGCTATGGTCGATTTTTACATCCAAAGGCTACGAGGAGACGATTTTATAAGGATTAAAAATGTTAAGCAATATTCTTACCTAAAACAGTGTTTCAATAAGTGATCATGGTTAAAAATGTTTTTAGGCAATATTTGTATAACAAAAAGGCCATAGACAATTCTAGTTAACTTAAAGATTGGACAAAGGATGAACTAAAATATGAAGATTGAGTACGTCAGAGGGATCTAAGATATATCCGGGCAATATTAGAAGCTTGTATTAGTGTTAAGCAATTATAAAGAGCCTAAAAGGCATCGGGAGATTCGAATAAGTTTGTTAGGTGATTCAAGAGGATCTAAACAAGGTTAGACGACTTAAAAGCCTAATTAAAACAATTTTCAGGAGTTGATTATGTTAGGGTCGGTGCTTACGTGCCATCCCTGGATATACATATACTTGTGTATTTATACAAGTGTATATTCCCATTAAATCGCTAATACCCAATTTATATGGTATTATGCATGTAATGTTATAAACATTGTAGATTTGAAAGAGTTCAGATCAGATCTAAAGGTGTTTAGATAAGGCTCATAGTTAGCCACGCTGAGAGATATAATTACTAAATGATAGTATAGCTAAGTGTTAGCTGGTTATAATACTCAGTATATTTAAGAGTTAGAGCCTTATTTGTAATGGGACATAGACCTGGGAATATACTAGTAACTGTATAGTTGCAAGAGTTGCAATCGGGTGCCAGAAAATGCAAGTTGCGTAAGTATGTTCTCAAATACTTGTCCCTGATCTATTTCTACTGATGCGCGTCTGTCAGTGGATACTTTTTATATAGATCAGCATATGTTATACCTATAGGGTATAAATGGCCGTTCCTAACTGACTGTGAGCTTGTAGCTCGTATTGACATATGGGTATTTAGTTAAGACTGGATATGAGACTGACTCACGATGGCCTCTGATAGACACATTATGTAAGCCGTCAATAGAGGGTCCTCTCGAGTTGAGTAGTATACGTAGTCCTTTGACTTGAGTGCCACGTTAGGCTTGTAAATGATGCACCATACTTTGATTCTATGCATGTCACAGACTTTTCATAGTGACCGCTGGGTGTCGCTAGGTATGGTATGATACTTATAGAGTCCGATACATATAGATATGGGATTCATCAGCTCCTATATAGAGTTAGATATCCAGACGCTTCGAGACTGTATCTCAAAAAGTCTTGTGGCCACAAGCAACCATCTCGAGAAAGAGTTCCGCCAGAGTAGAACAATATGGCAAAAGAGTTTGCGCATATTGTTTAGTAAGATACAAGTCTGGAGATAAGATATGGATGAGCACTAGGGGATTTGATGGTGATAATCTATATCCCTGCACATCTAGGATATCATGACGGAAGGACTATACATATGCGTTGTAACCTCAACTTGCATGGTTCAACGCGCTGATTTGTATATCCGTGACGTGTGCGTAGGGCATTGCTCACGGACTCATGGAATAGTTCTATTTGACGAATCGGGAGTAGGACCTAGGGAGTCCCACGATATGAAGTGTACGCATTGTACACTGGGGTAGTGTGCCGGATTAAATTATTTAATCCAGTAATATTCAGCAATACCATGGGAATACGTGTGTGTCTGTATTTATATGTTAAATATAATAATTAGATAATAATTGTTATTTACTAATTATATTATGGCACTTGGCATATTGTGGACCGTCAATTGAGTTTATCCAAGTGTGGAATTTGGTGGGACCCACTAGGGAGTAAACTTAATAACTATTTATGAGGGGAAAAAAAGTTATTTTTCATTTTGATTATTTAATAGTTAAATAATTAAAATATCTTTCTTTTTATATTATATAATATATTTTATTATCTATATTATATATTATTATATATATAAAGAAAGAGAAGCAAGTGTGTGAATTTGACCAATTCGGCTGAGAGAGAAAAGAGAAAGAAATAGAGAAGGAAGAGAAAAGAAAAAGAAAAAGAAAAAGAAAAAAAAAAGGAAAAATAAAATTGTTTCATATGCTTCTAATTGGAGTAATTATGAATTGCTTCAAATTCTCTATTTCTTATCCTTTTGGAGAAAATGATAAAAATACACACCGGCCATTTTAGGGATTAAGAGTTAATCCCAGACTGAATATAAAGCTGTTGTTCTAGCTCACCAAGCCTATCGAGTTGGTGACTAGAACTGTATACGAGTTGTTCTCCATGCGGACTCCAGGGATATACGTGTATAACATTACACGTTGAGGTGAGTTCTCTAACCATTTTAATATATTAATGTGATTAATATATTTCATTTATTGTGTTTATTGTTTATTTCACGCTTTCGCTTGATTTAAATATGTATTTGATACGTATTTAGGCAATAGACACAATAGGACATGCATACACCCAAATGTACTAAATTAGATCCTCCACCAACAAATTAAAGTCAAGGTGACAAAAAGTAACAATCAGACGATTAGAGAAGGTATAATAGAAGTATGGCGATCCTATCAACACCATGAGAATGTAAATATATGATTGAAAAACCAATTAAGGAGATCTTCAATAGAAAGTTTAAGCGACTGAAATGACCGTTTGAGGCAATTTTTAAGAGCCTTTTGAAAGACAGGGCAATCAAAGAACCAGGTGAGGCAATTTCTATGGTTTAAGAATCCGAGCAATCAAAGAAATTGGTTAGGGCAATTTTAGAAGACTTATGAAAGTCCATGAGACTTTGGCAAGAAATTAGGGAAAGTTTTGTTGAGGATCTAATATACGTGGGTGTATGCATGTGAAATAGTATTTATTGCATAAAATACGTATGTCATATATATTTAACACTGCGAAATAATTTAAATATGCAATAAATACAATAAATAATATATTAATCATATTAATATATTTAAAATGTTGAGAAATTACCAAAACGTACAATATTATACACGTGTATCCTCGAAGTCCGCCTGGAGACCAACTCATTGGCAGTTCTAGTCACCAACTCGATGGGTTTGATAAGCTAGAACAACAACTCCATATTCAACGCGGGAATAACTCTTAACCCCTTAAAATGGCCGATTGTATGTACTTTTTCTTTTCTCTAAAAGCAAAAAATAGAAATTGAAGCAATTCACAATTACTTCTATCAACACCAAAATGAAAAAAAATGAAAATTTTATTTTTTTCCATTTCTTTATCCACTCTCAGCACACAAAAAGGAAAAATGAAACAATTTCATTTTTCCTTCTTCACGTTGCACACACTTCACCCTCTCACACATATCTCAATAATATATATATATATCTCATATAAATATAATAATAATATTATATATATTATAATATTAAAAAAGGCCACCATACAAATAAAAAATATTATTATACAAAATAATAATATAAAATAAATAATGGATGACAACTATGTCATCTATAATAAAATAATAAGATATTATGATTATTTAATAATTAAATAATCATTCTGTGAAATGATCGTTTAGCCCCCTCATAAATAGTTACTAAGTCTACCCCTTAGTGGGTCCTATCAAATTTCACACTTGGATAAACTCAACCGAGAGTCCATAATGCATCACATGTCATTATACAATTAGTAAATAATAATTATTCACTAATTGTTGTATTTAACACTTAAATACAGATATGCACGTATTCTTGTAATAGTGCTGAATATTACTGAATTAAACAATTTAATTCGATATGCTGCTCCAATCCACAACGAGTACACTCCATATCGTGGGACTCCCTAGGTCCACGCCCGATTAGGCAAATAGAACTATTCTATAGGTCCGTGAACATTGCCCCCCACACACATTACGAAAATATAAATCAGCGCGTTGACCATCCAAGTTGATGTCACAACGCATATGTATAGTTCTTCCGTCATGATATCCTGGATGTGTGGGGATATAGATTATAACCGTCAAATCTCCATGTACTCATCTATGTCATATTCTCAAATTTGTATCTCACTGAACAATATGTACAAACTCCTTCACCATATTATTACACCCTGGCAGAAACTCTTTCTTGGGATTAATGCCTATGGCCATAAAACCTTTTAAAATATAGTCTCGAAGCATCTAGATATCTAACTCCTTATAGGAGCTGATAGATCTCATATCTATACATACCAAACTCCATATGCATCAGACTATACCCAGCGGTCACACCATGAAAGGTCTGTGACATGCGTAAAACTAAAGTGTAATGCATCACTTATAAGCCCACCATAGCACTTAGGTCAAAGGACCACGTATACTACTGAACTCGATAGGACCCTCCGTGGACGACTTACATAGGGTGTCTATCAGAGTCCCTCGTGAGTCTGTCCTATATCCAGTTCTAACTGGATACCTATATGTCAATACGAGCTCTAAGCTCACAGTCGGCTAGGAACGACTATCTATACCCTATAGGTACGACATATGCTAATTTATATAAAGGTATTTACCGACAGACCCGCATCGGTAGAAATAGATCAAGGACAATATTTGAGAATATACTTGTGCAACTGACATTTTCTGGCACCTGATTGCAACTCTTACAACTATACAGTTATTAGTATATTCTCAAGCCTATGTCTCATTACAGACAAGGCTCTAACTCTTGGATCTTAGCTGAGTATTATAACTAGCTAACTATCAGCTATGCTAACATTTAGCATTTATATATTTTAGCGTGGCCAACTGTAGGCCCTTATCTAAACTCCTTTAGATTAGATATGAACTCCTTTAGATCATACAATATCTATAATGTTATATTGCATTGTACCATTTAAATATGTATTAGGGATTTAATGAGAATATACACATGTATAAATACATAAGTATATGTACTTTCAAGAATGACACTTAAGCACCAACTCTAACAACTTTTAAAGTCTTGTCTTAGTCTCGGCTGATTCGAAGTTGGCCAGGTTTATTAAATTGCAAGCCTTGACAAAATCACCCTTTCAATTGGTTTGCAGGGGGCATTGTTGACGCCGGCCAAAAGAGCCTACTAGGCTTTTCCATTTTAGGGTTTGATTTTAATACTATATTTTATCCTATGTAAGAAATTGTATATAATATAAAGATTTGTTACATTAGGATTCTTCTTTTTTATAAAATTAGGTTTGGTATGGGGTTTTATAGCTATAAATATGTTTGATTTCTCATTGTATGATCATCAACTATTCAAAACACATAATACACAAGATTTGTGCTTTTAATCCTCTTTCTCTCATTTTTGTCATTCAACCGAGGACACTTATCCTTGCTTGTTGAAATTCCCCATAGCCTTGTTGTTAGAGTTTCACTCGTCCTTCTCCACAAAGAACCCATGCTTTGCGATATACTTATTGTACTATAGCACAGGTTTAGTGATAAACCTTGCTTGCTAATAGCCTAAGTGCAAAACTCACTTGCTGACAGTTAAGTTTGGCCTTGCCTTGGTAAATCCCTTAATCTTGGTTTCTATTGATTCTGTGGCAACATCTGTCTAACCAGACATTGAGCATACATGAACCCAAAGAGCTACCCACCATACATGGGAGAAATTTTATGATCTATTAGAAGTACTATAATATCTATACATATATCATAATATCATTGATAATTGTAGATTGATGATAGACCTTTTCCACACTTAGGTTATTGACCCTATGGAGGCAATGTTGAGGTAGCACGAAATGCTATATAATGACACTAGCAGAAGTTTTTTAAGAATAATTTATTTATTTTTAACTATAAAATATAAATTAAATTCCTCCTAAAGTTTAGTATGAGTAAGATTTAAACTTTAAATCTCTTGAACCACTTCGAACAATCTTATCAGTTAAACTAAATACTAAACACTTGTAATTTGCACTAGTTTGAACTTGTTAGGGTTATATGATCTTTGTGCCCTGTTGAGTATGGGGCGGGTTTGCCAGAGGATTCAAAACGATAGTTGCTTGGGAGAAATTTCAATGAAAGATCTAGTCGCTTATCTTTAAGAGTCTTTGATTGGTGCCAATGATTTTCTTTATCTTAAACACGTAATGGTTGTCATTTTCTTTCTCCGTTTGTTTCTTTTCCTTTCATTTTCTTACTAGCTACATGTATCAGCCTCTTAAGAATGATGATTCATCAATTATTTATACCCACTAATAGTATATGCACCATAAGAAAAAGTACCCCAGTTCAACTGATTCTATTGTTGGCATGGATCCTCTAGTTATTTTCACAACTTTCTTAATCCATTCTTTGGTATTTCCCTCAGTTGCAGCAGGAATATTAGCCAACATTACTACCAACCAAGATGATTTTCTTGTCTTGAAATCTCACATAGCTCATGATGCTAGCAATTTCTTCGACAATAATTGGCTTACCACCACCTCTGTCTGCAACTGGACCGGCATCACTTGCAGTGTACGCCACTACAGAGTCACAACCTTGAATATTTCGTACTTAAATCTTACAAGCACCATCCCTCCTCAGCTAGGAAATCTCTCTTTCTTTTCAGTGCTAGCCATTAGACACAATAGTTTTTATAGCCCTCTGCCTAATGAATTGGCTCATTTACGTCGACTAAAGTACATTAATTTTGGTTTCAATAACTTCAACACAAATATACCATCATGGTTAAGACCCTTGCCAAAGCTTCAACATTTGCTTTTATACAGAAACAACTTTGTGGGGACTATCCCTGAAACCCTAGCCAATATATCTTCACTGCAGAACTTGATCTTTCTATAAACCAACTTTCAAGTACTATACCTTCCTCTATTTTTAACATGTTGTCATTGACATTTATTTTTATTGATTCTAACTAGTTAAGTGGTTACTTTCCTTCGGTTGTCTCTAAACTTTCTTTATTACATACTATTAGTTTCTATGATAACAATATGTTTGGAGAAGTCCCTGCAAATATCTGCAACTATTTTCCTAATTTGGAAATCTTTGACTTGTCTAATACTATGTTCAAGAGTAAAATCCCATCCACTTTGTCAAAATGCAAGCTGCTACAATAGTTAGCTTTGGCAAACTATTATTTCACAGGTCTCGTATCATAGGAAATCAGGAACTTGACTTAATTAAAATGTATAATATTAGAGAAGAACAATCTTCAAGGTATGAAACTTTCTCTGATATTAACATTATACATTTAATGCTAATTTACATATGAGAGTTTTGGATGTTCCTATATGATTGCACTTTTTATTAGAATATATTTCTATTAAATTTTGCTAATGTACGTTCCAATGCTTATAGGTAATAGTTGAAAAGTCGCTATGATAAACCTTTAACAAGTTTATTGAATACCTACAAGTCTATATGAGCTTCTACTAAACTTACAGTTTGTTAAGGCTAACCATCTAAACAATTTAGATACAGTCATAACTGACATGGAAGGTTCACCGATTAACCTGTGTTAGTAAACATAGAGCAAGAAGGATATTTTTGACAAAATATTGCATAATGACATTTCCTAACTCTATTTGCAATTCCTTACAATTATGTCATTATTATAATATTATTGAGTCTTAGTCTCATTTCAGACAAGGTTCTATCTCTTAGAATGCTAACTTTTAGCACCAACCTAAACTCTTTAGATCTATAATGTTTAAAAAGTAACCAGCTTAGTACCATATAATAAAATATAAATGATATTGAAATGTATATTACATAAATATTAAACAAATAAATATTCATACAAATTGAAATGACACGTAAGCACCATATCTAGTAATACCTACCCTATTGATCCACTTAAATCAACCTAGATCCTACCCAATAGGGTTTGGGTCTCGTTGGTTTAGTGTCAGACCCACTGCATCACTGTCCTTAACTATTTTCATTATAAGATAAATTGCTCATTTTGTATAGAGATTAAAAAATCATTTATCAATTAATATGAACACTTATTAATCATAACACCATTTAAAAGGTATATTAGCATTATAGGAGAATATTAGAGGAATTTGTGATCCAACAAACTTTAACAAAGGTATCATTAATGTTTTACTCAAATATAAGGATATTGCTAACAAAAACTCACTTTAACAACTTTGATGGATACCTTGCTATGAAGAAGAAAATTTTAAAGTTATACCAAATAAAAGAGGAAGGATCCAAATTTTATCATTAGCAACTTCTTACTTTTTAATTTTAACTTTTATTCTGCTCACATGTTTGCAGCTGAGATACCATATGAAATTGCCACTCTTCCTCATCTAGAGTGGTTGAGCCTTGGAGCTAACAACCTAATCGGACAAGTGCCAGATAGACTTTTCAACAAGTCAACATTAACTCATCTTGGTCTTGCAGAAAATAAACTCTCAGGAAGTCTTCCATTAAACTTTGACGTTCCAAATCTAGTTAGTCTACTAATATATGAGGCTAATTTTATCGGAGCAATTCCTAGCTCCATCTTTAATTCTTCCATGCTCACTCTGTTAGAAATGAACAATAACTCATTCTCATGTTTTATTCCCAGCACAATTGGTAATTTAAGAAACCTTCAGTTTATGAACTTGGTTTATAATCATTTGACATCTTCTACTCCATTTTTGACCTTTCTTTTCTCTTTGACAAATTGCAAGAACTTAGAAGGATTGGAATAGTCAGGAAATCTAGTAAATGGCATCCTTCCGAGCTCCATAGAAAATATTTCTAGTTTATTGAAAGAATTTGTAGCAGAAAATTGCAAAATTAGTGGCTATATTCCCAAAGAAATCTTGAACTTGAAAAGTTTGAGAGTATTAGAGTTGAGCAACAATGAATTAACTAGATCAATTCCAACAGGATTTGGCCAATTGCAAAACCTTGAAGGATTTTCTTTGGGAGGGAACAAATTGGAAGGATCCATCCCAAATGATCTCTGTCATTTCCGTAGTGTGGTTGAATTGCAATTGGATAGGAATAAGCTATCTGGAGCTTTACCTTCATGGTTAGATAATCTCACTTCCCTAAAAGAGCTCACAGTTAACTCTAATCAATTAACTTTGAAAATATACCCTTATCTCTCTGGAACTGTAAAGACATCTTGGGTCTTGACTTGTCATCAAATTCTTTAAATGGAAATCTTTCGTTAGAAATTGGAAATCTAATGGTTGTGGTATACATTGACTTACTGAGGAATCATCTATTTGGTGATATCACGACTACCATCGGAGGCCTAAAAGGTTAAATTTCAAAATTAGTTGGTGAGATGGTAAGCTTGGAATTCTTAGATTTATCCAATAATAATATCTTTGGAACTATTCCAAAGTCTTTGGAGGAACTCTTGTATCTCAAATATTTGAATGTTTCTTTTAACTGGTTAGAAAGAGAAATTCCAACAGGAAGACACTTTGCCAATTTCTCGGTTGAATCATTTATAGAAAATCATGCATTGTGTAGTTTTATCAAAAAATAATTTCCGACATGCAAAACTATCTCTCACAAAAAAAAAAGAGTGCAAACACTTTTCTCCTTTTGGTTGTTTTGCCACTGAGTATCGGATTAACAATATTTTTCTTAGCCATCATACTAGTGTTGCTCAAATGCAAAAATAAGAGGTCGAAAGTACCTAAACATTCTGCTGTGTTACCAAATGTTAATTGTAGAAGATTTTCTCCTCTAGAATTTGCACGAGCAACAAATGAGTTTAGCCAGAACAATCTACTTGGTAGAGGGATTCTTTGTTCGGTTTATAAAGGAATACTTCAGGACGGGTTACAGATTGCAATCAAAGTGTTTAACTTGCAACATGAATGGGTATTTCAAAGCTTCGATATTGAAGGTCGAGTATTGAGTAGTCTTCGTCATCGAAACCTACTTAAAACCATCAGCAGTTGTTCAAATGAAGATTTTAGAGCATTGGTATTAGAGTACATGTCTAATGGGAGTCTAGAGAAGTGTTTATATTCAAATGACATGTATTTAGATATCTCATAGAGGTTGGACATAATGATAGACATTGCATCAGCTTTAGAATATCTCCACTTTGGTTATTCAACTCCTGTAATACACTGACTTGAAGCCGACCAACATATTGCTGGACGAAGACATGGTTGCTCATTTGAGTGATTTTGGTATTTCAAAACTTTTAGGTAAAGATATGTTCATGGTGCAAACACAAACACTTGCCACAATTGATTATATGGCACCGAGTTAGTAACATAGCTTCAAATTTTATTTCATGTTAAACCTTCTTTATTGCTCATGTTTGTCGCTTTCATGTTAAAAAGAATTATTTAGTTTTTTTAATGAGATTATGAATGTTTATAGAGTACGGAACAGAAGGAAAGATATCAAGAAAATGTGATGTTTATAGCTATGGTATTATGCTAATGGAAACATTTATAAAGAAAAAGCCAACAGATGAAATGTGTGTGGGAGAAATGAGCTTGAAGTCTTGGGTTGGCGACTCGTTAGATAAAATAGTGATGGAAGTTGTAGATGAAAACATTTACATTTTGCTGCAAAAAAGGAATACGTGATATCCATCTTAAATTTTGGTTTGGAGTGCACACAAGAGACTCACCCCAGAAGAGGATTCATATAAACGAAGCAGTTAGTAGACTTTCAAAAATTCGTGCCAAATTGCTTACAAATACAACAAGGGCAGCAGATGGAAGGCGAACAAATAGAACTTGATTTTACTTTTTCTTTGTATATATTGATGATGAATAATGTCTATAAATCTTATTTTCTTCGTGGGAGATAGTTTAGATCTTGCTTTCAATTGTGTTTTTTTTTTTTTTGGTATTGTTCTATTTGCATTTTGTGTCAAGTTTGGAATTTAAAATATGAAACAGTGATTGTTCCAGTAATTTTATACATACAGAGTTGGAATGCAAAACTTGTATCCCGGCTATTTATGTGTAAAATTACTATTTTAATAATATTTATTCATAACTTAACATTTAACTATTCAAAATATGAAAGTCTTCGTATTAATTTTGGATGTAATAAACTTCTAATAACCAACTATAATAAAGTAATGTACAAATGACAATAATTTATTAAAAAATAATATTATACCTCTCGAAGGTAGTTTAAATTTTTTTATCTCAAATAATATGTCAAACAATTATTGAATTGTCAAATTGTGTAATTAATAGTTTTAGAAGTTATACCATTTCACACCCAATAACACATATTTTAGGATAGAAAAATTTATAATACTATTTAAGTAGTATAGCATTACTCCTTATTAAAATGACATATTACATACATTTGAAATATTGATGACTTTCTTATTTAAAAGTGTAACATTATTCTTTTATTATTACTCAAACTAATAGATCATATTTATTTTTATCAAGTATTTTTGAAACATTATTAAATATCCTCTCAAAACGTTGGATGAATAATTAAATATAAATTATATATGTTAAAATCTACAAGTCTAAACCAACAAGGAGCCTGAAATTTATAATTAATGTTTATTTCAAACATACAAACCAAAAATATTTAAATTTAGTTTTTTTTATAAGAAATCATTGTGAATATGTAGAAAAAAATTCTTAAGCAATTACAAATATTTTGAGTTAAATTCACATTAAAAATTATCATCATTAATCAAACTTTCTCCGTCGTGAAAATAACAAAATCATTTTTCATGAGCTGAAATATGTTTTTATCCTTAAAAATTGTTAACAACAGAGAAGACTAGTTATCATCAAAAAATAAGTTCATGTTTAAAATATAGTAAAAATATTTGACAATTATATTCATCCTAAAATCTTGTTAAACATTAGTGTTTACAAAGAATAATCAGATTTTAAATATTTTTGAATTGTTTATTTTATATTTAATGTTAATCTAAAAGTTTTTGGCTCATTACTGTTAAGAAGTTTTTTTTTAAAACAATTTGAAGTTCTATTTAATTTATATTTAACCATCCTTCTAACTTTATGAGAAGAAAACATATATAATAATTATTGTAAAAAATTGTTTTAGAAATAAATGTTCTCAAATAACTTCAATGTAATATATTTTTTATTCCCTTGAGATCTAAAGTTCATCCTCGACAAACCTAAAACAAAGGGGGTCTTAGGATATTTTGAAAAGTTGGGCAATTAATTTATGAATGATATTTATTAATTGTTTTATCATCGATGTTAATTAATTTGATAATTAAAATATATTAAAATAATATAAGAAGTTTGAGGAATATGGATTTATGAAAAGGAGCCACTTTTCCTTTTTTCCTTCATCTGTGCTTCGTTCGTGTACTGTTTATTAAAAAAATGGACGGTGTTTTCTAAAAAATGAATAAGATGGTATAAAAAAATATTTGTTATTAATATTATATTATTAATATATTTAATTTGATAAATCAATTATATTAATTATATAATATTTTTATCTTTTATAATATGTAATTAATTTTTTTATGTATAATATTATTTTTTTATTTTGTAATAAGTTACAGTCTATTTGATTTGATAAATTAATTATATTAATTATATAATATTTTTACTTTTTATAATATGTAATTATTTTTTTTATGTATAATATTATTTTTTTATTTTATAATATGTTATCATCTATATAAAAGCTCTACTGTATAATTTTACATTTACAATAAAATATACACATTTTATATTTTTTATATAATAACAAAATTTTAATTTTTTCACTATCACTCTGTTGTAGATACACCTTAATCTCTTGGAACAATTACGTAATAAATCTACCATTACATATTATAATCAACACTATGTTATCGCAGATAATGACTCAATAGAGAGAAAAAAAAATAACCGATCATGTTATAAAATAACAAGTGTATCTTTTTTAGTTTGGTAAGTCAAAAATTAAACTTAAAATTTTTACGTTAATAGAAAAATACATTATAAATTCTTTACAATTAAACCATTTAAGCAACTACGACAATAGATACCTTTTTATTACTTTTATAAACTAACTTTTTAAAATCTCTAATCACATAGAGTTATTTTCACTCTTACCTTATAAATTCAATTCCAACCTCATAAAATTTAACTCTTAAAACTATATTTAATCAATTGCATCAAAATATGTTTTTTTTTAAACAAATTTTCTGCTTTCCCTAATATAATATTCAATCAATTCGTGTAATAAATACAGGAAGAAGGGAGATATGCCAAAAGTGATCATGATCACCTGATCATGATGTGACTATTTAAAAGAAATTCATTGAGTCTCCACAGTATACCAAGATACGTTTGCTTGGATATTTTCCAATATGTACATCTCTATAGGAATTTGAAAGTTTTCATTATTCAAGACTTCATAATAAAGAAAATTGCATATAATGCATATAATATTAGGCTAAACACAATAATAAGGTTATCAATTTATTGAACATGTTGTACAGCCTGTGACTATTGAAGTAAATACTCAAATCAGATTCAATAAAATTTGGGCTAAAATATAAATATAGAGACATTCTACTACAATGTATAAATAATCAGGCATTATTGGTCACCTGTATATCATAAATCAATTCAAACGAAAATGACCAACATTTGGGTCATAAGTATAAATTATTAATATAATCGATTGTCTATAAAATAGAACCAGTTGGGTCCTAACTCGATTAACTTTTATATGATGATTAGAGACATAAAGGCTTCTCAATTGTTACAGAATTGCTAATCATGCAAGAACACTTGTAGATAAAAATTACAATTTATATGCATATAATTTCAAATTAATACGCACAACAAAATTGTCATGTACGCATTATATGCATCATTGTCTCAAGCCAAGACATACTGATTTTGCATATTTAATAACAAATCATAGGTAATAAGCATACTTGAAATATGTTGGGTATATTTATTTTACATATTATTTTAATTATATGTTAAAATATATATTATAAAATATTTGAGAGATATAAATTATTAACAAGTAAAATACAAAATTAAATATAAAGAAAGTGTAAAACAAATTGGCTTTAAGCATAATAAAGACATGCTAGAAAGCACTATCCTAAAGTCAAATTATCCTCCACTTGTGTAAGTAATGATAGATCTATATGACTCTAAAATACAACTTTGTTAAAGATATAGGGAATCAAGAAATTAATCCCTACTATATTTAACATTACTTTTTATATTTTGAATTAACGTGTTATATTTGATTTCCTTATTATCCTTTATTTTTTTATTTATGTCAATATGAAGCTTATATAAAGGCTTACCATGTAACAATTGAAATACACAGAATTAAAGCAGTAAGGTAGTTCTTAAAGTTTTTCAATTTGTCTTTATTATTTTTGCTCTCTTTTTCCTTTCCTTTTGTCTTTCCTCACATGGTATCAAAGTAAAGTTATGATCTTTCTCAGAGTCTTTTTGAGTCAATTTTGATCATCTTCTATAATCAATTATTGTTCACCTGCCATCACTTTTAGGTGAGTGAATCGACACCTACACCTCCTTTTTGGCTCTTTATGGTCTGATCTATCAATATAAGGTGTTAGTTTTCTCATTTAACACCCGTGTTTCCATAGAGACCTTTTTGTAAACTTTTCACATTTATATAAATAGTTTGCAGTTTACCTAAGTTTTTAGCCATTTTATGATTTCTTACTTTTATGGAGTTTTTTTCTTTAATTTTTTATAATTTTCAAATAAATTGGTGGGTGAATCTCTAAACGCACTTGCACTCACAACGGTTAACTTTTCTTCATCAACATGTTTGCACTCTTAGTAGTTGACAATGCACTTGTACTCGCAACGGTTAATTTTCTGTTTCTCTATCAACTCGTTTGTACTTGCGCAGTAGTTGACAATACACTTGTACTCACAATGGTTATTTTTAAATTTCTTTCAACGCGTTTGAATTCTCAAGTGGTTAACTCTCTCAATCCTCGCCATTAATTTTCTTTTCAAACTCGAGGTTGTATAATCTTAAGTTTAAGAGGGGATGTTAAAAATATAGGGAATCAAGAAATCAATCCCTACTATAATTAATATTACCTTTTATAATTAGAATTAATGTGCTATATTTGATTTTCTTATTATCCTTTGTTTCCTTATTTATGTCAATCTAAAGCCTATATAAAGGCTTACCATGTGTCAATTGAAATACGTAGAATTATAATACCAATATAGTCCTTAAAGTTTTCTTATTTCTCTTTATTATTTTTGCTCTCTCCTTCTTTTCCTTTGTTTTTTTTCAGAAACCTAATACTCACAGCCGATCTCTATCAATGAGCATGATCACTAAGAGAAAATGCCAAATCTCCACAGTCAAAGTTACTCAAAATATAATATAAAAAATACTTAGTTTATATTTTATATATAAAATACTTCTCATTTTTCTTTTCTCTTCTTTACTTTCACTCCTGCACGCATACCTTTGTCTTCTTTTATTTTCTATTCACAGACATTATCTCTAAAGAAGGATTAACACTCTTTATATAGTGATAGATAAGGTTTAAAGTATTAAAATCAATATTAAATTAGCATTATTATTATTTTTAAATATTTATAATTCTTAAAATTAATTCTAATATTTAATAAGAATAATTTAATATATTTTAACTATTAAAATTAATTATAATATTTAATAAGAATAATTTAATATATTGTAACTCTTACAATATTTTAAAAATAAATAACTTACAAATAATAATAATAATATTATTAAATATAAATATTTGATAACTAATTTAATTATTGCAATCACAACATAATAATGATAAATAATAATAATTTAAAATATTAAAACTATATTAATATTTTATTTCTTTTTATTTATTTAAAAAGTTTTAAAAACTTTTCTTTAACAAAATCAAGCATACATGTTGAAGATACAATGTTAAGCCTTCATCATTGAATTTGGCAAGATAATCAAATCTGTATTCATCTAGAATGCATAACCAAAAGAAATATTGAAGCATTTGCAATATTGCAAATGGCAATAAGCATATTTATCATTCATGAGATCGTGTTTATCATAAGTCACTATGACACCAGCCAATCTGCATAAACCCAACTGATATGAAATAAAATCCCTCGACGTTGCACAAATACTTTATAATAGATCATGTATTCCAATTTTAATTAACAACAATATTTTTATGATAAGGCACATTAAACTCTTTCACAAATTTAAGAACAAACACACCTTGTTTGACTTTCTCTTTATGCATATTTAGGACACCGTCTCTCCTTTCATCCGTTTATGTCCTTAAGATTGTTAGAGATTTCAAATTTTTTATAAGTTCTTGAATTTTGATGCATGAAAATATACAGTTGAGTCAATAAGTCAAGGCGTGCTAATTCACTATCTTGAAGGATAGCTTTCGCCTCTCTATGACAACTGCCTAGTTCAATACATGATATAATAATAAGACCATAGAACAACTATGACATAGTTTATATCTGATAATCAGAATTTAAAGAACATATTGAAAGGAATTATATCCACTGCTAAAAGGCATTGCCCACAACATCAACATCAAAAGTGACCATAAACAGATCACAGATATGTTAAAAATTGTAGCATCAACTTTAGACTCATAACAAAATTTAATACTATAAGGTCTAAGCCTAACACATTGAATATTCTAAAATCAAAGTCTAAGCCTAACACATAGAACATTCTAGGTTCAAAGCCTAAGCCCAAGAGCAATGTAGAATCAATGCTCAATTCTAAGATTTAGAGGATTCTAGAACCAAAGCCTAAGCCTAAGATATGAAGAATTCTAGAGTCAAAGCCCAAGTCCAAATTCTAAAAATATCAAAGTTGGTGCAGATATTTTAAGAATAGTTAATTAAAAAATAAGTATGGAACTTTGTGTAGTTAATAAATTCCTAGAATTATTTATTTGTGTAGTTTAGAATTAGTGACAACAAGTATAAATATCCCTCTCCTAATTTGATTTAGGCATCAAGTGAATAAGAACTTGGTTTAATGATAAAGAAGTGATCAAGTTAGAAACTTGATCAGGTAGGAGGTAGTGATCAAGTGTTGAGAGTTGTTAGAGAGTTAAGCAAGTAATAAGCTCAACAAAAAGTGTGTGAGGGTTGTGTTGTAAGTGAGGAAGAGTGAGAGTTTCTAAACTTTGTATTGTAAGTTTTGAGTTTGTTGTATTAATAAAAGTGTTCCATTTATGCTCTATTATGCTCGATAATTGGTATTGGAGTCAAGTTGTTCAGGACGTAGAATAGTAGTCGAAGTACTGTTCATATAGTTACTGCTTACACGAGGTACTATTTAAATATACGGTACTATTATCAGAGCTTGGTGTAGTTATATGAATGGTGCATGTTTAGGAAACTTATGTCAAAATGGCTAATTTTACCTAAGGAGTCTAGATTTTAAGTGGGACCGTTGTGACCACCCCTCTAGTCTTTCTTGTGAACTTTTTTAGTGCACAATTCTTATAAATAAACATGTAGGCATTGTTACGGTAGTGCTAATGGAAGCGTTGTTAAGAATAACAGTGAGATAGTCATAAATTGACCTTGTTAGAGCTTTATTCGAGTTGTGAAGAGTTTAGAACTCTACAAGCTTACAATTTGAGATCAAGCTTGTTCAACATTATTAAAGTCTTGCTGACATGATGGGTAACTTCAAATAGTTAGAGGAATTAAGAAGCTCAACAACTAAAATTACAATATATGGACGACGTTGATAGAGTCTTATCTGCAAGGCCAAGATCTTTGGGAGGTCGTTGGCGGGAATGTAGTGAAATAGCCAATAGATGAAGCTACTTTAAAAAAGTGGCAGGTGAAAGCCGGTAAGGTTATGTTCACTATTAAGATCACAGTTGAAGAAGAGATGTTGAAGCACATAAAGAAGATGAAGATGCCGAATGAAGCATGGGACACTTTTGCGTCACCATTCTTAAAGAAAAATAACACATAATTGTAGCTTCTTAAGAATGAGCTTTTGTCAATTGAACAAACAACATGACGATCAACCAATACTTCACAAAGGTAAAGTCCTTATGTCACGAAATATCTGAGTTAGATCCTATCGCTACTATTGTTGAATCTAGAATTAAAAGAATTATCATTCATGGTCTGAGGCCTAAGTATAGAAGCTTTGTTACTGCTATACAAGGCTGGCCAATCCAACCATCTTTGCTTGAATTCAAAATTTTACTTGCTGATTAAGAAGCGATCGCTAAGCAAATAGATGAGGTTTCATTAAAAGGTGATGAAAAAGTACTCTATGTCAACAAAATGAAAGGTCAATTTAAATGATGTATTGCTGGAGGATCTAAAGAAGATAATGATAAGATAAAGAGTCATCAAGAAGGCAGCTCACAGACAAAAGGAGCATGGAGGACTTGCAACGATGGTAGTTAGTTTCAAAAGAAAAGGTTTGAAGGGAAATGTTATAATTGTGAAAAAATAGGCCACATAACAAAAGATTGTTGGTCCAAGAAAAAGTATGTTTAAGGTAATGCTGACACCTCAAACGCAAAAAAAGAACTATGAAAAAGAGTGGGATGTTGAAGCATTGGTCGTTTTAGTAGAGGAAGACTTATCACTCTCAGTAATTATAAATGGAGTGACTATGAAAATGACTGGACCATTGACTTAAGATTTCTAAATCACATAAGCATGGAAAAGCTTTGTGGTGCTGTGGAAAAGGCAATAGATTTCCATGGAGAGCTGGAGCAGTAAGTGGAGAAAGTAAAGGTGGACTTTTATACTCGAAAAGACGAGTTATGCTCCTTCATTGACACATCTATTGAGAGTTGTGTTAGTGCGCAGCACCATTGGACCAAGACTTTTTAAGAAGAGGTCGATTCCCCCATGGAAAAGCTTCAAGACCAAGTGGAGGAGCTATGAAATGAGTTTGAAGCTACTAAAGAAGATATGGTGTTGTGTAAGCAAGCAATGAAAAATGAGGTTATTGCTACTAATGTTACAATGGGTACATCAAGAATTGAAGCTGTTAAAAATGAGGAACTAAAGTCAAGTTACTAAAAGGCTGAGTGTAAAAGAAAGCAAATGAGAGAATCCGTGGCACCTATGTTCAAAACAGGTTGTAGCCAAAAACATGTGAAACAATGTCAGAAAGTAGAGGAAGAATGGGTGAGAGGGCAAAAGTCCAAGGTTCGTTCAAAATTAGAGGAGCTAAACAAGCATGCACTGGAAGGTGTAACTCAAAAGACAAAACTTCTTCTAGGTGTTCCTAACTATAATAAGGTGTTTGATGGTGGTGCTTTTAAAAAGAACCACTTGAGCTATAAACATGAAAGGCCTAGTCGTAGTAATTTGGGAACTTCAAATGATGAAATTACCCCAGAGGTCAAAGGTTCTAAGAACAACAAATGTGCTAAGAAATTTGTTAGAGATGAAATCATTAAAGGGATAAGGTGATGACTTTAGAAGAATATGAAAAGATACTTAAAAAGAATAAAAACTTTGCTCACGCTAAAGACTGAAGAAAAAAAGAAGGGAAATTTTGCAACAAAGAGAAAGTTGGTGTTAAGGGTGGGGGGTGTTAAAAATTACAACACTAACTTTAGGCCTATAACAAAATCCAATACTATGATGTCTAAGCCCAACACATGAAACATTCTAAAGTTAAAGTCCGAGCCTAATACATAGAACATTCTAAAATCAAAGTCTAAGCCCAACATATGGAACATGTTACGTTCAAGGCCTAAACGTAAGACATGGAACAATGTAGTATCAAAGCTCAAGCCTTAGATGTGGAGAATTCTAGAACCAATGTTTAAGCCTAAGATGTGGAGAATTTTAAAGCCAAAGCCAAGTCCTAATTCTAGAAATATCAAGATTGGCGGAGATATTTTAAGAGTAGTTAATTAAGAAGATAAGTATAAAAATTTGTATAGTTAATAAATTTTTAAAACTATTTATTTGTGTAATTTAGATTTAGTGACAACAAGTATAAATACCCCCTCTCTTCATTTTGTTTAGGCATCAAGTGAGTAAGAACTTTATTTAGTGATCAAAAAATGATCAAGTTAGAAACATGATCAAATGAGAGTTAAACAAATAATAAACTCAATAAAAAGTGTGTGAGTGTTATGTTGTAAGTGAAAAAGAGTAAAAAATTTTAAAAATTATATTATAAATTTTGAATTTGTTATATTAATAAAAATATACCTTTTGTACTCTATTATACTCAATAAAATATGCTGAAAAAATAGAAACACGAAGATACAAAAGCCGTAGCAAATGTGTAGGAACGGAAAAACTTTGGGACTTAAACACATGATACAAAAGCCGTAGCAAATGTGTAGAAAGTTTAGAACCATACCGGTGAACAATTTTCTCTTATGTATACATTTATTTTGAATAATGTCAGGCAAGTGAGTAATTGCGTCAAATGAAAATACAAAATACTATAAAAAATGAGAAATTTCTTGAAGATCAAGAAAGCTCATTTATTAGTCTGCCCTCTGAGTGCAGGGCAAGTTAGAATTAGCTTTAGTCATGGGTCAGAAAGACTGAAGAATAAACCCTTTTGACAGAGGATTCGAAGCAGTTTCATGGGAGAAATTTCAATGAAAGCACTAGCTAGCATGGGGACCATGATTTCATAAGTAATTTATACCCACTACTGTGCTTGGATGTCGTTACACCACAAAAATGAATAGCCCATTTCAACTGATTCTGTAACAATGAATTTTTACATTATTGCCACAACTTGTCATGATTGTCACTATTATATAATAATGAACAGCGCAAAAGTAGTAACCGAAAAGAAATGGTTTTTTTTTTTCATATTACCTTAATGATTTGAAAAGCAGTATGATTGTCTGTCGAATTATAGGTCGATCCAGCAAAAAAAATAAATCTTTTCATACCAAAAAATAATCACGTTTAAAAATAGTGATTTTCTTGAAACCGTGGCTTTTTTCTATAGCAATCTAAATCATTTCATAGACAAACAACCCCTTAGTCCATGACATTTAATGTTATGGCTCTCTTCTTTTCTTTTATGGAGAGAATAGCAATTTCCTAAATATACAAAGGAAGCAACAACTATTTCATCTTTAAAACTAGAAAAATCTTTAGCACCAAGTCTCTTTCCTCAAAACAATAAATGAACAAAACAGAATGAACAACGAATAAACAAGAGCTGAAAGGAAATGGTTTTTAATTTTTTTTGTATACTACTTTAATGCTTTACAAACTTTGTTTATATACAACTGTATGTCAAACAAATAGTGAAAGTAAATAATATATTGACTTCAGTTAGCATAGACTCGTAGCTCAAGTGTATGTCGAACAAATGAGGAAAACAAAATAACATATGGACTTGTACAGTTAGAATAGACTTCTGGCTAATTCATTAGTCTACCCTATGAGTGCAGGGCAAGTTAGAATTAGTTTTAATAATGGGTCAGGGAGAGGAGCCCTTTTTACGGAGGATTCCAATCGGTTGCTGGGGAGAAATTCCAATGCAGGCATGGGGACACAGAAAATTTTGGCTTTCGGCGGGTCTTTGGGTTTTTCTTTCTTTCTTGGTTTTTCATTTCCGCTATCATTTTCTTTAAGGAGGGTGTTGGTGCTAAAGATTTTCCTTATCTTAAACATGTAATGGCTGTCATTTTCTTTTTTTCTCTTTTTTTCTTATTTTAAGGCAATGCTTATAGTTTTCCTTTCACACCTTCGCATTCCACAGTACAGCAACTTTTTCTTTGTTTCCTTTCCCCTCAATTTCTTAGGAGTTGGGTATCAGCTTTTTAGAAACCATGATCTCATCAACTATATATACCCACTACTAGTATCTCGTTGCACCCGCAAAACCGAATACCCCATTTCAAGTGATTCTCCAGTAATGGTTCCTCTCTTTATTTTCACAACTTTCCTCATCTATTTTTTGGCATTTCCATCAGTTGCGACAGAATTAGCCAACATTACCACTGACCAAGATGCTCTTCTTGCCTTGAAATCCCACGTAACTTATGATCCTAGCAATTTCTTCGCCAACAATTGGCTTACCACTATCTCTATCTGTAATTGGACAGGCATCACTTGTGGCGTCCGCCACTACAGAGTCACAGCCTTAAATATTTCTTTCTTAAATCTTACAGGAACCATCCCTCCTCAACTGGGAAATCTGTCTTTACTTTCTGTGTTAGCCATTAGAAACAACAGTTTTGATGGCTCTCTGCCTGATGAATTGGCTCATTTACGTCGACTGAAGTATATTAATTTTGCTTTCAATAACTTCAACGTAGAGATCCCCTCATGGTTCGGATCCTTTCCAAAGCTTCAACGCATGGTTTTATACCGAAACAACTTTGTGGGAATTATCCCTGAAACTCTAGCCAATATATCTTCTCTCCAAGAACTTGGTCTTGGAGGAAACCAACTTTTTGGCACTATACCGTCCTCCATCTTTAACATATCTTCACTGACATTCATTTCTTTAAGTTATAACCAGTTAACCGGTTCCTTCCCTCTTGTCGTCTCTAAACTTTCTTCATTAGACATTATTGGTATCTCTAATAACAATTTGTCTGGTGAAGTCCCTTCAAATTTCTGCAACTGTTTTCCTAATCTAGAAAACCTTTACTTGTCTAAAAACATTTTCGACGGCAAAATTCTATCCACTTTATCAAAATGCAAGCATCTACAATATTTATCTTTGTCGTTCAATCATTTCACAGGTGCCATACCAAAGGAAATCGGGAACTTGACTAAGTTGAAACATCTATATCTCGGGGCTAACAATTTTCAAGGTGAGATTACATCCTGCTTTGATATTAACATTATAAATTTGGCGTAATTACATATAAGAGTCTTGTTGTGATTTTAAAGAATTGCACTTTTTTTTTTTTTTATGAAAATCATTTTTGTTAGGAATTTTCTATATGTAATATTTGAAAAGTACATACGATAAACAATTAATTAAAAAAAGCGATATATATACACACACTTGGATTATTAAGATTATTTAGTCATTCACGTTACTAGAATTTTAGTACTGTAATGTGGTAAATATTAATTTCTCATACATGATATTACCTTGTAAATTTAGACACAAAGAGATATTTGAAATTAATTTTGGTTGATGATCTGATTTTAACAAGTGATTATTAGTAATACCCCTAAATTTAGTCAAACATCCATAATTTTTCTTGCATGAAAAGTATCCCTAATTTTTATTAAATGATCAACATTTACTTTGAAATAGATTGTGTGTTAAATTCTTTAGGGTAATTTGGTATTTTTATTTGACATTTAAAAAAAAATTCACCTAGAGCGCAGAGTTTGTACTCCAAACCAACGCAAATAAAGTTTCATTTATGTGAAAACACGCCTCTAATAACCAACTAAAACTTTTATTTTCATCTATTTCACTTGCCGTTGGTATGTAGCTAACAACTCTCGCAATTGTTTGCAAGGAAATATATTTTATAATTTAAAGTAAATTAAAAAATGAAAAGGATAATTTCTTCTAACAATATTAGGAACAGAAAATTAAAATAATTGTTGTGATTAATATTTAATTCAGTTAAATATAATTAAAGCGTATATATTAATTTAATTAAAAATTAAGGATACTACTAATATTCTTAAGGATGGAAATAGATTGAGCCCACCTTGTCTCAGACCTAAGTAGATGACAAAAATGAAGATGCAAGTCTGGCAACTTTAAATTTTAATCAATATCATTAATTTCAAAACTATAACTATGAAAAATAAATGTAATTTTACAAATTATAAGATTAAAAAACGCATAATCTTATCTTTATAAAAGCTTTAAAAATAGAATTTAAAGAAACACAGTAAGTACCTAAAAATGATTGCACCAAGTTTTAGATTACAAAAGGGCCACTGAAAAATAATGAAACTGGGAAACTATAAATAAAAATTAGGGAGTTAAAATAAAGCAGTGATTTGATTTTCGTTATTGGTTTTTTATATTATTATATATTTTTAAAATATGTTAAATAAATTTATAAGGCCCTTAAAGGAAAATGTACACCAATAGTCTTTATTTTCAATTCGTTTATTTTTTATAGTCACAAAATTAAAATATAATAGTTAATATTCAAATACTTTATTTTCATATTTACTTTTGAACTATAGTCAAAAGGTTTATTCAACGTATAGTCAAAAAGTTTATTTTCACAAAATTAAAATAAAACATGTTGCCTTTCTTCTACCATTTTCTTCCAATGTTCATTCAAATAAAATTTTGAAAATTTTGAACTTAAAAATAAGTAGATCAAATGTTTAGGCATTGAAAATTTTAAGTTTGAATGCTAATAAAAAAGATTAGTTAAAAAATAAAAATTTAAAAAATAGACGAAAAGAATGAAATCAATGATGAATAAGAAAAAAAAACCTAGAATTCCCTGTGCGTCATGCTAGAAGGAGCCGCACTGTGCAAGGCGTGGCATATGGTTCCTCCTTGCACCTCGTGCCTTGCGCGAGAAATTTCAAATTTTTTTTCTTTTTCATCCTCAATTTTATTATTTTTCTCAATTCATTATATGTTTTTACAGACATACTTTATTTCTTTTCAATTTCATCACAATATACTACTATTATATTTTTATACTTATATTTTTACAAATAAAACACAAGAAAAAAATTTAAGTACATTGTGAAATAACAAATTTTTGAGTTATGTTATTAATAATGAGAATTTCTCCATTTATTATCTTCTTTACTAAAATAGATTAGCTAAATAATTATTAACCATAAAAGATTATGGCTTTTAAAGTAGTAATATTTGTATAAATTTTCCGATCTTAAATGAGTTGTAATTTAAATTTGAGTTTTAAGTAGGAACTATTTTAGGTTTTATCATCTAGATTTATACATACCTTATTGGTCCACTTAAATTGACCCAAATCCTATTTAGCGGGCCTGGGTCTTGTAGGTTTAATATCAGACTCACTCCATTACTATTCCTAACTATTTTCGTTATAAGATCAAATTCTCATTTTGCTTAAGGGTTTAAAAAACCATTTGACACAATTAATACAAACACTACTCAAAATACCATTCAAGAGTATATCCCATATTATGAGAGAATATTAGGGTATTTCTAATCCAATAAACTTGAACAAAGGTATCGTTAATATTTTACTGAAATATAGGGATATTGCTAACAAAAACTTACTTTGATGGATACCTTGCTGTAAACAATGCCCCCATCTATATTTTGTCAAAATATATACGTAGAACCCATTGCGTTAAGCAATGAAAATGTCCAATTGACCACTTTATTATTATTTTTTTTTTTGGGTATAATGGCAGAGAGAATAAGAATATTGAAACATCCAAAAACAAAAAATAATGATAGAATTATACATATAAATTTTATATGTAAATTATTAAACAAATTAATATCACATGTAAGTATTGGTTGGCTAAACGCAAAATTTAATAAAATTAATATAAAAAAATCACGTAAAGCATCAAATTATATGATGTAGTTTATATAGTGAGTTTGTACATGTTGTATTATTAAAAAATAATACAAGTGCACTTAGTCATCATTTTATTGAAAAAAAAAAATTTATATTGATAAAGCTTATAAGAAGAGATAAAGGCGTTGAATTTGATGCTTACGCGCCAAATTATTCAATGCATTAGTTTAAATTAATCACATGACAACGAAACAATAATTTAGATATATGTGCGTGTAATGATTAATTTTTCAGTGTCATAATTTTAATTTATTTTACTAGTATATATTAAAAATTATTATACCATAAAAAAGATGAAGGATCCAAATTTTATCATTCGTAACTTTTTCTTTTTTAATTTTACTCACATTTTTTGCAGGTGAGATACCACATGAAATTGCCACTCTTCCTCATTTGGAGCTGTTGTCCCTTGGACATAACAACCTAGTCGGCCAAGTGCCAGCTATAATTTTCAACAAGTCAACACTAACTGATCTTGATCTTGCAGAAAATAAATTCTCAGGAAGTCTTCCATCAAACTTTGACCTTCCAAATCTTGTTAGGCTACTAATATATGGTGCTAATTTTAGCGGGGCAATTCCTAACTCTATCTTTAATTCTTCCAAGCTCACTCTATTAGATATGACAAATAACTCATTCTCAGGATTTATTCCCAACATAATGGGTAATTTAAGAAACCTTCATGTGTTGAACTTGGGCTATAATCACTTGACATCATCTACTCCAGTTTTGGCCTTTCTTTTCTCTTTGACAAATTGCAAGATCATAGACCTGGAATTGTCAGGAAATCCACTAAATGGCATCCTCCCGAGCTCCATAGGAAATCTTTCTAGTTCCTTGGAATCATTTATAGCATCAAATTGCATAATTAGTGGCAGTATCCCTAGAGGAATCATTAACTTGAAAAGTCTAAGAGTATTGGATTGGGCTGACAATGAATTGACCGGATCAATTCCAGTTGGATTTGGCCAACTGAAAAAGCTCGAAGGTGTTTCTCTAGCGGATAATAAACTCGAAGGATCTATTCCGGATGATCTCTGTCTTTTGGATAGACTGGTTAAAATGTTCTTAGATAGAAATAAGCTTTCTGGAGCTTTACCGTCATGCTTAGGTAATCTCACTTCCCTAAGAGACCTTTTGCTTAGCTCTAATCGATTCAGTTCCACTATACCTTCGTCTCTCTGGAACCTTAAGGACATCTTGTTCCTTGACTTGTCATCAAATTCTCTAAATGGAACTCTTTCATCAGAAATTGGAAATTTAAAGGTTGTGATATACATGGACTTATCTAGGAATTATTTAACTGGTGATATCCCAACTACCATTGGAGGCTTAATAAATCTAAAAGATTTATATTTGGAATATAATATATTCCAAGGCCCAATTCCAGAATCATTTGGTGACATGGTAAGCTTGGAAATCTTGGATTTGTCTAATAATAACATCTCTGGAACAATTCCAAAGTCCTTAGAGACACTCTTATACATCAAAAATCTGAATTTGTCTTTCAATTGGCTAGAAGGAGAAATTCCAACAGGAGGACACTTTGCCAATTTCTCGATTGATTCATTTATAGGAAATCACGCACTGTGTAGTTTGGTAAAACTACAATTTCCGACATGCAAAACGACCTCTCATAAAAAGAAAGGTCGAAACACTCTTCTCCTTTCGATTGTTTTGCCACTAAGTATCGGATTAACAATACTTGTCTTGGCCATCATACTAGTATTGTTCAAATGCAAACGTAGGAGGATGAAGGTACCTGAAGATTCTGCTATGTCACCAAATGTAAATTGGAGAAGATTTTCCTATCTAGAACTTACAAGAGCAACAAATGGGTTTAGCGAGAACAATCTACTAGGTAAAGGGAGTTTTGGTTCGGTTTACAAGGGAACACTTCAGGATGGGATACAGGTTGCAATTAAGGTGTTTAACTTGCAACATGAACGAGCCTTTCAGAGCTTTGATATTGAAGGTGGAGTGTTGAGTAGTCTTCGCCATCGAAACCTACTCAAAATCATCAGCAGTTGTTCAAACGAAGATTTTAGAGCACTAGTGTTGGAGTACATGCCTAATGGGAGCCTAGAAAAGTGTTTGTATTCAAGCGATATATATTTGGATATATCACAGAGGTTAGACATTATGATAGACGTTGCATCTGCTTTAGAATATCTCCACTTTGGTTATTCAACTCCTGTAGTTCATTGTGACTTGAAGCTCACTAACATATTGCTGGACGAAAACATGGTTGCTTATTTGAGTGATTTTGGCATTTCAAAATTTTTAAGTAAAGACGAGTCCATGGCACAAACACAAACACTTGCCACAGTTGGTTATATGGCACCCGGTTAGTAATATAGTTTCCAATTTCTTCTAATGTTAGACCTTCTTTATTATTCATGTTTGTTATTTTCATGTCAAAAGAATTATTTATTTGTTTTCCAATGAGGTTATCAACATTTGCAGAGTACGGGACAGAAGGAAACGTATCAAGAAAATGTGACGTTTATAGCTTTGGTGTTATACTAATGGAAACATTTATAAAGAAGAAGCCAACAGATGATATTTTTGTGGGAGAAATGAACTTGAAGCTTTGGGTTAGCATCTCATTAGATAGAACAGTGATGGAAGTTGTAGACGCAAATTTGCTAAGAAGGGAAGATGAACATTTTGCTGCGAAAGAGGAATGTGTGACATCAATCTTAAGTTTGGGTTTAAAGTGCACAAGAGACTCGCCTCAGGACAGGATTAACATAAAAGAGGCAGTGGGTAAACTTTTAAAAATCCGAGCCAAATTGCTTGCAAATACCAGAGAGGTTGCAGGTGGAAGGCGATCAAATAGAAATTGATTTTTCTTTCATCTTTACATATGTCGATGATGAATAATGTTTATAAATCTTAATGTCTTCATGACAAATAGTTCATTTCTTGCTTTCAGTTGCATTTTTTTGCACTGTTCTATTTGCATTTTATGTCTAAGTTATCAAGATGTATTTAAATTTTTAAAAAAGGTAATTTGAGTCACAATGTTATCCATACATAATTGGGATACAAATATTGTATTCCAACTAGCATTATTATTTTAATAATATTCATTAATAACTTAAAATTTAACTATTCAAATGTGAAAATCCTCAATATTAATTTTGGATATAATAAACTTTTAATAACTAACCATAATTAAGTAAATGCACAAATAACAAGAATTTATTAAAATGACTTATTATGCACACTTGAAGTATTGATATCTTTCACGTTTAGAAGACACATGATCATTATTACTCAAACTAATAGATCATATTTATTTTTTCAAGTTCATTTAGAAACATTATTAAATATCCTCTCAAAATTTTGGATTACTAATTAAAAAAAAAATTTATATGTTAACATCTACAAGTCTGAACAAACAATAAGCCTGAATATTCTAATTAATGTTAATTTCAAACATAATAACCAGAAATATTTAAATTTAATTTTTTTTATAGGAAATCATTGTGAAAGTTTTGAAGAAAAAAATTGTAAAACAATAACAAATATTTGCAACTAAATTGATATTAAAACTTATGTTATTAGTCAAATTCTTTCCGTCATAAAAATACGGAAATCATTTTTCATGAGCTCAAATAAGTTTTCATTCCTAAAAATTGTTCCACTCAACAAACTCTACAATGATGAAAATAGATTATAAATTTATAATTCGAGAACATATTTACACAATGATATTTTCTTGCAATTCTTTGCAGCTACGTCATTGTTAGTATATTCTCATGTCTCTTATTGCAAGTAATGTTCTAACTCTTTAGACCTAATCTGAACTCCTTCAGATTAATATAATGTCTGAAATGTTACAAGTATCTTACCTTAATAAAATTAGTTAATTAGTGATTAATAAAATATTTATTTATTACATAAGTATGAAATTATAATATTCATACAAAATTGGAATGGCACATGAGCACAAATTCCAACAACTCCCACTTGCACTAGTGTCATTCGTAGTGGTATCTAATACCTAACAACTTCATGTCTTTCTCAAACATCTTTGGAGTTAATGCCTTAATGCGTGGGTCTGCTATATTATTTACAAAATCAACTCTATGAAATACATCTATTCGAGCCAAGATTTATCTAACAATGTGATATTCTCTCTCTACGTGTTTAGATCTCTAGTGTACTCTTAGCTCTTTTATTTATGCAATGGCCCCATTGTTGTCACAATATAATGAGATAAGATCCATGGAACTTGAAACTATATCGAGTTCAAAGACAAACTTCTTGATCCACACCACTTCTTTTGCTGCTTCTGAAGCTGCCTCTATGGTAGAATTAGCTGTAGATCCTTATTTGACACTTTTCTAACTTATGGTGGTGACATTAAGAATAAATTCATATCCGAATATAGACTTTCTATCATCCAGATCAAAATAAAAGTCTGAGTTAGTGTATCCTCTAACCTATAAGTTATTTTCTCCATATATGAGAAACTTTGACTTTGTACCCTTAACGTATTTAAAGACGTATTTGACTGCTATCCAATGACTGTCACCTAAATCATACTGGTACCAGCTCATAACATTTATAGCTATATTGGTGTCAGGTTTCATGCACATCATATCATACATCAAGCTTCCAACAATTGATGTAAAAAGAATGTTATACATTCTAATCCTTTTATCTTCCTTCTAAGGACACGTCTTCCTCGAAAGATGAATGTCATATCTAAAAGGTACATTAACTGTCTTACAGTTACTAAAAGTGTACCTTTCCAAGACACTATCAATGTATAAAGATTATGAGAGTCCTATCAACCTCTTAGCTCTATTTCTATAAAGTCTTATACAAGTATATATGAGGCCTTTCCTAAATCTTTCATGGAGAAATTCTTACTTAAATAACTCTTTACTAACTGTAACATACCAATATACTTTCCAATGATCAATATGTCATCCACGTATAGAATTAAAAAGACAATCATGCTTCTACTGACCTTTTTATACATAAATGCCTCCTCTTTATTTTTTATGAAACCAAACCCTCTAATTACTTCATCAAAATGAAGATTTTAGCTTCGAAAAACATGCTTGAGTCTACAAATAAGCTTCTTCAGTTTGCATACAACACTAGAAGAAAGGTTGGATGCAAAATCTTCATGTTGTTTCATGAATATCTCTTCCTCGAGATATCTATTTAGGAGCACCGTTTTTACATCCATCGACCATATTTCAAAGTCATTGACAGGACCTGACCCAAGCCTTCCTCGAGAACGGATCCTGCGATAACATAGAATATACTCTTTACTCACACATATGATACAATTAGGCTACCTACTTCAATAAAAAGGTGTACTCTAATATATAAAAAGATATACAAATACACAGACTGAGACACTTATGCAGCTATGCATGTCATGGGCTAACCTCGAAATGTGATGATTGTATCACACTGCACGAATTTCTGTGACAACCTGAAAAATAATAAGAAAAATAGGAAAAAGAGTGAGCTTGTGGCTCAGTGAGTGAACATAATTAGAAAATATTATATACTTTATATGTATTGTACACGTATAAATTTGTAAGATCAAATAATCATGAAATTGTATATTAAGTAGTCAATAAACTTGTACTGAAAGTATGAGCTATCATAAAATATATGCTAAAGATAAAATTATAACATAATACTGAGAATCTAAAAGTCTGAAAGTGTAAACTATTATAAAATCTATTACCAAGCTGAATATATGTAACATAGCTTTGGAAACATATACTACATATACATTGAAAACCACACCAAACCTGTACCCAGGAAAAAATTAGTCTAACCTAGGGGAGTAACTCACGCACAGGCAGAGCGAGGGATCTAAGCTGGTCTAACCCGGTGGAAAGCTACATTGCTCAGGTGGAGCAAACTAAACTGGTCTAACGCATGCGCAGAGGAACTATAATAAAGGGGAGGGTACGCATGTGGTAGTTCAAAAACTACTGCTATATAATATCATGAAAGCATAATTATTCTAAAATAAATATTTCTGTAATGAACATAATCATAAATTATACTATAATAAATTCTAAAACATTACTGAATATACTAAATAGCATAAATATTTATTTGTCTAAAATAAATCATGACTAAATCTGATAACGTGTAATTTAATCATAAACGGCTATATTAAAAACATATGAAATATATATAGTTATCCACTCACAAAAATGCGCTAATCGTGAACTGGTTCTGGATTCTAAGATCTATTCACTATCGGCACACTTCCTATATCATAGGTTGTAAAAATACATTATTGGTACTGATATGTATTATAAATATTAAAATATAAATATTCTAATATCGTAAAACTAGTAACTGCTAAATCACTGAGTATAAATCTAATTACCCAAACTAATTTCTTGAAATTTCTCCTTTTTATTTACTTTTCCTATTTCTCTCGACTGCTTTTTTTTTTCTTCTCTTTTTTTTTTCTTTCTCTTTCTCTTCTTCTTTCTTTGCGGTTTCTTTTTCTTCCTTTATCTTCTTTTTTTTTCTTTCTTTTCTTTTCTTCTTCTTTTCGTTTTCTCTTATCTTTCCCTCGATTTTTCTGCTTCTTTCTTTGTTTTAGCTTTTGCTTCGTTTCTTCTTCTGTTTCACTTGCCTCTTCTTAAACGAAGAAAATAAAACAATTATATATATATAACGGCCACCGCTTGCTCTTTTTTCTTCTCTCTTTTTGTTTTTACCAAATTATTTATTCTGCCACCAACTTATTTATTTTGCATACACGTGTATTACAGTTATAATACACAACAATTGCCAATAATACGTTAATTGACTTAAGCATCGCCGTTGGTGCTAAGATTTCCTTAAAATCAATCTCAAATTATTGAGTATAGCGTTTTGCTACCAGATAAGCCTTGGTGGTATCTACCTTCATGCTTTCACTTGTAAACCCATTTACAACATAAAAAGAACTATTCCTTTAGAAAGTTCAACTAAATCCCAAACTTAGATTTGATGCATAGAGTTAACTTGGAATTTCATGGCATATTGCCATTTTCTCGAATAAATATATAATATTGCATCTCAATAGGTTAAATGATCATTTTCTTCAACTAAGAAAACTTTAGATATACCTTCATGTATCATACAATACCTAGCAGAGCGGGGGATCTGAGTTGGTCTAACCAAGCAGAATGTTACATCGCTTGAGTAGAGTAAACTAAACCGGTCTAACGCATGCGCAAAGCAACTACACTAAATGGGAGGGTACACATGTGGTTGTTCAAAACCTACTGTTATATAATATCATAAAAGCATAATTGTTCTAAAATAAATATTTCGGTACTGAACATAATTATAAACTATACTATAATAAATTCTAAAACATTACTGAATATACTAAATAGTATAAATATTTATCTGTCTAAAATAAATCATGACTAAATCTGATAACACGTAATTTAATCATAAACGGCTGTATTAAAAATATATAAAATATATATAGTTATCCACTCACAAAAATGCGCTAATCGTGAATTGGTTCTAGATTCTAAATCTACTCGCTATCCGCACACCTCCTATATCATAGGGTGTAAAAATACATCATTAGTACCGATATGTATTATAAATATTAAAATATAAATATTCTAATATCATAAAATTATTACCCACTAAATCACTGGGTATAAATCTAAGTACCCAAACTAATTTCTTAAAATTTCTCATTTTTATTTACTTTTCCTATTTCTCTCGGCTACTTTTTTTTTCTCTATTTTTTTCTTTCTCTTTTTTTTTTCTTCTTCTTTCTTCTTGGTTTCTTTTTCTTCCTTTCTTTGCTTTTTTTCCTTTCTTCTTCTTTTCTATTTCTCTTTTCTTTCCCTCGATTTTTCTTATTCTTTCTCTATTTCAGCTTTTGATTCGTTTCTTCTTCTATTTCACTTGCTTCTTCTTAAACGAAGAAAACAAAACAATTATATATATATATATAACGGCCACAGCTTGCTCTTTTTTCTTCTCTCTTATTTTTTTACCAAATTATTTATTCTGCCACAAACGTATTTATTTTGCATACATGTGTATTACAATTCTTCCTCCTTTATAAAAATTTCATCCTCGAAATTCATATACCTCTCCGAAACAAATGAGGATACTGAACTCTCATCTGATCCTCTCACTCCCATGTAGCCTCTTCCATTACGTGATTCCTTCATAGGACTTTAACTAGTGAAATAGTCTTATTACGTAGTCTTTGCTGGCGATATCTGAACAGGTTTCTTGTGATAAGCGTAAATTATATCTATTATTTTCGCTCCTTTAACTTGATTAATTACTCACTTTAATAAGAATATCAAGTTTTTTTTTATATATTTTATTATTATTTTATAGGTTTGGAGTCAATTTTTAGAGAAAGAAGAAAAAGATTATTGGCGAATCTTTGGCGTATCAACCAACAGCGAATTGACATCTATATTGGTTTGCTTTTGGTTGTATCATGTTTATTTTATTTTTCAGCCATAATTCTTTTGTTACCATGAGTTAAATTTATTTTCTAAGGTTATTACTTGAACTCAATATGTGAGCTTAATTGTTGAATCTTTTTAATATTTATATGAACTCAATTCTTCATTATTCAAATTATTTGTTCTTAATGCTTCATTATATCTGATCAATTATATGATTGATTTAGTAATACTTTGATAAACTCGGAAGAGGCATCATTGTATTTAGACCTAGATAATTTTATGCATGATTATAGAGTAACATTCAATGTTGCATATGCAAGTTTCGAATTAGGATAAGAATATACCTAATTGACATGTATGGTCAATAAGACTTGGTCCTAATGAATATTAATTTATTACAAGTACCATAGAAATATAGGTATTTGATAAATTATGATATACTTGCATGACCTTGGAAGAGGCTTGTGAATACATTAGTGTCTAGACCAATAATAAGAATTGAGAAATATAAATATTAAAAGGATTAATCTTTAAAAAACATATTGAATGATAGTAATTAACCATATGATTTCTCTATATTGCTATTTTCTTATTTTATTTGAGTTGTGTCATTGAATTTTTACACTTTTATTTTACTTAAATTTATTACAAAATTAAGATTTGATTTTTCTGAATAATTACAAGAAAGATATAATTTTAGTACTTGGTAGAAAATAAAAATTATCCCTGTGGGTTTGACATCTAACTTTATAAGTCCCTTTATTACTTGTTACGATAGTGTATACTTGTACATAATTTTAAGATATAGAAATATCGCATCACCTTGTCATAAGTCAAGTCTGTTCTCAACTGAACTGGCTGAGTATCTAGAATATGAGAAGGGTCAGGTATATACTTTCACAACATAAAAACATGAAACACGTCATGAATGCGTGACAACTCAGGTGGTAATGTTAAGCGATATGCAAACACACCAACCTTTTCTAGAATCTCATATGGCCCAATAAATCTAGGACTTAATTTTCTCTATTTTTTAAAACGAAGCACACCATTCCATGGTGAGATCCGTAAGAAGACTCTGTCTCCTACTGCAAACTCAAGCTGTCTATGGCGTTTATCTGCATAACTCTTCTGTCTGTCTTGAGTTACCTTGAGTCTGTCTCTAATAATACTGATCTTCTCACTAATGGCTTGGATAATCTCTAGACTTAACAATTTTCTTTCTCCAACCTCATCCCAACAAATCAGAGTTATGCATTTTCTTCCGTATAAAGCCTCATACGGCGCCATCTGAATGCTAGACTGATAACTATTATTATATGCAAACTTTATCAATGGTAAATAATCATCCCATTTACCCTTAAGCTACAACATACAAGCTCTGAGCATATCCTCTAATATCTGTATAATTCTCTTTGACTGCCCATCTGTCTGAGGATGAAAATCTGTACTAAAGTTTAACTTAGTGCCTAAGGCCCTCTATAAGTTATGCCAGAATCTAGAAGTGAATCGAGGGTCTCTATTTGATATGATGGATACTGGAGTCCCACGTAATTGTACAATCTCACTCACATACAAATGAGCCAGCCTATCTAATGAGTATGAAATCTTATAAGGCAATAAATGAGCAGACTTTGTTAGTCGATCAACAATCACCCAAATACTATCATAACCCCTCTGAGTACGAGGAAGCCCAACAACAAAGTCCATAGTGATATGTTCCCACTTCTATTCAGGAATTGGAAGTGGTTGAGATAATCATGCTGGCCTCTGATGTTCTGCCTTAACCTGCTGACAAATCTGGCAGTGAGATATAAACTCTGCAATTTCTCTTTTCATACCTTGCCACCAGTAATGTTCTCTAAGAGTATGAAGCATTTTAGTGCTGCTAGGATATATAGCATAAGCTGAGTTGTGAGCTTCTTCTAAAATCTGTTTCTTTAACTCTAAGTTGTTCGGAACACAAAGTCTGTTACCCATGACTAATGTCCCATCAGCTTCAACGTTAAATCAGTTCGCATTCCATTCTTTAATTCTTACTTAAGTTTAATTAAATTAGGATCCTGATCTTGCATCTCTCGAATCTGATCAATCAATATAACCTAACTTGAAAATGTGCTAGAAAGACTCCAAACTTGTTTACAGATAATTCAACCCTCATAGATCTTAATTCAACTAATAATGGAAGATACGTTACTCTCAAATAAGCAATAAAGCTAAAAGACTTCCTACTGAGTGCATCTGCTACCACATTTGCCTTACCTGGATGATAATCAATCGTACAGTTATAATCTTTTATTACCTCTAACCATCTCTATTGTCTCAGATTCAGATCTTTCTGTGTGAACAAATACTTCAAACTTTTATGATCAGTGAAGATTTGACATGTAACACCATATAAATAATGTCTCCAAATCTTCAAGGTAAATACTATTATTGCCAATTCTAAATTATAGGTTGGATAATTCAACTTATACTTCTTAAGCTGCCTAGAAGCATATGCTATCACCTTACCATGCTGCAACCTAATCCCTATCTAGAAGCATCACTGTAAATTATAAATTCTTTAGTGCCAGATTGAAGAGTGAGAACATGAGTTAAAGTCAATCTCTTTTTAAGTTCTTGAAAACTACGTTCACATTCATCAGTCCACAAAAACTTTATATTTTTTCTGGTCAACTTTGTAAGCGGTGTAACAATCTTAGAGAAGTCTTTAACAAATCTTCGATAATAGCCTGTTAGACCGAGAAAACTTCTAATTTCTGTCACACTAACTGGTTGCTCCCAATTTACCAGAACTTTAATTTTCTAAGGATCCACATAAATTCCATCTGCTGAGATCACATGGCCTAGAAATATAACTTTATCTAGCCAGAACTGACATTTGCTGAACTTAGCATATAACTGTTTATTCCTCAAAATCTATAACATTATCCTCAAATACTCTGCATGCTCCTATATATTCGTGAATATATAAGAATATCATCAATAAATACTATAACAAATCGATCAAGATAAGGATAAAATATCCTATTCATAAGGTCCATGAATGCAGCTGGAACATTAGTCAACCCAAATCGCATTACAAAAAACTCATAATGCCGATATCACATTCTAAATGCAGTCTTAGACACATCAATATCTCTGATTTTTAATTGATGATACCCTGATCGTAGATCGATCTTTGAGAAAACCTTTCCACCCTATAACTGATCAAATAAATCATCAATGCGAGAGAGTTGGTACTTGTTGTGTATAGTGACTTTATTTAGATCCAGATAATCAATACATAGCTTCAAAGTTCCATTATTCTTTTTAACAAACAATACCAGTGCTCCCTTTAGTGATACACTAGGTCTGATGAAACCCTTATCTACCAATTCTTGTAACTAAGTCTTCAATTCTTTTAACTCTGAGGGGGCCATTCTGTATGGTGTTTTAGAGATAGGAGTTGTGACTAGAACCAAACTAATACCAAAATTAATCTCTTTATCTGGTGGTAAGCTTGGAAGAACTTTAGAAAATACATCTGGAAAATCTCTTACCATCAGAATATCTTCTAATGTAGCTCCATTGACTCTGGTATCAATAACATGTGTCAAATAAGTTGAACATCATTTTCTGAGCAACCATTTAGCTGTCATAGTAGATATAACACAGGATGGAACAACTCGTCACTCTCTACAAAAAATAATATCATGCTCTCCATATCTTTTGAATATAACCTCATTTTGAAAATAGTCTACAGTAGCATAGTAATTAGCTAACCAGTCCATCCCAAGTATTGCATCAAAATCATATATATCAAGAGGAAGTAAATTTGCTACCATCTCACTACTACCCACTTTAATAACACAACCCCGAAATATATTCTCGGTCAATAATGATTCTCCAACCAGTGTGGTTACTACCAAGCTACAATCTAAGAGTTTTAACACTATATCTGCATACACAGTAAGGATACGAGAAATAAAAGAATGCGTAGAGCCCGGATCAATTAAACTATAGGCCTCTCGGCCAAAAATTGTCAGCATACCTTAACAATATCTGAGGTAGCTTGTGCCTCTTGCTGAGTCAAAACAAATGCATGTACCTAGCTATGAGGTCGACCTGGCTAACCCCTCTGTGGATCTCTATTAGCTCCTAAAGCTTTAGGTTGTACACCAGTACTAGAGATAGGCTCTCTTATCTGAGATCCTCCATGTCTCTAAATATTGCCACTGCCACCATGAAAACCCTAAGAAGCTGTACTCTGTACTAAGCTACTACTCCGAAGAAGATGAGGGCAACCTCTCCTCAAATGTCCAGCTTGTCCACAATGGTAGCAACCTCTAAAATCACTCAGACAATGTCCCTCGTGACTCTTCCCATAAATGAAACACTAAGGGTGCCTTCTCATACTTGCACTACTACTTAACGAGCTACTACTCTGAGGCCTCTGACTCTCTATGTTACTTCCAACAGATGGAGGCACAAAACTCTAACTAGAACTCTATCTCTATCTTTCTGATAGCATAGGGCTTTGACTATACTATTGTCTACCAGAATACCCTGTATGAGATATCTATCTTTCAGGTGCTCTACTGCTACTTAATCTACCAACTGATCAACCATGGCCTAGTCTTTGCTTGAATAATTGGGTCTGCGTGCCTTTACTAGGCTTTTCTCAACTCTCATTGTAGCCCCTACTAACTCACTGAAATTATTGTGCCCTTTGACTGTAATTGTTGTCCTGATATTGCCTCTAAGGCCTTGTTAAAATCTCTTACATTTATCCCATTCATTTTGTATTGCATATAAAGCAAAACTTGATAACTCTATAAAACGGTTCTTGTAATCCTTCACTGTCATCAATCCCTATTCTAGCTCAAAGAACTTACTAGCCTGGATGTCTTGGTAAACCATAGGAAAGAATTTAACATTAAATTTATAATATCCAATCCCTATTAGTAGTAGTGGCGCCTAGATTTCGGTATAGAACAAATAAGACACCGTAGGGTTACTCGATTTTAACCCTATTAGAAATATTCCCTTTATAGTGCACATGAGAGATATTAGACCTAATTTGGTAATTTCACACTCGATCGGTGCGCCGGACGACCCTAGAATATTTTTAGAATTTTTCTCCATTGGCTTGGAAAAGAAAATTCTAATTTACTACATGAATTTCTATTTAAGGGTTATGAATGGAACAAGCATTTGTTGAGAAACATAATCCATATATTAGAGAATGGACCAATTAGAAGAAATCTCATGGATTGCCAAGTTGGAAGTTCTAGTTCGTTCTTTGGACTATTCCAACTAGATAGTTACAAATGAACTAATTACATAATTAGTTTTCAACTAATGGCAAATTAGTAATTTTGAGAAAGTTGAAGGGCAAAATGGTAAATTGAGGGAGGACTATAAATATGTTGGAAGTGTGTAGAATTTTGAAGAAGATCAAAAGCAAACACTTAGAACAAAAAAGAGAAAATTCGAGCTTGGAAAGGGGGGTTGCTACAGTGACCTTTCAAGTTTTATTTTCATGAATTTTCATGTGTAATCAAGGCAAAATAAGGTTACAAACCAATCCCTAAGCTCAATTGAAGTCTCTATTAGTGGAAATTCAAGAAAAAGAGGTAAGAAAAATCTTTTATGAATTTGATAAGTGAGATTTCAAGAATGCTTTAATTGATGTTCTTATGTATATTCTTGGCTTAGATTGAGTTGAATTCTAGTGTGGAGCTTGAAGGAATCATCAATTTGAAGAAATTGGCAAGGTGAGAATTCGGGTTTTTGGTGATTTTGTTGTAGAGATTTCAATTGGTTGTAATTAGGGCTTTAGAATGACATTGGCATGATTTTGTTGTAATTGGAACAAGAAATTGAGAAAAGGAATGTGTTGGAACCTAGGGTGAAATTCTGCCACTTTAGGGAAGCTAAGAATTGAGTGGTGTTTTGATTGAATTGTTGTGTGTAAATGGTGCATATTGTGAATTGAATGTATATGGTTGACGGAAAAACCAAAAATGAAGAAAATGGGACATAATTGTCCATGTTGGAAAGGTGAAGGGCAATTATGTCCAACCAAGTTATAAGGTGTTCAATAATTTTCAGGGCGCCGGATGGTGAGTTAGTTTCGATTATGGCTCCGTAACTAAAATCGAGAAGTAGTTTACATCCGGGCTTTGTATGCCGATTAGGGCATTTAGTAGTTAAATGAGATTCTAGTATTCGATTTGGTTCTAAATGTCATTTATGGTGCGTAGGTGAAGATAACCGAGAGCGTTAACGAGAGCAGAAATCGAGAGCGAAATTGAGCGCGGAGTGGTTATGATGGAAATCTGCCATTTCTCTTACTTTTCGGTTATTATGTTTTTGCACAATGACTATGTATCTTTTATGAGCTTTCAATGCATAACCATGATTTATGATCTTGATATATTCATAGACATGTTTTTACATTATCGATTTGTGAAACAGTTTTAAAATTTATGCATTCGTTTTTAAGGCCATTGGTACCCTCAGATTATAGTGGTGATGATTGTATTAGACCCGGCCGGTATATCCCGTGCACATGGGCAAGTCTTGGGGGTGTGTCACTAACTCCGGGAAGTCGGGATGTCGAGTCATGTGAGTCGCTCTATATGTACGGGATATTGTCTCACTATATGCATGCGATGTAGGATTCTGCTGCGTAGCCAGTGAGATGTCTTGAGATGTCACTATGGGTGCTGCTAGTTGAGGTGCCCCGTGACCTACACACGTATGCGGTGCTAGTTGAGTCGCTGCGTGAGTATAGAGCTTTAGGGTTACCATTGGTACAGTTTAGAAAGAAAATGGTCGAGCGAGGATTTTACTAGTTTTCGATTTACCGATAGCATTTATGCATTTATATGCACACAGCAGTTATTATGTTATACAGATTCTGAATATAGTTTTCCAAAGATGTAGATAAAACCTGCTCGGCAAGATTTTATTAGCATATGATATTAGAAACTGTTTTACAGTTTTACATCCATTTTAGAAGCATAATTTCTGCATGTACTTTAGAAATTGCTATTTTTGTATAATGTTCTTGTAATTGAAATCTCATGTACACTCACTGAGCTCCTTTAGCTCACCCGTTTTATGTTTTATATTTTTAAACCCCTTTCCCAAGTGCAGGTCTCAGAACGCAAGCTGCTGATTCTCCTATTGCCGAGTAGTGGGCCGAATCCAAAGATAATTTTTATACATGTAAATGTACTAATAGCACTCTTTACTTTATGCATAATAGTTGTAGGCATGTATATTTGTAAGTATGTGTTGAATCAAGAAGAAGAGATTTCCAGTTTATGATGATCGTTTTTACTTTTTATGATTATGCTTATTTTGTGATTTAAACGAAATAATTGAGTTGTGTTGGATTTGATTTGGAAAGGACCGGAAGTCCGAATTGGTAGAATTGAGATGTGTTGGAATTAGAAGTGAAATTTCTTTGCAGGTTTATATAGATTTTCCAAAAAACAGGGGAAACTCTGTCCGTTTGTTTTTAAAATTAAAATGGCATTTTCATGAATATTACTAGATCTTCTTAGTAGTAATAAGAATTAAAAAAGGGGTTCGCCTTGCGAAATTTCTCAACATACCCAGTTAGGTTCGGAGGAACTTTTGTCGGGGTGCCCGACAGGGCCGCTGGGATCTATAGTAGAGGGTCTCGGGTCGGGTCCTGTCAAAATTCTTTACAAAAATCAACCTAACTAATCACCCATCCATATCTATGTGATACTAATCTCCACAAGTGGTATGCCCCACCCTCAAGTAAAAATATAGCAAAAAAAACCCCCTCATCATTAGTACATCTAATAATATCAAACATCCGTTCTACTCTGATCAACCATAACTCTGCATTAGCTGGCTCTGTAGTGCCTGAAAAATTCTCTACCCCCAAACTACAAACATGCTTTATTGTATTCTCTCTACTTGTTTGTCCCTATGTTTGTATCTCCACTGCAACTGTAACTAATTGAGCCAGTCTATCTATGGATTGCTCTAAGGCAGATCTATCAGACTGTCCTTGTGTAAGTTGTATCACAGGTTGTGGCACTGGCTGAGGGCGTATCTTCTCTACAATAGGATTAGGCTGAGTTTGAGGTATAGGTATAAAGGGAACTGACTCAACTACTTCCTCTTTAATAGGCTCCTCCCTTTTAGTAAAAATGTAGCAAAAAAAACCCTATCATCATCAGTACATCTAATAATATCAAATATTCGTTCTACTCTGGTCAACCATGACTCTACATTAGCTGGCTCTGTAGTGCTTGAAAAATTCTCTACCTCTAAACTACGAACAAGCTCTATTGTATTCTCTCTACATTGTTGTTTCTGTATTTTTCTCTCCACTGCAACTGTAACTAACTGAACCAGACTATCTATGAATTACTCTAAGGCAGATCTATCAGGTTGTCATTGTGTAGGTTGTATCATAGGTTATAGCACTGGCTGAGCGTATATCTCCTCTATAATAATATTAGGCTGAGTTTGAAGTATGGGTACAAGGGAAACTGACTCAGCTACTTCCTCTCCAATAGGCTCTACTCTCAAATAAAAATGTAGCAAAGGAAACCATCTCATCATTAATACATCTAATAATATCAAATATTCGTAAGAAACCTTATCTGGTACTAAGGGAGCTCCCAGTTTAGCCACAAGTTTCATGCGGGGTTGACCACACAAACGCATGATGAAAATCTATAAAACGCAATAAATCATTAATGACATCTCTAATATGCATGTATCGTGTACTAGTCTACATAATATAAAATCATGCTCTTATATCAAATTGACAAGACCCGACCCGAGCCCTCTTCGAAAATCGAAATAGATCCTGCGATGACATAGGACTAACATACTCTTTACTCACACATATGATACAATGAAGCTACCTACCTCAACAAAAAGGTGTACACATATACTCCAATATATAAAAAGATATACAAATACACAGACTGAGACACTTATATAGTTATGTGTGTCGTGGGCCAACCTCAAAATGTGATGATTGTATCACACTGCATGAATTTCTGTGACAACTTAGAAAAAAAATAGAGAAAACAGGAAAAATGGTAAGCTTGTGGCTCAGTGAGTGGACATAATTAGACAATATTATATACTTTATATGTATTGTACACGTATAAATCTGTAAGATAAAATAATCATGAAACTGTATATTGAGTAGTCAATAAACTTGTACTGAAAGTATGAGCTGTTATAAAATATGTGCTAAAGATAAAATTATAACATAATACTGAGAATCTAGAAGTCTGAAAGCGTAAACTATTATAAAATCTATTATCAAGCTGAATATATATAACATAGCTCTGGAAACATATACTACATATACATTGAAAACCACACCAAACTTGTACCCAGGGAAAAACTAGTCTAATCTGGCGGAGTAACTCACGCACAGGCAGAGCGAGGGATCTGAGCTAGTTTAACCCGATGGAAAGTTACATTGATCGGATAGAGCAAACTAAACTAGTCTAACACATGCGTAGAGTAACTATAATAAAGGGAAGGGTACGCATGTGGTGGTTTAAAAACTACTGCTATATAATATCATGAAAGCATAATTGTTCTAAAATAAATATTTCTGTACTGAACATAATCATAAACTATAATAAATTCTAAAATATTACTGAATATACTAAATAGTATAAATATTTATCTGTCTAAAATAAATCATGACTAAATCTGATAACATGTAATTTAATCATAAACGGCTATATTAAAAATATATAAAATATATATAGTTATCCATTCACAAAAATGCACTAATCGTGAACTGGTTCTGGATTCTAAGATTTACTCACTATCGGCACACCTTATATATCATAGGGTATAAAAATACATCATTAGTACCGATATGTATTATAAATATTAAAATATAAATATTCTAATATCATAAAACTATTAACTGCTAAATCACTGGGTATAAATCTAACTACCCAAACTAATTTCTTAAAATTTTTTCTTTTTATTTACTTTTCCAATTTCTCTCGACTGTTTTTTTTTTTCCTTTCTCTTTCTCTTTCTCTATCTCTTATTCTTTCTTTTCGGTTTCTTTTTCTTCCTTTCTCTTCTTTTTTTTTCTTTCTTTTCTTTTCTTCTTCTTTTCTTTTTCTCTTATCTTTCCTTCAGTTTATCTTCTTCTTTCTTTGTTTTAGCTTTTGCTTCGTTTCTTCTTCTGTTTCACTTGCTTCTTCTTAAACGAAGAAAACAAAATAATTATATATATATATATAACGGCCATCGCTTGCTCTTTTTTCTTCTCTCTTTTTGTTTTTACCAAATTATTTATTCTGCCACCAACTTATTTATTTTGCATACACGTGTATTACAGTCATAATACACAACAATTGTCAATAATACCCTAATTGACTTAAGCATCGCCGTTAGTGCTAAGGTTTCCTTAAAATCAATTCCAAATTATTGAGTATAACGTTTTGCTACTAGATGAGCCTTGATGGTATCTACCTTCCCATCAGGCCCATGCTTTCACTTGTAAACCCATTTACAACATAAAAAGAACTATTCCTTTGGAAAGTTCAACCAAGTCCCAAGCTTAGATTTGATGCATAGAGTCAATTTCGAATTTCATGCCATATTACCATTTTCTCAAATAAATATATAATATTACATCTCAGTAGGTTAAATGGTTATTTTCTTCAACTAAGAAAACCTTAGAGATACCTTCATGTATCATACCATATCTTTCAGATTGTCTCGATATCTTTTGTGACCTATGTAAAGGGTGTGTAAAAGGTATTTGATCATTTGAGCCTGTGGTTTTATCTCTGGTTCATTCTAATTGATTTCATTAAGATAATCTTCTTTCAATCCCTATGATCTATGAGAAATTGTTTCTCTAAGAAAGTGGTATTTTAAGCAATAAATGCATTTTGTTCCTTGAGATCATAGAACCAATATCCCATTGAGTTCATGTGATAACCAATGAGTCGATGCTTGTGTCCACTAGGTGAACATTTATCCTGTTATGTAATGCTTTCAGACCCAAATTTTAAAATATTTAATACTCAAATTTCTTTCAGTCCATATCTTATAAAGAGTGGAGGGAACGACTTTAGACAACACTTCATTCAATATATGAGATGTAGTTTGTAGGGTATAATCCCAAAGATATTCAGGGAGATCGATGAAGCCTAATATCAATCGGACCAACTAATAAAGTCTGATTCCTCCTCTCTGAAATATTATTATACTGTAGAATAGCTGAAGGACTATACTAAATGAGAATCCCATTCTTCCTTAAATAATTCAGATATTCACTACCTATATATTCACCGCTTCGATTTGATCGAAGGCGTTTGACATATATATCGACTTGTTTCTCTACTTCAAGTCTAAATTCTTTGAAATTTTCAAATGTGTCAAACTTGTGTCTCATAAGAAATATATAATCATATCATGGCGAATCATCAATAAGGTTACGAAGTATTGAAATCCACCATAGCAGCGTAATTCATTAGACGACATACATCACAATATATAAGTTCCAATAAACCAGTGGCACAGTGTCCAACACCAGTGAATAGAGATTGGTCAGTTTTTCTTGAATACATAACTCATAAACTGGATAAAGTTTTATAATCAAATCAGGTATTCGACCATCCTTAACTAGGCGGAATGGGGATCTAATACCTATATGACCCAATCTCATATGCCACAATTCTGTTTCATTTAAAATTCTCGGACTACTAATTATTTTTACTTGTATATTCATGACATTTTGTATTGTATTCAATACATAATGACCATTAATTAACTGAAAAATATCTATCAAAACATTATACATATTATATAAATATAAGGAACGATTCCGTGTATACATATGATAACCCTCACTGTCAAGTACAGGATCTGTCTCAAAATACTAGGTACATAAAAATAATTACACAACACCGTAATTCTATTACATGAGAGGTGTAAATCAAAATTTTCCACAGTCTCAACATGAAGGAAATCTTTATTTTCAACACAAAACTAAATCTCTCCCCACTATAACAGTCTAACTTCCCTCAAACCTTGCAATATATTACAGATATGAGAAGAATAAGTAGTATCCAATACCCAATCAGAATTCGCATCATATGCTAAAAAAATATCAATTATAGGTAAACATATACTTGATGAAGTCTTTTTAACTGAGGCACGTTACTTCTAGCAATTTCTCTTCCAGTATTCTTCCTCACCACCGTGAAAATATTTTTCTTTATCTTTCTTTTGTGGTTTGGATATGGGTTGCCTTTGAGGACCAATCCTAGATGTCTGCCTCGTCTTTTTTTTCTTCTTTCTTTTAAACTTTCCAAAAGCTCTAGGAGTAAAAGATGAAGCACCTTGAACAAAGAGGGATGATACCACCTTATTCATATCCTCTTCTGTTATCTTCAACATATTATGAAGATCAGCATAAGATAGGGTCATTCCTTGTATATTAAAACTCATTATGAACTGTCTAAAAGACCTCTGAAATGATTAGAGAATCAAACTATTCTCCAAATATTATTTAGCGTAATGTCCATCGTCTCTAACCTCTCGATTATAGAAATTATATTTAGGACATTGGGACATGGGGATTTACTAGACTGCCCTCATAAAGTCTACACTGAAAAAATAATTTGGCAACCCTATATGTTTCAACTTGAGGACGGTCGCCAAACAGCTCCTTTAGATATAGCATAATGCTAAATGCATCACCCATATGGGCATGTTTTCTCTATAAACCTGTAGACATAAAGATAAGAACGTAAGATTTAAGTTTTAAATTACCATCCAGCCATTTCTGATAAGTCAATCTCTCCTCTGAGGTTGCTTCATCAGAAATTCCTGTGGGCAGGCATCAATCTTTCGCATATCGAAAATTTTCAAAATTGAGAACAATTCTCAAATTCAACAACCAGTCTTTATAGTTTTCTACGCCTTAAGTTACTTTGCATCTAATATACTTGCCAACAGATTAGATGAGGTCATTTAATCTTCACAAGAGAAAATAAGAGATGTTAGCAAAAAAAAATATTTCAATCGCTGATATTCGTTTTAGATTAAAGATATAATCAAATTATACATTTTTAAATTTAAAACATCCTCCCACTGCTTTACATAATCCTCTAAATCCCTCCAAAAAAATGGAGAACGACAATTTAAACTCTTTAAATAGTACAGCAGAAAATAGACCTCATTGGCGTTTTACTCCGACCTCACGCTTTAGCAATATTGGTCATTGTAAAATCTTAAAGGTAGACAACTCTTATCACTTGCATCTCATGCAACTCTTATCACTGATCTTAAATACATGTTATCCTTATGCTTTAGCAATATTTAATAAGCGTATTTCAGATTAACTTGTCAATGATCAAATATATGTTAGTGATACTATCCTCACGCTTTAGTAATATTGGGCAATATGTTCACATATATTTGTCTCATTTCATATTTAACCGACATAGTCAAAATAACACCGATAAAATCCTTCATGCTTTATTATTGCTAAAGACTTATATAACCTAACTAATATCGTATTGACAAGACGGATCAACGTGTAATATTATCTCATAATTGTACACTATTTAATCTGATCAAGATATATTACTTAATTCCATCCTCATCTCATGAGACTATGATTCCTAATCATACATTTATTTTTGTGCAAACATAACTAACCCCCAACAGTAAGACTCTCATTGTGGTTATAAGCACAAACAAATGGACTATAGCATTATCATATTTATAATAATTATAAATTACAAAAATATACCATTTATTTTTAAACTCTTTAAAAATAAATATTTGGAGTAACTGTCTTAATTATGGCTTTATCAGGTTCTAGGAACTATGACATTGAAGAACCAACCTTCGAGGTCGCGAAACCAACCTAAACATGTTGTATTGTTAAGGTCTCTACCCTAGCGTTGCGACACTCAGCCTACAGCATTGCGGCATTCCTTTCAGCTTTGTCCCAATTATGAATTTTTCAACACTTGAAACAAATCATCAATAGCACCGAGAAATCAAAGTATGCCACATACCCTCTTATATATGTACAAACAGCATACAACATAGTGCACTGATACCAATTTATGATAGTGTTTTATGTGTGTGTCATACTACAAGTGAATGTGTATATTATTAAAAAATAACATGTCATACATGCAGCACGGCGAAAATACACATTACATTATCTTATTACACTAATGAGATTAGGAACTCACCTTTGAAGTGTGCTTTTGATCAAATCTAGTTAGGAACATTGTGAGCTTCCTCGAACTAGACTAATAGCTTCACTTTTTCAAAATTTTGAAGCAATACTTAGTTCTGATATTTACTTCTTTCTCTCAGACTATATTTGTATTACTAATGCTTTTTATATGTTAACAGTTAACATTATAAGCTAAAGTAATTACTCACCAATTCTCTTGGCCATTCACTTGTATATATAGGCAACCATTGCCGTTCGTTTAGCCAATAAATAAAAAACAAATTGACACGTGGAGCAGCATGACAAAACATCATGAAGGATTAGTAAACAGCTTGCTTTTGTTGGCCAAATAAGGAATTAATTGTTGGACAATCACGTTGCCACCTTTTGCTAATGAATTGAATCATACTTAATTTAATATTTGTTCAAATGCATTTCTATAATGAATTAAGAACATATTGCCATTGTGAATACATTCAGCCATTAGGAAATGAACATATGTCATTGTCTTTTGTTTTATTAAACCATAAACCAACACTTGGCAAGTTTTTGTTTAACCAAATGAACAAATTCATTTTATAACATTTGCATATGGCCAAATTACAAATTAATGAAACAGCAATTGTTTCATTATTTAAATAGCTTTTTTTATCAATGCCCTATTTAGTATCCATACAAACTGTTGATATAATTTAAGGCATACACTGGGTAGATAAAAGTGTCAAGTCTTACTTGGCACAATCCTTGATTTAACACTTAAACCTTAACTACTACTTGAAAGACCCTAAAATAAATAAATGGCCAATAGATTTAATTTAAATAAAATAATTATTATTTCATTTAAATGGTAGCTATATCCACCAATGCTCAATTTAGTATCAATACAAATTATTGGCACAATTTCAAGCATACACTAGGTAAATAAAAATGTCAAGTCTCACTTAGCACAATCTTAAGTTTAACACTTAAACCTTAGCTACTTCTCGAGGACCCTAAAATAAATTCATATTTTTTAAATTTTCCAGATCAAACAATTTGATCTAGTGCACTACCCACGTACTCAATGAGTACACTTCATATAGTGAGACTCCCTAAATTCATATCTATTTTGTCTTACGGAATATTTTGGTAAGTCCATAACCGATGCCTTATACACACATTATGGATAATATAAAATAGTGAGTTGAACCATACAAGTTGAGGTTAATCCATATTCATACAATTCTTCCTTCATATATATCTTGTAAGAGCAGAGACATAGATCAACACTGTCAAGTCCCCTATAGCTCAACCATAAACTTATCTCCTCGATTCGTATTCCAATAAAACATATCCACAAACTACTTTGCGAAATTATTTATACCACCAGAAACTCTTTCACCAAGTTAAATGCTTATGGTCATAAGACTTCCTAAAATATAGCCTTAGAGCATCTAGATATTTAACTCATCCATATAAGCTGACGAATCCTATGTCTACACACACCAGACTCCATAAGCATCAGACCATATCCAGCGACACCCAAAAGTCAGACTATGAAAGGTCTTCGACATGTGCGGAACCTAAGTATAGTGGATCACTCATAAGCCCACCATAGTGCTCAGGTTAAAGGATTATGAATACTACTTAACTCAAAAAAGCCCTCTATTAAAGATTTTATGGGATTAGAGTCTTTATTAAAACTTGTTCATAATCTAATCTTCACTGAATACCTGTACATCTATATAAGCTTTCACTAAACTCACAATCTGCTAATATTAACTATCTAGACGATCCATATATATATATACATTGATCTATATAAATCAATTTCACTCGACAGACCCTGCATCTATGGAAATAGATCAAAAACAAATAATTTGAGAACATATTTGCACAATGGTATTTCCTAGCAACACTTGCAACTCTTTGTAACTATGACAATGCTAGTATATCTGAAGGTCTTTGTCCCATTTTTAAAAAGGTTCTAATTTTTTAGACCTGATCTGAACTCCTTCAAATCAATATAATGTCTGAAATGTGACGAGTATCTTACCTTAATAAAATTAATTAATTAGCAATTAATGAAATATTTATTTTTTACATAAGTATGAAATATAAATATTGATACAAAATTAGGATGGTACATGAGCACAAATCCCAATAATAAAATATAATAAAATTATAATTACGATAAATGTTATAGTTCTATTTCTAATATTAATTTCAATTACGTTAAATGTTATCATTCTTTTTCCAATTTCAATTATAATAAATGTTATAATTTCAATTTCACTTTTAATTATGTTAAATGTCATAACATTTAACAGAATTAAAATTATAAAATTTAATAGAATTGGAATAAAAAAATTTAAAATGTAATGATTTAAAATTAGAAATATAATTATAAAATTTAATGGAATTTTAATTAAAATTGGAATTATAAAATTTAATAAAATTATAATTACGCTAAGTGTTATAATTCTAATTTTAATTTTAGTTATCTTAAATGTTGTAGTTCCATTTCTAATTTCAATTTCAATTACATAAAAATTATAATTTTATTTCTAATATCAAATTCAATTACATTAAATGTTATAATTCTATTTTCAATTTCAATTTCGATTACGTTAAATGTTATAATTCTAATTTTAATTTTAGTTACGTTAAATGTCATAGTATTTAATATAATTGAAATTTGTAAATTTTAATGTCATTGGAATTAGAATTTATAGAATTAGAATTGAAATTATAAATTTAATAGAATTTGAATTGGAATTATAAATTTAATAGAATTGGAATTGCAAATTTTAATATATTTAGATTTGGAAATAACATTTAAGGGAATAGCTAATTCAATTGATAATAAAAGATAAAGGAAATTTGGATTGGATTTCATTCACATAGAACTTGAAATTGATTTGCTTTAAGTTGAGAGTAAGGGTTGTAAATGTTAGAGTATACGGGAGCTTACACCAACTCCTTGTTGTCCACCAGAGAAGAAGATAAAGAACTTGTGCACCCTACACACCCAGGTACAAGATGTACCTCCCCTCCCTCGAACCCCAGATCTCATCTGTATATGCCTAACGCATTCGAGGATGGTACCCATCAGACTGGCTAGCCTGATGGGTATCAACTTTGAACTCGTTAGGCATATATAGATGAGATCCCGGGTTCGAGGGAAGGGAGGTACATCATGCGCCTAGGTGTGTTGGGTGCGCCAGTTCTTCATCTTCTTCTCTGGTGGGCACTAAGAAGTTGGTGTGGGCTCCCGCACACTCTGACAAAAAGGTTAGCCTTTTTGCTGAGGTGTGGGCCCTACCATCTTTTTGGTCCAACCAACACCGATATCCCTATCCCCCACTGGTCCTGACCAGTTAAGCATTAACAACCCACACACTCCCTCAGCTAACCTGTGCCTCCCCAGGTTTCGAGCTCGAGATCTCCATCCCAACAAGCCTTTAGACTCTAACCCGATACCCATGAAGCTGGCCTTATTATTAGGGTCGATATTTACGTGTCATCCATGAATGTACATATACTTATGTATTTATACAAGTGTACATTCTCATTAAATCGCTAATACCTATATATATGACATTATGTAACGTTACAGACATTATAGGTTTGAAAGAGTTTAGATCAGATCTAAAGAGTTTAGATAATGGCTCATATTTAGCCATACTGAGACATATAATGGCTAAATGATAACATAGTTAAGCGTTAACTGGTTATAATACTCAGCAGATCCAAGAGTTTGAGCCTTGTCTGTAATAGGACATAGACTTGAGAATATATTAGTAAGTACATAGTTACAAGAGTTGCAATCGGTTGCTAAGAAATGCAAGTTGCTCAAGTATGTTTTAGAATAATTGTCCCTGATCTATCTCTACCGATGTAGGTCTATCCGTGTATATCTTTATATATAGATCAGCATATGTCGTATCTATAGGGTATAGATGGTCGTTCCTAGCCGACCGTGAGCTTAGAGCTCGTATTGACACATGGGTATCCAATTAGGACTGGATATGGGACAGACTCACGAGGGCCTCTGATAAACATTCAATGTAAGCAGTCAATGGAGGGTCCTATTGAGTTGAGTAGTATACGTGGTCCTTTGACCTGAGTACCACGATGAGCTTGTAAGTGATCCACTATACTTTAGTTCCACGCATGTCACAGACCTTTTATGGTTTGACCGCTGGGTGTCGCTGGGTATGGTCCGATGCTTATAGAGTCTGGTGTGTACAGATATGAGATCCGTCAGCTCCTATATAGAGTTTGATATGGTGCATTAGTCAGCCAAAAAGGCATAATCAAAAATTTATAATGCCCATATCGGGTCCTAAAGGCCGTCTTAGGAACATCTTCCTCCCAGATCTTCAGTTGATGATAGTCTGACCTCAGATCTATCTTGAAAAATACTCTGGCTCCTTGCAGCTGATCAAACAAATCATCAATTCTCAGAAGTGGATATTGATTACGCACCGTTACTTTATTCAGCTCCCGATAATCAATGCACAAGCTCATGCTTCCGTCTTTCTTCTTCACAAACAAAACCGGTGCATCCCAAGGAGAAGTACTCGGTCTAATGAAACCCTTATTCACCAACTCTTCTAACTGAACCTTCAGTTCTTTCAATTATGAAGAAGCCATTCTATAGGGTGTTTTAGAAATTGGTTGTATTCCAAGGGCTACTTCTATTTTAAACTCTATCTCTCTATCCGGAGGCAATCCCGGAAGATCCTCGGGGAATACATTCGGAAACTCTCTCACCACCGGAATATCCTCTAATTTCGTTCCACCATCTCTTATGTCTATGGCATAGACTAAGTAACCCTGACATAACTTCCGAAGCATCTTTCTTGCCCTCATTACCGACACCATGCTGGCGGAAAGTAATTTCCGCACCCCACGAAAATTAACTTCCGTTCCGCTAGGGCTACATAATCTAACTTCTTTCCGGAAGCAATCCACTGAGGCTCGATATTTAGACAACCAATCCATCCCTAAAATCACATCAAACTCACTGATGGCCAACATAATCAAATCCGCCATAAACGCTTGGCTTTCAATACTGATTTTACTACTCCTATACACCGTTTCTGCTACAATGGAGTCTCCGGTAGGAAGAGACACTACTACCGCGCCATCTAATAACTGGGGCTCTATACTAGCGTTTGCAGCAAACTCCACAGAAATAAAAGAATGGGTCTCTCCAGGATCTATCAGTACATAAGCATTTCGATCAAAAACTGACATTGTACTTGTCACAACTTCTGGGGCCGCATCCGCCTCCTGTTGGGTCACCGTAAATATCCTAGCCTGGGTATGCGATTTTACTTGTGATCCACCGGATGATCCTCCTCGACCGGCGCCCCTACTAGGCTGGCTAGCGCCGCTCGATCTTCTGAATTGGGGACCTCCTCGAATCTGCCCTCGACCGCCACTGGTTTATCCCGGAGCTGGTGGTCTATCTTCTAACTTACTGCTAGCTCCATCATTCGAGCAATCTCTCATGTAGTGACCCTCTTGACCGCACTTATAACACCTGGTAATCCCCTTCCTACAATCCCCCGGATGGGCCTTGCCACATTTATTACACATCAAGAAATTCTTCCAACTATCCTTAATGCTTCGGAATTCAGCGGATGGTTGCTGAACGGAAGCTTGGCTGGATTGAACTCCTTGGCTTAGATTTCGACTGCTGGACCATGAAGATCTCTCCTCTGTTTGGGTGAATTTACTCGGTCCTCCTCAAGAACTACCTGACCAACCTCTTTTCTGACCCTGCTGTTTTGGTTTAGGGATGGCCACCATGCTTCTTTCAACCCGTGTTGCAGCTTCTGCCAATGCTCTATACTGAGTGTAGGCTGTCGATACTACATACGCTCTGATTCGTGGATTGAGACCCACTGCAAAATGGTTAGCCTTCTGCTCCTCATTATCGGCTATAAATGGAACGGCATGAAGGAGCTCCGAAAACTTCTTCTCGTACTCAGCGACCGAGAGGGAACCCTATTCGAGCTTGAAGAATTCTTCTATCTTCTCATCTTTATAACTTTTGGGGTAGAACTTATTCAGAAATTCCTCTTTGAAAGTGCCCAAGACACCCCATCGGCGTTCCTCCTTTGCAAGGCCTTCCACCAATCTTTCGCTCCTTCTTTCAATAGAAATGCGGAGTATACCACCATCTGCTCTTCCGTACATCCCATAACCTGAAAAATTTCTCCATTGTTCTCTAACCAAGATAAGGCTCTCTTGGGATCTCTGGTACCGTCATAAGGCTTAGCGCCTAATTTCTTGGCGCACTCAATGGACACTCTGGTCTCTCGCGGCTGTTGGATCGTCGCTGCTAGTATCTGGGCCATTTGAGCTATATTCACGTTTCCACCCTCTGGCTCAGCGGGTTGAGACGATTCAGGAGGGGTCTGAGGCGTAGAAATATTTACTGACTCATTTCCCTGCTCCTCTTCAGGTGCAAGAGCCTCCGCAGCTGCTCTCCTAGTACGTGGGCCTCCACGACGATGCATATTTTCTAAAAATTTAGTGATGCAAATGATTATCAAATGCAAAAAATTCAACTTACTAAACTTAGAAAAATATGCATGCAATTTCAAGAATCTCATTCTAAAAATGAACTTTTTAACTAAAACTTCAAAAACCGTGCTCTGATACCACTCTGACAGGACCCGACCCGAGACCCTCTACTATAGATCCCAGCAGCCCTGCCGGGCGCCCCAATGAAAGTTCCTCCGAACCTAACTGGGTAAGTTGAGAAATTCTGCGAGGCGAACCCCTTTTAATTCTTGTTACTACTAAGAAGGTCTAGTAACATACATGAAAACGACATCTTAATTTTAAAAACAAACGGAGAGAGTTTCCCCTGTTTTTCAGAAAATCCATATAAAACCTGCAAAGAAATTTCACTTCTATTTCCAATACATCTCAATTCTACCGATTCGGACCTCCGGTCCTTTCCAAATCAATTCCAACACAACTCAATTATTCATTTGAATCACAAATAAGCGTAATCCTATAAGTAAAAAGAACAATCATCATAAAATTGAAATCTCTTCTTCTCGGTTCAAAATATATATCCAAATATACATGCCTACAACTATTATGCATAAAGTAAAGGGTGCTATTTAGCACATTTACATTTACAAAAAATGATCTTCGGATTCGGCCCACTACTTGGCAATAGGAGAATCAACAGCTTGCGTACCGAGACCTGCACCTGAGAAAGGGGTTCAAAAAACATAAAACACAAAACGGGTGAGCTAAAGGAGCTCAATGAGTGTAAATAAAATTTCAGTAAAATAACATTATGTATAGATAGCAAATTCTAAAGTTCATGCAGAAATCATGCTTCTAAAACTGATGTAAAACTGTAAAACGATTTCTAACATCATATGCTATTGAAATCTTGCCGAGCGGGTTTTATCTACATCTTTGAAAAGCTATATTCAGAATCTGTATAACATAATAACTACTGTGTGCATATAAATGCATAAATGCTATCGGTAAATTGAAAACTAGTAAAATCCTCGCTCGGCCATTTTCTTTCTAAACTGTACCAATGGTAACCTTAAAGCTCTATACCCACGCAGCGACTCAACTAGCACCGCACACGTGAGTAGGTCACGGGGCACCTCAACTAATAGCACCCACAGTGACATCTCAAGACATCTCACTGACTATGCAGCGGAATCCTACATCGCATGCATATAGCAAGACAATACCCCGTACATATAGAGCGACTCACATGACTCGACATCCCAACTTCTCGTAGTTTGTGACACACCCCTAAGACCTGCCCATGTGCACGGGATATACCGGCCGGGTCTAATACAATCATCACTACTATAATCTGAGGGTACTAATGACCTTAAAAACGAATGCAGAAATTTTAAAACTGTTTCTCAATTCGAACATGTAATGGCATGTCTATGAATATATATCAAGATCATAAATCATGGTCATGCATCGAAAGCTCATAAAACATGCCTATTCATTATGCGAAAACATAATAAACGAAAAGTAAAAGAAATGACAAATTTCCACTCACAACCGCTCCGCGCTCGATTTCGCTCCCAATTTTTGCTCCCGTTAACGCTCTCGGTTATCTTCACCTACCCGCCATAAATGACATTTAGAACTAAATCGAATGCTAGAATCTCATTTAACTACTAAATGCCCTAATCGGCATACAAAGGCCGGATGCATACTACTTTTCGATTTTAGTTACGGAGCCATAATCGAAACTAACTCACCATCCGGCGCTCTGAAAATTATTGAACACCTTATAACTTGGTTGGACATAATTGCCCTTCACCTTTTCAACATGGACAATTATGTCCCATTTTCTTCATTTTTGGTTTTTCCATCAACCATATACATTCAATTTACAATATGTACCATTTACACACAACAATTCAATCAAAACACCACTCAATTCCTAACTTCCCTAAAGTGGCAGAATTTCACCCTAGGTTCCAACACATTCCTTTTCTCAATTTCTTGTTCCAATTACAACACAATCATGCCAATTTCATTCTAAAGCCCTAATTACAACCAATTGAAATCTCTACAACAAAATCTCCAAAAATCCTAATTCTCACCTTGCCAATTTCTTCAAATTGATGACTCCTTCAAGCTCTAAACTAGAATTCAACTCAATCTAAGCCAAGAATACACATAAGAATGTCAATTGGAGCATTCTTGAAAGTTCACTTATCAAACTCATAAAACAATGCTTTTCTTACCTCTTTTTCTTGAATTTTCACCAATTGAGGCTTCAATTGAGCTTAGGGATTGGTATGTAACCTTATTTTGGCTTGATTAAGCATGACAAATCATGAAAAAAAAAACTTGAATAGTCACTGTAGCAGCACCCCCCTTTGAAGCTCGAATTTCTCCCTTTTTTTTGGCTAAGTGTTGGTTTTGATTTCTCTTCAAATTTCTACACACTTCTAACATATATATATATAGTGCTCACTCAATTGACTATTTTGCCCTTCAACTTACTTAAAACTTCTAATTTGCCATTAGTTCAAATGAAAAGATTTAATAGGTTTCTTTATAACTATCTAGTTAGAATAGTCAAAAGAACTAACTAGAGTTTCCAACTTGGCAATCCATAAGATTGTTTCTAATTGGTCTATTCCTTAATATATGGATTGTATTTCTCAACAAAGGCTTGTTCCATTCATAACCCTTCAATGGAAATTCATGTAGTAAATTAGGATTTCCTTTTCTAAACCAATAGAGAAAAATTCCAAAAATATTTTAGGGTCGTCCGGCGCACCGATCGAGTGTGAAATTACCAAATTAGGTCTAATATCTCTCACGTGCACTATAAAGGGAATATTTCTAATAGGGTTAAAATTGAGTAACCCTACGATGTCTTATTTGCTCTATACCGAAATCTAGGCGCCAATACTACTAATAGTGATTGGATATTACATAATCTATATCCCCCGCACATCCTGGATATCATGATAGAAGGACTATACGTATGCGTTGTACCTCAACTTGTATGGTTCAACGTGCTGATTTATAATATCCGTGACGTGTGCGTGGGGCATTGCTCATGGACTCATGAAATAGTTATATTTGACAAATCAAGCGTAGGACCTTAGGAGTCCAACGATATGAAGTGTACTCGTTGTGCACTGAGGCAGCGTGCAAGATTAAATTATTTAATCTAACAATATTTAGCACTAACATGGGAATACTTGTGTATCTATATTTAAGTGTTAAATACAACAATAAGTTAATAATTGTTATTTATTAATTGTATAATAACACATAGCATATTTTAGACCCTTAGTTGAGTTTACCCAAGTGTGGGATTTGATGGTACCCACTAGGGGGTAAACTTGGTAACTATTTATAAAGGGCAAAATGGTCATTTCACACTATAATTATTTAATTATTAAATAATCATTCTCTCTCTTTTTTTATTTTATATATATTATTATATTATTTTATATTATTATTATTTATATTATATAATATATTATTATTATATTATATGTATATAAAGAAAAAGAAAGAGAGAGAGTGAGTGTTTGTGATTTAGAGAGCCAAATTTGGCCAAGAAAAAGATGAAGAAAATGGAGAGTAAGAGTAAGAAGAGAAAAGAAGAAGAAAAAAATATAAGAAAAAATGAAATTGTTTTATTTTTCTTTATGGATTCAATTGAAGCAATGGTGGATTGCTTCAAACTCTCCATTTCCTATCCTTTTAGAAAAAAAAAGGATATAAACACACACACCGACCATTTTAGGATTTAAGAGTTAAACCCTGCGTTGTGTAGAGAGCTATTGTTCTAGCTCACCAAGCTCACAAAGTTGGTGACTAGAACTGCACGCGAGTTGGTCTCCATGCGGACTCCAAGAAAAACACGTGTATAACGTTACACGTAGAGATGAATTCTTAAACTTCCTAATATATTAATACGATTAATATATGTTATTTATTGCATGTTTCATGCTTTCGTTGGACTTAAATTCGTATATAATACGTATTTAGGTAATAGACACAATTACACATGCATACACCCACACGTGCCTTAGATCCGCCAACAGTAAAATGGGTCATGACACAATTATTCAATACAAATTCGCCACGCTCTAAAAGAATAAGGTAGAAAAAATTGACACGATTAATAAACAGGTCAAATTTGTGTTACTCACTTATTAAGAGTGTCGAATACGTATTTGAGATTTATGATTTGCTAATTCGTTTAAGTCGTATTTAATAAATGAATTATATTCGTGTCTATTTGTTAAGTCACGGTTAATTAAATTACAAAATTAACTAAAATTATGAAATTATAACATGTAATTAAAAATCAAAACCCTAATGTATCTAAACTCTAAAGACTCTTATCCCTCAATTATGTTTGATGAATTTTAATTTTTTAATTGCTTTAGAATAATTTTAGATTAGATGCATTAGATACTTAATTTTTTTATGTAAATTTTAATTTTAATTATGACTTAAAAGTATTTTAAACAAATCGAATATTTCATGTAAATGAATTGAATTAAGCATTATTATTCATTTAAACAAATATAATTGTAAACAAATCAAATCGTACACAATCGTATAAATGATTTAAATTTGATCCATTTGTTTAAATGTATCTATTCGTGTCATATCGTGTAATTCGTTTATTAAACAAATCAAATCTGTGTTTGAGTGTCTGATTCGTTTAGTAAATGAATCATAAATGAATACAATAAAAATTTACTAATACTCTATATTGATATGATACAAATATATTTATTTACAAGAATTCCTCTCAACTTGGTGAAAGAAATTATTTTTAAAAAGTTTTATATTTTTTGCTACAGCAAATGGGTATAGTACTCTACTACAGTGTTGAGCTATATTATTGCTACAATGCCCAAGGCAAAAATAGTATGTACAGCGCTGTAGTGCTGCGTAAACAATAACACGATAAACAATGCATTTGAAAAGTTATGCGTGAACAGTAATCCTAATCTTATTTATATTTGATATTTTACCCTAATTTGAATATATAAACTTGTAAATAGAATATCAAAAACTCTAATTAAAAGAATCAAGATGAGAGAGAAAAAATAATTTTTTGAAGATTAAGAAGACTAGAAGATTGAAGATTACTAGAAAAAAAGTTTTTTTTTCAACTCTTTATCTTTCTATTTTTTATGATTTTCATGATTTTATTTTTGATAAACTCCATAACTCTTTATTTCACTATAACCTAAGTTTTTATTTCTAGGGTTAGACTTTTGAACCTATAATATAGTTGAATTTTGTTAATTCTTAGTTTATGAATTTGATACATATAATTGATTCATTCTATCTTGAGTTTATTGCTTTTGTTATATCTGGCCAATAGTATGAATGATTGAGGAATCATGATGAACTTGACAAAAGGGTTCATGTGTTTAGCTTAGAATAATTTGATGCATGATCATAGGGTAATAACTATGAGTTCTATGTAGGATAGACATATACCTAAATGTCATGTATAGTATGATTTAGACCTGGTCTTAATGACTTACATTTTAATTTGATTACCGTAGACGTATAGGTGACTGTTAAAATTTGTAATATAGTCACTCAACCATCGACAAAAGCTTGCGATGAGATTAGTGTATAAGCCAATAATTTTTATTAAAAGATTAACTAAGAAGGTTAATGAACCCAATAAAATACAAGGGGATACGTCTAAACCCTAAATTATTATCAATTGTTGAATTTATCTCTTTGTTTGTTTTCTATTTAGGTTTAGTTTAATTTGATAGGATTAGATTAATTAATTAAGTTTTAGATTTTATATCTCTCTAAATAAAAGTTGAGTAGACATAATTTTAGTAATTGATTAAAGAATTAGATCGTATAATCCCTATGAGAATGATATCTAGACTTAACTTTTATATTACTTGATATGATAGCGTATGCTTAGCTACTGTAACACTTATCAGTGGTCAATTTTTATTTCTTCACTTTCTCTTTTCCATGTTCTTATTAATTAGCTTTGAACTGAGTTTGTATATTTTAGAATGCATTATCTAGTCTTCCTTATTAAGGATTTGTTCAGGGGAAGTCATTTTTCCCTATTGGTCTTGATCTTGTATAGGTTCCCAGCCTTAAGGAAACTCTCTAGTATAGGTCTCAAGTTCCCTGTAAGACCATATATTGCAATAGCCCCAGCTTTATAGGGAGGCTTTTCTACTTGTGTTCCTAACCTTATGTGGGAAACCCTTCTTCGCTCGAGCCCTTAGCCTTATATGAGAAACCTTTCCGTTTGAGTCCTAAGTATAATGTGAGGAGGCTCTTTCTATTCAGGCCTTCAACCTTATATAGGGAGGCCATTCCCACTTCTTTCCCCAACCTAGTGTAGAGAGGCTCTTTCCACTTGATTCTCAAGCCTAGTGTGAAGAGGCCTTTTTCAGTCGAATCCCTAGCCTAGTTCAAGAAGGTTCTTTCTTCTCGTGTCTTTAACCTAGTCTGAGGAGGCTATTTCCACTTGAGTCCCCACCCTAGTGTGAATAGGGCCTTTTCACTTGCTTTCCCAACCTTGTCTGGGGAGGCCCTTTACACTAAGGTTCCTAACCTTGTGTAGGAAGTCCCTTTTTGCTTGGTTCCTAAGACTTGTGTGAGGATGCCCTTCTCACTTGGGTCCTTACCTTAGTTAGAGGAGGCCCTTTCTGCTCTGGTCTTTAAACTAGTGTAGGGGGGCCTTTTATACTTAGGCCCCCGGCCTTGTGTTAGGAGGCCTTTTTCACTCAGGTCCCTAACCCAATGTGGGAATACCCTTCCTACTTAGATCCTCAGTCAACTATGGGGAAACCCTTCTCGCTTGAGTCCACAGCTTCATGAGGTTTTTTATACTTGTTTATGCAAAATTTATATGTTCATTCATTAAGAGAAGTAAACCATTTTAATCTTTTAGAGACTTAAATACATGCCTTGGCAAAATCTAAATAAATTCACATCATCATTCTACCATTGAGTTTAAATTTATATTTGAGGGAACAAGTGTGTGCCTGTCAACCTGGCCTGAATTAAAGGATCTAAAACCTGGCTAGTTGGGCTTATTCCTACAAGAAAAGAAAAGAAAAGCTCATTATAATCTCGTCAGTGGTGGTTTCAGGGACAACCTTCCGATACTTGAGTCAGTTTTCTTTTGAAGGTGATGTTTATTAAAAGTAGTTCACTTAGGAGAAAATGTCATTACCCTTTGCCGTTGTAATTGAGTATCCCCTTTTATAATTAATTCTTATTCATGTATATTTTGAAATTGGTGAGCAAATGATCAAGTTGTTTCTCCTTGATTATCAGTATGCTAATGGTGATTGGAATCCCAAATTTAGGGTCACTTTCTTTATGAGTAGCATGCTTTGAAAATCGTGTTCACTTACCTTATGGGAACCTGCATTGACCTTTGCTCATGATCCTTGGGATCACCTCTTAAAAGGAGAAAGTGATAGTCATAAATTCAACTCACATTACTCAAGGCTTAAAGCCATATGAGGTATTTGACTACTAAGGTCCCGACCAGTCTAAGGAATGTACTCGAGCTATCTCTGAATTTGTTCTAATTCAGAATTATGAAGTAACAAATACCACAAATGAATTGGAGGGCTCATAATATAATAGTTTGGATTGGCCCCTAAGGAGAACTTGAGCTCATTACCTAAGGCTGATTTTAGATATAGGCCTAGGCCTATGGTCTTGATTTTCAATGGGGAAAAACAAATTAATTAGTTTATATTTATATACTATTTAAAAAGAATTTTTTTAAAAAATTTTGAGTTAATATTATCTCCATAAATATAATAGTGCTAGCATCAATCGTTGCTTTTAAAATAAATTGTTTTCATCTTCTTTTTTTATTTTCACAAACCTCAATCAAGTGGTTAATTCCTCTTTTCAAAGCCTTTTTTTAATGTAAAACTGACCAATTACTCTCCTAAAAGGTAAATACCAATACTTATTAAAAAGGTTAAAGGTTAAGAAAGAAATTGATAAAAACATAAAATAAAGCGTGACATGAGTCCTAAAAAGTGTTCATGATTAATTATACTTATATAAACATTTCAATTCTCGTTCATGTGGAATATGAAACAAATTAATGTGAATATAATTGACTTGATACTTGCACAAAATAAAGAGACTCAAAAATAGCATTTTAAAGAACTTGTTTAAAATAATACTGAAAGCTAACTTGATTATAAATTCATTGAAAGGAACCTTGCAGAATATTGCTAGCAGATAAAATAAACTAATTCTCACACTAAAATGATAATAAGGTTTCTTACTTAAAATGTAAAAAGGGCATGGTTCATAGAATTCCACATTCCTTCTGCCTTGTCAGATAATTCATCGATCCAATTTTACATAGAATGGAAATAGCACTTCCCTTATGTTAAGAGTTTTTTTTTTTAATTTTAACATCTATTTATTTTAAAAATAGTGACGGAGTTCTATAGTTTTGTTCGATATGGGGAAATCATTATATATTTTATGAAACTAAAGATTGATCTGGATCAGAAATCTTACTCGTCCTGTAAATTGCAAGCACTTCCCTCTTCTGTCAGTTTGAGAGACACTTGAGTTTCGCAAATGACCGCACTTCGCTTGAAGTTCTGGCAAGGAGACTGAAAGTAACGAATGTATACCTCAGGAGTTCATCTCAATAGACTCATTGAATAGCATTAACAAGTTTTCTGCAAGCTTAGAACGAATGTATACTGAAATCTAAGAGCAATACATATAAACATGAATAGAATATACCTAGATTCTCATCAAGTGACTGATTTGTGCAACAAAGATGTAAAACTTCAACTAGCAAGTCTCCATTTAGTGACAAAGTTCCATAATTTTATGATATATGGAGAAATCATTATGTACTTATGAAACTAAATATTATGGATCAGAAATCTTACTTGTCCTGTAAATTGCAAGCACATCCCTTTTCTATCAGTTTGAGAGCTTTACTCTTCTCGTATGATAATTTTTTTGACTTACGCACATGTGGAGGGATTGCTTTGTTAGCCTTGATAAAGCTACAAATCATCCAAGCAAATCATCCAAGGTAAGGGAATTATTTATGTACTGACCAAAAATAGTAATCTAAATTTATTTCAAATGTGCTTTATATTCCTGGATTGACCTAAAATTTATTAAGTACTGGGTACCTTATTAAAAAGGTTACATGGTGAAATTTGCACCATTTGATGAAGATTATAGCATTATAATTGATAAAAGAAATAACAAATGGGGGCAAAAATAAAATGGTCACCAGATAAATGAGTTAATGCACTTTTTTGGCATTTGAGGTGTGGACATTTAAATTATAGATTCTTGAAATTATTAAAAGAGAAGAATGTGGCTATTGGTCTTCTTTCTATCAAAAATGAAGAAAAAATTTGTGAAGGATATATTTATGAAAAACTTCATAGGATTTCATTCGCCAAGACTTCTTAGAAAGCCAAAGCGCCACTTGAATTGGTTCATGCTGATATTTGTGTATCAACTCTGACAGGACCTGCCCCGAGACTTTCTACTATAGGTTCCAGTGGCTCTGTCGAGCACCTCGACAAAAATTCCTCAAAATTTAACTGAGTAAGTTGAGAAATTCCGCAAGGCGAACCCCTGTTTAGTTCTTACTATTATTGAAAAAATCTTGTAATATACTTGAAAACGATATCTCAATTTTTAAAAGAAAAACGGGCAGAGTTTCCCTTGTTTTTCGAAAAAATCATATAAAACTTGCAAACAAATTTCATTTCTATTTCAAACACTTCTCAATACTACCAATTCAAACCTCCAGTCCTTTCCAAATCAAACCCACCACAACTCAATAGTTTCATTTAAATCACAAAATGAGCATACTCATAAAAAGTAAAAACGATCATCATCATATCGAAATCTCTTATTATTAGTTTAAAACATACATACAAATATACATACCTACAACTACTATGCAGAAAGTAAATGGTGCTATTTAACACATTTACATATACAAAAATGATCTTTAGATTTGGCCTACTACTCAGCAATAAGAGAATCAGCAGCTTGCATACCGAGACCTGCACCTGGGAAGCAGGTTTAGAAAATATAAAATACAAAATGAGTGAGCTAAAGGAGCTCAGTGAGTGCAATTAAGATTTTAAATAAAACAACCTTATGCATAGATAGTAAATTCTAAAGTTCATGCATAGATCATGCTTCTAATATTGATGTAAAGCTATAAAATGGTTTCTAACATCATATGCTGATGAAATATTGCCAAACGGATTTCATCTACATCTTTGGAAAACAATATCTAAAATCTATATAACACAATAACTGTCATTTGTATATAAATGCATAAAATGCTATCGGTAGATCGAAAACTAGTAAAGTCTTCTCTCGGCCATTTTCTTTCTAAACTATACCAATGGTAACCCTAAAGCTCTATACTTACGCAGCAACTCAACTAGCATTGCATACATGAGTAGGTCACGAGGCACCTTAACTAGCAGCACCCACAATGACATTTCAAGACATCTCACTGGCTATACAGCAAAATCCTACATCGCATACATATAGTGAGACAATACCCTGTACACATAGAGTGACTTACATGACTCGACACTCCGACTTCTCGGAGTTAGTGACACACCCCCATAACCTGTCCATGTGTACGGGATATACCGGCCGGGTCTAATACAATCACCACCACTATCATCTGAGAATACTAATGGGCTTTAAAATGAATGCAGAAATTTTAAAACTGTTTCTTAAACCGAACATGTAAAAGCATATCTATAGATATATATCAAGATCATAAATCATGTTTATGAATTGAAAGCTCATAAAATATACATTTTCATTATGCGAAAACATAATAAACGAAAGATAAAAGAAATGACAAATTCTCACTCACAACCGCTCTGAGCTTAATTTCACTCCGGATTTCGGCTCCCGTTACCACTCTCAATTTTCTTCACCTACGCGCCATAAATGACATTTAGAATCAAATCAAATGCTAGAATCTCATTTAACTACTAAATGCCCTAATCGGCATACAAAGCCTGGATGGATAGTATTTTTCAATTTTCATTTACGAAGTCATTTAATCTAATCTAACTCACCATCTGGCGCCCTGAAAATTATTAAACGCCTTATAACTTGGTTGGACATAATTGCCCTTCACCTTTTCCAAAATGGATAATTATGTCCCATTTTCTTCATTTTTGGTTTTTCCATCCACCATATACATTCCATATACATAAGGCACCATTTACACACAACAACTCAATCCCTAACTTCCTTAAAGTGGCAGAATTTCACCCTAGGTTCCATCACATTTCTTTTCTCAATTTCTTGTTCCAATTACATAAAAAACAAGCCAATTTCATTCTAATGCCCTAATTACAACCAATTAAAGTCTCTACATTCAAATCACCCAAACCCTAATTCTTACCTTGTCAATTTCTTCAAAATGATGACTCCTTCAAGCTCCACACTAGAATTCAACTCAATCTAACCTAAGAATTCACACAAGAACATCAATTGAAGCAATCTTAAAAGTTCACTTATAAATCTCACAAAATAATATTTTTCTTACCTCTTTTTCTTTGATTTTTACTAATGGAGGTTTTAATTGAGCTTAGGAACTGATATGTGACCTTATTGTAGCTTGATTACACACGAAAATCATTAAAAAAAAAAACTTGGAAGGTCACTGTAGCAACACCACTCTTCTAACTCGAATTTGCTCTTTTTTTGTTCTCAGTGTTTGCTTTTTGATCACTTGAAATTTCTACACACTTCTGCCATATATATATAGCTCTATCAATTGACCAATTTGCCCTTCAACTTATTCTAAATTTCTAAATTGCCATTAGTTGGAGACTAAGTATATAATTGGTTCCTTTGTAACTATTTAGTTAGAATAGTCCAATGAACTAACTAGAATTTTCAACTTGGCAATCCATGAGATTGTTTCTAATTGGTCCATTCTCTAATATATGGATTATATTTCTCAACAAAGGCTTGTTCCATACATAACCCTTAAATAAAAATTCATGTAGTAAATTAAAATTTCCTTATCCAAGCCAATAGAGAAAAATTCTAAAAATATTCTAAGGTCGTCCAACGCTCTGACCGAGTGTGAAATTATCAAATTAGGTTTAATATTTCTCATGCGCACCATAAAAGAAATATTTCTAATAGGGTTAAAAATGGATAACCCTACGGTGTCTTCATTACTCTATATCAAAATTTAGGCGCCAATACTACTAATAGGGATTGGATATTACAAACTCGTACTCTATTACTTAATCAAAAAATATTTTTTTCACTCTTATTGATGATTATAGTAGGTATATGTGGGTGTATTTTCTAAATCATAAATCAAAAGCATTTGAAACTTTTCGTCGATTCAAGGTATTAGGAGAAAAGCAGAGTGGGGAAAAACTGAAGGTGTTCAAAATAGATCGTGGTAGAGAATTCACTTTTAAAGAGTTCACGAGGTATTGCCAAGAGCAAGGAATCAAGACAAAACTAATTGTACGCTACACCCCTCAGTAGAATGGTGTTGCAGAGCTAAAGAACAAAACAATTGTTAAGATAGCCATAAACATGCTAAAAGCAAAGAAAGCTTCCTAACAAGTTTTGAGCTGAAGTAGTTTATACATCAGTCTACATCCTTAATCGATCTTTTATAAAAACAATTGTGAACAGAATTCCATTCAAACCATGGCATAAGAGTAAATCAGAGGTGAGCGGTTTCAAAATCTTTAGGTGTATTGCCTATGCTTAACTCCATCAATATACAAAGAAACATTTGATAGAAAATGAGATAAATATTTATTCACTGGGTACAATGAAGATTCTAAATGATATAGGGTGATAAATTCAAAAACAAATGAGTTGGTAATTTCTAGAGATATTGTATTTGATGAGATGAAGACTTGAAACTAGAAATTGATAGTTTTAAAGCTCCACATGATGCTTGAAAATGAAGCATTAACACCCATGACAAAAAAGACAACCACAACAACAACCTCATCAAAAACAAGTATAACAAGCTCAAGATCACCATGACTAAGAAATGTGCACTCTCTCAGCGAAATTTATGATACTTGTGAAATAGAATTAATTGTAATTGAATCATAAAAATTTGAAAAAGTTGTTAAAGAAGAAAAATGGGTCAAGACAATAGATGAAAAAATAAATGTCATTAAAAAAATAACACTTATGAACTTATTGGCCGCACTAAAAAAAAAAAGTCATTGATCTCAAATGGATTTACAAAACCAAGTACAATGAAGATTGCTCTATTCAAAATCACAAAGCTCAATTAGTCGCAAAGGGATATTCTCAATAGCCCGGTGTTGACTACAATGAGATGTTTGCACCAATAGCTCACATGGAGACAATAAGGATAATTCTTGCTATTGTAGCACCATTGAAATATTAATGTCAATCAACTAAATGTAAAGTCAACATTTCTCAATGGAGAACTCAAGGAAGAAGTCTACATATAGTAACCACAAGGCTACATCCGAAAAGGCAAGGAAAATAAAGTTTATTAGCTCAAAAAAAGCATTGTATGGTTTGAAGCAAGCACCGTAAGCCTGGAACAATAAAATTGATTAATATTTTGGCCAAAATAGATTTGAAAGAAGTCCAAGTGAGCCATCGTTCTACATCAAGAAATTAAATTAGCATGATTTTTTAATTGTATACATATATGTCGACAACTTGATCTACACTAGCATAAATCCAAGACTTGAAAGGAGTTTAAGAAAGTTATGATTGGAGAATTTGAGATACTGATCTTGGCTTTATAAGATATATTGAAGAAAGTCTCACATTCTGAACAAAGCATCTTTATCTGTCAAGAAAAATATATTGAAGACATGCTGAAGAAATTTAAAATGCTTGATTGTAAGCCAGTTGAAACTCTAATGGCTACAAACTAAAAAATATCAAAGGATAATAGAGCTCAAAAAGTGGATGCGTCAACTTATCGTAGCCTTATTGGATCTCTAATCAATCTCACCAACACAAGGCCAAATATTGTCAATACAGTAAATATAGTACCTAAATTTATGAGTGACCAATCAAGCTTCATTACACAACTGCTAAAAATATTCTTAGATATGTTAAAAGAACTAAAGATTATGGTATTAAGTATATTCAACAAGAAGATTTCAAGCTAATTTGCTATATAGATAGTGATTAGATAGGATCAATTGATGACAAGAAGAGTACTTCTAGATACATGTTTTATCTTGGATTAAATGTCATAACTTGGGCATCAAGGAAAAAGAGCACAGTGGCACTATATTTAACATAAGCAGAATACATATTAGCTAAACCAGCTGTTTGTGAAGCAATCTGGTTAAGGAAGAAACCGGAAGATCTCCAATAGATGCAAGAATCTCCTATAGTCATCTATTATGATAACATGTCAACTATTACTATGACAAAGCATCAAGTATTTCACAGCAAATCAAAGCATATTGAGCTTAGACATCACTTAATTAGAGAGCTAGTAAAGAAGAAATAGATTAAGAGAGAATTTTACAGGACCATGTAATAACTTGCAGACATTTTTACAAAGGCGTTGCCAACTTAAATGTTTAAAACCCTCGGAGATCAAATGAAAATTATAAATTAAGAAGGGATATTAAAAATAAATAATTTATAATCTTAGAAAAATATCTAATTTTTAAAAAATCTACAAGGAAATATAAAATTAAAAAATAATACAATTTAAAAATATTTGTAATAATATAAAAACATCTAGCATAATTCATAATTGTATAGACGTCAAAGGGGTAGTTGATAACGTGTGGTCCTTATAAAAGGTAGAAATGTGTCACTATAAGCCAATTACAATATCGATTGCATCAAGTATAAATATGTACAAATGTATTGTAGTGGAACCAAGCCAAAATCAATAAAGTTCTTTCTTTTTTACATATTCTCTACTAGTAAAATATCTTTCAGCTCCCTTATGTTTCACATTATTCCTAAACCATTAAATACTTGCTATTTCTCACAAAATAATCCATAATTTTTTTACAATTGGGTCTACAACCTTACCCTACTCCAACGTCTACTATACTAATCACCAAAGCTCACAACAGCTGAATTTACATTTGGTACATATTCTGTCATGCTTTATGATCAACCATTTGCTAGGTCCGATCTAGCAGTCACATATGACTTAGTTGAAAACATAAGAGCCATCAGCAGGATATATCCACATATTTGAATGGTATGATAACTAATTGCAAAAAGGACTCCTTCTAATTAGCCCAATGAGTTTGCTGGTCCTCGACCATATTGGTTTACTTTCATTAACACAACCTAATCCTTCATGATGCCACCGAAAAGATATTTGAAATAGCCAAAACGATTACCACTCTTGAATTGGCTACAAAACCAGATATCCCCTTCTTGAAGAACCAGTATACAACATTGACACCATAAGAAATTTGACCATCCTCAATTTCATTCTCAAGTTTCAAATTCAGGTCAAAAAGTTACCGCCTCATTAACAAAACCTAATGTACAACCATATTCCTTCTTTGACATGGCTCTCATTTTATTAAACGAAGGCCGTCAAGCATACTTCGATCTTGTTGAATCTAACTACAGCATAGTACTAGATTATTTGATGTCAAATCTCCAAGACCTTTCGTTATAATTTGCTGAGAAGTAAAAAAGTAGCATCATGAAAGATATCAACAATAATAAAATTTCCTATATAAGGAAGTTTACCAAGAATAGAAAATATAAGTATTCAAATGCTACTTATCCACTCCGAATTCATGCAAGCCATTTTAGTACTTAAAGAACCCAAATATTTTTGCAGAGAAATGTGCAATACACATAAGGTGGACTTTTAGGATGCATGATTATTAGCCTTGTTCTTCATATTTTCAAATTAAATTTAGAGACACATACGATGTAATTTTTGGGGATCTAGTATATATGGATATATGCATGTACAATTGTGTCTATTGTCTAAAATACGTATCAAATACGAATTTAATGCAGCGGAAGCATAAATTATACAATAAACACAATAAATAAAATATATTAATCACATTAATATATTAGTAAGGTTGAGAACTCACCTCAACATGTAGCGTTATACAAGTATTTTTTCAGAGTCCGCATGGAGACCAACTCGTAAGCAATTCTAGTCATCAACACGGTAGGGTTAGTGAGCTAGAATAATAGTCCTATATCCAACAAGGGATTAACTCTTGATGAACACATAAAAATGCATATTTGTTAAGAGATTCAGTAACCATTTAATGTCACTAATTTAAGCATTTTCTGTATTTTTATCTTGAAATAAAGTGTTCTCCTTAAATTGTGATTAATGAATATTATTTGGGCAGGTTTAGGTAAAATGGCCATAACTCTCAATGTAGAAATTGAAATGAAGAAATTCTTGAACCTGGTGCAACATGACTCAATCTTACACAAATTTGAAGAATAGTGGAAAAGCCAAATCTAACATGTTATAGGCCAACAATTGAGATACAATAGAATTGGGTTACAACTTCTGCTCAACTTGACCCAACTCACGTATTTAGACCGTATCTCACAAAATACATACTCAATTGATATAATTCTTAAAGCTGTGAAATATTGACTTAATTATCAACAACTCTTATGTTGATGGTAAAGTTCAAATCAACCGTTATCATGGACCAAATGGCATTGTAAGTGGGTAAAATGGTTGTTGGCCAAAATCTGATGTATCTTTGAAATTTTACTCATATCTCATTGGATACTCATTTAATTTGCATGACCTTAGTGCCTATAGAAATAAAAGACAAAATGATACAACTTTCATGTTGGCCACAAAGGCTACATCGGTCATATACATTATCAAAAATATGTTGTAAGTGGATAAATGAGTTATTGGCCTAAAGTTATTAAAGATTGATGTCATCCATGACATATTTCCATTCATTGCCTATATAAGGAGACTCTTATGATGTTTTCAACATTAGATAATTCTCTCTTCTTTTCTTCTTATTAACATGTATTGTAATTTAGGCTAGAGGTTTTGGCAAGGCTAAGAGATGAACTTTTATGTGTAATAAATCCACTTCTATGCTTTAATTCGTTGTCAAAAGCTACAAATGTTGTAAGTTTGATTTTGATTAAACTCTTATCTAGTTTATTTTCTATAATCCAGATGTTATAATTCTCATATCTCATATATGTTCAGTCATGCTTTTCTTATGTGATTCTTGTTGAATTATAATTGTTATTGGTTACATTGTTTTATATGTTAATCTTTTACTACAATATTGTCAAATTGATATATTGTCGATTTTGGATAACATGTAAGGGCAATAAATATTTGATATTCAAGTTGATCTTTTACTGCAATATTGTCAAAATAATATATTATCGATTTTAGATAACTTGTATAAATAAACATGATTTGTGTTAATATTTGTAAAAGAGTTTAGTCATATCAAATGCATATGTTATCAAATGTGCTATATTTTACATATCTTTCGATTGATTGTTTAGATGTAAAAGTATCAATTGAGTTATAAACACTGAATCAAAGTATAGAGTAGATTTATAAAGCATAATTGTGATTCTCGAAGCCTTGTTTAAATTATCATAAAACATTTCCTTTAAATCATAGACAATTCTATCTCATCCACTTAAATAAATTAATTTTATCCTTTGCTACTGCTTTAATATTTTACTTTACCAACCTATTTGCCAAGAGCTTCCTCGTGGGATCGACACCTCAATTTATACTGTGATAGCCGCATTATATTTTGAGCATAAATAAAATTTGGCGCTGTTGTCGGGGGGGCACACTAAGCGAAAATCGGTTGCGATTATAAATACTAAAGTGGTAACTTTGTACATTTTTTTTTCTTTGAAAAATATTAGTTTTATTTTCTTGTAATTCATCTTATTGTTCATGGTTGGTTCTACCACCTAATTTATTTTATTTTCTTTAGTTAATTTGTTATAATTTATATTATTTTAATGGCTGGTTTTACCGCCTAACTTCGTTCACTTTCTTTTATTTATTTATTGTACTTTATTTCTTTAGTTAATTTGTTGTATTTTTTTTTTGGCTGGTTCTACCGCCTAACTTAGTTTCTTTATTTTTTTATTGTACTTTATTTATTTATTGCACTTTTTTATTGTACTTTATTTTCATTTTCTTTTACTTATTTATTGCACTTTATTTTTTTTAGTTAATATGTTGTATTTTCTTTTTATTTTAATGGTCGATCTATTGTACCTTTTTTTTTATTGCACTTTATTTTATTTTTTTCTTCTTTTATTTATTTGTTGTACTTTGCATTTTATTTTTCTTTATTTATTGCACTTTCTTTTCTTTTATTTACTTATTGTATTTTCTTATTTATTTATTGTACTTTTTTATCGTACTTTACAGTTTATTATCTTTTGTTCAGTTATTATATTTATATTTCATGGTTGGTCTTACCACCTAACTCGTTTCTATTTCTTGTTGTGTTTTATTCCACTTCTTAATTTTCCTTAAGCATTTCCTTCTTTAAAAAAAAAAGCAAAAACAAATTGTTGTTAGGATGTATGCATCGACTTAGAGACAAACAAGGAAGATTTGTGAGAGAACTAGAACTAGAACCATCCCCACAATTTGTAAAGGAAGAAAATTCACCTTCTAGTTCATCTTATAATTCTAACACAATGAGCCAGCATGAAGAAAACCTCATTAGAACTCTAAAAGATTACTTGCATCCTATTCGCACACCATATTCGAATTTTAAACCTGGAATGATGCAACTTCTACCCACTTTTCATGGTCTAGATAATGAAAATCCTTATGTACATGTTAGGGAATTTGAAGAGGTAATTGCCACCTTCTATAGCCAACCTGAAGCCATAGACACTGTTAGGCTTAAATTTTTCCCTTTTTCTTTGAAAGACAAAGCAAAGAGTTGGCTATACTCTTTGAGGCCGAGGTCTATAGGAACTTGGACAGAAATGACCCAGGCATTTTTCAATAAATACTTCCTACAACACAAAACTAATGGACTGAAAAGACAAATTTCTTCCTTCTCCCAAAATGACAGTGAAACCTTATATCAAGCATAGGAAAGGTTTAAAGAGTTGTTAAATCTGTGCCCTCACCATAGGTATGAAAATTGGTGCTTGGTTAGTTATTTCTATTAGGGACTCACAATTAGAGAGCGCCAATTTGTTGAGATGATGTGTAATGAGGAGCTCCTTCATAAAGATCCTGAGGAAGCCATAAAATTTCTTAATGACTTAGCTGAAAAAGCCCATACATGGACTGGACCTAGCATTACTGAAAGTACAAATAGGTCATGACCCAGTAGAGTTTTCCATCTTAAGAAAGAGGATAACCTCAAAGCCTAATTAGAGGTCTTAACTAGGGAGTTAGAGTCCTTAAAAACCAAAGATAGAAGGGTTACCCACACGGTTGCTAGAGTTGAGTCACACGATGTCTACTTTGTCTGTAGAGGAGCAGAACACTTATCTCAGGATTGCCCTACTTATAGTGAGATGAGAGGGATATATAAGAAACAATGTAATGCCCTATGGATGTACAAGAAGCCTTATTCACCCTACTCTGAAACATATAATCCTAGTTGGAGAAACCACCCAAATTTCAGTTAGAAATATAACCAACAAGCCAACAGCCATTGGAAACAAGAACAACAAGCACCCAAGTCTTATATTGCACCTCAATATAATGCACGACCAACTAGGAGTTCTTTAGAGGATACATTACAAGCATTTATGGAGGCACAAAGTAAGACTAATCAAAAATTTGAAGCAATTCTTGCACAGGTGGTAGACGAAAACAAAGAAATCAAGAGTCAAATCACAAAGTTGACCAGTGCCTTAACTATACAAGAGCGAGGTAAGCTTTCATCTCAACTTCAATCCAATCCGAAAGGACAATTTATGGCACAAGCTTCTACTTCTGATGTTCAAATCTCAAAGAAGTCAATACCATTACTACTCGAAGTGGTAAGATTATAAGTGAGCCTACTTCTAAAATTAACACATCTACGAGTAGTAAAGACCACCCCCCCCCCCCCCTTTGAAAAAGAGGCCACAGTGGAAAAAGAGGCCGAAAATAAGTTTTCAATCTCAGTACCTTTTCCTCAAGCTCTTCGACCGGTTAGAACATTTGAAACAAGTTAAGATTAATCTTCCCTTGTTGCATTTGATTAAGCAGGTTCCAACTTATGCCAAAGCCATCAAGGATTTATGCACTATCAAAAGAAAACACCATGTGTAGAAAACTGTATTTTTGGCAGAACAGGTAAGTGCAGTGATTGAACAAAAGACACCATCCAAGTATAAAGACCCAGGATGTCCCACAATCTCCTGTCAAATTAGGACACATGAGTTTGGTCAAGGTTTATTGGACTTAGGAGCAAGTGTAAATGTAATGCCTTATTCTATTTACTTGCAATTGGGACTTGGTGAGATTAAACCAGCATCTGTAGTCCTACAATTAGCTGACCATTCAATCAAGAAACTATGGGGAATAGTAGAAGATGTTTTGTTGCAAATTGATAAATCTTACTACCATATTGATTTTCTTGTTTTAGATACTCATGCTGTTGTTAACATGGAGTCAAAAATCCCTCTTATTTTAGGGAGACTTTTTCTAGTCACTGTTAACACTCTTATTAATTGCAGAAATGGTCTAATAAAATTATCTTTTGAGAATATGACTCTTGACGTGAACATTTTTAATATTGGCAAACAACCAAGAGAAGAAGACAAGTGCTATCATTCATATATGATAGACACACTTGTAGCAGAGGAAGCTTATAAAAATCATGGCTCTGATTCTTTGAAAAACCTTCTCAATTTTGATTTTGAAGAATTGTATTATCCTGATGTAACAACTGATGTGTTTATTATTTTTGACTCACAGGATAAAGGGACTCGATTTTGGCAGCCACGCTTTAAAGAGTTACCACGAGAGAGGGAGAGACCAAAACCATCAAAACTCGAGACACCCCAAATTGAGCTTTCTCCACTACCCAAAGGTTTGAAACATGCATTCTTAGGACCAGGTGATACCTTTCCTATCATTATTTCTTCTGAACTTAGTGCTGAACAAGAGGAAAATTTGATAAAATTGTTAAAAGAACATAAGTCTGCACTAGGTTGGACCATAGCTGATATTAAAGGTATTTCTCCATTGATATGCTCCCATAGAATTCATTTAGAGGAAGGTGCCCAACCTCGTAGGGACCCACAAAGTAGACTTAACCCAATAATGAAAGAAGTAGTAAAGAAAGAAGTCTTGAAACTATTAGATGCGGGTATAATCTACCCAATTTCTGATAGTCAATGGGTAACTCTAACTCAAGTAGTTCCTAAAAAATCTGGGGTTACTGTTGTTGAAAATGAGAATGGGATACCTGTTCCAACTAGGGTAGTAAGTGGTTGGAGAATGTACATTGATTATAGAAAGTTAAACACAGTCACTAGGAAGGACTATTTTCCATTTCCTTTTATCAACCAAATTTTAGAACGTGTAGCTGGACATCTTTTTTATTGCTTTCTTGATGGGTATTCAGGATATTACCAGATTGAGATAACTATAGAAGATCAAGAAAAAACCAATTTTACATGCCCTTTTGGTACTTATGCTTAATGCCATTTGGATTATATAATGCACCAGCTACTTTTTAGCATTGTATGTTGAGTATTTTCTCCGATATGGTTGAAAAATGCATGGAAGTCTTTATGCATAATTTGACTGTTTTTGGTAATTCTTTTGATTTATACCTACTTAACTTTAATCTGTTTTGAGTAGGTGTAAAGAAAAAGGACTTGTGCTAAATTGAGAGAAATGTCATTTCATGGTATCTTCAGGAATCGTTTTGGGGCACATTGTATCTGAAAGAGGGATAGAGGTTGACAAGGCAAAAATTGAATTAATCTCTAAATTATCTACACCCAAAATGGTAAAAGATGTTCGATCCTTTCTTAGACACGCTGGCTTTTACATAAGGTTTATACAAAACATTTCTGTCATATCTAGACCATTATATAACCTTTTGCTAAAAGATGCAGAATTTACATGGACACAAGAGTGCGAGGAGGCATTCTGAACACTCATTGCCAAACTCACCACCGCTCCTATCATGCAATCACCGGATTGGAACCTCCCATTTGAAATTATGTGTGATGCAAGTAATTATGTTGTAGGAGCAGTTCTTGGGCAACGTAGGGAAGGAAAACCCTTTGTTGTTTATTATGCTAATAGGACTTTGAATGATGCTCATATGTTTTACACTACTACTGAAAAAAGAACTACTAGCTGTTGTTTTTGCCTTAGATAAATTCCGTTCTTATTTGATTGGTTCACCTATTATTATTTTTACTGACCACACAGCTCTTAAGTACCTTCTTTCTAAGAATGATGCTAAAGCCCGTTTAATTAAGTGGATTCTTCTTTTGTAGGAATTTGATCTAACCATCAAAGACAAGAAAGGTGTTGAAAATGTTGATGCTGATCATCTATCCCGCCTTGAGTTCACTAACTCCACTGATTTGCCACTCATTCGAGATGATTTTCTTGATGAACATCTTTTTGATATAAGGCAAATACCTTGGTATGCACATATCATAAATTATTTGGTTTGTGGTGAACTTCCATCTGACTTGAGTGCACAAGATAAGCGTAAGTTCTTGGTTGAGGTACGTAATTTTTATTGGGATGATCCATATCTTTTCAAATACTGTCCTGACCAAATCATGAGACATTGCATTCCTGAAAGTGAAGTTTCTAGTGTCTTAAATTTTTGCCATAGTACTGCTTGTAGTGGCCATTTTTCTATGAAGAAAACAGTTGTGAAAATTTTACAGTGTGGTCTTTACTGGCCCACTTTGTTCAAAGACACTAATAATTTTTTTCGTTCCTGTGAAAGATGTGAAAAGTTAGGTGCTTTATCTTGAAGAAATATGATGCCTCTTAACCCTATTCTTGTTATTGAGATATTTGACTGTTAGGGTATCGATTTTATGGGTCCTTTTCCCTTATCTTTTGGCTACCTTTACATCCTTTTAGCTGTTAACTATGTATCAAAATTGGTGGAGGCTGTAGCTTGTCGTACTAATGATAATACAACTGTGGTAAAATTCTTAAAAGAAAATGTGTTATCTAGGTATGGTATGCCACGTGTCATCATTAGTGACCAAGGAACACATTTTTGTAATCGTGCTTTTGAAGCTTTGATGCGCAAGTATAGTGTTCTTCACAAAGTTTCCACTGCATACCATCCATAGACAAATAGACAAGCTGAGCTAGCCAATAGAGAGGTTAAACAGATTTTGAAAAAAATGATTAACCAGAATCGCAAAGATTGGTCTCTACTCCTTTCTGATACATTATAGGCATATCTCACTGCATACAAAACCATCTTAGGAATGTCTCCATACCAGCTTGTTTATGGGAAAGCTTTTCATTTACCTGTTGAGCTAGAGCATAAAGCTTATTGGGCTGTTAAAGCCCTTAACTTTGATTTGAATGTTGCAGGTCTCCAGAGAAAGTTACAATTGTTAGAAATAGAAGAGCTATGAAATGACGCATATAACAACTCTAGAATTTATAAAGCTAAAATGAAAGTAGCTCATGATAAACAGATCTCAAGGAAATACTTTGAGCCAAATCAACGGGTCTATCTTTATGATTCTCGATTGCATTTACACCCTGAAAAGTTGAGATCTCGATAGACTGGTCCATTTATGGTAAGACATGTTTTTCCTAATGGTGCTGTTGAAATAGAGGACCCCACTGATGGACGAATTTTCAAAGTGAATGGCCAGCGGCTAAAAGGCTATGTGGAAAAGGTAGATGACTCTATGTACCTAAGCGAGATCCTTCTTGTGGATCCTGTCTATCATGTTTGATCAAGTTCAATCTATCTGTACTATATTTTATATTTTATCTTTTGACTTTTTATTTTTGCTTTTATTTTCTTTCATATTTTATTTTACTTTATTTTCTTCTTTTTATTTTTTCTTCAGTGTGATTTTATTTTTCGGTCAAGTGGCAGATACGGTACTCCGTGACTATTAAAGTCGGTTTCTCAGTTCCCTAAAAATTGTCCCTCAAACTGTGCATTCATCTCTTTTCTTTCTTTCGATATGGATCACATTCTTGTCAACTTTAAAAAACATTTTCCTTCATTGCCTCAAAATGCTCTACTTAAGATTTACAAAGCACGGTGTGAAAGACTAAGGCTATTGATGTTGGGTAATATCCCTGTGGATCTTCGTTGATTAATTGAAGCCAAGGTTCGGTTATCTAGTGAGTTTGTAAATGATTTTGTTTCTCATATGCCAGGTCTTAGAAGAAGCTCTTATGCCAAAAGGCGACGAGCAAAGAGGTTACAAGTCTGTAATAAATGTGTTCGATGGAATTATAACCAGAGTTGTCGTTCTTTAGGATTTGCATCTAGAAATCGAGAAGACAAAATTCAATTAATTAAGGATGGACTGAGTAAGGAGTCTTTGGATGATATCCTATTAACTCTTGAGACGCATCCCTATGGGCTCGTACAACGTGAACTTCTCGATTTATGGAACAAATTCAAAAATGAATACCAACGATATAGTCTCGGGAATCTGACTCTAAAAGACCTTATTTGCCAATTTATAAGAAAATTGGATGGGAAGCCTATCCCCGACCCATAGAGGGCGTTTAAGCCGTTACTAGACGTAAAACCAGAGGAAGATGTGAGCCACAATCATAACTACTTGTAAATACATGTGTTTTAAATTCAAAATTTTATTTTATTTTATGAATAGTAGGGCTACTCATATAGATATCTTAAATTCAAATCCTTTGGTTAAATAATGCATTACTTTTTTTTGTTTTATTTATTTATTTGCATCATCATTTTAGTTTATATTTACTTAAGTATCTTTCAGGTTTGTTTCTGTTGAATAACTGGCGTTTCAGGTAATGTCTTCTATACTTTATCTCTTTCTATTTAAACATTGAGGACAATGTTTCATCTAGTTTATGGGGAAGGATAGTGGCATAAGTTATAGTTTGCATTCCAAAAAAAAAGGTTAAAAAGAAAAAAGAAAAAAAAGGTAAGGAGTAAACTAAAATGATGATGCTAATATATACTCTCAATTAAAATGGTAGAGTAAAGAGTTTATTCTTAAACTCTTGAGACGCATTCTAAGTCAAGTTAGAATGGCAGAGTAAGGAGTTTTAGTTCTAACTTTTGAAATGCATTTTAACTAACTTTTTGTTGTTTTGTTTTATATTTCATGCATTGTCGTTTAGTGCTTGTAGTTTTGGTAATTCTTGTATAAAGGAATTTACTTTTCTGCCTATGTATGATTTCAAAATTGTTTAGGTTGAGTCACTGTTTCTATTTAGGTTACTAAAGAATGATTTTCAAAATATTTTTGAGCACAATGCTAAGCCTTGTGGTAAGATGGATGATTCAATTTATATAGTTAGGAGAATTCCCATGTTTAAGTATATATTTTTCTAATCTCACATATCTTTTGTGAGTAAGTGGAAAGGTTGAGAAAACAGCTTATGAACCTTCATTGATCCTTTGAATTGGTTAATTTTTGTTTAGATTGATATTATTTAAATTACGGAATAAGTTGGTTGCATTTGCGTATAATATAATTTAGTGAGAAACCTTTGCAATGCTTCCTTGTATTCTTTAAAAATATAAAAAAAAATCCAAAAACGAAGCAAAATACCAACAAAAAAAAAGAAACAATTCAATTTAATAAAGTCTTCATTCAATTTTAGAAGACAAATATTTTGTAAAGCAGTTTTTTCACCAAAGTATATTTGTATTATTCTCACAAGCCAATTAAAATTCTAAAGCTAGCGTATGATAGGAATAATTGATTTTTAAACAAATGATTTTTCTATCTTTGGATCAATGTTAGTTTATATGTTTGTCCTTAAAATTGACTTTTTCTTGAGTGCTTAACTGTTTTCCAACTCTATAAGAGAAGTCCTAACCTTTTAAACAGTCATACACCTGTGGGGATATGTAGTTGAGATTTTTACTTGGAGAAATTTTCAAGGCTATATCTATTGTGGTTTGTGGTCAGATGGTTATGGCTTAGTTCACACACACACACAAATTTTGGAAGTTGTAATTGAAAAAACTATGATATCAACAGTGATCATGAACTGACGTTTTGTTTGAAATGCTTGGGTAGTTTTGCATATTCTATTTACGCTTGAATTGCTAGAGACTAACAATAAGCTGATTGGGGGCTGTAATGAACACATGAAAATACATATTTGTTAAGAGATTCAGTCATCATTTAATGTCACTAATTTTAATATTTTCTGTATTTTTAGCTTGAAATAAAGTGTTCTCCTTAAATGGTGATTAATGAATGTTATTTGGACAGGTTTAGGTAAAATGGACATAACTCTCAGTGTAAAAATTGAAATGAAAAAATTCTGGAACTTAGTACAACATGACTCAATCTTACACAAATTTAAAGAATAGTGGAAAAGCCAAATCCAACATGTTATGAGCCAAAAATTGAGATACAATAGAATTGGGCTACAACTTCTGCCCAGCTTGACCCAACTCATGTATTTGAACCGTATCTCATAAAATACGTACTCAATTGGTATAATTCTTGAAGCTGTAAAATACAGACTTAATAATCAACAACTCTTATGTTGATGGTAAAGTCCAAATCAGCCGTTATCATGGACCTAATTGCGTTGCAAGTGGATAAAATGGTTGTTGGCCGAAATATGATGTATCTTTAAAATTTTGCTTATATCTTATTGGATACTCATCCAATTTGCATGAACTCAGTGCCTATAGAAATAAAAGACAAAATGCTACAACTTTTATGTTGCCCACAAAGGCTACATCGATCATATATATTATCAACAATGTGCTACAAGTGGATAAACGAGTTATTGGACTAAAATTATTGAAGATTGATGTCATCCATGACATATTTCCATTCATTGCCTATATAAGGAGACTCTTATGACGTTTTCAACATTAGATAATTCTCTCTTCTTTTCTTCTTATTAACATGTATTGTAATTTAGGCTAGAGTTTTTGGCAAGGCTAAGAGATGAACTTTTATGTGTAATAAATCCACTTCTATGTTTTGATTCGTTGTCAAGAGCTATAAATGTTGTAAGTTTGGTTTTGATTAAACTCTTATCTAGTTTATTTTCTATAATACAGAGGTTATAATTCTCATGTCTCATATATGTTCAATCATACTTTTCTTATATGATTCTTGTTAAATTATAATTGTTATTGGTTACATTGTTTTATATGTTAATCTTTTATTGTAATATTGTCAAATTGATATATTGTCGATTTTGGATAACATGTAAGGGCAATAAATATTTGATATTCAAGTTGATCTTTTACTGCAATATTGTCAAAATGATATATTATCGATCTTAGATAACTTGTATAAATAAACTTGATTTGTGTTAATATTTGCAAAAGAGTTTAGTCATATCAAATGCATGTGTTATCAAATGTGTTATATTTTACATATCTTTCGATTGATTGTTTAGATGTAAAAGTATCAATTGAGTTATGAACACTGAATCAAAGTATAGAGTGGATTTATAAAGTATAATTGTGATACTCAAAGCCTTGTTTGAATTATCATAAGATATTTCCTTTAAATCATAGACAATTCTATCTTATCCACTTAAATAAATTAATTTTATCCTTTGCTACTATTTTAATATTTTACTTAACCAACCTATTTTGCCAAGAGCTTCCTCGTGGGATCGACATCTCAATTTATACTGCGATAGACGTGTTATATTTTGAGCATACACGACTCTTAATCCCTGAAATGGTCGAGTGTATATTTTCATCATTTTCTCTAAAAAGATAAGAATTAAAAACTTTGAAGCAATTTTCAATTGCTTCTCATGGTACCATAGAAAAAAATGAAACAATTTTATTTTTTCTATTTGTTTTTCTTCTTCTTTGGCCATTTCTCTTATTTTCTCTTCTTTCTCTATTTCTCTCGGCCACACACCACACACTTTACAATCTCTCTCTCTTTATATATATATATATATATATAATAAAATATTTATATAATATTAAAATAATACATAATAGGTGCCAACTATATGGCACCCAAATAAAATATTATTAAATATATAATATTATTTAATATAATAATATAAAATAATATATTATAATGAGAGATATTTTAATTATTTAACAATTAAATAATTAAAGTGTGAAATGATCATTTTGCCCCTCATAAATAATTACCAAGTCTACCCTTAGTAGGTCCCACCAAACCCGTATTTAGGTAAACTCAACTGATAATCCACAATGCGCTACGTGTCATTATACAATTAGCAAATAATAATTATTGACTAATTATTATATTTAACACTTAAATACAAACACGCACATATTCCCATGGTAGTGCTGAATATTGTTGGATTAAACACTTTAATCTGGCACGCTACCTCAATGCACAACGAGTACACTCCATATCACGAGACTCCTTAGGTCCACGTCTGATTCGTCAAATAAAACTATTCTATGAGTCCGTGAGCAATACCCCACGTACACGTCACGGATATACAAATCAGTGTGTTGAACCATGCAAGTTGAGGTTACAACGCATACGTATAGTCCTTCCGTCATGATATCCTGGATTTGCGGGGATATAGATGTTAGGATTTGTGCTTAAGTGTCGTCCCATTATGTATGAATATTTGTTTAATATTTATACTAATGTTATTATTTCAATAAGTCGCTAATTATATTTATATATGGTAAGATACTTGTAACGTTTCAGACATTGTACGATCTAAAAGAGTTTAGATCTGGTCTAAATAAGTTTAGATTAATGCTAAAAATTAGCAACGCTGAGAGTTATAAATGCTAAGAGTTGCCATTGATAAGAGTTATCAGGTTATAAGAGTCAGCGATATCTAAAGAGTTAGAGCCTTGTCTGAAATGGGACAAAGACATAAGAATATATGAGTAATGGCATTATTGCAAAGAGTTGCAAATAGTGCTAGAAAATGTCATTATGCAAATATGTTCTCAAATATTATGTTCCTGATCTATCTTCATTGATGCAGGTCTATTAGTGAATACCTTAACAAATATATAGATTAGTATATGTCTATATCTGGATGGTCCAAATGGTTAGTCTTAGCAAACCATGAGTTTAGTGGAAGCTCGTATAGAGATATAGGTATTCAGTAAGGACTGAATACTAAACAGACTCACAAAGATCTCTAATAGACATCCCATCAAGCCATCAATGGAGAGTCTTTCGAGTTTAGTAGTATTCGTGGTCCTTTGACCTGAGTGCCACGGTGGGCTTGTAAGTGATCCACCATACTTTGGTTCCACACATGTCAAAAACCTTTCATGGTCTGACCGCTGAGTGTCGCTGGGTATAGTCCGATGCTCATGGAGTCCGGTGTGCATAGATATGGGATCCATCAGCTCATCTGAGCGAGTATTATATCCTAATACTTTATAGATTATATTTCAGAAAGTCTTATGGCTATAAGCAATAATTCCAGGGAAAATAGTTTAACCCTAGGAATAAATAATATTACAAAAGTGTTTAAGAATATTATTTATTGAAATACAATTCTAGAGATAAGCTTTCGGTCGGGCATATGGAGATTTGATGATGTTGATCTATATCTCTACTCTACTTGGATATAAATGATGGAGGAATTATATGAATATGTTATAACCTCAACTTGTATGGTCTAACGCACCATTTTGTAATATCCATAACGTGTGTGGGGGGCATCGTTCACAGACGTATGAAAGAGTTCTCTATGACAATTCGGGCGTGGACCTAGAAAGTCTTACAATATGAAGTGTACTCGTTGTGCACTGGGGCAGCATAATGGATTGAACAGTTCCATCCTAGAAATTCCAGCAAACCAAAAATATGTTTTAGAGTTCCTCGGTTTGTGCACTTATTTAAACTTAAATGTTAAGAATATTATTTAATTAGTTGACAAGAGTTATTAACTAATTAGATATTAACAAGTGGCACACTTTTATTGTATGAATTATTTTACCATGAATTCAACTATTTACCATGTTAGTAAAATCAAATAAGGTAAATATTAATTATTCAAATAGTTTTTGAATAATTAAATAAATGTTATTTAAATAAATAAAATATGATTTTATTTATTTTTTATTTTATTCCTAAATGGAAGACATACCTAAGATACAGTCTCAAAGCATATGGATATCAAACACTATATAGGAGTTGACGGATCCCATATCTGTACACATCGGACTTCATAAGCATCAGACCATACCCAGCGACACCCAGTAGTCACACCATGAAAGGTCCGTGACATGCGTAGAACCAAAGTATGATAGATCACTTACAAGCCCACTGTGGCACTCAGGTCAAAGGGCCACGTATACTACTTAACTTGAGAGGACCCTCCATTGACAACTTACATAAGGTGTCTATCGGAGGCCCTCGTGAGTCTGTCCCATATCCAATCCTAACTGGATACCCATATATCAATATGAGCTCCAAGCTTATGGTCGGCTAGGAACAACCATCTATACCTTATATGTACGACATATGCTGATCTATATATAAAGGTTTCCACTGACAGACCTGTATTGGTAGAAATAGATCGAGGATAATTATTCAAGAACATACTTGCGTAACTAACTGATGCGATATTTCTATATCATAAATTAAGTGCAAGTATACACTATCGTATGCAAGTAATAAAGAGACTAAATAAGTCGGATGTCGAACCCACAGGGATAATTTTTTCTTTTTAACCAATTACTAAAATTATATCTTCCTAATAATTATTCAGATAAATAAAAACCTAAGAATGAATGTAGAAAATATAAAAGTAAAAACACAATGCAAAGAGAATAAGAAGATAGCAATGTAGAGAAAACCTAGGATTAATACTATCCCTCTATATTCTTTTTAATGATTAATCCTCTAATATTTAACTCACTTAGTCTTTATTATTGATCAAGACACTAATGTATTCACAAGCCTCTTCCAAGGTCATGCAAGTATACCCTAATTTACCAAATACCTATATTTCTATGGTACTTGTAATAAATTAAGATTCATTAAGATTAGGTCTTATTGATCATACATGCCAATTAGGTATATTCCTATCCTAAATTGAAACTTGCATATGCAACATTGAATGTTACTCTACAATTATGCATCAAATTACCTAGGTCTAAATATATTGATTCCTCTTCCAAGTTTATCAACATATTACCAATTCATTCACCATATATTGGCCAGATATATTGAAGCATTAAACACAAGTAATTTAAATAATAAATGACTAAGTTTATTAAATACTAAAAGATATGGCAATTTAAGCGCACATATTGAGTTCAAACATTAACCCTAGAAAATAATTTAGCTCATGGCTACAAGAGAACAGCAATAAAAATAATTATAAATCATGATACAATTATTAGCAAACCGATATAGACGTCGAATTGCTCTTAATTGCGCTGCCTAGGAACTCTTGATGCCGAAGAACGTCTTGTATCTCTCTCTAAAGTTGCTTCAATTAAGCTCCTATTGCTCTCCAAGACTCGTGCTCTATATTCTTGGTGCTCTTGGGTCGTCTTGGATTGTTTCTTGAAGGTTGGGAACTAGTGGCTTTATATAGGGATTGATATGAGCTTGAAAATCTCAATTCTCGTCGGACTAGGACTCGCACTACCGCTGGCGCGCTATGAATCTGTCGCTGGGGCGACGCGTGAAAAAGCTATTACCGCTGGAGCGGTGGGATCTTGGCGCTGGGGCGCTGCATGAAAACGGCTTCACCGCTGGTGCGGTATGTTGATAGCGCTGGGGCGATGGAGCGTCGCTGGCGCGGTGACTCTTCGGCGCTAGGGCGCTAGACGCGACTTAAGCAGGTCGTTTTTCTTATTTCGATCACTATTTCAGCGCTGGGGCGACAATTATTGTGGCGCTGGGGCGATGGACACAAATTTTGGAAACTTTGCATTTTAGTCCCTGTTTTTGCTCCTTTTGCATTCTTTCTTTAAATTTCGTTCAAGTCCCTACAATTAACAATAAAGCACATAAATAGTCATCTATTCTCATAAAACCATAAAATATCAATAATAAAAACATGAGAAAATATATGACAAATTTGCCCTTATCACTAACATTTTCTAACACCCGACTGCAACTATGCAATTACTGGTATATTCCCAGGTCTATGTCTCATTACAGACAAGGCTCCAACTCTTAGATCTGTTGAATATTATAACTAGCTAACACTTAACTGTGCTAACATTTAGCATTTATATATCTCAGTATGGCTAATTATGAGCCCTTATCTAAACTCCTTTAGATCTGACCTGAACTCCTTTAGATATGACTTGAACTGTTTCAGATCATACAATGTCTATAACGTTACATTGCATAGTACCATATTAATAGGTATTAAAAATTTAATGGGAATGAACACTTGTATAAATGCATAAGTATATGTATATTTAGGAATGGCACGTAAGCACCAACCCTAACAGTATTCTCATATTTACTTTATATCTACATGTAAGTTTCACTCATTGGTGGGATCTCCACAAGTACAATTATTCCCAAGACTAGCTAAGAAAGATTGGTATTTCCAAGAGAATAGGGCTACAGTGTATCTTTCCATCTTTTATCCAGTATTATAGGCACTGGATAAGGTAGATTTTTCATTGCAACACTTGCAGTGTGTTGGTATTGGAGATAAATATGTATTTAGATAGAGCCAATTTATTTGACTTATGCATAAGAGTGATTGAGTCAATTTATTTGACTTGTGCATAAGTGGTAGTGGTTGAGCCAACTTATTTGATTTATGCAAAGGTTGTTGAGTTAAATTGTTGACTTATGCATAAATTGTGGTTGAGCCAATTTATTTGACTTGTGCATAAGTGGTAGTGGTTGAACCAACTTATTTGATTTATACAAAGGTTGTTGAGCTAAATAATTGACTTATACATAAATGGTGGTTGAGCCAATTTATTTGACTTGTACAGAGGTTGTTGGGCTAATTTATTTGACTTAAACATGAAGAAAAAATAAATTTATACATATGGCACCAAAATTGGCAAAGACTTTTTGCATTGTAAAAGTTTATAAATTAGTTCTTTTGGAGATGAGATTTTTGGGGTCACCAAAATATAACACCATTGTGACATCAAAAATACTAAAGAAGAGCAACGGAAGAGAGAAGCAATAGTGAAAGTGTGAGAAGAAAAATAAAAAGTTTGTTTTTATTTTTTTCATCTTGTAAACTCTTAGGTTTAACTAAGGATTTATAGTGTAATTATCATTAGGGTAGTGGGAATTACTTGTAATCTTGAGTGAGTATTCTCTTGTAGTATACTCAGTTTGGTAAGTGAGTGGTGAAAGTCTATGTAATTGTAAATATTTTTACATAGTGAATTTTGTCTTTGATAGCCCGTTGACATATGGTTGATTTGAGCCGAACCACGTAACTTTTTGTATTTTTATTTTTCCTTCTCATTTTATTTTTCTCGGTACTATTTGTTATTTTCTATAAAGGTAGATTCGGGCAGGGACTAGAAAATTTTAGTTTAATTAATTGTGAGTTCTCCCTTACGTATTTGTATTTTTTTCAACAAGTGGTATCAAAGCAGATGATTCCTTTAGTGCATTTTGAAGCTTCTGGTATAATAGTGTGAATATATACAATATTATTTATATATATGAGACTATTCACGTACACGTGAAAATTTACATATACGAAAATTCAGTAAAAGCTGATAGCACAAGACAGAAATGTCAACAGTGAAATTTGAGGTGAAAAATTTTGACAGGAGAATTAATTTTGGCTTGGGACACGTACAAATTAAAGATGTGTTAATTCAACATATGCTTCACAAGGCTTTGAAAGGCAAACCTACCATTGATCTTGAAAAATATTCTACAAATTATAAATCCTTTACAAGTGATGAAGATTGGGAAAAGTTAGATTTAAGATGTGCAAGTGCAATAAAACTATGTTTGACTAAGAATAATTTTGCAAACGTGCATGGAATATTTACAACCAAAGGTTTTTAGGGAAAGGTTGAAGAATTATATCAAGTTAAAGGCGTCTCAAATCAATGTACCTGAAGGAGCAATTCCATACACTGGACATATAAGAAAGTACAAAAATCTTATATCATTTGAGTATTCTAAATAAAATCGTTTCGAAATTAGAAGCTATTGGAGTAAATATCAAAGATGAGGATAAATATTTAAGGCTTATCTGGTCTCTTCTAGCTTTCTATAAACACATGAAGCTGATCTTTATATATAGGAAAGAAACGATGTCCTTTTCAGAAGTCATCAACAAGCTTTTTTTTAAGAAAAAATTTGAGTAATGAAAAGAATTCTTCATCTAGAGAATTTGTACTGGCTGCGAAAAGAGAGAAGGACAAAAAGAACTCCATGCAAGATGTGTGGTGGAATGTTATCAATGACTGAAGAACTCTTAGAAAAAGTCAAATATGGGAGTTGCATCATAATTTTTTACCAAATTATTCGACAGGAATCGAAAAGAAAATTGTTAAAATTATTAAATTTTAAGTGTCTATACTTTTATGGTGGAGTATGATTCTGTATGTTGAGAATGTCAGTAATATTTGGCATCTTGGTAGAAAGGATGCAGGAATCCTAGTAAGTAGGCTGAATTGGTAAAATTTTTACTCATGAGGGATTATGGTTGTAAAAGACAAAGTTAATGTATTGTCTTCAAGGTGGAGATTATTGGTATTACATACAAATATGTATTTCAATGGAGTCAATTTATTTGATTTATGCATAAGATTGGTTGAGTCAATTTATTTTACTTGTGTATAAGTGTTGGTGGATACCAACTTATTTGACTTGTGCAAAGGTTGTTAGGCCAATTTATTTTACTTAAACATAAAGAAAAAATAAATTTGTGCACGTGGTATCGAAATTAAAAAAAACTTTTTGTAACATCATTATAACATCAAAATACCAAGAAAGAGCAATGGAATAGAGGAGAAAAAGTGAGAGTGTGAGAAGAAAAATAAAATTTTTTTTTATTTTTTTCATCTTGTAAACTCTTAGATTAACTAGGGATTTATAGTGTAACTATCATTAGGATAATAGGAAACACTTGTAATTTTGAGTGAATATTCTCTTGTAGACTCAATTTGGTGAGTGAGTAGTGAAAGACTATATAATTATAACTATTTTTACATAGTTAATTTTATCTTTGATAACCCGTGGACGTAGGCTTAATTTGAGTCGAAACACATAAATTCTTATAGTTTTATTTTCTCTTCTCCTTTTATTTTTCTCGATAATATTTAATATTTTTATAATTGTGAATCTAGGTAAAAACTAGAGAATCTCGATTTAGTTAATTATTAGTTCTCCCTTACATATTTGTATTTTTTCCAATACAATAGTTGGATTTGGCAATGGAAAAAGACTTGTATGGTGTAGTTCCCACCATGACATCCATAGGACTAATCCACTTCAGATATGCCGCCTATATCTACTTTAAAATCAATATAATCAACCAGTGTTAAGGCCTAAAAACAAAAAGAATGAACTCAGTGTGTTAAACAAAAATAGCGATGTTGCTCCCTCATTGGAGGAGGTTTTGTTCAAAGAAAATTGTTGAGTTATTATCTTACATTGGTTAAGAGTGGGAATCTAATAAGGTTTATAAGAAAAATGATCACTCCACCTAATAGGCTAGACTTTATGAGTTGGAGGTTTGGAGTCTAAGGCCAATCTCCTAATAGTGATATTAGAGTTAGATTTTGGGGTCACAAAAAAGGGATGAAGTTCGAACAAAAAGACCTCATGTTACTTTTCCACTGGAGGAGGTTTCGTATGAAAAGGAGAAATTATTGAGTTGTAATCCCACATTTAAGAGAAGTGAGAAGATAATAAAGTTTATAAAGAGAAAAACCACTTCACCTAACAAGTTAAGTCTTTTAGCTAATGTTTGGACACTAGACCTAATCCTCTACCAATAACAAAAGAACACCATCAAGCACACAGAAAAAACTAAAAGATAAGAAAAGACAAAGTTTGACTGGAAGAAGCACTGAATAGGAGAGAACAAATTTTTCCGACCTAAAATTCCAGTGGCAGGGATGTATAAACACAACAGGCTGAGTAGGAATTACAATGATATATAGATAATTGATTCACTGTTTCTTTTCCTTACTTATCTACTTTCTTAATCCTGCATGAATAAGGATAAAACAGCTATTCTCGTCAGAACCTAAACAGCAACAAAAGCATATTCTAGCTGAACTCAAAGGGTGTTATTGATAAAGTGCATCCAAAGTTTGCTACAAGTTCTAGACTTTCAGTCAGTATACAGTATGCAGAAGCAGCATTTGTCCATGACAGTGCATATCTTAAAATGACATGTAATTACAAGAATGACATTAGTAGATACAGAGGAACATGCAACCATATGAAAATGTTCAAATTACTGTAGCAACAAAAGAGATGGCTGAATGAAATCTACCTCCAGAAGGCGGAAATCTGCCTCTTCCCTTTGCGGATTGGGGATACCTCTGCTGTTCAGCTTTAATGACGGAGGTAGATTTCCCCATGATATTCCCGTACTATCTATCACCACATCACCTAAGAATCAAAATAAGAATAAATTTAAGCAACATACAGAAAGAAATAAACAGAAAATACAAATCCATTACTTTATACAACTATTTAGTCATAGAAAGGGTACCGGCTAATTCAATTAACTAGTGTGGTTTAAGGACAAATAATAAACCACAATTATAATTTGGTTTGTAACGCGAGAATGGAAAAAGCAGAGGACTTAACAGAATTTGACAGAAATATATCAATGAAAATGTCTCACGCCTAAGAAACAAATAATATCAAATTACCAGGCAAAGAACTTCAACCGGCTAAATCAATGCTTGGATCAACTGACGATGACTGAGCATTAGCATTATCTATGAACCCTGGAGCTATAATATTGAAACATATTAGATAGTGAAAGGAAAACAAAAAATAATTAAAAATAAAAACACATATATTATAACATATTTTAGTATAACTTTGAAATAGATTTTGTATTAGAATTATTAGGAAGACATTAGGGTGTTTTGGTATTTTTGTTTGACATTTAAAAGAAATCATCTAAAGCACTAAGTTTGTACTCCACACTAACACAAATAAAAGAATGATTTTGCAAATGGGCCATGGAAAAAGAATGAAAGTGAGAAAATATAAATAAAAATTAGGAAGTTAAAATTGAGTAATGATTTTGGTTTTCGTTATTACTTTTTATATTATTATATATTTTTAGAATATATAAAAATAAATTTATAAAGATCTTAAATAAGTTGCAATCTATATTTGAATCTTAAGTAAGATCTATCTTGGGTCTTACCTACCCTATTGATCCATTTAATCCGACATATATCATACTCATTGAGGTCTGAGTCTTGTGGGTTTAGTGTCAGACTCGTACCATTGACATCTCTAACTATTTTTGTTATAAGATAAAATGGTCATTTTACTTTAGAGTTAAAAAAATCCTTTTGACACAACTAACACAAACACTAATCATAATACCATTCAAGGGTATATTTGGCATTATAGGAGAACATTAGGGATATTTATGATCCAACATATTTGGACAAAGGTATCATTAACGTTTTACTAAAATACTGGGATATTGCAGCATCCAAAAACAAAAAATAATGAGTAGAATTATACATATAAACTCTATAAATAAATTTTATTAAATAAATTGATATCACATGTAAGCATTGACCGGCTAAAACACAAAAATTAATGAAATTAATTGAAATGAATAATGTGAATGTATCAATTTGTATTAGGGATGGGCAAACTCAATTCAGTTCGATTTTTGGTATAAATTGAAAATTAAACTAAGTCAATTAATTTTTTTAAAATAAAATCGAAAATCAAAAATTTAATCGAACTTGTAACGAATCGAACTGAATCGATTTTAGTTCTGGTCGGTTCGGTTTATAAGTTCAGTTCAATTTTTGGTTTTCTAGTTCGATTTTTTAATTTGGTTCAAATAGACTTAATTTAGGCTTATTTTTTGTTTGACTCAATTTTTTTATTTTTTTAATTTATTTTTAATTTTTATTATTATTATTTTTTTAAATTTCAGTTTTTCAGTTCGGTTCTTATTTCAGCCTTCTAAACCTAGAACTAAAACGAATTTTTTGTTTTTCAAATTAAAAAATCAAGAACTGAACCGATCAATTCTCGATTTGATTTTTTTTATCCGATTTAATTCACCAATTTTTTACCCACTCATAATTTGTATGATATAGTTTTTATTGAGAGTATTATTAAAAAATAATATAGAAGTGTGATTAGTCATCATTTCATTTAAGTTAATAAAATTTTGTACTGCCAAAGCTTAAAAGAAAAGATAAAGACTTTAAATTTGATACTTAAACACCAAATTATACAATACAATCCTTTAAATTAATTACATGATAAGTGTTAGAGGAATCGCCCTTCTCCCTGTGAGATTAGGTTAAAGTAAAGAATTCTAACCAAGTTCAACCTTGAATCATAATCTCTTTGTGCAGCGAAACAACATAAATATCAAATAAAAATAGTAGGAACTCATAACAGATAATAAAGAGTACAACACAATCACTTATATAGTTTGGCCAAATTGCCTACCTCTACGGTGGATTTAAGGATCTTAACCTCTCTTATTAACTCTTTAGAGAATTTATAGAAAAACTCAATAAAGAACCCTCAAAATAACATAATGTTTAGTGTACCCTTACTCTCCTATGAGCAATAAACACCCAAACGACGATTTTACCCTAGTGCACATAAACACTTAGTGTCTACCGAGTTCTTTCCTCTCATAGAATCTTTCTTAATATTTAATCTCAATTAAATGGTTTACAATGGTTTATATATGAGTTATTTCATGCCTACTAACCCTAATTTTTATTGGAGTAAGAGTTCACTTATTTTGGAAGTCCAAAACTTCTTAAAACTCAAAAATTCAAAATAAAAAAGGACTCAGCCCGCTCTGGCGCCACGACGCTGACTCACTTATCTAGGCACCAAGGCGCTAAGCCCTGTCAGCTGTTCCATGCTTTTTCCTCTCTTCCTTCGCGTCTTCGAGTCCCATTTCGCTTCCCCCTTTATGTTCCACATGCTCTAAACTTCCTCGTCCGTGTCCATTACATTCTAGACTTTTTGTGACCCTCATCTTTGATATTCATCTCAATTCTTGCCAAAATAAAATTATTAAATCACCAAATCTCTAATAATAGATGATCTTATTATACTATTAATAATTAAAGAAAAAATCATTTAGATATACATGCGTGTATTGATTAGCTTTTCAATGTCATAATTTTAATTAATTCTATTACTATAAATTAAAAAATATTATACCAATAAGAAGAGGAAGGATCCAAATTTTATCAGTCCCAGCTTCTTCCTTTTTTAATTTCAACTTTTATTTTACTCACATGTTTGCAGGTGAGATACCACATGAAATTGCCACTCTTCCTCGTCTAGAGCAATTGAGCCTTAGAGATAACAACCTAGTTAGTTAAGTGCCAGCCATAATTTTTAACAAGTCAACACTAATTCATCTTAAACTTGCAGAAAATAAATTCTCAGGAAGTCTTCCATCAAACTTTGACCTTCTAAATCTTGTTTGGCTACAAATAAATCATGCTAATTTTAGCGGGCCAATTCTGAGCTCCATCTTCAATTCTTCCAAGTTCACTCGGTTAGATATGGCAACTAATTCATTCTCAGGATTGATTCCCAGCATAATTGGTAATTTAAGAAACCTTCGAATACTAAACTTGGCCAATAATCACTTGACATCTTCTACACTAGTTTTGACCTTTTTTTTCCTCCTTGACAAATTGCAAGAACTTAGAATTACTGCAATTGTCAAGAAAGCCACTAAATGGCATCCTCCCGAGCTCCATAGAAAATCTTTCTAGTTCATTGGAAAGATTTAGAGCATCAAATTGCAAAATTAATAGCAGCATTCCTAGAGGAATCATTAACCTGAAAAGTCTGACAGTATTAAACTAGGCTTACAATGAATTGACTGGATCAATTCCAATTGAATTTGGTCATCTACAAAACCTCGAAGGTGTTATTTTAACAGGTAACAAACTAGAAGGATCTATCCTAAATGATATCTGCCATTTGAGAATAAGCTTTCTGGAGCTTTACCTTCATGCTTAGGTAATCTCACTTCCTTAAGATAGCTCTTCTTTTGCTCTAATCGATTAACTTTCGCTATACCCTCATATCTCTGAAACCTTAAGGACATTTTATTTCTTAACTTGTCATCAAATTCTTTAAATGGAACTCTTCAGTTAGAAATTGGAAATCTAAAGGTTGTTGTAGAGATGGACTTGTCAAGGAATCATTTATCAGGTGATATCCCAATTACCATCGGAGTCCTGAAAGATCTACAAATTCTATATTTAGGATACAATATGTTACCGAGCCAAATTCCAAAATTAGTTGGTGAGATAGTAAGCATGGAATTCTTGGATTTGTCCAATAATAATTTATCTGAAACTATTCCAAAGTCTTTGGAGGCACTCTTGTATCTCAAATATCTGATTTTGTCTTTTAACTAGTTAGAATGAGAAATTCCAACAGGAGGACACTTTGCCAATTTTTCGGTTGAATCATTTATAGGAAATCATACATTGTGTAGTTTCATCAAAGTACAATTTCCAGCATGCAAAACAATCTCTCACCAAAAAAAAGGTCGAAACACTTTTCTCCTTTCAATTATTTTGCCGTTGAGTATTGGATTAGCAATACTTGTCTTGACCATCATACTAGTGTTGCTCAGATGCAAACGTAGGAGGATAAATGTACCTAAAGATTCTACTATGTCACCAAATGTAAATTGGAGAAGATTTTCCTATCTAGAACTTGCACAAGTAACAAATGGGTTTAGCGAGAACAATCTACTTGGTAGAGGGAGTTTTGGTTCGGTTTACAATGGAACACTTCAGGATAGGATACGGGTTGCAATCAAGGTGTTTAACCTGCAACAAGAACGGGCATTTCAAAGCTTTGATATTAAAGGTAGAGTGTTGAGTAGTCTTCGCCATCGAAACCTACTTAAAATCATTAGCAGTTGTTCAAACGAAGATTTTAGAGCATTGATATTAGAGTACATGCCTAATGGGAGCCTAGAAAAGTGTTTGTATTCGAACAACGTATATTTGGATATGTCACAGAGGTTGGACATAATGATAGACATTGCATTAGCTTTAGAATATCTCCATTATGGTTATTCAACTCTTGTAGTTCACTGTGACTTGAAGCTTAGTAATGTATTGCTGGACGAAAATATGGTTGCTCATTTGAGTGATTTTGTCATTTCAAAACTTTTAATAGAAGATGAGTCCATGGCACAAACACATACACTTGCCACAATTGGTTATATGGCACCGGGTTGGTAATATAATTCTTTTTTTTTTCATGTTAAACCTTTTTTATTGCTCACGTTTGTCATTTTCACGTCGAAAGAATTATATATTTATTTTTTAATGAGATTATAACCATTTGCAGAGTATGGGACAGAAGGAAAAGTATCAAGAAAATGTGATGTTTATAGCTATGGTGTTATGCTAATAGAAATATTTACAAAGAAGAAGCCAACAAATGAAATTTTTGTGGGAGAGATGAGCTTGAAGCTTTGGGTTAGCAACTTGTTAGATAGAACAATGATGGAAGTTGTAGACGAAAATTTATTAAGACTAGCGGATGAACATTTTGCTGCAAAATAGGAATGTGTGACATCTATCTTAAGTTTGGCTTTGGAGTGCACAAGAGACTCACCCCATAAGAGGATTAACATAAAAGAAGCATTGACTTTCAAAAATCCGAGCCAAATTGCTTGTAAATAGCAGAACGGCAACAGGTGGAAGGTGATTAAATAGAAATTGATTTTCCTTTGTTTATATATATCGACGAGGAATAATGTTTAGATATCTTATTGTCTTCATAGGAGATAGTGCATATCTTGCTTTCAATTGTGTTCTTTGTATTGTTCTATTTGCATCCCTTGTCAAGTTTATCAAGATATAGTTGGACTTTTAAATATAAAATGATGATTTAATAACAGTAAAGACATACAGATGCAAAATTTGTACCTCAATTATGTATGTATGGCGTTACTCTTTAACTTAATATTTATTCATAACTTAAAATTCAACTATTCAAAATGTGATTAATTTTAGATGTAATATACTTCTAATAATCAATCATAATAAAGTCAATGCACAGATGACAATTATTAAAATGACTTCTGACGTACATTGGAAATATTGATGATTTTCTCATTTAGAAGACACATGATAATTATTACTCAATGAGATGACTCACCCCTCATGTTTCTCAAATTTTGAGGTGAATTTTGACTATTATCCTATCAATATTCATATAGACTCAATATAGTAGAAATTTTACTAAAATTTTAGCAAGTTTTTTTTTCTATTTTTGGATATTCCTAAACTTGCAACTTAAAATACGAATACTTCTATAACTTTCACACAAGCAAGCATGCTTCCAAACTTTCTATTTGTCATCCACAAAACACATCCATCAACATTAAATAAAAATACATATATAACTCATTCATCAACATATTCTCAATATGTAAGACAATGTTTACAACATTATAATATCAAATACCCTAAACAGCAAAATACATATCTAAAGTCCAATATCCAATACAATAAGTTACTATAGGTCAAAAATAACAAAGAAAACCTATAAATACCACATGGCACATAAAATAACCTAGACCACTGTTACATAAACCACCTCAACTAGCTACTAAATTGAAAAAGTCTAAAATCTCTAGAGAGAGAAAATGTGATGTGGCGAGTTTTGCAAACCAATTTGTGAAATGGCTTTAATTGAATAAGAAACATAATAAAGATAATAAAATAATAATAAAAAGTAAACTTTTATACTATAGATACGAATCTCAATGTACGTGATGTTAATATTTTCAAATCTCATGAGAATCATCAAATTCAATCTTATTTATTTTAAATACGCAAGTTCTGCAAAATTTAATATGATCTCATAAATGCATTCCATAAAATGATTCATAAGTAATACATTCCATGGAAAAATAATATCTTTCTAAGATCTTATACTAAACTAATACTAAATTGAAAACTCGTTGTAATTGGAGCACTACTCAGGGAAAGCATTGGATGCATGCATAATTTATTGATGATATCCTTATCTTACACATTCGTAGAGCAAAAGCTCCTAAAGAGCAAAGTGTTCATGCACACGGCCTATAGCCTATGTGTGTGTACAAATGGGTCCTTAATACCTTAATCTCGTCTCTATCTTTAAAATAGGAGAAAACTACTTAGTGGCTTAAAACTACTTCTCTTTATGCAAATATAACTCAGAGAGTATCGTTATCTCATACTTTATAATTTAATCTTATAAATTATTTAACATATTTCTTATAATATGCATAAAGTAAAGCTCTCAAAGAGTAACGCATTTGTATACACAGCCCAAAGCTTATATGTATGTACAAATAAGACCCAAATACTTTAATTTCATCTCTATCTCTAAAATGGAAAGGATACTGCTTAGTAGCTTAAAACCACTTCTCTTTATGCAAATATAACATATAGAGTATCATTATCTCATACTTTATACTTTAATTTCATAAATCATTTAACATATTTTTTATAATACAAATATTGTATAATATCACTTATAAATATTTGAGAAGTCAAACAATAATATAAATGATTTTTTCATAACTTAAAATAAATACTTGAATTAAATATGGTATAGTCCAAAGAAATTAATTAAGCGAAACAAATCATTTATTTTTAAAAATCTATTCATCATGCTTCCATGGAATCTATAAATTGATGTATAATAAATGAGATCTTTAATATAAGAAATAAACTATATTTTTTCTTGGACCCGCAACAAAGCTGTTTGGACATCATATTAATTTACCTGTGTATCATCTAACAATGGATCCACAAACTATATGCCTTTACCATATTTTCACATTTCATATAATGAAAATTTCAAATTAATATTAAATGTTATCCTATAAATGTTATTGAACATAAGAAACTTAGAAATGCTAAAAGGTTTAAATTTTGGGTGGGGGTACGGGTGGGGGAAAATAAAAATAGAAATTTAATATTTTTTCTTTTTTTTGAACATAAGAAACTTAGAAATGCTAAAAGGTTTAAATTTTGGGTGGGGGTACGGGTGGGGGAAAATAAAAATAGAAATTTAATATTTTTTCTTATTTTTAATGTAAAATTTATATTATTATAAAAGACATATTTACCTTGAAAAGCTAATTTTATTAGAATATTTTAGATGACAAGAACTAATTGAGGTAGTTTAGAAAATATTTGGACTTAGTAAGTAAGTCAATAAAAATATAAGAACCAAACAGTCAATTGTTCTAAAAAAAATTTTGGACTTAATACATGACAGGTTATTGTTAGTTTAATTAGAGAAAGATTAGAATATATTAAAGATCATATCATTTATATTTATTCTAATAAAATTCTGTTATACCTTTTTTTATAAATAATGTTAAACGAGAAAATGACCTTTACCCCCTATCAATCAATGCCACTTAACCCTTTGTTGTTTCATAAAGGATAAAAAAGCTCCTATCATGAGAATATTTCATTATCTTTTAACTTTTTATATGATTTAATAATTTTATCCTGATAGTTTGATAATACATAATTTGATAGTTTTTCTCCTAAAGAATTAAGAACAAAAGAAAAACAAAATTTGATGGGACTTAAACCATTGAGTACAAAGAAAAAACCATCCATCTTAACCACTTGGCTAAACATAAGTTTAGTTTATATTTTATGAAAACTAATATGTATACCCTATAAATGAATTAGATGAATTGTTAATTAAAAATTAAATAAATTTTGGTACTAACAATCATAAACAATAATGAGTGTAAAATATTTTAATAAATTCAATTATGCATGCACAACAAAAGACTCAAGATTAAGTTTATAAACTTATTATAAAAATGAATTATTTTATAATTTTTAAAAATTAATATAAAATAAATAAAAAAATACTAAAACACAATACATACTAAAAATAAAGTTATTTTCAAGTTCACAAGTGAATTTTTATTATTTAATATTAAATAATAAAATAAATTTCATGAAGAATTCTAAATTTAAATTATAACTAAAGAGAATTGGCAAAAAAATAATAATAATTTGTAAACAATAATTATTTAGAATTATATTCAACTCATAAGAAATTAATTTTCATAAAATTTTAAATTAAAAGAAATTGCTACAAATAATAAAAAATTCTTCTACACTCTCAAATGAGTTTTAATTATTATAACTTTTAATAAACAAAAATTATGTATATTAGAAAAGAAAACATTTTTAATTAATAATTGATGGCTACATATAGAAAATAGTTTTTACTTTTGTTGGAAAACTAGTTTTCTATAATTGACATAACTATCAATGCCTTTTTATTTCTTTTCAATTAATTTAAAAATAATTAAAAAATAAAAATAAGTTTATAATGGCTTACAAAAAATCTAATTTTTTGTAAACATATTTAAATTAAACGTTATTTAAAATAATTTTAGACTTTATTATTATTTATGATTTTAAGTACCAAAATTTATTTAATTTATAATTAACAATTGATCTAATTTATTTATAGGGTATATGTATTAGTTTTCATAAAATATGAACTAAACTTAAGTTTGGCCAACTGGTTTATTGTTCAAATCCTTTGAAAGTCTTTTATTTTGTTCTTAATTCTACAGGGAAAAAATTATCAAGTCATATATTATTGAGGGTAAAATTGTAAAATCATGTAAAAAAAATTTAATTCTTCAAAAAAAAATTTGTCAAACCATATATTATTAAAAGTAAAATTGTAAAATCATATAAAAAGTTTAAAAATAACCGAAAGTTTCTGATGATAGGGGATTTTGGTCCTTAAAACTGCAAGAAGATAAGTGAACATTAGCCAATATCAGAGGGGTAATAGTCATTTTTCCAATGTTAGACAAGTGAATTGTTGCATAAAATGAAAATACAAATATTATAAAATATTTAAAAATTTTATTAAGTTCAAGAAAGCTAATTCAGCAATCTGCCTTTGAGTGAGGGGTAAGTTTTATAGGTTTAGTCAAAGTTAAAAGAGTAATGTTATATATCTCAAATTATATTTCAAATTGTATTTTAAATAATAATGTGTCAAGCAACTGTTAGATGATAAAATATTATAAATTTTAAAATTATTCATTACTCAATGATCGTCTAATATATTATTACTTAGAATACAACTTAAGATATAAATTTAAAATGTATAGCATTATTGAAATGAAAAAGAGTAAACCTTTGAGAGAGGATTCAAAGCGGTTGTTGGGTGAGAAATTTCCATGAAAGCGCTAGCATAAGGACTAAATGTATTAAGATTAAGAAAGCTAATTCATTAGTCTGCCCTTTGAGTGGAGGGCAAGTTAGAATTTGCTTTATTCATGGGAAAATTAGACTAAAGAGAACTCTTTTGACAGAGGATTCCAAGCGGTTGCTGGGGGAAGAATTTTCAATGAAAGCGCTTGCTAGCATGCGGAGCCAGAGAAAATTTGGCTATCGTGGGGTCTTGGGGTTCTTTTTTTTCTCTCCTTTATTTCCCCTATCATTTTCTTAGGAGTTAGATATTAGCTTTTTAGAAACCATAATTTCATCAATTATTTATTCCACTACTGTACTTGTATGTCTTTGCGCCACAAAAATGAATGCCCCGTTTCAACTGATTCTATAACAATGGATTTTCATATTATTGTCACTATTATAGAAAAATGAACACCGAAAAAATAGTAACCAAAATGAAATTGTTTTCTTCTGTATTAATTTAATGCTTTACAACTATGCAAACTATAAGCTTGTAGTGGCTTATTTATTTATTTATTTATTCAGACTTGAACTAAAAACAAACAGCCCCTTAATTCATGACATTTTATATGGGGAAATCTTAGTATGACTCTCTTGTTTTCTTTTATGGAAAGGATAACAATTTCCTAAAAATACAAAGGAATCATCTTTAAAATTGGAAAAATCTTTAGCACCAAGTCTCTTTCCTCAAAAATAATATATGGACAAGGACTCGCTAGTTTTTAACGGTTGTTGATTAGAACTCACTATTGTTATAGAAAAAAAATTTGATTTACAGACTTTGTTTATATACAACTGTATGTTAAACAATTAATGAACATAAATAATATATTGACTTTTACAGTTAGCATAGATTTGTAGCTCCAAAACATATGTCCATCAAATAAAAACTATAAAAATACATTGAATTGTACAGTTACCAAAGACTTGTAGCTCATCTATTTGTCACATAAATAAGAAAAATAAATAATTTATTGACTTGTACGGTTAGCAAAGACTTATAGCTCAGCTGTATGTCAAACAAAAAAGAAAATAAATAATAAGAAAATTAAATATATAGGTCCATCAAATAAGCATATAGACTTGTAGTTAAAAATGAAGGAGAAAAAAGAAACAGTTGAATTGCGTTAGCATTGTTGAATCAAAAAAGCAATGTTTACTTCTCAAAATTCCGACTTTTCTTCAACATTTATGAAAAGACCGCATGCCTTTTATCTTTTTTTATGTATACCGTTGTTGACGAAAACTTGCTCTCAAAGAAAATAAAAAGCAATTATTGAAGACAAATCACTATTTATACAGGAGAATGTGGCTTTCAGACTCTTATCAGGGAATGTTTGGAACATCTGTAAAATTTGTGATCCAAAATCATGTTTATGATGTTGGTAATGTTTGGAATAAATTCGAGAACATGTCGAAATTATTTTAGAGCCGGAAGCATGTGTGGAAGAGGTGAAATTCTAATGGAATAGTTGAAAAAATTGCAGAAGGAAATAGGGAAAAATTCCCAGGTGTGGGCGTCGCGGCATCGGAAGCGCTGGCGGAGGCATTGGTTCCAGAATGTCAATGCCGCGGCGCTGGAACTCAATGCCGCGGCGCTGCACTGTTCACGGTCACTGTTCACAGTCACTGTTTACAATCTGAAAATTCTGAATTTAGGCTTTTCCTTTTTCGTTTTTTTTTAGTATTTTAGACTTCATATAAATACCCCATTATGCTTAGGGTTATGTAAGATGAGAAACACTCTCAAAACTCTTTAGAACAAACCCTAGAGCTCCAAAATTCAATTGTATCATTCCTTGATCTTGTATGATCAATTCTCTTGTAATCAACCAAAGAATAAGAGAGACTTGGATCTTTGATCCACCGTGGACGTAAGCAATTTGCTGAACCACGTATTTTGTGTCTTGGTATGGTATATTTCTACTTTTCTCTATTGTCAATACTTAGCTCTACAATTTAGCTTGTTGTTCTTGTTTGGATTATTTTACCTACTTCATTGCTTGTATTCTCTACGTATTTCACTGCGTGTTAATCTCTACAACATCAAAAAATGGATCAAGAAAATTGTGGCAATAACGAGAAAATTCATTAGTCTACCCTTTGAGTGAAGGGCAAGTTAGAATTAGTTTCAGTCGGAGGAATCCAAGTGGTTGCTGGGAAGAAATTTCAATGAAAGCGAGCTGGCATGGAAACAATGAAATTTCAATCTCACTATGAGATTGGTGCACCTTGTAGCCCTGTGTTGTATTATTATAACATAAAGAAAGGTAGGGGGCTTGGTGCGCCTTATACTGTTGTATTTTCTCATTTTCCTTCTTATTTGTTACTAAAAATTTGGCATACTGTTTTCAAAAAATAAATAAATTGGCATGCATAGTACATTGTGTTAGTATTATATTATTTGTTACTTAAATTCACTATTGTATTATTTGAGAAGAACAATCTTTTATTATTTGAGAAGAACAATCTTTTGTAAAAATTTGGATTTCCAATAATGAGAAAATGCTAATTTGTCAGTCTACCATTTTGAGTGCGGGGTGGGTTTGACAGAAGATTCAAAGCGGCGGTTGTTGGGGAAGAAATTTCATTGAAAGCAGTTTGTTTCCTCTCCTTTCATTTTCTTAGGAGTTACATGTATCAGCTTCTTAAGAACCATGATTCATCAATTATTTATACCTGCCACTTGTATGTCGTTCCACCACAAAAAAAAATTACCACAGTTCAACTGATTCTACTGTCATGAATCCTCTCAATATTTTGACAACTTTCTTGATCCATTCTTTTGTACTTCCCTCAGTTGCAACGGGATTAGCCAACATTACCACTGACCAAGATGCTCTTCTTGCCTTGAAATCTCACGTAACTCATGATCCTAGCAATTTCTTCACCAACAATTGGCTCACCACCACCTCTGTCTGTAACTGGACCGGCATCACTTGCAGTGTTCGCCACTACAGAGTCACAGCCTTGAATATTTCTTACTTAAATCTTACAGGCACCATCCCTCCTCAACTAGGAAATCTCTCTTTTCTTTCAATGCTAGCCATTAGAAACAACAGTTTCTATGGTTCTCTGCCTGCTGAATTGGCTAATTTACGTCGACTGAAGTATATTAATTTTGGTTCCAATAACTTTAACGTAGAGATCCCGTCATGGTTAGGATTCTTATCCAAGCTTCAATACTTGCTTTTATATGAAAACAGCTTTGTGGGGACTATCCCTGAAACCCTAGCCAATATATCCTCACTACTAACACTTCATCTTGGAAGAAACCAACTTTCGGGTACTATACCCTCCTCCATCTTTAACATATCTTCACATACATTCATATGTTTAAGTCTTAACCAGTTGACTGGTTCTTTCCCTCCTGTCGTCTCTAAACTTTCTTCATTAGAGACTATTGATTTCACTGGGAACAATCTATCTAGTGAAGTCCCTGCAAATATTTGCAACTGTTTTCCCAATCTGAAAAAACTTTACTTGTCTAAAAACAAGTTTGATGGCAAAATCCTGTCGACTTTATTAGATTGCAAACTGCTGGAAAGTATATCTTTGACATCCAATAATTTCACAGGTGGCATACCAAAAGAAATCGGAAACTTGACTAAGATAGAAAGACTATTTATCGGGGATAACAATCTTCAAGGTAAGATTAAAGCCTTCTTTGATATAAACATTATACATTACACGTAATTACAAATGAGAGAATCTTGGGGTGCTTTGGTAGGATTGCTCTTTTTTTATTATTAAAATCCTCTTAGCATTTTGCTATCTGTATGTTCACTTACTTACAGATAATATTTGAAAAGTACACACTAGAAAAAATTTAAATAAAAAATGTGAGCTGTATATATGTGTGTGTATATATATATATATATATATATATATTAGGAGTATTAAGATTAGTTAGTCATTCACTCTAATGTGGTGTATATTAATTTCTCATACACAACATTACGTTATATGTTTGAAATTAATGTTGGTTGATGATCTGACTTTAACAAGAGTATTATCAGTAATACCCTATATTTAGTCAAACATCAATAATTTTCCTTTATGACAAATTTCCTAGTTTTTATTCGATCATCAACAATAACTATGAAATAAATTTTTGTATTAGAATTGTTTTGAAGGTATAAGGGTATTTTGCTATTTTTGTTTGACATTTAAAAGAATCACCTAAAATGCTTAGTTTGGATTCAAAACCAACACAAATAAAATTTCATTTATGTAAAAACATGTCAAGTAATAATATTATAAGGAGTAGCGAACTAAAATATTGATGGAGCTAAATAATTAATTCAGTTTAATATAATTAAAACATATATGTTAATGTAATTAAGAATTAGGTATACTACTAATATTATTGAGGGTGGCAATGGAGTGAGTCCGCATTGTCTCAGACATAGATGATAAAAAATAAAGATTCAAACTTCCTCTAGATGTATCGTGGGTCCATTTCTTTTGTACTAAACATATCATTGATTTGTCAATTTAAAATTTCAATTAGTATCATTAATTTTAAAACTACATCTACTATAAATAAAAGTAAATTTACAAACTGTGAGGCAAAAAAAAAAAAAAAGAAAAGCACTATTGCTGTAATAAAACAAAATGCTCGTTTTGCTTTAGGATTAAAAAATCCATTTGACACAATTAATACAAACACTTGTAATCAAAATACCATTCAACGGTTTTGTTGACATTATGGGAGAACATTAGGGGTATTTGTGATCTAACAAACTTGAACAAAGATATCATTAATGGTTTGCCAAAATAACACCCCCATATATATTTTGTCAAAATATATTTGTAGCACCAATTGAGTTGGGCACTGAAACTGTCCACTTAAACATTTTTCTATATTTTAGGTACAATGGCAGGGAGAACGAGAATATTGAAATATCCAAGAACAAAAAAATAATGAGTTGAATTATACATACAAACTCTATGCGTAAATCAAATTCATATAGCATGTAATTATTGGTTGACTAAAACACAAAATTTAATGAAATAAATTAAAAAAAATTATGTGAAGCATCAGTTTGTATGATAAAATTTGTATATAGAGTTTATACATATAGTATTATTCAAAAAGAATACTAGTACGATTAGTAACCATTTTATTTGAGTTAATAAACTTTTATACTGATAAAGCTTATAAGAAAAGGACGCATACATGCCAAATTATTCAAGCAATACTTTAAATTAATTACATGATAGGTGATCTTATTATACACTTAATAATTAAAGAAATGATAATTTAGATATATATGTGTATTGATTAGTTTTTTAATGTTGTAATTTTAATTAATTATGCTACTATAGATTAAAAAATATCATACCAAAGAGAGGAGGAAAGATCTGAATTTTATCATTCACAACTTCTTCCTTTTAATTTTAACTTTTATTTTATTCACATATTTGCAGGTGAGATACCATATGAAATTGCCGCTCTTCCTTATCTGGAGAAGTTGGGCCTTGCATATAACAACCTAGTCGGCCAAGTACCAGCTATAATTTTCAACATGTCAACAGTAACTAGTCTTGAACTTCACTCAAATAAACTCTCAGGAAGTCTTCCATCAAACTTTCACCTTCCAAATCTTGTTAAGCTGGTAATAAATGAAAATAATTTTAGCAAGGCGATTCCTAGCTCAATCTTCAATTCTTCTAACCTCGGTATATTAGATTTGTCATATAACTCATTCTCAGGATTTATTCCCAACATAATTGGTAATTTAAGAAACCTTCAAAGGTTGAGGTTGAGCTATAATCACTTGACATCTTCTACTCCAGTTTTGACCTTTCTTTCCTCTTTGACAAATTGCAAGAACTTAGAAGAACTGCATTTGATAGGAAATCCATTAAATGGCATCCTCCCAAGCTCCATTGGAAATCTTTCTAGTTCATTGAAAGAATTTATAGCGGCAAATTGCAAAATTAGTGGCAGCATTGCTAGAGGAATGTCTAACTTAAAAAGTTTGAGAGTACTATATTTGATGGACAATGAATTGACTGGATCAATTCCAGTTGGATTTGGCCGACTACAAAATCTCGAAGGTTTTTATCTAGGAAATAACAAACTAGAAGGTTCTATCCCAGATGATCTTTGTCATTCTCACAGTTTGATTGAAATACTTTTGGATGGGAATAAGTTTTCTGGAGCTTTACCTTTATGCTTAGGTAATCTCACTTCTTTAAGAGCACTCTCGTTTGGCTCTAATCGATTGACTTCTACTATACCATTGTCTCTCTGGAACCTTAATGGCATCTTGTTCCTTAACTTGTCTTCAAATTCTCTAAATGGAACTCTTCCATTAGAAATTGGAAACTTAAAGGTTGTGGTGGACATAGATTTATCGAGGAATTATTTATCAGGTGATGTTCCAACTACCATCGGAGGCCTAAGAGATCTACAAACTCTTTCTTTAAGATATAATATGTTAGAAGGTCAAATTCCAAAATCAGTTGGTGAGATGGTAAGCTTGAAATTCTTAGATTTTTCTAATAATAATATCTCTGGAACTATTCCGAAGTCATTGGAGGCACTCTTGTATCTCAAATATCTGAATCTGTCTTTCAATTGGTTAGAAGGAGAAATTCCAACAGGAGGGCACTTTGCCAATTTCTCGGTTGAATCATTTATAGGAAATCATGCATTGTGTAGTTTGGTAAAACTACAATTTCCAACATGCAAAACAAGCAATCAACAAAAAAAAGGTCAAAAAACTCTTCTCCTTTTAGTTGTTTTGCCACTAAGTATTGGATTAACAATACTTGTCTTGGCCATTATACTAGTGCTACTCAGAGGCAAACATAGGAGGTCAAAAGTACCTGAAGATTCTGCTATGTCACCAAATGTAAATTGGAGAAGATTTTCCCATCTAGAACTTTCACGAGCAACAAATGACTTTAGCGAGAACAATCTACTTGGCAGAGGGAGTTTTGGTTCGGTTTACAAGGGAACACTTCAGGATGGGTTACAGGTTGCAATTAAGGTATTCAACTTGCAACAAGAACGGGCATTTCACAGCTTTTGATATTGAAGGTGGAGTATTGAGTAATCTTCGCCATCGAAACCTGCTCAAAATAATTAGTAGTTGTTCAAACGAAGATTTTAGAGCATTGGTATTAGAGTACATGCCTAATGGGAGCCTAGAGAAGTGTTTGTATTCGGATGACACATATTTGGATATGTCTCAGAGGTTGGACATAATGATTGACGTTGCATCTGCTTTAGAATATCTCCACTTTGGTTATTCAATTCCTGTAGTTCATTGTGACTTGAAGTTGACTAACATATTGCTAGACGAAAACATGGTTGCTCATTTGAGTGACTTTGGCATTTCAAAACTTTTAGGTGAAGATGAGTCCATGGCACAAACACAAACACTTGCCACAATTGGTTATATGGCACCAGGTTAGTAAGATAGTTCAAAATTTATTTCATGTTAAACCTTCTTTATTGCTCATGTTTGTCACTTTCATGTCAAAAGAAATATTTATTTGTTGTTTAACGAGACAATAAACATTTGTAGAGTACGGTACAGAAGGAAAAGTATCAAGAACATGCGATGTTTATAGCTATGGTATTATGCTAATGGAAACATTTACAAAGAAGAAGCCAACAGATGAAATTTTTGTGGGAGAAATGAACTTGAAGCTTTGGGTTAGCATCTCCATAGATAGAACAGTGATGGAAGTTGTCGACGCAAATTTGCTAAAAATGGAAGATGAACATTTTGCTGCAAAAGAGGAATGTGTGACATCAATCTTAAATTTGGGTTTGAAGTGCACAAGAGACTCACCTCAGGACAGGATTAACATAAATGAGGCAGTTGGTAGACTTTCAAAAATCCGAGCCAAATTGCTTGCAAATATGAGAAGGGCAGCAGGTGGAAGAAGATCAAATAGAAATTGATTTTCATTTTTCTTTATAATATTTATAAATCTTATTTGTCATCATGGGAGATAGTTTATGTTAGACAATTTATGTTATTTTATGTGTAATAACATTTTATAAGATTAATAAAGTTTATTTATACATATAATTGAGCATACATTGATGAGCCCATATTTATAAAGTATGTGATCTATATATTAGACATATGATGCTAATACAGAGGGTATAGATCACAAGTTCTTTATAAATCAAATCATGTTCACAACCATTAATGAAAAATGATTTTTCATTATGTAAGGTTGTAGTTTTTCTGCTTCCTATAATGGATGATTTACCTTGATCATCGAAGTAGAGACTTCAAGTAGAAAAACTAATGTATATGATACATTGAACATGACTACAGTGAATTTCGATTTGGTTAACTAAATGTTATAAATCTTAATTCGCAAAAGCTTTAATAAGCTTGATTGATCTTAATCCTGAGCAGGTAATGAACTTACATTCATGCGTTGTATCTTTTGAGTTATCACAGAGTGAGATCTACATAACACGGTCAAAACCTTGATATCTTGGAGATATAATTTCATGGGTCGTAGGAACATATATTTGTAAGATGAAATCTAATAATTAATGTCCACCTAAGATGTTTACAGTACTTGATCATTAGAATCTAATAATCTATAGCAATTTAATAAATATATTATTTATTGAATAATATTATTTATTTATAAATTTATTTACAAATATAGATATATTAAAAATTATTATTAGCACATTTAAGGACTTAGGGGTAAATAAGTAATTAAAAAGGCAAGACATTTTTTTTTTAGCCTAACTTTAATTATGGACATCAATTAGAGGATCAATTAAGTGATTATTGTTGGTCTAAAGACCAAATCCAATTTAATTAAAAAGAGTTTTAATTAAATGGGCTTTTATTTTATAACATGGGTTACTAGAGTACAGCCCTTGACTTTTAGTGGAATAGCCTAGAGTTAACTTAGAAAAATTTGTGTATTATGAGATAATAAGGACTAGGCCTTTTAAGTTGGAGTTAAGAAGCCCATGGGTCTTGCAGTCCCTCAACTAGCTCAAATCCTAATCAAACTCTAATTTTCTAATCCTAATCAAATTCTAAATACCCAAAAAAAATTTCTATATATATGGGAGGTATATAATAAGAAAAAGAGACCATAACCATAAAGAGAAAATTTCTTTTACGTATTCTTACGTAGAAAAAGAATTTAATTAATACCATTCTCTCAGATTTGGGTATTAGTAGTTTTAGAGATTAAGAAAGATCCACGCGTCCACACACGTTGAGTTTAAAGATTGAGGATAGTAAAGAAGATTGCACCCATTCAATTCAAGATTTACCATAGCGAGGAATTGAGGTAATCTTCTATCCCTATACATGTAATTATAAACAAGATGATCTAACTTCCGCTGCATTTATTTTTATAAATAGAAAAAAAAATATTTACCAACCAACAATTTATAGCTTGCTTTAATTTGTGTTTTTTGTATTGTTCTATTTGCACTTTGTGTCAAGTTTATTAAGATATGGTTATATTTTCCAATATAAATGGTTATTTTAGTAATAGTGCTATTCATATATAGTTGAGATACAAAGTTTGTATGCCAACTATGTATGTATAGCATATATAGTTGGGATACAAAGTTTGTATCTCAACTATGTATGTAAAGCATTCACTACTAAAAAAATAGGATTTCAATGATAGAAATTTTGTGATAAAAATATATCATTATCAAAAATTTGTGATAAAATCTATCACGAATTTTATGTTATCAATAATTCGTAATAAATTTTACCACAAACAAAAAATTTTAATTTCTATCACAAATTTTTGATACATCCTATCATAAATCAATTTATGTCCAATTGATGATAGAATGTATCAATAATATTTATCTTTAATAAACATTTATTAAATTTATCGTAAAAATGCAAAATAACGTCGTTTATTTTTCAAATAAATTTTGTATCACCAATTATGATACATCCTACCATCAATTGGTGATAGAATGTATCAATAATATTTATCATATATTAGTGATAGATACATTTTCAAAATAATTAATAAATATATTATAAATTTGACGTGGAAATGCAAACGACAACATTTCATTAAATGTTTTTCAGCAAAAATGAATAAAATAGCGTCGTTTTATGGTCATGTTACTATAACCATAAAATGGCACCGTTTCAAGAATTATAATATTTTAAAATGATGCCATATGTAAATGTAATATTAGTTAACAAAATGACACTGGTTGGACATAAGGTTTCAATACACATTGAACAAGAAATAACGACATTTTGGTTTAATCCTAGTTCCAAAAGATGTTGTTTCGTGCCATCCCATAGATAATTAATCATGTAAAAGTACTTAGCCATTTTTTCGAAGTGAAAGACACGAGCCTCAAATATAAAGCCTTCTCTATTCTCCCAATATCCGAGCCCTAGCTATTGATTCCAATTTCGTCTTCTCACTTAATTCTAATTTCAAAGTAGTTATTCGATGTTTGCTCATTATCAGTCACAACAAATCAAGGTGTTGTTTTAAGGTAAACATCTATAAACCATAATTATTTTTTATTATTTTGAATCGTTTAAGTGTTGTTGTCAGCATGTGGGTTTTTGTTTTGTTGTCGGCATGTGCTGTTATTGCTTAGAATATTTGTTATTTTTAGCAAAAATTGCATTATGAAAATCGACCACATATTTTTATGTTTGTTGATGTATGTGTGAATGTGGGTTTTTGTTTCTGAGTTGTTTATTTAATAAAATTGAAGGCATGCATGTGAATTTTTGTTTTATTGTTGTTTGTTTTGTTTCTTTATTAACTTTTTGAAGAACTCTGTTTGTGGTCCCATTTTTTTTTAAGAAGACATGTTTGAAAGCTACTGCAAAATCCTATCTACTTTATTAGATTGCAAGCTACTGCAAAATCTATCTTTGTCGTTCAATTATTTCACAGGTGCCATACCGAAGGAAATCGGAAACTTGACTAAGCTGAAACTTCTACATCTCGGGGAAAACGATCTTGAAGGTAAGATTATAGCCTGGTTTGATATTAATATTACAAATTTGACGAAATTACATATGAGAGTCTTGTGGTGATTTCGTAGGATTGCACTTTTTTTTATTAAAATCTTTTTTGTTAGAAATTTTCTATGTGTAATATTTGAAAAGTACATATGATAAACAATTAATTAAAAAAACGATACATGACATACTTATACACTAGGATTATTAAGATTATTTAGTCATTCTTGTTACTAGAATTCTACTACTCTAATGCGGTATACATGATACTAGGATTATTAATTTCTCATACATGATACTACGTTATATATTTAGACATAAAGAAATATTTCAAATTAATCTTGGTTGATGTGATCTGATTTTAACAAGGTATTATCAGTAATACACCTATATTTGTTCAAACGTCAATAATTTTTTGGTATTTTTATTTGCCATTTAAAAAGTTCACCTTAAGCGTTGAGTTTGTACTCCAAACCAATGCCAATAAAACAATTATACCACAGAGAAGAGGAAGGATCCAAATTTATCATTCGCAGCTTCTTCCCTTTTAATTTAACTTTTAATTTGCTCACATGTTTGCAGGTGAAATACCAAGTGAAATTGCCACTCTTCCTCATTTGGAGCGGTTGAGCCTTGGATATAACGACCTGGTCAGTGAATTGACAGCTATGATTTTCAACAAGTCAACATTAATTGGCCTTGATCTTGCAGAAAATAAATTCTCAAGAAGTCTTCCATCAAACTTTAACCTTTCAAATCTTGTTACGCTACTAATATATAGTGCTAATTTTAGCGGGACAATTCCTAACTCCATCTTCAATTCTTCCAAGCTCACTCTATTAGATATGACATATAACTCATTCTCGGGATTTATTCCCAACATAATGGGTAATTTAAGAAACCTTCGTGAGCTGTACTTGAGCTATAATCACTTGACATCTCCTACTCCAGTTTTGACCTTTCTTTCCTCTTTGACAAATTGCAAGATCTTACAAGGATTGGAATTGTCAGGAAATCCATTAAATGGCATCCTCCCGAGCTCCATAGAAAATCTTTCTAGTTCATTGGAAAGATTTATAATAGAAAATTGCAAAATTAATGGCAACATTCCCAAAGGAATCAGTAACTTGAAAAGTCTAAAACTATTAAATTGGGCTGACAATGAATTGACAGGATCAATTCCAGTTGGATTTGGCCAACTGAAAAACCTCGAAGCTATTTTTTTGGCGGATAATAAATTAGAAGGATCCATCCCGGATGATCTCTGTCTTTTGCGTAGACTGGTTAAAATGTTCTTAGATAAGAATAAGCTTTCTGGAGCTTTACCATCATGCTTAGGTAATCTCACTTCCTTAAGAGAGCTTTTGCTTAGTTCTAATCGATTGAGTTCCACTATGCCTTCGTCTCTCTGGAACCTTAAGGACATCTTGTTCCTTGACTTGTCATCAAATTCTCTAAATGGAACTCTTTCATAAGAAATTGGAAATTTAAAGGTTGCGATATACATGGACTTATCTAAGAATTATTTAACTGGTGATATCCCAACTACCATTGGAGGCTTAATAAATCTAAAAGATTTATATTTGGAATATAATATATTCCAAGGCCAAATTCCAGAATCATTTGGTGACATGGTGAGCTTGGAAATCTTGGATTTGTCTAATAATAACATCTCTGGAACAATTCCAAAGTCCTTAGAGACACTCTTATACCTCGAAAATCTGAACTTGTCTTTCAACTGGCTAGAAGGAGAAATTCCAACAGTAGGACACTTTGCCCATTTCTCGATTGATTCATTTATAGGAAATCACGCATTGTGTAGTTTGGTAAAACTACAATTTTCGACATGCAAAACGACCTCTCATAAAAAGAAAGGTCGAAACACTCTTCTCCTTTCGATTGTTGTGCCACTGAGTATCGGATTAACAATACTTTTCTTGGCCATCATACTAGTATTGTTCAGATGCAAACGTAGGAGGATGAAGGTACCTGAAGATTCTGCTATGTCACCAAATGTAAATTGGAGAAGATTTTCCTATCTAGAACTTACAAGAGCAACAAATGGGTTTAACGAGAACAATCTACTAGGTAGAGGGAGTTTTGGTTCGGTTTACAAGGGAACACTGCAGGATGGGATACAAGTTGCAATTAAGGTGTTTAACCTGCAACATGAACGAGCATTTCAGAGCTTTGATATTGAAGGTGGAGTGTTGAGTAGTCTTCGCCATAGAAACCTACTCAAAATCATCAGCAGTTGTTCAAACGAAGATTTTAGAGCACTGGTGTTGGAGTACATGCCTAGTGGGAGCCTAAAGAAGTGCTTGTATTCAAGCGATATATATTTGGATATATCACAGAAGTTAGACATTATGATAAACGTTGCATCTGCTTTAGAATATCTCTACTTTGGTTATTCAACTCCTGTAGTTCATTGTGACTTGAAGCTCACTAACATATTGCTGGACGAAAACATAGTTGCTTATTTGAGTGATTTTGGCATTTCAAATTTTTAAGTAAAGACGAGTCCATGGCACAAACACAAACACGTGCCACAGTTTGTTATATGGCACCCAGTTAGTAATTGTTGGAAATGAAACACTCACACAAATAATTTTTATTCAAACTCAAACAAATATTACAAGAGCACTCTCATTCAAAAAATAAGATACTACAACTCACTCTTATTAGAGTTTGCTTCTTCACTCACTTAGAAGCTCTTAATTTTTCTTGATACCTAAACTAAACTGGGGAGGGGTATTTATACTACTTAAGAACAATCCTACACCACACAAATAAACTAATCCAAAATTACAATAACCATACACCTCATTCTTCTCCATCCTTCCAAATTATTCACATGCATAATTACCACACCCTAGAAGATTCTAGGTAGAAGGCTAGTAGTTTTGGACCTTGATTATGGACTTGGACTCCAATTTGATTGGTTTTGGGTTTGGGCTCCCATAATGGATCAAGTTTATGATCCAACACCCCCCTTAAACTTGATCTTGTGACCCCTAGTAAGTTCCTTAATCTTATGAAGTCTTCGCTTGTCAGTGGTTTGGTAAAAATATCAGCAACTTGATCTTGTGACTTCACATATTCAACTTGCACATCCTTTCTTGCAACACACTCCCTTATATAGTGGTAGCAAATATCGATGTGTTTGCTTCGATCATGGAATACCGAATTCTTGGCTAAGGCAATGATTGACTTGTTGTCGACACAAACCTTGGTAGGCTCTTCTTGTATCAATCCTATCTCCTTCAATAGATTTCTAAGCCAAATTGCATGACAAACGCATGAGGTAGCAGCAACATATTCCGCTTCGCAAGTGGACAATGTGACAATCGGTTGTTTCTTTGACATCCATGTGAAAGCAGTATCTCCCATGAAAAATACGAATCCAGTAGTGCTCCTTCGATTATCTATGTCTCCACCCCAATCACTATCGTTATATTCAACAAGCTTGTAATCATTAGAAACTGAATATAACAAGCCAAAGTCAATTGTACCTTTCAGATAGCGAAGAATTCTCTTTGCGACTTTAAAATGGGTGGTTGTTGGAGATTCCATGTAGCGACTAACCAATCCAACTGCGTGAAGAATATCGGGCCTCGTGCAAGTTAGATAGCGTAGACTTCCCACCAAACTTTTGAAGAATGTTGGATCTACACTTTCGCCTTCTTCATGTTTGGACATCTTGATTCCGTATTCCGTCGGTGTGTTTATCGGCTTACAATTCTCCATCTTAAACTTCTTCAGGATCTCCTTTGCATAGCTTTCTTGTGAAATGAAAATTCCATCCTTTTTTTGCTTAACTTCAATGCCAAGGTAGTACGCCATGAACCCCATGTCTGTCATCTCGAATTTCTTCGTCATCACTTCCTTGAATTCATTGAACATGCTTGGGTTGCTTCCGGTGAAGATCAAATCGTCCACGTAGAGGCACACGATCAAAATATCTCCATCTTTGATCTTGATATATAGAGCATGCTCGTAGGGACATTTTTTGAAGCCATTCTCTTGGAAGTACTTGTCGATTCGGCTATTCCATGCCCTTGGTGCTTATTTTAGCCCGTAAAGAGCCTTCTTCAATTTCAACACCTTGTCTTCGTGGCCTTTGACTTCGTAGCCTGATGGTTGCTGAATGTAGACTTCCTCTTCAAGAACTCCATTTAGGAAGGCAGACTTTACATCCATCTGTTGTATCTTCCACTTGTTTTGAGCTGCCAAAGAAATAATTAGTCTAATAGTCTCCAATCGAGCAACAGGAGCAAATACCTCATCATAGTCAATTCCAGCCTTTTGACTATAGCCTTTAGCAACTAGCCTCGCCTTGTGCCTTTCAATCTCTCCTTTGGCGTTTTGCTTTATTTTGTACACCCATTTGACATCTATCGCTTTATGTCCTTTGGGAAGTGAGGTGAGTTCCCATGTGTCATTCTTCTCGATGGCCTTGATTTCTTCGTCCATCACATCTCTCCACTTCTTCTCTCATACTGCTTCTTGAAAGCTCACTGGTTCACAATCGACAAACAGACAAATTAATGTAAGATTATCTTGTCGTTCAGTTACCTCATAGAGATCTCTAAGGCTTCTTGTACGTTGCACAACTCTTTCACTTTGACTCCCACTTGACGATGACGAAGGTGATGAGTCTCCTTGAGTGGTTGATGTTGGTGAAGTGGGTGGAGTTGCAAGCTCTTGTTGAGGTCCTAGTTGCTCCCTCGTTGTCTGCTCATCTTCTTCAAACTAAGGACAGAAATTGAAGTCACCTGCATGAGAGTTAAAATCCTATTCTTCTTTTTCGTTGAAGACTACATCTCGACTAATCACAATCTTCTTATTGTCTGGATTGTACAGCTTGTAGCCCTTCGAATTAGCATCATAGCCGATGAAGATAAAACTCTCGCTTTTATCATCAAGCTTCGTTCTTCTCTCGTCCGGTACATGAACATGGGCTATACTTCCAAAGATTCTCAGGTGGAAAATGCCAGGCTTTCTTCCACTCCATGCCTCTTGCGGTGTCTTTCCCCATACACTTCTTGTTGGAGATCGGTTTGACAAGTAGACTGCACACGCTACTGCTTCCACCCAAAATTCCTTGGGTAGTTTCTTGCTTTTGAGCATGCTTCGTGCCATGTCGAGGATTGTTCTATTTTTTCTTTCTGCCACACCATTTTGTTGAGGGGATCTAGGAACTGTCATTGGTTGACGAATTCTATTTGCTTTACAGAACTCTTAAAACTCCCTAGAAGTAAATTCTCCACCTCGGTCGGATCTCATGGCTTTGATCTTTCTACCGTTTTCTCTCTCCACTGCTGCTTTGAACTTCTTGAAGACTTTGAAAACTTTTGACTTCTGTTTCAAGAAATATACCCAGGTTTTTCTTGAAAAATCATCAATGAAGAGAAGAAAATAGTTACTATTACCAAGAGAGCTTGGCTTGATCGATCCACACACATCGGTATGGATGAGCTCGAGTGGTTTCTTGGCTCTTGTCTTTGACTCCTTTGGAAAGCCTTTCTTGAATTGTTTCCCGATTAGACACCCTTCACAAAGCTGGTCAGGATGGTTGATGCGAGGTAGTCCCTTCACCATCTCCTTCTTAGATAGCAGCTCTAAACCTCCAAAATTGAGATGTCCAAATCGAAGATGCCAAAGCCATGATGCATCTTTGTACCAAACTTTCAGGCACTTTGCAACATCGTTTTGTATGTTGATCAAGAACATTCTATTCTTTAACATCGGCACTTTAGCAATGAAGTTATTCTTATCATCTTTTATAGAAAGATTATAATCCTTCATATGAATATCATAACCTTTCTCTAACAGTTGCCCTAAACTCAAGATGTTACTTTTCATATTGGGCACATAGTAGACATTGGAAATAAACTGATGTCTCCCATCTTTCAAACGGATAAGGATGCTACATCTCCCTTTCACTGCTATTGTGGAATCATCTCCAAACGAAACATTTCCGCTTACTGACTCATCTAGCTCCACGAACATGTCTTTTCTTCCACACATGTGATTGCTTGCACCACTGTCAAGATACCAGGAATTTGCTTGGCCACCATCAGTTTTCTTTCGTGTTAGAAGAAGAGTTTCTTTGCCATCTGTCTTCTCCTCTATGTAGTTGGCCTTCTCCTCAATTTTGTTGTTGGGAGCTCTACATTCTGAAGCATAATGTCCAAACTTCTGACAATTATAACATCGAACTTGAGATTTTTCATACCTTGAGTTCGGATTGATTCTTCCACGGCCTCGTGTTGAGCTTTCTCCTTTCTCATAGTTATTAGAATTATTGTTGTTGTAATTCCAGCCTCATCCACAACCGCGACTTCCACCTCGTCCATGACCTCTACCTCTGCCTCGACCACGTTGGTTTCTATCATTGTGTTGGCTTTCATGCATATCTTTGAGTTGCAGCTTGAGGAGTTGCTCAATAAACCCATGCTTCTTCTTATGCTTCTCTTCGTATGCTTGCAATGATCCTTGGAGTTGCTCGATCGTCATTTCTTCCAAGTCTTTAGTTTCTTCAATCGTCACGACGATGTGCTCAAATTTTGGATCCAACGAACGGAGTATCTTCTCTATTATCCTCACATCTTCTAACTTTTCACCATTTCTTTTTAATTGATTAGAAACAGCTACTACTCTTGAGAAATAATCCGAAATAGACTCAGATACTTTTATGTGTAAGGATTCGAATTCACCTCTTAATGTTTGGAGACGGACCTTCTTCACTTGCTCGGATCCTTTGTAAGAGGTTTGCAGCTTCTCCCACGCTTCCTTGCTAGAGCTTGCACTCGAAATCTTTTCAAAGCCATCATCATCTAATGCTTGATAGATGAGATAGAGAGCCTTCTTGTCTCTCTTTCTTGAATCCTTCAAAGTTATTTTTTAATCTGGTGTAAGAGCAGCAAAAGCAGCATCACCCGCAGGCTCGTTATAGCCTTTCTCTATGATATCCCACATATCTTGTAATCCAAGAAGTGCCTTCATTTTGATACTCCAATTGTCGTAGTTGTTGTTGTTGAATGTTGGAACTTGGAATGGTGCCATACCATTTGCCATATCTCTCAATATAATGAGAATTTGTAAAATTCGATTGCACGGATGAATCCAGAACGCCGAAAAACCTTGGGAGAGACCTGGTCAAAATTTTTAATTTTTTGGTCAACGGTTAAAGTCAACCCTAACCTGGTCAACGGTCAATGACTTTGACGGCTCAGTCAACTCGCTTGGACGGCTCGATCAAGGGGCTCGGTCAACAGGCTTACGGCTCGGTCAACTCAACTTGGCAGCTCGGTCAATGCTCCAACTCGGCTCAACTCGATGAGTCAACTCGATTCTCTGGTAGCAGTCTTCCGGCGGCGCATGAGGGCACGTCAGAACTCAGATTGGGGAGATTTTGGTGGCGTCGGATTCCTCTCGTCGAGACCTTCGATTTGATATGCAATAGTGTATACTTTCCAACTTGCTCTAATACTACTTTGTTGAAAATGAAACACTCACACAAACAATTTTTATTCAAACTCAAACAAATATTACAAGAGCACTCTCACTCAAAAAATAAGATACTACAACTCACTCTTATTAGAGTTTGCTTCTTCACTTACTTAGAAGCTCTTAATTTTTCTTGATACCTAAACTAAACTGGAGAGGGGTATTTATACTACTTAAGAATAATCCTACACCACACAAATAAATTAATCCAAAATTATAATAACCATACACCTCATTCTTCTTCATTCTTCTCTATCCTTCCAAATTATTCACGTGCATAATTACCACACCCAAGAAAATTATCAAGTTTATGATCCAACAATAATATAATTTCTAATTTTTTCTAATGTTAGACCTTCTTTATTATTCATGTTTGTTATTTTCATGTCAAAAGAATTATTTGTTTGTTTTCCAATAAGATTATGAACATTTGCAGAGTACGGAACAGAAGGAAAAGTATCAAGAAAATGTGACGTTTATAGCTTTGGTGTTATACTAATGGAAACATTTACAAAGAAAAAGCCAACAGATGATATTTTTGTGGGAGAAATGAACTTGAAGCTTTGGATTACCATCTCGTTAGATAGAACAGTGATGGAAGTTGTAGACGCAAATTTACTAAGAAGGGAAGATGAACATTTTGCTGCGAAAGAGGAATGTGTGACATCAATCTTAAGTTTGGGTTTGAAGTGCACAAGAGACTCGCCTAAGGACAAGATTAACATAAAAGAGGTAGTTGGTAGACTTTTAAAAATCCGAGCCAGATTGCTTGCGAATACCAGAGAGGTTGCAGGTGGAAGGCAATCAAATAGAAATTAATTTTTCTTTTTAAAATGAATAATATTTATAAATCTTAATGTCTTTATGAAAAATAGTTCATAATATTTTTTTTGGCATTGTTCTATTTGCATTTTATGTCAAGTTACCAAGATGTATTTAAATTTTCAAAAAAGGTGATTTCAGTAACAGCAACGCTATACTTAGGATACAAATATTGTATTGTAACTATATATGTGTAGCATTATTATTTTAATAATATTCATTAATAACTTAAAATTTAACTATTCAAATGTGAAAGTCGTCAGTATTAATTTTAAATGTAATAAACTTTTAATAACTAACCATAACTAAGTAAATGCACAAATAACAAGAATTTATTAAAATTTCTTATTATGTACACTTGATGTATTGACGACTTTTACCTTTACAAGACACATGATCATTATTACTCAAACTAATAGATCATATTTATTTTTGTCAAGTTCATTTAGAACCATTATTAAATATCCTCTCAAAACTTTGGATGACTAATTAAAAATAAATTATATATTTTAAAATCTACAAGTCTAAATAAACAATGAGCATGAATATTCTAATTAATGTTAATTTCAAACATAATAACCAAGCAGATTTAAATTTATTTTTTTTATAAGAAATCATTGTAAAAGTTTTGGAGAAAAAAATTGTAAAACAATAACAAATATTTGCAATTAAATTGATATTAAAACTTATTTTCATTAGTCAAATTCTTTTGGTCATGAAAATACGGAAATCATTTTTCATTAGCTCAAATAAGTTTTCATTCTTAAAAATTGTTCCACTCAATAAATTCTACGTTGATAAAAATAGATCAAGAATTTATAATTCAATAACATACTTGTACAATAATATTTTCTAACAATGCTCGCAACTCTTTGTAACTTTGTCATTGTTAGTATATTTCTATATCTTTGTCCCATTTCAAGTAAGGTTCTAACTCTTTAGACATTATCTGAACTCCTTCAGATCAATATAATATCTAAAATGTTACAAATATCTTACTTTAATATTATTAATTAATTAGTGATTAATGAAATGTTTATTTATTACATAAGTATGAAATTACAATATTCATACAAAATTAGAATGGCACATAAGCACAAATCCCAGCAACTCCCACTTACTCTAGTGTCATTCGTAGTGGTATCTAATACCTAACAACTTCATGTCTTTCTCAAACATCTTTGGAGTTCATACCTTAGTGAGTGGGTCTGCTATATTATTTACAGAATCGACTCTATGAAATACATCTATTCAAGCCAAGATTTTTCTAACAATGTAATATTTTTTCTCTACATGTTTAGATCTCTTGTGTGCTCTTAACTCTTTCGCTTGTGCAATAGCCCCATTGTTGTCGCAATATAATGGAATAAAATCCATGGAACTTGGGACTATACTGAGTTCAGAGATAAACTTCCTAATCCACACCACTTCTTTTGCTGCTTCTGAAGCTGCCTCTATGGTAGAATTAGCTGTGGATCCTTGTTTGACATTTTCCAACTTATGGTGGCACTATTGAGAATAAATTCATATCCGGATGTAGACTTTCTATCATCCGAATCAAACTAAAAGTCTGAGTTAGTATATCCTCTTACCTGTAAGTTATTTTCTCCATATATAAGAAACTTTGACTTTGAACCCTTAAGGTATTTAAGGATATGTTTGACTGCTAGCCAATGACTGTCACCTAGACCAAACTGGTACCAGCTCGTAACATTTATAGCCATACTGATGTCAGATCTCGTGCACATCATGTCATACATCAAGCTTCCAACAACTAATGCATAAGGAATGTTAGACATTCTAACCCTTTTATCTTCCTTCTGAGGACACGTCTTTCTCGAAAAATGAATGTCATATCTAAAATGTATATTAACTGTCTTACAATTACTAAAAGTGTACCTTTCTAAGACACTATCAATGTATAAAGATTAGAAGAGTCCTATCAACCTCCTAACTCTTAATTATATAAAGCTTTATACTAATATATATGAGACCTCTCCTAAATCTTTTATGGAGAAATTCTTATTTAGATAACTCTTTACTAACTATAACATACCAATATAATTTCTAATGATCAATATGTCATCTACGTATAGGATTAAGAAGATAATCATGCTTCCACTGACGTTTTTATACATACATGCCTCCTCTTCATTTTTTATGAAACCAGACCCTCTGATTACTTTATAAATTAACTTCTTCAGTTTGCATACAAGACTAAAAAAAAGGCTAGATGCAAAACTTTTATGTTGTTTCATAAATATCTCTTCCTCAAGATATATATTCAGGAACACCATTATTACATCCATCGACTATATTTTAAAGTCATAATATGCAACAATTACCAATAATACCCTGATTAACTTAAGCATCGCCGCTAGTGCAAAGGTTTCCTTAAAATCGATCCCAGATCATTGAGTATAACGTTTTACTATCAAATGAGCCTTGAAGGTATCTACTTTCCCATCAGGCTTCCGCTTTTGCTTGTAAACTCATTTACAACAGAATTGAACTATTCCTCTGGGAAGCTCAACTAAGTCTCAGACTTAGATTTGATGCATAGAGTCAATTTTGAATTTCATGACATATTGCCATTGTTTTGAATAAATATCTAATATTGCATCTCAGTAGGTTAAATGATCATTTGCTTCAACTAAGAAAATCTTATAGATACCTTCATGTATCATACCATACCTTTCAAATTATCTCGATATCTTTTATGACCTATGTTGAGGGTGTGTAAAAGGTATTTACTCAATTGAGCCTGTAGTTCCATCTCTGGTTCATTCTAATTGATTTTATTAAGATCAATCTTCCTTCAATCCCCATGATCTATGAGAAACTGTTTCTCTAAGAAAGTGTTAATCTAAGTAACAAACACATTTTGTTCCTTGGGATTATAGAATCGGTATCCCATTGAGTTCATGGGATAACCAATGAGTCGATACTTATATCCCCTAAGTGAACGTTTATCCTGTTATACAATGCTTATATAAGTAGAACAGCCCCAAATTTTAAAATATTTAAGACTCAAATTCCTTTCAGTCCAAATCTTATAAGGAGTGGAGAGAACGGCTTTAGATGAAACTCTATTCAATATATGAGATGCAGTTTGTAGAGCATAACCCCGAAGATATTCAGGGAGATCGGTGAAGCCTATCATCAATCGGACCATACTAATAAAGTCTGATTCTTTCTCTCCGAAATATCATCATATTGTAGAGTAGCTAGAGGACTATACTAAGTGAGAATCTCATTCTTCCTTTATTAATTCAGAAGTTCATTACCTATGTATTCACTGCCTCGATTTGATCAAAGGTATTTGACATACATTTCGACTTGTTTCTCTACTTCAAGTCTAAATTTCTTGAACTTTTCAAAAGTTTCTAATTTATGTATCATAAGAAACACATAATCATATCGTGGTAAATTATCAATAAAGGTTACGAAGTATTGAAATCCATCAGTGTGATTTATTAGACCACATGCATCACTATATATAAGTTTCAATAAACCAGTGGCACGGTATCCAACACCAGTGAAATGAGATTTGGTCATTTTTTCTTGAATACATGACTCACAAACTGGATAAAGTTCTATAATCAAATTAGGTATTCAACCATCCTTAACCAGACAGAATGGATAACTAACGCCTAGATGACCCAATCTTATATGCCATAATTCTGTTTCATTTAAAGTTCTCGAACTACTAATTGTGTTTACCTGTATATTCATGACATTTTGTATTGTATTCAATATATAATGATCATTAATTAATTGATAATTAGCTATCAAAATATTATATATACCATATAAATATAAGGAACGATTCCATGTGTACACATGATAACCCTCACTGTCAGGTACAGGATCTGTCTCAAAATACTAGGTATATAAAGACAATTACACAACACCGTAATTTGGTTACATGAGACATGTAAATCAAAATTTCCCACAGCCTCGACATGAAGAAAATCTCCATTTTTGACACGAAACTAAATCCCTCCCGACTACAACAGTCTAACTTCCCTCAGACCCTGCAATATATTGCAGATGTGAGAAGAACAAACAATATTCAACACCCAATTAGAATTAGCATCATATGCTAAAGAAATGTCAATTATAGGTAAACATATATCCAATGGAGTCTTCTTTACTAAGGTACGTTGCTTTTAGCAATTTCTCTTCCAATGTCCTTCCTTACTACAGTGAAAATATTTTTCTTTATCTTTCTTTTATGGTTTGGATATAGGTCGCCTTAAATGACCAATCCTAGATGTCTGCCTCATCTTCTTTTTCTTCTTTCCTTTAAACTTGCTAGAAGCTCTAGGAGTAAAAGATGAAGCACCTTGAACAAAGAAGGATGATCCTACCTTGTTCATATCCTCTTCTGTTGTCTTCAATATATTATGAAGATCAACATAATACGGGGTCATTCCTTACATATTAAAACTCATTATGAACTGTCTGAAAAACCCTTGAAATGACTAGAGAATCAAACTATACCCCAAATATTTTTCAGCATAATGTCCATAATCTCTAACTTCTTGATTATATAAATTATATTGAGGACATGAGGACTCACTGGACTGCCCTCATAAAGTCTACACTGAAAAAATAATTTGGCAACCCTATATGTTTTAACCTAAGGATAATCGCTAAACAGCTCTTTCAGACACAGCATAATGCTAAATGCATCACCTATATGGGCATGCTCTCTCTATAAACTTATAGACATTAAGATAAGAACGTAAGATTTAACTTTTAAATCATCATCCAGCCATTTTTGATAAGTCACTCTCTCCTCTGGGGTTGCTTCATCAGAAATTCCTGTGGGCAGGCATCAATCTATCACATATCTAAATTTTTCATAATCAAGAACAATTCTCAAATTCAACAACCAGTCTTTATAGTTTTCTACGCCTTTAACCTACTTTGCATCTAATATACGTGCCAACAGATTAAATGAGGCCATTTTATCTTACAAGAGAAAATAAGATATGTTAGCAAAAAATATATTTCAATCGCATATATTCGTTTTAGATTAAAGATATAATTAAATTATACATTTTTAAATTTAAAACACCTTCCTAATGCTTTACATAATCCTCTAAATATCTCAAAAAATAGAGGACGACAATTTAAACTCTTTAAATAGTGCAGCTGAAAGTAGACCTCATTGACATTTTACTCTGACCTCACACTTTAGTAATATTGGCCATTGTAAAATCTTAAAGGTAGACAACTTTTGTCATTTGCATCTCATGCAACTCTTATCATTGATCCTAAATATACATTATCCTCACGCTTTAGTAATATTGGATAAGCATATTTCAAATTAACTTGTCAATGATCAAATATATGTTAATGATACTATCCTCACGCTTTAGTAATATTGGGCAAAACGTTCACATATATTTGCCTCATCTCATATTTAACTGGCATAGTCAAAATCACACCGATCAAATCCCTCACATTTTATTATTGCTAAAGACAGATATAACCTGACTAATACCGTATTGATAAGATGGATCAACGTGTAATATTATCTCATAATGGTACACTATTTAATCTGATTAAGAGATATTACATAATTTCATCCTCATCTCATGAGACTATGATTCCTAATCATACATTATTTTTATACAAACACAACTAACTCCCACCAGTAAAGCTCTCATTATGGTTACAAACACAAACAAATGGACTACAGCATTATCATATTTATAACAATTATAAATTACAAAAATAAACCATTTATTTTTAAACTCTTTAAAAATAAATATTTGGAATAATTATCTTAATTATTGCTTTATTAGGTTCCAGGAACTATGACATTGAATGACCAACCTTTGGGGTCGTGAAACCAACCTAAACATGTTGCAGTGCATGTTCTCTACCCTAGTGTCATGGCACTCAACCTAGAGCACTACAGCATCCCTTTCAGCTTCGTCCCAATTATGAATTTTCAACACTTGAAACAAATCATCAATAGCATCGAGAAATCAAAGTACGCCACGCACCCTCTTATATATGTACAAACAGCATACAACATAGTGCTCTGATACCAATTTATGATAGTGTTGTGTGTGTGTGTGTGTCATACTATGGGTGAATGCGTATATTATTAAAAAATAAAATTTCATACATGCAACACAGGGAAAATACACATTACATTATCTCATTACACTAATGAGATTAGGAACTCGTCCTTGAAGTGTGTTTTTGATTAAATCTAGTTGGGAACATTGTGGGCTTCCTCGAGCTAGACTAGTAGCTTCACTTTTTTAAAATTTTGAAACAACACTTGTTTTTCTGATATTTACTTCCTTCTCTCGGACTATCTTTGTATTATTAATGCTTTTTATATGTTAACAGTTAACATTATAAGCTAAAGTAATTACTCACCCACTCACCAATTCTCTCGGCCATTCACTTGTATTTATAGACAACCATTGTCGTTCATTTAGCCAATAAATAAAAAGAAGATTGACACATGGAGAAACATGACAAAGCATCATGAAGGATTAATAAACAGCTTGCTTTTGTTGGCCACATAAAGAAGCAATTAGTGGCAAATCACGTTGCCAGCTCTTGCTAATGAATTGAATCATATTCAATTTAATATTTGTTCAAATGCATTTGTCCAATGAATTAAGAACATATTGCCATTGTGAACAAATTCAACCATTAGGAAATGAACACATGTCATTGTCTTTTGTTTTATTAAACCATAAACCAACACTTGGCAAGTTTTTATTTAATCAAATTAACAAATTCATTTGATAACATTTGCATATGGCCAAATTAATGAAATAGCAATTGTTTCATTATCTAAATAGCTTTGTTTACCAATGCTCTATTTAGTATCCATACAAATTATTGACATAATTTAAGGCATACACTGGGTAGATAAAAGTGTCAAGTCTCACTTGGCATAATTCTTGATTTAACACTTAAATCTTAGCTACCCCCGAGAGATCCTGAAATAAATAAATAGTCAATTGATTTAATTTAAATAAAATAATAATTATTTTATTTAAATGGTAACTATATCCACCAATGCTCAATTTAGTATCCATAAAAATTATTGGCACAATTTCAAGCATACACTAAGTAGATAAAAGTAGCAAATCTCACTTAGCACAATCTTATGTTTATCTTAAACCTTAGCTAAGTCTTGAACGACCCAAAAATAAATTCATATTTTTTAAAAATTTCTCAGATCGAACAATTTTATTTAGTGCACTACCCACGTACTCAATGCGTATACTTCATATAGTGAGACTTGTTGGGTGTGTTGGGTTGTACAAATTACTAGGGTGCTTGCATGTGGGTTGTGTTCATCATACAACAAACAATATACATATCTCATACATACATGTGCACAGCGGAAGATTATATACAATGAATACAGAAAATAACATTTGATAAACTGAAAATTCGAGATTGAGTGTAATATCCAATCCCTATTAGTAGTATTGGCGCCTAGATTTCGGTATAGAACAAATACAACACCGTAGGGTTACTCAATTTTAACCCTATTAGAAATATTCCCTTTATAGTACACGTGAGAGATATTAGACCTAATTTGGTAATTTCACACTCGATCGGTGCGCCGGACGACCCTAGAATATTTTTAGAATTTTTCTCTATTGGCTTGGAAAAGAAAATTCTAATTTACTACATGAATTTCCATTTAAGGGTTATGAATGGAACAAGCCTTTGTTGAGAAACATAATCCATATATTAGAGAATGGACCAATTAGAAAAAATCTCATGGATTGCCAAGTTGGAAGTTCTAGTTAGTTCTTTGAACTATTCTAACTAAATAGTTACAAATGAACTAATTACATAATTAGTTTTTAACTAATGGCAAATTAGAAGTTTTAAGTAAGTTGAAGGGTAAAATGGTAAATTGAGGGAGCACTATATATATGTTAGAAGTGTGTAGAAATTTGAAGAGAGATCAAAACCAACACTTAGCCAAAAAAAGAGAGAAATTCGAGCTTCAAAGGGGGTGCTGCTACAGTGACTATTCAAGTTTTTTCTTCATGATTTTTCATGTGTAATCAAGTCAAATTAAGGTTACAAACCAATCCCTAAGCTCAATTGAAGTCTCTATTAGTGGAAATTCAAGAAAAAGAGGTAAGAAAAGCATCTTTTATGAGTTTGATAAGTGAGAATTCAAGAATATGTTAATTGATATTCTTATGTGTATTCTTGGCTTAGATTGAGTTAAATTCTAGTTTGGAGCTTGAAGGAGTCATCAATTTGAAGAAATTGGCAAGGTGAGAATTAGGGTTTTTGGTGATTTTGTTGTAGAGATTTCAATTGATTGTAATTAGGGCTTTAGAATGAAATTGGCATGATTTTGTTGTAATTGGAACAAGAAATTGAGAAAAGGAATGTGTTGGAACCTAGGGTGAAATTCTGCCACTTTAGGGAAGTTAGGAATTGAGTGGTGTTTTGATTGAATTGTTGTGTGTAAATGATGCATTTTGTGAATGGAATGTATATGGTTGATGAAAAACCCAAAAATGAAGAAAATGGGACATAATTGTCCATGTTGGAAAGGTGAAGGGCAAGTATGTCCAATCAAATGATAAGGTGTTCAATAATTTTCAGGGCGCCGGATGGTGAGTTAGTTTCGATTATGGCTCCGTAACTAAAATCGGGAAGTAGTTTACCTCCGGGCTTTGTATGCCGATTAGGGCATTTAGTAGTTAAATGAGATTCTAGTGTTCGATTTGGTTCTAAATGTCATTTATGGCGCGTAGGTGAGGATAACCGAGAGCGTTAACAGGAGCAGGAATCGGGAGCGAAATTGAGCGCGGAGCGGTTGTGAGTGGAAATCTGCCATTTCTTTTATTTTTCGGTTATTATGTTTTCGCACAATGACTATGTATATTTTATGAGCTTTTGATGCATAAACATGATTTATGATCTTGATATATTCATAGACATGCTCTAACATGATCGATTTGTGAAACAGTTTGAAAATTACTGCATTTGTTTTAAGGCCATTGGTACCCTCAGATTATAGTGGTGATGATTGTATTAGACCCGGTCGGTATATCCCGTGCACATGGGCAGGTCTTGGGGGTTTGTCACTAACTCCGGGTAGTCGAGATGTCGAGTCATGTGAGTCGCTCTATGTGTACGGGATATTGTCTCGCTATATGCATGCAATGTAGGATTCCGCTGCGTAGCCAGTGAGATGTCTTGAGATGTCACTGTGGGTGTTGCTAGTTGAGGTGCCCCGTGACCTACTCACGTATGCGGTGCTAGTTGAGTCGCTGCGTGGGTATAGAGCTTTAGGGTTACCCTTGGTACAGTTTAGAAAGAAAATGGCCGAGCGAGGATTTTACTAGTTTTCGATTTACCGATAGCATTTATGCATTTATATGCACACAGCAGTTATTATGTTATACAGATTCTGAACATAGTTTTCCAAAGATGTAGATAAAACCCGCTCGGTAAGATTTCATTAGCATATGATATTGGAAATCGTTTTACAATTTTACATCCGTTTTAGAAGCATAATTTCTGCATGTACTTTAGAAATTGTTATCTTTGTATAATATTCTTGTAATTGAATTCTCATTTACACTCACTGGGCTCCTTTAGCTCACTCGTTTTATGTTTTATGTTTTAAACCCTTTTCCCAGGTGCAGGTCTCGGAACGCAAGCTGTTGATTCTCTTATCGCCAAGTAGTGGGCCGAATCCAAAGATAATTTTTGTACATGTAAATGTGCTAATAGCACTCTTTACTTTATGCATAATAGTTGTAGGCATGTATATTTGTAAGTATGTGTTGAATTAAGAAGAAGAGATTTCCAGTTTATGATGATCGTTTTTACTTTTTATGATTATGCTTATTTTGTGATTTACACGAAATAATTGAGTTGTGTTGGATTTGATTTGAAAAGGACCGGAGGTCCGAATTGGTAGAATTGAGATGGGTTGAAATTAGAAGTGAAATTTCTTTGCAGGTTTATATGGATTTTTCGAAAAACAGGGGAAACTCTGTCCATTTGTTTTTAAAACTAATATGTCGTTTTCATGTATATTACTAGATCTTCTTGGTAGTAACAAGATTTAAAAAGAGGTTCACCTCGCGAAATTTCTTAACTTACCCAGTTAGGTTCGGAGGAACTTCCGTCGGGGTGCCCGGCAGGGCCGTTGGGATCTATAGTAAAGGGTCTCGAGTCGGGTCCTGTAATTGAGAAATATCACTAATGAAGTCTTTGGATTAATTTTCTTTGAAGTCCACCATGAAATAAATCTTTGATCAATTCTAGCAATCAACAAGGGTGGGTTTGATTGTCTAGAATGGCAGCATCTTAATCCAGCATCTATGTTTAACTCTTAAACATGATTCAAAGTTAAACAATTTAACTGAATTAAATTTGTTTTTCCTTTTATTCAACTCTTGAATAAATAAAACAAATCTTGTTTTTAGTTATTACATCTAGTAACCATTTATCTAATTTGTTTTGTTGTTCTAACACTTAAAACACAAAACAAACAATTTCAATTTCTCAAATTGAATTGGCTCCCAAAATGCAAAACCTAAAATCTTTAAAAACATTTTTGATTTTCAATTTCATTTCACTTTATATACTAATGCATAAATTCTAAACTAATTTGAATTTCATTTGCATTTCATTTAGTTTAACCTAACCTTAGTTAACATTTAACTTTAGTTAGATTATTTTAACTTAACCTTTAAGTTAATAAATATTTAATTATTCTAACCATAATTAACTAACGTAACCTTGATTAGGTTAACTTTTACTTAATCATTAAGTAAAGTTAACTAAATTAATCATATGATTAACCTTTAATCATAGTTAAATTAAATCATTTATTTAACAATTAAATAAATAAATATTTATTCTTACTATTTAATAATTAAATAATCATAAAGTGAAATTACTATTATATCCTTACTCGGTTACCAAGTTAACCTAAAGTGGTTCCCACCATTTAACTATATACTTTAGTTAACATAACCTTAGTAATTGCTGAATTATACTGTATTGAACAATTCAATACGGTACACTGCCCAAGTGCTCAAAGAGTACATTTCATATTGGGACTCTCTAGGTCCACACCCGATTTGTCAAATGGAACTATTCCATTAATCCGTAATCGATGCCCCATACACACGTTATGAATATTACAAATCAGCGTGTCAGACCATACAAGTTGAGGTCATAGCATATATGTATAATCCCTCCATCATTTATACCCTGGATGTGTGGGGATATAGATCAGCACCGTCAAATCTCCATTTGCTCATCCATAAACTTATCTCCAGATTCGTATCTCGATAAACAATATACGCAAACACTTTTGCTATATTGTTTAACCCTTTGGGAAACTCTTTTCCCGGGTTTATGCTTGTGGCCACAAGAGTTTATGAAATACAATCTCGGAGCATCGGATATACAACTTACTTACGTAAGCTGACGGATCCCGTATCTACACACACCAGACTCCATGAGCATCGGACCATACCCAGCGACACATAGCGGTCAGACCATGAAAGGTCTCTGACATATGTGGAACCAAAGCATGATGGATCACTCACAAGACCACCGTGGCGCTCAGGTCAAAGGACCACGAATACTACTCAACTCGAGAGGACCTTCCTTTGACGGTGTCATAGGATATCTATTGGGGTCCTCATAAGTCTGTTCAGTATCCAGTCCTGACTGGATACCTACATGCCTATACAAGCTCTAAGCTCATGGTCAGCTAAGAACAACTATCTAAACCAGTCAGATATAGACATACACTAATCTATATAAAGTGAATCACCGATAGACCCGCATTGGTGATTATAGATCAGGAACATTATCTTTGAGACATACTTACATAATGATATTTCTTAACTCCTATTGCAACTCTTTGCAACTATATCATTACAAGTATACTCTCAGGTCTTTGTCCCATTATAAACAAGGTTCTAACTCTTTAGACCTCGCTGACTCTTATAACCTGCTAACTCTTAACAGTGCTAACTCGTAGCATTTATAACTCTCAGCTTTGATAACTATTAGTTCTGATCTAAACTCCTTTAGATCAGATCTGAACTCTTTCAAATCAAACAATGTCTATAATGTTACAAGCATTCTACCATATGATATGATATTAACAATCTTTATTTAAAATGTTTATTGTATAAATATTAACAATTAATATTCATACAATATTAGAATGGCACGTGAGCACCAGCTCTAACAAGACTTTCTAGATTCATATCCATTTTGTCTTACGGAATATTTTTGTAAGTTCATAACCAATGCCCCACACACACATTATGGATAATACAAAATTGTGAGTTGAACCATACAAGTTGAGGTTAATCTATATTCATACAATTCTTCCTTCATATATATCTTGTAAGAGCGGAGATATAGATCAACACCATTAAGTCCCCTATAGCTCAACTATAAACTTATCTCATCGATTCGTATTTCGATAAAAAAAAATTTGCAAACTACTTTGCGATATTGTTTATACCATGGGAAACTCTTTTACCAAGTTAAATGTTTATGGTCATAAGACTTCCTGAAATATAACCTTAGAGCATCTGGATATTTAAATCACCCATATAAGTTGATAGATCCTATGTCTACACACACCAAACTCCATAAGTATCATACCACATCTAGCGACACCCAAGAGTCAGACTATAAAAAATCTCTAACATGTGTGAAACTTAAGTATGGTGGATTACTCAAAAGCCCACCGTAGTACTCAGGTCGAAGGACTATGAATACTACTCAACTCGAGAAAGCCCTCTATTAACGATTTTATAGGATATGTATTAGAGGTCTTTATTAAGTCTTGTTCAGAATTCAATCCTCACTGAATATCTGTATATCTATATAAGCTTTCCACTAAACTCATGATCTGCTAATATTAACCATTTGGACAATTCAGATATAGATATACACTGATCTATATAAATCAGTTCCACTCAACAGATCCTACATCTATGGAAATAGATCAGGAACTTATAATTTGAGAACATACTTGCACAATAGCATTTCCTAGCAACGCTTGCAACTCTTTATAACTATGTCATTGTTAGTATATTCGAAGGTCTTTACCCCATTTTAAATAAGGTTCTAACTCTTTAGACCTGATCTGAACTCCTTCAAATCAATATAATGTCTAAAATGTTACAAGTATCTTACTTTAATAAAATTAATTAATTAGCAATTAATGAAATATTTATTTTTTACATAAATATGAAATAAAAATATTGATACAAAATTGGGATAGAACATGAGCACAAATTCTAACAATAAAATTATAATTATGATAAATGTTATAATTCTATTTCTAATTTTAATTTCAATTGCGTTAAATGTTATAAGTTTATTTATAATTTCAAGTACGTTAAATGTTATCATTCTTTTTCTAATTTCAATTATAATAAATGTTGTAATTCCAATTTCAATTTCAATTATGTTAAATATCATAACATTTAATAGAATCGGAATTATAAAATTCAATGGAATTGGAATTTGAATTTTAAAATTTAATGATTTAAAATTAGAAATAAAATTATAAAATTTAATGGAATTTTAATTGGAATTGAAATTATAATTACGTGTTATAATTCTAATTTCAATTTTAGTTCTGTTAAATGTTGCAGTTCCATTTCTAATTTCAATTTCAATTACGTTAAAATTATAATTTGATTTCTAATTTCAAATTCAATTATATTAAATGTTATAATTTTATTTTTAATTTCAATTTCAATTACATTAAATATTATAATTTTAATTCTAATTTCAATTTTAGTTACATTAAATGTCACAGCATTTAATATAATTGAAATTTGTAAATTTTAATGAAATTGTAATTAGAATTTATAGAATTAGAATTGAAATTGTAAAATTTAATAGAATTTGAATTGGAATTATAAATTTAATAGAATTGGAATTACAAAATTTAATATATTTAGAATTGGAAATAACATTTAATGGAATAGCTAATTCAATTGATAATAAAAGATAAAAGAAATTTGTATTGGATTTCGTTCACATAGAACTTGAAATTGATTTGCTTTAAGTTGAGAGTATGGGTTGTAAAATGGGCCACGACACAATTATTCAATACGAATTTGATACGCTCTAAAAGTATAAGGTAGAAAAAAAATTGACACGATTAATAAACAGGTCAAATTTGTATTACTCATTTATTAAGAGTGTCGAATACGTATTTGAGGTTTATAATTTGCTAATTTATTTAAGTCACATTTAATAAACAAATCGTATTCGTATCTATTCGTTTACGTTATAGTTAATTAAATTACAAAATTAAATAGAATTATAAAATATATAACTGAGAATCAAAACCCTAATGTATCTAAACTCTAAAGACTCTTATCTCTCAATTATGTTTGATGAATTTTAATTTTTTAATTGCATTAGAATAATTTTAGTATTAGATGCATTAGATACTTGATTTTTGATGTAAATTTTAAATTTAATCGTGACTTAAAAGTGTTTTAAACAAATCGAATATATCATGTAAATGAATCGAATTAAGCATTATTATTCATTTAAACGAATATAATTGTAAACGAATCAAATCATGCACAATCGTATAAATGATTTAAATTTGATCCATTTGTCTAATGTATCTATTCGTGTCGTATGGTGTAATTTGTTTATTAAACAAATCAAATCTGCGTTTGAGTGTCTGATTCTTTTAATAGATTAGTCACAAATGAATACAATAAAAATTTACTAATACCCTATATTGATATGACATAAATATATTTATTTACACGAATCCCTCTCAACTGGGTGAAAGAAATTATTTTTAAAAGTATTATATTTTTTGCTATAGCAAATTGGTACAATACTCTACTACAGTGTTGAGCTATATAATTACTATAGTGCCTAGCGCAAAAAAGGTATGTACAGCGTCGCGGCACTGCGTAAATAATAACACGGTAAATAGTGCTTATGAATAGTGCATGTAAAAAGTTTTGTGTGAACAATAATCCTAGTTGTGCGTGAACAGTAATCATAATCTTACTTATATTTGATATTTTATCCTAATTTAAAGATATAAACCTATAAATAGAATATCAAAACCCCTAATTAAAAGAATCACGATGAACGCGAAAGAATAATTTTTTGAAGATCAAGAAGACTAGATGATTACAGAAAAATAGTTTTATCTTTCAACTCTTTATCTTTTTATTTTTTATGAATTTAATGATTTTATTTTTTATAAACTTTAGAACTCTTTATTTCACTATGACCTAAGTTTTTATTTCTAGGATTAGATTTTTGAACCTAGTTTATAGTTGGATTTTTTTAATTCTTAGTTTGTGAATTTGATACATTCATTCTATCTTGAGTTTATTACTTTCGTTATATCTGGTCAATATTATAATTGATTAAGGAACCATGATGAACTTGACAAAATGGTTCATATGTTTAGCCTAGGATAATTTGATGCATGATCATAGAGTAACAACTATGAGTTCCATGTAGGATAAACATATACCTAGATGACATGTATAGTATGATTTAGACTTGGTCTTAATGAATTAAATTCTAATTTGATTACCATAGACACATAAGTGACTATTAAAATACGTAATATAGTCACTCAACCATTAACAGAGGCTCGTGATGAAATTTGTGTCTAATCCAATAATTTTTATTAAATAATTAATTAGGAAGGTTAATGAATCCAATGAAATACTAGGAGATAAGTCTAAACCCTAGATTATTATCAATTGTTGAATTTATCTCTTTGTTTATTTACTATTTAGGTTTAGTTTAATTTGATAGAATTAGATTAATTAATTAAGTTTTAGATTTTATATCTCTCCGTATAAAAGTTGAGTAGACATAATTTTAGTAATTAATTAAAGAATTAGATCGTATAGTCCCTATGAGAATAATATATGGACTTAACTTTTATATTACTTGATACGATAGCGTGTGCTTGTTTTTAACTACTATAGCACTGATCAGTGGTCAGTTTTTATTTCTTCACTTTCTCTTTTTCATGCTCTTTTCAATTAGCTTTGAACTGAGTTTATATATTTTAGAATGCATCATCTAGTCTTCCTTACTAAGGATCTCTTCAGGGGAAGTCACTTTTCCCTATTGGTCTATATCTTGTACAGGTTCCCAGCCTTAAGGAAACTTTCTAGTATAGGTCTCAGGTTCCCTATACGACCATATATCGCACTAGCCCTCAACTCTATAGGGAGGCTTTTCCACTCAAGTCCCTAACCTTATGTAGGAAACCCTTCTTCACTCGAGCCCTTAGCCTTATATAAGAAGCTTTTTCTGTTTGGGTCCCTAGTATAATGTGGGGAGGCTCTTTCCATTTAGGTCTTCAACCTTATGTAAGGAGGCCTTTCCTAGTTCTTTCCCTAACCTAGTGTAAAGAGGCCATTTCCATTCGATTCTTAAGCCTAATGTGAGGAGGCCTTTTTCAGTCGAGTCCTTAGCTTAGTTCAAGAAGGCTTTTTCTTCTCGTGTCTCTAACCTAGTGTGGGGAGGCTCTTTCCGTTCAAGTCTTCAACCTTATGTAAGGAGGCCTTTCCCACTTTTTTCCCCAACCTAGTGTAGAAAGGCCATTTCCACTCGGTTCTCGAGCCTAGTGTAGGGAGGCCTTTTTTAGTCGAGTCCCTAGCTTAGTCTAAGAATGCCCTTTCTTCTCATGTCTCTAACCTAGTGTGAGGAGGCTTTTTCCACTTGAGTCCCCACTCTAGTGTGAGGAAGGACTTTCCACTTGCGTCCTTAGCCTTGTATAGGGAGGCCCTTTCTATTAAAGTTTCTAACCTTGTGTAAAAAGTCCCTTTTTGCTTAGTTCCCAAGAATTATGTGGGGAGGCCATTCTTGCTTGGATCCTCACCTTAATGAGGGGAGGCCCTTGTTGAGTGTTTTCTATAACACAAATTAGCACAAGTGCACGTTGTCGCAACAAGTAATAAATAATGAGAAAAGTGTCGATCCCACAGAGAATGATTTGTCTTTTCTAGTTTAAGTACTGAAATGGTATCTTTCTACTATTATCCAGAAAATGATTTAATGTATGATATTAAACTACTCAAGTAAAAGAACAACTTAATTATGCTAAGTGATAAACTAAATTACTAACAAGTTAAATTTAATCTGAGAAATCCTAGGATTACAAACTATCCCCCATTATGCAAATAAATTCAGCAGAATCTCTTTGATGTCTATTGGTTCTCAACTTGATATATTGACCAAAACACTCAACACATCACAAGCCTCTTTTGCAGGTCAAGCGAATATATTCTATCCAATCAAATATCTATATGTCTATGATAAATAAATTGAACAAAATTCATTAAGCACAAATTTTATGAGCCATACATGCCTTATGAGTATATGTCTATCTCATATGAAACTCAAGTGTACTACACTATAATCATGCATCAATATGCTTAAGACTGAATACCTAAATGCCTTTGTCAAGTTTATTTAAGCATTTCTAGATCAATTTAACTACTGGCCAAGTAATCAAATAGCATTAAGTACAAGCACAATGAATATATCAAAAGCTGAATTAATACTATAAAAGAGAGAGCTAAAATCAATCACATAATAAGTTCAAGGATGTAATCCTAGATTAATGAAATTAGCTCATCATTAAACTATACAATCTTGAAGCTAATTCCATCAATACATGTAAACTAAACATCTTACAACAAGTAAAGAATCAAAGCAAAGAAGACATCCCTGTCAAATGTCTTTGATGTTGAAGCTTGCTTTCCTCCTCTTTGATTTCTCTAAACTTAGAAGTTAGGTGTTTCTTTTGTGTTTCCAGCTGCTGTCCCAGCTGGAGTCCCCCCTCAAAATGTAAGTTTTGTGCAAATATATAGGTAAGAGCACGGAATTAGGGCGCACTTAGGGTTGCTTTTGGGTTTCCTGATTTTCAGCATCCTGTCAACTTTTGTTGTCCAGGTCCTAGTGCCACGGCATTGAGATTCAATGCTGCGGCGCTCACTTTCTGCAATTGGCGCCGCGGCATTGAAATCCAATGCTGCGGCGCTGCACTGTAGCAAACAGTTTCACTGTAGCGAACAGTGTCACTGTATCAAACAGTACCTCCATTTGTATTTTTATCTCTAATGCTCCCATTTGCGTCCGTTTTTCGGTATTTTTGCTCCGATAATGCTTAAACATATAAAACAATATTAATATGCATAAATAGCTAAATTATTGAGATAAATTGAACAAATATCAAGTTAGGAAGATAAAATAATTTATACAATAGACGAATTCCTATCAAGGGACTGATTTGTACAACAAACATGTAAAACTTCAACTAGAAAGCCTCCATTTAATGACAGAGTTCCATAATTTTATTCTGAATAGAGAAATCATTATATACTTATGAAACTAAATATTCTAGATCAGAAATCTTACTTGTCCTGTAAATTGCAAGCACGTCCCTTTTCTATCAGTTTGAGAATTTCACTCTTCTCATATGATAATTTTTTTTACTTACGCACATGTGGAGGGACTGCTTTGTTAGCCTTGATAAAGCTACAAATCATCCAAGCTAAGGAAATTATTTATGTACTGGCCAAAAATGGTCGATCTAAATTTATTTCATGTAATTTATGTTTCTTGGTTGACCTAAAATTTATTAAGTATTGGTTATCTTATCAAAAAGGTAACATAGTGAAATTTGATGAAGATTGTAGCATTATAATTGACAAAAGAAATAACAATTGGGGGCAAAAATAAAATGGTCACCAAATAAATGAGTTAATGCACTTTTTGGCATTGGAAGTATAGATATTTAAATTATAGATCCTTAAAATTATTAAAAGAGAAGAATGTGGTTATTGGTCTTTCTTTTATCAAAATGAAGAAAAAATTTGTGAAGGATATATTTATGAAAAACTTCATAGGCTTTCATTCATCAAGACTTCTTGGAGAGCCGAAGCGCCACTTGAATTGGTTCATGCTGATATTTGTGTACCAACTCGTACTTTATTACTTAATCAAAAAAGATTTCTTTTTTTTTTTTACTCTTGTTGATGATTATAGTAGGTATATGTGGGTGTATTTTCTAAATCATAAATCAAAAGCATTTGAAACTTTTCAACGATTCAAGGTATTAGCAGAAAAGCAAAGTGGAGAAAAACTGAAGGTGTTCAAAATAGACCATGGTAGAGAATTCACTTTTAAGGAGTTCACGAGATATTGCCAAGAGCAAGGAATCAAGACAAAACTGATTGTGTGCTACACCCCTCAGCAGAATGGTGTTGCAGAACAGAAGAACAAAACAATTGTTAAGATAGCTAGAAGCATGCTAAAAGCAAAAAAAGCTTCCTAACAAGTTTTGGGCTGAAGCAGTTTATACATCAATCTATATCCTCAGCCGATCTTTTATAAAAACAGTTGTGAACAGAATTCCATTCAAAGCATGGCACAAGAGGAAATTAGAGGTGAGCTCTTTCAAAATCTTTAGGTGTATTGCCTATGCTTAAACTCCATCAATATACAAAGAAAAGTTTGATAGAAAAGGAGATAAGTATTTATTCAATGGGTACAGTGAAGATTCTAAATGATATAGAGTGATAAATTCAAAAACAAACGAGTTGGTAATTTCTAAAGATATTGTATTTGATGAGATGAAGACTTGAAACTAGAAATTAATAGTTTTAAAGCTCCTATGATGCTTGAAAATGAAGCATTAACACCCAGGACAAAAAAGCCAACCACAACAACAACCTCATCAGAAACAAGTCTAACAAGCTCAAGATCACCATCACAAAGAAATGTGCACTCTCTCAGAGAAATTTATGATACTTGTGAAATAGCATTAATTGTAATTGAACCATAAAAATTTGAAGATGTTGTTAAAGAAGAAAAACGGGTTAAGACAATAGATGAAGAAATAAATGTCATTAAGAAAAATAACACTTATGAACTTATTGGTCGCACTCAAGAAAAAAAAAAGTCATTGATCTCAAATGGATTTACAAAACCAAGTACAATAAAGATGGCTCTATTCAAAAGCACAAAGCTCAATTAGTTGCAAAGGGATATTCTCAATAGCCCAATGTTGACTACAATGAGACGTTTGCACCAGTAGCTCACATGGAGTCAATAAGGATAATTCTTGCTATTGTAGCACCATTGAAATATTAAAGTCAATCAACTAAATGTAAAGTCAACATTCCTTAATAGAGAACTCAAGGAAGAAGTCTACATATAGCAACCATAAGGCTACATCCGAAAAGGCAAGGAAAATAAAGTTTATTAGCTCAAAAAAGCATTGTATGGTCTGAAGCAAGCATCGTGAGCCTGGAACAATAAAATTGATTAATATTTCGGCCAAAATAGATTTGAGAGGAGTCTAAGTGAGCTATCATTCTACATCAAGAAAGTAAATTAGCATGATTGTTTAATTATCTACTTATATGTGGACAACTTGATCTACACTAGCATAAATCCAAGACTTAAAAGGAGTTCAAGAAAGTTATGATGGGAGAATTCGAGATACTGATCTTGGCCTTATGAGATATGTTGAAGAAAGTCTCACAATCTGAACAAAGCATCTTTATCTGTCAAGAAAAATATATTAAAGACATTCTGAAGAAATTTAAAATGCTTGATTGTAAGCCAGTTAAAATTCCAATGACTACAAAATAAAAAATCTCAAAGGAAAATAGAGCTTAGAAAGTGGATGCGTCAACTTATCATAGCCTTGTTGGATCTCTAATCTATCTCACCAATACAAGACTAAATATTGTCAATACAGTAAGTATAGTACCTAAATTTATAAGTGACCAATCAAGCTTCATTACACAACTGCTAAAAAGATTCTTAGATATGTTAAAACAACTAAAGATTATGGTATTAAGTATATTCAACAAGAAGATTTCAAGCTAATTTGCTATATAGATAGTGATTAGGTAGGATCGATTGATAACAGGAAGAGTACTTCTAGATACGTATTCTGTCTTGGATTAAATATCATAACTTGGGCATCAAGGAAAAAGAGCACAATGGCACTATATTCAACATAAGCAGAATACATATTAGCTAAACCAGCTGCTTGTGAAGCAATCTGGTTAAAGAAGAAACAAGAAGATCTCTAATAAATGCAAGAATCTCTTATAGTCATCTATTATGATAACATGTCAACTATTACTATGATAAAGCATCAAGTATTTCACGACAGATCAAAGCATATTAAGCTTAGACATCACTTAATTAGAGAGCTAGTAGAGAAGAAAGAGATTAAGAGAGAATTTTACAGGACCACGTAATAGCTTGTAGACATTGTTACAAAGGCGTTGCCAACTTAAATGTTTAAGACCTTTGAAGATCAAATGAAAATTATAAATTAAGAGGAGGTGTTAAAAATAAATAATTTATAATCTTAGAAAAATATCTAGTTTTTAAAAAACCTATAAGGAAATATAAAATTAAAAAATAATAAAGTTTAAAAATATCGGTAATAATGTAAACACATCTAACATATTCTATAATTGTCTAAAAGTTAAAGGGGTAGTTGATAATGTGTGATCCTTGTAAGGAGGTTGAAATGTGTCCCAATTGTAATATGGTTGCATCATGTATAAATATAAACAAGTATATTGTAGTGGAACCAAGCCAAAATTAATAAAGTTCTTTCTTTTTTACATATTCTCTACTTGTAAAATATCTTTTAGCCCCCTTATTTTTCACATTATTCTTAAACTACTAGAATACTTTTCATTTCTCACAAAATAATCCATAAATTTTTTACAATTGGGTCCACAACCTTGCCCTTCTCTAACATCTACGATAGCAATCACCAAAGCTTACAATAGCCGAATTTACATTTGGTACATATTTTGTCATGCTTTATGATTAACCATTTGCTAGGTCTAATCTAGCAACCACATATGACCTAGTTGACAACATAAGAGCCATCAGCAAGATATATCCACATATTTGAATGGTATGATTACTAATTGCAAAAAGGATTCTTTCTAATTAACTCAACGAGTTTGTTGGTTCTCGACCATATTGGTTTACTTCCATTAACACAACCTAATCCTTCATGAAGCCACTAGAAAGACATTTGAAATAGCCAAAAAGATTACCACTCTTGAATTGGCTGCAAAATCAGATATCCCATTCTTGAAGAACCAGTATACGACATTGACACCTTAAGAAATTTGACCATCCTCAATTTCATTCTCGAGTTTCAAATTCAAGTCAAAAAGTTACCACCTCATTAACAAAACCTAAAGTACGACCATATTCCTTCTTTGACATGGCTCTCATTTTATTAAACGAATGCCATACTTTGGTCTTATTGAATCTAACTATTGCATAGTACTGGATTATTTTGTGTCAATCTCCAAGACCCTTCGCCATAATTTGTCGAGAAGTACAAAAGTAGCATCATGAAAGATATCAACAATAACAAAATTTCCTATATAAAGAAGTTTACCAATAACAAAAAAAATAAAAGTATTCAAATGCTACTTATCCACTCCAAATTCATGCAAGCCATTTTAGTACTTGAAGAACCCAAATATTTTTGCAGAGAAATGTGCAATACACATGAGGTGGACTTTTAGGATGCATGATTATTAGCCTCTTAATGTGTTCTCTATATTTTCAAATTAAAAATGAGACATATATGATATATTCTCATATTTACTTTATATCTACATGTAAGTTTCACTTATTGGTGGGATCTCCACAAGTACAGTTATTCCCCATATTAGCTAAGAAAGATTGGTATTTTCAAGAGAAGAGGGCTACAACGTATCTTTCCATCTTTTATCCAGTATCATGGGCACAGGATAAGGTAGATTTTTCATTGCAACACTTGCAGTGTGTTAGTATTAGAGATAAATAAGTATTTAGATTGAGTCAATTTATTTGACTTATGCATAAGAATAATTAAGTCAATTTATTTGACATGTGCATAAGTAGTAGTGGTTGAGCTAACTTATTTGATTTATACAAAGGTTGTTAAACCAATTTATTTGACTTATGCATAAGTGGTAGTTGAGTCAACTTATTTGACTTGTGCAGAGGTTGTTAGACTAATTTATTTTGACTTAAATATGAAGAAAAAATAAATTTATACATGTGGCACTAAAATTGGCAAAGATATTTTGTATTGTAAAAGCTTATAAATAGATTCCTTTGGAGATAAGATTTTAGGGGGCACCAAAATGTAACACCATTGTGACATTAAAAATACTATGGAAGAGCAATGGAAGAGAGAAGAAAAAGCAAGAGGTGAGAAGAAAAATAAAAGGTTTTTTTTTTTTCATCTTGTAAACTCTTAGGTTTAACTAGAGATTTATAGTGTAACTATCATTAGGGTAGTGCGAATCACTTATAATCTTGAGTGAGTATTTTCTTGTAGTAGACTCGATTTAGTGAGTGAGTGAGCGATGAAAGTCTATATAATTATAACCATTTTTACATAGTAAATTTTGTCTTTGATAGCCCGTGGATAGATGCTTAATTTGAGCCAAACCACTTAAATTCTTGTGTTGTTATTTTTTCTTCTCCTTTTATTTTTTTCAATATTGTTTGATATTTTCTATAAAGGTAGACTAAGGCGGAGACTAGAAAATCTCAATTTAATTAATTGTGAGTTCTCCTTTATATATTTGTATTTTTCTCAACAAATGGTATCAAAGCGGATGGTTCCTTTGGTGCATTTTGAAGCTTTTGGTGTAATAGTATGAATACGTACAATACTATATATATATGAGACTATTCACGTACACGTGACAATTCACATATACAAAAATTCATTAAAAGCTAATATCATAAGGCAGAAATGTCAACGGTAAAATTTGAGGTTGAGAAGTTTGACAGAAGAATTAATTTAACTTATGGCATGTACAAATTAAATATGTGTTAATTCAACATAGACTTCACAAGACTTTGAAAAGCAAACTTACCATTGATCCTGAAAAATATTCTACAAATTATAAAATCTTTACGAGTGATGAAGATTGGGAAGAGTTGGATTTGAGATGTGCAAGTACAATAAAGCTATGTACCTACCATTGATCCTAAAAAGTATTCTACAAATTATAAATCATTTACGAGTGATAAAGATTGGGAAGAGTGGGATTTGAGATGTGCAAGTACAATAAAGCTATGTTTGACTAAAAATATTTTTACAAACGTGCATGGAATATTTACAGCCAAAGGATTTTAAGAAAAGCTTGAAGAATTATATCAAGCTAAAGGCATCTCAAATCGATGTACCTAAAGGAGCAATTCCATACACTGCACATACAAGAAGGTACAAAAATCTCAAATCATTTAAGTGTTCTCAATGGAATCATTTCAGAATTAGAAGCTATTGGAGTGAATATTAAAGATGAGGATAAATCTTTAAGGCTTATCTGGTCTCTTCCAGTCTTTTATGAACATATGAAGCTAATCTTGATGTACAGGAAAAAAATAGTGGCCTTTTCAGAAGTCACCAGCAAGTTTTTTTCTTAAGAAAGAAAGCTGAGTAATGAAAAAAAAATTTTATCTAGAGAATTTGTACTGACTGCTAAAAGAGATAAGGACAAAAAGAACTCCATGAAAATCTCCATGCAAGATGTGTGGTGGAATGTTATCAATGACAGAAGAACTCTTAGAAAAAGTCAAATGTAAGAGTTGCATCATAATTTTTCACTAAATTGTTTGATAGGAACTGGAAAAAAAATTCTTAAAATAGTTGAATTTTAAGTGTCTATACTTTTATGGTGGAGCATGATTCTGTACATTGAGAATGTTAGTAATATTTAGCATCTTAGTAGAAGGGATGTAGGAATCCTAGTAAGTGAGTTGAATTGATAAAATTTCACTCACGAGAGATTGTGATTGTAAAGACAAAGTTAATGTATTATCTCCAAGATGGAGATTGCTGGTATAGGAGACAAATATGTATTTAAATGGAGCTTATTTATTTGATTTATGCATAAGACTGGTTGAGTCAATTTATTTGACTTGAGCATAAGTAGTGATGGATGAGCTAACTAATTTAACTTATGCAAAGATTGTTGAGCCAATTTATTTGATTTATGTATAAATGGTTGTTAGAACCAACTTATTTGACTTGTGCAGAGGTTGTTGGGCCAATTTATTTGATTTAAATATGAAGAAAAAAAATTTGTGCACGTGGAATTGAAATTGACAAAGACTTTTTGCATTATAAAAACTTATAAATAAATTCCTTTGAAGATGAGATTTTGAGGACACCAAAATGTAACACCATTGTGACATCAAAAATACCAAAGAATAGCAACGGAAGAGAGAAGGAAAAGTAAAAGTGAGAGAAGAAAAATAAAAAAAAAATTATTTTTTTTATCTTGTAAACTCTTAGGATTAACTAAGGATTTATAGTGTAACTATTATTAGGGTAGTAGGAAACACTTATAATCTTAAGTGAGTATTCTCTTGTAGGCTCGGTTTAGTTGATGAGTAGTGAAAATCTATGTAATTATAACTATTTTTACATATAAATTTTATTTTTGATAGCCCGTGAACGTAAGCTTAATTTGAGTCGAATCACGTAAATTCTTGTGTTGTTATTTTCTTTTCTCTTTTTATTTTTCTCGGTACTATTTAATATTTTCTGTAAATGTGAATCTAAGCGAAAACTAGGGAATCTCGATTTAATTAATTATGAGTTCTCTATTTCGTATTTTTATTTTTTTTCTAACACAATGGTTCGAATTGGCAATGGAAAAAGACTTGTATGGTGCAGCTCTCACCATGACATCCATAGTACTAATCCCCTACAAACATGCCACCTATATCTACTTTAAAATCAAGATAATTAAAGCTATGATTTAAAAATAAGAGATAAAAATTACAATTTAAGTGGCGTTCATTGGTTAGGTTGCCCTATAGGGACAGCACAATACAAGACTTTCTCTTGGCTATGACCTTATGGGTGATTTCAAAGCTAGGTTTTAAGGCCCAAAAACAAAAAGAATGAACTCAAGTGTGTTGAACAAAAAGAGCGATGTTGCTCCCTAACTAGAGGAGATTTTGTTCACGGGAAATTGTTAAGTTATTATCTTACATTGGTTAAGAGTGGGAATCTAATAAGGTTTGTAAGAAATTTGGTCACTCCACCAAATAGGCTAGTCTTATGAGTTGGAGGTTTGGAGTCTTAAGGCCAATCTCTTAACAATGGTATCAGAATTAAGTTTTGAGGTCCCAAAAAAATGATGAACTTGGTATGTCAAACGAAAGGACCGCATATTGCTCTTCCACTGGAGGAGGTTTCATATGATGAGGAGAGAATTATTGAGTTGTTATCCTACATTAGAGAGAAGTGAGAAGACAATAAAGTTTATAAAAAGAAAAATCACACTACCTAACAAGTTATGTCTTTTAGGTTGAATGTTTGGACACTAGGCCTAATCCTCTAACAATAACAAAAGAACACAATCAAGCATACCGAAAAAAATAAAAGATAAGAAAAGACAAAGTTTGACTGGAAGAAACACTGAATAGAAGGAGAGAACAAAAAATTTTGACCTAAAATTCCAGTGGAAGGGATGTATAAACACAACAGGTTGAGTAGGAATTACAAAGATATATCGATAATTGTTTCTTTTCCTTATCTACTTTCTTAATCCTGCATGAATAAGGAAAAACACAGCTATTCTCGTCAGAACCTAAACAGCAACAAAAGCATATTCTAGCTGAACTCAAAGGGTATTATTGATAAAGTGCATCCAAAGTTTGCTACAAGTTCTAGACTTTCAATCAGTATACAGTATGCAGAAGCAGCATTTATCCATGACAGTGCATATCTTAACATGACATGTAATTACAAGAATGACATTAGTAGATACAGAGGAACATGCAACCATATGAAAATGTTCACATTACTGTAGCAACAAAAGAGATGGCTGAATGAAACAGCAGAGGTATCCCCAATCCGCAAAGGGGAGAGGCAGATTTCCGCCTTCTGGAGGAGGCTTTAATGACGGAGGTAGATTTCCCCATGATATTACCGTACTATCTATCACCACATCACCTAAGAATCAAAATAAGAATAAATTTAAGCAACATACAGAAAGAAATAAACAGAAAATACAAATCCATTACTTTATACAACTATTTAGTCATAGAAAGGGTACCGGCTAATTCAATTAACTAGTGTGGTTTAAGGACAAATAATAAACCACAATTATAATTTGGTTTATAACGCGAGAATGGAAAAAGCAGAGGACTTAACAGAATTTGACAGAAATATATCAATGAAAATGTCTCACGCCTAAGAAACAAATAATATCAAATTACCAGGCAAAGAACTTTAACCGGCTAAATCAATGCTTGAATCGACTGACGATGACTGAGCATTAGCATTATTTATGAACCCTGGAGCTATAATATTGAAACATATTAGATAGTGAAAGGAAAACAAAAAATAATTGAAAATAAAAACACATATATTATAACATATTTTAGTCCAAATTAACCGTTAAAAATGTACCTACAACAGCTTGTGTTCCCATGTTTTGTGCGTGGTTGTTGTTGTTGTTCTTAGGATGGTAATATTTACAAGAATCACCAAATGGACAAAAACCTTCACGCCAAAGCCCATAAAAGCACATAACCACAATTAATTCAACATAATAATATATAAAAAAAAAATCCCATCACAGAAAATGCATTTTGAAAAAAAACAAATATAAAAGGTACCGTTTTGGCAAAGCGATTGCAGACTGCTTTTGAAAATGCATCTGGGTAAGCCTGGTAGGTGTCTACAATCAATAAAACACAAGCCAAAGAGTGATCAAACTTCTGTATAAATTCATGTAAATGCATACATATTTCAAGTATTTAATTTAAAAACAAATTCCCATTTTTGTTGAGAGAATCGAAACAAGGAGCTTTGGCTCGGAGGTGCTGGACGCCTTGAAGATGTCGTTTTCTGGCGAAAGAGATATCTTGATTCTTGTGAAACTGCTTGTCACAGTAATTGCAGTAGTACTTTCCCAATGGCATTTTGGTAACTTTCGTATGCTCTGTTCTTCTTCGAGACCATATATATTAAATAGTTTTTTCCCCTATTTTCTTTTCGATGATAAATATCACAAATGCACCCTAGAGTTTTAAATAATTTCAAATAGAAAGCAAAATTTTATTATGTTTACATAAAAACCCTAAAATGCTTGTCAATGCCCGAAGGATTGCAATTTGTACAAGTTTCACAAAATTTTCAACTTCTTTTTCTTTTATTTTTTTTTTATGTAATTGTGAAAAGATTTATCACATACTGTGGTCATGTAACCTTCACCTTGTAATAGAATTTTATTAGGGGTGAGTATTGTTAGTTTTGGGTTTAGTTGATTCGGGCTAAAATCAATTTAAATTGAAAATTGATTAATTCCTACTATATAAAATTAAATTGTATATCAAATCAAACTGAATCCATTTGATTCAATTTTTCTTACTCTTAAAAATTACACGATAAAACAATACATAATAAAGTTTACACTTGAAAATACTCCAAAAACCCTCGTGTAATCATTTTTAATTAAAATCTCAAGAAACATATTTTCCAATGAATCTACCATATAATTTTATTTATGTAGATATGAAACCTTCAAAGAGTCGATTCGCAATTTCTTTTTGCCTTCACCAATGAATGATATTGATTTTTTTTTTTAAATTTAGAATACGGTGAGAAAATTTCTGAAAGTAACTTTATGTGAATTTTTCAAATTTTAAGAGAAACTTCTTATGAGCTATTGTAATATCAAACTTCAAACATAAACATAGAAGACGATTAAGGATATCTTTTTTTAGTTAAAGCATCTCCATTTACTACCCATAGGAGTAATTTGGTCATTAATCAAATTTTGTGAAAATTTGAACAAGCTAACGAAGCATTTAATGGTCATTAATAAATAATGTTATAACGTTACTCTAGTCACCACATAACCTAATATTTAAAACATTTCTCAACTAATATTGAAATTTTGTGTTCAAATAACACAATCTAATAGTTACCACACTCTCAATTAAAATCTTTTTTTTTTTTGTTTAAATACCTTTTCATTTAAAATCGAGATCCCAACGATAGAGCCACAAGCCAGAACCACATCTCAATGATAGCGTCGCAAGCCATGCCTCGCGCACATTAGACCTCTTCTCACAAAGCAAGATGGGCATCAAAAATCCTAAATTATATCCACTATTTAGTTTTCAATTTCTTCATTAATAAAGACAATTTCATCTACTCATTATCTTATTAACTAATAAAAATTAGACATAATTATTAACTATAAAAAGCCTATTTTTAAACATTCCCCCCGAAAAAAAACACTAATTTGTTTGCCCGGAAATTTTCACGGCAAATTGAAAAGCAATGTAAATAAGCCAATATCGAGTACCCCAAAAAATACAATATTTTATGAACAAAAAGATTTACAATCAACCATTGGAGAAGAGCTTTCTTCTATTTCCAGGTTCCCATTTAGGGGACAGCGAAATAATGGAAACAAAAACAAAGTGCTTCTTCCAACCCACCAAGCTCTTATGATGGAATTTCCCCAGGTGTCTAATAAAACCACATCAAAACCTTAAAATGGAATTTTTTTTTTTTAAACAAAATTAGATAAAAGTGTTGATCTTCGTCTGCTATGGATGTTACAATCTATTGAGATACAGGAACATGACTTATTTGAGTACCCATTTTCAGGATTTGAAGTAGCATGGCTCTAAATCTGCTTTCACAATAGTAAAACTGGTACATAATACATCGATAAAGCATAATACAAAAGCGACACAAATACAAACAGCATAATAGATAAAGAGGGTACAACCATTACTTGCATACATTAACAACACCTCTGTCTCTGCTTTTTGTTACATTACATAACACATCAAATTCATAAGCCAAGAAAGGGACATTGCTTTCTGGCGTGCTCTGGTATCAATTTCACCAATATTTCAACTGGTACACCCTTCAGTTCTGGACCACAGGGTGGAAATAGCATAAAGAACAATCAATCAAGAAGTTTTGGCATTGAGATAAACAGAAGTTAATAAATGGAAGATGTTTTAGAATATAAGCATACCATGAGATTTGAAGTTAAATAATGGAGGAAGGAAACGTCCACTTGGCAAGCGAATGCTCGGATCACGTAGCTCATCAAAGAAGGGATGGATCAATGCATCTAGCTGCCAGGGATATTAACATTAATATTTAAGAAAATCAAGTTGATCGTGTATAAAATACCAACATCAAACGGGTGGAAGATGCAGATATAACAAAGCAAGCTTCAAATCGAGTTTCTGTTGACACAGATGCCCCAATCAATAACTAGTCATAACATTTGCACGCCGCTATAAAATCATTAGTGCTACCATTGAATCCTCTTTATGTAGATGCCACCTACGTAACTCCTACCAACAACCAATCCAATTGCTTTTTAAATGCAAAATCAGAAATACTCAGCCCAAAACTTATATTTGCAAATCTTTGTACACCACATGCATGCATGGTCAACGTCATGCAACAATGTTAGTAAGAACGCCACCCACTCACCAACAAAGTGAAGACAAAAAAGGTTGAACACCTAACCATCCCACAAACTATTTGAATGTTGTTTTACTCCAATGCCTCAGGAATGAGAAGACACAATTCATTAAATTAGCCTAATCGTCTATCACCAGCAAAAACTGAGTTTCTTGCTTTCCAAATTGGTTTCGCGCATTCTTCAACAGAATAAAGTAGACTTGGGGTGGGGGGGAAGGAAACAAAATAAAACTATCAGTGATGAGCACTTGAAAATAAAGATTTCTTTACTTACAGCACTGCACCGTAAGTTGGGAGAATATTGCAGCAATCTTGAAACCAGGTCAACAGCTTCAGGAGGCATTCGTTTGGCGAATATCTAGTGATGTGGAAACAATCAATGTTATTATTATGTACAAAAGGAAAACACAACATATTCACCCTCTTTTATGATTCACACAACAAATTTGCTTGATGATTCCGGGTACCTTGTGCCACGGGTGAGCTTTTATCTGAGGGAATTTGAACTCAGTGTAGTTAGGGTTCATGCATTTTATTTCCTCCCTTGTAGGAGTACCCAATACCTGCAAAACAATCACGTTGCATGCAACATAAAAAAAAGACTGTTCAGCCTAGCAAAAGCAAAATAGAAGAATGAAAAAACCATGCTCGTATCTGGTGAGAAGCATTGCTATGAAATCAATGCAACAAGTACACTATTCAAACCAATAAGATGAGCATGATAATAGAACCCAATCATAAATCAACCACGAGCAAAGGCATCTTCCAAGAAGTGAAAAATGTCTAGCTAAATATCTCTTACACAGGCAAGATCTTTGAAGTCAAAAATTGGAAAGATTAAAACCTGAAGTTCCCACCATGATCACTTAATTCCACCAACAAAGTATTGCCCAAATTATTACATAAAGATCCGTGTGTGTGTGTGTGTGTGAGGCATCTTCCAAGAAGTGAAAAATGTCTAGCTAAATATCTCTTACACAGGCAAGATCTTTGAAGTCAAAAATTGGAAAGATTAAAACCTGAAGTTCCCACCATGATCACTTAATTCCACCAACAAAGTATTGCCCAAAATATTACATAAAAATCCGTGTGTGTGTGTGTGTGTGTGCATACATATGTGTGGATATCACCCCAACGGCCAAGCATATCAGGTCCATATGATTTGTTTTCCCCACAAAAGTATAAATTCCACCAGTAAATGTACATTTAATGTATGCAAAAATATATTGCATTATTCACTAAAACAATCTCAGATAACACAATTACCTTTATGATCTCAACCAGCTGGTCCACTCCACTGTCACCAGGAAAGAGAGGCTGAAACATTTAGAACACAAACTAATCAACTTACAGATATGAAGTTTCCACAAGTTCAATAAATCTTACACATTAAACTTCCTACCTTTCCAAGCAGCAGCTCAGCAACAACACAGCCAGCAGACCATATATCAATAGCTGTGGTGTACTCAGTTGCTCCAAATATAAGCTCAGGAGCTCTATAATACCTGGAGCATATGTAAGATATATTTGGTTCTCCTTTTACCTGTCAAATATCGTGGAAATTATATTAACAGACCTTCCAATCTACCAAACTAAACATAAATTCATGTGGACCTCATAAAGATAACAAAATTGAGGCATACCAAGACTTTTGCACTCCCAAAATCACATAGTTTGACCTGGTGAGTATGGGGATTTACCTGTGCCAAAAAAATAAATAAATAGATAAATAACAAACTCAAAATTAACCTTGAGTTGGTGCTTAAAATACAAATCAAAAAGGTTACATACAGGATAATTCATATAAGCTGAAATTCAATTGTACAGCTCAGATCAAGAGATCTATTCCTTCAAAAGAATGCCACATAATGCAAGGCCACATATAATGCCTTAGTTGCATTTAGAAGAAATTTCCCAGAGCTTAGAAAGCTCAAATTGGCTTTATTTCTAACTATTTTCAATGAAGCATGAAATTATATAACACTTTATCTCGTTGTCATTTATTGTTGGCTAACATAATAATACTGCTCAATAATCATATGATTCCAAACTAAACAAAAAGTATTCGATTTCTAAGTAGTACCAAATTAAGCAATCAATTGAGAACAAGGTTATAAATAGAAGTGCATACATACCAAAAGATTTTGAGGTTTAATGTCCCGATGACACACTCCAATACTACGATGAATGTAAGACAATGCCCTAAAGATCTGCCAAGTATCACAAGTATATTAGTGTCCAGAAATAATATTCAAAGAGAGAATATAAACAACTAGATATAGTCCTTCTGTAGCAACGGCAGTCGTTTCCATCAGCCAATAAAAAGTGGAGAATAACACAGAAAAGATAGAGAAAGAAATCACTAACAACAAAGTATGAAAAATCACACAATCATATGAACTTGTCATACATAAAAAAATAATAAGAAAGAGAGAAACCAAATACAAATAATCAACAAAATACCTGGTATGCGTAAAGTTTCACGTATATCATTGGCATCCTTTGATTCAACTTGTTAAAGTGTTTGACCACACGATGAACAGTTTCAGGAACATACTCAAGAACCAGATTAAGATAAAGTTCATCCTTTTCAGTAGTTGAAAAGAAGCAATGCTTCAAAGAAACAACATTTGGATGGTCAAGTAGGCGCATAGTTTGCAGCTCACGATTCTTGTACCTCTTATCCTGAAGCACCTTCTTAATGGCTACAGTCTCACCTGTCTCTAAGCACTTGGCCTAAATTACAAAAGAGAAGGGTGAAGGCAGATATTATTAACCAACTTGGAAAAACAAATACAATGACACATCATCCCCTACCACTTAGAAAATTAACAACATTAAAAGATTACCTGGAAAACAACTCCAAATGATCCTTGTCCAACAATGCGCTCAGCCATGTAGCTTATTGTCTAGAATTTTAAACATATAATTCTGTTAGTGGAAAATAATAAATGTGAAAAAAAAAAAATCAATAGAACTTTCAAACCAACAAAAAATTATAAAAGAACAATCTACACCACATCCAACAGTACTTCATGCATTTAAATAAGCACAGTAATTTTCTAGAGACCAAACTTATCATGCCAAATTAATATATATAGACATTTTGAAACATCTCTACGGCTTAACAGCCAGTAGAGAATGCACAAATCAGTATAGCACAAAACGAAAGAAGTTAAATAAGTTAGTTATGTAATTGGTAATTAATTACCTACATTTTCATTCAACAAATCTTATAGATGCATGTCTCTGCTACATAGATGGCTGAAAATCACAAAATAACTACACAAAAGTTTTGTGAAAATGTGAAATTTTCTCAAGTGTAACAGGACAGATTTGATGTGTGAATGAAAACAATTTGCTAGGGGAAATGAATAATAGCTAGCATAAGAGCAGCTGGCAGCAAATCCAAAACCAGGGCCCTTTGCATTGTCCCCAGTGTAGTAAACAAGTTAAAACAGAAAAATTGTGTTACCCAACATTATTTTAAGAAGGAAAGAAAAATAACAGAAAGCTATACCTGTTTTGGTTGACCATTTCTACCACCAATAGTTGTCACTATTATATGACCTGTCTCTGTTCCATTACCATCAACAACCGTTGCTTCCATTTCCTACAAAATTAAGGCAACAAATTCATGCTAATGGCCAACTGATAATAAGTAGGGAACAAAAAAGAATAAAAGGAAACACCAAACAACTGTTATATATACCTTGTCATCCCTAATTTTCATGTCATTCATCTCCTCAGGTAACTTATCAACACCAACAGTATGGCCACTAGATTCTCTCATACAAGATGTAGGTGCCACGCCTACCGAAGCCATTTACAAGACGTAAACACACCAAACCTTGCTACTGTTTCACCTCAACAACAACATGCATTTACCTGGCAAAGCAAAATAGTATTAACCAAAACTGAGACTTTTTAAATTTACATAAGTAAAAAAACAACGATGTAAACTATCATATCAGTCAATATCTCAATTTATTAAAATAATTAAAGGTCAGATCAGTTCACTTTTGCCTTGAAAACTTACGCATTCCATGGCACACATTCAAGCTTCAAAACAATCACTAACTAAAGAAGTAAAGATCGAAGTTGAACTCAAACTCTAAGACCATGTTTCTACCTTTTGTTCAAAACCAAGCCAGGGATTAAAATCATACCACTATTTTGCATCAAATGTGAGAGCATCCAAGCACCAAGCAAAATCGGGCAGACCTGCACATGCCTCATTTAATTTCCAGGCTTATTTCCTATTAGTTATAGTGCCTTTAGTTGGAGGGAATTTATTTGACATACAGCAATTAAGGGCTAAGACAGGTTAACCAAACCCTCACAGATTCCAATTTCAATCTTTTTTTATTCCCTGTGATTTCTACTTTCTTTCCAAAAGTTCCTCATAAAGCCTTAAGAAGAGGCATCTTTTGACTAGAATTTATCAGTCCTACACATAATTTGTTTTCTCTAAGACTTACCATTAATGGCTCTGAATCTAACCACACCACAGAACAATTAGTATTTGCTATGAGATTATATCATCAAAAGAGTTCATCCTACTCACGAATTAGCTAAACTAACCCAAACATTCACACAAAAGCACCCGCATAACAATTCTATCTTTTTTCTCCAGAATCATAAGCCATGAACCCCACAAAAACTACTACACGATTTTATATGCACTCTCCAAGCAACCAAAGGCTTTCAAAATCCACATAATTTCTTTTTTTTTTTTTTAAGAAGGGTTAATCAAACCAAGTCATTAAAACAAAAACATCACTATAACAACCTTCCCAGGGATAAAAAAAATGACATAAAAAGGATTCTTCAAATACATAGAACCACACTCGTGGATTTTTCATTAACTACGCAAAATTAAGAAGAAAATACAAATTATCAGAACAGTAACGACCCTGAATAGATTCCATCACCACAAAGTAAAAATAGATATTATTAACAGATCCTAACAATAAACCCAAAATCCAAAAATAAAAAATAAAACAAGAAAAAAAACCCATAAAATATTATCCATAAGAATTTTGACCCAGAAGAAACAAACAAACAAAAAATCCATAGATCCAAATCCACCGCACAAACAAAACCCGATCCAAACCCAACCAACAAAAGAACAAAAACCCATTTCATAAAACAAAAAACAAACCTTAAAAATAAAAACCCACCAAAAGAAAAAAACAAAAACAAAAACAAACAAACGAAGTAAATCAAGAAGAAGATTATAATATGTATACCGATGAAGAGAGGAAAAAACTCCTGCTTAAAAAACGTCGTTTCGAGGGAACCGGTCGGCGGGCTTTACACGATCGCGTAGACGACGGAGTAGAGAGATAAACGTTTGAAGAAGATGATGAAATGATAGAGCTTTTCTTGTTTTTTTTTTTTTTTTAGCTCTTTTTTTGGGGTATGTGAAAGGCAAGCTATTTGGGGCTTTTCTCTGTGCTTTGCTTTCGTTTGTTTTTGTTTTTTCATTTTCGCTTTTTATTTTTTATTTATTTATGCGGTGTGTGCTATAATGCGCTGGCGACAGAAAATTAAATAATTAAATAAGAAAATAATTATATAATAATAGGGAGGATTTTTTATTTTTTATTTTGGGGTTATTTATTAAAAAATTATGGAATTTTTTATAATTCTTGATGACTAAATTTTGTTTGTGGTTGTAGCTTTCGGTTGACTATTCAAAGTTACTTTAACGGAGTTGAAATTTTTTATAAAATAGAGAAGTTTAGCATCATAAAATTAATAAATTAATAAATTAATTAAAAAGTTTTTATTAAAAAAATAAAGTACGAGTTTCTTTTAATAAAAATAAAATAACTTTTCTCTTTTAAAAAAATAATAAAACAACTTTTTAAAACTCTTCTCCAGCACCTTAAAATTATAAAAATATTTCAAAACATCTTTTTATATTGAAAATTTTTTTTAAACAGAAGAAAAAAAATTTAAACTCGAGATCTAAAATAATTATACTATCAATCTTTTATTATTGATGATTAACACAAATATATTAAAAAAAAAATTTTAATGTTGAAAAACAAATATGATGAAAATGTTATACCAAAAAATTTTTGATAGTATCAAATATTAAATTACTTTTTTTTAATCTTTTAGTTACAATTAAATAAGAACTTTTAGATGATTAAAAAAATCTATATTTAACTTTATCAAAATTTTAGGTTTTGAACTACTATAAATAGAGTTTTTTTTTATTTTTAGGGGTGTTAAAAAGGTTAAATTATCATAAATATTTTTATTTTGTATTTACAAATTTTACTTATCCCCTAAAATAATCTAAGAAAAAACTAATTTATAAATATAATTACCCAATTATCAAAAATTATGATTGACAACTGAATAATTAAAATATATTTGCTTAAGAAAAACATTTATTATCAACTCTCTAACAAAACCCTATTTAAATTATATCAAACAAACTCTTAATAACTTTTAACTATTTAAATGTAATTCTTTTGCACAAAATTGTACTGTTATACAATTTCTTAAACAATTAAATTTAATGTAGTTTTAACTATTAAGGTTGTGCATAGCCTTCTAAGGATCATGCACATTGAAAATATCTTATATCAAATATAATGTTAATTAATCAAATAATTAATTTTTTTTAAAAAAAATCCTTGATATCAATTTTAATAAAACTATTTTATAAATTATTTTTGTCAAAAATGTCTTTAAAATTTTGAATGCTTCAACTTTCTTTTTTTTGTTAGCTTTTTTTTTTCATAAACTTTGTAATTTGTCAAAAAGCTTCATCACAAGTTAGATATGTTTAATGCTATTACATTATTATAATATTTTTAAAGCATGTCCTAAAAATAGGGGGTTATTGAAGTTTATCATATGCACAAAAAGTGGGCAAATCATATTAAAACTTGTCTAAAATAAAAAAAAAAAAAAGAGTTAGTATTCAATCTGTTAATCATGAGAGATTCATGAAAAAAAGAAAAAGAAAAAAAAAGTAAACAAAAATACTTTAAGATGATAATGCTACTAATTGAGTTTAATAATGACCATTTTGAACGAACATATTTACTAATTTTGCTCTTGAGTGGAGAAGGAATATAAATAATAATAGCAATGTCATATTTACAAAAATATAATACAAATTTATATCTCAACTGTTATAACATTTAACATGCCAATTATTTATTAGTATTATATAGTTATAATATTAATAAGAATATAAAAAATTAATAACTACTCAATATTTATTAGTTATTAATTATTAATTGATTATGTACTCAATTGTATTGTTCAAATGTTAATATCTATACATCCCCTCTCTTAAGATAGGGGTTCAAAATCTTAGAAGGACGTTAAAAAATTTATTTTTCTCGATTATTAAAATTAGTTAATAATTATATAAAAAAATTATTAATTAATGATATATCAATTGAAATAAAGACTTTATTTTTTAATTTTAATAAATATAACATATAATTTGGATAAACATAACATTTATTGTCAAAATAAAAAATTACTACTATGGTTGAATGATTGTGTTTCTATTCACAAAGATTCAAACCAACCAATTCTCATTTGAAAAGAAACAAACTCACTCTAACCAATCAAAACCAACCACTTTTAATTCGAGGGGTTGGCAAGTTTAAGATTGTAAGTTCGAATTCCCCTTTTACATGAAATAAATTTCTTCCAATTTTAAAAATAAAATTATCAATTAAAAAAATATCGATCGTTCACATAAAATATATCAACACAAAAAATATCAACATTAAAAAAAAAAAGAGCAGAAGAAAAACCCAGCCAATTCAAGCCATTTATATTCCAATTGATACCATACCAACATAATCCAATTGATATTACGCTAACCATAAGACAATTTAATGTAAATCCAATTTTATTCCAATTTTGTGTGCCAAGCACACTGTTAAATTGTCTTTCAAAGAAAAAAAAGAAAAGATAATGGGGGTAATCATTTTGTCAAAAGAGGGACCAAAAATCAAGTTGCAATAGTTGAAAAATGTTAATTTAAGAATCAACTAACACCACAAGTGACTTTAAGGCTTGTTTTAGCAAACATCAGCAAGAAAATTACAGTGACCCAAAACCCTAAATAAAGCTAAAGTGAAGCAGACACAAAGCTTCTCAAGTCAACAATCTTTGGAAAATTGTAAAAGCAGCCTACCCTTGAGACCTATCCAAATGGGGGGTGATAAAGATATTAGAAAAAGTGAACTATAATCTTTAAATTAAAGAACAAAGAAACAAAAAACAAAAACAACAGAAACAAAAAGCTTCACCTTGCAAGTCCTAAAGAGCATAAAAAAGCAACTGTTGAAACAGACATTCATCATATCAAGCAAAAGCAAGAAACAAATAGGGATGTAACAAAATGATCTTGCAACTAAAGAAATTCAATTTCAAACTGGAAACTGACTAGAGTTCAAGTTCTTCAAGTCTATTTGTTTCCAAAAATTATAATCAAAATTCAAAATTTGTGCTACCAAATGTTGTGTAATGAAACCTGGTATACCAAAACACAACAGAATTGGAAAAAAAAAAAAAAAGGTCAGTCTCATCAAAATGTTCTAGCCCCAGAAATAGGAATGTATAAAGGTTATAAACTTGCATATTAATTCAAAATTTTCAAAACTGACATTTCCAGTAAAGTACAGTATTGTTGAAGTATTAACAGGCCAGCATATCATCTATGATATCTAACACTACCATTCAGGTTTATCCAGGATGCCAAAACCCGGTTTCCCATAGCACTCCCCTCCCCTTGGCCTAAAGAAAATAGGAAAAGAAATAATACAAAACTTCATAGGGATGTACAATTTAAAATATAACTTAAGAACTAGAGAGTTCAAATCACAGATGCTTCATTTCCTTAAAAATTTAGGGAATCTGGGTCTAAAAAGTCTCCGACATTTTATGTCCACAATCAAAAATTTCCACAGCACCATAAATAATATAAATATGAATTTTCATCCCACATTAAGCCCCACTCTGTATTGAGAATTGAGGTGCTCGGCCAAGGGGTATTATGAAATCCTTCATAACCTCGTACTCTTCTGCACTTATTTGAGCACTATCCAACACCTATTCGGTCAACAATAAAAAGAAACAGTGAATGAATATTCAGAGATAGCATAATCTATATACCACAACACCGATTTTAATTAGGCTACATAATTTTTATTCAAAGACACCCCACTAGATTTACTACTACCCCAAATCTTTATCTTAAAGTTTACCATTTCTATTTCAAAAGCCGCAATTAAATTGGAGAAATACCTGGCAAGTAATTCTCGTTCTTTGACAATATACAGAAGATAAATTCTTAGTTTAGAACTTCAAGAGATTTCAATCCCCTAACCATCATACAATAGTTAATTCTCTACAAACCTCGTAGAAACTAGAGGGTGAGACTACACCATTCATATTCTTAGCATTGCCACATGGTTGAAAACTTCGGCTTAAAGCGAGTCCAACAACCAATCTTTCATGGCATGATAATGCATCTTCGTTATAATACATAAAATTATGTAGAATTCATTTCTTAAGTAATAACACCCTTACACTGGTTTCATCTATAATTCAGCATCATAAAATAAACAAACGAAACAAAAAATCCCTATGTAAGGGTCTCACCTTGCGGATCAGCATCATTCTATTTGTCATGTGTGGTGTAAGAGCAGGGATCCTACATACGGAGAGAGCATCAATGAACAAAAGAGCAATCACTTGCCACTGTTTCATTCTGAATGCTGGAAGTGGATCAACAAAAGACATCGTACTCAAGAAGCGTTCCTGTAAAACAAGTGTAAATGATGCTTCACCAATCAAATGCTTAATCAAATTAAGACAATAAGAGACTTCTTGTTCCTACTTTCCTACATTAATTAACGTAATCGCAGAAAGTTATCCAGAGAGCTTTTGTTCTTCAGAAGAGAATGAAGCATAATCTGTTCTAGTTGAAGCACAAAAGTATTATGATATACAGAGAGTGCAGAAAAAAAGAAGAAAAGGTGTAGAGATCTATGCTGACTTAAAAATACAAATTCTAATGACTTTACTTTTACAGACATGCAAATAATCCGATCTATACAGAGCTGCAGCTTTATCATAGTATATATTTAGAAATCCATTTAAATGTGTGAATCTTGAGGCAGTATTTCAAGAGTTTCCTTATAACTATTTCTTGGCACTGATCAAAGGAGAAAACATATACACATATAACTAACAAATAACAGATTGTATTTCAAGAGTTTCTTTATAACTATTTCTTGGCACTGATCAAAAGCAAAAACATATACAAATATAACTAACAAATAACAAATTGCGATTTTGAAGGAAGAAAAGAAATACTACAGAAAAAGAATGGAGACATTAAGTAGTGCACTTCATAAACCAAATCTATTTCTCTGCATACAGTAAAAATCTAAAATTACAAATGTGAACGCTTAAACAAAAACTGTAGACAGCATGAACGCATGTAGATAATTCTCTAGAAAGATATAGCACTGTAATTAAATCAATTCAAGTCCAAGTTCATGACTCAAACTAGAACCAACAATTCCAACATCTTGAGACTCTATAATGACCAGCACAGCCTGAAGCTTTGGGAGCTTCAAGCTTCAGGCAACTTCCTTGCAAGTTTTGTCTTTGACACGAGTTGATATGTTCATTCCATAGACCATAACTAATTAGGAAATTTTAGGAATTCCACCATTAAAAGAACGTAATATGAATGCATTAAAAGGTTAAGCAGGCTCCAAAGCACGGATTTGTGAAACTAAAATGCGTAGCGGATCAATCACAGCTTCGGAGGGAAAATGATTAATTAGGCTTAAACACAAGAACCTCAAGCAAAAACCTTGATTCCTGGTAACAAAATCAACATTCATGCTTTCAAATTAATTAGGAGGGATCACAAATCCTTAAACTGTTGACACAGAATAAGAAGTTCAGAATTAGTACCACTCCCTTCTCCAAAGTAGATACTGGGGTAGACAGTCTGAGATCAGCAACAAGTCCAGGATAAGTCCGAGCAAGACAACTGGAAAGGGTTTGCATGATTTCAGAAGAGCGTCCATCTCCTAAAACAATCTTCTGCGGATACTCCCTCCCATTAACTGATAAATACTCTTCATGGAAACTTTCATCCCTCCCGTATATATATGCCAATGAAGATGATGTGATCCAAGAGAAGATAGCATTCCACATTGTTGCAAAAGGTGATAACTAATTGACATTAAAAGTATTGTTAACATAAATCTAAATTTGAGACAGAACTTGATGACAGCATTGATTTAAATGAAACTTACAGTCAAACTGAATCCCTCAGGTGGAGAATCATACCACGAATCCTCAGGGTCAAACAAATCAGAACGTGGAATCCCAGGCTTACTTGGCCATTTTAAGGTAACTGCTTCTGGTTCAAGCGCATCGGTATCCTCTGTTGACTCCAATTCCTTCACATCATGTGGATGTGGTAATATAATAATTCCAGCTTCAGACACTGATATCATAAGGAGCATGATGAATAGAAAGGTGCATAACATCAGTCATACTACTTAACCAAATTAATTTAACAAGAGAATTAGTGAACAATGACTTTACCAGCATCAGCAACACCAGAATCTCCAGAAGCAACAGCTTCTGCTGCCTTGCTTAATGCCATTGAGCAGGCTTCAGCTGACGCAACCCGGAACATACCATCACCATTACCGTCATCATCCATATCTCTAACCTCATAATGAGTTCTAATGCCAGAACTGTCACTTTGCTCATCAGCCCACGTGACATCATAATCCATATCTCTAACCTCATAATGATTTCTACTGCCGGAACTGTCACTTTTCTCATCAGCCCACGTGACAGACCAACCAAGTTTCTTTGAACCTGATGACTTAAGAGAGGATTTGGGCATTGTTCCACCTGATATAGATCCTTTCTCAACATGACTTTTCATTTCAGCAGCAACAGTACTATCATTATTACCATCATCATCCATATCTCTAAGCTCATAAAGATTTCTACTGCCAGAACTGTCAATTTTCTCATCAGCCCACGTGACAGAGCGACCAAGTTTCCTTGAACCTGGTGATCTAAGAGAGGATTTGGGCATTGTTACACCTACTACAGATCCTTTCTCAACATGACTTTCCTTTTCAGCAGCAACAGTACTGATATTGGATATGATCTGGGGAGGAACTGAAGCCAAAGGAAACTCTTGAGCACCAACCTCATCTTTGGCAATAATTTTACTCTTTCCTGTTAAGTCACCTGAAGTCACACAAGAATCTTCTTTCGTGGGAGTTAATAATCTCGATGTGTAGCACTGGTCCTCCAAGTTTTTACCACCTTCTTTTTCTTTTGGTTCTTCAAATTTCAGATTGGATGCTGTCTCAGTTGAACCATTAGGTGTCTTTGAAATGCTATATTCATCATTAGTGATTATGGTACTCATGAAGTCCATCTCACTGAAAAATAAATCCTTTTTTTTATTCGTCTTATTAGTCTTAGCATTAATCCCTGCAATGGACAATTCTTCATAATCAAATTGAAGTTATACAGAGCTGGCTTACAGAAAACCATGAAAATATAATAAAATGCAAGAGGGAATAAGGGTTGCTATTTATCAAAACTTGGAGACAAAAAATAAGATGCAAATAAAGATAGAAATTGACAAAACTAAACATACCGGCTTCTCTGATCGCATGGAACAATAATTATAAAAAAGATTAGTGCAGGAGATCTAGAGAATAAAGATTTGAATTATGTGCCAAACAAAAAAACTTGAATTAAGTGGTAAGTCATTTCCTCAAACTACTCTGAGTTGATTTTCACCACCTTTTTTTCCTTTTGGTTCTTCAAATTTTGAATTGGATGACATTTCGGTTGTATCACCAGGGCTCTTTGAAATGCTATATTCATCATTAGTGATTATGGTACTCTTGAAGTCCATCCCACTGAAAAGTAAATCGTTTTTACTATTTGGCTTATTGGTCTTTGCATTAACCCCTGCAATGGACAATTACTTCAAACACAATTTGAAGGGAAAAAAATAATCAAATGAAGATCGATAGAACACAGTAACGCACTATAAATAATTACACAAGAACCATAGTTGACTGACAACCAAGAAAATATGATAAGAGAAGTGAGAGGAAATGAACTGTTATTTACCACTGCCCAGAGAAAACAAATATGATGCAAATAAAGATTGTAATCAAGAAAACTGAACACATCAGATTTGCTAATGGCATAAACAACAATAACTACAAAATTAATTGCAAGAAATCTGAAAGTACAAGGATTTCAAGAATGTCCCCATTCTAAAAGCTCGAATCATGCCACAAGCCAATTCTCAGACTTCAGTGTTATCAACAGGTCAATCAACATTCACCATAACATACTCAGATCCAAATTAAAATCTGCCAATTCTAAAAACTCAAATTATGTCATAAGCCAATTCTCAGACTTCAGTGTTATCAACAGGTCAATCAACATTCACCATAACATACTTAAATCCAACTTAGAATGTGCCCAATTCTAAAAACTCAAATCATGTCATAGGCCATCTCAGACTTCAATGTTCTCAACAGGTCAATCAACATTCACCATAACATACTCATCCAAATTAGTTGCAGATAAATGTGAACAAAAAAGTAGTGCATTTACCTTTTATATTAAAGGCTAATCAAACCTATTGCATCGATCTTTCTGTCTTTTTTTACAATTTTTTATAAATCACTTGGTGTCATCAAGGTGTTCATCAGGTTAGCAGTGAGGAAGTTTATCCTTGGGTCACTATTTTATATCTATTGCAGTTAAATCCTTCTTAAAATTAAAAAACAAAATGCTAATGTGAATCAATAGAAAGTTCCACCTCCTATCTACAGTTACCACAAGTTAATGAACAACCTACAATCACATGCCCACATATGAACTGACATCACAGAGAACATGAACAGAAAATGGAATTAGCATTCATCTCAAAGTTTAAACCCTAACTAAGCCCATTTCAATTAGTATTTCTTTTTCATTTTTTAGTTCTACAACAATCTAGAACTCTATCAAACTCACTTGGTTGTTCACCAGGTGAGAAACAAGACTAGTACCCCATCCTACGAACTTCATGGCATGTTTCTAACTGTTGTACTTTCACTTAGTCCTAAACCAGAACAATTAAAGCGTTCAATAAACACTCATATTTACTTTGCAACTATTGTTTAAAAACCAACCACGCACTTACTTATACTTAATCATCAGTAATTCTACTCCACAAAAATTGTGAAGTAAAAACCAGAACTCCTCAACTCAAACATACTCTTAGTAGTGAGTAAAATGTATGCCAATTTAGGGTATGTCTATAATTTTTCCAATTCTGCTTTTGAAAGCACAACAGCTGAAGTGTCCGATAAACACTCACGTTTACTTGGCAACTAATATTCACCACCCACCCACTTTATACTCAAGAACTAATGATTCCATTCCACTGCAGCTCTAAATTAAAAACCTAGTACCTAAATCCTAAAACATTTCCTTAGGCTACCCTTAGTAGCCTAAAATATCACATTTAGGGTGTGTTTGGATTTCAAATCTATGGATTTTAACCCACAGCTGCCCTAGAATCGTTTCACTAATCACTAGCTATAAAGAGAGTAAGTAGTTGGTAATACTAGATTGTTTAAACCAAACACTTTAGTTGTGCTTTGAATATTAAACAAAAGTACAATTAATAGAGTTCTAAGCAAAAGATTCAACCTTTCTTCTTCTTCTTCTCAATCTCCACCCTCCGTTGCGGCACATACCCTTCAATTGCATCAGACGGTCCAGCACCACCCACCACATCCCCCAAATTCCTCTCCACATTCTCATTCTCCTTCACCGTCAACCGGTCAAACAACCCCACAATCTTACTCTCAACATCCTCCTCCTTCCCCTTCGAACCATCAAACAACCCCAAAATCTCCTCAATCCTCTTCTCATTCACCACCACGCACCTCTCCTCCTTCAAACTCCCCTTAAACACCTTGCTGTTGACGAGGCAATTCGTCGAACAGTACAAGTACATATCCTGAGCGTCGTACACCTTGTGCTCCTTCAGCGAAATCCGGTACCTGCCCTTTCGCTGCTGGGAATTTGAAGGCAGGAGGGGGTTGGGGCAGAGCGGGTAGCCGCAGAGGTTGGCGATGGAGCGTTCCGTCACGACGTCGTCGTAGTCGCTTCGGGAGATCAAAGAGCCGGCGGCGAGTAATTGTTTGTCGGAATCGACGCCGTCGAGCAACGCGAGCTGTAGCTTGTGAACGGCGTCGTTTACCGCCTTGTTCGCCATAGTTTAGTCGTGTTCTTCAAGTCACGTCTCTCTAAACGCACGGAGTGAATAAACAAGCAAAAGCTAAATGGAGTTCGAGAGTTTTATTGATAATTTAACCTAGAAACGGCGTCGTTTTTATTTAATTGCCGGGAACTGAAATTATTAATTTTTTTTTTGGCTGGGGCGACTTAAGGAGACAAACGACGTCGTTGGTTTGCTTGGGTTTTTAGAGGCGGCAGCGGTTAGCATTTGGATTGATCGCCGATTAGGAGAAGAGAACGAGAGAGGAGCCGAGTTATTCCATTAACGATGTCGTTTGTTTGTCTGGGTTTTAGGTTTAGTGGAGGTTAGGATTTGGATGGATCGCCGATTAAGAGGAGAGAGCGAGCGAGGAGCCGCGTTATTGGTGTGCAAGGTATAAGGAATTGGCACTTTTATTTTTATAATAATATTTTATTGAACAGTATTTTAATATAAATATCTAAATTTTACAACCGTCAAATATCAAAGAAGTAATCGTCAAATATCAAACAACTATCAATTAAGTAATTGTAAAATATCAAATTAAAATTATATTTGTCAAACATTAAATTATAATATATTTATTAAATAACGAACTATAATTATATTTGTCAAATATTAAACTGCAGCATATTTATCAAATATCAAATTATAACTATTAAATTATAAATAATTGTCAAATATCAAATTACGAATTATTTTATTATATCGTGAAAAAAATTTTGATATCAATATTGTATTTAATATTAACCTTTTGATTAAGTAATTTTAATCTCTACCATCGATTCCTTATAAATAAAATGTTAACTTCTTCTTCGGGTAATAAGTCACCTTGAATTTCTATTAAAAATATTATATTTATGCATTAAACTTTTAACTTATTTATTTTATTAAACTATTTATCAATGTTAACAAAAAATTAAAATAACTAATCATATAAACATATAAAAAAAATATAATCTAAAAAATATAAGATTATTTAGAGTTGAACATAAATTAATCAATAATTTTGTTAATAGGCATAAATTAAAATATATTCTAAATATAGTAAAATTATAAAAATTAAAAACTAATATCCAGGCTTTTTCTAAATAAATAATATGAATAAAAATAAAATTTAATTTTAATAATTATTAATACTACAGGAAATAAACAGTACAACATGTAATAATGCATTATACTTTATGTAATGTAGATTTACACATAAAATATTATTGTATATCTTAGTAAATTAATGTTTAACTTGTATTTTGGGATGCATAAAAAGTAATTCATATTTATATTGTTATGTTTCTTTAATTAGCATGTAAAAATTTTAATCTCATTTTCTATTTATAATTTTAATTCTCAATTCTATGTTACAAATATTAAATAGATGATACATTCATTTAGTCTACAACTTTGTCTTGCATTTAATGTTTTTTTAAATAATTCAATTTTATAATAATTAGTGTTGTATCCAAGAGTTCATGCTAATAATAATTTAATTTTTTATTTACTTTAATTTTTTTTTACAAATATTATGTTTTATTTACAATTTATTTATTATATATATATAATTTTACGTAAATATACAAATTTACTGTTGATTTATAAATTTTACATTATATTTATAAGATTTAATTTAGTTTACAAGTAAAAAGTATCATTTACAAATTTGATATTGGTTTATAAATATTATATTAAATTTACACGTCATATGTGTGATTTATAAAATTTATGTCTACTTTTATATTTTTGTGTTAATTTATAATTTTTTTAATTATTTTAAATTCTTTTAAAAATATTATGTTTTATTTACGATTTATTTATTTTATATATATGTGTGTGTGTGTGTGTTTACATAAATACACAAATTATGTGTTGATTTACAAAATTTACATTATATTTATAAGATTTAGTTTAATTTACAAATAAAAAATATCATTTACAAGTTCAATATTGATTTACAATTATTATATTACACGTCGTATGTGTAATTTACGAAATATATGTATACTTTTATATCTTTATCTTAATTTATAATTTTTTTCCTTATTTTAAATTTTTTTTGCAAATATTATGTTTTATTTTCAATTTATTTGTTATATATATAATTTTTTACGTAAATATACAAGTTCGATGTTGATTTACAAATTATATATTATATTTATAAGATTCAGTTTAATTTATAACTAAAAAATATCATTTACAAGTTTGTATTGATTTATAAATATTATATTAAATTTACAGATAGTATGTGTAGTTCTTATCAATATTTACGTAACTATTAGTTGTTGACATAAATTATTAATTTTGTTATTTAAATTATGTAGTTTGTAAACACTACAATTTATATATGTTTTGTTTTGAGTAAATTCAAAAATTGGACTAACCTTGATTATGTAAAATTACAAAAGTAGTAGTTAATCAGTTAAGTTTTAACATTAAAAAAAAAAATTGAATTCAAACTGTCTAGTACTTTTAAAAATATAAAATTTTATGAACATTCAACTTCTAAAATTTTATTCTTATATAATATGAGTTATTGAGATAAAAATGACCAAACTTTCAATTTTAGAAGTTTGGAAATAATTTTGTAAAGAAAATTGTTCGGTTCTTTTAGTTATATCTGTTATGGATATCAATTAATAAAGTTAATTATTAACTATCTTTTATGAATTATTTATTATTTTTTGAATTTTTGCAAAATTTATAAGTTAGAAATTGAATAGATAGAAAGTGGAATCTTATAATTGTGATTTTTATATTATATTATATTTTAGATATAATTGTTCTTAAAAATTTATATATATTTCTTCAATAAGGAGAGCCCATGTCTCTTGTTTGACAACATAAAACCATTTAAAATTCAAATTAAAATAATTTAATAATTAATTGAGTACTCATAAGCACATCCACACTGTCAATTTAATTTCCCCCTTCCATCAATGTTAATCTTCAATTCTTTTATGAAAAAATATTTTATTTTATTTCCCTTAAATTCTTTTTTGATATTGTTTTGACTAATATTTATTTTAATTCCCTTAAATTCTTCCATAATATTGTTTTGACTAATATTTATTTTATTTCCCTTGAATTATTTTCTAATATTGTTTGGCCAAATCATTAAAAATCTAAAAATATATTATTGTATTGATAATGTTAATTATAAAACTATGAACTATAATTTTGTCAATTAAACTATTCTTTAAAAATAATAGTGTGTAATAAACTTTTACATTTTAATGAACACTTTTTCAATGACACTTAACATAAGTAAAATTAAATGACTAATTTTTTTAATTTCCCATGTTTGTAATATTGTTTTGGCTAATTATTAAAAAAAGATCTTAAGATATATTATATTGATAATATTCTAGGCTCAGTATTCAATACTTTTATGTATAACCTTACCTCCCTCTTTGCTAACTTACACATCTATAACCATCAATCCCCCAATTTTAGTCAAAAATTATATAAATGTTTAATTTTTATTATGTGTTAGAGGTACAATATTTTATTTTATATTAAGTATTTCTTTTTTAAGTACTTTTATTTGTTTTATTTTGTAGGAGTTTAATATAATAAATGATAATATTTTTTTATGTATAATAGACGGACCTAAATACGAAGATAACTAAAAAGTAAACTTTGTTAACTTCTAACGGTCTACAAGTTAAGATGGTCATTTCAAGAATAAATACTAATTAATTAGGTTTTGGTATTTTTTTATTATTACAAGAGAAAATTAAGTTTTATTATTTTACTATAACTTTTGTTAAATAACACATGATTTAGCCGTTTAGCATGGCCAACAAAGTAAAACTAAACAAACTTTGCATTTTAACAGCACTTTTTATTAGGTTGCATTTTAACAACAAAGTAAAACTAATCACTCATAGTAATTTTATGCAAGTAAATCATTAATAGTTTCATAAATTCATTTTATGATGTATTCTAAGTACAAAAATTTCTTAAAAATTAGTTTAAATCCTCTTACAATATAAGATTAGTTATTCGATGATTTTAAACCTTTGAGTGAGATTTAAATAATAATATATATATATATATATATATATATCACTTGATGTTAGTCAAAGGAAATATATATACATAACCAAAAGTTACCAATTTAACTTTAAACAAAAAAAACCTAACATCCCATATATTAGATAAGTAAAATTTTAAAATGTCTAATAAAAAATTTTGTTACATGTTATTCTGTTACTCTTTACACAAATATTTTGCATTTACCTCTAATGCAGTGGACATTTTAGAGTTATTCACATGTTCTTGTTTATTATTTTGACCAATATTAATGTGGCTTTGACGATACTAGGAATATTTCTAAAGAATTTATGGTATAATTCTGCATCAATTTTAACTCTATTCCTATACTTATTTTCATGTCCATTGACAAGACGAAGCACATGACAAAATCTTTCTTCCTTTGAATTATACTACTATAAAATATAAATATCAATATTAATTGAGATAAATTCAAAGTTTTGAGCACCAACATGTATGAATAATTTGAAAATAAAATACTTCATAATTCGACGATAATAAATCACACGGTGCCTGTATTTCATCACAAACATGCCACAATCATATCCGTTTAATTATTTTAGAACATTACGAGAATAAAATATACAAAACTTGACTATACCTCAATCTAGATGATAGTTTTGGGTTATATCATCAAATAATAGTAGTTTTAATGCCCGTAACTATAATAATTCAATATTAGTAAACTCTACGTTGCATAATTGGTAAAAAAACAAATAAAAAAATAACTTACAATTTCTTTAACTATCTCTTCTCAATGCCGTCTTTGTCTATTATCCAATAAAGTATCCTAAATCTAAACAATTTTTTCTTTAACAATTAAGATGACTAGATACCAATGTTCTATATAGTCATCAAACACAAGAACAAAAATTTATACCACAAATAACATTGTTACGGATACATAACATGATGCAAACAATCATTACACATAATTTAAGTATTATCATGAGAATCTTATGATGGAATGTGAAGAAAAAGCAAAAATACCTAGATCCATACCTCATGAGTAAGCTTTCTCAGGTTCCAAGGTTTTAAGTCTGGTCTTAGCCATATTTAGAATGTTTACCTTTGCTAATATTGAGCCTCATTGTAAAAGTTCTACATCTAAAGATTATACTAATAGTCCACAACCATATCATCTTATCTCTCTTATGCATAGTTAATTATACTAATAGTCCAAATATAATTCTTTCAGAGCTATACTAGTAGGTGTTGTTTCTGATATGTACATTAATGGGTATAGATATAAAAGTATTGAAGCGAAAGCACATAAATAAAGCTAAACAATTCACCCAAGTAATATAATAATGCAGAATAAGTTATTAAGAAATAAAAGAGAGAAAGGGGTAGAAGAAGAACACACAAAGAATTACGTGGTTCGGCAACTTGTCTACGTCCACGGCAGATCAAGATCACACTCTTCTCTTATTATGAATCACAAGGCAACCACAAAGTATGCCTATTACAAGAAAGATCACAAAGAAAACTCTCTCTTGCCCTCTAGAGATTTTCTCTCACAAAGAACCACTAAGAATTATCACTAAGATTATTATTGATCACCAAAATCTCTCTAAGATCACCAAGATCACACTAACTTGATCACAAAGATTGTCAAGATGTGTTTACAAGCCAATTGATAGCCTTTATATAGGCCTTGGGACGTCCTAAGTTTTCCCTATACGTGTGGGAGTCGTATTAGGGAGTCCTAAAACAAGTGGGAGACGAAATTAGAAAGTTTCCTAATTTCGGGATACTGTTCCTGCATCAAGCGCTGCAGCGCTGGTGCGCTTTCTGCTGAGCGTTGCGGCATTGGCTTCCTGGCGCTGCGGTGCTAACATACTGAAATTTGCGCTTCAATGCCCATGCCTGGTCTCTGCGGCGCTAGCGCCTGGTGCGCCCTTCTTCATTTTTTGCCTCCTTTCGCGTCCGTCTTCGATCCGTGCACACCCTACGCACTTGGCTTGATCCCCAAATCATATTCTAATGCTTTTTAATCAATATTCTCACAAATCCCCTCCTTGATTCAAAATCATTAACAAAGTAAATCAATCTCTCATTTTCGCATCTTCGGTCACCCTCACAAAGTAATGACTCCGGTTAAGTCCTTGCATAGGATGAACTTAACCGAGGGCAGTGGCTTAGTCAACATATCAGCAGGGTTTTTAGATGACGCTATCTTTGTCAGACTAACTTCACCACTTTGGACGATCTCACAAATGTAATGGAGCCTCACATTAATGCGTTTCGACCTCTCGTGGAACACTTGATACTTGCTTAGGTGTATGGCACTCTGGCTGTCACAGTATACACCGGTATTTACATCTTTACGAGCCAATATCTCCGCGCATATGAATTTTAACCACACGGTCTCCTTTATAGCTTCACCAACAGCTATGTACTCTGCCTCTGTAGTAGAAAGTGCAACCACATATTGTAGAACTGATCTCCAACACACACTACACCCAAACACTGTGAATACGTAGCCCGTCAACGATCTTCTCTTGTCAAGATCACCTGTATAATCTGAGTCTACGTACCCTCTTACCATTTCATTACTGTCCTCGTCCCTCTTATACATCAACCTGTGATTCGACGTTCCCTTGAGATATCTCAGAATCCACTTTACTGCAAGCCAGTGATCTTTACCCAGATTCGCCATGTATCTACTCACCACACTCACAACTTGTGCTATGTCTGGTCTTGTGCAAACCATTGCATACATGATGCTCCCCACAGCGCTTGCATGCGGTACTTTGCTTATCTACAGTTTCTCATCCTCGGATGTCGGTGACTGTGCTGCTGACAATCTGAAATGCATGGCCAAAGAAGTAGAGACAGCCTTCGCGTTTAACATACCAAACTTCTCCAGAATTTTGACTATATATCGCTGTTGGGACAAGAAGATAACATCTCTTCTTTCCCTCACAATGTCCATACCCAAAATTCTCTTCGCTGCTCCCAAATCCTTCATTTTAAACTCGCCACTTAATTGCTTCTTGACCTTTTGTATTTCTTCCATATTCTTGCATGCGATCAACATATCATCGACGTATAGAAGCAAATAAATCATCCCATAACTCATGTTCTTGAAGTACACGCATCCATCATACTTGCTCCTACTAAAGCCACAAGCCATCATAAACTCATCAAATCTCATATACCACTGTCTAAGTGATTGCTTTAACCCGTATAATGACTTCTTTAGCAAACAAGCATGATCTTCTTTACCGGGCTCCTCGAACCCTTGCGGCTGTGCCATGTATATTGTTTCTTCAAGCTCTCCATGTAGAAAAGTTGTCTTTACATCCATCTGCTCTAGATGTAAATCAAGGTTTGCATACATAGCTAACAAAATCCTAATAGATGTGTGCTTGACAACTGGAGAGAATATCTCATGAAAATCGACTTCCTCTCTCTGAGTAAAACCTTGTGCTACAAACCTAGCCTTAAATCTCGTAGGCTTAATCCCCGGTATCCCCTCCTTCACCTTATACACCCACTTGCACCCGACTAGCTTCTTTTGAGGTCTCTCCACCAACTTCCAGGTATTGTTCTTCCTAAGAGAACAAATTTCTTCTTTCATGGCCTGCTGTCATTCTTTCTTGTTTTCACTCTTCATAGCCTCACCATATGTCCTAAGCTCATCATACTCAAGAGTGTAAGCAGAATTAAAAGCATGAGCAACAAAGTCTGCTTGTGCATACCTGACTGGTGGGTTAATCGTTCTCCTTAGCCTGTCTCTAGCAAGCTGGTACTCTTCAAGTTCCAACTCAGGAGTTCTAGTCTTCTTTTGGGTGGACTTGGAGGAACTCGCCGGTGTTCTTGGTTCATCTTCAAGGATTTTCTTGTTGAAGTGTTGATCTGGGGGCATATCAGATCCGTTTTTAGGCGCTACTTCAACTTCTATTAACTCGGGTGCTGAGTTTTCCTTGGTCACAGGTTCTTCTTTCTCATCTACTTGGGAGGTTTTCAGCATCGTCATCTCATCGAACGTCACATCACGACTTATGATACTCCTTGGTGGTGTTAAATCTTTACACCACACCTTGTATCCTTTTACTCCTTCGGGATATCCTATGAATACCCCTTTGATAGCTCTAGGTTCCAACTTTCCCTCCTTAACATCTACAAAGGCAGGGCAACCAAATATTCTAAGATGGTCATACTTCGAAGGATTGCCAGACCATTTCTCTTCTGGCGTCTTGAAGTCAATTGCTGAGGAGGGACTTCTGTTTATCAAGTAAGCAGCAGTCACTACAGCTTCTCCCCAGAATATCTTGGACATCTTCGCATTGGTAAGCATGCATCTAACCTTTTCAAGTAGGATCATGTTCATACTCTCAACTACCCCATTCTGCTGCGGTGTTGATCTTACTGTTCTATGCCTTGCAATCCCATACTTGGCACAAAACCCATCAAACTCTCTGTTGCAAAACTCGAGGCCGTTGTCACTCCTAAGCCTCTTTACTCTTTTGCTAGTCTAATTTTTAACAAGAACCTTCCAAGTCTTGAATATTTCAAATGCTTGATCTTTGCTCTTCAACACATAGACTCACAGCTTCCTCGAATAGTCATCAATCAAGCTGATAAAATATCTAGCACCACCACGAGTAGCTGTCTGAGCTGGTCCCCAAAGATCCGAGTGTATGTAGTCAAGAGTCCCCTTAGTCTTGTGCTCGCCGGTACTGAACCTCACTCTATGTGCTTTCCCTAGCACACAATGCTCATAAAACTCTAAGGGCTGGAACTTATCCTCTCCAAAGGCCTTTTAACTATATAACTCCTTTAGGTTTCTCTCGCCTAGGTGTGCCAGTCTAAGATGCCACAACTTGGTTTGCATACTCTCATCATCTACAGAGAATAGTGCAGAACCACTCACGACTTCACCCTTAAGCACATAAACACCTTTGTGCTTCTCTCCTCCCATCACCACCATGGAACCTCTCAAAACTCTTAAAATCCCTCCGTCGATCCTGATGGAACACCCATTCTGGTCTAAAGTCCTTAGTGAGATCAAGTTTCTCTTCAAGTCAGTAACATACCTAACATCTGTCAACTCTCTACTTGCCCATAATGCAGCCTAAGCTTAACACTACCAATTCCCATCATCTGACATGCAACGTCATTACCCATTAAGACCTTACCACCACTAATGGGCTGGAAATTTGTAAACCAAGACTTGTACGGGCACATGTGAAAAGTACAACCAGAATCTAAAACCCATTGTTCAGTGTTTATATCATCAGTAGCGACGAGTGTCTCTGCGCTATCATAGCTATCATCATAGGCAAGCGTAGCATCCGCTTTCTTCTTATCCTGTGCTTTCTTTTCAGGACAGTCCTTTATGAAGTGCCCCTCTTTCTTGCAGCAATAGCACTTCTTAGGAGTCCTAGACCTTGACCTTGAGCCTTTTTTCTTCCCATCTTTATATGAGGGCCTTCCTCTTACAGATAAACTTTCTGCATTGCCCTTAGCCTGCTTTCCTAATTACTTTGAGTTTAATGATGATTTCACATCACTCATCGTTAAACTCTCTCTGCCGTAGAGTAGCGTATCAACAAAACTCTCATAGCTATTGGGGAGTGAACTCAGCAGGATAATTGCTCTATCTTCATCTTTTATCTTGATGTTGATAGACTCAAGATTAAGGATGATCTTATTGAAGGCGTCTATATAATCTTTCATCGGCGTCCCCTCTAACATGGACAGCTGATACAACTTCTTCTTTATATGTAGTCTGTTGGCCAATGATTTTCTCATATAAAGAGAATCAAGCTTCTTCCAAAGATCTATTGTCGTCGTCTCACCTGCTACTTCCCTTAGTACTTCATCGCTCAATGACAGAACGATTGTGCTATGAGCTCTTTCTTGAATGTCCCTCCTTTCTGCTTCTGCTCTAGATGACTCTGGCGTCTTCTCTTCATCACTAGATGGAGCTGTAGTCTCCTCTAATGCCGAACCAAGTCTTTGGCTCACCAACAACGCCTTAACCTTCATCTTCCACAGATTGAAGTCATTCGTACTGTTGAATTTCTCTACCTCATACTTGGGTGTGGCCATGTCTGCTTAGAACCAAAACTCTAATACCAGTTCGTTGAAGCGGAAGCACACAAATAAAGCTAAACAATTCACCCAAGTAATATAATAATGCAGAACAAGTTATTAAGAAATAAAAGAGAGAAATGGGTAGAAGAAGAACACACAAAGAATTACGTGGTTCAGCAACTTGCCTACGTCCACAGCGGATCAAAATCACACTCTTCTCTTATTATGAATCACAAGGCAACCACAAAGTATGCCTATTATAAGAAAGATCACAAAGAAAACTCTCTCTTGCCCTCTAGGGATTTTCTCTCACAAAGAACCACTAAGAATTATTACTAAGATTATTGTTGATCACCAAGATCTCTCTAAGATCACAAAGATCTCAATAACTTGATCACAAAGATTGTCAAGATGTGTTTACAAGTCAATTGATAGCCTTTATATAGGCCTTGCGACGTCCTAGGTTTTTCCTATACATGTGGGAGTCGTATTAGGGAGTCCTAAAACAAGTGGGAGACGAAATTAGGAAGTTTCCTAATTTCGGGATACTGTTCCCGCATCCAGCGTTACAGCGTTGGGATCTCGTCGCTCCAGCGTTGGCGCGCTTTCTGCTGAGCGCTGCGAGGCTAGCTTCCTGGCGCTAGGGGTGGGCAAATCCGATTCGGTTCGGTTTTTAGTGTGAACCGAAAACCGAACCGAGCCGGTCGGTTTTTGAAAAATAAAACCGAAAACCGAACCGAAAAATTAAAAACCGAACCGAACCGAACCGGTTCGGTTCGGTTCGGTTCGGGTTTTGGTTTTTCGGTTCGGTTTGGGTCGGTTCGGTTCGGTTCGGTTTTATAATTTTTTTAATTTTTTTTTTTAATTTTTTTTAATTTTTTTTAATTTTTTTTTTTAATTTTTTAATTTTTTAATTTTTTTTTAAATTCGGTTTTTTCGGTTCGGTTCTCGGTTCGGCCTTCCGAACCGAAAACCGAACCGAATTTTTCGGTTTTTAAAATAAAAAACCGAAAACCGAACCGACCAAGAGAAAAACCGAACCGAACCGACCAATTCGGTTCGGTTTTTCGGGTCCGGTTCGGTTTTTCGGTTTTTTGCCCACCCCTACCTGGCGCCGCGACGCTAATATACTGGAATTTACGCTGCAGCGCCCATGCCTGGTCGCTGCAGCGCTGGCGCCTGATGCGCCCTTCTTTGTTTTTTGCCTCCTTTCGCGTCCGTCTTCGATCCGTACGCACCCTACGCACTTGACTTGATCCCCAAATCATATTTCAATAATTTTTAATCAATATTCTCACAAAAAGAAATGTTCTATTTTATTACGACTTGAAACTACTTGAAGATTTTGTTACTAAGAACCAAGGTAATCTCACTTAAGCCTGTAACACATAGAGTTTATTTTCTTTAATAGTTAGAAGGTATAAAATGAGCTTTATTGATCTGTGAATTTAAACTACATAATTTAAATAAATAACTTCACTTATAACACTCAATAGTTTAATTATCCCTCTAAGTTTGAAATAATTTACTAAGTAGTGTTCACATTAGCGATCAATCAACTTATACCATCAACAATTTACAGATTTTAATTGAATGAAATATACAACAACCTGAAAATTTGAAGCTGAAACAATTATTAAAAGAATGCTTTACTACTCTTTCCAAGTCACCACCTGAACGTGCACAGATATGCCTAGAAATAAATAAGAAAATATTAATTTGGCATGAATAGAAGAAAAAATATGAAGCAGATCAAATGCAACACTGTAAAATTATGACCATTGAAAAAATTTTAAATTATGAGCTTTCATGAACTTTATGGATACTATAGCATGAACAAAGATTGCCTCTTCAATTGCAGAAAAAATGAACTCAACTATTAAATGTCCTCTCCTAAAGATTGCATAAATTCAATGGTTAAATTTATTTTCGGTATTAATTCTTGGAATTTATCTCAGTACTGTAAAATGCACCTCAAACTATAATTATACCAAATATCAAATTACAACTGTATTGTAGTAATCACTTATCCAACATTGAAAAAAATAAATATTTATATATATGTATAATATTTATATTTTATTTATATGTGAATGGTACTTAATTTATGTATTGTTATTAGTAGTGTTTGTATAGATTAAGGATCTACTATTAGTATTGGGTTTATTTGCAAGACTTTAAATTTATTTTAGGGATCAAATTATAATACTAGAAATTATTCGTAAATACTAAAAATTAGTCTCTTAGTATAAAAATACATATTTGAAACCCTAATTCACTCATTTTGGTCGAGCCACCTCTTTTAGATTGAGAAAAAAGAGAAAGAAATGAGAGAAAAAGAGAAAAAGAAGAAGAAAGTTAGAATTTAAGCTTTAAGAGGTATATTATAACCCTTTCTTAGTTTTTTGGTATTAATTTAGTTAATTCCTTTAAGTTTTGATTTCTGAAAATATGTACAATTGAGGATTTGATGTGAATTTTGTAAGATATTGTGAGAATTGATGATGATTTATGTAGATAGCTTGATAAATCATGATAAATTGCAGAATTTCTACTTGATAGTCTCTTGATCTGGAAATTTTATAAATTGTCGTGCTTCGATTCTGGTTTTGAATTTTAATTATATGAAATTAAACATGTCTAGAATTATTTGAGACTTTAAATCGATTGAAAATTCCAGAAATTGAATTTGTAGTGAAATTACCAAAATGACTCTAAAATTCTAGAAATTTTTTATGTTAACAGTATGATACAGTGACAAATAATTTTTGATTAGCTGAATGATTTTCAAAAATTATGAATTTATGGAATATGATAAATTTATATGTCTAATATGATATACTCAGAATTGAGAATTTATATCAATGTGGTTAAATTATTATAATTTTTTAAAGTGTATCAGCTCATTGTAATATTTGATTAACAGATTTTTAAAGTTATGAAATAAAATAGTTTTAAAATACTTTTGAAAGGGATTTTGAAGTAAAATATTTATTATGGATTAAAATATGTGTCAAGAATAATTCTGTGATAGTTTTATAATTTTTGAGTTAGTATATGATTTTATAAAATTAGGAGACTAAATATTATTTAGTAAATATCTTGATCCCACCATAATAATAGTTTGGATTTGATAGTGTTTATGAAATGAATTGTGTAGGAAATATGATATAATATTCATACATAAGGGAGATATATGAGTTAAGAAAGATGTATTCTGATTTTGGAGCAATTGGACATCATTTGATGTATAAGAAAATTTTGTTAAGTGTAAGTGGTAAAAAAGACAAGTTTTGAGAAATCAAGTCATTAGACCAATTCGATGTGATAAGTGCAATATGTGTAATTTTATAAACTATTTAAAGTGTTTTGTGTGAATATTGAGGCTTATGAAATGATTAATCTCTATTGATAGGTTAAGGAGAATTAAGTCTTATTGCCGAAAGTGGTAAGATGTAAGTATACTAGACTTTTACTGAAATCATAATAAGCATAGTAATTATCTATATATGATTTTGTAAATATGTTTAGAAATATGTTTATGTTATGTCAGTATATTTGACATGAAATGTGAAAGACATATATTTATGAATGTAAGCATTGACATTGAGTATGGACATACATGTATTTATAAAAGTGAGCTTTCAAAATGAAATGTGTTTAACAAAGAAAGCTTTTGAAGTGAAAAATGTCCATGAGATATGTTTTGTGTTTTGAGGATGCTTGGACTCACTATTTATTTAGTAGGCACTTTATGTGATTTGTGGAGCCTTTATGTATGTCTTTTCCTTCGAGATTGGTATATGTTATGTGTTTCGTATGTAGGGAGGATCCTATTGGTACCTAAAGGAATATTGAGTTACCACATTCGTATGATGGCATATTGATGCATGTGAGAGGACTCACCGATGATCAGGGTGAGGGTTTGGCTCTTACCTTCGGGCATGAGCATTATATATGTGTACTTTAAACTTCACTTGTACTGTTCCTCTCATACGGTATGTCACCTACGAGTGACATTTGGCTCATTATGTGATATGTGATATGAAAGTCCTACTAAGTAGTAGTTGAGTAATGGTATTCCTATTATATATTTTGAAAGAATGTGTAAGCGCTTACCTGACATGTGATTTGATAAGATTATGATTTTAATTTATAACAGCATATCATATACATGCATTGCGTACATATATGTATTTGTATTTGATATATGAAAAACTAGTATGCTTACTGAGTTTTATACTCATTATAGTTTATGGTAATTTTAAGTAAATAAGGTACATGTGTGATTAGCGGATTTGGCAAGGCTTCTGCTATTTTTTGGGTTCTCTAAGTTGCTAGGTTGCTGAGTGTTTCATTTGGGGACATGTGAGTTAAGATATTTGATTTTTCTCTATTGAATAAATACTTATGTATTATTTTATTGTGTGTGGTTGTATTTGGTTTAAGTTTCACCAAGTATGGTTATGGGTTGATTTTAAGTAAGAATTTACAATGAATATATTCTGGACTTCCAGTAACAAAGTTGCTACTGGTGACGTAGTAGAGTGTTAATCTCTGAGAAAACTCTGCGTATCTCCGGTTTACTAATTACCCCAGTCATAATTCAATTGTTATAATTCTGAAGAAAAAAATTGAAATGAATGTTTAAATATTGTCAATATATGTTTATATTTATATTTTAAATATGAGACCAACCCATAACAAGAATTTAAGAATATATTAGAAACATTAAAATTGTATGTGTGCTAAGGATTTCTATGTTGAATTAAAATTTAAAATTTTATGTAATATTATTTATGAGTGCACATTATTGAATGAATGTAAATTATGTCGTATGTCGAATTTTTTGAGTCTGGAGCGTAACATGTATTTGTCAAATTATAACATATTTGCCAAATACCAAACTACAACTATTAAAAGTAATTGTCAAATATCAAACTACATATCGACAAAATATTAAACTACAACTATTAAAAGTAATTGCCAAATATCAAACTACAACTATTAAAAGTAATTGTCAAATATCAAACTATATATCGACAAAATATTAAACTACAACTGTTAAAAGTAATTGTCAAATATCAAACTATAATTATTAAATTACAACTACCTTTAATAGATAAAGAAAATGAAACTCACCGACCTTTTCACGACTCGAACCCTGACTTAAGGTCAAAGAATGCACAAACATTATCACTAAAATAATATAACTGAATATTATTTTTATAATAATATTTTGTGAAAGTCAATAAATAATTTTTCACATTTTATTACTATTTTTTAATCACAAATTTTTTCCTAAATTTAGAGAAATATACCACCATATATTCAGTTGATGGAATATTTGTTATTTCTATAAAAAAAAAAGTGTTATCTTTTTATTTACTAGTTAATAATAAACACATTAACATTACATCAATTACTATATAAAATTTATATCATGATTATAGAATCAAAATATTAGGGTAAAAAAAATATTTATGATTCACAAAAGTTAAACTAGTCTTGTGATTGATTTTTTTTTTTTACTTATTGTTTAATTATAGGAATAAAGATATTTAAATTTTTAAAATTTGACTTAAATGGTAGTTTCATCATTTTACTTTTAAAATTATTTTTAAAAAAAAACTCTTTTTGATAACGGTGACAATAAAAATTTTGACTTATCATTTATATTATTATATTAAAAAAAAGTATCAAAGAAGAGCAAAAATTAGTAAGAGATAAAAAAAATTAACAAAAAAGAATGTTTTTGAATCATTTTAAAAATAGAGGAGATGAAACTATCATTTAGATCAAATTTTAAAGGTCTAATTATCTTTTTTTCCTTAATTGTAATATAAGTATAATAAAACAGATATATGTTATATTTGTACTTGTTTCCCTTAACCTCTACAATATTTCTTAACTTTCGTTACATTGAATTTTCTAAAGTTATTGCATATTAATTAAGAGATGTGATTATTTACATTTAAGATTACATTGTTTTCAAAATTTAAGAGTTAATTCTTAATAACAATAAGTTCACATAGGTGTAATTGGAGTGGTCGTTAAGATGAAATTTATCACTTCTACCTAAATTTTTTTTAAAATATATTAATAAAATAAAATAGAGAAAGTGATAGTTTAATTTTTGGATTTTTATTAAATTACTTACTTGATTTTAAATTTCAAAAATTACATCATTTAAAGGTTTTTTTGCTATTATTTTTATCTGTAAAATATATCTTTTTTTCTTAAGGGACTTAATTAGTTTTTTTTTTTTAAATGTTAGGAACATATGAATAATTTAATAAAAACATAAAGACGAAAATAGTAATTTTTTAATAAAATATTATGACTATAGGTGGTATCCATAATCCCTTATAATTCAAAACGTGTAATAATAATAATAATTAGCCATTATTATTAAATAAGAATGATAATTTATCATGTTTTAATAAATAAGTTTTTACAATCAATTTTAGTTTTGGTGGATAATTAACTTAGAAAATTTATTGCCTGATTTATTTACTAAAATATGATAAATTACATTTTTATAACTTATATAATAAAATTCAAAAATGAAAACGATAAAATAATTCCTACTTTTGAGATCTAAAAATGAAATAATGTATTCGAATAATGGTTTTTATTTCATAAACATCCTAAATAACCAACATGTTTTTTTTTTCAATAAAAAAAATCATGAAAACTTATTAAAATTTCTCAAAAATTTAATAAAAAAATCATCAAAACCTAAATTGATAGTTTTCGATTAAGTGTGTAAATTTGGCATTTACAAAATAATATAGGTAAATAATATTATTTCTAAATAAAATAATATTATTTCTAAATAAAATAATATTATTTCTAAATAAAATAAAATTGTTTTTTATACAATTAATGGCCATGGACAAAACTTTTTAGTAGTTTAATTTACTCATGATTATTTTCTATATGATAATTAAATTTACTTAAAATTTGTATTATATTACATAAAATTAAGAGAAAATTTATCTTAAATTGATTTTTGGAGTTTTGAAATAACTTAAAATTTTAAAAAAGATGAAAAATAATTTCATTGTTTTCCTATGAATTATATATAAAAAAATCAAATTATAATATTATTAAAAAAAAGATTTTATTTTATGATCATGAATCAATTTCACAGAGAAGTGAAAGCAGAGGAACCAGACCCTTCACGTATTTAAGCTTTATTTTCCAATCTAATCACCATCTTCTTCAACCCCTCGTCATCTCTGCAACTGCAATCAATTCTTCAAATATCTGATAAATCAATTCTTCTCGAATTCCCTCTCTTCAAATCCTTTTCTTTGATCCAAAACTGTACCCTTCAAAAGTTTCCTCGTTTGTTTTTTTTTTTTTTTGTGATAATTTTATTCACAAAACATATTTTGTTCGAAACAATTGTTGGAGATTCTATGATCATCTTTGCATTTGGATTATTTCTCGAGCTGGGTTGTTTCTATTTTCTCGAATTCAGATGATTCTGCAATCAAAATCAAAAATTTTTACTCAAAACCAGAACCAAAAGGTCAAAATTTCACCTCAGTTTTGGAATATAGCGATCAAGGTTCAGAGACTTTCATCAAGGGAAGCAGAGGTGATCTTCTTATTTATTTGTTTGGAACGGATTTTTATTTCAATTTTAGATCTATGATTAATTGACAACTCCTGATGGGATTGAATGAATCTGTTTTGTTTGGTTACTGAGAAATTGTAGGAAGGTTGAAGATGCAATATTTTAGTTAAGTATTTATATTTTATGAAAGTTTGGAAAAAGATAAATTTTTGGTCAATTTGGAGCTAATACCACTACTGAACTCTATAGAATTTAGCCATCATAATGCAAATGAAAGAGAGAAAAAGGAAAATTCAGTATAAATGCAGAGGATTCTATTAATGTTATGCTTTTACAATGATTTTTAAAGTCAATAATGTGTAAATCCTAGTACAGTTAATTACCTGATGCAAAATTGCAATTGTATTAGCGGTCTAAATGAGGTTGTTAGTTTAAGATTATGGCGGAGCTTGAACTGAACTCTTAGAAATTGCGACTGTAATCCATTATTTATGTTCTTTGTTGTGCCAAGTACAGCACAATGCTAATGATAGAATTTTGTTTGGGTCAAATATCTACCCTAGTGAATTCGGGGAAGCAAACTGATAGCTGTCTTTTGTAATCTCTCACAGGTATGCTGAGTTGTTGAGGATACAAGTCAATCTTAAATCATATTCAATGGCTGAACATCGGAATAATACTGCCAAACAAGCAACTGGCAAGCCTTCTGGGACTGTCAATCCTTATGCTATCAATCTGGATAACTTCAGTAAGCGGCTGAAAATGTTATATTCGCATTGGACCGAACACAACAGTGATATGTGGGATAATTCTAGTGCTCTTGCTATAGCAACTCCCCCAGTTTCAGAAGATTTGCGGTATTTGAAATCCTCAGCATTGAACATCTGGTTGGTTGGTTATGAGTTTCCAGAGACCATTATGGTTTTCCTAAAGAAACAGGTCCATTTCTTGTGTAGCCAGAAAAAGGCTTCTTTGCTTGAAGTTGTAAAGAAGTCCGCTAAAGAGGCTGTGGGTGTTGAAGTTGTGATACATGTGAAGGCCAAAACTGATGATGGAACTAGTTTGATGGATAAAATTTTTAGCGCTGTTACTGAGCAGTCAAAATCTGGTGGTCACGATGCTCCTGTTGTTGGACATATTTCAAGAGAGGCTCCTGAAGGGAAGCTTTTGGAGGCCTGGGATGAAAGATTAAAGAAAGCAAATTTTGAGCTAAGTGATGTATCAAATGGGTTTTCAGACTTGTTTTCCATCAAAGATGATACCGAGCTTACAAATATCAAGAAAGCAGCATTCTTGAGTTCGTCAGTGATGAAACAATTTGTGGTTCCTAAGCTTGAAAAGGTCATTGATGAGGAGAAGAAGGTATCTCATTCTTCATTGATGGATGAGACAGAGAAGGCCATTTTAGAACCTGCAAGAATCAAGGTCAAATTGAAGGCAGAGAATGTTGATATTTGCTACCCTCCAATTTTTCAGAGTGGAGGAGAGTTTGATCTGAAACCAAGTGCATCGAGCAATGATGACTACCTGTACTACGACTCTACTAGTGTGATCATATGTGCAATTGGATCCCGATACAACAGCTACTGCGCTAATGTTGCTCGAACTTTTCTGATTGATGCCAATGCAACGCAGAGCAAGGCTTATGAGGTCCTCCTTAAGGCACACGATGCCGCAATTGGTGCTTTGAAATCCGGGAACAAGGTCAGTGCTGTATATGAAGCAGCGGTCTCTGTAGTTGAGAAAGATGCTCCTGAATTAGCTGCAAACTTGACCAGATCTGCAGGAACTGGAATTGGCCTTGAGTTTCGTGAGTCTGGACTTAGTCTTAATGCCAAAAATGATCGTGTATTGAAAGCAGGCATGGTTTTTAATGTTTCACTTGGTTTTCAGAACTTGCAGACAGAGACCAAAAACCCAAAGACCCGGAAATTCTCAGTGTTACTTGCAGATACTGTAATTGTTGGTGAAAAGGTACCTGATGTTGTGACTTCTAAAAGTTCTAAAGCTGTGAAGGATGTGGCATACTCATTCAATGAGGATGATGAAGAAGAGGAACGGCCGAAAGTCAAAGCTGAAGTTAAAGGTGGTGACCCAACATCATCTAAGGCAACATTGAGGTCAGACAATCAGGAAATGTCGAAGGAGGAGCTCCGGAGGCAGCACCAGGCAGAACTCGCCCGTCAGAAAAATGAAGAAACTGCTAGAAGGCTTGCCGGTGGGGGTTCTGCAGCAGCAGATAACCGCGGTGCTGCAAAAACAATTGGTGATTTGGTTGCATATAAGAATGTAAATGATCTGCCCCCTCCTAGAGATTTGATGATCCAGGTTGACCAGAAGAATGAAGCAATCCTCTTGCCAATTTATGGCAGCATGGTCCCATTCCATGTTGCCACTGTGAAGAGTGTATCAAGCCAGCAGGATACTAACCGATCTTGCTACATCCGAATAATTTTCAATGTACCAGGAACTGCTTTCACTCCTCATGACTCAAACTCTCTAAAGTTCCAAGGATCAATTTATTTGAAAGAGGTTTCATTTCGCTCCAAGGACTCGAGGCATATAAGCGAGGTGGTACAGCAGATTAAAACTCTCCGTCGGCAGGTCACTTCCAGGGAGTCTGAAAGAGCTGAGAGGGCAACTTTAGTTACTCAGGAAAAGCTTCAACTTGCTTCAGCAAAATTCAAGCCAATAAAATTGTTTGATCTGTGGATTCGTCCACCTTTTGGTGGTCGTGGAAGAAAGCTGACTGGTTCCTTGGAAGCTCACACAAATGGTTTTCGATATTCTACATCAAGGCCTGATGAACGTGTTGATGTAATGTATGGCAATGTTAAGCATGCATTCTTCCAGCCAGCAGAAAGGGAAATGATCACTCTCCTACATTTTCATTTGCATAACCACATAATGGTGGGAAATAAAAAAACCAAGGATGTGCAGTTTTATATCGAGGTGATGGATGTGGTTCAGACACTAGGGGGTGGAAAGAGATCTGCCTATGACCCCGATGAGATTGAGGAAGAACAACGTGAGAGGGCCCGAAAGAATAAAATCAACATGGACTTCCAGAATTTTGTGAACCGGGTAAATGATCTGTGGGGTCAACCTCAATTTAAAGCACTTGACCTTGAGTTTGATCAGCCTCTAAGAGAGCTTGGCTTCCATGGCGTTCCCCACAAAGCCTCAGCTTTCATTGTCCCAACATCAACCTGCCTGGTGGAGCTAGTAGAGACCCCTTTTGTGGTAATAACTTTAAGCGAGATTGAGATAGTTAACCTAGAGAGAGTTGGTCTTGGGCAGAAGAATTTTGATATGACTATAGTATTTAAGGACTTCAAGCGTGATGTCCTTCGAATCGACTCTATTCCCTCTACATCACTAGATGGCATTAAGGAGTGGCTAGACACCACAGACCTCAAGTATTATGAGAGCAGATTAAATCTGAACTGGCGGCCTATACTGAAAACCATAATCGATGATCCAGAAAAATTCATAGAAGATGGCGGATGGGAATTTCTGAACATGGAAGCCAGTGACTCAGAGTCTGAGAACTCACAAGAATCAGACCAGGGGTATGAACCTTCAGATGTGCAATCTGATTCGGTATCTGATGATGAGGATGATGACAGTGAATCATTGGTGGAGTCAGAAGATGATGGGGAAGAGGATTCTGAGGAAGACTCGGAGGAGGATGAAGGAAAGACATGGGAAGAGCTGGAGAGGGAAGCTAGCTATGCAGACAGAGAAAAAGGGGATGACTCAGACAGCGAAGATGAGAGAAAGAGAAGGAAGATGAAGGCCTTTGGGAAATCTCGAGCTCCTGAGAAGAGAAATCATGGTGGCAGTATTCCTAAGAGGGCCAAGTTAAGGTAACGGGTTTTTATCTCTATTCCTCTAGTCTGTTGTAAATCCATGCAGTTGTATTAGTGACAGCTGTAGATGGTATAAACATAATCTAGCCTGTTAATTGTCACTTGCGAGTGAGGCTATGTTTTAAAAGATTTTGGTTGTACTTCTGTATTTTGGGTGAGATAAGCAAACATTTTAAGTTAAAAGCCTGAAGAGTATTTTTCTGATATGTTGTATCATCACTTTCTCACACCACCACATAATCTATAGTTTTATCCAAAATTTAGATCATTTACAGTGATCAATATTCTCAGCATTGTTAATGGCAACTTTCTAGTGAACCTTGATGTTTAAGTTCATTCATTTCTTTTTTTTTTTTGAGTCCCCCTGATGTTTAACATTAGTTGAACAGCAGAAAGTGGAGAGTTGATAAGGCTGTAAGGGAGTGGGGAGAATTTGCAAAAATGATTTTTCATGAACATGGAACAGTTTGTATTCACACTCGTGTATGCTAAATGATGATGACTGTTGGTTGACATGTGATAGTTGCGCTAGGGCATAGCCAGAATTGTAGTAGGGGGAGGGGAGGGAGCCAAATATGACTATATGTTCAAGTATGAAAAACATATTAATATCTAAAATATTCAATTATTTGTTTCTTGAGAATTCTAATATACATCTTAAGCGAAGAACTTCTCTGTTTACGAGTTCTTGTCTTTCTGAGAGATCGATCCAAATTGAAGTTTATAGATTAGACTAGGCATTGGCAAGTCTTAATAAAAGAGAATAAGTGACTTTAGGTGTCTTGCTAATTTGGGGTGGGGGGAGGGAGAGAGAGAGAGAGATTCTAATCAGCCTTCATCTGACTCCAAAAGCTACTTTCTGACTCCAAAATTTGTGGTGCTTTCAGTAGGAATCAACATACTTGTGCAAAGAGCAGTGTGTTAAGCATATCTTGTGTTGGATTAAGTGTTTATTATTGATTTAAAAAATTAATTTATTAAGTAATATTATTTATTTATTTATTTATATATATTTAAAATTTATTTAATTTTTATTTAATATACGACGTAATATTTTTTTCTATTTAATTATATAATGTCTTCTGAACAAAAATTCAAAAGTCAACTTAATATATATTATCTGTCCTTTTAAAAATATGAAAATGAAGATTTATTATTTACGTAATAAATTGTACTGAGGGTCAAGACAATTTTTAACATCCACCTAACCTCATCCCACTATTGTTGAAGAACCTGCACCAGGCCTAGAGAAACTGTGAAAGATTGCTGTCATCATAGAATATATAATCGTTGTATTGATATTGGCATTAAAACCAAGTCATAGTAGTTTATAAGCATGAAATTAGGCTACATAATCAAATACTATCCACTAAAGCCAAGTTACAAGAAGGGAATGTAGCAGAATTATCAAATACATCCATAGATGGTAAGCTGATCATTGATCAAGAAAATTTTAAATTAAGAAGCCAATCAAGATACTAGTCATAGCTACAGATCTCAACTACTTTGCAACTTGAAGGATAAGTAATATGGCAGTAATTCAGAAGTAAAATTCTGCAAAAGACTAAAGTGATGGAAGTCATATTTAATAAGCCATGCAATCACAAATGGGCCTCCCTTCATATAGAATTCATGTAAGGCATAAAGCAAGAACATATAGGTACTTACTGCATGGCCCTGGCAAGCCAATGAGTTTTTTCCTGCTCTTGAGATTTGAGGGGAAAACAGAAAAAGGGTCAACAAACACAGTAAAATTTGAAAAGCAAGAGAACCTTTACTTCAATAAAACTGAAACTAATTCCAAGTGATGTACAAGCAAAAATCTTGTCTTCTAAGCAATGCAATGAGTGCCCAAAACACAGGATACATTAGATATAAAACCCCAGTAAGAACTATAGAGAAATGAAAATCCAAAGCTAAGTTAGGACACTGCATTCCTAAAGCAGCAGCTACAGATAAATCTTGTTCAACCACAAAAACATAAGTGCACAAATATCAAGAGATTTCAATTGAAACTATCTCAACTTGGTGCGTTTGGGGAAACTGCTACTAGGAGGGGCGCGTGACTTCCCAAAAGCCTTCATCTTCCTTCTCTTCCTCTCCTCCTCGCTGTCCGACTCATTCCCTTTCTCCCTGTCTGCATTGCTCGCTTCCCTCTCCAACTCTTCCCATGTCTTCCCTTTCTCCTCCTCGGAGTCCTGCTCTGAATCCTCTTCTTCTTCATCTTCAGACTCCACCAGTGACTCACTGTTCGAGTCATCGTCGTCTGAAACGGATTCCTCCTCCATATCTGATGGTTCATAGCCCTGATCTGATTCTTCTGATTTCTCAGACTCAGAATCACTAGCTTCTAAGTTTAAGAATTCCCAACCCCCATCGTCTATAAAGCTCTGTGGATCATCAGTGATTGTCTTCAATATCTGCCGCCAGTTAAGATTCAACCTACTCTCATAATACTTGATGTCAGTTGTGTCAAGCCATTCCTTGATGCTGTCAAGTGATGTTGAAGGGATGGAATCAATCCTCAGAACATCCCGCTTGAAGTCCTTAAAGACAATGGTCATGTCAAAATTTTTCTGTCCAAGTCCAACTCTCTCGAGGTTTACAATCTCAATCTCACTAAGCGTGACCACAAGGAATGGAGTCTCTACCAGCTCAACCAGGCAACTTGAAGTTGGGACGATAAAAGCAGATGCTTTATGTGGCACTCCATGGAAGCCAAGATCTCTCAAAGGTTGATCAAATTCAAGGTCAAGTCCACTGAATTGTGGCTGACTCCAGAGATCATTCACCCGATTCACAAAGCTTTGAAAATCCATATTGATCTTGTTCTTCCTATCCCTCTCCCGTTGTTCTTCTTCGATCTCATCTGGGTCATAGGCAGACCTCTTTCCACCTCCCAATGTCTGGACAACATCCATCACCTCAACATAAAATTGCACATCCTTGGTTTTCTTGTTCCCCACCATAATGTGATTGTGTAGATGGAAGTGAACCAGGGTGATCATCTCCTTTTCTGCAGGCTGGAAAAATGCATGCTTTATGTTTGCAAACATTATGTCTACTCGCTCTTCAGGTCTAGAAGTAGCATATCGGAATCCATTTACATGAGCTTCAAGTGTACCTGGTAGCTTCCTCCCACGGCCTCCAAAAACAGGTCGCCTCCAAAGATCATGCAACCTTATCGGCTTGAATTTGTTACCAGCAAGTTGGAGTTTCTCCTGACTAACCAGTGTTGCCCTCTCAGCCCTCTCTGATTCCCTGGCCATAACATGACGACGAAGTGTTTTAATTGCCCCTACCACTTCACTTATGTGCCTTGGATCCTTGGATCGAAGAGACACCTCCTTTAGATATATAGCCCCTTGGTGTTTCAATGAGTTTGTGTCATGCGGATTGAATGGGGTTCCAGGGACATTGAATATAATGCGAATATAGCAACTCCGATTCGTGTCTTGCTGACTGGAAACTGTCCTTATGGTAGCTACATGGAAAGGGACCATACTTCCATAAATAGGCAAGAGCACTGCCTCATTCTTCTGGTCAATTTGAATCATCATATCTTTTGGAGGTGGAAGATCGTTGACATTCTTATAGGCAATCAAATCAGTTGTTGTTCTAGCAGCAGCACGACTATCGCCAGTTCCACTTCCTTCACCAGCAAGTCTCCTAGCAGTTTCTTCATTCTTCTGACGGGCTAGTTCTGCCTGATGCTGCCTCCTGAGCTCCTCCTTTGAAATCTCCTGATGATCAGATCTCAGTGTTGTCTTAGATGGGAAGGCCTCTGCACCATTACCCTCAGCTTTCGTATTAGGCCTTTCTTCTTCCTCCTCATCCTCATTAAATGAGTAAGCTACATCCTTAACAGCTTTTGAGCTCTTAGCAGTCACCACCTCAGGATTCTTTTCACCGACGATGACAGTGTCAGCAAGTAATAGAGAAAATGTTTGATTCTTTGGATTATTGGTCTGGTTCTGCAAGTTCTGGAAACCAATCGACATGTTAAAAATCATTTTTGCCTTCACCACTCTATCATTCTTGGCATTCAGATTCAGGCCTGACTCACGGAACTCCAGACCAATCCCCGTGCCGGCAGATTTTGTCAGATTTGGAACCAACTCTGGCGCCTCCTTCTCAACCACAGCAAGGGCCGCCTGATAAGCAGCACTAACCTTATTCCCAGGCTTCAAAGCACTAATAGCTGCTTCGTGGGCCTTCAGAAGAACCTCGTAGGCCTTACTCTGCAAAGGGGTGGCATCAATCAAATAAGACCTTGCAATATTCGAGCAGTAACTGTTATACCGAGCCCCCACCGCACAGATGATCACACTTCCAGAATCATAATACAATAATTCATCATTGCTAGCTGCACTGGGCCTTAAATCAAACTCTCCTCCACTTTGAAATATTGGAGGGTAACATATGTCTACATTCTCTGCCCTCAGCTTCACTCCAGCTTTTGTAGGTTCCAGAATTGCCTTCTCTGCCTCATCCATCAATGAAGAATGAGTAACTTTCTTCTCCTCATCAATAACATTCTCAAGCTTAGGAACCACTACTTTATTCATCACATTATAAGTCAAGTAACCTGCCTTCTTCACATTCATAATCTCTTCTTGATCCTTCACAGCAAACAGATAAGATAATCCATTGCTTACATCACTGAGCTGAAAACCTGCATTCTTCAATTTATCTGCCCACGTTTCCAAAAGCTTCCCTTCAGGTGCCTCTCTTGATATGTTCCCAACAACCGGGTCATTTCCATCCACTTTTGACTGTGCACGAATAGCAATGAATATTTCATCCATCAATTCAACCCCATCATCAGTCTTCGCCTTAACATGAATAGTAACATCAACCCCAACAGTGTCCTTTGCGGATCTCTTCACAACTCCAAGCAAAGCCGCCTTCTTCTGGCTACACAAGAAATGAATCTGCTTCTTCATGAAAACCATTATAGTCTCCGGAAACTCATAACCCAGCAACCATATATTTAAAGCCGACGACTTCAAGTACCGCAGATCCTCTGAAGCTGGAGGAGTCGCTATCGCTAGAACATCAGCAGAACCCCAAAGATCAACTCTATGTTCATTCCAATGCAAATAAAGCGCCTTCAATCGCGTGTTAAAGTTCTCCAAATTAATGGAATAACCACTTCCCCCTCCAGTTCCATTCAGGGCCTGAGCATTCCCATTTCGATTGTCAGCCATTTGATGAAAACCCTACTCCGCCCTATTCTCGAACAAACTGTAAAAAAGAACTAGGGTTAGGGTTAGGGTTTCACTTCATAAACCTCCAAAATAAGCCTCTACACAAAGACATTCATCTCGTAACGCTTCAGATTCTTACTTAATCAAACTTAGGGTTTCGAAAACTTTCAAGCTACTACCAGTAAACATCAAAATCAGTGAAAATAAAAAGCAAAAGCAAAAGCATAAACAAAAACTCACTCTTCTGACTCTTATGACTCCAAAACGCCGGATTCCCAAGGCCAATTCGCCTCTTTATCTCATCTATCGACGCTATTTTAAAAAAACAGAAAGCTAGGGTTAGGGTTTTCACTAACAGCAGCGAAACAAAGTACAAATTGAAGAGAAAAAAAATTAAAAAGAAAATTGAACACTTACAGAGAGTGAATCTTCTCGATGCTGATTATGAAAAAAAAAACCCAAAATTACAACCAAACAAATTTTAAAGGAAAAAATTATAAGAAAACTAATCAAAGTCGGAGAGAAATCTGAAGACGAAGATGGAGAAGTGATTTGAGAGAGGGGAAATGTAAATTTTCGATTTCGAGCAATCTAGAGCTTTGGTTCGGCAGCTAAGAAATAGGGCTCATTTTTCAAGTTAATTACCGTTAATGCCACTGACACTTCATGGTTGGAAATTTAAACTGATAATATTTGGACAATAAAGTCCATGAGCTGAGAAAGATTGGATCTGGAATAAGCTTTGGCGTAGGTGTGATTATGGGATCTTATTAGGGGTGTTTTGGTACATTTGTATGCTACTTCTTTTGGGGATAAAGGCTAAAGTGGGCCTATTAAGTGAGGGGCATATTTGGTCAAGGCGGAAATTGATGGAGAAAAAGGCAATGGGTTCCAAAACGGTGTCGCATAGGACTCCTCCACACGGTGTCGTTTCTCTGTTTTGTTTTGTCTCCAAATACAAGTACCAAGAAATGGCGGCAGATGAGTAAATGCCCTAAAACATGGCGGGAAAGTTTTTTTATTTTACTTTAATATTTATGTAATTTATAAATAAGTCAAAGTTAATTTTTTTAAATTGCTTAAGATAAAAAATAGTATTATTAAAAAATTATAGAAACACGAAAAATAAATAGTGAATTATTTATTAAAAATATCTATCTCGTGATTAAATAGTATATATAATAATCGAATTATTGTAAATATTTTTAAGTATCATTTAATTTTAATAATACTCACTAATTTAAAAAATAGACAATAAATTTTAATTATTAAAAAATATTTTATTAAAATTAATAAAATTACATAAAATAACTAAATTACTCTTTAAAACATAAAAAAATAATAAAGTGATCATTCTACCCTATATAACACCATTTTTTGTTAAAAAGTTAATTTTTTAATAATAAATAAATTAATTATTTTATTTTATTTTTTTAATTTAATAATATAATTAATAATAGTTGTAGTTTTTTTTTTAACTTTTTAATAGCCAAAATGATCGTTAATCCAAGCGTTGCAACAATTACTTTTGGGCTCGAGTAATGACTATTTTTTATCGCTACTCTAGCGGCCATTTTTTTATAATTTTTTTGTTTATTTAATTTATGTTTTATTTTTTATTTTTTTAAAAAAAATTGAGCATGAATTAATTGTTTGGATACAAAGATAACATTGTTTGGATATATGAATAATTGTGTTTAAATACAAGTATAAAAAGTATTTAGCCACAATGATATATGTGTTTGGATACAAAATAAATACTATTTGGATAAAAATAACATTAAAATTATAATATTACCCTTTTTTAATTAATTTTTACAGAAGATTTCTTAACGGTTGAGTATTATTGCCAATTTTTTAAATTAATTGAAATTACTGAAATTAGACGATACCTTAAGAGTATTTAATATAATATTCTTGTTTTATTTATGTAATCTATTGTTGCGGATATCAAAACATGCACTTCAGTTTGACATCTTTATGGCATCAACTAAGTCACAGCCTTGATACCCTTTTGGCTATATGCGCAGTGGAAACCATAACTCACAATATAAGTAAGAACACATAAGATCAACACAATAATAAATATAAAGAAAACAAACCAATCAATAAGACACAAGATATATATGATTCGACCCAAAATTGCCTACATCTATGGAGAATCTATGATCCAGCTTCTTATTATTGATATAGATCACTGAATATCTTCTTACGTTATCAATGATCTCATAATACCCAAAGTATCTTTTATAAACCACCCTAATATCTCCCATAAAGATCCATGAGTATTTACCCTTGATCACTGTAACTTTTTTAAGATCTCTTAGTATCTCCTCATAAAAGATTGCTACAAGGAATACAGGCCTGAGTATCTAAACCAAAATGATCTATGGTGTTCCTTTTGTTCACTTAAAAATCAAAAGAAAACATTCTCCAAAAGGTTACACCCTAGTGCACCACGCATTTAGTGCCTAGCTAGCTCCTTTATTCTCTCTTATGGTTTACATCTTAAAACTTTAAATGCTTGTCTTTCTTTTATGTTTAATAAGGTTTATATAGTGAATAAAACACCCCCTAAAAATCCTAAACCTAGTTGAAATAAGAGTCTTTACTTGTAAGAGTCGCAATCCCATTTAAAGAAGTTAATTGAGCCAAAACAGGAAATACCTTTAAGTTGCAACGTGAACAGTACCCCCACGTGAACAATTTCGCCACATGAACAGTACTCCATTCTTTTGGCTTTTCTGTTTTGCTCATCATTTGTACACTCAATGCGTAATTGACTTCAAAATGACTTTTCTCTTGGTATTCTTCCAAATTCTTGTCCATACAAGATTGTTGAATCACCAATTTTTAACAAATTCCTTCATTAATTCAAAATCTCTCTATATGAAACTAATCATCGTCACTCTTCCTTGACCAATGCATACTAGTATTGTCTCTAAGTCATGTCTCATATTTAACTAAGGCTCTTGTAACTACGGTCTCTAAAGATTCTGGGATGCTGATGTCTAGAGCAGTTCAATGTTGTGATCTCCTATATCCCGAAGACATCGTGACCACAATCCCTTAATGGTGAAAACACATTCTCGCCATTACTACTCTTCTCACACATTCTCTTTCGACCCCTGCCACAATATGATATAATTCAAAAGCTGCTTTATGGTCTGTTTTAAATCAACAACCTTATGTTAAACTTATTTAAGCATTTTTCTTCAAGCACATAGCCTCCATCTGTGCTTATCACTCATCGATCATTTTACTTCCCATTTAGTATTCCTTTCTCCTGTCTTTCATGAATCTCTCTATTTTGATCTAGCAATCCCAAGTCTACTAAGTCTTCATGAGATGAGGAATGAAACCTCATACCTAGTCCATCTCTTGTCTTTTTTATCATATAGTCTCAATCTTATTCTATCAATCTCATATGACTTACCATAAACTATATTTCTCCAATTGGTAAATAACGATTTTTCATGACTTATATGAAAATACTATCTTAGACTATAAAAAAGTTCATCCACCAAACACTTGTTCCTTTAGAAGCACTCATGCGATCAAAGTCTTTGCTTAATCATCCAACAGACTTACAAATCCACATTCCTTCTATCTTTGTCTTTCTCTTAGGACTATTCCTTTAAATGCCCTAGACACCTTTTGGATATACCCTTCAATTTTAATTGTTATTCTTTTGCCATCTTTATTTTTTGTCCAATATGAATGATTATTCTGACCAGGACCTACATGACGACATCTGCTTGGTAGTTTTTTTTCAAGAGTAATCTCTACCCTAAAAAAAAACTCTCCAGTAAGGCTATTATCTTTTTTTCTTTCAAATAATTATCTTCTCTATTGTTCTTCCCTTATATTCGTGAGTCCCTATGGTTGACAATCTTTCCTTCGCAATCTGGTTTTGCCACCTATGCTTTATAATCTGGATTTTAACCCATACTCTAATACCAGTTTGTTGCGGATATCAAGTCATGCACTTCAGTTTAACACCACTATAATATCAACTAAGCCACAACCTTGATATCTTTTTGACTCTATGCCCAGTAGAAATCATAACTTACACCATAAGTAAGAACACATAAGATCAATACACCAATAAAGATAAAGAAAAAAAATCAATCAATAAAACACAAGATATACATGGTTCGGCTTAAAATTACCTACGTCCACGAAGGATCCACGATCTAGTTTCTTATTATTGATATAGATTACTAAGTATTTTTTTATGTCATCAATGATCCCATAATACCCAAAGTATCTCCCATAGATCACCCTAGTATTTTTCATAGAAATTCTTAAGTATCTACCTTTAATTATCATGACTTCCTCAATATCTCTTAGTATCTCATCATAAGAGATTTCTACAAGGAATAATAATAGGCCGGACATCTAAATCAAAAAGATCTATGATGTTTATTTTATTCACTCAAGAAAAAAAAAACTCTCTCAAATGTTACATTCGAGTGCACCACGCACTTAGTGCCTACCTAGCTCATCTATTCTTTCTTATAGTTTATATATTGAAACTTTAGATACTTGTCTTTCTTTTATATTTGACAAGGTTTATAAAGTAAATAAAATACTCTTAGAAACTCTAAATATAGTTGGAATAAAAATCCTTACTTGTAAGAGTCATAATTCTACTTTAAAAAGTCAATAGAGGAGAAACACGAAATTGTTGAATCACCAATTTTCAATATCTATAAAAAAATCAAAAGTTAATTTTTAAAAATTGCTTAAGATAAAAAAAATTTATTATCAAATTTTACTATTAAAATAATTATAGAAACACAACAAAAATTAGTGGATTATTTGTTAAAAATATTTATATCGTGATTAAATAGTATATATAATAATGAAATTAAAATGTTAAACAAAATAATAATAATAATTGTTTACTTCTTATAAATATAAATAAATGTTCGTGTAATTTTTTTAAAATAAAATTTCAAAAGTAATAAGTTAGTAAGAGTGTTTTTTTTCTCTCTTAATGTGAATGAATTATTATTTACATTTTTTATTCATAAATATTGTTGTTATTATTTAAATTAGATAAAAAAATCATAAAGAGTTAGACGTCTAATTTGGATGAATATCTGAATGGTCGATAATAAATATCTAACTCAGATCAATGTCTAAATCGTTAAGAACCATCAATCCAAATTAATTTTTTTATTTTAATAAAAGAGATTTTATCAATTTTAATTAATTGATATTCACAATTAATAATACTATAGTTGTCCAATATAATTTGTTTACATTTTTACTCATTTTTTCATAATGCAAATATATAAAATGTCATGTTAAAACAATAAATTTATACCACTTTTTAAACAATTGAAAAAAAAAATCAAATATTATATTTCTCTCTGATTATGAGATAGCTTATTTAGTACAAGAGAAACTATCGGGCCTTAATTTTTAACGGCCCTTTATTTAATGAAATGGGCTTATTTGGGCTTTATAACAACATTTACAATCATATATCACATATTATTAAAAAATAAAAATCACCACCTTCTAAATTGGATATAGACAATTACGCATTTTAAAATTGAATTTAAGGTAACGTGATATTATTTAATAGGATAAGGATATTTTTATTTCACGAGTTTGATTTAATTTTTAATTTTATCTTATAAATTTAAAAAAATTTAATTTTGTCATAATCTATTAGCGAGCTTTCATTAAAATTAATTAAAAATCTCTTTTAATTGTACATTGATAAATTTATCTTTAGTTATTATATTGATTAAAAATAGTAATGTGAGTACATTATACAATATACACGTATCGATTATTAATAGACTATTAAAAATAAAAAAATATGTAACACATTTTAATAGGTTTAATATTTAATATTCAATAAAAATTTATTTTATATTAAAAAATAATTAAAATAAATAAAATAAATAAAATTGAACTACCAAAATCGGTGATTGCCGTCGTCGGCCACCACCAGTTATTAAATTTCAGTAACGAAAATAAGCAAAATTTATGTCTTTGAATTTTATTTTGTTTATATCTACACAATAGTGGAATCATTTTTATCAAAAGAAAATAAAAAGGTGGCCAAAAAATAGATCGAAAATAGGAGGAGGGTGATGGCCACTGCCCTTACCGTTAGACCAATTGGCGGCCACTGCCCCACCGTTCCACAGTGAACAGTGATGGCCGTTGACAACCACTCCCATCGTCGATCGCTCATTGAACAGCGGGGGTAGTGCGGCGGGGCTGTGGCATGCACCGCCCCCACCGTTGGATAGATCGGCCGCCGATCTGTCCAATGGTGGAGATGGTGCACGCCATTGACTCACCGTTCGACTGCGAACAACGGTGACCGCCGCTTCCCACAATATTTTTTTTTTTTCACTTTTGGCATATCTACGGTACTCCGTTAACCAAAAAAATCATACCATTACGTAAATCACAAAAATATGAGTATAATGATGTCAATTTTAAGTCAAATTGCAATTGGTTATCGGCGGTCGGTCAGCTACTGATGACAAGGGCAGCGACTATTTTCTTTTTATTTATTTTATTTTATTATTTAAGTGACAAATCAGTGGTTGACACGTAGATATATTATGTCAGGCCATTTGAAAGTTTTGTGTAAAGTGATTGTTTTGCCCCTCTAGTGTTAAAATTAACGGAATCTGACTAACCGGTTATGACAAAATTGAGTTTTTTAAAATTTGTGAGATAAAATTGAGAATTAAGTCAAACTCGATGGACAAAAATATCCTTATCTCTTATTTAATTATTGTATAATTAAATTTTTTATTTTTTCTATAGTTAAATAATACTTTATAATTCAAATTCACATTTTCAAACGTTAGACGTTCACACTATAAAATGACATAAGTTTTTTTTTCATATTTGAAAATTTAAAAAAATAATTAAAATAATATTATAAGAATATTTTTAAGAATGAAATTACGAAAGTCATTCAAATGTTTTTTTAGTTTAGCACTAACTGATTTGTTTAAATTTAATTAAATTGATTAGATGAATTGAATCAAACGGTTCAATTAAGTATTTTTTTAATAAATAAAAATTATATATTTCAATTCAAACTTTTAAAAATTCGATTTATTCAAATTTTGGTATCAAACCAAAACTAAAAAAAAGGCTAATGTTTGGTCTAGAGATTTTTTTTTGAATTAATCAATTTTAAATTCAGTTCAGTTCAAATTCAATTTTACTCACCTTTATTAGAATATTTTTATTTAAGAAAATTGACAACCTAATTTCTTAGTTCGAATAATCATTAATATATAAGCAATAAATTTATTTAAAAAAATTATTATATATCTCAAATATTTTGTTATAAATTTTAAATTTAAGAAAAATATAATATAAAAAATGTAATAAGAAATTTAGGGCACATCACAAAAAAATATGGGACGAGTAAGTCTGCGTTATAGTCTTATTATCGGCAATCTTAATTTCTTTTGTAAAAATTAAATGTGAACGAAAAATCTCACTTATTAAACACTAATTTTTATCTCTTATTTTTAGTTAAATTGAGTTAATTGAAATGCAAAGCGTAATTACAATTATATCAAGGTAAACTGATAGTGTAATCTTAAAATACATTTTAACTGAATAAACAATTCTCGATTTTAAAAAAATGATTCTCAAAAAATAAAATTGTATGCATTACTAAAACAAATTCATGTAAATGTTTTTTAAAAAAACAAAACAAATAAAAAAAAATTGTTTTTCATTGGATATTTAATTACATTCATTTGGAGGAATAAATCGGTCATTTTATTGATAGCAATCCCTTGGTGGCTGCCAACTGCCACGTATTTATTGTCTGTTACGTTACGTCACGCCGCACATGCTCAACTGATTTTTCTTCATCACCTACCCCTTAATACCGACAATACCCCTATTATTTTATTAAATGCCCATTAAATCCTACTCGCAATTCTTTTTTTTTTTAAATCTATTTTTCTACTTTAATTTATCTACAAGTAAATTTTATATAAAAATTAATTTTTTCTTTAGAGAGATGGTATTTAGGATTGAACATGTTATGTAAATTTAATTTTTTGGTACTAGATATAGACCCATGATAAAAAAAATAAGAGATTCAAATTCGTCATGAATTTGTAGATTTTTAAATTTAATTATTATGATGACTTTTTATATTATAAATATTGAAAAAATAAAAATAAAATTTTAATTATAAGACAAAAAGAAACATAATTTCATCTTTATAAAAGAGTAAAAAATAGAATTTAAAAGAACAAATTAAGTAAGTACCCCAAAAACGATTATAAGAGACTTATCTGGTTGGACTTATTTGTTAGTGAAAAAAAAACTTTAATGCCAAAACTCTTTTTACATTTTTTTATGATGTTTGATTATAATTAAAGAAGAGATTTTGGAGATTAAAAAAATTATTTTATGTTTAATTGTAAAAATTCAAAATTTAAAATTTTGAAAGTAGAGTTTTTTAAGCTTTTTTAATATTTGTGTAATGTCACATATACCTTAATAATATTTTTTTTATTTTCATTGTGTATCATTAATAAAAATAAATTTTATTCAACTAACATATTTTCAATATTTTCTTAAAAATATCATATCTCCAATTCTCTTTATCTCTATAATCATCGTATTTTTACAAGAATCTACTAAATTTTTTTGTTGATTATTTTATATTTTAAATAAAAGAAGTATTATTTTATTTTTAATTTTTCAAATACAATAATTTATATTGATTCGAGATTACTATGTATTAATTTTACTTGATTATTGTATTTAAAAAAATACATAATAAATTTAAACTTATATAAAAAATATTATTAGATTGTTTAAAATTTGAATATAGGTTTTATTAAGTATCATATTTTATAATTTTATAACAAATTAGCACTTTTAACAATGTATAACTGACACATCCAGAATATAGGAATTTATTTTCAAGTACAGGATTGTCGAAGTAATAAATAACCCGATATAAACGGGGTCAATCCACAGAAAAATAGAATTAAAATTATAAACTATAAATACTTTAAAGACAATTAAAATAGTATAAGATGTTTACAAATAATAATTCAATTAACCAATTAAAATAAAAATTAAGGTTAGGGGATTCACTCTTTACATATGAAATAAGAATATATTCAATTTTTTTTATAACTCAATTGGAATCCTCACACAAAGGAGGTTTCAATCGGAAGATATAACAATTAAAGTTCATCACAATTTATATATTAAGTTGTATTTATTTCTTTCAATTATTATACACAAAATCTTATAAATGAGTTCAAGTATTTATTATGCCAATCATATATTTGTCTACAATAAATCAAGACCCACACTTTATAAGAAAGAGTATCTAAGCTAAATCTTATAAATATTTTTAAGAATTTATTGTGTCAACTATAAAAATTATTTATAATAAATTGATACACCACTTTACAAGAAATGGTATTAATATTGCAAATAAAATAAATACATCATATATAAATTTGCATAACTTAAGAATAAAGCCATAAATTCATAAATAAGAGTTAAGTATATCTTATTACTTTACTAAGAGTTTTTCCCTTTTACCTTAGTAAAAAAAAAATTACTTTGACATAATAAAATTATAAAAAAATAGAGATGGAAGAAGAGATAACATGATTTTAGAATAGTAAATAAAAAAATAACACTACAAAGAGATAATACAAAAGACAAGTGTTTTGAACTAAAATTTAATTTTTTAATTACATACTTTAGGCATAAACAGGCCACCTATTTATAAAAAAATATAGATAAATCAAGACAAATGAAGAGGAAACCACTTGAGTGATAAAAGTCAAAATGGGTGGTAACTAATTTGCATTGATTATCATTAATCCATAAACTTATTGTTCAATTTGAAATTTATGTAGTCCGAATTAACTTCCACTCAAAAAAATCAAAGTTGTAGATAAGTCTCTTATCTTTCCAAAGTGAGTTGTCTCATACGTATTTCTATAGTTATGGGCCAAATACTAATTACTATCTGATTGAGCCTATACTGTAGATCAGTTCTATTCTAGACCATTTTCACCCTTTAAACACTCAAAATTCAAATGCCTTGTGAAATATAATATGTTAGTCCATTGAGTCAGCTTTTCACAAGATTAAGAATCACTCCAATTAAATTCTTAAGTAAAAAGTTATGCTCATTTTACCGAACCTACTATAAAACAATTAAAAAACTAATTAGGTACAATATTATAAACACACTTAAAGACACTAGTAATACAAAACAATGATGTAAAACTTTTATTAAATGTATAATTTCAAATATTTATCAACAAACCAGGTGATCTAATACTTTAAAAAAATTTTTTTTAATTGACAATCAAACGATGAATGGTTTCATCTTAAAAGTTCTATTTTTAAAAATTTTATTTTAAAAAACTTTATTTTAAAAAAATTTACGTAAAAACCCTTACATTAAAAAGTTCAACCAAACAAACCCTAAGAAGAATTATGGTGAAAAAAAAATTAATAGAGTTAAAATAGAGTTATGATTTTAATTTTAAATATCGATCCTATTTTTTTTGAAGATATAAAATAAATTTATAAATATCTTAAACAATTTTAGATATATGTCTGAGTCCTACAAATTAAAATCATTTTCTAAACTATGTTTTACTTAAATATTTAAGAATCTTCTAACATATGTTACATATTAATTATGAGTGTTCAAGATTTATTTTTTATTATTTTTTTAACAATCACAAATTCTCACCAATCACATATTAGTAAAAAATCAGATAAAAACTTAACTTAAAAGAGATCCAAACCCCTTAAATGAAATTCAGACCTACCTCGTATACACTCATTTATGCCTTCAAATCTATTTTACTTAAACCTAATCCTCACCTATTAGAATTTGATTCTTGTGCGTTTGATATCAAATTCATTCTGTTGTCATCTCTAGAATGAGGGAATCTAACATGATAATTTGGTATACCAAAAAATAAAAAAAAAAAATAATGACCAAAGCTCTTACAAAGAAGTATAAAATAATTTTTAATATTCAAGGCTTTAAGGGGGAATATGATTGGAGGTTAAGCAAATCAATATTTTAGTCAAACTATTATAATTTAGTTTAATTCTTAACTTATCCCATCATTGATGCTAAATTAATAAAATAATTAATTAATGATAATATGGAATCAAGTCAAATCAACTTACCAAATTTTCCTCATTCTTTCCAAACAAAAAGATAAACCTTATATTTTGAAACTTATATCAAAATTGAGAGTCATCTCAATGTTTGATAAATATTGTTAAAAAAATTAAAATGAATGTTAACAAATTAAAAATTAATTTAAATGTTTGATAAATAGGTTTTTAATCCAATAGCATATGAAAAAGTAGGAGAACCTTGCTTTTTTAAAATTTGATTTTGAAAATAATTTTTTTTTATTTTCATATATTTCCAATATTAATTTTTATAATACTATAACAATAAAATTTATCGAACACAAATAAATTAGTTTTAAAACTCTCAGTACTTTTAAAACATAATTTATTAAATAACTAATTGATTCTCTTTGCAGTTGATTATCTTTTCAGCATAATTAACAATAATTATTTTTAAAGACTACAATATTATCAAATTGACTCAAATGATTTATATAGATAAATTCTCTTAATTTTTTCTTATACATTCTTGCACATTTTAAATTTTTTGTTGCACAATTTAATTTTTTTGTTACAAATTAAAATATAATGCATGAGTTAGAACATATTACAAAAAAATTTAAATATAAAATAAAAGAAATTTAAAACATATAATAAAAAAAATTGAAATGTCCCATTATGCAAATGTATAATAATAGATATACTCCAAAATTGAAAACAAGTTCAAATATTTATTTATTTATTTTTTCAAATTTGAGTTGGAGATTACATTTCATGCTTTATTATTTTGTGATGCCATTGAATCCCTTTTTTCCCACCTGCTGATGCTTTTTAAAGTAATCATCCTGGCCACATTATTATTCTTTTTTTTTTTTTTCTCTTGTTTCCCTAACTTTTAAAAAGAAGAAATCAATATATATATATTTTTTAACATGGGACAGAGATTTAAATTTAAGATTTTGTTATAACGAAGGTAAATTTATTGTCAATTTTTTTATTATTAAACTGTTAATATAAATACGAAAACTTCGAATTTTGTTGTGTAATTCTTTAAAATTGTTGGCAGGAGTAAAATTGCATGATGAAACTGTTCAATTATTTGCAATGTAAATTATGTGCTCATAGCTTATCTTTGCCATTGGCAACCATCTCGTATAGGAAGGCTTAAAATTAATATTCAAGTTGTTTTGTTCTCAGATTCTTATTTGTGGTAATAAGTGATCATTCGGGTTGTTAGAAAAATTAAAACTGAAACTCTGATATTTTATTAAATAAATTAAATTTTTTGTATTTTTATTCTAAATAATAATTATAAAAAGTGATTTTATATAAATATTACATTCCTATTCTATAAGAAAAAAATAATACATGAAAATTATGACTATAATACAAAAATTAATACTAATAAAAAATTTCTTAAATTAACAATGACTTAAAAAAAAAAAATCATAATTTGATACTAAAATACTGTTTTATTAGTTATGTCAAAACTTATTTTTAGTCTATTACTCTTATGTTGCTGATTACTTTGAGGTTTTAGAGAGGGTCTTAAACTAACAAAAAAAAAATTTATTTTGAAAATTTAAAATTATATATTTATTTTTGTTATGGTGATAAAATGTTAATAAAAAGGTTAAAAAAAAAAAGAAAAAAACCCTTAAATTAAGAAAGAAATTATTGCGGGGCAATTTTGGTATAAAGAGCTGAGGGACAATTTTGGTATAAAGAAAAATAAGAAGAATCTTAAGGAGGAGGTGGAGTTTTTGCCACTTAAAACTCTGTAACAACTCTTGTAGAATTCGCCCACCAACCATAACCAAACCAAACGCAAAACCAGAGTTTGTTGTTCTGTCCAAAGCCATAACTGAACTGTAAGCATAATTTCAAATAATTATAATAATATGTAATTTTAATAAACAATTTTAACAAACCTTGTCTTTCAAGCAAGAACCCACTTGAATTCTCTCTGTTTTTCCTTGTTTATATTCGATCAGAAGAGACTCTTAACACATAGCATTAGATTGAGTTTGAGTTCAGTCTCTTGTTGTTGTGTTGTTGCAGAGATCTTGAGTTGTGTTTATTTTTGGGGAAATGGCTAGGAAGAAGATCAGAGAGTATGATTCTAAGAGACTTCTCAAGCAGCACTTGAAACGCCTCGCTGGCATCGACCTTCAGATCTGCTCTGCTCAGGTAATCGTGTTTATGTTTTTATATGATCATATGTGCATTCATCTACTAGTAAATGTTTCAGATTCCATCTGGGGTTTGTTTGACATTCTTGATTTTGATGATCAATTGATGGGTTTAGAGTTTGATAGAAGGGAAAAGGGAGGTTTGTATGATTATGTATGTGCTTTCGTCTTGTAGTAAATGTCAAGATTCCATCTGGGTTTTGTGTGAAATTCTTGGTTTTGATGATAACTTAGTGAGTTAGGATTTGATAGAGGGGAGGGAAGTTTGTAAATTATGAATTTTTAACGCATGGATGTGTAGAGGATTATTTATGGTGCTTAATAGTGACAACGAGTCGAGATCACTGTGTCTTTTGTGCTTCTGTAACTAGACTGAATGAAATTTCTAAGCTTTTTGACTAGTTGGTTGAATTGGTATTGGATCTGGTGCTTGAAACTGGATTGAGTTGATATCCGAGCAGTATATGGTTTCTCGTCACTTGAATAGCTAAAATTTGGCATTTTTCATTTCATAGTTCCTGAATAAGTCTTTTGATTTTGATGTCCTTGTCTTGTTTTGTATGTCAATGAGGTTGCATGACTCAAATGGTTGGTTGAAGTTCAGTGACATTCGGTTAGAATTAGATTATTGTAAGGTTTATTTCAAGTGAGGAAGTCATCAGCTGTTAAGGGTTTCGATTTGTTGTTTTCCCATTTTGTGGGATACACTTCATGCTTCTTTTCTTTTTCCTCCTTTTATTTAACCATAAATTGAAGCATGGGGATTAACATACACAATAGGTATGCAAGGAAACTTTAGCGTTAATTAGAACCATCTTCTATAGTTTAGAGGATAAAAGTTTTGGATTTCTCTTTTTGTAAGAGTGTAGGTTTAGATACATAAAGAAATTGAATTGCAGTGGGATCTTGAATTTTATCTCTTAGCTTCTGAAATTGTCTGCCTTTATGGGGGTGCCATTATGAATTTATGATGGGTTATGCTGCTTATCATTACTATAGATCCGATCTAAGTTGTGGTATCCTTTTGTGTAATTGATCACTGAGATTATTATCTAAGTTTATTCTGTCATAAGTTTCTGTTTTTTCTCAGAAAATAAAAGAAAGAAAATACTTATAATAATCATTTTAACAAATTTAGAGAAATAATATATTAATTCATTTGTTTAGGTGACAGAATCTACAGACTTCACTGAGTTGGTGAACAAAGAACCATGGCTTTCATCATCAAGATTGGTTGTGAAACCTGATATGTTGTTTGGGAAGCGTGGGAAGAGTGGTTTGGTAGCATTGAATTTGGATTTAGCTCAAGTGGCTGAATTTGTGAAAGGACGCCTTGGTAACGAGGTAATCAGTGAATACTGTGCAATATAAAATTGCTTCACACTCTTATTCTTGTGATTTCATTATAGTGATGTGTGGATTAAATCTTTATTAGGTTGAGATGGGCGGTTGCAAGGGACCAATAACTACCTTCATTGTTGAACCATTTGTCCCTCACGACCAAGAATACTATCTTTCAATAGTCTCTGAAAGGCTTGGCTCCACCATTAGCTTCTCAGAGTGCGGGGGTATTGAAATTGAAGAAAACTGGGATAAGGTATGGGCATATAGTGCAATTCTTCCAATACTTATTTATTTTGGCTCTAGTAATCTGTTTGACAACAATCTTGTTTAGAATTGGGGTGTATGGTGTAGAAGGATTATATATATTTCTTTTTAACAGGTGAAAACTGTATACCTTCCAACGGAGAAACTTATGACTCTGGAGACATGTGCTCCATTGATAGCTACTCTTCCTTTGGAGGTGTGTTTGCCTATGCTTTGCCAAGTAATGTATAATTTTCATTAGAAGTTTGTTTGGACATACAAGGCAAATCTCTTTCCTTGATGGATATCACATAATATGATAAGATATTTTGGCCAATGAATATTATGCACTTGTTTGATGACTGTGATGCTTCTACGGTATCAAGTAGCAATATTGATTTCATTCTCTATGGTCATACTGATTTCTGTTTGCTAAGCATGTGCTGACTCTACTTCAATGTTATGTCAGGTTCGAGGAAAAATTGGTGAATTCATAATGGGTGTCTTTGCTGTATTCCAAGGTACAACATTTTTGAGTTTTTAAATTTTCTAATCCTCTTTGTTGGACACATGTGATCACATGTATGGAAAAGATTAGGAACCCTACATTGAAGTTTAAGCTAGTTATTTGTGTATTCAGATTATTTGAACCTACTTGTTCTGGTGGTTAGGTATCATCAAGAACAAGGTTCCAGAGTTGCTGGATGAAGAATGGATATGCCAAATTAATTTTGGGATCATAAATATACAAAAACTAGTTTAATCATCTATAGGATAATTAATTGGTAAAATCTAATGTAATCTTTGTTATTTTATTGAAGAGAAGGAGACAAAGGGGGCTGGGGGGAAGGTCCTTTTTTTTAAAAAAAATAATTGTGTTATTAAATCATATTTATGCTTGATTGTAAGAGCATGCTAATGATGTTCACTAATGACTTTATCTCCTTTTCTATATAGATCTTGACTTCAGTTTTATAGAGATGAATCCCTTTACCCTGTTGAGTGGGGAGCCATATCCACTAGATATGAGAGGAGAATTAGATGACACTGCTGCCTTTAAGAACTTCCAAAAGTATGTAGACTTCTTTCACATTTGTCTTTTGAGACATGTAGCTTTGACTTTTGTCCAATCTAAATTATTTTATTTGTTCAGGTGGGGTAATATTGAGTTTCCTCTGCCTTTTGGAAGAGTCCTGAGCCCTACTGAAAGCTTTATTCATTCATTGGATGAAAAGGTACTGTCACACTTGTTCTAGCTCATTGATAAATGGAATTTGACTCCACAAAGCAGAAGAGGATGTGTTTATTGTATTCTTGCTTTTACACTGTAGACAAGTGCATCTTTGAAATTCACTGTATTGAACCCTAAAGGACGTATATGGACAATGGTAGCCGGAGGCGGTGCTAGTGTTATATATGCTGATACGGTAAGTGTACCATTGTGCCATGCAACATTATGATGATATTGTTGTAAGCTTGAATTTTTGCTAGTGCTTTTCAATTTCATAATTCTTATTTCAACTTAATTAGGTGGGAGACTTGGGTTATGCATCGGAGCTTGGTAACTATGCTGAGTACAGTGGAGCTCCGAACGAGGAGGAGGTGTTGCAATATGCAAGAGTTGTTATTGATGTAAGAGATTCATAACTTGGGCTTGTCTCTAAAAGTTCTAGGTTCTCCATGTTTCTAAGCAAGTTTAACAGTTCTGTTGTGTAACAATGTGCCCCCTTGTCTTGCAGTGTGCCACTGCTGATCCCGACGGTCGCAAGAGAGCCCTTCTCATTGGAGGTGGTATTGCTAACTTTACTGATGTTGCTGCTACTTTCAATGGGATTGTTCGAGCTTTGAGGGAGAAGGTACATTCTCGTTCAAACTTTATCAACTGAACTTCAATTATAGTTTCTCATCCTTTTGTTTAACGGATTTTGGTTGAATAATTCATTTTTTTGTCCTCGTAGGAATCCAAACTAAAAGCAGCAAGGATGCACATCTATGTTCGAAGGGGAGGGCCGAACTATCAGACTGGTCTAGCAAAGATGCGTACGCTAGGAGAGGAACTAGGAGTACCCCTAGAGGTACGAGATGACTCCATTTCTATAAAACTATTATATGTCCGTTTGGTATTGTAGTGCTGTGCCTTTCAAAGCCACAACTGCTATGGAGTGGAAGCATAGTTAAGCAGAAGCACAACAATACCAATGACCCTATATAAGACTGCAAATATTACTCAATTCTATGAACTAGTGGAATGGCCATTCTCAAATTTACTTTTCTTCTTACATCTATTACCCGATTTGCAGGTTTACGGCCCTGAGGCCACAATGACTGGCATCTGCAAGCAAGCAATTGGCTGCATCATGTCACAATAGATTCTGAATCTGTTTTATTCTCCATTGTTAAGGTGTGGCAAGAAAATAAGTTAGTACCAGGCTTCTTCCTTTTAAGGTATATGCTGGATTTTCTTGGTTGTAAACTTCTGAAACAAAAGCCTGGTTAATTTGGTATAGCATTTTTAAATTTCATTCCCAGCCAAAGATTTGACCAAACCTTTTTCCCACCACTAACTCAATGACAAAAATTACAGAGTTCTTGCAAAATAGTTAAGAAGGGAGAACCAAAAGTATGTAAATAATTATTATTTGAATAAAAATATCAGAAGCCATTTTTATTAGAAGCCATTTCTATTAGAATATTAGAGCTCGGGCCTATGATGCGAGGCATCCTTCTAAAAGCAATTTTTGTTTGTTTACATAAACAAATATAAAATACCAAAACACAGACATGCCATTTTGTTGAAAAATAAAACTCGATCGAAAATAAAACTCGATTGAAAAAAGGATCGGAAAATTATGCATACAATAATGACAAAGAAAATATTTTTAAAAAAATTATATAATTGAGAAAGTGATTAATGTCATAAGAAATAATTAGGATAAATTGCCATGCTTTTTGTTTTTTTTATATATTATTTTTTCATTGATTTTTAAAATAAAGTGATTTATTATCTCCTTTTTGGAAAGTTTTTAGGAAAAAATGATATAAATAAATAGCCAATTATTCTTTGGAAAGGGATATTGAACATTTTAAAAATATTTAAAGAAAAAATGGTATATTAAATTTTTTTTTAAAAGAGGCAATGGTATTTTTTTCTAAATAATTATCCACAAAATTAAAAGATGAGAAAATTGTAAAGATCCAAATCAATCCTCGTGTCCGTTGCAGCATTATTTTTTAAAAAGTATCGATTCATTTAAAATTCATCAAAAAGGAGGAAGATAACAATTACCAACAATTACGAGACTTCAAAAGATTGAAAAGAAAAGTTCAACAATGAGTGAACAACTAACATTAAATTTTATTTCAACCAAAGATTTTAGACCTATGAATTATAGGTTTATCATTAGGGTTGACAATGGATCAAGTTTAAGATAGATATCTTTAAATTTGTATTCACACTTGCTTTAAAAATAAAATATCAAATCATTTTTAAGCTTGTTTTAGGTTTGGAACTTCATTACCAAACCTACTCTAGTGGATATGTATTCCTCACCAAATTTGCATTGGGTTATCTGAAAATTTTAAGTGAGTTGTAAATTAATATAATAAAAAATAATAACATTAATTTTAAAAAAAATTCATAAAATATAACAATCAAAATTCACAAATTTAAATTTAATAAAAGTCTTCCTATCAAAGATAAACTTATTTTCAAGTTAAAACCAATAAAATCAACTTATAAATAGTGAACACCAACACTAGACAATATAATTACAAAGCAATTAAATTAAAGAAAAATAATTTTTTCTTAGGCTTGATTCAAGATTTAAGAATACATCTTACAAATAAATTTATATTGACATAGTATAATTTTAAGATAAGCCAATTTATAAATAAGTATCATATTAACATTAAAAGAATAAACTAAGTGGCTATCAACCATTGAAGATCAATAAGCTGTTGATAATAATCCAATAGATCAAATTGTTCAGGAATTACTAGAAATGGTTGAGCAACCAATTGCACAACAAGCCTCTCAAGACGATGTTGGCATAATATTAAGAAAATCAACTAGAGTGAGGACTTCATAATGTTCTAGTGATTATATTATATATTTGCAAAAATCTGACTATAATATTAGAGTCGAAAATGACTTTAAAACATTTTTACAAACTATGAGTTACAAAGAATTAAATTTATGGTATGATGCTATGACAAATGAGTTGAATTTTATGGTATTTAATAGATTCTAGGATCTTATTAAGTTGTCCGATGGTGTAAAAATTCATTGGTCATAAGTGGATCTTTAAAACCAATTAGGACTCATTTCACATCATTGAGAGATATAAAGTAAGACTCATTGCTAAGAGATTTATTCACAAAGAAGGAATCAGCTATAAGGAGACCTTTTATATCAAAGAAAGATTCTTTTTGTATTGTTATAGCATTAATTGCTCATTTCAACTTAGAGCTGCAATAAATAGATGTGAAAACTTTTCTTTATGAAGATTTAAAGGAAAAGGTTTATATGAAATAACTAGAAGGATTTTTCTTTAGTGATGGTGAGCATTTGGCGTGCAAGTTCAAGAAAATTTATATATGGATTGAAACTAGCCTACCATCAGTGATATTTAAAAGCTTTATGAGGTTATTTCTTCACTTAGATTCGTAGAATACATCATAGATCAATGTATATACCAGAATGTTAGTATAAGAAAGATTTGTTTCCTTATTCCATATGTGGATGACATATTACATGTAACTAATAACAAGGATTTGCTACATAAGGTGAAATAATTTTTCTTTGAAAATTTTTATATGAAAGATATAGGTGATGCATCTTATGTCATTAGCATTAAGAGTTATAAAGGTAGATTTTAAGACATTTTAGGTTTGTCTCAAGAAACTATATCAATAACTTTTAAATTTTTTTTTGATAAATGATTGTTCACTAAGTATAGCTCCCATTGTAAAGGATGATATATTCAATTTAAACTAGTGCTTGGCAAATGAACTTGAATGAGAATGTTAGAAGAATATCAAACTAATCCAAGAATGAACTATTAGAGAACTGCAAAAAAAAAGGATGAAGTACCTTTAAAGGACCAGGGATCATATACTTATTGTAAACATATTTCATGTTTTGAGACTATCGTTGTATGATGTATAAATAAAGAGTTTCATATATAGGCTTATGATTATGAATTCATCTTTAGGCCATTAAGGATATATTGTAATAATTCAATTGCAGCTTTATAGCTAAAGATCACAAAAGTGTTAGTCGAAGTAAACACATCAACATTAAGTATTTAATCATAAAGAGCGTGTTAAAAAAAATAGTGGTTATTGAACACGTTAAAGCTGAATTGATGTTATCGATTCTTTGGTTAAAGGCATGCCTCTACAGAAATTAAAAGATCATGTGGAAAAAATGGGATTTAGTTCCTTAATACGATTTTTGTTATAAAGACAAATGTTAATTGAAATGAAGCTCTAGTTAAATTGATATTTTCTCATATTGATATTTAATTGTGTACACATTCATTAATTTGAGAAATATCACTAATTATGAGCTTAGAATAAATATATGTTATTCATTAAATGATATAGGTCAATATTAAGAAACATAATGTATTGTGATACATGAAATATAGTACTCGCTTTTAGAGAACCCATCATCATGATTCGTGTATTTTATTTTTTAATAAATGATGAAAATATATAGATCGAGTGGGAGAAGGTTGAAAATATTCAAACCATTACTGGAATGTGGCTTATATTCTCCATCAATCAGGAACATGTGCAGCAACTACCCATAATAAAAAAGAAACTGCCCATGATCAAGTAATCTCCTATGATCAAGAACATAAGAGTGCTAATTGTGAGCAAATGCCTATAAATAGAGCCATTGGTTAGTCCATTAATCCATCAATCTCAATTAAGCTTGATAAACACCATCATAGAGAGATTATAAGAGTGTAGAAGCATTTAACATTCATTATTAGATTGTGTAAACATTTCAATGGCAAAAAGTATGTCAATCTTGTTTTTAATTTCACTTTTGATCTAAATGCTTTATATAGTTGTTATATTCATGTTTAGATAGCCTTTTAAGTTAATCTAACATTGTAATTTACCACTTTGTAAATATATAAATGTTACCCATCTTAATGACCCATCACTTACTTTTTTACTTGTTCTCCACTACACTGAAAACCCTTTAATTTAACATAAGCTTTGTAACAAGTAAACATTTCATCAAAACTATCAAATATTATTCCAACGTTTGGTTTGTTTGATTTTTGTTCCTTATCTTTCGTGTTGTCAATATCTCTACCTTCACCAAAATTGCCTCAAAACCTTCGATTTCTTCGAATTCCTCAAAATTTATAACTTCATGAATTTTCTTTAAATCCCTCAATCTTTCTAAGAGTAATTGCTCGTAATTTGTACGTATAAATTTATCTATAATTCTAAAGATAGCTTATAAAATATTTTAGCAATTAGTCGTCGCTGTCTTTGGTGGTTTGATTGTGTGTGAAGATGACAAGAGAAAACGAGAGGTATAAAATATTCCCTTCATGCAAAGTAATTACAGAAGGTATAGTCCATTTAATTTAGTTGCTTTGTTATTAAATTAAACCAATATCATTACTAATTGTTTTGGCTCAAGTGAACACGTGATGTTAAATATGATTATTATTGTTTTTGTTTTGAGAGATATGATCTGATCAATTACGTAATTTTTGTTAAATAACTCGTTAATAGAAATATGTAGCGTATAACTTGAAATCCGCGTACTTCTTCAGCACCGCGGTTTATTAACCTATATAAACCCCGAATTTTTTCAGTTTCACAAAACTACTTCTTTTCATTAAACCCTAGAATTCTTAAACCCTAAAACCCATTTCATTGCATTTAGTTCTCTCCAAGAAACCAACCCTAACCCTAAAACCCATTTCATCGCATTTAGTTCTCTTCTTCTCCAAAAGATGACGGTGGCCAGCGCTACTAATTCTTCTACAAAAGTCCCTGATCTTGACCGTGTTTCATGGCTAAAGATGAGGTATTCTAATACGATTCTTAAAGCCCAACAGTACATGAAACAACGAGCCGATGAGAAAGCAAGAGAGGTTGCTCGTACTGAAATGGAAGCAGAGGCGACGAAGAAACAACGGACGAGGGAGAAAGAAAGAAAGGTTTCTCGTATTGACTTGGAAGCCGAGGTGAGAAAGAAACAACAAGCCAATAAGAGAGAAAGGGAAGCTGCTTGTAACGAATCGAAGACCGAGGTCACAAAGAAACAACGAGGTCAAGTTTCTGTTCTTGACCGTGCTTCATGCCTAAAGACGGGGCATTCAGATATTATTCTCAAAGCCCAACAGTACCCGCCCGAGGCCGAGTTGATGAAGAACCAACGATCGAGGGAGCAAGAAAGAGAAATTGGACGTCGTATTAAATTGGAAGCCGAGGTGACGAAGAAACAACGGACGAGGAAGAAGGAACGAGAAGCTGCTCGTGTTAAACTGTCGAAGATGACGAAGACTGTGGATCTTGAAGACAACTCGCTGAGTGTTAAGGCGCTTGAAAAGCTAGCTGGGTGTTCTTTAAGCTTTGTTATTGATCGAAGCGAAGATGGCGAGGCGTCTAAAGTGATAATGGGAGGCTTTCAAGGCATCCGATTTTGGAATCCACTTGAGAAAATCGGTTTGCGTCTGAAAGATTAGCTTTAATTTTCTTTTCCTTTATCTCGGATAATGCTGTCTTGTGAATGTATTTTAGGGTTCCACGTGTATTAAGAAGGTTGTATGATACTGGTTTTCTGGAAGTCAATTAAAATACAATATGAGAGATTCTTATTCAATTTTACTGCTCGTCTTTGTTTGATGATAATAATTTGCCTTCTGTAATATTATTCACGATGTTATTTTCTATATCTTCTTGGTTTCCTTTATTTAATATGTAGCCCTTTTCTTGCTCATTATATTTTCATTCGGTTTCTTTGTTTTAATCAATATGAATATGTCCTTTATTTCTTTATAATAGAAAACTTCAAGGGCTGGTCGATCTAATGAGAGTTTACAGATAGAAAACAAAAAGGCAATATATGTATATTGCTGACTGATGTTTATGCCAATACATAATTAAGCGATTGCATATTTTTATTGGTCAATGTCATTACATTGATTTAAATGGTCATTGTGTTGAAGACATATATGCCTATATAGAAATTAATGACTAAAAATGGAGGAAGACAAAAGGGAATGAGAAAACCTAAAGAGTCTTAAGGTTTGGCATCATCCTCCTACTAAATGTCAATCTTTACTTGTTGTAGATTCTTGGAAAATATCACTTTATCTATTTTCTCAATGTGAGTTTTGTTTTGATCTCTGTGATAAACCCTTGTCACCATTAAATTTTTTTTTTTGGGATTTCACCTTCCAAATTATTTGATGATAAGTCTATAGAAAAGATTGGAGGAAGAGATTTAGGATGGTGTTTGAAATATTATTGTGAGAGAGATCAAAGTCTTGTAAGAATGGCAACCTAGCGATCTCTAGTTAAATGCTTCTATTGAAATTTGTGTTGTTCAATGTTAAGTTCATCAACAGTGAGCAGTTAATAATATTCCAATTCCATTTGGAAAGGTACTGTAAATTTGTTATTGGAGGGGTCTAGCTACTGAAGAATAACAAGTTCTTTAATTGTAGATAGTATTTGTTCAAAACATAAGTTTTGAGGAAAGATTAAGATATACAGACATTTAGATACACCCATTGAATTGATCGATTTACGGCACACAAAGCATTTAGACTCCCTAGTTCTTAAGGAATTGAACCATTGAATCGATTACGATAAAAATACAAATTGGTCAAATTTATTATGTTTTCTCCAACGTTCAAGTACTATAAATTCCTTAGTTTCCCGAAATTCTTGAGGTATCTGACAACTAAGAAAAAGTTCTTGAGCTTGTGAGTTCTGATCGGTTGCAGGTATTAAGCTGCTGCTCGAAAAGAATCAAGAGAAAGAGAGTCATGAAGAATCAAAACACGTACTTTGGTAATCCTCTCCATTTTTGACACAAAATTCTCTAAACTCTCTTCTGTGTTGCAATTATTGCGAGGAGTACATAAAAAATATTCTATGCATTACTATATTAATGACGTTGACATTTTATGTTCTCAGCAAAATATATAGCATATTCCTCCGACTTCAAACAACAAAATTTGATTCACTTATATGTGTTCATTTTGATACAGAGAGAATTAGATCTTCTTTTCATTTTTTTTTCTTGATAATCGAACAGAGAATTTATATGGCTGATAATCTAATTAATTAATAATAATCAAATGCAGAGGAGGCGCATAATGAGGGACTTGATTAAATTGACATCATTTTTTCTCATTCTTATTTAATGGGTAAAGTTTTATTATGCTTTAGAGCCACACTCATTCATAATGATCACATCAATATCCATTATGAAAAATAAATAAATAACTATAATAAATTGTTTCACGAAACAGCCAACAGTAGTACAATATAAACGCATTATCATATTAAGATCACAAACTTATTTATATCGTAATAAGAAGCTTAAAATTTTTTTTATTTCTTTGAAACCAGAAACAGTCCCACTTAGTATAGAATGGAAATTGTTAGTTCATATCCTAATATGGATTTGCATTTTTAGTACTATTTTTTCCCTTTATTTTTTAATAAGTACCAACATTCTAAAAAAGGGTAAGTAAAAAGATGAAAAATGATGGCCAAAAGAAAAAAAATATTGATACTTATTGAAAATTAGAAAGAAAAGTGATAAAAACGCAGAATCACAATATGGTAACCGGCAAATTCCGAGCATAGAACAAAGCAAAAAAAAAAAACATTTTCATGTATGAATAATGACCATAGCTCTTGCTTAGAGCAACTTTTGGCACGGAAATCCAACATCTGATTTTCATTATCTTGATCTTGTAAACTAGGCAAGCACATTTTTTGTGTGTATATTTATGCAAGTAGTACCCAGGGTAAAGGTTTAATTGAATTGCCTATTTAAATAAAGTTTCATAATATTTTTGTGATCTCTTTGGGGAAGAAGATATATTTTACATCGTAATTAATAACTTGAAATTAATCAGACAAGTAGCTGATAACCTGATGTATTCAGAGCCAAACCTGAAGTCGCACCTAAAGCTACACCTAAAGATACTCAAGTACCCGAATTCGGAAACAACAGATTGTTTGAATCAAGAGCAGAATATGGAAAGGGAATCACAAGGTATTGAAGCACCTAAACCTGAAAAAGGAAATTCAAAATAGTTTCCAAATCAAAGAGTCCGAACGTGGAAAGGAAAATTACAAATGTTCAAAAAAACAAATCCAAATCAAAAGACATTGCCGAATCAAGCTAGGGTCAAAGCTTGCACCAGCCGTCCGAATATATAAGGCAACTGAACAAACTTTCAAACGCAATAAACGTGTGTCAAGAAATTCCTCACTCAGCAAGGAAACCTCTCATAAAACAACGCCACAGTTGGCTCTTCAAACGATCACAATGAAAGCAACGGATTGTTACTTTCTTACATTGAAATTTGTCTTAGGAAATTCCCTGCAACATGGATCATTAAATATGCTTCCTACAATAGAAGAAGACGTGTATAAAATAGCCTTGTATAATATCAAACGTGTGTGAAAAAAGAAATAAGAAAAACTCCCGTTTAAACTCTATCACAAGTTTATCATTTTCTTCATGGTATCAGAGCCATCCATGGCATCAAATGCAAACAACAGCACCTACACTAGCACATTCGTAGAACCAACACTTTCTTTTCAAACTTTTCATCAATGTGCTAGCCTTATCTCCTTTAAACTCACACAAAATAATTACCTTTGATGGAAATCTCAGGTTTTTTTTTTTCTCTCATTCATAGTCTTGAAATTCAACATCATTTAGAAGATGCTGAGATCCCATCAAGAACAAAAGAAAATAATGATGCAGAAGTGATCAATCTCGAGTTCATTTCTTAGAGAACAAATGATGGACTTCTCATGGCATGGCTTAGAAATATGATGATGAAAGAAGTGCAAAGTATAACCATCGGCCTACAATCGGCCTGCGAGGTTTGGCTTGCAATTGAAGATCATATGCTGCAAGCCACCAAAGAATGGGAGAGCTGGTAAAAAGACAGCTTCTACTCTTTGGAAAAGGGGTCCAGAAAATTGGAAGATTTTCTCAAACAATTTATCAAAATTAATCACCAATAATCAGTAAAACTTGTTACCAAAAGTAAACATAGATCAGTCCTCAACATATAAAAAGAAAATCACCAATACAAGCTATAATACCTAGTCAAGCTTGTAATAGCCTTTGTCCGTAATAGACCTCTCATGACCATCAACTAATATTTTAACTCCCTCAACTCCATCTTTATTTTCATCAACACACGACCCCCAACTGAAAATCCTATGACCTATATAAAATGAAAAGAATAAAGGATCTAATTGAATATAAGCATATTATTTGGTCCAGAGGAATGGTGATGTGATAATGTTGGATATTCTAAGAAGAATGAATTTAAAATAAGATTAAACTGTTGTGTTTTTCTCCAATTAGATCAAATACAACGCAACCAATTAAAATTAAAAAAATTGGCATTCTTTCATAAAATTACCACAGGAGATAGAGATCTATTAGCTCTAGTGATTGAAAACACTAGCGATACAATGCTATTACCGTTACTGTGTTGATTGCCTCTTAAGGAAGATTATGATGGAACAGTGAAGCGGAAGGAGAGATCATCATCATGATTGTCGTCAAGATTATTGTCTGGCGGCCTACACAACTAGTTCTGTTCCTCTTGATAGACAAAATGGCTGGCTGGAGCCGCAATTGAGGGTGCACCGATGATGACGAGCTGGAGATGCTCGATCTGTTGCTCCACTACCTCTGCTACCCCGGACTCGCCGCTCTTCGCAGATCCATTTTCACTAATTGTAATTTTGCTTATTTTTAGAGAGGAAGTGAGTTTCGAGTTGCTGCGGAGAGAGCGACCCATCATGGCACGTGCTAGGTGTTTAGTCGCTGTTAGAAAATAGAGGGTGAATATAGAAGAAATAAGGGATTTTGGTTTTCTAACCGTTATACGCTGTTGTTTTGAATGGACTAATTTTTTTTATCAAATTTTTAAAATTTTTTTGGTAGCATTTTGAGATTTTTTGCTTTCTTAATAATGTTTTTAAAATAATGATTTGTTTTAATTGTTGTTTTTCTGAATATTAATTTTCATAAATTTAACTTATTTTTAATAAATAATTTTTTAAAATAATAAATACCTTCTAATCACTAATTTACTAGCGCTTTATGTTTTTGATACTATAGTATACACAATTCATTGATACTTCATATTTTTTACATTATGATATTAATAATTTATTGACACTTTTTTTTATTGATATTGTTTAAAAAAATATTAAAAATATAATATCAGTAAAAATCATTTTTGTAGTGGTGACAAATGAAAATTGTATACCTTCCAACATAGAAACTTATGACTCTGGAGACATGTGCTCCATTGATAACTACTCTTCCTTTGGAGGTGTGATTGCTTATGCTTTGCCAAGTAATGTATAATTTTCATTAGAAGTTTGTTTGGACATACAGGGCAAATCACTGTCCTTGATGGATATCACATAATATGATAAGATATTTTGGTCAATGAATATTATGCACTTGTTTGATGACTGTGATGCTGCTACAGTATCAAGTGGCCATATTGATTTCATTCTCTATGGTCATACTGATTTCTGTTTGCTAAGCATGTGCTGACTCTACTTCAATGTTATGTCAGGTTCGAGGAAAAATTGGTGAATTCATAATGGGTGTCTTTGCTGTATTCCAAGGTACAAAATTTTTGAGTTTTTAATTTTCTAATCTTCTTTGTTGGACACATGTGATCACATGTATGGAAAAGATTAAGAACCCTACACTGAAGTTTAAGCTAGTTATTTGTGTATTCAGATTATTTGAACCTACTTGTTTTGGTGGTTAGGTATCATCAAGAACAAGGTTCCAGAGTTGCTGGATGAAGAATGGATATGCCAAATTAATTTTGGGATCATAAATATATAAAAACTAGTTTAATCATTTATAGGACAATTAATTGGTAAAATCTAATGTAATCTTTGTTATTTTAATGAAGAGAAGGAGACGAAGGGGGCTGGGGGGAAGGTTATTTTTTTTTTTATTTATAAAAAATAATTGTGTTGTTAAATGATAATTGTGCTTGATTATAGGAGCACGCCTATGATGTTCACTAATGACTTTATCTTACTTTCTATATAGATCTTGACTTCAGTTTTATAGAGATGAATCCTTTTACCCTGTTGAGTGGGGAGCCATATCCGCTAGATATGAGAGGAGAAATGGATGACACTGCTGTCTTTAAGAACTTCTAAAAGTATGTAAACTTCTTTGACATTTGTCTTTTGAGACATTTAGCTTTGAATTTTGTCCAATCTATATTATTTTATTTGTTCAGGTGGGGTAATATTGAGTTTCCTCTGCGTTTTGGAAGAGTCTTGAAAGCTTTATTCATTCATTGGATGAAAAAGTATTGTCACACTTGTTCTAGCTCATTGACAAATGGAATTTGACTCTACAAAGCAGAAGAGGATGTGTTTATCATATTCTTGCTTTTACACTGCAGATAAGTGCATCTTTGAAATTCACTCTATTGAACCCTGAAAGATGTATATGAACAATAGTAGCTGGAGGTAGTGCTAGTGTTATATATGCTGATAAGGTAAATGTACCGTTGTGCCATGCAACATTATGATGATATTGTTGTAAGCTTGAATATTTACTAGTGCTTTTTTCAATTTCATAATTCTTATTTCAACTTAAGTAGGTGGGAGACTTTGGTTATGCATGAGAGCTTGGTAACCACGCTGAGTACAGTGGAGCTTCGAACGAGGAGGAGGTGTTGCAATATGAAAGAGTTGTTATTGATGTAAGAGATTCATAAAATGGGCTTGTCTCTGAAAGTTTTAGGTTCTCCATGTCCCTTATCTTGCAGTGTGCCCCTACTGATCCTGACAGTTACAACAGAGCTCTTCTCATTAGAGGTGGTATTGCTAACTTTACTGATATTGTTGCAACTTTCAATGGGATTGTTCGAGGTTTGAGGGAGAAGGTACATTCTCGTTCAAACTTTATCAACTGAACTTTAATTATAGTTTCTCATCCTTTTGTGTAATGGATTTTGGTTGAATAATTCATTTTTTTGTCCTGTTAGGAATCCAAGCTAAAAGCAGCAAGGATGCACATTTATGTTCGAAGGGGAGGGCCAAACTATCAGACTAGTCTCACAAAGATGCGTACTTTGGGAGAGGAACTAGGAGTACCCCTAGAGGTACGAGATGACTCCATTTCTATAAAACTATTATATGTCCATTTGGTATTATAGTGCTGTGCCTTTCAAAGCCACAACTGCTATGGAGTGGAAGCATAGTTAAGCAGAAGCACAATAATACCAACAACCCTATATAAGACTGCAAATATTACTCAATTCTATGAACTAGTGGAATAGCCATTCTCAATTTTACTTTTCTTCTTACATCTATTACCCGATTTGCATGTTTACGGCCCTGAGGCCACAATGACCGGCATCTGCAAGCAAGCAATTGACTGCATCATGTCACAATAGATTCTGAATCTGTTTTATTCTCCATTGTTAAGGTGTGGCAGAAAATAAGTTAGTACTAGGCTTCTTCCTTTTAAGGTAGATGCTGGATTTTCTTAGTTGTAAACTTCTGAAACATTTGTTGTAAATTTTGAGCTACAAGGACAAAAGCCTGGTTAATTTGGTATAGCATTATTAAATTTCATTACCAACCGAAGATTTGACCAAACCTTTTTTCCACCACAAACTCAATGACAAAAATTACAGAGTTCTTGCAAAATGGTTAAGAAGGGAGAACCAAAAGTATGCAAATAATTATTATTGAATAAAAATTTTAGAAGCCACTTTTATTAGAATATTATTGCTCGGGGCCTATGATGCTAGCATCCTTCCAAAAGTAATTTTTGTTTGTTTTATAAACAAATATAAAATATTGAAACACAGACAAGCCATTTTTTTAAAAAACAATCGCCACTCTAACACTTTTAAAAATAAAACTCTTCTTAAAATAAAGATCAAAAAACGAATCAAAAAAATAATGCATACAATAAGACAAAGAAAAAATCTTTAAAAAAAGGAATCACATTGTAACAACCGATTGTTTAAATCAGAAGGTGTAGAAGTACCCAAACCTGAGAAAGAAAATTCAAAATAACTTCCAAAATAAAATGTCTGAAATTGGAAAGGAAATCACAAACGTTATAAAAAAAAAATCTAAATCAAAAGACATTGCCAAATCAAGTTAGGGTCAAAGCTTTCACCATCTGTCCAAATATATTAGGCAATTGAACAAATTTCCAGTGCAAGAAACGTGTGTCAAGGGACTCCTCACTCAGCAAGGAAACCTCTCATAAAAGGACTCCACAGCTGGCTCTTCAAAAAGTCACAATAAAAGCAACGGATTATTTCCTTCTTAGATTGAAATTTGTTTTATGAAATTCCCTGCAACAAGGACTCGTTAATTATGTTTCCTACAATAGGAGAAGACATGTATAAAATAGCCTTGTATAATATTAAACCCGTGTGAAAATAAAAATAAGAAAAAATCTCGTTTAAACTCTATCACAGGTTTATCATTTTCTTCATGGTATCAGAGTCATCCATGGCATTAAATGCAAACAACAGCACCGAAACCAGTACATTTGTAGAACCAACACTTTCTCTTTAAATTTTTCATCAATGTGCTAGCCTTGTCTCCTTTGAACTCACACAAAATGATTACCTTCTATGGGAATCTTAGGTTCTTTGTTTCATTCATAGTTTTGAAATTTAATATCATTTAAAAGATTCTGAGACCCTATCAAGAACAATAAAAAATAATGATGTAGAAGTGATCAATACCGAGTTCATTTCTTGGAGAATAAATGATGGACTTCTCATAGCATGGCTTAGAAATATGATGACGAAAGAAATGCAAAGCATAACCATTGGTCTACAATTGGCTAAAGGGGTTTGGCTTGCAATTGAAGATTATATGGTGCTAGCCACCAAAAAACGGGAGAGCTGTTTATCTTTGATAAAAGATAGCTTCTAAAACGGGGCTGGGGGGAAGGTTATTTTTTTATTTATTTATAAAAGATAGCTTCTACTTCTTGAAAAGGGGTCCAAAAAATAAGAAGATTTTCTTAAATAATTCAAAGACATATGCAATAGCTTGAGTACAATTGAGAAATTGATAACCGAAGGAGATCAAATGTTTCAACTTTCTCAAGCTTTAGGGTTAAAATATTCAGACTTCAAAACGGCTATGCTATTAAACCACCTATTCCCACCTTGAAACAATTTCTGTACACATTAAAAAATCATGAAAAGGCCATCATTCAACTTGCTAAGGAAGAAGAACGAATTAATCTAGATCAAGCCCTTTTTACTCAAAGGGGATGTGGTAGACATCAAAGAGGGGGCCGCTAAGGAAGTAGGGTAAGAGGAGCCTTTTCAAACAATCGAGGACATTAACAAAATTTTTAGAATTCTCGGGGATATGGACTTCAACATCACTACTAGTGAAAATGTTTTCTTATAATTGATCCAAGATTGTTGAGAATAACCTTTTGCAACCAGTTGGGTTTTAAAGGTCTCTATCTTTCTATCGGGCCCATGCTTCCGCTTGTAAATTCATTTACAATTGATAAGAATTATTCCTTTGGAAAGCTCAACCAAGTTCCGGACTTGATTGTGATGTATTAAGTCAATTTTGAATTTTATGGCTTCTTGCCACTTTCCTAAGTCGATGTTTAACATCGTATCTTTATAGGTTAAAGGATCTTTTTCTTCTACTAAGAAAACTCTAAGTGTACCTTCAGGCATCTGACCATACTTTGTAGGTGGCCTGCACATTCTTTCGGACCTACGTGGAGGGTGTGTTAAAGCTACTCCGCTCAATTGATCTTGAGGTTCCATCACGGGTTCATCTTCGTTTTGATTGAATTCATTAAGCTCAATCTTTCTACAACCCCTACGATCCATAAGAAACTCTTTCTCAAGAAAAGTGGCATACCGAGAAATGAACACATTTCGCTCCTCAAAATCATAGAACTAGTATCCTATTGAATTCTTGGGATATCTAACAAACCGATACTTGTATCCTATAGGTGCAAGTTTATCATGTAGTGTAACTTTTATATAAGCAGGGCAGCCTCAAATCTTAAAGTATTTAAGACTTAGTTTCTTACCATTCAACATCTCATGTGGAGTGGTTGGAACAGCTTTAGATGGAACCCTGTTCAATATATGAGCAGTAGTTTCCAAAGCATAACCCTATAGATATTCAGGTAGATTAATGAAGCTCATCATCGATCAGACCATATCCAATAAAGTCCTATTCCTCCTCTCTGACACTCCATTATATTGCGGAGTACTTGGTGGACTATACTAAACTAGAATCTCATTCTCCTTTAAATAATTAGAGAATTCACTGCTCATGTACTCACTGCCTTGATCTGATCGAAGACATTTGATATACATGCCGGTTTGTTTCTTTACTTCAAGTTTGAACTCTTTGAAATTTTTGAATTTGTCAAAGGTTTCTGACTTGTGTTTCATAAAAAACACATACTCGTATCGTGAAAAATCATCGATAAATATTATTAAGTATCAAAATTTACCTATTGCAGCGTGATTCATTGAACCGCATACAACACTATGAATTAGTTCTAATAAATTAGTGGTATGGTGTCCAACATCAGTGAATAGAGATTTAGTTATTTATTAGAACTAATTCATAGTGCTGTATGCGGTTCAATGAATCACGCTGCAATACTAATTCATTAGAACTAAGCATTTCAACATTTTCAAACTCCCACCAAAGCCAATCTCCAAGATGTCAATCATATCCTACGTTACTTGTAGGGTACTTTTCATCATGGTTTATGATACATATCACATTCATCACTAACTTTTTATGCATTTTCTAATTTTGATTAGGTAGGGTGCAAGAACACACATCGCAACACAACTAAATTTTGTATCTACCTTGGTGCAAATTGCTTCTCATGGAGCTCCAAGCGCTAATCCATGGTTGCCAGATCTAGTACTAAAGTCGAATACCGAGCCCTAGCATCCACCATAGCTGAACTCACTTGGGTTACGCACCTACTCAAAGATATCGGACTCTCGCTTCTAAGGTCACCTTTATTACTTTGTGATAACATGATTGCACTTCACATGATCCTCAATCCGGTTCTCCATGCCCGTACTAAACATATCAAACTTGATGTCCACTTTGTATGTGAACGAGTCGTAGAAGGACTACTCCTCATAAAACATATCCCTACAAGTTGACAAGTCGTAGATATGCTTACAAAACCCCTCAATAAACACACATTTCACCAACTATGTACGAAGCTCGGCGTAAAATGTCTTACACGACCAAGCTTGCGGGTAGTTGATAACCTGAAGTATTCAAAGCCAAACCTGAAGCCGCACCTAAAGCTACACCTGAAGATACTCAAGTACCATAATCACGAAACAACCGATTATTTGAATCAAGAATAGAATATGGAAAGGGAATCACACGTATTGAAGCACCCGAACCTAAAAAAGGAAATTCAAAACAACTTCCAAATCAAAGAGTCCAAACTTGGAAAGGAAAATCATAAATGTTCAAAAAAAAAAATCCAAATCAAAAGATATTGCCGAATCAAGCTAGGGTCAACGCTTTCACCAGCTGTCCGAATATATAAAACAATTGAACAAACTTTCAAGTGCAAGAAATGTGTGTCAAGGGATTCCTCACTAGCAAGAAAACTTCTCATAAAAGGACTCCACAGCCGGCTCTTCAAATGGTCACAATGAAAGCAACGGATAGTTGCCTTCTTAAATTGAAATTTGTCTTAGGAAATTTCCTGCAACAAGGACGCATTAATTTTTCTTCCTACAATAGAAGAAGATAGATGTGTATAAAATAGCCTTGTATAATATAAAAAAGAAATGAGAAAAACTCCTGTTTAAACTCTATCACAGGTTTATTGTTTTCTTCAGTACCATACACGAGAAATATTAGTTAAGTTTTTTTAAAGGACTCCCTCCTGGTTATATTATCTTAAGCAATGTCCATATTAGAGACCGCAGCTACTTACATAGCATTACACTGACATTTATTTTCAACTAGCAGGGAATGAAAATATGGCAATGTTAACCCTTTCTGATGCAATCGGTCATCTCTCTTCTTTCTAACTTTAACAAACAAGTTTGATTCACTTAATTATGTGTCCATTTTGACAGAGAGAATTGAATCTTCTTTTCTTTTCTTTTATTTGCTTGATATTCAAACAAAGAAACATTTACACTTGACACAATTGATTTACATTTCATATTAAATTTTCTTAAAAAAGAAATCACCAATAGGATTAGGACAATTGAACAGAAAAATAAAAAGAGGGTTACATGACAAATTCACATTTGCATCAACAATGGAAGAATGAATGAAATGCAGCAGAACAAGAAAATAGAGAAACAAATCCTAACTCTAGTCAATTCAATTCACAACCCTGCAATTTTTTCTAATCTCTCCCTGTGAGTCAGTGAGAACTTCAATGGCACCCATTTTAACCATGGCTGCAGCAAATTTGTAGTCCAAGTTGTGGCTTGCCTTGCATTATCCTTCACAATCCCAGAAGTTAAAGGGATGCTAAAAAGTGTCTGATCTGAAGTTAACAATGCATGGCGGTTCTTCAAATCCACATAGTACTTATTATCAAGCCTATTTGGCGTCAGAAAATCAAGTGCCACCGTTGGTTCGTTGCTGCTGGCTTCTGATGGTGGAAGAGGAGGACATTTCTTCTTAAATTGGTTAGCAAACTTAGAATCCAAAGAAGCTTGGTTAATTTGGTATAGCATTTTTAAATTTCATTCCCCACCATAGATTTGACCAAACCTTTTTCCCACTACAAACTCAATGACAAAAATTACAGACAGTTCTTGCAAAATAGTTAAGAAGGGGAGCCAAAAGTATGCAAATAATTATTATTTGAATAAAAATTTTAGAAGCCACTTTTATTAGAATAATAGAGCTCGGGGCCTATGATGCTAGTATCCTTCTAAAAGTAATTTTTGTTTGTTTAAATAAACAAATATAAAATACAAATATAGACATGCCATTTTGTTGAGAAATAGTGGCGAACAATCGCCACTCCAACACTTTAAAAAATAAAACTCTTCTAAAAATAAAGATCGAAAAAAGGATAGAAAATTATGCATATAATAATGACAAAAAAAAATCTTAAAACAATTATATAATTGAGAAAGTGATTGATGTCATGAGAAATAACTAGGATAAATTGCCATGCTTTTAATTTTTTTATATATTATTTTTTCATTGATTTAAAAAAAATGATTTATTACCTCCTTTTTGGAAAGTTTTTAGGAAAAAAATGATATAAAAAAAACCAATTATTCTTTAGAAGGGAATGTTGAGTATTTTTAAAAAGTTTAAATAAAAAATGGTATATAAAAAAAATAAGAGGTAATGGTAGTTTTTCTAAATAATTATCCACAAAAAAATTAAAAAAAGAAAAAATTATAAAGATCGAAATTAATCCTCATGTCCACAGCCCCATTATTTTCTAAAAAGTATCAATGCATTTAAAATTTATGGACAAAAGGGGAAGATGACAATTGAACCAACAATTTAAGAGACTCCAAAAGGATTGAAAAGAAAACTTCAACAATTAGTGAACAATTAACATCAAATGTCATTTCAATCAAAGTTTTTAGACCTATAAATTAAAATAATATTATAAGAATATTTTTAAGAAAGAAATTATGAAAGTCATTCAAATGTTTTTTAGTTTAGCACTAACTAAATTGTTTTAATTTAACTAAATTGATTAGATGAATTGAATCAAACGGTTCAATTAAGTATTTTTTTAAATTATATATTTATTTTCAAAATTTTAAAAATTCGATTCATTTAAATTTTGATTTGGTATCAAACCAAAACTAAAAAAAAGGCTAATAATTTGTCTAGAGAATTTTTTTTTTGGATTAATCAATTTTAAATTCAGTTCGGTTTCAATAAAATTATTTCAAACTCAATTTTACTCACCTTTATTAGATTGTTTTTTTTAAGAAAATTGACAAGCCAATTTCTTAGTTCGAATAATCATTAATATACAAACAATAAATTTTTGAAAAAAAATTATTATATATCTCAAATATTGTTATAAATTTAAAATTTAAAAAAATATAATATAAAAAATAAAAAATGTAATAAGAAAGTTAGGGCATATAACAAAAAAATATGGGACGAGTAAGTCTGCGTTATAGTCTTATTATCGGCAATCTTAATTTGTGCTTCTGTAACTAGACTTGAATGAAATTTCTAAGCTTTTTGGCAAGTTGGCTGAATTGGTATTGGATCTGGCGCTTGAAACTGGATTGATTTGATATCTGAGCAGTATATGTTTTCTCGTCACTTGAATAGCTAAAATTTGGCATTTTTCATTTCATAGCTCCTGAATAAGTCTTTTAGATTTTGTTGTCCTTGTCATGTTTTGTATATCAATGAGGTTGCATGACTCAAATGGTTAGTTGAAGTTCTGTGACATTTGGTTAGAATAAGATTATTGTAAAGTTGATTTCAAACGAGGAAGTCAGCAGCTGTTAAGGGTTTCGATTTGTTGTTTTCCCATTTTGTGGGATACACTTCATGCTTCTTTTCCTTTTTCTTTTTCTTTTATTTAATCATAAATTGAAGCATGGGGATTAACATACTCAATAGGTATACAAAGAAAATTTAGCTTTGGTTCAGAGGATAAAAGTTTTGGATTTCTCTTTTTGTAAGAGTGTAGGTTTAGATACATCAAGAAATTGAATTGCAGTGGGATCTTGAATTTTATCTCTTAGCTTCTGAAATTGTTTGCCTTTATGAGGTGCCATTATGAATTTATGATGGGTTATGCTGCCTATCATTACTATAGATCTGATCTAAGTTGTGGTTTCCTTTTGTGTAATTGATTACTGAGATTATTATCTAAGTTTATTCTGTCATAAGTTTTTGCTTTTTCTTAGAAAATAAAAGAAAGAAAATACTTATAGTAATCCTTTTAACAAATTTAGAGAAATAATATATTAGTTCATTTGTTTAGGTGACAGTATTAATGTAATATTATTATTAATATATTTAATTTCATAAATTAATTATATTGATAATATAATATTCTTACCTTTTATAATATGTAATTATTTTATTCATGTATAGTATTATTTTCTTATTTTGTAATAGGTTACAGTCTATATAAAGACTATATTGTACAAATTTACATTCATAATGAAATATACACATTTTATATTTCTCACATGATATCAGAGCTTTGATTTCTTCACTATAACTCTGTTTAGTCGAAGACTTGCTAGAATTTTTTCAAAATTTATTAGAATCTACTAGATTTTTTTTTCGATAAGTCGCCGAAAAATTTTAAAAGTGTGCTGTGATAGCCACTGCCCACCTTAGATTATTCAGAATACTCCGACCGTTTCAACGCTGTCGACGACGCGCCAATCAAAGATCAAAAACCACCGCACGCGCCGCCGAAACACCACTGCCACTGGTCATTTTCACTTCAGATCCTGGCCGTTATACAATGACTTGACTGACATCGCCCTGACTAAAAGCATCCTTAGTCACCAGCTGCTCAAACGCCGTCGAGCTTACGTCGATAGGAGGTCAGAGTAGGCCGGATGCGCCACGTGAAGTTCACTGTTTCCTGTTAAGGGTCTGTTTATAAATTTTTCAGTATTTCAAAGTCAGATTGTAATTTTTTTTTATCTTTTTGGGGTATTTTTGAAATTTTCAATAGTTCAGGGTCTATTTTGTAATTATTATAATTTTATTGGTTATTTTATAATTTTCAAAAAGTTAAGAATTATTTTGTAATTATTATATTCTCTAGGGTCATTTTATAATTTTTAAAAAGTTTAGAGTTTAATTTGTAATTATCAAAAGTATTGGGGTCAAATTATAATTATTAAAAGTTGAAGAGGGGAATTTATTTTTTTTAATGGATAAATTTGATGTTTCTTAACCTATTCACATTATTCTTGATGGACACAATTATGTCTTATGACCACAAACTATGTGTAATTTTTTTAAACGTAGACGACTTTAGCACTATATTACTGGTGATGTTATTCTACCCCAGCAGCGAGATAATGAGTCCGAAGGCTTTCATCGACAGACTAGATGATTGAGATAGTAAAAATTATCAGATTATTACATGATTTCGTAATAAATCCACCACATCCATCAGTTTTCATTATGGTTGATTTGATACTGTTAAATCACTTTGGGATTTTCTTGCACGTGGCTATACCGCCACAGATCTCTCTTATCAATATCAACTCTTGCAAAATTTGCATCATCTTCGACAAGAACTAGGGCAATCCATTGTCGATTTTTATTCTTAGATGCAGTTTATTTGGGATCAATTAGCTCTTTTAGAACTAATTTGGAAGAATAACGATGATGCTCAAGCTTTTATTGTCTACCAAGATCATCAACGTTTGGTTCAGTTTCTCATGGCTCTGAAAGATAAATTTGAATCCACTCGTGCTTCTTTACTTTATTGGAGGCCCTTACCCATTTTGGATCAAGTTATTACTGACTCATCTCTGAAGAAACAAGGTTTACTACTCTTCAGCAAGTTCGTACAAATACAGTACTTGCTACACCGCAACATAAATCTGACAGTTTCACTCAATATAAGACGTGTAATTATTGCCACTTATCTGGACATTTAGTTCTCACTTGTTTGACACGTAAATGCAGAAAATGTCAAAAAATTGGACTAGGTCATTTTGAAAGAGATTATCCTAAAAGAAAACAATCTTAGGGTGCTACTTCTATAAGGCATCGATTATTCTCTGCCGCTACTGCTGCCTAAGATACTGCCAACCCTTCTTCTAATCTAACCAGTGATCTTGAATCTTTACTTCGTCAACTTCTATCAAACTCTAGTAACCCTTCTATTACTACTTCTTTTGTCTTTTTAGGTAACTTTTGGTATTTTGATTCTGCATGTTGCAATCATATGACTTCTGATTTTAATATTTTCTCTTCCACATCTCCTGCTTCCTATTTACCTTCTATTCATATTGCTAACGGCTCTTTCATAAATGTTAGTCACATTAGTCAGGTGTCTTACTCTAGTCTTTCATTATCTGATACTTTCTTTATACCTAAACTCATATTAAATCTTTTATTTGTCGGTCGAATTTGTGAACTTGGTATTAACGTTTTATTTACTGCCTCTGGGTGTTATTTGCAGGATCCAAAGATAGGTCGGACACTTGGGACAGGCCGTAAAGTTGGTCGTCTATATGAGCTCATCTATTTACACTTGCCATCTTTGTAATATCTAATCCTTATTAGTAGTATTGGCACTTAAATTTTGGTTTAGAGCAATAAGGCACCGTAGGGCTATTCGGTTTTAACCCTATTAGACATATTTTTGTTATAGTGCATGTGAGAGATATTAGGCCTAATTTGATAATTTCACATTCGATCGGAGCACCAGACGACCCTAGAATATTTTTGAAATTTTTTCCACATTGGCTTGGAAAAGGAAATCCTAATTTACTACATGAATTTCCATTTAAGGGTGATGTTTGGAACAAGCCTTTGTTGAGAAACATAATCCATATATTAGAGAATGGACCAATTAGAAGAAATCTCATGGATTGCCAAGTTGGAAGTTCTAGTTAGTTCTTTGGACTATTCTAACTAGATAGTTACAAATAAACTAATTACATAATTAGTTTTCAACTAATAGAAAATTAGTAATTTTAAGTAAGTTGAAGGGTAAAATGGTCAATTGAGGGAGCATTATATATATGTTAGAAGTGTGTAGAAATTTGAAGAGAGATCAAAACCAACACTTAGAGCTCAAAAGAGAGAAATTCGAGCTTCAAAGGGGGGTGCTGCTACAGTGACAATTCAAGTTTTTTTTTCATGCTTAATCAAGCCAAAATAAGATTACATACCAATCACTAAACTCAATTGAAGCCTCAATTAGTGGAAATTCAAGAAAAAGAGGTAAGAAAAGCATTGTTGTATGAGTTTGATAAGTGTGTTTTCAAGAATGCTTCAATTGCCATTCTTATGTGTATTCTTGGCCTAGAGTGAGTTAAATTCTAGTGTGAAGCTTGAAGGAGTCATCAATTTGAAGGAATTGGCAAGGTAAGAATTATGGTTTTTTTTTGGTGATTTTGTTGTAGAGATTTCAATTGGTTGTAATTAGGGCTTTAGAATGAAATTGACATGATTTTGTTGTAATTGGAACAAGAAATTGAGAAAAGGAATGTGTTGGAACCTAAGGTGAAATTCTGCCACTTTAGGGAAGTTAGGGATTGAGTGGTGTTTTGAATGAATTGTTGTGTGTAAATGGTGCATATTATAAATTGAATGTATATGTTGATGGAAAAATAAAAAATAAAGATAATGAGACACAATTGTCCATTTTGAAAAGGTGAATGGCAATTATGTCCAACCAAGATTATAAGGCGTTCAATAATTTTCAGGGCACCGGATGGTGAGATAGATTAGATTAAATAGCTCCGTAAATAAAAATCGGGAAGTAGTTTGCATCTGGGCTTTGTACGCCGATTAGGGCATTTAGTAGTTAAATGAGATTCTAACATTCGATTTGGTTCTAAATGTCATTTATGGCGCGTAGGTGAAGATAACCGAGAGCGATAACGGGAGCAGAAATCGGGAGCGAAATTGAGCGTGGAGCGGTTGTGAGTGGAAATCTGCCATTTCTTTTACTTTTCGTTTATTATGTTTTTGCATAATGAATATGCATGTTTTATGAGCTTTCGATGCATAACCATGATTTATGATCTTGATATATGTTCATAGACATGCCTTTACATGTTCGAATTGAGAAACAGTTTTAAAATTTCTGCATTCGTTTTTAAGGCCATTGGTACCCTTAGATTATAGTGGTGATGATTGTATTAAACCCGGCCGGTATATCCCGTGCACATGGGCAGGTCTTGGGGGTGTGTCACTAACTCCGGGAAGTTGAGATTTTGAGTCATGTGAGTCGCTCTATGTGTACGAGGTATTGTCTCGTTATATGCAAGCAATGTAGGATTTCGCTGCATAGACCGTGAGATGTCTTGAGATGTCACTGTGGGTGCTGCTAGTTGAGGTGCCCCGTGACCTACTCACGTGTACGGTGCTAGTTGAGTCGCTGCGTGAGTATAGAGCTTTAGGGTTACCATTGGTACAGTTTAGAAAGAAAATAGCCGAGCGAGGAGTTTACTAGTTTTCGATTTACCGATAGCATTTATGCATTTATATGCACACAATAGTTATTATGTTATACAGATTCTGAATATAGTTTTTCAAAGATGTAGACAAAACCCGCTTGGCAAGATTTCAATAGCATATGATGTTAGAAACCGTTTTACAGTTTTACATCAGTTTTAGAAGCATGATTTCTGCATGAACTTTAGAATTTGCTATCTATACATGATGTTATTTTATTGAAATCTTATTTGCACTCTGAGCTTTTTTAGCTCACTCGTTTTGTATTTTATGTTTTCTAAACCCCTTTCCCAGGTGCAGGCCTTGGTACGCAAGCTGCTGATTCTTCTATTGTCGAGTAGTGGGCCGAATCCGAAGATCATTTTTTGTACATGTAAATGTGCTAAATAGCACTCTTTACTTTATGCATAGTATTTATAGGCATGTATATTTGTATATATGCTTTGAACCAACAAGAAAAGAATTCGAGATTATGATGATCATTTTTGCTTTTCATGAGTATGCTCATTTTGTGATTCGAATGAATAATTGAGTTATGTTGGATTTGATTTGGAAAGGACCGGAGGTCCGAATTGATAGTATTTGAGATGTATTGGAAATAGAAGTGAAATTTCATTGTAGGTTTTATATGAATTTTTTGAAAAACAGGGGAAACTCTGTCTGTTTTAAAAAAAAATTAAAATGTCATTTTCATGTATATTACAAGACTTTCTCAGTAGTGGAAAGAATTAAAAAAAAGGGGTTCGCCTCGCGAAATTTCTCAACTTTCCCAGTTAGGTTTCGAGGAACTTCTGTCGGGGTACCCGGCAGGGCCGTTGGGATCTATAGTAGAGGGTCTCGGGTTGGGTCCTGTCAATCTTCATCCCCTTCGTCCGCTGCATCTACTTCTTCAGTATCATAACTACATCTTTGACATTCCATTTGGGTCATGCTTCAATAAGTCGTATTTGTTCTTTAGTATCTAGTGGTTGTTTAGGAAATGTTTCTAATAATAAAGATGATTGTTTGATTTTTCCATTAGCAAAACAACCACCTTTGCCTTTTAATAATAGTATTATTATTTTGCATGCTCATTCTGATCTTATACACTATAATATTTGGGGACCATCTCCTAATGCTACTATGGGTGGATCTCGATACTTTGTTATTTTTGTTGATGATTATTCTCGATATACATGGTTGTTTCTTATGAAACAGAGATCAGAACTTATCAAAATTTATCGTGATTTTGCTCAAATGATTAAAATACAACTTTCTTATTTCATTAAGATCTTTCGCACAGATAATGCCATGAAATATAAAGATTCTGATTTTTTAAATTTTTAATAGGAACATAGTACTATTTGTCAAAGATCTTGTCCCGGTACATCTCATCAGAATGAGAGAGTCGAACAAAAACACAGACATATTCTTGATACAGTTTGTGCTCTTTTTATCTCTGCCTCTTGTCCTGAACAATTCTGGGGTAAAGCTACTTTAACTGCTGTCTATATAATCAATCGTGTTCCTTCCTCAATTATAGAGAAGAATTCACCATATGGACGTTTATATGGAATCCCTCCTAATTATAGTCTACTTAAAGTTTTTGGCTATGTTTGTTTTGTTCTACTTCAAAAACATGAACATACTAAACTTGAACCACATACACGATTGTGTTGCTTTTTGGGATACAGGATAGAACATAAAGGTTATAGGTGTTGAGATCCTATCTCTAAATGTCTTCGCATCTCTCGTAATGTCATATTTCTTGAACATAGAATGTTCTCCTCTGTATCAAACTTTCACTCTGTGTCTCTATTTGCTTCTCAATTTTTCACTAACAATACTATTAACTTGTTTCTTGATACTTCCTCTGAGTTTCATATAGGTGATCTTGCTGATATAATGTCTGCTTCTAAGCCTCCCATCTTGTTTGAAGGATTTGCTCTCGACATCTCCGAGGCCTTTCCTATACCCTTTCTTTGTCATTCTTCTCGGGTAAGAACTTCCTGTTAAACTTTGTGATTATCACTGTTTTTCCACCACTCTTTTGTTATATGAACCCTAATCCTATTCTGAGGCTAGTGCTAACCCTGTTTGGCAGCAAGCAATGACAGAAGAATTATAAACTCTTGAGAAATCGTACACTTGGGATTTTGCTCCTCTTTCACCCACTAAAACTGCCATTGGTTGTAAATGGGTATACAAGATTAAGACCAAATCTGATGGATCCATTGAGCGATATAAAGTATTGCTACAGCTCATGGTTGGACATATTTCAGATGGATATAAAAAATACTTTTCTTAATGCTGATCTTTCTGAAGAAGTCTATATGAAGCCTCATTCCGGTTATCCACATCCACCTGGCACAGTCTGCAAGCTTCGTCAAGCCTTGTATGGCCTAAAACAAGTTCCTTATGCCTGGTTTGCAAAATTCAGTAGCACTATTTCTCAACATGATTTTTAGTCCAGCCCCTATGACTTAGTCATTTTCATTCATAGAATAGATCGTGGTTGTGTTTTACTACTTCTTTATGTTGATGATATGATTATCATGGGTGATGATCTTCTTGGTATTTCTAATCTCAAGGACTTTCTTTAACAATGTTTCGAGATGAAAGATCTTGGCACCTTAGTTATTTCCTTGGTCTTGAAGTACTATCCGACTCTACTGGGTATTATTTCTCTTAGGCTAAATACGCATCCGATCTTCTTACAAAAATTGGGTTGATAGACAGTAAGACTGCCTCCACTCCTCTAAAGCCTAATGCTAAACTCTGATCCTCTGATGGTACTCTTCTTAGTGATGCTATCCTCTATTGTTAGTTGGTTGGTAGTTTGGTCTACCTTACAGTTACTCGTCCAGACATTGCTCGCGCTGTTCATGTTGTTAGTTAGTTTATGGCTACTCCTCGTACCTCTCATTATGTAGCAGTTCTTCATATTCTACGTTATCTTAAAGGTATATTTTTTCATGATCTCTATTTTTCGGCTCATTCTTCTATCATGTTACGAGCTTATGCTGATGCGGATTGGGTGGGTGATACTACGGATCGACGATTAACTACTAAATTTTATCTTTTCTTGGGTGATTTTCTTATTTCCTAAAAAAGTAAGAAGCAAATAGTTACTGCTCACTCAAGTACTGAAGCTGAGTATCGTGCTCTTGCTAATACTACCTAAGAGATTATTTGGCTTCGCTGGCTTCTTGAAGATATAGGTATTTCTCACACTAGCCTTACACCTGTTTATTGTGACAATCAAGTGCTATTCAAATTGCTCACAATAATATTTTCATGAACGAATTAAGCACATTGAAATAAATTGTCACTTTACTCGGCAACATGTTTTTCAGGGAACAGTTACTCTCCACTTCATCTCTTCTGAAGATCAATCTGCTGATATTTTCACTAAATCTTCACTTCTTGGTTGTTTCCAAACTCTAGTCTCCAAACTCAAGCTTGCTTCAACTCCACCATCTTGAGTTGAAAGGGGGCGGGTATTAATGTAATAATATCATTAATATTCTATTATTAATATATTTGATTTGATAAATCAATTATATTAATAATATAATATTCTTACCTTTATAATATGTAATTATTTCCTTCTATTTATAGTACTATTTTTCTATTTTGTAATAGGTTACAGTCTATATAAAGATTTTATTGTACAGTTTTATATTTACAATGAAATATACACATTTCATATTTCTCACAGACAGAATCTATAGACTTCATTGAGTTTGTGAACAAAGAACTATGGCTTTCATCATCAAGATTGGTTGTGAAACATGATAGGTTGTTTGGGAAGAGTGGGTTGGTAGCATTGAATTTTGATTTAGCTCAAGTGGCTGAATTCGTGAAAGTCAACTACGGATCGACGATCAACTACTGAATTTTATTTTTTCTTGGGTGATTTTCCTTTTTCTTGGAAAAGTAAGAAGTAGACAGCTACTGATCGTTTGAGTACTGAAGCTGAGTATCATGCTCTTGCTGATACTACCCAAGAGATTATTTGGCTACATTGGCTTCTTGAAGATATGAGTATTTCTCACACTGTCCCTACACCTCTTTATTGTGACAATCAGAGTGCTATTCAAATTGCTCACAATAAATTTTTTATGAACGAACTAAGCACATTGAAATAGATTGTCACTTTGTTCGGCAACATGTTTATCAGGGAACAGTTACTCTCCACTCCATCTCTTCTGAAGATCAACTTGCTGGTATTTTCACCAAATCTTCACTTTTTAGTTGTTTCCAAACTTTAGTCTCCAAACTCAAACTTGCTTCAACTCCACCATCTTGAATTTGAGAAAGGGGAGGGGAGGGAGTATTAATGTAATATTATCATTAATATTCTATTATTAATATATTTGATTTGATAAATTAATTATATTAATAATATAATATTCTTATCTTTTATAATATGTAATTATATCCTTTCATTTATAGTACTATTTTTTTTATTTTGTAATAGGTTATAATCTATATAAAAATTATATTGTACAATTTTATATTCACAGTAAAATATACACATTTCATATTTCTCACAAACAGAATCTATAGACTTCACTAAGTTGGTGAACAAAGAACTATGGATTTCGTCATCAAGATTGGTTGTGAAACATGATAGGTTGTTTGGGAAGCGTGGGAAGAGTGGGTTGGTAGCATTGAATTTGGATTTAGCTCAAGTAGCTGAATTCGTGAAAGCACACCTTGGTAACGAGGTAATCAATGAATACTGTGCAATATAAAATTGCTTCACATTCTTATTCTTGTTATTTCATTATAGTGATGTGTGGATCAAATCTTTATTAGGTTGAGATGGGCGGTTGCAAGGGACCAATAACTACCTTCATTGTCGAACCATTTGTCCTTCACGACTAAGAATACTATCTTTCAATAGTCTCTGAAAGGCTTGGCTCCACCATTAGCTTCTCAGAGTGCGAGGATATTGAACTTCAGAAAACTGGGATAAGGTATGGGCATATAGTGCAATTCTTCCAATGTTTATTTATTTTGGCTCTAGTATTCTGCTTGACAATAATCTTGTTTAGAATTGGGGTGTATGGTGTAGATGGATTTTATGTATTTATATTTTTCTTTTCAACAAGTGAAAACTGTATACCTTCCAACCGAGAAACTTATGACTCTGGAGACATGTGCTCAATTGATAGCTACTCTTCCTTTAGAGGTGTGTTTGCTTATGCTTTGCCAAGTAATGTATAATTTTCATTAGAAGTCTGTTTGGACATACAGGGCAAATCTCTGTCCTTGATGGATATCACATAATATGGTAAGATATTTTAGCCAATGAATATTATGCATTTGTTTGATGACTGTGATGTTGCTACGGTATCAAGTAGCAATATTGATTTCATTTTATGTAGTCATACTAATTTCTGTTTTCTTAGCATGTGCTGACTTTAATGTTATGTCAGGTTCGAGGAAAAATTGGTATAATGGGTGTCTTTGCTGTATTCCAAGGTACAAACTTTTTGAGTTTTTAAATTTTCTAATCCTCTTTGTTGGACACATGTGATCGCATGTACAGAATAGATTAGGAACTGTACATTGAAGTTTAAGCTAGATTTTTTGTGTGTACTCAAATTATTTGAACCTACTTGTTCTGGTGGTTAGGTACCATGAAGAACAAGGTTCAAGAGTTGCTAGACGAAGAATGGATATGCCAAATTAATTTTGGGATCATAAATATACAAAAACTAGTTTAATCATCTATAGGATAATTAATTGGTAAAATCTAATGTAATCTTTGTTATTTTAATGAAGAAAAGGAGACGAAGGGGGCTGGGGGAAAGGTTATTTTTTTTATTTATAAAAAATAATTGTGTTATTAAATCATATTTATGCTTGATTGTAGAAGCATGCTAATGATGTTCACTAATGACTTTATCTTACTTTCTATATAGATCTTGACTTCAGTTTTTTGGAGATGAATCCCTTTACCCTGTTAAGTGGGGCGCCATATCCACTAGATATGAGAGGAGAAATGAATGACACTGCTGTATTTAAGAACTTCCAAAAGTATGTAGACTTCTTTGACATTTGTCTTTTGAGACATTTAGCTTTGAATTTTGTCCAATCTATATTATTTTATTTGTTCAGGTGGGGTAATATTGAGTTTCCTCGGCCTTTTGGAAGAGTCTTGAAAGCTTTATTCATTTATTTGATGAAAAGGTATTGTGGCACTTGTTATAGCTCATTGATAAATGGAATTTGACTCTATAAAGCAGAAGAGGATGTGTTTATCATATTCTTGCTTTTACACCGCAGACAAGTGCATCTTTGAAATTCATTGTATTGAACCCTAAAGGACCTATATGAACAATGGTAGTTGGAGGTAGTGCTAGTGTTATATATGCTGATACGGTAAGTGTACCGTTGTGCCATGCAACATTATGATGATATTGTTGTAAGCTTGAATATTTACTAGTGCTTTTTCAATTTCATAATTCTTATTTCAACTTAAGTAGGTGGTAGACATGGGTTATGCATCGGAGCTTGGTAACTACGCAGAGTACAGTAGATCTTTGAACGAGGAGGCGGTGTTGCAATATGCAAGAGTTGTTATTGATGTAAGAGATTTATAACATGGGCTTATCTCTGAAAGTTCTAGGTTTTCCATATTTCTAAGCAAGTTTAACAGTTCTGTTGTGTAACAATGTGCCCCATTGTCTTGCAGTGTGCCAGTGCTGATCCCTACGGTCGCAAGAGAGCCTTTCTCATTGGAGGAGGTATTGCTAACTTTACTGATGTTGCTGCAACTTTCAATGGGATTGTTCAAGCTTTAAGGGAGAATGTACATTCTCGTTTAAACTTTATCAACTGAATTTAAATTATAGTTTCTCATCCTTTTGTTTAACGGATTTTGGTTGAATAATTCTATTTTATTTATCCTCGTAGGAATCCAAACTAAAAGCAACAAGGATGCACATCTATATTCGAAGGGGAGGGCCAAACTATTAGACTGGTCTAGCAAAGATGCGTACTCTAGGAGAGGAACTAAGAGTACCCTTAGAGGTACGAGATGACTCAATTTCTATAAAACTATTATATATTCGTTTGGTATTGTAATGCTGTGCCTTTCAAAGCCATAACTGCAGTGGAGTGGAAGCATAGTTAAGTAGAAGCACAATAATGCCAATGACCCTATATAAGACTTCAAATATTACTCAATTCTATGAACTATTGGCTTAGCCATTCTCAAATTTACTTTTCTTCTTACATCTATTACCCGATTTGCAGGTTTACGGCCCTGAGGGCACAATGACCAGCATCTGCAAGCAAGCAATTGACTGCATCATGTCATAATAGATTCTGAATCTGTTTTATTCTCAGTTGTTAAGGTGTGGCAGAAAATAAGTTAGTACTAGGCTTCTTCTTTTTAATGTGGATGCTGAATTTTCTTGGTTGTAAACTTCTGAAACATTTGCTGTAAATTTTGAGCTACAAGGACAAAAGCTTGGTTAATTTGGTGTAGCATTTTTAAATTTCATTCCCAACCAAAGATTTGGCCAAACTGTTTACAACCACAAACTCAATGACAAAAATTATAGAGTTCTTGCAAAATAGTTAAGAAGGGAGAACCAAAAGTATGCAAATAATTATTATTTGAATAAAAATTTCAGAAGCCACTTTTATTAGAATGTTATTGCTCGGGGCTTATGATGCTAGCATCCTTCTAAAAGTAATTTTTGTTTTTTTTGTCATAAACAAATATAAAATACTGAAACATAGACATGCCATTTTTTTTAGAAGTAATCGCCACTCTAGCACTTTTAAAAATAAAACTCTTCTAAAAATAAAGATAAAAAAACGGATCCGAAAATTATGCATACAATAATGACAGAAAAAATCTTTAAAAAAATTATATAATTAAAAAGTGATTGATGTCATGAAAAATAATTAGGATAAATTGTCATGCTTTTTATTTTTTTATATATTATTTATTCATTGATATTTTTTAAAAAAGTAATATATTACCTCTTTTTTGAAATGTTTTTATGGAAAAACGATATAAATAAATAGCCAATTATTTTTTCAAAAGGTATATTGAACATTTTAAAAAATTTAAAGAAAAAAATGGTATATATAAATTTTTTTTAAAAGAGGTAATGGATGTTTTTCTAAATAATTATCCACAAAAAACTTAAAAGAAGAGAAAATTATAAAGATCCAAATCAATCCTCCCGTCAACTGCAACATTATTTTTTTATAAAGTATCAATGCATTTAAAATTCATCAAAAAAGAGGAAGATAACAATTGAACCAACTATTTATGAAACTTTAAAAGGATTAAAAAGAAATGTTCAACAATGAGTGAACAACTAACATCAAATTTTATTTCAACCAAAGATTTAGACCTTTGAATTATAGGCTTACCGTTAGGGTTGATAATGGATCAGGTTTAGGATAGATATCTTTAAACTTGCATTCGCATCCGCTTTAAAAATAAAATATCAAATTATTTTTAAGTCTGTTTTAGGTTTGAAACTTCATTACCAAACCCGCTCTAATGGATATGTATTTCTCACCAAATTTACAACGAGTTATCCGAGAATTTTAAATGAGTTGTAAATTAAGAGAATAAATAAAATAGTAACATTAATTTTAAAGAAAATTCATAAAATATAGCAATCAAAATCATATCACAAATTTAAATTCAATAAAAGTCTTCCTATCAAAGTTAAATTTATTTCCAAGTTAAAACTAATAAAATCAACTTATAAATATTGAACACCAACACTAGACAATATAATTACAAAGCAAGTAAATTAAGCAAAAATAATTTTTTCTGAGGCTTGATTCAAGTTTTAAGAACACGTATTACAAATAAATTTTTATTGGCATAGTATAGTTTTCAGATAAGTCAATTTACAAATAAGTATCATATTAACATTAAAAGATTAAAACTAAGTGGCTATCAACCATTGAAGATCCATAAACTGCTGATAACAATCTAGTAGATCAAGTTGTTCAGGAATTATCAGAGATGGTTGAGCAACCAGTTGAACAACAAGCCTCATAAGAGGATGTTGGCACAATATTTTAAAAAAATCTACTAGATCGAGGACTTTATATTGCCCTAGTGATTATATTATGTATTTATAAGAATATAACTATAATATTAGAGTCGAAAATGACCTTAAATATTTTCACAAGCCATGAGTTACAATAAATTAAATTTATGGTATGATGCTATGATAGATGAGATGAATTTTATGACATTTAATTGAGTCTAGGATCTTATTGAGTTGCCTGATGGTGTAAAATTCATTGGTTATAAATGAATTTTGAAAACCAATTAGGACTCATTTTGAAACATTGAAGATATAAATCAAGACTCATTGTTAAGGGATTCATTCATAAGAAAGGAATTAATTATAAGGAGAACTTCTGTATCAAAGAAAGATTCTTTTTGTATTGTTGTAGCATTAATTGCTCATTTCAACTTAGAGCTGCAATAAATAGATGTGAAAATTTTTCTTTATAAAGATCTAAAGGAAAAGGTTTATATGAAATAAGTAGAAGGATTTTCCTCTAGTGATGGTGAGCATTTGGCAGCAAGCTCAAGAAAATTTATATATGGATTGAAACTAGTCTCCCAACAGTGGTATTTAAAATCTTTATAAGGTTATCTCTTCACTTGTATTTGTTGAAAACATCATAAATCAATGTATATACCCGAATATTACTGTGAGTAATATTTGTTTCTTTATTCTATATGTGATTGACATATTACTTGCAACGAATGATAAGGATTTATTACATAAGATAAAATAATTTCTCCTTGAAGATTTTTATATAAAGCATATGGGTGATACATCTTATGTCATTGGGATTAAGATCTATAAAGATAGATTTTAAAGCATTTTAAGCATGTCTCAAGAAACCTATATCAATAACTGTTTTTTGATAAATGATTGTTCACTGAGTATAGCTCCCATTGTGAAGGGTGATAAGTTTAATTTGAACTAGTGCTCGACAAATGAACTTGAATGAGAATGTTAGAAGAATATTAAACTAATCCAAGAATGCACTATTAGAGATCTGCAAAAGAAAGGATGAAGTACCTTTAAAGGACCAGGGATTACATGCTTATTGTATATATATTTCATGTTTTGAGACTATTAATAAATGGTGTATAAATAAAGAGTTTCGTATATGGGCTTAGGATTATGAATTCATCTTTCGGCCATTAAGGATATATTGTAATAATTCAATTGCAGCTTTATAGCTAAAAATCACAAAAGTATTAGTCGAAGTAAACACATCAACATTAAGTATTTAGCCACAAAGAGCGTGTTAAAAAAAATAATGGTTATTGAACACGTTAAAATTGAATTGATGTTATCGATTCTTTGATTAAAGGCATGCCACTACAGAAATTAAAAGAACATGTGGAAAAAAAGGGAATTTAGTTCCTTAATACGATTTTTCTCATAAGGACAAATATTAATTGAAATGAAACTCTATTTAAATTGATATTTTCTCATATTGATACTTAATTGTGTACACATTCATTAATTTGAGAAATATCACTAATTATGAGCTTAGAATAAACATATGTTATTCATTAAATGATATGGGTTAATATTAAGAGACATAATACATTGTGATACATGGAAGATAGTACTCGCTTTTAGAGAACCCATCATCATGGTTCGTGTGTTGAAAATATTCAAACCATTACTGGAATATGGCTTAAATTCTCCCTCAATCAAGAACATATGCAGCAACTGCCCATAATTAAAATGAAACTACCCATGCTCAAGTAATCTTTTATGATCAAGAACATAAGAGTGCTAATTGTGGGCAAATGCCTATAAATAGAGCCATTGGTTAGTCCATTAATCCATCAATCTCAATTAAGCTTCATAAACACCATCATAGAGAGATTATAAGAGTGTAGAAGCATTTAACATTCATTATCAGATTGTGTAAACATTTCAATGGCAAAAAGTATGTCAATCTTGTTTTTAATTTCACTTTTGATCTAAATGCTTTATATAGTTGTTATATTCATGTTTAGATAGCCTTTTAAGTTAATCTAACATTGTAATTTACCACTTTGTAAATATATAAATGTTACCCATCTTAATGACCCATCACTTACTTTTTTACTTGTTCTCCACTACACTGAAAACCCTTTAATTTAACATAAGCTTTGTAACAAGTAAACATTTCATCAAAACTATCAAATATTATTCCAACGTTTGGTTTGTTTGATTTTTGTTCCATATCTTTCGTGTTGTCAATATCTCTACCTTCACCAAAATTGCCTCAAAACCTTCGATTTCTTCGAATTCCTCAAAATTTATAACTTCATGAATTTTCTTTAAATCCCTCAATCTTTCTAAGAGTAATTGCTCGTAATTTGTACGTATAAATTTATCTATAATTCTAAAGATAGCTTATAAAATATTTTAGCAATTAGTCGTCGCTGTCTTTGGTGGTTTGATTGTGTGTGAAGATGACAAGAGAAAACGAGAGGTATAAAATATTCCCTTCATGTAAGTAATTACAGAAGATATAGTCCATTTAATTTAGTTACCAATATCATTACTAATTGTTTTGGCGCAAGTGAACACGTGATGTTAAATATGATTATTATTGTTTTTGTTTTGAGAGATATGATCTGATCAATTACGTAATTTTTGGTAAATAACTCGTTAATAGAAATATGTAGCGTATAACCTGAAATCCGCGTACTTCTTCAGCACCGCGGTTTATTAACCTATATAAACCCCGAAAATTTTCAGTTTCACAAAACTATTTCTTTTCATTAAACCCTAGAATTCTTAAACCCTAAAACCCATTTCATTGCATTTAGTTCTCTCCAAGAAACCAACCCTAACCCTAAAACCCATTTCATCGCGTTTAGTTCTCTTCTTCTCCAAAAGATGACGGTGGCCAGCGCTACTACTTCTTCTACAAAAGTCCCTGATCTTGACCGTGTTTCATGGCTAAAGATGAGGTATTCTAATACGATTCTTAAAGCCCAAAAGTACATGAAACAAAGAGCCGATGAGAAAGCAAGAGAGGTTGCTCGTACTGAAATGGAAGCAGAGGCGACGAAGAAACAACGGACGAGGGAGAAAGAAAGAAAGGTTTCTCGTATTGACTTGGAAGCCGAGGTGAGAAAGAAACAACAAGCCAATAAGAGAGAAAGGGAAGCTGCTTGTAACGAATCGAAGACCGAGGTCACAAAGAAACAACGAGGTCAAGTTTCTGTTCTTGACCGTGCTTCATGCCTAAAGACGGGGCATTCAGATATTATTCTCAAAGCCCAACAGTACCCGCCCGAGGCCGAGTTGATGAAGAACCAACAATGGAGGGAGCAAGAAAGAGAAATTGGACGTCGTATTAAATTGGAAGCCGAGGTGACGAAGAAACAACGGACGAGGAAGAAGGAACGAGAAGCTGCTCGTGTTAAACTGTCGAAGATGACGAAGACTGTGGATCTTGAAGACAACTCGCTGAGTGTTAAGGCGCTTGAAAAGCTAGCTGGGTGTTCTTTAAGCTTTGTTATTGATCGAAGCGAAGATGGCGAGGCGTCTAAAGTGATAATGGGAGGCTTTCAAGGCATCCGATTTTGGAATCCACTTGAGAAAATCGGTTTGCGTCTGAAAGATTAGCTTTAATTTTCTTTTCCTTTATCTCGGATAATGCTGTCTTGTGAATGTATTTTAGGGTTCCACGTGTATTAAGAAGGTTGTATGATACTGGTTTTTTTTGAAGTCAATTAAAATACAATATGAGAGATTCTTATTCAATTTTACTGCTCGTCTTTGTTTGATGATAATAATTTGCCTTCTGTAATATTATTCACGATGTTATTTTCTATATCTTCTTGGTTTCCTTTATTTAATATGTAGCCCTTTTCTTGCTCATTATATTTTCATTCGGTTTCTTTGTTTTAATCAATATGAATATGTCCTTTATTTCTTTATAATAGAAAACTTAAAGGGCTGGTCGATCTAATGAGAGTTTACAGATAGAAAAAAAGAGGCAATATATGTATATTGCTGATTGATGTTTATGCCAATACATAATTAAGCGATTGCATATTTTTATTGGTCAATGTCATTACATTGATTTAAATGGTCATTGTGTTGAAGACATTTATGCCTATATAGAAATTAATGACTAAAAATGGAGGAAGACAAAAGGGAATGAGAAAACCTAAAGAGTCTTAAGGTTTGGCATCATCCTCCTACTAAATGTCAATCTTTACTTGTTGTAGATTCTTGGAAAATATCACTTTATCTATTTTCTCAATGTGAGTTTTGTTTTGATCTCTGTGATAAACCCTTGTCACCATTAAATTTTTTTTTTTTGGGATTTCGCCTTCCAAATTATTTGATGATAAGTCTATAGAAAAGATTGGAGGAAGAGATTTAGGATGGTGTTTGAAATATTATTGTGAGAGAGATCAAAGTCTTGTAAGAATGGCAACCTATCGATCTCTAGTTAAATGCTTCCATTGAAATTTGTGTTGTTCAATGTTAAGTTCATCAACAGTGAGCAGTTAATAATATTCCAATTCCAGTTGGAAAGGTACTGTAAATTTGTTATTGGAGGGGTCTAGCTACTGAAGAACAACAAGTTCTTTAATTGTAGATAGTATTTGTTCAAAACATAAGTTTTGAGGAAAGATTAAGATATACAGACATTTAGATACACCCATTGAATTGATCGATCTACGGCACACAAAGCATTTAGACCCCCTAGTTCTTAAGGAATTGAACCATTGAATCGATTACGATAAAAATACAAATTGGTCAAATTTATTATGTTTTCTCCAACGTTCAAGTACTATAAATTCCTTAGTTTTCCGAAATTCTTGAGGTATCTGACAACTAAGAAAAAGTTCTTGAGCTTGTGAGTTCTGATCGGTTGCAGGTATTAAGCTGCTGCTCGAAAAAAATCAAGAGAAAGAGAGTCATGAAGAATCAAAACACGTACTTTGGTAATCCTCTCCATTTTTGACACAAAATTCTCTAAACTCTCTTCTGTGTTGCAATTATTGCGAGGAGTACATAAAAAATATTCTATGCATTACCATATTAATGACGTTGACATTTTATGTTCTCAGCAAAATATATAGCATATTCCTCCGACTTCAAACAACAAAATTTGATTCACTTATATGTGTTCATTTTGAAACAGAGAGAATTAGATCTTCTTTTCATTTTTTTTCTTGATAATCGAACAGAGAATTTATATGGCTGATAATCTAATTAATTAATAATAATCAAATGCAGAGGAGGCGCATAATGAGGCACTTGATTAAATTGACATCATTTTTTCTCATTCTTATTTAATGGGTAAAGTTTTATTATGCTTTAGAGCCACACTCATTCATAATGATCACATCAATATCCATTATGAAAAATAAATAAATAACTATAATAAATTGTTTCACGAAACAGCCAACAGTAGTACAATATAAACGCATTATCATATTAAGATCACAAACTTATTTATATCATAATAAAAAGCTTAAAATTTTTGACACTTACTGAAAATTAGAAAGGGTAACTAAAAAGATGAAAAATGATGGCCAAAAAATATTTTTTTTTGACACTTATTGAAAATTAGAAAGAAAATTGATACAAACATAGAATCACAATAAGGTAACCGACAAATTCCGAGCATAGAACAAAGCAATAAAACATTTCATATATAAATAATGACCATAGTTCTTGCTTAGGAGCAACTTTTGGCACGGAAATCCAGCATCTGATTTTCATTATCTTGATCTTGTAAACTAGGCAAGCACATTTTTTGTGTGTATATTTATGCGAGTAGTACCCAGGGTAAAGGTTTAATTGAATTGCCTATTTAAATAAAGTTTCATAATATTTTGTGATCTCTTTGGGGAAGAAGATATATTTTACATCGTAATTAATAACTTGAAATTAATCAGACAAGTAGCTGATAACCTGATGTATTCAGAGCCAAACCTGAAGTCGCACCTAAAGCTACACCTAAAGATACTCAAGTACCCGAATTCGGAAACAACAGATTGTTTGAATCAAGAGCAGAATATGGAAAGGGAATCACAAGGTATTGAAGCACCTAAACCTGAAAAAGGAAATTCAAAATAGTTTCCAAATCAAAGAGTCCGAACGTGGAAAGGAAAATTACAAATGTTCAAAAAAACAAATCCAAATCAAAAGACATTGCCGAATCAAGCTAGGGTCAAAGCTTGCACCAGCCGTCCGAATATATAAGGCAACTGAACAAACTTTCAAACGCAAGAAACGTGTGTCAAGAAATTCCTCACTCAGCAAGGAAACCTCTCATAAAACAACGCCACAGTTGGCTCTTCAAACGATCACAATGAAAGCAACGGATTGTTACTTTCTTACATTGAAATTTGTCTTAGGAAATTCCCTGCAACATGGATCATTAAATATGCTTCCTACAATAGAAGAAGACGTGTATAAAATAGCCTTGTATAATATCAAACGTGTGTGAAAAAAGAAATAAGAAAAACTCCCGTTTAAACTCTATCACAAGTTTATCATTTTCTTCATGGTATCAGAGCCATCCATGGCATCAAATGCAAACAACAGCACCTACACTAGCACATTCGTAGAACCAACACTTTCTTTTCAAACTTTTCATCAATGTGCTAGCCTTATCTCCTTTAAACTCACACAAAATAATTACCTTTGATGGAAATCTCAGGTTTTTTTTTTTCTCTCATTCATAGTCTTGAAATTCAACATCATTTAGAAGATGCTGAGATCCCATCAAGAACAAAAGAAAATAATGATGCAGAAGTGATCAATCTCGAGTTCATTTCTTAGAGAACAAATGATGGACTTCTCATGGCATGGCTTAGAAATATGATGATGAAAGAAGTGCAAAGTATAACCATCGGCCTACAATCGGCCTGCGAGGTTTGGCTTGCAATTGAAGATCATATGCTGCAAGCCACCAAAGAATGGGAGAGCTGGTAAAAAGACAGCTTCTACTCTTTGAAAAAGGGGTCCAGAAAATTGGAAGATTTTCTCAAACAATTTATCAAAATTAATCACCAATAATCAGTAAAACTTGTTACCAAAAGTAAACATAGATCAGTCCTCAACATATAAAAAGAAAATCACCAATACAAGCTATAATACCTAGTCAAGCTTGTAATAGCCTTTGTCCGTAATAGACCTCTCATGACCATCAACTAATATTTTAACTCCCTCAACTCCATCTTTATTTTCATCAACACACGACCCCCAACTGAAAATCCTATGACCTATATAAAATGAAAAGAATAAAGGATCTAATTGAATATAAGCATATTATTTGGTCCAGAGGAATGGTGATGTGATAATGTTGGATATTCTAAGAAGAATGAATTTGAAATAAGATTAAACTGTTATGTTTTTCTCCAATTAGATCAAATACAACGCAACCAACTAAAATTAAAAAAATTGGCATTCTTTCATAAAATTACCACAGGAGATAGAGATCTATTAGCTCTAGTGATTGAAAACACTAGCGATACAATGCTATTACCGTTACTGTGTTGATTGCCTCTTAAGGAAAATTATGATGGAACAGTGAAGCGGAAGGAGAGATCATCATCATGATTGTCGTCAAGATCATTGTCAAGATCATTGTCTGGCGGCCTACACAACTAGTTCTGTTCCTCTTGATAGACAAAATGGCTGGCTGGAGCCGCAATTGAGGGTGCACCGATGATGACGAGCTGGAGATGCTCGATCTGTTGCTCCACTACCTCTGCTACCCCGGACTCGCCGCTCTTCGCAGATCCATTTTCACTAATTGTAATTTTGCTTATTTTTAGAGAGGAAGTGAGTTTCGAGTTGCTGCGGAGAGAGCGACCCATCATGGCACGTGCTAGGTGTTTAGTCGCTGTTAGAAAATAGAGGGTGAATATAGAAGAAATAAGGGATTTTGGTTTTCTAACCGTTATACGCTGTTGTTTTGAATCGACTAATTTTTTTTATCAAATTTTTAAAATTTTTTTGGTAGCATTTTGAGATTTTTTGCTTTCTTAATAATTTTTTTTTAAAATAATGATTTGTTTTAATTGTTGTTTTTCTGAATATTAATTTTCATAAATTTAACTTATTTTTAATAAATAATTTTTTAAAATAATAAATACCTTCTAATCACTAATTTATTGGCGCTTTATGTTTTTGATACTATAGTATATACAATTCATTGATATTTCATATTTTTTATATTATAGTATTAATAATTTATTGACACTTTTTTTTATTGATACTGTTTAAAAAAATATCAAGAGTATGATGTCAGTGAAAATTATTTTTGTAGTGGTGACAAATGAAAATTGTATACCTTTCAACAGAGAAACTTATAACTCTGGAGACATGTGCTCCATTGATAACTACTCTTCCTTTGGAGGTGTGTTTGCTTATGCTTCGCCAAGTAATGTATAATTTTCATTACAAGTTTGTTTGGACATACAGGGCAAATCTCTGTCCTTGATGGATATCACATAATATGATAAGATATTTTGGCCAATGAATATTATGCACTTGTTTGATGACTGTGATGCTGCTACAGCATCAAGTAGTCATATTGATTTCATTCTCTATGGTCATACTGATTTCTGTTTGCTAAGCATGTGCTGACTCTACTTCAATGTTATGTCAGGTTCGAGGAAAAATTGGTGAATTCATAATGGGTGTCTTTGCTGTATTCCAAGGTACAAAATTTTTGAGTTTTTAATTTTCTAATCTTCTTTGTTGGACACATGTGATCACATGTATGGAAAAGATTAAGAACCCTACATTGAAGTTTAAGCTAGTTATTTGTGTATTCAGATTATTTGAACCTACTTGTTTTGGTGGTTAGGTATCATCAAGAACAAGGTTCCAGAGTTGCTGGATGAAGAATGGATATGCCAAATTAATTTTGGGATCATAAATATATAAAAACTAGTTTAATCATTTATAGGACAATTAATTGGTAAAATCTAATGTAATCTTTGTTATTTTAATGAAGAGAAGGAGACGAAGGGGGCTGGGGGGAAGGTTATTTTTTTTTATTTATAAAAAATAATTGTGTTGTTAAATGATAATTGTGCTTGATTATAGGAGCACGCTAATGATGTTCACTAATGACTTTATCTTACTTTCTATATAGATCTTGACTTCAGTTTTATAGAGATGAATCCTTTTACCCTGTTGAGTGGGGAGCCATATCCACTAGATATGAGAGGAGAAATGGATGACACTGCTGTCTTTAAGAACTTCTAAAAGTATGTAAACTTCTTTGACATTTGTCTTTTGAGACATTTAGCTTTGAATTTTGTCCAATCTATATTATTTTATTTGTTCAGGTGGGGTAATATTGAGTTTCCTCTGCGTTTTGGAAGAGTCTTGAAAGCTTTATTCATTCATCGGATGAAAAGGTATTGTCACACTTGTTCTAGCTCATTGACAAATGGAATTTGACTCTACAAAGCAGAAGAGGATGTGTTTATCATATTCTTGCTTTTACACTGCAGATAAGTGCATCTTTGAAATTCACTCTATTGAACCCTAAAAGATGTATATGAACAATAGTAGCTGGAGGTAGTGCTAGTGTTATATATGCTGATAAGGTAAATGTACCGTTGTGCCATGCAACATTATGATGATATTGTTGTAAGCTTGAATATTTACTAGTGCTTTTTTCAATTTCATAATTCTTATTTCAACTTAAGTAGGTGGGAGACTTTGGTTATGCATCAGAGCTTGGTAACCACGCTGAGTACAGTGGAGCTTCGAACGAGGAGGAGGTGTTGCAATATGAAAGAGTTGTTATTGATGTAAGAGATTCATAAAATGGGCTTGTCTCTGAAAGTTTTAGGTTCTCCATGTCCCTTATCTTGCAGTGTGCCCCTACTGATCCTGACAGTTACAACAGAGCTCTTCTCATTAGAGGTGGTATTGCTAACTTTACTGATATTGTTGCAACTTTCAATGGGATTGTTCGAGGTTTGAGGGAGAAGGTACATTCTCGTTCAAACTTTATCAACTGAACTTTAATTATAGTTTCTCATCCTTTTGTGTAATGGATTTTGGTTGAATAATTCATTTTTTTTGTCCTGTTAGGAATCCAAGCTAAAAGCAGCAAGGATGCACATTTATGTTCGAAGGGGAGGGCCAAACTATCAGACTAGTCTCATAAAGATGCGTACTTTGGGAGAGGAACTAGGAGTACCCCTAGAGGTACGAGATGACTCAATTTCTATAAAACTATTATATGTCCATTTGGTATTATAGTGCTGTGCCTTTCAAAGCCACAACTGCTATGGAGTGGAAGCATAGTTAAGCAGAAGCACAATAATACCAACAACCCTATATAAGACTGCAAATATTACTCAATTCTATGAACTAGTGGAATAGCCATTCTCAATTTTACTTTTCTTCTTACATCTATTACCCGATTTGCATGTTTACGACCCTGAGGCCACAATGACCGGCATCTGCAAGCAAGCAATTGACTGCATCATGTCACAATAGATTCTGAATCTGTTTTATTCTCCATTGTTAAGGTGTGGCAGAAAATAAGTTAGTACTAGGCTTCTTCCTTTTAAGGTAGATGCTGGATTTTCTTAGTTGTAAACTTCTGAAACATTTGTTGTAAATTTTGAGCTACAAGGACAAAAGCCTGGTTAATTTGGTATAGCATTATTAAATTTCATTACCAACCGAAGATTTGACCAAACCTTTTTTCCACCACAAACTCAATGACAAAAATTACAGAGTTCTTGCAAAATGGTTAAGAAGGGAGAACCAAAAGTATGCAAATAATTATTATTGAATAAAAATTTTAGAAGCCACTTTTATTAGAATATTATTGCTCGGGGCCTATGATGCTAGCATCCTTCTAAAAGTAATTTTTGTTTGTTTTATAAACAAATATAAAATATTGAAACACAGACAAGCCATTTTTTTTAAAAACAATCGCCACTCTAACACTTTTAAAAATAAAACTCTTCTTAAAATAAAGATCAAAAAACGAATCAAAAAAATTATGCATACAATAAGACAGAAAAAATCTTTACGAATAAAAAACATTATGCATACAATAAGACAAAGAAAAAATCTTTAAAAAAAGGAATCACATATTAACAACCGATTGTTTAAATCAGAAGGTGTAGAAGTACCCAAACCTGAGAAAGAAAATTCAAAATAACTTCCAAAATAAAATGTCTGAAATTGGAAAGGAAAATCACAAACGTTATAAAAAAAAAAATCTAAATCAAAAGACATTGCCAAATCAAGTTAGGGTCAAAGCTTTCACCATCTGTCCAAATATATTAGGCAATTGAACAAATTTCCAGTGCAAGAAACGTGTGTCAAGGGACTCCTCACTCAGCAAGGAAACCTCTCATAAAAGGACTCCACAGCTGGCTCTTCAAAAAGTCACAATAAAAGCAACGAATTATTTCCTTCTTAGATTGAAATTTGTTTTATGAAATTCCCTGCAACAAGGACTCGTTAATTATGTTTCCTACAATAGGAGAAGACATGTATAAAATAGCCTTGTATAATATTAAACGCGTGTGAAAATAGAAATAAGAAAAAATCTCATTTAAACTCTATCACAGGTTTATCATTTTCTTCATGGTATCAGAGTCATCCATGGCATTAAATGCAAACAACAGCACCGAAACCAGTACATTTGTAGAACCAACACTTTCTCTTTAAATTTTTCATCAATGTGCTAGCCTTGTCTCCTTTGAACTCACACAAAATGATTACCTTCTATGGGAATCTTAGGTTCTTTGTTTCATTCATAGTTTTGAAATTTATTATCATTTAAAAGATTCTGAGACCCTATCAAGAACAATAAAAAATAATGATGCAGAAGTGATCAATACCGAGTTCGTTTCTTGGAGAATAAATGATGGACTTCTCATAGCATGGCTTAGAAATATGATGACGAAAGAAATGCAAAGCATAACCATCGGTCTACTAAAAAACGGGAGAGCTGTTTATCTTTGATAAAAGATAGCTTCTAAAACGGGGCTGGGGGGAAGGTTATTTTTTTATTTATTTATAAAAGATAGCTTCTACTTCTTGAAAAGGGGTCCAAAAAATAAGAAGATTTTCTTAAATAATTCAAAGACATATGCAATAGCTTGAGTACAATTGAGAAATTGATAACCGAAGGAGATCAAATGTTTCAACTTTCTCAAGCTTTAGGGTTAAAATATTCAGACTTCAAAACGGCTATGCTATTAAACCACCTATTCCCACCTTGAAACAATTTCTGTACACATTAAAAAATCATGAAAAGGCCATCATTCAACTTGCTAAGGAAGAAGAACGAATTAATCTAGATCAAGCCCTTTTTACTCAAAGGGGATGTGGTAGACATCAAAGAGGGGGCCGCTAAGGAAGTAGGGTAAGAGGAGCCTTTTCAAACAATCGAGGACATTAACAAAATTTTTAGAATTCTCGGGGATATGGACTTCAACATCACTACTAGTGAAAATGTTTTCTTATAATTGATCCAAGATTGTTGAGAATAACCTTTTGCAACCAGTCGGGTTTTAAAGGTCTCTATCTTTCTATCGGGCCCATGCTTCCGCTTGTAAATTCATTTACAATTGATAAAAATTATTCCTTTGGAAAGCTCAACCAAGTTCCGGACTTGATTGTGATGTATTAAGTCAATTTTGAATTTTATGGCTTCTTGCCACTTTCCTAAGTCGATGTTTAACATCGTATCTTTATAGGTTAAAGGATCTTTTTCTTCTACTAAGAAAACTCTAAGTGTACCTTCAGGCATCTGACCATACTTTGTAGGTGGCCTGCACATTCTTTCGGACCTACGTGGAGGGTGTGTTAAAGCTACTCCGCTCAATTGATCTTGAGGTTCCATCACGGGTTCATCTTCGTTTTGATTGAATTCATTAAGCTCAATCTTTCTACAACCCCTACGATCCATAAGAAACTCTTTCTCAAGAAAAGTGGCATACCGAGAAATGAACACATTTCGCTCCTCAAAATCATAGAACTAGTATCCTATTGAATTCTTGGGATATCTAACAAACCGATACTTGTATCCTATAGGTGCAAGTTTATCATGTAGTGTAACTTTTATATAAGCAGGGCAGCCTCAAATCTTAAAGTATTTAAGACTTAGTTTCTTACCATTCAACATCTCATGTGGAGTGGTTGGAACAGCTTTAGATGGAACCCTGTTCAATATATGAGCAGTAGTTTCCAAAGCATAACCCTATAGATATTCAGGTAGATTAATGAAGCTCATCATCGATCAGACCATATCCAATAAAGTCCTATTCCTCCTCTCTGACACTCCATTATATTGCGGAGTACTTGGTGGACTATACTAAACTAGAATCTCATTCTCCTTTAAATAATTAGAGAATTCACTGCTCATGTACTCACTGCCTTGATCTGATCGAAGACATTTGATATACATGCCGGTTTGTTTCTTTACTTCAAGTTTGAACTCTTTGAAATTTTTGAATTTGTCAAAGGTTTCTGACTTGTGTTTCATAAAAAACACATACTCGTATCGTGAAAAATCATCGATAAATATTATTAAGTATCAAAATTTACCTATTGCAGCGTGATTCATTGAACCGCATACAACACTATGAATTAGTTCTAATAAATTAGTGGTATGGTGTCCAACATCAGTGAATAGAGATTTAGTTATTTATTAGAACTAATTCATAGTGCTGTATGCGGTTCAATGAATCACGCTGCAATACTAATTCATTAGAACTAAGCATTTCAACATTTTCAAACTCCCACCAAAGCCAATCTCCAAGATGTCAATCATATCCTACGTTACTTGTAGGGTACTTTTCATCATGGTTTATGATACATATCACATTCATCACTAACTTTTTATGCATTTTCTAATTTTGATTAGGTAGGGTGCAAGAACACACATCGCAACACAACTAAATTTTGTATCTACCTTGGTGCAAATTGCTTCTCATGGAGCTCCAAGCGCTAATCCATGGTTGCCAGATCTAGTACTAAAGTCGAATACCGAGCCCTAGCATCCACCATAGCTGAACTCACTTGGGTTACGCACCTACTCAAAGATATCGGACTCTCGCTTCTAAGGTCACCTTTATTACTTTGTGATAACATGATTGCACTTCACATGATCCTCAATCCGGTTCTCCATGCCCGTACTAAACATATCAAACTTGATGTCCACTTTGTATGTGAACGAGTCGTAGAAGGACTACTCCTCATAAAACATATCCCTACAAGTTGACAAGTCGTAGATATGCTTACAAAACCCCTCAATAAACACACATTTCACCAACTATGTACGAAGCTCGGCGTAAAATGTCTTACACGACCAAGCTTGCGGGTAGTTGATAACCTGAAGTATTCAAAGCCAAACCTGAAGCCGCACCTAAAGCTACACCTGAAGATACTCAAGTACCATAATCACGAAACAACCGATTATTTGAATCAAGAATAGAATATGGAAAGGGAATCACACGTATTGAAGCACCCGAACCTAAAAAAGGAAATTCAAAACAACTTCCAAATCAAAGAGTCCAAACTTGGAAAGGAAAATCATAAATGTTCAAAAAAAAAAATCCAAATCAAAAGATATTGCCGAATCAAGCTAGGGTCAACGCTTTCACCAGCTGTCCGAATATATAAAACAATTGAACAAACTTTCAAGTGCAAGAAATGTGTGTCAAGGGATTCCTCACTAGCAAGAAAACTTCTCATAAAAGGACTCCACAGCCGGCTCTTCAAATGGTCACAATGAAAGCAACGGATAGTTGCCTTCTTAAATTGAAATTTGTCTTAGGAAATTTCCTGCAACAAGGACGCATTAATTTTTCTTCCTACAATAGAAGAAGATAGATGTGTATAAAATAGCCTTGTATAATATAAAAAAGAAATGAGAAAAACTCCTGTTTAAACTCTATCACAGGTTTATTGTTTTCTTCAGTACCATACACGAGAAATATTAGTTAAGTTTTTTTAAAGGACTCCCTCCTGGTTATATTATCTTAAGCAATGTCCATATTAGAGACCGCAGCTACTTACATAGCATTACACTGACATTTATTTTCAACTAGCAGGGAATGAAAATATGGCAATGTTAACCCTTTCTGATGCAATCGGTCATCTCTCTTCTTTCTAACTTTAACAAACAAGTTTGATTCACTTAATTATGTGTCCATTTTGACAGAGAGAATTGAATCTTCTTTTCTTTTCTTTTATTTGCTTGATATTCAAACAAAGAAACATTTACACTTGACACAATTGATTTACATTTCATATTAAATTTTCTTAAAAAAGAAATCACCAATAGGATTAGGACAATTGAACAGAAAAATAAAAAGAGGGTTACATGACAAATTCACATTTGCATCAACAATGGAAGAATGAATGAAATGCAGCAGAACAAGAAAATAGAGAAACAAATCCTAACTCTAGTCAATTCAATTCACAACCCTGCAATTTTTTCTAATCTCTCCCTGTGAGTCAGTGAGAACTTCAATGGCACCCATTTTAACCATGGCTGCAGCAAATTTGTAGTCCAAGTTGTGGCTTGCCTTGCATTATCCTTCACAATCCCAGAAGTTAAAGGGATGCTAAAAAGTGTCTGATCTGAAGTTAACAATGCATGGCGGTTCTTCAAATCCACATAGTACTTATTATCAAGCCTATTTGGCGTCAGAAAATCAAGTGCCACCGTTGGTTCGTTGCTGCTGGCTTCTGATGGTGGAAGAGGAGGACATTTCTTCTTAAATTGGTTAGCAAACTTAGAATCCAAAGAAGCTTGGTTAATTTGGTATAGCATTTTTAAATTTCATTCCCCACCATAGATTTGACCAAACCTTTTTCCCACTACAAACTCAATGACAAAAATTACAGACAGTTCTTGCAAAATAGTTAAGAAGGGGAGCCAAAAGTATGCAAATAATTATTATTTGAATAAAAATTTTAGAAGCCACTTTTATTAGAATAATAGAGCTCGGGGCCTATGATGCTAGTATCCTTCTAAAAGTAATTTTTGTTTGTTTAAATAAACAAATATAAAATACAAATATAGACATGCCATTTTGTTGAGAAATAGTGGCGAACAATCGCCACTCCAACACTTTAAAAAATAAAACTCTTCTAAAAATAAAGATCGAAAAAAGGATAGAAAATTATGCATATAATAATGACAAAAAAAAATCTTAAAACAATTATATAATTGAGAAAGTGATTGATGTCATGAGAAATAACTAGGATAAATTGCCATGCTTTTAATTTTTTTATATATTATTTTTTCATTGATTTAAAAAAAATGATTTATTACCTCCTTTTTGGAAAGTTTTTAGGAAAAAAATGATATAAAAAAAACCAATTATTCTTTAGAAGGGAATGTTGAGTATTTTTAAAAAGTTTAAATAAAAAATGGTATATAAAAAAAATAAGAGGTAATGGTAGTTTTTCTAAATAATTATCCACAAAAAAATTAAAAAAAGAAAAAATTATAAAGATCGAAATTAATCCTCATGTCCACAGCCCCATTATTTTCTAAAAAGTATCAATGCATTTAAAATTTATGGACAAAAGGGGAAGATGACAATTGAACCAACAATTTAAGAGACTCCAAAAGGATTGAAAAGAAAACTTCAACAATTAGTGAACAATTAACATCAAATGTCATTTCAATCAAAGTTTTTAGACCTATAAATTAAAATAATATTATAAGAATATTTTTAAGAAAGAAATTATGAAAGTCATTCAAATGTTTTTTAGTTTAGCACTAACTAAATTGTTTTAATTTAACTAAATTGATTAGATGAATTGAATCAAACGGTTCAATTAAGTATTTTTTTAAATTATATATTTATTTTCAAAATTTTAAAAATTCGATTCATTTAAATTTTGATTTGGTATCAAACCAAAACTAAAAAAAAGGCTAATAATTTGTCTAGAGAATTTTTTTTTTGGATTAATCAATTTTAAATTCAGTTCGGTTTCAATAAAATTATTTCAAACTCAATTTTACTCACCTTTATTAGATTGTTTTTTTTAAGAAAATTGACAAGCCAATTTCTTAGTTCGAATAATCATTAATATACAAACAATAAATTTTTGAAAAAAAATTATTATATATCTCAAATATTGTTATAAATTTAAATTTTTAAAAAATATAATATAAAAAATAAAAAATGTAATAAGAAAGTTAGGGCATATAACAAAAAAATATGGGACGAGTAAGTCTGCGTTATAGTCTTATTATCGGCAATCTTAATTTGTGCTTCTGTAACTAGACTTGAATGAAATTTCTAAGCTTTTTGGCAAGTTGGCTGAATTGGTATTGGATCTGGCGCTTGAAACTGGATTGATTTGATATCTGAGCAGTATATGTTTTCTCGTCACTTGAATAGCTAAAATTTGGCATTTTTCATTTCATAGCTCCTGAATAAGTCTTTTAGATTTTGTTGTCCTTGTCATGTTTTGTATATCAATGAGGTTGCATGACTCAAATGGTTAGTTGAAGTTCTGTGACATTTGGTTAGAATAAGATTATTGTAAAGTTGATTTCAAACGAGGAAGTCAGCAGCTGTTAAGGGTTTCGATTTGTTGTTTTCCCATTTTGTGGGATACACTTCATGCTTCTTTTCCTTTTTCTTTTTCTTTTATTTAATCATAAATTGAAGCATGGGGATTAACATACTCAATAGGTATACAAAGAAAATTTAGCTTTGGTTCAGAGGATAAAAGTTTTGGATTTCTCTTTTTGTAAGAGTGTAGGTTTAGATACATCAAGAAATTGAATTGCAGTGGGATCTTGAATTTTATCTCTTAGCTTCTGAAATTGTTTGCCTTTATGAGGTGCCATTATGAATTTATGATGGGTTATGCTGCCTATCATTACTATAGATCTGATCTAAGTTGTGGTTTCCTTTTGTGTAATTGATTACTGAGATTATTATCTAAGTTTATTCTGTCATAAGTTTTTGCTTTTTCTTAGAAAATAAAAGAAAGAAAATACTTATAGTAATCCTTTTAACAAATTTAGAGAAATAATATATTAGTTCATTTGTTTAGGTGACAGTATTAATATAATATTATTATTAATATATTTAATTTCATAAATTAATTATATTGATAATATAATATTCTTACCTTTTATAATATGTAATTATTTTATTCATGTATAGTATTATTTTCTTATTTTGTAATAGGTTACAGTCTATATAAAGACTATATTGTACAAATTTACATTCATAATGAAATATACACATTTTATATTTCTCACATGATATCAGAGCTTTGATTTCTTCACTATAACTCTGTTTAGTCGAAGACTTGCTAGAATTTTTTCAAAATTTATTAGAATCTACTAGATTTTTTTTTCGATAAGTCGCCGAAAAATTTTAAAAGTGTGCTGTGATAGCCACTGCCCACCTTAGATTATTCAGAATACTCCGACCGTTTCAACGCTGTCGACGACGCGCCAATCAAAGATCAAAAACCACCGCACGCGCCGCCGAAACACCACTGCCACTGGTCATTTTCACTTCAGATCCTGGCCGTTATACAATGACTTGACTGACATCGCCCTGACTAAAAGCATCCTTAGTCACCAGCTGCTCAAACGCCGTCGAGCTTACGTCGATAGGAGGTCAGAGTAGGCCGGATGCGCCACGTGAAGTTCACTGTTTCCTGTTAAGGGTCTATTTATAAATTTTTCAGTATTTCAAAGTCAGATTGTAATTTTTTTTTATCTTTTTGGGGTATTTTTGAAATTTTCAATAGTTCAGGGTCTATTTTGTAATTATTATAATTTTATTGGTTATTTTATAATTTTCAAAAAGTTAAGAATTATTTTGTAATTATTATATTCTCTAGGGTCATTTTATAATTTTTAAAAAGTTTAGAGTTTAATTTGTAATTATCAAAAGTATTGGGGTCAAATTATAATTATTAAAAGTTGAAGAGGGGAATTTATTTTTTTTAATGGATAAATTTGATGTTTCTTAACCTATTCACATTATTCTTGATGGACACAATTATGTCTTATGACCACAAACTATGTGTAATTTTTTTAAACGTAGACGACTTTAGCACTATATTACTGGTGATGTTATTCTACCCCAGCAGCGAGATAATGAGTCCGAAGGCTTTCATCGACAGACTAGATGATTGAGATAGTAAAAATTATCAGATTATTACATGATTTCGTAATAAATCCACCACATCCATCAGTTTTCATTATGGTTGATTTGATACTGTTAAATCACTTTGGGATTTTCTTGCACGTGGCTATACCGCCACAGATCTCTCTTATCAATATCAACTCTTGCAAAATTTGCATCATCTTCGACAAGAACTAGGGCAATCCATTGTCGATTTTTATTCTTAGATGCAGTTTATTTGGGATCAATTAGCTCTTTTAGAACTAATTTGGAAGAATAACGATGATGCTCAAGCTTTTATTGTCTACCAAGATCATCAACGTTTGGTTCAGTTTCTCATGGCTCTGAAAGATAAATTTGAATCCACTCGTGCTTCTTTACTTTATTGGAGGCCCTTACCCATTTTGGATCAAGTTATTACTGACTCATCTCTGAAGAAACAAGGTTTACTACTCTTCAGCAAGTTCGTACAAATACAGTACTTGCCACACCGCAACATAAATCTGACAGTTTCACTCAATATAAGACGTGTAATTATTGCCACTTATCTGGACATTTAGTTCTCACTTGTTTGACACGTAAATGCAGAAAATGTCAAAAAATTGGACTAGGTCATTTTGAAAGAGATTATCCTAAAAGAAAACAATCTTAGGGTGCTACTTCTATAAGGCATCGATTATTCTCTGCCGCTACTGCTGCCTAAGATACTGCCAACCCTTCTTCTAATCTAACCAGTGATCTTGAATCTTTACTTCGTCAACTTCTATCAAACTCTAGTAACCCTTCTATTACTACTTCTTTTGTCTTTTTAGGTAACTTTTGGTATTTTGATTCTGCATGTTGCAATCATATGACTTCTGATTTTAATATTTTCTCTTCCACATCTCCTGCTTCCTATTTACCTTCTATTCATATTGCTAACGGCTCTTTCATAAATGTTAGTCACATTAGTCAGGTGTCTTACTCTAGTCTTTCATTATCTGATACTTTCTTTATACCTAAACTCATATTAAATCTTTTATTTGTCGGTCGAATTTGTGAACTTGGTATTAACGTTTTATTTACTGCCTCTGGGTGTTATTTGCAGGATCCAAAGATAGGTCGGACACTTGGGACAGGCCGTAAAGTTGGTCGTCTATATGAGCTCATCTATTTACACTTGCCATCTTTGTAATATCTAATCCTTATTAGTAGTATTGGCACTTAAATTTTGGTTTAGAGCAATAAGGCACCGTAGGGCTATTCGGTTTTAACCCTATTAGACATATTTTTGTTATAGTGCATGTGAGAGATATTAGGCCTAATTTGATAATTTCACATTCGATCGGAGCACCAGACGACCCTAGAATATTTTTGAAATTTTTTCCACATTGGCTTGGAAAAGGAAATCCTAATTTACTACATGAATTTCCATTTAAGGGTGATGTTTGGAACAAGCCTTTGTTGAGAAACATAATCCATATATTAGAGAATGGACCAATTAGAAGAAATCTCATGGATTGCCAAGTTGGAAGTTCTAGTTAGTTCTTTGGACTATTCTAACTAGATAGTTACAAATAAACTAATTACATAATTAGTTTTCAACTAATAGAAAATTAGTAATTTTAAGTAAGTTGAAGGGTAAAATGGTCAATTGAGGGAGCATTATATATATGTTAGAAGTGTGTAGAAATTTGAAGAGAGATCAAAACCAACACTTAGAGCTCAAAAGAGAGAAATTCGAGCTTCAAAGGGGGGTGCTGCTACAGTGACAATTCAAGTTTTTTTTTCATGCTTAATCAAGCCAAAATAAGATTACATACCAATCACTAAACTCAATTGAAGCCTCAATTAGTGGAAATTCAAGAAAAAGAGGTAAGAAAAGCATTGTTGTATGAGTTTGATAAGTGTGTTTTCAAGAATGCTTCAATTGCCATTCTTATGTGTATTATTGGCCTAGAGTGAGTTAAATTCTAGTGTGAAGCTTGAAGGAGTCATCAATTTGAAGGAATTGGCAAGGTAAGAATTATGGTTTTTTTTTGGTGATTTTGTTGTAGAGATTTCAATTGGTTGTAATTAGGGCTTTAGAATGAAATTGACATGATTTTGTTGTAATTGGAACAAGAAATTGAGAAAAGGAATGTGTTGGAACCTAAGGTGAAATTCTGCCACTTTAGGGAAGTTAGGGATTGAGTGGTGTTTTGAATGAATTGTTGTGTGTAAATGGTGCATATTATAAATTGAATGTATATGTTGATGGAAAAATAAAAAATAAAGATAATGAGACACAATTGTCCATTTTGAAAAGGTGAATGGCAATTATGTCCAACCAAGATTATAAGGCGTTCAATAATTTTCAGGGCACCGGATGGTGAGATAGATTAGATTAAATAGCTCCGTAAATAAAAATCGGGAAGTAGTTTGCATCTGGGCTTTGTACGCCGATTAGGGCATTTAGTAGTTAAATGAGATTCTAACATTCGATTTGGTTCTAAATGTCATTTATGGCGCGTAGGTGAAGATAACCGAGAGCGATAACGGGAGCAGAAATCGGGAGCGAAATTGAGCGTGGAGCGGTTGTGAGTGGAAATCTGCCATTTCTTTTACTTTTCGTTTATTATGTTTTTGCATAATGAATATGCATGTTTTATGAGCTTTCGATGCATAACCATGATTTATGATCTTGATATATGTTCATAGACATGCCTTTACATGTTCGAATTGAGAAACAGTTTTAAAATTTCTGCATTCGTTTTTAAGGCCATTGGTACCCTTAGATTATAGTGGTGATGATTGTATTAAACCCGGCCGGTATATCCCGTGCACATGGGCAGGTCTTGGGGGTGTGTCACTAACTCCGGGAAGTTGAGATTTTGAGTCATGTGAGTCGCTCTATGTGTACGAGGTATTGTCTCGTTATATGCAAGCAATGTAGGATTTCGCTGCATAGACCGTGAGATGTCTTGAGATGTCACTGTGGGTGCTGCTAGTTGAGGTGCCCCGTGACCTACTCACGTGTACGGTGCTAGTTGAGTCGCTGCGTGAGTATAGAGCTTTAGGGTTACCATTGGTACAGTTTAGAAAGAAAATAGCCGAGCGAGGAGTTTACTAGTTTTCGATTTACCGATAGCATTTATGCATTTATATGCACACAATAGTTATTATGTTATACAGATTCTGAATATAGTTTTTCAAAGATGTAGACAAAACCCGCTTGGCAAGATTTCAATAGCATATGATGTTAGAAACCGTTTTACAGTTTTACATCAGTTTTAGAAGCATGATTTCTGCATGAACTTTAGAATTTGCTATCTATACATGATGTTATTTTATTGAAATCTTATTTGCACTCTGAGCTTTTTTAGCTCACTCGTTTTGTATTTTATGTTTTCTAAACCCCTTTCCCAGGTGCAGGCCTTGGTACGCAAGCTGCTGATTCTTCTATTGTCGAGTAGTGGGCCGAATCCGAAGATCATTTTTTGTACATGTAAATGTGCTAAATAGCACTCTTTACTTTATGCATAGTATTTATAGGCATGTATATTTGTATATATGCTTTGAACCAACAAGAAAAGAATTCGAGATTATGATGATCATTTTTGCTTTTCATGAGTATGCTCATTTTGTGATTCGAATGAATAATTGAGTTATGTTGGATTTGATTTGGAAAGGACCGGAGGTCCGAATTGATAGTATTTGAGATGTATTGGAAATAGAAGTGAAATTTCATTGTAGGTTTTATATGAATTTTTTGAAAAACAGGGGAAACTCTGTCTGTTTAAAAAAAAAATTAAAATGTCATTTTCATGTATATTACAAGACTTTCTCAGTAGTGGAAAGAATTAAAAAAAAGGGGTTCGCCTCGCGAAATTTCTCAACTTTCCCAGTTAGGTTTCGAGGAACTTCTGTCGGGGTACCCGGCAGGGCCGTTGGGATCTATAGTAGAGGGTCTCGGGTTGGGTCCTGTCAATCTTCATCCCCTTCGTCCGCTGCATCTACTTCTTCAGTATCATAACTACATCTTTGACATTCCATTTGGGTCATGCTTCAATAAGTCGTATTTGTTCTTTAGTATCTAGTGGTTGTTTAGGAAATGTTTCTAATAATAAAGATGATTGTTTGATTTTTCCATTAGCAAAACAACCACCTTTGCCTTTTAATAATAGTATTATTATTTTGCATGCTCATTCTGATCTTATACACTATAATATTTGGGGACCATCTCCTAATGCTACTATGGGTGGATCTCGATACTTTGTTATTTTTGTTGATGATTATTCTCGATATACATGGTTGTTTCTTATGAAACAGAGATCAGAACTTATCAAAATTTATCGTGATTTTGCTCAAATGATTAAAATACAACTTTCTTATTTCATTAAGATCTTTCGCACAGATAATGCCATGAAATATAAAGATTCTGATTTTTTAAACTTTTAATAGGAACATAGTACTATTTGTCAAAGATCTTGTCCCGGTACATCTCATCAGAATGGGAGAGTCGAACAAAAACACAGACATATTCTTGATACAGTTTGTGCTCTTTTTATCTCTGCCTCTTGTCCTGAACAATTCTGGGGTAAAGCTACTTTAACTGCTGTCTATATAATCAATCGTGTTCCTTCCTCAATTATAGAGAAGAATTCACCATATGGACGTTTATATGGAATCCCTCCTAATTATAGTCTACTTAAAGTTTTTGGCTATGTTTGTTTTGTTCTACTTCAAAAACATGAACATACTAAACTTGAACCACATACACGATTGTGTTGCTTTTTGGGATACAGGATAGAACATAAAGGTTATAGGTGTTGAGATCCTATCTCTAAATGTCTTCGCATCTCTCGTAATGTCATATTTCTTGAACATAGAATGTTCTCCTCTGTATCAAACTTTCACTCTGTGTCTCTATCTGCTTCTCAATTTTTCACTAACAATACTATTAACTTGTTTCTTGATACTTCCTCTGAGTTTCATATAGGTGATCTTGCTGATATAATGTCTGCTTCTAAGCCTCCCATCTTGTTTGAAGGATTTGCTCTCGACATCTCCGAGGCCTTTCCTATACCCTTTCTTTGTCATTCTTCTCGGGTAAGAACTTCCTGTTAAACTTTGTGATTATCACTGTTTTTCCACCACTCTTTTGTTATATGAACCCTAATCCTATTCTGAGGCTAGTGCTAACCCTGTTTGGCAGCAAGCAATGACAGAAGAATTATAAACTCTTGAGAAATCGTACACTTGGGATTTTGCTCCTCTTTCACCCACTAAAACTGCCATTGGTTGTAAATGGGTATACAAGATTAAGACCAAATCTGATGGATCCATTGAGCGATATAAAGTATTGCTACAGCTCATGGTTGGACATATTTCAGATGGATATAAAAAATACTTTTCTTAATGCTGATCTTTCTGAAGAAGTCTATATGAAGCCTCATTCCGGTTATCCACATCCACCTGGCACAGTCTGCAAGCTTCGTCAAGCCTTGTATGGCCTAAAACAAGTTCCTTATGCCTGGTTTGCAAAATTCAGTAGCACTATTTCTCAACATGATTTTTAGTCCAGCCCCTATGACTTAGTCATTTTCATTCATAGAATAGATCGTGGTTGTGTTTTACTACTTCTTTATGTTGATGATATGATTATCATGGGTGATGATCTTCTTGGTATTTCTAATCTCAATGACTTTCTTTAACAATGTTTCGAGATGAAAGATCTTGGCACCTTAGTTATTTCCTTGGTCTTGAAGTACTATCCGAATCTACTGGGTATTATTTCTCTTAGGCTAAATACGCATCCGATCTTCTTACAAAAATTGGGTTGATAGACAGTAAGACTGCCTCCACTCCTCTAAAGCCTAATGCTAAACTCTGATCCTCTGATGGTACTCTTCTTAGTGATGCTATCCTCTATTGTTAGTTGGTTGGTAGTTTGGTCTACCTTACAGTTACTCGTCCAGACATTGCTCGCGCTGTTCATGTTGTTAGTTAGTTTATGGCTACTCCTCGTACCTCTCATTATGTAGCAGTTCTTCATATTCTACGTTATCTTAAAGGTATATTTTTTCATGATCTCTATTTTTCGGCTCATTCTTCTATCATGTTACGAGCTTATGCTGATGCGGATTGGGTGGGTGATACTACGGATCGACGATTAACTACTAAATTTTATCTTTTCTTGGGTGATTTTCTTATTTCCTAAAAAAGTAAGAAGCAAATAGTTACTGCTCACTCAAGTACTGAAGCTGAGTACCGTGCTCTTGCTAATACTACCTAAGAGATTATTTGGCTTCGCTGGCTTCTTGAAGATATAGGTATTTCTCACACTAGCCTTACACCTGTTTATTGTGACAATCAAGTGCTATTCAAATTGCTCACAATAATATTTTCATGAACGAATTAAGCACATTGAAATAAATTGTCACTTTACTCGGCAACATGTTTTTCAGGGAACAGTTACTCTCCACTTCATCTCTTCTGAAGATCAATCTGCTGATATTTTCACTAAATCTTCACTTCTTGGTTGTTTCCAAACTCTAGTCTCCAAACTCAAGCTTGCTTCAACTCCACCATCTTGAGTTGAAAGGGGGCGGGTATTAATGTAATAATATCATTAATATTCTATTATTAATATATTTGATTTGATAAATCAATTATATTAATAATATAATATTCTTACCTTTATAATATGTAATTATTTCCTTCTATTTATAGTACTATTTTTCTATTTTGTAATAGGTTACAGTCTATATAAAGATTTTATTGTACAGTTTTATATTTACAATGAAATATACACATTTCATATTTCTCACAGACAGAATCTATAGACTTCATTGAGTTTGTGAACAAAGAACTATGGCTTTCATCATCAAGATTGGTTGTGAAACATGATAGGTTGTTTGGGAAGAGTGGGTTGGTAGCATTGAATTTTGATTTAGCTCAAGTGGCTGAATTCGTGAAAGTCAACTACGGATCGACGATCAACTACTGAATTTTATTTTTTCTTGGGTGATTTTCCTTTTTCTTGGAAAAGTAAGAAGTAGACAGCTACTGATCGTTTGAGTACTGAAGCTGAGTATCATGCTCTTGCTGATACTACCCAAGAGATTATTTGGCTACATTGGCTTCTTGAAGATATGAGTATTTCTCACACTGTCCCTACACCTCTTTATTGTGACAATCAGAGTGCTATTCAAATTGCTCACAATAAATTTTTTATGAACGAACTAAGCACATTGAAATAGATTGTCACTTTGTTCGGCAACATGTTTATCAGGGAACAGTTACTCTCCACTCCATCTCTTCTGAAGATCAACTTGCTGGTATTTTCACCAAATCTTCACTTTTTAGTTGTTTCCAAACTTTAGTCTCCAAACTCAAACTTGCTTCAACTCCACCATCTTGAATTTGAGAAAGGGGAGGGGAGGGAGTATTAATGTAATATTATCATTAATATTCTATTATTAATATATTTGATTTGATAAATTAATTATATTAATAATATAATATTCTTATCTTTTATAATATGTAATTATATCCTTTCATTTATAGTACTATTTTTTTTATTTTGTAATAGGTTATAATCTATATAAAAATTATATTGTACAATTTTATATTCACAGTAAAATATACACATTTCATATTTCTCACAGACAGAATCTATAGACTTCACTAAGTTGGTGAACAAAGAACTATGGATTTCGTCATCAAGATTGGTTGTGAAACATGATAGGTTGTTTGGGAAGCGTGGGAAGAGTGGGTTGGTAGCATTGAATTTGGATTTAGCTCAAGTAGCTGAATTCGTGAAAGCACACCTTGGTAACGAGGTAATCAGTGAATACTGTGCAATATAAAATTGCTTCACATTCTTATTCTTGTTATTTCATTATAGTGATGTGTGGATCAAATCTTTATTAGGTTGAGATGGGCGGTTGCAAGGGACCAATAACTACCTTCATTGTCGAACCATTTGTCCTTCACGACTAAGAATACTATCTTTCAATAGTCTCTGAAAGGCTTGGCTCCACCATTAGCTTCTCAGAGTGCGAGGATATTGAACTTCAGAAAACTGGGATAAGGTATGGGCATATAGTGCAATTCTTCCAATGTTTATTTATTTTGGCTCTAGTATTCTGCTTGACAATAATCTTGTTTAGAATTGGGGTGTATGGTGTAGATGGATTTTATGTATTTATATTTTTCTTTTCAACAAGTGAAAACTGTATACCTTCCAACCGAGAAACTTATGACTCTGGAGACATGTGCTCAATTGATAGCTACTCTTCCTTTAGAGGTGTGTTTGCTTATGCTTTGCCAAGTAATGTATAATTTTCATTAGAAGTCTGTTTGGACATACAGGGCAAATCTCTGTCCTTGATGGATATCACATAATATGGTAAGATATTTTAGCCAATGAATATTATGCATTTGTTTGATGACTGTGATGTTGCTACGGTATCAAGTAGCAATATTGATTTCATTTTATGTAGTCATACTAATTTCTGTTTTCTTAGCATGTGCTGACTTTAATGTTATGTCAGGTTCGAGGAAAAATTGGTATAATGGGTGTCTTTGCTGTATTCCAAGGTACAAACTTTTTGAGTTTTTAAATTTTCTAATCCTCTTTGTTGGACACATGTGATCGCATGTACAGAATAGATTAGGAACTGTACATTGAAGTTTAAGCTAGATTTTTTGTGTGTACTCAAATTATTTGAACCTACTTGTTCTGGTGGTTAGGTACCATGAAGAACAAGGTTCCAGAGTTGCTAGACGAAGAATGGATATGCCAAATTAATTTTGGGATCATAAATATACAAAAACTAGTTTAATCATCTATAGGATAATTAATTGGTAAAATCTAATGTAATCTTTGTTATTTTAATGAAGAAAAGGAGACGAAGGGGGCTGGGGGAAAGGTTATTTTTTTTATTTATAAAAAATAATTGTGTTATTAAATCATATTTATGCTTGATTGTAGAAGCATGCTAATGATGTTCACTAATGACTTTATCTTACTTTCTATATAGATCTTGACTTCAGTTTTTTGGAGATGAATCCCTTTACCCTGTTAAGTGGGGCGCCATATCCACTAGATATGAGAGGAGAAATGAATGACACTGCTGTATTTAAGAACTTCCAAAAGTATGTAGACTTCTTTGACATTTGTCTTTTGAGACATTTAGCTTTGAATTTTGTCCAATCTATATTATTTTATTTGTTCAGGTGGGGTAATATTGAGTTTCCTCGGCCTTTTGGAAGAGTCTTGAAAGCTTTATTCATTTATTTGATGAAAAGGTATTGTGGCACTTGTTATAGCTCATTGATAAATGGAATTTGACTCTATAAAGCAGAAGAGGATGTGTTTATCATATTCTTGCTTTTACACCGCAGACAAGTGCATCTTTGAAATTCATTGTATTGAACCCTAAAGGACCTATATGAACAATGGTAGTTGGAGGTAGTGCTAGTGTTATATATGCTGATACGGTAAGTGTACCGTTGTGCCATGCAACATTATGATGATATTGTTGTAAGCTTGAATATTTACTAGTGCTTTTTCAATTTCATAATTCTTATTTCAACTTAAGTAGGTGGTAGACATGGGTTATGCATCGGAGCTTGGTAACTACGCAGAGTACAGTAGATCTTTGAACGAGGAGGCGGTGTTGCAATATGCAAGAGTTGTTATTGATGTAAGAGATTTATAACATGGGCTTATCTCTGAAAGTTCTAGGTTTTCCATATTTCTAAGCAAGTTTAACAGTTCTGTTGTGTAACAATGTGCCCCATTGTCTTGCAGTGTGCCAGTGCTGATCCCTACGGTCGCAAGAGAGCCTTTCTCATTGGAGGAGGTATTGCTAACTTTACTGATGTTGCTGCAACTTTCAATGGGATTGTTCAAGCTTTAAGGGAGAATGTACATTCTCGTTTAAACTTTATCAACTGAATTTAAATTATAGTTTCTCATCCTTTTGTTTAACGGATTTTGGTTGAATAATTCTATTTTATTTATCCTCGTAGGAATCCAAACTAAAAGCAACAAGGATGCACATCTATATTCGAAGGGGAGGGCCAAACTATTAGACTGGTCTAGCAAAGATGCGTACTCTAGGAGAGGAACTAAGAGTACCCTTAGAGGTACGAGATGACTCAATTTCTATAAAACTATTATATATTCGTTTGGTATTGTAATGCTGTGCCTTTCAAAGCCATAACTGCAGTGGAGTGGAAGCATAGTTAAGTAGAAGCACAATAATGCCAATGACCCTATATAAGACTTCAAATATTACTCAATTCTATGAACTATTGGCTTAGCCATTCTCAAATTTACTTTTCTTCTTACATCTATTACCCGATTTGCAGGTTTACGGCCCTGAGGGCACAATGACCAGCATCTGCAAGCAAGCAATTGACTGCATCATGTCATAATAGATTCTGAATCTGTTTTATTCTCAGTTGTTAAGGTGTGGCAGAAAATAAGTTAGTACTAGGCTTCTTCTTTTTAATGTGGATGCTGAATTTTCTTGGTTGTAAACTTCTGAAACATTTGCTGTAAATTTTGAGCTACAAGGACAAAAGCTTGGTTAATTTGGTGTAGCATTTTTAAATTTCATTCCCAACCAAAGATTTGGCCAAACTGTTTACAACCACAAACTCAATGACAAAAATTATAGAGTTCTTGCAAAATAGTTAAGAAGGGAGAACCAAAAGTATGCAAATAATTATTATTTGAATAAAAATTTCAGAAGCCACTTTTATTAGAATGTTATTGCTCGGGGCTTATGATGCTAGCATCCTTCTAAAAGTAATTTTTGTTTTTTTTGTCATAAACAAATATAAAATACTGAAACATAGACATGCCATTTTTTTTAGAAGTAATCGCCACTCTAGCACTTTTAAAAATAAAACTCTTCTAAAAATAAAGATAAAAAAACGGATCCGAAAATTATGCATACAATAATGACAGAAAAAATCTTTAAAAAAATTATATAATTAAAAAGTGATTGATGTCATGAAAAATAATTAGGATAAATTGTCATGCTTTTTATTTTTTTATATATTATTTATTCATTGATATTTTTTAAAAAAGTAATATATTACCTCTTTTTTGAAATGTTTTTATGGAAAAACGATATAAATAAATAGCCAATTATTTTTTCAAAAGGTATATTGAACATTTTAAAAAATTTAAAGAAAAAAATGGTATATATAAATTTTTTTTAAAAGAGGTAATGGATGTTTTTCTAAATAATTATCCACAAAAAACTTAAAAGAAGAGAAAATTATAAAGATCCAAATCAATCCTCCCGTCAACTGCAACATTATTTTTTTATAAAGTATCAATGCATTTAAAATTCATCAAAAAAGAGGAAGATAACAATTGAACCAACTATTTATGAAACTTTAAAAGGATTAAAAAGAAATGTTCAACAATGAGTGAACAACTAACATCAAATTTTATTTCAACCAAAGATTTAGACCTTTGAATTATAGGCTTACCGTTAGGGTTGATAATGGATCAGGTTTAGGATAGATATCTTTAAACTTGCATTCGCATCCGCTTTAAAAATAAAATATCAAATTATTTTTAAGTCTGTTTTAGGTTTGAAACTTCATTACCAAACCCGCTCTAATGGATATGTATTTCTCACCAAATTTACAACGAGTTATCCGAGAATTTTAAATGAGTTGTAAATTAAGAGAATAAATAAAATAGTAACATTAATTTTAAAGAAAATTCATAAAATATAGCAATCAAAATCATATCACAAATTTAAATTCAATAAAAGTCTTCCTATCAAAGTTAAATTTATTTCCAAGTTAAAACTAATAAAATCAACTTATAAATATTGAACACCAACACTAGACAATATAATTACAAAGCAAGTAAATTAAGCAAAAATAATTTTTTCTGAGGCTTGATTCAAGTTTTAAGAACACGTATTACAAATAAATTTTTATTGGCATAGTATAGTTTTCAGATAAGTCAATTTACAAATAAGTATCATATTAACATTAAAAGATTAAAACTAAGTGGCTATCAACCATTGAAGATCCATAAACTGCTGATAACAATCTAGTAGATCAAGTTGTTCAGGAATTATCAGAGATGGTTGAGCAACCAGTTGAACAACAAGCCTCATAAGAGGATGTTGGCACAATATTTTAAAAAAATCTACTAGATCGAGGACTTTATATTGCCCTAGTGATTATATTATGTATTTATAAGAATATAACTATAATATTAGAGTCGAAAATGACCTTAAATATTTTCACAAGCCATGAGTTACAATAAATTAAATTTATGGTATGATGCTATGATAGATGAGATGAATTTTATGACATTTAATTGAGTCTAGGATCTTATTGAGTTGCCTGATGGTGTAAAATTCATTGGTTATAAATGAATTTTGAAAACCAATTAGGACTCATTTTGAAACATTGAAGATATAAATCAAGACTCATTGTTAAGGGATTCATTCATAAGAAAGGAATTAATTATAAGGAGAACTTCTGTATCAAAGAAAGATTCTTTTTGTATTGTTGTAGCATTAATTGCTCATTTCAACTTAGAGCTGCAATAAATAGATGTGAAAATTTTTCTTTATAAAGATCTAAAGGAAAAGGTTTATATGAAATAAGTAGAAGGATTTTCCTCTAGTGATGGTGAGCATTTGGCAGCAAGCTCAAGAAAATTTATATATGGATTGAAACTAGTCTCCCAACAGTGGTATTTAAAATCTTTATAAGGTTATCTCTTCACTTGTATTTGTTGAAAACATCATAAATCAATGTATATACCCGAATATTACTGTGAGTAATATTTGTTTCTTTATTCTATATGTGATTGACATATTACTTGCAACGAATGATAAGGATTTATTACATAAGATAAAATAATTTCTCCTTGAAGATTTTTATATAAAGCATATGGGTGATACATCTTATGTCATTGGGATTAAGATCTATAAAGATAGATTTTAAAGCATTTTAAGCATGTCTCAAGAAACCTATATCAATAACTGTTTTTTGATAAATGATTGTTCACTGAGTATAGCTCCCATTGTGAAGGGTGATAAGTTTAATTTGAACTAGTGCTCGACAAATGAACTTGAATGAGAATGTTAGAAGAATATTAAACTAATCCAAGAATGCACTATTAGAGATCTGCAAAAGAAAGGATGAAGTACCTTTAAAGGACCAGGGATTACATGCTTATTGTATATATATTTCATGTTTTGAGACTATTAATAAATGGTGTATAAATAAAGAGTTTCGTATATGGGCTTAGGATTATGAATTCATCTTTCGGCCATTAAGGATATATTGTAATAATTCAATTGCAGCTTTATAGCTAAAAATCACAAAAGTATTAGTCGAAGTAAACACATCAACATTAAGTATTTAGCCACAAAGAGCGTGTTAAAAAAAATAATGGTTATTGAACACGTTAAAATTGAATTGATGTTATCGATTCTTTGATTAAAGGCATGCCACTACAGAAATTAAAAGAACATGTGGAAAAAAAGGGAATTTAGTTCCTTAATACGATTTTTCTCATAAGGACAAATATTAATTGAAATGAAACTCTATTTAAATTGATATTTTCTCATATTGATACTTAATTGTGTACACATTCATTAATTTGAGAAATATCACTAATTATGAGCTTAGAATAAACATATGTTATTCATTAAATGATATGGGTTAATATTAAGAGACATAATACATTGTGATACATGGAAGATAGTACTCGCTTTTAGAGAACCCATCATCATGGTTCGTGTGTTGAAAATATTCAAACCATTACTGGAATATGGCTTAAATTCTCCCTCAATCAAGAACATATGCAGCAACTGCCCATAATTAAAATGAAACTACCCATGCTCAAGTAATCTTTTATGATCAAGAACATAAGAGTGCTAATTGTGGGCAAATGCCTATAAATAGAGCCATTGGTTAGTCCATTAATCCATCAATCTCAATTAAGCTTCATAAACACCATCATAGAGAGATTATAAGAGTGTAGAAGCATTTAACATTCATTATCAGATTGTGTAAACATTTCAATGGCAAAAAGTATGTCAATCTTGTTTTTAATTTCACTTTTGATCTAAATGCTTTATATAGTTGTTATATTCATGTTTAGATAGCCTTTTAAGTTAATCTAACATTGTAATTTACCACTTTGTAAATATATAAATGTTACCCATCTTAATGACCCATCACTTACTTTTTTACTTGTTCTCCACTACACTGAAAACCCTTTAATTTAACATAAGCTTTGTAACAAGTAAACATTTCATCAAAACTATCAAATATTATTCCAACGTTTGGTTTGTTTGATTTTTGTTCCATATCTTTCGTGTTGTCAATATCTCTACCTTCACCAAAATTGCCTCAAAACCTTCGATTTCTTCGAATTCCTCAAAATTTATAACTTCATGAATTTTCTTTAAATCCCTCAATCTTTCTAAGAGTAATTGCTCGTAATTTGTACGTATAAATTTATCTATAATTCTAAAGATAGCTTATAAAATATTTTAGCAATTAGTCGTCGCTGTCTTTGGTGGTTTGATTGTGTGTGAAGATGACAAGAGAAAACGAGAGGTATAAAATATTCCCTTCATGTAAGTAATTACAGAAGATATAGTCCATTTAATTTAGTTACCAATATCATTACTAATTGTTTTGGCGCAAGTGAACACGTGATGTTAAATATGATTATTATTGTTTTTGTTTTGAGAGATATGATCTGATCAATTACGTAATTTTTGGTAAATAACTCGTTAATAGAAATATGTAGCGTATAACCTGAAATCCGCGTACTTCTTCAGCACCGCGGTTTATTAACCTATATAAACCCCGAAAATTTTCAGTTTCACAAAACTATTTCTTTTCATTAAACCCTAGAATTCTTAAACCCTAAAACCCATTTCATTGCATTTAGTTCTCTCCAAGAAACCAACCCTAACCCTAAAACCCATTTCATCGCGTTTAGTTCTCTTCTTCTCCAAAAGATGACGGTGGCCAGCGCTACTACTTCTTCTACAAAAGTCCCTGATCTTGACCGTGTTTCATGGCTAAAGATGAGGTATTCTAATACGATTCTTAAAGCCCAAAAGTACATGAAACAAAGAGCCGATGAGAAAGCAAGAGAGGTTGCTCGTACTGAAATGGAAGCAGAGGCGACGAAGAAACAACGGACGAGGGAGAAAGAAAGAAAGGTTTCTCGTATTGACTTGGAAGCCGAGGTGAGAAAGAAACAACAAGCCAATAAGAGAGAAAGGGAAGCTGCTTGTAACGAATCGAAGACCGAGGTCACAAAGAAACAACGAGGTCAAGTTTCTGTTCTTGACCGTGCTTCATGCCTAAAGACGGGGCATTCAGATATTATTCTCAAAGCCCAACAGTACCCGCCCGAGGCCGAGTTGATGAAGAACCAACAATGGAGGGAGCAAGAAAGAGAAATTGGACGTCGTATTAAATTGGAAGCCGAGGTGACGAAGAAACAACGGACGAGGAAGAAGGAACGAGAAGCTGCTCGTGTTAAACTGTCGAAGATGACGAAGACTGTGGATCTTGAAGACAACTCGCTGAGTGTTAAGGCGCTTGAAAAGCTAGCTGGGTGTTCTTTAAGCTTTGTTATTGATCGAAGCGAAGATGGCGAGGCGTCTAAAGTGATAATGGGAGGCTTTCAAGGCATCCGATTTTGGAATCCACTTGAGAAAATCGGTTTGCGTCTGAAAGATTAGCTTTAATTTTCTTTTCCTTTATCTCGGATAATGCTGTCTTGTGAATGTATTTTAGGGTTCCACGTGTATTAAGAAGGTTGTATGATACTGGTTTTTTTTGAAGTCAATTAAAATACAATATGAGAGATTCTTATTCAATTTTACTGCTCGTCTTTGTTTGATGATAATAATTTGCCTTCTGTAATATTATTCACGATGTTATTTTCTATATCTTCTTGGTTTCCTTTATTTAATATGTAGCCCTTTTCTTGCTCATTATATTTTCATTCGGTTTCTTTGTTTTAATCAATATGAATATGTCCTTTATTTCTTTATAATAGAAAACTTAAAGGGCTGGTCGATCTAATGAGAGTTTACAGATAGAAAAAAAGAGGCAATATATGTATATTGCTGATTGATGTTTATGCCAATACATAATTAAGCGATTGCATATTTTTATTGGTCAATGTCATTACATTGATTTAAATGGTCATTGTGTTGAAGACATTTATGCCTATATAGAAATTAATGACTAAAAATGGAGGAAGACAAAAGGGAATGAGAAAACCTAAAGAGTCTTAAGGTTTGGCATCATCCTCCTACTAAATGTCAATCTTTACTTGTTGTAGATTCTTGGAAAATATCACTTTATCTATTTTCTCAATGTGAGTTTTGTTTTGATCTCTGTGATAAACCCTTGTCACCATTAAATTTTTTTTTTTTGGGATTTCGCCTTCCAAATTATTTGATGATAAGTCTATAGAAAAGATTGGAGGAAGAGATTTAGGATGGTGTTTGAAATATTATTGTGAGAGAGATCAAAGTCTTGTAAGAATGGCAACCTATCGATCTCTAGTTAAATGCTTCCATTGAAATTTGTGTTGTTCAATGTTAAGTTCATCAACAGTGAGCAGTTAATAATATTCCAATTCCAGTTGGAAAGGTACTGTAAATTTGTTATTGGAGGGGTCTAGCTACTGAAGAACAACAAGTTCTTTAATTGTAGATAGTATTTGTTCAAAACATAAGTTTTGAGGAAAGATTAAGATATACAGACATTTAGATACACCCATTGAATTGATCGATCTACGGCACACAAAGCATTTAGACCCCCTAGTTCTTAAGGAATTGAACCATTGAATCGATTACGATAAAAATACAAATTGGTCAAATTTATTATGTTTTCTCCAACGTTCAAGTACTATAAATTCCTTAGTTTTCCGAAATTCTTGAGGTATCTGACAACTAAGAAAAAGTTCTTGAGCTTGTGAGTTCTGATCGGTTGCAGGTATTAAGCTGCTGCTCGAAAAAAATCAAGAGAAAGAGAGTCATGAAGAATCAAAACACGTACTTTGGTAATCCTCTCCATTTTTGACACAAAATTCTCTAAACTCTCTTCTGTGTTGCAATTATTGCGAGGAGTACATAAAAAATATTCTATGCATTACCATATTAATGACGTTGACATTTTATGTTCTCAGCAAAATATATAGCATATTCCTCCGACTTCAAACAACAAAATTTGATTCACTTATATGTGTTCATTTTGAAACAGAGAGAATTAGATCTTCTTTTCATTTTTTTTCTTGATAATCGAACAGAGAATTTATATGGCTGATAATCTAATTAATTAATAATAATCAAATGCAGAGGAGGCGCATAATGAGGGACTTGATTAAATTGACATCATTTTTTCTCATTCTTATTTAATGGGTAAAGTTTTATTATGCTTTAGAGCCACACTCATTCATAATGATCACATCAATATCCATTATGAAAAATAAATAAATAACTATAATAAATTGTTTCACGAAACAGCCAACAGTAGTACAATATAAACGCATTATCATATTAAGATCACAAACTTATTTATATCATAATAAAAAGCTTAAAATTTTTGACACTTACTGAAAATTAGAAAGGGTAACTAAAAAGATGAAAAATGATGGCCAAAAAATATTTTTTTTTGACACTTATTGAAAATTAGAAAGAAAATTGATACAAACATAGAATCACAATAAGGTAACCGACAAATTCCGAGCATAGAACAAAGCAATAAAACATTTCATATATAAATAATGACCATAGTTCTTGCTTAGGAGCAACTTTTGGCACGGAAATCCAGCATCTGATTTTCATTATCTTGATCTTGTAAACTAGGCAAGCGCAAATTTTTTTTATGCAAATTGTACCCAGGGTCAAGGTTTAATCGAATTACATATTTAAATAAAGATTCATAATATTTTTGTGATCTTTATGCGGAAGAAGATATATTTAACGTCCTATATAATAACTTGGAACTTAATGAGACAAGCACCTGATAACCTGATGTATTCGGAGCCAAACCTGAAGTCGCACCTAAAGCTAGACTTGAAGATACTCAAGTACCCGACTTAGGAAACAACCGATTGTTTGAATCAAAAGCAAAATATGGAAAGGGATCACAAGGTATTGAAGCACCCGAACCTGAAAAAGGAAATTCAAAATAGCTTCCAAATCAAAGTGTCCTAACCTTGAAAGGAAAATCACAAATGTTCAAAAAAACAAATCCAAATTAAAAGACCTTGTCGAATCAAGCTAGGGTCAAAGCTTGCACCAGTCGTTCGAATAAGAAACCTCTCATAAAAAGACTCCATAGCTGGCTCTTCAAACGGTCACAATGAAAGCAACGAATTGTTACTTAGATTGAAATTTGTTTTAGGAAATTCCCTGGAACAAGGACTCATTAATTATGCTTCCTAAAATAGAAGATGACGTGTATAAAATAGCATTGTTTAATATCAAACGTGTATGAAAAAAGAAATAAGAGAAACTCCCGTTTAAACTCTATCACATGTCTATCATTTTCTTCATGGTACCAGAGCTATCCATAGCATCATATGCAAACAACAACACCTACACTAGCACATTCGTAAAACCAACACTTTCTTTCCAAAATTTTTATCAATGTGCTAGCCTAATCTCATTTAAACTCATACTAAATGATTACATTCTATGGAAATCTTAGGTTCTTTCTCTCATTCATAATCTTGAAATTCAACATCATTTAGAAGATGCTGAGATCCCATCAAGAATAATAAAAAATAATAATGCAGAAGTGATTAATCCTAAGTTCGTTTCTTAGAGAACAAATGACGGACTTCTCATGGCATGGCTTAGAAATATAATGACGGAAGAAGTGCAAAGCATAACCATCGATCTATAATCAGGTCGAGACGTTTGGCTTGCAGTTGAAGATCATAAGCTGCCAACCACCAAAGAATGGTAGAGTTGGTTAAAAGACAGCTTCTACTCCTTGAAAAAAGGGTCCAAAAAATTGGAAGATTTTCGCAAAAAATTCAAAGACATATGCAATAGCTTGAGTGCAATTAGGAAACCGATAACCGAAGAAGATCAAATGTTTCAACTTGCTCAAGATTTGGGGGCGAAATATTCAGACTTCAAAATGGCCATGCTATCTAAACCACCTCTTCTTACCTTGAAACAATTCTTGTATGCATTATAAAATCATGAAAGACCATCATTCAACTTACTAAGGAAGATGAACATATTAATCTGGATCAAGCCTTTTTCACTCAAAGAGGACATGGCCGACATCAAAGAGGGAACTGCCAAGAAAATAGGGGAAGAGGAGCCTTTTCAAACAGTTGAGGACATCAACAAAATTTTAAAAATTCTCAAGAATATAGACAAGGACTTCAACAGCCATATTTTGGAATTAATAGGAAATCACCAACAAAAAATCAAAACCCAACACCAACAAAAGATAATAACAAGGAAGCCGAAACTTCTCAAAAGAAAAAAATTGTGTCAAATTTATAAAAGACGCAAACATTCTGCCATTGAATGTTGGTACCGATATGATCTAGCAGAAGAAGATGATCCAAAGGCCTTAGTAGCCAAGACAAATGATAAATTCTATATTGAATTCGGTGCTACCTTCTATATGGTGAATAATCTAAGTAAACTTAATCAAGTCACACTTTATAGGGGATCTGACAGTGTCTTCATTGGAAATGGACAAGGATTACAGATCACACACATAGGGAATATAGTCCTAAAAACTAAACAAGGAAAAATAAAATTAAATAACATTTTAGTTATACCTAAATTAACAAAAACAAGAATTATCATCTATAAGAGAAATCCTAGGATTACAAACTATCCCCTATTATGCAAATAAATTCAGCAGAATCTCTTTTAGGTCTATTGGTTCTCAACTTGATATATTGACCAAAACACTTAACACATCACAAGCCTCTTTTGCAGGTCAAGTGAATCTATTCCATCCAATCAAATATCTATATGTCTATGATAAATAAATTGAACAAAATTCATTAAGCACAAGTTTTATGAGCCATACATGCCTTATGAGTATATGTCTATCTCATATGAAACTCAAGTGTACTACACTATGATCATGCATCATTATGCTTAAGACTAAATACCTAAATGCCTTTGTCAAGTTTATTTAAGCATTTCTAGATCAATTTAACTACTGGCCAAGTAATCAAATAGCATTAAGCACAAGCACAATGACTATATCAAAAGCTGAATTAATACCATAAAAGAGAGAACTAAAATCAATCACATAATGAGTTCAAGGATGTAATCCTAGATGAACGAAATTAGCTCATCATTAAACTACACAATCTTGAAGCTAATTCCATCAATACATGTAAACTAAACATCTTACAACAAGTAAAGAATCAAAGCAAAGAAGACATCCCTGTCAAATGTCTTTGTTGTTGAAGCTTGCTTCCCTCCTCTTTGATTTCTCCAAACTTAGAAGTTAGGTGTTTCTTTGTGTTTCCAGCTGCTGTCCCAGCTGGAGTCCTCTCCCAAAATGTAAGTTTTGAGCAAATAAATAGGTAAGAGCACGGAATTAGGGCGCATTTTGGGTTGCTTTTGGGTTTCCTGATTTTCAGGAACCTGTCACAATTTGTTGTCCAGGTCCCGGCGCCGCGGCGCTGCGATTTGGCGCTGCGGCGCTCACTTTCTGTAATCGGCGCCGCGGCGCTGAAATCCAGTGCCGCGGCGCCGGACTGTAGCAAACAGTGGTACTGTAGCAACAGTACCACTGTAGCAACAGTGCCTCCATTCGTATTTTTATCTCTAATGCTCCTATTTGCGTCCATTTTTCGGTATTTTTGCTCCGATAATGCTTCAACCTATAAAACAACATTAATATGCATAAATAGCCCAATTATTGAGATAATTTGAACAAATATCAAGTTAGGAAGATAAAATAGTTTATATAATTACGCCTTATCAAATACCCCCAAACTTAAATACTTGCTCGTCCTCGAGTAAGAGAGCACACGACAAAACACAAAAAAAATGACAACAAACAATAAAAAGATATAAAACATTGGGTTGGCAAACGATTAGTAATTTATCTCAAAAATTTCTCATGACTACCATTCTCAAGGAAATTCTAAACATCTTAACCGTTCAACATGTTAATCCAACACTTATTCATACCCACAAGTGACCTACTTGGTGTGTGTGTGAATAGCTAAAATCATTAGTAGCATACGCTCGGATTAGTTTATGCACATAAGATAATGAAATGGTCTCTATGAGAATTTTGCTTTTATTTAACACTCCATATGCTTGTTTTTCGCATCACTCTCCACTAATGTAGGCACACACATAATCAAGGATCAAATAGGACTTTAGTTAGCTTGTAATGCATGGCTAGGGTGAGGGTATGATAAAATGGATCGATTTTGGCTCAACTTACACCATAAACACACATTCCTCTTGAGGTTACTCAAACCCAACCATTGTTTTCCACCCAATTTCCCCCAAACTTATTTCTTTGATTCCCTAGCTATTTTGTTGCTCTTCTTTTCTTTTTATTTAAGCTAGCAAACTCAATTTTTCTTTTCGTTTCTTTCTTTTTTTTTTTCTTTTTTTTTAACATATAAGTCACTATACCCCCAAACTTAAGCTTTTCATATTTGAACAACCAACATTTATAACCAAACCCATAGCTCTTCTTTAATTCACCCCTTCATTTATAAATGTTCACACAACTCTTTAAAAGAAGTGCTATACTTATGGCGTGATGGGTACTATGAAGGATAATAAAAGTAAAGGCTAAGGTAATGATATAGTTAGCAAGGAAAAATGATAATTAGGCTCAACGGGGGTGACTACAGTCAAAATTATACATAGGTTGGCTTGAAAGGCTCAATCGGTCCAAAAATGGCCTAAAATCATATCCCTAATTATGTATGCCCTAGGATTTCGCCTTGAGTGATGCTCCAACAAGTTCTAGAGTGTTCTTGAGACCATATTTATTCTTGTAGTGCATAAAAGTCTTCTAAGTAAGCATAAAACTAAATAATTCTAACTATGTGCTCGAAATATCAAGTGGTCACAAAGTGAAGCTGAACTTGTCCTAGATTACCAAGTAAACAATCACAACATTCATTGTTTCCCAAAGAACATAGCATTTGAAATCATGTTTCTATTTCATATCATTGACTACTAATCATTCAACCAACCCACAACTGAACACTAAAATGAAAGAAAACAAACAAAACAAAAAAAAATTATGCAAAACAAACAACTAAAAACAGAATTAAAAACAAAACAAATAAATAAACACAACTAAAAACAGAACTAAAAACAGAACAAATGGGAAAGTGTTTCCCTATCCCTCAAACTTAATATCCGACATGTCCTCATGGAAAAACAAAAAGAAACATAAGACAAAAAGCATAGAAATACTTCCCTGAAATAGAGTCCGGGCTTTAGTCATCATTTGTTACTGTTGCATCCTCATCTTCGCTGACAAAGCCATGTTGCTAAGAACACTAATTTGCCAACTAAAATCCCTCCACCAATCTCCTTAATTGTCACAAGTCCACACTCCAATCAAATTGGCTAAAAATTGCTACACATAGAATAACGAATTAAGTCTTCACAATTTCTCACATAATTCCAACACAATGCCAACACAAATCCAACATAATTTCAACATAAACTCAACACAAATCTAACATAATCTCAATATACTTCCAACACAATTTCAACATAATCTCAATGCAAGAATTCAAGGTTAAATCCAAAGCTTTCATTTTACTACTCACAAATTAATCCAACAATTGCATAATGGAAGTAGAATAAAGAAAGAATCAATGTAAAATAAGAGATTAGAGACAAGATTGTTTACCTTGTGAGTTTAATCCACCGAAATTTGAGATTGGGGGAACTTTGTCAATTTGTGTGGAAGATGCAATTTGATGGAATTTGTGATGATGAAGTGTGTGAAATGATGTTTGGAGTGTGTTTTGATGTTGTTTTTAAGCTAAAAATTTAATGGGTAAGGTGGGATTTGAGAGTGTGAATTGGGGTAGGTTGAGAGGGTTGAGAGAGTCTAGGGTTAGCAAGAGAGAGAGAGCATGAGAAAAGGTGGAAAAATTTGGGCAAATGCCCCTTTTGTTGCTATCCCTGCTGCAGCGCCGCGGCGCTAGGAATCAGCGCCGCGGCGCTGGTGCCTGGGAAATTCCCAGGTACCAGCGCTGCAGCACTGGATTCTAGTGCTGCGGCGCTGAATCTCTGGAAGTGGCGCTGCGGCGCTCAGTTTGAGCGCCGCGGCGCTCGTTCCTTGCCAAAAAAAAAAAAAAAAAAAAATTTTTTTTTTTTTTTTTAGAAACTGAAAATAATAAATGCCAATACTAATGCAACACATATTTACCTTGGGTTGCCTCCCAAACAGCGCCTGGTTTTTCGTCTCTGGCTAGACGTTATCCTTTTTGACTCAATGAGGATCAAACTGCATATCTGAGGCATCTCCCTTATGGAACTTAAGTCGATGTCTTCGGGTGTTAACATTCTTTTTCTTCGACTTCCACAACTCCATAAGAAAATCTTGAAGTGGCATCTCTGACCTTTTTGCTTTGAGCCTTCCCAGAAAGACTTTAATCTTAGACTGGAAGATTGAACTCCAATAGCCTATTTTCGCTGTTTTCTTTGTGAAAGTACTTTGCCTCTTCTTGGTTATCAATCTGTACCATGATGCCTTTTTATGACCTTGATGTTGAATGGCTTCTATCACTTTTAGCCTCTGAGGTAATTGTGTTTCATCCGGAATTACCATGTCCATTTGGAAACAATGGGAATAATCCTTGGAAATCTGTAGATTAAGGTAACCCTTGACTGCATTTTCTAGAGAGTCTTGGCCATAATGGCTGTTGAATATCCTTTGAATATCTCTGTCAATTGTGCTGATGCAGTAACATTCTCTGTCAATAGAATTATCATCTATTGGACAACTTATAGATGATAATTCTTGTTCTTTTGAATTTAACACTAATAGCTTTCTTGTGAAGAACAAACAGAACCAAGTTCTAGCCAAATGCCATAGATATGGGAAGCTTTACATATTGGAGGAATGGCAACAACAAGTTTTGGCAGCAATAAAGGGAAAATCAGAAGATTTCATAATTTAGCATGTGCGTTTTAGGCATGCAAATTCAGGAATGCCACAACTACTAAAGAATATAGATTTAATAAATTTCCCTAATTGGACACAAAGATTTGTGTGGCTATTTTCGTTAAGGCATAAATCAGATTTCTTTGTATGAAAATCAATTTTCTCAAAAAATAATTTTTTTTGAAAGCGATAGAGGTAGTGAATTTACATCAAATGTCTTTGTTAAACAAATAGAAAATCATGGCATACAATGACAAATGTCGTAACCATACACACCCGAACAGAATGGTGTAGTTGAGCGGAAACATAGACACATCACTGAGATAGCCTTGATAATGATTTTTCATGCTGCTTTACCTATGAGATATGGGTTTATGTATTCTTGGCAGCCACATTTATCATTAACAGGTTACCATTAGCATCTATCAACAATGAAACTCCATACCAAAATCTTTTTCAAAGGATACCAAATTATCAATCCCTTAAAACTATCGGGTGTAGATGCTTTCCTTACCTTTGAAATTATAATAAAAATAAATTTGAAAAGAAAACCTACCCTTGTATATTTATTGGATACAACCAATTGCATAAAGGGTAAAAATGTTTACATCCACAAACAAATAGAGTCTACATTTCAAGACATGTAGTATTTGATGAAACAACATTTCCCTTTAAGGATTTAGCCATTTCTTCTTTGGCAGAGGATGAAAACATTATATCAAGCTTTCCACGAGATGAAGAAGAAACTACCCAGGATCTTTAATTACCAAATCTAACCAGTTTCAGAGACCATGTTCAACAAACTGTCTAAAACCAGCAAGCAGCTTTAGAATCTTTACATGTTTAAGAACCTACTCAAACTTTCTCGTATAGTCAAATTGACTAAGAAAGAACTCTGAATCAACATCATTATACTCATACTCAAAATTTTCTAAAAACCAAACTCTACAAACTAATCAAGATCAATCCATCTAAGAATGGAATTCTCAACAACCTCTTCAGGACACTATAGATAACCAGAACACTAACATTACCATAGAACCCATCAATCAATATAATTTCAACAAACAGTAGATTATTAACGCCTTAAACACTCATACTTCTAAACAAGAACATCTCTCTAAAATTGAAACAAATCCAACACAACAACAACAGCTTACTTTTTTGAGTGAAGCTAAAAACCCTCACTACTAAACACAAACCATTAATCCCGAACACACTTCTAATATCACAAATAACCTATCCATTGAAATTCTAATTCAAGACTCACAAAACACTCAAAATACTCATCCCATGATCACACTAAATAAAATAAGAAACAACCCTCACTTGGCCTTCTATATCACACTACTAAAGGAACCAAAAAACCCTCAAGTCAGCTTAAAAAATCAACCATAAGTCCAGGCAATGCAAGAAGAAATCAAATCTCTTCATGATAATCACATCTGAACACTAGTTCCTTGACCTTCTAATGCACACGTTATCAATTTCAAATAGGTTTATAAAATTAAGTATAAGGAAGATGACTTCATAGACAGATTTAAGGCTCGCCTTATAGTTAAAGGATATAACCAAATTCATGGCATCAATTTTGACGAAACCTTTAGCCTGGTTATTAAACCTACAACCATACGCCTAGTTGTTGCCATTGCCATAACCAAGAAATGGACAATATGACAATTGGATGTCTGTAATGCCTTTCTTCATGGTATATTAAAAGAAACATTATATCTAGAATAAACCCCAGGCTTCTAAAACCTTATCAAACTAGACTATGTGTATAAGTTGTATAAATCCCTTTATGGTTTAAAACAAGCTCCCAGAGCTTAGTTCGAATGTCTATCCACTACATTAATTAGTCTCAGATTTGCAAGTAGCAAAGTTGATACTTCTCTATTTATACCACAACAAAATAGGGATATAACTTTGTTGTTTATTTATATTGATGATATTATTCTTGTAGGAAGCAACCTTTACACTATCACCATTCTAATCCAAACACTAAGCTCCAAATTTGCCCTCAAGGACCTTGGCCTTCTCCACTATTTTTTGGGTATTGAAGTTCGACACCTTTCGAATAGAATATTCCTTACTCAAACAAAATATATCAAAGGCTTACTTCTTAAGGCCCACATGAACCAATGCTATTTTATTTGTACACCATTGGCTATCAAAACTAACCCAAAATAAGATGACCATGATCTTATTGATGCCACTAACTATTGAGCTCTAGTTGGTAGCCTACAGTACCTAACATTCACACGACCTGACTTCACTCATGTTGTCAACCAAGCATGTCAACATTTTCAAACTCCCACCAAAGCTAATCTCCAAGATGTCAAACGTATCCTACGTTACTTGCAGTGTACTCTTCATCATGGTCTACGATGCATTCACAATCATCACTAACTCTTTATGCATTTTCTGATTCTGGTTGGGCAGGGAGCAAAAACACACATTGCAACACAATTGGATTTTATATCTACCTTGGTGCAAATTGCTTCTCATGGAGCTCCAAGCGCCAATCCATGGTTGCCAGATCTAGTGCTAAAGCCGAATATCGAGCCCTAGCATCCATCGCAATTAAGCTCAATTGGGTTACGCAACTACTCAAAAATATCAGACTCTCACTTTTAAGGTCACCATTATTACTTTGTGATAACATGAGTGCACTTCACATGACTTGCAATTCAGTTTTCCATGCCCGTACGAAACAAATTGAACTTGATGTCCACTTTGTATGTGAATGAGTTGTAAAAGGACTGCTTCGCACAAAATATATCCCTACAATTCGACAAGTCATATATATACTTACGAAACCCCTCTACAAACACACATTTTACCAACTATGTACCAAGCTTGGCGTGAAATGTCTTCCACGGCCAAGCTTGTGGGGGGCTGATAACTTGAAGTATTCGAAGCCAAACTTGAAGCCACACCTAAAGCTACACCTGAAGCTACACCTGAAGATACTTAATTACCCGAATCAGGAAACAACCGATTGTTTGAATCGAGAGCAGAATATGGAAATGATGGAATCACAAGGTATTAAAGCACCCGAACCTTAAAAAGGAAATTCAAAACAGCTTTCAAATCAAAGAGTCCAAACCTAGAAGGGAAAATCACAAACGTTCAAAAAAAAAAAAATCCAAATTAAAAGACATTGTCGAATCAAGCTAGGGTCAAAGCCTTCACCAGCTGTTCGAATATATAAGGCAATTGAACAAACTTTCCAGCACAAAAAACGCGTGTCAAGGGATTTCTCACTCAGCAAGGAAACCTCTCATAAAAGGACTCCACAGCTGGCTCTTCAAACGGTCACAATAAAAGCAACCGATTTTTGCCTTGTTAGATTGAAATTTGTCTTAAGAAATTCCTTGCAACAGGGACTCATTAATTATGCTTCTTACAAGAGAAGAAGACGTGTATAAAATAGCCTTGTATAATATCAAACGTGTGTGAAAAAAGAAATAAGAAAAACTCCTGTTTCAACTCTATCACAGGTCTATTGTTTTCTTCAGTACCATACACCAGAAATATTAGTTAATTTTTTTTTAAAGGACTCTCTCTTGATTATAATATCTTAATCAATGTCCATATTAGGGACCGCAGTACTTGCATAGCATTACATTGACATTTCTTTTAAACCAGCAGGGAATGAAAATATGGCAATGTTTACCCTTTCTGGTGCAATCGGTGGTCTCTCTTCGTTCTGACTTTAACAAACAAGTTTGATTCACTTAATTATGTGTCCATTTTAACAGAGAGAATTGAATCTTTTTTTCTTTTCTTTTATTTGCTTGATATTCAAACAAAGAAACATTTACACTTGATACAATTGATTTACATTTCATATTAAATTTTCTTTAAAAAAAAAATCACCAACAGGATTAGGAAAATTGAATGAAAAAATAAAAAGAGGGTTACATGACAAATTCACATTTGCATCAACAATGGAAGAATGAATGAAATGCAACAGAACAAGAAAATGGAGAAACAAATCCCAACGCTAGTCAATTCAATTCACAACCCTGCAATTTTTTCTAATCTCTCCCTGTGAATCAGTGAGAACTTCAATGGCACCCATTTTAACCATGGCTGTAGCAAATTTGTAGGCCCAAGCTGTGGCTTGCCTTGCATTATCCCTCACAATCCCAGAAGTTAAAGGGCTGCTAAAAAGTGTTTGATCTGAAGTTAACAATCCATGGCGGTTCTTCAAATCCACATAGTACTTATTATCAAGCCTATTTGGCATCAGAAAATCAAGTGCCACCGTTGGGTCATTGCTGCTGGCTTTTGATGGTGGAAGAGGAGGACATTTCTTCTTCAATTGGTTAGCAAACTTAGAATCCAAAGAAGGGTCTTGTGGGTGAGTTGAATTGAAAGAATATAAACGATTCGAAAACGAAGAACAATGTGCCACCCCAATGGAATGTGCACTAGAAAGTGTCACCATTTCATCAAGACTAAGCCCTTCACGTGCAAAGTTCTCAAATTGCCTGGCGTTAAAGAAAGAAGGAGGCAGATGAAGGGAAGGCTCGTCTTTCAAGGAAACTATGCCGTCGCGACGGCACCCGGGGACTACGTAGTTGATGCCACCAACTTTTTGGGCATTGTCACGTGCTGCAAATGCAAGGATGTCGGCACAAGAAACAATTTGTGGACATTGAGCTTCAATTTCGGCCTTAGCGTCATCGATCACTTCGAATCCTCGCAAGCTTGGGTTATTGGCTACGTGTTCTTTCTCTGATGGATTTCCAGGTGTTGAATCAAGTAACACTGAACCATCACAACCCTGAAATGTATAACATGCACAATTATTTTCAATTTAAGTTAAATTAAACTAATAATGCATGGGAAACAAGAAACTAATTAATTAACATACCCTAATAAAACAATCATGGAAATGCATTCCGATGAGGCCAACAGCAATGCCTGGATTTCTCGACGCAGCCTTGTTCACAGCCTTTTTCACGATTGCTTCAGCTGATGGACAACTTGATCGATAAAACCCTACTTGGAGAGAAGCCGATGAGATTGATAACATGGCCGATACTGCCAACATGAATATCAACATTGCCTTTTCAAGAAGAATGACAAAGGAAAGATTTAGCAGCTTGAGCGAAGAAGATCAAAGGAAGCTAATTGCAAGAATTAGTATGTATGAGCTAATAAGTTAAGATGGAGAAATATTGTAGTGATAGAGACGAAGAGAATAGGTTAATGCCAACTATTTATAGTTAGGAAAAGACTACAGTGCAGTTGGCTTTGTCATACAATAGGTTGACATAGTTCAAAATGACCGAAAATATAAGTTTATACTAGTCATTTTGATTTTTTTTTCTCATAAAGACCTCCTATATTAATATAATTAATACATATAATTATAATTATAAATTTAAAATTAATTAAGTCCAAAAATAAATTAGTAAATTTTTTTTTATTATAATATTTATTTTGAAAAAAATAAAACATATTTTATATAAAAATTTAGAAACATAAATTAACTATTATTTCAATGATAGCAATCAATAAAAAAATAAAGACAAAATACATACCAAAAACTTTTACTTTCAATTACAATAAATGTTATAATTTCAAATTTAATTTATATTTTAATTATATTAAATGTTATAATTTTAATTTTAATTACATAAAATATTATAATTTTAAATCTAATTTTAGTTACGTTAAATGCTATAGTTCAAATTTCAATTTCACTTAAGTTAAATATTATAATTCTAAAATCAATTTCAATTTTAATTGTGTTAAATATTATAATTATAATTCTAATTTAAATTTAATTTAAATTACGTTAAAATTTATAATTCTAAAACTAATTTTAATTTCAAATTTAACTACGTTAAATGTTAATAATTCCAATTTCAATTTCAATTACATTAAATATTATACTTTTAATTCTAATTTGAAATTCAAATTTAATTACGTTAAATATTGTAATTCCAATTCCAATTTCAATTTTGATTACATTAAATGTTATAGTTCTAAATTTAATTTCAATTTTAGTTATGTTAAATGTTATAATTTTAATTACATTAAATATTACAATTCGAATTCTAATTCTAATTATGTTAAATGTTATAATTTCAATATTAGTTTTAATTACGTTAAATATTATAATTTCAAATACAATTATAATTTTAATTACTTTAAATATTATATTAAATTTTAATGTTGATTTCAATTACACAAGATATTACAATTCTAATTCTAATTTCGATTTTAATTATGTTAAATGTTATAATTTCAATTTCAATTTTAATTATGTTAAATGTTATAATTCTAATTCTAATTTTAATTTTAATTATGTTAAATATTATAAATTCAATTCTAATTTTGATTTCAATTACATAAAACATTGTAATTCTAATTTTAATTTTAATTACATTATATGTTATAATTTTAAATTCAATATTAATTTCAATTACGTTAAATTTTATAGTTCTAAAATCCAATTTTAAATTTAATTTCAACTACATTAAATGTTATATAATGTCTAATTTCTATGAATAGTCAGATACCTAGAATTTTGGTATTTGACGATTAAAGAACTGTAGAAGTTTCAGATTTTGACCCTTCTTGAACTATCTTTTTTAAGTGTTTACTTGAGCCGTAATAGACCCAATTGAGTAATTTCATAGTCAATTTGGGCGTTGGGTGCTCACCGAATATTTTTAGAATTTTCGTTAACTAAGTAGTGAAAATTTAATATTTGTACCAATAATTTTTGGTGTAAGCATCACACCCTAATCAAGCTATTTTTGTTGGATAAGTATGTGTATTTTAAGATATATGGACCAATAAAATTGTGACAATTGCATATATTAGTCTATTATATTATATTTTATTAGTAATAATTATTAAATTATTGGCCACCAATCAAAGGCTTTTTAATTGAAAGACTAAGTAGCAATTAAGCATTTCTTGGAGAGCCATTATGCAATTTTTGGGTATATATAAAGGCCAAGTATTTTATTTCAAAGAATTGTTAAGAAAAAAAAGAAAATAAGAGAGAGAGAGAGAGAGAGAGAGAGAGAGAGAGAGAGAGAGAGAGAGAGAGAGAGAGAATTTCGCCCATGAAGAGGGGAAGGAGATGAAAAATGATATTCATTAAATTTCTAAGCCAAATCAAGGAATCCACACCAAATTCAAGTTGTTTCCAAGTGCCTAAGTAAGATTCAAGGGTGGATTAAGAGTAAATTTGTTTAAAAAGATGAGAATTCCAAATTCTAGAATAGTAAATTATGGTTTTTGTATAATTGAACTTTAATTGAATAAATTTAGGGCATTAGAATAAATTTAGGGAGTAGATAAGACCATAGGTAAGAACAAATTTAAAAAAATGGTAAAATCTCATTTGGGTCATTTTGGCCATTTTGGTATTTAGTGGTACAAGTGCAATTAGCTAAAATTGAGGGTTAAGAATGAATTCTAAAACCCTTAAGATGAGTTTTGATGGGTGAAAATCAAAGTTAGGATATGGGACATAATGGTCATTTATGACAAAGATTAAGGGTAATTATGTCTAAAGAAAATTATAAAGGATTATGGACCCCTTTGACAAAAAATGATAGTTTGTGCATAAATTGAGATTGTTGGTGACAAAATTATAAATTTAGAAAGGAATTTTGACGGTGGCTGAAAAATGTATACTAGGGATATTTTGGTAATTTTGTCATTTTAGGGGGACTAAAGCATAATTTATGCTTTGTAGGTGCCGAAGGTCGAAACCGATGAAAGGACAATCCCAGAAAAGAAACTTTAGTATAGAGCAGTTGGTGAGTGGAAAAACGACTAAAAGAAATAAAATGAAGTTTATTTTTAATTATTAGTATTTATGTGCTTTTTGATTCAAATGTTGTTGTTTCAAGAAATTTATTCAAGTTAGGTGATTTTTAAGAATTAAGAAAAGTATAGTGATATTTTATTTGATATTCTTGATATAATGAGAATTGAAAATTTATCTTTTTTTAAAAAATAAAAAAAAAAAAGAAAATTACTGCAAAACTTTAGAATTATAATTCAGTATTTCCAATAGTTTAAAAATTTATTTTTCAGTAGTAAGAAATAGATTTTAGAAATTTATATATCAATTTCAAGAAACAATTTTTAAATACTATCAGTTTTATTAGTTATCAGTTATCAGATTCAGATTCTTGTGGAAATAGTATAAACCCGGTCGGTACACCCCATATGCGTGGGCAGGTCAGTTAGTTAGATTGAGTGTTACTAACTCTAGGGAGTCGGGGTGTCGAGTCAGTGAGTCGCTTATGTTACGGGGTATTGTCTCGTTATATATTTGCGATGTATATTCTGCCACATAGATAGTGAGATGTCTCAGATTTATTAGTTTATCAAATTGGTCACAGTGGTTGCTAGCGGAGATCGCCTTGTGACCGACTCATTTCGTCGGCTACGTCGACGAGTGGGTCCAGCATTAGGGTAGCCATTGATGCTTTTCAGGCAAACTAGAATCGAATGAAAGTTTTAAACAATTGTATGAGATATGTAGTTTTTCAGTGAATAAAAATGTTTGTTAATAATATTTACAAATTTCAGCAGTAGTCTATTAAGTTTTAAAATTCTTAAATAAAGAAAACCGCTCGATAGAATTTTACTAGTATTCGAGATTTAGAAAAGATTCAGAACAGTTTTCAATACTTTTTAGAATTTTCAATATGTTTCCACAATTATTCAGATTTCACACCCACTCATTAAGTTTATCAATTCACCCTTTGTTTTTTGTGTTTCTATTTTTTCTCCCAAGTACAGTCAACAACGTACAACCTATAGTTTCTCCTATGGATCAGTAGTGGGCCATTCCTACGACGATCTCCTGTGCATGTACAGAGCTATATGTATACATTTAATGCATATACATGTATTATATTTAGTTTTACGTTGTATAGCATGCATAACAGATTTTGGAACCAAAATAAATATTATGTCTTTTTGAAATGGTTACTTTTTCTGCTATAGATGTCTAGGGGAGTATGATCAAGAATGTCTATGTTGATTTATTTGGGAAGAGACGGGAGGTCCCCTTTGCAGTTAAAGGATGTGAGAAATATTGAAGTGTATTTTCTGCAGGTTTATGAAATATAGATTTTCAGAAAAATAGAAAAACTTTGTTTGTTTTAATCTAGGATTTTTAGAAAAATTAAATTTTTTTTTGTGGTTATGAGAATATATCAGAAAAAAATTAAGAGAAATTTTAAAGTTCACCTCATGGAATTTCTTAAGGTTCACCTCATGAAAATTTTCAAGATTGATAGCAGACTTTGAAAAGCGTTTCGTTGGGGTACCCGACAGGGTCTATCTAGGTCTACATTGTAGGATTCTAAGTCGGGTTCTGTCATATTATAATTACAAACCTAGTTTTAAATTTCATTTCAACTACATTACATGTTATTGAAATTCAATTTCAATTGTAGTTACATTAAATGTTATAATTTTAAATCTAATTTCAATTTTAATTATGTAAGTGTATAATTCCAAATTTAATTTTAATTTTAATTACATTAAATATTATAACTCCAATTCTAAATTCAATCTCATTTACGTTACATATTATATTTCAAATCAATTTTTAATTTCAATTACATTAAATGTTATAATTTTAAATCTAATTTTAATTTCAATTCCAAGCATATTAAATGTTATAATTCTAAATGCAATTCTAATTATAATTTTTAAGTACGTTAAATGTTATAATTCTAATTTTAACTTTAAATTCAATTTCAATTACATTAAGTACATTAAATGTTACAATTTTAAATTTAAATTCAAACATAATTTTATTAAATGTTTCAATTACAATCCAATTTTAGTTTCAATTAGTTTAAATATTATAATTTTAAATTAAATTTCATTTCCAATTTTGTTAAAGGTTATAATTCTAATTCTAATTTTAAATTCAATTCCTATTGACAGAACCCGACTCAGAATCCTACAACGTGGACTTAGGTAGGCCCTGTCAGGCACTCCAACGGAATGTTTTCCAAAGTTCGCTATCAACCCTGGGAAATTTTATGAGGCAAGCCCTAAAATTTCTCTTAATTTCCTTTTAGATATATTCTTATAAACATGAGAAATTTATTTATTTTTTTCCAAAATTCTTGGATTAAAACGGACAAAGTTTCCCCTATTTTTCTGAAAATATATATTTCATAAACTTACAGAAAATACACTTCAAATATTTCTCACATTTCTTAGCTGTAAAGGGGACCTCCCATCCCTACCCAAATCAATCAATACATGCATTCTTAATCATACTCCAACAGACATTCATAGTAGGAAAACTAACCATTTCAAAAAGGTATAAATATGTATTTTAGTTCCAAAATCTATTATGTATGCTATACAATGCAAAACTAAATATGATACATGTATATGCACTAAATGTATACATATAACTCTGTACATGCACAGGAGATCGTTGTAGGGCTGGCCTACTACTAATCTACAGGAGAAATTGTAGGCTGAACGCTACTGGCTATACTTGGGGGAAAAAATAGAAACATAAAAAACAAAGGGTGAGGTGATAAACTCAATGAGTGGGTGTAAAATTTGAATAATTGTGAAAACATACTGAAAATTTTAAAAAGTACTGAAAACTGTTCTTAATTGTTTCTAATTCTCAAATACTGGTAAAACTCTACCGAAGGGTTTTCTTTATTTAAATTTTTTAAAACTTAATAGGCTATTGCTGAAATCTGTAAACATTATTAACAAACATGTTCATTTTCTAAAAAATAAAACTACGTATCTAATACAGTTATCTAAAACTTCTGCTCGGTTCTAGTATGTCTGAAAAGCACCAATGGCTACTCTAATGCTAGACCCATTCATCGACGTAGCGTACAAAATGATTATTAACATTTCTTTATTTAAATTTTTTAAAACTTAATAGGCTACTGCTGAAATCTGTAAACATTATTAACAAACATGTTCATTTTCTAAAAAAAAAAACTACATATCTAATACAATTATCTAAAACTTCTGCTCGGTTCTAGTATGTCTGAAAAGCACCAATGGCTACTCTAATGCTGGACCTATTCATCGACGTAGCGGACAAAATGATTCGGTCACAGGGCGGTCTCCGCTAGCAACAACCACTGTGACTAATCTGATAAACTAATATATTTGAGACATCTCATTGTCTATGTGATAGAATATACATCGCAGACATATAGTGAGACAACACCCCGTAGCATAAGTGACTCACAGATTCAACACTCCGACTCCTCAGAGTTAACAGTACTCAACCCAATTGACTGACCTGCCCACACATACGGGGTGTACCGGCCGGGTCTATACTATCCCCTGCTTTAAATTTTAGGTCTTTTCTTCGATTATCTGCATATATTCTAATATCTGAATCACCCGTTCTGATTGTCCGTCAGTCTATGGGTGAAAAGCTGTGCTAAAATTTAGTTTAGTGTTTAGAGCCTTCTGTAAACTGGGCCAAAATCAAGAAGTAAACTGTGGATCTCGGTCTGAAACTATGGATACTGGAGTGCCATGAAGCCGAACAATCTCATCTATATATAATTGGGCCAGCTTCTCTAAGGTATAATTACTCTTGATGGGCAGAAAATGAGCGAACTTCGTCAGTCGGTCTACAATCACCCATATAGTGTTTGCCCCATTCTACGCGAACATCTTACTACAAAATCCATAGTAATGTGCTTCCACTTTCATTCTGGAATTAGGAGTAGTTGTAGGAGGCTTGCAGGTTTCTGATGCTTCACTTTCGCCTATTGGCATACTAGGCATTTGGAGACAAATTCAGCTATGTCTCTCTTCATGGCCTTCCACCTGTAATGCTTTCTTAGGGTCCGGTACATCTTGGTGCCCCCCGGATGCATGGCATAGGCTAATGAATGAGCTTTTTTCATAATCTTCTTTTTTATTTCTTCTATATCTGTAACACATAATCTCAGCCCCAACATTACTGTACCTCATTGGCTACTGTAAAATCTTTCTTTCGTCTCTCTATAATCTCATTCTTCAATCTAATCATCTGAGAATCGTGAATCTGTAGCTCTTTAATCTGATCAATAAGTCTCGGCCTAACTTGAAATGTAGCTAGCAATGCTTTTGACTTTGATAATTCTAGCTTCACATCTAAAGACCTCAATTCTAATAACATCGATAAACGAGAGGCCTTTAAGTAAGACACTAAACCCATGGCCTTCCTACTAATAGCATCTGCCACCACATTTGCTTTTTCCGAATGGTACTCATTGGTGCACTCATAATCTTTTATTAATTTAAGCCATCTTCGTTGTCTCATATTAAGCTCTTTCTGTGTAAACAGATACTGCAGGCTTTTATGATTTGTAAATATCTTGCAGGGAATTCCGTATAAATAATGTCTCCAGATCCTCAGGGAAAATACTATTGCAGCTAGCTCTAGGTCATGTGTAGGGTAATTCTATTCGTGCCTCTTCAGTTGTCTTGAAGTATAAGCTATCACTTTTTCATTCTGCATTAAAACACAACCCGGACCTTGCCCGGAGGCATCAAAATATACGATGAACTCATCATTCCCTGATGGAAGTGTAAGTACTGGGGCTGAACTTAAGCTCATTTTCAACTCATCAAAACTTTGTTAGCAAACTTTCGACCACACAAATTTCTCTTTTTTCCTAGTTAGCTTAGTTAGCAGGGCGGTTATCTTAGAAAACCCTTTTACAAATTTTTGATAGTATCCAGCCAAACCCCGAAAACTACGAACCTCTGTTACGTTTATGGGCTGCTTCCAATTCAATATAGCCTCGATCTTCTGAGGATCCATTGACACCTCGTCTGCTGCGATAATGTACCCCAGGAATGTAACCTTATCCAACCAAAATTGGCACTTGCTAAGCTTGGCATATAATCGATGTTCTCTTAAAGTCTATAGAACTGCCCTCAAATGCTTTACATGCTCCTCCTAGCTACGTGAATAGATCAATGTCATCAATAAATAACACCACAAATTGATCTAAAAATAGCTTGAATATCTAGTTTATTTGATCTATAAATATAACTGGGGCATTTGTCAACCCAAAAGGCATGACTAGAAATTCATAATGCCTGTAACGAGTCCTGAAGGCAGTCTTAAGAACATCCTCTTCTCGTATCTTCAGTTGATGATAACCAAATCTTAGATCTATCTTAGAGAATACTCTGGTTCCTTGTAATTGATCAAATAAATCATCGATCCTTGGAAGTGGGTATTGATTGCGTACTGTTACCTTATTGAGTTCTCGATAATCAATACATAATCGCATACTTCTATCTTTCTTTTTCACAAATAATACCAGCGCTCTCCATAGAGACGTACTCGGCCGGATAAAGCCTTTATTCACTAAATCCTCTATCTGCACTTTTAATTCTTTCAATTTGGAAGGAGCCATTCTGTAGGGTGCCTTATATATTGGTTTCGTACCAGGAATTAGTTCTATTTTGAATTCTACCTTTCTATCTTGGGGCAATCCTGGTAAATCATCTGGGAACACGTCCAAAAATTCCCTAACTACTGGGATATCTTCTAATTTCGTGCCCCCGTCTCTGGCCTCAATGGCATATACAAAATAGCCTTGACACGATTTCTTCAACAACTTCCTCGCTTTAACTGCTGATATGATACTAGTGGGAAGAATTCTTCAAGTCCCATAGAAACTGACCTCAGATTCCTTTGGCTTACATAACTGAACCTTTTTCCTAAAACATTCCACTGTGGTCCGATAAGTGGACAACCAATCCATTTCCAGAATCATATCAAAATCACTAATATCCAAGAGGATTAGATTTGCTAAAAACTCTTGACCTTCAATACTAATACCACTATTCCTGCACACTCTATCAGCCACCATAACATCCCCGATAGAAAGAGATATAGCTATACTATCCTCTAATAATTAAGGCACAACGCCCACAATCATTACAAATCTCATAGATACAAAAGAGTCGATAGCTCCAGGATCAATCGATAAAAATACCGACAGTGTACTTATGACTACATCTGGTGCCGCCTCCGCCTCCTGCTGTGTCACCCCGAACACCCTGGCTTGGGTACTAGGTCTCCTCGGCTGTCCTCTTGCGCCCCCACCTCAACCAACTCCTCCACTAGACTGGCTTGATCTATTGGGTCCTCTGAATGAAGCACTCCCTCTGTTCTGTACTTGGCCTCTACTACTTTGTCCCTGGACTGGGGCTTTGTTCTCGATTTTTCCACTGGGTATCACATCAAGGCAATCTCTCATCAAATGGCCCTCCTGTCCATATTTTTAACAACTAGGGGTCCCTATTCTGCACTCCCCTGGATGAGATCTCCCGCACCTACTGCATGTCGGGAACCTCCTCATATCCTCTTGCCTGCCTCTAGATCCTGTTGACCGTGTGCGTACTAAGGCTTAGCTGGACTGGGTCTGGTCTCCTTGGCTAGGCCTCTGGCTACTGGATCCCACAGATCTCTCCTCGATTCTCATCATTTTACTTAGGCCTTCCTGATTACTACCTGTCCAGCTTTGCTTTAGACTCTGCTGACACGGTCCAGGGATAGCTGCCATACTCCTCTCCACTTTGGTCGCCGCCTCCACTAGTGTTCCATACTGAATGTGAACGGCTAAAGCAACATGCATTCGTATCCTGTGATTTAGTCCCACAGCAAATCTACTTGCTTTCTGCTCCTCATCATCTGCTATAAATAGGACTAATTGAATCAACTTTAAGAATTTCTTCTCATATTCTGCTACTTATAGTGATCAATGTTCTAATTTAAAGAACTCCTCTATCCGGGCATCCTTATAACTCTTAAGATAAAACTTGCCCAAGAACTCTCTTCTGAATAATGCCCAAGATATACCTTCTATGTACCTCCTCTACAGTGCCCTCCACCAATCTTTTGCTCTCATTGAGCAGGAACGCTGAGTAAGAGACCATCTAGTCCTCGGAGCACCCCATAATCTGAAAAATCTCTTCATTACTCTCCAGCCATGATAATGCTCTCTCTAGATCTCCGGTGCCATCATATGACATAGCGCCCAATTTCTTGGTACGCTCTATCGATACCCTTGTCTCTTTCGGCTGCTGAATTGCGACAGCCAACATCTGAGCCATACCATAGCTTTACCCCGTGGCTCCACACACTGAGGTGACTCCAGAGGGGCTGGTGGTCTCGGGGCATTTATTGACTCATTAACTCGTTCCGGTTCAGGTACTGCAGCTCGAGCAGCTGCTCTCCTGATAGGTGGTCGTCCACGACGATGCATACTTCTGTGCATGTCAATAACAAAACATGATTAATGATGCATGAAATGTAATTTTCATAATGCTAAAAATGCAAGCCATACTCCCAAAATTCCAACCCAAAATAAATATTTAACTCAAAACATTGAAAACCTACTCTGATACCACTATGACAGAACCTGACCAAGAATCCAACAACGTGGACCTAGGTAGGCTCTGTCGGGCACCCCAACGGAATGCTTTCCAAAGTCCGCTATCAACCTTGGGAAATTGCATGAGGCAAACCCTAAAATTTCTCTTAATTTTCTTTTAGATATATTCTTATAAATATGAGAAATTTATTTTTTGTTTCTAAAATTCCTGGATTAAAATAGACAAAGTTTCCCCTATTTTTTTGAAAATCTATATTTTATAAACCTACAGAAAATACACTTCAAATCTTTTTCACATCTCTTAGTTGTAAAGAGGACCTCTCGTCTCTACCCAAATCAATCAACACATGCATTGTTGATCATACTCCAATAGACATTCATAGTAGGAAAATCAACTATTTCAAAAAGGCATAAATATGTATCTTAATTCCAAAATCTGTTATGCATGATATAAAATGCAAAACTAAATATGATACATGTATATGCACTAAATGTATACATATAACTCTGTACATTCACAGGAGATCGTCATAGGGCTAGCCCATTACTGATCTACAGGAGAAACTGTAGGCTGAACGCTGCTGGCTGTACTTGGAAAAAAAAAATAGAAACACAAAAAATAAAGGGTGAGTTGATAAACTCAATGAGTGGATGTGAAATCTGAATAATTGTGAAAATATACTGAAAATTCTAAAAAGTAATGAAAACTGTTCTTAATTGTTTCTAAATCTCGAATACTGATAAAACTCTACCGAACGGTTTTTTTTATTTAACATTTTTAAAACTTAATAGGCTACTGCTGAAATCTGTAAACATTATTAACAAACATTTTTATTTTCTAAAAAAAAAAATTACATATCTCATACAATTGTCTAAAACTTATGCTTGGTTCTAGTCTATTTGAAAAGCACTAATGGCTACCCTAATGTTAGACCCACTCATCGACGTAGCAGACAAAATTATTCGGTCACAGGGCAGTCTCCGCTAGCAACAACCACTGTGACCAATTTGATAAATTGATATATCTGAGACATCTCATTATCTATGTGGCAGAATATACATCGCAGACATATAGTGAGACAACATCCCGTAGCATAAGTGACTCACAGACTCAACACCTCGACTCCCCGGAGTTAGCAGTACTCAACCCAACTGACTGACCTACCCACGCATATGGGGTGTACCGGTCGGGTCTATACTATCCCTATAGGGATCTGAATCTGACAGCTGATAACTGATAAATGGGGTACCATTGGCATTTGAAAACTGATAATATTCTAAAAACTATTTCTTACTGCTAAAAAATAAATCTCTAAACTGTAGAAAATATTAAACTGTAATTCTAAAATTTTTATGGTATTTTCAAATGATAAAATTTCAATTCTCATTATTTCAAAAATATCAAATAAAATATCACTATGGTTTCCTTAATTCTTAAAAACTACGAAACTTGAGTAAATTACCTGAAATAGTAACATTTAAATTAGAAAGCACATAAATACTAATAATTTAAAATAAACTACATTTAATTTCTTTTAATCGCTTTCCCACTCACCAATTGTCATTCGCTAAAGTTTCTTTTTCGGGCTTGTCCTTTCACCGGTTTCGCTCTCTGGCACTTACAAAGCATAAATTACTCTTTAGCCCCCTTAAAATGGCAAAATTACCAAAATACCCTAGTACACATTTTCGGCCACCACCCAAAATTCCTTTCTAAATTTATAATCTTCCCCCAATAATATCAATTTATGCACAAACTACCATTTTTTGTCAAAGGGATTCATAATCTCTTCTAATTATGTTTGGACATAATTACCCCTAATCTTTATCATAAATAACCATTATGTCCTCTATCTTAACTTTAATTTTCACCTGTCAAAACTCATCTTAAGGGTCCTAGAATTCATTCTTAACCCTTAATTTCAGCTAATTGCACTTATACCAGTAAAAACCCTAAAATGGCCAAAATGACCCAAATGGGATTTTTACCATTTTTCAAATTTCTTCTTACCTATAGTCTTATCTACTCTCCAAGTTCATTATAATATCATAAATTTATTCAATTGAAGTTCAATTATACAAAAACCCTAATTTACTATTCTAGGGTTTGGAATTCTCACATTTTAAAGCAAATTTACCCTTAATCCACCCTTGAATCTTACTTAAGCACTTGAAAACAACTTAAATTTGGTGTGGATTCCTTGATTTGGCTTAAAAACTTCATGGGTATTACTGTTTATCTCATTCCCCTCTTCATTTTTGAAATTCTCTCTCTCACTCTCTCTTTATTTTCTTATTTTTTTAATCTTTTTTCTTAACAATTCTTGAAAAACACACTTGGCCTTTATATATAAACCAAAAAATTGCATAATGGCTCTCCAAGACATACCTAATTGCCATTTAATCCTCCAACTAAAAAGCTTTTGATTGGTGGCCAATAATTTAATAACTATTACTAATAACTAATAAAATATAATATAATAGACTAATATATGCAATTGTCCCAATTTGATTGGTCTATATGTCTTAAAATACACATACTTATCCATAAAAAATAGCTTGCTTAGGGTGTTATGCTTATACAAAAAATTATTGGCACAAATAATGAATTTTTACTACTTAGTCAATCAAAAAATTTTAAAAATATTCGGTGAGCATCCAATGTCCAAATTGACTATGAAATTTTCCAATTGAGTCTATTACTGCTCACGTAAACACTTAAAAAAAATGTTCCAAAAAGGGTTGAAATCTGAAACTTCTACAGTTCTCTAATTGTCAAATACTGAAATTTTAAGTATCTAACTATTCGTGAAAACTAGGCATTACACCTATTATATTAAATATTATAATTTTAAATTCAAATTTGATTCTAAGTACGTTAAATGTTAGAATTTAAATTATAATTAGGTAAAATAATTTTTATTTCAATTTTAATTATGTTAAATGTTATAATCTCAATTTTAAATTTGATTTCAATTACGTTAAATGATATAATTCAAATTTTAAATTCTATTGCGTTAAATATTATAATTCTAATTTTAATTTCAATTTAAATTATGTTAAATATTACAATTTTAATTCGAACTTCAATTATGTTAAAATGTTATAGTTTTAATTTCAATTACATTAAATATTTTAATTCCAATTATAATATCGATTTCAATCACGTTAAATATTATAATTTCAATTACTTAAGTGTTATAATTTCAATTTCAATTCTGATTTCAATTACGTTAAATTTAATAATTACAATTACAATTTTAATTACATTAAATGTAATAATTCTAACTTTAATTACATTAAATGTTATAATTTTAGTTGTAATTTTAATTTCATTTACATGTTATAATTTCAATTTCAATTTCGTTAAAAAATAAATTCTAATTTCAATTATGTTAAATGTTATAATTTTAATTTTAATTACATAAAATATTATAATTCAAATTCAAATTCTATTTCGTTAAATGTTATAATTGCAATTCCAATTTTAATTACATTAACTGTTAAAATTTTAATTTTAATTACATTAAATGTTATAATTCTAATTCCAATTTTAATTTAATTTACATGTTATAATTTCAAATTAATTTCAATTTCAATTACGTTAAAAAATAAAAATCTAATTTCAATTATGTTAAATGTTATAATTTTAATTTTAATTACATAAAATATTATAATTCAAATTTAATTTTCATTATGTTAAATATTATAATTCAAATTCAAATTACAATTTCCATTATGTTAAAGTTATAATTCCAATTCCGATTCTAATTTTAATTTTAATAAATGTTAAATGTTATAATTTCAATTCTAATTTTAATTTTAATTACATAAAATAATATAATTCTAATTTCAGTTTTAAATACGCTTTTAATTTCAATTACGTTAAACATTATAATTCAAATTATAATTTCAATTTTAATTAAATGTTATAAGAGTTAAGGTCAAATTTACCCTAATATTTTAGGTTAATTTACAACTTTGCTCTAGTTAGAGATAAAATATCAAAATTTACCTTAATCCGTTAATCTTTGCCGTCAAATTGGATGAAAATATTAGTTTTAATAGACAATTATCATTTTATCTTCATTATTTATCATTTAACCTTAGCACGTGGTGCAATCTCACTCGCTCATTGTTATTAAATACATAACGCAATCTCATTCTTTTATTTAATTTAATATAATTTTAAAAAAATAATAAATACATTTTTTTTAATAAAGTAACATGTATCAAACTCTAATTAGTTACAAATTATATGTGTCATCCTGTAATTATTTTATAATTATAATAAATATATTTTAAAATAATTAATTAATAATTGAAAAACCTGACACCGTCGTTGGAAAATGGCCATCGGCCAGCGGCCATTTTCTAGCGACACTCGACAACAAAAATGACAATTTTATGTGTGGGAACACATAGTATATTAAGTCGGAACACTTAGTATATTAAGTGAGAACACGTAGTATATTAAGCGGGAACATGTAGTATATTGAGTGAAAATATTTAGTATATTAAGTAGAAATATTTAGTGTATTAAGTAGGAATACATAGTATATTAAGTGAGAACACGTAGTATATTAAGTAGAAATATTTAGTATACTAAGTGAGAACACATTTTATATTAATTGAGAACATTTAGTATGTTAAATGGGAACACGTAGTATATTAAGTGGGAACACATAATATGTTAAGTGAGAGCATTTAGTATGTCCAATGAAAACTTATAGTATATTAAATGGGAACATGTAGTACATTAAGTGAAAATAATTAGTATGTTAAGTGGGAACACGTAGTATATTAAGTAAAAATATTTAGTATGTTAAGTAAAAATAAGTAATATATTAAGTTAAATGTTATAGCATATTAAGTGAGAATATTTAGCATGTTAAATGGGAACAAGTAGTATACTAAGTAGGAATCCGTAGTATATTAAGTGAGAACATATAATATATTAAATAGGAACATATAATTTATTAATTGGGAATATTAAGTATATTAGGTGGGAATATGTAAGATATTAAATGAGAACATGTAGTATATTAAGTGGAAACATTTAGTATGTTAAGTGAAAATATGTAGTATATTAAGGGAGGACATTTAATATATTAAATAGGAACATATAGTATATTAAGTGGGAACATTTAGTATGTTAAATACGAACACATAGTATATTAAATGTTTTCACTTAATATACTAATTGTTCACACTTAATATACTAAATATTATCACTTAATATACTACGTGTTCTCATTTAGTATATAAAATATTTTCACTTGATATACTAAATATTCCCACTTAATGTACTATGTGTTTCCACTTAATATACGAAATGTTCCCACTTAATATACTAAATGTTTTCACTTAATATACTATATGTTTCCACTTAATATACTACTTGTTTTCACTTAACATACTAAATATTCTCATTTAATATACTACATGTTCTCACGTAGTATACTAAATATTCTTACTTGATATACTAAATGTTTTCACTTAATATCCTACGTGTTCCTACTTAATATACTACTTATTCCCACTTAGTATACTATTTGTTCCCACTTAACATACTAAATATTTTCACTTAATATACGATATGTTCTTACTTAACATACTAAATGTTCCCACTTAATATACTATATGTTCTAACTTAACATACTAAATATTCTTACCTAATATGCTATATGTTCTTACCATTTGATATTATCCATACTTTTACATTCTTAGCATGTTGTCAATTACCACTGAAAATATGTGATTTAATATGAGGGGTTCCAATCTTATAAGTGTTCTACATACATATGATTTTTATATATGCTAAAAAAAAATTAATTACAAACAATATCATGTTTCCATTTAGTATACTATATGTTCTCATTATTTTCCTGTTGTATATCTGTTGTATGTTAAGTAAAATATAGCATACAACAGTTAGTGGGAACATAAGCTAAATGTTATAATTTCAAATCTAATTTTAAATTTAATTATACTAAATGTTATAATTTCAATTCTAATTTTAATTTTAGTTTCGTTAAATGTTATAATTCTAATTCTAATTTTAAATTTAGTTTTAATTACATTAAATATTATAATTATAATTCTAATTCTAATTTTTAAATTTAATTTCAATTATATTAAATCTTATAATTCCAATTCTAATTTTAAATTCAATTTTACTTATGTTAAATGTTAAAATTCTAATTCTAATTTTAAATTCAATTTCAACTACATTAAATTTTATAATTTCAATTCTAATTTCAATTTTAATTACGTTAATTGTTATAATTCTGATTTCAATTTTAATTTTAATTTCAATTTCACTTACATTAAATGTTATAATTCCAATTTCATTTTTAAATTCAATTTTTCTTATGTTAAATATTATAATTATAATTATAATTTTAAATTTAATTTTAATTACGTTAAGTTTTATCATTTCAAAGCTAATTTTAATTTTAATTACGTTAAATATAATACTTTTTATTTCAATTTTAAATTCAATTTCACTTACATTAAATGTTATAATTCTAATTCTATTTTTAAATTCAATTTCATTTAAGTTAAATGTTATAATTCCAAGTCTATTTTTAAATTTTAATTACATTAAATTTTATAATTTCAATTCCAATTATATTATATTTTATAATTTTAATTTTAATTACATTAAACCCCGATGGTGGGGCCTTATGGGGGAGGGCCTAGCCCAATAGGGATAACATACCTCCTGCTTCAAGCGTACCCCAATATCGATTGAATCACTCTAAAGGTTTAGTCAGTGGAACTAGTGACCCAAGCAAACTGGTTAAATTCGTGGGGTAGAGGACTCGTAGTGCCTTCTTCTCTTGATCCAACATTTTCTTCAATTCGTTGAAGCAATTGTAGCAGCTCCAACACCTATTGATTTTGCACCTTATAACATCTCGGGTTGAGAATTCTCGTCATGCTTTTCACTTTACTATATTATTATGTTATGTTAAAATTGAAATTGAAATTAAAATATTTAACACAATTAAAATTGAAATTGAAATTTGAATTATAACATTTAACGTAATTAAAATTGAATTTGAAATTATAATATTTTACACAATTAAAATTGAAATTAGAATTGAAATTGAAATTATAACATATAATTTAATTAAAATTAAAATTAAAATTTTTTGGTATGTATTTTTTCTTTATTTTTTTATTAGTCATTATCATTAGAATAATATTTAATTTATGTTCACAAATTTTTATATAAAATATGTTTGATTTATAAAAAAAAATATATAATAACATTATTTTCTTTTTTTAAAATTGTTTTTGGACTTAATTGATTCAAAATTTATAATTATAATTTTATATATTAATTTTATTAATATAGGGGCCTTTATGATAAAAGCTAAAATAATAGGTAATATCTAAGATCGCCTGTTACTATGTCAACTAGCTGTATGGTACAACCGACTATACTGTAGTTAATCCCTTATTTGGGACACTAATAAAATAACTTCTCCTTATATCATGTAACATATTTTCACATTTTATATCCACAACTTGTTGTATATTGTATCTTATTTAATGTAAGACGTGTTCCTACTTTTACACCTCTCACCCACAAATATAAGAGGGTGTCCTCACTTATTTATAAATTGCGAGTTTGCATTTAATTTCACAAAAAATATAATATAATAGAAAGTGATGATATTTTATATGTGTCATAAATAACTATGGTTAACATAAAAAGCCTCACCATGAAATGCCACCACAGGACGTTATGTGGTATTCAAATTTAAAATTTTATATTTAATCTTTAATTTCTTATTAAATTTTATTTAACTTCATGCTTAAAATAGTAATTATTGTTCTAAGTTAATGAATAATTAATATTTAATTAATCACTTTTTATTAAAAATTTAAAATAAAATAAATTACATTAAATTTAAAAATATATAACAAAATATTTAATTAAGCTAAATTAAAGGTTTTGGGTTGTTTTTAACTTTTGACCTTTACTTTTTCTAGGGGTGTTTTTATATTTTGGATATATTTTTTTTAATTTTTGAGGCATTTATTAAACTATCTTAACATTCCAACTCTCAATTTAAAAAATATATAACAAATTCAAAATTTCAATTTTCAAAATAAATAATTCACAAACAAATTTTTAATTTTCAAGAATATATTTATAATTTCCAATTACTGATTTATTGGAAAAAAATATATAACAAGTCTAAAATATATTTCTAACTTCCAATTTCAAATTTGTTGAAATTTAAATTGAACTTTTAATTATAACATTTAACTTTACTAAAATTTAATTTGAATTTAAAATTAAAATTATAACATTTACTGTAATTGAAATTTGAATCAGAAATGAAACTGAAATTATAATATTTATATACTTAAAATTGAAAGTGGGTTTGGAATTACAACATTTAACGTAATTGAAATTAGAATTAGAATTATTATATTTAACGTAATTGAAATTAAAATTAGATTTGAATTATAACATTTAACGTAATTGAAATTTAAATTAAATTAAAATTATAACATTTAACGTAATTAAAGTTAAAGTTAAAATTAAAATTAGAATTAGAATTATAATGTTTAACGTAATAGAAGTTGAAATTGAAATTATAATACTTAACGTAATTGAATTAAAATTGAAATAGTAATTGTAATTATAACATCTAACGTATTTGAAACTGAAATTAGAATTATAATAATTTATGTAATTAAAATTAGAATTAGAATTCAAATTATAACATTTAACATAATGGAAATAGAAATTGGAATTATAACTTTAAAATAATTGAAGCTGGAATTGGAATTATAATTATAATATTGAATGTTAGTGAAATTGAAATTGGAATTGAAATTATGATATTTAACATAATTATAATTGAAATTATAACATTTAATGTAATTGAAATTGAATTGTAATTGAAATTATAATATTTTATGTACTTGAAATTGAAATTGGATTTGAAATATTAATATTTATTGTAATAAAAATTGAAAATTGAATTATAATAATTAACATAATTAAAATTAAAATTATAACATTTAAATTTAAATTAATTAAAATTAAAATTTGAATTGTAACATTTAATGTAATTAAAATTGAATTTAAAATTAAAATTAGATTAATAACATTTAACGTAATTGAGATTAAAATTAGAATTGAAATTGAAATTGAAATTGAAATTATATCATTTAATGTATTTGAAATCAAAATTAGAATTCAAATTATAACATTTGATCTCATTGAAATCAAAATTGAAATTAAATTTAGAATTAAAATTATTTAACCTAATTAAAATTAAATTGTAATTAAAATTATTTAACCTAATTAAAATTAAAATTAGAATTAAAATATAAATTATGAGATTTAAGAGATAACAATAAATTTACCCAAATATTTTTTGCATAAATACAACATTATCCCAATTAGAGATAAAATACCAAAGTTTTCTTAATCTATTAACTTTTACCGTTAGCGTTAATGATGGAAAGATAAAAAAATAATTTCACTATAGAATTAAATTATAAAATGGAACGCGGCACAAAATAACACGTGTCATTGTATAATTAGTAATATTTTTAAAAATATTTTTATAAAAAATTAAATTAAATGATAAATTATTAAAAAAAAGAATATGTAACTGTCATTAGAGATGACGATCGGTGTCATTTTTCGGCGAGTCTCTAGCATAAAATAGATCATATTTTAAGTCATTAGAGTTTGTTTTTGTTTTTATCTACATAATGGTTGGGACATTTTTAGAAGAAAAGGACTAGAAGATGGTCAAATGTGATGGCAAAAGGCGGCGGCCTTCATCGCTTGCTATTAAGTGGTAGGGCGGTGACTTGCATCACCTCTACTTATGGATAGATTGCTATCTATACCACCGCCCCTATCAAATGGTAGGGTTGTGACTTGCACCACCTCTACTTATGGATAGATCGCTACCACCCCTCATCATTATATTTGGCATTTTTCAATCTTATTTTTTTGTAAAAAAATGACCTATAATTATGTAGACTAAGAAAAATAGGGTTCACTGATGTAAAATTTGATATTTTTTATCTGGAGTATCGCCGAAAAATTGTGTTTGGCTGGCGTTTTCGGCGACAGTTACAGATTGTTATTTTTTTAATTTTTATCATATAATTTAATTTATTTTAAAAATATTTTTTTAAATATAAACCAATTATACAATATCAAATTGAAATTAGATTTGAAATTATAACATTTAACAAAATTAAAATTGAAATTATAAGATTTAACGTAATTAAAATTAAAATTGAAATTATAAGATTTAACGTAATTAAAATTAAAATTGAAATTAGAATTATAACATTTAAGGTTATTAAAATTAAAATTAAAATTAAAATTGGAATTAAAATTATAATATTCAATGTTATTGAAATTAAAATTAAAATTATTAATTATAATATTTAACGTAATTAAAATTGAGTTTAAAATAAAAATAGGAATTTATCACTTTTAACATAATTGAAACTAAAATTATAATGTTTAACGTAATTAAATTAAAATTAAAATTAGTATTATAACATTTAACGTAATTAAAACTGAAATTAAAATTATATTATTTTATGTCATTAAAATTAAAATTGGAATTGAAATTATAATATTTAACATTTAATTTAAATTGAAATTGAAATTGGAAATGAAATTATAATTTTAACGTAACTAAAATTGAAATTGGAATTTGAATTATAATATTTAAAGTAAGTGAAATTAAAATTAGAATTATAATATTTTATGTAATTAAAATTACAATTAGAATTATAACATTTAACATAATTAAAATTGAAATTGTAACTTTTAACGTAAATGAAATTGAAATTGAATTTACAATTATAATATTTAATATAATAAAATCGAAATAGAATTAGAATTATAATATTTAAAGTAATTGAAATTGAAATTATAACACTCAATGAAATTGAAATCAGAATTAGAATTGAAATTATAATATGGAATTGAAATTAGAACATTTAATGTAATTAAAATTGAAATTGAAATTATAATTATACATTTTAATATAATTGAAATTGAAATTGGAATTGTAACATTTAACATAAATCAAATTAAAATTAAAATTGAAATTATAATATTTAACGTAATTGAAATTGGAATTGTATCATTTAATGTAATTGAAATTAAATTTAGAATTGAAATGATAACATTTAACGTAATTAAAATTAGATTTAAAATTAAAATTAAAATTATTTAACCTAATTAAAATAAAATTAAAATTGAACTTATAATATTTAACGTAATTGAAATCAGAATTATAAACTTTAATGTAATAAAAATTGAAATAAGAATCAAAATTATAAAATTTAATATTATTAAAATTAAAATTATAACATATAATGGAATATATTATCTTTAATTTTTTAATATCATAAAAGAGTATTTTATTAATAATTTAATTTTAAAAAATTTATTTTATGTTTAATTAAATATTTTTGATATTTTTTAATTAACTTATTGTTTAGATATGTATCATCAAATCTCAATTATTAGATTAATTTAATGATTGAGATAGTAGATTGTATAGCACAAATAACTATACTAAAGATGGTGCAGTATAGTTGAGTATAGTTGATTGTATGACACAAACGACTATACTAGAGATGGTGCAGTATTGTTGAAAGGAAAACGCATATGGCGCGTTGGTTTAGTAAAATGTTAACCAAAACGTGTGGTAATGTGCAGCTGCAAAGCTGATCAGAGATTCAGTAGCTTGAAGGTGTCTAAATTTGAAGTTTGAACACTTTCATATATAAATTATTATACAACACTCAATATGGTTACATTTTGTAAATTATTTACTGTTTACGAGCAGAATCGTCCATTATTTTCTTCTTTGACTATCAAAGATGTCAAGTGGCTAGCAACAATATTATAAAAAACAAAAGGATGTGGTGGTCACATCTTCATGGCTTGGCTTCATTTGTCTGTGAAAAGGAATCTGAAATCTTCAGCCCAAAGTGGCTAATTTAATATTTAGTTGGTCAAAATAAAGTGGCTACAGTTAACAATATTGATAACTTTGAGAACTTTATAGGCTTAATTTACTAATTAAAATTAATCACTTAATTAATGACATTTTTTGTTAACTAATTTGTAATTTGATATCACGGTTTAAGACATCTATCTCATTCAACCAAGATCCATTTGTTTTTGCATGAGTAAATCAAGGCTCACGAATAAAATGTTTATTATATTACCATTGATAGATAATAATTCAAATGGTTCAAAAAAGTTGTCCCTGCTGCTCCCTCCTCTTGAGCTTGATGGGGAGTCCCGTGCTTGTGTCTCCTATTCACCTAGTTCACAGCCCAAAACTAAATTTATTTAACAAATTATTAGATTAAAAAATAATTTTAATGGGAGGGGGTTAAGAGGTTAAAAAAAGAAAAAAAAAGAAGGGGTTAAGAAGAGGTAAAACGAAAATTAAAATTTAAGAGAAAAAAAGCCATAAGGTAAGATAGGAGGAATAAAAATTTAAATTGAGAATAAAAGAATAGAAAAAGTATTTACTTAACGAAATCTGTTAGATGATAGAAATTAACTGGGTTAATTTACAAAAGTCATGAATGACATGAATAATTTAACTATACCCGAGAATCTTAAAGCGTAATTTCTCATTAGTGCCAATATCCAACTTGTATCTTGGAAATATTAACTTGCATTGTTTCATAAATTCACTATATTGTATTGACAAGAAAAGATTTTATTTTATTTTATTTAAATTTATCACTAAACAAAAAGAACAAATCATACACAGCTTACTAACAAACTTACACTCGCATCAACAAACGAAAGAACGAAATTAACAGTCCAAAGTAACAAATGAAATAAAGGAGAAGTAATCCCAAAAATCTAGCTAATTCAGTTCACAACCCTACAATTTTTCCTAATCTCTCCCTTTGAACCGGTGAGAACTTCAATGGCACCCATTTTAATCATGGCTGAAGCAAACTTGTAGGCCCAAGCTGTGTTATGCCTTGCATTATTCCTCACAATCCCAGCAGTTGAAGGGCTGCTCAGAAGTGTCTGATCTGAGGTTAACAATCCATGGTGGTTCTTTAAATTCACATAATATTTATTATCAAGCCTGTTTGGTGTTAGCACATCAAATGCCACTGTTGGGTCCTTTTTGCTTGCTCTTGAAGTTGATGGAGGAGGGCATTTCTTCTTCAATTGCTTTGCAAACTTGGAATCCAATAAAGGGTCTTGCTGATGAGTGGAATTGAAAGAGTATAAACGATTTGAAAATGAAGAACAATGTGCTTCCCCAATAGAATGTGCACCAGAAAGCGTCACCATTTCGTCAAGACTAAGCCCTTTACGTGCAAAGTTCTCTTCAAGTTGCTTGACGTTGAAGAAAGGAAGAGGCAGATGAAAGGAAGGCTCATCTTTGAGAGAAACATGGCCGTCACGACGGCCGGCAGGGACTGCATAGTTGATGCCACCGACTTTTAGGGCACTTTCACGGGCTGCATATGCAAGAATGTCCGCACAAGAAACAGTTTGTGGGCATTTGGCTTCAATTTCTGCCTTTGCTTCGTCAATCACTTCGAATCCTGTCAAGCTTGGATTGTTGGCCATGTTTTCTTTCTCTGATGGGTTTCCCGGTGTTGAATCAAGCAGGATTGAAGCATCACAACCCTGAAATATGTAACAAACAATTTTTTTGGGTAATTATTATAAAGTTTTAACAAGTTAAGCATATATAAAGTGAAATTGCCGACCCGTTACTCCCTTATGGTTTTGGTTTTTTTTATTATCACCTTTTACTTTAATGTTTCAATAGGTACCAATATTCATTTCTTTTTTGTCTTAAAATTTATTTAAAATTTGCATTCAGACCACACGTTAAGAATCACGCGTTCATACAGGTGACGATTTTTAGACATTTTAAGTTGAAACCAAAGCTTGCATGGGAGGCAATAAATAATAATATATGAAACATACCCTAACAAAACAATCATGAAAATGCATTCTGATGAGGCTAGCAGCAGTGCCAGGAGTTCTTGTAACAGCTTTGTTCACGGCTTTTTTTACGATGGCTTCAGCCGATGGGCAAGTTGATCTGTAAAACCCCACTTTAAGACTAGAAGCCGAAGATGCTGATATAATGGCACATATAGTGAGAATTAAAACCATGCACAGGTGAAAGTTGGACATTGTTTTTTGGATTATACCCAAAAAGAAATTAAGACAAAGGAAGACTAAACAGAATTAGAAATGGAAAAGTAAGCTAGGAATTTTGTTTTTATAGGTGATTAAGACCTGAAGTGGAGAAATGAAGTGATAGTGATGAAGAGAATTATTGATGCTAATGGGGTATTTATAGCTAAAAAGGAAAAAAAATTAATATAGGAAAATGGTGGTGGCCACTGGCTAATGGGTTTTATGTGTTGGTTTCGTAAAGGGGTTTTAAGGGTAAAAAAACAATAAAACGTGTTGTTTTTGGTATTTGATAGCTGAAAGTTTAAGCATCGAAGCTTAGAGTTGTCCCTCCTTTGTTTCTATTTGAGCAAAGGACGTACAGATTTTTAAAGTTTATAAAAAAGGATATATAAATCTTTAAAGTTTTATAACGATCATAAAAATCTTATTAAAAGATGAGATTCATTTGAATTAATGATTAAAAGAAAAAAATTAAATGGGTTGAAAGCACCACAATACTTTGTATATATTTTTAAAATAAAAAAATGTATTTGGTGAGATTCGAGGTCAAACTATGTGTGTTTACTCTTTTTGTTTTGTAAAGTATCATGAGGTTAATATTATCAAAGTCCTTATATTTTTGATTATTTTCAAGTAAGAAAATAGTTTGGCTACTTGTATGAAAGATGTCCTTTAACTCTTGTTAAAATAATTGAAATATCATTTAGCATTGAGTTAAGTACACTTACATTACAATGGTTAAAATTCAATATTTTAGGCTAACTTGAATGTGTTTCATCTTCTAGGCTTGTTAAACATTTTAAACACAAATATGACCCACTTTTTATAAATGGGTGACATGACAAAACAAAGATGGATGTCGTTTAACTCATTTACAGTTAAAACTTAGATACAATTAATATAATTAGAGACGAATTTGATTAGAAACCGAATATGAACCATTTAACTTTATTTCAAAATTTAATTATATTGAAAATTTTTTAACTATGAAAAAAAAATCCTTTGATAACTCAATTGATTTGTCACATAGTGCAAAATCAGACACCATATTTATAAGACGATCTTGTGATAAGGTAATATATTTTCTATGTATGACAGAGAATTAATTCATATCTACATAGATTCAAAAAACATTTAGTGCTAAACGAATTCAAAACAAATACGGCTCTAAATTAATCTTAACTAGATTCGTGTGTGAATGAATCTATATGAATGCAAAATAAACTAGTGTTAAACAAACTGGTGAATTTGAGATTAGAAATATGAATACTATAGCACTTGAGTGGCTGCTTTAATGACAAATTTTATGCTCTTTTTTTGATTGGGGTTACAAGTTCGAGCCTTAAAAAATATTAGAGCAGTTGATTTATTTTTTATGTTTTGTGAAATTTTTTTAATTTAAGTGGAATATGTGATATGATTAAAATTGTATAATTATTTCGATAACATAATTTAAATGAAGTATATTTAAAAAATATATGTGTTGTTCTCAAAGAAATTTTAATTATATAATTTAATTATAATATTAGTAGTATAATTTGATGTAGCATCAATAATATAATATAATTGATGTAATCTTTAAAACAAAAGAAATATAAGTACTATAAGCACAATTAATGAGTGACACGAATACAACACAAATTTAATTCGTGTCATTTCTACTTAATTTGAACTCATTTTGTGGTGTGAATGCGTGTCACAGATGAAGAATATTTGATAGAAATGAACAAACTATGTCCTTATTTGAGAAACCACAAAAAACTGAAGGACTCAATAGTTATTAACACCTAAATATGACTACATATAATTCTTTATGGGCGTAGTTGCCACGCCCAATTTCCCTTTGATTTTCAAAGTTTTCAAATAGCAAATGTTAAACCAGCGCCTGCAATTCCAAATTTTAATAGTTAATTGGTAAAGAAATGCAAACAGGCTTCACATAACTTGATAAACTTCAAAACTATGATTTTAATGGAACATCGCCAATGGTTTCTATTCTCTTTTTATGAATTTTTTTTTCTTTATGTCAATTCATCAAAACTATTGGCGGCTTAATTTGTAATAAAATACTTTGTAACAACTCACATGCAGCTAGCCTTTATATTGCTTTTCAACTTCATTACCTCATTATTTTTGTCTCGTTGTTAATTAATTTTTTAATTGCTAAAAAAGAAAAAGAAAAACTAAGTCTCAGTTAAATCCAAATTTAATTACCTAATCTGGCTCACAGATTATAAATTTAATATTCTTTCCTCAATGTGAAAAACACAAAAACGAATATAGCTTTATTCCATGTCCGAATTTATGTTCCGCTTGAGGGACCGACTTGACTTGACATAATAATGTGAAATTATTTCACTAACTTCAAGTTTTGGATAATTATATAAAAGAATAATTATATTTTTAATTTTATATTAACAATTTTTATATTAAATAATATGTTAAATAATTAAATTTATAATTTAACAGTTTTATCACCACAAAAACTAATAGATGCAAGCCAGCAATTAAATACATTATATCACCGGAGATTTCGAATTTATTTTTCTTTCTCCATTGTTTATACATTGAGATTAACTTGAAATATCAGGAGGATAGTCCTCCATTACAAGAGGCATCAATGTCTTAAGAACATCATGTCTCCAAAGTGACATTTGAATAATAAATTAATGCTATCTTGGCTAACCCATGGAAACTTTTTTGGCTTTCCATGTAGCATATAGAATTTTAAAATACCGAAAAGAATTCATACATTGCAAAATATCTTGGATGATCATGCCAAGTTCGGAAGCCACCTGTGATTAGACTAAAATCTTATTGATAACTATTGTAGCATCACACTCAATCTCAATCTCAGAATAGCCTAAGTGCTGAGTAGCTAAAATTCCTCTAAGAATAGCCATAGCTTCGGCAATAGGGGCCAAATATAAAGCATCGATTTTTTGCTCTGACAAAAATTATATGGGAAAGTTGATTGAAGATCATTAGAATATGATTTGTAGAGAGCAAGTTAAGTGCATACGGTACGCGAGAAAGTGAGACAAACACAAAAGGAGGCGAAGAACGAAGACAGCACTGCCCAGGTCTAGGGTTGCAGCGCCCAGGGTAAAGCGCTGCGGCTCTCCAAGTTAGTGAGTACAGAACCGCGATGTTAGAAGAGCAGCGTCGCGATGCTGGTGTATTAGGTGTGGGGCGCCATAACGCCGATGCAGAAAATAGTTTTCCAATTTTAAATAGTCTCCTAAGTTATCTAGAACTCCCTGATTTGATTCTCACTTGGTTTAGTGTTAACATAGGTTGTTCTAAGCCTATATAAAGGCTCTCTATTGGTTTGTAAATATAATTTAGTAATCTTAGTGAAAAAAAATCCTAGACTACAAGAGAGAATAATTGTGTTCTATGTGAGTGCGATTTTGGAGTATTTTCTATGAAATTTAGTGTTCTTTCTTATAAAAGACATACTTTATGATTGTCTTGGTGATTCATTATAAAGAAGTGAGATCTCGATTCATCATGCATATAGGTAAGTTGCCAAATCATGTAAATATTATGTGTATTTTCTTTCACTATTTCTATCTAGTTTATTCTAAATTGCTTTGTTATTGTATTATATACTTGAAATTATTACTTTCGCTTTAACAAACTGATATCAAAGCTTAGTTCAAAGTAAAGACATGGTTGCACCTAAGTATGAGGTAGAGAAATTCAACGAGATGAATGACTTCAATCTGTAGAAGCTTAAGGTGAAAGCGTTGCTGGTGAGTCAACAGTTAGGCTTGACATTATAAAAGACTATAGCTCCATCTAATAAAGAATAGAAGATGCCAGAGTCATCTAAGACTAAAGTAGAAAGAAGAGACATTAAAAAAAGAGCTTACAATATAATCATTCTATTATTGAGCGATGAAATCTTAAGGGAAGTAGCAGGTGAGAGTACAATAATTGATCAATGGAAGAAGCTTAATTCTCTTTACGTGAAGAAGTTATTGGCCAATAGATTGCATATAAAGAAACAGTTGTAGCAGTTGTCTATACTAGATGAGACACTAATGAAAGACCATATAGACGCCTTCATCAAAATCATCATTGATCTTGAATCTATCAATATAAAGATAGAAGACGAGGATAAGACGATTATCCCGCTGAGTTCATTTTTTAGGAGTTATGAGAGCTTTGTTGATATGTTACTCTATGACAAAGAGAGTTTAACGATGAGTGATGTGAAGTCATTATTAACTCAAAGCTAATAGAAAAGTAAATTTAGGCAATATAGAAGGTTTATTTATAAGAGGAAGGTCCTTAAATAGAGATAAAAAAGAAGGGCTTAAGATCAATGTCCAAGAGTCTTAGAAAGTACTTGTTGCTGTAAGAAAGAGAGACACTTTATAAATATATGTTTGGATAAGAAAGCATAAGATAAGAAGAAAGTGGACGCTATGCTTGCCTATGATGATAACTATAACAGTATAGAGACTTTGGTCGCTACTGACGGTAAGAATACTGAACATTGGATTTTAGATTCTGGTTGTACTTTTCACATATGCCCACACAAGTTATGATTTGTAAATTTTCATCCCATTAGTGGTGGTAAGATGTTAATGGGTAATGACGTTGCTTGTCAAGTGATAAAAATTGGTAGTGTCAAACTTAGAATGCATGATGGGCAAGTGAGAGAGTTGTCAAACGTTAGGTATGTTCCTGACCTCAAGAGAAACTTGATCTCACTAGGGATTTAGACTAGAATAGGTGTTTCTTTAGGATTGACGGAGGGGTTTTAAGAGTATTAAAGGATTCCATGATTATAATGAGATGTGAGAAGTGCAAAGGTATTTATGTACTGAAGGGATATGTTATAAGTGGTTATGCATTATTTTCTGAATATACAAATAAAGTTGTAGCATCTTAGACTAGCACACCTAGGTGAGAGAAACCTGAAGGAGTCATTTAGTCAAAAGACGTTTGGTGAGGAAAAGTTCTAGCCATTAGAGTTTTATGAGTATTGTGTGTTAGGGAAAGTATATAGAGTAAGGTTTAGTACCAGTGAGCACATGACTAAGGGGACTTTTAACTACACACACTCGAATCCTTGAAGATCAGCTCAGACAGAAACTTATAGTGGAGCTAAGTATTTTCTCAGTTTTATTAATGACTATTCGAGGAAATTGTGGGTTTATGTGTTAAAAGGTAAGGATCAAGTATTTGATGCATTCAAGACTTGGAAAGCTCTTGTTGAGAATCAGACTAATAAAAGGGTAAAGAGGCTAAAGATTGATAATAACCGTATAAGTTTTACAATAGAGTGCTTGATGAATTTTGTGCTAAGCATGGAATTGCAAGACAAAAAACTGTGAGATCAACATCATAGTAGAATAGTTAACTAAGAGGATGAATAAGACTCTATTTAAAAGGGTTAGATGCATGCTTACCAATACAAAGATGTCCAAGGTGTTTTGGGATGAAGCTGTGATGATTGTAACTTATTTGATTAATAGAAGTCTTTCATTGGTGATAGACTTCAAGACCTTAGAAGAGAAATGGTCTGGCAGCCCTCCCAAGTATGACCACCTTAAAATATTGGATTGCTTAGCCTTTGTTCATGTAAAGGAGGGGAAATTGAAACCTAGAGCTATTAATGGGATAGTCATAGGGTATTCCAAAAGTGTGAAAGGATACAAGGTACGATGTAGAGATTTGACATCACCAATGAGTATCCTTAGTCATGATATGACGTTCGATGAAACGGTGATGTTGAAAGCTGTTGGGTGCCGATTAAAACCTAATCTATTTGGTGTATGCATGTGCGTGTATCCATTATTTTATTAATTCATATACATACATATCATACAATATATACACAATGAAAGATGAAAATATAATTTCCTAAAATAATGAACACGATAAATTTTGCATCTCATAAGCCTTTGGAATGGATTAAACTAGAGTTCTACCTGAAATGAACCTATTGACAATTCTAGCAATCAATATGATGGGCTTGACTGATTAGAATAGCAGTTTTAATTTTTAGCACTGGTTTAACTCTTAAACCACGAGATTAACTCTTAATCTCCAGTTTAACACTTAAACTGTATCCTAAGCTAAACTCATTAACTAAAGAAATTTGTTTTAAGGGTAAGAATTATTTTTCTCACTTTATTTAACACTTTAAACAATAAAACAACCCTTTGATAGTTTCAATCATGGGACAACTGTTTCAGAAGAGAACAAATAGTTTCTAAAACAATAAAAGAATAACTTTTTCTCTTGTTTCCTTACCTATTTTGCAATCCACATAAAGCCCTATTTTTTTTTGGTCCAAATTCAAAAAAAATGAATTATTTCTTCATTGCTAAAATGGTCAACAACTTTATACCTCATTTTTCAAATAAAATATATTATATTATTACAACAACTCAACAGTTAAGCAAAGGAAAAATATCTCATTCATGCTTAGCCATCAAGGCATGTATGTTATATTGTTAAAATAAACAAAATAATTTGGTATAAATACTGGTTAATAGCTGGCCATTTGCAGTCATAAAAACCAAATAAAATTTTAATTCAAATCCTTAAAGAACTTTTTCCTTTTAAAAATAATTTTATTCTAATTTGCTTTCATTTGTCTTTAATTGTGAATTTTTGTTTAATATGAATTTAAGTTGAATTTAACATTTAATTTTAATTTAATTCTAATTTTTTAATGATTAAATAATCAATTAAAGCAAAGTTACCCTTAAACCCTTATTTGGTTACCAAGTTAACTCAAATGGGTTCTACCTAATCACACACTTGAGTTAATTTAATCAAGGCTCACTATGCAACACATGTAAACATTTAATTGGTTAACAATAATTATAAACTAATTAATGTACTTAATACTTAAGACTTGACATGCGCATATCTCGAGGGTTTCTGGAACAGATATTTAAGTTTTTTTTGAAAATTATTAGATTGAATAATTCAATCTAGTACGCTACCTTAGTGTACAATGAACACACTTCATATGGTGAGACTCTCTAGGTCCACACTCGATTTATCAAATAAAATTATTCCATAAGTCCGTGCTTGATGCCCCATGTACACATTACGGATATTACAAATTACTGTGTTAGATTATACAAGTTAAGGTCAGAACGTATAAGTATAATCCTTCAGTCATCTATATCTTGCAAGAGTAGGGATATAGATCAATACTATCAAATCTCCATATAGTCATTTTTGAACTTATCTTCAAATTTGTATTTCGTAAAATAATATCTACAAACTCCTTTGTGATATTTTTTATATTTAAATTTGACCAAAGAATTTCATAAAATACAATTCTTGAAGCATTAGGATATATAACCTCTCTATGAAAGCTGGTTGATCCAATTTCTGCATACACTGGACTCCATGAGCATCGGATCATACCTAATGACATGTAGCGGTCAGACCATAAAAGATATTTGACATACGTGGAACCAAAGTATTGTGGATCACTCATAAGCCCACCATAGTGCTCAGGTTAAAGGATCATAAATACTACTCAGCTCGAGAGGGCCTTCTATTGATGGTTTCATAGGATATCTATTAGGGTCTTTGAGAATCTGTTCAGTATCCAGTCCTGACTGAATACTCGCATGCCTATACGAGCTTCCACTAAGCTCATGGTAAGCCAAGAACAACCATCTGTACCTTATAGATATAGACATACACAGATCTATATAAAAGGAATTCACTGATAACCCGCATTGATGAAAATAGATTATGAATATAGTGTTTGATAATATACTTGCATAATGACATTTCTTAACCTATTGCAACTCTTTACAACTATGTCATTACTAGTATATTCTCATGTTTTTGTTTTATTTCAAACAAGGCTCTAACTCCTTAGATATGATTGACTCTTATAACCTGCTAACTCTTAGCAGTGCTAACTCTTAGCAGTGCTAACTCTTAGCAGTGCTAACTTTTAGCATTTATAACTCTCAGCATTATAAACTTTTATCACTAATCTAAACTCTTTTAGACTAGATTTAAATTTCTTTAAATCATATAATGTCTATAACGTTACTAGAATTATACCATATTTGATTATAATATTAACGATTTTATTCAAAATATTTATTGTATAAATATTAAATAATTAATATTCATACAATATTAAAATGGCATGTAAGCACTAGCTCTAATAAAAGTCTCCCATGAAGATGAGAAAGAAGAACATGTGCCTATAGAAGACTCAGTACCCGAGTTAATTGATATTGAAGTAAATCATGAGTGTAGATCTAATATACCCTTATATTAGTACTTCAACAAGAAGATCCTTGATGTTGGACCAAAGACGTCAGTTAGTATCTCTACATCCATTTAAAGAAAGATTAGAACTTCTGTGATGAAACTTGAGGAGTACCAGCTAGCTGGAGATAGGCTAAAGAGAACGATTAATCTACTAATCAGGTATGCACAAGTAGATATGGTTGCTCACGCCTTTAATTCTGCTTACACTGTTGAATTTGATGAGCCTATGACATATGGTGAGGTTATAAAGAGTGAAAATAGTGATAAATAACTACAGACTATAGAAGAAGAAGTTAGTTCTCTTAGGATGAATAATACTTGGGAGTTGGTGGAGAGACTTCAGAAGAAACTAGTGGGGTGCAAGTATGTATATAAGGTTAAAGAAGGGATACTGGAAGTAAAGCTTACAAAATTCAAGGTTAGGCTAGTTGTACAAGATTTTACTTAGAGAGAGGGAGTAGACTTTTATGAGATTTTATCTCGAGTCGTCAAGCATATATCTATTAGAATTTTATTAGTCATGCGTGCAAACCTTAATTTATATCTAGATCAGATGGATGTACAGATAGCTTTTCTACATAGAGAGCTTGAAGAAATGATTTATATGGCACAACCACAAGGGTTTGTAGAGCCTGGAAAAGAGGAGTATACTTGTTTGCCAAAGAAGTCGTTGTATGGGTTGAAGCAATCTCATTGACAGTAGTATAGAAGATTCGATGATTTTATGATGATTTGTGGGTTAGTAGGAGCAAGTATGATAGAGGCATGTACTTTAAGAGCTTGAGTAGCGGGATAATGTATTTACTTCTATACATGGATGGTGTGTTGATCGCATGTAAAAATATAAAAGAGATATAAAAATTCAAGAAGTAGTTGAGTGGTGAGTTTGAGATGGAGGATTTAGGAGTAGTAAAGAGGATACTGGGTATGGATATTGTGAGAGAAAGAAGAGATGTTATCTTTTTGTCATAATAGCAATATATACTTAAGATTTTATAGAAGTTTGGTATGTCCAATACAAAGGTCGTTTCACTCATTTGCCTATGCATTTTAAACTTTCAGTAGCACAATCGATCACATCCAATGAAGAGAAACTATAAATGAGTAATGTATCATATGCAAGCGCTATAGGGAGTATCATACATACAATGGTTTGCACGAGATAGGATATAACGCAGGTTGTGAGTGTGGTGAGTCGATACATAAGAAATCTAGATAAGGATTATTAGCTTATAGTGAAGTGAATTTTGAAATATCTAAAGGAATGTCGGATCATGGATTGATGTATAAGAGAGCTGAAAATGAGAATAAAATGGTAAGAAGATATGTCGACTTAGATTATGTAGGTTATCTAGACAAAGAAGATTATTAACGGGTTACGTATTCATTGTCTTTAGGTATAGTGTGTGTTAGAGATCAGTTCTACAACATATGGTTATACCATCTACCACAGAGACGGAGTACATAACTGTAGAAGAAGCTATTATGGAGGCTGTGTGGTTGAAAGACATATATGCGGAGGTAATGGCTACTAAAAATGTTAACATCGGTGCATATTATGATATCCAGAGTGCCATACACCTAAGCAAGCATCAAGTGTTTTATGAGAGGTCTAAACATATTGGTGTGCCACTCTATTATATTTGAGAGATTGTCTAAAGTGGTGAGATTAGTCTAATAAAGATTGCATTATTTAAAAATCTTGCTGATATATTGAATAAGCCATTGTCTTCAGTTAAATTTATTCTATGCAAGGACTTAACTATAGTCACTAATATGTGAGGGTGACCGAAGATGTGGAGATAAGAGATCTTAGATGCTTTTGGATGACTTTAAATTAAGGAGAGGATTTGTAAAAAAGTTATCGAAAATTATTAGAATATGTTTCAGAAATTAAGCCAAGTGTGTAAGGTAGACGAATAAGTAGGATAGACGCAAAAAGAGGCGAATAACGAAGGTGGCATTGCACAGGTCTGGGCTCTACGGTGCCCAGAGTGGAGAGCCACGGTGCTCCAAGTTAGTGAATATAGCGTTACGGCGCTAACACAGGAAAATAATTTCCTGATTAGTCTCCTAAGTTGTCTAGAACTCCTTAATTTGATTTTCACTCGGTTTAAGGTTAATCTAATTTTTCTACTTCTTATAGTAGATGATTTAGCTTGATCATCAAAGTATAGATTTCGAGTAGAAAAACTAGTGTATATGTTACATTGAACATGCTTATTGTGTATTTTGATTGGCTTAACTAAATATCATTGATCTTTATTCAAAAAAGTTTTGATAAACTTGGTTGATCTTAATCCTAAGTAAATGATGAACTTACATTTATGCGTTATATCTTTTGAGTTTTATAAATTGAGATCCATATAAATAGTCAAAATCTCAATATCTTAGAGATATAATTTTAGAGGTCGTAGGAATATATATTTGCAAGATGGAATCTAATAAATAATGTTCACCTAAACTGTTTGCAGTACTTGATCATTTGAATTTGTAGCCTCCGGTTTATTCAATAAATTTTTATTGAATAATAATATTTATTTGTAAATTTATTTATAAATATAGATATATTAAAAGTGATCATTAGAGTATTTAGTGACTTAAGGATAAATAAGTAATGAAAGGGGTAAGATATTTTTTTTATGGCCTAACTTTAATTATGAACATTAATTAAAAAGTCAATTAAGTAGTTATTATTAGTCTAAAGTCTAAGCTCAATTTAATTAAATTTTTTTTAATTAAATAAACGTAAACAAATTACTAAACTACATAAATATTATGTATTTTCATTTACTCTTCCTCTTTAATTTATTCTTAATTATTTTATTATTATATTATATACTTGAAATTATTACTTTTTATTCAACAAACTACTTCCCCAGCACTCGTTCGAATGATGTAACCTAGACCTGTCTTAAAAACTTCTTTGGTCTAAGGTAACATCAAAATTAATTTTAACAGCATTAGTGGTCAAAGGTTGCCAGCAAGTTGTCCACATTGGTTTGTCCACTTTTGGTTGGTCTTGGGTTGCTTGATAATCAACCAGTAGTTTTTTTGTACATCTCATAATAGAATTAGCATTATAAATACTTCTACCGTGAATCATTTGACTCCTTATGAACTAGTTACGCCAAAGGATCACACAAATTATCTCCAGGTTCGATATATTTTCCTCGTGCATGCATGAAACAAGAAAATCACTCGTTGAAGGTTGATGAGAGAACATAATGTAAGTAAGTTGTGTGTAAGATGCAAATGTTTACATTGCAAATTTTTAACTTTAATTTATTTACATGTTTCACATATAAATTAATGCAGTAGATAAAAAATTTAATTTTTGTATTTTAATAGATAAATACTAAAAATAAGTCTTATTACACTAGTAAAATTAAAAATTATTTTTCAGAATGCTAGAAAATTTCTAAAACTAAAACGTAACTTTGAATTTTAGTAGGATCCAACTTGAAGCAACTCTTTGCTTCCTTAATATCTCTCGGTTAAATATGAAGATCCAAAAGAAAGAAAACTTTTTATTTCTTTTGTACTTTGTTAAGTTGCCGAATTAAAAGTAGCTCTTAGACTAATACTTAGTCCACTTAGTCTAATTCTCAGCTATGTGTATCCACACAAAGAAAGAAACTTTTCTTTTCAAAAGTTGCTGAATGTTAATCGACAATAATAGACTAACTTTTAGTCTTTTATTCGGCCAAAATAAGTGTCTAACACTTGGTTTCTTTATCATTCCGCAAATTGTAACTTTTACAATTTGATTCTCAATTCTTGAATTTTAACAAAACAAAAGCAAGATAATATACATATAATATATAATTCTAACACTTACAATTTGCAATATAATATACATATTTTACGATAAAGGACATGTGCCCTTTAAATAATTAGTGTGGCAATTGCTTCTCTATATTTGAATTTTAAATTGCCGAATATTTTAACTAAAATAAGACAAACTCTTTGTCTTTATTTTTGGCCAAAAAAATATATATATATATATATCTATATCTCGATTGTCTTTGTTCTAACTTATAATTATCAAACAATTACAACGTTTGTTACTCATTTGACAACTCAAGGATACATATCCTTTAATAAATAATTGGTGGCAAATTTTCTTGCCATTATTAAGGCATTAAAAAAAATACTTCATGTTTAAAAAAAAAAATTCAAATCTAACTGTTTGATCGAGTGTGTTACTCAAGTGCTCAACGAGCATACTTCATATTGTAAGACTCTCTAAATTTACACCCGTTTGTCTTACAGAACTTTTTCGTAAATTCATAAATGATACCATAGACACACGTTATAGAAATTATCGAATGATGCATTAAACTATCAAAAGTTGAGGTTAATACATATTCGTATAGTCCATTTATCATTTATATTCTAGAAGAGCAGAGACATAGATCATCACCGTTAAGTCTCTATATGCTCAACTGTAAACTTATCTCTAGATTTGTATTTTTATAAATAATATCCGCAAATACTTTACAATATTATTTAACTGATGGAAAACTCTTTTATGAGTTTTATGTTTGTGGCTACAAGGCTTTCTGAAATAAAATCTTAGAGCATCAGAAATACAACTCACCCTTATGAGCTCACGGATCTCATATCTAAAAATACAGGGCTCAATGAGCATCGAAGTATATCCAACGACATCTAGCAGTCAGACCATTAAACGTCTTTGACATGTATAGAATCTAAGTATGATGGATCACTCACAAGCCCATTGTGGTGCTTAGGTTACAAGACCACAAATACTACTCAACTTGAGAAGACCCTCTATTGGTCGTTTTATGGGATGTCTATTAGAGGTCCTCATTGAGTCTATTATGTACCTAGTCCTAATTGAATACTCGTATGCCTATACGAGCTTCCACTAAGCTCGTGGTTTACTAAAACTAACAATTTGGACCATCTAAATATAGATTTACATTGATTAATATATGATAAGGCCTTTACTGACAGACTTGTATCAATGAAGATAAATCAGAAACATAAAGTTTGAGAACATACTTGTGTAATACCTTTTCTTATTAATGCAACTCCTTGTAACTATGTCATTGCTAATATATTCTCAGATCTTTGTCACATTTCAGATAAAGCTCTAAGTATTTAGATTTTACTGACTCTTATTACCTACTAATTCTTAGCAGTGCTAACTTTTAGCATTTATAACTCTCAGCATTGCTAACTTTTAGCACTGATCTAAATTCTTTTAGATCATATCTGAAGTCCTCTAGATCATACAATGTCTGAAAAGTTACAAGTATCTTACCTTATATATTTAATATTAGCGATTTATTCAAAATATTTATTGTATAAATATTAAATAATTAATATTAATTTAATATTATAATGGTATGTAAGCACTTTTTCCAACAAATTCACACTTGGTTTAGTGCCATTTATAATGATATCTCACATCTATCAACTCATATGTTTTTTAAACATCTTAAGAGTTAAGGCTTGAGTGGGTTCACTACGTTATCTATGGAATGTATCGTGGATGCTATTACATTTCCAATAACCAAGAACTTTCTAATTATGTGGTATTCAGAGTCCATATAATTAGAATTCTGGTGTGCCTTATGACTTATTGGCTTGAGCAATTGCTCTGTTATTATTACATTATAGTGGGATAGGATCTACTGAACTTGAAACTATTCTAAACTCTTCAATTGACTTGTATATTTATAGAACTTATTTTGTAAGCTTCTTAAGTCGCAATATATTCTACCTCCAAGTTAGAATTGGTTGTGGACATCTAAATTACATTCTCAACTAACAGTGGTACTGTTGATAAAAAATATAATTCAGATGTAGACTTTCTATTTTTCGGACCAAACTAAAAGTTTGAGTCTGTGTATTTTCTCACTTGTAAGTAACTTTCTCCATGATACAGAAACTTTTCCTTTATACCTCTCAGGTATTTAAGATATATTTCATGACTATTTAATGGCCATTACTTGGATCATGCTGATACCGGCTCGTAACACTTAAAGCCATCCAGATATAGGTCTCGTACATAATATGGTGTATATTAAGCTACCTTTAGTTGATACACACGATATGTTAGATACTCTAACCTTCCATCTTTTTACCGAGGATACTTCTTCCAAAAAAGATGAATGCCATGTCTAAAAGGTACATTAACTGTCTCACACAGTTATTAAAGTTGTACCTTTCTAAAACTTAGTCTATGTACAAAGATTGGGATAGTCCTATCAGCCTCCTAGCTCTATCTCTATAACACTTTATAGCTAATATATAGGAAGCATTTTTCAAATCTTTTAGGAGAAATTCTAACTTAGATAACTCATAACTGATTGACTTGCAACGTACCAACATCATTTTCGACATTGAGTATGTCTTCCATATAGAGAAATTGAAAGATAATTATGCTTTCATTGCCTTTTTTAAACACATATACTTTCTCTTTGTTCTTGATGAAATCAGACTCTTTGATTTTCATGTTAAAATGTAGATTCTAGGTTTAGAAAAACTAGTTAAGTCCACTTGGACTTCTTCAGTTTGCATATCAGATTAGAAGTCAAGCTAAATGCAAAATCTTCAGGCTCCTCTGTGTATATCTCTTAGTGGAGATATACATTTTGAAACGCTATCTTTACATCATCTGCTAGACCTCAAAATCTTAATATGTTGGAATAGTTAACAAAATTCAAATTGACTTAAGCATGGTTAATGGTGAAAGGGTTTCTTCATATCTGATTCCAAATCTCTAAGTATAAATTTTGTAACCAATCCATCTATGAAGGTCTTTACCTTCATATTAGGCCCATACTTCTATTGTGTAAACTCATTTACAACAAAGTTTAATTCCTATAGAAGTACAACCAAGTTTCAGACTTGATTGTCATGCATAAAATCAACTTCAAAATTTATAGCATGTTGTTAATTTCCCAAATTGATGTCTAATATCGTTTCTCTATAAGTCAAAGAATTTTTTTCTTCAACTAAGAAAATACCAAAAGTATATTTAGGTATAAATTATACCTAGTAGGTGGCCTTTAATATCCTTTTTGACTTATAAAGAGAGTATGTTAAAGGTATTTCACTTAGTTGACCTTTAGGTTTTATCGTTGGTTTATATACATTTTGATTGATTTCAAAAAGTTCAATCTTTCTACAATCCATATGATCTATGAGAAAATATTTCTCTGAAAAGGTGGTATAGTGAGAAACGAACACATTTTGCTCATCTAGATCATAGAACTGGTATCCCATTGAATTAATGGTATAACCAGTGAACCATTACTTGTACCCCTTAGGTGTATGTTTGTGCTATTGTGTAACTCTTATGCAAACAAGATAACTCTAAATCTTAATATACTTAAGAATTAGTTTCTTTCTAGTCTATATCTTATATAGAGAGAGTAGGAGGAACGACTTTCAATAGAACTTTGTTCAATAAGTGAACAACAGTTTGTAGAGCATAATCTCATAAATATTCCAGAAGATTGGTAAAGCTAACATCAATCGGACCATATCTAATAAAGTCCAATTCGTCATCTCTAAAACACCTTTGTATTGAGGAGAACCTGGAGGACTATATTCAACAAGAATCCTATTCTCCTTTAAATAACCTGTAAAGTTACTGCTTATGTATAAAACAGTTCGATCTAACCGAAGGGATTGAATACATAAGGGTTTGTTTCTTTACTTTTAGTAGGAACTCTTCGAGTACATCAAAAGTTTCTGACCTGTGTTTCCTAGAAAGACATGTTTGTATCATGACAAATCACAATAAAGATAATGAAGTATCGAAATCTACCCAATGGCAATATGATTCATTAAACCAATACATCATTATGCATTAATTCCAATAAATCATTGGCTTGATGTTTAACATCTACACATGGATTTTGGTCATTTTTTTCTTGAATCTAAGATTCATAAATTAGCGAAGATTTTATTGTTAGATCAAGTATTTGAATACACTTAATTTTTTCATTTTTGGTTGGTACATTTGTAGGGTTTTCATTTAATAGAGTTCAAGTTCCTTGGATTTTTTTACTTGTTACTTTGGATTATACAAGAGTATTTATTTTGCAAATGTATTATACTTTTTGAACATTTGATGCTATAATAGATGTTAATGTTTTCTTAAATTCTTAGAATGTTATAGATGAATAGGTTGCATAGATGAAATTAATGATGTTTGTGTGTTGTGGATAATACATGAGAAGTTTGGAAGTACGGGTACATGCAAGAAAAGTATAGAAGTGTTAAATCTTTGAGTTGCAGGTTGGAGTATGTTTGAAAAGTATGAAAAAATGCTACCGAGATTCTGATAAAATTCTTACGTAATAAAAATGTATAAGGTTTATAAGATAGTACTTGATATCCACCCAAAAATTTTTAGAATACTGTGGGGCGGGTCATTTCAAAAAATTATCATTGAAGACAATTTAAGATTTTTACTATTACTAGAGTTCACTCTGAAGTGGTCTCGTGAGCAATTCTAAACTAGAACGCTGATAGGATTATAGAGATAGAATGGTATCTTTAAATTTTAGCATGATTTGACTTAAAGTAACTCTTTACTTCTTAATATCTCCCAGTTAAGTATAAAGAACCAAAAGAAAGAAAACTTTTTTCTTTCGTTTGTACTTTGTTAAGTTGCCGAATTATAAGTAACTCATAGACTAAAACTTAGTCTATTTCATTTTTTTAAACTTTTACTAGACTAACACTTACTCTAATTCTTGTCCAAGTGTATGCACACAAAGAAATAAACTTTTCTTTCACTATTTTTTATTTTCTAAAGTTGCCGAATGTTAATCAATAATAATAGACTATCTTTTAGTCTTTTATTAAGCCAAAATAAGTGTCTAACACTTGATTTCTTTTTCATTTGGCAAATAGTAACTTTTACAATTTGATTCTCAATTCCTGAATGTTAACAAAACAAATGCCCTTTTATTTTACAAATAATTTGCAATATAATATGTACATTTTACTGTCAAGGACACGTGACCTTTAAATAACTAGTGTGGCAATTGCTTCTTTGTATTTGAATTTTGAATTGTCGAATATTTTAACCAAAATATGATTAACTCTTAGTCTTTATTTTCAGCCAGAAAATATATATATATCAATTGTCCGTGTTCTAACTTAAAGTTATCAAACAATTGTAATGTTTGTTACTCATTAAACAACTTAAGGACACATGTCCTTTAATAAATAATTGGTGGCAATTTTGCTTGCCATTACTCATGTTAATAAGGCATCAAATGCCATTTGATTAATAAACAACAAGCATATGATGGCAAGTGATCAATCATCATTTACTTACTTTTCAAAATTTTTTTAGATCAAACTGTTTAACCAGTATGCTGGCCAAGTGTTCATCAAGTATACGTCATATTTTGAGACTCTTTACATTCACACCTATTTATCTTCTATAACTTTTTTGTAAGTCTATAAATGGTGCTCCAAACACATTATGAAAATTACAGAATAATGCGTTGAACTATACAAGTTGAGGTTAATACATATTCATATAGTCCATCTGTTATTTATATCGCGGAAGAGCGGAGACATAGATCATCATTGTCAAGTCTTCATATGCTCAACCATGAACTTATCTCCAGATTCATATTTTTATAAACAATATTCATAAACACTTTTACGATATTGTTTAACTTATGAGAAACTCTTTCCTAGGTTTTATGCTTGTAGCTTTCAGACTTCTTAAAATATAATTTTGGAGTATCAAGATATCCAACTCACCCATATGAGCTGACGACTTCTATATCTACATATACAAGAATTCATGAGCATCAGACCATACCCATCATCGACACCCAACGCTTAGACTATGAAAGATCTCTGACATGTATGGAATCTAAGTATAGTGGATCACTAATAAGCCCACCGTGGTGCTTAGGTCAAAGGATCATGAATACTACTCAACTTGAGAAGACCTTCAATTGATGGCTTTATGGGATGTCTATTGGAGATTCTCATTGAGTCTGTTCAGTACCTTGTTCTCACTGAGTACCCATATGCCCATACGAGCTTCCACTAATCTCATAGTCTGCTAAGACTAACTATCTAAACCATTCAGATATAGACATACACTGATCTATATATGATAAAGTTTTCACTGACAGACCTATATAAGTAAAAATAGATAAGGAATATAAAGTTTGAGAACAAACTTGTACAGTGACATTTTTTAGCAATGCTACTCCTTATAACTATGCCATTGCTACTATATTCCTAAGTCTTTGTCCCATTTTAGATAAGGCTCTATATTCCCAAGTCTTTGTACCATAGAGGATCCATGATCTAACTTTTTTTTATTAATCAGATCACTAAGTATCTCATAAATCACCATGATCTTAAAGACTTACTAATATTTCTCATTTTAAACCTCTAAGTATTTTCTAAATCACCATAATCTTTACAAGACCTCTTAGTATCTCCTATATCTTATAATAGATTTAACTCAAGAAATATAATAATAGTCTAAGCTTTTTCTAAATTGGATCTTTCAATGCTTATTTTGTTCACACAAAGACACCCTCAAAGGTTAAACCCTAATGCAAAACGTACTTAGTGTCTACTTAATTCTTCTATTCACTTTTATATTTATATATTGATGTTTAAGATGCTTGACTAACTCTAAAGGTCTCCAAAGGTTTATATAGTATTTATAAAGACTTAAGAAACTCTAAACCTAGTTGGAATAAGAGTTCTTATTTGTAGGAGTCTAAATGCTACTTGAAGAAGTTAATTGAGCCAAAACAAGAAATACTAACAAGTTGTCACGTAAATAGTATTTGCATGAAAGTACCTACTAAGAATAGTGCTCGCTGCGTGAACAATACCTGTTCTTCTACCTTTTTGTTTTGCTCTTTTCTCCCACAACTTTCATGTGCTAGACTTTTTGCTGACTATTTATTTGGTATTCATCTCAATTTATGCTCACACATGATTTTTGAATCGCCACTTCCAACAAATCTCTCATTGATTTAAAATCTCTCTTTATAAAACTATCTAACATTATCCTATCTTTAACCCATACTCTCTAGCATTGTCTCGAGTCAAGTTCTGGATTTAACTAAGGCTCGTGGCTACAGTCTCTAAAGATTTTGAATCCTAATTGTTTATGATAGTCTTATATTGTGATCTCTTATGTCTTGAAGGCATTATGACCATAATCTTTTAATAGTTAACACATATCCTTTCCATTAGTACCATTCTCACACATTCTTTTTTGACCTTTGCCATACCGTGAGTTAATTTTTAAAGTTGCCTTATAGTTTGCATCTTCTCAATAACTTATGTTGATTCATACAAGCATATAGCTTTTTCTAGGCTTCTCACCCAAAGATCATTTTTTCATCCATTTTAGTATTCCTTCTTTTTCCTTCCACAAATATCCATTTATTCTAGTAGTCAATAGTCCACTATGTTTTCATGAGATTATGAACAAATCTCACACTTAGTCACTCCGTTGCCTTTCTATAATGGAGTATCAATCTCATTCTACCAATCTTCTTTTGACTTACTGAAAGTCATATATTAACCTTTAATAGATCTATCATTGGTAAATAATCATTCTCCACGACTCATATAGAAACTATACCATAGAACCAAGTACTTTATTCATCAAACATGCGTTCTTGTAGAAGCTCTTATATTATAAAGTTTTTGCCTAGTCATCTTACAAATTTGTACATTTACATTCCTTTCCTTTTATCTTGGCTTATCTATTTGGACTATCCCTTATTGAGTGCCCTAGGCCATTTTTGGCTCTGCCAACTTCTTTTTTTTAATCTTTATTCTTTTGTGTTTAGTTTGAATAATTCTTTGATTCGAACCTAGATGACGTCATCTTTTTTATCACTAGTAGTTTCTTCAAGGGCGGTCCTTAACTCAAAAGTCATCGGTAAGGCCATCACCTTATCTTCTTTCAGATAATCATCTTCTACATTGTTCTTTTTATTTATAAGTCCCATGGTTAACAACCTTTGCTATACAATCTAACTCTGCTGCCTATGCTCTGTAATATGGACCTTTACCATAGCTCTGATACTAATTTATTATTGAAAATTAACCTTAGCACTAATCTTTGCATGAGATTAACCTTTTGCACTAACTCATTAACCTTTGGTATTTAGCACTATAAGAACCCTATGCATGTACAAAAGACTTAACTCATAATTAATTAAGAACATAAAAAAATAACACACTAATAAAGTAAATAAACAAATAACAAGACACAAGATATATGTAGTTTAGCAGAATACCTATGTCTATGAAAGTTCTATGATTCAACTTCTTTTATTAATCAGATCATTAAGTATCTCTTAGATCACCTGATTTTAAAGACCTCTTAGTATCTCTTATTGTAGATCTCTAAATATCTCCTAGATCACCATGATCTTTATAAGACTTCTTAGTATCTCCCATATTCTATAAGAGATTTAATCCAAAGAATATTATAATAGCCCGAGCCTTCTCAAAAGAATCTTTTGGTGCTTATTTTATTCACACAAAGGCGCCCTTAAAGGTTACATCTCAGTGTACCACGCCTTCAAAGGTTATATCTTTTACAAAAGGATCTTTTGCACTAACTCTCTTTTGCACAACTCTAACTCCCCCACGCTATAATGCTCAATATCTATGGGTTGATATCTGGCTTTCGAACAAAGGCATGACCGAATGTGAGAAGTTTCTCGACAAGCCTGTGATAGTTCTTTGGCATCTTTCTCATGTTGGTCTCGTTGGTCGGCTTTATCGGCATGTGCTGCAGAGTCTATAGATCTTTTTTTTTTTTTGGATTGTTATGTTGAGATGATCTAGGTTTTATTTATTTATTTACTTTTGCTGGTGATATACGAAATTAGGAATTGGGTATTAAGTTTTCTGATATTTCATTTCCATCAATATCAAAGAAAATGGAGCCATCACAACGTCTGTTAATACATCGTTATACTTTGATCTAGGCTTCCATTTTCTTTAATCCTTATCCCCAAATTGGACTGTGGTAGAATATTATGTATTAAACATTACTTTTTTAATATTGATGAAAATGAAATAGAAGACCTTTCCAATTAAAGCCAGCAGAAATTCCAAACATGTGAGGAGTCCACCGAAAGCCATTAAGAATTCACTTGTCTGAAATAAAAAAAAGAAGTAAACAATAGCTATCGAATGCCGACAAGAATTTCATGAAAAGTGTCCACCAAATCACGTGTTCGAAATCAAAAGAAGCAAGCAACAGCTATCCGAATCCTCAAAAGGAAAGACCCCAAGTCATCCAATTTTGGAAAACTCATTTCATTGAAGGAAACCTTCAAGAGATTTTACCAATGGTCACCAAAGCAACGTATTGTTGCTCTTTCTTGTTTTTTTTTCTAAAATTAAATCCTTTGACTATTTTAAAATAAAATTTATTCTCATTACTTTTTTATTTAGGACAATATGGTATAAATGAAATCATCGTTGTACTCTTTCAAATACAGCGTGTGAATAATATCAGCTCTACTAAGAAGAACATCTTACTCTTTTTTTCTTCATGGTATCAGAGCCAACAATGGCCTATAGTTCAAATTATGGGACACACACTGAACCAGTTCTGTCTCTCCCAACCTTTCACCACTGTGCGAGTTTGATATCTCACACAAAATAACTACCTTTTGTGGCAATCTCGGGTTCTTTCACTTATACACAGTCTTGACATTCAGCATCATTTGAGAGAAACAGTTTTATATTGATTTTGTGGCAATCTCAGGTTCTTTCACTTATACAACAACAATGGTCCCAAGGCACAAATAATGTAACCCCTAGCTCTATTCCAATTCTAGGAACTAGCACAAATACAAATGGTCCATCACTTCCTCGCCTACCTTTAGATAACAGTACCTTGGTTAATATAAAAGCCAATTCCCCTCAAACTTTGGAAACTACTTCATATACAATTTCAACCGAATTACACCAGTAGCTCAACACAAATTTACAAATAAGACAAAGAGAAAATTTAAATTCAAATAATGACAAAGATTCGGAACCTATTAATAGTATTACAAATGACTTAGTTATAGAATTTCCTATTCATAACACACATGACTTAATTATAGAATTTCCTATTCATAACAAACATATAGCCATATCTCCTTCAACCATCAATACCACGGATAATTTAGTTGTAGTACTACCAGAACATACACCGCCAATCACAAATACACACTCCATGATAACAAGGAATAAACTTAAAGCAAATCCTCATATAGCTCTTCACATCGTTGACATTAGGGAACAAAAAACCCTTAAGACAGCTCTAAAAATTCAAGCGTGGGTTCAAGCTATAAAAGAAGAAATCCAAGCCCTACATGATAATAAAACCTGGACCTTAGTACCTTAACTAGTGAACGCCTATGTTATAGGCTCAAAATGGATCTACAAAATAAAATTCAAAGAAGATAAAACCCAAGATAAACTTAAAGCATGATTAGTAGCCAGAGGTTTTAACCAAATTCATGGAATAGACTTTAATGAAAATTTTAGTCCTTTCATTAAACCATTAACCATTAGACTCATCCTCGCCATCACTGTTAGTAAAAAAGGACAATGCGACAACTTGATGTCCGTAATCCCTTCTTACATGGAACTTTAAAAGAAACCGTCTATATAGAACAACCCCCAAGCTTTAAAGATCCTACAAAACCTCACTTTGTATACAAGCTACATAAATCTCTCTATGGCTTAAAATAAGCTCCACAAGCTTGGTTTGAATGCTTATCACAAGCCTTACTTGACCTCGATTTCAAAGGAAGCAAAACAGACAGCTCATTATTCATACTTCACCAAAATGTTGACATTACGTTATTACTAATATATGTTGATGATTTTATTCTTGCAGGAAGTAACCCTTACATAATCGAGAAACTCATCCATACCCTAAGCACAAAATTTGCTCTAAAAGATCTCGGCAAACTTCACTATTTCTTAGGCATTGAAGTACAACACACCAACAAAGGAATATTTTATCTTAAATAAAATACACAAAGGATCTACTTCAAAGGGCACACATAGACCAGTGTTCTTCAATTCGCACCCTGATGGCACTCAAACATAATCAACAAACAAATGGAAATGAATTGATAGATGCAATTCAGTACCGAGCACTTGTTGAAAGTCTTTAATATCTCACATTTACTTGACCATATATTACTTATGTCATCAACAAAGCTTGTCAACATTTCAAAACTCCAACAAAGGACAACTTAAAGGACGTAAAATGCATTCTACGATACCTAAAAGGAATTGCGAACAATAGAATTAGGTATTTATCTCAGTCCTCACTAACCTTTTATGGTTTTTCTGATTTTGATTGGGCAGGTTAAACCACCACTCGATAAAGCATGATCAGGTTCTGTGTCTATCTTGAAAATTGTATTTCTTGGAGCTCAAAGTGTCAAACAACTATAGCAAGGTCTAACGCTGAAGCAGAATATCGAGCTCTTACTTTTACCACAGTCGAACTTACTTGGATAACACATTTGCTGAAAGAAATAAGAATCCCTCTCTCTAAAACTCCACTATTACTCTGTGATAACATGAGTGCACTTCATATAACCAAGAACCTTGTCTTCCATGCTCATACCAAGCATGTCAAATTAGATGTTCACTTTGTGCGAGAAAAAGTCATAGTTGGAACCTTACGCACAGAGTACGTACCAACCACTTGTCAAGTTACTGACATCTTCACTAAACCATTAAGTAAGACTACATTTCATAACTTATGTAACAAGCTTGGCATCCACTCTATTGCACGGCCAAGATTAAGGGGGGTAGATGAAATAGAAGACCTTTCTAATAAAAGCCAGCAGAAATTCAAAACATGTGAGGAGTCCATTGAAAGCCAGCAAGAATTCACGTGTCTGAAATAAAAAAAAGTAAGCAACAGCCACCGAATGCCAGCAAGAATTCCATGAAAAGAGTCCACCAAATCACGTGTCCGAAATCAAAGGAAGCAATCAACTGCTATCCGAAACCTCAAAAGGAAAGACCCCAAGTCATCCAATTTTGGAAAACTCCTTTCATTGAAGGACACCTTCAAGAGATTTTACCAACGATTACCAAAGCAACGTATTGTTGCTCTTTCTTGTTTTTTTTAAAAAAAATTAAATCCTTTGACTATTTTAAAATAGAATTTATTCTCATTCCTTTTTTATTTAGGACAATCTTGTATAAATGAAATCATCCCTGTACTCTTTCAAATACAGCATGTGAATAATATTAGCTCTACTAAGAACAACATCTTACTTCTTTTTTCTTCAGATGCTATTTTCAAAGTGTCATTAATTGTGTTATTTCCATTGGTGGATTCACAACCATTATAGATTTTTGGAATAACTTTTTTTTTTGTATTCAAATGTTCAATGTTGTGACTTTATAACAAAACGTTTTTGGGTGATTATGCAGAGCATAGAGAAGCTTATTGAATTATCAGTCTCGACTCTAGAAAAGTGTGATGATGTTGTCAATATAGTTGCAAAAGTAAGTTTTTAATGGGTGCCAGCATCCAATTTAAGTTAACATAATTACATTTTTTATCATAAAGCAGTGTCGTTATATGGAATTTTTTAAAAATACATATCTAAATTGTTTTGAGTGCGTGTTATTGATTGATAATTACAATATCTGTTATCGTACTTGTTTTTAACTCTATAATTTCTAGCAATGTGATTATTATTGCTACATGATGCTGTTGCTTGTCCTATTTGTTTATGTGAAATATATTAATCGTGGAATTATTTAGTTTTATTAAAATGCATTGGTATTGTTTTTATAAGTATGAAAATATAAACTTTAGAATAATAATCTTTATAAGATTGTCTATAGTGTTGTTTTAAATTGTGGCTGTAGTGATCAAGACACATAATTATTGAAATAAGCTAAAATTTATTCTAAGTGATTCTGATCTAGTTCTCTGGTAAGTCTATAGAGAATTTTCTAGGCCAAGAACTTCTTTTTCAACAAACGAAAGATACATTGATATTCTACCCAAAGGAATGTTGTTTCCATTTCTACTTTTTAGTTGCTTACTGTGATCACTTAAAGTTTGCTAAAGGGAAAGCTCTCAATATAAAGTTCAATGCATTCATCTATCATCTTGTGTTAGTGGTGTTTTAGAGCTAAAATGGGGGCTGTTTTGAGGGTTGAAATAAAGGCTTTTTTTGGGGGTTCATATAAGGATTTTTTGGGGGCTATCTTACCATTGTCTTGGAGCTATTTAAGGGTTGTTTGGGGTTGAGATAGGTCTGTTTTTAAGGCTAATATGGGATTACTTTTGGGGCTTTTTTTAGGGCTAATATAAGGCAGCTTTTAGAGTTCTTTTAGGGTTGTTTCTAGGGTTAATGAGAATGTTTTTGGGATTATTTTTGAGGTTGTTTTAAGGCTAATATATGGCTGTTTAGGGGATGATTTTATGGTTTATATGGGGCTATTTTTATAGTTGATATGATGCTATTTTTTGAGGTTAAATGAGGCTATTCTAATAAATATATTCTGTAAATGCTTTACCTTTCTTATTACATATAAGCACTTTTAACACTTGCATATTCTGTAAGCGTTTATGCTATTTAGTGTAACAACTAATTATATTTTACTTTTTTTTTCCTTTTTAACTTAGTTTGGATGTGATATTTATTCTTGTACTATCATTGTAATATTTTATAAGTTAAGTATAATGTTCAACTTTTTTTATTTATTTATTCATGTATTTCTATTCCCTTTGATAAAGGTGGTCGTGGATTATTTTGTTTATGTGGGCCGCTAAGTTGTGGGTAGATTGCTTCAACTCTTTTGATGGATTGTTGGTTTGTGCAAATTTAATGTGACAGCTATGAGTTTAACTAAATTTCAAACACTGAGATGTTTTGGGCTATTGTACATTTTTCAATTAGCTTGGGATGTTTGCAATATTTATAAAACTAAGTTGAATGTACTTTTGTGATATTTTGATTATAATGGTTGTAAGATGATGTTTTATACTATTTAACAATTTGGAATATATTTAAATATATTAAATATTTTGGTCCAATAATTACAATTCTAAATTATTAAAAATCTAATTTAATTAAATTATCATAAATAAACAGTAAATACTATTGACACCATGGTATCAACGATTTTATGATATCATGGTGTTAGTAATTTTATGATACTATAGTGTCAGTGATTTACTAATCTTATGGTGTTAGAGATTCATTGATATTATAGTAATAAGAATTCTCTAATACTATGGTGTCAGTGATTCTCTGGTATTGTAGTATCAACGATTTATTGATATTATGATATCAGAGATTCACTGACACCATAAATGGTGTTAGTAATTTTCTGACTCAAGCAACACTAATACTATAAAATAGTGTAAATGAAATTCTTAATTGACACTAAGTTAGCATCAGTGAAAGCCCTTTTATAGTAGTGAAGCTAACTGGAGTAAGAGTCCTTACTTATAGGAGTTCAAATTTGACTTAAAAAAGTTAATTGAGTTAAAGTAGGGAACACCCACAAGTTACCATGGGAATAGTACCCTATAAGAACAGTACTTGTTGAATGTATAGAACCCGTCGCGTGAACATTACTCGTTCTTTTGCTTTTTTATTTTACTCATTCCTCACACAACTTTTGCATATTAGACTTTTACTGACTCTTCATTTGATATTCATCTTAATTTATGACTATACGTGATTGTTAAATCACTACTTTCAACAATTACCTATTAGTTAATTTTTGGATATTATAGTTTAACACATTAGTCATAGTCGATCAAGATTTTTTGCTTTTTTATGAGCAAATCGAGCCTTGCGAATAAAATGTTCACATATTACCTAAAGTTTTATTTTCAAAGTTGACATTTTAGTTTTTTCAAAGTTGTCATTATCTACCACAACCATTATTCAAAAGTCTAAACAACTATGCCAGATAACCATGCTAAAACAATTTATTTGTGAAATTTTTTTGTTTCTTTTCATGTCCATCCCTATTATTTAACCCATCTCCATTATTGTCAAAATATGTTGCTTAGAGAGAAGATGAAATAAACAAATTGGTGCAAAAAGAAAAAAAAAAGTTCTTTTGTATCTTTGGCATGGTCTTTATTCGCCAAAAATTTCGGTTTTCATGTAGCGGCCTCCTACATATGTGGTTTTATGGTCTCGGAGCATTTGTATTACTACAGTTTGCCCCTTCGCCTCAATGAGACTGATTTTATTATTATTATTATTATTATTGTTTTCTGTAGATCATTATTATTTCTTTGACCTCCTCCATTACGGAGTTTTGAGAAGAAGAACGAATGCAGAACTGAAACATAATTATTATATACATAAATTCTACATATTCATGTCTACCAAATAATTTGAATGGACAATGAGTTTTAAGTATAATTAATTCATTAAAGTTTTACTCAAATAAAACCCAAATGCAGTTAAAGTTTAAAGTGCTAAAGAAGATATGAAAACCAAATGAATATGATTTTTAAGATTGATATTTTCATTTTAATAGATAAGAATCATAATCAAGATTTTCTCATAATTTGTAACAAAATATTATGTAATAAAATTATCATGTATTAAATTTAATATCTATTTCAAAAGCTTAATATATATGGATTTATTTTAAGAATTAAAACCCATATGACATTATATTTAAGATCATGATCATGATCATGAAGCGGGAAAAAGAAATTTCAACTTTTTTTTGAAAAAATTTATTGACAAGAAAAAGCCTTTTATTTTTTCATTTTATTACTAAACAAAATGAACAAATTATAAAAACTTACACAACAAATTTACACTTGCATCAACAAATGAAATAAAAGTGAAAGTAACAAATGAAATGTAGGAGAAGTAATCCCAAAAAGCTAGCAAATTCAGTTCACAACCCTACAATTTTTCCTGATCTCACCCTGAGAACCAGTGAGAACTTCAATGGCACCCATTTTAACCATGACTGAAGCAACCTTTTTGGTCCAAGCTGTGGCATGCTTTGCATTATTCCTCACAATCCCAGCAGTTGAAGAGCTGCTCAAAAGTGTCTGATCAGAAGTCAACAATCCATGGCGGTTCTTCAAATCTACATAATATTTATTATCAAGTCTGTTTGGTGTTAGCACATCAAGTGCCACCGTTGGGTCCTTTTTGCTTGCTCTTGAAGTTGATGGAGGAGGGCATTTCTTCTTCAATTGCTTGGCAAACTTGGAATCCAAGGAAGGATCTTGCGGGTGAATTGAATTGAAAGAGTATAAACGATTAGAAAACGAAGAACAATGTGCAGCCCCAATAGAATGAGCACCAGAAAGTGTCACCATTTCATCAAGACTAAGCCCTTTACATGCAAAGTTCTTTTCAAGTTGCTTGGCGTTGAAGAAAGGAGGAAGGAGATAAACAGAAGGCTCATCTTTGAGCGAAACACGACCATAACGCCGGCCGGCAAGGACTGCATAGTTTATGCCACCAACTTTTCGGGCAGTGTCACGGGCTGCAAATGCAAGAATGTCTGCACATGAAACTGTTTTTGGGCATTTAGCTTCAATTTCGGCCTTGGCCTCATCGATCACTTCGAATCCTCTCAAGCTTGGGTTGTTGGCTATATGTTCCTTCTCTGATGGATTTCCAGGCGTAGAATCTAGCCGAACTGAAGCATCACAACCCTGAAATATGTAACATGAACAATGTTTTTGGTTAAATATTATTATAAGTTTTAACATGCTAAGCATATGTAAAGTAAAACGAAATATTGCCAGTTACCTCTCTTTAGCTCTGCATTTTATCACTTTCTCCTTTTATTTTTCAATAAATACCAATATTTATTTTTTGTCACTATTTTCTCTCATAAAATTGACCAGTTACCCCCTATAAGGGGATATTAGTATTTATTAAAAAATTAAAGGAAAGCGGTAAAATCATAAAACTACAAGGGAGTAGCTAGTAAATTCCCTAAATAAATTAATTTATTTTAAACAAAAATTTCTCAAGATAAAAGTTATTTGTTTTATCCATTTTCCCCCTTCTTTTATCATGTGTATTTAAACCACACATTAACAATCACACATTCATAAAAATGATGATTTTGAGACATTTTTTTAAGTTGAAACCAAAGCTTGCATGGAAGATAATTAATAATACAAAAAGCATACCCTAACAAAACAATCATGAAAATGCATTCTGATGAGGCCAGCAGCAACGCCCGGATTTCTCGACACAGCTTTATTCACGGCTTTTTTCACGATGGCTTCAGCCGATGGGCAAGTTGATCTACAAAACCCGACCTTAAGACTAGAAGCCGAAGATGCTGATATAATGGCATATATAGCAAGAATTAAAACTATGTACAAGCGAAAGTTGGACATTTTATTTTTCCACAAAAACTTAAGAACAAATTAGAAGATTAAAGAGAACTAGAAATGAAAAATAAGCTAATTAGAATTGTTATTTTTCTATGTGATTGTGAGCCAAAGATGGAGAAATGAAGTGATATTGATGAAGATGATGTGTTGATGCTAACTTGATATTTATAATTATAAAAGATGTTGAAGTGGAAGCACATAAATAAGTAAAATTTTCCAAACAAATAATAATGCAGAATAAGTTACTAAGAAATAAAGAGAGAAAGGGTAGAAGAAGAATATACAAAGAATTACGTTGTTCGGTAACTTGTCTATGTCCACGGCGGATCAAGATCACACTTTTCTTTTATTATGAATCACAAGGCACTCACAAAATATGACTTTTTACAAGAAAGATCACAAAGAAAATTCTTTCTTTTACTCTAGAGATTTTCTATCACAAAGAACTACAAAGATTGTTGATGATCACTAAGATTTCTCAACCTATCATAAAGATTGTGTTTACAAGCCAATTAATAGCCTTTATATAGGCGTCGAGACGTCCTAGGTTTACCCTATACGTGTGGAAGTCATATTAGGGAGTTTTGAAGCAAGTGGGAGACGAAATAAGTAAGTTTCCTTATTTCGGGATACTGTTCCCGTCTCCAGCGCCCCGGCATTGGGCTCTCACCACCGCGGCACTGGTGCGCCCGTTTGAGCACTGCGGCGCTGGTCTCTTGGCACCGCGACACTCAGTTGCTGGATTGGGTGCCATAGCGCCCATGCCTGGTCTCTGCGGCACTGGCACCTGGTGCGCCCTTCTTCGTTTTTCGCCTCCTTTTGCGTCCGTCTTCGATCCGTGCGTACCCTATGCACTTGGCTTATTCTCCAAAGAATATCCCGATGATTTTCAATCAATATTCTCACAAATCCCCTCCTTGATTCAAAATCATCCACAAAGCAACTTGATCTCTCATTCTCGTATCTTCGGTCACCCTTACAAAGTAGTGACTCTGGTTCAGTCTTTGCATAGGATGAACTTAATCGAGGGCAGTGGCTTAGTTAATATATCAGCATGGTTTTTAGATGACGCTATCTTTGTTAGACTAACTTCACCATTTTGGACAATCTCTCGAATGTAATAGAGCCTTACATCAATGTGTTTTGACATCTCGTAGAATACTTGATGCTTGCTTAGTTGTATGGCACTCTGGCTATCACAATACACACCGGTGTTTATGTCTTCACTAGCTAATATCTCTGCACATATGTCTTTTAACCACACGACCTCCTTGATAGCTTCACCAATAGCTATGTACTCTGCCTCTATGGTAGAGAGTGCAACCACATATTGTAGAACTGATCTTCAACACACACTACACTCAAACATTGTGAATACGTAGCCCGTCAACGATCTTCTCTTACTTAGATCACCTGTATAATCTGAGTCTACGTATCCTCTTACCGTTTCATTGTTGTCCTCATCCATCTTATATATCAATTTATGATTTGACGTTCTCTTGAGATATCTCAGAATTCACTTTACTACAAGCCAGTGATCTTTACTTGGATTTGCTATGTATCTACTCACCACACTCACAGCCTGTGTTATGTTTGTTATTGTACAAACCATTGTATACATGATGCTCCCTACAGCGCTTGTATATGGTACTTTGCTTATCTGCAGTTTCTTCTCTTCGGATGTCGGCAACTGTGCTGTTGAAAGTCTGAAATACATGGCCAAAGGAGTAGAGACAGCCTTTGCGTTAGACATACCAAACGTCTCCAGAATTTTGACTATATATCGCTGTTGGGACAAGAAGATAACATCTCATCTTTCCCTCACAATGTCCATACCCAAAATTCTCTTCGCTGCTCCTAAATCCTTTATTTCAAACTTGCCACTTAACTGCTTTTTGAGCTTCTGTATTTCTTCCATATTCTTGCATGCGATCAACATATCATAGACGTATAGAAACAAATACATCATCCCATAACTTATATTCTTGAAGTACATGCATTCGTCATACTTGCTCTTACTAAAGCCACAAGCCATCATAAACTCATCAAATCTCATATTCCACTGTCTAGGTGATTGCTTTAACCCGTATAATGACTTTTTTAGCAAACAAGCATGATCTTCTTTTTCGAGCTCTTCGAACCCTTGCAGCTGTGCCGTGTATATCATCTCTTCAAGCTCTCTATGTAGAAAAGCTGTCTTTATATCCATCTGCTCTATATGTAAATCAAAGTTTGCTCATATGGCTAACAAAATCCTAATAGATGTGTGCTTGACAACTGGAGAGAATATCTCGTGAAAATCGACTTCCTCTCCCTGAATAAAACCTTATGCTACTAACCTAGCCTTGAATCTTGTAGGCTCAATCCTCAGTATCCCCTCATTCACCTTATATACCCACTTGCACCCGACTAGCTTCTTTTGAGGTCTCTCCACCAACTTTCAGGTATTGTTCTTCCTAAAATAACTAATTTCTTATTCCATGGCCTGCTGCCATTTTTTTTGTTTTCATTCTTCACAGTCTCACCATATGTCTTAAGCTCATCATACTCAAGAGTGTAAGCAGAATTAAAAGCATGAGCAACTAAATCTGCTTGTGCATACCTAATTGGTCGGTTAATCGTTCTCTTTAGCCTATCTCTGGCTAACTGGTACTCTTCAAATTCTATTTCAGGAGTCCTAGTCTTTCTTTGAAAAGATTTGGAGAAACTCGTCGGTGTTCTTGGTTCATCTTCAAGGGTCTCCTCGTTAAAGTGTTGATCTGGGGGCATATTAGATCTATGTTCAGGCTCTACTTCAACTTCTATTGACTCGGGTGTTGAGTCTTCCTTGGGCACAGATTCTTCTTTCTTATTTTCTTGGGAGGTTTTCAGCATTGTTATCTCATCGAACGTCACATCACGACTAATGATACTCCTTGGTAGTGTTAAATCTTTACACAACACCTTGTATCTTTTTATTCCTTTAGGAAATCCTATGAATACCCCTTTGATAGCTCTAGGTTCCAACTTCCCGTCCTTAATATGTACAAAGGCAGGGCAACCAAATATTCTAAGGTGGTCATACTTTGAAGGATTGCCAGACCATTTCTCTTCCGGCGTCTTGAAGTCAATTGCTGAGGAGGGACTTCTATTGATCAAGTAAGCTGCAGTCACTACAACTTCTCCCCAGAATGTCTTGGATATCTTTGCATTGGTAAGCATGCATCTAACTCTTTCAAGTAGGGTTCTGTTCATCCTCTTAGTTACGCCATTCTACTATGGTGTTGATCTTACCGTTCTATGCCTTACAATCCCATGCTTGGCACAAAATCCATCAAACTCTCTATTATAAAATTCGAGGCCGTTGTCAGTTCTCAACCTCTTCACTCTTTTACCAGTCTGATTTTAATAAGAGCCTTCCAAGTCTTGAACACATCAAATACTTGATCCTTACTCTTTAACAAATAGACCTATAACTTATTTGAATAGTCATCAATCAAGCTAAGAAAATACTTAGCACCACTGCGAGTAGCTTTATGAGCTGATCCCCAAAGATTCGAGTATATGTAGTCAAGAGTCCCCTTAGTCTTGTGCTCGTCGATGCTAAATCTCACTTTATGTGCTTTCTCTAGCACATAATGCTCACAAAACTCTAAGAGCTAGAACTTATCCTCACCAAACACCTTTTGACTATATAACTCCTTTAGGTTTCTCTCGCTTAAATGTGCTAGTCTAAGATGCCACAACTTAGTTTGCATACTTTCATCATCTACCGAGAATAATGCATAACCACTTATGACTTCACCCTTAAGCACATAAACTTCTTTACGCTTCTCTTCTCTCATCACCACCATAGAACCTTTGAAAACTCATAAAATCCCTCCGTCGATCCTAATGGAACACCCATTCTGGTCTAGAGTCTCTAGTGAGATCAAGTTTCTCTTTAAGTCAAGAACATACCTAACATCTGTCAACTCTCTCACTCGCCCATCATGCAGCCTAAGCTTAACACTACCAATTCCCATCATCTGACATACAACATCATTACCCATTAAGACCTTACCAGCACTAATGGCCTAAAAATTTGTAAACCAAGACTTATGTGGGCACATGTGAAAAATGCAACCAGAATCAAGAACCCATTGTTCAGATTTCTTACCATCAGTAGCGACGAGTGTTTCTGTGTTGTCATAGCTATCATCATAGATAAGCGCAGCATCCGCTTTCTTCTTATCTTGTGCTTTCTTCTCAAGACAATCATTTATGAAGTGCCCCTCTTTTTTGCAGCAATAACACTTCCTAGGACTCCTAGACTTCGACCTTCAGCCTTTTTTCTTCCCATCTCTATATGAGGACCTTTATTTTACAGATAAGCTTTCTGCATTGCCCTCGATCTGCTTTTCTAGTAACTTTGACTTTAATGATGATTTCACATCACTCAAAGTTAAACTCTCTCTACTGTAGAGTAGCATATCAACAAAGCTCTCATAGCCCTTAGAGAGTGAACTCAGCAAGATAATTGCTCTATCTTCATCTTCTATCCTGATGTTGATAGACTCAAGATCAAGGATAATCTTAATGAAGGTGTTTATATGATCTTTCATCGGCATCCCTTTTGATATAAATAGCTGATACAGTTTCTTATTTATAAGCAATCTGTTGGCCAATGATTTCCTCATATAAAGAAAGTCAAGCTTCTTTAAAAGACCTATCGCCATCGTCTCACCTACTACTTCTCTTAGTACTTCATCGCTCAATGACAAATCGATTGTGCTATGAGCTCTTTCTTGAATGTTCCTTCTTTCTGCTTCTGCTTTAGATGACTTTGGCATCTTTTCTTCATCACTAGATAGAGCTGTAGTCTTCTCTAATGCAGAACCAAGCCTTTGGCTCACCAACAACGCCTTAACCTTTATCTTCCATAGATTGAAGTCATTCGTACCGTTGAATTTCTCTACTTTATACTTGGGTGTAGCCATGTCTGCTTAGAACTAAGCTCTGATACTAGTTTGTTGAAGCGGAAGCACACAAACAAGCAAATCTTCCAAGCAAATAATAATGCAGAATAAGTTACTAAGAAATAAAGAGAGAAAGGGTAGAAGAAGAACACACAAAGAATTACGTGGTTCGACAACTTGCCTACATCCACGGCGGATCAAGATCACATTCGTCTCTTATTATAAATCATAAGGCACTCACAAAATATGCATTTTTATAAGAAAGATCACAAAAAACCTCTATCTTTTACTCTAGAGACTTTTTCTCACAAAGAACCACAAAGATTGTTAATGATCACTAAGATTTCTCAATCTATCACAAAGATTGTGCTTACAAGCCAATTGATAGCCTTTATATAGGTTTTAGGACGTCCTAAGTTTACCATATACGTGTGGGAGTCCTGAGATAAGTGGGAGACAAAATAAGAAAGTTTTCTTATTTCGGGATATTGTTCTCGTCTCCAGCATCGTGGCGCTGGGCTCTTACCGCCGCAGCATTGGCGCGCTAGTTTGAGTGCTGCGGCATTAGTCTCTTAGAACCGCGGTGCTCAGTTACTGGATTGGGCGCCACGGCGCCCATGTTTGGTGCGTTTTTCTTTGTTTTTTGTTTCTTTTTTCATCCGTCTTTGATTCGTGTGCATTTTACGCACTTGACTTGTTCTCCAAATCATATCCCGATAATTTTTAATCAATATTCTAAAAAAAAAATTAAATGTGAGAAAAATAGTGGTGGCTAATGGACTTTACATGTTGGTTTAGTGAAAGAGAGGGATTAGAGTAAAATAAAAAAAGGTGTTGTGTTGTGTTTTGAATAGGTGTAGTTGAAAATTTTAAGTTGTAAAATTTGAAGTTTGAAGTTGTATGTAAATTTTCAAGTAATGATATAGTTTGTCTATTTGTATAAAAGATATCTTTAACCCTTGTTAAAATAATTGAAATACCAAATAATGTTGATTTAGGTACGTTTACCTTATTCAATGTAATAAAGACATTTTTGTTATTTCAATTTGGGGTGGTAATTCAATTGTTTTTATTTCATCAAGTGAAAATATAGCAATTGTTTAGATTGATACGGATTCAACTAATTTCCATCGTTTTAAAAATTTCAAATACAAATAATATCTATTTTATAAAAAATAATGCTACTCTTTTTAAATGATATTTTAAATTTTTTATTTTAAATTGATATGTTAAATAATTATTAAATAATAAAATAATACACATGTAAAAGTTACTCATTGCACAATTTAACAACCAAATGGTTGTTTGATACATTATTTAAAATAAAAATTTTTAAATATTATTTAAAATGTGTAACAATATTCTTTTATAAATTAAGTGACAAGATGCAATATAAATAGACATGATCTAATCTATTTACATGGTTAGATATTATTAATATAACACAATTGGAAAGGAATTTAATCCATTTAATTTTAATAAAATATATTAAACTTATTTGAAAACGTTTTTTGATAAACAAACTGCAAAATAAAGATCTTATTTCTGCCATTTCTACTAAACTTAAACTCATTTTATGGTGTGGATTTGTGTCATATTTTGGTGTCATGATCTAAATTGTCACTCTTAAATTTTCAGTACAAGTTAAGGATTTCTTTGACATGAATAAATAAATTATGTCTTTATTTGAAAAAACACAAAAACTCAATGACTCGATAGTTACTAATACCACTATGTCTCTATTGGTATAGTTGCCATGCCCGTTTCCCTTTGATTTTCAAAGTTGTCAACTAATAAGGTATAATATGAAATTTCTCAGAACCTACAATCCCAAAATTTAAAAGTTGGTCAAGAAATCAAACAGGCTTTACATAACTTGATAAACTTTAAAACTGGGATGTTTTTTTTTTTTCAATGTTTTTTGTTTTTTAATTTTTTTTTTGGATGTTAATTTATGAAAATAAGTATGCGTATGTTGGAAATATGTATTAAAAAAAAATATTCTTGAAGACAAGTGGGGCATCGTAATGAGAGACTTTTTCTCACAACCAACATGCAGCTAGCCTTTGTCAAACTTAATTACTTCATTATTTTTGTCTCGTTGTTAATTTTGTTTGCTTTTAACATTCACCTATTCAACCCTGAAAATTCAAATTGTCTGCCTTATAAATACTCCCACGTGGGGAAGATGACCAAATGACCAGCTACTATTTAATTATTAATTAACGTCAAACTTATCTTGTAAGAAATATTAATAAGTACTGTTAATTTCACTCTTACTACTAACGTTAGATTAATGTGCTAGTATTTTAATTGGGTCAAAATTTCTCCATGTGTTTTGAAGAATTATTTACTTTCTTTGGGTATTTATTTTCCTCTGATTACCAAAATTGTCTTATTGAATATACATTTAGGGATTGTTTATTTTTATTTATTTTTCCGTCTATCTAATCTGTCTCAATGAATATACATTTAGGGGTTATTTATTTATTTTTCAGATTGTAGATATTTTTTATTAACTCCAATTTTAAGATATATATTTGTATCCTTTTAAAAAAAAACTATGTCCAAATTAAATCCAAACCTAATCTGTCTCATTGAATATACATTAACAACAAATTAATATTTGGGCTCTTTATAATATAGAAATGTCATGACTTTTAAATTACAACTATTTTAAAGTGAGAGCATTAATTGTAAAATGTAAGAAGAACAAATTTGATAATCACCAAATAAGTAAAAATTATTTTTATTAAATATTTTAATTATTATAATTCTTGTTATAGTGGAAGCACACAAACAAGTAATATTACTCAACCACATAATATAGAACAAGTAATTAAAGAATTAAAAAGAGAAAGATAGAAGAAGAATACATAGAAAGTTTACGTAGTTTGACAACTTGCTAATGTCTACGACGGATCAAGATCACTCACTTTTATTATTGAATCACAAGGCATTCAAAAAGTACATCTTTTATAAGAAAAACTCACAAAAAATACTCTCTTTTGCAATATAGGAATTTTCTCTCACAAAGTATGTTTAATCACAAAGATTTCCCAAACTATCACTAAGATAAGTTTATAAGCCAATAGAGAGTTTTTATATAGGTTTTAGGACGTACTAGGTTTATTCTAAATGTATAGGAGTCATATTAGAGAGTCTTGAAGTAAATAGGAGACGAATTAGATAAGTATAAAAATAGGAAAGTGTCATCGCGCTGGGCGTTGTGGTGTTCAGCACTCATCGCCGAGGCGCTGGTTACCTGGCACCACACCTTCGTCTTTTGCTTCCTTTCGCATCCATCTTCTATTCTCGCGTATTCTACATACTTGACTTGCTCTTCAAATCATGTCCTAAAGATTTTCAATCAACATTATTACAAATCCCCTCTTTGATTCAAAATCATCCACAAAGTAACTTGATCTCTCATCTCCGTATCTTCGGTCACCCTCACAAAGTAGTGACTCCAGTTAAGTCCTTGCATAGAATGAACTTAACCGAGGGCAATGGCTTAGTTAACATGTTAGTAGGGTTTTTGGACAACGCTATCTTTGTTAGACTAACTTCATAGTTTAGACAATCTCTTGAATGTAATGGAGCCACACATCAATGTGTTTCGACCTCTTGTGGAATACTTGATGCTTTCTTAGGTGTATGGCACTTTAACTGTCATAATATACATCAGTGTTTACATCTTCACTAGCAAATACCTCTGCGCATATTCCTTTCAACCACACGGTCTCTTTAATACCTTCACCAATAGCTATGTACTCTGTCTTTGTGGTAGATAGTGCAACCACATATTGTAGAACTGATCTCCAATATACATTACACCTAAACACTGTGAATGCATAGCCCATTAACGATCTTCTCTTATCTAGAGCACTTCATAATCTGAGTCTACGTATTTTCTTACTATTTCACTATTGTCCTCATCCTTTTTATACATCAACCTGTGATTTAATGTCCATTTGAGATATCTCAAAATTCACTTCATTGCAAGCTAGTGATCCTTACCTTGATTTGCTATGTATCTACTCACCACACTCACAGCCTGTGCTACGTTTGGTCTTGTGCAAACAATTAAGTACATGATGCTCTCCACAGCGCTTGCATACGACACTTTACTCATCTGTAGCTTCTCATCTTCAGATATCAGCAATTGTGCTACTGAAAGTTTGAAATACATGGTCAAAGGAGTAAAGACAGCCTTTGCATTAGACATACCAAAATTTTGAGTATATATTGCTGTTGAGACAAGAAGATGACATCTTTTCTTTCCCTTACAATATCCATACCCAATATTCTATTCGCTGCTCCCAAATCCTTCATCTCAAACTCCTCACTCAACTGCTTCTTAAGTTTTCGTATTTCTTCTATATTCTTACATGCGATCAACATATCATCGACATATAGAAGTAAATACATCATTATATAACTTATGTTCTTGAAGTAAACGCATTCGTCATACTTGCTCCTACTAAAGCCACAAGCCATCATAAACTCATTAAATTTTCTATACCACTATCTAGGTGATTGCTTTAACCCATATAACGACTTCTTTAGCAAACAAGCATGATATTTTTTTTTAGGCTCCTCAAACCCATGTGGCTGTGCCATGTATATTCTCTCTTCAAGCTCTTCATGCAAAAAAACTATTTTTATAACCATCTACTCTAGATGTAAATCAAGATTTGCACACATGGCTAACAAAATCCTAATGAATGTGTGCTTGATGACTAGAGAGAAAATCTCATAAAAGTCAACTCCCTTTCCCTGAGTAAAATTTTATGCAACTAACATAGCCTTGAATCTCATAGGCTCTATCCATAATATCCCCTCTTTCACTTTATACACCAACTTACATCCAACTAGTTTCTTTTGAGGTGTCTCTACTAACCTCCAGGTATTGTTCTTCCTAGGAGAACTAATCTCTTCTTATATGCCTGCTGTCATTATTTATTGTTTTCACTCTTCATAGCCTTACTATATGTTCTAGGCCCATCATACTCAAAAGTGTAAACAGAATTAAACGCATGAGCAACTAGATCTACTTATGCATATCTAATTGGTAGGTTTATCATTCTCCTTAGCTTGTCTTTAGCTAGTTAGTACTTTTCAAGTTCCATCTCAAAAGTCTTAATCTTTCTTTAGGTGGACTTAGAGGAAGTCGCTAGTGTTCTTGGTTTTTCTTCAAGGATCTCCTTATTGAAGTGCTGATATAAGGGTATATCAGTTCTACTCTCAGTTTTCACTTCAACTTCTATTGACTTGGGTGTTGAGTCTTCCTTGGGCACAGATTCTTCTTTCTCACTTTTTAAGGAGGTTTTTAGCATGGTCGTCTTATCGAACGTCACATTATGGCTTATGATACCCATTGGTGGTGTCAAGTTTTTATACCATACCTTATATCCTTTCACTCATTTAGGATATTCTATGAATACCCCTTTGATAGCTCTAGGTTCCAACTTTTCCTCCTTAACATGTACAAAAGCAGGACAACTAAATATTTTGAGGTTGTTATACTTACGAGGATTTTCAGACCATTTCTTTTCTGGTGTCTTGAAGTTAATTGCTGAAGAAAGATTTCAATTAATCTAATATGCTACAGTCACTACAGCTTCTTCCCAAAATGCCTTAGACATCTTTGCATTGGTAAGCATGTATCTAACCATTTAAAGTAGGGTCTTATTCATCATCTTAAGTATGGCATTCTGCAATAGTGTTGATTATACCATTATATGCCTTGCAATCCTATACTTGGCACAAAACCCATCAAAATTTATATTGTAAAACTTGAGGCCATTGTTAATTCTCAACCTCTTCACTCTTATGCTAGTCTGATTCTCAACAAGAGCCTTCTAAGTCTTAAATGCATCAAATGCTTAATCCTTACTCTTTAACATATAGAACAACAACTTCTTTGCATAGTCATTAATCAAACAGAGAAAATACCTGACACTACCACGAGTAGCTCTCTGAGTTGGTCCCTAAAGGTCTAAGTGCATGTAGTCAAGAGTCCCCTTAGTCTTGTGCTCGTCGGTACTAAACCTTACCCTGTGTGCTTTCCCAAGCACACAATGCTCACAAAACTCTAAGGGCTAGAACTTATCTCCACCAAATGCCTTTTGACTAAATAACTCTTTTAGGTTTCTTTCACCTAGGTGTGCCAGTTTAAGATGCCATAACTTGGTTTGGATATTTTCATCATCTACAGAGAATAATGCAGAACCACTCCCAACTTCACCCTTAAGTACATAAATGCCTTTGTGCTTTTCTCCTCTCATTACCACCATAGAACCTTTCAACACTCTCAAAACATCTCTGTTGATCTTGATGGAATACTTATTCTGGTCTAAAGTCTCTAGTGAGATTAAGTTCCTCTTGAGTCAGGAACATACTTAACATCTGTCAACTCTCTCACTTACCCATCATGTAACTTAAGTCTAACACTACCAATTTTCATCATCTGACATGCAATATCTTTACCTATTAATACCTTACCACAACTAATGGGCTAAAAATTTATGAATCAAGACTTGTGCGGGCACATGTGAAAAGTACAACGAGAATTAAGAACCCATTATTCAATATTCTTACCATCAGTAGTGATGAGTGTCTCTGTGCTGTCATAACTATCATCATAGGCAAGCATAACATTCATTTTTTTTCTTATAGTAATAGCATTTCCTAGGAGTCCTGAACTTCGATCTTGAACCATTCTTCTTTCCATCTTTATATGAGGGCCTTCTTCTTACAGATAGACTTTCTATATTGCCCTCGATTTGCTTCCCTATTAACTTTGAGTTTAATGATGATTTCACATCACTCATCGTTAAACTTTTTCTACTATAGAGTAGTGTATCAACAAAGCTCTAATAACTCTTGGGGAGTAAACACAGCAGGATAATTGCTCTATCTTCATCTTCTATCTTGATGTCAATAGACTCAAATGTTGTCGGGGTTTAATATACGTGAGTTTTACATGTGCAATTGTATCTATTATCTATATACGTATCCTATACATATAATACGCGACGGAAGCATTAAATTAAACAATATACACAATAAATATAATATATTAACTGCATTAATATATTGTAAGATTTGAGAACTCACCTCAACGTATAACGTTATACACGTATTTCTTCAGAATCCGCATGGAGACTAACTCGTGGGCAGTTCTAGTCACCAACACGGTTGGCTTGGTGAGCTAGAACAGTAGCCCTTTATTCAGTATGAGATTAACTCTTAATCTCTAATATGGCCGTTGTGTGTTTACATCATTTTCTTCAAAAGGATAAGAAATAGAGAATTTGAAGCAATTCACAATTGCTTAAATTAGAAGCATAGGAAAAATGAAACAATTTCATTTCCCCCTCTCCCCTTCTTCCTTTTTTATTTTTATTTTTCTTCTTTTTCTTTCTTTTTCTCCTCTCAATTTCTTTCTTCTTTCTCTCGGCCAAAATTGGCCAAATCACACACACCCAAAAAAAAAAAAAAAACACTTCTCATTCTCATTCTCTTTATATAAATATATAATATAATAATAATATAGTATATTATATAATATAAATAATAATATAATAATATAATAGGTGCCAACTATTTGACACCTAAATATAATAATAATATATATAATATAATAATAAGAGAGAATGATTATTTAATAATTAAATAATTATAGTGTGAAATGATCATTTTACCCTTCATGAACAGTTACCAAGTCTGCCCCCTAGTGGATCCCACTATATCCCAAACTTGGATAAACTCAACCGAGGGTCCACAATGCGTCATGTGTTATAATACAATTAGTAAATAATAATTATTAACTAATTATTGTATTTAATATTTAAATACATACATGCATGCATTCCTACGGTAGTGCTGAATATTGCTGGATTAAACATTTTAATCCGACATGCTGCCTCAGTGCATAATGAGTATATTTCATATTGCGGGACTCCTTAGGTTTTACGCCCGATTTGTCAAATGAAACTATTTCATGAGTCCTTGAGCAATGCCCCATGCACACGTCATGGATTTACAAATCAATGCGTTAAATGAACCATGCAAGCTTAGGTTACAACACATACGTATAGTCCTTCCATTATGATATCCTAGATGTGTAGGGATATAGATTATCACTATCAAATCTCCTAGTTCTCATCCATGTCTTATCTCTAGACTTGTATCTCACTGAACAATATGTGCAAACTCTTTTGCCATATTGTTCCACCCTGACAGAACTCTTTCCCGGGATGATTGCTGAAACCAGAAGATTTTTTGAGATATAGTCTCAAAATATTTGGATATCTAACTCCATATAGGAGTTGACGAATCCTATATCTGTACACATTGGACTCTATAAGCATCGAACCACACCAAGCAGTCACACCATGAAAGGTCTGAGACATGTGTGGAACTAAAATATAATGGATCACTTAGAAGCCCACTGTGGCACTCAGGTCAAAGGACTACGTATACTACTCAACTCGAGAGGACCCTCCATTGACGGTTTATATTGGGTGTCTATCGAAGGCCCTCGTGAGTCTGTCCTATATCCAATCCTAACTAGATACCTATATGTCAATACGAGATCCAAGCTCACGGTCGGCTAGGAACGACCATCTATACCCTATAGGTAAGACATATGTTGATCTATATAAAAAAAGTATCCACCGACAGACCCGTATTAGCAGAAATAGATCAGGGACAATTATTTGAGAACATATTGCGCAACTAGCATTTCCTGGCACCCGATTGTAACTCTTGTAACTATGCAGTTACTAGTATATTCACAGGCCTATGTCCCATTTTAGACAAGGCTTTAACTCTTGGATCTGTTGAGTATTATAACCAGTTAGCCCTTAGCTATGCTAACATTTAGCATTTATATCTCTCAGCATGGCTAACTTGAGCCCTTATTTAAACTCTTTTAGATCTGATCTGAACTCTTTCAGATCTACAATGTCAGTAACGTTACATTGAATAATACCATATAAATTGATATTAGCGATTTAATGGGAATGTACACTTGTATAAATATACAAGTATATGTACATTCAAGGATGACATGTAAGCACCAACCCTAGCATTAAGATCAAGGATGATTTTATTGAAGGCGTCTATATGATTTTTCATCAACGCCCCCTCTGATATGGGTAGCTGATACAACTTCTTCTTTATATGCGATCTGTTAGCCAACGAATTCCACATATAAAGGGAGTCAAGCTACTTTCAAAGACCAATTGTCATCGTCTCACTTGCTACTTTCCTCAATACTTCATCACTCAACGATAGAACGATTGTGCTGTGAGCTCTTTCTTGAATGTATTTTCTTTCTGCTTCACTTTTAGATGACTCTAGCTTCTTTTCTTCTTCACCAGATGGAGCTGCAATCTCCTCTAATGATGAGCCTAATCATTGACACGCAATGAACGACTTTACCTTCATCTTTCATAGATTGACGTCATTCGTACCATTGAATTTCTCTACCTCATACTTGGTTGTGGCCATATCTACTTAAAACCTGACTTCGATACCAGTTTGTTGAAACTGAAGTATACAAACAAGCAATATTACCTAAACAAATAGTGTAGAACAAGTAATTAAAGAATTAAAGAGAGAAAGGTAGAAGAACACACAAGAAATTTACGTGGTTCGACAACTTGTCTACGTCTACAGCAGATTAAGATCACTCACTCTTATTATTAAATTACAAGACACTCACAAAGTACACTTTTTACAAGAAAGACTCACAAAGAACACTCTCTCTTGCAATCTAGGAATTTTCTCTCACAAAGTATGTTTAATCACAAAGATTTTTTAAGCTATCACTAAGATGTATTTACAAGCCAATAGAGAGCTTTTATATAAGCTTTAGGACGTCTTATATTTACCATAAACGTATGGGAGTCGTATTAGGGAGTTTTGGAGCAAGTGGAAGACGAAATAGGTAAATATCAAAGCGAAAAACTATCATTGCGCTGGGCGCCGCTGTGCTGCACACCTAGGTGCCACAGCTCTAGTCACCTGGCGCAGGGCGCTCAGATTCTGTTCTAAGCGTCACGATACCCAACACCTGATCGCCACAACGCCTATACCTGGGCACTACATCTTTGCCTTTTGCTTCCTTTCACGTTCATCTTCGATCCTCATATACCTTATGCACTTAACTTACTCTCTAAATTATGTCCCGATAATTTTCAATTAATATTCTCATCATTCTAAATAACTAGTTAGGGTCATAGTTAATTACTATAAATTAACTATGAAATGAAAGAAGAAAATGCAAGATAAACAATTAATCATAAAATGGAAATTATTTTTACCGAATATCAACGGAAGATTATATTTCATAGAGTTCAATTTCTGTTCTCAACAAATAATTGATATGAACTCGAAATGTTTTTTGATAACTCTCAAAAATTTCTTTGTAGTGGTTTTGTTCCATACACCGTTTCATAGGGAACTTCAAAGAAACTGTGATATCATTATATTCCATTCATGTCACAATTCCATTTATTTTCTATTCCTTTGTTATGTTTAACACAATATTTGCACGGCACATCCTCGATATTTAACAACAAATCATTTTATTAAAAAAAGAAAAAAGAAAAAGCTTGATGAACACGTAATATGCAGTGAGTGAAAGTTATTTTTACTAAAGACATTAATTATTATGCTTTGAAAACAAATAAAAGCACCTCCATATCAAACTAACAGTTAAAATGTTATGTTACATTAATTCTTTTTCTTAAAATTATATTATAGTTATTATTAAATATCAGTATTATAAATGATAAGATTATCGATGTGTTAATTTTCTTAAAAACTTTTTTGTTATCTAATTAAAATTTTTATTATGTAGATCTTAATTTAAAACATGTAAACAATTTGAAATAAGTAATATAAAAACTCGATATATATAAAGAAAAAACAAAATAGACAATTGGTATGGCAATTCCTCTATATTTAGAATGACCCTTTATGTATATTCCAAGTTGACATCCTTGAAAACTTCACAAGCTGTTTGTCTTTGTTTTAAAGTTTTGTTCAACTTAATTACTTGATTATTTTTTTCTGGTTGTTAATTAATTAATTCTTTTAATTATTTTGTCTACTTTATCATTCAACTAATATTGTTTTGAAACACGAAAATTTAAAATGCCTGGCTTATATCCCACGTGGGTCAAATGACCAGCTACTAATTAATTTGTTAATTAATTAATGTCAAACTAATCCTGTAAGATATTTTAGTAAGTATTTGTTAGATTTCATTATTAGTACTAACGTTTAATTTGTATTTGATGATAAAATTATGAATAATGCTATGTCTTTTAGATGGTATTTTAATTTTTTTCATTTTAAATGATGTATTAAATATCTAATGATTACTTGGCACAATAATTTGATATGAATAATTTAAAATGTAAAGTGTAGCATACTCTAAAATAATTACTTAACGTATTAACCCTCAAAATAGAGAGACGTTAGCCCGACTCCAGCACATTAACATTTGAAGTGTTGTGTGCTTTTATTTATTATAATTAGTAATTTATCCAGTAATTATTTAAAAAAATACTTAGCAAAATATTAATAACTTGATGGTTTCGTTTATTATAAGTTGGACCGCAGTTATATGGATAATTGCTTGTTTATTGTAGATTGATCTCTCTCACAATTGAATAAGTGAGAAACTATATATTATTAGTACAAATATGAAAATAATTCACTGACCAAGTACTTAATTTTGTTACAAGCTGCCGAAATCGTCCAAATTATATATGCCCATAAGATTAAGAATCTAATTAGGTTTGCTTGATCTGAAATTCATTTTTGATATTATATCATCCAGCATAGGTCAAACTGAAGAGGCTGCTCGATATATGCATGGGTATTAATATAATTTGGACAACTTGACAGCTTGTATCATATTAAAATTGCTTTGATAAATAAATATTTCTGCTGATTTCTGCCGCGGTTTCATATTTCAAGTTGTGAAGGATCGAGCTATATACCTTAACAACAAATTAATATTTGGGCTCTTTATAATATAGAAGTGTCATGACTTTTAAATTACAACTATTTTAAAGTGAGAGCATTAATTGTAAAATGTAAGATGAACAAATTTGATAATCACCAAATTATGAAGTAAAAATTATTTTTATTAAATACTTTAATTATTATAATTCTAAAACACTAGTTAGGGTCATAGTTAATTACTGTAAATTAACTGTGAAATGAAAGAAGAAAATGCAAGATAAACAATTAATCATAAAATGGAAATTTTTTTTACCGAAAATCAACGGAAGATTATTTTTCATAGAGTTCAATTTCCGTTCTCAACAAATAATTGATATGGACTCGAAATTTCTTTTTCGTAACTCCTAAACTTCTCGTAGTGGTTTTGTTCCATACATCGTTTCATAGGGAACTTCAAAGAAACTGTTATTTCATTATATCCCATTCATTTTCTATTCCTTTGTTATGTTTAAGACAATATTTGCACGGCACATCCTCGATATTTAACAACAAATCATTTTATTAAAATGTCAAGTTGACATCCATGAAAAGTCCGAAGAGAAATGGGAAACGCCAACAACATATATGAACAGAAACAGTATAATTTTTTTTATAGAATCAAAACCCTAAAGAGAAAGAAAAATAAAAAAAAAAAGAAAATTTAAGAAATGTTCAAACTTCAAACTTGGACATCTTCTTCAAGCCTCAACTTAATTCGTCTGCAGCTCAAATTTACAGCTATACGAGCACGTTTTAGTTTTAGTTATAAATACTCTGTTGATTGTAGCATCAACCAATAATATTCCCTCCATCTCCATCACTTCAACAATTTTAATTTTTCTCTTATCTGTATATCCCATTATTTCTGATCACTCCGTTGCTAAACCTTGCACAAAAATGTCAAGTTTTCAGTTGTGCATGGTTTTGATTCTCACTGTTTCTGCCATGATATCACCCTCTTCAGCTTCTCTCAAAGTGGGGTTTTATCGATCAACATGTCCATCAGCTGAAGCCATCGTGAAAAAGGCCGTGAACAAGGCTGTGTCGAGAAATCCCGGCATAGCTGCTGGCCTCATCAGAATGCATTTCCATGATTGTTTTGTTAGGGTACGTATGCCATTCTCTTCTCCCATGCATTGAAGCAAGCTTTGTTTGAACTAGAATATTTCCGAATTTCAGTAAATTTAAAAGAAAAAAAAAGAAAATTTGTAAAACTGGTCCCGGTGGGGCTCTAACCCGCGACCAAGCTGCCTGCTAGCAAATAGATAATACTATTTAACGGCTACCCTACTTAGACGATTAAGCCACCTTAATTCTTCGTATTTATTTAAAAAAATTGCATGAATTATTTGTGCAGGGTTGTGATGGTTCAGTCTTGCTTGATTCAACACCGGGAAATCCATCGGAGAAAGAACACATAGCCAACAATCCAAGCTTGAGAGGATTCGAAGTGATTGATGAGGCTAAGGCAGAAATTGAAGCCAAATGCCCACAAACTGTTTCATGTGCGGACATTCTTGCATTTGCAGCCCGTGACAGTGCCCGAAAAGTTGGTGGCATCAACTATGCAGTACCCTCAGGCCGCCGCGATGGCTGTGTTTCGCTCAAAGATGAGCCTTCTCTTCATCTGCCTCCTTCTTTCTTCAACGCCAAGCAACTTGAAGAGAAATTTGCACGTAAAGGGCTTAGCCTTGATGAAATGGTGACACTATCTGGTGCACATTCTATTGGGGTGGCACATTGTTCTTCATTTTCGAATCGTTTATACTCTTTCAATTTCACTCATCCGCAAGACCCTTCTTTGGATTCTAAGTTTGCAAAGCAATTGAAGAAGAAATGCCCTCCACCATCAACTTCAGGACCAAGCAAAAAGGTCCCAACTGTGGCACTTGATGTGCTAACACCAAACAGGCTTGATAATAAATATTATGTAGATTTGAAGAACCAGCATGGATTGTTAACTTCAGATCAAACACTTCTTAGCAGCTCTTCAACTGCTGGGATTGTGAGAAATAATGCAAGGCATGCCACAGCTTGGGCCAACAAGTTTGCTTCAGCCATGGTTAAAATGGGTGCCATTGAAGTTCTCACTGGTTCTCAGGGCGAGATCAGGAAAAATTGTAGGGTTGTGAATTGAATTAGCTATAGTTTTGGATTACTTCTCCCGTATTTCATTTGTTATTACTTTGGACTGTTTCATTTTTTTTTCATTGTTGATGCAAGTGTGAATTTGTTATGTAATTTAATTTTTTCATCGTTGATGCAAGTGTGAATTTGTTATGTAAGCTTTTGATTATTTGTTAACCTTGTTTAGTAATAAATTAAGAAAATAAAATGTTATTTCTTTATATCAGAAGTTCAAATTTCTTTTCAATTACAGAAGGCGTGCTAGTAAAGTAGAAAAGCACTGCATGATCTTGAATATGTGTTTTAGTTTCTAAAAATACTCTATTTATGTTAAGATATAAATGGTGTTTGAAGTACATGTTAAATTTGTTTCATGAGGAATTTATTTAAAAATTAATATGCAACATCAAAGCCGTGGAAATTTTTTTTATTATGATTCTTATCTTTTAACATGACGACATCAATTACGAAATTCATATTCATTTAGTTTTTCCATTTTCTTTTGTGCTTAATTTTATAAAGAAAAAAAAAGTGTTTGTTGTGTGTAGTTCTTGTTGCAAATTTAATCAATTAATTATAGAAACCCTATATAACAAATTAGAGTGGCAAGAGGAGTTAAGAAATGACAAATATAGCTAAGTATATAGAAACCTTACATAAGTATAAAGTTACGGAGATATTTCATTAACAATCCAACCTACAATAAATGTGTAGTAAAACATTGCTTGTTTATATGGTATTCTAAAGGCATCCTCCAAATAAGATCCGACTACATCATGTGCAGTTCATTTTCTAGTGTGAAATTGTAGTTTGTTTTTATTGTAAGGTCTAAGGTGTGGAAACCATGTACTGCAAAGCACCTTGAGGAAATTATAATTTAAATTTTTGTTGAAAAGTTTCTTACCGGGAGATTTGTGATCTAACATAGTTGATGGCAATCTATTAATTAGGTGTATAAAAGTGTCGAAGACATTCCACCAAAATTTCAAGGGTAAATTTGCTTGAGCTAAGAGAGTTAAACCTAATTTAGTAATGTGTCTAAGTTTTCTCTCAACTTTACTATTTTGGTGTGATGTCTAGGGACATGAATATCTGAATACATCTTTTCTTTAGCTATGATTTAAGTGGCTTGTATTCTATTGCCATGTCTATTTGCACTATTCTTACTTGTTTGTTAAGATTGTTCTCTATTTGCTTAATGAAGGCAAAAAAATGTTGTTGTGGTCTATTTGTTTTGCAATTATAAAATCCATGTGTACCTTGTAAAATCACCAACCATATTAAGGTAATATTTAACACCATTTCTAGAGTTCAATGATGCAGGACCCCACAAGTTTGAATGTGTGAGTTTAAGAGGGCTACAAGTTTTATTTTCTTCATTTTTTAAATTAAGTTTGCGGTTTTTGCCTAACTGACATGCATCACAAAGTATAGAATTGAAATATCATTAAATTTACCAAAGACATTACACAACGAAAAAAAAGTTTCTCAGAATTTGGTCATTTAGATGGCTAGGTTTTCTGTGCAAGGCAAAAATTTGTTTTTGTTAGGGTTGGTGTTTACGTGCCATCCTTGAATGTATATTCTCATTAAATTGCTAATGCTTATTTAAATGGTATTATGCAATATAACATTGCTGACATTGTATGATTTGAAGAAGTTCAGATCTGATCTAAAGAAGTTTAGATAAGGGTCCATAGTTGGCCACACTGATAGATATAAATGCTAAGTGTTAGCACAACTAATTATTAGCTGGTTATAATACTTAGTAAAGATCCAAGAGTTAGAGCATTGTCTGTAATGGGACATAGACTATGGAATATACTAGTAATTGCATAATTGCAAGCGGTACAATCAGGTGCCACGAAATGTCAGTTGTGAAGCATGTTCTTAAATATTGTCCCTGATTTATTTCTACCAATGCGGGTCTATCGGTGGATATCTTTATATAGATCAGCATATGTCGTACCTATAGGGTATAAATGATCGTTCTTAGCTAACTATGAGCTTGGAGCTCATATTGACATATAGATATTCAGTTAGGATTGAATATAGGACGAACTCACGAGGGCCTTTGATAGACATCATACGCAAGCCATCAATGGAGGGTTCTCTCGAGTTGAGTAGAATACGTGGTCCTTTGACTATATCTCAAAAAGTCTTGTGGCTACAAGCATTAATCCCTAGAAATAGTTTCGACTAGGGTATAACAATATAGTAAAAGAGTTTGCACATAATGTTTAATGAGACACAAGTCTGGGGATATTATATGTATGAGCACATGGAGATTTTACAATGATAATCTATATCCCCGCACATCCAAGATATCATGACGGAAGGACTACATGTATGTGTTGTGACTTTAGCTTGATGGTTGACGTGCTGATTTATATTTTCGTGACGTATGCGCGGAGTAGTGTTCACAGACTCATGGAATAGTTTCATTTGACAAATCAGGCGTAGACCTAAGGAGTCTTGCAATATGAAGTGTACTCGTTGAGCATTAGGGTAGTGTACCAGATTGAATTGTTCAGTCCAGTAATATCCAACACTACCACGAGAAAGCGCACGTGTCCGTATTTAAGTGTTAAATGCAATAATTAGTTAACAATTATTGTTAACTAATTATATCATGACACGTGACACATTGTGGACGCTCAGTTGATTTTACCCAAGTGTGGGTATAGTGGGACCCACTAGGGGGTAAACTTGGTAACTATTTATAAAGGTTATATTGATAATTTCACACATAAATTATTTAATTATTAAATAATCAAAATATATCATTATTATATATCATAATATATTATTATATTATATTGATGTTTAGTTGTAATATCCAATTTCTATTAGTAGTATTGGCGCCTAGATTTCGGTATAGAGCAAATAAGACACCGTAGGGTTACTCGATTTTAACCCTATTAGAAATATTCTCTTTATAGTGCACGTGAGAGATATTAGACCTAATTTGGTAATTTCACACTTGATCGGTGCGCCGGACGACCCTAGAATATTTTTGGAATATTTCTCTATTGGCTTAGAAAAGGAAATCCTAATTTACTACATGAATTTCCATTTAAGGGTTATGAATGGAACAAGCCTTTGTTGAGAAACATAATCCATATATTAGAGAATGGACCAATTAGAAGAAATCTCATGGATTGCCAAATTAAAAATTCTAGTTAGTTCTTTGGACTATTTTAATTAGATAGTTACAAATGAACTAATTACATAATTAGTTTTCAACTAATGGCAAATTAGTAATTTTAAGTAAGTTGAAGGGCAAAATGGTCAATTGAGGGAGCACTATATGTATGTTAGAAGTGTGTAGAAATTTGAAGAGAGATCAAAACCAACACTTACCCAAAAAAAGAGAGAAATTCGAGCTTCAAAGGGGGGTGCTGCTACAGTGACTATTCAAGTTTTTTTTCATGATTTTTCATGTGTAACCAAGCTAAAATAAGGTTACATATGAATCCTTAAGCTCAATTGAAACCTCAATTAGTGGAAATTCAAGAAAAAGAGGTAAGAAAAACATTGTTTTATGAGTTTGATAAGTGAACTTTCAAGAATGCTCCAATTGACATTCTTATGTGTATTCTTGGTTTAGATTGAGTTGAATTCTAGTTTGGAGCTTGAAGGAGTCATCAATTTGAAGAAATTAGCAAGGTGAGAATTAGGGTTTTTGGTGATTTTGTTGTAGAGATTTCAATTGGTTGTAATTAGGGCTTTAGAATGAAATTGGCATGATTTTGTTGTAATTGGAACAAGAAATTGAGAAAAGGAATGTGTTGGAACCTAGGGTGAAATTCTGCCACTTTAGGGAAGTTAGGAATTGAGTGGTGTTTTGATTGAATTGTTGTGTGTAAATGGTGCATATTGTAAATTGAATGTATATGGTTGATGGAAAAACCAAAAATGAAGAAAATGGGGCATAATTGTCCATGTTGGAAAGGTGAAGGGCAATTATGTCCAACCAAGTTATAAAGTGTTCAATAAATTTCAGGGCGCCGGATGGTGAGTTAGTTTCGATTATGGCTCCGTAACTAAAATCGAGAAGTAGTTTACATCCAGGCATTGTATGCTGATTAGGGCATTTAGTAGTTAAATGAGATTCTAGTATTCGATTTGGTTCTAAATGTCATTTATGGCACGTAGGTGAAGATAACCGAGAGTGTTAACGGGAGCAGAAATCGGGAGCAAAATTGAGCGTGGAGCGGTTGTGAGTGGAAATCTGCCATTTCTTTTACTTTGCGTTTATTATGTTTTCGCATAATGAATATGCATGTTTTATGAGCTTTCGATGCATAACCATGATTTATGATCTTGATACATATTCATAGACATGCCTTTACATGTTCGAATTGAGAAACAGTTTTAAAATTTCTGCATTTGTTTTTAAGGTCATTGGTACCCTCAGATTATAGTGGTGATGATTGTATTAGACCCGGCCGGTATATCCCGTGCACATGGGCAGGTCTTAGGGGTGTGTCACTAACTTCGGAAAGTCGGGAAGTTGAGTCATGTGAGTCACTCTATGTGTACGGGGTATTGTCTTGTTATATGCATGCGATGTAGGATTCCGCTGCATAACCAGTGAGATGTCTTGAGATGTCACTGTGGGTGCTGCTAGTTGAGGTGCCCCGTGACCTACTCACATGTGCGGTGCTAGTTGAGTCGCTGCGTGGGTATAGAGTTTTAGGGTTACCATTGGTACAGTTTAGAAAGAAAATGGCCGAGCGAGAATTTTACTAGTTTCCGATTTACCGATAGCATTTATATGCACACAGCAATTATTATGTTATACAGATTCTGAATATAGTTCTTCAAAGATATAGATAAAACCCGCTCAGCAAGATTTCATTAGCATATGTTATTAGAAACCGTTTTACAGTTTTACATCCGTTTTAGAAGCATAATTTCTGCATGTACTTTAGAAATTGCTATCTTTGTATAATGTTCTTGTAATTGAAATCTCATTTACACTTACTGAGCTCCTTTAGCTCACCCGTTTTATGTTTTATGTTTTTAAAGCCCTTTCTCAGGTGCAGGTCTCAGTATGCAAGCTGCTGATTCTCCTGTTGCCGAGTAGTGGGCTGAATTCGAAGATCATTTTTGTACATGTAAATGTGCTAAAAAGCACTCTTTACTTTATGCATAGTAGTAGTAGGCATGTATATTTGTATGTATGTTTCGAACCAACAAGAAAATATTTTGAGATTTTGATGATCATCTTTACTTTTCATGAGTATGCTCATTTTGTGATTTAAATGAAACTTTTGAGTTGTGTTGGATTTGATTTGGAAAGGACCGGAGGTCCGAATTGGTAGTATTTAGATGTGTTGGAATTAGAAGTGAAAATTCTTTACAGGTTTATATGGATTTTTCGAAAAACAGGGGAAACTCTGTCCATTTATTTTTAAAATTAAGATGTCGTTTTCATGTATATTACTAGACCTTCTTAATAGTAACAAAAATTGAAAAGGGGTTCGCCTCATGGAATTTCTCAACTTACCCAGTTAGGTTCGGAGGAACTTCCGTCGGGGTGCCCGGCACGGCCATTGGGATCTATATTATAGGGTCTCGGGTCAGGTCCTATCATTAGTTGCCAAGCATTATTTCTTTTTATATTATTATTAATTATAATAATGTTATTTATATAGACTTGGTGGCCAAGTCTTGTATTTTTATGAATATAATATTATTGTTTCATATATATATATATATATATTGAGATGTTAAGTGTGCGAACTGAGAAAAGCAATTGTGAATTGCTTTGCTTTTGTTGCTTTGAAATACAAAGCAATTGTTATTTTAGTTTCAAAATGGTGGTCGGCCATATGAGAATAAAAGGATAAAGAAATTGTTTCTTTTTTTTAATTTCAAGTTTTGAAATTATAATTCATAATCTTCTCTCATTAGCCTAGCAATTAAATAGCAAAAAGCTATTGTTTTTGTAATCAAGAGTTGATAAGTGGTAAACACATAGCTTGAGGTTTAAGTGTTAAACCCAGTGCTGGATTTAGAGCTGCTGTTCTAGCTTACCAAGCCTACCAAGTTGGTGACTAGAATTACCAACGGGTTGGTCTCCAAGCGGACTCTCAGAATACATGTGTAAAATGTTATACGTTTCAGTGATTTCTCAACCCTTTAAAATATATTATTTATTGTATTTTTTGTATTGTTTTAATTATTCCACTGCTTTAAATATGTATGAGATATATATTTTATACAATAAACACTATTGCATATACATACACCCACGTATACTAGATCTTTAACAGTTCCTAGACTTTAACTTTGGGGCATTGACCCTTTTGATTGAATTGAAAATGAATTAACTAATTCAGTATTAAAAACAGAAGCAAATAAACTTGTTGTAGGTATATAAAACTTTTAAATTAAGAGAAAAGTAGCTAGTTCTCTTGTCATCTTGAGATTTTTTAATTGGTATAGCTCTCTTAGCCATTCCTTGAAAAAGACCATCTCCATCTTGCCTTTCATAGTATAACAATCTCTATTAAACTCAATTGATAGGTCATTATCTATAACAAGTCTTGAGATACTTAAGAGATTATTAATAATTTTAGGCACATAAAGAACTTGTTTTAGTTTGAGTTTCTATGATGGTTTGGCATTTAGCATAGGTAAATAATAATTTTTAATATATGATATAATCAATTTTTCACCCTAATATGAGAGTATCTGTACCTTTATACTCAAACTTTGTTAGGAGATTGTTGGGATCATTAGTAACATAGTTGGTTGCTCTATAATCCAGGTATCACTTTTCATCATTATCTTCATTTTATGCAGCAACATAGGTAGAGTTATGGACTTGTTGATTCACATTCTTTAGTTTAAAGTTGTCCTCAAATTTGTGCCAACATTTAGTTGCACTGTGACCAGGTTTGAGGAAGATTTCTCATATTACTTAGGCCTTTCCTTTGTCAGCTGATGTTCTACCTATTCTTCTTCCTCTTGTATTGTTGGTTTTACCTCATTCTAAAGGTATTTTCCTCTTCCAATAGTGTTTCTTCTTGTGTTCCAATTATTATTACCTCTGTTTTAGTAAGGTTTACTTTTATTCTACAATTTTCTTAGATGTTACGTTCAGTCCTGTTTTCAAGATTGAGAAGATGAACATGGACCTCATCAAGGAGCATTGTTTCAGGTTTAGAGGTAATATTGACAACCATTGAGATCTCCATCTGTTATGGGCTTTACAAATGTTGAGAGACTTCAACTAGTATTTTCATTTTGTTATAGTAGTTAGTCATGCTTAAAGATCCCTTTATTTTTTCTTTGTGACTTAAAGTTGTCTTCTAACCTCAAGGATTCTAGCTTTGGACCGAGAGAAATACATCATTTCAAAGGTATCCTAAAGTTCCTTTGCAGTAGAGTAATGTACGATTGAGCTAATAATTTGCTCAATGAGTGGAGAGAAAAGTAAGCTAACGAGAAACTAATCATGCTTTATCCAAGGTGGATAATGAGAATGTTCAATGGTTATAACATTGTTTATTTCAGCTAAGGACACAATGATTCTGTTGGGTGCTCTTTGTGAGTCATCAATGAAGTTTCCCAAGTCATTTCTATGTACAAAACAAAAGACTTGGGTTCTCCATATCAGATAATTATGTCTATCAAGTCTGATAGGGACAGAAAAAGTCAAGGTATTTTGGTGTTGAATTCATAGCTAGTGTTTGTTTAGTAGCTGCTGATGTAGGGGTTGGTGCAACAATGTTTCTTGTCGGGTTTCCTATTTCATTTCTAGGATTAGAGCTAGTGTTAGCCATTTTTTTTGGTTAAAACATTCTTTGATATTAAGTTAAGAAATGAAAAATACAGCTAAGTATAATAGAAACCTTAGATAAGTATAAAATTATAAAGATATTTCATTAAATATTCAGCCTACAACAAATGTGTAGACCGAGACGACCCGCCCCAAGATATGTCCTGAACCATTTCTCTCTAGAAAATGATATAGTCTCCAAAACCAAGAGTTTTTTTTTAACAATCCGATATAATTTTCTTACCTATCATACTTTATTTACTTGTAATATTTAGCTCATCACTTATCAACAAATAATTATCCATAACCTTTAACTTATTATCCTTTACCATTGATAGGAATAATATTTGTATTTCACAAATTAAACATTGTCATATCAATACCCATAAATTATATATTGAATACAAAAGGTTGAAAAATTATCAACTGACGAACTCTATTATAACTTTACAAATATACCAACTCAAAATATTGACTTCTCGTACTATTATCTGGCTTACCTTTTAGGTTTAAATTCCATTAAGCTGATGAGTTCTTACAATTACCTGATGGGTAGGGAGGAATATAATAAAAAAAGAGTGAGTCATTTGACCTAGTGAGTGGAAAGTGTATAAAATAATCTTTACTTAAAACATATAAAATCTTTGTGTAAAATCCAATTATCATAGAAAATATATTTCTCAATCTCTGAACACAATAAGATAAATCATGAAAAATATAAATTATCATAAAACCATATACTCGAGTAGGAATCTAAAAATCTTCTTCTATCATACCATTTCTTACCTGAGCATAGTCATACATATTTTATATTTAAAAATATCATATACTACTATTTATACAGAAAACCACCCTAAACTTGTACCTAAGGAAAACTTTGTCATACCCGGAATATCCCTCGCACAAAACATTAGACGTACTCATCTCATATCCTCGCCATATGTATGCACAGAGTACAATTGGCTCCCAAAGAGCAAATTGTCCATATACACGGCCTAAAACCTATGTGTGTGTACAGACAGGGTCTAAATGCTTGAATCTTATTTCTATCTAAAGGTGGGAGGGTACAAACTAGTAGTTTTAAAACCATTTCCTTTATAAAAAATATATACTTAATATATTCCATTATATAATGTCTCATACTCTTTCATCTCAAACCACTTAAAGAAACCATTACTGCTGATAAATGAAAAATGTTACTTTAAGTATAAATATAAATGAAGATAAATGGTCATCAAGGAAAAATATACATAAAAAAAGAACTATGCTCATCATGCTTTAAAAATATATTTTTCTAAAATTATGAAGTAGAAATTATAAAAGTAGCTTTAAGTATCAACTCACAAAACTCCTTATGCCTTTATCTATTTTAATGTGAAGCGTATTTTCTATTAGGTGTTCCCATTTGTGAGCTCGATGAGGATTTTGTGTTCCTTGACCCAAATCATAAAGCCTGTCTCCTTGGAGTCCTAAAATGATGATAATCAATAATTTAAACCCGCAAAATAATGTAATCCAAATATAGTCATAATTTCAAACTTAAGGTTCCTTAAAACTTTTCAATTTCGACAACTATTATCTAACTAATTTCTTTATCCATTAAACAAGGTCCATGTACCATGGAATCAAAATATATCAGTCTTGAGACATAAATAATTGTTAATTTAAGTAACTCAAATTTTATCCCCTTAATATCAAAGTCATAATCATTCTTAAAACTAAGTCATTAACCCAATCAAATAAGAACATCCACTGAATAGTCTTTGGTCTCTTAATTTTATAAAATCACATACTTAATAAAAAAATTATAAAACCACCTCAATAAATACTCATGACACATATCTTTGTCGATAATACATTTCATGCGTAACTTTATTGAGGAAGTTTTTTAACATTCACTTTTTAAGACTTTAAGAATTTATTAAACAAAATCTGGCACTGAGACCGCTCTCTTTAAAAAATCATAATGATTCGATACCAATGATTTAAATTCTAAAATTTGGATATGATATAATAGACATGTACATTTATCATTTTCCAAAAATCATAATTTTATAAGATCATTTGATAGATCAAACTTAATTCATCATCTGATCATACGGCAGAAACAGTGGATTCTCAAAATTTGAGTGTCAATTCACAAAATCACCAAAATTAGATTTTATAGAGTTTTTAAAATGATTCAAGTTTCTAAAACCTCATTCGGATGCCTAGTGTCAATGATTACAAAATCAAAGCCAAAATATAAGCACAATATTTTATAAAAACCGCAAAGTGATTTATGGTTAGACAGTAATTCTGCAAGTCCGTCATGATTCATCATCTTATCTATTTAATCATCATCAATAATCAATATATATCATGAAATCACCACCAACACCTAAATTAATCATGTTTTCAGAAATTATAACTTCATAAAATCATATGACAAACACAAAATATTAGATAGAAAGTTATTGGAATATCTTTTTAGTCCTCAAAACTTCTCTATAACACTAATCCTCTTTGTTTTCTCTTCTTCTCTTTCTCCTTCTCTTTTTCTTTCTCTTTTTCTTTCTCTCCCTTCTCTCTCATACTAGAAATATCTGGATGGGTAGCTAGGGTTGCTGGAAAATGCGTTAATAAATTGCCCAAAAATTTACCATTTTGCTTTTTTATTGAATTTATCAATCCAATCCAACATTTACTCTTTTCCTCACAATAGCCCCCAATTCAAATTATAATATATGATTTGGACATAGTCTAATTGAGTCCAAAAATGTTAATTCTAACTTATAATACATGTATCTAGGTCTAATCTCAATAATCTCATGTAGGCCAAAATCTAACTCATAACAAGCCCAACATCTAACTTGGTAATAAATTCATATTCTAAGAAATAAACAAATTCTTAATGAAATGAAAATTTCCTTCTTCCTAATATTATATAACTTGAACATCATAAAATAATAAATGTATAAGTTCATTTGCTATGCTCACATAATATTACAACTCTTTCACCTTAAAAAGGGGTAACGGGGTATTATAATCCTTCCTCTTTATTAAAATTTTATCCTTAAAATTTATAAACTTAGTAAAAATTCAAGCCTAACTTCACTTAAACTCTAAGAACTCTATAATTTCATATCTTGCACTTCTCAAGTTGTTTTTAGTCAAATCATAAATGCTCTCATTATAAATCTTGAAATATCATACTTATAAACACGTTCTAGCAAGAAGAAAAATATTCAGCTTATTCCTCCTTTTTCTTCCTAATTCTCTTAACTAGACAATCTTTAACATTACAACTTCTCATTAAGCATTTCCTATTAAGTCATCCTCCATCAAAGTATTCATCTTTTGATTATCAATTTGACATAAATACCTATTATATGTTCTTTATTTCACTAAATTACCTAATGACTCCCTTTGATCATATCACACTTAACATGTTTCTAAATCACATTAACTAAAATAATGTTAAATCAAGTTTTACATAAAAATTGCTCATGGTTATTCTAATAGTGAATTAGATATTCATCGTAAATAAACTCTATACATTCAAAAGAATATTTGAGTGATAAGGATATTAATAATTCCAACAATTAATCACGACAAGGGTAGAACCTATAGAGTTTGAAATTAAAACACTTAACTTCATTTTTCCTTTGATCCATTTGTTCAATATTTAACACTTTAACCCAAAATGCATTCACCACAGAAACAATCCATAAGTATAACACCCATATTAGTCTTTAAACATAGATCTTAGCTTGATAAGAATATCTATCTTTAGTACATAGAATGGTAAAACCATTCTTAACTTATGAAAATTCTTGAAAAATTGTATCAATCAATTATCTGATCAAGTTATATAGACTTTCCTTAAAAACATCCATTCTCAATAAACTTTGTCATAAAATAATAAATGTACATGCAATTTTGCTAGACGTGATGGTTGAAACATTAAGTATGATTCGTAACACTTCTATAATTCTTAATCCTTAAAAACATTTACTCATATGTCAAAATATAACTCATCACCTTGATATCTTTCTCAAATAAAACTACTTTTTAGCATTTATAGGCAACCAAATTGTTATTTAAAACTATAATTTTCATATTGAAAACTTAAGAGGCATTATCTTTTAATGACTATATATTAACTTCAATTAATACACCTTTAGGTTACTGAATTCTTAAAACAATAAAATTTACTATCTTATTTGCTTCAATTAACTATCTTATTATCCACCTCTTAATTAGTTATCATTAATTTGGGTGTAAACTTTATCTTTTAAAATACCATCTAACTTACACATGAGCTGTGAGTGTAAAACTTAGTAGTCTTGTACTATCAAAGTTCCAATCTCCTTTTGTCAGTGACTTCGCAAACCATGATCAAACCTATAATTTTATTTCCTTTACCACTTGAACCTTCTATAATATCAAATCATATAATCTAACCTCAATTCATCTCACCCCTTTTTCTAGGATAATAAATTGCAAAATTTAATAAATTCCAAATAACTAGGCCAAATATTTATTGAAAATTAAGGTATTCATAAGACTTTCATCACATTGTCTTCATAATCTCAACTATACACTGCTATGAGGATCATTACTAAAATACCCTTATAATTCTTAACACTTCTATATACTTGTCACTTCAAAATAATTAGTAACTAAACTATACTTAACGATATGTAAGTATTACCAATCAACTTCTTATAAGTATAAGCATATATTTAAGTCAATAATAATCCTACTTCCAAACCTCAAAATTTTACTAATAAGGTACTGTTTGTAAGATCCCATTTGATTTACATTATCTACAATAAACTATATCATAACAAGAATGCTAAGTCACTTTAATCAAAATATCCCCCATTATATATCAATAAAGTATATTATGTCTAGCACAATAGGCACTTGGTTTAATAGTTATTTATAAAGCAAATTCACCATTTCTTCCACATACTAACTGCATATTCTACAATAATACAATTATCCAATAAGGCTGGCTATATAGCTTCGAGGGGATACATTACAAAATTGAATTCTAACTTCCTTGCAAACCTAATCTTAAAGCACGCTAATGAATGTTATAGCCTACAAAATCTATAACCTATGCTTTAATACCAATCTGAGTTGACCCGCCTCGAATTCTCTAGGAATTTGGGTCAAGTCTGAAACATTCCTCTATAGAAAATGATATAGTCCTGAACCATTCCTTCGTATGTGTATTCTTGGTAGTGGGTTAGGGTTACGGTTCTGAGATCGATGATTGATAAAGCAAAGTGATTGAGATCGATGATTGATAGAGAAAAGTAACTAAGACAATGATTTTGGTTATGGGTTCTTCATTCTGCAAAGTGAGTTTTACAAATAGATGCAAGGATTCTTTATTTTACAAAGTGAGAGGTAAGTATAATTAGGCTAAGAGTCGAAACATGAAATATTTGGCAATGTGATTTTTTAATTTTTTTTTTTACCCAGAAAAATGTCATTTTGGACTTTAATTAAATTTTTAATTTTAATTTATTTTAGTTATTAAATTTAAGAATAAAAAATAAAATTTTGATACTACTAGAGTATCACTAATTTATTGGTACTTTATTTGCTAATACTATGGTATCAGCAATTCATTGACATTTCGTTTAACTGATACTATGGTATTAGTGAATTCACTGACACCGTTTAGAAAGATGTCAGTAGCATAGTGTCAGTAATGCTCATTTTTATGGTAGTGAGGATATCTAAATCTGAACATAAAGCAAGTTTCGATAGATCATTTGCAACTCTTTTAGCATTTTTAAAAGTATGCTAGATCTTACATGAAGACAAAGATTCTAAACAAGTTGTACTTTCTTGAATAATTACTCATAATTTAGATGAAGCTATTGTTCTTAAGATAATGTCATTGATAACTGCTATAGCATATGGCTCGAATTTTATAAATGTAAAATTCAAAGCACATATTTTCGTCAAACCTTTCGATCATTGCTTTCATAACTTAAATTGGGAAATAGCTACCTAATATTTTGGCTCTGGCTAGCAAAATCTCAGCATAATATTTTCGCACAACTACCTTTATGCCAGTTCTCTTATAGGATTGGTTTAGAGGTGTGTCATAATTTATTTTGATATTTTTTGAGGTAGAGAGATGCCATTTACTCTCAGGCACAGTATGAGCTGCCTTTTTGATGTCTTGAGCAGCCTTAAATTTAGCTTTATTTATGGCTTTACCTTGAATGTATTGGTTTTTAACAAACCAAACTCTCCAAAGCACAATACAAAGAAAAAGCTCAAAGTTGTCATTTGATAGTTAGTGAAGTTGAGATGGAAACTCGCAAAGTGATGTTTGGTGCAAGCAAAAGATCTTATTCATGAACCTGCATGCCTCTTAGATCAGTTTTAGAGAGTTACACATCCATAACACATAGATAGTATTTTCGGCTCCTATTCCAGATTTCAGAGTAACCTCCTTATTAGGTACATGATGCCTTCGCAAGTTAACATATATTGGGTTCCAGTCAAGCAAAGCCCGCTTTAAAAATATTCTGATTTTCGGTGAAAACTTTATCTTCCATAAACGATGCCATTCGAATTTTTCAGAACTACTAGCAATTCCTTAAAAATAGTTAACAATCTAGTACCACTTTTTTTTACCGAATATATGAGATCCAATTCCTATGAACATCGTAGATACCTAGATTTAGAAGTATCGAGATGAAGGAACTGTAGGGATAATTGATTTTGACACTACTGTAAATATTTTTGTGTGTGATACGTATGAATAATATTTCAATGTGGTTATGTTAACCCATTAGTGTGGCAATGTGGGAACAAGTTGAATGGCAGTAGAGTAAAATCACGCATTTATTATTTTATGAATTTATTAACCTAACCATGGTTAAGAAATAACTAAGGTGGAGTTAAAAGTTAACTATGATAAGTATAAATTAATTAACATTTATCTAATTTTAATAATATAATAATAATAGATATTATGAATCTTTTATTATTATTATTATTATATTATTTTAAATGAGATAAGTGTTGTTAAAGTTAGTATAAGTGGATTTTTTTAATTGGTTATGAAAAAGTAAATGGGAACAATTGTAGAATTTTAATTGGTTAAAAAAAAAAAAGTGTTTAGAAAATGAAGAGTTACACGTTAGAAAAGGGGAAGAGGAAGAGAAGTGCTAGCAAAAAGGGAGAGAAGAAAAGAGAAAAAGAGAGAGGAAGAGAAGTTACCAAAAAGGAGGAAATGAAAGGAAGGATAAAAAGGAAGAAGTAAGAAGAAAATTTATTGTTTTGGTATTTATTTTATGTATTTGGATTTATATATATGTATATATATACGTATGTATATAAATCTCTATATGTGTATATATGTATTTTTGGTATGTATAGGTGTAGATATACATATATATGTATTAATGAATAGAAATACATATGTATGTTTGTATGTATTTATGCATGTATATACATATATATATGAATGTACGTACAGATTTATGTAAACATGTAAGTATGGTTGCATGTATATATTTATGTAGATATATACACATATATGTATATGAATATATTTATGTTTTATATTTTTATATTGTATAAGTATGTGTGTGTGTGTGAGTGTGTAGAATTAGGGTTTGGGAGTGATTTTGATATAAAAACTTCAATTGAATGTTATTAGAGAATTATAATTAAATTGGCATGCTTTGGATGCATTTGGAACAAGAAATTGAGAAAAGAAATGTGTTGGTTAGAGAATGGTGCATTTGGCCACTTAGGGGCTTGAGTTGTGTTTTGGTTAAATTGTTGTGTATAAATGGTGCCTTGTGTACATTGAATGTATATGGTTGATGGAAAAATAAAAAATGAAGAAAATAGGACATAATTGTCCATTTCAAAAAGGTGAAGGGCAATTATGTCCAACCAAGTTATTAGGCTTTTAATAATTTTCAAGGCGCCGGATGGTGAGTTAGATTAGATTAAATGATTCTGTAAATGAAAATCAGAAAGTAGTATGCATTCGGGCTTTGTATGCCGATCAGGGTGTTTAGTAGTTAAATGAGATTTTAGCATTCGATTTGGTTCTAAATGTCATTTATGGCGCGTAGGTGAAGAAAATCGAGAGCGATAACGGGACTAGAAATCCGGAGTGAAATTGAGCGTAGAGCAGTTGTGAGTGAAAATCTGTCCTTTCTTTTATCTTTCGTTTATTATATTTTCGCATAATGAAAATGTATGTTTTATGTGCTTTTAATGCATAAACATGATTTATGATTTTGATATATATCCATAGTTATGCTTTTACATATCGGTTTAAGAAACAATTTTAAATTACTGCATTCGTTTTAAAGGCCATTGGTTCCCTCCGATTATAGTGGTGGTGATTGTATTAGACTAGGCCGCTATATCCCGTGCACATGGACAGGTCATGGGGGGTATGTCACTAACTCCGGAAAGTCGGGATGCTGAGTCATATGAGTCGCTCTATGTGTACGGGATATTGTCTCACTATATGTATGTGATGTAGGATTCTGCTGCATAGCCAGTGAGATGTCTTGAGATGTCACTGTGAGTGCCGCTAGTTGAGGTGCCCCGTGACTTACTCACGTATGCGGTGCTAGTTGAGTCGCTACGTGAGTATAGAGCTTTAGGGTTACCATTGGTACAGTTTAGAAAGAAAATGGCGGAGCGAGGACGTTACTAGTTTTTGATTTACCGATAGCATTTTATGCATTTATATGCTCATGGTAGTTATTGTGTTATATAGATTTTGGATATTGTTTTCTAAAAATGTAGATAAAACCCGCTCGGCAAGATTTCATCAGCATATGATGTTAAAAATTATTTTACAGCTTTACATCAATTTTAAAAGCATGATTTATGCATGAACTTAGAATTTATTATCTATGCAGAATGTTAGTTTATTTAAAATCTTAATTACACTCACTGAGGTGCAGGTCTCTGTACGCAAGCTGCTGATTCTCCTATTGCTGAGTAGTAGGCCAAATCTGAACTTCATTTTTGTATATGTAGATGTGTTAAATAGCATTCTTTACTTCTTACATAGTAGTTGTTAGGACGTATATTTGTATGTATATTTGGAACCAATAAGAAGACATTTCAATATTATGATGATCGTTTTTACTTTTTATAAGTATGCTCATTTTGTGATTTAAATGAAACTATTGAGTTGTGTTAGATTTAGTTTGGAAACGATCGGAGGTCCGAATTGGTAGTATTGAAAAGTATTTGAAATAAAAGTGAAATTTCTTTGCGGGTTTTATTTGGATTTTCAGAAAAACAGGAGAAATTCTACCCTTTTTTTTTTAAAATTTAGATGTCTTTTTCATGTATATTACCAGATTTTCTCAGTAATATCAAGAACTAAAAAGGGGTTCGCCTCTCGGAATTTCTCAACTCACCTAGTTAAATCCTGAAGAATTTTTGTCGAGGTGCCCGACAGGGCCGCTTGGACCTACAGTAGAGAGTCTCGGGTTGGGTTTTGTCAGAGTGGTATTAAAGCATGATTTTTGAAGTTTTATGTTAAAAAGTTATTTTTAGAAAGAGATTCTTGACATTGCATGCATATTTTTCTAAGTTTAGTAAATTGAGTTCTTTGCATTTGATAATCACTTGCATTACTAAATTTACAGAAAATATGCATCGTCTTGAAGGCTTACGTACTAGGAGAACAGCTGCAGAGGTACTTGTATCTGAAGAAGAGTAGGGGAATGATGTCGAATATCTTATAATGATAATTTACGTGTCATAGAGCAAATTGAGATAATTTTCTCAATGTCAAAATATAGAGAAGTAGAGTATTGAAGACATCAATTGAAACAACCTTTATTGAAAAGGGAAACAACAACAATAATAGCAGTAACAAAATAACAGTAAAGGCTACAGAGTGAGATTTAAGTCTATTTTACGCTTCTTCTGACTGTCATGAGTAGACCAATCTAACTGATACAATGTTGGATTAGATAGAGGAATAAAAGACTGTAATTGATCAATCAATTGATCAGCAGTTGGAGTAGAAATAAGAATCCGTTGTGCTAAAAGTGGGATGAATTGTCTTTCCTCTGCATAGTCAAGAAAAGATAGCAACCCGTTATAAAAACCATTAACATTTAACAAACCAATGGGTTTTTGGTGGATTTGTAATTGTACCTATGAGGCAATTTGAAAATTTTTCTCTAAGGTCCCGAAACCTCTTAGTAGAGCTATGAAGGCATCTGCATGCTTAAGCATTTGAGCTATTCGCTCGTGCATAGATGAGACTTGTAACTCATCCCTAACTGTTTTTCCTACAATATTTTCAATAGCTAGAGGTTTTGGAATGATACCTAAAACTCAATTACCTTTATTGAGTGTAACTTTTGCCACAGATCCCATTAACCCACGGTTACCTCCTCTATATACTAAATGTATATTTCGCTCAGCTAATACCTCACTAAGATTTTTTGCAACTTTTGTAAACTCTTCAATATCTCCAGGGGTGGATCCACAAAAGACACAAATTTTTGTGAATCGACGAGCTGAGGTTTCCTCCATTGTTACGCTCACTCTAATCTTTGAATATTTTAAAGTTTGTATAAGGATGTAAAAAAAAAAATGTATTTATAGAAAAACAAATTGATAACCGCTGTGGAGCATATGCGTAAGTATGTTCAAGTATATATTTTCCTTGGTTTTTGTGAAGCAAAAAGAAAGAATGAGTTTTCTTTATCATTTATACGGGACTATTGATGCGATATTTCTATATCATAAAATTAAGTGCAAGTATACACTATCGTATGTAAGTAATAAAGAGACTAAATAAGTCGGATGTCGAACCCACAGGGATAATTTTTTCTTTTTAACCAATTACTAAAATTATATCTTCCTAATAATTATTCAGATAAATAAAAACATAAGAATGAATGTAGAAAATATAAAAGTAAAAACACAATGCAAAGAGAATAAGAAGATAGCAATGTAGAGAAAACCTAGGATTAATATTATCCCTCAATATGTTTCTAATAATTAATCCTCTAATATTTAACTCACTTAGTCTTTATTATTGATCAAGACACTAATATATTCACAAGCCTCTTCCAAGGTCATGCAAGTATATCTTAGTTTACCAAATATCTCTATTCCTATGGTACTTGTAATAAATTAAGATTCATTGAGATTAGGTCTTATTGATCATACATGCTAATTAGGTATATTCCTATCCTAAATTGAAACTTGCATATGAACATTGAATGTTACTCTACAATTATGCATCAAATTACCTAGATTTAAATATATTGATTCTTCTTCCAAGTTTATCAAAATATTACTAATTCATTCATCATATATTGGCCAGATATATTGAAGCATTAAACACAAGTAATTTAAATAATAAATGACTAAGTTTATTAAATACTAAAAGATATGGCAATTTAAGTGCACATATTGAGTTCAAATATTAACCCTAGACAATAAATTAGTTCATAGCTATAAGAGAATCATAGCAATAAAAATAAAAATAAAACATGCTACAATCAATCACAAACCGATGTAGACGTCGAATTGCTCTTGATTGATGTTGCTCTGAATTCTTGGTGCTCTTGAACTGCTCTAAGTTCTCTTTTTCTTACTCTAGGTTCTTCTCTGGTCTCCTTGGATTCGTTCTTGAAGGCTGGGAACGAGTGGCTTTTTATAGGGATTGATATGAGCTTGAAAATCTCAATTCTCATCGGACTAGGACTCGCACTACCGCTGACGCGCTATGCAGTTGTCGCTGGGGCGATGCGTGAAAAAGCTATTACCGCTGGAGTGGTATGTTGATAGCGCTGGGGCGATGAAGCTTCGCTGGCGCGGTGACTCTTCGGCGCTGGGGCATTAGACACGACTTAAGCAGGTCGTTTTTCTTATTTTGATCACTATTTTAGCGCTGGGGCGACAATCCTTGTGGCGCGGGGGCGCTGGACTCATATTTTAAAAACTTTGCATTTTAGTCCCTATTTTTGCTCCTTTTGCATTCTTTCTTTAATTTTCGTTCAAGTCCCTATAAATAACAATAAAGCACATAAATAGCCATCTCTTCTCATAAAATAATAAAATATCAATAATAAAAACATGAGAAAGTATATGACAATTTTGTCCTTATCAACTATAGGCCGCAAAAGTTTGAATAAATATTTGTTGATATGAAAGTGTGATAAAATTGTGTCGGAAGCTTGATGAGTTAGGTAAAATGATTAAGAAAAGTCAAATAAAGGCTTATTTTATGGACTTAGGGACCTTGCCATCTTGGCACTAATGGCCGACCATGCATCTATGACTTGAAGACTTTTTGGGTTAACATCTAGACTTTGGACTTGAGGCCAAATTAACTTTATTAATTACAAGGACTTTTGTGGTCTTAACATTGATTTTTGGCCGATAGATTAAAAGTAGACATGAAGAAAGATAAAGCACACTTGACATAAAGATAAAGCAGTAGTCAGTCTCTTTTTGATGTGATAGAGCGGCACAGATCTGGTTTCTATGAAAAAAAATAAAAAGAGCAATGTGGGTCAAAACGAGTGTCCCTAGTCACTTTCATCTGTGTCGTATCTGTGATAGAGGAACTTATGGAGTTGATGTTCCCATACATTGAATGAGGGCTCTGACTGAGTGGAAGATGAGTCTACCATATCTTGATCTTCTGCATGTGAGCTGGTCTGGATGAGGGATGTGTAGGCTTCCTCTTGGATTTGGGTGTCGGTTGGATAAGGTAGGGCGTCTTGAAAGAGGGATAAGTCAAGATTGGGTTGATGTTGGTCAGGTTCTGTCAGGACAACTGGCTGAGATTGAGTAGGTTCTGTCGGGACAGCTGGTTGAGGCCATTGGTGAAGGTTATTCATTTCTTGTCTGTATCTGGCATAATAAGTTATGTTTGGGATATGGTGATGATGGGTGGAGTAATCTGTATTTCTGTGATGTAAAATATGATGTTTTTGTCTTTGTCAGGATTTGTGTAAATTGGCAAAATTCAGTTCTTCTGCAAAGTCATCTTTAACCTATTCCCAAGGTGCAGCATCTTCTGGGGAGATCCAAACAGATGGAGGAATTATCTGATTTTCTTGAGCAATAATTCTTTTAAGTTCTCTCTTTTGCTGGATTACTTCTTCAGGCCAGAGCTTAATTGATCTATTTAGTGAAAGAGTAAATGACAGGACCCGACCCGAGACCCTCTACTATAGATCCCAGTGGCCCTGCCGGGTACCCCGATGGAAGTTCCTTCGAACCTAGCTGGGTAAGTTAAGAAATTCCGCGAGGCGAACCCCTTTTTAATTCTTGTTACTACTAAGAAGATCTAGTAATATACATGAAAACGACATCTTAGTTTTAAACACAAACGGACAGAGTTTCCCCTGTTTTTCAGAAAATCCATATACATTCAATTCACAATATGCATCATTTACACACAACAATTCAATCAAAACAGCACTCAATTTCTAACTTCCCTAAAGTGGCAGAATTTCACCCTAGGTTCCAACACATTCCTTTTCTCAATTTTTTGTTCCAATTACAACAAAATCATGCCAATTTCATTCTAAAACCCTAATTACAATCAATTGAAATCTCTACAACAAAATCACCAAAAACCCTAATTCTCACCTTGTCAATTTCTTCAAATTGATGACTCCTTCAAGTTCCAAACAAGAATTCAACTCAATCTAAGCCAAGAATACACATGAGAATGTCAATTAACACATTCTTGAATTCTCACTTATCAAACTCATAAAAGATGCTTTTCTTACCTCTTTTTCTTGAATTTCCTCTAATAGAGACTTCAATTGAGCTTAGGGATTGGTTTGTAACCTTAATTTGGCTTGATTACACATGAAAATTCATGAAAACAAAACTTGAAAGGTCACTGTAGCAGCCCCCCTTTCCAAGCTCGAATTTTCTCTCTTTTGTTCTAAGTGTTTGCTTTTGATCATCTTCAAAATTCTACACACTTCCAACCTATTTATAGTCCTCCCTCTATTTACCATTTTGCCCTTCAACTTTCTCAAAATTACTAATTTGCCATTAGTTGAAAACTAATTATGTAATTAGTTCATTTGTAACTATCTAGTTGGAATAGTCCAAAGAACTAACTAGAACTTCCAACTTGGCAATCCATGAGATTTTTTTCTAATTGGTCAATTCTCTAATATATGGATTATGTTTCTCAACAAAAGCTCGTTCCATTCATAACCCTTAAATGGAAATGCATGTAGTAAATTAGAAATTTCTTTTCCAAGCCAATAGAGAAAAATTCTAAAAATATTCTAGGGTCGTCCGGCACACCGATCGAGTGTGAAATTACCAAATTAGGTTTAATATCTCTCACGTGCGCTATAAAGAAAATATTTCTAATATGGCTAAAATCGATTAACCCTACGGTGTCTTATTTGTTCTATACCGAAATCTAGGCGCCAATACTACTAATAGGGATTGGATATTACAGTAAAAGTGAAGTAATCCTTGACAGTGGGGTAATAATGGATTTCATGATCTGAAACAATCATACCCTTTCGTTGGAGAAGTAAGACAGACCAAAGATATTGTCTGGGGACTGCAGCATTAGTGTTTTTTGCAATCATGTGTTGAAATTTAGTTATCCACCATGTCTTTAGGTAGAACCATTGGAGAAAAATCAGTGCTGGATGATCTTCATCACATTTTTTTAATTTTTGGAGGGTTCTAAATAATGGGAATTCCATAGCGATTGTATACAGATCCAACAGGTACCATAACAAGTAAAGGATAGATTTGGACCATTGGAAAAATGGAAAAAAAGAGTGCAGGTGAAAGAAAGGGTATTCCAAGTTGAACAAATAGCCACCAAGAACTGTGAGGCCGTGTTCTTGGACTGCCAAGATGGTGTAGTGTCTGATGAATTCTTTGGCATGGGAATGGAGTGTTCTGGTTCTGATTAGGTGTGGAAATTATGGTGGAGTAAAAGGAACATGAGGAGTTATGATAATGGGATTCATCATGAAGATGGTAAGAAGGTTAGTTTTCTTTATTGCTAGAAAAATGGTTGTCAGATTTAGGCTATTTATAGAGTTTCGTGAAAACAAATCAGTAATCGTTTTGTCCTTTCCTTTTTCATGGATGACATTAAAGGAATAGTTAAAAAATCATATTTTCCATCACAGTAATTATGTTAGTGGACTCTTTTCTATTTGAAACTGAGCATATTAGAAAAAGCAAACATGTCAATCTCAATGAGAAAATGATGTCCAATAAGGTAGACTATTTTTTAAAAAGTTAAAATAAGAGATATAATGCTGAGATCTATGATTTAAGAATCATTAGAACTAAAGGTCTTTTCATTAAAGTTGATTTCTGATCATTTAAGATAATGCCTTCAACATTCTGATCTCAATGACAACTTAGTTGCGTAGAAATGCTAAATTTTTTTTATTTTATTTTGAGAATGATAGACAAAAGAGTTATGCAGATAACAAGAGAAGAGACTTGGAGTTTCAAATTGGTGATAAAGATTTTCTGAAGATATCGCCATGGAAGGGAGTACTAAGATTCGGGAAGTGAGGAAAGCTGAGTTCTCGATATATTAGGCCCTACGAGATAGTTGAAAGAATTGAAAAGGTGGTATATCGTCTACGATTACCTAAAGATCTGGCTAGAATCCATGATGTGTTTCACGTTTCCATGCTTCACAAGTATTTAGCAGATCCTTCGCACATCCTAAGGGAACAGTCAGTATAATTGGATGAGAATTTGACCTACGAAGAGAAGCCTATGCAAATCCTAGACCGGAAAGAGCAAGTGCTTCATAATAAAAGCATTCCTTTAGTGAAGGTGTTATGGATGAACCATGAAGTAGAAGAAGCCTCGTGGGAACGTGAAGATCAATTGTGAGTACAACATCCTTACCTCCTTAAGATAGGTACGATTTAGATTTCGAGGATGAAATTTTTTTAAGGAGGGGTGAATTGTGAGATCAAATTCCTATGAACATCGTAGATACCTAGATTTTGAAGTATCGCAACGAAGGAACTGTAGGGATAATTGATTTTGACACTACTGAAATATTTTTGTGTGTGATACGTGTGAATAATATTTCAATATGGTTATGTTAACCCATTAGTGTGGCAATATGGGACTCACATAGGTGATCGGTAGAACAAGTTGAATGGCTGTATAGTAAAATCACGCATTTATTATTTTATGAATTTATTAACCTAACTATGGTTAAAAAATAACCAAGGTGGAGTTAAACATTAACTATGGTTAGTATAAATTAATTAACATTTATCTAAGTTTAATAATATAATAATAATAGATATTATGATTATTTTTTTTATTATTATTATTATATTATTTTAAATGGGATAAGTGTTGTTAAAGTTAGTATAAGTGGATTTTTTTGATTGGTTATGGAAAAGTAAAAGGGAACAATTGTAGAATTTTAATTGATTAAAAAAAAAGAAGTGTTTAGAAAAGGAAGAGGAAGAGAAGTGTTAGCAAAAAGGGAGAGAAAAAAAGAGAAAAAGAGAGAGGAAAAGAAGTTCCCGAAAAAGAAGAAAAGAGAGAGGAAGAGAAGTTACCGAAAAAGAAGAAAAGAAAGAAAGAAAAGAGAAGAAAGGAAGAAAAGAAAAGAAAGAAAGAAAGGAATGATAAAAAGGAAGAAGTAAGAAGAAAATTTATTGTTTTGGTATTTATTTTATGTATTTGAATTTATATATATGTATATAGATACGTATGTATATACATCTCTATATGTGTATACATGTATTTTTGGTATGTATAGGTGTAGATATACATATATGTATTAATGAATAGAAATACATATGTATGTTTGTATGTATTTAAGCATGTATATACATATATATATGCATGTATGTACAGATTTATGTAAACATGTAAGTATGGTTGTATGTATATATTTATGTAGATATATACATATATATGTATATGAATATATTTATGTTGTATATTTGTATATTGTATAAGTATGTGTGTGTGTGTGTGTGTGAATGTGTAGAATTAGGGTTTGGGAGTGATTTTGATATAAAAACTTCAATTGAATGTTATTAGGGAATTATAATTAAATTGGCATGCTTTGGATGCATTTGGAACAAGAAATTGAGAAAAGAAATGTGTTGGTTAGAGAATGGTGCATTCGGCCACTTAGGGGCTTGAGTTGTGTTTTAGTTAAATTGTTATGTATAAATGGTGCCTTATGTACATTGAATGTATATGGTTGATGAAAAACCAAAAATGAAGAAAATGGGACATAATTGTCCATTCAAAAAGGTGAAGGGTAATTATGTCCAACCAAGTTATAAAGCATTTAATAATTTTGAGGGTGCTGGATGGTGAGTTAGATTAGATTAAATGACTCCGTAAATGAAAATCGAAAAGTAGTATGCATCCGGGCTTTGTATGCCGATTAGGGCGTTTAGTAGTTAAATGAGATTTTAACATTCAATTTGGTTCTAAATGTCATTTATGGCGCGTAGGTGAAGAAAATCGAGAGCGGTAACGGGAGCAGAAATTCGGAGCGAAATTGAGCGTAGAGCGGTTGTGAGTGAAAATCTATCATTTCTTTTATCTTTCGTTTATTATGTGTTCGCATAATGAAAATGTATATTTTATGTGCTTTTAATGCATAAACATGATTTATGATTTTGATATATATTCATAGTTATGCTTTTACATATCGGTTTAAGAAACAATTTTAAATTACTGCATCCGTTTTAAAGGCCATTGGTTCCCTCCGATTATAGTGGTGGTGATTGTATTAGACTAGGCCGGTATATCCCATGCACATGGACAGGTCATGGGGGGTATGTCACTAACTCCGGAAAGTCGGGATGCCGAGTCATATGAGTCGCTCTATATGTATGGGATATTGTCTCACTATATGTATGTGATGTAGGATTCCGCTGCATAGCCAGTGAGATGTCTTGAGATGTCACTGTGGGTGCTGCTAGTTGAGATTTCCCGTGACTTACTCGCGTGTGCGGTGCTAGTTGAGTCGCTACGTGAGTATAAAGTTTTAGGGTTATTATTAGTACAGTTTAGAAAGAAAATGGCCGAGCAAGGACTTTACTAGTTTTCGATTTACCGATAGCATTTTATGCATTTATATGCTCATGGCAGTTGTTGTGTTATATAAATTTTGAATATTATTTTTTAAAAATGTAGATAAAACCCGTTCGGCAAGATTTCATCAGCATATGATATTAAAAACTATTTTACAGCTTTACATCAGTTTTAGAAGTATGATTTATGCATGTACTTAGAATTTATTATCTATGCATAATGTTATTTTATTTAAATTCTTAATTACACTTACTGAGCTCTTTTAGCTCACTCGTTTTGTGTATCATATTTTTTAAACCCCCTTCCCAGGTGCAAGTCTTGGTGCGCCAGTTGCTAATTCTTCTATTGCTGAGTAGTGGACCAAATCTGAAGATCATTTTTGTGTATGTAGATGTGTTAAATAGCACTCTTTACTTTTTGCATAGTAGTTATTGGCACGTATATTTGTATGTATATTTTGAACCAACAAAAAGAGATTTCGATATTATGATGATCGTTTTTACTTTTTATAAGTATGCTCATTTTGTAATTTAAATAAAACTATTAAGTTGTGTTGGATTTAGTTTGGAAAGGACCGGAGGTTCGAATTGGTAGTATTGAAAGGTATTTGAAATAGTAAAATTTCTTTGCGGATTTTATTTGAATTTTCAGAAAAAAAAGGGAAACTTTGCCCCTTTTGGTTTTTAAATTTAGATGTCGTTTTTATGTATATTACCAGATTTTCTGAATAATAGCAAGAACTAAAAAGAGGTTCGCCTCTCAAAATTTCTCAACTCACCAAGTTAAATCTTGAAGAATTTTCGTCGAGGTGCCCTGTAAGGCCGCTGGGACCTACAGTAGAGGGTCTCGGATCGGATCTTGTCAGAATAATTACCTAATCTATCAAAATGCCATGCTAAAACATTCTACTGGTTTGCATTCTGTCTGGATTAAGAAAGATTGAAATTACAGCCTACTATTTTTCTTGAAATTCTATTTAATGTTTATACAAAAATATAAAAACAAAAAAAAAAAATTCTGCTCTTTCTAATATTGTTCAACTTGTTTCTAAAGATGCCAATGACTTCTCCAATTATATATAGGTTTACAAATATTACTTGTATTTTTTATGCTATTTATTTATTATTAAGGAAAGTTGGTGATAAAGAAATAACTATAAGGTTATGGAAGAGACTCGAGGCATTATATATGAAGAAGTCTCTTACAAATAAACTTCTTGTGAAGAAGAAATTACATGAGTTAATGATGCACGAGGGATCTTTATTGAGAGCCCATATTAACGAGTTCAACAAGATCATCATATGTCTTGACCAATTGGGCATCAAGACTGAGGATGAAGACAAGGCTATAATCCTATTAAGTTCATTGCCAAAAAGCATGGTAAAGAGTCCTTAACGATGAATGACATCGATGCATCATTGAACTCAAAAGAATTTACAAAGAGATCTGAGTCTGAGAGTGAAGCAGCATTGTTTGACAATGGAGGAAGAATAACAAATCAAGGAAGAGATCCAAGAAGTGTTTCCTTTGTAATAAAAAAGGTCACTTTGTGAATGATTTTTTGAAAATAAAAGGCCAAGGAAGGTGTACTGTAATCGGTACTTTTGGGGAAGATACCAAAGTTGTAGACACGTTGGTAGCCTTAAGGGAAAAGTGTGCTGGCAAATGGATATAAGATTTAGGGTGCAACGTCCATATGTGTTTCGACAAATCGATGTTTACCAACTACAAAGCCAAGAGATGTAAAGCTCTAATGAGGAATGACATGACTTGTGAGATCATGAAAGTTGGTGACATAAGGCTAACGATGCAGAGTGGAGAAACTAAAAACTTACATGGTGTAAGGCATGTTCCTAATTTGAGGAGAAACTTGATATCCCTAGGCAAGCTCGATGAGGAATGGTATTCGGCTAGAGCGAAAAAAAGAAAAACTGAGGGTAGAGAAAGAACCTATAAGATTTGAGGGTAAGAAATACAATGGGGGGCTCTATGTGTTTAAGAGGATGGCCATGAATGGCCTAATGCGGGGTATTAGGGTAATGCATACTACTAGACGACATTCAAACTATGCTCACCAAGGTGATGAGGGTGGAAAAGGAGTGCAATGCATCCATACTCTATGCAAGGTACACGAATACCTTTGGAGACTAAAGTCATTAGCTCGGGGAAAGTTAAGTCCTGGTGGAGACTTAACTGAACTTAACTCTAGGTGATAGGGTATTGGTGTGGATTGGATCGAGAAGCCTTCTTATTGGGAAGATAACCCATATATAAATATTGCAAACCCTTTAGTTGAGATCAAACATTAAAAGAGACTCTGACAAGACCCGACCCGAGACCCTCTACTATAGATCCCAGCGGCCCTACCCGGCACCCCGACAGAAGTTCCTCCGAACCTAACTGGGTAAGTTAAGAAATTTCGCGAGGCGAACCCCTTTTTAATTCTTGTTACTACTAAGAAGATCTAGTAATATACATGAAAACGACATCTTAGTTTTAAAAACAAACGGACAGAGTTTCCCCTGTTTCTTGAAAAATTCATATAAACCTGCAAAGAAATTTCACTTCTAATTCCAACTCATCTCAATTCTACCAATTCGGACCTCCAGTCCTTTTCAAATCAAATCCAACACAACTTAATTATTTCGTGTAAATCACAAAATAAGCATAATCATAAAAAGTAAAAACGATCATCATAAACTGGAAATCTCTTCTTCTTAATTCAACACATACTTACAAATATACATGCCTACAACTATTATGCATAAAGTAAAGAGTGCTATTAGCACATTTACATGTACAAAAATTATCTTTGGATTCGGCCCACTACTCGACGATAGGAGAATCAGCAGCTTGCGTTCCGAGACCTGTACTTGGGAAAGGGGTTTAAAATATAAAACATAAAACGAGTGAGCTAAAGGAGCTCAGTGAGTGTAAATGAGAATTCAATTACAAGAATATTATACAAAGATGGCAATTTCTAAAGTACATGCAGAAATTATACTTCTAAAACGGATGTAAAATTGTAAAACGGTTTCTAATATCATATGCTAATGAAATCTTGCCGAGCGGGTTTTATCTACATCTTTGGAAAACTATATTCAGAATCTGTATAACCTAATAACTGTTGTGTGCATATAAATGCAGAAATGCTATCGGTAAATCGAAAACTAGTAAAATCCTCGCTCGGCCATTTTCTTTCTAAACTGTACCAATGGTAACCCTAAAGCTCTATACCCACGTAGCGACTCAACTAACACCGCATATGTGAGTAGGTCACGGGGCACCTCAACTAGCAGCACCCACAGTGACATCTCAAGACATGTCACTGGTTATGCAGCGGAATCCTACATCGCATGCATATAGCGAGACAATATCCCGTACACATAGAGCGATTCACATGACTCGACATCCCGACTTCCCAGAGTTAGTGACACACCCCCAAGACCTGCCCATGTGCACGGGATATACCGGCCGGGTCTAATACAATCATCACCACTATAATCCGAGAGTACCAATGGCCTTAAAATAAATGCAGTAATTTTCAAACTGTTTCACAAATCGATCATGTAAAAGCATGTCTATGAATATATCAAGATCATAAATCATGTTTATGCATCGAAAGCTCATAAAACATACATAGTCATTGTGCGAAAACATAATAACCGAAAAGTAAAAGAAATGGCAGATTTCCACTCACAACTGCTCCGCGCTCAATTTCGCTCCCGATTCCTGCTCCTGTTAACGCTCTCGGTTATCCTCACCTACGCGCCATAAATGACATTTAGAACCAAATTGAACACTAGAATCTCATTTAACTACTAAATGCCCTAATCGGCATACAAAGCCCAGAGGTAAACTACTTCCCGATTTTAGTTACGGAGCCATAATCGAAACTAACTCACCATCCGACGCCTTGAAAATTATTGAACACCATATCATTTGATTGGACATACTTGCCCTTCACCTTTCCAACATGGACAATTATGTCCCATTTTCTTCATTTTTGGGTTTTTCATCAACCATATACATTCAATTCACAAAATGCATCATTTACACACAACAATTCAATCAAAACACCACTCAATTCCTAACTTCCCTAAAGTGGCAGAATTTCACCCTAGGTTCCAACACATTCCTTTTCTCAATTTTTTGTTCCAATTACAACAAAATCATGCCAATTTCATTCTAAAACCCTAATTACAATCAATTGAAATCTCTACAACAAAATCACCAAAAACCCTAATTCTCACCTTGTCAATTTCTTCAAATTGATGACTCCTTCAAGTTCCAAACAAGAATTCAACTCAATCTAAGCCAAGAATACACATAAGAATGTCAATTAACACATTCTTGAATTCTCACTTATCAAACTCATAAAAGATGCTTTTCTTACCTCTTTTTCTTGAATTTCCTCTAATAGAGACTTCAATTGAGCTTAGGGATTGGTTTGTAACCTTAATTTGGCTTGATTACACATGAAAATTCATGAAAACAAAACTTGAAAGGTCACTGTAGCAGCCCCCCTTTCCAAGCTCGAATTTTCTCTCTTTTGTTCTAAGTGTTTGCTTTTGATCATCTTCAAAATTCTACACACTTCCAACCTATTTATAGTCCTCCCTCTATTTACCATTTTGCCCTTCAACTTTCTCAAAATTACTAATTTGCCATTAGTTGAAAACTAATTATGTAATTAGTTCATTTGTAACTATCTAGTTGGAATAGTCCAAAGAACTAACTAGAACTTCCAACTTGGCAATCCATGAGATTTTTTTCTAATTGGTCAATTCTCTAATATATGGATTATGTTTCTCAACAAAAGCTCGTTCCATTCATAACCCTTAAATGGAAATGCATGTAGTAAATTAGAAATTTCTTTTCCAAGCCAATAGAGAAAAATTCTAAAAATATTCTAGGGTCGTCCGGCACACCGATCGAGTGTGAAATTACCAAATTAGGTTTAATATCTCTCACGTGCGCTATAAAGAAAATATTTCTAATATGGCTAAAATCGATTAACCCTACGGTGTCTTATTTGTTCTATACCGAAATCTAGGCGCCAATACTACTAATAGGGATTGGATATTACAGTAAAAGTGAAGTAATCCTTGACAGTGGGGTAATAATGGATTTCATGATCTGAAACAATCATACCCTTTCGTTGGAGAAGTAAGACAGACCAAAGATATTGTCTGGGGACTGCAGCATTAGTGTTTTTTGCAATCATGTGTTGAAATTTAGTTATCCACCATGTCTTTAGGTAGAACCATTGGAGAAAAATCAGTGCTGGATGATCTTCATCACATTTTTTTAATTTTTGGAGGGTTCTAAATAATGGGAATTCCATAGCGATTGTATACAGATCCAACAGGTACCATAACAAGTAAAGGATAGATTTGGACCATTGAAAAAATGGAAAAAAAGAGTGCAGGTGAAAGAAAGGGTATTCCAAGTTGAACAAATAGCCACCAAGAACTGTGAGGCCGTGTTCTTGGACTGCCAAGATGGTGTAGTGTCTGATGAATTCTTTGGCATGGGAATGGAGTGTTCTGGTTCTGATTAGGTGTGGAAATTATGGTGGAGTAAAAGGAACATGAGGAGTTATGATAATGGGATTCATCATGAAGATGGTAAGAAGGTTAGTTTTCTTTATTGCTAGAAAAATGGTTGTCAGATTTAGGCTATTTATAGAGTTTCGTGAAAACAAATCAGTAATCGTTTTGTCCTTTCCTTTTTCATGGATGACATTAAAGGAATAGTTAAAAAATCATATTTTCCATCACAGTAATTATGTTAGTGGACTCTTTTCTATTTGAAACTGAGCATATTAGAAAAAGCAAACATGTCAATCTCAATGAGAAAATGATGTCCAATAAGGTAGACTATTTTTTAAAAAGTTAAAATAAGAGATATAATGCTGAGATCTATGATTTAAGAATCATTAGAACTAAAGGTCTTTTCATTAAAGTTGATTTCTGATCATTTAAGATAATGCCTTCAACATTCTGATCTGAATGACAACTTAGTTGCGTAGAAATGCTAAATTTTTTTTATTTTATTTTGAGAATGATAGACAAAAGAGTTATGCAGATAACAAGAGAAGAGACTTGGAGTTTCAAATTGGTGATAAAGATTTTCTGAAGATATCGCCATGGAAGGGAGTACTAAGATTCGGGAAGTGAGGAAAGCTGAGTTCTCGATATATTAGGCCCTACGAGATAGTTGAAAGAATTGAAAAGGTGGTATATCGTCTACGATTACCTAAAGATCTGGCTAGAATCCATGATGTGTTTCACGTTTCCATGCTTCACAAGTATTTAGCAGATCCTTCGCACATCCTAAGGGAACAGTCAGTATAATTGGATGAGAATTTGACCTACGAAGAGAAGCCTATGCAAATCCTAGACCGGAAAGAGCAAGTGCTTCATAATAAAAGCATTCCTTTAGTGAAGGTGTTATGGATGAACCATGAAGTAGAAGAAGCCTCGTGGGAACGTGAAGATCAATTGTGAGTACAACATCCTTACCTCCTTAAGATAGGTACGATTTAGATTTCGAGGATGAAATTTTTTTAAGGAGGGGTGAATTGTGAGATCAAATTCCTATGAACATCGTAGATACCTAGATTTTGAAGTATCGCAACGAAGGAACTGTAGGGATAATTGATTTTGACACTACTGTAAATATTTTTGTGTGTGATACGTGTGAATAATATTTCAATATGGTTATGTTAACCCATTAGTGTGGCAATATGGGACTCACATAGGTGATCGGTAGAACAAGTTGAATGGCTGTATAGTAAAATCACGCATTTATTATTTTATGAATTTATTAACCTAACTATGGTTAAAAAATAACCAAGGTGGAGTTAAACATTAACTATGGTTAGTATAAATTAATTAACATTTATCTAAGTTTAATAATATAATAATAATAGATATTATGATTATTTTTTTTATTATTATTATTATATTATTTTAAATGGGATAAGTGTTGTTAAAGTTAGTATAAGTGGATTTTTTTGATTGGTTATGGAAAAGTAAAAGGGAACAATTGTAGAATTTTAATTGATTAAAAAAAAAGAAGTGTTTAGAAAAGGAAGAGGAAGAGAAGTGTTAGCAAAAAGGGAGAGAAAAAAAGAGAAAAAGAGAGAGGAAAATAAGTTCCCGAAAAAGAAGAAAAGAGAGAGGAAGAGAAGTTACCGAAAAAGAAGAAAAGAAAGAAAGAAAAGAGAAGAAAGGAAGAAAAGAAAAGAAAGAAAGAAAGGAATGATAAAAAGGAAGAAGTAAGAAGAAAATTTATTGTTTTGGTATTTATTTTATGTATTTGAATTTATATATATGTATATAGATACGTATGTATATACATCTCTATATGTGTATACATGTATTTTTGGTATGTATAGGTGTAGATATACATATATGTATTAATGAATAGAAATACATATGTATGTTTGTATGTATTTAAGCATGTATATACATATATATATGAATGTATGTACAGATTTATGTAAACATGTAAGTATGGTTGTATGTATATATTTATGTAGATATATACATATATATGTATATGAATATATTTATGTTGTATATTTGTATATTGTATAAGTATGTGTGTGTGTGTGTGTGTGAATGTGTAGAATTAGGGTTTGGGAGTGATTTTGATATAAAAACTTCAATTGAATGTTATTAGGGAATTATAATTAAATTGGCATGCTTTGGATGCATTTGGAACAAGAAATTGAGAAAAGAAATGTGTTGGTTAGAGAATGGTTCATTCGGCCACTTAGGGGCTTGAGTTGTGTTTTAGTTAAATTGTTATGTATAAATGGTGCCTTATGTACATTGAATGTATATGGTTGATGAAAAACCAAAAATGAAGAAAATGGGACATAATTGTCCATTCAAAAAGGTGAAGGGTAATTATGTCCAACCAAGTTATAAAGCATTTAATAATTTTGAGGGTGCTGGATGGTGAGTTAGATTAGATTAAATGACTCCGTAAATGAAAATCGAAAAGTAGTATGCATCCGGGCTTTGTATGCCGATTAGGGCGTTTAGTAGTTAAATGAGATTTTAACATTCAATTTGGTTCTAAATGTCATTTATGGCGCGTAGGTGAAGAAAATCGAGAGCGGTAACGGGAGCAGAAATTCGGAGCGAAATTGAGCGTAGAGCGGTTGTGAGTGAAAATCTATCATTTCTTTTATCTTTCGTTTATTATGTTTTCGCATAATGAAAATGTATATTTTATGTGCTTTTAATGCATAAACATGATTTATGATTTTGATATATATTCATAGTTATGCTTTTACATATCGGTTTAAGAAACAATTTTAAATTACTGCATCCGTTTTAAAGGCCATTGGTTCCCTCCGATTATAGTGGTGGTGATTGTATTAGACTAGGCCGGTATATCCCATGCACATGGACAGGTCATGGGGGTATGTCACTAACTCCAGAAAGTCGGGATGCCGAGTCATATGAGTCGCTCTATATGTATGGGATATTGTCTCACTATATGTATGTGATGTAGGATTCCGCTGCATAGCCAGTGAGATGTCTTGAGATGTCACTGTGGGTGCTGCTAGTTGAGATTTCCCGTGACTTACTCGCGTGTGCGGTGCTAGTTGAGTCGCTACGTGAGTATAAAGTTTTAGGGTTATTATTAGTACAGTTTAGAAAGAAAATGGCCGAGCAAGGACTTTACTAGTTTTCGATTTACCGATAGCATTTTATGCATTTATATGCTCATGGCAGTTGTTGTGTTATATAAATTTTGAATATTATTTTTTAAAAATGTAGATAAAACCCGTTCGGCAAGATTTCATCAGCATATGATATTAAAAACTATTTTACAGCTTTACATCAGTTTTAGAAGTATGATTTATGCATGTACTTAGAATTTATTATCTATGCATAATGTTATTTTATTTAAATTCTTAATTACACTTACTGAGCTCTTTTAGCTCACTCGTTTTGTGTATCATATTTTTTAAACCCCCTTCCCAGGTGCAAGTCTTGGTGCGCCAGTTGCTAATTCTTCTATTGCTGAGTAGTGGACCAAATCTGAAGATCATTTTTGTGTATGTAGATGTGTTAAATAGCACTCTTTACTTTTTGCATAGTAATTATTGGCACGTATATTTGTATGTATATTTTGAACCAACAAAAAGAGATTTCGATATTATGATGATCGTTTTTACTTTTTATAAGTATGCTCATTTTGTAATTTAAATAAAACTATTAAGTTGTGTTGGATTTAGTTTGGAAAGGACCGGAGGTTCGAATTGGTAGTATTGAAAGGTATTTGAAATAGTAAAATTTCTTTGCGGATTTTATTTGAATTTTCAGAAAAAAAAGGGAAACTTTGCCCCTTTTGGTTTTTAAATTTAGATGTCGTTTTTATGTATATTACCAGATTTTCTGAATAATAGCAAGAACTAAAAAGAGGTTCGCCTCTCAAAATTTCTCAACTCACCAAGTTAAATCTTGAAGAATTTTCGTCGAGGTGCCCTGTAAGGCCGCTGGGACCTACAGTAGAGGGTCTCGGATCGGATCTTGTCAGAATAATTACCTAATCTATCAAAATGCCATGCTAAAACATTCTACTGGTTTGCATTCTGTCTGGATTAAGAAAGATTGAAATTACAGCCTACTATTTTTCTTGAAATTCTATTTAATGTTTATACAAAAATATAAAAACAAAAAAAAAAAATTCTGCTCTTTCTAATATTGTTCAACTTGTTTCTAAAGATGCCAATGACTTCTCCAATTATATATAGGTTTACAAATATTACTTGTATTTTTTATGCTATTTATTTATTATTAAGGAAAGTTGGTGATAAAGAAATAACTATAAGGTTATGGAAGAGACTCGAGGCATTATATATGAAGAAGTCTCTTACAAATAAACTTCTTGTGAAGAAGAAATTACATGAGTTAATGATGCACGAGGGATCTTTATTGAGAGCCCATATTAACGAGTTCAACAATATCATCATATGTCTTGACCAATTGGGCATCAAGACTGAGGATGAAGACAAGGCTATAATCCTATTAAGTTCATTGCCAAAAAGCATGGTAAAGAGTCCTTAACGATGAATGACATCGATGCATCATTGAACTCAAAAGAATTTACAAAGAGATCTGAGTCTGAGAGTGAAGCAGCATTGTTTGACAAGGGAGGAAGAATAACAAATCAAGGAAGAGATCCAAGAAGTGTTTCCTTTGTAATAAAAAAGGTCACTTTGTGAATGATTTTTTGAAAATAAAAGGCCAAGGAAGGTGTACTGTAATCGGTACTTTTGGGGAAGATACCAAAGTTGTAGACACGTTGGTAGCCTTAAGGGAAAAGTGTGCTGGCAAATGGATATAAGATTTAGGGTGCAACGTCCATATGTGTTTCGACAAATCGATGTTTACCAACTACAAAGCCAAGAGATGTAAAGCTCTAATGAGGAATGACATGACTTGTGAGATCATGAAAGTTGGTGACATAAGGCTAACGATGCAGAGTGGAGAAACTAAAAACTTACATGGTGTAAGGCATGTTCCTAATTTGAGGAGAAACTTGATATCCCTAGGCAAGCTCGATGAGGAATGGTATTCGGCTAGAGCGAAAAAAAGAAAAACTGAGGGTAGAGAAAGAACCTATAAGATTTGAGGGTAAGAAATACAATGGGGGGCTCTATGTGTTTAAGAGGATGGCCATGAATGGCCTAATGCGGGGTATTAGGGTAATGCAGACTACTAGACGACATTCAAACTATGCTCACCAAGGTGATGAGGGTGGAAAAGGAGTGCAATGCATCCATACTCTATGCAAGGTACACGAATACCTTTGGAGACTAAAGTCATTAGCTCGGGGAAAGTTAAGTCCTGGTGGAGACTTAACTGAACTTAACTCTAGGTGATAGGGTATTGGTGTGGATTGGATCGAGAAGCCTTCTTATTGGGAAGATAACCCATATATAAATATTGCAAACCCTTTAGTTGAGATCAAACATTAAGAGAGACTCTGACAAGACCCGACCCGAGACCCTCTACTATAGATCCCAGCGGCCCTACCGGGCACCCCGACAGAAGTTCCTCCGAACCTAACTGGGTAAGTTAAGAAATTTCGCGAGGCGAACCCCTTTTTAATTCTTGTTACTACTAAGAAGATCTAGTAATATACATGAAAACGACATCTTAGTTTTAAAAACAAACGGACAGAGTTTCCCCTGTTTCTTGAAAAATTCATATAAACCTGCAAAGAAATTTCACTTCTAATTCCAACTCATCTCAATTCTACCAATTCGGACCTCCAGTCCTTTTCAAATCAAATCCAACACAACTTAATTATTTCGTGTAAATCACAAAATAAGCATAATCATAAAAAGTAAAAACGATCATCATAAACTGGAAATCTCTTCTTCTTAATTCAACACATACTTACAAATATACATGCCTACAACTATTATGCATAAAGTAAAGAGTGCTATTAGCACATTTACATGTACAAAAATTATCTTTGGATTCGGCCCACTACTCGACGATAGGAGAATCAGCAGCTTGCGTTCCAAGACCTGTACTTGGGAAAGGGGTTTAAAATATAAAACATAAAACGAGTGAGCTAAAGGAGCTCAGTGAGTGTAAATGAGAATTCAATTACAAGAATATTATACAAAGATGGCAATTTCTAAAGTACATGCAGAAATTATACTTCTAAAACGGATGTAAAATTGTAAAACGGTTTCTAATATCATATGCTAATGAAATCTTGCCGAGCGGGTTTTATCTACATCTTTGGAAAACTATATTCAGAATCTGTATAACCTAATAACTGTTGTGTGCATATAAATGCAGAAATGCTATCGGTAAATCGAAAACTAGTAAAATCCTCGCTCGGCCATTTTCTTTCTAAACTGTACCAATGGTAACCCTAAAGCTCTATACCCACGCAGCGACTCAACTAACACCGCATATGTGAGTAGGTCACGGGGCACCTCAACTAGCAGCACCCACAGTGACATCTCAAGACATGTCACTGGTTATGCAGCGGAATCCTACATCGCATGCATATAGCGAGACAATATCCCGTACACATAGAGCGATTCACATGACTCGACATCCCGACTTCCCAGAGTTAGTGACACACCCCCAAGACCTGCCCATGTGCACGGGATATACCGGCCGGGTCTAATACAATCATCACCACTATAATCCGAGAGTACCAATGGCCTTAAAATAAATGCAGTAATTTTCAAACTGTTTCACAAATCGATCATGTAAAAGCATGTCTATGAATATATCAAGATCATAAATCATGTTTATGCATCGAAAGCTCATAAAACATACATAGTCATTGTGCGAAAACATAATAACCGAAAAGTAAAAGAAATGGCAGATTTCCACTCACAACTGCTCCGCGCTCAATTTCGCTCCCGATTCCTGCTCCTGTTAACGCTCTCGGTTATCCTCACCTACGCGCCATAAATGACATTTAGAACCAAATTGAACACTAGAATCTCATTTAACTACTAAATGCCCTAATCGGCATACAAAGCCCAGAGGTAAACTACTTCCCGATTTTAGTTACGGAGCCATAATCGAAACTAACTCACCATCCGGCGCCTTGAAAATTATTGAACACCTTATCATTTGATTGGACATACTTGCCCTTCACCTTTCCAACATGGACAATTATGTCCCATTTTCTTCATTTTTGGGTTTTTCATCAACCATATACATTCAATTCACAAAATGCATCATTTACACACAACAATTCAATCAAAACACCACTCAATTCCTAACTTCCCTAAAGTGGCAGAATTTCACCCTAGGTTCCAACACATTCCTTTTCTCAATTTCTTGTTCCAATTACAACAAAATCATGCCAATTTCATTCTAAAGCCCTAATTACAATCAATTGAAATCTCTACAACAAAATCACCAAAAACCCTAATTCTCACCTTGTCAATTTCTTCAAATTGATGACTCCTTCAAGCTCTAAATAAGAATTCAACTCAATCTAAGCCAAGAATACACATAAGAATGTCAATTAACACATTCTTGAATTCTCACTTATCAAACTCATAAAAGATGCTTTTCTTACCTTTCTTTCTTAAATTTCCACTAATAGAGACTTCAATTGAGCTTAGGGATTGGTTTGAAACCTTAATTTGGCTTGATTACACATGAAAAATCTTGAAAAAAAACTTGAATAGTCACTGTAGCAGCACCCCCTTTGAAGCTCGAATTTCTCTCTTTTTTTGGCTAAGTGTTGGTTTTGATCTCTTTTCAAATTTCTACACACTTCTAACATATATATAGTGCTCCCTCAATTTACCATTTTGCCCTTCAACTTACTTAAAACTTCTAATTTTCCATTAGTTAAAAACTAATTATGTAATTAGTTTATTTGTAACTATTTAGTTAGAATAGTCCAAAGAACTAACTAGAACTTCCAACTTGGCAATCCATGAGATTTTTTCTAATTGGTCCATTCTCTAATATATGGATTATGTTTCTCAACAAAGGCTTGTTCCATTCATAACCCTTAAATGAAAATTCATATAGTAAATTAGAATTTTCTTTTCCAAGCCAATAGAGAAAAATTCTAAAAATATTCTAAGGTCGTCCGGCGCACCGATCGAGTGTGAAATTATCAAATTAGGTCTAATATCTCTCACGTGCACTATAAAGGGAATATTTCTAATAGGGTTAAAATTGAGTAACCCTACGGTGTCTTATTTGTTCTATACCGAAATCTAGGCGCCAATACTATTAATAGGGATTGGATATTACAGACTCTAAGAGAAGGAAGAACTTGATAGACACTAAGTGCTTGTGTGTGCTAAGGTGGAACCGTCGTTTGGGTTTTCATTGCTCGTGGTAGAGTAAGGATACACTAAACATTAGATCCTTTTGAGAGTTTTTCATTAGGTTTTTCTTGTAAAATATCTAAGGAATTAATAAGAGAGGTTAAGATACTTAAATCCATAGTGAACATAAGCAATTTGTTGAACCACGTAAGTGATTGTATTGTATTTTTTTATTTTTTATTTTGAATTCTTACTATTTTACTTGATATATAAGTTATTTCGTTGCGTAAAGAAATTAGAGTTTAAGATTAAATTTAATTAAAATTCTTCACTTTAACCTAATCTCACCAAAAAAAATATGATCCCTTCAACAAGACTATTTAAATAAGTGCTTTAATTATTTTAATTATATACTTCTTTCAGTATCCCAACTTCTCAGAATAACTACAAGATTTATAATAAAACGTTGCATGCATAACATTTGAACCATTTGAATTATTATCTATCAATGGTAATATAATAAACATTTTATTCGCAAAAACAAATGAATCTTGGTTGAATGAGACAGATGTCTTAAACCGTGATATCAAACTACAAATTAGTTAACAGAAAATGTCATTAATTAAGTAATTAATATTAATTAGTAAATTAAGCCTACAAAGTTCTCAAAGTTATCAATATTGTTCACTGTAGTCACTTTATTTGACCAACTAAATATTAAGTTAGCCACTTTAGGCTGAAGGTGTCAGATTCTTTTCACAGACAAATGAAGCCAAGCCATCAAGATGTGACCACCACATCCTTTTGCTTTTTTTAATATGTTGTTAGCCACTTGACATATTTGATAGTCAAAGAAGAATTTAACGGACGATTCTGCTCGTAAACAGTAGATAATTTACAAAATGTAACCGTATTGAGTGTTATATAATAATTTATATATGAAACTGTTCCAACTTCAGATTTAGACAACTTCAAGCTACCGAATCTCTGGTCAGCTTTGCAGCTGTACTTTACCACACGTTTTGGTTAATATTTTACTAAACTAACGCGCCATCACCATCAGCTACATTTTCCCACATGCATTTTCCTTTCAACTATAAATACATGGTTAACATCGACCTATTCGCTTCATCTCCATCACTTCAATATTTCTCCATCTTAATTTATTAGCTCATACATACTAATTCTTACAATAAGCTTCCTTTGATCTTCATCGTTCAGACTGCTAAATCTTTCCTTTGTCATTCTTCTTGAAAAACAATGTCAAGCTTTCATTTCTGCATCATATTCATTTTAGCAGTATCGGCCTTGATATCAATCTCATCGGCTTCTCTCGAAGTGGAATTTTATCGATCAATTTGTCCTTCAGCTGAAGCTATCGTGAAAAAGGCAGTGAACAAGGCTGTGTCTAGAAATTCATGAATTGCTGCTGGCCGCATCAGAATGCATTTTCATGTTGTTTTGTTAGGGTATGTTAATATATTAGTTGCTTGTTTCTCATGGAATATTAGTTTAATTTAACTTAAATTTAATGTTAATTAAAATTTTATATACTAAAATATTTGTGCATTTTATACATTTCAGGGTTGTGATGGTTCAGTGCTACTTGATTCAACACCTGGAAATCCATCAGAGAAAGAACACATAGTTAACAATGAAAGTTGAGAGGATTCGAAGTGATTGATGAGGCAAAGGCCGAAATCGAAACTAAATGTCCACAAACTGTTTCATGTGCAGACATTCTTGCATTTGCAACTCGTGACAGTGCTCAAAAAGTTGGTGACTTCCACTATGTAGTCCCTTTAGGCTGCCGTGACGGCCGTGTTTCGCTCAAAGATGAGCCCTCCCTTCATCTACCTCCTCCTTTCTTCGACGCAAAACAACTTGAAGAGAACTTTGCACGTAAAGGGCTTAGTCTCAATGAAATGGTGACACTTTCTGGTACACATTCTATTGGGGTCACATGTTGAGAATAATAGAAAACAAATGGAACCCTTTTATTAATACAACAAACTCAAAACTTATAATACAAAATTTTGAAACTCTCACTCTTTCTTACAACTCAATACTCACACACTCTTTGTTGAACTTATTATTTGCCAAACTTTCTAACACACTAAACTCTCAACAATTGATCAAATACTTGATCAACTCTTTATTCTTAACTTGCTTGTTTGCAAAACTAAATGAGAAATGGGGTATTTATACTTAGTTTCAATAAGCCAAAACTACATAAATAAAATAATGTAAAAATTTATTAATCACATAAGTTTATAATACTTATCTCCTTAATTATTAACTTTAAAATATCTTACCTAATCTAGAAATTTTAAGAATTAGGCTTGTAAATATTGGGCTTAATCTTGGGCTTGATATTGTAATTAACTTTATTTGGTGTTGTAATTTTAACACTCCTCCTCAACACCAACTTTCATTCTTCTAACTACGTTAAGTTGTCTTCGAAACTTTTTGAACTTATCAACACCCAAACTTTTTATGAACAAATCAGCCACTTGATCTTCGGTCTTAACATACAGCAACTCAATTTCTTCTTGCAGAACTTTCTCCCAGATAAAGTGATAATGCACATTCACATGCTTTGGTCTTGCATAAAAAATTGAATTTTCTGCCAAACAAATTGCTGACCGATTATCACAATATATTGACACTTTATAATCTCTTGGCTGATATAAATCCTCCATCAACTGCATCAACCATGTACATTCTTGAGCCGCCATTGCTGTTGCTCTGTACTTAGCTTCAGTAGTTAACAATGATACAGTTGGTTGCCTTTTACTGCACCAAGAGACTGTTTCTGAACCAATCTTAAAAAAATATCCAGTGGTCGAACGTCATGTGTCATGATCTCCAGCATAGTCAGTATCACAATAGCCAACTATTTTACAATCTTGATCTTTTTTATAGAAGAGATCATAGTCATTTGTGCCTCTCACATATCTTAATATCAGTCGAGCTTCTTCTAAGTGAGATTTTTTAAGATTTTGCATGTATCAACTTATTACTCCAATTGCATAAGAAATGTCTGGTTGAGTCAATGTCAAATAGATGAGACTTTATACTAGTTGTTGATACATAGTTCCATCTTCTAAATCCTTTTCTTCATGACCGCACAACTTGGCATTGGCTTTTAGCGGTGTTGAGATTGGCTTGCACTCTAGCATCTCAAACTTCTTCAACTAATCTTTGGCATATTTTTGTTGTCCTTGAAAAATTTCTTCTACTATCCGAATGACTTCGAGCCCAAGGAAATGTTTAAGTTGTCCAAGCGCTTTCATCTAGAAGCGAACCACCAAATTCTCTCTTGTTCGAAGAATCTCTTCTTCATCATCTCCAGTGATAATTAAGTTATCCACATATACCAGCACAATTGCATGTTTCTGTCCATTAGCTTTGACGAATAGGCTAGATTCAGTTGGTGCTACAGAGTAACTACCATGTGTTAGAAATTCTCTAATTTTACTATACTATGCCCTTGAAGCTTGCTTTAATCCATACAACGCCTTTCTCAATTTACACACATAATCAGGATAAAATTTGCTTTCAAATCTCATTAGTTGAATCATATAGATCTCTCGATCTAACTCTCTATGTAAAAAGCATTCTTTACGTCAACTTGCCACAATATCCAACCTTTGCTACCTGCCAGTGTAAGTAAAACTAGTACTGTGGTGATCTTGGCTACTGGAATATATGTTTCATCATAGTCTAATCCATACTGTTGAAAAAATCCTCAAGCTACCAATCGAGCTTTATACCTTTCCACCGATTCATCAGGACATCTTTTGATCTTATACACCCATTTACAAGATATAGGTTTCACATTCTTTGACTTTGACACTAAATTCCAAGTTTGATTTTGCTCCAATGCTATGATTTCTTCTTCCATAACTTTAATCCATTTAGAGCTCTGTGATTCTTCTTCAAAAGTCTCAAGCTCCTTGACATTTTCCTTTTTTGCCATAGTTGTATTAGCAAATTTAGGATTAGGCTTTCGTACTCTTATTGACCTTTGAGGATGAGATTGAAAGGTTGTAGGTTCTGCTCCTTCATATTTTGTTGTTGATAAATGCCAGTTTGCCGAGGACTTTGAGTTGTTTCTTGGTCGGTGTTGTCATCACTGCTTTTATTATCAAGGTCTTCTTGGCTCGGTCGAATTTCAGCAATTTGCTCATCTATCTTTTGTTGTAGTCATTCTTCTATTTCTTTTGAATTTGGAAGCTCCTCTTTTATAGCGACTATCATAAAGATGTTTTATCAAACATCACATTCCTTGACGTGTAGCATCGCTCACTAGTAGGGTCACAAAATTTCCATCCTTTGCGCTAGTTATCATATCCAACAAAGATACACCTAATTGCATTTTCGTTGAATTTGTTTCTAAGGTGACTTGGCACAAACACATATCATATACAACTAAATACTCGAAAATAACTCACAGTAGGTTTCATATCTCATAACTTCTCAAAAGGTGATATAAACCCTAACCTTAGTTGAGGAAGCCTATTAATCACGTGGGCTACAGTCTTTATTCCTTCGGCCTAAAATCTTCCTGGAACATTTGTTGCGTGAAATATACTTCTACAAATCTCTGTAAGATTTTGATTCTTTCTTTCTGTAACACTATTTTGTTGTGGCGTGTTGGCATATGTAAACTGATATCGTATTTTATTTTCTCGAAGATATTGTGAAAACTCATTAGAGATATATTCTCCTTTATTATCTATGCGGAGACAATGAATCTTCTTTCTGACTTCTCCTTGAGTTATTTCTCTAAATTCTTTGAACTTAAAAAAAGTATCTGATTTTTCCTTCATAAAGAAAACCTATATATACCTCGAGAAGTCATCAATAAATGTTACCATGTACTGCATGCCACTAATTGATGGCTACTTGACAAGTCCAAACACATCAGAGTGAACCAACTCTAATGGCTTCTTAGCTCTAAAATTTGACTCCTCATATGGTAGTTAATGTGCCTTGTTGTACTGACATCCCATACATATTGTATCTACTCTCATATCAAGCTGAGGAAGACCCTTAAGCATTTCTTTGTTCATAATCACATTTAGCTTATGATAACTCATATGTTCAAATCGTGAATACCATAAATCTACTATCTCATTCATTTGAGTATTGTCTACATAAGCTGACTCTGTTGATAGTTCATAGACTGACTTTAGTCATCATCCTTCCATTGTTGATATTCCCGTGATTTTTAAATCTTGGTACACCTTAACATCTTGTGGACCAAACAAGACATAGTGCCCAGAAAATATATACTATAATACTGACAATAGATTCTTTTCATACTAGGGACATGATAGACATCTTGAAGTGTTACCTTGTTAGGACTGTAATGAGGTGTAAGGACTATGTTACCGATGTGAGCTATAGGCAATCTTGAGTTATTGGCTGTCACTACCACGCGACCTCCTTTGTACTTAGTCATATCTTACAGCTTTTTATCATCACCAGTCATATGATTCGAACATCCTGAGTCAATGATCCAATCATTTTCATAGTCAATCTGTCCAAGCATTATCACTGAGAGTGATATGTCTTCTTCCTCTATAGCAACAGACGCTTCAGCATCCTACTTATCTTTACTTTTTTTTTTTTTGAGTTTGATGTGGCAACATTACCATCAGTAGACCTTTTTCTTGGACCAACAATCTCTTGGCATATGTTCTATTTTTTCATAATTGTAGCATTTTCCTTCAAACTTTTTCTTTTGGTTGGACTGACTACCATTACTGTGAGTTCTCCATACTCCCCCTATCTGTGAGCTACCTTCTTGGTGATGACTATTTATCTTGTTATCATATCTTTTAGATTCTCTACCAGCACGTCATTTAAATCGACCTTTTCTTTTGTTGATGTAGAGTACTTCTTCATCTCTTTTTAAAGAGACCTCACTTATTTGCTTAGCAATCACTTCTTGATCAGTAAGCAAATTTTCAAATTCAATGAGAGATGGTTGGGTTGGTCAACCTTATACAGTAGTAACAAAACTTCTATACTCGGGCTTTAAACCATGGATGATAATTCTTTTCATCATAGTTTCAGTAATAATAACAGCATAATCTAACTCATATTTCACAGCACAAGGACTTTACCTTTGTGAAGTATTGGTTGATCGTCATGTTGTGTTGTGCAATTGACAACAGTTCATTCTCTAGAAGCTGTAGTCGCGTACTATTTTTCTTTGAGAAGAGTGATGCAAAAGTGTCCCATGTTTCATTGGCGTCTTGACCTTCTTTATATGCTCTAACATTTTTTTTTTCAACTGTGGTCTTAATGATGAACATAGCCTTACCAGTTTATACCTTCCACTTCTTTAAAGTGGTTTCGTCTATTGGCTGCTTTACTTCATTCCCACCAACGACCTTCTAAAGATCTTGGCCTTGAAAGTAAGACTCCATCAACGTCGCCCATGTATTGTAATTTTGGTTATTAAGCTTCTTGATTCCTTCAACGACTTAAAAGTCACCCATCGTGTTGGTAGTACCTCGGTAATACCAAACAAGTTTTGTCAACAAACTTGCAGAGTCAGAGACTACTCACGACACACAGAAGCTCACTTACTAACAATTTCTAGAAACTCTTTTTGATGTGGAAGATTAGTCAAACCTGCAATCATGGAGCATACTTAGAATTCTGAGAAATCCTATAACTTGAGCGGTCCTAGACAATCCCACTCTGATACCAATTGTTGAGAATAATGGAACACAAATGAAACACTTTTATTAGTAGAACAAACCCAAAACTTACATCGTACATTGTTCTTCATTTTCGAATCGTCTATACTCTTTCAATTTAACTCATGCACAAAACCCTTCTTTGGATTCTAAGTTTGCTAAGCAATTGAAAAAGAGATGTCTTCTTATACCACCATTAAGAGCCAGCAGTAATAATCCAACGATGGCACTTGATGTTATAACACCAAATAGGCTTGATAATAAGTACTATATAGATTTAAAGAACTGCCATGGCTTGTTAACTTCAGATCAGAAACTTTTTAGCAGCCCTTCAACTGCTGGGATTGTGAGGGATAATGCAAGGCAAGCCACAGCTTGGGCCAAAAAATTTGTTGCAACCATGGTCAAAATAGGAGCCATTGAAGTACTCATCGATTCACAAGGAGAGATCAGAAAAAATTGTAGCGTTATGAATTGAATTAGCTAGATTTCTTCAATTTGTTTCTCTTGTTTCTTGTTTTGTTGCATTTCATTATTTCTTTCATTCTTGACACAAATGTAAAATTGTTTTAGTAACCCTTTTTCTTTTTCTTTTGGTTAATTGTACTTTTTTTTGGTGATTTTTGAAGAAACTTTATTAATTGTAAAATTAATTATATCAAGTTTAGATTTTTCTTACTTAGCGAATTTGGTATGAAATAAATTAATGCATCAAAGTCTGGTAGTTGATGATGCAGCCCATATGGCGACATTTGGCATTTCTAAGGGCTTTGTGCACTCAATGACAATCACATAAAACTTGACCACCTTAACTACATAGATAGCCTTTCCTTTTTTGTATTGCGAAAACAAAAAAGCACTTTAGGACCATTCACCGTTGAATCCCTAATTAATTGTATCATTTATATTGTCAGCTTAACCTAATTTTTCTTATAGAATACTTGTTCAATATGAATAGAAATCTCCATTCATAAAAAACTAAATCTGATACTATAAAATTAAAGAAACTTAACAGTTTAATCCTTGTATTTTTGTTGAATTACTCTCATGGTCTCTAATATTTTTAAAATTATCAATTACATCCTTTAAAAGCATTTTTACTACGATTTTTATCTCTAAGATATATATATTTTTACTGCCATTTTCATCTTTGAAAATTATTTTTGTCCCTAAGGGACACAATTGGTAATTTTTAAAATTTTAAGAACTTAATGAGTAATTCAACAAAAGTGTAGGAGCTAAAGTGGTAATTTTTCAAAAATTAATACACACACACATATATATAGAAAATGGAAATGTTGCATACTCTCCAAAACTTAAAAATCAAACTACTGAAAGTCAAGAGAGCTTAATTTTTGTCAAAATAAAGAGAATTACTAAAGTTTTTCTTATTCTGATGACTCTTTTTCTCTTAATAATTACATCAAATGCTCAAGATCAGATGAACGACAAGGAGAATGTTGAGCAACAATTTTCATTACCCTTTGCCATCATCTAACTATGTTTAAGGTAATTAGGTTGAATCCCACACCAAGACTTTCACCTTTGCCTTATAAGACAGGTACTTTGAGTAATTCTATAATTCTCGAGGTCTTACATAGTATAGTTTTAGGATTGTGGGCTCTGTTGATGATCATAAGCTCAGGGTCAGTCCTGCTCAAGAGGTTAAGATGTGAGTACTAAGAAGCTTCCCTTCCCCGCTACTATTGTTCCTAAAGCTGCCTATTTAGGAGTTGGGCCCTTAGCCTATAGTCCCACGCGTATCTTTCTAGCTAGGGGATTTAGGTCTATATTTATACCTTAGTATTTGGGTTGATTTCCTAGGAGAAACAATATCTATTATATATTAATGTTATAGAACTTTAAGATGAAATTTACCAAATGCATATACTCCATTTTTATAATCATAGTACTTCTGATAGTATATTTTATCAAATGCTTATTTGCTTTTTTCTCCCGGTGCTTATTTCTTTAATATTAACAAAAAAATGATTATTTTTATAAGCCATACTAAAATTTTTGCAAGCTTTATATATATATATATATATACATATCATATAATAACATCTATTCTATGAACATCTTTTATTGATCGAAAGAAGTATAAGAACAAAAAAAAAGTTACAATTTGACGGAAAAATGATAAATTAATAGAATATTCTCAACTCAGGGGAGCTTTTAAATTATTTTAATATAATAGAAAAACAATTGGTAAATAATGAAGTTTACTGGAGAATAAATGATAGTTTTCTCCTGAGTAATAAATTTTAGAGCTACACAAGTTTTTTAAACCTGATCTGTCTCGAGCATCCCGACCCAATAATTTTGGGTTAGGACGGATCTAATCTAGAATTTGGGATCGATTAAGCCCCTTAAAGATGGACCGTATTAGATATTTTAGGTTTAGGATGTGTCTAGGTTTTGCTTCCTTCAAAGGTTTATAATTGTGTATGTTCTTGAACTTGATTTCTAGGTTTTTTATAAGTCTTGCTTCTATGTATATGAAATGCTAACAAGTGAAAAAAAATGCTAAGTCTTGTTTCCCTGTATATGAAATATGAGTAATTTAGCTAAGTACGACCTCTCTGTTATAAGTTTATTTCTACGAAAAAGAGATTGAGGGTCTACAAAGTTTTCAAAAAGGATTTTCTAAGATTATGTGCTTTTGGGGAAGGGCAACTTTAGGGTTTACGAACCTTACGTGAATTTTGGTGGCTTACGGTTCCAAGACATTATATTTATACACTGATGCATGCTTTAACTCACAAGCCCTATAAAGGGAGGAAGAACACATATCTTACACTGGAAAAGTAGATAATATAAAAAGAATATACAAACACCACAAAAGAGGGGAAAAAAAGACTCTTTCATGAAAGAAAAATACATAGACCCCACAAAAGAAGAAAGAGAAATCCCTTAGAAAGGAAAAAAAAAGTATTCTTCATCTTAATACCCTCTGAGACTCAAATCTCCAACCTCATGGTTGTAACCTAATGGTTGTAGAGGTGCACTCCAAGTTTACAAATGTTCCTTGTACTTTTTTTATGCTACTTATTAAGTGCTTTTTCTTTGTATTATTACATTTTCTACTATTTTTTTTAAGGGGTAAAACTCATTATATCTATCCTAATTAAATGTTTTTTTTAAAAAGTCAGAAGTATGAAGGAGTTCTGGCTGTAGCACGGACCATGTCAATACTTGGGGACTGCGACCCCAAGCAAGCAAGGCCATGGTGTAGCCCAACCAAAGCTAGGTCATGATGCCAACCACCAAAATCATGATGGGGCATTAGCTGCACTAGTGAGGTTGCGACCCCAAGTTGAAGTCATGGTGAGGTTGCAGCCCAAAGTGCTCGGCTTCAGCCAATTGAGTTGTTTCATCATTTCTAAGTTGGCTTAGAATTCTTTTACATGTTGAATTCTAATGTAAGCGGATTTAGGGTCTCTTGAGACATTTAAGAGCCTATGTAAAACTTTGTTCTGCATTAGAGATGAGCAACTATGAAAAAGTATGAAAATAGAGTGCTTAGGAGGTACTTTAGTACTTAGTGTGCAAGAGAGTGCTATTATAGACTCTTGAAGAGCTCATTTCATTATGTACTTCTCAGAAATCTCTTGAGTGATTCATTATAATCACTGAGTAATAAAAGAAGTTAAGATCCTTGATTTATCGTGGACATAAGCAATTTCTAAATTATATAAGTTCTTGTGTGCCTTACATAGAGCCGATGGAAAAGTAGAGACTTTAAAAGCCTACCTAGTTGTGAAAAGTTATACTCAGCGGCTGGGATTGATTATGATGAAACCTTCTCACCAGTAACGATGCTTAAGTCAATTCAAAATTTATTGGTAATTGCTGCATATTATGATTATGAAATTTGGCAAATAGATGTAAATACAACGTTCTTAAATGGATATCCTGAAGAAGAGATCTATATAAAGCAACCTGAAGGTTTTACATCCAGCCAAACTTTTGGTCTAGTATGAAAATTAAAGAAATCTATTTATGGACTTAAGCAAGCATCTCGAAGTTAGAATCTTCGTTTTGATGAAGTAATCAAAGGATCTAGTATCATCAAGAATGAAGAGGAATCATGTGTGTATAAATTATACAGTGGGTGCATGGTAGTCTTCTTGGTTCTTTATGTGGATGATATACTCATTATCGAAAATGATATTGGTAATTAGAACCAGTCAAAAGCTACCTTAGTAAGAATTTTTTAATGAAAGATTTGGGAGAAGTTTCCTATATATTGGGTATAAAGCTTTATTGAGATAGAGTAGGAGGCTTATAGGACTCTCTCAATCATCATACATAGATAATATCTTAGAAATGTATAATTTTAGTAACTATAAGATAGTTAATATATCTTTTGGACATGGTATTCATCTCTCAAGGAAAATGTGTCCTCAGAGTGAAGATGAAAATGTTAGAATGTCTAACATACTATATACATTAGTTATAGAAAGCTTGATGTATATAATGATGTGTAGTAACCAATATCCACAACCGGTAAGAATAAGTATATGTATATAAATATACATATTTTATTTGTATATGGGTGATATTTGATTTCTGTATTAATATTAGTAGTGTTTGTATAGGTTAACGACATACTATTAGTATTGGGTTTATTTGCAAGACTTTAGATTTATTTTAGGGACCAAATTATAATACTTTGAAAGTTTTAGCAGCAAATTCGTAAATACCAAAAATTAGCCTCTTATTATAAAAATACACTTTTGAAACCCTAATTCACTCATTTTGTTCGGGCTACCTCTTTTGGAGTGAGAAAAGTGAGAAAAAAATGGGAGAGAAAGAGAAGAAGAAGAAGAAAAAGAAAAAGAAAAATAAAGTTAGAATTTAAGCTTTAAGAGGTATATTATAACCCTTTCTTAGTTTCTTGGTGTTAAATTAGTTAATTCCTTTAAGTTTTAATTTTTGAAAATATGTACAATTGAGTATTTGATGTGTATTTTGTAAGATATTGTGAGAATTGATGATGATCTATATAAATAGTTTGATAAATCATGATGAATTGTAGAATTTTTACTTGATAGTCTCCTGATCTAGGAATTTTATAAATTGTTGTGATTTGATTCTGGTTTTAATTTTGAGTATATGAAATTAGACATGTTTAGAATCATTTGAGACTTTGAATCGATTGAAAATTCTAGAAATTAAATTTACCAAAATGACCATGAAATTCTAGAAATTTCCCGTGTTAATAGTATGATACAGTGACAAACAATTTTTGATCTGCTTAATGATCTTAAAAAATTATGAATTTATGGAATATGATAAGTTTATATGTCTAATATGATATACTCAGAATTGAGAATTTAGATCAATGTGGTTAAATTGTTATGATTTTTTAAAGAGTGTCAGCTTATTGCAGTATTTGATTAATAGATTTTTAAAGCTATGAAATAAAATAGTTTTAAAATACTTTTGGTCTAGAAATTAAATTTACCAAAATGACCCTGAAATTCTAAAAATTTCCTGTGTTAATAGTATGATACAGTGACAAACAATTTTTGAACTGCTTAATGATCTTCAAAAATTACGAATTTATGGAATATGATAAGTTTATATGTCTAATATGATATACTCAGAATTGAGAATTTAGATCAATGTGGTTAAATTGTTATGATTTTCTAAATAGTGTTAACTTATTGCAGTATTTGATTAATAAATTTTTAAAGTTATAGAATAAAATAGTTTTAAAATACTTTTGACAGGGATTTTGAAGTAAAATATTTATCATGAATTAAAATATATGTCAAGAGTAATTTTGTGGTAGTTTTGTAATTTTTGAGTTAGTATCTGATTTTATAAAATTATGATACTAAATACTGTTCCATAAATATCTTGATCCAGAATACTATTTTGGATTTGATGGTGTTTATGAAATGGAATGTGTAGAAATTATGATATAATATTCAGATACAAGAAATATATATGAGTGAAGAAAGATATATTCTGATTTTGGAGTAATTTGACATCATTTGATGTATTAGAAAATTTTGTTAAGTATAAGTGGTCAGAATGACAGGTTTTGAGAAACCAAGTAATTAGACCAATTTGATGTGATAAGTGCAATATGTATAATTTTGTAAGCTATTTAAGTGTTTTGTATAAATTTTGAAGCTCATGAAAGGATTAATCTCCATTGATAGGTTAAGGAGATTTAAGCCTTGTAGCTAAAAGTGCTAAAAGGTAAGTATACTAGACTTTTACTGAAATCACAATAAGCATAGTAATTGTCTATGTATGATTTTGTAAATGTGTGTAGAAATATGTTTATGTTATGCCAAATTATATTTGATATGAAATGTGAAAGAAATATGTTTATGAATGTGAGCATTGACATTGAGCATGGACATACATGTGTTTAAGAAAGTGAGCTTTCAAAATAAAAAATGTTTAACAAAGAAAGCTTTTGAAGTGAAAAATGTCCATGAGATACGTTTTATGTTTTGAGGATGCCTGACCTCACTATTTACTTAGTAGGCATTTTATGTGATTTGTGGAGCCTTTATGTGTGGCATTTCCTTCGGGATTGGAATATGTTATGTGTTCCGTATGTAGGGAGGATCCTATTGGTACCTAAAGAAAGAGTGAGTCATCACATTCGTGTGGTGGCGTATTGGTGCATATGAGAGGACTTACCGATGATCAGGGTGAGGGTTTGACTTTTACCTTCGGGCATGAGTATTATATATGTGTAATTTAAAAACCTCACTTGTACTATTCCTCTTATACGGTATGTCACCTACAAGTGACATTTAGCTCATTATGTGATATGTGATATATAAGTCCTACTAAGTTGTAGTTGAGTGATGATATTCCTATTATATATTTTGAAAGAATGTGTTAACGCTTACATGACATGTGATTTGATAAGATTATGAATTTTGATTTATCACAGCATATCATACATATGCATTGTGTACATATATGTATTTGTAATTTGATATATGAAAAACTAGTATGCTTACTGAGTTTTATACTCATTATAGTTTATGGTGATTTCAGGTAAATAAGGTACATGTGTACTTAGCGGATTTGGCAAGGCTCCTACTGTCCCTTGGGTTCCCTAAATTGCTAGGTTTCTAAGTGTTTCATTTGTGGACACATAGTTTAAGATATTTGATTTGTCCCTATTGAATAAATACTTATGTATTATTTTATTGTGTATGGTTGTATTTGGTTTAAATTTCACCAAGTATGGTTATAGGTTGATTTTAAGTAAAATTTTGCAATGAATATATTATGGGTTTCCTGTAATAAAGTTACTACTAGTGATGTAGTAAAGTGTTAGTCTCTGAGAAAACTCTGTGTATCTCTGGTTTACTAATTGCCCCAGTCATAATTCAATTATTATAATCTGAAAACAAAATTAAAACGAATGTTTAAATATTATTGAATGAGTGTAAGTTATGTCATATGTCAGATCTTTGTGTCTGGGGTGTGACATGATATATACAAGACTTGACATCAGTATGGTTGTAAGTGTTACAAGTCACTATCAGTCAGATCCAGGCGAAGCATTGGATGGCTATGAAACATGTCCTGAAATATCTTAAGAGTGCCAAGGACAAGTTTTTGATATATGGAAAAAATGACTTACAAGTGAGAGGATACATAGATTTAGATTTCTAGTCTGATCCGAATGATAGAAAGTCTACATCTAGATATATGTTCATTCTCAAAAGTACAACAGTCAGTTAGAAAAGTAACAAACAGTCATCCACAACTGATCACACAACAGAGGTAGAATATATGGCAACCTTAGAAGCAGTAAAAAAAGAACTTGGAATAGTTCCAAGTTCAATAGATCCAACACCATTATTTTGCGACAACAATAGAGCTATAGTACAAGCCAAAAAGTCGAGAGCACACCAAAAGTCTAAGCATGTAGAAAGAAAATACCATACCATTAGAGAAATCTTAAATGCTTAAGGGGTACCCCAGGATGTGTATTTATTAAGACTTAAATGTTAAGTACATCATATAATTGATTGACAAGGGTTGTTAACTAATAGGATATTGACAAATGGAACAATAATGTGCATAAATTATTTTTGCTTTAAAATTACCAATTTACTCTGCTAGTAAAAACAAGTGAGGTAAAAGGAATTATTCAAAAGTAGTTTTTAAATAATTAATGTAAAATTTATTTATTATTAATAGTACAAATGGATAAACATCAATTATGACAATGGTATCATTTACCTAATGAAGGGCCTTGATATTGGCCATTAATTATTTAAAATAATTAAAGATATTTCAACAATAGGTAAAGGAATATTTGGTGGCCATTAATAAAATGTATTTGATAAGATAATGCAATAAAATGGCCAACAATGTTTATTGGTAGACCATGAAATGCATTGCCTAATGGAACAAAAATTTAATGAATTGTATTCATTCAAATGGTGCATTCGGTCACTTTGAGTGTAGAGAAAAATGAAAGAAATTTTGGCTAAGTTCTTGAGATTCTTTCAAAGTGTTGTGAGGGGAAAAACACTAAAACATTCAAATCTTTCTCATTACTCATAAGAAGCATATACCATACAAATCAAATTATTTTAAGAGTTAAAATATTTTGTTGCTTGAAATTTGTGGCTGTTATTCTAGCTTCAAAATATAATCGGTTTATAGTTGTGAACTAAAATTGTGCAACAGTATACTTTAAGACGAGCTCAAGACTTGAAGATTTAAGTTCTTGAAGAATTGGAAAGCTACCATTAATTTGGATAGGTTTATTTACTTGCAGTTTATTTTAAATGAAACATATAAACATATATGAATATATATGTTTAATTATGTTATATTGTGTATATATTGTATAAAATACTTCCTCTGCATGTATAAAATTTTAAAATTATATGTATACTTTACATATCACACACTCATTTAACTTGAAGGTCCTTAAAGGTTATGTGCGCAATCATAATCATGTAGAGGGGTGCTTTTTTAAAAGTTATATTACCGAGGAAGCACTTGCATATTGTGTTGACTACCTCTCTAATCACGATGTAATCAATTACCACCTAGTTTGCATGATTCATATATTTCACAACCTTTGAATTCTAGAGATATAAAGCTTGTTGATTCTTAAATATTGGTGCAAGTACATCTTTGTATTTTAGAGAACACACTCGAGGTTCAACCTTATATAAAGTAAATGATTTATTTTGAATATATTATAGTTATATATATTTTTACTATACTAACTAATATAATTGTTAACCTTTGCAGAGCATACGGAATATTTAAAAATAAATTACCCTCAGCAAGCTAAAAAGCACTTATGGCTACAAAATAAGCATACTTAAACTTTTAGTGACTGGCTTCTAAACAAGGTTAGATTACATTATTGTTTATAGTTATATATTTTATAAGATAGTGTTTGACATAATGTTTAACAAAATGTAGGTGTTGGATAATGTACAGTAGAATGTGATCGTTTATGATACAGTGAGGTGGTTGGCTAAAAACCCTAGTTCTTCGATCATTACATATGTTGGATGCCTTATAAATGGTTATAAATTTGTAATTAGAACAACTAGGTAACACAATATAGTGGTGTTAGTGTTGTTGTAACAATAATGCAAATATCTAGTTCAAAAGATAAAAAAAAAACCTTATTGTAGGGAAATGGACTTTTATAGAGTCCTTGATATGATATAAGAACTTGATTATCTAATGTTGAAGAAGGTAGTGTTCAAGTGTAATTAGGTGGATAGTAAGAATAGTGTTGTGGTTGATGATTTGGGATTTACACTTGTTGACTTGAATCGAATTAGTCATAAATCTGATAGTTTTATATTAGCTTCTCATGCGAAATAAGTATTTTATATGAATGATAAAAAAGAATATACTAAATCAGTTGTTTGTTTAGTGGCGAAAAGAGTCAACAAATTTGCAACTAATGATGAATGTAATGACATGGTGCAAAAAGTGATTTGTAGTTTATGTACATGATTAACGTATACCAATTATTACATGTCCATTATTTGTGTATATTTGTTGATAACTATTTGGGGACTATTTTGTTACTGTTTGAGGGATTTTTAAAGTGCTATTTAGGGGTTGTTTTGTCCATTGTATGGGGCTATTTTTAAGTTACTGTTTGAGGACTTTTAAAGTGTTGTGTTCGTCTACTATATGGTACTATTTAGACTATTATTTCCTATATTTTATGTAGGAAAAGTTCAAATTAGATTTGAAAAGCAAAAAATAAGTATTCTAGTGGGTGGGAATTTCTTTAAGGAGCTTCAAACATACTTTAACTCACGAGTATGTTCTTTCATATTATAGTGACTGCAGTCAATTAAGGTTGCCTCCATTTGAATACCAAAATATTAAGAAACAACATTGGAAATTATTTATTGATAGGGTGTTGTCTAATACATTTGAGGTGAGTCAAAATAACAATTAGTTTATTTATGTACTGAAAATGGAGTTACATAACTATTGCTTGACATATTCACTTTTTGCAGACAAGCAGTGAAAAAGCCATGGGGAGACGTGCTAAGCACAAGTACAACCATTGTTTGGGCAGTATGAGGCACAAAGGGTTGTATGAAAGAATTGCAATTTTTAAATTATTTTGAAAAAAATTTATATATGCTTTAATTGAAATATATGGCCATTGAAATCTATGAAGACCCAACCAATTAATAATCTAATTTATTATACTTTTCTATTGTCTTAGTGTAAAGAATAAGGGGAAAGTTCAAGCCAAATGGACTGAGGTATGTTATGGAAAAAGGCTTAACTGAATAAAAAAGGAAGTTATTCAAAAAAAAGGCAATAAGTTGTTCAAAAAATTATAAGTGGTATCTAGTATTATAAATATTATCTTATTTATTTACAAAATGGACGAATTCATAAAATAACATTACTTGTAAATTATAGGATGAGCTAAAAGGTCAAGTTGAAGATGAGTTTGAATGACATCCTAATTGTAGTACCTGACAAGCTTCCAAATGGGAGTAGAGTACAGGGTGTTGGCCAATTTGTTACTTCAGGCATGTATTTTTGTATTCCTGAAGATACCATTATCTACACAAGTAGAAGCATTTTATGCAAGGCTAAATGCGTAGAGCAAAACTGAAGTTGGTAGTTATGGTCTTGGGCCTAGTATTATTAATAAAGGCAATATTGAGGTTAATCATCCATCTTCAGAAATCTTAGAAAAAATGAAGGAATAATTACTTAGAGCAATTATCATATCTCATTTATTATATTTATTATCAACGTGTGTTGTTTCTTTTGCATGTGCAGGAATCTCCAGTAAAGAAGAAAACCCTATTAAAGAAAATACTAGCAAAGAAATCTATTATCTCTACACCTATTTAGCCACTAAATCTTAGAAGATCCCACAGAATCAATCTAAACCCAAAAGATGCATATGATGAATCACCCCTACAAATCATAAAGTCAATTGCAAGAAAGCTTTTGCTTAAAAAGAATACAAGAGGGATTGTAAAATCAAGAAATCAAAAGTATGGGTACTTGGCTATGTTTCCTGTATTAGTCCAAAATTGTCTCTAAACAACAATCAAAGTGGAACACCAGTTATCAGCATTTAGTCAATTTTAGGTTACTTATCTGGATAAGAAAGATTGGGATTCTTATAAATATGACAGAGTTGTCCAACGTTTGCCTTGAGATTTGGATCAAGTAAGTCCATTGTTATTTTATGTTGCAAGAAAAACCTTTGAAATATACATATCAATTATATATGCTTCATCGTGTTGACTTATTTATTGTTAGGTACCTTTTCCATGTTATGGAGAATGAAGGATATGGTTTTTTAGTGCACTTTTATATTCCTACCAAAGTATCTGCATCAAGTTGTCTCAATAATGTGAAAGCACGCACTAATTGACCATGCTATGTTGCTGAGACTTTGGCATTATCACAACCGGGGCAAATTAAATTTATCCCATATAATCCTAGGTATGAATCTCTTTAAATTATTTAATATAAAGATTAATATTAATTAATCATTACTAAGTTAGCATACTTTATCTTACTTGTAGCAACCATTGAGTGTTAGTTGCTATTGATTTATTGATATCAAATGTGTTTTACTTTATCCATTAAGAACTAAACATTGTGAAGATTTGGAGGACATTGTCAATTAGTTAAGATTCACTTACTCATATTTTACGTTATGTATATCTAATTTACTTTAAATTTAATACGCCTAGTTGTTGATTTCTTTTAGGGTTGCCAAAATTCATCTAACACAGAAAACACCTAAGAGGGTAAATCTCCAATAGATTAATGTGAAGGTAAATACAAAATTTTATTACAATCATATATTTTGTTATTAATTTTTTCTTAAATTACAATGCTAACTATTTTGAAATAACATTTAAAAAATCAAATATTTTGTAGTGCCCTTTACAACCTAGAACAGTTAAGTGTGGACACTTTGTCATCAAATATATGAAACCAATTGTTAGGGACATTAGTGTACTGAAAATAATGTATGTATCTTTTTCAAATATAATCTTTTTAAATTTTCTAATTTCGTTTTATACGTTATTAACACATGTTTTACTTATTTGAAGTTTAAGGGAAATGATGATTACACTCAAGATGACATTAACTCCATTCATAATGAGTGGACTATCTTTATAGCAAACTTAATCACAAAAAATTCAAAATAAATAAGTTATTTTTCATTAGAACTATTTAAACTTAAAGTTTTTTTTTATCATTAAGTATTTATTAATTTACTCATATATTTTTCTTTCCTTTGATATAGGTGAGCATGGAAGATTACTTATTCATTTCTTCTTAGGTGGCTGCAGCCATGTGTTTAATGTGGTATTTATAATATAAACTCTAGTACAATTAGTCAAATTTTAAATTTTTAAAAAATAATTTTAATTATTTAATTTTTTCAAAATTTTGATACTATAGTATCAAAATTTTATTGATACTATATAATAGATTCTTTGATACTATAATACTAGGGATTCATTGATACTATTGTGAACAAAGGATTTTCTAATTCTACAGCGTAAGAAATTCACTAATACTATGATATTAATGAAGCTAATACTATAACATAAGAGATTTACTAATACTATAGTGTTACGAATTCTCTGATACTACAGTATTAGTGATTCACTAACACTTACTATAGTGTTAGCGAATTTTTTATTAGAGCAACACGAACACTATTTTATCCTATTAGTCAAACCATTCGCTGAAACTATTTCAGCATCAATGAATGCTATTTTTGTAGTAGTGAAATTCTCAAAGAAGATTTCTATATATATGAGGTATGAAATAGTAAATTATTACAACAATTATAACCAAAAAAATTCTTTTTATGTATTCTTACGTAAAAAAAAATTTAGTTATTACTCTTCTCTCATATTTGAGTATTAGTAATTTTAGAGATTAAAGAAAGATTCATATACTCACACGTATTGAGTTTGAAGGTTGAAAATAATAAAAAGGATTGCAGTTAACCAATTTAAGATTTATCATAATAAAAAATTAAAATAATTTTCTATTCCTATACGTATAATTATGAAAAGACGATCTAGGTTTTAGTGTATTTATTTTATTAAACAAATTATTTATTTATTTATTTATAACCAACAATTACTATTGTGGAATATTCATCCAATTATCTCTTTACATATGACAACTTCAACTAAAATTCTTTGATTTTCAAATAATTTTACCTTGAGACGTAAAATTAAAAATTACATGAATTGTAACACAAAACTTAGGTGAAGCTAATTAGTAGCCCACATTACTCACTTTACCATATGATGGGCGATAGTGCTTACCAAATCAACTATTTAGTAATATTAGATTATCTTCTTACCAAATGAATTGTAACTTAAATTAGTTCTATTATTACTTGGAATATAAATCAAACCCTTCCTCAATTTATTTTGATGTTAGTTATTAAAATCTCAAAACTTTAGTATCATTTTCTTAAAATTTTCTAGTGAAACAATTCATACCCACTAGTTAAATAGCACAGGCTTGTAATATGTTGTAGAGAATTTGCTAGTTACTTTCTTATTATTTGACATTTTGTCGATTCTATTTACTACCGTAGTTACATAGATAATTGTTTGTTAATGTAACTTGATTCCTCTCACAACTGAATTGTGAAACAATATATTGTACAAATAAAAACAAATCACTGACCAAGTAATTTTGTTAAGTTGCTACTTAAATTTGCCGAGATAATAAAAATGTACTTTCTGATTTGAGATCAGAGATTTGAGTTTTGGTTGACGTCTATAGTAATGTAAATATTATAAATATGTTTTTCATTTTATGTGTTTATGTTGTCCTCCCATTGTGGAAGTGTCGGTTCGAGCATGTATAAGTATGCAAGTGATGTATAATCTCAATTGATGTAATTGAGGGTGCATAAGTGTATAAATAATGTATAATCTTAATAAATATAATCTAACATAAATATATAAGTAATGTATAATCTTAATGAATGTAATCTATAATAGATGTCTAATGTAATATCAATGTTAAAAAAAAAAATCTTATATTACAAGCTGTCTAAATTATTCAAATTATACCCATATATATCGGGCAGCCTCTACAGTTTGACCGATGCTACATAAAAAGAATATAATGAGGTTTGCTTCTGAATTTTCATTATTGACATTAATTATATCAAATTATATTACCCAGCATTGGCTAAATTGAAGAGGCTGCTCAATATATTTATGGATATAATTTGGACAACTTGGCAGCTTGTATTGTATTATAATTTCTTTGATCACTGAATTGTTTTCTAATTTCTACTGGGCTTTCACACTTCAAGTGGCATCGATGGATCAAGCTACATACACTAATAACAAAAATTTTAGAGTTGCTTTGGTGTAAAAGTGTTGTGATTTTAAAGTTAAAAATATTTAGAAGTGAAAACACTATTCGTAAAATGAAAAAGAAAAAAAGAAAATACTTGATAAACACGTAATATGGAGTGAGTGAAAGTTATTTTTACTAAACACATTAATTATTATGCTTTGAAAACAAATAAAAGCACCTCCATATCAAACTAACAGTTAAAATGTTATGTTACATTAATTATTTTTCTTAAAATTACATAGTTATTATTGAATATCATTATTATAAATGATAAGATTATCGGATGTGTTAATTTTTTTTTTTTTGTTATTTAATTAAAATTTTTATTGTATAGATCTTAATTTAAAACATGTAAAACAATTTGAAATAAGTAATATAAAAACTCGATATATATTAAGAAGAAAAAAAATAGTATGGCAATTCCTCTATATTTAGAATGACTCCTTTATGTATATTCCAAGTTGACGTCCTTGAAAAGTTCACGAGCTGTTTGTCTTTGTTTTAAATTTTTGTTCAACTTAATTACTTGATTATTTTTGCCTCGTTGTTAATTAATTAATTCTTTTAATTATTTTGTCTACTTTATCATTCAACTAATATTGTTTTGAAACACGAAAATTTAAAATGCCTGGCTTATATATACTCCCACGTGGGTCAAATGACCAGCTACTAATTAATTTGTTAATTAAGTAATGTCAAACTAATCCTGTAAGATATTTTAATAAGTATTTGTTAGATTTCATTATTAGTACTAACATTAATTTGTATTTGATGATAAAATTATAAATAATACTATGCCTTTTAAATGGTATTTTAATTTTTGTTATTTTAAATAATGTATTAAATACTTAATATTACTTAACACAATAATTCGATATGAATAATTTAAAATGTAAAGTGTCGCATAATCTAAAATGATTACTTAACACATTAACCCTCAAAATAGAAAAAAATTGACCTGACTCAAATCCAGCGCATTAACGTTAAAAGTGTTGGTACTAAACTACTATTAGGCCAATGAGATGATTGATACAGTTGAGAAATATTGTAATATGTTGGAGATAGTGCAATTATTTAGTAACATTAAAACATGCGTGCTTTTATTTATTAATAAGTTGATGGTTTGGTTTATTATAAGTTGGACCGGAGTTTTATGGATAATTGCTTGTTTATTGTAGCTTGATCTCTCTCACAATTGAATAAGTAAGAAACTATATACTAATAGTACAAATATGAAAATAATTCACTGACCAAGTACTTAATTTTGTTACAAGCTGCCGAAATCGTCAAATTATATATGCCCATAAGATTAAGAATCTAACGAGGTTTGCTCGATCGGAAATTCATCTTTGACATTATATCATCCAGCATAGGTCAAACTGAAGAGGCTGCTCGATATATGCATGGGTATTAATATAATTTGGGCAACTTGACAGCTTGTATCATATTAAAATTGCTTTGATTAATAAATTGTTCTTCTGATTTCTGCTGCGGTTTCATATTTCAAGTTGGAGAAGGATCAAGCTATACACATTAACATCAAATTAATATTTAGGCTCTTTATTATTGGGTCAAGAAGCGTTTAAACAATAATTAGCACTATTATTAATTGTTATGCGGACAATTAATAATATTAGCAATACTACAAAGAGACAACTAAATATCCAACATAATATGTAAACAAGAAAAAAATATTAAGTTTAACGAGATTCGGTAATATTACCTATGTCCTTGAACGCTGTTAGAACAAATTCACTATCTTCAAGAGAAGTTACAAAGTTACAATACAAATTTCTAAACTATTGGGTAAAACTGCAAATACTCAAGTGTAGGGCCAATACTGTAAATATCCAAACAATATAGTATTACTACAAATGCCCAAAAAAGAGAAAAATTAAATTCTTACAACTTTCAGGGGCTTAAATGTAAAACTCTTAAACTATGAGGTTCTCATAAAGAGATCCTACAAATAGAGAGGGATAAGAGAATTATTTTAAAAGTACACTTAATATCAAGGAAGACCTTGTCTTATATAGGCCTAACTAAACTACTCTCATGCCATCTCCCATCAATGTGGGATTGGCTCAATTTGGCATATAAGTCAATTTTCAACAAATCTCCACCCTGGCGATATGCCAATCATCTACAAAGTTTCATTTTTCCTAAAAACATTCTCTATCCAAAAGTAGCACCTCCAAATTTGCGCCTAATGGCACTATCAAACTCAAACTATATTAATCAAGTCCAAACAATGATTGAACTTGATCGCTGTCACCACTTTAGTTAACATATCTGCGGGATTCTCAGCAATTCTAATCTTTTAAAGTAAGATTCTTCCTTCACTAATGATCTCCCGCACAAAATGATACCGACATCAATATCCAACTCACAAGCGCTTTTGTAAGAGTAAACACATAATCGATTGTTGACCAACGTTTATCCAAATCACCAGTATAATCAGAATCAACATAGCCGATAACACATTGATCATATGTATCATCTCTCTCAAAAACTAAGCCAACATCTACGGTCTTCAGTAAATACCATAGAATCCATTTCACAACCTGCCAATGTCCTTTACTAGGATCATGCATATATCTGTTCACTACTCTAGTGCATGTGAAATGTCAGGTCTTGTACACACCATAGCATACATCAGGCTACCAACTGCATTAGAATATAGAACTCGAGATATATACTTTCATTCCTCATCTGAACTAGGAGATAAAGATGCACTGATCTTCATATGATGAGCAAGTGGAGTACTTACAGGTTTTGACTTTTCTGAAATGTTAAAATATTGTAATACTTTCTTCAGATATTGCTTCTAAGTCAAACAAATTTTTCCTCCTTCTCTGTCCCTACTAATCTCTGTGAATAGTATTTTTCTAACTTCACCCAAATCTTTCATCTCAAACTCTCGATTTAATTGAGTCTTCAATTTTTTAATTTCTTCAACATTCGTTGAAGCTATCAACATATCATCGGCATACAAGAGTAGATAAATGAAAGAACCATCATGTAGCCTCTGAAAATACACACAATGGTCAAATTTGCTTCTTGTATACCTCTGACCCATCAAAAACCGATCAATAGCTTATACCACTGCCTCGATGATTATTTCAAACCATAAAGCGATCTTTTCAGTTTGCAAACTAATTTTTCCTTACCAGCAACTTTGAATCCCTCTGGCTGAGTCATATAGATTTCCTCTTTCAAGTTACCATGTAAAAATACAGTTTTTACATCGAGTTGAACTAGTTCCATATTTAACTGAGCTACTAAGGCCAATAAAATTCTAATGGAAAAATATTTCACAACTGGAGAAAATACCTTATTGTAGTCAATTCAGTCCCTCTGTGCATAGCCTTTAGTCACCAACCTTGCCTTGTAATGAACATCTTTCTTATCAGAAAATTTATCTTTCTTTATATATACCCAGTACACCCAATTGTCTTTTTACCCTTTGGTAGTTGAGCTAGCTCCTAAGTTTCATTTTTCTGAAGAGACTATATCTCTTCCTCTATAGCTGTCTTCCACTGATCAAACTTCAGAATAGCTGACTGCCTCTCTATAAGTGGAAGGAACATTATCATCTACAACTGGAAGTGCATAGGCCACTATATCAACAAATCGAGCAGGTCTCCGAATCTTACGTCTTAGCCTATTTACTACAATAGTTTCTTGTTGTTGTTGAGGTTCATGATTCGAACCTTCTTCATCATCTCCTAAAACCACCTATGTCATAGGAATACCATTATCTGTCTCTACAAATCTAACTGGGTTAAATGTAGTTGTTTCAAACTCTACCTGCTGCTGAGTACGCTTAACCTATTGTGGAGTACTATTTACTATTGTCTGGTTTTTTTATTTCTTCAACATAGAAGACTTATCAAATGTTATATCTCTACTGGATACAATCTTCTTCGAACTCAGACACCAAAGATGATATCATTTCACTCTTAAAGAAAATCCCAAGAAAATTGCATTCTTGACTCTGGAATCTAACTTCGATTCTTTCACATGATAATATGCAAGGGAACCAAATACATGTAAAGAATCATAATCAGAAATAGATTTTCCAGACCAAACCTTCAATGGAGTTCTATCACCAATAATAGTTGACAGTAGACGATTAATGAGATGACACGTATAAATCACAACCTCAGCCCAAAACTCTTTACCTAATCCCGCATTGGACAACATACACCGAACTTTCTCCAGTAATGTCCGGTTCATGCGTTCTGCCACCCTATTCTGCTACGGTGTACTTATCACAGTAAAATGATGTACAATACCCTCATCTTGACACAATTTCAAGAACTAATCACTGAAATACTCACCATTGTCTGCTCTGAGATGCCTATTTTTTCTACCTGTTTATGTCTCAACCATCTTTTTCTATTTAAGGAAAACACTAAGTACATCATCATTAAATTTCAAAACGTACATCTAAGTTCTTCTAGAAAAGTCATTAACAAAAATAACATAGTAGCGCAAACCTCCCATAGATGTAGTATGAGAAGGTTCCCATACATCTGAGTGAATATAATCAAGAATACCCTCGGTATTATGAATAGAGTGCCAAACTTTACTCTCTTTTGCTTTCCCATAACACAATGCTCACAAAAGTCTGGCTTGCAAGTCTTCGCACCTTTCAATAAGCCTCTTTTCACTAAACTAAATAAGGCTTTCTCACTTGCATGCTCCAACCACATATGGCATAATCTAGTGATCTCTGAATCTTCATCATTATCAAAAACCGTGCCCGCTAATCCAATCACTGTACTGCCATTATAGTAATACAAGTTGTTCCTCCTAGTGCATTTTAATGTCACAAGAGCGTCTAAAGTGACCTTTAGAATTCTATCTTGTATAGATACAGTACAACCTTTAGATTCTAAGGCTTATAAAGAGATGAGATTCTTCCTTAACTTCAGTATATACCAAATATTTGCCAGAACTCTAGTTGATTCATCATCATTTTTCAACCGAATTGAACCTATCCCAGCAGTATGACAGCTATCATTATTGCCTATATACACAACTCCACCATTAAGCTCTTCAATATTAAAAAACCATTCCTGATGTAGACACATATAATAGCTACAACCCGAATTCATAATTCATTCGTCAGAATGAGATATGGATGAATGACCACTTAAATAAAATTCTGACAAACTATCATCGTTTATGCTCTCAACAACACATGCATCAGAAATAGACATATCTTTTTCTTTCCTTTTCAACTTTGGACAATATTTCTTCTAATGCCCTTTCTCCCGACAAAAGGCACATTCATCTTTTTCTACTCTACCCCTCAACTTAGATTTTTCTATTTGTCCTGGTTTTCTACTCTGACTATGCCCTCTCACTGTCAATACTTCTACTGACTCATCTCTATGTTCTCTCTGATCCTTTCTAGGGATTTCATAGTTTGTCAAAGAAGAATAAACTTCTTCAAATGACAATTTATCCTTTTCATGGATGAAAGTAAAAAATAAATGATCTAATTCATCCGGAAGAGAACCAATCAACAACATAGCCTTTATTTTATCTTTGTAGGTTTCCTCTAAATTTAATAAATTAGCAATTAACTTATTAAATTCATCAATATAAGAATTGATACTCGTACTTTGTCTCAACTGAAGATGAAACAATCTCTTTAATAGATACATTCGATTCTTATTGCTTTTCTTAATATATTTGTTCTCCAAGGCCTTCCACAATGCATTAGTAGACTTTTCTCTAATGAACGGATACTTCTGCTCTCTACACAAACAAAAATGAATTAACCCACAACCTTTTATATTGAGCCTGTTCCAGTCAGACTCCTTGATATCTTCTGATTTTGTTTTTTTCAGAACTATATCCAAGTTTTTCTGACACAATCCGTCCAACACCTCACTCTGTCATAAGCCGAAATTATTTCGACCATCAAATTTTTTCACGTTTATTTTTACACTAAACACTATCATTGTCCTTATCGATGTAGATGATGATGATGTCATAGCTACCTCACACAAATGAGCTAGATACACAATATCACAAATAACCAAGTTCCACCAAATAATTATATCGAACAACTAGCAATCCAAAATTCACCAACCCAGAATAGTAGTAAGTGCTCAACAAAAAATAGCCGCTCACCATCCTAAACATAGGGCTCTGATACCACTTGTTGAGCCAAGAAGCATTCAAACAATAATTAGCACTATTACCAATTGTTATGCGGACAATCAATAATGCTAGCAATATCACAACGAGGCGACCAAACATCTAATACAATATACAAAAAAGAAAAGAACACCAAGTTTAACGAGGTTCGGTAATGTTATCTACGTCCTCAAGCATTGCTAGAACAAATTCACTATCTTAAAGAGAAGTTACAAAATTTTTGGGTTACAATACAAATTCTCAACTATTGGGTCAAACTGTAAATACTCAAGTAGTAGGGTTAATACTGTAATTATTCAAACAATAAGGTATTACTACAAATGCCCAAAAAAAAAAAAAATTGAATTCTTACAACTTTCAAGAGCTTAAATGTAAAACTCTTGAACTATGAAATTCTCATAAAGAGATCCTATAAATAGAGGGGGAGAAAAGAATTATTTCAAAGTTACACTTAATATTAAAGAAGGCCTTGTCTTATATAGGCCTAACCAAACCACTGTCATACTATCTTCTACCAATGTAGAATTGGCTCAATTTAACTTATAAGTTAATTTTTAACATTTATAATATAGAAATGTCATGACTTTTAAATTACAACTATTTTAATTTGAGAGCATTAATTCTAAAATGTAAGACGCACAAATTTGATAATCACCAAATTATTTAGCAAAAATTATTTTTATTAAATACTTTAATTATTATAATTCTAAAACACTAGTTAGGGCCATAGTGAATTACTATAAATTAACTGTGAAATAAAAGAAGAAAATGCAAGATAAATAATTAATCATAAAATGGAAATTATTTTTACCGAATATCAACGGAAGATTATATTTTATAGAGTTCAATTTCCGTTCTCATCAAATAATTGATATGAAGTCGAAATTTGTTTTCGCAACTGTCATAAACTTCTTCGTAGTGGTTTTGTTCCATACATCGTTTCATAGGGAACTTCAAAGAAACTGTTATTTCATTATATCCCATTCATGTCACAATTCCATTCATTGCCTATTCCTTCGTTATGTTTAAGACAATATTTGGCACATCCTCGATATTTAACAACAAATCATTTTATTAAAATTGCAAGTTGACATCCACGAAAAGTCCGAACAGAAACGGGCAACGCCAACAACATATATGAACAGAAACAGTATAATTTTTTATAGAATCAAAACCCTAAAGAGAAAGAAAAACAAAAAAAAGAAGAAAATTTAAGAAATGTTCAAACTTCAAACTTGGACATCTTCTTCAAGCCTCAACTTAATTCGTCTGCAGCTCAAATTTACAGCTATACGAGCACGTTTTAGTTTTAGTTATAAATACTCTGTTGATTGTAGCATCAAACAATAATATTCCCTCCATCTCCATAACTTCAACAATTCTAATTTTTCGCTTATCTGTATATCCCATTATTTCTGATCACTCCGTTGCTAAATCTTCTTGAACAAAAATGTCAAGCTTTCAGTTGTGCATGGATTTGATTCTCGCTGTATCTGCCATGATATCACCCTATTCAGCTTCTCTCAAAGTGGGGTTTCATCGATCAACATGTCCATCAGCTGAAGCCATCGTGAAAAAGGCCGTGTCGAGAAATCCCGGCATAGCTGCTGGCCTCATCAGAATGCATTTCCATGATTGTTTTGTTAGGGTATGTAAGCCACTCTCTTCTCCCATGCATTGAAGCAAGCTTTGTTTGAACTATAATATTTCCGAATTTCAGTAAATTTTTTCTTAAAAAAGAATTTTTAAAACTGGTCCTGGCGGGGCTCGAACACGCGACCTACGGCTCATAAACCAACGCTCTAACAAACCGAGCAAAGGGACCAAGCTGCCTGTTAGCCAATAACTAATTTTATTTAATGGAAACAGTACTGACACGATTAAGCCACCTTGATTTTCCATATTTAATTAAAAAATTTGCATGAATTATTTGTGCAGGGCTGTGATGGTTCAGTCTTGCTTGATTCAACACCGGGAAATCCAACGGAGAAAGAACACATAGCCAACAATCCAAGCTTGAGAGGATTCGAAGTGATTGATGAGGCTAAGGCAGAAATTGAAGCCAAATGCCCACAAACTGTTTCATGTGCGGACATTCTTTGTTTTCGCTCAAAGATGAGCCTTCTCTTCATCTGCCTCCTTTCTTCAACGCCAAACAACTTGAAGAGAAATTTGCACGTTAAGGGCTTAGCCTTGATGAAATGGTGACACTATCTGGTGCACATTCTATTGGGGTGGCACATTGTTCTTCATTTTCGAATCGTTTATACTCTTTCAATTTCACTCATCCGCAAGACCCTTCTTTGGATTCTAAGTTTGCAAAGCAATTGAAGAAGAAATGCCCTCCACCATCAACTTCAGGACCAAGCAAAAAGGTCCCAACTGTGGCACTTGATGTGCTAACACCAAACAGGCTTGATAATAAATATTATGTAGATTTGAAGAACCACCATGGATTGTTAGCTTCAGATCAAACACTTCTTAGCAGCCCTTCAACCGCTGGGATTGTGAGAAATAATGCAAGGCATGCCACAGCTTGGGCCAACAAGTTTGCTTCAGCCATTGTTAAAATGGGTGCCATTGAAGTTCTCACTGGTTCTCAGGGTGGGATCAGGAAAAATTGTAGGGTTGTGAATTGAATTAGCTATAGTTTTGGGATTACTTCTCCCGTATTTCATTTGTTATTACTTTGGACTCTTTCATTTGTTTTCATTGTTGATGCAAGTGTGAATTTGTTATGTAAGCTTTTGATTATTTGTTAACCTTGTTTAGTAATAAATTAAGAAAATAAAATGTTATTTCTTTATATCAGAAGTTCAAATTTCTTTTCAATTACAGAAGTCGTGCTAGTGAAGTAGAAAAGTACTGCGTGATCTTGAATATGTGTTTTAGTTTCTAAAAATACTCCATTTATATTAAGATATAAATGGTGTTTGAAGTACATGTTAAATTTGTTTCATGAGGAATTTATTTAAAAATTAGTATGCAACATCAAAGCCGTGGAAAAGTTTTTTATTGTGATTCTTATCTTTTAACATGAAGACATCAATTATGAAATTCATATTCATTTAGTTTTCCCATTTTCTTTTGTGCTTAATTTTATAAAGAAAAAAAAGTGCTTGTTGTGTTTAGTTCTTGTTGCAAATTTAATCAATTAATTATAGAAACCCTATATAACAAATTAGAGTGGCAAGACGAGTTAAAAAATAACAAATATAGCTAAGTATATAGAAACCTTACATAAGTATAAAATTATAGAGATATTTCATTAACAATCCAACCTACAATAAATGTGTAGTAAAACATTGCTTGTTTATATGGTATTGTAAAGGCATCCTCCAAATAAGATCCGACTACATCATGTGCAGTGCATTTTCTAGTGTGAAATTGTAGTTTGTTTTGATTTTAAGGTCTAAGGTGTGGAAAGCATGTATTGCCAAACACCTTGAGGAAATTATAATTTAGTTTTTTGTTGAAAAGTTTCTTACAGGGAGACTTGTGATCTAACATAGTTGGTGGCAATCTATTAATTAGGTGTACAAAAGTGTTAAAGGCATCCCACCAAAACTTCAAGGGTAAATTTGCTTGAGCCTAGAGAGTCAAACCTAATTTAGTAATGTGTCTAAGTTTTCTCTTAACTTTATTATTTTGGTGCGATGTATAGGCACATGAATGTTTGAATACCTCTTTTCTTTAGATATGATTTAAGTGGCTTGTATTTTATTGCCATGTCTATTTGCACTATTTTGCACTATTCTTACTTGTTTGTTAAGATTTTTCTCTATTATACATAACCCCATAAGTCTGAATGTGTGAGTTCAAAAGGGCTACAAGTTTTATTTTCAAAAATTTTTAAATTAAGTATGTGGTTTTTGTCTAACTGACATGTATCACAAAATATAGAATTGAAATATCATTGAATTTACCAAAGACATTACACAATGATAAAAAAATTTCTTGGAATTTGGTCATTTAAATGATCAAGTTTTCTATACAAGGCAAAATTGTTCCTAGAGTCTGACTTTGTGGCATTGACCATTTTGATTGAATTGAAAAAGACTTAATTGATTCAGTATTAAAAACATAAGCAAATAAACTTGTTGCAGGTATATAAAACTTTTGAATTGAGAGAAAAGCAGCTAGTTCTCTAGTCATCTTGAGAATCTTTAATTGGTACAACCTTCTTTTAGCCATTCCTTGAAGAAAACCATCTCCATCTTTCCATTCACAGTACAATAATCTACAGTAAGCTCAACTGACAAGTCATTATCTTTAACAAGTCTTGAGATACTTAAGATATTATTGGTAATTTTAGGCACACAAAGAACTTGTTTTCGTTTAAGTTTTTGTGATGTTTTGGCATATAGCATAGGTAAATAATACCTTTGTACTCAGACCTTGTTGGGATCATTAGTAACAACGTTGATTGATCCATAATCCAAATACCACTCCTCATAATTGTCTTCATTTTATGTATTAATATAGGCAAAGTTTTGGATTTATTAATTCATATTCCTTAGTTCAAAGTTATCCTCAAATCTGTGCCAGCATTCAGTTGCACTGTGACCAGGTTTGAGGAAGATTTGGCATATTACTTAGGCTTTTCCTTTGTCAGCTAATGTTTTGCCTATCCCTCTTCCTCTTATGTTGTTGGTTCTACCTCCACCTGATGCATTTTCCTCTTCAAGTAGTGTTTCTTCTTGTGTTCCAATTGTTATTGCCTCTATTTATAGCAAGGTTGATGTTTATTCTACAATTTTCTTAAATGTTATGTTCAATCCTAACATAGACGTCATCATGTAGCATTGTTTCAAGTCTAGAGGTAATATTGACAACCACTAGATCATAGTCTGATTTTGGGCTACCAACGATATACATTATGAGATCTTCATCTGTTTTGGGCTTTCGAGATATAGAGAGACTTCAGCTAGTCTTTTCATTTTGTTATAGTAGTTAGCCATGCTGAAAGATCCTTTTTTTCCTTTGTAACTTGAAGTTGTCTTCTGACCTCGAGAATTCTAGCTTTGGACTAAGAGGAATACATCTTTTCAAGTGTATCTTAAAGTTCCTTTGTAATAGATTAATGCGTGATTGAGCTAATGATTTGCTCAATGAGTAAAGACAAAAGCCAGCTAAGGAGAAGCTGATCATGCTTTATCCAGGGTAGATAATGAGGATTTTCAATTGTTATAGCATTATTTATTTCATCAAAGGACACAATGAATCTATTGGGTGTTTTTTGTGAGCCATTAATGAAGTTTCCTAAGTCATTTCCACGTATAAAAAGAAAGACTTGGGTTTTCCATGTCAGATAATTCTGTCTATCAAATCTGATAAAGCTATATAAATATGATAACACCCAAATTTTATGATTCGACAGTTCGATCTATGATTTATCATTCATGGACGTTGATAAGATCCTTCAATTTAGCAGCACCTTAGGATGAACTACCAATCAACTAAAATCAAAATCGAAATCCGAGCTTTTAAATAAGCATTAGCATTTAGGTCTCGGATTTTGTAGTTCTTGTGAATCTAATTGAGTGAAATTCCGTCTAGTAAAATAGAAAAATTATAAATCTCCAAAACAATAGATAGGAATATCGTAAATAAAGCCATTGCGACATTAAATTAAACCACTTGCTCCACCGCTTGTGCGAGCCCCCATCAATTCCTTTGAGTTTTGTTCTTGCAAACGTACTCCCCAAACGGGATACTTAACGCGTTAGCTATAACATTGCACGGGTCGATATGTACAACGCTTAGTATCCATCATTTACGGCTAATGCTTGATATTATTAGACGAACTCCTATGAATAAGGACAGGAAAAGTCAAGGCATTTTGGTGTTGAATTCATAGCTAGTCTTTGTTTAGTAGCTGTTGATGTAGAGGTTAGCGCAACAATGTTTCTTGTTGGGTTTCCTATTTCATTTACAGGATTAGAGCTGATGTTAGCCATTTTTTGGGTTAAAGCCATCTCTAATATCAAGTTAAAAATTACAAATATAGCTAAGTATGATAGAAACCTTAGATAAGTATAAAGTTATAGAGATATTTCATTAAAAATCCAGCCTACAACAAATGTGCAAATTGAGATGACCCGTCCCAAATTCTACGAGTATTTGGGACAAGTTCTGAACTATTCCTCTTTAAAAAATGATATAATCCTCAAAACCAATAGTTTTTTTTTTCAACAATCTGGTATAATTTTCCTACCTATAATACTTTATCCACTTGTAATATTTAGCTCACCACTTATCAACATATAATTATCTATAATCTCAAACTTATTATCTTTTACCATTGATAGGAACAATACTCATCTTCCACAAATTAAACATTGTCATATCAATACCATAAATTATATATCAAGCACACAGGGTTGAAAAATCATCAACTTATAAGCTCTATTACAACTTTATAAATATACTAACTCAAAATATTGACTTCTCGTACTATCATCTGGCTTAAATTCTAGGCTTAAACTCTACTTAGCTGATAAGTTCCTATAATCTCATGGAAAAGGGGAGGGGGGAGGGGAGAATATAACAAAAAAAAGGTGAGTTGATTAACCCAGTAAGTAGATATAGTTTAAAAATTGAAATAGTCTTAAAAGCATATGATAAACATATAAATAACATTTCTCTTACTAATCATTAGAAAAAATAAACAAAGTGCATAAAATGATCTTTACTTAAAACATATAAAATCTCTGTGTAAAATTATTTATCATAGAAAATTCATTTCTCAATCTTTGAACAAAATAATATAAATAATGAATAATATAAATTATCATAAAACCATGGACTCAAGTAAGAATCTAAAAGTCTTTTATATCATACCTTTTCTTAGCTAAACATGTTGATACACATTTGATATTTAAAAATATTATATACTACTATTTATATAGAAAATTACACTAAATTAGTATGTAGGAAAAAAATTCAATTCATCATTTGATCATACTGCAGAAATATGGGATTCTCAAAATTTCAGGGTCAAATTTACAAAATAACCAAAATTCGAGTTTATAGAGTTTTCAAATAAATCAAAGTTTTAGATGCTCATTAGGATGTTTAGTTGCGTGGGTTACAAAATTAAAGAAAAAATATAAGCACAATATTTTATAAAAATCACAAACTGTTCTATGGTTATACAATAATTCTGCAAGTCTGTCAGATTCATCATCTTATCTATTTAATCATCTTTAATAATCATTATATCTCATGAAATCATCATCAAAGCCTAAATATATTATGTTTTTAGAAATTATAACATCACAAAATCAAATAACAAACACAAAATATTAGAGAGAAAGTTATAGGAATACTTTTCTGGTCCTCAAAACTTCTATATAACACCAATCCTCTTTGTTCTCTTTTCTTCTTTTTCTCATTCTCTTTTTCTTTCTCTCCCATCTCTCTAAGACTACAAAAATCTGGATGGGTGGCTAAGGTTGCTAGAAAATGAGTTTATATAATACCCAAAATTTTATCATTTTATCCCTTATTGAATTTATCAATCCAATCCAACATTTACTCTTTTCTCACAATAGGCCCCAGTTTGAATTATAACATATGATTTAGGCCTAGGCTGATTAAGCCTAAAAATATTAATTCTATCTTATAATACATGTATCTAGGTCCAATCTCAATAAACTCATGTAAGCCCAAATCTAACTTATAACAAGCCCAACATCTAACTTGATAATAAATTCATATTCTAATAAATAAGCAAATCCTTAATGAAATAAAAATTTCTTTCTTCCTATTATTATATAACATGACATCATAAAATAATAAACACGTAAGTTCACTTGCTATGTTCATATAGGCATTACAACATATTATTCTTTCTTAAATTCCAAGAATGACTCATGAATCGTCCAAGAGAATGGAAGCTGTCACTACAACTGTATATGGTGACTCATCTAAAGGTGCCTGAGTGATGAATTCCCTTGCTGCACTTTTCTATGGATTATCTGTACACTCCTTTCTAAGTCATCATCCTAGTCACTTCTTAAGGTCAAGTACAGTCAAACTTTATTTCGACTAAAGTACGTCTATACTGATTATTGCTCTGCATATTCTATTTTCCATTTCTGCATTCTCTTTTATGTAATTATGTCAGTTCTTTAACAAAGTGGAAGCGCGGTAGAATTATAATCCACTGGTCCCAAGATTAATTCCTGATATTGATATTTTAGTAACAATGTATTTCAAAATATTTATTCAAATAATAATTACTTGTAATGTAGTTTTTGTTCAAATATTTTGATAAGATGGCTTATGAAATTTTTATTTTTTTATTTTTAATTTTGTTGTGGAAAAAAGGTTTAGTCAAATCTTTTATTGGAATGGAATTTACTGTTAGTCATTTGCCTACTGTAGAACTATGTTTTCTAAATCCTCTCTAAGTCTCTAAAATCAATATTTCAATTGTGATTGCCTTTTTCTTTTAAATGAACTTTATATTCATTGATACTTTTTTTTAGAAAACAATAATGTAATAGACATAATGACTATTGGATTTGATGATTCAACAATCTTGTTTAAGCAAGAATTGTAAAGAATATAAAAGAGAAGAATCACAAGAAGTCAATAACGTGTAGGACACACGAGAAAAAAGCGAAACAGGATATAAAAACTAGAAATAAGGTGAGAAAAGCATAGGACTTTGGTACAAGGCTGGAGCCACGATACCCAGAACACCAAGCTTAATGCCCTGGTGCCAAACGTGGGAAGTGTAATTTTTCTTCGAATTTATAAGTTTTAAGGGGTTTTGAACTCTTAAAATGCATCGACTCTTATTCAAACTAAGTTTAAGGTTTGTAGACATATTATAACCCCTATATAATTTTTTATAAACCCTTTAGATTAATTATCAAGTATTAAAAGAGTCTCTAAGAGAGAGAAGAACTAGGTAGACAGTAAGTGTTCGTGTGCGCTAGAGTGCAAGAATTGTTTTGGTGTTTATTGTTCTTCGGAGAACAAAGATATGCCATTCATAAATCTTTTGAGTGTTCTTCATTGAATTTTCTTATAAATTTTCTAGAAGAGTTAATAAGAGTTGGTTAGGATCCTTGGATCCACCATCGACGTAGTCAATTGGACGAAACACGTAATTGATTGTGTTGTGCTCTTGTTTATCTACTTTATATGTTTGTTATATTTGTTTGGTATTAAGTTTTTCCACTGCGTAAGGAGATTATGATTCAAGGTTAAACTTACTTTTAGGATTTTTCACTTAACCTAATCAAATTAGTCATTGTTTACCTTTCATATTGACTAATTTGGGTCTTTATAATTTTGTTCTTTTTATTTTTATTTTTTTGATAGATAATTATTTCTTATGGAACTATTTGCTTTCTCAATTATAGGATTTGTTAAAAAATTTTGTCATTATATATTTTGCATGCATAGTTTTTTATTGAAAAACTATAAATTGCAACCTAGTGTTTCAAGTATTACCCACTTACCCCTTTAAGTTTCTTATTATCCAAAAAACCCCTACTATTACAAAGATTCTATTTAACACTAGCTATTTATTGTGCTTTTACTAATCTACCTTTACACTACTATTTTTCATAAATTATTAATGTAATATTTTTTAATGATACTAAAATAATTAAAATCATATCATATTTATATTATCATGGGAGGATAAAAAATTTTGTTATGTTTTTTTTTTTTTGTAAATTAAATTTTTATTAATAATAACATTTTTAATGCATTAATATTTAATAATTTTTTAGAAAGAATAAATATCTTTTATTTTTTTAAAAGACAATTACATAAAAAAAATAATGAAAATAATAAAACCATAATATATTTATTCTTTCTCAAAAAGTATTTAATACTATTGTCATTAATGAAATTCAATATTTTAAAAAAAACTAATTTTTATATAAATTAGTATTTAATATTTTTTGAGAAAGAATAAATATATTACAATTTATGTTTTCATTATTTTTAAGTAATTATGTTTTAAAAAACAAAAACAAACTATAAGATATTTGTTCTTTTTAATGAGCATTAAATATTAATGAATTAAAAGATATTAATAAAAATATAATATACAAAATAAAAGAAAAAATAAAAATAAAATAATCAAAGTATTCATCCTTCCATGATAATATAAATATGTTATGATTTTAATATTATTAGTTATTTTAGTATTATTTTTACAAAATTATATTAATAATTTATGAAAAATAATAATATGAGAGTAGATTAGTAAAAGCGTAAAAAATAATTAATGTTGAATAAAAATTTTGTAATAGTAAAAGATTTTTTGAATAATATAAAACATAAGAGGAGTAAGTGAGTAATACTTGAAATACTAAGGGGCAATTTATAGTTTCCCATTTCTATTTCACTTTTGGAGCTTTATTTATAGAAGAGTGTTAGCGTTAGATGCAATTGTCTCAATCGCTATTTTTAAATCATCATTTTTCTCTAACTTTATTTGTTCAAGAGTATTAGCTTTAGTTACGATTTTTTCAATCCCTATTTCTAAATCAATCACATTTCTTTGTTTTTGTATCTAATATAATTTTTTTTTTTTTTAAAAAAAAAAGCTAACTTGCATTAGCTAACTAAAAAGGTGATTCTCGGATTTAATATCAGTACTCAAAAGTGTGAAAAAAGGTCCTTCCTTACAAAATGATCCAGATCTCTTGGGACAACAAAGCTCTAAAGGATATCTGAAACTGAACATAAAGCACGTTTTGCTAGATCATTTGCAACTCTTTTAGCATTTTTAAGAGTAGGAAGATCTTATATGAAGACAAAGCTTCTAAACAAGCTGTAATATCTTGAATAATTACTCATAATTTAGATGAAGCTATTGTTCTTAAGATAATGTCATTGATAACCGCTATAGCATATGACTCGACTTCTATAGATGTCAAATTCAAAGCACGGATTTCCGTCAAACCTTTCAATCATTGATTCCAAAACCTGAACTGGGAAACAGCTATCCAACCTTTTGGCTCCTGCTAGCAAAATCTCGCCATGATAGTTTCGCACAACTACCTTTATGCTAGTTCTCTTACAGGATTGGTCTAGAGGCATGTTAGAATTTATTTTGATATTTTTGGAGGTCGAGGGACACCATTTAATCTCAGGCACAGTCTGAGCCGCCCTTATGATGTCATGAGCAGCCTTAAATTCAGCTTTATTTATGGCTTTACCTTGAATGTATTAGTTTCTAACAAACCAAACTCTCCTAAGTACAATACAGAAAAAGCTCAAAGTCGTCATTTGATAGTTGGTGAAATTGAGACTGGAAACTCGCAAACTGATGTTTGGTGCGAGCAAAAGATCTTCTTCATGAACCTGCATGCCTCTTAGATCAGTTTCAGAGACTTAAACATCCATAACACATGGATAGTATTTTCGGCTCCCATTCTAGATTTCAGACTAGCCTCCTTATTAGGTACATGATGCCTTCCCAAGTTAACATATATTAGATTTCAGAAAAGCCTGCTTTAAAAATATTCTGATTTTCGGTGAAAAATTTATCTTCCACAAATGCTGCCATTCGGATTTTTCAGAACTACTAGCAATTCCTTAAAAATAGTTAACGATCCAGTACCCGTTTTTCACCGAATAATTGCCCAAGCTATCGAAATGCCATGTTAAAACATCCTGCTAGTTAGCATTCTGTCCGGATTAAGAAAGATTGAAATTACATCCTACTATTATTCTTGAAATTCTACTCAATGTTTTTACAAAAATATAAAAAAAAATCTAATATTGTTCAACTTCTTTCTAAAGATGCCAATGACTTCTCCAATTATATATAGGTTTACAAATGTTACTTGCATTTTTTATGCTATTTATTTAGTGCTTTTTCTTTGTATTATCACAATTTTTACTATTTTTTAAGAGGTAAAACTCATTACATCTATTTTAATTAGTAATTAGGAGTTCTTTTTTACAATTACAAAATTCTTTTGCTTCATATAAATTAACCAAAAGAAATAAAAAGAATTTTTCCTCATTGTGAATTATATAACTCGAGGGAAATACGTTTACTTTATGGAAAAATACGTTTAAATCTTTTATCATTGGACTTATTGAAGATACGGCAATTCAATAATCTTGTTTGGACAATAATTGAGATGAATATCAAATAGGAAAGTCATAAGAAGTTTAGAATATGTTGGACATGTATAGGGAAGTCTAGGATGTGTGGGACACGAAAGGTGGAGCAAAACGGAACTCGAAGACGCGAAGGAAGCAAGAAAAAAATGAAGCTGAAAACAGAGGCCAGCACTGCGGCGCCCAGGGCTGAGCGCCGCAGCTCCTAGATTAGTACTCTAGCACCACGGCCCCAAAGTGTGTAATGTCCATTTTTTGTTTCGGATTTCTAAGTTTTTGAAAGTTTTGGACTTCCAAAATAAGTGGACTCTTACTCTAATAAGGAATAGGGTTAGTAGGCACGAAATAACCTTTATATAAATATTTGCAAACCCTTTAGTTTAGATCAACTATTAAGAGGGAAGAATTGGGTAGACAATAAGTGCTTATGTGCGTTAAGGTGGAATCGTTGTTTGGGTGTTCATAGCTCGTTGTAGTATAAGGGTACACTAAATATTAGGTCATTTTGAGGTTACTTCATTCAATTTTCCTTGTAAATTCTCTAGGGAGTTAATAAAAGAGATTAGGATCCTTGGATTCAACATGGACGTAGGTAATTGACCAAACCATGTAAGCAATTATGTTATACTCTTTATTTTCTACCTTGAATTCTTGTTATTTTGCTTGATATATAGGTTATTCCACTACGTAAAGAGGTTAGGGTTCAAGGTTGAACTTAATTAGGGCTCTTCGCTTTAATCTAATCTCACGGGAAAAAGGGTGATTCCTCCAACAAATTAGTATCAGAGCTAAGGTTTAATAATACACACCTAGAGTATTTAAACCATGGCTACAATTAAGTAAAAAATAGAGAAGTTCAATAGGATGACTGACTTTAATCTTTGGAGGAAGAAGTTTAGGGCTTTACTAGTAAAGGAAAGGCTAGACCAAGCCTTGGAGAAAGCTAGTTCCTCAACTAGTGAAGGAATCACAACCTGAAAGTTTGGGTAAAAAGATTGAGACACGATTCAGAAACAGCTTTGAGGCTATGAAAGAGACTCGAGGCATTATATATGAAGAAGTCTATTGCAAATAACCTTCTTATTAAGAAAAAATTGCATCAATTAACAATACACGAGGGATCTTCATTGAGAGCCCAATTTGATGAGTTCAACAAGATTATCATAAGTCTTGAGCAATTGGACATTAAGACTGAGGATGAAGACAAGGCCATAATCTTGTTAAGTTCGTTGTCAAAAAGCTATGAGAGCTTTGTAGATATGTTGTTACATGGTAAGGAGTCCTTAATAATGAATGACGTTAAGGCATTATTGAACTCAAAAAAATTGACAAAGAGATCTGAGTCTGAGAGTGGAGCAACATTGCTTGACAAGGGAGGAAGAATAACTAATCAAGGAAGAGATCCAATAAGTATTTCTTTTATAATAAGGAAGGCCACTTAGTGAAGGATTGTCTAAAAACAAAAGGCCAGTGAGGGTGTGCTGTAATCGGTACTTTTGAGAAAATACCAAAGTTATAGACACGTTGGTAGCCTTAAGGAAAAAGTACGCTAACAAATGAATACAAGATTGGAGATGTAACGTTCATATGTGTCTAGGCAGATCAATGTTTACCAACTACAAATCCAAGAGAGATAAATCTCTAATGGAGAATGACATGACTTGTGAGATTATGGAAGTTGGTGATATAAGGCTGAGGAAGGATATTTGGTTAGAGCCAAAAAAAAGAAAAACTAAGGGTAGAGAAATTACCTATAAAGTTTGAGGCTAAAAAGCATAATTAGGGGCTCTATATGCTTAAAAGAATAGCCATGAGTGGCCTAATACGGGGTATTGCGGAATACAGACCACTATGCGACATCCAAACTATGCTTACCAAGGTGATGAGGGTCGAAAAAGGAGTACAACGCATCCATACCCTATGCAAGGTGCACGAATGCCTTTGGAGACCAAAGTAATTAGCCCGGGAAAAGTTAAGTCTTGGTGGAGACATAATTTGACTCAACTCTAGGTGATAGGGTATTGGTGTGGATCAGATCCGAAAGTCTTCTTATTTGGAAGATAGCCCATATATAAACACTTTCAAACCTTTTAGTTAAGATCAAACATTAAGAGAGACTCTAAGCGAGGAAAGAACTTGATAGGCACTAAGTGCTTGCATGCGTTAAGGTGAAACCATTGTTTGAGTATTCATTGCTCGTGGTAGAGTAAAGGTACACTAAACATTTGGTCTTTTTGAGGGTTTTTCATTGGGTTTTCTTTGTAAAATCTCTAAAGAGTTAATAAGAGAGGCTACAATCCTTAGATCCACCGTGAACATAAGCAATTGGCTGAACTACGTAAAAGATTATGTTATACTCTTTATTTTCTGCTTTGAATTGTTGCTATTTTGTTTGATATACAGATAATTCTATTACATAAAGAGATTAGGATTCAAGGTTGAACTTGATTAGGGTTCTTCACTTTAATCGAATCTCACAGGGAGAAAGGTAATTCCTCCAACAAGACTATTTAAATAAATGCTTAATTATTTTAATTATATACTTCTTTTAGTATCCCAACTTCTCAGAATAACTACAAGATTTATAATAAAATGTTAAATACGTAACAATTGAACCATTTGAATTATTATCTATCAATGATAATATAATACATAAGCACAAGACTCCCCATCAACCCATAAAGATCTGACCACCACATCCTTTTGTTTTTTTTTAATATTGTTGCTAGTAGCTTGACATCTTTGATAGTCAAAGAAGAAATTAATGGACGATTCTGCTCATAAACAGTAAATAATTTACAAAATGTAACCATATTGAGTGTTATATAATAATTTATATATGAAACTGTTCAAACTTCAAATTTAGACAACTTCAAGCTACAACTATTAAAAAAATAGATTTTATTGGCATTATGTTACTCACACTTTTTAAATTGTATCAGTGAAGCGAAGTGTCAGTGAATTACTGACACTATAATATTAGAAATATGAAGTATCAGTGAATTAGTGATACCATGATATCAAAATTTTATTTTTTATTTAAAAAATTAATATAATACTCAAACGATGTCGTTTTAAGCACTATATATTTTTTTTTTAAAAAAGCCCCAAATGATGTCATTTTGAGGTTAATTTGTTTTTTTAAAAAGCTCTAAAAAAACATTGTATTGACTATAATTTCAAATTAAATTTCAATTTCAATAACGTTAAATGTTATAATTTATATTCTAATTTGATTTATATTACATTAAATGTTATAATTTCAAATCCAATTTTAATTTCAGTTACGTTAAATTTTATAATTCCAAATCTATTTTCAATTTCCATTACGTTAAATGTTATAATTTCAATTCTAATTTAATTTCTATTACATTACATGTTATAATTTCGATTTCAATTTAAATTTCAATTATGTTAATTGTTATAATTCAAAATCTAATTTAAATTATGTTAAATGTTATAATTTGGATTCTAATTATAATTTCAAATGTTAAAAAAATGAAATAATGAAGAATAAATTTAAAATGAATTATTATTTTTTTAAAAGGATAAGATTAGTAAAACTTTTTTTTTAAAAAAAAGGACAACTAACGCAAACACAATATTTAATTCATGTAAAACTAATAGTTCTTATATGCACAACAATTAGCCAATTTTGTATGTTAAACTAAAAGACTTAATTTTGTTGTTAGATTATTAATTTATTTATTTTTATTTGTGAGCATTATACCTATATCTATTTGGAGTGAACAAACCAGATACCTATATATATATATATATATATATAATTGAAAAACAAACCTTAACCCTAATTGATTCTCTCTCTTCCCCAAACAACACACACCTCTTTTTTGCCTCATGGCGCCAATCTTCTTTCTTCTCCCTTACTCCAGATTTTCTTATCATCTACTCTTGCTTCTTTTTTTGTTTAAAATCCCTTTTAATTTATAATAGAAATTTTGAGTATGTTTATATCTGATTTCTCTCTAATTCCTTCATTCATCTTCGAAAACTTAGCATATTTTGATTTGAATTTTTTTTGCCCTTTTCAGTGCCTGTACAGAGCAGTAGAAGAAAACCCCAAATTGCTTTTGACTTCAGTTTTGATTCGTCGCGGTGAAAAAAACTTAGAAACGTGTATGTTCCTCACTTGACTTGTTATTTCATTATGAATGATTTAAAGTTGCGTGGAATCATGGTGACAAATCATCCTTGTAGTTATCTTTAATTTCATTTTATTGCGATTCAATTGACTAAAGCCTCAAGGACGGTTTTATTTCTTGTTTCATAATTTTATTTAATAGTTTCATTTTCTCATTAGATTATAGTATTTTTTTTTTTTTACTTGTATTTCATTTGCTTGTGGATCTTGGGGTTTGATTATGAATTAGAATTTAATGCTTGTGATCTTTTGTCTATTTTTTTTAATTTAAGTGTTAAATGTATATAGTTGAATATATTGAAATAACCAAAAGAAAAAGAAAACTACTTTACTTTTATTCTTTAGCTGCGCACATTAATAAAGAAATTAAAATGAACCCCGAATTTTAGATTTGGCATATTTCACAACTCAAAAGAAGAGCCTCTATTGGCATGAAAGAGGCAACAAAATAGCTTGTAGAGAACATTCCCACTGTCCAATTGCAACTTCAAAATAAGAGCCTCTATTGGCAAGAAAGAGGCAAAAGTGAGAGCATTGAGTTCTCTTTCATTAGGTTCTTGACCCTTTTCTTGGCTGGTTACGATAGTTGGGCATTGTTCATTGATTGTAATTTTCTATACTTGACAGATATCAAAGTATTGAGGGACATGATTGATGAAAAGTATGATGTTATGTGTGTGCATCGTGATTATACTCTTAAAGAATTCTTTTAAGTAGTATCGATTAATTTTTTATTATTTATTTGAACATTTTGAATCTTATAATTGTTCTAGAGTAACCTATTTAGGCAGTTGTCAATAGTGAAATGATAGAATAATATGTAATTTTTATTGATGTCACAACTTAGTCGATATATCTAAGTTTTGAGAATATTCATAGTGTACAGTTAAAAGAATGGTTTCTAAGTTATCTCATTGTCTCTTATGTGATTTAGCTCATGCAAAGTCAATTCCATTTATAAGTTTTTTTGCCATATTAAGACATAATTTGCGTAATATATTATGGAAAAAAATTGCTAAATTTAGTACATAAAGCACATGGTTATATGGTTGATGGTAACCAATTGACAAAACTTCACACAATTAATGGTTCACCATGTGTAATAAACATTAAAATATGTTTCTATAGAAATTGGATTTTATTGTGAGAAAATGAGTGATAAAATAGATGATTTTGTGGAGCCGAGCATTTATGCTGATAATCCTGAATAAAGGTTAAGATGATTTAACATTAATTACTCGATTGATATTTATTTTTAATATAAACGTGTTTTAATACTATATCAGTAATCTCATCCGAGTAAAATATTCCTGTTAATTTTTGTTTTCTCTTTTATTTTTTTGCTAACTTGCCTAATATTTGATTTTCATTCTTCTTCAGCATTAATGAGCTGGCAGCAAAGGACATACAACTAGATTGTTGAGGTTTATTTTCAGATCAGAAAGTGGATACTATTATATTATCAAGGTCTATTAACTTTCTTGAAATGAATGTATTCCGCTTTTGCATTTGTTGCAGGCTTCTACAATATGCTAATTATTTGAGATAACACAAAGCATAGAATTGAACTATAGACACGACACCCATAATGAGGGTTGCATCTTATTGCTAGGGTAACATTGTTATGAAAGATTCATCTAACACACACATACACACACACACATACATATATGCTAGTCCAATTATTTAAATGTTGTGAATATGAAAGTCGGCGTGGAAACTTCATAGCAAGTAATGTTAAAAATTTATAATCTTATCCACTGCTTCTTAAGAAGTTATTCTTTCATAATTTGTTCATAACAGTTGCAACTTGGTACTCATTTATGAAATCTATATGTACAATCAAAGGATTTGTTTATTCACTTCAAATCTCATTTATTCACTTAAAATGTTATTGAATTTGATTTCTAATGCATTTTTCTTTGTGCTCTGCTTGAAACATTTGACAGAGTAAGAGGAAAAACTCCTCCTTATTCGTCTAGCATTGATTTGTATACCTCAGGAAGTTGAACAAGTTAGTAAAGCTATGCAGGAGCTTTAGAACATCATGTTACCATCATCTGATCAATAAATCACGCATAGAGTGGATGAATTTGCTTCACTTGTTACAAGTAGTGTAAATGACAGAGAGGTTATACTGAAGATGACATTACCTCGATACGTGATGATGGGGCAGCTATGTGTTTAACTAATTTTTAAACTTTGAAATGTTTTGAAATATTGTAGTTCTTAACGATTTAGTCTGAGATGTTTAGCAATATATATCAAACTAAGTTTGGATGCTTTAACAATTGTAATTTTATTTATTTAAATAAATAAATAAAATTATATTTACTTAGTTGTGGTATTTATATATGAAATTATAGTTTATAAATAAATTCAAAATTCTAGTCCAATAATTCAAATTTGAAATTATTAAAAAATATTTTTTAAATTAATACAAAATTTCTTATACCATGGTGTCAGTGATTTACTAATACCATGATGTCAGCGATTTACTAATACTATAGTATCAAAAATTAACTAATACTGTGGTATCAAAGAATCATTGATACCATAACGTCAGCAATTTACTGATACCATAGTATCAGAGATTCACTGACACTATAAATGGTGTCAGAAATTTTTTGACTCGAACAAAACTGACACTATGAAGCAAGGTCAGTGAAACCCTTCACTGACGCTAACTTAACATCAGTGAAGGTCATTTTTGTAATAGTGTACTAAATCTCTGATCAGCTTTACAACTGTACATTACCACACGTTTTGGTTAATATTTTACTAAACCAACGCCCCATCACCATCAGCTACATTTTCCTACATGCAATTTCCTTTCAACTATAAATACATGGTTAACATCGACCTATTCTCTTCATCTCCATCACTTCAATATTTCTCCATCTTAATTTATTAGCTCATACATACTAATTCTTACAATTAGCTTCCTTTGATCTTCATCATTTAGACTGCTAAATCTTTCCTTTGCCATTCTTCTTGAAAAAACAATGTCAAGCTTTCATTTCTGCATCATATTCATTTTAGCAGTATCAGCCTTGATATCAATCTCATCAGCTTCTCTCCAAGTGGGATTTTATCGATCAATTTGTCCATTAGCTGAAGCTATTGTGAAAAAGGCAGTGAACAAGGCTGTGTCTAGAAATTCAGGAATTGCTACTGGCCTCATCAGAATGCATTTTCATGATTGTTTTGTTAAGGTATGTTAATTTATTAGTTTCTTGTTTCTCATGGAATATTAATTTAATTTAACTTAAATTTAATGTTAACTAAAATTTTATATACTAAATATTTGTGCATTTTATACATTTCAGGGTTGTGATGGTTCAGTGCTACTTGATTCAACACCTGAAAATCCATCAGAGAAAGAACACATAGCTAACAATCCAAGTTTGAGAGGACTCGAAGTGATTGATGAGGCAAAGGCCGAAATTAAAACTAAATGTCCACAAACTGTTTCATGTGAAGATATTCTTGCATTTGTAGCTCGTGACAGTGCCCAAAAAGTTGGTGACTTTAACTATGCAGTCCCTGTAAGCCACCGCGATGGCTGTCTTTCGCTAAAAAATGAGCCATCCCTTCATCTGCCTCCTCCTTTCTTTGACGCAAAACAACTTGAAGAGAACTTTGCACGTAAAGGGCTTAGTCTCGATGAAATAGTGACATTTTCTAGTGCACATTCTATTGGGGTCGCACATTGTTCTTTGTTTTTGAATCGTCTATACTCTTTCAATTCAACTCACCCACAAGCCCTTCTTTGGATTCTAAGTTTGCTAAGCAATAGAAAAAGAGATGTCCTCCTATACCAGTATCAGGAGCCAGCAGCAATGATCCAACGGTGGCACTTGATGTTCTGACACCAAATAGGCTTGATAATAAGTACTATGTAGATTTGAAAACCTCTATGGCTAGTTAACTTCAGATCAGACACTTTTTAGCAGCCCTTCAACTGTTGGGATTGTGAGGGATAATGCAAGGCGAGCCACAGCTTGGACCAACAAAATTGTTGCAGCCATGGTTAAAATGGGTGCCATTGAAGTTCTCACCGGTTCACAGGGAGAGATCAAAAAAAGTTGAAGGGTTGTGAATTGAATTAGCTAGATTTCTTGGATTAGCTTCTCCTGTTTCTTGTTTTGTTGCATTTCATTATTTCTTTCACTCTTGACACAAATGTAAAATTGTTTTAGTAACCTTTTTTCTTTTTCTTTTGGTCAATTGTACTTTTTTTGGTGATTTTTGAAGAAAATTTATTATTTGTAAAATTAATTATATCAAGTTTAGATTTTTCTTACTTAGCGAATTTGGTAAGAAATAAATTAATATATTAAAGTCTGATAATTGATGATGTAGCCCATTTTGCGATGTTTGGCATTTCTAAGGGCATTGTGGACTCAATGACAATCACATAAAACTCGGCCACCTTAACTACATAGATAGCCTTTCCTTTCTGGTATTGCAGAAACAAAAAAGCTCTTCAGGACCATTCACCATAGAATCCCCAATTGATTATATCATTTATTTTGTCAACTTAACCTAATTTTTCTTATAGAATACTTGTTCAATATGAATAGAAATCTCCATTCATAAACAAGTAAATTTGATACTATAAAATTAAAGAAAATTCATAGTTTAATTCTTGTATTTTTGTTAAATTGCACTTTTGGTCTCTAATATTTTTAAAATTATCAATTACGTTCCTTAAAAGCATTTTTACTACAATTTTCATCTCTAAGATATATATTTTTTATTGCTATTTTCATCTTTGAAACATAATCATTTTTGTCCCTAAGGGATGCAATTGGTAATTTTTAAAATTTTAAGAACATAATGAGTAATTCAACAAAAGTGTAGGAGCTAAAGTGGTAATTTTTCAAAAATTAATATACACATATACATATAGAAAATAGGAATGCTGCCTACTCTTCAAAACTCAAAAATTAAACAACTAAAAGTCAAGGAAGCTTAATTTGTGTCAAAATGGAGAGAATTACTAACGTTTTTCTAATTCTGATGACTCTTTTTCTCTTGATAATTACATCAAATGCTCAATATCAGATGAACAACACGGAGAATGTTGAGCAATAATTTTCATTACCTTTTGCCTTTGTCTAACTATCTCTTTTATAGTTGGTCCTTGTCGTTCTATCCCTAGGATCATGAGCGAGACATCCAGCTGTTTTCATCATGGATGACTGCGAGTTTAGAGTAATTAGATTGAATCCTACACCAAGACTCTCGCCTTTACCTTATAAGATAGGTACTTTGACTAATTCTATTATTCTAAAGGTCTTATCTAGTAGAGTTTTAGGATTATGGGCTCAGTTGATGATCATAATCTTATAGTCATTCCAGCTTAAGAGGTTAAGATGTGAGTATTAAGGAGCTTCCATTCCCCGCTACTGTTGTTCCTCGAGCTGCCCATTTAAGAGTTAGGTCCTTGGCCCATAGTCCCACGCGCATCTTCCTAGCTCACCAGGGGATTTGGGTCTATATTTATCACTCAATATCTAGGTAGATTTCCTAGGAGAAACAATATCTATTATATATTAATGTTATGGAACTTTAAAATTAAATTTACCAAATGCATATACTCCATTTTTATAATCATAGTACTTTTGATAGTATATTTTAGCAAATATTTATTTGCTTTTTCTCTAGGTGCTTATTTCTTTAGCACGTACAAAAAATGATTATTTTTATAAGCTATACTAAAATTTATGCAAGCTTTATATGTATATATCATATAATAACATCTATTTTAGGAAAATCTTTTACTGGTCGGAAGAAATATAAGAACAAAAAAAAAGTTACAATTTGACGAGAAAAAATGATAATATAATATAATATTCTCAACTCAAGGGAGTTTTTAATTTTTTTTAATATAATGGAAAAATAATTGGTAAATAATGAAGTTTACTGGAGAATAAATGATAATTTTCTCCTAAGAAATAAATTTTAGAGCTACGCAAGTTTTTTAAACCCAATCTGTCCCGAGCATCTTGCTAATTGAGTTGTTTAATAATTTCTAAGATGGCTTAGAATTATTTTACATGTTAACTTCTAATCCAAGTGGATTTAGGGTCTCTTGAGACATTTAAGAGCCTATGTAAACCCTTGTTCTACATTAGAGTTGAGCATGTATCAAAAAGTATGAAAATATAGTGCTTAGGGGGGCACTTGAGTACTTAATGTGCAAGAGAGTGTTATTATAGACTCTTAAAGAACTCATTCCATTATGTACTTCTCAGAAATCTCTTGAGTTATTCATGATAATCATTGAGTAATAAAAAAAGTTAAGATCCTTGATTTATCATGGACATAGACAATTGCCAAATTACATAAATTCATGTGTGCCTTGCGTGAACCCAATGGAAAATTAGAGACTTTTAAAGCCTACCTGGTTGCAAAAGGTTATACTCAATGATCTGGGAATGATTATGAGAAAACCTTCTCACCATTAACGATGCTTAAGTCAATTTAAATTTTATTGGTAATTACTGCATATTATGATTACAAAATTTGGCAAATGGATGTAAATACAACGTTCCTAAATAGATATCTTGAAGAAGAGATCTATATGAAGCAACCTAAAGGCTTTACATCCAGTCAAACTTCTGGTCTAGTATTAAAATTGAAGAAGTCTATTTATGAACTTTAGCAAGCATCCCAAAGTTGGAATCTTTGTTTTGATGAGGTAATCAAATGATCTAGTTTCATCAAGAACGAAGAGGAATCATGTGTGTATAAAAATTGCAGTAGGAGTATGGTAATCTTCTTGGTTCTTTATGTGGATGACATGCTCATTATCGAAAATGATATTGGTATATTACAGCCAGTCAAAAGCTACCTTAATAAGAATTTCTCCATGAAAGATTTAGGAGAGGTTTCCTATATATTTGGTATAAAGTTTTATAGAGATGGAGCTATAAGGCTTATAGGACTCTCTCAATCATCGTATATAGATAATATCTTGGAAATGTATAATTTCAGTAACTATAAGACAGTTAATATACTTTTTAGACATGACATTATCTTTCAAGGAAGATGTGTCCTCAGAGTGAAGATGAAAATGTTAGAATGTCTAACATACCATATATATCAGCTATAAGAAGCTTGATGTATGTTATAATGTGTACAAGACCTAACATTAGTATAGCTGTAAGTGTTACAAGTCACTATCTATCTGATCCAGGCAAAGGTCACTGGATGGCTGTGAAATATGTTCTGAAATATTTTAAGAGTACTAAGGACAAGTTTATAATATATCGAGAAAATGACTTACAAGTGAGATGGTATATAGATTTAGACTTCCAGTTTGATCCAGATGATAGAAAGTCTACATCTGGATATGTGTTCATTCTCAACGGTACAGCAGTCAGTTGAAAAAGTAACAAACAGTCGCCTTCAACTAATTTCACAACAGAGACAGAATATATAGCAATCTCAGAAGCAGTAAAAAACGCAGTGTGGATACACAAATTTGTTATTAAACTTGGAATAGTTCCAAGATTGATAGATCCAACACCATTATTTTGCAGCAACAATGGAGCCATTGCAAAAGCCAAAGAGTCGAGAGCACACCAAAAGTCCAAGCATATGGAATGAAAATACCATACCATTAGAGAAATCTTGGCTAGAAGAGATGTAATAGTTTGTAAAGTAGACTCTATGAATAATGTAGTGAAACCACTTACCAAGGTCTTAACTCCAAAAATATTTGAAAGACATGTGGAGTCAATGGGCATTAGATACCATCATGAATAACATTAAAGCAATTGAGAGTTGTTAGGATTTGTGATTATGTGTCATCCCATTTATGTATGAATATTTGTTTTATATTTATACTATTATTATTTTATTAAATCGCCAATTATATTTTATATATAGTAAGATGTTTGTAACATTTCAGACATTGTATGATCTGAAAGAGTTCAGATTTGATCTAAAGGAGTTTAGATCAGTGCTAAGAATTAGCAATGTTGAGAGTTATAAATGCTAAGAGTTAACACTGATAAGAGTTACTAGGTTATAAAAGGTAGCAAAATCTAAAGAGTTAGAATCTTGTCTGAAATAGGACAAAGACCTGAGACTATATTAGTAATGACATAATTGTAAAGAGTTGCAAATGGTGCTGAAAAATGTTGTTATGGAAGTATGTTCTCAAATACTATGTTCCTAATCTATCTTCGTTGATGTGGGTCTGTTAGTGAAGATCTTATTATATATAGATCAATGTATGTCTATATTTGGATGGTTCAGATGGTTAATCTTAGCAAATCATGAGTTTAGAGGAAGCTCATATAGAGATACAGGTATTCAATTAGGATTTAATACTGAACAGACTCATGAGGACCTCCAATAGACATCCTATATAGCTTTCAATAAAGGGTCTTCTCGATTTGAATAGTATTTGTGGTCTTTTAACCTGAGCACCATAGTGAGCTTGTGAGTGATCCATCATATTTTGGTTCCACACATGTCTGAAACCTTTCATGGTCTGACTGTTGGGTGTCACTGGGTATGGTCTGATGCTTATGGGGCCTGGTGTGTGTAAATATGTGATCCATCAGCTCATTTGGGTGAGTAATATATCCTGATGCTCTAAGATTGTATTTCAGAAAGTCTTATGGCCATAAGCAGTTATACCTGAGAAAAGAGTTTTATCTTAGGGATAAATAATATCTTAAAAGTGTTTACAAATATTATTTATTGAAATAAAAATCTAGAGATAAGTTTACAATCAAGTATATAGAGACTTGACGGAGTTGATCTATATCTCCGCTCTTGTAGGATATCTATGATGGAGGAATTATACGAATATGTTATAATCTCAACTTGTATTGTCTAATGCGTCATTTTGTAATACTCGTAATATGTGTGTAGGACGTTGTTCACAGACGTATGGACAAGTTCTATATGATAAATCGAGCGTACACTTAGAGAGTCTCACAACATAAAGTGTACTCGTTATACACCAAGGCAGCATATTGGATTAAACAATTCAGTCCAAGAAATTTTAGCAAACCGAAAATATATTTCAGGGGTACCTCATGATGTGTATTTATCAAGACTTAAATGTTAAGTACATTGCATAATTGATTGATAAGAGTTGTTAACTAATAAAATATTAAGAAATGGAACAATAATTTGTATAAATTATTTTTGCCTTGAAATTACCAATTTACCTTACTAGTAAAAACAAGTGAGATAAAAAGAATTATTTAAAAGTAGTTTTTAAATAATTAATGTAAAATTCATTTATTATTAATATTACAAATGGATAAACATCAATTATGACAATGGTATCATTTACCTAGTGAGGGGCCTTGATGTTGGCCATTAATTACTTAAAATAATTAAAGATATTCCAACAATAGGTAAAAAAATATTTGGTGGACATTAATAAAATGTATTTGATAAGATAATGCAATAAAATGGCCAACAATGTTTATTAGTAGGCCATGAAATGCATTGTTTAATGGAAGAAAAATTGAATGAATTAAATACATTCAAATGATGCATTCGATCACTTTGAGTGTAGAGAAAAAAGAAAGAAGTTTTGGCTATGTTCTTGAGATTCTTGCAAAGTGTTGTGAGGGAAAAAGGACTAAAACATTCCACTCTTTCTCATTACTCACAAGAAACATATACCATATAGATCAAATTGTTTTTAAGAGTTAAAATATTTTGTTGCTTGAAATTTATGGCTGGTATTCTAACTTTAAAATGTAATTGGTTTATACTTGTGAACTAGAATTGTGCAACAACATACTTTAAGGCGAGCTCAAGACTTGGAGATTGAAGTTCTTGAAGAATTGGAAAGCTACCTTCAATCTAGATAGGTTTATTTACTTGTAGTTTATTTTAAATGAAACATATGAACCTATATGAATATATATGTTTAATTATGTTATATTGTGTATATATTGTATAAAATACTTCTGCTACGTGTATAAAATTTTAAAATTATATGTATACTACACAACAACATATAGGTGTTGGATAATGTACAGCAGAATGTGATCATTAATGATACAATGAGCTGGTTGGCCAAAAAACCTAGTTCTTCGGTCATTACATATGTTGGATACCTTGTAAATGGTTATAAATTTATAATTAAAACTTGAGACAATAACCAGGTAACACAATATAGTGATGTTAATGTTGTTATAACAATAATGCAAATATCTAGTTCAAATGATAAAAATCCTTACTGTCGGGAAATCAAATTTTATAGAGTCCTTGATATGATATGAAAACTTGATTATCTAATGTTGAAGAAGGTAGTGTTTAAGTGTGATTAGGTGGATAGTTGATGATTTGGGATTTTCCCTTGTTGACTTGAATTGAATTGCTCATAAATCTGATAATTTTATAATAGCTTCTCATACAAAACAAGTGTTTTATATGAATGATCAAAAATATTATAATGAACCAGTGGTTTGTTCAGTGGCCAAAAGAGTCAACAAATTTGCAATTAATGATGAGTATGATGACATGGTGCAAAAATCGATTTGTAAGTTTATGTACATGATTAACGTATGCCAATTATTACATGTCCATTATTTGTATGTATTTGTTGATAACTATTTGAGGACTGTTTTGTTGCTGTTGGGGGGACTTTTAAGGTGCTATTTAGGGGCTATTTTGTCTATTGTATAGGACTATTAATATTATTAATAAAGGCAATATTAAGGTCAATCGTCCTTTTTCGAAAACCTTAGAAAAAATAAAGGAACAATTACTTAGAGTAATTATCATATCGCATTTATTATATTTATTATCAACGTATGTTGTTTCTTTTGCTTGTGCAGGAATCTCCAATAAAGAAGAAAACCCTATTAAAGAAAATACCAGCAAAGAAATCTATTATCTCTACACTTATTTAGCCATTAAATCCTAGAAGATCCCTCAAAATTAATCTAAACCCAATAGATGCATGTGATGAATCACCCCTACAAATCATAAAGTCGATTGCAAGAAAGCTTTTGCTTAAAAAGAATACAAGAGGGGTTGTAAAATCAAGAAATCAAAAGTGTGGGTACTTGGCTATATTTTTTGTATTAGTTCAAAATTGTCTCTGAACAACAATCAAAGTGGAACACCAGGTATCAGCGTTTAGTCAATCTTGGGTTACTTATCTGGATAAGAAAGATTGAGATTCTTATAAATATGACGAAGTTGTCCAACGTTTGCCTTGAGATTTGATCAAGTAAGTCCATTGTTATTTTATGTTGCAAAAAAAACCTTTGAAATATACATCTCAATTATATGTGCTTCATCATGTTGTCTTATTTATTATTAAGTACCTTTTGCATGTTATAGATAATGAATGGCATAGTTTTTTAGTGCACTTTTACATTTCTACCAAAGTATCTACATTAGGCTGTCTCAACAACATGAAAACACGTACTGATTGATCACGCTATTTTGATGTAGTTATTAAAATCTCAAAACATTAGTATCATTTTCCTAGAATTTTCTAATGAAACAATTTATACCCTCTAGTTAAATAGCACAAGCTTGTAATATGTTGTAGAGAATTTGCTAGTTACTTTCTTATTATTTGACATTTTGTCGATTCTATTTACTACCGTAGTTACATAGATAATTGTTTGTTAATGTAGCTTGATTCCTCTTACAATTGAATTGTGAAACAATATATTGTACAAATAAAAAAAAAATCACTGACCAAATAATTTTGCTAAGTTGCTGTTTAAATTTACCTAGATAATAAAAATTATGTACTCTCTGACTTGAGATTAGAGGTTCGAGTTTTGGCTAAGGTCTAAGGTAATGTTAATATTATAAATATGTTCTTCCTTTTATGAGTTTATATTGTCCTCCCATTATAGAAGTGTCGGTTTGAGTATGTGCAATTATGTAAGTGATTCATACTCTCAGTCGATGTAATCGAGGGTGCATAAGTGTATAAATGATGTATAATCCTAATAAATATAATCTAGTATAAGTGTATAAGTAATGTATAATCTTAAGGAATGTGATCTATAATAGATGCCTAATGTAATATCAGTGTTTAAAAAAAATTCTTATATTACAAGCTGTCTAAGTTATTCAAATTATACCCATATATATCGAGCAGCCTCTACAGTTTGACCGATGCTACGTAAAAAGAATATAATGAGGTTTGCTTCTGAATTTTCATCATTGACATTAATTATATCAAATTATATTACCCAGCATTGGCTAAACTGAAGAGGCTGCTCAATATATTTATGGATATAATTTGGACAACTTGACAGCTTGTATTGTATTATAATTTCTTTGATCACTGAATTGTTTTCTAATTTCTACTGGGCTTTCACACTTCAAGTGACATGGATGGATCAAGCTACATACATTAATAACAAAATGTTTAGAGTTGTTTTGGAGTAAAAGTGTTGTGATTTTAAAGTTAAAAATATTGAGAAGTGAAAACACTATTCGTAAAATGAAAAAAAAAAGAAAGAAAAAGAAAATACTTGATAAACACGTAATATGGAGTGAGTGAAAGTTATTTTTACTAAACACATTAATCATTATGCTTTGAAGACAAATAAAGGCACCTCTATATCAAACAAACAGTTAAAATGTTATGTTACATTAATTATTTTTCTTAAAATTATATTATAGTCATTATTGAATATGATTATTATAAATGATAAGATTATCGGATGTGTTAATTTTTTTTAATTTTTTTGTTATATAATTAAAATTTGTATTATATAGATCTTAATTTAAAACATGTAAAACAATTTGAAATAAGTAATATAAAAAACTCGATATATATAAAGAAAAAAAAATAGACGATTGGTATGGCAATTCCTCTATATTTGGAAAGGCTGCTTTATGTATATTCCAAGTTGACATCCTTGAAAAGTTCACAAGCTGTTTGTCTTTGTTTTAAATTTTTTGTTCAACTTAATTACTTGATGATTTTTGCCTCGTTGTTAATTAATTAATTCTTTTAATTATTTTGTCTACTTTATTATTCAACTAATATTGTTTTGAAATACGAAAATTTAAAATGCCTGGCTTATATATACTCCCACATGGGTTAAATGACCAGCTACTAATTAATCTGTTAATTAATTAATGTCACTCTAATCCTGTAAGATATTTTAATAAGTATTTGTTAGATTTCATTATTAGTACTAATGTTTAATTTGTATTTGATGATAAAATTATGAATAATGCTATGCCTTTTAAAGGGTATTTTAATATTTTTTCATTTTAAAAGACGTATTAAATACTTAATAATTACTTAACACAATAATTTGAGATGAATAATTTAAAATGCAAAGTGTTACATACTTTAAAATAATTACTTAACACATTAACCCTCAAATCAGAAAGAAGTTAACCCGACTCGAATCCAACACATTAACATTAGAGGTGCTGGTACTAAACTACTACTAGGCCAATGAGATGATTGATACAGTTGAGAAATATTGTAATATGTTGGAGGTAGTGCAATTATTTAGTAACATTAAAACATGTGTGCTTTTATTTATTATAATTAGTAGTTTATCTAGTAATTTTTAAATTAAATATATAGCATAATATTAATAAGTTGATGGTTTCGTTTATTATAAGTTGGACCGCAGTTATATGGATAATTGCTTGTTTATTGTAGCTTGATCTCTCTCACAATTGAATAAGTGAGAAACTATATATTAATAGTACAAATATGAAAATAATTCACTGACCAAGTACTTAATTTTGTTACAAGCTGCCGAAATCGTCCAAATTATATATGCCCAAAAGATTAAGAATCTAATTAGGTTTGCTTGATCTGAAATTCATATTTGATATTATATCATCTAGCATAGGTCAAACTGAAGAGGCTGTTATATCTTACAAATAATTGATATGAACTCGAAATGTTTTTTTTTCGTAACTCTCATAACCTTCTTCGTAGTGGTTCAGTTCTATACATCGTTTCATAGGGAACTTCAAAGAAACTGTTATTTCATTATATTCCATTCATGTTACAATTCAATTCATTTTCTATTCCTTTGTAATGTTTAACACAATATTTGCACGGCACATCCTCAATATTTAACAACAAATCATTTCATTAAAATGTCAAGTTGACATCCATGAAAAGTCCGAAGAGAAATGGGCAACGCCAACAACACATATGAACAGAAACAGTATAATTTTTTATAGAATCAACTTAATTCGTCTGCAGCTCAAATTTACAGCTATACGAGCACGTTTTAGTTTTAGTGATAAATGCTCTGTTGATTGTAGAATCATCCAATAATATTCCCTCCATCTCCATCACTTCAACAATTTTAATTTTTCTCTTATCTGTATATCCCATTATTTCTGATCACTCCGTTGCTAAATCTTCTTGAACAAAAATGTCAAGATTTCAGTTGTGCATTGGTTTTGATTCTCGCTGTATCTGCCATGATATCACCCTATTCAGCTTCTCTCAAAGTGGGGTTTCATCGATCAACATGTCCATCAGCTGAAGCCATCGTGAAAAAGGCTGTAAACAAGGCCGTGTCGAGAAATCCCGGCATAGCTGCTGGCCTCATCAGAATGCATTTCCATGATTGTTTTGTTAGGGTATGTAAGCCATTCTCTTCTCCCATGCATTGAAGCAAGCTTTGTTTGAACTATAATATTTCCAAATTTCAGTAAATATTTTCTTAAAAAAGAAATGTTTTAAAACTGGTCCTGGCGGGGCTCGAACCCGCGACGCTTCGGCTCATAAGACCAACTCACTAACCAACCGAGCAAAGGGACCAAGCTGCCTGCTAGCCAATAACTAATTTTATTTAATGGAAATAGTACTGACACGATTAAGCCACCTTTATTTTCCATATTTAATTAAAAAATTTGCATGAATTATTTGTGCAGGGCTGTGATGGTTCAGTCTTGCTTGATTCAACACCGGGAAATCCAACGGAGAAAGAACACATAGCTAACAATCCAAGCTTGAGAGGATTCGAAGTGATTGATGAGGCTAAGGCAGAAATTGAAGCCAAATGCGCACAAACTGTTTCATGTGCGGACATTCTTGCATTTGCAGCCCGTGACAGTGCCCTAAAAGTTGGTGGCATCAACTATGCAGTCCCCTCAGGCCGCCGCGACGGCTGTGTTTCGCTCAAAGATGAGCCTTCTCTTCATCTGCCTCCTTCTTTCTTCAACGCCAAACAACTTGAAGAGAAATTTGCACGTAAAGGGCTTAGCCTTGATGAAATGGTGACACTATCTGGTGCACATTCTATTGGGGTGGCACATTGTTCTTCATTTTCGAATCGTTTATACTCTTTCAATTTCACTCATCCGCAAGACCCTTCTTTGGATTCTAAGTTTGCAAAGCAATTGAAGAAGAAATGCCCTCCACCATCAACTTCAGGACCAAGCAAAAAGGTCCCAACTGTGGCACTTGATGTGCTAACACAAAACAGGCTTGATAATAAATATTATGTAGATTTGAAGAACCACCATGGATTGTTAGCTTCAGATCAAACACTTCTTAGCAGCCCTTCAACCGCTGGGATTGTGAGAAATAATGCAAGGCATGCCACAGCTTGGGCCAACAAGTTTGCTTCAGCCATTGTTAAAATGGGTGCCATTGAAGTTCTCACTGGTTCTCAGGGTGGGATCAGGAAAAATTGTAGGGTTGTGAATTGAATTAGCTATAGTTTTGGGATTACTTCTCCCGTATTTCATTTGTTATTACTTTGGACTCTTTCATTTGTTTTCATTGTTGATGCAAGTGTGAATTTGTTATGTAAGCTTTTGATTATTTGTTAACCTTGTTTAGTAATAAATTAAGAAAATAAAATGTTATTTCTTTATATCAGAAGTTCAAATTTCTTTTCAATTACAGAAGTCGTGCTAGTAACGTAGAAAAGTACTGCGTGATCTTGAATATGTGTTTTAGTTTCTAAAAATACTCCATTTATATTAAGATATAAATGGTGTTTGAAGTACATGTTAAATTTGTTTCATGAGGAATTTATTTAAAAATTAGTATGCAACATCAAAGCCGTGGAAAATTTTTTTATTGTGATTCTTATCTTTTAACATGAAGACATCAATTATGAAATTCATATTCATTTAGTTTTCCCATTTTCTTTTGTGCTTAATTTTATAAAGAAAAAAAAGTGTTTGTTGTGTTTAGTTCTTGTTGCAAATTTAATCAATTAATTATAGAAACCCTATATAACAAATTAGAGTGGCAAGACGAGTTAAAAAATAACAAATATAGCTAAGTATATAGAAACCTTACATAAGTATAAAATTATAGAGATATTTCATTAACAATCCAACCTACAATAAATGTGTAGTAAAACATTGCTTGTTTATATGGTATTGTAAAGGCATCCTCCAAATAAGATCCGACTACATCATGTGCAGTGCATTTTCTAGTGTGAAATTGTAGTTTGTTTTGATTTTAAGGTCTAAGGTGTGGAAAGAATGTATTGCCAAACACCTTGAGGAAATTATAATTTAGTTTTTTGTTGAAAAGTATTGCCAAACACCTTGAGGAAATTATAATTTAGTTTTTTGTTGAAAAGTTTCTTACAGGGAGACTTGTGATCTAACACAGTTGGTGGCAATCTATTAATTAGGTGTACAAAAGTGTTAAAGGCATCCCACCAAAACTTCAAGGGTAAATTTGCTTGAGCTAAGAGAGTCAAACCTAATTTAGTAATGTGTCTAAGTTTTCTCTCAACTTTACTATTTTGGTGTGATGTATAGGGACATGAATTGCCATGATTTAAGTGGCTTGTATTCCATTGCCATGTTTATTTGCAATGTTCTTACTTGTTTGTTAAGATGTTTCTCTATTTGATTAATGAAGGCAAGAAATGTTGTTGTGGTCTGTGATTTGTTTTGCAGTTAGAAAATCCATGTATACCTTATGAAATCATCAACCATACTAAGGTAATATTTACAACCATTTCCAGAGTGTAATGATGCATGACCCCACAAGTCTGAATGTGTGAGTTCAAAAGGGCTACAAGTTTTATTTTCTACAAATTTTAAATTAAGTCTTTGGTTTTTGTCTAACTGACATGTATCACAAAATATAGAATTGAAATGTCATTGAATTTACCAAAGACATTACACAACAATAAAAAAAATTTCTCAGAATTTGGTCATCTAGATAGTCAAGTTTTCTATGCAAGGCAAAAAATTGTTCCTAGAGTCTAACTTTGTGGCATTGACCATTTTGATTGAATTGAAAAAGACTTAATTGATTCAATATTAAAAACAAAAGCAAATAAACTTGTTGCAGGTATATAAAACTTTTGAATTGAGAAAAAAGTAGCTACTTCTCTAGTCAACTTAAGAATCTTTAATTGGTACAACCTTCTCTTAGCCATTCCTTGAAGAAAACCATCTCCATCTTGCTATTCACAGTACAACATTCTCCATTAAGCTCAACTGACAGGTCATTATCTTTACAAGTCTTGAGATGCTTAAGAGATTATTAGTAATTTTAGGCATACAAAGAACTTGTTTTCGTTTGAGTTTTGTGATGTTTGGCATGTAGCATAGGTAAATAATAATTTTCAATATGTGATATGATCAATTTTTCACCATGATATAATCAATTTACCTTTGTACTCAGACCTTGTTGGGATCATTAGTAACATGGTTGGTTGCTCCATAATCCAGATACCACTCCTCATAATTGTCATCATTTTGTGTATTAACATAGGCAAAGTTCTGGACTTGTTGATTCACATTTCTTTGTTCAAAGTTATCCTCAAATCTGTGCCAACATTCAGTTGCACTATGACCAGGTTTGAGGAAGATTTGGCACATTACTTAGGCATTTCTTTGTCAATTGATGTTCTACCTATCCTTTTTCCTCTTGTGTTGTTAGTTCTACCTCCTCTTGATGCATTTTCCTCTTCAAGTAGTGTTTCTTCTTGTGTTCCAATTGTTATTGCCTCTGTTTGTAGCAAGGTTTGTTTTTATTCTACAATTTTCTTAGATGTTATGTTCAATCCTAACATAGACGTCATCATGTAGCATTGTTTCAAGTCTAGAGGTAATATTGACAACCACTGGATCACAATCTAATCTTGGGCCACCAAGGATATACATTATGAGATCTTCATTTATTATGGGTTTTCCAGATATAGAGAGACTTTAGGTAGTCTTTTCATCTTGTTATAATAGTTAGTCATGCTGAAAGATCTTTTTTTTTTCTTTGTAACTTGAAGTTGCCTTCTGACCTCGAGGATTTTAACTTTGGACTGAGACTAATACATTCTTTCCAGCGTATCCTAAAGTTCCTTTGTAGTAGATTAATGTGTGATTGAGCTAATGATTTGACAATAAGTGAAGACAAAAGCAAGCTAAGTAGAAACTAGTCATGCTTTATCCAGGGTAGTTAATGAGGATTTTCAATGGTTATAACATTATTTATTTCATCAAAGGACACAATAATTCTATTGGATGCTTTTTGTAAGCCATCAATGAAGTTTCCCAAGTCATTTCCACGTATAAAAAAAAGACTTGGGTTCTCCATATAAGATAATTCTATCCATCAAGTCTGACAAAGCTATATGAATATGATAGCATCCAATTTTTTTTATTCGGTAGTTCGATCTATGGTTTATCATTCATGGAAAGTTGATAAGATCTTTCCATTTAGCAGCACCTTAGGATGAACTACCAATCAACTAAAATCAAAATCAAAATCCAAGCTTTTAAATAAGCATTAGCATTTAGGTCTCGGGATTTGTAGTTCTTATGAATCTAATTGAGTGAAATTCCATCCAGTAAAATGAAAAAATTATAAATCTCCAAAATAATAGATAGGAATATCGCAAACAGAGACATTGCAACATCGAATTAAACCACGTGCTCTACCGCTTATGCTGACCCCCGTCAATTCCTTTGAGTTTCATTCTTGCGAACACTCCCTAGATGGGATACTTAACGCGTTAGCTACAGCATTGCACGAGTCGATACGCACAATGCCTAGAATCCATCATATACAGCTAACGTTTAATATTATTAGAAATCACCAGAAAATATCATATTTGTAAAACAGAACCATAGACAAACTCCTATGAATAAGAATAAGAAAAGTCAAGGCATTTTGGTGTTGAATTCATAGATAGTGTTTGTTTAGTAGCTGATGATGTAGAGGTTGGTGCAACAATGTTTCTTGTTGGGTTTCTTATTTCATTTACAGGATTAGAGCTGGTGTTAGCCATTTTTTGGGTTAAAACCTTCTCTGATATCAAGTTAAAAAATGAAAAATATAGCTAAGTATGATAAAAACCTTAGATAAGTATAAAGTTACAGAGATATTTCATTAAAAATCTAGCCTACAACAAATGTGCAGACTGAGACGACCCGCCCCGAATTCTCTGAGCATTCCGGACAAGTTTTGAACCATTCCTCTTTAGAAAATGATATAATCCTCAAAACCAATAAAGTTTTTTCAACAATCCGGCATAATTTCCTTACCTATCATACTTTATCCACTTGTAATATTTAGCACACCATTTATCAACATATAATTATTCATAACCTCTAACTTATTATCTTTTACCATTGATAGGAACAATACTCATCTTCCACAAATTAAACATTATCATATCAATACCCCTAAATTATATATCAAACACACAATGTTGAAAAATCATCAACTCATAAACTCTATTACAACTCTATAAATATACCAATTCAAAATATTGACTTCTCGTACTATCATCTGGCTTAAATTTTAGGCTTAAACTCCACTTAACTAATGAGTTCCTACAATCTCCTGAGGTGGGGGAGAGAGAATATAATATAAAAAAAGGGCGAGTTGATTGACCCAGTGAGTAGATGTGGTTTAAATAGTCTTAAAAGTATATGATAAACACATAAATAACATTTCTCTTACTAGTCATTAGGAAAAACAAATAAAGTGCATAAAATGATATTTACTTAAAACATATAAAATCTGTGTAAAATTTTTTATCATAGAAAATTCATTTCTCAATCTTTGAACACAATAATATAAATCATGAATAACATAAATTATCATAAAGCCATGTACTAGAGTAGGAATTTGAAAATCTTTTATATTATACTTTTTCTTAGCTAAGCATGGTCATACACATTGATATTTAAAAATATCATATACTACTATTTATACAGAAAATCACACTCAATTGGTACCTAGGAAAAAACATTGTCATACTTAGAATGTCCCTCGGACAGAACATTGGATGTGCTCATTTCATATCCTCGTCGTATGCATGCGCAAAGCACACTAGCTCCTAAGAGCAAAACGTCTATACGCAAGGCTCAAAGCCTATGTGTGTGTAAAGACGGGTCTCAAAAGTCTGAATCTCATATCTATATAAAGGAAGGGTATAGCCTAGTGGTTTCAAAACTATTTTCTTTATGCAATATATATATATAATTAATACATTTCATTATATAATATAACATACTCTTTCATCTCAAACCACTTAAACAAACCAATATTCCTGATACATGAAAAATGTTATCTCAAATATAAACATAAATCAAGATAAATGGTTATAAAAAACATATACATAAAAAGAACTATGCTCATCATGCTTTAAAAATATATTTTTCTAAAATCATGAAGTAGAAATTATAAAAAATAAAATTAAATATCCACTCATAAAACTCTTTGTGTCTTTATTTATTTCAACTCGAAGAGTCTCTTTCATTATATATTCCCACTTGTGAGCTCAAGAAAGATTTTGTATTCCTTGACCCAAATCATAAAACTGTCTCATCAGAGTCCTAAAATGATGATAATCGTCAATTTAAACCCATAAAGTAATGTAATCCAAATTTAGTCATAATTTCAAACTTAAGGTTCCTTAAAACCTTCTAATTTCAACCACTATTGTCTAACCAATTTTTATTATCCATTAAAAAAGTCCATTTACCACAGAATCAAAATATATCAATTTCGAGACATAAATAATTGTTAATTTAAGTAAGACATGTTTTATCCCCTCAATATCCAAGTCATAACCATTCTTAAAACTAAGTCCTTAACTTAATCAAATAAAAACATCCACTGAATAGTCTTTAGTCTCTAAAGTTTATAAAATTACATAATTAATCAAACATTATGAAACCAACTCAATAAATACTCATGACACATATATTTTTTTAATACATTTCATGCATAACTTGATTGAGGAAGTGTTTTAAAACGTTCTCTTTTCAAGACTTCTAGAATCTGTCAAATAAAATCTTGCACTGAGACCACTCTCTTTATAAAATCACATCAATTCAACACCAATGCTTTAAATACTTAATTTTGGATATGAAATACTATATATGAACATATATCATTTAAAAAAAAAAATTTATAAGATCATTGGATAGATCAAACTCAGTTCGTCATCTGATCATACTGCATAAATATGAGATTCTCAAAATTTTAGGGTCAACTTTACAAAATTACCAAAAATCAAGTTTATAGAGTTTTCAAATAAATCAAAGTTTTAGATGGTCATTAGGATGTTTAACAAAATCAAAGACAAAATATAAACACAATATTTTATAAAAATCACAAACTAATATGTGGTTATACAGTAATTCTGCAAGTCTGTCATAATTCATCATCTTATCTATTTAATCATCCTTAATAATTGATCTATCAATCATTATCAAAGCCTAAATTTATCATGTTTTAAGAAATTATAACATCAAAAAATCATATAACAAACATAAAATATTATAGAGAAAGTTATGAGAATACCTTTTTAGTCCTCAAAACTTCTATATAACACTAATCATCTTTGTTTTCTCTTCTTCTTTTTCTTATTCTCTTTTTCTTTCTATCCCATCTCTTTAAGACTACAAAAATCTAGATGGGTGGCTAGGGTTGCTAGAAAATGGGTTTATATAATACTTAAAAATTTACTATTTTACCCCTTATTAAATTTATTAATCAATTCCAACATTCACTCTTTCCTCACAATAGCCCCCAGTTCAAATTATAACATATGATTTAGGCGTAGTCTGATTGAGCCCAAAAATGTTAACTCTATCTTATAATACATGTATATAGGTCCAATCTTAATAAGCTCATATAAGCCCAAATCTAACTTATAACAAGCCCAATATCTAACTTGATAATAAATCCATATTCTAAAAAATAAGCAAATCCTTAATGAAATGAACACTTCCTTCTTCCTATTATTATATAACATGAACATCATAAAATAATAAACGTGTAAGTTCACTTGCTATGTTCACATAGGCATGACATCATATTATTCTTTCTTAAATTTCAAGAATGATTTATGAATCGTCTAAGAGAATGGAAGCTGTCACTATAACTGTATATGGTGACTCATCCAGAGGTGCCTGAGTGATGAATTCCCTTGCTTCTCTCTTCCATGGATTATCTGTACACTCCTTTCCAAGTCATCATCCTAGTCACTTCTTAAGGTCAAGTATTGTCAAACTTTATTTCCACTAAAGTACTTTTATGCTGATCATTGCTCTACATATTCCATTTTCCATTTCTGCATTCTCTGTTATGTAATTATGTAAGTTCTTTAACAAAGTGGAAGAGCAGTACAATTATAACCCATAGGTCCCAAGATTAATTATTGATACTGATATTCTAGTAACAGTGTCTTTCAAAATAGTTATTCAAATAATAATTACTTGTAATGTAGTTTTGGTTCAAATATTTTGATAAGACAGCTTATGAAATTTTTATTTTTTTCTTTTTAATTTTGTTGTGGAAAAAAGGTTTGGTCAAACCTTTTATTGGAATGAAATTTACTATTAGTCATTTGCCTATTGTAGAACTTTGTTTTCTAAATCCTCTTTGAGTCTCTAAAATCGATGTGTTCAATTATGATTGCCTTTTTTCTTTTTAATGAATTTTAAATGTATTGATACTTTTTTTTTTAGAAAACAATAGTGCAATTGACATAATGACTATTGGATTTGATGATTAAACAATCTTAGTTAGGCAAGAATTGTAAAGAATATCAAAGAGAAGAATTACAAGAAGTCAATGACGTGTAGGACATACAAAGAAAAAGCGAAACAGGACATGAAAACTAGAAACGAGACGAGAAAAGCATAGGACTTTGGTACAAGGCTGGAGGCCACGGTGCCCAGAACAACAAGCTTAATGCCATGGTGCCAAATATGGGAAGTGCAATTTTGCTTCGGATTTATAAGTTTTAAGGGGTTTTGAACTCTTAAAACACATGGACTCTTAGTCCAACTAGTTTTAGAGTTTGTAGACATATTATAACCCCTATATAAATTTTTTATAAATCCTTTAGATTAATCATCAAGTATTAAGAGAAACTCTAAAAGAGTTACAAACTAGGTAGACAATAAGTGTTTGTGTGTGCTAGAGTGCAACAACTGTTTCGGTGTTTATTATTCTTTGGAGAACAAAGATATGCCATTCATAGATCCTTTGAGTGTTCTTCACTGTATTTTCATGTAAGTTCTCTAGAAGAGTTAATAAGAGAGGTTAAGATCCTTGGATCCACCGTCGACGTAAGTAATTGGTCGAATCACTTAATTGATTATGTTGTGCTCTTATTTATCTACTTTATATGTTTGTTATATTTACTTGGTATTTCATTTTTCTGCTGCATTAGGAGATTATGATTTAAGGTTGAACTTATTTTTAGGGTTCTTCGCTTAACTTAATCAAATTAGTCATTGTTTCCTTTCAATAATGACTAATTTAGGTCTTTACAATTTTGTTCTTTTAATTTTTTATTTTTTTGATGGATAGTTATTTCTTATGGAACTGCTTGCTTTCTCAATTATAGGATTTGTAAAAAAAATTTGTCAATATATATTTTGCATGCATAGTTGTTTATTGAAAAACTATAAATTGCCTCCCTAGTATTTCAAGTATTACCCACTTACCCCTTCATGTTTCCTATTATCCAAAAAAACTCCCTACTATTAAAAAGATTCTATTTAACACTAACTATTTATTGTGCTTTTACTAATCTACCTTTACATTACTATTTTTCATAAATTATTAATGTAATTTTTTTAAATGATACTAAAATAATTAAAATCATAATATATTTATATTATCATGGAAGGATAAACATTTTTGTTATGTTATTTTTTTTTGTATATTATATTTTTATTAATAATAACATTTTTTTAATGCATTAATAATTAATAATTTTTTAGAAAGAATAAATATCTTTTATTTTTTATTTTTTCAAAAAACAATTACAAAAAAACATAATGAAAATAATAAATCCATAATATATTTATTCTTTCTCAAAAAGTATTTAATACTATTGTCACTAAAAAAAGTCATTAATAAAATTCAATATTTTAAAAAACTAATTTTTAAATAAAATTGTATTTAATGTTTTTTGAGAAAGAATAAATATATTACAATTTATGTTTTCATTATTTTTAAGTAATTATGTTTTAAAAGAATAAAAACAAACTATAAGATATTTATTCTTTTAATGAGCATTAAATATTAATGAATTAAAAGATATTAATAAAAATATAATATACAAAACAAAAGAAAAAAGAAAATAATCAAAGTATTCATCCTTCCATGATATATAAATATGTTATGATTTTAATATTTTTAGTTATTTTAGTATTATTTTTAAAAAATCACATTAATAATTTATGAAAAATAATAATATGAAGGTTAATTAGTAAAAGCATAATAAATAGTTAGTATTAAATAGAATATTTGTAATAGTAAAATATTTTTTGAATAATATAAAATATAAGAAGAGTAAATGAGTAATACTTAAAATACTGAAGGGACAATTTATAGTTTCCCATTTCTATTTCACTTTTCGAGCTTTATTTATAGAAGAGTGTTAGAGTTAGATGCAATTGTCTCAATCGCAATTTTAAATCAATCATATTTCTCTAACTTTATTTGTTGAAGAGTATTAGCTTTAGTTACGATTTTTTCAATCCCTATTTCTAAATCAATCACATTTCTTTGTTTTTGTATCTAATATAATTCTTTTTTTTAAAAAAAAAAAAAAGCAAATTTGCATTAGCTAACTAAAAAGGTGATTCTCGGATTTAATATCAGTACTTCCAAAAAACAAAAAACCTCAAAAGTGTGAAAAAAGGTCCTTCATTACAAAATGATCCAGATCTCTTGGGACAACAAAGCTCTAAAGGATATCTGAATCTGAACATAAAGCACGTTTTGCTAGATCATTTGCAACTCTTTTAGCATTTTTAAGAGTAGGAAGATCTTATATGAAGACAAAGCTTCTAAACAAGCTGTAATATCTTGAATAATTACTCATAATTTAGATGAAGCTATTGTTCTTAAGATAATGTCATTGATAACCGCTATAGCATATGACTCGACTTCTATAGATGTCAAATTCAAAGCACGGATTTCCGTCAAACCTTTCAATCATTGATTCCAAAACCTGAACTGGGAAACAGCTATCCAACCTTTTGGCACCTGCTAGCAAAATCTCGCCATGATAGTTTCGCACAACTACCTTTATGCCAGTTCTCTTACAGGATTGGTCTAAAGGCATGTTAGAATTTATTTTGATATTTTTGGAGGTCGAGGGACACCATTTAATCTCAGGCACAGTCTGAGCCGCCCTTATGATGTCATGAGCAGCCTTAAATTCAGCTTTATTTATGGCTTTACCTTGAATGTATTAGTTTCTAACAAACCAAACTCTCCTAAGTACAATACAGAAAAAGCTCAAAGTCGTCATTTGATAGTTGGTGAAATTGAGACTGGAAACTCGCAAACTGATGTTTGGTGCGAGCAAAAGATCTTCTTCATGAACCAGCATGCCTCTAATGTAATACACGTGTCATCAGTTATGAGGGGTTAGTGGTTAAAAAAAGGGGGAAGAAGAGTCAGCCAAGCGTGGCTGCCTCTTCAACAGATATATATATATATATATATATATATATATATATGTTTGCTTCATTTGAAGCTTACGAGGAGAAGAGTAAAAACCGAAAGAGAAAAGAAAGAGAAAGAAAAGAGAAAAGGAAAAGAAGAAGAAGAAAGAAAACCGAGGGAAATAAAAGGAAAAAAAAGAAAGAAAAGAAAAGCAGGAAGAAAGAAAAAAAAAGAATTCAAAAGAAGAAATAAAAGAGGAATTTTAGGAAATTAATTTAAGTAGTTAGATTTATACTTAGTGTTTCAGCGGATAACAGTTTTACAATATCAGAATATTTATATTTAAATATTTATATTACATATTAGTATTAATGATATATTTTTATACCTTATGATATAAAAAGTGTGTCGATATTGGGTAAATTTCAGAATCCAGACTCAGCTCAGGATTAATGCACTTTTAATAAGTGGATAACTATATATCTTTTATATATTTTTAATACAGTTGTTTATGATTAAATTACGCGTTATTAAATTTAGTCATAATTTATTTTAGACAGATAAATATATATGTTATTTAATATATTCATAAATATTTTAGAATTTATTATAATATAGTTTATAATTATGTTTAGTATAGAAATAATTATTTCAAAATAATTATGGTCATGATATTATATAGTAGTAGTTTTTGAACCACTATATGCGTACCCTCCCCTTTAATGTAGTTGCTCTGCACATGCGTTAGACTAGTTTAGTTTACTCTGTCCGAGCGATGCAACATTCCGCTAGATTAAACCAGCTTAGATTCTCCGCTCTACCTGTGCGTGAATTACTCTACCAGGTTAGACTAATTTTTCTTCGAGTACAAGTTTGGTGTGATTTTCAATATATATGTAGTACATGTTTTCAGAGCTATGTTATATATATTCAGTTTAATAATAAATTTTATGATCATTTACACTTTCAGACTTTTAAATTTTCAGTATTATGTTATAATTTTAGTTTTAGCACAAATTTTATGACAGCTCATACTTTCAGTACAAGTTTATTGACTACTCAGTATACAGTTTCATGATTATTTTATCTTACAGATTTATATGTATACAATACATATAAAGTATATAATATTTTCAGATTATATCCACTCACTGAGCCACAAACTCACCTTTTTTTTTATTTTTCCTATTTTTTTAAAGTTATTACAAAAATTCGCACAATGTAATATAATCTTCACATTTTGATGTTGGCTCACGACACGCATAGCTGTATGAGTGTCTCAGTCTGTGTATTTACAAATCTTTATGTATATTAAAGTACTCATTTACATTTTTGTTGAGGTAGATACCTCGTTGTATCAAATATATGAATAAAAAGTATATTAATCCCATATCATCACAAGATCCGCCTCGATTCTTGAAGACAGCTTGAGTAGAGTCGGATCCGGTCATCTTTGATCAGTTTCAGAGACTTACACATCCATAACACATGGATAGTATTTTCGGCTCCAATTCCAGATTTCGGACAAGCCTCCTTAATAGGTACATGATGCCTTCGCAAGTTAACATGTATTGGGTTCCAGTCATGTAAAGCCCGCTTTAAAGATATTCTGATTTTCGGTGAAACATTTATCTTCCACAAACGCTGCCATTCGGAGTTTTCAGAACTACTAGCAATTCCTTAAAAATAGTTAACGATCCAGTACCCCTTTTTCACCGAATAATTACCCAGTCTATCGAAATGCCATGTTAAAACATCCTGCTGTTTGCATTCTGTCCGGATTAAGAAAGATTGAAATTACATTCTACTATTATTCTTGAAATTCTACTCAATGTTTTTACAAAAATATAAAAACAAAAAAAATCTTCTGTTTATAATATTGTTCAACTTCTTTCAAAAGATGCCAATGACTTCTCAAATTATATATAGGTTTACAAATGTTACTTGTATTTGTTATGCTATTTATTTAGTGCTTTTTCTTTGTATTATCATAATATTTACTACTTTTAAGGGGTAAAACTCATTACATCTATTTTAATTAGTAATTAGGTGTTCTTTTTTATAATTACGAATTTCTTTTGTTTCATAAATATTTGCCAAAAGAAATAAAAAGATTTTTTTTCTCATTATTAATTATATACTTCAAAGGGAAATCAAACTTTAGACCCTTATTTAATAAAAAAATTATGTTGTAAATCTTTTATTATCGGGCTTTTTTAAATAAGTGCTTAATAACTTTTAGTATATACTTCTTTTAGTATCCCGACTTGTCAGAATAGCTACAGAATTTATAATAAAACGTTACATGCATAGTATTTTTAATTAACCCAATTTTTTTTTTACAATGTTACAATCAGAACATTTTGAAAGAAAAATTTTTAAGTACTAGTGATATAGTGAATCTATGAAACATTACAACTCATTATTTCCACGATACAAATTTGATATTGGCACTAATATCGTAATGTAATGGTAATAAGATCAGGATTCTGATTTTCTAATTTGGACAACTTTTTTGAACCATTAGATAAAACAATGGTAAGATAATACACATTTTATTCGCAAACCTTGATTTGCTCAAGCAAAAACAAATGAATCTTGGTTGAAATTAGAGAACTAATGTCTTAAACCGTAGTACAAACTACAAATTAAATAACAGAAGATTTCATTAATTAAGTAATTAATATTAATTAGTAAATTACGCCTAAAAAGTTCTCAAAGTTATCAATATTGTTCACTGTAGCCACTTTAGTTTGACCAGCTAAATATTAAATTAGCCACTTTGGGCTGAAGGCGTCAGATTCCTTTTTCACAGACAAATGAAGCCATGCCATGAAGATGTCACCACCACATACTTGTGTTTTTCTAATAGTATTGTTGCTAGCCACTTGACATCCTTGAAAGTCAAAAGAAGAAATTAATGGACGATTGTGCCCATAAAGAGTGAATATTTTACGAAATGATGAAAACCATATTGAGTGTTATATAATACTTTACATTTTCCCACATGCATTTTCCTTTCAACTATAAATACATGGTTAACATCGACCTATTCTCTTCATCTTCATCACTTCAATATTTCTCCATCTTAATTTATTAGCTCATACATACTAATTCTTACAATTAGCTTCCTTTGATTTTCATCGTTCGTTAAGCTCCATTCATAAACAAGCAAATGTGATACTATAAAATTAAGGAAAATTAACAGTTTAGTCTTTGTATTTTTGTTGAATTACTCTTTTGGTCTCTAATATTTTAAAAATAATCAATTATATCTTTTAAAAGCGTTTTTGCTACTATTTTCATTTCTAAAATATATTTTTTTTATTGTTATTTTCATCCTTGAAACATAATCATTTTCATCCCTAAGGGATACAATTGGTAATTTTTAAAATTTTAAGGACTTAATAAGTAATTCAATAAAATTGTAGGAGCTAAAGTGGTAATTTTTTAAAAATTAATATACATAGAAAATGGGTATTTTGTCTACTCTTTAAAACTCAAAAATCAAACAATTGAAAGTCAAGGGAGCTTAATTTGTGTCAAAATGGAGAGAATTACTAATGTTTTTCTAATTATGATAACTTTTTGCTCTTGATGTTACATCAAATGCTCAAGATCAGATGAACAACAAGGGGAATGTCGACCAATAAATTTCATTACCTTTTGTCATTATCTAACTTTTTCTTTTATAGTTGGTCCTTATTGTTCTATCCTGAGGATCATGGGCGAGACATCCAGCTGTTTTCATCATGATTGATAGCAAGTTTAAGATAATTAGATTGACTCCTATACCAAAACTCTCACATTTGCCTTATCAGACGGGTACTTTGATCAATTTTGTGATTCTCAAGGTCATACTTGGTAGAGTTTTAAGATTGTGGGCTCAATGAATGATCATAATCTTAGGGTTATTTCTACTCAAGAGGTTAAGATATGAATATTAAAGAGTTTTCCTTCTTGCAGATATTGTTTCTTAAGTCGCCTATTTAAGAGTTGAGCCCCGGGCCCATAGTCCCAAGTGCATCTTCCTATGATTACAAGTTAGTACAAGGGATATAGTGAATTTATGAAATATTACAAGTCAGTATTTCCATGATACAAATTTGATATTGGCACTAATATTGTAATGTGTTAAAATTTGTGACTAAAACTCATAAGTTTGTAAGGTTTTTTTGAGTCGAGCCTAATAAGAAAAGACATGTGGTTGAGAAAAAGCTAGACTAACGAGAAATGGATAAAAATTAAAAGTCAGAGGTATGGAGGGGTTCTGACTGTAGCACAGACCAGGTCAATATCTAAGGACTGCAACCCTAAGCAAGAATGGCCATAGTGTAGCGTAACCAAAGCCAGGTCAGAGTGCCAACCACTAAAATCATTGTGGGGCCTCAACCCCACTAGTGAGGTTGCGATCCCAAGTTAAAGTCATGGTGAGGCTGCAGCCCAAAGTGTTAAGCTATAGCTAATTAAGTTGTTTCACCGTTTCTAAATTAGATTAGAATTCTTTTACATGTTGACTTTTAATCAAAGTAGATTTAGGGTCTCTTGAAACATTTAAGAGCCTATGTAAACTCTTGCTCTATATTAAAGTTGAGCATGTATTAAAAAGCATAAAAATAGAGAGCTTAAGGGGCACTTGAGTGTTTAGTGCTTGAGAGCTCATTCCATTATGTATTTCTTAAAAATATCTTGAGTAATTTGTGATAATCACTGAATAATCAAAGAAATTAGGATTCTTGATATATCGTAGATGTAAGTAATTATCAAAGTACATAATTTCTTGTGTGTCTTGTATGTATAATTTTTTTCTCTATTTTTTTTTTATTTTCTAAGATTTGTGAGCAAAAACTTCTGTAAAATTCCCAACATAATGTAATGGTAATAAGATACAGGATTTTGATATTCTGATTTGGACAAATCTTTTGAACCATTTGAATTATTATCTATCAACGGTAATATAATACACATTTTGTTCGCAAGCCTTGATTGGCTCATGCAAAATCAAATGAATGTTGATTAAAATGAGAGAACTAATTTCTTAAACCGTAGCACAAAACTACAAATTAATTAACAGAACATTTTATTAAGTAATTAATACTAATTAGTAAATTAAGCCTATAAAGTTCTCAATGTTATCAATATTGTTCACTGTAGCCATTTTATGTTGACCAACTAAATATTAAATTAGCCACTTTGGGCTGACGGTGTCAAATTTCTTTTTCACAGACAAATGAAGCCAAGCCACGAAGATGTCACCACCACATCCTTTTTTTTTTTTTTATAGTATTGTTGCCAGCAAGTTGATATCTTTGAAAGTCAAAGCAGAAATTAATGGACGATTGTGCTCATAAACAGTGAATAATTTACGAAATGTAACCATATTGAGTGTTATATAATAATTTATATATGAAACTGTTCAAACTTCAAATTTAGACAACTTCAAGCTACTGAATCTCTGATCAGCTTTGCAGCAGTACATCTGAACCAACGCGCCACCACCATCAGCTACATTTTCCCACATGCATTTTCCTTTCAACTATAAATACATGGTTGGCATCAACCTATTCTCTTCATCTCTATCACTTCAATATTTCTCCATCTTAATTTATTAGCTCATACATACTAATTCATACAATTAGCTTGCTTTGATTTTCATTGCTCAGTCTGCTAAATCTTTACTTTGTCATTCTTCTCGGAAAAAAGATGTCAAACTTTCACTTCTGCATGATATTCATTTTAGCAGTATCGGCCACGATATCAATCTCATCGGCTTCTCTCCAAGTTGGGTTTTATCGGTCAAGTTGTCCATCAGCTGAGGCCATCGTGAAAAAGGTTGTGAACAAGGCTGTGTCGAGAAATCTAGGCATTGCTGCTGGCGTCATCAGAATGCATTTCCATGATTGTTTTGTTAGGGTATGTTAATTAATTAATTTCTTGTTTCCCATGCATTATCAGTTTAATTCAACTGAAATTGAAAATAATTGTGCATGTTATACAGTTCAGGGTTGTGATGGTTCAGTGTTGCTTGATTCAACACCTGGGAATCCATCAGAGAAAGAACACATAGACAACAATCCAAGCTTGAGAGGATTCGAAGCGGTTGATGAATCTAAGGCCGAAATTGAAGCTAAATGTCCACAAACAGTTTCATGTGCGGACATTCTTGCATTTGCAGCCCGTGACAGTGCCAAAAAGTTGGTGGCATCAACTATGCAGTCCCCTCAGGCCGTCGCGATGGCCGAGTTTCGTTGAAAGACGAGCCTTCCCTTCATCTGCCTCCTTCTTTCTTCAACGCCAAGCAACTTGAAGAGAATTTTGCACGTAAAGGGCTTAGTCTTGATGAAATGGTGACACTTTCTGGTGCACATTCTATTGGGGTCGCACATTGTTCTTCGTTTTCAAATCGTTTATACTCTTTCAATTCAACTCACCCACAAGACCCTTCATTGGATTCTAAATTTGCCAAGGACTCGAAGAAGAAATGTCCTCCTCCACCACCATCAGGAGCCAGCCGCAATGATCCAACGGTGCACTTGATGTTCTGACGCCAAATAGGCTTGATAATACGTACTATGTAGATTTAAAGAACCGCCATGGATTATTAACTTCAGATCAAACACTTTTTAACAGCCCTTCAACCGCTGGGATTGTGAGGGATAATGCAAGGCAAGATACAGCTTGGGCCAACAAATTTGCTGCAACCATGGTTAAAATGGGTGCCATTGAAGTTCTCACTGGTTCACAGGGAGAGATTAGGAAATTTTGTAGGGTTGTGAATTGAATTAGCTAGATTTCTTGGATTTGCTTCTCCTATTTCTTGTTTTGCTGCATTTCATTCTTTGACGCAAATGTAAAATTGTTTTAGTAACCTTTTCTCTTTCTGGTCAATTGTACTAATCTTTTTTTTTTGGTGATTTTTAAAGAAAAATTATTATTTGTGTCAAGTTTGAATTTTTTCTTCGCGAATTTGCCAAGAAATAAATTAGTTAATCAAAGTCTTGTAATTGATGATGCAGCCTGTATGTCAATGTTTGGCATTTTTAAGGGCATTGTGGACTCAATGACAATCACATAAAACCACCTTAACTACAGAGATAGCCTTTCCTTTCTGGTATGTACAGAAACAATTTAAGGGGCAAAGTGACAATTTCCCTTAAAACACTCCTTTAAATAATTTCATATAAAAAAATATATTTCACTCGAAAATTCTTTCTTAAAAAGTACATCAGAAACCATTCACCATAGAATCTCCAATTAATTGTACCTTATTTTGTCCACTTAACCTAATTTTTCTTATAGAATACTTGTCCAATATGAGTAGAGATATACATCCAAGCTGAAAAATCAAACAGTTGAAGGTCAAGAAAGCTTAATTTGTGTCAAAATGGAGAAAATTACTAAAGTTTTTTTTTAATTCTTATGACTCTTTTTCTTTTCATAATTACATCAATTGCTCAAGATTAGACGAAGGGCAAGGAGCACGTCGAGCAACAACCACAGAATGCTCCGCATGAACACAGTGGGCCGATCTGCCACTTGTTGATTACTGTTCCATCCTTCGATTGAATAATAATAATGGATAGGCTTCACCCTAGTCTTCCACTTGCACCAGGAGCAGCAGTAGCCCCTTCTGCATCTTGATCAATAATACTCATGCAAATCCTATACATGCTGTATTAGGAATTTACTAATTACTCCCTAATGATTTTGCATTCTTATTAATTTTTTTTGTGAGAATATTAATTGAAAATTATCTTAAAAAGGGTTTGGAATTAAGTTAAAGTGTTTAGTAGATGCAAGGAAGTGAAGCGGAGGCGGAAAGACATTGCCGATAACATTTGATCTAAGCATCGCAGCGCTCAAAGGTAGAGCATTAGGTGTCGCGGTGCCCAGACCTACAACACCAATGCTGCGATGCTCTAGGTTTTGCCTTAGGCACTGCAGCGCTTAAAGGTGGAGCACCGCTTTGTCCAAGACAAAACTTAGAGTGCCGCAACATTGGTGTTCTAGGTCTGGGCACCACGACACCCAATGTGATATCCTACCCTTAAGTTGTCCTAAGTGCTTTAGGACTTTCTAATCTTATTTTTACTCAGATTAGGGTTTTTTTAAAATATCTATAACTTATATAAAAATTTTATTTTAGCTTGTAAGCATTATTATAATACAATTACACACAAGAAAAAAATTCTAGATTACAAGAGAGATAATTTAATAAGAAATTATTGAGAGTTTTTTGTGAGTTTTGATATTCATATAAAAAGTATAATTTGTGAGTATTTTATGATTCAAAACTAAAGAAATAAAAACTTGATCTGCTATAGACGTAAGTAAATTGCTAAATCACATAAATACTTGTAATTTTTTTTATTTTTCTCTCTCTTGATTACTTTTAAATTGTTTATTTTTGTGCTATATTATTTGCTTGATTCACTTTTGCTTCATTATTTTTTTTAATTTTTCATTAAATATGAACTAGCCTCATTTTAGTGCTATTTTTTTCCTTAAAAAGGAATGTTGGTACGTATTGAAAAACTAGAGAAAAAAAGTGATCAAAATGTAAATTCATAGAAGAGTACCTGACAATTTTTCTGCATTTGATTATTGGTTAATCAGATTATCAGCCATCTAATTTCTTTGTTCTATTATCTAGAAAAGAAATGAAAGGAAGATTTTATTTTTCTCTGTCAAAGTGGGGACATATGAGCCAAATTTGTTTCTTGAAGTCAGAGAAAAGAGGAGCGATCAAATGCTTTATCAAGGTATAACATTGGCATACTTTATTGAGGATATAAATGTCAATGTAAATTCTATGTAAGTAGCGGCATCTGTGATACGGACATTGATAAAATTTTATAACCAGGATGAGTCCTTTTAGAGAAAAAAAAAGACCTTACAATATTTTTAGAGTATACTACTTACTATGTTAAATTCAAATATATTATATAAGATTGAAATCTACAAACACACACACACACACACATATATATATATATATATATATATATTAAATGGTTTTTGTAGGTCTCGACGTCTGCCTTTAGAAATATACAGATCTTTATACAAGAGAAGTACTTCGATTTTTTATTTAAAATTAATCAAATGCTTATATGCTATTTTCTACAGCTGGTTATTTCTTTAGCGCAAACAAAAAATGATTATTTTTATAAGGCAAACTAATACCAAACTGACCTTAAAAACCTCTGCAAGTTTTAATATATATCATATAATAACATCTTATCAATGACTAATTATTCTATTAACATCTTTTATTGAACTGAAGAAGTATAAGAATAAAAAAAAAAAAGTAACAATTTGACGGGAAAAAAAAAAAGACAATTTAATGGAATATTCTCAAATTGGGAGTTTTTGAATTTTTTTTAATATAATAGAAAAACAATTGGTAAATAATGAATTTTACATGAGAGTAAATGATAATTTCCCCTAAGTATTATATTTTAGAGCTAGACAATTTTTTAGACTCAATCTATTACGAGCTTTTCGACCTAAAATATTTGGATTGGGATGAGATCGAGTTCATAATTCATGGTAGATCAGATCCCTTAGTAAGGGATATTTTTAAGAGTTGTGTTGAAGTGAAAACACACAAACAAGTAATATAATTTAAATAATATAATATAAAATAAGTAATTAAGAAATTAAAAGAAAATAGAAGAAGAACACACAGAATTTACGTAGTTTGGTAACTTACCTACGTTCATGACGGATCAAGATCACACACTCTTATTATTAAATCTCACGGCACTCACAAAGTATGCCTTTTATAAGAAATACTTACAAAGTAATCACTCTCTCTTACAATTAAAGAGTTTTCTCTCACTAAAAAATACAAAGTATGTTTGATCACAAAGATTTCACTAAAATATCACTAAGTTTACTAAGATTGTGTTTACAAGCCAACAAAGAACCTTTATATAGGCTTTAGGACATCTTAAGTTTACCCTAAATGTGTGAAAGTTGTATTAGAGAATCTTGAAATAGGCCGAATTAAAATAAGAAACAACCTCCCGCCCTGGGTCCTGCAACGCTGTGTATTCCCGCAGCGCCCAGGTTTTGTTTTGGGCACTGCGGAGCCTATAACCTGGTGCCATAGCGGTCACACCTGGGCACCGCCACTTAGTCTTTCGCCTCTTTTTGCGTCCGTCTTTAATCCTCGCGTAGCCAATGTACTTGGCTTGCTCTCTAAATCATATCCCGATGATTTTTAATCAATTTTGTCACATGTTGCTTCCTTCAAAGGTTTATAATTTTAATTTTCTAGAACTTTAATTCTAGTTTTTTTTTTTTAATGTGATTATCTGAAAAAACTTGAAGTCTTGCTTCCATGTATATGAAACTATAATAAATGGAAAAAAAAAATGTTAAGTCTTATTTTCATATATATGGAATAAGAGTAATTTAACCAAATACAACTTCTAAGTCATAGGTTGATTTTTGAAGAGGGATCAGGGGCCATAAAGTTTTATAAAGGATTTTTTAAAGTTTTGTGCTGCTAAGGCAATTCGGGGTTTATAAACTTTTAATGAATTTTTTGTCATTTATGCTTACAAAAAAAGGTGACTCGAGGTTCTACAAACCTTCCAATAAAGGTTTTCTAAAGTTTTATGCTTTTAGGGAAAGGCAATCTTGAGATCTACAAATCTTCTGCAAATTTCTATCAAACTATGCTTTCAAGAAAGGTTGATTAGAGGGTTCATGACCTTTTGAGAATGGGTTTTTAAAATTTTGAGCTTTTGGTGAAGGTTGACCTTGGGGTCAACAAACCTTCTTTAAACTTCTAATGGCCTATGCTTCCAAGAAAGGGTGGCCTAAGGTCCATAAACCTTCTAAAGAAGATTTCTGAAGTTTTGTGGTTAACTTAGGGACTATAAACCTTTTAAGGCAATTTTCTAAAATTATGTGACCTTGGGATCTATGAATTTGTTTGTGAATTTCTAGTGATCTTATACTTTCAAGGAAAAGTGACCCAAGGTTCCAAAACCTTATAATAAAGTTTTTTTTTTTTTGGAAGTTCTCCAACTTTGGGATCTATGAATTTGTTAACGAATTTTTGGTAGTTTATACTTCTAGAAAATAGTAACCTGAGGGTCCACGAACTATCTAAGAAACTTTTTCTAAAATTTTATTATCTTGGGATCTATGAATCTATTTGTGAATCTATAGCAGTCTTATACTTTAAAGGAAAAGTAACCTAAGGGTCTAAGAACCTTCCAAGCAAGTTTGTATAAGGTTTCACAACCCATTTAGAGAAATATTTTCAGTGATCTTTTTTATTCATAGATTATCTGTCAAATCATCATATCTAAACCAATATCGACTATCTTAGGGAAGCAACCTTAGGTTATCAATCAAATCATCATATTTAGGCTAGTATCAAATATTTCTAAGAAAGTAAGCTAGATTATCGATCAAATCATCATAATCCTTAAAAGGACCACCCTCTATACTGGACCTATAACACAAAATGATTCAACTAGAAAAGAACATGTAATAAATCTATGTACATCTAACTATCATATAGTAACTTCTATATAGTAATGATCTAAACATCTACTTATCAAATAAGCATGTCAACCTTGTCTATTTTAGCTATAGCGGTCTTGTATTTATTAGCAAATCATCATATCTAGGCCAATATCAATTATCTCCGAGGAAGTAGGCTTAAAACTTGAGAAATCATTTATTTATTCATATATTCAATTTGCAACTTTGAAAGTAACTTTTTTTTTTTCAACAAAATCAATTTATGATAAAAGATTTATTATCTCTTTTGTGTTAAAGTTGGTGATTATATGTTATTCTAATTTTGTATAAATACTAATTGTTTAATATTTATACAATAAATTTTTGAATAAAATCATTAATATATTTATATAGTACCAAGCTTGTTATATTTCAAACATTGTAGATTTAAAGGAGTTTCGATCTGATCTAAAGGAGTTTAAGTCAGAACTAAGAATTAGCATTGTAAGAGTTAAAATATTATCTAAAATAGGGACAAATACCTGGGAATATATTAGTAATGATATAGTTGTAAGGAGTTGCAAATGGTGCTAAAAAATGCCATTATACAATATGTTCTCAAAAATTTCATTCATGATCTATGGTTACTGACACAAGTCGATTGGTATACCTTGTGTGTCTATATCTAGACTATCCAGAGAGTTAGTCTTAGTAGACCATTGTGAGTGATTTTAAAGCTATGGTGCATGCATGTTGGTTTGTGTCAAACATTCAAATATAGCATATGTATCACACACATACATGCTCAACGGATGAGTAGAATACAAATTTCATAATGATAAACAAAAATAAACTTTACATGTTATCTCATAAATGTAAAATACTTCAAGATTGAGAAATAATACCTTATCAAGCCTTTGGTATGTTATCGAACCAGAGTACCCGCCTTGAAGCAACTCGTTCACAATTCTAGTCCTCAACACGGTGGGCTTGGGAAAACTAGAATAGCAGCTTCTCTAGCAAATGATTCAACTCTTGAATCCTTATTTCTACATTTTAGTATGGGTGACCAAAAATAGAAAGAAAAATAGAAAAGGTGTTTTTACTCTCAACACTTGAGATAATTTTCTAACATTTAACCTTTAAAATTCTCTCTACCATTCCACTAATCCCTTAGCATAATTTTCACTTAATAAATTGAACAACATATTGCTCTCTCATTTGTTTATTATTTTCTTTCATTTTCTCACCTAATGGCATTCATTATGTTTGTCATTAGTGTTTTGTTTATTATTATTTACAATAAATCAAATGAAAATAAAACAAAATAAAAAAATTATTTAAATAAACTTGGTCTTAATTTTGACGAAATGAGAAAAAACTTTCTCATTATTAAGAAACATCTTAAGGTCTACCATTAACAAATGCCACTCATTTATACTTATCATATCATTTAATTAATATTAAACAAATAATTTAATCTTATTAAATCATAGTAGAAACACATGCCAATTTAAATAAAAAAATTAATTGCTTGATTTCAATTTAAAAAATAATAATAATATTATTATTATTATGATTATTATTATTATCAATAAATATTTTAATGAATAAAATAATAATATTATTTGTCCGACAAAAAGATTATTTTAGTAATTTCTAAATCAAACAATAATTGGCCCACATATGCCATTTGTCAATATCTCATTTGTCAACAACTAATTACAAACTAATTGATGTATTTAACTCTTATGTCTTAATACGTGTACGACCGAAAAGAAACCGAAGTAAATGTCCGGTCTACTAGAATTTTTTGGATCAAGCTATTCAATCTGATAAGCTGCCCCAATGTACAACGAGTATACTTCATATCGCAGGACTCTCTAGGTCCACTCTCGATTTATCAAACAGAATTATTCTGTGAGTCCAAGATCGATGCCCCATGCACACGTCATGGATATTACAAATTAGTGTAGCAAACCATATAGGTTGAGGTTATAACGCATATGTATAATCCTTCCACCAATCATATCCTAGAAAAGCAGGGATATAGATCATTACTATCAAATCTTTATATGCTAATCCGTGAACTTATCTCCAGAAACGTATCTTAATAAACAATATATACAAACACTTTTGTAATATTGTTTAACCTTATAAGAAACTCTTTCTTGGTTTTGTTACTTATGGCCAAAAGACTTTCTAAGATACAGTCTCTGAGCATCTAGATATATATAACTCATCCATGTGAGCTAACGAATTCTATAGCTATATACACCAGACTCCAGAAGCATCGGATTATACCTAGTGACACCCAGCAGTCACACCGTGAAAGGTCTGTGACATGCGTGGAACCAAAGTATGATGGATCACTTATAAGCCCACCGTAGTTCTTAGGTCAAAGGACCACGTATACTACTCAACTCGAAAGGACCTTTCATTGATGGCTTCATAGGATGTCTATTGGGGTCTTCATTGAGTCTGTTCAGTATTCAGTCCTTACTAAACACCTGCATACTATATGAACTTCCAGTAAGCCTGTGGTCAGCTAAGACCAACCATCTAGAGCATCTAGGTATAGTATACATTAGTCTATATGAAAGGATTCCACTGTCAGACCTTTATCAGTGAATTAAGACTAGGAGCATATAATATGATAATAGACTTACATAATAACATTTCTTAGTACCTATTACAACTCTTGCAATTATATTATTACTAATGTATTCTCAGATCTTTGTACCATCACAGACAAGATTCTAACTCTTAGAATTAACTGATCAATATAACATGCTAACTCTTTAGCATTTATAATTTTCAGTGATGCTAACTCTTGGCATTGATCTAAACTTCTTTAGACCAAATCTGAAACCTTTCAAATTATATAATGTCTATAGCACACAAGCATTGAACCATTTAATAATAGTAATTAGTGATTTAACAAATAATGAACTGGATAAATATTATAAAATAAAATATTCATACAACAAAGGGATAACACTTGAGCACAAATTCCAACAAACTCCCACTTGCTCTAGTGCCATTCATAATGGTATCTTATACCTATAGACTCCATGTGTTTCTCAAACGCCTTTGGAGTTAAGACCTTAGTCAGTGGGTCCACTACATTATTTACAGAGTTAACTCTATAAATTATTACATCTCTACTAGCCAAAATTTTTAATTATATAGTATTTCCTTTTCATATATTCAAATCTCTGGTACGTTCTTGGCTCTTTTGCTTGTGCAATAGCTCTGTTGTTATTGTAGAATAAAGGGATAGGATCCATTGAGCTTGGGACAATCCTGAGCTCGACGATAAATTTGCATATCTACACTGCTTCTTTTGCTGCCTCAGAGGCTGCAATGTATTCTGCTTCAATTATTGAATCAATTGTGGATCCCTATTTGGTGCTCTTCTAACTCACTGCAGCATCATTGAGGATAAATATATATATCCAGATGTAAATTTCTATCATTTAGATCAGACTAAAAGTCTAAATTTGTGTATCTCTTAACTTGCAAATCACTTTCTTCATAAATGAGAAATTTGTCCTTTGTACCCTTAAGGTTTTAAGGACATGTTTGACTGTCATCCAATGGCTGTCACCTGGATCAGATTGATATCGACTGGTAACACTTAGAGTCATGCTAATGTCAGATTTCGTGCACATCATAGCACACATCAGGCTGCCTACAGCTGATACATATGGCATTTTAGACATTCTAACTCTTTCATCTTTCATCTAAGGAGACATTTTCCTCGAAAGATGAATGTCACGTTTAAAAGGTACATTAGCTGTCTTACAGTTAGTAAAATTGTACCTTTCAAGGACACTATCGATGTATGATGATTTGGAGAGTCATATCAGCTTCCTAGCTCTATCTCTATAAAGCTTTATACCCAGTATATAGAAAGTCTCTCCCAAGTCCTTCATCAAGAAGTCTCTGTTTAAATAACTCTTAACTAATTGTAACATACCGATATCATTTCCAATTATCAGTATGTCATCCACGTAGAGAATTAAAAAGACAACCATGCTCTCACTGACCTTTTTATACACATATGGTTCCTCATCGTTTTTTATGAAATCAAATCCTTTGATTACCTCATCAAAATGAAGGTTCCAACTCTAGAAAGGTTGCTTAAGCCCATAAATGGACTTTTTCAGTTTGCACACTAGACCTATGGATTAGCTAAATGCAAAACCTGCAAGTTGTTCTGTGTATATCTCTTCCTCAAAATATCTATTTAGGAATACCGTCTTTATATTCATCTGCAATATCTCATAGTTATAATATGCAATAATAGCCAATAAAATTTGTATTGACTTCAACATCTCTACTAGTGCAAAGGTTTCCTCATAATCAATCCCAGATCATTGAGAATAACTTTTTGCAACTAGTCGGGCTTTAAAGGTATCTACCTTTCCATCGGGCCTATGCTTTCACTTGTAAATCCATTTACAACCGATAAGAACTATTTCTTTAAGAAGCTCAACCAAGTCCCAGACTTGATTGTGATGAATTGAGTCAATTTCAAATATTATGGCTTCTTGCTACTTTTCTGAGTCGATGTCTAACATCACATCTTTATACGTTAAAGGATTATTTTCTTCCACTAAGAAACTCCCAGTACACCTTCGGGCAACTAACCATACCTAGCAGGTGGCCTGAATCTTTTCAGACCTACGCAGAAGGTGTGTTAAAGGTATACCGCTCAATTGATTTTGAGGTTTCATCTCGGTTTCATGTTCGTTATGATTGGCTTCATCAAACACAATCTTTCTATAATCTTCACGATCCATGAGAAACTCTTTCTCAAGAAAAGTGGCATATCGAGAAACAATCACATTTCACTCCTTAAAATCATAGAATTGGTATCCCATTGAATTCTTGGGATACCCAACGAACCGATACTTGTACCCCTTGGGTATAAGTTTATCCTGTTGCATAACTTTTACATAAGTAGGACAGCCCCAAATCTTAAAATATTTAAGACTTAGTTTCTTTCCATTCAACATCACATGTAGAGTGGTTAGAACAGTTTTAGATGGAACTCTGTTCAATATATGAGCAGCAATTTCCAGAGCATAACCCCAAAGATATTCAAGTAGATCAATGAAGCTCATCATCGATTGGACCATATCCAATAAATTTTGATTCCTTCTCTCCGACACACTATTATGTTGCGGAGTGCCTAGAGGACTATACTGAGCTAGAATTCCATTCTCTTTTAAATAATCAAAGAATTCACTGCTCATGTACTCACCACCTCGATCTGATAGAAGGCATTCGACATACATCCCGGTTTGTTTCTCTACCTCAAATTTGAACTGTTTAAATTTTTCAAAGGTTTCTGACTTGTGTTTCATACGAAACACATACATGTATCGTGACAAATCATTGATAAAGGTAACAAAATATCAAAATTCACCCATTGTAGCGTGATTCATTAGACCGCATAGATCACATATATTAGTTCCAATGAATTAGTGGCACGATATCCAACACCAGTGAATGGAGATTTAGTTATTTTTTCTTGAATACAAGATTTACAAACTGAGTAAGGTTCTATGGTCAGATTAGGTATTTGACAATCTTTAACCAGATAGGGTAGACATCTCACACCTATATGACTTAATCTCATATGCCACAATTCAGTATCATTTAAAGCTTATGAACTATTACTAGTGCTACCCTGTACATTCATGACATTTCTCGTTGTATCCAAAACATAATGCCCATTAATTAACTGACACTCAGCTAATAAAATATCAAAAATATCACATAAATATAAAAAACGATTCTTAATACACATATGATACCTTTCACTGTCAAATACAGAAAGAGAGATAATCTATCTGATCATAGCAGGCACAAAATAACAGTTATGAAGTACAACAGTTTTATTACAAGAGAGAATCAAATGATAATGTCTTACAGCCTCGACTTGTAAGAGATCATCATTTCCTACTCGAAGCTGTACCTCTCCTGGCTGTAGCAATCAAACTTCCTTCAGACCTTGCAACATATTACAGATGTGAGAAGAACTTGTGGTATCTAATACCGAATCAATACTAGCATCAAATGTTAAAGAAATGTCAATAATGGGAAAGATAATACCTAAGAGAGTTTTCTTCACAATGGTAAGGTATTTGGGGCAGTTGCGTTTCTAGTGCCCATCCTCACTGCAATGAAAACATTTGCCTTTTGCTTTCGGTTTCTCCAGTGGCTTGAATATTTATCGCCACTGAGAACCCATCTTGGGTGTATACCTCACCTTTCTTTTCTTCTTCCCTTTGGACTTCCCTTTGGACTTCCCATTGGACTTCCCAGAAGCCCTCGGGGTCGAAGATGAAGCACCATGAATAAGGAAGACCAAGCCTCCTTTATGCATGTCCTGATCTACTGTCTTCAGCATATTGTAAAGATCAGCAAAAGTAAAAGTCATTCCTTGCATATTGAAGTTCATGATGAACTGTGCATATGACCTAGGCAGTGACTAGAGAATCAAACTGTTCCCCAAGTTATTGCTCAAAGAGATGTCCATGGATTAAAACCCCTCGATTAATCCTATCATCTTGAGAACATGAGGACTCACTGGACTGCTCTCGGGGAGTTTTGCCTGAAACAGCACTTTGATGACCCTATAATTTTTAATTTGGGGTCGTTCACTAAAGAGCTCCCTGAGATGGAGCATAATGCTGCTGGCATTGTCCATGCGGACATGCTTCCTCTGTAACTTAGTGGATATTGAGGCGAGGATGTATTATTTAACTTTTAAATCGTCATCCAATCATTTCTGATATGTCAACTTTTCTTCCTCGATGGCATTCTCAGAAACACCTCTGGGCATCTTTTGGTCAATAACATATCCCAATCTTTCTGAATCTAGAACAATTTTGAGATTTATATACCAGTCAAAGAAATTTTCGGCACCTTTGAATGGGTATGCATCTAGTATATGCACCAAGGGATTTAAAGATGTCATCTTAGCTTACACAAGTCGAATAAAATAATATTAGCAGATGTTAGCAGAAATTATTATTAAATCGTTAATAATACATTTTAACTCGTGGGTATAACATTTATATATTTTTTAATTTAAAATGCCCTCCCACTATTTTACATAATCCCTTTAATCTCTCAAAATAAGATAACGACATTTTGAACTAGTTTAAACTATACAACGGGAAGTGGACCCTATTGGCATTTTACTCGAGCTGCACACTGCAGAGATCTAAGTCTTTGTAAACTCAACAAGTAGACAACTCTTATCAATTACATCTCACGCAACTCCTAGTCTTGATTTTTAATATACCTTATCCGTACACTATGGCAATCTAGGGTAAGTATATTATAGATTAACTTGTCAATTATCAAATATATGCTACCGGTACTATCCGCACACTGTAGCGATCTAAGGTAATACTTTTGCATATATTTGCCTCATCACATGTTTAACCGGTATAGTCTAAATTATACCAATCAAATCCCTCACACTGTAGAGATCTTAGGAAAGACCGATATAATACAATTAATACCGTATTGATAAGACGGATCAATGATAAAACACTATCTCATAATATATTATTATTCAATCTGATTAAGAGAGATTTTTACTCTTTGTTTTTTAGTATCACAAAGACTTAATCCCATCTCATGAAGAAGTAATTCTTAATCATACATTAATTCTATGTAACCACAACTAAACCCCACCAGTAGAGCTCCTATTGTGTTTACCAACACAAAACAAATGATCCCAGTTTAGAATACAACCTAATAACTCTTATCATTGTATCTCATAAACCACCACATGATTAAAAATAATAGTTTAAACAATTTAAAACATAATTAAAGTGAGTGTCATCGGCCCTGTGGTGCTGGGTTCACTATATGACAGCAACGATGGGGCATAACCTCCGGCCCTACGGCACCCAGCTTCTGGCACTACGATGCTAAACAGCCAGTGTTGTAGCGCTGGAGGTCACACCTTTAAGGCTGCAGCGCCAAGGCCTAGAGGCTCCTCAGTGCTGCAGCGCACAGCGTCTGGCGCTGCGACGCAAATTTCAGAATCAGTGCTTAAGCGCTAATTCTCTTAGTGTTGAAGTGCCCAGCACCTAGCACTACAGCACTAGCGCCTGAAAGCCCTAGTATCGCGGTGTCAGCTACCTAACACTAGGGCGCTAGAACAAAATTTTTCAGCACCTCGATGCTAAACACTTATGGCCAGGGCACTCCGATGCCTCCATCTTCGATATACCTATTTCAACAACTTGAAATGTACCTTTTGAACACCGAAACATCACCAACAATAATTTTACACCCAAAACACCCAATATCAACTCTAATATGCTCTAATACCATTTTGTGAGTGATTTTAAACCTAGAGTGCATGCATGTGAGTTTGTGTCTATCATTCAAATATAGCATATATATCACATGCATACATGCGCAGCGGATGAGCGGAATACAAATTTCATAATGATAAATACAAATAAACTTTACATGTTATCTCATAAATGTAAAATACTTCAAGATTGAGAAATAATGCCTTTTCAAGTATTTGGTATATTGTCGAATTGGAGTACCTGCCTTGAAGCAACCCATTCACAATTCTAGTTCCTCAACACTGTAGGTTTGGAAAAGTTAGAATAGCAGCTTTTCCAGCAAAAGATTTAACTCTTGAATCGTTATTTCTACCTTATAGTATGGGTGACTAAAAATGGAAGAAAAAATAGAAGAGGTGTTTTTGCTCTCAACACTTGAGAGAATTTTCTAACATTAAGTCTTTTAAATTCTCTCTACCATTCCACTAATCCCTTGGCCTAATTTTCACTTAATCAATTGAGCAATATATTGCTCCTTCATTTGTTTATTATTTTCCTTTGTTTTCTCACCTAATAGCATCCATTATATTTGTCATTAGTGTTTTATTTATTATTATCTTTCATTGTCTCACCTAATGGCATCCATTATATTTGTCATTAGTATTTTATTTATTATTATTTATAATAAATCACATGAAAATAAAATAAAATAAAATAATTATTTAAATGAACTTGGCCTTAATCTAAACCAAATGAGAAAATACTTTCTCATTATTAAGAAACATCTTAAGGTCTACCATTAACGAATGCCACCCATTTATACTTATCATATCATTTAATTAATATTAAACAAATGATTTAATCATATTAAATCATAGTAGAAACACGTCAATTTAAATAAAAAATTAATTGTTTGATTTTAATTTAAATAATAATATCATATTATTATTATTATTATTATTATTATTTTATTTAATAAACATTTTAATGAATAAAATAATGATATTATTTATCCAATAAATAAGGTCATTTTAGTAATTTTTAAATCAAACAATAATTGGCCCACATGTGCCATGTGTCAACATCTCATTAGTTAATAACTAATTGTTAACTAATTAATATATTTAACTCTTAAGTCTTGACACGTGCACGACCGAAAGGAAATCGAAGTAAATGTCTGATATGCTGAAATTTTCTGTATCAAACTATTCAATCCGGTACACTGCCCTAGTGCAGAATGAGTACACTTCATATTGCGGGACTCTCTAGTTCTACTCCCAATTTGTCAAAAAGAATTATTCTATGAGTCCGAGATCGATGCCCATGAACACGTCACGAATATTACAAATCAGTGCAGTAGACCATATAAGTTGAGGTCATAATGCATACGTATAATCCTTTGGCCAATCATATCCTGGAAGAGCAGGGATATAAATCATTACAGTCAAATCTCTATGTACTCATCTATGAACTTATCTCCAGACACGTATCTTAATAAATAATATATGCAAACACTTTTGTAATATTGTTTATTCCTGTGGGAAACTATTTCTTGGGTTTATTGCTTATGGCCAAAAGACTTTCTAAGATATAGTCTCTAAGCATCTGGATATATATAACTCATCCATATGAGCTGACAAATTCCATATCAGTACACACCAGACTCCATAAGCATCGGATCATACCCAGCGGTCACACAAGGAAAGGTCTGTGATATATGTGGAACCAAATTATGATGGATCACTTACAAGCCCATCATGGCACCCAGGTCAAAGGACTACGTATACTACTCAACTCGAGAGAACCTTCCATTGACTGCTTTATGAGATGTCTATTGGGGTCCTCGTTGAGTCTGTGTAGTATGTAGTCCTTACTGAACACTTGTATGCTATACAAACTTTTAGTAAGCCTATGGTCAGCTAAGAATAACTATCTAGACCATTTAGGTATAGTATACACTGGTCTATGTAAAACGATTCCACCTTCCGACCTACATCAATAAATTAAGACCAGGAACATATAATTTGATAATAAACTTATATAATAACAATTCTTAGCACCTATTGCAACCTTGCAACTATATTATTACTAATGTATTCTCAAGTCTTTGTACCATCATAGACAAGATTCTAGCTCTTAAACTTCACTGATCAATATAATATGCTAACTCTTTAACATTTATAATTTTCAATGATGCTAACTGTTAGCATTGATTTAAACCTTTTTAGACCAAATCTGAACCCTTTTAGATCATATAATGTCTATAGCGTCATAAGTATTAAACCATTTAATAATAGCAATTAGCGATTTAACAAATAATGAACTGGATAAATATTATAAAATAAAATATTCATACAACCATGAGATTGCATGTGAGTACAAATCCCAATAACCATAAGCATAACAAAAGTTTTATAGACATGTAGATATTCAATAAGGACTATGTACTAAATAGACTTATGAGAACCTCTAATAGATATCTCATAAAGTAGTTAATAGAAGGTTTTTTTGAGTTGAGGAATATTTGTAAGTGATTCACCATGCTTTGATTTCATACACGCTAAAGACCTTTCATAGTCTGACCTCTAGGCGTCGTTGGGTATAGTCTGATGCTCATAGAGTCTGATATACATAATCCGTCAGCTCATACGAGTGTGTTGTATATCCTAATACTCTGAGATCGTACTTCAAAAAATTTTGTAGCCATAAGTATTAAATCTCAAAAAAGAGTTTTTTATGAAAATACAAATGTAGAGATAAGTTCACAATAGAGCATATAAAAATTTGACGGTAATGATCTATATCTCCACTCTTCCAAGATATAAATGATGGAAGGGTTATACGAATATGGTTAACCTCATGTTGTATGGTTCAACGCGCCATTTTGTAATATCCATAACATGTGGGGGGGCATTCACAGACTTATGAAAGAGTTCTGTAAGATAAACAGGTGTAAACCTAGAGAGTCTTACAATATGAAGTGTATTCGTTGAGCATTGGAGTAGTGGACTAGGTTGAATAATTCATTTTAGAAAAGTTTTAAAAAGTAAGATTTATTTTAGGATCTCTTGAAATACACACTTGTCATAGCTTAAGCATTGAGCTTATTATTTAATTAGTGAATAATTGTTATTAACTAATTAATTGATGACAAGTGATAAATTCATGGACTTTAAATTATTAACTATTGGCAAAAAAATTTGTTGCTTGTCAAAGAAGTAAAAGTTAACGAAAAAAAATGCAAAGTGTTTGTGCATTACTAGGGATAAATTTGTCAAAAAAAAGCCGGCCATTTGAAACTAAAAAATAGGAAGTGAAGAAAAGAGTTTTCTTCTTCTTCTTCTTAGATGAGTTGTTTCATCCGTTAAGTGAAAGAAAATTGCAAGAGTTGCAATTTACTCCAAAAAAAAATACCATTTTCAGTCATTTGAGAGAAGTAAAAGCAAGATTTATTTGAGAATCAATCTTGATAGAAATTGAAGACTACCATTTTAACTACTCTAATCCCACCAAAAAAAAGAGTTTAGAATTGCTCATAAATCTGCTTTGATATGAACTTTGAATTTGAATTCTTCACCAAACATTTTTAAGGATGAGTTTTTTTAAATTTGTTAGTGTAACAAAACTTAAGTTCAATATGGGTTTATTGAATATAAAATTACATTTTTATTCTACGGTGTATATGTATGTTTGACATGTATTGATTATTCAATGAGCACCATTCACATGTATGCATAAATCTGAACCATTAATCACATGTAACAAATAAGCATGTCAACCCTGTCTCTTTTAGCGTTAGCAATCTTGCATTCATTACCAAATCATCATGTTTAGGCCAACATCAGTTGTCTCCAAGGAAACAGGTCTAGAACTTTGTAATCATTTATTATTCATATATTCACTTTGTAATTGTGAGAATAAGTTTTTTTTCGAACAAAATCAATATATGATGGAAGAGTTATTATCTCTTTTGAAGTTTATTTATGATTACGAAAGAGTTTGCCACTAATTTTTTAAATTTTCGTACTTTCTCTTTTTGTCTTTTATGCTTTATGTTTCAGTTTTGTTGTCTTTCATCAATTCAATTTTCTCTTATTTAATTTTTGGCTTAATTATCTGCCTTAATTAGAACTATAGTTTTACAAGCTTCACATGCTATCAAATGTAAATCATGGGATAAATAATTATTGCAATTTAAGATACATGCTATTTCCTTGATTATTCAAAGAAAAATAAATATTCTCCTCCTGCCAAATTTAATGTTGCTGTAAGCCTTCTTCTTTTGTTATATGAGTTTTAATACCTCAATCTTGAATAACATATTAAATAGTAATTTTGAAGCAAGTATATGATTTTGAGAAAATATTATTTTTGATTAATTTGTTTGTAATAATCAAAGTAGTATCTTTAATAATGACTACATAACTTTCTAAGGCAATTATAAGTTTCATGACTTTTTAAGCATAAATATCATAATCTCATTCAAATGCTATCCATGTATTATAAGAGAACAAATGCAATTCCATGTTCACATAAATTTATGCAAGTGGCTATATGTCATAAGTGTCACAGACTTTTTCTTAAACTTGTGCGGTCTTAGACACTTTTTAAGTACTAAACAACCTACAAGACTAATTACTCAAATAAAAAGATGAAGGAGGAGCACACCAAGTATTTGAGAGAATGATCTCTTATATTAATACTAAAGAGAAATTATAAATCTATGAGAGAACTACAAGTATTAGAGACCACAACTCTTGAAGGATGGTTTGTTTAAATAAGAGTTCTATCTATTTATACCTAAATATATGTGCAATAGACGGTTAGGATTCATTTAATCTAATAGTCAATATCAAAATTCAAAAATGTATAAAGGAATATTCTAAAGATGTCACCTATCACAAAAATATCTAATAGAATACACCTTCTCTAGAATACTATCTCACCTACCACACAAAAATGAATTTAACCCAACTCAATTGGGCCTTCTAAAACATTCAGCACATGTAACTTACTATGGGCGAAATACCCTCTCGGTGATTTTATCACATACCAAATATATAAAAGTTCAACTTTATTTCCATATATTTAATTCTTTCTTCCATAAGTAATTCCTCCTTCAAAAATATATCCTCGTATTCGTACAAATAATCCTCCTTCTGTAAGTTGATTTTCATTTTTATATAGTTAACTCTCTTTTTCAAAAGCTTACTTTTATATTTATATAACCAATTTGACCTTTCACGAGTCATTCCTTACACCCATATAACTAAACCGGTTTGTCATTAACAATTCTTCCTTCCTGCTTAGTCAAATCAATCTTTGCAAATTTATCCCTCATTCTTGCATAACTAATTCAACCTTCCAAAAGTCATTCCTCCTCCCATATAACTAAATTGACTTAATTTTCAAAGTTATTCTTACTTCCCGCATAACCAAATTGACCTTGTAAAAGTCATTCTTCCTTCTCATATAGACAAATTAACCTTCCATAAATCATTCTTTCTTCTCAAATTATTAAATCAACCTTCTAAAATGTCCTTCCTTATTACTCACATAACCAAATTGACCTTTCATAAACCATTCTTCCTTCTTATGTATCTAAATCAATCTTTCCAAAAGTCATTCCTCCTTGCATAACTAGATTGATTTACTAAATCAACCTTGCAAAAAATATTTCCTTATTTCTGCATAACCAATACAATCATTCTTTCAGTAGTTAATCCTTCCAATCTAATTTTTCTTTTATATATATATATATATATATATATTGATGGAGAAATCGTCCTTCTTTCTCTTGAGATTAGGTTAAAATAAAGAACTTTAAGTTCAACCTTAAACCCTAACCTCTTTGTACAGCAGAATAACCTGTATATCAAGCAAAATAGCAAGAATTCAAAACAAAAAATAAAGATCACAATACAATCACTTACGTGGTTCAGCCAATTGCCTATGTCTACAGTGGATCCAAGAATCCTAGTCTCTCTTATTAACTCTCTAGAGATTTTATAAGAAAAACCCAATGAATAACCCTAAAAAATAACCTAATGTTTAGAGTACCCTTACTCTATCACAAACAATAAACACCCAAACGACAGTTCCACCCTAGCATACACAAGCACTTAGTGTATACCCAGTTCTTTCCTTCTCTTAAAGTCTCTTTTAATACTTAATCTTAACTAAAGGGTTTACAAGTATTTATATAGGGGTTATTTCGTGCCTACTAACCCCATTTCTTATTGGAGTAAGAGTCCACTTATTTTGAAAGTCCAAAACTTTCCACAACCCAAATTCTGGATCAAAGATGAACTTTTCTTAGCTCTAACATTACGGTACTAATTCTGTTCTGAGCGCTGCGACGCTCAGCCCTAACACCTCTTCTGCAATTCTCTTCTCTTTCTTCGCGTCTTTGTGTCTCATTTCACTTCTTCTTTTCTGTCCCACACGTCCTAGACTTCTCCATAAGTGTTCTACACGTTTTAGACTTCTTGTGACTCTCCTCTTTGGTATTCATCTCAATTCCTATCTAAACAAGATTGTTGAATCACAAATCTCTAACAAACCCTTCCTTGATTCAAAATCTTCCAAATAAAAAGGCTTTCGGATCCAATCCACAACATACTCTATCACTTAGAGTTGAGTCTAGTTAAGTCTTCACCAAGACTTAACTTTTTTTGAGTTAGTGACTTTGGTCTCCAAAGGCATTCGTGCACCTTGCATAGGGTATAGATGCGTTGTACTCCTTTTCGACTCTCATCACCTTGGTGAGCACAGTTTAGATGTCGTCTAGTGGTCTGTATTATCCCAACACCCCACGTTAGGCCACTCATGTCCATCCCAGTAAGCACATAAAGCCTCTATTATGCTTCTCACCCTCAAACCTTATAGGCTATTTCTCAACCCTAAGTTTTCCTTTTTTCGCTCTAACCGAATACCCTTCCTCATCGAGCTTGCCTAGGGATATCAAGTTCCTCCTTAGTTTAGAAACTTGACTTACACCATACAAGCCCTTAGTTTCTCCACCTTGCATCCTCAGCCTTATATTACCAACTCTCATGATCTCACAAGTCATGTCATTTCCCATTAGAGCTTTAGACTTTATAGTTGGTAAATATCAATCTATCAGGACACATATGAATGTTGCACTCTGAATCTAGTATCCATTTATCAGCGTACTTTTTCTTGAGGCTATCAATGTGTCTATAACTTTGGTATCTTTCTTAGTACCGATTATTGCCCACCCTCCTTGGCTTTTTAATTTCAAACAATCCTTCAAAAAGTGTCATTCCTTGTTACAAAGGAAACACTTCTTGGATCTCCTCCTTAATTGGTTACTCTTTCTCCCTTGTGCAGACAATGCAGTTCCACTCTCGGACTCAAATATCTTTGTCAATTCTTTTAAGTTCAATGATGCATTGACGTCATTCATCGTTAAAGACTCCTTACCATATAGCAGCGTATCCACAAAGCTCTCATAGCTTTTCGGCAACAAACTTAACAGGATTATGACTTTGTCTTCATCCTCAGTCTTGATGCCCACTTGCTCATGACTTATGATGATCTTGTTGAACTCGTCAATGTGAGCTCTCAACAAAGATCCCTCGTGCATTGTTAGTTGAAGCAGTTTCTTCTTCACAAGTAGTTTATTTGCAAGAGATTTTTTCATGTATAATGCCTCTAGTCTCTACCACAGCCTCAAAATAATTTCTTCATCACCAACTTTCCTTAATACTTCGTTATTCAATGCTAGTATTATCGTGTTGTGAGCCTTTTTCTGAATCGTGTCTCAATCTTTTTGTCCGAACTTTGAGGTTATTGTCCCTTCACTAGTTGAGAAACATGCTTCCTCTAAAGCTGAGTCTAGCCCTTCCTTCACTAATGGAGCCCTAACCTTCTTCCTCCAAAGATTAAAGTCATCTATCCCATTGAACTTCTCTATTTCTTGCTTGATTATAACCATGGTTTAAATACCCCACTTGTATTATCGAACCTGGCTCTGATACCAATTTGTTGATGGAGGAATCGTCATTTTCTCTCTTGAGATTAAGTTAAAGCGAAGAACTCCAAGTTCAACCTTGAACCCTAACCTTTATGTATAGCAAAATAACTTGTATATCAAGTAGAATAGCAAGAATTTAAAATAGAAAATAAAGATCACAACACAATCACCTACGTGGTTCAGCCAATTCTCTATGCTCACGGTGGATCCAAGGATCCTAGCCTCTCTTATTAACTCTCTAGATATTTTACAAGGAAAACCCAATGAAGAACCCTTAAAAATAACTTAATGTTTGGTGTACCCTTACTCTACCATAAACAATAAACACCTAAACGATAATTCTACCCTAGCGTACAGAAGCACTTAATGTCAACCTAGTTCTTTCATTCTCTTAGATTCTCTCTTAATACTTAATCTCAACTAAAAAGTTTACAAGTATTTATATATGGGTTATTTCATGCCTACTAACCATATTTCTTATTGGAGTAAGAGTCCACTTATTTTAGAAGTCTAAAACTTTCAAAAACTCAAATTTGGATCAAAGATAGACTTTTTTCGGCTCTGGTGATGCAGCGCTAAGGACCTAGTGCCACGGCCCCAGGTTTCTGTTCTAAGCTCCGCAGTGTATAGCCCTGGGTATCGTGGCGCTCAGCCCTAGCACCTCCTCTGCATTTTTCTTTGCTTCTTTCACATCTTCAAGTCCCGTTGTGCTTCTTCCTTTGTGTCCCACACATCCTAGACTTCTCCATATGTATCCTACATATTCTAGACTTCTTGTGACTGTCATCTTTGATATTCATCTCAATTCTCATCCAAACAAGATTTTTAAATCACCAAATTTCTAACAATATATATAATCTTTGCACTTAATTCTTCTTTCTCAATGGATCTTTTCACTTTAAACACATTACACTACTATTACTTTCTCCAAACCACCACTTCACTCTGCCTTATTAATTCACAAAACTACATCCATTTTTTAGGTCAAAACATTAAGCAATAGATTCATACTTATTTCATCATAATTTCAAGCCAAGCATCTACATCCAAAAATGAAATAACTTATAATAATGAGTTAAAAAGAATAAAATCAGCAAGATTTTGACACTTTGTATTTCATGATAACTAATGGCTAAATTCTGCGTCACAATCATATTCTATAAATAATCTTAGTCTAATATAAACTTTTATATTCAATGACAAGATTACAAAAAATATATATTAAGTGAAGAATTGGATTTAATGGTATAAACCTCACAATTGATTCTACCTCATTAAAGACAGATTAAATTAATGTTGGGAATGACTTTTATCCTTAATGCCTATAGATGGTATCACTAAAGTTCTTAGATTCAAAACCTCCATGTCAATTACCAACTTACTCTTGTGTACTCCTTTGATTAATAAAATTAGATAATCCTCTTGTAAAAAAAAAAAATTTATAATGCTTAAGTCAATATTTATTAAAAAATAGGGAGTGTATGTGAAAGGAGATTCGCAAAGACAAGCTAGATTTTCATATTTGTTGTATGTACAATGAATGAATTAACAACCAACTAATGTTAAATAAATAATTAATGGGTGAGTAGGGATAGCAAAATTCAAATTTGGATTTAGATTTTTTTCCTGATCCTAAAACTCGAGTTTAGGCTCATTTTTTTTTTTCCAATTTTTGTAATTGTTTTGGTAAATTATAAAGTTTGAGAGTATTTATTTTATAAAATAATTTTTAGATTTATATTTATAATTTGTATTGTATAATTTATATTTATAATTTAATATATATAATTTGTATAAGTGACACATATAATTTGCATTGATAGTTTAATATGTATAATTTATATAAGTGACACGTATAATTTGCATTGATAGTTTAAAATGTATTTTTTTTATCTTTGTTATAATTTTGTTTTCAAATTTTTAGGTTAAATTTAAACTTTTGGAATATTTATTTTGTAAAATAATTATTAGATTCATATATATCAAGATTAAGAATTAATTTTGAATTTCTTAAAAATTAAAAAACTAAATAAGTAGATTTTCAAGCCAGGTTCTGAGTTTTTTCGAATCCGAATCCAAATTCGAATCAGGGCTTTTTTGCCATTCCTACGAGTGAGTGCATGGACATATTGTCTCTACTTATACTGTATAAGTTCAATATTTTTTTAAAGTATGTATGAACACGCATATTTAATTATTTTTATATTAAATAGAGGTCTAATTTGTTATTTAGTCTGCAATAAAAAAAATGATTTAAATGAAATTCACTCACTTATAAAAAATTCTTCTTCGTGCAATATAATGATTAATTAATTAAAATTTGAGTAAAGTTAGAATTTTAATCTATTCTCATCTCATCATAATTTATACGACTCATTTGTGAAATCTATGAGTTAATAGGCTGAATTATTTGACAAAATTAAATTCAAAATGTGGCTGATTCTTCTTTCTCATAAAATTAGACTTCATTTTGTTGTGGGTTATTTGCTTGAAAAGTTTGGATCTAGCACGGATTGATTGGACTATTAATTAGATAATAGGCCCAACATAGTTAAATACAAATTTTAGAGTGATTATATAAATGTATAATTTTTTTTTAATTTATTACAAAAATAATACAGAAGTAAATTTCTCTCAAGGGTATGTAGAAGTAAGAATCACTTAAAAAAAATACAGAATGCAGTAGTACAAAAATTTCGAGCTTTGTTATAATAAAGTTATTACAAAGTTAGTTCTCGAAAAATATTTAATTGAAATATCAGTGTTTAAAAAAGAGTTTTCTATATATATATATATATATATATGTGTGTGTGTGTGTGTGCGCGCACGCTCGCATATGTTTCAATATAAATACATTTTTTATTATTTCTATAATTTTGATACCAATATAACTCATAATATAAAAACACATGTTAATATATAGGACTCTTTTATAACTACAAGATTAAATATACGTTAATTATTAACTATAGATGTTAATTATGTTTATATATAAAATGGAATGAGGTGAAGTGTGAAAGATATTGTTTTTATAAATAAAAAAAAATCATTCAGTTATCTTTCTATAAATTATCATTTACTCTTTGTATCTTTTTTATACTCCATTATTTCTTTTTAGAGATAAGTATATTTAAGAAAAATTAAAGTACTAAAAAAAACAAATTAATTACTATTGACTCAAAATTTAGATTATTTAAAATACATGAGTTAAATTTGTATTTTTGCCGAAACGATATTTGACATGTGAATAAGTTATTATTATTTTTCACATAAATCTATTAGAGATACTTGTTGCAAAGCAAAAATTGATTATGATTTGATCAATGGAGTGCCAGCAAAAATTCTCCGATACTCAAATTAGTCTAATAACAAAAAAAAATTATAAAATAAAAATAAAATACGAAAGAGGTGAAATCCAAAATGTCTCCTTTGATATAAAGCTCATTTTTATATTAATCTTATAAGAAACTAATAAAGTTAAGTTGCACATTCTCCTCTCTTTCCTTGGGCTTATCCCCAAATTATGGAAATATTATGATTTTCTTATAATTTGGACTCATCCCTAAATTAAGAGATATTATTATTTTTCTATAATTTTCATTTATCCTCAAATTATAAGAATTGCATTTATTTTACTCCAAGGACTATTTGAACCGCGTTGGGCCCTCCGATACACTGGACCTCGATCGGATTTTCAAGAGGAACAACTATCATAAAAATATATCTATAAATAATTAATAAGTTTTTTACTAAAATAATATATATTGATGTAGTGAATTCACTAAATGGGTTAGGTGAGACCATATTTCATTTTTGATAATGTGTAAACAACTTGTATCCCAACATCTCACTATCAATGTGTATTATTGGAGTCACACCTTGACCTTATATTATGGTTATCATTATGTATTTGATTAGTAGTAGTTGAATTTTCGTCCTTTTCTCATGATTTGACACACATTTTAATTATTTAATATACCTTTTAAATTAAGCTATTGTATTAATATATCATACCAAAGTTAATTATTGTAACATTTATATATATATGTCGAACAAATATTCGTGATCCAATGACCTCAATTGAATTGACACTTTGAAAGATCAATTTCATTTTATTCATATATGGTCATCATGAATTAACAAATTAATATTTCTAAGTTTCAATTGAATTGAACGTGTCTAAAATGTTTTCTTACTTTTCAACAACCAAAAGCATGATTTAGAATTTGTTTTTGGTGGCTTAAACTTTTATTTTTTATTTTTATTTCATTTTATTTTCAAATAATAAAAGTCAGTTGATAGATAGGAATTACATTTTACTATCTGTGGAATTTTATTACAAGATAAATTTATTAGGTTAATCTTCTATGAGAAAAATTAAATTCTTCATTTTTTGTTAGGAGTTAATTCATATTCAAATCAAGAAATGGCGTAACCCTTTTCTTTTTTTCTTAAAAAATAGGACTATTCAAAATTTTTCTGTAAAAAATAATTGAAATATGAAGAAAAGTTTTTAACTTGAAGTTCAAATTAAAAATTATATTGAATTAAATTTAATTATTTTAAAATTTTAGTTTCAAACTTAAAATTTTGAGAAATTAACTTACAAAAATATATATTTTAAAAAATAAAAATTTATTATTAAATTTAAAAAAATTAGGGCTCGGAAGCCGTCGCCCCCTAAATTCTTAAGAAGTTCTGCCCTTATGATCAGGATAAAAATAATTTTTTTAATAAGATTGTGTATTCACAAAATTGAAGATTGGTACTAATACTTATCAAATTAAAACAAAACAAAAAAAAGAAAGAAAATTGGTACTAAAATACTAATAAAACGTTCAAAACGTGAAGCATATGCCGTAGAAAAAATAAAGAGAAGAAACATTCCTTTGAAGATTCAAGGAAAGAAGAAGATGTCTACGTAATTGAAATTGTCTTATTTTAAAATGTTTTTGTTTTTTTTTTCCAGAAAATAAATGGAAATTAGACTTTCACCTACCGAGTAAGTGACTCAACAACCACACAAGACTGCCGCGTGTTCATTAATTCCATTTTTCAACTCTTTTGTGGGTGACATTATCAACCTTTTCAAGCTTTTGGGTTTGGTTTATTTGGTGGATGCCATATCACTATGTGACTTAGGTGCATTCATTGAACATAAGCATCAAATAAAAAGCTTATTATATTGTAAGAAGAAAATTTATAGTAGGTGAGATCACCTCAAAGAAACACATTTATGATACGATAATTAGATCATAAAAATATTATAAAGTGACATTAAATATGGATCGAATGAAATATAAACGTTTAACGAAATAAATGAAAATAAATCATATTGATCAATAATTTAATAATTAATTTATATGAGATTAAGGATGACCTGATAATTTTTACAAAGGAGATTGAAAGCTTCGTGAGTTAGAACTTCAATAAAATTACTGTTTTATCTTTATTTACATTTTGAATTTGTGAAAATATACCATTTTTTTTTTTTGCAAGAAAAACTATTTTAACACTTGAACTAATGTTTATCCAACAATAATAATAATTTTAGTTTATAAGAATATTGTAAAGACAAATAGAATGCTATGTTTGATTATTCCGAACTCAATAATTAGAACTAAGTGAATTGAACAAAAATAGATGAAAATTGAATGAATCAACATCGAATAAATTAACCCGATTTCTAGTGTATAAATCCAATTTATACTCAAAGTATCAATGAACACGCATAACATAATTAATCCAAAATTAATTAGTGGTTAAGTCCGTTTGCAATTTATATTACTGTTAGTTAAGTTATGACATTCATAATACAATAGAATAGAAAACAAAAATTTTTTAATTTTTGTTTTGATCAGATAAAAATATTTTTATCGTAAAATCTTATGAATATATGAATTTGATGTTCAAATAAATAAGAATTAAGAACATACCTTGAGTCTACGCTAAGTTTTCTTCCATTAAAGGATTTCAAAAATTAAACTTCTTGTTCTACAGTGAGAAGAAGAGTAGGATTTTTATTTTTCTTCTCTTAAAAAAAATATATATTGTGTGTATTTTACGTATTTTTATATAAGTCTCCTCTTTAGACTAATCTTCTATTTTTAAAATAATAATTTTAATTATAATCTTTATCAATTAAATTATTATTTATTAAAAGAAGACTTAATTAATGTAAATCATATAGAGTCCTACTCTTTGTGGTTAACGTATAGTTTCCAATAATTAAATATTATTATACTTCTAAAATTAATGAATTTTTAGGTTTTTATAAAAATAAAAATACTTAATTAAAATAAAATCTTTTTGATAATTTCACAAATTATCCTTAAGATTTTATTTATTTAATTTCTTAAATTAAATATTTAATTATATTTGGATATGATATTATCTATATTAATTAATTAATTTTATCCAAATATAAAAGATACGTATTTGAAAACTATTTTCTAGACACAAATAATTTATATAATAACACAATTATTTTTTTAATTGTTAACTGTAATAACGAAATAGATGGTATTGGAAACTTATGAACTTATAATTTTAAGCTTCAATAAATTTTGAATAATTAATTAAACTCTTTAATTTATTAATTCCAGTGTTATTCTACTAAAAACTTAGAATTATACTTTTAAAATTATAGATATAATTTACTCAGAAAACTTAGAGCAGTCAATTGATTTAATCACTAAATGCAATTCAACCCTCCATAGATAGTTCATAATTAGAGTTAAATCAATTACTGTTTTACCCCTCTAATTATTTCTTTATCCTTAAGTACCATTAATTCACTAGTGAACAGCTAATTTATAACATTATTACAAATTGAACGCTCTAACGTTCAGTTCTAGAATTAACTCTTAAGAGAATTTTTTTTTAACTTTCGTTAGAAATGAATGGATTCTATATCTGTAAATTATATTCCTAACCGTTTATCTCACTATGCCATCAAAATACAAGTTTTTAGCTTATTCTTTAGACAAATCGTAACGAGCATTTCAAATGACATAATGATATAAACAAGAGTTTATGATCACTCAAGATTAAGGTTAATTTTCATATGATCATCAATTGACACTATTTGAATTTTTAATTAACAACAGTATTTTAGATAAAAATTCAAATTACATCTACTTTAGTCTTATATAATTATATTATATATAGTGCATCCACCATAATGTCACTACATTTTAAATGTCTGTGGATCGTATTAGTAATATTTAATTAAAGATTTCAAACTTTAATTAATTTATTACGGACTTTTCTATTTATTATCTATAGCTTTAATCCTTTTGTATATAATAATTATATACTAAATTTATGGTTACATAAATAAATAAGAGATTTTATAATATTTTTGTCATAAAATTACAAACACTTTTTAAATATAAATTTGTAACTTTATTAATTTAATAAAAATAATACAAATATATGTTTTTATGGCACTATCTCTAAAAATTACAATATTCAATGAAAATAATTTCAGTATGATTCGTTTACTTTTACTAGAATCCTTATCCATACAAAATAATAATTAATTTATTTCAAATTCAAATAAAATAATAATTTTAATCTTTTGTCATGTCTTACTCAATATATTTCTTTGAATTCATCGGTCAGTGATCGAGTTACTTAATCCAAATAGGCTCTAATTCAAGTTAAAATCTACTTGCATAATTAATCTGAGTATATTTCTTGAAGTGGCTTTTACTTTAAAATAAACATATAATATCTTGGGTTGATTGAATTTATTTAATAATAGACTCAACAAAAAAAAATTAAAAAACATATATCAAAATATATATATTTTTTTAAAAAAGGGATAAGAGTGTTTCCACTCGTTTTTCATTAGCTCTATTTATGTATGATATAGTTTATAAAAACAAATTGTATATATTAGTGTTATTCAAAATATAATTCAAGTTTTATGTTAAGAATTTATAATTTCAAACTTTTAGTGTTAGAGTTTTCATATTTTACTTATACCAGAAATGTTTTCGAAATCTATATGAACTATTCTAACGTTACATCTAGTGTATACATAATAATGAAGTTAACATTAATTTACAAAGCATGACTTCGTTGATTGTATTAATTTAATGAAATTTTATTTTAAGTTGTAATCGAAATAATAGTGTTTTATAATGCCTGAAATTTTATTCAATCTTTCGAATTCTTTACGCTCTTTAGACAATTCATAATAATGTAGTGATGAATGACGATGTTTGGTTCAATTTTTATAAATATTTATATACAATTGACTGAATAATAATAATAATAATAATAGCCCAATGTTGCCTATTATTCATTTGATTCACAATGTTGCCCACATCCTACGCCTTTTGTGTTATAATAGGCTTACCATAGATGAATAAATAAATAAATATTTATTTAATTTGACAATATAACTTATTATATGATGATCACTTGAATACATGATAAAATTTTGTAGTATATTATAAATTATATTAATATTATAAATTAATTGAACAACATTACGTGGTAGTATTGCTTGTCATATGATTATGTATTTAGTTCATCCCTAAATAATTTAATATATATACTAAGTTTTAAAAAACAACATAACTCACTATATAATAAAAATTTAAATACACGACAAGATTTATAGTACATTATAAATAATATTAAAATTGTACATTAATTAAATAAAAAATGTATAATAGTATTGTCTATTATATGATAAATTATATAACTTGTTTAGATTATATATATATATATATATAGAGAGAGCAAGCAATGTAACTTATAATATAAGTACTTGAACATATGATAAGATTCATTATAGATAAATATTTATATAGTTAATATATAATTAAAATTAATTAGATAATATTATATGATAGTATTGTTTATTATATGATAAAATATGTAATTATTAAATTATATTTTTATACATATAAACTTTTAAAAAATAATATAACTCATTATATAGTAAAAATTTAAATAAATGAGAAAATTTTATAGTACATCATAAATAATATTAAAATTATAAATTAATTAAATAAAAAATATGATAATGTTGCTAGTCATTTAATAAACTGCATAATCTACTTTTTATATTTTATATATATACAAAAATCAAGATGAATACGTTGGACACTATTTTACATAGATCTCAAATCTGACTCTTGTTTCTGTTTATTTTATTTTTAATTAGTTTTTTTTGTAGTAAAGAAATTAATTAATTAATTAATTAAAGCAAAGCCTTTCTCCATTACATTCCATGTGCCGACATTTAACCCAATCTGGCAAAAGTCTGGATTTAGATGACTGTCGGCAATAGGGAAGGCAAGAGCCATATAACGTATAAATAAATATATGGCCTTTTCTCCTTCCAAGAAGTTGCCTACTTATTTATTACTTGGCACTATGAATATATTCTTCTCAAATTTTATTTTAAATTGTTTTTTAAAAAAATTATAAAAAAAAAAATACACGTTGTATCTTATTTTGACATTTGTATTAGGGGTTAATAATATATTTTTAAGTAGTCTTGAATTCAAATTTCTCTTTTCTTATAGTAAAAATATCTTAAGTTTAAATTCTTCGTCTTTCTCATATATATATATATATATATATATATATATATATATAAGAGTTATATGTTGTATTGATGAGGGTTTTTTTTTATAAATAAGTTATGTGCGGTATTTTAATATTTTTATAGAATTATTTAATCTATTAATTGTAAGTAGAGATTTTTTTAGTAGAGTTTATATTAATAGAGTTTTAAAAAGAAAAATGATTAATCATTTAATTATTACTTATAATTTTTTAGCAAAGATTATGTAATTACTTTAATAAATATTTTTTTTTGAAAAACTTTAAAATAGAAAAGGTCTTTTAACTTCTATTCATAAAAAAATTAAAATTTGAAACTTCTAATCAAGACAAAATATATTTTTTTTAAATTCCAAAATATCCTTTTCGATTTACAACTAAATATCTCAAAAAAAAAATTTAATAGAGTATTTGACACTAAATATCTCTTTTAACTTGTGGAAAAAAGATAATAAAACAAGCACCAAGTATTGTATTAGGTTTTTCAAGTTTCATAAATATATATATATATATTTATATAAAAGGATGCTAATGGTTTTCTTAGTTACAGGTTTCATTAATTATGCACGTTTTGTATATATATTTCTTTCTTTCTTTAATTTTTTTTAATTCCATCTGTAATTTCATGAACATTTCTTTTTAATTTATTATATTCTCTCGTTGGTCAAGATTTGTCAATATAAACATATATATTAGTCAAATGTTTTTTTTAGATTATATTAATTATAGTACAATACTAATATTATATTAGATTACACTACTGATATTATTATTAAATTATACAATCAAAATTTTTTAAGAGTAATATGTATATTTTTTAAGCATACCCCACCCGACTTATGAAAATTATCAAGAGAAACATGTACAATTTTAAATACATCATATCCAGATTAAAAAATAATTATATTATTAATATTATAATTAAATTATACAATTAAATTTTTTTCAAAAGTAATACGTATATTTTTTAAGTACACCTCATTTAAACTATATGAATTATCAAAAACAATATGTACAATTTTGAGTATATCACATTCGAATTAAAAAATTCTCATAAAATAAAAAAAAGTAATTACTCTAATATCTATCAAAACTCGAACCCTTAACTTCAGTCAAAAAAAACGCATGGAGTTTATAAGCCCTAATCAAATGTTCAACATATTATATTATGGATATAATAGTCCAATGTTTAACTTGATACTTCCGTAATGCTACCCTAAATTTAACTTAATTATAGCAATAATCTCAAAATGAGTTATGTCTATTCCCAATCTCAAGAGAAATTTATCTTACTAATAATATGCGGCTGTTTTTTTTTTTTTTCCGTTATTTAATATCATATTCTTTTAGTTCTCCATTTACAACAAAAATTCTAACAATATAACTACTCTATTATATCCAATCCTTTTCAACAAGTATGTCTAATTTTGTATTTCTTTTAATTCATTGAATTTTTTTTCTATTTTTATTGATATTAAAATATTTCATGAATATTTTCTGAACTACTGTATTTCAAATAATTTCAGTATATTTTATCAGAAAAAGAGACTATGAGTAATTTTTAAGTCACATTAATACTTCTCATGTATTTATAACCTTTTGTAGGGTGGATCAAAGATATTTTCCCTTACATTTATGTATTAGAAATCTTTACCCAAAATTCGTTAAAAATCTTAAAGATTTGCCTTAATATAAGCAAATGTAAATTTTGCATCTTTAAGCATATGATAGTTTATTCCGAAAGTATTTTTTAAAAAATTTAATAAAAAATCTAGAAAATACTAAATATATTTTAAAAATAAATGTTAATAAGACCCTCACTTTCTCCCAAAAAAAAAAAAAAAAAAAGAGAGAGAAACTCACGAAACAAATGTAAAAGAACCATAAATTTCATATTCATCTTATTAAAAATAATATTATTTTCAAATAGTATTTCACTATATTTTTTTATTCACGAGATGTATTAAGTATTTAATTATTAATATTTATAATTTTTAAAATTTATTGTTATAATATTTAATAATTACTTAACACATCATTAAAATAAAAAATATTGAGATACACCTAAAAAAATATAATATCCCACCTTATGGAAATGAATTTGTCAATAAATTTACAAAATTATTTTATTTAATATATTTTCATCATAATTATTGTTAATTTCTTTTTTTATCTTATTAAACAACATCATTTACACAAAAGAAAGTAATAAAAAAAGACGGTGAAAATTGAAATCAATTCATAATTAATAAAAAAATTAAATTAGTAGTTAAATATCAAATAAAAAACATGTATTATATTTTTTCTGAATAATATTTTTTTGAAATAATTATTAATATATTTTTGGCCAGTCAAAAATACAAATCCGGGTTGGTAAGAACCGCCTTTAACTGGTTCAGCCGGTAACCAAACACCATCAAACCGCGTATACAAAATAAATAAAAACAATAATTAAAAAAATCCCTTATAAATTATAAATAGGTGTCAGTGTTGTTTTCACCCACCGACTCCAACAGATCCTCACCGTATATTCACACGCATCTAACGGCCTTAACACGCTTTCCTTCAAATCCGGGCCCAGAAGATCGAGCATTCAAAACAAAAAACAATTTATCATCTTGGTCCCTATATTTTAACGTTTAGTACAATTTTATAAAGTTTAACAAATTTGTAGATAGGTCCCTAACTATGCTAGATTGATTATTAAAAAAAGAAAGTTAAGGGACATAAATTAGAAAAACAATTCAATAAAACTTGTAATTGGAAGATCTTGTGCTATAATGAAAAAGGAAACTTTAGATCTCAAATCATATATTATAATTTTCTTTTAAATAATTAATATTTAGATTAAAACTTCATTGAGACACTAATTAGGTTAAATTTTTAATAGATTGTCTCAATTTTTAAAATTTTCTTAAGATATAATTTCAATTAAATTCATTTTAATTTACTTAGTTCTAAACTTATTTAGGGTAATAAATGAGAGAAAATCTAACTAAAAATGTGCAAAGGGGAACTTCAACCCTCTCCATAACTCCACCTTTTGGCCAGATGGTTCTCATGAAAATAACTTAATAATTTAGGGTAATATCATAATTTTAGTAGGATATTGGAGCTTTCTGATATAATATCATTGACAAAAAATAAAATATGAAAATGGTAGTGGACTAAAATGATAGAAAATTAGAAATGGATCACCATTTTGTCTATAAATAGACGCCAAAGCTTCGCTGTAAGAGTCGCCATCTCTTCCATCTCTCGTCATCCTTCATTCTATCACAGATCTACCCATTTCAGAGGTAGACATTCTGTCTCTATTATGCTGTTTTTTGTTTAATATAATTGATTTTTGGGTTTTAAATTTCAATATGGTTGATTTGGATTTCAGTTCATTTAGATCTAAGTTAATTTGATTTTGATGAGGAAATTTTGTGATTTGGTGCTTGTTAATTTGCTAGGTCCATTGTTTTGGTTAATGGGTCATTGAGTTTTTGTGAATTTATTGAAAATTTTGGTTTTTGATTTTGCAGTTCTTGGAGAAAAAAAAATGGAGACTTTTTTGTTCACTTCAGAATCTGTGAACGAGGGTCACCCAGACAAGCTCTGTGACCAAATTTCCGACGCAATCCTCGACGCTTGTCTCGAGCAGGATCCCGACAGCAAGGTGGCTTGTGAAACCTGTTCCAAGACGAACTTGGTTATGGTTTTTGGTGAGATCACAACCAAAGCTAATGTAGATTATGAGAAAATCGTCCGTAACACTTGCCGCAACATAGGATTCGTGTCCGATGATGTGGGTCTGGACGCTGATAATTGTAAAGTTTTGGTTTACATTGAGCAGCAGAGCCCTGATATTGCTCAGGGTGTTCATGGTCATTTGACTAAACGCCCCGAGGAAATCGGTGCTGGTGATCAGGGGCATATGTTTGGTTATGCCACTGATGAGACTCCTGAGTTCATGCCTCTGAGTCATGTTCTTGCCACCAAGCTTGGTGCTAAGCTCACTGAAGTTAGAAAGAATGGAACTTGCCCATGGTTGAGGCCTGATGGCAAAACTCAGGTCACTGTTGAGTATCACAATGACAATGGGGCTATGGTTCCTGTCAGAGTTCACACAGTTTTGATCTCTACACAGCATGATGAGACCGTGACTAATGACGAGATTGCTGCTGACTTGAAAGAACATGTGATCAAGCCTGTGATTCCTGAGAAGTACCTTGATGAGAAGACCATCTTCCATCTGAATCCCTCGGGTCGTTTTGTGATTGGTGGCCCTCATGGTGATGCTGGTTTGACCGGTCGCAAGATCATTATTGATACTTATGGTGGTTGGGGAGCTCATGGCGGTGGTGCATTCTCTGGGAAGGATCCAACCAAAGTGGATAGAAGTGGTGCTTACATTGTTAGGCAGGCAGCAAAGAGCATTGTTGCCAGTGGCCTTGCTCGCCGCTGCATTGTCCAGGTTTCATATGCAATTGGTGTCCCGGAACCTTTGTCTGTGTTTGTTGACACTTACGGAACAGGAAAGATTCCAGACAAGGAGATTTTGAAGATTGTGAAGGAGAATTTTGACTTCAGGCCAGGGATGATTGCCATTAACCTTGATCTCAGGAGGGGTGGCAATGGCAGGTTCTTGAAGACTGCTGCTTATGGTCATTTTGGAAGGGAGGATCCTGACTTCACATGGGAGGTGGTGAAGCCACTCAAATGGGAGAAACCCCAAAACTAAAAGTCTGCAATTCTTTGCTTGAAGCCTATGAATAATTTGCTTGCTTTTTGTGTGCTTGTTATTATGTTATTTTTTTGTATTTCTTTTACTTTTATTTGATGTCTTTGCCATATATAGAAAGATATATGTGGTCTAATTGAGTCTTAGCTGATTGAGAGGAAAAAAAAAAAAGAAAAAACTAGAGAGAGATGCCTTATTGATACTTTGCTATAGGAAGAGTAATAAGGATGCAAGAAGGGGCTCATTTGTGGAGCAAACATTGATGTACTATTAAAACATTTCTTTGTTCAAAATGAAATTATAACTATTGATTTACTTCTACCTTTGGTGTTGTTTCTTTCTCAATTTTTTCTGTTGAGATTAGATTTGAAAAATGGGAACCTTAGTTGAAAATTTGAGAAAATTAATGGTAAACTTGTGAACATTCATAATTAGAAATCTAAATTCTAATGGGTCGGGTTGAAGTCTTCAACAAGTTGGGTCAGATTGGGTTCAGTAATTGACCTGATCCATCCCGTACCCACCCCTGTAATTCTTAGTCTTGATGCTAACATTTGATCTACATTCAAGTGCAGATTTTGATAATTGAAATGCTTGGTGTAAATTTGAGTAAGAAAATGAAGAAGGTTTGCTAACCATTTAGCACAATGAAAAGAAAACTAGACATATACCGTACTTTGAAACAAGGAAAATTGTTGGTTACTTTTCCTGTGGATTTCTAAATTTATCATTTTTTCTCATAATTTTTTGTAAGTATTATTATTATTATTATTTTTAAAGTGATCAATTATTTAAAAAAAAAATATTAACACCACCTGAAAAATTGAAGAAAAAGTAGTAAGATTACAAAATCACAGAAGTAATTGATAAAATCCCTTAGAATAAGTATGAGTGCAAGCAGACCCAGTTTCCAATACATTTTCACAAAGGCCATTTGAATGTCATACCTTTTCCAATGTCCAGTAATCAACACAATGATCAAAACGCTAATACAGAAACATAAGGTTTAATGTGTATGCAGTATGTACATAATCAATGGGGAGATTTCATTCACCTATGTTGGAAGTTCAATCTGCCCAGAATATGCAAAAGAAGCAAAAACTGTAAGAGTGGATGGCAAGAACAATAGCTGAAATAGCCAAAGTGATCACGGTCAAAGCCGAATTAAATCTTTCAGGAAGGCAGCTATTGTCAACTTCTTCATCTACATCTCCATATTGTGAAGTAAGCAAACCTACATCTCCTAGTTGTAGGCCTAGAGTAAAGAACCAAATCCACCATTTTGGAATTTGCTGCAAAATGAACCACAAATCAAGTTTAGTTTCTAAGCATGGATGTTTGGTATTGAACTGCTTCTAAGCATAATAGTTAAAAGGATTTGTAAGTCACAATAAGTGCTCCCACTCCACAACAGTTGTGGCTTCAAAACCTTAACACCTCTATACCAAATGAACTCTTAACATTAGCAGGTTGCAGATGCACATACACCGTGAAGTTCGAAGTCAATTGCACAAGGAACATTCACAGATAGCTATCATACAGTTGTGTACAAAGCGTGTCATAGAAGAACCGAAACATCTATCTTCTGAGATTGGATGCATACATAAGGAATTTTGATTGTCACCTGCAAATTGCAAATCACTACACTATCAACAAGGACAATGCAGCTACTTACAAATTTGAAGAAAACTGACGAATGGTTACACAGAACTTATCAACTCAAGACAAGTTTGAACAATGTTCAGCCATGATAACTAAGAGTGCCCGGGACTCGGTACACATTCATGTTATCTTGAGACTTGAAATGAAAGGACTCGACATTCAACTTAAGTATTGTATGTGCTGAGCCAGTGTGTAAGCCCAGAAGAGTACATCTGTAGGACACGTTCACAATAGAAGGAACATAGTAATAATTAAAATAATGAGTGGGCATTATTGTTTTCAATGGAAATAAGTGGCATATGGTGGCTCCATTTTATTGGCGCTATGGGCGGTGGACCTTAGTAAAAATAGGAGTTAGGATTTGCTTCAATTGCAATGAAACAAAATAAAGTTTAAAGAAAGAAAAGAAAAATAGAAGTGCGAGAATATTGAATAAAAATTATTAGAATATGATTTAGAGAATAAGTTAAGTGTGTAGGATGTGCACGAATTTAAGATGAATGTGAAAAGAGGTAAAAAATAAAGAAGGGTGTATTAGGCGTCAGCGCTGTTGCGACCAGGCATGGGTATCGCGGTGTCTAATCCAGTGACTAAGCACCGCAGCGCTTAGACGGGCGCACCAGCGCCGCGGCGCTAGAGACGGGAACAGTATCCCGAAATAAGAAAACTTCTTTATTTCGTCTCCCACTTGTTCCAAGACTCCTTGATACGACTCTTATATGTATAGAGTAAACTTAGGACGTCCCAAAGCTTATAAAAAGACTATCAATTAGCTTGTAAACACATCTGAGTGATAATCTTTGTGAGAGGTTGAGAAATCTTAATAATCATTAACAATCTTTATGGTTCTTTATGAGAGAAAATTTCTAGAGTAAAAGAGAGAGTTTTTTTTGTAATCTTTCTTGTAAAAGGCATAACTTTGTGAGTGCCTTGTGATTCATAATAAGATAAGAGTGTGATCTTGATCTTCGTGGACGTAGGCAAGTTGCGGAACCACGTAATTCTTTGTGTGTTCTTCTTCTACCATTTCTCTATTTATTCCTTAATTAACTTGTTCTGCATATATTGTTTGGGTGATTTTGCTTGTTTGTGTGCTTCCGCTTCAACAAACTGGTATCAGAGCTTGGTTCTAAGTAGACATGGCCACACCTAAGTATGAGGTAGAGAAATTCAATGATACGAATAACTTCAATTTGTAGAAGATGAAAGTTAAGACATTGTTGGTGAGCCAAAGGCTTGATTCGGTATTAGAGGAGACTGTAGCTCCATCTAGTGATGAAGAGAAGACGTCAGAGTCATCTAGAGCTAAAGCAGAAAGAAATGACATTAAAAAAAGAGCTCATAGCACAATTGTTCTGTCATTGAGCGATGAAGTACTAAGGGAAGTAGTAGATGAGACGACGACCATAGGTCTTTGGAAGAAGCTTGACTCTCTTTATATGAGGAAATCGTTGGCCAACAGATTACATATAAAAAAAAAAAGCTGTATCAACTGTCCATGTTAGAGGGGACGCCGATGAAAGATCATATAGACGCCTTCAATAAGATCATCATTGATCTTAAGTCTATCAACATCAAGATAGAAGATGAAGATAGAGCAATTATCCTGCTAAGTTCACTCCCCAAGAGCTATGAGAGTTTTATTGATACGCTACTGTAAGGCAGAGAGAGTTTAACGATGAGTGATGTGAAATCATCATTAAACTCAAAGTTATTAGAAAAGAAGACCGAGGGAAATGCAGAAAGCGTATCTGTACGAGGAAGGCCCTCATATAGAGATAGGAAGAAAAAAGGCTCAAGGTCAAAGTCTAGAACTCTTAGGAAGTGCTATTGCTACAAGAAAGAGGGGCACTTCATAAAGGACTGTCTTGAGAAGAAAGCACAAGATAAGAAAAAAATGGATGCTGCTCTTGCCTATAATAATAGTTACGACAGCACAGAGACACTCGTCGCTACTAATAGTAAGAACTCTAAACAATGGGTTCTTGATTCTGGTTGTACTTTTCACATGTGCTCGCACAAGTCTTGGTTTATAAATTTGCAGCCCATTAGTAGTGGTAATGGGTAATGATGTTGCATGTTAGATGATGAGAATTAATAGTGTTAAGCTTAGGCTGCATGATGGACGAGTGAGAGAGTTGACAGATGTTAGGTACGTTCTTGACTTGAAGAGAAACTTGATTTCACTAGGAACTCTAGACCAGAATGGGTGTTCCATCAGGATCGACGGAGGGATTTTAAGAGTTTTAAAGGGTTCCATAGTGGTAATGAGAGGAGAGAAGCACAAAGGTGTTTATATGCTTAAAGGTGAAGTCGTGAGTAGTTCTGCACTATTCTCTGTAGATGATGAGAGTATGCAAATCAAGTTGTGACATCTTAGACTGGCATATCTAGACGAAAGAAACCTAAAGGAGATATATAGCCAAAAAGCGTTTAGAAAAGATAAGTTCCAGCCCTTAGAGTTTTGTGAGCATTATGTGCTTGAGAAAGCACATAGGGTAAGGTTTAGTACAGGTGAGCACAAGACTAAGGGAACTCTTGACTACATACACTCGAATCTTTGGGGACCAGCTCAGACAGCTACTCGTAGTAGTGCTAAGTATTTTCTCAGCTTGATTGATGACTATTCGAAGAAGCTGTGAGTCTATATGTTGAAAAGTAAGGATCAAGCCTTTGAAGTATTCAAGACTTGGAAGGTTCTTGTTGAGAATCAGATTGGAAAAAGAGTGAAGAGGTTGAGAACTGACAACGGCCTCAAATTCTGCAACAGTGAGTTTGATGGGTTTTGTGCCAAGCAAAGGATTGTAAGACATAGAACGGTAAGATCAACACCACATCAGAATGATGTAGTTGAGAGAATGAACAGGACCCTACTTGAAAGGATTAGATACATGCTTACCAATGCAAAGATGTCTAAGACATTTTGGGGAGAAGCTGTGGTGACTACAGCTTACTTGATAAATAGAAGTCCCTCCTCAACAATTGACTTTAAGATTCCAGAAGAAAAATGGTTTGACAATCCTCCGAAGTATGACCACCTCAAAATATTTGGTTGCCCTGCCTTTGTACATGTTAAGGAGAAAAAATTAGAACCTAAAGCTATCAAAGGGGTATTCATAGGATATCCCGAAGGAGTGAAAGGATATAAGGTGTGGTGTAAAGACTTAACACCACCAAAGAGTATCATAAGCCGTGACATGGCTTTCGATGAGATGACAATGCTGAAAATCTCCCAAGAAGATGAGAAAAAAGAACCTGTGCTCAAGGAAAACTTAGCACCCGAGTCAATAGAAGTTAAAGTAGAGCCTGAACATGGATCTAATATGCCCCCAGATCAATACTTCAACAATGAGATCCTTGAAGATGAACCAAGAACACTGGAAAATTCCTCCAAGTCCACCCAAAGAAAGATTAGAACTCCTGAGATGGAACTTGAAGAGTACCAGCTTGTTAGAGACAGACTAAGGAGAATGATTAACCCACCAGTCAGGTATACACAAGCAGACTTAATTGCTTATGCTTTTAATTCTGCTTACACACTTGAGTATGATGAGCTTAGGATATATGGTAAGGTTATGAAGAGTGAAAACAAGAAAGAATGGCAGTAGGCCATGGAAGAAGAAATTAGTTCTCTTAGGAAGAACAATACTTGGAAGTTGACGGAGAGACCTCAAAAGAAGCTAGTCGGGTGCAAGTGGGTGTATAAGGTGAAAGAGGGGATACTAGGGATTGAGCCTACAAGATTCAAGGCTAGGTTAGTAGCACAAGGTTTTACTTAGAGAGAGGGAATCGATTTTCATAAGATATTCTCTCCAGTTGTCAAGCACACATCTATTAGGATTTTGTTAGCTATGTGTGCAAACTTTGGTTTACATCTAGAGCAGATGGATGTAAAAACAACTTTTCTACATGGGGAGCTTAAAGAAATGATATACATGGCACAACCACAAGGATTCAAATAGCACAGAAAAAGAAGATTATGATTGTTTGCTAAAGAAGTCACTATACGGGTTAAAGCAATCACCTAGACAGTGGTATGAGAGATTTAATGAGTTTATGATGGCTTGTGGTTTTAGTAGAAGCAAGTATGACAAATGCGTGTACTTCAAGAATATAATGTATTTGCTTCTATATGTCGATGATATGTTGATCGCATGCAAGAATATGGAAAAAATACAAAAGCTCAAGAAATGATTAAGTGGCGAGTTTAAAATGAAAGATTTGGGAGTAGCAAAGAGAATTTTGGGTATGGACATTGTGAGGGAAAGAAGAGATGTTATCTTCTTGTCCCAATAGCGATATATAGTCAAAATTCTGGAGAAGTTTGCCATGCATTTGAGACTTTCAGCAGTACAGTTGCCGACATTTGAAGAAGAGAAACTACAGATAAGCAAAGTATTGTATGCAAGCGCTGTGGGGAGCATCATGTCTACAATGGTGTGCACAAGACTAGACATAGCACAGGTTGTGAGTGTGGTGAATAGATACATGACAAATTCGGGTAAAGATCACTGGCTTGCAGTAAAGTGGATTCTGAGATATCTCAAAGGGACGTCGAATCACGGGTTGATATATAAGAAGAATAAGGACAACAATGAAATGGTAAGAGGGTACATAGACTCAGATTATGCAGGTGATCTATACAAGAGAAGATTGTTGACGGGTTACGTATTCACAGTGTTTGGGTGTAGTGTGTGTTGAAAATCAGTTCTACAACATGTGATTGCATTCTCTACCACAGAGGCGGAGTACATAGCTATTGGTGAAGCTATCAAGGAGGCTGTATGGTTAAAAGTCATATGTGCTGAGGTATTAGCTAGTAAAAATGTGAACACCAGTGTGTACTATGACAGCCAGAGTACCATACACCTAAACAAGCATCAAGTGTTCCACGAGAGGTCAAAACACATTGATGTGAGGCTCTATTACATTCGAGAGATTGTCCAAAGTGGTGAAGTTAGTCTAACAAAGATAGGGTCATCTAAAAATCCTGCTGATATGTTGACTAAGCCACTACCCTCGGTTAAGTTTGTCCTATGCAAGGACTTAACCAGAGTCACTACTTTGTGAGGGTGACCAAAGATGCGAAAATGAGAGATCGAGTTATTTTGTGGATGATTTTGAATCAAGGAAGGGATTTGTGAGAATGTTGATTGAAATAATCGGAATATGAATTTGAGAACAAGTTAAGTAGGTAGGATGCGCACGGATCGAAGACGGACGCGAAAGAAAGCAAAAAAAGAAGAAGAGCGCACCAGGCGCCAGCGCCGCGGCGCCTAATCCAATGACTGAGTGCTACGGCTTTAGAGACGGGAACAATATCCCGAAATAAGGAAACTTTCTTATTTCATCTCCCACTTGTTTCAAAACTCCCTAATACGACTCTCACACATATAGGGTAAACCTAGGATGTCCCAAAGCCTATATAAAGGCTATCAATTGGCTTGTAAACACATCTGAGTGATAATCTTTGTGAGAGGTTGAGAAATCTTAACGATCATCAACAATCTTTGTAGTTCTTTGTGAGAGAAAATCCCTAGAGTAAAAGAGAGTTTTCTTTGTGATCTTTCTTGTAAAAGGCATAACTTTGTGAGTGCCTTGTGATTCATAATAAGAGAAGAGTGTGATTTTGATCCGCCGTGGACGTAGGCAAGTTGTCAAACCATGTAATTCTTTGTGTGTTCTTCTTCTACCCTTTCTCTATTTATTCCTTAACTAACTTGTTCTGTATATATTGCTTGGGTGATTTTGCTTGTTTATGTGCTTCCGCTTCAACAAGGAGAAGAAAATAAAGGAAAATTATAAAAATGAGTTTTGAGAGTTAGATTTATACTCAGTGATTTAGGGGGTAATATTTTTATGAAATTAGAATATTATTGTTTTAGTTTTTATGATTCATATGGGTGTTAACAATATATGTTTATATTCTATGTCCACTTACTGAGCCACGAGCTCATATTTTTCTAAATGTTTTTTTAAGTTATTGCAGAAAATCTACGATATGATACAGTCTTCATATTTTGAAGTTGGTCCACGATACGCATAGTTGTATGAGTTATTATATTTTGTATATTTATGTACATGTGTATATTTTTGTTGAGGTATGTTGCCTTGTTGTATCAAATGCAATGAGTAAAGAATATGTTAGTTTTATATCATTACATTGTCTCGATTTTTGAGGAGGGCTCGGGTTAAATCATATCAATATCCTTGCAAACTTTTCTTGATATATTACAATTTCTTCTATTTCTTTAGGTATAGCTCAATTGGTTGGTTGGGGATGTGCTTAATGCTTGTAACCACCTTAATTCAAGTAAAATAAAAAAAAAGATTGGTGTTCTGTGGGTGAGATTTCTTATCTCATCTAAATCTTTTAAAAAGAAAAAAAATGTTATAATAAATTTTTCTCTCATTCGTAGTTGGAACTCACTTTAACTTAACCCACTTTAAATTATCGTGTCTCTTTGGCGACATCTAATTTGTTTACTATAATTTTTGATGTGCTTTCGCAAATTTCTAATCAATTTAAAGTCACTTACTATTTTTTACAACAAAAAAGTAATCTCAAAAATTAAATTATTAACATAAATTAATATTAATGTGTTTATCCAAACTTGATCCATTATTATACGAATTTTAATGGTAATCTTGATGCTGATGTGAAGCTAAACTCAACCAAAGTTAAAAATAAATGGGAGGCAAATTGGATGAATCACGTAGCTTAAGATGATAAATATTTGACACTAATAATAGAAGAGTAACAAAATATAATGCGTTTTTGTACCTATGACCATTTTAATTCGAATAAAATAAGAAGCATATAAAAGAATGAAAAAGACTGTTTGGTAACTAATAAAATTTGCAGAGAAAATTAAGAGAGCTATGTTTACTTAACTATATTTGATATTTGTATTACCTTTCAATAAGAGTATTACACTGTCTTTTATAGTTACAAAAACACTAACACTTACACATGGCACTTGATCTATAAGTTTAGCTAATTTAGTTAGCAATCCTAACTAACTTTTAGTGGGAATTATTGTTGCTCTTTGCTTTGCCATGTTAACACCAGCTCAACACTTTTCATCTTCAGTTCTTTAAACTTTAGCCTAAATCTTAATAATCACTTTGCTTTGATACTACTAACACCTTTACTTCACATCTCCTATTCATATTTTGCACAGATGCATCTATATCAGCTATTGCAATACAAAGATTTTTGGATTTGATAAATGATACACATGAGCTATATTCCAATAGCCCTCCTTAAGCTTAAGGTCTAGGAGAGACATTGAGCTTGGACTTGTGAAAAGAGAATTTATCAAATGCCAAAGGTTTAGTGAGCACATTAGCAACCTGATCAACATTTAGAACATATCGAACTTTAAGTTAATGATGAATGATTTTCTCTTGAATGAAGTGAAAAACTAGTTACATATGCTTAATGCTAGAGTGAAACACATGATTTAAAGCAATTTCCCGTGCACTTTGATTATCATACCAAGCATATGTAACTTAGTAAGCAATAATATTAACCATAAGATTTCTACACAAGCTGAGGCTAATACCCTATACTTTACCTCTATACGTGATCTAGAGACTACATTTTACTTCTTGGAAGACCAAGAAATCAAGTTGTAACCAAGATAATCACAGTAAGCACCCATAAAGTTTTTGTCAAATGGGTCATTATCCCAGTCAATATAGAATATTCCATAACCTACATATCCCTAGAATCAGTGAACTCTAAAACATATTTAGTTGCTTGCTTAAGATATCTGAGGACATGTTTATATGCTTGCCAATGTTGTATTATTGGAGAGCTAGAAACTGACTTAACCTATTAACAGGGAAGGTTAAGTCTGGTTTGGTAGGTGTTGTATATTGTAGTTCTCTATACTCCTGTATAATGTTGGATCAGGAAATTGGTTACTGTCATTATAAAAAAACTTTTGGCCTAAGATCATTGATGTGTCACACCTTCTGCAGTTCTCCATACTAGGTTTTTAGAGCAAGTCATGAATTTTTTTGTTTGAGACAAATAGAGACTAGTTTTGGTAGGTTTAACCTCAACTCCAAGGAAGTAATTGAGACAACCTGGATCTTTTAAGGCAATGTAGTACTCAAGTATTGAATAAATTGTTCCAAAATCGAGCTATCATAATCTGTCACCAAGATATCATCAACAAACTATTGTATACTTAATGAATAACGATGTATGTGATTGAGAATTGCTGAAACCCCATTGAAATAGAGCTGATAGTTTGTCATACCAAGCTCTTGGAGCTTGTTTTAGCCCATATAAGGCTTGCACATAAAGGAAGGATTCTCTTTCATTAAGTGTACCATTCAAAAAAGCATTATTAATATCAATTTGCCTTATAACCCAATGATGTGTCACTGCTAGGCTAAGAATCACTCTTACTGTTAAAGGCTTTACAACAAGAATAAAGGTGTCAAAGTAATCTATACCAAGTGTTTGCAAAAATCCCTTAGCAACAAGCATAGGCTTATATTTAGCCACACTTCCATCTGTGTTGTATTTAACTATAAAACCCCACTTATTATCAATAAACTTGGGTCCCTCTTCCTTAGGAACTAGAGACCATGTATTATTTTTCATAAAAGCAACATATTCTTGCATTATAGCACTCTTCTATTTATCATCTTTTAAAGCTTTATTAACAGATCTTGGCTTAAGGCTTACAGTTTTAGGCTGGAAGTAAAAGGTTATAAGCTTTGAGATTCTTTATTTTGATCTAGTTCTCATTGGATAAGTTGAGACATCTTGTGCATATTGTGATTCTTGTGTTTGAGTAAGTAAGATAGTAGTGTATTTTAGTAGTGGATATAGTAGGTTCTATTGTAGTTGAGTTGGAATAATATCAAAATTGGAAGGTTGATGACAAGTGTTATGATATTGTGATATTGTCTAATGTTGTTTCTATTATTGTGTAGAATAAGAAGAAGTCTGCATTACTATATTAGGATATACTATAGAGGAAACTATAAAATGAGAATTAGAGTTGAACATAAATGGAGAAGAATAATCAATGAATGACTCTTGGCTACCAGATTTTGACAGACTTATAAAAGAAAAGAGATCTTTGTAAGTAAAGCACTTTTCATTAAAGGTAACATGACTTAAAATGTAAATCCTGCTAAGGTGTTCCATTAGAGCTAAAAGAGGGATTCTGAGAGTGTTGAAAGTTTTCATGGTTGTGATAAAAAGTGATAGGCACAATGGTGTGTATGTGCTGAGAGGAAAAGCAGTAAGTGGTTTTGCATTATTCTCTGATAATGAGAATATGCAAACTAAGTTGTGGCATCTAAGGTTTTCTCACTTAGGTGAAATGAACCTAAAGAATTTATATAATCAAAAGGCATTTGGGGAGTATAAGTTCTAATTATTAGAGTTTTGTGAACATTGTGTACATGAGAAAGCACATAAGGTAAGGTTTAGTACTGAAAAATACAAAACAAAGGGTACTCTTGATTATATACACTCAGATCTTTAATGAATGACATAAACAGTCACTCATGGTAGGCCAAGGTGCCTCTTCACATTCATTGATGGTTACTCTAGAAGGTTATGAGTATTTTAGTTGAAGAGTAAAGAGAAAATGTTTGATTCATTCAAAACAAGAAAGGCCTTTGTTGAAAATAAAATTAGCAAGATGATTAAGAGACTAAGGACAGATAATAGTCTTGAGTATTTCAACCAAGAGTTTGATAGCTTTTATACTAACATGGAATCGCAAGGCATAAAACCGTGAGATCAACACCATAACAAAATAGTCTAGCAAAGATGATGAATGAGACCTTACTTGAAAGAGTTAGATGCATGTTGAACAATATGAGAGTGTTTAAGGCATTTTGTGATAAGAGTTTACTTGATCAATAAAAGTCATTCCTCTATAATAGACTTCGAGACACTAGAAAAGAAGTGGTCAGACAATCCTCCTAAGTATGATCACCTTCAAATATTTGGTTTTCCAACTTTCGTACATGTACAGTAAGGTAAGTTGGAATCTAGAGCCTTGAGGGGTATTCGTTAGCGTATTCCGAAGCTGTGAAAAGATACAAAGTAAGGTGCAATGAGTTAAAGCTACCAAAGAATATCATATGTAGAGATGCGAAGTTTGATGAGACAACTATATTGAAAGTTTTTTAAGAATAAGTGAAGAAAGAGCTTATGCCAAAGGCCGTTTCAATAAAAATTGTTGAGGTTGAAGTGAAGTTTAAGAAAAGATCTAAAATGCTTCTCGATCAATATTTCAACAAGTTAACTTTTGAAGTCGAACTAAAGACATTGATTAGTTCTTTAAAGTCCACCCAAAATCATTCTAGGACTCTTGAGATGGAACTTAAAGAGTACTAACCAGCTAAAGATAGGCTAAGGAGAATGATAAATCCATCAATAAAGGATGCTCAAGAAAACTTAATTCCTTATGCCTTTAATTCTTCATTCACTTTTACGTTTGACAATCCTAAGACATATAAAGAGGTTATGAAGAGTGAGAATAATGAAAAATGGTAGCTGACCATGGTGGAAGAGATTAGTTCTTTTCTAAAACAAATACCTAGGATATGGTAGAGAGACTTCAAAGTAAGAAGTTAGTTGGGTGTACAAGGTTAAGGAAAGGATACCAAGAGTCGAGCATATGAGGTTTAAAACTAGGTTAGTGGCACAAGGTTTCACTTAGTGTGAAGGAATAGATTTTTATAAGACATTCTCACCAGTAATGAAGCAAACATCTATTAGGATTGTTAGTCATGTATGTGAACCTTAATTTACATTTAGAGAAGATAGATGTAAAGATAACTTTTTTTGTATAGAGAGCTAAATGAGAAAATATACTTGTCACAACCATAAGAGTTTAAAGAACACAACATAAGGGATCATACTTGTTTGTTGAAAAAGTCATTGTATAGATTAAAGTGATCTTTTAAGCAGTGGTATAAGATATTCAATGATTTCATGATAATTTGTGGGTTCAATAGAAGTAAGTATGACAGTTGTGTATACTTTAAGAATCTAAGTAGTAGCTTGAGTATATACTTACTTTTGTATGTGGATGATATACTTATTACATGTAAAGATATAAAAGAAACACAAAAATTAAAAAAGTAGTTGAGTGACTAGTTTAAGATGAAAGATTTGGGAGAAATAAAGAAAATCTTGGGTATAGATATTATGAGAAAAAGAAGAGGTGTTATGTTCTTGTTGTTGGCTGTTGATAAATCTAGAGTGCTTGCATGTGAGATTTGTTCATCATACAAAATTATACATATCTCATACGTATATATGCACGGCAAAAGCATAAAATTTACAATGAACACAAATAATACATATTAATCAATTTAAATCAAGATTGAAAATTTAACCCATGAAATTTTTGGATTAAATTGCTTGAAGTCTGCCCAAAATGTAAACTTTGATCAATCCTAACAATCAACAAGAGTGGGTTTGATTGTCTAGAATAGCTTATGTTAATTTAGCAATTAGTTTAACTTTTAAACTTAATTTAAAGTTAAACTCTTTAACTTAGTTAAATTTGTTATTCATTTATTCAACTCTTAAATAAAAATAAATTTAATTCATGTTTTAATGGCTAAATTAATTGGAGAAGATGATGAATAGAATATATTTTTAACTCTTGAAATATTTCAATTATCATTCTCTAATTCTCTCTTAATTTTCCAGCAAACCAAAAACACTTTTTCTTATGAAAATTAATTCATTTTACTTATATAAATGAAATACATTAAATTAACATTTAATTTAACATGTATTTGCTTTTAATTTCACTTAAATTTGAATTTGCATTTAACTTAACTTAACTATAGTAAATATTTAACCTTAGTTAGGTTAGTTTAACTTAACCCTTAAGTCAAATAAATATTTAAATAATCTAACCCTAGTTAATTAACTTAACCATGATTAGGTTAACCTTTACTTAACTTAACCATATGATTAACCTTTAACTATAGTTAAGTTAAATCATTTATTTAACAATTAAATAAATAAATATTTATTTTAATTATTTAATAATTGAATAATCATTAAGTAAAAGTACTTTTATGTCCTTACTAAGTTACCAAATTAACCTAAAATGAGTCTTACCATTTAATCGTATACTTTAGTTAACTTAACCATAATAAATTATTGAATTTTATTATATTGAACCATTCAATACAGTAAACTACCCAAGTACACAAAGAGTACATTTTATATTGCAAGATTCTTTAAGTCCACACTCGATTTGTTAAATAGAACTATTCTATGAGTTCGTAATCTATGCCTAACCCACACGTTACAAATATTATAAATCAGTGCATTAGACCATATAAGTTGAGGTCAAAATGTATATGTATAATTATTCCATCATTTATACCCTGGATGTGCAGGGATATAGATCAGTACTGTCAAATCCCCGTAAGCACATCCTTAAACTTATCTCCAGATTCGTATCTATTAAATAAATAAATATTTATTTTAATTATTTAACAATTAAATAATCATTAAGTAAAATTATTTTTATGTTCTTACTAGGTTACCAAGTTAACCTAAAGTGAGTTCCATCATTTAACCATATACTTTAGTTAACTTAACCTTAATAAATTATTGAATTTTACTGTATTGAACCATTCAATACGGTAAACTGCCTAACTGCACAAAGAGTACATTTTATATTGTGGGACTCTCTAAGTCCACACCCGATTTGTTAAATAGAACTATTCCATGAGTTCGTAATTGATGCCCCACCCACACATTACGAATATTACAAATCAGCATGTCAGCCCAAACAAGTTGAGGTCAGAATATATACGTATATTCCTTCCATCATTTATACCCTGGATGTGCAGGGATATAGATCAACATCGTCAAATCCCCATAAGCACATCCTTAAACTTATCTCTAGATTCGTATCTTGATAAACAATATACGTAAATACTTTTACAATATTGTTTAACTCTGTGAATAAATCTTTTTCCAGGTTTATGCTTGTAGCTACAAGACTTTATGAAATATAATTTTGGAGCATCGGATATATAATTTACCTATGTAAGCTGATGAATCTCGTATCTATACACACTGAACTCCATGAGCATTGGACCATACCCAACGACACATAGCGGTCAGACTATAAAATATCTCTGACATATATGGAACCAAATTATGGTAGATCACTTACAAGACCACTAAGGTGCTCAGGTCAAAGGATCACGAATACTACTCAACTCAAGAAGACATTCCTTTAATGGCTTTATAGGATATCTATTGGGGTCTTTGTGAGTCTTTTCAGTATCCAGTCTTGACTGGATACCTACATGCCTATACAAGCTCTAAGCTCATGGTCAGCTAAATACAACCATCTGAACCAGTCAGATATAAACATATACTAATCTATATAAAAATAATTCACCGCTAGATCCGTTTTGGTGAACATATATCAGGAACATTATGTTTGATACATACTTACATAATGATATTTTTTAACACCTATTACAACTCTTTGCAACTATATCATTACAAGTATGCTCTCAGGTCTTTGTCCCATTATAGATAAGGTTCTAACTCTTTAGACCTCGCTGACTTTTATAACTTGCTAACTCTTAACAGTGCTAACTCTTTAGCTTTTATAACTCTCAGTTTTGCTAACTCTTAGCACTGGTTTAAACTCCTTTAGACCAAATCTAAACTCTTTCAGATTATACAATATCTGTAGTATTACAAGTATTATACCATATAATTATAAATATTAATAATTATTATTCGAAATGTTTATTGTATAAATATTAACAATTAATATTCATACAATATTAGAATGACACGTAAGCACCAGCTACAATACTTGTTCACAACAGAGATATATACTCAAGATACTTGAGAGATTTTGTATGTCCAATACGAAGGCTGTCTTCACTCATTTGGCCATGTATTTCAAAATTTTAGTAGCACAATCATTAGAATTCAAAGAGGATAAATTGTAGATGAGTAAAGTATCATATGCTAGTACTGTTGAGAGCATCATTTATATGATGGTTTGCACAAGACTGAATATAGCATAAGCAATGAGCGTTGTAAGTAGGTACATGGTAAATTCAGGGAAAGATCACTAACTTGCAATCAAATAAACTTTGCGATATCTAAAAGGAACTTCAGAGTAAGGTTTATTGTATAAAAGAACAAAGAATGAAGATGAAATGGTAAGAGGATATGTCAACTCAGATTATGCGAGTGACCTTCACAAGAGAAGGTTGTTAATTGGGTATGTATTCATGGTGTTTGGGTGTAATGTGTATTGGAGATCGATTCTATGGCACGTGGTGGCATTATCAATCACGAAGGTGGAGTATCTACCTATTGGTGAAACTATAAAGGTGGCCATGTAGTTAAAAGGTATTTGCACAAAGACGATGGCTATTAAAAATATTGATACCAGTGCGTATTACGATAGTGAAAGTGCTATACACCTAAGCAAGTATTAAAGTGTTTCATAAGAGGTCAAAACATAATGACGGATAACTTTATTCATTAGAGATATAGTTCAAAGTAGCAAATAGTCTAACAAAAAGTTTGTCGTCTAAATTTTTTGGGGATATGTTGACTAAACCATTACCCTCGATTAAGTTCTTCCTATATAAGGATTTAACCAGAGTCACTACTATGTGAAGGTGACGATGATGTAAAGATAAAAATCTTGAAAGCTTTGTGGATGATTTTGAATCAAAGAGAAAATTTGTAAGAACGTGATTAAAAATGTCTTGAAAAAGAGTTGGAGTCAAGCTAATGAGTAGGGGATATGTGTGAAGGTGTGAAGGCGAGAAGAAGCTAGAAAGCACAAAAGAACAGGTAGATGCTACAATAGTCAAAACAGAACGCAGTGACCACGTCCTAGGTCACAGTGTTGTAGCACCCAATGCTGGCGCTACAACGCTAGAAGCTATTATCGCAGCGCTGCAGCACCCAAAAGCTAGTACTACATTGGTAGTGCAATTTATCCCCATTTTAGGACTCAAAAGTTATCTTAAACACCTTATTTTGTTTTAACTTGGTTTGGGTTAACTTAGGATGTAATTAGGCTATATAACGACCTTTTTCTTTTGTTTGAGAACATATCACAACATATTATAACAATATAATACACAGTTAATAGAGCAATTATTGTAATCCCTTCTAAAGAGAGTTAGTTCTTTGTAAGCTTATAATCTTTGTAAAATCATACTTTGTGAGTGTTTAGTAATTCAATAATAAAAAGCATAGATCTTGATCCGTTGTGGACGTTGCCGAAGTATGTAAATTATGTTTTCTTTCTTTTACCTTCCTTTCTTTATTATAATTTTTTTATTATTTGTTGTATTATTTATACTTGTACGATGCACTTCCATAAAAAAAAAAAAAGAGATCTTTGCACTCAATGACAATTAGTTTCTTAAAAAGGAAACATTATTTTTTAATAAATAAAAAGAAGGCATTTTATAATGTGATATTCTTATATATGAATAGTTTATATGTGATATTCTATAAAATTAAAATATTTAAACAATATAAATATCCTACAGAGATATCTTTGCTAAGGGTTATACATGTGAATTTTTTATGTTAAGATATTCTTTATATGTGAATCTTTTATATTATAGCATAAGCAACTTCAACTATTTAAGAAAATAAATTAATAGCAAGAGCAAGATAAATTATTATTGTTAATATTAATGTTTCGTAACTAATAAAAGGTTTCTTAAAATCTCATTTGAAATCTTTGCAATCTCATTGCTTCTCTACTGTAACCCAATTATAAATTAAGATTTAAATATTATTATATTTTGATAAAGCAGTTACAAAAGAAGTAAAAAGAATGAAAATATTTGAGAAATAAACAGTATTTTTAATGATGCTTATTAAAAAGGGATTTATCTTCTATTAGGTAAGTCAAAGATAATTATGTGCCGCCAACCACTTTTGTCACTCAATGGTTAGAGTCAACATTTTGATTATTGAGTTGTAGGATTTGAACGAGTCTAAGTCATTCCAGATGTTTAAGAGAATTATTTACTTCTCTTCGATTTAAAAAAATTGATTGTTTAATTTTTTTTTAATTGTGGAGAGTTGATATTGTACTCATACAATATCACAATACTTTATATAAGCATAATAAATTTTTGTTAAAAAGGGATTTACTCGATATTAGTTGAGTTAAAATGACATTTTTTATATAAACACTCGCACGATCTTTTATAAACAATACGGTATAAATTAAACTTAAAACGGACAATATCTTAAAACGACATAGCTAATTGTTAGAACCAATAACTAATTATGAAATGAAACTATTTGTTTCTTTCTAGTTCCAACATATAATATTTGATTAAGAAACTAAGAGTTTGCTTCTCATAAAGAACTACAACCAATCATCAATATTAGAGAATGCAAGTAAAATGAGAGATATAGCAAAAAATAATGTGTTAAAACTAAACTTTACATTATCATGCAATTAATGAAATTCAAGTCAAGTTAGTGCCTAGGATCAAAATATTCTTGAGTTGCTTTTGATCAACACTTTTTAAGCAGAAGTTTTCAAGTCAGTCATCATTCTCAAGTCTTAACTTCTCGTTTCCATTGATCATCATTCCTTTATTAGATATATAAGTTTAAACTCATAAAGAAAATGGCATATGAAGAGCTTACTCTTTCTATTTATTTGGCATTAAATGGTTGTTGTATATTATAAGAGTATTTCAAGTTAATCCTATATGTTGAAGACTTGATAGAGAGGGAGGACAAAGTGAAAAGAAGGGAAAAGAAGAAACAAAAATGTCCCAGGAGTAAACGCCGCGACGCCCAGACGTGCTGCCACCCCTTCCTTTTAAATGAAATCTATGGCACCAAATATAAGGCTCATGGTACTGTGTGATTTATTGGAAGAGTCATTTAACTCTTTAATAAGTTTTGTTCTTTTGAAAAGACACCAATTTAAATAAAAGATTATGACCTTATGGAAAGGTATACAACTCTTCCTAAAGTCATGACTCTTTGAAAAAGTATGTGTCTACTTCAAAGTATGTGTTGATCTAAAAATATATTGTGTCCTTACGGGGAGACACATATACTCTATAAATAAAGAAACACGCCTCACTCTTGAGATATATATGTGAATAATCTATCCTTCTCCTTCTTTATTCTCTATATCTATCAATTCTCATTAAAGTTATCTTGTAGTCTTATAGAATTTATGATTGGTGCGCACCATTACAAATTTAATAGTTATTGAATCTTGGAACTATACTACCACACAACCCATTTGTACCTTGATCATCATCATCATCATCATTATGGGGGTAAAAATTGTTAGAGTGTGTGGGATCTATCAACTCCTCGATCTACCGGTTGGATGACACCTTAGAGCCATCGGTGTCCCAACACAGAATTACTTAGGTTACTTGTGCCCCAAGGAATCAAACCCTTGCCCTCATCTCTATAGAGGCCTTATAGGCTTTTAGAGGTTCGTCTTTGCACCCATCAGGCTAGCCACACAACCCATTTGCACATTGATCATCATCATTATAAGGGTTGAAATTGCTAGAGTGTGTGGGATCCACCAACTCCTTAGTCCATCGGCTGGATGACACATCAGAGTCACCGGCGTCCCAATACACAATTACTTAGGTTACCTGCACCCACCAACTACTTTTCCACACACTCTTACAGAAATAGTTTAAGGACAGTGCCTTGCACTCTATGACTACTTAATCTATTAGTATCCATTTATATAGTCTTCATAATCACATTTGTCCAATAATCTTAAACTAATTCTAATGGATACTAATAATGATTCATCTCTTCTCACAATAGTCAAGTCACTCGCAGAGCCTACAAAAATTTCACCATTTGATAGAAAACACTTTAAGTGGCGACAAGATCGTGTTTATGACACTCTGGATGTAATGGGTATAGTAGAATATCTCACAAAACTTTATTCGGATGCAAATGCTAAAAACTACGTGGGTATAACATGAGATCTCTAAATAGAATATAGCGAATAATGTATGACGTAACACAATCTTACATATATTATCAAATGAATTATATGATGAATATTTTTCTTATAAAAACACATGAAATTTGAGCATAACTAAAAAAAAATATCTTATAGAAGATGCCAACGCTAAAAAATATGTCATTGCAAAGTTTTTAGAATTTAAGATGTCTAAAGATAAAGTTATTACTTCTCAAATTCATGATTTTTGTTTATTGATTAATGACTTGAAAATTGAGGGAATTGTTCTCCCTGAGCCTTTTATGGCTGGTTGTTTGGTTGAGAAATTACCAAATTCTTGGAATGATTATAAGAAAAGCATCAAGTACAAAATGAAGCATTTAAAATTAGAGGATTCTATTGTTCGTATTAGAATTGAAGAAAAGAATCGCCAGTGGAAGAACAATGAGAAAGCTAAGGAACTTGTTTCTAAAATAAATTTGGTGGAGAATAAAAATTGGGATATTGAAAAGAATGGTAATACCACAAACAACATTTACTTTAAGAACACAAAGCCCTTATGTGAGAAAAGAAAGGTAAGTGTTATGTTAATGGAAAAAGTGGTCACTTAGCCTACAAATACAAATACAAGAAAGATAAAAAGAGAAACAATAAAACTCTAAAAGCCAGTTTGGTTGAGGGAGAAGATATTGTTGCTGCAGTAATTATTTCCTAAGTGAACATGGTTGCAAATAGCAACAAAGAGTGAGTCTTACACTCTGGAACCACAAGACACATTTGTGGTGGCAAAAGTGCCTTTCATGACTATGACAAGAGAAGGGGAAGAACATGTATATCTTGAAGATTCTCATCCTGCACCTATGATGGGAAAAGGAAAGGTTTATCTCAAATTAACATTTAGAAGATCTCTTATACTGAATAATGTATTACATGTTCCAAACATTAGATATAATTTGATTTTTGTATTTATGCTTGGTAAATCTAATGTAAAAGTCTCTTTTAAGGAAGATAAAGTTATATTGACCAAAAATGGAACATTCATTGGAAAAGGATATTCATCTAACGATTTGTTCAAGCTCAATGTAATAGAAACCTCTATGAATAAAAGTTATACTTCTGTTTACATTGTTGAGCCTTATGATTTATGGCATGATAGACTTGGTCACTTGAATTATTTATATATATATGTATAAAGGAAGAATTGATTTGCTCTTAAATCTTGGCTTAAAAGAATACATAAATGTGATATATTTGTGAAAGGGAAGTCCATAAAAAAAAGTTGTAAACTAATTACTTTTATAGAAAATGAATTACTTAGTTTAATTCATAGTGACCTAGGTAAAATAAAAGATGCCATGGCTAGATGAGGAAAAAAAGTATTACATTACTTTTATAGATGATTTTTCAAGGTATACTAAACTATATCTTTTGAGAAATAAAGATGAGTCATATGTTAAATTCTTAATCTATAAACAAGAAGTTGAGAATCAACTTTAAAAAAAAATAAAAAGATTAAGAACAGATAAATGTGAAGAATATATGTCAAACATGTTTAGTTTCTATTATGAGGACAGTGAAAGAAAAAATAGAATCTTAAAAGATATGATAAATTGTGAGGATACGCACCCAGTTATCCTGATAAGCCGGGACATACCGGTCCCAGTGGGCCATCACTGGTCCAGGCCTCCCAAGTGGCCTCCATTCACTCAAAGCATACCCCCAAGGAATCGAACCCGGGTGGGTTATACCACCTCAAGATGCCTAACGAATCCGTCCTTGTACCACCTGAGCTGGCCTTTTATGTGAGGATACGCACCCAGTTAGCCTGACAAGCCGGGCCATACCGGTCCCAGTGGGCCATCACTGGTCCAGGCCTCCCAAGTGGCCTCCATTCACTCAATCAGCATACCCCCAAGGAATCGAACCCGGGTGGGTTATACCACCTCAAGATGCCTAACGAATCCGTCCTTGTACCACTTGAGCTGGCCAGCTCAAGTGGTACAAGGACGGATTCGTTAGGCATCTTGAGGTGGTATAACCCACCCGGGTTCGATTCCTTGGGGGTATGCTGATTGAGTGAATGGAGGCCACTTGGGAGGCCTGGACCAGTGATGGCCCACTGGGACCGGTATGGCCCGGCTTGTCAGGCTAACTGGGTGCGTATCCTCACATAAAAAGGCGCCTTTTTAATGTGAGGATACGCACCCAGTTAGCCTGACAAGCCGGGCCATACCGGTCCCAGTGGGCCATCACTGGTCCAGGCCTCCCAAGTGGCCTCCATTCACACAAATGATCACCCCCAAGGAATCGAACCCGGGTGGGTTATACCACCTCATGTGCCTAACGAATCCGTCCTTGTACCACTTGAGCTGGCCAGCTCAAGTGGTACAAGGACGGATTCGTTAGGCACATGAGGTGGTATAACCCACCCGGGTTCGATTCCTTGGGGGTGATCATTTGTGTGAATGGAGGCCACTTGGGAGGCCTGGACCAGTGATGGCCCACTGGGACCGGTATGGCCCGGCTTGTCAGGCTAACTGGGTGCGTATCCTCACATAAATTGTATGTTATTAAATTCTAGAACACCTTTGAAGTTGTGGGGGGAAGTAATTTTGACTATTTTTCATATACAAAACCGTGTTCCATATAAGAAAACTGGAAGAACACCCTATGAGTTATGAAAACGTCATATACCTAATCTTTCACATCTCAAAGTGTAGGGGTGTCTTACTAAAGTCTTAATTCCAGATCTTAAAGAGAAAAAAAATAAGACCTAAGACGGTTGATTGTATGTTCATAGGATATGCCTAGAATAGTGTTGCACATAGATTTTTGGTATTAGAAGATACTATTAATTTGTTTAATGCAAATAATATCATAGAATCTAAAAATTCAGAATTCTTTGAAATTATTTTTCTTAAGAAAGTCAAACCAAGAAAATTGTTAACTCATAATAATATAAATCCTCTTAAGAGCTTTAACAATTAAATTAGAAGAAGTAAAAGAATAAAAACAACTACTAATTTTGGTAATGACTTTTATATTTGTCTTATGAAAAAGGACCCCAAGACATATAGTAAGTGACAGGACCCACCTCGAGACCCTCTACTGTAGATCCTAGTGGCCCTACCGGGCACCCCGACGAAAGTTTCTCAGAATTTAACTATGTAAGTGAAGAAATTTTGTGAGACAAACTCCTTTCTAGTTCTTGCTATTACTGAGAAAATCCTGGAATATACATGACAATAACTTATTAAATTATACCCCAAAAAAAACGAGCAGAGTTTCCCTTGTTTTTTTGAAAATTCAATACAAAACCTGCAAAGAATTACACTTTTATTTCAATACAGCTTCTCAATATCTCCAAATAGGATCTTCGGTCCTTTTCAAAACCAAATCCATCTCAACTCAACAATTCCATTTATGATAAAAAAAACTGGCATACTAGTAAAACGTGAAACGATCATCACAATATCGAAATTTCTTCTTGTTTGTTCAAAACATATGTACAATACTCAAGCCTATACTACTTTGCAGAAAGCAAAAAGAGTGCTACTTAGTACATTTACATTTACAAAAATGATTTTTAGCTTTGGCCCACTAATTGGCAGTAGGAGAATTGGCAGTTTGCGTACCGAGACCTGCACCTAGAAATGAGGTTTAGAAAACATAAAACACAAAATGAGTGAGCTAAAGGAGCCAGTGAGTGCATTTAAGATTTCAAATAAAATAAAATTCTGCATAGATATTAAATTCTAAAAGACATGCATAATTCATGTTTCTAAAACTTGTATTAAGCTATAAAATAGTTTCTAACATCATATGCCGATGAAATCTTACCGAGCGGGTTTTATTTACATATTCAAAAAATAATATTCAAAATATGTACAACATAATAACTAGCATGTGCATATAAACGCATAATATGAAATCAGTAGATCGAAAACTATTAAAGTCTTCACTCAGCCATTTTCTTTCTAAACTATACCAGTGGTAACCCTAAAACTCTATACTCACGTAGCGACTTAACTAGCACTGCACATGTGAGTAGGTCACGGGGTGCTTCAACTAGCAGCATCCACAGTGACATCTCAAAACATATTACTGGCCATGCAGCAGAATCCTACATCGCCTACATATAGCTAGATAATACCCCGTATATATAGAACGACTCACATAACTTGACAACTCGACTTTTCAGAGTTAGTGACACACCCTCAAATACCTGCTCACGTGTATGGGATATACCGGCTGGGTCTAATACAATCACCACCATTATAATTTGAGGGTACCAATGGCCTTCGAAACTGATGTAGTAGTTTTAAAGTTGTTTCTTAAACCGAACATGTAAATGCATATCTATGGATATATATCGATATCATAAATTATGTTTATGTATTAAAAGCTCATAAAACATACAATTTCATTATGCGAAAACATAATAAACAAAAGATAAATAATGATAAGTTTTCACTCACAACCGCTCTGAACTCAAATTTGCTCTAAATTTCTGCTCTTGTTACTAGTTTCGATTTTCATTACCTACATGTCATAAATGACATTTAGAACCAAATCAAATAATAGAATATCATTTAACTAGTAAGTGCCCTAATCGGCATACAAAGCCCGGAGGGATACTACTTTTCGATATTTATTTATGGAGTCATTTAATATAATCTAACTCATCATCCGATGCCTTTAAAATTATTAAATGCCTTATAAATTGGTTGGACATAATTGCTCTTCACCTTTCTAAAATGAACAATTATATCCCATTTTCTTCATTTTTGATTTTTTCATCAACGATATACATTCAATTATCATAAGCTACCATTTATACACCACAATTCAACCAAAGCACAACTTAACTCTAACTTCCCTAAAGTGGCAGAAATTCACCCTATGTTCCAACACGTTTTATTTTCTCAATTTCTTGTTTCAATTGCATCAAATTCAAGCCAACTTCATTCTGATGCCCTAATTACAACCAATTGAAGTCTCTACATTAAAATCACCAAAAACCTTAATTCTTACCTTGCCAATTTCTTCAATTTGATGACTCCTTCAAGCTCCACGCTAGAATTCAACTCAATCTAAACCAAGAATATACACAAGAATATCAATTGAAGAAATCTTAAAAGTTGACATATCAACCTCACAAAATAATGCTTTTCTTACCTTTTTTTTTTGGATTTTCACTAATGGAGGCTTCAATTGAGCTTAGGAACTGATACTTGACCTTATTATAGCTTGCTTAAGCATGAAAAATCATGAAAAAAATTTGAAATTTCACTGTAGCAACACCACTCTTCTCTTGCACGAATTTTACTTCGCTTTTGCTCTAAGTGTTATACTTTAATCTCTTGAAATTTCTACACACTTCTACTATATATATAGTACTCCCTCAATTGACCAATTTATCCCTCAACTTACTCTAAATTTCTAATTTGCCATTGGTTGAAAACTAAGTATGTAATTAGTTCCTTTGTAACTATTTAGTTAGAATAGTCAAAGGAACTAACTAGAATTCCCAATTTGGTAATGCATGAAATTATCTCTAATTGGTCTATTCTTTAATATATGGATTGTGTTTTCTCAACAATGACTTGTTCCATACATAACCCTTAAATGAAAATTCATGTAGTAAATTAGAATTGTCTTTTCTAAGCCAATAGAAAAAATTTTCAAAAATATTTTAGGGTTGTCCGACGCTTCGACTGAGTGTGAAATTACCAAATTAGGTTTAATATCTCTCACGTGCACCATAGAAAAAAAATATTTCTAATAGGGTTAGAATCGGGTAACCTCACAGTGTCATCATTACTCTATACCGAAATCTAGGCGTCAATACTACTAATAGGGATTGGATATTACAATTTGGCAATGTCCTCTCTTGATGTTCCTTTATGAAGAAAGGCCATTAATGAAGAAATCAACTCCATCATAAGTAATCATGTACAGAAAATAGTTGATTTGCCTTCTGGTTCCAAGCACATCGATTGTAAATGGATCTTTAAAAAGAAAATAAGGGTTGATGGAACAATTGAAAATTTTAAAGCAAGATTAGTTGCCAAAGGGTTTATTCAAAAGAAAGACTTAAATTACTTTGATACTTATGCTCATGTAATTAAAATCACATCTATTAGAGTTTTGATTGCTTTAGCTGCAATCCAAGATTGGTATATATATCAAATGGATGTAAAGACTGCCTTTTTAAATGGTGATTTAAAAGATGAGATTTATATGGAACAAGCAAAAGGTTGTATTAGTATTGGTTCGGAGCATAAAGTATGTAAGCTAGTAAAATCATTATATGGTTTGAAACAAGCACCGAAACAGTGACATGAGAAATTTAACAAAGCTCTATTATCAAATGGTTATAATTAATGATTCTAATAAATGTGTGTGTTATAAAACCTTTGATACCAAAAGTTATGTCATCATATGTCTTTAAGTGGATGACGTGATAATATTCAGTCCTAGTATGGAAGTAATTATGAGACTAAGAAATTTCTATCAACTAAATTTGATATGAACGATATGAGAAAGGTTGATGTTATTATTGAGATTAAGATAAAAAGATCTCATAGTGGTCTATCTGTTAGGGTTGGTGCTTACATGTCATCCCTGAATGTACATATACTTGTGTATTTATACAAGTGTACATTCCCATTAAATCGCTGATACCCATTAATATAGTACTATACAATATAACATTACAGACATTGTAGATCTGAAGGAGTTCAAATTAAATCTAAAGGAGTTTACATAAGGGCTCATAGTTAGGCACGCTGAGAGATATAAATGTTAAATGTTAACATAGCTAAGAGTTAGCTGGTTATAATACTCAGTACATCCAAGAGTTGGAGCCTTGTTTGTAATGGAACATAAACCTAGGAATATACTAGTAACTGCATAATTGCAATAGTTATAATTGAGTGCCAGGAAATACTAGTTGTGCAAGGATACTCTCAAATAATTGTCCCTGATCTATTTTTACTGATGCGGGTTTGTCGGTGGATGCTTTTAATATAGATCAGTATATGTCGTACCTATAGGGTATAGGTGGTCGTTCCTAGTTGACTATAAATTTGGAGCTCGTATTGATGTATGGATATCCAGTTAGGACTGGATATGGGACAGACTCACGAGGGCCTCTAATAGATATTATATATAAGCAATCAATGGAGGGTCCTCTCGAGTTGAGTAATATATATGGTCCTTTGACCTGAGTGCTACATTGGGTTTGTAAGTGATCCACCATGCTTTGGTTCCACGCATGTTACAGACCTTTCATGGTGTGACCGCTGTGTGTCGCAAGGTATGGTCCGATGTTTATGGAGTTCGATGTGTACAGATATGCGATTCATCAGCTTGTATAGAGAGTTCAATATCCAGATGCTTCAAGACTATATCTCAAAAAATCTTATGGCCACAAGTATCAATCCTGGGAAAGAGTTCCGTCAAGGTAGAACAATATGTGCAAAAGAGTTTGCACATATTGTTCAGTGAGATACAAGTCTTGAGATAAGATATGGATGAGTACTAAGGGATTTAACGGTGATAATCTATATCCCTGTACATCTAGGATATCATGACAGAAGGACTATACGTATGCGTTGTAGCCACAGCTTGCATGGTTCAACGCGCTGATTTGTATATCTGTGACGTCTGTATGGGGCATTGCTCACGGGCTCATGGAATAGTTTCATTTGACGAATTGGGCGTAGGACCTAGGGAGTCCTACAATATAGAGTGTACTCGTTATACACTAGGGTAGCGTGCCGGATTAAATTATTTAATCCAACAATATTTAGCAATATCACAACAATGCGTGCTTGTCTGTATTTAAGTGTTAAATACAATAATTAGTTAATAATTATTATTTACTAATTATATTATGATACATGACATATTGTAGACCCTTAGTTAAGTTTACCAAAGTGTGGGATTTGGTGGGACCCACTAAGGGGTAAACTTGGTAACTATTTATGAGGGGCAAAATGGTCATTCCTCACTTTGATTATTTAATGGTTAAATAATCAAAATATCTCTCTTATTATATTATATAATATATTATTATATTATATATATATATAAAGAGAGAGAGAGAGAGAGAGAGAGAGAGAGTGAGAGAGTGAGTGTGTGAAATTTTGGCCATTTGGCCGAGAAAAGAGAAATGGAGAAATGGAAGAAGAAGAAGAAAAAAAGGAAAAAAAAAGAGAGGAAAAATGAAATTGTTTCATTTTTTCTATGCTTCCATTTAGAGCAATTATGAATTGCTTCAAATTCTCCATTTCTTGTCTTTTTAGAGAAAAGAATAAAAATACACACCGGCTATTTTTAGGATTAAAAGTTAATCCTGTGTTACTTATAGGGCTGTTGTTCTATCGCACCAAGCCTATCATGTTGGTGACTAGAATTGCATACGAGTTGGTCTCCATGTAGACTCCAGGAATATACATGTATAACGTTACACGTTGAGTTGAGTTCTCAAACTTTATTAATATATTAATGTGATTAATATATTTATTTATTGTGTTTATTGTATATTTCACACTTTCGCAACGTAAAAATTTGTATATGATACGTGTTTTAGGCAATAGACACATTTGTACATGCATACACCCACGTGTTTTAGATCCCCACCAACACTATCTTTATCCTAAGAACACTATGTTGAGAAATTCTTAGAGAATTTTGGATAATTGGAATATAAACCGATAGCAATACCTTATGATGCTAGTACTAAACTTTGTAAGAATAAAGAACATAGTGAAAATCAAGCTCGTTACGCTCAAATTATTACTAGTCTCATGTATCTAATAGATTGTATAAGGCCTGATATAACATATGTTATAGAAAGACTGAGTAGATACACTCATAACCTTGGTAAAGAATATTAGAGTGTTTTGTCTAGAGTTGCTAAATGATAAGGGCATATTTATCATATGTTTTTTTATGTTTTTATTTTGATATTTTATTGTTTTATAAGAATAGATGGCTATTTATGCAAAGTTTTCAAAATACGAGTCTGTCACCCTAGTGCCACAAGAATTTTTTCCCCAACACTGAAATAGTAATCAAAATAAAAAAATCAGAAAAGATGACCTGTTTAAGTCGCAGTCTAGAGCCCTAACGCCATCTCTTCACCATACCAGTGATAGGTCAGCGCCATATTGTCACCGCGCCAGTAATAGACCAGCGCTCTAGCGCCAACATCTCACCGCTTCAACAGTGAGGCCGTTTATACCCATCGCCCCAACGACAGTAGCATAGTGCCCCAACAGTAGTGCGAGTTCTAATCCGACGAGAATTGAGATTTTCAAGCTCATATCAATCCCTATAAAAGGCCACTCGTCCCCATACTTTAAAAAATCACATAAGAGCAATTCAAGAACACCAAGAATACAGAGCACAAGTCTTAGAGAATAATAAGAGTTTAATTGAAGCAACCTTAGAGAGAGATTCAAAGCGTTATTCAGCATCAAGAGTATTTTAGGCAGCACAATCAAGAGCAAGTTGACGTCTATATCGATTTACTATTTATTGTATCATTATTTCTTATTATTTTTACTGTTGTTCTCTTGTAGCCATGAACTAAATTTTCTTTCTAGGGTTAATACTTGAGCTCAATATGTGCGCTTAATTGCCATATCTTTTTAATATTTAATAAACTTAGTTCTTTATTATTCAAATTATTTGTTCTTAATACTTCAATATATCTGGTCGATATATGGTGAATGAGATGGAAATATTTTTTATAAACTTAGAATAGGAATCATTATATTCAAACCTAGGTGATAAGGGCAAATTTGTCATATATTTTCTCATATTTTTATTATTGATAATTTATGGTTTTATGAGAATAGATGGCTATTTATGTGCTTTATTGTTATTTATAGGGACTTGATGGCGAAATCTTAGGAAACACATGAATAGAGAAATGACATTAGGCCATCTTTGGACCGATTGAGCCTTTCTAGCCTACCTTTTATTATATATTTATCTCTAGTACCCTATTTTGAGCCTAATTATCCATTCTTTGGTATAACCATATTACAAGCCCAAGACTTAAAGTTTATTTATCCTAAAATTTACCCGTAACACCATAAACCTTGCATTTGCTATGAAATACTCTTGAGAGAAAAAGGTTGTGGTGATATGAGAAAAATAAATTTGGGTAGTACTTGTTAATCTAAGTTTGGGGGTATTCAAATTCAAAAGAAAAAAAAAAAGAAAGAAAAATATACCCCCAGCTTAAGAAAAAGAAGAAATTCTTTGAAAAATAAGGGTTAAAAAGAAGGATGGGAAATACAATAAGTTTAGGGGAAAAGATAATACAAGAAAAAGAAAGATCAAGAGGTTTCTAGGTAAAAGTCTAAGTGTTCATAGTGTGAATTGAATTTCAAATATTTATCCTTTTATCCCACCTTGACCATAGCCTTACGTTACAAGCTAAGTAAAGTCCTAAATAGATTCCTAGACATGTGATTTTCTACATTAGTGGAGAGTGGTAGTAAAAACAAACTTATGGAAGTATCATTATACAAATTAAATGCCGAGACATCATCTTTTCTGTACAAACTAAAGTATAAAGTAAATCAAAGTATGGTTTTAGCTATTTGCATGCTACTTGCACACACGCACATGGTGATTGTTTTTGAAGAAGAATGAGAGACTAAATGAAGATAATTAGAATTGTTAATAGCTATTTATTTACCTTAAGGATTTGTACCATTTCATCAGCCTTTGAGACAATGATGTTGATCATCTTACTAGTATTAGTATATATTTTTTTTGTTTTCTTTATTTGTTAAATGAGTCAAGTATAACTCTTTGTTTCTCTCTTGGTTTTATTTTATTGCTTGAGGACAAACAAGTGTTTAAGTTTGGGAGAATTTGATAAGGGCAAATTTGTCATATATTTTCTCATGTTTTTATTATTGATAATTTATAGTTTTATGAGAATAGATGACTATTTATGTGCTTTATTGTTATTTACAGGGACTAAAATGCAAAATTTTCAAAGTATGTGTCCATCGCTCCAGCGCCACAAGTATTACCGCCCAGCTCTGGAATAGTGATTAAAAGAAGAAAAACGACCTATTTAAGTCACATCTGGCACCCCAGCGCCAAAAAGTCACCGCGCCAGCAAAATGCCAGCGCCCCAGCGCTAGCTTCACACCTCCCCAGCGGTGAAGGTTTTTTCACACATCGCCCCCGACGACAACTGCATAGCGCCCCAGCGGTAGCCCGAGTCCTAGTTCGACGAGAATTAAAATTTTTAAGCTCATATCAATCCCTATAAAAGGTCACTCGTTCCCATACGTAAAAAAGAATCAAAGATCAACCTAGAGCAGTTCAAGAACACCAAGAATACAGAATATGAGTCTTGGAGAGCGATAGAAGTTTAATTGAAGCAACTTTAGAGAGATATTCAAGGCGTTCTTCGGCATCAAAAGTTCCTAGGCAGTGCAATTAAGAGCAATTCGACGTCTATATCGGTTTGCTATTGATTGTATCATGATTTATCATTATTTTTATTGCTGTTCTCTTGTAGCCATGAACTAAATTTATTTTCTAGGGTTAATACTTGAACTCAATATGTGTGCTTAGTTGCCATATCTTTTGAATATTTAATAAACGTAGTTCTTTAATATTCAAATTACTTGATCTTAATGCTTCAATATCTAGCCGATATATGGTGAATGAGTTGGTAATATTATTGATAAACTCGGAAGAGAAATCATAATATTTAGACCTAGGTAATTTGATGCATAATTGTAGAGTGACATTCAATGTTGCATATGCAAGTTTCAATTTAGGATAGGAATATAGCTAATTGGCATGTATGATTAATAAGACCTAATATTAATGAAAATGAATCTTAATTTATTACAAGTACCATAGGAATATAAGTATTTGATAAATTAAGGTATACTTGCATGACCTTGGAAGAGGCTTATGAATACATTAGTGTCTTGATCAATAACAAAGAATAAGGGAGTTGAATATTAGAAGATTAATCATTAGAAATCATATTGAGGGATAGTATTAGTCCTAGGTTTTCTATATATTACTATCACTTAAATCTCTATGCATTGTGTTTTTATTTTTATATTTTCTACATTCATTCTTAGAATTTTATTTTTCTGAATAATTATTAGAAAGACATAATTTTAGTAATTGGTTAAAAAGAAAAAATTATCCCTGTAGATTTGACATCCAACTTATTTAGTCCATTTATTACTTGCATATGATAGTGTATACTTGCACTTAATTTTATGATATAGAAATCACTAGGTAATTTGATGCATGATTGTAGAGTAACATTCAATTTTGCATATGCAAGTTTCAATTTAGAATAGGAATATACCTAATTGGCATGTATGATTAATAAGACTCAATCTTAATGAATCTTAGTTTATTACAAGTACCATAGGAATATAGGTATTTGGTAAATTAAGGTATACTTACATGACCTTGGAAGAGACTTGTGAATACATTAATGTCTTGATCAATAATAAAGATTAAGAAAAATAAATATTAAAAGATTAATCATTAGAAAGTATATTGAGGGATAGTATTAATCCTAGGTTTTCTCTATATTGCTATCACCTAATTCTCTTTGCATTGTGTTATTACTTTTATATTTTCTACATTCATTCTTAAATTTTTATTTTTCTGAATAATTATTAGAAAGATATAATTTCAATACTTGGTTAAGAAGTATGAATTATCATTGTGAGTTCAACATCTGACTTTATAAGTCCCTTTATTACTTATATACAATAGTGTATATTTATGCTTAATTTTACGATATAGAAATATCTCATCACTAAATATCACATATATGATCTTCCATTTAATTCTCACTCTCCTTACTCTATTGCAATCAATTGTGATTGTCTAGCTGCTATAGTTAAAGCAAAAAGTAAATATACAATAAGAAAAGTAGACATTTTCGCCTACAACATAGAATTGTTAAGTAACTGCTAGAATCTGGGATAGTGACCCTAGATTTTGTGAAGTCAGAGTTGAATTTGGCCGATCCTCTGACAAAACCACTAAATAAGATATTAGTGGAACAGACGTTAAGGGGGATATGACTTCTGCCTAGAGTAATAGATAAGAGTGATGGTAACCCTACCTATGTGATTGGAAATGCTATGAAGTAGGTTCATAAAGGTAAAAATAAGTCATTTGTTGTCTAGTTGTACTACCGATTATACTTGTGAGTCATTCCTTATGGCGAGGTAGTACATCTGTAGTAGTAAAAGGTTGAGTTAGTCTCTTAAAGCACTCCATAGCCCTTTATAAATGAGTGGTGTGTGTACCTGTAGAGTATACTTGATGGAGTGTCACTTATGTGAGTGTGAAATTAAGCCGATTCCTATGAGAGTTAGGCAGGTATCTCTAGAGCACTCATGAAGCCAGGAAGGCACATGGCTGGTAAAGTGCCAAACTACAGGACACAAACAAGATTGGAAATTTAACTTAATCATGTAAACCTCTATCTTACAATAAATGAATATAGATTCATAGAAACTTGGTTTCACCTAATTCCTGTAAGTTACGTTTACTTGATCAATAGTTGGTTCACAGCTTGGAAGAGCAATAATTTATATAAGTTAAATTCTACTTTGATGTAAAGTTTATATAATAATATGGTTTAATTGAAATATGCGGGGGATTGTTGTATATTGCAATATATAGGTTTCACCTAGTTCCTGTAAGTTACGATTACTTGATCAATAGTTAGTTCATAACTTGGAAGAGCACTAATTTATATAAGTTAAATTTCACTTTGATGTAGAGTTTATATAATAATATGGTTTAATTAAAATACGTGGGGGATTGTTATATATTGCAATATGTGGTTTTCACCTAGTTCCTGTAAGTTACGATTACTTGATCAATAACTTGAAAGAGCACTAATTTATATAAGTTAAATTCTACTTTAATGTAGAGTTTATATAATAATATGGTTTAATTGAAATATGTGAGGGATTGTTGTATATTGTAAGAGTATTTTAAATTAACCATATATATTGAAGACTTGATGGAGAGGGAGGACAAAGTAAAAAGGAGGGAAAGAACAAACAAAAATGATCCAAGAGTGGGTGTCGCAGCTCCCCAAATAAAATGTGGGCGCTACAGCTCCAATGCTCAGGCGCCATAGCCCTCAAACGTGCATACCTCACTCTTGAGATATATTGTAAATAATATATCCTTTTCCTATTTTATTCTCTCCATCTATCAACTCCCATTAAAATTATCTTGTAATACTATAAAATTTGTACTTAATGTATACCATTACAAATTTAATAATCTTTGAATTTGAAAACTATACTACCACACAACTTATTTTCACCTTTATTATTATCATTGTAGAGGTAAAAATAATTTAAAGACAATGCCTTATACACTTTGATTACATAATCTATTAGTATCCACTTATATAATCCTCACAATTACATTTGTCCTACAATGGTTACTAAACACAACAGTTTTTATCAGCTCATCAATATGAAAGCAGTTAATTAATGCAATGATCGAAGCACTATCTACAAACATAAATGCTCAATGAGAAGATTCATCCATTTTATTGATGGGACGACGATTACAGAAGTGAACAATGAGGAGATGCAACATCTGCGCTGGAAGTTCAACCGGCCGACAAAATATACAAAAAGAGAAGCAAAAGCTATAGGGAAGACAGCAAGAAAAACAGCTGACATAGCCAAGTGATGGTCAAAGTTAAAATAATCTTTCAAAAAAGTAGCAACTGTTTTGACCTGTCCAAATACCAGCACTTGCTTGTCTACATCTACATATTGGGAAGTTAGCAAACCTTTTATTGTCCAAGATGAACGCATCAAATAATTCAACCACTCCCACCCCTTCGGAATTTGCTGTAAATTGAACAACAAACCGTGTTAGTTTCCAAGGCTATGTATTTGTAAGTTTTCTATACACAAAAGGGTAATTTTGAGCATTACCGGTTGAGGAATGAAGAACCCTGAGACTAGATTGAGTATTGAGGAGAAGGCTGAGCACAGGATTGCTGCTACCATGTAGTTAGGAGTCAATGACGTAAGAAACATTCCCAGATACTATAATATAGCAGAGAACAAAGCATCACATAGAAGAACCAAAAGAGCTTTATTTAGTGATCCATAATATCCGATCATTCGATATGTAATGATGAGAAATATGATTGTTTGGATGCATACGTAAGGAATCTCGATTATGACCTGCAGAATCAAATCATTACACTATATGAATAAGAATAAGGTAACAAATAGAAGGTTACTTTTCAATAAGAAATGGTGCATGATGACTTGATACTAAGTTAACGTGCTTAACAGTTCTACACACAACTCTTTTTGTTTATAAAATATTTCAAGTCTTGTGATTGTCAGCAAAACATCTGGAATTCCGTGAGGATAATTACATAAAGCGTGTAATGCAAGGCACCCAAGTAGTAATTTGCATGAAGAACATCAACATCCATCTGAGTACGCAAAAATACTGTGGCCACAATGAATGTGACTACAACAAGCTGTCAACAGAAGTAGCAGAAGAAAAAGCAATTTTAATATGGACAGAAATGAAGATTAAACTTCACACAAAGTATGAGAATGAGTTAAAAAGAAAAGTAAAATAAGAAATCATACCTGACTTGTTTTGAATGCATAGACAGAAGCGTTTCTCTTCATAAGAAGTTCCCTTGACATGCAAGCTTTGAATAGTTCCCATCTAGATATAGAATACACGCTAAAGGAAAGAGCATTCTTGTGACATTTGGATTTATCAAATGGCTCTGAGAGATCCTTGTAAAGCTTCTTACCAAGATGAGATTCCTTGAATTTCATAGAGAACATATCCACTGAAACATGGCTATGAGGAAGTTGAGTGTTGAACCAGTATTTCTCTTGATCCTTTCTCGATATAACCTGCAGGAAAATGAAGGATTAAGGGATGAAGTGCACCTTAGTATGGGAAGGACATGATTTGAAACTTCAATATACCTAACTCCTGGAGGAAGCTAGCAATAGCTTTCCTTTGAGGATACCTAAACTCACCACCCTCAAAAAATTCTACGATACTGTCTCGTGGACCATGATACACAATCTTCCCCTCTGCCATTAATAGAATGTCATCGAAGAGATCAGAGGTTTCTGGGGATGGTTGAAAATTACTATGGTAGCATCAGTGATATGTGCCAGCTGTTGAAGACAAGCAACAATCTGGAATGTGGTGGAAATGTCTAAGCCATTTGTTATTTCATCCATAAACAATGTTTTAATGGGACCTACTATCATCTCCCCTGCATTTACAGAGCTTCTTGTTAGAATTCCTGCTGAAGCTAGAGATTTAACTAAAACTAAGAACATGTTATGCCTTTTACCGAAATGATCTTGGCATCATTACCTATAGTCACTCTCTTTTTCTGACCACCAGAAATACCTCTGATCATGGCACTTCCAACCAATGAGTTAGCGCAATTATCTAGTCCAAGGATCTGAGAATCAAGGAAACAATAGACCTATCAATTAACAAAGCATTTGATATGTCAGAAGAGAAAGAAATGACATCAGCTGTGTTCATGACAATTACCTTCAAAATATAGTCTGTTTGAAGAATTTCTTTCAGTCCTTTGACAGATGTTGCCTGTAAAAACATACTATAGTTATCAAACTTGCAGTGCTTAGCTTCACAATTGGCACGTTATGTGACCATATTCAGCATACTCTTTAGTAGCTCTTGAGTACCTTCATACAAGTATCTATGCCTGGATCCGGGACAATTCCTGCCTCCTTCTGCTTTCGACTAACTTCCAACATAATATCTTTATAGGCAGGAGTAAACATTATTACTATCATAAATTGATAGGGTTTTAAGGACGCGTACCTGCTCGGCTTCTAACACCTTGAAAACGGGCAGAAAAATCAAGAGTTTCTCGGCAATGTGCAGGTTATATTGGCTTACATATGCAGATGTTTTTTGGGGTATAAACTCTTCTAGTTCATATCCATTGTAAGAAACTTCACCAGTGACCTATCGAAGAAAAGAAGAAAACAAAAAAAATTTAAACAATGAATAGGACTTTTTTCACATACTTCCTATCTGATCCTATAACATTTGAGCCCAATGAAAAGCTAATTCATCAAGACAACTCAGAGGCTACTAACACTGAGGGGGACTTACATACTCGTGCACCCTATCAATATAGCTCAAAACTATCAATTCTCTGTGATATATAATCTTAGTTTCGGGAGTGATGGGGTGATTAATAGAATCAAATCACTTCAAATTTGTAGTACTTAGATGAACATTACATGAATTTTCAGAATCAAAGTTTGACTTCTCTTATGGTTTTGTATATATAACACGAAATCGTGATGAGAACTCGTATGAAGTAGGTGTGATACCTTGAAAAGTTGGTCTAAATTTCCTAAAAGAACCTTCAAAAGGGTAGTCTTCCCACATGCTGCGGTACCAAGCAATAATGTCATCCTGCAAGAAAGTGAAGTTTATATTTACTTTGCTACTGTTGGCAAATTAAACTGAGCAAAGTTGACTTAAACAAAGCTTTATGTTAGCTACCTTCCAGGCTTTATGACACCACTAGCATCACCAATGATGCTTATCTTGGCTTGACTTGACATGCAACCAAATTGGCTTTGCAAAGCCCTGCAGAACAAGACCCAAGTGAATTGCAAAATCACATTGATAAAAAAGTGGTGAATGCCTGTGGATTTGATGGCTCTGAAATATTGTACCTAAAATATCTCTTACTCTTCTCAATTTTTATACATTTCGTCCAATCAAAACTCAGGTGCCAAAACAACAGCAAAAGCACTATTTTATCAAAAATCCTATAATATATACACCATCCATGGCCTTTAAAATCAAGACAAGGCAATGAGCAATCCTAAGGAGCACTCCCAAAATTAAGATTCCAATTGAATAATTTGTAGAAATTAAGCATTCAGAGAATTAAAGGCCCTAGAATAGTTCCTTTTACTCGTTTCTGCAGAAACTATAAATAGAAATATAAACAAGCTAAACTGCTTTAGGGTCCAGTTGGTATAAAGATGCTTCTACTTAAACTATCTATATTTTATTTAAAACTTCACACAAACATCTTTCACGCAAAACACGTCAATTTAATTTAAATTACTGAAAATTTATAAACTTAAGCTCACTTTCCCCAGCTACGTGAGATGTGACAAAACATTAACGATATAAAAACTTGTGGAATAAACAATTTCCAGGATGGCAAATAATCTACGCAATGCCAACACGATATGATATGAAAAGTACTTACAGACGGGGAGTGCTTTTAAGGGAATTCCAAAGCGTAGGCAGGGGCTATATATGAACTATGTAAGACTCAGCTTCCACGCTCAAATTTTTATATCTCACTTCTATTGTGGGCAACTTTACACCAACTCTGCAGAAAACCATTTCCCCCAAATTAAAATCCATCACATCAAACCCATTTTTGAGTACGTACAAACACATGCATGCATAGACGAAGCGATACAGGAGAAGTGAGTACGTAGAGTGGCAGGATTGTTGAAAATGAAAATGAAACGCTCACATAAATAATTTTTATTTAAATTTAAATAAATATTATAAAAATATTTTTACATAAAAAAAAAGATATTACAATTCACTCTTATTAAAATTAGTTTCTTTACTCACTTAAAAGTTTTTAAATTTTTTTAATACTTAAATTAAAATTGAAAGAGGTATTTATACTACTTAAAAACAATCCTATACCACACAAATAAATTAATCCAAAATTACAATAATCATACACCTCGTTCTTCTCCATCCTTTCAAATTATTCACACACATAATTACCACACCCTAGAAGATTCTAGGTAGAAGGCTAGTAGTTTTGGACCTTGATTATGGACTTAGACTCCAATTTGATTGGTTTTGGGTTTGGACTCCCATAATAGATCAAGTTTATGATCCAACACCCTCCCTTAAACTTGATCTTGTGACCCCTAGTAAGTTCCTTAATCTTATGAAGTCTTCGCTTGTCAGTAGTTTGATAAAAATATCGGCAACTTGATCTTGTGACTTCACATATTCAACTTGCACATCCTTTCTTGCAACACACTCCCTTATATAGTGGTAGCGAATATCGGTGTGTTTGCTTCGATCATGGAATACCGAATTCTTGGCTAAGGCAATGGCTGACTTGTTGTCGACACAAACCTTGGTAGGCTCTTCTTGTATCAAGCCTATCTCCTTCAATAGATTTCTAAGTCAAATTGCATGACAAACGCATGAGGTAGCAGCAATATATTCTACTTCACAAGTGGACAATGTGACAATCGGTTGTTTCTTTGACATCTATGTGAAAGCAGTATCTCCCATGAAAAATACGAATCCAGTAGTGCTCCTTCGATTATCTATGTCTCCACCCCAATCACTATTGCTATATCCAACAAGCTTGTAATCATTAGAAACTGAATAGAACAAGCCAAAGTCAATTGTACCTTTCAGATAGCGAAGAATTCTCTTTGCGGCTTTAAAATAGGTGGTTGTTGGAGATTCCATGTAGCGACTAACCAATCCAACTGCGTGAAGAATATCGGGCCTCGTGCAAGTTAGATAGCGTAGACTTTCCACCAAACTTTTAAAGAATGTTGGATCTACACTTTCGCCTTCTTCATATTTGGACATCTTGATTCCATATTCCGTCGGTGTGCTTATCGGCTTACAATTCTCCATCTTGAACTTCTTCAGGATCTCCTTTGCATAGCTTTCTTGTGAAATGAAAATTCCATCCTTTTGTTGCTTAACTTCAATGCCAAGGTAGTACGCCATGAGCTCCATGTCTATCATCTCGAATTCTTTCGTCATCACTTCTTTGAATTCATTAAACATGCTTGGGTTGCTTTTAGTGAAGATCAAATCGTCCACGTAGAGCCACACAATCAAAATTTCTCCATCTTTGATCTTGATATATAGAGTGTGCTCGTAGGGACATTTGTTGAAGCCATTCTTTTGGAAGTACTTATCGATTCGGCTATTCCATGCCTTTGGTGCTTGTTTTAGCCCGTAAAGAGCCTTCTTCAACTTCAACACCTTGTCTTCGTGGCCTTTGACTTCTTAGCCTGATGGTTGCTGAATGTAGACTTCCTCTTCAAGAACTCCATTTAGGAAGGAAAACTTTACATCCATCTGCTGTATCTTCCACTTGTTTTGAGCTGCCAAAGAAATGATTAGTCTAATAGTCTCAAATCGAGCAACAGGAGCAAATACCTCATCATAGTCAATTTCAGCCTTTTGACTATAGCCTTTAGCAACTAGCCTCGCCTTGTGCCTTTCAATCTCTCATTTGGCGTTTTGCTTTGTTTTGTACACCCATTTGACATATATCGCCTTATGTCCTTTGGGAAGTGAGGTGAGTTCCCATGTGTCATTCTTCTCGATGGCCTTGATTTCTTCGTCCATTGCATCTCTCCACTTCTTCTCTCATACTGCTTCTTGAAAGCTCATTGGTTCACAATCGACAAACAGACAAAATAATGTAAGATTATCTTGTCGTTCAGTTTCCTCATAGAGATCTCTAAGGCTTCTTGTACGTTGCACAACTCTTTCACTTTGACTCCCACTTGACGATGACGAAGGTGATGAGTCTCCTTGAGTGGTTGATGTTGGTGAAGTGGGTGGAGTTTCAAGCTCTTGTTAAGGTCCTAGTTGCTCCCTCGTTGTCTGCTCATTTTCTTCAAATTGAGGAAAGAAATTGAAGTCATCTGCATAAGAGTTAAAATCTCATTCTTCTTCTTCGTTGAAGACCACATCTCGACTAATCACAATCTTCTTATTGTCTGGATTGTACAGCTTGTAGCCCTTCGAATTAGCATCATAGCCGATGAAGATAAAACTCTCGCTTTTATCATCAAGCTTCGTTCTTCTCTCGTTCGGTACATGAACATGGGCTATACTTCCAAAGATTCGCAGGTGGGAAATGTCAGGCTTTTTTCCACTCCATGCCTCTTGCGGTGTCTTTCCCCATACACTTCTTATTGGAGATCGGTTTGACAAGTAGACTGCACACGCTATTGCTTCCGCCCAAAATTCCTTGGGTAGTTTCTTGCTTTTGAGTATGCTTCGTGCCATGTCGAGGATTGTTCTGTTCTTTCTTTCTGCCACACCATTTTGTTGGGGGGGATCTAGGAACTGTCATTGGTCGACGAATTCCATTTGCTTCACAGAACTTTTGAAACTCCCTAGAAGTAAATTCTCCACCTCGGTCGAATCTCATGGCTTTGATCTTTCTACCGCTTTCTCTCTCCACTGCTACTTTGAACTTCTTAAAGACTTCGAAAACTACTGACTTCTGTTTCAAGAAATATACCCAGGTTTTTCTTGAAAAATCATCAATGAAGAGAAGAAAATAGTTACTGTTACCAAGAGAGCTTGGCTTGATCGGTTCACACACATCGGTATGGATGAGCTCGAGTGGTTTCTTGGCTCTTGTCTTTTACTAATTTGGAAACCTTTTCCTGAATTGTTTCCCGACTAGACACCCTTCACAAAGCTGGTCAGGATGGTTGATGCGAGGTAGTCCATTCACCATCTCCTTCTTAGATAGCAGCTCTAGACCTCCAAAATTGAGATGCCCAAATAGAAGATGCCAAAGCCATGATGCATCTTTGTAGCAAGCTTTCAGGCACTTTGCAACATCGTTTTGTATGTTGATCAAGAACATTCTATTCTTTGACATCCGCACTTTAGCAATGAAGTTATTCTTATCATCTTTTATAGAAAGATTATAATCCTTCATATGAATATCATAACCTTTCTCTAACAGTTGCCCTAAACTCAAGATGTTACTTTTCATATTGGGCACATAGTAGACATTGGAAATAAACTGATGTCTCCTATCTTTCAAACGGATAAGGATGTTACATCTCCCTTTCACTGCTATTGTGAAATCATCTCCAAACGAAAAATTTCCGCTTATTGACTCGTCTAGCTCCACGAACATGTCTTTCCTTCCACACATGTGATTGCTTGCACCACTGTCAAGATACCAGGAATTTGCTTGGCCACCATCAGTTTCCTTTCGTGCTAGAAGAAGAGTTTCTTTGCCATTTGTCTTCTCCTCTACGTAGTTGGCCTTCTCCTCAATTTTGTTGTTGGGAGCTCTACATTCTGAAGCATAATGCCCAAACTTCTGACAATTATAACATTGAACTTGAGATTTTTCATACCTTGAGTTCGGATTGATTTTTCCACCGCCTCGTGTTGCGCTTTCTCCTTTCTCATAGTTGTTGGAATTGTTGTTGTTGTAATTTCAGCCTCGTTCACGACCGCAACTTCCACCTCGTCCATGGCCTCTACCTCTGCCTCGACCACGTTGGTTTCTATCATTGCGTTGGCTTTCATGCATATCCTTGAGTTGCAGCTTGAGGAGTTGCTCAGTAAACCCATGCTTCTTCTTATACTTCTCTTCGTATGCTTGCAATGATCCTTGGAGTTGCTCGATCGTCATTTCTTTCAAGTCTTTAGTTTTTTCAATCGTCATGACGATGTGCTCAAATTTGGGATCCAACGAACGGAGTATCTTCTTTATTATTCTCACATCTTTTAACTTTTCACCATTTCTTTTTAATTGATTAGAAACAGCTACTACTCTTGAGAAATAATCCAAAATAGACTTAGATACTTTCATGTGTAAGGATTCGAATTCACCTCTTAATGTTTGGAGACGGACCTTCTTCATTTGCTCGGATCCTTTGTAAAAGGTTTGCAGCTTCTCCCACGCTTCCTTGCTAGAGCTTGCACTCGAAATCTTTTCAAAGCCATCATCATCTAATGCTTGATAGATGAGATAGAGAGCCTTCTTGTCTCTCTTTCTCGAATCCTTCAAAGTTGTTTTTTGATCTGGTGTAAGAGCAGCAAAAGCAGCATCATCCGCAGGCTCGTTATAGCCTTTCTCTATGATATCCCACACATCCTGTGATCCAAGAAGTGCCTTCATTTTGATACTCTAATTGTCGTAGTTGTTGTTGTTGAGTGTCGGAACTTGGAATGGTGCCATACCATTTGCCATATCTCTCAATATAATGAGAATTTGTAAAATTCGATTGTACGAATGAATCCGGAACACTGAAAAACCTTGGGAGAGACCTGGTCAAAATTTTTAATTTTTCGGTCAACGGTCAAAGTCAACCCTAACCTGGTCAACGGCCAAAGTCAACCCTAACCTGGTCAACGGTCAATGACTTTGACGGCTCAGTCAACTCGCTTGGATGACTCGGTCAACAGGCTTACGGCTCGGTCAACTCGGTGAGTCAACTCGATTCTCTGGCAGCAGTCTTCCGGCGGTGCGTGGAGGCGCGTCAGAACTCAAATTGGGGAGATTTTGGTGGCGTCGGATTCCTCTCGTCGAGACCTTCGATTTGATATGCAATAGCGTATACTTTCCAACTTGCTCTGATACCACTTTGTTGGAAATGAAACACTCACACAAACAACTTTTATTCAAACTCAAACAAATATTACAAGAGCACTCTCACTCAAAAAACAAGATACTACAACTCACTCTTATTAGAGTTTGCTTCTTCGCTCACTTAGAAGCTCTTAATTTTTTTTTATACCTAAACTAAAATGGGGAGGGGTATTTATACTACTTTAGAATAATCCTACACCACACAAATAAACTAATCCAAAATTACAATAACCATATACCTCATTCTTCTTCATTCTTCTTCATTCTTCTCCATCCTTCTAAATTATTCACATACATAATTACCACACCCTAGAAGATTTTAGGTAAAAGACTAATAGTTTTGAATCTTAATTATGGATTTGGACTCCAATTTGATTAGTTTTGGGTTTAAATTCTCATAATGAATCAAATTTATGATCCAATAGGGGGCGGAATCACAGTTTTAAAATAAGGTGCGATATTAAAATTAAAAATTATATTATGCGAGAATTTAATTATATTAGAGTATTATTTTTAAATTTTAAAAATTAATCTTAAAAAATATATATTTTAAAAAAATAAAATTTATAAAATTTTAATTATTAAATTTAAAAAAATTGAGACAGGAGCGTAACCCTCCTAAGTCTTTATATAAGTCCGCCCTTAGAGAGTGGAGACAATTAACTTTTGTCTAACACGCTCACAAAACTCATTATTTATGCTTTGTGGTAAATGACTCAAATTCTTCTTCTCCGTAATTTAAAAAAAAATTGATATGCTCGGAATTATCAAATTTTTTTCAACAATAATATGAAAATAAGTTATCAAAATTTTCTCAACATTATTCAAAATTTAATAAATCATACATATTTTTATATTTGTATGATATTATTTATTTTGAGTTTAAATTTTTATGATTTTATTTTTAGACTCTATTCAAAAAATTTCATAACAATAAAGATATAATTAATTCTTTATAAATTCAAAATTCTCTCCAAATTTTATTGCTATAGAACATTTGTTCTTTTTTCTTCTTCTTCTTGACAACAGCAATATGAAAATGAGGGCAATAGAGATGTTTTCTCATATCAAAATGGCAGAGATGATATAAAAATTTTATAATTTGGTATACTTGTGAAATGAAGTATTTTTTGTAGACTTTTTTTTATAAAAAAAACCGCATAAATTAAATATGAATTTGGCTAATATTTGAATATGTTTGGGTGTCCAGGAGGTTGTTTGTTTATATGTCTGAACATCGAATATGATTTAATTTTAGTTATTTAAGTATTTCAACTCTAGGTTGGCAAAATTCTCTTTGGATTCGGCCCCACTTAAATGGAAATAAATGGGGATTTTTTTTAACTTTTTCTAATTCTCTTTGATTTCTGCAACAGCACAAGATTGTCATCCTCAACCTCTTTGATCAGGTTATCTATGAGGGCATGGCTGTCTAGAGCTTCAAGTTTTGTTACATCAATCATCATCATCTTTGTCAAATAAAGATGATCTCAACCGTTCAAAAGTTGGCAACCTCGCAATTTCAGTCCACTGTGATGCATATTGACACTCATCACCACCGTTGATTCTTGGGGAGTTAACATTACCAATACTTATTTGAGCCATCGTAATATTTTTGGGAGAGAGCTTCTGCTTTTTTGGATAAACAATGGCATGTATATATACAGAGAGAGAGAGATATATAGATGAATTATGAATAGAAAAAAAAAATTAATGAAATGCTTTTTAGAAAATTTATCAGTTTAGTCCTTAAAATTTAACTGAATTATGCAATTAGTCCTCATATTTTTTAATATTTTATTTAGTTCATATTGTAAAAAAAAAATGTCTACAGTATATTTTTAAAAGTAGTAATTTAAATTGATAAATTTAATTATGATAAATAGTCTTGTATTTAATTGAATTTATCTTATTAACCTTAAATAATGTTCTGCAAATATTACTATTTTAAAAGTAGGGACTAATTAAAGTATTATGAAATATAAATTAATTGATAAATTCAATTAAATTTCGGGACTAAACTAATAATTTTTCTTATAGGATAATTATATATAGACGTTGAAAATAATAAATATAACATGTGCTTTTTAGTTTATATATTTATTATTTTTCAATCTTCAATGCACGTGGATTATGTACACTACATGCACTCAAACAAAACCACATAACGTATTAATGAATGCATTGCTAAGTAATAATAATTCATGTTCACATCACAAGCTAGTTAGCTTGAAAGCATCATAAAGCATTTCCTACGTTATATTAAAGAAAAATTACTCTTCCTCTTGATTTTTTTTTAAAATATACAATATCTTTAAAAAAGAATTTAAATTATTTTTTTACATTTTTTAATAAAAATTTTAAGAAAAATAATAGAGATATTATATCATCAATATTCTTGAGGTATGACCTAATTTCTCTAATACCTACAAATTTAAAAAATTGATGTTTATACTCAATTGTTCTTACAAAATATGCACGAATATTCAATTGTTAAAAATATTTCATTAAAATTAATTGATTCAGTGTCAACTAATATTAAATTATCATTTTATCCCTTACATATTAAACAAAACTAACAATTATACTAGTTTCAAAGTTTTGATGTTTAAATATCATGAAAAGTAATAAAATATTTAATTAAATAATAATAAAATATTTAAAAAATAAATTAAATAATAAAAATAGTAATAACAACCCTTAAAAAATAATAATAAATAAAACTAAAAAATTTAAATACTTTAAGAAATAATTAAAAAATAATAATAACAAATAAATTAAAAATAATAAATATTAATAAATAAAACTTTAAAAAATTAAATAAAATTATAAAAAAAGCCAATGGTAGTTTGGTCGCTGATGGCAACGACCTTTTGTGGCTGTGGATCTAGTGGCCATTTTGGCCGATTGTTTATTTTTTTAATATATATATTTTTTTAAAGAAATTAAATATTTAAAGTGTAAAATGACTTAATTACCTTTTGATCTATTAACTTTGATAATAAACCACTAATGATTGGGCATTTGTATATATTTTGTAAGAATATTTGATATTAACGTCAAATTTTTAAATTTGGATATTAAAAGAATAAAATTATACCTCAAGAGTATTAATGATAATATTCTTAAATAATATTTTAAAAAATAAATTACTCTTTATAAATAATTTTAAAAACTTGAAGGAATAAATAGTGTATATAAAAAAAATTTAAAGAGACAATAATCAATTTTTTTATATTAAAGCTAAAATTAATAAGCTGAGATTACTCGCCTAAAATTCAGATAGGATTCAAATTTCACAATAAGTATGATAAGGGCATTTGATGAATTTTATTTTTTTTCTTTTTGTTTCTGTTTTTGTTTTTTTTAACAGAATATAAGTATTATATAGTAAAATATTAATTCTTTAAAAATTAAATTAACCTTCTAATAAATAAAGAAATAATTAAACAGCCTTATTAGATAACTAGAAGGACTTCGTACTTATTTGACAGTTAAAGTGCTGACACGAATTACTAATACAGAGGGGTGGGTAGTGCATTTGACGATATTTTGATGGACCGAGATTCTTTCCAGTTCAATCTATTTAATTTTATGCCACTGACATTTTATTTTGAGTTTGTTCCAATTGATTTTTGAATTTATCATAAATTTTCAACTTAAAATTTAGGTTTTTCTTTCTTTCTCTTTTATTTTTTTTTTAAAAAGAAAAAAGTCAAAACCAACATTATCCATTTAAACTCAAGCATATCTTTAGGGGCGGAATTATGGTATGGTCTAAGGGGCCATGGCCCCCAAACTCTAACATAACTCTTTACAAAAAGAAAAGTCAAAATTAATGTTACTCATTTAAAATTTTTATATTTAATAGATTAAATTATCAATTTAAGAACGTGGCCTTGTTAGTATTCAAAATATACTTTTTAATATATTATTTATATTTCATCTTTTTCAACTTTAACATTTTTCTCTAATAAATTTTTTTTTTTAATTTGTAAGTAACCCATATATTATTTTTTTTCAACTTCATTCTCTTATTTTAATAATAAAAAATTTATATTTATAAGTGGTGTCATTTATATATATATATATATTTTTTTAATATAAAAAAATTCTTTTTCTACATAAAAATTTTTTAATTTAATTTATATAAATAGATTTACAATTATGGAATACCATATATTGATTATTTTATCTTTTCCTCAATTTACATTAAATTCTTCTTTTTAACTCAAAGGTTAAGAATTGTTTTTTCTCCAAAAAATAAGTTAGAATCTTTTATGTACTTTAATAATTTTATTTATATATTACTTAATTTTTAATATCTTACTATTATAATTTTTATAAATTTTATTCTTTGTACTTTTTACTTTAAATTTATTATTTTTAAATATAAATTTATTTTTATCAATAATACAATACATATTTATTATTTAATATTTTTATAGTAGAAAAATCATCTACAACCGATAATTTTTTTAAAAATAAATATTAAATATTTAAAAATTTATACATCATCACTAATCTTTAATATTATACTAAAGTTTATCAAACCTTATGATTTGGTCCCTTCCAAAGCTCAAATCCTTAAGCTTTCACCCTACATATCTCATAAACATAGTATGTTTATGATTCTCTTTTATGCAATAACAATAAGGGAAGTCAATTGCTTACATTGCTTTGCTTCTATCCATGGAGGTTTGATTTGTACTTTCTTTTTTCTTAGTGAGTGTTTAAGAACAATACTTCACATGATCATACAAATTTGAAAGCATTAAGTATCAACCTTATTTTAATAAGCCATAAAAACCTTAAGTGCAATCTCAACATAATCAAACAGCTCATTATACTTTCAACCTTTGTTTTTTTTTAAAAAAAAAAAAAAAATAACTTTGAAGCTCAAACAATAAAAGAGAGTGTTTTCATTAACAAAAGACTCCAGCAACCTTGGAATAAAATTCTTCCAAGTGACAGCTGAATCATACCTCAACCTTATTATTTGCCGCTAATTACTTTTTGTGGTTTTTGTATTTTTATTTTAGCAGTATTTTTATTTTTTTTAAATGATCAATTATTTATTAAAAAATATTGGCTATTTAAAATTAAAAAAATAATAAAAATATAAACTACATAAAAATAACTGACAAATTCTCTTATTTGAAAGAAGTATTATTACTCTTGTTGTATATATGCATTTAATAATAGAAAAAATAACCAAAAAAGAAGTTCAATTGATATTATTACTCTTGTTATATATATACATTTAATAATAGAAAAAATAACCAAAAAAGAAGACTCAGAAGAAGAATAAGAAGTCGTTATATGTACGTTAAATGTATTTTATACACGTATAAATGTTTTTAGTACTTAGTATTTTTATATTTTCATATTCTAATTATACGTAATTGAATATTTTATATATGAGGCAGAATTTGTTAATAACTTAGAAGCATCATCACCATTGTTGTGCTTCACATACAGGTAAATAAATAATAGCAACTACTTGAGCTACTTAAAAATATAATTTTTTTTTTTAATTAAGTGAGAGAAGTCGCTCATCATTTAATAAATGATGTTTAATTTTAGTTTTAATAAAATAAAACTAAAATTAAGTATTAACTTTCCGTAGAATCACGTAATAAATGATGAGTGATTTTGTCTAACTTCATAAGTGATATATATATGTAGAGTGAAAAGATGATGAATTTATAATTAACATTACTATAATAATGTCAACTAGCAAATAGAAAATTTCTTAAAAATAATCTCACCTCAAATCCCTGCAATATTCTGATTAATTACTTCTCTCCAATGCTGTTGGTGCCATAGCATTATATATGTAGATTTACAAGGATTGTATGATCCACTCACTAGAATATGCCTTTGGGAATAAGAAGTTGAGAGATATCTGGCTTGCAATTGATGCATCATTTATTTATGGATAATAAATGTTGAAAGGAAACTTTAATTAGTTAAGTGGAGAGTCATAGAAACAAATTTAATCTTGAATTCTAATTTATTTGTACAATAAAATAATTAAATATGAACTGGTACTGCAGCGATGGCTGACTAGCACTGCAACTCTTGTTTCTCTGCTTCCAGCGTCGCGAGGCCTTACGGTTAAGGCTTGGACAGTAAACTTGCATTTTTTTTACTTTTTTTGTGCTTTTAAATCTTATTTTGATTTTTTATCGTACGTCTCATTCGTCTTTGATTTGAATGTGACTCTCTTTTTGAATATTCACCTCAATTTTTATTTATATAAAATTATTAAATCATTAAATATAATAATAAATAATTTAAATTCTAATGTTAGTAACAGAATATATCAAATTAGAATTTCAAATATAAATGGGTTAAAAATTTATATACCCACCTTGAATTAAACATTTTAGGTTTTGAAACAAGGATCTCTGCAAGTACTTTATATAAAAAATTTATTTATTTTTACTTTTTAAAATTATTTATTTTTTAAATTCGAAGTTTTGGGATACGAGAATTACAATCCCTCACCAAACCTATTCCAAATATAGTTCAGAGATGGTAGTCCATTCCCAAACCTACCCCAAAACTTGAAAAAAATTATAAAAAAATATGGTCTATTTATTCCCATTCGAATCAGGGCCCAATCCCATAGAAAATTTTGCGGACCTTACATAAGTTCACATATATAACCGCATTTTTTTGAACTTTTATTTTATGACGTATACGATGACAAACTGATGTATATTGATTTCAATGAACTGTTTCATCTATTTTCTGTGTTCATCAACTTCAATTGTGTCTAGGGACCATCTGGCATAAAGCAAACATTTCAGGAATCACCATGTGGCATAAAGCAAACGTTTCAGGAATCTTAAGTTACCAAACTTCTGGGTGAAGCAAATGGCGAAATTCTATATGCTTTGGATAGTGCTAAATTTGGAATTAGATGCTACTTCAGCTACAGAGACAACTTGTTCCCTTTATATTATGATCATATAGCTAGCTTTCCCACCACAAATCTGTACCCTTTCTCCGTTAGCACATCTTTGATTCTTCAGCAATCTTCTCTCCTTGTTTTTTAAAGTAGTCTTTTATGGTATGAGATACTCAAACTCTACAACTTTGTGAACTTTTAATATTTGATTTAAGTTTCTTTAACTTTTGGGTTCCGAATTTGCTTATGTTTGAATGAATTTTCAATAAGTTATTTGGTTACCTTTTCTTTCTTTTCTTTGTTAAATGAAGCAAAATTTTCAGTCTATGCACAAAACTTTATTATATTTTGCTTATTGTTCATTGGAGCTCGTCTGAATTACAGTTAAAAAAGTGTTACAGGAAGGTGGCAAGGATCAAGAGAAAAAAAAGAAGAGCATAGTAGTTGGACCATGGGGAGGAAATGGAGGAACCAGTTGGGATGATGGGATCCACCATGGATTGAGAGAGATCACACTCGTTTATGACCGTTGCATTGATTCGATTCGTGTGGTGTATGATAAGAACGGTAAGCCTATCGCAGCTGAAAAACATGGAGGTATCGGAGGCAATCGGACAGTTGAGGTTTGCTCAAATCTTTCCTCCTACAATTTAATCAACTTAAAAAAAAGAAAAAAAAAAGACCTGTTGATGCTTAAACTGGTCACCTTTTGCCTCAAAATTTCATTTTATTTCAGATAAAGCTGCAATACCCAGATGAGATATTGATCAGTGTTAGCGGCCATTACTGTCCTGTGGTTCACGGCGGTAGCCCTGTGATCAGATCACTTACATTTAAGAGCAACAAGAGAACTTTCGGGCCCTTTGGAGTTGAAGAAGGAACCCCATTCACTTTCTCATTGGATGGAGGGCAGGTTGTTGGTTTGAAAGGAAGGAGTGGTTGGTATCTTGATGCAGTTGGGTTTTATTTATCTGATAATAAGAAACAATCAACCACACTCTTTCGAAGGGTTTCAAAAGGTCTTCAAAGACTCGCAAGCATGGCGTAGATATTGAAATCATCAGCTACCAAAGATGGTGAAAAGTCTTACTAGAAGTTAATACCTAGAGAATTTATATATATTTAAATTGTACTATTATAAATATCATGAACAAGTGCTTGAGTATATGTATATGAAAGCTCAGGGATGAAATATATACAGTTGTTGTGCTAATATCTTCATTTTTTTAAAACCAAACATTAGATTTTGACGCCATTTCAAATGAAAACTGAAACTGAAACATAAGCCACTGGTGGCAATTTAGCAACATGGGTGGGATTAAAATGATTAATGCATTGGACAATTAAGTGTATTCACTGCATCAATCAAGTATCGAATTCTCAGAAATGGAAAACATGTAGTAATTTGATATAGGTGCTTGTTGTAGAAAGCATAAGCTGGTTTTTGTAGACACAATCTTTGCATGGGGTGAAATCTAGAGCAAGCCAACAACTGCAGTTTTTAAGAGTAGCCACGACAGGTGCTTTTGTAGTTATAATCACATTCTTCTCCAAAGCAATCTGAAAAATATAACAATATATAATAGAAGAAATGACAATTCATCCCCTTGGAGAAGCTATTCAACCTTGCAAGAAGTTCAACATATTTAACATATGTACCATTGAGTGTCCATATTTTTCTTTTAAGAAAAGGAACAAATATCAGTTTCCTGACAAAGTTAGAGCATCACAAGTATTGAAACACATTATATCACCCCGAATGTGTGAATTTTCTTAAATTGGGTGTCTCCATCTTGAGATCAGCCAACTTCATACAATCCCAAATGTACAATGTGTTATAATCTCACATGGAATAAATATGATGGATTTAAATAGTTTATATAGAGAACAATATCGTTTTATTTTTCTTTCAAATGTTTGGATGGAGATGAGAAATCTCTCACCTACTAAATACTGATTTTTATCCCCTATTTTTACTTGAACTGGGGTGGCCATGGGTTTGCACATTCATCATCAATTGTGCTACGCCTATAGGGTTAGAGAACTAAATCTTTATAATGGTAACAAGTTAAGTTCAAAGAACCTCACGAGTACAAGAATAAATTGGACTTGACTCATTCAAAAATTTTATCTAAATAATATTTTAAGGGTGGAAAAAAAAAACTAGTGAATCAAACTAAACCGATTGATTTTTAATCGGTTCGATTCGGTTTGGAGTCAATTTTTTATTGGTTTTATTTATTTAGAATAGATTAGTTCAATTTAATTTGGTTTGATTTAATTCAAAATTAAAAAAATAAAATAAGTTAAAAATTAAACCGAATCGAACCGAACCTAGACAATTTAATTCAATTTAGTTTATGATGCTTAAATCGATTGATTTTAATTTTATGAAACTAATAAATTCGTTTTCAATTTGATTATTGATTTAATTCAATCCGAATCAAATCGAAACTAAATTTACCCACCCGTTTGTTATACTCTTAATTATATATAATTGAATATTTTTTACATGAGGTGGAATTTATCAATAACTTAGAAGCATCATCACCATTTGTTGTGCACCACATATCCTCTAGAAAAATTATAAAAAAAAATAGCAACTTGAGCTATTTAAGGACTTTTTTTTTTAGAGTGAGAAGATATTGAATTAATTAATATTTATAGTGTCTACTAGCAAATAGAATATTTCTTAAAAATAATCTCACCTCAAATCCCTGCAATTATTCTGATTAATTAATTACTTCTCTCCAAATGCAACACCACAGTTGTAAAGATTTAAATAGTATTATTTTGATCAAGCATTAATTTGTATAAAGAAATTAAAAGAATGAGAATATGTGGTGTGGGAATTAAGAAACATTCTACCATATGAATTCAAAAAAAAACAAAAAGAAACATTCTACCATATGAAAAGCAACTGCTTTTGATTTCTTTCTAATTCCAAGATATAAACATTTTATTAGAAAATTGATGAAAGCACCCCCCATGTTAAAAGTGCTTTCCACAAAGAATTGCATCCTGTATATCTTATGCAAGCCAAAAAAAAAAAAGTTATTAATTACATATTCTTTTTATATCACTTAATAACAGAGATTTTATAGTTTTGAATCACAATCGTCATAGAATAGAAGCACTAATTGTGGGTTGAAGAAAGTGTATGTTCAGTTCAGTAAGCACTTTTATATAGTCACTATGCTTCCAAAACTAAGCAGAAGGCACTTTATATATTAAATTAGATTTCTTTTCATTTTTAAGGACAAGATAAAATAAAAAGGTAATTAAGATTGGATGAAAAGTTTTTAAATGGTGAATTTGGATGTTATAATTATGAGAATCTTTTATAAAAAAAAACAAAGGAAAAAGTTTTTTTATTATTTAAATTCATCTACTATATATTTAATCATTGAAAGAGGGCTAGTATCGATCGTGCTGGTATTAAACCAATCATTTTTTTTTTTTGTATTGTGCTAATAAAACTGTAATAGGTATAAAATACAAAAATTAAGGGAAGTAATTGGTTCAAAAATAATTCCGATTTATAGAAATTGGTTCAAAAATAATAAAGGGAAGTAATTGGTTCAAAAATTAAGGGAAGTAATCTATAAAGTTTCAAGCCTCAAATCAAAGCACTATATGATAGATTTATAGAAATAAATTGATTTTTGTACCTGTTTCTGAATTTTTTAAAATTTTCAAATTTTTTATATGAAGTCATACATGACTATCAATAATCCTTTCTTTAAAATTCAATTATGAGTAATGTTCAGCGTAACAAATTTTTATCTTAAATTGAATTTTTAAAAAATATTTCAAACAAATATTAAACGGTAAAATATTACAAATTTTAAAATTATTTATTATATTTAATATTTATTTAACATGTCAGTTTTAGAATTAATTTAAAATATTTAATATTATTCTTCAATTATTAACGTGTAATTAAATAACACTAATAAATAAATGTAATATCATTCACCATGTGAGTTGAGATACAATACACATGAGATGAACCCAAATACATGTGAGAAAAAAAGACCTAAAGAAGGGTAATAGAGACCAACAAAAACCTAACCCATTGAGGAACTAAGAGCCCACTAAAAAAGTTGAAAAGTGGGGCCAGAAAAGTTAAGCCCAAATCAGTTTTGGGCTTAGAAAGATCAGTAAACCCAATGGAACCAAATTTATCAGAGATCTCAAATCTTGGTTCTAAAAGCTGTTCACAGTACCTGAATGCAAGTGCTTGCAAAATTACTGTGCGTTGTGCCAATAAAAATGTACTCATTTGTTTGCTTCAAAAGAAAAAAAAAAAAAAAAGATGGTAGATTTTGGGGGATGAATATGCTGAATTAGCTAAATTACAACACAGTATTGTTACATGAAATGCCCAGAAATCTCTGCTGAATTAACTAAAATCCACAACCGTTGGGGCCGTTAGTTGTAGCCTAGTAACTATGGTTATATATGGAACTATATACAAAACATAAATGCTCAACGAGGAGATTCATCAACAAATTTTTCTTCCTTTGATAGTAAAAGAATTACAAATACGGACAATTTGTAGATCATCATCATCTACGTTGGAAGTTCAAGCGGCCAACGAAAAATGCAAAAAGAGAAGCAAAAGCTATAGGGAAGATAGCAAGAAAGATGGCTGAAATATTCAAGTGATCATGGTCAAAGTTGAAATAATCTTTCAAGAAAGAAGCTATTGTTTTGGCCTGTCCAAATATCAGCAGTTGCTTGTCTACATCTCCATATTGGGAAGTTAGCAAACCTTTTATTGTCCAAGATGTAGGCATCAAGTAATTGAACCAGTTCCACCATTTCGGTATTTGCTATAAAATGAGCAAGAAACCATGTTAGTTTCTAAGGCATATGCACTTGTAAGGTTTCTACACATATACATATATATAGATATGATCAAATGCAGAAATTAGGGATTACCGGTTGAGGAATGAAGAACCCGGAAAATAGATTTAGCATTGGGGAGAAGGCTGAGCATAGGATTCCTGCTACCATGAAGTTCGGACACAATGCCATAATCAACATTCCCAAGTAGCTATAATACAACAGTGTACAGAACATCACGTAGAAGAACCAACAGATCTTTATTACTGATCCACAATATCCGATCATCGGATATGTAATGATGATAAATATGACCGTCTGGACGAATACATAAGGAACCTCGATTATGACCTGAAAAATGATCTGATTGTCATATACTTGAAAATAGATTGGGAAAATCAATCATAAGGGATTAACAAGTTGAATTAGAACAGATGAGTTTATGTTTAGGCACAATAACAGAACTGCCCTATAATTAGTAGATTATTCATTTTGGATGTTTGCAAAGCTAAAAGATATATGAAACGGGCATGATGACTTGATACTCAAGTCAATGAGTTTATCAGTTCCATCGAAAATTATACCTGTGCCAGTGCATAGGTCCATGGAGAGTACATCCCTGCAAATTTTTCTCGATACATTACACTTCGCTCTGTTTCAACATATGATAATATTAATAGGCAGTTACTTATGCCAAAGAAGACGACAGCAGCAGTCAGGGAACCAAGTATATTGAATAGATTTTGCTGGTTATTTCTGCAAATATAAAATTTATTTACTAATTAGGAATCTGCAAACTCTTTTTCCAATGAAGATTCTAAATCTGATAACTTGAAGTAAATAACAAAAACACTCACATTTCATTTCCTTGGTTCCAGTATATTAACCCGAAAAGGAAAGATCCGATAATCGCATGCACGATACGCGTCAAGTTGTATGATGGGCTTCTCCAATAAGACAAGTGCTGCTTCCATAGGCAAGATTTGAATTGCTGCCAACCGTTTTGAGCAAATTGGGTTGGAAAATGCAGATCACTTGAACCAGGAGGTGGAGTACTCAATTGTCTTACAAGCTCCTTGTTATCCCTGAAAACATGAAATTTGATCAATCAGATGATTAGCACTTCCTTCCAAGGTAGAACCGAATCATTTATATTCATTGAGAACACAAAAATTGAAAATTATTGTGGTTAAACTCACTCATATAAAGCAGAATGCCTGTATATTTGGGCAAAATCAACACCAAGTCGAGCTTCAGTAGATGCAGAAGTGACCTCTAACATCCATGTTGCTGGATTATAACGATCCCTAATCTTTGGCACTCCAGTGATACCCTATTAATGAATGACAACCAGAGATTATCAGAAAGATTCAGATATTGCTTATTGGAAATTGGAAGACGAGAGGACAAGGACAACTTTGCATTTCCAAGCACTTTAATGTTGAACTAACCTCAAAATATTCAATGACACGACTTGAATGTTGTCCTAGTGGTCCGTTGTAGATTATATGCCCCCCTGGTTTTAAAAGAGTCAACTGCCATGACAAAACAGAACCTTTAAGAGATCATTACATCTAACATCATATCACAACATTGTGTTTTTGTTACAAGAAAAGTTCAAATATTAGGCATCAGTCTGCAAAATCTTTTTACTATTTATAGAATTTCAAAGACTCATTAATATTTGAAAAACTGTACATGGATTCAGTTAGTCATTTTCTTTTGGTTGTAGGCTGACGAGCCCACAAATAGTGATGACAGTGTTTGGATCCAACAAATCTATTAATTTAACTATTCTGGAGCAAGAACCAGACCTTATTACTCTAAAGAACTAGAATGAAGATAGGTGATACATAATTGTTTGGCTATCTATTGGAATTCGCACATCAATAGGTTAAAGCAACTAAAATCACACTTTTTATTACCATGAGTAGTTGTCTAAGCAATTCTGTTTAAACAGTTCTTTGATTTTTCTACCATTAAATATGTTAAATGTTTTACCTCATCAAATGATTCAAAAATGTCAATGCTTGGTTGGTGAATGGTGCAAACAACTGCTCTTCCTGTATCAGCCACATTCTTTGCTGCTCGCATGACTATAGCTGCTGATCTGGCATCCAGGCCGGTTGTAGGCTCATCCATGAAAATTATAGAGGGATTAGCAACAAGCTCTACAGCTATTGTTAGGCGCTTGCGTTGCTCAATTGAGAGACCACTGACACCAGGTATCCCAACTAAGGAATCCTTGATTCCATCAAGCTCAATGGTTTTGAGGACTTTATTCACAAATTCCTGGAGGAAAGTGTTAATATCACCGTCAATACAAGTTCTATGATGGCAACAAATTTAGAATCAAACAGTAGATGCAACACATATAGAGCCTTACAATCTTAGTATGTGAGTCAATCTGAGGAGACAGACGCAGCCAAGCAGAGAAAAGAAGAGATTCTTCCACAGTGATTTGTGGAGAATGTATGTCAATTTGCTCACAATAACCAGAGAGCCTGGCAAAGGTTTTCTGAACCTTGGGATACCCATTAATTTTTATTTCCCCTTTGATGTAGCCATTTGTTTTTCTTCCAGCAAGAACATCAAGAAGAGAAGTTTTTCCAGCTCCAGTAATTCCCATCAATGCTGTGAGGACTCCAGGTCTGAATGCCCCATTTATATTGGAAAGGAGTTCCAATTTGCTTTCAACAAATCCAGCCTTTTTCATTTCCTGTGATGAAGGTATCAGAAAAAGAAAATCAATTTCATTTGACATAACTGGTATTAATATCTTGAAATGGTTTGGAAAATAGATAAACAAATGTGCTGTACCAAAGGGGTGTCAATGTAGTATCGGATGTCCTGAAAAGTCATAGTTACAGGTTGAAATGGTAAGACCATCCTGCCTGTTGATTGAGACAAGACAAGTCACACATTAAATCATTAATAATATCTTAAATACAAATATATATAAACAGGAAATTTATCTCGAAATGAAATGAAGTGAAGAAGTACAATTAGGAAATGAAGCGAAACAAATACCTTTTGTAGACTCCTTATTGGTAGTTGGGAGAGAACTCTTGGGTTTGTCTTTTACGCTTGTGTCATCACTGGGATCTTCAATATTTAGTATCCTGGTAATCTTTTCTGATGAAATAATTGGACGGGAGACTCTGGGAGCTGATAGAAGAATTAAAGAGTTAATGACCAAGTATGCACCCAGTTTTTAAAATCATTAGCACAAAAATGAGGAAGATGATCTCACGTTTTCGAAAAGTTAGGGCCAGAGTAAAGCCTATGTTGAAAATTAAGCTGAAACCAATCAGGGCTCCAAGTGCAATCCAGTAAAAGTATTCTTCAAAGTTTAGTCCACGGCTTTCCAATATTACACTCCCAATTGTAATATTTGGGAACAGAGTCTACAAATAGGATTGAAAAATCGGGTTAGCACCATATCTAAATGTGATAAGCAGGGATAAAATGTCAATATAGGGTTGCATCATATAAACCTCATTTTGCATGATTGAATAAGAAGAATAATTATGAAGTTACAAATTCTCTAGATCAAAATCTATAGCAATATTAGTACATGATAGGCAAAAATGAAAGGTTTTTTTCTTTAATTATATATCTCCATAAATAATGTTGCTGCATGTTGCCTTATCAGTGTAATTGAATAACTTCGGCTGTCAGAGTCTCACCTTTTGCCACCGTGGAGCAAGAAACTCATTAACGAAAAGGCCTATCTCTCCATATGACAAAGGGGAAACCCAAAATCCCCACCTCAACCAAAATGGCAGGGAGACTAATAAACAAGAGGACAGTGTAAGTTCATTCCATTAGTTGTACATGTAATATCAATTGAACAAGGAGGTATGAATTAACTTACCCCGTGAGATCACAATGCCACTAAATAACAAAAGTAATAACCCTACAATACTAGCCACTGCTATAGCAGAAGATAGGGTCTGGACGACAGAGCCCATGAAACGAAACATGGATGTTGATGATAAGTGCAGTGCAGCGAGTATAACAATCTGGCGGAAGAACCTAATTACATAGAAATGATCTTCATGTGAGATCCCGGATATTGTCTAGAGTGAAATCTAATATCTTAGATTGAAAGAAAGTAAGACTCGTGAAATGAAACATATGAATTCATCCCAATAAGGTATTAAAAAAGGCTAAGCTAATTCATATGACTCTCACCTCCAAAACTCGGGGCTATATCCAATGACATAATAAGTAACGGAAGTCCAAATCATAGGTTCCACAAATGAAAGAGGAATCTTTAACAGTGCAGCTGGAATTGCATAAGCCCATGCTGGGTATAAACACAACTCTTTTTGCTTATAAAATATTCCAAGTCTGTCGAGAGTCAGAGGCACCTCTGGGATTCCATTGACGACAATTACATAGAGTGTGAAATACAAGGCACCCAAGTAGTAATTTGCATGAAGAACATCAATATCCATCTGAGTACGCAGAAACACTGTTGCCACAATGGCTGCAATTACAACAAGCTGTGGACGGAAGTATGAGAGGACAAAGCAACTTTTAGAGACGAAATGAAGAAAGAACTTCATTGGAAGTATAAGAATAGAAGAAAGATAAAGTGAAAACAACCATTACCTGAATTGTCTTGAATATGTAGACAAAAGCATTTCTCCTTGTGAGAAGAAACTCCCTTGACATGCAAGCTTTAAATAGTTCCCATCTAGATACAGAATACATGCTAAAGGAAAGGGCATTCTTGTGACTTATCGATTTATCATATAACTCTGAGAGATTCTCATAAAGCTTCTTACCAAAATAAGATTCCTTGAATATCCTAGAGAACATATCTACTGGAACATAACTGTAAGGAAGTTCATTATTAAACCAGTATTTCTCTTGATCCTTTCTTGATATAACCTGCATAAAAAAACTGGATGATTAATGGATAATCAAGTGCATCAGAGTATGCGAAGGAAATTTGAAGCTGAAGTGCCCCTACCTCCTGGAGAAAGTCAGCAATTGCTTTCCTTTGAGGACACCTAAATCCACAACTCTCAAAAAATTCTAGAACACTTTCACGTGGACCATGATACACAATCTTCCCCTCTGCCATTAACATAATGTCATCAAAGAGATCAAAGGTTTCTGGTGACGGTTGAAGAAGTGAAATTAGTATGGTAGCATCGGTGATATGTGCCAACTGCTGGAGACAAGCAACAATCTGAAATGTGGTGGAGATGTCTAAGCCGTTTGTTATTTCATCCATAAACAAAGTCTTTATAGGACCTACTATCATCTCCCCTGCATAATATTAGCACTTCCTTTTCAATGCAATTCCACTGTAACGGAGATTTAAACAAAATAGACATACTCTCGATCTTTGCATCATTACCTGTAGTCAGTCTTTTCTTCTGACCACCAGAAATACCTCTGTTCATGGCACTTCCAACCAATGTGTTAGCGCAATTATCTAGTCCAAGGATCTGAGAAGAAAAGGAAACAAGAGGCCTATTAACTGACAAAGCATTTGATATGTTGAAAAAGAAACAGAAACAATATAGTAGGGATTCTTCAGGTGAATTACCTTCAAAATATAGTCTGTTTGAAGGGTTTCTTTCAGTCCTTTGGCGGCGATTGCCTATAGAAAACAAACTATAATCATCAATGTTGGAATTCGAACCTTTTATGATGAGAATGACATGAGAAGAAGGTTATGCACAATCAATTTTAACATGCTCTATCTACTAATTACAATTTAGAAAATGGATCCTGCAGATTGATTTTGAGTACCTTCATATACGTATCGATATCTGGATCTGGAACAATCCTTGCTTCCTTCTCTCTTCTACTAACATCCAGCATAATATCTTTAAAGAAAAGCAAACATTTATCAGTGTTTTAGATTGATAAGAGTATCACAAATCAAATTATCCTCATTAAAAGAAAACCTACCAGCTCGGCTTCCAACACCTTGACAACGGGCAGAAAAATCTAGTGTTTCCTTAACAGTCATCTGAGGAATGTGCATGTCATATTGGCTTACATATGCAGATGTTCTCTGGGGGACAAACTCTTCCAATTTGTATCCATTGTAAGAAATTTCTCCCGCAACCTATTGGCAAAAAAGAAGACTGGGATAAAAAAACAGATCCATCTTTTAAGCCCTTATCAACTTGATAACCCCTGCACTAACCAGAAAATGATTAACCAAATTACAAAGGGTGGCTACTAATACTGAAGGAAACTATAACTAGTTTACCCTAATCAATCGACCTCAAAAATATTTCAATTTTTGTGTCGTCATTTGATCTTGTTTTTGAAGATTCCTGAACTGAACTAACTCAAAGTTTTCATCATCAACCTATTTCTCTGGGTAAGTGAGGGATGACTAATTGATCCAAAGCCAAACACAAATGTTCAACAATTAGATGGACATTACTTCGATTTCACTACACTATTCAGATTTCATACTGAAGTTTTAACTTTTCTTGTGGTTCTATCCTAGGAGTCCTCAGGTGAAAGACGTTTAAATTTCACCGGTAGAGTTTAGTTGAAAATTAACTTACATTTTAAAAAGGTGCAGACGTTTGCGCCGAGAATTATTAGTTATCATAGAACCCATAAACGTTTGTTGCTAATCATGAACAGAGTAATCATAATGATAATCATGTAAAGAAAGAGTGATACCTTGAGAGATTGGTCTAAATTTCCTGATAGAGCCTTCAGCAATGAAGTCTTCCCACATCCAGGGGGACCAAGCAACAGTGTCATTCTGCAACAAAGTTATATGCAGCATGAGTAATTCCTTAAACTTGCATTCATCAATAGAAACCAAACCAAATCCCAAAAAAAAAAATTGTAACAAAGCTTATAAAGGGTACCTTCCAGGCTTAATGACACCACTAACATCATCAATGATAGTTATCTTAGCTTGGTGTCTCGTGCAACCAAACACTTTGGTAAAGTCCTGCAGGAACAAACCCAAATGACTTCGTAAAATCACTAAGATAAGTACTAAGCTATCACATTGAAGTGATGATTATTTGCTTGTAAATGTGATAATTATTCTAATATATATGATTTTTAGGTATGTACGTTCACATCTTTTAGAATGCGGACGTTCTTTTTCTAATTAAAGTTTAATTCTAAATTTTAACTAAAAAATTATCAACAACATCTGCACTTAACAATAATCATATATATATATATATATATAAATGACATAATAGACTACATAATCATCATATAATATAATTAACAATACCATCATAAAATGCTATTTAATTAATTCATAACTTCTAAATAATTTAAAATATATTATAAAATCTTAACATGCATCTAGAAACTCTCCGTATAATAAACTACATAACTAATTAAATCATATCTCTATTTATATATTTCTCCAATTTAAACTCAGGTGCCAAGTGCCTAACGAGCAGCAAAAGTAAAAGCAATACAATAAAATCAAGTATGAAATAAGATTAATATTGTTAAGAATTTTTGCCAAAAGAAGCTTATGTTTAAGTTGATTTGAGTTGGATTATGAACAACCCAAAATGAAGTTAAGAAATTTGGGTTACATATAAGAATTGAACCCAAATCATATTTGCTTGGTCTGGGTTGTTCAGTTTGGCCCAAACTCTTAATTTTTCTAATAATTTGTATAAGAATTTACCAATATAAATGTTTTAATTTAATAATTAACAAATAAGAAGCAAGTATTTTAAATCGGTGAAGCAAAGAGTTCAAAAACCTTTTTAATACAAACTTTTCATCTCCAAATCATAACTTAAAAATTAAAATGTATTTTTTTAATTTAATTAATTCATAGTTTAAATTAAATTATATAAGTCAAAAAAATTCAACCCAACCTAAATTTAAAATAAAATTTTCGATTCAAATCCAAACCCAATCCGAGTAAAAATGCTCATCAGGACTTTTGGCTTATAAGTATTTTGTGCCCACTTCTTGCGTGTAAAGTGTCACGGGCCAGACGCTTACTATTGACTTAAAAGATTAGCCTATTAGGTAATGCTACATACTCACCCTTATATACTTAAGACCAACCTAATTTCTATTCGATGTTAGACTTGATATTCTTCTCCACCCAATCACGTGACGTCCTAGTCACGGTGTGGCCCAAACTCAGAGACCAACCTAGCTCGTATTGCCCATCCTCTCGAGGATATGAGACCCACTATCCACGTGACAATCTCTATTGGGGCTCAAGACACAGGATTTTTAGGGCCTGCTTGGCCCATATTGCCCATACCCTAGCGGCATAGGGGACTAACATCCCATGTGACAATCTCTATTGGAGCGATTTTGGGGACTCACATACGAATGAGAATTTGGGTCTGCTCTGATACCACTTGTCACGGACTGGGCGTTTGCCATTGACCCAAAAGACTAACTTGTTAAATAATGTTGCATACCCACCTAATTTCTATTCAATTTAGAATGTGACAAAAGGTAGTGTTTAGAACTCCTCTATGTAAAGATAGTGTTTAAGCTCTTAAAGATCTTAATATTAAAATGTAATTTTTTTTAATTTAATATATTTTTATGGTTTAAATTGAACTATATAACTGAGAAAAATTCAACCCAACCTAGATTTAAAATGGTTTATTCGGATTTAAATCCGGATCCGATCCGGGTAAAAATGCCCATCAAGACTAGTGGTTTATGAGTATTTTCTGCCCACCTCCTAGGTGTTGTGTTTAAGCTCTAAAACGTCTTAAACGATCATTTGTTTTCCATAATTTTACTTATTTAATATTATATATATTTTATAATTAAATAATATGTGCCAAAGCAGCACCAAAGGAGCTTCTTATTAAACAAAAGGAATAAAATATAGTCAAATATCCAAAAGAACATATTGCATAAAGAGTCTAAATAATAATGTTTAATCTTTAACATATATCAAAACCATCTATGGCTGCACAATCTAGACCAGACAAATTGACATTCCTCAAGACCAACACACTTTATAATAATAATAAAAACATATGCTAAGAATTTATTTTTCTAAAGTTTTTGGGTGAGAATTAAAACTCTCACTCTCTAAAATACCTAATTTCTTATTTTTAAATTTTACTCAAACTTAAGCGATTGTAGATCTACTCTTATTTTTAAATTTTACACTAATTTAAGCGATTGTAAATACACTACATCTTTATCAACTATTCAAACTACGCTTTAAAAATGCATTAAAAATGAAAATGGAGTGCAACACGAAAACTTTCTAAGATACCACCCATCTTAATACTACTTTCTGAAAATAATTTGATAACCCAAAAACCCTCCTTTTTAATAAACTCTTTAAAAGCTAGTGGCAGATCTACGTTAGAGTTTAAAGGGTTGTGGCCTAAGCATAAAAAAAAAATTAAATGAGGTAAAGAATTTATTCTTATGATTTAACTTCTGCAAAATTTTAACTTTGATATTTTAATCCTCCACTAATTCATTTCTGGTTCCGACATTACCTGCAAACAACTGTGCATTTGGGCTAATAGGTAGCCAGAACTTCTAATAGCAGAACCAGATTTTGGCAAAATAATTAGGTGATGAAAATGGAAGGTGGTCAAAGACTTTGTAGAACAAAAACGTATGTTGATTGAGGTTGAAAAAAAAAATAATAATCGAATAATATTTAAGATTAATTTACTTACACAAACTGTGCTTTTAAGGGTATTCCAAAGAGTAGGGAGGGGCTTGCCATGAACAACCTCGCACTCGGCTTGCACGCACAGGCTTTTGTATCTCACTTCTACTGTGGGCAACTTTACACCAACTCTGCGCACAAAACCATTTTCAACTTGAAAACTCGATCAGATCATCCAATCCAATTTGTTATTAGTACATGCAGTATTCATAGAATGACGCAGATGGTAAGAATTTCTGTTGAACTTCAGGAATTGGAAAGATATGAGCCTTACTTGCCCTTCAAAATTGTTGCCATAAGTGTTGATGCAAATGGATGTGAAATGCAAACCAACCCAAATTTATATATATGAGTGCAACACTAAGGTTTAAAAACTGTGCATGCAGGAATAGATTATGTTACAATGAAAACAAAATATTTATAGCAGCATGCATTTACTTGTCTATTCTCTCTCTGATCTTCTGCAACAACAGAAGATTGTCATCTTCAACATGCTTAATGAGCTTATCGATGAAAATATGTCTTGCTAGAGCTTCAAGCTTCGTTACATCGATCATCATCTTGCCCTTATCATCATCATCATCATCGTCACCACCAACTTTGTCGAACAAGGACGACGTCAGACGTTCAAACGTCGGCAGTCTCTCTATCTCAGCCCACTGCAGGGCGTATTCACTGTTGTCAGACGAGGGCGATTCCACGGCGAGGGAGTTAACCGTAGTAGTAGTACTATCCATTTGCAAATGATAGCTATTTCTTGGAGAAAGGATGATAAATATATACACATATATATTTAAAAGATTGTTTAATACATGCCTTTTTTTATTATTTGAAGTCTACAAGGAACTTACTTCAGAATGTTCCACATGTGTACATAATTTATATGACAACCCATATTAGAAAAATCATGAAAGCACAGAAGAAGATCTTTGTTGCTGATTATTTTATACGTATGCAAATGCACAAGGTATGTGTATGTATACATTTACATATATATCCATTTGATATACCGAATCTTGGTGAAGAAACACAGGATTTCGAGGGTTCTCAAATTAAGGCCAAGTCTTGTGAAATTTATGAATAATATTGTTGAAACCCTAGAAATTGTTACTTCTTTTTTTCTATTGCTTGTTCCACAAGCTTAAGATCACAGCAATTTGGCTCCTTTTGGTTCCCTCTAGTATGCTCATTTAAGTTACTGAATTTCATCGACTTACACCCTATATGAAATACCATTCGAGCTCAGTTTTTGTTCAGATTGAATGAGTGCTCTTGCTATTCAAGCTCACCATTGGAAAAATGCTAATTAATGTGTTAATACTACTAAGTTACTAAACTTTATCGACTTACACCGTATATGTAATTGAACAATGCTAGACTTTTTAAATAGTATTCCAAATTTTTACATCTCGATTAAATGATGTGTCAAACAACTATTAGATAATAAAATAAAATAATTAATAATTTTAAAATTTATACTATTTCATCACTTAATAATTATTTAACACTTTTACTTATAATGTAAAATTTAGGATATCATTTAAAAATATAACATTGATCTGTGTAATATCATTTGAGCCTAATTCTTTTCAAGATTGTATATGCGCTCTTACTACTCAAGCTCACCATTTGAGTAATGTTACTTAATGTGTTAACACTACCCAGTTGCCACATTACATTAAAGCCAAAGCTAACACCACCCAGTTAAGCTAAAAAAATTGTTTTATTTTCAAATTTTGTAATATCTGGTAATTTTTTATTTTTATAATTGTTTTATTTTCAAAATTTGTTTAATGCAACTTTCTAAATGGATATTATGTTTTTTTTAATATTTATTTTATTAAAAATAAATAAATATCAAAACTAAAAAAATATATAATAAGCTTTACTCGATAATAAAAGCACGAAATTAGCTAAAACATCTAATAATCAAATACAAACTGATTCTTTATCACATATCACTAGACAACTCCATGTCTCACTTTTTTCTTGTTGTTGAATCCATGAATATACAGAGTGTTTGACCTAATTCCAAGCACAAAAACAATATGTTAAGAAATAATAAGAGTTTCTAGATATGAAATTCTTATTAGACCACTTATTGTTATTATTATTATTATTGTCATTATTATTTTTAATAGTAAAAAAAGTTATTTTATTTTGAAAAATGCAGAATATGAGAATCTTTGATGGCCCTCGACAATTGACAGTTTCTAGCTGGGGAATTAACACTGTCACGCCTTGAGATTTATACAAATTATAATTTTATGACGGTTTTGATTTTAATTATAATATTATCTCATTTGTTTAATTTAAAAGATGAACGTATTCTAGATTTTTAAAGATATTTTAGTTATTTATCTAATAAAAAAATAAAATATTAATATATTTTCGTCATTCAAATTAAATGGAAGGGTGGTAATATAATTAAAGCTAAAGTTACTATTAAATTATAATTTATGTAAACCTTAGGGGGTGACAGTGTTAATATCCCGTTTCTGGCTCGATATATTTATATATCAATCACGTCGCTGTCCATGTCCACGAGATCAATATTTTTGAAAGATTTGCCCTAGTTTCTGATTAAGAAATATGGCTTTCCAGATTTTTATTTCCCAATTTTTGTTATTTATTTTATTTATTTGTGGATAAAAATAAACTGTTAATTAGTTAATTTAAAACAAAATAAAATAAAATAGTACATATTGACATTGGAAATTGTCAAAAATCAAGCCTGGATATCAACCATTGATGTGCATCCAATAAACAAATAGAAAAATTGAAGTAATTTAAGAAATTGTTTTAGCAAGACAAGGTGGACTAAAATATTAGCAGGAAGAAATATTTCTTAAATTGTTCTTATGAAATTGGTGGACAAGATGGACTATAATTATAATAATAACAATATTAGTAAAATAATGTACCCTAGCAGATAAAATATTTCCTTTTAATTCTCATCTCAAACAGCTATTTAAGAAATTGTTTTAGCAAAACAAAATAGACTATTAATAGGAAACATAAGAACAAAATTTTAATAAAATGGACTGTTAATATTATAATAATGTCTACTTGCAGATAGAAATGATATTTGTTAAATTCTCTTCTGAAAATCGTTGCGAAATTATATAATTAATTTTCGGATATAACCCGATTACGAAGATCTACAGATATTTTGATAATAGTTAAATTTCATAAAAGAAATGAAAGTATTTGAGAATCAAGAAAAATTCTTAATAATTTAGCACATTTTTTACTTATAACAAAAACAAAAACAAAAACAAAACAACTGCTTTTGCTTCTTTGTAGCTCCAAAAGATAATGTATGACTAGGAAGCTTTAGATTATATTTGCAAGATAGATATCAGAAATATTGACCAAAAAATCATGTGTTTCTAAGTTTTGAATGCATCTCATTTATTAGTTTGTATAGCTTGCACCAATTTGTTTTTTTTAATATTACAATAAATCTACTAATATTTAAAATCAAATATTTATTGAGACTTACGATGATAATATCTATTATTGTGCAGCCTGTAAATTTTCACTAAAATTATTTAATAATATTCGTTATGACGCAATTTATAAATTTAAACATAAAAATTGTCAAAATTACTCTACTAAAATTTAGAGTAACCTCTTAGAAAGAACCAAATTTATTCATCGAAAAATAAAAAAAAAACATTTATCTCTATTTATGTGTGAGAGGTGACTCAAATTTTAATTGAAAATCAAGACTACCCATTATTCAGCCATTTAGAGGTGATTGGCGTTTGGACCAAAATGTTTATTACTAAACAATTCATAAAAATTAATTAACAAGAGCAAAAAAAATCTAAAGCGTAGATGTTTACACGTTTTAAGAATGCAAATGTTTACGAAAAAAAATCAGATGTGACGGACAAATATATATTTCTTTGTTATCCAACATTTTACATTTTAGAGCTTTAGGAGAAGGATAGAGTGAAGAATATGATGAGTCCTTATCCGATGTAATGAATGAATTATATGTCATCTTATTATCAATGTATCTTATATTTTTTAGATTTAGGGAGAATGATATCAAATTTGGAATATAAATGATGAGTTTTTCTTCGATGTGGATGCCTGTTTAATTTAAAATATTAGATGTCTTCTACATTTTAAAGGTAGACGTCCAACTATTTGTACAAAAAATTTGGATGTGATGGATGAATATGCTTTTTTTGTCATTAGACATCTCAAATTTTAGAGCTTCAAGGAGAAGGATAAAGTTAGGTATATGAAAGGAAACTGTGAGTTACTTTTCTATTGTTTGATGTTTTCATTAAATTTTTTTAAAAATAAGTATAAATATTTCTATTGTTTTTACTTTTGTGTTTTGTCTAAAAGTGATCAATTACTCTTTTTAAAAAAAAGAGACTGTAGTGATAAAAATTATAACTGGTTCTTAATATTGTAGGTAAAACTTTAAAAGTGATTTGTTAAATAAGATATAAAAGTATAATTACTTTTTTCAATTAATTATAATTAATAAAATATTTTAAAAATTATATTTACTTATTTTCTTTTATTTTTATGTATAAATAAATTATTTCTAAGGTTTATATGAATAAGGATGAAAGTTATTTTTTTTATTATGAAAATTTGTTATTTTAATCTTTATATTTTTTATAAATTACTTATGTTGTCCCTCACTTTTTTAAATTACCTTTGCTAGTCCCTACCATTTAAAACACTCTGTTAAGTGGGCATTTTTTTTGTTCTTTAACTATTTTACGCTCAATTTAAATTTTCATTCTTCTAACCCCATTGCACCACTTTTTCCTCCCAAATTTTCATTTTCCCTCTTCTTACTCCCTCACTCTAAAATTATTTTTAAATTTAGTAATCAATTAAATAAATTTAGTTATTAATCTTAAATTAATATTATAAATTTTACATTAAAAATAAAAAATTTAAATTAAATTTAAATTTTCATTCCACCCATCTCACCTCACCACGTTTCCCTTCAAAATTTAATTTTTACTTTTTCTTCTTCTTACCCTTTCCTCCCAATATTTTTATTTAATAATTAAATAAATAAATTTAGTTATTAATATTATAAGTTTTACATTAAAAAATATATATTAAATTTAAATTTTCATTTCCCCACCCTACCTCACCACATTTTCACAAAATCAAGTTAGGATTCCAAAATTTTGTTACCGGCTTGAGAGAGATGATAAGATCATGATTAATTTTTAATATCATGTATAAGTTTTTAAAAGTTATTCACTAAATAAGAAAAAATATAAATTGTGTGGATTAATTCAAAATCATGTAATTATATTTACTTAATTTCTTTTTTTTCTTCTTTTATTTTTATATATAAACAAAGTCATTCTAAAGCTCATATGAATAAGAATGAAAATTATCCTTTCCTAATTATATGTCAATTTCTACAAATGGTACTTACCGAAATATTAGGATAAAGTTAGTATAAATACCAAACGACATAGGGGTAACTGAGAAATTCTCGAATACGAATGATGGGTTATTATCTAGTGCAAATACACATATATTAAATAATTTAAAAGTTTATCTATTTTAGAGAATAATTGATCATTTTTAGGGGAGAAAATACTGTTAAATTACATACAAATAGTTGAATGAAATGATTCAAAACTTCCATCTTCCACAAACTCTTCAAATTTCTGATACATACCAGTACTAAATCTATCCAAAATATTGTTAAATACATATAGATTTTTAGATTGACATCACAAAAACAATTTATTGAATAACTCAGACATAAGGTGGAAGTTTAAGTAAGACAAGTCTTATGCATTTATAATCTGCTATTTGGATGCAAATCAATATATCAATTAAAAGTTGTTCTATAGATTCTAAAATAATAACTTATTTCACAATTTTATACATTAAAATATATTCAATATATAGTTTAAGGGTTATATTAATTATAACCACCTAAATAGCACATGATGGCTTGATCGAGTAGTCAAGTGTATACCTCTTCAATTATGAGGTTAGGAGGTTTTGAGTCTCAACTAATATTTTCAACAAATAATTCTAGAAGTGATTAATAAATACATTATAAATGTATTCAGCAAATAATTCTAGAAGTGATTAATAAATACTCCAAATCATTTTTTTGAGCAAGTTTGAGAAGTAAGATACTGAATTGGTTTTTCAAAATTTGATAATGAATAATTTAGAATAAATATTTTCAAATAAATTATCAATAGAAAATATACTCTGATTATAAACTAATTTATTGGCTGTAGAAGCAGTACTTTTAAGAATATGGTCATAATAAGCGGACCTAGGAAATATATATATATATATATATTTCCATTTCACCACTTCACATAAGATATTGCTAATAGAGAATTAATTTTGAGAGCTATGAATACAAACCAATTGCTTCATCAATGTATTAATGAAAATTTTTATAAATAGCCACAAAATTTTAAAAATATATTTTTTTTAGTTGTCTTTCAATTCTTTATTTTTTATTAGTCAAATTAACTATAAAATAATATATTTATTCTCATTTACATCACATAGTGTTCAAGAAAATATCTAAACCCGAATCTAATAAATACAAATTTGATTTGAGTCGATTCATCTCTAAAAACACATTTTAATATTTAAAATTTGAGATAAGTAAATTTGAAGTTATAAAATATCCTCAAGTAAAAAATATTTCTTTTTGTTATATATATTCATAATGTTATCTTTGTTAGAAGTTGTAGTTGTTTTGAAATGAATACATATGAAAATACAATTGTAGTGTATAATAATGAAACTTAGAAGAAAAATGAGACGATGAAAAAATCTGAAAAAAAAAATTAGGAGTTGCATCGTAGGGACTGTACTGTGACACAGGGCCGGGATGCAACAATTGCATTTCAGCCACCACATCTCAGGCTTGAGATGCGATGACTGAGATGCATTTTGTGGCATCTTGGCCAACAATCGCAGGGCTGAGATTGAGTACCGAGATACGGTGGCCAAGATGCGATTATGGCATCTCGGCCCTGCGTCATGTGTCGAGACACGACCATCTATGCGTTTGCGTGTATCTCATCTCAAACATTGTAATTTCGCGGGGTTTTCATGAATTATGATTTCTAAATTTTTGGGATGATTTCTTAATAATTTTTTTGTTTCAGGCCTTATGGAGTATGATGCAATTTTTATTTGTTTTAATAGAAAGTGGAAGAGTTCTAGTACTAGAGAAGAGAGTTATATAAACTATAGTAATTTTGAGATTTCGGTTCCAAAAGATATTAAATTTGAAGATCTTTTGAATACACATATATGCCAATAGAGTTGAAAATATAAAGTATAAGGTGACTTTGAAAATTAAAATTGATGCAACGAGGTATAAGTTAAGACCTATTGAGATTAGAAATGATACTTATGTCTGATTCTTTTTAGGGGGCCAACAGAATATCTTACTATACTCTATGTGTAACAGTGGATCCTAAAGCTCCCATTTATGAAGAGTATGCACAGCCCCCCAGTCAAAACCAGTCACATATTCATACTCATTTTATGTTCACCAACAATAGCAACCAAGTAAGTCACACAACTCTAATAATACTAATAATGATTCCCTCAAATACAACGGATGATCATCATTAATTTTCCCTATAAAGTTTAATGAAAACCTAGGTTATACACATTACGATAGTAATAACGTTGGAAATATTGGTGATATGGAATGGAGCTATGATGGTGTTGAAAACATTGATAATGTAAAAGAGGATTATGGTGGTGCTGAAAACGTTTGTAATGTAGAAGCGGATTGTCATATGAAAGAATGTGCTGATTCAGATGATTTACAAAAGACGACGTTGTTATGTTTTAATAAGCTCCCTAATGTTAAAGATAAAAGAGGAGATTATTGTGAAGCTGAAAATCCATTTGCGTTTATGCCTCCGATGCCACAATCAAACTTGAGCATATCTGATAAGGTATCGTATAGACGAATTATGGATGTGTTTATGAAAAATTTATTTGATAGTAAAGATAAATTTCACCAGGCTATTTATGTGCTAGCATTTAAGGGTAATTGGAGTTTCAGAGTCTCAAGGTTGACAAAAGATTATTTCAAGGAAAATGTGATAATGATATATGCCAATTGCGATTATGTGTGGTGTCAACAGATGCAAGAAGCATTGTATTGTGTACAAAATTGATGCAGATCACGTACGCCATTTAAATTAGTTGTATGATGGTCATCGACAAGTAAAGTCTCAGATTATTGATAAATTCATAAAAAAAAATAAGTTTGCATCTGTATGTCAACTTTACAAGTCGAAAGAGATCCAAGCAAACATACGTGAGGAGTTTGTTGTAGAGATAACTTACCCCACTGCTTGGTAAACTAAGGAGCATGCATTGAAGTTGATATGCAATATTTTAGAGACTTCATATAAATTACTTCCTGCATACTGGTATGTGCTAGAACAATAGAACCTAGGCACAGTTATGCATTTAAAAATTTATAGTTGCAATCACTTTAAATATTTCTTTATGGTGCGTGGATTATATATTAGAGGGTTCTAGTCATCCATCCAATTGGTTATTGCAGTTGATGGTACATTTTTGAAAGGTGTATACCTAGGTACACTATTTGTAAATATGAAAACAACCAAAAGTTTTCATTATTATAAGGTACTGCTGACTCAAAAAATGATGCTTTCTAGAAGTGATTTATGACAACTCTCCGAGGAGTCATTAATGATCTTGAAAACTTTGTATTTGTATTTGATCAGCATGTTAGACAAGATACAAGATACCGTTGGAGAAAAAGAAATGAGGGGGAATACTTGACTTTATATTTTGTTATTGTTAAGACGTATCGCCTAACTGACTTTTAAAAATAAATTAAGAAGACATAAGAAATAAAACTGGAGGCAAAAAAATACTTGGAGGAGGAGGTTGACTTTTCTAAATAGACTCGATCAATGAGAGCATTTAGAAGATATGATATCATGACCACCAATATTGTATAGAGCATTAACCTCTTGTCCTTAAATTCAAAATACGAAAAAAGTAATCACCAGAGTTTATACCAAAATGCTGACTGCAAACCAAAATGGTCTCGTAAATTCAGACCTAAAATGATTTTAAAAGATAAATTTACTATAAATAAAAATAAATAAATAATTAAGATCAAAATATTGAAGATAAGAAAATTATTACGTAGTAGAAATGCATGAGCAAATCCATACACATTATAACTCTCAATCCTGCTCTTCGCAAATCCCTATTTTCTTATTTTGTCAAACTTCTAGAATGCGACCTTTTTCAATGAGCCATAAAGTACACTCCATGCAATATTACACTATGAATAATTATTGAACTCGTCAAGGACGTTCACTAAATATAAAACAAAATTTTGAATCTCAAGATGTTCGTTGCGTAGGATCAAAATATAATGAACAAAATAAAATAAACTCAACTCAACTGCATTTTTAGATGTCTATACCAACTATCAAGAAATGTGTACGTCAATATTTTTTTGTCATGAAAGTACTATTCCTACAACCGATTCTCCAATTTGCTCTTCAGCTGTGAGCGAGCGGGCAAGTAATCTCCTATCTCTAGCCTAGTAATCAATACAAACTCCTTTCAACTGAATCAAATATGCTTCTTGCCGATATAAAATCACATCTACTCATATAAATTAGAGGTGTGCACATCACACAATAATAACTCATGCACCAAAATACCGAAGGACAACATATCTAGCATATCTAAAAAATACCCTATAAAGATCCGCCTAAACAATTTCTTTTGATTATCCATCAGTTTTGATTTTATAGAATTCAGACCCTATATCTTTAAATAATTGGTTACCGATGTATGAAAAAATATACTCTCTGAATATTTATATTCTTTAGATACGTTATTTTTCCTGTAAAGGAAAACAAAAATAGAATTATTATTATTAATCAATAACAAACATATATAATACATAAAATTAACTATCTAACATACAATATTCTTTCATTAAAAAAGTACAAACTTACAATATTAATCAACTTATTAATTAATTAAATTAATTAATTAATTTACTATTTAAATAAATAAATCTAAAAATAAATAAATTAATTAATATGTAACAAATATACATATTATATTAAATTAAGTAGCAAACAATATTATTTAAAAAAATACTAACATATAATATTAATCAACTTATTAATTAATTAATCTAATTAAAATTAGTTAATATAATTAACTAATTTACTTTTAAAATAAATCTACCATCATCTTCAAATTAATAATTTTTTAAATTTTTTTCTCTAATTATTATTTAATTTTTTATTTTAAAAAATCACTATTTGTGCCACATGACACCCTAGTGAGGTGCCATTAGCGCAAACAGTACAACATTACAGACCTCAAGTACGCCATGCTGAAACAAGATGCATTGAACTCAGACGGCTGCCACCTGCCGTCTAGGTTTGGTAAAATATCTTAAATAAGCTATTTGTTTTTGTAGAATTTGAACTTTTTTCCCATCATCTTAACCTAATTTTCACGTTTAATTCATCTGTTTGACCTATTTTTAATTTAAATGTAATTTTTAACTCATTTCTAAATAAATATTTAATTTGTTTTTAAAAATAATGAAAAACCTATCAAGAATCAGTCATTTTCAGAGTTTGAAGTAGTTCGTGCAAGACTTGATCTACATAATAGAAATTTCCAAATCTTCAATCCAACTAAATTTGTGTTGTGAAAATTTTGAATTGAGAGAACTCGAGTAAAGAGAGGGTAGAGAGAATTTTTTTAAGGGTATAAAAGTAACATCATTACATTTTTAGTTATTAAAAAATATCAATTTAAAATAGGGATAAATAAGTATATTTATAAAATATGAAAGCTATTTGTGAAAATTTTTCTATTTAAAAACCTTTTGTCTTTATAATTATAATAGTATAAATTAACTTTAGAGAGGTATAGTAGTTCTTTTGTTTAAAAATCTAACAATTGTATTTGTACATTACTAAACAATAATAGTCTAATATATAAATAGTAAAATTAGCACGGTGTAAAATAATTTTAAATAATTAAATAGTACTGTATAAATAATAAATTTATATTATACTGTAATTAATGACTAATTTATATTTGTATATTAAATATCTATATTTTAACAAAAATACAAACATTCATATTATTTTTATTAATTATTTAATAGAACAAGTATATTAATTTAACTATCTATATAATATATTTTTATTGTTTGATATTTTTACTATTTATATAATGTAATTTATTCTACTATTTTAAAATTAATTTATATTATTACATTTATAATACCAAAAGAGTTTTTAAATATTATCAAAAATTAAGAAGATTTTTAATAGTTAAAGACTAATCGGCATTTATCCCTTAAAATATAAATGTGTTTGGTATTCCAAAGCAAAATCACGTAGCAAAAACTATCTATACCAGGCTCGTTAAAGTATAACTTCTTGGTCAAGTCCTTTCAATTGATTCAAAAAAAAGGGGGAAAAAAAGTCTTTTCAATAAAAAATAAATAAATCAACTACGTTTTTCATCTTTTGGTAGGACATAGAATTGCAAATTTGCAATGCAAAAAAAAAAAAAAAAAAAAAATTACAAGAAGGGGACAGGAAGTCCAATCGAGACGGCAGATAAAAATAAAAATAAACTGCTCGTACAATAATATATATTTATAAAAACATTTCTTTAATATAATAAACTAATATAAATATTGATGTATTTTTTAATTATAATTACTTATTTTTATAAAATTTATTGATTTAATTGTATTAACACATAATGAAGTTTTTTATCAACAAAAATTTATACAAAAGATACCACCTATATATATATATAATACTTGTACTTTATCTTTATTTCTTTTTAATCTTCTAACTTAACAATTATTTTTTTTTATCAAGTTTATAATAGGTAAATAGTAGAGAGTTATAACACAAATAATTAATTATCATACTAGAATGAACTCTAAATATATTTATTCTACCTTATTATATAGCAAACATATATTTTAACTTAAAATTAATAACTCTAAAAAAGATTAAAACTGACAAAATATCTAATTTATATCTAAATTTTAGTAGCATAACATACAAAAAATTACAATAACACTAAATTAAGACATACCTGTAGATATTAAAATATTAAAATAAAACATAGATACATAAATAACAAAATTATTGTAAAAAAAGAATAATATTATTATTAAATCTAATGAAAGAATTTACTTCCCAACTATCGTACACTATTATTTATAAAGAGTTCAACTGTAAAGACAAATAAATTGGAAATACATAAATTTACGAATATAAAATTATTACAACTTGTTAAACTCGTGAAATTATGATTATCCATCATATTTTAGATACTTTTATATTAAGTTCTTTTTTTTTTCTTTTAAAGTATTAAAAGAGAGAGGGGAAAAAAACGTCGACCTCATGTAATAATATTTTGACATGTCAAATCTCTTTGTAATTCATTGATAGTTTCTATACAAGCTAGAGACACAGAGAACTAAAAAATAAAAAAATTTGTGATTGTAAATATAAATTTTTGTATATAATTTATTTATCATTTTTCATTGCTAACATTTACAAGTTTTAAAATATAAATATTTAATTATCTATATAAACAATTACTTTTTTGTATAAATAATCAAACGTCTGCATTTTAAAAAAGGTTTGAACATTTGTACCTGAGAATTTTCGTATAACTTATAGCTTACTTAAATGTAACAAATGGCTCTCCAAGACAAAAAGATCAAATCTCCAAGATTTTGTTGAATTTCACTGCAATTGAGATTAATGGTTTTGATCTACATTTTCTTTCTTCTCTTCTTTTTGACAAAAACAAAAATCTACAAAGAAAATTTTAAAATCGAAATTAATTGGTACGTATGAGCTGTAATGAATAAAAAAAAATTGCAACTTGGTTTAAGAAAATATCACTTGAAAAATCAACTTGATAAGAGCAGATCACTTGAAAAAGAAAAATCATGAATCAATGTATTTTTAACATAAAATTTAAAAAAAAATATCAATTTCGTCCCTAATTTAATTACTATATTAACTTAATCCTACCTTTTTTTTAATTTATAAATACTCAATTAATCTCTGTAGGAATAAAAATAGTCATGATTTAAAGATTAAAAAAAAACGATAGTAAAAAGTAATCAAAAATGTTTCTAAAAAGACTAATTAAATATTTATAAAAGAAGTAGAGATTAAATGAATATATATAAATTAAATCAAGAATGAAATTGACATTTTTTCGTGATCTATAATCTAATTAATTACACTAAATGATTATTATTAAGAGATGTATTGGCATGGACTCACAATTTAAAGTGTGGTACGGGGTCAAAATATTAAAGTTAAAAATTATAAGGTTAAATTTTCATTATGTGAGGAGTCTTAATGTTAAAAATCAAATTGTATAGTGGCTAAAGTAAGAAAATATCAATTTTAAGGGGCAAAATAATTATAAAAAATTATAATTGAAGATAAAATTTTTAAGAGGCTTGAGTTGTAAGTCCCGCCCCTAAAATCACATAAGATGGTATCCGAATTCAATTCTTCTTAAGTTGCTTGTAATCTTGACTCATGTAACACACATCGTTAGTGAGAGATAATTTGGATGGTTTAAATATCTTAAGAGCTCCTTAAATTATAAATACATTTTGAGTTACAAAATAGACAATATCTTCTTTTATATAATCAAAATAGATAATAACTCTAATGAACTGAGCATTTCAGAATTTTTACAAAATTACTACATCAATCGGTTGTTTTTTTGATTATATTGTTCTAATTTATTTGAGGACACATGTCCATTCAAAAACTGTAGAGTGAGTTGGATAGTATATAGTTAAATTTATCTGCAGAATAAAAATATTTAAACTTTTAAAGTTTAACTTAAAAATATTTTCATCTTTTTATTTTTAAAATTTATTAAAAAAAACCTCTTATCGCTGATAGTGACAACTTACTAGATTTAAGAATAAAGAAAGGAGAGGAATTATCTTCTGTATTTCCTTGTGTTATGCCTTGCGGCTGCTGCCAATATATACAAAAAATTAGGCTAATTCTAACTAAGATTATTTAAGAAATTAAGCTACAAAACCGGAAATGATACAACTATATATTCCTATTTATGAATAATATGCCTAATATAATATGCCTAATACTCCCCCTCAAGTTGGAGCATGAAGATCTCGAATGCCTAACTTGCGAAGAAGTATCAAAAATTGTGATTTTCCAAGAGCCTTTGTAAAGATATCCGCCAATTGATCACTCGTTCGTATGTATGACGTAGCAATACTACCAGCCTTAAGCTCATCTCGAACAATATGACAATCCACCTCAATATGCTTCGTACGTTCATGGAATACTGGATTTGCTGCAATATGTAAAGCCGCGTGACTATCACAATACAGGTGCATAGGCCGATCATGTCGTACACCAATACAAAATAAAATAAACTTCAACCATTTTAACTTGCAAGTAGTCGTAGCCATGGAACGATATTCTGCCTCAGCGGAAGAGTGTGAAACTGTGGGTTGCTTCTTTGTCTTCCAAGATACCGGAGAAGACCCAAGAAGCACAAAATAACCGGTTAAAGATCGTCGTGTAATAGGATAACTAGCCCAATCACTATCACAAAAACCATATATCTGCAAGTTGCACTGACGATGTAGCAAAATTCCTTGGCCGGGGCACCCTTTAAGATATCTAAGAACGCGAAGTGCTGCCTCCCAATAGGCGATCATAGGAGAAGACATAAATTGAGCCAACATATGAACCGAATAGGAGAGCTCAGGTCGAGTAATCGTCAAGTAGACCAACCTCCCTACAAGCTGCCTATACTTTTCAGGTTCTGAAAACAACTCCCCCTCAACACGAGCTAATTGATGATTTTGCTCCATTGGAGTAGAGATAGACTTGGACCCTAATAAGCCGACCTCGCTTATGATATCCAAGACATACTTTCTTTGACTCAAAAACAAGCCATCGGGACCTCGAGCCACCTCAATTCCAAGAAAGTACTTAAGGACCCCAAGATCCTTCATATGAAAACAATCACGCAGATAGGCCTTCAATTTTAGCACCGCATCATTACCTGAACCTGCAATGAGTAGATCGTCCATATATACAAGAACATACAATGACACATCCCCTTTAGTATAGCAAAATAATGAGTAATCTGCAGTGGACTGTTTAAAACCAAACAACTTCAGAGAGGATGATAATTTGGCAAACCATTGCCGAGGTGCTTGCCTAAGACCATACAATGCTTTTCAGAGACGATAGACTTTACCCGCCGAACCCGATGGTGCATAGCCAGGGGGAAGCTTCATATAGACCTCCTCCTCTAAGTCTCCATGAAGAAATGCATTGTGCACGTCCATTTGATGAAGCTCCCAATTTCGAACAATAGCAACGACTAAAAATATACGGACAATCACCATTTTTGCGAATGGTGCAAATGTTTCATTAAAGTCAATACCAGGCAATTGTCTATTGCCAAAGACAATAAGACGGCCCTTTAGTCATTCCAGAAACCCGTTCTACTTGAGCTTAGCCTTGTACACCCACATACTACCAAGAGCGACCTTTCCCGGAGGTAAAGATTCCAATGTCCACGTGCCTTGTCGTTCAAGAGCGTCAAGCTCTTCTTTCATGGCATTACGCCATCCTGGGTGCTTGACTGCTTCAGAGTAGGATTTTGGTTCAACCCAAGTTGTCACTGCTGCCAAAAATTGCCTATGTTTCACAGAAAATTTATCACAGTTAACAAAGTAAGCTATTGGAAAAGGCATACCTGAGGACCGCTTTGGAGGAGATGAACTAGTGACAGTGACGGGAGTAATGGTTTAGATTGTATTGGTGACGTAGCCTTTTAATCGAGTTGACGGAGTCCGTATACGATGTCCTTTACCAAGGGGTTCTTCAGAAATAGGTGGTGGGGTGATAAGTGGCTGCTGCAATGAGACTGTGGATGGTGCATCGAAGCCACATTCGTGCTGCGTAGCCTGCTGCTCTTGCGTGTGCTGCTGCATGGGTAATGCATTCGTGCCACACCCAGGCTGTGGAGACTGCTGGTCAAGGGAAGTAGTAATATGGTCGTCCGCTCCAACCTCACGACCCTCACAACTCCCCCTAATTCCATTATCTCCATCATTCTTATCAACAACAATTTGTGGTTAGCGATGAAATAACTCATTTATACCAACTCCATTAATTGTCACAGGTGCATCCATGTTGTTAAAAGGAAAATTATTTTCCATAAAAATAACATCACGAGAGAAAAAATAGACCTTCCTCTCCAAGTCATAAAGTCGCCAACCCTTTTGCCCAAATGGATATCCGATAAATATACATTTCCGAGAGCGAGGACCAAACTTATCCTTCACTCTAGGACGATAATTAGCATAACACAAGCTACCAAAAATGCGTATAAGAGAGTAATTCGGAGATTTGCCAAACGAAACTTCGTACGGAGACTTGCCATTTAACACACGAGAAGGAGTTCTATTGATCACATAAGCAGCCGTCAAGACACATTCACCCTAAAAACTCAAAGGTAGGTTAGCTTGGAAACGTAAAGCCTGAGCTACATTAAGTAAATGTTGATGCTTACGTTCTACCCTACCATTTTGTTAAGGTGTATCAACACATGACGTTTGATGTAAAATTCCATTTTCAGCATAAAAACGTCGTAAACAGGTAAATTCATGTCCATTGTCACTTCTTAAAATTTTAACCCGTTTATTAAATTGAGTTTGCACCATAGAACAAAAGGTTTTGATAATCTGTCCAACCTCACTCTTAGCACTCATTAAATACACCCAAACGGCTTTCGAAAAATCATCAACAATTGTGAGAAAGTAATAAGCACCGCAACTAGAAGTAACTTTGTAATCGCCCCAAATATCACAATGAATCATCTCAAACAAATCAACTGTTTTACTTTCACTAATCGAAAAAACACTTCTAGTTTGATGGGCTATTAAACAAATACCACAAGGTTCCTTAGAGTAACAAAAATCATTGCTCTCACTATAAGCTTTATTGCAAGAAATAAAAGGCAAAAGAGACACCACTTTTCGAGAAGGATGGCCAAGCCGACGATGCTACAATTCTTGTTGTTCAACCACAGTAATTTGATTAGCTTGAATCCGCTTCGTGGACTTAAACCAATATACTACGTCACATTGTTCACCTGCTCCAATCAGGGTCCTCGAATTGCGGTCCTGTATGATACATAGCTTATCAGTTACTGTGAGAAAATAATTTAAGGTAGCAAGTAATTGTGAAACAGAAATGAGATTAACATTCAAATCAGGAACATATAGCACATCCTTCAAAATCAAACCATCACTCAAGACAATTTTGCCTTCCTTAATTGCCGTCGTTTGGTTACCATTTGGTAACCCAACTGGAGATGGAGAAACATCATACAAACTTTCGAATAAAGAAATATTCTCGGTCATATGGTTTGAACAACCAGTGTCCATAATCCATTGAGTGGACTTATACTTACCATCATCTGTAGGAGTAGCATCATTAGGTTGAGAGGGTTTTAGCATACCCAACAAATGATGCCACTGTGCATCCGATAGTTGCACCTCATTGCGATCGGGTGCATCAATTTGTTGACCTGATGTGGTGCCAGAGGATTGACCAACAGCATTGGCCACATTCCCACAGCCACGACCGTTGCCCCTGCCACCACGGGTGTACTTGCCGCCACCCCTAGCTGCTGACCTATTTTCAGAATACCACCAGTCAGGAAATCCCAGAAGCTGGAAGCAGTTGTCTTTGTCGTGTCCGACTTTTTTACAATGAGAGCACGTGCCGGTGAAGGGAGACTTGTCACCCTCCTTAGTAGGTGTTGCGCCACGCCCACGAGCACTGCCTTGCACCGCGAAACCTACGGCCTCAGCTTTCTTGTCACCTTGACGAACAATGGAATGATGGCGTTCCTCAGTCAATGCCTTAGAAAAGGCTGTGTTCAATGGCGGAAGAGGGTCTTGCATCAGAATCTGAGAACGGACCGTACCATGTATGGATGATTCAAGACCAATTAAAAATTGGTGAACCTTCTGATCTTCCCTTTCCTTCACCAATGCACCATTCGCACCACACTTGCAGCTACAGGTACATGCAGGGGCTGAATAGCAAGCTAATTCATCCCAAATCATTCGTATTTTGCCATAATAGTCGACCACCGAGTCGCCACCTTGTTCAAGACGAGTCAATTGACTCGTTAATTCATGGATTCGAGGCTCGTTTCCAACTGAGAAACGCTGCCTAATATCTTCCCACATATCCTTAACATCGTCAGTAATAGAGACAGTAGAACGGATGGATGCATCGAGGGTGTTACGTAACCATGCCCCGAACATAGAATTCACCTGGACCTATGGAGAATACATCGTTGATTCTGTCGACTCGGGTGGCTGAATCGAGCCATCAATAAACCCAAGTTTGTTGTTCGCTTTGAGAGCATTCTGGACCGATCGAGCCCATTCATTGTAATTATTCCCACGGAGCACCACCGGGGATATAATCCGATCTGTGTTAGAGGAAGGGTATAAATAATATGGAGACGAAGAATCCACACCCTTGTTAGTTTCAGTGTCGCCCATTGTAATGGAATATCACAAAGGGGGAAAAGATTGTTAAATCAAACCTACTCTGATACCATACTAGATTTAAGAATAAAGAAAGGAGAGGAATTATTTTCTGTATTTCCTTGTGTTATGCCTTGCGGCTGCTGCCAATATATACAAAAAACTAGGCTAATTCTAGCTAAGATTATTTAGAAAATTAAGCTACAAAACCGGAAATGATACAACTATATATTCCTATTTATGAATAATATGCCTAATATAATATGCCTAATACAACGAGATTTCTAACTTGCTAGAAATGTAAAGAGAATATATTTTTATTGTATATTGTAACGCTGTTAATGAAGCTTTTATATAGGCTGTAACCTTACTACATAATAAGAAAATAACATATATAAGAAAATAATATTTTATATTAATAACGTGTATATATAGTAAGAGGGCATAAAAGAATAATTCTAGAATGATTCCAGAATAATTTCAGAATAATTCCTTAATACCATGTTAAAAATGTAAAGAGAATATATTTTTACTGTATATTGTAAAGCTGTACAATGGAGCCTTTATATAAACTGTAACCTTATTACATAATAGCAAAGTAACATACATAAGGAAATGATATTTTACATTAATAACGTATATATATAATAGGAAGGTATAAAAGAATAATTCTGAAATGATTCCGAAATAATTTCAAAATTATTTCTTAATATAACTCATTGTTTTAATAGATTTTGTTCAATCAAAGAAAAATCAAAAGAGCAAAAGCCAATGAAAAAGATAGAAAATCTAACGAATTGTTTTTAAAAAGTAATTTTATAAACAAGTGAGTGGATTATCTTTTAAATAAAATTTTGAAGATTTAAATGTCTTTTTTTTCTTAATTAAGAATAAAAAACTAATCACATCAATACATCAGTGTGGGATTGGAATAGATTATAAAATAATTACTTATTCTATAAATTTACACTAAAAATAAATTCAGAATTCAGAAAGTTATTATCAAGATTACAGGGGCGAAATCAGAGTTAATACTGTAGGGAGTCAAAGTGCAGTAATTGAAATATTATGTAGGTTTAAGTTTCATACTCTAGGGGCCAAAATGTTTAAGTTAAAAACTAGAGTAATCAAAATGATAATAATATATACTTTGAAGGATTAGAATGAAATTGATTTATTATTTAAAAAAATTTCTTAGGTGTAGGGCCATGGCCCCTTATGCCCTAACCTGGGTCTGCCCTTGTTAAGAAATTAAAGCCAATTTTGGCAGCAATTTTGAGGAAGAAGCTGTTGCTTAAGTATCATCGTGAATAACTTCAAACATCATTTAATTAATTAATAAATTTTGATTACAAACCCACCAACTGTAGGCGAAGGGCGGGTAACTTTGGCTCCCAATTTAACTCCACTCTTATATATGGGTAGAGAAATTTTTTTTGCTAAATTTTAAAGAAGTAATTTTTTTTTTAATTTTAGTAAAATAATTTTAATTTTTCTTAAATTTAAATTTGCAAGTTGTGCTACAACGGATACTATCGCTATAAGTTCCGATAAATATCTAATTGTACATATCAATTAATTTGTTGTAATATCCTCAACCTAAAAAAAAAAAAGTTGTGATTACAAACTAAAGGGCTAGTAGAAGTCACACTTCTTAAGAATGTGGTTATAAACAACATTTTCCTTTAAGACTATTTTACATAGAGATATTGTTGCATAATAAATCAACACAAATGATCAAAATACTTGCGTAAGATCGAGACGCTTCTCAATAAGTAATCCATCATTAAATTGCTTTAGTTGCCTTGCAATACACTTAACTATGGAGTTTTTGAAGCAATGGTTGCTCTTTCTTCTAAAATCCAGTCAAGAATTAGAAAGTGGACATTAAACAATTTACGGCTGTAAGCCCTGATCGTGAGGGGATTCATTCTTCTACGCTGGAAATTCAACCGGCCAATGAAATATGCAAAAAGAGAAGCAAAAGCTCTAGGGTATACCAAGAAAAACTGCTACGGGTGGCAGTATTCCCGGTCGGGGATTTGTGGGAACCATCATATATGAAAAATAATTTAAATTATATTTTAGGTATGTTTTAGAGATGAGATATGTTTGGTTATAATAAGTTAAATTTAAATTAAATTTGAGTTGAATTTAAAGATAATTTTTTTTAAATATATTTTAAATATTTGATTTAAAAATATAATATAAAAAATTTAATGTAAATTTTTTTTTTCTACAAATTAAAGTTATTTATGTGTTAAATCTAAATGTATAAAATTTACTTACATTTTATTTTTAAAATTTTGATTCTTATTTATATTATATTAATTTTAATTATATTTAATATTAGATACTTATTTCTAAATTAGAGTAAATGCATTTGTTAAAAAAAAAGAACAAACAAAATAGATAAATAATTTTAAATTGTTCTTATTTTTTAGTCATCACTCATCTAACTTAAAATTTCTTTTATTTTGTGTTATAGGTTTGCAATTAATCTTAATAGAGCCTTAATATTTGAATTTCAAATGAAGCATAATGATTTAAATTTTAAAGTTCAAAGAAATCATTAATTTTTTAAATTTTAATTCATGTTATCGATTTTTAAAATTAGTAGTTGAAGACTCAATATAGTTTATATTTTTCTGTAATGTTTACAATTTTTGGTATATTATAATTGTACGGAGTAAAAAATAATTTCAAAAAATTAAATCGGTACAAAAAAGAGTATTTAAAAAATTAAAAAAAATCAGATATGATACTTATGGGGATTCTCATCCTCATTTGGGGATCTCCAACCCCAAACTCAAATGATATATTGAGTATGGAGTAAGTATATGAATACTTATAACACTTGAGTATCGGGATAGGGATTATGATCTCTATCCCAACCTGTCCTATTGCTACCCCTAAGAACTACTGATAGAGTCAAATTGATCATGGTTGAAGTTGAAATAGTCTTTCAAGAAGGTGGCAATTGTTTTGACCCTTCCATACATAAGAACTTCTTTGTGTATATCTCCGTATTGTGAAGTGAGCAAACCCCTTATTGTCCAAGATGTAGGCGTTAGAAAATAAGATTGCTGCTGCCATAATGTTGGGAGTCAATGACATAGCCAACATTCCTATATACCTATAATACAACAGTGTACAGAACATTGCTAGAAGAACCAAATGATCTTATTTGATGATCCGTAATTTCCGATCATCGGATTTGAAATGGTGGTGCATATGATTGTCTGGGTGCACACGTTAAGGAACCTCGATTACAGCCTGCAAAAAAGACCACACCATATGAATAAGAACAGGGCTGCATTTTCATATCTCATTGTATCAGTTTGTTAAGGGTGACAGTATTTTCTATGGGGTTGAGATCTATGGGACTTGCCTTAAAATTTAGATTACATTTTATGTATTTTTTGGATATGAGGTGGGTTTGGGTATAATAAATTAAATTTGAATTAAATTTAGCTTGAATTTGGAGATAAATTGATTTTTTCAAACCTGCTTTAAATATTTAATTTAAACATAAAATAAAAAAATCTAGTGTAGAAAAAATTTACTTATTTATACAAATTAAAATTGGCTATATACTAAATTTGGAGATATAAAATTTATTTACATTTTATTTTTAAAATTTTAATTTTTTTTATATTATATTATTTTTTTAATTTGTTTTAATTATATTTAATATTAGACACTTATTTCTAATTGGAGTGAACACATTTGTTAAGAAGAAAAAAAGATGAAAAAGAACAAACAAAAGATATAAATAATTATATTATCATTCTTAGTTTTTCAATCATCACCTATCTAACTTAAATTTGTTTTTACTTTGTGTTATAAGTTTGCGATGAATCTTTATAGAGACTTGATATTTGAATTTTAGATGAAGCATGATGATTTAGATGTCAAAGTACAAAGAAACCATTACTTTTTGTGATTTTTAATTTTAATTTATGTTATCGATTTTTAAAATTAATAGTTGAAGATTCAATGTAGTTTATATTTTTTATGTGATATTTACAATTTTGTTTTGGTATATTATAATTGTATAGGATAAAAATCTATTTCAAAAAATTAAATCGATACAAATAAAAGAGTATTTAAGAAATTAAATAAAAAAACAGATATGAAATACTCATGGAGATCCTCGTCCTTATTTAGGGATCCTAACCCCAAACCCGAATTACATATATCAGATATAGAATGAGTAAGAAAATACTTACAATATTCGGCTATAAGATTAGAATTGTGATCCTCACTCTAACCCGCTCCGTTGCCATCCCTAAAAACTACTGATAAAGTTGATAATCATGGTTGAAGTTGAAATAGTCTTTCAAGAAGGTGGAACTGTTTTGACCTTCCATATACGAGAACTTCCTTGTGTATATCTCCATATTGTGAAGTAAGCAAACCCCTTATTATCCAAGATAGAGGCACTAGATAATAGAACCAGTTCCAGTATTTGCTGTAAAATGATCATCAACAAAGGAACCCATGTTAATTAGTTTTGAACTAAGGCATGAGAGTACCGGATTTTGGGTCGTGTTACTACTACTTGTTCCTTACCGGTTGAGGAATGAAAAACCCAGAGAGTAGATTTAGCATTGGGAAGGAGGCTGAGCATAGGATTGCTACCATAACGTTGGGAGTCAATGACATAGCCAACATTCCCATATCCCTGTAATACAGCAGTGTACAGAACATTGCGTAGAAGAACCAAAAGATCTTATTTGCTGATCCGTAATATCCGATCATCGGATATGACATGGTGGTGCATATGATTGTCTGGGTGCACAGGTTAAGGAACCTCGATTACAGCCTGCAAAAAAGACTACACCATATGAATAAGAACAGGGCTGCATTTCCATATCTCTCTGTATCGGTTTGTAATAACTTGAAAATGGATATGGAAAATGAATCGCGTAGAATTTGCAAGCTGACAGGATGATGTGTATCTAGGCATGATAACAGAAGTTCTCTGGAATTAGAAATTAAAATATGGGCAGTAGAACAAAAGAAAACTATAAATAAGAAATGAAGCATGGTAACTTAAGACTCAAGTCAACAAGCTTAGCACTTCCATAGAATCTTGCACCTGTGCTAGTGCATAGGCCCATGGCGAGTACATCCCTACGAATCTATCCTGATACATTACACTTCTCTCTGTTTCTACATATGATAATACGATATGCAGTTATTTATACAGAAGAAAACCACGGCAGCACTCAGTGAGCCAAGTGTATTGAATAAATTCTGCTGGTTATTGCTGGGAAAATGTACAATATATACTTTAGTTATATATCTGCAAAAGCTTTTGGCAATGAAAGTTCTAAATCAGACTATTTATAGCAAGTAATCGTACTTCCTAAATAGAAAATTACAGCATGTAGTTAATGGATCCAAAGCCTCATTCAATTTCAGTAACTGAAAAGATTAGATTATATGTTGAGGAATCAGTGAATCAAAAATCTTAAGCTAAAAGAAATTGTCGTAAAAGCACTTGCATTTCATTTCCTTGGTTCCAGTATATTAACCCCAAAAGGGAAGATCCTATAAGTGCATGGAAGATATGTGTCAAATTGTACTATGGACTTCTCCAATAAGACAAGTGCTGTTTCCATAGGCAAAGATTTGAATTGTTGCCAACCATTTAGAGCAGATCTGGTTGGAAAATACAGATCATTTGAACCAGGAGGTGGAATGCTCAACTGCCTTCCAAGCTCTTTGTTTCTCCTGCAAATAATGAAATAGGAAAAGTGTTAACTAAGAACTCCCATTTGAACTGTGCTGCGACCATGTATTGGATACCTTGGACTAGAGCAAGAAATTTAAGTCGAAACATTTGGCTATTATGCTACATGCAATGTGGTATGCTTATAACTGCAATGAGTTTCTACCATAATGTAGGTTGCCAATTTCGACTTTTCAAAAGACAACCTGAAAATGGAAAGACAATAATCGTCCTATTAGATCCTAATCTGTTTGACAGTTTTTTCAATTTTCTTCTTATTTTTGTTAGGTCAATGTGAAGCATATAAAGTTTGCTAGCCATTTGACAGAACCCTTTTCACTGTCCTTCAAGAAACAAGTCAGGTGTGACCAAGGTGATGATTAGCACTTGTGTTACTTCCGGGGTAACTCTGCATAGTAACTATTGTGATTGAACTCACTCGTATAAAGCAGAATCCCTGTATATTTGGGCAAAATCCACACCAAGTTGAGCTTCAGCAGATGTAGAAGTGACCTCTAACATCCATGTTGATGGATTATAATGATCCGTCATCTTTGGCACCCCAGCGATACACTATTCATGAATGACAACCAAATGACAAGATCCGTGGTGAAAGATTGTAGGAAGATTCAAAATTGCTTATTGCAGAAGAATGGAAGATTGAGAGGACAAGTAATGGCAACATTTGCAAGCACTTTTACGAAGAACTGTTGGTTTTGAACCAATTACACAATCATAAAATATTGAACTATACATAAGAGAGAGAAAAATAAAACACTTAGTTTTTCTCTACAACCAAGAATCACTCTTCTATAATAATTCTATTTATAGTATATAAAAGATTTTATACAATACATCATCTTCACTTAACACATAATGTATACACTTAACACCATCATAATTTAGCATATTAGATAAACACCTCACACCATCATTACAAGCACATTAGTTAGACACCTCATACCATCATTGCAAATACATTAGTTAGACACCTCATACCATCATTACAAACACATTGGTTAGATACCTCACACCATCATTACAAGTACATTGGTTAGACACCTCACATCATCATTACAAGTACATTGGTTAGACACCTCATACTATTATTATAAGCACATTATTGAAGTAAAGAAATACAAAATAATTACACCCATTAAACTAAAAAAGTTTCACACATTAACACTCCTCCTTGAAACTTTTTTTAAAGACTCATAACTTACTTCTTAGCACATTAAACTTGCCACAAGGCAGTGCCTTAGTGAGTATGTCAACCAATTGCTCTTCAGACCTGTAATGCATCAACTGAACATCTCCATTCTTTTCAGCTTCTCTTATGGCATAAAATTTGACATTTATATGCTTTGTTCTCTCATGCTGGACAAGATTTTTGGCAATTGAAATGGTTGAATTATTATCACACCATAACACAGTAGGTTTCTTTTGCATATAATTCAAGTCTATTAGGACCTTTCTAATCCATATAATTTGATTTAAAACTGCCGCTGCTACAATATATTCAGCTTCAACTGAGGATTGAGCAATTACATCTTATTTTTTAGAGTTCCATGAAAATACTCCATTGCCAAGTGAAAAAACATATCTAGATGTGCTATTAGAATTATCTATGATCCTACCCAATCATTGTCAACAAAACTTTTAAGTTTTCCATCATTTTTGCAATACTACATGCCAAGGTCTAAAGTACCTTTTAGATACCTCAAGATTCTTTTACCAACCCAAGATGTGTCAGACTTGGTACATGCATGAACCTTAAAAGTAGGCTAACTGGGAACATCAAATCTGGTCTGGTTGCAATCAAGTAAAGAAAGCTACCAACCACACTTCTGTACTGTATTGCATTTGCCTTTGCATCACCATCAAACTTGGAGAGCTTTTCATTTACAACAAGTGGAGTTGAAACAAGATTATAACTCTCCAATTTAAATTTTTTTAGTATATCCTTTGCATACTTTCTCTGTGAGAGAAAGATTCCATCATCGGACTGCTGCACTTCCATCCCCAAGAAATACCTCATCTCTCTGAGATCTGTCATTTCAAAAACCTGTAAAATACTCTTCTTGAAGTTGTAATTTCATGAATATTATCACTAGTAACCAACAAATTATCTACATAAAGTGAAACAATAAGCTTCTTCCCATTGCCAAAAGTTTTCATATAAAGAGTAGGCTTATTTTGGCTCCTCATAAAATTATTTTGGAGAAAGTGTGCATCAATTCTACTGTAGCAGGCTCTTGGAGCTTGTTTCAGCTTATACAAGGCTTTATGAAGCTTATAAACTTTATCTTCATGACCTGCAACAATAAAATCATTAGGCTGCTCAACATAAATTTCTTCGTCTAGAAACCCATTTAAAAAAACCGATTTGACATCCAGATGAAAGATTTTCCATTCACATTGAGCTGATATAGCAACAAGTAATCTGATAGTTTTATTCCTAGCAATTAGGGCCAATGTATCACCATAATCAACTCTAGCCATTTGAGAATATCCTTTCACAATAAGTCTGGCTTTATGTTTGTAAATAGAGCCATCAAAGTTTAATTTTGTCTTATAAACCTATTTAAAACTAATCACATGTCTGTCTTTAGGCCTTGAAGTGAGTTCCTAGGTGCCATTTTTGTAAATCATAATCAGCTCCTCCTTCATTGTATTATTCCATTCTGTTAGCATCGAAGTTTCTTCAAAGCAAAAAGACTCATTCACAGCAAAGCTGCATTTTTCATAAATATTAGCCAAGAACTTAGTCTTTAATACTGGAGAGTCAGATTTATCTTCTTGATCTTCAATATCATTTGCAACTTGATTTTTGTTATCAATTGCAGTAGGAATGGTTGTCAACTATACTAGTTTTACACTTCTTTGAACTTGATTATTTTTCCAATCCCAATATGCAACCTTATTAACTTGAATATCTTTACTAATCACAATCTCCTTTGACTTTATGTTGTATACTCTGTAACCCTTAGATCTTGCTGTATAGCCCAAGAAAATCCCCATCTCAACTTTGTCGTCCAATTTGGATCTCTTGACATCTGCAATGTAAGTATAGCAAATTGATCCAAAAGTCTTTAAGTTTTTTATAGTAGGCTTTATTCCTGACTAAGCCTCAATTGGTATTTTTCCTTGAACAGCTTTAGTTGGTAGTATATTCAAGAGATATACTATTGTATAGACAACTTCAGCCCAGAAGCATTTTGGTAACTTCTTCTCTGTAATCAAACGTCTTGCCATCTCTATAACTGTTGTATTCTTTCTCTCTGAAACTCCATTTTGTTAAGGGGTATAACTAACAATCAATTGATGAGTAATTCTCATATTTTTACAAAATACATTAAATTCATTGGAAGTGTATTCTTTTCCATTATCTGATCTCAACATCTTAATCTTGCAGCCACTTTCAGACTCTACCATAGCTCTAAACTTTTTAAAAACCTTAAAAGTTTGAGCTTTACTTGATAAAAAATACACCCATGTCATTCTAGTCAAATCATCAATAAACAAGATAAAAAATTTATTTTGGTTTAGAGAGGGAACTCTCATAGGGCCACACAAGTTAGCATGAATAAGCTTCAACTTATTCTTTGCCCTTGTAACATTATCTGATGAGAAAGACTTTCTATGCATTTTTCTCAATTGACAGGCATCACATAAATCATCAATACAACTGACTGCAGGCATGTCTCTAACCATATCATGGGATTGCAAATACTTCAATGAATTCATATTAAAATGACCATATCTTTTGTGCCATAATATAAAATCAACATGTTTAGAAACAAGTGCTGAGTGATTCACTTAATTCTAACATACTGAAAAGCTATTATCACACATTTCAACTTTAACAACTTTAGAATCATTTGAATCCAATATAGTGCAACAATTATTTTTAAATGAAAATGAATATCCCATTTTTAATAATTGTGCAACACTGAGCAAATTTTGATCCAAATCAGGAATTAACAACACATTATAAATGAATTTTAGACATTTGCTAGTGTAAACAAAGACCATACCTTTTCCTATAGCCTGAACCATTTTTATATTTCCAAGCTTGACTTTGGTTTTATCAATCTTGTCTAAAGAAGTCAACAAGTTTGAGTCTCTCGTTATGTGGCTAGTACAACCACTATCCACATACCATACATCTTTTGAAGCTAAATAATAAGCTTGAGTAACCATGAATAAATGATCTTCAGCTTGGGGTTGCTCATCAGTAAAGTTGGCATGTTGTGCAGGTTGTGGTTAAAATTGGTTTTGCTTGGATCTGCAAAACTTCTCTCTATGTCCCCACTTTTTACAATAATTACACTGAATTTGTGGCTTCCCCTTATACGAGTAATTTTTTGACATATGGTTTGTACTTTTATAGGTTGAATAAGGAAGAAACTTATCCTTTACTGTAATTCAATTGAATTCCCATCCATATTACTTTTTCCTTTTTGATCACTACCTTTTTTTTTCATAATTCTGCTTCTTTTGATCATTCTGAAAAGGTTGCTTCCCTTTGTGTCTTGTTTGAAATGCACCTTCGGTCACATCATCCATTCTTATGGAAATTCTTTGTTCTTGAGCCTGCAATTTACTGATCATTTTAGAAATAGTCAATTTCTTGATGTCACATGACTCCTCAATGGCAGAAATTTTGGCTTTAAATTTTCAGGCAAACTAATCAACATTTTTTCCACTACTTTATAATCTTACACAGCCTCACCATAGAGCCTTATTTGGTTCACCAATACTTGTAACTTTGAAGAATAATCTTTGACAGATTCATTCTCCTTCATTTTTAACGTTTCAAACTCTCTTTTGAGATTCAACAATTTGATAGACCTTACTCTTTCACTGCCCTGATGTAATATTTTTAGCTCATCCCATATCTCTTTGGCAGTTTTAAGATGCATAATGCTTGAAAAAATATCATATGCCAAGGTTGAGTGCAAACAAGTAACAGCTTTATCCCCTTTCAACTTCTCCTCCTCATGTTGCTTCATTTGAGCTATTGTGGGATTAGCTCTCAATGCTGGAACTTGCTTATCTTGATCAACAATCTCCCATAAACCCAAAGACTTCAAATATGACTTTATTTTAACAATCCATATTTGATATTTTTCCTATAAAATTGAGGAATAGTAGAAGCAATATTGCTTCCTGAAGCCATTTAATCACTCTAGATGTTTAATCACTCACTTTCAAGTGTTTGAACTCTCAATATATATTTTTTTTAAACCTTACAGCCCATAAGAACAATGCTCTGATACCAATGTTAGTTTTGAATCAATTACACAACCATAAAATATTGAACCATACATAAGGGAGAGAAAAATAAAACACTTAGTTTTTCTCTACAACCATGAATTACTCTTCCATAATTATTCTATTTATAGTACATAAAAGATTCCATACAACACATCATCTTCACTTAACACATAATGTATATACTTAACACCATCATAACTTAGCATATTAGGTAGACACTTCACGCCATCATTACAAGCACATTAGTTAGATACCTCACACTATCATTACAAACATACTAGTTAGACACCTCATACCATCATTACAAACACATTGGTTAAACACCTCACACCATCATTACAAACACATTGGTTAAACACCTCACACCATCATTATAAACACATTATTAAAATAAAACACAAAATGATTACACTCATTAAACTAAAAAAATTTCACATTAACCAGAACTAACCTCAAAATATTTAATAACATGACTTGAATGGTGCCCTAATGGTCTAGAGTAGATTATGCGCCCACTAAGTTTTAAAAGAATTAACTGCAATGACAGAAAGAACTTTAAGAAACAATTACTAATATCATGTCAGAACTTTCTAATTTGTTAACGGTAAACTGTATTAGGCATGAGCGTGCAGAAGTACTTTCAATTTACAGAATTTCAAAGCATTTATATTTGAAACTGTACATGTCACCAAAGTCATTTTCATTTCCATTTTCAGCTGGTAGACTGAAGAGACAACAATTATTATGACATCTGAACTCAATATATCCATTAGTTAAACAATTCAGAAGAAAGAACCATACCTACTCATTCCAATGAAACTAGAGTCCAGAGAGATGACAGATCACCCTTTGGGTAACTCATTGCAAGTACTCATCGACAAGATAAAGCAACAAAATTCACCATTTTTACTACCAAGAGTGGTAAAAGCAAAACTTAATTGATCTTTCTAGCATTAAACTTTTTTGATGTTTTACCTCATCAAATGATTCAAAAATGTCAATACTTGGTTGGTGGATAGTGCACACATTTGTTCTTCTCGTATCAGCTACATTCTTTACTGCTCACATGACAATAGCTGCTGCTCTTGCATCCAGACCTGCTGTAGGTTCATCCATGAAATTATAGAGGGATTACCAACAAGCTCTACAGCTATTGTTAGCTGCTTGCGTTGCTCAATTGACAGACCACTGATACCAGGTAAGCCAACTAAGGAATCCTTAATTCCGTCAACCTCAATGGTTTTGAGGACTTCATTCACAAATTCCTAGACAAAGTGTCAATAGCAGTCTCAATACAAGTTGGTAATGCATACAGTTGACGCAACATATACAGAGCCTTACAGTCTTAGTTTGCGAGTCAATCTGAGGAGCTAGATGAAGCCAAGCAGAAAATACCAGAGATTCCTCTACTGTGATTTGTGGAAAATATACGTCAATTTGCTCACAATAACCTGAGATCCTAGCAAATGTTTCTTGAACCTTCGGATACCCATTAATTTTTATTTCCCCTTCAATGTATCCATTTTTCTTTCTTCCAGAAATAACATCAAAAAGAGTAGTTTATCCAGCTCCAGTGACACCCATCAATGCTACAAGAACTCCAGGCCTGAATGCCCCAGTGACATCAGAAAGAAGTTGCAATGTGTTTTGAGAAAATCCTTGTTTTTTCATTTCCTGTGACCAAGATTTCAGAAAAATAATAATAAATATTGTTCAAGGAAGTGAAATTAATATCTTTTGTGGCCTGGAAATCATATGAACAAATATGCCATACCGAAGGGGTGTCAATGCAGTATTGAACATTCTGGAAAGTAATAGTCAAGGGTTCAAAAGGTAAGACTATCCTGCCTGTTGATTGCGACAAGAAGGCATCCATAAATCATTGAAATTATCTCAAATGAAATTATAATTAAAGGGAAAGTATCTTAAAATGCAACAAAGTCAAGAAATACAATTAGAAAATCAACCAAAACAAACAACCTTCTTAGGTTCTTTATTGGTTGTTGGTAGAGTACTCTTGGACTTGTCATTCACATATGTGCCATCACTAAGACCTTCAATATTTTGTGTCCGGAAATGCTCTTCATATGAAATAATTGCACGGGAGGCTGTTGAAGCTGAATGAGCAATTAACAGGGTGAGTAACCAAGTGTGGTATCTAATTCTTAAATAAGAAGAACGATAAGAAGAAACAAGATCTTACATTTCCCAAAACATAAGGCCAGAATAAATCCAATGTTGAAAAGTAAGCTGAACCCAATCAAGGCACCAAGTGAAATCTAGAAAAAGTATTCTTCAAAGTTTAGTCCTCGACTTTCCAATATCATTCTCCCTATTGTAGTGTTTGTTAACAGCGTCTTCAAATTAGAACGAAAAATCAGCTTAGCACCTTATCTAAACAAGAGTAAATATAAGCTTGCACCATATATACCTTAATTTTGCATTACACAGGTACTTAAAAATTAGTTCTTAAAGGTAAATCAAACCCATGCAATCTACGAAGTGGATAAAGTATAAAAGGAACATGATCAATGATCATGAAGATAACAAGAACAATAATGAATATATAAATTCTCTAGAACAAATACTGTAGCAATTTTAATGCATGATAGGTGAAAATGATATATTTTTTTAATCTCTGTAAATAATGCTGCTTCTTTTTGTGTTATAAGGGTAAATCAATAACTGGATGGGGGAGCCCAAGACGAAACATGGATATTGATGATATGTGCAGTGCAGATAGTAGAATAAACCGGCGGAAGAACCTGATAACATGGAAAATCATTTTCAGGCTAACAAGTAACAACCAATGGAAATTGAGATTATATCTGCTCTAAAATTGCCAAAGATCTTAAAATGTTTATTTATAGTCTAGTTTTAGCTAGACAACATAAATATTTGAAGTAGACTGAAGAAAGTATGATGCGTGAAGTGAAATATACTAATTCATCCCAAAAAGACAATTAAAAGAACCCTGTAGATTATCCATTGGAACAGGTTTCCATAATGGTGAAGATAAGCTAAGCTTATTCATGCAATTCTCACCTCTGGAACTCAGGGCTATATCCAATGACATAATAAGGCATGTCCAGATCATAGACTCCAAGAATGAAAGAGGAAGCTTTAAGACTACAGCTGGAATTGCATAAGCCCATGCTGGGTAGAAACACAACTCTTTTTGTTTATAAAATACTGCAAGTCTTGCAACAGTCAAGGACACCTCTGAAATTCCATTAACAATAATTGCATAAAGTGTGTAATACAAGGCACCTAAGTAATAATTTTCATGAAGAACATCAATATCCATCTGCGTACGCAGAAATACTATGGCCATTATGACTGCAATTACAACAAGCTGTGACAGAAGTAAAAAAAAATTTTAACAGCTTTAGAAATTAATGAAGAAAGAATTTATCAAAAAGTAGAATGAGTAATGAAGGAAAGAGAGAGTGAAAAATCATAACCTGACTTATTTTGAATAAATAGACAAAAGAATTTCTCTTCATGAGAAGAAGTTCCCTCGACATGCAAGCTTTAAATAGTTCCCATCTAGATACAGAATGCATGCTTAAGGAAATAGCATTCTTGTGACTTTTGGATTTATCATATGGCTGTGAGAGATCCTCGTAAAGCTTCTTACCAACATTAGATTCCTTGAATTTCTTGGAGAGCATATCTACTGAAACATAATTATAAGGAAGTTGAATGTTGAACCAGTATTGTTCTTGATCCTTTCTCGAAATAACCTGCAGGTAAAGTGGTGTCAAGGATGAAGTACTCGAATAATCCGATTATGCAAAAGAAATGATTTGGGACTGCAATGTACTTACCTCTTGAAGGAAGTCAGCAACTGCTTTCCTTTCAGGACACGTAAACCCACAGTCCTAAAAAAATTATGCAACATTTTCACGTGGACTATACACAATCTTTCCCTCTGCCATTATTATGACGTCATCAAAGAGATCAAAGGTTTCAGGTCATGGTTGAAGCAGTGAAATCAGAATGGTAGCATCAGTGATATGTGCCAGCTGTTGAAGACAAGCAGCAATCTGGTGTCTGGTGGAGATGTCTGTTAGCGTTGCTGTATTTTCTATATTAGATTAGGGCAAATAAACAATTTCAAATTCAGGATTTGTAGAAGGTTTTTAGTTAGAAGTCTTTTGAATTTAAATAGCTAAAAATCTTGGTTTGATTTAATAAATCTTTTAGTTTAAGTTGAATTCTTATAGTTCAAATATTTAAATTCTTGTAATCTTTGTTAATGAGAATGCAAAATAATAATCATTTGAATTGTAAAGAATTATCTTTTTTTTAAAAACACTAACTTCCTTACTATTTAAAAACTCAACATTAGTATCAGAGCTTTACTTTTAAGGGACTTTGAGAAGCTATTTTTTTTAAAAAATTCAAGTTGTCCTTTTTTGCTCAAATGGTAGGTAATAATTACATAGCTATGCCACCAATATTTTCAAGAGAAAATTATCAAGTTTGGGCTATTAGTATGGAAGCTTTCTTGTAGGCAAATGATCTATGGGATTTAATTGACACAGGAGAAGTGGCACAATTACCAGATGATCCATAGTAGCTCAAATAAGAAACCAAAAAGAAGAAAGAAGAAGAATGTTCAAGGCTAAGACTTGTATCTTCTCTGTAGTCTCAGAAGTGATCTTTAGCAAGATCATAACCTGTGAAACAGCAAAGCAAGCATGGGATCTTCTTAAATAAGAATACCAAGGTAATGCTAGATCAAAACAAATGTAGATTTTGAATCTTAGGAGAGAATTCAAAATGCAGAAGATGAAGGAAAGAGAAAAGTTCAGAGATTATACTAATAAGTTGATGCAGTTATCATTACGATCAGGCAGCTTGGAGAACAGTTGATTGATGTTAAAGGTGAGGATTGAAAATGGGCAGTTGATTGATGTTAAAAGGAAGGGAACAATGAAGATTATGAGTTCAGAAGAAGCCAAACTGATCAATGATGTGCTATATGTACCAGAAATTGACCAAAACTTGCTTAATATTGGTCAACTACTACAAAAAAGGTATTAAGTAGTGTTTAAGCACAACAAATATGAAATATCAAATTGAAATGGAGCTATACTATTTTTTGTTGCTAGGAAAGACAAAAGCTTTAATTTGTCATAGGAAAAACAGTTAGCATATACTTGTGTTCTCAAGAAAGCAGACTTATAGCACAAAAGGTTATGACACTTCCACAAGACTGCTTTGGAGTGCATGCAGAAGTAAAAACTTATACTTAGGATGGATTATAGTAGTGAAGAGTCAAATGTATGTGAAACTTGTCAACTTAAGCAATCTAGGATGCCATATCCAGCAAATAAGGCATGGAGAGCCTCTGAAAAGCTACAATTGATTCACAAAGTTGTGTATAGACCCATGTCAACAGAATCTCTCAATGGTTGTTGGTATTTCATTCTGTTTATTAATGATTATAGTAGAATGTGATAGGTTTACTTCTTGAAACAAAAATTTGAAGTAGCTGAGGTATTTTTGAAGTTTAAAACTTGGATTAAGAAATAATGCCACAAGAAAATCAAGATACTTAGATCAGATAATGGAACTTAATTTACTGCTGCAAAACTTACAAAACATTATGAAGATATAGGGATACAACATTAGTTTATAGTCCCTTACTCCCCTCAATAAAATGGCTCGAGTGAGAGAAAAAATAGAACAAGTATAGAGATTGCTAGATGATTGTTGTTTAAGAAAAACTAGCCAAAGTATTTTTGGGCAAAGGGTGTAAACACAACAATATTCATCTTAAACAGGCTTGTAACCAAAGTTATAAAATGAAAACTCCCTATGAAGTCTGGTATGGGTTCAAGCCTAATGTTGCCAACTTAAGATTGTTTGGAAGCTTATGTTACACTTTTATTCTAGATGTAAAGAGAGGCAAGCTTGTTGAAAAGGCTAAATTTAGAGTCTTTGTAGGCTATAGTTCTGCTAGTAAAGGCTATATAATTTATCAACCTCTAACTAAGAAGTTCATCATCAGCAGGAAGGTAATCTTTGATGAAGAAGTAGAATGGGATTGGGTTAAAGCTAAACCTAGAAGACTGTCTTCAGATGAGAATGTATTTGATCAGATAAATGAAGACACCATAGATGACATGCCAATTAGAGGAACTAAGCTACTTACTGACATTTATCAGAAATGCAATATAACAGTATTGGAATCAACAAGATATACAAAAGTAGCAGAGGATGAAAAATGGATGACGCAATGAAGGAGGAAATGAGGATGATAAACAGAAATAGAACTTGAGAGATTGTGTCTAAACTAACCCACAAGAAGGTTATTGGAGTAAAATGGGTGTTTAAGACAAAGTTGAATGCAGATGGAACCATAAATAAGTACAAGGCAAGGTTAGTTATGAAAAACTATGGACAATAGTTTGGGATGGATTTTTCTGAAACATTTGCACCGGTAACAAGGTTAGACACTATCAAGTTGCTCTTTGCTGTTGTAGCCAATGAAAAATATACTAGTTGAATGTAAAATCTTCTTTTCTAAATGGTCATTTGTAAGAAGAGATTTTTGTTGAACAGCTAGAAGGGTTTATAACAATACCTAGAAAGGTTTATTTACTAAAAAAAGTGCTTTATAGGCTAAGGCAAGGTCTTCTATTAAATAGTTGAGGAGTAAAATCAGCCTAACTTTGAATGAAAGTTGAAAGTTTTCACCAAACACTTCAGTTTTGTTGTGCTTCTAAAGTTAAATATAAGAACAAAAATTTTAAACGGAGCCCAAGTGGGATACAAGAAGATATGCGCAATTTTCAAGAAAAAAGTAATCAAGTTAATGAGCAAAATTTACTTAAATAAAGTTTCTGTAGGCTACCTTCTAGGCTTTATGATACCACTGACATCATCAATGATGCTGATGTTGGCTCGATGTGACATTCAACTAGACAACTTTGTAAAGTTTTGTAGGACGAGCTAAATGACTTAAAAAATCAAGAACCTAAGTAGTGAGCCATCTTGTTGAAAAATGTCTATGGATGTGTTACTTCTGAGATATAGTGACTGAATAGTCACTTGTTCTCCATAATTTTATGCTTACAATTAAGAAACTTGACAACTATGAACATAACCACTTCCTTTAGAAACAACCATTCAATTCACTTTTTACAAAAATAACCATGCAAAAAGCTCAAAGCTTAAGCCTTTACTCAGCTGTTGAATATCCCTTTTACTCAGCTATGCAGAAAGCTTAAGCCTACAGCAGAACTTTTGCAGCCAATATTAAACAGAGGAAAAGTTAAATTAGATTGGCTGACATCAAGTGAAAATTAATAATGCCAAATGTCTAGAAAATACCTATAGAATCATAAATGATCCTAAGGACTATCCAAAATGAAAGTTATGAGTTAGCATTCAACAATTTGTATTTGGTTATCGCAACCAAGATCAAAGTGACCAGTAGTATGTGGGATGAGTTATAGGACACCAACAATCACATCTAACCTCATCATGTATCTGGTTTATTACTTTTTACTTTCAATTGAATTTATAGAAGTTGATTTTAACAGATTTAAATGAAAAGGAAAAGCCTCTAACTTTTGTTTTATTTTTTGAACTGTAAAGCTACAATTTCAATATACTTACAATAAGCATGCTTTTATGAGATTTTAAAGTGTAGGCAGAGGCTTTCCATGAACAACATCACACTGCAAGCAACTTTAAACCAACTCTATAAAAACTATTTATTTGTATATGCATGAATTGATAAAATTATAACGTAATTATATACAATGAAGTAAATTAATTTAAACGTAATTATATACAATGAAGTAAATTAATTTAAGCATTATGACATTGAATTGTGTTAGAAAATTGGTGATTCATGAATCTTAGTTGGACAAGAATTGAGATGAATACTAAAGTGGAGAGTAACAAGAAGTCTAAAACGTATAAGACATATATGAAAAAGTCTAGGATGTGTGGGATACGAAGGGGGAAGTGAAACGAGACTAAAAAACACGAAGAAAATGAAGAAAATGCGGGAGGTACCACCAGGGCAGAATGCTGTGGCACCCATGGTTGAGCACTGTGGCTCTCAGGACAGCAACCCAGCGCCGCGGTGATGGGAGCAATTTTGGCTTACGCTGCAGCGCCAGACACGACAGTGAGTTCGTTTGTTATTCGAATTTTAAGTTTTGAACTTCCAAAACAAGTGAACTCTTACTCTAATAAGGAATATGGTTAGCAAGCATGAAATACACCCTATATAAACACTTGAAAACCATTTATTTCAGATTAAGTATTAAGAGAGACTCTAAGAGAGGGGAAGAACTGGGTAGACATTAAGTGCTTCTGTGCGCTAGAGTGAAACCGTCGTTTGGGTGATCATTGTTAATGGTAGAGCAAGGGTTTACTAAACATTAGGTCCTTTTGAGGGTTCTTCATATTAGGTTTTTTTTGTAAAATTTCTAGTGAGTTAATAAGAGAGGCTAGGATCCTTGAATCCACCATGGACATAGGCAATTGACCGAACCACGTAAGATTGTGTTGTGCTCTTTTATATTCTGCTTTGAATTCTTGCTATTTTACTTAATTAACAGGTTATTTCGCTACGCAAGGAGGTTAGGGTTTTAGGTTGAACTTTAGCTTCTTCGTTTCAATATAACCTCAAGAGGGAGAAATGTGTTTCCTCCCTCAACAAACTGGTATTAGAGCTAAAGGTTCGACAATACACACTTGGGGTATTTAAACCATGGCTACAATCAAGCAAGAAATAGAGAAGTTCAATGGGATAAATGACTTTAATATTTGGAAAAAGAAGGTTAGGGCTTTACTAGTGAAGGAAAGGCTAGACTCAACTTTAGAGGAAGCCAGCTTCTCAACTAACGATGAGACGACAACCTCAAAGTTCAGGCAGAAGGATTGGGACACGATTCAGAAAAGGCTCACAACACTTTATTCCTGACATTGAGCGACGAAGTATTAAGGAAAATTGGTGATGAGAAAATTACTTTGGGGCTATGGAAGAGACTCGAGGCATTGTACATGAAGAAGTCTCTTGCAAATAGACTTCTTGTGAAAAAAAAACTACATCAGCTAACAATGTCTGAGAGAACTTCATTGAGAGCTCACATTGACGAGTTCAACAAGATCATCATAGGTCTTGAGCAACTGCGCATCAAGACTGAGGATGAAGACATGGCCATTATTCTATTAAGTTCGTTGTCGAAGAGCTATAAGAGCTTTGTGGATACTCTGCTGTATGGTAAGGAGTCTTTAAGAATGAATGACGTTAAGACATCATTGAACTCAAAAGAATTGACAAAGAGATCTGAGTCCGAGAGTGGAGCAGTATTGTTTGCACAAGAAATGAAGAGCAACCAATCAATGAGGAGATCCAAGAAGTGTTTCCTTTGTAATAAGGAAGGGTACTTTGTAAAGGATTGTCCAAAATCAAAAGGCCAAAGAGGGTGGGCTGCAATCGGTATTGAGAAAGATACTGAAGTTGTAGACACAATGGTAGCCTCAAGGGGAAAGTATGCTGGCAAATGGATACTAAATTTGGGGTGCAACGTCCATATGTGTCACGACAGATTGATATTTATCAACTACAAAGCCAATAGAGGTAAAGCTCTAATGTGGAGTGACATGACTTGTGAGATCATGGGAGTTGGGGACATAAGGTTGAGGATACAAGGTGGAGAAACTAGGGACTTACATGATGTAAGGCATGTTCCTAAATTGAGGAGGAACTTGATATCCCTAGGTAAGCTCGATGAGGAAGGATATTCGATTAGAGCGGAAAAAGAAAAATTAAGGGTAGAGAAAAGACCTATAAAGTTTGAGGGTGAGAAGCACAATGAGGGGCTCTATGTGCTTACAAAGATGGCCATGAGTAGCCCAACGCAGGGTGTTAGGGTAATGCAGACCACTAGGCGACATATAAACTGTGCTTACCGAGGTGATGTGGGTTAAAAAGGAGTGCAACGCATCCTTATCCTATGCAAGGTGCACGAATGCCTTTGAAGACCAAAGTCACTAGTCCGGGGAAAGGTAAGTCTTGGTGGAGACTTAACTGGACTCAACTCTAGGTAATAGAGTATTGGTGTGGATCGGATCCTGAAGCCTTCTTATTTGGAAGATTTTGAATCAAGGAAGGGTTTGTTGGAAAATTGATAATTCAACAATCTTTGTTGGACAAGAATTGATATGAATACCAGAGTGGAGAGTCATAAGAAGTCTAGAACGTGTGGGACACAAAAGAGAAAGTGAAACAGGACTCAAAGATGCGAAGGAAGTGAAGAAAACGCGGGAGGTGCCACCAGGGCTGAGGGCCGTGGTGCCCAGGATAGCTACCCCTTAGCACCGCGGCGATGGGCGCAATTTTAGCCAGCGCTGTTGCACTTAGGGATGAGCGCCGCGGCGCCAGACTCGACAGTGAGTCCATTTTTCATTCGAATTTTGAGTTTTAAAAAGTTTTTACACTTTCAAAACAAGTGGACTTTTACTCCAATAAGAAATAAGGTTATTAGGCACAAAATACACCTTATATAAACACTTGAAAACCCTTTATTAAGAGAGAGGAAGAATTGGGTAAATACTAAGTACTTCTGTGCACTATGGTAGAACCGTCGTTTGGGTAATCATTGTTCGTGGTAGAACAAAGGTTCGCTAAACATTAGGTCCTTTTAAAGATTCTTCATATTGGGTTTTCCTTGTAAAATCTCTAGGGATTTAATAAGAGAGGCTAGGATCTTTAGATCTATTGTGGCCGTAAGCAATTGGCCGAACCATGTAAGATTGTGTTATACTCTTTTATATTCTGCTTTGAATTCTTACTATTTTACTTGATTATAGGTTATTCCGCTGTGCAAGGAGGTTAGGATTTTAGGTTGAACTTGAGGTTCTTCGTTTCAACATAACCTCAAGAGGGAAAAGAGCGTTTTCTCTCTCAACAAACTGTATATAAACAAACAACCCAAATATAAGTTTCCAAGAACAGGAGCAGGAAGATAATTGCTGAAGGGATAGGCAAGCTAGTTGTTTCTATGCAATAACGTGTATGCTATTAATTTAAAAATGAAAACACTTGTCTATTCTATCTCTGATTTTCCGCAACAAAAGAAGGTTGTCATCTTCAACATGTTTGATAGGCTTTTCTATAAAGTTATGCCGCTCTAAAGCTTCAAGCTTCGTTACATCGATTATCTTTTTTTCCTTGCCATCAACTGCTGCTCTGTTGTCATCATCTCTATCGAACAAAGATGACCTCAGCCGTTTAACAGTAGGTAGCCTCTCAATTTCAGCCCACATTAAAGCATATTCACCATTATCAGCCAACTCAATTGCCATGGAGATATCAGTACTACCCATTTGAGCCATATTAAACTTTTTGGGAGAGCTTCGGCTTGGGAAATTTATTCTTGGTTATATGTTTTTCTTCTACTTGTATAACTTTCACATCATGAAAGAAAATTGAACAATAAGTCAAAGAGATCTTTGATTGTTAGTCAATCTTATTCTTTTTGTACGTGCGGGTGTGTTTCCCTTGTGGAGCACTTTACAAATTACTGTTTAAATCAACTCCAAAAATATATATTAAACAAAAGTTTGCTTCTAATTAACCTGGTTATATGGAGTTGCCTATTTTAGTCTCAAGGTCTAGTTTATGCAATTAAATTTTTTGTAGGAACAGACTGCCTTCCTCATATGGTGACATAGGTAAGTGAACTTCATTCCAGGCTAAGCTATGCAATGCGAGGTGATTTGTTAACACTACCACCCATGCTTGATGTATCAACATATCACATGCACACTAAATTAAAGCCGAAACTAAAACCAACCAGTTGAGTAATAACAATACTTTCAAGCCAAAGCATTTTGTGATACTCTATGTGCAAGGACATGGAAAGTCAAACAGAATATGTCTTGCTTCTTAACCACTTGCCCAAGTTAACCACTCTTCCCACAATTCATTAGTATCTAAATTCAGAATCCCAACAGCCAGAAACAGTCTGTTCAAGATTTTCTGAAGTCTGTAATCTGAACCTTTTTTAATTTTGTATTAACTAGGACAACGAAAAAGAGTAAACTATCTGTTAAAATAGAAAAATACATGCTTAATAAATCACACAAGTCATCATTCTTCTGCATCACATGTCTTATAAATAGAATTCAAATAGCAACTATAGCCATTCAATAAGAAAGCTGACTTGCTAAGTATGAAGTAATAGGAGGAATTTTATCATAAGATAACCCTGCATCACCATTGTCATGCAAGGCATGTTTCATAAACAAAAAAAAAAAAAAAAATAGCAACTGTAGAGAAATAAGAAAATGCGATCAGCATGATAAGATAATTTATTATATTATAATATTGTATGCTGTCAAATAGAATATCTCCTAAAATCTTACCTGAAATCACTTCAAGTTATATCTGATTACTTTTCTAATATAACCCAATTGCAAACATGTAAAGAATATTATAATTGCAAATTTGAAAAAGAAACTTAAAAAAAAGAATTGGGATTATTTCAGAATCTTGATCATTGCTTGAATTTAGTTCTTGGCATATACCACAATCTGAAAGTTTATATCGAGATTCTGAAGGGCAAGATGCCGAAAAACACCTGAAGATTGCAGCAGTTTTATGTAAAAAAGCTTTACATTTTGCCTGTATATTAAATGGTAACTCTTAGTTAAAACAAATTTGCACCCTATACTGTCATATGAAGTGCCCGTAAGTTTCATTCTCCAAAGACTCCCGTAATCATTGATATTGCCAATTAAGATTCTTCCCTTTAATCCACTATCATTCCAGGTCCAGAATATCACTTCATTACTACAATGTTATCTCCAACTCCACCGATATTCATGGCTTCTTGACAAATGTGGACAGGACTTGTTATGACAGAAAAAATACTTGTTAAAATTTTGATAATTTAAAATTGTGTTTGTGTATGATTTTGAGTTAAAAACTAATGAAGAGTCGACACGAGATTGAATATACGTTGAACGTACAAGAAAAAGAGAGAAATACAAATTTAGAACGAGGAGATCAGACTAAGCAAGGAATCTCTCTAGGCCTGATGTGGAATTTGAACTCTAAATGTATGAACTCTTATTTCAATTAAAAATAAAGTTTTTAATAACGTTCTAATTACTATATAAATCCTTATAACTTATTAAAAGTTTAAAAGTATTAGAGAAAAAAAACTTCAAGAGAGTAAATAGAGAGTTTGAGAGTCTTGAGTGTTGAATGCACAAAAGAGTGTTATAAAAATGTTTGAAATCTGAGTGATCAAAAAAATATTAATAGATTTTTGAGAACTCATCTATTGATTATATTATTTAATTATTTTTTATAAAAGATCTTTATAGTTTATGTTATTTGTAAATTAAACAAAAGAGGTTAAGATCCCTTAATTTACTGTTAACGTAAATATTTATTATTAAATTATGTAATTTTATTATGTGATTGTTTATTATTTTATTAAACTTTTTTAATTATTATTTTATTTATAAATGTAGTCTTTCACACGTATTTGGTTTTCTAGTGTAATACCTGTCTTTAGTTACATAGCTATAGTAGCTAAATTGAAACACACGTGGCTTTGAATCTTAAATTAAGGGGCATAACTTCACCAGGTGGAGTGGAAAGTGTTTTGCTCAGCAGTGTTGAGAGATTTAAGAAACAAATAAATAAAGGAGTGTAATAATAATAATATTTAAAGAGATGAGTGGGCATTATTTTTTTTCCGATGGAAACATATGGCATATAGTGGCTCTATTTGATTGGCTTTTATGTGCGGTTAGCTTGCTTATATATATAATAGAATTGAATTGTTTCATTTTGGTTAATTGCAATTAAGAGAAACGGAAGCAAATTGTGATAAAAGAAAGAAAGAGAAAAGAATAAATAATAAAAAAAAAAGTAATGGTAACTGCCTATTTACTATGTATATATATATTTTGCTTCGATTGAAGTTTACAAAAGCAAGAACATAATTGATACAGAGAAGAAAAACAGAAGAGAAAAAGAGAGAAGGAAAAGCAGGAGGCAGGGAAAGAAAGAAAGAAAGAAAGAAGAGAAAATAAATGAGAAATACAATAAATGAGTTTGAAAAGTTAGATTTGTACACATTAATTTAATAGACAATATCTTTGTGAATTAGAATATTATTGTTTCAGTTTTATGATATATATTAATACCGATTATAAGTTTTACACTTTATGATATGGAAGGAGTATTGATAATTGGTAAATTTTAATATTCAGATTTAATTCAAGATTAACATATTTTTATAAGTAAATAATTATATATATTATATATATTTTTAATATAACAGTTTATGATTTAATTACATGTTATTAAATTTATTTATAATTTATTTTAGACAGATAAATATTTATTATATTTATAAATATTTATAAATTTTATTATATTATAGTTTATGATTACATTCAGTATAAAAATATTTATTTTAAAATAATTATGCTCATGATATTATATATTAGTAGTTTTTGAATCACCATATATATACTCTCCTCTTTAGTGTAGTTGATTTGTGCATGCATTAGACTAGTTTATTTGTTCTGTCTGAGCAATTCACCATTCCGCCAGGTTAGACTAGCTCAGATTCCTACTCTGCCTTTGCGTGAGTTACTATGCCAAATTAGATTAATTTTTTTTTTTGAATACAAGTTTAGTGTGGTTTTTAATATATATACAATATATATTATTTTGCAGTATTATATTATATAGGGGTGGACAATTTTGGATTTGAGAATTCTCGAGCCCTACCCAAACCCGATCGAGACATATTTCGGGTCGAAAAATTCTAATTTTTTTAAAAAATATTATTTTGAAACAACATAGTTTTGATTCGGGTTTGGGACAGGTCGGGACAATTCAGGACGGTTCGAATCGGGCTCGGAACAATTTGGGATAAGTTAGGGACAGTTTGGGATGGTTCAAGTCAGGTTCGGGACAATTTGAGACAGTTTAGGACATTTGGGTTGGGTTTGGAATGGGTTCAGAACAATTCGGGATAGAAAAATTCTATCCCGAACGAGTCCTAAACCCATTCCTATTCCTGTCCCGACCTAAAATTTTGGGATAGGTCGAGTTCGAAAATAATACCCATCCCCAATATTATGTTTTATTCAGTGTTAAGATAAATGTTATGGCAACTTACACTTGGAGGTTCTCAGAATTTTAGTATTTTGTTATGTTTTTTAATTTTTGTCACAATTTTTTATGACAACTTATATTTTTAGTACAGTTTTATTGATTACTCAATATATAATATCATGATTATTCTATATTACAAATTTCTACGCGTACATTATAATAGTATTATTTATTATTAAATTATCATTAAGAAACTATTATTTATAGCATATAAATTATATAATATTTTCAGATTATGTTCACTCACTGAGCCACAAGCTTATATTTTTTTTTATTCTTTTTTTCTTTATTTTTCTAAAGTTATCACAGGAATTCGTGCGATGTGATATAGTCTTCATATTTGGAGATTAACTTATAATACGCATAACTGCATGAGTTATTATATTTTATAATTTGTGTACATGTATATATTTTTGTTGAGGCACGTAGCCTTGTTGTGTCAAATGCAACGAGTAAAGAGTATGTTAATCCTATCTCATCGTAGAATCTGCCTCGATTCTCGAAGAGAATTCGGATGGGGTCCTGTCAATTATGAAAGAGCTCACTCGAATTTCTATGCAAAATATTGTTCGCTTTGGGGTTCACATACATATCATTTCCCCTTACAATTTTGTCCTTTATAAGCGGAACGCATCGCTATTCCCAAAAGGTGCTTCACAAGAGTAGGAAAAATTTCTCATTATAAGACCTTCACTTTGAACGAGTCTACTCAATGTGACATTTGAGTCGTTATATAAACCTTCCACCATCGATACAGAGCCATTCTCAGCTCTAATATCAAATGAAAGAACCCACTTAAATCCTTGTACAAAGTATTGTCTGCTTTGGGGCTCACACACACGCATCCTTTTCCCTTACAATTTTGTCCTTTATAGATAAAACGCATTACCATCCATAAAAGGTGATTCATAAAAATAAAAATTTTTTTTTTATAAGACCTCCACTTTAAACGAATTTACCTCACCTGAGATTTAAGTCATTATGTCTATTTTACCAAAAACCAAATGAAAACTTACCCCACTCCAATCCAACCTCCAGATTTTGCTCCAGCCAAAAAAAAAGGGGCAAACTAACTAGCTCAAGACTTAAAAACTTTGAATATAGCATTAACATATTGTTATCATACTGTATTTCTTCAAGTTGGCCCGTTTACAACATATCTTTCTAAATCAAAATTTTTCAACTACTATTCCAATTCAAAAACAAGTGTATAGCTTATCAGCTGTATGAACATATTGCATCCTCTACAGAGACGAGATGTTCACCTTCGCTGGAAGTTCAAGTATCCTATAAAATATGCAAACAGAAAAGCAGCAAGTAGGGGGAAGATTAAAAGAACAAGTGCTGTAATAGCCAAGTGATCATGGCGATACCCCAAATAATCTTCTAAGAATGAAGCTACTGATTTGGATTCTTCAAATACAACAATGTCCTTGTTTATATCTCCGTACTGGGAAGTCAGCAACCCATTCAGTGTCCAAGATGTAGGAGTCAAATAGTACATCCATATCCACCATTTCGGTATTTGCTGCAAATTTTAAAACACAGCCAAATCAAACTTCTCAGCCGTGCACTCAAAACTCATAATATCAAATAGTTCATACTATTTTTGGATGCGTTACATTGTGTATATATTATTGAAACAGACAAAAGTTTAGAAGGTTTTCTTTTTGTAAAGAATGGTTGCTTACCGGTTGAGGAATCAAAAGCCCTGCGAAGAGATTGAACATTTTGAAAAAGCCCGAGCTCAAAATTGTAGCTACCATGGAGTTAGGTGTCAAAGATACCAGCAGCATACCCAAATTTATGTAGAAGAGCAGTGAAAAGAACATAGCATAGAAGTACCAAAAAGCTTTATATGCTGACCAGTGATAACCAATCATTGGATATGCAGAGACCATGAATATAACAGTCTGGATGAAGATATAAGGAACCTCAATGGTCACCTACAAAATGCACAATATTCGCATTTGAATAGAAAGTTTAACGTGGATACCAAGTATGGACAATCCCACAGAAGAAAGTCAATATACGAGTTGAATCATGATGTAGCAAAACAGAATCTGTAAATAAATCACAAACAATTTCCAAGAAAATAATACCTGTGCGAGAGCATAAGCCCAAGTGGAGTACATTCCTGCATATCTTTCTCGATACATGACAGTGCGTTCAGTTGCAATATACGGTATAATTGATGAGCAGTTATTTACACCAAAGAAGATTATGGAAGCATATATCGAACCAAGGATATTTAACACATCCTGCTGGTTATTTCTGACAAATCAAGAAAAATATTGAAAGTAAGGAATCTCAGATCTTCTGGTCCAACAATTCTACAAGTTTATGTTGGACATAGTCATAAGATCTAAGTAGAATACATATCAGCACAAAGTATTTCATAAATAGTAAGCATACTTGAGTATAAATATTTCAACAAACACGTGATGTCTACTTTTAAAATGAAAAATCAATCAGATAGTTCATCTTAACCAGATAATTATAACTAAAAGGCCATCATAATCGGACATATGTTTCCTAGTCACATACAAGAGTAACACAGAACTTGCTTCTGTCTAATATGATATATGAAATATTCTGTGAAGCTGACTGGAAATAGAAGAGTAGGACACAAATGCTAGGAAGACAAAACAGCAGATTAGTTGAAAACAACTCTGTTTTAAGCAAAAGTTAGATCCCCATTACCATATCCTGAATTGCAAGATGGAGATTGACCTTGTAGTGTATATTAAGTGCCTAATCATTTCTACCACATTTATTTCACAAAAAACAGAGAAATTTAAAACAATAAAAAAAGGTAATAGAAAAGGATCTTACATATCTTTTCCTTTGTCCCAATATAGTATACCGATAAGCAAAGATGCAAAAAGCGCACGCATGGTGCGAGACAAGTTGTATGAAGGATTTCTCCAATAAGACAAGTGTTGTTTCCACAAGCAAAATTTGAATTGTGTCCAACCATTTTGTGAAAAACGGGTTGGAAAGTAAAGATTCCTTGACCCAGGAGGTGGAGTACTCAACTGTCTTACAAGCTCTTTGTTGCTCCTACAAACAGAACAGAAAAGAGTCACATCAAATTGTAAGGATAGTCTTATTAATGTACAAAAGTACACAATTTCACTACTTTATTTCATCCTGTCTTCGGGGGGAACTCGGACTGGTCTTAAACAAACATAATTAGCAAAAAGTGAATGCTCGCTTCTACATGCTAGCGGCCTTTCTTAATGTTGAAATTTTACTGCAGGCAAAATCTGAATTTCAAGGGAGTGGTTCCCCAAGTGCAGGTTTCTTTTAATCAACATTACATGCCTTATTCGGTGATACGTAAGCAAACTAGGGTTTCTTCTAGCACTTCAGCTGACCATCAAGTTGAAAAAAATAACAACTCTGGAACGGGAAACAAAGAGATTATAACAAGACTGCCACTATGAACAACAGTTTTCGGATGACAGAATGTATCCATAATACAGCATTCTCTCATCTAAATCACGATCCATTTGACATAAGTAGCAAGTTTATCTATTTTTTAAGAGTGACTAATGCCTTAATCTCAAAGATTTCTACATTGTAACATATAGAGATAATGGGAATCAACAGCTATGTGACATTAAAAATTCATAAAATCATTCCTACCAACAACCTTTTGGTATGATTTGCTGCAGAATCTGCATTGCCACATGATGAAGAACCAGTTGTAGTAGTTCTTTGGGTTAAAAAATGGTTATTAGGACAAACTTCAGCCAAAATTTCAGCAAATACAATTTGGCTGTTTGAAGCAAAATTCTATATTGAACTGACCGTGCAAGGCTAATAAAAACAGGCTGCTTCAAAGTTCAAATTTTAGACAGAACTGATACATAGGAGATAATACAAATTATTGCTCTAGCATTACTGTAGTAACTTTCATCTACTTGCAATCGTCATATTAGTAAGTCTGTCTGAGATTACTTATAGTTTAGAAATAGCTAAAACAATTTCATGATCCAAGAAGATTTGACTGTTATAGGAGATGTTTGCAACAAGTAAGCAGATTTCTTCTATGAATATCAAAGAAGGTTTGTCACTATAAAGACGAGAATTGTTTTACAGAGATATTCTGAATTACTATTCTTTTGAGGACATAATGCATTAAAGATTTTCAAACTGGCAATTGAGTTAATGAATAACTGATGCAATTGAACTTACTCATATAAAGTAGAATCTCTGTATATTTTGGCAAAATCTACACCAAGTTTGGCTTCTGAAGATGTAGAAGTGACCTCTAGCATCCATGTTGCTGGATTATCTTTCCTTTTAATCTTTGGTACCCCAGAGACACCCTATCAGCACAATATTTTTAAGAGAAATAAAATTAAATGATGATTATCTGGCAGAAGCAAGGAGTAGGATGTATGTCTTTCTGCTACTTTTTAACAAACTAACCTCAAAATATTCTATAACTTTACTTGAATGTTCTCCCAATGGTCCGGAGTAGATTATATGCCCACCTCTTTTTAATAGAATCAACTACAATCCAAATGACAATTGTGAAGATCAATGTAACAAACTTCGAGATTTGTCAAGGAATCAGTTCTCCAGAAACTTTTAGGCAGATAAAGTTTGAAAATGTTAGTAAAACGTTGGACTAAGTAACTAAAACGGAGTTTTTGGTCAATTTCAATATGACCTGTTGTTTCAAGGAAATAAAGAAGCATTTCTTGTTTGAAAATCATGTGTTAACATGTATATAGAGCAGTCCAAATTTATAACATGGTTGCAACCCATTTTAAATAATTTTCATTTTTGAGACTAAGTAGACATGCTAAGCATTTCAATAAACTGTATTCTGGAGGTATATAAATGATTTCAGTATAAATGATTTCACCGTCTTATGTTCCTCTTTCTACTACAATGGAGCAGAGTGCTGGGAGAAATCAAACCATTTTTTAGTTTTGTGTGTCTTCAATTGCTATCTTAAGGTAACTTAAAAAAAAAAAGAGAGAAAAGAATAACTACCTCATCAAATGCTTCAAATATATCAATACTTGGCTGGTGGATGGTGCAAACTATGGTTCTTCCTGTATCAACAACATTCCTGACTGCTCGCATGACAATTGCTGCTGCTCTCGCATCCAAACCAGTTGTTGGTTCATCCATGAAAATTACAGAAGGGTTGGCGATAAGCTCAACACCTATTGTTAACCGCTTACGTTGTTCAGTTGATAGACCACTAACACCAGGTACACCAACTAAGGCGTCCTTAATTCCCTCAAGCTCGATGGTCTCAAGGACTTCATTTACAAATTTCTGTTGAGGCATGACGAACAGCATCATTACAAATTATCACAGCAGATGTTTAGAGTAAGTTAATGGATTTTATAACTGTAAAAGTCTTACCACTTTAGTTTTTACATCTATCTGAGGAGCCAGACGCAGATAAGCAGAAAAAATCAAAGATTCTTCTACTGTGATAAGTGGAGAATGTATGTCAGTTTGCTCACAGTAACCTGAAATCCTAGCAAATGTTTCTTGAACTTTAGGATATCCACCAACTTTTATTTCCCCCTCTATGTAGCCAGTAGTTTTTCTTCCTGCAAGAACATCTAAAAGAGTTGTTTTTCCAGCTCCACTTATTCCCATTAAAGCTGTGAGAACACCAGGCATTAATGCACCCGTAACATCAGAAAGAAGTTGGAGTTTTCTCTGAACAAATCCTCGTTTTTTCATTTCCTTGTAGAGATGAAAAACAGAAAAAAAAGAAAAGAAAAAGAGAAGAATGTACATGATATAATTTCAACATATCCTGTGATGAAATCAATTTTCTTGCATAAGAAAACTTATTTATGTTATTACCACTGGAGTATCAACATAGTATCTCACATCTTGAAATGCTAATGTTAAGGGTTCAAAAGGCAAAACCATCCTGCCTGTTAATCATTGAGACAAGGACACATATAAAAATGCTGAAGAAATAAAATATCAAAATAAACTTAATTAATAATTAACTAATAAAGTACAAAAAGAGAAGCAAGAAAATGAGGAAACCTTTATTAGATTCATTATTAGCACTAGTAGAATTCCTTGACATTTCTTCCATACACTCATTGTCACCCTTTTCTATCTTGGACAGCTTTTCATGTGATATAATAGCACGAGATGATCTGGAACCTGCATATGTATTCAATGCAGTGAATAAGCATTTTACTATAATTTTCATGTTTAAAAACATAATAGAAAGGATGAACTTACGGTTAAAGAAAGTTAAGGATAAAGAAAAGCCAATGTTGAAAATTAAAGTGAACCCAAATAAGGCACCAATTGATATCCAGTAAAAGTATTCTTCAAAGTTCAGTCCCCGACTTTCTAGAGTTTCTTTCCCAACGGTAGTGTTTGTTGGCAGATTCTACAAGGCAATACAGAAAGCAAACTTAAGAAATGCTAAGGGTAACTTTGAGTACACATCTTGCAGTACCAGAAGCAGGGTCATAATATTAAAATGAATGCTTCTGTATTTATTTTGTACAATCTAGAATACATGCAATTTTAGTCTTGACAGAAAATCAAACCCCTGCAATCTTTGAATGGTGGTTGTTAATTATAATCTTTTGATAAATCAGCAGACACAAGCCAATTACAGTTTTATTTAAGAAAATGTTGGCAGTCAAATGCAGCACATAAATCAAACTTGCAATCAGAAACAAATGATGGCATTGATGCATTGATGAAAGTATTCAAATTTGTGTGCCCTTAACAAACTGATCGAGCAGAAACAATACAGAACAAGTGGAGATGGTTTAGGAAATGGTTACTAAGTACTTAGGAATGTGACATTACTAGTTTCTTGATAGCTAAGACTCTATTAAGTGTTCACAAAAGGGAAAAATCAGGAACAGAGCATGTGTGAGAAGACCAAAACAACTGAACCTTTAAAAGTACATCCAATACACAAAATGTGAATTCAAAGCAGGTCCATGTTGTCAGGTGAAACTTTTGGCGAGGGAAATAACATTTTAGGTAATTTGATCATGACAATGGCCATAAATTGAAGTACGAAAAATAGCCGTACTAAATCATCTGCTTAGCTTCAATTAAGAGTGGTATATTACATTACTCGGTCAATCACTAAAATCACCCTACACATGCATGCTTCTCTATTGTAATAGCTTGGAATATTCAAATGGACTAATTTTCTGCCAAGAATGCTGCTTGGCGTTGCCGTATTTTCATGCTTAAACCAACAAATCTGCTTTATGATACTGACCTTCTGCCACTGTGGAGCAAGAAATTCATTCAGCGAAAGGCCTATTTCCCCATAGGTGATAGGGGATATCCAAAAGCCCCACTTCAACCAACTTGGCATTGATGCTGCAGTTCAGTACACATCTTAAATTTTCCATTTTAGTTGAATAAAATCAAATTAGAAAAAGAGGTGCAGATAAACTTACGTCGTACGATGATGAATCCACCAAGTAACAAGGAAAAATACATTGCAAGAGTAGCTGCTGATAGGGAAGCAACCTGAGTTTGAAAGATTGATGCCAATAAACGGAACATTGACATTGACGTCACATGCAGGGCAAAAAGCATAAACAATTGGCGGAAGAACCTAAATCAAACAAGGTCAAAGTTTAGTATTAGAAATCACAGAAAGCATACGAGTGATTGTGCATTCAATACTCAAAACATTGGGCTAACAAAATAAAGGATATTTTTCTTGTTTTGCTCCTTCAATATCTGTTCAGAAACAGCTACTGAAATGTATATATTCTAGGCCAGAAAATGAAAATATGGAATGCAGATGAATGAAGCAGATCCAAAGAATAGTGCTGGCCACTCCAAAAGATTGACTGAAATATAAAACACAAAATGCACCAGCTAAATATTTCCAATAATTCTCACCTCCAAACCTCATTGCTGTATCCAATGACATAATAAGTAATAGATGTCCAGACTAGTGATTCAATAAACGAAAGAGGGATCTTTAAAATTGAGGTTGGAATTGCATAAGCCCAAACTGGGTAAAAACACAACTCTTTCTGTTTATAGAAATGCGCAAGTCTTGCAACAGTCATAGACACCTCTGGTAAGCCATCAAGAAGAATTATATTGAGTGCAAAAAACAGTGCTCCCATATAGTAATTGGCATGAGCAGCATCTTTTTTCGACGTCCGAGTATGCCAAAACAAGGTCATTGTTATAAGTGCTGTGATGGCAAGCTGCAGATATAGGGATCCCGACATGTTTCAATTGAAATGATAGGAAATATTTTGGTAAGGTAAATGAAACAGAAAAATTAAATAAATTAGAAACATAATTTTACCTGACTTGTTTTAAACACATAGACAAAAGAATTTCTCTTCATGAGAAGAAGTTCCCTCGATATGGAAGCTCTGAAGATTTCCCTTTTAGAAACAGAATAGGCACTGAAGGAAATAGCATTCTTATGGCTTTTAGATTTTTCATATGGTGCTAACAGTTCCTCATCCAGCTTCTTTCCCAGGGGAGATTCCTTGAATTTCCTAGAGAACATGTCAACTGAAAAGTAACTGTGATCTAGCTCAGTTCTGTACCGATATTGTGCCTGGTCTTTCTTAGAGATAACCTACATAGTCAAATGGTACATTATGAAGCCTAAAGAAAAAAGAATATATACTAGTTAAAATTATGAGCTCTGGTGTATTTACCTCCTGAAGGAAGTCGGCAACTCCTTTCCTTTCTGGACATCTGAAACCGCAGTCCTCAAAAAACCCAAGAGCAGAATCACGTGGACCATGATAAACAATTTTCCCTTCCGCCGTCATTATAATATCATCAAAGAGTTCAAAGGTTTCTGGTGCTGGCTGAAGAATAGAAACAAGGACAGTAGCATCTGTGATACGGGCCAGGTGCTGTAGACAAGAAACAATCTGAAAAGTGGTGGAACTGTCCAAGCCATTCGTTATTTCATCCATAAACAAAGCTTTTACTGGACCTATTATCATTTCCCCTGCAAAAAACAAGGACGAGATCTTGAAGTCAAAATTGATGCCCAAGGTTGGATATGAATGTTTCATTGGCATCCTTGCCTAATATAATGAAGTCAGTGCAGTGCATAATTTTTGAGAAAATCAGCTTTTTATGCACATCTCTATATCACTACCTGTTGTCAATCTCTTTTTCTGACCACCAGAAATGCCTCTTTTCATAGCATCTCCAACCATTGTGTCAGAACATATATCAAGTCCTAGGATCTAACAAACCAGATGATTGAACAGAGGAAACAATTAGTAAAGCAACATCTATATAAGCTGTTAAATAAAACAGAAAGAAATTTAATTACAAGAATAACAATCATGATTTCATATCTGCAGAAGAAAATTACTTTTAGAACGTAATCTGTTTGAAGGGTCCTTTTCAATCCTTTAACAGAAGTTGCCTGTAAACACACTTCATGGTTATCATCACTACAAGAAAAAAAAACCTCACCAATAGCATGAGGAACAGAAAAACACTACTTCAATGATGTAAAGATATTGAGACCATTGATGCAAAATGTTTTATCAAGGCAACACAATACATTCTACTAATTCAACAAAAATAGATGCAGGGGGGCTATAAAAATTGTTGCTAACGGCAGACCTGCTTGCATATGCAAATTTCTTTCCTACCTAGATCTTCCATTCAGGTAGTCGGAACTCATGATATTATATAGTTCAAATCATGGTCTCTGTCACTGAGAGGGTAGGTTTTAGACCATGAAAGCCAGAAATCCAAATACACAATATGAAGTGACATACTTTGGGCAATACAATTTAATGGATAGGTCATTACTACAATTAGAATTCAGACAGTTCAGTTGAGATCTGACTCAAAGGTTGCACCCAAAATATTTCATCAGAATCAACTGTCAACATATCATAAAAAATTAAGGGAAAGGAGACTGAAGGATCTTCAAGTACCTTCATATAAGTATCTATGTCAGGATCTGGAACCATTCCTGCCTCCTTCTCACTTCCAATGACCTCCAACATAATCTCTTCACAGGCAGGAAACAAAATATTTATAATTGCTGGCCCTTACTCAATTTCAACGCATTCAAAGTATCTTCAGCAATGTTATTTGAGTTCAAAAAGAAAGACCCTACCTTCTCTTGCGCCAACACCCTGACAACAGGCTGAAAATTCAAGCGTTTCTCTCACAGTCATCTGAGGAATGTGCAGGTCATTCTGACTTACATATGCAGATGTTTTCTGAGGAACAAAGTCTTCTAGTTTGTACCCATTGTAAGAAACCTCACCTGCGACCTACCAGGGGAAACGGCAGAGGAAAAGAAAAAAGAAAAAGAAACAAAAAGCAGAAACTAAAACTTTCAATTGAATTACATAGTGAAGCAGCTCCAGAATAAAATTAATCAGGAATATTGAAGTGTATCATAAACCGACACTTAGAAAGGAGATAGAATAATTTCATTTTGGAATAATAGTAAAAGTCCAACAAGAGTATTTTACCAGGACCCTTTGGTTTTTATAATGTTATATCAATAAGCTTAACTTCTGTTGTCATTCTGAAGGTTTGGCAGTTAAGTTACAGTGTTTGCTCTAAATCTCCTTAACGTTGGGTAAAATTATACCTGGAGAGATTTGTTTAGACTTCCTGAAAGAGCCTTTAAAAGTGTTGTCTTCCCACATCCTGGGGGACCAATCAACAGAGTAATCCTGCAAGAAAAACAACACCACTTACTCAAATTATTGGCACTTTTCTATCTATCAGTGGCATTCTTATATTACAATTGTAAACTAAACTGATCGAAATTGACACGAATAAAGTTCAATTAGGGTACCTTCCAGGCTTTACAATACCACTAACACCATTAAGGATACTTATCTTTGCCCGATTGGTCTTCGAGCCCAACAGCTTTGCAAAATCCTGGAAAACCAAGTTCCAAAGATCACATTTAAACCAAAACGATGGCTTGTTTAACGGTTGTCACAGTATCGTTTGTTTACTAATTACATCTACATTTGCCTTAACACAACACAAAGAATTCATCTACTTCAAAATATTATTGTAATTGAACTAAGGTAACCCATTAACAAAGAATTAGTATCCCATATTCATTTGAGCTTACCTAAGTTTTGAAGGATTTTTTGACACATGAAATCACAATCTAATCTTTCATTGTTGTTATTATTAATTTTTTTATTGTTATCAATCATCATTCACATTTTTAAATTTGGTAGGATAAAAGCTCGGTCAAAAGAGAATCCTAATCCAAAAAACAAAACACACCAAAAATCTTAAGAATACCCCTCTTTATGTTCAATAGTTACCACAACATCAAAGTTTGTTCACTAATTACATTAACAATTGCCTTAACAAAATTGTTCCTCCTTAGAAGGTCAGCCCAAAACAAAGGCCCAAGACAATTCAAAATAGGTTAAGGATTAGGAATTCATCTACTTAAACTTAGAGGTAGAACAAAGTCTCCCATCGATATCAAAGCTTTATCTTGAGCGGGTTATCTTGGACTTCTCGAGCACACTAGGCCCCAAGGAACTCGAATATCGTATTTAGTGATAATTCTTTAATTCTAGAGATCCCATATAGTAATTAGCAAGACCCTGCCTCCTTCGAGAAAAACAGAAAAGAAAAAGAGATCCTCTTCAATCAACAAGATCAAAGATATGAAATTACTAGTAGGATTCAAAATACCTAGTGTCTCCCACCTATAAAGGCATCACAGACCCAAACCACTACGTGGACCAAATTATTAATATATTATCCATCGCATGCTTAAGATGGGAGTAGAGTGCTACTTATTTCATATAAATCTTAAAAGACAAGCCTTCTTTTGGTATTGAAGCCTAAAGGAACAAGGTATTTCATCTTACAGTGAACTTACTAATAAGTTTGTGTAGCATTTTTGGGGATCTTGTGAGATAACTAAGGACCCTCAATAACTACAAAGAATCAGGTAAGGCCAAACTAAAAGCTTAAGAGAGTTCATAAAGAGGTTCTATATAGAAACAATACAGCTTAAGGCCTTTAACCTACTCATTGCGCTGGAAGCCTTGAAAACCCAATTAAGCTAAACTAGTTTTGGTACTACCTATCCAATAATCCCATCTTGAGTTATGCAATTGCTTATGACCAGGCAGTCAAGTATATAGCAATTGAGGAAGAGAGAGAATCCAAGAGATCAATTTTAGCACATACGGTTCAAGAATAGGTATGCCCCCAAAAAATAGGAACATAGAGACTCCGAGAAAGAAAATTCTTTAACGGCAGAAGGCATTGGACACCCCTATGTACCATAAAGTATCCATGAATGGATCGACCTTGAGAGATGAATCAAAGAGATAGAGTGATAGGGTTCCAGTCTCACGTGGCAAGGATTGAAAAGTTGGTTCCCTTGGCCAGTCCCTTAAAAGTCATCTTTGAGATACACTCATTAAGCTTCCACCTTAAAGGTGCCTTTGAATCAGTGCATGTAGGCAAAAAAATGCATCTCCACCAAGATAAATTGGTCCAAAATAGATACCTAGTTGAGTTTTAGGTAGATTGCTAGTGTAAAGTATAGCTAACAAAGACATTGAATGAGGCATTCACCCTACAAAAACTATTATCATCTAGGAGTTCCCACATTGGTAAAAGACTTCAACCAATAAAGAAAGTACTATTCCTGATACTCTATGGTGAGGCATCAAGTAATATGTAACATTTTAATCACTAAAAAACCTTAGATGCAAGCTATTCTAATTATGTTTACTGAAGAGGAGACTCTAGAGGTCAACTACCCACATGATGATGCGTTAATGGTTACGATATAGATAGCTTATATGGAGGTAAATCGCGTATTCATTGAATTAAAGAGGTTGGTTGATATAATATTCAAAGGAACCTTAAATGAGCTTGGTATTAAGGACTTAAAGATAGAAAAAAATCAGACCCCACTGTAAAGGGTTTAGGGATAGCTATGTCATACCCTTCAAGGTAGTTAGTTTACCCATGTCCTTAAGGTGAGAAGACTTATGTCATGACCATCATAAAAAATTTTGTAGTGGTTATTTGACCTTTTTCCTACAAGATCTTGCTAGGACAACCTTTTATGAGAAAACCAACGCAGCCTCTCCATTAAGTATCTAAAATTGAAGTTTCCAACATGAAACAAAAAAGGGGTAGTGGTCGAGGATCAAAAGATAGCAAAAAGTTGTTTCATTGCTCTACAAAGAGAACCTTCTGTATTACCACTGTAAACCCACGAGAAGATAGGGTTAAGTCCCAAAAGCTAGTGAAGAAGTTACTTTCAATACACGTGAAGTTAGTTTTACTAGAAAATGTGGTTAAAATTAGTTCACAGTTAGAGCCTAAGGTCAGAGAAGACCTAACCACCCTGGTAAGAGAGTTCTTGGATGTTTTCATATAATTACATGAGAAAAGGCTAGGAATAGACCCATCCTTGGTGTTTCATGCTTTGGCTATCAACCCTTTCTTTAAACCAGTTAAATAAAAGGGATTGGTCTTTAATTAAGAGAGAAACAAGGCAATGGCTGCTGAAGTTGAGAAATTATTAGCTATAGGTTTCATACGGGAGGTTCATTATCTTGATTGGCTAGCTAACGTGGTGATGGTAAAAAAAAGTGAATGGAAAGTAGAGGATATGCATGAACTATGCCAACTTGAATAAGGCCTACTCGATGGATATATTTCCCCTTTTGAAGATTGATCTTGTAAACTTTATAATTGGGTACACCCTCTTAAGTTTTTTGGATACCTTCTCTGGGTACAACCAGATCAAGATGTTTCCCTCGATTAGGAAATGACCTCGCTTGTAAACCATCAAGGCATTTACTACTACGAGTTGATGTTGTTTGGTCTCAAGAATGTTGAGGTCACTTATTAGAGGCTAGTAAACAAGTTGTTTAAGCGTTTGGTAGGAAAGAGTATGAAAGTTTATATAGATGATATGATTGCCAAGTTCACGAGGTCAGACGATTATGTAAGAAATTTAAAAGGAATATTAGAGATATTAAGGAACCACAACAAGAAGCTGAACTCAGATAAGTATGCTTTTGGGGTAAAATCAAGGAAGTGCCTCGAGTTTATGGTCAGTAAAAAGGGCATCGAGGTAAATACTGATAAAATACGAACCATCTTAGAGATAAAGTCCCCGAGCACGATGAAGAATCCAATAGCTAACAGGCAGAGTAGTGGCCCTTAATAGATTCATCTCTAAAATGTTTGACAAATGCTTCGAGTTCTTTTAGGTCATTAAAAGGAGAAAGAAGAACAAATGGACTTCATAGTGTAAAAAGGTGTTCTAGTAATTAAAGGCTTACCTTACATAACTCGGCCATTTTGTTTTACCAATAACTGAAAATTGGCCCAGGTGGTAAGTTCAGTCTTGGTTAAAGAAGAAGTAAGAGTATAGAGATTGGTATATTTCGCTAGAAAGTTCTTTACCAATCTGGAAAGTTGGTGTTCGCTCATTGAAAAGTTACCTATAACTCTAGTCATATCGAGATAGAAGTTATGCCTTACTTCTAGGGCCACATAATTATTGTGCTCACCAATCATCCTTTAAGGTAGATTATACACAAATCCAACCTCTCGAGGCAACTGGTCCAATAGACAATAAAACTTAGTGAGTTTGATATACAATACAAATTAAAAGTAACAATAAAGGGATAGGCCTTTATAGACTATGGTTGAGTGTACCCCAAGAGCAGTAGTGACATTTAAAACCCCTTTAGAGGATCCTTTAGAAGAGTATACCATAAAACCTCTAACTTGAATTCTATGTATCAACGGTGCATCCAATTCACAATGGTGTGAAGCAAGCTTTGTACTTACCATTTTAAAATGAGACAAAATCTGCTATATTGTAAGGTTTAGTATTCTACCCTCAAATAATAAGGCCAAATACGAGGCTCTATTGGTCAAGTTAAGGGTTACCTGAGCACTCTTAGCTAAGAAGATCTTGGTGAAAAGTGATTGCTAATTAATAGTAAACCAAGTCAACTAGGATTTTGAAGTACAAAAGAACACATTGCTGTATATCTAAAAAAGGTATAAGAATTAGTCAGTTTAAGAAAGTAAAGATTCAGTAAATATCAAAGGTTGATTATCACTAGGCATGCATTTGACATGTCTAGCCTCCACCGATGAGGCATGGATACCCCAGTAAGTTTCTCGAGTTTTTTCAAGAACCTAACATATATGAAACTAAAAAATTAATGTAGATTAACCCCCAACCTAGCTAGATGGACTTGATCAGGGAATACATACTATTTGGGACCCTTCCATAAGATAAGCAGGAAGTATAACAACTTTGATAAAGAGTTACTAGATATGTACTTATAGATGGAATACTCTACTAACGAGGATTTTCAAACTCATACTTAAGATGTCTAGGGCTCAAAGATGCAGAGCACATGCTTAGGGAAATTCACAAGGGCATTTACGAAAATCACTCAAAACTAGAGGCCTTAGCTCACAAACCTCTGAACCAGATATTATTAGCCTATTGTGCTCCAGGATGCTAAGGAAGAAGTTAAAAAATGTGATTCCTGCTAGAGGTAAGTTGATAATATCATACTCTCATTGCAAAGTTAAAAGTCATGTCAGAACCATTGCCCTTTGATTAATAAAGGCTTGACTTAATCGAGCCTTTAACTCGAGGAAATGAGTTTGCCAAGTACGCCACTATTACCATGAATTTCTTTACCAAGTGGGTAAAAGTTGAGACACTATTTATCATAACAAAGAAGAAAGCTTATGATTTTGTATGGAGAACCCTAATTCATAGGTTTAGGGTACCTCAAGTGATCATAACAAATCACGGGAAATAATTCAATAATAATAACTTCAAAATTTTTTGTGAACAGTTAGGAGTATAACTTCTTAAAGAGTCTAGGTAAGAGTATATATGCTCAAGGACGTAGATGGCAAAGTGGTGAGAAATCCATGGAGCATCAAGCCTCTTAAAAAGTATTATCTATAAACAATTTGTTTATAATAAGGCATATCATTTTGAACTTTTAATAAAAGCCTGATCATTGTTAGAACTACCAATCTCTTACAAATGACATAAATCCCGAGCCCACATAGTGTGTGGAAGAACTATACTAAATAACCAAAACCTACCCAGAGTAGGAAAATTTCTACAAATGTCCCAAGTTTGTCCAAGGCAAGGAATCTTTATAAATGTCCTAAGCCTACCCAGGGCAAGGAAATCTAAAGCCAAAGAATCTATATAAAATGATACAAATCTTGAGCCCACCTAAGGCATAGAAAATGGCTGCAAAAGAATGTCTCCACAAATATGAGTCCACCCGATGTAAGGAAAAGTAAGATAGTTAAAAAATCATGAACCCAAACCTGCCTAAGGTTAGGAAAGTTACTAGGTAATGATTAGAAAACCATAAAAAACGCAAACAAAAAAAAGGGCTAAGGACTGAGGATTCACCTGCTCGAACTTAGGGGTAAAACAAAGACCCCTTTGGTAGTAAAGCTTAATCTTAAGGTGGTTATCATAGACTTTTTGAGCATATTATATATGCCCTAATAGACTTGAAGATTCATATTTAGTGATAATTCCTTAATTTTAAGGGTCCCTATCAATCACTACCTAATAAGAAAAACTTGAGTATCTCAAGATTAGGATTAATCCCATAAACCTCAAATTCATCACCAATCAAGATAAAAATAAAACTAGAATTTCTTAGGATAAGCATCAATAAACGACAAAAATTGACTATAAAAAGTTACAACAATCAAAGGATACTGGACCTCTTCTAAAACTAAAAGCCTTTAAAATTATCTTTTACATTTGTTTTAATAAAAAAAATTGATCTAAGTATTAGAGAGTCTTTATCAAAAAAATCACTAATAAGATCTATTTTGTTTTATTGTAGCCGCAATAACTAATGGATTCCTAATCAAAGCCAACTTTAGCACAACCTATCAGCAAATGCCAATTTCATTCTCAAAAAATAAATTCAAATCTATTTGGTCAAAGAGCGAATTTTTTGAGTCAATAAAAACATTTAAGGCAAGTAATCATCATTTTCTATAATAATCATTTTACTTCAACATATTACTATGTTCGAACTAAACGGATCCATTAATAGAAACCCACAAAATTTTAAAAAATTACTCATAAATTTATTAATGACAGAATTAGAATTAGAGTTTGCTTGGTGTAAAAGTGCTTCTGTGTACTACTAAAACATAGCAGCTGAAGTGTTTGATAAAAAACAACTTTTTTACCTTTTAGTGTTCATACAATACTCACCTTCTTTTATTTCATAGCTAGTGCTTTTACTTTATAACTACTAATAGTTTTAAGCCATATCACCTCTATATCAAATGGAGCCTTAGATTCGAATGCTTACAGAAAGTGTGCTTTTGGCAGAATTCCAAAGCGTTGGTAAGGGCTTTCCATGAACAACTTCACACTCTGCTTCCACATGCAAATTGTTGAATCTTACTTCCACAGCAGGCAATTTTACTCCAACCCTGCATAACAAAAATTTTAATCGAATCAAATAGGATTTTTTTATAATTAATTTAATTGAAAAAAAATAAGTTGAAATCTACATTTGAATTGAATGGATACTCAAAGGTCACTTTCTTGCTTGTGTCTTAAGCAGCTTCCTCCGTTGAAAGATAGTTTATTGGTGTAATTAACGTGTAGATCCCTATACTTCTGTCATTTCTCAAATAAGGATATAACGCTTTTCATTTAATTCAAATAGGTATCTAAAAGAAAAATATTTGATATTAATGCTCTTTAAAAAAAAAAGAAAAGAGAATTACATTGTACAAAGTATATAATTTATTAGAATCGCTTAGATTAAGTCCACTTATAACCCAATTTGGATATGTTTTACTATAAAAGGAGACTCTTGGCTCCCATAAGGACGAGAAATCTTCTCTCATTATACACTGCTAGACTCAAATTATTATTGTTTTTTTTATAAAATCGAACTTAAGACTTCTATTTTAATAGACATATGTATTGCAAGTCTTTTATTGTTGAACTATTTAAGCAAATATACTCAAACCACCATTGTAAAAGTGAAGAGGAAAGTGCATATTCAATCACAAAGACTTCCATCGAAGAGAGAAATCTACGTTCATTAGACACAAATAGACTTGAAACCCCTACACTTCAACATCTAATTAGAGAGATTTATGCATTTAATATAGTATTTGAATGTTAGTATTTTGACTTCTTATATATTTATACAAATTTTTTTTATAATTTATGCAGTAAGAAAATAAATAATATGTTACAAGATTTGATAAACTTATTCACATGGATTAAGTGGCAAGTCAAAACGTTTTTATTTGTGAATGTTACTTTTTAGTCACAAGTCTGAATTTTATTTGTTATCGAACATTCAAATATTTTAGATTATTTATTTTTGAATCAAAATTGAAAAGTTAGCGTAATTAGTATTAGGGAGTAAGACATCTAAACTTTTAAAATTTGACTTCAAAAATAATTTCACTAATTTATTATTAAAATGATTTAAAAAAACTCTTTCAAGTGATGGTGACAATAAGATTTTAACTTACTATTAGTATTATCTTATTTAAAACTTTATGATTTGCATGATAATAGTATTATTTTATCCAAAAAAAAAGTGATAGAAAAGAGCAAAACTTGGTGAGAAAGATTAAAAAAAAAAAAGTTAACAGAAAGGGGTATTTTTAGGTAATTCTAAAAATATTAAGATGAAATTGTCTTTTAAATCAAATTTTGGAGATCTAAATTGTTTTTTCCTTTAGTATTATTTTGCAAATATATAGTGTACTCTAAACTTGTTTTGGCAAATAAAATTAATATTTTTACAATTTAAAAGGTATTAATATTGTATTTAAAAATATAATAGTGAAAGAAATTTAGTAATTAAATTTGGAAAACGATGAAAATAGATTTGGTTAAATTATTTATATATAAAAATTTTAAAATTAAAAAAAAAACCTTGATTTGAAATAAATTATTACCCAGGAGTCATATGCCAATCGTAAAACATAAAAAATAAAAAGTAACTGAAAAAACATAAAAAATAAAAAGTAACTGAAAAAAATGGATATGATTCTTTTTCAATTGGATAAAAGATTTATCTAAAAAATGACCTATCAAACATATTTTTTGTTGTTGTTGTAAATGCATTTTGTGCTTGCAACTAGTCAAATTAGATTAAAATAAATGATAAGAATTGCTTTTTTTTTTTTTAAAGAAAATAAATGGATATCAAGAATCAAACTTGAGGACTAAAGTCCTCTACAATTAGGCGTGCAATCTGAGATGAAACATCCTCCATCAAAGAGCAAACATTAGAAGAAAGACAAAGCAAACTTAGTCTAAGGCTGTTAGAAATCTTATGGCCGATCAAAAAGCCTATGTCATACCGAATATCAGCTAAAATCAAACATTGTTTTTTTGGTTATTTCAATTTTTAAAAAATGAAAACGTCTTACTAAAAATGATTCTAAATCACGCACTTGCAGCAATGGTCTAACAATAAAAAATTTACAGTATATTTTTTTCTTCAGTTAAAGTTAGCCCAATATTCTTTTAAAAAATTTAAAAATACATTTTATAATTTCAACCCTTTAGAATATACATTTTAGACTTTATTCTTGATAGATTTGAAAATTGACATTTTAGCCACCGAAATATGGACTTTTAAGTAACATATTTTTTAAGAATAGTAATAGGCTTATGAGAATATAAATTTTTTACCTTATTGATGTATTATAAATCAATAACTATCATATTTAAAAAAAAATTAAAAAAATACTCCTTTTATAAGTATTCTTTAATTTTTAGCCACACATGAAAATTTTAATTTTTTATAATAAAAAATGTCAAATTTAGATATCTTTGCCCCTAGCTCCAAAGATCTTCAATTTTCTCCTTTCTCTCTCTCATCCAAGTGTATAAATAATGTGAAAATAAGTAAAATTTGTAAAAAAAATAAGTGAAAAAATAAGTAAAAAAGAGAAAAAGCCGAAACACTATTTTTGAGCACCATGCGAATCACTGCAAGCTTAGCCCACAGTTGCTCCACATGGTCAATCCGATTCGATTATTACCATTTTGGGCCATTATGGGTAAAAGCTTTCAACTTATTTCTAACCATTTGGGGCTTTTTTATTATCCTTTTTTCGGTCCTAGGTCAAAATTTATATATTTTTTCATTGGGCCAAAAACTGTCGCTTTTTTGTTTTTTAAGAAATTTATTGTCCATCATTTTGGACCAAAAATTGAACCTATTATATATTTGCATAATTGTATTTACTTAATTTGAGCTAAATATCTTTCAAATCAAATTATCCATAAAATTGTCCATAAATATCTATTGTAAAATCACAAATTATTGTCCATGGATTTTTTTTAGTAAACATTCATCATACAATCACAGTAATGGTATAATAAAAATTACGTCAACACCCTTTAAGTTTAGCTAAAGTATATAATAATAGTAACCAAACGTTTTCAACTTGACTTTGAATCTTTTTCCAATAATTGGATTAATGCATATCAAGATTTTATGCAGTTTTACCCTCAATCTTATTTCATTAAATATATAAAAGTTTCTTCCCTTAAAGTGAAGCTTCGAAGGAGAATGGTTATAGAGAGAAGCTTTAACGTCTAGACAGATGAAAAGGAGAATGCATAGAATTTTTTTAAAAAAAAATCAGTCTCTTTATGGATATTTTAAATTTATTTGTCTTTTTGGGATTACAACATTTTTTATGTTTCGAAAGGTGCTAATAGATTAGCGCATAAACTTGCCAAATTTATGATCTTCCATCGTGAGTTGATGAAGCTTGGCTGAATGATCTTCCAAGCTTTCTAACCCCTATTGTAATAGAGGAGATGTCCTCTTTTTAGTTCTCTTTTTGAGTTATAAAGTTTTACTTTTTTTTTTTTTAACAAAAAAGGCCAGTCTATTTATATTTTAATGAACTATAACATTTTAAGATTTTTAAGAAAAAAGGTCAAAGGACCCATATAACCATTAAATCCCTAGACCACCATCAAACTCACTCTTTCCTTGCCGTCGGGTGTTGAACTCGAACCAAGACCTTTACAAGACCTCAACCTAAACTCGAAGTCGAACCCTCTGCCTCTAGTGATCTCCCAAAATCGATGGGAAAAATAGAAAAGAATCAAAAATAGGAACGGAACAATAATTCTTACTACACGTATTTGCTTCAAGAGGGTGACTCCACAAGTCAACACCACAAAGCAAGCAAAATAAAGATGGAGCAATAATTCTTATTACACACACATATATATGTATGTAAATATTTGTAATCCGATACGTGTTCAAATCAAAATGTGACACGTTGTATTTTTATATTTTAAAAATATTAACAATTAAAAAAATTAATCTTTTAAGTCCAATCCCTATTATATGTATAATCAAATTTGAACTGGATTGAATTGTTCAATTATATTAATACTAAGAATAAAAAAAAAATTAAAGAATAAAAATTGAACTGAACTAATTTAATTTTTTAATTTTTAATTTTTCTCCTCAATCTTAAGTAAAATAACTTTTTTAATTCTTAAAACTTTTCTTTGTTTAAAATCAAACATCGTATCATAAAAATTTTGGTGAAACTTTTAACATTAAAAAACCTTTCTTTTATTTATTAGAGAGAATGCTCTCATTAAAAATTGAACCTCTTAATAGGAGAGAGGGTGCATTTAAAACCTTAACCATTGGTAAAAAATGTATCCACTTTTATACAGTATGCAATGTTAGGATGGGAAAGTGCCAACCAACGAAACAATGAGTGTTCATTCATGAATGTCATCCTTTTAATACATTATCTCAAACTCTAGAAAGAACTTGCTACAATGATTAATGCCTCAACATTTAGGATAAAATTTTATAATAGTTACTCGAAATGTGTTGTATGACTTTTTTTAATATAAAAAATATCTAGCACTCTCTTGTCATAAAAGAAAAAATTGTATCATACTAACTTTTGATAGTGAATTTTTATTTTTTATTTTTTTTGAAAGTATTGTTAGATATTTTAAATTGTATTTTAAAATGTAATGTATTAAGCAACCATTAGGTATTGGGATGTCTAGTATTATTATTATTTTTAATTAAAAATGCTGATCTACTTTAATATTTAAATGCTTTCTTTAGTACATTTTGCCCAATTAATTGAAATAAAAGATTATATTGGCATACATTTAACCAAATATGCCTAGAAGATTTTAAGGATATTTATATTATCATGCAAATAAAAGTTCCGTTGGACCATCAAATTATAAGTGATAGAAATACGGAAAGATTTCATAAGATTACTATTTTTTATATGGCATGATTAATTTCTTATTAGTTTGGCAACAATATTTTAATATTTATGTGGAAAAAAAATTGTTTGTAATGCTTCATTGTAGTATTCTCACAAAATAAATCAGAACCAGAAGTCATATATCAACTGTTAAAAAAAAAGAAAAAATATTTCTATTTATTTCACTTTTCCCCCCTTAAAAAGTAGCTAAACGTGGTTATGAATCGTAATAGTATCAGATTGCACCACTCACACATGCATAGATATATATATTTGTTATTTATTTTGTTTTTTTTTTTTTTTACAAAAAATAGAAACCTTTTACAATTATGATCTAATGGTAAATGATTATCATAATTGTAAAAGATTTATAGCATATATATTTAAATATAAAAAAAAAACGATACCAAACTTGGAAGGAGCTTTAGGACCAATTTTTTTTAAAAAAAAAAATAATTTTATGATTTCAGCCCTGAGAATTACATTTTTGAACTTTAATCTCGACAGTTTGAAATTTTGATATTTTAATTATTCAAATATAGATTTTTCTAAAAACAAAAAGAAATAAAACCATGCTTGTTCAGTCCTCTATGCTCTACTCTTATAAACAAAATAATAAAAACAAAGAAGAAGAAAGATTAAAGAGAAGAAATATGCTTAAATAATTACCTGTCAATTCTACTTCTAATTTTCTGTAACAATCGAAGATTGTCATGTTGAATGTGTTTGATGAGTTTCTCTACAAACTCATGCCTCTCCACAGCTCCAAGCTTTGTAACATCAATAACCCTTTTCCCAGCTTTATCACCATCACCATCAACTGCGGTTCCATCCCTATTAGCATCAAACAAAGATGATCTCAACCGTTTAGTAGTTGGCAACCTCTCAATCTCTGCCCACTGCTGCAACTCATATGCATCTCCATGATCATCACCTTCATCATCATCATCATCATCATCATCTTCATTGTTCCTGAAACTGGAACTGAGCCGCTGGAACAAAGATCTCAGGCTTCTTCCCATTTCAGCCACCTCAGTTTCCATTGACTCCATCTCATTTGCTTCTCTCATGTGACAGTTATGTGTGTGTGTGTATATAGTCTTGACAATATTTCAATGTCTATCAATAAGTTGCAGTATTTAAGCTTCAGTCTTATTAAAATTATTGACTACGGGCCGGAGATAGACTTTAGGGAAATCATCGATTATCATTTGTTGTTTGACATTCTTTCTGATCTTTTAATGAGCACTAATATCTACCTTTTTAATATTATTTTTATGGTTAAAAATGAAGATAATTACTACTTATTAATAAATCAAGAGAAAAACATAATAAAAATACCAAATAACAAGAGACTAACCAACAAATTCCCTAAAGTATATAGAGATATCAAATAGTATAAGCTTCACAGCTCCGGTTTATTATGTTCTAATTATTCAAAGATTGTTAAAGATACGAATGTATATACCTGATTTTTTAATCAGTTGTTGAAAATTTGCAATTCAACCCAAGATTTAAAGAATAAAATAATTAAAACCAACACCAGTAAAAAAAAATTAAAAAAAGAATGCAAGAGATTTGTAATAGTTCGGTTCTTATAAATTTGCATTTAGTTCTCGAACTGAATAACATGCACAGAATTATACTATAACTCAAAATAATACAAGGAATAAAATTATGAAAATATTCCAGCTCTTTATCTCTCTAAATTTTTTTTCTTTGAATTGAATCTCTTTCTAACACTGTTATGTTTTTTTTTCCTCTCTGTCTCTTTTTTTTTACTTGAAAAGAATGGAGAAGAATTCATAATTAATGACCTTAAACTCAAAATCTTTATATAGGGTTCGCTTGAAGCTCTTTTTGACTATCTAACCTTAAGTTGAATTTGGATTTGATTTATAAAAAAAAAAGTTTCAATTTGTTTCTTGTAAAAAAAAAAAAATTACTTGATCTTTATTTGAAAAACTTCTTATTTTCTTTCTAATCAATATTCTTTACATTCATACTAATATCCAGTACAATTTTTCTATTTTTTTTTTGAAATAATGATATCATACCATTGATGAATATTAAGGACATTATATCATATGACCTTTGATGTTAAAATTAGAGGATTACTAGGACATAGCAAAACAATACACACTAACGCCTCCCTAAACTAAGACTCTTACAAAGAAGAGTAGTAATCACACTCCATATTGGGTAAGGACAATCCTATTAAGGGAATACGGTGCTGGAGAAAAATTAGACTTTATACAAAAGAACTTAAATTATTAGCATAGAAAATATTACAAGAGATGGAACACTCAAAATATAATTCTTAGCACTCTTAAAATTTTTTTCACACAAACAAAACTCTATAAGTTATTTTAGACACTCTTAAAAGCTTTACTTCCTTTATTTCTTTCCCTTACTTCTTTTACTCTTCACACTTCACTTGTTACCTATGTTAAAACTTAAAGGGTATTTATATTTGTGCTTAATAAATCTACACCACACAAAGTGATACACATCACTTTATTCCACACCACACAAGGTGGTACACATCACATTATTTTGAATCACACAAAACACCTTTAGTTAAAATCACACAAAACACTTTTAATTAAAACCACACAAATATCTATTTAATCAATTAATCCTTTACCTAGGTTAAGAAGCTTCCATAGGTTGGATTAAGCATCTATGAATTGAATTTGGGTTTGTTTTCAATTTTAATCATTAAAATAAATTTACTATTCAACATACGGACCTTTGATAAAGAAAAATACATGCCCGTCCTATAGAGAGGAATATATTACATCACAAAGGATGAAAATATAGACCTCACAAATGAGGAAAATATAGACATCTTAAATAAGGGGAAAATTATTAGATTGGAAAATTTATTTTAAAAATTAAAAATACCAACAAACTAGGAAATTTGAAATAAAACTAAATCAAATAAAATACCCCATTATTACATAAATCTGGCCACAGTTCGACACACACTGCCTAGCATGGTGAACAGTCGGTGGAGATCTGATGAGGTGGTGGATGTTAGGAAATTGAGGGGTGCAGGGTCGCAGCTAAGGCGAAATTGAGAAAAATAATAAAAATAAAAATAAGACAAAGACAAGAGTTTACGTGGTTCGGCTTTTAGCCTACGTCCACGGGCGAAGACAAAAGAATCTCTTACTATTAGAAATGGAGAATACAAGTATTGTAGTGTTTTAGCCTTACAACCCAAAACTTCAATACACTCAATTCTCTCAAATCACTCAAAAAAAACTCTCATAAACTTTTCAAACTCTCTCAAATTTTCAATTTGAATGAAATAATGAATTGCTAAACTCTCCCATTTATAAGGAGAGTTTAGCATGGTGGACATCCAAGAAATGGCTGTCCACCATTGTTAAAACAATTGCTGGCACCGTGTGCCAGTAATTAGGTAGCTGGCACAAGTTGCCAACTACCACAACATTTCTCCCACTTGGAGATTTGATTGAGAATCAATCAAGTCTCCACATCATTCTTTCTTCTTCGCCAAAGCCATGTTGCCTACTTGTCTGCTAGGCCATACAAGGATCTGCACCATATAAACTTGTTGGTATTGGTGGGCTTGGTCAACACATCTGCTAGGTTATCATCTGTATGAATTTTTTTCATATCCACACTTCCATCTTCTACCACTTCATGAACAAAGTGATATTGAACACCTATGTGCTTCATTCTTGAATGAAAAGCTGGATTCCTTGTAATGTGCAAGGCACTCTGACTGTCACAAAATAATTCAACTTTCTCTTGCTTGTGCCAGAGCTCCTCTAGTAATCTTTGTATCCAAATTGCTTCCTTGCAAGCTTGTGTAGCTGCCATGTATTTTGCTTCTGTAGTAGATAATGCCACAACAGTTTGTAGTTTCGAAACCCAGCTTACAACTCCTTCTATAAGTTTAAACACATAGCCAGTAGTGAATTTTCTTTTATCAAAGTCTCTTGCAAAATCTGAATCCACATAGCCCTTAACAATAAAATCTGATCCTCTGTAACATAAAGCAACATCTGAGGTACCCTTAATGTATCTAAGGATCCTCCTGACACAACCCCAATGCTCTCTACCAGGATTCGCCATGTATCTACTAACTGCTCCCACTACTTGTGCAATGTCTGGTTTGGTACAAATCATAGCGAACATTAAACTTCCCACTGCTGATGCATACGATACTCGAGACATCTCCTTCCTCTCTGCTTCTTTGTTAGAACACATCTTAGAGGATAACTTGAAATTAATAAAGAGTGGGGTACTAATTGGCTTACAATCTTGCATGTTGAAGCGCCACAAGATTTTCTTTAAGTAGTTATTCTGAGAAAGCCAAATCTTCCTGTTATTTCTGTTTCGGTGAATTTGCATCCCTAGAATCTTGTTTGCTGGTCCCAAGTCCTTCATATTAAATTCCCTAGCTAACTGTGCCTTTAATTCTTGGACTCGATCTTTGTTGGGGCCTGCCACTAACATGTCATCCATGTACAACAGTCAAATAATGAAATCATTATCATCTTCAAACCTTTTGTAGTATGTACAATGGTCTGAACTAAGTCTGTTGTATCCAAGGCTAATGATATAGGAATCAAATCTCTTGTACCAACACCTCGGCGCCTGTTTGAGACCGTACAGAGATTTGTTCAACCTACAAACCAAGTTCTCTTTTCCTTATTCTTTAAAACCTTTTGGTTGGAGCATATAAATTTCTTCTTCAAGTTCTTTATGAAGAAAAGCTGTCTTCACATCTAGCTGCTCTAGATGTAAGTCAAATGTAGCACGCATTGCCAGGATTATTCTGACTGTCGTGAGTCTAACCACAGGAAAAAATATCTCATTAAAGTCAATACCTTCTTTTTGAGCATAACCTTTCACCACCAATCTCGCACGATACCGCTCCACTTGGTCATTGCCATCCCGTTTGATCTTGTAGACCCATTTGTTTCCAATGGCTTTTCTTCCACGTGGCAGTGCAATCAACTACCATATTTTGTTCTTATGCAAAGCGTCAATCTCTTCTTGCATTGCTGTCATCCATAGAGAAACATCTTGACTTTTAGAAGCCTCCTGAAAAGTTATTGGCTCTCCATCCTCTGTTAGAAGGCAGTATGCAACATGAGCCTCCATGACATACTCTGAGTGCCATGATGGTGGTCGTCTCTCACGAGTTGATCGACGATCATCTGTAGCCTCAGACTCTACTGGTTCTTGTTCTTCATGCTTTGGTGCTGCTTCAGAAGAATCTGAATCTTCTTGTACTTGATTATTTTCCATTTGTACTGTTGTAGTCTCTGGATTTTCTTTCATTGTGCTATTATCTTTATCATTCCTTTGCAGTTTATCTTCTACAAATATCACATCTCTGCTGATAACGACCTTGTGGGTAGTGGGATCCCATAAGCGATACCCCTTGACTCCATCAGCATATCCCAAGAAAAGGCATTTTCTGGATTTTGGATCCAGCTTCGTTGTTTCTTGGGGATTATACATCACGTACACAGGACTTCCAAATGTATGAAGGCAAGAATAATCAACTGGTTTTCCAGTCCACATCTCCATCGGTGTCTTCAACTCGATTGCTGTTGATGGCGACCGATTTACCATATAAAAGGCGGTTTTGACTGCTTCTGCCCAAAATGCCTTGGATAAACCTGCAGTTCTCAACATAGCTCTTGTTCTCTCCAACAAGGTTTTGTTCATCCGCTCTGCTACTCCATTCTGCTGTGGCGTGTAAGCTGTACTGAATTGCCCCTTGATACCCTCTTGTATACAGAATGCAATAAAATCCTCACCAGTATATTCTCCTCCATTATCTGTCCTTAAACACTTGATCTTCTTTTCTGATTCAAGTTCTACACGTGCTCTGAATATTCTGAAAGCTTCAAACACATATGACTTCTTCTTGATTGGATACACCTAACATCTCCTGGAGTAATCATCTATGAATGATACAAAATATCTCGTTCCTCTTAAGGACATTACCGGTGCTTGCCAAACATCAGAGTGGATCAATTCTAGAATTTCTTTACTTCTAGAACTGGATGTGCTGAACTTTAATCTGTGCTGCTTACTTGTGATACAGTGCTCACAGAAAGGTAAATAAACCGATTTGAGCCCAGGAAGTAAATTTTGATCAGAGAGAATCTTCAAACCTCGTTCTGACATATGGCCCAATTTGCGATGCCACATTATCGTTGACTCTTCTGCTAAACTAGTTGATGCAACAGATGCATCTCCTTCCTGAAGTGTTTCTCCATTAAGCATGTACAAATTTGCAGCAACCTTTTCTGCCTTCATTACTACAAACGCGCCTTTGAGAATTTTCATTATCCCATTTTCAATTTGGGTCTTACACCCAGTGTTATCTAATTGTCCCAATGACAAAAGATTCTTCTTGAGGCCTTTTACATGTCACACCTCCTGGATAATACGAACAGTACCATCGTACATCTTCATCTTGATGGATACTATTCCAGCGATTTCCAAAGCATGATCGTTCCCCATATATACAAATCCTCTAGAGGTAGGTTCATATTGATGGAACCATTCTCTCTTAGAGGTTATGTGCCATGTAGCTCCAAATTTCATGAGCCATACATTAGAGAACCGTTTTCTACTTTCAACAACTGTTGCTGCCTCGCTGTATAAAATTTCACCATCATCTGAGGTGCTTGCAATATTCCCTTGAGGTTTGTTCTCTGCACTTTTCTTCAATCCCTAACAATCCTTCTTCAGATGGCCTTTCTTGCCACAATGGTAGCATTTGACGTTCTTCTTACTTCTAGATTTTGGTCTACCATGATTTTAACTCCCACTGGGGCCACGTTCTATTGATCTACCTCTCATCATTGTCAAAGCTTCTGCTTGCTGCAAACATTCCTGTTTGTCTTCTTTATTTTTCCGTCTTCGTTCTTCTCCCAATACAGCAGCTGTAACATCATTGAAGACTAAGAATTCCGTTAAGATATTATTCATCAAGTTGATGATGAGTTGATCATACAAATCTGGTAGGCTTTGAAGTAAAATCTCCGCACGTTCACTTGTCTCTATTTTATGCCCCAAGGAAGTGAGTTGGAAAAATAGAGTATTTAATGTGTTGATGTGCTCCGTCACTGAAGTGGATTCTTCCATTCGAAGGGTATACAATCTCATTTTTAAGAAGATCTTGTTATGCAGAGATTTAGCCTCATACAATTTAATGAGAGTATCCCAGATCTCTTTTGCTGTCTTCTTTTCTGCTACATTGGATAGCACGTTATCAGCAAGTGCTAGATGCAGATCAGCAACTACATTACCGTCAATCTCATTCCACTTGATATCATCAGTGATACCAGCGGGCCTTTCAGCAATCGCTTCTAAGCACTTGTTTTTCCTTAAAATTGCCTTTATTTTCATTTTCCACAATGTAAAATTACCTCTATTGAACTTCTCAACTTCGTATTTTGCCGCCATTACTTTTCACCACGAATTGCTTTCTGCTAGGATTGGCTCTCACTATTTCACGTAAACAGTACCCGTACGTATGAACAGTACTCTACATATGAACAGTACCCGTATGTATAAACACTATCTGTATGTATGAACAGTGACCGTAAACGTGAATAATGACCTCCTTCAACCAGAAGCTCTGATACCACTTGTTAGGAAATTGAGGGGTGATGCAGGGTCGCAGTTAAAGCGAAATTGAAAAAAATAATAAAAATAAAAATAAGACAAAGACAAGAGTTTACGTGGTTCGGCTTTTAGCCTACGTCCACAGGCGAAGACAAAAGAATCTCTTACTATTAGAAATGGAGAATACAAGTATTGTAGTGTTTTAGCCTTACAACCCAAAATCCCAATACACCAAATTCTCTCAAATCACTCAAAAAAAACTCTCACAAACTTTTTAAACTCTCTCAAATTATTAATTTGAATGAAATAATGAATTGCTAAACTCTCCCATTTATAAGGAGAGTTTAGCATGGTGGACAGCCAAGAAATGGCTGTCCACCATTGTTAAAACAATTGCTGGCACACGGTGCCAGCTATCACAACAGTGGAGGCCAGAAGAGCATGGTAGAAATGCTGGAGAGCCAAGTGTAATTATATCCGACGAGAGAATTGCAATGAAACAGAAAAAGATCGGCGAAAAACCATGTCTACCTCGGTCGGAAGATTGCGACAAAACAGAAAAGAGACAACGAAGAACCTTGGCAACAAAGAACTAAGTATTTAACATATATGGTCGACGTCGAAAACCACGATGAGGTGCAACAACAAAGGACCAATGAAGACCAGCCGAACATGTATGGTCGATGGAACCCCATCAAAACCACTGCATATCAGTGGCCGATGAACACTGAATATTTCTACAATGGCCGAAGAACACTGCGATCGGCAACAGGAGTCTATGATCCAGCAACAGTGGCAGGCGAACACCAAATCTTTCTACAATGGAAGAAAAACACTGCAAAATAACAGGGGCCTGGAATCCAGAAGCAAGCTGACAATTTGGAAAAACATAAATAAATCACACAAAAAATATTAAAACAGAAAAGGGGAGATGGGAAATGGGAAAATAAAGCACAAGGGGAAAAGATGAGTGGGATGGGTGGGCTTTCCACCGGAGAGGCCCTCTCCGATGACAAACTTGTGGCAACCAGGGTTTCTTTGAAGAGTTTAGGGTGAGGAGAGACGTGAGGATTTTTCTAAATAACCCGATGTACTATTTTCTACTTAAAAATGAAGATATTGATACTTCTTAAAAGTTTTTAAAAAAATTGAAATAAATAATAAGAGAGTAACTAATAAATTCCCTAAATTTTATAGAAACATCGAATATTATAAGCTCAAGAGCTCCAGCTTATTATTTTTTATATTATTCAAAAATTGTTAAATATACATATGTATCATATTTTTAGGGTTAAAATTTTTTTTAGAAATATTTGTGACTCAAGAAATATTCTATGATTTTACAACTAAGAGAGTCAACAATTTTGTTTTTTAGTTTTATTTATAATAATAGTATATGTATAAGAAAATTTCGAAACTGTTGTGTCTCGGTGATGTTACCAGGGAGATGAAAATGAGAGGCTTTTTTTTTTTCAAATGTCACGTTGCATGTTCCATAAACTCGACTTTGTATTTTAGTTTATATTTTATTTTACCAATTTTCGTTTGTTTTTTTATGAATATTATTAGTATTGGTTATTCAACAACAGTATATGTGAATCAATTAAGACAAATATAAAGTGAAAAGTTAAAAAAAAATTAATACGCATTAGATGTACAAAGGATGAATAAGGTGGATAATTGGTAGCACGGAAGAGCGTAAAATCATGAGAAGGCATCCCCAGGACTTAGTTCTGTAGCGCTAGAGACAGCAGCTTTAGCGGCAGCGCCGCGGTGCTAGAATAGGGAAGTGCTAGTGCCGCATCGCCCAATTTTGAGGACTTTAATTTTTGGCTCGGATTTTACTTATTTGATTGAGTTTTGAACTTTTAAATACTTGGACTGTTATTCCAAATAAGTTTAGGATTTTTAAGGATGTTTTATTCATTATATAAATTATTGTAAATCATTTAAATTAATTATCAAGCATTAAAGGAGAGACTATAAGAGAGATTAAAAAATTAGGTAGATACTAAGTACTTGTATGCATTAGAGCACAATCATTGTTGGGCATTTGTTATTCTTAGAAAAATAAAGGTACGCCGTATAGATTTCTTCGAGAGTTCTTTATTTTTTCTCATGTATTATTTAAAAAAGTTAATAAAAGATGTTAGGATTCCATGATCCATCATAGATATAGGCTTTTGTCAGACCATGTAAGTTATTATGTAGTCTTAATATTATATTTGCATGCTATTGTATGCTTCCACAAATCAAAAGGGCATTAGGATGAAAGGTTGATCTCAACGAGAGGTTGGCACTAAACCTAATTTTCATAGAAGGAGGAGATTTCTTCAACAAATGTTATTTTGTTTACTAATTTTACTTCATAAGGTTTTTTAGTGTACGTCGAAGCTAAATTTTATAAAATTTCAAAAACTTTATTTTATTTTCAGCATAAATAGGGGTGGAATCAAAATTTAAGATGAGAAAGGAGCCAAATGTTTAATTATATTAGGGTTTTGGTGCCCGTCTTAAAATTTTAGAAGGTTAAATCATAAAAATATCTATGATAGATGGTATAAATTATTAACATTCATTTTTTAATTTAACAATATTAAGGCTTGGGGGGCATGTTCTCCTTAGGCCCTAAGTTTGCCCATGAACGTAAATGAGAGTCATATACCCTACAATTTGCCATAATAGCAATTTGATCCTTAGCAATAAAGAAGCATTTGCTTAAAATGGGCTGGTGATTTAAAGGCTTCCAGTACATCTTTTAAGTCTTATATTTAATTCCCCCTCTCATGTATAAAAATAATAATAATAATAATAATGAAGAAGGTTTAACATAAAACAAAATTTGAAATTATGTTAATTAACTCGGTGTCATATAACCAATCATGGCAAGTGTTTGTGTTTGTGCCATGGACTCATCTTTACCTAAAAGTTTTGAAACATCTATCATTATGTCCATACGTTGGTTAGCTTCAAGTCACAATAAATTACATGAGTTGAATAATTAAAGTGGAGATATTCTAAAACTGATGTAATATCTATCATTATGTCCGACCTCTGTGACATATACAAATATATGTTGTTTGAATACAAACACTTCTCTAAGCTTCTATTAGGTTTGTACTCTAATACTAATTCTCTAAAATCTTCGTTTTATTTTTTATAATCCTAGTGTATCACTATTAAGTTGTTAAATGTGTCAAATATAAATAAAGCACGAGTAAAACTAATTTTTTTGTGATTTTTTAAAATAATAGCTCATGTTATTTTCTTGTTAATTATTAAAAAAATTATTTTATAATTTTGGGACATCTTATTATTTTTCTGTTGGTCAACAATAATCAAATCGTAAAAATTTGATTATCACTTAAGCCCAACAAATTGATTCTCTTTTCATTTAGTAATTTTTTAACTGTTTGTGGTGGTCTCGCCAAACCTGTTTAGATTTAATTTCATACAGATACTATATATTTTTATCATAAATACATTCTATTGTTCATCATATTAGTATCTTTAAAAAAACAAATTCACTTTTTAATTAATTTTTTTAACTGTGTAAACATGCTTTTAAGAAATACATGCTTAAATTAAAGAAGATTCTTATTATCAATAATATTGAATAAACTAATTATATATAAGAATTTTATTAACTATTGCTTTTTAGACACTCAATGTCATTTTTATAAAACATATCTCAAACATTAAAAAGCTCTTCCTGGCAGCCCTCCTTGAGGTTAAATTCATTTCATTTTAAGAGTCGGATTTTCTCTATTCAAAATAGCAGTAAATATTTTTTTTGAGATAGGTCTTATTTCGAGACTTTGTTGTATCTTTACTGTTAAAGAAATAGATTCAAATGTGTCACAAAAATTTATTTTATTCTTACGAAGTGTTTTGGTAATTGTCTGATAGTATATCAATAGACCTACTCATATAATATTGTAAATTTTTTTTATAATATTAAATTTAAATTTAAAAAAGAAAACTTTAAAAAGCCCTTGCTACAATTTTAGAATGTGTAAGCCTTTAAAAAAAAGATTTTATAGCATTCAATTGTTGAACTAGTTAATGCTTCATCATTGGGGTGTAAAAGTTTACAACAATGATTTGAAAAATGTTGTATTATTTTTTTAATATTAAAACACTTAAGAAACCTCTTTTCTTAAAAATAAAAATAAAAAGTGATTTAATCGGTGTATATATGTTTTAAGATTGTTGATGTATATAGTAAGATTTTTATGTGTATTTTTTTAATTAAATATACCTTTGATGTACTTTAAATGATTTTAAATTTTTAGTACATTTCCCTAATTAATTGAAATAAAGGGTTATATGGGCTAACTAGTTTGGCAACCATATGTAAATATGTATGTAATATTTCTCACAAATAGGGTTCTTATAACTAGTTTTGCATATCTTGTAATTTGCACGGATACATTATGATAAATAGGATTCTTTGGATTGACAAAGAATAATAAATTGTGTTATAATATTATTAAAAGTTGTAACCATTTCCACGCCAAACTTTTCAGCATGCTTTGTCCATCCATCAGCATCACAAATCAAAGAGTGAAGGCGCTTGCTTATTGCTTTAAAAATTCCTTATGGTTATCCTATCTCTCGAGCACTATGGGGTAATCATTATTAAACATTATATCATGTAGCCTATGACAATTCACCTAAATGGCTTTGTCATAGACTATGATTTTTGTTTTCTTCAATTACAAAAAAAAAAAAAAAAAAAACAAACAAGAATTCAGAATATATTATATTGTGGTATCTTCATCTTTGTCTTCTTCTCTTGGGATTGCTAGAATCCAATCCAGCTTCCCTTTTTAGCAAATATTCTTCTTCAGCGCACTATCATACTTTCTTAAGAACATTGAATTGCATATAATGGAGGGTTCAAATGTGTAACACATTTCGTATTTTAAATTATATGTTAAATAATAATTTATTAAGTAATTAATGATTAATGACAAAATAATATAATAAATAATTTATACTGTTTCATCTCTCAATAATTTTTTTAATATATTATTATTTAAAATACAATTTAAAGTATATAACATTACTAAAGTTCAAATTAAGGTACAATTTTTTACACACAAATTTGTCTAATTTTAATATAAACATATAATTTGAACGTTGCACAATATTATTCAAAAAAAAAAAACTATCATAAACAAAAGGTGAATTTGTTCTTGTAAACCATAAAATCATTCTTTAACTTAATCGGTGCACCATAAATTCCTCTTCAATATGTTATATGTTGAATGTCCATCAAATTTATACTCTTTTAAAATCTCAAATTGCTATCATTTAAAAAAAAAAAAACTAATCTTCAAAATTGTTGACGGATAAGTATGATATTGTAGCATCAATGAAAGCATAAAGAAGTAAAAAATGTAAGTGTTGACATAAAAAAAGATTTGCAGGCCAACTAACTTTGAATTTATTTGATTGTAGAAAGCAAGTGGTTAGGCTTTGCTTATCTATGTTGAAGAAATGGGCTTGCTGAGGGCTTTTGGTTGCTGGGACACTTGTAAACACAATGAAAAGCTATCATTATATCTTGTCACAGGTGGTCTTGATGAAGATATTCCGATACTTAAGTCAGATTCTAGTGTTAAGGGAAGAGAATTGGAGAGAATTGAAAATATGAGTTGAACGTTCAAGATGAAGATTTCAAGATGGAACCTATTTGAGTCATTTCTCTCCTTTTTATAGCATCGATCTTCTTAGAATATTCTATACTCATCTTTGCTGGTTTTATAGTTATTTTAAGTAATCTTGTGATCTTTAACGTGATTTAGGGGATAACATCCTAAAGTAGCACGATCCTGTCTCTAAAATAATGTTGATTGTCTCTTTAAGGATTTACTTGTTTAAGTTGTCTTACGCTTCCCTTTCAAGTCGTTGAGTGTTGTTCAGCTTCCATAATGTGTGGGCCTGTTCAATCTTTAGGTGTATGTAGGCGATTCAGCATATTCACCATGCCAGCTTCCTTATGGTATGTTGACTTATACTGATTAGCTTGGGGCTTGTTTGGTATGCTATGTAGGTCGCTGTGTATTGAGCCATATGGTTATAAATAGCCTAGATAGAATTTGAGTTGGTCGGTAGTACTTGAGTTAATTGGTCCGATTGGCCGAACAGGTTTCAAGCCTTTATTCTTTTTTATGATACTTGAGCGGTATGCTTCTGTTATCTTTTAGGCCTTTGAGTCGTTCTTTGTTAAACTTTTTTTGTGGACTGATGTAGTAACCAGTATCCATAACTGGTAAGAATAAGTATTTATATATGTATAAATATACGTATTTTATTTGTATGTGGGTGATACTTAATTTATATATTGTTATTAGTAGTGTTTGTATAGGTTAAGGTCATACTATTAGCATTGAGTTTAATTGCAAGACTTTAGATTTATTTTAAGGACCAAATTATAATATTTTAAAAGTTTTAGGGGCAAATTCGTAAATACTAAACATTAGCCACTTAGTATAAAAATACACTTTTAAAATACTAATTCTCTCATTTTGGTCGAGCTACCTCTTTTAGAGAGAGAGAAGAGAGAAAAAGAGGGGAGAGCAAGAGAAGAAGGAGCAGAAAAAGAAGAAGAAATTGGAATTTTGAATTTTAAGAGGTATATCACAACTATTTCTCAATTTATTAGTGTTAATTATGTTAATTTCTTTAAGTTTTAATTTCTGGAAATATGTATAATTGAGGATTTGACGTGTATTTCATATGATATTTTGAGAATTGATGATGATCTATAAGATAGCTTGATAAATCATGATGGATTGTAGAATTTCTACTTGATAGTCTCTTGATCCAGGAATTTTATAAATTGTTGTGATTCGATTCTGGTTTTGAATTTTGAATATATACAATTAGACATGTTTAGGATCATCTGAGACTTTGAATCGATTAAAAATTCTAGAAATTGAATTTTTTGTGAATTTACCAAAATGACCCTAAAATTTTGGAAATTTCCTATTTGAACAGTATGATACAGTGACAAATAATTTTTGTCCTACTGAATGATCTTCAAAAATTATAAATTTATGGAATATGATAATTTTATATGTCTAATAAGATATACTCGGAATTAAAAATTTAGATCAATGTGGTTGAAGTGTTATGATTTTCTAAACTGTATCAGCTCATTGCAGTATTTGATTAACAAATTTTTAAAACTATAGAATAAAATAGTTTTAAAATAGTTTTGGCAGTTATTGTGAAGTGAAATATTTATTATGGATTGAGATATGTATCAAGAGTATTTTTGTATTAGTTTTATAATTTGTGAGTTAGTATATGATTTTATAAAATTAGGAGATTGAATAATGTTCAATAAGTATCTTGATCCTGTCAGGTTAGTAGTTTGGATTTGATGGTGTGTATAGAATGGATTATGTAGGAATTTTATTATACTATTTATATATAGGAAGTATATATGAGTCAAGAATGATATATTCTAATTTTGGAGTAATTAGACATCATTTGATGTATTAGAAAATTTTGTTAAGTGTGATTGGTTAAAATGACAGGTTTTGAGAAATCAAGTATTTAGACCAATTTGATGTGATAAATGCATTGTGTATAATTTTTTAAGCTATTTAAAGTATGTTGTGTGAATTGTGAGGCTTATGAAAGGGTTGATCTTTATTGATAGGTTAAGGAGATTTAAGCCTTGTAGCTGTAAGTGGTAAGAGGTAAGTATACTAGACTTTTTACTGAAATCACAATAAACATAGTAATTATTTTGTATGATTTTGTAAATATGGTTAGGAATATGTTTATGTTATGTCAAAATATATTTTGATATGAAATGTGAAGATATGTATTTATGAATGTGAGCATGGACATACATGACATATATGTGTTTTTGAAAGTGAGTTTTCAAAGTGAAATGTGTTTCACAAAGAGAGCTTTTGAAGTGTAATATGTCCATGAGAAATATTTTGTGTTTTGAGGGTACTTGAACTCACTGTTAACTTAATAGGTATTTTATGTGATTTGTGGAGCCTTTATGTGTGGTCATTCCTTCGGGATTGGTATATGTTATGTGTTCCGTATGTAGGGAGGATCCTAGTGGTACCTAAAGGAAGAGTGAGTCATCACATTCGTGTGGTGGCGTATTGGTGTATGTGAGAGGACTCACCGATGATCAGGGTGAGGGTTTGGCTTTTACCTTCGGGCATGAGCATTATACATGTGTGATTTAAAAATCTCACTTGTACTATTCCTCTCATACGGTATGTCACCTACGAGTGACATTTGGCTCATTATGTGATATGTGATATGTAAGTCCTACTAAGTAGTAGTTGAGTGATGGTATTCCTATTATATGTTTTGAAAGAATGTGTAAGCGCTTACATGATATGTAATTTGATAAGATTATGATTTTGATTGATCACAACATATCATGCATATGCATTGTGTACATATATGTATTTGTATTTGATATATGACAAACAAGTATGCTTACTGAGTTTTATACTCATTATAGTTTATGGTGATTTCAGGTAAATAAGGTACATGTGTGCTTAGCGGATTTGGCAAGGCTTCTGCTGTCCCTTGGGTTCCCTAAGTTGTTAGGTTGCTAAGTGTTTCATTTGTTGACATATAGTTTAAGATATTTTATTTGTCCCTATCGAATAAATACTTATGTGTTATTTTATTAAGTGTGGTTGGATTTTGTTTAAGTTTTACCAAGTGTGGTTATGAATTGATTTTAAGTAAGAATTTGCAATGAATATATTATGGGCTTTCGGTAACAAAGTTGCTATTAGTGACGTAGTGGAGTGTTAATCTCTGAGAAAACTCTGCCTCCGATTTAATAATTGTCCCAGTCATAATTCAATTGCTATAATTATGAAAGAAATTGAAATGAATGTTCAAATTTGTTCAATAGAAGATTATATGTATATGTTAGATTATGAGTTGATTTTTAGTGTTGAACTTACTAGTAACTTACTAAGGATTCCTATGTTGAATTAAAGTTTGAATTTTTGCGTAATTCTATTTATGAGTGCACTTTATTGAATGAATGTAAGTTATGTTATGTATTAAATCTTTTGGGTTTGGGGCGTGACAACTGATATCTGGGTTTCTGGGTATTTGGCCTTGGGAAATTTCAATGGGGGAACAAATGTCTGCTAGTTTCTAGTTTTAATTAATTAAAACTAGAAAGTTATTTTTCTTGAATTTTCTTACTGAGTGCGTGACCATTCATTATATCTGGAAGAGCATGTTCTTTCTAGTCTAGACACTATAAAAACCCTTTTTGGGTTACCTTCATATCTTTACTTCATTCTCTTCGCCTTCTTTAAGTACCAGTATTCTCAGAGTTCTTTGTATGGACGTTCTCTGGCAACAAACCTTCTCTGTTCAAGGGTATCCTGCAGCTGTGTTTTTCTGATTTTTGCACTTCCAACTGGTAAGTTTTTCTGTTTTCTTTTTTTCTTTGCTCATGCCATGCTTGTTTCGATTGAAGTGTATTTGCTTCTATAAATGTTGTGTTTGTATGCTAAAACATAACTACAAGTGCCATAACTGTGTTCTAGAAAATGCCTCAATTTCTTTGTATTTTTCTAGTATATTGTTGTATCTCCAAAGCTTTAATATTGCTTGTTTTTGTTTTCTTCTTTTAGGTGTGATTGCATGTCCTTGCCTTCTGGTATGTTGTTGTATCTCCAAAGCTTTAATATTGCTTGTTTTTGTTTTCTTTTTTTAGGTGTGATTGCATGTCCTTGCCCTTTGCGTCTAATTAGTTTTTAGAAAAAATTTGCTTTTTTCTTAAGTGGAGAAATTTAGCGAGGCAAACCCCTTTTTTAGTTCTTGCTATTACTGTGAAAATCTTGGTATATACGTGAAAATAACTTATTAAATTATACTAAAAAAAAAGTAGAGTTTCCTCTATTTTTCTAAAAATCCAATACAAAACTTGCAAAATATTATACCTTTATTTCAATATAGCTTCTCAATATCTCCAAATGGGACCTTCAGCCCTTTTCAAAACCAAATCCATCTCAACTCAACAATTCCATTTATGATAAAAAAATTGGCATACTAGTAAAACGTGAAATGATCATCACAATATCAAAATTTCTTCTTGTTTTTCAAAACATATGTACAATACTCAAGCCTATATTACTATGTAAAAAGCAAAAAGAGTGCTACTTAGCACATTACATTTATAAAAATGATCTTTAGCTTTTGCCCATTAATCGGCATTAGGAGAATCAACAGCTTATATACCGAGACTTGCACCTGGAAAGGGGGTTTAGAAAATATAAAATACAAAATGAGTGAGCTCAAGAAGCTCAGTGAGTGCATTTAAGATTTTAAATAAAATAAAATTATGCATAGATAATAATTCTAAAAGACATGCATAAATCATGCTTCTAAAACTTGTATAAAGCTGTAAAATAATTTCTAACATCATATGCTAATGAAATCTTGTCAAACGGGTTTTATTTACATATTTGAAAATCAATATCCAAAATCTGTACAACATAATAACTAGCATGTACATATAAACGCATAATATGCAATCGGTAGATCGAAAAGTATTAAAGCCCTCGCTTGGCCATTTTCTTTCTAAACTGTACTAATGGTAACTCTAACGCTCTATACTCACGCATCGACTCAACTAGTGCCGCACACGTGAGTAGGTCACGAGGCGCTTCAACTAGCAGCACCGACAGTGACATCTCAAGATATCTCACTAGCTATGCAGTAGAATCTTACATCGCCTACATATAGCGAGACAATACCCTGTACACATAGAGCGATTCACATGACTTGATAACCTAACTTCTCAGAGTTAGTGACACACCACCCAATATCTGTCCATATGTATGGGATATACCGGCTGGGTCTAATACAATCACTACCACTATAATTTGAAAGTACCGATGGCCTTTGAAACTGATGTAGTAGTTTTAAAGCTGTTTTTTAAACGGAACATGTAAATGCATATCTATGGATATATATCAAAATCATATATCATATTTATGGATTAAAAGCTCCTAAAACATACAATTTCATTATACGAAAACATAATAAATGAAATATAAACTGTAATATCCAATCCCTATTAGTAGTATTGGCGCCTAGATTTTGGTATAGAGCAAATAAGGCACCGTAGGGCTATTCGGTTTTAACCCTATTTGACATATTTTTGTTATGGTGCACGTGAGATATATTAGACCTAATTTGGTAATTTCATACTCGATCGGAGCGTCGGACGACCCTAGAATATTTTTAAAATTTTTCTCTATTGGCTTAGAAAAGGAAATCCTAATTTACTACATGAATTTCTATTTAAGGGTGATGTATGGAACAAGCCTTTGTTGAGAAACATAATCCATATATTAGAGAATAGACTAATTAGAAGAAATCTCATGGATTGCCAAGTTGAAAATTCTAGTTAGTTCTTTAGACTATTCTAACTAGATAGTTACAAATGAACTAATTACATAATTAGTTTTCAACTAATGAAAAATTAGTAATTTTAAGTAAGTTGAAGGGAAAAATGGTCAATTGAGGGAGCACTATATATATGTTAGATGTGTGTAGAATTTTGAAGAGATCAAAACCAACACTTAGAGCAAAAAAAGACCAAATTCGTGCAAGGTGAAGGGGGGCTGCTACAGTGAAATTTCAATTTTTTTTTCATAATTTGTCATGCTTAATTAAGCCAAAATAAGGTTACATACCAATTCCTAAGCTCAATTGAAGCCTCAATTAGTGGAAATTCAAGAAAAAGAGGTAAGAAAAGCATTGTTTTATGAGTTTGATAAGTGAAATTTCAAGAATGCTTCAATTGACATTCTTATATGTATTATTGGCTTAGATTGAGTTGAATTCTAGTGTGGAGCTTGAAGGAGTCATCAATTTGAAGAAATTGGCAAGGTAAGAATTAGGGTTTTTGGTGATTTTGATGTAGAGATTTCAATTGGTTGTAATTAGGGCTTTAGAATGAAATTGGCTTGATTTTGTTGTAATTGGAACAAGAAATTGAGGAAAGGAATGTGTTGGAACCTAGGGTGAAATTCTGCCACTTTAGGGAAGTTAGGGATTGAGTGGTGTTTTGATTGAGTTGTTGTGTGTAAATGTTGCATATTGTAAATTGAATGTATATGGTTGATGGAAAAACCAAAAATGAAAATAATGGGACATAATTATCCATTTTGAAAAGGTGAAGGGCAATTATGTCCAACCAAGTTATAAGGCGTTCAATAATTTTTAGGGCGCCGGATGGTGAGTTAGATTAGATAAATGGCTCCGTAAATAAAAATCGGGAAGTATTATGCATCCGGACTTTGTGTGCCGATTAGGGCATTTAGTAGTTAAATGAGATTCTAGCATTCAATTTGGTTCTAAGTGTCATTTATGGCGTGTAGGTGAAGATAACCGAGAGTGATAACGGGAGCAGAAATTGGGAGCAAAATCGAGCGTGGAGCGGTTGTGAGTGAAAATCTGCCATTTCTTTTACTTTTCGTTTATTATGTTTTCGCATAATGAATATGCATGTTTTATGAGCTTTCGATGCATAACTATCATTTATGATCTTGATATATATTCATAGACATGCTTTTACATGTTCGAATTGAGAAACAGTTTTAAAATTATGCATTTATTTTTAAGGCCATTGGTATCCTCAGATTATAATAGTGATGATGGTATTAGACTCGGCCGGTATATTCCGTGCACATGGGCAGGTCTTGGGGGTGTGTCACTAACTCCTGGAAGTTGGGATGTTGAGTCATGTTAGTCACTCTATGTGTACGGGGTATTGTCTCGCTATATACATGCGATGTAGGATTCTGCTGCATAGCCAGTGAGATGTCTTGAGATGTTACTGTGGGTGCTGCTAGTTGAGGTGCCCCGTGACATACTCACGTGTGCGGTGCTAGTCGAGTCGCTGCGTGAGTATAGAGCTTTAGGGTTACCATTGGTACAGTTTAGAAAAAAAATGGCCGAGCGAGGATTTTACTAGTTTTTTATTTGTCGATAGCATTTATGCATTTATATGCACACAGCAGTTATTATATTATACATATTCTGGATATTATTTTTCAAAGATGTAGATAAAACCCGCTCGACAAGATTTCATTAGCATATGATATTAGAAACTGTTTTACAGTTTTACCTCAGTTTTAGAAGTATGATTTCTGCATGTACTTTAGAATTTTCTATCTATACATAATGTTATTTTATTTGAAATCTTATTTGCACTCACTGAGCTCCTTTAGCTCACCCGTTTTATTTTATATATTTTCTAAACCCCTTTCCTAGGTGCATGTCTCGATACGCAAGCTGCTGATTCTCCTATTGTCGAGTAGTGGGCTAAATCCGAAGATCATTTTTGAATATGTAAATGTGCTAATTAGCACCCTGTACTTTATGTATAATAGTTGTAGGCATGTATATTTATATGTATGTTTTGAACCGAGAAGAAGAGATTTCAATTTTATGATGATCGTTTTTACTTTTTATGATTATGCTTATTTTGTGATTCAAATGAATAATTGAGTTGTATTGGATTTGATTTGATTTGGAAAAGACCGGAGGTCCGAATCGGTAGTATTGAGATGTGTTTGAAATAAAAGTGAAATTTATTTGCAGGTTTTATATGGATGTTTTGAAAAACGAGAGAAACTCTGTCCGTGTTTTTTTAAAATTAAGATGTCATTTTCATGTATATTACGAGACCTTCTTAGTAGTAGCAAGAATTAAAAAAAGGGTTCACCTCGCGGAATTTCTCAACTTACCTAGTTAGGTTCGGAGGAACTTCCGTCGGGGTGCCCAGCAGAGCCGTTAGGATCTATAGTAGAGGGTCTCGGGTCGGGTCCTGTCATAAACAATGACAGGTTTTCACTCACAACTGTTCCGAGCTCAAATGAGCTCAAAATTTCTACTCCCGTTACCGGTCTCGATTTTCTTCACCTATATGCCATAAATGGCATTTAGAACCAAATTAAATGCTAGAATCTCATTTAACTACTAAATACCCTAATCGGCATACAAAGCCTGGATGGTACTACTTTTCGATTTTCATTTACAGAGTCATTTTATCTAATCTAACTCATAATCCGACGCCTTAAAAATTATTAAATGCCTTAAAATTTGATATAACATAATTGCCTTTCACCTTTCCAAAATCGACAATTATATCTCATTTTCTTCATTTTAGATTTTTTCATAAACTATATTCATTCAATATTCATAAGGTACCATTTATACAAGACAATTCATCCAAAACACAACTTAACCCTAACTTATCTGAAGTGGCAGAATTTTACTCTATGTTCCAACACATTTCTTTTCTCAATTTCTTATTTCAATTGCATCAAAATGAAGCCAACGTATTTCTAATACCCTAATTACAACCAATTGAAGTCTCTACATCAAAATCACCAAAAAATCTAATTCTTACATTGCCAATTTCTTTAATTTGATGACTCCTTCAAGCTCCACACTAAAATTCAACTCAATCTAAACCAAGAATACACACAAGAACATCAATTGAAGCAATCTTAAAGGTTCACATATCAACCTGATAAAATAATGCTTTTCTTACCTTATTTTCTAGATTTTCACTAATGGAGGCTTCAATTAACTTAGAAACTTATACTTGACCTTATTATAGCTTGATTAAGATGAAAAATCATAAAAAAATTAAAATTTCACTGTAGCAGCACCACTCTTCTCTTGCATGAAATTTGTTTCTCTTTTGCTCTAAGTGTTATGCTTTAATCTCTTGAAATTTTTACACACTTCTACTATATATATAGTGCTCCCTCAATTGACCAATTTGCCCCTCAAATTACTCTAAATTTCTAATTTGCCATTGGTTGAAAACTAAGTATGTAATTGGTTCTTTTGTAACTATTTAGTTAGCATAGTTAAAGGAACTAACTAGAATTCTCAACTTGGCAATCTATGAAATTGTCTCTAATTGGTCAATCCTCTAATATATGGATTGTGTTTCTTAATAATGGCTTATTCCATACATAACCCTTAAATGGAAATTCATGTAGTAAATTAGAATTTTCTTTTCCAAGCCAATATAGAAAAAATTCTAAAAATATTCTAGGGTTGTTTGACGCTCCAATCAAGTGTGAAATTACAAAATTAGATATAATATCTCTCATGCGCACCATAAAAAAATATTTCTAATAGGGTAAGAATCAGGTAACCTTACGGTGTCTTTGTTGCTCTATACCGAAATGTAGGCATCAATACTACTAATAAGGATTAGATATTACAATTTAACCTATTCTTAAAAAATATTTTATCCTCAAAATTTAAATCATACCTGTGTAAAAGAAGTAAGGATGTTGTACTCACATCTGATCTTCACGTTCCCACGTGGCTTTTTTTACTCCATGGTTTATCTATAACACTTTCACTAAAGGAATATTTTTATTACAAAGCACTTGCTCTTTTCGGTCTAGAATTTGCACAGGCTTCTCTTCGTAGATCAAATTCTTGTTCAATTCTACTGATTGTTCCTTTAGGATGTGTGAAGGATCTGCTAAGTACTTGCGAAGTATGAAAATGTTAAACACATCATGGATTCTAGCCAGATATTTTGGTAACCACAGACGATATGCCATCTCTCCAACTCTTTCAACTATCTCGTATGGCCTTATATATCAGGGACTCAGCTTTTCTCGCTTCCAGAATCTTAGTACAACATTCCATGGCGATATCTTTAGAAAGACTTTATCACCAATCTTAAACTCTAAGTCTCTTCTCCTATTATCTGCATAACTCTTCTGTCTATCATTAGCTATTTTCAATCTCTGCCTAATAACTTGAATTTTTTTCGAAGTAATCTAGATAGTTTCTAGGCCGATCAACTTCTTTTCACCTACCTCATCCCAATAAACTAGAGTTCTGTACTTTTTTTTATACAATGCTTCATATGATGTCATCCCAATGCTAGTCTTGTAGCTATCCCAAGCTGTCCCTCTTCTATTAAAAGCTAGAACGAGGATTGGTTCTTTGCTAGGGCTTAGTAAGGTCAGTAGTCCCTAAGAAGAGATAGGAAACCTAAGTCTTCCCATCTAATTTTACCTTGGATGTAGGTCTTCCTTGTTATTTTTTTCTTGGTTTATTTGTGTATATCCTTCTTATTTTCTCTTCCTTGTATTAATGTCTTATGTATTTCAAAGACCTCGACAACTCACTACAAGGTATTCGAGACCAGACATGTACGGATTAAAGCTCATTTTGCCCATATCTTTTTGGCCTAAGATCTTTTGGCACTAGCTAGCCTAATCTGATTAGGCTTAGTTGCTTTTATACCCAGAGACCCTCGTGCTCGCAGTAAGTGGATCAAGACTTAGTCATTTCTCTAGTCCAAGCTTCTTTTTTATTAACTTTATTATTTTTGTGTAGAAAATGACAGTAATTGAGGTAGTGAGAGGAGAAAAATAAGCCGTACCATTGGTTTTAGAATGTCTTCAAGTGGTCGGGGTGACCTTAACCTTGACAACATTTTAGGACTTTTATTTAGCCTAAAAGGAAGGTGTTGTTAGGGTTGTGCCTACGTGCCATCCCAGTTTTGTATGAATATTTGATATCTATATAGAGTATATTTTATTATATCACTAATTACTTTTTAATTATATGGTTTAATGCTTGTTATGCTATAGACTTTGTTTTGTTTGAAGGAGTTCAGATATGATGTAAAAGAGTTTAGATCAGTGCTAAGAGTTAGCAAATATTTCAAGAGTTAGAACATTGTCTGTAACGCAACAAAGACCTCAAAATATGCTAATAATGATATAGTTGCAAGAGTTGCAATAGGTTGCTAGGATGTGTCATTATACAAGTATATTCTTAAATATATAGTTCCTGATCTATTTCTTCTAACGCACGTCTGTTAGTAGATCCTATTAATTTACATAGATCAGTGTATATCTATATCTGTGGGGTACAGTTGGTTGTTCCTAGTTGACCAGGATCTTGGAGATTGTATAGGCATACAGGCATTCAGTTAGGACTGAGTACAGAATAGACTCACGAGGACCCTAATAGACATCCTATGTTACCGTCAATGGAAGGTCCTCTCGAGTTGAGTAGTATACGTGGCCCTCTGACCTAAGCACCATGGTGGGCTTTGTGAGTGATCCACCATGCTTTGGTTCCACACATGTCAGAGACCTTTTATGGTCTGACCGTTGGGTGTCGCTGGGTACCAATATTCATAGAGTCTGGTGCGTGTAAATATGGGATCTATCAGCTTTCATATGGAGTGATATATCTAGATACTTTAAGATAGTATCTCAGGAAAGTCTTATGGCTATAAGCAGTTAAACAATATGGCGAAGAGTTTTGCTCATATTATTCAATTGAGATACCATTCTAGAGATAGTTTTATGGATGAGCATATGGGATTTGACGGTGTGGATCTATGTCCTTGCACTTCTAAGATGTATATGATGGAAGGACTATATGTATACGTTGTAACCTCAACTTGTATGGTTCAACGTGCTGATTTATAATATTTGTGACGTATGTGTAGGGCATAGATCATGGACTTATGAAATAGTTCCACTTGACAAATCGGGCGTGGACCTAGGGAGTCCCGCGATATAGAGTGTACTCGTTGTGCATTAGGGCAGAGTATTGAATTAAATTATTTAATTTAGTAATATCCAACGTAACTACGGGAATGCATGAGTGTCTGTATTTAAATATTAAATACAATAGTTAATCAATAATTGTTATTTACTAATTATAAAATGATACGTGACACATTGTGGACCCTCAGTTGAGTTTAGTCAAATGTGGAATTTGGTGAGATCCGCTAAAGGGTATACTTGGTAACTATTCATGAGGGGTAAAATGATCATTTCACACTTTCATTATTTAAATGTTAAATAATCAAAATATCTCTAATAATATATATTATTTTATAATATTATATTAATAATAATATAATATATATAATGCATGATACTTGTTTGCAATATATATAATATTATTATTTTAGTTTTTATTTTTTATTTTTTGCCAACAATGCATATTTTATTAATATTATATTATGATATTATATTTTTAATGCAAAGATATATATATATATATATGTGAAATTGGAAAAGGAAATTGGTGATTTGAATTGAGAAAAGAAAAAGAAAAATTAAAAGGGTTATGTTTCTTTAGCATTTCTATTTTCTTACTATCGGGAAAAAAGAAGCAATTGTTGCTTCTATTTTTCTTCTTCATCACTGTGAGACATAAAGAGCAAGTTCAAGAACCGGCCATAAAAGGAGTTAAGAGTAAATCCTACGTTGAGTTTAGGAGCTAGTGTTCTAGATTATCAAGCCCACCAAGTTGATAACTAGAGCTGACAACGAGTATAACTCTAGGCGGACTCTAGAAGAATACATGTAAAATGTTACACGTACTGGTAATTTTTTAATTTTATCATTTACATTAATTTGATTAATATATGATAAGTGTGTTAATTATATGTTTTATAATTTGTGGTCACGGGTCACTAGGCTAGACAAGCAGGGGCTGAAAAATCCCCTAAAAAAGAAGAGTTATAAGTCTCCCACCTACCCAGTGTAAGGAGTATATACAAACTAGCTCCTAAGGGAGGGGTCGGATAGTTACTTTGCGTTCTCCTCAGGTTTCTTAAATAAGAAGTCAAAGCTCCCAGCGCATACTTCAATATGTTCTCCCACTTTTGCTCGGCATATAGGGGCATCATGCTCAGTGAGCTAGGAAGAACCCTTGATAAAGTAATGACCTCCTTTGACAGTCTCGCTAGTGGTGTTGGTCCTAGAGAAGAGGAAAGATCTGAGTTGTTTGCTACTCGTTTCTCTGAACCCGACCTGGGTGGTTGAGGTTTATTCTCTGGACCCTATTACTGAATTCTATACTGCTATAGATTCCACTCTGGATGTGAGTCTTATGCTTATCTTTACCTTTTTTAGTTGTATTTTTTTATTCTAGACTAACTTGTCTTCTTTTCTTATTCACTTTGTATATCTCTTCTCTCGGTTTCAAATTGAGATTTCTGGAATAGTGGCTTAGTCCCACCAGGCTGAGAAGAGCCTTGTACAAGCAAGGCAAGAGGCCATATAGGCCATAAAGGAAGTAGATTGAAAAAGAGAGCGAGCATAAAAGCTGGCGACTCAAATTAAGGAATTGGCGACTGACTGTATTGATGTACAGAGTAGGATCTCTGAAATAGAATGCTAAAAAGGGTTGATAGAGCAAAAGATGACTAACTCTCTAGCAATGGCTGAAAGCTAAGCTATTGAGCTGTTGAATCAAAATGATGAATTAGAGAGGCAACTCACAATGGCTCAAAGGGAAAGGGAGTTGATTAAGCAGATCAAGAACAACTTGGCTACTTAGATTAAAGATCAATAAAGTTCATGGTCTACTGGTCATGATAAAGACTTTCACCAGGGCATTACAGAGGGCTTCCAGAGGTCGATCGGTCTCTTTAAAAAAAATTATCCTAAGATCGATTTGCTGTGGATGAGGGACTTGGTCACTGGGAGGCAAGCCTCTGAGGAAGAGACTTCTCAGGCCCAGAGAACTCCTGAGATGGCTGATCTTGCTACTACAGATGCTGCTACCCTTGAGATAGTTGACCCTCTTGAGACAGATACATTCCTTGGGGTAGCTTCAGGTAATGCTCTTCTTTAAGCTCAGGCTGCTCCCACTCTAACTGATGAAGTTCTTTAAGCTCCAGCTACTGCTTCTATTCTGCTTATGGTATCAGTTGAAGTTATTCTAGGTGATGCTTCTCAAGTTATTCTTCCTCCAGTTGGTATAAATCTGATAAGTGATACAATGGTTGATCTGGAATCTATTGACACTGCTCTTAATGCTTGAGTTGATCTAATTTTATTTTCTTTTGTGCTTTTATTCTTTTTGTACTGAATGACAATAGTACTTTGTAATTCTTCATTTTTTATAAATGCAAGTTTATTTTTCACCTAACTTGCTCTTGCTTTTATATTTTGCTGTGTTGTTGTAAACCTACTCTTTCTTAGTAATAACTTTGAATAAATGCTTGAATGCGATCTTGTTTGGGCCTTGACAAGATTGTCAGTTTTAAGTAGCAAAGTATAGACAAGTAACTCATATTAAGTTGATCATATTTATTTCCAAACCTTGGAGATAAGTATATAAATAAAGAGCTAGCTTGAATATATGAAATAGTTAAAAATACTTTCACAGTAGCATATTGATCTATTAGTGCTGAGCCAATCTTAATGGTTTTTAAATAGACTTAAGTTTTCTAAAAAGATTGTTGAATAGATCAAGTAACAAATCAAAGAGATTGTGTTAAGCTGATAAAGTAATGTTAATATATGAATCAAATCAAGTTATCGTACCGATGAAATGATGTCGAGTAGACTTGTAAGGATTAATCTTTGAAGCATACTAGTCGTATCTTAGATCAATCTTGCTTAATGATTTGTCAAGGCATTTGATAATCCCTATAGTATAATTTTGGTCAACCTTTGAGTGTCGCACATCTGTAAGATTTACCTCTAAGAGCGTTACCCTGCTTGGTTGGTTCTTGATAATCCCTTGAGTGTCGCACCTCTTTATAGTATACTTTAAATGCATTGCTCTTCCCGGTAAGTTCTTGGTCAACCCTTTAAGTGTCACATCTCTGTAGAGTTTACCTTTTAAGAGTGTTATTCTTGGTAGCCCGTTGAGTGTCGTGACCCAGCAGAGTTTACCTCTAAGGGCGTTAATCTTCTCTGTAAATTCTTGGTCAATACCTCTAAAAGAATTACTCTACTCGATTAATTCTGGGTAACCCCTTGAGTGTCATACCCTTAAAGGGTATACCTCTAAGGGAGTTGTCTGATCTTTAGAATTTTCCTTCATATGCAAGTGTAGGCAGCCATTCAAATTAGATTGTGAGCAATCATTCATTTATAAGGACATGCAAGAAAATAATAACTTTTATTAGTAGTATTCTACTAACATATGGAAAATATATGAAAAGTTTTAACTTGGGAGGAAATAATACACAAGTTTTATGGATAATATTTCTTTATTAGTTATGCATTCAATAGCTTCTTTATTGTCTATCCGTCAGCTCTTTCAAGGTCATAGACCCATTTACGTGCTTAATAACCTTGTAGGGGCCTTTTCATATTGGTTTGAGAACTTTATCTACGAAATGTCTTGTATTTAGTATGAGTTTCATCAACACCAAGTTACCTTTCCTGAATTCCCTTGCTTGGACTCTCTTGTTACAGTACTTGATGATCTTATACTGGTAAGTGGTTACTTAGATTTGGGCATTGTTTCTCAGCTCTAAGTAGAATCAAGGTATCTTTTGATTCGTTTATTGTTGGCTACCTTAGAAAAATGTAATACTTCAGTAAGTTGAGGTCCTAATCTTAGTAGGGATTACTGCCTTACAACTGAAGGCTAGTGAGAATGGTGTTTCACTAGTTGCTATTTTAATTGTGGTTCTTAGAGCCTAAAGCACCTTAGGTAGCTTATTTCTCCATCCTCATTTTTTATCGGTCAACTTCTTCTTTAACAGTTTTTTGATACTCTTGTTGGAGGATTCTACCTAACTATCAGTTTTAGGATGGGCTAGTAAGACGAACAGTAGCTGAACTCTCAACTGCTTATAGAAATCCTTGAAGCTGTTGTTGTCAAACTATTTTCAATGGTCAGTAATGATCGTGTATGAAATTTTGTATCAATATACTATATTTCCCTAAATGAAATCCCGCATACTCTTTTTGATTATTTTGGACAGTGGTTCGACCTCGATCCATTTAGTGAAATAATTCACTGCCATTACTATATATTTGCAAGATCCTATTCCATAAGGTAAGGGACCTATTAGATTCAACCCTTATTGGGCGAACAGCCAAGGTCCTGCCATTATAGTTAGCTCTTCAACTAATGCTTGTATCTTATCTATAAACCTCTAGCATTCATCATAATGTTTGACTAGCTCTTTGGTGTCTTAAAGGGCAATCGACCAATGGTAACTAGTCCTAAATACCTTATGGACCAGTGTCTCAATCCTTGAGTGATTACCATAGATTCCTTCATGGACTTCCCTTAGAACCCGTTCTACTTCGTGTAGTCTTAAACATCTCATATAGGTATAAGAGAAGGCGCGCCTGTACAATACTCATTCTATAACTGTGTACCGGGCTGCTTGGTATTTAAACTTGTGAGCTTCTTTTTTATCTGTTAAGAGAGTTCTATTTTGGATGTAATCTCTAATTAGATCTATCAAACTAGGCTACTAGGCAATCTGCATAACCCGGACATCCTCGTGTATGCTTGGGTTTGGAATAAATTTAACAGGGATTGTTTGTGACAATTGAGGTTATTCATTAAAGGCTAACCGAGCTATAATCACTCATTATTCGGTCGGTGATTTTCATATCTCTGGATCAACTCCATTTTTACTTTATTAAATTGACTTATCTAGTTTCTGACTTTTGCCAAGTAAGCCATCATATTTTTTTCTTGTGCCTCAAAGTTGCCATTCACCCAATTCACTACTAACTGAGAATCACTCATTACTAGCATATTCTTGACTGCTAATGCCTAAGCCACTCTTAGTCTAGCCAAAAGAGCCTCATATTTTGCTTTGTTATTAGAGGCTTTGAATCTGAACCGATCGCATAGCTTATTTAGTCTCCTTTCAGGCTAGTAAGGATGATCCCTGCTACACATCCTTTAAAATTTTGATGCCTCATTTATATAAAACACACATGCTATAATTTTCTCGGAGGTCTCCTGCCCTATCTCCTTTACTTCTGTGCCCCTGTGTGTACCTTTTGCCACAAAATCAACTAATACCTACCCCTTGATAGTTGATTGAAGTATGTACTATATGTCGAATTTGCTCAATTCCACCGACCATCTGACTAGGTGACTCGATAAGTCTGGCTTATGCAGAATTTGTCTTAGCGACAAATTGGTCAAAACCACAATTGTGTGGGCTTAAAAGTATAGCTGCAATGTCCTTTCTGACACTATCAAGGCTAGTGCTAACGTTTTTGAAAGGGGATACCTGCTCTCACGGTTAGTAAAGGCTTTGTTAACATAATAAACTGGTCATTGAACCCTTTCTTCCTTTCTGACTAGTATAGATCTTACAACCCGATCTAAAACTCCTAAGTAAAGTATGAGCTCATTCCTTTGGATAGGAACAATAAAATGAATAGGTTGGGAGAGGTAGGCCTTAAGCTACTGAAAAGCTTCCTTACACTCTGAAGTTCACCTACTCTTTTCCTTTTTTTATTACTTGGAAGAATTCAAAATATTTATCAGTGGCTCAGGATATGAACATGCTCAAAGCTGTGATCCATCCTGTAAGCCACTGAATTTCTTTGACTGTATTGGAAGACTTCATCTCGAGAACATCTTGAACTTTATATGGGTTAGCTTTTATTCATCTCGTAATAACCATATTCCCAAATATTTTTCAGATTTCACCCTGAAGGCGCACTTCTCCGGGTTTAGCTTTATATCTTTCTTCTTTAAAATTTCAAAGGCTTCCCTCAAATCCTTTTCATGGTCTGCCTTTTCTTTGGATTTTACTATCATATCATTTACGTACACCTCTATATTTCTACCAATTAGGGGTTTAAACAACTTGTTCACTAACCTCTAATAGGTTGCACCTGTATTCTTTAAACTAAATGGCATCACCTTGTAGCAGTATATCTACTGATAGGTTACAAAAGATGTTTGTTCTTGGTCTAGAGGAAATATTGGAATTTGGTTATAGCCAAATAAGGCATCTATAAAGTTGAGTAGCTCGTGGCTAGCAATGGCATTAACCAGCTGATCAATCTTAGAGAGTGAAAAGCTATCATTTGGGTATGCCTTTTATAAATTGGTAAAGTCATAAAATAATCTTCACTTCCTATTGGCTTTTTTTACCATCACAATGTTAGCTAGTTAATTCGGGTAGTTGACTTCTCTAATAAAGACTGCAACCAATAATTTTTCAACTTTTACTGCTACTACCTTATTCCTCTCTTGATTAAATATCCTCATTTTCTATTTGATTATCCAAAAAGTTGGATTTACAGCCAACCTATGGGAAGCTAGAGCAAGATTTATTCCTAGCATGTCCTCGTGAGACGAAGCAAGGATATCCAAGTACTCCTATATCAATGCAGTTAGCCCCTTTCTAGCATTGGCCTCCAGTTGGGACCCAATCTTAACAACCTTTCCTGGCTCCCTAGGCCTGACTTGAATAGGACATAACTCTTCTACTAGTTTAGGTAACCTTTCATATTCTTCATATGAGTTGACGGTGGAGATGTAGAATGCCTTTTTTGCTAACACTGTATAGCAATTCCTTGCCTTCTTCTGGTTACTTGCTACAACCTTAATCTTTTCTCCTGCCAGAAATTTGAGCTTTAAGTAATGTATGGACAGAGCTGTATTAGTATTCCCCATAAATGGTTACCTAAGAAGAATTCTATAAAGGAATGGCTGGTCGACCACTATAAACTTGGTCATGACTATCTTTTTGTATGGTTTCTACTCAAGGTTAGAGATAGAGCCACAATCCTGATTGGCATCATACATCCTTTTATGAATCCTTGTAAAAGGGTTTGAGTTCTCACCATATACGGGTTCTTGATCTTTAGCTCGTCTAGGGTGTCTTTAAAAATTACATAAACCGAACTACCAAGTCAACAAATACCTTGTTCACTTCTAATCTAGCAACCTGCACTGCTATTACTAGTGCATCATTATAGGGCTAGCTCACCCCCTAAGCATCTTCCTCTGTGAACATGATCAAAAAATTCTATTATAACTCAACTTCTTGGTTAAGGGTGCATTACACATAACCTAATGCCCTACTATATAGTACCGTGAAGAAGTTTTCCTTTGCCAGTTAGAATAACCGACCAATGTGGGTTTACTAGATATGGTCATCATAGTGTTAGGGTTTGACTTACTTGGATGATCGACAAGTGGGTTATATTATCTATCTACTCGAAACTCCACCAGGTAACCATTTCTCATGAAAGCGTTCACTTGCTCTTTCAACTCCAAACATTCTCCAATGGCATGCCTCGAGCTACAATGGAAATTATACCAACATTTTGGGGTATTCATTGTTTTATCCTTTTACCTATGTTGGAGGCTTTATTGTGTAAGCTGCTATCTTTAATAGCCCCATAGATGTCCTCCAATAGAATGGCCAAGGAAAGGAAGCTTCCAATCTACGCTACCAATCTTTCTTCCATATGGTGTTCCTTAGGATTTCTGAGACTCCTTGGCCACTTAAGATAATTATTATTATTAGGCTGATATCTGTTTAACCTGTTATTCCTTCAATTTAGGGGTTTATTGTACCTGTTCATATAATTCAATTTTTTAAAGCTAATAGTCATTATCTACTATTTGGTACTTTGGTGGTGGTAGCAACCTCTCATTTTTCCCCTTGTACTTCTCATTTTCTCTCAAGCGAACCTAACCCTAAACAGCTTTTATGGTTGATCTCTTTGCTTCTTCATCTTCCTTTATAGCTATATACTTTGACGACTTGTTATAAGCTGCTCCATAATTTGGGATATTGCTTCTAACAGGTAATACCAGAACCTGTTCAACTTTAACCCTGATCTGAATGCCTATAAAGTTATCGACTGATAAAATGCACCCAATATGATCAGCTCCTTATAGAATCTCCTAACATAATCTTTTAAGCTCTTATTCATTCTCTGCCTAAATTGCTTATGTTGCCTAGGGTGTTTTACTACCTCACAAGAACAAAAAAGTTATGAGCAAACTTATCTGTAAACTTATGGTAAAGGGATATACTCTACTACTTTAGCCCTCTGTTCTAGAGAAGAGCTTGTCCTTCAAGATTCATATAAATGATTCTGCACATATAATCTTGTTTAAGCCCTACAATTGAAAGGAGATCAGTTATCCAGTCCATATAATGATTAGGGTTAGTGACTCCCCTATAAACTGGAAGGCTCGGTAGTCTGAACTTGCTTGGAAGTTCTATATCCTTCATCTCATTCATTTATAGAGACTTCCTTTCTCTCTCAGTTTTCTTCAGGGAGGTTATTTTTTCTTTTCTTTTTCTTTTAAGAGGTTTTTCGATCTCTCTTCTAAATTGTAAACTTTATCTTCTAACGGTAACTCAACATTAAACTTTTGGAATGTCGCTTGTTCCTCATTACCTGGTCAAAGTCTTTGGTGTTTCTGACCTTTCTAATCTAATTAGTTTTAAATTTGAACCTCCATGGCTTGGGGTTTCCCCTAACGTTGTTTCTCGCTTCTCCTCTTTATCTTCCTCTACCTTTGATCAACTCAACCCCGAGTTACCTTAAGTATTCTCTTTCTTTCCTTAATGTTTGTAACTCTTCCTAAATTTTCAACAAAAATGAATTTTCGAGTGGGTTTGCTGGGTGGGTTCCATGGCCTCCATTCTTACCTAGAGTTATTGCTTGTCATCCCATATGAGAATTTTGGCTGGTGGAAGAGTGTTCTACCATTTATGACAAACCTCTAACAAAGCTTTTTGTCTCGATTTTCATTGACGGTGCCAAAACTGTTGATTGAAAAAAATAGTTTTCAACTAATGAGATTTGAATTTATTTGACTGTAGAAATCAAGAGGTTAGGCTTTGCCTACCTAAGGCTAAAGAAATAGGCTTGGTAAGGGTTTTGGTTGTTGGGTCACTTGCAAACACAATGAAAAGCTATCATTAGACCTCATGTGGGGGTGGTTCCAGTGAAGACACTTCGATGCTTAAGTTAAATTCTGATGTTGAGGGAAGAGAATTGGAGAGAATTTTAAATTATAAATCAAAATTTCAAGACGAAGATTTTAAGATGGAACTTGTTTGAGTTGTTTCTCCCATTTTTATAACATCGGTCTTATTATAATATTTTGTGCTTATCTTCGTTGATTTTGAAGTTATTTTAGGCAATCTTTGTGATCTTTGTTGTGATTTGGGGGATATCATCCTAAAGTAGCATGATTTGGTCTTCAAAATAATGTTGATTGCCTATTTAAGGATTTACCTTGTTTGAGTTATCTTATGCTTTCTTTTCAAGTCGTTGAGTGTTGTTTGGCGTCTATAATATAGGGACCTGTTCAGTCTTTAGGTATATGCAAGTGATTCGGCATATTCACTGTACTAGTTTCCTTACGGTATGCTGACTTATATTGGTTAGCTTGGGGCTTGCTTAGTATGCTGAGTAGGTTGCCGTGTATTAAACCACGTGGTTATGGAAAACTTAGATAAAATTTAAGCTAGTTATTTTTATTGCGTTATTTAGTCTGATCGGCCGAGTAGGTTCCGTGCCTTTGTTCTTTTTTATGATACTTAAATGGTTTATGGGCTAACATCTGGGGTTCTGGGTATTAGGTCTTTAGAGATTTTCAGTAGGAAACAATAAGAAAGAAAAAAACACACATAAATATTTAAGTACTTTGACAAATACCTACGTTTAAGGTGGATTAAAATTCATGCTATTTTCATTGCATCAACAAAAACTCACAAAGAACTTTCTCTCTCTAGTGATTTTAATAGCTTTCTCAATTGGTAATTTTTTAGGATCATTTTTAAAACCAAAATAAGGCCTTTATATAGTCTACATATGTCTTAAGTTAACCATAATACTAGTTGTAATAATATTGGGTGTTTGAAAGAAGTTAAGAGTCCTTAGAAATTGGGAGAAGTTACACTAACGTCGTGACGCCATCTTTTGGATGCTACAACATTGCGACACTAGGTGTTGGCACCGTGGCTCCACATATTCTAGAATTGACAGCACGGTGGTGGCTTTCTAACACCGCAACATTCTTTATTTTCGTTTCTTTATTCTCCGTGTTTCCACACCTTTACCACATGTCCTATTCTCATTGACTTGACTCGAAATTATTTTCTTTATGATTTTAATCATTATTTTAACAAATCCCCTCTTTAATTCAAAATCATCCAAAACACTTTCATGGATCCTTTATTTATGTATTATCTTTTCTCTCACATAGTGGTGACTTTGATTAAGTCATTACATAGGACTATTTTAACCAATGGTAGTGGCTTAGTTAACATATCCGCATGATTTTTAGACGAAAGAATCTTTGTTATACTAATCTTGCTAGTTTATACAATATCTTTAATGAAATAAAGCCATACATCAATATTTTTTACTTCTCGTGAAATACTTAATGGTAGCTTAAGTGTATAATACTTTGACTATCACAATAACTATCACAATACACATCAGTGTCAATGTCTTTAATAACTATTATCTCTACATAGATCCCTTTTAACCACATGACATTCTTAATAGCTTCTTCTACAGTTATAAACTCTGGCTCTGTGGTTGATAGTGCCACCATGTATTGTAACAGTCATCTCAAGCACACACTATATGGAAACACTGTGAATACCTACCTAGTTAATGACATTCTTTTATCGAGTTCACCTGCATAATCTGAGTTCACGCATCCTTTTACCATCTCATCATCTTTCTTAATCTTTTATACATTAATCCATGCTCAGATTAACCTTCAAACTCTTAATATCCATTTAATCGCAAGCCAGTGTCATTTTTTCAAAATTTTCAAGTACCTACTTACAGTGCTCACAGCTTGAGCTATGTTTGACCTTGTGCTAACCATCACATACATAATGCTTTCAACAGTGCTAACATACGATACCTTAAGCATCTGTAATTTCTCTTCTTTGATTTTTGGCAACTATATTGCTAATAGTTTGAAATGATGGCTAAAAAAGTGGAGACAACTTTCACATAAGAATACCAAATCTCTCATATATCTTAAATATATATATTTGTTGGGATAAAAAAAAAGCATTTAATCTTTTTATCATAATATCAATACCTTTTCTTGGTTGCACCTAAATTCTTATCTCAAACTTGCCACTCAACTGATTTTCTAGCTTATGTATTTCTTTTATATTTTATATGCGATCAACATATCATCCACATATAAAAGTAAATATATATGCAATCCTCTACTTAAGGTCTTAAAGTATACACACCTATCATACTTACTCCTATTGAAATCACAAGTCAATAGGAAGTTATAAAATCTTATATACCATTGCTTTGCAAATTACTTTAATCCATACAATGACTTCTTTAATAAACAAGCATGTCAAAAACTTGTTCGTGAAACTAGACACATGCAAATAAAACCATAAGTGCACTGTTTGTGAGCAAGTAATAAAAGTAATAAGTATGAGTATCATTCTTACAAGGATTGATCTTTTAAATTTATGCTAAGTATTACAGGTTTTTACAACTTGATTTTATCTATGCTACTTTGATTTAAATGCAAGAACTAAGGAAAATTAAACTAACCAACAAATTAAAGCAACAATTAAAATTGATAATCTTGCAAAATAGAAAATCTATAATAAATGACATCCTAGCAACTTGATTTTGCTTTATTCTTCTTATGTTTTTCCTATTTAGTAATTTTATTTAATTCATTAATCAATAGTTTAATATTAATCTCATTACCTCTCTCGAACGTCAAATGAAATCCTATATATACATATTCAAGTTGATATCCCTATCTAACTTATCTACCTAGACATGCATTACACAATCTTTAAATTGATTACTAAAAAATTATTCTCATTACCTTTCCTAAACATTAAATGAGATCCTAAGCACATATTTTCAAGATTACATCCCTATCTAACTTGTCTATGTAGTCAATCATTGAACAATCATTTGATTACTCAAGTGACATTAGCCTCTCGACTTAATAACAACTTAAGCTATTTTTTCCAATTCCAACAAACGGGTTAACCTCTCCCGAGTATTACTCTACAAATCAACAACAATCAATTCATTTTCCAATCAATTGGAAGCATTAAACATTGAGAAACATAAATTAATTAAACAATAATCTACTAAAATCTTCTAAATATAATATAAATAAAACTAGATCAAGCTCTAGAATTCAGGTTTAGTCACACATAAATCCAACAATAACTAAAATTATAAATTCATAGACACAAATATATTTAAACAATATTCATAACTATAAACTTTAAACAAAAGAGAAAATAGAAAGAAAAGAAAGACAATTTTCTAATTTGTGTCTAAGGGTTCAATCCTTTAAGTGTCTTCAATAATGCTCAAGAAAAGTTAGAGACATTTTATAATTTGTGCTATAGCCTCTTCTAATTTATGCTTTAGGCTCTTTTCCTATATTTTTCGTACCTTCTTTGATGATATGAAAAGTGGCTCAAAGGTTTTAATTTATAGGCTTGAAATTAGGGTAAAATTAAGGTACAAATGTTAAATTCGATTTGGTGCCACGGCCTCAACTTACTGACCAAAATAGGGCCATGTGTAGAAAAGTGGTGCTACAGCGCAAAATAGTTCACTTTTCACTAGTATTGTTCATTGTTAATGTTCACTTTAAGCATTTTGGTCCCCTTTCTACAATTTTGCATATTATTTCTTAAAGTTTTATCCCAAATAGCTCTTTTAACTTGAAACCTACAAAATAACATTAATACACATAAAAGACCACATATTCTTATACAAATTAAGCAATTATCAAGTTTATGGGTTTAAAACAATAGATATAAAATGCACTCATCAGTCTTCTATGTCGGGTTTTTAAAACTCTTGTGGTTATGACATGTATATCATTTCTTCAAGCTTGCCATAAAGGAAAGCGATCTTTACATTTATTTTCTCTAGATGTAAATTAAGGTTTACACACATGGTTTAAAAAATTCTAATAGATATGTGCTTGACTATAAGTGAAAATATTTCATGAAAATCAACTCTCCACACTGAATGAAACCTTATGCTACTAATCTAACCTTAAACCCCGTAGGCTCTACACCTGGTATCCCCTATTTTATTTTTACACCCACTAGCACCGAACTAATTTTTTTATTTTGAGGTCTCTCCATTAATTCTCAAGTTTATTATTATAGAGAGAACTAATCTTATCCTCTATGGCCTTCTGCCGCATCTTACTGTTTTCACTTTTCATAACCTCTTTATATGTCTTAGGCTTATAATACTCAATAGTGAAAGTTGAATTAAAACATGAGCAATTAAATTAGCTTAAAAATATTGATGAAAACTTTAAAATTACACATTTAATAAGGGGTTTACATCATTGTTTTGTATTACTAGTATCTTTAATCCCCCCTAACTTAAGTATGTTTACAATATTGTACCTAATTATCTTTTAACTGTTTTGTGGTAGGTTCGGTAAAATAGGCATAACTTTATGCCTAAAGATCCAATTGGAGTGATTCTTGATCCTATGAAGAGCTGACTTAATGAGATAACATATTATAATAATAAAGCATTTAAAATTCGAGCGTTTAGAGGGTGAAAATGGCCTAAAATAGAACTGATCTGTAGTACAGGCCCAGTCTGAACAGTCATCAGTATTTGGCCCATAACTATAAAAATACGTATCTAATATGTATGAGACAACTCAATTTGGAAAGATAAGAGACTTATCTACAACTTTTTAATTTTTTAGTGACAGCTAATTTAGACCACATCAATTCTAAATTAGAAAATAAATGTAAATTAATTGCCATCCTTCTTGACTTTTATCATCCAAGTGATTCCCTCTTAATTTATCTTGATTTATCCATATTTTTTTTAATAAATAAGTAGCATGTTTATGCCCTAAGAATGTAATTAAAGAGTTAGATTTTAGTTCAAAATACTTGTCTTTTGTATTATATCTCTATAATATTATTTCTCTTGTTTACTATTTTAAAGTCATGTTATCTCTTCGACTATCTCTTTTCTTTTTCTTTAGTTTTATTATATCTAAGTAATTTTCTTTTTGTTAAGGTGAAAGTTTGGATCCCTCTAACCTTAGCTTTTATTTTAATTAGTTTATTGAATTAATATTTTCAAGCATCTTATACTGCATTAATTATCTTTAAAGTATTTATAGTTTGTAATTATAATTCAACTTCCCTGTGAATTGACCCCGTTCTCACCAGGTTATTTATTACTTTGACAGCCCTACACTTGAAAATAAACTCTTATATTTTAGACTTGTCACATACCTTATTGGTAAATTTTTCATTCTCCTTAGTCTATCTCTGGTTAATTGGTATTGTTCAAGTTCCATAGCTGGAGTTATTGTTTATTTTTGGATAGACCTTGAGGAATTAACTAGCGTCTCTTGTACATCTTCAAGGGATGACTTGCTAGAATGTTGATCTGGGACCATCTCAGATTCATTCTCATATTCTATTTTAACTTCAAAGGTTTCTGGTGCTAAAACACCATTAGGCACATACTTTCCTTTCATTTTCTCTTGTTTGATTTTCAATATTGTTATTTCATCAAACGTCACATTTTTACTAATGATACTTTATAGTAGTTTTAATTCTATGAACCATACCTTGTATCCTCTCACACCTTCTCAATACCCTATAAATAACCTCTTCAAGGCTACAAGTTCTAACTTACCTTGATTCATATGTATAAATGTTAAGCAACCAAATATTTTCAGATGGTCATACTTAGGAGGACTATCAGACCACTTCTCTTATGGTATCTTGAAGTTTATTAATGAGAAGGGACTTTTGTTGTGAAAATAGGCTATTATGACTGTAGCCTCACCCTAAAACATCTTAGACACTCTAGCATTAGTTAACATAGATCTCACTCTCTCAAGTAAGGTCTTATTCATCCTTTTTACAAGACTATTTATTATGGAGTTGATCTCACAGTTTTGCACCTTGCGATCTCATGTTTAGCACAAAATCTATCAAAACATTTTCTTGTAAAACTTAAGACCATTATTCGTCATTAGTCTCTTGATTTTTTTGCTAGTTTAATGTTACATAAAAGCTTTTTTAGTTGAACGTCTCAAACACTTGCTCTTTACTCTTCAACTTATACACTCACAACGTTCTAGAATAGTCATCTGTGAAAGTTAGAAAAATTTTAGCTCTACTATGTGTAACTGTCTGTGCTAGTCCCAAAGATTTTAATATATATAATCAAGAGACCCTTTAGTCTTGTACTCATCAAAACTAAACTTGACTCTATGTGCTTTCTCAAGTACATAATGCTCACAAAACTCCATTTGCTGAAACTTATCCTTACCAAACACCCTTTGATAATACAACTCCTTTACGTTCCTTTCATCAAAGGGAACTAACCTTAAATGTTATATTTTGGTTTGCATAATATCATCATCAATAGAGATTGATGCATAACCATGCACGCCTCTCTAAGTAGCATATATACACCATTACACTAATTACCTTTCATGACCACCATGAAGCCACTTAATATCTTCAAAATTACATTCTCTGCTTTGATCGAACATCTATTCTGGTCTAACATGCCTAAAGAAATTAAGTTCTTCTTGCCCTTATGCAACTTTAGTCTAATACTACTAATCCTCTTTGTTTGAAAAGCTATGTCATTCCCTGTTAATACCTTTCCTTTATTAGATGGCTGAAAATTAGTAAACAAGGTTTTGTTTGGACCCATATGATAGGTACATCTAAAATCTTGTATCTAATCACAAGAACCTTTACCATAAAAAGCGACTAGGGTCTCTGTACTATTGTAGCTTTCCTTATAAGCTATTGCGACGTCTTCCTCCATTTAATTATCCTTCATCTTTTCTTTCTTCTTTTGAAAATCCTTAATAAAGTTGCCATCCTTCTTCTAGTAGTAACACTTTCTTAGTTTGCCACTTGATTTCAATCTTGCCCCTCTCTTAGACTTTCCTTCTCTATTTTTAGGCACTCATCTTATAGATAATCCCTATACATTTTTGGCCTCTATCTTCTTTCCAAATTGTTTAGAGTTTAATGACGATTTCATATTTGTTATTGTCAAACTCTCTTTACCATAGAGAAGTGTGTTAACAAAATGCTCATAACTCTGGGGTATAAAACTCAACAAGATGATTGTCTTGTATTCATCCTCGATCTTTACATAAATTATCTCTAAATAGATGATGATATTATTGAAAGCACATATAGGTCTTTAATTGGTGTATCTTTTATCATGGACAAATGATAAAGCTTATTCTTTATATACAGACAATTTGCTAGTGACTTCATCATATAAAGGTTGCCAAGCTTCCTCTAAAAACCTATTGTTGCCTTTACTCTAACAACTTCCTATAAAACCTCTTTGCTCAATGACAAAATGATTATGATATGAGCTTTCTTTTGAATAGAATATCTATCTTCTTTAGATCTAGACATTTTAGGCCTTTTTCATCGCTGGACAGAGCTGAAATCTTTTTAAGGGCAGAGTCGAGCCTTTTACGCACCACCAAAGTCATAACTTTGACCTTCCACAAATTAAAGTTATTCTCACTATTGAATTTCTCTACATCATACTGTGGTATGTTCATGATTATAAAACCTTACTCTGATATCAATTAGTTAATGGAAGTACATCACCAAGTATGATATTGTAGCAACAATAAAAGTATAAAGAGAATTAAGAAAGCAAGAAAGAAGAAAACACAAAAAAAGATTTATATGGTTCGACAATTGCCTACGTCCATGATGGATCAAGATCCACATTTTTTTATTGAATCAATAAGAACTCACAAAGAGCATTCTAACAAGAATCATAAAGAACACACACTCTTTGTCTCTCTAGGTAGTTCAATAGCTCTTTCAATTACTAATTGTTGCTAATTATTTTTTAAGCCAAAATAAGGCCTTTATATAGCCTACAAACATTCTAAGGTAACCCTAATACAAGATAAAGCAATATAAGGTATTTAAAACAACTTAAGAGTACATAAAAAATAATACAAGTCGTGTTAATGCATGGCACTAGCTTTTAAACACTACATGTTACAACACCATGTGTCGGTACTGCATGCAACACATTCTAGAATTGATATCATGTGGTTAACTTTGTAACGTGGCGATGTTTTCTCTTTTTCTTTATATCTTCTTGCTATTTGTGTTTTTTCACCTTCACCACATGTACTTCTTATTGGCTCAACTCCAAATTATTTTCTTTATAATTTTTAATTATGTTTCACAAAAACATCGTTAATGAACATATTTTAACATGTTGAAACATTCCATTCATCCATTCGACTTTGATATAATATATGCCTAAAAAAGGTGGAAAATGGGTTAAGCTTGCATTTTCAATAACATTATAAAGAATTAAGAAAAAAAAAATCATGACATTAGAACTCCCTCCTCTAAAAAAAAAAAAAAATTAACTTGTGGGGAGTTTACTGGTACTCTAGGCATGAATCTTTTCAACTTTTAAATTAATAGCCAACATGAGGCTTTGTCACTCCATATAATTCAACTAGAAAATAGGGACACAAGAAAATATATTCAAGTGGAATTAAAAGGGAAAGACACAAAGAAAAAAAAAGGGAAGAGTGAAGAGATTCTCATTGCCCAAGGAGCTATAAGGTTGCAATAAGTAACAGATTGACCTTGACTGAAAAAAAAAGGTGATATAACAAAGCTCTGAGATGGTAACAAGTAGAGCATAAGGGAAGAAAAGAAGAAAAAAGGGAGTAAAAGAGAAAGTAGACAAAGCAACAAATAAGGGAGATAGAAGGCTAATTCTTTATTCTCAAATACAATAATTTAGATCTTTCCTAAATAAGTCTGATTTAATTTAACATTATCTCTCTTAAATAAAACTTTCATATCTCTTTAGTAGGCTTTGTTATATTTAATTTCTTTATCTCATCTCTTAAGCCAAACCTTAGATTCTCTCACAGTAAAAATTATGTATCATACTTATTTTGGGGTTTTTATGAGAATCAATCTACCTATAAATTTTGTTAGCAAACTATTATTTTACACACTATTATTATCATTGTTTTAACCTAGCACTTGTTAGAATCATCTCATTGAGCTTTTTTTTCTAACTCAATTAAGATTTTTAATTATTGGGATAACTTTGTTCTAAAAAAAATATATTGAGAGCTCCATTAACTTAAATTAGGGATTTTTTATAATTTCTGCATGGATGTTACTCTTACAAATTTTTGAACTTTTCTCTTTGTCTCTTTTTCCTTGATAAAGACATATTTAAACTTGATTTTCTTTTATGAAATTTGTCTGCGTTGGCTTTAATATATTCAAGAACTTTAACATGGCTCATCTTTAGCTCCAGACTTTTCAACTTGGCTTTAATATCACTTGTTAGTATAACTTGTTTAGAAAATATAGTAGAAGTATATCAAACATCAATACTAATAAATCACTAAAGGAAAACAAGAAATTTAACGTGGATCACTATAATTTGGGTTACATCCATGAATGGGAGAATAATCTATTATAATCTTATAATATAAAATACAAAAGTACTCTAAGTATTTTTTATGTGCTTCCTCATATTATTTCTTTCTCTCATAATTTCTTCATTGATCCACAAGCTTCTTTATATAATAATTGGGGATTTTTACGCACCTTAATACCTACATAGCCGGTATTAGCACCCTAAAACCCTAGGTACATGTGAAAGACTTTACCAACAAGTGAAACAAGAATATAAAAGATAAACACAATATTAGAGATAACTATCATATACACAAGGCCCAAAGATTATATAGTTTCGCAATAAATATGTACGTCTATGGTGGATTATGGGATTCTAATTTCTTTTATTACTTAGTGTACAAAGAACTCAAGATCACAAAGATCATTCTATAATAGATTACAAGGAATACAACAAATAGCTGTAGCTCTCTCACAAAGGATTTATCATCACTCTCTCACACACTTAGTATTCAAGTGATCCTATGGTAATACTCTCTTGTAGGACTCAACACTTTAGTGCCTGTATAGCTGTCTATTATTTCTTATAATTACATCTTTGATGCTTGATAATCTAATGGGTTTACAAGAGTTTATATAGGCTTTAAAACCCTATTTTTTATTGGACTAGTCTATATTTTTAGGAAACTCAAAATTGACTTAAAATATTCAAGTCGTCTCGAAATGAGACTTTCTTTAAAGTGAACACCACAGTACCAATGTGACTATGATAGGGCCTTGTGGTGCTATTAAATAGACGTCGCAATACTAAGGCTTGAAAAAGGTCTCCTCTTGCACTTTCCCATCACTTCTCAATTCTCACTATTCGTGTTCGTCTCTTTCTCCTGCATCCAATATGTACTCACATTCGTGTCGACTCTTTATTAGTTTTTAATTAAAAATCAAACTCAAACTCAATTTTGAATCACTAAATTTTAACAATCTAATTCCTTATTGAACTTATATTCTTAATCTTTGTACAACTTAGACTCTATCTTTAATAAGGTAAATTCTACAACGAAACTACTCATCTAAGAATCTCATAAACTAACTCAAATAAAGTAACTTAGGTCTTTCCTGAATAAATTTTGTTTAATCCAACAAGGAGTTTAAGAAACATCATATCATCTACATTCTCCTTTAGATTTGGAAACAAGAACAAAAAAGAACTTTTTTTTTCGAGTTCCAATTTGCTTACAACTGAACTACTTTAGAACTTTGATTACGTACATTAATTTCTCATTGCTTGCACCCTTTTTCAAATGTTCTTACTATCCTTTCACATTACAAAAGAGCTCTTTAGAAAGTTCCATTTACACTAAAATTAGGATTTTGTGAAGAAACGCCACCCAAATCAATTACTCATTCCAAATGAACCTTTATTGTTATTTGATTTGAAATGAAAGCATGCAACACAGCTTGGAATAATGATTTATTTGCCACACTTGAAATGAAACCAAAGAAGTGATGATAATATCGATAAATCTAATAGAGATTAATAACAAATAAGGAAGGGATATACGCTGAGAGCAGGGTTGAAAAGAGAAAAGCTTTAAAGACATAAATAACAACAGAGTTAAAAAAGGAAGTAAAAGCATGAGAATGCATCTAAATTTTTAATCTACGTAAATAATTTATATTATTTTATCGGATGTTTTAAGAATGATCTGAGACATCCGATGAAAATCTACCAATTTATTTATTTTTGGAATGTTTAGATGGTATAAACAATATACAATGATCATCTCTTGTGTGATTCAAATTTTATAGGAATTAGTAGAAAAGATGGCCGAGACTTGGGAAGAACCTTACAAAGTCATCAAAAAGTTAGATCATGAAGCTAATCTATTACAGACTATGGAAGGGGAAGCCATCCTAACTCTATTAAATATATCAAAGCTGAAAAGATTCTATTAGTACAAAATAATTAGATGACATCTCCAAAAGAATTGGAGTTTTGAACTAAACAACATGCTTAGTAATGCACTATATCTCAAAATAATACATGGAATTGGATTATAAAGGTGTTCTAGCATATTCTCTCAGTTCTCTCTCTAGACCATTTTCCCTCTCGAAAGTAATTTCTCTCTCTAAACTAACATTTTTCACTATTTACATCTCTCAATTTCTACTTGAAGAGAATTAAAAAAAAAACAGGTTCTATGATGATTGGCATCCTAAATTGAGCCTTATTTATTTGTTTTGTCTTAAGGCTTTTCTTAGTTTCTTCAACTCTTTCTATGATCAAGATTTCAATAGAGAAATTGAATTTGTCTCTTACAAAGGGAGGGATAAGCTGTTGTGGAGGAATCCTTGTTATGATAGGAAAAAGAGAATAACAATTTTGAAACTGAGTCTTAAAATGCCTAAGGACCAATAATATTTAACATATCTACCTTTAGTTCTATTGCATTTTAGTCCCTATATCAATGCGATCGTTTTTCTTTAGCTGAGATTCTTTTTTTGCTACTCACCTTTTATTTATATGCAGCAAACTTAAACATACCTTAAGCTTTTTTTATGAACAGTACCTCTATTCCAAGGTCAACAGGATTCTCTTTGGCGCTTATCTTCTCCACCTTCATTATTATAATAGAAACTAACTCCCTGAATACCTAGTTTTTATAGAGATGAATAGCTAATTGATTATCTAAAAAACTATTACTATTGATTTGACCAGTTTAAGTTTTTAAATCACTCTGTGCAATTATATATCATTTATCTGTCTTTGTCTCGAGCTTTTGTCTTGTGCCTCTATTTTGGATCTTTGTCTCAAACCTCTATCTTGGAACTTTATTGTGGGTCTCTATTTTAAGTCTCTGCCTTGGATCTTTTTTTATTTATCCTTTGTTTGTTTATGGTCAGTTTAAGCAAGAACTCTAAGGTAGGGCAAGGTTCGGTTTAGCCTAGTTTTAGCTGAAACTGAACTAGACCAGTTATATTTGGTTTTTTCATGTGGGAGAACTAAATATAACCATTTGCCTTAGGAGAACTAAATTGGTTTTTTTCGATTCGATCCAGTTAAATTTTTGATCTTTTTTGGCTCAATTGAAAAAAAAATACAAAGCACTACAATAAAGCTCAAACCTCAAACTTTGAATTACAAGTAAACTTACTTTGCCAATTACGTTGTTGTTTGTTTTAATTTAAAATATATTGTAATTTGTTATATATAGATCTTTAAGAATTAAGATATGAATAAAAAGGAATACTAGCTGCTGGTTCGAACGTATAACTTAAGGTTATTAATATCTCCACCCTACTAGTTGATTTGATGCTAGTTATTGATTAATACACATTCTATTTATTTATCTTATGTGTTAAAATATTAATAATTAAAAAATGCAACATTGTGGATTCGAACCTAAGACTTGATGAGGTAATTGTCTTCCATTCACCAACTGAGATAAGGCTATATATGATCAATAAGCATTCTTTATATATATATATATATATATATTATTCACGTTGTACAATACTAATAATTCCAAAAAACAAATGCCTTAGACCTGTAACGTGGCATGTGTTCTATTAAGTTGACTTAACCAATTGAGTTGATGCTCATTTCAGAATTAATCATATTTGAGTTTAATATATTCGAATTAAAAAATATTAGCAACTAAAAACTTAACCAAAATTGAATCTATGACCTTGAAAGTAATATTCTGAGTAATTAACCAACTAGGCTGAAGTAACCTTCAATCTTAAATTACATTCTACTTTTATATATTTATATTATAATATATTAATAATTCAACAAATCGGTTTTTCAATCGGGTTCTAGTTATGTGTATAATTGGATTGAAATCAGTCGATTTTTTCGATTATTCTAATTAGTAACATCGAATCAAACTAGCTGGTTCAGTTTAGTCCAGTCCGATTTTTAAGTTTTTTTTGCCTACCTTTAAGTAACACTATCTCAATGTGAGATCTTTCTACCTTACTCTAAGTTCTCCTTAACTTATTTACTTCCATATGGTTCTTCTTTGAATAGTCATCAACCAAGGATAGAAAATACCTATTACTACCATGTGTTCATGTATTTTTTGGCCTATACAAGTCAGTATGGATGTACTCAAGAACTCCATTTACCTTGTAATTATTGTTACTGAAATTAACCATATATTATTTTTCAATGTATAATGTTCACAGAATTCTAGCTCAACTAGTGTTTCATTCCTAATGAGACTTCATTTTCCTAGCTACAATAAGCTTGGTTTCCTTGTTTGGCCCAACCTCTTATGCCATAACTCGGTCTCATTGTAGCCTATATGAGTAGCAACAACAGTATCTTTAGTTATAGTGCTTCCTTATAAATATATAGGCCACCTTGTTTAGCACCCCTTATCATAATCATAGAACCCTTGCTTATCCTTAACTGTTCACTTTCAATTTTATAAGTGTATCTTGATTCATTGAGAACCTCTAAGGATATTAGGTTTTTCTTTAATTCAGGAACATGTCCCACATCTTTCAGGACCTTTATTGTTATATCATATAACTTTGTAGAAATTATATCTCAATCACCTTGCATGAATTGTTATTACCTATTAGTACTTTTCCCCTTCAAAATTTTCATATAAATTAAAATAGTCCTTGTTAGGATTCATATGGTAAGCACATCCTGAATCCAGGACAAAATCTTTCATATTTTTCTTTTTTAAAGTGAAAACTTTTAAACTACCACATCCTTCTAATGCTATTGGTACATCTGCATGATCTGAGCTATTTTCTTTTGCTTTCTCAATTCTTTCATAGAATTTTATCTTTATATGCCCCATCTTTCTATAAAAATAACATTTTTCTTATTAGTCTTTGATTTATACTTGGATTTTCCTCTGTATTTTCTTTTCTCTTTCTCTCTAGTCTTCCTTTGGCAATAGGTTTTCCTTATTATCTTCTTTTTTAGATTTTGTTCCCTTAGTCTTAAAGTAGTCAGACAATCCTCTAAGGAAATACTTTTCTTGTTATATTTAATTGCTGATTTTACTTCCCTATAAAAACTTGGCAATGAGTTCAAGAGAATAATTGTCTAATACTCATCACTGATTGCTTACCAGTATTTGCCAAGTATATATAGATCATTTTGAATTCATTAACTTCTCTTCTAAACCCTTATAAGGATTCATCCAAAAACAAAATAACCTTTCTTTCAGAAGAATTTTACTAGATAAAGATTTTAAAATAATTAGACTTTTAAGTTTATCCTAAAAGCCCTTTAATATGGTCTCTTTATTAACTTATCGTAATATTTTGTCAGATAACTAGAGGATAATGGTGCAGAATGTGATTTCATCTATTTCTGCCATTTTGTTTTATTACACTTATTTGAAGTCCCTTCTTTTTTTGCTCTAGTAAGGCTTTAGCAACTTTGTATTAAACCAGTAAAGCTTTCATTTTCTTCTGCGAAAGACTAAAATCTCTCCACCCATTAAATTTTTTCACCTCAAATTTAGTGGTCACTATTCTTTAGATTCTTGGTAAATTGCCCTTAAGTTCTCCTTTAATCATTTGAACTTTAGCTTTGATGTCATTGTTAAAAATATGTGATCTGATACTACTATTAAAAATTTTCACTCAAACCCAAAACTCAAAATCTAAGAATAAAAACGGATAGTAGAAATAAAATTGAAAATAACACACTAAAAATTTTATAGTAGATTAATTCCCATGAATCTACGTCCACTCTTTAAGCTAACCACATATCAAGTATTACATTATATCTCAAAATAATACAGGGAATTAGATTACATAGATATTCTAACACTCTCTCTGAAAAAAAATTTCTCATTGAAGAATTATTTCTCTCTCTAAACGGTCATTTTTTCTCTCTCAACATCTCTCTTTTTTTACCTGTAGAGAATTGAGAAAAATTGGGTTCTATGATCATAAGTAGCCTGAATTGAGTCTTATTTATTGGCTTCGTCTCAAGGCTTTTCTTAATTTTACCGGAGAAATTGAATTTGTCTCTTACAAGGAGATGGAGAAGCTACTGTAAAGGAATATTTATTGTGACAGGGAAAAAAGAAAACCAACTGTAAAACTGATTCCTAAAATGCATACGGACCAACAGTAGTTTGAAAACCATATATAAATATGTATATAATTTTTCTCGGATTATAATTTTTTTTATAGAGCTTTAACGTTGTGCTTACACTTTGTAATAAAAGTCTTCTAAAGGAAACAGACACTAAAATTTAAAAATAACTTGGCCAAAAAAGTGGTCTTATGTTGGGTGTAAATGTTGCACTCAAAATAATGGTCAACTAGGCTGAATGTGTTTTTTTTTTTTTTTCTTTTTTTATCACTCTCAAGATCCTTGCCTAAGGTTTTTTTTTTATATATACTATTTTTTTTATTCATCCTTTTTGTTTTTACTTTATACTCTCCTAAAAATATCAAAAGGAGATAACTGATTTTTTTTTTAAAAAAAAAGACTTATGAGAAATAAAGTGATTCATATGAAAAAGTTTAGGAAGAGCAATAATAATTTTTTTAATATTTAAATTGTTCAAGATACAAGATATTCTCCCTAGCTAAATGTGTATATTTCCTTTTAATTTAATAAAATCTATTCTTGTCCCATCGAGATTTATCGAAAAAAGAAAAAGAAGAAACACTAATTCTATGCTAGAGTTTTAAACAAAACTTATGTACAAATGTTTATTCAAAAAGAGAGAAAATACCAACTTCATCTCTAATTTAATTAATATATACCAATTTAATTTTTACTTTTTTTTATAAATACTCATTATATGGACGAAAATGGTTATATACCAAAGATGAAAATGACAGTAAAAAATAGTTAAAAAGTCACTAAAGAGACTAACTAATTATTTATTTTAAAAAAATAAAAATTAAATTAATATATATCAATTAAATCAAGAACGAAAATAACATTTTTCCTTAAAAAAAAAGTATAAAGCTTGTGAAATCTTATTAATTAATGGTGGATGTTTCTTTTGCACATTACTTCAACATGTTGATTTTGCAAATTTTTGTTAAACCTTTTGTTTAGGAATTAAAATATATATTCGGTAATATATATTGTTGGGCATGGGATGATATGAATAAATATGGGAAATAATTATCTTAGGCATGTTTGCTTGGTGATTATCTACTAGAGAAATGTTACATAAAAGGAAAAACAATAATTTGTTTTACAATACTTTTTAACTTTTTTTTAGATTGTTGAAGGAAACGTTATTCTCCTTGTGAGATGAGGTTAAGCGAAGAATTCTAATTAAGATCAATCTTGAGTCCTAATTTTTATGTACAACAAAATAACTAAAATATCAAACAAAAACAGTAAGAATATAAAACAGATAATCAATAACCAACATAATTATTTATATGATTCGGTCAATTACCTACGCTTACGGTAGATTTAAGGATACTAACCTCTCTTATTGACTCTCTAAGTAATTTACAAAAAAATATAATAAATAACACTCAAAAGGATCTAATGAATGGTGTATCTTTATTCTCATAAAAACAATGAACATTGAAACAATGGTTGTACTCTAGCTTACATAATCATTTAGTATTTACTTAGTTCCTTTCTCTCTTAGAGTATCTCTTAATGATTGATTTTCAAACTAAAGAGTTTAGAAGAATTTATATAGGGGTTATTTTGTGCCTACTAACCTTAATTGTAATTGGAATAAGAGTCTAAGTATTTTAAGAGTCTAAAACTTTCAAAAACTTATAAATCCGAAGTCAAAATGAACTTTTCTCACTTTGCCACCACGACGCTGTGATTTGCCGTGGCCAGCGCCATGGTGCTAGACTCCCAGCGCTGGGCATACTGTCACTGGGCGCTGTGGCGTCTAGCCCTGGGAGCCACAACACTCAGCATTGTACTAAGCCTCTACACTTTTTTGTCTCCTTTTGCGTCTCTAAGTTCGATTTTACTTTCTCATGCGTATCTTACACGTTCTAAATTTTTTGTGACTCTCATCTTTTATATTCTTCACAATTCTTATCAATATAAAATTGTTGAATCATCAAATCTCCAATATAGGAGAATTTTGATGTAATAAAAAAAATTAAAATTAAAAAGAGAAAAGGAAATAATAAATTTAGAGGGAACGTACTGCACCTTACCAATTAAAATAAACATCAAACTTAATCAGCTAGAGTTAATAAGATAAAAGAAATAAATGCGAATGCAAAAACAATAATAATAATAAACGTTAATTAGATGGATAACCATAAGTATCTTGCAAAAATGAACATAAAGCCTAAACAACTAGAGAATCTGCTCAATAAGATAAAAACAATACATCCGAATGCCAACAAAAAAAAATAATAATAACTTTAGCTAGATGGATAACCATAATTATTTCACATAATGAAACTATGAAGCTCGGGAGGAGGAGAATCCCGCCAATAAAATTCAGTGCAACTAAGATATAAATTGATCATTAAATTTATAATAATATTTGATAGAATTTATATTATTTTATTATTTAATAATTATTTAATATATTAATTTTTAAAATATAATTTGACACTCTTTAACATTACTCATAAAAATTAGTGTATCTAAGACCTAATTTGACCATTAAATAGTAATACTACAAACCTCGAATTTAAATTTTAAATTTTAAATAAAGTATCAAATAATTATTAAATAATTAAATTTTATAATTTTTAAAATTATTTATTATGTTATTTTTTTATTCAATAATTATATAATATTTTATTTAAAATATAATTTAAAAAATATAATATTAATCATTGTTAAATTCATTTCGTAGTAACATTATTTCTCGAAAAGTATGAGTATAATCAAAATTCACTTACTAATGTGCAACCGACAATTAAGCCATCTGTTCATTCATAAATTCCAAGGAGACTGCTGCAAGTTAAAAGTTTTGCAAAGATAAATCACGAGGAGAGAATCCACTTCAACCGCACACTCAACCTTAGTGACAACAAGAATGTTAGCATAGTAAGGAGTGTTAACATTAGCAAGGAAACTAAACCCACCAATAAACTGATCATCTAAATTTCGAAAACCCACATGACGTAACACCAGATTAATTCCCTTTTGAGAGGCGATCAGAATTAACATTAGTTCCCTTTTGAGGAGGAGACAAGTAAAGATGTGAATCTTTCGAGCCATACCAAAATAGGGGACAAAAAAGAGATGAGAAAAATACCTAGTAAGCGGTTCTACAAGAGATGCCATTTACGAACTGCAAACTTGGGAGGAATGAAAGTATTCAAAATAAACTGAGATAGCTTATTTACAAGGATGTTGAAGCGGAAGCACACAAACAAGTAAAATCAGTTAAGCAATATATGCAGAATAAATAATTAAGGAATAAAGAGAGAATGGATAGAAGAAGAACACACAAAAAATTATATGGTTCGACAATTTGCCTACGTCCACAGCGGATCAAGATCACATTTTTCTCTTATTATGAATTACAAGGCACTCACAAAGTATGTCTTTTACAAGAAAGATCACAAAGAAAACTCTCTTTGTCACTCTAAGAATTTTCCCTCACAAAAAACCACAAAAATTGTTGATGATTATTAAGATTTCTCAACCTATCACAAAGATTAATTGATGATCACAAAAATTTCTCAACCTATCACAAAGATTAATTGATGATCACAAAGATGTGTTTACAAGCCAATTGATAGCCTTTATATAGGCTTTGGGACGTCCTAGGTTTACCCTATACGTGTGGGAGTCGTATTAGGGAGTCCTGGAGCAAGTGGGAGACGAAATAAGGAAGTTTCATTATTTTGGGATACTGTTCCCATCTCCAGCGCTGCAACGCTGGCGCGCTCATCCTCTGGCCCTACGACACTCAGTTACTGGATTAGGCACCGCGGCGCCCACGCCTGGTCACCGCTTTACTGGCGCCTAGTGCCCCATTCTTCATTTTTCGCTTCCTTTCGCGTCCGTCTTCAATCTGTGTACACCCTACGTACTTGACTTACTCTCCAAATCATATTCCGATGATTTTCAATCAATATTCTCACAAATCCCTTCCTTGATTCAAATTCATCGACAAAACAACTTGATCTGTCATTTTCGCTTCTTTGGTCACCCTCACAAAGTAGTGACTTCGGTTAAGTCCCTGAATAGAACGAACTTAACCAATGGCAGTAGCTTAGTCAACATATCAGTAGGGTTTTTAAATGACGCTATCTTTGTTAGACTAACTTCACCACTTTGGATAATTTCTTGAATGTAATAGAGCCTCACATCAATGTGTTTCGACCTCTCGTGAAACACTTGATGCTTGCTTAGGTGTATGACACTCTGACTGTCACAATATACACCGGTGTTCACATCTTTACTAGCCAATATCTCTGCACATATGCCTTTTAACCACACGGTCTCCTTGATAGCCTCACCAACAGCTATGTACTCCGCCTCTGCGGTAAAGAATGCAACCACATGTTGTAGAACTGATCTCCAACACACACTGCACTCAAACACTGTGAATACGTAGCCCGTTAACGAACTTCTCTTATCTAGATCACCTGTATAATCTGAGTTTATATACCTTTTTACCATTTCATTGTTGTCCTCATCCCTCTTATATATCAACTTGTGATTTGACTTCCTCTTGAGATATCTCAGAATCCACTTTACTGCAAGCTAGTGATCTTTACCCGAATTTGTCATGTATCTACTCACCACACTCATAGCTTGTGCTATGTCTAGTCTTATACAAACTATTGCATACATGATGCTCCCCACAGTGCTTGCATACGATACTTTGCTTATCTACAGTTTCTCTTTTTCAGATGTTGGTGACTGTGCTGCTGAAAATCTGAAATGCATGGCCAAATGAGTAGAGATAGCCTTTGCGTTAGACATACCAAACTTCTCCAAAATTTTGACTATATATCATTGTTAGGACAATAAAATAACATCTCTTATTTCCCTCACAATGTCCATACCCAAAATTCTCTTTGCTACTCCCAAATCCTTAATTTCAAACTCGCCACTTAACTGCTTCTTGAGCTTCTATATTTCTTCCATATTCTTACATGCGATCAACATATCATCGACATATAGAAGCAAATACATCATCCCATAACTTATATTCTTAAAGTACACACATTTGTCATACTTGCTCCTACTAAAGCCACAAGCCATCATAAACTCATCAAATCTTCTATACCACTGTCTAGGTGATTGCTTTAACCTGTATAATGACTTCTTTAGCAAACAAGTATGATCCTCTTTTTTTGGGCTCCCCAAACCCTTGTAGTTGTCCCATCTATATAGTTTCTTCAAGCTTTCTATGTAGAAAAGCTGTCTTTACATCCATTTGCTCTAGATGTAAATCAAGGTCTAGATACATGGCTAACAAAATCCTAATAGATGTGTGCTTGCCAACTGGAGAGAATATCTCATGAAAATTGACTCCCTCTCTCTGAGTAAAACCTTGTGCTACTAACCTAGCCTTGAATCTTGTAGGCTCAATCCCCGGTATCCTCTACTTCACCTTACACACCCACTTGCACCCGACTAGCTTCTTTTGAGGTCTCTCCACCAACTTCTAGGTATTGTTCTTCCTAAAAGAACTAATTTCTTCTTCCATAGTCTAGTGCCATTCTTTCTTATTTTCACTCTTTATAGCTTGACTATATGTCCTAGGCTCATCATACTCAAGCGTGTAAGCAGAATTAAAAGCATCAATAACTAAGTTTACTTGTGCATACCTGACTGGTGGGTTAATCGTTCTCTTTAGCCTATCTCTGGCTAACTGGTACTCTTCAAGTTCCATCTCAGGAGTTCTAGTCTTTCTTTGGGTGGACTTATAGGAACTCGCTAATGTTCTTGGTTCATCTTTAAGGATTTTCTCGTTGAAGTGTTGATCTAGGGGCATATCAGATCTACTTTTAATCTCTACTTCAACTTCTATTGACTTGGGTGCTAAGTTTTCCTTGGGCATAGGTTCTTTTTTCTCATCTTCTTAGGAGATTTTCAGCATTGTCATCTCATCGAACGTCACGTCACGGCTTAGGATACTCGGTGGTGTCAAGTCTTTACACCATACCTTATATCCTTTCACTCTTTTGAGATATCTTATGAATACCCCTTTGATAGCTCTAGGTTTCAACTTCCCCTTCTTAACATGTACAAAGGCAGGGCAACCCAATATTCTGAGATGGTTATACTTTAGAGGATTTCCAAACCATATCTCTTCTGGCGTCTTGAAGTCAATTGCTGATGAGGGACTTCAATTAATCAAATGAGCTGCAGTCACTACAACTTCTCCCTATAATGTCTTGGGCATCTTCGCATTGGTAAGCATGCATCTAATCCTTTCAAGTAGGGTCTTGTTCATCCTCTCAACTATACTATTCTACTGTGGTGTTGATCTTACTGTTCTTTACCTTACAATCCCATGCTTGGCACAAAATCCATCAAACTCTCTGTTGCAGAATTCGAGGCCATTGTCAGTCCTTAGCCTCTTTACTCTTTTGCTAGAATGATTCTCAATAAAAACCTTCCAAGTCTTGAATACATCAAATACTTGATCCTTACTCTTCAAAAAATAAACCCACAGCTTCCTTGAATAGTCATCAATCAACATGAGAAAATACCTTACACCACTATAAGTAGCTGTCTGAGCTGGTCCCTAAAGATTTGAGTGTATGTAGTCAAGAGTCCCCTTAGTCTTGTACTCACTGGTACTGAACCTCACTCTATATGTTTTTCCAAGCATAGAATGCTCACAAAACTCTAAGGGTTAGAACTTATCCTCACCAAATGCCTTTTGACTATATAACTCCTTTAGGTTTCTCTCACCTAGATATACCAGTCTAAGATGCCACAATTTGGTTTGTATACTCTCATCATTTATAGAGAATAGTGTAGAACTACTTATGACTTCACCCTTAAGCACATAAATCCCTTTGCGCTTCTCTACTCTCATCACCACTATGAAACCTTTTAAAACTCTTAAAATCCCTCCGTCGATCCTGATGGAACACCCATTTTAGTTTAGAGTCCCTAGTGAGATCAAGTTTCTCTGCAAGTCAGGAACATACCTAACATCTGTCAACTCTCTCACTCGCCCATCATGTAGCCTAAGTTTAATACTACCAGTTTCCATCATCTGACATGCAATGTCATTACCCATTAAGACCTTACCACCACTACTAGGCTGGAAATTTGTAAACCAAGACTTGTGTGGACACATGTGAAAAGTACAATTAGAATCAAGAACCCATTGTTTAGAGTTCTTACCATCAGTAGCAACGAGTGTCTCTGCACTATCATAGCTATCATTATAGGCAAGGGCAGCATCCGCTTTCTTTTTGTCTTGTGCTCTCTTCTTAGGGCAGTTCTTTATGAAGTGCCCCTTTTTGTTACAACAATAGCACTTCCTAAGAGTCCTAAACTTTGACCTTGAGCCTTTTTTCTTCCCATCTCCATATATGGCCTTCTTCTTACAGATAAGCTTTCTGCATTGCCCTCAATTTGCTTCCCTAATAACTTTGAGTTTAATGATGATTTCACATCACACTTTGTTAAACTCTCTCTTTCGTAGAGTAGCATATCAACAAAACTCTCATGGCTCTTGAGGAGTAAACTCAACAGGATAATTGCTCTACCTTCATCTTCTATCTTAATGTTGATAGACTCAAGATCAACGATGATCTTATTGAAGGCTTCTATATGATCTTTAATCGGTATCTCCTCTGACATGGACAGCTGATACAGCTTCTTCTTTATATGTAATTTGTTGGCCAACGATTTCTTTATATAAAGAGGGTCAAGCTTCTTCCAAAGACCTATTGACGTCGTCTCACCTGCTACTTTCCTTAGTACTTCATCGATCAATGACAGAACGAATATGCTATAAGCTCTTTCTTGAATGTTTCTTCTTTCTGCTTCACCTTTAGATGACTCTGGCATCTTCTCTTCATCACTAGATAGAGCTGCAGTCTCTTCTAATGCCGAAACAAGCCTTTGGCTCACTAACAACGCCTTAACCTTTATCTTCCATAGATTAAAGTCAGTCATACCATTAAATTTCTCTACCTCATACTTAGATGTGGCAATGTCTACTTAGAACCAAAGTTCTGATACCAGTTTATTGAAGCGGAAGCACACAAAAAAGCAAAATCACCCAAGCAATATATACAGAACAAGTAATTAAGGAATAAAAAGAGAAGGGATAAAAGAAGAACACAGAAAGAATTACGTGGTTCAGCAACTTACTTACGTCCATGGTGGATCAAGATCACACTCTTCTCTTATTATGAATTACAAGGCACTCACAAAGTATGCCTTTTACAAGAATGATCATAAAGAAAACTCTCTCTGTCACTCTAGGGATTTTCTCTCACAAAGAACCACAAAAATTGTTGATGATCACTAAGATTTCTCAACCTATCACAAAGATTAATTGATGATCACAAAGATTTCTTAACCTATCACAAAGATTAATTGATGATCACAAAGATGTGTTTACAAGCTAATTGATAGTATTTATATAGGTTTTGGGACATCCTAGGTTTACCCTATATGTGTGGGAGTCGTATGAAGGAGTCCTGTAGTAAGTGGGAGACGAAATAAGCAAGTTTTCTTATTTTGAGATACTGTTCCTGTTTCCAGCGTTGCGGTGCTGGCGTGCCTGTCTGAGCACTGCGGTGCTCGTCGCCTGGTGCCGCGACGCTCAGTTGCTGGATTGAACTCTGCGGTGCCCATGCCTGGTCGCCGCGACACTGGTGCCTGGCGTGCCCTCCTTCATTTTTTGCCTCCTTTCGCGTCCGTCTTCAATCCATATGCACCCTACGCACTTGACTTGCTCTCTAAATCATATTCTAATAATTTTCAATCAATATTCTTACAAGGACCTAAAGAATTTAGATTCAAAGGACTTTGAAAATGGGAACCCTTAAATAGTTGAAGGGAATCGAGCCCATAGAAAAACCCAAATTAAGTTCATGAAATAATCTCTTTGTAAATAAAGGCATGCTTGCTAAGAAAAAAAACGACTCTTGCTTTTATCAATAAGCTAACTCGAGGCAATGTTGTTGTGGGCCCCCACCCCTCTACTAGCAGGGTGGGGTCCACCCCTACTCGGTGGGCCCACTCAAAGGAATATCGGAGTCCCCCCTCCTTTCTTTCGCCTTTTTGAGGCTCGAACCCAAGACCATATGGGGTTCTAAGACCACTGGGGAGCACCTCTGGTACCAACTGAGTAGGGGTGGACCCTACCCTACTAGCTCAGTTAGTACCAGAGGTGCTCCCCAGTGGTCTTAGAACCTATATGGTCCTAGGTTCGAGCCTCGAAAAGGCGAAAGAAAGGATGAGGGACTCCGATATTCCTTTGAGTGGGCCCACCGGGTAGGGGTGGACCCCACCCTGCTAGTAGAGGGGTGGGGGCCCATAGTTAGGATCTCGATAGACTAGTCAATTTATGGTAATGCACATTTTTTCTATTGGTACTGTCGAAATCGAGAACCCCACTGATGGGAAAACTTTTAAAGTGAATGCACAGCGGCTGAAAAGCTATGTGGAAAAGATAGACCACTCTATGTACCTAGACAAGATCCCTCTTATGGATTCAATCTATCATACTTAATCAGGTTCAATCTATCTGTACCATATTTTATATTTTGTCTATATTTTATCTTTTAACTTTTTATTTTTGTTTTTATTTTCTTTCATATTTTATTTTACTTTATTTTCTTTATTTTCTTTTTTTTTCTTCAGTGTGATTTTATTTCCCGGTCAAATAGTGGATTCGGTACTCCGTGACTGTTAAAGTCGATTTCTCAGTTCCCTAAAAACTATCCCTCAAACTGTGCATTCATCTCTTTTCTTTTTTTCAAAATGGATCGCATTCTTGCCAACCTTAAAAAATATGTTCCTTCATTGCCTCAAAATGCTGTACTTAAGATTTACAAACGGTGTGAAAGACTAAGGCTATTGATGTTGAGTAATATCCTTGTGGATCTTCGTTGGTTAATTGAAGCCAAGGTTTAATTATCTAGTGCGTTTGCCAATGATTTTGTTTCTTTTATGCCTAGTCTTGGAAGTAGCTCTTATGCCAAAACGTGAAGAGTAAAGAGGTTACAAGTCTATCATAAATGTGCTCGATGGAATTGTAACCAGAGTTGTCGTTCTTTAGGATTTGTAACTAGAAATTGAGAAGACAAAATTCAGTTCATTAAGGATGGACTGAGTAAGGAGTCTTTGGATGATATCCTATTGACTCTTGAGATGCATCCCTGTGGGCTCGTGCAACGTGAACTTCTCAATTTATGAAATAAATTCAAAAATGAACATCAGCGGTATAGTCTTGGGAATCTGACTCTAAAAAATCTTGTTTGTCAATTTATAAGAAAATTGGATGAAAAGCCTATTCCCGACCCATAGAGGACGTTTAAGCTGTTAATGGACGTAAAGCAAGAGGAATATATGTTTTTCTTTCACTACTTGTAAATACATGTGTTTTTCATTGTTTTATTTATTTATTAGCATCATCATTTTAGTTTATATTTACTTAAGTGTCTCTTAGGTTTGTTTCTTTCGAATAACTCGCGTTTCAAATAATGTCTCCTATACTTTATCTCTTTTTATTTTAACATTAAAGACAATGTTTCATTTGGTTTGGGGGGAGGATAGTAGTAAAAATATTTGTGGTCCGATATTTGATTAAAATGGCAAAGTAAAAAGTTCATTCTTGAACTCTTAAGACGTATTATAGGTTAAATTAGAATGGTAGAGTAAGGAGTTTCATTTCTATCTTTTGAAACATATTTTAACTAACTTTTTGTTATTTTGTTTTATGTTTCATGTATTGCTGTTTATTGTTTATAGTCTTAGTAATTCTTGTATAAAGTAAAGAGTTCATTGTTGAACTCTTGAGACGCATTCTAGGTCAAATTAGAATGGCAAAGTAAGGAGTTTTAGAATGGCAGAGTAAGGAGTTTTATTTCTAACTTTTGAAATGTATTTTAACTAACTTTTTGTTGTTTTGCTTTATGTTTCACGTATTGCTGTTTATTGCTTGTAGTCTTAGTAATTTTGTATAAAGGAATTTGCTTTTCTGCCTAGGTATGATTTTAAAATTGTTTAGATTGAGTCACTGTTTCTATTTAGGTTACTAAATAATGATTTCCAAAATATTTTTGAGCACAATGCTAAGTTTGTGGTAAAACGGATGATTCAATTTATATAGCCAATAGAATTTTCATATTTAAGTATATATTTTTCTAATCTCACATATCTTTTGTAAGTGGAAATGTTGAGAAAACAACTTATGAACCTTAATTAATCCTTTAAATTGATTAATTTTTATTCAGATTGATATTATTTGAATTAAGAGATAAGTTGGTTGCATTTGTGTATAATATATTTTGGTGAGAATTGTTTTTTATTTTGTAATGCTTCATTGTATTCTTCATTAAAAAAAAAGAAAAATATATATATTTAAAAAAAAGAATTAATTCAGTTTAATAAAGTTTTTATTCAATTTTATAAGGCAAATATCTTGTAAATCAGTTTTCTCACCAAGCTATATTTGTATTATTCTTACAAGACAATTGAAGTCCTAAAATTGGTACATGTCAAGAATGATTGATTTCTAAACGAATGATTTTTATCTTTGTATCAATGTTAGTTTGTATGTCTGTCCATAAAATTGATTTTTTCTTGAGTGCTTAACAGTTTTTCCTCTATGAGAGAAATCCTAACATTTTAAACAGTCATACATCTGTGAGGATATGGAGTTAAGGCTTTTACTTGGAGAAATTCTCAAGGCTATATCTGTTGGAAGTTATAATTCGAAAAATCATAATAGCAACAGTGATCTTGAACTGACTTTTTCTTTAAAATGCTTAGGTAGTTTTGCATATTTTATTTACGCTTGAATTGCTAGAGATTAGTAATAAGCTGGTTGGGGGCTGTGATGAACACATAAAAATGTATATTTATTAAGAGATTCAGTCATTATTTAATGTCACTAACTTTAGCATTTTTGTACTTTTAGCTTGAAATAAAGTGTTTTCCTTAAATTGTAATTAATGAATGTTTTTTGCACAGGTTTAGGTAAAACAGACATAACTTTCAATGTAGAAATCAAAATAAAAAAATTGAATCTAGAGTAACATGACTCAATCTTGTACAAACTTGAAGAACAGTTGAAAAATTAAATCCAACGTGTTATGGGCCAAAAATTGAGATACAATAGAATTAGACTACAACTTCCGCTCAGCTTGACCCAACTCATATATTTGGATCGTATCTCACCAAATGCGTACCCAATTGGTATAATTCTTAAAGCTATAAAATACTAACTTAATTATCAACAACTCTTATATTGATGGTAAAGTCCAAATCAGCTGTTATCATGGACCATATTGTCTTGCAAGTGGGTAAAAGGGTTATTGGCCTAAATCTGACGTATCTTTGGCTATTTGCCCATATTTCAATGGATACACATCCAATTTGCATGAACCTAGTACTTATAGAAAGAAGAGACAAAATGATTCAACTTTTATATTGGCCATAAAAGCTACATCGGTCATCTATATTCTCAAAAAGGTACTGCAAGTAGGTGAACTAGTTGTTGGCCTAAATTATTGAAGATTGATGTCACACTTGACATATTTTCATTCATTGCCTATATAAGGACACTCTTAGGATGTTTTTAATATTAGATAATTCTCTCTTATTTTCTTCTTATTAATATGCATTGTAATCTAGGTTAGAGTTCTTGGCAAAGCTAAGAGATGAACTTTTGTGTTTAATAAATGTAATTTTATGCTTTGATTCATTGTCAAGAGCTACAAATGTTTGTAAGTTTGATTATGCTTAAACTCTTATCTATTTTATTTTTTATAATTCAAAGGTTATAATTCTCATTTCATATATTTTCAGTCAAGCTTTTTTTATGTGATTCTTGTTGGCCTAAATTATTGAAGATTGATGTCACACTTGACATATTTTCATTCATTGCCTATATAAGGACACTCTTAGGATGTTTTTAATATTAGATAATTCTCTCTTATTTTCTTCTTATTAATATGCATTGTAATCTAGATTAGAGTTCTTGGCAAAGTTAAGAGATGAACTTTTGTGTTTAATAAATATAATTCTATGCTTTGATTCATTGTCAAGAGCTACAAATGTTTGTAAGTTTGATTATGCTTAAACTCTTATCTATTTTATTTTCTATAATTCAAAGGTTATAATTCTCATATTTCATATATTTTCAGTCAAGCTTTTTTTATGTGATTCTTGTTGAATTATAATTGTTATTGGTTACATTGTTTTATATGTTAATCTTTTACTGCAATATTGTCAATTGATATATTGTCGATCTTGGATAACATGTAAAAGCAATAAATGTTTGATATTCAAGTTGATCTTGTACTGCAATATTGTCAAAATGATATGTTGTCAATCTTAGATAACTTATATAAATGAATATGATTTGTATTAATGTTTGCAAAAGAGTTTAGTTATATCAAATGCATGTGTTATCAAATGTGCTATATTTTATATATTTTCTGATTGATTGTTTAGATGTAAAAGTGTCAATTGAGTTATAAATATTGAATCAAAGTGTAGAGTGTATTTATAAAGCATAATTCTGATTCTCGAAGTCTTGTTTAAATCATCATAAGATATTTTTCTAAATTCATAGACAATTCTATCTCATCCACTTAATCCAATTAATTAATTTTCTTCTTTGCTACTGTTTTAATATTTTACTTCACTAACCTATTTTGCCAAAAGCTTCCTCGTGAGATCGACACTTCAATCTATATTGCGATAGCTGCATTAGATTTTGAGTGTAAACACATACTTTTGCAATGTGACCAAACTGATTGGAAAGTCTGCATTGAACCCCTGGTCTAAACTAGCAATAATTTTATGAGTGGCTTTTTCTTTTGCAATGAAGGCATGGTGGATATTTTCCTTTCTTGTTGCTAGTCTTTTGACTTTCACTGTCATTGTTTTCCTTTCCAGACTTGTCTACTGCCTGCTTTCTTCTTGTTACATGGTTGCTTGCTAGCTTGGTCATGTGAGAAGCTTGGAAAGCTTGTTTTGTAGAGTCCTCACCTTTGATAGCCCTTCTTTGTTCAATGGCTTTGAGTGAGTTTAATAACTTTGACAAAATCATTGTTGTTAGGTCTTTTGAATCTTCAAGAGAGGAAAATTTTGCATCAAACCTCTCTGGTACACTAACAAGTACTTTTTGTATAATTCTTTTATCAGCTAGGTCTTCTACAAGTATCCTAAGCCGATTAACAATTTTCATGAGTTTGTTTGAGTAGTCTTTAATTGTCTCATTCTCCTGCATTTTCAGACCTTCATAATCTTTCACAAATTCAACACCTCTATTTGCTTGCTTTTATCATTGTCCTGGAACTCTTCTTTAAGCTTTTCCAAGACTTGCTTGGCGGATTCACAATTCAAGATTCTTGTGACTATAGTGTCAGTTATAAAGGCATGGATTATAGATAGGGCCTTAAAATTCTTTGAACACTCCTCATTGTGTTGCTTTATTTGAGCAATAGTTGGATTTAGAGGCAAAGTGGGTAGCTCTCTTCCTGTATCCACAGTCTCCTATAAGTCAAAGGCTCTCAGGTAAGCTCTCATTTTAACTGCCAAAATTTGGTAGTTTTCACTTGAGAAAGATGGAGGTGAAGGTGCTGTAAAACTGTTTGAGGCCATTTAGTTTGTTTCTGAATTTGCAGGAAATTGACTTAATAGAGAAAGAAGTTTTTTGTTGCTCTCTTTACAACTTAATCACTCATTTAACATTGCCCTTACGATCAAAATAGCTCTAATACCATATCAAGTTTTAGAACCTATTTCAGATCTTTTGAAGTGATCAAACTCAATAGCATAAGGCTACTGGAGAACTTGAGATTATTTTATTAATTGAATATTGAAATTTTATACATGAGTTTTTAAATAAGTGGATATCGAGTCCACTGATAACAAATTTTTTAATTTTAAAATAAACTTTAAAATAAAGAATTTACATTCTATTTAAACTCTAATATTAATTTAGTAAATTAAATTAAAAAATAACTAAATATCTTATTGACCTTCAGCAATATTTTATTAATTTTTAACTTATTTATTGTCTGAAAAATAACCTTTTAACATCCAGCCACTACGTTGGCACATATATCAAGTCCAGGGATCTTAGAAACCTGCAGACTATGAACAGAGGAAACAATTGACTAGTAAAGGAACATTTACATAAACTGATGAAACATTTTGTTACAAAACCACTGAATTAAAACAATAAGAATCATGATTTCATCTCTGTAGAAGAAAATTACTTTTAGAACATAATACGTTTGAAGAGTCCTTTTCAGTGCTTCTACAGAAGTCGCCTGCCAAAACAAGCAATAGTGAATAACGTTACAATAGGAAACCTCACCAGTAGCATGAGAAATAGAAAAACATTATAAAATAGCATGACTTTATTGCGGAACGATCATTCATGTAATACATCCCATCAAGAAAATGCATTATATGGGGTGGACTACAAAATTAAAGAAAAAACTGATGCAAGAGGCCTATAAAATGAATAGACAATGGAATACTTGCGTGCATTCAAAAGTTTCTTGGTTGAGGAATATCAAGCCATACACTTCAATTTGACACTCCTATGGCATCAACTAAGCCACAACTTTGATACCCTTTGCGCAGCGAAAAACCATAACTCACACCATAAGTAAGAACACATAAAATTAACACACCAATAAAAGATAAAGAAAACAAACCAATCATAAGACACAAGATATACGTGGTTCGGTCCAAATTGCCTATGTCCACGAAGGATCCATGATCCAGCTTCTTCCCATTGAAATAGATCACAAAGTATCTTCTTACATCATCAATGATCTCACAAGACCCCTTAGTATCTCCCATAGAGACCTCTAAGCATCTACCCTTGATCATTATAACTCCCTAAGACCTCTTCGTATCTCCTCATAAGAGATTTTTACAAGGAACACAAGAATACCCGAGCATCTAAGCCAAAAGGATCTATAATGTTTCTCTTTTATTCACTCAAAAAACCTAAAGAAGAAAATACCCCCAAGGTTACACCCTAGTGCACCACGCACTTAGTGCCTACCTAGCTCCTCTATTCTCTCTTATGGTTACATCTTGAAACCTTAGATGCTTAATCTTAAACAAGGGTTTACAAGTGTTTATATAGGGTGTATTTCGTGCCTATTCCTTGTTGGAGTAAGAGTCCACTTGTTTTGGAAGTCCAACACTTCCCAAAACTTGAAAATCCTGAGCCAAAACGGACTTTTCCACGCGTTTTGGCGCTGCGTCGCTCGTCCCTGGGCGCTGCAGCGCTGTCCCTTCTCGTGTCCAGCGCTGCAGCGCTGGTCTTCTATTTTGAGCGCCGCAGCGCTGGAAGCTCTCGCGATTTCCTTCTTCATTTGCGTCTTCGAGTCCGGTTTCACTTTCCCTTTTGTGTCCCACACGTCCTAAACTTCTCTATACGTGTCCCACATGTTCTAGACTTCTTGTGACTCTCCACTTTGGTATTCATCTCAATTCTTGTCCAACCAAGATTGTTGAATCACCAATTTTCCAATATTCTTCCATAGCTAAATTTTCTTTCATGTAGCTGAAACCATGATTTAGAAGGATGCTTTAGGTATCTTAATGTAAGTATCTATAAGTTACGTATATATAAATTGTATTTTATTCTTTAGGCATATCATAAAACTATGTAGCATAGAAATTTATCTATATAAATAAAATAATAAAACTAACACAATTTTAAATAAAAAAATAAAATTTGCATATGCAACAGAGAGCCACGCTTGTAGCGCTGTCCTAAATCCAAAGAGATCTTTCCTCATGCTGGTAATTAATTCTCCTTAACTTCAAGATACATTTTAAATGCTCTCAAGTACTCTCATCGATGAGAACGACTATCAAAAGAAAATATCAAATTTACAATGTCGAAGTTGCAAGGAAATGGTGTATATACAATTTTAGAATATAAACTTATGATGCATATGTGTATAGATTTAGAGTTAGCATTGACTCCTTTATATAGTAGTCATAAGGTTTAAGGTATTAATACTAATATTTATTGAGTATTATTAAAATTAAATATTTTGTAACTCAAATATTAATTGTGCAATTTATATTTAAAATTTATAACTCTTAAATTAATTTTTATTAACATAAATTAAAATTAAAATTGTAATTCTAAGAATTTATAATATCCATTAAAGTTTGTAACTTACAATTAATTTAAATTTTAAATTTGTTTAATTTTACACAGTATCTATGTCGGCATCTGGAACAATTCCAGCCTCCTTTTCCCTTCTAATAACCTCAAAACATGATCTCTTCATCACAGGCGGTAAACAGAAGTTGTAATCGCTACCATTACTCAACTTCAAGACAACGATTGTATCTTCAACAATATTATTTAAGTTCATAAAAAGACATTACCTTCTCTTGAGCCAACACCCTGACAACAGGCCGAAAAATCAAGTGTCTCCCTCACAGTCATCTGAGCAATGTGCAAGTCATTCTGTTAATGAAAATGCTTCACACACAAATATGATATTGTAATAATCAAGAAAATAAAAAAGAATAAAGAAAGTACGGTAGAAGAAAATACACAATAATTTACTTATGTAGTTGACAATTGTTTAGGTCTACAGTACATCTCACTTTTTTTTTATTGAATTAAAGAGAATTAATAAGAACTCACAAAAAATTCTTTTACAAAGTACTCACAAAGAACTCTCTTACAAAAAAACTCACAAAGAACTTTTTCTCTCTCTAGAAGGGATTACAATAATTGCTCTCTCAATTGCCTTTTTTTGGTGATTTATGTTGTAATTGATTAGTCAAACTAAAATAAGTCCCTTTATATAGTTACATACATTCTAAGTTAATCTTAATACAAGTTAGAATCAAATAGGGTGTTTTAACTAACTTAGGAGTTTTCTCATTCTTGAAACAGGTCGCATTAGTGCTAGGATGTTAATTTTCGAACGTTGTTGGGGGGTGGGGGGTTGAGAATGTTGGGGCTTTGGTTTTGGAACGCCGAGGTGTTGGCAAAAATGCTGGGGCATTATCTCAAAATGCACGGGTTTTCTCTCAAACAATTCATTTACTCATTGAAATGTGCACAATAACGTTCTCTCTTGAACGCTGTAACATTCATTTGATTCAAATATCTTCACACTTTCACTTCATGTCCCTTTTATATTGGTTCAATTACAAATTATTTTTAACTTACAAATTATCTTCACACATTATGAATCACATAAGCGCACAGATCCTTATGGGAAACAAATTCTTCTAGTTTGTATCCACTGTAAGAAACTTCCCCTGTGACCTATCGGAAGACATGGAGGGCAAAATAAAATAAAAAAACATAAATAACAGCTTTCAGCAGGATTACATACTGTAGCTTCATCAGATTAAGAATGCATCACGAAGCTTTGGAACTACTTACAAAAATTGAAGTGTAACATATACCAAAACTTACGAGGAGAGAGCATAATTTCATTTTGGAGCATATAAAAATTGCTCCAAGGAAATGTTACCGGGACCCTTTGATTTTTATAATGTTAATTCTATTAGCTTAACTTTTGTTGTCATTTTCCAGATTAGGATACCTTTGCATGAACTCCTTAATGTTAACAAAAATATATATGGATAGCAAAAATTCTTAATATCACAGATTTTTGTTGAACAAGAAATAGAAAATTACTTGTGTCAATCAAATTATAATCAACAAACTATTTCCAAGATCACGTAATAACATGTATTTAATTTATTTCCTTTCCCTTTTTCATTTTCATTTTCATGCATAAATAGTCTTGAAGACTCATAAGAATAAGAGTAACAGTTTTAAATTTTTATAATTATTTTAATTTCTTCTTAGTATAAAAGTAGTTTTGAATCTGTTTTGAGAGTAGTCTGGTGTGTTAAGGTTAGGATAAATATTATGGATGATGGGCCGACATAAAAAATTGTACGGGAGCATGTTTGAATAGTTTTGAATCCATTTTGAGAGTAGTCTGTGTATTTAAAGTAAAATAAATAGAGAGAAGAAGAATAGAGAAAAAAACTTATGATGAGAGATATTAAAAAAAATCTGTAGTTAGAAAATTTCCTTTACAAATTTGTAGAAAATTCTTATGATATGTTTATGGATAGGAAAATTCATGACAAGATAATAGGAAAACATTTATGACAAGATCTTAAGAAAATCTTAAAATAAGATCACAGAAAAATTCACAGCTAGTATTCACAATATCATGCCGGTATTCCAATAAGTTTGAGGAAGGATGATAAGATAATTTGGTTACAATATTAATAAATAAGAAGTAGATTTTCAAAGGTAATTTGCTAAATAAGAAATAGGAAACACAATAAATCATATTAATAAAATCATAATCAGCAAAACATTCACAAGGTCCTGTAATAATATGTATTTGATTTTTTTTTTCTTTTTCTTTATTCATATTCATGTATAAATAGAATCTTTACAAAATTTGGATGAATAAGAACAATAGTTTTAATTTCGTTATATTTTAAATTTCTTCATTCGAGAGGCTTGTATAGATTCCTGAAAAGAGCCTTTAAAAGTTTTGCCTTCCTACATAAATAAAGGTACACTGAGCAATAGAGTGATCCTACCCATCACTCTTGAGTTATAAGAATACTTTGATGATGAATGGATCGATGATCCTATCAATCAATTGATTTTTGTCTTTTTTAGGAGCTCTATTATTTTTTTCATGTAGCAAAAAAACAAATAGTTACAGTAAGATCTAATAGTGAAGCTGAATATCATACTATTGTAAATACTACTCAAAAAATTATTTGGTTACAATGACTTTTGGTGATACGGGGGTGTCTTACTTTGGTGTTATATCTATTTTTTATGACAATTAAAATATTATTTAAATTGCACACAATTATATTTTTCATGAGTGCTACAAAACACATTGAGTCTGATTATCACTTTCTTCATTAACATGTTTCTCTTAGCATTATTACACTTCATTCAATTTTCTTTGATAAACAATTAGTAAATATCTTCATTAAGTCTATTCTTCCCGGACGTTTTTAACTATTAGTTTCCAAATTTAAGCGTATTTCAACTATGCCAACTTGAGTTTAAGGGAGGAAATTAGTAATATTTTCTAAATATTAATTAGTTTTCTATATAAGAAACATTAACCTATTTGAATTATACACTTCTTATATGAGTAGTAATTCTTGTTCTAGTATAAAACAAATTTGTATATTTTCTTACTTAATAGTTGTATTAAGCCTATATAAAAGACCATCTCTTGTACAATTTTTTTTTAATAGTGAAAATACACAATTTCTTCAAATTCACTTACAACACCAACGTGTTCCAGTCTTATGCCAAATCTTGTTCAGCTAAGTCTAGATTTTATATGATGAACATTGATGGCAATCTCCAGAGGATATTGGTGTTATTTCTAACCATGTGGTTCACTATTATCAGTCGCTTATTCTGCTACCTCTACCAACCAGGCACTCGAATCTTATTAATATAATACATAGAGGGTTTTTCTCTTGCAGTCAAGAAGTTCGTCATTGTTAATTTAAGATATTTTTTATAGTGTCAACTTTTATATTATAGTTATAGTTTTCATGTATTAGTTTTTTTTTATAGGCTAGTAATTTAATGTCTATATAAAAGTCACTTTTTGTAGTTATTATTCAGAGTAGAAATATAAAGGCTCTAATTTTTCTGACATAGTATGAGAGATTAGGTTTTAGATGTCTAACGTTGAGGAAGTTCTTAGAGGGGTATTTCGAATCTTAACGTCCAAAATAAGATGCTTCCTATTTCTGTTCTTAGGGATGTTCTTCGATCACTATATCTTTCTTTATGCGGATGATATTTATTTCTTTTTAGCAGAGGTGACCTTAAATCTCTTCCTAGTTTATTGAATGTTTTAGATGCTTACAACTGACAGGATTCAACCCGAGACCATCTACTATAGATCCCAGCGGCCCTATCGGGCACTCCGACGGAAGTTCCTCCTAACCTAACTGGGTATGTTGAGAAATTTCACGAGGCGAACCCCTTTTTAATTCTTGTTACTACTAAGAAGATCTAGTAATATACATGAAAACGACATCTTAATTTTAAAAACAAACGGACAGAGTTTCCCCTGTTTTTCAGAAAGTCCATATAAACCTGCAAAGAATTTTCACTTCTAATTCCAACACAACTCAAAAATTTCATTTAAATCACAAAATGAGCATACTCATGAAAAGTAAAGATGATCATCAAAATCTCGAAATATTTTCTTGTTAGTTCGAAATATACATATAAATATACATGCCTACTACTACTATGCATAAAGTAAAGAGTGCTATTTAGCACATTTACATGTACAAAAATAATCTTCGGATTCGGCCCACTACTCGGCAACAGGAGAATCAGCAACTTGCGTACCGAGACCTGTACCTGGGAAAGGGGTTTAAAAACATAAAACATAAAACGGGTGAGCTAAAGGAGCTCAGTGAGTGTAAATGAGATTTCAATTATAAGAACATTATAAAAAGATAGCAATTTCTAAAGTACATGCAGAAATTATGCTTCTAAAACGGATGTAAAACTGTAAAACGGTTTCTAATATCATATGTTAATGAAATCTTGCCGAGCGGATTTTATCTACATCTTTGGAAAACTATATTCAGAATCTGTATAACATAATAACTACTGTGTGCATATAAATGCATAAATGCTATCGGTAAATCGAAAACTAGTAAAATTCTCGCTCGGCCATTTTCTTTCTAAACTGTACCAATGGTAACCCTAAAGCTCTATACCCACGCAGCGACTCAACTAGCACCGCATACGTGAGTAGGTCACGAGGTACCTCAACTAGCAGCACCCACAGTGACATCTCAAGACATCTCACTGTCTACGCAGCGGAATCCTACATCGCAAGCATATAGCGAGACAATATCCCATACACATAGAGCGACTCACATGACTTGACATCCCGACTTTCCGTAGTTAGTGACACACCCCCAAGACCTGCCTATGTGTACGGGATATACCGGCCGTGTAATATCCAATCCCTATTAGCAGTATTGGCGCCTAGATTTTGGTATAGAACAAATAAGACACCGTAGGGTTACTCGATTTTAACCCTATTAGAAATATTTTCTTTATAGTGCACGTGAGAGATATTAGACCTAATTTGGTAATTTCACACTCGATCGGTGCGCCGGACGACCCTAGAATATTTTTAGAATTTTTCTCTATTGGCTTGAAAAAGAAAATTCTAATTTACTACATGAATTTTCATTTAAGGGTTATGTATGGAACAAGCCTTTGTTGAGAAACATAATCTATATATTAGAGAATGGACCAATTAGAAGAAATCTCATGGATTGCCAAGTTGGAAGTTCTAGTTAGTTCTTTGAACTATTCTAACTAAATAGTTACAAATGAACTAATTACATAATTAGTTTTTAACTAATGGCAAATTAAAAGTTTTAAGTAAGTTGAAGGGCAAAATGGTAAATTGAGGAAGCACTATATATATGTTAGAAGTGTGTAGAAATTTGAAGAGAGATCAAAACCAACACTTAGCCAAAAAAAGAGAGAAATTCGAGCTTCAAAGGGGAGTGCTGCTACAGTGACTACTCAAGTTTTTTTTAATGATTTTTCATGTGTAATCAAGCCAAATTAAGGTTACAAACCAATTCTTAAGCTCAATTGAAGTATCTATTAGTGGAAATTCAAGAAAAAGAGGTAAGGAAAAGCATCTTTTATGAGTTTGATAAGTGAGATTTCAAGAATGTTTTAATTGATGTCCTTATGTGTATTCTTGACTTAGATTGAGTTGAATTCTAGTTTGGAGCTTGAAGGAGTCATCAATTTGAAGAAATTGACAAGGTTAGAATTAGGATTTTTGGTGATTTTGTTGTAGAGATTTCAATTGATTGTAATTAGGGCTTTAGAATGAAATTGGCATGATGTTGTTGTAATTGGAACAAGAAATTGAGAAAAGGAAGGTGTTGGAACCTAGGGTGAAATTCTGCCACTTTAGGGAAGTTAGGAATTGAGTGGTGTTTTGATTGAATTGTTGTGTGTAAATGATGCATATTGTGAATTGAATGTATATGGTTGATGAAAAAACCAAAAAATGAAGAAAATGGGACATAATTGTCCATGTTGGAAAGGTGAAGGGCAAGTATGTCCAATCAAATTATAAGGTGTTCAATAATTTTCAGGGCGCCGGATGGTGAGTTAGTTTCGATTATGGCTCCGTAACTAAAATCGGGAAGTAGTTTACATCCGGGTTTTTTATGCTGATTAGGGCATTTAGTAGTTAAATGAGATTCTAGTGTTCGATTTGGTTTTAAATGTCATTTATGGCGCGTAGGTGAGGATAACCGAGAGCGTTAACGGGAGCAGAAATCAGGAGCGAAATTGAGCGCGGAGCGGTTGTGAGTGGAAATCTACCATTTCTTTTACTTTTCGGTTATTATGTTTTCGCACAATGACTATGTATGTTTTATGAGCTTTCGATGCATAAACATGATTTATGATCTTGATATATTCATAGACATGCTTTTACATGATCGATTTGTGAAACAGTTTGAAAATTTCTGCATTTGTTTTAAGGTCATTGGTACCCTCAGATTATAGTGGTGATGATTGTATTAGACCCGGCCGGTATATCCCGTGCACATGGGCAGATCTTGGGGGTGTGTCACTAACTCTGGGAAGTCGGGATGTCGAGTCATGTAAGTCGCTCTATGTGTACGGGATATTGTCTCGCTATATGCATGCGATGTAGGATTCCGCAGCGTAGCCAGTGAGATGTCTTGAGATGTCACTGTGGGTGTTGCTAGTTGAGGTGCCCCGTGACCTACTCACGTATGCGGTGCTAGTTGAGTCACTGCGTGGGTATAGAGCTTTAGGGTTACCATTGGTACAGTTTAGAAAGAAAATGGCCGAGCGAGGATTCTACTAGTTTTCGATTTACCGATAGCATTTATGCATTTATATGCATACAGCAGTTATTATGTTATACAGATTCTGAATATAATTTTCTAAAGATGTAGATAAAACCCGCTCGGCAAGATTTCATTAGCATATGATATTAGAAGCCGTTTTACAATTTTACACCCGTTTTAGAAGCATAATTTCTGCATATACTTTAGAAATTGCTATCTTTGTATAATATTCTTGTAATTGAATTCTCATTTACACTCACTGAGCTCCTTTAGCTCACTCGTTTTATGTTTTATGTTTTAAACCCCTTTCCCAGGTGCAGGTCTCGGAACGCAAGCTGCTGATTCTCCTATCGCCGAGTAGTGGGCCGAATCCAAAGATAATTTTTGTACATGTAAATGTGCTAATAGTACTCTTTACTTTATGCATAATAGTTGTAGACATGTATATTTGTAAGTATGTGTTGAATCAAGAAGAAGAGATTTCCAGTTTATGATGATCGTTTTACTTTTTATGATTATGCTTATTTTGTGATTTACACGAAATAATTGAGTTGTGTTGGATTTGATTTGAAAAGGACCGGAGGTCCGAATTGGTAGAATTGAGATGTGTTGGAATTAAAAGTGAAATTTCTTTGCAAGTTTATATGGATTTTCTGAAAAATAGGGGAAACTCTGTCCGTTTGTTTTTAAAACTAAGATGTTGTTTTCATGTATATTACTAGATCTTTTTAGTAGTAACAAGAATTAAAAAAGGGGTTCGCCTCGCGGAATTTCTTAACTTACCCAGTTAGGTTCGGAGGAACTTCCGTCGGGGTGCCCGACAAGGCCGCTGGGATCTATAGTAGAGGATCTCGGGTCGGGTCCTGTCAGGCCGGGTTTAATACAATCATCACCACTATAATCTGAGGGTACCAATAGCCTTAAAAACGAATGCAGAAATTTTAAAACTGTTTCGCAAATCAATCATGTAAAAACGTGTCTATGAATATATCCAGATCATAAATCATGTTTATGCATCAAAAGCTCATAAAACATACATAGTCATTGTGCGAAAATATAATAACCGAAAAGTAAAAGAAATAGTAGATTTCCACTCACAACCGCTCTGCGCTCAATTTCGCTCCCGATTTCTGCTCCCGTTAACGCTCTCGGTTATCTTCACCTACGCGCCATAAATAACATTTAGAACTAAATCGAATGCTAGAATCTCATTTAACTACTAAACGCCCTAATCGGCATACAAAGCCCGGATGCATACTACTTCTCAATTTTAGTTACGGAGCCATAATCAAAACTAACTCACCATCCGACGCCCTGAAAATTATTGAACACCTTATAACTTGGTTGGACACAATTTCCCTTCACCTTTCCCACATGGACAATTATGTCCCATTTTCTTCATTTTTGCTTTTTCCATCAACCATATACATTCAATTCACAATATGCACCATTTACACACAACAATTCAATCTAAACACCACTCAATTCCTAACTTCCCTAAAGTGGCAGAATTTCACCCTAGGTTCCAACACATTCCTTTTCTCAATTTCTTATTCCAATTACAACAAAATTATGCCAATTTCATTCTAAAGCCCTAATTACAACCAATTGAAATCTCTACAACAAATCACCAAAAACCCTAATTCTCACCTTGCCAATTTCTTCAAATTGATGACTCCTTCAAGCTCCACACTAGAATGCAACTCAATCTAAGCCAAGAATACACTTAAGAACATCAATTAAAACATTCTTGAAATCGCACTTATCAAACTTATAAAAGATGCTTTTCTTATCTCTTTTTCTTGAATTTCCACTAATAGAGACTTCAATTGAGCTTAGGGATTGATTTGTAACCTTATTTGGCTTGATTACGCATAAAAATTCATGAAAACAAAACTTGAAAGGTCACTGTAGCAGCCCCCCTTTGCAAGCTCGAATTTTTTCTCTTTTGTTCTAAGTGTTTGCTTTTGATCTTCTTCAAAATTCTACACACTTCCAACCTATTTATAGTCCTCCCTCAATTTATCATTTTGCCCTTCAACTTTCTCAAAATTACTAATTTGTCATTAGTTGAAAACTAATTATGTAATTAGTTCATTTGTAACTATCTAGTTAGAATAGTCCAAAGAACTAACTAGAACTTCCAACTTGGCAATCCATGAGATTTCTTCTAATTGGTCCATTCTCTAATATATGGATTATGTTTCTCAACAAAGGCTTGTTCCATTCATAACCCTTAAATAAAAATTCATGTAGTAAATTAGAATTTTCTTTTCCCAGCCAATAGTGAAAAATTCTAAAAATATTCTAGGGTCGTCCGACGCACCGATCGAGTGTGAAATTACCAAATTAGGTCTAATATCTCTCACGTGCACTATAAAGGGAATATTTCTAATAGGGTTAAAATCGAGTAAGCCTACGGTATCGTATTTGTTCTATACCAAAATCTAGGCACCAATCTACTAATAGGGATTGGATATTACATCAACTTTCCAGGGTGTAAATGCAATCGAGAATCATAAAGATAGACCCGTTGATTTGGCTTAAAGTGTTTTCTTGGGATCTGTTTGTCATGAGCTGCTGTTATTTTAGTTTTGTAAATTTTGGAGTTGTCATATGCGTCATTTCATAGTTTTTTTATTTCTGAAATTATAACTTTCTTTAGAGACCTGTAACATTCAAATCAAAGTTAAGGGCTTTGACAGCCCAATAAGCTTTATGTTATAGCTTAATAGGTAAATGGAAAACTTTCCCATAAACAAGTTAAATGGAGACATTCCTAAGATGGTTTTGTATGCATTGCGATATGCCCATAATGTATTAGAAAGGTGTAGAGACCAATCTTTGTGATTCGGGTTAACCGTCTTTTCTAAAATCTGTTTAACCTCTCTATTTGCTAGCTCGGCTTGTCTATTTGTTTATAGATGGTATGCAGTGGAAACTTTGTGAAGAACACCATACCTGTGCATCAAAGCTTCAAAAGAACGATTACAAAAATATATTCCTTCGTCACTAATGATGACATGTGGTGTGCCGTACCTAGATAATACATTTTTCTTTAAGAATTTTACCACAGTTGTATTATGATTAGTACGACAAGCTACAGCCTTCACCCATTTTGATACATAGTCAATAGCTAGAATAATGTAAAGGTAGCCAAAAAATGAGGGAAAAGGACCTATAAAATCGACACCCCAACAATCAAATATCTCGATAACAAGAATAGGGTTAAGAGGCATCATATGTCTTCGAGATAAAACACTTAACTTTTAACATCTTTCACAGGAACTACAAAAATTATTAGTGTCTTTGAACAAAGTAGGCCAATAAAGACCACACTGTAAATTTTTCATAACTGTCTTCTTCATAGAAAAATGACCACCATAAACAACACTATAGCAAAACTTTAAGACACTAAAAACTTCACTTTCAAGAATGCAACGTCTCATAATTTGGTCAGGATAATATTTGAAAAGATATGGATTGTCCCAATAAAAATTACATACCTTAACTAAGAACTTACACTTATCTTGTGTACTCCAGTTAGATAGAAGTTCACCACAAACCAAATAATTTATGATATATGCATACCAAAGTATTTAGCTTATAGTAAAAAGATGTTTATTAAGAAAATCATCTCGAATGGGTGGCAAATCAGTGGAGTCAGTGAACGCAAGGTGGGATAAATGATTAGCAGCAACATTTTCAACACCCTTCTTGTCTTTGATGCTCAGATCAAATTCCTACAAAAGAATAATCCACCTAATTAAACGGGCTTTAACATCATTTTTAGAAAGAAGGTACTTAAGGGTCGCGAGGTCAGTAAAAACAACAATAGGTGAACCAATAAAATGAGAATGGAATTTTTCTAAGGAAAAAATAACAACTAGTAGTTCTTTTCAGTAGTAGTGTAATTCATCTGAGCATCGTTCAAAGTCCTACTAGTATAATAAACAAAAAAAGATTTTTCCTCCCTTCGTTGCCCAAGAACTGCTCTTACAGTATAATTACTTGCATCACATATAATTTTAAATGAGAGGTTCTAATCTGGTGATTGCATGATAGAAGTGGTGGTAAGTTTGGCAATGAGTGTTCAGAATACCTCCTCACACTCTTGTGTCCATGTAAATTCTGCATCTTTTAGCAAAAGGTTACATAATGGTCTAGATATGGCAGAAAAGTTTTGTATAAACCTTCTGTAAAAGCCAATGTGTCCAAGAAAAGATCGGACATCCTTTACTGTTTTGGGTGTCGGTAATTTAGTGATTAATTCAATTTTAGCCTTGTCAACCTCTATCCCTCTTTTAGATACAATGTGCCCCAAAACGATTCCTCAAGATACCATGAAATGAATTTCTCCTAATTTAGCACAAGTCCTTTTTCTTCATACCCACTCAAAACAGCTTTCAAGTTAAGTAGGCATAAATCAAAAGAATTACCAAAAACAATCAAATCATCCATAAAACTTTCCATGCATTTTTCAACCATATTAGAGAAAATACTCAACATACAACGCTGAAAAGTAGCTAGTGCATTACATAATCCAAATGACATTTTACGAAAAGCATAAGTACTAAAAGAGCATGTAAAAGTGGTTTTTTCTTGATCTTCTATAGCTATCTCAATCTGGTAATATCTTGAATACCCATCAAGAAAGCAATAAAAATGATGTCTAGCTACACGTTCTAAAATTTAGTCGATAAAAGGCAATGGAAAATAGGCTTTCCTAGTAGCTGTGTTTAATTTTTTATAATCAATGCACATTCTCCAACTACTTACCATTCTAGTTAGAACAAGTATCCCATTCTCATTTCTCACAACAATCACCCCAAATTTCTTATTAATTACTTGAGCTGTACTTACCCATTAACTATCAAAAATTGCGTAGATTATACCTGAATTTAATAGTTTCAAGACCTATTTCTTCACTACTTCTTTCATTGTTAAGTTAAGTCTTCTTTGTGGGTCCTTACGAGGTTGGGCACCTTATTCTAAATGAATTCTATGGGAGCATATCAATGGAGAAATACTTTTAATATCAGCTATGGTCTAACCTAGTGTAGACTTATGTTCTTTTAACAATTTTATCAATTTTTCCTATTGTTCAGCGCTAAGTTCAAAAGAAATGATGATAGGAAATATATCACCTGGTTCCAAGAATGCGTGTTTTAAATCTTTGGGCAGTGGAAAAATCTCAACTTGCGGTGTCTCAAGGTTTGATGGTTTTCGTCTCTCCCTTTCTCGTGGCAACTCTTCAAAGCGTGCTTGCCAAAATCGAGTCCCTTTATCCTGTGAGTCAAAAATACTAAACACATTAGTTGTTACATCAGGATAGTACAATTCTTCAAAATCAAAATTGAGAAGGTTTTTCAAAGAATCAAAGCCATGATTTTTATAAGCTTCATCTACTATAAATATATCTATCATATATGAATGATAGCATTCATCTTCTTCTCGTGGTTGTTGGCAATATTGAAAATGTTCACCTCAAGAGTCATATTCCTAAAAGATAATTTTATAAGACCATTTTTGCAATTAATAAAAGCATTAGCAGTGGCAAGAAAAGGTCTCCCCAAAATAAGAGGAATTTTTGGCTCCATGTTAACAACATAATGAGTATCTAAAATAAGAAAATCAACAAGGTAGTAAAAAATATCAATTTGCAATAAAACATCTTCTACTATTCCCCGTGATTTCTTGATTGATCGGTCAGCTAATTGTAGGACTACAAATGTCGGTTTAATCTCACTAAATCCCAATTGCAAGTAAATAGAATAAGGCATTAAATTTACACTTGCTCCTAAGTCCAACAAAGCTTAACCAAACTTATGTGTCCCAATTTGGCAGGAGATTGTGGGACATCCTAGGTCTTTACACTTTGGTGATGTTTTTAGTTCAATCACTGCACTTACCTATTTTGCCAAAAATGCAGTTTTCTTTTGATAGTGTATAGATTCTTGATGACTCTGGCATAAGTTGGAACTTGCTTAATCAAATGCAACAAGGGAAGATTAATCTTAACTTGTTTTAAATGTTCCAAAATCTCACATTGAATTTTTGAATTTTTTTCAATCGGTCGAAGAGCTTGAGAAAAAGGCACTGAGATAGAAAAATTATTTTATGGCTCTTTTTCCACTGTGGCCTCTTTTGTAATGGAGTTGTCTTTACTACTTATCGATGTATTAGTTAGAGACATAGGCTTACTCATAATCTTACCACTTCGAGTAGTAATGACATTGACTTTTTTGAGATTTTATACATCAAAAGTAGAAGTTTGTGCCATAAATTGTCTTTTTGGATTGGATTGAGGTTGAGATGGAAACTTACCTCGCTCTTGTACAGTTAAGGTACTGGTCAGCTTTGTAATTGGACTCTTGATTTCTTCATTTTCATCTATCACTTGCACAAAAACTGTTTCAAATTTTTTATTAGTCTTACTTTGTGCCTCCATAAATGCTTGTATTGTATCCTCTAAAGGATTCTTGGCTGGTCATGCATTATATTAAGGTGTAACATAAGACTTGTGTGCTTGTTGGTCAGATTTTCAACTAAAGTTTGGGTGATTTCTTCAGCTAGGATTATAGATTTTAGAGTATGGTGAATAAGGCTTCTTGTACATCCCTAGGGCATTATATTATTCCTCATATATCTCTCTCATCTCACTATAAATACGGAAATTTGAACTAAGTGTTATGCTCCTCCACAAATAAAACAGACATCGTGTGACTCAACTTTAGCAACCGTGTGGGTGACCCTTCTATCTTTAGTTTTCAAGGCCTCTAATTCTCTAGTTAAGACTTCTAATTAGGCTTTGAGGTTATCCTCAACCCTAAGATTGAAAACTCCACTGGATCATGACCTATTTGTGCTTTTAGTCATGCTAGGTCTAGTCCATGTATGAGATTTTTCGGCTAAGTCATTAAGAAATTCTATGGCTTCATTTGAATCTTTGTGAAGAAACTTCCCATTACACATCATCTCAATAAATTGGCACTTTTTAATTGTGAGTCTCTCATAAATTTCATACCCATAGTGACGGCACAGATTTAGCAACTCTTTAAACCTTTCCTATACTTGATATAAAATTTCACTGTCTTTTGGGAGAAGGAATAAATTTGTCTTTTTAGGCCATTAGTTTTGTGTTGTGGGAAGTTTTTATTGAAAAATGTTTGGGTTATTTCTGCCTAAGTTCCTATAGACCTCAGTCTTAAAGAGTATAGCCAACTATTTGCTTTGTCTTTCAAAGAAAAAGGAAACAATTTAAGCCTAACAATGTCTATAGCTTCAGGTTAGTTATGGAATATGGTAATTACCTCTTCAAATTTCCTAACATAAACATAAGGATTTTCACTAACTAAACCATGAAAAGTGGGCAAAAATTGTATCATTCCAGGTTTAAAATTCGAACGTGGTGTGTTAGGTGAAAATATAATGCATGATGGTGTGGCTGTGCGAGTAGCATGCAAGTACTCTTTTAGAGTCCTAATAGATTTATCTTCGTGTTGGCTCATTGTATTGGAATTACAAGATGAACTAGATGGTGAATTCTTTTCCCTTACAAATTATGGTGACAGTTCTGGTTCTAGTTCTACTTCTTTCACGAATCTTTCTCATTTGTCTATAAGTCGTTGCATACATCCTAACAAATTTTTTTTGTTTTTACTCTTTTTTTAATGAAAGAAATGCTCATGAAAAATTAAGAAGTGAAATAAAACATAACAAGAAATAGAAATAAGTTAAGTGATAGTACCAACTATGAAATATAAATACAATAAATGAATAAAAGATAATAAACTGTAAAGTGCGATAAAAAAATACAATAAATAAATAAAAGAAAAGAAAGTGCAATAATAAAGAAAAATAAAATGCAAAGTACAATAAATAAATAAAAGAAAAAAATAAAGTATAATAAATAAATAAAAGTACAATAAGTAAACAAATAAAAAATTAGGCAATGGAACCAGCCATTAAAATAAAATAAAAATACAACATATTAACTAAAGAAAATAAAGTGCAATAACTAAATAAAATAAAGTACAATAAATAAACTAAAGTGCAATAAATAAATAAAAAAATTAAATTAGACAATAGAACCAATCATTAAAATAAAATAAAATACGACAAATTAAAAGAAAGTAAAGTGCAGTAATAAATAAAATAATATAAAGTGCGAAACACAATAAATAAATAAAAGAAAATGAACTAAGTTAGGCAGTAAAATCAACCATTAAAATAATATAAAATATAACAAATTAACTAAAGAAAACAAAATAAATTAGGTGGTAGAACCAATCATTAACAATAAAATGAATTACAACAAAGGAAATAAAACTAAAATTTTACAAAGAAAAGAAAATGCACAAAGTTACCGCTTTAGTATTGATAAACGCAATTGACTTTCGTTTAGTGTGCCTCCTAGGCAATGGTGTCAAATTTTGTTTACACTCAAAATATAATATGGCTATCGCAATATAGATTGAGGTGTCAATCTCACGAGGAAGCTTTTGATAAAATCGGTTGGTGAAGTAAAATATTAAGCAGTAGCAAAGAAGAAAATTAATTAATTGGTTTAAGTGGATGAGATAGAATTGCCTATGAATTGAGGAAATTGTCATATGATGATTTAAACAAGGTTTCAAGAATCACAATTATGCTTTATAAATATACTATACACTTTTATTCAATATTTATAACTCAATTGACAATTTTACATCTAAATAATCAATTGGAAGATATGTAAAATATAGCACATTTGATAACACCTGCATTTGATATGACTAAACTCTTTTATAAATATTAACACAAATCATGTTCATTTATATAAGTTATCTAAGATCGAAATCATATTATTTTGACAATATTGCAGTAAAAGATCAACTTGAATATCAAACATTTATTGCTTTTACATGTTATCCAATTTTGAGAATATATCAATTGACAATATTAAAATATTAACATATAAAACAATGTAACCAATAACAATTATAATTCAACAAGAATCACATAAAGAAAGCATGACTGAAAAAATATAAAATATGAGAATTATAACCTTTGGATTATATAAATTAAATAGATAAGAGTTTAAGCATAATCAAACTTACAAATATTTGTAGCTCTTGACAACGAATCAAAGCATAGAAGTATATTTATTAAACACAAAAGTTCATCTCTTAGTCTTGTCAAGAACTCTAACCTAGATTACAATGCATGTTAATAATAAGAAAATAAGAGAGAATTATCTAATGTTAAAAACGTCCTAAGAGTGTCCTTATATATGCAATGAATGAAAATATGTCAAGTGTGACATCAATCTTCAATAATTTAAGCCAACAACTTGTTCACCCATTTAAGGCATCTTTTTGATAATATAGATGACTAATATAGCTTTTGTAGACAACATGAAAGTTGTATCATTTTGTCTCTTCTTTCCATTGGCACCAGGTTTATGCAAATTGGATGTGTATCCAATGAGATATGGGCAAAATGCCAAAGATACGTCAGATTTAGGCCAACAACCCTTTTACCCACTTGCAAGATAATATGGTCTATGATAACGACTGACTTGGACTTTACCATCAACATAAGAGTTGTTGATAATTAACTCATTAGTTTACAACTTTAAGAATTATACCAATTGGGTACGTAATTTGTGAGATACTGTCTAAATATATGAGTTGGGTCAAGCTGAGCAAAAGTTATAGCCTGATTCTATTGTATCTCAATTTTTAGCCTATAACATGTTAGATTTAGATTTTTAACAGGTCTTCAAGTTTGGGTAAGATTGATTCATGTTATTCCAGGTTTAATAATTTCTTTATTTTGATTTCTACATTGAGAGTTATGTCCATTTTATCTAAACCTTTGCAAATAACATTCATTAATCACAATTTAAGGAGAACACTTTATTTCAAGCTAAAAGTACAAAAATGCTAAAATTAGTGACATTAAATGGTGACTGAATCTCTTAATAAATATGCATTTTCATGTATTCATCAGTATGCAGGAACAAGAAAAAGCCACAAGAACAGCACGATCAAATAGCTGCATACCAGAAAGCTGCAACTTATAACCTATTTGTAGTCACCATAGTAGATGAAGTAGAACAACCTTGGCTGATTGATAGTGGTTGCTCACACCACTGACTTCAGATAAAGGGAGTTTCAAGTTCATTGATAAAATCTACTATTCCAAGGTCAAGGTAAGAAATGGAGCTTGGATTCCAGTCAAAGGCAAAGGAGTCACTGTCAGCACTTCATCAGGTAAAGAAACAATCACTTATGTTCTTTTTATGCCTAAAATTAGCCAAAATTTATTGAGTATTGGGCAATTTATGGATAGACAGTACTCCTTGAGTTTTAAAGATCAGAACTGCATTATATTGATCCTAAAGGAAATGAGTTCTTAAAGGTCAAAATGAAATATATAGTGTTTCCTTTGAATTGGGCCAAAGCTGATTTGATAGCCTATTCCAATGTTCATGATGAATCAATTCTATGGCACAAAAGGCTGGGACACTTCAGTTACAACACTCTACTAAAATTGCATAATGATCAGACTGTCATTGACCTGCCTAAAATTAGCCAAAATGATCAAGTTTGTGATGTTTGCCAATTTGGAAAATGAAGCAAACTTCAATTCTTTAATAGTACCTGGAAAGCCACTAACAAACTGCAACTCATACACTCAGACATATGTAATGAAATGAGTGTGCCCTTATTAAATGGAAGTAAGTATTTTTTACTTTTCATAGATGACCATTCTAGATATTGTTGGGTTTATTTCTTAAAGCAAACATCTGAGGTGAATGTTGAGTTTTAGAGATTCAAGGCAATTATTGAGAAACGGGCAGGGTGTTCTATCAAAACACTCAGAACAGACAATGGTTCTGAGTATGGATCAAATGAATTTAGAACCATTTGTGCCAAAGCAGGTATTAAACACCAGTTGACAGTTTTTTACTCCCCTCAGCAAAATGGAGTAAGTGAGAGGAAAAATAGATCTGTGTTGGAGATGGTAAGATGCCTAATGTTTGAGAAAATTATTCCAAAGAGTTTTTGAGCTGAGGCTGTTAATACTACAGTCTACTTGCTAAATTTCTTACCTACTAAAGTCTTGAACGGCTTAACACCTTATGAAGCTTAGATTGGAATAAACCTATCTGTTCAACATCTGAAAATTTTTAGGAGTATATGTTATACACATATACCTAAGGAGAAAAGAAGTAAGTTGGATACAAAAATCTAAAATTGGAGTCTTTGTGGGTTATAGCAACATCTCAAAGGGGTTAAGAGTCTATAACCTGAACACTAAAAAGATCATAGTAAGCAGAAACATAAAAATAGATGAAACATCTCACTGGAACTGGGATCAAGAAAGAATTGAAGTAAATTGTAAGGATTAAGCTACTGTTAAACAAGAAAATGACAGGTCAGAAGAAAATTCAGATACAAAAGAAAGTGTTAAAGGAACCAGAACTCTTGGCGATATATATGAAAGGTGCAACATTGCAACCTTGGATCCTACATGTTATCAAGATGCAGCAAAACAAAAAGAGTGGATAACTGCCATGAAAGAGGAGATCACCATGATTGAAAGAAATGGCATCTGGACACTGATTGATGCACTTTATAACCAAAACATTATTGGTGTCAAGTGGATATATAGGACCAAATTAAATCCTGATGGTTCTATAAATAAATTAAAGGCAAGATTAGTGGTGAAGGGATACTCTCAACAGCCTAGTATAGATTACACAGACACATTTGCCCCAGTTGCAAGGCATGATACAATTAGAATGCTAGTTGCACTTACTGCCAAATTAGGCTGGAGAGTCTATCATTTAGATGTCAAGTCAGCCTTCTTAAATGGCTTACTTGAGGAGGACATTTATGTTGAGCAACCAGAAGGGTTTGTGATACCAAGAATGGAAAGCAAGGTGTATAAACTCCACAAAACCTTATATAGACTCAAGTAGGCCGCAAGGGCCTAGTTTGGTAAGATTGATGGTTATTTGCTACTGCATGGGTTCCAAAGAAGTTACAATAAAGCTACTCTGTATGTTATGAGAAAGAAAGCTAAGGTAGAGCTAATTGTTTCACTTTATGTAGATGATTTATTAGTGACAGGAAGAGATTCCAATGCTGTGGTGCAGTTTAGAGAAAAAATGAAAAGGGAATTTGAAATGTCGGACTTAGGGACAATGGGCTATTTCTTAGGAATGAAGTTCTTTTAATATGAAGAAGGCATCTTCATTTCTCATAAAAAAAAAATATGCTACTGAAATATTGAAGAAGTTCCAGATGCTCAATGCCAAATCAGTAGCTATACCATTGTTTATGAATGTAAAGTTCAAGAAAGATGATGATGAAGAAAAAGCTTATGCTTCTGTATATAGAAGCATTATTAGAAGTCTACCGTATTTTTTTGCAACTAGACTAGATATCATGTTCTCAACAAGCCTTTCTCTAGATTTATAGTTAAAAAAAGTTGAAAGTAGTAAATTGGAGGTATATACTGATAATGACTAGGCTGGTTGTGCTGATGACTACAAAAGCACTTCAAGATATGTGTTTTCCTTTGGAAGTGGTGTATTTTCTTGGAATTCGAAGAGACAAAATGTTGTAGCCTAGTCTACAGCAGAAGCAGAGTACATCTCTACTGCAAATGACACAAACTAGGAAATTTAGCTCAGAAAGATCTTGATTGATCTTGGACAGCAGCAACAAGATGGTACTATTATCTAGGTTGATAACAAATCTGTCATAGCCATTGCTAAGAATCCTATATATCATGGCAGAACCAAACACATAAATGTCAAATTCCATGCCATAAGAGAAGCTCAGAAGTCAGGAGAAATCAAGCTTGTTCATTTCAACTCCCAAGAGCAAGGTGCAGACATAATGATCAAAGCTCTTCGAAGAGCTCAGTTTGAATACTTGAGAAGGAAACATGGTGTTCTTAAGAAAAATATTAAGGAGGGGTGTTGAGAGATGATATTTTTCAAACAAATAATAAGCTGAAAATTAGCAAAATGTTGCTGGAAGTCAGTAAGATATTCAGTTATTTTTTAATTCAATTTACTAAATTAATATTAGAGTTTGAATAGGATGTAAATTCTTTGTTTTAGAGTTTATTTTAAAATTCAAAAATTTTGTTATTGGTGAATTCCATATCCACTTATCTAAAAACTCATATATAAAATTTTAATATTCAATTAATAAAATAATCTCAAGTTTTCCAACAGTTTTATGCTCTTGAGTTTAATCCCTTTAAAGGATCTGAAACAGGTCCTAAAACTTGACATTGAAAAGAGGTATCTCTGGAAAATTATATACTGCACCAACTTCATCATACTGGGCAGGAATGTTAATAAAACAGTTACATCTAAACTCGAGTATGAAGTTTGGCTTCAAGATCCCATCTAGTATTTTGCAGGGGAAATGATAATAGGTATTATAAAAGCTTTATTTGTGGATGAAATAACAAATGGCGTCTGTAATGACTGTTGATGGCCTGCGAGAGGTGACAATGACTGTTGCAAGACTTGCACATTTTTATAAACAGAAACAGATTTGCTTTTACCCAGCTTGGTTTTTATGCAATTCCAACCTCAAATTTACTTGTTATGTTTTTGGGTACAGCCAGGAAGTTTGGAGGCAAATACTACTGGAAAAGCTTAGTCAATGTCTTTGACTGACATGCAACCAACTTCAGTCTTAACAAGTATTTTTTTTTTTGAATGTATCAGTCTTAACAAGTATTAATCCTACGTGAACTAATATCTAATGTTTACAATATTTCATATGTACTTGAAAAAGAAATATGTAAACATATAAATGATTATAATTTCAAAGCAATGCAGCGACTGCATATTATGTGTCTATGCATGCATTTATAACTTATTATTATTTTGATACGGTATAGTCTAAATTGGTTGAGACTTACTATTATTACTTCTTGTTGAATTTGATTGATCTGTCTGTAAAAGAAATTAAAACAACATTAATATAAAGTGAAAACCAATCACGTGCAATGCATGTTATTTTGCATTTGAACAACAATAATAATATTAATAAAATAATATTATATTTTTTAAATAATATCTCAATTTTTATTTATTTAAAATGAAGTTCTAAATAATAATTAAGTAATAAAATAATATAATAGATTATTTAAAATTTTATATTATTTAACCACCCAATAACTATTTAACATCCTTATTTTAAATATATAAAATTTAAAATATCATTTAAAAAGTATATGCATAATAGCAATAATATAATAATAATAATTATGTTATTATTATTATTATTTGGCCCGTATTTAGTCAAAGCCCAATTTGGTAAGTCTACCCAATTGAAACCTCATTCCATAAAAAAATTAAAAATGTTAGTCGAGCCCTAGACAAAAGCTAATAGGCCTAGGGTGGTTGTTAGATCTTGAAGACAGGCCAACATAGTTCGTAAATTACTAAAATGCCCTTCTAGACAGGAAAACCCCAAATTAACCACGTGCCAGAGTTTATTCGAACTCAAGTTCCCTCGTATTTTTCTAACAGGAAACAAATGAGGAACTTGAGTCAAGTTCAAATGCTTCCTCCTTTATTGGTTTATCTTGATTATACGAGTATAATAGAAATATAGTTTGATTGAAAATGTATTGTATTATTTGTTTATCCTAAATTTAGTCTAAGAATCAGGCTACATTCTGCCGTAGGGAATAAATTAAACTCAAGAGAAGAGTCACAGTGAAACTTCTCTTCAGAAAAAATAAGAACTCACTCAAAATATGATTAAACCTGACAGGACCCGACCTAAGACCCTCTACTATAGATCCCAGCGGCTCTGACAGGCACCCTGATGGAAGTTCCTCCGAACCTAACTGGGTATGTTGAGAAATTCCGCGAGGCGAAATCCTTTTCCATTCTTGTTACTACTAAGAAGGTCTAGTAATATACATGAAAACGACATCTTAATTTTAAAAACAAACGGACAGAGTTTCCCCTGTTTTTCGGAAAATCTATATAAAACCTGCAAAGAAATTTCACTTCTATTTCCAATACATCTCAATTCTACCAATTCGGACCTCTGGTCCTTTTCAAATCAAATCCAACACAACTCAAAAGTTTCATTTATATCACAAAATAAGCATACTCATGAAAAGTAAAGTTGATCATCAAAATCTCAAAATATTTTCTAGTTGGTTCGAAACATATATACAAATATACATGCCTACTACTACTATGCATAAAGTAAAGAGTGCTATTTAGCACATTTACATATACAAAAATTATCTTTGGATTCGGCCCACTACTCGGCAACAGGAGAATCAGCAGCTTGCGTTTACAGACCTGCACCTGGGAAAGGGGTTTATAAATATAAAACATAAAACGGGTGAGCTAAAGGAGCTCAGTGAGTGTAAATGAGATTTCAATTACAAGAACATTATACAAAGATAGCAATTTCTAAAATACATGCAGAAATTATGCTTCTAAAACGGATGTAAAACTGTAAAACGGTTTCTAACATCATATGCTATTGAAATCTTGCCGAGCGGATTTTATCTACATCTTTGAATAACTATATTCAGAATCTGTATAACATAATAACTGTTGTGTGCATATAAATGCATAAATGCTATCGGTAAATCAAAAACTAGCAAAATCCTCGCTCGACCATTTTCTTTCTAAACTGTACCAATGGTAACACTAAAGCTCTATACCCACACAACGACTCAACTAGCACCGCATACGTGAGTAGGTCATGGGGCACCTCAACTAGCAGCACCTACAGTGACATCTCAAGATATTTCATTGGCTACGCAGTGGAATCCTATATCGCATGCATATAGCGAGACAATATCCTGTACACATAGAGCGACTCACATGACTCGACATCCCGACTTCCCGGAGTTAGTGACACACCCCCAGACCTGCCCATATGCACGGGATATACCGGCCGGGTCTAATACAATCATCACCACTATAATCTGAGGGTACCAATAGCCTTTAAAACAAATGCAGAATTTTAAAACTATTTTGCAACTCGATCATGTAAAAGCATATCTATGAATATATCAAGATCATAAATCATGTTTATGCATCGAAAGCTCATAAAACATACATAGTCATTGTGCGAAAACATAATAACCGAAAAGTAAAAGAAATGGCAGATTTTCATTCACAACCGCTTCGCGCTCAATTTCGCTCCCGATTTTTGCTCCCGTTAACACTCTCGGTTATCTTCACCTTGCCAATTTCTTCAAATTGATGACTCCTTCAAGCTCCACACTAGAATTCAACTCAATCTCTTTTTCTTGAATTTCTACTAATAGAGACTTCAATTGAGCTTAGGGATTGGTTTGTAACCTTAATTTCGCTTGATTACACATGAAAAAAAAAACTTGAATAGTCACTGTAGCAGCACCCCCCTTTGAAGCTCGAATTTCTATCTTTTGTTTTTGGCTAAGTGTTGGTTTTGATCTCTCTTCAAATTTCTACACACTTCTAACATATATATAGTGCTCCCTCAATTTACCATTTTGCCCTTCAACTTACTTAAAACTTCTAATTTGCCATTAGTTAAAAACTAATTATGTAATTAGTTCATTTGTAACTATCTAGTTAGAATAGTTCAAAGAACTAACTAGAACTTCCAACTTGGCAATCCATGAGATTTCTTCTAATTGGTCCATTCTCTAATATATGGATTATGTTTCTCAACAAGGGCTTGTTCCATTCATAACCCTTAAATGGAAATTTATGTAGTAAATTAGAATTTTCTTTTCCAAGCCAATAGAGAAAAATTCTAAAAATATTCTAGGGTCGTCTGGCGCACCGATCGAGTGTGAAATTACCAAATGAGGTCTAATATTTCTCACGTGCACTATAAAGGGAATATTTCTAATAGGGTTAAAATCGAGTAACCCTACGGTGTCTTATTTGTTCTATACCGAAATCTAGGCACCAATACTACTAATAGGGATTGGATATTACAAAACCTCTTTAATTTTGAAATAGATTGAAATTCATCTCATCACATTTATTTGCGTTTTGATTAAACACTACACTGCACCTTTGCACAATATAAGACATGCATTATATGCTCTTTATTCATTGAAAAATAAATGTCGAAACACATTTCATAAATAGACTTACACAAAGATAGAAAGCTAAGCATTAGCAAGAACCCCAAAAGCTCTCTTAAGACCTTTGTTTGATCTCCAAGAACTCCCTAAACACATAGTCCACTTGCTTGTTAAACACTCATTCACATAGCCCAATTTTATTTGCTATTTACTGACTTAAGCGTCTGAGCATTTTCTTTTGCAAGAGGATGGTTTTGTCTTAGAGAAACATTCCTGGAACCAGTTAAAGGGGAACATAAGACTAATTTTGGTATTCCAATGAAGATCCAAGGACAAGAAAGTAATTTTTGGAGATTTTTAAAAATCAAAAACTTCAATTGCGCCGTCTGTGAGAAAAGAGCTATTGTAGTAGCTTTTTTCTCACCCAATTACCAAGTTATATCAAAGTAGCAACCATTAATTAATAGTAAAGCAGTCTCACCAGTTTTGGAAACCTTCTTGAAGGGTCCTTTACCAAAAAAATCAACGCCTTAAGTGATGAACTTACTTCTGGAGTAACTATGCTCTTCACCAAATTGTTTGAAAATATTAAGGGTTACCAAGAGAATCTAGAACTCCACGACAAGATAATGAAATTGTAAAGAGATGGTGACGAAGGACGCTAGGAGGAGGATTTGGTATAGCTCCTAGCCAATCTATATACCCATCCACCGTGACTCAAGTATCAAAGAAAGTACCCAAGAAAGCAAGGTTGAATATCCATACTAACCTTGAGCCAAGTACTGAGCTCACGGTCTCAAATGAGAAAAAGGATATGAAGGCTTCCATCCTGAAAGAAGAAGAGTTGATGTATGCTTAAAAGAGTTAAGCAGCGCAGAATGATGATGTCTCAATGATGGAAAAAAGAATGAATCAGGATCCTTTCACAGACTCTCTCAAATTGGATTCAAATCCTGATAAATTCAACATCCATAATTTTTATCCGTTCGATAGAACTAGTGATCTGGAATAGTACATCTCACCTACGATGGAACTCTAAAATGCATGTTGTTCCCATCAAGCTTGAGAGGATTAGCACATCTATTATTCTACAACCTCTAGAAATTGAATTCAATTTCTTTTTTCGAATAATTAACTAAGCGTTTCATCAAGTAGCATATGCGGAGCTAGAAAGGTAGGAAGACAACATCGAAACTATTCTCGACGAAATAAGGCCATACTAAGTAAATTTAGAGCTTTCTATAGTGCTTCAATAGAGAGCTGAGGGAGATAAGAAACTGTGATTTAGAGATAGTAACATAGGCTTCTAAGAAGGCAATCGGATCTTTCACTCCCTACCACAAATATTTAATTATAAAGAATTTCACTTCCTTCAAGTTAATCAACCAGAAGTCTATACAATGGATCAGGGAATATGAGATTACATAATTTAGAGTAAATCATAAATCCAAAGTTGATAAATATAATATTTCATTTATGCTCCTATCAAATACTTATAAACTTAAGACTTTACTTGTCCTCGAGAAAAAAAAAACAATCATAATTTATTATCGAATCAGAATAAACTAAAACTTAAAACAAGCTTGGTTGATTAAACGATCATCATCATTGTTTCAAAGGCTATTGAAATGGCATAAGTCATTTTAGAAATTAATAAATAACTTTCAACAAATCATCATACCATTCATCAAGTCCTTCACTCTCCTTTGTAATTGATTACTTGTGTGTATGTGTAACAAGCAAGTAAATGGTCAAATGAAACATAGATTTACTCAATAAGTTAAAATAGTACAAAACGATAATGTCTTGGTATACCTCAATTTTTAATACATTAATAAGCAAGCCTTCAAAACTTATTACTTTTCAGTTTAGTGCTCTTTTTCTCATACAACCATAATCTTTTCCCTTTTAAGATTATTTTTAAGTAAACTCAAGGTTTTGTGTTATGGGTAATTTTAAGATAAATAAGCTTAAATTCTAAAGGTTTATAATGTGATTAAACAAAACAAAAAAGGTATTTAAGCTCAAAAGTGACAACTATGGATAAATATACATCTACGGTAGGCTTGAAAAACTCAATCGGTCTAAAGATGGCCTAATGTTATTTTTTTATTTATGTATTTTCTAGGATTTCACCTCAAATAGTAATCAAACAAGTTGTAGAGTATTGATTTTCAAGACTATAGTGTACTACTTAAGCATAAAATATGTCTAAGCAAAAAAAAAATCAACTAATACAAACTTATCTCATAGTACTAAAAAATAAGTGATCAAAAAGAAAGTTGAACTCAATCCAAGATTTATAATACAAGAGTTATCTCAAGAGTCTATTGTTTCCTAAAGACTTGTAAAAATAAATTTAGCCTATATTCCATTTCTTATCATGGACTAATGATCATCTTCTCACCAAAATTAAATCCAAAAAACAAAATTTAACCCACAAGGCAACCAATCAAATCATGCAGGAAAATAAACATAAGTTATGTATTCCCCACCCTAAAACTTAAATTAGACATTGTCCCTAAAGTCAAAAAATAAAAAAATTAAGTGTAAGCTTCTCTGGTAAATGAAGTTTAAACAATGCATCGTTGAAGTCTCTCTTTGATATGACACCAGTTTTCTTTGCTCCCAGCATTTGTAAATGCTTGACTTGTTGTTTTATTCCTTAAAAAAAAGAAAGTGAAGTAAATAAAATTAAAACTAAAGAAAATCTAAGCTCAAAATTACTTGGGTTGCATCCTAAGAAGTGTTTGATTTAATGTCATCAGCTTGAAGAGGTTTCTTCCATTCTTATGGTGTATCAAAGATGATGGTAAAAGCATTCTTGTATGTGATTTTGTTGGCTTTTCTCTTTTTCAACTTCCATATCTTTGTAGTTAAATCTTGAGCAGTAACTTTGTCCTTATTCTCCTCGTACTTCTTTTGAAAGGCTTTAATCTTAGACTATAAAACTGATTCTCTTGTACCATTCTTTTTAATTATTTCTTCAAACTGCTGCTTTTTCTTCTTCTTCTTTTTTCTTCTTATGATGAAAGAATCCAATGTGTCCATATCTTTAAGTTGCTTAGCATTTGGTTGCACCGCATCAATGCTAAAAACAGTCTCACTTTCTAATAGTATCTTGATTTTTTTGAAGACTTTAAAAGTGACAGTGTCCTCTTACAATCTCATGTTTATCTCTCCTTTTATATAACTATGATCATTCGTTAGGTGGTTAAGAAGGGTCTTCCAAGGATGATGGAAATATGCTTATTTTCTTCTATATCTAAAATGATGAAATCTGAAGGGAAGATAAACTTGTCCATCTTTTACTAGCAAGTCTTATTTGATTTAGTTCAGATAGGCGAAAGATTGATCTGTAAGTAAGAGTGTGACGTTGATAGACCTTTTTTCTCTTAAACCTAACTTATTATAGATGAAGAGAGGTATAAGATTAATACTCACTCTAAGATCGCATAAAGATTTTTCAAGGTTATGATTGCCAACAGAGCATGGGATAGTGTAAAGCTCATGCTCTCAGGATCTTTGAGCTAATGAGGTAGCTTCTTCTGAACAATAGTGCTATATTCCTCTGTCAATGCTACGGTTTTATGATACTCCAATCTCTTCTTCCTCAAAAGTATACTTTTCATGAACTTGACATAGTTAGACATATATTCAAGCCCACATACAAATGGAAGATTAATAAGTAATTTCTTAAAAAATTCAAGAATTTCATAAAATAACTTATCTAGTTTCTTCTTTTCCAACCTCTTAGGGAATGGTGGAACAAAGTGCACTGCTGATTCTACATGTTGTTACTAGTATTTTCTACCAAATTTTGAATTTTCTATACTTTTAATTTTTTTTTTTTTGCACTTGATTACAAGTTTTGCATTTTTCGCTGCTAAAATTTTAACACCTTTCTGCATTTTTGCACTTTTTTCTAGGTTAGTATACTACTGATTTTTTATTTTTGTACTTGATTTATGCCTTTGTAGCCTTTGAGAAAAAATATATAGGTAATCTATAGGGCTGCACTTCATCTTGTTGTACTACATTCTCCCTCTTCTTCTCATTTATGCTTAATGGAAGTGGTTTGGATGTGTTATTATGTAAGATCTTATCACTTTTCAAGTTGATGGTGTTACATTGCTCTACATTGCCTCTTGAATTTGCTTCGGTGTCACTTGGAGAGCTCCTTGAGGTTGCCTATTAATAGATGAAAAAAATTACCCCATTTGAACCTCTCAAATCTTTAAAGCTACAGAATGATTTTGCATGATGACATCATTAGACTTCATGTAATGCATAAGCATATCTTTCAATAACAGCTTCTTATCTTGCAGTGGCTGAAATCTTGAGAAATTCATTGGTCTAGATGACTCTCCTTAGTTTCTATACCAAGAGAAGTTTGAATAATCTCTCTATCCCAGATTATAAAAATTTCATTGTGGATTATGTTGCTTTCAATTACAATTGCCCATATAATTTGCCGATTTCATACACCGGCCATTTATATAGTTATCACCATAAAAATTACATGTCACTTACTGAGTTTTGACAGCATTCAGTGCATCAAACTTCTTAGATAACATGTTGTTTTCTGTTGCCAATGCATTGAATAAGTCAATGTCATGAACTATAGCAGTTTTCTTCGGTGTAACTCTCTCAATAAGCCATTGATAACTATTTGATGCCATCTCCTTCAATAGATCATATACTTTATATATGGACTTATTCATCAAAGCCCCTCTAGCAACTACATCTACAACGGTCCTTAAATGACCTACTAGTTCATTGTAGAACATCTGGGCTAATAGCTATTTAGGAACTCCATAGTGAGGGAGTTTCTCAACATGTCTTTTAAATGCTCTCATGCCTCATATAATGACTCGCTATTAATCTGGACAAATGAGGTGATGTTATTCCTCATCTTTGTTGTCTTTGCTGGTGGGAAGAACTTGGCTAGAAACTTCTACACTAGGTCATCCCACATCGATATGGATTTGAATAGTAATGACATCAACCAACTCTTCACTTTATCCCTTAAGGGCAAAATGAATAATCTAAGTCTAATAGCACCTCTAAAAAATTCATGATATGTATGTTAGGATCATCATTGGGACCTCTACTAAACTGGACAAACTCTTTCAGTATTTGAATAGTGTTCGACTTGATCTCAAAGTTATTTGCATTAACAGTTGTTCGCCAAATACTAGATTGAACACCATCTACAATAAGGACTACATATTCTTTCAATGCTCTCTGTGGTATCATAGGTTCAAACAAATAATTATGATGTGATCATTGTTCTCCTCCATATTTAAAGATTGTCGTTATTCACATCGACGCCTATGCAATTATCTTTTATTGTCAAGATAAAACGAAGTCACATCAACACTTTTTTGCCCTTCACCTGAACTGTCAAAGTAAAATAAAAACAAAATCAAAGTAAAAAGAAGAAAATAAAATAAATAAATAAAATTCTGAACTAAAAGCAAATAATTTGGTATTAATATTGATCTAAAGAATTGAAAAACTAATCCCTAGTAATGATGCCAAAAATTTGATGTATGCAATAATGGTTAAGTGCAAGTGCACTCTATCATATTAAGTAATATAAAATTTAAAGTCTAAGTCATCATTCCCACAGGAATTATTAATTTATTTCTTTTAATCAATTACTAAAAGATTCAACTTTAACTTTATCCAAAAAAGATTAAATATGAATCTTAACTAATTAACCTAATTTTTTAAATTAAACCTAAATTAATCAAAAGAAAGTAAAGGGTTAAATTCATCAATTAAGAACAATCTAGGGTTTCAATTTATCCCCTAATATTTCATTGGACTTATTAACTTCTTATTAATCATTTAACACAAATTGATTAGCTAGACTTTAATCTCATCACAAGTTTGTGTCGATGGTCAAGTGACTATATTACACATTCTAACAATTACCTATATGTCTATGATAATTTGAATAGAATATAATTCATTAAGAACATGTCTAAATCATACTATACATGTCATCTATATATATATATATATATATTTATCCTACATACAATTCAAATTTTTTATCCAATGATCATGCATCAAACTATCTTAAGCTAAACACACAAATTTCCCGTCGAGTTCATTATTGTTCCTCAATTGTTCAAAATATTGATCAGATATAATGAAAGCATTAAGCACAAGATATAATGAATCAATTGTATATATTTAGTTCATAAACTAAGATTTAATAAAATTCAACTATATATTAGGTTCAAAAAGTTTAACCATAGATCAAAATAGTTTACCTCATCACAAACTCAGAATATCAAAGCAATTAAACAAAAATATGATGAACAAGATCATATTGATAAGAAAATGGAAGAAAAACTAATCAAGGAGATGCTATAAGTTTCTTCTCTCTCTCTATCTTGGCTTGAAGCTTGAACTTTGATATTTAATTTTGAATTCTTGACTTTATTCTTTTGTTTGGTGTTGTGAATTATTTCTCTATGTTTTGCCTCTCATAAAGCCTATGTCTTAGCTTATAAAAGAGTGTTTTTATAGGTCCTTGTAACCCTAGGGTCGAGGGCCTTTAAGTTTAAATAAGACATAAAATAGGAAATTTTCTTGTTGCATAGGCGTTGGAGCGCTCAAACCTACGAATGGAAAACTACTGAGAACTCTTTGAATGCCCTAGTGCTAGGGTTGAGTGTTGTAGCACTCAACTCTCAACCAGGGATGCCATAAAATCTAACCTTAGGTGCCGCAATCCCAATCTTATTTCGTTTGTTCGTCGTTTCTTCGCGTATCTTCTTCGTTTCTTATCCGTTTTTCCTCTAGTTTGTCCCAAATCTTCACGCCTTGACTTATAAACTTATTTATGATAAAATAGATAAATATATAGCTGAATATTCATAATTTAGAACAAATCATAAGTCCAAAGTTGATAAATATAATTCTACATTTATGGCCATATCATATACTCCCTCTGTACACCCTTCATAGCCACTTAAAGGTCTCTGTACACCCTCACGTTGACTCATTCGGATGAAGGCGTTCCAATTCAGCTTCGATAACACTCTTTCCTTGGAGAAAGTTTTCCACCTCTCCTTCCAAGAATGAGACCCTTTTCACACCCTTTTCCAAGGAGGTCTAGATGTGCACACGATTTACTTTAAGCTTGCTATTTGCTAGTATGTGTTTTCTCCAGCTCCTTGGAAACACGTTCAAGCTCTTCTTGCGCCTGGGAACACTGTTGGATCATAAACTTGATCCATTATGGGAGCTTAAACCCAAAATCAATCAAATTGGAGTCCAAGTCCATAATTAAGATCCAAAACTACTAACCTTCTACCTAGAATCTTCTAGGGTGTAGTAATTAAGCATGTGAATAATTTGGAAGGATGGAGAAGAATGAAGAAGAATGAGGTGTATGGTTATTGTAATTTTGGATTAGTTTATTTGTGTGGTGTAGGATTGTTCTTAAGTAGTATAAATACCCCTCCCCATTTTAGTTTAGGCATCAAGAAAAATTAAGAGCTTCTAAGTGAGTGAAGAAGCAAACTCTAATAAAGAGTGAGTTGTAGTATTTTGTTTTTGAGTGAGAGTGCTCTTGTAATATTTGTTTGAGTTTAAATAAAAGTTGTTTGTGTGAGTGTTTCATTTCCAACAAACACTTCTTTAGCTCCTCCAGTTCAACCTTGAGTTCTTTGTTCTCCTGCTCAAAATGCTTGAGGTCTAAACTAAGGATAAGGTTCCTCCCGTTAAGGTAGATCTCCTAATATTTCTTAGCTTTCACAAGTTAAGCAAGGCGTTCAATCTCTTTGCTCTTGGAAGAAGACTCACTCCTGAAAGCCTTAATTTCCAGAAAGCTATCCTACAATGCCTGCATAATTAGAGAATAGATTTAGTGAACAGTTATCAAAGAAAGGATAAAGAAAAAGGGTCAAAATCCTTAGCCTCACAATAGAAACAACTCTAATTCAGGACCAAGCATCCGTACTTATCCCAAATAAGATGATTCCTCGATCAACTTGAGAGAAGAAGCTCAGACGACGATGGCAGCACTCTTACTGTTCTGTCGTAGGACAATGTCTTTTTATCATATAACCTTTACCCGTTTTGGAGAACTGTGGTGCGAATTCTCTGGCCTTTAGGTTTTGTGAAGAACTGGGTCCCCCACGCCTATGGGAACTCCCCTCTGTTTCCACTCTAATGGAGAGGGAAATATCCTTATCCGAGTTAGAAACCTCAAACACTTAAAATCTTCCTGCAAATGGAAACTTTAAGCAAGTTCCAGAAAATATGGAAAAGAAAAATATTAATCAAAAAATTAAAAGAAAGAAGATACCAAGAGCAAATTGCATATGGACCTTGGGTATTCTTTTCCTCTAATGCACTCGCACCAGCATCAGTCCTAACTTGAGGTTCCTCGCTAGGTGGCACTTCCTCGAAAAGAACCTCAGGCGCACTTGGAAAAGGTTTCATCGTCTTATCAAATGGAACTTCTTCATAAAAAATCAACGGCTCTTGATCAGAAAGATCAAAAACTAGGGGCTTTTGAGTAGCGACCTCAAAAACTAGTCGCGCTTGAGCAGGAGGATTGGTGACTTTTGAGACTTCTGAAATGATAGGCTCTGAAACCCTCTGATTTTTTGGAACTGATATTTAGGTTCCAACACAACTTAAAATTAGCCTTGAAGAGCCTTTCTATACCTCCCGCAACACTAGAAGCCATTCTCTTCTTAGTCTGTGGCTTTCACAGCGGAAATTAATTCCACAACATCCAGGAGGTCCTCTATAAAAGACTGGAGCATTGAAACATGAGATAAATAGGATTAGTAAGGTTTCATAGAAAGAGAAACAAAAGAAAAACAGTACAAAGCATTTATTTTCCTCTTCCAGCACTTCGGACCTTTGAACCATTAGGGCTTCCCTAGGAGGAGCAGAAGACTCTAGCTCCATAAAAGCATGGTCAGAAGGATTCTCTTGGACTGGGATAGATAGTTCCTTGTAGAGAACTGGCTAAAAACACCACCAGTGCCCGAGCTTTCACCAACTTTTATGGGACTATAAGACATGGAGAAATATATAATCTCTCAATCTTGAGACACTTGTACCGACTTCACATAACCAGCTAACACAAGAAAAAAAAAAAGTCAGGGTAAACTTGAAACATAAGTAAATGAAAGGGTTCTAGGAAAGAGAAGATTCAGTTACTAATGTCCGGGAAGAATCCTTTGTAAAATCAATAGAAGTAAATATCCTTACCTCTTTATACCCTTTCAATAAAAAGGTCTCTCTTAGGAAGGAACTCTAACCAGGTAACTCTATTTGCAAAGCCCTTTGCATAAAAAAGAGCAGTCTCCACAACAATACTCAGATCTAGTGAACTTAGGGTCTACAAGCCTTCATCATGATACAAAGCACATGGTAGGAACAAGACTCTTAATATGTTTTGGAATTTCCCTAGCGCCGTAGGAGTATGAATATGTTTGTGGTTGATGAGCCAGTTCTAAAAGAACTTTTTAAGATTGAGGGAAGGGAAAAGGAAGTCTTTCAGTCATTAGCCCTGAAAGAAGTGTTCACTTCGAATAGAAGAGTGAGATTCTTCCATCTCTCTCTGATAATGACTAAGCTCTCCTCAAAACCAGTATGTTTAGTGTTAAATTCTTTAAAGAGTTTTCTTAAGCCTTTGGGTTGGAAAAAATAGTTCTGCTTAGCATAGATCAGATTGTAGGTCTGTTAAAACATCATAAAGAGTAAGGTAGTATGGTGGGTTCATTATGTGGTTTAAAACTAAAACATCTTAAAGAAGATAGAAGACATTAGGATGAACTTACAATGGGGAAAGACTCATTATATAAAGAAGTTCAAGAACAGAGGGGGAATGGGGAAGCGAAACACTTGAGGTGTTCGTAGAATAAGGAGAGTTCCCTATTTTAGGTAGCACAGGGTTCCCTGTGAGGTTCTCCCTTCAACAAAATACGTATTCCCACATTGTTTGGAATAGCATATTCTTTCTTGAGTTCAGAAATTGTGTATATGATGTATTTCACCATTGTTCTAGGATTCGAAAAAGATGAAGAAGAACATTAGAGATTTTTTGGTAGCTAAAAGAGGAAATTTCTAAGAAAGGAATCATAATAAGGAAGCTAAAATAGACCCTTATTTATAATTGGTTAAAAGGGAACAACTTGTCTCTTTAAGAGTAGGGAAACATATAGGGTTCATAAATCACCGAAACACCCTTCTAGACAAAGAAGTCCCAAAATCAAGCACATAGTAGAGCTTTATTTAAACTCAAGTTCCCTCGTATTTTTCTAACAAGAAACGAGCAAGGAATTTGAGTTAGGTTTGAATGCTTTCTCCTTTATTGATTTATCCCAATTTATCTTAATTATCTAAATATGATAGAAATATAGTTTGATTGGAATTGCATTGTATGATTTGCTTTTCATGAATTTAGTCTAAGAACTGGTTACATTCTGCCTTAGGAATCGAATTAAAATCGAAAGAAGAGTCATAGTGAAACTTCTCTTTAGTAAGGATAAGAACTCACTCAAAATATGATTAAATCTCTTCAATTTTCAAAGTCTATCTCATCATAATTGTTTACACTTAATAAGGCATGCATTATACGCTCTTTATTCATTGAATAATAAATTCAAAAAATAGTTCATAAATAGACTCACACAGAGATAGAAAGTCAAGCATTAGCAAGAATTTCAAAAGTTCTCTTGAGACCTTCGTTTGATCTCCGAGAACTCCTCAAATATAGAGCTCTCTTACTTGTTAAACATTCTTACACACATAGTACAATTTTCTTTGTTGTTTACTAATTTGAGTGTCGGAGTGTTTTCTTTCACAAGATGACGACTTTGTCTCAAAGGAAAATTCTTAGAACCAATTAAGGGGAAACGCAAGACCAATTTCGAGATTCTAGCAAAAATTCAAAAGCGCAGAAGTAATTTATGAAGTTTTTCAAAAATTGGGAACTTCAATAATAATAATAATAATAATTGACAACTCGCTATATATTTTGACTGGAAATGGTACGAGTCACATGGATTTTGGACTTTTATCATGAAATATTCCGAAGCATGCCTTTCAACTCATTGACTACATGAAAAATGTAATTTATAATAATTGACAACTCGCTATATATTTTGACTGGAAATGGTGCGAGTCACATGGATTTTGGACTTTTATCATGAAATATTCCGAAGCATGCCTTTCAACTCATTGACTACATGAAAAATGTAACTTAACGAAATGTCTACGCAAGTAAAGACCCTTTTGACAAAATTTTCATGCTTAGCCATGATACACGCCCGGCATGATTTCGCGAAATGTGAACATTTTAATGAAATGTTTAAATGTATGGTGAATCTCTACTGGTTCTCGGACTTTAACAGGAGAATAATTTGAACCGCGCTTTGCCATGATACACGCACGCCATGATTTCACGATTTGTGATCTAAAGAAAGAGTGAATTCAGACTGTTGGCAAGTTGTGTTTTGGCTGGAACATTTGTTTGATTTTATGATCCTGACTTGATATTCTATCTGTTGCAGTTTATGCTGACCTTTGAGACTGTATATTATTTATACCCACTACTTGTATGTCGTTGCACGCACCACGAAAACTAATACCCCATTTCATCTGTTATTCTGTTGTCATGGATTTTCTCATTATTTTCACAACTTTCTTGATCCATTCTTTGATATTTTCCTCAGTAGCCAACATTACCACAGACCAAGATGCTCTTCTTACACTGAAATCTCACATAACTCATGATCCCAACAATTTCTTGGCCAACAATTGGCTCACCACCACCTCTGTCTGTAACTGGACTGGCGTCACTTGCGGTGTCCGTCACCACAGAGTCACAGCCTTAAATATTTCTTACTTAAATCTTATGGGCACCATCCCTCCTCAACTGGGAAATCTATCTTTCCTTTCAGTGCTAGTCATTAGTAACAACAGTTTCTATGGCTCTCTGCCCAATGAATTGGCTCAATTACATCGAATGAGGTACATTAATTTTGTTGCCAATAACTTCAATGTAGAGATTCCATCATGGTTAGGATCCTTGCCCAGGCTTCAACAATTGCATCTAAACATAAATAAGTTTGTAGGGACTATCCCTGAAACCCTAGCCAATATATCTTCATTACAACAAATTCATCTTGGTAGCAACCAACTTTCGGGTACTATACCCTCCTCCATCTTTAACATGTCTTCACTGAGATTCATTTCGTTCAGGTTTAACCAGTTAACCGGCTCTTTCCCTTCTGTCACCTCTAAACTTCTTTCATTAGTCACTATTGATTTCATGTATAACAATATATCTGGTGAAGTCCCTGCAAATATCTGCAACTATCTTCCTAATCTTAAAAATCTTTACTTGTCTAAAAACATGTTTGACGGCAAAATCCTATCTACTCTACTAGAATGCAAGTAGCTGCAAGATGTTTCTTTGTCATTCAATCATTTCACAGGTGCCATACCAAAAGAAATCGGGAACTTGACTCAGCTTAAACGTCTAGCCCTCGGGGTTAACCATCTTCAAGGTAAGATTATAGCTTGCTTTGATATTAATATTATAAGCTTGACGTAAATAACATATAAGAGTCTTGAGTGCTTTGATAGATTTGCACTTCTCTTTTGTTGGAATCTCTTTCTATTCGAATTTTCTTGCATCACAAATATTAATTTTTATTCAAACATTTGCAGTAACCTTGAAAAAATATTAGTGATTGTGAGAATATTGATTAAAAATTATTGGAATATGATTTGGGGATCAAGCCAAGTGTGTAGGGTGCACACAGATCGAAGACGAACGTGAAAGGAGGCAAACAACGAGAAGGCGCACTAGGCGACCAGCGCCGCGGTGACCAGGAGTGGGCGCTGCAGCACCCAAAACAGAACCTCAGCGCCGCGGAGCCAGGAAGACAGCGCTGCAGCGCTCAGCAGAAGCGCGCCAGTGCTGGAGCGACGAGATTCCAGCGCTGCAGCGCTGGACGCGGGAACAGTATCCCGAAATTAGAAAACTTCCTAATTTCGTCTCCCACTTGCTCTAGGACTCCCTAATACGACTCCCACACGTATATGAAAAATCTAGGACGTCCCAAGGCCTATATAAAGGCTATCAATTGGCTTGTAAATATAACTTTGTGATCTTGACAATCTTTGTGATCAAGTTAGTGAGATCTTTGTGATCTTAGAGAGATCTTGGTGATCAACAATAATCTTAGTCATTCTTAGTGGTTCTTTGTGAGAGAAAATTCCTAGAGAGTAAGAGAGAGTTTTCTTTGTGATCTTTCTTTTAATAGGCATACTTTGTGGTTGCCTTGTGATTCATAATAAGAGAAGAGTGTGATCTTGATCCGCCGTGGACGTAGGCAAGTTGCCGAACCACATAATTCTTTGTGTGTTCTTCTTCTACCCTTTCTCTCTTTTATTTCTTAATAACTTGTTCTGCATTATTATATTACTTGGGTGAATTATTTAGCTTGTTTGTGTGCTTCTGCTTCAACAAACTGGTATCAGAGCTTTGGTTCTAAGCAAACATGGCCACACCCAAGTATGAGGTAGAGAAATTCAACGGTACGAATGACTTCAATCTGTGGAAGATGAAGGTTAAGGCATTGTTGGTGAGCCAAAGACTTGGTTCGGCATTAGAGGAGACTGCAGCTCCATCTAGTGATGAAGAGAAGAGGCCAGAGTCATCTAAAGCAGAAGCAGAAAGAAGGGACATTCAAGAAAGAGCTCATAGCACAATCGTTCTGTCATTGAGCGATGAAGTACTAAGGGAAGTAGCAGGTGAGACGACGGTAATAGATCTTTGGAAGAAGCTTGACTCTCTTTATATGAGGAAATCGTTGGCCAACAGACTACATATAAAGAAGAAGCTGTATCAGCTGTCCATGTCAGATGGGATGTCGATGAAAGATCATATAGACGCCTTCAATAAGATCATTCTTGATCTTGAGTCTATCAACATCAAGATAGAAGATGAAGATAGAGCAATTATTCTGCTGAGTTCACTCCCCAAGAGCTATGAGAGTTTTGTTGATACGTTACTCTACGGCAGAGAGAGTTTAACGATGAGTGATGTGAAATCATCATTAAACTCAAAGTTATTAGGAAAGCAAGCTGAGGGCAATGCAGAAAGTTTATCTGTAAGAGGAAGGCCCTCATATAGAGATGGGAAGAAAAAAGGCTTAAGGTCAAAGTCTAGGACTCTTAGGAAGTGCTATTGCTGCAAGAAAGAGGGGTACTTCATAAAAGACTGTCCTGAGAAGAAAGCACAGAACAAGAAGAAAGCGGATGCTGCGCTTGCCTATGATGATAGCTATGACAGCGCAGAGACACTCATCGCTATTGATGGTATAAACTCTGAACAATGGGTTTTAGATTCTAGTTGTACTTTTCACATGTGCCCGCACAAGTCTTAGTTTACAAATTTTCAGCCTATTAGTGGTGGTAAAGTCTTAATGGGTAATGATGTTGCATGTCAGATGATGGAAATTGGTAGTGTTAAGCTTAGGCTGCATGATGGGCGAGTGAGAGAGTTGACAGATGTTAGGTATGTTCCTGACTTGAAGAGAAACTTGATCTCACTAGGGACTTTAGACCAGAATGGGTGTTCCATCAGGATCGACGAAGGGATTTTAAGAGTTTTTAGAGGTTCCATGGTGGTGATGAGAGGAGAGAAGCACAAAGGTGTTTATGTGCTTAAGGGTGAAGTCGTGAGTGGTTCTGCACTATTCTCTGTAGATGATGAGAGTTTGCAAACCAAGTTATGGCATCTTAGATTGGCACACTTAGGGGAGAGAAACCTAAAGGAGTTATATAGTCAAAAGGCGTTTGGTGAGGATAAGTTCCAGCCCTTGCAGTTTTGTGAGCATTGTGTGCTAGGGAAAGCACATAGAGTGAGGTTCAGTACCGATGAGCATAAAACTAAGGGGACTCTTGACTACATACACTCGGATCTTTGGGGACCAGCTCAGACAACTACTCGTGGTGGTGCTAGATATTTTCTCAACTTGATTGATGACTATTCGAGGAAGCTGTGGGTCTATGTGTTGAAGAGCAAGGATCAAGTATTTGATGTGTTCAAGACTTGGAAGGCTCTTGTTGAGAATCAAACTGGCAAAAGAGTGAAGAGGTTGAGAACTGACAACGGCCTCGAGTTTTGCAATAGAGATTTTGATGGGTTTTGTGCCAAGCATGGGATTACAAGACACATAACAGTAAGATCAACACCACAGCAGAATGGCGTAGCTGAGAGGATGAACAGGACCCTACTTGAAAGGGTTAGATGCATGCTTACCAATGCGAAGATGTCCAAGACATTCTGGGGAGAAGCTGTAGTGACTGCTACTTACTTGATAAACAGAAGTCCCTCCTCATCAATTGACTTCAAGACGCCAGAAGAGAAATGGTCTGGCAATCCTCCAAAGTTTGACTATCTTAGAATATTTGGTTGCCCTACCTTTGTACATGTTAAGGAAGGAAAGTTGGAACCTAGAGCTATCAAATGGGTATTCATAGGATATCCCGAAGGAGTAAAAGGATACAAGGTGTGGTGTAAATACTTAACACCACCAAAGAGTATCATAAGCCGTGATGTGACGTTCGATGAGATGACGATGTTGAAAACCTCCCAAGTAGATGAGAAAGAAGAACCTGTGACCAAGGAAAACTCAGCACCCGAGTCAATAGAAGTTGAAGTAACGCCTGAAGATGAACCAAAAACACTGGCGTGTTCCTCCAAGTCCACCCAAAAGAAGACTAGAACTCTTGAGCTGGAACTTGAAGAGTATCAGCTTGCTAGAGACAGGCTAAGGAGAACGATTAACCCACCAGTCAGGTATACACAAGCAGACTTAGTTACTTATGCTTTTAATTCTGCTTACACTTTTGAGTATGATGAGCCTAGGATATATGGTGAGGCTATGAAGAGTGAAAACAAGAAAGAATGGTAGCAGGCCATGAAAGAAGAAATTTGTTCTCTTAGGAAGAACAATACCTGGAAGTTGATGGAGAGACCTCAAAAGAAGCTAGTCGGGTGCAAGTGGGTGTATAAGGTGAAGGAGGGGATACCGGGGATTGAGCCTATGAGATTTAAGGCTAGGTTAGTAGCACAAGATTTTACTCAGAGAGAGGGAGTCGATTTTCATAAGATATTCTCTCCAATTGTCAAGCACACATCTATTAGGATTTTGTTAGCTATGTGTACAAAGCTTGATTTACATCTAGAGCAGATGGATGTAAAGACAGCTTTTCTACATGGAGAGCTTGAAGAAACAATATACATGGCACAGCCGCAAGGGTTCGAGGAGCCCGGTAAAGAAGATCATGCTTGTTTGCTAAAAAAGTCATTATACGGGTTAAAGCAATCACCTAGACAGTGGTATAGGAGATTTGATGAGTTTATGATGGCTTGTGGCTTTAGTAGGAGCAAGTATGATGGATGCGTGTACTTCAAGAAAATGAGTTGTGGGATGATGTATTTGCTTCTATACGTCGATGATATGCTGATCGCATGCAAGAATATGAAAGAAATACAAAAGCTCAAGAAGCAGTTAAGTGGCGAGTTTGAAATGAAGGATTTGGGATCAGCGAAGAGAATTTTGGGTATGGACATTGTGAGGGAAAGAAGAGATGTTATCTTCTTGTCCCAACAGCGATATATAGTCAAAATTCTGGAGAAGTTCAGTATGTCAAACGCGAAGGCTGTCTCTACTCCTTTGGCCATGCATTTCAGACTGTCAGCAACACAGTCGCCGACATCCGAGGATAAAAAACTACAGATGAGCAAAGTACCGTATGCAAGCACTGTGGGGAGCATCATGTATGCAATGGTTTGCACAAGACCAGACATAGCACAGGCTGTGAGTGTGGTGAGTAGATACATGGCGAATCTGGGTAAAGATCACTAACTAGCAGTAAAGTGGATTCTAAGATATCTCAAGGGAATGTCGAATCACGAGTTGGTGTATAAGAGGGACGAGGACAACAATGAAATGGTAAGAGGGTACGTAGACTCAGATTATGCAGGTGATCTTGACAAGAGAAGATCATTGACGGGCTACGTATTCACAGTGTTTGGGTGTAGTGTGTGTTGGAGATCAGTTCTACAACATGTGGTTGCACTTTCTACCACAGAGGCAGAGTATATAGCTGTTGGTAAAGCTATAAAGGAGGCCGTGTGGTTAAAAGGCATATGCGCGGAGATATTGGCTCATAAAGATGTAAACACCGGTGTATACTGTGACAGCCAGAGTGCCATACACCTAAGCAAGCATCAAGTGTTCCATGAGAGGTCGAAACACATTGATGTGAGGCTCCATTACATTCGTGAGATTGTCCAAAGTGGTAAAGTTAGTCTGACAAAGATAGCGTCGTCTAAAAACCCTACTGATATGTTGACTAAGCCACTGCCCTCGGTTAAGTTCGTCCTATGCAAGGACTTAACCGGAGTCACTACTTTGTAAGGGTGACCGAAGATGTGAAAATGAGAGATCGATTTACTTTGTGAATAATTTTGAATCAAAGAGGGAATTTGTGAGAATATTGATTAAAAATCATTGGAATATGATTTGGGGATCAAGCCAAGTGTGTAGGGTGCACACGGATCGAAGACGGACGCGAAAGGAGGCGAAAAATGAGAAGGCGCACCATGCGACCAGCGTCGCGGCGACCAGGAGTGGGCGCCGCGGCGCCAGAACAGAACACTTAGCGCCGCAGCGCCAGGAAGGCAGTGCCGCAGCGCTCAGCAGAAGCGCGCTAGCACTGGAGCGACAAGATCCCAGCGCTGCAGCGTTGAACGCGGGAACAGTATCCCGAAATTATGAAACTTCCTAATTTCGTCTCCCACTTGCTCTAGGACTCCCTAATACGACTCTCACACGTATAGGGAATACCTAGGACGTCCCAAGGCCTATATAAAGGCTATCAATTGGCTTGTAAACACAACTTAGTGATCTTGACAATCTTTGTGATCAAGTTAGTGAGATCTTTGTGATCTTAGAGAGATCTTAGTGATCAACAATAATCTTAGTGATTATTCTTAGTGGTTCTTTGTAAGAGAAAATCCCTAGAGAGAAAGAGAGAGTTTTCTTTGTGATCTTTCTTATAATAGGCATACTTTGTGGTTGACTTGCGATTCATAATAAAAGAATAGTATGATCTTAATCCGCCGTGGACGTAGGCAAGTTGCCGAATCACGTAATTCTTTGTGTGTTCTTCTTCTACCTTTTTTCTCTTTTATTTCTTAATAACTTGTTCTGCATTATTATATTACTTGGGTGAATTATTTAACTTGTTTGTGTACTTCCGCTTCAACAGTGGACTTTCAAAAATTCGAACCAAATTGCTTGGAAGTACCAGAAGGGCAGCAGGTAGAAGACGGCCTTAGTAGAAAAATGATTTTCATTTTTCTTTATTGACGTCGATCATAAATCATGTATACATATTGTTGTTTTCAGAACAAATATGTTATGTCTTCTTGTGAATGTTGCGAGCAACATCCATATCCATGTTTCGTTGTCGAGACCCAAACTGTTGCTATGACAGTTGGTATTATTTCTGAATTATTACTTTAGTTTTTCAGTGGCATTGTGATCTCAAGACGTATGTTAGTTTCTGCTTCTTATTCAATTTGATTTCTAGAATCATAGTTAATAAAGTGAACTTACACCGTCCGATTGTTTTAGTCTCCATGCCAGTTTTGTTGAAGTGGGGATTTTGGTTTTCCCCCATGAGATACGGAGAGATAGATTCTCTGTAAATGAGTTTCTTGCTCCGCGGTGGCAAAAAGTTGGCCCCTGCAGCATTATTGACAGAGGATAAGGAAATCCTGCATTTTCTCCTATCCTGTATCAATCTTGATATAGTTTATTTTGCATTTTTACCTTGTGTATTAATTTTCAATAGTTGAATCTAGCAATATATAGATAATAAGTACTCTTAAGAAATCAATGTCAAAACTCAACATTCTGTATGGATTAGTGCTGGTATGTCTCTAATATTGCCATTTCTCCAAGATATTTGTCTCAACTTTGGCATATTACTTCTTCTTGTCACCATCAAATTCATCACCACATCAATCTTCCCCTGAAGTTTCAAGCATTTTGTGCTATTTATCAAAAATCAAGAAACTCTTAATCCTTTTTAACGCTCTCCGACTGCTTCATTTGCCTTTGATGAAGTCTTGTTAAGAAGAAACTATAGATATCATGTTGGTTGTACCCTCCTTATGCCCCCTTTTTGCCAAAATTTGCTTATGCCTGAGATAAGATTACTTCCACTTTGTCTACTTGTGTGGCAAATATGATCAAATTTGCTTATGCATTAGGATAAGATTACTTCCACTTCATCTATTTTAATGACAAATATGATAATTGACAATGATATAAATCAATATAATATCAATTCTTTACAATCGGAGGTAAACAAACAACCTTCAAAAGCAAATAAACAACCTTCCTATGATATAAATCAGTATGATATCAACTCTATGAAAACAACCTCCACAATCAAAGGTAAATAAACAACCTTCCCAAACAATTAGAAATCAACTGTCTACGATGAGAGAGAAATAAACAACCGTCACAATTGGAGGCAAATCCTTCGCAAACAACTAGAACCAAAGAAAAATAAACAACCTCCATAATCAAAAGAAAATAAACAATTAAAGAGATTTTGGCCCGACTCCAACCTAACACCTCGACAATCAAAGTGCTGAAACCAACCATTAAGCCACTGAGGTAATTAAAAATTATTGCAATATCATATATTTAATGGGAGTACAACTTGTAGATTTTGGTCAAATTGCTTTATAAGTGAGATTCTAGGTCTACAAAACTTAGTATTTTTCTTCTTGTTTTCTTTTTCGTTTCATCATGTTCCTTTTATCCTTACGTACTTAGTGCATAGCATGATTTTGACATCCCATTATGTGCAATAGGGAGCATAACATTGAACTCCATAATCATTATATATGACGCCAGTCTACCTTGAGGAGTTGACTTTAAGTCAACCTTGGGTTGAAGAATTTATGGATATTATTTGAGTGCATATAACAATAATTTCTTTTTGTTACTACATATATAAAAACTAAGTCACTTCAAAGGCTTAATCTCCGAGCATCCATAAATTCTCTTCTTTTGTATAGCTTTTCAATTCTTATTTAAGAATAATGTATCTCCCTAAGGAATTTTAAAAAATAAAATGAAATAAAGAAGCAAAACAATAATTATAAATGAAATATTAATTCTTTTAACATCAACTTATCTCCAATAGTAGAAATTAATTTGCAGAAAATAAAATTAGTTGAAGTGTGTGTGTATATATATTTAACCCAAAAAAGAAAAACATAAGTTCTGCATAAGAAGTTGAAATTCAATCATAGAAATAATAAATCAGAAAGAAAATCATGACATACACAGAACATGGACTCATGCCTTGTGAGATGATAAACCTTAAATCTTTTCTACAGATTCACCTTCACTAAAAATTCTAACAAATTACCAAAACTGTACAGAGGAAGCAAAAACTAAAGTGAAAACAAAAAAGAAATCCAAAGTTTTTTTTCTCCCCAGATAGCAGCTACCGTTTTGTTTTCTAAAAACACCATAATTTCTTTGTCTATATCTCTATATTGTGAAGTGAGCAACCCTCAGATAGTATAATCACATTCACCACTTGGGAATTTGCTGCAAATTATATTAACAACAAATTCAAATGATTTTGCCACTCGTACAATAAAAGGCTCTGTGTGTAAAGGGGCGGAGCCAGAAATTAAAGAGTTTACTATTTGGGGGCCAAATTGTCAAAGTCTAAAAGCTATGGGGGCGAAGTTTATATTATAAGGGGCCAAATTGTTGGAATTGAAATCTTGTAGGGGCAAATTAAAAAACGCCTATATTAAGTTAAATCGTAAAACCTTTACTTAATTTAAAATTTTGAGTCTGGAGGCCCTGACCCCCTGGACCAACAGTAGCTCCACCCTTACATTTGTGTGTGTACGTGTACAAATAAATTCTTAAGAGGCAGAAGTTCAAACGTTTTAAAATATGAATTTGAGTTATATATTTAAGAAAAACGGCATCGTTTTTTTAGGTAAACAACGTTATGTTACTCAACTTCATATTTAAAAAGGTCTGGACATCGACAACTGAAAATGACTATATTTATATATATATATATAAATACACAAATATGACATCATTTTTATATTCAAGTTTCAATTTTATTATCATATAATATAGATTTTAGAATGATTATTGATGAAGATGTGATTTTACTAGTAAAGTATCTTACCAGTCGAGGAATAAAAAATCTGACAAAAAGGTTAAACATGGTATAGAAAGCAGCATTCCCAGATAATTGAAGTAGAATATGGTGCAGAACATCCCATAGAAATTCCAGAAAACTGCTGGTTTTCTCTGATGGATCAGAGAAAAGAAAATATTATTAGATACCAGGCCAATTTTGCAATACTAAATTCTATTTCTTACAAACCCAACTAAGAGATCTAAACAGATTTGAAAATGGAGAAATATTATTGTGATTATATTTTCTTATCATGTTTGCTGATCACCACTTTTTATGTCTAGAAAAAGAATGCCATCAAACATTACCTAACATTAAATAATCTTGGGTCTTTACCATGCTCTTGAAAAGTTATAACTAGGTGTAAACAAGAAGCAATAACTGTTAAAAGAACACACCAAGATCTATAATTTGGGCAAAATCTACACCATACATTTTAACTTACTCATAAAACAGAATCTCTGCAAATTTGGGCAAATTCTACACCAGGATCCGATCCTGCAGATGAAAGTGACCTCTAATATCCATGTTGCTGGATATAATTATTTCTTATCTTCAGCACCATAGGAACAATCTGTTAGTCAAATGAAACTTGTTTATCAAAGAAATATGCTAGAAGCCAAAAAGAAAAATTGTAGGAGGATATCATATCAGAAGAAAAAAAGTAAACATTGATACGAAACTAACCTCAAAATATTCCATAACCTTAATGGAAAATGCAGCATAAATCAAAGCAGCACTTTAGTTAATTAATGATGCATATGTATCTTCTAAGAATTGAGCACCACGAGAAATCTTACGTCTACAACACCAATAAAAACAACATTACATTAAGAAGGGTAGGTGGAATATTCTTTAAAAGTATAAAATCATGCACTCAATTTACTTGCTGTATAACAAACAGTGTAAACTCGAACAATCTACCATGAATGACTTGAGGCCCCACTGTCACTGATTGAAGATGTGGACAGACTTATTTCCATATCATCCCTAAATCTTTTAGGTTGGGATTCCTCATCGTAGCTGTCACTTTCACTTGTTCTTGTGCCCCATCAAAGTCAACACAGCTTAACCTACTTGTGGCATCATCCATCAATGATCCAACAAAATCTTGAATGAATCTGTCCATATTTCCAACATTAGAATTACTGGATTGGCTCATTGCTTGGTCTGCATTCAAATTCAGAAAAGTGCATTTCCTGCATTCCACACTGCATAGTAAGTTTTCCAATTCTTGCTTGTATAATGGATGAACCCCAGACCTCTTCACCTCCCATCCAGAACCCCATTCTGGTGCAAATGAAAACTCTTGAGTAATTTTTGTCATCATTTCCAATAAAGAGTAGCCAAAGATGATCAGACACAGTTCGGCTAAACGTCTCTTGAAAAATATCAGAAGTATCACCAAACTTCAAATTGCAATTGAACGTATGTGTAGCAGCATTACCATGGTGAACAACAAAAACAAAACAGACAACATAACCCATGAAAATATCATTACACATTTCGGGAGGTCTTTTTATTCTTATTGAAGAACCCTCAATTTGATGGCTGAACCATTCTGGAACTTCACTCCCAGGAAAGACAAAGCTAAGTCTGGTTCTTGGTTTCCACACTGCCTGTACATCCAAAGCAACAAAAGGAAAAAAAATGTTATCCTGTTGAATAATAGTTAACTGCAGTGATAAGAGAGAGAGGCCAAAACCTGTAAGTATCCTTTCAGCATTGAAAATATCATACTGTTGCAAAGATGCAATTTGGAGCAGTTTCCACAGTAAATTTCCACGTAGTCTGATTTGCAAAATTTTAACGGATTTGATAATGTTTCCAGTGAAACACAGCCATCTAATATCAAAGAACTTATTCTCAAAGGAAGTTCTGGCAGTGATTTAAGCCTCCTGCAACCCCCCAAGTTAAGATACTGAAGCTCCGAAAGGCGTTTGATGCTTGGAGGTAAAGAAATAAAATTGTTTTTGCTTATATCTAATTCCTTTAATGAGAATAATCTGCAAATATCACTGATGATCACTCCATCCTCTAAACTGCAATCACTGAGATTCAATTTCACTAACAAAGACAACCCTGAAGAATAATGCAAGGGCACAGCTATAGGATCTGAAGTTCTTAGCATAAACCTGAATGGGAAGCATGAACACCACAATGTAGATAGTATGCATCCACGAAAAGATAAAACTTCAAGATTCTTCATGACAAAAAATGACGGCACTGGTTGTCCTATAAAGGTTCCACTTAAATCAAGTTCCCTCAATTTACCTAGCTGCCACAATGTCTCAGGTACATTTTCAAGCTTGGAGCAACCAGAGAGATTCAGCGTGTTAAGATTTTTCAAACCATTTATGTTAGCTGGAAGAAACTTGAGATTATGGCAGTCTGTCAAATTCAAAACATCAAGTCCAGTCAGAAGTTCAATTGACAGTGGCAATTCTTTAATAGCAGTTCTGTCCAAAAGAAGTTCTGATAGACACTCCATACTTTCCACAATTTCTGGAAACTTCTTCAGTTTCAAGCAACCAGAGAGATTTAGAGTTTTAAGACGTTTTAAGCCATTAATTATAGTACCTGGAAGACTCTCAAGACTCTTACAATCTTGCAAATTCAACAAAACAAGTTTGGATAGAAGCTTAACTGAAAACGGCAGTTCTTTAATGGCAGTTCCATCCATAAGCAGCTCAGAAAGATTCTCCATCCTTCCCACTATCTCTGGAAACTTCTTTAGTTTTGAGCAACCAGAAAGTACAATTTTTCTTAGAGAGTCCATACTAATCTTGCTTGAAAGTTTTGTAAGACTTGTACAATCTTTTAGATTTAATATAATAAGCTTTTTGTGAACTAGCAGAGATGGGTGAATCTTACTTAATCTTGTACATCCTTCAAGAATCAGCTCCTCAAGATCTGGCACCACTGTGAAGTCTGGTGTCTTAATCAGGTTCCGAGAGTGACTAAGATTTATTAACTTCAAATTGTTTAGAGGCTGCTGAAACAAATGGGACAAAAAAAAAATTGCTTTTATTTCTTAATTTATCGTACTACTTAAGGAATGCATATATTAATTAAATCATCAATAATTATTCACTGAAAACATAAGATATAAAAGTGGACTGAATTAATCTCACTTTAGTTTCCTGCCATAGTTGTTTGATGTGGCTATGACGCATTTTAAGTTCCACAATTTCATTCAGTTGCAAACTTGATGGCAAGTATTTTAAAGGATACTTATCCCATTTGAGCAACCTTAACTTGTTAGAAAGGTATTCAAGGTCTCCATGAAGTTGTACATTGTGAATTTTGAGCAGTCTTAGGTTGATCATCTTTGAAAAGGCTTTTGGACTCAAATCCAGCATTCCATTCTGAAGCTTGACTATTAAGCCTTCAACTGCTTTAGTTCCCTAAAACATTTTGACCAACTAGAAGGTAAGTGAAGAACAGAACATGAAGACCTTGAAAAAAGTGCATAGAAATTTATATGATTAAGAGAAATTAAATGGTGAACTAAAGGTACAACTTTCAACTTATTGGCCTACCGTGTTTTCTGTCATCACATGGCAGACATCAGATTCCTCCCACAATCTGCTGCGTTTTCCAGGCTCCTTAGGGGATTGTCTCTTAACAAGTTGTTAACCCATTTCTTGTAACAAATGATGCATCATTATTCTGTTGTCATCTGAAATAGTTATGAGCGATTTATCAATAAGAACCCTTATTCCAATAATTGGTTCATATCCACAACCATCCAGTATTTTTGTTACATAATCTCTGTTTTTCCCATTAAAGAAACATGCAAGATCAAGAAATATCTCCTTCTCTGTGTCCTTTAGTCCATCATAACTTATTTGAAGTATATCCAAAATCTCCTTCTCAGAATCTTTACTTAGTCTTTTTAGTGTACTTTTCCATTCATCTATAGTTCTACCAACCAAAAAGGAACCTAAAACTTCAAGAGCCAATGGAAGACCACCAGCATACACTGCAGAATGTTGTGTCAACTCCACATAACCTTTAGGAGGCTAACCATGAAAGGCCTTTCTGGTAAAGAGTTGAAGGCTTTCCTCATGATTTAGTGCCTCCACCTTATAGATATTATGCACTTCATGTGTTACCAACAAATGCTGATCTCTAGTTGTTATAATGATTCTGCTGCCAGAACCAAACCAATCACTCTTTCCGACTAACTTATTTAATTGTTTTACATGATTCGCATCATCAATAACGATGAGAACCCTTTTATGCTGCAACTTTCTTTTTATCATCTGGATTCCATCTTCCTCATTGCATAAATCAATATCTTTTTCCCTTAGAACTAGGGAAAGGAGTTGCTTTTGTAAAGCAACCAGACTATCTTTTTCAGAAATTTCTCTAACATTGGCAAGAAAACTACTACCTTCAAATTTATGAAGTATTGAATTATAGACAACCCTTGCTATTTTTGTCTTACCTATACCTCCCATTCCACATATTCCTATCATCCGAACATCATTAGATCTTGTATCTATAAGAGGCTTTAGTTTTTCCATACGTGAATTTATTCCTACTAGATCATCAAGAGCCCATGTCATAAAACTTAATTTATTTGATATCTCCTTGACAATTTCCTGAACAAATTCTGCCTCGTGCCTGCAGAATAAAAAGAACAATAAATAAGTTGTACTAATATCAGCTACCCATGAAAATTCATTCCAAATTTACTAGTTTCCTGGAGTGCAAATTATATGCCTCTTTATTTGCAAATAAACTTTTAATAAACAATGTCATAAACGAAAGAGATATACTTTTGCTGTTAATTTTTCAATTATAATTTCAACACTCAGCATTGGAAATTTTGATATTTTTGTATTGTTGATTTTCTAACATCACAGTGATTTTAAGTCATTTTGATTTGAATGCAAAAGTCAATCTTTTTTAACTTTTACATTAATGTAATTGCAATCACAAGAGCATTTAAAAAACAATTCTCAATTATTTTACTATTTGGTTAGTGAGAAAACTTATGAAAATGAAGTAAAATGAGAGAAAGTCTAAGAGAATATTGAGAGAGAAAAAAAGATTGTTCCATTGATTATGGGTTGAATACATACAATTGGGCCTAGTGGCCTTATTTATGATTACTTACATTACTAATGCGAGCACACAATAATATGAGGAATATTCACTTGGCAAACGTAATTACTTTTTATTCCAAGTCTTTGTGTCATTCTTCCATCGGATGTTCAACATAATGTAAAAAAATATATATATTTTGTGAGTTAAGAAAATTCATCATCCAATTGATGCATGAGATAACACTTACGATGCTAAAAAAACTGGGATAGCAATTGAGAAGTATAGTATTGTTTCGGTAATATAACTAAATAAATGTCATTTTCTAAAGTTGCCACGCGGTTAGGAGCTTATTTTGAAAAACATACTCTTATAGTAATTGTACGTGCACCAATCCACTTTGCCTTAAAAAATGGGGGCTTTATAAAGAGAGATTCATCTTGCTTTTGTAGAGATATTTTGGGTTTTAAAGCCGAAGAGCAAATTTATGAAGGCTAAATGTTCAGAGCCAACAATATCTACAAGGCAGAAGGGTCCTGACTACACAAAGTATACCCTCATAGTAATAATCAGTTCAATAGTTTTCTGCATCACTATAGCCTTTACCTTAATGTGCCTTTTTCATGTTTTTCATGGTTCTGAAACCAGGTCTATGAAATTAATATATGCAGATATATAAAGAGAAAATGACGATTACCTGCCATTCAAATCCCACCCAGAGAGATTGGCTACCGCTGTTAACACATTCCTCCACTTCTGCACCTTTTCTATATTCTCTTTAAATGCTTCTTCATGTTTAGTGAAGGCTTCCTGAAAAAATCCTGTTTGTTTCCTCACCACAGATGGATTCACATCATAGAAAATTGGAAAAACCATTTGCTCGTCTGTGTTCTTGCATTCCTCAATCTTAACAAGTTCGTCCAAGCACCAAGCCGAGTAAGCATAGTTTCTTGAGAAAACAATAATTATAAATCTCGATTCTTCAATTGCTTCGAAGAGCCCTTGTGAAATGGCTTTTCCTCTCTCAAGTTTTTTGTCATCCTTGAATACATTAATTCCTTTTCGATCCAAAGCAGTATACAAATGGTCTGTGAAGTTTTTGCGAGTGTCTTCGCCTCTAAAACTCACAAAGACATCGTATTTCCAAGGAGATAATGTAGAAGTACATGAAGAGACTTCGTGGTTGCTCATCGAAGCAACTGATTTTAAAACCTCCTACTTAAGTTCCTGAAAAATTAGAATAAAGAAGTGACTTCCCACAACCAAACTATATATGTACTTTCAAATTTCCAAAAAGACAAAAATGAAAAAGGAAATAAAGGAAACTTATCTATGTGATGTATAATAATAGTTTATTTAGTAGAAAATTATTATCATTCCCACTAAGTTACAATAATTAACAAAGTTCCCTTCATCTTATTTCTTGAGGAACTTCATCTCATATTTTTTCTACGAGTAGCTTCTGCAAATTTTATTTTTTTTTCATCTAAAATATATTAGGTCTGGATTTAAGGGAAATCTAAATAGACTATATCTTAATGTATAAATCAAAAAGTACACATATTCCCAAAAAAATATGAAAAAGTATACATATTCCCAAAAAAATATCAAAAAGTATACTATTGAGTGTTAGTTAATTTAACTGGTAAAGCCTCTTGAGTGGTTTTGAGTTCAAACCCTACTCACGCCAAGCTGGCGAAGGGTATCGTTTAAATTTCATGTAATAAAATTGTACTTTAAAATACTCGCTATAAATTTACTCGACAAATACACCTATGGTACTTGACCCGAATATCATATACCGGCCCACAAACAAAACCAAATAGGCAAATCAAGTTTCCCCATGGACCCGAAAATCAACTAAGTTTGAATTGACTCGAATCGAAGTTGGTAGTTTAAAACTTATAAATGAGAAAGAAAAAAAACAGCTTTGATTTACAAAAGTTGCTTGTTTGGGATTTTGTCTTGGGGCATTTCTTCAAACGGATGGAGTACAACCCCAGATCGGCTTCTTCATTTAACGTGATAGCTACCACCTTAGTGATAAATGATTATTAATTGAGACACTTGAATCAATAATCATGCTCTTAATTAACCTTCCAGCATTTTCCTTTTGTTTACAGACATAATCACAAAGACTAGACGAAAATTCAAAGGTAAAAATAATAATAATAATGAAAATAATATGTGCTCAAACTTACAGCTTTTTGAGTGAATTAAGTGTGCAGTAGCCATTGAAACTTGTACTTGAATTCCAGTAAGAAATTGATACACAATTCTCTTCTTCTAAGCTCAAGAAAGTAGAAACCACGTACTCATTTTCTTATTCTCTGGTAAATAAATGATAATTTTTATCATTTAATGCCCAAATAATAGTTGTAAGAATACCTGATGTTATGGCTAGCTGCAAGAGGTGACACATAGTCATCAAAGTCTTTGACTACAAGGGCAATAATTGCGCATGTCATTATAATAGTGATTAACAACCTCTGCCATGTTAGTAGGACTCCCCCTCAACCTCCAGTTTTAGATAAGACCGAGAGCTTGGTTCTCTGATAAGCAAATCTACCAAATGAAAGGAGGTTGAGTGAGTATATCAACTATCTTAGCTACGCGGTACAAATCTCCCTTTAATTTACTTGCTTGTCACAGTTTCTCTAATAAAATGAATATTTAGTTTAAATCTATTTAGTTTGCGCATGACAAATTAGATTTAGTGTCAATGATTAAACACTTTGATTATCACACTACAATATTAGAACATGAGATGTGAATATATGCAGTTTTTCAAGTAAAGATTTAAGCCAAAAACAAAATCTTAGTACAAACTGAAGCTGAAGCTAATGCTTTTATACTCTGGTTTAGCACTTAATCTAGACGCAACATTTTGTTTTTTTAGATTGTCTCCTAAATAGTTACAATAGCTTCCAATTAATCTTTTATTTGTGGTAATTCTAAAAGAGCATAACATGGCAGAATATTACTAGTCCTGATGTGGTAGTACATAGAATATGTAGTTTTAAGACTTATTAAGTATTTGAAAAGTTGTTAAAGTTTAAAAAATTTAGTGTTACAAATTTGCTTTAATTATTTAGAGTAGAAGAGACTTTTACGAATAAACCTAATCTCAAATTATAAAAAATGCAAGAGTGTATTTACATAATAAATAATTGAAAAACACGTATTATATAGTATATTTTAAGATTGTGGTGAGTGTTGTAAACCTATGTTAGATGTGTAGTGTGAGATGCAAGACTAGAATTTTAAGTTGTAAGAACCCCAATTTTAAAGATTAGATGAAACTTATCTCTTAAACTTTGTTCATATGAATTGATAATTTATTTATAATGGTCTTAAGAGTTGAAATAGATGCAAAAATATAGAGCTATTTATTTGGCCTATGTTCTTGATGAAGAATGTGAAAAAAAAAAAACAAGCTATGCCATAAGATGTAAAAGTTGTATGGGAACTATGGTAGGACTAGGGCAAAAAAGATACACTGAAGTTGTATAAGAGTTGTGCAGTAATTGTGTTTCCCGTGTATTATGGAGATTTATATAAGGTTAGAGTTTTATACTAGATTAATACTATTCATTTGCCCATTTATCAAACAAAAAATGAATTTAATAAATAAAAGTAACAAAATGTGAATTTTATTAAAAATAAAAAAACTAATATATTTATTAGTTATCAAGTTATATAAGAAAGTTATGAATTTTTTTTTTTAAATAAGACCAAAAGTATCTTATTAGAATTGCTTATCCCTATTAATATTAATAACATAGTGTTACACTTATATTGGAATAAATACCATCAAGTAAGTTTTAGTCTAAGGGTTTACATATTTTGAATCTTACTCAGTGTGACCTTGTGTATACCAAACTATGACTCACAGATTGAGACTAAAAAAGTGACTTTAATCTTATGCATCCAACCTTTTCATACGTATATGTGTGGATTTAGACTTGGACCTTTATTGATTTTTATAAAACAACATTTAGCCCCTAGGCAATCAAGCAAGGAAGACAATATGATTAATACAACTTCAATATTCTGACCAATGACAAACACAGGAAGGGCTCGGATAAGTTGCAACCAAGTAACCCACAAATTAATATTATATAAAATAAAATAAATTTCATTTTTAATTAGCTATTTATTAAATCATCCAAAAAATTATTATCTTACCTCAATCTTTCCTATTTATTAAATTAGTTTCTCTTATAGATAATTACTAATTTGTATTTCTTACCTTAATATAATAGAAATTATTTTTTAATAAAAAATTAATAAGAATTATTATTTTCTTTAATTTTGTAACAAAGTAATTATTAACTTATTTCTTACCTTAATAGGATAGGAATTGACTTATAGTTTTTTATATACTTTTTGGACTTTACTACTATAAATAAATTTGTATTTATAATAACTTCATAAACTCTTAGTATTATTTCAGTTTGCTCTCTTTAAAATTATTTTTTGTGTAAGTTTGGTCAAGCACTCAAGCTTTATTCCAAGTAGATTTTTTCTATTTTCTATTTATATATGTTTAAAGTAAATATTGTAGTTTTAATAGTTTTATTTACGTAGATGACTATATTATGATTTCTTTAATAACATATAAATATTTGTTTAATCATAAACATAATAAAAGTCTAATTTTTAAAATGTTCTAAGAAATTAAGTAATATAACCTAGAATTTTTTAACTAATATTTTTATCAGTTGCAACTTATAATGTCAGTCAAGTAAAAAAAAACAAAACTACACTTCTTTCATTTTTTTTTAATATTTTTATCAGTGCAACTTATAATGTCAGTCAAATAAAAAACAAATACACTTCTTTCTTTTTAAAAAAAAAAATTGATAGATTCATTTTGGTGTTGACTCTTCTAATTTTTACAGCAACAACAAAATGCACATTTTTAACTATGAGAGTTTTTTTTAAAACAATACTTCATAACAAAATAGAAGATAAATTTCTTGATGATTAGATGGATGTTTACATTGAAAAAAACCTTAATGACAATGTTAATTCATAATCAATAATGGATGAATTTTATGCTTTAAAACATAGCTAAACACAAGTTCAATAATGTATTATTTTACAATTTAAATTTATTCAATTGTTATTTTTTTAATTTAAGAAAAAAATATTTAATTATATATTGATTTTTCATATTATTGAACCTTCAAAATAGTATTTTAAATTTTTTTATCCCACCCAAAAATAAATTTCTAATTACATCCTTGATTCAACCTAGTTTTAAACATTATAGCAACATATTTTACTCTTACTTTTGTTTTTTTACTCTTAATTGATATAATCACTCACAATAGCTTTAACATATTTTACTTTTTCTCATAAAAGAAAAGAAAAAAAAAACACAGTTTTCTAGGATTTACTAAGTGTGATCACTTACCTTTTGGAAATTTTCAGAAATTTATTCTTTCAAATGTATTAGGTATAGACTTGTTAGGACATTAGGTCTAGCACATATTTTTTTATAATAATGTTATATATTTTAAATTGTATTTTAAATAATAATATATTAATTAATTATTGAGTGATAAAATTATATAATAAATAATTTTAAAATTTATACTATTTCATCATTTAATGATTAGTTGACATATCATTATTTGAGATACAACTTATAATGCATAGCATTATTCATTTGTCGTCTTACCTTCTATTTGATCTTATTCACCCTTTTTTTCCTAAATTATACTCATTTAAGAATTTTAAAATTTTGATATAACTTGTCTAATTTTTAATTTATTTTTATTTTCACTTTGAATGTTTTAATACACTCCATTATTTTGGTACTAACACTTCAATTATTGAAGTGTTGGATTCGAATCAAGTTAAAGTTATTTATTTCCTCCATTTATTAAGAGGGTTGTTTATTTTTCTCCATTTGTTAGAAGAGTTGATATTGTGTGACATTGTAACTATCTGAGATTTGAGATATAATATTTATTTTTTTGGTTAAAAAATACACTATTATTTACAAACTATGAAAAAATTAATATTTTTATAATTTCTTAATTTTATTTTTGAAAATAACTTATTTCTTCTCTTAAATAATAATGTTTAGATGTTAAAATGTTTATAAAATCAAAATGTACATAATAGATATCAAGGCTTCAATATTGTAAAAGAAAAAAAGGAATTTTATGTATTGAGTGTATTTAATTTTTTTTATTCTTGTTGATAATTTAATATAAAGAAAAAATTAAAATTTATATAAAAATAATAAATAGAAATTATGAGATAAAATAGGAATTTAGTTTACTAAATTACTAATATAACTAATTTGGTTATTAATTTAAATTGTTTATTTTTCTAACTTAACAAGAATTTTAAACTAATTTTGATTTAATTAGAAAAAGGACATTTGTTTTTTACTTTTTGGCTTAATATAATATATGAGAATTATATTATTCATTTTTTTCTCAAAATATCCTTACTAAATTTATAATATCCTTTTCTATATAAAATTTATCTCTTTTATTTCTTCTCAACTATCAATTATACCAAATATGCACCTCTTGTGTTGATTAATTTTATAATTAATATATTTTTTTAATGTACTTGCAACTTAAGAAAAAAGACCAAATTAAAAATCTTTGAGTAGTGTATCTATTATTGAGGGCTTTAAAAATATTTACTAAACAATATGGTGATAGTTTCTTTTTAAAAAAAATATTTTAGATTTCAATTTCACGGCATGATTAAGATATAAAAATTAAATTTTTTTTTTTTATGTTAGGATCTTCTATGTGCAAAAGTCTTCACTTATAAGTATTTAAAAATTATAAAATATCATATAATCAATAGAGAAGATAACTAACCACACACAATGAATAAGAATATACATGATTCGACAACTTATTTATGTTCACGGTAGATTATAAGATTCTAGCTACTTTTTTATTACTCAGCGATTACTAACGAACTATTCAATGATCACAAAGAACACTCAAGCGATTATAAGCAGTACCCAATAGACAGAGCTCCCTAAGGGGTCTAAGCAGCACTTTCTTGCGCACTCAGCAGTCATGCTCTCCCTAAGCTCTCTATTCTCTCCCTTATGTTTTCTCTCTTTTATGCTTAACACCCTAATGTATAACAAGGGTTTGTATAAGTTCTAAAACGTCTATAAATATCAATATCAAGTTGGAATAGAAGCTCATGCATGAAGGAGTTGAAAACCGGTTTGAAAACGTTAAGAAATTAGCTTAAAACAAAAATTTGGCACTATAGTGCCATGGGCAAGTGCCATGATGCGTCATTCGCATGTTTCGAGTCTCTATTTTCTTTTGAATTTTTTTTACTTCAAATCTCGTTTGTCCATTGCGTTCTTGACCTTGTATTGTCTTCTCATTACTCTTCAACTCAAAATCAAACTCAGACAAAATTTAAAGCACCAGTTTTTAACAAACCCCTCATTTATTCAAAATTACTAAGAAGCATTCTAGGATTATCCACTCTACATCACTTCCTCAGATACTTAATGGTGATCTCAGGTAAGTCTTATAATCATGACTTAGGTCTCAAAGAGTTCAGATCAAGTTTAAACTCTTTGAACTTTTCAAAAGTTTCTAACTTGTGTTTCATAAGAAACACATACCAGTATCGTGACAAATTATTGATAAAGGTAACAAAGTATCAAAATCTGCGTGATTCATTAGACTGCATAAATCACTATATATTAGTTCCAATAAATCAGTGGCACGATGTCCAACACCAATGAATGGAGATTTAGTTATTTTTTCTTGAATACAAGATTCACAAACTGGGTAAGGTTCTATGGTCAGATCAGGCATCCAACCATCCTTAATCAAACAGGTTAGGCTTCCAACACCTATATGATCTAATCTCATGTGCATAATTCAGTATCATTTAAAGCTTTTGCACTATTACTAGTGCTATCCTATACATTCATGATATTTCTCATTGTATCCAAAATATAATGCCTATTAATTAACTGACACTCAGCTAATAAAACATCAAACATATCACATAAATATAAAGAGCGGTTCTTAATATACATGTAATACCCTTCACTGTCAAGTACAGGAAGAGAGATAGTCTGTTTAATTATAGCAGGCATAAAATAACAGTTATAAAGTACAACAGTTTTATTACAAGGGAGAATCAAATCATAATATCCTATAGCCTCGACCCATAAGAGATCACCATTTTTTACTTGAAGCTGTACCTCTCCCAATTGTAGCAATCTAACTTCCTTCAGACTCTACAACATATTACAGATATGAGAAAGACTTGCAGTATTTAATACCCAGCCAATACTAGCATTAAATGCTAAAAAAATGTCAATAATGGGAAAGATAATACCTGAGGGAGTCTTCTTCACAATGGCAAGGTATTTGAGGCAGTTACATTTCTAGTGCCCATCTTTACCGTAATGAAAGCATTTGTCTTTCACTTTCTTTTTTTTTCAGTGGCTTGGATATCTGTCGCTGCTGAAGACCCATCTTGGGTGTCTGCCTCACCTTTCTTTTCTTCTTCCCTTTAGACATTTTAAAAGCCCTCAGGGTTGAAGATGAAGCACTATGAATGAGGAGGGTCGAGCCTCATTTACGTATGTCCTCATCCGTTGTCTTCAACATATTTTGAAGATCAGTATAAGTAGAGGTTATTCCTTACATATTGAAGTTCATGATGAACTATGCATATGACCCAAGCAGCGACTGGAGAATCAAATTGTTCCCCAGGTTATTGCTCAAAAGATATCTATGGACTCATACCTCTCGATTAATCCTATCATCTTGAGAACATGAGGACTCACTAGACTGCCCTTAGGGAGCTTTTCCTGAAACAGCGCTTTGGTGACCCTATAGTTCTCAACTTGGGGTCGGTCACCAAAGAGCTCCCTGAGATAGAGCATAATGCTGTTAGCACTATTTATGCGGATATACTCCCTCAGTAGCTCAGTGGACATTGAGGCGAGGATGTACAATTTAACTTTTAAATCGTCATCCAAACATTTTTGATATGTCATCTTTCCTTCCTCGGTGGCATCCTCAAAAACACCTTTGGGCATCTTTTGGTCAATAATATATCCCAGTCTTTCTGAATCCAGAACAATTCTAAGATTCATGTACCAGTCAAAGATTCTCGGCACCTTTGAGTTGGTGTGCATCTAGTATACGCACCAAGGGATTTGAAGATGTCATCCTAGCTTACACAAGTCAAATAAAATAATATTAGAAGATGTAAGTGGAAAATATTATTAAATCGCTAATAATACATTTTAAATCATGGGTATAACATTTATATATTTTTTATTTTGAAATGACCTCCAACTATTTTACATAATCCCTCTAATCTCTCAAAACAAGATAACGACAATTTAAACTATTTTAAATTATACAGTAAGAAGTGGACTCTATTGACATTTTACTCAGGCCGTACACTGTAATGATCTAGGCTTTTGTAAACCCAACAGGTAACAACTCTTGTCAATCGCATCTCATACGACTCCTACTCTTGATCCTAAATACACCTTATCCGCACACTGTAGCGATTTAGGGTAAGTGTGTTCCAAATTAACTTGTCAATTATAAAATATATACTACTGGTACTGCCCGCACACTGTAGCAATCTAAGAAAATACTTTCGCATATATTTATCTCATCTTACGTTTAATCGGTATAATCTAAATCATACTGATCAAATTTCTCACACTGTAGTGATCTTGGGAAAGATCGATATAATACAGTTAACACCGTATTGACAAGACGGATCAACAATAAAATATTATCTTATACTGTATTATTGTTCAATCTGATTAAGAGAGAATTTTTTTTATAATATCACGAAGACTTAATCCCTATCTCATAGGGAAGTAAATCTCAATAGGGCTCCCATTGTGTTTACCAACATAAAAAAAATGATTCTAGTTTATAATGCAACCTAATAACTCTTATCATTTTATCTCAAAAATCCCCTACATGATTAAAATAATATTTTAAATAATTTAAAACATAATTAGAGTGAGTGTCATCGACGTCGCAGTGTTGAGTTCTACCATATGATAGCACCGAGGGGGCATAGCCCCCTGTGCCACGACACCTAACTTCTGGCACTACAGCGTTGGAGGTCACACCTCTAGCGCTACAGCGCCCTGTGCTTGGAGTTTGCGGTGCCACAGCCTAGAGGCCACTCAGTGCTACAGCACTCAGCGCCTGGTACTATGGTGCGAATTCCAGAATCAGTGCTGAAGTGCCCATCACCTAGTGCTGCAGCGCTAGGACCTGGAAGCCTTAGTGCCGCGGCGCCAGTTACCCAATGCTGAGGCGTTAGAATAAAATTTTCAGCTCCTCGGCGTTGAGCAATTATGACCGCGGTGCTTCGGTGCTTTTCATCTTTGGTATACCCATTTCAACAACTTGAAATGCACCTTTTAAGCACCATAACATCACCAACAACAATTTTGCACTCAAAACACCCAATATCAACTCAAAATCACTCTGATACCATTTTGTGAGTTATTTAGCGCATAGGGTACATGTATGTGGGTTTGTGTTTATCATTTAAATATAGCATATGTACCACATACATACATACACAGCGGATGAGTAGAATATAAATTACTCAATGATAAACACAAATAAACTTTTTCATGTTATCTTATAAATATAAAATACATCGAGATTGAGAAATAGTATCTTGTCAAGCCTTTGGTATTTGGTCAAACCAGAGTACCCGTCTAGAAGCAACCCGTCCACAATTCTAGTTCCTCAACACGGTGGGCTTGAGGAAGCTAGAGCAGCTTTTCTAGCAAATGATTCAACTCTTGAATCCTTATTTCTACTTTATAGTATGGGTGACCAAAGTGGAAGAGGAAAAATGAAGAGAATGTGTTTTCGTGCTCTCAACACTTGAGAGAATTTTTTAACACTTCGCAAAAATCATTTCTCTCTCTCTCCTTATCTCTCATTGGCTGAATTTTTCTCCTTCTATTAAGCAACATATTGCTCTTTTATTTGTTTATTATTTTCTTTTATTTTCTCACTTAATGACATCCATTATTATGGTCAATGTTTACAATTAGTGTTTTGTTTATTATTGTTTATAATAAACCAAATGAAAACAAAATAAAATGAAAAATTATTTAAATTAACTTGGCCTAAATCTAGGCCAAATGAGAAACACTTTCTCATAATTAAGAAATATGTTAAGGCTTACCATTTACAATCGCCACCCATTTATACTTATTATATCATTTAATTAATATTAAAGAAATAATTTAATCATATTAAATCATTGTAGAAGCACATGCCAATTTAAATTAAAAAATGAATTGTTTGATTTTAATTTAAATAATAAAATCATATATATTATTATTTTATTTAATAAAAATTTTTATCACGCCCCAGACCCAAAAGATCTGATACATGACATAACTTACACTCATTCAATAATATTTAAACATTCATTTTAATTTCTTTCAGAATTATAGCAATTGAATTATGACTGGGACAAGTAGTAAACTGGAGATACGCAGAGTTTTTTCAGAGATTAACACTCTACTACGTCACCAGTAGCAACTTTGTTACCGAAAGCCTAGAATATATTCATTGCAAATTCTTACTTAAAATCAATCCATAACCACACTTGGTGAAACTTAAACTAAATCTAACCACACAATAAAATAATACATAAGTATTTATTCAATAGGGACAAATCAAATATCTTATCCCATGTGTCTTCAAATGAAATACTCAACAACCTAGCAACTTAGGGAACCCAAGGAACAGCAGAAGCCTTGCCAAATCCGCTAAGCACACATGTACCTTATTTACCTTAAATCACCAAAAACTATAATGAGTATAAAACTCAGTAAGCATACTAGTTTTTCATATATCAAATACAAATACATATATGTACACAATGCATATGTATGATATACTGTGATCAATCAAAATCATAATCTTATCAAATCACATGTCATGTAAGCGCTTACACATTCTTTCAAAACTTATTACAGGAATACCATCACTCAACTACTGCTTAGTAGAACTTACACATCACATATCACATAATGAGCTAAATGTCACTCGTAGGTGACATACCGTATGAGAGGAATAGTATAAGTGAGGTTTAAATTACACATATATAATGCTCAAGCCCGAAGGTAAGAGCCAAACTCTCACCCTGATCATCGATGAGTCCTCTCACATGTACCAATACGCCACCACACGAATGTGATGACTCAATCTTCCTTTAGGTACAATAGGATCCTCCCTACATACAGACAACCCTAGAATATTTTTGAATTTTTTATCTCTTGGCTTGGAAAAGAAACTTTTAATTTACTACATGAATTTTTATTTAAGGGTTATGTATAGAACAAGTCTTTGTTGAGAAACACAATCCATATGTTAGAGAATTGACCAATTAGAGACAATTTCATAGATTGTCAAGTTGAAAATTCTAGTTAGTTCTTTTGGCTATTCTAACTAGATAGTTACAAAGGAACCAATTACATACTTGGTTTCCAACTAATGGCAAATTAGAAATTTATAGTTAGTTGAGGGGCAAATTGGACAATTGAGGGAGCACTATATAAAAGTGGAATTGTGTAGACTTTTGGAGAGAGGAAAGCAAAAACATCTTAGAGCAAAAAAGAAGCAAAATTCGTCCAAGTGAAGAGGGGTATTGCTACAGTAAAATTTCAAGTTTTTTTTTAATAATTTTTCATGCTTAATCAAGCTAAAATAAGGTTAAATGCAGGTTCCTAAGATCAATTGAAGCCACCATTAGTGAAAATCTAAGAAAAAGAGGTAAGAAAAGTATTGTTTTGTGAGGATGATATGTGAACTTTCAAGATTGCTTCAATTGATGTTCTTGTGTGTATTCTTAGTTTAGATTGAGTTGAATTCTAGTGTGGAGCTTGAAGAAGTCATCAAATTGAAGAAATTGGTAAGGTAAGAATTAGGGTTTTGGGTGACTTTGATTTAAAGACTTCAATTAGTTGTAATTAGGGCATTAGAATGAAATTGGCTTGATTTTGATGCTATTGGAATAAGAAATTGAGAAAAGAAATGTGTTGGGTGGTGGATGTAAATTCTGCCACTCTAGGAAAGTTAGGGTTGAGTTGTGTTTTAGTTAAATTATGGTGTATAAATGGTGCTTTATGTAAATTAAATGTATATGGATGATGAAAAATAAAAAATGAAGAAAATAAGACATAATTGTCCATTTTGGAAAGGTGAAGGCCAATTATGTCTAACCAAAGTTATAGGGTGTTAAGAAAGATAAGATTGAATGGTTTTGTAAATGAAAATCGGAAAGTAGTATCCATCCGGGCTTTGTATGCCGATTAGGGTATTTATTAGGTAAATGAAATTCTAGCAATTGAATTGGTTCTAAATGTCATTTATGGAGTGTAGGTGAAGAAAATCGAGACCGGTAACGGGAGCTGAAATCCGGAGCGAAACTGAGCTCGGAACGGTTGTGAGTGAAAATCTATCCTTATTTATCTTTCATTTAATATGTTTCTGCATATTAAAATTGTATATTTTATGTGTTTTTAATGCATAAACATAATTTACGATTTTGATAATATAGCCATTGATATGCATTTACATGTTCGGTTTAAGAAACAGTTTTAAAACTACTACATCAGTTTCACAGGTTATTGGTACACTCATATTATAGTGGTGGTGATTGGTATATCCCGTGCACATAATAGGTTTTGGGGGGTGTGTCACTAACTCTAGAAATTCGGGTTGTCGAGTCATGTGAGTAGCTCTATGTGTACAGGGTATTGTCTCGCTATACATATGCAAAGCAGAATTCTGTTGCATAGCAAGTGAGATATCTTGAGATGTCATAGTGAGTGTTGCTAGTTAAGACACCTCGTGACCTACTCATGTGTGCGGTGCTAGTTGAGTCGTTGCGTGAGTATAGAGCTTTAGGGTTACTATTAGTACAGTTTATAAAGAAAATGGCTTAGCGAGGGCTTTATTAGTTTTCGATCTATTGATCGCATATTAGGCATTTATATGTATATGCTAGTTATTATATCTTATAGATTTTGGATATTATTTTTCAAAGATGTAAATAAAACCTGTTCGGCAAGATTTGATTGGCATATAATGTTAGAAACCATTTTACAGCTTTATACAAGTTTTAAAAACATGATTTATACATGTCTTTTAAAATTTAATATTTATACAAAATTTTATTTTATTTAAAATCTTAAATGCACTTACTGAGCTCCTTTACGTCACTCGTTTTGTATTTTATATTTTCTAAACCTTCTTTTCAGGTGCAGACCTTGGTAGGCAAGCTGCTAAGTAGCACTCTTTTTACTTTTTGCATAGTAGTTATCGGCTTGTGTATTTGTACATAAAGTTTGACAAATAAGAAGAGGTTTCGATATTATGATGATCGTTTTACTTTTTTTTATAGTATGCTAGTTTTGTGATCAAAAACAATTATTGAGTTGTGTTGGAATTGGTTTTGAAAAGGACCGGAGGTCCTATTTAGTAGTATTGAAAAGCAATTTGAAATATAAAGTGTAATTTCTATGCAGGTTTTATATTGGATTTTCAGAAAAATCACGGAAACTCTGCCCATTTATTTTTAAATTTAAGAAGTCAATTTTACGTATATTTCAAGATTTTCTCAATAATAGCAAGAACTAAAAAAAGGTTCGCCTCACAAAATTTCTCAACCTACACAGTTAAATTTTGAGAAACTTTCGTTGGGGTACCCGACAGGGCTGTTGGGATCTACAGTAGAGGTTCTCAGGGCGGGTTCTGTCACTTTTGTAATATTGTTTAACCCTGTGGAAAACTCTTTCTTGAGTTTATTGCTTATGGCCATAAGAATTTCTAAGATACAGTCTTTGAACATTTGGATATATAACTCATCCACGTGAGCTAACGGATCCAATGTCTGTGCACACCAAACTTTATAAGTATCTGACCATACCCAGCGACACCCAGTGATCACACCGTGAAAGGTCTGTGACATGCATGGAACCAAAGTATGATGGATCACTTATAAGCCCACTATGGTACTCAGGTCAAAGGACCACGTATACTACTCAACTCGAGAGAACCTTCCATTGACGACTTCATGGGATGTCTATTGGGGCCCTTGTTGAGTCTGTTTAGTATTCAGTCCTTACTAAACACCTGCATGCTATAAGAACTTCCAATAAGCCTATAGTCAGCTAAGAATAACCATCTAGATCATCTAGGTATAGTATACACTGGTCTATGTAAAATGATTCCACTAACAGACTTGCATCGGTGAATTAAGACTAGGAACATATAATTTGAGAATAGACTTGCATAATAACATTTCTTAGCACCTATTGCAACTCTTGTAACTATATTATTACAAATGAATTCTCAGGTCTTTGTACCATCATAGAGAAGATTTTAACTCTTAGACTTCACTGATTAATCTAACATGCTAACCCTTTAACATTTATAGTTTTCAGTGATGTTAACTTTTAGCATTGATCTAAACATTTTTAGACCAAATCTGAACCTTTTCAGATGATATAATGTTTGTAGCGTCACAAGCATTAAACCATTTAATAATAGTAATTAATGATTTAACAAATAATGAATTGTATAAATATTATAAAATAAAATATTCATACAATAATGAGATGACACGTGAGTATAAATTCCAACATGTATTGCCCAATATTGCTACAACGTAAGGGTAATATCAGTAACATATATTTGATTATTGACAAGTTAATCTAGAATACACTTACCCATTATTGCTACAATGTAAGGATAAGGTGTATTCAAGATCAAGTGGTAGAGTTGCATGAGATGCAATTGACAAGTTTTGTCTACCTGTTGGGTTTACAAAGGCCAATCTTACTACAGCATGAGGCCCAAGTAAATTTTAATAGGATCTACTTCCCACTATATAGTTTAAAATAGTTTAAACTATCGTCTTTTCTTTCGCGAGATTATCGAAATTATGTAAAACAGTGGAAGGGCATTTTAAATTAAAAATGTATAATTGTTATACCCATAATTTAAAATATTTTATTAGCGAGTTAATGACTATTCCGCTTACATCTCTCATTAATTTTGGCCTGTCAAGTATAATACCCACTACGAATGAGCTGGTGTGCATAGTTGATGCAGTCCAACTCATGGGCACTAAGAATTTCTCTGACCAGCAGAAGAATCTCTTAAATGTTCTAGATTCAAAAAATCTTGGATTTATTGTTGATCAAAGTTTAAAAAAAAGGTATTTTTGATAACACCTCTCTAGGGAATATGAATAGAGGGGGTATGACCCTCTTTGTTCAGGGTGCTTCATCTTATAATCCAAGTATATCAGGTGATACTAGATGTAGAGAGAAGAAGATGAGGCAGATACCCAGGATAAGTCTTTAAAGACAACATTTATCTAAATATCAACAAGAGAGCAATGTAGATGAAAGGTGTTTCCACTGTAGTAAGGTTGAGTATTATAAATTCCACTACCTTAGAAGCCTTAAAATTGTTAGGTAGACTCCCACAGGCTTGTGTTTAATAAACATAGGCATTTCTAGGATATTTGATGCCAGTTAAAGTTGGGTATGATAACACATCTCTAGGGAATATGAATAGAGGGGGTGTGACTCTCTTTATTTAGGGTGCTTCATCTTATAATCCAAGTATATCAGGTGATACTAGATGCGTGGAGAGAAGAAGATGAGGCAGATACCCAGGATAAGTCTTTAGAGACAACATTTATCCAAAGATCAACAAGTGAGCAATGTAGATGGAAGGTGTTTCTACTGCAGTAAGGTTGGGTATTGGAAATCCCACTACCCTAGAAGCCTTATAATTGCCATGAAGACTTTCACAGGCTTGTGTTTGACAAACATAGGCATTTCTAGGATATTTGATTCCAGTTAAAGCTGGGTATGAGATACCGAATGTCCCTCTCATATTTGTAATATGTTGCAGCGATTAAAAGAGACTAGAATGTAACAACTTGTAGAAGTAATGTTAAAAGCAGGAAATGGTGATTTCTTGCAGGTTCAATTTGTTGGGCAGCTTGACTTACTTCTCATATGCCTTGTATTATATAATTAGTATAATATCCAAAACATCATTTGACATATTATGTCTCTTCTTGTACTTGACAAGTGAAAGATATCATATGAATATTTAGAATAGTTTCTTATGTTTATGTAATATGAATGATGTTTTATTAGCTGAATGTCAGTTAATAAATGGACAGAATATACAATTAGAAATGTCAGTAGATTAGAATCCTTAAATAATATGAAATTGTGGTATGTGAGATTATGTCATATAGGCGTGAGACGTTTAATCCGTCTGATTAAGGATGATTGAATTCTTAATCTGACCATAAAGACTTAACTAGTTTATGAATAATGTATTCACGGAGATGACTAAACATACCAGAATGTACATCACATTCATTCGATTAGATCGAGGTAGTGAGTACATCAATAGCATGTTTTTCATTTGTTTAAAGGATAATGAGATTCTCACTCACTAGAGTCCTTCGTGTACTCTACAACATAATGATGTTTCAGAGAAGAGGAATCAGACTTTATTAGACTGTTATATTTGTGAGATGCTGATCAATAATGCGAGTTATCAATCTATATCTGTGAGAATATGTTCTAAATACAGTTGCTTATTAAGCAAAGTTCCATTAGAAGCTATTCGCTTCATTCTGTATGAGATATAAAGAGAAAGGAAGGCAAATCCTAAATATTTTAAGACTTGGAGCTGTCTTGCTAATATAAGAGTTACGCAGCAGGGTGTGTTTATTTTTCAAAGTATATTAGTTCTATGATTCAGAAAAGTGAAGTGTGTTCATTTTTTTATATACCACCATTCTTGAGGAAGAGTTTCTCATGGATCGTGGAAATCATAGAAAGATTGAACTTGGTGAAGTCAATCTAGAAATCAATGAACCAATGATGGGAACTCAGGCTAAATAAAGTAATGACCTTTTAACACACTCTCTAAAACAGTTGGAAAGGATTTCTAGGTCACTTATTAGGTATATTTGATGCCTGTAGGCAAACTTGGAATTTTCTTGGTAGAAGAAAACAATTCGTTAACCTATAGGGAGACACTGTTAAACATCGATTCGGGAAATGGAAAGAAGCCATGAAAACAAAAATTGACTTTATGCATCAGAATCATGTATCGGTCTTGGTTAAGCTACCTATGAGAATTGTTCCCAATGGTTGTAAAACGTTTACAAGAGATAGTAGGAGCCAAGTGGAAGGTAGAGACCTTCTACACCCTATATTGGTTCTAGAATGATAATCCTCAGTGATCTAGCATCAACTAAGAGGAAACCTTTGGACCAATATTGATGCTAAAGTCGATTAGAATGTTAATGACTCTTACAGTATATTATGATATTGAGGTTTGACAAATGGATGTAGAGATGGCATTCTTGAATGGATACCTCAAATAAGAGATATGCATGGAATAGCCTCAAAGTTTTACGTCAAACCAGACTTCTGGTCTAGTGTGTAGGCTGAAGAAGTTCATTTATAGGCTTAAATAAGCCTCCTGAAGCTGGAATCACTATTTTGATAAGATAATCAGATTGTCTGGTTTCATAAAAAATAAAGAGGAAGCTTGTGTGTATGTAAGGTCAGTGAAAGCATAATAGTCTTCTTGATGCTTTTTGTTGATGACATACTGATCATTGAAAATGATATTGATATATTATAGTCGATCAAAAGTAACTCATAAGAATTTCTTCATGAAGGATTTGAGAGAGACTTCCTTTATACTAGGTATAAAAATTTATAGAGATAGAGCTAGAAAACTGATAGGACTCTCCCAAATTATTTCACATCAATAATGTCTTAGAAAGGTATAGATTTTGTTAACTATGAGATAGTTAACGTATCTTTTGGACATGGTGTTCATCTTTCGAAAAGAGTGTCTCTTCAAATAGAAGATGAGAGAGTTAGAGTATCTGACAGACCAGATACATTAGCTCTTGAGAGCTTGATGTATACTATGATGTATTTGAGACCTGATATTAGTATTGTTGTAAGAGTTTATGTATTTGGTACGTTAGGGTTGGTGCTATAAGAGTATCTCTTCAGCTGTTAGGGTTGGTGCTTACGCGCCATCTCTGAAGGTATATATACTTATGTATATATACATGTGTACATTCCCATTAAATTGCTAATACTTATTTAAATAGTATCATGCAATGTAACATTACAGATATTATATGATTTGAAGGAATTCAAATCTGATCTAAAGGAGTTTAGATAAGGGCCCATAGTTAGCCACGCTAAGAGATATAAATGTTAAATGTTAGCACAGCTAATTGTTAACTAGTTATAATACTCAGCGAAGATCCAAGAGTTGAAGCCTTATTTGTAATGGGATATAGACCTGGGAATATACTAGTAACTGTATAGTTGTAAGAGTTGCAATCAAGTGTTAGAAAATGTCAGTAGCACAAGTATATTATCGAATATTGTCCTTGATCTATTTTTCTCTAATGCAGGTGGATACCTTTATATAGATCAGCATATGTCGTACTTATAAGTTATAGATGCTCATTCCTAGCTGACTATAGTAACCAGTATCTATAATCGGTAAATAAGTATTTATATACATATTTTATTTGTATGTGGGTGATACTTGATTTATGTATTATTATTAGTAGTGTTTGAATAGGTTAAGGACAAACTAATAGTATTGGGTTTATTTGCAAGACTTTAGATTTATTTTAGGGACCAAATTGTAATACTTTAAAAGTTTTGGGGGTAAATTTGTAAATATAAAAAATTAGCCTCTTAGTATAAAAATATACTTTTGAAACCCTAATTCACTCTTTTGGGTCGAGCTATCCCTTTAGAGAGAGAGAAGAGAGAAATATAAGGGAGACCAAGAGAAGAAGAAGAAGAAGAAATTGAAATTTTGGATTTTAAGAGGTATATCACAACTATTTCTCAATTTATTGGTGTTAATTAAGTTAATTCCTTTAATTTTTTATTTCTGGAATGTATAATTGAGGATTTGATGTGTATTTAGTAAGATATTGTGAGAATTGATGATGATCTATGTAGATAGCTTGATAAATCATGATGAGTTGTAGAATTTTTGCATGATAGTCTCTTGATTCGAGCATTTTATATAAATTGTTGTGATTCGATTCTGGTTTTGAATTTTGCGTATATGAAATTAGACATGAGGATCATCTAAGACTTTGAATAGATTGAAAATTCTAAAAATTTAATTTGTAGTGAATTTACCAAAATGACCCTAAAATTATGGAAATTTCCTGTGTGAATAGTATGATACAGTGGCAAACAATTTTTGGCCAACTAAATAATCTTCAAAAATTACGAATTTGTGGAATATCATAATCTTATATGTCTAATATGATATACTCAGAAGTAAGAATTTACATCAATGTGGTTAAGTTGTTATAATTTTCTAAAGTGTATCAGCTCATTGCAATATTTGATTAATAGATTTTTAAAGCTATAGAATAAAATAGTTTTAAAATACTTTTGGCAGTGCTTTGGAAGTGAAATATTTATCATGGATTGAAATATTTGTCAAGAGTAATTCTGTGATATTTTTATAATTTTTGAGTTAGTATATGATTTTATAAAATTAGGAGATTAAATACTATTCAGTAAATTTCTTGATCCTGTCAGGATAATAGTTTGGATTCGATAGTGTTTATGGAATGGATTGTGTAGACATTATGGTATAATATTTTTATATAAGAAGGATATATGAGTAAAGAATGATATATTTTAATTTTGGAGTAATTTGACATTATTTGATGTATAAAAATATTTTGTTAAGTGTAAGTGGTCAGAATGACAGATTTTGAGAAATTAAGTCATTAGACCAATTTGATGTAATAAGTGCAATAAGTATAATTTTGTAAGCTATTTAAATTGTTTGGTGTGAATTGTGAGGCTTATGAAAGGATTAATCTCCATTGATAGGTTAACGAGAATTAAGCCTTGTACCCAAAAGTGCTAAGAGATAAGTATACTAGACTTTTTACTGAAATCACAATAAACACAGTAATTGTTTTGTATGATTTTGTAAATGGGGTTAGGAATATGTTTACGTTATGTCAAAGTATATTTTGATATGAAATGTGAAGATATGTATTTATGAATGTGAGCATGGACATACATGGCATATATGTGTTTTTGAAAGTGAGCTTTCAAAATATGATGTGTTTAACAAAGAAAGCTTTTGAAGTGTAATATGTCCATGAGAAATATTTTGTGTTTTGAGGGTACTTGAACTCACTGTTAACTTAGTAGGCATTTTATATGATTTGTGGAGCCTTTATGTATGGCCTTTCCTTTAGGATTGGTATATGTTATGTGTTCCGTATGTAAGGAGGATCCTATTGGTACCTAAAGGAAGAGTGAGTCATCACATTCGTGTGGTAGCGTATTGATGCATGTGAGATGACTCACCGATGATCAAGGTGAGGGTTTGGCTTTTACTTTCGGGCATGAGCATTATATGTGTAATTTAAAAACCTCACTTGTACTATTCCTCTCATACGGTATGTGACCTACGAGTGACATTTGGCTCATTATGTGATATGTGATATATAAGTCCTACTAAGTAGTAGTTGAGTGATGGTATTTCTATTATATATTTTGAAAGAATGTGTAGGCGCTTACATGACATGTGATTTGATAAGATTATGATTTTGATTGATCACAACATATCATACATATGCATTGTGTACATATATGTATTTGTATTTGTATTTGATATATGAAAAACTAGTATGCTTATTGAGTTTTATACCCATTATAGTTTATGGTGATTTCAGGTAAATAAGGTACATGTGTGCTTAGCGGATTTGGCAAGGCTTCTGCTGTTCCTTGGGTTCCCTAAGTTGCTAGGTTGCTGAGCGTTTCATTTAAGGATATGTGGGATAAGATATTTGATTTGTCCCGATTGAATAAATACTTATGTATTATTTTATTGTGTGTGGTTGGATTTGGTTTAACTTTCATCAAGTGTGGTTATTGGTTGATTTTAAGTAAGAATTTGCAATAAATATATTTTGGGCTTCCGGTAACAAAGTTGCTACTAGTGACGTAGTAGAGTGTTAATCTCTGAGAAAACTCTGCATATCTCCGGTTTACTAATTGTCCCAGTCATAATTCAATTGCTATAATTCTGAAAGAAATTGAAATAAATGTGTAAATATTATTGAATGAATGTAAGTGATGTCGTGTGTCAAATCGTTTTGGGTCTGGGGCATGACAACTTTTAGTGGTATCAGAGCTAAGGTTATGATTCTGTAGACTTTTAAGTGTCGAGTCAAGGGAACCGAGCAGATGCCAAATCCTTAGGATTGTATTTGTAGCTTTGTTTTGTAAATGTTTGACATTTTGCTTAAATTTTTGTATTATTTTGAAAAGATGACACAATATGCAAGAGCTACTAAGATTGTTGATGTTGTAGATAATGGTACTTTGTGGATCTTAATGTTACCATATATGATTTATATTTTTAGTTGTGACTAATGTGCTTAGCAAGAATGATGTCGAATATCTAATAATGATAATTTGTATGTCATGGAGCAAATTGAGATAATTTCTCAATGTCAAATATAGAAAAGTAGAGTATTGAAGACATCTATTGAAACAATTTTTATTGAAAAGAAAAATAACAACAACAACAATAGCATAACAAAAATACAGTAGAGGCTACGGAGTGAGATTTAAGTCTATTTTGCGCTTCTTCTCACTGTCATGAGTAAACCAATCTAACTGATGTAATGTTGGATTAGACAAAAGAATAAAAGACTACAATTGATCAATCAGTTGATCAACAGTTAGAGCAGAAATACGAATCTGTCATGCTAGAAGTGGGATGAATTGTGTTCCCGCTGCATAGTTAAGAAAAGACAACAACCCGTTATAAAAACCATTAACATTTATCAAACCAATGGGTTTTTGGTGGATTTGTAATTGTGCCCATGAGACAATTTGAAAAATTTTCTCCAAGGTCCCGAAACCTCCTGGTAGAGCTATGAAGGCATCTGCATGCCTACGCATTTGAGCCATTCGCTCGTGCATAGATGAGACTTGTAACTCATCCCCAACTATTTTTCCTATAATATTTTCAATAGCTAGAGGTTTTGGAATGATACCCAAAACTCGACTACCTTTATTGTGTGCAGCTTTTGCTACAGACCCCATTAACCCACGGTTACCTTCTCTATATACTAAATGTATATTTCGCTCAGCTAATACCTTACCAAGATTTTTTGTAACTTTTACAAACTCTTCAGTATTTCTAGGGTTGGATCCATAAAAGACACAATTTTTTGTAAATCGACGAGCTGAGGTTTTCTCCATTGTTACGCTCACCCTAATCTTTGAATGTTTTCGAGTTTGTATAAGGATGCAAAAATAATGTATTTATAGAAAGAAAAAAATTGATAACAGTTGTGGAGCATATGTGTAAGTATGTTTAAGTATATATTTTTCTCAGTTCTTGTGAGGCAAAAAAGAAAACAATGAGTTTTACTTTATCTTTTTATAAGGGATTATAGGCCGCAAAATTTTAAATAAATATTTGTTGATATGTAAGTGTGATAACATTGTGTCGGAAGCGTGATGAGTTAGGTAAGATAATTAAGAAAAAGTCAGATAAAGGCTTATTTTATGAACTTAGGGACCTTGTTATCTTGTCACTAATAGCCGAAAATGCATTTATGACTTGAAGACTTTTTTAGCAAACATCTGGACTTTAGACTTGAGGCCAAATTAACTTTATTAATTACAAGAATTTTTGTGGTCTTAACATTGATTTTTGGCTGATAGATTAAAAGCAGACATGAAGAAAGATAAAGCACACTTAACATAAGGATAAAGTAGTAGTCAGTCTCTTTTTGATGTGATAGAGCGGCGCGGATCTGGTTACTGTGAAAAATAGAAAGAGCAATACAGGTCAAAATGAGTCTCCCTGGTCACTTTCATCTGTGTCATATCCATGAGAGATGAACTTATGGAGTTGTAGTTCCCATACATTGAATGAGGGCTCTAGTTGAGTAGAATGTGGGTTTACCATATCTTGATCTTCTGCAGGTGAGCTGGTCGGAATGAGGGATGTGCTGGCTTCCTCTTGGATTTGAGTATCGGTTGGATAAGGTTGGGAGTCTTGAAAGAGGGATAAATCAAGATTGGATTGGTGTTGGTCAGGTTCTGTCGGGACAGCTGGCTGAGGCCATTAGTGAAAGTTATCCATTTCTTGTCTGTATCTGGCATAATAAGTCATGTTTGGAGTATGGTGATGGTGGGTAGAGTAATCTATATTTCTGTGATATGAAAGATGATGTTTTTGTCTTTGTCGGGATTTGTATAAATAGATAAGTAAGACAGCCCACAGATGTTGTCTAAGGACCGCAGCATTTGTGTTATTTACAATCATGTGTTAAAATTTAATTATCCACTATGTCTTTGGGTAAAACCATTGGAGAAAAATCAGGACTGGATGATCTTCATCATATTTTTCTAATTCTTTGAGGGTTCTAAGTAATGGGAATTCCATGGCGATTGTATACAAATCAAACAAGTATCGTAACAAATAAAGGATAGGTTTGGACCATTGGAAAAATGGAAAAAAAGAGTGCAGATGAAAGAAAGGGTATTCCAAGTTGAACAAAAGGCCACCAAAAACTGTGAAGCCATGTTCTTGGACTGCCAATATGGCATAGTGTCTGATGAATTCTTTGGCACGAGAATCGAGTGTTCTAGTTCTGATTAGGTGTGGAAATTGTAGAGTAAAAGGAACATGAGGAGTTATGATAATGGGATTTATCATGAAAATGATAAGAGGGTTGGTTTTCTTTATTGCTAGAAAAGTGATTATGAGGTTTAGGCTATTTATAAAATTCGTGAAAGAAAATCAGCAATCATTTTTTTCCTTTCCTTTTTACGTGGATGACGTCAAAGGAATAGTTGAAAAATCATCTTTGCCATCGCAATAATTGTACTAGTGGAATCTTTTCTGTTTGAAACCGAGTATATAAAAAAAAAAAAGCAAACATGTCAATCTCAATGAGAAAATGATATCCAATAAAATGGACTATGTTTTAAAGAGTTAAAGTAAGAGATATAATGCTGAGATCTATGGTTTAAGAATCCATTGAACTAAAGGTCTTTTTATTGAAGTTGATTTTTGATCATTTAAGATAATGCCTTCAACATTTTGATTTGAATGACAACTTAGTTGCGTAGAAATGCTACATTTATTTTTAGAATGATATCAAGGTAATGAATGATATTATGACATATGAGTATATGTTGAAGGGATTAAAATTTTCAGAGGAGTTAAGAATTTTATTTAAGAGATTAGTATGGGTATTCTACCTCTATGTCATTCTTTAATAAATAAAAGGTGAAGTGTATAGATGTCCATTAATTATTGAACGAACGGGTGAAAAGAATAAAATATATGTGTATAAATTTTATAAGTCCATAATGTGTGCCATGTGTTTATTTTATGGACATATGTTTCGTACTCCTCTCATATACTAAGCTATGAGCCAACTTAGAGATATTCTAACATATGAATGAGTGTTTATCAGGATTTTGGACCACAATGAGCAAATCCCATATACCAAAACGATTGCTTGTTAAATGTTTTATGAATAAACCATACAGTTAAAAAGGAAACTTGGGAATGAGAAGAAGAAATGAGATCTAAGTATCCTCATATGTTTGCTTAAGTCATGAATTTCGAGGACGAAATTCTTATGAGGGGAGAATTGTAGTATCCAGTATCCATAATTGGTAAGAATAAGTATTTATATACATATTTTATTTGTATGTGGGTGATACTTGATTTATGTATTATTATTAGTAGTATTTGTATAGGTTAAGGACATATTAATAGTATTGGGTTTATTTGCAAGACTTTAGATTTATTTTAAGGACCAAATTGTAATACTTTAAAAATTTTATGGGCAAATTTATAAATATCAAAAATTAGCCTTTTAGTATAAAAGTACACTTTTGAAACCCTAATTCACTCTTTTGGGTCGAGCTATCCCTTTAGAGAGAGAGAAGAGAGAAATATAGGGGAGAGAAAGAGAAGAAGAAGAAGAAAAAGAAGAAGAAATTTGAATTTTAGATTTTAAGAGGTATATCACAACTATTTCTCAATTTATTGGTGTTAATTAAGTTAATTCCTTTAATTTTTTATTTTTGAAAATATGTATAGGATTTGATGTGTATTTCATAAAATATTGTGAGAATTGATGATGATCTATGTAGATAGCTTGATAAATCATGATGAGTTATAGAATATTTTCATGATAGTCTCTTGATCCGGGAATTTTATAAATTGTTGTGATTCGATTCTGGTTTTTAATTTCGAGTATATGAAATTAGACATGTTTAGGATCATCTGAGACTTTGAATCGATTGAAAATTCCAAAAATTTAATTTGTAGTGAAGTTACCAAAATAATCCTAAAATTCTGGAAATTTCCTGTGTGAACAGTACAATAAAGTGGCAAACAAGTTTTGGCCTGCTGAATGACCTTAAAAAATTACGACTTTGTGGACTATCCTAAGCTTATATGTCTAATATGATATACTCATAATTGAGAATTTAGATCAATGTGGTTAAATGGTTATAATTTTCTAAATTGTATCAGCTCATTGTAGTATTTAATTAACAGATTTTTAAAGCTATAGAATAAAATAGTTTTAAAATACTTTTGACAGTGATTTTGAAGTGAAATATTTATCATGGATTGCGATATGTGTCAAGAGTATTTCTGTGATAGTTTTATAATTTTTGAGTTAGTATATGATTTTATAAAATTAGGAGATTAAATACTATTCAGTAAATTTCTTGATCCTATCAGGATAATAGTTTGGATTCGATGGTGTTTATGGAATGGATTGTGTAGAAATTATGGTGTAATATTTTTATATAAGAATGATATATGAATAAAGAATGATATATTTTAATTTTGGCAGTGATTTTGAAGTGAAATATTTATCATGGATTGCGATATGTGTCAAGAGTATTTCTGTGGCAGTTTTAAAATTTTTGAGTTAGTATATGATTTTATAAAATTAGGAGATTAAATACTATTCAGTAAATTTCTTGATCCTGTCAGGACAATAGTTTGGATTCGATGGTGTTTATAGAATGGATTGTGTAGAAATTATGGTATAATATTTTTATATAAGAAGGATATTTGAGTAAAGAATGATATATTTTAATTTTGGAGTAATTTGACATTATTTGATGTATAAGAAAATTTTGTTAAGTGTAATTGGTCAGAATGACAGATTTTGAGAAACCAAGTCATTAGACCAATTTGATGTGATAAGTGCAATAAGTATAATTTTGTAAGCTATTTAAATTGTTTGGTATGAATTGTGAGGCTTATGAAAGGATTAATCTCCATTGATAGGTTAAGAAGAATTAAGCCTTGTACTCAAAAGTACTAAGAGGTAAGTATACTAGATTTTTTACTGAAATCACAATAAATATAGTAATTATTTTGTATGATTTTGTAAATGGGGTTAGGAATATGTTTATGTTATGTCAAAGTATATTTTGATATGAAATGTGAAGATATATATTTATGAATGTGAGCATTGACATATATGGCATATATTTGTTTTTTTGAAAGTGAGCTTTCAAAATAAGATGTGTTTAACAAAGAAAGCTTTTGAAGTGTAATATGTCCATGAGAAATATTTTATGTTTTGAGGGTACTTGAACTCACTGTTAACTTAATAAGCATTTTATGTGATTTGTGGAGCCTTTATATGTGGTCTTTCCTTCGGGATTGGTATATGTTAGTGTTCCGTATGTAGGGAGGATCCTATTGGTACCTAAAGGAAGAGTAAGTCATCACATTCGTGTCGTAGCGTATTGGTGCATGTGAGAGGGCTCACCGATGATCAGGGTGAGGGTTTGGCTTTTACTTTTGGGCATGAGCATTATATATGTGTGATTTAAAAACCTCACTTGTACTATTCCTTTCATACGGTATGTGACCTACGAGTGACATTTGGCTCATTATGTGATATGTAATATGTAAGTCCTACTAAGTAGTAGTTGAGTAATGGTATTCCTATTATATGTTTTGAAAGAATGTGTAAGCGCTTACATAACATGTGATTTAATAAGATTATGATTTTAATTGATCACAACATATCATACATATGCATTGTGTACATATATGTTTTTGTATTTTATATATGAAAAACTAGTATGCTTATTGAGTTTTATACTCATTATAGTTTATGGTGATTTCAGGTAAATAAGGTACATGTGTGCTTAGCGGATTTGGCAAAACTTATGCTGTTCCTGGGGTTCCTTAAGTTGCTAGGTTGCTGAGTGTTTCATTTAGGGATACATGGGATAAGATATTTGATTTGCTCTATTAAATAAATACTTATGTATTATTTTATTATGTGTGGTTGAATTTGGTTTAAGTTTCACCAAGTGTGGTTATTGGTTGATTTTAAGTAAGAATTTACAATGAATATATTATGGACTTCTAGTAACAAAGTTGCTACTAGTAACGTAGTAGAGTGTTAATCTTTGAGAAAACTATGGGTATCTTCGGTTTACTAATTGTCCTAGTCATAATTCAATTGTTATAATTCTGAAAGAAATTGAAATGAATGTTTAAATATTATTGAATGAATGTAAGTGATGTCGTGTGTCAGATCTTTTTGGGTCTGGGGCGTGACACTGACTATGAGCTTGGAGCTCGTATTGACATATAAGTATCTAGTGAGGACTGGATATGGGATGGACTTATGAGGGCCTCTGATGGACACCTTATGTAAGCCATCAATGGAGGGTCCTCTCGAGTTGAGTAGTATACGTGTTCCTTTGATCTGAGTGCCACGGTGAATTTGTAAGTAATCCACCATACTTTGGTTCCACGTATGTCACAGACCTTTTATATTAGGACTGAATATAAGTATGTCATTCACATAGAGATAAATAATTACAAAGTTTGTAATATCAAAGGTTTTCAAATAAAAGAACTTATCTGAGTCATTTATCAAGAAACCATTTGATACTAGAATATTATCAAATTTTCATGCATATTTTAAGTGTTTGTTTCTAGCCATATAATAATTTTAAAAGTTTATAAATTTTATGTTCTATACTAGGACTTACACTACCTTCTAGTTGTTTCATATTAATATTCTCTTCTAAATCTTTATTTAGAAAGGCAATTTCAACATTCATTTCATGTATGTGTAAATTATGAATTACAGCTAATGCAATCAAGATTCTAATGAATATTATTCTAGTTACAAGAGCATAAGTATCAAAGTAATCTAAATCTTTCTTTTATGTGAACAATTTGGCAACCAATTTTGCCATATATTTTTTCAATTGAACCATCAGATCGTAACTTCTTTTTAAAGATCTATTTACAACCAATGAGCTTGATTCCTGGAAGTAAGTCAATAATTTTCCAAACATAATTACTCATGATTGAATTTATTTTATCATTGACCGTCTCTTTTCACAAAGGAGCATCATGAGAGTTCATAGCCTCTTGATAAGGGCATAAATAAACTAGTACAATTAATACTCTAACTTAGGTATTTTGCTCTAAATCATGAATACTTTGGCTATTTAATCGTGCACGATAGAAAATATGACATATAGAAACAAACGGGAGGTAAAACGAACGAGAAACGAAGAAGTTACACTTAAAATACAAAAGTGCCTAAACTTAGGGCTGAACGTTGTAGCACCTGAGGTAGAGACTTGGGCATTGCGGTGCCCAACCCCAGTATCGTGACACCCGCGTAACTAATAAAACACCTCCTCAACTCTCATATTTTGACTTAGATTTGAAGGCCCTCGACCCTAGAATTTTTCATACCTATAAAAGCACTCTTTTATGAGCCAAACATAGACTTTTAGAGAAGAAAAACTTAGAGAAAGAATTCACAACACAAATCAAGAGATTAAAGCCAAGATTCAAGTTTAAGATTCAAGCTTTAAGTGAATGAAGAGAGAAAAGCAATCCCAAGAGTCTTTTTGATTAGTTTTTCTTCTATTTTCTTATCATTATGTTCTTGTTCTTACTGTTCTTCATGGATTATTTTAATACTCTTAGTTTAGTAATGAACTAAACTTGTTTGACCTAGTGTTATACTATTGAACCTAGTATTTAGTTAGATTTTGTTAACTTTTAGTTTATAAACTTAATACATTATAATTGATTTATTCTATCTGAATTAATTACTTTTATTATATCTGACTAATATTATGAATGATTAAGGAACTATGATGAACTCGACGGATGGATTCATGTGTTTAGCATAAGAGAGTTTGATGCATGATCATAGAGTAATAACTATGAATTTTATGTAGCATATACATATACCTAAATGACATGTATGATTTTATTTAGACCTATTTTTAATGAATTACATTCTATTCTGATTACCATAGAAATATAGGTAATTGTTAAAATACGTAATATAATTAGCTGACCATCGACAGAGGTTTATAATGAGATTTATGTCTAAACCAATAATGGATATTAAGAGATTAACTAAGAAGTTAATAAGTCTGATGAAATATTATGGGATAAGTTTAAACCCTAGATTATTGTCATTTAGTGAATTCAACTCTTTGTTTATTTGTTTTTTAGGTTTAGTTTAATTGATAGAATAGATTAGTTAATTAAATTTTAGATTTTAAGATTTCTCTGAATAAAAGTTAAGTAGACATAATTTTAGTATTTGATTGATAGAAATAAATTGCATAGTCTCTGTGGGAATGATATCTAAACATAAACTCTATATTACTTGATACGATAACGTGCGCTTGCGCTTAGCTATTGTAGCATACATCACCTCTCCAAAAGTTTGAGGGTCCTCTTCCATAAGAAAAGTATAGAAATCATTACTAAAGTTTGTGCCTTTTCTCATTCTTTTAATTTCTTTGAAGTTCATGTTTAAAACTTTTCGAATGACTACGATGTACTTTCAAATGAGTTAACGATTTTCTAAGTTAGGTTTTCTTATAAAAATAAATTAGTCTCAAAGAACTTGCATTTTTTTTATTCTGTTATATTGATTGCATCAAACATATTGTTAGCATTTTCTAATATCAAGAATCTATATGCAATACTATTCTAAGCATAATTTATAAATATACAATTAATTATTTTGTGTCATATTTTGTTCTTTTTATGATCTAGAATTTAGACCTTAACAAGACAACCTCATACTTTGAGTTATGATATATTAGGCCCATAGCTTCTCCATAATTTATATGTTGCCTTACCAATTTTCTTATATGGTATTCTATTTTGTATGTGGTAAGCAATAAATATTGCTTTCCTCCACAAGTTCATAGGTGTCCATAATTTATCAACATATAATTTACTATATCTTTTAGAGTTTTATTTTTTTCACCCTATTTGATTTAAGAGAATATGGTGGTACAGTTTCATGTATAATCTCATTGTTTTCACAATAAGAATTAAACATGTTAAACATATATTCTCCACCTCGATCAGTCTTAATCTTTTGATTTTCTTCCCAAATTAATTTTAATTTCTTTTTTGCAGATTAAAAACTTATCATATAAATCATATTTATTTCTTAATAGATATATTTTGGTATATCTCAAAAAATCATCTAGAAGATTATGTAAAACCTTTTTTCTCCTTTGGTAATGGTATTTTTAAGATCACCAAACTTACTATATATTAAATTGAGCAATTCATTTTCTCTAAAGGTTTTGGTTTACAATTTGTTTTTTGTGGACTTTGCTTCTACATACAAATCATATTTATAAACATTTTTAAGTTAAAGTAAACTAACACTTTTTATGTTCTTGAAGTAAAGATAATTTAACTAATCAAGTCTATCATGCTATGTACCAAAAGAATCAATAATATAAATAGAAGAAGTACTTTTATTATTGGTATGTATTAAATACATTGAGTTTAAACAAGTTATTAAAAAAAAGTAAAGTGTGTGCCATTTTATTTTTTTATCTTTTAATTTTGAGTATTCTTGTTATTCAGCGGATTGGAGTGGTTTAATCCGTAAAATAAAAATCTTGATCGAAGTATTGTTTGTTGAGTTACTATCCAAACTATTGTATTTTAAGGAGTTTTGCAGAAGATAAATAGAACTTTATGGTGCTATCATTTGATAAGACTCGACCATTTACAATTATCAATAACATCAAACTAAAAATTACATTTGCAAGTCATCTTATTTCTTATCTACAGATTGGTCACCTTCTTTGAAAGTTTAACCTCCCTATACAGAATGCGAAAAGAGAAGCAAAAACTAACGGAAATACAATGAGAGCAACTGCAATAGAAGCTAAGTGATCATGGTGAAATCCAAAGTATTGTTCCAAGAAAGCAGATATGGTTTTGTTTTCCGCAAACACCATAATTTCTTTCTCTGTATCTCCATATTGTGAGGCAAGCAACCCTTCCAATGTCCAAGATGTAGGACACATATAGTATAACCACATCCACCATTTTGGAATTTGCTGCAAATTAAAATAACATGTTCAAATCAATATGTTTGATCATCAAATTAAGCAATAGTTCGAATTGATTTGTCTAAGGTTTGTCTTTAATATTAAAATTGGATTTTTACTTCACGATTTAAGCTTTTAAATTGAATTGTTTCTCTAATACAATATCAAAGTCAAAACCTTGAGTTTTAATTCCTGCACTTTTTTTTTCAATCAATTTCTTGATTTATAATTTCTTGACTTTTCATGCCTTAGTTACCTTCTATATATAAATTTAGAATCAATAAGGTTTATGTGGCTTCCTTGTTAGCCAGAGTGCAGTAGCTTACCGGTTGAGGAACCAAAAATCCAGAAAAAAGGTTGAAAGTTGTGTAGAAAGCAGAGAACAGAACTGAAGCAATCATGATATTGGGTGTCAATGAGACAAGCAGCATTCCCAGATAATTGAAGTACAATATTGTACAGAATACCCCATAGAAATTCCAGAAAATCTTGTACGCGGACGCATAATATCCGATCATCGGATACGTTATGATTACATAAGCAATTGCTTGAACTAGTATATAAGGAACCTCAACTGTCACCTACAAAACCATGTTCAATAAGGAAATATTGTCAGTGTAAATGACCCCTTGGAACATTTTAGTTCTGTTTTCACAAACCAAAGTAGAAAAACACTTTTGACTAGGCAAATTTTGTATCAAATTGTTGCCAAAACTTGTTGTAACAAAGAATAGAACAGAAGATATATGTGGTTGGGTTGATATATATGTTTGATAATCGACTCTTGGGATAATTTAATTTGATCAATTCTGAGGAAAAATGTACCTGTGCAAGTGCATAAGCCCAGAGAGAGTACATCCCTGCAGATTTTTCTCGATACATGACAGTGCGTTCTGACGCAACATATGGTAAAACTGATGAGCAGTTTGTTGTCCCCAAGAATATCATGGAAAGATATAATGAACCGACTATGTTGAATAAATCCTGGTGGTTATTTCTGAAAGATTAAAGGGGCAAAAGTTAGATACTTGCAGAACTGATGGAAGCTGATTGCAATTGAGCTTAGACTGATAATAGCTGCATAGTTAAGGAGTGAAAACTTACATTTTCTTTCCTTGGTTCCAAAACAACATGCCAAAAAGCACAGACGCTGCAATTGTGTGTGCAATACGCATTAAGTTGTAAGAAGGACTTCTCCAGTAAGAAAAGTTTTGCTTCCATAAGCAAGATTTGAATTGTCCCCAACCATTTTGCGAGAAGCGGGTTGTAAAATGCAATTCTCTTGAACCAGGAGATGGGATACTCAACTTCCTGACAAGCTCTTTGTTGGTCCTACAAGCAGTGCAATATCCAGAATCAAACAATGAGCTGATTGTTATCACATAAAATTCTAAACTTGGTTTGCAAGCAATCGCAGGTTTTACGCAGAACTTCACCTTGAAATGGTGAAATTATTTCACTAGCAATCTGGCCTTCGAACAATTATACTTCAGGCAACAGAAGTAATGAAAATCTACCATATATTTTGGGAAAGTGATATAAACATCCTTAGTTCTTAGCAGATTGAACACGATAAAGCTTGTCAGATTCTATTAGCTGATCTGTTTCAACCAAACAACAAATTCTCACTACCACCAAATTCAATAAACGTTGTGCTGTAATTAAACTCACTCATACAGAAGAGAGTTTGCGTATATATGTGCAAAATCAACACCAAGTTCACCTTCTGCAGAAGGGGAAGTGACCTCTAATATCCATGTTGCTGGATTATATTTATTTGTAATCTTCGGCACCCCAGGAATACCCTGATAATAAAAGTTGTGGTCGTAAATTAATGGTTTGTGAAAAATTATTTTTGAGAATCTGAAAGAAAGTGCAGAGAGCAAGGAAAGTATGTATGTCATAAGAACAAGCTTATATATAGCAGTCTTACCTCAAAATATTCTACGATGTTACTTGAATGCTTTCCCAGTGGTCCAGAATAGATGATCCGCCCACCAATTTTCAGCAGGATCAACTATAATGAAGATAAAGATGTTTATGTTACAGCTTTGACATCGTGATTTAGTAGCAAAAATGTCAATTTTACAATTTGTCAGTTAATTTTTTATCAATCTCCTGTTATTCAGCTAAACAAAATTTTCTTGTTTACTGAATGCTCAAGTAAGATCGTAAGACCTGGGTTTTATGCCGCAGAAACAAAGAGAATTTGAGTTTCACCTGATAGAATGAACGTCTTGCATTACTATCCTATAATAACTCGAAGAATTTTCTATAATTACCTCGTCAAAAGCTTCAAATATGTCAATACTTGGTTGGTGGATGGTGCAGACAATGGTCCTTCCAGTGTCGGCTACATTCTTTACAGCCCTCATGACAATAGCTGCTGCTCGTGCATCCAAGCCAGTTGTGGGTTCATCCATAAAGATTACAGAGGGATTGGCAACGAGTTCGACAGCTACAGTAAGCCGCTTGCGTTGCTCAGTTGATAGACCACTGACACCAGGTATGCCAACTAAAGCATCCTTAATTCCATCAAGTTCAATGGTTTCTAGAACTTCATTTACAAATTCCTGATTGAAGATGGCTCAGCATACTCAGTTCAAATTATCTCAAAACTGATTAGTAAACATGACATTTAGCTTTAGAGTCTTACTGCTTTAGTTTTTGAACTAATCTGAGGAGCCAGACGCAACCACACAGAAAAGATCAAAGATTCTAGTACTGTGATTTGAGGAGAATGTACATCAGTTTGCTCACAGTAACCTGAAATCCTAACAAAGGTTTCTTGAACCTTAAGATAGCCATTAATTTTTATTTTCCCTGCAATATATCCACTAGTTTTTCTTCCTGCAAGAACATCTAAAAGAGTTGTTTTTCCAGCTCCACTAATCCCCATTAATGCTGTAAGAACTCCAGGCCTTAACACCCCTGTTACATCAGAAAGAAGTTGGAGTTTCTTCTGAGCAAATCCCCTTTTCCTCATTTCCTGAAACAAAGGTGAAAAAATAGAAAATTTAAATTGGTGAATGATGTCTAATGGCTCTGAATATTCTGCAATGAGATGAGATCTGAATGAGAATTAAAAGTGGTTCATTAGATTACCAAAGGGGTATCAACATGGTATTGCACATCGCAAAATGTTACTATTACGGGTTCAAATGGTAAAACGATCCTGCCTGGTGATCAAGCCAACACATCCATAAGAAAATGATGAGGAAATGCTAAACATTAAAACAATAACAAAAAGTGGCATTGTAAAGGAGAAAAAAAAAGGGCCCGGCAAGGATATTAAGATAGGAATAAGTACTTGAATTGACCTTTATAAGATTGTTTTTCAGGTTTTGGAGTAGAATCTTGAGGCTTCTCTTCCTCAAATTCTCCATCACAGGAATCTCTTCTTTCTTGTAGATTGGAAAGCTTTTCATGTGAGATCATTGCACGAGATGATCCAGGAGCTGTATTAAATTGTTTTAAATTTATGAGATTAACAAACATATGTATTGCCCTAATTGTTTACATGCTAATGTATATATTATGGCTTGAAAGGCGAACTTACACTTCAAGAAACTTAAGGCCAAGACAAAACCAATGTTGAAAACTAGGGTGAATGCGAACAAGGCACCAAGTGATACCCAGAAAAAATCTGTATCGAAGTTTAGTCCACGACTTCCAAGCATTTCTCGCCCTATTGTAGTGTTTGTTGGCAGCATCTACATGAATATTTAGCAGCAAACAGGGCAATGAATTTGCTGTCTTCACTGTTAATAGAGATGCAAATATCATAGGACCATAGAATGAGGGGATTCAAATCAAACATTAAGCATCATCATGGATCTATAGTTAGTTGCCCACTTAATCCAGTGGCTTAAGTTCTTAGATAATGGTCACATACTACTAATTGAGATCAAATTTAACAAGCCCCTTTACATGTAATTTACATTTGATGAGTCTGGACGGGACTAAAATGGTTGTGAATCCAATGAGACCAGAAACAAAGAACTGAAAATTGCCAAGAAATTAATTGAGACAAACAATGCATATGGGTTCAACGGCCGAACTTGGCTCTTATAGCACATTAGTAAACCATTAGTAAACCATTGACCCCAAAACTTCAACTAGTATAAAGGCATATATATAGCTAATGGTACTGATTAAACCTTAATCTGTCAATACCAAGAGCAATAAATAGAAAAAAATAAAACACAATCATAAAATGCAATAGTTAAAATAGATACATCATTTTTCACTATCAAAATCTCAAAATAAATAGAACAACTTGTGCTATGAGACTCACTTTTTGCCACCGCGGAGCAAGAAATTCATTAACTGAAATGCCAATTTCTCCATATGCCAGAGGGCAAACCCAGAAGCCCCACTTCAACCAAGCTGGCATAGAGACTGCAGCAACAAGAAAACATATATTACAGCATGCGTTTATTAAAAATCCTTCTAGCTAATGATTAATATATCAAAAATAACAAAGTTCCGATTTTATAAATATATATATATATATAGCTTTTACCTTGTGGGATAATGAAGCCACAAAATAACAAGACTAATAATATTGCAAAACTGCCAGCTGTGAGAGAAGCAACTGCAGTCTGGAAAATTGATGCTACGAATCGAAACATGGATGATGATGTGAAATGCACAGCAAAAAGTAGAATAAACTGGCGGAAGAACCTGAAAGCAAACCAATATTTTTGATCAAATTTCAGTATTTTGGTCAGCACAATAATATTATTATGGCTTGTGCACCCGCCACTTTTGGATAATTTGAAGAGTGAATATTTTAGAGTCCAACAAAAAGGTTGGACCTATATTTTCATGAGAACAGATTGTCAGATGGTATTATAACCAAACTTACTAAATATCATATGCGTAACTCGACACCAGTATCATAAACAAACAGGGTCAAAATAGATGAGACAAGAGTTAAGTGAAGTTTTTAGATATATATATATATATAAAAAAACAATATATAATTTTTTTTGGAGAAATTCAAGATTAAAGTTGTACTTCACAGGTTCAAAGCAAAGAATATTATATTGAGTGAGACTTCTCCTATTTTTACACGCACAATTTTTTTATAAAGTTTTTAGTACAACAAAATGGATAATATCTATAAAGGGTACTAAGGCAGACAATATCTATAAAGGGAGATGTCTCTATCCAGAGGAGAGCTTCAAATATTATCTTGATGCTTTTGTCCAGGGGTGGACAAATACGATTTTAATTCAGTTTTGGACAGTCAAAATTGAATCACCCGATTTCATAAAAATAGAGTTAATCGGTTCAAGCACTATAAACTGAACTAAATCAAATGTTTTCACTTTTTTTTTAAAAAAATTAATTTATTTTAAGTATATATTTTTTTTTTAATTTTGAATTGAACATAACGGAACAAATTAAATCGATTTAAAGTTGAACCGATAATTTCATATTAATGGAATTGATCAAAAACTATCCCCCAACCAAATTGATTAAAAATCGATTGATTCAATTAAATTCAATCAGTTCAATTCTTTTTGGCTCACTCCTCTTTTGTTCATAGGCCAACTAACCACCCCGTATTTGATAGTTGACCGAAAGAGGTGAAATATAAATGTACTGAATGCCACAATAACTAAGAGGGATTAACAGGCACTTAATACTAAAATTAGTAATATCTATAAAGAGACTTTTCTTCAAGTTAAGATAGATTTTGACACATATTTTTAGATATTCTCACTCTGTTAGATATAATATTTTTTTAAAAAACAAATTGATAATTTAATCTCTGAATTTTTTTTTGAACTATCTATAAAGTCCCTATGTTTCTAAAATATTCAAGTTAGTCTCTTTATGAAGGTAATTGGGCATTTTTCAGAATGAAAATGATAATGCAAAGGATGTAATTAAGTATTTTAATTTAAGGATTTAATGGGTAATTATAAAAAATTCAGTGACTCAGTTGTTAATTTCTTTTTTTTTTTTTTGAATAAGTTGTTAATTTCTTTTTCAATAATACTTTTCTACCGAATATTGAATGTACCACTAAACACAGCTTCCTCAAGTTGAACTCACCTCCAGAATTCCGGGCTGTATCCAATGGCATAATAAGTAAGAGAAGTCCAAACCAGAGATTCAATAAATGAAAGTGGAACTTTCAAAAGAGTGGCTGGAATTGCATATGCCCAAGCTGGGTAATAGCACAAATCCTTCTGTTTATAGAAAACTGAAAGTCTTTCAACTGTCATAGGCAACTCTGACATGCCATCAACAAGAAGTATCACAAGTGCATAGAATAATGAACCCATGTAGTAATTTGCATGAAAAGCATCAATCTCCATTTGGCTCCGCAGAAAAACAGTCATTGTCATGATTGCAATAACAATAAGCTGTAGAAAAACCAAAAATTAAAAAATGAATCCCATTACATAAGAAAGGAACAATTGATAGAAATGTTGCATTTAATTAACAAAAGGGGTAAATACCATGCGGGTGTTATTAGAGTTTGATAAAACAAACTTCATAGCGTGGGTGCTAGTTGGATCCATTGGTACGCAGTTCGAATTCTGCTCACACTAAAACTTAATTACTAAAGAAATAATGGCAGTTTTTTAAAACCCTCGTCAAAGATATATGAACCACAGCTATTCTAAACAAACCGTTGTAATTTATGCAACAGTAATGATGGTTCAATGTGAACCGCCATTGTTTTGTTATTGAACCATGAAGGTAGTGCTTACTTTATTTTTTTTCAAAGGGGGGTGGGGGGAGCAAGTATATGGATATACGGAAAATAAAAACACAGGAATCTTACCTGAATTATTTTGAATAGATAGAAGAAATAATTTCTCTTGGCCAGAAGAAGTTCCCTTGACATGCAAGCTTTAAAGAGTTCCCATCTGGAAAGAGAATATAAACCAAAGGAAAGAGCATTTTTCTGGCATTTGGATTTATCAAACGGTTCTGAGAAGTCTTCCTCAAGCTTCTTACCAAGAGGGGATTCCCTGAATATCTTACAGAACTTATCTACTGAAACATACTTGTGAGGAACTTCAGAATTGAACCAGTATTGATCTTGATCCTTTTCTGATATGACCTGAAAAATAAATGGAAACTTAATGCATTCAGGAAAAAAAAAAGTCTATAATAAACATCTCTACAAATGTCCGGTGATGTTATAACACTCTATTCAAGTGTAGATTTTATTTGCTTTCGACACAATTTACAGATTCTTAGTAACGATGAATTTGATTGGATTGTATTGTATTGAATTAATAAATCAAAAGCTGCAATAAACTTATACCTCCTGGAGGAAATCAGCCACGGCTTTTCTTTCAAGACATCTAAATCCACAACTCTCGAAAAAATCTAGAACGATTTCTCTTGGACCATGATACAGAATCTTCCCTTCTGCCATTAATATAATGTCATCAAAGAAATCGAAGGTTTCAGGTGATGGTTGAAGCAGTGAAACCAAGATGGTGGCATCAGTGATGTGAGCTAGTTGTTGAAGAAAAGTAACAATCTGAAATGAGGTGGAAATGTCCAACCCATTTGTTATTTCATCCATGAACAAAGCTTTTATTGGACCTACTATCATCTCTCCTGCATAATTTTAAAACAATTTCAGCTAGAGTTGAGATTAATTGGAATATAGAGCACAAACTTTTTTTTCCTTAAAAAAATTATCAATTTAGTCTTTGAAATTTGATTGAATTACTACGTTAATCTTTATATTTTTTTTAAAATACCTAACATTTGAAGTATATGTTTTTAGGTCAGTAAGATAAATTCGATCATATATAAGACTATTTATTATGATTAGAAATATAAAATTATCTTATTGGCTCAAAACAATACACTCGTTATTATTTTTATTCAATAGTAGAGATTTCAAGGACTAAATTAATAATTTCATTTTTTTATTTTTTTCTTGTTGAACCTATAGTCAATCTTTTTTTCTGGCCTCCTGAAATGCCTCTTCTCATTGCATCTCCAACTAATGTGTCAGCGCAAAAATCGAGTCCAAGGATCTGAAAAGTTTAAATGAAAAGAAAAAAATAAACCCTTCGTGAATGTGATGATAAAGAAAACCTTGATGAATTGTGAGAATTATACCTTTAAAATATAGTCTGTTTGAAGGGTTTCTTTTAGTCCTTTAACAGAAGTTTCCTGTAAAAAGAAACTGCTAATTGTCAATAATGCTAGCATACCCTGGCATATAGCATTTAGCAGAGAATAAACATTCTAAGTTAATAGATAACATGAACACTACAAATTTTCTGCAATTAATTTGTAAAGTTTTATTTTTCATTTTCACTTATTTTTAAAAAAAGAAAAAAGAAAAATTGACACATTTGGGGTCAAGAGGGTTATCGAGTCTACCGAGACAAGATTACAAGGAAAAGTCTACGATCAACATTGGAAAGAAATATACGTTCAACTAATAGAGAGATGGCCATAAAGACTCGAACCTTAAAGGATGCAATTTTCCCTCATAAATCATTTAAGTTTTTTCTTTTACCAGTGGTAAATTAAACAAAGGCAAAATGAGATTTCAACTAACTCCCTGTGGCTGTACCTTCATATAAATTTCTATATCATGATCCGGGACAATTCCCGCCTCTTGCTCCCTTCTACTGACTTCCAACATAATCTCTGTTCATTGGGCAGAACAGAAGCCAAAGTTTTATTTATTTTAAATTGATAAAGCATCTGCATCAAATAATATTCGGGGGCACTTGCAATTGTGACGCAATAGTAAAAGGCTTGCAGTGCATTTTACTTCTACTGAAGTAATGTAGAGTTCTAAGTTAAAAAAATATAAATAGTAATTCAAAGAAACTGTCAGTTACCACCTTAATTAAAAAGCTTACTAAAAAATCAATGGTAAAAAAATGAAAAATCATAAGAGTAACTAGCAAATTCTCTTATATTCATGATGCTCTGCACAAGTTAGAAAACGTACCTGCTCGGCTTCCAATGCCTTGACAACGAGCCGAGAAATCAAGTGTTTCCCTCACAGTCATCTCAGGAATTTGCAAGTCATACTGGCTGACATATCCAGATGTTTTCTGAGGGACAAACTCTTTTAGTTTGTATTCGTTATAGGAAACTTCCCCTGTGACCTATTAATGAAAAAGAAAACAGAGGAAAAACTTTTAGAAACTTATACATATAGACGTACAAGCTCTCATTGTCCTGGAGAGTCAGTAAAATGTTTGAGAGCTTCCAGATGGGTTCGTTTTAAGAGCTTCGTCAACTTATTCTCTGTAAGTACTTAATTATATGTTTTCGTGTTATATAATCCATACGAAGACATTAGTGCGACACCTTGAGAGAGTTGCTCAAGCTTCCGGAGAGAGCCTTCAGAAGTGAAGTTTTTCCACATCCTGGGGGACCAAGCAATAGAGTCATCCTGTGAACAAAGTTAAGCTAACTCTTCATTATTGTTCTTCGGTAAAATGAAAACTACTTTTCTCATTTTTGAGTTTTTAAAACTGTCCCTTACTTTTCTTTTTCTTAGAGATTTTAATTTTTAGTGACGAAATTAGTATGAAAAAATAACCATTACTTTCTTAAAAGACTGAAAGAGACAATTAATAATTTTTTTTTTTAAAAAAGCTTTAATATATATATATATATATATATATATATAAAGAAACTTAAGTGGCATCTACCTTCCAGGTCTTATTACACCATTAACATCATCAATGATGCTTATTTTGACTTGGGGTGACTTGAAACCCAACAGCTTTGCAAAGTCCTAACAAAAAAATAAATAAATAAATAAACATATAATTGTAAAATGATCAATATTGGTATAGAACCCCCCCTGCTGAGATAATAATTAGTATAGAACAACCCCCATATATTTTGAACCTACGTAAGTATTGTTTATTTAAGGAAATGAATAATGTTATACATCTAAGTTTGTATTTTAAATTATATTTTAAGTAACAATATATTAAGTAATTATTAGGTGAAATGGGTAATTGTAAAATTTATAAAATTTTATTATTTAATGATTATTTAATATATTATTATTTGAAATATAACTTGGAATGTGTAGTGTAACTATAAAAAATTAGTCTTGCTCTTCTGTTGTTTTACATTTTAACTATTTAAAAAATATTATACATCCGAAGTCGTATCTCAAATTTTATTTCAAATAATGACATGTCAAATAATTATTAAATAGTAAAAAGATATGATAAAAATTTTTAAAATTTATACTATTTTATTATCCCATGATTTCTTGATACATCATTATTTAAAATATAACTTGAAATGTGTAATATTACTCTTAACTATTTTTCTTTTATAATATCAATATTGATCATTTATGAGGAAAGAGTACCAAACAAAAAAAGATATATATCTCGATAGTTAATAAAAAAAGCAAAGAAATAATAGTAAAAATATAAGCTATGGGAGAATAATTGGGAATTTTTCCCTTATTTAAATAATTTATGGGAATTGTTAATATCATTGGTGTCAGAAATAATGCCTTTTATAATACGACATAATTTTAATAAAAATTAGTATCAAAACATAATTTGTAATATAATATAAAAGCCGAAAGTGTTATTGGGATTGTAGTATTAATACCTTTAAATAGAAGAAAAGAATTATACTGTTTACTTAATAAAATTCGGAAGAATTACTTTTTGCACTTCAATCTATTGCATATGGCAAAGGCGTTACCAAGTAGTGTTCCAACAAAAAACCTCTAATGCTAGCGATATTTTTCGTTGTATTAAAGATATAGTATGAATTAAATATTTAAGTACTAAAATATAGATAATATTGTAATTAAGTTGTGAGATTGTCTATTTACTTTCTGCCTTCTTTGTGGCTTTGGCACTATGGGCAGTTGTAATTGATGATATTATCAATAAATTTTCTTGACTGACTACCAAAAAAAAAAAAAGAATTATAGACTGAAATGTGTTTAATTGAAGTATTTTTCTGTACATTGAAAATTTGAAGTCTAATAACTACGTACATTCTCGAAATACTTACGAAAATGGTGCTTTTAAAAGAATTCCAAAGTGTAGGCAGGGGCTTTCCATGAACTACCTCACAATCGGCTTCAACACACAAATTTTTATATCTCACTTCTATTGTGGGCAGTCTTACACCAACTCTACAAAAAAAAAAAAAATAATATCAGCTGTTTAAAAACTCAGATAATAGAGAGAAAATCTAAATAATTATTCGTTGTATGAATGTCGAAAGTGGTAACATGTAATAACATGATAGATATAAGGGAATTCGCTATTTATCCTCTTGTTGTTTTGTGTTTTTATTTATTTATTTTCCTTCTTTTAATGGAGGAATGGAGGAATTGGTCACTTTAAAAGAAAAAGTATTAAAAAAAATAAAGAGTGGTGCTTATTAAAAAATCGGAGGAAAAAGTAGTAAAAAGACAAAATTATATGGAGGTAACTAGCAATTTCCCCACATATAATTAGTGGCATGAAATGTCAAACTAATAATTATTTCTTTCTTTCTTTCTTTCATATTTGGTATCGTTTGATACCGATTTGGTGTAGTAGTTGATCTCATAAATACATATGTAATATGACATACGTACGCATAACATATATCTATAAGGTTCTATAGCATGAAATAGAAAGAAAACAAAAGGGCAAAATTAAGAGAAATTATTCAATTTAAAAGTTAAAACTATTAAATAAAGTTTTAATAAGCCCTCTCACATAAAACGTAGATTCAATTTTAAATTATAATATCAGTTGAATCCTAAAGGACCGAAATAGGAAAAGTTCAAAAATTATAAATCAAGAAATTAATCGAAATAAATAAAATAAAAAAAATTTATAAAAAGAACTATAAATCAAAAGATTAAAAAAAAGACCGAATTAGGAAAAGTGAATAAGAAAATAAAGGCACAAAAGTTTGAACCTAAGACCCTAGGTGTAATACAACAATAGATAAAATTATTCAACCAAAAAATTTATTAAGTGAAGGTTTAATATTAATATTAAACATAAATTTTTATATAGAGTATTATACGTGCTGGTATCTTGCATGTTGTGTATACATTTACCTAACGTGAAAATCCAAAACACTTACTTGTTTATTCTGTTTTTGATTTTCTGCAGCAATTGAATGTTGTCACTTTCGTGTATGCCTTTGATGAGCTTTGCAATGAAAGTATGCCGTTCTTGAGCTTCAAGCTTATCGGTATCATTAATACCCATTTGAGACATAGACTTCAGCTTTTGATGAAGAACTAATTTTTTGCAAACTTATGATATATATATATATATATCTGCTTATGTTATGTACTTATAACAAATGCATATGTTGTTTTAATTATTTTATTATTATTTGAAAATATATCGATAGCTAGATAGAGTTGAAGAATAAGGAGAGATATTCTTCGGTTGGGTCATTGTTATCACATGTAAAGGACGATGAATATGGACTATTCCTATGTGTTAATACAACACTTAAATGGGGAATGGATTTGGAAATCCTGTATTCTTCAGATTTTTTGCTTTTCGGAATTTTGCACTTGTTTTTATTTCCTATAAGTAATCTATATCTATACATTGTAATTTTATACAATAAAACATCTCCAATTCATTAGCTAGCCTACTAGGCTTATCAAAGTTAAGTCATTTTTATAATTTTCTTTCACAATCGGACAAAACTTATTCCAGAATTTCTACCAAAAAGTCAGCAGTAATTAATTAAAAGTCATTTTTATAATATTGTTTGACAGTCTCCAAATGTTTATCTCATATTCAGCACTGGAATTCTCTTTTCCAACCTTCCAAAAACATAAAAAACAAGAATCGAAATATCTTTCCTAATGAGTGGTTTGCCTAAAATGAAGAGACTTCGTGGTTGCTCCTCGAAGCAACTGATTTTACAGCCTCCTGCTTACGTTCCTGGAAAATGAGAATAAAGAAGTGACTTCCCACAACCAAACTATATATATGTACTTACAAGTTTCCAATAGACAAAAATGGGAAAAGGAAATAAAGGAAACTTATCTATGTGATGTGTAATAATAGTTTATTTAATATAAAATATCATCATTCCCACTCAAAGTTTCAATAATTAACAAAGTTCACATCATCTTATTTCTTGAGGAACTTAATCTCATATTTTTCCTAGGAGTAGCTTTTGCAATTTTGTTTTTCATGTAAATTATATTAGGTCTGGATTTACCCGAATATCACAAACAAAACCAAATGGGCAAATCAAGTTTCCCCTTTATGCCGCATAGACCCGAAAATCAACTAAGTTTGGATTGGCTCGAATCGAAGTTGGTGGTTTAAAACTTATAAATGAGAAGAAAAAAAAAAGCAACTTTGGTTTATAAGTTGCTTGTTCGGGATTTTGTCTATGGGGCATTTCTTCAAACAGATGGAGTACAACCCCAGATCGGCTTCTTCATTACCATAATTGCTACCGCGTTTAGTGATTAATGATTATTAATTGAGACATTTGGATCAATAATTATACTTTTAATAACCTTCCAACATTTTCCTTTTGTTTAGAGACACAATCACAAAGACAAGTAAACGAAAATTCCAACGTGAAAAAGAAAATAAGTAAAAACAAATTTGCTCAAACTTACAGCTTTTTGAATGAATTAAGTGTGCACCAGCCACTGAAACTCGTACTTGAATTCCAGTAAGAAATTGATGCACGATTCTCTTCTTCCAAGCTGAAGAAAGTAGAAACCACATATTCATTTTCTGGCTCTTTTGTAAGCGCAACAGCAGTTTTGTCGTCGGCAGCTGGTGATGGGTATCCAAGTAGATAAACGGCTACGCGCCAAATCAAATAATAATGATAATCTAGCGGTATGTTGGAATGACTTTTATGCCCTTTATGACAAATATTAGTTGTTAGAAGTGATGCCAAAGTGGATGCCATGGCCCATGGCTGGAGGATGATAGAGGTGACATTCTTTGTCAGTCTTTGACTGCAGTATTTTTTTTTTTTTTTGCTTGGTTCGGGAGAAAGTGAAAAAAAGAACAAAGAAAATGCAAAGAAAATATACAGCTACTTTGATTAAGAGAAGAGAATCTTTATTTATCAGAAACTAAATATATCTTATTAAATTAATAAATACATATATAATTCGATTACTATATGTTATTAGTTATGGTTTGATGTTGATAGTGTTAGATGGGCGCAAATAAGAGATTTATTAATTTACAAGGTAAATTATATATTCGATGTTTAATATTGTATTTTATAATATTTTGTGGTCATAAACATAAACTAAGGAAAGAATTTTATCGTAGGGTTAAACAATATCATAAGTATAGGTTTATGAACGAACTTTTGAGAATATGACGGTAATGATATATATTCTCATATATTAATAGTATAAATGACGAACGAATTATACGTATGTGTTATGACCTCAACTTATATAGTTTAACGTGCTGATTTATTATATACGTGACGTATACGTGAAGCATCGATCACGGACTCATAAAATAGTTCAATTTTACGAATCGAGTGTAGACCTAAGGAGTTCTGCAATATAAATTGTACTCGTTGTGCACTGAGACAGTATACTAGAGTGAATAATTCAATTCAATAAAATCCAACAAATTATTATGATTAAGTTAACAAAAGAATATGGTTAATGTGAGATCCACTTTGGGTTTATTTAGTAACCTAGTAAAGTTATAATGATAATTCACTTATTTGATTATTTAATTGTTAAATAATCAATATATTTATTTATTTAAATTAAATAAATAATTTAACATAATTATGGTTAAAAGTTAACTATATAATTAAGTTAATTAGATATTAATTAATAGTTAACTTAACTTAAGTTAAGTTAGTTAACTATGATAGGTTAAAGTTAAGTTATTTTTTTATTAAATAATTTTTAAGTTAATCATAGTTAATTATTAACCAAAGGTTAGGCTAAAAGATATTTTGTATTTAATTTAACCTAGGTTAATTGTTAACTCTAGGGTTAGGTTAAAATCAAGATATTTTATTTTAATTCATTGTTAATTGAAATTAACTTAACTTAGGTTAATTATTAACCCTAGGGTTAGATTAAAGTAAAATTAAACCTAAATAAAATTTAAATGTATTTGAAATTAAATGCATTTGTATATATAGTTAAATAAAATTAAAATTCAAGTGTTAAGTTTTACATTTGTGAATTGGCCGACCATTTGGAGAGAAAAAGAAATTGTTTCTTGTTTTATTATTTTTAGTGTTGAAATTAATACTTATTCTTTTATTTTCATTAGGGCTATTCATTCTAATAACTAAAAAGATTTGTTTTTAATTGTTCATATGTTGATCAATGGTAAAAATAAATTAATTTCATTAGATTAAGAATTAATCTAAATGGTTTAATTATTAAATCGGTACTGGATTGTAGGCTGTTATTCTAGCCAATCAAACTCACCTTAATTGATTGTTAGAATTGTCAACAAATTCATTTCTGGTGGACTTTAAATAAATTTTAATCCAAAGGCTTCAAGGGTGATATATTCTCAATTTGTATTAATTTGATTAATTTGTATATAATTTGTATTCATTTTTCAATTTTTGCTTCCACTGTGACGAATATATTTCGTTCCATTAGATCATATAACTGGTATCCCATAAAATGCTTAGGATACATAATGAAGCGATACTTGTACCATTTAGTATAATTTTATCCTGTTGCATAATTCTTATACAATCAGAACAACCTCAAGCCTCAACATACTTAAGACTCAGTTCTCTTTTAGTCTATATCTCATACAGAGTAGAATGAACGATTTTTTATGGATCTATGTTCAATAAGTGAACAACAGATTCTAAAGTATGATCTCATAAATATTCTAGAAGATCAGTGAAGCTCAATATCAATCAGATTGTATTTAATAAAGTCAGATTCCTCATTTCTAAAAGACTGTTGTATTAATGAGTGCATAGAGGACTACATTGAGTGAGAATCGTATTCTCCTTTAAATAACTTATGAATTTATTTCTTGTTTATAAACTGCTTCAATCTAATTGGATGCATTAAATATACTTAAGTGTTTGTTTCTATACATTCTTGTCAGAACATTTTTAATATTTTAAATGTTTCTTACTTGTGTTTCCTAGAAACACATATCCGTATAGTGACAAATCACTATAAAGACAATATAGTATCGAAATTCACCTATAATAGTATGATATATTGGACTAAATACATCACTATGCAATAGTTCTAATAAATTAGTGGTTCGATGATCAACACCTACACAAATATTTGGTCAACTTTCATTGAATTCAGAATTCATAAACTGGCCAAGATTCTATAGTTAGATCAAGTATCTGACCATTCTTAACCAGACGGGATAGTCTTCTTATGACTAAGTGACCTAATCTTATATACCATTAATGATTTAAATTTGCCAAACTACTATTTTATTATGTTTAACTATGCATTGGTGATATTTACTATTGTGTTTAAGATATAATGACCATCCAATAATTGACACTTAGTTAGCAAAACATTATTATTATTATATACATATAAAGAATTATTCATGATGTATTTATGATAACCTTATCTATCTACTACAGTGAGTGATATAGTTCAACTAATAATGTTTGGCACAAAATAGCAATTATATAATATTAATGCTTTTGCCAGAATGAAGAAATGACTTAGAAGTTTTAACAGCTACCATGTATAGGAAATCTCCATTTCCTACGTAAAGTTGAACTTCTTTTTTTTCAAGCTTTCTAGCATTTCTCAAATCATGCAACACCTTGCAGATATGAGAATAACAAACAGTATCTCAAACCATTGCAGACTTAGCATCATATGCTAATGAAATGTCTATGATTGGTAAACTAATATCTAATGGGTCAATATCTTTTACGTCAATGTGCCTTGAATCGTAACGCTTATTATTTCAAACCTTATCACAATGAAAGCACTTTCTATTGTGATAATTCTTTATCTGTGATTTGGATATATAAAGGCCAATTGTTAGGTGTTGATTAATTCATGGGTGTATGTATGTGGTGTATGTGTATGTCCATTATCCATATATATATCACATACATATATATATATATATACACACAGTGAAAGCTAAAATTGAACAATGAATACAAATTATACATATTAATCAAATTAATTATAAATTAAGAATATCATCAATGAAGCCTTTGGATTAAAATTTGTTTGGAGTCCAAAAGAAATGAACTTGTTGACAATTTTAACAATCAACTGAGGTGAGTTTGATTGGTTAGAATAGCAACTTATAATTCGGCACTGGTTTAATAATTAAACCATTTAGATTAATTCTTAATCTAATAAAAATAATTTGTTTTTACCATTGATCAAGACTTGAACATTTAAAAATAAATCTATTTAATTATTAAAGTGAATAGCCCTAATGAAAAAAAAAGAATAATTATTAATTTCAACACTTGAAATAATAAAATAAAAAATAATCTCTTTTCTTTTCTTTTTCTCCAAATAGCCGCCACTTTACAAAATGTAAAAACTAAAAACTTATGAAATTTAATTTCATTTAACCACTATATACAAATGTATTTAATTTCAAATACATTTGAATTTCATTTAGGTTTAATTTTTCTTTAACCTAACTCTAGGGTTAACAATTAACCTAGGTTAAGTTAATTTCAATTAAAAATTAATTAAAATAAAATATCTTGATTTTAACCTAACCCTAGAGTTAACAATTAACTTAGGTTAAGTTAAATACAAAATACCTTCTAACCAAATCCTTTGGTTAACAATTAACCATGGTTAAGTTAAATTTTATTTAAAAATTAAATAAATAAATATCTTAACTTTAACCTAACGATAGTTAACTAACTTAACCTAGGTTAGATTAACAATTACTTAATCATTAATTAAAGTTAATATCTAATTAACTTAACTATATGGTTAACTTTTAACCATAGTTAAGTTAAATTATTTATTTAACTTAAATAAGTAAATATCTTAATTATTTAATAATTAAATAATCAATCAAGTGAAATTATCATTATATCCTTACTACGTTACCAAATTAACCCAAAGTGGGTCCTACCATTAACCATATACTTTAATTAACTTAACTATAGTAATTTGCTAGATTTTACTGGATTGAACTATTCAATCTGGTATGTTGCCCATGTAAACACGAGTAGTTGGGTACACTTTACATTGCTGGACTCCTTAGGTCTATAATCGATTCATGAAATGGAACTATTCTATGAATCCGTGATCGATACCCCACGCACACATTATATATATATTAAAAATTAGCGCATTAGACTATATAAGTTAAGATCACAACAAATACATATAATCCTTCTATCATTTATACCCTCAATGTGCGGGGATATAGATCAGCATTATCAATTCCCCATAAGCCCGTTTATGAACTTATCTCCAGATTTGTATCTTGATAAACAATATACACGAACACTTTTACGATATTATTTAACCCTATGAAAAAATTCTTTCACAAGTTTATACTTGTGGCCACAAGACTTTATGGAATACAATCTCGGAGCATCGGATATACAAGTTACCTATGTAAGCTGATGGATTCCCTATCTGCGCGCACCGAACTCTATAAGCATCAAACTATACCCAACAGCACATAGTGGCCAAATTATGTAAGGTCTCTGACATACGCGGAACCAAAGTATAGTGGATCACTCACAAGTTCATCGTGGTGCTCAGGTCAAAGAACCATGAATACTCTTCAACTCGAGAGGACTTACCTTTGATGGCTTCATAAGATATCAATTGGGGTCCTTGTGAGTCTGTTCAGTATCTAGTCTTGACTGAATACCCATATGTCTATACATGCTCAAAGCTCATGATCAGCTAAAAATAACCATATGTTTCATGTAGATATAGACATACACTGATTTATATAAAAGGAATTCACCGATAGACCTGCATTGGTGAACATAGATCAAGAATATAATGTTTGAGAACATACTTTCATAATAACATTTTTTGGTACCTATTGCAACTCTTTACAACTATGTCATTACAAGTGTATTTCCGAGTCATTATCTTATTTCAAATAAAGCTTCTAACTCTTAGAATTTTACTGACTCTTATAATTTGCTAACTCTTAATAGTACTAACTTTTAACACTTATAACTTTCAGCGTTGATAACTCTTAGCCTTAGTCTAAACTCTTTGGACCAGATCTTAACTCTTTCAGATCATACAATGTCTGTAGCATTACAAGCATTATACCATATCAGTTTAATAGTGACGATTTTATTAGAAATATTTATTGTATAAATATTAAATAATTAATATTCATATAACATTAGAATGGCACGTAAGCACCAACTCTAACAAACTCCCACTTGCTTTAGTGCCTATTCGTACTAGTATCTCATACCAATATACTCTATGTGTTTCTCAAACACCCTAGTAGTAAAGGCCTGAGTGGCTAGGTTACGTTATTAATAGAATATTTCATAGATATTATTACATCTTCAGTAGCCAAAAACTTTATAATTATATCGTATTCCGAGTTCACATAATCAGAATATGTTGTTAGATAAGTTTCAGGGTTGTGGTGGTGCATTTCAAGTGTAGAAAATACAAAACCGAAAAATACAAAAATTGAAAGATAGAAATCTAATTTTCTAAAACAATAAAGACATTAAATATTTGCCTGATTACAATAATAAACAAATTAAGGATTGAGAATTTACCTTGCAAGCCTTTGGAATAAATTAAATTGGAGTTCCACTTGAAATAAACCTATTGGTTTAACTCTTAAACCTCGAGATTAACTCTTAATTTATAGTTTAACACTTAAATTATATTTTAAGCAATGAATTCATTTTTAATTTATTAACACTTTTATTTACAAAAATAAAATTCTGAAGCTTAAATGCTGGCCTAATTAATTGGTGAAGAATATAAATAGTATTTCAAGGTTCTCTTGTTTTAACACTTAAACAAACCTAAAAAATAAAAACTTCTCACCTTTCCATCACATGGCGGGCCACTTGCTAGTGATGAAGATGAACCATTGTTGTTTATATTTCAACTCTTGAGAATAAAAAACAATTCTCTCCATTCACTTTTCCAAATGGCCGAAAACATCAAGTAAGCCGTCAATCACTTTTTTTTTTCATTTCACTTTAATATAAGCCATGCATTTCATTTTACATTTAATATGCATTTAACTTTTATTTGAATTTCATTTAAATATTTAACTTAATCTTAGTTAACATTTAATTTTAATTAAGTTAATAAATTACTTAACCCTTAAGCAACTAACTATCCCATTAAGTTTGAAGCTTGGTTGTACTTCCCATGTAAATTATTTTTATTTGTTATAAATAAGTTTATGCAACAAAATTGCGGACTTCATATGAAGGTAGAGATCTTCGAAGCCCGCCTAATATTAAAAGGTTACACTTAAAGATTATAGATAAAAAATGAGAAATTTTTTTTTTATCAGTAACCATGCTAAAGTCAATTTAAATTTTATTGGTTATTGCTGCATATTATGATTTTAAGGATGACCAGTGGATGTAAACGTGGTGTTCTAGTTTGTATATCTCAAACAAGAGATATGCATGGAACAACCTGATGGTTTTACATTCAACCTAACTTCTAATCTCGTGTGCAAACTGAGAAACTCCATTTATGGCCTTAAGCTATTTTTTCGAAGCTGGAATCTTCGTTTTGAAGAGAAAATAAAAAAATCTGGTTTCATTTTATTTAACATTTAAAATGCATTTAATTTTTATTTGTATTTCATTTAAATATTTAACTTAATCTTAGTTAACATTTAACTTTAGTTAAGTTAATAAATTACTTAACCCTTAAGCAATATTGGACTATGAATACCACATAATTAGAAAGTTCTTAGTTGCTGAAGATGTAATAATATCTAGAAAATATTCAATCGATAACGTAGCGTATCTACTCAGGCCTTTACTCATAGGGTGTTTGAGAAACACGTAAAGTGTATTAGTATGAGATACCAATACGAATAAACATTAAAGTAAGTGAGAGTTTATTGGAGTTGGTGCTTACATTCTATTCTAATATTATATGAATATTAATTATTTAATATTTATATAATAAATATTTTGAATAAAATATTTAATATTAAACTGATATGTTATCATGCTCGTAACGCTATAAACATTGTATGATCTAATAGAGTTCAGATCTAGTCTAAAACGTTTAGACCAGAGCTAAGAGTTAGCAACACTGAAAGTTATAAGTGTTAAGAGTTAACACTGCTAAGAGTTAGCAAGTTATAAGAGTTAACAAAATTTTAAGAGTTAGAAGTCTTGTTTGAAATGGGACAATGACCTGGGAATATACTTGTAATGACATAGTTGTAAAGAGTTGCAATAGGTACTAGAAAATGTTATTATGAAAGTATGTTCTCAAACACTATATTCCTGATTTATGTTCATCAATGCAAGTTTGTTGGTGAATCCTTTCATATAGATCAGTGTATGTTTATATCTGCATGGTACAGATGATTGTTCTTAGTTGACTATAAGCTTAGAGTTCGTATAGACATATAGGTATTTAGTTAGGACTAGATGATAAAAAGACTTATGAGAACCTCAATAGATATCCTATGAAGCCGTCAAAGGTAGGTCTTCTCGAGTTGAGTAGTCTTCGTGGTCCTTTGACCTAATCGTCACGGTGGGCTTGTGACTGATTCACCATACTTTGGTTCCACGTATGTCAAAGACCTTTTATGATTTGATCGTTACGTGTCACTAGGTATGGTTCGACGCTCATAGAGTCCGGTGCGCACAGATAGGAGATCCATCAAGTTACATAGGTAAGTTGTATATCCAATGCTCAGAGATTATATTTCATAAAGTCTTATGGCCACAAGCATAAATCCAAGAAAGGATTTCCTTACAAGGTTAAACAATATCACAAATGTGTTTGTGTATATTGTTTATCGAGATACAAATCTAAAGATAAATTCATAGATGGTCTTATAGGATTTGACGTTGTTGATCTATAACTCTGCTCATACATGGTATAAATGACAAAAATGATTATAAGTATGCGTTGTGACCTCAACTTGTGTGGTCTAATGCGCTGATTTGTAATATCCGTAACTTGTGCATAAGGCATCAATCATGGATTTATGGAATAGTTTTATTTCACGAATCAAGTGTAGACCTAGAGAGTCCTACAATATGAAGTGCACTCATTGTGCACTAGGGCAGTGTACTTGATTGAACAGTTCAATCCAGTAAAATTCAGTCAATTACTACGGTTAAATTAACTAAAGTATAAGGTTATTGGTAGAACCCACTTTGGGTTAATTTGGTAACCTAATAAGGACATAATGGTAATTTTACTTAATTAATTATTTAATTATTAAATAATTAAGATATTTATTTATTTAAGTTAAATAAATAATTTAACATAATTATGGTTAAACGTTAACCATATAGTTAAGTTAATTAGATATTAACTTTGCTTAATGGTTAAGTAATGGTTAACTTAACTTAAGTTAATATTTCACTAGGGTTAGGTTAGTAAGATATTTATTTAATTATTAAATAATTTTTAACTTAACCATTTGTAATTGTAACCAAAGGATTAGGTTAAAGGATATTTTGTATTTAACTTAACCTAGGTTAATTGTTAAGCCTAAAGTTAGGTTAAAATCAAGATATTTTATTTTAATTAATCTTTAATTGAAATTAACTTAACCTAGGTTAATTGTTAACCCTAGATTAGGTTAAAGTAAAATTAGACCTAAATGAAATTCAAATATATTTAAAATTAAATGCATTTGTATATAATAGTTAAATGAAATGAAATTTCGTAAGTTTTTAGTTTTTACATTTTGTAAAGTGATCGACCATTTAGAGAGAAGGAAAAGAAAAGAAATTGTTTATTGTTTTATTATTTCAAGTGTTGAAATTAATAATTATTCTTTTATTTCTATTAGAGATATTCATTGTAATAACTAAATAAATTTATTTTTAATTGTTCAAGTGTTGATTAATGGTAAAAATAAATTAATTTTATTAGATTAAGAGTTAATATAGAAGGTTTAATTGTTAAACCAATGTTAGATTATAGGTTGCTATTCTCGCTAATTAAACCCACCTCAGTTTATTGCTAGAATTGTCAATAAGTTTATTTCTAGTGGACTCCAAACAAATTTTAATCAAAAGGCTTTATTGGTGTTATTCTCAATTTGTAATTAATTTGATTAATATGTATAATTTATATTCATTGTTCAATTTTACCTTCCGCTGTGTGTGTGTATATATATATATATATATATGTATGTGATCTATATATTTGGATAATGGACATACACACTATATAACCAGATGTATACTATTTATTTTACAGTTAGTGAAATTGTACCTTTTTAAGATATTATTAATATACGATAATTTGGAGAATTCTATCAACTTCCTACCTCTATCTCTATAAAATTTTATACCCACTATATATAATGAGTGTATTTTATATCTATAGTTTTAATATCTTAAACTTGATGATTGATAAAATTAAATATGAATTTTTTTTTAATGTACGTTAATGTTATTTTGTAGGTTCTAAGTATACGAAGCTATTTGGGGTAAAAAGACAAAATGTGCAAAAATGTTATAGTAGCTGCTACAGTAGACATGAATAGTATTGTGCTATATTAGACATAAATAGTATGTGCTATGTACCACATCATAACGTTACAAAACCCCTGGTCGTGGTACCTCGACTCTAGAAAAAAAAGGCCAAGGTGTGGTGAATAGTACCTTTTCTGCCACAGCGTCAAAACCTGATGCCGCGACGCCAATCGATGTAGAAAATTCTAATTTTGCCTACTTTTACCCTAATTTTGAAATCTATAAAAAGAAAGCTAAATGGCTCATTTAAAAGAAAAAAAGGGGAGCACAAAATAGAAAGAAAAAGTTAGGAATTTTTAGTGAGAGAAACACATTGAAGCTTGAATTTGGAGAAGATTATTGAAGATTGAAGGCTTCCAACCATCTCGCAAATTAGTTCCCTCTTTCTCTCTACTTCATTTACATTTATTTCAACTTTGCAATTATGTTTTGTGTTGATTTGAACATGAGTACTTTGTGAACATTTGGATGGATGTAATTGAATATTTCATTATGGATTGCTAGATTCTATGTTTTAGAGTTTAATGGAACTCTGTTGAGCACTATGTGTTGATGTTGTTAAGTGACTAATGACTATCTGATATTTATTCATTTATATATTTTATGTACTTAATATTTCTAATTTCATTATAAAATAGATTGGATGATTTAAATAGTTGGGTTATGTAGTTGGGATAGTCTAATCCGTATATTGGTTGTGAAAAGTAAAGCTTTTGAGTTTCTTGAGTTAGGAGACTAATAAATTTAGGGTAGTCATGTTATAGTAGCTTAGTGTATGTATGTATGACGGGTTAGATAAGGATATCAACCTAGTTATATATGCATAGGATCTCATTCGATACTCGGTAGAGATAATGAGATTAATTATACACCATTGACTAATGAATACATAAAATTGGTTGTTATTCACTAATGATAAAGAGCATAGGAACAATAGAGGGAAATCAAGTCCCTAGAACCTATTGCCATAGAACTCTCGTATTTTTAATTTATCAAATTATGTAGTTTTAAAGAATTATTAACTCCATAATTCAACTTAGCCTTTTAATTAGCGTAAATAACATTAGGTTGCCAACACTATAATACTTAGTATTAATTTAGGATACCAATTCTAGTGAGATGATACTCATTCATTATTGTATTACTTGATCACGACCTATGCACTTGCGATTTTAATTCGCGTGTGTATAATTTTGCAAACACTATAAAAAGCCTTTCACAAATCCTTCATAAAGAAGTTCTTACTCAGATTACTCTTGACTGATTGTAACAAACCAATATCATTCCTAACGATAAGTATGTCATCCACACAGAGAACTAAGAAGGCTATCATACTCCTACTAATCTTTCTATACACACAAAATTCCTTTTTTTTTATGAAATCAAACCCTTTGATTACTTCAGGAAAATGAAGATTCTAGTTTCGAGAGAACTACTTAAGTCCATAAATGGACTTCTTTAGTTTACATAATAGACCAGAAGTCAAGCTTGATACAAAACCTTCAGGCTGTTCCACATTTATCCCTTCTTCGAGATATCCATTTAAGAACGTTGTCTTTACATCCATCTACCATATCTCATAGTCATAGTATGTAGCAAATACCTATAATATTTGAATTAACTTGAGCATTGTTACTGGTGCAAAAGTTTTTTCATAATCAATCCCAGATTATTAAGCATAACCTTTAGCTACCAGTCGGGCTTTGAAGGTTTCTACCTTCCCTTCGAGCCTACGCTTCCTCTTGTAAATCTATTTACAACTGACAGAAATTATTCCTTCAGGAAGTTGAACCAAGTCCAGACTTGATTTTGATGCATAGAGTCAATTTCAAATTTTATGGCATCTTACCTTTTTTTTCGAGTCGATGTCCAACATCGCCTCCTAATAGGTCAAATGATCTTTTCCTTTAATTAAAAAAACTCTAATGGCACCTTTAGGCATTTTACCATACCTAATAGATGGCTTTGACATCCTTTCTGACCTATGTGGAGAGTATAACTTCCATTTATAAACATCTCTACAAATGTTCGGTGATTGAGCTTGAGTTTCCATCCATAGAAACTTCTATTCTTTTAGCAAGTTCAATCTTTTTACAATCCCCAAAATCCATGAGAAACTATTTCTCAATGGCATTATAAGCAACAAACGCTTTTCGTTGCTTAGGACCATAGAATTGGTATCCCATTGAATTCTTAGGATACCCGATGAATCAAGACTTGTACCTCTAGGTGCAAGTTTATCCTATTATGCAAATTTACATAAGTAGGACAGCACCAAATCTTAAAATATTTAAGATTTGGCTTCCTTCCAGTCAATATCTGATATGGAGTAGAGGGAACACCTTTGGATAAAACTTTGTTAAATATATAAGCAATAGTTTCTAGGGCACGACCTTGCAGATATTCAGGAAGATTAGTAAAGCTTATCATCGATTAGATCATATCTAATAAAGTTTGATTCATTCTCTCTAAGACACCATTGTGTTGCAGAGTACTTGGAAGACTATATTAAGCGAGAATTTCAGTCTCCTTTAAATAATTTAAAAATTCACTACTCATGTACTCACCACCTCAATCTGATCAAAGGCACTTAATGTATATGCCAGTTTATTTCTTTACTTCAAGTCGGAACTCTTTGAACTTTTTAAAGATTTTTGACTTGTGTTTCAAAAGAAACACATACCCATATTGGGATAAATCATCGATAAAAGAGTATAAAGTATCAAAATTCACCTATTGCAGTATGATTCATTAGATCGCATACATCACTATATACCAGTTCCAACAAATAAGAGGCACGGTGTCCAACCATCCTTAACCAGACAGATTAGGCATTTCACACCTATGTGACATAATCTCATATGCCATAATTCCGTTTCATTAAAAGTTTCTGAACTATTACTTGTATTAGTTTGCACATTCATAACATTTCTAGTTGTATCCAATATATAATGTCCATTCACTAATTGATACTCATCTAATAATATATCATGCATATCATATAAACATAAAGAATAGTTTCAAATATACATATGATACCATTCACTGTTGAGTATAGGAAGGGATATTATCTATCTAATGATATTGGAAACAAAATAACAATTTTACAATAAAAGTATTTTATTACATGAGAGAAGTAAATCTATATGTCCAATAGCTTTAATCTGCAGAAAATTACCATTTCTAGCTTAAAGCTTTACCTTTCCTGGCTGCAGCAATCTAGCTTCCTTCAGACTCTATAACACATTACAGATGTAAGAAGGATATGCAGTTCTAATTCCTAGCCCGAACTAGCATCAAATGCTAAAGAAATGTCTATAATAGAAAAGTAAATACCTGAAGAAGTCTTCTTCACGCTAGCAAGATATTTTAGACAATTGCATTTCTAGTACCTTTCTTTGCTGTAAAAGAAATATTTTTCTTTTTCCTTGCTTTTCTCTTGAGGCTTAGACATGGGTTACTTCTGAGGACTCATTCAGGGTATCTACTTCACCTTATCTTTTTTCTTTCTTTTAGACTCCCTTGAAGCTCTCGGGTAAAAGATGAAGCACCTTAAATGAAGAGGATCGAGTCCCATTTATGCATGTCTTAATTTGTTGTATTCAACATATTATGAAGATCAATATAAGTAAGGGTTAATCTCTGCATATTAAAGTTCATGATGAACTACGTGAATGACCTCGGAAGCAACTAAAAAAGTAAACTATTCCCCAAGTTATTGTTCAATGATATATATATGAGTAATTTTAAACCTAGGGTGTATGCATGTGGGTTTATGTCTATCATTCAAATATAGCATATGTATCACATACATACATGCGCAGCGGATGAGTGAAATATAAATTACTCAATGATAAACACAAATGAACTTTTACATGTTATCTCATAAATGTAAAATGCTTGAAGATTGAGAAATAGTACCTTATCAAGCCTTTAGTATATAGTCATACCGGAGTACCCACCTTGAAGCAACTCGTTCACAATTTTAGTTTATCAACTTGATGGGCTTTAGAAAGCTAGAATAACAGTTTTTCTAGCAAATGATTCAACTCTTGAATCCTTATTTCTACCTTATAGTATGGGTGACCAAAATAAAATAGAAAAATAGAGAGAATGTGTTTTTGCTCTAAATACTTGAGAGAATTTTCTAACACTTAGCCTTTCAATTCTCTCTACCATTCTCACTAATTCCTTGGCCTAATTTTCACTTAATCAATTGAGCAACATATTGCTCTTTCATTTGTTTATTATTTTCTTTCATTTTCTCACCCAATAGCATCCATTATCTAGGTCAATGTTTGCCATTAATGTTTTGTTTATTATTGTTTACAATAAACCAAATGAAACCAAAATAAAATGAAAAATCATTTAAATGAACTTGGCCTTAATCCAGGCAAAATGAGAAAATACTTTCTCATTATTAAGAAACATCTTAAGGCCTACTATTAACAAATGCCACCCATTTATACTTATCATATCATTTAATTAATATTAAACAAATAATTTAATCATATTAAATCATGGTAGAAACACATGCTAATTTAAATTAAAAAAATAAATTGTTTGATTTTAATTTAAATAATAATATCATATATTATTATTATTATTATTATTTTATTCAATAAATGTTTTAATGAATAAAATAATGATATTATTTGTCTAACAAATAAGGTTATTTTGATAATTTCTAAATCAAAAAATAATTGGCCCACAATATGCCATGTGCCAATATTCTATTGGTTAACAACTAATTGTTAATTAATTAATGTACTTAACTCTTAAGTCTTGACACGTGCATGACAGGAGGAAAATCGAAGTAAATGTCCGGTCTGCTAGAATTTTTTGAATCAAACTATTCAATTCGGTACGCTGCCCTAGTGCATAACGAGTACACTTCATATTGCGGGACTCTCTAGGTCCACTTTTGATTTGTCAAATAGAACTATTCTGTGAGTCTGAGATCGATGCCCCACGCTCATGTCATGGATATTACAAATCAGTGTAGTAGACCGTACAAGTTGAGGTTATAGCACATACGTATAATCCTTCCACCAATCATATCCTGAAAGAGTAGAGATATAAATGATGGGTGTTGTTTATTCTAGGATGCTTGCATGTGGGATGTGTTCATTATACAAAAAATATATATATCTCATACATATATATGCACAGCAGAAGATTAAAATTAATACAATGAACACATGTAATATATATTTATCAAATGGAAAACAAGATTGAGAAATTTAACCCATGAAGCTTTTAGATTAATTTGCTTGAAATCCACCATGAAATGAAACTTTGATTAATCCTAGCAATCAACAATAGTGGGTTTGATTGTCTAGAATAGCAGTATGTTAATCCAGTATTTAGTTTAACTCTTAAACTTAATTCAAAGTTAAACTCTTTAACTTAGTTAAATTTGTTTTTCTTTTTATTCAACTCTGGAAATTTAATTCATGTTTTAATGGCTAAATTAATTTGAGAAGATGATGAATAGAAAATATTTTCAACTCTTAAAACACTTCAATTTTCGTTCTTCATTTCTCTTTTAATTTTCTAGCCAACCAAAAATACTTATAATTTGTTTTAATCAAATTAAATTAATTTGTTTTATCTTTTATTCAACTCTTGAACAATTGAAACAAATCTATTTTAATTATTACATTTAGTAACCATTTATATATTTATTTTGTTGTTCTAACACTTAAAACACAAAACAAAGAATTCTAATTTTTCAAATTGAAATGGCCACCAAAATTGCAAAATTTAAAAACTTATGAATTTTGAATTTCATTTCCCTTTATATACTAATGCATAAATTTCAAATTAATTTGAATTTCATTTGCATTTAATTTAACTTAACCTAACCATAGTTAACATTTAACCTTAGTTAGATTAGTTTAACTTAACCCTTAAGTTAATAAATATTTAAATATTTTAACCATAGTTAACTAACTTAACCATGGTTAGGTTAACCTTTACTTAATCATTAAGCAAGGTTAACTTAACTTAACCATATGGTTAACCTTTAACCATAATTAAGTTAAATAATTTATTTAATAATTAAATAAATAAATATTTATTTTAATTATTTAACAATTAGATAATCATAAAGTGAAATTATATTTATATCCTTACTAGGTTACCAAGTTAACCTAAAGTGGGTCCCACTATTTAACCATATACTTTAGTTAACTTAACCTTAGTAATTTGCTAACTTTTACTGTATTGAACCATTCAATACGGTAAACTGCTCAAATGCTCAAAGAGTACATTTTATATTAGGACTCTCTAGGTTTACACCCGATTTGTCAAATGGAACTATTTTATGAATCCGTAATCGATGCCCCACGCACACGTTATGAATATTACAAATCAACGTGTTAGACCATACAAGTTGAGGTCATAACGTATACATATAATCCTTCCATCATTTATACCCTGGATGTGCGAGAATATAGATCAACACCATCAAATCTTCATTTGCTTATCCATAATCTTATCTCTAGATCCGTATCTCAATAAACAATATGCGCAAATATTTTTGCTATATAATTTAACCCTATGAAAAACTCTTTTCCCGAGTTTATGCTTGTGGCCACAAGACTTTATGAAATACAATCTCGGAGCATAGGATATACAACTTACCTATGTAAGCTGACGGATACCGTATCTACGCTCACTGGACTCCATAAGCATCGGACCATACCCAGCGACACATAACGGTCAGATCATGAAAGGTCTCTGACATATGTGGAACTAAAGCATGATGGATCACTCATAAGACCACCGTGTCGCTCAGGTCAAAGGATCACGAATACTATTCAACTCGAGAGGACCTTCCTTTGACGGTTTCATAGGATATCTATTGGGGTCTTCGTGAGTCTGTTCAGTATCCAGTCCTGACTGGATACTCGCATGCCTATACAAGCTCTAAGCTCATGGTCAGATAAGAACAACCATCTGAAACATTCAGATATAGACATACACTAATCTATATTATGAGAATTCACAGGTAGACCTGTATTGATGATCATAGATCAAGAACATTGTGTTTGAGACATACTTACATAATGTTCTTGATCTATGATCACCAATACAGGGGACATACTTACATAATGATATTTCTTAGCACTTATTACAACTCTTTGCAACTATATCATTACAAGTATACTCTCAGGTCTTTGTCCCATTATAGACAAGGTTCTAACTCTTTAGACCTCGCTGACTCTTATAACCTGCTAACTCTTAGCATTTATAACTCTCAGCTTTGCTAACTCTTAGCACTAGTCTAAACTCCTTTAGACCAGATCTGAACACGTTCAGATCATTTAATGTCTATAATGTTACAAGCATTATACCATATAAATACAATATTAATAATTTTTATTCAAAATATTTATTGTATAAATATTACACAATTAATATTCATACAATATTGGAATGACACGTAAGCACTAGCTCCAACAATAGATCACTATCGTCAAATTCTTATGTGCTCATCTGTTAACTTATCTCCAGACACGTATCCTAATAAACAATATATACAAACACTTTTACAATATTGTTTAACCTTGTAGGAAACTCTTTTCTCGAGTTTGTTGCTTATGGCTATAAGATTTTCTAAGATACAATCTCTGAGCATGCAGATATATAACTCATTCATGTAAGCTAACGAATTTTATGTCTGTATACACCAGACTCCATAAACATTGGACCATACCCAGCGATATCCAACGGTCACACCATGAAAGGTCTGTGACGTACATGAAACCAAAGTATCATGGATCACTTACAAGCCCACCGTGGTACTCAAGTCAAAGGACCACGTATACTACTCAACTCGAGAAGACCTTCTATTGACGACCTTATGAGATGTTTGTTGAAGTCCTCGTTGAGTATGTTCAGTATTCAGTCCTTACTGAACACCTGTATACTATACAAACTTCCAGTAAGCCCATGGTTAGCTAAGAAGAACCATCTAGACCATTTAGGTATAGTATACACTGGTCTATGAAAAAGAATTCCACCGCCAGACCTGCATCAGTGAATTAAGACCAGGAACATATAATTTGAGAATAGACTTGCATAATAACATTTTTTAGCACCTATTGCAACTCTTACAACTATGTTATTACTAATGTATTTTCAGGTTTTTGTACTGTCACAGACAAGATTCTAACTCTTAGACTTCACTGATTAATATAACATGCTAACTCTTTAGCATTTATAGTTTTTAGTGATGTTAACTTTAGGCATTGATCTAAACTTCTTTAGACTAAATCTGAACTCCTTCAGATCATATAATGTCTATAGCGTCACAAGTATTGAACCATTTAATAATTGTAATTAGTGATTTAACAAATAATGTACTGTATAAATATTATAAAATAAAATATTCATACAACAATGGGATGGCACGTGAGTACAAATCCCAACAATGTTCATAGTCTTTAACCTCTCAATGTATCTAATAATCTAGAAAAAAATGATTCATTTGAATTTTATTTGAAAACCAAAAAAGTAGATTCTCATTATTCTATTCAAAGAACAATAAAAAGAAAGGACTATTTTCATTCCTTATTCTTATGGTAATATAGAATTAGAATCATTCTTTTGAATTTTACTAGGAACAAATACTGAAAATAAAAAAAAGTTAAAATGAAACTATGAATTTTGAGGACATGTGAACTAACTGCCCTCAGAAAGTCTGACTTGAAAAAGCACTTTAGCGATGCGATATATTTCAACCTGAAGTCTATCATTAAAAGCTTCTTCAGGTGGAGCATAATGCTACTAGCATTTTTCATAAGGACATGCTCTCTCTGTAGCTCATTAGACATAGAGGCAAGGATGTAAAATTTAAACTTTAAATCATCATCCAACCATTTTTGATATGTCACATTTTCTTTTGGGGTAGCATCATTAGAAACACCTCAGGGCATAAAATGATCAATAATATATCCAAATTTCTCAGAATTCAGAATAATGTTGAGATTTATCTACCAATCTGAGTAGTTTTAGCACCATTGAGTTGTTTAGCATCAAGTATTTGCACCAAAGTGTTGTTTGAAGCCATTGTAATCTTAACAATACAAAGTAAAATAGAAGATATTAACGGATTTTAAATTAATTTAAACACTAATACAATATTTTAAATTATGGGTATAACTAGTACAATTTTTAATTTAAAAATGCCCTCTCACTACTTCACATAATCCATTTAATCTCTCAAACGGAATAACAATAGTTTAAAATTTTAAACTATACAGTGAGAAGTGCACCCCATTAGCATTTTACTTCAGCCTCACTCTAAAGCAATATTGGCCTTTGTAAACTCTAGTTAACTAACTTAACCATAGTTAGGTTAATCAGATAGGACACTTGTCTCACGATTAAGTGAATTAATCTTATATGCAACTATTATTTATTATTCAAAGTTGCTGAACTACTATTTATTCTGTTCACCTATTCATTGGTAATATTTGCTATTGTATTTAAGATATAACGACCATTCATTAACTAACACTCAGTTAGTAAAATATTATCATTATCATATAAACATAAGGAACTATTTATAGTGTATTTATGATAATCCTTTTGTCTACTACAAGAAGTGATATGATTCGCCTAATAATGTTTGGCACAAAATAGCAATTATACAATATTAATACTTTTGCCAGAATGAAGAAGTGACTTAGAAGTCTTAACGGCTATCATGTGTAGGAAATCTTTATTTTCTATGTGAAGCTTAACTTTCATTTTTCAAGCTTTCTAGCATCCTAAAATAATGCAACATTTTACAGATATAAGAATGACAAGCGGTATCTCATACCCTTACGTACTTAGCATCATATACTAATAAAATATCTATGATTAGTAAAGAGATATCTAACGGGTTAAGAAATATACTAATAAAATATCTATGATTGGTAAAGAGATATCTAATGGGTTAATCTTTCTTAAGTTAATGTGCCTTGAACAATAATGCTTACTATTTTAAAACTTATCACAATAGAAGCACTTTTCATTATGACAATGCTCTATCTATGGTTTAGATATATAGGTATTTCTGAATCTAGAACTATTCTCAAATTCATAAGTAAGTCAAAATATTTTTCTCGGTACCCTATAGTTGGTGTGTATAGATCAAGAGTACTAATGGATTGCTTGTACTTATCTTAAATCTATAAGATAAGTATCTTGTATTTGTAAGATAAATTAGGAAATGTGTAGTTGAACATTTCTAATCATTAATTAATGAAGCTTTAAATCATGAGAATAACTATTATACATTTTTTAATCTAAAAATGACCTCCCACTGCTTTTCTTAATTCCTTTAATCTCTTAATTGGGCTAATGACAATTTAAATTCTTTAAACTATACAGTAAGAAGTGAACCCCATTGATATTTTACTCTAGCCTCACACTAAAGCAATATTAGCCTTTGTAAACCCATTAGGTAGAAAACTCTTGTCAATTGCATTACATGCAACTTACACCACTAATCCTAAATATACCTTATCCTTACGCTAAAGCAGTATTGGATAAGTGTATTTCAGATTAACTTCTCAATTATCAAATATATATTACTAATACTACTCTCACACTATTGTAATTTTGTATAACACATTCGAATAAATTTAACTCATTTAATATTTTACCGAAAAAGTCCAAATTACACTAGCCAAATCCCTTACATTAAAGAAATATTAAAAAAAACCGTAGTGACCTGTCTAACACTATATTGACAAGATGGACCATTTAAAAAATTATCTCATAATATAATAAAATTCAATCTGATTAAGAGAGATTTTTAAACATAAGCTCTCACCTCATGAGAAGGTGAATCTAATCATTTATTTATTTCTATGTAAACACAACTAACCCTACCAATAGGGCTCCTATTATAATTACCAACACAAAAAAATAATCCTAGTTTATAATACAGTCAACTAACTCTTACTACTGCTTTTCATGAACCCTTACAAGTATATTTTATTTTTTATAAAATAATTTAAATTTTTTTTATTTTTTTAATTATTAAATAGTGTCAACACTGCGGCATTTGAAGTGTTGAAATGCAAAACCAATAAAAACAGCACCTAGAATGTTACAGCATTCAGGTCCAATGTCGCAATGTTCATAATGAACGTCGTAGCGTTGGATGAAGAATGCCGCAACATTAGGACTTCTAGTCCCCAGTGCTGCAGCGTTCATGCTAGGTGCTATAGCACCAAAGGTACTGCCTCCAACGCCGCGACACTAAAGGTACTGACTCCAACACCGTAGCACTGGTAAGCCAGATCTGCAGCACTGAGGCTTATGGCCCTGGCATTGTAGTGCTAAAGGATAAACGCCGCAGCGTTAGGGGCATAACCCTCGAACCGCAGTGTTGTCACTAAAAAAATCGTTATCTAAGTAATAACTTCTCTATAAAAGATTTAGGAGAGGTTTCTTATATATTGGATATAATATGGCATTATATGGAGATGGACGCGGCCCGACCGAGCTCTAAAAATAAATTTTAATGTAATGTTGGAATGGCAATAAAGTGGGGTAGAGTGGAGGAGGGGGAGAAAAGGACTTTCTCGTACCTCGTCTTATTTTTTTAATTTTAAGCCTCGTTTCTTATTTTATTTCTTAAAAAATTTAACAACGTAGAAATAGAAAATTTCAGTGCTGAAAATGCCTTTTTCATTCCTATACCTGCTTTTCTATTTTTTTTTATTTATTAATAATAATTTATATTTACAAATTTTAACAATATAAAAATTTAATATACATTCTGATTAAAAAAAAAGTAGACCAAAAAATTTAATAACTTGAAAGTCAACGAGTTGAATTTGTTTCTTTAAGAAAGCTTGGCTTTAATGTCAAGGATAAGATAGGAATCAAACCGAATTGAACCGCACTTTTCCCACAAATACCACGTCTAATGAGAAAATGTAGTAAAAAAAAAGTGAGGCTGACATGTCCAAAATATAGGAGATTATTCATAAGTGTAGAATTGTCGAAGTAATAAATAACCCAGTGAGAACGGGGTCGATCCACAGGGAAGTAGAATTAAAATTACAAATTATAAATACTTTAAAGACAATTAATGCAATATAAAATATTTAAAATTATTAATTCAATTAACCAATTCAAATAAAAGCTTAGGTTACGGGGATCCACTCTTGGCATAAGAAGTAAGATTTATTTAACTCTTTTTATAACTCAATTGGAATCTTCACAGAAATGAGGTTCAATCAGAAGATATAACAATTAAAGTTCATCACCATTTATATATTAACTAGTATTTATTTCTTTCAATTATTATACACCAAATCTTATAAATGGGTTCAAGTATTTATTATGTCAATCTTTATATTTGTCTATAATAAATCATGACTCTCACTTTACAAGAAAGTGTATATACGGCAAATCTTGTAAATGGTTTCAAGACTTTATTGTGCTAACTATAAAAGTTGTCTATAATAAATCAAGAAGCACAACTTTAGAAGAAAGTGTATTAATATTACAAACAAATAAATACATCATATATAAATTTGCATAACTTAATAATGAAATATTAAATTCACGAATAAGAGTTAATTACATCTTATTACCTTGCTAAGAGTTTCACCATTTCACCTTAGCATAAAGAAAAAGAAAAAGAAATGGAAGAAGAGATAACATGATTTTAGAATAATAAACAATAGAAATAATATTACAAAGAAATAATACAAAATATAAGTATTTTAAACTAAAATCTAGTTTTCTTATTACATCTTTTGGGTATAAACATGTTACCTATTTATAGAAAAATATGGATAAATCGAGACAAATAAAGAGGGAACCACTTGGATGATAAAAGTCGTGAATAGTGACAAATAATTTACATTGATTATCATTAATGCACCCACTTGATTATCCAATTTAGAATTGATGTGATCCAAATTACCTGTCACTTAAAAGTTCAAAGTTGTAGATAAGTCTCTTATCTTTCTAAATTGAGTTGTCTCATACGTATTAGATACGCATTCTATAGTTATAGGCCAAATATTGATGACTGTTCGGACTGGGCCTGCACAGCAGATCAGTTCTGTTCTAGGTCATTTTCATCTCTAAATGCTCAAATTTTAAATCTCTTATGAAATACAATATGTTAGCCTATTGAGTCAGCTCTTACAGGATCAAGAATCACTCCAATTAGGTTCTTAGGTAAAAATTTGTGCCCATTTTACCGAACCTACCACAAAACAGTTAAAAGCTAATTAGGTACAATGTTGTAAACATACTTAAGTTAAGGGGGTTAAAGACATTAGTAATACAAAACAATGATATAAAACCCTTATTAAATATGTAATTTCAAGTGTTCATTACACCCCTAACCAACTTATTGCTAGTCCTTAACAATTCAAGCATAAATAAAATTTGAACACTACTTAAGTATTGCAAACAAAACCGTCAGTTAAAGATCACAATCACTATAAAGGTTATCTCAATCATAACTTCCAAAATTTTATGTATGTGTGAATTAAGCCTAAGCCGAAGCCTTCTTACCACAAACCCCAACATATATAGCCTTAAAAACTATTTTTCAAGTAAAAGCCTCAACTCTATATCCTCACAGGTGAATAACTTGTTAAATGGGTTAGGATTTCACTCATGGAGTTGAAAAACAGATAATCGCTCAAGAAAAAGTTACATTTAAGGACATACAAACAAACTAACATTGATCCAAAGATAGAAAAATCAATTATTTAGAGCCAAATCATTCTTTCCACATGATCGCTTCAGGACTTTAATTATTTTATACGAATCTTATGAATAAAGAGTCCGGTGATAAAATTGCTTACTAATGACTTTTGTCTTTTAGAATTGACTGAAGACTTTATTAAACTAAATTGACTTTTTTTTTATACTACTTTTTTTTTGTGTTTTTTTAAAGACATAAGGAATCATTACAAAATAAGAGCAATTTATCACCATAATACTTTTTCAATTTTTTTTTCATCCTTCAGCTAAGCAACCAAATCATTCATCATCCCAAATAATGTCATTCCAAACAAAAATTAACCATTTTAAAATATCAATGAAAGTTCGTAAGCTGTTATCTCAAACCTCTCTACTCAGCCACAAAAGATACGTGAGTTTAGAAAAGAATATATATACTTATACATGGAAATTTTCATTGCTATATATATTGAATCATCCATCTTACCACAAGTATTAGTATTGTGCTCAAGAAATAATTTCGAAAGTTATTCTTTAGTAACCTAGATAGAAAAAGTGATTTAAACTAAACAATTTTGAAATCATACCTCGATAGCAGAGCAAACTTATTTATGCAAGAGTTTACCAAAAACTTAAGCAACAAACATAAAATACATTAAAAATAAACCAATTAGAATGTGTTTCAAAAGTTCAGTAATGTACTCTTTACTCTGTCATTCTAGAACTAGAATACGTCTCAAGAATGCATAAATAAACCTTTTACTCATGCTATTCATAATGAATTTTTTTGTAGAGAACAAAGTGATAACAAAAAAAAAATAACACTAACATTATATATCAACTATTCTCCCCCAACTAGATTGAGACATTATCCTCAATGTTAAAGTATAGAAGATATCACCTAAAACATCTTTTATTAGAAATTAAACCTGTATCATTAAGTCTTAAAGACCAATCTTTACGATTTGGGTTTACAGTTTTTTCTAAAATTTATTTTATCTCTCTATTTGCTAATTCAACTTATCCACTTGTTTGAAGATGATAAGGGGTGGCAACTTTATGAGTAATACCATATTTTTTCATTAATGTTTCAAATGGTATATTACAAAATGCTTACCCCCATCACTTATAATGGCTTAAAGGATTCCAAATTGACTTAAGATATTTTCTTTCAAAAATTTTATGACTGTTTTATGGTCATTATTTAGACATGGAATAGCTTCAATCCATTTTAAGACATAATCTACTACGACTAAGATATACGTAAATCTAAATGATAGCGAAAATGGTCCCATGAAATTTATCCCCCAATAATCAAAGATTTCAATAATAAGAATAGGGCTCAAAGGCATTGCGTTTCGTTTTGAAATTGATCCTAACTTTTGACAATTTTCACACATTATACAAAATGCATGTGTATTTTTAAATAAAGTGGGCCAATAAAATTCACACTGCAATATTTTCGTAGCTGTTTTCTTTGATGAGAAATGTCCTCCACATGCTTCAGAATAACAAAATTCAATAACCTTACTTACCTCATTGTTAGGTATGCATCTTCAAAATATTTGTTCACGATAACATTTGAAGAGATAAGGATCATCTCAATAAAACTTTCTTACCTCAGTTAAATTTTTTTTTTTTTTACCTTGAACATTCCATTGAGGTGGCATTTCTCTTGTTACATGCAAAATTAATAATATTAGCACACAAAGGCATTGTAACAGTAGAAAATAAAAATCCATCGGGAAAAGAATCATTAATAATAGGTGTTATTTCTATTGATGAATCTGGTGCGAGTCTTGATAAGTGATTTACAACAACATTCTCAGCTCTCTTCTTATACTTGATAGTGATAATAAATTCTTGAAGCAATAGAATCTATCGAATCAGTATTGGTTTTGCATCCTGTTTTGACATTAAGTACCTTACAGCAGCATGGTCAATAAACACAACAGTTGAAGAATCAATTAAGTAAGAAAAAAAATTTTCTAATGAAAATATTACAGCAAGTAGTACTTTTTCAGTTATTGTGTAATTCATTTGTGCACTGTTTAAAGTTCTACTTGTGTAATAAATTACATAGGATTTATCTTCCTTTCTTTATCCCAATACAACACCAATAGCGTAGTCATTAGCATCACACATGAGTTCAAAAGGTAAAGACCAATCAGAAGATTGTATGATAGGAGCAGATGTTAAGAGGTCAATTAATTTTTCAAATGAATTTTGACACTCTTGAGAAACATATTTTGCTAAGAGGTTACAAAGAGATTTAGATATAGCACAAATGTTTTTGATGAACCTCCTATAGAATCTAACATGTCCTAAAAAGGATCGGACTTTTCTGGTTGTTTTTAGTGGAGTCAAATGTGTAATGAGTTCGACTTTTGCCTTATCCACTTCAATTCCTTTAGAAATTGATGTAATTTATTACACAAGTAGAACCAATTAAGTAAGAACAAAATTTGTCTAATAAAAATATTACAGCAAGTAGTACTTTTTTAGTTGTTGTGTAATTCATTTGTGCACTGTTTAAAGTTCTACTTGTGTAATAAATTACATAGGATTTATCGTCCTTTCTTTATCCTAATACAACACCAATAGCGTAGTCATTAGCATCACACATGAGTTCAAAAGGTAAAGACCAATCAGAAGATTGTATGATAGGAGCAGATGTTAAGAGGTCAATTAATTTTTCAAATGAATTTTGACACTCTTGAGAAACATATTTTGCTAAGAGGTTACAAAGAGATTTAGATATAGCACAAATATTTTTGATGAACCTCCTATAGAGTCTAACATGTCCTAAAAAGGATCGGACTTTTCTGGTTGTTTTTAGTGGAGTCAAATGTGTAATGAGTTCGACTTTTGCCTTATCCACTTCAATTCCTTTAGAAATTGATGTAATTTATTACACAAGTAGAACCAATTAAGTAAGAACAAAATTTGTCTAATAAAAATATTACAGCAAGTAGTACTTTTTTAGTTGTTGTGTAATTCATTTGTGCACTGTTTAAAGTTCTACTTGTGTAATAAATTACATAGGATTTATCTTCCTTTCTTTATCCCAATACAACACCAATAGCGTAGTCATTAGCATCACACATGAGTTCAAAAGGTAAAGACCAATCAGAAGATTGTATGATAGGAGCAGATGTTAAGAGGTCAATTAATTTTTCAAATGAATTTTGACACTCTTCAGAAACATATTTTGCTAAGAGGTTACAAAAAGATTTAGATATAGTACAAATTTTTTTGATGAACCTCCTATAGAATCTAACATGTCCTAAAAAGGATCAGACTTTTTCTGGCTGTTTTTAGTGGAGGCAAATGTGTAATGAGTTCGACTTTTGCCTTATCCACTTCAATTCCTTTAGAAATTGATGTAATTTATTACACAAGTAGAACCAATTAAGTAAGAACAACATTTGTCTAATGAAAATATTACAGCAAGTAGTACTTTTTTAGTTGTTGTGTAATTCATTTGTGCACTGTTTAAAGTTCTACTTGTGTAATAAATTACATAGGATTTATCTTACTTTCTTTATCCCAATACAACACCAATAGCGTAGTCATTAGCATTACACATGAGTTCAAAAGGTAAAGACCAGTCAGAAGATTGTATGATAGGAGCAGATGTTAAGAGGTCAATTAATTTTTCAAATGAATTTTGACACTCTTGAGAAACATATTTTGCTAAGAGGTTACAAAAAGATTTAGATATAGCACAAATTTTTTTGATGAACCTCCTATAGAATCTAACATGTCCTAAAAAGGATCGGACTTTTTCTAGCTGTTTTTAGTGGAGGCAAATGTGTAATGAGTTTGACTTTTGCCTTATCCACTTCAATTCCTTTAGAAGACACCATATGTCCCAAAATAATTCCAAAAGTAACCATGTAATGACATTTTTTTCAATTCAACATAAGACTCTTTTCTTTACATCTATTTAAGACATTTTGTAAGCTTTCAAACAATTATCAAAAAAATTTCTAAACACAGTTAAATCATCCATGAAAACTTCTAAATAATGCTCAACCATGTCACTAAAAATGCTTAACATACATCTCTGAAATATTGTTGGGGCATTACAAAGTCCAAAGGGCATTCTTTTAAAAGTAAATGTCCCAAAATGGTATGTTAATGTAGTCTTTTCTTGATCCTCTAGTGCTATAGGAATTTGATAATAGCCAGAATAACCATATAAAAAGTAATAGTAGGGATGTCCTGCTACTTTTTCTACAATTTGGTTAAGGAATAGTAAAGAAAAATGGTCTTTTTTAGTGGCCAAGTTTAACTTCTTATAATTTATGCACATCTTCCAACTAGATGAGACTCGAGTTGGTATTAACTCACCTTTTTACTTTTAATGACTGTGAATTCAAATTATTTTGGTACTACCTGTGTAGGACTTACCTACTTACTATCTGAGATAGGATAGATGATTCTTACTTTCTGAGATAGGATAGATGATTCTTACTTCAAGTAATTTGAGAACTTTAGCTCTCATTATCTCTTTCATATATGGATTTAATCTTCTTTGTGGTTGTTGGAAAGTTTTGGCATTATCCTATAGATGTATTCTATATGTGTAAATCAAAGGATTAATGTTGTTTATATCTTTTAAGTTAACCCAATTTCATTTTTATGCATTTTCAATAATTCAATTAACTTACCTTCTTGTTCGCTTGTGAGTGTAGAAAAGTTTACCACCTGGTAAGTTTGTTTCTTTCTAAGAAATGCATATTTCAGTCCTTCAGGCAGAGGTTTCAACTCCAACTTTGAAGTTTTGTTCTTTTTATCCTTATTTTCTTCTAATTCTTCAAACTTTGGTTTGCATCCTTTATTTTCAATCACATGTGCATAGTCAAGTAAAGAACATATGTCAGAGATTTTAGAATCTAATTGTATATTTGACTTAAATGAATTTATTAAACACATTTCTAAGGGATTAGTAGAACTCCCTTTTTGAATATGATCCTCCACAATTGTTTTAATCATGTCGGCTTCTTCACTTTCATCCTCCCCCTCATGTAGTTGCTTACACATATCAAAAACATTAAGCTTAAGTGTCATGTTTTCAAATGAAAGCTTCATTACTCCATTTCTGCAATTAATCAAAGTGTTAGAATTTATCAACTTAACAGGTTCTTTGTCTAAGACAATAAAATCCATAGAATATATGAATTTATCAACTTGAACTAAAACAACTTCTACTGTCCCTTTTGGTACTTTTATTGATCTATCGGTAAGCAAAAGAGTTACAAAAGTTAATTTTAACTCACCGAGATTTAGCTGCTGATAAATTAAATATGGCAGTAAATTCACAAAAACACCGAGATCAAGTAAGGCTTGTTCAATTTTATGACTTCCAATTATACATGAAATTGTAGAACAATCAGGGCCTTTATATTTCAAAGCATTATTGTTTTAAAGAATGGCACTTACTTGTTTAGCTAAAAATGCTTTCTTTTTCACATTTAATTTTTTTTTTACTGTGCATAAATCCTTCAAAAATTTTGCATAAGAGGGAACCTATTTAATAGCATCCAATAAAGGAATATTAACTTTTACCTGTCTGAAGATTTTAAAATTTTCATGACTGTGATTCATCCTCTTAGTATTACGTAATGTATGAGAAAATGGGGGTGGAGATGAGGGTTTAGTGTTTTCTTCATTAGGTATAGGTTCAACATTTTCCTTACTCTTAGAGATTGATTCATCATTCTCATGAGGTTCAGGAATGTCTTTTTTAATAATTTTACTATTTTGAAGAGTGATACTGCTTTAACTTGATCCATGTATTGGCTTCTTAGACTATATACATCTAAGTTATGTTATTATTGGGATTTGGTTGTGGTTGAGAAGGAAATTTTCCTTTCTCATAAATGTTCAGTGCGGATGCAAATTTAACAAAAGTATCTTTCAAATAAGCGAATGTTTAAACATTTTGAGAATTAATAGACTCTTGCTTTTCAATGAATGCATGCAAAGTTCCTTCAAGATTTTTCTTAGGAGGTGGGACGTATGGTGTATAACCTTGATGGTTTTGAAAATTTTGGTGTGGTTGAAAAGGTGGTTGTGAAGCCTATGCTTGAGTGTCATTCCTGCAACTAAAATTAGGGTGATTTCTCCATTCAGGATTATAATTTTGTTAATATGGGTTATTGTTTAACCGCTTGAACGTGTTTAAAATATTGGCTTGTTCATGGAGACATTCCTTAAATGCAAGCAAAGTTGGGCAATCATTAATAGAGTGATCATGTGTTTAACAAATGTGACAAACAATTTCTTGCATAGATTTTAATTGACACTTATTTTCATTCTGAGGTTTCGACTTTTCTAGCTAGAGATGCTAATTTGGCTTGAAGGTTATAGTATTCTCTAAGATGATAAATATTTCCATTAGATGTAGTGGTTTAATTTTTGTTAGGTGCCTCACAGGTACCAGCAGTGTCCCAATTTTAAGCATTTTCAGCTAGTAAGTCTAAATAATTCATTGCCTTTTCTTGGTATTTTTCCTCAAATGTTCTATTACAAATCATTTCTACCATTTGCCTAACTTGGGGTGTTAAGCCCTCATAGACATTTGAGACTAATCTTTATGTTTCAAAGCCATGATGGGGACAGGTATTAAGTAATTCTTTATACTTTTCCTAACATTGGTAAAGGGTCTCTCATGGTTTTTGGGTAAAAGTGGTAATTTATCTTTTGAAAGAATTTGTTCTATAAGAATGAACTTTTGTTTTTAGAAATTGTTGTTGCATCTCATCCCATAAAGAAATGGATCCTGGCCTAAGATTTTATAGCCATGTTTTAGCTTTATCTTTTAAAGAAAAAGGGAAAAGCTTAAGTCGAATTGTGTTCATGCTACAATTTTGGTCATTATACGTGTTACACACTTCTTCAAATTCTCTTAAATGTAGATAAGGGTTCTCTGCATCTAAGCCATAAAAAGTGGGTAAAATTTAGATAATGCCTGGCTTAAAATTAAAATGTGTTACATCCGGAGGAAAAATTAAACAAGATGGTGCACCAGTTTGTGTAGGGTTCATGTAATTTCTAAGTGTCCTAGGTCGGTTATGGTCATTATGTTGGGACTGATTGTCCCCTGGGTCTATGAGTCACTCAATTTGATTTTTGTTCATGGTGTTAATTGGTGAAGAATGAGAAGATGAAGGAGAATCTAACAAATTGTCAAAGGAAGTTTCAAAATTACCTTTCACCAAACGATGAGAATTAGGATCTCGAAACTAACTACTCATACAAAGAAATTAAACAAAATACAATAACAATAAATATTACAAATAAGAGGAAAAAAAAGAAATAAAATATTAAATAAAGACAAATAAAATAGGCAAAACTAACATAAAATAAAAATTAGATAAATAGTTAGAAGTTAGATTAATAAATGTTAAATTAGCAAATGTTAGATTATATAATAAAAAGTTAATAAATAAAGAGTAGGAGGCTTGACCTTCTATGAAAATAAAAAGCAAATAATAAATAAAGTAAAGCAAGTTAGGAGGCTTAGCCTTCCATGAAAATAAAATAAACAAACAAAAATGTTAATTTCACTTCTCCGGCAACGGTGCCAAAAATTTGACACGTCCAAAATATAGGAGTTTATTCTCAAGTGTAGGATTGTCGAAGTAATAAATAACCTGGTGAGAATGGTATCGATTCATAGGGAAGTAGAATTAAAATTACAAATTATAAATACTTTAAAGAAAATTAATGCAGTATAAGATGTTTGCAAATATTAATTCAATTAACCAATTCAAATAAAAGCTTAGGTTACGGGGATCCACTTTTGGTATAAGAAGTAAGAATATATTTAACTCTTTTTATAACTCAATTGGAATCCTCACACAAAGGAAGTTCCAATCGGAAGATATAACAATTAAAGTTCATCACCATTTATATATTAACTGGTATTTATTTCTTTCAATTATTATACACCAAATCTTATAAATGGGTTCAAGTATTTATTATGTCAATCTTTATATTTGTCTATAATAAATCATAACTCCCACTTTACAAGAAGTGTATATATGCCAAATCTTATAAATGGTTTCAAGAATTTATTGTACCAACTATAAAAGTTGTTTATAATAAATCAAGAAGCACCACTTTAGAAGAAAGTGTATTAATATTATAAATAAAATAAATACATCATATATAAATTTGTATAACTTAAGAATGAAGCATTAAATTCACGAATAAGAGTTACTTACATCTTATTACCTTGCCAAAAGTTTCACCATTTCACCTTAGCATAAAGAAAATTACTTGGACATAATAAAACTAAAGAAAAAGAAAAGAAATGAAAGAAGAGATAATATGATTTTAGAATAATAAACAAGAGAAATAATATTATAAAGAAATAATACAAAATATAAGTATTTTAAACTAAAATCTAGTTCTCTAATTACATCATTTGGGCATAAACATACTACCTATTTATAGAAATATATGGATAAATTGAGACAAATGAAGAGGGAACCACTTGGATGATAAAAGTCGAGAATAGTGGCAAATAATTTACATTGATTATCATTAATGCATCCACTTGATTATCCAATTTGGAATTGATGTGATCCAAATTAGCTGTCACTCAAAATATCAAAGTTATAGATAAGTCTCTTATCTTTCCAAATTGAGTTGCCTCATAAGTATTGGATACACATTCTATAGTTATAGGCCAAATATTGATGACTGTTCGGACTGAGCCTGTACTGCAGATCAGTTCTGTTCTAGGTCATTTATATCTCTAAATGCTCAAATTTCAAATGCCTTATGAAATATTATATGTTAGTCCATTGAGTCAGCTTTTCACAGGATTAAGAATCACTCCAATTAGGTTCGTAGGTAGAAATTTTTGCCTATTTAACCGAACCTACCAATAAACAGTTAAAACCTAATTAAGTACAATATTGTAAACATACTTAAGTTAGGGGGGTTAAAGACACTGTCACGCCTCAAACGCAAAAGATCTGACATACGACATAACTTACATTCATTCAATAATGTGCACTCATAAATAATATTGCATAAAATTTTAAATTTTAATTCAACATAGGAATCCTTAGCAAGTTCTTAGTAAGTTCAACACTAAAATCAACCCATAACCTAAAATATAAACATAAACATTTATTGACAATATTTAAACATTCATTTCAAATTTTCAAAATTATAATAATTGAACTATGACTGAGGCAATTAGTAAACCGGAGATACGCAGAGTTTTCTTAGAGGTCAACACTCTACTACATCACCAGTAGCAACTTTGTTATTGGAAACCAGAATATATTCATTGCAAATTCTTACTTAAAATCAACCCATAACCACACTCAATAAAATAATACATAAGTATTTATTCAATAAAAATAAATGAAATATCTTAAACCACGTGTCCCCAAATAAAACACTCAACAACCTAGCAACTTAGGGAACTCAAGGGACAGCAGAAGTGTAATATCCAATCCCTATTAGTAGTATTGACGCCTAGATTTCGGTATAAAACAAATAAGACACCGTAGGGTTACTCGATTTTAACCCTATTAAAAATATTCCCTTTATAGTGCACGTGAGAGATATTAGACCTAATTTGATAATTTCACACTCAATCGGTGCGCCGGACGACTCTAGAATATTTTTAGAATTTTTCTCTATTGGCTTGGAAAAGAAAATTCTAATTTACTACATACATTTCCATTTAAGGGTGATGTATGGAACAAGCCTTTGTTGAGAAACCTAATCCATATATTAGAGAATGGACCAATTAGAAGAAATCTCATGGATTGCCAAGTTGGAAGTTCTAGTTAGTTCTTTGAACTATTCTAACTAGATAGTTACAAATGAACTAATTACATAATTAGTTTTTAACTAATGGCAAATTAGTAATTTTGAGAAAGTTGAAAGGCAAAATGGTAAATTGAGGGAGGACTATAAATATGCTGGAAGTGTGTAGAATTTTGAAGAAGATCAAAAGCAAACACTTAGAGCAAAAGAGAGAAAATTCGAGCTTGGAAAGGGGGGCTGCTACAGTGACCTTTCAAGTTTTGTTTTCATATGTAATCAAGCCAAAATAAGGTTACAAACCAATCCCTAAGCTCAATTGAAGTCTCTATTAGTGGAAATTCAAGAAAAAGAGGTAAGAAAAGCATCTTTTATGAGTTTGATAAGTGAGATTTCAAGAATGCTTTAATTGATATTCTTATGTGTATTCTTGACTTAGATTGAGTTGAATTCTAGTGTGGAGCTTGAAGGAGTCATCAATTTGAAGAAATTGGCAAGGTGAGAATTAGGGTTTTTGGTGATTTTGTTGTAGAGATTTTAATTGTTTGTAATTAGGGCTTTAGAATAAAATTGGCATGATTTTGTTGTAATTGGAACAAGAAATTGAGAAAAGGAATGTGTTGGAACCTAAGGTGAAATTCTACCACTTTAGGGAAGTTAGGAATTGAGTGGTGTTTTGATTGAATTGTTGTGTGTAAATGGTGCATATTGTGAATTGAATGTATATGGTTGATGGAAAAACCAAAAATGAAAAAAATGGGACATAATTGTCCATGTTGGAAAGGTGAAGGGCAATTATGTCCAACCAAGTTATAAGGTGTTCAATAATTTTCAAGGCGCCAGACGGTGAGTTAGTTTCGATTATGGCTCCGTAACTAAAATCGGGAAGTAGTTTACATCCGGGCCTTGTATGCCGATTAAGGCATTTAGTAGTTAAATGAGATTCTAGTATTCGATTTGGTTCTAAATGTCATTTATGGCGCGTAGGTGAGATAACCGAGAGCGTTAACGGGAGCAAAAATCGGGAGTGAAATTGAGCACGGAGCAGTTATGAGTGGAAATCTGCCATTTCTTTTATTTTTCGGTTATTATGTTTTCGTACAATGACTATGTATGTTTTATGAGCTTTCGATTCATAAACATGATTTATGATCTTGATATATTCATAGACATGCTTTTACATGATTGATTTGCGAAACAGTTTTAAAATTCTGCATTTGTTTTAAAGGCTATTGGTACACTCAGATTGTAGTGGTGATGATTGTATTAGACCCGGCCGATATATCCCGTGCACATGGGTAGGTCTTCAGGGTGTGTCATTAACTCCGGAAAGTCGAAAAGTTGAGTCATGTGAGTCGCTCTATGTGTACGGGGTATTGTCTCGCTATATGCATGCGATGTAGGATTCCACTGTATAGCCAGTGAGATGTCTTGAGATGTCACTGTGGGTGCTGCTAGTTGAGGTGCCCCGTGACCTACTCACGTATGCGGTGCTAGTTGAGTCGCTGCGTGGGTATAGAGCTTTAGGGTTACCATTGGTACAGGTTAGAAAGAAAATGGCCGAGCGAGGATTTTACTAGTTTTTGATTTACCGATAGCATTTATGCATTTATATGCACACAACAGTTATTATATTATACAGATTCTGAATATAGTTTTCCAAAGATGTAGATAAAACCCGCTCGGCAAGATTTCATTAGCATATGATATTAGAAACTGTTTTATAGTTTTACATCCGTTTTAGAAGCATAATTTCTGCATGTACTTTAGAAATTGCTATCTTTGTATAATGTTCTTGTAATTGAAATCTCATTTACACTCACTGAGCTCCTTTAGCTCACCCGTTTTATGTTTTATGTTTTTAAACCCCTTTCCCAGGTGCAGGTCTCGGTACGCAAACTGCTGATTCTCCTGTTGCCAAGTAGTGGGCCGAATCTGAAGATTATTTTTGTACATGTAAATGTGCTAAATAGCACTCTTTACTTTATGCATAGTAGTAGTAGGCATGTATATTTGTATGTATGTTTCGAACCAACAAGAAAATATTTTGAGATTTTGATGATCATCTTTACTTTTCATGAGTATGCTCATTTTGTGATTTAAATGAAACTTTTGAGTTGTGTCGGATTTGATTTAGAAAGGATCGGAGGTTCGAATTGGTAGTATTGAGATGTGTTGGAATTAGAAGTGAAATTTCTTTGCAGGTTTATATGAATTTTCTAAAAAATAGGGAAAACTCTGTCCGTTTGTTTTTAAAATTAAGATGTCGTTTTCATGTATATTACTAGACCTTCTTAGTAGTAACAAAAATTGAAAAGGGGTTCGCCTCGCGGAATTTCTTAACATACCCAGTTAGGTTCAGAGGAACTTCCATCAGAGTGCCCGGCAGAGCCGCTGAGATCTATAGTAGAGGGTCTCGGGTCAGGTCCCGTCAAGAAGCCTAGCCAAATTCGCTAAGCACATATGTACCTTATTGATTGAAATCACCATAAACTATAATGAGTATAAAACTCAGTAAGCATATTACTTTTTCATATATCAAATACAAATACATATATGTACACAATGCATGTATATGATATGCTGTGATAAATCAAAATCATAATCTTATCAAATCACATGTCAGGTAAGCACTTACACATTCTTTCAAAATATATTATAGGAATACCATCACTCAACTACTACTTAGTAGGACTTTCATATCACATATCACATAATAAGTCAAATATCACCCATCGATGACATGCCGTATGAGAGGAATAGTATAAGTGAGGTTTAAAATATATATATATATATATATATAATGCTCATGCCTGAAGGTAAGAGCCAAACCCTCATCCTGATCATCAGTGAGTTCTTTCACATGCACTAATACATCACCACACGAATATGATGACTTACTCCCTACATACGAAACATATAACATATACCAATCCCAAAGAAAAAACTGCACATAAAGGCTCCACAAATCACATAAAATGCCTATTAAGTAAATAGTGAGTTCAAGTATCCTCAAAACACAAAACGTATCTCATGGACATTTTTTACTTCAAAAGTTTTCTTGTTAAACACATTTCATTTTGAAAAATCACTTTCATAAACACATGTATGTTCATACTCAATGTCAATGCTCACATTCATAAACATATGTCTTTCACATTTCATATCAAATATACTTTGGCATAACATAAACATATTTTTAAGCACATTTACAAAATCATACATAAACAATTACTATGCTTATTGTGATTTCAGTAAAAGTTTAGTATACTTACATCTTAGCACTTTCAGCTACAAGGCTTAAATCTCCTTAACCTATCAATGGAGATTAATCCTTTCATGAGCCTTAAAATTCATACAAAACACTTTAAATAGCTTACAAAATTACACATATTGAACTTATCACATCAAATTGGTCTAATTACTTGGTTTCTCAAAATCTGTCATTCTGACCACTTACACTTAACAAAATTTTCTTATACATCAAATGATGTCCAATTACTCCAAAATTAGAATATATTATTCTTGACTCATATATCCTTCTTATGTATTAATATTATATCATAATTCCTACACAATCCATTCCATAAACACCATCAAATCCAAACTATTATCCTGACAGGATCAAGATATTTACTGAATAGTATTAAATTTCCTAGTTTTATAAAATCATATACTAACTCAAAAATTATAAAAATACCACAAAATTACTCTTGACACATATCTCAATTCATGATAAATAATTTACTTTAAAATCACTGCCAAAGTATTTTAAAACTAGTTTAGTCTATAGCTTTAAAAATTTGTTAATCAAATACTGCAATGAGCTGACACTCTTTAAAAAATTATAACAATTTAACTACATTGATCTAAATTCTAAATTCTAAATTCCATAAATTCGTAATTTGTGAAGATCATTCAGCAGATCAAAATTTATTTTTCACTGTATCATACTGTTAACATAGGAAATTTTCAGAATTTTAAGGTCATTTTGCTAAATTCACTACAAATTCAATTTCTGCAATTTTCAATCGATTCAAAGTCTTAAATGATTTTAGATATGTCTAATTTTATATACTCAAAAATTTAAAATCAGAATCAAAGCACAACAATTTATAAAGTTTTCAGATCAAGAGACTAGCAAGAAGAAATTCTACAATTCATCATGATTTATCAAGCTATCTACATAAATCATCATCAATTTTCACAATATCTTACAAAATTCACATCAAATCCTCAATTATACATATTTCTAGAAATCAAAACTTAAAGAAATTAACTAAATTAACACCAAGAAACTAAGAAAGGGTTATAATATACCTCTTAAAGCTTAAATTCTAACTTTCTTCTTCTTTTTCTTTTTCTTCTTCTCTTTCTCTCTTTTCTCACTCTAGAAAAGGTGGCTCGACCAAAATGATTGAATTAGGATTTCAAATGTGTATTTTTATACTAAGAGGCTAATTTTTAGTATTTACAAATTAGCCCCAAAAACTTTTAAAGTATTATAATTTGGTTCCTAAAATAAATCTAAAGTCTTGCAAATAAACTCAATACTAATAGTAGGTCATTAATCTATACAAACACTGTTAATAACAATATATAAATTAAGTATTACCTACATACAAATAAAATATGTATATTTATATATATAAATATTTATTTTTACCGATTGTGGATAAATGGTTACTATACTAGTAATACAAAATAATGATATAAAACTCTTATTAAATATGTAATTTCAAGTGTTCATCAGAGATCGTGTCAGAGATTTTTCTAGTATAAGCACTCCTATGCTTAAGTCAGTAATGATCAGAAAAAATAAAAGTAAGGCAGGAGAGTAAGAAGGGGAGAAAAAAGGATAAGATAGCTTAATCTATGTGTTTTTGGTGTATCCTTTATATTCTCACGTATGTAATTAATAAGGCCAATGATAATCGTGACCCATTTTGTGCTAAATTGCTTTCTTATTTATAGGGAGAGGATGTAAGTTTAACTCGTAGCATTAAATATTTTTATGAATTTCGAAGTCTCGTGGACATTCTTTTTTAGAATTTTTCTATTAGAGTTTTTATGAAATTACTTTGGATCTTTCTTACTTTGGAAGCACTTGTGTCGTGATTTTAGAGATCTTTCCTAGATAAGATTGATTTTATCTATGACTCCCTAAATTAAGTCCTTTTAGGTGCTTTCTTTGGTTTTTCAGATTGGTCGAGTTTTGACATATGTTTTATAATAACAGATATTGCTCTCTTGGTTTGAGTCTAACCGAACATTTTAATTGAGTTACAACTAATATTTTGACTAATTGGTGAGTTATGAGTCTAACTAAATAGGGTACTCAAGTTATGACTTATATTTAGACCTAGCTCAGTGAGAGTGTATATTATTTTTCTCCTTTAAAGTCTAATTGAACAAGGTAGCCAGATTGTTGTCAATGTATTGACCAACTCGAAGAGGGTGCCCATAATTTGAGGATATTTTATGGGTCAATGTTGTCTTTGGGTCTTGTGGACTAAGAACTTTTTGGCCATCCTGAGCTAAAGCCTTTGGGTCTTATGGGCCTAAATCTAAAGAAAAACAAATATCAAACTAACAAACTAGAATAATATAACTATATCTTTCAATAATGTAAATAGTAATTGTAAACAAATAACAAATAAAATAAAAAAGTAAGAATTTAAATAATATTCTAATACCTAGCATCATTGATTTTTCTATTGATTGGCTCATATTCTCATTAAAATCAATGGTTGCCTAACTCAAAACAGAAGTCTTTCTTGTCATTTACAATAAAAAAATAGATTTTAAGGTTTTTTACTATATATATATATTTTAAATTTGTTAAGAAAAATATATTATTAAAGCATGTCCTGTTTAAATATTAATTATATAATAATAATAAATTATTTAATATATAAATATATACTAAAATTTTTATATTTAATATATTAATAGAAAATAGAATGGGGATAGACTGAGAGGCTTAATCTCATCATTGCCCCATTAACAATTCAAAAAATAAATTTTCTCATGCCCTATTCTATTTTTATAAAACTTACCCTATCATTGCCCCGCCTAGGACAAGGAGAGACCAGCGGGGGGTATTTTGCCCTCTTTAACTTAATGATGTAAGTATCACTAATTGTTGCTTATTTCTTCGTCCAAATTTAATTATTAACCAAAATTTGCATTGTACTCAATATTATTTTCATTAGTTAAATTGTATTTAGTTTTTTTTATCTTATTAGAATAAATTTTATTTGTTTTTCTTTCCTTAATAAAATAAAAATGGAATGACATTTTACTACATAAATATTCTTTATTCAAAGTATACTCAACTTTTTTTAAATCAAAATCTCTAAATTTTTCCATATGAGGCCAACGACCAAAGATTGACAAATAAGTCAGCAAACGTATAAAAAGAAAAGAAAATCCTTATTTAAAAAGTAGAAAAAGAAAATTTATCATACTCTTCTTAATTTATTTTAATTTTAATTTTGATGCTCTCTCTCTCTTCACCTAAGTACTAAAAGAAAAAATAATTTTAATAAAATATTTATCATTTTCATTTTTGAATATTTATTTAAAATAAAACTTTTTCAATTTTAGTACTGTATTTTTTTTACTTAGCTACTAAAAGAAAACAAATATTTTCTTACAACATTTTTTGTTATTTTCATTTTTAACATTTGTTTAAAATTTTAAATATTAGTAGAAGTTTACAATAAAAATAAAAATTTAAAAAAAAAATTGAAAATCAGAAATTATAATAGTTTTTTTAAATTTTTTATTTTATTTTAGTAGTCAAGTAAAAAAAAATAAAAATAAAAAAGAGAGTACCAAATTTTAAAGGGTTATTTTTATGGAACCCTGGAGGTATGACCTAAATTGGTACTCTCTTTTGTTGTATTTCTTTTTTTTAAAATTTTTTTACTTCACTACTAAAACTAAAAAAATAGTTTTTTACAAAGTATTTATTATTTTTCATTTTTAACATTTGTTTAAAATTTTAATTTATTGTAAACTTCTACTTAGATTAAAATATTTAAAATTTTAAACAAATATTGAAAAATAAAAATAATAAATATTTTGTCATTTTTTGTTTCAATAATCAAATTAAAAAACAGAGTACCAAAATTGAAAAATATTTATTTTAATAAATGTTAAAACATGAAAATAATAAATATTTTGTCAATTGGTTTATTTTAGTACTCAAGTAAAAAAAAGCACTAAAATTGAAAAAATAAATTAAAACAATATGAATAAAGATATATTAATCATTTTATAATTATTTGAGTATATTCCATGGTATCTCGCAACACTAATGGTATTAGATCCTAATTTTGAAACGTGAAGGATATATTTAATTTTAAGCCATACCTCAGTGGCACCCATAAAAATAATTAAAAAAAAACTCTAATTTCAAAATGAAACTCAAAAATGCATATGTGGCATATGCCTTTTTAAGTAAATATTCCTTATACAGATTCACCTTCTCTGAAAGTTTAACCAACTTATGAAAAATGCAAAAAGAGACGCAAAAAGTAATGGAAAGACAACGAGAACAACTGCCACAGTGACTAAATGGTCATGGTGAAATCCAAAGTACTCTTCTAAAAAAGAAGCTATTGTTTTGTTTTCTAAAAACACCATTATTTTTGTGTCAACATCTCCATATTGTGAAGTAAGCAAACCCTTCAATGACCAAGATGTTGGACTCAGATAGTATAACCACATCCACCACTTTGGAATTTGCTGCAAATTTAAATATCACCATCAGATTAATTTGTCAATCATACAAATTAATTGACAATGAAGAAAAGTTTCAAGTACATTGTCATATTTTAGTTCTATTATATATTTAAAGGAAATTATTAGTTGAGTCTTTAAAATTTAGTTAAATTATTCACTCAGTTCTCATATTCTTTCAAATACTTTAATTAGTCCATATCATTGAAAAAACAACATTTGAAGTGGCCCTTTTTAGAACAGTAAAATAAGTTTTATCAAATATGAAACTATTTATTATAATTAGTCGTATCAATTTACTTTAGTATTGTCAAAACTTTCCTACTGTTAAACTTAGAATCAGTAAGTCTTATATAAATGTAACATCCTGGTTACATTATATGATCTCTTTAAAGGGTAGACGTGTTTTGAATTGTAAAGCCCAAAAACGAAAATCATAACGAGTTGTGTTTAAAGTAGACAATATTTATGCTAACCTAGGTGTTACATATATGATTTCCTTTTAGAATATAGTAGCTTACCGGTTGAGGAATCACAAATCCGGAGAAAAGGTTGAAAGTTGTATAGAAAGCTGAGAAGAGAACTGAAGCCACCATCATATTTGGGGTCAATGACACAAGCATCATTCCCAGATAATTGAAGTAGAGCATTGTGCAGAAAATCCCATAGAAATTCCAGAAAATTTTGTATGTCGAGGCATAATATCCGATCATTGGATACGTTATGATCACATAAGCAACGGCTTGAACAAGTATATAAGGAATCTCAACTGTCACCTACAAGATCAATTATGAACATAACGAAAAACAAATAATTTTCAAGTCAAAGTATAATTCAAATTGAGAAAAATGGAGTTGCCTCAGTATTAGATATATGTTTGTTGGGAAATTGCGAGGTATCCCCCTGTTGTTTAGCACTTTTAACAGTTTACTTTCTAATTTTTTTTTTGAAATACTAATATTTTTTTTAGAGGATCACAATGCTACAGCTAGAGAATTACCAAATAAAACATTATAATTACACGCTGACGAACACATACCCACAAAAGAAAGAGAGAAATTTCTTAAAAAAAAAAAAAATTATTCACTATCTTAACATCCGTTGAAACTCAAACCTCCAATTAAAAAAATTATTCATTGTCTTAGCATCTGCTGAGACTCCAACCCTCAACTTCATGGCTTGGGAGGTATATGCTTGACCATTCAACTAAGCCATCGTGCGCTTTAAAAATAAGTGCTAATTTCTCTAATTTTAGTACTATTTTTTAAGTGACCGAATACCCCCTCAAAATATAGATAATAGTATTTATTAAAAAATTAAGAAAAAAATTAATTAAAATGCCAAACATCGTGGGGAAAACCTAGCAAATTTCCATATTTATTCCGAGCAAGTAAAGAATTAATTCAATTAATAAACTGAAAATTAAAACCTGTGCAAGAGCATAAGCCCAATGATAGTACATTCCAGCAGAATTTTCTCGGTACATAACAGTTCGTTCGGATGCAACATATGGTAATGCTGATGAGCAATTAATTGATCCGAAGAATATCACTGATGCGTACAGTGAACCAACTATGTTGAATAAATTCTGCTCGTTATTTCTGACAAATCACAAAATAATAATAATAAAACTATTAGATACCTGCAAACTAAAAAGCATGGCTATTGAATTTCTATGTCACACCGTCCGATACAAAGATTTTCTGATTGTTACTTTTTTTTTTTCGAAAGAAAAATTAGTGTATCAAATTAAGTTGAAATTAGGTTTGAACTCCAGAACTTTTCTTCCAACTCAACTAATTCAACAGGCTTTATTAGTTGAAACAACTGACAATTAATGCCAACGTTTAGTTGTTACTTATTCAAAGAAATTGTTGGGTCCATTTGTTTTAAAAGGTAAGAAAAAGTTGGGAAATTTTCTTAACAGATTTGTGATAATATTTTGAGGATGAAGTTCGGTGTATAGTCATATAAAACTTAAATATACAGTGCATGCAACATCTGTGATATGCATATATATGGCTGAATTTAAAATTTGGAAGGATTTGCTAACTTAAATTTTTTATTTAGATTGTTGACATATTTTTTGATGAGTTGTTAATATCATTTAATTTAATAGTCGAATCAAAGTAAAAAGATAGTGCCAACTAATTAATTCTATCTACCACTGGCTTACATAAAATTAAATCAATATTTCAATTTGCTTTTTGGGTTTTCTAAAACTACTTATTACTCTTTTTAGAAGGTGATTAATACTTTTTTCAGTATTATTTTCCCTCTTAAAACTACCCAAAAAGGGTAATAGGTAGTTTCAAAATACTCAAAAAAAGAAAAAGAAAAAGAAAATAGTATATATGAAAAAACATAGAGAGGCAGCATTAGTTTTCCCTTCTAATACATTAATTATTCGATTATGTAAATTCTTTGTACAAAGAGTTCCAGTCTGGATTTTAAAAAATTGCACAAGTGTCCCAAGAGAGGACTGCATATGCAAGTTGGTTCTGATTGAACTATTTAAACTGATATAATAAACACAGAATTTTTAAAAAATCAACTTACATTTTCTTTCCTTGGTTCCAAAAGAGCGTACCGAAGAGCAAAGATGCTGCAATTGTGAGACCAATACGCATTAAGTTGTATGAAGGACTTCTCCAATAAGACAAGTGTTGTTTCCATAGGCATGTTGTGAATTGGCCCCAGCCATTTTGTGAGAAGCGAGTTGTAAAATGCAAGTCTCTTGAACCAGCAGCTGGTTTACTCAGCTGCTTCACAAGCTCTTTATTTTTCCTACAAAGGAAAGACATGCTTTTGACCCTTTACCATTCTCTTATAAATATAAGCAAACATTAAAATTATAGTGGCAAAACAATATTGTTAAATGAACGCATCAACATATCCACATTAGATAGCCATGTAATTGAACTTACTTATATAAAATGGAATCCTTGTATATTTGGGCAAAATCTAGGCCAAGTTCAGCTTCTGCTGATGTAGAAGTGACCTCTAATATCCATGTTGCTGGATTATGATTATTTCTAATCTTGGGTACCCCGGGAATACTCTATCAAAATTAAACAGTTGTCCATTGATTGGTGGCAGAGAAAATGTAGAGAAGGAAAAAGAAAAAGCAAATTATCTAAATACAAGTTTGCTGTTAAAACTAACCTCAAAATATTCTATAACTTTACTTGAATTATTTCCCAATGGTCCAGAGTAGATGATGCGTCCACCAGCTTTCAAAAGGATCAACTAAAATGGAAATAAGAAATATGGACTTGGTATATTATACATTCATAACCTTACATACATGTCATGCCATAGACACAATATTTGAAACTTTGAACTCAAAGTTGAAAGATACAAATTGAAATGTGCTTTAAAATAACTTGAAAAAAATGTTGAAATTTGAAAACTTAAAACTTATAACATAAAAGAATATGTTATCGAAAAACAATCCCAACATTATGTAATCTTTTCCTTTTTTCTTTTTAACAATCTTCATTCAATATAAGAATGTGTTATTGAAAAACAAGAACAAAAATGACTCCTGCCAAGGGGACACAATAAACCTTATTGCTCATTAGTGATGGATCTGTATCAATAATTCCTCATATATTTATTTGTCATTCAACTGATTTTTAGTATCTTAAAAAATCTCAATTAGTAGGTAATATTATTTGCTCTTCTGTTATATTTAATATTGCCTTCAAAAAATTTTAATATTTCGTATTATCTAAAAAACATTATTTGATGTCAGCCAAATTAGACTTTAAAAATGATTTTAAGGCATTTATATCGGGACTAGTAAAAAGGTTTTAAGTAATAAATAATATTGCAGGGGTAAATTGCTAACATAAAAAATAATAGAGAGTAATATATAGTTTCAGTGATTAGTAGAAATAGACACATATTATAGTATATAGGGCTTCGATCAATTACCCTCCTCTTGTTTTGAGCATGACTTATTTATCTTTGTAATATTTCAAATTACCAAAAAATCCACTGTTGTTATAAAAATTCTGTTAAATTTTAATTTTTATTGTATTTTTACTAATTTATCTTTACATTAATGATATCATTGCTGTTATCATTCTTTTACTTTTTTTTGTCAAAAATTAATAATATATATTTTAAAAAAATAATACTAAACTAACAAAATTATAACATAAATGGAATGATTAACATTCTAGTTATTTTATTATTTTATTTGATATTTTAAATTTTCATTAATATTTAATATTTTTTTAATACATTGTATTTAATGCTCCTTAAAAATAATAAATGTGTTATGGTTTTTATTATTATTAAAACAATATTAAATAAATAATTAAAATACTATAATAATAAAATTCAAAACATATTTATGTTATATTGGAAGGATGAACATTCTAGTTATTTATTATTTGTTATATATTTTTTAATACATTATTTTAACGCTCATTAGAAAGATTAAATATGTTGTAGTTGTTTAATATTTTTTTAAAAAAATTACTAAAAAATAATGAAAATAATAAAATTGTAATCTATTTATTCTTTCTTTAAAGTATTAAATATTAATGCATTTAAAATAATAATTAATGAATAAAATTTTAAAATATAACACAAAAAAAAAAAACTAAAATATTCATCCTTCTATCATAATATAAATATATTATGGTTTTTATTATTTAAAAAAAAATCATCATAATAAAAATTTATAAAAAAAAGTAAAATAATAATATCATCAATATAAGGATAATTAGTAAAAAGATAATAAAATTTAACACAATTTTTATAACAGTTGCGAGTTTTAAGTAATATGAAACACTAAAGGGTAAATAAGTAATGCTCAAAACACCGGAGTGGCCATATATAATTTTCCTTTGTGTGTGTATATAGTTGCTGAAAACAACTGATATGAAAAATGTTTTCCTCGTCAAGGAAATTTAGGGCATTGAGTTTCACTAGAATAAGAATGGAGGTTCATATTTCTAAGGTAAGATGACATAATTTTGTCATAGTTACCTCATCGAACGATTCAAATATGTCAATACTTGGCTGGTGGATGGTGCAAACAATTGTCCTTCCAGTATCAGCTACATTCTTCACAGCTCGCATCACAATTGCTGCTGCTCGTGCATCCAAGCCAGTTGTTGGTTCATCCATAAAGATTATCGATGGATTGGCAACAAGTTCAACAGCGATGTTAAGCTGCTTACGCTGCTCAGTTGATAGACCACTAACTCCAGGTATTCCAACTAAGGAATCCTTCATTCCATCAAGCTCAATTGTCTTCAGGACATCGTTCACAAATGCCTATTGCAAAAATGTGACATAACAGTTTTAGTATATATATCTTAATGACAATTATAATGCGAGAAACTATATGTCAACCACTTGTTGAATTTGATATTACCCAAGGAAAAAACCCCTATTAGTCATAACATCAATTCTTGACGTTATTTACAGAATCGAATTCTGTTAACACTATTGGAATTTCTGGGTAATATGAAATAACGGGGATTTTTTTGGGTAATTTAAAATTCGAAGAGGGTAATTAATCACTGTCCTTATCAAGTGCTGATGCTCGCAATTTTTCAAAACTGAAACCTTAGAATTCTCTGTACAAAAAATTTAGAAGTTCAGCAACTTTTTGTACAAAGAATCATTGGGTTTCGAATTTTAACAAAATGCAAAAGTCCATCTGAAAGGACTCTTAATATCAAACTGAATTTTGAGCTTGAAATGTGTAAAGTCTTACAGCTTTAGTTTTTGAGTTAATCTGTGGAGACAGACGAAGGCAGGCAGAAAAAATCACAGATTCTTCTACCGTGATCTGAGGAGAATGTATGTCTGTTTGCTCACAATAACCCAAAACCCTAACAAAGGTTTCTTGAACCTTCGGGTATCCGTTAACTATTATTTCTCCTTCAAAGTAGCCACTAGTTTTTCTACCTGCAAGAACATCCAAAAGCGTTGTCTTTCCAGCTCCACTAACACCCATCAATACTGTTAGAATACCAGGCCTTAATGTGCCTGTGATATCAGAAAGAAGTTGGAGTTTATTGTGAGATAATCCCCATTTTTGCATTTCCTGAAACCAAGGGAAAAAAAAAGTAATGTTTTGAGATCTTTTGGCTTTGAAAGGGAAAATCGCCATTACCATTTTAAGTCATTTATATATTATTTTCCCCTCAACGACTATTAAAAGAACTCAAAAGAAAAAGTGGTACATAACATAAGAGGAAAATGGTAGTTGTTCCTTTAAAACTGGTTTGAATTCTGAAAAAAAGAAAGGTCAGAAAGATTATTACCAATGAAGAGTCAATATAGTACTTCACATCTTCAAAAACCAATGTGATGGGTTCAAATGGTAAAATCATTTTGCCTGTTGATTAAGACAAGTTAAGAGTTCATATAAAATGAGGAAACAATAAAAATTAAGATAAGATAAAATTAACCTGAAGTATGCATAAAAACAAGTAGTTATATTAACCTTCATTAGATCCTTTGTTAGTATTCGGACGTGGATTGGTAGAACGATCTTCACTTTCTTGTGGATTGGAGAACTTTCCATGGGATATGATGGCACGAGACGACCCGGGAGCTGTTTTTTTTTTTTTTATTTAATTATGTGAACCAATTTAAAAAATGCACTGCTATTTAATCCTTAAGATAATGTATGACATGACAACAAATTTCTATATATATATATATATATATAATAATTATATGATGATGATCAAATTTAAACTTACACTTTAAGAAACTTAAAGCCAACGCAAAGCCGATGTTGAAAAGTAAAGCGAATCCGAACAAGGCACCAAGTGATATCCAGAAAAAATAATCATCAAAGTTCAATCCATGGCTTATAAGTATTTCTCGTCCTATGGTAGTGTTTGCGGAAAGAATCTGCAATAATATTCACAAGCATACAGAGCAGTGGAATATTATTAGTTCTTTTTTTTTTTTTTAACAATAATGCTATATTTATTGTTTATCTTCCTCAGTGGAATGACATTGTGCAGTTGAGAGTTTAAAATGTATAGCTGAAGGAGTACTTATAGACTTTACATTTGGCATCTCAAATATGTCAAATACCTTTAGGATGTATTTCTCTTACTTTTGTATAATCTATTTTATACCGAGTACACCCATGATTTATTGTCCATTAGTTAGAACTCTGATTTGGTTCAATATGCAACTTGGGACAAGGAATACTTCTATGGTGGATTGATGTTGATAAGTATATATGTTATTATCTTTCTATACATGAGGTCTTTATGCATTTGAAATTATTTTACATAATTTTCATATTTTTTTCTTTCATATTTTTAAGTGTATCTTCTAATCAATTAATGCAAGAATATTGAAGAAAACGCTTTAGAAAAAGAGAAAGACAAGATAAGCACACATTCACTAGGAGGAAGCACAGAAATAAAAAAACTAGCAGTGACAGCCATCGAGAATCAATTGAACAAGTAAAGAACGCCTTCAAAGAGATGGAGTGGTACCAACGCAGTAAAAGGTCAACAAGGGAGAAAAATGCATAATAAAGGGTTAAATGAAGAAGAAAACAGTAATTTAGATGCAACATATGACTTATTCATTATTGATCGGTTTAGTATAACTACCTAATAAATAATAATCATTGAGTGGTGATACATGAGTCTAGTATCACTTTTTTATTACATAAATCTAGTATTACTTTTTTATTTATTATGCCAATTTGTATTCCAACTACATAAATCTAGTCATGATCGGATAGGATTTGAATTGTTTGAATTAGTTGACATAGGATATTAGTATTATTTTGTGTTTGGTGTGTTATCTGATTGTATTGAGTAATACGTACAATTTTATTGTTAAAACTATAAAATATTACAAATAAATAATTAATTATTTAAATATATATTTAATTATTAAAATATTTCTTATTTATAATAATAAATGTTTAAACATCAAATATATATTTACTCTGTATTATTAATTTTTATTAATTATTATGAATTTTTTTTACTTTATTTATAAATTATTATCATATTATATTTTATTGCTTAATAATTAATTTTTTTATGAATTATAATATTTTTGAATTTTATTTTTTTATTTCTTATTAAATAGCTTATCCTATGACTCCCCTTAGAATAAATTGATGAGTTCTAGGCAGAGACACACTATTTATCCTAATTCCAAACCAATCTCTTATATATAGAAATAAAATAAATATATATATATATATATATAGAGAGAGAGAGAGAGAATGCTAATGATTTTGAAACACTATACCATTACTTTGATATGATGTTAAAAAAAGCTACCTAACAAAAAAGTTTTTGCTATTAAGTAAATGTCCAGACATTAATGCATAAGGTTAGACTATGAGACTTGCCTTTTGCCATCGAGGAGCAAGAAATTCATTTACCGAAATGCCTATTTGTCCATACGTTAGAGGAGAAATCCAATAACTCCACTTCAACCACATTGGCATAGAAGCTGCAAATCAATAAAGCGAAATGACTTTAAGTTTATTATTTTAGTTGTTGCGTGAATTTATGATCACATCACAGAGGGAAATTTATATTCGCCTCCTGCTATTTAACTACCATTTTATCAGTTTCTTTCTGATTTTTTTTATATAAATATTACATCTCAAATATCAATTAATTACTATATCATCTTTTTAATACTATCAACTAATCAATATTTTCAAATAATAAGAAGGATTAAATTATTTTTTTAAAATAATTTAAAGAATTAAATAACTCTCTCAAACAATTGGAGAGACAGCCCTAATCTACTAAGTCTTGAACATTAAACACCTCCGCCAAATTTCGAACTCCTAACTAGACTAAAGAGAAGATAAGTTTTAACGCTAGATAAGTGTTTGTGTGAGTTTTCTTCTGATTTTTTTAATAAGTGATTAATTACTTCTTAAAAGAATGATAACAGTATTTACTTAAGAATAAAAGAAAAAACTAATAAAAACATCAAACAAAAAGGGTAACCGATAATTTCCCGATTGTAGAAGGTCAAAATAATCTTACGCTGTGGTAAAATGAAGCCACCAAGCAATAAGACAAACAAAATCGTGAAACTTCCAACTGTCATAGAAATATCAGCAGTCCGAATTACCGATGCCAAGAACCGGAACATGGATGATGATGTAAAACTAAGAGCAAAAAGTAGAATAAACTGCCGGAAGAACCTGAAAATTAAACACAGAAATTGATCAATTTTCAATAAAGACTGATCAGGCTGCTGCAAAATAAATATTATTGTAAATGTTTTAAAATAATGTCTAACTTAAAAGGTTCTGTGTTGATATCAATGGCCAGCTTTAGACTTGTAACAAAATAATCCGAATGGGAACTCACCTCCAGAACCCAGGGCTGTATCCGATGGCATAATAAGTAAGAGAAGTCCAAACCAGAGATTCAATTAATGAAAATGGAGCATTCAGAATGGTTGCCGGAATCGCATATGCCCACGCCGGGTAAAAGCACAAGTCTTTCTGTTTATAAAAAACTGCGAGTCTTTCAAGAGTCATAGGCATTTCCGGAACCCCATCAACAAGAATTATGACAAGTGCGTAAAACAAGGAACCCATCAAGAAATTTGCATGAAGAACATCAATCTCCATCCGGGTACGCAGAAAAACTGTCATTGTCATAATTGCAATTATAAGAAGCTGCAGCAAACAAAAAATATATATTTGTTACATGAGAAAGATCAACTAATAAATTGTTTCAAAGGAAAAAAAAAGTGAGAGAGAATAAGAAACTTACCAGTTCGACCTCTAGTGAAATTCATATATACTAGTTCCTTACTAGTAAATTCGTATCTATCACTTACCTTCCTTTTGTTACTATTTTTTCTCCTAAAAGTTGACCAATTATGACCCAGGGCTGAACCAAAAAGGGTGGGGGCCAAAATATCAAATTAAAAAAAAATATAAGGTTACAATTTAATAACATGGGAATCTTAGTGTTAGGTTTAAAATCTTAAACAGGCCAAATCATGAAATGTCTATTTTAGGATAAAATTGTAATAAGAATCATTATTAAATTTCAAATTTTTCTTTAGGCCTTGAGTTATAATGTAGGTCGGCCTTTTATTAAAATCCTAAATGTGGTTTTTGATTATTATGAATTTACAAGAAAGTGGTAATTGATTTTACTATGTGAAAAATAGATTTCCAATAGAATGTGAGGGCAAAGAAACATAACCTGGCTAGTTTTGAATACATAGAAAAAATAATTTCTCTTCTTGAGAAGAAGTTCCGTCGACATGCAAGCTTTGAATTCTTCCCATCCAGAAAGAGAATACACAGAAAAGGAAAGAGCATTCTTCAGGCTTTCGGATTTATCAAATGGCTCTGACAGATCCTCATGGAGCTTCTTACCAAGAGGGGATTCCCGGAATCTCATAGAGAACATATCTACTGAAGTATAATGCCCGTGAGGATGTTCATCCTGCAACCAATATTGTGCTTGATCCTTTCTAGACATTACCTGGAGAAAAAAGAAACTGGAAGATCAAATAATGAAGTACTTAAATTATGCATGGAAATTAAAGGAACATTTATTTGAATTAGCTTATTGCCTCCTGAAGGAAATCAGCTACTGCTTTTCTTTCAGGACACCTGTATCCACAACCGTCAAAAAAATCTAGAACACTTTCTCGCGGACCATGATAGAGAATCTTCCCCTCTGCCATTAATATAATGTCATCAAAGAGATTAAAGGTTTCGGGTGATGGTTGAAGCAGTGAAACCAGGACGGTGGCATCAGTTATATGTGCCAAATGTTGAAGACAAGTCACAATCTGAAATGAGGTGGACATGTCTAAACCATTTGTTATTTCATCCAAGAACAAAGCTTTTACAGGACCTACCATAATCTCCCCTGCATAATTATTTTTTTAACAAAAATTTCTCTGTTAGATTCCACCTGCAGCTGATTTACATGAAATATATATGTAGGGTATACGATTTTCCCATTTCCTGAAACTAGTTATCTTGGTGCTTGCTTGTCACCAACCTGTAGTAAGTCTTTTCTTCTGGCCTCCAGAAATGCCTCTTCTCATGGCATCTCCGACCAGTGTGTCAGCACAGATATCAAGTCCAAGTATCTGAAAAGCGAAAGAAATTAACAAGCGACCCTTTCTAATGGTTCTATGAAGCATTTTGAACGTGTTATGAGAATTACCTTCAAAATATAATCAGTTTGAAGGGTTTGTTTAAGTCCCTTAACAGAAGTTGCCTGTTAAGAAAAGGGCGAAAACAAATAAGAAAATGAAACTAAATATGCATTAGTAAGAGTTTCTTTCATCGATAGTAAAACATGGAAGAAAAAAATGGGAAATTGCATATAAATCTATCTGCTTTTGTTTATGTATTTCGTTTTTCTTCATTTTTTAATATACCTTGGAATGAGGGAATTCTTTTTATAATTGTTTTTATTGTGTAAGCAAAAACCTAGGGCAGACCCAAGATTGATAATATTCGGAGAGCAAAGTTTTGAAAAAATATACAGGTCAAAGTCTGTATTCTAAGGCTAAATTATCAAAACTTTAAATCTTTTGGTGCCAAAGTAGAAAAATCTATATTCCGTGAGATTTGAAGAATAAAAACCACTTAAGCATTTCATAGCTCGCCTCTTCCCAAAACCCATAAGTACCTTCATATAAGTATCTATGTCTGGATCTGGGACAATTCTTGCTTCCTTCTCTCTTCTAATGAGTTCCAACAGAATCTCTACATATGGGAAAAAAAATTCAATTGGTAGTGAAAATTATGATGATATTGCATTCAAGAAAAATTAATGTACCTGCTTGGCTTCCAACACCCTGACAACGAGAGGAAAAATCAAGTGTTTCTCTCACAGTCATCTCAGGAATGTGCAAGTCATACTGGCTTACATACGCCGATGTTTTTTGGGGTACAAACTCTTCTAGTTTGTATCCATTGTAAGACACTTCCCCTGTGACCTATTAAAGAAAAGAGGACAGACAAAAAGAAACACACAGCACTGAGTATGACCAAAACAAAACTTAGAAGATTATTTGATTTTTTTCTCTTATTTATTATTAATTTTCTTTTGAACTTTCTTTTAGTAGAAATTGGATGTAAATTAAACCTCCCCATAACCGTGATACGAGCAAGATCAGTTAAACAAAATCTCTTTTACTAGTTTAAGAAATCTCATAGCCACTGAACCATTTTCAGTGAGGTTATTAGTCATTTTTAAGATACCACTTTTTTTTCTTCTAAAAACCCTTTAAAGATGGGTAATAGATAATTGTTTTTAAAACAAAAACATAAAAAAAAACTTAGAGGATAACAGTACTTTTCCCCTTTACTTGGTTATACATCAGCAAATAATGTCATCATATGAATTAGGAAGGAAATCCCCAGAGTCTGTTGTTAAGTAAAAAACGTTTTAGTATAAGCTTTTGTTATAAGAAGCTGCTTTGAGAGCAAAGGCGTTGTGAAGATAAGGGAAAAGCATCATTGCCTCCTTATTTTTTTTCTCATATATATTAGGTTTTTTTGTTTTTTTATTTTAGGTTTTTAAAACTACTTATTATCTCCTTTCACAATAACAATGCGTTAATCTTTTAGCATCATTTTGCCTTTAAAAATTCCCCAAAAGTAGATAATAGGTAATTTTAAAAATTAAAAAAATAATAATATTTATGAAATAAGTTAGGAGAACAACAGTATTTTTCCCTAAAGATGAATAAACAATTATGAATTACAGAATGATGGACACCTTAAAAGATTTGTTTAAGTTTCCTGAGAGAGCCTTTAAGAGGGAAGTCTTCCCACATCCTGGGGAACCAAGCAACAGTGTCATCCTGCAATAAGTAACATTTCCATCTACAGGAATCATCCCAAAAATATTTGACAAGTTTTGCCAGGGTATATAAAACTTACATTACACACACACCATATAGCGGTTGAAGCACTAAATTGCCTCAAGTGATACGTTATTTAAAAATTTAAAGCATGTGTTACAATTCAATTCAAGTTTTACGTTAATTAAAAGAAGAAAAATTGTCAATATAGTTGAATCACTCTGTTGATTTTTTAAATTTTTAAAAAATATATTTTGGTTAGTCTCTGCAATTAAAAAAATGTCTGAAGTGCACTTTCTTAAAATAATAAGTTATATTTGATTAAATATGAGTCTATCTATCTATCTTGGTTAGACAAATCAAATTGTTTTGTTGTCCCCAAAGCTGCCATTTGAATGTTACTTTCTAACAATTATTAACTAAAATATTTAATATATATAGGAACTAATTGAGTAATTCAACTATACCGTTTAAAAGTTAAATTGACAATTTTTCTATTAAAAATTCTTTTAAGTGCGAAAATAAGTACTTTTTAAAATACAGATGTCCAACTCTTGACCTATAGATATATTGAAAATTTGACATAAGGTATCACTAAAAGAACAAATTAAGAAAAAAAAAAAGAAAGAAACACTTGAACTAAAAACTTGAAAAAAAATATAATAATAATAAAAATAAATTAAATTATGGAGCAGACACTCTACCTTCCAGGCTTGATTACACCGCTAACATCATCAATAATAGTTATCTTGACTTGGGGGGGCCTCAGACCCAGCAGCTTTGCAAAATCCTACAAGAAATGCCTCGACACATCAAAATCACGTATGGATATTTTTGCATTCAAGTTCCCTTTGTTTACACTTGTGAAACATGAATTATAATTATTTCAATGTAATTAATTTATCTAAACTAACCCATCAGCCAAAACCCATAAAAATCATAAGAATTCCCATCAACTTTTCTTTAAAAAAAAAAATAGCTCACTTTCAAGAAGTAGAAATACTTACAGAAAGAATGCTTTTGGTAGAATTCCAAAGCGTCGGTAAGGGCTTTCCATGAACAGCCTCACACTCAGCTTCTACATGCAAATTCTTGAATCTTACTTCAACAGTGGGCAATTTCACTCCCACCCTACAGCACAAAATTTTTTAGTTGAATCAATAGCAAAATTGATAAATTTATAGGGCAAAATAAAATATAATTATTTTATTAATTTTAGTGATATAAGATACAATTCAATGGGATAGCATTGTATTATGACAGTATAATTCAATGTTTTGTTGAATAGCTATTAAATAGGATTTTACTAAATTATCCTTTGTAAGGATTTTCATGTAATTTAATACTGTTTTATTTTTTTTCTTCATAATTTTGATTTGATTTAACCATTGAATAGACCCAAACATCTAAATTTAAATGATATGTGATTTTTTTAATATTTAAATATAAGTATCAAATTGCTTTCTTAAAAAAATAAAGACATTTGAAAATTAATAATATACATTTGCGCCCTTACTAAATGCTTAATGTCAAATGACAAGAGAAATTACTATTTACCTCTATAATATTTTATATTACCACTTCCCTTCTTGCTTTTAGAAAATTAAAATGCCAAAAAGCCTTTGCAATAATGAGAATTAATTTTCTAATCAACACTAAGTTTAAATAAACGAGCGAAATTAAAAAAAATCTGAACATAGGAATCTGAACTTTTTAATACTTTTTGATAACATGAGTAATCATATTCATGATTATTAATTTATCATTCAATATAAAAGTATAAATTATTAAGTGAAGTCTAAATATTAGTATTAAAGATAAATTTTAACAACACTCTAAAAAAAAACATGAATCTAAATTTACAGTTTAAAACAAAGTGGATCTCCTAAAAACTTAACCAGTGATCAATTAAGAAATTAATAATATTAATATTAAAAATAAGTCTTAATAATCTCTCTCACATGAAATGTAAATTCGAGTTTAAAGTCTAAAACAGAGTGGGTTTTGAGAGACCCAAACAGAGATAAATCAAGAAATTAATAATTTTTGTTACGTGAAACATAGATTTGTTTTTAAAGTCTAAAACAAAGTGGATCCCTTGAAAACCAAATAGAGATAAATTAAAAAATTAACTAAAAATAAAGACATGAAAGTTCAAACTCAAAATTTTAATTCTGATATTATATTAGTTTATAACTCAACTCAAAAATTTAAACTATTAAATAGAGGTTTAATATTAGTATTAATGACAAGTCTTAACAATGACATATAAAAAATTATATAAAATTATATATTTTATATTTAATAATTTATTTATTACTTGATAGTTTATATTTTTTATTATTTTATAAATTCATTATCTTATATGAATTATTTGTTTTTTAAAAATAAGTTTCTAGTTTTATTTAAAAAACAATAAAAATATTAACCTTGCATACGTCATCCATAAAATATTTAATTATGTGATATATATTAAAACCTACAAAATGTATAAATCTGAATATTTAACTGGTTGAATTTAAAGAACAATAAAAATATAAATTCATAAATATTTAATTTAAATAGTCATTTGAGCATTGGTACGTCAATTTTGACCTAAAGTAAATATTATTGAAAATAAAGGTTCAGTTACGATCTCTGAAACTTCAGTCATTCAAATTTTGGCAAAATATACAAATCTCTTCTTAAAAATATCATAACTATTTGATGTAGGATTATTTGACTCAATGCTATACTTATTCAACATCGAATATTAAGTGTTGTTTATTTTTTTCACTGAATTTGAATAGATTTAAATTTAAGTGAAGTCTAAATAAATGTAAATTTATATGTTTAAATAACATGTTTTGACATATAAAAAATTAATATTAGAGAATTAAATATCCTACGAAAAAAAATGAGAAAGAATTATGTGTGAAACCAAATTATTTTTATTTTAAGGTATTTTTGAAAAACCAATTATATATTTTGCAATCCAAGTTTATGGGTAGATGTGCTGTCACCCTCTTACAGTGGGTTGCTACTGAAGGTAGCTATACTGTCAATTCTTAATCATTAAACTATTGACAATTACTTGTTTAACTTAATTTTGTTAAGTAAAATTTTATTTTTCAGTATTTAGTTGACAAACAAACCTGTTAGAACCATTAAAACAATAAAGATAAGTCAACCACTTACTTTTTGAAAAGGGATATAGAAATTGTTAGTTATGCCCCTATTGTTTTCATAAATTACCAGTTTCATCCCTTTTGTTTTTTCACATAACCACCCACTCCCTTTTAATACCATTTCATTCGCTGAAAATTGATCGATTACATTCCGTAAAAGAAAGTAATTGGCAACTATAAAAAAATTAGGAGGAAAGTAATACTTATTGACAAATTTAGGTGGAAAACTGACAATTTCCCTTCTCAACAATAATAGAAAAAATAGAGAAAAAATAATAATAGGGGATAAGTAGTAATTGTCAGAAACATTAGAGGAAAATTTGAAAATTTTTCCTTCTGAACAAAGAAAAAAAATTAAAAATTAAATAAAAAAAAAAGAAAAGAAAGAGGGGGCTCTTACTTGTCCAGTCTACATCTAATTTTCTGCAGCAACTGAAGGTTGTCACTTTGAACATCGTGTTTGATGAGCTTCTTTATAAATCGATGCCTCTCATGAGCTCCAAGCTTTCTGACATCAATCACCCTTTTGCTGGCTTTATTATTATCAATATCATCATCAAACAAAGATGATCTCAGCCGTTCAAAAGTTGGCAACTTCTCAATCTCAGCCCACTGCTTCAGCTCATATGCATCTCCATGATCATCACCATTATCACCACCATCATGGTTCCTGAAACTGGAGCTCAAACCCCACCCAGACGACGTGCTCGATCTCAGGCTATTACTTCCCATTTCAGCCAGCTTATTATAATTAGTTTCAAGTGACTCCATCTCATGATCTATGGCTTCCATATATGAGCCATTTTGTTCAACAACTAAATCTTATTTGAAACAAAAGCAGTATTTGAGATCAATGAGCTTCAAGCTCCTTAATTACAAAAATGTTCAGACTGAGATAGCTTTGTCTTTTATAGATATATCAATTATACAAGCTCCAGCTCCAGGTTACTTTTGAATGAGAAAACCACTATTATCCTCTTAATTATATATATATAAGTTACCTTTTTTAAATTGCTCGTTAGCCCTTTTTAAAGAGCAATTGGTCACTTTTTTAATATATATATTTTTTTTAATATTAACTTATTTATTTAAAATTTTAAATTAAATAATAAATTAATATGATATGAGAGTGAATGAATTTTCAGATATATAAAAAGATTCATTGGATTCAAACCTGTTCAAATTTATGTTTCATGTAAGATGGACTATTAAAATTTATGTTTAATATTAACATTTCTTAAAAAATCTTCAAAAGATTATAATGGGTAGTTTAAAAAACCTCAACGAAAAATGATATATAAAAACAATTGGAAAAAAAATATATTTTATTATGTACACTAATTTTTCTTTGAAATTTTTTTTAAAATTACTTATTTATCTTCTAATTTTTTTATTTCTTAGTATTATTTTTTTCTTTAAGAAAGTAATGCATAATTTAAAAAGGAAATACAAAAAATCAATATATATATATATATACAAAAAAAAAGGAGAAAATAATAGTTCTCTTTTTAGAATTTTCAAAAGGCTGCTGACTAAAGAGACGTGTGGTTGTAAAAATTACTTATTTATCTTCTAATTTTTTATTTCTTAGTATTATTTTTTTTTTTTAAGAAAGTAATGGATAATTTAAAAAGGAAGTACAAAAAATCAATATATATATATATATACAAAAAAAAGGAGAAAATAGTAGTTTTCTCTTTTTAGAATTTTCAAAAGGCTGCTGACTAAAGAGACGTGTGGTTGTTATTACTTTATTACGTATAAAATGTGACAACAATCAAACTTAAATGATGTAACATTGCGGCACGATGTCAGCCAATGTATAAAGAGTAGGTAATGAAAAATGAAACATATTTGGATTATTGGGAGACTTCAAGTATAATTATCTTTGCAAATTAAATTTAATAACCGTGATAGGTAAGAAAGTTCAATCATTTGGTCAATTTAGTTTCTTCTTTTATTCTTTCCATTGCGTGAGATTATAATCAAAACAAATTTATACTAGCTATCCATTTTATTTGTAAGATAGATACCATTGTTAATGCAACGATAGGTGATAGAACTTTCTTTTCTATTAGATGCTACTAATTTAATCCACAATTTGATTCAAGTAGGATGCTGAATAAAATAAAATAAAATGGAAGACTAGGAGTTTGCTGACTATAAGAAAATTGTTATTATACAAGACCTACCTGTAAAAATATATACCAATTCTCACGTAAAACATCAAGTTGTAGTAATATTATTCACTCAGAAGTAGTCAACTGCACGAGTTACGTACGGTATGAAACTTAGTAATTATAAAATTAAAGTTCTCATGTTATTAATATGTTATAGGGAATTTATCAATTTTCCCCTTTTATTTGGTATTTTTTACTTATTTTTTTCTTGATTTTTCAATGAATTTCGGTATCCTTTTTTCAGCTCTATTATTCGCTGCTCATAATCAATGAATTGCCAACCCCCGACAGGGGATGATATATTATTTATAAAAAGTTAATGAGAAAAAAGCTAAAAATATCAAACAACAAAGATAATTAGTAATTTAAATATATATTATTGAATATTTAGTGATTCATCAATTTCGTTTAGATAAGAATTGAAATTAATATTAAATATGAGAGTTACAAGAAATTTAGAATGCGTATAACACGTATGGAGAAGTTTAAGATATGTGGAACACAAAGAGAAAAACGAAACAAGACTCCAAAATGCAAAGGAAGCGAGAAAAAAAAGGGAGTTGAAAACCGAGGCCAACACCAGGTACTCAGCGCCGTAGTACTAGAGCTGGAAAAATTCTGTTTTTGATTCAAATTTTGAGCTTTGGGAAGTTTAGGACTTCCAAAATAAGTGAACTCTTACTCCAATAAGAAATAGGGTTAGTAAGCACGAAATAACCCCTACATAAATACTTGTAAACTCTTTAGGTTGAAATCTAAAGCATTATGAGAGACTTTAAGAGAGAAAAAAAATTGGGTAGACACTAAGTACTTATGTGTACTAGGGTGAAACTGTTGTTTGGGTATTCATTGCTCATGGTAGAGTAAGGGTACATTAAATATTAGGTCTTTTTGAGGGTTTTTCAATGAGTTTTTCTTGTAAAATCTCTAGAGAGTTAATAAGAGAAGTTAGAATTATTAGATCCACCGTGGACATAGTTAATTGGTCGAACCACGTAAGTGATTGTGTTGTACTCTTTATTATTTACTTTGAACTCTTACTATTGTGCTTGATATACAAGTCATTTCGCTACATAAAGAGGTTAGGGTTTGAGGTTGAACTTGATTAGAGTTCTTTGTTTTAACCTAATCTCACGGGAAAAATGATGATTTCTCTACAAAGTGGTATCAGAGCGAAGTTCGATAATACACATTTGAGGTATTTAAACTATGGTTACAATCAAGTAAGAAATAGAAAAGTTCAATGGGATGAATGACTTTAATCTTTAGAGGAAGAAGGTTTGGGCTCTACTAGTGAAGAAAGGGTTAGACTCAGCTTTTGAGGAAGTCAGTTCCATAACTAGTAAAGAGACGACAACTTCAAAGTTCGTGTAGAAAGATTGGGACATGATTAAAAAAAAAGCTCACATCACCATAATCTTAGCGTTGAGCGATAAAGTATTAAGGGAAGTTAGTGATGAAGAAACTATTTTGGGGCTATGGAAGAAACTCGAGATATTATATATGAGGAAGTATTTTACAAATAGACTTTTTGTGAAGAAGATACTGCATAAGTTAACAATGCACGAGCGATCTTCACTGATAGCTTACATTGACGAACTCAATAAGATCATCATAAGTCTTGAGAAATTGGGCATCAAGACTAAGGATGAAGACAATGACATAATCCTATTAAGTTTATTGCCGAAGAGCTATGAGATATTTGTGGATACGCTGCTGTATGATAAGGAGTCCTTAACGATAAATGACATCAAGGTATTATTGAATTCAAAAGAATTGATAAAGAGATCGGAGTTAGAGAGTGGAGTAGTTTTTCTTGCACAAGGAAAGAAGAGAAACAAATCGAGGAGGAGATCTAAAAAATGTTTCATTTGCAATAAAGAAGGATACTTTGTAAAGGATTATCCAAAACTAAAAAAAAGCCAAGGAGAGTGTGTTGCAATTGATACTCTTGGGACTTCAAGGAGAAAGTATGTTAGCAAATGGATACTAGATTTGGAGTGTAGCATCCATATGTGTCCAGACAGATCGATGTTTACCAACTACAAAGCCAAGAGAGGTAAAGCTGTAATGGGGAATGACATGACTTGTGAGATTATGGAAGTTGGTGACATAGGGCTGAGGATGCAATGTGGAGAAACTAGGGACTTATATGGTGTAAGGCATATTTTTAAGCTGAGGGGGAACTTGATATCCCTAGGCAAGCTCGATGAAGAAGGGTATTCTATTAAAGTGGAAAAGGAAAAACTGAGGGTTGAGAAATGACCTATAAGGTTTGAGGGTAAGAAGCATAATGAGGGGTCTATGTGCTTATTGGGATGGCCATGAGTGGCCCAACGCAGGATGTTGGGGTAATGCAGACTACTAGGCTACATTAAAATCGTGCTCACCGAGGTGATAAAGTCTATGCAAGGTGCATGAATGCCTTTGGAGACCAAAGTCATTAGCCTAGGAAAAGTTAAGTCTTTGTGGAGACTTAACTAGACTCAATCCTAGGTGATAGGGTATTTGTGTGGATTGGATCCAAAAGCCTGCTTATTTGGAAGATTTTAAATCAAGGAAGGGTTTATTAGAGATTTTGTGATTCAATAATCTTTTGGACAAGAATTGAGATGAATATCAAAGAGAAGAGTCACAGAAGTTTAGAACGTATGAGACACGTATGGAAAAATCTAGAACGTGTAGGACATGAATGGGAAAATGAAACGGTACTCGAAGACGCGAAGGAAGCGAGGCAATTGGCCAAATCACGTAAGTGATTGTGTTGTACTCTTTATTATTTGTTTTGAATGCTTGTTATGTTACTTGATATACAAGTTATTTCACTGCATAAAGAGGTTAGAGTTTGAGGTTGAACTTGATTAGAGTTGTTAACTTTAATATAATTTTATGGGAAAAAAGGTGATTCTTTTAACATATATATGTATATATATATATATATATGTATATGTATATATATGTATATATATATATGTAATGTTTGAATTTGAAGTTTCGTATATTGCCAATTACTCCCCTATAATCTTATTATTGTTTTTATCACTTTTTCCTTCGATTTTTAAAAATAAGTATCAATATCTATCTTTTTATTCTCGTTTTTTTATATTGCAACAACTAATTACCCCACTCATAATTTTTAAATTACCCAAAAATCTCTTATTGTTTCATGTTGTTTAAAAATAAATTTCAATGTTAATAGAATTTGATACTTTAAATAATTTTAAAATGTTGATGTTATGATCAATAAAAAGTTTTTATAGATGATATGAAACAATATACGGATATTTTGTTTTGTATTAAATTTAATAGAGGGTAACATATAATTTCCCTTTTCCATTCTAAAATGATCAAGTAACCCCCTAAAAGAAAAATATCATAAGTACTAATTAAACCATTTGGGAAAAATGGTAAAAAAGTAAAATTAGAAGAGAGTAACTGATAAATTTCTTTTTTTTTTCTTTGTTTTTTTTAGAATGAATGTACTCCAAATAATTTTTTTTTAAAAAAATATTCTCTATGTATTTGAAAGAACCCAAATAAAAGTGATTGTCTCGTTTTATAAGACAATTGATGTCACTCCATCGTTTAAACTCTTTCAATGGGCTTTAAGCTCCTTAATTAAAATTATTCCCCTTAGCTTTTATGATAAACTTAATTTTAAAGAAATGGTTCTCATCCCTTTTTAAGAAACCTATTAATTAGAGAATAATAGAATAATTATATTTTTAAAATTATAAAATTAAAAGAATGCACTTTCTACAATCGACATGAATCCCAAATTTGCCCAAGGCAATGATGAAGTTTCTATAATCAACATAAGTATATATGCTTAGGACATAAGCATTTAGTCGGCCTAAGGCAACGATTGCATCTATAATCCAAGCACCCTAAAAGACAAACCCAATATTTGATGATAAATCTTTAAACTTAAACTACAACAATGTTTTTAATATCAACAACTCAATATTAAAAACTGAGGAACTCCTCTTTCTTCCTAGATTTCGGAACTAACCCTAATCCTTAAAAAAAGAGTTCTCATCCCTTTTTAGGAAACTTGATTATTTAGAGAATAATTACATCACTGAAAATTATGAAATTAATGAGAGAATTATTATCTCTTAAATTATAGAATTGATAAGAATTATATACCTTCTTAAAAGAATCTTACCAATAAGTCCCACAACAATTATAAAAGGAGGCGATTTCAATGTTCCAAGAGAGGGAATTTTCTCTCTAGGGCAAGTCTTCATGATTTTTCTTCTCTTCCAATTTCATTATTTCTTTTCTATAATGGCCACGCTTGTTATTTGTTGTAAAATTATTATTAAATAGTTAATATAAATATGCCCATAAAGTTTAGTAAAATGGTCGTGGACTGAATTATTATATAAATAGTTTCTTTTCATTTTTATTTTGTTAGTCTCAATTAATTGTTTTTAACAAAATTAAATAAATTTAACTCATCGATTTGAGAATTCTCTAAATTTTTTATTAACAAAAACAAATAAACAATCATTGATTGAGATGGATTTTATAAATGAAAATTTTTATGATATCGTGATAAAATTACAATGTTTATATGATAGTTGTTAATGATTGTTGGATTAAAAAAATTTAGATATAAATCTCACCCTTTAATTTCTTTTTAATGTTGTGAATCCTTAATTGTACCTGACCGTCAACTTAAGTATTGCTATTGTGATAAATCACGATATTATAAAAGGCACCTTTATTGATATATTAAAAATAAGTAATGATAGTTTTGCATAGTTGGAATTTATTTAAACCCATATGATATTTGATGCATTACTTTTTAATTGTTATTGTATAATTGTTATAATATAAAAAAATAAAAAGTCAAGAACCACATAATAAGTAAAAGCCACTAATGACACATCGTTTCAAATACAAATTTTATATTGGAATCATATAAATATAGCACTATTCATTAATTTTCAATATTTTAAAATATCATTATTAACTAAAAAAATTTATCATTCAAAATTTTCAGGGTTATTATTAATATTTTTATCCAAATTCCAAATAATTAGTAAACGTGATAGATAGTAATATCTTTTTTCGATGATTTCACTGACTTAGAGAATTAAGATTTTTTATTTATTTACATTAGTAACATGAAAAATAATAATGTTTACAAATCACTTGTGGTAGTTTCCGTGTATAAAGTGTATGCTTAAATGCTAAAACGTGTTATACTGTCTCAAGTCACGATTGAAGAAATCAAGCTTTTGAAAAATCAAACATTAAGATTGATTGATAGAACTCAATTAAAAAAAAAAAGAGTTTCTTAACCAAGAAATTAAGCTTATACTGTATCAAGTCATGATCGAAGAAATCGACGTTTTGAAACATTAAACATTAAGATTGATCGATAGGACTCGATCCAAAAAAAAAAAGAGTTTCTTAACTATGGATTGAGACAGTTACCAGACAAATGAGAGAATTCTAATCCGCACAAATGAGCCTAATTTTTTTAGGCAGAGCTAGCATGCCATTATCCTATATGAGTTTTTTTTGGTCCTTTCGAACATAGGTATGAAAGTAACTAAAAATGCACAAATTAAATAGATTTGACAATATGCAGCTCGCATGAATATTAGGGATATTAACACCGTAACTTTTTGAGATTAGCACAAATTATATTTTAATAATAATTTTAATTATATTGTCACTTTCTTTATTTAATTGAACAGAATAAAATACTCTCAGCTGTGAACAAAATATTTATACTTTTATCATTTACATGACAATTTTAAAAATAATTTTATTTTTTTAATTAAATATAAAAATAACAATGTAATTAAAAATAAATTCATAATCAAAGAATAATTAATGCCATCCTCATAAAACAACAGTTTTAATACCCATAATATTTAATTATTATCGATATTGTATCATAATAAATCAAATGGATTTGAGAAACGATTTAAATGTTTAATATAGAATAAACACTATATGATGACGAGCTATTGTGAAAAACGGTTTTAGAACATTTTCAACTAATACAATAAGAGTGTTAAAACTTAAAACCCTAAAATGGACACATAAACATGTTCAAGCCTAATCTATCTACCAACCGCACTTTTAATGTTCTATAGAAACCATCTCATGATAATTGATCACAAATACTTGATGTGCTTATACTTAACCATTAATGACAAGATCGACTCTGAGACTCTCTATTATAGATCTCAGCAATCCTATCATGCACCTTAATGGAAGTTCTTTAGAGTCAATTATTAATGTTAAAAAATTTCGCAAGGCAAACCCCTAATTAACTCTTACTATTATTAAGAAAATCTTAAAATATATGTAAAAGTAATTTCTTAAATTTTTTATAAAAAAAGGGGCAAAATTTCCCTTGTTTTTTCAAAAATACAACACAAAATTTACATATAAAATTACACTTCTATTTTAATATAGCTTTTCAATATCTTCTAATAAGACCTCCGGTCCTTTTCAAAACCGAATCCATCTCAATTCAATAATTTTATTTTTTTATCATAAAACTGGCATACTAATAAAACGTGAAACAATCATTATAATATTAAAATCTCTTTTTATTTGTTCAAAACATATGTGAAATACATATGCCTATAACTACTATGTAAAAAGTAAAAATAGTGCTACTTAACATATTTATATTTACAAAATAATAGTCCGACGGGGTTATTAATCAGTCGTAGGAGAATCAGCGACTTGTACACCGGGGCTTGCACTTGGAGGGGGATAGAAAACATAAAACACAAAACGAGTGAGCTAAAGGAGCTTAGTGAGTGCATTTAAGATTTCAAATAAAATAAAATTCTGCATAGATATTAAATTCTAAAAGACATACATAAATCATGCTTTTAAAACTTGTATAAAGTTAAAAAAACAGGTTTCTAACATCATATGCCAATAAAATCTTGCCGAGCAAATTTTATTTAAATATTCGAAAAACAATATCCAAAATCTGTAAGACATAATAACTAGCATGTATATATAAATGCATAATATGTGATCGGTAGGTTGAAAACTATTAAAGCTCTCGCTTAATCATTTCCTTTCTAATGATAACCATAAAGCTCTATACTCACGCAGTGATTTAACTAGCACCGCACACGTGAGTAGGTCACATGGCGTCTTAACTAGTAACACCCACTGTGACATCTCAAGACATTTCACTAGCTATGTAACAGAATTCTACATCTCCTACATATAGCGAGACAACACCCCATATGCATAGAGTGACTCATATGACTCGACAACCTGACTTCCCAGAGTTAATGACATGCCCCCCCAATACCTGCCTATATGTATGGGATATACAGGTCGAGTCTTAAACCATCACTACCACTATAATCCAAGGGTATCAATTGCCTTTGAAACTAATGTACCAGTTTTAAACTGTTTCTTAAATCGAAAATGTAAATGCATATCTATGTTTATATTATCAAAATCGTAAATCATATTTATGCATTAGAAACAAATAAAATATACAATTTTAATATACGGAAACATTAAACAAAAGTTAAAAAAATGACAAATTTTCACTCACAACCACTTCGAGCTCAATTTCGCTCCGAATTTCTGCTTCCGTTACTAGTCTCAATTTTCTTTACCTACACGCCATAAAAGACATTTAGAATCTTTACAAACGCTAAAATCTCATTTCATTAATAAGCGCCCTAATTGGCTTACAAAGCTCAGATGGATACTACTTTTTAATTTTTATTTATGAAGTCATTCAATCTTATCTAATTCACCATCTGACGCCCTGAAAATTGCTTAACACCCTATAAGTTTAGTTGGACATAATTGCCCTTCACCTTACCAAAATCAACAATTATGTCCCATTTTCTTCAATTTTTTTTATTTTTCATCAACCATATAATTCAATTTACATAAGGAACCATTTATGTACAACAATTCAACTAAAACATAACTCAAGCCCTATAATCCCCTAAGTGGCCGAATTTTACCCTACACACCCAACACAATTCTTTTCTGAATTTTTTTTCTCCAATAGCACCAAAATCAAGCCAATCTCATTCTAATGCCCTAATTACAACAAATTGAAGTTTCTACATTCAAATCACCCAAAATCATAATTCTTACCTTACTAGTTTCTTCAATTGATCTTAGAAACTTGTGTTTGGCTTTTATTTTGGCTTGATCAAGTATGAAAAATCATAAAATCACTTTGGGCTTTACTTTAGCAGTGTCATCCTCTCTTGGCCGAAATTTCCATCACTTTTGCTCTAAGATGTTTTGCTTTTTCTCCCAAAAATTCTACACACTTCCACTTTTATATAATCCCCTCTCAAGTGTCCAATTTGTTCCTCAACTTACTCTAAATTTCTAGTTTTCCATTGGTTAGAAAGTAAGGATGTAATTGGTTCCTTTGTAATTATTTAATTAGAATAGTCAAAGGAACTAACTAGACTTCCAACTTGGCAATCCATGAAATTGTCTCTAATTGGTCCATTCTCTAACATATGAATTGTGTCTCTCAACAAAGGTTTGTTCCATGTAAAACACTTAAATAAAAATTCATGTAGTAAATTAAAATTTTCTTTTCCAAGCCAATAGAGAAAACTTTTAAAAATATTCTATTGCCGTCCAACACTCTGACCAAGTGTAAAATTATCAAATTAGATCTAATATCTCTTACGCACACCATAAAAAAAATTTATTTCTAATAGCGTTAAAATTGATTTACCCTACGGTGTCTTATTACTTTATACCAAAATCTAAACACCAATACTACTAATAGAGATTAGGTATTATAATCACCCACTTAATATTCTTGCTAAGGCATGCTTATTGCTTTCGCTTCCATGAAATTATACCTAAAGAATATGCTATTAAAATAAATAGAGTAATGACTTAATTAGGAAATCTTTTTCAAGAAACAATATTAGTCATTAATGACTAATTAGTTTTGAGTTAACATCTTTTATAAAATTCATGTTTTGTGATGGTAAGTTTACTTTTATAAAATTTTATTTTGTGGCGGTGAGTTATGTCTTTTTTTTTTTAAATTAACATCTTAGAGTCATGAGTTTTTCTTGTTAAGAAAAATTAGCTTTAATACTAACCTCTCAATGGGATTAATCTTTACTCTAATATTTTTTTATTAGGAATTTCTTCGGCGTACACTCTAAAGAAATTTTATGCACGTGCGGAATACTTAACTCACAAATAATTAAGAATATATAAGATTAACATATAAATAAAAATTACAAAATACAAGATGTACGTGGTTCGGCCAAAACGCCTACGTCCACTAGAGATATGTGATCTAACTTCTTTTATTAATCAGATCACTAAACATACCCTAGATCACTACAATCTTATAGACCTCTTAGTATTTCTCATTGTCAACATCTAAGTATCTCTCTAAATCATTATGATCTTTACAAACCTTTTAGTATCTTTCATATCCCATAAGACATTTAACCCAATGAATACAAGAATAGCTTAAGCACTTTCAAAAATATTTGTTGGTGTTCCTTTTATTTATTCAAACACAAAGACACTATCAAATGTTACACCCTTTTGCACTATGCACTTAGTGCCTACTTAGCTCCTTTATTCTCTCTTATGTTTACATCTTGATACCTTAAATGCTTGGCTTTCTCTAAGCATTTACAAAGGTTTATATATTGAGTGAAACGTTATTAAAATCTTTAAACCTAGTTGGAATAAGCGTCCATTGTGTAAGAGTCTGAAAACTAGTGAAAAAAAGTTGAATTCGAACCAAAATCAAATTTCTAGAAGTTGGGCACCTCATGCTAAAGGACTAGTGTTGCAGAGCGCAGCGCGATTGTCTTAGCACTATGGCGTTGCCTGGCCAACGCTGGGGCATTGAGGCCTATCGTTGCCTCTCTGCATTTTTGTCATTCTTCTTGCCTCCAAATCTCCATCTCATGTATACTTGACTTTATGATGACTCTCCTCTTGGTATCCATCTCAATTCAAGCCCATACATAATTGTTGAATCACTAATACCAACATTTCTTAATCTAAAATATAAATTGTTGAGATTTTTAGCGTGCACTTTAAAAACATGTTAAGCATATGCAGAAGACTTTACCGATAAGTAAAGCAAGAATAGAAAAATATCAAATTAAAGAGATAAATAATCATAAAAAAAATTTATGTAATTCAAAAATAAATATCTAAATCCATAGTGTATCACAAATTTTTAGTCTCTTTTATTTTGTTCACAAAGAACTCAAATTATAAAAATATATCACAAGAGATACTCAAGGAATACAATATAATAGACGAGTACTCAATGATCTATCAATGCTTCCTTGATCACTCAAATCTCAAGCACCATATGATACTGTCTTACGCAATCAGCACTCAAGGATCTCTAGCTCTTTATTTGCTATGTTTGAGTTTTCTCTTTAATGTTTAAAAAATCTAATAGGATTATAAGGGTTTATATAATGTTTAAAAGGTCTATAGAAACTCTATTTTTAGTTGGAATAAGAGTACACATATTGCAGGAGTTTAAAAATTGACTTTGTGATGCATTTCTTTCTTATTTGGGAAAGACCCCACGAGTTTGCTCCTATGCGTAAGAATTTAGTGCCTATGCCCTAACTTTCTACCTAGATTGGCACCTAAACACCAAATTCTGCACTTTGTGCAATGCATTGGCTCCTCTTGGCTCCCTTACTTGCTTTTAGCTTTTGTTTCCAACATCTTTCTTGTCTGTCTAATGCATCATCGACCTCATCTTGACTCTTTATTGATATTTAATTTCAAATCATACTCAAATATAAATTTGAATCACCAAATTCTAACAAACCTCAAAGAAGCTTTTCAAGATCCATCCACACCAACACTTTATCACTTAACATTGAATTCGGTTAAGTTTTTGTAGAGACTTAACTCCTTTTAGGCTGGTGCCTTTGATCTCCAAAGATAAGAATGCATCTTCTCTTAGATAACCTTCATATAGTGATTCCCAATGTCGTTCTTGACACTATAACCACAATTCATTAGTAGGAGAAACTTATTATTGTCATCACCTTTACTATGCATCTGTTTTGACCCCTATAACCTCAGTGAGAAATAAAGGCATATTTATCATATATTTTTTCATATTTTTATCTTGATATTTTATTATTTTATAAGAATAAATTGCTATTTATGTACATTATTGTTTATTTATAGGGACTGAACAAAATTTAAAATATGCAATTCATCGCCTTTACACTACAAGAATTTTTACCCCAGCTTTGAAATAGTGATTAAAATAAGAAAATTGAAAAAAAGACTTGTTTAAGTCACAATTCATAGCCCCTAGCACTAGCTAGCTACCACGCTAGTGATGACCCAGTGCCAGATCTTCACCGCTCCAGCTATACAGCCTCTTACACACAGCACTTCGGCAATAGCATGATAACACTCTAATAGTAGTACGATTCCTGACCTGACAAGAATAAGAGATTTCAAGCTCATATCAATCTCCATAAAAGGTCACTCATCCCTAGCCTTTAGAGATCATATAAGAACATAAAAAAAATACAACATAAGTCTTAGAGAGCAATTAGAGCTTAATTGAAGCATTCGTAGAGAGAGATTCAAGGCATTCTTCAGCATCAAGAGTTTCTTAAATAGCACAATCAAGGGCAATTCGACTTTAATAATGGTTTGCTATTGAGTGTATCATGATTTATTATTATTTGTCATTGTTCTCTTATAGTCATGAACTAAATTTTCTTTCTAGAGTTAATACTTGAACTTAATATGTGCACTTAATTGCCATATCTTTTGAATATTTAATAAATTTAGTTCTTTGTTATTCAAATTACTTTATCTTAATGCTTCAATATATTTGACTAATATATGGTGAGTGAATTGGTAATATTTTGATAAACTCAAAAAAGGAATCATTATATTTAGACCTAGGTAATTTGATACATGATTGTAGAGTAACACTCAATGTTGCATATGCAATTTTCAAATTAGGATAGGAATATACCTAATTGGCATGTATAATTAATAAGACTTAATCTTAATGAATCTTAATTCATTACAAGTACCATAGGAATATAGGTATTTGGTAAATTAAGGCATATTTGCATGACCTTGGGAGAGGCTTGTGAATACATTAGTGCCTTGATCAATAACAAGAACTAAAATAGTTAAATATTAGAAGATTAATTATTAGAAAGCATATTGAGTGATAATATTAACTCTAGATTTTCTCTATATTGCTATCGTCCAAATCTTTTTACATTATATCATTACTTTTATATTTTTGAAATTCATTCTTAATATTTTATTTTTCTAAATAATTACTAAAAAGACAATTTTAGTACTTGGTTAAAAAGAAGATATTATCCCTATAGGTTCGACATCTAACTCTTTTGTCCTTTTATTACTTATATACGATAATATATATTTGCACTCAATTTTAAGATATAGAATTATGGCATCGGTTAGCAATTCTTCAATGTTGTCTCTTAGTCTGTATTCCCTCAACAACTAGTGTTAAGCCAACTATAGCATTCCCATCAAGCACATATAGTCTATAGTGCTTCTCATCTGTCATCATCACTATAGATCCTTTCACTCCTAAGGATATCAAGTTTCTCAAAACTCTGAAATCATGTCATACACTAAGTAACTCCCTAATCTTTCCATCATTCATCCTTATATTACATATCCTCATGACTTTACAAGGCATATTATTACTTATTAATACTTCAACACTAATAGATTTACAATTTGTAAAAAACGATCAATAAGGACACATATGGTAACTACAATTATATTAATTAATAATAATAAATTAATACTTTTAAATAGATTTGGTTATTTTTGATATAGTATCATAATGAATTAAATGGATTTGAGAGTCGATTTAAATATTTAATATAAAATAAACACTATTTGATGACAAGTTATTGTGACAAATGGTTTCGAAAAATATTAATTAGTACAATAAGAGAGTTAAAACTTAAACACCTAAAAGGCACATACATATACACAAACATGTTCAAATTTAACCTAAACCAACGTAGGCATTGAACTCATTGAGTCAACTTAACAATCACCCACTTAACCTATCTACCAACCGCCTAATTCATTAATGTTGTGCAATAACCATTTAATGGTACAAGATCACAAATACTTGATGTGCTTATACTCAACCATCACCCACTTAATATTCTTGCTAAAGCATGTTTATTGCTTTCTCTTCCTCGAAATTATAACTAAAGAATATGTTATAAAAAGACATTAAGTAATAGCTTAATTACAAAGGATGACTTAGTTACAAGTGGTCTTTTTTCATGAAAAAAATTAGTCATTAATGACTAATTAGTATTGAGTTAACATCTTTCCCTTAAATTCATGTTTTGCGATGGTGAGTTAATGAATTGACTCCTATCAAATTTTTATTTTTGTGGTGGTGATTTAAGTCTTTTTGTCATATTAATGTCTAAGAGTTATGAGTTTTTCTTAATCTAAAATATATATTGTTAGGGTTTTTAGCGTACACTTTAAAAACTTATAAGCACACGCAGAAGACTTCATCCATAATTAAAGAAAGATAAAAAAATATCGATATAATGAGAGAAATAATCTTAGAAGAAAGTTACTTGATTCGATAATAAATACCTACGCTCATGGTGGATCTCGGGATCCTAATCTCTTTTATTCATTCACAAAAAACTTAAATCACAAATTTCTCTCACAAGAAATAATCAAGGGATATAATATAATAGGCTAACACTAAAGATCTATTAGTGCTTTTTTACTCACTCAAATGTCAAGCACTCCTGTGATACTCTCTTGTGTATGCAACAGTCAAGGATCTCTAAGTCACTATTTTTTCTCTTGGAGGTTTTGCTCTAATGCTTAAATAATCTAATGGGTTTACAAAGATTTATATAATGTTTAAAAGGTCCATGAAAATTTAATTTTTAGTTGAAATAAGAGTCCATATATTGTCAAAGTCTAAAATCAACTTTGGGATGCAATTATCTCTTGTTTATGAAAGACCCCACGAGTTGCCACCTAGGTGCTAAAAGTTGGCACCTAAGCCTCAACTTTCTGCCTACATTGGCACCTATGTGCCAAAGCATACACTTATAAAGTTTTGTTTGGCTCTCCTCCTTACTTCTAGCTTTCATTTTTTTTACCCATTTTCTCGTTAATCTAACATGTCCTCAAATCATCTTATCTCCCATTTTGTCTTCAAAAAGTTCACTTAAATAAATTTTGAATCACAAAATTCTAACAAACCCCTTCTTGGTTCAAAATTTCTTTAAGATCCATTTTAGGATCCATCTACGCCAACGCTTTATCACGTAATGTTTACTTTAATTAAGTTTTTGAACAGAATTAAGTTCTTTTGGGCTCATATCTTCGATCTCCAAATATACAAATGCTTTTTTCCTTAGGTAGCCTTCGTATTATGATCTCAAATGTCACTATTAGCACTAAAACCACAATTCTTCGGTGGCAGAAACTTATTCTTGTCATTATCACCCTTATTATGCATTCTCTTTTGACCTTTATCACCTCGGTGAGCAATTATAAAATTCTTTCTCTTAGTTTGCACTCCCTTAACAACTTATGTTGAGCCAACTATAGCATTCCCATCAAGTACAAATAGTCTATAGTGCTTCTCACTCTTCATCATCACTATAGATTATTTCACCACTTCTAGTATTCCATTTTTACATTCAATGACTATCCTACTTGATCTAGCAATCCTAGAGATATCAAGTTTTTTCTAACTCCTAAAATATGTCGTACACCAAGTAACTTTCTAACCTTCCCATAATGAATTTGTTGCGGATATCAAGCCATGCACTTCAATTTGACACCCCTATAACATCAATTAAGCCACAACCTTAATACCCCTTTTATTCTATACGCAGCAGAAAATCATAACTCACACCATAAGTAAGAACACATAATATAAACACACTAATAAAGATAAAGAAAATAAACCAATCAACAAGACACAAGATTTATGTGGTTTGGCCCAAAATTGTCTACGTCTACGGAGGATCCATGATCCAGCTTCTTATTACTGATATAGATCACTAAGTATCTTCTTACATCATTAATGATCCTACAAGACCTCTTAGTATCTCCCATAGAGACCTCTAAGTATCTATCCTTGATCACCATGACTCCCTAAAACCTTTTTGTATCTCCTCATAAGAGATTTTTACAAAGAACACAAGAATAGTCTGAGCATCTAAGCCAAAAAAATCTATGGTGTTTCTCTTTTATTCACTCAAAGAACCTCAAGAAAAAACACTCCCTAAAGGTTACACCCTAGTGCACCACACACTTAGTGCCTACCTAGTTCCTTTATCCTCTCTTACGGTTACATCTTAAAACCTTAGATGCTTGATCTTAAACAAAGGGTTTACAAGTGTTTACATAGGGTGTATTTCGTGCTTACTAACCCTATTCCTTATTAGAGTAAGAGTTTGTTTTGGAAGTCCAAAACTTCCCAAAACTCGAAATCCCAAACCAAAACGGACATTCTAACACGTCTGGGCGCTGCGGTGCTAACCCTTTTCGCGCCCATCACCTCAGCGCTGGGGACCCAGAGCTGCGGCACTGGGTTTCTGTGTTGAGCATCACAGCGCTGGAAGCTCTTCCGTGATTTTTTCGTTTCCTTCGCATTTTTGAGTCCCGTTTCACTTCCCCCTTCATGTCCCACACGTCCTAGACTTCTCCATACGTGCCCCACACGTTCTAGAATTCTCTATACGTGTCCCACACGTTTTAGACTTCTTGTGACTCTTCACTTTGGTATTCATGTCAATTCTTGTTCAATCAAGAGTGTTGAATCACCAATTTTTCAACAGTATCCTTATCCTTATATTACAAATCCTTATGATATTACAAGCCATATTATTACCTATCAGTTCTTTACTCTTAAATGATTTGTAGTTGATAAATAAAAATCTATCAAGACACATATAGTAACTACATCTATATTAATTAATAATAATAAATTAATAGTTTTAAAAAGATTTAGTTATTTTTTATATTGTATCGTAATGAATCAAATGGATTTAAGAGTCAATTTAAATGTTTAATATAGAATAAATATGATAACGAGTTATTATGACAAACAGTTTAGCAATATATTTATTAGTATAATAAGTACTACTAAAAAAATGACCTTCACTAACGTTAAGTGAAGGGTTTCACTGACACTATTTTATAGTGTCAGTGTTACTCGAATTAGAAAATTACTAACACCATTTATGGTGTTAGTGAATCTGATATCATGGTATTAGTAAATCATTGACACCACAGTATCAAAGAATTACTGACACCATGGTATCAGTGAATCTCTGACACCATGGTATCAGAAAATTACTAACACTATAACCTCAAAGAATAACTATGACATTTTTCAATCTAAAATATTTAAATATCATTAGTGAAACATAAAATTTGAATTTAATTAAAATCTAAAAGTGACTATTATAAATTTATTTAATAACAATAATGGATTTATTCGACTAAAATTTAAATTAAGTTTTGATATTTTCAAATAAATGAAAATTAATTAAATGTATAAAGTACAATCCTGTTGAAAGTTAATCAAAAGTATAGTACATCAATGTTACAAATAAAGTCTAATTCTGTTATCTAATTCAGATGCAGGTGATGATGTTGCTGACTTCGTGAAACTCTTTACTTTATTTATAAGTCGTAGTCTTGATCTACAAATAGATATTGCCTTCTCGCGTTATGGAATTGCTTCATGAGGCTTGGCTAATGCTGCTTGTCAAAACATTGAAAATACTAAAAAAAATGAGAGCTTTAGATAAAAAGCTGAAATAATTTTTTTTTTCTAGAAGAAATTTAAAATAAAAAATGTTGTTCTTGCATATAAATGAAGAAATAGCAAATACATGTTGAGCACTTCCACCAAACTTGAAGAAACATAAATTGAAATAAGCAAATAAAAAATGTAATAAACTTCTTGATAGTCAGATTATAATCGAAGCAGATGTCTAATATAATAGAGTTCAAAAGTTAAAATAAACTACCCACCTTAATGCATCCAAACTCATCATCTCGAAGGTTACATATTCAATTGGATCATCTATAGCCGCATCAAATGGACCATCCTGATCCAACCACTTTTAAATAATTTCACCTTCTACATCATTCAGGATGTTCCTAAGTCTTTTTATATATTATATTCTTGAAGCAATGAGAATCAGTCAGTATCAACTATTGACTACCATAATAAAATTATTATAAGATATGACCTAACAAAATAATAGCTATATCAATCTATTAATATAAAATATTCATCCATTGCACATAAGATAACTTCTAATTTTTGCCCTTAACCTTAAATTGTGGGTCAAGTTTTATTTTCACTTGCTCACTAGGTTAAGCGCTTATTTATTGTTAATTTCTTGGCATTTCTATTAAATAAGTACAACTAAACAGGCTATGGACATGCCAATGTGGACATTATCTAGATTTTCTGGTAGAATGATATTATGTTCATCAATATCATTCCTGCCTTAAATAACACTTCATAAAAAAAAAATAAACAGAGAACTGATATAAAACTTCTACACATCAAAAATCGCTCTATTCTTTGATAACAAATTGATATATCTGAAAAAGAAAAAAAAATTAACTATCCCTTTTGATGCCATAATGACTATCACATGTATTTAACACTTATCAGAAAAGATAGAAGTAGAAGAATTGCAGCAAGAAACAGAATATCGGGTAAAGCTGCAACAATATTTCAATCACTTAAAATTACCAACTAACTTGCAGTAAAGAAATTTTACAAAATAATTATTTAAGCCATACATCAATTCTCTGGGACAAGGGGAACATACCCATGAGGATAAAGCGACAAGCATGGGACCATCAAAGCCACTCTTCACAAGAAATAATGAGTGTAGATATCAAAACCTGCAGATAGATTAAACTGAAAAATCATAACCAAAAAGCATAAGGATACAAGACATATAAATTCAAGTTTCTTTTGTTCAAAATTCAGTGGTAAAAATAAGCAGACTCATCCAGGTCTCATATAATAGAAATGATAGTTTAACCAGAAAAGATGACACACTCTTCTAAAAAGCCAATGACCAAACTCTGACAGACTCTGCTTTTTTATTAATACAAAATTCTGCTTAAAGGGGAATTAAAAAAAATAAAAGAAAAATAGTAGAAACTTTTATAGGCAAGGTGATATTTATTTAAGGTTACCTGTAAGCCTTTTCCAATTTGATTTTTAGCCGAAGCATCTCTCTCATCTGAAGTACTTGTACAATTTAAGGCAGTAAATGATTCAATAGTTGTGATAAGTTTGCTCACCAAGGAAGAAGTAACTGGAGTCAGAAAGCCATGTGTACTATCCTGCTAAAATAGACATACTCATTTTAGCAAGGAAATATCTTACTCATCTAACAATGCATTATCAACACAAAGCCTATCTAACTAAAATTGACCGCCTAGCTTATGTAAAATTTCTCATTTAATACTAAATCCACCTAAAACAAAATCAAATTAAAGGTTGGAAGATGTGAACCACAGCCGAGAAAATATGCACAAAAATTTTAGAAACTACACATTTTATATAGTTGTTGCGTTTGCTATACCGGAATACAAATTAAGTGAAAATTTAAGTATTTTAAGTTTTATCATATCCCTTTTATTCAAACACATAAATTAATCCTCTGATTAGCAATAGTGAAGGAAAAGGAAAGAAAACCAATATCATAAAAACAGAATGGTGAAATACCTCTGAAATAAAAATTATATGAAAATTTTGTTCCATCCCAACCAAAATGGTGAAGTACCTTTAGTGAGCTTTCGTAAAGTAAGTAAATTCATAATTTACCACTTGTGAATTATTCATCAAACCAACCACACACTAGCCATAAACCAACAACATAATTACCATAGCCCAATAATTCTCACAATGTTTTCATCAAATATGTGGTATGCAAATTTGAACCAGCAACATTATTAACTTTCATCGACCAATACAACATAAATAGAGAACTGGTAAACATTCCCCATCTCATTTTAAATAAACAAAATCTTCTGCTACTTTGAGATTGACAGTCAAAACACAGAAGACGCAAAATTACTCAAGAAAAAAAAAACACAGAAGACGCAAAACAAACAAAACACACTTCAATTTTTAAGATTTACACACAATTTTCTCAATGACTAAGAAAACAAATAGATATGACTATATGAAAGGTTAGTAGAGTACAAAAGCAGAGAACAAGCCCTTCAACAATATTGATAAATGGCCATCTATATCAGGTCATTAGATCAAATTGTGGCATAATTGAATAAAGAAGATAAACATATTAAAATTTATCCTACAAATATTACAATTCCATACCAAAATAGGGAAGAAAATAAGAAAAACCATCATTAATTGCAACCATCCAATATACTCACAAGGAAGTAGTCTTGTGACTTGTAAAATATTTCAAGAATCTTCTCATGATTTTCTTCTAATGAAAGACCCCTTTTCTTAGACTACACCACAATTGGAAAAATTAAATGAATCTTTTTTTCCTTCACATAGTTAGTTAAGGTAAAACATGACATAAAATGGAAAGAATCCAATACAATAACTAATAATAGATTTCCCTTCTTGATCTTCAGTATTTCATATACAATGATGCTATTTTTGCTTTTTAGTTTTTATATTTAACATTTATAAATACAAATATCAAAAGAATTTCACCTACATTAGATTTATTAAAAGTCGATTAACAAAAATATTTACAGAGAGATTAACTTACCATTGAAATTGAAAGGATTTGTACTCAAGCTACGTGCTTTCTCGCTCTATTTTAAACTAAGAACAGCCATTAAACTACTTCCAGAACAACTAGTATAAAACCCTTACTAGAAATTGACAATAAATTGATAGAAATTGAAGAAACCCTAACAAAAAATTTCAAAAAGCTTACCCTCAATTATGTTGAAATTGAAGCAAAGTCAACAACTTGAAAACTGAAATTTAAGTCAAATTACAAATTTTATTTGATAAGAATGTTGAAAAACTTATTGATATAAATAATAAAAGAAAATCGATAGAGCAAACAAGAATAGAGAGAAGACGAAAGAAGAGACCAGCTATGTCTTCATTGTCGTTATTGATAGCAATTTTTCTATTACCTATATTGGGATCGATTACAAATTGTGTAGAGAGAGTGAAAATAATTAGAATGATTACAAACTGTGAAGAGAAAGTGAAGATGAGTAAAACGAACAGAGTGAAAAGAGATTCATGGCTAGTAATCGGCTTATTCGTACTCACCGTCATTATCATAAACTTTTCAAATTTGTCTTTAATTATGGTGAAATAGCACCACTTTTAGGGGAGAGAGAGCGAAGAGCGAGAGGATAGAGAGAGAATTGGGTTTGGAATGTTTCAAACAACTATTGATTATTTGAATTGGGAAAGGAAAGAAGAAGAAGAAGAGTGAATATAAAGAGCAAGGGCCTTTCTAAGTTCGATTAATTTTTTGAATTGGTTGTGTTCATTGTTGAAGTTGCAAAGAAAATCGATTGAAGAAGAAATAAAACGTGGGTAATTTATGTAAATTCAATGCCACGAACAACATGGGCATCTTTATTTTTTTATTTCATAATGCCCAAAACGATGTAATTTTGGCCGTTATATTTTTATTATAAATTTAAAATATAAATTTTTAATATTATAATATTATTAATTTATTAATATATTTTATTTATTAATATTATAATATCAACAATTTATTAACACTTTATTTTATTAATACTATTATTAATAACTCACTTATACTTTATTTCACTTACACTATTTAAAAAAATATCAATAATATAATGTTAATAAAATTTATTTTTTTAATAATAAAGAGAGTTAAAACTTAAAAGTCTTAAAATACACACATATACACACACGAACATGTTCAAACATAACTTGAACCAACATCGTCATCGAACTCATCAAGTCAATTGAACCATCACTTAACCTTTATACCAATAACCCTTTTAATTGATGTTGTGCAATAACTATCTTAGGGTACATGGTCAAAAATACTTGATGTGCTCATACTCAACCATCACTCACTTAATATTCTTCCTAAATCATGTTTATTACTTGCTCTTCTATAAAATTATACTCAAAGAATATGTTATTAAAAAAAGTGTAATAGCTTAATTACAAATGATGACTTAATTATAAGGGATCTTTACATGAAAAAATATTAGTCATTAATGACTAATTAGTATTAAGTTAACATCTTTTTATGAAATTCATGTTTTGTGATGGTGAGTTAATGAGTTGACATCCTTTTATAAAATTTTATGTTTTGTGGTGATGAGTCAAGTCTTTTTTTTTTTTGTTCTTTTAATTAATGTCTTAGCGTCGTGAGTTTTTCTCATTTTAAATTTTGAATGGACGAGTAATCTTATCATTTTGTGTTTTCATTGTTATTGTAATTTTCATTTTAGCATGCGGTGGTCATGGTTGGGTTTGAATTTGTTTTAAAGTCATACAAAATAATTTCCTTAACAAATAACATAAAAAATCTTTCATAACATAATAATGTTGGAAAATCAATTTAGGCTCTCTAATTTGACACCACTAAGGTATTAACCTTAGCCACAACACTAACTCCACTTGTTAGGGTTTTTCGTGTTTAATATCTCAATGACTAGTATTTGGTATCCTAAAACCACGTAAATGCTTTTACGGAAGACTTTACCTACAAGTAGCTAAGAATATAAAAGATTATACAGAATAAAGATAAAGAAATCAATCATTATAATACATAAGATATATATGATTTAACAGCAAATGCTTATGCTTTTACGGAAGACTTTACCTACAAGTAGCTAAGAATATAAAAGATTATACAGAATAAAGATAAAGAAATCAATCATTACAATACATAAGATATATATGATTTAACAGCAAATGCTTATGCTTTTACGGAAGACTTTACCTACAAGTAGCTAAGAATATAAAAGATTATACAAAATAAAGATAAAGAAATTAATCATTACAATACATAAGATATATATGATTTAACAGCAAATGTTTATGCTTTTACGGAAGACTTTACCTACAAGTAGCTACGAATATAAAAGATTATACAGAATAAAGATAAAGAAATCAATCATTACAATACATAAGATAAATATGATTTAACAACAAATGTTTATGCTTTTACGGAAGACTTTACCTACAAGTAGCTAAGAATATAAAAGATTATACAGAATAAAGATAAAGAAATCAATCATTACAATACATAAGATATATATGATTTAACAGCAAATGCTTATATCCATGGTAGATTAATGATCCAGCTTCTTTTATTCAGTTTACAAAAACATTGTAGATCACAAAGACTTCTAAGTCATAAAGACCTCACACAAAAGATTAATCAAGGAATACAATGAATAGCCAAAATGTTTTCTTGAAGGATATATCATCACTCTCTCATACACTCAACGCTCAAGTGATCTCAAGGTTATACTCTCGTGTACTTAATACTCTAGTGCCTACCTAACTCTTTATTTTCTCTTATGTTTACATTATTGATGCTTGAATAATCTAATAAGGTTACAATAGTTTATATAGTGTGTAAAATATTCCTACAAATTCTAAATCTAGTTAGAATAAGAGTCTACATGAAAAAAAAAGTCCAAAATTTACTCAAACATGTAAAAGTAACTTTAAACAGGAAATTGCATTGGCACCGCAGTGAGACTTTACTCAGGCTTCTTCCCTGCAACAAGATTTCTTTAGCGCTGCAACGAGGAGATTCTGCCTACCTTGGTAAAAATTAAGTGCCACAACGAGACTTGTTTTTTGCCACAACGTTAGGGTATTGTTTCTCCATGCATCTAACTTTTTATTTTGCTCTCTTTCTTGTACATCTAATATATACTTGACCTTATATCCGACTTCTTATTATTCTTCAACTCAAAATAAAACTCAAATATTATTTTTAATCACCAAATTCTAATACATAGGAAAACTTATAACAAATTCATATAAAAAACTACCATTTTCTCATGGTCACTTAAAAATATACCATATAACATCAAAAGATTCTAAAATAAAACTAAATGTCTACAAAAAACTTCTTATTAGTTTAAGGGAGAATAATAAAGATAAAACACAATTAACTGTCATGGTATCTGACTGATACTATAGTAGCTAAGCACAAGCACACGCTATTGTATTAAGTAATATAAGATTTTAAGTCCAAGTATCGATCATATAGGTGCTATGTGTTCTAATCTTTTTAATCAAGTACTAAAATTATAACTACTTAACTTTTATTTAAAGATATCTGAAATATGAAATTCAATTACCTAACCAAATTCTATTAAATTTAACTAAACCTAAATAGCAATCCAACAAAGAAATAAATTCACCAATTAATAATTATCTAGGGTATAAACTCATCCCATAATATTTCATTAAACTCATTAACCTCTTAATTAGTCCCTTAATACAAATTATCGGCTTAGACACTAATCTCATCACAAGCCTCTGTCGATGGTCAAGTGACTATATTATGCATTCTAACAACTATCTATATATCTATGGCAATCAGAATAAAATGTAATTCATTAAGATCAAGTATAAATCATACCATACATGTCATCTAGGTATATGTCTATCTTACATAGAACTCATAGTTATTACCCTATGGTTATGTATCAAACTATCATAGGTTAAACACATAAATTCCTTTGTCAAGTTCATCATGTTTCCTTAATCATTCAAAATATTAGCTAGATATAATGAAACCATTAAGATCATGATAGAATAAATCAATTATATGTATTAAGATTAATAACTAAGAATTAGCAAAATTTAACTATATATTAGGTTCAATAGTCTAATCCTAGATAAACAAATTTAGCTCATCACAAAATCAGAAGTATCAAACCAATAATACAAAGACATCATAATCAAGAACATAATGATAAAAATAGAGAATAAAAATTAATCAGGGCGACTTGTTGGGTTGCTTCTCTCTCAAATTTGACTTGAAGCTTGATTTTTGATTTCTTAGCTTTGATCTTTGATTATGAGTTGTGAATTTTTTCTCTAATTTTTTGCCTTTTTAAAGTCTATGTTTTAACTCTTAAAAGAATTCTTTTATAGGAATAAGAAACCTTAAGGGCGAGGGGCTTAATCCAAGTCAAAATAGAATTCAAAAGAAGAGTTTACTTCACTTATCGCGTTGGTTCCTTGGCATTGAGTAGCGGAAGCAGTAGTGTTCCACATTCTGGAATCGGGCGCGGTAGCACCCAAACCTATTTCGCTGGGTCTTGTAATTTAAGAATATCTCATTCCTTTTGTGTCCATTTCTCCTCCCATTTGTTCTTATGCATCTTTTTTTTTGTCGCACACTTATTTATGATGAAAACATAATTAAATAGTCAAAGTTTTATGTTTTGGAGCAAAATATTAAAGTTGAGGACTAAATATACTAGTACATATATGGCCTTATCAATATCACCATAATATTAGTAGCTTATATATATACCAAAATGTAAAAGAATGTTACAAATTTTGAATTTACATCAAAATATCATGTTCTACTAATCTTTTTCTTCTTCTTCTTTTTCTTTCTTAAAACCTGTAAGATAGATATTTCAATTCTAGATCTCTATTTATTGTTGGAAATCAGCCTTAGCATTAATCTCTCTTAGAAATTAGCCTTTCGCATTGATTCCCTATTAATCTCTCCTACTATCACCATGATTTGATATTTAGCACCTCAAGAACCTTTTGCGTATGTAGAAGACTTAACTCATAAATAACCAAGAACATAAAAGATTAATACATCAATAAAGATTAAAAAAAAAATTACAAGACACAAGATATATGTGGTTCGGCAAAATATCTACATCCCCAGTATATTTTATTAAGATCACTAAGTATCTCTTAGATTATTATGATCTTAAGATGTCTAAGCGCCTCTTAGGTCACTATGACGTTAAGACCTCTTAGTATCTACCATTCCTATAAGAGATTTTTACTAATGAATACAAGAATAGCTTGAACTTTTTCAAAATGATCTATTGGTGTTCCTTTTATTCACACATGAACAAAGACGCCCCTATTATTTGACTCCAATGCACATAAGCATTTATTAGTGTTTACTTAGTTTCTCTATTCTCTCTTATGTTTACATCTTTGATGCTTAAGATGCTTGAGTTATTCGAAGAGGTTACAATAGTTTATATAATATTTACAATAGCCTAAGAAACTCTAAACCTAATTGGAATAAATGTCACATCATGTAAGAGTCAAAATCTTATTTAAAAAAGTTAATTGAGTCAAAATAAGAAATACCCACAAGTTGCTGAATGATCAGTACCCTCGCGTAAACAGTTGTTACGTGAACAATATCTTGCTTCTAACTTTTTATTTTGCTCATTCCTTGCATGACCTTCCAGTACTAGACTTGATTTGTACATATTTCACAATATTAAGTATGCAGAAAAACATGGTTTATATATATAGGATCTCTTCACCTTTATTGACAAGGAAACTTGTTTTTATATATATAGTTATTTTCAATTGTTGATGTCCAAACATATTTAAATACGAATTTGAGTAACATAATGTTGTTTAGCTAAAAAACAATGTCATTTTATTAATGTTTTATAACTCAATTTCATATTCTAAAATATTTGAACTTTTGCCTCTAAGAATGTATTTGTATGCACACATACACACGTAAGAGCGGATATAGTAGATCCAGGGGATGAGGGCCTCCAGACCCCAGAAAATTTAAATTAATGTTAGGTTTTTTTAAAAATAGGCACATTTTAGTTTACCACTAAAAAATTTCAATTCCAACAATTTGGCCCTTTATAATATAAACTTAGCCCTATAATTTTTAGAATTTAACAATTTGACTCATAAATAGTAAAGTCTTTAATTTTAGCTCCACCTCTATACATGTCAAATCTTTTATTGTACGAGTGACAAAATAATTTGAATTTTTTGTGTTGGCACGACACCCCCATAAAATTATGGCCTAGGTGGGTTATCGTGCTTGAGCTGGTACAGCATGAAAATAATTCATGCCTTACCTACTCAGGCACAACAATAGAGGCTCGGTTCAACACAACCCATAGGCACAGTTTGTTGTTGTGCTTGGGCTGGCATGACATGAAAAAAATTCAAGCCATGCTGGCTTAAGCACAATAATAAATGCTTATCCTAGTATGACCCATTGGCACAATCCGTTGACGTGTCATTTTGTACTAACACGCAAGCCCAATGGACTGTAACCATAGGTCATGCACGAAAATTCTTTTTTTTAAGTTCCTTAAAATATTAAAAAAATATTTATTATTGCTACTTGCAACATTTTATATTTTTTAATTAAGATCATTGATCAACAATTATTTTTCTTTAAAAGAATTGACCAATGATCAAAGTTCAATTTTTTTGCCCTATAAATGACACCCACAATGCTATTTCAAGGTACACAATTCACTTTCATTCTCTTAACTCTCTTAAAAATCTCCTAAATTATTTCAACTCCTTTTAAAATCTTTTAAATTATTTCTTTATTTTTTAATTTTCATTCATATTACAAATTCTCAACACTATTATTTATTATCAATAGAATAACAAATTTCAATATTCATAATGAATTTGAAGAAAATATTTTACTACTATCACAAATTTCTAATAATTAATATGCTTCTACAATTGAAAATATTAAAAGTAATTGGTTATTAATAAGATGTCAATCAAACATCATATATATAGAATTATTTTACACTGGAGGTTTGTACTTCTCCTACTATAAAGTTGAAGAAAAATGTATTTGTAAGTTGTATGGTAAAACTTTAGATAATAAATCTTTAAGTGGCACCTGTGAATTGATATTTATAAACTTCTATTAAAAAATATGGTCCAAAAGATTGGCTCAAACTAAACTTTTCTACAATGCCCATGTAAAAAATCTTTCAAATTCAAATATAATCAATAACGCATGCATACTAGACTAGCTATAAGATGCATTGTAGCTAATGAGCAATATTTCTTTAAAAAAAAAAGATGAAAGATATGTTTGTATCAACCTTTATTTTCTATTGATTTGACTGATATATATATATATAATATTAGTACTATTTTTGTTAAATATAGAAACAATTCAATGTTTTATGATATATGCATTGTTATGGAGACTAAATTCTAAAATATTATAGAAAACAATTCTATGTTATTTATTTGTGCAACGATAATGGATTCTAAAGTCAATTGGTCTAGTGTAAAAGTTTAAATTTTATGAATTTTAGAAAATTTAAACTTTGGGATTTTCTTATGATTTTGACCAAATTTATAATTTTATTACACAATTATTTTTTTTCTCTTTCTGAAAATGAATTTGAATTAGCTTTATGTATAGAATAAACAAATAAAGAGCATGTTGGTGATCAGGTTGCTTAGAGTTTTGGTTAAAAGATAAAAGAAAAGTTGGTTCTAGTTCTACTATTTTTACTACTTTTGAATTGAAAACTTTATGGATACTGACAATTCTTTTATGTTAATTACACAACAGTAAAGGAAATTTGATATTTTATTATGGTAAAAATCAAACGGAAGTGTTTGTCCTATGTTATTCATCATGATCGAGATCTATTAACTCCTTCGATATTAACTATAGCATCAGAATTTACTTTTAGTGCACGGAGCAAAATACGAGACGAAAAAGATAAAGGTTGACACATTAGATGCTTTTGGAGACTTTAATGTGTGTAAAAGATTGAGAATCTACAATGAACTAAAATTAAAATTAGTAAACTGACATGTTTATGACATTGAATTGTCCATGAATATGATGTATATATACAATGGAAATTTAAGTTTCTGGGTGTAAAAGAAGAAAGATAAGCCTCAAAGATATATCCTTGTTAGCTGTCACTAGGAAATAATGTGTCTGTAGTTACTCTATAAATCAAAACACTAATCTATCCTATCTCTGATTTTCCGCAGCAAATGACGGTTGTCGTCCTCAATGTGTTTGATGAGCTTCTCTATGAAGTTATGTCGTTTTAGAGCTTCAAGCTTGGCCACATCAATTATCTTCTTTCCTTTACAATCAACTGTGCTTCTGTCATCATCAACTTTATCAAAGAGAGATGATCTCAACTTTTGAAATGTAGGTAACCTCTGAATTTCAGCCCGCTGTAACTCACATTCACCATTATCAGCCAACTCATTAAGCATAGACATATCAGCACTACCCATTTGAGGCATTACAACCTTTAGGAGATCATAAGCCTTTTAAACAAAGGCTAGGAAATAGATGCACACTTTAAAATTTGCAGGCCTCCCAGTTATATTTATGTGATATATATTGCTGTCTTTTTCAATGTTTAGGGAAACATTAAGAACTTTTCTGCTTTTAGGTGTTAAAATAATTGACAAGTGGAGAGGTCTTTGGTTGTTGATCACCATATTCATTTTTTCATTTCTTGGGCAGTAAAGGCTTGAGGGTTAGTCTGTGAAATTAAACATCGATGAATTTCAACTTCTTAGTTGTCTGATATACATCGTCGCGAAACCTACATTAATCATTTTTTGTTCTTCCTTTCTACTTTTTCGGTTTTGAATTCTTTTCACAGAGTAAGCTTAAAATGGAAATTTCCTCCATGATTCCTTCCTCACATGATCACATAGGTGATTGAACTTCATTCAATCTTAAGCAGATACAGGGCATGTAATTTGTTAGCACTACACATATACCCAAGCATGAAGTATGGCATACCACTGGCACATCAAATATAATAGACCACGTTTTTAAAAGAAAACAATAAAAAGGGACTTAAGCCCATTCCCCTCAAAGCCCACCAAACACCCATTCCCTTTATATTAGTTAACAAATGGCAAGATAAAATAAAACTTGTCTTCTTTAAAATGTGTGGCTGCGGAGAGAACAAAGGTAAGTCTCCTTAGCTTCTCATCTAATTTCTTCACTTGTTTTTGTTGTTTTAAGTATGATTTTTAATTATTATGTTGTGTGCAATGTTATAAGCATGAATTTAGATCTCTAAGTATTGGGTTTTTCTTTTAATTAAAGAAAGACTCAGACATTTAAAGTTTTAAAGAAAAAAATTAGTGTGAGGAGGAGTATCCAAGTTTATGAGAGCAAGATTATTATTCTAATCTAAAGTTTTTATTGATATATATGTTGGAGAGTAGTATTTTATGAAATTGAAGGATTTGAGTTTTAGAAAAATCCTAACACTTAAATTTTGGAGTAATTTCATGATTTATGAAATTAGTAGCCTAAATCATTAATTTTATTCTTTTAGGACTTGTAGAGGATTTACGGAAGGATTTGGACCTCGTACTGCAAAGTTTGCATCGATCAAACGAGTTGGTAAGTGTATAACTTATTACGTTATGGTTTTGTATAATAGATTTTGTTTATAATTATCAATTCGGATATTAATTCTCTTTTTCGTTGAATAATCGTTTACTTTATCCCTTTTAGGAGGGTTCTCGGTCGTACGTGTCCCAATAACACATTCCGATAAGCGTCATCACTTTTTTGGGTTCTTATCTAATTAGAGAAAGACTTATACATTTAAGATTTTAGAGAGAGAAAGTCAATTTGAGGAGGAGTATCCTAACTAATGCGAGCAGGATTATTACACTAATCTAAGGCTTTTATTGATATATATATATATATATATTGAAGAGCAGGGTTCATGAAATTGAGTGATTTGGGTTTTAGGAAAATCCTAATACTTAAATTTTGGGGTTATTTTATAATTTATGAAATTAGTAGTCTAAATCATTAATTTTTTTCATTTTAAGACCTGTAGAGGATTTATGAAACGAGTTGGACCCCGTACCATAAAGTTTGTATCGATCCAATGAGTTGGTAAGTGTATAACTTATTACGTTATGGTTTTGTATAATAAATTCTCTTTTCGTCGAATAATCATTCACTTTGTTTTTTTTAGAAGGGTTCCCGATCCTACATGTCCTAGTAACGCATTCCGATAAGTGTCATTATTTTTTTGTGAGTGAAATTTATATTATGTTATTTATTTTTGGGCATTTGATGCTTATGCATATTAACTATATCATAGATATTTAGAATATGTTGACATATGAGTTGTAGATGTATTATTTTTTATTTGGTGTTGATGTTTGTCAATTGTTGGTGAGATATGAGAAGTTTGAAAGTATGGTTAATAATATTATATTTATAAAAGTATTATATTTTAAATTACAGGTTTGAGAATATTCATAAAATAAGAAAATTTTAACCAAAATTTTGATAAATTTTTTAGTGTAGTGAGTGTTCATAAATGTCTATAGAATAACAGTCAAAATCCATCCTAAAATTTATAAAAAAACTACCGTTTTATTAAATCAAAGCCAAAATTAAAATCCCAATCACATGGGAAGTGAACCAAATATGTCTTACTTCTTAGCCATTGCTCAAGTCAACCACTCTCTCGATAATCCATGAGTATATGGATAGTATTCACTCCAGCCTGAAACTCTCTGTTTAAGATTTTCCAGAGATTGCCAGAAAGAGACTTACACATAAAAAATAAGATAATCATGGAAGACTTACAAGGAGGAATTTGACAGGAATGAAGCCTCCCTTCCATTGTCATGCAAGCCATGATTCACAAACAAATTAAAAAAGTAGCAACTGTAGAGATATAAAAAGATGTTCCTGCAAGACAAGATAAATTGCTACATTATAATATCGTATGCCATCAAATAGAATATCTCAAACCTCACCTGAAATCACTGCAAGTTACATCTTATTACTTTTCTAATATGACCCAATTGCAAAGATTAGAAAACTGAGTATCATAATTATACATTTACCAAAGAAATTAGAAAAAAAAAAAGAGAATCATGACCATTGCCTGAATTTAGTTCTTGACATATACCAGAGTCTGAAAGCTGATATCAAGATTATGAAGCATAAGATACTGAAGAACACACTAAGATGGCAGCAGTTTTATGTGAAAAGCTTGTACACGTCGTGTTGACACTGATATTAAATGGTAACTTTAGCTAATACCAATTTCATATCATATACTGTCTTATGAAATGACCCATAATTTTCATTCTCCGAAGACTCCTGAAACCACTGATAATGCCAGTTATGATTCTCCCTTAATCTTGTTGCAGTCTGAGTCCAGAATGTCCCTCAGTACTGTGAAGTATCCGACTCCAATCACAAATATGGCTTCTTGACAAATTGGATAGGACTTGTTATGATAGAGAAAATATATTTTGGTGAAAAGGAATACACATCACTTCTCATTGTCTTTATCTAGCAACTAAAATGAAATTTACCATTCCCCAAGCCAACCTCCAGATCTGGTTCCATCAAAGAAAAACAAAAGGCAAACTAAACCAGCTCAATTTTGAGCCAACCAAAACTATGTGACAATTTGAACCCATTTTTCCGAGACTCTGCAGATACCATCAGTTAATTCTTATGAAACTGAATTCTTCGAATGGCACCTTTAAAGCAGATTTTTCTAATTAAAGTTTACACTGCACAATGAACCTCTTCATACATATATTCTAAATCATGAACAAATTTATAACTTGTGAACCTACTGATTTTGTTCCTTCAAATACCGCAATGTCCTTGTTTGTATCTCCATACTGGGAAGTGAGAAAACTATTCAGTGACCGTGATTTAGGAACCAAATTGTACGTCCACATCCACCGTTTTGTATTTTCTGCAAGTTTAGAAACATAAACAAATTAATTTTCTTACCATATTCTAAAAACCCAGCATATTAAAAAGTTCTATTCCTGTAAATAACGGTTGCTTAGTTTTCCTGTAAAAGTTCTATTCAAGACTGCAGCTATCACCGTGTTGGGTGTCAAAGACTAAAAGTTGGGCATTCTTCAAGAAATCAAATTTCTGTAAGAGGATGATACCAAATCTTAAGATTTTCACATTTCTTTTTGTCTTCCTCTAGCTTAGTCACTATTTTTTCTAAATGCATAAATGTCTTGTGCACAATCACCATTGAAATCAATGTAATGCAATGATCACTATAATTACGCAAGCAGAGATGGGAATAAAAATAACTTAGTCTCTGCAAACTCAACCATACGGTCCAGAAACATGATCATGATCATACTACAAACTAAATAAAGGAAACCAAGAAGATAATAATATAACTTCGTAACTAATGTTACTGAAGGCAAATCGTTATCATCCAACAAAGAAGAGCAATAAAATTGAATAAGAATCTCTAATATTGTATTTCAATTGACTTCAAAAACCAGTATCATACAACCTTCTTAATTCAAGTGGAACCCTAAAATACATACACAGTACTGCATTATCTAAGATAAAGAAGAAGAAAATTAAAGCTAATCTTTCAGACGCAAACCGATTTTCTCAAGTGGACTCCAAAACCGAATGCCTTGAAAGCCTCCCATTTTCACTTTAGACGCCTCAACATCTTCGCTTCGATCAATAACAAAGCCTAAAGACCACCCAACTAGCATGAAATGACCTACTCCGAAATCTTTAGGAATTTCAGGACAAGTCCTTACTCATTCTTCTCTAGCAATTGATACAGTCATCAATACCAATGTTTTCTTTTTCTTTTTTTACAATCGATATAGTTTCCTTACCTATCAGACTTCATCAACTTGCAATATTCAACCTATCACACATTAACGAATAATCGTCTATAACCTCTAGCTTATTATTTTTTTTTTTTTGAATAAAAATAGAAAGTAGATTAGTTAAAGTGGGAGGAATACTCCTCAAGTACAAGATGATTACATTGATGTGGGACTTTTCCGAACCAAATAGTCTCTGAACTAATATTTAGTGCAATTTGTGCTAATTCATGTGCTACTCGATTGGTGGATCGATGTGAGTAACTAAAAGAGCAAATATTAAAAGATGAGGAAATTATTTTAATTTCATGAAGGACCGTCCCCAATTCCGAAAAAGAGTAGGTGTTGCTGTTAATGTCAGCAATGATACCCGCTGCATCAGATTCAACTTCAATAGTCGATAGTCCCAACATCCTGGCCAAGTTAAGACCCCGAAGAATTGCCAATGCTTCAAGAATATCCACTGAGGGTTTTGCCTGAAGTGGAGAGGATGAGGAGGCCAAGACAGCACCATAGTGATCACGTAGAATCACACCTATACCAGCCTTGAAATGTTTTGAAGAGAGACCAGCGTCAGTATTTAATTTTATTACTCCAAGGCCTGGGGTTAGCCATCTATTGCATGGAATACCAGTGGGTTTAGTTTTTTCCGCACAATTGGATACATATTCATGCCAATAACATTTAGCCCATTTGAGGACATCATCTATCATCATTTCTTTTTTCTCCATCACTGATTTGTTTCTAATAAACCACAATCTCCAAAATAGGATTAGAAGCACCTCAAAATTCATTGCAGATAAGCTTGCTTTGCATTCCATTAAGAGATCCAAAATAGGTGTATTGTGATTGATACTTATACCATTTAAGAAGTCACAAGTTCGACGTACCTTTTTTAGCGTATCGCACAACCATACAGCATGGATGGTGTTTTCCGCACCTTTAGCACAACGACTGCAGGCATCATCAATGGGAACATGGTGCTTCTTTAGGTTAGCAAATGCAGGTATCCATCCATGCGTAAACCTCCAAACAAAGTGCTTTATTTTGGGAGGAATGTTCAGCTGCCATAAGTGTTGCCACCAAGATCGAATCTCAAGAGTACCAGAACTGGAGGAGGCTTGGTCAGTAGCATAGGATAGCCAATACCCACTCTTGACAGTAAACTGACCATGTCTGTCAAAGTGCCACATGACTGTGTCGGTCTGCTGTTCCCAATATCGAGAGCGGGGGATGTTGAGGATTAGGTCGCTTTCTTCGATAGAAAAGGAGTTGCGAATTAAATCCAAATTCCATAAACCAGATGGGAGAAGTAGGTCTGTTACTAGGGACTGCTCTGGTAGTTTATGCGGAAAGGAAGGTTTGAAGGAGAGAGGTCGGGGGAGCCATTGGTCATAATAAATTGATACAGCTGCTCCATTTCCAATCCGCCAGCGAAGCCCTTTTTTAAGTAGGTCTCTGCCCCAAAGAAAGCTTTTCCAAACCTGCGAATCTGATTGTTTTGGTTTTACCTGTAGGAAGGATGAGCCAGGAAAGTAGATGCTTTGAAGGGTTTTGGCCACAAGAGAATTTGGGGAAGCGAGTAATCTCCATCCTTGCTTTGCTAGGGTGGCTTGGTTGAAAGAAGCCAAGTTTCTGAACCCCAAACCACCATCCTTCTTGTGCTGGCATAGAAAATCCCAAGAACACCAGTGTAGTTTTCTAGAACTTTCATCTCCTCCCCAAAAGAATCTCGCACAGAGCCGATGGATTTCATTGACAAGGCTCTTAGGAAGTCTAAACATATTCATAATATAGGCTGGTATGGCTTGGATGACTGCTTTAAGCAGGGTCTCACGACCCCCTGCTGAAAAAAGATTTCTCTTCCACCCCTTCAATTTGTTCCATACTTTGTCTTTTACCGCAGCAAATAAATTCTGTTTATTTTTACTGGTGATATAAGGGAGTCCCAAGTATTTGCTATGGTACGGGACATGAACCACCCCAAGACAGTGGGCTAGCTCAGCAGCAACCTCCAATGAGATGGATTTCCCAAAACATACAGCTGACTTCTGGTTGTTGATCAGCTGTCCAGAAGCGAGTTCATAGGACCTCAAAGTTTCTTTAACCGAGTAGCAATTGGCCAAAGTGGCCTTAGTGAGTAGGAGGCTATCATCAGCGAAAAGTAAGTGAGATATTGTAGGCCCCTAGCTCCCAAGTTTCAGCCCCTGTAAGTCTCCACGTTGTTCAGCACATTTAAGTAAAGAGGAAAGCCGCTCTGCACAGAAGAGGAATAAATATGGAGATAGGGGATCACCCTGGCGAAGACCACACGAGGGAGAAATAAGGCCATGTGAGATGCCATTGAGAACAATAGAGTAAGATACTGAAGAAATGCACCGATAGATTCTTTGGCACCAACTATCTGAGAAACCAAATCTCCTCATTATTGTCAGCAGGAAAGCCCATTCCACCCTATCATAGGCCTTTGACATGTCCAATTTCAAGGCTAAGTACTTACCAGCCGAGAATTTATTGCGTCTAAGAGAATGGAGGCACTCAAACCCGATTATGGCATTGTCAGTGATTAGGCGCCCTGGGATGAAAGCACTCTGGGAGTCAGAAATCACATCCTTCATAACTTTACGTAATCTGTTGGCCATAGCCTTTGCAATAATTTTATACAGAACATTGCAGAGGCTAATAGGACGAAAATCTGCGCAGACTTTAGGCTCACCGACTTTAGGGATAAGGGTGATAAGTGTGTCATTAATCATTCCAAGATCTTCCCCATTATTGAGGAAACCCAAGCATACACGGCAGATGTCAGGGCCGACTACATCCCAGAATTTTTGGTAGAATAAGGCAGGCATACCGTCCTTACCTGGAGCCTTTGTAGGGTGCATCTGAAAAGCTGCCTGTCGGATCTCGTCAGCGCGGAATGGGGTGTCCAGCCACTGGAGACTCTGCATAGATAGTCTCAAATCCACACCAGAGACAACTCGGTCAATTACAGACCTCGGAGGGTTGGAGGAAGTGAAGATATCAGAAAAGTGATTCAGAAAGGTCTTTGCAGTTTGTGTCATATCTGTACACCAGACTCCCTCGCTGTTGGTAATCCCAAAGATAGAGTTTCTCTTCCTCCGGCCAGAAGCTTTAAGATGAAAGAAGCGTGAGTTTTTATCACCTGCTCTTAGCCATTGTACCCTCGAACGTTGTCTCCAATAAGTCTCTTCTTTGTATAGTAGTGCATCCAGAGATTTCTGGATCTTAGTAATATCCGGCCAGGTTTGGGCACCCGCTTGCTGGTTTAATGACCCCAGTATTTGCTTTTTGTCTTTGATCTCCGCTTTTAGTCTACGAAAGTGTGCCACATTCCACCTTTTGAGCTGGGACCCAATAAGTAAAAGATTACCGTACACTGCGTTGAGGGAGCTGAGGTTTTGGGTCCATTCTTCTGAGATGATTTTTCTACAGTCCTCTTCGTCAGCCCATGCCTCTTCAAAGTGAAATCTGCTACGGGGGCGTTGTGGTGGGCCCCATTCAATTGGTACACCAATCTCACTAATAGATAGCAGGAGTGGTCGGTGGTCGGAGCCCCAAAAGTCCAGGTGTTGCACGGAGGAGTTGGAGAATAGGCGATGCCAAGAGAAGGAGCAGAGCAATCGGTCTAGTCTTTCCTGGATGAAAGAACTGGGATCACGTCCATTGCACCACGTGAAATGGGGGCCAATAAAATTAATTTCTGCAAGGCCGCAATCGTCAATAGCGTTTCTGAAGTTCTGCATAAGGTAGGAATGACGGGGCAAGCCACCATCTTTTTCAGGGCTTTGGAGGATCTCATTGAAGTCCCCCCCACACACCCACGGGAGGGTAGACAGTGAACATAGGCGTCGCAGGAGATTCCAAGAATGGACACCAACCTCTAGCTTATTATTACTCACCATTGATATAAACAAGACTCATCATCCACGAATTAAACACTATCATATCCATACCCCAAATCATGCATTTAATGCTGAATATACATGGTTGAATAATTATCAAGTAATGTAACTCTATTACAACAATATGAATATACTAATCTTGAAATTAATAACTTCTCGTACTAGTGTCTGGCATAACTTCTAAGCTTTAACTCCACTAAGTTGATTAGTTCTTGCAATATTCTGAGAAAAAAAAAATTTAATTAAAAAATAGGGTGAGTCGATTAACTCAGTGAGTGAAGGTGGTTAAAAATAAATATAATAATGTCTTTAAAATATATGATAAATACATAAACAGTATTTATCTTACTATTTATTGTGAAAAATGAATAAATTGCATGAAATGATCTTTACATAAAGCGCATAAAATCTATGTAAAATCTCTTACCATAGAAAATGCATTTTCCTATCTCATAATACAATAATATAAATCATAATAATATAAATTACATAAAATCACGTTTTCGGTAGAAATCCGAAATCTTCTATCATACAATTTCTTAGCTAGACATGGTCAGATACAATTGACATTTAAAATATCATATATTACTATTTATATAGAAAATCATACTAAACTAGTACTCGGAGGAGAAGTCTCGTCATACTCGGAATGGCCCTCGAGTAAAGCATTGGACGTACTCATCTCATATCCTTGTTGTATATATGCGCAGAGCAAACCGGCTCCCAAAGAGCAAAGCGCCCATACACACGGCCCAAAGCCTTATGTGTGTATACAAACGAGACCCAAATGCCTAAATCTCATATCTAAAAGAGGGAGGGTACAACCCAGTGGTTTCAAAACCATATCCTTTATACAACATATATATACTTACAACATTTCATTAAATTATATCTCATACTCTCTAAATCTCAACCCACTTAAAGAAACATCATTGCTAATACATAAAAAAATGCTATTTTAAGTGTAAATATATTGTGAGCCAAAATCATAATATTAATGTTTCCTCTCAAATATAAAATAAATCATTTCATAAAATAAAGCATTATTAAAGATAAATGATTATCAAGGAAGAATGTATATAAAAAGGAACCATGCTCATTATACATTAAAATATATTTTTCTAAAATTGTTAAATAGAAATCGTAAAAGTAGTTTGAGTATCCACTCACAAAACTCCTTGTGCATTATCTAGTTTAGTGCGAAGCATCTCTTACACAATATGGGTTCTGACTTTTAAGTTCGATGTGGATTTTGCATTCCAGGATCCAAATCATAAATCCTATTTCTAAAAATCCTAAAATGATGATAATTAGATAATTGAAGCCCATAAAGTAATATAATTGAACCTAATCATAATTTGAGACTTAAGGTTTTCTAAAATCCTTTAATTTCGACCACTAATATAGAAAATAATTTTTTCTTATGTATCAATAAGGTCATTTTTTTTAGAATCAAAATAAATACTCGTAAGACATAAATCATTATCAAATTAAGTAAATTAGATTTTATCTCTTTTCAAATCTAATTCATAATCATTCTTAAAACTAAGTCCTTAATTTGATCAAATTAGAACATCCATTGAGTAACCTTTAGTCTATAAATTTTATAAAATCATATGCTTATTCAAAAATTATGAAACAACCTCAGAAATACTTATAATACATATCTTAGTCCATGATAAACCATTCATAGGTAAATTCATTGATGAAATATTTTAAAATGATTTCTTTTCAAGATTTTCAGAATCCATCAAATAAAATTCTATTAAGACCACCCTCTTTAGAAAATCATAACAATTTGATATAATGATTTAAATTTCCAAGTTTGGATATGATATACTAGACATTCAAAATTTTCATTTTTCAAAGACCCACAAAATTTTAAAGATCCTTTTATAGATCAAACGCAGTTCAAACTCTGATCATACTGTAAAAACAGGGATTCTTAGAATTTCAAGGTTATCTTGAAAAATTCACTAAAATTTGATTTCATGGAGTTTTAAAATGATTCAAGGTTCTATTTCTTAAAATATCTAGCTTTATAGGTAAAAAAATTCAGATCTAAAGTCGAGCCACAATATTTTATAAAATATACAAAATAAACCACTGTTATGCATAATTCTATAGATAAGTTATTATCCTTGCTCTTACTCATATAATCATACCCAATAATCCATATATCTCACTAAATCCTCAAATTGATATATTCTTAGAAATCAAGACTAAACAAAATTTACATGATTAACATAAAACTTTACTTTTTCTTTCCCGCTTCGTTAGGTCCAAAGAGAGTGAGCCAACTGCCTCTTTTACTCCAATAATGTTCCAATTGTAGAATATCAAAACAAAAATAAAGCACATAACAAATTGCAAGCCATGTGATAGTGATCTAGACTTTAATTGAATCAATATTTTCACCAATTCTTGATTCATATGCCTATTCTAAATTCTAGTACTCAAATCTTATTTTATTTTTATGTTCAAATAATAAAATACTAAAACCCCAAAATTTAATTAATCTATAATCCCTAATTTCACCAAAACACACATATTCTAAATTAATATATCTAAAAAAAAAAACACATAGAGAATGAACCCAGAAAAAGAAATTAACTCAAAACTTCTTTTCTATTTTATTTAATCAAACTAGCTATAGGAAAATAAACTCACCATTAATAGTTCCTCAACTTCCAACACCTCCTTCATCTATTTCTCTTCTCCTTCACCTTCTTCTTTCTTCTTCTCGATTTCTCTATCTCTCTCTTTCTGCAATTCTTCTTTCTCCCATTCCAAAATGAAAACCCAAACAAGAAAACTAAAAAAAATATCTTCAAAATCCTACATGCTACACGTGGCCAACATGTACATATATATATATATATTATTTTTCTTCTTTCCACCAAATGTCCCCTCTATAATTACAATACAAATTGCTTTTTATTTAAAAAAAATCATTAATAATCCAACAAACTTCGGCCCACTTGTCTAATAATAAAATATATATAAATAATCTATAGTCCCACATATCTAATTTAAAAAATAAATATATATATAAAAGTTAAATCAAATAGAAATATTAAAAAAAAAAAAAAGTTTTGGGTTTTATATAGCATTCCAATCGCCTTAACACTCAGCATGTTTTCTTCAAGATCCACAGTCTTGGTCATCTTCGACAATTTAACACGAGCAGCTTCTCTTTCCTTCTTCCTCGCCGGTTGTTTCTTAGTCACCTCGGCTTCCAAATTAATACGACGTCCAATTTCTCTTTCTTGCTCCCTCGTTTGTTGGTTCTTCATCAACTCGGCTTCAGGCTTGTATGTTGGGCTTTGAGAATAATATCTGAATGCGTCATCTTTAGGCATGAAGCACGGTCAAGAACAGAGACTTGACCTCGGACTTCGATTCATTACAAGCAGCTTCCCTTTCTTTCTTTCTGGTTGTTGTTTCTTTGTCACATCGGCTTCCAAGTTAATACGAGAAACCTCTCTTTCTTTCTCCCTCGTCCGTTGTTTCTTTGTTACCACGTCTTCCAATTCAGAACGAGCATCCTCTCTTACTTTCTCATTGGCTTGTTGTTTTATGTATTGTTGGGCTTTAAGAATAGTATCGGAATATCTCATCTTTAGCGATGAAGCATGGTCAAGATCAGGGACTTTTGTAGAAGAAGAAGTAGTGCTGGCCACCGTCATCTTTTGGAGAAGAAGAGAACTAAACGCGATGAAATGGATTTTAGGGTTAGGGTTGCTTTCTTGGAGAGAACTAAAAACGATAAAATGGGTTTTAGGGTTTAAGAATTCTAGGGTTTAATGGAAAGAAGTAGTTTTGTGAAACTGAAAAAATTCAGGGTTTATATCGGTTAATAAACTGCGTAGTGCTGAAGATGTACGCTGAAGAGAATTGCACACACCTTATCAATATTTCTATTAACGAATTATTTAAATTACGTCATTGGTCAGACCATGTCTCAAAACAAAATAATAATAATAATAATATTTAACGTCATGTGTTCACTCGAGCCAAAACAAAGCAAAGCAACCAAGTTAAATGGACTATATATATGTGTATCTTTTATTATTAAGGGAAATATATGCCTATTTCTTTATTATTTTTTATTTTACAAAAACCATCCCAAAATCTTTCGTTTTCTCTTGTCATCTTCACATACAATCAAACCTCCAAAGACAATGATGACCAATTACTACCATTATGTAAAATAATTTATAAACGATCTTTAGAATTATAGATAAGTTTATACATATAAAGTTGCTTGCAATTAGTCTTAGAAGGAATTATTGCCCTACATAGTGGATGATTATTATTAGTTTAAGAAATTAATTCGAGGCAATTAACTGATGATTAATTGATTCATTCAAGAAAAAAAAAAGGGCAAATGTGAGTGGTGTTTAAACCTCTTACTTTCTTAGTTGTACAACTGATATCTACAAGAAGTTTTTAAAAATAAAGGATAATTGATATCCTGTCAGTGTTATATTAGTAAGGATTAATTGCAGTACTAAACATGCAAGTATTTTGTTTGACAACAACATACAATCAATTAAATATTCTACACTCCTTGGCTATTACCCGATCAACAACTAGTTAAGATCAGGGAAAGGGGTTTGGCTAAGAATTTTTCTAAAAGGTGCTTTCAACATATCAAAATGCTTACTAACAAATTTAGCCCTTAATTTTTTTCTCTTTAACTAAGGGATCACAAACTCTCCCTAACTAAGGGATCGGATTTTCGTTCGTTCAGCGAACTTTAGTATCTAGTATCAAATTATGGATGACATCGAAGCCCTATGAAACTCCTTCTCAATTGATAATTCTCATAACTAAGAGGTCTTTGAGATCCCAGAAGCGGTGGTTAAAAGACACCGTTTAGCAGCCAAATTTGGCCTGTTTATCAAGATCATGACGAGAAAAAACTACCAACGAGATGCCTTCCAAAGCATAATGCGAAGTCTTTGGCGACCTACTGGAGAACTGAGATTCCGATAGTTAGGCGATGATATCTTCCTGTGTGAGTTCTCCCTAGAAGACGACCGAAAAAAAGTGTTAAGAACTGAACCTTGGAATTTCAACAAATTCCTAATTGCCATGGAACCAATTACTGATGAAGGTCCTGCTGTCAACCCCACATTCCGTTGTGTCTCATTTTGGATCCAAGTACACAATGTTCCAATAGTTCATATGAATGTCGAGACAGCTGAACTAATTGGGAATAGGATTGGGAAATTCCTAGATGTAGATGCCGATGATTCTGGATCATGCATAGGAAGATTTATGCGCATTCGAGTTAAAATACACCTCGACCAACCACTACGGAAAGGAATATTTCTTAAACTCGGCTCAATTGATCACCTGATTTGGCTAGACTTCAAGTATGAAAAACTTCCAAAATTTTGCACTCTCTGCGGCTTCCTAGACCATGGCTACAGAGAGTGTCTACAATCATACCCAACTGTCCTTAAAAAACCTGGTAACCACTGCTACTCAGAGAATATTCGAGCGGCCGGGAATTACAGGGACTTCAAAGCATCCACATCAAGGGACACACTCAAGAATAACACTCATAAAGGCCCGAAAAGAGACCCCCGTAGAGATGAAGAGGTTAATAACGGCTCTCAGGAGGGGACGAGTGCAGAAAAGAAGGGGGCTCTGCAAGGGGCTGTGAGGGATATCGGAAACCTTGGTTTGACGGTAAACGTGCTCTCCACCACTAAGGAGAGCATGATAGCAAACGGGAGCATGCATCCTTACAGGAATGGTCCCCTAAATGCTTACGAACCGGTCACCACTTCCGCCAAGAACTCTGCCGAGACATCCACCACGCTTCCGGGAATTCTGGGATCCAATACTACGGGAGCATGTGACAGGCTTATGGTGCCACGGCAGCAGGTGAATGACACTGATCCATAACCCACAATCGAAGTGCATGCTGTCGATGAACCCCAATATTGGAACAGGATAAAAATATTCGAGCTCAAGCCACGTGAAGACCCTGGTCAGGAGCACAAAACAGCTGCACATCCTGCCGTTGAGCTCAAACACCGCAACAAATTCAAAGAAAAAATGCTCCAGCCACGTGAAGACCACTCACCCCAGAAACCAGGTGTGCTGCTGCGAATAGTTGGGGGAAGCTCAAGGATGGAACCATCAAACTTGGTCGGACCATGCGCTGGCGGGATCCTACCTCATCATGTCTCGATGCTGTCGGCCAGTGAGCTCCCACAATAGAACAGATCCATAGCACGCATGGCTGAGTCATGTGCAGATCACCAAGTGCAGCTAACCATGGACAGCACCAATAATTTGGGTGCACGTGACAGCTCTTCTTGTCGGATGGACTCAGGGAAAGGTGAAGATCTGCTCTTGGCTTCATGGCAGCATGTAAAAGATACTGGTTCAGAGGCCAAAACTGGAGCACATGCTGTACACAATGACGTTGGTAGCCAAAACCAGAACGGTGTCAAAACAAACACACTTCAGCCACGTGAAGACCACTCATTGCAGAAAACAAGGGAGCTGCTACGAGGTGATAGATAAAGAGTGATGAGGGAGCCATCATACCTGGTCGCACAATGCGCTGGCGGGTTCCCACCCCCTCGTGTCTTGACGCTGTCGGCCAATGATAAAGAATCAACCAACCATGCTCTCCAACATCCGAATTCTTGTATGGATAACAAAGGCACGCGGTGCAGGCCCTCCATGCAGCCATCCCAAGTGGAAACACACCAACACCTGGACTTTAGCGATGTTAATGAACACCTGGATTTTTGCATTGTTAACGAGAGCACGCGATGCAGGCCACCCATGCTTTCAATCTAAGTGGAAACAGAAAAGGACATCCAGTCACCCGATACTGCCACTACCAAGGAAATTGCCCCCCATGCAGTACCAGGCCCTCTTAAGCACGTGACTAACACCCAGCCGCACTCTGCCCCAAATGTCACACTAATGGCCAACCCTATTAAAAATATTGCAGAAAAATGCTTGAATCTTTATGGGCTCCAAGACAATGGGGAACCAGAGCCCAGACAAAGCGTGGGAATATTGCCTTGCTGGAGGAATGGTCCTCAAATAGACTTCGAAAGGCCCCTTGATCACCTCATCCTTCACAAAAGTGGCTGTACTACCACAGAGTCTCTACGAAGATCAACGAGACAAAAAAAATGCAGATAGATATACGCCTCTGAGAGCAAAAATGCTCAAAGAATTCCTAACCCAAATAGCAACAAGTCACACTATGGTACCAACAGACAGCTGAATGCCAAAAGGAAAGTGCGTAACAATGACACTGCATACCCTACTCCATCTAAGAAGGTCCGACCTCAAGCAACGGGGGTTTATGAACGATCAGTGGTTTACAACCACCAGCACCTGGAAGATGAAAACAAGAAGGTTCCTGCTGTTAACCATGATACCTCCTAAAAGTCCCCAGCGGTGGCTCCTGCTGTTATGCAGAACCGCCAATCCCAATGAAGCTTCTGAGCTGGAATGTGCGAGGGCTGGGCAACCCTTGCATATTCTACATCCTGCATACCTTGGTGCAGGACCACTGCCCAGAGGTGATCTTTCTTACAGAAACACGAGCATACAGACAAAGAATGGAAGATCTTCGGGTGAAACTTGGCTGCGTAGGGAAATTGGTGGTAGAAAGAGTCGGTCGCAGTGGTGGCTTAGCACTACTATGGACGAATAAGGTTGATATCTCCCTCCTATCATACTCCCGTTTTCATATTGATGTGGCTATTGCAGGTTTAGGGAAAAATTGGTGATTCACAGGCTTTTATGGCCACTCTGAATCATCTCAGCGTGTCCACTCCTGGACACTCTTGCGACGCCTATGTTCGTTATCTTCTCTCCCATGGCTATGTGGAGGAGACTTCAATGAGATCCTTCAAAGCTCTGAAAAACTTGGCGGCTTACCCCGCCTCACCTACCTTATGCAGAACTTCAGGAATGCTATTGATGACTGTGGCCTCTCGTGGATCCAATTCAAAGGGCCTCCTTTTACTTGGTGCAATGGACGGGACCGTAGTTTGTTTATTCAGGAAAGACTTGACCGAATGCTCTGCTCCTTCCCCTGGCACTGCCTCTTCCCTAATGCCTTGGTGCAGCATCTAGACTTTTGGGGCTCCGACCACCGACCGCTCCTATTATCATTTGATGAAGCTGGCAGACCAACTAGAAGACAATCTTCTTATCGCCCCATCTCCAGATTCCACTTTGAGGAAGCTTGGGCCAACGAACCGGACTGCAGGGAAATCATCTCAGAAAAATGGCTCCAAAACCTAAGCTCCCTCGACTCAATTTACAGGAACCTCTTACACATTGGGTCTCATATAAAAAAGTGGAATCTAGAACACTTCCGCAGACTCAAGACTGAGATAAAAAATAAAAAGCAACTGTTAGGGGCTTTGAACTAGCAGGTGAATGCTCAGACCTGGCCTGGGATAACGAAGATTCAGAAATCCCTGGATGCACTAATGTACAAAGAAGAGACATATTGGAAACAACGTTCGAGGGTTCAATGGCTACAAGGAGGGGATAAAAATTCACGCTTCTTTCATTTTAAAGCATCAGGGAGGAGAAAGAGGAACTCTATCTCGGGGATCACAAACAGAGATGGAATCTGGTGCGCAGACCTGGAACAGACTACGAAGGTTTTTCTGGAGTACTTTTCTGATATTTTCTCTTCTTCTAATCCTTCTGGGACTGTGATTGACTCGGTAGTCTCTTGTGTGGAGCCGAGATTATCTGTGCAGCAACTCCAATCGTTAGACTCCCCATTTCGGGAGGAAGAAGTCCACAAGGCAGTGTTTTAGATGCACCCTACTAAAGCCCCTGGTATTGATGGTATGCCAGCCTTATTCTTCCAAATATTCTGAGACATTGTTGGATCTGACATTTGTCGTGTGTGCCTGGGTTTTCTTAACAATGGGGACGACCTCAGAATGGTAAATGGCACCCTCATTACCCTTATCCCGAAAGTTGGTGATCCCAAAGTTTGCTCGGATTTTCGCCCGATAAGCCTGTGTAATGTCTTATACAAAATGGTTGCTAAGATTTTAGCCAACAGACTACGAGGAGTCATAGAGAGTTTGATTTCTGAGTCCCAAAGTGCTTTCATACCAGGGCGTCTAATCACCGACAATGCTATAATCGGATTTGAGTGCCTCCACGCCCTCAAACGTAATAAATTTTCGGCGGGAAATTTTTTGGCCTTGAAATTGGACATGTCAAAGGCTTATGATCGGGTAGAATGGGATTTCTTGCTTGCAATGATGGGGAGATTGGGTTTCTCTGACAATTGGTGCCGGATGATTTATCAGTGTATCTCATCAGTATCATACTCTATCATTATTAATGGCACTACTCCTGGCTCTATATACCCCTCAAGAGGCCTTCGCCAAGGTGATCCTCTATCTCCATTTCTGTTCCTTATTTGTGCAGAGGGTCTTTCCTCCCGCCTAAAGTTCGCAGAACAACGAGGTGATATACAGGGGCTGCAATTGGGGAATCAAGGGCCCACAATCTCCCACCTACTTTTTGCTGACGATAGCCTCTTATTTACTAGGGCCTCATTGGACAATTGCATCTCGATAAATGACATTTTGAGTTCTTATGAGCATGCTTCTGGACAACTGATCAATAACCAGAAGTCTGCAGTTTGCTTTGGTAAGTCTATATCAGGGGCGGTTGCTGCCCAGCTCACCCTTTGCTTGGGGGTGACCCAAGTCCCCCACCACAGTAAATACCTGGGGCTCCCTTGTATTACTAGCAAAAATAAACAGAACCTATTTGCTTCTATTAAAGACAAAGTGTGGAGTAAACTGAAAGGTTGGAAGAGACATCTTTTTTCAGCTGGGGGTCGGGAGATCTTTATCAAAGCAGTTATCCAAGCTATCCCGACCTATATCATAAACCTGTTTAGACTTCCAAAAAGCCTAGTTAATGAGATTCGTAGGCTCTGTGCAAGGTTTTTTTGGGGCGGTGATGCGTGCTCAAAGAAAATTCATTGGTGTTCGTGGGATGTGTTGTGCCACCACAAGAGGGATGGAGGCATGGGTTTTAGAGACCTAGCTTCCTTTAACCAAGCAATCCTCGCTAAGCAAGGATTGAGAGTTATCGCCTTCCCAAACTCTTTAGTGGCCAAAACTCTTCGAAGCCTTTATTTTTCTAACTCTTCTCTCTTGCAGGTACTATCTAGACAATCTGATTCACAAGTCTGGAAAAGTATTCTTTGGGGCAAAGACTTGCTAAAGAAGGGACTACGCTGGCGTATTGGTGTTGGAACAGCTGTATCAATCTATTATGACCAATGGCTCCCTCGACCATTATCCTTTAAACCCTCGTTCCCCCACAAACTGCCAGAGCATTCACTAGTTGCTGAGTTACTTACACCTGCTGGGTCATGGAACTCTGAACTGGTCCAGGACTACTTTCCTCCTGAAGAAAGTGACTTAATCCTCAGTATCCCCCACTCTCGATGTTGGGAACAACCAGACTCATTTACGTGGCATTTTGACAGGCTAGGGCAATATACTATTAAAAGTGGGTACCAGCTATCTCATACTGTTGACCAAGCTTCGTCCAGTAACAATAATGTTGATTATAGAACCTGGTGGCAATACATGTGGAGGTTGAAGATTCCAACCAAAATAAAGCATTTTGTTTGGAGAATTACCCATGGTTGGATCCCTACCTTTGCAAATCTTAAGAGGCACCATGTGCCTATTGATGAGTCTTGTAACCGCTGTGCTAAAGGTGCTGAAAACTCTATTCATGCAGTATGGTTATGTGATGCACTAAGAAAGGTACGCCAAGCTTGCCCATTTTTGCATGGTATAAATATTTACCACAATACTACTTTTTTGGATCTCCTAATGAAATGCAAAACGAGCTTAGCTGTAATGGATCTTGAGATACTATTAATTATGTTTTGGAGATTATGGTATATCAGAAATAAATTAGTCACAGAGAAGAAAGTGATATTGGTGGATGATGTTCTTAATTGGGATAAATGCTATTGGTATGAGTTCGTATCTTGTTGCACAGACAAAGTTGATGCCACTAGTAATTCGAGTTGTAGTTGGCTAGCCCCAAGACTGGGTTTTATAAAACTCAACACTGATGCCAGTCTATCTACTAAGCACCTCAAGGCTGGGTTAGGAGCGGTCTTGCGTGATAACTATGGAGCGGTACTTGCCTCTTCATCCTCTCTACTTAAGGCAAAGCCCTCAGTGGACATTTTAGAAGCATTGGCAATTCTTCGAGGTCTTAACCTAGCTAGAACACTGGGCTTATTAGCTATTTGGGTTGAATCTGATGCAGCAGACATTATTTCTGACATCAACAATCACACTCACTCTTTCTCAGAACTTGGTTTGGTACTTCATGATATTAGAACGATCTCGTCATGCTTTAACTTTTGCTCTTTCAGGTATTCACATCGGTCCACTAATAAGGTGGCGCATGAACTAGCACACCTTGCTCTAAACATAGTTTCTGATACTATTTGGTTGGGGAAAGTCCCAACACAATGTAATCGTTTTGTACTTGAGGATTTTTCCTCCACTTGAGTTAAATTACACAACTTTATTATTATCAAAAAAAAAAATTAAATATTCTACACTGTTCATATTTTTCCTTATTATGTTGCATTGATGACATGGAATAACAAATAAACTTTATCTATAAGAGGACTCTTTGTCTGTTCCTTTTTTTTCTTTATAATGTAATGAATAAGGTAAAAAGAAATTATACTAATTCAATAAAGAATATGGTTGGAGGATGTTCAGACAAAGATGGAAGATAGTGATTTGGATCATTAATTCTTGAACACAACAATAATTTGAGTCTCAGCAAATGAATTTTTTTTCAATGAAATGGAAACAATAGTTCACAATTTAGAGGCAAATGAAATAAATGATTGAACAAAAATTAGAGTTAACAAAAATTTGAATTCCTCTTTGTTGTTGAAAAAGGTGGACATGTTAATATGTCATTCTTAGAAAAAGACTGTGAAAATTATATGGACAATATGAGAAGATTGCGCCATAGAGAAGGAGATGCTATTACAAATAAAAAATGCCTTTGTAAGATTCAAATAAAAAATGTAGGGTTTTTCTTTAGTGTGGATTTTGATGAGAAAAGTCGTCTGAAAGAATGTTTTTTAGGCAGACTCGAGAAGAAGCATAACTTACAAATATTTTAGAGATGTTGTTATATAGATTTCAAGTTCATGCTACTTAGTTGTCCTAATCTATTTGGGTTTAAATCAGTTCATGTTTTCATTTCACAATAGTTTTTTATTAATGAAGTTATTTGATGTATTAAAAAGAATTATTAGCCAATAATGTAACACACGTCTATGTCCTATGGAAAGATTGGTGGCAGAATAAATAAAATAATAAAATTATTTGATAAGAAAAAAAAAATGTGTCAAGATTAGTGGTATGTGAGTTGCCCTTCTTAGATTGGCTAAGTAGGTGGCAAAAATTCCTTTATAAGGGAACCTATTTCATTTTGCTTCATTTGGAAGCTGTGAAAGGAAGAAATGAAATTGAAATAAAGGGGAAATAAGAGAGAAAAAAAAAAGAAAAAAAAAGGGTAATTATAGAAAATGAGTTTGGAGAGTTAGATTTATACGCAGTAACTCAAGGGTAATATCTTTATAAAATTAGAATATTGTTGTTTCAATTTTTATGATACATATCAGTACTAATAGTATATTTTTACACCTTATGATATAGGAGGAGTATCGATAGTTAGTAGACCACATATTCCAAATCCAGTTCAGCATTAGAGCAGTTTTATGAATGGATAACTATAAATATTTTATATATTTTTAATATAGTAGTTTATGATTTAATTACACGTTGTCAGAATTAGTCATGATTTATTTTAGATAGATAAATATTTATGCTATTTAGGATATTCATAAATATTTTTAAAATCTATTATAGTATACTGTATGATTATATTTAGCACAGAAATAATTATTTTAGTAGTTTTTTAACCACCATACGTGTACCCTCCCTTTTAGTGTAGTTCCTCTGCACATGAGCTGGATCGATTTAGTTTGCTCTCCTTAAGCAATGCAACATTTTGTCAGGTTAGACTAGCTCAGATACCTCTACTCTGTCTATGCGTGAGTTACTCCGTCAGGTTAAACCAACTTTTTTTAGGTACAAGTTCGGTGTGATTTTTAGTATATATGCAATATACATTTATTCTCAGTATTATGTTATAGCACATATTTCATAATAGCTTATGCTTTCAAAATTTTAGATTCTCAGTATTATGTTATGATTTCAGCTTCAATATGAATTTTATGATAGCTTATGTTTTTAGTATAAATTTTATAATTTTCATTACACAGTTTCATGGTTATTTTATATTACATATTCCTACATACATTTTTATAGTATTATTTATTATTTAACTTATTAGTAGAAGCTATTATTTATAGTACGTATAATGTATATAATAATTTTATATTATGTCCACTCATTAAGCCACAAGCTCACTCAATTTTTTATTTTTTCTATTTTTTTAGATGGCCGCAAGGACATCGTGCAGTGTGATTGTACTTCATATTTAAAGGTCTGGCCATTACATGTATAGGTATATGAGTGTCTCAGTCTATGTATTTGTATATCTTTTTGTATATTAGAGTACACATGTACACTTTTGTTTAGGCACGTAGCCTCGTTGCATCAAATGTACCGAGTAAATAGTATGTTAGTCCTATGTTAGCGCAGGATCCCCATCGATTCTCAAGCAAGGCTTGGGTCAAGTCCTGTTAGTTTGATATTAAAGCATGGTTTTAGATTTCATAGACCATGACATGATGCATACGTGTTAGAGATATTTTAAAGTATTTTATAGATTTTTATCATACGTCTATGTGGCAAACCTCACAGGAAACCTATGTCTACACTGGAATTTTCCTTAGTACTGGAGAGAATGGGGAGAACCTATTAGAGATGAGGTAGTTGAGTCAATTCCCTTGAACCCATGCCTTAAACTCAGCCTAACCATATTATAGAGTAGATACACCCTTAGTTATTGATACAACATGAGATAAGACCTACACATGGATAGCTTGATAGACCTATTTTTCAATAGTTCATAGATGGACTTGCTCAGATTCTTATAGTTAGAGTTGTGAGACAAGCTCAAGGGCAACCCAGTTAAGAGAACACAATAGAGCATGTTTATAGCTTGAGGGCAAAGAATTGTTTAGGCAGTACAGAGCCAGTTGATGCAGAGTCATGGCTAATCAGAGTAGAATGAATATTTGATGTTATGAGATATACTAATGATGAAAGGGTTTCTTCTGCTATATTTTTACTTGAGGGTGAGGCATACCATTAGTGAAGATCAATATTACATAGATATGGAGGGGTGATTAGTTAGACAAATTTTTGTAAAGAATTTAATGTTAAATTCTTTTGTATGATTTATCAAGACATCCAGGCCAGTAAGTTCTATGAACTAGAATAGATATCGATGATAGTGAAGGAGTATGAGAACTAATTTATAGAGTTATCAAGATTCGCTTTATATGCAGTGCAAAATAAAAGGGATAAATATAATAGATTTAAATAGGGCCTTAAGGCAATATCAGGATAACAGTCACATACATGGGACACAGTGTTTTTAGTGAGGTAATAGGAGCTACAATGAGGGTTGAGAGAATTCTATTAGAGACACGCAAAGCCCAATCATTCAAGTATAAACAAAGCCATAGTTGGTGAATTGGTGGATTCAGTAGTAGCAGAGTACCTAGAGGAGAGACAACCCATACAATATATTCGAACAATCAGCAATGTAGCCAGTGCCCTATATTAGCAAAAGGACAGAGACAAACTTCTTCTTAAAATTTTATATCTTCATTTGTTATAAGCAATATAGGGAGTCAAATGCCTCAAGATAGTAGCTACACCAGTTAGGAAATTATTGTTGGCTGACAATGTATTTCAGCGATGTGTTATCAGAGTTGATAGTATTCAGATGGTAGCATATTTAATCCCTCTTGATATTTATGACTTGATGTCATATTTAAGATGAATCGATTAGCTAATCATCATATTATAATAGAATATCACATTCAAAAGACATGAAGAGATTGATATTTATTGTATAGAGAGCGATGAGCGCTTTCATTTATCTTATGTTTGCTATGATTGCCAAATGTTTGCTTGGGAACCGATGTTCAGTCTATGTTATTGATACCAAAGTCAGTGTAGTTAAATTAAAAGATATTCTTGTGGCGCAACTACTATATCTAAATCACTGTGCAGAATGACCCCTTTAGAGTTAAAATAATTAAAGATTCAGTTATAAAGAATTGATAGATAAAGGTTTCATCAGACCATATATATCGCTATAGAGAGCACCAATATTGTTTATTAAAATGAATTATGGAACCTTGAGGCTATGTATTTATTATCTAAAGCTGAACAAAGTAACCATATGCAACAAGTACCCATCTCCTCTTATTAATAATTTATTTGATCAATTACAAAGTGCAAAAGTGTACTCAAAGATTAATTTACGGTCAGGGTGTCATCAGTTGAAGAACGGAGATGCTAATGTGTCCAAGACTAACTTTAGAACTTGATATAGTCATTTTGAGTTTTTAATATTGTCGTTTAGGTTGACTAATATTCCAAATGAATTCATTGATCATATGAATACGGTGTTTTATCCTTATCTAGATAAGTTTATTATAGTATTTGTTGACAACATTTTCATATATTTACGCAGTATAAAGGAGCATGTAGAGCATTTAAGAGTAATGTTGCAGATTTTAAAAAATAAACAGTTATATGCTGAATTCAACAAATGTTATTTCTAACAGAGTCACAATTTTAAGCCATGTTATTTCAGTTAATGGAATTTATGAGGATGCTGAGAAGTTTTCTCGATCTAGAAGATTATTACTAGAGGTTTCTTAAATATTTCTCTGAGATTCCTGTACCATTAACAAAGTTTACCAAAAAGAATGTAAAGTTTGAGTATACTAATGAATGTAAAGATAGTTTCTAAGAACTCAACAAGAGATTGACTTTCCCCTCTTGTTCTTACACTTTGATTTAGCACTAAATGATTCATAATTTACAACAATGCTTTTAGACAAGGATTAAATTATGTATTGACGCAGTATGGGAATATGATGGCTTATGTTTCTAGACAGCTTAAGAAACATGAATTGAATTATTCTATCTATAATCTAAAACTATTATTAGTAGAGCTTGAAGTATTCTTTTCACACAAAAAGACTTGAATATGAGACAAAAAATGGTTAAAAATAATAAAAAATTATGATTGTACTATTGCTTATCATCTAGGCAAGGCTAATATGGTGGCAGATGCGCTTAATAGAAAGTCTCCAAGCTCTTTAGCTCATTTAATTTGAGAGTGATTTATCTTTCACTACTTGTTGAATTGAGATCTATAAGGGTTAATTTGTCAGTGAATGAATCTAAAGTACTTCTACCATATTTTGAGTTAAGCATATATTGATGAAATTCGAGAGATACAAGATTGGGATCCTAATATAGCTAAACTTAAGCAAGAAATAAGGGATGAAATATAGACCAATTTCTTGTTGAGAGATGATGGGACATTAAATATGGGTAACATGCTTTGTGTTTCGAATAACTTAGAGTTAAAGAAACAGATTTTAGAAGAGGCTAGCAATTTAACTTATACTATATATCCAGGCAGCACAAAGATGTATCGTACTTTGAGAGAATATTATTGATAGAAGGGTATGAAAAAGAAAATTGTAGAGTTTATATTTTAGTACCTAATTTATCAATAGGTTAAGGCAGAACATTAGAGGCCAGCAGAATTATCTTGGCGACTCTCAATTCTTGAGTTGAAGTGGAAGTATACCATCATAGATTTTATTGTTGGACATCTTAACAGAACCCTACCCAAACCCTCCTCGAGAATCGAGGGAGATCTTGTGATGACATGTGACTAACATACTCTTTACTCATATATATGATACAATCAGGCTACCTACTTCAACAAAATGTGTACATGTGTACTCTAATATACAAAAAGATATACAAATACATAGACTAAGAAACTTATGTAGCTATGCGTGTCGTGGGCCAACCTCAAAATGTGATGACTGTATTACACTGCACAAATTTCTGTGACAACCTGGGAAAAAAAAGGAAAAAATAGGAAAAAGGGTGAGCTTGTGGCTCAGTGAGTGGATATAATTCAAAAATATTATATACTTTATATGTATTGTACACATATAAATCTGTAAGATAAAATAATCATAAAACTGTATACGGAGTAATCAATAAACTTATACTAAAAGTATAAGTTATCATAAAATCTGTACTAAAACTAAAATCATGACATAATACTGGGGATGTGAAAATCTGAAAGCGCAAACTATCATAAAATCTATTATCAAGCTGAATATATGTAACATAGCTCTGGAAATATGTACTACATATATACTAAAAACCACACCAAACTTGTACCCGGGGAAAATCTGGTCTAACCAGACAGAGTAACTCACGCATAAGCAGAGCGGGGGATCTGAGCTGGTCTAACCCGGTGAAATGTTACATCGCTCGAGTAGAGCAAACTAAACTGGTCTAACGCATGTGCAGAGCAACTACACTAAAGGGGAGGCTACGCATATGGTGGTTCAAAAACTACTACTATATAATATCATGAAAGTATAATTGTTCTAAAATAAATATTTATGTACTGAACAAAATCATAAATTATATTATAATAAATTCTAAAACATTTATGAATATACTAAATAGTATAAATATTTATCTGTTTAAAATAAATTATAACTAAATCTGATAACGGGTAATTTAATCATAACTGACTGTATTAAAAACATATAAAATATATATAGTTATCCATTCAATAAAGTACGCTAATCCTGAGATGGGTCTGGATTCTGAGATCTACCCGCTGTCAGTATACCTCCTATATCATAGGTGTAAAAATACATCATTAGTACCAATATGAATTATAAATATTAAAATATAAATATTTTAATATCGTAAAACTATTACCCGCTAAAACACTGGGTATAAATCTAACTATCCAACCAATTTTCTAAAATTTTCTATTTTTTTTTCTTTTTTCTTCTCTTTCTTTTTCTTTTTCTCCTTCGTTTCTTTTCTTCCTTTCTCTTTTTCCTTTCTTTTCTTCTTCTTTTCTTTTCTCTTTTTCTTCTTGTCTTTCTTTTCTTTCTTTTCTCGGCTTCCTCTTCTTCTTTTTCTATTTCGATTTTGCTTCCTGACAGGACCCGACCCGACCTCTCCTCAAGAATCGAGGCAGATCTTGCGATGACATGTGACTAACATACTCTTTACTCATACATATGATACAATGAGGCTACCTGCCTCAACAAAAGTGTACATCCAATATACAAAAACATATACAAAGACATAGACTAAGACACTTATGCAGCTATGCACGTTGGCCCAACCTCAAAAGGTGATGACTGTATCACACTGCACAAATTCCTGTGACAACCTGGGAAAAATAGGGAAAATAGGAAAAAGGGTGAGCTTGTGGCTCAGTGAGTGGACATAATCTGAAAATATCATATACTTTATATGTATTGTACACGTATAAATCTGTATGATAAAATAATCATGAAACTGTATACTGAATAATCAATAAACTTGTACTGAAAATATGAACTGTCATAAAATCTGTGCGGAAATTAAAATCATGACATAATACTGGAATCTGGAAATCTGAAAGCGCAAACTATCATAAAATCTATTATTAAGCTGAATATATGTAACATAACTCTGGAAACATGTACTACATATATATACTGAAAACCACACCAAACTTGCACCCAGGGAAAAATCTGGTCTAACCTGGCGGAGTAACTCACGCACAGGCAGAGCAGGGGATCTAAGCTGGTCTAACCCGGCGGAATGTTACATCGCTTGGGCAGAGCAAACTAAACTGGTCTAACGCATGCGCAGAGCAACTACATTAAAGGGGAGGGTACGCATATGGTGGTTCAAAAACTACTACAATATAATATTGTGACCATAATTATTCTGAAATAATTATTTCTGTACTGAACATAATTATAAACTGTACTATAATAAATTCTAAAATATTTCTGAATCTACTAAATAGTATAAATATTTTTCGGTCTAAAATAAATCATAATTAAATCTAATAACGCGCAATTAAATCATAATTGGCTGTATTGAAAACATATAAAATATATATAGTTATCCACTCACAAAAGTGCGCTAATCCTGAGCTGGGTCTGGATTCTGAGATCTATTCGCTATCGGCACACCTCCTATATCATAGGGTGTAAAAATACATCATTAGTACCGATATGTATTATAAATATTAAAATCTAAATATTCTAATATCGTAAAACTATTACCCGCTAAACCACTGGGTATAATTCTGACTACCCAACTAATTTCCTAAAATTTTCTATTTTTCTTTCTATTTTTTCTTTTTCTTTTCCTTTCCTTCTTTTTCTTTTTCTTTCTCTTTTTCTTCTTCTTCCCGTTCTTCCTTCCCCTTTCTTTTCCTTTTTCCTTTCTTTTCTTCTTTCTTTTCTTTTCTTCCTTTCCTCGGTCTCTCTCTTCTTTCTCTGTTTCGTTTTTTCTTTCTGTTTCCTTCTGTTTCAATTCTTTCTTCTTAAAACAAAATATATATATATATAAAAGCGCCACCGCCTTAACCCCTTCTCTCTCTCTTTTCTTTTTTTTTTTTTTTTTTTTTTAACACTAAGCTTTATATGTATAATACACGTGTATTATTGTAATACACGTGTATTACAATTCCTCCCCCCTTATAAAAATTTCGTCCTCGAAATTCGTATACCTCTCTGAAACAAATGAGGATACTGAACTCTCATCTGATCCTCTCGCTCCTATGTAGCCTCTTCCACTGCATGATTCCTCCATAGAACTTTAATTAGCGGAATAGTTTTATTACGCAGTACTTGCTGGCGATAATCCACTATCTGAACAGGTTCCTCGTCATAAGTCAAGTCTGTCCTCAACTGAACTGGCTGAGTATCTAGAATGTGAGAAGGGTCAGGTATATACTTCCGCAACATAGAAACATGAAACACATCATGAATGCGTGACAACTCAGGTGGTAATGCTAAGCGGTACGCAACCACACCAACCCTTTCTAGAATCTCATATGGCCCAATATATCTAGGACTTAGTTTTCCCTGTTTCCCAAAACGAAGCACACCCTTCCATGGTGAGATCCGTAAAAAGACTCTGTCTCCTACTGCAAACTCTAGCTGTCTACGGCGTTTATCTGCATAACTCTTCTGTCTGTCTTGAGCTGCCTTGAGTCTGTCTCTAATAATACTGACCTTCTCACTAGTGGCTTGAATAATCTCTGGACCCAACAATTTTCTTTCTCCAACTTCATCCCAACAAATCGGAGTTCTGCATTTTCTTCCGTATAAAGCCTCATACGGTGCCATCTGAATGCTAGACTGATAACTATTATTATATGCAAACTCCATCAATGGTAAATAATCATCCCAATTACCCTTAAGCTGCAACATACAAGCTCTGAGCATATCCTCTAATATCTGTATAGTTCTCTCCGACTGCCCATCTGTCTGAGGATGAAAAGCTGTACTAAAGTTTAGCTTAGTGCCTAAGGCCTTCTGTAAGCTATGCCAGAATCTAGAAGTGAATCGAGGGTCTCTATCTGATACGATGGACACTGGAGCCCCATGTAACCGTACAATCTCACTCACATACAAATTAGCTAGCCTATCTAATGAGTATGAAATCTTATAAGGCAGGAAATGAGCAGACTTTGTGAGTCGATCAACAATCACCCAAACACTATCATGACCCCTTCGAGTACGAGGAAGCCCAACAACAAAGTCCATGGTGATATGTTCCCACTTCCATTCAGGAACTGGAAGTGGTTGAGATAATCCTGCTGGCCTCTGATGTTCTGCCTTAACCTGCTGACAAATCAAGCAGTGAGATACAAACTCTGCAATCTCTCTTTTCATACCTTGCCACCAGTAATGTTCTCTCAAGGTACGATACATTTTAGTGCTGCCAGGATGCATAGCATAAGCTGAGCTGTGAGCTTCTTCTAAAATCTGTTTCTTTAACTCTGAGTTATTCGGAACACAAAGCCTGTTACCCATAACTAATGTCCCATCAGCTTTCAACGTTAAATCAGTTCGCATTTCATTCTTTACTTCTTGCTTAAGTTTAACTAAATTAGGATCCTGATCTTGCACCTCTCGAATCTGATCAATCAACATAGGCCTAACTTGAAAATGTGCTAGAAGGACTCCAGACTTGGCTACAGACAATTCAACCCCCATAGATCTTAATTCAACTAACAATGGAAGATAAGTCACTCTCAAATAAGCAATAGAGCTAGAAGACTTCCTGCTGAGTGCATCTGCTACCACATTCGCCTTACCTGGATGATAGTCAATCGTACAGTCATAATCTTTTATTAACTCTAACCATCTCCGTTGTCTCAGATTCAAATCTTTCTGTGTGAACAAATACTTCAAACTTTTGTGATCAGTGAAAATTTGACATGTAACACCATATAGATAATGTCTCCAAATCTTCAAGGCGAATACTACTGCTGCTAATTCTAAATCATGAGTTGGATAATTCAACTCATGCTTCTTAAGCTGCCTAGAAGCATAAGCTATCACCTTACCATGCTGCATCAATACACAACCTAACCCCTGTCTAGAAGCATCACTGTAAATTATAAATCCTTCAGTGTCAGATGGAAGAGTGAGAACAGGAGTTGAAGTCAATCTCTTTTTAAGCTCTTGGAAGCTATCTTCACATTCATCAGTCCACACATACTTTACATTTTTTCTGGTCAACTTTGTAAGTGGTGCAGCAATCTTAGAAAAGTCTTTAACAAATCTTCGATAATAACCTGCTAGACCGAGAAAACTTCTAATTTCTGTCACACTAGCTGGTCGTTCCCAATTTACTACAGCTTCAATTTTCTGAGGATCCACATAAATTCCATCTGCTGAGATCACATGGCCCAGAAATGCAACTTTATCTAGCCAAAACTGACATTTGCTAAACTTGGCATATAACTGTTTATTTCTCAAAATCTGTAGCACTATCTTCAAATGCTCTACATGCTCCTCTGTACTCCGTGAATACACAAGAATATCATCAATAAAAACTATAACAAATCGATCAAGATATGGACGAAATATCCTATTCATAAGGTCCATGAATGCAGCTGGAGCATTAGTTAACCCAAATGGCATTACTAAAAACTCGTAATGCCCATATCGAGTTCTGAAAGCAGTCTTAGCCACATCAGTATCTCTGATCTTTAACTGATGATACCCTGATCGTAGATCGATCTTTGAGAAAATCTTTGCACCCTGTAACTGATCAAATAAATCATCAATGCGAGGGAGTGGATATTTGTTGCGTATAGTGACTTTATTTAGCTCCCGATAATCAATGCATAGCCTCAAAGTCCCATCCTTCTTTTTAACAAATAATACTGGTGCTCCCCATGGTGATACACTAGGTCTGATGAAACCCTTATCTACCAATTCTTGTAACTGAGTCTTCAATTCTTTTAACTCTGAGGGGGCCATTCTGTATGGTGCTTTGGAGATAGGAGTTATGTCTGGAACCAAATCAATACCAAAATCAATCTCTCTATCTGGTGGTAAGCCCGAAAGATCTTCAGGAAATACATCTGGAAAATCTCTTACCACTGGAATATCTTCTAATGTAACCCCATTGACTCTGGTATCAATAACATGTGCCAAATAAGCTGAACATCGTTTCCTGAGCAACCGTTTAGCTGTCATAGCAGATATAACACAGGATGGAAGAACTCGTCGCTCTCCACAAAAAATAATATCAGGCTCTCCATGTCTTCTGAATATAACTTCCTTTCGAAAACAGTCTACAGTAGCATGGTGACTAGCTAACCAGTCCATCCCAAGTATTGCATCAAAATCATGTATAGCAAGAGGAATTAAATCTGCTACCATCTCACTACTACCCACCTTGATAACACAACCCCGAAATACATTCTCAGCCAATAATGATTCTCCAACTGGTGTGGCTACCACCAAACTACAATTTAGGGGTTTTGCCATTCTATCCGCATGCACAGCAAAGATATGGGAAATAAAAGAATGCGTAGAGCCCGGATCAATTAAAATATAGGCCTCTCGGCCAAAAATAGTCAGCATACTTGTAACAACATCTGGGGTAGCCTGTGCCTCTTGCTGAGTCAAAGCAAATACACGTGCCTGGCTACGAGGTCGACCTGGTTGACCCCTCTGTGGATCTCTACTAACTCCTAAAGCTCTAGGTTGTACACCAGTACTAGAGATAGGCTCTCCTGTCTGAGATCCTCTAGGCCTCTGAATATTGCCACTGCCACCTTGAAAACCCTGAGAAGCTGTACTCTGTACTAAGTTGCTACTCTGAAGAAGATGAGGGCAATCTCTCCTCAAATGTCCAGCTTGTCCGCAATGGTAGCAACCTCTAAAACCTCTCAGACACTGTCCCTCATGACTCCTCCCACATATGGAACACTGAGGGTACCTTCTTATGCTTGCACTACTACTTAACTGGCTACCACCTCGGGGCCTCTGACTCCCTATGTTGCTTCCAACAGATGGAGGCACAATACTCTGACTAGAACTCTGTCTCTGTCCTCCTGATAGTATAGGGCTCTGACCATACCGTTGTCTACCAGAATACCCTGCATGGGATGTCTCTCCTCCAGATGCTCTACTGCTACTTGATCCACCAACTGACCAACTATGGCCGGGTCTTTGCTTGAATGACTGGGCTCTACGTGCCTCTACTAGGCTTCTCTCAACTCTCATTGCAGCCCCTACCAACTCACTGAAATCAATGTGCCCCATAGCTGTAATTGTTGTCCTGATATTGCCTCTAAGGCCCTGTTCAAACCTCTTACATTTATCCCTCTCATTCTGTATTGCATAAGAAGCGAACCTCGATAACTCTATAAAACGGTTCTCGTACTCCTCTACTGTCATCAATCCTTGTTCTAGCTCAAAGAACTTACTAGCCTGGATGTCTTGGTAAACCATAGGAAAGAATTTAACATTAAATTCTTTACAAAAATCAGCCCAGCTAATCACCCCTCCATATCTACGTGATACTGATCTCCACCAGTGGTATGCCCCACCCTCAAGTAAAAATGTAGCAAAGGAAACTCTCTCATCATCAGTACATCTCATAACATCAAATATCCGTTCTACTCTCGTCAACCATGACTCTGCATCAGCTGGCTCTGTAGTGCCTGAAAAATTCTCTGCCCCCAAACTACGAACACGCTCTATTGTATTCTCTCTCTTAGGTGGTCCCTGTGTTTGTCTCTCCACTGCAACTGTAACTAAGTGAGCCAGTCTATCTATGGATTGCTCTAGGGCAGGTCTATCAGGCTGTCCCTGTGTAGGCTGTGTCACAGGTTGTGGTACTGGCTGAGGGTGCAACTCCTCTACAATAGGATCGGGCTGAATTTGAGGTATGGGTACAGGGGGAACTGACTCAGCTACTTCCTCTCTAATAGATTCATCCCTTCTATCTGATACTAAGGGAGCTCCCAGTTCAGCCACAAGTTTTGTGCGAGGTCGGCCACGTGGACGCATGATGAAAATCTATAAAATGTAACAATTTATTAATGACATCTCTAACATGCATGTATCATGTACTAGTCTACAGAATCTAACAACCATGCTCTGATACCAAACTGACAGGACCCGACCCGACCTCTCCTCAAGAATCGAGGCAGATCCTGCGATGACATGTGACTAACATACTCTTTACTCATACATATGATACAATGAGGCTACCTGCCTCAACAAAAGTGTACATCCAATATACAAAAACATATACAAAGACATAGACTAAGACACTTATGCAGCTATGCACGTTGGCCCAACCTCAAAAGGTGATGACTGTATCACACTGCACAAATTCCTGTGACAACCTGGGAAAAATAGGGAAAATAGGAAAAAGGGTGAGCTTGTGGCTCAGTGAGTGGACATAATCTGAAAATATCATATACTTTATATGTATTGTACACGTATAAATCTGTATGATAAAATAATCATGAAACTGTATACTGAATAATCAATAAACTTGTACTGAAAATATGAACTGTCATAAAATCTGTGCGGAAATTAAAATCATGACATAATACTGGAATCTGGAAATCTGAAAGCGCAAACTATCATAAAATCTATTATTAAGCTGAATATATGTAACATAACTCTGGAAACATGTACTACATATATATACTGAAAACCACACCAAACTTGCACCCAGGGAAAAATCTGGTCTAACCTGGCGGAGTAACTCACGCACAGGCAGAGCAGGGGATCTAAGCTGGTCTAACCCGGCGGAATGTTACATCGCTTGGGCAGAGCAAACTAAACTGGTCTAACGCATGCGCAGAGCAACTACATTAAAGGGGAGGGTATGCATATGGTGGTTCAAAAACTACTACAATATAATATTGTGACCATAATTATTCTGAAATAATTATTTCTGTACTGAACATAATTATAAACTGTACTATAATAAATTCTAAAATATTTCTGAATCTACTAAATAGTATAAATATTTTTCGGTCTAAAATAAATCATAATTAAATCTAATAACGCGCAATTAAATCATAATTGGCTGTATTGAAAACATATAAAATATATATAGTTATCCACTCACAAAAGTGCGCTAATCCTGAGCTGGGTCTGGATTCTGAGATCTATTCGCTATCGGCACACCTCCTATATCATAGGGTGTAAAAATACATCATTAGTACCGATATGTATTATAAATATTAAAATCTAAATATTCTAATATCGTAAAACTATTACCCGCTAAACCACTGGGTATAATTCTGACTACCCAACTAATTTCCTAAAATTTTCTATTTTTCTTTCTATTTTTTCTTTTTCTTTTCCTTTCCTTCTTTTTCTTTTTCTTTCTCTTTTTCTTCTTCTTCCCGTTCTTCCTTCCCCTTTCTTTTCCTTTTTCCTTTCTTTTCTTCTTTCTTTTCTTTTCTTCCTTTCCTCGGTCTCTCTCTTCTTTCTCTGTTTCGTTTTTTCTTTCTGTTTCCTTCTGTTTCAATTCTTTCTTCTTAAAACAAAATATATATATATAAAAGCGCCACCGCCTTAACCCCTTCTCTCTCTCTTTTCTTTTTTTTTTTTTTTTTTTTTAACACTAAGCTTTATATGTATAATACACGTGTATTATTGTAATACACGTGTATTACACTTCCTCTTTTCAATGAAGCAAAAACCAAAAAGTTAAATATTTATATACAGCGGCCACCACTTTAATTTCTTATCTCTTTTTTTTTTTTTTTTAAATCTACCACCAAGCAATATATAAATCAAACACGTATGAAATAAATGAGGATATTAAACTTTCATCTGATCCTCTCACTCCCATGTAGCCTCTTCCACTGCATGATTCCTCTATAGGACTTTAATTAGCGGGATAGTCTTATTACGTAGTACTTGCTGGCGATAGTCCACTATCTGAACAGATTCCTCGTCATAAGTCAAGTCTGTCCTCAACTGAACTGGCTGAGTATCTAGAATGTGAGAAGGGTCAGGTATATACTTTCACAACATAGAAACATGAAACACATCATGAATGCATGACAACTTAAGTGGTAATGCTAAGTGGTACTCAACCATACCAACCCTTTCTAAAATTTCATATGGCCCAATATATCTAAGACTTAATTTTCTCTGTTTTTCAAAACGAAGTACACCATTCCATAGTGAGATCCGTAAGAAGACTCTGTCTCTTAATGCAAACTCAAGTTGTCTACGATGTTTATCTGCATAACTCTTCTGTCTATATTGAGTTGCCTCAAGTTTGTCTCTGATAATATTGATCTTCTCACTAGTGGCTTGGATAATCTTTGGACTCAACAATTTTCTTTCTCCAACCTCATCCCAGCAAATTAGAGTTCTGCATTTTCTTTCGTATAAAGCCTCATACGGCGTCATCTGAATTCTAGACTGACAATTATTATTATATGCAAACTCTATCAATGGTAAATAATCATCTCAATTACCCTTAAGCTGCAACATACAAGCTCTGAGCATATCCTCTAATATCTGTATAGTTCTCTCCGACTGCCCATCTGTCTAAGGATGAAAAGATGTACTAAAGTTTAGCTTAGTGCCTAAGGCCTTCTGTAAGCTATACCAGAATCTAGAAGTGAATCGAGGGTCTCTATCTGATACGATGGATACTGGAGTCCTGTGTAACCGTACAATCTCACCCACATACAAATGAGCCAGCCTATCTAATGAGTATGAAATCTTATAAGGCAAGAAATGAGCAGACTTTGTGAGTCAATCAACAATTATCCAAATACTATCATGACTCTTTCGTGTACGAGGAAGCCCAACAGCAAAGTCCATGGTAATATGTTCCCACTTCTATTCAGGAACTAGAAGTGGTTGAGATAATCCTGCTGGCCTCTGATGTTCTGCCTTAACCTGCTGACAAATCAGGCAGTGAGATACAAACTCTGCAATCTCTCTTTTCATACCTTGCCACAAGAAATGTTCTCTCAAAGTACGATACATTTTAATGCTGCCAGGATGCATAGCATAAGATGATCTGTAAGCTTCTTCTAAAATATGCTTTTTTAACTCTGAGTTATTCGGAACACAAAGCCTATTATCTACACACTATTGAATCCAAACTACTAACCTGACAGGATCAAGATACTTACTGAACAGTATTCAATCTCCTAATTTTATAAAATCATATACTAACTCAAAAATTATAAAACTACCACAGAAATACTCTTGACATATATCCCAATCCATGATAAATATTTTACTTCAAAATAACCGCCAAAAGTATTTTAAAACTATTTTATTCTCTAGCTTTAAAAACCTGTTAATCAAATACTGCAATGAGCTGATACACTTTAAAAAATTATAACACTTCAACCACATTAATCTAAATTCTCACTTCTGAGTATATCTCATTAGACATATAAACTTATCATATTACATAAATTTGTAATTTTTAAAGATCATTCAATAGGTCAAAAATTATTTTTCACTGTATCATACTGTTTATATAGGAAATTTCCAGAATTTCAGGGTCATTTTGGTAAATTCACAAAAAATTCAATATCTGGAATTTTGAATCGATTCAAAGTCTTAGATGATCCTAAACATGTCTAATTTCATATACTCAAAATTCAAAATCAGAATCGAATTACAAATATTTATAAAATTCCTGGATCAAGAGACTATCAAGCAGAATTTTTACAATTTATCATGATTTATCAAGCTATCTTATAGATCATCATCAATTCTCACAATATCATACGAAATACACATCAAATCCCCAATTATACATATTTTCAGAAATCAAAACTTAAAGAAATTAACTTAATTAACACCAATAAATTGATAATTAGTTGTGATATACCTCTAAAGATCCAAAATTCCAATTTCTTCTTCTTCTTCTTTTTCTCTCTCCTCTATTTCTCTCTTCTCTCTCTCAAAATGGGTAGCTCGACCTAAAAATGGTAAATTAGGGTTCAAAAGTGTATTTTTATACTAAGAGGCTAATTTTTGGTATTTATGAATTTGCCCCTAAAACTTTCAAAGTATAACAATTTGGTCCCTAAAATAAATCTAAAGTCATACAAATAAACCCAATACTAATAGTATATCCTTAACCTATAAAAACACTACTAATAACAATATATAATTCGAGGATCATCCACATACAATAAAAATATATATATTTATATATATATATACATATACTTACCGGTCATGGATACTGGTTACTACATCCGCTGTCATCAATCTCTGTTCTAACTCAAAGAACTTACTAGCCTGGATGTCTTGGTAAACCATAGGAAAGAATTTAACATTAAATTCTTTACAAAAATTAGCCTAACTAATCACCCCTCTATATCTACGTGATACTGATCTCCACCAATGGTATGCCCCCCCTCAAGTAAAAATGTAGCAAAGGAAACCCTCTTATCATCAGTACATCTCATAACATCAAATATCCGTTCTACTCTAGTCTACTATGACTCTGCATCAGCTGGCTCTGTAGTGCCTAAAAAATTCTCTGCCCCCAAACTACGAACACGCTATGTTGTGTTCTCTCTCCTGGGTTGTCCCTGTGTTTGTCTCTCCACTGCAACTGTAACTAACTGAGCCAATCTATCTATGGATTGCTCTAAGGCAGGTCTATTAGGCTATCCCTGTGTAGGCTGTATCACAGGTTGTGGCACTGGCTGAGGGGGTATCTCCTCTACAATAGGATTAGGCTGAGTCTGAGGTATGGGTACAAGGGGAATTGACTCAGCTACTTCCTCTCTAATAGGTTCCTCCCTTCTATCTGGTACTAAGAAAGCTCCCAGTTCAGCCATAAGTTTCATGCGAGGTCGGCCACGTGGACGCATGATGAAAATCTATAAAATGCAATAATTCATTAATGACATCTCTAACATGCATGTATTAAGTACTAGTCTACAGAATCTAAAACCATGCTCTGATACCAAACTGACAGGACCCAATCCAAATCTTCCTCGAGAATCGAGGCAGATCCTACGATGATATATGACTAATATACTCTTTACTCATATATATAATACAATTAGGCTACCTGCCTCAACAAAATGTGTACACGTGTACTCCAATATAGAAAAAGATATACAAATACACAGACTAAGACACTTATTCAGCTATGGGTGTCATGGGCTAACCTTAAAATGTGATGACTGTATCACACTGCACAAATTTCTGTGACAACCTAGAAAAAAGGGAAAAATAGGAAAAAGGGTGAGCTTGTGGCTCTGTGAGTGGATATAATCTGAAAATATTATATACTTTATATGTATTGTACACGTATAAATTTGTAAGATAAAATAATCATAAAACTATATACGGAGTAATCAATAAACTTATACTGAAAGTATGAGCTGTCATAAAATCTGTGCTAAAACTAAAATCATGACATAATAGTGGGTATGTGAAAATCTGAAAGCGCAAACTATCATAAAATATATTATCAAGCTGAATATATATAACATAGCTCTGGAAATATGTACTACATATATACTGAAAACCACACCAAACTTGTACCCGGGAAAAATTTGGTCTAACCTAGCGGAGTAACTCACGCACAAGCAGAGCGGGGGATCTGAGTTGGTTTAACCCGGCAAAATGTTACATCGCTCAGGCAGAGCAAACTAAACTGGTCTAACGCATGCGCAGAACAACTACACTAAATAGGAGGGTACGCATATGGTGGTTCAAAAACTATTACTATATAATATCATGAAAGCATAATTATTTTAAAATAAATATTTATGTACTGAACAAAATCATTCATAAATTCTAAAATATTTCTGAATATACTAAATAGTATAAATATTTATCTGTTTAAAATAAATCATAACTAAATCTGATAACGCGTAATTTAATCATAACTAACTGTATTAAAAATATATAAAATATATATAGTTATTCACTCACTAAAGTGCGCTAATCTTGAGATGGGTCTGGATTCTGAGATCTACCTGCTATCGGCACACCTCCTATATCATAGGGTGTAAAAATACATCATTAGTACTGATATAAATTATAAAAATTAAAATATAAATATTCTAATATCGTAAAACTATTTCCTGCTGAAACACTAGGTATAAATCTAACTACCCAACCAATTTTCTAAAATTTTCTTTTTCTTTTTTCTTCTCTTTCTCTTTCTCTTTCTTTTTCTCCTCGATTCATTTTCTTCCTTTCTCTTTTTCCTTTCTTTTCTTCTTCTTTCCTTTTCTCTTTTTCTTCCTTTCTTTCTTTTCTTTCTTTTCTCCTTCTCTCGGCTTCCTTTTCTTCTTTTTCTATTTCAGTTTTGCTTCATCTTTTCAATGAAGCAAAAACCAAAAAGTTATATATTTATATACGTCGGCCACCACTTTAATTTCTTATCTCTTTTCTTTTCTTTTCTTTTCTTTTTTAAATCTGCCACCAAGCAATATAAATCAAACACGTGTATTACACATCTACGCATTCAGGGTGGTCATAATAGTATTTGAGCAATTGTTGATCGACTTACGAAGTTAGTTCATTTCATACCTTATAAAGTTTCATATTCATTAGAGAAATTGGCTTATTTGTATATAAGTGAGATTATACTGTTACATGGGGCTTCAGTGTCCATTACATTAGATAGAGATCCTCGATTCATTTCTAGATTTTGGTCTAGCTTATAGAAAGCTTTGGGCACTAAGTTTAATTTTAGTACAATTTTCATGCTTAGATAGATAGGCAGTTTGAAAGAACTATACATATATTAGAAGATATGATCAGAGCCTATGTGTTACAGTTTAACAGTAACTAAGGTGATTATTTACCATTGATGGAGTTTGCATATAATAACAGTTATTAGTCTAGTATCTAAAGGGCACATATAAGGCTTTATATAAAAGAAAATATAGAACTCCAGTTTATTGGGATGAAGTTGGAGAAATAAAATTGTTTGGTCTAAAGATTGTCAAGGCCATTAGTGAGAAGATCAATATTACAGATATTAATAGGACCCGTCACGAGGCCTTTTACTATAGATCCAGCGGCCTTGTCGGTCACCCTGACAAAAGTTTCTCATAATTTAACTAGATAAGTTGAAAAATTTCACGAGGCGAACCCCTTTTCAGTTCTTGTTATTAATGAGAAAATCTTAAAATATATATAGAAATGATATCTTAATTTTAAAAAAATTAGTCAGAGTTTTCCATATTTTTTTTCACAATTTAGTACAAAATCTATAAAGAAATTGCACTTCTATTTCAAACACTTACTACAAAATAAAACCTCTGGTCCTTTTCAAAATCAATCAAACTCAACTTAATAATTCATTAAATTTCATTATAGCAGTCTTTCCTTTCTCTGACCGAATTTTGCTTCTCTTACTCTAAGATGTTTGCTTTTTCTCTCATGAAATTTCTATATACTTCTACAATATATATAGAGCTCTCTTAATTGTCTAATTTGTCCCTCAACTTACTCTAAATTTTTAATTTGCCATTGGTTGAAAACTAAGTATGTAAAATTACCAAATCAGGTCTAATATTTCTCACGCGCACTATAGGAAAAAAATATATTTCTAATAGTGTTAGAATTGGGTAACCTCACAATGTCTTCATTACTCTATACTGAAATCTAGGTGCCAATACTACTAATAGAGATTGGATGTTACAGATATAGACTTAAGGTAGCTCAAGACAGATAGAAGAGTTATGCAGATATGTGTCGTGGACAGCTTGAGATTACAATTGGTGATAAAGTCTTCTTACAAATTTCTCTATGGAAAGGTGTACTTTTTTTGCAGACAAGAAAATTGAATCCTCTATATATTGGGCTATATAAGATTATAGAAAAAGTTGTTATAGTTTCTTATCACTTAGCATTATTGCCTAATTTGTCACGCATTCATAATGTGTTTCATATTTCTATATTGTAAAAGTATATACCTGACCTTTCTCATATTCTAGATACTCACCCAGTTTAGTTAAGGCTAAACTTAACATACAACGAAGAGCCTGTTCAATTACTTTCGCTAGCAAGTACTAAGTAATAAGACTAGTTCTTTGGTTAAAATTTTATAGAGGAATTATGCAGTAGTAGAGGTTACATGAGAGTGTGAGAAACATATAGGAGCTCAATATTTGTACTTATTTCAAACACGTTTATAAATTTTGAGGATGAAATTTATTAGGGGAGAAAGAATTATAATACACGTGTATGTCTTATGGAAGGATTAGTGGTGGAATAAATAAAATAATAAAATTATTAGGTAAGGAAAAAAATGTGTCAAGATTAGCGGCATGTGAGTTGTCCTTCTTAGACTGGCTAAGTGGGCAGGCAAAATTCCTTTATAAGGAAACCTATTTCATTTTGCTACATTTTGAAGTCGTGAAAAGAAGAAACAAAATTGAAACAAAAGGGAAATAAGAGAGAAAAACAAATGGAGCCGAGACAAAAAAAAAGGTATTATAGGAAATGAGTTTAGGTAGTTAGATTTATACACAGTGAGTCAGGGGTCATATCTTCATGAAATTGAAATATTTTTGTTTCAATTTTTATGATACATATCAATACTAATAGTATATTTTTACACCCTATGATATAGAAGTAGTACCGATAGTTAATAGACCCCAGATTCTAGATCCAGTTCAGTATCAGCACAATCTTATTAGTAGATAACTATAAATATTTTATATGTTTTTAATACAATAGTTTATAATTTAATTACATATTATCAGATTTAGTTATGATTTATTTTAGATAGATAAATATTTATGCTATTTAGTATATTCATAAATATTTTTAGAATCTATGACAGTATAGCTTATGATTATAATCAGTACAAAAATAATTATTTTAGGATAATTATGCTTTCATGATATTATATAGTAGTAGTTTTTAACTACCATATGTGTACCCTCCCCTTTAGTGTAGTTGCTCTGTGCTTACCTTTGATCAGTTTAGTTTGTTCTGCTCGAGCGATACAGTATTTTGTTGAGTTAGACCAGCTTAGATCCTTCGCTCTGCTTGTCCGTAAGTTACACCGTCATGTTAGACCAACTTTTCCTAGGTAGAAGTTTGGTGAGATTTTTTGTATATATGCAATATACATTTATTCTCAGTATTATGCTATAGCATAGATTTCATGATAGCTTATGCTTCTAAATTTTTAAATTCTCAGTATTATGTTATGATTTTAGCTTCAATGTGAATTTTATGACAACTTATATTTTCAATATAAATTTTATAATTTTCAATACATAGTTTCATGATTGTTTTATATTACATATTCCTACATACATTATTTATAGTATTATTTATTATTTAAATTATTAGTAGAAGCTATTATTTATAGTACGTATAATGTATATAATAATTTTATATTACGTCCACTCACTGAGCCATAAACTCACTCGTTTTTCTATTTTTCTTATTTTTCAAGATTGTCGTTAGGACATTGTGCAGTGTGATTGTACTTCATATTTGGAGGTTTGGCCATTACATGCATAGCTATACGAGGGCCTCAGTCTTTGTATTTGTATATATTTATATATAGTGAAGTACACATGTACACTTTTGTTGAAGCATATAGCCTTGTTGTATCAAATGCAATAAGTAAAGAGTATGTCAGTTCGCAAGATCCGTCTCAATTCTCAAAGAGGGCTCGGGTCCAGTCCTGTCAAATAATTTTAAAACAAAAATGTTACTCCTTTTACTACGATAAGAAATTTTCATAAACTGATATCAATTTATAGATATTCATACTAAAACTCTCTCTTTAACAAATGCTTTCAAAATACTCGTTAAGAAGATATCAATGTAACCCTTCAGTTTGTCTTTTTCTTTTAAGAAAAAAATTTATGGGATACTTCTATAAAATGAGAAAAATTCATTATTTTTAATCAATGTCAATATTTGAAGAGATACATTGGAACCTTTATGTTTCAACTCTAAATAATAATTATAGATGGTGGCCTTTAAATAAGATTAAATCCTTAATGTATGTGAAAAATATAATACATAAATAAAGAAATAAAATTCATCTCTAGTGGCATTGATGAGAGTCAACCATTATTAGAAAGAAGCAACCGTTGTCAAAAAATGATAATATTGTCCAAGAGTGATAAGTTTCTTATGAAAGATGAGTGTTACGAGCGGAATGAACTAAAAATAACAATTACAAGTACAAGTGTGTTGAGAGAAAATCACAACTAAGGAGAGTGGAGAATAAAAGCTTGCATGCATTGTGAAGAAACTATAAAAAATTTGAGAAGAGACCATAGGTGAATTGTAAAGAGTTATCGACAAGCTTAAGTTAAAGAAAACAACATGGACGAAATGCCAAATATTTCATCGGGTCAATTCATCCAATATATGCGAAAACACTAAAGGATTACGGTTAACATGAAAAACAACAGAAAGGCCTTTACAATTTTTCAAAATTTTAGAAATCTCTAAATTTTTATGGTTTTGATAAATAGGCCATCTATTAATTACAATAAGTATCAAACAGGTTGTAATTTTGTATTTTCTTTCTAAATTAATTTTTATAAAACTATTTAAAAATTTATGCTCATCATGAGTTCTACAAGAATGCATTTTTTCCCTTAATTTGAATTTTAGTATTAATTGGAGAACTATATTCTCACTATTGGTTGGGATTTGTGGGCATCAATATGTTTTTTTCTTCAATATTACAACAATCTACAAATATTTACCATCAGAATTCCGCAAATCTGAATAGGTTTCCAGTTATTATTCTTCCTTAATCCTGTTGCAGTCTGAGTCCAGAATGTCACAAAGTACTGTAATGTTGTATCCGACTGCAATCACAAATATGGCTTCTTGACAAATTGGACAGGACTTGTTATGATAGAGAAAATAAATTCTGGTGAAAAAGGAATACACATCAATTCTCATTGTCTTTATCTAGCAACTAAACGAAATTTACCATTCCCCAAACCAACCTCCAGATCTGGCACCATCAAATAAAAACAAAAGGTAAACTAAACCAGTTCAATTTTGAGCCAACCAAAACTACGTGACAATTTGAACCCATTTTTTCGAGACTCTGCATATCCCATCAGTTATTCTTATTATTGGAGATTTTTTGTTTAATAATTTTGTTTGGGTAGGAATTATGAAGAATATTAAAGAGAAGAATTACAAGAAATTTAAAATGTGTGAGACAAGCATAAAAAAATCTAAAATATATGGGACACAAATAGAGAATAAAATGGGATTTGAAAATGTGAAAGAAAGCAAAAAAGACGGGGACTAGTAGTCCAGGCCGCAACACCATGCACTAAAAACCTATAAGTATAGCACCGCAGCGCTGGCAACCAACATCGCAGTGCTGGATCAAATTCATGCCAACGCCGCAGCACTGGCCACCTAGCCAGCACTACGGTGCCAACGTAGAAAAAGTCCATTTTGGCTTTGGATTTCTGAGTTTTGGGGAGTATTGAACGTCTAAAACACGTTGACTCTTATTCTATTTAGTTTTAAGATTAATTAGCACAAAATATCCACTATATAAACTCTTAGTTTGAAAATGAAATATTAAGAGAGACTTCAAAGAGGGAAAATTAGGTAGACACTAAGTACTTATGTGTGCTAAAGTGCAACCATTATTTGGGTATTCATTATTCGTAAGAGAGTAAAGGTATACTAAACATTAAACCTTTTAAGGGTTCTACATTTTTTTTTCTTGTAAATTATCTAAGGAGTTAATAAGAAAGGCTAGGATTCTTGAATCCACCATGGACGTAGGCAATTGGTCAAACCACATAAGTGATTGTGTTGTGCTCTTAATTATGTGCTTTATGTTCTTGCTATTTTTGCTTGATATCTTAGTTATTCTGCTGCGCAAAGAGATTAGGGTTCAAGGTTGAACTTTGTTATAATTCATCACTTAAACCTAATCTCACGGGGAGAGGGGCAATTCCTGCATGAACGATTTTAAAATATTTTATATCTATTTTAATTTAGCAACAAGATGGTATAAGAAAAATACCTCAATTGTAAATTTTTATAAACATTTTCTATTAAAACCAATAAATATTCCATGTTTTATCTCCCACCAATGGACTACTCATGTGGACGAGTTGTAATTTACGGAAGATTAAAATTTTGTACTCTTAATTTTTTTTTTACTCTCTAGAAAATTTTACCTAGAAGAAGTGCTAATAAAGAATACATAAAAGTGGTTCTAAAACCCTTTTTTATAGTACAAGAATCCTTATGTATCTAAACTCTTAATTCTAATAGGATTAGGATAAATTCATTTCTTTATATTATTTTAATTTAGATAATTAAAAGGATAAATATAATATATAATATTATATTTAATTAAATAATTTAGATGATTCATAATTATCTAATTATTTAATTTAATTAAACAATCTAATTATTTAAAATAAATAAATAATCTAATTATTTATTTAATTCCTTAACTATTATGGATTGGACCAGTAATTGATTGAGCCTACAAATTTAATCAAATTAAGCTTGAGTCTATTAATATTTTAAATTTAACAATTAATTCAATAGTTTATTTTAGTGTTTATGGAGCCAGGGACCTTATGGACCTACAAAATCAAACTCTAATAAATTAAATCAGTTGATTAAACTCTTTAATCAATATAATTTTATTTATTAACTTTATATTACTCCACTAAAAATATAAAGTTGAACTCTTAATTTTACAGATAAATTATAAAACTGAAAACTATCTTCGTCTATCTAAGTGTTCATAATTAGAGTTAGGTCGTGTGTCCATTAACCTCTCTAATTATATCTTTATCCTTGATCCACATTAATCATCTTTTGAACATTTAATTTGTGAAATTGACAAAAACATTCTTTTCTTTAACTCTTAAAGAAAAATTGAGCGCTTATTATGTTCAAGACCAAAATCAATTATTAAGGAAACAACTTATCTAACTTCCTTTTAGAAGGATTGGATTTCATATCTGTGAGAAATGTTCCCAACTATTCATTTTGTTACATTTATAAAATACTTAGTGATTGACTAAAAATCTTTTATAGTCTTTTCCTTGTAAATTAATAAACATAACTCAATAAATAGGAGTTCATTAATCACTTAGGATTAAGATTAATTCATATATTATTATATTGTGATAAAATAAATTCTCTTTACTAACAGAGATTAATATATAATTAATTTAATCGTGGTCTAGTCCTATATAATTAACATTATACAAAGCACCTCCATTTTTTATGTAACACATAGAATGATTTGAATAGGACTATTATATATAATACATAAATGAAACACACTTATAGTCTATCAAAATTAAGTTTTCATCTTCGTTCAAACTAAAGACGAGTTTAGATTATTACGCTTAAACTTAATCTTTCGTATATAACTGTTATATACTAAGTTTAAGGTTACATATAATAATAAAAGAATTTCATGATATTTGAATAAAAATAATTATAATTTCATAATATTGAATGAATAACCTCTATTAATTATTTTCAGCAGTATCTAAATACAAATAATTATGCTTTAAGGGCACACTTCCAACAATCTCTCACTTGCCCTAAAGTATATGAGACATGTCTTGTACTCCTAAACCCTCTAAGTGACTCTCAAAACTAGCTGCAAGAAGAGTCTATTGCGATTTATTGGCTCTTTGAAATTCGTCACTGCACTAATTTTGCCAAGAAGAAGAACTAATGAAGAATGCATAAAAGTGGTTATAAAACCCATTTTTATAGTACAAGAATCCTTATGTTATCTAAACTCTTAATCATAATAGGATTAGGATAAAATAATATCTTTATATTATTTTGATTTAGATAATTAAAAGGATAAATATAATATCTAATACTATCTTTAATTAAATAATTAAATAATTCATAATTATTTAATTTAATCAAATAATCTAATTATTTAATTTAAATAAAAAAATCTAATTATTTATTTAATTCATAACTATTATAGATTGACCTAGTAATTGACTGAGCCTAACAAGTTTAATCAAATTAAATATAGGTCAATGAAATTATATAATTGGTCCTAATAAGTTTAATCAAATTAAGCTTGAGCCAATTAATATTTTAGATCTAACAATTAATTTAATAGTCCATTTTCGTGTTTATGAAGCCACTATGAGGACCTGATGCACCTATAAAATTAAACTTTAATAAATTAAATCATTTAATTAAACTCTTTAATTAATATGATTTTATTTATTAACTTTATATTACTCTACTAAAAATATAAAGCTAAACTCTTAATTTTGTAAATAAATTATAAAATAGAAAATTATTTTCGTTCATTTAATAATCATTTCATATAGATCAATCTTCTACAAATGTTCATAATTAGAGTTAGGTCAAGTGTCCATTAACCTCTCTAATTACATCTTTATCCTTGATCCACATTGATCCTCTTTTGAACATTTAATTTGTGAAATTTACAAATTTATTATTATTTTTAACTCTTAAAGAAAAACTGAGCACTTATTATGTTCAAAACTAGAATTAATTATTAAGGAATCAACTTATCTAACTTCCTTTCAAAAGGAGTAGATTTTATATTTGTGAGAAATATTCCTAACCATCTATTTTGTTACATTTATGAAATATTTAGTAATTGACTAAAAATCTTTTACAATCTTTCCCTTATAAATTAATAAACATAATTCAATGAATAAGAGTTTATTAATTATTCAGGATTAAGATTAATCCATATATGATTATATTATAATAAAATAAATTCTCTTTACTAACGAATATTAATAGATTGTAGATTATTTTTCTACTTTAAAGTCTAAACAAACAGCGTAGTTATGTTGTGGCCAATGTTTTAACTAACTCGCAAAGGGTGCCCATAATTTAAGGATATTTTAGGTCAATGTTGTCTTTGGCTCTTGTGGACTGAGGCCTTTTTGGGCCTCGTAGGCTTAAGCCTTTGGGTCTTAAGAGCCTAAATTCAAAATGAAACAAATATTAAGCTAACAAGCTAGAATAACATAACATTGTCTTTCATAATGTAAATAGTAATTAGTAAACAAATAATAAATGCAATAAAAAATAGAAAAGTAAGAATTTAAATAATGTTATAGTACTTAGTATTATTGATTTTTCTGTTGATTGCTTCATATTCTCATTAAAACCAATGGTTGGCAAACTAAAAAGCAGAAGTCTTTTTTGTCATTTACAATAAAGAAAAAAAATAGATTTTGAACTTTTTTTAGTATATAGTTTTTATTTTTGTTAAGAAAAATATATTATTAAAGCATATCCTATTTAAATATAAATTATAAAATAAAAATTAATAAATTATTTAATATATATAAATATATACTAAAAACATTATATAAATATATTAATAGAAAACAGAACGGGGACGGAATAGGGAGGCTTAATCTTATCATTGCTTCATTAATAATTTGGAGAATAATGTTTCTCATATCGCACTCTAATTTTACAAAACTTACCCTATCTTTGCCCAAATTAGGACAATGAGAGACTTGCGGGGCATTTTGCCCTCTTTAACTTAATTATGTAAGTATCACTAATTATTGTTTATTTCTTCATCTAAAATTAATTATTGACCAAATTTTATATTGTACTCAATATTATTTTCATTAGTTAAATTGTATTTAAATTTTTTTATCTTATTAGAATAAATTTTATTTGTTTTTCTTACCTTAATAATGGAATTTTACTACATAAATATTATTTATTCAAAGTACACTCAACTTGTTTTAGATCAAAATCTCTAAATTTTTCCATATGAGGCCAACGACCAAAGATTGACAATAAGTCAGCCAAAGTATAAAAGAAAAGGAAATCCTTATTTAAAAAGTAGGAAAAGAAAACTTATCATACTCTTCTTAATTTATTTTAATTTTAATTTTGATGCTCTCTCTCTCTCTCTCTCTTCACTTGAGTACTAAAAGAAAAAATAATATTAACAAAATATTTATTATTTTCATTTTTGAACATTTATTTAACTACTAAAACAAAACAAATATCATTTTTAGTACTCTATTTGTTTTTTTACTTAACTGCTAAAACAAAACAAATATCTTCTTACAAAATATTTGTTATTTTCATTTTTAACAAATAGTTTCCTACAAAATATTTGTTATTTTCAGTTTTAACATTTGTTTAAAATTGTAAATATTAGTAGAAGTTTACAATAAAAGTAAAATTTTAAAAATTAGAAATAATAATAGTTTTAAAAATACATTTTGTTAGTAGTCAAGTAAAAATAAATAAAATAAAAAAAGAGTACCAAATTTTAAAGGGTTATTTTTATGGAACCCTGGAGGTATGACTAAATTGATAATCCCTTTTGTAATATTTTTTTTTTCAATTTCTTTACTTGACTACTAAAACTAAAAAAATATTTTTTTATAAAGTATTTATTATTTCTATTTTATTAACATTTGTTTAAAATATTTTTTTTATTGTAAACGTCTACTTAGTTTAAAATATTTAAAATTTTAAACAAATATTTAAAAATGGAAATAATAAATATTTTTTTATTTTTTTTTGTTTCAGTCTTCAAATAAGAAAATATAGTACCAAAATTGAAAAATATTTTTTAAAAATAAATGTTAAAAAATAAAAATAATAAATATTTTGTCTGTTTATTTATTTTAGTACTCAAATAAAAAAAAAAGCACCAAAATTGAGAAAATAAATTAAGAAAAATATGAATAAGGGTATATTAATTATTTTATAATTATTTGGGTATATTTCATAGCATCTTACAATAGTAAGGGTCTTAAATGCTAATTTTAAAATGTGAAGGGTATGCCTGATTTTAACTCATATCTTAGAGGCAACCGATAAAAATAACTCCTAAAAAAAACTCTAATTTCAAATTGTAAAACTCACTACTATAAAAATGACCTTCACTGATGCTAAGTTAGCGTTAGTGAAAGGTTTCACTGACACTGCTTCATAGTGTTAGTGTTGCTCGAGTCAGAAAATTACTGACACCATTTATAGTGTCAGTGAATCTCTGATACCATAGTATCAGTAAATTCCTGACGTGGTGGTATCTATGATTCTCTGATACCATGGTATCAGTGAATTTTTTACATTATAGTATCAGTAAATCACTGATACCGTGGTATCAGTAAATCACTGACACCATGGTATCGGAAATTTTGTATTTAATTTAAAATATTTTTGTAATAATTTCAAATTTGAATTATTGGACTAGAATTTTGAATTTATTTATAAACTAAAATTCCATATAAAATACCACATCTAAGTAAATATAATTTTATTTATTTATTTAAATAAATAAAATTAAAATTGTTAAAGCATCCAAACTTAGTTTCATATATATTGATAAACATCTCAGACTAAATCAATAAGCACTACAGTATTTCAAAACATCCCAAAGTTTAAAAATTAGTTAAACACATAGCTGCCCCATCATCACGTATCAATGTAATGTCATCTTCAGTATAACCTCTCTATCATTCACACCACTTGTAACAAGTGAGCAAATTCATCCACTCTATGCATGCTGTATTGATGAGATGATGGTAACGTGCTGTTCTGAAGCTCCTGCATATTTTTACTAACTTGTTCAACTTTCTAAGGTATACAAGTGAATGTTAGACGAATAAGGAAGAGTTTTTCTTCTCACTCTGTCAAATGTTTCAAAAAGAGCACAAAGAAAAATGCATTGAAAATCAAATTCAATAACATTTTAAGTGAATAAATGATATTTTAAGTGAATAAACAAATCCTTTGATTATACATGCAGAATTTGTAAATGAGTACCAAGTTGCAACTGTTATGAACAAATTATGGAAGAATAACTTCTTAAGAAGCAGTGGATAATATTATAAATTTTTAACATTACTTGCTATGCAGTATCCATGCTCACTTTCATATTCACAACATCTAAATAATTAGACTAGCATATATGTATGTATGTATGTATGTATGTATGTATGTATGTGTATCTATATGTGTGTATCTATGTGTGTGTGTGTGTATCTCTGTGTATATGTGTGTGTATGTGTGTTAGATGAATCTTTCGTAACAATGTTAGCCTAGCAATAAGATGCAACCCTCATAATGGGTGTTGTGTCTATAGTTCAGTTCTATGGTTTGTGTTATCTCAAATAATTAGAAAATTGTAGAAGCCTGCAACAAATGTAAAAGCGAAATGCATTCATTTCAAGAAAGTTAATAGACCTTGATAATATAATAATATCCAGTTCCTGATTTGAAAATAAACCTCAACAATCTAGTCGTATGTCCTTTGCTGCCTGCTCATCAATGCTAAAGAAGAATGAAAATCAAATATCAAGCATGTTAGCAAAACAATAAAAGAGAAAACAAAAATTAATAGTAACATTTACTCGAATGAGATTACTGATATGGTATTAAAACATATTTATATTAAAAATAAATATCAATCGAGTAATTAATGTCAAAATCATCTCAACCTCTATTCAGGATTATTAGCATAAATGCTCGGCTCCGTAAAATCATCTACTTTATCACTCCTTTTCTCACAATAAAATCTAGCTTCTACAGAAACATATTTTAATGTTTATATACACATGGGGAACCATTAATTGTGTAAAGTTTTGTCAATTGGCTACAATAAACCATATAACTATGTGCTCTATGTTCTAAATTCAGCAAATGTTTTTCCATAATATGTTACACAAATTATGTCTTAATATGGCAGAAAAACTTTTAAATAGAATCGACTTTGCATGAGCTAAATCATACAGGAGACAATGAGATAACTTAGAAACCATTCTTTTAACTGTGCACTATGAATATTCTCAAAACTTATATATATCGACTAAGTTGTGACATTAATAAAAATGACATCCAAATAAAATTAAAGGTAACCATTTTATAGTAACAATAACAGACATAAAAGCAGACCTAGGATCCTTCCATACATTGTTGTCAAGAAATTTTGTAAGAACCAGTATTGTGTTAAGCAAGGATGCCACAGCAATGGCATTGTTTATCTGTTGGCAATAACAGTGTGTTACTAAAGTATGTAACAGCAATTCCATAAGTAAGATAATGTAGAGAAAGCTATGCTCAAACACTCATCTACAACAAAGCCATACGCTTAAGAGCTGTGCTTCATGTTATCTAAAATTAAACTAAAACTAATATGAAAAGGCTAGAAGAAGAACAGAGCAAAGAGTTAATGTTCAAAATACAACATCTGATTACTGCCAAGTAAATGCCAAAAAATAAAACTAAACCTAATTAGAGATATGTGAAACAACCTAATCAGTGAATCATATTTTATACACTTAATTTATTTTTTATTACATTGACAATGCAAAGCAAGAGAGGAAAACTTACCAAAGAGATAGAGACAGTGAGACTAAAACGAATGGCAGAACAATACTCATTTTTCAGTGTATTTCTTGTTCAAGAGACATAAGAACAAGAACAATGAGAACAATGAGACTAATACTAAAACAATGAGACTATTACTAGACAGTGAGACTAAAATGAACGACAGAACAGTACTCATAAAGGCCATCTTCCTTTAATTTCATTTTTACATATTTCAATTGCTCCTCATAAAATGTTATGCCAGTGTATTTGCATCCAATCACTAGAACTTCATGCCCCTTATTAACTCTTGCCTTAAATAAAATAATATATAAGCATTAACAACTAGAAAAAGACATTGGCCAAGGCTTGACTATATGACAACCAAAAATATCATATTATTCTATCATTTCACCATTGACAACTACCTAAACAGGTTTCTCTAGAAAAATTATAAGATCCAAAATGTTCAAATAAATAATAAATAATTAATCGATACTACTTAAAAGAATTCTTTAGGAGTATAATCACGATGCATGCACATAACAACATACTTTTCATCAATCATATCCCTTAATACTTTGATATCTGTCAAGTATAGAAAATCACAATCAATGAACAATGCCCAACCATCATAACCAGCCAAGAAAGGGGTCAAGAATCTAGTGAAAAAGAACTTAGTGCTCTCAATTTTGCCTCTTTCTTGCCAATAGAGGCTTTTCTTTTGAAGTTTCGTTTGGACAATGGAAATGATCTCTATATGCTTTTCTTTTGCCTCTTTCACGCCAACAGAGGCTCTTCTTTTAAGTCATGAAAGGTGCCAAATCTAAAATTCGGGGTTTATTTTAAACAATTAGCAAAAGAATTTGACAACCATTAGAAATTACAACCCAACAAATATGGGGTGCAAGGTCAAAGCAGAATGCTACTAATTATCTTGATGAATGCATCTCTAACATTTGTGTCATAAGACACTTTGCATTGTTTGAACCCATTGGCGTATTTAGACTTTTAATCTCTAAAGATGCTGCAATTCACATATATTATGTGAACAAAGAGAAATAATTGAGTCAATGAAAGACCACTTGCTTAAATTGTAGGATCTTGCATTAAAGTAACTACACAACTTTAATAACTGCAATGTATATAAAACAAAAAGATGATAATTAGTTACAATTTCAATCTCACCAAGGTATATAAACAAGAAACTAACAATGCAATGATATTATATATTTTAAATATTTAAACTATATAACCGTACAGAGGACAAACTTATTTTCAGCATTTGAGCAGTGAACTAAGAATGCACAAATAATTTTCAAAGCCACTACAATTTATATAAACAAGTAGGCTCATATAAATTACAAAGATGTTTTTAAAAAGACCTATAAAATCATGAGAAAATACAAGATATCATGCCATATAAGAAAAGACTAGTATTCTAGTATGACGTAAACTTGCACGCATTAGAGAGGCATATGAAGATAATCATACCTGAGAGTTACTAAGCTAAGCTACAATTGTGGATCGATTGCCAGAAACTTTTATTTCAACATCATCCAACAAGTTCTCTGGAGAGTTTATAACCACGCCATTAGCTTAGCATATTGAATTATGAAGGCAAAAGATTAACAGAAAATAAATAACAATATAGAAAACACTATCAACCATATTTGTCCATAGTAATTAACATAAGTAATTAGTATATCAGACAGAAAAATAAAGAATCAAAGTATGTGTGCTAAAAGTTCATCATCTACCTTTTTGCTAAATAACAGCAGCAACTACCAAGTAGCAGATTTTTTTCATATTAGTTAATGCATTTTATCAATATACAATATTGACAAATTTAATCTCATGTTTTCCATTTCTATTCCTTTCTAATCATTGCATGACAAAAGGACCATCAAAGTTACCTATCTATGCTAAGCATCTTTAAAATTAACCTTCTTCCTTTTAGCTCATATACTTATCCAGCCATTACTAATGGAAACGTTGCCTTGAAACTCTCAAACTGTTATTTGAGTATTTGACATTTTGGTCAGGCTACCTTAATTCATCATACATCCATTATCTGTAGGCTTTGGAATTTGAACAACTCTTCTTAAAAGAAAAACAAGACAACTTATTTTTAGATGAACTTTTGGAGCTTTAATGATATATGTTTAGGGGTTCATATCTCTCTATCCCTTTACGAAAGAGTTGTTTATTGATTATCACTGTTTCTAAATCAAAATAAAATTTGCTTAAAAGTGTGAAAAAAACAATTAAATTATTTCGAAATCGACTTCTCCTGTCAGATAGGACTTTCTTTTATCCAAGTATTCATTATTCAAGATACATATAAATCATCAAGAGGCACAATACCTCACCATAAATTATGTTGATCTAGGATCCCTCTGCCTTCCTGCTCTGCCACGAATCTAAAAGATGATTGTCATATAAGAATTATAACTATGCCCCACATGGATTACAAACGTATAAATAACACATAACTTAATAATTCACAACTTAGTAGAGTATACATCATCACATTAACATGATATGGTTTAGCAATTTATCTGTGAAAGAAAAGCTCATTGAAGAAAGTGATGAAAGACAACAAAACTCTATTCATGATTACTAATCATCAATTCTGGGGCTTATGCTTGGTTTCGTTCCTTGAAGTGAAAGAAATGTTCAAACATGATCATGGCAAGGCATTCTTGTTTAAGCATTCTCTTTCATTTCTCTCATTATTTAGAACATTAAAATAGAGCTTTCAAAAAATTCAACATAAGAGAATAAATAGGTCAAGATAAGATAATGAAAATATTTGACATTGGTCCTTAGTAAGTGCTTGAGAAATTACTACAGAAAAGTCTAAAATCGACGTAAGCTTGAAATGTTTTAGTTGTTCTTTTCTCCATTGGTAACCCATATCAATATAATCATCCAAGATTTTCTTAATTTAGCTTATGAGTGTATAAAATAACCAAAAACTAGAGTTTATTTAGTATTACAATGAACAAGAAAAGTAAGTAACATCAACAAAAAGCAAATAAGTAAACCCATTCATAGCCAGCGACATACCATCATAAGGAGCTACACAGTGCAAGCAAACTCGGCGACCTTTCTTGACCTCATCATCAAAACAAGACTTGCAAATAGGGAAATTACACTCATGACAAGCCACAAATAGATCCCCGTTAGCGTTGAAACCCAGTTGCTCACCACAAGTGTTGCATACAGGAACCCAAATTGCATCGTCCTGATTACACTCACTTCCCTAGAGAACCCCAACACCAAATCCTAGCCAACGAGAGGGTCGGCTCTAATCTATGGTTCTATAATCTTGTTTTGATGTCATTTTTGTAAGAAAGATCGTAACCAAAACTGGGGTCTTCTTTGGCGTTTGTGTTAGACAAAAGGGTTATAAAAGAAAGACGAGAGGGTTTGCTCATTGTCCTCATAAGCGCCTACTTGTCACACTCCTAAACGCAATTTGCTTATTACCGTTCGTGATTATCATTTTTGTTTGTTGTGATTTTTAGAGAGATAGTTAAGATTTTTCTGTCAGAGAGATGGTCGACAGAGAAGGCTGAGAGAGAAGACTCAGATTGAAGAAAAAATAAACCTACAGCTGCAAACTCGATTTTGCCTAAATATAATGCCCAAATGACGTCGTATAAGTTTTATTTCTTTTATTTGTTTTTAAATTTTTAACCAAAAATTACGTCGTTTTGATGGTTTTCTTTCTTCTTTTAAATTTATAACTCTCAAAATAATGTAGTTTTAAGTATTATACTAATTTTTATAAATTTAACTTATTTTTAATAATAAAATTTTAAATAAAAAATAACTTTTTAATACTATAATATTAGTAATTTATTGATATTTTATATTTTTGATACCATAATATCAACAATTCAATAATATTTTATATTTTTAATACCATAATATCAATAATTTACTGACACTTTATTTTACTATCACTATTTAGTAGTGATTGAAACCAATTATACATATCAAAATAAAACTCAAAAATGTATACGTGGCATATGCCTTTTTAAGTAAATATTCATTATATAGATTCATCTTCTTTGAAAGTTTAACCAACCTACGAAAAATTCAAAAAGAGAAGCAAAAAGTAATGGAAAGACAATGAGAACAACTGCCACAGTGACTAAATGGTCATGGTGAAATCCAAAGTACTCTTCTAAAAAAGAAGCTATTGTTTTGTTTTCTAAAAACACCATTATTTTCTTGTCAACATCTCCATATTGTGAAGTAAGCAAACCCTTCAATGACCAAGATGTTGGACTCAGATAGTATAACCACATCCACCACTTTGGAATTTGCTGCAAATTTAAATATCACCATCAGATTATTTTGTCAATCATACAAATTAATTAAGAATGAAGGAAAGTTTCAAGTACATTGTCATATTTTAGTTCTATTATATATTTAAAGGAAATTATTAATTTAGTCTTTAAAATTTAGTTAAATTATTCACTCAGTCCTCGTATTCTTTGAATACTTTAGTTACCATATCATTGAAAAAACATCATTTAAAGTGCCCCTTTTTAGAACAGTAAAATAAGTTTTATCAAATATGAAACTATTTATCACAATTAGTCATATCAATTTACTTTAGTATTGTCAAAACTTTCCTATTTTTAAATTTAGAATCAATAAGTCTTATATAAATGTAACATCTTGGTTACATTATATGATCTTTTTAAAGGGTAGACGTGTTTTGAATTGAAAGCCCAAAAACGAAAATCATAATGAGTTGTGTCTTTAAAGTAGACAATATTTATGCTAACCTAGGTGTTACATTATATGATTTCCTTTTAGAATATAGTAGCTTACCGGTTGAGGAATCACAAATCCGGAGAAAAGGTTGAAAGTTGTATAAAAAGCTGAGAAGAGAACTGAAGCCACCATCATATTTGGGGTCAATGACACAAGCATCATTCCCAGATAATTGAAGTAGAGCATTGTGCAGAAAATCCCATAGAAATTCCAGAAAATTTTATATGCCGAGGCATAATATCCGATCATCGGATACGTTACGATCACATAAGCAACGGCTTGAACAAGTATATAAGGAATCTCAACTGTCACCTACAAGATCAATTATGCACATAACGAAAAATAAATCAATTTCAAGTCAAAAGTATAATTCAAATTGAGAAAAATGGAGTTGCCTCAGTATTATATATATGTTTGTTGAGAAATTTCCAGATATCCCCCTGTTGTTTAGCACTTTTAACACTTTACTTTCTGAATGTTTTTTTTTAAGTGCTAATATTTTTTTTGGAGGATTACTATACTACAACTAGAGAATTACCAAATAAAACATTATATTTACATTATCTATACTACAACTAGACAAACAAATACCCACAAAAAGGAAAAGAAGAGATTCTTTGATAAAAAGAGAATACAAACTTTACAAAAAAGAAAAATAAAAGATTCCTTAACATCGGCAACTCAAACCCCCAACTAAAAAAGATGAAAATTATTCGTTAATTCAACATTCACTAAAACTCAAACCCCCAACCTCATGGCTAGAGAGGTATACACTTGACCACTCAGCCAAGCTATCATGTACTCAGACTGTTCAATAAGTGCTAATATCTCTAATTTTAATACTATTTTTTTTAAGTGACCAAATACCCCCTCAAAATATAGATAATAGTACTTATTAAAAAATTAAGAAAATATTTAATAAAAGTGCCAAACAACGTGGGGAAAAACTAGCAAATTTCCATATTTATTTCGAGCAAGTAAAGAATTAATTCAATCAATAAACTGAAAATTAATACCTGTGCAAGGGCATAAGCCCAATGAGAGTACATTCCAGCGGAATTTTCTCGGTACATAACAGTTCGTTCGGATGCAACATATGGTAATGCTGATGAGCAATTAATTGATCCGAAGAATATCACTGATGCGTACAGTGAACCAACTATGTTGAATAAATTCTGCTCGTTATTTCTGAGAAATCACAAAATAATAATAATAAAAATATTAGATACCTGCAAACTAAAACGAATGGCTGTTGAATTTCTGTCACACAGTCCGATACAAAGATTTTTTGATTGTTAATTTTTTTTTTTCAGAAGAAAAACTATTGTATCAAATTAAGTTGAATTTAGGTTTGAACTCCGGAACTTTTCTTCCAACTCAACTAATTCAACAGGCTTTATTAGTTGAAACAACTGACAATTAATGCCAACTTTTAGTTGTTACTTATTCAAAGAAATTGTTGGGTCCATTTGTTTTAAAAGGGAAGAAAAAGTTAGGAAATTTTCTTAACAGATTTGTGATAATATTTTGAGGATGAAATTCGGTGTATAGTCATATAAAACTTAAATATATAGTGCATGCAACATCTGTGATATGCATATATATGGTTGAATTTAAAATTTGGGAGGATTTGCTAACTTAAATTTTTTATTTAGATTGTTGGCATAGTTTTTGATGAGTTGTTAATATCATTTAATTTAATAGTCGAATTCGAGTAAAAGGATAGTGCCAACTAATTAATTCTCTCTACCACTGGTTTACATAAAATCAAAATCAATAGCTCAATTTGGTTTTTTGAGTTTTCTAAAACTACTTATTACTCTTTTTTAGCAGGGTGATTAATACTTTTTTCAGTATTATTTTCCGTCTTAAAACTACCCGAAAAGGGTAATAGCTAAAATACTAAAAAAAAAAAAAAATAGTTTTCCCTTCTAATACATTAATTATTCGATTATGTAAATTCTTTATACAAAGAGTTCTAGTCTGGATTTAAAAAAATGAACTTACATTTTCTTTCCTTGGTTCCAAAAGAGCGTACCGAAGAGCAAAGATGCTGCAATTGTGAGTACAATACGCATTAAGTTGTATGAAGGACTTCTCCAATAAGACAAGTGCTGTTTCCACAGGCATGTTGTGAATTGGCCCCAGCCATTTTGTGAGAAGCGAGTTGTAAAATGCAAGTCTCTTGAACCAGCAGCTGGTTTACTCAGCTGCTTCACAAGCTCTTTGTTTTTCCTACAAAAGGACATTCTTTTGACCCTTTACCATTCTCTTATAAATATGAACAAACATTAAAATTATAGTGGCAAAACAATATTGTTAAATGAACGCATGAACATATCCACATTAGATAGCCATGTAATTGAACTTACTTATATAAAATGGAATCCTCGTATATTTGGGCAAAATCTAGGCCAAGTTCAGCTTCTGCGGTTGTAGAAGTGACCTCTAATATCCATGTTGCTGGATTATGATTATTTCTAATCTTGGGTACCCCGGGAATACTCTATCAAAATTAAACAGTTGTCCATTGATTGGTGGAAGAGAAAATGTACAGAAAGAAAAAGAAAAAGCAAATTATCTAAATAAAAGTTTGCTGTTGAAACTAACCTCAAAATATTCTATAACTTTACTTGAATTATTTCCCAATGGTCCAGAGTAGATGATGCGCCCACCAGCTTTCAAAAGGATCAACTAAAATGGAAATAAGAAATATGGACTTGGTATATTATACATTCATAACCTTACATACATGTCATGCCATAGACACAATATTTAAAACTTTTAACTCGAAGTTGTAACATAAAAATTGAAATGTGTTTTAAAATAACTTGAAAAAAAAATGTTGAAATTTGAAAACTTAAAACTTATAACATAAAGGAATATGTAATCGAAAAACAATCCTAACATTATGTAATCTTTTTCCTTTTTTTTAACAATCTTAATTCAATATAAGAATATGTTATGGAAAAACAAGAACAAAAATGACTCCTGCCAAGGGGACATTATTAACCTTATTGCTCATTAGTGATGGATCTGTATCAATAATTCCTCTTATATTTATTTGTCATTCAGCTGATTTTTAGTATCTTAAAAAATCTCAATTAGTAGGGTAATATTATTTGCTCTTCTGTTTTATTTAACATTGCCTTCAAAAAATTTTAATATTTGGTATTATCTAAAAAACATTATTTGATGTCAGCCAAATTAGAATTTAAAAATGATTTTAAGTCATTACTTAAAAATGGTTTTAAGTAATAAATTATATCACAGGGGTAAATTGCTAATATAAACAATAATAGGGAGTAATATATAGTTTCAGTGATTATTAGAAATAGACACATATTATTGTATATAGGGCTGTTACCCCCTCTTATTTTGAGCATTATTTATTTATCTTTGTAATATTTCAAATTACCCAAAATATTCACTGTTGTTACAAAAATTCTGTTAAATCTTAATTTTTATTATATATTTACTAATTTATCTTTACATTAATGCATCATTGCTGTTATCATCTTTTTACTTTTTTAAGAAAAAATTAATAATATATTTTTTTTTAAAAATAATATTAAACTAACAAAACTATAACATAAATGGAATGATTAACATTCTAGTTATTTTATGATGTCATCAATAGTAATTAAAAAAAAGTAAAATAATGATATCATCAATATAAAGATAATTAGTAAAATGATAATAAAAGTTAACACAATTTTTATAATAGCAGCGGGGTTTAAGTAATATGAAACCCTAAGGGATAAATAGGAAATTCTCAAAACAGCATGGTAGTCATATAAACTTTTTCTTGTGTGTATATAGGTTCTAAAAACAGCTGATATGAAAACTGTTTTCCTCGTCAAGGAAATTTAGGGCATTGAGTTTCACTAGAATAAGAATGGAGGTTATATTTCTAAGGAAAGATGACATAATTTTGCCATAGTTACCTCATCGAACAATTCAAATAAGTCAATACTTGGCTGGTGGATGGTGCAAACAATTGTCCTTCCAGTATCGGCTACATTCTTCACAGCTCGCATCACAATTGCTGCTGCTCGTGCATCCAAGCCAGTTGTTGGTTCATCCATAAAGATTATCGATGGATTGGCAACAAGTTCAACAGCGATGTTAAGCTGCTTACGCTGCTCAGTTGATAGACCACTAACTCCAGGTATTCCAACTAAGGAATCCTTTATTCCATCAAGCTCAATTGTCTTCAGGACGTCGTTCACAAATTCCTGTTGCAAAAATGTGATATAACAGTTTTAGTATAAATATATCTTAATAACAATTATCATGCGAGAAACTGTATGTTAACCACTTGTCAAACTTGATATTACCCAAAAAAAAAAAAACCCTATTAGTCATAACATCAAGTCTTGACGTTATTTACAGAATCGAATTCTGTTAACACTATTGGAATTTCTGGGTAATATGAAATAGCGGGGATATTTTTGGGTAATTTAAAATTCTAAGAGGAGGGTAATTGGTCACTGTCCTTATCAAGTGCTGATCCTCGCAATTTTTCAAAATTCAAACCTTGAATTCTCTGTACAAAAAATTTAGAATTTCAATCATTAATTATGCAACTCTCTGTACAAAAAGTTCAACTCTTTAAAATTCTTCTTTTTAACAACTTTTTGTACAAAGAATCATTGGGTTTCGAATTTTAGCAAAATGCAAAAGTCAGTCTGAAGGACTCTTAATATCAAACTGAATTTTGAGCTTGAAATGTGTAAAGTCTTACAGCTTTAGTTTTTGAGTTAATCTGTGGAGACAGACGAAGGCAGGCAGAAAAAATCACAGATTCTTCTACCGTGATCTGAGGAGAATGTATGTCTGTTTGCTCACAATAACCCAAAACCCTAACAAAGGTTTCTTGAACCTTCGGGTATCCATTAACTATTATTTCTCCTTCAAAGTAGCCACTAGTTTTTCTACCTGCAAGAACATCCAAAAGAGTTGTCTTTCCAGCTCCACTAACACCCATTAATACTGTTAGAACACCAGGCCTTAATATGCCTGTGATATCAGAAAGAAGTTGGAGTTTATTGTGAGATAATCCCCATTTTCGCATTTCCTGAAACCAAAGAAAAAAAAAAGTAATGTTTTGAGATCTTTTAGCTTTGAAAGGGAATCTCCATTACCCTTTTAAGTCATTTATAAATTATTTTCTCCTCAACGAGTATTAACAAAAAAACTCAAAAGAAAAAAGTGGTACATAACATAAGAGGAAAATGGTAGTTGTGCCTGTAAAACGTGTTTGAATTCTGAAAAAAAGAAAGGTCAGAAAGATTATTACCAATGAGGAGTCAATATAGTACTTCACATCTTTAAAAACCAATGTGATGGGTTCAAATGGTAAAATCATTTTGCCTGTTGATTAAGACAAGATAAGAGTTCATATAAAATGAGGAAACAATGAAAATTAAGATAAGATAAAATTAACCTGAAGTATGTATAAAAACAAATAGTTATATTAACCTTCATTAGATCCTTTGTTAGTATTCGGACGTGGATTGGTAGAATGATCTTCACTTTCTTGTGGATTGGAGAACTTTCCATGGGATATGATGGCACGAGACGACCCGGGAGCTGTTTTTTTTATTTATTTAATTATGTGTGAACCAATTAAAAAAATGCACTGCTATTGAATCCTTAAGATAATGTATGACATGACAACAAATTTATATATATATATGTATAATAATTATATGATGATGATCAAATTTAAACTTACACTTTAAGAAAGTTAAAGCCAACCCAAAGCCGATGTTGAAAAGTAAAGCCAATCCGAACAAGGCACCAAGTGATATCCAGAAAAAGTAATCATCAAAGTTCAATCCATGGCTTATAAGTATTTCTCGTCCTATGGTAGTGTTTGCGGAAAGAATCTGCAATAATATTCACAAGCACACAGAGCAGTGGAATATTATTATTTCTTTTTTTTTTTTTTTACAATAATGCTATATTTATATAATTAAATTATAATATGACATTTGACTTATTCATTATTGATCGCTATAGCATAATTATCACATAAATGAAAGTAAAAAATCAAAAACTACTTAATAAATAATAATCATTGATCGGTGATACATGAGTCATAATCTAAAACTTGTATTCCAATTACGTAAATTTAGTATTACTTTTTTTTATTATGCCAATTTGATATACCGAATAAAATAGGATTTGAATTGTTTGAATTAGTTGACTAGTGCGTAAAACAAGGAACCCATCAAGTAATTTGCACGAAGAACATCAATCTCCATCCGGGTACGCGGAAAAACAGTCATTGTCATAATTGCAATTATAAGAAGCTGCAGCAAACAAAAAATATATATTTGTTACATGAGAAAGATCAACTAATAGAAATGTTTCAAAGGAAAAAAAAAATGTCAGAGAGATTAAGAAACTTACCAGTTCGACCTCTAGTGAAATTCATATATACTAGTTCCTTACTAGTAAATTTGTATCTATCACTTACCTTCCCTTTGTTACTATTTTTCCTCCTAAAAGTTGATCAATTATGACCCAGGGCTGAACCAAAAAGGGTGGGGGCCAAAATATCAAATTCAAAAACAAAAAATATAAGGTTGCAATTTAATAATATGGGAATCTTAGTGTTAAGTTTAAAATCTTAAACAGGCCAAATCATGAAATGTCTATGTTTAGGATAATAAAATGGTAAAAGAATCATTATTAAATTTCAAATTTTTCTTAAGGCCTTGGGTTTTAATGTAGGTCGGCCCTTTTATACAATCGTAAATGTGATTTTTGATTATTATGAATATAAGAAAGTGGTAATTGTTGATTTTTCCATGTGAAAAATAGATTTCCAATAGAATGTGATGGAAGAAACACAACCTGGCTAGTTTTGAATACATAGAAAAAATAATTTCTCTTCTTGAGAAGAAGTTCCCTCGACATGCAAGCTTTGAATTCTTCCCATCCAGAAAGAGAATACACAGAAAAGGAAAGAGCATTCTTCAGGCTTTCTGATTTATCAAATGGCTCTGACAGATCCTCATTAAGCTTCTTACCAAGAGGGGATTCCCGGAATCTCATGGAGAACATATCTACTGAAACATAATGCTCGTGAGGAAGTTCATCCTGCAACCAATATTGTGCTTGATCCTTTCTAGACATTACCTGGAGAAAAAATAAACTGGAAGATCAAATAATGAAGTACTGAAATTATGAATGGAAATTAAAGGAACATTATTTTTTGAATTAGCTTATTGCCTCCTGAAGGAAATCAGCTACTGCTTTTCTTTTAGGACACCTAAATCCACAACCCTCGAAAAAATCTAGAACACTTTCTCGCGGACCATGATAGAGAATCTTCCCCTCTTCCATTAAAATAATGTCATCAAAGAGATTAAAGGTTTCCGGTGATGGTTGAAGCAGTGAAACCAGGACGGTGGCATCAGTTACATGTGCCAAATGTTGAAGACAAGTCACAATCTGAAATGAGGTGGATATGTCTAAACCATTTGTTATTTCATCCAAGAACAAAGCTTTTACAGGACCTACCATAATCTCCCCTGTATAATTATTTTTTAACAAAAATTTATCTGTTAGATTCCAGCGGCAGCTGATTTACTTGAAATATGTATGTTGAGTATACGATTTTCCCATTTCCTGAAACTAGTTATCTTGGTGCCTGCTTGTCACCAACCTGTAGTCAGTCTTTTCTTCTGGCCTCCAGAAATGCCTCTTCTCATGGCATCTCCGACCAGTGTGTCAGCACAGATGTCAAGTCCAAGTATCTGAAAAGCGAAAGAAATTAACAAGCGACATTTTTTAATGGTTCTATAAAGCATTTTGAATGTGTTATGAGAATTACCTTCAAAATATAGTCAGTTTGAAGGGTTTGTTTAAGTCCCTTAACAGAAGTTGCCTGTTAAGAAAAGGGCCAAAAAAAAAAGAAAAAGAAACTAAATATGCATTAGTAAGAGTTTCTTTCATCGATAGTAAAACATGGAAGAAAAAAAAAGGAAATTGCATATAAATCTATCTGCCTTTGTTTATGTATTTCTTTTTTCTTCTTCATTTTTTTTTAATAAACCTTGGAATGAGGGAATTATTTTTATAATTGTTTTTATTGTGTAAGCAACAGCCTAGGGCAGACCCAAAATTGATATTATTCGGAGACCAAATGTTCGATTTGAAAAACTATACAGGTCAAAGTCAATATTCTAAGGCTAAATTATCAAAACTTTAAATCTTTGGGGGACAAAGTATAAAAATCTATATTCCGTGAGAATTGAAGAATAAAAACCTCTTAAGGATTTCATAGCTTGCCCATTACCAAAACCCATAAGTACCTTCATATATGTATCTATGTCTGGATCTGGGACAATTCTTGCTTCCTTCTCTCCTCTAATGAGTTCCAACAGAATCTCTACATATGGGGAAAAAAATTCAATTGGTAATGAAAATTATGATTATATTGTGTTCAAAAAAAATTAATGTACCTGCTTGGCTTCCAACACCCTGACAACGAAAGGAAAAATCAAGTGTTTCTCTCACAGTCATCTCAGGAATGTGCAAGTCATACTGGCTTACATATGCCGATGATTTTTGGGGTACAAACTCTTCAAGTTTGTATCCATTGTAAGACACTTCCCCTGTGACCTATTGAAGAAAAGTTGGCAGACAAAAAAAATACAGCACTGAGTATGACCAAAACAAAAACTTAGAAGATGATTTGATTTTTTTCTCTTATTTATTATTATTTTTCTTTTGAACTTTCTTTTAGTAGAAAATGGATGTAAATCAAACCTCCCCCTAACCGTGATACGAGCAAGATCGGTTAAACAAAATCTCTTGTACTAGTTTAAGAAATTGGGCAAGTTTCGATTAGAGGGTGGCATAAAATAATCATTGAAAGTGAATCCATATCAGTGGTACATCACCTTTTTAATAAATCTCTCTAACTCTCTTGAAAACTTTATAATCGATGAAATAATTGTAATCATTTTTGTTTCCAAATAATTTTTTCTTACAGCACACTTTTAATGAAACTAATGTTGTAGTTGATAAATTAGCCAACTTAGAAGTACATTACAATAGCTTTACTTGGTAGATTGAAGCCCCTCCTGAAATTTTAAATAAATTATTTAGAGATGTTAATAGGTTTAACTTATATCACTTTATGTAAAGTTATCACAGTTTTCTTTATGTAGTGATAGTTCTTTTGAGGGGCAAGGTATATGTCCTCCCTTGACTATATGTCATTGACTTTCTTTTAATTTTACTATTTCACTTCATCTTAACGAGGTTTTAAAAAAAGTTTAAGAAATTTCATACCCATTGAACCATTTGCAGTGAGGTAATTAGTCATTTTTAAGATACCACTTTTTTTTCTTTCTATAAACACTTTAAAGAGGGATAATAAATAGTTTTTTTTTTTAAAAAAACTTATAAGGAAAAATGGTTGTACATAAAAAACCTTAGATGACAACAGTACTTTTCCCTTGACTTGGTTATACATCAGCAATTAATGTCATCATATGAATTAGGAAGGAAATCCCCAGAGTCTGTTGTTAAGTAAAAAAAGTTTTAGTATAAGCTTTTGTTATAAGAAGCTGCTTTGAGAGCAAAGGCGTTGTGAAGATAAGAAAAAGCATCATAACTAAATTAACACCAAGAAACTAAGAAGGGGTTATAATATACCTCTTAAAGCTTAAATTCTAACTTTCTTCTTCTTTTTCTTCTTCTTCTTCTCTTTCTCTCTTTTCTCACTCTAAAAAAGGTGGCTCGACTAAAATAATTGAATTAGGATTTCAAATGTGTATTTTTATACTAAGAGGCCAATTTCTAGGATTTACAAATTAGCCCCAAAAACTTTCAAAGTATTATAATTTAGTCCCTAAAATAAATTTAAAATCTTGCAAATAAACTCAATACTAATAGTGGGTCTTTAATCTATACAAACACTACTAATAACAATATATAAATTAAGTATTACCTACATACAAATAAAATATGTATATTTATATATATATATATAAATATTTATTTATACCGATTGTGGATAAGTGGTTACTACACTAGTAATACAAAATAATGATACAAAACTCTTATTAAATATGTAATTTCAAGTGTTCATCAGAGATCATGTTAGAGATTTTTTTAATATAAGCACTCTTATGCTTAAGTCAGTAATGATCAAAAAAAATAAAAGTAAGGTAGGAGAGTAAGAAGGGGAAAAAAAGAATAAGATAGCTTAATCTATGTGTTTTTGGTGTATCCTTTATATTTTCATGTATGTAATTAACAAGGCCAATGATAATCGTGACCCGTTTTGTGCTAAATTTCTTTCTTATTTATAGGGAGAGGATGTAAGTTTAACTCGTAGCATTAAATATTTTTATGAATTTCGAAGTCTCGTGGACATTCTTTTTTAGAATTTTTCTATTAGAGTTTTTATGAAAATACTTTGGATCTTTCTTACTTTGAAAGGACTTGTGTCGTAATTTTAGGAATCTTTCCTAGATAAGATTGATTTTATCTATGACTCCCTAAATTAAGTCCTTTTAGGTGCTTTCTTTGGCTTTTCAGATTGGTCGAGTTTTGACATATGTTTTATAATAACAGATATTGCTCTCTTGGTTTGAGTCTAACTGAACATTGTAATTGAGTTACAACTAATATTTTGACTAACTGGTGAGTTATGAGTCTAACTAAATAGGGTACTCAAGTTATGACTTATATTTAGACCTAGTTCAGTGAGAGTGTATATTATTTTTCTCCTTTAAAGTCTAACCGAATAAGGTAGCCAGATTGTTGCCAATGTATTAACCAACTCAAAGAGGGTGCCCATAATTTGAGGATATTTTATAGGTCAATGTTGTCTTTGGGTCTTGTGGACTAAGGCCTTTTTGGCCATCTTGAGCTAAAGCCTTTAGATCTTATGGGCTTAAATCTAAAGAAAAACAAATATCAAACTAACAAACTAGAATAATATAACTACATCTTTCAATAATGTGAATAGTAATCGTAAACAAATAACAAATAAAATAAAAAAGTAAGAATTTAAATAAAACTCTAATGCCTAGCATCATTGATTTTTCTATTGATTGGCTCATATTCTCATTAAAATCAATGGTTGCCTAACTCAAAACAAAAGTCTTTCTTGTCATTTACAATAAAAAAATAGATTTTAAGGTTTTTTACTATATATATAGTTTTTAAATTTGTTAAGAAAAATATATTATTAAAGCATGTCCTGTTTAAATATTAATTTTAAAATAATAATAAATTATTTAATATATAAATATATACTAAAAATTTTATATTTAATATATTAATAGAAAACAGAATGGGGACAGACTGAGAGGCTTAATCTCATCATTGCCCCATTAATAATTCAAAAAATAAATTTTCTCATGCCCTATTCTATTTTTATAAAACTTACCCTATCATTGCCCCGCTTAGGACAAGGAGAGACCTGCGGGGTATTTTGCCCTCTTTAACTTAATAATGTAAGTATCACTAATTGTTGCTTATTTCTTCGTCCAAATTTAATTATTAACCAAAATTTGCATTGTACTCAATATTATTTTCATTAGTTAAATTGTATTTAGTTTTTTTTATCTTATTAGAATAAATTTTATTTGTTTTTCTTACCTTAATAAAATAAAAATGGAACGACAATTTACTACATAAATATTCTTTATTCAAAGTATACTCAACTTTTTTTAAATCAAAATCTCTAAATTTTTCCATATGAGGCCAACGACCAAAGATTGATAAATAAGTCAGCAAAAGTATAAAAAGAAAAGAAAATCCTTATTTAAAAAGTAGAAAAAGAAAATTTATCATACTCTTCTTAATTTATTTTAATTTTAATTTTGATGCTCTCTCTCTCTTCACCTAAGTACTAAAAGAAAAAATAATTTTAATAAAATATTTATCATTTTCATTTTTGAATATTTATTTAAAATAAAACTTTTTCAATTTTAGTACTGTATTTTTTTTTTTTACTTAGCTACTAAAAGAAAAAAAATATTTTCTTACAAAATTTTTGTTATTTTCATTTTTAACATTTGTTTAAAATTTTAAATATTAGTAGAAGTTTACAATAAAAATAAAAATTTTAAAAACATTTTAAAAATTAGAAATTATAATAGTTTTTTTAATTTTTAATTTTATTTTAGTAGTCAAGTAAAAAATAAAATAAAATAAAAAAGAGAGTACCAAATTTTAAAGGGTTATTTTTATGGAACCTTGGAGGTATGACCTAAATTGGTACTCTCTTTTGTTATATTTCTTTTTTTTAAATTTTTTTTAATTCACTACTAAAACTAAAAAAATATTTTTTTACAAAGTATTTATTATTTTTCATTTTTAACATTTGTTTAAAATTTTAATTTATTGTAAACTTCTACTTAGATTAAAATATTTAAAATTTTAAACAAATATTGAAAAATAAAAATAATAAATATTTTGTCATTTTTTGTTTCAATAATCAAATTAAAAAACAGAGTACCAAAATTGAAAAATATTTATTTTAATAAATGTTAAAACATGAAAATAATAAATATTTTGTCAATTGGTTTATTTTAGTACTCAAGTAAAAAAAAAGCACTAAAATTGAAAAAATAAATTAAAACAATATGAATAAAGGTATATTAATCATTTTATAATTATTTGAGTATATTCCATGGTATCTCACAACACTAATGGTATTAGATCCTAATTTTGAAACGTGAAGGGTATATTTAATTTTAAGCCATACCTCAGTGGCACTCATAAAAATAATTAAAAAGAAAAACTCTAATTTCAAAATGAAACTAAAAAATGCATATGTGGCATATGCCTTTTTAAGTAAATATTCCTTATACAGATTCACCTTCTCTGAAAGCTTAACCAACTTATGAAAAATGCAAAAAGAGACGCAAAAAGTAATGGAAAGACAATGAGAACAACTGCCACAGTGACTAAATGGTCATGGTGAAATCCAAAGTACTCTTCTAAAAAAGAAGCTATTGTTTTGTTTTCTAAAAACACCATTATTTTTGTGTCAACATCTCCATATTGTGAAGTAAGCAAACCCTTCAATGACCAAGATGTTGGACTCAGATAGTATAACCACATCCACCACTTTGGAATTTGCTGCAAATTTAAATATCACCATCAGATTAATTTGTCAATCATACAAATTAATTAACAATGAAGAAAAGTTTCAAGTACATTGTCATATTTTAGTTCTATTATATATTTAAAGGAAATTATTAGTTGAGTCTTTAAAATTTAGTTAAATTATTCACTCAGTTCTCATATTCTTTCAAATACTTTAGTTAGTCCATATCATTGAAAAAACAACATTTAAAGTGCCCCTTTTAGAACAGTAAAATAAGTTTGATCAAATATGAAACTATTTATCATAATTAGTCATATCAATTTACTTTAATATTGTCAAAACGTTCCTATTTTTAAATTTAGAATCAGTAAGTCTTATATAAATGTAACATCCTGGTTACATCATATGATCTCTTTAAAGGGTAGACGTGTTTTGAATTGTAAAGCCAAAAAACGAAAATCATAACGAGTTGTGTGTTTAAAGTAGACAATATTTATGCTAACCTAGGTGTTACATTATATGATTTCCTTGTTAGAATATAGTAGCTTACCGGTTGAGGAATCACAAATCCGGAGAAAAGGTTGAAAGTTGTATAGAAAGCTGAGAAGAGAACTGAAGCCACCATCATATTTGGGGTCAATGACACAAGCATCATTCCCAGATAATTGAAGTAGAGCATTGTGCAGAAAATCCCATAGAAATTCCAGAAAATTTTATATGCCGAGGCATAATATCCGATCATCGGATACGTTATGATCACATAGGCAACGGCTTGAACAAGGATATAAGGAATCTCAACTGTCACCTACAAGATCAATTATGCACATAACGAAAAGCAAATCATTTTCAAGTCAAAGTATAATGCAAATTGAGAAAAATGGAGTTTCCTTAGTATTATATATATGTTTGTTGAGAAATTGCCAGATATCCCCCTGTTGTTTAGCACTTTTAACAGTTTATTTTCTGATTTTTTATTTTTTTTTGAAGTACTAATATTTTTTAGAGGATCACTATACTACAATTAGAGAATTACCAGATAAAATATTATATTTACACATTAACAAACACATAACCACAAAAAGAAAAAGAAGAAACTCTTTGATAAAAGGAGAATAAAGACTCTATAAAAGAGGAAAGAGAGAAACTCTGTAAAAAGGAAAAAAATTATTTACTGTTTCAATATCCACTGAAACTCAAACCCCCAACCAAAAAAGAGGCAAATTATTCACCGTTTCAACATTCATTAAAACTCAAACCTCAACCTCGTGGTTAGTGAGGTATACACTTGACCATTCAGCTAAACCATCATGTGCTCCAAATTGTTCAATAAGTGATAATATTTATAATTTTAATACTTTTTTTTTAAGTGACCAAATACCCCCTCAAAATATAGATAATAGTACTTATTAAAAAATTAAGAAAAAAATTAATAAAAGTGCCAAACAACGTGGGGAAAAACTAGCAAATTTCCATATTTATTTCGAGCAAGTAAAGAATTAATTCAATGAATAAACTGAAAATTAATACCTGTGCAAGAGCATAAGCCCAATGAGAGTACATTCCAGCAGAAGTTTCTCGGTACATAACAGTTCGTTCGGATGCAACATATGGTAATGCTGATGAGCAATTGATTGATCCGAAGAATATCACTGATGCGTACAGTGAACCAACTATGTTGAATAAATTCTGCTCGTTATTTCTGACAAATCACAAAATTATAATAATAAAACTATTAGATACCTCCAAACTAAAACGAATGGCTATTGAATTTCTATGTCACACAGTCCGATACAAAGATTTTCTGAATGTTACTTTTTTTTCTCAAAAGAAAAATTATTGTATCAAATTAAGTTGAAATTAGGTTTGAACTCCAGAACTTTTCTTCCAACTCAACTAATTCAACAGGCTTTATTAGTTGAAACAACTGACAATTAATGCCAACTTTTAGTTGTTACTTATTCAAAGAAATTGTTGGGTCCATTTGTTTTAAAAGGGAAGAAAAAGTTAGGAAATTTTCTTAACAGATTTGTGATAATAATTTGAGGATGAAGTTCGGTGTATAGTCATATAAAACTTAAATATATAGTGCATGCAACATCTGTGATATGCATATACCTGGTTGAATTTAAAATTTGGGAGGATTTGCTAACTTAAATTTTTTATTTAGATTGTTGACATAGTTTTTGATGAGTTGTTAATATCATTTAATTTAATAGTCGAATCCAAGTAAAAAGATAGTGCCAACTAATTAATTCTATCTACTACTGGCTTACATAAAATCAAAATCAATAGCTCAATTTGTTTTTTTGGGTTTTCTAAAACTAATTATTACTCTTTTTTTAGAAGGGTGATTAATACTTTTTTCAGTATTATTTTCCCTCTTAAAACTACCCAAAAAGGGTAATAGGTAGTTTCAAAATACTAAAAAAAAAAAAAAAAAGAAATAGTATATATGAAAAAACTCAGAGTGGCAACATTAGTTTTCCCTTCTAATACATTAATTATTCGATTATGTAAATTCTTTGTACAAAGAGTTCTAGTCTGGATTTTAAAAAATTGCACAAGTTTTCCAAGAGAGGACTGCATATGCAAGTTGATTCTGATTGAACTAAATAAACTGATAATAATAAACACAGAATTTTAAAAAATGAACTTACATTTTCTTTCCTTGGTTCCAAAAGAGCGTACCGAAGAGCAAAGATGCTGCAATTGTGAGTACAATACGCATCAAGTTGTATGAAGGACTTCTCCAATAAGACAAGTGTTGTTTCCATAGGCATGTTGTGAATTGGCCCCAGCCATTTTGTGAGAAGCGAGTTGTAAAATGCAAGTCTCTTGAACCAGCAGCTGGTTTGCTCAGCTGCTTCACAAGCTCTTTGTTTTTCCTACAAAAGAAGGACATGCTTTTGACCCTTTACCATTCTCTTATAAATATGAACAAACATTAAAATTATAGTGGCAAAACAATATTGTTAAATGAACGCATGAACATATCCACATTAGATAGCCATGTAATTGAACTTACTTATATAAAATGGAATCCTCGTATATTTGGGCAAAATCTAGGCCAAGTTCAGCTTCTGCTGATGTAGAAGTGACCTCTGATATCCATGTTGCTGGATTATGATTATTTCTAATCTTGGGTACCCCGGGAATACTCTATCAAAATTAAACAGTTGTCCATTGATTGGTGGCAGAGAAAATGTAGAGAAGGAAAAAGAAAAAGCAAATTATCTAAATACAAGTTTGCTGTTAAAACTAACCTCAAAATATTCTATAACTTTACTTGAATTATTTCCCAATGGTCCAGAGTAGATGATGCGCCCACCAGCTTTCAAAAGGATCAACTAAAATGGAAATAAGAAATATGGACTTGGTATATTATACATTCATAACCTTACATACATGTCATGCCATAGACACAATATTTGAAACTTTGAACTCAAAGTTGAAACATACAAATTGAAATGTGCTTTAAAATAACTTGAAAAAAATGTTGAAATTTGAAAACTTATAACTTATAACATAAAAGAATATGTTACTAAAAAACAAGAACAAAAATGACTCCTGCCAAGGGGACATAATAAACCTTATTGCTCATTAGTGATGGATCAGTATCAATAATTCCTCATATATTTATTTGTCATTCAACTGATTTTTAGTATCTTAAAAAATCTCAATTAGTAGGTAATATTATTTGCTCTTCTGTTATATTTAATATTGCCTTAAAAAATTTTAATATTTTGTATTATCTAAAAAATATTATTTGATGTCAGCCAAATTAGACTTTAAAAATGATTTTAAGGCATTTATATCGGGACTAGTAAAAGGGTTTTAAGTAAGAAATAATATCGCAAAGGTAAATAAATAATAGAGAGTAATATATAGTTTCAATGATTAGTAGAAATAAACACATATTATAGTATATAGGGCTGCGACCAATTACCCTCCTCTTGTTTTGAGCATTACTTATTTATTTTTGTAATATTTTAAATTATCAAAAAATCCACTGTTTGTATAAAAATTCTGTTAAATTTTAATTTTTATTGTATTTTTATTAATTTATCTTTACATTAATGATATCATTGCTGTTATCATTCTTTTACTTTTTTTTCAAAAATTAATAATATATATTTTTAAAAAATAATACTAAACTAACAAAATTATAATATAAATGGAATGATTAACATTCTAGTTATTTTATTATTTTATTTGATATTTTAAATTTTCTTTAATATTTAATATTTTCTTAATATATTAGTATTTAATGCTCCTTAGAAATAATAAATGTGTTATGGTTTTTATTATTATTAAAAAATACTAAATAAATAATTAAAATACTATAATAATAAAATTCAAAACATATTTATGTTATATTTGAAGGATGAACATTCTAGTTATTTATTATTTGTTATATATTTTTTAATACATTAATTTTAATGCTCATTAGAAAGATTAAATATGTTATAGTTGTTTAATATTTTTTTTAAAAATTTATTAAAAAATAATGAAAATAATAAAATTGTAAACTATTTATTCTTTCTTTAAAGTATTAAATATTAATGCATTTAAAAAAATAATTAATGAATAAAATTTTAAAATATAAAATAAAAGAAATAATAAAATAACTAAAATATTCATCCTTCCATCATAATATAAATATATTATGATTTTTATTACTTTAATTTTTTTTAAAAATTATTATAATAAGAATTTATAAAGAAAGTAAAATAATGATGTCATCAATATAAGGATAATTAGTAAAAAGATAATAAAATTTAACACAATTTTTATAACAGCTGCGAGTTTTAAGTAATATGAAACACTAAAGAGTAAATAAGTAATTATCAAAACACCGGAGTGGCCATATATAATTTTCCTTGTGTGTGTATATAGTTGCTGAAAACAACTGATATGAAAATAGTTTTCCTCGTCAAGGAAATTTAGGGCATTGAGTTTCACTAGAATAAGATGACATATAATTTTGTCATAGTTACCTCATCGAACGATTCAAATATGTCAATACTTGGCTGGTGGATGGTGCAAACAATTGTCCTTCCAGTATCAGCTACATTCTTCACAGCTCGCATCACAATTGCTGCTGCTCGTGCATCCAAGCCAGTTGTTGGTTCATCCATAAAGATTATCGATGGATTGGCAACAAGTTCAACAGCGATGTTAAGCTGCTTACGCTGCTCAGTTGATAGACCACTAACTCCAGGTATTCCAACTAAGGAATCCTTCATTCCATCAAGCTCAATTGTCTTCAGGACATCGTTCACAAATTCCTATTGCAAAAATGTGACATAACAGTTATAGTATATATATATCTTAATAACAATTATCATGTCGAATTTGATATTACCCAAAAACAAAACCCCTATTAGTCATAACATCAATTCTTGACGTTATTTACAGAATCGAATTCTGTTAATACGATTGGAATTTCTGGGTAATATGAAATAAAGGGGATTTTTTTGGGTAACTTAAAATTTGGAGAGGAGGGTAATTAATCACTGTCCTTAACAAGTGCTGATGCTCGCAATTTTTCAAAACTGAAACCTTAGAATTCTCTGTACAAAACATTTAGAAGTTCAGCAACTTTTTGTACAAAGAATCATTGGGTTTCGAATTTTAACAAAATGCAAAAGCCCATCTGAAAGGACTCTTAATATCAAACTGAATTTGAGCTTGAAATGTGTAAAGTCTTACAGCTTTAGTTTTTGAGTTAATCTGTGGAGACAGACGAAGGCAGGCAGAAAAAATCACAGATTCTTCTACCGTGATCTGAGGAGAATGTATGTCTGTTTGCTCACAATAACCCAAAACCCTAACAAAGGTTTCTTGAACCTTCGGGTATCCGTTAACTATTATTTCTCCTTCAAAGTAGCCACTAGTTTTTCTACCTGCAAGAACATCCAAAAGCGTTGTCTTTCCAGCTCCACTAACACCCATTAATACTGTTAGAATACCAGGCCTTAATGTGCCTGTGATATCAGAAAGAAGTTGGAGTTTATTGTGAGATAATCCCCATTTTTGCATTTCCTGAAACCAAAGAAAAAAAAAAGTAATGTTTTGAAATCTTTTGGCTTTGAAAGGGAAAATCGCCATTACCATTTTAAGTCATTTATATATTATTTTCCCCTCAACGAGTATTAAAAGAACTCAAAAGAAAAAGTGGTACATAACATAAGAGGAAAATGGTAGTTGTCCCTTTAAAACTGGTTTGACTTCTGAAAAAAATAAAGGTCAGAAAGATTATTACCAATGAAGAGTCAATATAGTACTTCACATCTTCAAAAACCAATGTGATGGGTTCAAATGGTAAAATCATTTTGCCTGTTGATTAAGACAAGTTAAGAGTTCATGTGAAATGAGGAAACAATAAAAATTAAGATAAGATAAAATTAACCTGAAGTATGCATAAAAACAAGTAGTTATATTAACCTTCATTAGATCCTTTGTTGGTATTCGGACGTGGATTGGTAGAACGATCTTCACTTTCTTGTGGATTGGAGAACTTTCCATGGGATATGATGGCACGAGACGACCCGGGAGCTGTTTTTTTTAATTTTTTATTTAATTATGTGTGAACCAATTTAAAAAATGCACTGCTATTTAATCCTTAAGATAATGTATGACATGACAACAAATTTATATATATATATATAATAATTATATGATGATGATTAAATTTAAACTTACACTTTAAGAAACTTAAAGCCAACGCAAAGCCGATGTTGAAAAGTAAAGCGAATCCGAACAAGGCACCAAGTGATATCCAGAAAAAATAATCATCAAAGTTCAATCCATGGCTTTTAAGTATTTCTCGTCCTATGGTAGTGTTCGCGGAAAGAATCTGCAATAATATTCACAAGCATACAGAGCAGTGGAATATTGTTATTTCCTTTTTTTTTTTTAACAATATGACATATGATTTTTTCATTATGGATCGGTATAGTATAATTATCTGTTGAAGTGGAAGCACACAAATAAGTAGAATAATTTACCTAAGTAATATAATAATATAGAATAAATTATTAATAAATAAATAGATAAAGGGGTAGAAGAAGAACACACAAAGAATTACGTAGTTCGGTAACTTGCTTACGTCGACGGCGGATTAAGATCACACTCTTATCTTATTATGAATCTCAAGGCACTAACAAAGTATGCCTTTTATAAGAAAGATTATAAAGAAAACTCTCTCTTTTACTTTAGGGATTTTTTCTCACAAAAAACTACTAAGATCTCTTGTTTATCACAAAGATTGTCAAGATTATATTTACAAGCCAATTGATAGCCTTTATATAGGATTTAGGACGTCTTAGGTTTACCCTATATGTGTGGGAGTCGTATTAGAGAGTCTTGGAGCAAGTGGGAGATGAAATTAGAAAGTTTCCTAATTTTGGGACACTGTTCCCGTCTCCAGCGCCGCGGCGCTGGGCTCTCATCGCCGCGGCGCTAGCGCGCTTTCTGCTCAGCGCTGCGGCGCTCAGGTTCTGTTCTGGGCGCCGCGGCGCCCATGCCTGGTCGCCCAGTGCCCATGCTTAGTGCGCTCTTTTTCGTTTTTCGCCTCCTTTCGCGTCCGTCTATACGCACCCTACGCACTTGACTTAAACCTCAAATTATATTCCGATAATTTTTAATCAATATTCTTACACTATCACATAAATAAAAAGTAAAAAATCAAAAACTATCTAATAAATAATATTTATAGAGTGGTGATACACGAGTCATGATCTAAAATTTGTATTCCAACGACGTAAATCTAGTATTACTTTTTTTTTATTATGCCAATTTGATATACCGAATAGGAGAGGATTTGAATTGTTTGAATTAGTTGAAATAGGATATTAGTATTATTTTGTGTTTGGTGTGTTATCTGATTGTATTGAGTAATACGTACAATTTTATTGTTAAAACTATAAAATATTACAAAAATAATTAATTATTTAAATATATATTTGATTATTAAAATTTTTCTTATTTATAATAATAAATGTTTAAACATCAAATATATATTTACTCTGTATTATTAATTTTTATTAATTATTAATTATAATGAATTTTTTATTTTAATTATAAATTATTAACGTATTATATTTTATTGCTTAATAATTAATTTTTTATGAATTATAACATTTTTAAATTTTATTTTTTTATTTCTAAAGATAAATAATCTAATTTAAATTTATTTCCTATTAAATAGTTTATCCTATGACTCCCTTTAGAATAAAATGATGAGTTCAAGGCAGAGCCACACTATTTATCCCATTTTCTTTTTACTGTCAAACAATAAATTTGCATTATCCTAATTTCAAACCAATCTCTTATATATAAAAATAGATTAGGCTAGAACTGCCGTCTCACCGAAACAAATAAACCGTTAGAACAATAAATTTATGTCTAATCTTTTATTTTGAAATACTGTACCCTTGACTTTGATACGATGTTAAGAAAAGCTACCCAACACAAAAGTTTTTGCTGTTCAGTAAATGTCCAGGCATTAATGCATAAGGTCAGGCTATGAGACTTGCCTTTTGCCATCGAGGAGCAAGAAATTCATTTACCGAAATGCCTATTTGTCCATACGTTAGAGGAGAAATCCAATAACTCCACTTCAACCACATTGGCATAGAAGCTGCAAATCAATAAAGCGAAATGACTTTAAGTTTATTATTTTAGTTGTTGCGTGAATTTATGATCACATCACAGAGGGAAATTTATATTCGCCCTCCTGTTATTTAACTAGCATTTTATCAGTTTCTTTCTGATTTTTAAAAAATAAATATTACATCTCAATTTTTAAATAATTATAATATTATATCACAAATATTAATTAATTATCATATCATCTTTTTAATACAATTAACTAGACAACATTTTCAAACAACAGAAAGGATTAAATTAGTTTTCTAATAACTTGAGGAATTAAATTATTCTCTCAGACAATTAGAGGAGTTGCCCTAATCTCTGCTAAGTTTTGAACAATAAACAATTCTCTTAAACAATTAGAGAAATTGCCCAAATTTTTGCCAAATTTTTGCCAAATTTCAAACTCCAGACTAGACTAGAGGGAACATAAGTTTTACCGCTAGATAAGTGTCTAGGTGAGTTTCCTTGATTTTTTAATAAGTACTAATATTTCTCTTTTTGATTCTATTTTTCTTTTATATCTAAAAGTGACTAATTACATCTTAAAAGAAGGATAACACTACTTACTAAAAAATAAAAGGAAAAACTAATGAAAACGTCAAATAAAAAAAAGTAACCGATAATTTTCCGACTGTAGAAGGTCAAAATAGTCTTACGCTGTGGTAAAATGAAGCCACCAAGCAATAAGACAAACAAAATCGTGAAACTTCCAACTGTCATAGAAATATCAGCAGTCCGAATTACCGATGCCAAAAACCGGAACATGGATGATGATGTAAAACTAAGAGCAAAAAGTAGAATAAACTGCCGGAAGAACCTGAAAATTAAACACAGAAATTGATCAATTTTCAATAAAGACTGATCAGGCTGCTGCAAAATAAATATTATTGTAAATATTTCAAAATAATGTCTAACTTAAAGGTTCTGTGTTGATATCAATGGCCAGCTTTAGACTTGTAACAAAATACCAGCGTAATAAAAAGTTCCTTGATAACAATCTCCCTAACAAGTCTAAGATTGAAGTCAATTATGCTTGACTGAGTCCTGCTATCCATTTTAATAAAATGATATGAAGGCCGGCATGATATTTGTGGACAGAAAAGCATGATATTTGTGGACATAAAAGCATGATGTTTGTGGACATAAAAATTCTTTGTGCAAATATTCACATGTTTTAAAGTATAAGCATCATTTAGGTAGCGTTAGTTTTTTTAAACCATGCTAGCATCCACACCTGAGAACTCTTTGTGGACATTCTTACTATTTTTATATCTAACTGTAAAAATTATTTACGAAGAGTATTATCAATAATCCATGGATCACTTTTGACTTCATTATTTTATATTAAAAAAAGAGTAAATTATAGTATTTGTGTTGTTTTCCATCACAATGAAAGGTAAGAATGCAGTTAAACCTGTAGATCTAAATTATAGGTAAAATAGTCCTCAAACACAATTAATAAAAATAAGACTTAATACGACAAACTTAATCAAGGTTTTTTTTTTATATTTGGACAAAATATAACGACATTTGTGAGATAACAAACTTAGTTACGGATATTACTGAAGTTTCAATAAAATATAGAGACGTTGCTGATAATTTCTCGATTTACAACTGTTAGTCTAATGAAGAACGAATGAGCCAATAAACGAAAAGCCTTCCGAATGGGAACTCACCTCCAGAACCCAGGGCTGTATCCGATGGCATAATAAGTAAGAGAAGTCCAAACCAGAGATTCAATTAATGAAAATGGAGCATTCAGAATGGTTGCCGGAATCGCATATGCCCACGCCGGGTAAAAGCACAAGTCTTTCTGTTTATAAAAAACTGCGAGTCGTTCAAGAGTCATAGGCATTTCCGGAACCCCATCAACAAGAATTATGACAAGTGCGTAAAACAAGGAACCCATCAAGTAATTTGCATGAAGAACATCAATCTCCATCCGGGTACGCAGAAAAACTGTGATTGTCATAATTGCAATTATAAGAAGCTGCAGCAAACAAAAAATATATATTTGTTACATGAGAAAGATCAACTAGTAAATTCGTATCTATCACTTACCTTCCTTTTGTTAGTATTTTTTCTCCTAAAAGTTGACCAATTATGACCCAGGGCTGAACCAAAAAGGGTGGGGGCCAAAATATCAAATTAAAAAAAAATATAAGGTTACAATTTAATAACATGGGAATCTTAGTGTTAGGTTTAAAATCTTAAACAGGCCAAATCATGAAATGTCTATTTTAGGATAAAATTGTAATAAGAATCATTATTAAATTTCAAATTTTTCTTTAGGCCTTGTGTTATAATGTAGGTCGGCCTTTTATTAAAATCCTAAATGTGGTTTTTGATTATTATGAATTTACAAGAAAGTGGTAATTGTTGATTTTACTATGTGAAAAATAGATTTCCAATAGAATGTGAGGGCAAAGAAACATAACCTGGCTAGTTTTGAATACATAGAAAAAATAATTTCTCTTCTTGAGAAGAAGTTCCCTCGACATGCAAGCTTTGAATTCTTCCCATCCAGAAAGAGAATACACAGAAAAGGAAAGAGCATTCTTCAGGCTTTCGGATTTATCAAATGGCTCTGACAGATCCTCATGGAGCTTCTTACCGAGAGGGGATTCCCGGAATCTCATAGAGAACATATCTACTGAAATATAATGCCCGTGAGGAAGTTCATCCTGCAACCAATATTGTGCTCGATCCTTTCTAGACATTACCTGGAGGAAAAAGAAACTGGAAGATCAAATAATGAAGTACTTAAATTATGCATGGAAATTAAAGGAACATTGATTTGAATTAGCTTATTGCCTCCTGAAGGAAATCAGCTACTGCTTTTCTTTCAGGACACCTGAATCCACAACCCTCGATAAAATCTAGAACACTTTCTCGCGGACCATGATAGAGAATCTTCCCCTCTGCCATTAATATAATGTCATCAAAGAGATTAAAGGTTTCGGGTGATGGTTGAAGCAGTGAAACCAGGACGGTGGCATCAGTTATATGTGCCAAATGTTGAAGACAAGTCACAATCTGAAATGAGGTGGACATGTCTAAACCATTTGTTATTTCATCCAAGAACAAAGCTTTTACAGGACCTACCATAATCTCCCCTGCATAATTATTTTTTTAACAAAAATTTCTCTGTTAGATTCCACCTGCAGCTGATTTACATGAAATATATATGTAGAGTATACGATTTTCCCATTTCCTGAAACTAGTTATCTTGGTGCTTGCTTGTCACCAACCTGTAGTAAGTCTTTTCTTCTGACCTCCAGAAATGCCTCTTCTCATGGCATCTCCGACCAGTGTGTCAGCACAGATATCAAGTCCAAGTATCTGAAAAGCGAAAGAAATTAACAAGCGACCCTTTCTAATGGTTCTATGAATCATTTTGAATGTGTTATGAGAATTACCTTCAAAATATAATCAGTTTGAAGGGTTTGTTTAAGTCCCTTAACAGAAGTTGCCTGTTAAGAAAAGGGCAAAAAAAAATAAGAAAATGAAACTAAACATGCATTAGTAAGAGTTTCTTTCATCGATAGTAAAACATGGAAGAAAAAAATGGGAAATTGCATATAAATCTATCTGCTTTTGTTTATGTATTTCGTTTTTCTTTTTCATTTTTTAATATACCTTGGAATGAGGGAATTCTTTTTATAATTGTTTTTATTGTGTAAGCAACAACCTAGGGCAGACCCAAAATTGATATTATTCGGAGAGCAAAGTTTTGAAAAAATATACGAATCAAAGTCTGTATTCTAAGGCTAAATTATCAAAACTTTAAATCTTTTGGTGCCAAAGTAGAAAAATCTATATTCCGTGAGATTTGAAGAATAAAAACCACTTAAGCATTTCATAGCTTGCCTCTTCCCAAAACCCATAAGTACCTTCATATAAGTATCTATGTCTGGATCTGGGACAATTCTTGCTTCCTTCTCTCTTCTAATGAGTTCCAACAGAATCTCTACATATGGGTAAAAAAATTCAATTGGTAGTGAAAATTATGATGTTATTGCGTTCAAGAAAGATTAATGTACCTGCTTGGCTTCCAACACCCTGACAACGAGAGGAAATATCAAGTGTTTCTCTCACAGTCATCTCAGGAATGTGCAAGTCATACTGGCTTACATACGCCGATGTTTTTTGGGGTACAAACTCTTCTAGTTTGTATCCATTGTAAGACACTTCCCCTGTGACCTATTAAAGAAAAGAGGACAGACAAAAAGAAAACACAGCACTGAGTATGACCAAAACAAAACTTAGAAGATTATTTGATTTTTTTCTCTTATTTATTATTAATTTTCTTTTGAACTTTCTTTTAGTAGAAAATGAATGTAAATTAAACCTCCCCATAACCGTGATACGAGCAAGATCAGTTAAACAAAATCTCTTTTACTAGTTTAAGAAATCACATAGCCACTGAACCATTTGCAGTGAGGTAATTAGTCATTTTTAAGATACCACTTTTTTTTTTCTATAAACACTTTAAAGAGGGGTAATAGATAAATTTTTTAAAAAAAAAACACTTATAAGGAAAAATGGTTGTACATAAAAAACCTTAGATGACAACAGTACTTTTCCCTTGACTTGGTTATACATCAGCAATTAATGTCATCATATGAATTAGGAAGGAAATCCCCAGAGTATGTTGTTAAGTAAAAAAAGTTTTAGTATAAGCTTTTGTTATAAGAAGCTGCTTTGAGAGCAAAGGCGTTGTGAAGATAAGAAAAAGCATCATTTTTATTTTTCATATATATTAGTTTTTTTTATTTGAGGTTTTTAAAACTACTTATTACCTCCTTTCAAAATAACAATGCGTTAATCTTATAGCATCATTTTGCCCTTAAAAATTCCCCAAGATAATAGGTAATTTTAAAAATTAACAAAAATAATAATATTCATGAAAAAATTTAGGAGAACAACAGTAATTTTCCCTAAAGATAAATAAACAATTAAGAATTGAAGAATGATGGACACCTTAAAAGATTTGTTTAAGTTTCCTGAGAGAGCCTTTAAGAGGGAAGTCTTCCCACATCCTGGGGAACCAAGCAACAGTGTCATCCTGCAATAAGTAACATTTCCATCTACAGGAATCATCCCAAAAATATTTGACAAGTTTTGCCAGGGTATATAAAACTTACATTACACACACACCATATAGCGGTTGAAGAACTAAATTGCCTCAAGTGATACGTTATTCAATTCAAGTTTTACGTTAATTAAAAGAAGAAAAATTGTCAATTTAGTTGAATCACTCTGTTGATTTTTTAAATTTAAAAAAAATATATTTTGGTTAGTCTCCCTAATTAAAAAAAATGTCTAAAGTGCACTTTATTAAAATAATAAGTTGTATTTCATCAAATATGAGTTTATCTATCTATCTATCTATCGTGGTTAGACATATCAATATATTCTGTTGTCCTCAAAGCTGCCATTTGAATGTTACTTTCTAACAATAATTAACTAAAATATTTAATATATATAGGAACTAATTGAGTAATTCAACTATACCGTTTAAAAGTTAAATTGATAATTTTTCTATTAAAAATTCTTTTAAGTGCGAAAATAAGTAATTTTTAAAATACAGTTGTCCAACTCTTGACCTATAGATATATTGAAAAATTGACATAAGATAAGAGTAGTATATTCCACCTTCCAGGCTTGATTACACCGCTCACATCATCAATAATAGTTATCTTGACTTGGGGGGACCTCAGACCCAGCAGCTTTGCAAAGTCCTACAAGAAATGCCTCAACATCAAAAACATGTTTGGATATTTTTGCATTAATTACATGAATTATAATTATTTCAATGTAATTAATTTATCTAAACTAACCTATCAATGTTTCTTTAAAAACAAATAGCTCACTTTGAAGAAGTAGAAATACTTACAGAAAGAATGCTTTTGGTAGAATTCCAAAGCGTCGGTAAGGGCTTTCCATGAACAGCCTCACACTCAGCTTCTACATGCAAATTCTTGAATCTTACTTCAACAGTGGGCAATTTCACTCCCACCCTACAGCACAAAAAATTTTAGTTGAATCAATAGCAAAATTGATAAATTTATAGGGCAAAATAAAATATAATTATTTTATTAATTTTATAGATATAAGATACAATTAAATGGGATAGCATTGTATTATGACAGTATAATTCAATGTTTTGTGGAATAGATATTAAATAGGATTTTACGAAATTATCCTTTGTAAGGATTTTCATGTAATTTAATACTATTTTATTTTTTTCTTCATAATTTTGATTTGATTTAACCGTTGAATAGACCTAAACATCTAAATTTAAATAATATGTTATTTTTTAATATTTAAATATAAATATTAAATTGCTTTCTTAAAAAAATAAAGACATTTGAAAATTAATGATATACATTTGCGCCCTTACTAAATGATTAATGTCAAATGACAAGGGAAATTACTATTTACCTCTATAATATTTTATATTACCACTTTTTCCCTTCTTGCTTTTAGAAAATTAAAATGCCAAAAAGCCTTTGCGATAATGAGAATTAATTTTATTTCTGAACATAGGAATCTGAACTTTTTAATGCTTTTTTGATAACACGAGAAATCATATTCATGATTATTAATTGATCACTTAATTTAAAATTTAAAATTATTAGGTGAGGTTTAAATATTAATATTAAAGTCAAGTCTTAACATTCACACTCACGTAAAATGTGAATTTGAGTTTAAGGTCTAAAATAGAGTGGATCCCCCGAAAACTTAATCACAGATCAATTAAAAAATTAATAATATTAATATTAAAAATAAGTTTTAACAGTCTCTCTCGCATAAAATGTGAATTTGAATTGAAGGTCTAAAACAGAATGAATTCTGAGAGATCCAAACGGAGATAAATCAAGAAATTAACAATTTTGTGTTATGTGAAATGTAGATTTGATTTTAAAGTCTAAAACAAAATGGATCCTTGTAGACTAAATAGAGATAAATTAAAAAAAATTAACTAAAAATAAAGACATGAAAATTCAAATTCAAAACTTTAATTCTGAAACTATATTAGTTTATCACTCAACGTAAATTCTTAAGCTATTAAGCGAAGGCTTAATATTAGTATTAATGACAAGTCTTAACAATGATATATAAAAGATTATTTTTCTATTTGACAGATTTCTTGAATTATTAAAATTTTATATTTTATATTTTATATTTAATAATTTATTTATTACTTGATAGTTTAAATTTTTTATTATTTTATAAATTCATTATCTTGTATGAATTTTTTTTTAAAAAAAAAGTTTTTATTTTTATTTACAAAACAATAAAAATATTAACCTTGAATAAGTCATCCATAGAATATGTTATTATGTGATATATATTAAAACTTGCAAAATGTATTAATCTGAATATTTAATTGGTTGAATTTGAAGAACAAAAAAAATATAAATTCATAAATATTTAATTTAAATAGTCATTTGAGCATTGGTATATCAATTTTGACCTAAAGTAAATATTATTGAAAATAAAGGTTCAGTTTCAACCTCTGAAACTTCAATCATTTAATTTTGGTAAAATATACGAATCTCTTCTTAAAAATGTTATCACCAGTGAATTAACTACTCGATGTAGGACTATTTGACTCAACGCTATAGTTATTCAACACCGAATATTAAGTGTTGTTTATCTTTTTTTATTGAATTTGAATAGATTTAAATTTAAGTGAAGTATGAATAGATGTAAATTTATATGTTTAAATAACATAATTTTACATATAAACAACTAATATTAGAGATTTAATATTCTACGAAAAAAAATGAGAAAGAATTATATGTAGAACAAAATTATTAGTATTTTAAGGTATTTTTGAAAAAAAATTATATAGAAGTCATAGATTTTTTGCAATCCAACTTTATGCATAGATGTACTGTCAGCCTCTTACAGTGGGTTGCTACCAAAGTAGATATACTGTCAATTCTTAATCGTTAAACTATTAACAATTACTTGTTTAACTTAATTTTGTTAAGTGAAAAATATTTTTTTTTTTTTCAGTATTTAGTTGACAAACAAACTTGTTAAAACCATTAAAACAATAAGGATAAGTCAACCACTTACTTTTTGAACCTAGTGTTTTCACAAATTACCAGTTTCATCCTTTTTTGTTTTGCATAACCACCCACCCCCTTTTAATACCATTTCATTCCCTGAAATTTGATTAATTACATTCCGTAAAAGAAAGTAATTGGCAACTATTAAAAAATTAAGAGGAAAGTAATAGTTATTGACAAATTTAGGGGGAAAACTGACAATTTCCCTTCTCAATAATAATAGAAAAAATAGAGAAGAAACAATAATAGGGTATAGATAGTAATTGTCAGAAAATTAAGGGAAATTTTGACAAGTTTAGGGGAAAAACTAACAATTTCCCTTCTCAACAATAATAGAAAAAATAGAGAAGAAAAAATAATAGGGTATAGATAGTAATTGTCAGAAAATTAGGGGAAATTTTGAAAATTTTCCTTCTGAACAAAGAAAAAAAAAAAGAAAGAGGGGCTCTTACTTGTCCAGTCTACATCTAATTTTCTGCAGCAACTGAAGGTTGTCACTTTGAACATCGTGTTTGATGAGCTTCTTTATAAATCGATGCCTGTCATGAGATCCAAGCTTTGTGACATCAATCACCCTTTTGTTAGCTTTATTTTTATCAATATCATCATCAAACAAAGATGATCTCAGCCGTTCAAAAGTTGGCAACTTCTCAATCTCAGCCCACTGCTTCAGCTCATATGCATCTCCGCGATCATCACCATTATCACCAGCATCATGGTTCCTGAAACTGGAGCTAAAACGCCATCTCGACGACGTGCTCGATCTCAGGCTATTACTTCCCATTTCAGCCAGCTTATTATAATTAGTTTCAAGTGACTCCATCTCATGATCTATGGCTTCCATATATGAGCCATTTTGTTCAACAACTACATCTTATTTGAAACAAAAGAAGTATTTGAGATCAATGAGCTTCAAGCTCCTTAATTACAAAAATGTCCAGACTGAGATAGCTTTGTCTTTTATAGAGATATCAACTATACAAGCTACAGCTCCAGTTTACTTTCGAATAAGAAAACCACTATTATCATCTTAATTATATATATGTATACACACACATATATATATAAATGTACGTTGCCTTTTTTTTAATTTTTTTTAAATTGCTAGTTACATCTTTTTAAAAAGTAATTGGTCACTTTTTTGTAATATTATTTATTAAGACTTGTCTTGAACCTTAATTTACCCGTTTAAAATTTTAAATTAAGTGATAAATTAATATGATATGAGAGTCAAGTTCTTGAGTTCAAACTCCATATTCTTACTTTTAGTTAATTTTTTAATTTTCAGTTTATGAGACAGAGAATCCACTTAATTCAGGCATACTCAGATTAATTTCTTAATTTTCTGTCCACGAGATAAAAAATCACTTTGGTAAAATTTACTCATAGAAATTTATTTGGTTTAAACTTATTTAAATTAATTTCTTAATTTTTTATCTACGAGATGGGGATCATCTCATTCAACCTACTCATATCTATATTTCACATGAGAGAAACTATTAAGACTCGTCTTTAATATTAATATTTTTTAAAAATTAAAATTCCTCAAAAAACTATAATGGGTAACTCAAGAAAAATTGATATATAAAAAAAATTCATTTAGTTCATACCTAATTAGATCTATATTTCATGTGAGATAGATTATTAAAATTTGTCTTTAATACTAACATTTCTTAAAAAAATCTTCAAAATATTATAATGGGTAGTTTTAAAAAACTCAATAAAAATTTATATATAAAAACAATTGAGGGAAAAAATATTTTATTGTGTATACTAATTTCTCTTTGAAATTTTTTTAAAAATTACTCATTTATCTTCTAATTGAGTCATAATCGAAGTCATAATAAAGTGTATACTTAAATGCTAAAACGTGCTATAATGTGTCAAGTCATAATCGAAGAAATTGAGTCTTTGAAAATTCAAGCATTAAGATTGCACGAGAGGACTAAGAAAAAAAAATGTCTTGTTTGGTTGAAATTTTTATTAAATAAAAGAATTTTTTTAATATTAAAATATTTTTTAAAATTGTTTTATGACATTTAGTTGTAATTTAAGAAGAACTATTAAAGATTAAAAAAAAAAAAATTTTGTAAAATTTTAAATTTTAAATTTTTAAAAGTGAAACTTTTTAAAATTTTTTAATATATGTGTAATATCACATATATTATAATAATAATTTTTTATTTTTATAGTACACTCTTAATAAAAATATATTCAATTAATATATTTTTAATATTTTTTTAAAAATCATCATATATCTAATTTTTTATATTTCTACAACTATTATATTTTTATAATAATTTATTATAATATTTTATTATTTTTTTTAAACAAAAAGAAGTACTATTTTATTTGTAATTTTGTACTAAATAAAATAATTTATATTTACTTGATTATTTTATTTTAAAAAATTAAATTTGAGAAAATACATAAAAAATTTAAACTTATATATAAAAAATATTTAATATTTAGAATTTAAATACAAATTTTATTAAGTATCATTTTTAATAATTTAATAACAAATAAATACTTTTAAAATTGTATAACCAAATAATCTAATACTTAAAAAAAAATTTAATTAATAATTAAATGATCAATAACTTTTTTTAAAAAATTTTACTTCTAAAAATTTTATTTTAAAAAAATTTACTTTTAAAAATTATATTTAAAAAACTCAACCAAATAAACTTTTAATCTTAATAAAAAAAATTTATATAAATTAAAACGGTCATCTAAACATAGCACGTTAGGTGAATAAAGTGTATGTTTAAATGCTAAAACGTGTTATACTATGTCAAGTCATAATGGAAGAAGTCAACCTTCTTTTTTTAGGATAAAAGAAATCAACTTTTTAAAAAATTAAATAAGATATTAACACGGTCACTTTTTAAGGATTGACACAAATTATATCTTGACAACTGTTTTAATTTTAATTATACTTTATTTTTTATTTAACTAAAAAAATAAAAAAAATACTCTCACTATTTTATTACATAAATAATTAAAATATTTTTATTTTTAATTAAATAAAATAAATAATAATATAACTAAAATTAAAATTATTTTTAAAATATAATTTATACCAATAAAGTGATAGTGTTTGTTTGATATTGATTGATAGTACTCAAATAAAAAATGGAGTTTCTTCACCAATAATTTTTGCAGGGATTGAAACAGCCACCAACACAACGGTACGTATAAAGTGTGTGCTTAAATGCTAAAAAGCTGTGTCAAGTTATGATCGAAGAAATCGACGTTTTGAAAAATCAAAAATTAAGATTGATTGGTAGGACTCAATCAAAATCAGAGTTTCTTAACTATGGATTGAGACAGTTAATCAGACAAATGAGAGAATTCTAATCCGCACATATAGTAACTGCATGGCATTATCCTATATACATATTCATAATCGACTATTTATTCTGATGATTCTAGTTAATATGAACTTTTTTTTGTGGTCCTTTCCGAACACTAAATGCACAATTTAATTGCCGGCACAATAAAGAAATTTGTCAGGCTGTTGAGTACCGCCCCGGATAAAGATGGAACATAATTAATGGCACCTAAATGCAGTAATGATATCACCAATACTGTAGTTGTACATAAATAAAACTTGAATGGGATATAGATATATATAAAAGACTAGATGGCATTATTTTAATTTTTTGTATTAGTAATACGAATAGAATTACACCTTATACAAAAGTTATCATCTTTAATATGATTGTTGTATAATATTAATTAATAATTAATATATCTTTAATATGATTGTTGTATAATATTAATTAATAATTAATACATCTTTAATATGATTGTTGTATAATATTAATTAATACATTAATTATTACGTCAATTGAACTATAAAATTACCTCAACTATTTAAATATAATATTATTAATAGCAAATATCGTGACATCAAGCCAACTTAGTGATCAAGAAAGTATCTTTGGAAAATTGAGGTCTTCATGCACCAAGTTTTATTAATCTCTCTTTTTAGTCTCATCAGATCATGTAGATGTACTCAAGCTTTGTCACGTTTTAGAGAAAATATTATTTTTCTCATATTTAGTTATTTTTTGTTGGCGACGGAAGTGCTTTCTTAATCGCACAATTATAAAATAATACAGAAAACAAAAAAATAATAATAATAATGAAAAAAAAGTAAAAGAAAAGAACACAAGTATTACGTAATTAGGCAATTCTTATGTCGACGATAGATCAAGATCAATGCTTATTCTTAATGAATTAATAAGTATTGACAAATAATGCTTTTATAAAGACCACAAAAGCTCACAAAGAATTTTCTCTTTTAAAAAAGGGAATTACAAACAATTGCTCTCAATGTGAGTGTTGTTTGTGATTTGTTGTTGTTATATCTTTCTCAAGTCTAAAATAAGGTTTATATAGTCTCATCACATCTTCAATAAACCCTAAGTCGAGTTATTTAGGGATAACAACTTAAATTTTAGTAGAAGAAGTAATTTAAAGGCCATGGGTACAAAACTCGTATTGGCGTTACGGCGCCACATTTTTTTAGAGACTAACGAAACTTGGATTTGAATTAGATAGGAAAACCATTAAGATAAAGGTGCATAGCACTATAGTTTTGTCCTTGAGTTATGACGTTTTGAGAGAAGTGATTGGAAAGAAGACAAAATTAGGCCTTTGAAAGAAGTTTAACACCTTTTACATGACGAAGTCCTTAGTGAATTATTTGTATGTCAAGAAGAAATTGTATCAGCTATCTATGGCTGAAGAAACATTAATAAAAGACCACATTGACGCCTTTAATAAGATTATCTTTAATCTCAAAATAATAGACATCAAAATTGAAGATGAGGGTAAGACAATAATATTATTATGCTTTTTGCCTCCAAGTTATAAGCACTTCATAAATATACTTATGTATGACAAAGAGACTTTAACGGTGACAGATGTTAAAGCCTCATTGAACTCTAAAGAATTAGAGCAAATATTAGAGTCTGATAGTGTAACAAGATTGGCTGTAAGAATAAGAGATAAAAATAATAATCAGTGAGGTAGATCTAAAAAGTGTTATTATTGTAATAATGAATGGCACTGAAAAAGGGATTGTCCAAAAAGAAAGGTAAAGAATGGTAAAAGGGCTTCAATAATCTGTGAAGAAGTCATGAAAATTACAAAATCATTGATAACTTCTTATGGGTAGTGTAAGAATATTGATTAAAAATCATTGGAATATGATTTGGGGATCAAACCAAGTGCGTAGGGTGCGCACGGATCGAAGACAGACGCGAAAGGAGGTGAAAATCGAAGAAGGGCGCGCATCAGACGCTAGCGCCGCGGCGACCAGGATGAGCGCCGCGGCGCCATTTCCAGTACCTGAGCGCTGCAGCGCTGGGATCCAGCGCCGCAGCGCTCAGCAAATATCGGGCCAGCGCCTCGGCGACGCGAACCAGTGCCGCAGCGCTGAACGCGGGAACAGTGTCCCGAAATTAAGAAACTTCCTAATTTCGTCTCCTACTTGCTCTAGGACTCCCTAATACGACTCCCACACGTATAGGGAATACCTAGGACGTCCCAAGGCCTATATAAAGGCTATCAATTGGCTTGTAAAAAAATAGAGAGTTAACTTGACAACCTTTGTGATCAAGTTAGTGAGATCTTTGTGATCTTAGAGAGATCTTGGTGATCAACAATAATCTTAGTGATTATTCTTAGTGGTTCTTTGTGAGAGAAAATCCCTAGAGAGCAAGAGAGAGTATTCTTTGTGATGTTTCTTGTAATAGGCATACTTTGTGGTTGCCTTGTGATTCATAATAAGAGAAGAATGTGATCTTGATCCGCCGTGGACGTAGGCAAGTTGCCGAACCATGTAATTCTTTGTGTGTTCTTCTTCTACCATTTCTCTCTTTTATTTCTTAATAACTTGTTCTGCATTATTATATTACTTGGGTGAATTGTTTAGCTCGTTTGTGTGCTTCCGCTTCAACAAACTGGTATCAGAGCTTTGGTTCTAAGCAAACATGGCCACACCCAAGTATGAGGTAGAGAAATTCAACGGTACGAATGACTTCAATTTGTGGAAGATGAAGGTTAAGGCATTATTGGTTCGCCAAAGACTTGGTTCGGCATTAGAGGAGACTGCAGCTTCATCTAGTGATGAAGAGAAGACGCCAGAGTTATCTAGAGTAGAAGCAGAAAGAAGGGACATTCAAGAAAGAGCTCATAGCACAATCGTTCTATCATTAAGCGATGAAGTACTAAGGGAAGTAGCAGGTGAGACGACGGCAATAGATCTTTAGAAGAAGCTTGACTCTCTTTATATGAGGAAATCGTTGGCCAACAGATTACATATAAAGAAGAAGCTGTATCAGCTGTCCATGTCAGAGGGGACGCCGATGAAAGATCATATAGACGCCTTCAATAAGATCATCCTTGATCTTGAGTCTATCAACATCCAGATAGAAGATGAAGATAGAGCAATTATTCTGCTGAGTTCACTCCCCAAGAGCTATGAGAGTTTTGTTGATACGCTACTGTACGGCATGGAGAGTTTAACGATGAGTGATGTGAAATCATCATTAAACTCAAAGTTATTAGGAAAGCAGGCTGAGGGCAATGCAGAAAGTTTATCTGTAAGAGGAATGCCCTCATATAGAGATGGGAAGAAAAAAGGCTCAAGGTCAAAGTCTAGGACTCCTAGGAAGTCCTATTACTGCAAGAAAGAGGGGCACTTCATAAAGGACTGTCCTGAGAAGAAAGCACAGGACAAGAAGAAAGCGGATGCTGCACTTGTCTATGATGATAGGTATGACAGCGCAGAGACACTCGTCGCTACTGATGGTATAAAATCTGAACAATGGGTTTTAGATTTTGGTTGTACTTTTCACATGTGCCCGCACAAGTCTTGGTTTACAAATTTCCAGCCTATTAGTGGTGGTAAGGTCTTAATGGGTAATGACGTTGCATGTCAGATGATGGAAATTGGTAGTGTTAAGCTTAGGCTGCATGATGGGCGAGTGAGAGAGTTGACAGATGTTAGGTATGTTCCTGACTTGAAGAGAAACTTGATCTCACTAGGGACTTTAGACCAGAATGGGTGTTCCTTCAGGATCGACGGAGGGATTTTAAGAGTTTTGAAAGGTTCCATGGTAGTGATGAGAGGAGAGAAGCACAAAGGTGTTTATGTGCTTAAGGGTGAAGTCGTGAGTGGTTCTGCACTATTCTCTGTAGATGATGAGAGTATGCAAACCAAGTTATGGCATCTTAGACTGGCACACTTAGGCGAGAGAAACCTAAAGGAGTTATATAGTCAAAAGGCATTTAGTGAGGATAAGTTCCAACCCTTGGAGTTTTGTGAGCATTGTGTGCTAGGGAAAGCACATAGAGTGAGGTTCAGTACCGGCGAGCATAAGACTAAGGGGACTCTTGACTACATACACTCGGATCTTTGGGGACCAGTTCAGACAGCTACTCGTGGTGGTGCTAGATATTTTCTCAGCTTGATTGATGACTATTCAAGGAAGCTGTGGATCTATGTGTTGAAGAGCAAGGATCAAGTATTTGATATGTTCAAGACTTGGAAGGCTCTTGTTGAGAATCAAACTGGCAAAAGAGTGAAGAGGTTGAGAACTGACAACGGCCTCGAGTTTTGCAACAGAGAGTTTGATGGGTTTTGTGCCAAGCATGGGATTGCAAGGCACAGAACAGTAAGATCAACACCACAGCAGAATAGGGTAGCTGAGAGGATGAACAGGACCCTACTTGAAAGGGTTAGATGCATGCTTACCAATGCGAAGATGTCCAAGACTTTCTGGGGAGAAGCTGTAGTGACTGCTGCTTACTTGATAAACAGAAGTCCCTCCTCAGTAATTGACTTCATGAGGCCAGAAAAGAAATGGTCTGGCAATCCTCCGAAGTATGACCATCTTAGAATATTTGGTTGCCCTACCTTTGTACATGTTAAGGAGGGGAAGTTGGAACCTAGAGCTATCAAAGGGGTATTCATAGGATATCCCGAAGGAGTAAAAGGATACAAGGTGTGGTGTAAAGACTTAACACCACCAAGGAGTATCATAAGCTGTAGTAACCAGTATCCACGACTGGTAAGAATAAGTATTTATATATGTATAAATATACGTATTTTATTTGTATGTTGGTGATACTTGAATTATATATTGTTATTAGTAATGTTTTTATAGGTTAAGGATATACGATTCGTATTGGGTTTATTTTGTATGACTTTAGATTTATTTTAGGGACCAAATTGTTATACTTTGAAAGTTTTGGGGGCAAATTCGTAAATATCAAAAATTAGCCTCTTAGTATAAAAATACACTTTTGAACCCTAATTTACCATTTTTAGGTCGAGCTACCCATTTTAAGAGAGAGAAGAGAGAAATAGAGGAGAGAGAAAGAGAAGAAGAAGAAGAAATTGGAATTTTAGATCTTTAGAGGTATATCACAACTAATTATCAATTTATTGGTGTTAATTAAGTTAATTTCTTTAAGTTTTGATTTTTGGAAATATGTATAATTGAGGATTTGATGTGTATTTCATTTGATATTGTGAGAATTGATGATGATCTATAAGATAGCTTGATAAATCATGATGAATTGTGGAATTTCTGCTTGATAGTCTCTTGATCCAGGAATTTTATAAATTTTTGTAATTCGATTCTGATTTTAAATTTTGAGTATATGAAATTAGACAAGTTTAGGATCATCTGAGACTTTGAATCGATTCAAAATTCTGGAAATTGAATTTTTTGTGAATTTACCAAAATGACCCTGAAATTTTGGAAATTTCGTGTGTAAACAGTATAATACAGTGGAAAATAATTTTTGACCTACTAAATGATCTTTAAAAATTACGAATTTATGGAATATGATAAGTTTATATGTCTAATGTGATATACTCGAAAATGAGAATTTAGATCAATGTGGTTGAAGTGTTATGATTTTCTAAAGTGTATCAGCTCATTGCAGTATTTGATTAACAAGTTTTTAAAGTTAGAGAATAAAATAGTTTTAAAATACTTTTGGCAGTTATTTTGAAGTAAAATATTTATCATGAATTGGGATATGTGTCAAGAGTATTTCTGTGGTAGTTTTACAATTTTTGAGTTAGTATATGATGTTATAAAATTAGGAGATTTAATACTGTTCAGTAAGTATCTTGATCCTGTCAGGTTAGTAGTTTGGATTCGATGATGTGTATGGAATGGATTGTGTAGGAATTTTGATAAAATATTCATATATAAGAAGGCTATATGAGTCAAGAATGGTATATTTTGATTTTGGAGTAATTGGACATCATTTGATGTATTAGAAAATTTTGTTAAGTGTAAGTGGTCAGAATGACAGGTTTTGAGAAACCAAGTATTTAGACCAATTTGATGTGATAAATGCATTGTGTATAATTTTGTAAGGTATTTAAAGTATTTTTTGTGAATTGTGAGGCTTATGAAAGGATTAATCTCCATTGATAGGTTAAGGAGATTTAAGCCTTGTAGCTGAAAGTGTTAAGAGGTAAGTATACTAGACTTTTTACTTAAATCACAATAAACGTAGTAATTGTTTTGTATAATTTTGTAAATATGGTTAGGAATATGTTTATGTTATGTCAAAGTATATTTTGATATGAAATGTGAAGATATGTATTTATGAATGTGAGCATGGATATACATGACATACATGTGTTTTTGAAAGTGAGCTTTCAAAATAAGATATGTTTAACAAAGAAAGCTTTTGAAGTGTAATATGTTCATGAGAAATATTTTGTGTTTTGAGCGTACTTGAACTCACTGTTAACTTAGTAGGCATTTTATGTGGTTTGTGGAGCCTTTATGTGTGGCCTTTCCTTTGGGATTGGTATATGTTATGTGTTCCGTATGTAGGGAGAATCCTATTGGTACCTAAAGGAAGTGTGAGTCATCACATTCGTGTGGTGGCGTATTGGTGCATGTGAGAGGACTCACCGATGATCAGGGTGAGGGTTTGGCTTTTACCTTCGGGCATGAGCATTATATATGTGTAATTTGAAGACCTCACTTGTACTATTCCTCTTATACGGTATGTTACCTATGAGTGACATTTGGATCATTATGTGATATGTGATATGTAAGTCCTACTAAGTAGTAGTTGAGTGATGGTATTCCTATTATGTGTTTTGAAAGAATGTGTAAGCGCTTACATGATATGTGATTTGATAAGATTATGATTTTGATTGATCACAGCATATCATCATATGCATTGTGTACATATATGTATTTGTATTTGATATATGAAAAACTAGTATGCTTACTGAGTTTTATACTCATTATAGTTTATGGTGATTTCAGGTAAATAAGGTGCATGTGTGCTTAGCGGATTTGGCAAGGCTTCTGCTGTTTCTTGGGTTCCCTAAATTGCTAGGTTACCGAGTGTTTCATTTTGGGACACGTGGGATATGATATTTGATTTGTCCCTATTGAATAAATACTTATGTATTATTTCATTGTGTGTGGATTGGATTTGGTTTAAGTTTTATAAAGTGTGGTTATTGGATGACTTTAAGTAAGAATTTGCAATTGATATATTCTGGGCTCCCGGTAACAAAGTTGCTACTAGTGACATAGTAGAGTGTTAATCTCTGAGAAAACTCTGCGTATCTCCGGTTTAATAATTGTCCCAGTCATAATTCAATTGCTATAATTCTGAAAGAAATTGAAATGAATGTTTAAATATTGTCAAGAGAAGTTTATATTTATATGTTAGGTTATGGTTGATTTTAGTGTTGAACTTACTAGTAACTTGCTAAGGATTCCTGTGTTGAATGAAAGCTGAAAATTTTGTGTAATATTATTTATGAGTGCACATGCAGTGAATGAATATAAGTGATGTCGTGTGTCAGATCTTTTGGGTTTGGGGCGTGATATAAGTCGTGATGTGACGTTCGATGAGATGACGATGTTGAAAACCTCCCAAGTAGATGAGAAAGAAGAACCTGTGACCAAGGAAAACTCAGCACCCGAGTCAATAGAAGTTGAAGTAGCGCTTGAAAACGGATCTGATATGCCCCCAGATCAACACTTCAACAAGGAAATCCTTGAAGATGAACCAAGAACACCGACGTGTTCCTCCAAGTCCACCCAAAAGAAGACTAGAACTCCTGAGTTGAAACTTGAAGAGTACCAGCTTGCTAGAGACAGGCTAAGGAGAACGATTAACCCACCAGTCAGGTATGCACAAGCAGACTTAGTTGCTCATGCTTTTAATTCTGCTTACACTCTTGAGTATGATGAGCCTAGGACATATGGTGAGGCTGTGAAGAGTGAAAATAAGAAAGAATGACAGCAGGCCATGGAAGAAGAGATTAGTTCTCTTAGGAAGAACAATACCTGGAAGTTGGTGGAGAGACCTCAAAAGAAGCTAGTCGGGTGCAAGTGGGTGTATAAGGTGAAGGAGGGGATACCGGGGATTGAGTCTACGAGATTTAAGGCTAGGTTAGTAGCATAAGGTTTTACTCAGAGAGAGGGAGTCGATTTTCATGAGATATTCTCTCAAGTTGTCAAGCACACATCTATTAGGATTTTGTTAGCTATGTGTGCAAACCTTGATTTACATCTAGAGCAAATGGATGTAAAGACAGCTTTTCTACATGGAGAGCTTGAAGAAACAATATACATGGCACAGCCGTAAGGGTTCGAGGAGCCCGGTAAAGAAGATCATGCTTGTTTGCTAAAGAAGTCATTATACGGGTTAAAATAATCACCTAGACAGTGGTATAGGAGATTTGATGAGTTTATGATGGCTTGTGGCTTTAGTAGGAGCAAGTATGATGGATGCGTGTACTTCAAAAACATGAGTTATGGGATGATGTATTTGCTTCTATACGTCGATGATATGTTGATCGCATGCAAAAATATGGAAGAAATACAGAAGCTCAAGAAGCAGTTAAGTGGTGAGTTTGAAATGAAGGATTTAGGAGCAACGAAGAGAATTTTGGGTATGGACATTGTGAGGGAAAGAAGAGATGTTATCTTCTTGTCCCAACAGCGATATATAGTCGAAATTCTGGAGAAGTTTGGTATGTCAAACGCGAAGGCTGTCTCTACTCCTTTGGCCATGCATTTGAGACTGTCAGCAGCACAGTCGCCGACATCCAAGGATGAGAAACTGCAGATGAGCAAAGTACCGTATGCAAGCGCAGTGGGGAGCATCATGTATGCAATGGTTTGCACAAGACTAGACATAGCACCGGCTGTGAGTGTGGTGAATAGATACATGACGAATCCGGGTAAAGATCACTGGCTTGCAGTAAAGTAAATTCTGAGATATCTCAAGGGAACGTCGAATCACGGGTTGGTGTATAAGAGGGACGAGGACAGCAATGAAATGGTAAGAGGGTACGTAGACTCAGATTATGCAGGTGATCTTGACAAGAGAAGATTGTTGACAGGCTACGTATTCACAGTGTTTGGGTGTAGTGTGTGTTGGAGATCAGTTCTACAACATGTGGTTGCACTTTCTACCACAAAGGCAGAGTACATAGCTGTTGGTGAAGCTATAAAGGAGGTCGTGTGGTTAAAAGGCATATGCGCGGAGATATTGGCTCACAAAGAAGTAAAAACCGATGTATACTATGACAGCCAGAGTGCCATACACCTAAGCAAGCATCAAGTGTTCCATGAGAGGTTGAAACACATTGATGTGAGGCTCCATTACATTCGTGAGATTGTCCAAAGTGGTAAAGTTAGTCTGACAAAGATAGCGTCATCTAAAAACCCTGCTGATATGTTGACTAAGCCACTGCCCTCGGTTAAGTTCGTCCTATGCAAGGACTTAACCGGAGTCACTACTTTGTAAGGGTGACCGAAGATGCGGAAATGAGAAATTGAGTTACTTTTGTGGATGATTTTGAATCAAGGAGGGGATTTGTAAGAATATTGATTAAAAATTATTGGAATATAATTTGAGGATCAAGCCAAGTGCATAGGGTGCGCACGGATCGAAGATGGACGTGAAATGAGGCAAAAACCGAAGAAGGGCGCGCATTAGACGCTAGCGCTGCGGTGACCAGGATAAGCGCCGCGGCGCCATTTCCAGTACCGCTGAACACGGGAACAGTGTCCCGAAATTAGGAAACTTCCTAATTTTGTCTCCCACTTGCTCTAGGACTCCCTAATACGACTCCCACACGTATAGGGAATACCTAGGACGTCCCAATGCCTATATAAAGGCTATCAATTGGCTTGTAAAAAAACAGAGAGTTAACTTGACAACCTTTGTGATCAAGTTAGTGAGATCTTTGTGATCTTAGAGAGATCTTGGTGATCAACAATAATCTTAGTGATTATTCTTAGTGGTTCTTTGTGAGAGAAAATCCCTAGAGAGCAAGAGAGAGTATTATTTGTGATCTTTCTTGTAATAGGCATACTTTGTGGTTGCCTTGTGATTCATAATAAGAGAAGAATGTGATCTTGATCCGCCGTGGACGTAGGCAAGTTACCGAACCACGTAATTCTTTGTGTGTTCTTCTTCTACCCTTTCTGTCTTTTATTTCTTAATAACTTGTTCTGCATTATTATATTACTTGGGTGAATTGTTTAGCTCGTTTGTGTGCTTCCGCTTCAACAGGTAGTATGCATATAAATGGATACTTGATTCTGACTGCAGTTACTATATGTGTCCCAATGAATCTTTGTTTATCAATTATAAATCCATCAAAGATAGAAAAATACTAAATGAGAATAATGTGGCTAATGAAGTTGTAAGGATTGGTAGCATGAGGATGAAGATGTATAATTAGTAGATTAAGGAGTTACATAATATAAGGCATGTTCTTAAAGTTAGAAAGAACTTGATATCACTAGAAGTGCTAAATCAAAAGGGATATTCATTCAAGATAAAAAAAACAAATACTGGAGGTAATGGAATGATCTATAGTGATTATGAAGGGTGAGAAATGTTGGGCGTGGTGTTTCAGTTCTAAACCATATTGGGTACGTGTATACATGTGTGCGTGTCTATTATTCATATATATATATATATATAAATGCATCTCATATATAATATGCATAGCGGGAACTGGAAATCTGATTTTCTAAACAATGAACATAATAAATTTTATATTATATTAGATTAATGAAATTAAATAGATATTAATCATATTTATATCAAAATTGAGAATAATTATCTCTCAAGCCTTTAGTACAACTTAAGTTGGAGTATTGTCTGAAATGAACCCCTTAGCAATTCTAAGACTCAATGGAGTGGGCTTGAGTCGCTAGAATAATAGCCTTAACTTCAGCATTGGTTTAACATTTAAACCCCGAGATTAACTCTTAATCTTCAGTTTAAAACATAAACTATAAGCTATTTGTTTTACCTTTGATCAATAAAATAAAAGCTTGTGTTATTACAAGTAGCCTTAATGGAGATAAAAATAGAAATCAACATTTGAAAAACCAAAATAAAAGAAAACAACTTTTCTTTCTCTCTCTATTTATGGCGGCCACTTTGTGTTGTTGTAACAAAAAATTAGATTTGTTTCAATTTCACATTTTTATAATAATTAAGATATAGTCTAACCTTATAGTTAATTGTTAACCTTAATTAAGTTAATTTATTATTTAATAATTAAATAATAAAAAAATATTAATTATTATAATATTTTATTGATTAACCAAATCTATGTTAACAATTAACCTTGGTTCGGTTAGCAAAACTTGGCTGCCAAGTGATGAATAAAATATAAATAAATAAATATTAACTTAACCTTAGTTAACTCTTAACTTTGGTTAAATTAATTATTATTTAATATTTTATTAAATAAAATATCTTGATTATTTAATAATTAAATAATTAAATATATGAAATTACCTTTAAACCCTTATTTGGTTACTAAGTTAACCAACAGTGGGTCCTACTTAATTACACACTTGAGTTAATTTAACCGAGAGCTTATTATGCACCACGTGTCAACATTTAATTGGTCAACAACAATTGTTAACTAATTAATGTGCTTAATACTTAAGTCTTGACAAGCGCACATTCTAAGGGATCATGAAACAAATATTCAATTTTTTTGAAAATTACTAGATTGAAAAATTCAATCCGGTATACTGCCCTAGTGGGTAATAAGTACACTTCATATTACGGGACTTTCTAGGTCCACACTCGATTTATTAAATAGAATTATTCTATTAGTCCACGATTGATGCCCTACACACACGTCACAGATATTACAAATCAGTGCGTTAGACCATACAAGTTGATGTTATAGCATATACATATAGTTTTTTCATCAATTATATCCTAGATGTACAGGAACATAGATTAGCACCATCAAATTCCCATAAGCACATCCATGAACTTATCTTTAGATTTGTATTTCTGTAAAATAATATCTGCAAACACCTTTGCGATATTTTGCAGATATTGTTTAATCCAATCGAAATCTCTTTTTTGGGTATCTGATTTTAGCCAAAAGACTTTCTGAAATATAATTCTTAGAGCATCAAGATATACAAGTCACCAATATGAGCTGACGGATCCTATATTTACTTACATCGAACTCCTTGAGCATCGGACCATACCCAGTGACATATAGCAATCAGACTATAAAAGGTCTCTAACATGCATAGAACCAAAACATAATGGATCACTCATAAGTCCACCGTGGCACTCAAGTTAAAGAATCACGAATACTACTCAACTTGAAAAGACCCTTAATCGACGATTTTATGAAATGTCTATTAAAGGTCATCGTTAGTCTGTTCAATACCTAGTCTTAACTGAATACTCGCATGCCTATATAAGCTCTAAGCTCATAGTTGGCTCAAAACAATCATTTGTACTCTAAAGATATAAACATACACTGATTTATATAAAAAGGATTTACCGACAGACCCGCATTGATAAAAATAGATTATAAATATAATATTTGAGAACATATTGCATAATCATATTTCTTAGTACCTATTGCAACTATGTCATTACTAGTATACTCTCAAATCTTTGTCCATTACAAATAAAGTTATAACTCCTTAGAATTCACTGACTATTATAACTTACTAACTCTTTAGCATTTATAGTTGTCAGTGCTGCTAACTCTTAATGCTGATTTAAATTCCTTTAGACCAGATATGAATTCCTTCAAATCATAAATTGTCTGTAATGTTACAAATAATGTACCATATGTGTTTTAATATTAAATTTCATTCGAAATATTTATTGTATAAATATTAAATAATTAATATTTATACAATATGGGAATGACACGTAAGTACCAACTCCAACAAAAAGCACAATGAGGCTATATGTGTTTGATAGAAATACTATAGGTGTTTCAACATGAGTTATTGAGGGGATATAGACCAAAGGGCAACATTGAAATTTGCTTACCATAGTGATAAGGGTCAAAGGAGAATGTATAAAAAGGGTGTTGCTAATAATGTTATATCACTGAGGTATTATGATGGTGTCAAGAATAATGCGGGAGATCATAATATAAGGGCTACCCAAAAGAAAGATACATTCATATATTTAAGATCAAAGTCATGAGCTCAAAGGGAGTTAAGTCTGGACAAAGACTTAACTGATGTTAATGCAAGGTAATTGAATATTGAAGTGGATAAATCTTGTTGGAATTGGAGGTTCAAAATCAAGGATGAATATTGATTTTGAATTGGAACTAATAGAGTCAACAGGTGGTCGAGAACACAATGGACGTATGAGAAAAAGAATAAAATAAAAAGCCAAATGTAGAGGGGGTGTGTAGCACAAAAGAGAACCTGCCCAAATGTGCTTTTCGCGACAAGAGTTCCTCTCATCACAATGCCAATGATAGTTTTCGTTGTGTTATAGCATTGGGTTCCTCTTGCCGTAGTGCTAGGATGAAATCGCGTTCTTGTTGCAATGAGAGCTTTGTCTCGCCTTGAAGTCGCTTATTCAGAAAATTTATGATTTTAGGTCCAATTATAATGTTAACTCAGTTTTGGACTCCCCTTTCGCGTGGACTCTTATTTTAACAAGAAATATATATTTCTAAGGACATTTTAAGAACTATATAAACCTATGTAATCTTTTAGAATTGATGAAGCATCAACAAGAGAGATAATACAAAGCTTATATCACACTTGAGTGATTTAAGTGCACAAGATAGTGAGATATAAGTCATTGGGAGTTTTGGGTTATTGGATATTCTTTATAATCTCTTGTGAGAATTTTTGTATATAAAAAAATTTAATAAAAGAAGTTAAAATCTTAAGATCTACTGTGAACGTAATTAATTATTGTTTATCCCTTAACTGTGTGATCTTTTTTTATTATTGTATAGTTGTGTTTAAAAGTTTAAAATATTTTTAGAGTGCACGCTAAAAATTTTAATATAGACGTTTAGTATATGTTAAAGAATACAAACCCAAAACTCAAAACAACCAAGATTGAAACAAAACAAATGCAACAAATGTAACTAAGAATAAATTTATTATGATTCAATTTAATGTGAACTTATTCAAATTCCCTGTTTAAAAAAGTAAATTTAAGAAACGCAAATTAACAAAAAATTATTTTTTGATTTCTCTCTTTAAAAACTCTCAAAATTTTTCCTCCGAAAAATAATAGCTCTATATGGTTATTACTAGCTCTCTTTGACTTGAAAAGAAAATGTTAATAATATTGTGTTGATTATTCAAATGCTTCCCATATATATAAAATCAAACCCGAGCCTACCTAAAACAAACAACAAATTTAGAAATTCGTTGAAGATCGGAAAAAACTTTTAGTTTTTTCGAATTCATTAAGGATTTCAAAACAACGTTGTATATGACAGTAGGTTCTGATGTTTACAAGTTGTATATGACCGACAATATTTGCTAAATTATCATTAATAAAACAGCACGTTTTGATGCAAAGTTATTGTGAAAAACGGCTCCGGTGCATATTTAATTAGTACAATAAAATTGTTGAAAGCCACCGACGCGTCCACGTACACAGACAAACCTGATCAATTCAAACCTACCGCCATTGAACGCATCGAGTCAACCAACTATCACCCAGCAGCCCACGTTCTTAATGTGGGGCAAACGACGTGCATGTTACGTTCTTTGCGGTAACTAGATTTGTCATATGTGTTTGTCGGCATAATGCATTTTTAATATGGCCACCCACATTGCGAATATTAGAGGAATCGTTCTTCTTTTTATAAAATTAAGTGTAAGCGAGAATTTTAATTAAATTTAATTTTAAATTATAATTTATTTGTAATAATTAAAGTATTAAGTAAAAATAATAAGAAAAAAATGCAGATAATTAAAAGTACAACAAAATTATTTATATATTTTAATTAATTATTTATATCAATAATGAATCTAAGTATCTTAATTTTTTTTATTAATTCTCTAGAGAATTTATAAGTAAATACAATAATTTTTTCTTATTTTTTTTAGTTAATTATTTATATCCACAATGAATTTAAGGATCCTAACCTTTTTTTATTAATTCTCTAGAGAATTTATAAGAAAACACAATGAAGAACCTTCAAAATGATCTAATATTTAGTGTACCATTATTCTCTCACGAACAATGAACACCCAGACAATGGTTGCATTCTAATGCACAAAACACTTAGTATCTACCTAATTCTTCCATCTCTTAGAGTCTTTTTTATTGCTTGAATTTAAATTGAAGGGTTTATAAGAATTTATATAAGAGTTATTTCATGCCTACTAACCATAATCTTAATTAGAATAAGAGTTTATGTATTTTGAAAGTTTAAAATTTTTTGAAACTCAGAAGTTTGAAGTCAAAATGGACTTGTCCCATAGTGGCATTGTGGAGCTAGGCTACCAGCACCGCGACGCTATACCTACGGGTTTCCAACTCCATGCTGCTGCGACATTGACAACCGGTCCTCATCTTTCTCGTCTCCTTTCGCGTTTTTGAGTCCCGTTTCATTTTCTTATTCTTATTCCACACATTCTGAACTTTTTGTGACTCTGTTCTTTGATATTCTTTATAATTCTTGCCCAAACAAAATTATTAAATTATCAAATCTCTAATAACGAAAAAAATTGATTTTAAGAAAAAAATAAGTATAAGCTAAAAGCATGTTTATTATGTTAGATTTTATTATTTTTTATGTGGGTTTACATATTAACAATAATTATATATTAAAAATTATTTTAAATAAAGGTTAATTTAAGTGATTTATTTATGATAATTTTTATTTGATTTTAAAAATATTTAATTTAATATAGGATTATTATATATAAAAATCTAATACTAATTAAATTTTAATATTTATATTGTAATTTTGCCCCGAATCTTGGGGTTTATCAATTACCAGCGTTGTTCCTAAATTATAAAGTAATAAATCGTATTATTAAAATGGGTATATAATATAAATATTAAAATATATATATTTTGATATTATATCTAAAATTATTAGCCGTTAAATCATTGAATACAAATTTAATTATTTAAAATAGTTTCTTTTATTTCTCTATTTTCTTTTATTTTTTCCCGTTAAATCATTGGATACAATTTTCATTACTCAAGTTGGTTTCTTTTATTTCTCCATTTTCTTGTTTTTCCTCTTGGCTCTCTTCTTCTTTTTTCTTCTCTCTCGGCCTTCCTTCTTTTTTTCTTTCTCTTCTTTTTCAATTTCTACTTCTACTGGCAAGCTTTAAATGAAGCATATGATATTTATATACTAAAATATTCATCTGCCCACCGCTTGAATATTTTATTATTATTATTATTCTATTTTATTTTCCACTAATCCTTAATGAGCAAAACACGTGCACTGCAATTTTATTCCGCAGGCATGAGGAAAAATTTGTTCGAGAATTCTTAAGGAGATATCAAATAATGTAAGTTTTATACCTAATAGGAATAAATTCAAGTATGAAGAGATATAGAGTTTTTTTTTATAGATACAAGATCTAATGATGTTCAGATGATAGAGATACGTGGAATGGGAGGTAAGGTAAGACAAAAATAGTTAGAGTTGTTTATGATTTTGATGTATTGAAGATTAAATAAGTAAATATTTTAAGTAATATAATGTAGAAATAAAATAATTAAAAAAATTTAAAAAGAGATAAGAGAAAATACACACAGAATTTACGTGGTTTAACAACTTGCCTATATTTGTTATGACAAATTAAGATCACAAATTTTTATAATTTAATCACAAATGTATTCACAAAGTATGTTTTTTACAATAAAGATTCACAAAGAACTTACTTTCTCTTGTAAACAAGGGGTTTCTCTAATTAAGAATCATAAAGTATGTTATGATCACAAAGATACTTGTGTTGATCACTAAGATGTGTTTACAAGCCAATAGAGAACTTTTTTATAGGCTTTAGGATGACATAGGTTAATCATAAATGCGTGGGAGTCGTTTTAGGGAGTTTTTAAATAAGTGGGAGATGAACAAATCGGAAAAGTCTTTTTCCACCCCGGGTGCCATGGTGTTGGACCATCGCGCCCGGCGCCATGGTGCTATCTAGAGCGCCACAGCACCCACAACTTGGCGCCCATGCCTAGGCACCGCCATGTATCTTTTGTCTTTTTTTTTTGCATCCGTCTACGTACCCATCGCAATTGGCTTGCTTCTCAAATTATATCTCGATAATTTTTAATCAACTTTCTCACAAATCTCCTAATTGATTCAAAATCATCCACAAAGTATTCTCGATCTCTTATTTCTGTATCTTTAATCACCCTCACAAAGTAGTGACTCCGGTTAAGTCCTTGCATAGGATAAACTTAACCGAGGGCAGTGGCTTAGTTACTATATTAGTAGGATTTTCAGATGACGATATTTGTTAGATTAACTTCACCACTTTGGACAATTTCTCGAATGTAATTGAGCCTTATATCAATGTGTTTAGACCTTGTGTGAAACACTTTATGCTTGCTTAAATGTATGACACACTGGCTATCAGAATAAACACTGATGTTCACATCTTCAGTAGCCATTACTTTCGTGCATATGCCTTTCAACCACACGGCCTCTTTAATAGCTTCTCCAACAACTATGTACTCTACCTTTATGATAGATAGTGCAACCATATGTTGTAGAACTGATCTCCAACATACACTACACCTAAACACTATAAATACATAACCCGTCAAAGATCTTCTTTTGTTTAAATCATCTGTATAATCTAAGTCTATGTATCCTCTGTTAGGGTTGTACCTACGTGCCATCTCAGTTTTGTATAAATATTTGATATCTATACAGAGTATATTTTATTATATTGCTAATTGTTTCTTAATAAAATAGTTTAATGTTTGTTACGCTATAGACTTTGTATTATCTGAAAGAGTTCAGATAAGTTCTAAAAGCGTTTAGACAGTGCTAAGAGTTAGCAAATATTCCAAGAGTTGGAATATGGTCTGTAATAAGACAAAGACTTCAGAATATGCTTATAATGACATAATTGCAAGAGTTATAATAGGTTGCTCGGATTTGTCATTATGCAAGCATGTTCTCAAATATAGTGTTCCTGATCTATTTCTACTGACGCATATCTGTCGGTAGATCCCATTAATTCATATAGATCAGTGTATGTCTATATCTGTAGGGTACAGATGGTTGTTCCTAACTGACCATGATCTTAGAGATTGTATAAGCATACGGGTATTCAGTTAAGACTAAGTACTGAACAAACTCATGAGGACCCCAATAGACATCTTATGTTACTGTCAATGGAAGGTTCTCTCAAGTTGAGTAGTATACGTGATCCTCTAATCTGAGCATCACGGTGAGCTTGTGAGTGATCCACCATATTTTAGTTCCACATATGTCAGAGCCCTTTTATGGTTTGACCATTGGGTGTCGTTAGTTATGGTCCGATACTCATAGAGTCTGATGTGCAGATATGAGATCCATTAGTTCACATAGAGAGTGATATATTTAGATGCTCTAAGATAGTATCTCAAGAAAGTCTTATGGCCATAAGCAGTGAACCCAGGAAAGGAGCTTCCACAGGGTTAAATAATATGGCAAAGAGTTTGCTTATATTATTGAATGAGATACCATTCTGGAGATAAGTTTATAGATGAGCATACGGAGATTTGACGGTATTGATCTATGTCTTCACACATCCAAGATATAAATGATAGAAGGACTATATGTATGCATTGTAACCTCAACTTGTATGGCTCAACGCGTTAATTTGTAATATCCGTGACCTGTGCATGGGGCATTACTCATGAACTTATAGAATAATTCCATTTGACGAATCGGGCGTGGACCTAGAGAGTCTCGCGATATAAAATGTACTCGTTGTGCATTAGGGCTGAGTATTAGATTAAATTGTTTAATCTAGTAATATCTAGCACTACCATAAGAATGTGTGCATGTCTGTGTTTAAGTGTTATTAGGGGCAAAATAGTCATTTTATATAATAATTATTTTATTGTTAAATAATCATAATATCTCAATTAAATATATTATTTTATAATATTATATATTTTAATAATATAATATATATTTATTGTATGATAGTTGTCATACATATTTATATATATTTAATATTATTTTTTTATTATTATTACTATTACTGCCTAATTATTATTATTTAATATATAATATTATTTATTTAATCAGAATTTTGAGATATATATGTGTTAAGCTACGGGAAAAAAGAAGTGAAGTACAATTGTTGCATTTTTCCTTCTTTGTTATATTTTCATTTTGAGAGAAAAGTAAAGAAAAAAAAGGTCGGCCATTTTTAGGGGGTTAAAGGTTAATTCTGTGTTGGATTAAGAATTTTTGTTCTAGCTTGTCAAAAATACCAAGTTGATGACTAGAATTGCCTACATGTAAAACTCTGAGCGGACTCCTAATATATATGTGTAAACTGTTACATGTTCTGGTCATTTCTCAACTTTACTTTTGATATATTAATTTGATTAATATATATTTTATGTGTTTATTGTATATTTTAAATGTTTAGCTGTGCCAAATATGTATGAGATACGTATTTTTGTAATAAATATTGTTACAAATATATACATTTATGTATATTTGATCCCAAACAAGAATGGTAGCAGAGCCAGATTTGAGATATTTGGGTGTTATTTGAGTGCACAGATGTAAAAGGCTTGTGTAAACAGTGCATTTAAGTGTTGAAACGGGTATGCCAAAAGGGGTATACTGAGCGCCACAGCACTGGAGTTTTTTCTCCCAGTACTAGTAAGTACGCGCTGCTGCAATGGAGGTTCTGCCTTCTGTGCCATAACACAAAATGATAGGTGATAGGAGCGTAAAAGCACTATTATTATTTGTACTAAACTTTCGTATTTTGCTCTAAATCATTAATATTTGGCTATTTAATCGTGTTTTTGATCATAAATAGATGCATGACATAAAATGTGACGTATAAGAACAAACGAGAGGTGAATCGGACGTCAAATGAAGAAGTTACGCTCAAAATATGAAAGGGGCACCAGGTCAGTAACTGAGCGCCGCGGCTCCCACAACCCAGTGCCTCGGCGCTCGCTGTGGTGAACAGTATTTTGAAGGAAAAAACCTATAAATAAAAGGCCAAAAACCCTAAGAGAGAAGACAGAAAAGAGACAAAAACTCAGAGAGAGAATTCACAACACAAATCAAAGATCAAGGCTAAAGATTGAAGAACCAAGATCAAGATTCAAGTCAAGATTGAGGGAGAAGCACATTAAGAAATCACTTTGATTAGTTTTCTTCTATTTCTTTATCATTAAGTTCTTGTTCTTGTTGATCTTTATGACTTGATTTGATACTTTTAGTTTTGTGATGGGTTAATTTGTTCATCTAGGGCTAAACTATGTGAACCTAGTATGGATTTGGATTGTGTTAAAATTTAGTTTATGAACTTGATAAATTCAATTGATTCATTCTATCTTGTGTTTAATGTTTTCATTATACCTGATCAATATTTTGAATGATTGAGGAACCATGATGAACTTGACGAAGGAATTTATGTGTTTAGCTTAGGATAGTTTGATACATGATCATAGGGTAACAACTATGAGTTGCATCTGGGATAGACATATACCTAAGTGGCATGTATGGTATAATTTAGACTTGATCTTAATGAATTACATTCTAATTTGATTACCATAGACATATAGCTAATTGTTAGAATGCGTAATATAATCACTTGACCATCAACAGAGGCTTGTGATGAGATTAGTGTTTAAGCCAATCAAATAGTATTAAGGGATTAATTAAGTGGTTAATGAATCCAATGAAATACTAAGGGATGAGTCAAAACCCTAGATTATCTTTATTTGTGAATTCTACTCTTTACTTTTGTTTAAGTTAACTGATAAAATTAGATTAGTTAAATAAATATTAGATTTTATTTTTCTGAATAAAAGTTAAGTAGGTACAATTTTAGTACTTGATTTATAGAATTAGATTGCATAATCCATGTGGAATCGATATCTGGACTTAAAAACCTATATTACTCCATACGATAGTGTGCACTTGCGCTTAGCTATTATAGCACACCAATCAGTATGCGTTGCAGTGCTGGGGGTTCGACCTCTCAGCGCTGTAGCGCTTATAATTCGGCTCCGTGGCACAGGTGCTGTTCATGTGAATAGTAGAAAATGAACAATATTTTTACTATTCACGTGCTACAATATTTTTTATTAGTGTTTTAAAATTAATATTGCATGTGCAGGGTTTATGAGATGTGGTGATAAGAGTTATCGGATTGCATTATAAATCAGGATCAATTATTTTGTATTAAAAGCCACAATGGAAATTCTATTGGTGGGGGTTAGTTGTGTTGATATGAAAAAATTGATTAATTGAGAATCACCTCATCATGAGATAAGGATATAGAAAATAGAAAAATCTCTCTTAATTAGATTAAAGAGTATTATGTTATGAGATAATATTTTATTTTGATTCATCTTATCAATACAGTGTTAGACGAGCTGCGTCAGACTTTTTCTAATATTGTTACAGCATGAGGGACTTGATTAGTTAAGCTTAGACTTGATATAATATTGCTAAGATATGTTATTGATCAGAAATTGCCCAGAGGTGTTTCTGATTATGCCACCCCTGAGAAAATGAGACATATCAGAAATGGTTAGATCACGATTTAAAAGTTAAATCATACATCCTCACCTTGATGTCTACAGAGATGCTGCGGAAGCATGTATGTATGGACAGTGCTAGTAGTATTATGCTCCATTTGAAGGAGCTCTTTGGCGATCAACGTCTGGTCGAGTTGTATAGAGTCACAAAGGCGCTCTTTCAGGCTAGACTGAGTGAAGCAATCCGGTTAGTCCCTATGTACTTAAGATGGTTGGTTACATCGAAAAGTTGGAGGCTATGGACATTTCTCTGAATAATAACTCGAAAAATAGTTTGATTCTCTAATCGCTGCCAAGGTTATATGCACAATTCATTATAAACTTTAATATGCAAAGATTGACCCCAACTTATGCTGAGCTTTATAATTTATTGAAAACAGCGGAAGAGGACATAAGCAAAGGGGGTTCAGCCCTCTTAATCCAAGGTGCTTCATCTTCTTCTCCAAGGGTTTTTGGGAAGTCCAAAGGGAAAAAGAAGAAATAGAAGAAGCCACCCTGGATGGGTCCTTAGAGGCAGCAGATATCCAAGCCTTTAGAGAAAAAAGTAAAAGTAAAATGTTTCATTTGCGACGAGGATGGGCACTGGAAATGCAACTGCCCGAGGTACCTTGCCACTGTGAAGAAGACTATTTTAGATATGTGCTTGATCATTATTGAAATTTCTTTAGCATTTGATGCTTCTACAGGCTGGGTATTAGATACCACATCCTTTTCTCATATCTATAATATATTACAGGGAATGAGGGAAGTTAAGGTGCTACAGCTTGGAGAAGTAATGCTTAGAGTAGGAAGTTGAGAGTTCTTGCAGGTCCAACTTAATTTGCATATTCTCATCATCTACAGAGAATAATGTAAAATAATTTACAACTTCACCCTTTACCAAATAAACATCTTTGTACTTCTCTCCTCTCATTACCACTATGAAACTCTTCAATACTCTCAAAACCTCTCTGTCGATCTTGATGGAACACTTATTCTGGTCTAGAGTCCCTGGTGAGATTAAGTTTCTCTTGAGGTCACGAACATACTTAACTTCTGTAAACTCTCTCACTCGTCCATAATGCAATCTAAGTTTAATACTACTAATTTCCATTACTTGACATACCTCGTCATTACCCATTAATACCTTACCATCACTAATAAGCTGGAAATTTATAAACCAAGACTTGTGCAGGCACATGTGAAAAGTATAATTAGAATCTAAAACCTATTGTTATGTACTCTTACCATCACTAAAAACTAGTGTCTTTGCACTGTCATACCTATCATCATAGGCAAACTCAATATCCATTTTCTTCTGTCTTGTGCCTTTTTCTCTAGATAATCTTTTATAAAGTGCCAATCTTTCTTGTAGCAATAGCACTTCCTCAGATTCCTAGACTTCGATCTCGAGCCCTTCTTTTCTCCTTCTTAATCCAAGGTTCTTCTTCTTACAAATAACTCTTATGCATTGGCCTCTGTTTGCTTTCCTAATAGCTTTGAGTTTAATAATGATTTCACATCGCTCATCATTAAACTCTATTTGCCATAGAGAAGTGTATTAACAAAGCTCTGGTAACTTTTGGGAAGTGAATTCAGTAGGATAATTTCCCTATCTTCATCTTCTATCTTGATAGACTCAAGATCAAGAATGATCTTATTGAAGGCATCTATATAATCTTTCATTGGCGTCCCTTCTAACATGGACAACTGATACAACTTCTTCTTTATATGTAATCTGTTGGCCAATTATTTTCGTATATAAAGAGAGTTAAGCTTATTCCAATGACCAATCGTTGTCGTCTCACCTACTACTTTCCTCAGTACTTCATCATTCAATAACAGAATGATTATGTTGTGAGCTCTTTCTTAAATGTCCATTCTTTCAGGTTCCGCCTTAGATGATTTTGGCATCATCTCTTTTTCACCAGATAGAGCTGCAGTCTTCTCTAATGCTGAGCCTAACCGTTGACTCACCAATAATACCTTAACTTTCATCTTTCATAGATTGAAGTCATTTATTCTGTTGAATTTCTCTATCTCATACTTGGTTATGGCTATTTCTACTTAAAACCAAACTCTGATACCAGTTTGTTGAAGCAAAAATAATCAAACAAGCAAATATCCCAAATAATGTAATACACGAACAAAGTAATTAAGAAATCTAAAGAGAGATGGGAGAAAGTAGATACAAAATGTATATGGTTTGGCAACTTGCCTGCATCTGCAGTGGATCAAGATCACACTCTTTTATTATTGAATCATAAAAGCACTCACAAAGTATGCCTTTTATAAGAAAGACCCACTCTCTCTTATAAACAAGGAGTTTCTCTTACTAAGATTCACAAAGTATGTCATGATCACAAAGATACTTGTATTGATCACTAAGATGTGTTTACAATCTAATAGAGAGCCTTTTATAGGCTTTAGGATGACTTAGGTAAACCCTAAACGTGTGAGAGTTTTTTTAGAAAGTCCTAGAACAAGTGGGAGACGAAATAAATCGGCAAAGTCTTTTTCCTGCACCAGAAGCCAAGGCATTGAATGGCTACGCTTGGCGCCGTTGTGCTCAAGTGCTTTTTAAGGCACTGCAGTGCCTATACTTGGGCACCATTATGCATCTTTCATCCTCCTTTCTCATCCTTTTTTTATCTTTGCATACTCAATGTGTTTGGCTTGCTTCCCAAATTATATCCCAATAATTTTTAACCAACTTTCTCATATGATGCTTTATTAATTTGAAGGTAGTCATTTTCTAGTGAATATTAAAGAAATTTTGAAAAGAGATAGTTTAGTTGCTTTACAAAAACTGCTGCTTTTCTCAAATTCTAAAGGGAAAGGATATTGACTTATGCAATAAGAAAAACATAATTCTAATGATAAAAAGAAAGTTGCAGCACAAAAGATTTTTTTTTTTTGTTATTTATTAGAGAATAACATTGTGTTGGTTTTTTTATCAAGCTACTCAAATACTAGATGCTGGAAACTGTGGTATCTTAAAGTTAAAGCAACTAATTAAGTAACAGATGCTAAGATGTTGGAAGTAATTGTAATAAGGCTGTTAGGATCATTTATGGCATTGATGAACTAAACTTGAAGATTTAAAGACCGAGTTACTAAAGAATTAAGCAAGTGGTGGAGTTGGTTAGATGTTTCCTGCCAAGTTTGAAAGCATTTGTTTATTCATTTTCTGGTATTTTTCAATATGTATATGAAGAGATCTAAATAATTGTAATATGTATGTGATATTTCTCTAATAATAAAAGTTTATCCAGCTTTGATATTCTTTCTATTTCTCTTCTATTTTTTGTTATTTTCTTAGCTCCCAAATAGAACCTTTCAATATTTTATATGGTATCAAAGTCAAATATGGCAAACGCTAGTAGTTCAAATCTTGGATCTATCACTTCTATTTTTAATGTAATTCAAAACACTTCTTATTCTTGCTCTTCTATAGTCAAGCTTGATAGATTAAATTACATTATCTTGAAATCACAAGTCTCCACTACCATTAGAGTATATAGGCTAGAGAACTTAATTAATGGAGTGTCAAAGTGTCTTGAACAATTCTTGATTGTTGATGTAGTAGATCAAAGTGCAAGAAGTGAAGATCTGAGATTGAGTAAACTTGAAAATCCTGAATTTAAGATCTAGATCAAGCAAGATTAGTTTCTTTTGAGCTGTATTTTTCTATAATTTATGATAGCATTTTAGGGCTTGTTATTAATAGTAAGTCTTCATTTGATCTTTGAAATGCTATTAGAGGGTACTTTGGTTAACAATCAAAAGCTAAAACTATGCAGCTAAAGTTTAAACTATCAATGCTTAAAAACAAAAAAATCAGCTTTCAATGTCTGAGTATTTTTTGAAATTAAAGGAAGTTGTAGATGAATTAGCTACTGCTGAATATGTTATTAATAAAGAGGTTTTTATCATGCATTTGGTGTCTAGATCTAAATTCGGATCAAAATATGATTCAATGGTTGTGTTAATAAATAGTAGACTTAGATCAATTAGTCTTAATGAGGCCTATGCAATGTTATTAACTCAAGAGAGTAGGATATTGCAACGTAATTCCACTATAAAAATTAGTCAAATAGGTTATATTGTTAATGTTGCATAATGAACACTTAAAATTACACATTTAATAAGAGTTTTACATCATTGTTTTGTATTACTAGTGTATTTAATTTTCTTAACTTAAGTATGTTTACAATATTGTACCTAATTATCTTTTAACTGTTTTGTGGTAGGTTCAGTAAAATGGGCCTAACTTTCTACCTAAAGATATAATTGGAGTGATTCTTGATCTTATGAAGAGCTGACTCAATGAGTTAACATATTGTATTCACAAAATATATGAAATTTGAGTATTTAGAGGGTGAAAATGGCCTAGAACAGAACTGATCTGTAGTACGGACTCAGTCTAAACAGTCATCCGTATTTGGCCTATAATTATAGAAATACGTATCTAATATGTATGAGACAACTTAATTTAGAAAGATAAGAGACTTATCTACAACTTTGATGTTTTGAGAGACAGCTAATTCGGATCACATCAATTCCAAATTGGATAATGAAATGGGTGTCTTAGTGATGATCAATGCAAATTATTTTGCCACCATGCTTGACTTTCATCATTTAAGTGGTTCCCTCCTAATTTGTCTCGATTTATCCATATTTTTCTATAAATAGGTGGCTTGTTTATGCCTAAAGCATGTAATTAAAAAGTTAGAATTTAGTTCAAAATACTTGTCCTTCATATCCATTTCTTTGTAATATTATTTCTCTTGTTTACTATTAAGTCATGTTATTTCTTCTTCATTTCTTTTCTTTTTCTCTTGTTTTATTATGTCCAAATAATTTTCTTTATACTAAGGTGAAAGGGTGAAGCTCTTGACAAGGTAATAATATATGTTTAACACTTATTTATAAATTTAATACTTCATTCTTAAGTTATGCAAATTTATATATGATGTATTTATTTTGTTTGTAGAATTAATACCCTTTCTTCTAAAGTGGTGATTCTTGATTTATTATTGACAAACTTTATACATGGCACAATAAATTCTTGAAACCATTTACAAGATTTGGTGTATATAACCTTTCTTATAAAGTGGGAGTCTTAATTTATTGTAGACAAATATAAAGATTGACATAATATATACTTGAGCCCATTTATAAGATTTGGTGTATAATAATTGAAAAAAATAAATACTAATCAATATATAAATGATGATGAACTTTAATTGCTATATTTTCCAGTTGGAACCTCTTTTGTGTGAGGATTCCAATTGAGTTATAAAAAGAGTTAAATATATTCTTACTTCGTATGCCAAGAGTGGATCCCCCTAACCTTAGCTTTTATTTGAATTGATTAATTGAAATAATATTTGCAAACATCTTATACTACGTTAATTATCTTAAAAGTGCTTATAATTTGTAATTTTAATTCTACTTCCTTGTGGATCGACCCCGTTCTCATTGGGTTATTTATTATATGACATTCCTGCACTTGGGAATAAACTCCTATATTCTGGACGTATCAAGTTTTTGGCGCCGTTGCCCGAAAGTGAAATTAACATTATTCTTTTGCTGTTTGTTTGTTTATTTTATTTTCATAGAAGGTCGAGCCTCCTAATGTGCTTTATTTTATTTATTATTCTCTTTTTATTTTTGCTTTTATTTTCATGGAAGGCTGAGCCTCTTACTCTTTATTTATTATTCGCTTTTTATTTTCGCTATTTATTTTTATGAAGGCCGAGCCTCCTAACTTGCTTTACTTTATTTATTATTCTATTTTTATTTTCATGAAAGGTTGAGCCTCCTATTGCTTAATTATTAACTTTTTATTATATAATCTAACATTACTAATCTAACTTCTAACTATTTATCTTTATTTTACTTTTAGTTTTGCTTATTTTATTTATCTGTGTTTAATATTTTATTTTTTCTCTTATTTGTATTATTTATTTTTATTGTATTTTGTTTTATGTCTTTTTATGAGCGGTTGGTTTCGAGATCCTAATTCTCATCGTTTGGTGAAAGGTAATTTTGAAACTTCATTTGATAATTTGTTAAATTCTTCTTTATCTTCTTATTCTTCACGAATTAACACTATGAGCGAAAATCAAATTGAGGGACTTATAGACCTAGGGGACAATCAGTCTCAACATAATGACCATAACCGACCTAGGACATTTAGAGACTATATGAACCCTACACAAACTGATGCACCATCTTGCTTAATTTTTCCTCCACATGCAACTCATTTTAATTTTAAGCCAGACATTATCCAACTTTTACCCATTTTTCATGACTTAGATGTAGAGAACCCTTATCTACATTTAAGAAAATTTGAAGAAGTGTGTAACACGTATAATGACCAAAATTGTAGCATGAACACAATTCGACTTAAGCTTTTCTTTTTTTCTTTAAAGATAAAGCTAAAACTTGGTTACAAAATCTTAGGTCAGGATCCATTTCTTTATGGGATGAGATGCAATACCAATTCCTGAAAAAGTTTTTTCCTTCCCAAAGAACAAATTCTTTCAAAAGACAAATCACCACTTTTGCCTAAAAACCAGGAGAAGCCCTTTATCAAAGTTGGGAAAGGTATAAAGAATTATTTAATACCTGTCCCCATCATGGCTTTGAAACATGGAGACTAGTCTCAATTTTTTATGAGGGCTTAACACCCCAAGTTAGGAAAATGGTAGAAATGATGTATAATGGAACATTTGAGGATAAAGACCCAGAAGAAGCAATGAACTATCTTGATTTACTAGCAGAAAATGCTTAAAATTAGGACACTGCTGATACCTGTGAGCCACCTAGTAAAAATCAAACCACTACATTTAGTGGGGGTATTTATCATCTTAGGGAAGACCATGATCTTCAAGCCAAATTAGCATCCCTTGCTAGAAAAGTCTAAACCTTAGAAATGAAAAAGAGTGGTCAAATAAAATATGTTCAAGAAATTGTATGTCACATTTGTGAAACTCATAATCACTCTACCAATGATTGCCTAACTTTGCTTGCGTTTAGGGAATGTCTCCATGAACAAGCCAATATTCTAAACACGTTCAAGCGGTCAAACAATAACCCATATTCACAAAATTATAATCTTTGGCGGCGAAATCACTCGAATTTTAGTTAAAGGAATGACACTCAAGCACAGGCTTCACAACCACCTTTCCAACCACACCAAAAATTTTAAAATCATTAAGGTTATGCATCATATGTCCCACCTCCTAGAAAAAATCTTGAAAAAACTTTGCATACATTCATTGAAAAGCAAGAGTTTGTTAATTCTCAAAATACTCAAACATTTACTGATTTGAAAGATACTCTTGCTAAATTTGCATCTGTACTGAACATTCAAGAGAAAGAAAAATTTGCTTCTTAACCACAGCCAAATCCCAAAGGACAACATAACTCAAATACATGTAGTTCAGGAAGCCAGTATATGGATTAAGTTAAGGTAATTATCACTTTTTGAAGTGGTAAAATTGTTGAAAAAGAAATTTCTGAACCTTATAAGAGCGATGAATCAGTCTCTAAGGGTAAGAAAAGTGTTGAACCTACACCCAATGAAAAAAATACCAAACCCTCACCTCCACCCTCATTTCCTTATGCATTACATAGTACTAAGAAGATGAATCACAATCCTAAAAATTTTAAAATCTTTAAATAGGTAAAAGTTAATATTCCTTTACCGGATGCTATTAAATAGGTTCTCTCTTATGCAAAAGTTTTGAAAGATTTACGCACAGTAAAAAGAAAACTGAATGTGAAAAAGAAAGTATTTTTAGCTGAACAAGTAAGTGCCATTCTTCAGAACAATAATGCTTTGAAATATAAAGACACTGGTTATCCTACAATTTCATGTATTATTAGAAGTTATAAAATTGAACAAACCTTACTTAATCTTGGTGCTAGTGTGAATTTATTGCCGTATTCAGTTTATCAGCAGCTCAATCTTGGTGAGTTAAAATCAACTTCTGTAACCTTTTTACTTGCCGATAGATCAATAAAAGTGCCAAGAGGGACAATGAAAGATATTTTAGTTCAAGTTGATAAATTCATATATCCTGTGGATTTTATTGTCTTAGACACAGAACCTGTTAAAGGATGTAATCCGATACCTGTTATTTTAGGTTGTCCATTTTTAACAACTTTTAACGCTTTGATTAATTGCAGGAATGGAGTAATGAAGCTTTCATTTGGAAACATGACACTTAAACGCAATGTTTTCAATATGTGTAAGCAACCATATGAAGGAGAGGATGAAAGTGAAGAATGCGACATGATTGAAACGATTGTGAAGGATTATATTCAAAAGGAGAGTTCTACCAATCCTTTAGAAATATGTTTAATAAATTTATTTGAGTCAAATATACAATTAGATCCTAAAATCTCTGACATATATTATTTACTTGACTGTGCACAAGTGATTGAAAATAAAGGATGGAAACTAAAGTTTGAAGAATTTGAAGAAAATGAGGAAAAACAGAATGAAATTTTAAAGTTGGTGTTAAAACCTCTGGCTGAAGGACTCAAATATGCTTTTCTTGGAGAGAAACAAACTTACCCGGTGGTAATCGCTTCTACACTTACAAGCGAATAAAAAGGTAAATTGATTGAATTATTGAAAATGCATAAAAATGCAATTGGGTGGACTTTAAAAGACATAAATGGTATTAATCCTTTGATTTGCACACATAGAATATACTTAGAGGATAATGCCAAAACTTCCCAACAACTTTAAAGGAGATTAAATCCACATATGAAAGAGGTAGTGAGAGTTGAAATTCTCAAATTACTTGAAGTAGGAATCATCTATCCTATCTCGGATAGTAAGTGGGTAAGTCCTACTCAGGTAGTACCAAAAAAATATGAAATCATAGTCATTAAAAATGAAATAGGTGAGTTAATACCAACTCGAGTCTCATCTAGTTAGAGGATGTGCATATATTATAGAAAGTTAAACTTGGCCACTAGAAAAGACTATTTTCCTCATTCCTTGATCACATTATAGAAAGAGTAGCAGAATATCCTTACTATTACTTTCTAAATAGTTATTCTGGTTATTATCAAATTCCTATAGCACTAGAGGACCAAGAAAGACTACATTCACATGCCCTTTTGGAACCTTTGCTTTTAAAAGAATTTCATTTGGACTTTGTAATGCCCCAGCAACATTTCAGAGATGTATGTTAAGCATTTTTAGTGACATGATTGAGCATTATTTAGAAGTTTTCATGGATGATTTAACTGTATTTGGAAATTGTTTTGATAAATGTCTTGAAAACTTAGAAAATGTCTTAAAAAGATGTGAAGAAAAGAGACTTGTATTGAATTAGGAAAAATGTCATTAAAAAGATGTATGTTACTTTTAGAATTGTTTTGGAACATGTAGTATCTTCTAAAGGAATTGAAGTAGATAAGGTAAAAGTTAAACTCATTACACATTTGCCTCCACAAAAAACAGTCAGAGAAGTTCGATCATTTTTAGGACATGCTGAATTCTATAAGAGGTTTATAAAACATTTTAGTACTATATCTAAACCTCTTAGAAAAAGATGTATTATTTGAGTGGACTCAAGAGTGTCAAAATTTGTTTGAAAAATTAATTGGCCTCTTAACATCTGCTCTTAGCATACAATTTTCTGACTAGTCTTTACCTTTTGAAGTCATGTGTGATGCTAGTGACTATACTGTTGGTGCTGTATTAAGACAAAGAAAGGAAGGTAAATCCTATGTAATTTATTACGTAAGTAGAACTTTAAACAGTGCACAAATGAATTATACAACAACTGAAAAGAACTACTTGCTGTAATATTTGTGTTAGACAAATTTTGTTTTTACTTAATTGGTTCCTCAACTATTGTATTTACTGACCATGCTGCTGTAAAGTACTTAATGTCAAAACAGGATGCAAAACTAAGGCTGATTTGATGGATTCTATTGCTTTAAGAATTTATTATCACTATCAAGGATAAGAAGGGAGATGCGAATGTTATTGCAGATCACTTATCAAGACTCACATCAGATTCATCAACAGAAATAACACCTATTAATGATTCTTTTCGCGATAAATTTTTATTTTCTACTATTATAATGCCTTGGTATGCTAATATTGTTAATTTTCTTGTAACAGGAGAAATGTCACCTCAATGGAATGTTTAAGATAAAAGAAAATTTTTAACTGAGGTGAGAAAGTTTTATTGGGATGATCCTTTTCTCTTCAAATATTATCGTGATCAAATATTTTGAAGATGCATACCCGACAATGAGGTAAGTAAAGTTATTAAATTTTGTTATTCTGAAGCATGTGGGGGACATTTCGCATCAAAGAAAATAGCTGCAAAAATCTTGCAGTGTAGATTTTATTAGCCTACTTTATTTAAAGATGCACATGCATTTTGTATAAAGTGCGAAAATTTTTAAAAGTTGGGATCAATTTCAAAATGAAACATGATGCCTTTGAACCCCATTCTTGTTATTGAAATCTTTGATTGTTGGGGGATAGATTTTATGAGACTATTTTCGTTATCATTTGGATTTACGTATATCATAGTTGCAGTAGATTATGTATCAAAATGGATTGAGGCTATTCCATGTCGAAATAATGACTATAAAACAGTCATGAAATTTTTGAAAGAAAATATCTTAAGTCAATTTGGAATCCCTTGAGCCATTATAAGTGATGAAGGTAAGCATTTTTGTAATAGACCATTTGAAAGATTAATGAAAAAATATGGTATTACTTATAAAGTTGCCACCCCTTATCATCTATAAGTGGACAAGTTGAATTAGTAAATAGGGAGATAAAACAAATTTTAGAAAAAGCTGTAAACCCAAATCGCAAATATTGGTCTTTAAGACTAAATAATGCACTATGGTCTTATAGAACTGCTTTTAAAACTTCATTGCGTATGTCTCCTTATAAGATAGTTTATGAAAAACCTTGTCACTTACCTGTGAAACTTGAGCATAAAGCCTATTGGGTCATTAAAACTTTCAATGCAAATCTTGATTTTGTTGGACAAATACGTAAATTACAAATAAATGAACTTGAAGAATTGAGAAATGATGCATATGAGAATTCAAAAATCCATAAAGCTAAAATCAAAGCTTTTCATGATAAAAAAATTCAGAGAAAAACATTTGAAATTGGTCAGAACGTTTTGTTTTATAATTCTTGACTTCACATATTTCCTGAAAAATTAAAATTAAGATGAAGTGACCCTTTTATTGTGAAACATGTGTACCCTTATGAAACAATTGACATTGAAAATCCTAGAAATGAGAATGTGTTTAAGGTAAATGGGCAAAGACTCAAGCCGTTTCTAGAAAACCAAGCTTTTCATGAAGAATTTACGTCCCTATCGAACCCTTGTTATGAGACAAATTATTCTTTGTTTTATATATTTACATATTTATATATATTTATTCTTCTTCTAACTTTATTTTTTTTTATTTTTACTTGTAGGTTAATTTAGTAGTTTTGTTAAAGTTTTGTTTTGCACCCTGGTTAAGTGGCGAATAACGGTACTCCATGATATTTCAAGTCGGTTTTGTCAGTTTTTCATAATTACTGATATCTTCTCTTCTTCCCCCTTTCAAAAACAAAAATGGATGACATTCTAACAAATTTGAAAAAACGTTTTCCCTCATTGCCTCAAAATGTTTTAAAGAAAATTTACCAAGCAAGATGTGAAAGATTAAGGTTATTAATGATTATGAATATACCTATTGATTTACGTTGGTTAATTGAAGCCAATGTTCGATTGAAAGGTAAATTTTTAGATTCATTAATTTCCTACATGCCTGGCTTAGGTAAAAGTTCTTTTGCAAAAAAAAAAAACGAAGAGCAAAACAATTAAACATTTGTTATAAATGTGCACGCATGACTTGCAACACATGTGGTCGCACTTTAGGAATGATGTCTGTAAATCGCGAAGATAAAATTAGGTTCATTAAGAATGACCTGAGTAAGGAGACTTTAGATGATATCTTATCGACTCTTGAGACGCATCCTAATGGATATGTGCATATTGCAATTTATGAATTATGGAACATATTCTTAAAAGAACATGAGCGGTACAGTCTCGGGAATCTGACTTTAAAAGACCTTATTTGTCAATTTATATGAAAATTGGATGAGAAGTCTATCCCTAACCCATAGAGGGCGTTTAAGCCGTTATTGGACGTAAAACCAGAGGAAGATGTCAGCTACAATCACAACTACTTGTATATATTTACTATAGCTGTTGTTTTTAAATGTTTCATTTCAAACTCAAACGTCTTTTCAATAACCAACCACCTATAGTCTTTTTTGAAAATTCTGCATTTTAAGCTGACAACCCATGTGACTTTTCCAGCTAATAAATTGAAAATTGGTAAAAAAGTGTTGAAAATTTTATATTTCAAGCCAACAGCCCATGTGACTTAACTTTACAACATCTTTTGGCTTTATAAATACATTGCATAATTTCTGCATCTTTGTACAAACTCAAAATATTCAAGAGAGATGGTGAGTGTAATCATGGAAGGATTATCAACTCGTAAATTCACAAAAATTTGTGTCTTTTGCGGATCCAGCCCTAGAAAAACTAGTGAGTTTGTAGAAGCAGTAGAAACCCTTGGTAAGGTATTAGCTGAGCGAAATATTCATTTAGTATATGGAGGAGGTAGTCTTGGATTAATGGGACATGTGACAATCGTTGCACAAAATAAAGGCAGTTGAGTTTTGGGTATCATACTAAAAGCTCTAGTTGTTGGAGACATTGTAGGAAAAATAATTGGGGATGAGTTGCAGGTATCATCAATGCATAAACGAATGTCTTTTAGGATTCGTAATGCTGATGCTTTCATAGCTTTACTTGGAGGTTTCGAAACATTGGAGAAAATTTTTCAAATTGTCTCATGGGCACAATTGTAAATCCATAAAAAAACCCATTGGTTTGTTAAATGTTGATGGTTTTTATAATGGGCTATTATTTTTTTTTGACTATGCGGTGGAAAAATAATTTGTCTCATCTACAGTACGACAGATCTTCATTTCTACTTCAACTATTGATCAGTTACTCGATGAACTACAAGCTTTTACACCTCTATCTGATCTAATAATGAGTCAGATAGATTGGTATACTGATAACAGTAAAAAAAAAAATGCAAGATTTGACACTTCGTTCATAGTCTATCTACTTCTATGTATTTTTAAGCATTTTGTGTAACTTGTTTTATTTTGTTGCAGGTTTAATTTCCAATAAAAGATGTTTCAGGTGATATCTTCTATACTTTACTCTTTGTATATTTTGACATTGAGGACAATGTCTCAATCTGGTTGGGGGGAGGATAGTTAATATATAATGTTAGTGTTTTTATTGTTGTTATCACTTTGTTCTGTAAAAAAAAAAAATCATGAATGGTGTGAATAAAAGGGTTATTTATGCATTCTTGAGACGCATTCTAGTTCTAGAATGGCAGAGTAAAGAGTACATTATTGAACTTTTGAAACAGATTCTAATTGGTTTATTTTTAATGTATTTTATGTTTGTTACTTAAGTTTTTGGTAACTCTTGCGTAAATAAATTTGCTTTGCTATCGATGTATGATTTCAAAATTGTTTAGTTTAAATCACTTTTTCTATCTAGGTTACTAAAGAATAGCTTCTGAAATTATTTCTTGAGAACAATACTAAGCCTTATGGTAAGATGGATGATTGAATATATATAGCCAAGAGAATTTCCATGTTTAAGTATACATATTATTTTCTAAAGTCGCATATCTTTGGTGAGTGAGTGGAGAGGTTTAAGATAACAGCTTAAAAATTTTCATTGATTTTTTGAAATTGTTAAATTTTGTTTGGAATAACATTATTTGGGATGAGGAATGATTTGGTTACTTAGCTAAAAGATAAAAAAAATGAAAACGTATTATGGTGATAAATTATTCTTATTTTATAATGATTCCTTATGTCTTTAAAAAAAAAATGAGTATAAAAAAGAAAAGAGAATAGAAGTCAATTCAGTTCAATAAAGTCTTCATTCAATTTTAGAAGACTAAAGTCATTAGAAATCAATCTTATTACCAGGCTCTATATTCATAAGATTCGCATAAAATAATTAAAGTCTTGAAGCTAGCATATACCAATAATGGTTTGACCTTAAATAATTAGTTTTCCTATCTTTGGATCAATGTTAGTTTGTCCGTCTATCCCTAAATGTAACTTTTTCTTGAGGTATTATCTATTTTCAACTCCACGAGTGAAATCCTAAGCCATGGAACAGGTTATTCACCTTTGATGATATGGAGTTGAGGCTTTTACTTGGAAAAAACTTTTCAAGGCTTATATGTTGTGGTTTGTGATAAGAAGGCTTTGTCTTAATTCACACACACAAAATTTTAGAAGTTATAATTGAAATAACCTTTATAGCGATTATGATCTTAAACTGACGTTTTGTTTGAAATACTTAGGTAGTGTTCAAATTTTATTTATGCTCAAATTGCTAGGGACTAGCAATAAGCTAGTTAGGGGGTGTGATGAACACTTGCAATTACACATTTAATAAGAGTTTTACATCATTGTTTTGTATTACTAGTGTATTTAATTTTTTTAACTTAAGTATGTTTACAATATTGTACTTAATTAGCTTTTAACTATCTTATGGTAGGTTCGATAAAATAGGCATAACTTTCTATCTAAAGATCCAATTAGAGTGATTCTTGATCCTGTGAAGATTTGCCTTAATAGGCTAACATATTGTATTTCATAAAGTATTTGAAATTCGACTGTTTAGAGGGTGAAAATGGCCTAGAGTAGAATTAATCTGCAGTACAGGCCTAGTTTGAACAGTCATCAGTATTTGGCCCATAAATATAGTAATATGTATCTAATATGTATGAGACAACTCAATTTAGAAAGATAAGAGACTTATCTATAACTTTTATGTTTTAAGTGACAACAAATTTAGACCACATCAATTCCAAATTAGATAATCAAGTGGGTGCCTTAATGATAATCAATGCAAATTATTTTGCCACCATTCTTGACTTTCATCATCCAAGTGGTTCCCTCCTAATTTGTCTCGATTTATCTATATTTTTTTATAAATAGGTGACTTGTTTATGCCTAAAGCATGTAATTAAAAAGTTAGAATTTAGTTCAAAATACTTGTCCTTTGTATCCATTTCTTTGTAATATTATTTCTCTTGTTTACTATTAAGTTATGTTATTTCTTCTTCCATTTCTTTTCTTTTTCTTTAGTTTTATTATGTCCAAATAATTTTTTTTATGCTAAGGTGAAAGCGTGAAGCTCTTGGCAAGGTAATAAGATATGTTTAACACTTATTTATGAATTTAATACTTTATTCTTAAGTTATGCAAATTTATATATGATGTATTTATTTTGTTTGTAGAATTAATACCCTTTCTTCTAAAGTGGTGATTCTTAATTTATTATTGACAAATTTTATACTTGACACAATAAATTCTTAAAACCATTTACAAGATTTAGTATAAAAAATCTTTCTTGTAAAGTGGGAGTCTTGATTTATTGTAGACAAATATAAAGATTGGCATAATAAATACTTGAACCCATTTATAAGATTTGATGTATAATAATTGAAAGAAATAAATACTAATCAATATATAAATAATGATGAACTTTAATTGCTATATTTTTTGGTTGGAACCTCCTTTATGTAAGGATTCATGTGGTTGGAACCTCCTTTATGTAAGGATTCATGTGAGGATTCCAATTGAGTTATAAAAAGAGCTAAATATATTCTTACTTCTTATGCTAATAGTGAATCCCCATAACCTTAACTTTTATTTGAATTGGTTAATTGAAATAATATTTACAAACATCTTATACTCCGTTAATTATCTTAAAAGTGTTTATAATTTATAATTTTAATTCTACTTCCCTATGGATCGACCCCGTTCTCATCGAGTTATTTATTAATTCGACAATCCTGCACTTAAGAATAAACTCCTATATTATGGACGTGTCATTGCACAAAATGGATAGAAGAAGAACTTTAGTTTAAGAAATAATAGAGGGGGTTACAATTAGAACTAGGGGTGAGCACGGTCCGATTCAGTTCGGTTTTCATCGAAACCCAATTGGACCTCGTTTTTTTTTTGTTTTCTTTAAAGGAGAACCGAAATTAAACCGAATTAATTATAAAACTAAACCGAAAAAAACTGGTTCGGTCTCGTTCGATTTTTTCAATTTTTAAACCAATTTTTTTAAAAAAAATGAAACTCAACTTAGAGGGATCAAACCTCTAGCCTATATGCACACAAGCATGCTATTAACCAATTGAGCCAAGTTTATTTTTGAGTTATTGTAGAATTAATTTTTTATATGTATACTATTTGGCAACACAACTAACAAATTCTAAAATTTGGCAACACAACTACAGGAATTGAACCATGGCTTGCAATGAAACAACGCTACTAATTCACCAACTGAGATAAGTTGGTTTTTGAGATATAAGTTTATAACAATATTAATTTTCTTTTTGAATTAAAATACTATAAATAGAAAAACACAATTGTTAAGAGTTGAACCTATGCAATAATATTAATATTAAGCCTACATTTCTACTGAACTAGAACAAGTTTTTGCACCAAAATACAATCTATTTTATTATATTACATTTTAAAATATTAATTTAAAAAATCTTATGTTGGTAAGATTCGAACTTGGAACTATAATGTATATTTCTATTCACTTTACCACTAGGCTAGAGTTAGTTTTCTGAAGAAAAGACATTTCTTTTTTTATATAAATGTTTTAACATATCAATAATTTTAAGAAAATCATCTAGCAAAATTTGAGCTAGGGAACTCTTGCGGGAGATAAACATCATTTGCCAACTGAACAGAGTTGATTTTCATATTACTGATTATATTTTTTATATTTAAGTATATATTATAATAATTAAAAATTAAAAAAATTAGTTTTTTCAGTTTGGTTTGGTTCTCAACCAAACCGAACCGAAATAGATCGATTTTTTTATCTCTGAAAACAGATAGGTTTTTTTGTTAGCAAAAATTGAACCAAACCAGCTGGTTTAGTTTTCTTTGGGCCAATTTTTTTTTATTCTTAATTTTTTTGCCTACCCTTAATTAGAACAATTTCAATAATGGATACAACAATGGCAATAACAATAATAGTTTCTATAATCATGGTTCTGGCAAAGGCAATTTTTCAATAAACAGAAGAAGACATCAGATACAAAATAGAGGAATAAGTTCTTTTAGTGGAGGGAATATGAAGTTAATCTGTCAAATATGTGAGAGATAACGTCGCTTTGTAGCAAAATGTTACTAAAGCTTTAATTCTGATTATATGCCTAGATCATCATTTGGTTATGGAGCAAATAATGATCATCATAATGCTACTTGTCAAGGGTCTGGGAATTAAGGAAACACAAGTAATAGAGTTACCTTTATTGCTGCTCAACAAGCTCAGGAAGGATCTGCAAATAAGGGATGGTATCTTGATTTAAGAGCTACATATTACTTGACTTAGGATGCTTCTACTCTCAATAACAAAGTTGAGTACTCAAGTATAGACAAACTAATAGTTGGTAATGGTTAAGTACTTAAGTCAGAAGCATTGAGTGTCTTTCTTTAATTTCAAAAGCAAACTAAAAAATAACTTGGGCATTCTATAAAGCTCTATAATCTGACTGGAGTTGAGAGTTTAGGAGTTTCTCTGAATACTTAAAATAGAATAGTATTTAGTCTACGATTTCATGTCCTCACACTCACCACCAAAATAGAGTAGTAAAAAGAAAGCATAGGTATATATTTAAGATAGGTCTCGCATTACTTGCTCAAGTGAAAATGCCAATCTCTTTTTGGTGGGAGACTTTTCACGCTGTTATATATCTGATTAACAGACTTCCAACTCATATCCTTGCTTATTAATATTCTTTCTCAAAACTCTTTAATTATATTCCTAATTATGCTTTCTTAAAACCATTTGGTTGTGCTTCTTTTCCTCTACTCAGGCCATATATTAAACACAAATGTGATTTCACATAGCCAAATGTGTGTTTTTTGGTTAGAGTTTTTGATACAAATGAGATAAATGCATGCATTCATTAGGCATAGATTTTATTGCAGGACTTATGTCATTTGATGAAAATTATTTTTCTTACTCCATTCTTTTCAAGTCATAATCATTTACTAATAAATTTTGTTCTGTTGTTCCACTAAATTTTGTTCCAAAATTCTCAAAACTGTTATTAGTAGCAGAATCTTTTCACAAGACGAACTATCATCTATAAATAAAGCAACAAAAGCTTTGAATCAGTTACCTTCAAACTAAAATTTTAGTCAAACATCAAAACCTACTAATGATACACAACCAAAAATAAAAACCTCTCTTTTGTATATAAACAACTTTTCAAACTTATCATTAGAAAATATTGATTTATCTTTACCAATAAATGTAAATTCTTTACAACGTCAGAACCAGCATCCACTTCAACCAATAACTATTCAACCTATATCTACACATCTTATGATTACTATATCAAAATTAGGGGTATTCAAGCCTTATGTTAATTGATAAGGGCAAATTTGTCATATATTTTCTCATATTTTTATTATTGATATTTTATGATTTTATGAGAATAAATGGCTATTTATGTGTATTATTGTTATTTATAGGGACTTGAACGAAATTTAAAGAAAGAACGCAAAAGGAGCGAAAATAAGGACTAAAATGCAAAGTTTTCAAAGTATGTGTCCATCGCCCCAGCGCCACAAGGATTTTCGCCCCAGCGCTGAAATAGTGATCGAAATAAGAAAAACGACCTGCTTAAGTCGCGTATAGCGCCCCAGCGCTATCAACATACCGCGCCAGCGGTAAAGCCGTTTTCATGCAGCGCCCCAGCGCCAAGATCCCACCGCTCCAGCGGTAATAGCTTTTTCACGCGTCGCCCCAGCGACAGATGCATAGCGCGCCAGCGGTAGTGCGAGTCCTAGTCCGACGAGAATTGAGATTTTCAAGCTCATATCAATCCCTATATAAAGCCACTCGTTCCCAGCTTTTAAGGATGAATCCAAGACGACCCAAGAGCACCAAGAATATAGAGTACAAGTCTTGGAGAGCAATAGGAGCTTAATTGAAGCAAATTTAGAGAGAGATACAAGACGTTCTTCGGCATCAAGAGTTCCTAGACAGCGCAATTAAGAGCAATTCGACGTCTATATCGGTTTGCTAATAATTGTATCATGATTTATAATTATTTTTACTACTGTTCTCTTGTAGCTATGAGCTAACTTGTTTTCTAGGGTTAATATTTGAACTCAATATGTACGCTTAAATTGCCATATCTTTTAGTATTTAATAAACTTAGTCATTTATTATTTAAATTACTTGTGTTTAATGCTTCAATATATCTGGCCAATATATGGTGAATGAGTTGGTAATATTATTGATAAACTTGGAAGAGGAATCAATATATTTAGACCTAGGTAATTTGATGCATGATTGTAGAGTAACATTCAATGTTGCATATGCAAGTTTCAACTTAGGATAGGAATATACCTAATTGGCATGTATGATCAATAAGACTTAATCTTAACGAATCTTAATTTATTACAAGTACCATAGGAATATAGGTATTTGGTAAATTAGGGTATACTTGCATGACCTTGGAAGAGGCTTGTGAATACATTAGCGTCTTGATCAATAATAAAGACTAAGTGAGTTAAATATTAGAGGATTAATCATTAAAAAGCATATTGAGGGATAATATTAGTCCTAGGTTTTCTCTACATTGCTATCTTCTTATTCTCTTTGCATTGTGTTTTTACTTTTATATTTCTTACATTCATTCTTAGATTTTTATTTTTCTGAATAATTATTAGGAAGATATAATTTTAATAATTGGTTAAAAAGAAACAATTATCCCTGTGGGTTCGACATCCGACTAATTAGTCTCTTTATTACTTGCATACGATAGTGTATACTTGCACTTAATTTATGATATAGAAATATCGCATCATTAATCAGTCATTAGTTGTTCATTTTAAGCCAAGAATAGATAAAGAGGCTTTTGTTAGAGTTGATGCTTATGTATCATTCTAATACTATATGAATATTAAATTATTTAATATTTATATAGTAAACATTTTATATGATCGTTAATATAATATAAATACATAGTATAATACTTATTGTATTACAAATATTGTATGATCTGAAGGAGTTCAGATATGGTCTAAAGGAGTTTAGACTGTTAAGAGTTAGTAAAGCTGAAAGTTATAAATGCTAACAGTTAACACTATTAAGAGTTAGTAAGTTATAAGAGTCAACCAGATCTAAAGGGTTTGATCCTCGTCTACTAATGAACAAAGACTTGAGGGTATACTAGTAATGACATGGTTGCAAGGAGTTATAATAGGTGCTCGGAGATGTCATTATGCAAATATGTACTCAAACACTATGTTCCTGATTTGCTTCACTGATGCAGGTCTGTCAGTAGATCTCTTTTTATATCGATCATTATATGCTATATCTATATGGTATAGATGATTGTTCTTAGCCGACTATGGGCTATCGAAAACTCGTATATGCATACAGGTATTCAGTCAGGATTGAATACTAAACAGACTTACGAGGACACCAATAGACATCCTATGGTGAGTCATCTCAAGTTGATTAGTATACGTGGTCATTTGATCTGAATGCCATTGTGAGCTTGTAAGTGATCCACTATACTTTGGTTCTACGCATATCATAGACCTTTTATAATGTGACCGTTTTGTGTTGCTGGATATGATCCGATGCTTATAGAGTCTGGTGTGTACAGATATGAGATCTGTCAGCTCTCATAGGGAAGTAGTATATCCAAATGCTCTAAGATTGTATTTTAAAAAATCTCGTGGTCACGAGTACTAACCCAAAAAAGGTGGTTCCTAAAGGGTTGAACAATATAGCAAAGATGTCTGTATATATTGTTTTTGAAAATGCAAATTTAGAGACAAGTTCATGGATGAGTATATGGAGATTTGACAGTGCTGATATATATCCCCACACATCCAGGATATATATAGTGAAAGGATTATACGTATGCGTAATGACCTCAGCTTATATAGTATAACGCGCTGATTTGTAATATCTATGATGTGTACATGGGTCATCGATCAAAGACTAATGGAATAGTTTCATTTGACGAATCAATCATGGACCTAGGGAGTCTCATAATATAAAGTGTAGTCATTATGCACTGGGGCAATGTACTAAATTGAATTGTTCAATCTAGTAATTTCTAGCATAACTGAATGTTTGTTTCAGGAACTCTAAGGATGTACGCGTGCCAGTACTTAATTGTTAAGTACAGTAATTAGTTAATAATTATTGTTGACTAATTAAATAATGACACATAGCGCATAGTGAGCTTTCAGTTAAATTGACTCAAGTATTTGGCATGGTGGGACTAACATTAGGTCAATTAAAGGCTTAATGGTTATTTTCCTAAATTGATTATTTAAGTGTTAAATAATTTAAATATTTGTTATCGCTTAAGAGTTAAGTGATTAATTAATTTGACTAAAGTTAATTGGTAGCTCATAATTAAATTAATAAATTAAATATTTTATTGAGGGCTTAATTGCTAAACAAAATAAGATTTTATTCAACAATTAATTAAGTGAAAGTAAATGTTGCTTAAAAGTGAGATTAAATGAAACCTTGAAGACTTAAATGAAATTATGTTTGTTAAACACAAGTGATGGCCGACCATCCCTTTTGTCTAATTGTTGGACACTTGATTGGATTATTTGATAAGCCAAAGTCTTTAAATAATAATATTTTTGTCAATTGTTAAGATATTATTATTATTATTATTTTTTATTATTATTATTATTATTATTATTATTATTCATTTGATGAATATATGATGGAAGAGTGTGTGGCCGGCCATGTGTGTGAGTCTTTTGTGTTCATTTTGTGCTTAAAAATAAATGAAAGTGAATTAAGTTTTCTTTGTTCCCTTAAGGTAGTGCTAGGCAAATGGAGAGGAGGAGAGAGAGCAAATAGTTTTTTTTTTCTTCTCTTTCAAATATTGAAGCAAAAAGGAAACAAAATTGTTATTGTTTCAAAATTGAGTGACCAGCATCAATGGAAGGAAAATAAAGATGGAAAATATTTCTTGAGCTTTGTTTCAAGTGTTGAAACAAACATCTCTTCTCTTACTTTTATTTTAGGCTATTCAACACAACAACAATAGTGATTTGTTTAAATGTTCAAGAGTTGAACATGGGTTAAACAAATAATTATGAGATTAAGAGTTAATCCTACAGTTTAAGAGTTAAACTGATGCTAAAAAATAAAAGTTGCTGTTCTAGCGACTCAAGCCAACCACGTTGGGTCCTAGAACTGCCAACAGGTCTACTTCGAGTGATACTCCAAAATAAATCCGTTCCAAAGGTTTGATAGGTGATATCTCTCAATTTTGTATTAATATCATTAATATAGTTTAATTTTATTCATTAATATAATTTAATAAACTTTATCGTGTTCATTTTTTAGGAAATTAGATTTTTAGCTTCCATTTGCGAATATTTATGTATGAGATACATAAATGATGTATATATATATATTGTATTTGATGTGTCTATATATAAATTTTAAAATAGACACATATAACATATGCACACACCCAATAGGTTTAGGTTGTGAACTGGGATAAACCGGCACCCTAACAGTTTATCTAGTGATTAATGGAGGAAAGTTATATAAGAAAAGAAAAGCATTATGATTTAGTTAAGAATCAGAAATAAATGTTAGTTCTAGCTACTTTAGAACCTAAAATTATTGATAACAAATGGGTGTTTAAGGTCAAATACAACCAGATGGACTAGTTTCTAAATATAAGGATGGATTAATAGCCAAAGTTTTTTTTAACAAACTCCTAGAGTGGATTGCTTTGAAACCTTTAGTTATGTAATAAAAGCATCAACTGTCAAGATAATTCTCAGTTTGGCAATTATGAATGGATGGAAAATTAGGCAAATTTTGACATTAACAATGCCTTCTTAAATGGTGATCTGAATTAGGCAGTCTACATGTCACAACTAAAAAGTTTTATGAGTTCTCAATTCCTTTCTTGTTTGTTAATTTAACAAGGCTCTTCATAGTTTTAAACATACCCTAAAAGTTTAGTATTAAACTTAAACATGCACTGCTACATTGGAATTTTGTTAATTCCAAGTCAAATTCTTTATTGTTTTTCAAAAGAGTTCATGCAATCTTATCTTGGTTTTGATCTTTGTTGATGATATTATCATCACAGGATATTCTTCTATTTACTTAGATCAATTTATTATTCTACTTAGGAAAGTTTTTACTTTGAATGATCTAGGTAGTGTTAACCAATTTTAGGCATATAAATTACACCTGCTTGCAATGGTTTACATTTGTCTTAAGCAAAGTATAGTTATGATCTATTTTAGAGCATCAATGAGGCAAATATGCAAAATTGTAAAGGTTATGCCACTCCTATAAGCACAAGATAGAAATATTTTAGAGTTGATGGAAAACCTTTAGTAGATCACACAATCTATAGAAGCCTCATTAACGCTCTATAATATGTCACTTTAATAATGCTTGAACTATCGTATTCAATTCATAAACTTGGTTAATTTTTAACTTGTGCATCAGTTAAACATTGGCAAACATGTAAAAGAATATTGAGATATCTAAAGTCTACATCAGATTATGGCTTAAAAATTGTTAAAATAGGAATCTTAGCTATCACAATCTACTCAGATGCAGATTAAGATCAGACCCTATTGATAGAAGGTCTATTGAAGGCTATTATGTTTATCTTAGCAATAACATAGTTTCTTAGTCCTCTAAGAAATAGAATATGGTGGCTAGATCTTCTGTAGAAGCTGAATATATACTTTAGCTTTAACTCGCTTATAGGTATTGTCGATCAAGTCTCTACTATCATAGTTGTAAATTTAACTCACATATGTACCAATTATTTGTTGTGATAACTAGAGTGTTCAAGCTTTGGCACTCAATCCATTATTTCATGCTAGGATTAAGCATATTAAACTAGATATACACTTGATTAGAGATAAAATTGTTATAAATAAAGTAGAGGCCAGTTTTGTGCCAAGTATTGATCAAATAGCAGATATGTTTACTAAACCATTGCCACTTGATAGATTCTTATATCTCATAACCAACCTTCAAGTCTCCCTAATACTTGCAACTTGAGAGGTGATATTAGAGAATAGCATTAGTGTTAGTTTTTAATCAAGCCACTCAAGTACCAGATGTTGGAAATGGTGGTATCTTTTGTCGGGATTTAATGCATGTGGGTGTATGCATGTGCTATTGTGTCTATTGCCTAAAATACATATCATATACGAATTTAAACGCGGCGAAAGTGTAAAATTACAATAAACATATTAAGTATAATATATTAATCTCATTAATATATTAGTAGCATAGAGAACTTAACTTAATGTGTAACATTATACTCGTAATTCTCTAGAGTCTGCATGAAGACCAACTCATGGGCAGTTCTAGTCACCAACACGGTGGCCTTGGTGAGCTAGAATAGCAACCTTATAGCCAGCACTGGGTTTAACTCTTAAACCCCAAAATAAGTGAGTGTGTTTTCATCCTTTTCTCTAAAAGGATCAGAAATAGAGAATTTGAAGCAATCCACTATTGCTTCAATTGAAACCATAGAGAAAAATGAAACAATTTCATTTTTTCCCTTTTTTCTTTCTTCTTTCTCCTTGGCACCATTCTTTTCTTTTCTCTCCATTTCATTTTGCTCTTTCTCGGCCAAAGCATACCTCTCACAATTCACACTTCTCATCTCTCTCTCATGTATATATATCTAATATATATAATAAAATAATATATTATATAACATAATAAGAGAGATATTTTGATTATTTAATAATTAAATAATTAAAGTGTAAAATGACCATTTACCCCTTATAAATAGTTATCAAGTCTACCCCTAGTAGGTCCTACGAAATTTAATACTCGGGTAAACTTAATCATTGGTCCATAATGCACCACGTGTCATTATACAATTAATAAATAATAATTATTGACTAATTATTGTATTTAACATTTAAATATAGATACGCACGTATTTTTGTGGTATTGTTGAATATTATTGGATCAAACACTTTAATCTGACATGTTGCCCCGTGCACAATGAGTACACTCCATATCATGGAACTCTTTAGGTCTTACGCCCGATTCGTCAAATGAAACTATTCCATGAGTCTATGAGTAATGCCCCACGCATATGTCACGAATATTACAAATCAGTGTGTTAAACCATGCAAGTTGAGGTTACAACGTATACGTATAGTCCTTCCATCATGATATCTTAGATGTGCGGGAATATAGATTATCACCATCAAATTCTCTTGTGCTCATCCATGTCTTATCTCCAGACTCGTATCTCATTGAACAATATGTGCAAACTTCTTTTTCATATTGTTCTACCCTAACAGAACTCTTTCCCGGGATTAATACTTGTGGTCACAAGATTTTTTGAGATACAGTCTCGAAGCATCTAGATATCAAACTCCTTATGCGAGCTAACGGATCCCATATCTATACACACTAGACTTCATAAGCATTAGACCATACCTAACGACACTCAGCGGTCACACCATGAAAGGTCTGTGACATGCGTGGAACCAAAGTATGATGGATCACTTATAAGCCCATTGTGGCACTCAGGTTAAAGGACTACGTATACTACTCAACTCGAGAGAACCCTCCGTTGACGACTTATATAGGATGTCTATCAAAGGCCCTCGTGAGTCTGTCTGATATCAGTCTTAACTAGATAACCATATATCAATACAACCTTCAAGCTAACGAATGACTAGAAACGACCATCTATACCCTATAGGTACGACATGTGCTGGTCTATATATAAAGGTATTTACCGACAGACCCGTATTGGCAGAAATAGATCAGGGATAATTATTTGAGAACATACTTGTGTAACTAGCATTTCCTAGCTCCTGATTGCAACTCTTGTAACTATGCAGTTAGTAGTATATTCCTAGGTCTATGTCCTATTACAGATAAAGCTCATACTATTGGATCTGCTGAGTATTATAACCAGCTAACACTTAGTTGTGTTAACATTTAGCATTTATATCTCTTAGCGTGGCTGACTATGAGCCATTATCTAAACTCCTTTAGATCTGATCTAAACTCCTTCAGATCGTACAGTGTTTGTAATGTTACATTATATAATATCATATTAATTGGTATTAGCGATTCAATGGGAATGTACACTTGTATAAATACACAAGTATATGTACCTTTAAGAATGGCACATAAGCACCGACCCTAACAATATCCCACTTGCACTAGTGCCATTCCTGACGGTATCTTATTATATTGACTCCACGTGTTTCATAAACACTTTAAAAGTCACGGCCCTTAGATATTAGGTCCGCTAAATTATTTATGGAACACTTCTACAAATAATCACATCTCTTTTAGCCAAGATCCCTCTAGTCATATGAGACTCCTCTTAATATAATTAGAGTACTGGTGTCCTCTTGGCACCCCGGCTTATACAATGGCCTAGTTTTTTTGCAAATTTATGGGATAGGATCCATTTATCTTGGAACTCTTTCAAAGATAGCGATAAAGCTACGAATCCTCACTGTCGCTTCTGCTGCATCAATCTAAATTACCAGTGAATCTCAGTTTAGTACAATTCTAACTCATCTAGTACTAATGAGAATTAGCACATTTCTAGATGTAGACTATCTATCATCTAAGTCAAACTAGAAGTCTGACTCCTTGTGTCTTCTCATTTGTAAGTCACTTTCTCTATATTTGAGAAACTTATCCTTTGTACCCTCAAGGTACCTTAGGATATATTTGACTACCATTAAATGGCATTCACCTGAATCAAACTAAAATCGGCTCGTAACTCTTATAGCCAAACTGATACTAGGTCTCAAACACATTATAGCATACATCAAGCTCTGAAGAGCTGATGTATCTGGTGTGTTAAACACTCTAATCCTCTCATCTTTTATCTAAAGAGACACTCTCCTCGAAAGATGAACACTAGGTCTATAAGATATGTTAACTAATTCACAATTAATAAACCGTACCTTTCAGATGCTATTGATGTGAAATAATTTGGGAGAGTCTTATTGATTTCCTAGCTTTAACTCCATCTCTATAAAGCTTTATACCTAGTATAAGGAAGCCTTTCCTAAATCGTTCATAGAGAAATTTTTACAAGTTGCTTCTGACTGACTATAACATATTGACATCATTCCCAATGACTAGTATGTCATCAAGAAAGAGCATCAAGAAGACTATTATGCTCCTACTGACCTTTTATGTATACTAGACCAGAAGTCTGGCTGGACGTAAAATCTTCAGGTTGTTCCATGAATATCCCTTACTCGAGGCATCCATTTAAGAATATTGTCCTCACATCCATCTGCCAAACCTCAAAGTCATAATATGCTGCAAGAGCTAATAACTTTCTAATCAACTTTAACATCAATTTTGGTCCAAAGGTTTCCTCTAAGTTGATCCCAGATTACTGAAAATTACCTTTCTAGAACCAATATGGGGTCTAGAAGGTCTCTACCTTCTATCTGGCTCTTACTACCTCTTTGTAAATCCTTTACAACCAATGAGAACATTCCCACGGGTAGTTTAACCAAGCCCAATACTTGATTCAGATGCATATAGTTAATTTTTTTTTACTTGGCTTCTTGCTACTTCCCGAATCGATGTCTAACATCGTCTCCCTATAGGTCAAAAGATGATTTTATTCTACCACGAAAATTCCAAGTTTATCTTTCGGCATCAACTATACCTAAAAGGTGACTTAGACATTCTTTCTGACCCATTTAGAGAGTATACTAAAAGGCTACTACTTAATAAAGCCCGAGTTCCCATCCTTGGTTCATTGATTATTAGATTGACTTCACCAAGTTCAATATTTCTATGATTCTCACGATCCATGAGAAACTCTTTCCCTAAAATAGTGGTAAACTGAGAAACGAACACACCTCACTTCTTTAAATTACAAAATTAGTATCCTATTAAATTCACATGATATACAATAAACCTATACATGTACATCTTGGGTGCTAGTTTATCTTGTTGAGTAACTATAATAAAACAAGATGCTCTACTGCGTAACTCTTATGTTAGCGGGACAACCTCTAGTCTTAACATGTTTAAGATACAACTTTCTTCCTTTCTGTATCTCATACGGAATGGAAGAAACAACTTATAATGGAACTTTACTTAATGAGCAACTATATTTGGAGCATATACTCACAGATATAGATTGGTAACACTCATTATCAATCAGACCATATCTAATAAAGTCCAATTTCTTATTCTTCCTTAAATAAATGAAAAACTTATTGTTAATATACTCACTACCTTGATCTAATCGAAAGGATATAATATACATTCTGGTATATTTAGTGTTGGCGTATTTTAGGGTGTATGCATGTGATTGTGTACATATTGAAAAAATAAAATTATGCATCATATACATGAATTTGGCAGCGAAATTTATCAAGTAATCAATATATACACATGTAATTCAATTCTTAACAATTTAAGAATACAGAAACATACATTTGAAGACCTCCAATGAAGATTTCCAATTCCGAATATCCTTACTCTAAGTTCGAGCTCGCCTTGAAGTGCACTCTTGTCTAATTCTAGTTCACAACAATCCGGTGGGATTGTGAAGCTAGAATAACAGCAGTATGATCTCCAGCAACAAGGTTTTGATTCTACAAAGAAAAATATAAAGGATTTATTTTTCTTTCTCCTTTGGTTTTTCTCACAAGTCTTTGTACTTTGAAAAACTCTCTCAAAAACCAACTCTACTTTTTCTTCTCAACCAACCCTTGCACGAATTTTCATTTACTCTTATGTTAACACAATTGAAACTCAACTATTTTAGTGGTTACAACAACTTCACAAGTGCTCCACCAAAATTAGATTAAGTGGCCAACTACCAAAATCATTTTTGGTGGCCATTTTAATGGTCTAATAAAATTAATCATTAATTACAAAATGGTGCTCCACTAAATTTAGTTTATGTTTCTCAAATTAAGTATGTCTTCCATTTAGAAATAAAATAATAAATGAATAAAATCATATTTTATTTATTTAAATAACATTTATTTAATTATTCAAAAACTATTTGAATAATTAATATTTACCTTATTTGATTTTACTAACATGGTAAATGGTTGAATTCATGGTAAAATAATTCATACAATAAAATTGTGCCACTTGTTAATATCTAATTAGTTAACAACTCTTGTCAACTAATTAAATAATATACTTAACATTTAAGTTTAAACAAGTGCATAACCCGAGGAACCCCAAAACATATTTTCGGTTTGCTGGAATTTCTAGGATGGAACTGTTCAATCCATTATGCTGCCCCAGTGGACAACGAGTACACTTCATATTGTGAGACTCTCTAGGTCCACACCCGAATTGTCATATAGAACTCCTCTATATGTCTGTGAACGATACCCCACACACACGTTACGGATATTACAAAGTGGCGCGTTAGACCATACAAGTTGAGATTATAACATATTTATATAATCCCTCCATCATTTATATCCGAGTGGAGCAGAGATATAGATCAACACCGTCAAATCTCCATATGCCTGACTGAAAGCTTATCTCTTGAATTGTATTTCAATAAATAATATTCCCAAACACTTTTGTAATATTATTTATCCCTAGGGTTAAACTCTTTTCCCGGGAATTATTGCTTATGGCCATAAGACTTTCTGAAATACAATCTATAGAGTATTAGGATATAATACTCACCTAAATGAGCTGATGGATCCCATATCTATGCACACCGGACTCCATGAGCATCGGACCATACCCAGTGACACCTAGCGGTCAGACCATGAAAGGTTTCTGACATGTGTGGAACCAAAGTATGGTGGATCACTCACAAGCCCACAGTGGCACTCAGGTCAAAAGACCACGAATACTACTCAACTCGAAAGATCCTCCATTGACGGCTTTATGGGATGTCTATTGGAGATCTTTGTAAGTCTGTTCAGTATTCAGTCCTTACTGAATACCTGTATCTCTATACGAGCTTCCACTAAACTCATAGTTTGCTAAGACTAACCATCTGGACCATCCAAATATAGACATACACCAATCTATATATTTGTTAAGGTATTCACTGACAGACCTGCATCAGTGAAGATAGATCAAGAACATAATATTTGAGAAGATATTTGCATAATGACATTTCCTAGCACTATTTGTAACTCTTTGCAATTATGTCAACTAATACATTCATAGGTCTTTGTCCCATTTCAGACAAGGCTCTAACTCTTTAGATATCGCTGACTCTTATAACCTAGTAACTCTTATCAGTGCCAACTCTTAGCATTTATAACTCTCACCGTTGCTAATTCTTAGCACTGATCTAAACTCATTTAGACCAGATTTGAACTCTTTCAGATCGTACAATGTTTGAAACGTTACAAGCATCTTACCATATATTAATATAATTAGCAATTTATTGAAATAACAACACTAGTATAAATATTAAACAAATATTCATACATAATGGGATGGCACGTAAGCAAAAATCCCAACATTTAGTCATCTCCGTGAATATATTTTTCATAAATTAGTTAAGTCTTTATGGTCAGATTAGAAATCCAACCATCATTAACTAGATAGATAAGCGTCTCATGCCTATATGACCTAAACTTATATACCATAACTCTGTATTATTTAAGGATTCCGATCTACAAACATTTCTAATTGTATATTATATCCATTTATTAACTAACATTCAGCTAATAAAATATCATACCAATTATGCAATATAATTGTTCTATTGCATACAAGAAGTAAGTTAAGTTGCCCAACAACTTAGACTTGCAAGAAATCACCATTTCCTAGTCTCAACTTTACTTCTACGAGCTGTTGCATTCTAGTCTCTCTCAATCCCTGCAACATATTGCAGATATAAGAAGAATGCGCGGTATCTTTTACCCAGCTTGAACTGGCATCATATGCCCTAGAAATGTCTATGTTTGTTAAACACAAACCTGTGAAAGTCTTCCTGACAATTATAAGGTTTTTAGGGTAATTGGAATTTCTAATACCCAACCTTACTACAGTGGAAACACTTTCCATCTATACTGCTCTCTTGTTGATCTTTAGATAAATGTTGCCTTTGAGGAGTTATCCTGAGTATTTGCCTCATTTTTTTCTCCTCACACATTTGGTCTCACCAGATATACTTGGGGTAAAAGATAAAGCACCCTGAACAAAGAGGTCACACTTCATCTATTCAATATCCCATAGATAGGTCTTATCAGAGGTACCTTATGGTAAACTCTGATTAACAATAAATCTATAATTTTTTTTGAGTCCAGAACATTTCTGAGATTCATCTATCGGTTAGAGTAATTCTTAGTACCTTAGAGTTGAACCACATCAATTATACACACCAACTGTTTTGTAGTGGCCATTCAACTTAACAGGCCAAGATAACGGGATATGTAAGTGGAATGATTATTAAATTGCTAATAGAATATTTTAAATCATGGGTATACATTTTTAATTTAAAAGGCCCTCCCATTGTTTTACATAATCACAGTAATCTCTTGAACGAGAAGTTGATAGTTTAAACTCTTTTAAATTATACAGTGGAAAGTTGATTCTATTGAAATTTAATCGGGCCTTACGCTTAGCAATATTGGCCTTTGTAAACCTAACAAGTAGACAACACTTGTCAATTGCATCTCATGTAACTCTTACCACTTGATCCTGAATACACCTTATCTTCACGTTATAGCAATATTGGGTAAGTGCATTCCAAATTAACTTGTTAATGATCAAATATATGCTATCGATACTACCCTCATGCTGTAGCAATATTGGGCAATACTTTCGTATATATTTGCCTAATCTCATATTTAATCAGTATAGTCCAAGCCCAACCGACCAAGTCCATCAAGCTGTAGCAATATTAGAAAAAGGCCGATGTGACTCGTTTAACACCGTATTGGCAAGACGAATTAGAATAAAATATTATCTCATAATGTAATATTCTTCAATCTGATTAAGAGAGATTTTTATTTCTAGGTCTCCATTCTCCTAGGGAAGGTAATTCTCAATTAACCAAATTTTCTATGTAAGTACAACTAACCCCCACTAGTAGGGCTCCTATTATGGTTACCAACATAAAAAAAATTAATCATGGTTTATAATGCAGATCGATAACTCATATCACTGCATCTCATAAACCCCGATTTATAATATAGACTAATAACTTTTATCACCGCATCTCATAAATCTACAAATGCAAAATTAATTTTGAAACACTGTTCAAAAATATTGTAGCTTTGAATAGTAAAAATATTGTTCATGTGCTATTGTTCAAGTGAACAGTACCGACGCGGAGCCAGCCCCTTAGCGTTGTAGCGCCCAGTACTTCCCCTTTGGCATACCCATTTCAACACTTGAAACACGGCATTTACACTAGGCCTTTTGCATTCATCCACTCAAACAACATCCAAATATATCCTAAATAGCTCTGATACCATTTTTGTCGAGATTTAATATATGTGGGTGCATGCATGTACTATTATGTCTATTGCCTAAAATACGTATCATATACGAATTTAAACGTGACAGAAGCGTAAAATTACAATAAACACAATAAATAAAATATATTAATCTCATTAATATATTAGTAGTATAGAGAACTCACCTCAACGTGTAATATTATACAAGTAATTTCTTAGAGTCCGCATAGAGACCAACTTGCGGGCAGTTCTAATCATCAACATGGTGGGCTTGGTGAGCTAGAATAGCAAGCCTATAACCAGCACTGGGTTTGACTCTTAAAACCCAAAATGATCGGGTATGTTTTCATCATTTTCTCTAAAAGGATAAGAAATAGAGAATTTGAAACAATCTACCATTACTTCAATTGAAACCATAGAAAACAAATGAAATAATTTTATTTTTTCCTTTGTTTTTTCTTCTTTCTCTTTGGCACTATTCTTTTCTTTTCTCTCCATTTCATTTTGCTGTCTCTCGGCCAAAACACACCTTTCACAATTCACACTTCTCATCTCTCTCTCATGTATATATATCTAATATATATAATAAAATAATAATATAATATATAATATATTATAATAATAATAAAATAAGATAATGAGTAACAACTTACACCCATTATCTAATATAATAATATATAATATAATATAATAAGAGAGATATTTTAATTATTTAATAATTAAATAATTAAAGTGTGAAATAATCATTTTGCCCCTCATAAATAGTTATAAAGTCTACCCCTAATGGATCCTATAAAATTCCACACTAGGGTAAACTCAACTGAGGGTTCACAATACACCACATGTCATTATACAATTAATAAATAACAATATTGAATAATTGTTGTATTTAACACTTAAATACAGATACACACGCATTTCTGTGGTATTGTTGAATATTGCTAGATTATTACTTTAATCCAGCACGCTACCCCAGTATACAACGAGTACACTCCATATCGCGGGACTTCTTATGTCTTACACTTGATTCGTCAAATGAAACTATTCCATGACTCTATATCGCAGGACTCCCTAGGTCTTACGCTCGATTCATCAAATGAAACTATTCTATGAGTCCGTGAGCAATGCCCCACGCACATGTCACGGATATTACAAATCAGGGCATTGAACCATGCAAGTTGAGGTTACAACGCACACGTATAGTCCTCTTATCATGATATCCTAGATGTGCGGGGATATAGATTATCACCGTCAAATCCCCTTGTGCTCATCCATGTTTTATCTGCATACTTGTATCTCATTTAACAATATGTGCAAACTCATTTTTCATATTGTTCTACCTTGACAGAACTCTTTCCTGGGATTAATATTTGTGGCCACAAGATTTTTTGAGATACAGTCTCGAAGTATCTAAATATCAAACTCCCTATGCGAGTTGACGGATCCTATATCTGTGCACACCTGACTCCATATTGCAGGACTCCCTAGGTCTACGCCCAATTCGTCAAATGAAACTATTTCATAAGTTTACAAATCATGGATATTACAAATTAGCGCGTTGAATCATGCAAGTTGAGGTTACAACGCATACGTATAGTCCTTTCATCATGATATTCTAGATGTACAGGGATATAGATTATCATCGTCAAATTCCCTTGTGCTCATTCATGTCTTATCTCCAGACTCATATCTCACTGAACAATATGTGTAAACTCCTTGTTCATATTATTCTACCTTGACAGAACTATTTCCTGGGATTAATACTTGTGGCCACAAGATTTTTTGAAATACATTCTCGAAGCATCTGGATATCAAACTCCTTATGTAAGCTGACAGATCGTATATCTGTATACACCATACTCTATAAGTATCGGACTATGCCCAGCAACACCCAGCGGTCACACCATGAAAGGTCTGTGACATGCGTGGAACCAAAGTATGTGGATCACTTATAAGCCTACCGTAGCACTCAGGTCAAAGGAATACGTATACTACTCAACTCGAGAGGACTCTCGTAAGTCTGTCCCATATCCAGTCCTAACTAGATAACCCATATGTCAACACGAGCTCCAAGCTCACGGTCGCTAGGAACGACCAACTATACCCTATAGGTATGACATATGCTCATTTATATATAAAGGTATCCACCGACAGACCCGTATCAGTAGAAATAGATCAGGGATAATTATTCGAGAAGATACTTGCATAACTAACATTTTTTAGCATCCGATTACAACTCTTGCAACTATGCAGTTACTAGTATATTCCTAAGTCTATATCCCATTATAGACAAGGCTTCTACTATTGGATCTGCTGAGTATTATAACTAACTAACACTTAGTTGTGCTAACATTTAGCATTTATATCTCTCAACGTGGCTGACTATAATTCGTTATCTAAACTCTTTTAGATTTGATCTGAACTCCTTCAGATCGTATAATGTCTGTAATGTTACATTGTATATTACCATATTAATTGGTATTAGTGATTCAATGAGAATATACACTTATATAAATACACAAATATATATACATTCAGGAGAAATATATAAGCACTGACCCTAACATTTTAAAGTTAGAGCAGTTAATTAAGTAACAGCTATTGAGATGCTATGAGTGGTGGTAATAAGGCTATTGGGATCATGATATAGCATTGGTTAGCTAAAGCTGAAGATTACGGAAGTAATAAAGAATTAAGAAGTTGAAGTTTTTTAACATAGTTATAAATGCTATTAAAATAGAATGCTGAGCTGGAAAAGTTGCCATGCCAGTGGTAAAGATCGTTAGATGTTTCCTGCCAATTTTGAAAGCATTTGTTTATTCATTTTCTTGTACTTTCAACATGTCAACATGTATACAAAGAGATCCGAGTAGTTATAATATGTATGTGATAATTCTCTAATAATAAAAGTTGATTCAGCATGATATTTTCTCTGTTTCTCTTTTATTTTCTATCTTTTTTCTTAGCTCCCAAACAGAACCTTTTGATCTTTTATATTATTGATGATGCAAATCATGTAAACAACTAAGCAAATTAGGTAGATAGAGTAATTGGTTTGGTTCTGGCAGTAGAATCATTTTTTTTTTCAAGAAGATTCTTGAAGTATTATCTTTCGTGGATGCATATTATCTCTATTGTGGTGTTCGTGCTTGCCGTTCTGAAGGATGGAGTGTTCACTAGTGATATTTACAACTTATTCTCATTAAAGGAATTAGATCTAAGCAAACACAATGTTGTTTCTTTAGCTCGAAGCATCAAACGCCTTCCTAAGGTTCAATGTCTTAACTTGGAGGGTTGCAGGAGGCTTCAGTCACTGCCAGAACTTCTTCCCAAAATAAGTTCTTGATACTAAATGATTGTGTTTCACTGGAAACATTATCAAATCCATTAAAACTTTTTAAATCTGACTATGTGAATTTATAGTGGAAACTGTTCCAAATTGTACATTTCCAACTGTAAGATATTTTCAATGCTGAAATGATACTTTAACTATTATTCAATAGGATAACACTTTTTTGTAGCTTTGACGTGGAAAATACAAATATTTGTGTTTGGTTGGTTAGAAAGTGCTAGGAATATTTGTAGAGAGAAGTTCAAAGAATTCGTATTGATTGAAAGATAAAATGAGAGTACAATTACACTTGATATTTATACTGCAAGATTGCTAAACAGAAATTAGTTAGAGCTATCGTAAATTTAGCTAAAATATCTAAATCTATAACAAACTTTAAGTGGGAAAATCTGCTACGTCAGCATCAATTAAAACTGCCTACCACATCATTAATAGATGGACCTTTTGCAATGTTTTCATTAACTATTCTTCTTATATCCCCTATCAAACTCATGGTTCTGGGAAGAGCATTGAGTTTGGCTCTAAAAACGGAAAATGACTCATATGGTAGTGGCTTGGTAAAGATATCAGCCATATGTTCTTTGTTAAGAACATATGCAACCTGTAACTGACCATTTGACAGGATCCGATCTGAGATTCTCTATTATAGATTCCAGCGGTCCTGTCGGATACTCCGACAGTAATTTCTTCGAACTTAACTAGAAAAGTTGAGAAATTTCGCGAGGCAAACTGCCTTTTAATTTTTGCTACTACTTAGAAGGTCTTGTAATACACATGAAAATGACATCTTAAATTAAAAAGAAACAGACAGAATTTTCCCTATTTTTTGGAAAATTCATATAAAACCTGCAAAGAAATTTTACTTCTATTTTCAATACATCTCAATACTACCAATTCGGATCTCTGGTCCTTTTCAAATCAAATCCAACACAACTCAATTATTCATTTAAATCCTAAAATGAGCATACTTATGAAAAGCAAAAATGATCATCATAATCTCGAATTCTTTTCTTGTTGTTTCAAAATATACATACAAATATACATGCCTACAACTACTATGCATAAAGTAAAGAGTGTTATTTAGCACATTTACATGTACAACATGATCTTCGGATTCGGCCCACTACTCGACAATAGGAGAATCAACAGCTTGCATATTAAGACCTGCACCTGGGAAAGGGGTTTAGAAAACATAAAACACAAAACGAGTGAGCTAAAAGAGCTCAGTGAGTGCAAATAAGATTTCAAATAAAATAACATCATGTATAGATAGTCAATTCTAAAGTTCATGCAGAAATCATGCTTTTAAAACTGATGTAAAATTGTAAAACGGTTTCTAATATCATATGCTATTGAAATCTTGTCGAGCGGGTTTTATCTACATCTTTGGAAAACAATATACAGAATCTGTATAACATAATAACTGTTGTGTGCATATAAATGCATAAATGCTATCGGTAAATAACTCGACATCCTGACTATGCAGCGAAATCCTACATCGCATACATATAGCGAGATAATACCCCGTACACATAGGGCGACTCACATGACTCGACATCCTGACTTTTCGGAGTTAGTGACACACCCCCAAGACCTGCCCATGTGCACGGGATATACCGGCCGGGTCTAATACAATCATCACCACTATAATCTGAGGGTACCAATGGCCTTTAAAATAAATGCAAAAATTTTAAAACTGGTTCTTAAACCGAACGTGTAAATGCATATCTATGGATACATATCAAGATCATAATCATATTTATGCATTGAAAACTCATAAAACATACATTTTCATTATACTGAAACATAATAAATGAAAGATAACAGAAAAATGCAGATTTTCACTCACTATCGCTCTGCGCTCAATTTCGCTCCCGATTTTTGCTCCCGTTACCGCTCTCTGTTATCTTCACCTACGCGCCACAAATGACATTTAGAACCGAATCGAATGTTACAATCTCATTTAACTACTAAACGTCCTAATCGGCATCCAAAACCCAGATGCATACTACTTTCCGATTTTTATTTACGGAGCCATATAATCTAATCTAACTCACCATCCGGCGCCCTGAAAATTATGGAACACCTTATAACTTGGTTGGACATAATTGCCCTTCACCTTTCCAAAATGGACAATTATGTGCCATTTTCTTCATTTTTGGTTTTTTCATCAGCCATAGACATTCAATTTACAATATGCACCATTTACACACAACAACGCAATCAAAACACCACTCAATTCCTAACTTCCCTAAAGTGGCAGAATTTCACCCTAGGTTCCAACACATTCCTTTTCTCAATTTCTTGTTCCAATTATAACAAAATTAAGCCAATTTCATTCTAAAGCCCTAATTACAACCAATTGAAATCTTTACAACAAAATCACCAAAAACCCTAATTCTTACCTTGCCAATTTCTTCAAATTGATGACTCCTTCAAGCTCCACACTAGAATTCAACTCAATCTAAGCCAAGAATACACATAAGAATGTCAATTGAAGCATTCTTGAAAGCTCACTTATCAAACTCATACAACAATGCTTTTTTTACCTCTTTTTCTTGAATTTCCACTAATTAATGCTTCAATTGAGTTTAGGGATTGGTATGTAACCTTGTTTTGGCTTGATTAAGCATGAAAAATCATGAAAAAAAAAACTTGAAAGGTCACTGTAGCAGCAGCCCCCTTGAAGCTCGAGTTTTCTCTCTTTTTTGCTCTAAGTGTTGGTTTTGATCTCTTCAAAATTCTACACACTTCCAACATATATATAGTGCTCCCTCAATTGATCATTTTGCCCTTCAACTTACTTAAAATTACTAATTTGCCATTAGTTAAAAACTAATTATGTAATTAGTTTATTTGTAACTATCTAGTTAGAATAGTCTAAAGAACTAACTAGAAATTTCAACTTGGCAATCCATGAGATTTCTTTTAATTGGTCCATTATCTAATATATGGATTATGTTTCTCAATAAAGGCTTGTTCCATACATCACCCTTAAATGAAAATTCATGTAGTGAATTAGGATTTCCTTTTCCAAGCCAATGGAGAAAAATTCCAAAATTATTCTAGGGTTGTCCAGCGCGTTGTCCAACGCTCCGATCGAGTGTGAAATTATCAAATTAAGTCTAATATCTATCACGTGCACTATAAAGGAAATACTTCTAATAGGGTTAAAATCAAGTAACCCTACGGTGTCTTATTTGCTCTATGCCAAAATTTAGACGCCAATACTACTAATAGGGATTGGATATTACACCATTAAGAATCTTCTCACGGATAAAATGCACATCAATTTCTATGTGCCTGGTACGTGCATGACAAATAGGATTCATAGCAAGAGTTATTGTACTAACACTGTCACACCAAATTAGTGGAGTCATAGAGAATTGTAGGTGAAGTTTAGCAAATAAACATTGTAAACAAAGAATTTCTATGCAACAAGAAGCTAATGCACGATACTCATATTTGGTACTTGATCGAGCCACAGCCTGCTGTCTTTTAGAGGACCAAGTAATCAAATGGTTACCTAAATAAACAAAGTATCCTCCAATAAACCTTCGATCATCCAAGTCATAACCTCAATTGTATTAGAGTAAACTTGCTGAGTAAATGTTCCTAAAGAGTATAATTGAAGGCTATAGTCCACAATGCCCTGAAGATATCTGAGCAGTCGTTTGCAGGCATACAAATTCTTTAATATTGGTGTTGATAAAAATTGACTCAATTTATTAACTGAGAAAGCAATTTCAGGTATTGTAAAGGTCAAATATAGTAAGCTGGCAATTGTACTTCTATATAAATAAGCATCCTCAAAAGGAACATTATCACCCTTGTATAGTTCATGACTTACACACATGGAGTAGGAAAATCTTTGCAATTCTGCATTTTAACTTTTACAACCAAGTCTTGAATATATTTAGCCTATGACAGAATAATTTCTTACTTGTTGTATGAGACTTCAATGCGTAGAAAAAATTAAAGTAACCTAAATCCTTCAAAGCAAATGTATTGGTCAGTTGCTCAATAAGCTGATTGATTTGAATAGTGCTAGAGCCTGTCACAAGAATGTCATCAACATAAATTAAGATTAAGATAACTTGAAACTGTGCAAGCTTTATCAACAAGAAGATGTCTGATCTGGAAATATAAAAACCCTAGTTGATCAAAGCCTTTCACAGTTTATCATACCCTGGTCTAGGAGCCTTTTTTAAACCATACAAAACATTGTTTAGTTTGCACATATTCATGATTTTGTGAATTGATAAACCCATCTGGTTGAACTATAAAAGCTTCCTCTAAAATATCACTATTAAGAAATGCATTATTTATATCAATCTATCAGATTTTCCATTGAAACATCACTACTATACTCAGTACAACTTTAACAGTTGATGCCTTATCACGGGGCTAAATGTTTCAAAGTTTTTAACTCCTTCCATTTGATGAAAACTCTTTACAACTAATTGAGCCTTGTACTTAGAAACACTACCATTATAGTTTTGTTTAATTTTAAATACCCACTTATTTCCTATCACCTTTTGTGCAGCACTAGGTTCAACTAATGTCCATATTCTATTTTTCATCAAGGATGCAAACTCCTCTTCCATTGCCTTTTTCCAATTTATATCTATTAATGCTTGTTTAACATTGGATGATACAATGTCAATCCTACTACTAAGGTATTCTTTAGGCTTTAAAATACCAGCCTTGGATCTTGTAGTCATGGGATGTGTAGATTGGTTTAGTGGAGTTAATGTACTTTAATTTAAGGTTGTTGTATCAATGATATTGTGTTCTAAGTTAAAATGTGTTGGTAAGGTTTGTCGGTTTAACAAGGTTGGTGATTGATCAACTAAATTTATGGGTTGATCTGTGTAAGAAGTTAAATGTAAAGGAAATAAATCTGATGAAGATAATGAATTTTGATGATGAGAAAAAGTACTTGAATTGGACTCAGATGCTAGTGAATGGTGTAGTTGAAGTGGATTGTTGTTATTAGTTGTGTGTATAAGTATTGTAAAACACAAGGAAAATTTATCATATTCTTGTCTGATTTGCTAATATTTGGATTTGGAGTCTGAAAGTTTTGTTCTAAATTAAAATGGAAGTCAAGCTCATTAAAATCAACATTTCAAGTTATATAAACTCTGCCTTAACTACTTAGGCACTGATATTCCTTATGAGTTGGGTTGTACCTAATGAATACACACTTGAAAGTGTGAAAGTCAAATTTATGCTTATTATAGGGTCTTAGGTAAGGGAAGTACACACATTCAAAACACTTAAGAAAAGCGATATCATATTTGTATTTATATAGCATTTCATAAGGATTTTTAAGGGCTAGAACTGAAGTTAGCAATCTGTTAATAAGAAATATTGCAGTATGAAATGAATTCCACGAAAATTTTAAATGCATTTTGGCTTGTTCAAGCAAAGTTATTCCTAACTCAACTATGTCCCTATGTTTCCTTTCTAGAGCACCATTTTAATGGTGTGTGTGAGGATCTGGATGTCTAAAGACTATACCTTCACTCTTTAAGAAAGAAACAAAACTTCTATACTCACCACCCCAATCAGGTTGTAAGATCTTAATACTCATCTCAAATTGTTTTTCCATCTGAAGCTTGAACAATTTGAGACGTAATATCCACACATACCTAATATAATGATTAATAAATGAGACGTAATACCTATAGCCCTCTCTTGATAGTAATGGTGTTGAACTCCATACATCAGTATATATTAATTCAAGAGGTTTTCTGGATTTAGTTGAAGTAATGGAAAAGTGAAGTTTATGAATTCTGCCATATTGGCAAGCATCATAAAAATTTGGAATGATATTTTTATTAAACTTTCTCAAACCAGTACATAAGTTTATCATATAGCATAGAATTTGACTGCTAGGATACCCAAATCTTCTATGCAAAATATCAATATTACTATTGTTGGTTTTGTTGCTAATAAAGGCAAAGACTCCATTGTTTGTTTCATGACCTACACACATAGCTAAGCTAGTAACTTTATTTAGTTGCATATGAATTTTACACGGTAAGATATTTTTTGACAAAAGGGAAATCATTGATATTGGTTGACTTATTTTACATTGGCTTGACTTGGTTTTGTATCAGATGTTTGAACGTTTTTCCAGTAACTTGTAGAGTTCTCCTTCAGTAATCCCTTTGAACATCACCAACGCTATCATCTTGTCCTTTAAAAGGATTATAGAATTCAACATTGATATTGTTATCAGAAGTTAATTTTAATATGCTAATAAGGTTCTTAGTTATTTGTGGAATATAAAGGACATTATTCAGATATATAATTTGGTTACTATGTGTGTGCTTGAGATAAATGAAACCAATGCAAGATATTTGCAAGCTTAAACTATTTCCAATTATCAAGGAATCTATACCTACATATTCTTCAGTGTCAACAAGCACATTAGGTTCATTTATAAGGTGGTGTGTAGCTCCACTATCTAAATACCATCATTGATTAGCCACACACTTAGGTGCTGCATATTATGCTGCTTTTGCATAGGATGAATTTTCTCAATTGTAAAGATTTTGATTGAATTGATTCTGAGGCTGATTCATGCTGTCAGATTTATAACTATAACTAGCATTTTGATTTTGATTGCAGTAGCCTTGTTGATTCAGCACAAAACCTCTATTGAATATGTTATTACATTCTGAATCAGAGTGGCTTGGTTTGAATCATATCTAACAAATCATCTTAGCTCTACCTCCTAAAAAATTTCTAGGAATACTACCAAAGGCACTAGATTGAGGATCACCATTCACAAAGGCAAAACATCTTCCTCTTCCTTGACTAAAATTTCTTCCTCCTTTAAAAAATCCTCTTCGAGCATTTTGATACATAAATCTAGTCATATTATTATTCCTAGCATTCTGATTTTGACTGTTATTATTAATTTTCTTCTAATTCTGTTTTGTCTGAGCTATGTTTGTTTCAAACTTAACATTTGAACTTCTCTATTCAAGCCTACACTCATGTATAAGCATTAAGGACAACACTTCATTTAGATCTATGGATCATAGTTTTCCTTGAATATGAACAACTACTAGATCAAAGTTCTTGTCTAAACCAATCAAAAAATGGATAATAATATCATCATCACTAATTGGATATCCAACAATAGCTAAATTGTCAAGTATATTTTTAATTTTCATGAAGTATTCAGTAATCGAAAGTGAACCTTTCACCGTATATGACAGTTGTGCTTCCAGTTGCATCTCCATTGCTTTTGACTGTGTTTCAAATTACTTTTGAACAACAGTCTAAAGCTCAAAGGAAGTCTTACAGTTGATTATGACGCCCAAGATCTACTTATTAATTGAAGCAAGAAGCCATCCAAGCAGAATCTGGTCTTATCTTCTCTAGTTTGTATAATCTGGATTCTCAATGAAATTTGAACTCTCTCTACTGTCATATATAGATGTATTGGTCAAAGATCCAGCAATAAATTGCTCTGGAGCTTGCTTGGATCCTTCGATGAAACTTATACGCCATTTCCTCTTATTACAGATAGAGTTTGAGCTTTTCAGAGTAGAAAGTTTGATCTCTCAAGCTTAATTTGTGTAGGATTAGTTAGAGCTATCGTAAATTTAGTTAAAATATCTAAATCTATAACAAAATTTAAGCGGGAAAATCTGCAACATCAGCATCAGTTAAAACTGTCTGCCACATCATCAACAGCTAGACCTTTTTCAACGTCGTCATCAGCTATTCTTATACTTTGGATGTACAGGCAGTGTGGAAACCAACAAATTTAGCTTTGTTTTTCCTGGGACTGAAGTTCCAGGATGGTTCAGCCATGAAATTGAGGGTTCTTCAATAATAATATAAAGGCCTCCCAAAATTTGTATTGATATTTTTATGGGTTATGTTGTCTGTTTTGTTTTTTGTTGTCCCCCATGGTAATGCTGCTACACATATGTTCAATTGCAATTTGAAGTTTGGTGATACTTCTGATATTTTTCAAGAGAATTTTAACCGGATTCGGTCCGATCATCATTGGCTACTTTTATTGTAAATGATGACAAAAATTACAAAGTTTTCATTTGCACCAGAATGGGTTTCCAAATGGAGGTGAAGAGGTATGAGGTTCATCCGCTATACAAGCATGTACTGAAAAACTTACTATGCAATGAAGAATGCAGGAAATTTACTTTTCTGAATTTGAATTTAGATCGAGCAATGAGCCAACCCAGTAGGTCTAATGTTTGAAATATGAACAGATTTATTCAAGATTTTGTTGGATCATTGATGGATGATGGCACAAATTAAGTTGTATTGACTTTGATGGAGCACAAGAATCAAGTAGAAATGGCAGCTATGATAAGGAAGTGAAACCTAAAAGAGTTAGACATGATAAGTGTTGGAAATTGTGATTCAACAATTTTGTATGGGTAAGAATTGAGATAATACTAAGAGGAGAGTCATTATAAAGTCAAGTTTATATTGGGTGTATAAGGGAGGAGTAAAATAGAAAGCTAAAAGAATAGGGGATACTGTTCATAAGGTAACACTGTTTGCGACAAGTATTGTGCTTAGTAGTATTGTTCACGCGCGGGAGTACTGTTTATGCAGTTATTATTTACATAATAACTTTAGGATATTTTCTGTTTTGACTCAATTGACTTTTATAAGTGGGATTAAGATTTGGACTCGGGCTCTTATTCCAACTAAGTTTAAGGTTTTTAAAGGTGTTTTATTCATTATATAAACTCTTCTAAGCACAAAAGAAAATCAAGCATCTAAAGTTTTAAAATATAACCATTTAAGAGAATAGAGGAGTTAGGTAGGCACTGAGTGCATGGTGCACTAGAGTGTAATTTTTTAAGAGTGTTTTCTTTTAATTCTTAAGTGAACAAGAGAAACACCATAGATCCTTTTGACTTAGATGCTCGGGTTATTTTTATATTCTTTGTAAAAATCTCTTATGAGTAGATACTTAAAGGTCTCTATGGGAGATACTAAGAGGTTTTGTGGGATCATTGATGATGTAAGAAGATACTTAGTGATTTATATCAATAATAAGAAACTGAATCATAAATCCTCCATGGACGTAAGTAATTTTGGGTTGAACTACGTATATCTTGTATTTTGTTAATTAATTTATTTTTTTATCTTTATTGGTGTGTTGATCTTATATATTTTTACTTATAGTGTGAGTTATGATTTTTTATTGCGCATAAAATAAAAATAGTATTAAGACTGTGACTTAATTGATGTAATGGGAGTGTTAAATTAAAAAACACGACTTGATATTCATAACAATAAAAAATTAAGTCTGTCACATCTTAAATTGTTAGAGTTTACACTGTTTGTTATACGGTAAATCAAGTAAATTGAGTGTATGATTTTATATTTTTAAAGAATATTCGACGTATCCTTCTTAATGTACTGTTGTTTAATTTGTGCTGCAGGGAAAAGATTTCTCCTGGTGCTCAATTCTTAGAAGATACAGGTGCATCATTAATTAACTAAAGGTGCTGCTTTGATTTATGCTGCATTTTCAAGTAAAGTTGTAGAACATTTTGAGGTTAGTTTCGTATCAATATACTTTTTTTTTCTAATATTATATCCTCTTATATTTTTTGTTTGGCTTCTAGCAAATATCATTTGAATAATAGATTGCTCCTCTGGCGCCGAAGATAAGAAATAATTATAATCCAGCAACACGGATATTAGAGGTCACTTTCCCATCTGAAGGAGCGGATCCTGGTCACCCTAAGAAATGAGGCCAGATGTGATGCATTTTGCAACGGCTATCTTAGTCGTGGCAAATGATGTCAATGATACGATTGTAGGATTAATTTTTTAAAATTTGTTATGTTTATTTTAATTTAACGATAAAATATATAAAAAAATACTCTAATTATATACTTTCAATTGATATTCTCTGTTAATCCCAACAAAATTTTCATGTTATATATTCCATCAATAATGAATTACTTATATGAACGAATTGATTAATTGTAAATAATAGTTGATTGTGGGTGAATTGATTAATTATGAAAAATTTAAATTTTATGTTCTTAATTTTTTTTTTAATTGATTAATTGTAAATAATAGTTGATTGTGGGTGAATTGATTAATTATGAAAATTTTAAATTTTATGTTCTTAATTTTTTTTAAAAAAAAAATTAAACCAAAAAAAAAACACAAGAAAAATATGTAAAAAGTGATTTTTTAAAATTATTTTTATAATTTACATATCCTTGTTCTATTTAAACTCTAAATCATAATAGGATTATAATAAAATAATATATTTATATTATTATAATTTAGATAATTAAAAAGAATAATCCTTATTTGATAAGGATTAGGATAATATATTATATTATCTCTAATTAAATAATTTAATATTATCTAAATTAAATAAGTAATCTAATTATTTATTTAATTTTATAATTATTATGTATTAGCCAACAATTGATTAACCCAATGAATTTAATCAAATTAAATTTGAATCAATTAATATTTTAAATCTAACAATTAACTTATAGTATATTTTTGTGTTTTATGAAGTCAACAAGGAGACTTGATGGACCTACAAAATTAACTTTAATAAATTAAATTATTTGATTAAATTATTTAATCAATATTATTTTATTTATTAGTTTTATATTACTCCACTAAAAATATAAAGTTAAACTCTTAATTTTCTAAATAAATTATAAAATAAAAAATTATTTTTGTCTATTTAATAATCATCTCATATAGATCAATCCTCCACAAGTGTTCATAATTAGAGTTAGGTTGAGTGTTGGTTAACCTCTCTAGTTACATCTTTTACCTTATCGACATTGATCTCTTTTAAACATTTAATTTGTGAAAAATTCATAAATTTATTATTTTATTTAATTCTTAAAGAAAACTGAACGCTTGTTATGTTTAAAACTAGAATAAATTATTAAAGGAACAATTTATCTAAGTTCTTCTCAAAATGAGTGGATTCTATATCTGTGAGAAATATTGTCAGCAATTAATTTTGTTATATTTATAAAGTACTTAGTAATTGACTAAAGTTTTTTATAGTCTTTCTCTTGTAAATTAATAAACATAACTCAATGAATAAGAGTTCATTAATTACTCAAGATTAAGATTAATCCATATATAGTTATATTATGATAAAATAAATTCTCTTTATTAACGGAGATTAACAGAGAATTAATTTTATCGTAGTCTAGTCTTATATAATCAATATTATATAAAGTACTTCAATTAGCTATGTTAGCACAAAGAATGATCTAGAAAAAATCATTATACACAATATATAAAATAGACTGGACTTATAGTCTATCAAATAAAGTTTCCATCTTTATTCAGACTTAAGACTAAGTTAGATTATTATGCTTAAACTTAATTCTTTTATACATAGCTATTATATATTAAGTTGAAGATTATATATAATAATCAAGGAATATTATGATATTTAAATAAAACAATGAAATTTTTAAATTGAATGAATTACTTCTATTATTTATTTTCAGCAATAAATATAAATAATTATACTTTAAGGGCACACTTCCAACAATGTCCCTATAACTTGAAAAAAAAATTGAAAAACAATAAGAGAAACTAAGACATCTTCTTTTAATGAAAGTAGTAAACACAACTCTACTCCATTTATCCTTTCTCATTCTTCATCTCTCTTCTTGTTTGCTACTATATTTGTGACTCAACAATCATAGTTTGCCAATTTTCAATTCATAAATCAATAAAGAAAGAAAATATAGTAAAAGATAAGATACAAATTAACAACAAACTTTGGCTTATAACAAGCACGGGTGCTAAGCTCTTCTCAATAATTTGTACCAAAAAGTCGCCAATACCAATCTAAGTGAACCGACCAAGCCATGATGAGTCACCAAGCTACTACCGACACTACTCCCTATCATCGGTAAAAACCCTTCCCCGTTTTTTCTATCCTCGAAGTTTCTATAACACTTGAGATTCAAGATTTCTAAAGTCATAGATAGTAGAACTAAAATAGATGAGTTAATGGTTAGGTCTAGAATTCTACTTCACCTAGTTAGATCAAGTTTTTGAGATATATATATATATATAGCCCATTCTTAATCAGTACGAGGTCTTTTGGGGAAACCCAAGAACAAAACCATATAGCCCCAAGCCCAAAGCGAACAATATTATACTGTATGGGGGCGGGTCATTAAAAATGGTATCAGAGCCAAAATAACCTAATGGTATGGGTTAATGAGCCTGTAATCTGGGCTATAGATAGCACACATGTATCGTGCACCCTTGAGGTCTAGTTCACATAGGCCAGTCATATCTCCCTAGGGGTCTAGAGAACACATGAATGCTATCAAAGTCGAACTTACCTAGCAGTGTGGGTGTCGGGTACCCTTTTTTGGTTATAAACTGTATTAGGTGCATGAATGCATATGTGAGTGTCAATTGTTCATAAATACATATACATGCATCTCATACATAATATGTACAACAGAAGCTGAAAATCTAATTTCTTAAACATTGAACACAATAAAGTTTGCATTTTGTTATATTGATGAAATTAAATCAATATTAATCACATTAATACTAAAATTGAGAATAATCACCTCGTAAGCCTTTGGTACGATTTAAGATAGAGTACTGCCTAAAAGAAACCCGTTGGAAATTCTAAGACTTAACAGGGTAGGCTTGAGTCGCTAGAATAACAGCCTTAATTCTAGCTCTAGTTTAACACTTAAATCCCAAAATTACCTCTTAATTTCTAGTTTAACATTTAAACCATAAGCTGTTTGTTTTACCCTTGATCAACGCTTGATAAATAAAATAAAAGCTTATGTTATTACAACAAGTAGCCTTAATGGAGATGAAAATGGAAATCAACATTTGAAAAACCAAAATAAAGAAAACAACTTTTCTTTTTTTCTCCGTGTATAGCCGGCCACTGTGTTGTTGTAACAAAAAAACAAGATTTGTTTCAATTGTATATTTTTATAATAATTAAGATTTAACTTAACTCTAGAGTTAACTATTAACCCTAGTTAAGTTAATTTATTATTTAAAATTTAAATAACAAAAAAATCTTCATTATTATAACATTTTATTAATTAACCAAACCTAAGTTAACAATTAACCTTGGTTAGATTAGCAAAATTTGACCACTAAGTAATTAATAAAATATTCAATCAACCTAACTCAAGTTAACATTTAGCTAAAGTTATGTTAACTTACTTTTCCAACAATTAAGTAATTAAAAAATTAATTAACATAACCATAGTTAACAATTAACATATGTTAAGTTAAATATTATTTAATTATTAAATTGTTAAATATTCTTTTAACCTAACCATATGTTAACTCTTAACCATACTTAAGTTAAATATTTATTTAACTCTTAAATAAATAAATATCTTAATAATTTAATAATTTAATAATTAAATAATCAAATATGTGAAATTACCTTTAATCTCTCACTTGGTTACCAAGTTAACCTACAGTGGGTCTCACTTAACCACACACTTAAGTCAACTTAACCAATGGCTCACTATGCGCTACATGTCACTATTTAATTGGTCAACAATAATTGTTAACTAATTAATGTACTTAACACTTAAGTCTTGACACCCTAGCATCATGAGGGTTCCTGAAACAAATATTCAATTTTGCTAAAAATTACTTGATTAAAATATTTCATTAGATCATGATCGATGCCCTATGCACACGTCATAGATATTACAAATCTATGTGTTAGACTATACAAGTTGAGGTTATAGCATATACGTATAGTCATTCTGTCAATTATATTGTAGATATGCAATGACATAAATCAGCACCATCAAATCCCCATAAGCACATCTATGAACTTATATTCAGATTTGTATTTCTGTAAAGTAATAACTACAAACTCCTTTGTGATATTATTTAACCCTATAAAAAATTCTTTTTTGGGGTATCAAGTTTTGGCCAAAAGACTTTCTGAAACATAATTCTCGGAGCATCATGATATATAACTGATGGATATCATTTTTATGTATACCGAACTCCATGACCATCTGACCAAACACAGGGACACCCAACAGTTAGACCATGAAATGTCTCTAACATACGTGGAACCAAAGTATTATAGATCACTTTCAAGCCTACTATGGCGCTCAAGTCAAAGACAACTATTGCTACTCAACTGGAGAAGACCTTTCATTGACAGCTTTATGGGATGTCTATTGAAGGTCTTCGTGAGTCTGTTCAGTATCCAATCCTAACTGATTACCTGCATGCCTATATGAGCTCCAAACTCATGGTCAGTTAAAAATAACCATCTATACCCTACATATATAAACATACATTGATTAATATAAAAGGGATTCACTGACAGACTTGCATCGATAATAATAAACCAGGAACACAGTGTTTGAGAACATACTTGTATAATGATATTTCTTAACACCTATTGTAACTCTTTGTAACTATATCATTACTATTATACTCTCAATTGTTTGTCCTATTACAGACAAGGTTTTAACTCCTTAGATTTCACTGACTGTTATAACTTGTTAACGCTTAGCATTTGTAACTCTCAGCGCTGCTAACTCTTAGCACTGATCTAAACTTCTGTAAACTAGATATGAACTCCTTCAAATCATACAATATCTGTGACATTACAAGCATTGTACCATAAAAGTTTAATATTAATAATTTTATTTGAAATATTTATTGTATAAAGATTAAACATACAATATTTGAATGACACGTAAGCATCTGCTTTAATAGTAGGTTAGTGAACCTGTAGTCTGGGCTATAGATAGCGCGAGAACTAGGTGTCGGTTCAGTTAACTAGAAAATCAAATCGAACAGAATCAAAATTGGTTCGGTTAACCTAGCGTCGCCATCTATTGCGAGGAGACTATCAGCCATCCGAAGGAAGCCGACGACCTCACGAGTTGACAGCTCCGCCTTTGTCGCCGCCAATTACAGACGAGGCTGTCCAACTCTCCGCCGCTATGAAGACTGCGAGTAACGCTCATCATTAAAGCTGCAAAGAGGCCAGCTACTGCCATTTTCCTTTTGCACTATCACCGAACGCTACCACATGAGACTAGTCACCATTGCTTCGCCAAGCCACCACTGATGCTGAGCGACCATGCACGCTGCTGCTGGTAACAAGTGACCATACATGCCACTGTCATAAAATAGTGGCTGCATGCATGGCTTTACTTGTTTCTTTTTGTTCATATTTCTCTTTTTTTTTTAATTACAACAAAAATAATAATAATAAATATTTAATCTAACCAAAAAGGAAATTTGTGATATTATTTTATCACCCCCTCTTGTTACAATTCCAAGAAAAAATACAAACAAATGTTTAACCATAAATTATTGGGCATAACAATTCATCATATAATTAATAAAATTAACAATATAGATTAATATGCTATTAGTGCCATAATAAACAAGTACTTCCATACACAAAATAAACTATAAATGTAATATGAAATAAGGCGGCTCTGATACCAGTTGTTGGTATGGTAAAATAATTTTTTTTTGTTTAATAAAATAAAAGCAGCGGAAGTCAGATCGTCTTGTTCATAATTACATGTATAGGGATAGAAAATTACCTCAATTCCTTACTATAACAGTCTTGAATTGACTGACTGCAATCTTCTCTACTATCCTCGATCCTCAAACTCAATGGGGTATGGGCGCATTGATCTTTCTTAATCTCTAAAACTACTAATACATAAATCTGAGAAAATGGTATTAACTAAATTATTTTTCCATGTAAGAATACTTAAACGAATTTTTCTCTGTACGGTTATAGTTACTCTTTCTTATTACATACCTCCCATATATATAGAGATCTTCCTTGAGTATTTAGAATTTGATTAGGATTAAGAAATTAGAGTTTGATCATGATTAAGAAATTAAAGTTTGATTAAGATTTAAGCTAGCAGAGAGATCACAAGACCCATGGGCTTCTTAACTCTAACTTAAAAAGCCTAGTCCTTATTATCTCATAATACACTAATTCTTTTAAGTTAACCCCAGGATATTCCACTAAAAGCTAAGTGTTGTACTCTAGTAACCCATATTGTAAAATAAAAGCTCATTTAATTAAAACTCCTTTTAACTAAATTAGGTTTGATTTTTAGACCAACAATAACTATTTAATTGACCTTCTAATTGATGTCTATAATTAAAGTTAGGCCTTTAAAAAAAAATGTCTTGCCTTTTTAATTACTTACTTGCCCTTAACTCATTGAATGCTCTAATGATCATTTTTAATATATTTATATTTGTAAATAAATTTACAAATAAATATTATTATTCAATAAATAAATTATTGAATAAACTGTGGCCACAGATTTTAATGTTCAAGTACTGCAAACATTTTAGATGGATATTAATTATTAGATTTTATATTGCAAATATATGTTTCTATGACCCATGAAATTATATTTCCAAACTATCGAGGTTTTAACCGTTTATATGGATCTCACTCCGTGATAGCTCAAAAGATACAACGCATGAATGTAAGTTCATTACCTGCTCAGAATTAAGATCAATCAAGCTTATTAAAGCTTTTGTGAATTAAGATCTACGATATTTAGTTAACTAGATCGAAATTCACATTAGTCCCATTCAATGTAACATATATACTAATTTTTCTACTCGAAGTCTCTACTTCAATGATCAAGGTAAATCATCCACTATAAGAAGTAGAAAAACTACAACCTTACATAATGAAATGTCATTTTTCATTAATGGTTGTGAACTATATTTAATTTATAAAGAACCTGTAATGTATACCTTCTGTATTAGCATCATATGCTTAATACATAGATCACATACTTTATAAATATGAGCTCATCAATGTATGCTCAATTATATGTATGAATAAATTTTATTAATCTAATAAAATGTTATTGTATATGCTTTAAGAGCATAAAATAACATAAAATATCTAACACACTTCCACCATTTTGGAATTTGCTGTAAAATGGGTAACAGAAACAACTAAACAAGTTAATTTCTAAGGCATACATGTACTAGTAGGCTTTTGCATGCATAATGGCATGCAAATATTAACTAAGTTGTGTTAATGAGCAAATTACAAGTTGAGGAATGAAGAACCCGAAAAATAGATTGAGCACGAGGAAGGATGCCAAGGATGGAATTGCTGCTACCACGACGTTGGAACTCAAGGACATGAGCAACATCCCTAGGTAACTATAGTGGAGCAGTGTACAGAACATCACATAGAAGAACTATAAGATCTTATTTAGGGATCCGTAAGCACCATAACCATTTTATATAACTAGGAGGTGGAGTACTCAAACTGCCTTACAATTTCTTTGTTTTTCCTACAAATAGGGTAACAAAAAAGTGTGGTTAAAGATCTTTCTTGGAAAATCTAAGCACCATAACCATTCTATATAACCAGTGAACATTGAATGTTTACTAGGAAATAATTACAACTAAATATCAATGTTTGTTGTTAAAGAACTCAATGTCAAACAGCCATTGTCAACCCAAATGAGATCCTATGACATGACCCTATAGGCAAAGTCATTAATCTTCCTACTAGACCCTATTCTGTTTGATCTTCTTTTACCTTTTCTTTTCTTTTCAATTGTCTTCAGTAAATTTGAGGTATGTAATATTTCCCCTCTAAAAAAGCATGTGATATGTGACCAAGCAGACAATAAGCATGTTTGATGAATTAGTAAAGATGAAACAAATCAATGGCAGAGACTACTTTGTTCGTGGTACTTCCAGAATAGCAATGCTTTATTTGTATTTGCACCCCACTACAATCAATAACAATTGTAACTGAAACTTACTCATCTAAAGCAGAATCCCTCTATATTTGGGAAAAATCAACACCAAGTTGAACTTCAGCAAAAGAAGAAGCGACTTCTAACATCCATGTTGCGGGATTATAATCATCCCTAATCTTTGGCACCCCAGAGATACCCTGTAAATGAACAAAAGAAATTGGAGACAATTGACAAGATTCAAAATTCAAGCATTTTTATGATGAACTAACCTCAAAATATTCAATAACATGACTTGAATGGTGTCCTAATGGTCCAGAGTAGATTAGGCACCCACTAGGTTTTAAAAGAATCAACTGCAATTTCAGTATAAGATCTTGACTAACGTGAGTTTGCAACAAGAAATTTTTGATTGTAACAGATATAACAACACAGAAACTTTTATTTTATTAGAATAAATTTTGATATATATATATATATATATATTCCATCTCAGGTGCAGATATATAGTTCGATTCAGGTGTGGATTCATTTTTCAACTGAAGTCTCGCGCTGGACTTTAGTTAAAAAAAGGAACTTAAGACTGATTATATATATATATATAGCATTTTGATCAGGTGGTGCTAATCATTTGGTGTGCGACTCTACGAAAGGTCAACATTTGATTTTAGTTGAAAAATTCTTTTAACTAAAATCAAACGTTAGCTTATCATCGAGTCCCTCACTAAATAGTAAGCGATTTTGTCCACTTGATCAATGCTCTCTCTATAAATATATAATATGTCGGTGAGTGTGTATATTGGTGAACCTTGACAAGTCCAGGTAAAATTTTAATTGAAACAATAAAATAGAAGGCAAAACACCCTGCAAAAACTTTTATAACCATTTAAAAGCAATAATCAAAACTCATATTCATTCTCAAACAAAGAAGAAAAAGAAAAAGATTTAAAATAGATGAGGGATCATCGATTGGGTAACTACTATTATGTGTTCATCAATCAGTAACTAGAATTATACTTCTCAGTAGAACAGTTGTACAAGCAGAACTCTTAGGCTTATCTTTAACATATGTGCCATCACTGAGACCTTCAATATTTTGTGTCCTTGAAATCTTTCTGTAAGAAATAATAGCACGGGTGGGTCTGGAAGCTGAATGAGAAATTAACAGGGTGACTAACCATGTATGTATCCATTACTTAAATCAAAAGTTTTCCACAACAGGAAGGACAAACTCATTTTTCAGAAAACTTAAGGCCAGAATAAAGACAATGTTGAAAAGTAAACTGAAAACAATCAAGGCACCGAGTGAAATCCAGAAAACGTATTCTTCAAAGTTTAGTCCACGGCTTTCCAACATTATGCCCCCTATTGTAGTGTTTGCGAACAGTTTCTATGATTGAAATGAAAATTTAACTTATCAGCTTTCAGAAAAATAAGTAGGCTTAGAGTCAACAACTCAACATAGACTTGCATTGTATATAACAGTTCTTTAGCTCAATGTTACGCTCCCTGTTGTACATAATGTTAGCTCTTAATGGGATATCAAAATTGTGCTATGCACTAAGTCTGTAACGATTTTAAAGAACATGATGAAACAAAAATGTAAACAAGAAGAACAAGGTTGAAAATATAAGTTCTGTAGACCCAGAACCTTACTGATAAAGGAATTTGACCCAAAATCTACAATCAAGAAGTTGGGACTATAAAATTGCAATAACTAATTTCAACATATACAGAACTTTTACAATAGTGAAGGATGCAGTCAGCTCATGGATATACGCTTTATTCAGGAAAGTGATTCATTCCTCATTTGTTGTTCATGTGACGTTTTTGTTCCTGGTAGTCTAAAATCGATCATATTTGCCACTAGAATAGACGAAGTGGAAGTAATCTTATCCTAATGCATAAGCAAATTTTGGCAAAAGGGGACATAGGTAGGGTACAACCAACATGATATCTATAGTTGCCTCTTAAAACTCTCAAGACTTCATTTAAGGCAAATGAAGCAGTTGGAAAGCGTTAAAAAGGATTAAGAGTTTCTTGATTTTGCAAAAGTAAAAAGATACTCGATAGATTATAGATCTAAGTTTGATAAATAGCACAAAATGCCTTAAGATTCAGGGGAAGATGTGGTGATGAATTTGATGATGACAAGGAGTAATATGCCAGAGTTGAGACAAATCTTGGAGAAATAGCAATATTAGAGACATAGCAGCACTAATCAATACAGAATGTTGATTTTTGACATTGATTTCTTATATTACTTAATATATTGCTAGATTGAACTATAGCAAATTAATACACAAAAGGTAAAAATGCAAAATCAACTATATCAAGATTGATACAGGATAGGTGAAAATGCAGGATTTCCTTATCCTCTGTCAATAATGCTGCAGGGGCTCACCTTTTGCCACCGCGGAGCAAGAAACTCATTTACAGAGAGACCTATCTCTCCACATGTCACAGGGGAAAACCAATATCCCCACTTCAACCAAACTGGCATGGAGACTGAAACTATAGGACGGTGTAAATTCACTTCATTAACTATGATTCTAAAATTGAATGAGAAGTAGAACTAGCATACGTCTGGAGATCACAATGCCACTGAATAACCGAAGTAATAATCCTGCAATACTACCAACTGCCATAGCAGCAGTTGGGTCTGGACAACGGATCCCAAGATACGAAACATGGATATGGATGCTACGTGCAGAACTGACAGCAGAATAAACCGGCAGAAGAACCTAATAACATGGCAAATGATCAAAGTTCGTACAAAAAACTAGTAGGTATTTGATGTCCATGGAAAAATCAAATACCTTAAAGACTTCACTTTAGAGATCATCCTAGTTAGACAAAAATATGTAAAAGCAGGCTGTAGAAAGCATGATACTAATTCTTCCCAATAAGCCATTAAACAAAATCTGCAGATTCATGAGATTCTCACCTCCAGAACTCGAGGCTGTACCCAATGACATAGCAAGTAAGAAATGTCCAGATCAAAGATTCTACAAATGAAAGAGGAAACTTTAAAACTGCTGCTGGAATTCCATACGCCCAAGCTGGGTAGAAACACGAATCCTTTTGTTTAAAATTTGCAAGTCTGGAGCAGTAAAGGACACTTCTGAAATTCCATTGGCAATAATCATTTAGAGTGAGTAATACAAGGCACCCATGTAGTAATTTGCATGAAGAACATCAATATCCATCTGAGTACGCAAAAATACTGTGGCCACAAAAGCTGCAAGTACACCTTGCTGTATATAAACATCGAAGAAAGAAAATGGTTTTAGTAGGGACAGAAGAATACCCAGGAGTTGCCATGTAAACAGTATCTTAACACGTGAAGAGCACTTTCGTAAATAGTATTTTATTTTTGACTTTTCATTTCCGTCTTTTTTTTTTTTTTACATTCAATACATACTTATATTATGTTCAATTTCTTTTAATTTCTAACTCAAAATTAAATTAATTTTTAATTTTAAATCACTAAAATTTTAACAATATTAACATTAAAAAATACATTTTAAAATTTAAAAGAATACTAACAATTATATTTATGATAGAAATAATTCATATTTAATTTAATTTCTAGTAATAGAACATTTTTCAAATTCACTATGGTTAAAAATGTCCAAATATTAAAATTATTGGCATAAAAGCTATTTAATAACTAAGTTAATTTCTACATTTTGTGGCTGTCAATGGGTATATTAGATGTATTAGACTAGTTGTGGCTGATTTTGTTCCTAGTGATCCTTTTGAAGCTGTGAATACTCAGACCAAGATTGATAGAGGGGACGTTTCCAGTGTGAAGAACAAGTTTGATCAAAGGTGTGGCATTCTTCAAGAAATCAAATTTCTGTAAGAGGATGATACCAAATCTTAAAGGCACTTAAGATTTTCACATTTTTTTTGTCTTCCACTAGCTTAGTCACTAATTTTTCTCAATGCTTAAATGTCTTCGGCAAAATGATGGAAATCAATGTAATGACCATCTGTATACATAGATGTCTTCTACAGAATGATCATTCAAATCAATATAATGCAATGACCTGCATACAGATTGAAAGAAAGAAACAAAAAAAAAAATTGAGGAACAAAAATAACTTAGTGTCTAAGAACTCAACCATACTCTCTAAAACCATGATCATACCACACAGTACACAAAGGAAACCAAGAAGATAAAGAAAATAACTTCGTGACCAATATTACTGATGAAGGAAAATCATTATCATCAAACAAACAAAAGCAGTAAAATTGATAAGAATCTCTAATATTGTATTTCAATTGACTTCAAAAACCAGTATCATACGACCTTTATTCACGTGGAACCCTAAAATACAAACACAGGCCTGCCTTATCCGAGATAAAGAAGAAGAAAATTAAAGCTAATCTTTCAGACGCAAACCGATTTTCTCAAGTGGATTCCAAAACCGAATGCCATGAAAACCTCCCATTATCACTTTAGACTCCACATCATCTTTACTTCGATCAATAACAAAGCCTAAAGAACACCCAGCTAGCATTTCAAGCGGCGTAACACTCAGCGAGTTGTCTTCAAGATCCACAGTCTTTGCCATCTTCAACAGTTTAACACGGGCAGCTTCTCCTTCCTTCTTCCTTGGCCGTTGTTTCTTCGTCACCTCGGATTCCAACTTAATACGACGTCCAATTTTTCTTTCTCGCTTCCTCGTCTGTTGGTTCTTCAGCAACTTGGCTTCATGCTTGTATTGTTGGGCTTCGAGAATAATATCAATACCTCGTCTTTAGACATGAAGCACGGTCTTTTTGAATATTTTATTTAATCTTCTTATTTTTTTTGTGAACTGGTATAATGATTTTTTTATTATTAATTAAAATCAAATTTATTGTAACTAATGTTGAATTATTTGAAATATTTTTATTCGACTTATTTTGTTAATAATTATAATATTATTAATAAATTATTTTAATATATCTATATTTAATAGTATATTATTTGAATAAATATGGCTATTTATAAATATTATTTATGACTTATAATAAAATGGGTATTGTGTATTTTTCTATTAAGAGAGGTTTCTATCCTCGTCTTATGTATTATGAGGCTAACCCATTAAGTTAATAATTTTTGTTGCACAGGATCAATGGTAGAAATTCTCCTTTCTCTTTTCTCTTTTCTCTTTTTGTTTCTCTCTTCCTTTCTCGCATCTCTTCTCTTCTTTTTTCTCAATTGCAACTGGCCAAATGAAGCTAAATAAAAGGGATTCTAATAGCTTCAAAGTTAGGTATGCATTCTAAATTTTTAATATTTATGTGTTGTTAATAGAAATGTTAGATTTTAGATTTATTGAGAAATACGTTTTCAACAATTGGTATCAGAGTCAAATCGACATTTTTATTCAACAACCATTAATTAGAATGCTACCATATTGTGTTGGGTGGCTTAAAACTCATTTTTTGACAAAATAAATCTTGATTAAATTTCATTTTATGTTATACGTTGAATATAAGGCCCGATCTATTGAATATTTGTAACGATCTAATGATATAGGTCATATATTTTATTTTTTTAGAATTTTAGAGGTGAAAAATGAGTTTAAGATCAAATTCGAGTTAAAATCCATTCGAAACTTGAATTACAGACAATGGGGAAGAAAGTGAAATGGACGGTGTAATCCCTAAAAAATATCACACAGACCCCTCAATTTATAATTAATTATGATTTGACCCCACAAGTTTAGATAATTATAAATTAACCTTAATATTTATAATTAATTATGATTTGAACCCATAATTTTTAAGTAATTATAAATTAACCTAAATATTTTTAATTAATTATATTTTAACCCCTAAATTTTGGTAATTACTCTGTGACCTAAAATTTATTGGTATTTACAAATTAACTTATACTATTATGATACTTTTTAGCTTAGTCTACAGTTTCTGTTTTGTTGGCATTTTAACCTACCAATAATATACTAGGCCAAACTTTCTAGATTTTGTTGGCATTGTGACCCATCAACATTAATGTTTGGTCTAATTTTTTGTGGTTTTGTTGGCATTTTGACTCGCTAACGTTAATTATCTACTATTATAAGTATTGTGGGATAATGTTACATAATACTTTTATTGATAAAGGCCACAATTTAGAGTAGTTGTGTGCTCACCTATTGTGGGATCAATCATGATAAATTTTTCGGACCTTTTGTAGTGTTATACCCATTTTTGGTAAATGTTTAATTTTTTTTATTGTGGATTATATATATATATATATGATTTATTAAGATCTATATGAGTGTGGTATTACCTTGTCGGTAAATCATTACTTGGTAGGATGCTTGGTTTAGTAAAGAGATTGGTTGAATATTTAGCACTGAGTGTCCTTGTTGCCATGTCGGTGACAGATCATTGTTAGTCTTATATGCAACTAGTTTGTTTTATCTAAGTTTGGAGTTTTCCCATTTTTTGATAAGTTCCAATATAACATTGTTGATAGAGAGACATTTTGAAAAGCACAAGAATCATATTGATTGCATGATTTTGTTTCACATGTTTACTAATATTATTGTTGATTATTTATCAGTTGATGCTTTGTTGTCTCTCCAACTCACCTCTATTAAGACTATGATTGGGACTAATTATGATGATTGGCATGAGTCCATTATTGTTTATCTATCACTCATGGACAAAGACTTGCCATTGATGAAGGATTGTCCCTCTATGCTCATAGATGTTAATTCTACTGCTGAGAAAGCATATTGTGAAGCATGGGATCATTCTAATAAGGTGTGCCTTAATGTAATGCAGTACACCATTTATAAATCCATTCGGAATAGTATTCCTTCTTGTGAATATGCCAATAATTTTCTAGATGATATTGGCAGAAGTTTTAAGAAAATTAATAAAGCTGAAAATGCCAACTACATGAGGTTGTTCCCTCATACAGAATATGATGGTATTTCTGGGGTCAAAAAGCATATATTGAGAATGACCAACTACTATAAGAAGTTGAGAGATATGGGTGCTCAATTAGTAAATGATTTTCGTATTTACAGGATTCTTGAATCACTTTCGCTTGAGTTTTCCAATCTAAAAAGCAATTATAACACCTGAAAGGAAAAGTGAAATTTTGATGAAATGACAGCTTATGTAGTTTAGGAGGAGGAAACTTTAAGGAAACATTAATCTCACACTTCCATGATAGTTACTCAGGACAGTGAAAGTATAAAGAAAATTATCTTAAGGGTTACTGATAAGTCTTTTAAAAGGAAAAACTTTAGAAATAATGTTATACAATCTGATGTCACCATCGCTTCTAGATCCAATTCAGAGGGATTCAAGAGAAAGTGCTTATTTTGTACAAATGTGGGCACAAGAAAGTGGACTATTATATACATAAGGCATGTTTAGAAAATAAAGGTATTTCTTTTACCTTTATGATATATGAATCCAAGCTTGTTGATGTTCATTCTAATACTTAGTAGTTAGATATTGGTGCGACTATTAATATTACAAATTCCTTTCAGGAATTTAGAAGCAACAAAAAACCCAATGAAGGGGATTTAATTATAAACATGGGTAATAAAGTGAAAATCAAAGTTGAACGTATAGGAGCTGTCAAACTATAATTGGCATCTGCCCACTTTATTGACTTATCAGATATAGCTTTTATTCCCTCCATTAAGAGAAATTTGATATCTGTATCTATCTTGGATAAGTGTGGTTATACTTTTCATTTTAGTGACAGAAAAATACTTTTATTTTATAATTTCATACTTGTTAGTTCTGGCACTCTATGTGATGACTTGTATATAATTAATTTGTCTCATGATGTGGGTCAACCTTCTTCTAATGCTTATGTTATGAATGTTGTTAGCTCAAAATGTGGGATAATGAATGATAATTCCTCTATGCTATGGCATAACCGTTTGGGTCACATTTTGAGACAGATGATGGAAAAGTTCATTAGAGATGGTATTCTCCATAACTTGGTCTTCTCTGATTTTGGTACTTGTATTGATTGCGTCAATGGTAAGCTCACTGCTAAAATTAGGAGAGATAAAATTAGTAGAAGTCAAGAGGTTTTGGAGTTAATACATACTGATATTTGTGGGGCCATTTACTTTTGCTACTATATGAGGTTATAGATACTTTATCACCTTTATAGATGAATTTTCTCGTTATGGTCATGTTGAGCTTCTTACTGAAATGTCTAATTCTTTGAATGCCTTTAAAACTTTTTAAAGTTATAGTGGAGCTTTAAAAATAGAAGAAGATTAAAGGAGTAAGATCTGATAGAGGTGGTGAGTATTATGAGTGATATGATAAAACTAGGTGTAATATTGGACCTTTTGCTAGATTTTCATAAAAATATAACATAGTTGCTTAGTATATTATGCCTGGGACACTTGAACAGAATGGTATTACAGAATGCAAGAACCATACTCTTTTAGATATGGTGCGGTATATACTTAATAACTCTATTTTATCTAATTTTCTATGAGGAGAAGCATTGAGGGCTACAACCTAAATTTTTAATCAAGTACTCGGAAATTAGTGCCTAAAACTCCTTATGAATTATGGTCAGACAAGAAACTCAGTTTGCATCATTTTTATGTCTGGGGCTATAGAGCAGAAGTAAGACCTTATAATCCACAATTAAGGAAACTTAATTCAAAACTGTTAGTGGTCATTTTATTGGCTATTATATTGGCTTAAGGGGTTTTAGGTTCTATTATACTTCACATACTACTAAAATCATTGAGTCAGATCACGTCATTTATTTTGAGGATGACAATAACAATGATAAAAGCCTGCTGCTATATGTTTGCTAGCATGAGCGACGTGCCAATAATGAAACATGAGTACTTGAAGATCGTACATGAAGTATGGGATTCTCTCCAAGCTATGTTTGGCCAATACTCAAAACAAAATCGCCATTAAGCTATTCGTAGCTATATGAAAATTAACATAAAGAAATAAGTTCTAGTGCGTGAGCATGTTTTTCAACATGATCAACTTAATGCATTAGGCAGAGATCAATGGAGCCACCATAGATGATAAAACCCAAGTCAGCATCATTCTAAAGTCTTTTACTCTTACATTTTTGCAGTTTAAAATAAATTATATTCTGAACAAGCTCTCATATAGTATGACTCAGATACTCAATAAACTATAAACTTTTAAGCCTATATCAGATAAGCCAAAGAGTCTGAGGTAAATATTAATGAAGCCAAGCTATCTTCCTCTATGCAAAATAAAAAGAGGATGAACACTGTTGGGGGTTCAGGTTCTAGATGAGAAGCCAAGAAATCCTCTAATAGCAGTTAAAGCAAGAAGGACTCCAAATTAAGGAAAGAAAAATATTTTTATTGTGGAGTTGAGGAGCATTAAAAGAGGAATCATAAAACGTATCTCTCTGAGATTAAGGAATAGAATAAAGGTAAATGCGATTTACTAATTTTAGAAGCATGTTTAGTGGAGGATGAATTAACTCTTTGGATAATTAATTCATAAACTACTAATCATGTTTTTCTTCCTTGTAGATGCTTAGTTCTTCTAGGAAGCGCATTATAAGGACTTGACCATGCGAGTTGGCAATGGAGTAGTCGTTTCGACTTTAGCAGTAGAAGTTAGTCAATTGAATTTTGGGAATAATATTGTGATTTTAAACCATGTTTATTTTATTCCCAGATTCATAAGAAATTTGATTTCTGTTATGAAGTTGCATGAACAATTTTTTAATATTTCTTTTTATAATAATGAGATTATTATTAGTAGAAATGATTTAGATATTTGTCCTGATAAATTAAAAAATGAGCTTTGTGTTTTAAGGCTCGATGAGCCCACAGTACTTAATTCTGAACTATTTAGAGTAGAACATCATAAATCTATTAAAAGGCAAAAGGGTTCTCTAGGTGATGACACGTATCTTTGGCATCGTAGATTAGGTCATATTAATCTAAATATGATCAACAGGTTAATAAAAGATGGTCTTTTAAGAGAGTTGAATGTTGGCACTCTTCCTGTATATAAGTCATATATAGAGGGTAAAATAACTTAAAGACCTTTTTTATCTAAGGGTAAAAGAACCAAAGAACAACTTCAGCTTGTACATATTGATGTCTATTGACCATTGAATATACAAGTAAGAGGCGATTATGAATACTTTATCACATTTATTGATGACTATTCAAGAAACGATTATATTTATTTAATGCAAAGAAAATTTGAGAATTTTGAAAAGTTCAAACAATTCTTAGCATAAGCTGAAAAGGAATTAGGTTAAACACTTAAGACTTTTCGATCCGATCAAAGTGGTGAATACCTTGACAAAAAATTCAAGGATCATATATTGGAGTATGAAATTTTATCCCAACTCACATCACTTGGAACACTATAGTAGAATGGTTTTGTAAGAAGAAAAAATAGAACCTTACTATATATGGTTAGATCTATAATGAGGTATTCTTTTCAGTCACCCTCATTTTGGGGTTATGCACTACAGACCGTGATCTACATTTTGATAATACTACTTTATAAATTTATCCAAAGAACATCCTTAGAGATGTTAAATGATAACAAACCTAATTTACGCTATTTTTGCAAATGGGAGTGTCCGACACATGTGTTAAAAGAAAAGACATGGGATAGAATTATTTTCTGTCGCCCTTATTGATTTATTTTAGCTTTTAGAAAGGCTCAATTTATACAAGAAAATGAACATTATTGAAGGAAGAAAATTAAAACATAATTTAAGGATATAATTTAAGTGATTTGAATAATATATGCTTAATATAGTAAATCTTAACTTTTAGTTAGTTTATTATAATTGTATTTCAATAGAAGGGTATTAAGTGCTATGGTCGGTTAACATAAGTCAATTTTCTTCGGCTATAATAAAAGTAGATTGGAATGTTTATTGATGTAAACTGTCTTTTATAAGTAAAAATTTCATAAAGATGCTTCTAAAATTTTATTTCGAGTGGATTAGTCGAAGATGCTATTAAGTGATGTGAGAATATTGATTGAAAACTATCGGAATATGATTTGGAGAGCAAGCAAAGTACGTAGGGTGCGCACGGATCGAAGACGGACGCGAAAAGAAGCTAAAATGAAGAAGGGCGCTAACGCTACAGCGACCAAGCATGGGCCCCGCGACGCCCAATCTAATAATTGAGCGTCACGGCGCTTAGACAAGCGCACTAGCGCCGCGACGCTAGTCGCGGAAATCAGTTTCCCATTTTGAGTTTTTCTTGTTTCGTCTCCCACTTACTCCAAGACTCCCTAATACGACTCCCACACGTTCTAGGGTAAACCTAGAATGTCCCAAAATCTATATAAAGGCTATCAATTAGCTTGTAAACACATCTTTGTGATCAAGAATAGATCTTTGTGATCAAGAACAGATCTTAGTGATCAAGAGGAAAAACTGAGTGATAATCTTTGTGATCAATAAGAAATCTTTGTAGTTCTTTGTGAGAGAAAATTCTTAGTGTACAAGAGAGAGTTTTCTTTGTGATCTTTCTTGTAATAGGCATACTTTGTGATTGTCTTGTGATTCATAATAAGAGTGTGATCATGATCCGCCGTGGACGTAAGCAAGTTGCCGAACCAAGTAATAGGCATACTTTGTGTGTTCTTCTTCTACCTTTTTTTCTATTTATTTCTTAGGATACAAGGTGTAGTGTAAAGACGTAACACCACCAAGGAGTATCATAAGTCGTGATGTTACATTCGATGAGATGACGATGTTGAAAACCTCCCAAGAAGATGAGAAAGACGAATCTGTGCCCAAGGAAGACTCAGCACCCGAGTCAATAGAAGTTGAAGTAGAGCCTGAACATGGATCTAATATGCCCCTAGATCAATACTTCAACGAAGAGATCCTTGAAGATGAACCAAGAACACTGGCGAGTTCCTCCCAGTCCACCCAAAGAAAGACTAGAACTCCTGAGATGGAACTTGAAGAGTACCAGCTTGCTAAAGATAGGTTACGGAGAATAATTAACCCCCCAGTCACGTATGCACAAGTAGATTTAGTTGCTCATGCTTTTAATTCTGCTTACACTCTTGAGTATAATGAACCTAGGACATATAGTGAAGCTATGAAGAGTGAAAACAAGAAAGAATGGCAGCAGGCCATGGAAGAAGAAATTTATTCTCTTAGGAAGAACAATACCTGAAAGTTGGTGGAGAGACCTCAAAAGAAGCTAGTTGGGTGCAAGTGAGTGTATAAGGTGAAGGAGGGGATACCGGGGATAGAGCCTATGAGATTCAAGGCTAGGTTAGTTGCACAAGGTTTTACTCAGAGAGAGGAGTTGATTTTCATGAGATATTCTCTCCAGTTGTCAAGCATACATCTATTAGGATTTGTTAGCCATGCGTGAAAACCTTGATTTACATCTAGAGCAAATGGATGTAAAGACAACTTTTCTGCATGGAAAGCTTGAAGAAACGATTTACATGGCACAGCTGCAAGGGTTCGAGAAGCTCGAAAAAGAAGATCATGCTTATTTGCTAAAGAAGTCTTTATACAGGTTAAAACAATCATCTAGACAGTGGTATAGGAGATTTGATGAGTTTATAATGGCTTGTGGTTTTAGTATGAGCAAATATGACGGATGCGTGTACTTCAAGAACATAAGTTGTGGGATGATGTATTTGCTTCTATACGTTGATGATATGTTGATCACATGCAAGAATATGGAAAAAAAATATAGAAGCTTAAAAAGCAGTTAAGTGGCGAGTTTGAAATGAAGGACTTGAGAGCAGTGAAGAGAATTTTGGGTATGGACATTGTGAGGGAAAGAAGAGATGTTATCTTCTTGTCCCAACAGCGATATATAGTCAAAATTCTGGAGAAGTTTGGTATGTCCAACACAAAGGCTGTCTCTACTCATTTGGCCAAGCATTTCAGACTTTCAGCAGCACAGTCACCGACATCTGAAGAAGAGAAACTACAGATGAGCAAAATACCGTATGCAAGCGCTGTAGGGAGCATTATGTATACAATGGTTTACACAAGACCAGACATAGCACAGGCTGCGAGTGTGGTGAGTAAATATATGGTAAATCCGAGCAAAGATCACTGGCTTGCAGTAAAGTGGATTCTGAGATATCTCAAGGAGACCTCGAATCATAAGTTGATATATAAGAGGGATGAGGACAACAATGAAATGGTAAGAGGGTACGTAGACTCAGATTATACAGGTGATCTAGACAAGAGAAGATCGTTGACGGGTTACGTATTCACAATGTTTAGGTGTAGTGTGCGTTGGAGATCAGTTCTACAATATGTGGTTGCACTCTCTACCACAGAGGCAGAGTACATAGCTGTTGGTGAAGCTATGAAGGAGGCCGTGTGATTAAAAGGCATATGTGCTGAGGTATTGGCTAGTAAAGATGTGAACACCGGTGTGTACTGTGACAGCCAGAGTGCCATACACTTGAGCAAGCATCAAGTGTTCCACGAGAGGTCGAAACACATTAATGTGAGGCTCCATTACATCCGAGAGATTGTCCAAAGTGGTGAAGTTAGTCTAACAAAAATAGCGTCATCTAAAAACCTTACTGATATGTTGACTAAGCCACTGCTCTCGGTTAAGTTCGTCCTATGTAAGGGTTTAACTGGAGTCATTACTTTGTGAAGGTAACTGAAGATGCAGAAATGAGAGATCGAGTTGCTTTGTGAATGATTTTTAATCAATGAGGGAGTTTGTAAGAATGTTGATTGAAAATCATCGGAATATAATTTGGAGAGCAAGTAAAGTGCGTATGGTGCGTACGGATCGAAGATGGACGCGAAAGGAGGCAGAAAACGAATAAGAACGCACCAGGCTCCAGCGTCACAGCGCCTAATCCAATAACTGAGCGCTGCGGCGCCAGGCGACAAGCGCCACAACGCTCAAATGGGCCACCAGCGCCGCGGCGGTGAGATCTAAGCACCGTGGCGCTGGTCGCGGGAATCAGTTTTCAGTTTTGAGTTTTTCTTGTTTCGTCTCCTACTTGCTCCAGAACTCCCTAATACGACTCCCACACGTATAGGGTAAACTTAGAATATCCCAAAGCCTATATAAAGGCTATCAATTGACTTGTAAACACATATTTGTGATCAAGAACAGATCTTTGTAATCAAGAACAGATCTTAGTGATCAAGAGAGAAAACTGAGTGATACTCTTTGTAATCAAAAAGAAATCTTTGTGATTTTTTGTTAGAGAAAATTCCTAGAGTACAAAAGAGAGTTTTTTTTGTGATCTTTCTTGTAATAGGCATACTTTGTGATTGCTTTGTAATTCATAATAAGAGAAGAGTGCGATCTTGATCTGTCGTGGATGTAGGCAAGTTGCCGAACCACGTAATTCTTTATGTGTTCTTCTTCTACTCCTTTCTCTATTTATTTTTTAATAACTTGTTCTGTATTATTATTTATTTGAGTGAATTTTTACTTATTTGTATGCTTCCGCTTCAACAAGTGATTAGTTAATTAGGGAACCAACTTGGGCTCTACAAACAAAACTATAATAAAAACACAAGTTTTAGCAACAGTCGCCAACCTCGTGATTTTTCTAAGATAAAGCTCAGGTGATTAGAAGATATATTGGACCAATCTACTGCATAATTAAACCAAATCGTAACGTTCAGAGAATGGCGAATCTGTACATAAAATCAAAATATTCAAATGCATGCAACTCAATCCAACATTGATGCTCTCATATGCTGTGATCACAAGAAGCGTAAGCACGGATGCCACCATCTTTTTCAAATTTGGCCATGTTCTTTTTTGACAATCCAATCCATACTTCAAGTCCTCTACCATCGCAAGTATCGAAGAAAAACGCAAAATTTTTGCAACTCATAGCAGTGGTTACCCACGTTGGCTTTCCCCAACCAAAATCTGCTTCATAAAATGGCATTCCAGCCCAGCTACTAAAACCAAACATCTCATCAATATTTCCAAATCCTTGAAATACTTTTATGATCTCGTTCGCAAAACCATCGTCTTCTTTAACTTTGCTCGCGTATTCGCCATTCACCATCTTTACACTTTTATGAATGTTTCTTGCTAAACTGTTGTAATCATCAGTTGCCTCATGATCCATCACTTTGGTTGTTATGGGGAGCAAGAGGTTCCCAATGCAATGCGGAGGCAATGGTGGATTTATTCGATTTCGTATATTCACAGCGATCATTGCTGTTGGAGCAGGTTCGTTGCTGTCTCTAGCCATGGCTATTAAAGCATTCCAAATAACTGCGGACACAGCCTCAAAGCGTGTTGCGCGATACAAACATGACCCAGTCTCGCTGATTTTCTCTCTTAGAAAGGCTATTTTAGAACCATCGAACGTAAACCTTTTTGTTACATATTCTGTGGGACTTCCACTCCCCGACAAGCTTGTCGTAAAATCACGCGGAGGAAATATTGATGTGCAATCAAAAGTAACATATTTGATGTCATTAGAACCACGAGCAACTGTAGCCCAGTTTTTAACAAAATACGCTGCTGTTGTCGCATCAGCTACAACATGCCCAAAATAAGCACAAATTGCCATCCCACCGCAACCAAAATAATTGAGTTGGATGGCAAGGTTAACCTGATCAGACTGAGGTATCGTGAGATTTAAAAAACAAAAACATATTTATATATATTTTTAGGGATTTAGAGAAAAAAAAAAGGGCATAAACTAAAAGTTGATCTAGTAAAAAGACTAAAACCAAAAATTCAGCTAGAGAACTTACCTGTTCACACAAATTATTGTAAGGCACTAGTTGTTCCAGTATATTAATCTCTTGACTCTTAAACACCTCAGACATTTCACTGGCTATATGGGCTTCAATAAAAAGCACGCCATTATCATCACAATCAATAGAATAATTATCTTTCACACGGCCTGCAAGAGGATAATAGTGGACTAATATTTCTGAGAGAGATTTTTTGAGTTGACGAGAAGTTTTGACAGTACTATTTTCTGCTTCTGAGTAAAAGAAAATTAATGGGAAGTTGAGATATTGTAATGACTGATCTGTCATAGAGAGATTATAAATTTTTAGGTGGTCAGGAGTTGGAGAAGATGGTTTGATGATTTCTGTGGAAATGATGCGGATCTCCATGTCTTGTTTGCTTTGCGGGAAAATCTTTTAGATGAGAAAAACCAGAGGAAAAGTTTTTATTATGGCTTTTTCTTGATTAAACACAAAACAATGAATGCCGATTTTATATAGTAACGGATGTATCATTTTCATATTTGGAGACAGTTTATACCATCGTGTTTCACGTCTGAGATTCTTTTTAAAATAATGAAAAAAACATATAAATTCATCGTTGTCTTTTCGGGACTTTAAATATTCTACTATCTAATATTCTACATCGGAATCTAAATGTACTACAACCATGTTGATATTCTTTTAAATCAAATGGAATTTATAGATATAAAATTTTGAATTCCAATATACCTTTATGCGAGTCTGTTAATTTTCTATCACTGCTCCACATCGGAATCTAAATCATGCTCTCTTTAAATGTTGCCAACTTGCATAGGCCAATTAATACTAAAATAATCTATTAAATTCTTTTGCTACTTATTGCGCAAAAAATTGGTTCATTACTTTAGCATTTATGATAAGATTCTCTTTTGCAATTATTCTCCCACTCATCTTGAGTTTTAGAATGCTTTAGATAGAATATGACAACTAGTTATAGATCATAACTAATGAATTCAAGATAAAATTCTCATTCTAACTTTCCAATTGGTTTGGTCAAAGAACGAAATTCTACTGATAAATTAACCTTTATATATGCTATGTCCACTAATATCTCCTTAGTATTATTAGAATTTAACTACTAAATAATATTGAAAATTTGGTGAGTAAAACAATTTCAACAGATGGACGTTGTTTAGCAAAGGAAATTTTTTACAAGTGTCGAGTCATGTATGAAATTGATTAAAGAAAAAGAAAAAAAGGGAATTAAATAATGTTAAAGTTTAAGAGGAAAGGAAAATTATTCATTCCTTGCAATTAAAATCGTGAGCAAACAAAAGAAATAAATTGTGAGAAGAAAAAGAAAGAAATGGGAAAAAAAAGAAAGAAAAAAAATAGATGTTTAGATAATTAGATTTATATCTAGTAATTTAGTGGATAATAATTTTATAAAATTAGATTATTTCTGTTTTAATATTTATAATATGTTTCAATTATGGTGATATATTTTATTATCCTATAATTTAGAAACTATACCTATGATTGATTAACTTCAAGATCTAGACTTAGAATTCACACGTTTTTTGTGAGTAAATGCATATATATATATATATATATGTGTGTGTGTGTATATATGTATGTACGTATAATATTATTATCTTTTTAATACAATAATTTATTATTTAATTACACGCTATCAAATTTTTGTTACCCATGATTTATTTTTAGACAAATAATCTATTTATGCGAATTAGTTATATTTATAAATATTTTCAGAATTTATTTCAACATGCTTTATTATTATTTTAAGTATAGAAATATTTAATTCAAAATAATTATACTTCGATGATGTTATATAGTAGTGATTTTAAAACCATTAGATATGTACCTACCATTTAGTGTAGTTGCTCTGTACATAATTTAAACCAATTTTTTGATCTGCTTGAGTGCTACAATAATTTTACTAAGTGAGAGAAGATCCGCCACTCTACGTGTGCGTAAGTTACATTGTCAAGTAAGACTAACTTTTCTTTAAGTATAAGTTTGGTGTAATTTTAGTATATATGCGTTATATAGTATATTCTCTATAATATGTTATGTACAAACAATTTTAGTACAAATTTCATGATAACTTACATTTTCATATTTTCAATATATATTTATCGTAGTAATATGTTATGACTTTTAGTTTTAACAGAGATTTTATGATAGTATATATTTTCAAATTTTCATAACAAGTTTTATGATTTCTCAATACACAATTTTATGATTATTTCATATTATAAATTTATATGTATACATTATTTCATAATATAATATTTTTATTTAGAATTTTATTTCAACAAAATACAATTACTCCTAAGCCTTAAAAAACTATTCCAAAAAATTGTTAGTAATCTCCAATAATATTTAATATATACACATATATGAATACATACATATCATGAAATAACCCATCCTTAATTCTACTGGGATTCGAAACTAGTTTTGAACTATTTCTCTCTAAAATATAATCTAGTCATCAAAACTAATATGTTTTTTTGTCCAACAATTGAGTAGAGTTTTCTTACACACATATCAACAAATGAACATTTAAAACCTTTAGCTTATTATCTTTGACCTTTGACCATTGATATGAACAATACTTATCTTCTACAAAATAAATATTATCATATCAATACTCTAAATTATACATCTAGTGCCGAATACACGAGATTAAATAGTTATCATTCAATGAACTATTACAACTTTATAAATATATCAACTCAAAAATAATGACTTCTCATACTATCATATGGCTTAACTTTTAGGCTTAAACTCTACTGAACTTATTAGTTCATTCAATCTCCTAGTAAAATAATTTAATGAAAATAAGGTGAGTAAATTGATCTAGTGAGTGTAGGTGATTTAAAAGTTTAAAAAATATCTTTAAAGCATATGATAAACACATAAATAGTATATTTCTTAATATTCATTATGAAAAATAATTAAAGTGTATAAAATGGTCTTTACTTAAAACATATAAAATCTCTATGTAAAATTGTTTATCGTAGAAAATACTTTTCCCAATCTTTAGACACCAATAAATCTGAATCACGAATAATATTAATTATCACAAAATCATGTATTTGAGTATACGTATCTAAAAATTTGATGTCATGTCTAATTTGGTATTTAAACATTATATACTACTATCTATACAGCAATCGCACTAAACTAGTACATAAGATAAACCTTGTCGCATTCGAAATGTCCCTCCAACAGAGCATTGGATGTACTCATTTTCTATCTCATCTCATATCCTCGTAGTATGCTTGTGCATAGCAAATTAGCTCTCACAGAGCAAAGCACTAATACACACTGTAAAAGCCTATGTGTGTTTACAGACAGATCCTAAAAGCCTAAATTTCATATCTCTATTTGAAGAGGAAGGGTATAGTCTATGATTTCAAAGCCATTAACTTTATACCACATATGAACTTATAACATATCATTATATCATATCTCATACTCTTTAATACCAAAACATTTATAAATCATTGCTACTAATATAAAACAAACACAATATAAAGATAAACATTTTAAAAGCCAAAACCATGGTATGAATGCTTTCTATATAACATAAAAAAATTATTTCATGAAGTAAAGTATAATTTCAAATAAATGGTAATCAAGAAAAAAATATATTATTAGCTATAAAAACCATGTTCATCATGCTTTAAAATATAGTTTTATAAAATCATGAAGAAGAAATTATAAAAATAGTTTAATATCCACTAATAAAACTCTTTATGCATTTATCTAGTTTATCATGAAATGTCTCTTCCATAATAGGATTTTGATGTGTGAGCTCAAGGAGAATTTTGTGTTCCTTGACCTAAATCATAAAACCTGTCTCCTAAGAGTTCTAAGATGATAAAAATTAACAATTTAAACCCCCATAAAGTAATATAATCTAAATTATGTCATCATTTAAAACTTCAGGATTATAAAAACCTTTCTATTTTGACAACTATTGTCTCATAAATGTTTCATATACATCAAACAACGTCCATTTACCAAGGAATAAAACTATATTGCTCTTGAGATATAAGTCATTATTAAATCAAGCAAGTCAGATTTTATGCCCTTCAAAATCTAAGTCATAACCATCATTATCAAATCAAGTAAATTAGATTTTATCCCTTTCAAAATATAAGTCATAACCATTATTAAATCTAAGTTCTTTACTTGACAAAATTAATATATTCAATAAGTAGTCTGTAATATCTGAATTTTATAAAATCACATACCTATTCAAAACTATAATACCATCTCATAATTACCCATGACATATATCTTAGTCCATAATAAAGCATTCAAGGGTAAATTCATTGAGGAAACATTTTAAAATTTTCTTTTTAACTTAGGATAGGAATATACCTAATTGGCATGTATGATCAATAAGACCTAATCTTAATGAATCTTAATTTATTACAAGTACCATAGGAATATAGGTATTTGATAAATTAAGGTATACTTGCATGACCTTGGAAGAGGCTTGTGAATACATTAGTGTCTTGATCAATAATAAAGACTAAGTGAGTTAAATATTAGAGGGTTAATCATTAAAAAGCATATTGAGGGATAATATTAATCCTAGGTTTTTTCTACATTGCTATCTTTAAATTTCATTGCATTGTGTTTTTGCTTTTATATTTTCTACATTCATTCTTGGATTTTTATTTTTCTGAATAATTATTAGGAAGACATAATTTTAGTAATTGGTTAATAAGAAGAAATTATCCCTGTGGGTTCGACATCCGACTAATTAGTCTCTTTATTACTTGCATACGATAGTGTATACTTGCACTTAATTTATGATATAGAAATATCGCATCACCCCCCCACCCCCCCCCCACCCCACCCCAACCCAAAAAAACTAAGACAAAAAAATAAATGTAAAAAACATAAAGAAACACCTTTTTCATTTTATCCACCCCTCTTTAAAACATAGATCCCACATGTTTAAATCAAATATATAAGTAATAATATAATATATATATATAATAATTTTCTTTGAAAACAAAAATATAAAAATGGTACTATGGGCTCCATCTATTAAAGGATAACTTGTTTAAAAATTTAAAACAAAATTTAATACAATTAATTAAAAAAAAGGGTGTTACATGTCAAGCCTCTGGGATGTGTGCCCACCTTTGGCTTGCCTAACTCAAACTTTAACCACATTACAAATAGGCCCAAAGATCCTTTAGGAGTTCGAACCTAATTAGCAAGACATAAAGTCTAGTTCAGTGACACCTTTACGAAGAAAGGGTATAAAGGTAGTCACAATCCTATCTTAAGAAAGGCTGGAATTAGTATGACTTCACCCTCAGATAGAGCACTCACGTACTCATCTACTAAGGGAGCCATAAACCTGACAGAAATGGGTATGTTATACTATACTTTAAGTAAGCTAAAGTGTATTGGCTAATCTTAGAGGAGGGGTAAGTACCTTGTCTAGCCCGTAGGCATAATCGTCCTTACAAAGAGGAGCTCCCCTTAACGGGCAACCTCACAAACCTTTTCGAATAGCTGAACCGCTAGTAGAGGCCTTCCCACCTCTCTCATCCATAGCAAGAGCTCGGTTAGAATCGTCAGTTGGGTATCTTAGCCCCTTAACAACTATGTGAGAACTTCGATCTACTCAAACATCATCATTCTAAGCCTCCCGATCTGACCTAGCACCCGAGCCAACATTTTCAAAGGGTCAACCAAAAGCCATAGCCAGATGATGGAGATGTGTAGCCTAAGATTTCAACAAGTGTGACCTATCAGTTAATCTACAAGGCATAATTTTTGTAAAACTAAACTTAACAAGACCCAATCTAAGCCTTCCTTGAAAATTGAGGCAGATCCTGCGATGACATGGGACTGACATTCTTTACTCATTGCATTTGATACAACGAGACTACGTGCCTCAATAAAAGTGTATACATGTACTTCAATATACAAAAAGATATACAAATACATAAACTGTGACACTCATGCAGCTATACGTGTCGTGGGCCAATCTAAAAATGTGAAGACTATATCATACTGTACGAATTCTTGTGACAACCTGAAAAAATTAGAAAAAATGGTGAGTTTGTGACTCAGTGAGCAGACATAATTAAAATATATTATATACTTTATATGTATTATATATGTCTAAATCTGTAAAATAAAATAATCATAAAACTGTATACTGAGTAATTAATAAACTTGTACTGAAAGTATGAGCTGTCATAAAATATGTGCTAAAAGTAAAATCATAATAAAATATTGGGGATCTAAAAATCTAAAAGTATAAACTATTATGAAATCTTTTCTGAAGATAAATATATGAAACGCAGGTCTAAGAACATACATATTTTATACTATATACATACTGAAAACCACACCAAACTTGTACTCGAAAAAAATTGGTCTAATCTGGTGGAATAACTCATGCACAAGTAGAGCGTGAGATCTGAACTGGTCTAACCCAGCGGAATGCTACATCGCTCGGGCAGAACAAACTAAATTAGTTTAACGCATGCGCAGCGCAACTACTACTATATAATATCATGAGCATAACTTCAATGCCACAAGTATTGTACCCAAAAAGTCACTTGTTAATATCAATTGAAATAATGCCCACTCATTTTTTAAATAATATTACTTTTTTTTTTCCACTCGACCATATTACTTGCAATCCATCAACACGTGTATTATAAAACTGATTGCTTGTCTACTTTGACATATAAAAAATGGAACGACCATTTCGACAGCAACAGTCGACCACTTAAGGAAAACCTAGCGAACATATCTAGGTCTATCGACTTAAAAGACTGAACATTCAAAGATGGTTGAGAGGGTAACTAGATGTTCTAAACATCTATGGATTCAGAACTAAGCACTCAAACATGGAGTGATGAATGAAGCCCAAGAAAGAAGAGGATGTTCTAAATATATACGAGAGAATGAATTAACTCGAACATCATAGTGACATCTAATGGCGTACATAAGCTCGTATATGAAAAGTCCATTCGGCTAATAGAAGACTCTTTGGGAAATCATTGCAGTCATTTGGTCAAAATCAAGGTGGATTAAGCTGCCAAGTCACTAAGAAAGAGAACAAACATTACTATTTCGACAGCAGCTAAAGGTTCTACAATTTTTGAAGAGATGCCTACATTATATGAAGGGACTCTTAGCGCCAAAAAAAAGATTTTTAATGTCACTGGAAAAGCCACTCCAAAGATTTTTTTGACACATAAGAAAGATCAAACATGATGACTACAGTGTATTAGAATAAGGTTTCGGCATCAGAAAACATAGGCTGACCATGACCACCAGGATAAGCAGGTTAGGCGCTAGTACAAATCATGAGCACTAATTAAAGTTTTCAATATTGACTAGTCAATATTAGAAATTGAAGGGCCCTTATTGCCTTTAGAAATTTGGGGCCAATTCGCCAAAGCCAATGAACCGATCCCTCAAAATAAAGGTATGAGGATTAGCAGATATATGAAGATCCTCATAGGTTCTGTGAGAATATTGATTGAAAATCATCGGAATATGATTTGAAGATCAAGACAAGTGCGACGGGTGGGCACAAATCGAATATGAACTTGAAAGGAGGCGAAAAAAGAAGAAGGGAGCACTAGGCACCAGCGCCGCAATGTCCAGGCATGAGCGCCGTGGCGCTAGGAGACCAATGCCACAGTAACATCGCGGCGCTGGAGACGGGAACAGTATCTCGAAATAAGAAAACTTTCTTATTTCGTCTCCCACTTGCTCTAGGACTCCCTATTACGACTCCCACATATATAGGGTAAACCTAGGATGTCTCAAAGCCTATATAAAGGCTATTAATTGGCTTGTAAATAGATCTAAGTGATAATCTTTGTAAGAGGTTGAGAAATCTTTGTAATCATCAACAATATTTGTGATTTTTTGTGAGAGAAAATCCTTAGAGTGCAAGAGAGATTCTTTGTGATCTTTGTTGTAATAGGCATACTTTGTGTTTGCCTTGTGATTCATAATAAGAGAAGAGTGTGATCTTGATCCGCCGTGGATGTAGGCAAGTTGTCAAACCACGTAATTCTTTGTGTGTTCTTCTTCTACCCCTTTCTCTCTTTATTTCTTAGTAACTTGTTTTGCATTATTATTTGCTGGGGAGATTTTGCTTGTTTATATGCTTTCGCTTCAACAAATTGGTACCGAAGTTTGGCTCTAAGCAGACATGGCCACACCCAAGTATGAGGTAGAGAAATTCGACGGTCTGAATGACTTCAATCTGTGGAAGATGAAGGTTAAGGCATTGTTGGTGAGCAGGCTTTGTTCGGCATTAGAGGAGACTATAGCTCCATCTAGTGATGAAGAGAAGATGCCAGAGTCATCTAAAGCAAAAGCAGAAAGAAGGGACATTCAAGAAAGAGCTCATAGCACAATCATTCTGTCATTGAGCAATGAAGTACTAAAGGAAGTAGCAGGTGAGACAACGGCGATAGGTCTTTAGAAGAAACTTGACTCTCTTTATATGAGGAAATTATTGGCCAACAGATTATTTATAAAGAAGAAGCTGTATCAGTTGTCCATATCAGAGGGGACGCCGATGGAAAGAGCATATAGACACCTTCAACAAGATCATCCTTGATTTTGAGTCTATCAACATCAAGATAGAAGATGAAGACAGAGCAATTATCCTGTTGAGTTCACTCTACAAAAGTTATGAGAGTTTTGTTGATACGCTACTCTACGGTAGAGAGAGTTTAACGATGAGTGATGTGAAATCATCATTAAACTCAAAGTTATTAGGAAAGTAGACTGAGGGCAATGCAGAAAACTTATCTATAAGAGGAAGACCCTCATATAGAGACGGAAAGAAAAAAGGCTCAAGGTCGAAGTCTAGTACTCCTAAGAAGTGCTATTGCTACAAAAAAGTAGGGCACTTCATAAAGGACTGTTCTGAAAAAATAGCACAAGACAAGAAGAAAGTGGATGTTGCGCTTGCCTATAATGATAGCTATGACAGCGCAGAGACACTCATCACTACTGATGGTAAGAACTCTGAACAATGGGTTCTTAATTCTTGTTGTACTTTTCATATGTACCCGCACAAGTCTTGGTTTATAAATTTTCAGCCCATTAGTGTTGGTAAGGTCTTAATGGGTAATGATGTTGCATGTCCAATGATGGGAATTAGTAGTGTTAAGCTTAGGCTGTATGATGGGCGAGTGAGAGAGTTGACAGATGTTAGGTATGTTTCTGACTTGAAGAGAAACTTGATCTCACTAGGGACTTTAGATCAGAATGGGTGTTCCATAAGGATCGACAGAGGAATTTTAAAATTTTAAAGGGTTCCATAGTGGTAATGAGAGGAGAAAAGCACAAAGGTTTTTGTGTGCTTAAGGGTGAAGTCATGAGTGGTTCTGCACTATTCTCTGTAGATGATGAGAGTATGCAAACTAAATTGTGGTATCTTAGACTAGCACATCTAGGTGAAAGAAACCTAAATGAGTTATATAGCCAAAAGGCATTTGGAGAGGATAAGTTCTGGTCCTTAGAGTTTTGTGAGCATTATGTGCTTGAAAAAATAAATAGAGTGAGGTTCAGTACCGGCGAGCACAAGACTAATAGGACTCTTGACTACATAAATTTGGATCTTTGGCGACCAGCTCAAACAGCTACTCTTAGTGGTGCCAGGTATTTTCTCAACTTAATTGATGACTATTCAAGAAAGTTGTGGGTCTATGTATTGAAGAGTAAGGAGCAAGCATTTGATGTGTTCAAGACTTGGAAGGCTCTTGTTGAGAATCAGACTGGAAAAAGAGTGAAGAGGTTAAAAACTGACAATGGCCTCGAATTTTGCAACAAAGAGTTTGATAGGTTTTGTGCCAAGCATAGGATTGCAAGGCATAGAACGGTAAGATTAACACCATAGCAAAATGGCGTAGCTGAGAGGATGAACAGGACCCTACTTGAAAGGGTTAGATGCATGTTTACCAATGGGAAGATGTTCAATATATTCTGGGGAGAAGCTGTGGTGACTGCAGCTTACTTGATTAATAGAAGTCCTTCCTCAGCAATTGACTTCAAGACACCAGAAGAGAAATGGTCTGGCAATCCTCCGAAGTGTGACCACCTTAGATTATTTTGTTGCCCTGCCTTTGTATATGTTAAGGAGGGGAAATTGGAACCTAGAATTATCAAAGGGGTATTCATAGGATATCCTAAAAGAGTGAAAGGATATAAGGTGTGGTGTAAAGACGTAACACCACCAAGAAGTGTCATAAGCGGTGACGTGACGTTCGATGAGATGACGATGCTGAAAACCTCCCAAGAAGATGAGAAAGACGAATCTGTGCCCAAGGAAGACTCAGCACCTGAGTCAATAGAAGTTGAAGTAGAGCCTGAACATGGATCTGATATGCCCCCAGATCAACACTTCAACGAAGAGATCCTTGAAGATGAACCAAGAACACTAGCGAGTTTCTCCAAGTCCACCTAAAGAAAGACTAGAACTCCTAAAATAGAACTTGAAGAGTACCAGCTTGCTAGAGATAGGCTAAGGAGAATAATTAACCCACCAGTTAGGTATGCACAAGCAGATTTAGTTATTCTTGCGTTTAATTCTACTTACACTCTTGAGTATGATGAACCTAGGATATGTAGTGAGGCTATGAAGAGTGAAAATAAGCAAGAATGGCAGTAAGCCATGGAAGAAGAGATTTGTTCTCTTAGGAAGAACAATACCTGGAAGTTGGTGAAGAGACCTCAAAAGAAGCTAGTTGGGTGCAAGTGGGTGTATAAGGTGAATGAGGGGATATCGGGGATAGAGCGTATAAGATTCAAGGCTAGGTTAGTTGCACAAGGTTTTACTCAGAGAAAGGGAGTTGATTTTCATGAGATATTCTCTCCAGTTATCAAGCACACATCTATTAGGATTTTGTTAGCCATATGTGTAAACCTTGATTTACATCTATAGCAAATAGATGTAAAGACAACTTTTCTGAATGGAGAGCTTGAAGAAACGATTTATATGGCACAACGGCAAGGGTTCGAGGAGCCCGAAAAAGAAGATCATGCTTATTTACTAAAGAATTCATTATATGGGTTAAAGCAATCACCTAGACAGTGGTATAGGAGATTTGATGAGTTTATAATGGCTTGTGGTTTTAGTAGGAGCAAGTATGACGGATGCGTGTACTTTAAGAACATAAGTTGTGGGATGATATATTTACTTCTATACGTCGATGATATGTTGATCACATGCAAGAATATGGAAAAAATACAAAAGCTTAAAAAGCAGTTAAATGGCAAGTTTGAAATGAAGGATTTAGGAGCAGCGAAGAGAATTTTGGGTATAGACATTATGAAGGGAAGAAGAGATGTTATCTTCTTGTCCCAACAGCAATATATAGTCAAAATTCTAGAGAAGTTTGGTATGTCCAACGCAAAGGCTGTCTCTACTAATTTGGCCATGCATTTCAGACTTTCAGCAGCACAGTCACTGACATCTGAAGAAGAGAAATTACAGATGAGCAAAGTACCGTATGCAAGCGCTATGGGAAGCATCATGAATACAATGGTTTACACGAGACTAGACATAGCGCAGGCTGTGAGTGTGATGAGTAAATACATGGAAAATCCGAGTAAAGATCACTAGCTTACAGTAAAGTGGATTCTGAGATATCTAAAGGGGACCTCCAATCACGGGTTGATATATAAGAAGGATGAGGACAACAATGAAATGGTAAGAGGGTACGTAGACTCAGATTATATAGGTGATCTAGACAAGAGAAGATCGTTGACGGGTTACGTATTCACAGTGTTCCGGTATAGTGTGTATTGGAAATCAGTTCTACAACATGTGGTTGCACTCTCTATCACAGAGGCAGAGTACATAGGTGTTGGTAAAGCTATCAATGAAGCCGTGTGGTTAAAAGGCATATGTGTTGAGGTATTGTCTAGTAAAGATGTGAACACCGGTGTGTACTGTGACAGCCAGAGTGTCATACACCTAAGCAAGCATCAAGTGTTCCACGAAAAGTCGAAACACAATAATGTAAGGCTCCATTACATTCGAGAGATTGTCCAAAGTGGTGAAGTTAGTCTAACAAAAATAGCATCATCTAAAAACCCTGCTGATATGTTGACTAAGCCATTGCCCCAGGTTAAGTTCGTCCTATGTAAGGGCTTAACCGGAGTCACTACTTTGTGAAGGTAACCGAAGATGCGGAAATGAGAGATCGAGTTGCTTTGTGGATAATTTTGAATCAATTAGGGGATTTGTAAGAATGTTGATTGAAAATCATCAAAATATGATTTGGAGAGCAAGCAAAGTGCATAGGGTGCGCACAAATCAAAAACGGACGCAAAAGGAGGTAGAAAATGAAAAAGAACACAGCAAACGCCAGCGCCGCGGCGACCAGGTAATTCTTTGTGTGTTCTTCTTCTACCCCTTTTTCTATTTATTTTTTAATAACTTATTCTACATTATTATTTGCTTGAGTGAATTTTTGTTTATTTATATGCTTCCGCTTCAATAAGTGATTAGTTAATTAGGCGACCAACTTAGGCTCTACAAACAAAACTATAATAAAAACACAAGTTTAACAACAGTCGCCAACCTCATGATTTTTCTCAAATAAAGCTCAGGTTATTAGAAGATAATATTGGACCAATCTACTGCATAATTAAACCAAATCGTAACGTTCAAAGAATGGCGAATCTGTACATAAAATCAAAATATTCAAATGCATGCAACTCAATCCAACATTGATGCTCTCATATGCTGTGATCACAAGAAGCGTAAGCACGGATGCCACCATCTTTTTCAAATTTGGCCATGTTCTTTTTTGACAATCCAATCCATACTTCAAGTCCTCTACCATCGCAGGTATCGAAGAAAAACGCAAAATTTTTGCAATTCATAGCAGTGGTTTCCCACGTTGGCTTTCCCCAACCAAAATCTGCTTCATAAAATGGCATTCCAGCTCAGCTACTAAAACCAAACATCTCATCAATATTTCCAAATCCTTGCAATACTTTTATGATCTCTTTCGCAAAACCATCGTCTTCTTTAACTTTGCTCGCGCATTCGCCATTCACCATTCACCATTTTACACTTTTATGAATGTTTCTTGCTAAAATGTTGTAATCATCAGTTGCCTCATGATCCATCACTTTGGTTGTTATGGGGAGCAAGAGGTTCCCAATGCAATGCGGAGGCAATGGTGGATTTATTCGATTTCGTATATTCACAGTGATCATTACTGTTGGAGCAAGTTCGTTGCTGTCTCTAGCCATGGCTTTTAAAGTATTCCAAATAACTGCGGACACAGACTCAAAGCGTGTTGCGCGATACAAACATGACCCAGTCTCGCTGATTTTCTCTCTTAGAAAGGCTATTTTAGAACCATCGAACGTAAACCATTTTGTTACATATTCTGTGGGACTTTCACTCCCCGACAAGCTTGTCGTAAAATCACGCGGAGGAAATATTGATGTGCAATCAAAAGTAACATATTTGATGTCATTAGAACCACAAGCGACTGTAGCCCAGTTTTTAACAAAATACGCTGCTGTTGTGGCATCAGCTACAACATGCCCATAATAAGCACAAATTGTCATTCCACCGCAACCAAAATAATTGAGCTGGATGGCAAGGTTAACCTGATCAGACTGAGGTATCGTGAGATTTAAAAATATATATATATTTAAATATATTTTTAGGGATTTAGAGAAAAAAAAAAAGGCATAAACTAAAAGATGATCTAGTAAAAAGACTAAAACCAAAAATTCAGCTAGAGAACCACGGTGATATTCTTTTAAATCAAATGGAATTTATAGATAGAAAATTTTGAATTCCAATGTACCTTTATGCGAGTCTGTTAATTTTCTATCACTGCTCCACATCGGAATCTAAATCATGCTCTCTTTAAATGTTGCCAACTTGCGTAACTCCTGAAATGAAACAAAGAAAAACCCCAAAGACCTGCCGATAGCCATTGAAATTTCTCCCACAACTACCGCTTTGAATCCCCTGTCAAAGGGATTTATTCTTTTTGAGTTAATGTGGCCAGTTATTCTTAAAATGTTTTAACAAACTTTTGTTAAAATTTTATGTTATCAAGTTTTCTTTTAACACAATTACTTTAAGATAAATATACGGTATAGTGTCAAACACTAATTCCGTCAACTACGACCATGAGTTTTTTGTTCTGCTTATACATTGAGTTACTCCACACTTACAGTGTGATGATAAGTTGCCCTCGGTATTATTTAGTGTTATTTATTTTTTAATAATACGAATTATTATTTTGATGACAATAAATTTTATGTTGATTGTAATATATTAGTCTATTAAATATCAAAGTTTTTAAGTATATAAAGGAAGTATATTCTGAGCAAGTATGTACTTATGATAATTTAAGAACTTCAACAAAATAGAATGGTATATTAAAAATTATACCAACACTTCATAAAACTGAATTTGTGCACAATTTTATATAATAAGAAAGATAATTGTCTCAACTTTCTAAAAAGTTTTAGGAAACTCAATTCGAAATAGTCTACAAAAATTTGTGGCCAAAATATTCAAACATATGTGCAGTAAAAAAACATAAAACAACAGCCCAGATTGGTAAAATTGGTTTGGTGGGTTCGAAACCGCACACTCGGTTTTCATGCATTTTCTTCCTTCCGATTTGAGGCATAATGTAAAACGACCCGCCCCGCAGTTTTCTATAAACTTTAGAACGGATCTTGACTGTTATCCTATAGACAGTTCAAACGCCCACTACTGAAATTTTGACAGAGTTTTTCTTATTTTATGGACATTCTCAACCCTGCAACTTAAAGGATAACACTTCTATAAATATAATGCTATCAACCAAACTTCCAAATTTCTCATATCTCAATCCACAACTCACCTCATCAACATCCATAAAAATTTATACACATATAATTCATACGTCAACATATCCTTAATGTCTAAAATAGAGTTATCAAACTCATGGCATCAAAAGTCCAAAAAGAGTTATCAATACCATAATACAATTCATAATCTACAAGATAAACATGCTAATTTCCTATAGTCCAAAAAAAAACGAATTCATATATCTTATATGGCTAAAAAAAAAAACAAAAAAAAGCTCTACCACGTGACCCACCCTAACTAGTCACTGAGCTGAGGACGCCTACTGTCTCCTGAGATGAAAAAAAGAGAAGAGGGGGTGAGTTTTCACAAAACTCAGTGAGTGGACAAATTTTAAAATAAAATGAGACAAAAATAAAAATGATGATAATAACAATGATAATAATAAACATTTAAAATCATAAACATCAATTTAACATAAATAACATAAATAGCTTAAATGTATCATAAGAATCATCAAATATCATTTTAATCATGCTACAAATGGAGGTTCTACAAGATATGATGTAATATTATAATGATTAAGTCGTTAAAACATTACACTAAACTAGTACCCAGGGAGAAATCTCGTCGTATCTGGAATATCTCTCGGGCAGAGCATTAGACGTACTTATCTATGTATCATCTTAAATCCTCGTCTTACGCATGCGCAGAGCAAACTGGCTCTCAAAGAGTAAAGCGCCCATACACACGGCTTAAAGCCTATGTGTGTGTATAGACGGACCCCAAAGGCCTGAATCTCATATCTCTAGCGAATGGGAGAGGATACTGCCTAGTGGTTTGAAAACTATTTCTATTTTAACAGTTATAAACTCATTAAATCTCATCTCAAGCTTTACACTTAAACAAAAAAGATTATTTAAATATATTTCTATTAATATAAACAATCTATAATATAAATGAGTTTTTCATAACGTAAAATAACTACTTAATTTAAATATGTCTAAGAATTTAAACTAATAAAATAAAATAAATAATTTAACAAAAATTTAAATACTCATTATGTTTCGTAGACTTTATAAATGATGCGTAATAAATGAAGTCTTTAATATGAGAAATAAACTATATATATACATATATACTATAAATTTCACTCACAAAAAGTGAAGATGTTTATCGGAACGCGTTGCTGGGATACGTCACGCTTGAGAACCCTCCTAAATGAGATAAACTATATTATTATTCATTAGTAAGAAAATTAATACCTACATTGACGATTCTAAACAAAATCTATTACACAAAATGATAACATAACGAGTTAATACACTTACCAACTAGTTGGATCGATGCGAACTTTTCAGTATGGGGTCCAACTCGTTCTGTAAATGTTCTACGGGTCCTAAAATGAAGAAAATAATAATTTAAGCCACTAATTTAATGAATTTTGAAATTACCCCCAAAATCAAGGGTTATGATTTTTTCCAAAATTTAAACCCCTCAATTTCATGGAATTCTACACTTCAACATTAAATTAACCATAAAAACCTTTAATTAGAGTAATACTCTTACTCCCAAAAGCTTGGATACTCTTCTTCACACTAGCTTTCTCTCTCTAAAATCTTAAATGTCTAATTCTCTTTCTGAAAGGAACCATTCTAACACTTAAGGGTTCTTAATTCATGCTTTAAACAATACCCGTAACCTAATAACTTAAAATCATGCTCAAAACAACAAAACAATAAGGAACATTGAAGGAAAAGCCATATTTGCCTTTTTTTTTCCTCTCTCAGCAAGACAAAGCTTCTCTTCTCTCTTTTTCCTCTTTTTTTTTCTAATTAAAACCTAAATGTAAGAGATAAAAGTGTCTTCTATGGGCTTTTAAACTCTTGGGCCTAAAGGAAAGTAATATAGCCCATTACAATCCTTCCCCCTCATAAAAATTGCATCCTCGAAATTTAACATACCTGAGGGAAAAAGATGTGGATATTGTGCTCGCATTAAGTCCTCGCGCTCCCAAGTAGCTTCTTCCTTTGTATGATTCTTCCACATAACCTTTACTATGGACAAGATTTTAGAACGCAAGACTTGTGCTTTCTTTCCAATATCTTCGTTGGTTCCTCTTCATATGTCAAATATGCCCTCAATTGGATAGGTTGTTACCTTAACACATGGCTCGGGTCATACACATACTTCTGGAGCATTGAGATATGAAACACATTATGGATTCGTGATAGCTCCGGTGGTAAAGCTAAGCGATAGGTAACTGCACCAACTCGCTCTATGATCTCATACGAACCAATATACTACGGAGTTAGTTTACCACGCTTCCCAAAGCGAAGAATACCCCTCCAAGGAGAGATTCGTAGAAACACTCGGTCTCCTACATTAAATTCCAGATCTCTCCTACGCTTATCAGCATAACTCTTTTATCTATCTTGAGCTATTTTCATCTTCTCTCGAATAATCTTTATTTTATCATTAGTATCTTGCACCAATTCTGGACCCAATAATCTTCTTTCGCCCACTTCGTCCCAACAAACTGGAGTTCTACATTTCCTACCATACAAAGCCTCGTATGGAGCCATTTCAATACTAGCTTGGTAACTATTATTATAGGCAAACTCTATCAAAGGTAAGTAAGCATCCCAACTACCTTTGAACTCGATCACGCAAGCTCGTAGCATGTCTTCCAAGGTTTGTATAGTACGCTCTGATTGTCCATCTGTCTAGGGATAAAAAGCGGTACTAAAATTCAACCTTGTGCCTAAAGCCTTTTGCAAACTGGGCCAGAATTTAGATGTAAAACGGGGATCTTGATCCGAAACTATGGATACAGGTGCTCCATGAAGACGTATTATCTCAGCTACATAAATACTAGCCAACCTAACAAGTGAATAAGTAGCTTTGATAGGTAAAAAATGAGCAGACTTCGTGAGTCGATTGACAATCACTCATATGCTGTCATAACCCATCTGAGTACGTGGAAGCCTTATTACAAAGTCCATAGTAATATTCTCTCATTTCCACTCAGGAATAGGAAGAGGTTGGAAAAGTCCTGCGGGCCTCTGATGTTCAGCCTTGATCTGTTGGCAAACTAAGCACCGGGAAACAAACTCAGCAATCTCTCTCTTCATACCTTACCACCAATAATGATCTCTCAATGTACGGTACATCTTCATACTACTCGGATGCATGGCATAGACCGAACAATGAGCTTCTTCCATAATCTCCTTTTTCAAATCTTCTATATTGGGTACACAAAGTCTACTACCCATGGCTAAGGTCTCATCATCTCTCACCGTAAAATCAATTCGCAAACCCTTTTTCACATCATCAATCAACTTCACTAACTGAGGGTCATGAGTTTGCATATCACGAACTCTATCAATTATTGTAGGCCTAACCCAAAAACTAGCCATTAATGCCCTAGAATCAGAAACTGTTAGCTCCACTCCCAAAGATCTCAACTCAATCAACAAGGGCATCCGTGTCACTCTCAAATGAGCAACAGAACTGTAAGATTTCCTACTAAGTGCATCAGCTACCACATTCGCCTTGCCTGGATGATAGTCAATGGTATACTCATAGTGCTTGATCAACTCAATCCATCTCCTCTGTCTCAAGTTCAAGTCCTTCTGAGTAGGTAGGTACTTAAGACTCTTATAATCAATAAAAATCTAACAAGTTACTCCGTATAAGTAATGCCTCCAAGTCTTAAGTGCAAATACTACCGTTGCAAGCTCTAAATCGTGTGTTTGGTAGTTTAGCTCATGCTTCTTAAGTTGCCTCGAAGCATGGGCCACTACCTTACCATGTTGCATTAACACACAACCTAACCCTTACTTAGAAGCATCACTGTATACCATAAACCCCTCATTACCAGATGGAAGAGTAAGTACTGGTGCTGAAGTTAATCTTGCCTTGAGTTCTTGAAAGCTCCTTTCACAGTCTTCATTCCACTCAAACTTAACATCCTTTCGGGTCAATTGTGTCAATGGGCCAGATATCTTGGAGAACCCTTCTACAAACCTATGATAATAACCGGCCAAGCCAAGAAAACTCCTAATCTTGGCTACACTGGTAGGTCGCTCCCATTTCACCACTGCTTCAATCTTCTGGGGATCAACATAAATGCTCTCTACTGATATCACATGGCCCAAAAATACGACTCTGTCAAGCCAAAACTGACATTTGTTGAACTTGGCATAAAGCTGGTCATCCCTTAAGATCTGTAAGATAAGCCTTAAATGCTCTGTATGCTCCTCCTCACTCCGAGAATATACCAAAATATCGTCAATAAACACAATTACAAATCGATCAAGGTAAAGATGAAACACCCTATTCATCAAGTCCATAAAGGCTACTAGGGCATTCGTCAACCCGAATGGCATCACCAAAAACTCATAGTGTCCATAACGGGTTCTGAAAGCAGTCTTAGGAATATCAGCTTCCTTAATCTTAAGCTGATGATAACCCAAGCGTAGATCTATTTTAGAGAAGACTCTAGCGCCTTGAAGTTGATCAAATAAGTCATCAATACGCGAAAGTGGGTACTTATTGCGTATTGTAACCTTGTTCAATTGTCGATAGTCAATGCAAAGTCTGAATGTTCCATCATTCTTCTTAACAAACAAGACTAGGGCTCCCTATGGAGATACACTAGGTCTAATAAACCCCTTATTCACCAACTCTTGTAACTAAACTTTAAGTTTGTTCAATTCTATTAGAGCCATTCTATATGGTGCTATTGAGATAGGTGTTGTCCCAGGGATCAAATCTATTGTGAACTCGATCTCCCTATCTGGTGGTAACCCTGGTAAATCATTAGGAAAGACATATGAGAATTCTTGCACCATTGAAATATCCTCCAACCTTACCTCATCCACTCTAGTATCAACCACATGGGCTAAGTAGTCCGAGCACCCTTTTCTGAGTAATCGCCTAACACCCATGGCAGATATAATACATGAAGGAAGAAGCCTATGTTCTCCATAAAATCTAATTTCCTGCCTCCCTGGCTTTTTGAACACCACTTCCTTCCTAAAACAATCAACAGAAGCATAATGATTAGCAAGCCAATCCATACCTAATATAGCGTCAAAGTCTCTAATGTCAAGGGGTATCAAGTTTGCCTCAAAATCATGCCCACACACTCTAACTCTGCAATTCTGAAATACACTCTCAGCAAGTAATGAATCTCCAATGGGTGTGGCAACCACTAAGCCATACTCTAGGGGTTTCAGCTCCCTATTGGAATACACAGAAAAGGCACGAGAAACAAAAGAATGCGTAGATCCTGGGTCAATGAGAATATGGGCCTCGCGACCAAAAATAGATAACGTACCCATGACGACATCTGGCGTAGCCTGTGCCTCCTGCTGTATCAAGGAAAAAGCTCGAGCCTGAGCGCAGGGTAGACCAGGTTGGCCCCTCTGGCCTGAAGCAGAAGTTTGAGTTCTACCAGTCGATGTAGAACCTCCTGTCTATACACTCCTCTGACCTTGAGTCTGACTGAAGTCTCTCTGAAAATGCTGTGGCATAACCCTCTGAGTAGAGTTATCACCCTGAGGCAAAGTTGGGCAATGTCTCTTAATGTATCCAATCTGACCACAATGGTAACAAACACTGCTCCTAACTAAGCACTGTCCTTGATGGTTCTTGCCACAGGTTCTACACTGTGTGTGTCTAGAGCTGGTTAAGTGGTCATCATGGTAGCCTCTGCCACCTCTACCACTAAATCTCTGGCTTCTGTTTCCTGTGGGTTGCTGTACTGAACCTTGACTAAAACTCTGTCCCTGTCCTCCTCTATTTCCCAAACTCTGACTTCTCTGGAAGCTATACAAATTAGTTGCATGACTGCCTCCTCTCTTAGGCGGCCTACTGCTAGGGCTACTATCTGTCCATTATTGATTGCATTTCTGTCTTAAAGCTAAAATCCTGTGCGACTCGTTGATACTCCGCTCTACCCTCATTGCAGCCTTCACTAGCTTCCCAAACTCACTGAAGTTAGAAATTGTCACAGCTATACGAATCTCATAGCGTAAACCATCTTCAAACTTAATGCATTTCTTTTTCTCTGTAGAAATTGTCGCAGTAACAAAACGTGAAAGATCTAAAAACTTCCTCTCATACTGCTCAACAGACATAGAACCTTGAGTTAGACGAAGAAACTCTTTCCATTGACCCTTTCGATACACAGTAGGAAAGAAGTGGTCATAGAATTTCTTTCAAAATACTGCCCAAGTGATCTCTTCGGGGGTCTGATAGTGCTCTTGTACTGATCTCCACCAATGGAGTGTACCTCCCTCAAGCAAGAATGTGGCAAAAGATAATTTCTTCTTATTTGAGCACCTCATTACATCAAATATGCGCTCCACCCTATCTAACCAGGAATCAGCCTCCGAAGGATCTCCCGAACCATCAAAATTTCTTGCTCCAAGTTCTTCACTCGCTCAATGGTGTTAATGCTAGCACGTGTTTGAGCCTGATTTTGTACAACTGCAATCACAAACTGAGCAAGCATATCAATCGTAGGCGGGGTTACAGGAACTTGCTGAACAGGTGGAGGTGCATTTGATTCTGCTGCACCTTCATTTATCAGCTCATTTCCCCCACGATACCTAGGATGGGGGTTCAGCTCAGTGATGGGTCTAGTATGACGTGGTGGCATTGGGGTGCCTATAAAAATATCAACCCAACTATGTTAACTACAATACTAAAATTATTAAAAGACAAGAAAGTCTACAGAATCTATAACCTATGCTCTGATACCAACTGAAACGACCCGCCCCGCAGGTTTTTATAAACTTTAGAACGGATCTTGACTGTTATCCTATGGACAGTTCAAATGCCCACTACACTTGGAATTCTACCAAAATTTCGACAAAGTTTCCCCTGTTTTATGGACATTTTCAACCCTGTAACTTAAAGGATAACACTTCTATAAACATAATACTATCAACCAAACTTCCAAACTTCTCATATCTCAATCCACAACTCACTTCATCAACATCCATAAAAATTTATACACATATAATTCATACGTCAACATATCCTTAATATCTAAAATAGAGTTATCAAACTCATGACATCAAAAGCCCAAAAGAAGTTATCAATACTATAATACAATTCATAATCTACAAGATAAACATGCTAATTTCCTATAGTCACAAATAAAAAGAATCCATATATCTTATATGGCTAAAACAAAAAAAAAAAAAAAAGCTCTAATACGTGACCCACCCTAACTAGTCACTGAGCTGAGGACGCCTACTGTCTCCTGAGATGGAAAAAAGAGAAGAGGGGATGAGTTTTCACAAAACTCAGTGAGTGGACAAATTTTAAAATAAAATGATGATAATAACAATGATAATAATAAACATCAATTTAACATAAATAACATAAATAGCTTAAAAGTATCATAAGAATCATCAAATATCATTTTAATCATGCTACAAATTGAGGTTCTACAAGATATGATGTAATATTATAATGATTAAGTCTTTAAAACATTACACTAAACTAGTACCCAGGGGGAAATCTCGTCGTATCCGGAATATCTCTCGGGCAGAGCATTAGACGTACTTATCTATGTATCATCTCAAATTCTCGTCTTACGCATGCGCAGAGCAAACTGGCTCTCAAAGAGTAAAGCGCCCATACACACGGTCCAAAGCCTATGTGTGTGTATAGACGGGCCCCAAAGGTTTGAATCTCATATCTCTAGCAAATGGGGGAGGATACTGCCTAGTGGTTTGAAAACTATTTCTATTTTAACAATTATAAACTCATTAAATCTCATCTCAAGCTTTACACTTAAACAAAAAAAATCATTTAAACATATTTCTATTAATATAAACAATCTATAATATAAATGCATTTTTCATAACGTAAAATAACTACTTAATTTAAATATGTCTAAGAATTTAAACTAATAAAATAAAATAAATAATTTAACAAAAATTTAAATACTCATTATGTTTCTAGACTTTATAAATGATGCGTAATAAATGAAGTCTTTAATATGATAAATAAATTATATATATACATATATACTATAAATTCCACTCACAAAAAGTGAAGATGTTTATCGGAACGCATTGCCAGGATACGTCACGCTCGGGAACCCTCTTAAATGAGATAAAGTGTACTATTATTCATTAATAAGAAAATTAATACCTACATTGACGATTCTAAACAAAATCTATTATATAAAACGATAACATAACGAATTAATACACTTACCAATTAGTTGGATTGATGCGAGCTTTTTGGTATGGGGTCCAACTCGTTCCGTAAATGTTCTACGGGTCTTAAAATGAAGAAAATAATAATTTAAGCCACTAATTTAATGAATTTCAAAATTAGCCCCAAAATCAAGGGTTAGGGTTTTTCTCAAAACTTAAACCCCTCAATTTTATGAAATTCTACACTCCAACATTAAATTAACCATAAAAACCTTCAATTAGAGTAATAATCTTAAAAGTTCTTAATTCATGCTTTAAACTATACCCATAACTTAATAACTTGAAATCTTGCTTAAAACAACAAAACAATAAGAAAAATTGAAAAAAAAGTCATATTTACCTTTTTTTTCCTCTCTCGGCAAGACAAAGCATCTCTTCTCTCTTTTTTCTCTTTTTTTTTCTAATTAAAACGTAAGAAATAAAAGTATCTTTTATGAGCTTTTAAACTCTTGGGCCTAAAAGAAAGTAATAATATAGCCCATTACATAATGCATCTCTAAATTCAGCTCCAAACTAGTCATCCAGTTTGAATGTTTTGTTGTTTTAAAACCCAATAAATTTATTTATATGGAGAAACAGCTAATCCAAAACATAGGTCTCAAATCCAACCAATACAAAGATACATAAAAGGACCATGACGCACAATAATTAAAACTAGAAATACAAGAAGCACTTGCTCTTCAAAGCCAGCTGTACCCACTCTTTTAGCACTTCGCCTCCTTCAAACCATGGGCAAAATACAAAAATGTTGGGTCGGTGGCACCCTCCTTGTAGTAAGCAAAGACCAAAGATCCATCATCATGCATGCTCTGCCCAATAAAGAATTGAAGGTCACTGAGCTTGGAGAGCAAGAACTTGGTTGCTCCCTCGAGGTTCTTCTTAAACTCCTCTTACTTCTCTCTTTCCAGCGTGGGAATTAAGTTCTTGATGTATCTCTTCACCCAAGTAACAAACTGCTTCTTGTCAAAAGAAGGTTGCTCCTGGAGCCTGAAAGTGATAAATTCACTTACATCCTAAGCTTTTCTTAATTTTATACTAAGAAATGCAATAACTAGAAAATATGTTTCTTTGCATTGATTTATTTTTAATTTAAAATAAGAATAATTTTTCTCTTCTTTCTTGTACTTTCCAATCAGTGTCATTATTCATTTCGCTAATATACCACCAAAGTCTCTATGTTGTTTGTCCTTAGAGAATTTGACATGCTTCTCAGCTCTTTTAAATTTTCTTTCGGAGTCATTTTGCTGACTATGGATCATTTAATCTAACTCCTTTATATGTTTCGACAGGATGAGCTATGAGGCAGCCTTACCCCATCTGCCCTGTACAACGGCAACCATTGCTCATTACGTGAACGACTTATGCAGGCAACTGATATATCAGCAGTTCACCTTAACATAGTACTTTTTGCCCCTGATTGTTGTACAAGTTTCTGTTGTAATATGGTTTGGAAATAACACTTGAGCATCACTTGATAAGTAAAGGTTGAAGTTTGTTTTAGCAACATGAAGCATGACTCAATCTTGTCATCGTAGATTGGGAGAACTTTGAAAGAATTGAAAATAGAAAACCGGCATTCTTCAAGAACTCGAATTTTTGTAAGAGGATGATACCAAATCTAAAGATTTCACATTTCGTTTTGTCTTCCTCTAGCTTAGTCACTAATTTTTCTAAATGCATAAATGTCTTCTACAGAACGACCATTGAAATCAATGTAATGACCATCTATCTATATATATAGATGTCTCCTACATAATGATCATTCAAATCAATATAATGCAATGACAAATATAATATAAATATGCAATCAGAGATATTAACACGAGATAGTCTACAAACTCAACCATGATCATACTACACACCAAATAATTTTCTTTAAGGCAAATCATCATCAAACAAAGAAGAACAGTAAAATTGAATAAGAATCTCTAATATTGTATTTCAATTGACTTCAAAAACCAGTATCATACAACCTTCCTAATTCACGTGGAACCCTAAAATACATGCAATGGACTGCATTATCCGAGATAAAAAAGTAGAAAATTAAAGCTAATCTTTCGGACGCAGACCGACTTTCTCAGGTGGATTCCAAAACCGAGTGCCTTGAAAGCCTTCCAGTATCACTTTAGATGCCACACCATCTTTCCTTCGATCAATAACAAAGCCTAAAGAACACCCAGCTAGCTTTTCAAGCGCCTTAACACTCAGCGAGTTGTGTTCAAGATCCACAGTCTTTGTCATCTTCGACAGTTTAGCACGAGCAGCTTCTCTTTCCTTCTTCCTCGCCTGTTGTTTCTTCATAACCTCGGCTTCCAATTTCATACGACGTCCAATTTCTCTTTGTTTCTCCCTCGTTTGTTGGTTCTTCATCAACTCGGCGTCGGGCTTGTATTGTTGGTCTTTGAGATTAATATCGGAATACCTCGTCTTTAGGAATGAAGCAAGATCAAGATCAGAGACTTGGCCTCGTTGTTTCTTTGTGACCTCGGCTTTCGATTCATTACGAGCAGCTTCCCTTTCTCTCTTCCTGGACGGTTGTTTCTTTGTCACCTCGGCTTCCAAGTCAATACGAGAATCCTCTCTTTCTTTCTCCCTCGTCCGTTGTTTCTTCGTCACCTCCGCTTCCATTTCAGTATGAGCATCCTCTCTTTCTTTCTCATTGGCTCGTTGTTTCATGTATTGTTGGGCTTTAAGAATAGTATCAGAATACCGCATCTTTAGCCATGAAGCACGGTCAAGATCATGGACTTTTGTAGAAGAAGAAGTAGTAGTGTTGGCCACCATCATCTTTTGTAGAAGAAGAGAACTAAACGCGATGAAATGGGTTTTAGGGTTAGTTTCTTGGAGAGAACTAAAGGCGATGAAATGGGTTTTAGGGTTTAAGAATTCTAGGGTTTAATGAAATAAGTAGTTTTGTGAAATTTGAAAAATTCCGGGATTATATAGGTTAATAAACCGCGGTGCTGAAGAAGAACTTGGATTTCAAGTTATACGCTACATATTTCTACTGATAAGTTATTTAACGAAAATTACGTTATTGGTCAGATGTCTCAAAACAAAAAGCAATAATAATCATCTTTAACATCACGTGTTCACTTGATCCAAACAATTAAAAACAAAAACATTAATAATCATATTTAGGGTTTAATTTAAAAACAAAGCGACTAAATTAAATAGACTATATATATCTTTTTGCAATTAATGGACTTGAATGAAGGGAAAGATATGCCTATTTCTTTATTGTTTTTTTAATTTACAAAAACCAACCCAAAATCTCTAGTTTTCTCTTATCATCTTCGCCTACAATCAAACCTCCAAAGACAATGACGACCAATAACTACCATTACCATCAGACAAAATAATTTGTAAACTATCTTTAGAATTATAGATAAATTTATACCGATAAAGTTACGTGCAATTAGTCATAGAAAGAATTGTTGCACGACATAGTGGCTGATTATTATTAGTTTAAGAAATTAATTCGAGGCAATTAACTGATGACTAATTGATTCATTCAAAAAAAAAAAAAAGGCTAATGTGAGTGGTTTTTGAACCTGTACTTTGTTAGCTGTACAACTGATATCCACAAGAATTTTGAAAAAATAGAGCTTAATTGATATCCCGGTACTGTTAGCTTTGTTGAATGATATCCACAAGTAATGTTAACACAAAACCTAGGCTAAAATATAGCGAACAAGCTGTAAAGATTGGATTCTTCTTAAAAAATGATAGACGAAGTTTATATAATAAAGTTATGAGTTTCAATAAGTAAAGATACGAGTTTTGAATTGAATAATAATAACAAAAAAAAAGATAAAAAAAATTAAAAAACTTATATATTATATTAAACAAATAGTTGATGATGGTGTTATAATGAAAAATTAAACTTATTTATATGTTATAAACTCTATACAAAATTTAATTTTACGAAGAAAAAAAAATTTAATATAAAAAACTTTTTATAATTTGTAAATTCCTAAATAAAATACAATACACAATTAGACCTAAATTCTAAAATAAAAAATCTCATTATACACTTTTGAGTTGGCCTCAATAATAGATGTATTCAACAATAGAATTTTTCAACTTTTGAAACATTCATCAAAGAGTTAATAATATTAGAAATTATTTTTAATGGAGCAGATTTGACCCTTTTTAAATTCAGATTTGCAGAAATCTAATTGTAAGTATGAGTAATTACTATAATATTTAAAAAGAAAATAGATATTGGTGCCCACAAATCCCAACCAAAAGCGAGAACTAGTTCTCCAATCAATGCTAAAATTTAAATTAAGGGAAAAAATGCATTATTGTAGAACTCATGATGAGCATAAATTCTTATATAGTTTTTAAAAATTACAATCATATTAATCATGAAAACTTACTTGGGAAATGATCCTAAATAACCCTTTTCTTAGGGCTGAAAAATTTTTAGCCCCTCATTTTTCGTTTAATCTTTTGTGGCCTAAAAAATGATAAATAAACAAAAAAATATTTTCATTATTTCTACAATTCCCTCTACAGTGTACCGTTCCTTTTGCATTTGCAATATTTATTATTAAGAAATGCTACTATTACAGTACTAAACTTTTGTATTCTTTTGTTTATAATTAAATAAAATAAATTTTAATTTAAATAATATATATAATTTTCAATAATAAAAATAAATACAAACTAAAATTTAGATAATATAAATATAATTTTTAATAATAATGTAACTTAATTATACTATACATAATAAATAAATATTATAAATAATAAAAATAAATTATTTTATTTATTATATAAAAATATTTATAATAAATAATCATAAATATATATATATTAATAAATAAAAATTAAAATAAATATAAAAAGGGACAAGTGGCTCAACCCCTACGGGGGCATAACTTATTACTCCCATAATGGGGGCGATTAGTTTTATCACCCCTGGGTGATAAAACTAATTACCCTAGCGTAATTAAATATATCACGTTGGGGTGATATATCATAGGCGATAAGTTTAATAAAATTTAAATTATTATTGCATAACGCGATAAATTTTTTCTTATTATCGCACGGGTGTGATAAGGTTTATAATATTATCACACGGCGCGATATTTTTTATTATTTATCATGCTAGCATGATATATTTATTTCTTGTTACTCATCACGCTGTGACGAAATTATTTATGCAATATTTTTTTATTAGAGTAATATCTTTTAGTCGCATTGCGATATTTTTGTGCCAACAACTTGAGTGTGTAATTTTTTTATCACATTGGTGAGATATTTTTTTTCGCCACTAACTTGGGCATGTAATTTTTATTACCCCAATAATGTGTGTGCGATATTTTTTCGCGCCACACCAACGTGAGCGCTATAGTTTTTTTTTTATGTCACCAATTTGGGTGTGATAGTGTCATCACACTAAATAACTTAGTGTGATAGTGTCATCACACTAAATAACTTAGTGTGATAGTATTTTAGCAATATCACGCATAATATTTTTATTTTATTTTATTATCTATAGCATGATTAATTTATATTATTTATTTAAAATTATATTTGTTTTATTTAATTATAAATTAAATAAATATGTAAATTAAATAAAATAATACAAAAGTTTTTTACGGTAGCATTTTTAAATTATAATAAATACTACACAATGCATCGAGACTGTACATTATAGCGAATACTGTAAAAACTAGTAAAAGGTATTTTTATCTAATTATTATTTATTCAACTACACAAGACTAAAAGTGAAATAAGGGGCTAAAAGAGTTTCTGGCAACCAAAAAAAAAAAGGCTACTCAGCTTCATTTTCCAACTTATTTTTTATGCGTATAGATAGTTGTTAATACTTTTTTAATCATTAAACGTATTTTTTATGATAAATTGCACTAAACAAATGTAGTAAAAATATATAATTTTATCATTGTTAAAATCTTCAAAAGTTAATAAATTGTGTATTAGAATCTTAGTTATTCTTTTTTATTTTTTAATATCAGGGAGCATTATGTCAAAATTATAAACTATTTGATACTTTTTTAGATCAGATCTGAACTCTTTCAAATCATACAATGTCTGAAATGTTATAAGCATCTTATCATATATATTTAATATTAACGATTTTATTCGAAATATTTATTGCAATAATATTTATATAATATTAGAATGACACATAAGCACAATTTTCAACAATATAAGAGCAAACAATCACACTGCAATACCAATCTTATTAGCAAACATATTATCATAAGTACATGTAAGGTTCCCACTTCTTCTGTGATTGATATAGGCAACTTATCTCCAGATTGTAAGAGACGATCTAACCCAACTCCTCGAGATGGGCAACAACCCTTTCTTATAGCTGTAGAACCACATGTATTATAAACAAATAGTGTAATTAGTTTTTATGATATAATTTGACAAGAAATAAGTCTATATTAACATAGATGTCTCTTATTTAGAAATAATTCTACTTTCTGTAATCAAGTTGAAAGATGGAGGAACAACATTGTTGATAGTATAAGACCGTCCAAGAGCCATGCAATTTGTATACACAATACAACAATATAATGAATTTAAGATAAATGATAAAACTAATTAGATGCTTGAAGTATTGAATTTATTCAGCTGAAATGCTTAGCATAACTTATGAAAAGATAACTTATAATCTATATCAATGTCATCATTAGTACTTCAAATTAATTCATCATCATTATACTCATTTAATGTTTCATCTTCTTTTGTGTGATCATCTATAAATTTAGATGTATCATCTTTCGACATTCTTCTTTGGGAATACACAAATTTATGTCTAAAATAGTTGGCTCTTGATTAATGCTATAGTAGTTAAGTGTAAGTGCACTTTATTATATAAGTAATATAGGATTTAAAGTTCAAGTATCGATCCCACAGAGACTATACAATCTAATTCTTTCAATCAAGTACTAAAATTATAACTACTTAACTTTTATTTAGAAAATTCAAATCTAGTAGTTATTTAACTAACCTAATTCTATCAATTAAATCAACATAAACAGTAACAAACAAGAGATAAATTCATCAAAAGATAATAATGTAGGGTATAGACTTATCTCTTTATATTTCATTGGACTTAGTAATATCTTAGTTAATCACTTAATACGAATTAATTAGCTTAGACACTAATCTTATCACAAGCTCCTGCTGATATTCGAGTGACTATATTATACATTCTAACAATCACCTATATGTCTATGGTAATCAAATTAGAATGTAATTCGTTAATATTAAGTCTAAATAATACCATACATGCCACCTAAATATATATCTATCCTAGATGGAACTCATAGTTGTTACCCTATGATCATGCATCAAACTATCATAGACTAAACACATGAATCCCTTTGTCAAGTTCATCATGGTTCCTAAATTATTCAATATACTGATTAGGTATAATGAAAACATTAAAATCAAGATAGAATGAATCAATTATATATATTAAGTTCATAAACTAAGAATTAACAAAATCTAACTATATACTAGGTTCAATAGTCTAACCAAAGATAAACAATATTTAGCTCATTACAAAACCAAAAGTATCAAAACAATCTATGAACAACAGCAAGAACAAGAACATAATAATCAATCCATGAAGAAGAACATGCCTTGATGTGCTTCTCTCTCTTCCTTGGCTTGAATCTTTAATCTTGAACTTGAATCTTAATTTCTTAGCTTTGATTTTTTATTTTATATTGTGAATCTTTTCTCTGAGTTTTTGCCTCCCTAAAGTCTGTGTTTAAGCTCTTAAAAGAGTGCTTTTATAAGTATTGGAAATTTGCTAAGGGCTTGATGCCGTGGTGCTAACACCTGAAACATAGATTCTGATTGTTCTTGATAGAGTACTGCGGCGCTAGGCAGTGGGCACCGTGGCTCTCCACATTCTGGAATTGGGCCCTGCAGTGCCAGCCTGTATATTTCTCTGGGTCTCCGTAAAATGAGTGCATCTTGCTCTTTTCACATCCGTATTTGGAGCAAAATATGAAATTTGAGGACTAAATATACTAGTGCATTATGCCTTTATCAGTTTTACATATTGTCTTTGGAATTCTTCTATCTAAATACCTTTTTCGTCAATAAGATGAACTATTGTTACATTATTAATTTCATATTCTGCATCATCTTTCATCTCAAACCCTTCAATCTCATGAACATTTTATATATGCTTATGCTCTGATTTTTCTACCACTTTTCAATTAAAACCAAATTTGGGATCATTTACATAAAAAAAAACTTATTTTACCTGAGTTGCAAGGATAAAAAAATCATTTTTATACCACGTATTGCCTATATTTATGCATGTAAAATTATGATCTTTATGAATCCTTTGTTTCTTTCTATTTGTGTCAAACCATTCACACTTAAACAAGATAACTTGATGTTGAAATATATATTGCAACTCAAGAACATCAATCAAAACCCCATAAAATTTAACTTGCTCATTGTCATGCTCCCCATTAATAATAATTCCATTATTTTAGGTAGTCAGTCAATTATCACGGTCGTATATATGAAACCAAACTCTTTAACATCGCAACTGGTGTATAACTTAACACGAACATCGTGTCCACAAGCGATTGCATATAGTTCATTAGTAATTATAGGTGACTTTTGATGATGCAAAGATATCATCTATAAGTTAAGGAAACAAAATTACATATTTACATATTAACCTAAAATTAAACTTATTATTTCCTTAAGTTAGGATTACATAACATAAAACTAAGTACTTACATGTTATTTAAACCATTTAAGAAAGTGGTTTTGTTGCTTTTGTAATAGATTAGCTTTACTTTTCATTTGTAGTTGGTTCATGTGCTCACTGCATATGTTCTTAAGAATAAGTAACAACTTGTAAGAGTAAAGATCAAAAAATATATAACTTATGCACCCACTTACTTCAAGAATCTTGCAATTTTTCGTAGTTATTAAAGACTTACCATTATATAGTTTCAAGCTCTTCATAAGATAATTCTATGAATTTGTTTCCTCCAAATGCGTGAGCCTTTTGAGAAAAAATTGATAACCCACTTACATTTTACCCTCTATGAGACCAATCATTAGTATGATCTTCTCGATTAAACTTGGTTTCAATGTCATGTAAATACAATGAATATAAGCCTCGGCAATTGAACCTTCAAGGCGAGCTTTATTTTTAACAAGCCACTTTAGTGTGCCCAAACTTCTATAATAATTAGAATAAAAGGCATTAATCAATAACTATATATATATATATATAAGAGCATATAATTGTATAACTAATTCTAGTAAATTATATTTAGTACCTTTCAATTGTGTACAACAAACTATAACCTACTAGACCAACAAGTTTGGCTTCATGAGGCAAATGAACAATTAAATGAACCATGACATCAAAAGGTGCAAGCTTACAAAGAATTAAGATAATGCTCTATTCTAGTGTGTCTAAATCTCTAACATGCAATGTCCTTGCAGACAATCTTGGAAATATTTACACATCTATACCAAGGCACTACGTATATCATTGTCAAAAAATGCACGGATTCTAACTAGAAGAAGTCTCTACAACAAAATATGAAAATCATGCCTTTCTAAGAAACGTTGTGGTGAAGGGTATTAGGATTAGGAAGATTGATTAATAGAGACAAATAGATTAGTACATTTACTAATGAATCAGTTGATCATCAAAATTTGGTCCATCAACTTAACCAAATTATCATGTGAATAATCGCATAAATTTCAATGGTCTTTGTAACAAAAAAAAAGTTTATAAACTGAAAATTGAAAGAAAAATAGTTTTTGAATCCATCATAGAGTCTGCTTCTTTCACTGCCCAACATTATTTAAGTTTTAACAAAATGGGTCATAGTCATTTTTTAAAAAATAGTTATAATGAGTATAAATAGTTTGAAAACCTAAAAAAAGAATAAGAAATCCACTTAGAAACTCAAATTTAGCATTTGGCAGTAGCTCATTTACATCTTCCAAGCAATTTGAGATTTTGTACCTTTTTTTCCTCCAACGGAATCAGTAGTTATTTTTTGGTTACAAGATTATAACTTTTTTAGTTACATTATAAGAGATTTTGATGTTGAATTTGCTGTGAAAGTGAGAAAGTAATAGAGGGAAATGAAATATTACAGAGTGAGAAAGAAAGAAAGAGAATAAAGAAGATGATGAAATAAAATAGCCTTTAATTTCTTTTCTAATCACTTGCCTTTTTTTTCCTAAAAACAATCCTAAATTAGTTTATTGATTAATGGGCTAAAATATATGCCTGGTAATGCATTAAGCTTCCCGCCACTTGAATTAATACTTTCAGCCACCAATATTTGTTAGTTGAAAATTGTAGAACTATCTCATCATGTCTCAGTGGTTGCACGACCATATTTGATTAAATAATTTGAATTGCTTGCACTAGTCCCTAGATCAAAGCTTGGTGCCAGTGGCCTTCTCTCTCCCCCTTTTTTCAGTAAGTCTAATAAATACTTAAGAATTAGTTCTAACAAAATCCTTTTGGCTTAGTGGTGAATCTCCACATCTTATTTGGGATAGCCATCTAGGTTCAATTGATCATAATATATTTGGGATAGCCTCAATATATTTTTTTTCTTTTAAATAACTTTCTGCGACCACTTTTAGTTGGATGCCAAAAAAAAAATTAAAAGTTTTGCCACTATTTATTGGTTGAAATATGTTAGATTTTTTGCCAAAGAAAGTGTTTTATAAGTTAATGGATACATCCTTTATCAATTACGGCCATAAGTCAATGTAGTTATAAATTGTACCATTTAATGACCAATCTTTTCTAATCGCAAAATAATTGGTCATAAATCATAAGATTTCTTGTAGTAAATCTTGATCTACCATAGACATAGGCAAGTTGTCAAACTACGTAAATTATTGTGTGTTTTCTCTTACTTTTTTTTTCTCTTGTTTATTCTTGATTACTTGTTACTGCATTATATTGCTTGTCTTTATTACTTCCGCTTCAACAAACTGGTATTAGAGCTTGGTTCTTAGTAGACATGGCCATTTCCAAGTATGAAGTAGAGAAATTCAATGGGTTGAATAATATCAATTTGTAAAAGATAAAGGTAACAACATTACTGGTATGCCAACGATTAGGCCCGGCACTAGAAGAGACTACAGCTCTATTTAGTGGGAAAGAAAAGATACCAGTCATCTAAGACTAAAACAGAAAGAAAGGACATTCATGAAATGGTTCACAACATACTTGTTCAGTCATTGAGCAATGAAGTATTAAGGGAAGTTGTAGATGAAAAGAAGAAAATTGATCTTTGGAAGAAGCTTGACTCCCTTTATATGAGAAAATCACTGGCCAACAAATTACATATAAAGAAGAAGTTGTATTAGTTGTCCATTTCAGAGGGGACACCGATGAAAGACTATATAGACGTCTTCAACAATATCATTATTGATCTTAAATCTATCAACATCAAGATGAAGGATAAAGACAAAGCGGTCATTATACTGAGTTTGCTTCCTAAGAGTTATAAGCACTTTGTTGATACACTTCGCTACAGTAGAAAGAGTTTAATGATAAGTGATTTAAAATTATCATTAAACTTAAAGCAATTATAAAGGAATATAGAGGCTAATATAGAAGCCTTATCTGTAAAGAGAAGAACCTAAAATAGAGATAAAAATAAGAAGAGCTCGAGCTTGAGATTAAAGTTCAGGGGTACTCATTAGAAGTAGTATTGCTGCAAGAAAAAGAGGCATTACATAAAAGGACTGTTTGGAGAAGAAAGCCAAAGACAAGAAGGTGGATGTTGTGCTTCCCTATGATGATAGCTACGATAGCACAGAGACTCTAGTTGCTACTAATGGTAAGAGTTCTGAACAATAGGTTCTAGATTATGGTTGTAATTTTCACATGTGCCTACATAAGTCTTAGTTTGTTAATGTTTAGCCCATTAGTGATGGTAAGGTGTTAATGGGTAATGACGTAACGTGTTAGGTAATGGGAATTAGTAATATTAAACTTAAGTTGCATGATGGGTGAGTGAGAAAGTTGTTAGAAGTTAGGTATGTTGCTGACCTTAAGAGAAACTTGATCTCACTAGATATATTAGACTAGGATGGGTGTTCCAATAGGATCAATGAAGGAGTTTTGAGAGTGTTGAAGGATTTTATGGTTGTAATGAGAGGTGAGAAGTACAAAAGATTATATGTGCTGAAGGGAGAGACAGTAAGTAATTCTATATCATTTTGTGCCTGATAAGAATATGAATATACAAACCAAGTTGTGGCATTTTATATTAGCACACCTAGGTGAAAAGAACCTAAAGAAGTTATTTAGTAAAAGGCATTTGGTGAGGATAAGTTCTAAGTACTTAAGTTTTGTGAGCATTGTGTGCTAAAGAAAGCACATAGAGTTAGGTTTAATACCAGAGAGCACAAAATTAAGAGGACTCTTGACTACATGCACATAGATCTTTGGGGACTAGTACAGATAGTAACCTACGGTGAGGATGGATATTTCCACACCTTTATAGAATACTATTTGAAAAAGTTGTGGGTTTATGTGTTGAAGAATAATGAGCAAGTATTTGAGACATTGTATACTTAGAAGACCCTTGTTAAGAATCAAACTGGCAAGAGAATTAAGAGACTAAGGATTAAAAATGAGCTCAAGTTTTGCAATAAGTAGTTTAATGGGTTTTGTCCTAAATGTGAAATTGTAAAGTATAGAATTTTGAGATCAACACCGAAACAAAATCGTTTGGCTGAAAGAATGAATAGAACCCTACTAGAAAAGGTTAGATGCATGTTTACCAATGTAAAGATGTCCAAAGCATTTGGGGTGAAGCTGGGATGAAAACAGCTTATTTGATCAATAGAAGTCCCTCTTCGGTGATAGACTTCAAGACCCTAAAAGAGAAATGGTCTGATAGCTCTCTTAAGTATGACCACCTCAAAATATTTAGTTGCCTTGCTTTAATGCATGTGAAGCAAGAGAATTTGAAACCTAGAGCTATTAACGAGATATTCATAAGGTATCCCAAATGTGTGAAAGGATACAAAGTGTAGTGTAAAACGTTGAAGCCACCAATGAGTATCATAAGCCATGATGTAACTTTCGATAAGACGATAATGCTAAAAGCTCCCCAAGAAGATGAGAAAGAAGAACTTATGTCTAATAAAGATTTAGCAACTGAATTAATTAAAGTTGAAGTGGAGCCTAAGTATCGATCTGATATGTCCTCAGATTAGCACTTCAACAAGAAAATCCTTGATGTTGAGTAAGAACATTAATGAGTTCCTCCAAGATCACCCAAAGTAAGATTAAGACTTCTGATATAGAACTTGAAGAGTACCAATTAACTAGATATAGGCTAAGGAGAATGATAAATACACCAATGATGTATGCACAAGTAGATTTAGTTACTTATACTTTCAATTCTACTCATACTCTTGATTTTGATGAGCTTAAGATATATAATGAGGCTATGAAGAGTGAGAATAAAGATAAATGACAGTAGGCCATGGAATAAAAGATTAGTTCTCTTTGGAAGAATAACATCTGGGTATTGATAAATAAACCTTAAAAGAAACTAGTTGGGTGCAAATGGGCGTATAGGTTTAAGGAATGGATACCAAGGGTAGAGCCTATAAGATTTAAGGCTAGGTTTGTTGTACAGGGTATTGCTCAGAGAAAGGGGATATATTTTTATGAGATTTTCTCTTTAATAGTTAAGCACACATCTATTATGATTCTGTTAGCCATGTGTGCAAATCTTAATTCACATATAGAGTAGATGTATGTAAAGATAGCTTTTTGACATGAAGAGTTTGAAGAAAAGATTTAAATGTCACAACTACAGGGGTTTGTAGAGCCTAAGAAAGAATAGCATACTTGTTTGCTAAAGAATTCATTATATAGGAGATTTGATGAGTTTATAATGACTTGTGGGTTTAGTATGAGCAAGTTTGACGGATGCATGTACTTTAAGAGTTTGAGTATTGGGATGAGGATGTATTTACTTCTATATATAGATGACATATTGATTGCATGTAGAGATACGAAAAAGATACAAAAATTAAAGAAAGCAGTTAAGTGACGAGTTTGGGATGAAGGATTTGAGAGTAGCAAAGAGAATTTTGGGTATAGATATTATGAGAAAACAAAGAGAAGTTATCTTCTTGTTACAACAATGATATATACTTAAGATCCTAGAGAAGTTTGGTATGTCCAATCGAATGCGGTCTCTACTCCCTTGGCCTTGCATTTTAAATTTTTAATAGTACAGTTGTCGAAATCTGATGAGAAAAAACTATAGAAGAGTAAACTATCGTATGCGTGCACTGTACTGGGCATCATATATGCGATGGTTTGCACAAGACTGGACATATCACAAGCTGCGAGTGTGATAAGTAGATATATAGTGAATCTGACTAAGGATCATTGGCTTACAGTGAAGTAAATTTTAAGATATCTCAAGAGAACACCGGATCATAGATTAATATATAAAAAGCCTGAGAATGAGAGTAAAATGGTAAAACAATACATCGACTTAGATTATGCGAGTGTTCTAGATAAGAGAAAATTGTTAATGAGTTACGTATTCACAATGTTTGGGTGTAGTATGTACTGGAGATCGGTTCTACAGCATGTGGTAACACTATCTACCACAGAGGCAAAGTATATAGCTGTTGGTAAAGCTATTAAGGAAGCGTTGTGGTTATAAGGGATATGCACAGAGGTAATGGCCACTAAAGACATCAACATCGATATGTATTATGATAGCTAGAGTGCTATATACCTAAGCAAGCATCGAGTCTTCCACGAAATGTCTAAACACATTGATGTACAACCTTATTTCATTCGGGAGATTGTTTAAAGTAGTGAGATTAGTCTAATAAAAATTGCATCGTTTGAAAATTCCGCTAACATGTTGACTAAACCAGTACTTTTGGTTAAGTTCATCCTATACAAGGACTTAACTAGAGTCATTACTATGTGACGGTGATCGAAGATGTGGAGATGAAAGATTTTAGAAGCTTCAAGGATGATTTTGAATCAAGGAAGGGTTTATTGAAAATTAGTGATTCAAAATCAATTATGAGTTTTAATTTTGAGTTGGAGATTAATGAATAGTCAGTAAAAGGTCTAGTATATGAAGGTTATGTTAGGAAAAAGCAAAACGAAAAGTTGAAAGAAGGGAATTGCTCATGCGGAGGGTATTGTTCATGCGACAACTTATAAGTATTTTCTATTTTAACTCAATTGACTTCTTTAAGTGGGATTTGGACTCCTACAATTAAGAACTCTTATTCCAATTAGGTTTAGGGTTTTTCTAAGGCGTCCACAGCCTACATAAAGGCTCTATATTGGTTTGTACATATATCACAACAACTGTAACACAAACACAAGACAGAAAACTCCTAGTTTATAAGAGAGATCGATAATGTGTTCTTTGTGAGTGCAATTGAGAGTGTTATTGTAAAGCATAAGTTCTTTCTTATAAAATGTATTTTTTTATGAGTGCCTCGTGATTTATTAATAAGAGAAATGAAATTTTAATCTGCTGTAAATGTAGACAAGTTGTTGAACTACATAAATTTTTATATGCTTTCTCCTATTTTCTCTCTTTTGTTTATTCTTAATTGCTTGTTATTGCAATATATTGCTTTGATTTATTACTTCCACTTCAACATAATCAAATGTAAAACTTGCTGGTTTAGTAATGCCATTAATCCTTACTAATATAACACTACAGGATATCAATTAAGCTTTATTTTTCTTGTGGATATCAGTTGTACAATTAACAAAGTCCGAGGTTTAAACACCGCTCACGTAAACCCTTTTTTATTTTCTTTTTTTGTTTTTGAATGAATCAATGAGTCATCAATTAATTGCCTTGAATTAATTTCTTAAACTAATAATAATCATCTACAGAGGCAGAGTATATAGCTACAACTACAACACTATGAATACAACATAAACATATCACAACAACTACAACACAAACGCAAGAGAGAAAATCCATAGTTTATTAGAGAGATCAATAGTGTGTTCCTTATGAGTACAATTGAGAGTGTTATTTGTAAAGTATAAGTTCTTTCTTATAAAAAGCATTCTTTGTGAGTACCTTGTGATTCATAATAAGAAAAGTGAGATCTTGATCCGCCATGGATGTAGGTAAATTGCTGAACCACATAATTCTTGTGTGCTTTCTCCTACTTTCTTTCTTTTATTTATTCTTAATTGCTAGTTATTGCATTATATTGCTTTGATTTATTGCTTCCGCTTCAACATGATCAAACATAAAATTTACTGGTTTAGTAATGCCGTTAATCCTTACTAAAATAACACTACAGAATATCAATTAAGCTTTATTTTTCTTGTATATATCAATTATACAATTAAAAAAGTACGAGGTTTAAACACCGTTCAGGTAAGCCATTTTCTTTTTTTTTTTAAATGAATCAATTAGTCACGGTTAATTGCCTTGAATTAATTTCTTAAACTAATAATAATCATCCACTATGTAGTGCAACAATTCCTTCTAAGACTAATTGGAGATAACTTCTAAAGATAGTTGTGAGAATATTGATTACAAATCATCGGAATATGATTTGGAGTTCAAGCCAAGTGCGTAGGGTGCGCACAGATCGAAGACGGATGCCAAACGAGGCAACAACCGAAGAAGGGTGCACCAGGTGCAGGCGCCGCGGTGACCAGGCGTGGGCGCCGTGGCGCCCAAAACAGAACCTGAGCGCCGCAGCACCAGGATTCCAATGCCGCAGCGCTGAGCAGAAGCGCGCCAACGCCGCTGCGCTAGAGACGAAAATAGTGTACCAAAATTAGAAAACTTCCTAATTTCGTCTCTCACTTGCTCCAAGACTCCCTAATACGACTCCCACACGTATTGGGTAAACCTAGGTCATCCCAAAGCATATGTAAAGGCTATCAATTGGCTTGTAAACACATCTTGATAATCTTTGTAATAAACAAGAGATCTTTGTGGTTCTTTATGAGAGTAAAATTCCTAGAGTGAGAGAGAGTTTTCTTTGTGATCTTCCTTGTAAAAGGCATACTTTGTGAGTGTCTTGTGATTCATAATATGATAAGAGTGTGATCTTAATCCGCCGTGGGGGTAGGCAAGTTGCTAAACCACGTAATTTTTTGTGTGTTCGTCTTCTACCCCTTTCTCTATTTATTTCTTAAGTAACTTGTTCTGCATTATTATATTGCTTGGGTGAAATTTTTACTTGTTTGTGTGCTTCCGCTTCAACAAACTGGTATCAGAGCTTTGGTTAAGCAGACATGGCCACACCCAAGTACGAGGTACAGAAATTCAACAGTACGAATGACTTCAATCTGTGGAAGATGAAGGTTAGGGCATTGTTGCTGAGCCAAAGGCTTGGTTCGGCATTAAAGGAGATTGCAGCTCCATATAGTGATGAAGAAAAAATGCTAGAGTCATCTAGAGCTGAGGCAGAAAGAAGGAACATTCAAGGAAGAGCTCATAGCATAATTGTTCTGTCATTGAACGATGAAGTACTAAGGGAAGTAGCAAGTGAGACGACGGCAATAGGTCTTTGGAAGAAGCTTGACTCTCTTTATATAAGGAAATCGTTGGCCAACAGATTACATATAAAGAAGAAGCTGTATCAGCTGTCCATGTCAGAGGGGATGCCGATGAAAGATCATTTAGACGCCTTCAATAAGATCATCCTTAATCTTGAGTCTATCAACATCAAGATAGAAGATGAAGATAGAGCAATTATCCTGCTGAGTTCACTCCCCAAGAGCTATGAGAGTTTTATTGATACGCTACTCTACGGCAGAGAGAGTTTAACGATGAGTGATATGAAATCATCATTAAACTCAAAGTTATTAGGAAAGCAGACCGAGGACAATGCAGAAAGTTTATCTGTAAGAGGAAGGCCCTTATATAGAGATGGGAAGAAAAAAGGCTCAAGGTCGAAGTCTAGGACTCCTAGGAAGTGTTATTGCTGCAAGAAAGAGAGGCACTTCATAAAGGACTGTCTAAGAAGAGAGCACAAGACAAGAAGAAAATGGATGATAGTTATGACAGTGCAAAGACACTCGTCGCTACTGATGGTATGAACTCTGAACAATGGGTTTTAGATTCTGGTTGTACTTTTCACATGTGCCCGCACAAGTCTTGGTTTACAAATTTTCAGCCCATTAGTGGTGGTAAGGTCTTAATGGGTAATGACATTGCATGTCAGATGATGGGAATTGGTAGTGTTAAGCTTAGGCTACATGATGGGCGAGTGAGAGAGTTGACAGATGTTAGGTATGTTCCTGACTTGAAGAGAAACTTGATCTCACTGGGGACTTTAGACCAGAATGGGTGTTCCATTAGGATCGACGGAGAGATTTTAAGAGTTTTAAAAGGTTCCATGGTGGTAATAAGAGGAGAGAAGCGCAAAGATGTTTATGTGCTTAAAGGTGATGTCGTGAGTGGTTTTGCACTATTCTCTATAGATGATGAGAGTATGCAAACCAAGTTGTGGCATCTTAAACTGGCGCACCTAGGCGAGAGAAACCTTCTAGGAGTTATACAGTCAAAAGGCGTTTGGTGAGGATAAGTTCCAGCCCTTGGAGTTTTGTGAGCATTGTGTGCTAGGGAAAGCACATAGAGTGAGGTTTAGTATTGGCGAGCACAAGACTAAGGGGATTCTTGACTACATACACTCGAACCTTTGGGGACCAGCTCAGACAGCTACTCGTGGTGGTGCCAGGTATTTTCTCAGCTTGATTGATGACTATTCGAGGAAGTTGTGGGTCTATGTGTTAAAGAGCAAGGATCAAGTATTTGATGTGTTCAAGACTTGGAAAGCTCTTGTTGAGAATCAGACTGGCAAAAGAGTGAAGAGGTTGAGAACTGACAACGGCCTCGAATTTTGCAACAGAGAGTTTGATGGGTTTTGTGCCAAGCATGGGATTGCAAGGCATAGAACGGTAAGATCAACACCACAACAGAATGGGGTAGCTGAGAGGATGAACAGGACCCTACTTGAAAGGGTTAGATGCATGCTTACCAATGCAAAGATGTCCAAGACATTCTGAGGAGAAGCTGTAGTGACTGCAGCTTACTTGATTAATAGAAGTCCTTCCTCAGCAATTGACTTCAAGACGCCAGAAGAGAAATGGTCTGGCAATCCTCCAAAGTATAACCTCCTCAGAATATTTGGTTGCCCTGCCTTTGTACATGTTAAAGAGGGGAAGTTGGAACCTAGAGCTATCAAATGGGTATTCATAGGATATCCCGAATGAGTAAAAGGATACAAGGTGTGGTGTAAAGACTTAACACCACCAAGGAGTATCATAAGCCGTGATGTGACGTTCGATGAGATGACGATGCTGAAAACCTCCCAAGTAGATGAGAAAGAAGAACCTGTGACCAAGGAAGACTCAGCACCCAAGTCAATAGAAGTTGAAATAGCGCCTAAAAATGGATCTGATATGCCCCCAGATCAACACTTCAATAAGGAGATCCTTGAAGATGAACCAAGAACACCGGCGAGTTCCTCCAAGTTCACCCAAAAGAAGACTAGAACTCCTGAGTTGGAACTTGAAGAGTACCAGTTTGCTAGAGACAGGCTAAGGAGAACGATTAACCCACTAGTCAGGTATGCACAAGCAGACTTAGTTGCTCATGCTTTTAATTCTGTTTACACTCTTGAGTATGATGAGCCTATGACATATGGTAAGGCTATGAATAGTGAAAACAAGAAAGAATGGCAGCAGGCCATAGAAGAGGAAATTTGTTCTCTTAGGAAGAACAATACCTGCAAGTTGGTGGGGAGACCTCAAAAGAAGCTAGTAGGGTGCAAGTGGGTGTATAAAGTGAAGGAGGGGATACTGGGGATTGAGCCTACGAGATTCAAGGCTAGGTTAGTAGCACAAGGTTTTACTCAGAGAGAGGAAGTCGATTTTCATGAGATTTTCATGAGATATTCTCTCCAGTTGTCAAGCACACATCTATTAGAATTTTGTTAGCCATATGTGCAAACTTTGATTTACATCTAGAGCATATGTGACAGGACCCGACCCGAGACCCTCTACTATAGATCCCAACGGCCCTGCCGGGCACCCCGACGGAAGTTCCTCCAAACCTAACTAGGTATGTTGAGAAATTTCGTGAGGCGAACCCCTTTTGAATTCTTGTTACTACTAAGAAGATCTAATAATATAAATGAAAACGACATCTTAATTTTAAAAACAAACGGACAGAGTTTTTTCTGTTTTTCAGAAAATCCATATAAACCTACAAAGAAAGTTCACTTCTAATTCCAACACATCTCAATTCTACCAATTCGGACCTCCGGTCCTTTCCAAATCAAATCCAACACAACTCAATTATTTCGTGTAAATCACAAAATAAGCATAATCATAAAAAGTAAAATTGATCATCATAAACTGGAAATCTCTTCTTCTTGATTCAGCACATACTTATAAATATACATGCCTACAACTATTATGAATAAAGTAAAGAGTGCTATTAGCACATTTACATGTACAAAAATTATCTTTGGATTCGGCCCACTACTCGGCAATAGGAGAATCAGCAGCTTGCGTTCCGAGACTTGCACCTGAGAAAGGGGTTTAAAAACACAAAACATAAAATGGGTGAGCTAAAGGAGCTCAGTGAGTGTAAATGAGATTTCAATTACAAGAACATTATACAAAAATAGCAATTTCTAACGTTCATGCAGAAATTTTGCTTCTAAAACGAATGTAAATCTATAAAAGGGTTTCTAATATCATATGCTAATGAAATCTTGCCGAGCGGTTTTATCTACATCTTTGGAAAACTATATTCAGAATCTGCATAACATAATAACTGTTGTATGCATATAAATGCATAAATGCTATCGGTAAATCGAAGACTAGTAAAATCCTCGCTCGGCTATTTTCTTTCTAAACTGTACCAATGGTAACCCTAAAGCTCTATACCCACGCAGCGACTCAACTAGCACCGCATATGTGAGTAGGTCATGGGGCACCTCAACTAGCAACACCCACAGTGGCATCTCAAGACATCTCACTGGCTACGCAGCAGAATCCTACATCGCATGCATATAGCGAGACAATATCCTGTACACATAGAGCGACTCACATGACTCGACACCCTGACTTCCCGGAGTTAGTGACACACCCTCAAAACCTGCCCATGTGCACGGGATATACCGGCCGGGTCTAATACAATCATCACCACTATAGTCTGAGGGTACCAATGGTCTTAAAAACGAATGCAGAAATTTTAAAACTGTTTTGCAAATCGATCATGTAAAAGCATGTCTATGAATATATCAAGATCATAAATCATGTTTATGCATCGAAAGCTCATAAAATGTACATAGTCATTGTGCGAAAATATAATAACCGAAAAGTAAAAGAAATGGCAGATTTCTACTCACAACCGCTCCGTGCTCAATTTCGCTCCCGATTTCTGCTCCCGTTAACTCTCTCGGTTATCTTCACCTACGTGCCATAAATGACATTTAGAACCAAATCAAACACTAGAATCTCATTTAACTACTAAATGCCCTAATCGGCATACAAAGCCCGGATGCAAACTACTTCTCGATTTTAGTTACGGAGCTATAATTGAAACTAACTCACCATCCAGCGCCCTGAAAATTATTGAACACCTTATAATTTGATTGGACATACTTGCCCTTCACCTTTCCAACATGGACAATTATGTCTCATTTTCTTCATTTTTGGGTTTTTCCATCAACCATATACATTCAATTCATTATATGCAACATTTACACATAACAATTCAATCAAAACACCACTCAATTCCTAACTTTCCTAAAGTGGCAGAATTTAACCTTAGGTTCCAACGCATTTCTTTTCTCAATTTCTTGTTCCAATTACAACAAAATCATGCCAATTGTATTCTAAAGCCCTAATTACAACCAATTGAAATCTCTACAACAAAATCACCAAAAAACCCTAATTCTCACCTTGCCAATTTCTTCAAATTGATGACTCCTTCAAGCTCCACACTAGAATTCAACTCAATCTAAGCTAAGAATACATATAAGAACATCAATTAACACATTCTTGAATTCTCACTTATCAAACTCATAAAAGATGCTTTTCTTACCTCTTTTTCTTGAATTTCCACTAATATAGACTTCAATTGAGCTTAGGGATTGGTTTGTAACCTTAATTTGGCTTGATTACACATGAAAAATCATGAGAAAAAAACTTGAATAGTCACTGTAGCAGCACCCCCCTTTGAAGCTCAAATTTCTCTCTTTTTTTGGCTAAGTGTTAGTTTTGATTTCTCTTCAAATTTCTACACACTTCTAACATATATATAGTGCTCCCTCAATTGACCATTTTGCCCTTCAACTTACTTAAAACTTCTAATTTGCCATTAGTTAAAAACTAATTATGTAATTAGTTCATTTGTAACTATTTAGTTAGAATAGTTCAAAGAACTAACTAGAACTTCCAACTTGGCAATCCATGAGATTTCTTCTAATTGGTCCATTCTCTAATATATGGATTATGCTTCTCAACAAAGGCTTGTTCTATACATAACCCTTAAATGGAAATTCATGTAGTAAATTAGAATTTTTCTTTTTCAAGCCAATAGAGAAAAATTCTAAAAATATTCTAGGGTCGTCTGGCGCACCGATCGAGTGTGAAATTACAAAATTAGGTCTAATATCTCTCACGTGCACTATAAAGAAAATATTTCTAATAGGGTTAAAATCGAGTAACCCTACGGTGTCTTATTTGTTCTATACCGAAATCTAGGCGCCAATACTACTAATAGGGATTGGATATTACAATGTGGATGTAAAGACAGTTTTTCTACATAGAGAGCTTGAGGAAACGATATACATGGCACAGCCACAAGGGTTCGAGAAGCCCGGAAAAGAAGATCATGCTTGTTTACTAAAGAAGTCATTGTACGGGTTAAAGCAATCACCTAGACAGTATGACAAGACCCGACCCGAGACCCTCTACTATAGATCCCAGCGGCCCTGTCGGGCACCCCGACGGAAGTTCCTCCGAACCTAACTGGGTAAGTTAAGAAATTCCGCGAGGCGAAACCCTTTTTAATTCTTGTTACTACTAAGAAGATCTAGTAATATACATGAAAATGACATCTTAATTTTAAAAACAAACGGACAGAGTTTCCCCTGTTTTTCGAAAAATCCATATAAACCTGCAAAGAAATTTCACTTCTAATTCCAACACATCTCAATTCTACCAATTCGGACCTCCGGTCCTTTCCAAATCAAATCCAACACAACTCAATTATTTCGCGTAAATCACAAAATAAGCATAATCATAAAAAGTAAAATTGATCATCATAAACTGGAAATCTCTTCTTCTTGATTCAACACATACTTACAAATATACATGCCTACAACTATTATGCATAAAGTAAAGAGTGCTATTAGCACATTTACATGTACAAAAATTATCTTTGGATTCGGCCCACTACTCGGCGATAGGAGAATCAGCAGCTTGCATTCCGAGACCTGCACCTGGGAAAGGGGTTTAAAACATAAAACATAAAACAAGTGAGCTAAAGGAGCTCAGTGAGTGTAAATGAGAATTCAATTACAAGAATATTATACAAAGATAGCAATTTCTAAAGTACATGCAGAAATTATGCTTCTAAAACGGATGTAAAATTGTAAAACGATTTCTAATATCATATGCTAATGAAATCTTACTGAGCGGGTTTTATCTACATCTTTGGAAAACTATATTCAGAATCTGTATAACATAATAACTGTTGTGTGCATATAAATGCATAAATGCTATCGGTAAATCGAAAACTAGTAAAATCCTCGCTCGGCCATTTTTTTTCTAAACTGTACCAATGGTAACCCTAAAGCTCTATACCCACGCAGCGACTCAACTAGCACCGCATATGTGAGTAGGTCACGGGGCACCTCAAATAGTAGTACCCACAGTGACATCTCAAGACATCTCACTGGCTACGCAGCGGAATCCTACATCGCATGCATATAGCGAGACAATATCCCGTACATATAGAGCGACTCACATGACTCGACATCCTGACTTTCCGAAGTTAGTGACACACCCCCAAGACCTGCCCATGTGCACGGGATATACCGGCCGGGTCTAATACAATCATCACTACTATAATCTAAGGGTACCAATGGCCTTAAAACAAATGCAGTAATTTCCAAACTGTTTCACAAATCGATCATGTAAAAGCATGTCTATGAATATATCAAGATCATAAATCATGTTTATGCATCGAAAGCTCATAAAACATACATAGTCATTGTGCGAAAACATAATAACCGAAAAGTAAAAGAAATGGCAGATTTCCACTCACAACGCTCCACGCTCAATTTCGCTCCCGATTTCTGCTCCCGTTAACGCTCTCGGTTATCTTCACCTACGTGCCATAAATAACATTTAGAACCAAATCGAACACTAGAATCTCATTTAACTGCTAAATGCCCTAATCGGCATACAAAGCCCGGAGGTAAACTACTTCCCGATTTTAGTTACGGAGCCATAATCGAAACTAACTCACCATCCGGCGCCCTGAAAATTATTGAACACCTTATCATTTGATTGGACATACTTGCCCTTCACCTTTCCAACATGGACAATTATGTCCCATTTTCTTCATTTTTGGGTTTTTCATCAACCATATACATTCAATTCACAAAATGCATCATTTACACACAACAATTCAATCAAAACACCACTCAATTCCTCACTTCCCTAAAGTGGCAGAATTTCACCATAGGTTCCAACACATTCCTTTTCTCAATTTCTTGTTCCAATTGCAACAAAATCATGCCAATTTCATTCTAAAGCCCTAATTACAATCAATTGAAATCTCTACAACAAAATCACCAAAAAATCCTAATTCTCACCTTGCCAATTTCTTCAAATTGATGACTCCTTCAAGCTCCAAACTAGAATTTAACTCAATTTAAGCCAAGAATACACATAAGAACATCAATTAACACATTCTTGAATTCTCACTTATCAAACTCATAAAAGATGCTTTTCTTACCTCTTTTTCTTGAATTTCCACTAATAGAGACTTTAATTGAGCTTAGGGATTGGTTTGTAACCTTAATTTGACTTGATTACACATGAAAAATCATGAAAACAAAACTTGAATAGTCACTGTAGCAGCACCCCCTTTGAAGCTCGAATTTCTCTCTTTTTTTGGCTAAGTGTTAGTTTTGATCTCTCTTCAAATTTCTACACACTTCTAACATATATAGTGCTCCCTCAATTTACCATTTTGCCCTTCAACTTACTTAAAACTTCTAATTTTCCATTAGTTACAAACTAATTATGTAATTAGTTCATTTGTAACTATTTAGTTAGAATAGTTCAAAGAACTAACTAGAACTTCCAACTTGGCAATCCATGAGATTTCTTCTAATTGGTCCATTCTCTAATATATGGATTATGTTTCTCAATAAAGGCTTGTTCCATTCATAATACTTAAATGAAAATTCATGTAGTAAATTAGAATTTTCTTTTCCAAGCCAATAGAGAAAAATTATAAAAATATTCTAGGGTCTTCCGGCGCACCGATCGAGTGTGAAATTACTAAATTAGGTCTAATATCTCTCACGTGCACTATAAAGGGAATATTTCTAATAGGGTTAAAATTGAGCAACCCTACGGTGTCTTATTTGTTCTATACCGAAATCTAGGCGCCAATACTACTAATAGGGATTGGATATTACACAGTAGTATAAGAGATTTGATGAGTTTATGATGGCTTGTGGTTTTAGTAGGAGCAAGTATGACGGATGCATATACTTCAAGAACATAAGTTATGGGATGATGTATTTGCTTCTATACGTCAATGATATGTTGATCGCGTGCAAGAACATGGAAGAAATATAAAAGCTCAAGAAGCAGTTAAGTGGCGAGTTTGAAATGAAGGATTTGGGAGCAGCGAAGAGAATTTTGGGTATGGATATTGTGAGGGAAAGAAGAGATGTTATCTTCTTGTCTTAACAGCGATATATAGTTAAAATTTTGGAGAAGTTTGGTATGTCAAACGCGAAGGCTGTCTCTACTCCTTTGGCCATGCATTTCAGACTTCCAGCAGCACAGTCGCCAACATCCGATGAGAAGAAACTGCAGATGAGCAAAGTACCGTATGCAAGCGCTGTGGGGAGCATCATGTATGCAATGGTTTGCACAAGACCAGACATAGCACAGGCTGTGAGCGTGGTGAGTAGATACATGGCGAATCCAGGAAAAGATCACTGGCTTGCAGTAAAGTGGATTCTGAGATATCTCAAGGGAACGTTAAATCACAAGCTAATATATAAGAGGGATGAGGATAACAATGAAATGGTAAGAGAGTACGTAGACTCAGATTATGCAGGTGATCTTAACAAGAGAAGATCATTGACGGTCTACGTATTCACAGTGTTTTGGTGTAGTATGTGTTGGAGATCAGTTCTACAATGCGTGGTTGCACTATCTACCACAGAGGCAGAGTACATAGCTGTTGGAGAAGCTATCAAGGAGGCCGTGTGGTTAAAAGAAATATGCATAAAAGTATTGGCTAGTGAAGATGTGAACACCGGTGTATGTTGTGATAGTCAGAGTGCCATACACCTAAGCAAGCATCAAGTGTTCCACGAGAGGTCGAAACACATTGATGTGAGACTCCATTACATTCGTGAGATTGTCCAAAGTGGTGAAGTTAGTCTAACAAAGATATAGTCATCTAAAAATTCTGCCGATATGTTGACTAAGCCACTACCCTCGGTTAAGTTCGTCCTATGCAAGGACTTAACCGGAGTCACTACTTTGTGAAGGTGACTAACGATGCGAAAATGAGAGATCGAGTTACTTTGTGGATGATTTTGAATCAAGGAGGGGATTTGTGAGAATATTGATTAAAAATCATCGGAATATGATTTAGGGTTCAAGCCAAGTGCGTAGCGTACGCACGGATCGAAGACGAACGCAAAAGGAGGCAAAAAATAAAGAAGGGCACACTAGGCGCGGGCGCCGCGGCGCCTAGAACAGAACCTGAGCGCCGCAGCGCTGGAGACGGGAACAGTGTCCCGAAATTAGGAAACTTCCTAATTTCGTCTCCTACTTGCTCCAAGACTCCCTAATACGACTCCTACACGTATAGGGTAAACCTAGGTCATCCCAAAGCCTATATAAAGGCTATCAATTGACTTGTAAACACATCTTGACAATCTTTGTGATAAATAAGAGATCTTTGTGGTTTTTTGTGAGAGTAAAATTCCTAGAGTGAGAGGGAGTTTTCTTTATAATCTTTTTTATAAAATGCATACTTTGTGAGTGTCTTTGTGATTTATAATATGAGAAAAGTGTGATCTTGATCTACCGTAAATGTAGGTAAGTTACCAAACTACGTAATTCTTTATATGTTCTTCTTCTACCTCTTTCTCTATTTATTTTTTAAGTAACTTGTTTTGTATTATTATATTACTTAAATAAATTTTTTACTTATTTGTATGCTTCCACTTTAATAATAGTTTATAAATTATTTTACCTAATAATAGTAATTGGCCATCATTGTATTGGGAGGTTTGATTGTATTTGAAGATGACAAGAGAAAACGAGAGATTTTGGGATGATTTTTTTAAATTAAAAAAATCATTAAGAAATAGGCATATATTTCCCTTAATAACAAAAGAGATATATATATATATATATATATAGTCTATTTAATTTGGTTGCCTTGCTTTGTTTTGGCTCAAGTGGACATGTGATGTTAAATATCATTATTTTTTATTTTTATTTTTATTTTTTTGTTTTGAGACATACGGTCTGACCAATGACGTAGTTTTCTTTAAATAATTCGTTAATAGAAATATTGATAAGGCGTGTGCACGTCTCATCAGCGTACATCTTCAGCACTACGCGGTTTATTAACCTATATAAACCCTGAATTTTTTTTTTTCAGCTTCACAAAACTACTTCTTTTCATTAAACCCTAGATTTCTTAAACCCTAAAACCCATTTCATCGCTTTTAGTTCTCTTCAAGAAGCCAACCCTAACACTAAAACCTATTTCATCGCGTTTAGTTCTCTCCAAGAAACCAACCCTAAAATCCATTTCATCGCGTTTAGTTCTCTTCTTCTCCAAAAGATGACGGTGGCCAGCACTACTACTTCTTCTTCTACAAAGGTCCCTGATCTTGACCGTGCTTCATGGTTAAAGATGAGGTATTCTGATACTATTCTTAAAGCCCAACAATACATGAAACACCAAGCCGATGAGAAAGTAAGAGAGGATGCTCGTTCTGAATTGGCCGCCGAGGTAACGAAGAAACAACGGACGAGGCAGAAAGAAAGAGATGTTTCTCGTATTAACTTGGAAGCCGAGCTGACAAAGAAACAACAAGCCAGGAAGAGAGAAAGGGAAGCTGCTTGTAATGAATCGAAGGCCGAGGTCACAAAGAAACAACGAGGTCAAGTCTCTGTTCTTCACCGCGCTTCATGCCTAAAGACGAGGCATTCAGATATTATTCTCAAAGCCCAACAATATAAGCCTGAAGCCGAGTTGATGAAGTACCAACAAACGAGGGAGCAAGAAAGAGAAATTGGACGTCGTATTAATTTGGAAGCCGAGGCGACGAAGAAACAACGGGCGAGGAAGAAGGAAAGAGAAGCTGCTCGTGTTAAATTGTCGAAGATGACAAAGACTGTGGATCTTGAAGACAACTCGCTGAGTGTTAAGGCGCTTGAAATGCTGGCTGGGTGTTCTTTAGGCTTTCTTATTGATCGAAGTAAAGATGGTGTGGCGTCTAAAGTGATAATGGGAGGCTTTCAAGGCATTCGGTTTTGGAATCCACTTGAGGAAATCGGTTTGGGTCTGAAAGATTAGGTTCAGTTTTCTTCTTCTTTATCCCGTAAAATGCAGTCCTATGTATATATTTTAGGGTTCCACGTGAATTAAGAAGGTTGTATGATACTGGTTTTTGAAGTCAATTGAAATACAATATTAGATATTCTTATTCAATTTTACTGCTCTTCTTCGTTTGATGCTAATGATTTGCCTTAATAACATTAGTCACGAAGTTATTTTCTTTATCTTCTTTGTTTCCTTTATTTAGTGTGTAGTATGATCATGATCATGTTTCTAGACAGTACGGTTGAGTTTGCAGACTATTTCCTAAATATTGCAAACTCAACCGTACTGTCTAGAAACATGATCATGATCATACTACACACTAAATAAAGGAAACAAAGAAGATAAAGAAAATAACTTCGCGACTAATGTTATTAAGGCAAATCGTTAGCATCAAACAAAGAAGAGCAGTAAAATTGAATAAGAATATCTAATATTGTATTTCAATTGACTTCAAAAACCAGTATCATACAACCTTCTTAATTCACGTGGAACCCTAAAATATATACATAGGACTGCATTATCCGAGATAAAGAAGAAGAAAATTGAACCTAATCTTTCAGACGCAAACCGATTTCCTCAAGTGGATTCCAAAACCGAATGCCTTGAAAGCCTCCCATTATCACTTTAGACGCCACACCATCTTTACTTCGATCAATAAGAAAGCCTAAAGAACACCCAGCCAGCATTTCAAGCGCCTTAACACTCAGCGAGTTGTCTTCAAGATCCACAGTCTTTGTCATCTTCGACAATTTAACACGAGCAGCTTCTCTTTCCTTCTTCCTCGCCCGTTGCTTCTTCGTCGCCTCTGCTTCCAAATTAATACGACGTCCAATTTCTCTTTCTTGCTCCCTCGTTTGTTGGTACTTCATCAACTCGGCTTCAGGCTTATATTATTGGGCTTTGAGAATAATATCTAAATGCCTCGTCCTTAGGCATGAAGCACAGTCAAGAACAGAGACTTGACCTGGTTGTTTCTTTGTGACCTCGGCCTTCGATTCATTACAAGCAGCTTCCCTTTCTCTCTTCCTGGCTTGTTGTTTCTTTGTCAGCTCGGCTTCCATGTTAATACGAGAAACATCTCTTTCTTTCTCCCTCGTCCGTTGTTTCTTCGTTACCTCGGCTGCCAAGTCAGAACGAGCATCCTCCCTTACTTTCTCATCGGCTTGTTGTTTCATGTATTGTTGGGCTTTAAGAATAGTATCAGAATACCTCATCTTTAGCCATGAAGCACGGTCAAGATCAGGGACTTTTGTGGAAGAAGAAGTAGTAGTGCTGGCCACCGTCATCTTTTGGAGAAGAATAGAACTAAACGCGATGAAATGGATTTTAGGGTTTGTTTCTTGGAGAGAACTAAACGCGATAGAATGGGTTTTAGGGTTAGGGTTGGTTTCGAGGAGAGAACTAAAAGCGATGAAATGGATTTTAGGGTTTAATGAAAAGAAGTAGTTTTTTGAAACTGAAAAAAAAAATTCAGGGTTTATATAGGTTGATAAACCGCGTAGTGCTGAAGATGTACGCTGATGAGACATGCACACGCCTTATCAATATTTCTATTAACGAATTATTTAAAGAAAATTACGTCGTTGGTCAGACCATATGTCTCAGAACAAAAAAAAAATAATAATGATATTTAACATCACATGTTCACTTGAGCCAAAACAAAGCAAGGCAACCAAATTAAATAGACTATATATATATATCTTTTGTTATTAAGGGAAATATATGCCTATTTCTTAATTATTTTTAATTTAAAAAAACTATCCCAAAATCTCTCGTTTTCTCTTGCATCTTCAAATACAATCAAACCTCCAAAGCCAATGACGACCAATTACTACCATTAGGTAAAATAATTTTAAACTATCTTTAGAAGTTACCTCCAATTAGTCTTAGAAGGAATTGTATGTCACTACGTAGTGGGTGATTATTTTTAGTTTAAGAAATTAATTCGAGGCAATTAACTGATGATTAATTGATACATTCAAAGAAAAAAAATAATAAAAGAAAATGACTTACATAAGCGGTGTTTAAACCTCGTACTTTTTTAATTGTACAATTGATATGTACAAAAAAAAATAAAGCTTAATTGATATCCTGTAGTGTTATATTAGTAAGGATTAACGGTATTACTAAACCAGAAATAAAGCTCAAATTGATGATGCAAAAAAATTTATATCGCGTTCATGTTGGTGTGGTGCGAAAAATATATCGCACACATATTATTGGGGTAATAAAAAATTACGCATTCAAGTTAGTGAAGAAAAAAATATCATGCCAACACGATTAAAAAATTACGTGTTCAAGTTGTTGGCACGAAATATATCGTAGTATGACTAAAAATATCACTCTAATAAAAAATATCGCATAAATAATATTATCCCGATGTGATAAGTAACAAGAAATAAATATATCGTGCTAGTATGATAAATAATAAAAAATATCGTGCGGCGTAATAAATAATTTAAAAATATAGCGCCTGCACGATAAATAATACAAAAATATCGCGCCTGTACATTAATATTATACAATAATAATAAAAGCAAATATTGCGTTATGCAATAAAAATTTAAAATTTATCGCGTTGCGCGATAAATTTAATCATGCTATGGCGATAAAACTTATTGTCCATGATATATCACCCCAACGCGATATATTTAATTGCTGAGGCAATTAGTTTTATTGCTTTGTGGCGATAAATTTAATCACCCCCATTATGGGGTGATAAGTTATGCCCCATTGTGAGGGATTGAGCCACTTGCCCCCTTTTATATTTATTTTTATATATTAATATATTTATTTTATGATTATTTATTATAAGTATTTTTATATAATAAATTAAATAATTTATTTTTATTATTTATAATATTTATTTATATGTATAGTATAATTATGTTATATTATTATTAAAAATTATATTTAAATTTTTTATTATTGAAAATTATATATTATTTAAATTTAAATTTATTTTATTTAATTATATGTAAAAGAATACAAAAGTTTAGTACTATAGTAGTAGTAGCATCTCTTAATAATAGATACTGCATATTGCAGAAGAAGGAACTGTAAAAATACTGAAAGAACTTTTTTGTCCATTTATCATTTTTTTTAGGCCACAAAAAATTAAACAAAAAATGAGAGGCTAAAACATTTTTCAACCCTAAAAAAGGGTTATTTATGCTTATCATGAGTTCCATTATAATACATGTTTTTTCCTTAATTTTATTTTTAGCATTGATTGGAGAACTACATTCTCGCTATTGGTTGGGATTTGTAGGCACCATTATCTTTTCTTTTTTTAATATTACAATAATTTACTCATACTTATAATCAGAATTCTGCAAATCTAGATTTAAAAAGGTCAAATCTACTCCATTAAAAATAATTTCTAATATTATTAACTCTTTTATGAATATTCTCAAAAGCTAAAAAATTCCATTGTTGAATATGATGTCTAAGTTCATGTAATTTATATGTTATTGCTGAGGCCGGCCAAAAAAGTGTATATTGCACTTTTTCATTTTAGGATTTATGTTTAATTATATGTTATATTCTATTTAGAAATTTATACATTATTGAAAGTTTTGTTATATTATAATTCTTTTTCTCATAAAATTAAGTTTTGTATAGGGTTTTACAGCTCATAAATAAGCGTGATTTTTCATTGTAAAATCATCAACTATTCATTCAATATAATATACGAACTTTTCAACTTTTTTTTCTGTTCTTTGGTTTTTATCATTGCACTCAAGACTCGCATCCTTACTTGTTGAAACCCATAGCCTTACTATTAAAGTTTCGTCTGTTCTTCTCTGAGAACAACCCAAGCTCCACAGCTCGCTCACTATATTTCAGCTTAGGTTTAATGATAAACCTTGTTTGCTGACAGCTTAGGTGAAAACATTACTTGCTGACAACCATTTTCTAAGAAGAACCCAAGCTCCACAGCTCGCTCGTTATATTTCAACCCAGGTTTAGCGATAAACCTTTCTTACTGATAGCCTAAGTGAAAAGCTTATTTATTGACAGCCAAGTTCGGCCTTGCCTTATTTGGTTAATATCTCAAGTCTTAGTTTCCTTTAAATCTAAGACTTACATTGGTCTAGCATGGCACTGGATATACATAGATCCCTACCTTGAAAGTTATTTGATCGAACATTTTTATTGGTACTCCCAATACAAGTAATAACTAGACAGATAACAAAGAATAGGACCGAAAATCTATAAATTGATATCAATCTATTTGTCGTAAAATGGTTACATAGATTTCTTATTAACGAGTATTTTGAAAGTAGTTGTTAAAGAGAGATTTTTAGTATCAAAATTTATAAATTGATATAGCCTATGCAAATTTCTTATCATAGTAAAAGGAGAAACGTTTTTGTTTTAATATTCTTGACCAATAATTTTTCTTATACATCGAAAAACTTCATTAATAGAAATTATTATGAAATAAAAAAATAAACTGATTGAACGCCAAACAGATTAAGACAACTAAGTAGCGTGAACTTGAAATTTGTGGAACAACATCTCCAAATTCTTTGTAGGTTGTGCTTCTTCTCGAGTCTACCCAAAACAAATTCTTCAGACGACTTTCTTCATTTAAATCCATACTAAAGGAAAACCCTAAGTCTTTTGTTTGCATCTTAAAAAGGTATTTTTGAATTACAATAGCATCTTTTTCTCCAAGGCGTAATCTTATCATCTTGTCTATTTTCAGTCTTTTTCTAAGAATGACATATTAACATGTCCACCTTCTTCAACAACACAGAGGAATTGAAATTTTTGTTATCTCTAATTTCTACTCAAATCATTTATTTCATTTGCCTTTTAACACGTGAACTATTGTTTGGATTGCATTGAAAAATTTTGATGTGTTCAGACTCAAATTTTGATGTGTTCAGACTCAAATTATTCTTGTGTTTAAGAATTAATGATCCAAATCACTATTTTCCATCTTTATCTAAACATCTCCAACTATTTTCTTTGTTGTATTATTATAATGTTTTTACATTATAAAAAAGAGGAACAAACAAAGAGTACTTGGGGATAAGGTTTATTTGTTATTCAATGTCATCAATGCAAAATAATAATGATAATACAAAAACGTTAGTTATAAAATAATTGATAGTGTAGAATATTTAATTGACTGCATGTTATTGATCAAACATAATATGTTGAGAGAGGAATTGCTCTTCTCCCCATTACATTAGGTTAAAGCGAAGAACCTCAAGTTCAACTTTAAACTTTAACTTCTTTGTGCAACAGAATAACATGTATATCAAGTAAAATAGTAAGAATTCAAAGCAAAAAATAAAGAGCACAATACAATCACTTACGTGGTTTGGCCAATTGTCTACGTTCACAGTGAATCCAAGAATCTTAGCCTCTCTTATTAATTCCCTAGAGATTTTATAAGGAAAACCCAATGAAGAACCCTCAAAAGAACCCAATATTTAGTGTACCCTTACTCTACCACGAACAATGAATACCCAAACGATGGTTCCACCCTAGCGCACATAAGCACTTAGTGTCTACCCAGTTCTTCCCTTCTCTTAAAGTCTCTTTTAATATTTAATCTCAACTAAAAGTGTTTCCAAGTATTTATATAGGGGTTATTTTGTGCCTACTAATCCTATTCCTTATTGAAGTAAGAGTCCACTTATTTTAGAAGTCCTAAACTACCCAAAACTTAAAATTTGGATCAAAAAAGACTTTCTCCTGCACCGGCGTAGCGGCACTAAGGTCCTAAAGCCACGGCGCTAAGCCTTGACGCTTTCAATGCTGCGGCACTGGGAACCTTTCGCCGCGACACTGGGCCTGCCGCATCTAGTGTTGCGGCACTGGCACCCTAGCGCCGCGGCGGTGAGGTTTTATTTTAGGTGCCGCAGTGCTCACCTCTAGGTGTCGCGGCGCTAAGCCCTGTTCTAGCTCCGTGCTTTCTTAGCTTTCTTTATGTCTTTAAGTCTCGTTTTACTTTTTTCCTTGTGTCCTACATGTCATAGACTTCTCTATACGTGTCCCACACGTTCTAGACTTCTTGTGACTCTCCTCTTTGATATTGATCTCAATTCTTGTCCAAATAAGATTGTTAAATCTCCAACAAACCCTTCCTTGATTCAACATCTTCCAAATAAAAAAGCTTCTGGATCCTATCTACACCAATACTCTATCACTTAGAGTTAAGTTCAGTTAAGTCTCTACCAAGATTAACTTTCCCCAGGCTTGTAACTTTGGTCTCCAAAGGTATTTGTGTACTTTACATAAGGTATGGATGTGTTGCACTCCTTTCCAACCCTCTACCTCGGTGAGCAAGGTTTCGATGTCGCCTAGTGGTCTGTATTATCCCAACACCCTATGTTGGGCCACTAATGGCCATCCCATAAAACACATAAAGCCCCATATTGTACTTCTCACCCTCAAACCTTATAGGTCCTCTCTCTACCCTGAGTTTATCTTTTTCTGCTATAACCGAATACCCTTCCTCATTGAGCTTGTTTTGGGATATCAAGTTCCTCCTAAGCTTAAGAACATTCCTTACACCATGAAAATTCCTAGTTTCTCCATCTTGCATTCTCAGCCCTATGTCACTAACTCTCATGATTTTACAAGTCATGTCATTCCCCATTAGAGCTTTGCCTCTCTTAACTTTTTAGTTGGTAAACATCAATTTTTTGGGACACATACAAACGCTACACCATAAATCTAGTATCCATTTGCTAGTGTACTTTTTTCTTGAGGCTACTATCGTGTCTACAACTTTAGTATCTTCCCCACGAGTACCAATTGTAGCCTACTCTCTTTAGCATTTTAATTTTGGACAATCCTTTACAAAGTGCCTTTCTTAATTACAAAGAAACACTTCTTGGATCTCCTTCTTGATTCATTGTTCTTCCTCCCTTGTGTAAGCAATGCTGCTCCACTCTAGGACTTAGATCTCTTTGTCAATTTTTTTGAATTCAATGATGTCTTGACGTCATTCATCGTTAAGAACTCATTATCATAAGGCAGCGGATCCAAAAAAAATTAATAGGATTATAGTCTTGTGTTCATCCTCGATCTTGATGCCCAATTGCTCAAGACTTAAGGTGATCTTGTTGAACTCGTCAATATGGGCTCTCAATAAAGATCCCTGGTGTATTGTTAACTAATAAAGTTTCTTCTTCACAATAAATTTATTTGCAAGAGACTTCTTCACATATAATGCCTCGAGTCTTTTCTATAGCCCCAAAGCAGCTTCTTCATCACTAACTTCCCTTAATAATTCATCGCTCAACGCTAGGATTATGGTATTGTGAGTCTTTTTTTTTAAATCGTGTTCTAATCTTTCTGCTCGAACTTTGAGGTTATTGTCTCTTTGCTACTTGGCAATATACCGTATATTTATCTTAAAGTAATCATGTTAAAGAAAACTTGATAACATAAAATTTTAACAAAAATTTGTTAAACATGTTAAGAATAACTTGCCACATAACTCAAAAAGATTAAACCCCTTTGATAGAGGATTCAAAGTGGCAGTTGGGGAAGAAATTTTAATGGTTATCAACAGGTCTTTGGGGTTTTTCATTATTTCATTTCAAGTGTTGCGTTTCAATTAGCTTCTTAGCCTTAGAGACCATGGTTTCATCAATCATGTATACCCATTGCTCATACTTGTATACCTTTGAACTACAAAAACAACACCCCATTTCAACAAATTCTATTGTAATGGATCCTTTCATTAACATCACAACTTTAATAATCCATCCTTTGTTTTTTCTTCCCTCATTGGCAACGGGAGCAGCCAATAATAGTAATATAACCGCAAACCAATAAGCTCTTCTAACCAAACAATAATTTCTATAACGCTCTACTTAATGCATTAGCTCATTTACATCGACTGAAGTACATTCATTTTGTTGCCAATAACTTCAATGTAGACATCTCATAAGGTTAAGATCCTTAACAAGCTTCACCACTTGCTTTTAAAGCAAAACAACTTTGTGGGTTTATCTCCGAAACTAGATGTGAGTATTTTTTGTAAAATTAATAAAAAAAATTAAATTCACCGAGAAAAAAAGGGAGAGATATATTTGAACCCTCGATAATTGTTATCACATCTTTTATATGACTATAAGTGAAATTGTCTAAATCTCATTTTTTTTTTCTAAAAGATGTATAAAATAATACGAACTTTAAAGTTTAGGTCTAAATCTAAGTCTTAAGAAAAATTTTGACCTATCAAAATTAGTATTATTTATTTAAAGTGTAAGTTTTATTTTGATCCTCCCAACTTTGGAACTTTGCCACCCTCAATAAAATAATCCATTAATTTAACAAAACCACCCCCTCACATAAACATCCGTTTGAAGAGTTGACAGATTGAAATTAATGTTGAAGTGCATCTAAGGGACCATACATGTGTTAGTGTTCATTGAATATTCAATGCATGTCAAACATATATATAAGCAGTGCAATGATAATTTAGTTTTATATTCAACAAACATATACTTAATTCAAGTCTATTACAGTAATAGAATCCAAAAAACTTACCCTTAAGGCCATTCGATGTAGAATTCAAACTTGTAACTCACCTTAAAGTGTTCATTTGATCAATTCTACTTTACAACAATATGGTGGAATTGTGAAACTAGAACAGTAGCATTTTAAATTTTTAGCAATATGAAATTCAGATTTCATTCAACTCTTGAACTAGTTTAACTCTCAAATGGCCAAAATGTGAAAATGAACTTAATCTCAACATTTGCAAACCTTAGTTTATATATGCCAAAAAATGGGGACCTCTTTGTAATATATGTAAATTTTAAAATACTTAACAAATAATCACTTGACACTTGTCATTCATGCATCCCATGCATGAAGACAAGTGTCCTACTTCATTGCCCTTTATCACCCATTAAAGTCATACATATGTTATATGTCACACATGTATCACATGCATTGACTATATGTCACATTTTTATTTGTTAACAACTTTGACTAATAAAATATAGGTTTAACACTTAAACCTTGACACATATGTTTTTTAAAAGATTCTAAAATAAATTCTACTTTTCGAAAAAATTTCGGATCGAACTATTCGACCCAGTCTGATATTCCAATGCTAAACAAATACACTTTATATTGTGAGGCTCCATAGATTTTCACTAATTTGTCTTATGAAACTCTTCTACTAGTCCATGAACGATGCCCCACACACAAATTACAAATATTATATAACAGCGATGAACTATATAAACTGAGGTTAACTATATCTGTATAATCCCTCTGTCACCTATATCCCAAAAGAGTAAAGATATAAATCATCACCGTCAAATCTATATATGCTCAACCGTGATCTTATCTCTATATTTGTATTTTTATAAACAATATCCGCAAACTTCTTTGCAATATTATTTAACCCTTCAAAAAACTCATTTTCTGGAGTTTATGCTTATGACCACAAAACTTCCTGAATTATAATCTCAGAGCATCAAGATATACAACTCACCTATATGAGCCAAAAGATCCCATATCTATGCACACCGAACTCCACGAGCATCGAACCATACCCAATAATATATCCAGAGGTTAGACTATGAATATTCTCTTATATGTGTGAAATCAAAGCATGGTGGATGACTTATAAGCCCACTATAATGCTCAGGTCAAAAGACTATGAATACTACTCAACTCGAGAATACCATCTATTGACAGCTCTGTGGGATGTCAATTGGAGGTCCTCGTAAGTCTGTTTATTACCCAATCCTTACTGAATATCTACATGCCTATATAAGCTTCCGCTAAGCCTACAATCTACTAAGACTAATCGTCTAGATGATCGAGATATAGACACATACTAATTCAAAAGGAATACCAATCGACCTATGTCAGCAACCATAGATTAAGAATGATATTTTTTAGAACCTACTGTATAATGAAATTCTTAGCACCATTTGCAACTTTTTGTAACTATTTTATTAGTAATATATTTTCAGATCTTTATTCCTATTTCAGACAATGTTCTAAAACTTTAGAATGCTAACTCTTAGCGCTGACATAAACTTTTTTAGATCAGATCTAAATTCTTTTAAATCTAAAATGTCTGAAAAGTAACAAGCTTAGGACCATAAAATAATATTAAAGATTTTATACGAAATATTTATTGTATAAATATTATACGATTAATATTCATATAAAATTTGAATGGCACGTAAGTACCAACTCTAACAGTTAAATTGCCAAAATACCCTTAATAAATAGTAAACCAAATGTCTTGATTTTTACAGGAAAAGCCATTTAGACATAATCATTAAGGGTAAATTTAATTTTTCTCTCTTCAACTTTGGCCCTTTGGCAACCTCAGTCAAATTATCTATAAATTGGCAAAAACCAACCCTCCCCTATAATTGTCATTTTTGAACTTGACAGAATCTTTACCAAGTATGAAAATGCCCTTCGTATATAGTGCATCATATATTGCTTGATTTGGTGAGAAGATGAACACCATCATTGTTGCAAAACATAATTTATGCTAGAAACGCCTCCATGAAAAGTTATAAATAAGAAACACCAAGTGAATCTATAATAAATATGTCAACCAAGCTGCACAAAAATTTAACAAACCTTAGACAACCTTACTATCAACATCCTCCTCCACTATAATTCAAAGGGTTTCCAAAGCCTTACTTTGAACTTTATGGCTATTGCTCTTTAACATGTCAATAATCAAAGGTATTAGCTTAGAATTATGCACAACATGCTTATTCAATTGGCTTGTTTGGCAAAAATTATGTACATACTTCAAGGTCTCCATGACATTAGTCTCTTAGCTGCCATAATTTAATACTTTATGAGCCATATCTTATTAAATGACTTCATTCCTAGCATTTCACTCTTTAACGGTGTTTTGTAAAGCTATACTAGACTTAAGTTTTGTGCTTCTTAGTTCTTTTTGTGTCAAAGGACACACAGGCTTTCTTCCATTCTCCCTTCATTCCTTGAACCATCTTTCAATTGCTTCACATTTGAAACTTTATCCATTTTTCTAATGTGATGGGATCACACATAACTTGCTTTGTCAAAGGGCAAACAAATTCATTATAAATAGGTTTTATGTACAACCTTCTAAAGTGGTGACTCTCATCTAACTAGTTATTAGAGTCAGAACTTCCATCCCAGCTTCCAACCATCTATCTGATCTAAATAACTCATTGTATATCTATAACAACATAGAATTGCATTATAATTGAACCATTGTATCAAAAATTAAAGTACCAACAAACGTAGAGCATAATAATACCAAATGGAATAATCGAATAATTTTTTTTTAAAAAAAAAAGAGAGAAAAGAAGGCATATATGTACTTGACAACAAAATGGCAACATGCCTAAATCTATAAACCTATATTATACAACAAAGGCTATTACACATTTGAGTTTGTTTCATATTATTTTTTAGCTTAAATTAAACTATCAACGAAGGCTATTATGTTGCTTCTATCAAGTTCAAAAATGGCAGTTATAGGGGAGGGGTGGTTTCTGTCAATTTAGGAATCATTTGACCAAGGCGCCAAAGGGCCAAATTTGGGGGGAGAAAAATGAAATTTACCTTAATCATTGGTGTATCTTATATTATACAACAAAACCCTTTTTGGATATGGAAAAATATAGTAATAAGCATATTGCACCCTTGGAATTGCAACCATTTAGCAGAGAACGCCCTTGGAATTATTAATAAATTACTAGCAAATATTTTTTATTTTTGTACCTATTGGTGCAAAGATCACTTATGGTTGTGTATATTTACTTAGGGAAGCTGAACTACTCGTGCCATCTTTCATGCTTCATCTAGTTCCATTGCAAGGTTTAATGGCTTCATTGTGTGGAAGCAACAATGTTAATGGATACATCATCAAGCTGAAGAATAGAATATGTTCGTGTAGCAATAATGCAGTAACCAAAGTTTTTTAGTCTGAAAAAATCCAAACAAAATTTATTTTGTATGTCAAGGTAAGAGATGTGGCTTCTTTGAGCAGTGAAAAACAACTGAGAATGAGTACAAAAATAACAGAATAGCCCTTCAATTTTTTTTTTTTTTTTGCCAAATCATTGCTTTTAATTTAATAATTATTTCTTTTAATAAAATATATTTTATTATTTAATTTAATAATTTTTTATATAATAAATTTATTGATCAAATTAATATTTAATAATAAAAATTTAATTCAATCAATAATTATTTAACAAATAATAATAAATTAATTACTTAATTAATTATTGTATTTTCTCAGTTAACATAACATGTACATTGCTAAAAAATGGTGTGAAGCTATGAGATTCAAAGAACAATTATTGCACTGAGAAAACCCCTAATATTTTTTTCTTTATATTCAATTTTCCTGAGATTTTTGTGAGAGTATAACTTTTTTACTCTTTTTTTTAAATATGGGAGGAGGAGTTTTGAATTCTAGTGGAGATAGATGTATTGTTGTTAAAGAAGCTAATAAAGTCTCATATTAGTAAGAAATGGGAATGGTCATGGGTGTATAAGAAGTAAATTATATCTTCATTGGTATGATACATTTTTTGTAGAGCCCAATAGTAAAACTATAAGAGTATAAATCCAAAGTAGACAATATCATACTAATGTGAAGATATGTGTCCTTACAATTGTTAAATTTTTTTATCATTGTGTTTTCTCAATGCATTAATTCTTGTTCGAATATCTTATCTCCGCACCAATTTTTTTAACAACGTGCATGATATGTTCTTATTTATTTTTTTCAAAAATTTAAAAAAAAATAACAAGAGATTAGTTGCTTTGAGAAAATCACTATTTAGAATTTACGTGAAGTAAGAGATTTCTGTTATGAGAATTCTACTTAGATTTGTGTTATGAGAATTCTACTTTCCCATGTTTTCTTTTTCATTTTTCATGTCTCTGCCATGGTTATGTCAAGCAGTTTAAAGATTTGTTTGGTATAAAGATGTTATGAATTTTAAACTACAAGGGATAAAGTGAACGTACCAGTTGTAAAGAAATTAAACGTGTGTTTGTTAAATGTTTAACTGAGCGAAAGTTTGTGTTTAATCAAATATTTTAATAGTTGTGCTTTGAAAATTAAAAAGAAGCACTTTCATTATTTATGTTAATTAAATTGACTCAGAACCAAACTAAGTGGCTATTTGAAGGTTTCTTTCTAAAATAGATTCTAAATGTACCATAATCAGTTAACCTACCAATATATATAAGATCTTGCTAAAGATAAAACACTAAGAAGATAGTATTATCATTTAACTATTTACTACAAACATCAGAACATTTACATACACATTGACAAAATATATGCATTAAAGGCTATGTGCAAATTGCATACTATCCACTGGATTTATCTTCTCTGAAAGTTCAACCTTCCTATAAAAAATGCAAAGAGAGAAGCATAAACTAGGGGAAAGATGATAAGAACAACAGCAGTAACAGCCAATTGATCATGGTGAAACCCAAAATAATCTTCTAAGAAGGAAGTTAAGCTTTTTGTTTCTCCAAAAATGATGATTTGCTTGTGAATGTCTCCGTATTGTGAAGTAAGCATACCATTTAGTGTCCAAGATGTAGGGATCAGATAATACATCCATATCCACCATTTTGGAATTTGCTGCAAAAAAACAAAAAGATCAAAACAATAAAATGAGTAACTAAGCCAATATACAAACAAAAGTCCCAACATAGTCTAAATGCTTGTGTATAGATTGCTCCTACTTGGTATGATATTGTCTATAAAATTATATTCGCACAGTTTTTCTTTACATTCGTTCAAAGGAACTTGTACTATTTAAGATGGGGCTCTATATACCAGTAAGTAACCCTTTCTAACCAAGCAAAGTATAACTTTAATACATTACTCTTGGAGATTACAGTATACTCCCTTAAGAGACATGACCTCATGTGCATTTGATCCTTATTAGATCTTAAGGATCAAATGGCTAGCTCATGCGTGCTGCTCTTTGGGCATAGAGTCCATGTATACTATATCTAGCATAGATTTTAAGCTCTCTAGCCCACATCACAAGATATGTCCAATTTCGGTATCATTAGTAACAATCCACTTAACATAGTACATATTTATCCATTTTGGGCCTAGGCACGCACGTTCTTTTTATTTTAATTCAACCAAAAGGTCGCATACTGTTTGAGGCTCTAGCACCTCACCCTTAAGGTGTTACAATCCTTGGTAGAGTTTAGTAGCTTACCGGTTTAGGCATCAAAAATCCAGCAAAAAGGTTGAACAATGTATAGAAAACTGCTGATAGAATTGAAGCAATCATGAAATTTGGAGTCAATGCAACAAGTAGCATTCCCAGATAATTGTAGTACAACATTGTACAGAACATGCCATAGAAACTCCAGAAAATCTTGTATGCAGACACATAATACCCAACCATTGGGTAGGTGATGATCACATACACAGCTGCTTGAATAAACAAGTATGGAATCTCAACTGTCACCTGCAATATCAGTTTGCATATGTAAATAAGATAACATTACGAAATATAGAGAAACCCCCGCCTTACAAGATTTCATATTTATGTTTTGAACAAGCACAAAACCAATATTATACAATCAAGTCCACAAACAACTTCATAAGTCCTCAAGAAAATTGTACCTGTGCAAGTGCATAAGCCAAAGGAGAGTACATCCCTGCAAAATTTTCTCGATACATAACAGTTCGCTCCGTCGCAACATACTGTAGAACTGATGAGCAGTTGTTTATGCCCAAGAATATGACACCAGTGTATAGTGAACCAAGTATGCTGAATAAACTCTGCTGGTTATTTCTGACATAATTATGGGAAAATAAGTACATTTTAGGTTGGTAATATTAGGGATGCAGACTAGTTCTATGTAGCTGAATAGATGGTAAATGCATAATTAGTAAATGTATCAACTTACATTTTCTTTCCCTGGTCCCAAAAAAGCACACCAAAGAGCAAAGATGCTGCAATTGTGTGCATGACACGCATGAAGTTGTAAGAAGGACTTCTCCAATAAGACAAGTGTTGTTTCCACAGACATGATTTGAATTGCCCCCAAAAGTTTCGAGCAAACTGGGTTGGAAAATGCAAGTCCTTTGAACCAGGAGGTGGATTGCTCAACTCTCTTACAAGCTCTTTGTTTTTCCTGCAAGCAAAGCAATGTCAAAAGGAGAAAAATGAAATCAACAAGCGATTGTTGTCATGTATAGGTTCACTGGATTACAGTATTTCTAATTCAACTTACTGATACAAAACAGATTCTTTATAGATTTGGGCAAAATCTACATTGAGTTCAGCTTCTGCAGACGGAGAAGTGACCTCTAATATCCATGTTGCTGGATTGTAATTGTTTTTAATCTTCGGCACCCCAGATATATTCTGTAAGTAAAAGTTATTTAGTCAGGTGGTTTGTGCAAGGTTGTTTACAAGAACAGAACAGGAAATTATAAGAGAAGCATATTATAGTCACAAGTATGATGAGTGCAAACTAACCTCAAAATATTCTATAACCTTATTTGAATGCTTCCCCAACGGTCCAGAGTATATGAGGCGCCCACCAGTTTTCAAGAGGATCAACTAAAAACAAAGACAGAAAGGTTTATGTTATGAAATCAATAACCCAGAAACTAGTTTTATGTTAAGTATCAGGTTGTTTAGATTAACACCATGTCTTAGTCACTTAAAGCCATGTTGACATCATAAGACCTGATTAACACTTCACAGAATTTTTCAATCAAGGGTACTGAAAGACATATCTTCATCAGCAAGCAAAAGCATCTTGATCAGCCAGATTTGACCCATCGATTATTAAAGTACAGTCCTAGCTATGGTAAACTGGCATCTAAGTCTGGCAATCAAGTTTATATACTAAAACAAGTGAAAATTGTTTTTTACCTCATCAAATGATTCAAATATGTCAATACTCGGTTGATGGATGGTGCAAACTATTGTCCTTCCTGTATCAACTACATTCTTCACAGCTCGTGTGACAATTGCTGCTGCTCGTGCATCCAGACCAGTTGTAGGTTCATCCATAAAGATTATAGAGGGATTGGCGACAAGTTCAACAGCTATGGTAAGCCGCTTGCGTTGCTCAGTTGATAGACCATTAACACCAGGTATGCCAACTAAGGAATCCTTTATTCCATCAAGTTCAATGGTTTCAAGGACTTCATTCACAAATTCCTGTAAGAACACACAACGGAAACTTTTATATGCATCAGCCGATACTTAATAATGAACTTGAGAGGTAAAGAGCGTTACAGCTTTAGTTTTTGAGTTAATCTCAGGAGCCAGACGCAGCCAAGCAGAAAAAATCACAGATTCTTCTACTGTGATCTGAGGAGAATGTATGTCGCTTTGCTCGCAATAACCTGAAACTCTAGCAAATGTTTCTTGAACCTTAGGATACCCACCAATTTTTATTTCCCCCTCAATGTAGCCACTAGTTTTTCTTCCAGCAAGAACATCCATGAGAGTTGTCTTTCCAGCTCCACTAACACCCATCAATGCTGTCAAAACACCAGGCCTTAACACACCGGTAACTTCACAAAGCAGTTGAAGTCTCTTCTCGGCAAATCCCCGTTCTCTCATTTCCTAAACCAAAGAGGAAAAAGGAAATTAAATTGTATTAGATATAATGCCTTTACATATCCTGCAGCGTCCAAGATAAAAAATGAAAGTATGGAAAACAAAATTACCAAAGGGGTGTCAACATAGTATCGAACTTCCTGAAATGCTAATGTTAAGGGCTGAAAAGGTAAGACCATCCTGCCTGTTGAAATGAAGAAATGTAAAGCATTAAAATAGAAACAAGTAAGACATAACGGTTTTAATTGGCAGGTAACAACTGAAAAAAAAATGGAATTAAGGAATTGAATGAACCTTTATAAGATCCTTTATTGGTATTAGGAAGATTTGCAGACTTTTCTGTCACAAGATGATCTTTAGAGGAATCTTCACTTCCTTGTAACTTGGAAAACATTTCATGTGAAATCATAGCGCGAGATGATCCAGAAGCTGTATTTGTATCAGATTAGGTAAATAAACCTGTGTTGCTCCGATTCTTCCTAAGTTAAGAACATAATAACCAAAAGGATGAACTTACACTTTAAGAAAGCTAAGGCCAAGGTAAAACCGATGTTGAAAAGTAAACCCATCCCAATCAAGGCACCAAGTGATACCCAGTAAAGATATTCACCAAAATTTAGTCCTCTGCTTTCAAGTGCTACTTGCCCCATGGTCATGTTTGTGGACAGCATCTACAATAATATGATTAACAATAAATTACTTTCTTGAAATGTAAGTGTAACAAAAACATGAACTATCAACATGAAGCACATCAACCATTCATTATGCACTATCCAAATATATACAATGATAATTGTGTAATGTAAAAGGTCCAGTTCTCAAGACAGTTAGAAATAGAAGCATAAAATAGTTACAAGGACTACCAACTCCAACTCCACCAAGAGAATTACTTAAATTTGAGAAACATATCACTTCTGGCTTCTGCTATGAGGAGAGTTACCTTTTGCCACCGAGGAGCAAGAAATTCGTTTACGGAGAGACCTATCTCGCCATATGTAACAGGAGAAACCCAAAAGCCCCACTTCAACCAAACCGGCATGGAGGCTGCAACCATATACTATAGCTTAAGTTTTATCCATTTAGCTAATGATTCTAAAATAAAATTTGGAGAAGGTATAAGTTTCCTTACGGTGTGGTATAACGAAGCCCCCGAATAATAAGACAAATAATATTGCGAAACTACCGGCTGTCATAGAAGCAACCACAGTCTGGAAAACTGATGCCAAAAATCGAAACATGGATATTGACGTAAAATGGACAGCAAAAAGTAGAATGAACTGACGAAAGAACCTGAAAAAAACACAGCAATGTATCAAATTTCAGAATTTCAGGCCGCATTACACGAGATGGCTTATGCTATCACTCTTCTAAAATAAGATTTAAGAGCGAATTTTCATATATCCCTAGTACGTACTATTAGTCTTATTATTAACATTCTTAACTGGTGATTCTAAAATAGGTGAAAATGAAACACAACAACGTATTTATATCAAATTTAACAGAAAAAAGAGAGCATGTAACTATTTTTGAAGAGAGGATTTAATGCGCTAAGTAAAACAAACACTTACTGCCTTGTCAATTGAAACTCACCTTGAGGCCTCTGGGCTGAATCCGATGACATAGTAAGTAAGACATGTCCAAGCCAGAGATTCAATTAATGATATAGGAATTTTCAAAATTGTTGCCGGAATTGCGTACGCCCAAGCTGGATAAAAGCACAACTCCTTCTGTTTATAAAAAACTGCAAGTCTTTGAATAGTCATGGACAACTCTGGAATGCCATCAACAAGAAGTATGATGAGTGCAAAGAACAAGGCACCCATGTAGTAAGTTGCATCAAGAACATTAACATGCATCCGAGTCCGAAGAAAAAGAGTCATTGTGATTATTGCAACAATGATAACCTGTAAGAAAAATATTCTTTACATGTTCAATGTTGGAGGCCCTTACGAAAAGTAACTTACAAATATAATTGAACTCGGAAAGATAAAGTTGTTCAAATGTGGTAGAGGAATATAAAGAAATCTTAACTTGAGTTGTTTTAAATACATAAACAAAAGAATTTCTCTTCATGAGGAGGAGTTCCCTTGACATGCAAGCTCTAAATAGCTCCCATTTAGAAAGAGAATACACACTGAAGGAAATAGCCTTCTTGTGGCTTTTGGATTTGTCATACGGCACCAAAAGATCATCTTCAAGCTTCTTACCAAGAGGAGATTCTTTGAATTTCCTAGAGAACATATCTACTGAAACATACTGGTAGGGAATTTCGGTATGGAACCAATATTGTGCTTGATCTTTTTTAGATATAACCTGAACAAAATAGAAGATCAAAATTTGAAGTACGGAAATTTGAGCGTGGGAAAGGAAAAAGATTTGGGAGATTTGGTTGCCCTGCCTTTGTACATGTTAAAGAGGGGAAGTTGGAACCTAGAGCTATCAAATGGGTATTCATAGGATATCCCGAATGTGTAAAAGGATACAAGGTGTGGTGTAAAGACTTAACACCACCAAGGAGTATCATAAGCCGTGATGTGACGTTCGATGAGATGACGATGCTGAAAACCTCCCAAGTAGATGAGAAAGAAGAACCTGTGACCAAGGAAGACTCAGCACCCAAGTCAATAGAAGTTGAAATAGCGCCTGAAAATGGATCTGATATGCCCCCAGATCAACACTTCAATAAGGAGATCCTTGAAGATGAACCAAGAACACCGGCGAGTTCCTCCAAGTTCACCCAAAAGAAGACTAGAACTCCTGAGTTGGAACTTGAAGAGTACCAGTTTGCTAGAGACAGGCTAAGGAGAACGATTAACCCACTAGTTAGGTATGCACAAGCAGACTTAGTTGCTCATGCTTTTAATTCTGTTTACACTCTTGAGTATGATGAGCCTATGACATATGGTAAGGCTATGAAGAGTGAAAACAAGAAAGAATGGCAGCAGGCCATAGAAGAAGAAATTTGTTCTCTTAGGAAGAACAATACCTGCAAGTTGGTGGAGAGTCCTCAAAAGAAGCTAGTAGGGTGCAAGTGGGTGTATAAAGTGAAGGAGGGGATACTGGGGATTGAGCTTACGAGATTCAAGGCTAGGTTAGTAGCACAAGGTTTTACTCAGAGAGAGGAAATCGATTTTCATGAGATATTCTCTCCAGTTGTCAAGCACACATCTATTAGAATTTTGTTAGCCATGTGTGCAAACTTTGATTTACATCTAGAGCATATGTGACAGGACGCGACCCGAGACCCTCTACTATAGATCCCAGCGGCCCTGCCGGGCACCCCGACGGAAGTTCCTCCAAACCTAACTAGGTATGTTGAGAAATTTCGTGAGGCGAACCCCTTTTGAATTCTTGTTACTACTAAGAAGATCTAATAATATAAATGAAAACGACATCTTAATTTTAAAAACAAACGGACAGAGTTTTTTCTGTTTTTCGGAAAATCCATATAAACCTACAAAGAAAGTTCACTTCTAATTCCAACACATCTCAATTCTACCAATTCGGACCTCCGGTCCTTTCCAAATCAAATCCAACACAACTCAATTATTTCGTGTAAATCACAAAATAAGCATAATCATAAAAAGTAAAATTGATCATCATAAACTGGAAATCTCTTCTTCTTGATTCAGCACATACTTATAAATATACATGCCTACAACTATTATGAATAAAGTAAAGAGTGCTATTAGCACATTTACATGTACAAAAATTATCTTTGGATTCGGCCCACTACTCGGCAATAGGAGAATCAGCAGCTTGCGTTCCGAGACTTGCACCTGGGAAAGGAGTTTAAAAACACAAAACATAAAATGGGTGAGCTAAAGGAGCTCAGTGAGTGTAAATGAGATTTCAATTACAAGAACATTATACAAAAATAGCAATTTCTAACGTTCATGCAGAAATTTTGCTTCTAAAACGAATGTAAATCTATAAAAGGGTTTCTAATATCATATGCTAATGAAATCTTGCCGAGCGGTTTTATCTACATCTTTGGAAAACTATATTCAGAATCTGCATAACATAATAACTGTTGTATGCATATAAATGCATAAATACTATCGGTAAATCGAAGACTAGTAAAATCCTCGCTCGGCTATTTTCTTTCTAAACTGTACCAATGGTAACCCTAAAGCTCTATACCCACGCAGCGACTCAACTAGCACCGCATACGTGAGTAGGTCACGGGGCATCTCAACTAGCAACACCCACAGTGACATCTCAAGACATCTCACTGGCTACGCAGCAGAATCCTACATCGCATGCATATAGCGAGACAATATCCCGTACACATAGAGCCACTCACATGACTCGACACCCCGACTTCCCGGAGTTAGTGACACACCCCCAAAACCTGCCCATGTGCACGGGATATACCGGCCGGGTCTAATACAATCATCATCACTATAGTCTGAGGGTACCAATGGTCTTAAAAACGAATGCAGAAATTTTAAAACTGTTTTGCAAATCGATCATGTAAAAGCATGTCTATGAATATATCAAGATCATAAATCATGTTTATGCATCGAAAGCTCATAAAATGTACATAGTCATTATGCGAAAATATAATAACCGAAAAGTAAAAGAAATGGCAGATTTCTACTCACAACCGCTCCGCGCTCAATTTCGCTCCCGATTTCTGCTCCCGTTAACTCTCTCGGTTATCTTCACCTACGTGCCATAAATGACATTTAGAACCAAATCGAACACTAGAATCTCATTTAACTACTAAATGCCCTAATCGGCATACAAAGCCCGGATGCAAACTACTTCTCGATTTTAGTTACGGAGCTATAATCGAAACTAACTCACCATCCAGCGCCCTGAAAATTATTGAACACCTTATAATTTGATTGGACATACTTGCCCTTCACCTTTCCAACATGGACAATTATGTCTCATTTTCTTCATTTTTGGGTTTTTCCATCAACCATATACATTCAATTCATTATATGCATCATTTACACACAACAATTCAATCAAAACACCACTCAATTCCTAACTTTCCTAAAGTGGCAGAATTTAACCCTAGGTTCCAACGCATTCCTTTTCTCAATTTCTTGTTCCAATTACAACAAAATCATGCCAATTGTATTCTAAAGCCCTAATTACAACCAATTGAAATCTCTACAACAAAATCACCAAAAAACCCTAATTCTCACCTTGCCAATTTCTTCAAATTGATGACTCCTTCAAGCTCCACACTAGAATTCAACTCAATCTAAGCTAAGAATACATATAAGAACATCAATTAACACATTCTTGAATTCTCACTTATCAAACTCATAAAAGATGCTTTTCTTACCTCTTTTTCTTGAATTTCCACTAGTATAGACTTCAATTGAGCTTAGGGATTGGTTTGTAACCTTAATTTGGCTTGATTACACATGAAAAATCATGAGAAAAAAACTTGAATAGTCACTGTAGCAGCACCCCCCTTTGAAGCTCAAATTTCTCTCTTTTTTTGGCTAAGTGTTAGTTTTGATTTCTCTTCAAATTTCTACACACTTCTAACATATATATAGCGCTCCCTCAATTGACCATTTTGCCCTTCAACTTACTTAAAACTTCTAATTTTCCATTAGTTAAAAACTAATTATGTAATTAGTTCATTTGTAACTATTTAGTTAGAATAGTTCAAAGAACTAACTAGAACTTCCAACTTGGCAATCCATGAGATTTCTTCTAATTGGTCTATTCTCTAATATATGGATTATGTTTCTCAACAAAGGCTTGTTCCATTCATAACCCTTAAATGGAAATTCATGTAGTAAATTAGAATTTTCTTTTCCAAGCCAATAGAGAAAAATTATAAAAATATTCTAGGGTCTTCCGGCGCACCGATCGAGTGTGAAATTACTAAATTAGGTCTAATATCTCTCACGTGCACTATAAAGGGAATATTTCTAATAGGGTTAAAATTGAGTAACCCTACGGTGTCTTATTTGTTCTATACCGAAATCTAGGCGCCAATACTACTAACAGGGATTGGATATTACACTGTAGTATAAGAGATTTGATGAGTTTATGATGGCTTGTGGTTTTAGTAGGAGCAAGTATGACGGATGCATATACTTCAAGAACATAAGTTGTGGGATGATGTATTTGCTTCTATACGTCAATGATATGTTGATCGCGTGCAAGAACATGGAAGAAATATAAAAGCTCAAGAAGCAGTTAAGTGGTGAGTTTGAAATGAAGGATTTGGGAGCAGCGAAGAGAATTTTGGGTATGGATATTGTGAGGGAAAGAAGAGATGTTATCTTCTTGTCTTAACAGCGATATATAGTTAAAACTTTGGAAAAGTTTGGTATGTCAAACGCGAAGGCTGTCTCTACTCCTTTGGCCATGCATTTCAGACTTTCAGCAGCACAGTCGCCAACATCCGATGAGAAGAAACTGCAGATGAGCAAAGTACCGTATGCAAGCACTATGGGGAGCATCATGTATGCAATGGTTTGCACAAGACCAGACATAGCACAGGCTGTGAGCGTGGTGAGTAGATACATGGCGAATCCAGGAAAAGATCACTGGCTTGCAGTAAAGTGGATTCTGAGATATCTCAAGGGAACGTCAAATCACAAGCTAATATATAAGAGGGATGAGGATAACAATGAAATGGTAAGAGAGTACGTAGACTCAGATTATGCAGGTGATCTTAACAAGAGAAGATCATTGACGGGTTACGTATTCACAGTGTTTTGGTGTAGTATGTGTTGGAGATCAGTTCTACAACACGTGGTTGCACTATCTACCACAGAGGCAGAGTACATAGCTGTTGGAGAAGCTATCAAGGAGGCCGTGTGGTTAAAAGAAATATGCATAAAAGTATTGGCTAGTGAAGATGTGAACACCGGTGTGTGTTGTGATAGTCAGAGTGCCATACACCTAAGCAAGCATCAAGTGTTCCACGAGAGGTCGAAACACATTGATGTGAGACTCCATTACATTCGTGAGATTGTCCAAAGTGGTGAAGTTAGTCTAACAAAGATAGAGTCATCTAAAATTTCTGCCGATATGTTGACTAAGCCACTACCCTCGGTTAAGTTCGTCCTATGCAAGGACTTAACCGGAGTCACTACTTTGTGAAGGTGACTAACGATGCGAAAATGAGATATCGAGTTACTTTGTGGATGATTTTGAATCAAGGAGGGGATTTGTGAGAATATTGATTAAAAATCATCGGAATATGATTTAGGGTTCAAGCCAAGTGCGTAGCGTACGCACGAATCGAAGACGAACGCAAAAGGAGGCAAAAAATAAAGAAGGGCACACTAGGCGCGGGCGCCGCGGCGCCTAGAACAGAACCTGAGCGCCGCAGCGCTGGAGACGGGAACAGTGTCCCGAAATTAGGAAACTTCCTAATTTCGTCTCCTACTTGCTCCAAGACTCCCTAATACGACTCCTACACGTATAGGGTAAACCTAGGTCATCCCAAAGCCTATATAAAGGCTATCAATTGACTTGTAAACACATCTTGACAATCTTTGTGATAAATAAGAGATCTTTGTGGTTCTTTGTGAGAGTAAAATTCCTAGAGTGAGAGGGAGTTTTCTTTATAATCTTTTTTATAAAATGCATACTTTGTGAGTGTCTTGTGATTTATAATATGAGAAAAGTGTGATCTTGATCTACCGTAAATGTAGGTAAGTTACCAAACTACGTAATTCTTTATATGTTCTTCTTCTACCTCTTTCTCTATTTATTTTTTAAGTAACTTGTTTTGTATTATTATATTACTTAAATAAATTTTTTACTTATTTGTATGCTTTCGCTTTAATAATAGTTTATAAATTATTTTACCTAATAATAGTAATTGGCCATCATTGTATTGGGAGGTTTGATTGTATTTGAAGATGACAAGAGAAAACGAGAGATTTTGGGATGATTTTTTTAAATTAAAAAAATCATTAAGAAATAGGCATATATTTCCTTAATAACAAAAGAGATATATATATATATATATAGTCTATTTAAATTGGTTGCCTTGCTTTGTTTTGGCTCAAGTGGACATGTGATGTTAAATATCATTATTTTTTATTTTTATTTTTATTTTTTTGTTTTGAGACATACGGTCTGACCAATGACGTAGTTTTCTTTAAATAATTCGTTAATAGAAATATTGATAAGGCGTGTGCACGTCTCATCAGCGTACATCTTCAGCACTACGCGGTTTATTAACCTATATAAACCCTGAATTTTTTTTTTCAGCTTCACAAAACTACTTCTTTTCATTAAACCCTAGATTTCTTAAACCCTAAAACCCATTTCATCGCTTTTAGTTCTCTTCAAGAAGCCAACCCTAACACTAAAACCTATTTCATCGCGTTTAGTTCTCTCCAAGAAACCAACCCTAAAATCCATTTCATCGCGTTTAGTTCTCTTCTTCTCCAAAAGATGACGGTGGCCAGCACTACTACTTCTTCTTCTACAAAGGTCCCTGATCTTGACCGTGCTTCATGGTTAAAGATGAGGTATTCTGATACTATTCTTAAAGCCCAACAATACATGAAACACCAAGCCGATGAGAAAGTAAGAGAGGATGCTCGTTCTGAATTGGCCGCCGAGGTAACGAAGAAACAACGGACGAGGCAGAAAGAAAGAGATGTTTCTCGTATTAACTTGGAAGCCGAGCTGACAAAGAAACAACAAGCCAGGAAGAGAGAAAGGGAAGCTGCTTGTAATGAATCGAAGGCCGAGGTCACAAAGAAACAACGAGGTCAAGTCTCTGTTCTTCACCGCGCTTCATGCCTAAAGACGAGGCATTCAGATATTATTCTCAAAGCCCAACAATATAAGCCTGAAGCCGAGTTGATGAAGTACCAACAAACGAGGGAGCAAGAAAGAGAAATTGGACGTCGTATTAATTTGGAAGCCGAGGCGACGAAGAAACAACGGGCGAGGAAGAAGGAAAGAGAAGCTGCTCGTGTTAAATTGTCGAAGATGACAAAGACTGTGGATCTTGAAGACAACTCGCTGAGTGTTAAGGCGCTTGAAATGCTGGCTGGGTGTTCTTTAGGCTTTCTTATTGATCGAAGTAAAGATGGTGTGGCGTCTAAAGTGATAATGGGAGGCTTTCAAGGCATTCGGTTTTGGAATCCACTTGAGGAAATCGGTTTGGGTCTGAAAGATTAGGTTCAGTTTTCTTCTTCTTTATCCCGTAAAATGCAGTCCTATGTATATATTTTAGGGTTCCACGTGAATTAAGAAGGTTGTATGATACTGGTTTTTGAAGTCAATTGAAATACAATATTAGATATTCTTATTCAATTTTACTGCTCTTCTTCGTTTGATGCTAATGATTTGCCTTAATAACATTAGTCACGAAGTTATTTTCTTTATCTTCTTTGTTTCCTTTATTTAGTGTGTAGTATGATCATGATCATGTTTCTAGACAGTACGGTTGAGTTTGCAGACTAAGTTATATATATTCCTCAAAATGGTTTTTTTTTTTTTTTGCTGTTTCTTTCTTTCAAGTAATTTGCAGGTACTTAATATCTCTGCTTGCATATTTATATTGTATCGGTCATTGCATTATATTGATTTAAATGATCATTCTATAGGAGACATCTATGTATATAGATAGATGGTCATTACATTGATTTCAATGGCCATTGTTTAGAAGACGTTTATGCATTAACTAGAAAAATTAGTGACTAAGCTAGAGGAAGACAAAAAGAAATGTGAAAATCTTAAGTGCCTTTAAGATTTGGTGTCATCCTCTTGCAAAAATTCGATTTCTTGAAGAATGCCAGTTTTTCCATATTCAATTCTTGCAAAGTTCTCCCAAGCTACGATAACAAGATTGAGTCATGCTTCATGTTGCGAAAACAAACTTCAACATTTTCTTATCAAGTGATGCTCAATTGTTATTTCTAAATCATATTACAACAGAAACTCGTACAACAATCGGGGCAAAAACTAGTACCCTAAGGTGAAATGCTGATATATCAGTTACCAGGATCAACCGCTCACGTAATGGGCAATGGCCGCTGTTGGAGAGGGCAGACGGGATAAGGCCGCCTCATCGCTCATCCTGTCGAAACATATAAAGGAATCGTTACATTAGACGCTCCATAGTCATATTCTCTTTCAGTGCCGTATGACAAATCCAAAAGCCACAAGAAGGCTATTTCCTTCAGTGTGTATTCTCTTTCTAAATGGGAACTATTTAGAGCTTGCATGTCAAGGGTACTCCTCCTCATGAAGAGAAATTCTTTTGTTCATGTATTCCAAACAACTCAGGTTAATATTCCTTTATATTCCTCTACCACATTTGAACAACTTTATCTTTCCGAGTTCAATTATATTTGTAAAATAATTTTTGTAAGGCCTTGCAACATTGAACATGTAAAGAATCTTTTTCTGACAGGTTATCATTGTTGCCATAATCACAACGACTCTTTTTCTGCGGATTCGGATGCATGTTAATGTTCTTGATGCAACTTACTACATGGATGCCTTGTTCTTTTCACTCATCATATTTCTTGTTGATGTCATTCCAGAGTTGTCCATGACTATTCAAAGACTAACATTTTTTTTTTATAAACAGAAGGAGTTGTGCTTTGATCCAGCTTGTGCGTATGCAATTCCGGCAACTATTTTGAAATTTCCTATATCGTTAATTGAATCTCTGGCTTGGACATGTCTTACTTACTATGTCATCGGATTCAGCCCAGAGGCCTTAAGGCTGAGTTTCAATTGACAAGGAAGTAAGTGTTTGTTTACTTAGTCTGCAAACTCAACCGTACTGTCTAGAAACATGATCATGATCATACTACACACTAAATAAAGGAAACAAAGAAGATAAAGAAAATAACTTCGCGACTAATGTTATTAAGGCAAATCGTTAGCATCAAACAAAGAAGAGCAGTAAAATTGAATAAGAATATCTAATATTGTATTTCAATTGACTTCAAAAACCAGTATCATACAACCTTCTTAATTCACGTGGAACCCTAAAATATATACATAGGACTGCATTATCCGAGATAAAGAAGAAGAAAATTGAACCTAATCTTTCAGACGCAAACCGATTTCCTCAAGTGGATTCCAAAACCGAATGCCTTGAAAGCCTCCCATTATCACTTTAGACGCCACACCATCTTTACTTCGATCAATAAGAAAGCCTAAAGAACACCCAGCCAGCATTTCAAGCGCCTTAACACTCAGCGAGTTGTCTTCAAGATCCACAGTCTTTGTCATCTTCGACAATTTAACACGAGCAGCTTCTCTTTCCTTCTTCCTCGCCCGTTGCTTCTTCGTCGCCTCTGCTTCCAAATTAATACGACGTCCAATTTCTCTTTCTTGCTCCCTCGTTTGTTGGTACTTCATCAACTCGGCTTCAGGCTTATATTATTGGGCTTTGAGAATAATATCTAAATGCCTCGTCCTTAGGCATGAAGCACAGTCAAGAACAGAGACTTGACCTGGTTGTTTCTTTGTGACCTCGGCCTTCGATTCATTACAAGCAGCTTCCCTTTCTCTCTTCCTGGCTTGTTGTTTCTTTGTCAGCTCGGCTTCCATGTTAATACGAGAAACATCTCTTTCTTTCTCCCTCGTCCGTTGTTTCTTCGTTACCTCGGCTGCCAAGTCAGAACGAGCATCCTCCCTTACTTTCTCATCGGCTTGTTGTTTCATGTATTGTTGGGCTTTAAGAATAGTATCAGAATACCTCATCTTTAGCCATGAAGCACGGTCAAGATCAGGGACTTTTGTGGAAGAAGAAGTAGTAGTGCTGGCCACCGTCATCTTTTGGAGAAGAATAGAACTAAACGCGATGAAATGGATTTTAGGGTTTGTTTCTTGGAGAGAACTAAACGCGATAGAATGGGTTTTAGGGTTAGGGTTGGTTTCGAGGAGAGAACTAAAAGCGATGAAATGGATTTTAGGGTTTAATGAAAAGAAGTAGTTTTTTGAAACTGAAAAAAAAAATTCAGGGTTTATATAGGTTGATAAACCGCGTAGTGCTGAAGATGTACGCTGATGAGACATGCACACGCCTTATCAATATTTCTATTAACGAATTATTTAAAGAAAATTATGTCGTTGGTCAGACCATATGTCTCAGAACAAAAAAAAAATAATAATGATATTTAACATCACATGTTCACTTGAGCCAAAACAAAGCAAGGCAACCAAATTAAATAGACTATATATATATATCTTTTGTTATTAAGGGAAATATATGCCTATTTCTTAATTATTTTTAATTTAAAAAAACTATCCCAAAATCTCTCGTTTTCTCTTGCATCTTCAAATACAATCAAACCTCCAAAGCCAATGACGACCAATTACTACCATTAGGTAAAATAATTTTAAACTATCTTTAGAAGTTACCTCCAATTAGTCTTAGAAGGAATTGTATGTCACTACGTAGTGGGTGATTATTTTTAGTTTAAGAAATTAATTCGAGGCAATTAACTGATGATTAATTGATACATTCAAAGAAAAAAAATAATAAAAGAAAATGACTTACATAAGCGGTGTTTAAACCTCGTACTTTTTTAATTGTACAATTGATATGTACAAAAAAAAATAAAGCTTAATTGATATCCTGTAGTGTTATATTAGTAAGGATTAACGGTATTACTAAACCAGAAATAAAGCTCAAATTGATGATGCAAAAAAATTTATATCGCGTTCATGTTGGTGTGGTGCGAAAAATATATCGCACACATATTATTGGGGTAATAAAAAATTACGCATTCAAGTTAGTGAAGAAAAAAATATCATGCCAACACGATTAAAAAATTACGTGTTCAAGTTGTTGGCACGAAATATATCGTAGTATGACTAAAAATATCACTCTAATAAAAAATATCGCATAAATAATATTATCCCGATGTGATAAGTAACAAGAAATAAATATATCGTGCTAGTATGATAAATAATAAAAAATATCGTGCGGCGTAATAAATAATTTAAAAATATAGCGCCTGCACGATAAATAATACAAAAATATCGCGCCTGTACATTAATATTATACAATAATAATAAAAGCAAATATTGCGTTATGCAATAAAAATTTAAAATTTATCGCGTTGCGCGATAAATTTAATCATGCTATGGCGATAAAACTTATTGTCCATGATATATCACCCCAACGCGATATATTTAATTGCTGAGGCAATTAGTTTTATTGCTTTGTGGCGATAAATTTAATCACCCCCATTATGGGGTGATAAGTTATGCCCCATTGTGAGGGATTGAGCCACTTGCCCCCTTTTATATTTATTTTTATATATTAATATATTTATTTTATGATTATTTATTATAAGTATTTTTATATAATAAATTAAATAATTTATTTTTATTATTTATAATATTTATTTATATGTATAGTATAATTATGTTATATTATTATTAAAAATTATATTTAAATTTTTTATTATTGAAAATTATATATTATTTAAATTTAAATTTATTTTATTTAATTATATGTAAAAGAATACAAAAGTTTAGTACTATAGTAGTAGTAGCATCTCTTAATAATAGATACTGCATATTGCAGAAGAAGGAACTGTAAAAATACTGAAAGAACTTTTTTGTCCATTTATCATTTTTTTTAGGCCACAAAAAATTAAACAAAAAATGAGAGGCTAAAACATTTTTCAACCCTAAAAAAGGGTTATTTATGCTTATCATGAGTTCCATTATAATACATGTTTTTTCCTTAATTTTATTTTTAGCATTGATTGGAGAACTACATTCTCGCTATTGGTTGGGATTTGTAGGCACCATTATCTTTTCTTTTTTTAATATTACAATAATTTACTCATACTTATAATCAGAATTCTGCAAATCTAGATTTAAAAAGGTCAAATCTACTCCATTAAAAATAATTTCTAATATTATTAACTCTTTTATGAATATTCTCAAAAGCTAAAAAATTCCATTGTTGAATATGATGTCTAAGTTCATGTAATTTATATGTTATTGCTGAGGCCGGCCAAAAAAGTGTATATTGCACTTTTTCATTTTAGGATTTATGTTTAATTATATGTTATATTCTATTTAGAAATTTATACATTATTGAAAGTTTTGTTATATTATAATTCTTTTTCTCATAAAATTAAGTTTTGTATAGGGTTTTACAGCTCATAAATAAGCGTGATTTTTCATTGTAAAATCATTAACTATTCATTCAATATAATATACGAACTTTTCAACTTTTTTTTCTGTTCTTTGGTTTTTATCATTGCACTCAAGACTCGCATCCTTACTTGTTGAAACCCATAGCCTTACTATTAAAGTTTCGTCTGTTCTTCTCTGAGAACAACCCAAGCTCCACAGCTCGCTCACTATATTTCAGGTTAGGTTTAGTGATAAACCTTGTTTGCTGACAGCTTAGGTGAAAACATTACTTGCTGACAACCATTTTCTAAGAAGAACCCAAGCTCCACAGCTCGCTCGTTATATTTCAACCCAGGTTTAGCGATAAACCTTTCTTACTGATAGCCTAAGTGAAAAGCTTATTTATTGACAGCCAAGTTCGGCCTTGCCTTATTTGGTTAATATCTCAAGTCTTAGTTTCCATTAAATCTAAGACTTACATTGGTCTAGCATGGCACTGGATATACATAGATCCCTACCTTGAAAGTTATTTGATCGAACATTTTTGTTGGTACTCCCAATACAAGTAATAACTAGACAGATAACAAAGAATAGGACCGAAAATCTATAAATTGATATCAATCTATTTGTCGTAAAATGGTTACATAGATTTCTTATTAACGAGTATTTTGAAAGTAGTTGTTAAAGAGAGATTTTTAGTATCAAAATTTATAAATTGATATAGCCTATGCAAATTTCTTATCATAGTAAAAGGAGAAACGTTTTTGTTTTAATATTCTTGACCAATAATTTTTCTTATACATCGAAAAACTTCATTAATAGAAATTATTATGAAATAAAAACCTAAACTGATTGAACGCCAAACAGATTAAGACAACTAAGTAGCGTGAACTTGAAATTTGTGGAACAACATCTCCAAATTCTTTGTAGGTTGTGCTTCTTCTCGAGTCTACCCAAAACAAATTCTTCAGACGACTTTCTTCATTTAAATCCATACTAAAGGAAAACCCTAAGTCTTTTGTTTGCATCTTAAAAAGGTATTTTTGAATTACAATAGCATCTTTTTCTCCAAGGCGTAATCTTATCATCTTGTCTATTTTCAGTCTTTTTCTAAGAATGACATATTAACATGTCCACCTTCTTCAACAACACAGAGGAATTGAAATTTTTGTTATCTCTAATTTCTACTCAAATCATTTATTTCATTTGCCTTTTAACACGTGAACTATTGTTTGGATTGCATTGAAAAATTTTGATGTGTTCAGACTCAAATTATTCTTGTGTTTAAGAATTAATGATCCAAATCACTATTTTCCATCTTTATCTAAACATCTCCAACTATTTTCTTTGTTGTATTATTATAATTTTTTTACATTATAAAAAAGAGGAACAAACAAAGAGTACTTGGGGATAAGGTTTATTTGTTATTCAATGTCATCAATGCAAAATAATAATGATAATACAAAAACGTTAGTTATAAAATAATTGATAGTGTAGAATATTTAATTGACTGCATGTTATTGATCAAACATAATATGTTGAGGGAGGAATTGCTCTTCTCCCCATTACATTAGGTTAAAGCGAAGAACCTCAAGTTCAACTTTAAACTTTAACTTCTTTGTGCAACAGAATAACATGTATATCAAGTAAAATAGTAAGAATTCAAAGCAAAAAATAAAGAGCACAATACAATCACTTACGTGGTTTGGCCAATTGTCTACGTTCACAGTGAATCCAAGAATCTTAGCCTCTCTTATTAATTCCCTAGAGATTTTATAAGGAAAACCCAATGAAGAACCCTCAAAAGAACCCAATATTTAGTGTACCCTTACTCTACCACGAACAATGAATACCCAAACGATGGTTCCACCCTAGCGCACATAAGCACTTAGTGTCTACCCAGTTCTTCCCTTCTCTTAAAGTCTCTTTTAATATTTAATCTCAACTAAAAGTGTTTCCAAGTATTTATATAGGGGTTATTTTGTGCCTACTAATCCTATTCCTTATTGAAGTAAGAGTCCACTTATTTTAGAAGTCCTAAACTACCCAAAACTTAAAATTTGGATCAAAAAAGACTTTCTCCTGCACCGGCGTAGCGGCACTAAGGTCCTAAAGCCACGGCGCTAAGCCTTGACGCTTTCAATGCTGCGGCACTGGGAACCTTTCGCCGCGACACTGGGCCTGCCGCATCTAGTGTTGCGGCACTGGCACCCTAGCGCCGCGGCGGTGAGGTTTTATTTTAGGTGCCGCAGTGCTCACCTCTAGGTGTCGCGGCGCTAAGCCCTGTTCTAGCTCCGTGCTTTCTTAGCTTTCTTTATGTCTTTAAGTCTCGTTTTACTTTTTTCCTTGTGTCCTACATGTCATAGACTTCTCTATACGTGTCCCACACGTTCTAGACTTCTTGTGACTCTCCTCTTTGATATTGATCTCAATTCTTGTCCAAATAAGATTGTTAAATCTCCAACAAACCCTTCCTTGATTCAACATCTTCCAAATAAAAAAGCTTCTGGATCCTATCTACACCAATACTCTATCACTTAGAGTTAAGTTCAGTTAAGTCTCTACCAAGATTAACTTTCCCCAGGCTTGTAACTTTGGTCTCCAAAGGTATTTGTGTACTTTACATAAGGTATGGATGTGTTGCACTCCTTTCCAACCCTCTACCTCGGTGAGCAAGGTTTCGATGTCGCCTAGTGGTCTGTATTATCCCAACACCCTATGTTGGGCCACTAATGGCCATCCCATAAAACACATAAAGCCCCATATTGTACTTCTCACCCTCAAACCTTATAGGTCCTCTCTCTACCCTGAGTTTATCTTTTTCTGCTATAACCGAATACCCTTCCTCATTGAGCTTGTTTTGGGATATCAAGTTCCTCCTAAGCTTAAGAACATTCCTTACACCATGAAAATTCCTAGTTTCTCCATCTTGCATTCTCAGCCCTATGTCACTAACTCTCATGATTTTACAAGTCATGTCATTCCCCATTAGAGCTTTGCCTCTCTTAACTTTTTAGTTGGTAAACATCAATTTTTTGGGACACATACAAACGCTACACCATAAATCTAGTATCCATTTGCTAGTGTACTTTTTTCTTGAGGCTACTATCGTGTCTACAACTTTAGTATCTTCCCCACGAGTACCAATTGTAGCCTACTCTCTTTAGCATTTTAATTTTGGACAATCCTTTACAAAGTGCCTTTCTTAATTACAAAGAAACACTTCTTGGATCTCCTTCTTGATTCATTGTTCTTCCTCCCTTGTGTAAGCAATGCTGCTCCACTCTAGGACTTAGATCTCTTTGTCAATTTTTTTGAATTCAATGATGTCTTGACGTCATTCATCGTTAAGAACTCATTATCATAAGGCAGCGGATCCAAAAAAAATTAATAGGATTATAGTCTTGTGTTCATCCTCGATCTTGATGCCCAATTGCTCAAGACTTAAGGTGATCTTGTTGAACTCGTCAATATGGGCTCTCAATAAAGATCCCTGGTGTATTGTTAACTAATAAAGTTTCTTCTTCACAATAAATTTATTTGCAAGAGACTTCTTCACATATAATGCCTCGAGTCTTTTCTATAGCCCCAAAGCAGCTTCTTCATCACTAACTTCCCTTAATAATTCATCGCTCAACGCTAGGATTATGGTATTGTGAGTCTTTTTTTTTAAATCGTGTTCTAATCTTTTTGCTCGAACTTTGAGGTTATTGTCTCTTTGCTAGTTGAGGAACAGGTTTCCTCCAAGGTTAAGTCAAGCCCTTCCTTCACTAGTAGAGTCCTGACCTTCTTCCTTCAAAAATTAAAGTAATTCATCTCATTGAACTTGTCTATTTCTTACTTGATTGCAACCATAGTTTAAATACCTCAGGTGTATATTATCGAACCTTAGCTCTGATACTAGTTTTTTTAGTGAGTAATCGCCCTCATCCCCGTGAGATTAAGTTAAAGTAAAGAACTTCAAGTTCAACCTTGAACCATAACCTCTTTACGCAGTGGAATAACCTATATATCAAACAAAATAGCAAAAAATTAAAGCATAAAATCAAGAGCACAATACAATTAGTTACGTGGTTTGGCCAATTACCTACGTCCATAGTGGATTCAAAGATCCTAGCCTCTCTTATTAACTCCCTAGAGATTTTACAAGAAAAATCCAATGAAGAACCCTAAAAAAGACCTAGTGTTTAGTGTACCCTTACTCTACCATAAACAATGAACACCCAAATGATAGTGCCACCCTAGGTCACACAAGTATTTAGTGTCTATCCAGTTCTTCCCTTCTTTTAGAGTCTCTCTTAATGCTTGATATCAACTAAAAGGGTTTACAAGTATTTATATAAGGGTTATTTCATGCCTACTAACCATATTCCTTATTGGAGTAGGAGTCCACTTATTTTATAAACTTTACAACTCAAAATCCGAATCAAATACAACCTTTTTCTTGCTTTAGCGCAGCGGCGCTAAGGTCCTGCCGCTGCAGCCCTGAACCTTGACGCTTCCAGCACTGTGGCGCTAGGCCTGTTGTGTCCAAAGCTGTAGCCCTGGCATCCTGGTGCCGCGATGCTGAGGTTCTGTTTTGAATGCCACAACGCTCCCCCCTGGAAGCCATGGCGCTGGGCCTTATTTCAACTCCGTGCTTTCCTCTCTTCCTTCGCATCTTTGAGTCCCGTTTTATTTTTTCCTTCGCGTCCCACATGTCTTAGGCTTCTCCATACGTGTCACACATATTCTAGACTTCTTGTAACTCTCCTCTTTGATATTCATTTCAATCTTGTCCAAATAAAATTGTTGAATCACCAAATCTCTAACATAATACTTACTGGTTTAGTACTGCAGGTAATCCTTACAAAGATAACACTACCAAGATATCAATTAAGCTTTATTTTTTCAAAATTCTCGTAGATATCACTTGTACAACTAACAAAGTACGAGGTTCAAACACCACTCACGTTAGCCTTTTTTCTTATTAAATCAATTAGTCATCAGTTAATTGCCTCGAATTAATTTCTTAAACTAATAATAATCAGCTACTATATAGCGTAATAATTCCTTCTATGACTAATTGTACGTAACTTTATAGGTATAAATTTATCTATAATTCTAAAGATAGTTTACAAATTTTATAGACAACTTCAAATTGATTTTCGTAAAATTATTTGGAAAGTTGAGAAAATTATCTTTATAATAACACCAAATTATACATAGTTTTAATTTTATAAAGTGCCAGTATAATATTTAATATACCCTTTTGTTTTGTTGAAATCTTGAAGTTCTTGAATTATCATAAGTATATGCATGCTCATAATATGCCTCTTTTATATGCTTAAATCTTTGATGTTTAATAGACTAATATATTATAATCAACATAAAATTTATTATCATCAAAACATTAATTCGTATTACTAAAATATCAACAACACTAAATTAATACTGAAGGCAACTTATCATCACACTATATATATGGAGTAACTCAATGTATAAGCAGAACAAGAAACTCATGGTCGTAGTTGACAGAATTAATGCTTGGCAATATACCGTATATTTATCTTAAAGTAATCATGTTAAAGAAAACTTGATAACATAAAATTTTAACAAAAATTTGTTAAACATGTTAAGAATAACTTGCCACATAACTCAAAAAGATTAAACCCCTTTGACAGAGGATTCAAAGTGGCAGTTGGGGAAGAAATTTTAATGGTTATCAACAGGTCTTTGGGGTTTTTCATTATTTCATTTCAAGTGTTGCATTTCAATTAGCTTCTTAGCCTTAAAGACCATGGTTTCATCAATCATGTATACCCATTGCTCATACTTGTATACCTTTGAACTACAAAAACAACACCCCATTTCAACAAATTCTATAGTAATGGATCCTTTCATTAACATCACAACTTTAATAATCCATCCTTTGTTTTTTCTTCCCTCATTGGCAACGGGAGCAGCCAATAATAGTAATATAACCGCAAACCAATAAGCTCTTCTAACCAAACAATAATTTCTATAACGCTCTACTTAATGCATTGGCTCATTTACATCGACTGAAGTACATTCATTTTGTTGCCAATAACTTCAATGTAGACATCTCATCAAGGTTAAGATCCTTAACAAGCTTCACCACTTGCTTTTAAAGCAAAACAACTTTGTGGGTCTATCTCTGAAACTAGATGTGAGTATTTTTTGTAAAATTAATAAAAAAAATTAAATTCACCGAGAAAAAAAGGGAGAGATATATTTGAACCCTCGATAATTGTTATCACATCTTTTATATGACTATAAGTGAAATTGTCTAAATCTCATTTTTTTTTCTAAAAGATGTATAAAATAATACGAACTTTAAAGTTTAGGTCTAAATCTAAGTCTTAAGAAAAATTTTGACCTATCAAAATTAGTATTATTTATTTAAAGTGTAAGTTTTATTTTGATCCTCCCAACTTTGGAACTTTGCCACCCTCAATAAAATAATCCATTAATTTAACAAAACCACCCCCTCACATAAACATCCGTTTGAAGAGTTGACAGATTGAAATTAATGTTGAAGTGCATCTAAGGGACCATACATGTGTTAGTGTTCATTGAATATTCAATGCATGTCAAACATATATATAAGCAGTGCAATGATAATTTAGTTTTATATTCAACAAACATATACTTAATTCAAGTCTATTACAGTAATAGAATCCAAAAAACTTACCCTTAAGGCCATTCGATGTAGAATTCAAACTTGTAACTCACCTTAAAGTGTTCATTTGATCAATTCTACTTTACAACAATATGGTGGAATTGTGAAACTAGAACAGTAGCATTTTAAATTTTTAGCAATATGAAATTCAGATTTCATTCAACTCTTGAACTAGTTTAACTCTCAAATGGCCAAAATGTGAAAATGAACTTAATCTCAACATTTGCAAACCTTAGTTTATATATGCCAAAAAATGGGGACCTCTTTGTAATATATGTAAATTTTAAAATACTTAACAAATAATCACTTGACACTTGTCATTCATGCATCCCATGCATGAAGACAAGTGTCCTACTTCATTGCCCTTTATCACCCATTAAAGTCATACATATGTTATATGTCACACATGTATCACATGCATTGACTATATGTCACATTTTTATTTGTTAACAACTTTGACTAATAAAATATAGGTTTAACACTTAAACCTTGACACATATGTTTTTTAAAAGATTCTAAAATAAATTCTACTTTTCGAAAAAATTTCGGATCGAACTATTCGACCCAGTCTGATATTCCAATGCTAAACAAATACACTTTATATTGTGAGGCTCCATAGATTTTCACTAATTTGTCTTATGAAACTCTTCTACTAGTCCATGAACGATGCCCCACACACAAATTACAAATATTATATAACAGCGATGAACTATATAAACTGAGGTTAACTATATCTGTATAATCCCTCTGTCACCTATATCCCAAAAGAGTAAAGATATAAATCATCACCGTCAAATCTATATATGCTCAACCGTGATCTTATCTCTATATTTGTATTTTTATAAACAATATCCGCAAACTTCTTTGCAATATTATTTAACCCTTCAAAAAACTCATTTTCTGGAGTTTATGCTTATGACCACAAAACTTCCTGAATTATAATCTCAGAGCATCAAGATATACAACTCACCTATATGAGCCAAAAGATCCCATATCTATGCACACCGAACTCCACGAGCATCGAACCATACCCAATAATATATCCAGAGGTTAGACTATGAATATTCTCTTATATGTGTGAAATCAAAGCATGGTGGATGACTTATAAGCCCACTATAATGCTCAGGTCAAAAGACTATGAATACTACTCAACTCGAGAATACCATCTATTGACAGCTCTGTGGGATGTCAATTGGAGGTCCTCGTAAGTCTGTTTATTACCCAATCCTTACTGAATATCTACATGCCTATATAAGCTTCCGCTAAGCCTACAATCTACTAAGACTAATCGTCTAGATGATCGAGATATAGACACATACTAATTCAAAAGGAATACCAATCGACCTATGTCAGCAACCATAGATTAAGAATGATATTTTTTAGAACCTACTGTATAATGAAATTCTTAGCACCATTTGCAACTTTTTGTAACTATTTTATTAGTAATATATTTTCAGATCTTTATTCCTATTTCAGACAATGTTCTAAAACTTTAGAATGCTAACTCTTAGCGCTGACATAAACTTTTTTAGATCAGATCTAAATTCTTTTAAATCTAAAATGTCTGAAAAGTAACAAGCTTAGGACCATAAAATAATATTAAAGATTTTATACGAAATATTTATTGTATAAATATTATACGATTAATATTCATATAAAATTTGAATGGCACGTAAGTACCAACTCTAACAGTTAAATTGCCAAAATACCCTTAATAAATAGTAAACCAAATGTCTTGATTTTTACAGGAAAAGCCATTTAGACATAATCATTAAGGGTAAATTTAATTTTTCTCTCTTCAACTTTGGCCCTTTGGCAACCTCAGTCAAATTATCTATAAATTGGCAAAAACCAACCCTCCCCTATAATTGTCATTTTTGAACTTGACAGAATCTTTACCAAGTATGAAAATGCCCTTCGTATATAGTGCATCATATATTGCTTGATTTGGTGAGAAGATGAACACCATCATTGTTGCAAAACATAATTTATGCTAGAAACGCCTCCATGAAAAGTTATAAATAAGAAACACCAAGTGAATCTATAATAAATATGTCAACCAAGCTGCACAAAAATTTAACAAACCTTAGACAACCTTACTATCAACATCCTCCTCCACTATAATTCAAAGGGTTTCCAAAGCCTTACTTTGAACTTTATGGCTATTGCTCTTTAACATGTCAATAATCAAAGGTATTAGCTTAGAATTATGCACAACATGCTTATTCAATTGGCTTGTTTGGCAAAAATTATGTACATACTTCAAGGTCTCCATGACATTAGTCTCTTAGCTGCCATAATTTAATACTTTATGAGCCATATCTTATTAAATGACTTCATTCCTAGCATTTCACTCTTTAACGGTGTTTTGTAAAGCTATACTAGACTTAAGTTTTGTGCTTCTTAGTTCTTTTTGTGTCAAAGGACACACAGGCTTTCTTCCATTCTCCCTTCATTCCTTGAACCATCTTTCAATTGCTTCACATTTGAAACTTTATCCATTTTTCTAATGTGATGGGATCACACATAACTTGCTTTGTCAAAGGGCAAACAAATTCATTATAAATAGGTTTTATGTACAACCTTCTAAAGTGGTGACTCTCATCTAACTAGTTATTAGAGTCAGAACTTCCATCCCAGCTTCCAACCATCTATCTGATCTAAATAACTCATTGTATATCTATAACAACATAGAATTGCATTATAATTGAACCATTGTATCAAAAATTAAAGTACCAACAAACGTAGAGCATAATAATACCAAATGGAATAATCGAATAATTTTTTTTTAAAAAAAAAAGAGAGAAAAGAAGGCATATATGTACTTGACAACAAAATGGCAACATGCCTAAATCTATAAACCTATATTATACAACAAAGGCTATTACACATTTGAGTTTGTTTCATATTATTTTTTAGCTTAAATTAAACTATCAACGAAGGCTATTATGTTGCTTCTATCAAGTTCAAAAATGGCAGTTATAGGGGAGGGGTGGTTTCTGTCAATTTAGGAATCATTTGACCAAGGCGCCAAAGGGCCAAATTTGGGGGGAGAAAAATGAAATTTACCTTAATCATTGGTGTATCTTATATTATACAACAAAACCCTTTTTGGATATGGAAAAATATAGTAATAAGCATATTGCACCCTTGGAATTGCAACCATTTAGCAGAGAACGCCCTTGGAATTATTAATAAATTACTAGCAAATATTTTTTATTTTTGTACCTATTGGTGCAAAGATCACTTATGGTTGTGTATATTTACTTAGGGAAGCTGAACTACTCGTGCCATCTTTCATGCTTCATCTAGTTCCATTGCAAGGTTTAATGGCTTCATTGTGTGGAAGCAACAATGTTAATGGATACATCATCAAGCTGAAGAATAGAATATGTTCGTGTAGCAATAATGCAGTAACCAAAGTTTTTTAGTCTGAAAAACTCCAAACAAAATTTATTTTGTATGTCAAGGTAAGAGATGTGGCTTCTTTGAGCAGTGAAAAACAACTGAGAATGAGTACAAAAATAACATAATAGCCCTTCAATTTTTTTTTTTTTTTTTGCCAAATCATTGCTTTTAATTTAATAATTATTTCTTTTAATAAAATATATTTTATTATTTAATTTAATAATTTTTTATATAATAAATTTATTGATCAAATTAATATTTAATAATAAAAATTTAATTCAATCAATAATTATTTAACAAATAATAATAAATTAATTACTTAATTAATTATTGTATTTTCTCAGTTAACATAACATGTACATTGCTAAAAAATGGTGTGAAGCTATGAGATTCAAAGAACAATTATTGCACTGAGAAAACCCCTAATATTTTTTTCTTTATATTCAATTTTCCTGAGATTTTTGTGAGAGTATAACTTTTTTACTCTTTTTTTTAAATATGGGATGAGGAGTTTTGAATTCTAGTGGAGATAGATGTATTGTTGTTAAAGAAGCTAATAAAGTCTCATATTAGTAAGAAATGGGAATGGTCATGGGTGTATAAGAAGTAAATTATATCTTCATTGGTATGATACATTTTTTGTAGAGTCCAATAGTAAAACTATAAGAGTATAAATCCAAAGTAGACAATATCATACTAATGTGAAGATATGTGTCCTTACAATTGTTAAATTTTTTTATCATTGTGTTTTCTCAATGCATTAATTCTTGTTCGAATATCTTATCTCCGCACCAATTTTTTTAACAACGTGCATGATATGTTCTTATTTATTTTTTTCAAAAATTTAAAAAAAAATAACAAGAGATTAGTTGCTTTGAGAAAATCACTATTTAGAATTTACGTGAAGTAAGAGATTTCTGTTATGAGAATTCTACTTAGATTTGTGTTATGAGAATTCTACTTTCCCATGTTTTCTTTTTCATTTTTCATGTCTCTGCCATGGTTATGTCAAGCAGTTTAAAGATTTGTTTGGTATAAAGATGTTATGAATTTTAAACTACAAGGGATAAAGTGAACGTACCAGTTGTAAAGAAATTAAACGTGTGTTTGTTAAATGTTTAACTGAGCGAAAGTTTGTGTTTAATCAAATATTTTAATAGTTGTGCTTTGAAAATTAAAAAGAAGCACTTTCATTATTTATGTTAATTAAATTGACTCAGAACCAAACTAAGTGGCCATTTGAAGGTTTCTTTCTAAAATAGATTCTAAATGTACCATAATCAGTTAACCTACCAATATATATAAGATCTTGCTAAAGATAAAACACTAAGAAGATAGTATTATCATTTAACTATTTACTACAAACATCAGAACATTTACATACACATTGACAAAATATATGCATTAAAGGCTATGTGCAAATTGCATACTATCCACTGGATTTATCTTCTCTGAAAGTTCAACCTTCCTATAAAAAATGCAAAGAGAGAAGCATAAACTAGGGGAAAGATGATAAGAACAACAGCAGTAACAGCCAATTGATCATGGTGAAACCCAAAATAATCTTCTAAGAAGGAAGTTAAGCTTTTTGTTTCTCCAAAAATGATGATTTGCTTGTGAATGTCTCCGTATTGTGAAGTAAGCATACCATTTAGTGTCCAAGATGTAGGGATCAGATAATACATCCATATCCACCATTTTGGAATTTGCTGCAAAAAAACAAAAAGATCAAAACAATAAAATGAGTAACTAAGCCAATATACAAACAAAAGTCCCAACATAGTCTAAATGCTTGTGTATAGATTGCTCCTACTTGGTATGATATTGTCTATAAAATTATATTCGCACAGTTTTTCTTTAAATTCGTTCAAAGGAACTTGTACTATTTAAGATGGGGCTCTATATACCAGTAAGTAACCCTTTCTAACCAAGCAAAGTATAACTTTAATACATTACTCTTGGAGATTACAGTATACTCCCTTAAGAGACATGACCTCATGTGCATTTGATCCTTATTAGATCTTAAGGATCAAATGGCTAGCTCATGCGTGCTGCTCTTTGGGCATAGAGTCCATGTATACTATATCTAGCATAGATTTTAAGCTCTCTAGCCCACATCACAAGATATGTCCAATTTCGGTATCATTAGTAACAATCCACTTAACATAGTACATATTTATCCATTTTGGGCCTAGGCACGCACGTTCTTTTTATTTTAATTCAACCAAAAGGTCGCATACTGTTTGAGGCTCTAGCACCTCACCCTTAAGGTGTTACAATCCTTGGTAGAGTTTAGTAGCTTACCGGTTTAGGCATCAAAAATCCAGCAAAAAGGTTGAACAATGTATAGAAAACTGCTGATAGAATTGAAGCAATCATGAAATTTGGAGTCAATGCAACAAGTAGCATTCCCAGATAATTGTAGTACAACATTGTGCAGAACATGCCATAGAAACTCCAGAAAATCTTGTATGCAGACACATAATACCCAACCATTGGGTAGGTGATGATCACATACACAGCTGCTTGAATAAACAAGTATGGAATCTCAACTGTCACCTGCAATATCAGTTTGCATATGTAAATAAGATAACATTACGAAATATAGAGAAACCCCCGCCTTACAAGATTTCATATTTATGTTTTGAACAAGCACAAAACCAATATTATACAATCAAGTCCACAAACAACTTCATAAGTCCTCAAGAAAATTGTACCTGTGCAAGTGCATAAGCCAAAGGAGAGTACATCCCTGCAAAATTTTCTCGATACATAACAGTTCGCTCCGTCGCAACATACTGTAGAACTGATGAGCAGTTGTTTATGCCCAAGAATATGACACCAGTGTATAGTGAACCAAGTATGCTGAATAAACTCTGCTGGTTATTTCTGACATAATTATGGGAAAATAAGTACATTTTAGGTTGGTAATATTAGGGATGCAGACTAGTTCTATGTAGCTGAATAGATGGTAAATGCATAATTAGTAAATGTATCAACTTACATTTTCTTTCCCTGGTCCCAAAAAAGCACACCAAAGAGCAAAGATGCTGCAATTGTGTGCATGACACGCATGAAGTTGTAAGAAGGACTTCTCCAATAAGACAAGTGTTGTTTCCACAGACATGATTTGAATTGCCCCCAAAAGTTTCGAGCAAACTGGGTTGGAAAATGCAAGTCCTTTGAACCAGGAGGTGGATTGCTCAACTCTCTTACAAGCTCTTTGTTTTTCCTGCAAGCAAAGCAATGTCAAAAGGAGAAAAATGAAATCAACAAGCGATTGTTGTCATGTATAGGTTCACTGGATTACAGTATTTCTAATTCAACTTACTGATACAAAACAGATTCTTTATAGATTTGGGCAAAATCTACATTGAGTTCAGCTTCTGCAGACGGAGAAGTGACCTCTAATATCCATGTTGCTGGATTGTAATTGTTTTTAATCTTCGGCACCCCAGATATATTCTGTAAGTAAAAGTTGTTTAGTCAGGTGGTTTGTGCAAGGTTGTTTACAAGAACAGAACAGGAAATTATAAGAGAAGCATATTATAGTCACAAGTATGATGAGTGCAAACTAACCTCAAAATATTCTATAACCTTATTTGAATGCTTCCCCAATGGTCCAGAGTATATGAGGCGCCCACCAGTTTTCAAGAGGATCAACTAAAAACAAAGACAGAAAGGTTTATGTTATGAAATCAATAACCCAGAAACTAGTTTTATGTTAAGTATCAGGTTGTTTAGATTAACACCATGTCTTAGTCACTTAAAGCCATGTTGACATCATAAGACCTGATTAACACTTCACAGAATTTGTCAATCAAGGGTACTGAAAGACATATCTTCATCAGCAAGCAAAAGCATCTTGATCAGCCAGATTTGACCCATCGATTATTAAAGTACAGTCCTAGCTATGGTAAACTGGCATCTAAGTCTGGCAATCAAGTTTATATACTAAAACAAGTGAAAATTGTTTTTTACCTCATCAAATGATTCAAATATGTCAATACTCGGTTGATGGATGGTGCAAACTATTGTCCTTCCTGTATCAACTACATTCTTCACAGCTCGTGTGACAATTGCTGCTGCTCGTGCATCCAGACCAGTTGTAGGTTCATCCATAAAGATTATAGAGGGATTGGCGACAAGTTCAACAGCTATGGTAAGCCGCTTGCGTTGCTCAGTTGATAGACCATTAACACCAGGTATGCCAACTAAGGAATCCTTTATTCCATCAAGTTCAATGGTTTCAAGGACTTCATTCACAAATTCCTGTAAGAACACACAACGGAAACTTTTATATGCATCAGCCGATACTTAATAATGAACTTGAGAGGTAAAGAGCGTTACAGCTTTAGTTTTTGAGTTAATCTCAGGAGCCAGACGCAGCCAAGCAGAAAAAATCACAGATTCTTCTACTGTGATCTGAGGAGAATGTATGTCGCTTTGCTCGCAATAACCTGAAACTCTAGCAAATGTTTCTTGAACCTTAGGATACCCACCAATTTTTATTTCCCCCTCAATGTAGCCACTAGTTTTTCTTCCAGCAAGAACATCCATGAGAGTTGTCTTTCCAGCTCCACTAACACCCATCAATGCTGTCAAAACACCAGGCCTTAACACACCGGTAACTTCACAAAGCAGTTGAAGTCTCTTCTCGGCAAATCCCCGTTCTCTCATTTCCTAAACCAAAGAGGAAAAAGGAAATTAAATTGTATTAGATATAATGCCTTTACATATCCTGCAGCGTCCAAGATAAAAAATGAAAGTATGGAAAACAAAATTACCAAAGGGGTGTCAACATAGTATCGAACTTCCTGAAATGCTAATGTTAAGGGCTGAAAAGGTAAGACCATCCTGCCTGTTGAAATGAAGAAATGTAAAGCATTAAAATAGAAACAAGTAAGACATAACGGTTTTAATTGGCAGGTAACAACTGAAAAAAAATGGAATTAAGGAATTGAATGAACCTTTATAAGATCCTTTATTGGTATTAGGAAGATTTGCAGACTTTTCTGTCACAAGATGATCTTTAGAGGAATCTTCACTTCCTTGTAACTTGGAAAACATTTCATGTGAAATCATAGCGCGAGATGATCCAGAAGCTGTATTTGTATCAGATAAGGTAAATAAACCTGTGTTGCTCCGATTCTTCCTAAGTTAAGAACATAATTACCAAAAGGATGAACTTACACTTTAAGAAAGCTAAGGCCAAGGTAAAACCGATGTTGAAAAGTAAACCCATCCCAATCAAGGCACCAAGTGATACCCAGTAAAGATATTCATCAAAGTTTAGTCCTCTGCTTTCAAGTGCTACTTGCCCCATGGTCATGTTTGTGGACAGCATCTACAATAATATGATTAACAATAAATTACTTTCTTGAAATGTAAGTGTAACAAAAACATGAACTATCAACATGAAGCACATCAACCATTCATTATGCACTATCCAAATATATACAATGATAATTGTGTAATGTAAAAAGTCCAGTTCTCAAGACAGTTAGAAATATAAGCATAAAATAGTTACAAGGACTACCAACTCCAACTCCACCAAGAGAATTACTTAAATTTGAGAAACATATCACTTCTGGCTTCTGCTATGAGGAGAGTTACCTTTTGCCACCGAGGAGCAAGAAATTCGTTTACGGAGAGACCTATCTCGCCATATGTAACAGGAGAAACCCAAAAGCCCCACTTCAACCAAACCGGCATGGAGGCTGCAACCATATACTATAGCTTAAGTTTTATCCATTTAGCTAATGATTCTAAAATAAAATTTGGAGAAGGTATAAGTTTCCTTACGGTGTGGTATAACGAAGCCCCCGAATAATAAGACAAATAATATTGCGGAACTACCGGCTGTCATAGAAGCAACCACAGTCTGGAAAACTGATGCCAAAAATCGAAACATGGATATTGACGTAAAATGGACAGCAAAAAGTAGAATGAACTGACGAAAGAACCTGAAAAAAACACAGCAATGTATCAAATTTCAGAATTTCAGGCCGCATTACACGAGATGGCTTATGCTATTACTCTTCTAAAATAAGATTTAAGAGCGAATTTTCATATATCCCTAGTACGTACTATTAGTCTTATTATTAACATTCTTAACTGGTGATTCTAAAATAGGTGAAAATGAAACACAACAACGTATTTATATCAAATTTAACAGAAAAAAGAGAGCATGTAACTATTTTTGAAGAGAGGATTTAATGCGCTAAGTAAAACAAACACTTACTGCCTTGTCAATTGAAACTCACCTTGAGGCCTCTGGGCTGAATCCGATGACATAGTAAGTAAGACATGTCCAAGCCAGAGATTCAATTAATGATATAGGAATTTTCAAAATTGTTGCCGGAATTGCGTACGCCCAAGCTGGATAAAAGCACAACTCCTTCTGTTTATAAAAAACTGCAAGTCTTTGAATAGTCATGGACAACTCTGGAATGCCATCAACAAGAAGTATGATGAGTGCAAAGAACAAGGCACCCATGTAGTAAGTTGCATCAAGAACATTAACATGCATCCGAGTCCGAAGAAAAAGAGTCATTGTGATTATTGCAACAATGATAACCTGTAAGAAAAATATTCTTTACATGTTCAATGTTGGAGGCCCTTACGAAAAGTAACTTACAAATATAATTGAACTCGGAAAGATAAAGTTGTTCAAATGTGGTAGAGGAATATAAAGAAATCTTAACTTGAGTTGTTTTAAATACATAAACAAAAGAATTTCTCTTCATGAGGAGGAGTTCCCTTGACATGCAAGCTCTAAATAGCTCCCATTTAGAAAGAGAATACACACTGAAGGAAATAGCCTTCTTGTGGCTTTTGGATTTGTCATACGGCACCAAAAGATCATCTTCAAGCTTCTTACCAAGAGGAGATTCTTTGAATTTCCTAGAGAACATATCTACTGAAACATACTGGTAGGGAATTTCGGTATGGAACCAATATTGTGCTTGATCTTTTTTAGATATAACCTGAACAAAATAGAAGATCAAAATTTGAAGTACGGAAATTTGAGCGTGGGAAAGGAAAAAGATTTGGGAGATTTGGTTGCCCTGCCTTTGTACATGTTAAAGAGGGGAAGTTGGAACCTAGAGCTATCAAATGGGTATTCATAGGATATCCCGAATGAGTAAAAGGATACAAGGTGTGGTGTAAAGACTTAACACCACCAAGGAGTATCATAAGCCGTGATGTGACGTTCGATGAGATGACGATGCTGAAAACCTCCCAAGTAGATGAGAAAGAAGAACCTGTGACCAAGGAAGACTCAGCACCCAAGTCAATAGAAGTTGAAATAGCGCCTGAAAATGGATCTGATATGCCCCCAGATCAACACTTCAATAAGGAGATCCTTGAAGATGAACCAAGAACACCGGCGAGTTCCTCCAAGTTCACCCAAAAGAAGACTAGAACTCCTGAGTTGGAACTTGAAGAGTACCAGTTTGCTAGAGACAGGCTAAGGAGAACGATTAACCCACTAGTTAGGTATGCACAAGCAGACTTAGTTGCTCATGCTTTTAATTCTGTTTACACTCTTGAGTATGATGAGCCTATGACATATGGTAAGGCTATGAAGAGTGAAAACAAGAAAGAATGGCAGCAGGCCATAGAAGAAGAAATTTGTTCTCTTAGGAAGAACAATACCTGCAAGTTGGTGGAGAGTCCTCAAAAGAAGCTAGTAGGGTGCAAGTGGGTGTATAAAGTGAAGGAGGGGATACTGGGGATTGAGCTTACGAGATTCAAGGCTAGGTTAGTAGCACAAGGTTTTACTCAGAGAGAGGAAATCGATTTTCATGAGATATTCTCTCCAGTTGTCAAGCACACATCTATTAGAATTTTGTTAGCCATGTGTGCAAACTTTGATTTACATCTAGAGCATATGTGACAGGACGCGACCCGAGACCCTCTACTATAGATCCCAGCGGCCCTACCGGGCACCCCGACGGAAGTTCCTCCAAACCTAACTAGGTATGTTGAGAAATTTCGTGAGGCGAACCCCTTTTGAATTCTTGTTACTACTAAGAAGATCTAATAATATAAATGAAAACGACATCTTAATTTTAAAAACAAACGGACAGAGTTTTTTCTGTTTTTCGGAAAATCCATATAAACCTACAAAGAAAGTTCACTTCTAATTCCAACACATCTCAATTCTACCAATTCGGACCTCCGGTCCTTTCCAAATCAAATCCAACACAACTCAATTATTTCGTGTAAATCACAAAATAAGCATAATCATAAAAAGTAAAATTGATCATCATAAACTGGAAATCTCTTCTTCTTGATTCAGCACATACTTATAAATATACATGCCTACAACTATTATGAATAAAGTAAAGAGTGCTATTAGCACATTTACATGTACAAAAATTATCTTTGGATTCGGCCCACTACTCGGCAATAGGAGAATCAGCAGCTTGCGTTCCGAGACTTGCACCTGGGAAAGGAGTTTAAAAACACAAAACATAAAATGGGTGAGCTAAAGGAGCTCAGTGAGTGTAAATGAGATTTCAATTACAAGAACATTATACAAAAATAGCAATTTCTAACGTTCATGCAGAAATTTTGCTTCTAAAACGAATGTAAATCTATAAAAGGGTTTCTAATATCATATGCTAATGAAATCTTGCCGAGCGGTTTTATCTACATCTTTGGAAAACTATATTCAGAATCTGCATAACATAATAACTGTTGTATGCATATAAATGCATAAATACTATCGGTAAATCGAAGACTAGTAAAATCCTCGCTCGGCTATTTTCTTTCTAAACTGTACCAATGGTAACCCTAAAGCTCTATACCCACGCAGCGACTCAACTAGCACCGCATACGTGAGTAGGTCACGGGGCATCTCAACTAGCAACACCCACAGTGACATCTCAAGACATCTCACTGGCTACGCAGCAGAATCCTACATCGCATGCATATAGCGAGACAATATCCCGTACACATAGAGCGACTCACATGACTCGACACCCCGACTTCCCGGAGTTAGTGACACACCCCCAAAACCTGCCCATGTGCACGATATATACCGGCTGGGTCTAATACAATCATCACCACTATAGTCTGAGGGTACCAATGGTCTTAAAAACGAATGCAGAAATTTTAAAACTGTTTCGCAAATCGATCATGTAAAAGCATGTCTATGAATATATCAAGATCATAAATCATGTTTATGCATCGAAAGCTCATAAAATGTACATAGTCATTATGCGAAAATATAATAACCGAAAAGTAAAAGAAATGGCAGATTTCTACTCACAACCGCTCCGCGCTCAATTTCGCTCCCGATTTCTGCTCCCGTTAACTCTCTCGGTTATCTTCACCTACGTGCCATAAATGACATTTAGAACCAAATCGAACACTAGAATCTCATTTAACTACTAAATGCCCTAATCGGCATACAAAGCCCGGATGCAAACTACTTCTCGATTTTAGTTACGGAGCTATAATCGAAACTAACTCACCATCCAGCGCCCTGAAAATTATTGAACACCTTATAATTTGATTGGACATACTTGCCCTTCACCTTTCCAACATGGACAATTATGTCTCATTTTCTTCATTTTTGGGTTTTTCCATCAACCATATACATTCAATTCATTATATGCATCATTTACACACAACAATTCAATCAAAACACCACTCAATTCCTAACTTTCCTAAAGTGGCAGAATTTAACCCTAGGTTCCAACGCATTCCTTTTCTCAATTTCTTGTTCCAATTACAACAAAATCATGCCAATTGTATTCTAAAGCCCTAATTACAACCAATTGAAATCTCTACAACAAAATCACCAAAAAACCCTAATTCTCACCTTGCCAATTTCTTCAAATTGATGACTCCTTCAAGCTCCACACTAGAATTCAACTCAATCTAAGCTAAGAATACATATAAGAACATCAATTAACACATTCTTGAATTCTCACTTATCAAACTCATAAAAGATGCTTTTCTTACCTCTTTTTCTTGAATTTCCACTAGTATAGACTTCAATTGAGCTTAGGGATTGGTTTGTAACCTTAATTTGGCTTGATTACACATGAAAAATCATGAGAAAAAAACTTGAATAGTCACTGTAGCAGCACCCCCCTTTGAAGCTCAAATTTCTCTCTTTTTTTGGCTAAGTGTTAGTTTTGATTTCTCTTCAAATTTCTACACACTTCTAACATATATATAGCGCTCCCTCAATTGACCATTTTGCCCTTCAACTTACTTAAAACTTCTAATTTTCCATTAGTTAAAAACTAATTATGTAATTAGTTCATTTGTAACTATTTAGTTAGAATAGTTCAAAGAACTAACTAGAACTTCCAACTTGGCAATCCATGAGATTTCTTCTAATTGGTCTATTCTCTAATATATGGATTATGTTTCTCAACAAAGGCTTGTTCCATTCATAACCCTTAAATGGAAATTCATGTAGTAAATTAGAATTTTCTTTTCCAAGCCAATAGAGAAAAATTATAAAAATATTCTAGGGTCTTCCGGCGCACCGATCGAGTGTGAAATTACTAAATTAGGTCTAATATCTCTCACGTGCACTATAAAGGGAATATTTCTAATAGGGTTAAAATTGAGTAACCCTACGGTGTCTTATTTGTTCTATACCGAAATCTAGGCGCCAATACTACTAACAGGGATTAGATATTACACTGTAGTATAAGAGATTTGATGAGTTTATGATGGCTTGTGGTTTTAGTAGGAGCAAGTATGACGGATGCATATACTTCAAGAACATAAGTTGTGGGATGATGTATTTGCTTCTATACGTCAATGATATGTTGATCGCGTGCAAGAACATGGAAGAAATATAAAAGCTCAAGAAGCAGTTAAGTGGTGAGTTTGAAATGAAGGATTTGGGAGCAGCGAAGAGAATTTTGGGTATGGATATTGTGAGGGAAAGAAGAGATGTTATCTTCTTGTCTTAACAGCGATATATAGTTAAAACTTTGGAAAAGTTTGGTATGTCAAACGCGAAGGCTGTCTCTACTCCTTTGGCCATGCATTTCAGACTTTCAGCAGCACAGTCGCCAACATCCGATGAGAAGAAACTGCAGATGAGCAAAGTACCGTATGCAAGCACTATGGGGAGCATCATGTATGCAATGGTTTGCACAAGACCAGACATAGCACAGGCTGTGAGCGTGGTGAGTAGATACATGGCGAATCCAGGAAAAATCACTGGCTTGCAGTAAAGTGGATTCTGAGATATCTCAAGGGAACGTCAAATCACAAGCTAATATATAAGAGGGATGAGGATAACAATGAAATGGTAAGAGAGTACGTAGACTCAGATTATGCAGGTGATCTTAACAAGAGAAGATCATTGACGGGTTACGTATTCACAGTGTTTTGGTGTAGTATGTGTTGGAGATCAGTTCTACAACACGTGGTTGCACTATCTACCACAGAGGCAGAGTACATAGCTGTTGGAGAAGCTATCAAGGAGGCCGTGTGGTTAAAAGAAATATGCATAAAAGTATTGGCTAGTGAAGATGTGAACACCGGTGTGTGTTGTGATAGTCAGAGTGCCATACACCTAAGCAAGCATCAAGTGTTCCACGAGAGGTCGAAACACATTGATGTGAGACTCCATTACATTCGTGAGATTGTCCAAAGTGGTGAAGTTAGTCTAACAAAGATAGAGTCATCTAAACATTCTGCCGATATGTTGACTAAGCCACTACCCTCGGTTAAGTTCGTCCTATGCAAGGACTTAACCGGAGTCACTACTTTGTGAAGGTGACTAACGATGCGAAAATGAGAGATCGAGTTACTTTGTGGATGATTTTGAATCAAGGAGGGGATTTGTGAGAATATTGATTAAAAATCATCGGAATATGATTTAGGGTTCAAGCCAAGTGCGTAGCGTACGCACGGATCGAAGACGAACGCAAAAGGAGGCAAAAAATAAAGAAGGGCACACTAGGCGCGGGCGCCGCGGCGCCTAGAACAGAACCTGAGCGCCGCAGCGCTGGAGACGGGAACAGTGTCCCGAAATTAGGAAACTTCCTAATTTCGTCTCCTACTTGCTCCAAGACTCCCTAATACGACTCCTACACGTATAGGGTAAACCTAGGTCATCCCAAAGCCTATATAAAGGCTATCAATTGACTTATAAACACATCTTGACAATCTTTGTGATAAATAAGAGATCTTTGTGGTTCTTTGTGAGAGTAAAATTCCTAGAGTGAGAGGGAGTTTTCTTTATAATCTTTTTTATAAAATGCATACTTTGTGAGTGTCTTGTGATTTATAATATGAGAAAAGTGTGATCTTGATCTACCGTAAATGTAGGTAAGTTACCAAACTACGTAATTCTTTATATGTTCTTCTTCTACCTCTTTCTCTATTTATTTTTTAAGTAACTTGTTTTGTATTATTATATTACTTAAATAAATTTTTTACTTATTTGTATGCTTCCGCTTTAATAATAGTTTATAAATTATTTTACCTAATAATAGTAATTGGCCATCATTGTATTGGGAGGTTTGATTGTATTTGAAGATGACAAGAGAAAACGAGAGATTTTGGGATGATTTTTTTAAATTAAAAAAATCATTAAGAAATAGGCATATATTTCCTTAATAACAAAAGAGATATATATATATATATATAGTCTATTTAAATTGGTTGCCTTGCTTTGTTTTGGCTCAAGTGGACATGTGATGTTAAATATCATTATTTTTTATTTTTATTTTTATTTTTTTGTTTTGAGACATACGGTCTGACCAATGACGTAGTTTTCTTTAAATAATTCGTTAATAGAAATATTGATAAGGCGTGTGCACGTCTCATCAGCGTACATCTTCAGCACTACGCGGTTTATTAACCTATATAAACCCTGAATTTTTTTTTTCAGCTTCACAAAACTACTTCTTTTCATTAAACCCTAGATTTCTTAAACCCTAAAACCCATTTCATCGCTTTTAGTTCTCTTCAAGAAGCCAACCCTAACACTAAAACCTATTTCATCGCGTTTAGTTCTCTCCAAGAAACCAACCCTAAAATCCATTTCATCGCGTTTAGTTCTCTTCTTCTCCAAAAGATGACGGTGGCCAGCACTACTACTTCTTCTTCTACAAAGGTCCCTGATCTTGACCGTGCTTCATGGTTAAAGATGAGGTATTCTGATACTATTCTTAAAGCCCAACAATACATGAAACACCAAGCCGATGAGAAAGTAAGAGAGGATGCTCGTTCTGAATTGGCCGCCGAGGTAACGAAGAAACAACGGACGAGGCAGAAAGAAAGAGATGTTTCTCGTATTAACTTGGAAGCCGAGCTGACAAAGAAACAACAAGCCAGGAAGAGAGAAAGGGAAGCTGCTTGTAATGAATCGAAGGCCGAGGTCACAAAGAAACAACGAGGTCAAGTCTCTGTTCTTCACCGCGCTTCATGCCTAAAGACGAGGCATTCAGATATTATTCTCAAAGCCCAACAATATAAGCCTGAAGCCGAGTTGATGAAGTACCAACAAACGAGGGAGCAAGAAAGAGAAATTGGACGTCGTATTAATTTGGAAGCCGAGGCGACGAAGAAACAACGGGCGAGGAAGAAGGAAAGAGAAGCTGCTCGTGTTAAATTGTCGAAGATGACAAAGACTGTGGATCTTGAAGACAACTCGCTGAGTGTTAAGGCGCTTGAAATGCTGGCTGGGTGTTCTTTAGGCTTTCTTATTGATCGAAGTAAAGATGGTGTGGCGTCTAAAGTGATAATGGGAGGCTTTCAAGGCATTCGGTTTTGGAATCCACTTGAGGAAATCGGTTTGGGTCTGAAAGATTAGGTTCAGTTTTCTTCTTCTTTATCCCGTAAAATGCAGTCCTATGTATATATTTTAGGGTTCCACGTGAATTAAGAAGGTTGTATGATACTGGTTTTTGAAGTCAATTGAAATACAATATTAGATATTCTTATTCAATTTTACTGCTCTTCTTCGTTTGATGCTAATGATTTGCCTTAATAACATTAGTCACGAAGTTATTTTCTTTATCTTCTTTGTTTCCTTTATTTAGTGTGTAGTATGATCATGATCATGTTTCTAGACAGTACGGTTGAGTTTGCAGACTAAGTTATATATATTCCTCAAAATGGTTTTTTTTTTTTTTTGCTGTTTCTTTCTTTCAAGTAATTTGCAGGTACTTAATATCTCTGCTTGCATATTTATATTGTATCGGTCATTGCATTATATTGATTTAAATGATCATTCTATAGGAGACATCTATGTATATAGATAGATGGTCATTACATTGATTTCAATGGCCATTGTTTAGAAGACGTTTATGCATTAACTAGAAAAATTAGTGACTAAGCTAGAGGAAGACAAAAAGAAATGTGAAAATCTTAAGTGCCTTTAAGATTTGGTGTCATCCTCTTGCAAAAATTCGATTTCTTGAAGAATGCCAGTTTTTCCATATTCAATTCTTGCAAAGTTCTCCCAAGCTACGATAACAAGATTGAGTCATGCTTCATGTTGCGAAAACAAACTTCAACATTTTCTTATCAAGTGATGCTCAATTGTTATTTCTAAATCATATTACAACAGAAACTCGTACAACAATCGGGGCAAAAACTAGTACCCTAAGGTGAAATGCTGATATATCAGTTACCAGGATCAACCGCTCACGTAATGGGCAATGGCCGCTGTTGGAGAGGGCAGACGGGATAAGGCCGCCTCATCGCTCATCCTGTCGAAACATATAAAGGAATCGTTACATTAGACGCTCCATAGTCATATTCTCTTTCAGTGCCGTATGACAAATCCAAAAGCCACAAGAAGGCTATTTCCTTCAGTGTGTATTCTCTTTCTAAATGGGAACTATTTAGAGCTTGCATGTCAAGGGTACTCCTCCTCATGAAGAGAAATTCTTTTGTTCATGTATTCCAAACAACTCAGGTTAATATTCCTTTATATTCCTCTACCACATTTGAACAACTTTATCTTTCCGAGTTCAATTATATTTGTAAAATAATTTTTGTAAGGCCTTGCAACATTGAACATGTAAAGAATCTTTTTCTGACAGGTTATCATTGTTGCCATAATCACAACGACTCTTTTTCTGCGGATTCGGATGCATGTTAATGTTCTTGATGCAACTTACTACATGGATGCCTTGTTCTTTTCACTCATCATATTTCTTGTTGATGGCATTCCAGAGTTGTCCATGACTATTCAAAGACTAACATTTTTTTTTTATAAACAGAAGGAGTTGTGCTTTTATCCAGCTTGTGCGTATGCAATTCCGGCAACTATTTTGAAATTTCCTATATCGTTAATTGAATCTCTGGCTTGGACATGTCTTACTTACTATGTCATCGGATTCAGCCCAGAGGCCTTAAGGCTGAGTTTCAATTGACAAGGAAGTAAGTGTTTGTTTACTTAGTCTGCAAACTCAACCGTACTGTCTAGAAACATGATCATGATCATACTACACACTAAATAAAGGAAACAAAGAAGATAAAGAAAATAACTTCGCGACTAATGTTATTAAGGCAAATCGTTAGCATCAAACAAAGAAGAGCAGTAAAATTGAATAAGAATATCTAATATTGTATTTCAATTGACTTCAAAAACCAGTATCATACAACCTTCTTAATTCACGTGGAACCCTAAAATATATACATAGGACTGCATTATCCGAGATAAAGAAGAAGAAAATTGAACCTAATCTTTCAGACGCAAACCGATTTCCTCAAGTGGATTCCAAAACCGAATGCCTTGAAAGCCTCCCATTATCACTTTAGACGCCACACCATCTTTACTTCGATCAATAAGAAAGCCTAAAGAACACCCAGCCAGCATTTCAAGCGCCTTAACACTCAGCGAGTTGTCTTCAAGATCCACAGTCTTTGTCATCTTCGACAATTTAACACGAGCAGCTTCTCTTTCCTTCTTCCTCGCCCGTTGTTTCTTCGTCGCCTCGGCTTCCAAATTAATACGACGTCCAATTTCTCTTTCTTGCTCCCTCGTTTGTTGGTACTTCATCAACTCGGCTTCAGGCTTATATTGTTGGGCTTTGAGAATAATATCTGAATGCCTCGTCTTTAGGCATGAAGCGCGGTGAAGAACAGAGACTTGACCTCGTTGTTTCTTTGTGACCTCGGCCTTCGATTCATTACAAGCAGCTTCCCTTTCTCTCTTCCTGGCTTGTTGTTTCTTTGTCAGCTCGGCTTCCAAGTTAATACGAGAAACATCTCTTTCTTTCTGCCTCGTCCGTTGTTTCTTCGTTACCTCGGCGGCCAATTCAGAACGAGCATCCTCTCTTACTTTCTCATTGGCTTGGTGTTTCATGTATTGTTGGGCTTTAAGAATAGTATCAGAATACCTCATCTTTAACCATGAAGCACGGTCAAGATCAGGGACCTTTGTAGAAGAAGAAGTAGTAGTGCTGGCCACCGTCATCTTTTGGAGAAGAATAGAACTAAACGCGATGAAATGGATTTTAGGGTTTGTTTCTTGGAGAGAACTAAACGCGATAGAATGGGTTTTAGGGTTAGGGTTGGTTTCGAGGAGAGAACTAAAAGCGATGAAATGGATTTTAGGGTTTAATGAAAAGAAGTAGTTTTTTGAAACTGAAAAAAAAAATTCAGGGTTTATATAGGTTGATAAACCGCGTAGTGCTGAAGATGTACGCTGATGAGACATGCACACGCCTTATCAATATTTCTATTAACGAATTATTTAAAGAAAATTACGTCGTTGGTCAGACCATATGTCTCAGAACAAAAAAAAAATAATAATGATATTTAACATCACATGTTCACTTGAGCCAAAACAAAGCAAGGCAACCAAATTAAATAGACTATATATATATATCTTTTGTTATTAAGGGAAATATATGCCTATTTCTTAATTATTTTTAATTTAAAAAAACTATCCCAAAATCTCTCGTTTTCTCTTGCATCTTCAAATACAATCAAACCTCCAAAGCCAATGACGACCAATTACTACCATTAGGTAAAATAATTTTAAACTATCTTTAGAAGTTACCTCCAATTAGTCTTAGAAGGAATTGTATGTCACTACGTAGTGGGTGATTATTTTTAGTTTAAGAAATTAATTCGAGGCAATTAACTGATGATTAATTGATACATTCAAAGAAAAAAAATAATAAAAGAAAATGACTTACATAAGCGGTGTTTAAACCTCGTACTTTTTTAATTGTACAATTGATATGTACAAAAAAAAATAAAGCTTAATTGATATCCTGTAGTGTTATATTAGTAAGGATTAACGGTATTACTAAACCAGAAATAAAGCTCAAATTGATGATGCAAAAAAATTTATATCGCGTTCATGTTGGTGTGGTGCGAAAAATATATCGCACACATATTATTGGGGTAATAAAAAATTACGCATTCAAGTTAGTGAAGAAAAAAATATCATGCCAACACGATTAAAAAATTACGTGTTCAAGTTGTTGGCACGAAATATATCGTAGTATGACTAAAAATATCACTCTAATAAAAAATATCGCATAAATAATATTATCCCGATGTGATAAGTAACAAGAAATAAATATATCGTGCTAGTATGATAAATAATAAAAAATATCGTGCGGCGTAATAAATAATTTAAAAATATAGCGCCTGCACGATAAATAATACAAAAATATCGCGCCTGTACATTAATATTATACAATAATAATAAAAGCAAATATTGCGTTATGCAATAAAAATTTAAAATTTATCGCGTTGCGCGATAAATTTAATCATGCTATGGCGATAAAACTTATTGTCCATGATATATCACCCCAACGCGATATATTTAATTGCTGAGGCAATTAGTTTTATTGCTTTGTGGCGATAAATTTAATCACCCCCATTATGGGGTGATAAGTTATGCCCCATTGTGAGGGATTGAGCCACTTGCCCCCTTTTATATTTATTTTTATATATTAATATATTTATTTTATGATTATTTATTATAAGTATTTTTATATAATAAATTAAATAATTTATTTTTATTATTTATAATATTTATTTATATGTATAGTATAATTATGTTATATTATTATTAAAAATTATATTTAAATTTTTTATTATTGAAAATTATATATTATTTAAATTTAAATTTATTTTATTTAATTATATGTAAAAGAATACAAAAGTTTAGTACTATAGTAGTAGTAGCATCTCTTAATAATAGATACTGCATATTGCAGAAGAAGGAACTGTAAAAATACTGAAAGAACTTTTTTGTCCATTTATCATTTTTTTTAGGCCACAAAAAATTAAACAAAAAATGAGAGGCTAAAACATTTTTCAACCCTAAAAAAGGGTTATTTATGCTTATCATGAGTTCCATTATAATACATGTTTTTTCCTTAATTTTATTTTTAGCATTGATTGGAGAACTACATTCTCGCTATTGGTTGGGATTTGTAGGCACCATTATCTTTTCTTTTTTTAATATTACAATAATTTACTCATACTTATAATCAGAATTCTGCAAATCTAGATTTAAAAAGGTCAAATCTACTCCATTAAAAATAATTTCTAATATTATTAACTCTTTTATGAATATTCTCAAAAGCTAAAAAATTCCATTGTTGAATATGATGTCTAAGTTCATGTAATTTATATGTTATTGCTGAGGCCGGCCAAAAAAGTGTATATTGCACTTTTTCATTTTAGGATTTATGTTTAATTATATGTTATATTCTATTTAGAAATTTATACATTATTGAAAGTTTTGTTATATTATAATTCTTTTTCTCATAAAATTAAGTTTTGTATAGGGTTTTACAGCTCATAAATAAGCGTGATTTTTCATTGTAAAATCATTAACTATTCATTCAATATAATATACGAACTTTTCAACTTTTTTTTCTGTTCTTTGGTTTTTATCATTGCACTCAAGACTCGCATCCTTACTTGTTGAAACCCATAGCCTTACTATTAAAGTTTCGTCTGTTCTTCTCTGAGAACAACCCAAGCTCCACAGCTCGCTCACTATATTTCAGCTTAGGTTTAGTGATAAACCTTGTTTGCTGACAGCTTAGGTGAAAACATTACTTGCTGACAACCATTTTCTAAGAAGAACCCAAGCTCCACAGCTCGCTCGTTATATTTCAACCCAGGTTTAGCGATAAACCTTTCTTACTGATAGCCTAAGTGAAAAGCTTATTTATTGACAGCCAAGTTCGGCCTTGCCTTATTTGGTTAATATCTCAAGTCTTAGTTTCCATTAAATCTAAGACTTACATTGGTCTAGCATGGCACTGGATATACATAGATCCCTACCTTGAAAGTTATTTGATCGAACATTTTTGTTGGTACTCCCAATACAAGTAATAACTAGACAGATAACAAAGAATAGGACCGAAAATCTATAAATTGATATCAATCTATTTGTCGTAAAATGGTTACATAGATTTCTTATTAACGAGTATTTTGAAAGTAGTTGTTAAAGAGAGATTTTTAGTATCAAAATTTATAAATTGATATAGCCTATGCAAATTTCTTATCATAGTAAAAGGAGAAACGTTTTTGTTTTAATATTCTTGACCAATAATTTTTCTTATACATCGAAAAACTTCATTAATAGAAATTATTATGAAATAAAAACCTAAACTGATTGAACGCCAAACAGATTAAGACAACTAAGTAGCGTGAACTTGAAATTTGTGGAACAACATCTCCAAATTCTTTGTAGGTTGTGCTTCTTCTCGAGTCTACCCAAAACAAATTCTTCAGACGACTTTCTTCATTTAAATCCATACTAAAGGAAAACCCTAAGTCTTTTGTTTGCATCTTAAAAAGGTATTTTTGAATTACAATAGCATCTTTTTCTCCAAGGCGTAATCTTATCATCTTGTCTATTTTCAGTCTTTTTCTAAGAATGACATATTAACATGTCCACCTTCTTCAACAACACAGAGGAATTGAAATTTTTGTTATCTCTAATTTCTACTCAAATCATTTATTTCATTTGCCTTTTAACACGTGAACTATTGTTTGGATTGCATTGAAAAATTTTGATGTGTTCAGACTCAAATTATTCTTGTGTTTAAGAATTAATGATCCAAATCACTATTTTCCATCTTTATCTAAACATCTCCAACTATTTTCTTTGTTGTATTATTATAATTTTTTTACATTATAAAAAAGAGGAACAAACAAAGAGTACTTGGGGATAAGGTTTATTTGTTATTCAATGTAATAATGATAATACAAAAACGTTAGTTATAAAATAATTGATAGTGTAGAATATTTAATTGACTGTATGTTATTGATCAAACATAATATGTTGAGGGAGGAATTGCTCTTCTCCCCATTACATTAGGTTAAAGCGAAGAACCTCAAGTTCAACTTTAAACCTTAACTTCTTTGTGCAACAGAATAACATGTATATCAAGTAAAATAGTAAGAATTCAAAGCAAAAAATAAAGAGCACAATACAATCACTTACGTGGTTTGGCCAATTGTCTACGTTCACAGTGAATCCAAAAATCTTAGCCTCTCTTATTAACTCCCTAGAGATTTTACAAGGAAAACCCAATGAAGAACCCTCAAAAGAACCTAATGTTTAGTGTACCCTTACTCTACCACGAACAATGAATACCCAAACGATGGTTCCACCCTAGCGCACATAAGCACTTAGTGTCTACCCAGTTCTTCCCTTCTCTTAAAGTCTCTTTTAATATTTAATCTCAACTAAAAGTGTTTCCAAGTATTTATATAGGGGTTATTTCGTGCCTACTAATCCTATTCCTTATTGAAGTAAGAGTCCACTTATTTTAGAAGTCCTAAACTACCCAAAACTTAAAATTTGGATCAAAAAAAACTTTCTCCTGCACCGGCGTAGCGGCACTAAGGTCCTAAAGCCGCGGTGCTAAGCCTTGACGCTTTCAATGCTGCGGCACTGGGAACCTTTCGCCGCGACACTGGGCCTGCCGCATCTAGTGTTGCGGCACTGGCACCCTAGCGCCGCGGCGGTGAGGTTTTATTTTAGGTGCCGCAGTGCTCACCTCTAGGTGTCGCGGCGCTAAGCCCTGTTCTAACTCCGTGCTTTCTTAGCTTTCTTTATGTCTTTAAGTCTCGTTTTACTTTTTTTCTTGTGTCCTACATGTCATAGACTTCTCTATACGTGTCCCACACGTTCTAGACTTCTTGTGACTCTCCTCTTTGATATTGATCTCAATTCTTGTCCAAATAAGATTGTTAAATCTCCAACAAACCCTTCCTTGATTCAACATCTTCCAAATAAAAAAGCTTCTGGATCCTATCTACACCAATACTCTATCACTTAGAGTTAAGTTCAGTTAAGTCTCTACCAAGATTAACTTTCCCCAGGCTTGTAACTTTGGTCTCCAAAGGTATTTGTGTACTTTACATAAGGTATGGATGTGTTGCACTCCTTTCCAACCCTCTACCTCGGTGAGCAAGGTTTCGATGTCGCCTAGTGGTCTGTATTATCCCAACACCCTATGTTGGGCCACTAATGGCCATCCCAGAAAACACATAAAGCCCCATATTGTACTTCTCACCCTCAAACCTTATAGGTCCTTTCTCTACCCTGAGTTTTTCTTTTTCTGCTATAACCGAATACCCTTCCTCATTGAGCTTGTTTTGGGATATCAAGTTCCTCCTAAGCTTATGAACATTCCTTACACCATGAAAATTCCTAGTTTCTCCATCTTGCATTCTCAGCCCTATGTCACTAACTCCCATGATTTTACAAGTCATGTCATTCCCCATTAGAGCTTTGCCTCTCTTAACTTTTTAGTTGGTAAACATCAATTTTTTGGGACACATACAAACGCTACACCATAAATCTAGTATCCATTTGCTAGTGTACTTTTTTCTTGAGGCTACCATCGTGTCTACAACTTTAGTATCTTCCCCACGAGTACCAATTGTAGCCTACTCTCTTTAGCATTTTAATTTTGGACAATCCTTTACAAAGTGCCCTTCTTAATTACAAAGAAACACTTCTTGAATCTCCTTCTTGATTCATTGTTCTTCCTCCCTTGTGTAAGCAATGCTGCTCCACTCTAGGACTTAGATCTCTTTGTCAATTTTTTTGAATTCAATGATGTCTTGACGTCATTCATCGTTAAGAACTCATTATCATAAGGCAGCGGATCCAAAAAAAATTAATAGGATTATAGTCTTGTGTTCATCCTCGATCTTGATGCCCAATTGCTCAAGACTTAAGGTGATCTTGTTGAACTCGTCAATATGGGCTCTCAATAAAGATCCCTGGTGTATTGTTAACTAATAAAGTTTCTTCTTCACAATAAATTTATTTGCAAGAGACTTCTTCACATATAATGCCTCGAGTCTTTTCTATAGCCCCAAAGCAGCTTCTTCATCACTAACTTCCCTTAATAATTCATCGCTCAACGCTAGGATTATGGTATTGTGAGTCTTTTTTTTTAAATCGTGTTCTAATCTTTTTGCTCGAACTTTGAGGTTATTGTCTCTTTGCTAGTTGAGGAACAGGTTTCCTCCAAGGTTAAGTCAAGCCCTTCCTTCACTAGTAGAGTCCTGACCTTCTTCCTTCAAAAATTAAAGTAATTCATCTCATTGAACTTGTCTATTTCTTACTTGATTGCAACCATAGTTTAAATACCTCAGGTGTATATTATCGAACCTTAGCTCTGATACTAGTTTTTTTAGTGAGTAATCGCCCTCATCCCCGTGAGATTAAGTTAAAGTAAAGAACTTCAAGTTCAACCTTGAACCATAACCTCTTTACGCAGTGGAATAACCTATATATCAAACAAAATAGCAAAAAATTAAAGCATAAAATCAAGAGCACAATACAATTAGTTACGTGGTTTGGCCAATTACCTACGTCCATAGTGGATTCAAAGATCCTAGCCTCTCTTATTAACTCCCTAGAGATTTTACAAGAAAAATCCAATGAAGAACCCTAAAAAAGACCTAGTGTTTAGTGTACCCTTACTCTACCATAAACAATGAACACCCAAATGATAGTGCCACCCTAGGTCACACAAGTATTTAGTGTCTATCCAGTTCTTCCCTTCTTTTAGAGTCTCTCTTAATGCTTGATATCAACTAAAAGGGTTTACAAGTATTTATATAAGGGTTATTTCATGCCTACTAACCATATTCCTTATTGGAGTAGGAGTCCACTTATTTTATAAACTTTACAACTCAAAATCCGAATCAAATACAACCTTTTTCTTGCTTTAGCGCAGCGGCGCTAAGGTCCTGCCGCTGCAGCCCTGAACCTTGACGCTTCCAGCACTGTGGCGCTAGGCCTGTTGTGTCCAAAGCTGTAGCCCTGGCATCCTGGTGCCGCGATGCTGAGGTTCTGTTTTGAATGCCACAACGCTCCCCCCTGGAAGCCATGGCGCTGGGCCTTATTTCAACTCCGTGCTTTCCTCTCTTCCTTCGCATCTTTGAGTCCCGTTTTATTTTTTCCTTCGCGTCCCACATGTCTTAGGCTTCTCCATACGTGTCACACATATTCTAGACTTCTTGTAACTCTCCTCTTTGATATTCATTTCAATCTTGTCCAAATAAAATTGTTGAATCACCAAATCTCTAACATAATACTTACTGGTTTAGTACTGCAGGTAATCCTTACAAAGATAACACTACCAAGATATCAATTAAGCTTTATTTTTTCAAAATTCTCGTAGATATCACTTGTACAACTAACAAAGTACGAGGTTCAAACACCACTCACGTTAGCCTTTTTTCTTATTAAATCAATTAGTCATCAGTTAATTGCCTCGAATTAATTTCTTAAACTAATAATAATCAGCTACTATATAGCGTAATAATTCCTTCTATGACTAATTGTACGTAACTTTATAGGTATAAATTTATCTATAATTCTAAAGATAGTTTACAAATTTTATAGACAACTTCAAATTGATTTTCGTAAAATTATTTGGAAAGTTGAGAAAATTATCTTTATAATAACACCAAATTATACATAGTTTTAATTTTATAAAGTGCCAGTATAATATTTAATATACCCTTTTGTTTTGTTGAAATCTTGAAGTTCTTGAATTATCATAAGTATATGCATGCTCATAATATGCCTCTTTTATATGCTTAAATCTTTGATGTTTAATAGACTAATATATTATAATCAACATAAAATTTATTATCATCAAAACATTAATTCGTATTACTAAAATATCAACAACACTAAATTAATACTGAAGGCAACTTATCATCACACTATATATATGGAGTAACTCAATGTATAAGCAGAACAAGAAACTCATGGTCGTAGTTGACAGAATTAATGCTTGGCAATATACCGTATATTTATCTTAAAGTAATCATGTTAAAGAAAACTTGATAACATAAAATTTTAACAAAAATTTGTTAAACATGTTAAGAATAACTTGCCACATAACTCAAAAAGATTAAACCCCTTTGACAGAGGATTCAAAGTGGCAGTTGGGGAAGAAATTTTAATGGTTATCAACAGGTCTTTGGGGTTTTTCATTATTTCATTTCAAGTGTTGCATTTCAATTAGCTTCTTAGCCTTAAAGACCATGGTTTCATCAATCATGTATACCCATTGCTCATACTTGTATACCTTTGAACTACAAAAACAACACCCCATTTCAACAAATTCTATAGTAATGGATCCTTTCATTAACATCACAACTTTAATAATCCATCCTTTGTTTTTTCTTCCCTCATTGGCAACGGGAGCAGCCAATAATAGTAATATAACCGCAAACCAATAAGCTCTTCTAACCAAACAATAATTTCTATAACGCTCTACTTAATGCATTGGCTCATTTACATCGACTGAAGTACATTCATTTTGTTGCCAATAACTTCAATGTAGACATCTCATCAAGGTTAAGATCCTTAACAAGCTTCACCACTTGCTTTTAAAGCAAAACAACTTTGTGGGTCTATCTCTGAAACTAGATGTGAGTATTTTTTGTAAAATTAATAAAAAAAATTAAATTCACCGAGAAAAAAAGGGAGAGATATATTTGAACCCTCGATAATTGTTATCACATCTTTTATATGACTATAAGTGAAATTGTCTAAATCTCATTTTTTTTTTCTAAAAGATGTATAAAATAATACGAACTTTAAAGTTTAGGTCTAAATCTAAGTCTTAAGAAAAATTTTGACCTATCAAAATTAGTATTATTTATTTAAAGTGTAAGTTTTATTTTGATCCTCCCAACTTTGGAACTTTGCCACCCTCAATAAAATAATCCATTAATTTAACAAAACCACCCCCTCACATAAACATCCGTTTGAAGAGTTGACAGATTGAAATTAATGTTGAAGTGCATCTAAGGGACCATACATGTGTTAGTGTTCATTGAATATTCAATGCATGTCAAACATATATATAAGCAGTGCAATGATAATTTAGTTTTATATTCAACAAACATATACTTAATTCAAGTCTATTACAGTAATAGAATCCAAAAAACTTACCCTTAAGGCCATTCGATGTAGAATTCAAACTTGTAACTCACCTTAAAGTGTTCATTTGATCAATTCTACTTTACAACAATATGGTGGAATTGTGAAACTAGAACAGTAGCATTTTAAATTTTTAGCAATATGAAATTCAGATTTCATTCAACTCTTGAACTAGTTTAACTCTCAAATGGCCAAAATGTGAAAATGAACTTAATCTCAACATTTGCAAACCTTAGTTTATATATGCCAAAAAATGGGGACCTCTTTGTAATATATGTAAATTTTAAAATACTTAACAAATAATCACTTGACACTTGTCATTCATGCATCCCATGCATGAAGACAAGTGTCCTACTTCATTGCCCTTTATCACCCATTAAAGTCATACATATGTTATATGTCACACATGTATCACATGCATTGACTATATGTCACATTTTTATTTGTTAACAACTTTGACTAATAAAATATAGGTTTAACACTTAAACCTTGACACATATGTTTTTTAAAAGATTCTAAAATAAATTCTACTTTTCGAAAAAATTTCGGATCGAACTATTCGACCCAGTCTGATATTCCAATGCTAAACAAATACACTTTATATTGTGAGGCTCCATAGATTTTCACTAATTTGTCTTATGAAACTCTTCTACTAGTCCATGAACGATGCCCCACACACAAATTACAAATATTATATAACAGCGATGAACTATATAAACTGAGGTTAACTATATCTGTATAATCCCTTTGTCACCTATATCCCAAAAGAGTAAAGATATAAATCATCACCGTCAAATCTATATATGCTCAACCGTGATCTTATCTCTATATTTGTATTTTTATAAACAATATCCGCAAACTTCTTTGCAATATTATTTAACCCTTCAAAAAACTCATTTTCTGGAGTTTATGCTTATGACCACAAAACTTCCTGAATTATAATCTCAGAGCATCAAGATATACAACTCACCTATATGAGCCAAAAGATCCCATATCTATGCACACCGAACTCCACGAGCATCGAACCATACCCAATAATATATCCAGAGGTTAGACTATGAATATTCTCTTATATGTGTGAAATCAAAGCATGGTGGATGACTTATAAGCCCACTATAATGCTCAGGTCAAAAGACTATGAATACTACTCAACTCGAGAATACCATCTATTGACAGCTCTGTGGGATGTCAATTGGAGGTCCTCGTAAGTCTGTTTATTACCCAATCCTTACTGAATATCTACATGCCTATATAAGCTTCCGCTAAGCCTACAATCTACTAAGACTAATCGTCTAGATGATCGAGATATAGACACATACTAATTCAAAAGGAATACCAATCGACCTATGTCAGCAACCATAGATTAAGAATGATATTTTTTAGAACCTACTGTATAATGAAATTCTTAGCACCATTTGCAACTTTTTGTAACTATTTTATTAGTAATATATTTTCAGATCTTTATTCCTATTTCAGACAATGTTCTAAAACTTTAGAATGCTAACTCTTAGCGCTGACATAAACTTTTTTAGATCAGATCTAAATTCTTTTAAATCTAAAATGTCTGAAAAGTAACAAGCTTAGGACCATAAAATAATATTAAAGATTTTATACGAAATATTTATTGTATAAATATTATACGATTAATATTCATATAAAATTTGAATGGCACGTAAGTACCAACTCTAACAGTTAAATTGCCAAAATACCCTTAATAAATAGTAAACCAAATGTCTTGATTTTTACAGGAAAAGCCATTTAGACATAATCATTAAGGGTAAATTTAATTTTTCTCTCTTCAACTTTGGCCCTTTGGCAACCTCAGTCAAATTATCTATAAATTGGCAAAAACCAACCCTCCCCTATAATTGTCATTTTTGAACTTGACAGAATCTTTACCAAGTATGAAAATGCCCTTCGTATATAGTGCATCATATATTGCTTGATTTGGTGAGAAGATGAACACCATCATTGTTGCAAAACATAATTTATGCTAGAAACGCCTCCATGAAAAGTTATAAATAAGAAACACCAAGTGAATCTATAATAAATATGTCAACCAAGCTGCACAAAAATTTAACAAACCTTAGACAACCTTACTATCAACATCCTCCTCCACTATAATTCAAAGGGTTTCCAAAGCCTTACTTTGAACTTTATGGCTATTGCTCTTTAACATGTCAATAATCAAAGGTATTAGCTTAGAATTATGCACAACATGCTTATTCAATTGGCTTGTTTGGCAAAAATTATGTACATGCTTCAAGGTCTCCATGACATTAGTCTCTTAGCTGCCATAATTTAATACTTTATGAGCCATATCTTATTAAATGACTTCATTCCTAGCATTTCACTCTTTAACGGTGTTTTGTAAAGCTATACTAGACTTAAGTTTTGTGCTTCTTAGTTCTTTTTGTGTCAAAGGACACACAGGCTTTCTTCCATTCTCCCTTCATTCCTTGAACCATCTTTCAATTGCTTCACATTTGAAACTTTATCCATTTTTCTAATGTGATGGGATCACACATAACTTGCTTTGTCAAAGGGCAAACAAATTCATTATAAATAGGTTTTATGTACAACCTTCTAAAGTGGTGACTCTCATCTAACTAGTTATTAGAGTCAGAACTTCCATCCCAGCTTCCAACCATCTATCTGATCTAAATAACTCATTGTATATCTATAACAACATAGAATTGCATTATAATTGAACCATTGTATCAAAAATTAAAGTACCAACAAACGTAGAGCATAATAATACCAAATGGAATAATCGAATAATTTTTTTTTAAAAAAAAAAGAGAGAAAAGAAGGCATATATGTACTTGACAACAAAATGGCAACATGCCTAAATCTATAAACCTATATTATACAACAAAGGCTATTACACATTTGAGTTTGTTTCATATTATTTTTTAGCTTAAATTAAACTATCAACGAAGGCTATTATGTTGCTTCTATCAAGTTCAAAAATGGCAGTTATAGGGGAGGGGTGGTTTCTGTCAATTTAGGAATCATTTGACCAAGGCGCCAAAGGGCCAAATTTGGGGGGAGAAAAATGAAATTTACCTTAATCATTGGTGTATCTTATATTATACAACAAAACCCTTTTTGGATATGGAAAAATATAGTAATAAGCATATTGCACCCTTGGAATTGCAACCATTTAGCAGAGAACGCCCTTGGAATTATTAATAAATTACTAGCAAATATTTTTTATTTTTGTACCTATTGGTGCAAAGATCACTTATGGTTGTGTATATTTACTTAGGGAAGCTGAACTACTCGTGCCATCTTTCATGCTTCATCTAGTTCCATTGCAAGGTTTAATGGCTTCATTGTGTGGAAGCAACAATGTTAATGGATACATCATCAAGCTGAAGAATAGAATATGTTCGTGTAGCAATAATGCAGTAACCAAAGTTTTTTAGTCTGAAAAACTCCAAACAAAATTTATTTTGTATGTCAAGGTAAGAGATGTGGCTTCTTTGAGCAGTGAAAAACAACTGAGAATGAGTACAAAAATAACATAATAGCCCTTCAATTTTTTTTTTTTTTTTTGCCAAATCATTGCTTTTAATTTAATAATTATTTCTTTTAATAAAATATATTTTATTATTTAATTTAATAATTTTTTATATAATAAATTTATTGATCAAATTAATATTTAATAATAAAAATTTAATTCAATCAATAATTATTTAACAAATAATAATAAATTAATTACTTAATTAATTATTGTATTTTCTCAGTTAACATAACATGTACATTGCTAAAAAATGGTGTGAAGCTATGAGATTCAAAGAACAATTATTGCACTGAGAAAACCCCTAATATTTTTTTCTTTATATTCAATTTTCCTGAGATTTTTGTGAGAGTATAACTTTTTTACTCTTTTTTTTAAATATGGGATGAGGAGTTTTGAATTCTAGTGGAGATAGATGTATTGTTGTTAAAGAAGCTAATAAAGTCTCATATTAGTAAGAAATGGGAATGGTCATGGGTGTATAAGAAGTAAATTATATCTTCATTGGTATGATACATTTTTTGTAGAGTCCAATAGTAAAACTATAAGAGTATAAATCCAAAGTAGACAATATCATACTAATGTGAAGATATGTGTCCTTACAATTGTTAAATTTTTTTATCATTGTGTTTTCTCAATGCATTAATTCTTGTTCGAATATCTTATCTCCGCACCAATTTTTTTAACAACGTGCATGATATGTTCTTATTTATTTTTTTCAAAAATTTAAAAAAAAATAACAAGAGATTAGTTGCTTTGAGAAAATCACTATTTAGAATTTACGTGAAGTAAGAGATTTCTGTTATGAGAATTCTACTTAGATTTGTGTTATGAGAATTCTACTTTCCCATGTTTTCTTTTTCATTTTTCATGTCTCTGCCATGGTTATGTCAAGCAGTTTAAAGATTTGTTTGGTATAAAGATGTTATGAATTTTAAACTACAAGGGATAAAGTGAACGTACCAGTTGTAAAGAAATTAAACGTGTGTTTGTTAAATGTTTAACTGAGCGAAAGTTTGTGTTTAATCAAATATTTTAATAGTTGTGCTTTGAAAATTAAAAAGAAGCACTTTCATTATTTATGTTAATTAAATTGACTCAGAACCAAACTAAGTGGCCATTTGAAGGTTTCTTTCTAAAATAGATTCTAAATGTACCATAATCAGTTAACCTACCAATATATATAAGATCTTGCTAAAGATAAAACACTAAGAAGATAGTATTATCATTTAACTATTTACTACAAACATCAGAACATTTACATACACATTGACAAAATATATGCATTAAAGGCTATGTGCAAATTGCATACTATCCACTGGATTTATCTTCTCTGAAAGTTCAACCTTCCTATAAAAAATGCAAAGAGAGAAGCATAAACTAGGGGAAAGATGATAAGAACAACAGCAGTAACAGCCAATTGATCATGGTGAAACCCAAAATAATCTTCTAAGAAGGAAGTTAAGCTTTTTGTTTCTCCAAAAATGATGATTTGCTTGTGAATGTCTCCGTATTGTGAAGTAAGCATACCATTTAGTGTCCAAGATGTAGGGATCAGATAATACATCCATATCCACCATTTTGGAATTTGCTGCAAAAAAACAAAAAGATCAAAACAATAAAATGAGTAACTAAGCCAATATACAAACAAAAGTCCCAACATAGTCTAAATGCTTGTGTATAGATTGCTCCTACTTGGTATGATATTGTCTATAAAATTATATTCGCACAGTTTTTCTTTAAATTCGTTCAAAGGAACTTGTACTATTTAAGATGAGGCTCTATATACCAGTAAGTAACCCTTTCTAACCAAGCAAAGTATAACTTTAATACATTACTCTTGGAGATTACAGTATACTCCCTTAAGAGACATGACCTCATGTGCATTTGATCCTTATTAGATCTTAAGGATCAAATGGCTAGCTCATGCGTGCTGCTCTTTGGGCATAGAGTCCATGTATACTATATCTAGCATAGATTTTAAGCTCTCTAGCCCACATCACAAGATATGTCCAATTTCGGTATCATTAGTAACAATCCACTTAACATAGTACATATTTATCCATTTTGGGCCTAGGCACGCACGTTCTTTTTATTTTAATTCAACCAAAAGGTCGCATACTGTTTGAGGCTCTAGCACCTCACCCTTAAGGTGTTACAATCCTTGGTAGAGTTTAGTAGCTTACCGGTTTAGGCATCAAAAATCCAGCAAAAAGGTTGAACAATGTATAGAAAACTGCTGATAGAATTGAAGCAATCATGAAATTTGGAGTCAATGCAACAAGTAGCATTCCCAGATAATTGTAGTACAACATTGTGCAGAACATGCCATAGAAACTCCAGAAAATCTTGTATGCAGACACATAATACCCAACCATTGGGTAGGTGATGATCACATACACAGCTGCTTGAATAAACAAGTATGGAATCTCAACTGTCACCTGCAATATCAGTTTGCATATGTAAATAAGATAACATTACGAAATATAGAGAAACCCCCGCCTTACAAGATTTCATATTTATGTTTTGAACAAGCACAAAACCAATATTATACAATCAAGTCCACAAACAACTTCATAAGTCCTCAAGAAAATTGTACCTGTGCAAGTGCATAAGCCAAAGGAGAGTACATCCCTGCAAAATTTTCTCGATACATAACAGTTCGCTCCGTCGCAACATACTGTAGAACTGATGAGCAGTTGTTTATGCCCAAGAATATGACACCAGTGTATAGTGAACCAAGTATGCTGAATAAACTCTGCTGGTTATTTCTGACATAATTATGGGAAAATAAGTACATTTTAGGTTGGTAATATTAGGGATGCAGACTAGTTCTATGTAGCTGAATAGATGGTAAATGCATAATTAGTAAATGTATCAACTTACATTTTCTTTCCCTGGTCCCAAAAAAGCACACCAAAGAGCAAAGATGCTGCAATTGTGTGCATGACACGCATGAAGTTGTAAGAAGGACTTCTCCAATAAGACAAGTGTTGTTTCCACAGACATGATTTGAATTGCCCCCAAAAGTTTCGAGCAAACTGGGTTGGAAAATGCAAGTCCTTTGAACCAGGAGGTGGATTGCTCAACTCTCTTACAAGCTCTTTGTTTTTCCTGCAAGCAAAGCAATGTCAAAAGGAGAAAAATGAAATCAACAAGCGATTGTTGTCATGTATAGGTTCACTGGATTACAGTATTTCTAATTCAACTTACTGATACAAAACAGATTCTTTATAGATTTGGGCAAAATCTACATTGAGTTCAGCTTCTGCAGACGGAGAAGTGACCTCTAATATCCATGTTGCTGGATTGTAATTGTTTTTAATCTTCGGCACCCCAGATATATTCTGTAAGTAAAAGTTGTTTAGTCAGGTGGTTTGTGCAAGGTTGTTTACAAGAACAGAACAGGAAATTATAAGAGAAGCATATTATAGTCACAAGTATGATGAGTGCAAACTAACCTCAAAATATTCTATAACCTTATTTGAATGCTTCCCCAATGGTCCAGAGTATATGAGGCGCCCACCAGTTTTCAAGAGGATCAACTAAAAACAAAGACAGAAAGGTTTATGTTATGAAATCAATAACCCAGAAACTAGTTTTATGTTAAGTATCAGGTTGTTTAGATTAACACCATGTCTTAGTCACTTAAAGCCATGTTGACATCATAAGACCTGATTAACACTTCACAGAATTTGTCAATCAAGGGTACTGAAAGACATATCTTCATCAGCAAGCAAAAGCATCTTGATCAGCCAGATTTGACCCATCGATTATTAAAGTACAGTCCTAGCTATGGTAAACTGGCATCTAAGTCTGGCAATCAAGTTTATATACTAAAACAAGTGAAAATTGTTTTTTACCTCATCAAATGATTCAAATATGTCAATACTCGGTTGATGGATGGTGCAAACTATTGTCCTTCCTGTATCAACTACATTCTTCACAGCTCGTGTGACAATTGCTGCTGCTCGTGCATCCAGACCAGTTGTAGGTTCATCCATAAAGATTATAGAGGGATTGGCGACAAGTTCAACAGCTATGGTAAGCCGCTTGCGTTGCTCAGTTGATAGACCATTAACACCAGGTATGCCAACTAAGGAATCCTTTATTCCATCAAGTTCAATGGTTTCAAGGACTTCATTCACAAATTCCTGTAAGAACACACAACGGAAACTTTTATATGCATCAGCCGATACTTAATAATGAACTTGAGAGGTAAAGAGCGTTACAGCTTTAGTTTTTGAGTTAATCTCAGGAGCCAGACGCAGCCAAGCAGAAAAAATCACAGATTCTTCTACTGTGATCTGAGGAGAATGTATGTCGCTTTGCTCGCAATAACCTGAAACTCTAGCAAATGTTTCTTGAACCTTAGGATACCCACCAATTTTTATTTCCCCCTCAATGTAGCCACTAGTTTTTCTTCCAGCAAGAACATCCATGAGAGTTGTCTTTCCAGCTCCACTAACACCCATCAATGCTGTCAAAACACCAGGCCTTAACACACCGGTAACTTCACAAAGCAGTTGAAGTCTCTTCTCGGCAAATCCCCGTTCTCTCATTTCCTAAACCAAAGAGGAAAAAGGAAATTAAATTGTATTAGATATAATGCCTTTACATATCCTGCAGCGTCCAAGATAAAAAATGAAAGTATGGAAAACAAAATTACCAAAGGGGTGTCAACATAGTATCGAACTTCCTGAAATGCTAATGTTAAGGGCTGAAAAGGTAAGACCATCCTGCCTGTTGAAATGAAGAAATGTAAAGCATTAAAATAGAAACAAGTAAGACATAACGGTTTTAATTGGCAGGTAACAACTGAAAAAAAATGGAATTAAGGAATTGAATGAACCTTTATAAGATCCTTTATTGGTATTAGGAAGATTTGCAGACTTTTCTGTCACAAGATGATCTTTAGAGGAATCTTCACTTCCTTGTAACTTGGAAAACATTTCATGTGAAATCATAGCGCGAGATGATCCAGAAGCTGTATTTGTATCAGATAAGGTAAATAAACCTGTGTTGCTCCGATTCTTCCTAAGTTAAGAACATAATTACCAAAAGGATGAACTTACACTTTAAGAAAGCTAAGGCCAAGGTAAAACCGATGTTGAAAAGTAAACCCATCCCAATCAAGGCACCAAGTGATACCCAGTAAAGATATTCATCAAAGTTTAGTCCTCTGCTTTCAAGTGCTACTTGCCCCATGGTCATGTTTGTGGACAGCATCTACAATAATATGATTAACAATAAATTACTTTCTTGAAATGTAAGTGTAACAAAAACATGAACTATCAACATGAAGCACATCAACCATTCATTATGCACTATCCAAATATATACAATGATAATTGTGTAATGTAAAAAGTCCAGTTCTCAAGACAGTTAGAAATATAAGCATAAAATAGTTACAAGGACTACCAACTCCAACTCCACCAAGAGAATTACTTAAATTTGAGAAACATATCACTTCTGGCTTCTGCTATGAGGAGAGTTACCTTTTGCCACCGAGGAGCAAGAAATTCGTTTACGGAGAGACCTATCTCGCCATATGTAACAGGAGAAACCCAAAAGCCCCACTTCAACCAAACCGGCATGGAGGCTGCAACCATATACTATAGCTTAAGTTTTATCCATTTAGCTAATGATTCTAAAATAAAATTTGGAGAAGGTATAAGTTTCCTTACGGTGTGGTATAACGAAGCCCCCGAATAATAAGACAAATAATATTGCGGAACTACCGGCTGTCATAGAAGCAACCACAGTCTGGAAAACTGATGCCAAAAATCGAAACATGGATATTGACGTAAAATGGACAGCAAAAAGTAGAATGAACTGACGAAAGAACCTGAAAAAAACACAGCAATGTATCAAATTTCAGAATTTCAGGCCGCATTACACGAGATGGCTTATGCTATTACTCTTCTAAAATAAGATTTAAGAGCGAATTTTCATATATCCCTAGTACGTACTATTAGTCTTATTATTAACATTCTTAACTGGTGATTCTAAAATAGGTGAAAATGAAACACAACAACGTATTTATATCAAATTTAACAGAAAAAAGAGAGCATGTAACTATTTTTGAAGAGAGGATTTAATGCGCTAAGTAAAACAAACACTTACTGCCTTGTCAATTGAAACTCACCTTGAGGCCTCTGGGCTGAATCCGATGACATAGTAAGTAAGACATGTCCAAGCCAGAGATTCAATTAATGATATAGGAATTTTCAAAATTGTTGCCGGAATTGCGTACGCCCAAGCTGGATAAAAGCACAACTCCTTCTGTTTATAAAAAACTGCAAGTCTTTGAATAGTCATGGACAACTCTGGAATGCCATCAACAAGAAGTATGATGAGTGCAAAGAACAAGGCACCCATGTAGTAAGTTGCATCAAGAACATTAACATGCATCCGAGTCCGAAGAAAAAGAGTCATTGTGATTATTGCAACAATGATAACCTGTAAGAAAAATATTCTTTACATGTTCAATGTTGGAGGCCCTTACGAAAAGTAACTTACAAATATAATTGAACTCGGAAAGATAAAGTTGTTCAAATGTGGTAGAGGAATATAAAGAAATCTTAACTTGAGTTGTTTTAAATACATAAACAAAAGAATTTCTCTTCATGAGGAGGAGTTCCCTTGACATGCAAGCTCTAAATAGCTCCCATTTAGAAAGAGAATACACACTGAAGGAAATAGCCTTCTTGTGGCTTTTGGATTTGTCATACGGCACCAAAAGATCATCTTCAAGCTTCTTACCAAGAGGAGATTCTTTGAATTTCCTAGAGAACATATCTACTGAAACATACTGGTAGGGAATTTCGGTATGGAACCAATATTGTGCTTGATCTTTTTTAGATATAACCTGAACAAAATAGAAGATCAAAATTTGAAGTACGGAAATTTGAGCGTGGGAAAGGAAAAAGATTTGGGAGATTTGGTTGCCCTGCCTTTGTACATGTTAAAGAGGGGAAGTTGGAACCTAGAGCTATCAAATGGGTATTCATAGGATATCCCGAATGAGTAAAAGGATACAAGGTGTGGTGTAAAGACTTAACACCACCAAGGAGTATCATAAGCCGTGATGTGACGTTCGATGAGATGACGATGCTGAAAACCTCCCAAGTAGATGAGAAAGAAGAACCTGTGACCAAGGAAGACTCAGCACCCAAGTCAATAGAAGTTGAAATAGCGCCTGAAAATGGATCTGATATGCCCCCAGATCAACACTTCAATAAGGAGATCCTTGAAGATGAACCAAGAACACCGGCGAGTTCCTCCAAGTTCACCCAAAAGAAGACTAGAACTCCTGAGTTGGAACTTGAAGAGTACCAGTTTGCTAGAGACAGGCTAAGGAGAACGATTAACCCACTAGTTAGGTATGCACAAGCAGACTTAGTTGCTCATGCTTTTAATTCTGTTTACACTCTTGAGTATGATGAGCCTATGACATATGGTAAGGCTATGAAGAGTGAAAACAAGAAAGAATGGCAGCAGGCCATAGAAGAAGAAATTTGTTCTCTTAGGAAGAACAATACCTGCAAGTTGGTGGAGAGTCCTCAAAAGAAGCTAGTAGGGTGCAAGTGGGTGTATAAAGTGAAGGAGGGGATACTGGGGATTGAGCTTACGAGATTCAAGGCTAGGTTAGTAGCACAAGGTTTTACTCAGAGAGAGGAAATCGATTTTCATGAGATATTCTCTCCAGTTGTCAAGCACACATCTATTAGAATTTTGTTAGCCATGTGTGCAAACTTTGATTTACATCTAGAGCATATGTGACAGGACGCGACCCGAGACCCTCTACTATAGATCCCAGCGGCCCTACCGGGCACCCCGACGGAAGTTCCTCCAAACCTAACTAGGTATGTTGAGAAATTTCGTGAGGCGAACCCCTTTTGAATTCTTGTTACTACTAAGAAGATCTAATAATATAAATGAAAACGACATCTTAATTTTAAAAACAAACGGACAGAGTTTTTTCTGTTTTTCGGAAAATCCATATAAACCTACAAAGAAAGTTCACTTCTAATTCCAACACATCTCAATTCTACCAATTCGGACCTCCGGTCCTTTCCAAATCAAATCCAACACAACTCAATTATTTCGTGTAAATCACAAAATAAGCATAATCATAAAAAGTAAAATTGATCATCATAAACTGGAAATCTCTTCTTCTTGATTCAGCACATACTTATAAATATACATGCCTACAACTATTATGAATAAAGTAAAGAGTGCTATTAGCACATTTACATGTACAAAAATTATCTTTGGATTCGGCCCACTACTCGGCAATAGGAGAATCAGCAGCTTGCGTTCCGAGACTTGCACCTGGGAAAGGAGTTTAAAAACACAAAACATAAAATGGGTGAGCTAAAGGAGCTCAGTGAGTGTAAATGAGATTTCAATTACAAGAACATTATACAAAAATAGCAATTTCTAACGTTCATGCAGAAATTTTGCTTCTAAAACGAATGTAAATCTATAAAAGGGTTTCTAATATCATATGCTAATGAAATCTTGCCGAGCGGTTTTATCTACATCTTTGGAAAACTATATTCAGAATCTGCATAACATAATAACTGTTGTATGCATATAAATGCATAAATACTATCGGTAAATCGAAGACTAGTAAAATCCTCGCTCGGCTATTTTCTTTCTAAACTGTACCAATGGTAACCCTAAAGCTCTATACCCACGCAGCGACTCAACTAGCACCGCATACGTGAGTAGGTCACGGGGCATCTCAACTAGCAACACCCACAGTGACATCTCAAGACATCTCACTGGCTACGCAGCAGAATCCTACATCGCATGCATATAGCGAGACAATATCCCGTACACATAGAGCGACTCACATGACTCGACACCCCGACTTCCCGGAGTTAGTGACACACCCCCAAAACCTGCCCATGTGCACGGGATATACCGGCTGGGTCTAATACAATCATCACCACTATAGTCTGAGGGTACCAATGGTCTTAAAAACGAATGCAGAAATTTTAAAACTGTTTCGCAAATCGATCATGTAAAAGCATGTCTATGAATATATCAAGATCATAAATCATGTTTATGCATCGAAAGCTCATAAAATGTACATAGTCATTATGCGAAAATATAATAACCGAAAAGTAAAAGAAATGGCAGATTTCTACTCACAACCGCTCCGCGCTCAATTTCGCTCCCGATTTCTGCTCCCGTTAACTCTCTCGGTTATCTTCACCTACGTGCCATAAATGACATTTAGAACCAAATCGAACACTAGAATCTCATTTAACTACTAAATGCCCTAATCGGCATACAAAGCCCGGATGCAAACTACTTCTCGATTTTAGTTACGGAGCTATAATCGAAACTAACTCACCATCCAGCGCCCTGAAAATTATTGAACACCTTATAATTTGATTGGACATACTTGCCCTTCACCTTTCCAACATGGACAATTATGTCTCATTTTCTTCATTTTTGGGTTTTTCCATCAACCATATACATTCAATTCATTATATGCATCATTTACACACAACAATTCAATCAAAACACCACTCAATTCCTAACTTTCCTAAAGTGGCAGAATTTAACCCTAGGTTCCAACGCATTCCTTTTCTCAATTTCTTGTTCCAATTACAACAAAATCATGCCAATTGTATTCTAAAGCCCTAATTACAACCAATTGAAATCTCTACAACAAAATCACCAAAAAACCCTAATTCTCACCTTGCCAATTTCTTCAAATTGATGACTCCTTCAAGCTCCACACTAGAATTCAACTCAATCTAAGCTAAGAATACATATAAGAACATCAATTAACACATTCTTGAATTCTCACTTATCAAACTCATAAAAGATGCTTTTCTTACCTCTTTTTCTTGAATTTCCACTAGTATAGACTTCAATTGAGCTTAGGGATTGGTTTGTAACCTTAATTTGGCTTGATTACACATGAAAAATCATGAGAAAAAAACTTGAATAGTCACTGTAGCAGCACCCCCCTTTGAAGCTCAAATTTCTCTCTTTTTTTGGCTAAGTGTTAGTTTTGATTTCTCTTCAAATTTCTACACACTTCTAACATATATATAGCGCTCCCTCAATTGACCATTTTGCCCTTCAACTTACTTAAAACTTCTAATTTTCCATTAGTTAAAAACTAATTATGTAATTAGTTCATTTGTAACTATTTAGTTAGAATAGTTCAAAGAACTAACTAGAACTTCCAACTTGGCAATCCATGAGATTTCTTCTAATTGGTCTATTCTCTAATATATGGATTATGTTTCTCAACAAAGGCTTGTTCCATTCATAACCCTTAAATGGAAATTCATGTAGTAAATTAGAATTTTCTTTTCCAAGCCAATAGAGAAAAATTATAAAAATATTCTAGGGTCTTCCGGCGCACCGATCGAGTGTGAAATTACTAAATTAGGTCTAATATCTCTCACGTGCACTATAAAGGGAATATTTCTAATAGGGTTAAAATTGAGTAACCCTACGGTGTCTTATTTGTTCTATACCGAAATCTAGGCGCCAATACTACTAACAGGGATTAGATATTACACTGTAGTATAAGAGATTTGATGAGTTTATGATGGCTTGTGGTTTTAGTAGGAGCAAGTATGACGGATGCATATACTTCAAGAACATAAGTTGTGGGATGATGTATTTGCTTCTATACGTCAATGATATGTTGATCGCGTGCAAGAACATGGAAGAAATATAAAAGCTCAAGAAGCAGTTAAGTGGTGAGTTTGAAATGAAGGATTTGGGAGCAGCGAAGAGAATTTTGGGTATGGATATTGTGAGGGAAAGAAGAGATGTTATCTTCTTGTCTTAACAGCGATATATAGTTAAAACTTTGGAAAAGTTTGGTATGTCAAACGCGAAGGCTGTCTCTACTCCTTTGGCCATGCATTTCAGACTTTCAGCAGCACAGTCGCCAACATCCGATGAGAAGAAACTGCAGATGAGCAAAGTACCGTATGCAAGCACTATGGGGAGCATCATGTATGCAATGGTTTGCACAAGACCAGACATAGCACAGGCTGTGAGCGTGGTGAGTAGATACATGGCGAATCCAGGAAAAATCACTGGCTTGCAGTAAAGTGGATTCTGAGATATCTCAAGGGAACGTCAAATCACAAGCTAATATATAAGAGGGATGAGGATAACAATGAAATGGTAAGAGAGTACGTAGACTCAGATTATGCAGGTGATCTTAACAAGAGAAGATCATTGACGGGTTACGTATTCACAGTGTTTTGGTGTAGTATGTGTTGGAGATCAGTTCTACAACACGTGGTTGCACTATCTACCACAGAGGCAGAGTACATAGCTGTTGGAGAAGCTATCAAGGAGGCCGTGTGGTTAAAAGAAATATGCATAAAAGTATTGGCTAGTGAAGATGTGAACACCGGTGTGTGTTGTGATAGTCAGAGTGCCATACACCTAAGCAAGCATCAAGTGTTCCACGAGAGGTCGAAACACATTGATGTGAGACTCCATTACATTCGTGAGATTGTCCAAAGTGGTGAAGTTAGTCTAACAAAGATAGAGTCATCTAAAAATTCTGCCGATATGTTGACTAAGCCACTACCCTCGGTTAAGTTCGTCCTATGCAAGGACTTAACCGGAGTCACTACTTTGTGAAGGTGACTAACGATGCGAAAATGAGAGATCGAGTTACTTTGTGGATGATTTTGAATCAAGGAGGGGATTTGTGAGAATATTGATTAAAAATCATCGGAATATGATTTAGGGTTCAAGCCAAGTGCGTAGCGTACGCACGGATCGAAGACGAACGCAAAAGGAGGCAAAAAATAAAGAAGGGCACACTAGGCGCGGGCGCCGCGGCGCCTAGAACAGAACCTGAGCGCCGCAGCGCTGGAGACGGGAACAGTGTCCCGAAATTAGGAAACTTCCTAATTTCGTCTCCTACTTGCTCCAAGACTCCCTAATACGACTCCTACACGTATAGGGTAAACCTAGGTCATCCCAAAGCCTATATAAAGGCTATCAATTGACTTGTAAACACATCTTGACAATCTTTGTGATAAATAAGAGATCTTTGTGGTTCTTTGTGAGAGTAAAATTCCTAGAGTGAGAGGGAGTTTTCTTTATAATCTTTTTTATAAAATGCATACTTTGTGAGTGTCTTGTGATTTATAATATGAGAAAAGTGTGATCTTGATCTACCGTAAATGTAGGTAAGTTACCAAACTACGTAATTCTTTATATGTTCTTCTTCTACCTCTTTCTCTATTTATTTTTTAAGTAACTTGTTTTGTATTATTATATTACTTAAATAAATTTTTTACTTATTTGTATGCTTCCGCTTTAATAATAGTTTATAAATTATTTTACCTAATAATAGTAATTGGCCATCATTGTATTGGGAGGTTTGATTGTATTTGAAGATGACAAGAGAAACGAGAGATTTTGGGATGATTTTTTTAAATTAAAAAAATCATTAAGAAATAGGCATATATTTCCTTAATAACAAAAGAGATATATATATATATATAGTCTATTTAAATTGGTTGCCTTGCTTTGTTTTGGCTCAAGTGGACATGTGATGTTAAATATCATTATTTTTTTTTTTATTTTTATTTTTTTGTTTTGAGACATACGGTCTGACCAATGACGTAGTTTTCTTTAAATAATTCGTTAATAGAAATATTGATAAGGCGTGTGCACGTCTCATCAGCGTACATCTTCAGCACTACGCGGTTTATTAACCTATATAAACCCTGAATTTTTTTTTTCAGCTTCACAAAACTACTTCTTTTCATTAAACCCTAGATTTCTTAAACCCTAAAACCCATTTCATCGCTTTTAGTTCTCTTCAAGAAGCCAACCCTAACACTAAAACCTATTTCATCGCGTTTAGTTCTCTCCAAGAAACCAACCCTAAAATCCATTTCATCGCGTTTAGTTCTCTTCTTCTCCAAAAGATGACGGTGGCCAGCACTACTACTTCTTCTTCTACAAAGGTCCCTGATCTTGACCGTGCTTCATGGTTAAAGATGAGGTATTCTGATACTATTCTTAAAGCCCAACAATACATGAAACACCAAGCCGATGAGAAAGTAAGAGAGGATGCTCGTTCTGAATTGGCCGCCGAGGTAACGAAGAAACAACGGACGAGGCAGAAAGAAAGAGATGTTTCTCGTATTAACTTGGAAGCCGAGCTGACAAAGAAACAACAAGCCAGGAAGAGAGAAAGGGAAGCTGCTTGTAATGAATCGAAGGCCGAGGTCACAAAGAAACAACGAGGTCAAGTCTCTGTTCTTCACCGCGCTTCATGCCTAAAGACGAGGCATTCAGATATTATTCTCAAAGCCCAACAATATAAGCCTGAAGCCGAGTTGATGAAGTACCAACAAACGAGGGAGCAAGAAAGAGAAATTGGACGTCGTATTAATTTGGAAGCCGAGGCGACGAAGAAACAACGGGCGAGGAAGAAGGAAAGAGAAGCTGCTCGTGTTAAATTGTCGAAGATGACAAAGACTGTGGATCTTGAAGACAACTCGCTGAGTGTTAAGGCGCTTGAAATGCTGGCTGGGTGTTCTTTAGGCTTTCTTATTGATCGAAGTAAAGATGGTGTGGCGTCTAAAGTGATAATGGGAGGCTTTCAAGGCATTCGGTTTTGGAATCCACTTGAGGAAATCGGTTTGGGTCTGAAAGATTAGGTTCAGTTTTCTTCTTCTTTATCCCGTAAAATGCAGTCCTATGTATATATTTTAGGGTTCCACGTGAATTAAGAAGGTTGTATGATACTGGTTTTTGAAGTCAATTGAAATACAATATTAGATATTCTTATTCAATTTTACTGCTCTTCTTCGTTTGATGCTAATGATTTGCCTTAATAACATTAGTCACGAAGTTATTTTCTTTATCTTCTTTGTTTCCTTTATTTAGTGTGTAGTATGATCATGATCATGTTTCTAGACAGTACGGTTGAGTTTGCAGACTAAGTTATATATATTCCTCAAAATGGTTTTTTTTTTTTTTTGCTGTTTCTTTCTTTCAAGTAATTTGCAGGTACTTAATATCTCTGCTTGCATATTTATATTGTATCGGTCATTGCATTATATTGATTTAAATGATCATTCTATAGGAGACATCTATGTATATAGATAGATGGTCATTACATTGATTTCAATGGCCATTGTTTAGAAGACGTTTATGCATTAACTAGAAAAATTAGTGACTAAGCTAGAGGAAGACAAAAAGAAATGTGAAAATCTTAAGTGCCTTTAAGATTTGGTGTCATCCTCTTGCAAAAATTCGATTTCTTGAAGAATGCCAGTTTTTCCATATTCAATTCTTGCAAAGTTCTCCCAAGCTACGATAACAAGATTGAGTCATGCTTCATGTTGCGAAAACAAACTTCAACATTTTCTTATCAAGTGATGCTCAATTGTTATTTCTAAATCATATTACAACAGAAACTCGTACAACAATCGGGGCAAAAACTAGTACCCTAAGGTGAAATGCTGATATATCAGTTACCAGGATCAACCGCTCACGTAATGGGCAATGGCCGCTGTTGGAGAGGGCAGACGGGATAAGGCCGCCTCATCGCTCATCCTGTCGAAACATATAAAGGAATCGTTACATTAGACGCTCCATAGTCATATTCTCTTTCAGTGCCGTATGACAAATCCAAAAGCCACAAGAAGGCTATTTCCTTCAGTGTGTATTCTCTTTCTAAATGGGAACTATTTAGAGCTTGCATGTCAAGGGTACTCCTCCTCATGAAGAGAAATTCTTTTGTTCATGTATTCCAAACAACTCAGGTTAATATTCCTTTATATTCCTCTACCACATTTGAACAACTTTATCTTTCCGAGTTCAATTATATTTGTAAAATAATTTTTGTAAGGCCTTGCAACATTGAACATGTAAAGAATCTTTTTCTGACAGGTTATCATTGTTGCCATAATCACAACGACTCTTTTTCTGCGGATTCGGATGCATGTTAATGTTCTTGATGCAACTTACTACATGGATGCCTTGTTCTTTTCACTCATCATATTTCTTGTTGATGGCATTCCAGAGTTGTCCATGACTATTCAAAGACTAACATTTTTTTTTTATAAACAGAAGGAGTTGTGCTTTTATCCAGCTTGTGCGTATGCAATTCCGGCAACTATTTTGAAATTTCCTATATCGTTAATTGAATCTCTGGCTTGGACATGTCTTACTTACTATGTCATCGGATTCAGCCCAGAGGCCTTAAGGCTGAGTTTCAATTGACAAGGAAGTAAGTGTTTGTTTACTTAGTCTGCAAACTCAACCGTACTGTCTAGAAACATGATCATGATCATACTACACACTAAATAAAGGAAACAAAGAAGATAAAGAAAATAACTTCGCGACTAATGTTATTAAGGCAAATCGTTAGCATCAAACAAAGAAGAGCAGTAAAATTGAATAAGAATATCTAATATTGTATTTCAATTGACTTCAAAAACCAGTATCATACAACCTTCTTAATTCACGTGGAACCCTAAAATATATACATAGGACTGCATTATCCGAGATAAAGAAGAAGAAAATTGAACCTAATCTTTCAGACGCAAACCGATTTCCTCAAGTGGATTCCAAAACCGAATGCCTTGAAAGCCTCCCATTATCACTTTAGACGCCACACCATCTTTACTTCGATCAATAAGAAAGCCTAAAGAACACCCAGCCAGCATTTCAAGCGCCTTAACACTCAGCGAGTTGTCTTCAAGATCCACAGTCTTTGTCATCTTCGACAATTTAACACGAGCAGCTTCTCTTTCCTTCTTCCTCGCCCGTTGTTTCTTCGTCGCCTCGGCTTCCAAATTAATACGACGTCCAATTTCTCTTTCTTGCTCCCTCGTTTGTTGGTACTTCATCAACTCGGCTTCAGGCTTATATTGTTGGGCTTTGAGAATAATATCTGAATGCCTCGTCTTTAGGCATGAAGCGCGGTGAAGAACAGAGACTTGACCTCGTTGTTTCTTTGTGACCTCGGCCTTCGATTCATTACAAGCAGCTTCCCTTTCTCTCTTCCTGGCTTGTTGTTTCTTTGTCAGCTCGGCTTCCAAGTTAATACGAGAAACATCTCTTTCTTTCTGCCTCGTCCGTTGTTTCTTCGTTACCTCGGCGGCCAATTCAGAACGAGCATCCTCTCTTACTTTCTCATTGGCTTGGTGTTTCATGTATTGTTGGGCTTTAAGAATAGTATCAGAATACCTCATCTTTAACCATGAAGCACGGTCAAGATCAGGGACCTTTGTAGAAGAAGAAGTAGTAGTGCTGGCCACCGTCATCTTTTGGAGAAGAATAGAACTAAACGCGATGAAATGGATTTTAGGGTTTGTTTCTTGGAGAGAACTAAACGCGATAGAATGGGTTTTAGGGTTAGGGTTGGTTTCGAGGAGAGAACTAAAAGCGATGAAATGGATTTTAGGGTTTAATGAAAAGAAGTAGTTTTTTGAAACTGAAAAAAAAAATTCAGGGTTTATATAGGTTGATAAACCGCGTAGTGCTGAAGATGTACGCTGATGAGACATGCACACGCCTTATCAATATTTCTATTAACGAATTATTTAAAGAAAATTACGTCGTTGGTCAGACCATATGTCTCAGAACAAAAAAAAAATAATAATGATATTTAACATCACATGTTCACTTGAGCCAAAACAAAGCAAGGCAACCAAATTAAATAGACTATATATATATATCTTTTGTTATTAAGGGAAATATATGCCTATTTCTTAATTATTTTTAATTTAAAAAAACTATCCCAAAATCTCTCGTTTTCTCTTGCATCTTCAAATACAATCAAACCTCCAAAGCCAATGACGACCAATTACTACCATTAGGTAAAATAATTTTAAACTATCTTTAGAAGTTACCTCCAATTAGTCTTAGAAGGAATTGTATGTCACTACGTAGTGGGTGATTATTTTTAGTTTAAGAAATTAATTCGAGGCAATTAACTGATGATTAATTGATACATTCAAAGAAAAAAAATAATAAAAGAAAATGACTTACATAAGCGGTGTTTAAACCTCGTACTTTTTTAATTGTACAATTGATATGTACAAAAAAAAATAAAGCTTAATTGATATCCTGTAGTGTTATATTAGTAAGGATTAACGGTATTACTAAACCAGAAATAAAGCTCAAATTGATGATGCAAAAAAATTTATATCGCGTTCATGTTGGTGTGGTGCGAAAAATATATCGCACACATATTATTGGGGTAATAAAAAATTACGCATTCAAGTTAGTGAAGAAAAAAATATCATGCCAACACGATTAAAAAATTACGTGTTCAAGTTGTTGGCACGAAATATATCGTAGTATGACTAAAAATATCACTCTAATAAAAAATATCGCATAAATAATATTATCCCGATGTGATAAGTAACAAGAAATAAATATATCGTGCTAGTATGATAAATAATAAAAAATATCGTGCGGCGTAATAAATAATTTAAAAATATAGCGCCTGCACGATAAATAATACAAAAATATCGCGCCTGTACATTAATATTATACAATAATAATAAAAGCAAATATTGCGTTATGCAATAAAAATTTAAAATTTATCGCGTTGCGCGATAAATTTAATCATGCTATGGCGATAAAACTTATTGTCCATGATATATCACCCCAACGCGATATATTTAATTGCTGAGGCAATTAGTTTTATTGCTTTGTGGCGATAAATTTAATCACCCCCATTATGGGGTGATAAGTTATGCCCCATTGTGAGGGATTGAGCCACTTGCCCCCTTTTATATTTATTTTTATATATTAATATATTTATTTTATGATTATTTATTATAAGTATTTTTATATAATAAATTAAATAATTTATTTTTATTATTTATAATATTTATTTATATGTATAGTATAATTATGTTATATTATTATTAAAAATTATATTTAAATTTTTTATTATTGAAAATTATATATTATTTAAATTTAAATTTATTTTATTTAATTATATGTAAAAGAATACAAAAGTTTAGTACTATAGTAGTAGTAGCATCTCTTAATAATAGATACTGCATATTGCAGAAGAAGGAACTGTAAAAATACTGAAAGAACTTTTTTGTCCATTTATCATTTTTTTTAGGCCACAAAAAATTAAACAAAAAATGAGAGGCTAAAACATTTTTCAACCCTAAAAAAGGGTTATTTATGCTTATCATGAGTTCCATTATAATACATGTTTTTTCCTTAATTTTATTTTTAGCATTGATTGGAGAACTACATTCTCGCTATTGGTTGGGATTTGTAGGCACCATTATCTTTTCTTTTTTTAATATTACAATAATTTACTCATACTTATAATCAGAATTCTGCAAATCTAGATTTAAAAAGGTCAAATCTACTCCATTAAAAATAATTTCTAATATTATTAACTCTTTTATGAATATTCTCAAAAGCTAAAAAATTCCATTGTTGAATATGATGTCTAAGTTCATGTAATTTATATGTTATTGCTGAGGCCGGCCAAAAAAGTGTATATTGCACTTTTTCATTTTAGGATTTATGTTTAATTATATGTTATATTCTATTTAGAAATTTATACATTATTGAAAGTTTTGTTATATTATAATTCTTTTTCTCATAAAATTAAGTTTTGTATAGGGTTTTACAGCTCATAAATAAGCGTGATTTTTCATTGTAAAATCATTAACTATTCATTCAATATAATATACGAACTTTTCAACTTTTTTTTCTGTTCTTTGGTTTTTATCATTGCACTCAAGACTCGCATCCTTACTTGTTGAAACCCATAGCCTTACTATTAAAGTTTCGTCTGTTCTTCTCTGAGAACAACCCAAGCTCCACAGCTCGCTCACTATATTTCAGCTTAGGTTTAGTGATAAACCTTGTTTGCTGACAGCTTAGGTGAAAACATTACTTGCTGACAACCATTTTCTAAGAAGAACCCAAGCTCCACAGCTCGCTCGTTATATTTCAACCCAGGTTTAGCGATAAACCTTTCTTACTGATAGCCTAAGTGAAAAGCTTATTTATTGACAGCCAAGTTCGGCCTTGCCTTATTTGGTTAATATCTCAAGTCTTAGTTTCCATTAAATCTAAGACTTACATTGGTCTAGCATGGCACTGGATATACATAGATCCCTACCTTGAAAGTTATTTGATCGAACATTTTTGTTGGTACTCCCAATACAAGTAATAACTAGACAGATAACAAAGAATAGGACCGAAAATCTATAAATTGATATCAATCTATTTGTCGTAAAATGGTTACATAGATTTCTTATTAACGAGTATTTTGAAAGTAGTTGTTAAAGAGAGATTTTTAGTATCAAAATTTATAAATTGATATAGCCTATGCAAATTTCTTATCATAGTAAAAGGAGAAACGTTTTTGTTTTAATATTCTTGACCAATAATTTTTCTTATACATCGAAAAACTTCATTAATAGAAATTATTATGAAATAAAAACCTAAACTGATTGAACGCCAAACAGATTAAGACAACTAAGTAGCGTGAACTTGAAATTTGTGGAACAACATCTCCAAATTCTTTGTAGGTTGTGCTTCTTCTCGAGTCTACCCAAAACAAATTCTTCAGACGACTTTCTTCATTTAAATCCATACTAAAGGAAAACCCTAAGTCTTTTGTTTGCATCTTAAAAAGGTATTTTTGAATTACAATAGCATCTTTTTCTCCAAGGCGTAATCTTATCATCTTGTCTATTTTCAGTCTTTTTCTAAGAATGACATATTAACATGTCCACCTTCTTCAACAACACAGAGGAATTGAAATTTTTGTTATCTCTAATTTCTACTCAAATCATTTATTTCATTTGCCTTTTAACACGTGAACTATTGTTTGGATTGCATTGAAAAATTTTGATGTGTTCAGACTCAAATTATTCTTGTGTTTAAGAATTAATGATCCAAATCACTATTTTCCATCTTTATCTAAACATCTCCAACTATTTTCTTTGTTGTATTATTATAATTTTTTTACATTATAAAAAAGAGGAACAAACAAAGAGTACTTGGGGATAAGGTTTATTTGTTATTCAATGTAATAATGATAATACAAAAACGTTAGTTATAAAATAATTGATAGTGTAGAATATTTAATTGACTGTATGTTATTGATCAAACATAATATGTTGAGGGAGGAATTGCTCTTCTCCCCATTACATTAGGTTAAAGCGAAGAACCTCAAGTTCAACTTTAAACCTTAACTTCTTTGTGCAACAGAATAACATGTATATCAAGTAAAATAGTAAGAATTCAAAGCAAAAAATAAAGAGCACAATACAATCACTTACGTGGTTTGGCCAATTGTCTACGTTCACAGTGAATCCAAGAATCTTAGCCTCTCTTATTAACTCCCTAGAGATTTTACAAGGAAAACCCAATGAAGAACCCTCAAAAGAACCTAATGTTTAGTGTACCCTTACTCTACCACGAACAATGAATACCCAAACGATGGTTCCACCCTAGCGCACATAAGCACTTAGTGTCTACCCAGTTCTTCCCTTCTCTTAAAGTCTCTTTTAATATTTAATCTCAACTAAAAGTGTTTCCAAGTATTTATATAGGGGTTATTTCGTGCCTACTAATCCTATTCCTTATTGAAGTAAGAGTCCACTTATTTTAGAAGTCCTAAACTACCCAAAACTTAAAATTTGGATCAAAAAAAACTTTCTCCTGCACCGGCGTAGCGGCACTAAGGTCCTAAAGCCGCGGTGCTAAGCCTTGACGCTTTCAATGCTGCGGCACTGGGAACCTTTCGCCGCGACACTGGGCCTGCCGCATCTAGTGTTGCGGCACTGGCACCCTAGCGCCGCGGCGGTGAGGTTTTATTTTAGGTGCCGCAGTGCTCACCTCTAGGTGTCGCGGCGCTAAGCCCTGTTCTAACTCCGTGCTTTCTTAGCTTTCTTTATGTCTTTAAGTCTCGTTTTACTTTTTTTCTTGTGTCCTACATGTCATAGACTTCTCTATACGTGTCCCACACGTTCTAGACTTCTTGTGACTCTCCTCTTTGATATTGATCTCAATTCTTGTCCAAATAAGATTGTTAAATCTCCAACAAACCCTTCCTTGATTCAACATCTTCCAAATAAAAAAGCTTCTGGATCCTATCTACACCAATACTCTATCACTTAGAGTTAAGTTCAGTTAAGTCTCTACCAAGATTAACTTTCCCCAGGCTTGTAACTTTGGTCTCCAAAGGTATTTGTGTACTTTACATAAGGTATGGATGTGTTGCACTCCTTTCCAACCCTCTACCTCGGTGAGCAAGGTTTCGATGTCGCCTAGTGGTCTGTATTATCCCAACACCCTATGTTGGGCCACTAATGGCCATCCCAGAAAACACATAAAGCCCCATATTGTACTTCTCACCCTCAAACCTTATAGGTCCTTTCTCTACCCTGAGTTTTTCTTTTTCTGCTATAACCGAATACCCTTCCTCATTGAGCTTGTTTTGGGATATCAAGTTCCTCCTAAGCTTATGAACATTCCTTACACCATGAAAATTCCTAGTTTCTCCATCTTGCATTCTCAGCCCTATGTCACTAACTCCCATGATTTTACAAGTCATGTCATTCCCCATTAGAGCTTTGCCTCTCTTAACTTTTTAGTTGGTAAACATCAATTTTTTGGGACACATACAAACGCTACACCATAAATCTAGTATCCATTTGCTAGTGTACTTTTTTCTTGAGGCTACCATCGTGTCTACAACTTTAGTATCTTCCCCACGAGTACCAATTGTAGCCTACTCTCTTTAGCATTTTAATTTTGGACAATCCTTTACAAAGTGCCCTTCTTAATTACAAAGAAACACTTCTTGAATCTCCTTCTTGATTCATTGTTCTTCCTCCCTTGTGTAAGCAATGCTGCTCCACTCTAGGACTTAGATCTCTTTGTCAATTTTTTTGAATTCAATGATGTCTTGACGTCATTCATCGTTAAGAACTCATTATCATAAGGCAGCGGATCCAAAAAAAATTAATAGGATTATAGTCTTGTGTTCATCCTCGATCTTGATGCCCAATTGCTCAAGACTTAAGGTGATCTTGTTGAACTCGTCAATATGGGCTCTCAATAAAGATCCCTGGTGTATTGTTAACTAATAAAGTTTCTTCTTCACAATAAATTTATTTGCAAGAGACTTCTTCACATATAATGCCTCGAGTCTTTTCTATAGCCCCAAAGCAGCTTCTTCATCACTAACTTCCCTTAATAATTCATCGCTCAACGCTAGGATTATGGTATTGTGAGTCTTTTTTTTTAAATCGTGTTCTAATCTTTTTGCTCGAACTTTGAGGTTATTGTCTCTTTGCTAGTTGAGGAACAGGTTTCCTCCAAGGTTAAGTCAAGCCCTTCCTTCACTAGTAGAGTCCTGACCTTCTTCCTTCAAAAATTAAAGTAATTCATCTCATTGAACTTGTCTATTTCTTACTTGATTGCAACCATAGTTTAAATACCTCAGGTGTATATTATCGAACCTTAGCTCTGATACTAGTTTTTTTAGTGAGTAATCGCCCTCATCCCCGTGAGATTAAGTTAAAGTAAAGAACTTCAAGTTCAACCTTGAACCATAACCTCTTTACGCAGTGGAATAACCTATATATCAAACAAAATAGCAAAAAATTAAAGCATAAAATCAAGAGCACAATACAATTAGTTACGTGGTTTGGCCAATTACCTACGTCCATAGTGGATTCAAAGATCCTAGCCTCTCTTATTAACTCCCTAGAGATTTTACAAGAAAAATCCAATGAAGAACCCTAAAAAAGACCTAGTGTTTAGTGTACCCTTACTCTACCATAAACAATGAACACCCAAATGATAGTGCCACCCTAGGTCACACAAGTATTTAGTGTCTATCCAGTTCTTCCCTTCTTTTAGAGTCTCTCTTAATGCTTGATATCAACTAAAAGGGTTTACAAGTATTTATATAAGGGTTATTTCATGCCTACTAACCATATTCCTTATTGGAGTAGGAGTCCACTTATTTTATAAACTTTACAACTCAAAATCCGAATCAAATACAACCTTTTTCTTGCTTTAGCGCAGCGGCGCTAAGGTCCTGCCGCTGCAGCCCTGAACCTTGACGCTTCCAGCACTGTGGCGCTAGGCTTGTTGTGTCCAAAGCTGTAGCCCTGGCATCCTGGTGCCGCGATGCTGAGGTTCTGTTTTGAACGCCACAATGCTCCCCCCTGTAAGCCATGGCGTTGGGCCTTATTTCAACTCCGTGCTTTCCTCTCTTCCTTCGCATCTTTGAGTCCCGTTTTATTTTTTCCTTCGCGTCCCACATGTCTTAGGCTTCTCCATACGTGTCACACATATTCTAGACTTCTTGTAACTCTCCTCTTTGATATTCATTTCAATCTTGTCCAAATAAAATTGTTGAATCACCAAATCTCTAACATAATACTTACTGGTTTAGTACTGCAGGTAATCCTTACAAAGATAACACTACCAAGATATCAATTAAGCTTTATTTTTTCAAAATTCTCGTAGATATCACTTGTACAACTAACAAAGTACGAGGTTCAAACACCACTCACGTTAGCCTTTTTTCTTATTAAATCAATTAGTCATCAGTTAATTGCCTCGAATTAATTTCTTAAACTAATAATAATCAGCTACTATATAGCGTAATAATTCCTTCTATGACTAATTGTACGTAACTTTATAGGTATAAATTTATCTATAATTCTAAAGATAGTTTACAAATTTTATAGACAACTTCAAATTGATTTTCGTAAAATTATTTGGAAAGTTGAGAAAATTATCTTTATAATAACACCAAATTATACATAGTTTTAATTTTATAAAGTGCCAGTATAATATTTAATATACCCTTTTGTTTTGTTGAAATCTTGAAGTTCTTGAATTATCATAAGTATATGCATGCTCATAATATGCCTCTTTTATATGCTTAAATCTTTGATGTTTAATAGACTAATATATTATAATCAACATAAAATTTATTATCATCAAAACATTAATTCGTATTACTAAAATATCAACAACACTAAATTAATACTGAAGGCAACTTATCATCACACTATATATATGGAGTAACTCAATGTATAAGCAGAACAAGAAACTCATGGTCGTAGTTGACAGAATTAATGCTTGGCAATATACCGTATATTTATCTTAAAGTAATCATGTTAAAGAAAACTTGATAACATAAAATTTTAACAAAAATTTGTTAAACATGTTAAGAATAACTTGCCACATAACTCAAAAAGATTAAACCCCTTTGACAGAGGATTCAAAGTGGCAGTTGGGGAAGAAATTTTAATGGTTATCAACAGGTCTTTGGGGTTTTTCATTATTTCATTTCAAGTGTTGCATTTCAATTAGCTTCTTAGCCTTAAAGACCATGGTTTCATCAATCATGTATACCCATTGCTCATACTTGTATACCTTTGAACTACAAAAACAACACCCCATTTCAACAAATTCTATAGTAATGGATCCTTTCATTAACATCACAACTTTAATAATCCATCCTTTGTTTTTTCTTCCCTCATTGGCAACGGGAGCAGCCAATAATAGTAATATAACCGCAAACCAATAAGCTCTTCTAACCAAACAATAATTTCTATAACGCTCTACTTAATGCATTGGCTCATTTACATCGACTGAAGTACATTCATTTTGTTGCCAATAACTTCAATGTAGACATCTCATCAAGGTTAAGATCCTTAACAAGCTTCACCACTTGCTTTTAAAGCAAAACAACTTTGTGGGTCTATCTCTGAAACTAGATGTGAGTATTTTTTGTAAAATTAATAAAAAAAATTAAATTCACCGAGAAAAAAAGGGAGAGATATATTTGAACCCTCGATAATTGTTATCACATCTTTTATATGACTATAAGTGAAATTGTCTAAATCTCATTTTTTTTTTCTAAAAGATGTATAAAATAATACGAACTTTAAAGTTTAGGTCTAAATCTAAGTCTTAAGAAAAATTTTGACCTATCAAAATTAGTATTATTTATTTAAAGTGTAAGTTTTATTTTGATCCTCCCAACTTTGGAACTTTGCCACCCTCAATAAAATAATCCATTAATTTAACAAAACCACCCCCTCACATAAACATCCGTTTGAAGAGTTGACAGATTGAAATTAATGTTGAAGTGCATCTAAGGGACCATACATGTGTTAGTGTTCATTGAATATTCAATGCATGTCAAACATATATATAAGCAGTGCAATGATAATTTAGTTTTATATTCAACAAACATATACTTAATTCAAGTCTATTACAGTAATAGAATCCAAAAAACTTACCCTTAAGGCCATTCGATGTAGAATTCAAACTTGTAACTCACCTTAAAGTGTTCATTTGATCAATTCTACTTTACAACAATATGGTGGAATTGTGAAACTAGAACAGTAGCATTTTAAATTTTTAGCAATATGAAATTCAGATTTCATTCAACTCTTGAACTAGTTTAACTCTCAAATGGCCAAAATGTGAAAATGAACTTAATCTCAACATTTGCAAACCTTAGTTTATATATGCCAAAAAATGGGGACCTCTTTGTAATATATGTAAATTTTAAAATACTTAACAAATAATCACTTGACACTTGTCATTCATGCATCCCATGCATGAAGACAAGTGTCCTACTTCATTGCCCTTTATCACCCATTAAAGTCATACATATGTTATATGTCACACATGTATCACATGCATTGACTATATGTCACATTTTTATTTGTTAACAACTTTGACTAATAAAATATAGGTTTAACACTTAAACCTTGACACATATGTTTTTTAAAAGATTCTAAAATAAATTCTACTTTTCGAAAAAATTTCGGATCGAACTATTCGACCCAGTCTGATATTCCAATGCTAAACAAATACACTTTATATTGTGAGGCTCCATAGATTTTCACTAATTTGTCTTATGAAACTCTTCTACTAGTCCATGAACGATGCCCCACACACAAATTACAAATATTATATAACAGCGATGAACTATATAAACTGAGGTTAACTATATCTGTATAATCCCTTTGTCACCTATATCCCAAAAGAGTAAAGATATAAATCATCACCGTCAAATCTATATATGCTCAACCGTGATCTTATCTCTATATTTGTATTTTTATAAACAATATCCGCAAACTTCTTTGCAATATTATTTAACCCTTCAAAAAACTCATTTTCTGGAGTTTATGCTTATGACCACAAAACTTCCTGAATTATAATCTCAGAGCATCAAGATATACAACTCACCTATATGAGCCAAAAGATCCCATATCTATGCACACCGAACTCCACGAGCATCGAACCATACCCAATAATATATCCAGAGGTTAGACTATGAATATTCTCTTATATGTGTGAAATCAAAGCATGGTGGATGACTTATAAGCCCACTATAATGCTCAGGTCAAAAGACTATGAATACTACTCAACTCGAGAATACCATCTATTGACAGCTCTGTGGGATGTCAATTGGAGGTCCTCGTAAGTCTGTTTATTACCCAATCCTTACTGAATATCTACATGCCTATATAAGCTTCCGCTAAGCCTACAATCTACTAAGACTAATCGTCTAGATGATCGAGATATAGACACATACTAATTCAAAAGGAATACCAATCGACCTATGTCAGCAACCATAGATTAAGAATGATATTTTTTAGAACCTACTGTATAATGAAATTCTTAGCACCATTTGCAACTTTTTGTAACTATTTTATTAGTAATATATTTTCAGATCTTTATTCCTATTTCAGACAATGTTCTAAAACTTTAGAATGCTAACTCTTAGCGCTGACATAAACTTTTTTAGATCAGATCTAAATTCTTTTAAATCTAAAATGTCTGAAAAGTAACAAGCTTAGGACCATAAAATAATATTAAAGATTTTATACGAAATATTTATTGTATAAATATTATACGATTAATATTCATATAAAATTTGAATGGCACGTAAGTACCAACTCTAACAGTTAAATTGCCAAAATACCCTTAATAAATAGTAAACCAAATGTCTTGATTTTTACAGGAAAAGCCATTTAGACATAATCATTAAGGGTAAATTTAATTTTTCTCTCTTCAACTTTGGCCCTTTGGCAACCTCAGTCAAATTATCTATAAATTGGCAAAAACCAACCCTCCCCTATAATTGTCATTTTTGAACTTGACAGAATCTTTACCAAGTATGAAAATGCCCTTCGTATATAGTGCATCATATATTGCTTGATTTGGTGAGAAGATGAACACCATCATTGTTGCAAAACATAATTTATGCTAGAAACGCCTCCATGAAAAGTTATAAATAAGAAACACCAAGTGAATCTATAATAAATATGTCAACCAAGCTGCACAAAAATTTAACAAACCTTAGACAACCTTACTATCAACATCCTCCTCCACTATAATTCAAAGGGTTTCCAAAGCCTTACTTTGAACTTTATGGCTATTGCTCTTTAACATGTCAATAATCAAAGGTATTAGCTTAGAATTATGCACAACATGCTTATTCAATTGGCTTGTTTGGCAAAAATTATGTACATACTTCAAGGTCTCCATGACATTAGTCTCTTAGCTGCCATAATTTAATACTTTATGAGCCATATCTTATTAAATGACTTCATTCCTAGCATTTCACTCTTTAACGGTGTTTTGTAAAGCTATACTAGACTTAAGTTTTGTGCTTCTTAGTTCTTTTTGTGTCAAAGGACACACAGGCTTTCTTCCATTCTCCCTTCATTCCTTGAACCATCTTTCAATTGCTTCACATTTGAAACTTTATCCATTTTTCTAATGTGATGGGATCACACATAACTTGCTTTGTCAAAGGGCAAACAAATTCATTATAAATAGGTTTTATGTACAACCTTCTAAAGTGGTGACTCTCATCTAACTAGTTATTAGAGTCAGAACTTCCATCCCAGCTTCCAACCATCTATCTGATCTAAATAACTCATTGTATATCTATAACAACATAGAATTGCATTATAATTGAACCATTGTATCAAAAATTAAAGTACCAACAAACGTAGAGCATAATAATACCAAATGGAATAATCGAATAATTTTTTTTTAAAAAAAAAAGAGAGAAAAGAAGGCATATATGTACTTGACAACAAAATGGCAACATGCCTAAATCTATAAACCTATATTATACAACAAAGGCTATTACACATTTGAGTTTGTTTCATATTATTTTTTAGCTTAAATTAAACTATCAACGAAGGCTATTATGTTGCTTCTATCAAGTTCAAAAATGGCAGTTATAGGGGAGGGGTGGTTTCTGTCAATTTAGGAATCATTTGACCAAGGCGCCAAAGGGCCAAATTTGGGGGGAGAAAAATGAAATTTACCTTAATCATTGGTGTATCTTATATTATACAACAAAACCCTTTTTGGATATGGAAAAATATAGTAATAAGCATATTGCACCCTTGGAATTGCAACCATTTAGCAGAGAACGCCCTTGGAATTATTAATAAATTACTAGCAAATATTTTTTATTTTTGTACCTATTGGTGCAAAGATCACTTATGGTTGTGTATATTTACTTAGGGAAGCTGAACTACTCGTGCCATCTTTCATGCTTCATCTAGTTCCATTGCAAGGTTTAATGGCTTCATTGTGTGGAAGCAACAATGTTAATGGATACATCATCAAGCTGAAGAATAGAATATGTTCGTGTAGCAATAATGCAGTAACCAAAGTTTTTTAGTCTGAAAAACTCCAAACAAAATTTATTTTGTATGTCAAGGTAAGAGATGTGGCTTCTTTGAGCAGTGAAAAACAACTGAGAATGAGTACAAAAATAACATAATAGCCCTTCAATTTTTTTTTTTTTTTTTGCCAAATCATTGCTTTTAATTTAATAATTATTTCTTTTAATAAAATATATTTTATTATTTAATTTAATAATTTTTTATATAATAAATTTATTGATCAAATTAATATTTAATAATAAAAATTTAATTCAATCAATAATTATTTAACAAATAATAATAAATTAATTACTTAATTAATTATTGTATTTTCTCAGTTAACATAACATGTACATTGCTAAAAAATGGTGTGAAGCTATGAGATTCAAAGAACAATTATTGCACTGAGAAAACCCCTAATATTTTTTTCTTTATATTCAATTTTCCTGAGATTTTTGTGAGAGTATAACTTTTTTACTCTTTTTTTTAAATATGGGATGAGGAGTTTTGAATTCTAGTGGAGATAGATGTATTGTTGTTAAAGAAGCTAATAAAGTCTCATATTAGTAAGAAATGGGAATGGTCATGGGTGTATAAGAAGTAAATTATATCTTCATTGGTATGATACATTTTTTGTAGAGTCCAATAGTAAAACTATAAGAGTATAAATCCAAAGTAGACAATATCATACTAATGTGAAGATATGTGTCCTTACAATTGTTAAATTTTTTTATCATTGTGTTTTCTCAATGCATTAATTCTTGTTCGAATATCTTATCTCCGCACCAATTTTTTTAACAACGTGCATGATATGTTCTTATTTATTTTTTTCAAAAATTTAAAAAAAAATAACAAGAGATTAGTTGCTTTGAGAAAATCACTATTTAGAATTTACGTGAAGTAAGAGATTTCTGTTATGAGAATTCTACTTAGATTTGTGTTATGAGAATTCTACTTTCCCATGTTTTCTTTTTCATTTTTCATGTCTCTGCCATGGTTATGTCAAGCAGTTTAAAGATTTGTTTGGTATAAAGATGTTATGAATTTTAAACTACAAGGGATAAAGTGAACGTACCAGTTGTAAAGAAATTAAACGTGTGTTTGTTAAATGTTTAACTGAGCGAAAGTTTGTGTTTAATCAAATATTTTAATAGTTGTGCTTTGAAAATTAAAAAGAAGCACTTTCATTATTTATGTTAATTAAATTGACTCAGAACCAAACTAAGTGGCCATTTGAAGGTTTCTTTCTAAAATAGATTCTAAATGTACCATAATCAGTTAACCTACCAATATATATAAGATCTTGCTAAAGATAAAACACTAAGAAGATAGTATTATCATTTAACTATTTACTACAAACATCAGAACATTTACATACACATTGACAAAATATATGCATTAAAGGCTATGTGCAAATTGCATACTATCCACTGGATTTATCTTCTCTGAAAGTTCAACCTTCCTATAAAAAATGCAAAGAGAGAAGCATAAACTAGGGGAAAGATGATAAGAACAACAGCAGTAACAGCCAATTGATCATGGTGAAACCCAAAATAATCTTCTAAGAAGGAAGTTAAGCTTTTTGTTTCTCCAAAAATGATGATTTGCTTGTGAATGTCTCCGTATTGTGAAGTAAGCATACCATTTAGTGTCCAAGATGTAGGGATCAGATAATACATCCATATCCACCATTTTGGAATTTGCTGCAAAAAAACAAAAAGATCAAAACAATAAAATGAGTAACTAAGCCAATATACAAACAAAAGTCCCAACATAGTCTAAATGCTTGTGTATAGATTGCTCCTACTTGGTATGATATTGTCTATAAAATTATATTCGCACAGTTTTTCTTTAAATTCGTTCAAAGGAACTTGTACTATTTAAGATGAGGCTCTATATACCAGTAAGTAACCCTTTCTAACCAAGCAAAGTATAACTTTAATACATTACTCTTGGAGATTACAGTATACTCCCTTAAGAGACATGACCTCATGTGCATTTGATCCTTATTAGATCTTAAGGATCAAATGGCTAGCTCATGCGTGCTGCTCTTTGGGCATAGAGTCCATGTATACTATATCTAGCATAGATTTTAAGCTCTCTAGCCCACATCACAAGATATGTCCAATTTCGGTATCATTAGTAACAATCCACTTAACATAGTACATATTTATCCATTTTGGGCCTAGGCACGCACGTTCTTTTTATTTTAATTCAACCAAAAGGTCGCATACTGTTTGAGGCTCTAGCACCTCACCCTTAAGGTGTTACAATCCTTGGTAGAGTTTAGTAGCTTACCGGTTTAGGCATCAAAAATCCAGCAAAAAGGTTGAACAATGTATAGAAAACTGCTGATAGAATTGAAGCAATCATGAAATTTGGAGTCAATGCAACAAGTAGCATTCCCAGATAATTGTAGTACAACATTGTGCAGAACATGCCATAGAAACTCCAGAAAATCTTGTATGCAGACACATAATACCCAACCATTGGGTAGGTGATGATCACATACACAGCTGCTTGAATAAACAAGTATGGAATCTCAACTGTCACCTGCAATATCAGTTTGCATATGTAAATAAGATAACATTACGAAATATAGAGAAACCCCCGCCTTACAAGATTTCATATTTATGTTTTGAACAAGCACAAAACCAATATTATACAATCAAGTCCACAAACAACTTCATAAGTCCTCAAGAAAATTGTACCTGTGCAAGTGCATAAGCCAAAGGAGAGTACATCCCTGCAAAATTTTCTCGATACATAACAGTTCGCTCCGTCGCAACATACTGTAGAACTGATGAGCAGTTGTTTATGCCCAAGAATATGACACCAGTGTATAGTGAACCAAGTATGCTGAATAAACTCTGCTGGTTATTTCTGACATAATTATGGGAAAATAAGTACATTTTAGGTTGGTAATATTAGGGATGCAGACTAGTTCTATGTAGCTGAATAGATGGTAAATGCATAATTAGTAAATGTATCAACTTACATTTTCTTTCCCTGGTCCCAAAAAAGCACACCAAAGAGCAAAGATGCTGCAATTGTGTGCATGACACGCATGAAGTTGTAAGAAGGACTTCTCCAATAAGACAAGTGTTGTTTCCACAGACATGATTTGAATTGCCCCCAAAAGTTTCGAGCAAACTGGGTTGGAAAATGCAAGTCCTTTGAACCAGGAGGTGGATTGCTCAACTCTCTTACAAGCTCTTTGTTTTTCCTGCAAGCAAAGCAATGTCAAAAGGAGAAAAATGAAATCAACAAGCGATTGTTGTCATGTATAGGTTCACTGGATTACAGTATTTCTAATTCAACTTACTGATACAAAACAGATTCTTTATAGATTTGGGCAAAATCTACATTGAGTTCAGCTTCTGCAGACGGAGAAGTGACCTCTAATATCCATGTTGCTGGATTGTAATTGTTTTTAATCTTCGGCACCCCAGATATATTCTGTAAGTAAAAGTTGTTTAGTCAGGTGGTTTGTGCAAGGTTGTTTACAAGAACAGAACAGGAAATTATAAGAGAAGCATATTATAGTCACAAGTATGATGAGTGCAAACTAACCTCAAAATATTCTATAACCTTATTTGAATGCTTCCCCAACGGTCCAGAGTATATGAGGCGCCCACCAGTTTTCAAGAGGATCAACTAAAAACAAAGACAGAAAGGTTTATGTTATGAAATCAATAACTCAGAAACTAGTTTTATGTTAAGTATCAGGTTGTTTAGATTAACACCATGTCTTAGTCACTTAAAGCCATGTTGACATCATAAGACCTGATTAACACTTCACAGAATTTGTCAATCAAGGGTACTGAAAGACATATCTTCATCAGCAAGCAAAAGCATCTTGATCAGCCAGATTTGACCCATCGATTATTAAAGTACAGTCCTAGCTATGGTAAACTGGCATCTAAGTCTGGCAATCAAGTTTATATACTAAAACAAGTGAAAATTGTTTTTTACCTCATCAAATGATTCAAATATGTCAATACTCGGTTGATGGATGGTGCAAACTATTGTCCTTCCTGTATCAACTACATTCTTCACAGCTCGTGTGACAATTGCTGCTGCTCGTGCATCCAGACCAGTTGTAGGTTCATCCATAAAGATTATAGAGGGATTGGCGACAAGTTCAACAGCTATGGTAAGCCGCTTGCGTTGCTCAGTTGATAGACCATTAACACCAGGTATGCCAACTAAGGAATCCTTTATTCCATCAAGTTCAATGGTTTCAAGGACTTCATTCACAAATTCCTGTAAGAACACACAACGGAAACTTTTATATGCATCAGCCGATACTTAATAATGAACTTGAGAGGTAAAGAGCGTTACAGCTTTAGTTTTTGAGTTAATCTCAGGAGCCAGACGCAGCCAAGCAGAAAAAATCACAGATTCTTCTACTGTGATCTGAGGAGAATGTATGTCGCTTTGCTCGCAATAACCTGAAACTCTAGCAAATGTTTCTTGAACCTTAGGATACCCACCAATTTTTATTTCCCCCTCAATGTAGCCACTAGTTTTTCTTCCAGCAAGAACATCCATGAGAGTTGTCTTTCCAGCTCCACTAACACCCATCAATGCTGTCAAAACACCAGGCCTTAACACACCGGTAACTTCACAAAGCAGTTGAAGTCTCTTCTCGGCAAATCCCCGTTCTCTCATTTCCTAAACCAAAGAGGAAAAAGGAAATTAAATTGTATTAGATATAATGCCTTTACATATCCTGCAGCGTCCAAGATAAAAAATGAAAGTATGGAAAACAAAATTACCAAAGGGGTGTCAACATAGTATCGAACTTCCTGAAATGCTAATGTTAAGGGCTGAAAAGGTAAGACCATCCTGCCTGTTGAAATGAAGAAATGTAAAGCATTAAAATAGAAACAAGTAAGACATAACGGTTTTAATTGGCAGGTAACAACTGAAAAAAAATGGAATTAAGGAATTGAATGAACCTTTATAAGATCCTTTATTGGTATTAGGAAGATTTGCAGACTTTTCTGTCACAAGATGATCTTTAGAGGAATCTTCACTTCCTTGTAACTTGGAAAACATTTCATGTGAAATCATAGCGCGAGATGATCCAGAAGCTGTATTTGTATCAGATAAGGTAAATAAACCTGTGTTGCTCCGATTCTTCCTAAGTTAAGAACATAATTACCAAAAGGATGAACTTACACTTTAAGAAAGCTAAGGCCAAGGTAAAACCGATGTTGAAAAGTAAACCCATCCCAATCAAGGCACCAAGTGATACCCAGTAAAGATATTCATCAAAGTTTAGTCCTCTGCTTTCAAGTGCTACTTGCCCCATGGTCATGTTTGTGGACAGCATCTACAATAATATGATTAACAATAAATTACTTTCTTGAAATGTAAGTGTAACAAAAACATGAACTATCAACATGAAGCACATCAACCATTCATTATGCACTATCCAAATATATACAATGATAATTGTGTAATGTAAAAAGTCCAGTTCTCAAGACAGTTAGAAATATAAGCATAAAATAGTTACAAGGACTACCAACTCCAACTCCACCAAGAGAATTACTTAAATTTGAGAAACATATCACTTCTGGCTTCTGCTATGAGGAGAGTTACCTTTTGCCACCGAGGAGCAAGAAATTCGTTTACGGAGAGACCTATCTCGCCATATGTAACAGGAGAAACCCAAAAGCCCCACTTCAACCAAACCGGCATGGAGGCTGCAACCATATACTATAGCTTAAGTTTTATCCATTTAGCTAATGATTCTAAAATAAAATTTGGAGAAGGTATAAGTTTCCTTACGGTGTGGTATAACGAAGCCCCCGAATAATAAGACAAATAATATTGCGAAACTACCGGCTGTCATAGAAGCAACCACAGTCTGGAAAACTGATGCCAAAAATCGAAACATGGATATTGACGTAAAATGGACAGCAAAAAGTAGAATGAACTGACGAAAGAACCTGAAAAAAACACAGCAATGTATCAAATTTCAGAATTTCAGGCCGCATTACACGAGATGGCTTATGCTATCACTCTTCTAAAATAAGATTTAAGAGCGAATTTTCATATATCCCTAGTACGTACTATTAGTCTTATTATTAACATTCTTAACTGGTGATTCTAAAATAGGTGAAAATGAAACACAACAACGTATTTATATCAAATTTAACAGAAAAAAGAGAGCATGTAACTATTTTTGAAGAGAGGATTTAATGCGCTAAGTAAAACAAACACTTACTGCCTTGTCAATTGAAACTCACCTTGAGGCCTCTGGGCTGAATCCGATGACATAGTAAGTAAGACATGTCCAAGCCAGAGATTCAATTAATGATATAGGAATTTTCAAAATTGTTGCCGGAATTGCGTACGCCCAAGCTGGATAAAAGCACAACTCCTTCTGTTTATAAAAAACTGCAAGTCTTTGAATAGTCATGGACAACTCTGGAATGCCATCAACAAGAAGTATGATGAGTGCAAAGAACAAGGCACCCATGTAGTAAGTTGCATCAAGAACATTAACATGCATCCGAGTCCGAAGAAAAAGAGTCATTGTGATTATTGCAACAATGATAACCTGTAAGAAAAATATTCTTTACATGTTCAATGTTGGAGGCCCTTACGAAAAGTAACTTACAAATATAATTGAACTCGGAAAGATAAAGTTGTTCAAATGTGGTAGAGGAATATAAAGAAATCTTAACCTGAGTTGTTTTAAATACATAAACAAAAGAATTTCTCTTCATGAGGAGGAGTTCCCTTGACATGCAAGCTCTAAATAGCTCCCATTTAGAAAGAGAATACACACTGAAGGAAATAGCCTTCTTGTGGCTTTTGGATTTGTCATACGGCACCAAAAGATCATCTTCAAGCTTCTTACCAAGAGGAGATTCTTTGAATTTCCTAGAGAACATATCTACTGAAACATACTGGTAGGGAATTTCGGTATGGAACCAATATTGTGCTTGATCTTTTTTAGATATAACCTGAACAAAATAGAAGATCAAAATTTGAAGTACGGAAATTTGAGCGTGGGAAAGGAAAAAGATTTGGGAGATATTTAATGTACTTGCCTCCTGGAGAAAGTCAGCAACCCCTTTCCTTTCAGGACACCGAAATCCACAATCATCGAAGAACTCAAGAACATGACCCCTTGGTCCATGATAGACAATCTTTCCTTCTGCCATCAAAATGATGTCATCAAAGAGATCAAAGGTTTCTGGTGCTGGCTGTAGAAGTGAAATCAATGCAGTAGCATCTGTTATGTGCACCAGCTGCTGAAGACAAGCAACTATCTGATACGCTGTTGAACTGTCTAAACCATTTGTTATTTCATCCATAAATAGAGCTTTAGTAGGTCCAACAATCATCTCCCCTGCATAATTCAATAAAAAAAGTTACATATACAGCGTTAAAAGTACTTCAAAATATTGATTTTTAGCTCTTTGAAGCTAAAACCCGGTCTGGAAAATGGTGATCCCATGAACATTAGTACCAAATGGCATGAAGCAGATGCATTGCAAATCTATTGAATTTCCATTAACACTACCTGTTGTTAGTCTCTTTTTTTGACCTCCAGAGATACCTCTTCTCATGATATCTCCCACCATTGTCTCAGCACAGATATCAAGTCCTAGGATCTAAGAAGGCACCAAAACAAAGGAGGGATTAATTAATAAAGCATTTGCATAGATACAAATCAACTAAAAGTATTATATGGTTACAACTCAGTAAAAGAGAATTACTTTCAAAATGTAATCTGTGTGAAGGGTCTTTTTTACTCCTTCGACAGAAATCGCCTGTAACACAAACCATAGGTATGAACTTTGTGACATATAACCTCACTGACATCATATGGGAAAAAAATATATCAGAATAGTGTCATGAATGTGTTACACTCCAAAAAGATCTTTAGCACGGATTTCATGCACTGCCAATGTACATTCTATAATTTGGCTACATGAACAAGTTAAAGGTACCTTCATATAAGTATCTATATCCGGATCGGGAACAATTCCCGCCTCCTTCTCTCTTCTACTGACCTCCATCATAATCTCTGCAGAGGCAGAAAATGTATATTATTTTAAAGCATCATTACTTTTGGTTATTGCTAAGGTGGGTACAAGTAGTACATCGTTGAATTAAACACAAGGGAAAACTTACCTGCTCGGTTTCCAACACCCTGACAGCGGGCAGAAAAGTCCAGAGTTTCCCTTACAGTCATCTCAGCAATGTGCTCGTCGTGTTGGCTTATATAAGCTGAAGTTTTCTGGGGGACAAACTCCTCTAGATTGTACCCGTTGTAAGAAACTTCCCCGGTGACCTTTTGTAGAAAAGAGAATGAATTTAGTAAGAGTGATAAGGATACTAACTAAAATAGCTCACCTTAATGAAATAAATTAAATGGGAATATTCAATATTTTCATAAAGGTAATCATAAGGGGTGCAAAATATAAAGAAAGTATAGAACCTTGAGATATGGGTCTAGATTTCCTGAGAGAGCCTTTAAAAGGGAGCTCTTCCCACATCCTGGGGGACCAAGCAGAAGAGTTATCCTGAAACAAATTCAAGCTTGCTTGTGTTACACATTTGGTTTCGTATTGCCAACAACCTCTCTGAATTATCACTTCAGGTATCAAGCAGAAACAAGTCTCCGCTTCCATTAAAAGTTAAAGGTAACATCGTTCAATTTATTATAGATAAACAACTACAAGAAAGGACACTGAATGCTGAGAATGTTCAGCATGGTTAACCATATGAGGGCTTATGACAGTTCACCAATTCAGTTGACAAATATGTACCTTCCAGGCTTAATGATGCCATTAGCATCGTTAAGGATGTTGATCTTCGCTTCATATGACTTGGAACCTGCAAGCTTCCCAAAGACCTGTAAGACAAATTTCAAATTAAAGAACTTTAAAACATGGTAATTATAAGGCACATATAACAGATATGTGCAAGTGCAACCATTCACTTAGTCTTACTTTTCCTGACACACATTGCAGTTAGATTAGCATTAGATGTGCAAAAACAGATCAGAAATATAATATCCAGCTATTAAATAGCGACCAAAAAAATTTAGTAATTTCAAAGTTTCAACGGCATAGTCAATAGTCACCTCTAGAATACTAATCTCAGAAGACAAAGGTACTTACCGAAAACATGCTTGTGAAGTAATTCCACAGAGTCGGGAGTGGCTTTCCATGAACAACCTCACACTTGGCCTCAACGCACAAATTCTTATACCTCACCTCTATTGTGGGGAACTCTACACCAACTCTACAAAATTGAATTCAGATTAACCAACAAACTAATGCATACATGTCTATGGAGACTCAATCTTAGATTTGGAATGTAAATTCAGACCAATATGCAGAGTATTCTCATGATGTGATTCCAATTACGTAAATGATGTTTACATACTTTTTCGCTAACAAAAGAGGAAACAGAAGGCTTACATGTCTATTCTTTTTCTGATTTTCCGCAACAACCGGAGGTTATCATGCTCAATGTGCTTGATGAGCTTCTCTATGAATACATGCCTTTCTACTGCTTCAAGCTTGGTGACATCGATCACCCTTTTCCCTTCACTATCAACCAAGTTTCCATCAACCTCTGCATAAAACAGAGATGACTTCAAGCGATCAACAGTGGGCAGTCTCTCAATTTCAGCCCACTGCAAAGCATGTTGAACATCAGGATCCTCCCTCCTTGAGCCAAATGTTGAGCTGCTTCTGAAACTCGAGGTCTGGCGCCGGAATGAAGATCTCAGGCTTCTTCCTATCTCTGCCAGCTCAATCCTCACTGACTCAATCTCATCTGTGCCAATCATCTGAGCCATGTTTGATAGCTTGGAGGGGGAGGGTGCATCAAGCTTTGGAAACTAAAAGGGTGAGGGGAGATATGTATATATGCATATGCAAGCTTTTGCTTATCACTTAAATTATGCAGTTTGATGAAGTAAGCCAATGCATCACAACTAGAATCCTTGATATCTAAGAAAGTTGACAATGCTCTCAGACTGAAAAAAATATCTATGAAAGAAGCTCAGAATTCACATACAAATTTAAAAATTAAATAAGGATGCATGTGTAAGACAGAAGAGAGAGAGAGAGACGCTTCAGTTGGTAACCAATTCAATCTCAATCCCAAACAAGGACTAAAAACTCATTGTTTACAGTTAAAAACTTGAAGGGGGGATTGACTTTGTTATTCATTCAATGCTCAAATTCCATTAAAATAAAACTTTTGCCAAAGTTTATGGTTAAAATAGGTGTGAATGATTAAGACATTTGTTTATTACCCCACATGATCCGTCATTAATTGAGCAACATCTGATTGGACACACCACTTTTCATGCTTCATATTTATATCACAGTACCTTTCCCTAGTCCAAGAAGCAAAACCTCTATTTCTAGCTTATCAGCATATCAAAAAATACTGCAGAGTCTATTGCTGGTTTAACAAAAGAACAAGAAATCAAATTATGAAGGGCACAGATTTGTTGATGCCCTGATGCAAACTTACACACAGATTGACCTTCAAAGTATGCCCCAAGTGAGGGTTGTATTAAGAGTATATTAGGAATTTCGTTCATGACTTGGGTTGTCCAAATTTTTTCTACAACATAAAAAACATTAGGAGTGTCATTTTTATGAGAGGAAAAAAAATAGAGAGAAATTTGAGCATGAACCATCTTATAATCATTTTATTAATAAAATAAAAATCTCAACTGTTAGAGATTTTTAACGTGCACTTTTAAAAAATTTTAAATGTTTAAAAAAAAATTTTGCTTACAAATAATTAAAAATAAGAAGAAATTACACAAGTATAAAGATAAATAATCAATTACATAACAAAATGTCTTATAGTTCGACAACAAACCCCTATATTCACAGTAGATCACGAGATTTTAACTTTTTTTATTCAATTTATAAAAAACTTAAATCATAAAGATCTTCTCATAAGAGATTATAAGAAATATCTAGTAGTCATGGCTCTTAAAGATCTATACAATATTCTCTTTCACATAAAGTACTTAAGTGTTACTTAAACTATCTATTTTCTTTCTTGTTGATGCTTAACAATTCTAAAAAGTTATAAGGGTTTATATAAATTTTAAAACGTCTCAAGAAATTTTATTTTTAATTGGAATAAAAGTTCACATGTTTAAGATGTTCAAAACCAACTTAAAGATATAAATTTGAAGCAAAACAGAAAACTCTGCACGACTTTACACCACGGTGTTGGTGCACTCAGGCCAATGTCGAAAAGCTAAGGTTTCTGTCTTTGACACCATAGCGCTGAGCAACAGCCAGTGCCGTTGTGCTCATACTTGGAGAACGTCTCTTCTTGTGTTTTCAGCCTCTCCCTGTTTTCGTCTTTTCATTTTTGTCATTTTTCTTATCCTCTAATACGTATTCGATCTCATCTCAATTCTTTGTTGGTATCCAATTTAAAATTATGTTTAAATACGATCTTGAATCACCAATTCCAACATCAATAATATAACAAGTAGACATAAACTCTCAAATTGAGGGTGAATTAATGTATTCTTATTTTTATTTGTTTTTCGTTTTTCATTTTTTTTTTATTGCTCTAAGTAGTGACGAAATAAGATTTAATCCATAACAAGATTTTCAAGAATAATATTCCATGTCATTGCAAGTTAAAAAAAAAAAAAGAGAGAGAGAGAGAGATTAATGGCAAGAAACAGATACTATATGAGATATTGCTTACAGGGGCCAAATCAATAAGCATTTTTATAAGCTAAAATACAAATCAGTCAACATTGTTCTTCAAACTAAGGCCCCCCAGATCTTTAAGGCAATAACTATGGATATGATATATTAACACATAGGATAAGTTAAGATTCAAAAACCTGCTAGTCATCAAAAGAAATATTTTCCCATCTTAGACTGATCTTTTACAAAATCAAAGTCAACTTGATTCTGCATTAAATAAATTTGCAAATTTGATCTATCAGTATCTCAGAAATAGACATGGACAACTAAACAAACAGGATGACATGACATGGAAGATACAGAATATGGGATTGGATTACACACTTGCTATAAAAATATTGAGAACAGAAAGTTTACAGTGATTGCTGGTGAGAGAAATATATATGACTTGGTTGACAAGGCTCCCTTCCCTATTTAATAATCAAGAAAACAAACGAAACATGGGTGATAAACTTTCAAAAGTAGTAACCTCTCCTGACTGAAGTGTTCAAGTTAAATCTATCCTCCATATAAATGCAAATATTTCGACGCAATTAACCTTGGTACCTGAATATCAAAAGTGTTAGCACAACAACTGGACTAATGAGATAATTAGCCATAACACTTCTTGATTAACAAAATAAAATACATTAATGATTGTTTGTTAGAAAGATTTCTGATTTGTTATTGCTTTTTTTTTTAATATAATAGAAGAAGAATTTAAACTCGAGACTTCCGTTAAAATTAAGATAGTCTTTACTATTGAGCTATTAACACAAGAATGATTTGCTACTACTTTTATTATGACACAATTTAATAATGACCCATGTCCATAGATTTTATAAATTATTCATTAAGATGAAACAAGCATAATCTTTGGGTCACAGCATGCTGAAAATGATCACAACACCTTGATGGCAACAAAGCAAAAAGGCCAGAGAATTTATGTTCAAAAGGGAAAAATTAGGGCATGATAATGAACTTTTAACAAGTGCATGAAATGCAATCAAGAGATTTATTGTTATTAGAAATTCTGTCTCTATGTACCTACCTAGTCAAAGATAATTCAGAGACCATGTATTAAAATTAAATAATAATGAAAATAACAAAGAAAGAAAGGATCCCAGCTGTCATTGACTAAATACAATTACGTGCAAATGTGTAGGAAGCATGTGCATGGTACTTGCCAACAATGCCAAAATGACAATACCCAAGAATTAACAAATTTTTAAGATTTAGAATTGCAAAGAGTAGTATATTAATAAGAATAATGTTACCTTTATAATTTTTTATCTTAATTAATATATTATAAATTAGTGATTATGATTTGTTAAGTAATTATTAATTTTTTATTTTTTTTAATTAATATGATACTTTTATAATATTAATTAATAGTGAACGCATATGCATCATATAAAGTTTGTATTTTAACTATATAAATATAGCATTATTGTATTAATAATAATTTAATATTGCTTTTGTAGTTATGATCAAATAATAAAAAATTTGTAGTGCATTTTTTCTTCTATTAAAATGAAAAAGACGAGTTCAAATCTTCTCTTTTTTAAATCAAAATAATAATAATAATAACCCAATACCAAAAATATAATGATAATTCAATAATAAAAAATGACATTTTTTTTAACCCAACAAATGATTATCTATTACATGGTAAGAAATTTTTGAAATCTAAGTTGGCCTATACCTCAACTCAAATATCTTCTTTTATTGACGGAAAGATCAATTCCCTCAAAATGAAAAAAGAAAAAAGAAATTCACTCCCACATACATATAGAAAGATTCGAATTCATACTAATAAATAAAATGGAGTTGCATTTTGTCTTTTTTTTTTTTCACAAAACCCTTATGTTATTTAATTTTGAATCTTAATCAAGGAATCTAGTATGCTAATTGACAACAAGCATGGATCACTTTACTCAATCTATTTAAAAATAGATGACGTGATTGTAAAATTTTATTAAACAATTATATAAATAAATAATATGGTGGAAACATTTTATATAAGACTTTCTTTATAAGTTAGTATAAAAGATTTAACTGTTATATACAAAATTATCATTGCAAGGTCAGAGATTCGAATTTTAGTAAAGTTTAAGATAGTTTTAGTTCTCTTAATTATTAAGAAGTTAATTTTAATCCTTCTAACTATTTGAGAATATTTTTTAATTCATTAAATTGTTGAAAAGCCAACTGAGATTTAAGATGTAATATTTGTATAAAAAAAAATGATATTACAAATTCTCCAATTGTTAAGAGGCTAGTTAAAATTTGAGATATGATACTTGTATAAAAAAAAATGTCATTGTAAATTAAATATATATATATATTTTACAAGTTACAGAATTTTATTAACCATGTTGTAGATTTAATGTTCTAAATTTATTTAAAGAAAATGTTTGCATCTCTTTTGAGTTATGGCAAATCCCTTAGAAACGAGCTAATGAGTTGTCATTTATTCTTGGCTTGATAAATGCCAAAAACTTTGGGATAAAATGGCTTTTCATTTGGATCTTATGTCATATATTATAATACAAGTTAAATGAATTTCTTTTTTTTTTTTTGCTTTTCCCAAAAAGAATTAATAAATAATGAATAAGGACAGAACTTATTTTATTTCTTTTTGTTTTTAGAGGAAAACATTTTAGAGAAGTAAAACTCTTGGCCCGACAAGAATAAAATAGAATAAATTAAATTAACAAAATATATAAAATAAGGAACTTTGCAAATATCTTGAATTTTAAAACAAAATTGAAAATCGAAATGGGTGATGTGGTAATATAAAATTAAATGTGTGGAGTAAGATAATTTAGATGTTTTAAGATGGTTCAAGCTTCAATGGCTTAACTACTCTTTTTTTTATACTAAGTATTAAATTGTAATTTTCAAATTTTAATATTAAAACTGTTCTAATTCAATTAGTATTCAAACCTTTAACTTAAACTAAGAGATGTACAGACTTTATCGAACAAATATCTAAACGCTTTAAAGGAGGGTTTAACTATTAACAATTTTTTTTAAAGAGAATAACTTGTTATCAATACCAAAACCTAAATTTAAAACAAACCCAATGCATACTTAGACAATTTAAAAACAAAAACAAGCAAAACTCAAATTATCAATGCCAAGATGAAAAATGCATGGTCTTGATCATGCTTCCCAGATTGAGTACAAAGTCAAAACCTATATTTCCATGTTGTGAAGATAATTTTGAGGGAGAGGAAAGAAGGTAGATTTTGGCCATTATTATAAGTTGGATGTTGAGAAAATTGCCAACATTATTACAGATGTACAGCTAAGCTATCCAAAGATCCAATCCATTTCTTTTTTCCATCTAGAAATATTAAAAACATAGTGGGTCCTAAAGCTATGGTCCATTTTTGCACTCAAAAAAGTTGGCTTGTAGTATTTTTTTTGTTTCTCAATGCCAACTGTCTTCTTAATGCACTCATTATGGCTCTTTTGTGAGAAGGCAAAAAAAACAAGAGAAAGAAAGAAGCACTTTTCATCAAACAAATATGAAGAGCTACCAACTACTTACTCAATTCTGTACACACATCCCCCTCCAAATAATTTTTTGGGTTCTTCACAACACCAACTTTCATACACAAAAACAAATCATATCTCTTCATCTACAAATTTTATGCAAAAATTAAACAAAAATTAAGAAAAAGAAAAGAATAAGATCACATCCCCTCTCCACCCCTCCACACCCTCCCATTCCCTAGATATTGACATCTAATATATAATAAAGCACACCCCAAGAATTTAAAAGAGTGGAAAAAAATTTGTAAGAATTTAATTCCCCATCCTTCCCAGCCCCGGATTATAAGTCCCAATATCTGGCTTTAGAAAATGTTATTTTCTTTTCGTTCTGGTTAAGTTCGCTTGCTCTCCGACCTTGAACCGGGATAATCGCTCCGCTCTGTGTCGGAACTTTCTTTCTGAGATTCGATCTCCACGCTGCTGCCTCCCTGAGTTCTCCGGTGTCTTCGGTCCTGAAAAGGCAAGTTTGGTTCAAGTTCAACTGAGCTAGAACTTGGAAATGGCTCACTCGAAATTGAAAGGGCATGGTACAAGCATGGCAACGAGATTTAGAATATATGATGAAGATATAGCATTGTGGAAAGTTATGCATAATTAATATGAATTAAAGAAAGCAAATCAAAAACAATCAGTTGATTTGATATTTGCATGGAAAAAGACCAGACAAGACAATATTTTATCAAAGTCACACAGAAGATTTTGAAATTAGAAAGAAAAAGCTATGAATGCAGTAACAAGAAAAAACTCATTAATAATGAGCAATGCATTAAGAAAATGATGAAAGCAGTCAAAATCATAAAATTTCAACCAGTATAATAGTTTCTGTTTCATTAATTATTCGTGCAGAAACTCGTTGTAATCATCATCTGTGTATTTGAGCTAAAAAGAGTGAACTAACCTCTCTTGGTATAGGATACTCCTCGGACTCAAGCATGCGCACAACTTGGCCCATTTTGGGCCTTTTTTCCGAGTCCGGATCGACACACCGCAGAGCAGTCAAAAGGGCACGCTTTAGAGCTCTTGTCGATGGCCTTGCCTCAATGTTTGGGTCCACCAGTTCTTCCGACCGCCTGCTTCCAACCATCATTTTCAGCCAATCAACCAGATTTACCTGTAAGGATAGTGATTTCGCATTAAATAAATCAGGGAACTGTTCATGAACAAGCAAATAAATTCCGGGGAGATGCACAATCAAAAAAATGAACTATCAGTGCAATCAGCATTTCTTTAGATTATGAAGATATCGAGATATTTTTAAGTTAACTAGCAGGCGTAATGATGTAAAACAGCAGTTGTCATTTAATCAATAATAAATTTTTGTTTCTCAATAATGCAAATGACAAACCAAAAGAAAATTCCATAAGATTGGAAACACAATGGACCCATTTGTAGCTGATTTTGCTATTTTCAAGGAGAAAAAAGGCCCTACCATCTGAATAAAGTGGAAATGCTAATCTATCGTGACATGCCATCAAAAAAGGACAGAATATATATATATACATATATATATATAATAAACAAATGATGAATTATTATATGAAAGACAATGCCCAATTTTGTTTAATCACTCACTCAGAGAATAGACATGTTAAAATACGTGATGTAGAGTTAGCGGTCAAAATCATTTGAACTGGAGTAAAGAAAATAGTAACATGGACAACCCTGATTATTCTTTATGAATGCTAGGTTCCAGCTTCAAACAATCTGAAGTTAGCCAGTTCTTTAATAATTTTCCTAGAAATGAACCAATGTGATATTGCTTACGTATTGATGTTTTCATATGTTTTCTCTTTCTAACAATTGGCTTACCAAGTTCATCAAGAACATGCACTTGGACGTTGAAGAAACAAAGATTGTATACACATAGGTCTGGCTGAATTTTAGTATGTAAAGTGTTTTATCTACAGCCAGTATGCATGCCCAATAAACTGAACAAGCCTTGCCTCTAGCAGTGAAGGGAACTTGAAGCAAGGATCAAGAAAGTATTTGTCAAGAGTTTGAAAAGATTTACTGACTGAATTTTTTGGAAAATGGTAACAAATAGTTAGCATTTCAGATAAGGAGAAGTGGGACAGAAAGAGATAGACATAAAGACAGACAGACCTGTAACATCGATATCAGCCTTGCACCACACAAAAGAATTGAAGGCATCAAATACAAGGGGGATCACAAATGACCCATGTCCAAGTTAGGACCAAAATGTAGAAGCCAAGTTGAATGTGGTAATCCCCATCCATAATTTGAATAATTTTCCATGTAGCAACTGATATAAGCAGAAACTAGTAGGTGTTTGGATGACAGCAGTGACTGTTGAGTTGGTATTGTAGGAATTTCATCATAAAAGTTTAGTGGTATATTATGTCAAGGAAATTGAAACCCACAACATTTCCTTCAGAAATTTTCGTTAGTGGGTGAGGTTTGGCAAGGTTATTTTTCCTCAGTAAGTCCAGTCACTTGAGAACTCAGGAATCTCAATCCTCAATAAAGAAGGTATAATTTGGGAAACAGCATGTAACCTTCCAGAAACAATAGGATCAAGAATATAACTAAATCCCATGCATAACACATACACCAATTGGTCTTTGTAATTACACCTTTCTTTGTTTAAGAACTAGTTTAGTTCTGTCGCCTTAAGGATTAGATTTTAAAACTCGTTTAATATTAGAGAAGATAAAGTCAAAAAGAGTTACCAACCTGAAAACAAATATAAAGACAAATAAAGCCAGAGCAATCTAAAGGTGACAAGTTTAGTTAGGTTGTGTATTGGCCACAAGCAAGTTAAAGTCCTCATAGATGTTGAGGAGATCCAGAGCATGTGATATCAACAAACTATCACTACCATACTCAGCTTAAGTTGCATTAACTTATTGATGATTGTTGGATAACTATAATCCAAAAAGCATATTATCAACTAAAATAAATTTTTCAATATGTGCAATCAAGGCATACCTCCTGTGCAGGACGACCATAGTCCACAGGATCTCTACCAGTAATTGCTTCCAAAAGCACAACACCGAAGCTATAAACATCACTTTTTTCATTCAACAAGCCAGTATTTGCATACTCTGGAGCCACATATCTGTCAAATATTTTTAGAGAAAAAATAAAGGAAGTTATGAGATGATTACTCCCTGACAAAGAAATAAAGAAACGTAACAACAATAGGCGAGAGAACAAATGACTATTGATACAGATTCTGCGCTAAATTTGGAAACATACTTACCCAAATGTTCCCATTACTCGCGTTGTGACATGACTTTTCCCAGCACCCAGCAACTTAGCCAAGCCAAAATCCGAAACTTTTGCATTGAAGTCATCATCAATCAATATATTGCTTGATTTAATGTCTCGGTGAACCACTTTTGGCTCAATGGCTTCATGCAAATATGCAAGGCTGCAACAAGTATCTCACATCAAATGAGAAACTAGAGTACTGAAAATAGACGTAAATTAATTGACTTACGCCTTAGCCGTGCCAAGAAGAACCTTCACACGGGCCTCCCAAGTAAGATATCCATGCTGGCGCAGAGCTCCATGCAGCCATTGTTCTAAGTTTCCATTGTTGACATACTCATAAACCAATATCCTGTTGTGGTTGTTATAATAAATGAGAAATAAGTTTTTATATTTACTGACTGGTAACTCAACTCATATCTAGATGATGAAAAATTGAATCTTTTTCCATTTTATAAATAGCTTGGAAAACTTACTAAAAATAGATCATTGCAAGGGCAACAAAACCGAAATTTAAGGACTATAACAAAATATCTACAAGAAAATCATACCTGTGTGTTCCTTCAACGCAATACCCCAGAAGACGAACCAAATTCTTGTGGCGCACATGGCCAATGGCTTCAACTTCCACTCTAAATTCTTTCTCTGCCTGGCCCCTAAAGAGATAAATTCAAGAAGTTTGACTAGAGAATAACCCACAGTAAGAAGAATAGATTAATTGTAATTAAGTTTAGCAATATTATGGTTTATGAACTCACAGGTTGTTGAGGATCTTCTTAACTGCCACCGGAGTCCCATTGATCAATTGTCCCCGATAAACAACTCCATATCCACCCTCACCAAGGACATTTTCCTTCGAAAATCGGTTGGTAGCAAGTTCAAGATCCCTTAACGTAAACCAGTGGCCCCATCCCAAGTGAGAAAACTCAGGCAGACCAGTTAGAGGGGAAGGAGCAGTAATGGGATATGAAGAAGAAGGTTTGTACACAGTTACAGTGCCGGAATCATCCCCTGATATAGACCCTCCATCTTTCTCTAAATGATGAAATGAACCCGACTGGCTGCTATTATCTCCATTCTTCAATTTTCCCATACCCAGATGAACCATAACCTTATCTGACTCTTTATCACTGGACTTGTCATGAATGGTGAGAAGAATGCGATCGTGTGGAACAAAATCATTTGTTGACACTTGCTCCACCCTTACTTCCTTAATTTCCTTAGAAACAGTTGGGATTTGGCTAAGGGGAATGTTGTTTCTAGCTCTTCTTGATTTCTTCCTCGAAGTTAAGCAAAATGATAAAATAGAGAGGATAATTATTATGAATAATGCAACCGAAATTCCAATTACTTCCCACACCTTAAGACCAAATATAGTCTTCTTGGATAATTCAGCATTAAGATCGGTGGCCATACTTTTGATTTCAGATGTTCAAAAGCCTACATAATACGACATAACAGAAGGAAAAAAAAATGCAATTTCATCAATGCACAATCTAACCATTTTTCCAGAAAAAAAAAAATTAATAATACGTCAAAGCAAAGCATCTCAATTTCCAAATAAACAGATCACACACAAGAAAATGGAACAACATATCATAACTAAATAAGACATAAACAGTAATTCAGATAGAATCAAATACAAGACAATTAAATAATAATTAAAAAAAGAAGAAGAATATTGGCATTAAAAGAACAAGCACAAAAAGAATGCAAAATGTTCAAACTCTCACCTTCCTTTGATGGAATCACAACAAAAGCCTTCAAAGTTCAGATCTTTGAAACCCTTTCACCATATCCAGTCCTCAAACAAAGAAACCAAAGTAACAAGCCCCAGATCTCAAACCAAAAAAACCCATGTCAAATTCAACAAAACAAAAGAAAAAAAAAAAAACAACCCAGTTGATAAAAGCACAAACTTTATATTATATACCCAAAAAGACAAGATTTTTCTATCTGAGTCCTGTTCAAAAAGAGCAAAATGTGACTCCAAATCTAAGCTGGGAAAGAGCTTTCTTGCACCAGCAGCAGTACTATGAGTCTATGACCCTCAACTTAAAAACCCAAGAAAAGGCTTGTGTTCTTTTATGCACCCAAAAGAAAAAGAGTAAATGGAAATCTGAAAATATTGAAAACAGGAAAAATGTTGCTGTTGTTGCAGTTGTTGTGAAGCTTACTTTTTGAGTGGTGGGGATGATAATGATAAAGAAACAAAAGAATGAAGAAGAAGAGATGGAGTTATCAGTGGTTGGTAGGTGATGAGTTTTTACATAGCTTAGAAAGCATTACATTACATTACAATTTGTAAATTGCACTACTACTACATTTTACAGTAAAACACAAGCATGGTGATTTTGGAAAATGTAAAGTTGGTTTTCTTTTTTCTTTTTTTCTTTGAAGATGACTGATTATCAGTCCATTTACTGATTTTACTTTTTTTTTCAATGTAACATTTTCTGTTAAAATGTTACATATTTTACCCAGAAAATTTATTTTTTACCTAAGTATACCCCAATAATCCCAGAATTACAATAATATCTCAAATTTTTGAAAATACTCTTTTTGATCTCCATAATAGAGAAAAATATTAGAGGTAGTTAGTTTTTGTAGTATTTGAACACCACAATTTAAGATTCTCCTAAATTGTTGAGGCAGGTTCAAAAAAAGATTCTCCTAAAATTTAAGAACCATGTGGTTTAACTTTTTTGTGCTTGCAATTTTATTATATATTTTTTTATCTTATTATATCTAAAAACTTCAAAGATTAAAATTTCACAAATTATCGTTATTATTTATTTTTTAAATTTATGGGACTACACTATTTTTCTACAAAAAAATATTTTGATGCTTAAATTAATTTTTATTTATAAAAAATAATATCAATATATAAGAGTATTACAAAGATAACTAAGATACTCTCAATATTCGACAAAAATCAATTGTCAATGAAATAAAATTAATAAATTAATAATTAATTGAATATTATGAATCTTTTATTGTGAATAGAATAAGTTATGGATAAAGTTGGTTGTTTATTTATAAAGTGTAAATTCATATTAAAGTATGAATATATGAATTTAAATTTTTGACAAATTATGTGCATAGTTAAATTTGACAAATTAAAATTTTTAATTTTTTTTTTAGAATTATTATAAAAGAGAAGAACTTAAGTAAAAAAATCTTTACTTGTGAAAATTTTTTTTATATAAAATAATAATTTATTAATTAAAATTTTAATAGAATTCAAAGTGAGTTCAATTACCTAAAATGTTGGATTTGAAATACAGACTAAATTCTCTCAAAAGATTTAATTTTGCGCGAGCTGATTGATCATTCGACCCAACAAAGACATATTAAATTGAATTTAATGGTCAAATATCACATTTAAAAATAAATAAATAAATTGATGATTTTGATGGTGAAAATGACAATTTATGAAACAGTTAATTGTTTTATGGCTGGTCAAATGAAGAGGAATTAGATGTTTAAATTTTATTAATTATTTGTGTAAGTATCGATATAATGAAAATTGAAGTCTTATGTTACCAAAATGTCTTTTCAGTTTCTTCCATTTATTTTCATATCTTGCATTTATTATAATTTTTTATATCAATATATATATATATATATATATATATATATATATATATAGTAGATGATATAAGATTGAAGGACTTTAGATTACTTTTTCTATTGTTTGTTGTAATAACTAATTAAAAATAATTTAATAAATAACAATGCATGTAACAAGGAGAGTAACTATACACATGTTGTGATTTTAAGTACTTTTATATGAATAATTAAATTGATAGATTGATCAGACAACACTGCATGATAATATTATTTATTAAAAATAATATTTAAAATTAAATCATTTTTCAAATAATTAATAAATGAAAGTGTTAAAAGAAAATTAAAATAAATTATGGGATGGTTCAAATTCATTTATTCAAGCATTAATACTTAATAATAAATATATTTGTGCTAATTATGATATAATCTTTTTGGAGAACTGAAACAATCTTTTTTTAAGAATTTGGAGAGCAAATTTGCATATTTTTTTAAAAAGCCAGTAATTGTCAAATAAACCAACTAAATAAATATCAATACGAGCTTGGAATTAATAGCATGTTTATTAATTTTTTTAGAATTTGGAGAGCAAATTTGCATATTTTTTTAAAAAGCCAGTAATTGTCAAATAAACCAACTAAATAAATATCAATACGAGCTTGGAATTAATAGCATGTTTATTAATTTTTTTAAAAAAAATTTATTACATACTAAAAAAAAAACCCAGTTATGTGTTTATAAATGTAATTTAATATAACCACACCTCAAAATTAACGTTGAGATTTTGAGTTCAAATCCTTATTTAGGTTTTTTTTTTTTTAAATCAATTATGTAAACATTAAAATATTTTAAGAGTAGAAAATTATTTTTAATATTTTTTTATCGTGTGTATTTTAAGTATATATATTAATGTCATTTATTCAGACAAATTTATTGGTTCTTTTTTTTATTTCTAGCATTTATTTTAAGACTTTTTAAATAAATAATCATTTTTAATAACTTGTCCTAATGCAAAAAAGGTTTGAATAAAAATGTTAATGTTCCTAATAAATTTTTTTTTTTTACCTTATCAAAATATTTTCTTTTTAATTGTACTTATAAGATTTAGGTAATATTTATTTTTTTGAATAAATTTTGAATAGAGTTTAATCGAGTTGAATGTTAAATATGGTTGAATGGCTAAATTTGACTACCTATTTTTTATTTAATAATTAAAAGTAAATATGAAATTATTTTTAATATCATTCCCATTATCTACATTAAACCAAAAAGTTAAAAAAATTGGCTTTTTTTATTACGATAATGCTTGTTTTTTTGGTTACATTATGCATTAAGTTGAATGCTAAATATAGATAGATTGTTGAATTTGACTAATATGTTTGTCTTTTTTTTTTCCTTTTTTTGCTTAATATTTGAAAATAAATGTTAAATTATTTGTAATATCATTCTCATTTTTTACATTAATTCAAAGAGTTAAAATTTTTGACTTTTTATGTTAAGTCAAAATTGACTTGAATTCTCATTCAAAAAAAATTGACTTAAAAATTCTTATTAAATTAGAAAAATAAACAACTTAAATGATTGAATAAGCAAAATTAAATCAAATTCAACATTAAGCCAAAAAAAAAAAATTAGTAAGCCAAAATTGACTTAAAATTTTTATTAAGTTAGAAAAACAAATAATTTAAATAATTAAATAAACTAAATTAGCCAAATTTAATCCAACAAAAAAAAAACCCAAACAAACAGCCCCTATGTCATAGTTTTAATAATATTTTCAGTTGAAAAATCAATAAACTAAACACTTATTTTAAATTACAAGAAGAAAAATAAAACAAAATATGCTAGTCAAATTCATAGATTGAGATCTATTTAAACCTCAATAATGTTCACATGAAAGAAATACCATTGTATTTAAATTTGCTTTGCTTTATCAAAATGGTAAATAAAGAAAAAAGAAACATCCTACTAATTTTAGAAACAATAAATTTGTTGTAATATAAGCAAATAAAAATTATATTTTCATATTATACTCTTATTTTATTGTAGCTTTTTTAATTATTAATTATTAATAGTGTTTTTTAGGATATTATTTATGATATTTTTTTAAATAAAAGTTATGATAAATCAAGTTATTGTTATTATAAAGTGCGAATATCCCCTTTTTTTAAATATAAATAAAATTAAAATAATATCATTTTGACTCAAAATAAACTTCAAAATAATGTTTAAAGAACTTAAAATAATATTGTTTAAGTTTCGCTTCCCATTTTAAAAAATATAGACGTTTGCAATTAAAGATAATTAAATAAAAATATAAAAAGTATATATATATATATAAAAAGGGTTGCATGGCTAGAAGCAAATTAATGGGACTAGGCACCTAGGTTTTTAATAACTGTATCTGGATTGGAGTCTTAGTGTAGGGATGGCAATGGGCTGATTTGAAACATATTTTTAAATTTATATTTATTTTTACTTAAAATGTAAAATATTAATTTTTTTTTAAATTCGTTGTAAGTTTAGAGTACTGTTATTAAACTTGCACTTGCAAATTTATACATATTACTAAACCCGCAACGGATTATTTAGAAATTTTAAGTGTGTTTTGAATTAATATAATAAAAAATAAAATTATAACTTTTATTTAATTAAAATTTTATAAATTATAGCAATTAAAATAATATCAATTCTAATTTTAATTTTATTTACATTAAATGTTACAATTTTAACTTTAATTTTAATTTTAATTACATTAAATGTTATAATTTCAAATCCAATCTCAAATTTAATTACGATAAATGTTATAATTTCAATTACGTTAAATATTATAATTTCATATCCAATTACGATTTCAATTACGTTAAATATTATAACTCTAAATTCAATTTTGATTTTAATTACGTCAATGTTATAATTATAGTTTCAATTTCGATATCAATTATGTTAAATATTATAATTCTTATTCTAATTTTGATTTCAATTACGTTAAAAACTTAAAATATTATAATTTTAATTTTACTTATGTCATAATTCTAAACCGAAATTTAATTTTAATTATATTAAATTTTATAATTTTAATTCTAATTTTTAATTTTAATACGTTAAATATTATAATTCAAAACTCAATTTCAATTTTAATTACGTGTTATAATTTTAATTTCAATTTCGATTAAAATAATTCTAATTTTAATTTTGATTTCAATACATTAAGGATTATAATATTATTCTAATATTGAATTCAATTATATTAAATGTTATAATTTCAAATTCAATTTCGATTTCAATTACATTAAATATTATAATTCTAAATCCAATTTTTATTTCAATTACATTAAATATTATAATTTCATTTCCAATTCCAATTTTAATTTCAATTTCAATTACGTTAAATATTGTAATTCTAATTCAAATTTCAATTACATTAAATGTCATAATTTTAAATTCAATTTTGATTTCAATTACGTTAAATGTCATAACTTCAAATCAAATTTTGATTTCAATTATATTAAATTATTATAATTATAATTCCAATTTTGATAATTAAATATTATAATTCTAAATCCAATTTGAATTACGTTAAATGTTTTAATTTCAATTTTAATTCTAATTTTATTTACATTAAATATTATAATTTTTATATTAAATGTTATAATTTCAAATCCAATTTCAATTTCAATTACATTAAATGTTATTATTCTAAATCTAATTTTATTTTTAATTTCAATTGCGTTAAATGTTTAATTCTAATTTTAATTACATTTTTAATTACGTTAAATGTTATAATTTCAAATTCAATTCTAATTGCGGTAAATATTAAATATTTTAATTCTAATTTCAATTATGTTAAGTGCTATAATTTTATTTTTAATTTCAATTACAATCATTTGTCCATTTTAACTTATTTTATTTATTTTTATTGAACGGTATGAATAACGTCAAATCAAATTTAGACTTTTTAATGTGAGCTAAAAATAAATACAAAAACAATCAACTTATATTTTAAATGTTTTTTTAAAATATATTACGTGCGGATACTCGTTGCGAGTATCCGTAAATTTTTCATCAAAATTATACCCGTACTAAATTCGTTGTAAATTTTAATTTTATATACAAAATTCGCTTCAAACTTTATCAAATCTTTCTTAATATAAACGAATTTTAAAGGATTTATGGGTTTACAGATTTTTTTGCCATCTCTAGTCTAATGTTTATGTTTAGTCAAAAATACTGTACTTCTTGGAAAATATTAATACCCTATTTATCTAATTTTATTTTATGCAGCAATTTATCTAAAGCTTTCTATAAAAGAAAAAAAGTTATGGCCAAATTTTAAAGATGGCAAAGGATTGACAATTGTTAATTAGATTAACCTTTTTATGTTAATTTATGAATCCTATTATGAATTTCTTTAAAAAATATTAATTTAAATATGTTGTAATAAAAATTAATAAATACAAGTTAATGAAATATAAAGTAATATTACACATTTTAAATGATATTCTAAAATTACATGTTTAATAATTATTAAATAATAAAATAATACAAATTTTAAAATCACTCATTATATTATTTTTACTGTTTAATAATTACATGACACGTTATTTATGACGAAAAAATTTAAAATATTATTTAAAAAATATAATATTATTTTATAATATGAATAAATTAAATAATACATACGAATCGAATCTACAAGATTTTGCATAAAATAACATTTAGAATTATAAGTCCCTCGTAATGAAAAAGAAATAACATTAATTTACACAAAATAGGTTAATTATTGAATTTAAAAAAAATAACATTTTTTACAAATGACCAAAGTTGATACCAAAATTTTATTATTTAAGAGTGTAATTATTACACAATATTATGTAATTAATGTTGAAATATAAAAATGAAAAATTATATATCCACACCCTCAAGCTCTATGAATGGACAATAGCGTGCATTGCATGTGGTGCCAGCAAATATTATAAGAAATTATTAAATTAAAATATTCACAATATTTTATTCTTTTGGATTAATAATAAACAATTATTTCATAGGCTAAGTATCAAAATTCGAAAATAAAATAAAACTGTTGTCTTCATTATGAAATGGATAGTGAAACATTTCACATCAGAAGATTATCTTTGCATGCCAAAATTCAAGGCAAAATTGTAGCTTGAAATTTGTTTTTTTGTGATTCTTAATACTAATTGTCAAATTTGTCATCTTTTACAAATAGTAATTTATAAATTTTATAAAACAGTTTTTATATTTTAGAGTATAAATTTATAAGGAGAATAGTTTATTTCTTTCTTCTTTTTTTTGGAATAATAATTGAATGTATAATATTGAAATAGATTTTTTTTTTAGCTTAAAGTAGGGGAAAGTTTACACTCAATTATTTAGAATAATGTTAATTTTTTTAGTTTAAATTTTTAAAATTTCGCTTTGATATATTTCGATTTTAGTAGTCTTCTAACTTGCGAATATCAATATTTTTTTAAAAAGTATAATTTTAGGTGATAGATCAAAATTTTCTCATGTTTTTAATTTTAATAAATACATGTTCATGTGATATAATGATTAATAATATATATATATATATAGTAAACTAATAATTCAAAAATAATAGCAATACGTGTATAAAATAATTATACAAATTCATTTATATTACATAACATGGCATAGCATTCATACAAAATAAAAATGTTAGGATAACAATAACTTATTAGTAAGAAATCAAAGTATATTTTTAATGTAAACTAAATCTGAGCGAGATTTAAACTTTAATTTTATTAATATCATCTTAAATAATTTATCAACTAAATTATTAAGTAAACTCACAAATCAAATTTTTTTAAAAAAAAAAAAACTCATATGTTAGATTAACAAGACAAAAACAAAAAAAATGGAGGACCTCTATTCCAAGGTCTTGTAGTCCTTTAAAATTTTTCGTTTTTCTGCTTTGAGTTAGTTGGAATTAAAGTTATTCGCTCTAAAATTTAGTCATTTTAAAGTTAATAAATTTATATTTAATTTAATTAAATCTACGTCTATTTTTATTGAGTCTCCTTAGTTCTCTTGAATATATTATAAAATATTTAAAAAAAAAAATACATGAAGGTAATACCTTTATCAAATAAATCTCAAAAATAATAAATATATCCCCTTCTCCTCTCCTTTTAGAGTGAAATTTAATTCATCTTAATTGGATACCTTTCTTTTATAATTAATAAGTGTATAAGAGTTGCATAATCTAAGTCAAATTAGGATATCACACTACTTTTTCAATTAATCTACTCTATTAAAGTTATGTTAAAATAAATATTATTGTTCCTTTATTTATCTATAATTTTTTTAATAAAGTTTTATTACAGTAAAAAAAAAAAAATTTACCTGTTTAAAAGTTTTTTTAGCCTTTTAATAAATTATGCCTACCAACTTTGAGAAAAAACAAAAGTTTTTCTTTAAAAAACAAAAAGGAAAAAAAGCACTTATTATTGTGCCCTATAGGAAAAAAAATCTGTAATTAAATTAGCTGAGGGTGTCAAAATTATTATAAAGCACCTCTTATGAAGGGATCATGTGCCCTATGTTTATAGGGGCAGAGAGAGACAAGCAAATGGGGTCCCTAAAAATCTGTAATTAAATTATTTTTCTGGCCTGTTCTGCTATTTTTGTAATTTTCTGCTCAGAAAATTTATTATATGTTATTCTGATTCTCTTATTATTAATTATTAGACTCTACACATTGAATTTACAAAAGAGCCATTAAATTAATTACATATTTTTATTGACAGGTAGGACTGTAGTGTCCTTTGTTTATAAGAGTGCTTCTAAACTATTAATTTTCTAATGATTTTCTTGGGTTTGGGTAGTTGCTTTTATTAATAATTTTAGTTTAATGCAATATATTTAAATTTAAATTCAAAATTTTAAATCTTAAATGAGGTGGTAAGTAATTATTGAATAGTTTAATTTTAAAATTATTTATTATATTATTTTTTTACTCAATAATTATTTGACATCTCATTTAAAATTTAAATTTAAAATTCAATTTAAAAAGTGTAATGGGCTTTAAAAATTTTGGTATTAATTGGCAATTATATGTGTTTTTTTAAAATGTTTTTTTGACCCGATTCAAATTCAACACATTCGACAATTAAGGTATTGACACCAATTATTAATTTATAAGAGTAATTGATGTGTTTATTATTAATTGGTATTATATAATTATAATGCTAATAAAAATTAAAAAGTTAATAATTATCTAAAAAAATAATACTCATTAATTAATGACATATCAATTAAGATATAATTTTTATATCCTAATTATACAAGTCTAAAACTGTTAATTATAAAGATTAGAGAATATCGCAGTTGGATTATACAGTTTATGTTCATTTTAAGCCTCAAAGTATCATTTGATAATAAGATTTTATGTGATATATTTAATGATTCTCTAAAACTAGTGAAGATTAAATTTTTTTACCAACTTCACCTCATCTATCTCGATCAATTTAATGTACTATATAAATATGTTATACATGGTTTATTGTGGAATTTTTTTTTATGAATTAAATTTTATTTCAATTGAGTTATTAAAAATGGTTCATGTGATAGAGATATAACTAACACTTCCTTTAAAGATTTTGCCTTTTCACTTTAATCAATTGAGGGCTCATTGTTCCACATTTAATTAAAATCACTTTTCATATAGCTAACTAGCCTTAAATAAACAGGGCCTTTCACCAGCTAAAGCAACTCAATCAATGAAAAAGCAGAATTAATTTATGAAGCAATCGACATTAAAATCATAGGAAAAAAAAAAAAAACATAGTCGATTTAGTAGAAAAAGTTGTCACTACTTATTTTACCAAATCACTTTTACTGCAACCAATCAACCATGACCCCCTTTGGAAAAGGAAAAAAAAAAGTTATCAAATTGGAATATTTGCATGCACGTTAAAAGCTACACAAGAGCTTAATTTACCTAAAGAATCACTTTTGTTACAAAAGTGCTTCATTAGTTTCAATAGCTTCTTCTTGGGATTGAGGCCTTGAAATCAAATTAGAAAGCAAAAAATGTTAAGTATGAAAGATGGTAAGTGATTGATTGTTATTGTGTTTTGTGTAAATCTTAATCTTTTAGGACTAATTTGATAATAAAATGTTTTTGAAAATTTGACCTAAACGAGTGAATAATTTTGGTTGAAGCAGAATTTAATCTCAAAATTTTATGTTACTACAAATAAGAGTATTTATCAATTACATTAATTAATATTTATAAATATTAAAATGAAAATGGAGAGGACCAAATTGCTAAGTAATTTTGATGCGAGTTAAAATTTAAATCTTAAAATCTCGAGTAATTATACAATGTTTATTAGTTGAAACATTTTTTTAAAAAAAATTATTAATAAAATAAACTAATGCAAAGTTTGATGTATTTTTAATTATAATTATCCATTTTTATTATAATTGAATTTACTAAATTAATCTTATTGACACACAACAAAAATTTTTATGCACGAAAATTCACATAAATGATATCACTTATATATATATACATACTTTAAACATTCTATCTTTAATTCTTTTTAATCTTTTATCTAATTATAATTAACTTTTATGATCAAAATTACAACAATTAAATCGAAGTCTACTATGACCCATTAAAACAAGACTAAATTTTTTACTTTAATCTACTTCTTATAAAGAATCAACCTTATCTTATATAATGAGATAAATTTTATTTTTATTGAAAAAAAAAAATAAAATGAGATAATCCATTATCGATTTATCGAACATGCTCTCCTCAATTGAATTGAAGAGTACTCACAATTTTTATTTATTCTTTTTTACCTTAGAAAAAAAAGGCCTTAATCTTGCTTGTGAATTCAAAATGACTGAATAATTAAAGAGAGAATAATTTATGATATGAAATTTTTTTGAATTTTGGACATATTTGTCACAAACTCCAAGGAAACATTTACCCAAATAGATTGGGTCCTAGGTGTGTCTAAGAATAAGAGAAGATGCTAACTTCAAATTTGACTTTTTAGAGACCTATCAAAAGTGCCATTATTCCTTTTAGGATACCCTAAATAATTATCTTGACTTATTCTCAAATAATTCTCCCTCTTTTTATTTTTTTTTTGGTCCCAACAAAGCAACTTATCTTATCTCTAGCCTCTAGGTTATGTTATGATTACAATTTCTTAAAGACACTTTGTTTCTTTTTTTCTCACAAGTAAAGCAACACAGTTCTTCAAATTTTCAGCATAACATCATGGTCATGACTAAGAAATATTTTTATAAGAATTTTGATATTAAATAGTTTTATAAGAATTTTAATATTATAAACCGTTAAAATTTATTTTTAATATTAAACTCGAACTTGAGTGATTTATTTATAATTAAGATGAAACTTGAGTGAAATTAAGTGGAGGTCTATACCAATTTGTTGAAGAATCAAGAATAAGATATAAGTTGAATAATTTCTTTTATATGATATTAAAGTTAAAATTTTATATTCAAAACTTATAATTTTTTGTTTTCACTTAATTATTTTACTTTATAAAATTTTGATTTTTTTTTTATTCTCTTAAAATTCACCGTATCTCAAATCTTAAAATCAATTCACAATAATACATGTTAAGAATTATTTTAATATTAATTTTTAATTTTTACTTACAAGTTTAAGCAATTAAGTTTGAATAATTTTATTTTGATTTATTTTAATTTAAAAGTAAATTTAAACTCAGAATTTTGACGTTAGTAAAAAAGTGCGACAAATATTTTTTTAAAAAATAATCATATTTACCCATAAATATAATTTTTATAAAAAAAATTAAAATAAACATCATTGTTCCATTTTAAAAAGATGATCGTTTGTGAAGAGTACCGTTGCTTTAATTTTTCAATTTGATATTTTTCTTTCGTTATTATCTTAACCTACACGATTATATATTTACAGAATCAAATTAAAAAAGAAAAAGTAAAAACACATTTTACAGTATGCATGTCAAATGAATAATGATGATTGTTAACAAATTGATTAACTTGATTGCAGCCCGTGACAGACAAATTAATAGGAAACAAGAAAGAAAGAAAGAAAAAAGAAAAAGAAAAAGGAAAAGAAAGCATCAATTTGCATTTGATTTGATGCCTATGATTCCGGGTGATTAGTTATGAACTTAATCCCAATCCCATGATTAATTTGGAAATTTTTGTTACGTGAGTAAATGTTAATGATTAGGATTAAGGTTATGCAATTAAGAATAATCATAATTAATGATAGTGCTTAGTGCACGGTATTTATTTATTTATTCAATGGGAGGTAATGTAATTAGTCAATGCCCTTAAAATTAGGGAGATGGGCACAAACAATGACAACAACCAACGACCAAAAGCATTCATTCATACATGCGTGGCTCGTTGAGTTTTAGCCCTTTTAATTAATGTATTATATATATATATATATATATATATATATATATATATATAGAGAGAGAGAGAGAGAGAGAGAGAGAGAGAGAGAGAGAGAGAGAGAGAATTAATTTAATAAATTACGTAATTTATTATAATGTAAATAATATTGTTATATGTCATTATTTAGTAAATTCGTAATTTTTTTTTATAATTTTTACATAATTTATAATGTATTATAAAATATTATCACGTGTCTAAAAATTTATTATGTAGTAAGTTACGTAATCTATTAGATCAATTCTCTATATATATGTGTGTATAATTTTATTACAATAAATAATAATATATAGTGTAATTCGGTAGTACATTATAAATATTATTAAAAGTCATAAATTTTAATTAAATAATGTCACGTGATAATTTTGTTTATTATATAATAAATTAAAATATTATCATATATACAATTAATTTTAACATTAGAATTTAGTTTTAAAAAATTAATTAAAATTTAATATTGGCTTTTTATAGAGTTGTACACTAAATAATGAACAATGTCACTCACATAATCATTTTGTGTGTATATCTATACATGAAATGATATAATTAGAGGTGATAAATGTGGTATCGTGTTAGGACAACTCACGAAAATAAGACTCATATGAATTGTTGTGTCTAGACTAATCTGGGCATAAATAGTATTGTGTCGAGCCGGTCTAAGCACGACAAGCAAGGCTTAGCACAATTCATTTGTTATCTATAAATATAATAAAATTATAAAAAATTCATAATAAAATTTAAAAAAAAAAAGAATGAATGCATAATGCAAATATCATAACATATTATTATAGTAGGAGCGGAATTATGTTGAAGCATAGGACTTTGGTCCTTCAAGTCTCATGAAAATTTAAAATTAATAAATATATAATTATAATTTTAGCTATTCGAAATTTAGATTTTATATTTTAACCCTCGTCAAATTTTTTACTTTAATAATTTAATTCTTTATTACATAAAATTTAACCCTTAAACTTTTTAATTAAAACATTTAGTCTCTTTATGGTATTAATTTTAAGTCTGCCCTTGATTGTACTTAATACACGACGACTCTTAAAAGCATAAAATTCAACCATTATTGCATTTGAATAGATGGTATCAACAACTTTGTCAATATATACGATCATGCAATCTGCTAATAACTTATAAAGTATTGTCTTAATAAATTTCATAATTGAAATTGCTAATTTTGTTTTAAAAAAAGTCATACACTATTCAAATCAATTTGTCAATCAAGTCATAATTTTTAATAATTATTATTATAAGTATTATAATATGCAAATTTTCTCATCAAATGGGAGAAAAAAAAAGGTGGTTAGTCTTTATAATATATCAAATTATGAAAATGAAATTCTAACAAATGTGATATGAAACATATCCATCGTTTGGTAGAAAATATATATATATATATATATATATATATATATATATTGAAATTTAGATCACAACTAAAATCAAATCAATCATGTATATAAATAACCCAAGTTAGTCAATTTAATTAATTAAAAGAATATAATCACATTCTTCTTGTTACTCCATATTTTTTCCCTTAACCATGTATTTTAATAGCACCAAATTTCCAATTGAGTTCAAACTTTAGAGATTAATGAAGGGTTTAACTTTTAAGCTATGATTACGATGTAAGTGGGGCATTAATTATTAGGGTTTTGCTAGTAGCAAGTCTTAATAATAAGTTCAAATCAAGCATAGAATCAGGGTGTGAACAAATTGATGTTGTAGTTAGTATTATCTACAACTTCTAATTACATGAATTTTTTAGAGATTTTATGCTTTAAGTTGTATTTACAAGTGCTTAAAATCACACAAACTTTTTTTTTTTAACTTAATATATGGATAATCACATGTGCTTTACTCTCAATTTATGCTAATTAAGATATCGTGTTACACTTATAATAATGATAATACGCTCCTAACATCAATTAACGATATGATAATTCATTGTCTATCGATGTATCATGTTATAAATTATATATTAGTACCATATTAATGCATTAATGTGACATGATTTCACTTTTAATAACAAAATTATATATATGTATATAATAAATTTTGTAATATTGTTGGCTAATAAAATTATTTGATCTAAAAATTTAAATTATTATTAATAACACGTCATTTAATATATAATTTTAAATTATAAAAACAATAATAAATACATTAACCAAGAGACGAAATATAAAAATTTCAACATAAAATTTTGACTATAATAATATATCAGTGAAATCATTGGACTTAAAAAGATAAATGATTAAATTAAGGTCTATTAATAAATTTATTAGATAAATTAATTTTTTTTTATTGAATATCCAACTATTCAAATAAAATTTAAAAAAATTATAGAGAGTCTCCAATGTACTAGGCCTAGCATTTCACTTGCTTTTCTTTATTAACAAACAAAAATACAATGATCCCAAATGAAATCTTATGTACCCCTAACAAAAACAATAGTGAGTGACATGACAATATCCAAAAACAAAAGAACCATACAATTTCATAGGGTTCGGTGTGGTTACTATACAATCCAATTTGCATAAAAATGTCTAATCAAATTGATTAATAATATTGTATTCAAAATTTCAAAAATTTCACTTAGTTATATAAAAGGGGGGAAAAGGTACTTCTAAAAAGATTTATTGATGTAGAATGTGGGGCATCAAAATCTTGTTAAGGATTTTTAGCCTTTACAAGATTGGTGGTGGGATTTGCCAATTGAAGTTCATTACAAGCTTAAATTAAGGTTCATTCCCCCTTTCATTTTGCATGTAAGTGATTAAATAAATCAAGGCAATAGTTAGTTGTTATAAGATAATTATGGGTTATATCATTATCACGAGTGATTTAAAATAATATATTCATGAATTATAATATGTAATTTAAAGCATAAAACATTTTTTTTTTGATAAATTATAAAGATTGGTCTTAACTGAAAAAAAATAAGAGTAATATTAAGTGTTGGTACATTTTCAATATTAATTATTGTTTTTAGTGGAAGATTAATTTGGAGTCTTTTCATCTTTCATCTTCCTATTAATTTGAAGTCTTCTCATCTTTCATCTTCTTACTTGGAAAATTAATTGATTAGTATTTATTAATTAGGTGTACATATACATCTATATAAGTCTCCCCCCATCTTTTCTGATTAATTCTCAATTCTCTTATGTTCTTTTATTGGCAAAAAAAAAGGTGTTCGTGTTGTGTAGCTTTGGTCTCATCTCCTTGTGCGGATAGGTGTGAGTCATACAACGTTTCAGTTGGGCTGTTGTATTCTGGAGGGGACAAGTCAAGAGATAGACTATTGCATTAGTGGGCTTGAATCTCCTTAAAGAGAGCGAGATATCCGCGCCTCAGTCTGATTGTCTACGTGCTTCTAGGAAGAAAGAAATTATTTGTAATTTTACTTGTAATTTCTTTGTAAATTCCCCAACATTAAGTATCTCAAATTATATTTTAAATTGTATCTTATAAAGTAATATGTTAAATAACTTTTAAGTTATGATTTTGAAATTACATTATTTTATCACTTAATGGTTGTTTGATATATCACTTTTTAAGATATAATTTAAAATAATTAATATTAATAAAAAAATAAAAAAAAGTTTAATTGTAAAATCCATCAATCGGTCGATTTAGAAATAAAAAGGTTTGACACTTCATGTTAGTTATTCTTCATTTTGAATTTTAGAACCTTTCTTTAATATAAGAAAACTAACAATGACATGCCTCTAATATATAAGTTATTGTGCCTACGGTAAATGCTAAGTATCCAAGTGCGGAGTTAATAACTATTAAAATTATTGAGCATTAAACTTGCTACAAATGAGTGGTCTCCTATTTCAACTTCTTAAAAGCCCCTAACATTAATATAAATCTAATGTTACAATTAAACTTGTAAATTAATATTAAATTTTCTTTTAAAAAGAAAATCATGTTTAAAGAGTGACTATCACAAGACTCAGAATAATAACAAATCGATGATTTATAATATAGAAATTAAAATTTTAATAGTGTTTTTGTTTATTTTATAAATTATTTGTACATCATTGCAATTCTCTATTTATATTTTGAAGTCATAAGTCATTACAATCAAATCAACATATAAATGTTCCTTTTCTTTTTTCTTTTTAAAAAAACATATTGTGACCGAAAATTAAACATGAAAAAAAAAAAATAATGAGAACAAAGTAAGTTGAAAAAAAAATTAATTCAAGGAATGCTTTGTTTTAAAAAAAAAATTATTTAAGAAAAATGATAGATTTCTACTTATGTTGACCGGTGGCCCACACATTAATAGACTCAAGTGGGCTGCGCCCAAATACTCTAGCTAATAGACTCAACGTTTGGGCTTTTTCTTCTTTACAAAATTTCTCTTTTTTTGTTTGGTAAATTATTAATTACTTTCGTTATTTAAAAAAAAAAGTCAATTGTCTTTTTTTAATATTATTTTTTCTCTTAAAAGAAATACTACCTACCTATCAAAAGAGAGTAATTGACTATTTAAAAAAAATAAAGACAAATTATAATTTTTTAAAAATTCAGGGGGAATAGTGGTAATTTCCCTCCCAATATGGGAGCTAAAACTATCTCCCTTCTTTTTTTTACTAGAGATTTGAGAGGAATTGAGCAACAAAATTATTATTTTTTTAATAATGTTAAAAAAATCAAATTCATAATAATCTATAATTTAGTTAATATTGACTCCAAAATTTGAGATATCTTAAGTTTATGAGTTGAATTTATTTTCTTTAAAATAACAAATAGAGTTCTTAAAGGGTTGAAATGAAATGATTACTCTTAGTGTGTATTAGGCTTAATATTCTGCATTCACATATAAAATTAGGTCACACTAGAAATTGTTTTTGGCAATAACCTTTTATGCTTAAGTTAATAACGGGTCTTATGACAAAAAAAAAAGGAATGTAAGATTTTTGTGCCATGCACATCAATGGAGATTTTTAGGATATCAATGAAGATTAAGTCAATCATTTTGTGCTATGCACATTAATGAAAATTTTTAGAACTTACATTAACATCATTCCCAATTTCATATCAATGTCTTTTAAGACTCTTGATAGAACTATCTCTTTATTTTGAAAAATTCCAATGTTGAGAATTTTTGAATAACAATTCAAAGAATTTCCATACATCTTATTCATTTAGGTTCAAGAATATTTTATTATTTATAGATTCAATCATGTGACGATTTGATAAGGTCAAATTATTATAAAAGTATTGCACTAGCCTTTAAGTCTTAAAACCACGATGAAGACAACTAATAAATAAATTTTTAAACCTTTTTCATTTCTCATAAAATTGTTCTCTTTCTTTTGGTAAAAATTTATTATTTCTCTCTTAAGATAATTTGTTTTAGACACAGACAAAAAAAAATTTAATAAGAAATTTATTACTTAGTTGAGACCAACTAGTAATAAATTCTGCTATGAGTGAATTTAATCTTTCAATAAAAATGAAAACATTTAAAATTCAACTGGCTTATTAAAAAAATTTCTGAAACAAAATGTAGAATAAATATCAAGTAACTCTTTGATATGCATGTATGGATTTTCTCTCTCTAGCCTGTGAAAGGTTGATTAAAGCTGAATTACAACTAACGTAAGTTTAAAGTGTGATAATTTGCAGTAACACATTACATGATGGGTGATTACCTATAATTGATGAGAAATACTCTTTGAGAGTTTTTTTTGGTAGCAACTAAATCATTATTTGCCATATCTAATGAATTGTTTTGAGTACTATCTAGTCATGTATTTACTTGGATAAGACAATTTTTTAAAACACATTCCCAAATTAGCTAATCTTGAAAAGAAAAAACAATCAAATCAAATAATAAAAAGAATTACAAGAACAAAAGTATAACATAATTAATATGTTAGCACCCACGAAAAAAAATAAAATAAAATAAAAAGCAAAAGATGCTTATAATGATGAATGCAAAAATTGAAAGTGACAATAATTAATGTATTAGCACCCACAAAAAAAATAAATAAAAAAGAAAAAAAAATGTGCTGATAATGATGAATGCAAAAATTGTGAGTGACAGGCTGATAGGCTACTGGGCCGAAAAAACAAAACGACAAAAATATGAAAAAAAAAAAACTAGATTGATTTTATTTTATTTTTTAAAATTTCTTAACAAAAAAAAAACACTTAAACTATAACTAGTATAAGAACTAATCCACTTAAAATTTGATTAGTTTTTTTTACTACAATTTTTAGTAATGCTGCTAAAAACTTTTTGTGCAAATTTTATTTGTACTCGCAAGTGCACAAATCTACGAGAATATAAAAATTGTTGAAAAAACAATTTTAAAAACATTTTAAATAGTTAATAAATAATGATCTATTAATATAATTTTATTATTATAAGTTACATATTATAAAACTTTACATTATTGTATTATTATTATTATTATTATTATTATTATATAGTAATTATAATATTTAATTAATCATTAACTTAGTTTAAATATTTGAGAGTTACAATATTTATTTCTATAATTATGGGAGTTATAATATTTATATTATATGGAGTTATATATATTAAATTATTCTTATTAATTATTAAAAAATTAGACCTACTATTACAATATAAAGAATGTTAATCATTCTTTAGAGATAGTGCATGAATAAAAAATAAGAGAAGAGTAATGTGCACGTGCGCGCGCCTGTGTGTGAACTTGTTATTTTTTCTTGGTGATTGTGTTAATCATTTTTAGAATTATATAAATTTGTTATTACCTGCACAAAGAGATAATTATTTAGCTTTAGGACAATATTTTTAACATGTCTCTTTATACTCAATGTCAAATTTTATCTTTTTTTACTCTTTATTTTATGTTATATATTATTAATATGTTTTATGTCTTTTATATATGATATATGTGAAGTATCAAATATAATAAAAATAATATGTAAAATAAATTTTACTCAATAATCTAAAGTCTTATTGTATGTTTATTGATTATTTTTATATATCCAAGAGTAAATACATGTTGATCTTACTATTTTATATATGAGTGATTTTTTCTTTAAAATAAAAATCATGGAAAGGCTATCTGTTTGTTAAATAGTATGTGATCATGTCATTTGCATACTTTTATTATTTTCTAACTCTAGGATTTAAAACTCTTCAAATAGTATTTTTTTAAAGGAAGTTGTATGTTATTATATTTTATTAGTAATAAAAGTTACATGTGCAAAAATTATATAAATTAATATTTGTGTGAATAAGTGTTAATCTAATTAGGTTAAGAGGTTATATTTATCTTTATTTTAGCTATTAAATAATTCAAAGAGTGTATTTAATCTTTTGTCTAACTATTTTAATTTTTGTTGGTCATTTTATACATTTTAAAGTGACCATATATTAACTAGTTGTATATCTTCTTTGCATATAATATTACATTAATAATAACTTTATTATATTTGATTGTGAAATAATTGTACATAGTTATTATATTTTTATGTTTTTAATTTGGTGATTAATATGTACCACATAAATATATGTACATATAAATATAACTTTTAGTGGTAATGAAAGTATTATCATGAGGTTATCACATGTATAGTTAAATTAGATATTTTATTTCTTTATTAAGTTGCTTGCTAAAAATTAATTAGACTATTGCATTATTATATATTATTATTGTTATTGTTGTTGTTATAATTATTTATAATTCTTTTATAAAGATAGATTGTCATGCTCATATTAATTGCAAAAATTTGATAATGATGTTTAACTACATATCTTGTATGCTTCAAGTTTTCATACAAAATTATCTTTATATAGATTTACTACAAAGAAATTAATATGATAGTTCTTATAATTTTATTGGTGAGAAAAAAATGAGTTTTCTCAATGTGCTTTAGTTATTGTGATAACTAATATCCATAACTAGTAATATTGGCCTAACATGCATGTAAAAATCTTAGTGTTTGACATAAAGTTTATGTGTATATATATGCATGTTATGAGAAGATTTAAAGAAAATTATTCTTATTGAGAGATGTTATAATTTAATTATTTGTGTTCACAATTAAAATTATGTGCAAAATTATAGTCTCAAATTTCTTTAAAATGTGGGGTTTTCAAATATATATATATATTAGTTAGCAATTTTGTTTTACAAAATTACATGAGAAATAATGAACGTTGAGTGAAAAGAAGAATAAAAGTGCTAATATTTCTTCTTTCATAATTTTTTTGAAATTAAAGATTCTTATGTCGTATATAATACTTGTCCAAGCTTTTCTTTGAAGAAGAAATTTTGTTTGGAATTTATAAAGTTCAAAGATAAAGTTTTTAATAGGGGTGAGCAATCGATTCGGTTAACCAAAAATAAAATAGAACCGAACTGAATTATTCAGTTCGGTTCGGTTCGGTTCAGAGTTTGGTTTAGTATTCGGTTTAATTTATTTGAAACTGATCAATTCGGTTTCAATTCGGTTTCGGATTGGTTTAGTCCAAACTAAAGAAAAAACACTAAAATTTTTGAAAAAAAATGAAAATCAAACTAAACCGAACCAATCGGTCAGTTCTAGTCCAAATTGAACTGAAACCAATAAATGCCCACCCTTAATTTTCAAGACCAATTCAAATTGGATATATGCAACCAATTGAAGAGTTCCATTTACCATACCATATAATATAGAAATTATATAAAAATCCCATAAATTCATGATTTTAGAAGAAAATCATAAATAAAAGATTTTTTGAGAAAAGTCTAATAAAATTATTAAGAGAAATGTGCTTAAACTCATTTTTATATAAATAACAGTTATACAAAAATTCCATAAATAATAGATTTTCGAGAAAAATCATATATACAGCACTTTTGAGAAAAGTGTTATAGAATTGAAGAGGTGAATGTGCCTAAGCTTTTTTTCTTATATAAAATGGGAAGTATATAAAAATCATAAATAATAATTTTAGAGAAAAATCATAAATAAAAGATTAAAATTTTTTTTTTGGTTAAATTATTGAGAGAGATGTGCTTAAACCCATAAGGGAGTTACCTATGGAAGTAACCCAACTTCTATGATTGACTATCACATGAAGGAGGTTCAATAGGTAGAAATAATTCATAATGTGTGACTTATTTAGTACTTATATTATAAACATATCCTAAATGAGATATGCTTCCGCTCATCTTTATGGCAAAAGTGCTTATTTTGTGTGACGTTAAGAATGATATTTAAACTGAATGAGTCTAAAAAAAGTATACTCTTGTAAGGCATGAGTCACATATACCCTTGAAGGACTCACCTATGTGAGAGTAGTTGTAGGCTACGGTTGTAGGAATTAGGTTGTTCTCTAGAGCTCTCACTAGAATCAAGATAAAGAGCAGGGTTATTAATGCACTAACTCGCAAAATCAAGTCTTCGTCACTATTATGTATGTTATAGTTAAAGTTTGGTCAAAGGGGTTGAGTTCAAGATATAGTTCACTCAGATCTCTCAAATGGATTCTATAGTACGAAGTATAGGTTCAAGTCTGAAAATCACTTATACCTACTACATAATATAATATTACTCTTATATATTTTTATTATTGATTGTATATTATATTTTCTTATATATCAAAAATATATATGTATATATAAAAGTTTTCAAATATTTTGTGGGGAATTGTTGGAGAAAAAGTTTTGAAAATATTTTAAGTAGTTTATAAGTAATAATCAATTAATATAGTTTTAATATTGTAAGTTACATATTATAAAGATTTACATTATTGTATTATTGTTGTATAGTAGTTATAATATTTAATTGGTCATTAACCTAGTTTAAATATTTGAAAGTTACAATATTTATGTATATAATTATTACTATTATTATGGAAATTATAATATTTATAATAGAATCTTACTCCAATAAGGAATAGAGTTAGTAGGCACAAAATACACTCTATATAAACACTTGTAAACCCTTTAGTTGAGATTAAACATTAAGAGAGGGGAAGAACTGGGTAGACACTAAGTACTTATGTGCGCTAGAGTGAAACCGTCGTTTGGATGATCATTGTTCGTGGTAGAGTAAGGGTTCACTAAACATTAGGTCCTTTTAAGGGTTCTTCTAATTGGGTTTTTCTTGTAAAATCTATAGGGAGTTAATAAGAGAGGCTAGGATCCTTGGATCCACCATGGACGTAGGCAATTGACCGAACCACGTAAGATTGTGTTGTGCTATTTTATATTCTACTTTGGATTCTTGCTATTTTACTTGATTAATAAGTTATTTCGCTGCGCAAGGAGGTTAGAGTTCTAGATTGAACTTGAGGTTCTTCGCTTCAACATAACCTCAAGAAGGAGAAGGGCGTTAATAGGCACGAAATACACCTTATATAAATAAGTGGACTCTTACTCCAATAAGGAATAGGGTTAGTAGGCACGAAATACATCCTATATATGTTTGGTGTTGATTAATTACTAGGGTACTTGCATGTGAGGTGTGTTCATCATACAACAAATATACATATCTTATACATATATGTGCATAGCGGAAGATTAAAACAGTATAATGAACACATGTAAAACATATTTATTAAATGAAAATCGAGATTGAGAAATATAACCCATGAAGCATTTGGATTAATTTGCTTGAAGTCCACCATGAAATGAATCTTTGAACAATCCTAGCAATCAACAAAGGTGAGTTTGATTATCTAGAATAGCAGTATTTTAATCCAGCATTTTGTTTAACTCTTAAACTTAATTCAAAGTTAAACTCTTTAACTTAATTAAATTTATTTTTTCTTTTATTCAACTCTTGAATAAATAAAACAAATCTAATTTTTACTTATTACATTTAGTAACCATTTATTTATTCGTTTTATTGTTCTAACACTTAAAACACGAAACAAAGAATTTCAATTTCTCAAATTGAAATGACTCTCAAAAATGCAAAATTTAAAAACTAAAACATTTTTTTGAATTTCATTTCACTTTATATACTAATGCATTAATTTCAAACTAATTTGAATTTCATTTGCATTTAATTTAACTTAACCTAATTATAGTTAACATTTAACCTTAGTTAGATTATTTTAACTTAACCTTTAACTTATTAAATATTTAAATATTCTAACCATAGTTAGATTAACCTTTAAGTAAGGTTAACTTAACTTAATCATATGGTTAACCTTTAACCATAGTTAAGTTAAATCATTTATTTAACAATTAAATAAACAAATATTTATTTTAATTATTTAACAATTAAATAATCATAAAGTAATATTACTTTTATATCCTTATTAGGTTACCAAGTTAACCTAAAGTGGATCCTACCATTTAACCATATACTTTAGTTAACTTAACCTTAGTAAATTGCTGAATTATACTGTATTGAACCATTCAATACGATAAACTGCCCAAGTGCACAAAGAGTACATTTCATATTGGGACTCTCTAGGTCTACACCTGATTTATCAAATGAAACTATTTCATTAATTCGTAATCGATGCCCCACGCACACGTTACGAATATTACAAATCAACGTGTCAGACCATACAAGTTGAGGTCATAACATATATGTATAATCTTTCCATCATTTATACCCTAGATGTGCGGGGATATAGATCAGCACCGTCAAATTTCCATTTTCTCATTCATAAACTTATCTCCAGATTCGTATCTCGATAAACAATATACGCAAGCACTTTTGCTATATTGTTTAACCCTGTGGAAAACTCTTTTTTTGGGTTTATGCTTATGGTCACAAGACTTTATGAAATACAATCTCGGAGCATCGGATATACAACTTACCTACATAAGTTAATGGATCCCGTATCTATACACACCAGACTCTATGAGCATCGGACCATACCCAACGACACATAGCGGTCAGACTATGAAAGGTCTTTGACATATGTGGAACCAAAGTATGATGGATCACTCACAAGACCACCGTGGCGCTCAGGTCAAAGGACCACGAATACTACTCACCAGACTTTATGAAATATAATCTCAGAGCATCGGATATACAACTTACCTACATAAGTTGACGGATCCCGTATCTATGCACACCAGACTCCATGAGCATCGGACCATACCCAGCGACACATAGCGGTCAGACTATGAAAGGTCTTTGACATATGTGGAACCAAAGCATGATGGATTACTCACAAGACCACCGTGACGCTCAGGTCAAAGGACCATGAATACTACTCAACTCGAGAGGACCTTTCTTTGACGGTTTCATAGGATATCTATAGGGGTCCTCGTGAGTCTGTTCAGTATCTAGTCCTGACTGGATACCCACATGCCTATACAAGCTCTAAGCTCATGGTCAGCTAAGAACAACCATTTGAACCAGTCAAATATAGACATGCACTAATCTATATAATGTGAATTCACCGATAGACCCGCATTGGTGATCATAGATCAGGAACATTGTGTTTGAGACATACTTACATAATAATATTTCTTAGCACCTATTGCAACTCTTTGTAGCTATGTTATTACAAGTATACTTTCAGGTCTTTGTCCCATTATAGACAAGGTTCTAACTCTTTAGACTTCGCTGACTCTTATAACCTGCTAACTCTTAACAGTGCTAACTCTTAACATTTATAACTCTCAGCTTGGCTAACTATTAGTTCTGATTTAAACTTCTTTAGACCAGATCTGAACTCTTTCAGATCAAATAGTGTCTGTAATGTTACAAGCATTATACCATATAAATATGATATTAACAATTTTTATTCGAAATGTTTATTGTATAAATATTAACAATTAATATTCATACAATATTGGAATGGCACGTGAGCACCACCTCCAACAATATAAACACTTGTAAAGTTTTTAGTTGAGATTAAGCATTAAGAGAGACTCTAAGAGAGGGGAAGAACTGGGTAGACACTAAGTGCTTGTGTGTACTAAGGTGGAACCGTCGTTTGGGTGATCATTGTTCGTGGTAGAGTAAGAGTTCACTAAATATTAGGTCCTTTTGAGGGTTCTTCAAATTAGATTTTCATTGTAAAATCTCTAGGGAGATAATAAGAGAAGTTAGGATTCTTGGATCCACCATGGACGTAGGCAATTAGCCAAACCACGTAAGATTGTGTTGTGCTTTTTTATATTCTGCTTTGGATTCTTGCTATTTTACTTGATTAACAGGTTATTTCGCTGCACAAAGAGGTTAGGGTTCTAGGTTAAACTTGAGGTTCTTTACTTTAACATAATCTCAAGATGGAGAAAGGCGTTCCCTCATTCAACAAATTGGTATCTGAGCTAAAGGTTCGATAATATACACCTGAGATATTTAAACCATAGCTGCAATCAAGAAAGAAATAGAGAAGTTCAATGAAATGAATGACTTTAATATTTGGAGGAAGAAGGTTAGGGCTGTACTAGTGAAGGAATGGCTAGACTCAGCTTTGGAGGAAGCCAGCTCCTCAACTAGTGATGGGACGACAACCTCAAAGTTTGGACAGAAAGATTGGGACATGATTTAGAAAAAGGCTCACAGCACCTTATTCTTGGCGTTGCGCGACGAAGTATTAAGGGAAATTGGTGATGAGAAAACCGCTTTGGGGCTATGGAAGAGACTCGAGGCATTGTACATGAAGAAGTCTCTTACAAATAAACTTTTTATGAAAAAAAAACTACATTAGCTAATAATGCACGAGGAAACTTCATTGAGAGCTCACATTGACGACTTCAACAAGATCATCATAAGTCTTGAGCAACTAGGCTTCAAGATTGAGGATGAAGACAAGGCCATTATCCGGTTAAGTTCATTGTTGAAGAGTTATGAGAGCTTTGTGGATACGCTACTATATAGTAAAGAGTCGTTAACGATGAATGACATCAAGTATCATTGAACTTAAAAGAATTAACAAAGAGATCTGAGTTTAAGAGTGGAGCAACATTGCTTGCACAAGGAAGGAAGAGCAACCAATTAAGGAGGAGATCTAAGAAGTGTTTTCTTTGTAATAAGGAATGACACTTTGTGAAGGATTGTATGAAATCAAAAGGTCAAGAAGGGTGAGCTGCAATTGGTATTGAGGAAGATACCGAAGTTGTAGACACATTGACAGCCTCAAGGGAAAAGTACGCTAACAAATAGATACTAGATTCGAGGTGTAGCGTCCATATGTGTCCCAATAGATTGATGTTTACCAACTATAAAGCCAAGAGAGGTAAAGCTCTAAAGAGGAATGACATGACTTGTGAGATCATAGGAGTTGGTGACATAAGGCTGAGGATGCAAGGTGGAGAAACTAGGAACTTACATGGTGTGAGACATGTTCTGAAATTGAGGAGGAACTTGATATCCTTAGGCAAGCTCGATGATGAAGGGTATTCGATTAGAGCAAAAAAAGGAAAACTAAGGGTAGAGAAAAGACCTATAAAGTGTGAGGGTGAGAAGCACAATGAGGGGCTCTATGTGCTTATTGGGATGGCCATGAGTGGCCCAAAGTGGGGTGTTGGGATAATGCAGGCCACCAAGTGACATTCAAACCGTGCTCACCGAGGTGATGAGGATTGGAAAGGAGTACAATGCATCTATACCCTATGCAAGATGCAGAATGCCTTTGGAGACCAAAGTCATTAGCCCCGGGAAAATTAAGTCTTGGTGGAGACTTAACTAGACTCAACACTAGGTGATAGAGTATTGGTGTGGATCAGATCCAGGAGCCTTCTTATTTGGAAGATTTTGAATCAAGAAAGGGTTTATTGAAAAATTGGTGATTTAACAATCTTGGTTGGACAAGAATTGAGATGAATACCAAAGTGGAGAGTCACAAGAAGTTTAGAATATGTGGGACACGTATGGAGAATTCTAAGACGTGTGAGACATGAAGGGGGAAGCAAAACGGGACTTTCAGACGTGAAGGAAGTGAAGAAAACTAGCATAGACGCCACTAGGGCTAAGCGCCACGGTGCCCAGCACAGAAGCCCAACACGGTAGCGCTGAGGGCGATATGGTGAGTGTCACAGCACCCAGGAATGAGCACCGCAGTGCCAGATACGACAGAGAGTCTGTTTTTGATTCAAATTTTGAGTTTTGAGAAGTTTTGGACTTCCAAAATAAGTAGACTCTTACTCTAACAAGGAATAGGGTTAGTAGGCATGAAATACACCCTATATAAACACTTGTAAACCTTTTAGTTGAGATTAAGCATTAAGATAGACTCTAAGAGAGAGGAAGACCTGGGTAGACACTAAGTGCTTATGTGCGCTAGAGTGAAACTGTCGTTTGGATGATCATTATTCGTGATAGAGTAAGGGTTCACTAAACATTAGGTCCTTTTGAGGGTTCTTCAAATTGGGTTTTCCTTATAAAATCTATAGGGAGTTAATAAGAGAGGTTAGGATCCTTGGATCCACCATGGACGTAGGCAATTGACCGAATCACGTAAGATTGTGTTGTGCTATTTTATATTCTGCTTTGGATTCTTGTTATTTTACTTGATTAACAGGTTATTCCACTGCGCAAGGAGGTTAAGGTTTTAGGTTGAACTTGAGGTGCTTCATTTTAACATAACCTCAAGAGGGAGAAGAGTGTTCCCTCCCTCAACACATTTGAATGCTTAGAAATTTCTAACAGCTTTTTTTTATAGTTCTTTGATAGTTTCCATGTAGATTGTGTATTTTTTATTTGAATTTACAACACTATAAGCAAATTTTGTCTCTTGTTGACACATATGAGCAAGTCTCAATTTCTCCGATACTTTTTCATAATCATTTCATATCAAACCTTTTGAATCCATAAGTCTGAATTTGTTTGTCTTTTGTCTCCATCTTGGTAGAATAAAATGATTTGGTGTGAAATAAATATTTACGCGAACAAATATTTTCAAAATATGACTACACAATATACCAACAAACTCAAAACTCTAGCATTCATATATACCTTTATAATTTGTAAATTTAACTTTACCAAGAACTCTTTAAATTTACCAAACTTTATTTTTATAAGGTACTTGTGATATTCACCATCACATCATTTTTCTTCAACTTTATATTGACTAACTTGACTCCATTTATGGTTAAATTTGTTGAAAATATTTCTAGCATATAACTTGGTTGCATATTTTAGAAGTAAATCTCCATTTTTGATAATGCAAAACGTGTGCTTAGATCCCAAATCTTCATCATTCTCTTTGTCGATGATCTTCTTTAAAGATTACTCATATTTAATGATAAACTCTCTAAGATCTATTGTTAGTGTAACAAAGCCATAAGAAAAAAAGACTTAATTCCCTTACTACGCTTAATAATATTCATTCAGCAAAAAATATACCATGGTTTATAAATAGGCACCTAAGAAGCATGTATTTTGTAGAGATGATTCAACCATTCATTGTTTTCTAATTCATTTTCTAAAATCAATGTCTTCTAATTTTATTCAAACTTCTCAATCTTGTATGTGGATAAAATAATTTTTTTATCGCACCTTTGAATTTTGACTTCTTAAAGTACACATGCAATAGTTATTTTTGACAAACTTCTCTTGAATGTGCCAAAGACCTAAGTGATAATGAGCATTTAGAAAAACTTTGGCATTTGCTCATTTTATGCCAGGTCTTGATCAGTAATGATAGAACTAGGATAACGTCTTCCCATAACTTTAAGCCATGTCTCAAACAACCACATAAAAGATGCCTCTATCTCATCTTGTAACAATGCATATCTAAATTGTATTGATTGTAAATGATGATTTACTATTGTGAATGGTACAAAAGGCATACCATATTTATTTGTTCGATAGGTAATATCAAATGTGACTACATCCCCGAAATAATGGTAAGCCATACGCGATCGAGAGTTTACCTAAAGAAATTAACTGCCCTCTTATTCTCATTAAATTAAATTGTATAATATAATATATGATTTTCAGATTTTTTTTTAAGTACGTAAGAATTGATTGAGCATCCCTTCCATCTAGCTGCCTATGTTTGAACATTTCTCATATAATTATAACAATCCTTATTGTTAAACAAATTTGTGCCTCTCAAGAACTGAACACATTTTTTCAATTTAAAATTTTTCTTTTTCAAACATTTCAGTCAAATATTTAGCTACTGTAGGCATATATTTATTTGACATTATTTTCATTCTCCTTACTTGACTAACTGCTTTTAATTATCAGTGTTATTGAACATAGAAAATCTCCATTTATTAGACCATTTATCATGTATAATCCATATTCTAGCTTTGCACCTATGTATAACAGTTGAATTTCTTCTACCTACTTGAATTCATTTTCTTCCTCACGTCTCTATCTCATTATTTTATTTTAATAGTCTTATATGTTGTATTATTTGATAAATATTGTGAGAAGTTGATTGAAAATTACCTTAGAATAGGTTTAGGATCGAGCCAAGTGAGTAGGGAACACATGAAGAAAACGCGGAGGCGAGAACACCTCAAAAACGCAGAATATGGTGCAACATCGCAGCATCCAAGAGGTGATGTCACAGCATTAGTTCCTTGATACACAGTGCCGTGACATCCAAGTGCTAATGTCACAGCATCAGTTTGTTTCCTACACCCTTTATGATTCATAAGTTGTTCCAAACACCCTATCTTGTTTCCAATCGAATTAGGGTTTATTTAGGATGTATGCAAGATATACAAAGGCTTTATTTTGACTTGAGAAAATAATCACAACATCACAACATATAGAAACTTTATATTATATAAGAGAGATAATTGAGTAAGTAATTTTTGTAAGTTCTTTATGAGCTTTGTGACTCTTATAAAATGTGTACTTTATGAGTGTCTTGTGATTCAATAAAGAGAAGCAAGATCTTGATCCGCCATGGACGTAGGTAAGTTGCTAAACTATGTAAATTCTTGTGTGATTTTGTTTTACTCTTTCTCTCTTTAGATTATTTTTAATTATTCATTGTGTTATTTTTCGCATCAATAAACTAATATCAGAGCTTGGTTCTAAGTAGTCATGGCCATACCCAAGTATGAAGTAGAGAAATTAAATGAAACAAATGATTTTAATTTATGAAAGATCAAGGTGACAATGTTACTACTGAGCCAAAGATTAGGTTCAGTCTTAGAGGAGACTACAGCCCTGTCTAGTGAAGAAGAGAAGCTAGAGTCATCAAAATCTAAAGTAGAGAAGAAAGACATTCAAAAAAGGACTCATAATTTAATCGTTTTGTCATTGAACGATGAAGTCTTGAAGGAAGTTGCAGATGAAAAGATAATTATTGGTCTTTAGAAGAAGTTATATTCTCTTTATATGACAAGGTTGTTGGCCAACCATTTGCATATAAATAAAAAACTTTATCAGCTCTCTATTTTGAGACACGCTAATAATAGACCATATATATATCTTTAATAAGATCATCATTTATCTTGAGACTATCAATGTGAAGATAGAGAATGAAGATAAGGTGATCATCCTGCTGAGTTCTCTTCTCTACAGTTATGAGCACTTTATTAATATGTTGCCTTACGATAGAAAGAGTTTAACCATGAGAGATATGAAATCATTGTTAAACTTAAAACAATCAGAAAAGTAAATAGAGGCTAATACAGAAGAACTGTCTATAAGAGGATGGCCTTTACATAGAGATAAAAAGAAGAAGGGTTTGAGATCAAAGTTCAGAGGTAATCTTAGAAAGTGCTATTACTGTAAGAAAAAAAGACACTTCATAAAAGATTATCGTGAGAAGAAAGCAAAGGACAAGAAGAGACACGTGGATGCTGCCTTAGCTTATGATAATAGCTATGATAGCGTAGAGTCTCTTGTCGCTTATAATGGTAAGAACTCTAACCAATGAGTTTTAGATTTTGGTTGTACATTTCCACATATACCCAAATAAGTCATTGTTTGCTAGTTTTCAGCCCATTGTTAGAGGAAATGTGTTAATGGGTAATGACATAGCTTATCATGTGATATAAATTATTAGTGTTAGACTTAAGTTACATGATGAGAGGGTAAGAGAATCAATAAAAGTTAGATATATTCTTGACCTCAAGAGAAACTTGATCTCACTGGGGATGTTAGACTAGAATGGATGTTGCCTTAGGATTGATGAAGAGGTTATAAGAGTTTTGAGAGGTTTCATGGTTGTAATGTGAGGTGAAAACTGCAAAGGTGTATATATACTGAAAAGAGAAGCAGTGAGTAGTTTTGCATCATTCTCTATTTATAATGAGAATACGCAAACTAAGTTATGGCATTTAAGGTTAGTTTACAAAGGTAAAAGGTGTTGAGATTTGTGCTTACGTACAATCTCATTACGTATAATATTTAATTATAGTATTTATAAATTTATTATTTCAAATAAAATCGTTAATATTATTAATTATTAAATGCTAAGATGCTTGTTATATTTCAGATATTGTATGATCTAAAGGAGTTCAAATCTGGTCTAAAGGAGTTTAGATTAGTGCTAAGAGTTATCAACGCTAAAATTTATAAGTACTAAGAGTTAGTGGTACTAAGAGTTAGTAGGTTATAAGAGTTAGGAAAATCTAAAAGGTTAGAACCTTATCTGAAATGGGACAAAAATCTGAGAATATACTAGTAATGATGTAGTTACAAAGAGTTGCAAATGGTGCTAAGAAATATTATTATACAAGTATATTCTCAAACACTATATTTTTTTTATCTAATTTCATTGATATGGGTCTATCGGTGAAACCCATTAATACAGATTAATGTATATCTATATCTGGATAGTCCAGATGATTAGTCTTAACAAACTATTATTTAATGAAAGCTCATATAAAGATACATGTATTTAATAAGGACTGGGTACTGAACAGACTCACGAGGACCTCTAATAAATATCTTATAAAGTCGTTAATGGAAGGTCTTCTAAGTTGAGTAGTATTTGTGGTTCTTTGACCTGAGCGCCACTATGAGCTTGTGAGTGATCCATCATACTTTGGTTCCACACATGTCAGAAATCTTTCATGATCTAACCGCTGGGTATTGTTGGGTATGGTCTGATGTTCATGGAGTCTGGTGTGCATAGATATAAGATTCATCAGCTCATATGAGTGAATTGTATATCCCGATGCTCTGAGATTATATTTTAGAAAGTTTTATGGTCACAAGCATAAAACTTAAAAAATATATTCTGATGGGATAAACAATATCGCAAAAGTGTTTGTAAATATTATTTATAAAAATATAAATCTAGAGGTAAGGTCACGGTTGAGCAAATAAAGATTTGACGGTAATGATCTATATATCTGCTCTTTTAGGATATAAATAACAGATGGATTATACAAATATGCTATAACTTCAACTTTTATGGTCTAACGCACTACTTTGTAATATTTGCAATATGTGTGTGAGGCATCGTTCACGGACGTATGAAAGAGCTCCATATGATAAACTGAACGCGGACCTAGAGAGTCTCACAATATGAAGTGTACTCGTTGCGCATTAGGGTAGCAGACTAGATTGAATAATTTGATTCAGTAAATTCCAGTAAAATCAAATAATTATTTCTAAATCCCTCAGAATGTACATTTGTCAAAATTTAATTGTTAACTACATCACTAACTTAGTTAACAAGAATTGTTAATCAATATGATGTTAACAAGTGGCACAACTTGGTCTATAAAATATTTTTACCTTGAAATGACTTATTTACCTTACTAATAAAAACAAGTGAGGTAAAAGTAACTATTAAAAATTTATTTTTTTGAATAATTAATATAAATTTATTTATTATTATTATTATAAGAGGAAAAACATAATTATTGCAATTATATTTTTTTTATACAAAGAGGGATCTTGATGTTGGCCATTTAATTACTTAATATAATTAAAGTAATTATTTTTATTAGGTAAAGATGAATTTAAGTGGCCATTAATTTAGTGCTTGATAATTTTATTTGAATGGGGTGGCCAACAATTATGATTATGGAGAGAGCATTTATTGTTTTTAGCCATCATTCGGAAAACATGAATTGAATTGATTCTTTCATTCTTGGAGAATGAATGATTCGGTCAAGTCAGAGGGGAGAGACAAAGAGTTTTATTTTTTTGGTTCTTTCAAGTGTTGAAAACATAAAAAAAACATCTCTTATTCTTCTTCTCTTATGGATGGCTCAAATATAAATAAAAGAAAATGGAGAAAAAAATATTTATTTTAGACAAAAGTTGTTCAAAACAATTATCCTATGAAAATTGTTTCCAACAATTATACAAGAGTTGTATACATATATTTACTATCTCTATTTTAGAAAAAAAAATTTGTATTCAAAGAGTTTGAATATATATTGCTAGAAATTTTAAATCAAAACTACTATTCTAACTCTATAATTTCACCAAAATCGTTATAGACTAAAATTATTCAAGAATACACTTTAATGTGAGCTCTTCATATGGATGATTGGAGGAATTGAAGTTTTGTAAAGTTATCTTCATTAGGTAAGTATTCTTTACATATTATTTTAGTACAATTGTTCATCATATATAAATTTTATGTAATAGTTATATATGAGCATATATAAGATATATATGTTTATATGCTATAAATGAGTGTATTTTGTTAACATATTTTTGCTGTACGTTGTAAAATTTTGAAATTATATGTGCACTCATATATTACACACTCATCCAAACAAAATGAACCTAAAGGAGTTATATAATCAAAAGGTGTTAGGGGAGGATAAGTTCTAACCGTTTAAGTTTTGTGAGCATTGTGTGCTAAAGAAAGCACATAGGGTAAGGTTTAGTATTGGAAAGCACAAAATAAAAGTACACTTGATTATATACAATTTCAACTCATGCCATATGAACATATATAAGGAATGACTGTTTGGGAGAAGTGGAACATGGGGACCGACACAGATAGTCACCTATGGTAGGGCTTGGTACTTCTTCACATTTATTGATGACTATTCAAGGAAGTTATAAGTATATGTGTTGAATAGTAGGGAGCAAAGAATAAGTGTTTGATACATTCAAAACTTGGAAGACCCTTGTAGAGAATTAACTGGCAAGAAGTTTAAGAAGATAAATGACTGACAATGGCCTCAAGTATTGCAATAAAGAATTTGATGACTTTTGTGCTGAATATTGGGTTACAAGGTACAGAACTGTGAGATTAACATCGTAGCACAATGGTCTAGCAAAGATGGTGGATAGAGCATTGCTTGAAATGGTTAGATGTATGTTGACCAATGTAAGAGTGTCCAAGGCATTTTGGGGTAAGGCTGTAATAACAATAGTTTACCTAATTAATAGAAGTCCCTCTTCGACTATAGACTTTAAGACATTAGAAAAGAAGTGGTCTAGCAGCCCTCCTAAGTATAATCGATTACCTTCGGACACTTGGTTGCCCAACTTTTGTGCACGTAAAGCAATTTAAATTAGAGCATAAAGCAATAAATGGGATATTCATAGGATATCCCGAAGGTGTGAAATAATACAAGGTATGGTGTAAAATTTGAAGTCACCAAAAAGTATTATAAGTAGAGATGTGATGTTTGATGAAACGAAAATACTAAAAGAGTTCCAAGAAGATGAGAACGAAGAACCTGTGTGTAAAGAAGTTTCAGCATCTAAAATAGTTGAAGTTAAAGTCGAGCCTAAGAGTAGATCTGAGATGTCTCTAGATCAACACTTTAGTAAGGCAACCCTTAAAGTAGAACAAAAGACACCGATGAGTTTCTCTAAGTTTAACCAAAGTCTAACTAAGACTCCTGAAATAAAACTTGAAGAGTACCAACTAGTCATAGATAGGTTAAAGAGAACGATAAATCCACCTACAAGGCATGCTAAAGTAGATTTAATTGCTTGTGCTTTTAATTCTACATATATTCTTAAGTAAGATCAGTCTAATATGTATAGTGAGGCTATGGAGAGTGAGAATAGTTATAAATGGTAGTAGGTTATGAAAGAAGAGATTAGTTCTCTTATGAAGAGTAATACCTAGGTATTGGTGAATAGACCTCAAAAGAAACTAATTAAGTGCAAGTGGGTGTACAAGGTTAAGAATGGTATATCGAGAGTAAAGCCTACAAGGTTTAAGGCTAGGCTTATAGCATAAGGTTTTACTCAGAGAGAGAGAGAGAGATGATTGATTTTCATGAGATTTTCTCTTCAGTCATTAAGCACACATCAATTAGGATTCTATTAGTCATGTGTGTAAAACTTGACTTACATCTAGAGCAAATGGATGTAAAGACAACTTTTTTACATAGAGAGCTAAAGAAAAAGATATACATGTCACATCCACAAGAGTTTGTAGAACCTGGCATAAATGAGCATACTTGCTTATTTAAGAGGCCATTATACAGGTTAAAGCAATCTTCTAGATAATGGTATAGGAGATTTAATGAGTTTATGATGACTTGTGAGTTTAATAAAAGCAAGTATGATGGGTGTGTGTACTTTAAGAGCTTAAGTAATTATTGCCTTTTGTATGTGGATGATATGCTGATTGCATGTAGAGATATAGAATAAATACATAAATTGTAAAAGTAGTAGAGTGGTAAATTTGGGATGAAGGATTTGAGAGCAACAAAGATGATTTTGGGTATAGATATTATAAGGAAAAAAAGAGACATTATGTTCTTGAAATAGTAGAGATATATACTCAAAATTATAGAAAAGTTTGGTATATCTAATGTAAAAGTTGTCTTTATACTTATTAGCCATGCAATTCAAAGGCACAATCGCTAGAATTCGAAAAAGATAAATTGAAGATGAATAAAGTACCGTATGCTAGTACTGTTAGGAGCATAATGTATGCAATAGTTTGCATAAGACCAGATATAGCACAAGCGGTGAGTGTCGTAAGTAGATACATGACGAATTTAAAAAAAGATCATTGACTTGCGCTAAAATGGATATAAAGATATCTTAAGGGAATGTAGAACCATGGTTTATTGTATAAAAGGGTTGAGAATGAAGGTGAAATAGTAAAAGAATACGTCAACTTAGATTATGTGAGTAATCTCGACAAGAGAAGGTCTTTGACTGGGTATATATTCATGGTGTTTGGGTATAGTATATGCTAGAGGTCGATTTTACAGGACGTGGTAGCATTATCAACCACGAAGGTGGAGTATATAGCTGTAGGTGATGCTATTAAAAAGGCCATATGGTTAAAAAGTATCTATACAGAGATATTGGCTATTGAAGATGTCAACACTAGTATATATTGTGATAGCCAGAGTGCCATACACCTAAGCAAGCATCAAGTGTTTCATAAGAGGTCTAAACACATTGATGTGAGACTTTATTTCATCAAAGAAATTGTTCAAATTGGTGAGATTTTTCTAACAAAAATTGCGTCGTCTGAAAATTTCACTGACATGTTAACTAATTACCCTCAGTTAAGTTAGTCTTATGCAAGGACTTAACTAAAGTCACTAATATGTGAGGGTAATAGTGATACAGAGATGAAAGATCTTAGAAACTTCTTGAATGATTTTGAATTAAGAAGGGGATTTGTGAGAAGTTGATTGAAAATAATCTTGGAATAGGTTTGGGATTAGCCAAGTGAGTATGGGATATACGGAGAAGACATGAAGGTGAGAAGACCTCAAAAATGTGGAATATGGTGCAATGCCACAACATCTAAGAGCAGAAGTAGCAACACCAATTCCTTTATAGGCAGTGCCGCGACATCCAAGAGTTGATCCTGCGTCATCAGTTTGTTTCTTACACCCTTTATGATTCCTAAGTTATTCTAAATACCCTATCTTCTTCCCACTCAGATTAAGGTTTACTTAAGATGTGTGTAGGCTATATAAATATTTTATTTGGGCTTGAGAAAATAATCACAACATCACAATACATAGAAACCCTAGATTACACAAGAGGGTTATGAGTTCTTTGTAAGCTTTGTGAGTCTTGTAAATGCATACTTTGTTAGTACCTTTTGATTCAATAAAAAGAAGTAAGATCTTAATCCACTGTAGACGTAGGTAAGTTACTGAACTAGGTAAAATTTTGTGTGATTTCTTCTATCATTTCTCTTTCTAAATTATTTCTAATTGTTTACTGTGCTATTATTACTTGTGTGAACCATTTTCACATCAACAAATATTTTTTTTGATGTGCACACACAAACTGTCTACTAGTTACCTCATTTGAACCATAATGAACACTTGAAATTACATATTTAATAAGGGTTTTATATCATTATTTTGTATTACTAATGTCTTTAACCCCCCTAACTTAAGTATGTTTATAATATTGTACCTAATTAGCTTTTAATTGTTTTGTGGTAGGTTCGGTAAAATGGGCGTAACTTTATACCTAAGAATTCAATTGGAGTGATTCTTGATCTTGTGAAAAGCTGACTCAATGGACTAACATATTGTATTTCACAAGACATTCGAAATTCGAGCATTTGAAAGGTAAAAATGGCCTAAAATAGAACTAATCTGTAATACAGGCTCAATCCAAACAGTCATCGGTATTTGGTCCATGACTATAGCAATACATATCTAATATGTATGAGACAACTCAATTTAGAAAGATAAGAGACTTATCTATAACTTTGATATTTTGAGTGACAACTAATTCGGACCACATCAATTCCAAATTGGATAAGCAATTGGGTGCATTAATGATAATCAATGTAAATTATTTGCTACCATTCTTGACTTTTATCATTCAAGTGGTTCCCTCTTCATTTATCTTGATTTATCTATATTTTTATATAAATAGATAGCATGTTTATGCTCAAAATTTGTAATTAGAGAGTTAGATTTTATTTCAAAACACTTGTATTTTATTTTATTTCTTTGTAATATTATTTCTCTTGTTTACTATTATAAAGTTATGTTATCTCTCTTCTATTTCTTTTCTTTTTCTTTAGTTTTATTATGTCCAAATAATTAATTTATATTTATTATTGAATATTTTTCAATATTTTATATCTATTTCTAATAGATTATTTATTATTTCTATTTCTAATATATATTATTTCTATTTCTAATCTATATTATTTATATATTAATATATATTATTTATATATATATTATTGTATATATATATTATTGTATTGATTATTGATATTGATTTTTTTATGTATTTTTTATGTATATTAATATAATATATATAATTTATTTTTAGAATAATAATTTTCTTTATGCTAAGGTGAAAGGGTGAAATTCTTAGTAAAGTAATACTTAACTCTTATTTATGAATTTAATGTTTATTCTTAAGTTATGTAAATTTATATATGATGTATTTATTTTATTTGTAATATTAATACATTTTCTTTTAAGTGGTGTATCTTAATTTATTATTGACAAACTTGATACTTGGCATAATAAATTCTTGAAACCATTTAAAAGATTTGGCGTATATACCATTTCTTGTAAACTGGGAGTTTTGATTTATTGTAGACAAATATAAAGATTAGCATAATAAATATTTAAACCCATTTATAAGATTTAGTGTATAATAATTGAAAGAAATAAATACTAATTAATATATAAATGATGATGAACTTTAATTGTTATATTTAATTGTTATATTTTTCGGTTGGAACCTCATTTGTGTGAAGATTCTAATTGAGTTATAAAAAAAATTAAATATATTCTTACTTCTTATGTCAATAGTGAATCCGACTAACCTTAGTTTTTATTTGAATTGGTTAATTGAATTAATATTTGCAAACATCTTATATTGCATTAATTGTCTTTAAAGTATTTATAGTTTGTACTTTTAATTCTACTTCTCTATAAATCGATCACATTTTCACCGAATTATTTATTACTTTAACAATCCTACATTTAAAAATTAACTCTTATTTTTAGACGTGTCAAACCACATCTAGTCGTAGATAAAGATCTAAGTCCAAACCTAAAATCCATGTTGTCGACCATAATCTTCGTAGTAACTTTGGGCTTCTTCTATTGTTTCAAAAAAAATCCCGTGGTGCTTTGAATTGCTTATAAAAGTCTTTGACAATATTTGTTTCTTCGTTTTTCTTTAGAAACATCTCAACCACCTAAATAAAATCTAATATATGAAATTATGTATTTGAATAGCCAACTTTATGTATTTGAATAATTTTTTTTAATGATAATTATCTATAATTGGTTAATGAATCAAAATAAAAACTTCACAAGCCTTTAATAGGAAATTTGTTTCCCAAGTTTTGATTTAGTGAAAAGCATCTATATTGCTTCATTATGACATGCAAGATTAACACATAAAAAAGGGGAGAAAAAAAATATAAAAACAGTACAATCAATGGCATCCATCGATATTTCTTGTTTGCATATATAAATTACTAATCAATAGCATAACAAGTTCAAATATTCAAAAAAAAACACACAAAAAAAGGTCACAACCAATAAAATAAATATACAATCTGATTGTATATATATGAATGAATAAAAAATAGCTAAAAATAACAATGGAAAAGAAAATTAAAATTATAACTTACAGGGGATATTATTTGAGGATTAGATGTTATGTTTTCTAATTGTTCTGATATTTTTTGAACTTGGATGCTTATCAATTGTGTTTTGTGTGAGAAACAAAGGATAAAAAAGAAAGAAGAAAGAAGAAAGAGAAAGATAAAGACAATAAAAAAAAAGTATAGGCGCGTGGGAGAGAGAACAAAAAGAGCATAGATTATTTAATTGAGCGGTGGGTTCACATCATTTAATTAAATGTTATTTTTAAAAGAAAAAAAATATCATGTTACTTTAAATTATGACCATTAAATAACAAGTGATCTAATGACAACAAAATTATGTAAAAAAAATTACATCATAAATCTTGTCATATATATATATATATATATATATATATTCTTTCTTATAACTTTTGTAAATCAACGCAATCTTATAAAGACTCTTAGTAACAATTATTGATGATGATATGCAAGATCCTTCAATGTGTTTTTTTTGTTGCAAATGTTGTGGAAGTATATGAATAAAACTAGGGTTAAAGGCATAGCAAACAAATCACTTTCTTTATTTCTTTCTTTTTGCACAATTCACATTATTCTTATAACACCATCGGTTCCAATTACTTTGCTTAGTTTCATTTTGTATCATATTTTTGTGTATATAGTGTTACGGATTGAATACTTGTCATAAACTTAAAAGATTAACTTAATAGGTAATATTATATATTTGTTCATATATATTTAAGATAAATTTAAATTTTTTTTATATGAAATGCGACATTCTCAAATTTAAGAACTAACCCGACTTATATTGTTTATCATTATTATTTATGTGAGACTTATTATTTATGTGACAATTTTTATTGGGACTCAAATCATATGATTTTTAGAATTTAGTTAATCTATATTACTCATCTCCACTACTCTTGAGAGACTTATGTGACAATTTTTGTTGAGGCAATTTTGAGAGTTTATATGCAAATAAAAATTCAAATTTACTTTAATATCACTTGTCACGAACCGGGCAATTGTCATTAACCCAAAAAAAAATTTGTTAGGTAATAATGCATACCCACTTATATATACCAAAATTTATCACATTTATATTTGATGTAGAACGAGACAATAAATATGTATTTTATATAATAATTATAATATGTTCTAACAAGTTTTAATTGATTCAATTGATAAAATCTTTATAATTATACTAAATATGTAGTGTTTAGCAAATTATAACTAGAAATTTTACAACAACCTAATTTGAGAACATGATTTAGGAACAAACAACACTTCTTCTTCTTTTTTGAAACAATTATTTGTTTTTAAAATAAAAATAAATACATCATCATCATTTTCCATGTTAAAATAACTTCTAAAAAAACTATCAGATATATTTCACACCATTTTTTAACCATCATATACATTTTTCAAAATAATTTTCAAAAATTTTATTTTGAGATACACCCTTGATGGTTGTTTAATTGTGTTTGTTTAGAAAAGTTTTAGTTTAGAGAAAATCAGTATAAAAATTATTTGGTTGTGTTTTCCAAAATTTTATTTTTGAAAAGAAGAAACACTATTTTTCAAATATTAGAAAAAAAGGTTGTGAAAAAACTATTAGTTATTTCAATTGTTTTTGAAAGTAAGTTTTCTAAAGAAACCATAATATTTTTCTCTAAAATAACCATTTTACTCAACTTCATAAATAATATTAAGCATCTTTTTTATTTTTAATTTTAAGAAATTATTTTTAACAAATATTATTGAACGCAGTTTTTCAATTTTAAAAACCTTATTAAGAAAAAAAAATCTTTCTCATTTTTAGAAATATGTTTCGAGAAACATTTAAATATTTTTTTCAATGACAAAACTAATGCACCCCTTAGTAAATGAGGGTTGTTTAATACTTTCAGATATTGAAAACTCAATTTAGTCCCTCCAATTATTTGAAAGAATTATTTAGTTGATTGTATTAAAATATTAATAATTATAATTAATTAGTATTTGAGACTTAAGATTTAAGATATAATAATTATATATATATATATATATATATAAAGAAACAGTACCAAATACATTCTTATAGTCAGAATGCGGTTTACAAATTCAAGCCATTAAAAGAGTTTTAGTTCACATTTATATACTATTTTTTTATTAAAAAAATGAAAATGGAAAAATACATAGAAAAAAGTACTACAGGTTTTCAAAAACCATATCATATATGTGGTGCTTTATAATGCCTTTGGAAAAGATAAACAAAGAAAACAAGAAGCAAAGTTATTGTTTTTGATTCCTCCCCCCAACCCCACGATAATCTTCATCATAAAGAAAATATGCCTCATCATCTTCTTTTTCTTTTTTCCCTTGCACTTTTTTTTAGTCATCTTCTTTTTTTATCTTCATCACTTTCTCACAACTTGTAGCTTTTACATGCCAACATCTCATCTCCAAATTCCTTTTGAGCAAATGCTATTTTTCCATTGCATATGACTCTTCACATTAAATAAAACAAAAAAAAAAAAAAAAGCAAACAAACATACATACATACATAGATACATCTCTCTCATTATGATGGCCAAAGCAACTTCTTCCCAGTTCTTGTTCTTCATCTTCTTCATTCTCATTATCTCCACTTCCGGTAAGCAAACTACTAGTATTAGAATCACTTTTTTTTTTTTCAACTTATGTTCATGAGTATTTTGGTTCTTATGTTTTTGTTCTTGGATGACTTTTATATTTTCAGCAGCTCTAGTTGGTTTCTCATACAATGCAAGAGCAAACACTTCAGCTTCTTCAAGTGATGAAGTGATCACATTATTTGATTCATTCACCATGCTAAACAATGTCTCCTCCAAGCAGCAGATTCGCGTGTTCGTAGCTGATCAAAGGGGTTTGAATTTGAGTTCTGTATCAAAATTCAGTGTTGTATCAGTTGATCTTTACTTGAACTTAAGCCTAGTTGTGGAGCTTATGCAATCAGAATTGTCAGTCATTTCATGGTTTAAAACCAATGTTCTGACCTCTCACCCTCATGTGGACATCAAAAGCATAATCTTGAGCTGCAGCAGTGAAGAATTTGCAGGCCAAAATGTTCTGCCACTGATTTTATCAGCACTCAAATCATTCCACTCAGTGCTCAATACAGTTCATTTTGACATGAAAGTTAAGGTCTCAGTAGCATTTCCATTGCCATTGCTGGAGAATTTGAACACATCCCATGAAGGGGAAATTTGCAGCATCTTTGGTTTTGTTAAAAAAACTGGATCAGTTGTGATCATAGAAGTCGGTATTGATAAAGAATTAAGCATGGCAGATTTTTTGGTTCAGTCACTGATCAGGCAAGCCATCAAGGCCACTTCTGTTTTTCCTGACAGTGATGTTCTTATTGATTTGATTATGAAGAGTCCTTTTGTTCTGCCTAGTGCTGAACAAGTAGCTGAGTTCACTGAAAATGTTTCGAAATTTTTGGAGAACTTGCAGGTTAGAGATAGGGTGGATGAATTGTATGCAGAAGTATTTCCCGTGGGAGAATCTGTGCAAGAAGGGCTGAAGATGGCTGGAGAAAGGATCTTTTCATCATTGTCGCGGCAAAGAGAGCTTGTAAACAACCTGAAAACAGTCATTCATGACACATTCAATCCTGTGAATCCACCAACAACAATCTTCCCCACGAGTCCAATCTCAACAACACCAGTCACAATTCCTCCAGATAACAATCCAACACCAACAATTGTCATTGTCCCTTCCACTAATCCTGTCACTATAACCCCGGCAAATCCTAACACCACCCCTTTGCCAACTCCCACCACTACTCCTGTCAACATTCCTCCAGCAACTCCAGTCAATCCTACAGCACCAGTCACGAATCCTGCCACAACTCCAGCACACATCACGGACCCTGGAGCTCAACTTGGAAATAATCCTGTCACAATATATCCAGTCCCAGCAGCAGGGAATGTTCCGGGCATTACACCACTAATCGCCAATCCTATACAGCATCGCCTGCAAGGACTAATATGGAAAATTTGTACGGTTAAAAATATTTTAAAGTATTTTGTTATGTGGTTTAGATTAAATGATAATTAGTATAAATACCTTTATCTTCGTTTAGTTTATGCATCAAGTGTTAAGATCTTGTTTATGTGTTAAGCTCAATAAAAAAATATATAAATATTAAATTGTGAGTATTATATTATAAATAAAGAAGAATAATGATTTTTAAAGTTTTTATTAAAAGTTTGACATTTAGTATATAAGAATGTTAATAAAAATATTTTATTTGTATTTTATTATATTCAACATTTGATATTAGAGTCAGATTGCTTAAATCATAGAATAGTAGTTAGAGTACTATTTAATAGTAATTGTTTATGTGAGTACTGTTCATATATATATGATATCACTATCCTCACAAGAGCAAAGCAGGTCTGCCAAAGATTGCTACAATACTGTTGGTGAAAACGCTATTAAGAGTAATAGCGAGACGGTTGAAAATCAATTTTGATTGAGTTTCACTTCAGTTACGAAGAGTTTGGAACTTTATATATTTTCTATTTTTCTTTTAAAAAATACTAATTGCATAGTAATTGGCTACTTTAAAAAAAATAAAAAAAAAATTAATTATTAAGAAAAAAATGAGGGGGGAATAACTGTAATTTCCCTCCCATGGGAGTTAAAACTCTCTCACTCAAATATTCTTTTTTTCTTTTACTACTTGAGACTTAGAGAGGAATCGAGTAGCAAAATCATTATTTTGCTAATAATATAACAAAATCAAATTTATAATAATAATAAAGATAATTATCTATAATTTGATTAATGTTTTTATTTTCATCTTTGTTGACCCCAAAATTTAAAAAATTTTAAGTCAATAAGTTGAATTTATTTTATTAGAAACATCAAATGAATCTCTTAAAGAAATAGATTAAGATAATCACTATTGATGTGAATTAGGTTCTAGAAATCTTTTGTAACTATATATAAGGTTAGGTCACACTAATTTTTTTTTGTTATATCCTCCGATGCTTAACTTAACAATAGGTCTTATAAGAGGAGATAAGGATGATAAAAAGGCAATAAAGAGGATTTTTGTGCTACGAACATTAATGAAAATTTTTAGGATTTTTAGTTTGTTTAATAAATGGAACCTTCGCTTGATTTTTTAACTTTCTTTTTATAGGTTTTGTTTCTAAAGTTTTTAGAGAAGTAGGATATGTAGAGTTCATTTAGAAATGGAACATATAGAGTTCATATAAAATTTGATCACATCTTTACTTTCTTACTTGATTATTTTTAAAAAATTTAAGACTCCAAGATTCTCTAGAATAAGGACAACTCAGTCAATAATAGATAAACACTTTCTCATCTATCTTTGGGAGCTTTGATGGTTGGCCTTTGGAGGGCTTTTGTGGTCAGCCCTTAGAGGGCTTCTTCAACTAAAATCCTTAGGTTAAGAATATTCTTTTATAGGCAAAAATCTAGAGTACCTATATGATGGATCTCTTTATGGGTTACAATAAGCCTTCTTTGAGCTGTAATGAACCTCTTTATGGATTACAGTGAACCTCTTTATGAGAGATTTAGAGTTGAGTCGAAATCCTAAAAGAACAATTTGAATTTTTATCTATTTAAAAAAAAAAAAAGTAAAATATGTATTTGTTGATGTATTTTAGGGTGTATACATGTGATTGTGTACATATTAAAAAAAATTAATTACATATATCATATACACGAATTTCACAGCAGAATTAAACATGTAATCAATATATACACTGTACTTAAATTCTTAACAACTTAAGAATACATAAAACATATCTTTGAAGACCTCTGATGAAGATTTTAAATTCTGAATTTCTTTGTTCTAATTTTGAGCTCATCTTGAAGTGCACTTTTGTTTAATTCTAGTTCACAATAATCCGTGGGATTGTGAAGCTAGAATAGCAGCAGTATAATCTCCAGCAACAAGGTTTGTATTACTTGAAAGAAAAATAATGAAAGAAAAATAAGAAGAATTTATTTTTCTTTCTCCTTTGGTTTTTCTCACAAGTCTTTGTTCAATGAAAAACTCTCTCAAAACCAACTCTTCTTTTTTCTCTCAACTCTTGCACAAAAATTGATTCACATACTTGTTAAACACAAATGAAACCTAACCATTTTTAGTGCTCTCAACACTTCACAAGTGCTCCACCAAAATTAGATTAAGTGGCCAATTACCAAAATAATTTTTGGTGGCCATTTTAATGGTCTAACAAAATTAACCATTAATCACAAAATGGTATTCTACTTAATTTAATTTATGTTTCTCAAATTAGGTATGTCTTCCATTTAAGAATAAAATAACAAATAAATAAAATTATATTTTATTTATTTAAATAATATTTATTTAATTATTCAAAAACTATTTGAATAATTAATATTTATCTTATTTGATTTTACTAATATGGTTAATGGATGAATTCATGGTAAAACAACTCATGAAATAAAATTGTACCACTTGTTAACATCTAATTAGTTAATAATTCTTATCAACTAATTAAATGATATACTTAACATTTAAGTCTAACAAGTGCACAACCCGAGGAACCTCAAAATATATTTTCAGTTTGTTAGAATTTCTAGAATGGAACTGTTCAATCCATTATACTGCCCCAGTGCACAATGAGTACACTTCATATTGTGAGACTCTCTAGATCCACGCTCGAATTATCATATGAAACTTTTCTATACGTTTGTGAACGATGCCCTATACACACTTTATGGATATTACAAAGCGACGCGTTAGACCATACAAGTTGAGGTTATAACATATTCATATAATCCCTCTATCATTTATATTCGGGTAGAGCAGAAATATAGATCAACACCGTCAAATCTCCATATGCCCAACCGAAAGCTTATCTTTAGAATTATATTTCAATAAATAATATTCTCAAATACTTTTGTAATATTATTTATCCCTATAGTTAAACTCTTTTCTCGAGAATTACTGCTTATGACCATAAGACTTTTTAAGATACAATCGTTAGAGCATTAGGATATAATACTCACCCAAATGAGTTGATGGATTCCATATCTATGCACACTGAACTCGATGAGCATCAGACTATACTCAGCGACACCCAGCAGTCAGATCATGAAGGTTTCTGACATGTGTGGAACCAAAGTATAGTGGATCACTCACAAGGCCACGTGGCACTCAGGTCAAAGGACCACGAATACTACTCAACTCAAAAAACCCTTCATTGATGGCTTTATGGGATGTCTATTAGAGATCTTTGTAAGTCTGTTCAATATTCAGTCATTACTGAATACCCGTATCTCTATACAAGCTTCTACTAAACTCATGGTTTACTAAGACTAACCATTTGAACCATCCAGATATAGACATACACTAATCTATATATTTATTAAGGTATTCACTGACAGACCAGCATTAGTGAAAATAGATCAAGAACATAATATTTGAGAATATATTTGCATAATGACATTTTCTAGCACTATTTGCAACTCTTTGTAACTACGTCATTACTAATATATTCTCAGGTCTTTGTCCCATTTCAGATAAGGTTCTAACTCATTAGATATCGCTGACTCTTATAAGTGCCAAGTGTCACGCCCCAAATATTCTCAAGTAATGACTCGAACATTTGGCGTGTGACAGGACCACCAATGGAGTATTTAGTCCATTGGGTGTTAAATGGGCTAGAGCTTCTAGAAGGCCCAATGGAGTTGGGTTGAGGCCACATTATTGTGATAGGTGGGAGAATAATTTAGAAAAGGCATATTCCTTGGGATATACTTTTAGTAGTTGGCATCTTTGGAATATTACTTAGGATATTCTCCTCTTTAGATGTGGACCATTGGATTAGTGTTAATCCTAACCGTCCATTATAAATAACTTTAGCTATAAATAGGTGGAGTTTTCATTTGAGAAGCAATCCTCAAAATACTTCAAATTGTATAGCTTTGTAATTCTCTCTTTAGTAATAAAATACGAGAGCATTCTTTCAAACACTTGGTGTGCTTCTTCTTCATCTCTTTCTTTGGTTAATTGGGTCTTGTAGGCTGCTTAGCATTAGCTAGTGTCTAAGACCGCGCAGGTTCGAGAAATCAGTCCGTGACACAAGTCTTAGCATTTATAACTCTCAGTGTTACTAATTTTTAGCACTGATCTAAACTCATTTAGATCAGATCTGAATTCTTTCAGATCGTACAATGTTTAAAACGTTACAAGTATCTTACCATATATAAAATATAATTAGCAATTTAATAAAATGATAATACTATTATAAATATTAAACAAATATTCATATATAAAGGAATGATACATAAATACAAATTCCAACAATATTTTATCCAATTACTGAGATTTATCTCAATTCTCGTATAAAAGTCACATGACCAAAAATATTCTATTCACACACACACATTATATAGAAAGAGAAAATAATGCTACGCATTTAAATAATATTCTAAATTATATTTTAAAAAATAATATATTAAATAAATATATGATGTAATAAATAAATTTAAAATTAATATTATTTTATTACTTAATATTATTTAACATATTATGTTTTAAGATACAATTTAAAATATAATGTTGAATGCCTAGCATTCCTCATTTATATGTATGCGCGCGTGCATATATATATATATATATAATTTGGCAAAAGGCCGCTAAGAATACGGCATGTCATTTTGACACCAAAATCCCGCCTTCGATGAGCGCTAACGAACGACATGTCGTTTTGAGACCCAAAATCCCGCCTTTTCCATTTCAAATTCTGATTTTCTCTGTGACTCAGTTCACGTCAATTAAATTTCATCTTCTCTCTTGTTTCTCCCTCAATTAATGTCAAATTCTCCAATTATGAGTTCCAAAGAAGGCATAGAACTCAAACCCCCTCTTCTTTTTTATTTTTGTTTTGAATTAAATTCATATATTTTATATTTCTGACTATCTATAATTTCACATATACTTTTGTTTTTCAATTTCCTGCATTTCAGGTGAGAGCGGTGTTGATTTGTGGGCAGAGTTGATAGCATCAGAACAACAACAACAAGAACAAAACAAAATTGAAGTGATTTATCAGAGAAGAAAGCCTCAACAGACCCATAATAGAGATGGAGCTTTGTAAGGGTCTTTTTGCAAAAGTTTCAAACTTTATTTGTATGAGTTTTGTTTATTTATTTATTTATTTTTTGGAGAATTTTTCTTAAGAGTGTCCACTCTTGACCTGGAAGTCATATTTGTTTGATTTTTGTGATTATTAATTTTAAAAAGTTTCGATCTTTCTCTTCTTTTTTTTTCATGCTTTAAGTGTGAAATTTAGGATTGGAAATTGCTCATGGGTTTGTTTAATTTTGTTTTTTTGTGTTTCTGGAAACATGGGTTTGGTTTCTGTGTTATTTCAGAAACCGGGTCGGTTCAAATGATGCCAATCGCTTGAGTATTGCTGCTGCTGTTGCTAATACTAACAAGAATCGGGTCAGTTGGAACCGGTCACTTTCCACCAGGTATGTTCCACATTTTATCTCTATTATTATTATTGTTGTTGTTGTTGTTGTTTATGTTCTGTTTCTGTTTTCTTTTTTCCAAATGTTTATCTTAGCAATGAAGTTTTATTTCTGGTAAATCCTTTTTTTTATTTGGGTTGTATTTGTTTAGTATTATTAGAAATAAGTTACAGTTCAAAGAAAAAAAGAATAAGTTACTGTAAATAGGGCTGTAAGATTGGGAAGATCTTCAATAATGTTTTCACTTTCCTTTTCAGTTTTGTCTTATTTGGATTTTAGAAGAGAGTTCCTCCTAGCTGTTAGGGTAAAACATTAGACGGGTTGTTAAAATGATGCTTACTTAAGTTCTGTTAGATGATTTGGGTCTGGGGGCTGAATAATGCTTCAGTGATAACAACTGTGAGCGAGGAAAAACAAATACAGAACCTGAAGTAACAAAAACAGAAAGGAAAAAAAAAAATAGGACTTTGGCAAATTTTACACTGCAGAAGCTCTCTGAACAATCTGTGATGGTGAACAAGACAGCAACATGGTGATTGTTGAAAAATCTACTACACTCAAGTCAATGACAAAGAACCATAAATGCTTAGTGATGCAATAGAAGTAATTAGCTTTCGGCTTAAAATGTTTCTGTCTGTGTTTCTACGTGAGAGTTCATGCAAAGGTTGCTATAGTCATTGTTTCTGTTAGACTTCTTTTGTACCTTGGTGGCTATGAGTTTTTCAAAGTAACCTCATTTTCCTTTGACAACGTGATCACATATTACTGATCAATTTGAAGGCGAATGAATTGTTTAACTGACATGATCAGTCTAAATCTTGGTCATCACTATGTCAGTCTCAATTTTTAGACATTACATTTTAAGATACTTTGCATACACACCAGATTTACTTCTATTAATTTAGTTATCCTTTGGGCTAATTAGCCTGATTATCCTGTCCAACTTAGTGATAGGATTTACCTATTTGTTCCTGTTGCTGACTGACAACATTGATTTTTTTTCTTTTCATATTTGAGTACAAAATGGCTTACAAATTATAATTACATGTTTGCACCAGATGAGCTACTTTGCTCTTTCCCTTCTGTAATTGTCTGAAGCTAACTTATTTTAGGTGAATTAGGATTAGGGAAGTGTCTTTCGTGTCCCTTGATGTGAATTTTATATATTATAATTTCTTTATCCAACTCTGGAAGTTATCATTTGCTCTGGATGCCTTTGAGGTTAGGTAAGACTAAATTTTTCTAATTTTTTTGCTTGACATAGAGGGAGGACAAGTATTGCAGTTGGTGTCTGTGTGGACATCCGGCCTCAGGGAAAGCAGGCAAGAAGAAAAGCAAAACCAACTCTTCCTAAGGTATGACCATGTTATTTAATTTAAACGGTACTGATATATTTGTTTTCTCTCGACTGTATATACCATTTCAATTTACTTACATTGAATTATGCTGTAATCTCTTGACTTGCTGCCTTCATTAAAAAGAACATTTCCTTCTATCTTTTTTTAACAGATAATGACTTCTGTTGTTCTCTGTTCTTATGTTTACAGGGTAAAGGTGTGCAACCTGCTAGCTTCGAGAAGGAGCGGGAATACTTTCAGGAAGTTGATGCCTTTGAGTTGCTTGAAGAGAGCCCCTCACCAAAGCACTTTGATACATGGGCTGTGGGTAACCAAAGTGATAATGTTACCATTCCACCGTTGTGTTCAAGACTAGAGAAGTGGTTAATTAGCAAGAAATTAAACTACATTCGTGGCCCTTCTAGCACACTGACGAAGATATTAGAAACTCCATCTATCACTTTGGAACCTATAAAAGGGGAATTTGTTGATTTTTCAATTCTGAAAACCCCTGAAAAATCTTGTCTCAAAGATACTGCAGGTTTGCATTCTTTGCATAGCAAGTTTGATGAACAGTCTCTCAATCAACATATGCTTGAAAGAGATACAAATTCACAAAAGAGCAATGTAGTATCGGTGAATGTTAAAGATGAGAGCTGTGAAGATATAGAAACTGCAGTAAAGAAACTTTCTCTGGCATCAACTTCATCGGTTCTTGATCATGTGGATCCATTTTCTACGCTCTTAGCAGTTTGTGGACAGTCAGATCCTTGTAAGCTACTGGACATACTCTGCAAGTATAGGTTCGCTCCTTATTTTCCACAAACTGTGTATATTTCTTGCCAGATCATACAAATCTTATACACTATTTTGGACATGTATTTGCATTGGGGCTTTCAGTCATTTTGCTGGTCCAGGTATCAGCACATTCATCAAGTACATAGTAATTTCCACACTCATCATATTTTAGGTTGCTTCTACTTATTTTCTGCTCTTTGTATGCAATTGGTTTTGTTTGAGTGTGGCTCCTGTATTCTGAGCTAATGACACATGAAACTTCCTTCACTCAGTGACCCAGAAAGTATTGTCAAAGTTGGTGAAGGAACTTATGGGGAAGCATTCAAGGTAGGCAATACTGTTTGCAAAGTAGTTCCAATTGATGGAGACTTGAAAGTGAATGGGGAAGTGCAAAAGGTACTTACCGAGAGCTCATATGTTTTCCTTTGATTGCTTTTGGAGCTATTTGCGTTTGAGGGTGGTAGCTCTAGGGTTATATAATTAGTCAAACTAGAAACTTCGAGACTTTTTTGGCACTTGGCAGGATACAATAGTTATATACTCACCTTTATTTCACTTTTCCAAACTTCTTTTTTGTCAATACAGACTTGTCATTTGACTCAATTAATTCATTCTTATTTATTTATTTTCTTTTATGAGTGGAAATTGTCTAGGTTGTAAGTTGAAGTGTATGGCTTTAAATTTTATAAAGACTTAAGACATGAGTTAGAAATGCTATTTGTTTAAAGTTAACCTTTTTTGCCCCTAACTTTATCTCAGATGAAGTTTATATGATTTGTTTTATTGCTGAACCTTGTGGTTTGTTGTGCACCAGAGATCAGAGGAATTGATTGAGGAGGTTCTACTTTCTTGGACTTTAAACTATTTGAGACGGAATGAGGGTGACGCTCGCAACGTTTGCACCATGTTTGTTGAAGCATTGGAGTATGTATTACACTAGATGAGTTCAAATTTATATAAGTTGCAACCACTTAGGATCTTGTAGAAAAAAAAGTACTGCTGTAAACTCCAGTCACTCTTTAGTAACTTCATTATCTTAGGGTCAAACTGCAGTAGTAGAAAGCCATTAATATGATCAGGTATTCACTAACAATGCATGCACAGTTGTACTTAGCTTGGACCATTCCATTTCCTTGACTAATCTGAATTTTGCCTCTCTCAGATCAATGATTTAGTAGAACGCAGCCAGCTTGGTCTTCAATAAATTTCAATTTCTGAAGAATGAGTTTGAGTTCATACTTGATAAAGACTTGGATTTTCTACAGACATATATGCCTGATACTGACATTATTCGAGCATATTTTGTAAATATGCAAGTCATATCTGTTTATGAATGCAAGTGGTCTATTATCTTTTGCAGTATAAAGGTATGCCAAGGTCCTTATGATGCTGCACTAATTCAAGCGTGGGAAGATTGGGATGACAAGCATTGTTCAGAAAATGATAACCCCGAAGGGTTTCCAGAGGATCAGGTTAATTGTCCATTTGTTTGGTGTTTGTGTTCGAACAAAATTATGTTCCGGTCTTTTAGATTTTGAGCTCCCTCATTTTTCAGTAATCTCAGCATAAAGTTGTTCATTTAAATAGCCAATCATTTGGGTGCAAATGCCAAATTGAAAACATATACTATGTTTTTTGATTTCTATATCCATTTTCCTGTTTTTCCTTAATTATTGTATTTCTTCATTTATGGCTGGAGAGATGTATAGACGTATACTAATTGTCCTCGTTATAAATGATATACATTGTACAAAGCTAAAAATGTGGTTTGTAAGGTTCTTAACTATATTTTAATGAATTTGCATCAGCGTTACATCGTGTTTGTTTTGCAACATGGGGGGAAGGATCTCGAAAGCTTTGTGCTCTTCAACTTTGATGAAGCACGGAGTCTATTGGTTCAGGTAAACTACAGATTTATTTCCGTCTTATGTTCCAGTTGATTTTTGAAGCCTTGATCTGTTATTTATGTCTTTTACACTCTGTAGGTTACAGCTGCCCTGGCTGTGGCCGAAGCTGCATATGAGTTCGAACATCGGGACCTACACTGGTCTAGTTACAAACTGAATTCTTTGATTGTAATAGCACCACTCTTCTGCTTGAATTTTGATTAGACACTTTTGTATGTTGCAGGGGAAATATACTTTTAAATCGAAATGAGTCTGTTGCACTGCATTTTGTTCTTGAGGGGAAGCAAATGTTTGTTAAAACATTTGGATTGTTGATATCAATAATTGATTTCACTCTTTCAAGAATAAATACTGGTGAATTCTTTTTTTTTTTCCCCTTTTATATTTAAGCACATTGGAGGTTGAATATGCTGGTCCAGCAGCACTAACGTATGTTTTGTGCCAATAGGTGAAGATATATTCTTCTTGGACCTTTCTCAAGATCCTGAGCTCTTTAAGGGTCCAAAAGGAGATAAACAAGTAAGAAATGCTGACAAATGTTTTAGATTCCATTTAGAACTATTTATTATACATCAAAATGATTGTTTAATACTATATGCAGTTTGATACGTATCGGAAAATGAAGAAGGTAACAGAAGATCACTGGGAAGGAAGGTATAATAGCTGATTTCTTCGTATTTGAGTTATAAGATTGGCCAGATTAATGAACTGGTTAATGGTTATGCTCTTTTTTCTTTTTTTCTTATTTTAATTTTAATTTTTCTCTCTAAACTGTAAAGTCAATTGCACAAATATATCATTTTGCTGATCCTCTATCTATAATATCGTATAGTACATCATAACTTTTTCCAAACAACCTCCATTATCTTCCTTTTCAGATTCTGGTCAATAATGCTGGTCTTACTCTGGTTTAGAGTAGTGTTGGTATGATGTGTGTGATCTATCTTTTAATACGAAAACATAATCATGTTTGTTTCTGAAAAAAACTGAGAATGACTTATAATTTAGGCCCTTGTTAAATGGTGTCCTAGGAGAATTAGCTCTGAATAATCTAAGAATTATCATTGCATAACCTATTGCACAACAAGAAAGAGTTTGATGGTAAACTCATTCTGAGAAGAGCATTTGATGCCTTAACGGGGGAACATTTTCCATGTATTTCTATGCTGAACTTGTTTATTTCATCTTTATGCAGTTTCCCTAAAACAAATGTGCTGTGGTTGATATACTTGATAGACATTTTGCTCCTGAAGAAAACATTTGTAAGTATCTTTTGCTATATATGCTAGGAAACTGTTACTGTTACATTCATTCATTATTTGACTGATCAAAATGATGTAAACAGGATCGTTCTTCAAAAGATGAGCGAGAGTTGCGATCATTGAAGAAGCGTCTGGACAAGTATGATTCAGCAAAAGAAGTGATTTTTGATCCTTTCTTCAGTGACTTGATGGTAGATCAGCCATTGTAAATTAAAAAAGTAAATGACAGAAGCAGGTGGTATATTATGAGGAAAAAAAGTAAGTAGTTCTCTTTCGCACAGTTGAAACAACCAGACTGTATTGAATTGAGTGATCACTAGCTGCGGTTTTTACCATACTCCTTTGAAATTCAAAGTCATAACTTACTTAACAAGTTACATGTTATTAGTTCAACTGATAAAATCTCTTCGGGTGGTAACAAGATTTGTCTTCGGATCGAACTCCCATCACAAGTCACACACACCAAGCCTTCAAAATTATGCATGAAATAAAGGCTGGTGATGAACATGAAGAAGATGGTAATCTCCCAAAGAGATGAATCTTTCTTTTTGTTTGTCATCTAAAATATGCAGTCACTGAAAGCAGCTTGGCTAGAATTGGGGGAAAAAGTAGTATGAAAGATCATTTGCTAGATCACTTTCTATCTTCTTACTAGAAATCCACATGTTGTGTTCTAAAAGCTGTCAGACACTCTGTAATTGATGTCATTTTCACATCTTTTCATATTTTTTTAGCAGTTGCATTAGCAAAACATTGGAATAGGAAAATGAGTAAATGTTAGTTATGTAAAGTTTGGGATACAATAATGCTACACTTCTCACATTTTCAAACTTTTTATTTTTTTTATTTTTTTAAGATTCATGAGATGACACTTTTGATCTTATAACAAAATTTGACAGACCTTATCACAAATGTGAGAGTTATCTATCTTTGTTTTGCTTTGCTTTGCTTTTGGCGGGTGAGTGAGTCACAGAAGTTGCTTTTGATTCATCAACTTGAAAGCATAAAAGCACCATAAGATTATTCCACATGGGGCTCTGTTCCCACCATTTGGTATATTACTATCACAAAGATATTAAAGTGATACCAATAGTAATACTATTGAGTAGAAAGGAAAACAAAATAGTATCATCACTTTATAATGCCTTCAAAAGTTTCTAGTTTACATATATATATATATATATATATAAACATAATTATAATCTAATCTTTTTAGTTGTTTAGTTTTTTCTCCTTAAAATTGGTTTTTTTATTTTTTGCTACTTATACAAAAATGATTTAGTGAACAATTATGTTCACTAAAAATTACATATGTATGGTGATTGTATCATATCTCATAAAAAAAGTGATAAAATAATTTTATATAAAGTATTAAAATACAACAATTGCTTCTTATTTATGGGTATTAGTTAGTTCAATTAATAAAATTCTTTCAATAGTATAAAATTATGAATTTTAAATCTTGATTACATCAGAATTTAAAAAAAAAACATTTTAAAATAATTTTTATATAAAAAAGATTAAAATTAAATAGGGAAGGCCAATGGAAGAGCCTAGAGTATAGAAGAATGTAAATGCTATGGGGTTAGATGTATAATTAATTAATTGATTCAAAGAGCCAAAAGCTTTGGAAAGAAATTTTGAGCCCAAAACCCAAAAAGACAATTTTACATTTTGTTGTCTTATGCCTATCTTTTTATTTGTAACAAATTACTGATTAATTCTTGTTATGGTTTTTGCTTAGCTAAGCCAAATTGGCTTAGTATATATCCTCTTTTCACATTGAGATGTGAAAATTATTCATTTCTTTATTAATGAAAATAATTTTTTTTATTAATCTTTTTCAACTTCTATTAATTTCCTTTTTAGTATATCTCTAATTAGGGGTGGGCAACAAAGTAGTTAAACTGAAAATATTAAATTGAATTGGATCAAATTGATTAGTTTAGTATTAAAATATAAAAATTAATTGATTAAGTAGAATAAATTAAGTTTAGTTCAATTTTACTTTAAAAAAAACCTAATTAAATTGAATCGAAATGCATAAATAAAATTTTGCACTAAATTTTCATATAACTTGTTTAGTGGATTTTAATTTTAATAGTTTTAAATTTATTTAGTTAATAGACTTTAATTAATTTGGTGTTTAAAAGTCGATGGTCACTTTATTTATTTGAATAGACTTTAATTTTAATATTTTTTTATTTTATTTAGTTCATAGACTTTTTAATTAATTCATTACTTAAAATTAACGGATATTTTATTTATTTCGATGAACTCTAATTTTTTTTATAGTACCTTAACTTGTTTAATTCATAGACTTGAATTAATTTGATGTTTAAATTTGACGTACACTTTTTTTTACATGAAATTCATCTTTTACATATATAATTTTAGTCTTTTAAAAAATATTTAGAAAATCAAAACAAAATAGATCGAATCAATTCAGTGCGATAAGGTTTTATACATGATTCGGTACGATTGATTCTTAAAAATAAAAATCTCAAACTTTTTCAATTTGATTTAAAATAATATCAAATCAAACTGTATTGTCCCACCCACCCCTATCTCCAATGTTGATACACACAGGTTCTATAATATTATATTTTTAAATCGTTGGACCAATGAACATTTAATAACTCAAATTAAATTTTAAATATGCATTGTGTTGGCCTAAACGACTTTGAATATTTTGATGATTCCAAACAATAGCGAAAAATATATTTATGGACTAAAGTGCAAAGTTTTGAAAGTTACAGAAAATAGACCAAAATATAAAATTTTAAAACTTTGGTCATTGTAACATTTATTGTACCATAGTCCTTTAGCAATGACATGGTTTCATAACAATTAAATCATTGTGCAATGGTTAGTTACTGTGTTAACGGTTGTAACGGTCAAAGCATTATAGCTGAACTGTAGTAATGGCGAAAAACGGCTAATTTCTTCATAAATACAAGCTTTATTCAAGCTCAACAACAATAAGTGAAGTATTCTATAATCTTCATATCATTTGAGAATTAAAAAAATATTCATATTTGTGTTAAAATTGTTATATCTACTATTTAAGAAAGTTTAAATTGTAAGGGTTTAATTAAACTCAAATCAATCTTTGTAAATGTCTAATTGGTACTTGGTAAAGCTAACATACTGTGAAAGTTTGATTAGTATATGAGAAAAAATTAGGGTTTAATTAGTACCTGAGAAACTAATTAGGATGTGATTGGTACCTGAAAAAGTTTATTTGTAAAGATTTGATTAACACCTGAAAAATTAATCAAAGGGTCTTGGAAGATAAAACGAACTAGTGGAATCCTCAAGCACAATTAGTTTTGAAGGGTGGACATAAGACGAGATAAGAGCTGAACCACGTAAACATATGGTGTTAGCTTACTCTTTTCCTACACTCTAATTTACTGCAATTACTTGTGCTTTAGTTTATTTATATTATTAGTAATTGCATAAATTATTTTATTATTTTTTAAATACCCAATTCACATCACCACTTAGATTGCCTACTCTATCTCTAGTATTTTCAATTGATATCAGAGCCTCATACTCTAGAAAGAACTTAACCGTCTTAGAGTTATCCATGGCAACCATTAGTGAGCCTAGCATTTATGAAGGCCAATATACTACTAAACCTCCATTCTTTAATGGAAATGACTATAATTATTGAAAAATTAAGATGAGAATTTATTTGCAAACTTTCAATTATGATATTTTGATTATTAATCGAAATGGTCCTCGTGTGCCTATGAAAAGGAATAAAAAAAAGACAATCTTATACCTAAATTTGAAAATGAGTGGAATAAATGAGATTTTAGAAATGTTTCTTTAAAGCCAAAAATCATGAACCATTTATTTTATGAATTAAATAAAGATGTATTCAATAAAATTTGCTATTATAATTTTGCATATGAAATTTGGCATGCATTAAAAGTGTTATATAAGAAAAATGTAGTTAAGAAGAAAGTAATGATGGCATCAACTTCAACATGGGATGATTATTTGTCAAAAGATAATGAAGGAGAAATAACAAATGTTGTACTTATGCTTATTAAGAATGACAAATTCGATAGTGAAGTAAGTGATTATGAACCTTATATTGAAGAGCTTTATTTATAATTTATTGAAGAAACAAAAAACTATGAAAAAGAAATTAAATAAAGAAAAGAATTTGTTGCAAGAAGAAATTAATAGTCTAAAACTAGAAAAAGATGAGTTACAAAAAGACAAACAAATTTTGAAAGAGAAATTAAATAAAGAAAAGAATTTGTTGTAAGAAGAAATTAAATATCTAAAACTGAAAATTGACGAGTTACAAAAAGATAATCAAATTTTAAATGAAAAAAAAGAAAATCTTATTAAAAAAAGCTCATGACTTGAATGAAATTGTTTTAAAATTTATGAATAAGAGAAACAATTTTAAAGAGATGGTTTGTGCTAAAACATGTGTTTTTGACAAAGGTAGTTTAAGATATAAACCAATTCTAAAACAAAAAAATTTTAAATCCTCATTTAAATATAATCCTTATTCACTTTGTCATTATTATAATAAAAATGAACACAAAATTTTTAATTGTCCTATTAAAAAATTTGAAGGAAAATAAATTTGAGTTCTAAAAGAAACAATTGCTAGTATTGGAGGGCTCAAGAAATATTGGATACCAAAATATATAATTTAAATTTATTTTGTAGGTATCAACATCAAGATATGTAAGAGATATTTAGCATAAATAAATTTGTTTTTAATCTTTATGAAATATTGTGATATATGTATTTAATTTTGCATTTGTCTTAATCATATTATACCTTGATGCATGTATTAAAAAGAAATTTTGTTTTGTGTGTGATACGTTTAGGGTATTATAGAAATAAACTTTACAACATGCAAATTATTTTTTGGATTTTGATAATTTATTCTTTATATGACTATGATTAAATTATTTTTTTTTATGATGTCAAAGGAGGAGAAATATGTGCATGAAATTTAGTTTATGAATTATTCTTAAACTGCTTAACACGTGCACTTGTATTTTAGCAAAAGACTTGATAAAAATATAAATATAGGAGGAGCACAAATTGAGAGGGAGACAACTTTTCAATAGAAGATATTGTCTATATTATTCGTCATCATTAAAAAATGGGAGATTATTGGCCTAGAAAACTTTGAATATTTTGATGATTTCAAATAATAGATAAAAATATATTAATGGACTGAAGCGCAAAATTTTAGAAGTTATAGAAAATGGACCAAAAGGTAAATGTTTATAACTTTGGTCATTGTAGCGTGTACTGTACCATAGTCCTGTAGCAACGACACTGTTTCATAACGGTTAAATCATTGTGCAACGGCTAATTACTGTGTTAATGGTTGTAACGGTCAAAGCATTGTAGCTGAACTGTAGCAACGAGCAAGATACTGTAGCAACAGCGAAAAACGACTAATTTCTCTATCTCTATAAATACAAATCTCATTCAAGCTCAACAACAACAAGTGAAATATGTTATAATCTTCATATCATTTTAGAAGAAAAGAAATATTTATATTTGTATTAAAATTATTATATCTATTCATTATGAGAGTTTAAATTATAAGGGTTTAATTAAACTTAAATCAATCTTTATAAGGGTCTAGTTGGTATCTAATAAAGCCAACATACTATAAAAATTTGATTAGTACATGAGAAAATAATCAGAGTTTAATTAGTACCTGACAAACTAATTACGATGTGATTGATACTTAAGAAAATCAATTTGTAAAAATTTGATTAATACTTGAGAAGTTAATCGAAGCGTCTTAGAAAATAGACCAAACTAATGAAATCCTCAAGTGCGGTTAGCTTCAAAGCGTGAACGTAAGTCAAAATAAAAGTTGAAGCACATAAACATTCGGTATTAACTTTCTCTTTCTCTACACTCTTATTTATTGCAATTATATATACCTTAATTTATTTATATTATTAGTAATTACATAAATTATTTTATTATTTTTTAAATACCCAATTTACATCCTCACTTGAGCTATCTACTTTATCTCTAATATTTTCACGTTGATTACACATATTTAATTGCATATGAACTATTAAATATATATTAATAAAATAATTTAAAAATTATATAAAATGTTATGTTAAAAATATGGTGTTTTGAAACCTATCTCGTGTATATATATATATATATATATATATATATATAAAAGAGGTAGGTTATACAATAACATATTTTTCACATAATTTCTTACACAAATCTTAGGTCATTAAATTGATGTACTTTCAATAGTTAAGATACAATTAAACACGTAGAATCTTAAATGTATATTCCAATTAATACACATTTAAGATTTAATCTTAGTCGTCATTGAAAGTAAATTGATCCAATTGTTCAAAATTTGTGTAAAAATTATGTCAAAAAACATCATTAAACCAAGGTACATTTAATAATTTAAAATAGAATTATATATATGCAATTAATATACACTTGACAATTAATATACACTTGAGATTTCATTTTAGTCATCAAAAATCTAGTGACATTCAACCTGAGCCATATATATGTTATTAAAAGAAATTTTCGAAAATTTCATTTTCTAAAAAATAATTTTTCATAAACCCAATTGGCCAATTATTCATTACTTGTCCCTAGTTGAGGTAAGAGTCATCAACTACTATTTCCATAACTATATGGTCTTAGATTTGTTTTTTATAAAAATGTTTTACCTTAAAAAAGTTGTTTTTTAATTGTTTAATTAATTTTTTTATTTGTCTTAGAATAGTTGAATTTCCAATCTTAAGAAAGTAGAAAATCCTAAAAGTTTAATTTTATTTGTTTCTGTAAATAGACTTATTGGCCTATTACTTATGTTAACTTTTTGACAAGTTTCTAAAAATATTTTTCAATTAATTCCACTTCATTGAAATTCTTTTCTTTTGGAATAATTTTGTGGAGAGCATCAAATTGTTAATCTTCTCAAATAACTAATTATTATTTTTACTGATTTGTTCTGACTTGGAGGTATATAATTTTTTTTTGGGTCATTCAAATAGATGAATACCACTATTTAAAACATCAAAAGCTACCACTTTAATATTATATATATATATATACTGTCATATTTCTTTTGCAGATCAAAACCATCTTTTTAGTCAATCTTGTAAAGATAATTATCGAGGCATCCCACTTAGTAACCCTCAGAATTCTAAAAGTTTTGAAACAAGAAAACATAACAATTATTGATGATGATATGCAAGATCCTTCAAAGAGTTTTCTTTGTTGTAAATGTTGTGGAAGTACATGCATAAAACTAGGGTTAAAGGCATGGCAAACAAATCACTTTCTTGATTCCTTTCTTTTTGCACAATTCACATTATTCTTATAGAACCAACATTGATTCCAATTACTTTTGCTTAGTTCCATTTTGTACCATATTGATTTTGATATTGTGTGTATAGTGTCACAGAATAAACACTTGTTATTGAATCAAAAGACTAGTCATATATATTCAAAATTTATTTAATTTTTATTCGATTTAAAACGTAACATTCTCCTTCACTCAATCACATAACATTCTTGTCATAATTTGGCCTAAACATAAAGGCCAACCTAGTCCATATTACTCATCTCCGTTACTTATAAGGGATCTATTACCTATGTGGTAATCTCTATTATAACTCAAGACATAAAATTTTAAAACTCACTTAACTCATATTGTCCATCTCCATTACTCTTGGTAAACCCACGACTCATGTGACAAATTTTATTAGAAAGATTTTGGAGGTTTATATATGAATGAAAATTCGATTTTATTCTAATGTCATTTGTCATAAACTGGACACTTACTATTAATCCAAAAGACTAACTTATTAAATAATACTACATACCCACTTATATATACCCAAAATTCACTTAATCGATGTGAAACATAACAATAAGCATGCATTTTATATAGTATTATATAATATTCTAACAAATTTTAATTAATTCAATTGATAAAATCATTACAATTATATTAAATATGTAGAGTTTAACAAATTATAACTACAAATTCTAAAACAACCTTATTTGAGAACATGTTTTTAGGAAAAAATAACATTTCTTCTTCCTCTTAAAATAGTTATTTTAGAGGAAAAAAAATTATAATTTCTTTAGAAAACTTACTTTCAAAATAATTGAAAAAAATACACTTGCTTAAATGATTCAGTGGTAAAAGGCTTTACAATGCATTTTTCTATTAATTTGGAGGTCCTAAGTTCAGTTCCCCTTTCTTTAAATAAAAAAAAATTGAAAAAAGTAAATCATTTTTTCACAATTTTTTTTTCTAATATTTGAAAAATAGTATTTTCTATTTTCATAAATAAAATTTTGGAGAACACTTAACCAAATAATTTTTATAAACCAAAACTTTTCTAAACAAATACTTTTAAACAACCATCAAGGGTGTGTTATATAATATTCTCAAAATAATTTTTTTTTTGAATTATTTTGAAAATTGTATATGATAGTTGAAAAAATGGTGTGAAATATATCTGATAGTGTTTTTTAGAAGTTATTTTTTAACATGAAAAATGATGAGAATGCATTTAGTATTGTTTTTAAAAATAAATAATTGTTTAAAAAAGAAATATTATCAAATGCAATTTTGCAATTTCGAAAACTCTATTAATAAGAAATAACGTTTTCATTTTTAAAAATATCTTTCGAGAAGCATTTAAATATTTGTGTTAGTGGTAAAATTTGTGCATCCTCTAATTTAGGTTAGAGGTTCGAACTCTAACAAAAATTCAAACAATTATTTCAATTGTTTGGAGAGTTGTTTAATTGATTATATTGAAATGATGATAATTATAAATAATTGATATTTGAGATTTAAAATATAATTTTTGTATTAAAAAAAAAAGAAACAATACCTAATATACTCTTATAGTTCGAATGCGGAGTACAAAATTCAAGTCTTTAAGAGAGTTTTAGTTCACATTTATATACTATTTTTTTCTAAAAGAAAAAGGAAAAAAATACATATGAAAAATTAAATAAAAAAAAAGTACTACAAGTTTCCAAAAACCATCTAATATATATTGTGCTTTATAATGCCATTGGAAAAGATAAAGTAACAAAAAAAAAATCATAGTTGTTGATTTTTGATTCCTCCCCCCACCCCCATCATAATCCTTCGTCAAAAAGAAAACATATGCATCTTCTTCTTCTTCCCTTTTAGCTTTTTTTTGTCATCTCTTTTTTTTTTTCATCTTCATCACTTTCTTACAACTTGCAGGCTTTATATTCCAACATCTCTATCTCCAAATTCCTTTTAAGCAAATGCTATTTTTCAATTGCATATGACTCTTCTCATTAAATAAAACAAAAAAACAAACAAACATACATACACACACCTCTCTCATTATGATGGCCAAAGCAGCTTCTTCTAAGTACTTCTTGTTCTTCATCTTCTTCCTTCTTATTATCTCCACTTCTGGTAAGCAAACTACTACTAGTAGAATCACTTTTTTTTTTTTTAACTTATGATCAATATTTTGATTCTTATGCTTTTGTTCTTGGATAACTTATGATCAACAATATTGTTGGTTCTTATGTTTTCAGCAACTCTAGTTGGTTTCTCGTACAATGAAAGATTAAACACTTCAGCTTCTTCAAGTGATGAAGTGATCACATCATTTGATTCATTCATCAAGCTAAACAATGTCTCCTCCAAGAGGCAGATTCGCGTGTTCGTAGCTGATCAAAGGGGTTTGAATTTGAGTTCTGTATCAAACTCCAGTGTTGCATCAGTTGATCTTTACTTGAATTTGAGTCTAGTTGTGGAGCTGATGCAATCAGAATTGTCAGCCATTTCATGGCTTGAAACCAATGTGCTGACCTCTCACCCTCATGTGGACATCAAAAGCATAATCTTGAGCTGCGGCAGTGAAGAATTTGCAGGCCAAAATGTGCTGCCACTGATTTTATCAGCACTCAAATCATTCCACTCAGTGCTCAGTAGAGTTCATCTTGACATGAAAGTTAAGGTCTCAGTAGCATTTCCATTGCCATTGTTGGAGAATTTGAACACATCCCATCAAGGGGAAATTGGCAGCATCTTTGGTTTTATAAAAAAAACTGGATCACTTGTGATCATAGAAGCCGGAATTGATAAAGAATTAAACATGGCAGATTTTTTGGTTCAGTCACTGATCAGGAAAGCCATCAAGGCCACCTCTGTTTTTCCTGACAGTGATGTTCTTATTAATTTGGTTATGACGAGTCCTCTTGTTCTGCCTAGTGCTGAACAAGTAGCTGAGTTCACTGAAAGTGTTTCGAAATTTTTGGAGAACTTTCAGGTTAGAGATAGGGTGGATGAATTGTATGCAGAAGTATCTTCCATGGGAGAATCTGTGCAGGAAGGGCTGAAGATGGCTGGAGAAAGGATCTTTTCATCGTTGTCCCAGCGAAGAGAGCTTGTAAACAACCTGAAAACAGCCATTCATGACACATTCAATCCTGTGAATCCACCAACAACAATCTTCGCCACAACTCCAATCTCAACAGCACCAGTCACAATTCCTCCAGGTAACAATCCAACACCAACAATTGTCACTGTCCCTTCGACTAATCCTGTCACTGTAACCCCAGCAAATCCTGATACCACCCCTTTGCCATTTCCCTCCACTACTCCTGTCAACGTTCCTCCAGCAACCCCAGTCAATCCTGCAGCACCAGTCACAAATCCTGCCACAACTCCAGCACCCATCACAGTCCCTGGAGCTCAGCCTGGGAACAATCCTGTCACAATGTATCCAGCCCCAGCAGCAGGGAATGTTCCAGGTACTACACCACCAGTCACTAATCCTGTGCAGGCACCACCTGCAACGACAACAACAAATGCTCCTGCAATTCCGGGACAGAGCTGGTGTGTGGCCAAGAGTGGAGTCTCAGAGAGTGCTCTCCAGGCTGCATTGGACTATGCCTGTGGAATTGGGGGAGCTGAATGTTCATTGATTCAGCAAGGTGGGAGTTGTTACAATCCCAACACTGTTCTAAACCATGCTTCTTATGCGTTCAACAGCTATTATCAGAAAAATCCAGCGTCGTCTAGTTGTGACTTTGGAGGGACAGCTATGATAACCAATAGCAATCCAAGTAAGAAAATTTCATTTTTTTTTTTTCCAATACTATGTTGAATGCATTTGAAATGATTTTGCTTATACCCTGATGTAAAAATCTTTACAGGCACTGGAACTTGTGTTTATCCAACATCATCTTCATCATCATCATCAACAATAGCACCACCGGCACAACCAACTTCAACTGCACCACCAGCTACACCAACAACAACTACACCACCAGCTACACCAACAACAACTACACCACCAGCAACAACAACATCGCCAAGCCCAGGGGCATCAGGGTAAACTACTTATCCTCATTGGCAAATTTTCGAATCTCATTACATTTTCTTGTCAATTCTCTTGAGAGAAATAACATTTTGTCTGTCCATGGCATAGCAGCTCTGTTACTCCACCAACAGTGCAAAATTCAAGCTACCCAGCATCAGGTTTCGGAATGGACAGCCCTCCTGTTGTTAACACCTCAACATCATCATCACCTAGTTCACAGCCCAGTCTCAGTTTCTTCACGTTAATAGCATCATTTGCTACTGGAATAATAATCATCCTACAAGTTCAGAATTAAAGCACTTTCTCCATGTACATTAAAAGGGTCAGAAGGTTACGTTTTCAGCAAAAAAAAGATTTTAGAGTTGAAGCAGCTCAAGCAGTGTACAGAAGCAATTCTGTAGGACAAAGAACCAAAGAGAGGTCAGTTATTAGTTACTTCACCGGGCTGAATCATAGCACACACTCCCAGATCATTTGGTTAGGTTTTTAAAATCTGGCCTGCTTGAGCTTCTTGTTTGCAGATGTAGACATATTTCCTGCTTAAGGTAACATGCTACAATGCTCTATGTTTAATAGTGTAGGCTGCTTTTCTGAAAATATAAATATTTCAGGTTTCAGATTGGGATGGTAATAATAGAGGAGTTCTATACTTTGTATATCTTTCCAAATGTTGGATGATATGTAGTTATTCTTTGAGCAGTCTTTGCTTTATTTCAATTGAATGACCAATTTGCTATAGAAATTTCTCTGATTAAGAATAAGCATACAAAGGGCAATGACAATGAAGGTATCCTATTTGGATTAGAGTTATACATCATTATTTAACTAAAAACGTATTATTTTTTAGTTATATAACAGTTAAACAACGATGTATAACTTAAATTTGTATTTTAAAAATGTGCAAATGTTTAACATCTGATAAATTTGAAATTACTAACTTACAAAATGTCTACACAAGTAGTATGCAATTCATGTATTGCAAATGATAACAAAATCTTAAGAATGTGTTAAAAATTTTAGTATACACTCTAAAAATTCTAAGTTAGTTGTGGAAGTCTTCAATCATAAATAAATAAGAAAAAAAAATTACACACATAATAAACACATATAAGGCACAAGAAAATTATGTAATTTGATAATAAACGCTTTAATTCACGGTGAATCACGAAATCTTAATTTTTTTATTAGTTTACAAAAAATTATTAAATCATAAAGATTTCTCACAAATAAATTATCAAAAAATATAATAATAAACAAATTCTCAAAAAATTTATTAACATTCGTTTGTTCAAGCGATTTTTAAGACACTTTTTTACAGGCTTAGTATTTGAGTACTTTTTACCTCTTTATTTTCTCTTTTGAGTTTTTTTTTAATGTTTAATTATTGTAAAAAAGTTACAATAATTATATAGAATTTAAAATGTTTTTAAAATTTTATTTTTAATTAAAATAAAATTCCGTACTTTATAGAAATAAAAAAAAAAAACCCTTTTGAGGATCTGAACACTGTAGGCCGAAGCTCAGACAAGGTCACTAAAATTTAACTTGAACCATGAATATATCTTAAGTAGTAAGCTCGTGCTTATATATTTTTCATTTTCTCTGGGGGAGTGTTCTTTGGATGGTGATTGATTTTTGAATATTGGTGTGAGAAGCACAAGGGGAGTAATGTTTCAATACCCAAGATATTATGCTTAATGTTCCCAAAGTGCTCAGCCAGCAAATGCATTTGGCCATCTGCACACATATCATACAAAAAGCACATAAAAAGAAGTGTTTGGGTTGAAAATTTACTCAGATTTGGAATCTCAGTAGAAAACTGGTTCTACCAGGAAAAAAGGTGAAGACACACCATGTGCATACCAGACTAAAAAGCACATAAAAATTATTTAAAAGAAAATGTGGGTTTTTATTTTTATTTTTTGATCTTTTTCCCTATTGAGTGCTAGATGCTGTGGTTATAGGCATCTTTGTATTGTGTCAAATCACACCCTAAATTTAATGGACAACACCCAGAAAACCTGCAAGCAAATCAAAGATGCTATGCTACTCATTTCATTTCCATTATTATCTCTTGCTTAATTAATTTAAAAATAATATTCACACAATTTCTACTGATGCTAACAGTCTTTAAAATATATATATATTAGTCTCGAAGGTGTGATGATGGATATTTATAAAGGCAAATAAGTCAAAAAGTAAATCTCAGATCTCACGATGATTAGTAGAGAAAAAAAATGAGGAAAAGATTTGTTGTCTTGTAGAGAAAGATAGATTGGGGGATGTTAGTCTTGTGAGTTCACTCATTGAAGCCAAATGCATTGGATGCCAATTAATGTATCAGTAATTTTTGAATTGGAAATTTGTCCTTTTTGAATTAAAAAATAAATAAATAATTTAATTTGACCTATGTTAAAATATATTAACCAAAATTTTAATTTTTTTATTGTTTTACCCTTACAATAAAAAACACTTTTGATTTCAAACACTCTTCTCTCTCTCGGCCGAAATTGAATTTGTCTCAAATTTCTCCCAAATTTATACCTCAGTTGTAAACTTAGGATATTTTAAACTAAAATAATTAATTATGAATTATGATAAATTTCAATCATTTTTTAAGCTAACCTATGATGCAACTGGCCCGTGCGTCATGTGTTTGGTACTTGAAAACACGCACCGTGTGAATTGATAATATCAACAACACTTAAAAAAAAAAATCAAAATAATTATTAATTTAGTATAATTATATATATATGATAATTATTATTTAAAAATAATATTAAATATTAAATATATATAAATATAAAAATATATAAAAAAAATAAAACTTAATATAAAAATTTAATAAAAAAATATGAATTTTATAAAAAAAATTAAAATGCCACGTGGGAACAAGTGGCATTTTTAAATTTAATACGTGATGCCACATGGAGCAAAGCTGACGTGCGCTTCAGCTTTAAACCGTGTTGAAGTGCGCTTTGTTGCACCTTCAGCAAGCTGATGCGCGCAACCATGTGCCGCACACGGTGGTAGTTTGCGTCTGGCCTGTGTAACACGCTCTGATGCATACATCACGAGGTGCACATAGATCCAACCATAAATTTATTATTTTCGACTGTTTTATTGTCCTTTTATACTTTTTGTACTATTTTCAACTTTATTAATATTTTTAACATTTCTTAACACTAAATTTATACATTTTAACCGTACATTTACAAATTAATAACAAAAAAATATAACAACAACAAACAAACAATAAAAACTTACCGATTTTTATCTGATTTTTAATTTTTTTAACTCTACAATCTTTTTTTTCATTTTTATTATTTAAAATATTATGCGTTTCAAGTTAATTTATAAATTGTTTAACAAATCTAATGAAGTTTAGACAATTTTAAGAATAACGAGATAGGGAGAGAATAAGAGAGAGAATGGACTTTAAAATTTTATTTTTTATTGGTTAAATAAATAAATAATAATATATTAATTTTTTATAAAAAGAGTAAATTAAAAAATATAAATATAAATATTTAAGCCACATGGCACATTAGGGTGGCACCTATGTTTTATATTTAGGGGTAAAATGATCAACTATTCAAATATTTGATTAATATAATTTAAGAATTTTTGATAAGATTAAAAAAAAAAGATTTTAACGTTAAAAACCTAGTCAATTTTGGCGTTTTCCTTGTGAATTTCACGAAGAGGGCCATTTCCATGTACCAAACATTATGGCTTCAATTATGGCTTGGGAATGGCTAACAACTATGATGATGAAATGTCAAATGAGTGATTGCACTGCTTATTGTTTGAAATTTGAATCCTGTCACAAAAATATGATGTGGGTCGGTGAAAATAATGCATGTTGATTGATATTTAGACATTGAAATCATTTAGTATATAGAGTAATATTAAGTTTTTTAAATTAATATCTCAAAATTAATTTTTTTAAATAATTATTAAATTATAAAATAATATAATTTCTAAAATTATTTATTATACTATTTTATTATTTAATAATTATTTATTATATCGTTTAAAATTTTAATTTTAAAAATATTAATATAAAAAACCTAACATTTCTCTATATCTATCAATATATATAGGTATATAGTTGTCAATTATATGGATGTACAGAATGAGAACTTCCAAGAAGTAACCGCAAGTACAATGGATACAGCTTTAATGAAGTACAGGTTCTTGATCTTCACTTGAAATGGGGATTTTTCAGCTTAAAATTTTAAATAAAAAAATAAACTTCAAAGATCCCAATTCTTTTTTTTTTTCTTTGAAAAAGTAAATGGAAGCCTTAATACCATAAATGAGCAATATCATATAAACTATAGCAATGTAGTTTCAACTTCTAAATTTTGAGCACAACAAAAATATACTCTCCATTGACACTAATCGAGAAAGGAGATCCTCTACATCTAGCATTTTCTACAAACCAAAATGACTACAGCTTTTTCCTAAACTCTCTGTTCACATAAGACTTGAAATTACTATATTTTCCTTATACACAAGGACGAATACAAACATAATGCTTTATTCATCGCTTTGAGAACACTACCAGGACCAGCATCGACATGGACACTATGATCTTGAAACCAGAGGTTTCCCAGAAATTCTGTTTCTCGGTACCTGCATGCCCGTCTTGTTGTTTAGCTGCTAATTGTTCTCTTAATTCTTTCAGCGCTTTGTCCCTTCGCTCTCCCATCTGTCACAATAAGAGAAAGATGCAATTGATGTTAGATCAGGTAACTGATAAGGAGAATGGCGGAAGCATGAAAGCGAAATGAGGTCCCAAACATGGATGCGTGGAATTGATCTACTAAGCTTTATGCAGATTCTGAGGGCTTATAATATATGACACGTCTGAATATTTTTGAAAAGAAAAAGAAAGGAATTTATAGCTTATGACCATGGGAATTTGTACCAGGTTCAGGGCCACATACATGGTATAATTGAGTGGACCATCCAGTTGATGCATGCATGAAAGGTTCCTTAGAACAAAATGGACCACTTTGCATGCCAATACAATTGTAGTGGTCCATTCAGCATGTGGAAAAGCTATATTGTCTATAATCAAAGTAAATAGCCCATTTGGTATAAAGGTGTTTGTGCTGTGCTTCCATAGCACAATAACTCGAGTAATTGGTAAACACTACTTTCACTTGACATCTAGGTGTTTATCAAACAATCACCTTCTTCTATTCCACAATTAGTGCTTCCATTCCCCAGCAACTGTGGATTCAAAGCCACAACCCCTCTGTAACTGAACCTTAATCAATTTGCATGCATACATATGGTTTGCTTAATACAGAATCTGAGTGAAAGCACAGAATGGCATCATCCTGCATTACATGAAGTTTTTTAAGGACGTTAACATTACCCTTTGAAGCTTTCGTGTCTGAGCACGAGCTTCTTGGAGGCAGAATTCCAACTTCAACACCCTCTTTTTCAGCTCCTGATCAGCTCGCCGCTGCTTCTCTAACTGTTTTAGAAAACAGATTGAAGATCATTAGTAAAACGAGTGTCACAGATCATGATGAAAAGTAATATTGAGATAAAGCAATTCTTAAAGGGGTACAATCAACAAAAGATGAAGTACCTGTGATTCCAATTCTTTAGTTTTTAGCTTCCAGTGGGCTGACATAATCTTTATTTCATCTTTCAATTTGGCTATTTCTTCATCCTTAACAATCAGAAGTTCATTAATTCTCTCAAAATTCCTTGGAGAAACCTCATCCAACAATTTCCTGAGTTCACAATCCTTGTTTGCACCAGCCTTGGCAATGGCTTCCATAATGTCTTGCTCAATTTTCAAAACTTCATCTTTCAGCTGCTTTTGGGAAGATTCCCTTGCTTGAAGATCCTTTTGTAAATTATCTAACTGCTGTCCTAGTCTAGTTACACGATCCTCGTGCTCTTTCAATGAACTATTCTTCTCATCTAATTCTTTTACCAATGCCAAACATTGAAGCTGTGCTGACTGAGCTGAAGCAGCACTTGCATCTGCCGTAGCTTGAGTGGCTGCAACCTGTGTTCTAAGGTCATCCAGCTGCTTGATGTACTGTTCCCGTAAAATCAAGATCAGACTCGCAGAAGTTGCAATACAATATCATGGCTCAAAATAACAAACATATAAAGTAAAAACATACAATCTAAAGATGGTCATGCAAACCAAATACGAATCAATTAGGGATGTAAGGAATATAGGCCCTTGGGTATCTCCATTTATACGAAATAACCACCCTCCATGGGGTTAGCAGTGAATTGTTTCCCAGTTCCACTAAATGCATCCTATCTAAGTTGATCGTGACTTATGCCATGCAAATCCAGAAAGTCAGTCAATGCTGCAAGATGCAAAATGATCTTTGTACATATGAAAAACTATTGGGAAGTCCTAGTAATTGCAATTCAGTTCAATAAGTTCAAGTAGAAGTAACAATTAAATGATATGGGTGTGCTAAAAGCTAAGCCTCTTGTTGTATGTCTAATTATGCTATATTTGCTCACATCTGCAAGATACAATTATATGGAAATAAAATTTAATATTGCTTATTTCATGAGTTAGAATAAAATTTTAATCTTTTCATTGGGATTCAATCAAAAATAGCAAGATTAGAGGACTTTCATTATTTTAGCCACATCAAATTTATCATTTCTGTAGCTAAAAAGGGGAAGTATGGACATAAATACCTTCATCTTCTCATTTCTCATCGTTTTCTAAACTATTCATTTCGAACACCATTCTTTCTCAAGAAAAACTTCCAAATTGTTCCCAAATCATTCTCTTTAGAGCATAAACTGGAATAACAGCAAAATGATTTGGGAATATTTTTGAAGTGTTTCTACAGAGAGTGGTTTTTGGAATGAATACTTTCGAAGATAATGAGAAATGGAGAAGATGGGAGTATCTCTATCCACACACCACCTTCTTTGGCTACAAAAGTGAAAATTTTGGGATTTGACTAAACTAATGAAATACCCCTCCAATTTTTTCTATTTCTGATAAAAAATTAAAAAAATATATAAAAAAAGCATACTATATGACATAGAGATCAAACTCTAACTTGATGAAATATTAGCTTTTGATTGGCTGAAATAATTGCCCTAAAATATTTAAATTAGCATGCTCAAAGGTTCCCCAATTGATACAAATGAGTAGCTGAAGCGAGTACAATTAATACAAAGCATGCTAATTTACAGTAGTAACCCTTTCTCATTAGCTAATATTTCATCAAATTGGAAACACACCAGGGAATTAACTCAAAATTTTGGATTTTATGATAATTATGAGCACAAGATTTCATGCAATTAACTAATAAGTCAAAAAAAGTTATGTAATTGAATTGTTTCTACTAAATTAATTAACATCTCACTGGAAACTATAACCTATAGTGGATGCATCATTAAACTAACTAATGAATGATCACGATTATTACAAAATCAATTTCTTTTATCCTGAAAAAATTAATATTAGTGATCTTTGTCATGCACCATCCATTTGTACCTTCTTAAAGGAAATGGAATCCAAGCAGCACAAGAAACACTGAAGAAAAAGAAAAAATAAAATGATGCCCCAACAACAAACCCGATAAATGTTGGCATCGACCTTATAAAATCAATCCTAAAAGAATAAGAACTAGTTTATAACTAAAAATGATTTTGATTTATGTATTTAATTCATTTTTCCCACTTTCCCCCAGCTAATTTACAAAAGACAAAATTCCGGAATCATTTAACCCACAAATAAAGGCAAGACAATAATAAAATATCACAAACACTTGGTCACCTTTTCTCCCCTGGGCTCCTCATCCCAAAAAAACAAAAGGAAAAATCAAAAGGCATCCTAAAAAGTTTAGGATGAGATTCCGGGATTATGCGATAACTTCAAACATTGAGACAAAAAAATAAAACACCATCATAATTCAAGATTAACTCGGCTAATTCAGCAAATACCCTTGTTTTGAGTGAATCATGTGCTCTAATTTCAGTGAAATCTTAAGTCAAAAACAAGACACAGTGAATCGTATGCTATAATTTTATTGAAACCGTAAATCAAAAACAAACCATAAGTACAAGATTAGATAACTGATAATATTAGAGAACTGGGTTAAGATTTTGCAAACCTTCTCAGCTGTGGAAGCCGAAGCCTGAAGCTTCCCATTCCTCTCCTCTAACGTCTTCTGCAATCTACAAATCTCCCTCTCCATGTTCTTTGCCTTCATCTCTGCTTCCTGAGAAAAGCAATTAAAAAAAAACAAAACCAAAATAATAATTAACAAAATCAAATGACCCCATATACAGCAAGACCCACCAAAGACGAAATGATTGGAACAAAAAGGAAACCAATATGAAATTCAACATGTGAACTCACACAAAACACACACCAAAAAAAAAAAAAGGAAAAAGAACTTGTATCAAGAATCAAAAATTAAGTACCTGTCTTGTTAGGGTTTCTTTAACAAAACACTGCTCTTGAGAAGCCAAACGGCTCCTCGCTTCCTTCAACTCAGCAGCTAAAGATGCAACATTTTTTCTAAAGCTATGCTTCTTCTCATTCAAATCCTTCAACAGAGGATCAATATCTCTGGCAGAAACTGAAGATGACGATGATGATGATGATGACATGGATGATCTATGAACTATAATCAGAAACCAAAAATCCTTGATCCAACGGTGGATGTTTAAAGATCTAAAGACCAAGTCATACACACTAAATCAAGCAAAAGCCTTGAGATTGAGTGATCAGTGATTCATGGCCCTTAAGAGTGGAAGCTATATTATCTTCTTCCTCCCATATCTGTATGTGAAAAGGGTAGCTGAGAATTTAATATAAACAAAAAAACAAAAAAATTTGATAAATTTAAATGTACTATAAAGGGTACATAGAATTTCAACTTGAAAATTTAAATTTAAGTCAATTTAATATAAACCTTGTATCCTACTCCTTTATAAAAAAAACATTTTTTATGGCAGATAATAGTACAACCATATTATGAAGAGAGAGAATCAAGGAAACACGTAAAGGGTCTGTCAACTTCATCTAATTAATAAATAAATGTGAATATTCAAATTTAGAGTGAGAAACTGAGAAAGTGAGACTTTTCTTTTATTAGAGGAAAAATAAGAGGAAAAAACATAGAGACCATCAACTGAACCTCAACAAAAAATTTAAAACTTTTGATTGATTTTAAGAAAAATCAAGCAAACCCACCAAGTCCCTTATTTTTCTCGAGAAAATTAATTCAAACCCATCTTCAAAATCACCTTTTTTTAATTTCTAAAAAAAAATTGAAAAAAAAAGACTTACCAGCTTGCATGGGACAAGAAATGACCGCAACAAACATCACCACCTTGGCTATGAGCTGGTGCAGTGATCTGACGGCGGTGATTCGAGGGTCTGATTCAATTAGAGGGCAATAAATGGAAGGAGAACGATTCAGTGAATGGAAAAATGGTGGATTTTTTAGGGCCTTCTTTGGTATTTTAAGACAAGATTTTTGTCTTATATGAGCTGTTGTTGCATTTAACAGACAGACAGAGGAGAGAGTGAGAGGCTGTTTAGGTTCGGAGTTTTAAGATGTTTTGTTTGTTTTTGTCTTTGCCCAGCTACCCTGTATTTGAATATAATAACTATTTTTCTCTTAAATTTTTAAAACTACTTTTATTGCCCTATATCTAGATTCCAGGTCAGAACTTGAGTTACTACTTTATAGGCTAATGCATTAAATGGAAAATCTATGTTTAAGGTCTAACATTTTAAAGGTTAAAATATCTAATTGAAAATTTAAGGGGGTTAAATCATTTATAAATGTTCGAGGTCAGTACTTGAACATTCAAAAAATTATTGCGCGAATGAAAAATTGAGTTATTGGACTAATATGTGTCAAGAGATAATGTTAAGTTTGTTGAAGAGTGATTAAAGATAGAGTATTAAGTAAAGAGTTGTTGAAAATAAACCAGAGATGACAGTGAACCATTTTAGTCAACAAAGTACAAAAAAAATATTATGGTAAAGACAGACACGTGTGGGGTGGTTGATGACAGTCCTCCAATGCTTAACCAAGATGACGACTTAATGCTAAAAATTTTTCCTATGACTTTTTTCTAGTGAGAATTTGGAGAATGAAAATAAAGATAGTAATCGAAGTAACTTGTTTTACTTGAATTCAAAAATTGAAGATATATCTTTAGTGTTAAGGAAAAATTAACTTGTTTAATTCTCTTTAGGGTGACACATGGAGACATATGAGTAGAGAGTTCTTTTTTTAGTAGAGGTATTTTAAAAAAAATGATAAGGCTATGGGTTATTTGATAATTGTGCCCCCTTAAGTTAGACGTACAAATGTTCATAGAATTAGTCACTTTATAGAAGAGTCAATTTTGAGGTTAGACAAATATATGTGTTGTCCCTCGAGTACTCTAATTGGTAAAGACTTACTTTACCTAATTTCTTATCTCTTTGTCAATAAGGGAATAAAGTGTTAGTGACATACTATCATGGCGGCACAACAATGGCCTCTTAGAATTGCATTTCTTTGGGCATTATCCTTTTATCCAGTTGTCTAGCAATGAGATTGTCTTGGTAACATGTGATGGGATTTAGTGATGATGTGGAGAATGATTGAATTTCGTTGATGTGTCCCTTGGTTGTGAGACTCATTGGTGATATGGAGAACGACTCAATCATGTTGTTATGTTCTCTTCCTATGGAATTAAATAGTGATATATAATTTTAGGTGAGTCCCATCTAACATATTCTCTAGGTCCAATGATGAAGTCTAATGCGCTTGGGCTCGTATAAAGTTAGTATCAAGGTCTCAATTTAAGATTGAGTGGCCTTCTAGAAAAATGAGTCTAAATGCCTACACGGGCTCTTAGAAATAAGCCATCTGTCTCTTTAATTCCCTATTAACAAAAAGTTCACACTTTAAGGTTTATTATATAAAAAAAAATTACTTATATGTTTAAAATAATTTATGGGGCTCATTGATAGGGCTTAATTGCATAAAATATTTTATTCTTCTTGATATTTGTTCAATTTATTCTAATAATTTGGCTATTTATGTATATTAATATTGTTTTATAAGTTTAAGTACTATCGGAGAAAAAATATCAAAAATCGGATGCAAACAAAGTTATTTAAAATGAGAATCTGAAAGAGAACTAAAATGCAAAAAATGTAAACAGTGCCAATAAATAGTACGTGTAAATTACTATTCATCCGCTACAGTGCATCACCCGGGCATTCAAGTCAGAAGCTCCGGCGCCACGACATTGAATTCAAATGCCACGACACTGGATGCTGGACACTCTTTAAGGGTATTTTTATCCTATTTTTATAACCCTAAACTTTTATAAACGCTTATTATTGAGCCAAGAAGAGGCTGGGCAGCAGAGAGCACGAAATTAACACTTCATTTAGGTCTTGGAAGCAAGAATCAACAACAAGAAGAAGAAATTCTGTATTTTGGAGGAAAAACATCACTATTGCATCAAGAAAATTTTTCTCTTCTCTTCAATTTCGAATTTGTTATTAATTTTAATATGTATAATGATGTTGTTAGGTGCTCTGAACTTATGTTTTCAATTATGAACTGAGTTTTATTGCTAGGGTTACAATGTGAACTCAATATGTAGCTTGAATTGATTATTTTTTCTTATTCATTATATTGGTATTGAATTGTTCAATTTGTTCTATACTTAATGCTTCTAATTACATGACAATGTATTAGATTGATTTGGAAACCTTAATGAACTTGAAAAAAAGAATTTTGTGTTGGCCATGAATAGATTGATGTATGATCATTGTGTAAAAGTATGAGTTCCATGTGAGATAGGAATATACTCATATGACATATATGACCATTTAGAGAACTTGTACGTAATGAATCTTATTTCAGTTTGAGTATCATAAGAATATTGATAATTAATTGAATGAGATATACTCACTTGACCATTGGAAAGAGGCTTGTGAGGATATTAGAGTTCTTGGTTAACATTCATATTGGTAGTTCTAAGGGAGTAATTAAATTCAAGTGAAGCATTGAGAGATTATTGTAATCTTAGGCATTTGAGTATTGGTACTATCACGTTTATTCTCTTTGCTCAATTCTTGTATTTATTTTTATTTTTTTTGTTTAGTTAGTTTAGATATCAAAATCATTGAATTGTTAATAGCTTGAATAAGAGTAAGAGGATACAATTTTAATACTTATCAAGTAATAATAACAATTTCTCATGAGATCGATGCTCTACTCATCATAAATTACTTGTTGCGATAACACATACTTGTATTAGTTTGTGTTATACAAAATACACTACACTCACAAGGTTAGGACCTTTCTAAACTTTAATATAGGTGAAATTTTTTCTTAAAAGGAGATCATGATTCATTTTATAGTAATTTTTTTTAAATAGAACGTATATTAATAAAGATTTCATAGGTAAAAGATTGAAGAAAAAGTATTAGTAGTTTGGATGTCACTTATAATTTTTAATAAAATTATTTTAATAGATAAGTTTTTTAAGATTATGTCAAAAGAGAATTGAAGTAAAATTCTTAAAATAAGATAATTTAAATTTAGAAGAAAATTTAAATCTTTACATTTAAAATTTGGACTTTTTGGGTCTAAAATTTATTAAAATTATTCTTAAAATTACATGTTAATAATTTTAATTTTCAAAATATCATTAACAGGATGTGAACCTCGGTCGCCCATGTGACTAGTGAAAGTACTCACTATTAAGTTACAATAAAATTTGTGATATAATATCAAAACAAAAATACAAAAAAGATTAAATGATAAGGCTCTAACCACCACTCCTCATTGGTCACTACCCGCAACAGACAATGGGCGGTGACAAGTAGGGAGGGAGACGATGGCTAGGATCCAGTCGCTTCACTTTTTTATATATTCTATTTTAACATCATGTCATAAAAATTATTACAATTCAATAATGAGTACTCTTATTTTTTATCTGGATGACTAAGATATTTAAACACTATCAAAGACTTTTTTACCATCATTCACATGTGGTATTAAAGACAATATGTTAATAAAATTTATAAATTTATCTATAAATATAGTTAAAATATTTTAATTAATTAAAGTGTGTGACCTTTAACTATGAGGTCAAAATTTTAAATTATATTTTTAGTATTTAATTGACTTTATTTTTTTAATTAAAATAGGGGTAAAAATATTTTTTTATTATTTTTACTCATATTTTTGTATTAAAATTAACTGTAACTATTACTAGACAAGTGTATAAAAGAATTTTTAAAAATATTAGAACTATAATTATTACTAGACAAGTGTGTAAAAGAATTTTTAAAAATATTAGGACGAGGATTCGATTCCTCCGCCGAGTGCAAAATTGTGTTATATATATATATATATATTAAAAAAAATTACTCATTTAGGGGTAAATAGAATAGTATTGAAACCTCAAGAGAAAAATAAAAATTGACGAAAATAAAGTGGGGCAACTGATATTTTCCCGTTGTTTCTGTAAGTGGAGAGTCCGAACCTAAGTCTTAACCTCGAGTTTATAAAGTGACAGAATCCGAACCTACGGTTTTGTAATTTAGATTCATCGTTTTGACTTTGAGCGCGGCAATTCAAAATTTTTGGGTCCGACCAATCATATCGTGACACGTAATAATTCGTGTGAAACGGAAAAGAGAAGATTTCTAGCCGCAAAACAAAATGTGGATGGTAATTACGTAAACAAATTATTTATATTTTATACAAATTTTATTTATGAAATTAATATGATATAATTTAATTAAAATGATAAAAAAATAGTAAATATTATGATAAATAAATTTTAAAAAATTGTGAGTGTAGTATTCAATTTTAAAAAAAATTAATTTGGGTAGATAATATTATTTATAAAATATTAGTGGGTCCTTATTCTTTAGATAATAGAAATTTCTTTTTTCTTTTCTAGAATTATATTAGGAGATTAATGTTTTATTTTGAAAATATGAAAAGAGTATGAGAATTTTGATTGTGTTATAATTTTTTATTATTTTTGAAAATAGGATTAAATAAAATTATAAAAAATTTATTAAAACTTAAATTTATCCAACGAATTTCTAATTTCCACATATAAAAGATTATTTTCAATGATAGTAGTATAAAATTATAAATGGGTTCTTTTTTTTATAATTCATAAACCAATTCAAAAAATGTTTTAAGAATTTCTGGAGCTTGTATTTGAAAAACCAATTAAATTAATTTTCTTTTAAATTAATATAAAGTATTTTCAGATATTAAAAATGTTAAGAAACACGGCCTAAAGTATATGTTAAATTGAATTTTTTTTAATGCACAGAAACTTGAATTTTTTTACAAAAAAACAGGACTATAAATAATTGTGTAAATTGTTTGAATTAATCAACAATTAAAATTGATGAATGAAAAAGCTTATAAGAAAGTGTACTAGTCCTTTTTTTCTATTACCTTGTTATAGTTTTTTAAAAAACTAAAAGAATGAGATTTGGTAAATAATGAATATACTTGTTCTAAAGTTGGTAAGTTTTCAAATGAGTCGTGAATTTAATATGAAAATTATGCTCTAAAATTAGAAGTTTTTTTTAACTCGATTAATAATTAGATCGCATTCGATTAATCTAATTAATATATGAGTCGTGTTTAAATTAGGAGTCTTTGATCCATTAACCTATTTAAAGATACAATTATTAAACAAGTCATTTTCGAATTAACAGGTTAACATGATTTTTAACTTATTTAATGTTAAAGATAAAATTAGAATATTATAAAAAAATTTAAAAGTTATTAAGGAATTATATTTTGAATTTTTTTATTTTTTTTTAAATTTTGAAACATTAATTTTTTTAATTTAATAAACATGTTTGTTAATTATAAAATATTAATATGCTATATCCGCTAATTTGAATATAACTTGTTTAATAAACAGATCATATCAAATTACCCATTTATTAAATAGGTCATATTTAAATTAAAAAAATTTACTAATTTATTAAATGAGTCAATTGTCCACTTGACCTACCATTCCAAATTGCAATCTCTAAATTACTTTATTAGTTTATATACAATTTAGGTGAGTAAATCTATAATAATTAACACCAAACAATTATACTATCCTTATTTAATTGTTTTTTCTTTAAATTTTAATGGGATTGATATTTTGTGTTATCATATTTAAGTGATATTTTTATTTACTAAAATATTATTAAGTAGTATTTGTGTTAACAGTCCAATAGTAAAAAGTTGCCAGTTTATCTACTTGTATTTTAGTAAAAATTTCAAGTTCAAATCTTCTCTTTTATGTAAAAATATATATATTATCAAATACAAATGTATATATCTATTTAGGAGTCCATTTTGTATTATTTTCAAATAATGTTTTGAGTTTGTTCTTTAAAATGAAAATGGGTGTTTTTGGTTTATTGTTTTAGAATTTGAATACTCATTTAGTAACTTGTTTTTCATACAATAATTTAAAATTGAAAAAAAGCAAAAATGTGTTTGGCAGAATTATTTATTATAATTAATTTTTATTAAATAAAATGATTTAATATAAATATAGATATAATATTCGATTTTATATATATATAATATACAAATTTCAATAAAAAAAATTGATTACATAAGAAAAATAAAACATGTATTATTCATTTAGGAGTCTTTAGAAAACAAATATTTGTTTTTTTTAATTTTTTTTCAGAAAATGAAAAAGGACACATTCTTCTTCTTTCTTTTTTTTTAATGTTTTCTTAGTTATTTTCAAAAACACCTCTATTAACATGTTTTTATAAAAAAAAATTCTATAAGTAGAAAAATGATACTAAAAATTACCAAAAAATAATTATCAATCTATATTTTTTAAAAAATTTAAATTACATAGTATTTTCTATATAAATACAATATTAATAATATTTTATTTGGGTCAAACTATAAGTCTATAAGTACTAAATTATATATGTAACATATCCTTTTATTGAAGAGCTCTATTTTGTCCATGAATTTATTCAAATAATATTTAATATTTGGACAGTGATGTAAATTTGTGTGAACAAAAATAAATTCACATGTTTAAGAAGAAAAAAGTTGATGAAAATTCTAGACCTCTTATAATGAATCTCAACTCATATATTTCTATTTAGTGAAAATACCAACTAGTCAAAAAAAAAAAAAAATTCCAGCTAACAGTCTCCAAGCTAACAAGACATGTTATATATATATATATGTACATACATTTTTTCTGACTCTTTTTTAAATTCGATAAATATTAATTGATCATATAAAAATAGTTTTATGATTCAAAGTATTATTTTTTATTTGATCCTAATGAATTCTATATTTAAAGTTGTGATTGTATTTATTCATTAAAAAAAATAATTTATTATAACTTTTTATGTACCCATAAGTGTTGTATTGAATTTAAATTCAATTTCGGATCAATCTATATTAATTGACTGTTTTTATTACGTTGTTACTAGTTAATACCATTATTTTTGTTTTAAACAAAAATAAAAATAGGGTAAAAATATCATATCATATAAGATAAATAAATGAAATATTATACTATAATTAACAATATAATTAAAAATTAGTATATTACTTATTATTTACTATATTAATTGCAACAAATCTTTATTTTAAAATTTTATTTTTAGCAGACTTTTTTTTTCCTTATTTCTTATTCGCTTTGGACTTGAAATTAGAAAAGTTAAATGAATAAAACACTCAAAGGAGATTCATGGCTATATAAATGTTCAAATTAAAAAAAAAATGGGGGAAAAGATGCAATACTTTTGAAATTTGGCTTTAAAAAAATTTACATCCCTCTTTTTCAAAAATTATCCACAAATATCTCATACTATGAAAAACTTCTGCTAAATTGAATGATTTTTGTTACAATTATTACAATGTCCTTTACATTGTAGTTAACTTAAAATTTAAATAAAATTCATACGTTATTTATACTAGAGATGATGCTTACATGTTATTTTATTTTTTTGTATGAATATTTATTGATATTTATATAATGTACATTTTGATAAATTAAAGTAATAATTTTGTTATTTTTCAAGTATTGTAAATTTAAAAGTATTTAGATCAACATTAAGAATTAGTAATTTTAAGAATTAGAAGCTTGTATGAAAGGAGATAAAGACCCAAAAATATTTATTATAATGATATAGTTATAAGGAGTTACAAATAATACTAAAAAATGTCATTATGTAATATATTATAAAAAAATATCATTCTTGATCAATGTTTGTCGATACGAGTTGATTGATAAACTTTTTAAATTAACATATGTCTATATCTGAATTATTCAGACGATTAGTTTTAGTGAGATCAAGAGTTTAGTGAAATCTCGTATAGATATGTAAGTATTCAGTTAAAATTAGGTACTAAATTGACTCACGAGAATTTTCAATAGATATCTTTATAAAGTCGTTGATAGGTGATCTTCTCAAGTTAAATAATATTTGTAGTCCTGTGATTTGAGTGTCATAGTAGGCTTATGAGTGATTCACCATACTTTGATTCCACACATGTTAGACACTTTTTATGGTCTGACTTATGAGTGTTGTTGTGTATGATTTAATGCTCATATAATTCAGTGTATAGATATAAGATCAGTCAGCTTATATGGACAGATAATATATCCTAATGCTCCAATATTGTATTTTAAAAAATATTTTGGTCAAAAGCATTACCTTAAAAAAAAAAGGTTCCGTAAGGTAAAACAATATCGTAAATGAGTTTGTAAATATTGTTTATCAAATACAAATTTAAAAAATAAGTTTATGATCGAGAAAATAGAGATTTGATGATGAAAATTTATATTTCTACTCATTTGATATAAGTGACGAATAGATTATATAATATAATTAACTTTAACTTATATGATTCAACGAGCTATTTTTATTATATTTATAATATGCATATAGGGTAATGTTCATAAATTTATAAAAGTGTTCTCTAAAACAAATGAGTGTGAACATAAAAAAATTTATAATATAAAATATAATCATTAAATATTATAATAATAAATTAGATAAAAAAAAAATTATTTTTTATATTTTAAATAGGACACATGTGAAATTGTAAATGTCAAGATATAAGTATTATGCAATTAGCATAATAAAAACTTAATTGTTAAGTTTTCTTAAAGCAATGAGAAGGGTCAAAGTATAAGTATTATGCAATTGGCTTAATGGAAAGTTAATTGGTAAGTTTTTCTTAAAGCATTAACAAGTGTAACTCCACTTGGCAAATAATGGCTTAACTTTATGGACAAATGTCCAATTGATAAAGGCCAAATTGTCATGCAAAATTGTTTTACATTAGGGTTTTGATTTTGTTCGGCCATTTCGCTTTAAGTGTTAAGCTAGGCCTAGTTTTTTTGACAAGTAAAAAAACACTTGTTTTGTTGGCCTTTAATTATGGACATTTGTCCAAATTAAAAAGTAAAAATATGAATGCAAAAGTGCTTTACATTTGGTAGAAGTTGACTCGGCCATTTTTGGTTTTAAGAAAAAAAAAGTGTCGTGTGATTCGGCCATTGCTTTTCTTGAACAAAAATTGTTTGTCTTGAAAGAATGAAGAACTCGATATTGGCCAAAAGAGTGTAAAAATAAAGCTTAAATGTTAAGGAATTGTTTGCGGGAATGCTCTAAGGTGAGATTATATGTTCTAATTGTTCAACTACACCGACAAATGTTGTAAATGTATATATTTTTCTTATTATAATAAAATTATATTTAAAGGATATAAAATATAAAATATATTTTATATTTTTATCATATAATATATGTGACACGCATTTACATTTTATTAATCACATACACTCTCGTACATGTATTTTCATCAAGTTATATATGACACTATATAAATCTCTTATTTTAGTTTATTATATTATTATACAATAAATAAAAAGAGTAAAATAAATTACACTTAAAATATATTTATAATAACATGATACATTATCCATAAAAGACACGACTTTTATATAATTGGTTTATTTTATTTTTTTAATTAAAAAAATTATAAAGTAATTAAAATTTTTAAAAAAAAATTAAAGGAAAAAGGACATATTTATAATGTTATTTGTTTATTTTTACATCTTAATTATAATAAAACTTATAAAATGATTAAATAAAAAGTTAAAAGAAAAAAGCAGTAGTTTGCAGGCAATTATGGTCATCGTCCACACTGAATTGAAGTCAACGATATAACTTAATTATAAATTTTTTTATCTACTTTTAATTATTTTTGTTAATAAAGCAAAAAAAAAAAAAGTAAAATAAAGAGATAAACTCAAACGGCAATCATTGTGTAAAGATCATAAGATTATCCGTTTAATATACTACGAGCAACGTCACCCACTACAAAACTTTTAAATACAAATGTTCAAATAAGAAAAAGATGATGATAAAAAGATACATAATTATATAATTACATAAAAAAATTTACATAATTTGATAATAAATATTTATATTTATAATAGATTAATGATTCTAATTTTTTTGTTAATTTATAAAAAACTCAAATCATAAATATTTTTTAACAAAAATAATTAAAAAATATAACTAATAGATGAGTTCTTAATAACTTATCAGTATTTTTTTGATCATTAAGATTTAAAGAATTTCTATATACTCTCTTAAATATTCTTATAATACTTTTTTACGCACTCAGTACTTAAGACTCTTAGTTCTTTATTTTTTTAAATTTTTTTTAATATTTAATTATTTTAAAGGAGTTATAAGAATTTATATAGTGTTCAAAACGTTTTTGAAAGTTATATTTATAGTTTGAATAAAAGTCTATGCATTTAGGAGTTTAAATCTCATTAAAAAAAAATCAATCTAAACTAAAAATAAAATTTTTTGAAATTGGGCCCTGCGCCATTAAAAGTTAGTTTTGTCTTCAGTGTTATAATGTTCATGTTTGGAGATTCGTCTCTTCATGCTTTTGTGTTTCTCTTTACTTTTAACTTTTCGTTCTCATTCGTTCAACGCGTATTTGACTATGTGCCAACTCTTTATTGGTTTCTAATTAAAAATGATACACAAATATAATTTGGGATCATTAAAATTTTAATATTATTGATGTTGTTGTTATTATGTAGTTTATTTTTTTACAAAATTGAGAATTTTGTCATATGAGATTGGTGCATTTATAAATATTAACTTATATAAGAATTTTTAAATATTTTTTAAAACTATTCTTTCTTCCAGCCTTTATCTATAGATTTCCAAATAAATAAATAAATGGGGCTTTTATTTTTAATGTATATATAAAAGAGGAGTGTTAATTATGTTATAAAATGCTCAAAAACTTGATTTTGTATTAAAAAAGAGCTAAAAATAAATTGTGCAAATTGTTTGAATGATTAACTAACAAAAGTGTAAAATGAGATATTGAAATAGTTTATCAGAAACCATTTCCCTGTCCCTTTTATTACCTAGTTCTAATTTTTGAAAAAGAAAAGACTAAAATGAGATTTGTTAATGATCAATATATGGAATGCTCCATTAATCTTATATATATATATATATATATACTTTTTAAATCTATTTATTTTCTCAAACATTTTACATGATATTTATATGATTTAATGAAAAAATAAATAAAAACTGTTAAAAAATTCAAATATACTAATTTCTTATTCTTTTTTTTTCTCAATATATATCTATATATGATCTAATAAAAAATGTTGTTGATTTTTTTTTATTTAATTAGGATTTACTCAATTTGAAATTTAATAGTTTGAACTATGAAAGATGATAAATGAATTAGCACAAGGGACTAAATAATATTGATGATATTATGTCTAAGCTCAAAGTTTTAAAAGGCGAGTTGAAACAACTTAACAAAAATTTCTTCTCTGATGCATCTCAGAAGATTGAAGATTGCAAGGGACCGTTACACTCTATTCATAGAAGGCTAATTCAAGAGCCCTTTAATAAAGTTCTACATGAAGATGAGAGATGTACTTATTAGTATTTGCGACAAGTCATTTATGTTGAGGAGAGCATTATCAGACAAAAATTCAGAATTAAATGGGTTCAATTGGGGGATGTCGATACTAGATATTTTTATAATTCGGTGAAATAAAGAAGAGCCATAAATAAAATCACTTCCATTGAATGCCAAAATGAGAAAAACTCTCAAGATCCCGAGATTGTAAAACACGCCATTGTCAACTATTATAAAGATTTGTTAAGGACAAATACACACTCTAAGGGGTCTATTTAGAAAAGGGGTTATAGATGTAGGCCCTAAACTAAAAATAGAATATAGAGATACGCTTAATACTCCTGTCACTGCCTAAGAAGTAAAAAAAAGTTATGTTTAGTATCAATGGGGGAAAAAGCTCCAGGACCTAATGGTTATAACAGTCTATTTTTTCAAAAGTGCTGGCACATTATTGGTAACAAAGTAACTAAGGCTGTGCAACACTTCTTCTTTTCAGGTCAGTTCTATAATCTTATTAACGCCACTGCCATAAAGCTTGTACCTAAGGTACCTCACCCTCATGGCTTAGGTGACTTTAGACCAATTACCTATTGTACTGTTCTTTATAAGTGCATTACTAAAATAATTACCTTTAGATTGAAGAAAGTGGTTGATTATTTGGTTAATATTAGTCGGTCTGCTTTTATCCCTAATAGGAAGATTGTGGACAATGTGTTACTGGCCCATAAATTGGTGAGGGGATATGATCGAAACAGTGGTGTACCAAGATGTGCCCTTAAGATAGACCTCCGCAAGGGTTATGACTCAATATCATGGAATTTTCTAGAAAAAGTGTTGATGGGGCTTAATTTTTCCTACTCTTTTACCAGACTTACTATGGAGTGTGTTAGAACTAGTATGTTCTCGGTGGTGGTCAATGGTAGCTTGAAGGGTTTCTTTCTAGGGAAAAAAGGATTGTGGCAAGAAGATCTCATGTCCCCTCTGCTTTTTGTGCTAGCAATGAAGTATCTCAGGAAAAGTTTGTGTTGTATTTCTCAGGATCAGTTCACTTTTCATAAAGGGTGCAAGAGACTAAGATTAAACCATTTGATTTTTGCTGATGATTTATTCCTATTCTATCATGGCGATGTAAGCTCAGTTTATCACTTTCAGAAAATGTTAGATGATTTCTTTAAGGTATCGGGCCTACAGTTTAACGCAAGCAAAAGCTTCATTTTTTTCGAAAATGTCCCAAAACCTTCCAAGGAGGCTATTCTGCAGCAACTCAATTTCAAACGAATGCTTTGCCTATCAAATACTTAGATATTCCTCTTATCTTCGGAAGACTAAAAAAAGACTATTGCTAGGAGCTAATCAGTAAGATAACTATTAAAATTTCTAGTTGAAGTGTGAAGTTTCTGAGTTATACAGAACGGTTACAATTGATTAATTATGTCTTAATGAGTATGTATGTATACTGGTGCTCGATGTTTATTCTTCCTACCTCGGTCATCAAAGAAATTGAAAAGAAATGTCGTAAGTTTTTATGGCATGGTATGGACTAATAGAGGAATAGATGATTAGTAACTTGGGATGAGGTATGCAAAAGTAAAAAAAAAGGTGGTCTTGGTATCAAACCAATAAGATCTTGGAATCTGACAGTTATTACCAAGCATGTATAGGAACTAATTGTAGTAAAATCGTCGTCATGAGCTAAGTGGGTGATTGACAATAAGTTTCGAAGGCTCAGCTTCTAAGGAATTACAAAACTAATAAATTACAGTTGGACATGGAGAAAGATCTTAGACTTAAGGAGCCAAATCAAGAAGCTGTTTAACTATGAATTGAGTAATGGTAAATTTTTCTTTTTCTGGTGGGATCCGTGGATTAATGGAGAGTCCGTAATCAATAAATTCTCTCAATTGAACATAAATGATGCACACATTCATCGAGATGCCAAGGTTTCAGATTTATGACAGGGTGGACAATGGAGATTACCTGATCTTTTGGATGACTATACAGATCATGTTTGAAATTACATTCGGAGGATTTTCTCTATTTCTTCAGAAGATGATATGATCACTTGGAATGGAAACTCGAATGGGAATTTCTCAATTGCGAGTACATACAAGTACTTTAATACTATAGTTGTTAAGATTAGATGATATAAATTAGTTTGGAGGTCTCAATATATCCCTAAACACAGTTTTGTTGCTTGGCTGGCCTTGAGAAGCAGCCTATCCATCAGAGATAAGCTAACAAATTGGGGGCTCATACTTACAATTGTGTGCCATTTTGTGGTAGAGATAGTGAAACAGTCTAGTATTTATTTTTTCAATGCAACTTTTCTTATGACATTTGGTACAAGGTTCTTTTGGCTTGTTATATCAATCGTCATCCCCTCAATTGACAACGCGAGGTCTTTTTTTTTTGGTAAGAAAATTTAAGGCAAATCTCTCCTTAGTAGAATTAAGAGAGTTTCTTTTTGTATTTCAATCTATTTCATTTAAAGGGAACATAATCAGGCGGTGTTCCAAAATAAATTTTTTTTATATTATTGATGTATTCCAAAATATAAAAGATATTGTCTAAATTAAATGCTTAAGTACTATAAATGACCAATGAATAAATCACTTAACGAATATGTGGTGATCTTAATTCTTAGATCTCTCAACGAATTATATGTTGTGTGATATGGTGTGTGATGTGTATAATTTCAAAAATTAAATACGCAACGGAAGTATTCATACATATTAAACAATATGTAACATATTCAAGCATGTTTGATCATTCAAGTACATATATATATCTCATATATATATTTCATGCATGATATAAAATGAATAACAAATTAACAACCTACCCGGATATGAAGGTAGCTTTACAAATCTTCAAGAACTCCAAGCTTCAATTTGTTGAGCTCACCTTGAAGTGTTCCCTTGCACAATTCTAGTTCACAACTAAATCCGGTGGGATTGTGAAGCTAGAATGGCAGCCTTGAATTTCCAGCAAATGATTGTTTTAACACTTAAAACAATTTGTCCTTATGATTACTACCAAGAGATGAGAAGAATTGAGTGTTTTCTATAGTTCTTTACAACTCTATATGTTGTAGCTTGGTAAGCCTTTGCATTTTCTCTCAACACTTTGAGAAAAACACTTAGGAAAAGCTCTCAATTCTCTCTCTTTTCTCCTAGAACGAATTTCACTCTCTCTTGCACACATTGAACTCTTTCAATTCTTTCTTAAGTGCAAAGAATGATTTTTCTTAGTGCTCCACCACCACTTAACCATGTTTGCTATTACAAACATTAATCTATCATATTTTTCACTCACCAATTTGATTCAACCAATTGAATCAATTTCTAGAGAGTAAATGGCATTTAATCAATGTTAAGTGGTTTTACCACTTCCTTAGTGCATCATTTAAGAATTACAAAGTGGTAAACTTTCCTTATTATTAATAACAAGTGCATTCTCCATTAGTAAATGGTGTTTGCCACTTATTCCAATTAATAATAATAATTTGATTAATATATAAAATATTAATAATTCAAAACTATTTTGATTATTTACATTTACCATATATGTATTTACCAAGCAAGGTAAATAGGTAAATACATGGTAAATAATTTATGGAGCAAGATTATGTCACTTGTCAATTTCTTATTGGTTAACAACTCTTGTAAACCAATAATGTGTTTTACCTTCAATTATTGACAAGTGAATAATAAAAGGAACTTAGAAACATTTTTCATTTTGCTGAAAATTGTTGGATTAATTATTCAATCCAATTCGCCGCCCCAGTGCACAACGAGTACACTTCATATTGTGAGACTCTCTAGGTCTATGCCCGATTTGTCATATGAAACTATTTCACACGTCCGTGAACAATGTCCCACACACATGTTACAGATATTACAAAACGGCGCATTAGACCATACAAGTTGAGGTTATAACATATTCGTATAATCCTTCCATCATAAATATCCTAAAAGAGCGGAGATATAGATCAACACCGTCAAGTCTCCATGTGCTCAACCATAAACTTATCTCTAGATTTGTATTTCAATAAATAATATCCGTAAACACTTTCACGATATTATTTTCCCAAGAAATTCTTGGATGTCTGCTTATGGCCATAAGACTTTCTGAAATACAATCTTAGAGTTACATGATATTTTACTCACCTAATTGAGTTGATGGATCCCATATCTGTACACACCGGACTCCATGAGCATCGGACCATACCCAGCGACACCCAGCGGTCAGACCATGAAAGGTATCTGACATGTGTGGAACCAAAGTATGATGGATCACTCACAAGTCCACCGTGGCACTCAAGTCTAAGGACCACGAATACTACTCAACTCGAAAGATCCTCCATTGACGGCTTTATGGGATGTCTATTGGAGATCTTTGTGAGTCTGTTCAATATTCAGTCCTTACTGAATACTTGTATCTCTATACGAGTTTCCACTAAACTCATGGTCTGCCAAGATTAACCATCTGGACTATCTAGATATAGACATACACTGATCTATATATATATTAAGATCTTCACTAGCAGACCCGCATTAGTGAAGGTAGATCAGGAACATGAAATTTAAGAACATATTTACATAACAATATTTCTTAGCACCATTTGCAACCCATTGCAACTATGTCATTATTAATATATTCTTAGGTCTTTGTCCCATTTCAAATAAGGCTCTAACTCTTTAGATTTTACTAACTCTTAGTTCTGATCTAAACTCCTTTAGATCAGATCTGAACTCGTTCAGATCATACAATGTCTAAAACGTTACAAGCATCTTACTATATTTATAAATAAAATAATTAGTGATATATTGAAATCATAAATGTATAAACATAAAGCAAATATTTATACATAAAAGGGATGGCACGTAAGCACAAATCCCAACATTATAATATTTAGAATATAATATTTTATTTGGTACATTTGAATTCCCGCCTTTTGAACCATTGGCTGGATTAAGCTTTTCCATCAATGGATTTATTTATTTACCAAAAAAAAAATATTGATGATATTAGATGTAATTAAAAATATTAATAAAACATAAATTTAAATAATAACATAAATATATAGTTTGTCTCGTATGAATATAGAGTTTGTGATAAGCATATCACGGCAATAACGGGCCTATTGTGCCAATTCGTTTCGTTGGGTGCGATTGTTTTTGTTTTTGTTTCTTATTTAATACACAATAATTAATTGATTTAATTCATATAAAATAATATATTTATTTTATTGTATTTATACATATAAAAGAAATTTCATCTATTTAAATTGATACAAAATAAAATAAAAATAAATTATAATAAAAAGAAAGATATAATAATTTTATGTTTATTACAAAAGTATAATATATTTTTATTGACTTATTTAATTCGATTTCTCTAAGTCAAATGTGTGTATTTTTTTAAGAAATATTATAAAGTTTAAATTTAAAATAGAGAAGGAAATGCTTTATGATTTGAGACAAATTTGAGTGCCCAAAAAATGTGTTTGAAGATATTTGTATCTAATTTTAATATTTTTTTATTATAAAAATTAGAAAATTTTAAAATTATAAGAAAATGCCCTAATAAATTGGCTATTTAAGAAAATTTTCAAATAACTGAAAATATATTATAAATTTGCTTGGGCTTCCACCTAACCCGGCCCAACTCTACGGGCCCATTGACCAAGCTTTAACCGAACACCAAAAATAACAAATGAAAAAAAAAAAAAAAAAAATTCAACCTCCCTAACAATTCATCAATTTACTAAGCAATCTACTCAATTTTATACTCGACTCACTATTTCTCCGATTCACGGTTTTGATTTATAAATTTTCAGGTCAGTGATCAACTTCCTTGTATCGTGTTTCTCATTTTTTCATTCTATTGGGTCATGTAAAATTGTCCGGATGTTAATGAACTCCTACAATGGCTATAAAGCTTTCATCTTTAACAATTTCCAACAAAATCTTCAGATGGGTAAATTTAACTGCATGTATTTCTTCACTTTCATGTGCCAATACGATCCAACTTAGCCCTGAAACTGATACAAACTCACCACAAACTATTGATTATGAAGCAAAGATTCAGTCTTTAAGGAATAAGCTGTGCCCGGATAATCTACTCCGGATTTTGGATAACACTAGTGATTTGAACTCTGCTATTAAGTTATTCAAATGGGTATCAATCCAAAAACGGTTTCAACACACTGCTGATACGTATTGTAAGATGATTTTGAAGCTGGGTTTGGCTGGAAATGTGGAAGAAATGGAGGGGCTTTGTCAAATTATGGTGAAAGAAAGGTTCCCGCATGCGAAAGAAGCTCTTGTTTCATTAGTTCAGTCATTTGTTAGTCATTGTAGAGTAAATGAAGCAACGAGGGTTCTTGTGAATATGAATTCGGGTGGTTTTCATCCCTCGGTTGATGTGTTTAATGTCGTGTTGGGTGCTGTTGTGAAAGAGAAAAAAGGTTTTCGCGATTTTGTGTTCGTTTATAAGGAGATGGTGAAAGCAGGAGTTATTCCAAATGTTGATAGTTTGAACTATTTGTTGGAGGTTTTGTTTGAAACTGATAGGATCGAGTCTGCTGTGGATCAGTTTAGGAGAATACATAAGAAAGGGTGTAGTCCTAATAGTAAGACTTTTGAGATAGTAATTAAAGGTCTTATTGCTAATGACCGAGTGGATGATTCAGTAGCCATTTTATGTGAGATGTTTGATCTTGGGCTTCAGCATGAGTTGAGTTTCTATACCACGATAATACCAATGTTTTGTAGAAGAAATAAACTAGGGGAGGCAATCCAATTGTTTAAAATGATGAGAGCTTCGAATCTTGTGCCTGATGAGTTGACTTATGAGGAGCTGATTAGTTGTTTGTGTGAGAACCTTAGATTAGATGATGCAAATGATATTCTTGAAGAGATGATGGAAGTTGGTTTGATGCCCTCTGAACACATGTTTGTAGATGTAGTGATAGGGTTTTGTGAAGCAGGAAGATTTGATGACTCCGTTAATTTTTTGAAAGAAAAATGCGCTTATGTAGCTTCTCCACATAACGCTATGCTTCAATGTTGCTGCAATGCTGGTAACTTTTTGCTGGCAAAAAGTGTCCTAGAGAAAATGGTTGAGAGAGACATAACTGATTGTGAATCTTGGAATATTCCAATCAGATGGCTTTGTGAGAACCAGTATATCAGGAAAGCTAATGAACTTCTTGGTAGAATGATCGTATCTTCAGTTGTTCCAGATTGTGCCACATTCTCGGCTCTTGTTCTTGGAAATTGTAAATTGAGCAAGCATGAGAATGCTCTACGGGTATTTCATCAAGTTTGTGTCAAATTTTGGGTTTTGGATTCTATTTCGTACTCAAACATAGTGGAAGGTCTCTGCCAGGAAGGAAAGGTTAGAGAGGCTGCTGAAGTGTTTTGCTACATGTCTAAGAATGGATGCTCCCTTCATTCTTCCTCATTCAGTATGCTGATCCATGGTATCTGTGGTATGGGAAAAGTCGATAAAGCAATTGGGTTAAGATCTTTGGCTTATTGTTCCGGTACTTCTTATACTACTATAACTTACACCACAATCATGCTTGGATTGTCTAAATTGCAAAGAGCTGAAGACCTGTTGGTAGTGGTCTCACAAATGCTGGTGGAGGGTTGTGCTCTTGATGTGGAAGCATATTGCATCCTCATTGGAAGCATGAGTGCACATAATCGAACAGAGGATAGTGCTTTGTTTTTCAACTTGATGGTAAAAGCAGGTTTGGTGCCTGACCGAGAAACAGTGCGTAATCTATTATATTGTTTGGCTAACCACTCTCAATTGCACATGGTTTCATCTGCAGTCAATAAACTTGTATCTAAAAGTGAAGTTTTGGATTCATCGATGTACAACATATTGATCAATGGCCTCTGGAAAGAGGGTCTCAAAAGTGAGGCCTCTTATTTGTTGGACATGATGTTGGAAAAAGGTTGGGTACCGGATGCTCCAACTCACGGTTTATTGGTTGGATCTTCTGTCAGAGAAGAACTAGCTACTGGCAAGTCTGATTGTGAACATTCTACCTCAGAAGACAGTATTAGCAACATACTTGCTGAGGGATTGGCTAATACTTGATTTCTAGTTACCATGGTTGACGGTAAGCTTCAGTTGGTGAACTACCAAACTGCTCTGGCAGATACTTCTCAGCCCCAAACTTAAGATGGGACGTTTATCTCACTCCTCATTCTTATGAGGGGTGAGAGCTCTTTGGTGCCTAACATTGTGATTGTGGTTGGAGTTACATGAGAGATCAGTCCTTAATTGCATTTATTGTCATGCAAGCCTGGTTAGTTAATTTATATCTACCATCTTTTAATCTATAACATCCTATAATTACCTCATAAGTTGCAGAAAAAAAGTTACATGTGAAAATATTCAGAAATGGTGATGCTTCATAAGCTTGTCGTGTTACTGCTCTTTTTAACAAGGCATTTGTACTATGCGCATCATTTTGTTCATTGTTTCATTATTACTATTATGCAATCTATTTCACTAGCATCTCTGAATCTCTTATTTTTGTTACCCATGCTTGATCTCAATAAGGTATAGCTAGGGAATTTTAATTTTATAGGTGTCATTTCCAAAACATGGTAATTTGATCCACTATCTTATTACATCTAATTCAATTTAGGATGCTTACTAACAAGCTGACTTGGCTGCAACTCATTTTCTCGTAGTTGGCCCTGGCGGGACGGCTGTCTAATAGACCACTCTAGGGTGGTTTTAAGCTTTTTCCGGGAAGAGTGAAATAAATTAGCAGAAAATTTAAACCTGTCAGTAAATGGCAAAGGCTTGTTGAAGAAAATTCCAAATCCCTTCTAATGCAGAAGCTTAACCTCACTCATTTCCTTTTTACAAATAATCTGCTGTTATTTTGATGTAGAGATGGAGTCGATCAGATATCAAGCAGTACCTAGAAGAGTGTGAATGCAGCAGCCTGCCGCCTGGTTTCCATCCTGGAATGGTAACTTTTCGGGCATGAATAGAGAAGAAAGTGAAAAACTAAGATCTGAAGGAACATTAACATTGCCATGAGCAGGAATGGTATCATTTAATTTTCAGCTATATATTGGCCATGGATTATCTACTCTTCTTGATAAGATAACAGCTGAAGTTCAATGTTGAACAGGAATATTGCTAGAAAATCTTGCAGCTATCAAGTCTGCACTGCGTTTCATTCTTCTCTAGAATAAAAGAATTAAGGTCTCGAGACATGGACAAGAAGCATGAAGTTGTGGCATCGAGAGAGTTCTGTGAAATTTAGAGTATTGAAAGAATGGGGAATTAGAATCATGCACTCTTAATCGGTGGCTTCTGCTATTGAAATTCTAGTTTTGGATGTAAAAAAATGCTATAACATCTAGAAACAAGTTTCAATGGCCAATTCTCTCATTTCTCTATAAATATTTGGTTTAGGACAGCTAAACGGACATCAAGCTATCACATTTCAACATAAAGTTTTATGTTCTTTCATTTGAGAGTTTAAAATATTTGTATTGAATTTTTTTTTTATTTGATTATTTAAGTTTTTTTGTGGGAACACTTTAAGAGTTAAAAAGTTATTTACTCATCCATTTTACAGTCTAATTAGTACTCTAAAAACTAATTTATTATAAAAAAAATTTATACCTTATAAGTCAAATGTATTTGATCATCTATTCTAAGGATTTAATTAATATCTTAAAAAACTTAAAATTTAATTAATATCTTAAAAATTAATTTATTCTTAAAATTTTTTTAACACCTTAAAAATCAAATGATTATTTGTTTTGAATTAAAGCATCATCAAAACAATAGACACACAGTATCTAGTATCAACCACGTAAAAATGTTAAATTTAAACATTCAATGTTAAATTTTCTTTTCTCTCATTTGTATGCTTCTCTCAATACACGTCACTTGTTCATCATTTATCTTAATTACACACTTAAACCTCTCAATACTTATAATTTACAAATAATATGAGATTTATTATATCAAAACATAAGCTTGTGTAATCACTAAGGTCAACAACTACGTAGCTTGTGTTGTTATAATGATGATGAAAACTTTTTCAACCTATAAAAGGTTATTTTTGCAATGTGCTTAACCTGCTGAGATAAACAATTTGGTATGTGTATGTAACAACACAATTGAAAAGTAATGAACGCAAATCAGTGTGATAACACATGGTGATAAGTTTGTAATCTACTTCATCAAAGAAACAGAAATGAACTGCAATTCATTAATTATGTATAAAGTTCTTCCACCAGGAAGAAGGATGTGAGATCTTTAGCCCACAAAAAATACACACAAAAAGAAAAATGGTGAGGTGTAGGCAGCATTTCTGCAGCAAAATGCGAATGCAACTTCTTCAGCGCATCAGAATGTGAGACAAACATGTAATAGAGCTCCAAGGTCCTTGTTAAAAGGCACTAATAGAAACCACACAGCAATGTTCTGAAAAGGTTATCTTAAACTAGAGATGAAGGCGAAATGCAAATTATGAACAAAATTATTGAGAAAATGATCAAGACCGTCATAAGATTACATAAGGTACAAGCTCATACAGAGACGAATAGCCCCAAACTGAAGGGAAAACAATCCCATAGTCCTAATGGCAATGTAAATAGTTGTTCATGGAAGACTCAAAACAACATTCTAACAAAACCAAACCTAAAGGTCCATTTAGTATAGAGGTGCTTCTACTTAACTTTGGAAGCATAGCAGTTTAAATGTGTTGTAAACATTATTTTCACTCTACAATTAGTGTTTTCACGCCAAAACCCGAGCACTCAAATATCAAATGGACCCTAAGGCTTCTCAAGGGAGTAACAATTAAAAATCAAAATATTTCTCAATGCAAAGTATGGTAACCAAAATCTCAAACTTGACACTAAAGCACCAGGACAAGGATATGGCACACAGATCACACATCAAACATCACTTAGATTCATTCATGTATATCTCTATTCACGCTAAATAACATCAACATTGCTATTTTGAAGAATAAAGGGAAAATCAAAATTGCAAAAGTACAGCGGGCTCATACATAATTCAACTCAACTCAACTAAAGATAATTTAATCGAATTACAAAATTATATGTTCTTCTACATTCTACACTGCAGAACTCAATAATCGAATATATATATAAAGAGACTTAAGACTTATTCTGTTAAAACAGCTCATAGAACAAGCAAAGACCGCCACCGATAAACCTTCAACCTAATAAATTCGCAACACAAAAGAGTTAAAAAAATAAATTTATATATCTAATTCCACCTTGTATCTATACTGAAGTACTAAAAAATATAAATTATTTATCAGTCTGGAGATTGACCTTGTTTGTCAACTCCTGAGATATACTCTGTTTATTATCCTGAGACATACTTTGTTGTTGCTTATTGTTAACAGCATTGAAAAAGCTCGCGGCAGAGCCCGAAATCTGAACAACAGAGCCTTGTGGTTCCTTGTTATTATTATTATTACTGTTGTTATTGTTATTATTATTATTATTATTGTTATTGTTATTGTTATTATTATTACTCTTATTGATCAAAAGGGCAACTTTTTCCAAGGCTTCTCTAGCTCTCTTCCTCGCCAAGGCGGCATCTTTAGCCTTCTTCTCCGCCTCAATCCTCGCCACAAGCACCGCCTTCCCCATTGACGCCGACGCGATCTTGCACGCGCAAAGCATCACCCCCGCCGACTTGCCGTCGATGACTCTGCCCACATGGGTCGTCCCGTAAGACGCGTCGGTTGAGGATTCTAATTTCGAGTTGCTGAAAAGGGCGAAGGATTTGGTGTGGTCGGAGCAAGGCGGGCAAATATAGGGCTGCTGCTGCTGCTGATGCTGAGAAATTGATGAAGATGAAGATGATGATGATGACGATGTGGCGCAATGGGAGTGGGTGAAGGAGGAGCATTTGGAGCAGGAGAGGCGCTTGGAAGGGTGAGGGGGGTTGGAGTTGTAGAAGGCGAAGCAAACGGGGCAGAAGGACTGCGGGTGGAGGAGGAGCACGCACTTGGTGCAGAGCCGCCGGTGGATGCCACGCAGGCGCACGTGGTGGAGGAAGAACCGCACGTGGCTCCCGCAGTTCCCGCATTGGCCGGTTGTGGGTGTTGTTGTTTTGGGTGTGATTGCGGTGGTGGTGGTGGTTGGTGGCGGAGGAGGAGGTGGTGGTGTGTGGTGGTGGTTCATTTCTTTTTTTGGGGTTTTAGGGATTTTTTTAAAAAAAAATTAATTGGGGATTGTGTGCGTGTTTTAGGGTTTATGGGGAAGAGAGAGAGAGAGAGAGAGAGATTTAAGGAAGAGACTTTGATGGGGAGATGGTTATATATATATATATAATATATTTGGGAATGAAACGATGTCGTAGAAGGATAATTGTGTTTTATAAAGTTTTTTATGGATAATAAATTATATTTTATTAGTATTTTGCATCGTAAAATTTTTTATTAGTTGTTTATGTTCTCTAATTAAAATCTATAAAATTAATGATTTATTCATATAAAATAAATAAATAAATTATTTTTTAGCTTATTAATAATTTTATTAATCTAATTTTTTTTTTTCAAGTTTTATTTATTATATATTTTAAATTTTATTTATTTTTTATATTATTGAAATATATTATCATATTATTTTAGTTTATTAATTGGATACTTTTCTTTACTCGTAATATAATTAATACATCGATTAATTTATATATTGTTAAAATTTATAAATATAAACTAATATTTAACATTAACAATAAAAAAAAGATAGGAATGAAAAAACCATTTTCCGTATAGAGATTCTTTATCCCCATCTCATTAAATTACTTTTTATTAATATTATAATAATTTGAATGAAAAAAAAAAATCCTAATTTAAGCAAAACTCTTGCTATCAATTTGAAAATTTGAGATACAAATGTTCATATGATAAAGAAAATAATGAAAATTTCATCATTATAATTTTTGTACATTCAAACATCGACACTTGCTAATATGTCTATTATTTGCATTTCTCAACTCGAATTACAAAAAATAAAATAAAATTACAAAACGTAATTCTCTCATTGATGGACCTTATGTTTGTAGTTCAAAATTTAAAATAAATTTTAGTAATTTATTTAAATATATTTTAACGAAGTTGAAATTTAGGCCCAATCGTTTTATAGGCTATTGAGTTTAAGATTTCATTTCGGTGGAAGAATGCATTATAAAAGTAATATTATAATTTTTAAATTATATTCTAAATTTTAAATTTTAAATATAGTGTTAAATAATTATTTGATAAAAAAATTGTATAATAAATAATTTTAAAAATTATAAAAATTAACCATCCAATAATTATTTAATACCACATTTTTGAAATCTCAAATTTAAAATTCAAATTTGAGATGTATATTATTATTGGCTCTGTAAGCTCTTTACTACTAAGCTATTTAAGCAGGTGCACCATTAGGCTAAATGTTGGTGGGCAGAAAACTCATAATAGCACTCCAGAAATTGATGAATGAATTTGAGCAGAACTTTGACAAAAATTTTAGCGAGCAAAATGATTTGAAAAACACAGCTAGGACACTGCTAAAACATGTTTTTTACATTATTGTTGGCAAGGTAATTTAACTGTTGTTGAACTACCAGGAAACCGAAGTTCAGATATATGGCTTCAAAAAGAATCATGGACAAATAACAAAACTACTACTACTCAAGCTACACAGATACTAACATTACTAATGTTATTTTGACACTAAATTAAAGGTTTTCACATGTCTTGCAGGTCCTTCAAAAACAGTCATTAGATATACAGATGGCCACGGCCTGGTTCTTTGATGCAATCCCCTATAAACAGAAACAGTAAATTATCTTAATTAGCTAAAAAATCCAACGGCTAGCAAATATTGAAAAGCCAACCAAAGATAGGAAAAGATGGCCAGCGATATCGTCGGCATCTAAGTAACTCTTCGGAGTCCTCTAAAAAGTTAGTGCTGGGAAGTATTATAACATTCCAAGTATGCAAGTTAAAGAGTGACAACTGGCAATGCATATACGCTTGCAATTAACCTATTGACAAATTGACAGTCAATGGAAATTTTACAGCCTGCATGTAAGACATGCATAGGGAAGTTAGGCAAAAATGTACATGAATTCCTATACATATGCAAGAACAAATGCATCAATAAAACAAGAGATGATCCTGCATTCCAATGAACCGTGTCCTGCAAGTTAGAACTGATAGTCTAGTCACCTAAAATGGGTATGAACAAGCATCTTACATAAAAATACTCGGCGCCTGCCACTCTACAAGGACTCTTTGCAAGTGGATTTGTTGTGTCCCAGACCCTTGCATCTGCTGCATTGAAGTTGGCGCTTCATTACATCTTGGGATCCAATTTTCTTTGTAGTAGGCCGGCCAGGTGGACGACGGGTGGGAGGAGGGGTTACAGTCACTGCAACCTGAGACGAATCTTTCTGCATAGCCAGATCCAAATCTGGAATAGGATGTATCGACTCAGCATATGTTGATATGTAGCTCTCAGTTGTGAAGTATCTAGAACAATAATCATATAGGCTGCAGCCAATACGACTAAGGACAGCAATACCATGGCAGCATGGTAAACCAGTGAGTTGCCACCCTTTGCAACTACAATCCCAATGATCAATATCAACCACTTCAATGGAGTCACCGTGAACCTCAAATGTTCTCCCAGCTGACAGTAGCACATGCAGTTGCAGGGAACAGACTTTCGTGCTCTCCTTTTCTAGCTTTTCTTCCATGGATGGAGTTAATCTCTGCAGCCACTGGTGAGAATCTGTTCGTCTAGCATAAATCAAGTCCATAATCTTACCCCTTATCACATCAACCATCTGTGTTATAGGTAATTCATGGGTTTCTGAAGCCCAGCTGTAGAATAGCTCCCCAAAGTTTGAAGTCATATGATTATATCTTGCACCCTGAAAGAATGCATTTGCCCAGTTCTGGTACTCACTCTGTAGGATCCAATTGTAAGCTTCCAGAGAAATACTTTTTATGCTTTCAATGCTCCTTTGGAAGTCTTCAGGTTTCGATGCATAAGCAGCAGCATAAAAATCCTCAATCATGAGTCGCTTCACCTCATGGGAAAACTGCCCCTTCAAGTCTTTTATAAGTTGTTCAGTCAAGTATCGTAGGCAATAACCATGGTATGAACCCTTGAATATCTCTACGATAGATTCCCTCAAACCCTTCTGTCTGTCTGCCACAAATGTTATAGGACAAGCTGCTGCCGATAATGCAGACTTTAATTGTGTCAAAAACCAATGCCAGTTATTGTTGGTTTCTGCATCTACTACAGCGAAAGCAACAGGAAACACCCCATCATCCCCATCTGCAGCTGTTGCAGCCAACAATGTACCTTGATATTTTGACTTCAAAGGTACACTATCAAGGAAAAGGAGAGGCCGACAACCTTGAATAAAACCATACAACGATGCATGGAATGAGACAAAGAGACGATGAAAACTTGAGTCCTCCTTGGTGGTGAAAGTGGCCAGGCTACCAGGATTTGTCTCCATTATCTTCTCACAGAAGAAGGGTAACTGATTATATGCCTCTTTGTACGAGCCTTGGAGCTGCTCCTTTGCTATTTCTTTCCCACGCCAGGCCTGAAAGTAGTTTAGCTCGATCCCATATTCCTGTTTGATATCATTCACAATATCCTTGGGCTTGTAGTTAGGGTAAACTTTCAGCTTCTCCTTAATAATACTAGCCACCCAACTCCTAGTTGCCTGATGCCCATTTGACACAACAGCCCCTTCACATGTATGTTGTGGATTCATCTTCTTGATACATATTAATTGAGTAGTTGACAGTCTTGATGCATGAATTCTCCAAGGGCAACCTTCTGCTTTGCATTTAACCGTCACACGATGACTATCGTTCTTTTTATACCTAAAAGCAAATTGATGGGCAATGGCATATTTACGCAGCAGTTCGCGAAACTCGTGAACACTGCTGAACCGTTGGCCTACACCCGATATAGTATTCTGCCACTGCTGAGCAGCTTTAACATGCTTCTCACCATTGGAACCAACAAGAGGAAGAATAGGCAAAATTTCAGCTGGGAGTTCGATCTGTGCATCATCAATATTCATATCAATATGGCTGGTATCGACTACGACATCAAGAGGTGCATCGAGTGGGATGACAGAATGGTTTGTGCCATCCACCATGTCTTCCACAACATCAAGAGCTGCATCGACTGGAGGCACCGCTTCTGACAGAGTTGTTCTGCTTGACCTGTGAAATCAAGAATTACCAAACTTATACCAACTAATCCATAAACAATATAAATGTCAGCTTTGACAAAGAGAAAACTACCTACTGGCGGGCATGTTTGAGACATCAGGCTCAACAATTTCTTCTATTATGACATATACATCAGCAGTGACAAAATCCCCATGAAATTTAATCATCCTCTTTAGGTCCTTGTCATTGGAGATTGTAATCAAAGTTTTCTTGTTACCTGGGAGGAAGTACTTGAGAGACATACTATCAACACTACAATTATTAAACATTTCTGCTACTTCCATCTTGAAGTCATTAAAATTCAGTTGGTCATCAACATCTATGGCATGCGCATTGCCACCCTTATATGACAATGAACCATCCCTCTCAGTCTCAAATTCACCACCCAACTGACAAATCGCTATAATTCTCTTCCCCGCCATGACCTAACAAGTCAACAACAATATAAAAATATTATGAATAATTGGAAAGGAAAGGGACCAAAACAAATGATGTCCAATACTAAGAACAGTTTGTTGTAGATAATATCCGTTTCGTCACAGAACTCAGGTCAAACCAAATTCCAGTTTTTACTAGTGAAAGATATCAAATTTAGACAATATTAATATTCCAAATCTCAAATTGGACAATCTCATTATATATGACCCAGGAAAACAATAAACTCGAACTGAACCGAGCCTAATGAAACTAACTATTTGTCTTAAATGTACCACATGGAACACAAATATAGGGAAATGCTCGGAAATGCTCTAAATGAAAAACATAGAAAACAACCCGCTTAAAAAAAGTTACACTTGACATCTTTAACTACCATTCATTACTTGAACCACAATAACACAACTTAGATTTAGTCACGTCAATACATTATTGACACTTCAAATAACCTCATGTTTTCATAAACTTAAAAAACCGAAAAAGGAAAAAGAAAATCCTCTTTCCACTCTATTCTCTCAATTTTCCCAGGAACCAAACGGTGAGAAAATTTTGCAGAACCTCCCCCAAAGAAATGGGAAACTTTAAATACATCATGCCACGCAAAACCCAGAAAAAATTTCACCAAAACACTCAATGAATCAAATAAAGTTCAAAACTTTATCCACTGTAAAAGTCAAATCAAAAGAAACCCTAATTCAAAATTAACAGCAAAACCCTAGAAATTCACAAAGCGGGCACTGACCTTTTAAAAAAATTGAAATAGAGATGACTGAAAATTTTGAACTTGCGGACTAACAATTGGGTTCTCACCATTCACCAAATCACAAAAACCTAACAAAGAGATGGGAGAAAGAAACACGGAGAGAAAAAGAAACGGTTATTTTTCTCCTTTTATTTATTTATTTTTTTCATTTTCATAGCAAAATTAGGTTTTTATTTACTATTTTTGTTAAATTATAAGACCTAGGTTATCTACCAATCATGATTGATTTCCATGTCAGCATTAAAATTAGGGTTTTTTTGGTGGATTTTGTTGCCACGTCAGATTGCAGTGGATTTGATTGGGACCCATCTTTGTTCGTTGTGGGTTCTTTCTAGGGCATGGAAAAATTAGGTTTTTTTTCTTTTTTTTTCACTAAATTTAAAAACATATTTCAATTTAAGGAAACAAAATTCTCATTTAATCATTTTGTCTTACTTTCTAAATAAAAGTAATTTGAGATAATGTTCCATCTTATGTTGAAAGGGAAAGTTTTGATTCATGTGTCATGCTTACATATTTATAGAGTATATAAGACAAAAATTAAAAATTAAGATTGTTGTTGATAATATAATTAGAAATCTAATTAAATTTTAGCATACTAAATTGACATAGTTTGCTCACTTATCAACTTTAATTCATTATTAATAAAAAAAAAATTATACTTCTAATTTTTTAGAAGTTGGTTATTTAAAAAAGTTTTGAAATCTCTCTGGCGCATGCCACTTTTTTTTTTTATGAAGCGGACAGTTATGAAATGAAAAGGTTGCTTTTATTTAATTTGTATTGTGTTAATAAGATTAACAAGACATGATTGGTTTAAAAGCAACGAGAAAATATATTTTAAATTTATATAACATAATATACCTTAGCTCAAGTTTTGCAAGCGTTAAAAAATTAGAAAAATATTTTTTTAATTGTCTAACTAAATAAAAATGTTTCAATTTAGTTTTTTTTTCTTTGATAAGAAAAAAAGAATTTAAATATAAGACTTTGCTATTAGTCGAGAGATGTAATTTTTACCACAATAATTTTGTTTTAATTGTTAGAGATAAAGATAATTTTATCTCAATATTTTGGACATAAATAAAATTTTACTTTAATTAGAGATAAAATACTTAATTTTATCATAATTCGTTAATTTTTATTGTTAATTTGAATGAAAAATGATATTTTTAATGTACATTTATCAATTTATCCTCATTGTTTATTATTTAACTTTTGACAAATGGAACAATCTTACTCGTCCACTGTTATTAAACACGTGGCGTAATCCTATCTATTCATTTAATTTAATATATTTTTTAAAAAAAATTAATAAAATGACACGTGTCATGTAGTTAGTTTATATTTTTAAAAATAAATTAATAAATATATATTTAAATAAAAATAATACGTGTCAAATACTGGTTAGTTATACATTACACGTATCATTATATAATTGGTTTCTATTTTTAATAAATATTTTTTGAAAAATATAAATAATAAATAATTAAAAATATATCTGTAACTATAACCGGAATTGGTGATCGGCTCGCTGCCATTTTTTGGCGATAGTCTGACAACAACAATGATCAAATTTTATATCATTAGACTCTTTTTTTATCTACACAATAATGATGTCATTTTTAATAAAAAAGACAAGAAGACGACCAAATATTGCGGTGGCTTTTTTTGATTTTTTTTGGGTAAAAAATGACCCCACATTATATAGATCATAAAAAATAGAGTTCAATAATATAAAATGCGATCTTTTTATCACTGTAGACTGGCCAAAAAACTAATGTCGACTGCTGTTTCTAATGACTCTACGACAATAGTTACAAATGTCTTTTTACTTATTTATTATTTAATTAATTTTTAAAAAATATTTTTTAAAATATGACATATTATCCGATCTCACGTGTTATTTTGTGTCGAATGTCTAAAATTTAATTTAATTTTATAGTTAAATTATTTTTTTTACTTTTTCACCACTAAAACTAACAGTAAAATTAATAGATTAAAATAAAATTAAATATTTTATCTTTAATTAGAGTAAAATTATATTTATACCCAAAATATTGGAGTAAAATTATTCTTATCCTTTAATTGTTACGTCAAATAGTATACAAAACTTCATATAACTCAAATTTAATTTATTTAATATCATTTCATTATTGTGTCACTCATTTAACAGATTTTAATATATCTCGATATATTTTTTAAAATAATATTTATGATATTATTTACTCAAATTTTAATTAATTATAATTTAAATATAATAAAACACGCATTTTAAACTATGATAAATACAATCTAAATATAACTAAACGGTTTTTAAAATATGACAAACCCAAGATAAAATATACTGAATCTTAAATAAATCAACATACATTATAATTAATTGCATCATAAACAAATTGGCATTTCGAAAACTTTAAACTCCAATTTGGTACGATTATTAATCATATCGTATCCATTTTATTCAGTTAATAATTGTGTTATCTTAAGTTAATTTAAATTAATTAATTTCTTATTGTGTTAAATTACCCTTATAATATTAAATTATGACTATCTTACAATATGAGATTATATATCTTAAAATTAAATCATGTCAATCAATGTCAAAGGTGTTAAGTTCACATTGCTTGGCATGTGTCCATCAACACTAATAATTTTTTTTTAAAAAAAAAATCACATAAAGCTGAAATCAAAATATATCATGAAATTGGAACTTGAATTATTTGTAATTAATTAAAATTATAAAACACATAGATCTAGTAACTTTATTTATAATTATTTTCATATTAAAAATAAATTATAAAAGTTCATAATATACATATTTATAATAAGCATATTTAAAAGTTTTGAATATAATAAATATTTTAATGGATTCTAATAACTTCACCTTTGGAGGTTGTAAATAATGTAGTAGTGTATTTGTATAATCTCTTCTTGTAAAAGTAAATTTTACTCTTATCCGATGATATTTTGTCCCTTTTGTGTGAACATAATTAATTTTTAACTCGTATAAATTAGTGTGCTCTTATTTAGGGTTTAATCCCTATTTAGGGATCTAATTTGTTGTTTCTTTATGAGAAGAATTTATGTTTAAGTATTCGTCCATATGCATGTATTGTGTTGTCTCGATAATCCTTTTACTACATTTCAATAAGTTATAATATCTTAATTTTTAAAATCAATAATATGATAATGTTTCAAAATAAAATAATAATAACAACTTCACCCCTAAGACCCTAACTTATTTACAAAATTTCACATTTTTCTCTATTTTGAATTTACATTTTCTCATAGTTATCCAAAAAGATTAAAAATATATGTAGTATTAGAAAATGGACAATAAGCAAAATCATCCCTTGCCTTTCTGAGTATATGTACATTCTAATCAATCTCCTCTCCAATTTTGAGGGAAGTGAGATTTGAACCCAAGCTTCTTAGACTAACCCAAAATATTTTACCAATTGAACCAACTAACACACAAATAAGAAGTTATACTTGAATAGGAAGCGAAAGAGTTAAAAAGCATACAAATGTTTTATTAGTCAATGAGACTGGTCAATGCTTGTTCTTAGCCCTAGGCTTTGGCTCTGTCTTTGTTAATAAAATTTACAACAATTACAATACAAGAACAGCTCTCATGGAGGCCAAACAAACAACTGTTTCTGCTCTAACATACTTTCTACATACATCTACCTGCATTCTGCAGTTTTGCTTCTCCAGTCATTTTGGGTGTTCATGGTACCGAAACCATGACAACCAAAGGCATTTCCAAGGCATGGAGAAAGTCCAGAGAGACCAATTCCCATTTGCTTTGCCCTTTATTCGTAGGAAAACTGCTTCTGCAACTCGTTGAACTACAGAGAAGCAAAACCAATACAGGAATAGGTAAGGAGCAGCTTTTGAGAGAATGGATTCATAACTACCAAATAAGCCCGGGCAGTACTCACTATGAAATATTAAATTATTATTCTCCATAATTGCTAACTAATAAGAGTCATACATTCAACTATTCTATTTAGACAACTGAATCTGGTATTGATAAATAATCATGAGATTCACAAACACAGGAACATTATCTAAGTCATACTACCATAATGAACACATAACAAAATGAGTATTTTGACCACTGAAACCAGAATACCAAGGAAAATGATCTGGCTCCAAATTCAGCCTCTTAAACATTGTTCAATGATGGTAAGTCGTTTTAGATTGGAGGCAGAAATTTCCGTCTTGTTAAGGACAAGACGAATATTTCCCATTCCTTATTGAAACATTTATTCTAAGAAATTTGTTAAAATATATTTGGGACATTGGAGCCAACACAGAACAATGATACTCCCCAGCAATAGACAATCTGCACAACTTTGCCAATGAAATGTTCTTGACATGATAATTATAGATAGCAAATCAGTATAACGATGCTTGTTTTATATTTACTGCAACTCTGACTTAGTAATTTACCCTTGTGATTGGTTTCAAATTACAATGAAGGTAATAAATTTGCTGTCATTCACAACATCTATGATGGTCAGACACTCTGATCTGTGTGAGGTGTGTTATGGGGTTTGAACATGCATAAATTTATTCTGCAAAAGAAAAAATACTCCTTGCACTTTATATGTCTCAACTTATGCAGGATGTATGAAAAGGGCTACACTTTACATAGTATAAATTTGACCAACAAAATATGCATTCAATAATGACTAAGTGTATGAGACGGTTTGTCAATCATTGAATCAAGGCATAGAACAAGTGAGGATCTGGGAACTAGAAAGAGCTTATAGAAACTTCCAAAGATAACCTGCAATCAGAAGGTTGAATTCACGAATATTCCGCACCAAGAAGAAAAGAGTTAATTTGCAAAGGCAACTGATCTATGCTTGCATTTCAACATGATTACTGTGAATCTCAAAATCATAACAGGTCTGCAGCATAATCAATAAAATCATGTGCATCTCCAACTTCTGCCTTGAAAACTTTCGCCATATAAAGAAGAAACACTGCATACTTTTTCTGGGTTGGAAAAAAACAAATGATTGTTCTTTTGGGCCCAATACTTTTATGTGAATGAACAAATGCCTCCTCACATTCAACAGTAGAGTTACAAAATAATGAGCAAACCAGAAAAGTGATATTTCACACTTACTATAAGAGTTAGGAACTTAGGATTACAGATGGCAAAACGAACAATATATGAACTCAATGACAATTTTAATGTATTCTCCATACCAAATTATGCATAATCAATGGAGTAACATGTATGATGTTGTGGACCAGATATCTATAAAAAAAATTAAATCGAAAAAAGAAAAAAAAATGGAATTGTCAACAAATATAACCTTTCACTCAGGTAGAAAGCTGAAAACAGCCTACAGAATTTAACCCAAAACATCCTCCCACTTGAGATGAATGAAGAAAAACGATGAACCTTGAAAGCTCAAATTGATGGGCAATTGTCCGACCTCCACCATGTGCGTATTAAAAACATCATGGATAAAAGTCATGATTCCATATATTTGATACAATGAACCATAAACTTCAAATACAATAAGGCTGTTTTTCAGAAACAGATGACCCTAATTACAGTTACTGCCTCATAATTGCAATTATCCACGAGACATGAATCACTAAAAGTCAAGAAGCAGACACACTACACCCATCATAAAATAGCCAATGAATGTTTCAATCATTGAATCTAGATCATACCTCATTACTATGAGAGAAGAGCACAAGTGAACTTATCATGAACAAGTTGGTTAACTGCATCCCTGAACTTGTAATAATCATCTGGTTTGTTGTAAACTTGATAAGAAATTCGAGCATATCCTGTAACTGGGTTAACCTCCCCATCTCTTGGTACCCGATAATAAATGGGAACTTCAACGGCAAAATTTTCTCTCAAGTGAGTCCTCAGCTTTAAAACATCTGAATCACTAGAAATCTTCAAACTAGGAGGCAACCCAACCATAACCATTGTCGAACACATCTCGGGAGGACACCCAAGATGGGTTCCCCACGCTTCAGCCAACATCTCCCCCATCTCAACAACAGCTTTATGATTTCTCTTCTTGATTCCTTCAATCCCTCCTTCAAATCTATTAACAAACTCCAAAACTTGAGGAACCACCAATTGTGCACTATAGTCCCGAGTGCCAATCCAAGCACTCTCTACAGCCAACCCATTTCCATACTCATGAGAGACGACTGGATGATGCAAATCATCACGCTCCCTCGATTTCTTACAATACAAAAACGCAGCCGCAGGCGGGCTGAAAAACCACTTATGCAAATTACTGGTATAAAAATCAGCTCCAATTTCTTTCATATCGACATCTACACACCCTATCCCATGAGCAGCATCAACAAAGACTTTATCTACACCCTCTTCCCTACAAATCTTAACCAATTCTTTAACAGGAATCACAACACTAGGCATAGAAGTCACATGATCAATCACAGCCAACCTAACTCTCCTACCATTCTCTTTCCCTCTCTCTAGAGCTTTCCTAAACTCACTAACAATCTCACCGGCAGAACTAACAGGAAAAGGCAACTGCACTTCAATAACATGCCCGCCGGCACGCCTCACATAAGCCTCCACAGATTTCTTCACAGCACCATAAGCATAATGAAGCATTACAGCAGCATCACCTTGCTTAAACCTTCCCTGACGAAAATCCCAAGCAACACCCTGCAAGACAATAGCAGCAGCAGTGGTAGCATTATCAACAATGGAAATTTCATCAACATGATCAGCATTGACCAACTCTTTGATCACCAATCTTGATTCCAAGATCCCTTTTTTAAGCCCATTGAAATAGAAATCATCGGGCTGGCTGAGGAACTTAAGCTGCCAGCTCTGTTGAGCTGACATAATACTCTTGGGACAACAACCAAAGCTGCCGTTGTTGATCCTGGCTATCTTCTGGTCATGGTGAGAGAACTCGGATTGAATTTCAAAGTCAGAAATGAAAGCTTGTGAAAGTTTAGGCTTTTTGGGCAAGTGGGTAGTCGGTTTTTTAGCGTCAGCTCCATTTAAATCAATCAAATTGTTATTTTGATGACAAGAAGCCATTGAAATCAAGATGGTTAATTTTGTTCTGATTAGGGCTTCAAGCTGAGGTTGAAGAAAGATAGAGAGGGTGGTGTTGTTGATGCGTCGGAGGGAAGAAAGTGTCAAGAGAGAGTGGGAGAAATTGTGGGTTGGTGACATGACATCAAGATAAATTTTTAATTGCTTATGATTTTGCCCAAATGCAGTGTCATGTTAGTGAAAAAATCATATCATTATTGATGAAATTATATATATATATTTATTGAATTTAATTATGAGGGGAAATGTTACAACATGGTAGCTATAATTTTACATGGTACACCAAATTTTATTTTGGTTTGTTTTGTTGTAGTTTCCAATTATTTTATTGTAGGGAAACTTTCAAACCATCTTCAAAAATAAATTTTCCACAAATTTTAGCATATATATGACATTTTTTTTTGTTTTTTTTTTTCTAAAGGAGCTTACCATACATATCAAAATCACCTAGATTTATTTTAAAATTTTTTTTTGTTTGAATTCACATTGAATTGCCAATTGGGGGTTGAATCTATGCTTATGCCTTGTAATATGCATGCAATATTCTTTCTACCCACTATCAAAATGAATAAAAGTAGTTGTCTTTTTTTCATTGACATATATAGCATTTTCTACTTAGTGCATGTCCACAGTAGAATGAAAGATACTTTCTTCTTTTCCTCTTTTTTTTTTACCCTAAAGTTGCTCCTCACAAATTGCAATACACTTGGCTCAAGTGATAAGATTAGGTTTACATTAAAATAAATATTATTATATTCCAATCTATGATCACTACATATATAAAATTATGGGATGGTGATGTGGCATTGGTTTATGTGTCACATTGAGAATGGCTTAGAGTTATAACTTTGCATTATCTTATTGTAATTGTTTTGTCAACTTCTATAGATGATGAGTAATATAACTTTTGCAACTTGAGAATAAATTATAGGTGCATTTTTTTTTTTAAATGAGAAGATAATTTAAATTTGGAACTTTCAATAAATTGGAGGTAAAGATTTATTGTCAGTTTTTTATTATTAAACAATTAACACAAATACAACTATAAATGAGTTTTTATCGATAAATTAATTGATTTTTGAACTTAGCTAAATAAATTATTATAGACCCAAGAAGGTATTAAAAAGTTTTTAAAAAAACCAAAGAAGCTATGAATCCAAGTAGATGGATATGCTCATAAGATGGTTTAGGGTCCATAATTAATCATTTCGAAATTGATTAGGAAAAGTTTTAAATGATATTACACTTTCGAAAATTATTTGTTGAAAATTTTAGTTTCTCAATCGATGGATTCTATTATAAGTTTATTTAATTTGAAAGTAATTGATCATGTTTGCGATGATAATAATAAGAAAGAAAGAAAAAACACATGTTTTTATTGGATAATTTTATTAAAACAGTCTAGTTGAAAAGAGGGTAATTGTATTTTTGTTGACACGCATTTGAGTTCTCTTTTTTTCTTAATTATATATACTAGTTTAGGCCTAGTTAGGATTTAGGTTATATTAAGTGTTTATTAGCATGCGAAGTATTATTTAGTTAAAAAAAAATTTCATATTAAATTAGAATTAGTATAAAATTTTTTAAGTTTATATAAAAGCTTATTATTTTATTATAATTCATCATTCAATTAAATAATATAACAATTATAATTTTCTCTCAATTTATCTTTTTTTGTGATTCTTATCCTCGCTTGTTGATCCCACAACTTTATTGTTAAATTTCACCTGTTTTTCTCCGCAAAATAATTAAGTTCTACAATTCACTCTCGTTATCTCACAGTCCAATTTTATTCTAAGTCTTGCTCGCTGTAAGTTAAGTTCGATTTTATCTTATTTGATAAAAATTTTAACCTTAGTTTCTTGTGTATTTGAAGTAATCTATCGTTCTAACAAGACATTGAATATTCACGAATTCAATCCCTAATATTCACACACACATTCACTACTTTGTTATTTTTTTTTTTTAAAAAAAAAACAGTGATACTTAGATTGAGATTATTGAAATTTACGATATTAAAATACTTATTTTTTTATGAAAAAAATGTTTATATAGGAAAAAGTCTTTTTTTTTTTGGAAGCACTCTCAAATGCATTATAAATCTATTGTAACAAATCTATGTCCGAAATAGACGGAGTCTACTCCACCCATTTTGGTAGGGATGGAATTGAATCAGGGCTCTGCTTTCTATTTCTTGAGCAGCTAGAAATAGGAGAGTATAGCAATTGATATAATCTAATATAGAACAAGAAGAAAGAAGCAATCATGAATTGAAAGTCAGGGCAAATTGACATGAAAGACTTCATAAAAAGAAGCATGATGATCATTTAACAAAGTTCCAAATCCAAGATTGAGGAAACCTCCCAATCATGGAAGAATCTTCAGAAAGGATCTCTTAAGAGGCCAGGAAGATACATCCAAAACATTAGTGTCAACAACAGTGAACCAGCAAATATTTAACTTTTTCAACAGGCAATTGTTGTTGCAGTTGTGAAATGGTGTGGAGGCTAACAACCAAAATGCAGACCAGATGTCTCACAGTTAATACAAAGTTTTAGGCTGTAAACAATTATACACAACCAACATTTTCCGCAAACTGCAATGCATCAGTTTTTAGAGAAATAAGCACAACTCAATCTTAGTCATGCAGTCATGTGGTCTACTGGAATAAAATTACTGTTATAGATGGAATGCCGATCTAATGTTTAAGGAAAAAAATCTTAAAACCAATTGTGCAGTTAATCACTACTTTCCCCTATCATAAGCGGCTATATTCTGAGGTTCACACTCGGGACTAAAAAGGTGGACCAGAAGAGCGGTTGTTGAGCTCATAGAAACTGCTCCACAAGCTGCCCATCGAAGACTTCTAGGAACAGTAACTCTAGGACCTGCATCAGCATAGAAGCATGGATATGTATTCTTTTAAATAAGCTAGAACGCATCAAAAGTGCTGACCTCACTGCAAAATGAGGGGAAAAAAGGGCCTTCAACAACTTTAAGTAATATAAAAAGATATTCGTAAAAGTGAGCCAATTTATTGCTTAAATTTGGTAAAACGGGATAGAGAGAGAGGAAGAGCTGGGGTCAAGAGAAAGAGACTAAAGGTAATAAGAAAGAAATAGAGTTAGAGAAAAGTAGTGGAGTGTACTGAGGAAAAGCTTTAACATTGTTCCAGTTCAATGCATTTTATCATAATACAGAGTTCATCTAGAAACAAATTTGCCTGTTTTCACTAGATAGACAATTATAGCAGTTTAAGCACCTGACGTAAATAAATTTGAACATGGAGGACCTTCTCAGTATGATAAACAATATTTACAACATATTTGACACCAGATAGATGCACACACAACAATTGCTCTTCTACATCGATGAAAAATCCAACTAGCATTCTGCTACAAATAGAAAAGCTTCAGAACGGTGAGATAATGCATGGTATGATCGCATTTTTATGAGACTTCATTACATCGGCATACACTTTATAATACCTTTTCATAGCAGAGTTGTAAGTTAAGCAGGCCCGAAGCTGCATGATGAGCATTCAACATACAAACTGCATGAATATAACCAGATATAGAAAACTAACAAGAGAAACAAATTATATGTACCGTAATGGAGTCTACAAAGAACCCAGAACCCCAATGCACCTCCAACAGTAAAGATGCCAGCCGTCTGCCTCATTAATCTGGAACAAGGCTTTGCATCTGATCTCATAAGCTCACCATCCGACCACCCAAATAGACGCCTCAACGCCATCTATAAATATCACTCGCCAAACCTTACAAGCCAAAAGAACCTGACTCCTGCTTCCTTTCTTCTCACTACTTAAATCTGTTACGAGCTTAGTATTACTTAACAACTTCAAACCCACTAAAGAAGTCAATTTAATTAACAACAAGAAACAACTCAATTTGAAATTCGTGCACACATTAAAACATCATTTCAGAGTCATGTTCAGGCAATATCAACTCGAACTTCGATATGCTTCTTTATCACATATTGATTTAATTCTACTTAACACACATAAAATTCTCATCTAACTAAAAATGATACAAAATAGCAACAAGTACTTAGTTTTTTTTTCTCATAAAGTATATTTTTTAAATGTTAACAATCACAAATAGCCAAAAATATAAAACAAAAAAAAAACACCATTTAATAACAACCCAGTACTGCCAATATCACATTTTAAGAATAAACAATCAAAAACGAAACCAATTTTCTCAGTGAGTCATTTTCTCGAACATTTGGACGACAACCTTTTGAAACAGCCAAAACTTAGAATCAATAGAAATAAGTAAAATAACTTGACAATAAAATTAATAAATCGCCATTGCTGAGCTAATGAGAGTTGCAGAAAGAGAGATACCTTACAGGGTTTTGAATTTTGATTAAAGAGAGAGAGAAAAAAATTTACAAGCTGCTTTGTCTTGGCTCTTGTAATTTCTACATTCGATGGCTGAAGAAAGTATATACGCCAATGGGCCGGGCCGGGCTGTCGTTTTACGGGCTAGTTGGGCAAATTTTGTGGGTCATTAGGAGTAAGAGATTATGCTAATGGGTAGTGTTAAGTACACCCCAGTTTTAAATAACAGTCCCCCACCCACTTTGAAAATAATATTCTAATTAAAGGATAAAGGGTGAGAATAATTATTGTTATTTTTATAACACAAAATATAAATCAAACTTTTTTTTTATTTGGTTGAGCAAAGTTTGAACTATGTACCTCTTTTTTTTTTTTTTATTGGGGAGGTTTTGACAATTGAAAGTTGAAATCTATCCTTAGAATGCTCAATTATTTTGAATTTTAAAAAGAGATTTTAGCAATTGAATCAATTGACACTTGGATAATATTTAAGATAATTATGTTCATATTCTATGAACACTTTTGTTTAAAATGATTACATTTCTCTTTGATTTCTAGTTATCTGTCATAATATTTGATGTGATAAAATTTAACATCAAAATAATTGTATAGTTATTTCATTAGTGAGAAAACTTTTTTAAAACTCATGTTTTTTTTTAATTTTTAGTATGACCCTAAATTTATTCACATTTTAAGAAAATTTATTGATTTTAAACCCACCAATACTTCTCCAAAATATTGATAAGTTACTATATGAACCAAGATTTGGTTACTTTTAATGGAAATCATTAGACATTTTAGAATTGATTCTCACTTTCTTAGGTCAATATATTATGAACATTATTATAATTTTATACATGAATTATGAATATTTGTGGATTTTTCTTGATTGATTGATGATTGATCATGGTTGGTAAAGTAGACTTGATTTTCCTTTCACTAAAACTTCCACAACTTTGCACCAAACCAATAACCCAATTTGCCATTCAATTACTTCATTGCTTGGGATTTAAGACAATAGCAAATAACACTTTTTAGGAAACTTAATTGCAAAGTAATATTATTGATTCAAAAAGAAACAAAAATACAATTTAATGTTTACAAAACATCATACTAATAGTTTTTAAATGTAATTTATATAATTAATTAAATTTGAAGGTTGTTACCATGCTTTATAAATGTGGCTTTGCATGTAATTGTAAAAGAGAGAAAAAAAAAAAAAAGGTCTAATAACAACACTCTAGGGGTGATGTAATAATACAAATGATAAATAGTAAAAAGGTTATTATTTTTTTTTCAACAAATGTTTGTATTATTTAAAAAAAAAAATTATACTTTGATTTTTCTTTTTCTTTTTTAATAATCGATCGACTCAGTTCAAAATAAAATAAAAAAAAATTGACTCAGTTCAAAATAAAATAAAAAAAAATCGACTCCAACATATATGAAATTAATCGATTTAGTTTTAAGTTAATTATAAACCAAACCATGCTAAACTTACTTTTTATTCTTATTTTGAAAATATATATCAATATTTTAAAACGATTGATTATGATAAGTGACGTTTGGTAGGAATAAATCAAAATTGGTAGGTTACTTCACAACCTTCCAACTAATAATCCATATAATAAAATTAACTACCAAATTGTCATGTAATTATTAAATTGCTCATGATAATAAATAATTAAGAAAAAAGATAACATGCATCAATTTTTGCCTTTTTTTCAACATAAATAATAAAAAGAAGCATAAAATTGAAACATTATTCTATTATTTGGCTTTATAGATGAAGACAATAAGCACCACGTATACATCCAAAGTTTAGAATTTTCCCCTCAAAGGAGTACATTCATCTCATGTCACTCTATGCCCTTCCTTGTGGAAATTTCCAAGCAATTTCCAATACCCATGATTTTGAAATTTGAATATTGCACATTTATATGCTCTTTTTTTTGTTTGTTTAAAAAAATTGATGTGAAGAAGACATATCTTTGATGGGATTCATGTATACATATAATCCAACCAATGGATGATTTTCTTTAAATTTTTTTTTTTTTTAGGGTTAAACCATAAGCTCATTTTAAAATATTAGATGCGAGTATATGATGATAGGATAAAGGTGGGAATAAGTATATTATCTACGATTAAATAATATATTTAAAAAATAAATAAAAAATGCATTTTTTTTGACATTACATCAATTATATTATAATATTTATATTATATCAGATTACATTATTAATATCATAATTAGATTATACAATCAAAACTTTTATTTAGAATAATACATATATTTTGAAAGTAAACTTCACCCGAACTATGTTATCGGGATCATTTGAAGTAAAACATACAACTTTAAATATATTTCATCTGAACTAAATTTTTTGATAAAATAAAAAAAATAAATTAACCACTCTAATATTTATTAGGATTCAAGTCCTTGATTACATAAAACTTTCGACTCAAATAAATACTAAGTTAAAAAAAAAAAACTTTTGAGAAGAGAGAAAAGATCATCCCATTGTCCTTTAAGTGTCTTGTTTAAACATGTAATATAAAAAAAAAAATTAGTAACCTAACTTATATATTGGTAAATCTTCTATTTTATTTATTGAACTTAAAAATAAAAATCTCAACTTGAGTATCTAAAATTGAATAGATTAAAAAATGTTGAGTTAGATAATTTACTATTACTAATAAATATACATTTAATTGAGTGAAATATGTATTATTATTATTTTTAAATAACATTTTTTTCAAGAAAAGTCATAGCAATAGAACTTGATTTACACTATGAATGGGGAGGTTTTATTTTTATTTATTTATTTCTTAGGCAAAAGAGATTTGCATTTAATTAAAGAAAAAATAAACAGTAAATTATGAGTGAAGAGTAACCGCTAGAAAAGCGCGTGATATTTATGTGGGTTCAGAACAAAAAAAAAATAGCTTTCCTATTTTAGGGGAGACCTCATCCCTCACACTTTATAGTTCTTCAATCATCTACAGTCACAAGCTTTGTGCAAAAACCAAAGGTTTGACTTCTTTATCTTGATGGTAATGTTCAATTGTTCATCATCATCATATTGCATGTGATTATGATGATGATGTGAACTTGTTTCACAAGATTATATGTTGATGGTCATCAACACAATGATATTCAACTGAAGTTCTCAAAACCATCAACTCTCTTATCTGTTAGTATTTTAAGCTTTTCGTAAGTGGCGACGACATGCATTAGTTCATGTTTTGACTTCACACGATATGATATGATATGTTTTATTGCTAGCTTTCTAGTGGGAAAAACTCTATATATGCTAATGTTTATGTACTCAAGTTAGTATTTTTGAACTGGGCTCGTGTGGCTGTGACAAAGTAGTTTGAAGTAAATTAATTGTTTTTGAAATGGGTTCATCTTGTAGAACCCTTTGTGGCTTGTTTTGGTTTCTGTTTATGGTTACTTGTGAACGGGTTCAGGGTTTCTTATGTTTGGTCTTGAGGGTTTGGTTTCTTTAGATTATATAATTTTTTTACTGTTTTTCTCCTTTTCTACCCATTTTATGCCTCGATTGAAGTTTGGTGTTATATCATTTCACAATCTGTTGTCTACTTGAAGATATGTTTGATTCATTGACTTTATTACACGTTTAGTTCTAAAAAGAAACTGAGATATTTGGGTTTCTTTAGCAAGTTCTTATTTGCTCATCTAACACTTTTTTTTTTTCTTTTGCCCCTTGTTATGCTAATTTTTGCTTCAAAATTTTCATTTGCCTGTCTGATTTTTGCTTAATTGCTTGTCTTCTGTTATCGAATAGCCGAATAGGGCTTCCCTGCTGATTCTTATTGTCATATTTTTTTCACAGGACATTGTCTAGACATGGAGCACAAACTACTGCAGTTGGTTTTCTGTTTATGGGTGCTGTCTTGCTTGCTTCTTCCTGCTTCCTCTAATGGCTTACTGAGAATTGGTTTGAAGAAGCGGCTTCTAGACCTTGATAGTATAAAAGCTGCCAGATTTGCAAGAAAAGAGGGATACATGGGAGCCGGTGTAAGGGGTGAGCTCAATCATTTGGGTGATTCAGATGAAGATATATTGCCTTTGAAGAACTATTTGGATGCTCAATACTACGGAGAGATTGGTATTGGCACTCCCCCACAAAATTTCACCGTCATATTTGATACTGGCAGTTCCAATCTCTGGATTCCATCTTCAAAGTGCTATTTTTCTGTGAGTTGTGCTCAATTCTTTTTCATCACTACTTATGCTAATCCATTAAGGCACTAGCAAATAATTGATAACAATATGCAGATAGCCTGCTATTTCCATTCTTGGTACAAGTCAAGCAAATCCAGTACATATACCAAAAATGGTAATATTTCCAGTTTCATGGCATTTATATTTTCTTCACTGTAGGTGTGATAGATATTAAAATCATATGAAATTCTAGTTGTGTTGTTGAATCTCCATTTTTTCTTGTTGAATTGTGATTCAGGAAAATCTTGCGAAATAAATTATGGATCTGGATCAATTTCCGGTTTCTTGAGTCAAGACAATGTTGAAGTTGGGGATCTTATTGTCAAGGATCAAGTAGGTTCTTGCTCCGAGGGTTCTGCTTTGACATTAATTTGTACTTTTGCTCAGCAATGCTTATGTGTGAAAATCTTTCCCTTGCAGGTGTTCATTGAGGCTACGCGAGAGGGAAGTCTCACTTTTCTATTGGCGAAGTTTGATGGAATCTTTGGGCTCGGATTTCAGGAAATTGCAGTCGGGAATGCTGTGCCAGTATGGTATGATTCTTTCTGGTGCTTAATTTCACATTTGTTTGGATAAGTTGACTTTAATCTATGTTTGTTATTTTCTTCTAATTCAATTTTTTTTAGATCACAGTAGATTCATTCTCTCAAAATCTTATGGTGTCTTGGATAAGACTGATAAATGGTAAAAGTACAGGTTCAACATGGTCAAGCAGGGGCTTGTAAGTGCGGAGGTCTTCTCTTTCTGGCTCAACAGGGATCCTGAGGCTGCAGATGGTGGAGAACTTGTTTTCGGTGGTGTTGATCCAAAGCACTTTACAGGAAAGCATACTTATGTTCCTGTTACTGAAAAAGGTTACTGGCAGGTGAGTGAAGTTCGAAAACTAGTATTTGGAAGTTTATCCTCGCTGCAGCATGAAAACAAAAATTGATCTTTTGATGTCATTTTTCCTTTCAGTTCAAATTGGGGGATATACTTATAGGCAATCAGTCCACAGGTGATCGAACAGAACTTCCTTTCTTGCTAATTTTGAACCCATGCTATGTGGATTAAGCCTTAAAATCTACTCGAACATAGCATGATAAAATGTTCATATTATCTGATCCTTGGAAATCTTATATGTAAAATTCAACGCATGTGCTGGGGGAGAGATCACAGGATACCAAGTTTTCCCATTCATTAACTCTAGTCACATTTTTTTATCTTTAGGAAAACACAAAGAAAGCCGATACTTTTAATTTCTGATACCTGACAACTTGCAATGTTGTTGTTCTCTTTTTCCTATACCCCCTTCTCGAAAAAAATCAGGTTGATTCCTTGAAGCTCTTAAGACAAAGTTTATCAAGTTCTGATTTTTTTTTTTTAATTTTCTCAGGTGTTTGTGAGGGGGGTTGTGCAGGTATTGTGGATTCAGGCACATCCTTGCTAGCTGGTCCAATGGTATGAACTTTCATCTTTTACTAAAAAGCATTCGGGCCTGATCAATTTTCTGGATCTTTTATTATCATTATTATTATGTTCAAGTTCAACTTATTAACTATAATTTTGCAGTCTGTTGTGACTGAAATCAATCATGCCATTGGAGGTGAAGGGCTTGTGAGTGCCGAGTGTAAGGAAGTTGTTTCCCAATATGGGGAATTAATATGGGAACTCCTAGTTTCAGGGGTATGTTTGTTTTTATTATTTCATTATCGTTTGTCATCAATCTCTCCATGTACATTACAAAATTTTGCATTTTACAGAATTATTCTGACATGGCCTGCAGGTACAACCCGATCAAGTGTGTTCGCAGCTTGGTTTATGTTTTTTCAGTGGGGCTAAGTCTGTGAGGTTAGGGAATTGCTATTTTCATGTTCTATTTGTTCTCAATGTTTGCCTTGTAACACAACTTGTATATTTCCTTCGGCATTAATTGGCATCAGTTAGATCCTTAAATGAATGCTTCCTATCAAACCACTCCCTTATAGTGGAGAGGATATGTTTGTGAATATTTGGGCAATTAAGTTGAATTTGTAACATTTTGAGTATATGTTGAATCTGGAGTTCCTGCAGCCATGGTACTAGAAGTTCCCTTCATATGTCAAGTCGGATTTGCACGATGTGCTTCTTGCCAACCCTTCTTTATTCTCTCACAAAATGCATATTCCTTCTTTTTGGTCTCCAAGAGGCTTGAAGCTTTTACTTAAGATGTATTTTTAAGAAATTAGCAAAACTATGCCTTAACTTCTCTTTTCTTTGCAGAATTGGGATCAAAACTGTGGTTGACAAGGAAAACATGGAAGGATTATCTGCTGGGGATAGTGCTCTGTGCAGTGCTTGTGAAATGGCTGTTATTTGGGTCCAGAATCAGCTAAAACAAAAGCAATCCAAGGAAAAAGTACTCCGCTATTTGAATGAGGTAACTCATGTGAATTAAGTATTAACTTTCATCTTCATCACCTTTACGTTCTTGCATAATCCAAATTGGCTATACCTTTTGTGGTCTTTAGCATTAACCTTTTATCTTCATCAGCTATGTGAGAGCATACCGAGTCCAGCGGGAGAATCAGTAATCGACTGTACCAACCTCGCAAACATGCCAAATATCACGTTCACCATTGCAGATACACCTTTCAACCTCACTCCAGAACAGGTTAGATTTCTTTGTGACACTCTCTCTCTTAGATTTCACTTTCTTATATAATTCATGATTGATTTTACTGCTATCTCAAAAACCAACAATAATGGTTTAAGCTTTAGAAATTATTCAGCCTTAGGAACGCTTCATTATTCTGAAAATATATTTTGGGAATATGTCAAAGAAAAGATCTGAACACAGCAATGCTGGGTTTCAAAATTTAGCAATATTTAATTTCATTGTAAAATAATATTGCATTGTAAAATAAATTAAAAACACGGCAATGCCATGATAAGCACCGACTCTGTATTTCTTTGAGTGTCGAATTGTCTCTCTCCTTCATTGCAACCAATTACGTTTCTCTCAGTATATTGTAAAAACTGGAGAAGGCGCTGCTGCAGTCTGCATCAGTGGTTTTATGGCTCTCGACGTGCCTCCACCAAGGGGTCCCCTCTGGTATGTCACCTGAATCTATGACTGCTCATTGACAATCAAGTTCATGCACCCTCCACATTTTTCCCCCTTTGGTTTATTCCGAAACTGAAACAAACAATATGCATGCAGGATTCTTGGAGATGTATTCATGGGGGTTTATCACACTGTTTTCGACTCTAGTAATCTTCGAATAGGCTTTGCTGAGGCTGCATAGTGATGTACTGTTTTATCATTTAGTGATTATCACTTGCTTTTTCGAGGACCAGTATTTGAGACTGTGATTGTTGTATGTAATGTAAATGATCAAGTGTACTGTTTATGCATAATTATCACAGATGATATGTGGAGATTCATTACTAAATATATCATGTGCTTGAATGCACTTCTTAATTATGTGATGTGTAGACCCAGCAGTCATACTTATTTGGAAAAGTGTGATATTCTTTGCAACAATGAACAAAACTAAAAGGTTTGTAAAAATGGAATGTAAACAAAATAAGAAGAAAATGGAAGAAGGATTAGAAAGTCATTTCATATGGTCTTAAGATTGTTATCATTTTATTTTTGTATTCATTTTTTAGTTATATGTTTTAAAATTTTCCTTCTATAATTTAAGTTTTTAAATTTTTTTAAAAAATATATATATATATATATATATATATATATAAACTCTTAATTAGAATGTTTAAGTTAAGATATGAAAGAAAAACTTGAGACATGCGACAAAAAGTGGAAAAACTGTATCAATGCATGAATGTATAATAGATATGCTTTTTTTTTTTAAAAAAAAAGAAAGGCTTTGGTTATCTTTTAGTTGATTAATTTTTAATTTAATAGAATTATATGTATAAATTAATTACACAAATTTATTTATATTATTTGACAAGGTATAATATGACTAGAAAGATAAATTATTTTAATATGATATTATAATATAAATAAATAAATAATATAATATAATAATAAGTGAATCAATTGTATTATGAGTGTGTATAGATGATTAAGTTTGTATTATTCTTTTTAAATTTTAGATAAGGAAAAGAATGAAAAATAAATGAAATACAATAATGATGAAAAATGCTAATCTTTGAAATTTTAAAAGGAAAAAACTAATATACTAATTAATATGGCAAGAAATTAGTGGAGGAAGAAGCACAAAAGTCAAATTAATAAGGATAAAAAGTTTGTTATATTCTTAAGGTTTCTTAAAAGGGATTTATACATTCTTTTTTAAAGGGACAAAAAGGCTCCTTTAAGATGATAGGTTTATCTTATATATTTACCTTTAAAATAACACAGCATCACAAATTTAAGGTGGCATATTAATTTTCAATTTAAATATAAATGACACATATCATAATATAATTATTTAATACTTTTTAATTAATAAAATTTTAAAATAAAAGGACAAATGTCATATTGTAATAAGTTATAAATGACATTTGTCACTATCTTATTAAAATTTATTTATTTTTTAATAAAAAATCTTTAAGTTAATTAAATAAAAAATTAAAAACTAAAAAAATTAAATTAAATTAAAAAATAAAACAAGGGCCATTGGTGGTTGGTCCCAAATGGTGGATTGAGTTATTTTCATATCATCGAGTTCAAAATTTTGAGATTTATTTGATGACGTAATTGTTTTTATAATGAAGTATTAATAGAGTGTTAAAATAAAAAATAAAATAGCGGTCATCATATATTTATTATCATTTTATTTTTTATTTTAATACTCTTTTAAAGATTTATTAACGAAAACAACTACATCATTACATAAATATCAAAATTTCAAATTCAATAATATAAAATTTGAGTTATTCTATGAACACCTCGTTGTTGTCCAACAACAAGTAGTTGCCCTTTTTTTAATTATTTATTATTAAATCATTATTTTTATTTAAATAGAGATAAAAAAAGTAATTTACATTTTTTGACCCTTAAATCATTTAAACAGATAGAATTTGTAATCAAACAAAAAAAATTTGTTCACTTTTAAAATCACAAAAGTGTATAAAATTCCTTTTAAAAAACGTAAATGGTCCAACTTTACTTTTTCCAATTAATAATAATAAATATACATGATCTTTTCAAAAAAAACAATTATAGGTGACAATTGAAATGCTCACTTCAAATTAAAGATTAATATAATCTCTTTTAAAATTTAAAATATGATTAAATTTTTTTTTGGCTAATGTATGTTGTACGGAGAAACAAGAAAAGAACATATAGGTGACAATTGAAATGTTCACTTCAAAAGAAAATCAAATATTACAAAATTTTGGATAAAATTTACTATTAAAAATTGGTTTATAAGAGAAGGATGTTTAAAGATTAATAAATCACCAATTAATTTTATACTTAATCGATATGAGATCCTAATATACCATCATGCTTCTAACATCGACGTCCACAACGGCTCACTTTGAGTGGCCCACTCTAACCTTTTTAGATCGCCCATTCTGCAACGTAGGCCTCTACGTGAAGTTGACTTTGATATCAAATTATTAGTTGTTTTTATTTTGGATTGAGTAATGGGTTTAGATACTTCAGGACTGCCTTTGAATTCAACTCATCAAAGGGACTTATTGAAATTTTTTCTATCTCTCCCTATTTTGATAACTTGTAACAAAGAGAGAGTTTATCTTATAATTTAATAATGTTTTTGCTTTCCTTTTCATTGATAGCTTATATCCTTTAAATACACCGTCAAACAACCATAATTTCTACTATTGAGGAGATAATAATAATATCTAAAGAAAGATAATTTTATAATATTTAAAGAAAGATAATCCTAAAATATTTAAATAATGATAACAATATATAAAAAAAGATTTATTTTAAACAGAAAATAGAATATCTACAACTAAATAGAATTCTGAAATAATGCCACTTCTTATTCCATTTGACTTCGTAACATCACTCCTTCCCTCCAAAGCGCGCTCGACCTCAAGCGCAAAGGTAGGATGTTGGTCTACGATTTTGGGTTCCTAAAATAGCATGTAATGATATTTCGAATTTCAGGATGTTGCCCTCCATGGCCGATTCTTCCTCGATCCCTTTTAACTAAAATAATTTTTTGCATTTATGACCTGGAATAAACCGTTCATCACAGTTGAAGCAGAGACCTTTTGCCCTTCTATCTTCCATCTCAGCTCTTGTAAGGCACTGAATGAATGAGGAATTTTGGGCACCTGGTTCCACGGGTCTGCGAATAGAATTCCCTACCTCTATGTGAATTGTTGGTGTGGTGTTTTGTCTTAGCTAAGCTTTGTCGTTCATAGAGTCTTGCAAGGTTCATTACAGTGGATAAATCGAATGGGTGGTGAAGTTCCACTTCCATTGCAATATATTCTCACAATCTGCTCGTAAAAATTTGTATTTCTTATTCAGAAGTTAGAGAATGAGTGTGAGTAGAAATCTTATCAAATTGGTGTTAATATTACTCCACTGAATTTGTCTGTTTGAGTTTGGACAGTGTTTCTAATATATTTTTTCTAATTAGGGACCCAAATCGTAGTGTGCAATTTTGTTTGAATTCTTCCCAAGTTAAGTGTGATTTATCTCGAGCGATTTTTAAGTACCACAATTAGACATCCTCTTCTAAGTGTATAGCAGCCAAGTGCACTTTATCTGCTTCTGGAGTGCTTAGATGTAAAAAGAAAGTTTTACAACGATTGAGCTAATTCAAAGGTTCTATATTCCTATTAAAATAAGGAAAAAAGTTGGTGATGATCTAAGTTGTTAGTTTACTATGTATAGTTATGATTAATCGAATTGACATTGCTATTATTGATTTAGGGCAAATGATTGTGGCTTTTATTTTGAGATTCAATATCTGATTTTTGGGTGTGTAATGAAAGTGTAATTTGCTTGAATTGTGCGGCCATGGTTTGAAAACGAAATCTACTTGTTCACTTTTGTAGATTTCGAGGAACTCATCGAATTACTCCTGCAAAATGCACTTTTCCCCTATTACCTCCTATTCTGATACCAAATATTACGAACCTTTGGGTAAAACTCACCCTTAAAAACCGACTTATAAGACAAGGGTGCCCAAAGATTAATAAACTACTAGTTAATCCAATACACCGATGTGAATCCTAACACCATAATTTCTAAAACAAAGAGAATTTTCATGATGACTTGAGTTTAAACAAACAATTAGCTTACACCAATTGCCAAAAACTAATACTTCTCAAGATTGAATAATAATTCCATAGAGGAGGTACATACAGAGCAGGCTCAACTCATCAACATAATCAACCCAAAAGGGCTAAGTAGATGATAGTCATACAAAGTCGATTTCCAATAAACCCATTTTCCTTTTGAAGAAGGATATCTGGCAGTGAAATCGTGACAACATAATAGCATATGGCCATAGATCACATTATACATGAAACACAACATTACATCAGGTACATTGCAGGTAAATTTTCACTCTTCTTCATCACTGTCATTGCCAAAAACAGAAGCAACTGCCACTTTTGGCTTCTTTGCAGCACTTCCTGATGAGTTCTGCATCAAGTATCAAGAAGATAACCACGAAGTTTAGAGACATAATGTCCCAAAAAGAACTGTAAGGTCTATCCGCCAAAACTGGTTTTAATAGTTAAATGTTTTGTAGCACAAGAAGCAAGAAAATGACACATGGTTGAAAGATATATTATATACTCAAGACATTTGCAAGTTCTATCTATCAAAATTGATTTTAGTAGACAAGTGATGCATGCTTTGATATCTCGGACCTTATCCATCACAGGGGTGACACGTGGGTCCTTGTAACTTGGGACTATCAAAAATCAAATACTATCTCTACTAGATAACAAGTGGTAGAACACTATAGCACAAGCTTTCAATGATACAAAACTGTGGTTGATAAGGGGATTGTGGCAGACAAAATGATGGCAGCTTAGGAATAAAAGTATGATGTCAATGACGGCCGAAAACACAACATTATCAAAATATGTTGAACTCCAGAAGAAACTGACTTAGAGCACTCTGCAACAGAACTGATTTCATATATATAACAACAATTTTGTTACACCAAAAAATGAAATTTAACCATCCATTTTGCAAGCTATTATATAAGTAAAGCTTCCACAATTCAGTTATGTCCCCATGTGCAAAAATCCAGGCATTAGATGATTCCAGTACTCAACATCATATGCATATAAGCACGTACGCTTCATAAATCATCTTCTTTCTAACCATCCTCAACACTTTCCTAAAAGAAATAAACCATGAGGTCCAAAATCACAAAGTGACTAACTTAAGTTGGACATACCTTGAAAGTTCCACCTTTAGAAGAAAAACCAAATTTTAGTGCCTTTCGCTGATCCTGAATGGCAAGACCTGTCGCAGTTCTTGTTGCAGTGGAGACTGGAGCAGACCTAGATTCTTCTTCTTGTTGCTGTTGCTGTTGCTGCTGCTGCAGCAACTGTTGTTTATGGGCATCAGCCCTAAGAGGCATTAAGGCATAAAAGAGTAAGATGATATGAAAAGGTAAGTACGAGGAATAACATAAGCTACAATACATGAATAACTAGATGAAATAAAGGCAAGGGAAAAAGATTTACATTTGAGCAAATTTTGCCATCTCCCTCTCCTGACGTTGTTGTTCTCGTTTTTGCCTATCATCGCGACTGCTAGAACCATGCATTTCTCTCATTTCTTTAAAGCGCTGCAATAAAGTGCTGTAGATTTAGACAAGAATGGAAAGTATGCACCAAAAGCCAAGTTAACCAAATTAGAAAAATTAACTTACCTTTCTATGGTTGTGATCATATGAGCTCAGATGGGCTTCAAATTCCACAGCCAATTTGTATTGCTTGTTGCAAAGTTCACAGTAAAACACCTTACGAATTTCTTTAACCTCGGTTTGAATTTTCTGCTCACGTTCTGCTAAGACCTGAATTTTCATAATTTGCACGAAGCAGGCAGTAGAAGCCACCAGGTAATAAAAACTGCAGGATATTGTCAAGACTCAAGAGCTTCCAAAGTTGACATTCCCCTATGATATACCATTCCGGTCAAAAGACAAACATATATGATATATGCTGCCTTCTGCTATTAGATGTGGGTTTCAAAAAAATTAAAGCATCAACCTCTATATTGTCTAGTTATTAAACATTATACTGACTGTCTACAGCTTAAAAAGCATACCTCCCGCTTCTTCGCAGTCTCCTCAGTCTCCTCCACCTCAATCTCAAGTTTTCTTCGCTGGATATTTTCTTCTGCAGTGAAAAAATCATCTTCTTCCTGCTTTCCAATCCCCAACTTGGGATCTCTAATCCCAGATTTTACTGGCTCAATTATTCCTGTCATGAGAACACAGAATGACTAGTTAAAATTTGGAATGACAAGTGAATTCTGAAAAAAATCATTCCTCTCATGAATTGCAAGGCAAGTACTCAATGTTGGTAACCAAAAAAATAAACAAATAAATAAAGCAAGTAACAAATACAAATGCTCAATTGCATGGTTGGCAGATCATGCCAATGTCCCCAAGATGTAATCCAGAGAACTACAAAAAAATTAAGAACAATAAAAAATTAAATTACTCATGCTTGGTTCAGAAACTTAAGCTTTGAACCCTTAAAACACTTTTGTCTCAACTGATCCAAACCCATGAGAGAGAAACCTTCTTCTCTATTTTCCCTCTTTCTCTTCTCTCTTCACTGGTATCTATTTATAGAGCAACCCCATAGGTTTTGTTCTGAGATTAAACTGAGTTTAGTCATTTGGACTAAGTCAAATGAATATAGGCATAATTTTGTTGAATCATCTAAAAGATACCAATAGATAGTCATTGGTCTGCATTTTTGGTATATATGATTTCCCACCCATCATGTTAAACAGTTGCCATGCAGTCCACAGCTTCGTACTACAGCCTAAAAAGAAAAACTACAGATAAAATATAACTTCTTACTCTACTTAGGAAGACAAGAGAAATAGATGGAATATTAACTATTAACAAGCTTGAAAATTATAGTTCAAACAAAATTGAAGCACGTTTAACAGCAAGCTATTCTCACATCTGCTTTTTCTCCACCCACAACCAAATCAAGCTTTGACAGGAAGAATCCTACCATGGAATAAGCATCCACATATCAATCCAAAAGATAAATTTCATACCACATAACCTTAGACTAAATTTGGAGTAAATCTGAAAACAAAAAATGATCTCATTATTTCATTGGCTCTGACTACAGCCAAATCAAACAGAGGAAAATAAAGAACTTAAGCAGGTTCATTTAATATATGTGTAGAAGTTACATGGTGTTGAAAAAGTTAAATCTGAAATCCACTAGAAATAAATAACCTTAAGCAGCCATTAAAAAATCTTACATGTACGGAAACTCTAAGGTGTAATAACCGTGAATTCTAATTATTTCATTGCCTAATGACAATTATGAAAGCCAAAATGAAACAAGAGGATATTAATGACCAAATTGCACATACTTTCAAGATCAATTCTCATACATAATCACTAAAAAAGGAATTTGGAGGCTTGAAGGCCAAATACAACCAAAAAGTTGGTTGTTGGTCACTATGGCTGAAAATGGATAGTTAACCGAGGACAGAATGACGAAAAACACACATCAGAAGCACAAGTTAGAGCTGCATATAAAGTATGTTCAGTGAAATTCAAACCATGCAGCGCAAGAGTAGTGGTAATTCAAGCAGCTCAATTGGAGACAACTAAAAGAGTATCATTAGCAGAATTGAACATGCAGGAATTGCAAGGAATTCAGAAACACTATATCTGCAAAAGGCACAACTTTGATGACAAATCATCTAAAAAAAGAAATTAACCACACACAAAAGAATTGTAACTATTGTACAACATCAGAAGTCACCAAAACTATACCTTGCTCATCCTTCCCTAAACCTTTTCCTTTCCACCCCATCTTTTGGAGAAGCCTAAACCCAATATTTGATGATGTCAACTTTGTATCTAATGATGCCTGTTCCACGTTTTCCAGGTCCACGTTCTCCGTTGGCTTTTGATGGATTGGCAATCGAAAATCCTCAGCCAAATCCTCAATGAGAGAGTCCTGATATGCATATACCAGAAAATGAAATAATACAACTTAGCACAAGAGAGATACAAAATTCTCATGCATTCAGATGTGCCAGTGACAAAATGAATAGATGCATCAACTTTGCACACTTTAGTCAAGTGCAAACAATTATCTTAAGAATATTGCAATTGTAATATTTCAATAGTGTATAAATCACGTGAATTGGTATTTCATTTCATTAAGATTAATACGAAAAAACCAACAACACTATCAGCTGAATGAAATAAGTAAACCAACATATCCATCCTACAAGAATATCAGAATATGATAATTATTACTCACCTGCTCTTTCTCATGCTGCTGTTGATCTCTACTGCTTAGTTCCTGTCTACCATTGTACCATTTGTAATCCATTTCTTATCACCTACATCATGAAGAAAGCAACAGAAGGTAAACGGACTTATTTCCGGTGAGCAAATCAGACCAGAGTTCAGAATCAGAACAAACAAGTGAAGACAAAAGGCCAAGCTATCAGCCATACAATTATCAAATAAGAATGGGTATAAAAGGCACAATAAAAGACAACAAGGGAAAGTGATCATAGAATTGAACCTTTGGGTACAAAACCCGTAGTTGGTACTAAAGAAATATTAATTTCAGATTAGATAACATGTTCGTGTTTCTATTTGATTTTAGTTAAATTCCTTTATAAATTAAGTGAAATCTTCAGGACACACCAATGATGAAAAAAAATAATCCACTTTTTTTGGAGCTCATATGATTAAAGAACCAAATTTGGAATTAGAAAAATCAGCTAACAAACATAATATTAAAGCTAAAACCAATTTAGCAATCTAACTATTCCCACAAATTCCAAAACACGCAACCATAAATCACAACATACCACAAAAGCAAGCAAGATATTGAAATATGACCTTAAAAATACAAATTTCAGTTCGAAAAAGCTGCCAATAACCTAAAAAGTGAAGATTAAAAGATAAATCTGCATGTTCTATTCAAATTCATAAAAAAAAGTAATTACATAACTAATACAACTTTTTTTTTTCTACAAAAAAAAGTGACTTTCCCGAAAGTGAGCAGAAACCCAGTTGATTATAGATAGTGAATGTGATGAAAAACCCTAGATTAAGTGTAGAGAGACATCGATTAGCAAATAAACGAGATATCGTCTGATCATCAACCCTCCCGAGTTAAAACAATAATCAAACGAACACAATTAGATACCCAGTCCACAATTTTTTTTATAAAATTATTCATTATTAATTAGAAGAGAAAAAAAAAATCAAATTACCTGATCGTGATCGTAAAGAGAGAATTTCAACTCTGCTTTATGATCTCTTGTGCTTTGCTGATCCTCGCTCGATCGATTTGAAAATGATTGTAAAAGAGGAATTTAACGAACAAGCTATATGGGCTGAGATAGAGACCAATTTAAAATCAAATTTGGGTTGGGCTTCTACTATATACATTCCACCGATATTCTTATTGTACCCAGCCTTTTTATGAGATTTAGCATTTCATTCCTTTCTGGCATCGAATAGTTCAACCAGAAAATCAAATGGGATATTAACACTTCAACTCCCTGAGGTTTATACAAATAACACCTTGATGGCCATTTTAATTTTAATTATACTATTTTTTTATTTTAAAGAATAAACTATCCTCAGCATCATATTTCTTTATTATAAAAATATTTAAAATATCTTTAAAAGGTGAGAATATTTTTGTCTTTCAAATAAAATAAAAAAATAATATAATTAAAACTAAAACCGTACCAAAATATAATTTATGTAAATTTAAAAAAGCGACAAACAATATTAATACCTAAAATTAAATATTTTTAAAATGGCATTTTTACTCTCATTCAGCTGTCATTATTGAAATTTGTTTGCATGTACTGTAAAAATTCAAATATCAAATGTTGATAAGATAATTGAGATATGATAATTGAATATTGAATTTAATTTATTCTAATAATTTAACCATTATGAAACTTTTTAATTTTAGAATAGAATATTAAAAATATGTCAATTATCATAAAATAATACTAAAGCTAAAGAATGTTGAATTAGAAAATATATCGATAATTTACATAATTTTCTTTTAAAAAAATACTTTTTAATTTTTTACATGTAATTATTTTTTTCTATATTATCAAAATATTATACTTGAAATGGCATATATTTCAAAAAGTTAGTTTTGGATATTAACACTGTCAGCCTATGAGGTTTATATAAATTACACTTTGATGGCCCTCTATTTAATTTGTATGACAAATTTATCTTTAAGGTTATATTTCTTTTATTATAAAAATAACTAAAATATTTTTAAAAAGTGAAGATACTTTTATTTTTTAAATTAAATAAAAGAGATGATAATATAATTAAAATTAAAATTGTTATCAAAATATAATTTATGTAAAACCTTTGGAGTGACAGTGTTAATACCCTATTAGTTTCGAATATATATATATTTTAGAGGTGAAAACAAAAAATATCTTAAAGAAACTTTTTTATTTTTTTGTATTGTATTAATAAAATTGTGGTAGTCACAAAATATTAAAATAAAGAAACGTGATTAGCTTAAAAATAGTGACAAATACAAGTGCAATCCACTATCACTATTTAAACATATTAAAAAAGTGTTAGTTATATTTTAAGAGATTTAAAATATATTAAAAAAAGATATTCAAATATCAAAACAAAGTGTTAGTTAGATATTTTAAATATAAAAAGGATTTCAAATATAAAAAAGTGTTAGTTAATTTTTAAGATATTTCAAATATAAAAAAAGAAAAAAATTATATTTCAAGTATAAAAAAAAAATAAGTATCAATGGAGACCGCTGGATACTGAAACATGAAACTCGTTTAAATTATTTATTCTGAAAATAACAAATTATTGAGAAGAATTAAAAAAAAAATTATCACATTATAACTTTTAAAAGTATTCTAATAATTATCAATAATATGTTACAAATTTTAAATTTAGCTAAATAACTACTTACCAACACAACATAATAACTTTACAAATTTCATCAAATAATTAAAAAAATAATAATTAAACTCTCTAATTTCTCTAGAACTCAAATATTTAACCTACGTTAAAAGTGTCTTGTCATTGGTCGGACGCTTATCATTAATTTAAAAGATTAGTCTATTAGATAATATTGCATATCTACTCTTATATATCCAAGATCCACTCAATTTTTATTCGATGTGGGACGTGACATTCTTCTCCACCCAATCATGTGACGTCCTCGTCACGGTGTGGCCCAAACTCAATGACCAACTTGACCCGTATTGTCTATCATTCTGAGAATAGAAGACCCATTATCCACGTGACAATCTTTATTGGAGCTTAAGACACAAGATTTTTATAGCCCACTTGGCCCGTATAGCCCATCCCTTAGCGGTAGAAGGACCCACATCCCATGTGATAATCTTCATTGGAGCGATTTTTTAGGACCCACATATGAATAAGAATTTAGATCTGCTCTGATACCACTTGTCACGGCTTAAGTGCTTGTCATTGACCCAAAAGACTAGTCTGTTAAGTAATACTACATACCCACTTTTATATATCCAAAACTCACTTAATTTTTATTCAATGTAAAACGTAACAATAAATTCTAATATTAAATTATTTTAACCACATACTAAAATACATTAAGATAATTTATTTTAAAAATAACAAATTATTTATCCCAATTAAGACTTTGAACTCTAATAAAAAGGGTGCCCCCTTAAACTCAATTAAAACTATGCAATTAGTGCAATTGCCAATACTAAGATTTCAACAATTGCTCAAAACTTAGGTTATTTGACTAAGTAAATTAATTTCAAACATTAAAAAGCTATCATGCATGGCCACTTACTAAGTTACTGTGGTCCATAACATATCACCAAAATATATATAGACTCAAACTCTATAACATGAAGACAACTATTACCTTGCAATTGTATTATAACAATGTTTTTTAATGACATAAAATTGTAGACAATAAAATTTTTCATAAACTTTAACTAAATCAATAAAGTATAAAGAAATAACTCTTAAAAGTAGTTCAAATGATCATAAAATTATTTTGTATTTACAGTTATTTAAATTTAATTAAAAATAAAAATAAAAATTTGATGCTTAATTAGCAAGATTTATTGTTTCAATCCGATTTTTTTTTTTTTTTTAAAAAACATAAACAACAAATTGAAATTTATCATTTTTAAATATGAAATACACTAAATTTGTGGATATGAGATTTTATATAAATAATTTTAAATTGATTTTTAAAAAAATAGTTTTGGTGCTTCACAAAACCAACCTTTTTGAACTTGTTCAGTTATTTTTCTCAGATTTCAATTTCAGTTTCGAAAAACATTTTCTCCCAATTCTGAAAACAAAAATCTAAAAGGAAAAAGAAAAAGAAAACTTAAATTCCCCATTCACCTAATTGCAAAAAGCCTCTCTAACAAATAACAATTTGCTTGATCAAAACCCTAATCTTCTTCTTCTTGTCGAAATACGCCCAATTTCTCTATCAAGTTCAGTTTTTTACGACCACTGGCTTTAATGCTCGCTGATTCCTCTCTGGGTTTTTCAGGTTTCAATCTATTATTTAAAATTCGATGTGCATTTTATGCGCCTCCTGATTTTGGTATTTGATCACTAGGGTTTTTGTTTTTGGCATTGCAATTGAGTGAAATAAAGAGAGCCATATGTTGCTATCATTAGGGGTTTTTTAATTTATCATGCTTGATGAATATATATATATATATATATATATATAAACCATTGGAATGGTGATCATTTAAGACATACAGGCTACTTGCTTTGTGTTACTGTGCTTTTATAATAAATAGTTAGTTGATAATGCTGATTATTTGAAATTGCTAGGGGACTTGTTTTGTGTTAGTATTTGTACTGTAATAAATAATTAGCTGATTGAAATTTTTAGTTTTTGCATATTTGATGTTGATGGGCTGAATTTGTAATCTAGGGCGTGGGTGCACCTGGAGCATGGTCATTGTTTAATGTTTAGGGTCGCAAATGGTGCTTTGATTGCGTTCTCGTCTATGCTTGGTAGACATCTTTGAGGTTTTAAAACAATCAGCTGTTGCTAAATATTCTTTGTTCAAAATGCCCTCGAGTGCAAATGAACAAGAAACACCTCAAGGTATTAGTAAAAGTCCGCTGAAATCTGTGGATGATGATGGGAATGAGGACAAGGAGGAGGAAGAAGAGGAGGATGAGGAAGAAGATGTAGATTTTAATCCCTTTTTGAAAGAGACTCCTTCACCGGAAGCTTCTTCAAGCTTGAGCTCTGAAATTGTGGGGGATTCTGAGCATGATGAGGAGGAAATCACAACACAAGCTGCTATGGTTTTTCCTGAAGAAGCATGTGAAGAAGAAAACAATTGTCAGAAAGATGTTGCAAGGAAAGCTAAGAAGAGAAAATCTGTGTTTATCTCTCAATCAGAAGTAGAAACTGTTAGAGAAAAGGAGAATGGCTCAGCAAGTAGTGGGGTTGATGTTAATGATTGTATGGAAGGGGATTTGAGTAATACAATGCATTCAAAGAAGCTAGTGATGGATTTCGATGATGAGGATGCCATCTGTAGGCGCACTAGGGCCCGGTATTCACTTGCAAGTTTCACACTGGATGAACTTGAGGCATTTCTTCAGGAAACAGATGACGATGATGACCTTCAAAATGTTGATGATGAAGAGGCGTATAGAAAGTTCCTTGCAGCTGTATTACAGGGTGGAGATGGTGATGGCCAGTCAACTAAAGAGAATGAAAATATTGATGATGAAGATGAGGATAATGATGTTGATTTTGAGATAGAGCTTGAAGAGATGCTTGAGAGTGACTGTGATGAAGGTCCAGCAGATAAAAACCAGAAAGAGGATTTTGTGAGAGCTAGACGACGGCCGGAGACCAGGCAGAATAAACGCCAAAAGGCCTCTGCACAATATAAAAAGAAGCTTCTAGAACAGACAAAGAGGCCACTGCGTCCCCTCTTACCAGTCCTGCCTAATGGGCCTCCAATTGCACCCTTCCCTATTCTTGATGGGAAAACTTCAATGCCTGAAACTGCTCAAAGTCAAAGCCGTCCCTCATCCACAGCAGAATATGATTTAATAAATGGATTCACTTCACATCAGATAGGCCAGCTGTATTGTTTGATACATGAGCATGTGCAACTGCTTATTCAAGTATTTACTCTTTGTAATCTTGATCCCACCCGGCAGCATATTGCCTCCCAAGTTCAGGGTTTGATTTTTGAGATGCTTCACAAGCGTGATGAAGCATTAGCGTTAAGAAGTGAGCCGTATCCTGATAACTACTTCCATCCTCCTTATATTTGTTCATCTGTGCCGGATGCACTCCCCCGTTTTTGCTCAGAACAGAGGACCATTGAATCATCTTCTTCATTTGAAGTACTGGGAGTCTTCTCTTCTTCAAATATTCTGATGCCTGCTCTTCAAAACATTTCTTCTTATAAAGGCTGTTTTTGGTTGCCTTCAATTAGTGATTCAGTTCGATCTGTTTTGGATGTAGCTCCAATTAATTTAGTTGAGAAATATGTTGATGATGTTTATACTGGTATGTCATAGAATAATGAGGTGTCTTTGATGCTTTTGAATTATTTACCTTTTGCTGGGTTTATCTTTAACATGTGTGATCATTGGTTCTTGACTGTTTTGACAGCTGTCCAAGATTATCGACGGCGTCGTCTGACATCTAGTTCTGATATTTGCTTTGAAAAAGAACCTATGTTCCCTTTTCCTTCTTTTGCATCAGTGAGTGAATCCAATGGTGAGGTTCCACAAGGAAGAATTCATTCGGTTGAGAATACTGTATCATCTGCTACCGGTCAACAACCATCAAAAAAGTCACTGGCAGCTGCACTTGTTGAGAGTACCAAAAAACAATCAGTTGCTTTAGTCCCCAAGGAGATTTCCAAGTTAGCACAGAGATTTTTTCCCTTGTTTAATCCATCATTATTTCCACATAAGCCACCTCCTATAGCTGTTGCAAATCGGGTGCTTTTTACTGATGCAGAGGATGAGTGAGTTTCATTTTTCTCGTCTTTTCCTTGGTTGACTTGCTGACAGCTAGATTAAGCCAGTTGTTTAATTTTTCTTATTCCTTGTTCTTAGGTTGAGTTCTTGTGTTCTGATGCTGTACTTTATATATTTCTCTTTTGGCACCATATGACTTGAAGTTTGTCTTTCAACTAAAGTTCGTTATTGTACCGTCTTAGATATTAACAGTTGAAATACATTTGTGACCACACCCCAAGGAACTTGTTAGGGGTTTGAGAACCATATTTTTATAAAATCAGAAAAAAAGAAAAATGGATTTTCTACTGATGCAACTGATAATCTGATTTATGTTTTGGATCACCTGTAGATTGTGGGATCCGTCTTTGGATCTAATGCGGTGTTTACTTTAAGCAAATGTCATTTATGAGACTAGTGATTTCGTGATTGATGACTCTGAATCTGTACATCTGTATATTTGTGAATGAAGAAAATATTACATGATAATCTGTGCCCTGAAATAACAAGACTAGATGAAGGTTATTAGAGTTTCAATTTCTCGTAAAATCCATGTGGGGGTTGTGGATTCTCAATATTTACTTCCATCCTGTGTTACACTCACTTGTGTCTCTCTCTCGGATTGAAATAAAGAACTTCATGAAACCTCTATTCTTCTAGTCTCTTTGCTGAAGACAGAAATTTTTTGGCATTTGGAGAAAAGGATTATCTTCTGTTTCACTTATTGTTGTTATTACCCCCATGTTATGGTATGGTTCCTTATGAGGTTGTCAAAATGTGCACTATCATCAGGTTTCTACTGCATTCCTCAGCAGATTAAGCATTAAACAATATTTTACAGGCTGTAGTTTGTTCTCGTAGTCATGTTTTATTCTTTTCTTTGATGATGTTGTGCCTTGGTTTTGGTTATTCCTCTTCTGTTTTGTACTTCAGTAGAAATGGTGGTGAAGATTCATTGGTCTTATATTTGGACTCCATACAGATTGTTGGCCCTGGGGATGATGGAATATAATACAGACTGGAAGGCTATCCAGCAACGGTTTCTTCCTTGCAAAACGAAGCATCAGGTGATTATACCCTTGCTTTGTATAATAAACGCAATATTTCCGGGTGATTGCTGTTTGAACAAAACGAACAACTTCAGTTTCATTTGCAAGTCCTCATAAGATATGCACATTCTGCTAAGATATAAAAGGAAGAATATGTTGCATCAAGGAACAAGAAGGTCAATGCCTTTACTCTTTCCTTTTCCCTCCAACCTGCTTTGTTTCTGGAACCCTTTTAATTTCACGTGGCACTGATATTGTGTCTGAAAGTTATAATTGCACAATGACAGTATTTGCCAATAATGATTAAGAGCGACTCTTTTCCTTTCTGGTTGTGATTGCTCTGTTATCTTATGAGTAGAGGACATTCACAGTAATGGTATTCTGAATGTTGCTAGCTGTCAGTATGGCTCACAATTGCTTATTGATGCAATGTTTAGATTCATGCAAAAGTACTCTATATGAGGTACTGTTTGGTGTCTAAATCTAAATAGCTTTTGCTTTGTTAATCTATAGTGGGTGAGGTTGCGTGGTCCAAATGATTTAGATTGGACTATGAATTCTTGAGAAGCCTATGTTTTTGTTGCTTGATATGGGCAGTTGCTGCTGTATTTTTCCACTGTGGATGTAGTTGGACAACGATTTTTTTTAAAAGAAAATATTTTATATGTCTTGGTGATTATGACTTGCATTATGATCCATTGTGATACTTTTCATTTAGTTTTCTGAGGGTAACATTTTTGGTGTTACAAAGCATGTTGTATTCATAGCAGCAGTGTGAAAAATAAGTAATAAGTGCCTGTCTTAACTGGCAACGTATTTTTTATTTCAGATTTTTGTTCGGCAGAAAAATCGTTGCTCATCGAAGGCACCAGAAAATCCTATTAAGGTACAAACAATCTCCTGCTAGATAGAAAAAAAAAAAGAAGACGAGTTGTGATCTTATCTCTGTCTGCTCTAAGATTGTACCATTACGTTTGGTTATTCTTTTGTCTCTTTCCATGTATATTTCAAAGAACATGACAATGCCAAAATTTATTGTAATTGTTATAGTATATCAGACTTAATGGTGCAGAATCAAGAATCACATTAAGAATTTTTATTTTAGAAATTTAAGGATATTGATGTGGATTTAATTGTGATTTAGATAGTCATTTGAATAAGATTTGTATTATCTTAAACTTAATAGATAGATAGGTTTATCTACCTTCTATGTCTTTCTACTATCTCCCCTTCTCTATTCTGTTTCTTGCTTTTCTCTATCTCATTTTCTCAATTTCCTCTCTCTAATTTTAACTGTCACTTCTCTCTTGGATATTGGATTTCTAATATTTTCACTCTGTTCTTTTCTTTATCTTTCTAGTTTGTTCTCTGTCCTACATCACTTAAACTATACTCATCTAAAATAACTCCACAATGCCAAAACCCCATCACCATTGTCATAATCTGTGGACTTGAACTAGCCTGGTTGGATCTGCCTGCTTATAGACTTGGATAATTATCTAATCTGTAAACAATTCTTAGATTTTTGGAATTATGATATTCTGGAAATACGCAAGTATGTTCAGGCTATTGTTACAAGTGATAGCTGTCATTAGATTGTTGTGGTTGAATTGGTATACTGTGTACTGAACCAGGATGTTTGTGTAATATGGGCCGTTGGGCAATACTTTTCATTACTGAAAACTTGCATAATATTTTGACTATTATGCAGGCGGTTCGGAGGATGAAAACCTCTCTTCTGACTCCAAAAGAGATAAAATGTATTCAAGAGGTGATTTCAGTGGCTCTTTCTTAATTTTTCTTTTTGTTCTTTTGCTTGGTGAGCTGATTGTCATTTGATTTATAGCCAATTGATTCTTAATGCACTTTTAATTAATCCAGGGACTGAAGGTTTTTAAACTTGATTGGATGTCTGTATGGAAATTTGTTGTTCCACATAGGGATCCAACCTTGTTACAGCGGCAATGGCGCATTGCCCTTGGAACTCAGAAGTCTTATAAACAAGATGCAGCTAAAAAGGAGAAGCGGCGGCTGTATGAATTGAAAAGAAGGTGCAAAACTGCTGATTTGGCAAATTGGCACCTTGATTCTTATAAAGAGGTTTGTTTCCCTTTTGAAGTTAGAAAACTTGTAAATTGTCTTTCGATCTGCAATATCTTTTCATGATACTGATAGTCACAATCATCTTTTATGGTGTTCTTACAACATTGCTATATCTGACAATCAGTTATTTATCTGTGTGGCATGTAATAAGAAAAGAAAAGCGCACACAATCTACTCTTATATTCATCAAATTTGTTGACTGGGCCCTAGAGTAGCTGGCCTTGACAGTTTTGTTTGACCTTGATCTCAGATCATGATGTTTGGATGATTTTTTGTTTTAAGTACAGCAGCAATGATGAGTGAAATGGGGCAGTAAGTTTATAAGTTATAGATTGTGAAATTCGTGATAATAATAATTGTAGAAAAGGGCTTCATAATATGGGGCAAGGTATGGATTTTATATATTGAAGTATAAATAACTTGGTGGTATTTGTAGCATGTGTATACTTAGGAATAACCTGTTCTCAGTGTACCGCAGCCACAATAGTTTCATCCATCCAAGAAAAGAGTCTTGTTTGAGGCATGAAATTGGTTTATAAGCCTTATTATTTAAGTTGGCTAACTGATAGATTATTGAGGATTTGGTCTCATAGATTGTCACTGAATTTAATTAGATATTTTTTTTATTGCAGGGTGAAAATGCTGGTGGAGATAATAATAACAGAGATGATTATGTAGAAAATGCAGATGAAGGCTTTGTCCATGAGGCATTTTTAGCGGATTGGAGACCAGGGGTTTTGAATTATGGTTCTTCTGGGCATCCTTGCTTAAACCTTGGAGAAGAACAACTTCCTACTGGTGCAGTGTCAAGTGATGTTGCGCACATTGTGGAAAAACGAAATAATTGTGGGTCTGGAGAAGCTCAACCCCCTACTACTAACATGCACGAGTTTCTTTATGCATCAAATTATTCTCAGCATCCACATCCTTCATCGCAGTTTACTCATGTTAGACATGGTGTGTCTAATTCAATGCACCCAAACCATTCAGTACCAAATATAGCATCAAAGACCTCCCACTCTCAAGTTTGTTTGCCACCATATCGAGCTCGTAGAAGCAACAATGCAAACTTGGTGAAATTAGCACCTGACTTGCCTCCTGTGAATCTTCCACCATCTGTTCGTATAATCTCGCAGTCAGCTTTTAAAACCATCCATAGTGGCTCATCTGATAAGGTTTCTGCCTCTGGAGGTTCAGTTGGTCATTCTGGACAAGCAAATGCAGTTCCTCTGATTCCTAATTTTTCAAAGTCGAGAACTCCCCATTTAATTAAAACTGGAAGGGATAAAATGAATCCAATGAAAGAAAATTTCCCGATTTCACACCTAGAAGAATCTCTTGTTGAGGATAGATCTGCTGAGGAAGAGAGGGGCACCAAGTCAGATCTGCAGATGCATCCACTACTGTTTCAGGCCCCTGAAGATGGACGACTGCCATATTATCCATTGAACTGTAGCATTGGTACTTCCAGTTCTTTCAGTTTCTTTTCTGGAAATCAACCTCAACTAAATCTAAGTCTCTTTCATAGTCCCCGCCAAGTCTGCCATATTGTTAATAGTTTTAATAAATCTCTGAAGACTAAGGAATCCACATCAGGATCGTGTGTTATTGACTTCCATCCGCTTCTGAAAAGAACCGAGGATGCAACTAATGATTCCGTGACTGCATCCTCAATTGCATGTCTATCTGCCTGTCTGGAAAAATCAAATCAATGTAAAAATCCTTTTGATGCAGTCCACAGTAAATCTCCTGTCAATTGTAAAACATATGCAACTGGCTCTGTACAATCTAGTTCTAGTGAGAAGGCTAATGAATTGGACTTGGAGATCCATCTAAATTCTTCATCCAAAAAGGAGAGAGCGTTAGGAGGTGGGGATATGGCTGCACCCAATCCTATGCGGTCAATGATGATTGTTGCTGATTCTGGAGATAAGTTGGGAACTCAAAACACCAGCTGTATTGATGACATTGGTGATCTTTCCCATCCTGAGATTGTGATGGAACAGGAAGAGTTAAGTGACTCTGATGAAGAAGTTGAAGAACATGTAGAATTTGAGTGTGAAGAGATGACCGATTCTGAAGGGGAGGAAGGTTCAGGCTGTGAACAGATTGCTGAGATGCCAACGAAGGTGGGTCTGCCCTTTCTTTATACCAATTTTTTGAAACCTCTCAGTGTCAGTTACCCAATCGTGACAGAATTTAGAACATCGCAGTCTTTCATACTTCACAAATCTACTGACATTATATTTTAACAATATTTGTTCGAGCATTTCAAAATTTTCTGCCATTCTGCTGCATCTACTTCCATTTCATTTCTTTAATCAAATGATAGGCGTGTTTAGTCGTGAATACCTTGTCTGTTTTTAATTTTTTCTGAACTTTTAGCCTGCTTATACACTTATTTTTTTCTGCTTCTCATGTTTTCCCTTTTTTATTTTTTTATTTTCTTTTGTTTGTTTGTTTGTTTTTTATAATTATTCATACTTAACAAATCTATTAACCTTAAATGTTAATGACATTGATTTGGACTTTTTCTGCTGCTCAGCTCTTTCTTGTTCCATATCATTTCTTAAGTTAAGCCATAGGTGTGAGCATTAGCGCACCATTTTCTTACCTTCTTGTTTAACTTTTAGCCTGTTTGAACACTTTAATCAGCTAAACTATGTCTACTGATGACTTTCTTTTGAAAGATAGTATTAATGCATTTGAGTATACCATGTAGCTTTTCATTTTTTTTAATCTGTTTCACTAGATGCTGTGAATTTGTCTCACACTTTAATTTTGAAAAGAAAATCGTTCCTCATTTGTTGGAAAATACCGTTCGAATTTGTATTGAGTACTAAAACATATCTTTATAAAATATTATTGACTCATTTATGCGGTTATGTTATTCCAATTTTTGTTGACCATGATGCAGTAGCATATGCTGTACCACAGATTTTTATGTCATATTGTTTTAAGTCTGATCTTGTGTAATGGTTTTTAGTAGTTGTCCATGTCATGTTGACTTCTCAATAAATACCACTAATTAAAGAAGTTAATGTTTTGCTAAAATTTGTGCTAAATGTGCCATACGTGTTTCTGCTTTGCTCTTTAACTTATGATTTCTTATTTCGTTGATAGGAGGTCCCCAGTCTGTCGACAGAAAAAGCAACTGATGAAAATAGTGATCATCAACAACATGAATCAAGGAGCCCTGCTCATGCACAGGGTAGTGTTTCTGCTCCTAGAAAGGGCAGCTCTCCTTTCTTAAAGCCAGGTTTGACAAACCTCGGGAAGGACACTACGAGTGGTTCATGGTTAAGTTTAAATTCATGTGCACCAGGTCATCCTACACACACAAAATCTAGGAATACAGAGGGCACAATCAGTGAAAACTCGGCTCCTAAGAATATGTCTTGTCGTCCTAGTAGGTCTGGCAAGAAGATAACACCTACCACAAAAAAGATTGTGGCCCAGACACATTCCACAGATGTGACACAACAGCTCAGCCTGAGTCCTCTTGCTGACCCGGGAATGAGGCAACCGAGAAAGCGTGGATGCCGTGCTAATACAGGTTCAAATACTGGAACAACTGATGATAAAGACGAGGTAGGTTAGTCCAAAGTCTTTCAATACTGGTGATCAACCTTAGATATTGCCATCCCAATTAGCAAACGAGTTAGCTAAACTTCTAAGTACTCGAAGAGGGCATCAGAAAGTCTTGATGCATTCATCTATTTCACTAACACTACCCTGGAAATTTTAGGATACAGAAGAATGCTAACTAGGTAGGGGAGAAGGTCTTCTTTTTTGTGAATACGATTTTGGCTCTTTTTTGTGGGTTGGCACAAGCAAATGTATGCCAAGTAAAGGTCATGTACAGACACTGTGTTTGTATATTCCGAATTAGAACCACCTCTGGGGGCATGAAATGAATTCATCTGGAAAAATCTTATGTAAATCAATGGAGTAGCAACTAGCAAGAGTCCATTGAGAATGTGCAGGGAAATTGGCACCAGAAACTTTTGCTCCTCCAAAATGGTAATCTAGTTTTCAGTTCCATAAGAGTTAAATGGATTTGGATTCTGTAGATTTTGTATTCTGTTATTGGGAGTCTTGAGCCATAATCCATCCAACTGTAACTATTTACAGCAATTTTGTTTCTATGCATCAAAGGTCTGAACTCTTTGATTTTGTCATGAGGGCATCATTGGCAAACCTTTTGATTGTTAGAAAACAGAACAAAGTTTCAGTTTGTGCAGTCTTTTTTTTGTGGTGATATTCAAATGGAAAAGTTCTTATTTATCTATCTCAAACTTTGATAAAGGTTTTGTTTAGAGTTTTGTTCCAGTAACTTCTGAAATCATTAACTAGCAAATGGATACTTGATAAACATAACTTTTAAGGTAAATGAGTATAATGTAAGGTTTTTCTTTTTATTAAATAGTTGTAGAGTAAAATTAATTTAAACAGTAAAAATGCAAGTGTTTATCATTTTACTAATTGTACTTTTAAACTTAAGTAGAAGTAAATAATTTTAAACAAAGTTGAAATTAGAAGAATATTATTTTTTTTTCCTTTTGAACTTTCTTTTCCCTTCAAAGTTAAAGAGATAGATATTATTGTTGTGAAATAATAGGAAATAAATATGAATATAAAAGTAGAGAATGTAAAATAGATGTTTTTTTTTTTTTGGTATTTTGCTTTTCTGAAGATAAAGACAATCTAAATAAAATATATTTAAAGATAAAAAGCCAAATTAGAGAGTAAAAATAAAAAACCTTTGGAGACTGAATTAATTTGTTTTAGTAAAAATATGTGTATGAATTTGAGTAACAGTCTTGTGTATATTTATGGTATTTTGTGCTTCCGAATGTCTTTTGATTTAAATAATAATCTTGGTTAAATTGGAACTATGAGGTTTTCCAATTCAAATCTTTGCTTAATTGAAAAAATGTCTAGTTTATATTTAATGTAATTTAGAATTATTATTTTTTAAATAATGTTATGGTTAATATTGTGGTTTGGGTGTTTGTTATTAACTTAAAAGATTAACATGTTAGATAATATTGTTTATTCGCTCATATATATTAAAGATATACTCTTTCTATTTAATCTGGACGTGACACTTTTTACCACTCAATTATGTAGACAATTTCGTTACGATTTAACTTAAATTTAAAAGTCAACCAAACTTGTATTATCAATTTCTTAAGATTATGAGATTCACTATTTAAATAACAATTTTTATTAAGAATTAAGATACAAATTTTAAGATCCACTTGATTCGTATTATTCATTCCTTAAAATTATAAAGAACTCACATTTTATATGATAATTTCTGTAAAATTAATTTTAAAAATTTACATGCAAATAAAAATTTAAATATATTATAATATTAGTTATCAAAGTGTTTATTATTAATTAAAAAAATTAATTTATTAAATAATACTGTTTATTCATATAAATCAAGATCCAGATCCACGTGGAGCGTGACACCATTCACCAACCAATTAGAATTGGACATTCTACAAACCAATCAAAAACTTGCCAATTAAAACATCAATGAGAGTTGAGCACTTCACACAAATTTTGGATAAGAATGGCGAGTAATCAATAGAACAAATGTGGGATTGACACGTGGAAAGTGGTGAAATTCACATTGATATTATTACAACAAAAGTTGTGCTTCTTTTAATTATAAATTAATTTATTATAAAACATTAGGAAAAGTAGGTGAGCTTCTAGATGGTTTAAACTTTAAAGTATAAAGAAATATTTAACAAATAGAAGAAGAAAGGAATTCTATAAAATACACCCTACAAGCTTAGCTTTTGAATGAGTTTGAATTGTGATTTTGAATTTCCATTATCTTATAAATATTGATTATGATGTTGAGACTCTTAATTAATATAATCATATGAAATTTTTATCACATTTTTATGATTATTTATACTGAAATAAAATTTTTAGAATGACTTTGAACACATAAACACATAAATTATGGTGAAATCAAATTGCATACATAATGATATTAAAATAAAAAAAGATATTATTTTTTTTATCTTAATTTAATCATTAGGTCCTTAAATTCTTTAAAATATTTAATTACATTTTTTAGTGATATAAATGATATTTTTTAAAGATGAAAATGATAAAGAAAAAAAACGTAATTAAGTATTTAAAAGAAAAACAGGGACTTAAGAAATAAATTAAAATAAAAATGAGATAAAATTAATAATAATTTTTTTTAAAAATTAACCCACAATATTCATTCTATTCATAAGACGTTATAGAATCGCGGCACACGAACATAGACGTATATCCTGTCTTTTAGATTTAATTTTTTTTATTAATATCTATAAAGTAATTTTATAATCATATATGAATGATTAAATGATGTGATTAATATAATATCAAATCAATTGCCACATAATTTCAAATGTAGAGTTTGGTATACAAGTTCAAAAAATAGAGTATTATTAATCACTTCCTACAAAGATGTATTCTTGTTTTCATTTATTTATTTTTTATTTTGATAATATAATATTGGTAAAATAAACAACTCTTTAGTTATAAACTATTTGATATAATTAAACAATATTTCATCTAGTTTTAAATGTTTTACAAAAAAAAAATACAAATTAATTGAATATGTGTTAAATTTAGTGATTTAAAATTATATTTAAGAATAATTTTAAATTAAAAACTAATGAGCAGTTAACATGAGGTTGATAACACATTTGACGGACGAGTAAGGGAGCAAAATATAGAATTAAAAGTAAAGAGAGCCTTACAACAAGAAAGGAGCCCTTCCCAAGCTTAGGTGTTGTGACACTGAACACAAAATCATTGGCCACAGCGCCACGTCAGAGATGCATTGACATTGCGGCGCCTAATTTTGAAATTTTTTTGTTTTAGTTTGAATTTACTTTTTTGAGTGGGATTTAGACTCCTACATTCATGGCCTCTTATTCAAACTATAAATAAAATTTTTAAGGATGTTTTGAACATTATATAAATTTTTGTAATATTTTAAAACAATAAAATATTAAAAATTCTCTAAGAGAGAAAATAGAGAGCTAGAGAGCATTTGAGTGTTGAGTGCATGAAGAGAGTGCTATAAGAGTGTTTGAATATTATGTGTACAATAAATTGCTAATAAATTTTTTGTGAGAACTCGTTTATTATTGTATTCTTTAGTAATATTTTGTGAAATTTTTTTGTAATTTGAGAATTTTTTGTGAATTAACAAAAAAAATTAGAATCTTGTGATTTATTATGAACGTAAATGTTTATTGTTGAATTATGTAAATTTTTTGTGCCTTATGCATGTGGTTGTTTATATCTTTGTGTTTGATATTTTTTATTCTTAGTTATTTGTGAATAAAATTTTCTGTAAAATATTTATAAATGATTAAAATGCATGTTGAAAACTCTGAAAGTATGAGCATAAAAAAAATTATAATTTTATCCTAAATGATTAAATAAATATTAAAGCAAGCATAAATATAACGGCATTTTATAAAAGGTACAATTAATCATAAGATGTACCAATCATCCTAATAAATTAATGAATACAAAAATATAATTTGCCAAACTCTTTACTTATAAAAAAGTAATCGAATATTAATTACTTATATTAATAGATTAAGTAAATTGCTTGGTTACGAGCCATAGTCACCTTTTAATGTAAGATTATGCTTTTTATAAAATATAATTAATTAAATAAAAAACTATTGAATTAAATTAATCAAATTAATTGATTACAGCTAGAAAACATATATATTCTTTATAAAAGCATGTTTTATTACTATTTTTTTTATAAAAAAAAAGAAAAAAAATTCGGTGATTTAGAGTACAAGTTGGGCATACCAAACTATGGCCCTTATTTGTTAAAAAAGATTAAATTAAAAAAATAAAGAAATAGAAAAAATCTTTGGCCCTTAATTAATGTTTTTAGTAAATTAGGGTTTCGGAGAAGATACCTTAAAAGTTAGACAGCTTGCATGCAATGTTACAAAACAAAGGGAAAATTCAGCTTTCCCTTGACAAACTGTCACCAATTAAGAAAATAAATGAATATATAATTCATAATTAATTATATGACATGGAGTTGATATACTTTCTAGAACGTCTCGTCACTAGAAATGTGAATACGATTGGATTAAATTAAAATAAAAAATTAATAATTAAAAATGAGACATGAAGTTCAAACACAAAACTTTAACAATTATATTATATTAATCAATTATTTTCTTTTAAAACTTGTCAGTATACGTAATTTTTTATTAATAAAAATAAACGGATATATTTAATTAAAGAGACATAATGAACTTTACCTCTTATAACATCAAATAATTTAAACAATATCTATATATAATATTAGTATTTATTAGATTTTATGACTGGAACGAGTTTAATTTAATTTTACGCTGTAGATTTTAAAAGGTATAGTCACATAAAATGTGAATTTGATAGAATTAAAGTAAGAGAAAAAGTTTAAATACGAAACCCTAACAATTATACTATGTTAATTAATCTCTTTATTTGAAAGCTTAAATTGTTATATAAAGTTCAATTATAAAGTTTTTTCCTTTATTTTTTATTTTTTTATTCTTGAAAGTATGAGAAATTTTATTAATAAAATAAATCGTTACTCTTAGTCAATGAGAATATAATGAATCTTACCTTTTGCTTTACACAAGTAAATTTGAATAACACATCGGATGATTTGAATATTAGGTAAGAAATCAAGCCTAACAATCAAATTTTTTTTGGCAAAATTAGAGTGCGATTAGTTAGTTAATTAATTCTTGAATGGCATAACTCTAATGGTAGCAAGCTAATATTAAGCTCATGATTTGCTGACATTGTTGATGAGGAGAAGCAATTCTCAAAATCAAGCCAAAAGCCAAAAGAAAAAAAAGAAGAAGCTAGAATCAACTTTTTTTTTCCCACCCCCAAAAACCTTAATTACCAACCAACTATGCATGAACCAAACTATTCAAAAAAAGATAACTTGAAGCTTCTTTTTTGACCATCTTCAAATTCATTCATTAGATTTATGTAATCCCCGAAACAAATATTCTGATCATCACTTCTTTTTCATTAATTATTTTACAATTTCATGCCTTTGATTAGTTTAATTATTAAGTTTTTAAAACAAATTTAATTGCAAAAAAAAAAATTTGTTAAAATTTGATGATTCAAAATTATATTTGAGCATGATTTTGAGTTGAAATCAATGAGGAGTCAACATGAGATCGAGTACGCATCAGACGTATAAGAAAGGGAGCAAAATAAAGAGATAGAAACAAGGTAGGGCACCAAAGCACAAGTAGAGACATTTCTAGGTGTGAGCCCTGTGATGCTAGCTTCTCAGCACTTCAGCTCTTAAGTCAGAACCCTCCACGATGCTATAAACATAGTGCTACGATGCTAGTATGAGATCACACTAGCGCAATGACGTCTAGTTTCAAAAAATTATAGTTTTTAGTTCGAATTGACTTTTTGAGTGGTATTTAGATTCCTACACGCATGAACTCTTATTTCAACTAGAAATAGAATTTTTAGGAACTTTTTAAACACTATATAAACCTATTGTAACCCCTTAAAATTAATCAAGTATTAACAAAACTTCAAGAGAAAAAAACAAAGAGCTAGAGAGCCTTGAGGGCTGGGTGCATAAGAGAGTGTCATAGTAATATTTGAGATTTGAGTAATCAAGAAAGTACTGATAAATCCTTGAGAACTCGTCTATTATGTTGTATTCCTTAATTATCTCTTGTAAGAGATCTTTGTGAATTGATAATAAAAGAGGTTAAGATTCCGTGAATTACTGTGGACGTAGGCATTTATTGTCGAACTATGTAAATCTTGTCTTGTATGATTGTTTTATCTCTTTATTGTGATATTGCTTATTCTTACTTATAGGTGAAGTCTTCCATATGCGTTTAAAATTTTTTTAAAGTGTAAGCTAAAAATTTCAACAAGTGGTATCAGAACCAAGGTTAGAGATATTACCTTTGTGGTATATTAAGAACATAAGTTGTTCATCTATAGTGATTCACAAGTATAAAGTTAAAAATTTCAATGAGTAAAATGATTTCAATATGTGAAGATGAAGGTTATGCCTTTATTAGTGAGTCAGGGGTTATATTTAACTTTTAAAGAGACTCAAATAATAACTAGTAAAGAGAAAAGATCCGCGGCATCTGAATTTGAGGTAGATAAAGAAACCATTAAGAAAAAGACTCAAAGTATCATAATTTTATTATTGAGCGATAAAGTTGTGAGGGAGGTGGTTGGAAAAGAGACAACAATTGACCTTTGAAAAAAGCTTGACACTCTCTATATGACAAAGTCTTTTACGAATCATCTGTATATCAAGAAAAAATTATACCAGTTATCTATAACTGAAGGAATTTCAATTAAAGACCACGTCAATATCTTCAATAAGATAATTATAGAACATGAGACAATAGACATCAAGATTGAAAATAAATATAAGACAATTATCTTGTTGCATGCTTTATCTCCAAGAAATAAGCACTTCATGGATATACTCATGTTTGGAAGAGAGACTTTAACGATGAGAATATTAAATCCTAGTTGAACTCAATAGAATGAGGGAAAAGATTAAGTCCAGTAGTGTAACAAGTTTGGTTGTAAGAAGAAATGATGGAAAGAATAATTAATCAAAAAGCAGATCTAAAAAGTACTATCTTTATAAGAGAGAAGGAAACTTGATAAGGGATTATCCAAAAGGAAAGAAGGGTATAAATACTGCAATAGTCTGTGAGGAGGACTGTGAAGTTGTATATAATTTCTGATGGAAAGTATGTTGGTGAATGGATTCTTAATTTTGGGTGTAGTTATTATGTGTCCTGATAGATCTTTATTTACAAACTACAAATCTATTAGGGATTGTAAAGTATAATAGGTAGTGATATAACTTATGAAGTTAAAGGGATTAGTGATATAAAGAAGATGATGTATGATAAGAAGCTTTTAGAGTTACTTAGTGTAAGACATGTTCTTAGAGTTAGAAGGAATTTGATATTCCTATTAGATCAAAAGGAGTGTTCATTCAATACCAAAAAAAAAAAAAAAAAAAAGAATACTGAAAATAGTAAAAGGATATATGGTGATGATGAAATGTGAGAAGCACAATGGTTATATATGCTTGAATGGAATGTTGTAGGTGACTTAATATAGGTTATTGAGGGAATATAGACCACGAACATTGGAGATATGCTCACCATGATGATAAAAGTTGAAAGAGAATGCATGATAAAGGTGTTAATGGCAAGAGTAAATTTCAACCATTTAGAAATTGTGGTTATAGTGTCAAGAGTGACATAGAAGATTGTAATAAGGCTATCTTAGGTAAGAAACATTGGTATCTTTAGAGACCGAAGTCACTTTTTCAAGATGAGTTAAATCTAAACAAAGACTTAATTGTAAATTAGTACTAAGTGATAGAGTGTTGGTGTAAATGGATCCTAGAAAGCTTCTTAAAAAGAAATTTTGAATCAATGAAGAGTTTATTAGAATTTGGTAATTTAAAATTATATTTGAGCATAATTTTGAGTTAGAAACTAAACAAGAGTTAGCACGAGATTGAGTACGCATCAGAGATACGAGAAAGGAAGCAAAATATAAAGTTGGAAACGTGAAAGGGTGCGAAAGCACAGGTGTGAGCACTGCGACATAAGCTTTTTAGCACCTTAGCACTAAAGTCAGAATTCTCTGCATTGCAATGCTAGAAACATAATGCCTCAACTCCAGTACGAGATCGCACTAGCGCTATGGTATTCGAAGAGTAATGTCGCGATGCTGAGTATTTTGGAAAATTTTTGTTTTTAGCTCAAATTGACTTCTTTGAGTGGAGTTTGGACTTTTATACGTATGAACTCTTATTTCAACTAAAAATAGGATTTCTAAGGACGTTCTAAATACTATATAAACATTTGTAACTCCTTAAAATTAGTCAAATATTAAAAAATCTTCAAGAGACAAAATAGAGAGCTAGACAATCTTGAGTGTTAAGTGCGCAAGAGAGTGCTATAGAAGTACTTGATATCTGTGTGATATAAAAAGCATTGACAAATTCTTGAGAGCTCGTCTATTATATTATATTCTTTAATTATTTCTTGTGAGATATTTTTGTGATATAAGTTCTTTGTGAACTAGTAATTAAAGAGGTTAAGATCTCGTGATTCACTATAAACGTAAGTATTTATTATCGAACTACGTAAAATTTAAATACTATATTGTGTGATTATTTTATCTTTTTATCGTGATCTTTATTATTTTTACTTGACTTGTAAGTAAAATTTTTCGTATGCGTTTAAATTTTTTTTTTAAGAGTGTACTTAAAAACTCAATATAATCTTTTCACATTGATTTTAATTGTCATTATTATGGTAACTAAACTTAAATCATAAACAATTATAACGTGTTTTGTGCTCATAGAATCAAATCATAAATAGGATAATATATTTACACACTTTGTTAATGATACGCCAACCAAAATTGATTTATTCGGATTATAACGAATTTATTGTGAAACTTTTTTTTAATAAAAAATTTAATTAATTATAATCCAATTTCAACTCATGAAATTGATAATAAATAAATCATGATAAGAACATGGTTTTTAAATTTTTTTTTTTACTTATTTATCAACTTTGAGCATCAAAATTCGTATATAATAGTTCTAGTTTTAGTCTTTTAGATATTTACTTCGTAAAAAATATGCAAATAATCCATTTTAATACAAAAAAGAAGTATAAATTTCTATTATTTAATTTGCCTAACAGTTTGGTATTTGTATATTGTGTACAGAACAAAGCTTTATTGGTTTATTTTAATACAAAGCTTTTAAGGCTTTTCACTATCAGATATCTAAAAAAGCAAATATTTCAAAGTAACGAAGCGAACCATGGGCATTAGCTGGATTGGCACAATGATTTGGAATAGAAAAAAAAAAGAGAGAAATTTGAAGAATGAAAGTCCAAAAGGAGAATCAAATTAAAGATGAAGAAAACAAAGGAAATTAGGTTAATATAGGTTAGGTTCATTGATGAGTATAAACAAAATTAATAAGTGATTGTTTGATATTATTAATGTTGTGACTTTATAGTTGTGATACAGTAGAAGTTTATTAGTTGTCAAGTAAATATCGATGAGTATTTAGTAATTATTTGATGAATAATGTTTACTTAGGTCTAGCAAAATTTTTTATAGGGTTGGGCCGACATAAATACAGAATAAATGAGAAATTTTTTATGATCTTTTAAATTTTAGGATGAATATGAAGATAAATTATCATCTTTGAACCATATTTGAGGTGAGTAGGAGATGGGTTATTGCAACTCGAATTGCTTCGAAACTTTGAATTAAAAAAATAATTTTAATTAAAGTGTATTATTATAATTTTAATAAAATATTTTTAAATATAAAAAATAAATAAATTTAAGTATGGAGTACTTGTGGGAACCCCATCCTCATTTCATGGATTTTCATCTTTAAAACCAAATTATTTAATTTAGGTATTAAGCGAGTATGAGGATTTTCAACTCTTTCAAGTATAGGATAGGAATTGCCATCTCCAATATGACCTGCCTCATTGCTAGCCTTATGTTTACTAAATACTTTAGCCGCTAAAATTTTAAAGTTATACATAAATACTAATTTAAAAAAATTGTTAGTTATTCTTATTTGATATGTTTATTAGTTTTTTTTCCCATTTTTTAATAAATAATATTAAAGGGAGATAATTAATAGACAGAAAATAGAACTACAAGAAAGAAATTAATAAAAAAAATTAAAAATGTAGGAATAAATAAAAATTCTCGAATACCAAATGGACCCTTAATAGGAAGAATCAATACAAAGGGGAAAAAAAAGAAGAAAGAAAATGGGAGTTGTTTCAAATGATAATAGTTTCTTCAAAAAGACAAAGTATCGACAAAGAAAACACCCAAAAATTGGGGAATTGAAAGCCCAATAACCATTGCTTTATTTTCTTTTCTTTTCATGGGTCAATTTCCAAAGTAAAAGAAAAAAAGTGACTAACAAAAGCATGTGGTTTGCCCTAGGTTTAATCAACACAATGTCATTTTGTTCAATGCCATTGTCCGTATCATTTGATTGAAACCCTACACATGTCCCCATCTCATTGGTTCTCATTTTTCTTTAGATTCTAGCCTTAAAATTTTTCCAGCTAAAGCCTTAACTCTACCCCCACTATAAATCCCCGCACTGAGCTATGCATGCAATCAAACTCAAAACCAAAAACACACACACAGTTACAAACTTGAAACTTCTCCCACTCTATTCTTCATCAATTAGTGCTGAAAATTTTGTATTTTCTTGTTGAATATGGCTGGCCACAAGCAAAAGAAATCTGGGTTCTCTCTATTCAGCATCTTCAAGTCGAAGAGGCCGGCGGGTAATCGAAGAATATGGGAGGATTCATCATCATGGGATGATGCAAGAAGAGTCTGGCCAAGTGATGAAGATAAAGGTCGATGGATTGCTGAGCCTGGAATTGATAGAAAAGCTTCTGCTTTCATTGCCAAGTTCCATGAAACTCGCGTCTCAGATTCCGAACGCCAATATGCAGTCTATTAAAACTAGTTCAAATGAAGTAGGCTTATATATATATGGTTTTTAATATTAATTCTATATATGCTTTCTTCCGTCTCTTTGTTACAAATTTGTTTCAACCATATGTTTATAGCTTGTAAAATCACAATAAATGAGAAGTAGTACAAAAATTTGTTCATGTTCTTGTATACATCTTTTCCTTTTTCACATATCTGCTGTAATTCTTATCAGAGGAAAAACCCATATCATCATCATCATCATCATAAATATCGCTTCAATATTGTAATTCTTGCAAGATGTGTTTAGTTTCTTTACTAGTTTGATATACCCCCTTCAATTTTGTCTTTGAATTTCTTATATTGGATTCTAAAACTCTCAAAACAATTAATGCCGAAGGCTCATAGCAATTCGGTTTTGAGTGATCATACTTTTTTTTTATTTTAAAAGGTAAGGGGTGCTAAAGTACAAAGGATTTTACCTTTTACCTCCATAAAAGTCGAATTCTGGTGACATGACATAGAAAATATAAACTCTGTCATCAGGCCATGCCCTCGGAGCTTTGAGTGATCATCCTTTGGATGACATATCTTTGAGAAAATCAATAGGAAAGTTCCCTTATTAATTAATTATATATATATATACACATTCTTAATTAAAATATATATAACTAATTAAATTCACATTAAGTTACTATTGCTAATGCAGCATTTGATGTACCAAAGTTGAATTAATATTCGGAGTTGAAGGAATCTTGTGGCTCCTCCAGATTATATATATATATAGCTGGGTTTGATTTAATTTTGTTTATTTACTCATCACTTTTTTTGTTCTCTTTTTCAGTCTTATAAATTAATGCGATTCTGAGTTTAAAAAAAAGCATAATGCATAGAAAGTGTGTAGAGTCTTCTCGAGGAATCTGAACAGCACATTTCCAAGAAGAGGGATTGTGGTTTCTTCCGCACAGCATTTTTGTACTTCCAACACCTTCTTTTTGTTCTCAAACTTTTTGCAGGCTTTATTTGTCTCCTCACTCTTTTTTAAAGAAAATTTTCTTCTTCTTTTTTAGCTTGGCGATTAAGTCTTTTGATGTACATATATTTATTACTTTTATATATATATATATATATATATATATATATATATATTACTTATACCCAAAAGGTTTCTAGCAATCCCATTTCATTGCTAGAGTGAAAGTGTGTATATATATTTCAATTATTGATATAAGCAAGATTTAGAATCCTCTACTCTTCCGAGCTTAGTTTTATTTTAAGTTTTTAGAAATTCTCTGACACATGTTCTGTATTAAATGATTATTTTTTTTATAAATTTTTATTTAATAATTACTAATCATATGTTAATAAAAATTTAGGTGAAAACTCGCGGATTTAGATCTGAGAACCAATGATGCCAACAAAGTGAAAAGGTGTGTAAAAAATGAAAACACGAAAAGGAAATCAAGGTTTGAGAATAATTTTAAAGGAGAAGAAACAAATGACATTACCTTCTATTTATGAGAGAACTTATTAGTTACCCTTTTCTTAATTCCCCGTTGCCCTCTTATTAGTTATCACTCTCTCTTCTGAAAAGTGACCAATTACCCTCTTAAGAGTAACGGGATATTAAGATACAAAAACAAAAAAGTAAGTGGTAATTGCAGGATTCCACATATAAGAGGTAACTAGCAATTTTTTTAATTATAATAGGTAATCATACTCCCCTAAGTTAACATAAATGATTAAAAAAAAAATCTTACCCTAACTAGAAAACTACTTAAATCAAATATCAAATACAGCTCCAAGAAAACAAAATTAAATAGCTAAGTATGAACAGTTCTTTAAAATAACTTAACCCTAATTCTTTTTATACATAAAAAAAATCTCAAATGCAGACGTTTGTAATTTGTAAGTGCACTCTCGTAGAGTTATATATTGGGCAAATGATATATTTGCCCTTAATGTATGGCCTATTGACACTTTTACTCTCATAAAATTTTTAATACCTAATTTTATTTAAATTCGTCAAATTTTACTATCAGTTTGGATAGAAACAATGCTCTAAATATAGAATTACTAGTTTAGTCTCATAGTTAAGTGTCAACAAACTAGTAATTATATGTTCAAGCACTATTTTCGTTAGGACAAATTAGGACAAAAGTGAGTATTAAAAATTTCATTATGTAAAAGTGTCCATTAAGCCATACCTTTAGGGTATATATGACCTTTGCCCTTATATGTTCTTTAGAACATGCAATTGTGAAGTAACTCTCTATTCTATGTAGGGTATAAAATCCAAGTACATTCCTTTCAACATTGCCAAGACCACAATTTAAAATCTTAAATTAATAGAAAACTAAAAGATTTGAAAAGCCAATTATTTGAAATGAAATGTTGGTCTTCAGAAATATTGAATAAGCATCAATTGCACAAAAGTTCAATTATTAGCCACATTATGGGGGAAAGAAAAGAGATGCTCTTTTCTCGAAGGAGGCAGTGAATAAGTCTACTTCAATTTGAAAAAGGGATGGCAAGGGTTTGTTTCACTTGAATCTATGTATAACTTAATGCAAAAAAGATCATGTATCCTATAGCATTTGGCCAATGTATGTGGGTATCAATATCATTCATCATTAGAAGTTTTCAAATTCTATTCTATGTAGACATTACCTCTATGTGTGTCCCTTTCTATTTCGTTTGGGGGGCAAGACTTTACCTTAATTGCAAATATATTCTCTTCATCATTTGATATTCACCACGAACTTGGTAATGTTTTGGTTAACATACATGCATGTTCTTTTGCTTCACAATGTTTGTTGGGGGGGGTGGCATTATATGACTACTTGTTGCATGACTTGTTAATTTTCTTTGTTCAATAGTTTCCTAAGACTCAAAGAGGTTCACAAATGATTATTTTGAGAGGGTAAAATTGGCACCATACATCTAAATTATGGTCCTGGTGTAATTTTATTGGACTATATGTGATTCTAATAAAAGGTCTTAGTTTCTTACTCACAATGATATTTGTAGATCATGACACCCAATTCACTAAATTTAGTATTTGTGTTTTTATAGATTTTGAAATTTTTGGTACTTCTTGTTTCTATATATGAACGGTTCGTAGGCAAAATAATACATAAAGTGAAAGAAATCACAAGTGATGCCAGGCATGAAGTTTTTGGTAAACTGGGTGTTGTTTTTGGCTGTGTATAGCTGTATGAGAAATTGTGACCATCTATGTTAGCAAAAGTTATGCTTTTTATTTCTCTTTTTTAGATACCCTTTTTTCAATTTTTTTTATTAGAGTCTAGCTATCATGTGCTGCCCCTTAAGCTGCTGATCATTTTAAACCCTCCAAATTCCTTCTTTTATACTCCACTATGAAAATATAATTATTCTCCTCTTTTTGAACCCTTCTTCCCCTCTATATATCCACTCTTTTTTCTAATTATATCTCTTTCCCTTTCCTTGATTACGATGTTTCTTCATTTAGATTAAAAAAAGCTTGTTTAAGAAAATTCTTAAAGAGCTATTTATCTATAGCTCTTTAAGAATATATTTAGTAGGTTCAGATATTTTGTTTTGTGTGTATGTATATGTCCCATCAAAACTCATCTTTAGGCAACAGAAAAAACTAAAGCAGCCTTTCTTGCTTTTTTCATTTGCAAATTTTATTAGTGAACAAGAAATTCAGATTCTCACAGTTAGATGAGCACTAAGAAAAAATATCCCACTTTTTTAATTTTAATTTTTAAAAAGAGTCAAAGAGGTGTGCGAAGCGTAACAAGTTTTTACTCTCTTACTATCTCAGAATCGAAATTAAATTGACAACATAGCATAAAGGTTGAATAACCACCACACCTCGCTCTGAAGGCAAAAAAATATCCCACTTTACCAACTGTAACTTCTCAAACTCAGACTAAACCAATGGTCCTTAAATTAAATAAATTATACTAATCTTGTTCTAGTTCATGCATGCTAAAACAATATTTTTAACAATGTCAACAATTATAATAATGATCTTGAGGACACTCAATATTATGGTATAAGTGGTTTTGAGTACATTTTCTTTTTATTAGGATTTTATTTTGGTTTGAGAAAATTATTTCTCCAATAAATATTGTGAAAGCCATTTGCTCTCTTTAACGGAAGTAGTTGTTCTCCCTTTATTTTTTAAGAAGTTGAATTCTTAGATAAAATCTCAGTATTTTAACATATATAAATATCCAATGTTGGGAATTACATTAAAATGGATTTATATATATTAATTAATTGTATATTATTAATTATATATTTTGTTGCTCATTAAAAATAATTAAATAAAATTTATTTATTATTACTTTTAGAGCATATCATATAGTATAGGCTTTAATGTGTATAGAACAAATTATTTTATTTTATTTTTATGATGGGTCAAAATAAAATAAAATACTATAAATAATAGATTGAAGTCCTCAGTTTAAATTTTAACGTATTATTCATTTACATTCTATTAGTAAGTGACGATAATTTTCTCTCATAAGAAAAAAATTTAGACGTGTAAGATCAATCTCAATTTTTTGCATTTTCATGAATTTAAGTACGCTTTCGATTCTATTTTTTTTAATGATTTAATATGAGTTCTTAATTATAATAATTCTTTTACCAATTAAAATTTTTTTATCCAATAAATGATATTAGAGTCACCTTATGTTGAATCATTAAGAGATAAAGTTTTCAATACTAAATTATGATATTTAAATTATACATTAATTGAATTATATTCAAAATTATAATTGCATGCACAATTATTTAAAAAAAATGACAAGTTCAATTCAATCTAAATACACAATGTTGTTGTATGCATTAATATATAATATTATATATATATGTCTCAAGGTATACGTGGAATTGAATTTGTCTCTTTGTATAAACATATAAGCCAAATTGATTACATCCAGGATATATTTTTTTTTAATTACGCATTCAATTTAATAGATTTCTACAAGCAATCAATGAATTGTTACAATGCATTGAATGTAATTGCGGATTAATTGCATACAACATAATAACCATTATTGTTATTATTTTCCGAATTTTTATGAATTTCAATTTTAAATTTTTTTTTATTAAATTGAATGCTTAAATAAATTTTTTTAAAAAAAGAATATAACAGAAGTTAAAATTTGTTTAAATTCAAAGTGGTAATGCTAAATTTAATGGAATTTCGTCCCAATTGTGTTATACATCAAATAATTAGTATTTATAAATTTTGAGAGTTTATTAGGTCAATTTTACAAGGCTCATAAGGACTTTATCAAGCTCAAATTTTATATACCAAACATATGGACAAAATTAAGGGAGTTAGGATAGACCTGAGCCAATTTTAAATTTAGGCTATTCGATAAAATTTAGGGTTTTGATAATTAGGAAGGGTTAGGCTTAACCCAATCCAACCACTTCAGTCTCGACCCACTTCAGCCTCGTCCTAACTTTGACATGATTTGACTTTAACGTTGATGTTAACTTTGACTTTGATCATTTTACTTTTCCTTTCTTTTCCTACAAACTATAATCTAGTTTTTTAAAATAAATTAAAATAAAATAAAATGCCATCAAAGTGATCTCTTTTTTTTGTAGATTTATTTATTTTGAAATATGTGAATATTATTAAAGAAGCTAAATAATTGTATTAAAATCTATGCGAAAAATAATCGACCCAAAGGAAGATTATTTTTTTAGCCAGATAATAGACACATATAACAGTAAATATATGATAAACTTTGGCATTTTTCATGTGTATAATATGTCCGTCCAAAGAAAGGCATATCATTGGTAGGATTTACTATTAATATTTACTGACCAAGTTTTTAGAGTACCGTTCATAAATTATTATTTCTGTCCAAAGAATAAATAGCAATGTTATGCTTGGTATCTTATAATGGCCCAATTTATTATATCTTATATCATATATGTATATGTATGCACGAATAAATGGCAAAATTATTAATTATGAATTTTTTGTTTGTTCTACTTAGTAATTGCTTCTTCTATATCTGCCAACTTGATCAACATTTCAATGTCTAGCGATACTAACTTTAGAAAATGGAAGGAGCACATTACCATTGTGCTTGGGTGTATGGATCTAGACTATGCAATCCGGATAGAAGAACCTTTTGCCCATAATAATGGTAGTACTGTTAGACAAATGCCACTTTATGAAAAATGGGAGCATTCTAACTGTATGAGTCTGATAATCATAAAGCATTTTATTCTGGATACCATAAGGGGCATAATGCCTGAGGAAGAAAATACTAAAAAGTTTCTAAACCAAATAGTAGAATGATTCGCTAGTAATGAAAAAGTCAAAACGAACACCATTTTGTCTAAGCTCGTTTCAATGTGGTATAAAGGTAAAGAAAATATAAAGGAGTGCATTATAAAAATATTTAATCTTGTTATAAGATTAAGGGAACTAAAGTTAGAGTTGTCGGATAACATTCTTGTGCACCTGGTCTTGATTTCTCTTCTTAAATATAGTTCTTTTAAGATCAGGTATAACACTCAAAATGAGAAATGAACTCTTAATGAGCTCTTTACTCAATGTGTGCAAGAGGAAGAGAGATTAAAATAAGAAAAGATGAAGAGTGCACATTTAATAATTTCTTCTAATGACAATGTTGCCAACAAGGAAAGAAAAAAGGACAATAAAGGGAAAAGAGTTATAGACATTGAAACGTCATAGCCTAAGGTACCAAAAAAAATAAAATGATGACATCTCTTGTTACTTTTGCAAGAAAGTTGGATATGTGAAGAAAGATTGTTCCAAGTATGCAAATGGCTCGCCAAAAAGGGTAAATTTTTCAACTTTGTTTGTTCAGAAGTTAATTTGACTTTAGTACTGAGTCACACTTGGTGGATAAATACATGTACAACTACTCACATAGGTGTGACCATGCAGGGTTGTCTGAGGAGCCGATCACCAATTGATGCTGAAAGATTCATCTATATGGATAATGACAACAAGGCTCTTGTTGAGGCAATTGGATTTCTTAGATTACAACTAGAATTTAGTTATTATTTGAATTTGCATGAGACATTTTATGTACTTTCATTTAGATGAAAATTGGTTTTTATTTCATGTTTGGACAAATTCAGTTACTCTTGTTCTTTTGGAAATAGAAAGTTTAGTCTCTTTCAAAATTCAAATATTATTGATATTGATTCTTTAGTTGATAATTTATATCAATTGGATCCTCATGCCTCACAAGTTAATGAAACCTTGCATGCAAGCAATTATGGTATAAAGCACAAATTAATTAATGAGAATTCTTAGATGTTACGGCATAAGCATTTATGACACATTTCTAAACAAAGAATTCATAAGCTTGTGGCAAAAGAAATTCTAAATTCTCTTGATTTTTTAGATTTTAAAATATGTATTGAATACATTAAGAGAAAACAAATAAATGTTAGCAAAGTTGGTGCCAATAGGAGTTCAAACGTCTTGAAATTAATTCATACTGATATTTGTAGTTCATTCCCTACGGCTTCTTGAAATGGTCAGCAATATTTTATTTCTTTCATACATGATTGTTCTCATTATAGGTATCTATAATTGATTCATAAAATGTCTTAATCATTGAATGTTTTTAAGGCCTTTAAATCTAAAGTTAAAAATTAGCTTAGCAAAAATAAATTAAAGCTATTAAATCTGACCGTGGTAGTGAGTTTATGGTAGATATGATGGATCAGGTTAACAACATCTAGGCCATTTTGCAAGATATATACAAGAATATAACATCGTTCCTTAATACACCATGCTAGGGACTCTAAGTTAAAATGGTGTAGCTGAGAGATAAAATAAGACCTTAAAGGATATGGTTAGAAGTATGATAAATTATTTTTCTTTACCAGAATCTCTTTGCGGTGAAGCCTTAAAGACTGTGATTTATATCTTTAATCAAGTTCCAAGTAAAGCAGTAGCTAAAATTCTATATGAGCTATGGACTGGAAAGAAGTCTAGTATTAGGCATTTGCATGTCTGGGGTTGTCCAGCTGAGACTAAGCCATACAGGCCTAATAAAAGGAACTTGGACTCAAGAACAATAAGCTGCTACTTTGTTAGATACTCAGAGAAATCAAGAGGTTTCAAATTTTATAATCTTTTAAGCAGATCCTTTTTCGAGACAGGGAATGCTAAATTCATTAAGGATGTTCAATATAGTGAGAGTGCTAAACTCAGAAATATTATCTTTGAAGAGGTATATATAACTATTTCTAATTATGCAATTGACAATGACTAGATAATTGTACTTGCAAATACAGATAATCAAGACGTTCCTGAGATACCTCCTTCTAATATTGAAGAACTTGCTCCTACTAATATAGAGGAGCAACAATAATAACCTCAATTGGAAGTGCCATTAAGGAGATCCACTAAGGAGAAAAGATCAATGATTTCAGATGATTATGTCGTGTATATCCAAGAACATGATTTTGATATAGGACTGAAAGATAATCCAATAACTTTCAGTCAAGTCAAACAAAATGTGAACTCATAGAAATGGATAGATGCCATGAAAGATGAGATGAAATTAATGTAAGAAAATGATGTTTGGAATCTTGTCGAATTTTCTAAAGGAGCAAAATCAATTGGTTTTAAATGAATTTTCAAAAAAGGGATTCAAAAGGCAATGTTAAAAGATATAAGACAAGTTTGGTCGTAAAAGATTTCACTTAAAAAGAAGGTATTGATTGTAGAGAGATTTTCTCTTTGGTTTCATCAAAAGACATTTTCAGAATTATATGGCACTTGTAGCTCATTATGATTTAGAGGTACATTAGATGGATATAAATACCATGTTTTTCAATGGCAATATTGAAGAAACTATAAAAATATTGCAACCAGAGTTCTTTGAATCCAAATATTCAAAATATTTAGTGTGAAAATTAAAGAAATTCATCTATGGTTTAAAGCAAACATCCATTCAATGGTATTAAAAATTTGATCAAGTGATTACCTCATTTAGTTTTAAGAAAAATATTGTTGATCAATGCATTTATCACAATATCAGTGGGAGCAAATTTATTCTTCTTATCTTATATATAGATGATATTCTACTGGCAAGTAGCGATATAGGATTGTTGCATGAAACTAAGAGATTTCTTTCAAATAATTTTGAAATGAAAGATCTTGGGGATGCCTATTTTGTGTTTGGCATACAGATTCACGTAGATTATTCTCGTGGTATATTGGCTTATCAAAAAGGCATATATAGATAAGGTATTTAGTAGATTTGACATGAAGAATTGTGCATTAAGAGACATACCCATTGCTAAAGGTGATAAATTTAGTCTGCTTCAATGTCCAAGAAATGAGATTGAGAAGAAAGAGATGGAAAACATCCCTTATGCGTTGGCAATATGGAGTCTCATGTATGCTTAAGTTTGTACGCATCTGGATATTGTGTATGTAATTGGAATACTTGACAGATATCTAAATAACCTCAGAATAGATCACTGGAGAGCTGTTAAAAGAGTTATACGGTATCTACAGAGAATAAAGATTACATGCTCACATATTAGAGATAAGATCATTTAGAGATCATTGGGTATTTAGAATCTGATTTTGCTAGTTGCCTCGATAGCATAAGATCTACTTTCGATTATGTCTTCATGTTGGCTGGAGGAACTGTGTCATAGAAGAGTGTCAAGCAGTCACTTATAGCTTCATCTACCATGGAAGCAGAATTTGTAACTTGCTATAAGGCATCAAACCAAGTAATATGGTTGCGAAATTTTATCATTGGGCTGCAAATTGTAGATGGCATTAAGAGACCTTTAAGAATAAATTGTGATAATAAAGCCACTGAGTTGTATTCTAAGAACAACGAAAGCTCGTTAAAATCAAAGCATATTGACATCAAGTTTTTTGTTGTTAAAGAGAGAGTTCAGAGTCTTCAAGTGTCAATTGAACATATTAGTACAAATTTAATTATTGCGGATTCGCTTACTAAGGGTGTATCACTTAAGGTGTTTTATGAGCACGTGACTCTTATGGGTGTGGTTCATCCTGATGTTATGCTTTTATAATGGGAGTTTGTTCTTAATGTTCAATTACATTTGACATGTTTTTTGATTAGACTAAAGTATTGTTCTTTGTTTATTTATTGAAGACTTTGAAGTAAAGTTATATTCTTTTAGTTGCGGTTTTTCACAAAGTTTTGAAAATATATTGTTGAACCTTTTGAGTTATAAAGTAGGACCAATTAAAAATAGACATGTTAAGAGATCACATTGTAAAAAATTTTCATGCTACATATTCATGCTTGATATAAGTCATTGATTATATTGAAGTATGTGACCATTAATGGGTTTAGTTACAAAATGGATAATAAAGATCACTTTGATCCTATATGAATATAATTGATGGAGCAGATTATTTAGAGATATTTTTTTTATTAAGATAGCAAATATTGAGCTCAGAAAGTTATTTGATAATGTACAATTGTAAAGTGACATATGTGGTCCAAGTGGGAGATTGTTGGAAATTATATTAAAGTAGGCTTACATATATATAAATTAATTGTACATTATTGGCTATTTATTTTGTTGCCTATTAAAAGTGATCAAATAGAGTTTATTTGTTGTTGGGCTTTTAGGGCATCTTATATGGTATGAACTTTAATGTGTAGAGATCCAATTATTTTATTTTATTTTATTTTTATGATGGGCCAAAATAAAATAAAATAAAATACTATAAATAAGAGGTTAAGATCTCCAGTCTAAACCCTAACGTATTATTCATTCACATCCCATCAGTGAATGACGGTAGTTTTCTCTCATAAGAGAACGGTTTAGACGTGGAAGGTCTTAATCCCAATTTTTTGCATCTCCATGAATTCAGGTACGTTTTCGATTCTATTTTTCTTGATGATTTAATATGAGTTCTTGATTATAATGATTCTTTCACCAATAACGTTTTTTTTTAATCTAACATCCAATTGTAATACTAGCATTTTTTTAAAAAAAAATGAAACAATAATAAAAATGAACATAAGTCACTCTTGGTTTTTTATATGAAAATGCAAATAGTGATCTTTGTGCATGTTAGAAGTGGAGATTCAATAATCATGTATGAGCATAAATTGAGATGGATACAAAATATAAAGTAAGCAAGAAGCCTAGTCCAAAAAGATTGTGTAAGGAATGAGTAAAACAAAAAGCCAGAGGAACGGGTACTGTTCATGCGGCAGGGTATTTTTTTGTTTTGACTCAATTGACTTCTTTAAGTGGGATTTGAATTACAAGTAAGGACTCTTATTTCAACTAAGTTTAGGGTTTCTAGGAATTTTATAAGTACTATATAAATCATTGTAAACTTTTAGAATAACTCAAGCATCTAAAGCATCAGAATGTAAACATAAAAAGGAATAGAGGAGTTAGGTAGACATTAAGTACATAGTGTACTAGGGTGTAACATTTGAGGATGTCTTTATTCTTGAGTGATGTTCTTGACTATTTGTAAATTAAAGTCTTTCACACGTGCATAAGATTCTTAAAATGCCAAATATCAAGCTATTGTGGTATTAGGATACATAGAATCACATCAAAGAATATCAAAATTGTGACTTAATTAATGCCTAACTGGTGTCAAATTACTGAGTATAGCTTGATCTTATCAATAGTATAAAAATGTAAAATTCTATATAGTTAACCGTAGGTATAGCACTGAGCCATTTAATTAGTAAATTTTTTTATGATAATTAATATGAGAGATTTGCAATTTTAGTGCTTAAACTCATCTTTAGGGGATAAATGATTTCTTATTTTAAAAAAAAATTACATTAAGTAAAACTAAATCACTCTATTTTTAGGGTGAAAATATTTTACTAGTTAAATTAACCGAAACCTACAAAATGATTTGATTTTCATTTATGTAGAATTATGTTTGTATGTACATATGTATTTTTTTTTTTAAAGGTTTAGATAAAGATGAAATTTTTTACTTATTAAATATAAAATTTTGTTCTCTTATTTTTTTTAAATGGCCGTGAACATAAAGTATATTTACAACCATATAAACTAAGTACGCGAAAGTATAAAAATTTTCACGTTTCACCTAGATTAATTTCTTAAAAGACTTGACACTTTCAATGCTTTTTAAGAAATTGTGAGAAAATCAAAGTAGAGAAAAATTGCAACAATAGAAAAATAATAAGAATAAAAAAGTGATCATGGCAAAGGAATTTGAAAACAATGTTTATGTTGATTTTTATGATATGTATATATGTGCCTATATTTATGTATAACTCTTGAATATAATAATAATTCTCAAATTAAGTTGATCATAAATATTCTATAATTACTTGCAGGACATAAAGATTAGTGTGAGGTTGTTCTTTGATCACTAATCAGATAGATACTCATAGTTGAAAGGGAAGGTTCAGTCATAAGATCCCCAATGTTCAAGGTAATTAAGAGAGCAGCAGCCATAGCCACCAAAAGTTGCATAGTAATTAAAATTGTTTGCTTTATTATATTTATTTAATTATATATATATATATACATATAGTTGTATGCTATTAAAATAAAGGAGAAAAAAAAAAAAGATTCATGTTGAATGCTGAATGGTGAATGGGAATTTTGGAAATTCTTTTTCATTTTGAATTCAAGCCCACCAAAAGAGGCTTCAAAATTTCATTCATTTTATAAGATTTGTTGACCAATCTTAAGCCCTAGAAGAAACTCTATTCAGCATTTTCAATTGAAACTTGCATCACCGAAAAAAAAAAAAAACAATGCTTCCATTTGCATAGAATTTTCTTGGTTTTCATTCCTTTTTCTAGGGCACATTAGAAAAAAATTACTTTCATAAAAGCAAAAATCAGTAGGAAAACAAACAAGGAACTTTGACGCAAATGATACTCTCTTCTTGTAATTCATGCCCTTCTTTTTGTTTTTAAATTTTTTTTTCCTGTGTAAAGACCATTTTTCACTACTAAAGCCAAGTATTTTCATATCACAAAATCAATCTATGCCATCATTATATAAAAAATGACTAGTGACTTTTTTTTGTCAAGACAAGTGCAATATACATATATTTCAAATTTTTTTTTAAATTAAAGATACTTTAGTCTTAGAATTCAAAGTAATTATAATCGTCATATTTTGTAGAAAATTAATTTTTAAAAAATTAAAAAAAAAGAGTATCTAAATTTAAAATTTTAGCATTAATGAGAAGTATGATTACTATTAAACTACGTTATGGCCACGTAAAGAATAGTTTATTATGAGAATGCTAATCATAATTGGTATTCTGTGATAGTAAAAATAGATGGTAAGAATTTCATATACCTCAGAAATTTAATTAATACTGATATGGTATTGATAGAGATACTATATAAATCAAAATCTTATTAACGGACATGATTATATTCTAACCTTGAATATATCTCAAAATAATTAGACATTAATAAGCAACAAAATTTCACACATGGTAAAAACTTCACAAATATTAAGCCATCCATATTATCACTTTGCAACTCCCACACATAATAATTCATTGTGCCATTCTTTTTCTGTATGATAAGAAACCAAATGGGCAGCACAAGTCTCTCAATCAGAAAAAAGGGCTCAACATTGATGTTAGTATTGTTTCATATACATATGTATATATATATGTGGCTAAATAATAAAGAAAGAGTTGTATATTAATTATTTTGTACAATTATTTCATTGTGTAAATACTTAAGAATTTAATGTCTGTGCATGAACCTTTATTTACCTCATTTATAAAGCATGCAAATGATTTGGCTGATAGTGAAATGAGAGATTATTTTTATCTGTACACACTTAAGATTTGATTCTTTTATTAATGACTCTTAATCAGTCTTGTCATTATTCATTCAATTTCTTAACCAATATCTGGTCAAGGCTCTATTCTCTATTGCATCATTGAGTTGAGTCTAAGAACTATTTCCATGGCTAACATCAAATTCAAAAATTCTAACCACATAACTTAGCATAATATTTAGAATAATTTGATTTTTTTATTAAAATATATTGAGATCAAAATTAATATGTAAGTGTATATATAAATCATCAAATTAGATATTTGATATATAAGTGTCGAAAGATTGTTTAAAAGTTAAATAATTAAGTTTATGTATTATAAGCCAATTCAATGATCATAATCAAATAAGTAAACATTAAAAAAATAATAGTGTATTAAATTATTAATAACAACCAACATGATCATATAATATATCAAAATCTTTGTAGAGAGAGTATATAGAGGACTGATTTATTAATTTAAGTACATGATCAACTTCAAGAGATGTGTAGAATCTACAAATATTATCATAATAATTATAAAATTAAAAACATATAAAACATGCACCAAAGAAATTAAATAATTAATCCCTCAAACCCCCCATAACACATCAAGCAAGCAAACAAATAAACATTGATCCATTCCAATTTGAATTATTAATATTATTATTTTAATTTCTAAGGGTAAAAGGGATTAGTCCAAAGAGTGTTGTGGCTGTAGCTGCCATCCCCAAATGGCAACAACATTTCATCCCCCCCAAATCCCATATGTTCTTGTGGTTGATTCATCAACTCCAAAAACCATTGCTGTTGGGGCTGCTGCTGCTTCTGCTGCATTGCATCCATCATAATGTTGTTCATCTGATGATCAAATCCTGAAGAAGAACCACCCTTTTCCATGATCTGTTGCATCATGATCTCCCCACCACCACTTGTTGCCATTGCTGCAGCAGCAGCAGCTTGAGATGATGATGATGAATGATCCGCCACTATTGTATTAGTATTAGTAGTACTACTACTAGTAACAGTCTTGTTTAGGATTTCCATTCTCTTGCAAATCTCCTTCAGGTTTTGCTCAATCAACCACCCAAGATCATTCAAATCCATCATGTTCAGACTCTGAAACAATGCCTTCCCAATCAGCCCTTGGAACATGACCTGAGTGATCTCCTTCTCCCTATTGTCTTTCCTCTGCTTCTTCAGCTGCTCATTGGCTTTGACAATCCTTTGCCTCAAGAACCCATCTTGATTCACCATCTTCTTGCTCTGCTCCATCTCGGGCATCTTCTTGAACTGCGACAGCACCCGCTGGACACCCATTGGCGAGGGCCAAATCTCGGGCTGAGAATCATAAGGGCTAAAGATGATGGCACATGCATCTATCCCACACAAGGTGCTGAGTTCACTCACCTTCTTCATTAGGCCCCTCTTTCTCTTCTTGAAGGTGGCTTTTCTTGCAGAATCATTGGCTATGAAGACAAGTTTCACCTTCTTTCTACTCATGGCTAAAAGGGGAGAAAATTTATAAGGAATATTTGAAGCTTATTTCTGTATTTTAGCATCTTGCCCTATAGGGCTTATGCTATTTATAGATATGATTCATACGAAAGAGAGACCCATATTTATTATTACAAGATTATGGAATTTGTTATATTTTTGTTGTACATATTTATGGTATTTAATTGAAAAAAAAAAAAGAAAATTGGGGCACCATTTCTCAAATTTTATCAACAAAAATTAATCTTTTTTATTTGACAATGTTATACTTATGTAATTGAAATATAAAATTTAGATTTAAATTAATGTGGTATTTGATGTGGCTATTGTTAATTAGTATTATATAACTATCATATTAATAAGAATGTAAAAGGTCAACAGTCACCCAACAAATGGTAATCATCAATTAATGATACATCAATCGAAAATATAAAATTTATATTTTAAATAAGTATGTTTAACACTACTTACTTGATAAACATCAATATGAATAATAAAACTAACTTGTTAAAAACATTGTTTATAACCATTTTTTTTTCCAAGTAATACATCATTCGCTCAATAGATGATAAATTTTTTTAATTTGTACAATAATTTATTCCATAATTTTGTAAATTTAACTATATGTATAATTAAAAGGGAGAGTTCTTATATATCATGTGCACCTTTGTATAATTTTTTTTTTGGGGGTGTTTTCTAATAATTCGTTGTACATAGAATTGCAGGTTCATATTATAAAAAAAATTCATCTTATTTATTTATTTACTTAAAGGATAATATGTAGAATATCAATTTATTTGACAAGTATGGGTGCCCAAATCATTGCAATTATAACAATGGATATGATAAAATCTGAGACCATGGAGATTAAGGTGGCAATGTAATTGACACAATTTAATTTGCTGAGTTGGTACAAGTTTGTTTGATTTCTTTATCATAAGACAACTTATTACATATAAATTTGATAAATGATAGTATTTAGAGATCGAATGAATCATAGCCATTGATTACAAAGAGATAATTTTTCTGTATCTCATTCACACATTAAATTAATTATTACATTTTTACTGTTTTTGGAAGTTAATCGTGAGATAATATTTGCATTCAAGTCCATTTATGAAGACAGAAATATTTTTGAGTGGTCTACCTCTACATTTCTAATGCAATGTGTCATGGAATTTTGCAAGCAAACAGTCTTGATTTTACAAACAAGGCCAACATTATTCATTAAATTATAATTTCTACCCAATACTTTTGCAATTTAGTAAAAACCCGTGGCAATGCTCTAAAATTTTATTTCAATCTACTTCTTTAAAAAAATTACCTCTATTTTAGGAAGATGTATAGAAATGTAATGTCGATGAGAAATGTCAATTAATTTATGTACTTCATCAAATTTATGCTCGTGTTCTTATTATACCATACAATCGATTGTCGGAAAATTTTCATAAATTTTACATAATTATCTTAAATTTCGATTAAATTTATGTAACATTAATAATTGTCTTATTAGAGTAATTCAATGAAATACTAATCTATAATTCCATATTAAGAGGATATTTATGTGGTGTCATATGATCCATTTTTTTTTAAATAAATAGATTAAAAGGTTAGATCTTATGACATAGAGCAATGACGCAAATTTTATGTAATCTTTTTTAAAACTCTCGACTCTATTCAAATAAATGTGTTTTAATCAGTAAATTGAATATAATGTTGATATATAGGAGTGGACTAAGAGGCCGAATTGATGTTGTGAGGGTTGAATGTTAATATTAAAATAAAAATATAGAGAGCCTAAATGTCAAATAAAAATCTTATAGTAGTTAAGATATAAAAATATCCATTCACAAGGATTAAAATTATAAGTGTTTTTTTTATAAAAAAAATTGGTTTGAGCCTTCCCAATCCTAATGTAGTTGCATACCAGTACTTTCTATTAGTTATAATGGCCTATGCAATTTCAAATAACATAATTGTCTTAAAATCTCGATCAAATTTCTGTAATAGTAATAATTGTCTTATTAGAGTAATTCAGCGAAGTACTAATCTTGTATTCTATTTTAAAAGATATTTATGTGTTGGTCATACGATTCGTTTTTTATTTATTAAAACAATAAATTAATTAAAAGGCTAAATCTTATGACATAAAACAGTGACACAAATTTCATATCATCATTTTTAAAACGTTTAATTCAATCTAAATCTAAATAAATGTTGTATAATAGAATACATTAAATAAAATTCTTATATTTAGGAGTGGACCGATAGTTGGTTGTGGGGTTAAATTGTAAATATTAAAAAAAGTTACAAAGTTCAATATAGACAACCTAAATGTTAAAATTTGAAATTTATGGAGGTCAAATTATAAAAATATATTTTCACAGGAGTCAAAATTATAAAAACAATGTATCTTTTAAACAAAAACAAAAAAAAAATAGCGGGCTTAGACCTCCTAAATCCTAATGTAGTTATGCTCTGTTATATTACTTGAACTATATAATAGGCTAATACCTTAACCTTATTATAACTTCATAGAGTTTCACAAATTATTGAAGAATTCTAAATAACTTTAAAATTATGAATGAATTCTATATTAATTTATATATAGAGAGAGAGAAAAGAGAAGAATTCAAACTTGAGACCTTTACAGTAAAAAGAGAGATGTACATCGATTTTTTTGTCGTTAGATTATATTCTCTACATAACTTCACAATGTTTCTTCGTGAGCATCTACAAAGGCTTCAAATAGATGTATATTCTCTTCATATCTTCTATATCTATCTATTTTCAATTCAGCAATATGAATAAATGTTTTAAGTCATTTTGTAATGTGGGTCTTCTACTTCTATTTTTTTTGGTGGAATCTTTTTTTTTATAAATGTTTTAAAGAATTCTTAACCTTATCCTAATTCTTTTTTTTTTCTTCATGTTTTATAATATGGTGAAAAGACATAAATTTTGATAGGATTCGCCTCCAACTCTTTTTGGAAATCAAAGCGCATCCTATAATAATAAGAGTAAATTTTGATAGAAAATCACGTGTTTCAAATATCAGCAGAAATTGCCTACAAATTGGTCATCTAGGGCTCGTATGTCTCATGTCTCGGGCGACGTGTAATTCGTGGGGTTTTTTTTTGCATAATAATAAAAACCATTGAGAAAAAAAGGCAAATTGATCTTTTGACCAAATCTAAAGTAGAGAAAGGCGGGAAAGGAAGCATACCTAATTCTGAGAATTCCTATAATAAAGTGGTCATACTTGGCTGAGAATTTCGTCTATACTAGTTGTTCATCTCTTAAAAACTCCTAATTTTTGAAATTTTGAGTAGTTTTTAATCTTTTTTTTTGTTTATGTCTCATAGAGTATGATTTAATTGTTATTTATTTCAAAAAAAAAATAAAAAACTCTAGTGACGAGTAAGAGAGTTATGCTCACTATTATAACTTTGAGATTTCGGTTTCAAAAGATATTAAATTTCAAGATCTTTTAAATACTATGTTATGCCATTGTAATTGATAATGTGGAGTATAAGGTGATTTTGAAAATTAAAATTGATGCAATAAGATATAAGTTGAAACCTTTTGAAATTAGAAACGAAAGCAATGTCTGATTCTTTTTGGGAGCCAATAAAAAATCGCACTATTTTCTATGTGTAATAATGGATCCTAAAGCTCTCTTTTTATAAAAAAGTTTCACAACCCCTCTAGTCAAAATTCGCCTCTCATTTATACTCATTTCATTTCAGCAAGTGATAGCAATCAAGTGAGCCACACAACCCCAACAATACCAACAGTGGTTTCGTCAAACACAACAGATGATTATCATTATTTTTTCTATAACATTCAACGAAGACCCATTTTATACATACTATGATAATGGGACAGATGGGAATTGTGATGGTGTTGGAAACATTGGTAAGGAGGAAGGAGATTATGATATTGTTGGAAACATTGGTCATATGAAAAGGGATTGTGATGTTGTTGAAAATGTTGGTCATGTGGAAGAATGTGCCAGTTTGGATGATTTACCAGAAGTCGAATGTTGTTATATTTCAACGAGCTCCCTTAATATTAAAGATAGAAGACGAGAATATTGTGAAGTAAAAAATTATTTGTGTTTATGCCTCTAATGCCACCATCAAACTTGAGCCTATTCGATAAGATATCGAGTAGTGAAATTGGAATGTGTTTGTGAAAAAGTTGTTTGATAGTAAAGATGAACTTCGTAGGCTATTAGTATGCTAGCACTTAAGGGTAACTAGGGCTTTTGACTCTCAAGGTCGACAAAAGATCATTTTAAGGTAAAATGTAATAATGATAAATGCAAATGGCAATTATGTGCATTGTCGTCGGATGCAAAAAAAATTTCATTATGTGCAGAATCGATGTAGATCACATATGCTAGTTAAATGGATTACTTGATGGTCATTGATAAGCGAAGTCTCGGATTATTGACAAATTTATAAAAAATATGTTTGTATTTGTGAGTCGACTTTATAGACTGAAAGAGATCTAGGCAAGCATATATAAAGAGTTTGGTATAAAGATAAATTATCATACTACTTGGCGAGCTAAAGAGCATGTATTGAGGTTAATATGTGGTATTCCAGAGGCTTTATATAAATTATTTTTTGTATACTGAACGTGCTGGAACAACAGAACTTGAGTACAGTTATGCAATTAAAAATTGATGATTGCAATTACTTTAAATATTTCATTATGGCACTTGGACCATGCATATAGGATTTTAGTCATTTATTCGGCTAATTATTGTAGATGACAGTACATTTTTTAAATGTTTGTACTTGGGTATAATATTTATGGCTATTTGTAAGGATGGAAAGAATCAAAAGTTTTCATTGGCATGGTGTATTGCTGACTCGAAGATGCTTCCTGGTCGCAGTTAATGGTAAAACTTCGAGGAGTCATTAGTGACCTTGAGAATCTTGTATTTGTATTTGATCGGCAAGCTAGTATTTAAAATGCCATTCGAGAGGTATTTCTTAATTCATATTATAGGGTATGCATCTATCATTTGAAAGGCAATTTTATCACAAGATATAAGATATTGTTGAAGAAGAAGAAATGATGAGGTTACCTGGCTTCCTATTTTGTTTCTGTTAAGGCATATTGATTAGCTGACTTTCAAGAGCAAATTAAGAAGATGTAGGAAGTGAAAGCAGAGGCAACAAAATACTTGGAGGAGGAGGTTAATTTTTCCATATGGGCTCGCTTAGTGGGAACATTCAGAAGATATGACATCATAACCACCAATATTACAGAGAGCATTAATGTTGTTGTAAATGATGCATGTGGCCTCTCGGTGACTACCTTGGTTGAGTAGATTCAGAGGTTAATGAAAATACGGTTTATCAAAAGATGACAGGCTGCATAAAGTATGAAAAACTTTCTAATAAATTAGGCTTATCATAAATTTGGAAGCATAATAATGTGTCCACTCACATGACAGTGCATTCAGTAGATCAATCTCGCATTGTCATCAAATGTTGAAACAGAAATGGAATAATGGACATTTTGGTAAAGTTATGCACTTGCTAAAAGTTTAATTTTGGCTAGCTATCGTGTGCCCATGCACTTGCAATATGCAAACAGACCATATTATAGTCTCAGACTCTTTGTTCGCCTTCTTACATGACTGAGTCTTTATTATATGTATACAACGATTTAGTAAATATGAATTAGCTACCTATCAGATTGGACTATTCTAAAAAAGTTGAGAGCTGCTAACATCCAGCCTCTTATAGCACGCCATTAATTAAGAAGACGTCAAAAGAATCAGACTCCATTACAAGGTGAGGAACCGATGAAGAAAGTGTGTAGCAGCTATAAGTAGCATAGACATAACAAGATTGTATAGTAGTCGATATATCTTTTATCTTGTATTTCTTATTTTTTGATGAACACTTGAAAGTACATATTTAATAAGAATTTTATATCATTATTTTGTATTACTAGTGTCTTTAACCCTCCTAACTTAAGTATGTTTATAACATTTTACCTAATTAGCTTTTAACTGTTTTGTGGTAGGTTCGGTAATATGGGAATAAATTTCTACTTAGGAATTAAATTGGAGTTATTCTTAATTTTGTGAAGAGCTGACTCAATGGGCTAACATATTGTATTTCACAAGGCATTCAAAATTTGAGCATTTGGAGGGTAAAAATGGCCTAAAACAGAACTGATCTGCAATACAGGCCTAATCCGAACAATCATAGGTATTTGGCCCATAACTATAGAAATACGTATCTAATACGTATAAGACAACTCAATTTGAAAAGATAAGAGACTTATTTAAAACTTTGATGTTTTGAATTCTAAATTAGATAAGTAAGTGGGTGCATTAATGATAATTCATGTAAATTATTTGTCACCATTCTTGACTTTTATCATCTAAGTGGTTCGCTCTTCATTTGTCTCGATTTATTCATATTTTTTTTTATAAATAGATAGCATGTTTATGATCGAAACATGTAATTTGTCTTTTGTATTATCTCTTTATAATATTATTTCTCTTGTTTACTATTGTAAAGTCATGTTATCTCTTCTTCCATTTCCTTTTCTTTAGTTTTATTATATTCAAATAATTTTCTTTATGCTAAGGTGAAAGGGTGAAACTCTTGGTAAGATAATACTTAACTCTTATTCATAATTTAATGTTTTATTATTAAGTTATGCAAATTTATATATGATGTATTTATTTTGTTTGTAATATTAATACCATTTCTTCTAAGTGGTGTATCTTGATTTACTATTGACAAACTTTATACTTAGCACAATAAATTCTTGAAATTATTTACAAGATTTGGCATATATATCATTTTTTATAAAGTGAGAGTCTTGTTTTATTATAGACAAATATAAATATTGGCATAATAAATACTTAAACCCATTTATAAGATTTAATGTATAATAATTGAAAGAAATAAATATTAATTAATATATAAATGATGATAAATATTAATTGTTATATTTTTCAGTTGGAATCTCTTTTGTGTGAGGATTCCAATTGAGTTATAAAAAGAGTTAAGTATATTTTTACTTTTTATGCCAAGAGTGGATCCCCTTAACCTTAGCTTTTATTTGAATTGGTTAATTGAATTAATATTTACAAACATCTTATACTGCATTAATTATCTTTAAAGTATTTATAGTTTGTAATTTTAATTCTCTTCTCTGTGGATTGACCCCGTTCTCACCGGGTTATTTATTACTTTGACAATCCCGCACTTAAGAATAAACTCCTATATTCTAGATGTGTCAAGTGTTTGGCGCCGTTGTCGGAGAAGTGAAATTAACATTTGTTTTTTGTTTGTTTGTTTATTTTATTTTCATGGAAGACTAAGCCTCTTAACTTGCTTTACTTTATTTATTATTCGCTTTTTATTTTCATAGAAGGCTAAGCCTTAAACTCTTTATTTATTAACTTTTTATTATATAATCTAACATTAACTAATCTAACATGAATTATCTAACTTCTAACTATTTATCTAACTTTTATTTTATTGTTAGTTTTACCTATTTTATTTTATTTTATTTTTCTCTGATTTGTAATATTTATTATTATTGTATTTTGTTTTATTTTCTTGTATGAGTGGTTGATTTCGAGATTCTAATTCTCATCGTTTGGTGAAATATAATTTCGGAACTTGCTTTGATAATTTGTTGGATTCTCCTTCATCTTCTCATTATTCACTAAATAACACCATGATCAAAAATTAAATTGAGGGACTCAAAGACCCAGGGGACAATCAGTCTCAACATAATGATCATAATCGACCTAGGACACTTAAAGATTACATGAATTCTACACGAATCGATGCATCATCTTGCTTAATTTTTCCTTCAGATGTAACACATTTTAATTTTAAGCCAGACATTATCCAACTTTTACCCACTTTTCATGGCTTAGATGCAAAGAACCTTTATTTGGCTACACGTATAATGATCAAAATTGTAGCATAAACACAATTTGACTTAAATTTTTCTCATTTTCTTTAAAAGATAAAGCTAAAACATGGTTATAAAACCTTAGGCTAGGATTCATTTTTTTTATGGGATGAGATGCAACAACAATTCTTGAAAAAAAAAATTTCCTTCCTATAGAACAAATTCTTTCAAAAGACAAATTACTACTTTTGTCCAAAGATCAGGAAAGACCCTTTACTAATGTTGGAAAAGGTATAAAAAATTACTTAATACTTGCTTATCTAATATTGTACCTAATTAGCTTTTAACTATTTTGTAGTAGATTCGGTAAAATAAACATAACTTTCTACCTAGGAATTCAATTGGAGTGATTTTTAATTCTGTGAAAGCTGACTCAATGGGCTAACATATTGTATTTCATAAGATATTCAAAATTCTAGTGTTTAGAAGGTGAAAATAGCCTAAAATAGAATTGATCTGCAATACAGGTTCAATTCGAACAATCATTAGTATTTCGTCTATAACTATAGAAATACGTATCTAATACGTATTAGATAACTCAATTTGAAAAGATGAGATACTTAGCTATAACTTTGATATTTTAAGTGACAGCTAATTCGGATCACATCAATTCTAAATTGGATAAGCAAGTGGGTGTATTAATGATAATTAATGTAAATTATTTACCACTATTCTTGACTTTTATCATCCAAGTGATTCGCTCATCATTTATCTCGATTTATCCATTATTTTTTTTTTATAAATAGATAGCATGTTTATGCTCGAAACATGTAATTTGTCTTTTGTATTATCTCTTTATAATATTATTTTTTTTGTTTACTATTGTAAAGTCATATTATCTCTTCTTTCATTTCATTTCTTTTTCTTTAGTTTTATTATGTCCAAACTAATTTTTTTTATACTAAGGTGAAATGATGAAATTCTTAGTAAGGTAATACTTAACTCTTATTCATGAATTTAATGTTTTATTCTTAAGTTATGCAAATTTGTATACGATGTATTTATTTTGTTTATAATATTAATACCCTTTCTACTAAGTGGTGTATCTTGATTTATTATTGACAAACTTTATACTTTGCACAATAAATTCTTAAAATTATTTACAAGATTTTGCGTATATATCATTTCTTGTAAAGTGGGAGTCTTAAATTATTGTAGACAAATATAAAGATTGGCATAATAAATACTTGAACCCATTTATAAGATTTTGTGTATTAATTGAAATAAATAAATACTAATTAATATATAAATAATGATGAACTTTAATTGTTATATTTTTCTGTTGGAATCTTCTTTGTGTGAGGATTTCAATTGAGTTATAAAAAGAGTTAAATATATTCTTATTTCTTATGCAAAGAGTGGATCTCCATAACCTTAACTTTTACTTGAATTGGTTAATTGAATTAATATTTACAAACATCTTATACTGTATTAATTGTCTTTAAAGTATTTATAGTTTATAATTTTAATTCTACTTCCCTGTGGATCGACCCCGTTCTCACCGAGTTATTTATTACTTTGATAATTTTACGCTTGAAAATAAACTCTTGTATTCTGGACGTGTCATTTTGTATTTGTAAGCTTAATCCATTTTATAATTTGTTACTATTGTTTTGTTTAATATATTTACCACTTTTAATATATATGATTAGTTAAATTAATTAATATCAGTTTATGTCAATCTAATTTTTTACTTTGTTACTAATGTTTAGTTTAATACATTTACCATTATTAAAATGAATAAAAATGTATAGAATAAAGAAAAATTGTTAATTGATTTCATTTACTTTTGGCACCAGTCCATAAATCGATTGCCATTTTTGTCTTAAAAAATGACTTGTGCTCGGGACAAAAATCTAAGGGACGATACATCATCAAAAATTCTATAAACGTACAAACATAAACCCCATAATCTCCATTATTGACTATCTATTGTGGCACTCCCTCTTTTAATCGTACACGAAAATGGGTGAAAGTCAAGTGTAATGTGTCGTTACTCAGAAATAAATAAGTATATAAGTAGGGGTAACAACATAGATAATGGTGCGACATAATTATTTATCATGTCATCATCATATTCGTAGATGACGATTTGGTGATACAAGATATTCACCTCAACTATAATCCAATATTCTTGCTTGTAGTTGACAAGAATATAAACCCACACAAAATTAAAAAGTTTCGTAAATAATACTATATGAATAATACAAAAAAAAACTCTTTTAACATACAATATTTTATCTTGTCAACCTCAACCCACATCCGTACACCGAGTAAATCTTCTTTAACCCCTAAGCCATATGTAACATGTTATCGTTCCATGTAATGGCAGAAAAGTTTGTTTTGTATTACTCTTTAAGGATCCTAAAAGTCTTCTAAAATTTCAAAACAAATAATTAATCAATTATGTGTATATAAGAAACAAACTTTAATTTATTTGAACACTTTCAAAGAAGTACAAATCTACAGAAGTAGATAATTGTGGCAATGCGTTAGTATAGTGGTATTGTCTAAGTTGGACCACCTTTAGGTACTTATAATGTGTTGCATTGGCCAATAAATAAAGTTATAAAGTAATTAATATATTTAAACATATGATTAACTTCAATAAATATATAAATAATTTTCACTTACAAAGTCATCCAGTCAATTGTATAATTAAGACTGAAACCATGCTGAGTTAGTTTCAAGGCTAGGTAAGGTGGCTACACCCTCATCCAAATCCAACCAAGCCTAAAACTCAAATTGGATGGCTAAACATACATGTTGACTTAAAAATTAATGAAGTTTTGATGATTCTAAATAATAGAGAAAAATAATATTCTGGACTAAAGTGCAATGTTTTGAAAGTTTTGAAAATGGAATAAAATGCAAACAAATTTAAAACTTGAATCATTGTAGTTGAAGAATTGTGTATGACTGTAGCAATAACACTGTTCTATATAGTTAAATCACTGTGCAATAGTTAGATTACTACAAAGCACTATAACAACGGCTAGTAACGGTCATACCACTGTAGCAACGCTCAGATAATTATAACAATAGGTAGATCACTGTAGCAATGGCTATTTGACTCTTATAACTGTAAATAAAAGCTCCATTCAATATTAGAATGTATAAGAGTGTTATTTAATCTTCATGTCAGTTGTAATATTCACCATAAGCTATAATTATTGTATTTGCTATTTGAGAGAGTTCAAAATATAAAGGTTTAATTGATACCCTAAACCAATCATTGTAAGGGTCTAGTTAGTACTTAGTAAAGCCAATACAATATAATTTTTTTTTTCTTTTGGCAAACTCGACAATGTGAGAATTTTATTAATAAAATTAGAAAAAAAAAGAGTTACAAAAAATGGAAGGCTTAAAAATACCTTACCCTTGGCAAAAAAAACACATAAAAGATACATAATAGACCAATAGAAAAGTAAGGGAAAAACCTCACGTAAAATTGATATACTAATGGAACTTATAAGCAGACATTTCATTTGCATCCTTATAGAGCATAGGAACAATGTCTAAAGGAAACTATTGTTAGGGTATGTGCTTATGCGCCATCCCAGTTTGTATGAATATTTAGTTTGTAATATTTATACAACGCATATTTTATTAAATCGCTGATAACTTTTATTAAATGGTAATTAAGCTTGTAACATTATAAAAATGATATGATCTGAATGAGTTCATATCTGGTTTAAAGAAGTTTAAACCATGGCTAAGAGTTAGCAAAGCTGATAGTTATAAATGCTAAGTGTTAGCAGGTTATAATACCCAGCGGGATCTAAAAGTTAAAACCTAATCTATAATGTAACAAAGACCTGAGAATCTACTAGTAATGACAAAATTGCAAAGAGTTGCAATAGAGACTAAGAAATGTCGTTATGGAAGTATCTTCTCAAATAAAGAGTTCCTGATCTACGTTTACCAATGAGGGTCTATCGGTGAAACACATAGATTAGTGTATGTCTATAGCTGTATTGTACAAATGGTTATTCTTAGTTAACCATGAGCTTGGTTGAAGTTCATATAGACATACAGGTATTCAGTTAGGACTGGATACTGAACAGACTCAAGAGGACCCCAATAGATATCCTATGAAACCGTCAAAGGAAGGTCCTCTCGAGTTGAGTAGTATTTGTGGTCCTTCGACCTGAGCGCCACGGTGAACTTGTGGGAGATCCATCATACTTTGGTTCCACGTATGTCAGAGACCTTTCATGGTCTGACCGCTACGTGTCGCTGGGTATGGTCCGATGCTCATGGAGTTCGGTGTGCGTAGATATGGGATCCGCCAGCTCACATAGATGGGTTGTATATCCGAACTTCGAGATTGTATCTTGTAAAGTCTTATGGCCGTAAGCAATAAACCTGGGAAAGGAGTTTCCTCCAGGTTTGAACATTATAGCAAAAGTGTTTGCGTAAATTGTTCATAAAGATACGAATCTGAAGATAATAAAGTGATGGATGAAATTATCGGGATTTGACGGTAATGATCTATATCCCGTTCATCCTGGATATAATGACGGAAGGATTATACGAATATGGAGTAACCTCAACATGTATGGTCTGACGCGTTGATTTGTAATATCCGTAACGTGTGCGTGGGGCATCGTTCACGGACTTGTGAAATAGTTTCATTTGACGAATCGGGCGTGGACCTAGGGAGTCCCAATATGAAATGTACTCTTTGAGCACTTGGGCAGCGTACCGTATTAAATAGTTTAATACAGTAAAATCCAGCAATTTACTAAGGTTACGTTAACTAAAGTATATGGTCAGATGGTGGGACCCACTTTAGGTTAACTTGGTAACCGAGTAAGGACATAATTGTAATTTCACTTGATAATTATTTAATCGTTAAATAATTCAAATAAATATTTATTTATTTAATTGTTGAATAAATGAATTAAGTTTAACTAAGGTTAAGAGTTAACCATTTAGTTAAGTTAGATTAACTATATTTAATGGTTAAGTAAAAGTTAACCTAACTATAGTTAAGTTAGTTAACTATGATTAAAATAATTAAATATTCTTTTAATTAACTAGAGTTAAGAGTTAACTATAGTTAGAATATTTTAATGTTAGTTTAACCTAACTAAAGTTAAGAGTTAACTATGATTAGGTTAGATTAAATTCAAATTGAAATTAAGTGAAATTAAGTGTTATGAAATGAAATTAAATTCATTTGTATAAATAAAACAAATGTAAATTAAATTCATAAGGTTTTTGTTAAATTGATTTTGCAAAATTAGGTCAGCCATTTTACAAAGAGAGAAAAGAGAAATTGTCTTCTAATTAATGGATTCAAGAGTTGAATTCATTATTTTCTTTTAAGGCTTAAAACTAATTTAGCAAAATAGGTTTTTGATTAATTGATTAAGTGTTAATCAAAAAGAAAAAATCAAGAACACAAGTTTAAGTAGTTAAACAAGTGCTGGATCAAAAGCTGTCATTCTAGATAATCAAACCCACCATTGTTGATTACTAGAATTGATCAAAGACAACATTTTGGTGGACTTCAACAATCTCCAACCAAAGGCTTCAAGGGTTATTTCTCAATCTCGTTTCTGATTAATATATTGTGATTGTGTTTACTGCAATACTTTAAGCTTCCGCTGCTTCATTATATATATGAGATATGTATAAATTGTGATTAAACACAAAACCCACATGCAAACACCCATGAATGTACAACTCCCAACAACTATAACCACCATATAAAATTATCAAAAATGTATCCTGAGATTCACCAGTTTATCCATCACTGCATTATTCTCTCTGAAGGTATGATTAAATCTAAATTACATGATATCAATATGGTCTTGCAATATTCCCACCTATTGGAAGTTTCCATGAAGGAATTAATATAGGCTTACAAAGAAGATGAAAGATTAACGTAGAGTTAAACTCCAAAATTATCTTATGCCATCAACGACAATAGCAATCTTCAAAGCTAAGATAACCCCCCATTATTTCTGTACAGTAGGCCGTCTTAATTTCTAGGGGACAAGAGAAGCGAAAGAACTCACCTCATTCCTTGAAGACCCTTCTACAAATAGTTATACATGGGTTACCCTTTAAAAGTCTATCTGTAGTGATCTTAATCCACCCATGAGGAGAAAAATTTTAAAATAGAACGGTAATTTTTTAGGCACGTCTCAAATTAGTTGCAATACCCATATGATCTAAGATATGAATATCATTATCAAAAGCAAACCCAGGGCAAAAAGCAGCAAAGTATCGAATATGAGAAGGACAGTTCGTAATAATGCCAAAAAAATTGAATCTCTGATTATTAAATTTAAGGCGATTTTAACCTCTCTAAATCAAATATAATAAATAAGCAGCTAAAAACTCTATAAGTTTAAAAGTTGGGTGCTCTAGCATTTGTTCACTAATATGTTTAAACAAAAAAATGTGAGAGTTTGATTAGTACCTAAGAAATTGATCAGGGCTTAATTAGTACTTGAAAAATTAATCAATGTTTGATTAGTACTTAAGAAAGTCAATTTGTAAATGTTTGATTAACACTTAGGAAGTTAATCAAATGGTCTGAAAAATAGACTGATCTAGTAGAATCCTTAAGGCAGTTGCTTGAGGCGTGGACGAAAGCTATGTGGATGGTCGAACCACGTAATAATTCAGTTGTCATTTTCTCTTTCCCTACACTCTCTTATTTACTGCAATTACTTGTACTTTAATTTTATTTTATTATTATTAGTAATTACATGAATTATTTATTATTAATCATTTTGTTGAAATACACAATTCACACCCCCTTCTTAGGTTTTTTATATAGAATTTTCAATACATATTATATTTAATCTAAGATCATACAATATTTAATCTAAAGTTAACTAACATTCAATAATATTAATTAACTTATTAATTAATTGATATAATTATCTAATAAATAATTTACTTTTTAAATAAAAAATCATCTTAAAATTAATAATTTTTAAATTTAAAATTTCACAAAATTTGTAAAATATTTCACTGTATGCACTATATGGCAAGCTACGAATGCGCCACATGGCACATACAATGCCACATCGTAGACCACTTAGCTGCGATGCTGTATTGCATACGCCCAATTGACATATTACGGGTGTGCATCTCATGCCCATAGTGCACGCAAATGTGCATCTCAAGGCCACAAAAGGCCTAAGATGCAGCCGAACGTAGATGGCGGTTAACCGCCGCTCCGGCCATCATCTGCGTTTGGGATTCTCCAAAAAATTCTCAATTTTTTTTCAAGATTTTCACTTTTTTTTTTACCATTCCAACTTATTTTTTATATATAATTCATCTATTTATTAAAAAAATTTCAAATATAACTCATTTCTAATACAAATCAAATTATTTTCTTAAAATTTAAAAAAACTTACCAAATATTGTTCATTTTCAAAGTTTCAGGTTGTAAATATGTTGTGTAAGACCTAATCTACACAATGTCAACTTTCAAATTTTTGATCTAACAAAATTTATGTTAAGAGAATTTTCAATTTAGAGAGAGAACTTCGAGTATAGAAAGAGTGTCTTTTTTTTCATTTAAGGGGTATAAACATTCGAGTGTGTTCTATTTGACTAATAAAAAAATTAAAAGTAAATTAAAAAATATATTTATAAAATTAAAAGGCTATTTCTAAAATTTTTAAATAACATTTAAAACTGTAAAAATATTCCAATAGAAAAGTCAATATTATATATTATTATTAGGGTTATGTCATTTTTCATGATTTGGAAATGAATTAAGCATTTGCAAAAGCTTTGAGCTTAGGGTTTTTAATCAAATGGGTTTGAGCATAATATCGTCAACTTCCAAAATTAGCCCATTTAACATTAATTTATGGGCATTTCTTTCTTCTTTCCCCCTAAAAGAGTTTCCTATATCTTCATTATTCTTCTCTTTTATTGTTAAATATAAACTTTTGTAATTTTTCATGTGCTTTAATTCTTATATTTTGTATTACCTTTATTGAGTAGTGTTGGAATTGCTCTTATCTTCCCCTTGTATGATGACGAGTGTATTATTAGTTGATTTAATTTTCTTTCTCTTTTTTTTTTGTTTCATTTATAGATTTTCTTTTTATCTTTTTTTGACTTAGCTTTGTTTCTTTGTGAGCATCTACAAGGGCTTCAAATAGATATATATTCTCTTCATATATTCTATAACTATCTATTTTCAATTCAGCAATATGAATAATATTTTAAGTTATTTTGTAATGTGCGTCTTTTACTTCTAATTATTTTTTATGAAATCTTATTTTTTTTTCCAAATGTTTTAAAGAATTCTCAACCTCATCCTAATTCTTTTTTTTTTTTCCCCTGCTGATCCAACTCTAACTTTATAATATGGTGGGGAGACATAAAATTTGATAGGATTAGTTTTGAGCCTTTTTTAAAAATCAAAGCGGATCCTGTAACAACAAGAATAACATATTTTATATTCATTACATCGACATAATAGAACTACATACTTCAATAAAAATATACACATGTATACAATATATAAAATATAATAATTTATGCAGTTATATGTATCATTGACTAATATCAAAATGTGAAAATTGTATTACATTGTCCAAATTCTTGTGACAGCCTAGAAAAAATAGTAAAAAAGTAATTAATTTGTGATTCAGTAAGTAGACATAATATAAAAATACTATATATTTTTATACGTACTATAAATAATAGTTTTTTAATAATTAATAATACTATGTGTAATGTATACATACAAATCTGTAATATAAAATTATCATAAAACTAGTTGTTGAGAAATCAATAAAATTATACTAGAACATGAGTTGTTATAAAATCTATGTTAAAATTAAAATTCATAATGTAATACTTAAATAAATGTATATAGAAATACAAAAATTTAAAATATAAGTTATCATGAAATCTTTATTAAATATGAATGTACATATCGTAGTAATGAGAATATAATAAATGCTACATAAATACTAAAAATTATATCAAATTTGTACCTGAGAAAAAATTAGTTTCACTTATCGAAGTAACTCACGCATAAACAGAACAAGGGATTTGATTTTATCAAGCGAAATTACTATTTCACTTGAGCAGAACAAAATAAACTAATCTAATATATATGCAGAGCAAATGTGTTTTAAAAATTACTATTATGTAATATCATAAAAGAATAACTATTTATATATTTAATGTAATTATAAACTATTTTGTAATAATTTTGTTTAGGGGTATCTAACTTTCCACCAAATTGTTTTATAAAAAAAATGAACTATTTTGTAATAAATGACAATATTTAGAGATTGAATGTATCATGGCCATTGATTACAAAGAGAGAATCTTTCTCTATCTCATTCACACATTAAATTAATTAGGATAAAAGATATTTGCACTTTAGTGTTATAGTGACAGTTACTTGTCTTATTTTTAAAATTATTTATTTTATTAATATTTTATAAATTTGATAAAATTATCTTTTTTTTATTGTAAATTAATATTATTGACAACTTTTACTTCCATCCAATTTAAAAGAGTAATTCTATCAAATTTAACAGATTTTTTTTTAAATAATAAAATTTGGTAATTTTAAAATATTGTGAGTAAATAGTTACTTTCACCGTAACATGGGGGTTTAAATATTTTTTTCTCAATTAATTATTACATTTTTACTGTTTTTGAAAGTTAATCACGAGATAATATTTGCATTCAAGTCCGTTTATGAAGACAGAAATATTTTTGAGTGGTCTACCTCTACATTTCTAATGCAATATGTCATGAAATTTCGCAAGCAAACAATCTTGATTTTACAAACAAGGCCAACATTATTCATTAAATTATAATTTCTACCCAATACTTTTGTAATTTAGTAAGAACCCGTGGCAATGCTCTAAAATTTTATCTCAATCTACTTAAAAAAGTTGCCTCTACTTTAGGAAGATGTCTAGAAAATGTAATGTTGATGAGAAATGTTAATTAATTTATGCACTTCATCAAATTTATGGCCATGTTCTTATTATACCTTACAATCTATTGTCGGAAAATTTTGATAAATTTTACATAATTATCTTAAAATCTCGATCAAATTTATGTAACATTAATAATTGTCTTATTAGAGCAATTCAATGAAATACTAATCTTATATTCCATATTAAGAGGATATTTATGTGGCGTCATATGATCCGATTCCTTTTTATTATCAATAGATAGATTAAAAGGTTATCTTATGACATAGAGTAATGACACAAATTTTCCATAATCTTTTTTAAAAATCTTAACTCAATCCAAATAAATGTGTTTTAATCAGTATATTGAATATAATGTTTATATTTAGGAGTGGACCAAGAGGCCGAGTTGATGTTGTGAGGGTTGAATGTTAATATTAAAATTAAAACTTATAGTAGTTAAGATATAAAAAAATCCATTCACAAGGATTAAAATTATAAGTACATGTTTATTTCTTTTTTTATTTTTTAATAAAAAGGGTTTGGGCCTTCCTATCCTTATGTAATTGCATAAAAAAACCTTCTATTTGCTATAATCGGTCATGCAATTTCAAATAACATAACTGTCTTGATCAAATTTATGTAACATTAATAATAATTTTATTAGAGAAATTCAGCGAAATACTAGTCTTAAAGAATTTTTTTTTATTAAAACAATAAATTAATTAAAAGGCTGTATGCTATGACATAAAATTTCATATCATCGATTTTAAAAGTTTTAACTCAATCTAAATAAAAGTAGTATAATAGAATACATTAAATATAATTTTTACATTTAGGAGTGGACCCACAGTTGATTGTGGGGTTAAAATGTAAATATTAAAAAAAAAAGATATAAGGGTCAATGTAAAAAATCTAAACGTCAAAATTTAAAATTTATGGAGATTAAATTATAAAATTATTTATTCATAAAAGTTAAAATTATGAAAAAAAAAAAGATATTTTTTATAAAACAAATGTTGGCTTAAACCCCCTAAGTCCTAATGTAGTTATGCTCGGTTATATTCCTTGAATTATATAATAGGCTAACTACTATATGTACTTTAACCTTATTATAACTTTATAGAGTTTTACAAATTTTTTAATTATTCTAAATAACTTTAAAATTATGAATGAATTCTATATTAATCTATATATATATAATTAATTTAACGGACTATGTAGTTTTTTATATGATGAGTAATATTATCACATATTACTATTTAGTAAATTACACAATTCACTAAATCAATTATATATATAATTTTAAAATAATTCTAAATAACACTAAAATTATGAATGAATTTTATTTATATATATATTATATTATATATGTTTGCAAGATCCATGACATCTTTTTTTAATATAATTTTTGACACAAATTTTTAATCATTAAATCATTTTTCATTTAATGATTAAGATGAAAACTAATATGTAATTATTATATTTTATAAAAGTTATTTAATTGTTAATAGATCTCAACATAACTATAATAATAATAATATTTTGTCTCCTCTTTTATTCTTGTTTCTTATCTCATTTATTTCATTTTTTATTTTTCATATTAATATTTTCCCCTTTATTGTTTATAAATATCATATTTAACTAATTTTACAATTACTTTACTTATTCTTTCTTTCTTTAATAAATTAAATTTATTAAATTTATAAATTATCAATGTCTTTCGTATATAAATGTAAACGTGTTTAATGGGTGCAAGCATATAATTGTGTATATGTTGATTAATTTACAAATGCATATCCAACACACAATTACGCAACGGAATTAAAATCGATTAATCAATAAACACATATAGAATTGAATCAAATACAATACGAAAATCTTGAAACTCACCCTTGAAGAACTTTTGTGAATATTTAAACTTTAGGAGTTTGTTCAAAATGATTCCGTTAGCAATTTTAGTCCATAATGATCTGATGAGATTGTGAAACTAAAATGACAACGTCTAATTTCGACAGCATCAAATTTGTGCAACCCTTGCGCATAAATTCTCTCGTATTTCCAAAGTGTGAAATAAGGGTTAAAATGAAACTTTTACAAACATTTCCTTATAAATGGCCAAATAGGAACATCTTTGTAACATTTGCAAAGTTCATAATACTTGGCTAATGAATACTTGACACTTGTCTTTTATGCATCTTATATATGAAGATAAGTGTCTTACTTCACTTGCCACTTGTCACCCATTAATTCTATGCATATGGCATGTGTTACTCATGTATAGATAACTACTTTAACTAATAAAATATAGGTTTAACACTTAAACTTTGACATATGTATTTCTCGAAAGATCCTGGAACAAATCATGCTTTCTAAAACATTTTCAGATTGAACTGTTTGACATAGCTGTTACCTTAATGCTCAACGAGTATACTTTATCTTATGAGACTCCCTAAGTTCACACACATTTTTCTTGTAAAACTTTTCTATAAGTCCATAAATGATGCCCTACACATGTTATGGATATTACAGAACAGTGCGTTGAACTATACAAGCTGAGGTCAACCATATTTGTATAATCATTTCATCACTTATATCTTAGAAGAGCAAAAGTATAGATCATTATTGTCAACTCTCTATACGTTCGACCGTGAACTTATCTCTAGATTTGTATTCCCTATAAAATATTAGCAAACTCTTTTAAGATATTGTTTAACTCTATGAATAACTCTTTTCAAGGTTTTTGCTTATGGGTACAAAGCTTTCTAAAATACCATTTTCAGAGCATCATGATATACAACTCACTCATATAAGTTGACAGATCTCATATCTACATACACCAGACTCTATGAGTATCAAACCATATCCAACGACACTCAAATGTCAGACCATGAAATATCTCTAACATGTGCAAGCATGGTGGATCATACTTACAGTTATACCGATGCCTGGTCTTGTACATAATATGATGTACATTAAGCTAACATCAACTAATGCATATGGTATGTTAAGCATTTTAATCATTTCATCTTTATCTTGAGGACTCATCATCCTAGAAAGATGAATGCCATGTTTGAAAGATACATTTGTTGGTATTTATACTCACGTGTCATCCTTTGTTGTATGAATATTTTATTTTATAATATTTATCCAGTTTATTATTTGTTAAATTTCTAATTACTATTATTAAAAGGTTCAATACTTGTGACGCTATAGATATTATATGATCTAAAAGGGTTCAGATTTGGTCTAAAGAAGTTTAGATCAATGCTAAAAGTTAATATCACTGAAAACTATAAATGCTAAAAGGTTAGCATGTTATATTAATCAGTGAAGTTTAAGTGTTAGAATCTTGTCTATGACGGTACAAGGACCTAAGAATACATTAGTAATAATATAGTTGCAAGAGTTACAATAGGTGCTAAGAAATGTTATTATGCAAATCAATTCTCAAATTATATGTTCTTGGTCTTAATTCACTAATGCAGATTTGACGGTGGAATCAATTTACATAGACCAGTGTATATTATACTTAGATGGTCTAGATAGTTGTTCTTAGCTGACCATGGACTTATTGAAAGTTTGTATAGCATACAGGTGTTCAGTAAGGACTGAATACTGAACAGACTCAACGAGGACCCCAATAGACATCCTATGAAGTTGTCAATGAAAGGTCTTCTCGAGTTGAATAGTACACGTAGTTCTTTAAACCGAGTACCACAGTGGGCTTATAAGTGATCCATCATACTTTGGTTCCACGTATGTCACAGACCTTTCACGGTGTGACCGCTGGATGTCGCTGAGTATGGTCTGATGCTTATGGAGTCTGGTGTATACATATATGAAATCTGTCAACTCACATGGATGAGTTATATATATCCAGATGCTTAAAGACTATATCTTAGAAAGTCTTAGAGCCATAAGCATCAAACCCAAGAAAAGAGTTTCTTATAGGGTTAAACAATATTGTAAAAGTGTTTGCATATATTATTTATTAAGATACATGTCTGAAGATAAGTTCACGGATGAGCACATAGGGATTTAACGGTAGTGATCTATATCCCTGCTCTTCTAGGATATGATTGACAAAAGTATTATATGTATGCGTTATGACCTCAACTTATATAGTCTACTGCACTGATTTGTAATATCCGCGACGTGTGCGTGGGGCGTCAATCTTAGACTCACATAGTAGTTTTGTTTGACAATCGAGAGTGGACCTAGAGAGTCCTACAATATAAAGTGTACTCGTTGTACATTGGAGCAGCGTATCAGATTGAATAATTTGATCCAAAAAATTTCATTAGATCGAACATTTACTTTGGTTTTCCTCCAGTCGTGCATGTGTCAAGACTTAAAAGTTAAGTACATCAATAGTTAACAATTAGTTGTTGACCAATAGGATGTTGACACATGGCACATGTGAGCCAATTATTGTTTAATTTAAAAATTACTAAAATGACCTTATTTGTTAGACAAATAATATCATTATTTATTCATTAAAATATTTATTAAATAAAATAATAATAATAATAATATATGATATTATTATTTAAATTGAAATCAAACAATTAATTTTTTTTTAAAATTGGTATGTGTTTCTACCGTGATTTAATATGATTAAATTATTTATTTAATATTAATTAGATGATAAGATAAGTATAAATGGGTGGCATTTATTAATATAGACCTTAAGATGTTTCTTAATAATGAGAAAGTATTTTTCTCATTTGGCCTAAATTAAGACCAAGTTCATTTAAATAAAACACTAATGGCAAACATAATAGATGTCGTTAGGTGAGAAAATGAAATATAATTCTAAATAAAACACTAATGACAAACATAATGGATGCCATTATATGAGAAAATGATAGAAAATAATAAACAAATAAAAGAGCAATTAATTGCTCAATTAATTATCAAAAGTTCGTGCAAGGGGTTAAGGGAAGTGAGAGAAGTGAATTTTGCTAAGTGTTAAAAAATTCTCTTAAGTGTTGAAAGCACAAAAACACAACTCTTCCATTTTTTTGGTTACCCATACTACAAGGTAGAAACACCGATTCAAGAGTTGAATTCTTTACTGGAAAAGATGCTATTCTAGCTTTCCCAAACTCACTGTGTTGAGGAACTAGAATTGTGAACGAGTTACTTCAAAGGTGGGTACTCCGGTTTGACCAAATACCAAAGGTTTGACAAGGTATTATTTTTTAATCTTGATGTATTTTATATTTATAAGATAACATGTAAAGTTTACTTGTGTTTATCATTGAGTAATTTGTATTTCGCTCATCCGTTGCACATGTATGTATGTGATACGTATGCTATATTTGAATGATAGACACAAACCCACATACATACACCCTAGGTTTAAAATCACTCAGAACATTAATTGTCTTACAATTACTGAAGTTATACATTTCAAGAATATTTTATATGTACGAGGATTGAGAGAGTCCTATTAGCTTCCTAACTCTATCTCTATAAAGTTTTATGTTAGAAATCGAGTGTGTCATATACGAGTGTATACGTAATTTAAAAAAATTACTACATGCAGTGGAAACATGTAGTAACCAGTATCTACAATTAGTAAGAATAAGTATTTATATATATAAATATACGTATTTTATTTGTATATGGGTGATACTTGATTTATATATATTGTTATTAGTAGTGTTTGTATAGGTTAAGGTGATACTATTAGCATTGGGTTTAATTGCAAGACTTTAGATTTATTTTAGGGACCAAATTGTAATACTTTGAAAGTTTTGGGGATAAATTTGTAAATACTAAAAATTAGCCACTTAGTATAAAAATACACTTTTAAACCCTAATTCTCTCATTTTGGTCGAGCTACCTCTTTTAGAGAGAGAGAAGAGAGAAAAGAGGAGAGAGAAATAGAAGAAGGAGAAGAAAAAGAAGAAGAAATTGGAATTTTGAATTTTAAGAGGTAAATCACAACTATTTCTCAATTATTGGTGTTAATTATGTTAATTTCTTTAAGTTTTGATTTCTGGAAATATGTATAATTGAGGATTTGATGTGTATTTCGTATGATATTTTGAGAATTGATGATGATCTATAAGATAGTTTGATAAATCATGATGGATTGTAGAATTTCTGCTTGATAGTCTCTTGATCCAATAATTTTATAAATTGTTGTGATTCGATTCTGGTTTTAAATTTTGAGTATATGAAATTAGACATGTTTAGTATCATCTGAGACTTTGAATCGATTCAAAATTCCAGAAATTGAATTTTTTGTGAATTTACCAAAATGACCCTGAAATTCTGGAAATTTCCTATATGAACAGTATAATACAGTGACGAACAATGTTTGTCCTACTGAATGATCTTTAAAAATTACGAATTTGTGGAATATGATAAGTTTATATGTCTAATATGATATACTCGGAATTGAAAATTTAGATCAATGTGGTTGAAATGTTATGATTTTCTAAAGTAAATCCGCTCATTACAGTATTTGATTAACAGATTTTTAAAGCTATGGAATAAAATAGTTTTAAAATAACTTTGGCAGTGATTTGAAAGTGAAATATTTATCATGGACTTAGATATGTGTTAAGAGTAATTATGTGATAGTTTTATAATTTTTGAGTTAGTATATGATTTTATAAAATTTTGAGTTAGTATATGATTTTATAAAATTGGGAGATTGAATACTGTTCAGTAAGTATCTTGATCTTGTCAGGTTAGTAGTTTGGATTCGATGGTATGTATGGAATGGATTGTGTAGGAATTTTGATATAATATTCATATATAAGAAGGATATATGAGTCAAGAATGGTATATTATGATTTTGGAGTAATTGAACATCATTTGATGTATTAGAAAATTTTGTTAAGTGTAAGTGGTTAGAATGACAGGTTTTGAGAAACCAAGTATTTAGACCAATTTGATGTGATAAATGCATTGTGTATAATTTTGTAAGCCATTTAAAGTATTTTGTGTGAATTGTGAGGCTTATGAAAGGATTAATCTCCATTGATAGGTTAAGGAGATATAAGCCTTGTAGCTGAAAGTATTAAGAGGTAAGTATACTAGACTTACTACTGAAATCACAGTAAACATAGTAATTGTTTTGTATGATTTTGTAAATGGGGTTAGGAATATGTTTATGATATGTTAAAGTATATTTTGATATGAAATGTGAATATATGTTTATGAATGTGAGCATTGACATTGAGCATGGACATACATGTGTTTTTGAAAGCGAGCTTTCCAAAATAAGATGTGTTTAACAAAGAAAGCTTTTAAAGTGTAATATGTCCATGAGAAATATTTTGTGATTTGAGGGTACTTGAACTCACTGTTAACTTAGTAGGCATTTTATGTGATTTGTGGAGCCTTTATGTGTGGCCTTTCCTTCGGGATTGGTATATGTTATGTGTTCCGTATGTAGGGAGGATCCTATTGGTACCTAAAGGAAGTGTGAGTCATCACATTCGTGTGGTGGCGTATTGGTGCATGTGAGAGGACTCACCGATGATCAGGGTGAGGGTTTGGCTTTTACCTTCGGGCATAAGCATTATATATGTGTAATTTAAAGACCTCACTTGTACTATTCCTCTCATACGGTATGTCACCTACGAGTGACATTTGGCTCATTATGTGATATGTGATATATAAGTCCTACTAAGTAGTAGTTGAGTGATGGTATTCCTATTATGTGTTTTGAAAGAATGTGTAAGCGCTTACATGATATGTGATTTGATAAGATTATGATTTTGATTGGTCACAACATATCATACATATGCATTGTGTACATATATGTATTTGTATTTGATATATGAAAGACAAGTATGCTTACTGAGTTTTATACTCATTATAATTTATGGTGATTTCAGGTAAATAAGGTACATGTGTGCTTAGCGGATTTGGCAAGGCTTCTGCTGTTCCTTGGGTTCCCTAAGTTGTTAGGTTGCTAAGTGTTTCATTTGGGGACACGTAGGATATGATATTTGATTTGTCCATTTTTAATAAATACTTATGTATTATTTTATTGTGTGTGGATTGAATTTGGTTTAAGTTTTATAAAGCGTGGTTATTGGATGATTTTAAGTAAGAATTTTGCAATGAATATATTCTGGGCTCCCGGTAATAAAGTTGCTACTGGTGACGTAGTAGAGTGTTTATCTTTGAGAAAACTCTGCGTATCTCCGGTTTACTAATTGTCCCAGTCATAATTCAATTGCTATAATTCTGAAAGAAATTAAAATGAATGTTTAAGTATTATTGAATGAATGTAAGTGATGTCGTGTGTCAGATCTTTTGGGTCTGGGGCGTGACAAAACATGTTAACATATATACCTAATTTAATATATTTAACCACATATATCATATATATGTTTAAGTATAACTATTATACAACAACTCATAACGAAATTCTTACTCAAAATAATTTTTGACTGACCACAACATACCAATATCACTTTCGATATTGAGTATGTCTTCCACATAGAGAACAAGAAAGACAATCACGCTTCCACTAACCTTTTTGTACACACTCGTTTCCTCTTTCTTTTTTATAAAAGCAGACCCTCTGATTACTTCATCAAAATGAAGATTTTAACTTTGAAAAGTCTACTTAAGTCCATAAATAAACTTCTTCAGTTTGCATACTAGATTAGAAGTCAGGCCAGATGTAAAACCTTCATGCTATTTTATGAAAATCTCTTCTTTAAGATTTCAATTTAAAAAAGCCATTTTTACATCCATCTGCCAAATCTCAAAATTATAATATATTGCAATAACTAATAAATTTTGAATTAACTTTAGCATAATTACTAGTGAAAATGTTTACTCATAATAGATCCGAAATTGTTGAGTATAACCTTTTGCCACTAATTAGACTTTGAAGGTCTCTACCTCTCATTAAGCCTATGCTTCCGCTTATAAGCCCATTTACATCCGATAGAAATAATTCCTACGGGAAGTTCAACCAAGTCCTAGACTTGGTTGTCATGCATAAAGTCAATTTTAAATTTCATAGCCACGTAAGGTGACTACACCTTCATCATTATCCAACCTGTTAACGTATTTTATGGTGTATACATGTAATTGTGTACATGTTGAAGAAACTAAATATATGTATCATATACACGATTCGCGCCGGAATTAAGAATATAATCAACATATACATATATAACTTAAATCATTAACAACTTAAGATTATATAAACATACATTTGAAAAACTTTGGTGAAGATTTCAAATTTTTGGATTGTTTTAAATTTTGAGCTCACTTTGAACTGAATTCTTGTACAATTCTAGTTCACAACAATCTGATGAGATTGTGAAACTAGAATAATAGTTATCAATTATTTCCAACAATAAGTTTCAATGAAGAGAATGAGGAGATGAATTATTTTTCTTTTTCTCTTTATTTCTTTTACAACACTTTGCAAAAGGACTAAAATAAAAAACCACCATTTCTTCTCTCTATTCCATTTCTTATTTTCTTTTCACTTAGAGAATCAATTATTCAATTCATTTTAGATGTGTTAAGCACTTCACAAATGCTCCCAAAAATGACTAAGTGGCCAAAAATAGAAAATAAGATTTAGTGGCTATTATACCTAATTAGGTATATGTCTCACACCTAAACTAAAATAATAAATAAAAAAATCAATATTATTAATTTAAATAATATTTATTCAATTATTCAAAAAATATTTGAATAATTAATTTTTACTTTATTTGATTTTATTAACATAGTTAATTGGTGAATTCATGGTGAATATTTAATTAGTTAACAACTCTTACCAACTAATTAAGTGATGTACTTAGCATTTAAGTCTAGACAAGTGCACAACCTGAGGAACCCTGAAATATATTTTCAGTTTACTGAAATTTTTAGGATGGAACTGTTCAATCCATAATGCTGCTCCAATGCTCATGAGTACACTTCATATTGTGAGACTCTCTAGGTTCACACCTGATTTGTCATATAGAACTCATCCATATGTCTGTGAACGATACTCCACACACACGTTACTGATATTACAAAGCGATGCGTTAGACCTAGGGATGGCAAAAAAATTCGCAAACTCGCTCAAACCCGCTAGAAAGAATTTGGTAAGGTTTGAAGCAGGTTTGGTACGGATTTGGTATGCAAAATTAAAACCCGTAACGGATTTGTTACGGGTATGATTTTGGTGAAAAATCTGCAGATACCTGCAACGGATATCCATACATACTACATTTTATAAACAAATTAAAAAAATAAATAAATGAGTTGATTGTTTTTGCATTTATTTTTATTTCACATCAAAAATTCTAAATTTGATTTGACGTTGCTCATACCATTCAATAATATTTAACATAATTAAAATTAAAATATTTAATGTAATTGAAATTATAACATTTATCGTAATTAAAATCAAGATTAGATTTGAAATTATAACATTTAATGTAAATAAAATTGGAAGTATAATTGATATTATTTTAATTGCTATAATTTAGAAAATTTCAATTAAATTAATATTATATTTTTATTTTTTATTATATTAATTCAAAACCCGCTTAAAATCCGCAAATAACCCGTTGCAGGTTTGGTAACGGTACTCTAATCCAGCAATGGGTTTGGAAAGGATATGGTATTTTATTTTTTAAGTGGATATAGATATGGTTTTAGAGGTATCCGTCCCAAACCTGCCCGCTGTCATCCCTAGTTAGACAATACAAGTTGAGGTTATAACATATTCATATAATTCCTCCATCATTTATATCCGGGTAGAGCGGAGATATAGATCAACGCCGTCAAATCTCCATATGCCCAATCTTATGCTTATCCCTAAAATTGTATTTCAATAAATAATATTTTTAAACACTTTTGTGATATTATTTATCCCTAAGATTAAACTCTTTTCTTAGGAATTACTGCTTATGGTCATAAGACTTTCTAAAATATAATCTTAAAGTATTAGGATATATTACTCACCTAAATAAGCTGATAAATCTCATATCTATGCACATCTGAATCCATGAGTATCGAACCATACCCAATATCCAGCACTCAGACCATGAAAGGTTTCTGACGCGTATGGAACCAAAGTATGATGGATCACTCACAAGCCCACTGTGGTATTCAGGTCAAAGGACCATGAATACTACTCAACTAAAAAAACCCTCCATTGACGGCTTTTTGGGATGTCTATTGAATGTCTTCATGAGTCTGTTCAGTATTCAGTCTTTACTGAATACTTGTATCTCTATATGAGCTTCTACTAAACTCATGGTTAGCTAAGACTAATCATCAGAACCATCTAGATATAGACATACATTGATCTATATATTTATTAAGGTCTTTACTGACAAATCAACATTAATAAAGATAGATCAGGACTATAATATTTGAGATCATATTTGCATAATAACATTTTCTAGCACTATTTGCAACTCTTTGCAATTACGTCATTAGTAATATATTCTCATATCTTTGTCCTATTTTAGATAAGGCTCTAAGGCTTTAGTAATCGCCGACTTTTATAACCAGATAACTCTTATCAGTTGTAACTCTTAGCATTTATAACTCTCAACGTTGCTAATTCTTAGCACTGATATAAACTTCTTTAGACCAGATCTGAACTCTTTCAAATCATACAATGTTTAAAATGTTACAAGCATCTTATCATATATAAAATATAATTAGCGATTTAATGAAATGATAATATTAGTATAAATAAATAAATATTTATACATAAATACAAGGCACATAAGTACAAATCTCAACACAACCAGACCTGCAACTTAGATTGGATGGCCAAACATACATATAATGTTTAATCTAAAATCATACAATATTTAATCTAAAGTTAACTAATATACCTTAGTCAAATTATTAATTAGTTATTATAATCAATTAATTAATAAATTATTTTTTTAATCTAAAATCATCTTAAAATTGATAATTTTAAATTTTAATTTTCTCAAATTGTGTAAAACATTTCACTGTGTGTGCCACATGGTAACTTATGGACACGCCATGTGGCGCATATAGTGCCACATCACAGACTGTTTGTCTGCGACATTGCACCGCGTACACCTAGTGGAGTGTATCGCAAGTGTGCATCTCATGCCCGAGGCACACCCAAATGCTCTTTTTGGGGCCATTAAAGGCTTGGCCACCATCAGTGTTCGGGATTCTCCCAAAATATTTTAGTTTTTTTCTTAGATTTTCACGTTTTTTCACAATTCCAACTTATTTTTCATGTATAATTGATCTATTTCTAATTAAAAATGTAATTTCTAACTCATTTCCAATACGAATCAATTTTTTTTCTAAAATTCAAAAAACTTATCGAGAATTGTCTATTTTCAAAGTTTTAAGTTGTGAATATGCTTTGTAAGGCCTGATCTACATAATGTCAACTTTCAAATCTTCGATCCAACGAAATTTTTATTAGAGGATTTTTAATTTCGAGAGAGAGCTTCGGGTAGAGAGAGTGTGTGTGTTTTTTTTTGGTTTAAGGGGTATAAATATTCGAGTTTGTTCTATTTGGCTAAAAAAAATATAAAAATTAAAATTAGACAAAAAAAACAATATTTATAAAGTTAAAAGTTATTTCTGAAATTTTCCAACAACATTTTAAAACTGTAAAATATTCCAACAGAAAAGTCAATATTATATAATATTATTAGGGTTATGTTAATTTTCATTACTTGGAAATGAATTAAGCATTTGCAAAAAATTTGGGCTAAGGGATTTTAATCAAATGGGTTTGAGCATAATATCGTCAACTTCCAAAATTGGCCCATTTAACATTAATTTATGGGCATTTCTTTCTTCTTTTCCCCCTAAAAGAGTTTCCTATATCTTCATTATTCTTCTCTTTTATTGTTAAATATAAACTTTTGTAATTTTTCATGTGCTCTAATTCTTATATTTTGTATTACATTTATTGAGTAGTGTTGGAATTGCTCTTATCTTCCCCTTGTATGATGACGAATGTATTATTAGTTGATTTAATTTTGTTTCTTTTTTTTTTTGTTTTATTTATAGATTTTCTTTTTATCACTTTTGATTTAGCTTTATTTCTTTGTGAGCATCTACAAGGGCTTCAAATAGATATATATTCTCTTCATATCTTCAATACCTATCTATTTTCAATTCAGCAATATGAATAAATATATTAAGTCATTTTGTAATGTGGGTCTTTTACTTCTAATTGTTTTTGAATATTTTTTTTTTCAAATGTTTTAAAGAATTCTCAACCTTATCCTAATTATTTTTCTTTTATTTTTTTCCCATCCAACTCTTAACTTTATAATATGCTGGGGAGACATAAAATTTTGATAGACTCGTCCTAAGCCCTCTTCAAAAATCAAAGCAAATCTTATAGTGATAAGAGTAACATATTTTATACTCATTATATATGATACAATGAGGTTACATACTTCAACAAAAATGTATTCATATATATAAATATATAAAACATAATAACTCATGTAACTATGCATATCAGGCCAATTTCAAAATATAAAATTTGTATTACATTACGCGAATTCTTATAACAACCTAAAGAAAATAGTAAAAGAAGTGAGTTTGTGACATAATATAAAAGTATTATATATTTTATACGCACTATAAATAATACTTTTTTAATAATTAGTAATATTATGTGTAATGTACACGTACAAATTTGTAATATAAAATAATTATAAAACTAATTGTTGAGAAATCAATAAAACTATATTGGAACATTAGTTGTTATAAAATATGTACTAAAGTTGAAAATCATAATGTAATACTCAAATAAATGTATATTGAAAATATGAAAGTATAAGGTGTCTTGAAATCTTTATTAAATCTGAATAGACATGATAGTATTGAGAATATAATATTTGTTATATAAATTGGTCTAACACATATACAGAACAAATTATACCTAATGGGAGGATACATATTTGATATTTTAAAAACTACGACTATATAATATCGTAAAAGAATAATTATTCTAAATTAAATATTTCTATACTTAACATAATCATAAACTATTTTGTAATTAATTTTAAAAATATTTTTAAACATAAATAATTAGTATAATTGTTTATTTATCTAAAAATAAATCATAAATAAAAAATTTGATAAATTACAATTAATTCATAAACAGTTAAATTGAAAACATAATATATATATATATATATTTGTATCCACTCATTCAAGATATGGATCCTAAATTTTATCAAAGGCTTATATAATTTTTAAATCGTAAGAAAATAAAATATATTATTAAAATTTATATATATTATAAATATTTTAATATAAATATTCTAATATCATAAAATTTATATACACCAAAATGTAAAGTTAAACATCCGAATACTTTTTTAAAATTTTTGTTATTAACTTCTTATTTCTCTTATATATTTTATTATTGTTTCTCTTATCTTCTCTCGGTTTTCTTTCTCTCTTCTTTTCTTTGTTTTTGTTTTTGTTTTTCTCTCTTTCTTCTTCTCTTAATTTGCTTCTGTTTCTTTCTGATTCGTTGCAAAGAAATGAAGCTTTTTCACTTCTATTTATACTAAGAAGCCACCGCCCAGCAAACCAATCCGAGAACGGCAATCCATATGCCACTAATCTTGATACAATGTTTTTTACCATTATTTAATTCATTTGAAATTCTATCTTTTTTCTTATTTCTTTCAATCCAATTAATTCAGCCCACAAAAAAATTGTAAATCCATGTCTAATCCGATTTGATCCAAAATTTTAATAGAAAGATATTAATTCCATTCAAAAATATCAACTGGGTTAAGCCAAATAGGTTAGCCCCATTGTATTATGGCCTAATTTGCTCAATTTATATTGTGAGTTGTTTGTGGATAGTCTAGAGTTAAATTTTAGGTTCACCGTTCCTATTAAAAATTAAATAATTGGTGATAAAATAGTTCAAAAACAAAAAAAAATAACTTAAATTTAATAAAAATAATTAGTTATCTTATACAAAATTATATGGCTTTTTTTTTTACTTGTTATGTAGAGAAAGAAATAGGATAGTAACACATTTTTTAAAAATATTGTATTTAAAAATATTATAATTTTAATTTATTTAGATTGGATCGAATTTTAGTGAATTTATTAAAGTAAATCCACAAATCAATCCATCAATGAATTTTATTTTATTTTTTTCAATCCAATCCAATCCATTAATTTATTAGACCTTACAAAAAAAAATATATTACCGATAATTAAAAAATCAACAACTACTTAATAAATAATATCATCAACTTAAAAATAATAATAATAATAATAATCATCAATTAATAACACATCAATTAAAATATAAAATTTATATCTCAATTCAAATTATACAAGTTTAACACTATTCAAATAAAATTTACATACATAATATGAATATTGCATTGTACAAGTGTATATCCACTTATGTGGAGAAGATTTAGCTATAGATGACTCACCATCTAAATTCAAACTTCCCCACTTTTTTATTCTTCTTTTTCAAAGGTGAACTGATTGTTTCCCCAGTTTTCTTATTCTTCTTTTTCAAAGTTGAACTGATTGTTACTTTAATTTTTTTTCTTGAAAAAAAAAAAGAACAGATAAAATTGAATATGTGCTACATTTGCGGGGAGACATATAATTTCTCTTTTATCCAACATCAATATTGAATAGAAACCCACAATTGCATGCTCAATAATCGAAAATACACATGTGACATATATGTGTGTGTATATATATAAGCTAGATATGATGATGTCAATGGTGAAACTGACATTATGCAAATATTTCATCAAATTAGCCTGCATTATGTTAAACTTGTCGGCAAGGGTTCCTTTAATTATAAATCTACTCGTACTATCAAAGTGGAAGTTCTTTTGTCAAAATCTGAACGTGGGTATAAGCTGTTGGTCAGATTTGCATATGAATATTAAATTTGGTGCAAGTCCTTTTCCAAATGGATATGGATTTGATTTTTATAAAGTTTTGTAAATAAATCTTTTTTCTTTTAATTAGTTAGTAAAGCTCTCAAATGATACTCAACCATCTATCTAGATTAAGCAGGCAAGTGTTTGATTTCTTTTACTTCAATTTATCTTTTGCTCATTTTGTCATTTGTTTATTATATGAAGAGTAGAAATCTCTTAAAAAGTATTGTATGTAAAATTTTGAACAGCATTATAAATAATTTATTAGAAACAGAATTTCAGCAGCAGACTCTGATCGACATGTTAGTATTTTTTTTTTATAAAAAATATAACAATCTAATATAATATTTAAGAAATTAACTAATATTAGATACTTAATAAAAAAAAGAAATCGAAATTCACAGGAGAGGGTTTTGAGCTCCCGTGGATTTGTTTTTTTAAAGTTCATTAACTAAGATTAAATACTTATTGAATAGAGAAGTTTTAAGTATACAAAATTAGAATATAAATTTTATTTCTCAACTGATTTATCGCAAATTAATGGTTTTTATATATTAAATGGTTGTTAACTTCTTAATTTTCGTTAATGTAATAATTAAATATCATCAATTAATCAACGATAGACAATCACTTGTCACAGAAGTTCAAATATAAAATTTGTGACCTAATTTTGTAAGTCTTAGCATTATTACTATCGAATAAGACATACACATGTACCATATTATCTGGAGAGAGGAGCATTAATGTTATTTAATTATCAATGGCATTGAATTAGGGTTAGCTATATATACAAATCTTTTGTTTCATTAAACTATTTATTGAAGAGAAATGATTTGGTTAATGGGAGTATTGACAAATTTATTGAAAAGAGTAAGAGATAAGAGATAATTCTTGTATTTTAGCACAACTAGAAGGCTTTTAAAAGAGTGAGATGCACGGCAAGTTCCTTCCATTTTGTCATCATTTGCCTAATGTGAAAGCTTCCTTTCACCAAACACCATTGTTTGGCTTTCAATGTGGATTTATTTGAGACAATGAGGCCATACATAATGGAGATGGTTTGCCTAGCTGGCAGCTGGTAGATTCATGTTGAATACTTTCAACTGTTATGTTGTTGATTAAACTTAAGTTTGAAGCACACTAATTTTAAATAAAGTTTCAATTCTTTTGACAAATCTTATAGAATAAGGAGCTTTCTAATGATAAAGATAACAATTAACTTCTCACAGAAGAAACGGGACAACGTGATCACATTTTGGAACAATTTTATTTATTTATTTATTATTATTATATTTTTGTTATGGAGAGGGAACAAGTAATGCTAATTCACAAAACTAAACACTCAATACACAAACTTTACATTAAAATTATAATAATAAATAGAAGTTCCAAAACACAAACACACACATAAGACTTAATGAACAAGAATCATAATACAAAGTGACTATATCAAATCAGAACTATCCATCAACAGTTTTTTTTAATAAAAAAAATCCTCATACATAGTGTCCTTTGATCTCTCCATCTGTCAAAAATAAGAACAAAAACAAAAAAAAAAAAGAAGGAAGAAATTGATAAGATTAAGATGTTTATTCCCCAGTCTAATCAAGCTCCCAATAAATAAGTAATAATTGTAATTGATTGCTAACAGTGGGAACATATAAGCTCAATATTGTAAACAAATTTTAAAACCAGTGAGATAGTTGATTTTGTCATGGAGTCTTATATATTGTTATGTATAAACATAACATAAAAACCAAATTAATTTGATCTGATCGTAGTGTGTTTAGAATTTATATTAACAATAGATTTAGTTTGTGTGATCCAATTGTTATTTATTAGCTTAAACTTTTAAATTATAATAAGCAGTAATTTAAATATTATATATGTATGTTTATTAAAAGAAAATAATATTTACATAAAAAATATTACCCAAATTTTGAGAGGAAAAAAAAGAAGAAAAAAGAAGAAAGATGGGTACTTACAGAAGAGAAGATCATATGGGAGAAGGGTTATCACTTGGTGATGACATAAACAGCATAAATAATTCCAGGGATATAACCTAATATTGTCAGGAGCAAACAGATCCAGAACTCAACCTGCCATCATCATCATCATCATCAGTTCAGTATCAACAAAACAAAAAAGAATTGGATGAAGATTGATACTAGGAAGAGAGAGTTTCAGACACCATGAACAAATGAACTTACATGGCAACCATATTTGAGAAAGACACCAAGAGGAGGCAAGATGATGGCCAATATAATATCAACACATGTTGCTGTGCTATCTGCCATCTTCTTCTTCTTCCGATGATGATCACTTAATTTAAGTAACTGCTTAAATTGTTTTGCTTTTTGTGCAGAGCGATAACTGCAAGCAGAGTTGCTGGTTTTATATAGAGTTCTCGAAGAGTACTCATGATGAGTTAATTAATATCCCCACGTGTCAGCTTTGCATCGCATTTGATCAGATACGCGGCTCGGTTTCTTAGACATGTAACCTTTCACCTCTTTCTTTCTTTTTTAAATAAAAAAAAAAAAAGAAATTCACACTTTCTTTTTAATACATCATCCATCGGAATCAACGAAGATAATTTTTCTTTTTTATAATCCAGCCCGCAAGACTTGGCCTAACATAAGCCAAATCTATTCCAAATATTTGAAGACTACTACTCTTACCATGAAAGGAATTGAACCAAGACTAAGATTTGCCCGTTTGCAAGCATCCTTATATAAGTGTTCCTTCCTAATTAAAGGTAGAGGTTTGAGCTATTAAGATAAGTTAACTCATTTTCTTTTTATCTTGTAGAAGTCATTTAATTCAAATGAAATATGTTTAAAATTGTATAGGGTTGTTCACAAAAATTTTGATAGTATAATTTAAATGAGATGTGTCTAAAAATTGTATAATATACTCAAAAAATTATAATAATATAATTTAATTATAATATTAATAATATAAATTAATGTAATATTAGTATTGTAATGTGATATAATATAAATAAAAAATATATAACACTTGCAATTGTGACATAAAGGTTTAAAGTTTACAATGCATTTTTTTCTTCATAAAAAATTTTAAATGGGGATCTGAATCTAAAAAATATTAAGATTTTGTAAAACTATCTTGATTGAATTTATTATAGTTTAGTTTGAAATACCAATTCTAACTTTAAGAGAGACCTATTTTATACTAAGAACAAATCTACAGTCATTTAGTGAAAGCGTATCGACTCAAGACTTAAACTTCGAATCTCATGAAAGTAAAATGTGAGTATGTCAAATCAATTCAAATTAAGCTTATTATTAGGGTAGGCAAAATTTGGTTTCGATGTGGTTTGGTATTGAACTGAAACGAAATCGAACCGATCAATTTTATGTAAATAAAACCGATCAGTACAAGTACAAAAAAATCGAATCAAACCAGTTTAGTTCAATTTGATTTTTATTTTTTTTTTCAAAATTTTTAATTTATTTTAAATGTATTTTTTCAATTTTAACTGAACCAAACAAACTGATCAATTTCAATTAAATAAAACTAATTAAGAACCGAATAAAAATTTTTTAATTTGGTCCAATTTTCGCTTCAATTGAACTGATACTCACCCCTACTATAGTCTAGATTTGACATAACTTTAATATAAGAGAAAAAATCTACTCCCACTTAAAGAGAGAGGTGTTTGTTAAAACTCACAACTCAAACATTGTGATAAATCATATCGGTTTATCGGAATATCAACTTGAATCGAATATATTATAGTCAGGATGTTAATTCAAAATATATTATAATCAGAATATTAATTCAAATAAAAAATATATATATTCCACACACTAAAGATCAAAACAATTACTCTCTAAATCCTAAATCTCGCGAGAGCAAATCAGGAACCTGACCATTAAAGCCTTTAGTATCAGTGTGTAGATATCTTAATTTTGGTTTCGAGAATCATAAAAAGACAGACAGCTCACTATACAAATTGATGAACACGGTTCGAGCAACTTTCCCATGTGCTTGGATGGTGCCCACGTTAACATTTTTCTTTTTCATTTATTTATTTCGATTTATATTTTTCATTCTCCTTTCAAAATATATATACTAAAACAATTAATTTATATTTTAATAATTTAACTTATATTTTTAATAAATTTTTTATATAAGTATTATATTGCAACTATCTACAACCAATAATTGTATGCATAACTCTTATAATAACGGGAGAAATGAAATTTTTTTAACTTCTACCGAGATTTTATAACTGCTTACATAACTATCTTCTAATAACTAAAGACTTCTACAAAGTTAAGGTTTTATAACTACTTACATAATTATCTTTTAATAACTGGAGGCCTCTATTAGGGTTTTAATAAATGGAGGAACGAAAATTCTCTAGTTTATAATATAGTTCTATAATTACTTATATAATTATTTTTTAATAACTAAAAATTTTTATTAAGATTTTAATAATTAGTGAAATGAAATTTTTTTTATTTATATTAAAATTCGAACCCTTAACTTAAATAAAAAATATATCGAACATTTGACACAAACTTTACGCAAACATGAAGAAAAAAAGTGTTTAATAATCAAGTTGTTAGAAAATTATTTTTAAAAGTTTTTCTTCAAAAAGTGGGATTTTGGGACGTGTATCCCGCGGATTAAAGAGCGCGTGAAATCAAATACATCACGTAAACATAATGAACGTAGGTTGCCACGTGTAGGAACATCGCCGAAAATGGAGGCTTCGAATGTGCCGGACCAATAGGATTAGTCCACCTGTACACGTAAACATGTGATGTAACCGCCTTCTAATCTTAAACTCAGCCGCCGTTGCACGTGTACGATAGACAAAACATATTGACTTAATTTGTGGGTTTTATTAATAAAAATTATTTGCAAATTAATTAATTAATAATTTGATTAATTAAATTTAAAGTAATTAGCACATGATAAAGGAATACGATGATAACATGGTTTTCGATTTAGAATCCATTTTTATTAGCTGGGTGGAATTTTCTTTTGACCAAAAGGAAAAAGTTTAATTAAAAAAATAAATTTTTATGTTTAATTATTTTATTTGTTTCTTTTCTTTTTTTTTGGTCGGTCCATGATATGAATTGAGATTAATAAAGAATAAACTTTGTAATTATCTTTACAAATCATATAGTTTATAGCTTAATAAAAAAGTTTTCGCAAATCGTATAATGTTATATTTATTTATGAAATATTTAGGACAATTATCATTTATCTTGTTAATTTTTTTTTTTTAAAGTTTGAATAAGGCTGAGAAACCTCATTCACAAAACATTTAACCCTTTATTCCTAACTCTTTCTTCAATTTGGGTGGTGGCAGTTGCGGTGTGTAAATATTTAAACATAAGAAAAAAATATGACATTAGTTTTTATTGATAAATACTTGAATTTATATCGTTTACAATAAATAAAAAATGAAAGATATAAATTTAAAATCGGCATAAATCTATTAGAATTTGAGAAGTTAAATATAATTAGAATACGAATTTATTTAAAAAAAGAAAAATAAATTAATTTAAGCTAATTACCTAAATTAGAATATGTATTTTTTTATCACAATGTACCTTAACGACCTCGAGCTACATTATGGGCCCTTTTTTATAAATATTATAATTTAAATAATAATTAATTATAATAATATCTTTTTAATATTAACTTTTTAATAATTAGAGGAACGAAAATTATTCTGATATTTGTCAAGGTTTAAACTCTTAATTTAAATTTAAAAGTGTATAAATTTTATTATTGCAAACAAGTAATAAAGTGTAAAATTTAATTAAATATTAAAAAAAAAAGGCTTGAAGCTTTGACCTAATAAAAATACGGTTCTCCTTGTTCATTTGGAAAAAAATCTCGTTGTTTTTTCATATTATTTTTAAAAATTTCTTGATATAAACAAAATCATGCTTTAAGAGTGAATTTAGAATGCTTAGATCATGATAAACAAGGGGTATATGGATAATTCAAAATACAATAAGGGGTAGTATATAATTTTCCAAATATTTATTAGTTATATTTATAATCAATAGCTGTCAATTAGTTCAACTAATAGTATTTCTCGAATCGGTACAAAAAGCTGAAGTTTGAGATGAGTGATTGGACTATGAGTGAAGTCCAATCACATTAAGCTTGTCGGCCCACAGTTATGTAAGTTTGGTTCAATATTATATGTAATTACGAGTTATATAGTACATATTATTCATTTTAAATTTAAATTTATAATATTTTATTTTTAAATTTTTTAAAATTTTTTTATATTATTTAAAATTTATTTTTACATATATAATTTATAAATTTTATTTAATTAGATAATATCAAATTTTAACATTTAACTTTCATTTTATTTATTTTGACCTTATTATTTATAATGTTAAAAATCTTAAATCTAAAATGTTATATAAATCTCCTAAAATTAACATCTTAAAATTCGATTCTACTAATATTAATTTTTTTTTTAATAATATAAAAGCAACAAGTTTTTTAAATAATATTAAATTCAAAATAGCGTAATTAATTACTGCCCAAAATATAATTACTGCCCAAAATAAAACAATCTTATATATATGTCGTTCCCATTCAATGTTCATCAGAGATATGATCTATTCATATGCACCATGTGACCATATTTCTCTTAGCAGCCGAATGACTATATATATATATTTATATATATATATAGTCACCATGGGCAACCGACACTTTTTAACTGTCGTTTGCTATTTATCTCTTCTGAGTGATATTATTGCCCATTCCTTTTGACTTTCACTTGCGTATTTGACGTTTAGAAACTAACAACAACTTAATGGCTAAGGCATTGAATTGAAGAAGATAAGCATCACTATTATTGTTTCAAAAAAATATCGCCCCCCCAACCCCCCCAACACACACACACACACACACACACACACACACAAATAAATATAAAGCAAATGATTTATAAGAGTTCGTTAATTTGTTCGATCCTATTGAAATCATCCATAAGCAAGACATAAAAGGAGGTAAGAATTTTTGTGATGTCCTCTTTATGGATGTAGACCACCGGGGCCGGCCTCAGAATTAATAGCATTTTATGTGGTTAGTATATTAATTAAGAAAATAATTTTATATATTTATGTGATGATGATTGAAGAGAAAAACCATGCACACTTACAATAATCAAAATTATCGTCTTATTTAATGATGTGAACATTACATGCATCCACCAAATTAGGGAACATAAATATAACAAAATGGTTAGTGATTATCCCAAAGTTGAAGGTATAGAATTAGAATAATCCCTAATCATTTGTATGTTTTATTATTATAAACTTATGTGTCACAAATGAAATGGTTATGTTCACACGCATCATGTCATGGCCCAATATTCGTCCTACTCCTGGCACCCAAATTACTATAAATTTGTCTTCTGTATTTAGCAACCGACACCTTTTACTTGCTGTTTGCTATTATCTCTTCTATATTATCCATTAGAATTAATATTATCGATACAAACGAGGTTTGAAAATTATAATAAGTGAAAGTAAAAAAAAGATCATGTATATATATAAAATAAATTAGTTATAATAGATAACATGGAGTGTTATAACAAAAAGCGATCGTTGTCTCTATAATTTATATCAATTAAAATTTAGAGTGAGGAGGTTATGTTAAATTTTATTAATTTTTTTTTATGTGAGTTCATATATTAATAATAATTATATATTATGAGTTATTTTAAATAATGATTAATTTAAGTTATGTTTTTGAGTTATATCTTATTAGGCTTTAAAAGACATATAATTTGATATAAACTTATTATATGTAGAAATTTAATATTAGTTAGAATTATAAGTGATGGGATTATAATTTAACCTAGTATATAAAGTTTTTTTTTTAAGTTATGGTCTCTAAGTCAAATTAATTCACGTAAATTTTTTTTTTCTCTTTTTCTATCATAAAGAGAAATTTATTGAACCTACATAAATTTGACTGTGAAAGATTATTATACTCTTAATTCAAGACTGTTAATCTTCAAAGTTTTAATCACCATGAATTCTCCAAGTATGTTTATGTCAACATTTATCTTGATAATTTAACATGATAGATCTTGAGTTATATTTATATAAATATGAATCCGATATATAGTTATGTCTAATAAGTGGTATCAGAACAAAAATTATATTAAATTATTAAGATTATTAATATATATATTCATATTTTAAATATCTTTCTCATTTGATTATTTAAGGTAAAGATATTATATGTATTTATTTTTCATAATTTTGTTGAGAAAAAAACATTAAATTTATATTTTTTATTGTAATTCGAGGTTTAAATATGATTAAAGGACATTTGATAAATATAATTTAGACTCGTTCAAGTTTTATTAATTATATTTTGATTATTAAAGTTTAAAAAGTTATCAAATATAGGCCTTATAGTTGTTGTTATTTTCATATAGCCCTCTAATTTTTTTATGAAATTATAGTTTGGCCATAAAAATTTAAAATATTTTCATATAGGTCGTTAAATGATTAATTTTTTTTACTCAACCCCTTCTAACTTTAAGTAATTATAATTCGACCTAAAATTTTTAAAAAGTTACAAATAAATCTTAATTTTGACCTAAATCTTTTGTAATCTATTTTGGATATTTGTAAATATAAAGTTAGCAAATTTAGAGTCAAAATTTAGGGTTTTCAATTATTTTTGAAAAAATTAAGTCTACCTGACTCAATTTATAGAGATCCAGCCCAAAATTTAACTCATTTAGATTTGATTCAACAATCATTGACCCTATTTTGAACAATTAATAGCATTGTAACCACAATGGCCTTGGCACCATGTGCCACTACAATGCATAAGAAAAATATAATTTTTTATTTATGGGCATTCGGTTATTTTTCTTTGCACTACTTGTCTTATATTTCGAAATAAATTAATTGAAATAATATGTTGCCAAAGTAACCTATGTTGTATAGATTTCTTTATTTTGGGATATTAAGATGAATATGTTTATTGTTTATGCGAAAAATAATTATCAAGTTTTCTATGCATGCAATAAGTTGGTCCAAAGAAAGGCTTATTGCTAGTAAGATTTATTGTCAACATTTGATTACTGTATTGAAAGTACCATTTATAGTTGATATTTCTGTGCAAATACTAAATATCAATGTTGTGCTAGGTATCTCGTGATAGGGCCCACCTTTATATGTTTATTTATATCATGCATGTATATGCTTAAAATAATGACATGATTGTGAGCTTGTTATTTTATTATCTATTCTCTGTAAGTTTTATCTACTTCTACTAAATATGTCAATATAAATTTTATTCTTATATTTAAGGCACTATCTTTTAGAAATAAAATGCTAAGAATTTTTTTGAGGAAATTGAACAACACTCTGCCAAATGAAAAGGTTGAAACAAGTATACTACTAGTTAACCTTGTTTCAATAAGGTATAATGGCAAATGGAATATAAGAGAGTACATTATAAGGTATCTAATCTTGCTTTATAACTAAAGGCACTAAAGTTAAAGTTGTCTAATGACTTGCTCGTGCATTTGAATTTAATATCTCTTCCTATACACCACAGTTAATTTAAAGTAAGTTACAACACTCAAAAGGTTAAATATACTCTTAATAAGCTCATTTCACATTGTGTGCAATTAGAAGAGAAATAGAAGCGAGAAAAGACTGAAAGTAATCATTTAGCAAATATTTTTTAGTATAAGGTTACTAATTAGTAAAGAAAAATGAATAAAAGAGAGAAAACTACAATGGAGACTTCACATAATAAAGTGTAAAAGAAATAAGATCTAGTCATTACTTGTTTCTTTTGCAAAAAGGCCAGTCAAGTGAAGAAGGATTGTCTCAAGTATGCTAAATGACGTGTTAAAAAAAGTACACTTTTCAACTTTGTTTGTTCTGAAGTTAATTTAGCTTTTGTACCTAAACACACTTGGTGGGAAGATACATGTGCAACTACTTACATATGTATGTTTATGCAAGGTTGACTTAAGAGCTAGATTCCAATTGATGTTGAAAGATGCATCTAAGTTGAAAATGATAATGCAGCTCTTCTAGAGGCTATAGGATTATTTAGATTACAATTAGAGACCATATATTATATAAATTTAGATGAGACTGATTATGTACTGTCATTTAGACAGAACATATTTTTTGTTTCTAATTTGAACAAATCAGGATACTCTTGTTCATTCAGAAATAATAAGTTAGTCTCTTTCAAAATTCAAATATTATTGATGCTGGTTCTTTTATTGATAATCTTTATACAATATATACTCATACCTCTTTTAATGAATCCTTATATGTTAATAAACATAGTACAAAATAAAAATTAACTAATGAGAATTCCCTTATATTATGGCATAAGCATTTAAGACATATATCTAAACAGAGAATAGAAAGACCTGTGTGAGATAAAATTCTTGATTATCTTAATTCAACAGATTTTAAAAATATGTATTGAATGTATTAAGAAAAAACAAACAAATAATAGAAAATTAAGCACCAATAGGAGCAATAACATCTTAAAACTAATAAATATTGATATTTATAGACCATTCTCTACAGCTTCTTGGAATGGCCAACATTATTTTATTATGTTTATTGACGACTATTCTCTTTGTGGGTACCTTTACTTGATTTATGAGAAGTCCTAATTCTAGACATGTTTAATATTTTCAAAATTGAAGTTGAAAATCAACTTAGCAAGAAAATTAAAGTTGTTAAATCTGACCATGGTGGTGAATACTATAAGAGATATGACAGATCAGGTGAACAATGTCCATTACCTTTTTTTTTTTTTACTAAATTCCTAAAAGAGTGTGGCATCATCCCATAATACACAATGTCTGAGAAACTAAGCATGAATAGTATTACTAAGAGATGAAACCAAACACCTAAAGAATAATGAGAAGTATAATTAATTATTCTTCTTTACTTGAATCATTCTAGGGATAAGCACTAAAGATTGCAGTTTATATCCTTAATAGAGTTCCAAGTAAAGTAGTATCTAAAACTCCATACAAGATGTAGACTGGCAAAAGGCCTAGTATTAGGCATTTGCATGTCTGGGGTTATTCAGATAAGGCTAGGCCATATAGGCTTAATAAATGTTAGATGCTATTTTATTGGATATTTTGAAAGATCGGGGGGTTTCAAGTTTTATAATCCCTCAAGTAAATCTCTTTCGAGATGAGAATGCTAAATTTCTTGAGGATGTTGAGTTTGGGGGGGATAAGGTATATTAGAGATATTGTCTTTGAAGATGAATTTATTTGTCTTCCTATAGCTGCTATTGAAAATGATCAGACTTATTTTTCTGACATTATTCAAGAAGTAGATCCAGAAATACAAGACAATTATAGAGTTCATAATCCAAAATAAAGAATTTGTTCATGTTCATCAAGAGCAACCTCAACAACCTCAAGAACAAGTGCCATTGAGAATATCTAATAGAGAAAAGAGAAGTGTAATTTTAAATGATTTTGCCTTTTATCTCCAAGAACATGAGTTTGATATAGGACTAAAAAAAAAAATGATCCAATCGATTTTAGTTAAGCCAAATAAAGTTCTAATTCTCATAAGTAAATTAAGGCCATAAAGGATGAGATGAAATTCATGAGAGACAACAATGTTTAAAATCTTGTTGAGTTGTCTAAAAATACAAAATATATTAGTTGCAAATAGATATTTAAGACCATAAGAGATTTAAAAGGTAAAATTGAAAGATATAAAACTTATCTCGTTACTAAGGATTTCACTTAAAATGAATGCATTGATTATAAAGAGACTTTCTTTCTAGCATCAATGAAAGACTCCTTTAGAATCATCATAGCACTTATAGCTCATTTTAATTTGGAGCTACATCAAATAAATGTAAATACCGTATTTCTCAATAGTGATATTGAGGAAATTATATATATGGTGCACTCGAAAACTTTGTATCTAGAGACCAAAAGAATATGGTCTACAAATTAAAGAAGTCTATATACAGTTTCAAGCAAGCATTCCGCCAATGGTATCATAAGTTTCATCAAGTGATTACCTTATTTGGTCTTGAGAAAAAATACATTTGATGAATACATATATCAAAAGTTTAGTAGGAGTAAGTTTATCTTCCTAATTTTATATGTCAATGACATACTGCTAGCAAGCAACAATATAGACCTATTGCACGAAACCAAAAGATTTCTATAAATAAATTTTGAAATGAAAGATCTTGGGAATGCATATTTTATATTAGGAATTCAGATGCATCGAGATCACACTCAAGGTATCTCGAGTTTATCACAAAAGAACTTTATCAATAAAGTGCTTAATATGTATAGCATAAAGGTCTGTGCTCCAAGAGATATGCCTATTGCCTAAGGTGATAAGTTAGTCTTAATCAGTGTTTCAAGAATGATATTTAATATAATGAAATATAAAAAAAAATTCCTTTATGCATCTGCAGTAAGGAGTCTTATGTATGCTTAAGTATGTACGTATCTAGATATTGTGTACATTATTAAAATACTAGACAGATATTTAAGTAATTTTAGGGTAGATCATTGGAAAGCAGCCAAAAGTGTTATGTGATATTTATAGAGAATAAAAGAATATATGCTCACATATGGGAGATCGATAAGATTATAAATCATGGGGTATTCCAACTCTAATTTTTGCTGGATGCTTAGATATTAAGAGATCCACATCAGGTTATATATAAACTTTGGCCAAATAAGCTATTTCTAGAAGAGTGCTAAGCAGACACTCATAATTTCTTCCATTATAGTCACCAAGTTTATAACTTATTCTAAGGCATTAAATCATAGGATATAGTTCCGGAACTTTATCACATGATTGCGTATTGTCAATGGTATTAAAAAAAATTATTGTGATAATAAAGTCGTAGTGATATATTTCCATAATAACAAAAGCTCTTCGAAGTTTAAGCACATCGACTTCAAGTTTCTAGTTGTTAAAGAGAGAGTTCAAAGTCAACAAGTATCAATAGAACATATTGGTACAAACTCCATAATTATAGATTTACTTACCAAAGGGTTACTACCCAAGGTGTTTCATGAGTATGTTGCTCATATAGGTGTTATATTATTTGTGATGTGCATGAATAATGGGAGTTTGTCATTAGATGTTCATTTGGTTAAAATACACACTTATAATTTATTTTCTATAGAATAAAGTTTGATAGTTTGTTGAAACTCTGAAATAAGGTTACACTTTCTACTGCAGTTTTGCGTAAAGTTTAGAAAGTGTTTGATACTTTCTATTGCGATTTTGTATAAATTTTAGAAAGTATTTAACTCGTTGAAGTTATAAAATAGGACCAGTTGGAAATAGATATGTTTGATATCACATTTCATGTAATTTTCATTCTACATATTCATATTTGATCTATATCATTAATTATATTAGTATGGTGACCATTGATGAGTCTAGTTGCGAATATATGCAATGAAGGTCGCTCTGATCTCATATTGATATAGTTAATAGATCAGATTATATCTAAGGAGATGTTTCAAGATAAGATAATATTTATTGTGCGCACTAAGGTTTATGATGTATAATTATTTTCAAATGACATATATAGCCTAAGTGGGAGATTGTTAGATTTTTTTATTTCCTTTATATGAGCTCACATATTAACAATAATTATACATTATGGGCTATCTTAAATAATGACCAATTTAAGTGATCTTTTTGGATTACATCTTATTGGACTCTAGAGACATCTAATTTAATATGGACGTATTATGTGTAGAAACCCAATACTAATTGGATTATGAGTGATGGGGTCATAATTTAACTTAATATATAAAGACATTTTTTTAGGGTTATGGTCCACAAGTCAAATTAATTCACGTAGATTTTTTCTTCTCTTTTTCCTTCACAGAAAGAGAAACTCATTGAGCCTACATAAATTTGACTGTAGAAGGCCATTATACTCTTAATTCAAGGCTGCTAATCTTTAAAGTTCTAATTACCATGAATTCTCCAAGTATATTTTTTTCAACATTTATCTTGATAATTTAATACAATAGATCTTAGGTTATATTTATATAGATATGAATCCGATATATAGTTATGTCTAACAGGTTATATGTTAAAATTAAAAATTGTATTGAATTAAGATTTAATTATGTTAAAATTTTAGTGTTAGATTAAAAATTTTTATGTGGATAAATTATAAAAATATATATTTTGAAAGAAAAATTATAAAAATTTATTATTAAATTTCAAAACTTTTGAAGCTCGAAGGGCGTGGCCCCTTGAGGCCCCTAAGGTCGGCCAGTAACTGCTTTATCTCTTTTATTTTTAAATTATTCATTAAAAAAATTTCAAAGAAAAAAAATTAGTATTAAAAAATAATTAATTATCCCCAAAAGAAATATTGTGTTTTTTAAATAAAAAAGAGAAATTATAAATGAACTCTTGTTGTTTTGAGCATTATCCACTTATTTGTGAATGTTTCATATTATCCAAAAATCTCTATTGTTACAAATTTTTTGTTAAATCATAATTCTTATTATCTTTTTAACTAATTTATTTTTACATTAATGACATGATGTTTTTACTATTTTTTCATAAATTATTATTATAATTTTAAAAATAATATTATAATAATAAAAATCATAACATATTTATGTTATGATAGATTGGGAAATATTTGGTCATTTTATTTTTCTTTTTTTTGTTTTATATTTTAATTTTTTTATTAATTATTATTTTTAATACATTGATATTTAATACTTTTAAGAAAGAATAAATATATAACAGTTTTATTATTTCATTAATTTTTAGTAATTTTTTTAAAAAAATATTAAACAACTATAACATATTTATTCTTTCTAATGAGCATTAAATATTAATGTATTAAAACTATCTTAAAATTAAAAAATAAAAAATAAAATAATAACTAAAATGTTCACCCTACAACCATAACATAAATATTTTATGATTTTTTATTAATATTATTATAATATTTTAGTTATTTATTTAGTATTTTTAATAATAAAACCATTCAAAATAATAATAAAAAATATAATGTATTTATAACGAGCATTAAATACTAATGTATTAAAAAATATTAAATATTAATAAAATTCTAAAATATAAAATAAAAATAATAAAATAACTATAATGTTTATCCTTCCATTTATGCGATAGTTTTGTTATTTTAGTATTATTTTTTTAAAAATATATTATTAATTTTGAAAAAAATATAAAAGGATGATAACAACAATGGTAAATTAGTAAAAAGACAATAAAAGTGAATATTTAATAAAATTTTTATAACAACAGCAATTGTTTGGGTAATATGAAATATTAGAGAAGTGAATGAGTAATACTCAAAACATAAGGGGAATAATAGGTCTAAAAAAATTAGAAGTGAAAGTTATACATATAAAAAAATTTGAAGGTATAATAATTATTTTTTATTCTATTACTATTGTTCCCCTTTGAAAATCTCCAAAGTCCCAATCAACAAGCCCATAGCCTGCTTCATCTAGATAGACGAATTCAAATGCCCAATATCAAGGCAAACAATTAGCTCCACTTAAGGAGACGTGCCTGAAAACCAAGAACCTACTTGTAAGGCCTCTCATCACAACGATAAACTCAGGGTCTGCCCAACTTAGACCACACTCGAGGCCTCGACTAGGTCAATATGAATGCATCAAACAACTGACACAACAAATAGGTTGCGTCACTTGTCAACAAGCAGTAGATGGGTCGAGTCATTCATTAACAAGCATTCTCAAGGCTACCAGGATCATAAAGAATGTTGAGCAGTCGAGTCGATTAATTCTAAAGGTCAACTTATCAACTATGAAGGAAATGTTAGGTTAATGACCCAGATAAGGCAAGCCATTAAATGTGACAGCCCGCACCACCATTAAAAAAAGATATTTAAATTTGAAAAATATCATCCCTCAAGTCACGCTAGACAGACATCCTGATCGTCTCCCCTCATTCATGCTGAGCAATCTGGTAATGGCCTGAATATTCATCCACAGAAATCTTCAGACTAATACTATATAACGGGGAGAAACAACTAGAAATAGGTTCTAACTCTTCAAACTCTATATAAAAAATTTCTTTTCATATTTTCCTGATTTCTACATTGTTCATTAGAAGACTGACTTAAAGTATCGAAGAATCTTCACCGGAACCATCACCAACGAAATCTTAACAAGAGTGTTTCCTTAATGTCTGCAGGAGTAACAAGAACAATAAGCCTTGAAAGCTTAAGACCAAAGCCCACTGAGACAAAAGCCCAAATTTCTATTCCCTCATTAAATAAATTCAAAACTTATTGATTTGAAAGAGCTATTTTTTTTTTATTGATAGTTATTATAACTCTTTTTATAAATAATAATACGAAAAATTTGTAAACGTAATACTATTTTATTAATTATTGCCCATTTCTTTTGACTTTATTAAACAATCATCATATATAATATAATTATTGGACTTTTTTTATTATACATATATTTATTTATTTTTGTTATTGGATGTTCATACTTTCTTGTTATAATATCTCAAGTTTTTTTATTATATATTCTAATTTTTTTCTTAAACATGACCAAATAAATTAATATATATAATTACAAAAAAAATGACATGTATAATAAAATATAATAAGATTCAAATGTATGATAAACATACCCCAACTAAGTTGATGTTTCCTTTTTTTTTTTTAATGTTGCATATTAAGTTTATTCTACAAATCTTATGATAACTTTAAAGAAAAAAAGAAAAATCTAACTAGACCTTCAAAGTTTGATTAAAAGAATATTAATGTTAGGGTCGGTATTTATGTGTCATTTCTGAATGTATATATACTTGTGTATTTATACAAGTATATATTTCTATTAAATCGCTAATACCCATTTATATGGTATTATGCATGTAACGTTACAGATATTGTAGATCTGAAGGAGTTCGGATCACATCTAAAGGAGTTTAGATAAGGGCTCATAGTTAACCATACTGAGAGATTAAATACTAAATGTTAGTACAATTAAGTGTTAGTTGGTTATAATACTCAGCAGATCCAAGAGTTGGAGCATTGTCTGTAATGGGACATAGACTTCGGAATATACTAGTAACTACATAGTTGTAAGAGTTGCAATCAGGTGCCAGAAAGTGCAAGTTGCACAAGTGTATTCTCGAATAATTGTCATTGATCTATTTCTACCGATGCAGGTCTATCGGTGGATCAGCATATGTCGTACCTATAGGGTATGGATGGTTTTTTTTAACCGACCGTGAGCTTGGAGCTCGTATTGACATATGGGTATCTAGTTAGGACTAAATATGAGACAGAATCATGGGGCCTCCAATAGACATCCTATATAAGCCGTCAACGGATGGTCCTCTCGAGTTGAGTAGTATACGTGGTCCTTTGACCTGAGTGCCACAGTAGGCTTGTAAGTGATACACCATACTTTAGTTCCACTCATGTCACAGATTTTTCATGGTGTAACCGTTGGGTGTCACTGGGTATGGACTGATGCTTATGGAGCCCGGTGTATACAGATACGGGATTCGTTAGCTCGTATAAGGAGTTCGATATCCAAATGCTTCGAGACTGTATCTCAAAATATCTTGTGGCCACAAGTATCAATCCCGAAAAAAAGTTTCATCAGGGTAGAACAATATGACAAAAGTGTTTGCGCATATTGTTTAGTGAGATACGAGTCTGGAGATAAGATATGGATTAGTACTAGAGAATTTGACGATGATAATTCATATCCTCGCATATCCAAGATATCATGACAGAAGGACTTTACGTATGCGTTGTAACCTCAACTTGCATGGTTCAACGCGCTGATTTGTATATCCATGACATGTGCGTGAGGCATTGCTCACGGACTCATGGAATAGTTCTATATGACGAATTAGGCATAGGACCTAGGGAGTCTCGCGATATGGAGTGTATTCGTTGTGTACTGGGGCAGCGTGCCGGATTAAATTATTTAATCCAGCAATGTTCAGTATTACCACGAAAATACGTGTGTCTATATTTAAGTGTTAAATACAATAATTAGTTAATAATTGTATTATGATACGTGGCGTATTGTAGACCCTCAGTTGAGTTTACCCAAGTGTGAAATTTAGTGGGACCCACTAGAGGGTAAACTTGATAACTATTCATGAGGGACAAAATAGTCATTTCTCATTTTGATTATTTAATTGTTAAATAATCAAATATCTTTTTTATTATATTATATTATTATTATATTATATTATATATATATATATATATATATAACGGAAAAGAAAGAAAGAGAGAAGAAAGGGGGTGTGAGGCCGAATTCGGCCGAGAAAGAAATAGAGGAGAGGAAGAAGAGAAGAAGAAGATGAAGAAAAAAAAAAGAGGAAAAATGAAATTGTTTCATTTTTCCTATACCTCCAATTGGAGCAATTGTGAATTGCTTCAAATTCTCCATTCCTTATCCTTTTGGAGAAAATGATAAAAACATAGACTCTGTCATTTTGGAAATTAAGAGTTAATCTTAGACTGAATACAGAGTTGCTGTTCTAGCTCACAAAGCCCAGCGTGTTGGTGACTAGAACTGCACACGAGTTAGTCTCCATGCGGACACCGAGGAATCACGTGTATAACGTTACACGTTGAGGTGAGTTCTCAAGCCATTTAATATATTAATGCGATTAATATATTTTATTTATTGTGTTTATTGCAAAAATTATACACTTCCGCTGATTAGGCAATAAACACAATTGCACATGCATACACCTACACGTACCTTAGATCCGCCAACAATTAAGACTTCTATAGTTATAAAAATATTTAATGAAACTCTCCCTCAATTAATGAATTTTTTCCGTTTAAACGATTAAAGGCGTGTAAAATTTCCATTTATTATTATACTTTAATGATATAAGCAAGAAAATGTAAAATGTAAATAAAACCGTTTAAATAGACAGAATTCATTAATAAAGTTCCATTGAGTATTTTCAAAACTATGACAATTTATGTATTCTTTTAAGCTAAATTTTTTAAAAAATTTGAGGGAAAAATTATTGTAACTGTTGAAAATAGTACTTACGTGTTATTTAAATTATTGTATAAATATTTATTTATTTAATATTTATACAATGAAGATTTATTTTATTGGTAAATTATTATTATGGTAAGAAGTTTATAACCTTTTGGACACTGTAGGTCTAAAAGAATTTAGATCTGATCTAAAAGAGTTTAGGTTAATGCCAAGAGTTAGTAATTCTAAAGAGTTAGAACCTTGTCTGAAATAGGGGACAGAGACTCGAGTATACTGTAGTAATGACGTAGTTGCACAGAGTTGTAATAGTGTTAAGAAATGTCATTTGCATAATATGTTCTAAAAAATATCGTTCATAATCTATAGTTACCGATACGGGTCGATCGATATTCCTCTCAGATTAGTGTATATTTATATCTAAATTGTCCAGATGGTTAATTTTAGCAAATCATGGGCTTAACAGAAGTCCGTATGGGCATGCAGGTATTTAATAAGAACTAGATACTGAATAGACTCATGAGGATCTCTAATAGACATTATATGAAGCCCTTAATTGAGTGTTTTCTTAAGTTAATTAGTATTTGTGATCTTTTGACCTAAACGCCATGTGGACTTATGAATGATCTATAATACTTTGGTTCTACACATGTAAAAAATCTTTCATGGTCTAACCGTTGGGTGCCGCTGGGTATGGTCCGATGCTTATAGAGTTTGGTGTGCATGCATATGGGATTTGTTAACTTATATGGGTGAGTTGTATATCCCGATGCTCTGAGGTTGTGGTTGAGGAAGTCTTATGGCCATAAGAGAAAACCTTGGAAAATAGTTTTCGTAATATTGCACAATATCACAAAAGAATTTACAAAATATTATTTACGAAAATATGAATCCGAAGATAAGTTCAAGGTTGAACATAAAGAGATTTGACAGTCATAATCTATATCTCTGCTCTTCTAAGATATAGATGACAAAGGGATTATATGGATATGTTTAACCTAAACTTACATAGTTCAACCCACTATTTTGTAATATCTGTAACGTAGATGTGGGGCATCATTCACAAACTTGTGAAAGTGTTTCGTAAAATAAACGGGTGTGAACCTAGATAGACTCACAAATGAAATATACTCGTTGAGTATTAAGGTAACCGTACAGATCGATCCGAAAAGATTTTAAAAATCAAGATACGTTTTAGGACCTATTTGAAAAGTGGAAAATATAGTTTGTAAATATTATAAACAGGTCCCTATTGCATACATCGCATCCATGCATGTCCATTTGTGTGACAAATGGCAGCATGCATAGAATTGCATATAACAAATATCACATATACAAAGTACTTGCATGGACATTGTTAAGTGACATTTATCACTCATTCATGACCTTGCATGGTCAGACATGACTACATGATGGATATGTGTCCACATGTGAAGTCTTTGTAACATAAAACAAATGAAATAGTTTTATATGTTACAAAATTTGAATGTGAAGAGTAAAATTCATGCAAGAGAGTTGAGAGAAAATAGAACTTTGACAAAAGTTGCATTTAGGTCCCTAAAACACATTTTATGCATTTAATGCTTAAATTAATTCAAGAGTTGAGTTATTTATTGATTACTGTATGAAATTAACATCAAAGGCTACTATTCTAACTACTATAATCCCACCAAACATTAGAGTTTAGAATTATTCAAGGGAGAACTTTATTATAAGTTCAAAGGCTTGAAAGTTTAACAATCTTTCAGATCGATTGCAAGAGTATGTATACGATTCTTATGCTATTTTTTTAAGTATTAATGTGTATATGTTGCATGATTACAAGTTATTCTGCTACATAATGTATGTTAGATAGACATTTTAAAAAATTTTAACATGTACACAATTACATGCATGCACCCTAAAACACATTTAATAATGGTATCAGAGTATATTTTTTGTGTTTTTGAATTGTTAGAGTGTTGTATGAAGTGTTGAGAATGCTTAGAAATAGTGAAAGTTACATTTTGAAGTGTTTAAAGTATTTTAAAATACCTATTATTAAGAGAATGTCGCAGTACTGCTATCTGAACACTGGGGCGTTCATCTGGGTTCTGTACGTAGAATGTTAGGGCATTTAAAAGTTTATCTGGGTTCTGTACGTAGAACGCTGGGGCGTTCAAATGTTGAACACTGGGACGTTCTCATGGCAGAATACAAGTTTGTTGCATGCAAAATGCTGGAGCGTTCAAGAGTTGAACATCAGGGCATTGAAACATTTTGAGGCCAAGTTACATTAGGTTGAACGTTGGAGCCTAAAAAAAGAGTAATTTATTTTGGAGCATTATATTGTATAATGCCAAAACGTTCAACTTATCGCATCGATCGTTCTAAACTATATACTCTAATTTACGATTTTTGCATGTCAAAACTTATTTTTTTTAATACAAATATAATTGTTATATTGTTGTATTATATTTATGTTGTTGACTATAATAGGAGCCTTATTGGTGGGGTTAGCTATGCTTATATAAAATAAATAAGTGATTATGAATCACATCTTCATGAGATGCGGATAAATTATGAAATTGATAAATCTCTCTTAATTAAATTAAAATATATTTCATTATGAGATAATATTATACATGATCCATTTTGTCAATACAGTGTTAGAACAGGTCATCTCAATCTCTTTTAATATTATTAAAGCATGATGGATAGGTCGGTGTGATTTAAACTATGTCGATTAAACATGAGATTAGACAAATATTATCGAAAAGATTATCCAATTTGCTAAAGCGTGAGGGTAGTATCGGTAACTTATATTTTATTATTGGCTAATTAATCTGGAACACATTTACCCAATATTACTAAAGCATGAAGATAAAGTGTATTTAGGATCAATAGTAAGAGTTGTATAAAATGTAATTGACAAAAGTTGTCTACCTTTTAGGTTTTATAAATGCCAAAATTACTAAAGCGTGAGGCCCGAGTAGAATGCTAATTGGATCTACTTTTCACTGTAAAATTTAAAATGTTTAAATTTTTGTTTTTCCATTTAACAGATTTATGGGTATATATAAAGTAGTGGGAGGGTGCTTTTAATTTTTTTAAAGAAAATATAGTAGTTATATCCATAATTTAAAGTGTTATTAATTGACAATTTTGAAATATTTCCACTAACATCTCTTATTTTGTCTAATGAAGATAAGATGGCTTCAAGCAACCCATTGGTACGCATATGTGATGTTAACCCGTTAAAAGGTGTTGATAACTACTCAGACTAACTGATGAATCTTAGTATTATTTTAGATTCAGAAAAGTTTTGATACATAATAGATCAGAAGTGTTTCTAAACCTGCCTTTGATAAAGAGTAGTAGACTTATCCGAAATAGGTCGATGACGATTTGAAAGTCAAGTTGTATATTTTTACCTCAATGTCAAATAAGCTTCGAAGTGGGCATGCACACATGGATAGTGCAAGTAGCATTATACTCCATCTGAAAGAGCTGTTTAGAGATAGACTACTGGTAAAGCTGTACAGGATCTCTAAAGTACATTTTCAGCGTAAGTTGATTGAAGATAGTCTGGTAAGTTCCTACGTACTTAATATAATTTCCTACATTAAAAAGTTAGAGATTATGGGCGTTTCTTTGAGCAATAACTTAGGGAATAACTTGATTCTCTTGTCTCTGTCTGAGTCTTTTGCAAAGTTCATTATGAACTATAACATACAAGAACTGACTCTGACTTATGCTGAGCTACATTACATGTTACAGACAGCTGAGGAGAACATTTAAAATAGAGGTACCACTTTCATAGTTTAGACTGGTGCTTCATCTTCTGTCCCAAAGACTTTTAAGAAGTCTAAATAGAAGAAGAAAGTGAATAAGACACCATATTCAGGTCTTTGGAGATAGGTTGTATCGAAGTAGAAAGATCAGAAGAAGAGTAAGAAAAAACATTTCCATTGCGACGATGACGGACACAGGAAACTTATTTGTCCAAAGTACATTGCCACAATTAAAAAGAACCCATCAGATATTTGTTTACATATTATTGACATTTCATTAGCATGTGATGCTTCTAGTAGCTAGGTATTAGATACCGCATGTCCTTCTTACATTTATAATGTGCTGCAAGGTCTGAAGAAAAGTAAACAACTATAGCAGGGAGAATTCTAGCTTCGTGATGAAAATGGTAATTTTCTATAGGTTTAAGCAGTCAAAAATTTTGAATTAATTCTCACATATAATCAAACTTTAATATTGTATAATTGGTATTACTTACCGAACATTATTAGACAGATTATATCCCTCATATGCTAGATACTGAGGGCTATCATATTTTTATTCTAAACCATTCTTTGTATTTATGTAATGTGTATAATATTTTATTAACTGAGTATCAACTGATGAATGGTCATTATATTTTGAATACAATAAGAAATGTGTTAAATACATGGGTAAACACAAGTAGTAGTTTGGGAACTTTGAATAACATAAAATTGTGGCATATTATATTATGTTATATAGGCATAAAACACCTAACCCCTATGGTTAGGGATGGTTAGATACATGATCTTATCATAGAACACTTACTAGTTTGTGAATATTGTATTTGAGAGAAGATGACTAAATCTCTTTTTGTAAATGTTGGACATCGAACTATTGATTTATTGGAACTAGTACATAATGATGTATGTGGTTTAATGAATTACACTGCTATAGGTGGATTTTGATACTTTATCGATGATTTTTCATGACACAGACATGTGTATTTTATGAAACATAAGTTGGAAACCTTTAAAATATTCAAAGAATTTTGACATGAAGTAAAGAAATAAACCGGTATGTATATTAAATACCTTTGACCATATCGATGCGATGAATACATGAGTAGTGAATTCATAACTTATTTGAAGGAGAATGAGATTTTCACTCAATATAGTCCTCTAGTTGCTCCTCAACATAATGGTATTTTAAAGAGTAAGAATCAGACTTTATTAAATATGATCTGATCAATGATGAGCTTCATTGATCTTTCAGAATATTTGTGAGGTTATACTCTAGAAACCACCACTCACTTATTGAATAGAGTTCCATTAAAAGTCTTTCCTATTTCTCTATATGAGATATGAATTGACAGGAAATCAAGTTTTAAGTATGTTAAAATTTGGGGTTGTCCTGCTTACATAAAAGTTACGCAACATGATAAACTTGCACCTATATCCATAGAGTGTTTGGGATATCTAATAAACTAATACTTGTACCCAAGTTTCTTGGGTACAAGTATTAGTTTATTAGATATCCCAAACACTCTATCGATACCTATTTTATGATCCAAAGGAATTAAATGTGTTCGTTGCTCATAATGCCACGTTCATAAAGAAACAATTTCTCATGGGCCATAGGATTATAGATAGATTGAACTTGATATAGTCAACAAAGATATTAATGAACCAACAATGAAACCTCAAACTAAATTGAGTGAAATACCTTTAACACACCTTCCATGTAGGTCGAAAAGGGTGTCAAGACCACTTATAAGGTATGGAATGATGCCTAAAAGTGTCTTTGACTTTTTTTAATTGAAGAAAAAAATCTTATGACCTATAGAAAGACGATGTTGAACATCAATTCGAGGAAATGACAAGAAGCAATGAAATTTAAAATTGACTCTATGTGTGTCAATCAAGTTTAGGACTTGGTTGAGCTTTCCAAAGGAATTGGTCCTATTAGGTGTAAATAAGTTTAAAAACAGAAGAGTGGACTTGATGGAAAGGTAGAGACCTTTAAAGCCCAATTGATAGCATAAGGTTATACTCAATGATTTGTGATCAATTATGAGAAAACTTTTTCACCAGTTGTCATGCTAAAGTTAGTTCGTATTCTATTAGCTATTGCTACATACTATAATTTTGAGATTTGACATATTGATGTAAAGATGACTTTCCGAAATGAAAATCTTGAGGAAAAGATTTACATAGAGTAGCCTTAAGGTTTTACATCCAGCTTTACTTCTAATCTGGTATGCAAATTGAAGAAGTCTATTTATGAACTTAAGCAGGCTTCCCGAAACTAGAATTTTCATTTTGATGAAGTAATCAGAGGGTCTAATTTTATCAAAAATAAAGAGGAAGCGTGTGTGTACAAAAATGTCAGTGAGAGCATGATTATCTTTCTTATTCTTTATGTACATGATATTGATATGTTACAATCAATCAGGAATTATTTAAGTAAAAACTTTTTCACGAAAGATTTGAGAGAAGCTTCATGTATACTGGGTATAAATTTTTATAAAGATAGAGCTAGAAGGCTAATAGGACTTTCTCAATCTTCATATATAAGAAATATTCTTGAAATGTATAACTTTACTAACTGTAAGATAGTTAATGTACCTTTAAACATGACATTCATCTTTCTAGGAGAATGCCTCTAAGACGGAAGATGAAAGAGTTAGAATGTCTAACATACCATATGTTAGTTGTAGGTAACCTGATGTATGCCATATTATGTACGAGACCTGACATAAATATGGTTATAAGTGTTACAAGCCTGTATCAATCTGATCAAGGTAACAACCATTGGATAGCCGTGAAACATATCTTTAAATACCTTAATTTATAGAGAAATTGACTTACACGTAGAGGGATACACTAATTCAGACTTTCAATCTGATCCAGATGATAGAAAGTCTATATTTGAATATGTGTTTCTTCTTAATGGTGCGTAGTTAGTTGAAAAAGTGTCAAGTATGCACCCATCACTAATTCTACCACAGAGGCAGAATACAATGCAGCTTCAGAAGCTACAAATGAAGCGGTGTGGATACGTAACTTTGTCGTAGAGCTCAGAGTAGTCCCAAGTTCAATAGATCCTAACCCGTTATTTTGTGACAATAATGGGGCAATTGCTCAAGCAAAAGAGTTAAGGGCATACCAAAAGTCTAAGTATATGGAGAGAAAATACCACATAATTAGTGAAATCTTAGCTAAAGAAAATATAATAGTTTCTATAGTAGATTTTATAGATAATGTAGCGAACCCGCTCACTAAGGACTTAACTCCTAGAGTGTTTGAAATGTTAGGGTTAGTGCTTACGTGCCATCCCTAAATGTACATATACTTTTTATATATATATAAGTGTACATTTCTATTAAATTGTTAATGTCCATTTTTATGGTACTATGCAATGTAACATTACATATATTGTATGATTTGAAGGAGTTCAGATATAATCCAAATGAGTTTACATTAAAGCCCAGAGTTGGTCACGCTGAGAGATATAAATGTTAAGTGTTAGCATAACTAATTGTTAACTGGTTATAATACTCAGCGAAGATCCAAGAGTTTGAGCCTTATCTGTAATGGGACATAGACCCGAAAATATACTAGTAATTACATAGTTGCAAGAGTTGCAATCAGGTGATAGAAAATGTCAGTTGTGCAAGTATGTTCTTGAATATTGTCCCTGATCTATTTTTGTCGATACAGGTCTGTCAGTGGATACCTTTATATAGATCAGCATATGTCATACCTATAGGGTTCCTAACCGGCCGTGAACTTAGGGCTCGTATTGACATATGAGTATCTAGTCAGGACTGGATATGGGACAGAATCACGAGGACCTCTGATATATCCTATATAAGCCATTAACAGAAGGTCTTCTCGAGTTAAGCAGTATACGTGGTTCTTTAACCTGAATGCCACAGTGGGTTTGTAAGTGATCTACCATACTTTGGTTCCATGCATGTCACAAATCTTTCATTATATAACCGTTGGGTGTCGCTGGATATGGTCCGATACTGATCAAGTCCGGTGCGTACTGATATGGGATTCGTTAACTAGCATAGAGAGTTTGATATCCAGATGCTAAAAAACTGTATCTTAAAAAGTCTTGTAGCCATAAGCATTTATCCCGAGAAAGAGTTTATGCCAGAGTTGTGTTGGGGACGGATCTAATATACGTGGGTGTATGCATGTGCTATTGTGTCTATTGCCTAACGCAACGAAAATATATAAAAATTTCAATAAACACAATAAATAAATATATTAATCACATTAATATATTTTTAGGCTAAAGAACTTACCATAACATGTAACGTTATATACGTATTTTTTCTGAAGTCCGCATAAAGACCAACTCGTGTGTAGTTCTAGTCACCAACACGATGGGCTTGGTGAGCTAGAACAGCAGTCCCATATGTAACACCGAATTTAACTCTTAAACTCAAAAATGGTCAGTGTATGTTTTTATCCTTTTCTCCAAAAGGATAAGAAATAGAGAATTTGAAGCAATCTACCATTGCTTCAATTGGAAGCATAAAAAAAAATGAAACAGTTTCATTTTTCCTTCATTTTTTTTTTCCTTTTCTTCTCTCGGTTTTCTTCTTCTTTCTTTCTTTTCTTTTCTCTCTCTTTCTCTATTTCTTTCTTCTCAACCAAATGGCCAAAACACACTTCTCAATTCTGATCTCTCTTTCTCTTTTCTTTATATATATATATATATATATATATATATATATATAAAATATAATATAATATAATATTATATGTTAATGGATGCCAACTATATGGCACCATTAAATAAAATATTAATATATATAAAATATCATATAATAATAAAATATATTATATTATATAATAAGAGATATATTTTGATTATTTAGGAATTAAATAATCAAAGTAAGAAATGATCATTTTGTCTCTTATAAATAGTTATTAAGTCTACCCCCTAGTGGATTCTACTAAACTCGCACTTGGGTAAATTCAACCGAGGCTCTACAATGTGCCACGTGTCATTATACAATTAGTAAATAACAATTATTGACTAATTGTTGTATTTAACACTTAAATATAGACACACACATTCTTGTAGTATTGCTAGATTAAACATTTTAATCTGGCACGCTGCTCAGTGCACAACGAGTACACTCCATATCGCGGGACTCCCTAGGTCCTATGCCCGATTTGTCAAATAGAACTTTTCTATCAGTTCGTGAGCAGTGCCCCACGTAAACGTCACGGACATATAAATCAGTGTGTTGAACTATGCAAGTTGAGGTTTCAACACATACGTAGAGTCCTTCTGTCATGATATCCTGAATGTGCGGGGATATAAATAACCGTCAAATCTCCATGTGCTCATCCATGTCTTATCTCTAGACTTGTATTGCAATGAACAATATGCGCAAACTCCTTTGCCATATTGTTCAACCCTGGTAGAACTCTTTTCCGGGATGTTTGCTTATGGCCACAAGACTTTCTGAGATACAGTCTCGAAGCATTTAGATATCTAACTCCATATGGGAGCTAACAGATCCCATATCTGTACGCACCAGACTCCATAAGTATCAGACTATACCCAGCGGTCACACCATGAAAGGTCTGTAACATGCGTGGAACTAAAGTATGGTGGATTACTTACAAGCCCACTGTGGCACTCAAGTCAAAGGACCACGTATACTACTCAACTCGAGAGGACCCTCCGTTGACGACTTACATTGAATGTCTATCGGAGGCCCTCGTGAGTCTGTCTCATATCTAGTCCTAACTGGATACCCATGTGTCAACACGAACTCCAAGCTCATAGTTAGCTAGGAACAACCATCTATACCCTATAGGTATGACATATGCTAACCTATATAAAAAGGTATCCACCGACAGACTCGCATTAGTAGAAATAGATCAGGGACAATAATTCGAGAATATACTTGCACAACATGCATTTCCTGACACCCGATTGCAACTCTTGCAACTATGCAGTTACTAGTATATTCTCAAGTCTATGTCCCATTACAGACAAGACTCCAACTCTTGAATCTGCTGAGTATTATAACCAACTAACACTTAGCTGTGCTAACATTTAGCAATTAGATGTCTCAGTGTGGCTAATTATGAGCCTTTATCTAAACTTTTTAGATCTAATCCGAACTCCTTCAGATCTACAATGTCTGTAACATTACATGCATAATACCATATAAATGGGTTGGTGCTTACATGCCATCCCTGAATGTACATATACTTATTTATTTATACAAGTGTACATTCCTATTAAATCGCTAATACCGATTTATATGGTATTATGCATGTAACGTTACAGACATTGTAGATCTGAAGGAGTTCAGATTAGATCTAAAAGAGTTTAGATAAGGGTTTATGGTTAACCACGCTGAGATATATAATTGCTAAATATTAGCACAGTTAAGTGTTAGTTGGTTATAATACTCAGCAGATCCAAGAGTTGGAGCTTTGTCTGTAATGGGATATAGACCTGGGAATATACTAGTAATAGCATAGGTTTAAGAGTTGCAATTAGGTGCCAGGAAATGCTAGTTACCCAAGAATGTTCTCAAATAATTATTCTTGATCTATTTCTGCCGATGCGGGTCTGTTGGTGGCGACCTTCATACGTAGATCAGCATATATCGTATCTATAGGGTATAGATGGTTGTTCTTAGCCGATCGTGAGCTTAGAGCTCGTATTGACATATGGGTATTTAGTTAGGACTGGATATGGGACAGACTCACGAGGGCCTCCGATAGACATCCTATATAAGCCGTTAACGGAGAGTCCTCTTGAGTTTAGTAGTATACGTGGTCCTTTGACCTGAGTGCCACAGTGATCTTGTAAGTGATCCACCATACTTTGGTTCCACGCATATCACAGACCTTTCATAGTGTGACCGCTAGCTGTTGTTGGGTATGGTCCGATGCTTATAGAGTCTGGTGTGTACATATATGGGATCCGTCAGCTCGTATAGAGAGTTTGATATCCAGATGTTTCGAGACTGTATCTCAGAAAATCTTGTGGCCACAAGCATCAATCCCGGGAAAGAGTTCTGTCAAGGTAGAACAATATGGCAAAAGAGTTTGCGCATATTGTTCAGTGAGATACGAGTCTGGATATAAGATATGGATGAGCACTAGAGGATTTGACGGCGATAATCTATATCCCTAGCACATCTAAGATATCATGACAGAAGGACTATACGTATGCGTTGTAACATCAACTTGCATAGTTTAATGCGCTGATTTATATATCTGTGACATATACGCGGGGCATTGCTCACGGACTCATGGAATAATTCCATTTGACGAATCAGGCGTAAGACCTAGGGAGTCCTGTGATATGGAGTGTACTCGTTGTGTATTGGGGCAGTGTACCAGATTAAAGTGTTTAATCTAACAATATTCAGCAATACCACGGGAATACGTGCGTGTTTGTATTTAAGTGTCAAATACAATAATTAGTCAATAATTATTATTTACTAATTGTATATTGACACGTAGCGCATTGTGGACCCTTGGTTGAGTTTACTCAAGTGCGACTTTGGTGGGACCCACTAAGGGTAGACTTGGTAACTATTTATGAGGGGCAAAATGATCATTTCACACTTTAATTATTTAATTGTTAAATAATTAAAATATCTCTCTTATTATATTATATAATATATTTTTATATTATATTATTTTATTATATTATATATTATTATATGATATTTTATATATAATAATATTATATTTTTTGGGTGCCAAATAGTTGGCACCCATTATTTATATATTATTATTATTATATAATATATATTATATTATTATTATTATATATTAGATATGTAAAGAGAAATAGAGGATTGAAATTGTATTTTTTGGTATGTGTCAGCCGAATTGGCCGAGAAGAAGAAGAAAGAAATGGGGAAGGAAAAGAAAGAAGAAAAAGAAGAAAAGTAAAAATGAAATTATTTTATTTTATTTTTATATTTTCATTTGAAACAATGGTGGATTGTTTTAAATTCTTTATTTTTTATTTTTTTTGAGAAAATGATAAAAACATGCACTGACTATTTTGGGGTTTAAGAGTTAAATCTGGTGCTATGTATAAGGCTGCTATTCTAGCTCACAAAGCTCACCGTGTTGGACTCTGAAAAAAAAATACGTGCATAACGTTACACATTGAGGTGAGTTCTCTACATTATAAATATATTAATGTAATTAATATATTTTTTTTATTGTGTTTATTGTAAATTTTACGTTTTCGTTGGATTTAAATTCGTAAATGATACGTATTTAGGCAATAGACACAATTGCACATGCATACACTCATACGTATATTAAATCCACCGATAAATGGTATCAGAGTCATTTCGGGCTTATTTGGGTGTGATTTGAGTGAATGGATGCAAAAAGTCTAGCGCAAATGGCACGTTTCAAGTGTTGAAACGGGTATGCCAAAGAGAGTGCATTGGGCGCTGTAGCACTAGGAGATTGGCGCCGCGGCACTGTGGGTTTGACCTCTCAGCACTGTAGCAAGGAGATGTGGCGCCATGATGTACTGTTCACTTGAACAGTAAAATTTTCACTGTCTATAGCTACATTAATTTTGGACAGTGTTTCAAAAATTAATTTTTCATGTGTAGATTTATAAGATGTAGTGATAAAAGGTATCAGTCTACATTATAAATCGGAGTTTATGAGATGTAATGATAAAAGTTATCAATTTACATTATAAACCAAGAATTAATTTTTCTGTGCTGGTAACCGCAATGGGAGCCCTACTGGTGGGGGTTAGTTGTGCTTGCATAGAAAAATTAATTAGTTGAGAATCACCCTTCCTAAGAATATGGAGACAATAAGATACAAAAATCTCTCTTAATCAGATTGAAGAATATTATATTATGAGATAATATTTTATTCTGATCCGTCTTGTCAATACGGTGTTAGACGAGTCACGTTGGCCTTTTTCTAATATTGTTATAGCGTGAGGGACTTGGTCGATTGAGCTTGAACTATGCCGGTTAAACATGAGATGAGGCAAATATATGCAAAAGTATTACCTAATATTGATATAACGTGAGGATAAGGTATATTTAGGATTAAGTGATAAGAGTTGCATGAAATGCAATTGACAAGTGTTGTCTACCTGTTGGGTTTACAAAGGCCAATATTGCTATAGCGTAAAGCCTGAGTAAATTGCAATGGGATCTACTTCCTGTTGTATAGTTTAAAAGGTTTAAACTATCGTCTTCCAGTTTGAGAGATTACCGGGATTATATAAAGCAGTAGGAGGGTGTTTTAAATCGAAAAATGTATACTTTGTATACCCATGATTTAAAATGTTCCATTAGCAATTTAATGTCTATTTTGCTTACATCTCTCGTTATCTAGGCTTGTTAAGAATAATGGCCACTATGAACTAATTGGTGTACATAGTTGATGTAGTCCAACTCTAGGGTACTAAGAATTAATCTGACCGATGGATGAATCTCAGAAGTGTTCTGGATTCAGAAAAGTTGGATTTATTGTTGATCAGAGTTTGCCGTAAGGTAATTCTGATAATACTTCTCTAGTAGATTGAATAGAGATGGTGTGACCCTCTATGTTCAGGGGTTTCATTTTCTAATCCAAATATATCTGGTGAGACTAGATGTAAGGAGAAAAAAATGAGGCAGATGCCCATAATAAATCCTCAGAGACAACATTTATCCAAAGATCAACAAAAAGGTGTGCAGATGAAAAATATTTTCAATACAGTAAGGATAGGTATTAGAAATCTCTCTACCGTAAAAGCCTTAGAAAAGTCAGGAAGACTCCCACAGATTTGTGTTTGACACACAGACATTTTTACGGCATAAGATGGCAGTTCAAGCTGAGTATGTGATATCGCATGTCCCTATCACATTTACAAGATGTTGCAATGATTGAGAGAGACTAGAATGCAACAGCTTGTAGAAGAAAAGTTGAGAGTAAGAAATAGTGATTTCTTACAGGACCAAGTTGTTTGGCAACTTAACTTACTTCTTGTATGTAATACAACAGTTATATTGCATAATAAGTATGATGTTTTAATTAGCTGAGTATCAATTAATAAATAGATATTATATATAATTAGAAATGTCTGTAAATCGAAATCCTTAAATGATACGAAACTGTGGTATTTAAGTTTAAGTCATATGAGTGTAAAACGTTTATCCGTATGGTTAAGGATGGTTGGATTCCTGATTTGACCATATAGACTTAACTAGTTTATGAATAATGTATTCACGGAGATGACCAAACATACCAAAATATATATCACATCTCTTCGATTAGATCGAGGTAGTGAGTACATTAATAGCAAGTTTATGTTTGTTTAAAGGAGAATGAGATTCTCAATCACTATAGTCCTCCGGGTACTCCTCATGTCACAGCCCATGTTTTGCGTCACCTGGGGGAAATCCCTAGCATAACCTCAAGTTTGCACACGACCGGACACCAAACGGACACCCCCAAGGAATCGAACCCGGCTCGCTGAGCTTAAATTGCTTAACGAATCCGTCTTTGTACCACTTGAGCTGGTTCAGCTCGCTGAGCTTAAATTGCCTAACGAATTCGTCCTTGTACCACTTGAGCTGGCCAGCTTGAGGGTGTCCATTTGGTGTCCAGTCGCATGCAAACTTGAGGTTACGCTGGGGCCTTCCCCCAGGTGACGCAAAACACGGGCCATGACACCTCAACATAATGATGTTTAGGAAAGGAGAAATTAGATTTTATTATATATAGTTTGAATGATAATAAGTGCTACAAATTTATATCTGTGAGAATCTGCTCCAAAGACATCTGCTTATTTAGCAGAGTTCCATCAGAAGCTGTTCCTTCCATTCCATATGAGATACAGAAAGGAAGGAGGTCGTGTCTTAAGTAAGTTAAGACTTGGGGTTGTCCTACTTACATAAAAGTTACGCTGCAGGGTATCTTGTTTGTAAGAGTTACTTAGCAAGATAGACAATACCCAAGAGGTACATGTATAGGTTCATTGTGTATCTTGTGATTTTAATAGGATACTAGTTCTATGATTTAGAAAAGCAAAGTGTGTTCGCTTCTCAGTAGACCATTCTCCTTGAGCAAGAGTTTCTCATGGATCGTAAAAATTATAGTAAGATTGAACTTGGTGAAGTAAATCTAGAAATCAATGAATCAATGATGGGAACTCAGGCTCAATTAAGCAGTGACTTTTTAGCACACCTCCAAATGGGTCGAAAATAATGTCTAGGTAACCTTTTAGGTATAGATTATGCCTAAAGGTGAACTTGGAGTTTTCTTGGTAGAAGAAATCATCCTTGACCTATAAGGAGACGATGTTAGATATGGTGCTTACGTGTCATCCCTGAATGTATATATACTTGTGTATTTATACAAGTGTACATTCTCATTAAATCGCTAATAAGTTGAACAATATGACAAATGAGTTTACACATAGTATTCAGCGAGATACAAGATAAGATATGGATGAGCACATAAAAATTTGACGGCAATAATATATATCCTTGCACGTTCAGGATATTATGATGGAGTGACTATATGTATGCGTTGTGACCTCAGCTTGGATGGTCGACGTGCTGATTTGTATTTTCATAACGTGTGTGGGGCAGTGTTTACGGATTCATGGAATAGTTCTATTTGACGAATTAGGTGTGTTCCTAGAGAGTTCCGCGATATAAAGTGTACTTGTTGTACACTGAGACTACGTACATAATTGAATTGCTCAATCTAATAATATCCAGCATAACCAAAGGATACCTATGTGTTTGTATTTAAATGTTAAATATATTAATTAATAAATTATTATTTATTAATTATAAAATAACACGTGGTAGACAGTGGCCCATTAATTAAGTTACTCAAGTGTATAATATGATAAAACCCACTAAAAATACACTTAATCACTATTTAAAGAGGTAAAATAATATTTTTTATATTTTAATTATTAAATTATTAAAATATTATATATTTTTATATAATATTATATGTATACACTTAGTTGTCAAGCATATAAGTATATAATTTATTATTATTTATTATTATATTTATTTAACAAAATTTGGTGGTCAAGTATAATCTTTTTAATATTATAATATTATTATTTTAATATATATTTTGATATAAATATATATGTGTGTGTAGAAACGTGTGTAACAAAGGAGCTGAGACAATTGCGAATTGTTTTGGTGGCGTGAAAAAGCAAAAGAAGAAAACAAATGTTGTTTTTGTTTTGCTTTGCAAAAGTGTTGTTTTGTGTTCAAAAAGGTGGCCCGCCAAAGTGAAGAAAATTATGGGATTTGATTCTTTAGAAATCATATTCAAGTGTTGAATTGATTTGATCACTTATCTTTATTAAAGGTTATTATAATAATATAAAATTTTATTTTATTGATTAAAGAGTTAATTAAGAGAAAAATTTATTATTAAATAAGTGAAGTTATTATTTTAATTTATCAAATCTACTCGGTTGGTCTTTAAACAGATTCTTAACTATACATGTAAAATATTATGCATTTGATAAATTTTTAAACTCCTTTTAATATATTAACGTAATTAATATATTATTTATTATATATTTTAATATTTTATTGTGCCATAATATGTATTAAATATGTATTTGATTTAATGAATACAGTAGCACATGTATACACTATAATATAAAAGATTTTCAATATGAGAAACACGTGAAAATGATGTGTATTAGATATCATCGTGCATGGTACTCGAGTAAGTGAGAGTTATTGAAAATGGTATTTACATGCCATTCAAATTATTGTATAAATATTTATTTATTTAATATTTATAAATATTTTTTATTCGTCAATTATTATTATTATTATTATTGTAAGAAGTTTGTAATTTTCAAACACTATAAGTCTAAAAGAGTTTAGATGTGATCTAAAAGATATTTGACATGCATTTTAAAAATTTTTAACATACACAATTACATATATACACTATAAAATGCGTTTAACAGTAATAAGATAACTTATAATGTAAAATCAAAATCCATTTACAAAATTAGTTAGGTATATAAATTTAAGTGTGGTGTTCAATTTGGTAAAATAGTTTGTCTTGACTCTTGGTAGTAGGTATTAGACATATAATGTTATTTATACCCTTAAAACATGTAAAATAATATTTTATTAGATTAAAAAAGTTTATTCATATATATAATTGAGCATACATTGATAAGTCTATATTTATAAAATATGTGATCTATGTATTAGGCATATGATACTAATACAGAGGATATAGATCACAAGTTCTTTATAAATTAAATCATGTTTACAACAATTAATGAAAATGACATTTCATTATGTAAGGTTGTAGTTTTTCTGCTTCTTATAGTGGATGATTTACCTTAATCATAGAAGTAAAGACTTTGAGTAAAAAAATTAGTGTATATGATACATTGAACATGACTGCTGTGAATTTCGATCTGGTTAACTAAATGTCGTAGATCTTAATTTACAAAAACTTTAATAAGCTTGATTGATTTTAATCCTGAGCAGGTAATAAACTTACATTCATGCATTGTATCTTTTGAGTTATCACAAAGTGAGATCTATATAAACGGTCAAAATCTCGATAGCTTGGATATATAATTTCATGGGTAGTAGGAACATATATTTGCAAGATGAAATCTAATAATTAATGTTCACCTAAACTGTTTGCAATACTTGATCATTAGAATCTATGGCCACAGTTTATTTAAAAATTATTTATTGAATAATAATATTTATTTGTAAATTTATTTACAAATATAGATATATTAAAACTGATCATTAGAGCATTCAGTGATTTATAGGTAAATAAGTAATTAAAGAGGTAAGACATTTTTTCAAGGCCTAGTTTTAATTATGAACATCAATTAGAAAGTTAGTCAAGTAGTTATTATTGGTCTAAAGATCAAGTCCAATTTAATTAAAATGAGTTTTAATTAAATGAGCTTTTACTTTATAACATGACTAAAGTACAACCCTTGACTTTTAGTAGATTAGCCTGGGGTTAACTTAAAAAAATTGGTGTATTATGAGATAATAAGGACTATGCCTTTTAAGTTGGAGTTAGAAAGCTCATGGGTCTTGCAGTCTCTCTACTAGCTCAAATTTTAATTTTCTAATCCTAATCAAATTCTAAATACTCAAGGGAGATTCTTATAAATATGGGAGGTGTAGAGTAGTAAAGTATACCACAACATTACAGAGAAAAATTCTTTTATGTATTCTTACGTGGGAAAAGAATTTAATTAATACCATTCTCTCATATTTGGGTATTAGTATTTTAGAGATTAAGAAATATCTACGTGCCTACACGCGTTGAGTTTGAAGATTGAAGATAGTAGAAAAGATTGTAACTAGTCAATTCAAGATCTGTCATAACGAGAAATTAAGATAATCTTCTATCCCTATACATATAATTATAAATAAAATGATCTAACTTTTATTATATTTATTTTATTAAACAAAAAAAATTTTATTTACTATCAACAGTAGGTGACTTGTTTGGTGTGATTTTTTTTAATTAAAAAGTTATAATAAAATTTAGATATGCTTTTACAAAATGGTACATTATCTTGATTATTGTCAAGACCATTAAAGATTATTTCAATTTGTATTAATTCAATTGATCGTGAATATGTTTTTGTGCTTACGATTACTTAAATTTAAGTAAAATATGTTAGTATTTAATATGTGAGATTTTTTAATTTTATCTAAACCTTAATTAAAAAAATATTGTTTCAATTTTTTAATATATAATAAATTTTTTTTAAAGAAAAAATGAAGTGTTGAAAGTTTAATACCTTTTTTCTTTTTCTAAATATTTGATATGTTTTAGAGATGAGATTTTTCGAATTAATAAAATGATTTTTGGACTCCCGAAATAAGGGAAGCTAAAGTTGAGGGGTTAAATTGTTAAAATGAAGACTTATGAGGGTAATGTTTATATTATGAGAGGTCATATCATCAAAATTAAAATCTCACAACCATCGAAGTTTTAAAATATCTATTTATAAAAAAATAATATATTTAAAAAATTACTTTTTAATTTAATAAATTTATCATATATGGGGCCTAGGGCTCATTGCCCCCTAATTCAACTATAAAAATCAATTATAAGCCCAAATCTACACTCATAAATTATAAAACTCACATTCTGAGGTTTTAGAATCAGCTTGATTAAAATGGTAAAACCCTGTTTGATCTGGGTTAATAAAGAAACACAATATCATAATTTAAATTTTAACTAAAATAGTTATAGTCTAAAGTTTATTTTAAAAGAGCTATATCTTTGTATCATCCCAAGTAAAGAACAAAATTACAAAATAAGGGCTATGTCCTAATAATTTGCTAGATTTTCTAAATTTCTTGTTGATTTTTTTTTTTATAAAAAAAAAGATATTATATTCTCAAGTTTTAAACATGCAATTGAAAAAAAATAAAATATAAATGTAATTTAGGAATTATAATGGAAATGAACTTGATGTATGCCTCTCTCTTCAACTTTCCGAGAGAGTTTTATTTTTTATTTTTTATTTTTGGATTCTAAATATAAATAAAATGTATTTTGCACTGTGCGATCACTGAGTTTGAATAAATATAAATAAAATAATTAGTGTTTAGTTAAAAAAAATTCTCAATCTCATCCAATTTTTTTGGAAAGAAAACATATTTTGAATAAGTGAAGGATCATGGTCTCCTTATCTCATGTGATTAAGAACTAAAGATTGAGAGAACTGAAAATAAGAACAATTTTATTAATGAGAAATGAGAGTTTAAACATAAGAACAAATGAATCCAAATGGCCTAAGGGGACTCCTATTTATATGCAAGGGTGGCCATAGTTAACCTTTAAAATACTACTATACCCTTGATGGATATAATATATGTAGTTAACAACTATACCCTTAGTGGTAAATTATTCCTATAGAAAGCACTTGGATATAATTCAAAATTTCTATTTTAATTTGTATTCTTTCTATCACTTGATAAACTCTTAAAAAAGATTTAAAAAAAGAAATTTACTATCATATTATCACAGGCTTTTACATAATATCAAGAATTCTGATTTATTTGAGAAGTCTTAGATAAAAATGAGCTGCTTTTGCTTCAGTAATACATGCGAACACCCATTTTTCTAAGTTATACTTGAGGCAAAAATTAGCCTCTTTATTAAAATTAATGTTAAATTTTGTCATGTTAAAAAGTGCATAGAATTATTATTATTATTACTTTTTAAATCTTACATTTTTGCATATTATAGAGCTTAAGTCCCATTTCTCATTTTAAAAAAAAATAGAAAATGGCATGGAATTACTATTTTTTTTCTTTCTAAATATTACATTACATCTATTAATATTTATGATTAATAAAAGTTTTTTTTTTGGATTAATTAGAGATAACAGTTTAGCAGTGTAGCCAAGAATTCTATCAGGACTAATCTAAAATATGACTTTGGTGGGCGCTACCTTAAATCATTTGTTGAACTACATGGTCATATTAATTTTAATTTTGATAAAAATAAATAATTATTTATTTTTATGATATTTAGATTACTTGATATTTTTATAAGTTGTTTTGATTGAACTATCTATCTAAGGAGAATTCAAATCATATTGGACATTATAAAGATTATTTGAAGATCAAAACAAATTTTAGATTAGTTAATGTATATATAATTCATAACTTGTATTGATGCGTGTAATTTATTTATATTTGAGAGATATTTTTAATTAGTAAAATAAAAAAATATTAAAATTGTTTTAAACCTTTAAAAATTCATTTTACTTAAAAAATGAGACACATTTATAAAACTTAAACTTGTAAAATACTTTGCAAATTTTTGTCCAAAGGTAGGTTGGCCATGCGGTTTGTTAAATTGGGTTAGGGGTGGGTAATTTTGAATTTGGGTTGGGTTTGAAAATTTTTTACTCCTACTTAAATTTGATTGAGATGTTAAAATGTGTCCCGAGACACATTTTGGGTCGGAAAATTTTGAATATTTTTTTAAAAAAAATTATTTTGAAAAGACATAGTTTTAATTTGGGTTGAGACGAGTTCGGGATAATTTAGGATGGTTCGGGACGATTCAGGTTCGGGACGAGTTCGAGATAATTCAAAATAATTCGGAACGGTTTGGGTTCAAGACAATTTGGGATGGTTCGGGTCGGGTTCGAAATAATTCGGGATGGTTCGGGTTCGGTTCGGGATGGGTCAGAAATTCCTATTCAGATTCGAGAAATTCTCGAAACCGACTCGTCCCGTTTGGGACAGAATTTTCTATCCCAAACCCATTCTCATTCCTGTCTTTGGGACGAGTCAAATCGAGACGGATCGAATTCGAAAATAATGCCCACCCCTAAAATTGGATATATGTTTTTAAACTGTATTATCAATTTTGGTTAAATTGATTGTGCGGTTTAAACGACTGCAAAACCATTTGTTCAATGTGTATAGTTTCACAATCAATTTAAATAAAATATAATCAACTAAGAAGAGAGCTCAAACTAGTTTGATAATCAGTTTGTAAATCAGGAGTGTGGTTTTTGGGCCTAGTAGCCATATTTTTTTTAAAATGCCAAACCAACAAGGCGGTTTGGCCTTTTTTTTTTTGAACTTTTTCAAACGATTATAATTAGTTATGTTTCAATTTCTCTATATAAAGAAGGTTGTTTTTCACTCAATTTTTTTTTATTAAATTTCAAAAATACTTTAACTTACTAATCTTCAATTAGAAACAAATTAAGCTCTCAAATTATTAAAAATCATACACACATCTTAGTATTTAACTTATGTATTTATGCATCGAGGAGTCTGTTTTTTATTTATCATTCTCATTTTATTTATTGAGAGAACACTTAGATTACTCATTTTGTGAATAAGTTTGAATTTTATACGTGTTGATTGATATTCTTTTAAGTCAAGTTTGTAAAAATTTTTTGTTTTGAGACATTACTAAAATACTAATGGAATTCTCATCTCATTTGGTGTGGGAGTTGACGTAAACCGCATGGAGGGTTAAACCATGTAAAAGTTTGGTATTATTCTCTCTTAATTACTTTCTGTTTATTTATTGTATTAATTTTTATTTACCCAATTTATTGGCTCTCTTGAATTGTCTAAAGAAAATTTTCGCAAATAGCTAAACTTTTAGGGTATAAAACTAATTTAGCCACTTATTTCATTTTCTAATTTTTGTAGTCAAAGACATAATGAACAGACGAAAATATAATTTCATTATTTAAATAGTACCCATTACAGTGAATAGTTTTATACTACAATAACTTTTTTATTCAAAATTAAATATTTTTTAATTAAAATTATATTTATATTATTTATTTATTTTAATCATATTACTACAAAATTTATATAAATAATATAATTTTTTAATGTAGTTAAATTAAACTAAATAAATAAAAAAATAATTTTCATAAACAAATAAAACTTAATTTGTATTTTTATTAAAATATATTGATAATAAAATAAAACAAATAAAAATTTAAATAAATATATTTAATTTATTTATAAATAATATAAATTAACCATACCATATATAATAAAATAAAATAATTAAAAAATGAAAATTTAAAATATTGAGCCAAAAAAATATTATGTCAAAATATAGGCATGATAAAAACTTATCACGCTCAAAACTGGGCACGATATAAACGCCACCTTCACCTCCCATAATTTTTAAATTTTATTTTATTTATTTAATTTATAATTAAATTTTATTATTTTATATATAATTAAAACAAATAAATATTTTATTTAATTTTAATATATATTTAATTTTGTAAAAATATTATTTTTATTTTTATTTTTAAACTTTTGAATATATTTTATTATGCATAATATAATTAATTTATATTATTTATTTAAATTTAACAACATTAAATCATTAATATTTATTTAAATTTTGTAGTAATATGATTAAATAATTAACAAATAATATAAATAAATAAAATAAACATAATTTTAATAAACAAATAAAAATTTTAATTTTAAATAGATAAAAGGTACTATAGTGGCACTATTCACTATAACGGATACTGCTTACTGTAATAGAATTGTAAAAATTATAAAAAGATACTTTTGTTCAAATTTGTTGTATTTGGCTAAATAAGTTAGAAATTTTGAAGTGTAGTTAAATTTAAGGTTGGGCATCTTGAAACCGGGTCCAAGTTCGGGATGAACTTAATTGATCGCGGATCCCGTTCAAGACAGAAAAATGTGTCCCGAACTAGACTTTGTTCAAGATGGGACCTGTCTCGACCTGAACCGGGATGGGTAGGGTCAGGAAACAGTTTCAAGTCGGGACATGGGCAAATTTCACCCATGTCCCTAATTTGTTTTAATTTTACAATTTTGCTTAAATGTTTTAGGTTAATTTGTGGTCTATGATCCTAATTATTATAAATTTGTAATTTTAACCTAAAAAATATAGTTTTGTATTTTTTTAGACTTTAATAAATTTTATTATTAATTTAATTTCTTAATATTAATATAATTATTGATTTTAATTCTAATAGAATTTTAATTTTTAATTATGTTAAATGTTATAATTTTAATTTCAAATACATTAAATATTTTTATTTTAATTTTCAATTGAAAGTAAATAACATAAATTGGATTCCAATTTGAATTACAATTACGTTAAATTTTAAATGTTATAATTTCGAATCTAATTTTAATTTCAATTATGTCAAGTGTTAAATGTTATAATTTCGAATCAAATGTCAATTTGAACTACGTTAAATATTATAATTTCAATTCAGAAAATCCTAACGAGACATCAATTACTTTAAGTGTTATAAATCCAAATCCAAATCCAAGTCCAATTTTAATTTTAATTATATTAAATGTTATAATCCGAATCTAATTTTATGTTAAATGTCATAATCTAATTTTAATTTTACATTAAATATTATAATTCAATTTTAAAATTACGTTAAATGTTAAATGATTTAATTTAAATCATTTACATTTAAAAAAAATTAGTAGAACCTCCCTTAAAATTTTGACATTCTCATAGACATATACCTGCATAAAATTGACACTCTAATATTTAATATAATTTTACAAATGACTACATCAAATCAATTCACTTATAATGTCTTTAGTAGTGGCCCATTGCCAACCAATAGGTCTAAAATAAACCAACATTTCAATTAATATTACTTGGTTTATCCTACAATTAATTCTACTTATATATAAATAAATATATTATGGTTTATGTTTTCTTACAGGTATGTTGGCAACGTGTGTACTCAAATGGCAGCAACGACAGCAAAATGGCTATCGGCATTCAGCGAAATAGTAGAATGGTAGCAACGACTGTAGACACAGGTCACGCAGCAGTAGAACAATGACACCAAAGATAAGTAGCGACAGACAGCAATCACAGACTCACAGCCACAAGCACGACATTAGAGAAGAAGGGTGAATGTTGAACGGTGGAGAAGAAGTGTGAAACACGATTTTTGACCCTAAGTTGGCTTTTGTTTTTTTTTTAATTAATTAAACAAAGCTATTTTAGCTTCCAAAAAAGGCGTTGTTTTACTTGTTTTTTTTTTAAATGATTCGGTCCGAGAATGACTTGGATCTAATCAGGTTCCATCTCGGTCAGACCAAAATGATTGAGACTTTCATTTTTGGTCCCAGTTTTGTCCCATGAACGGGATCCATCCCGTCTTGACCTAATATTTTTGAGTCTATTAGTCTAGGTCGGGTCAGGATCGAACTAAATGTCCACTCTTAATTAAATTAGTTAAGTATCTTAAATTTTTTACTATTTGCAAAAAATTTTCATTATCTAAACTATAATTTTGTTATTGACAAATCAAGAGTTGGGTCTAATAAAGATCTCAATCTTTCTTTATTGTTAAGGGAGTAAAATAGCTCACATTGTTTTTAGGATTACATATACATATATATTGTTACTACACGTACCACATGGAGAAGAGGGAATTCGAACCTAGGTGGAGATATAAGACCTTAGGGGGCTTAGCCAACTTGATTGAGCTCCATGCTCAAATAGCTCACATTTTGGATATCATAGAACTTAAAATCCTTTTCTCATTTAAAAAGAAAAAAAAAAAAAAGAATTGAGATACCAAAAAAGGGGAATGAGCTCTCATGAAGTTACTATTGTTCTGTTGTGCAAAGGGTTGATAAATGGAAATTTTTCATAAATAATCCTTATATTTTTTTATTATTCTTTTTTAACTAAATGTAAATTGTTTATACTCTATTAACTAAATTTTTTATTTTTGGACACATTTGTCATAATACCAAAATTTGTGAAATCTCTACCGAAAATTACTCAAAAAATTTGAACTTTCAAATCGAAAAATTTGAAGTTATCATTGCATAGATCGGGATTTATACAACATATTTTTCACTTCAAACAAAAGAAATAGGCGATTTTTGATAAGTTTTGTTCAACTTTTACAAAATTTTAAATGTCTTTAAAAAATTGTTAGAAATTTATTAGAATTTGTATTTGAAGTTAGAAATAGGTGAAATTATTGAATTATATGTGAACAATGGGTTAGAATGGTGTAAGAAACATTGAAAATGGTCAAAAAATAAAATTTTTGGGTGTAAGTTGCGATGTAGACGGCGGCCGGCCGCCGTTGCCAATCTCGGGCCCGAGATGGGCTCGCGATGTGCCTTAAGGGCGCGACCCGGGCAAGCACGCGATGTGCCTTTAAGGCACATCGTGTGCAGCATTGCGAACGCAATGTCTGCGATGCCGCACTATTGCGCCATGTGGCAGCTGTATACGCTGCCACGTGGCGCAAAATAATTTATTGTTTTTTTAAAATGTAGATTTAATTTTAATTAAATGAAATAAATTAAATTTAATGTTATTTAAATTAAAATTTTTTAAAAAAATTTAAAATTAAATGTAATTTTATTTAAATTAAATAAAATCTAATTTAGAAGGAATGGATCTATTAGTAATTAATTAACATTAATTAATAAGTTGCTTAAATGACTCATTAATTTTGGTTTGTAACATTATTTATTATTTAATGAGTACCTTTTGTGATTATAATTTATATGATTATTTTTATTTTAATATATAATTAAATATTTTAATATGTTAATAATTAATTATTATAATATGTTGATTTTATGTCTGTTAAATTAATTGTTTGTAAATTTTATTTGGTAAATCATATTGTATGTCATTTAAAATATATGTATGCTTGTTATTATTTTTTTTAATATTAATTTCTTAATTTTATTTATTTTTTTAATTGTTACAGGAAAGAGAACGTATCAAAAAAATATATAATTTCAGAACATATATTTTTTTGTGCATCAGTGACGGCTTATGTGAAGATGTGGGGTCTAAATTGTATAAAGATAAACTCACAGAAAATCAAAAAATATTATTTAGGCAAACGTGTATGAGGCATTTCTTAGATATGTCAGATTTGACATTCTCTAGTATTTTGGTGCACGAATTATTGTTGCGTGAGGTGCATACCTCCAATTTAGAAGATGAGATGTGATTTTACATTGGAACGAAACGCATCCGATTTAGCCGACAAGAGTTTGTACTAATCACCATACTACAAATGCGAGATTACCCTCTCGCCCAGCAGCTGAATAGGAAATTGGGCACTCGATTATGGGATACATATTTTTCAAGGGTAAAAACATTATCGTACATATTTCTTGATAAATGGTACGAACGTCTGAATTTGAAGGATATGGACGATGCAGATGCAGTAAAGTTGAGTTTATTTTATTTTGTGTATCGTGTTTTGATCCCACGTGACGAGCGTAGTGAGATTTAAAATTTTGTTCTATGTTTAGTGGACGATTTTGATGAGTTTAATAAGTATCAATGGGGTAATATTGCATGGACCGTACTTTATATCTTACTTAAGAAGGCACGCATAAATAGGAAAAGGTTTGCACATAGTAAGTTTGAGAGTTACAACATGTATAAATTTTCGCACGCATTTTTCGTACGCCATAATTTTTTATACTTAACTTTTTTATCTTCATTATTTATTTATTTTGTATACGCCAAATTTATATTTGAAAAATAATTATATTAGGCATGGATTTTCGAGACAATTCCAGTGTGCAGAGAAGTTTTTGGTTATCATTTTGGTGATCGCTTCCCTCGTATTTTGAATTGGACAACTCGAGGGACTCCATAGTTCGATGACGTTCAGAATACAATATTAGGGAATGATTTGGTATGTGTTGATATTAATGAAAAATATATTGTTTATAACTTTTAATTTATTTTAAGCGTAACTTAATATTATATTTACAGATTTTTTCGGTACATCGTAAATTAGTACCAAAAGACCATGAGAAGAAAGAGGCAATTATGCAACTGGTTAGACGTGTAGGCATTCCAAGCGGAAGTTATGCTGGGGACTTACCAAATATGTCTGATTACAACGAGAGCAAGCGCCCTAGGGCCTATGCCCATTTCAGCGACCCTAACGATGATGTTATGGATGTGGAGGGGGATGGATATGAATGGACAAACCCACAAATGTCAGCCCCAGTGCCAGGAGCAATGGTATATTACTTATCTACGTGATTAACTAAAGAGAAATTTTCATATATTTCTAAATAAGTCATTAAGTATGGTTATATTTCTTGTAGTCTGAACACAGTGCATCTGCAAACCATGGCGTAACACATCAGATTGAGCAACTGCGAGAGAAGATGATTAAGAGATTTGAGCGTACTGAAGCTGCACTTCTGCAAAGAATGGATAAGGATAGAGATGAAATTTTTACAAGGGTGATCAACTCCGGACCGATCTTATACAATAGATGCAGCAGATGATGATGTGCTTTAGGTAGTCATACTCATTCCAACAGAACGAAAGTCATAATATAGTAAGCAAAATAAATTTAAAATCGAAATAATTTTTTCTTACCTTAATTGCAGTTTGATTTATTTTAATATATACATATATATTAGCTTGGAGAAAACACACTAGTAGGCTGTCAATATGGTTTTCAGACCCCAACTACTGGTCATGATATACTACCCTAGCCACTGATTGACAGTATTGCAAGTGTTGAGATCTTACCTGCCCCGCATAAGGGAGTGAGTCAATTTGGGAGACCGTATAGGCCTGCATGGTATTTTCACACCCCATATACAAATTCATTTCCACAAATGATACATGAGAAGAAGAAAATTGAAATTGAAGTACAACCTCAAGCAGACATGAATCCATTACAGCAGATAGACTCGGCTATCATAGTTGAGTTTCAGGTCTAGATGGGCAAGGATGAGGGTATAGTCATTTTACGTGGGCTTGACGCTAACCTGGCATGGTTTCGGGAATTGTTATACAGCTGACTGGATGACTTTGTAAGTAAAATATATATTCAATAATTTTATCTCATTTTAATTTTATTTATTTAAATTTATACATTCACTTGACGGTAATTATATGTGTTGAAATCTCTCATTGTAATTGTTTGTTAATGCAGCATATTAATGAGTATTTGAAGGTGATTCGGCTTAGGCAAAACTATTACAGTAATGCATTGCCCCAATTGTCTACTTCTATAGATTCGTACTTCTTTGTGAGTATTGAATTAAATTAATTATATTCTCTTATTTGATATTTATTGATTATTCGATGGCCTTGCATTTTTAAGAGACTTTTAGACTCCTTTATGAGGAATACAAAAATGACATGACTGGCATTGTATAGAGTGATGAAGCGATGGCATATGCCTAAGGCACTAAAGAATATTTACTCAGTGCACGTATGTGGATTGAGGTTAATAAGGTAAAATATAATATTTTGCATGAATGTTGTTATTTTTGTTTATAACTTGTAGTACTATTTGTGAGACTTATTGAATTTTATGTAGGTTTATATTCCTGTCAACTACAATCAACAGCAATGGGTGACGGTTGAGGTGGACATCTTGCATTGGTAAATAGTGATTTACGATTCTAGCATCAAGAGATTTGTCGATGGCGTGATTGAGAATCATGTTCTGCCATTATCTACGTTGTTACCCCATTACCTAGATGCTTGTAGATTTAATGAGCAACGACAAATTACACCTGACTTAACTCATTTTCATGTAATTAGATTAAAAAATGGAGTGCTACAGTAGATAGTGAATAGTAAAGATTGTGGGGTTTATGTTTGTATGTTTATAGAATTTTTGATATTGTGTCGTCCCCTAAATTTGGTCCTTAGTATGGGTTATTTTTTAGGACCAAAATGGCGATTGACTTATGAAAATGTGCAATAAAATAGTAAAAGAAAATTAAATGTTTGTATGTTTATAAAGTTTTTTTTTATGTATGCATTATTAATGACAATGGAGAAAAAATAAACATAACAAACGTATTAATTAAACACAATCGTAACAAAGTACAAATTAACTAGTCAAATAAGGCCCATAACTATATGACTTAAAAATATAAATATATTATACTTTATTAAGAACACATCAACTACCATGTAATGAAATTGGGTTTCGACAAGTTCGTCGATTATGTCCATGCTGCTTACAGCGGCTGCATACATTCTTCGTGGGAGCCTCACCTTGCGATAGAATTCAATTCTTCTGACGTCTTCCTGATTGCCGGCGTACTATATGAGGCTGGATGTGTGCAGAAAGTAATTTATATGAACCCTCTAGAGTACCACGTATCAACACCCATGCATGCTCCTTAGACCGCTAAGCAGTAGGGTAAGTTATGTCCACACCAAACTCCTTACGTATGTCTGCTTGGATTTCCTTCGGTCTATAAAGTCGACTCGCAGATGCAAACTTATTTTTTATGAATTTGCCAATAATCTGAGACTTTACTTGTCGATGACCATCGCGCTACCGATCTAATTGGCACACGTGACTTGAATCAATTCTGCGCACAATAAAATATTTCCTTGCATCTGTTGACACTGCACGTAATCGCCATTGACATCTATCATCCTCACATTTTATCTCAAAACAATCTTTTGTTGACCTTGACACTTTAAAGCTCTAATTACCTTTAAGTGCTAGCATACTAATAGCTTAGTGAAGTTCGTCTTTGCTATCAAACAACTTTCCTACAAACACATCGCCAATTCCACTACTCGATATCTTATTCGATATACCCAAGTCTGATGGTGGTATTGAAGACATAAATACAAAGGGGTTTTCTGCTTCACAAAAATTTATTCTTCTAGCTTCAACATTTAGGAAGCTTGTTGAAACATAACAACGTTCGCCTTTTGCTAAATCATCATTTTCTAAATTATCAACATTTCTAACATCATCACAGTCCCCTTCCACATCCCCAATATTTTCAATGTCATCATAAGCGTAATATGTATAGGCTGGGTCTTTATTGAATGGTATAGGAGAAACATTGTGATACTCATTTGTTGTGTTTGCAGGAACCACTGCTCGAATTGATGGAGATGTATGGCTCACTTGGTTGCTACCGCTAGCTGACATAAAATGAGTATGAATTGATGGTGGGTTTTGATTGAGGGGCTGTATATCATCTTCATAAACAGGAACTCTAGGATCCATTGTTACACATAAAAGAGAGTACGATCTTCTATTGGCGCTAAAAAAAAATTGAACATCATTGTCGTTTCTAATCTCAATAAGTTTTAACTTATACCTCGTTGTATCAATTTTGATTTTCAAAGTCACCTTACAGTTTACATTGTTGACTCCCAAGGTATAATATACTGCATTTAAAAGATCTTCAAAATTAATATATTTCGAAACTAAAATCCCAAAATTACTATAATTAACATAACTTTTTTCCCCATCACTAGAACTCTCTCACTTTCCTCCAAAATAAATAACAATTGCATTATACTCTATAGGACCTGAAAAAAAAAAAGACAATTAATAAAATTATTTAAAAATAAATCAAAATAATTATTTAAAAATAAAAATTATGCGCAATTACACGCATCTCGGGCCCGAGATGCCTAAATTGACGGCTGCCGCATCGACTGCCGTCTGGTTTTTGCCAAACACACTAAAAATCTTCTTTTTAACCGAATTTCAACGTCTTTTACATTATTCTAACTCATTTTTTACATTTAATTCATCAATAACACCTATTTTTAACTTCAAATATAAATTTTATCTAATTTCTATCTAAAATTAAATTTTTTAAAAAAGTTTAGAAAACTTACGAGATTTGTCTATTTTCTTGATTTGAAGTAATAAATATACTCAGTAACACTCATATTTTACAATAACAACATCAAAAATATTCGGTCATTAATATAATTCTTAATTCATCAATATAATTTTTGATTCGGTAAAAAAAAATGAGAGAAATTTATATTTTTAATATTAGGGTAAATATATCTAAAAATAAAAAATTTGATTAATAAAATATAATTAATTTACCATTAGTTAAAAAAAAATTTATTTATGAAATTTTTTCTTAATAAATTAGTATAAAATTAATTAATTTCCTCGGGATCATGACAAGCAATACAATTTTGCAAAGTTGTCCCCTCCACTTAGGATTCCAAGACAATGAAGAGAATGATGCTTTTAAGGAAAAAGGTGCAAGCTTAACACATGTCGCAAAGCTGCTTTTTCCAAGCCATTTTTAGATGCTTTTGGTTAATGGACAATGTGAATAATATTTAAAATAATTAGCTCATATATATATATATATATATATATTCTCAGTCCAAGATTCTCATTCCATCACATCACGTATGCTTTTGTATTTTACCAGCTCCATTTGTTAAAGCAGTAGGCATTATGGAGAAAGTAATTAAATCCTCCTAAAAATTTGTGTTAAAAGAAAATCACACACTTATAATTGAAATTGTAAAATTGAAATATCAAGAGAAAAATAAAAAACAGGAATCAAACATAGATATAAAAATTTATATAATTCAATAATTATTTATATTTATATAGATTAAGATTTGAACTTTTTTTATCTGTATTTACAAAAAATCTCTCCAAATTTTTAAAAAAAAATACACTAACAACAAAAATAAAACCAAAAAGTCTATTACGTAATACTTAAAACCCTAAACGAAACAGTTTTTATAAGCCCAAGCAAGTGATGCCACGGTGCTACAAATTAATTGCGGCAGCGTTGCAATTAAGATGATTGCTTCACCTATAAAATTGATCTTTTAAATTAAACATTTAAATTATAAAATATTTTCTTATAAATTCAAGGCCTCCAATATATTTTAATAAATTTCTTTCGTATTGTCGTAGTTCGTTAAAAAAAATAAAAGGAAAACAGAACTTCTGCCTGACATGTTTTAGAGATTTAAGAAGTGTGATTTGCAGAAGGCTTAGTATTTATTTCACCCCTGTAAAATAATGTCACCCCTGTACTGTAAAAACATTAGAATCCCTTTCAACTTTTGAAGATTTTTCCATTTGGAAATTTAAATTTCAAGGGCATGACCAATTGCAGGCATGATTAGATGCAAAGATTCTGATTCCCTCTGCTTTTTCTTGGTTACTTTTTATTTTTCTCAGAGAATCTTGTCTTCAAGTGTTTGAATTTTGTGCCCAACATAGCATGCTTGCTCCTATATTCTTTTTCCTCTTTTATAAAAGAAAGAAAGAAAGTTAATGAATGCAAATTAAATTATTCTTTTCTAACCCGCATGTCAATACATGAGATTAAAATTTCAAACTTCTGATGTGTTATGTAAACAGTAATTAAATAAACTATTAAAATAAATTATGTAGATTAATATTATTAATATATTAAGAAAATTGTCACTTTATTTGAATTATTCAAGTTTCTAATATTTTAAAAATTATTGATTGCCTTTTAAGATGAAAATGATCGTTTTTCATTTTTAATAGTAACAAATATATATATTTCAGAGATAAAAAATGTAATACCAAAAACACCTCTAAAAAAATGTCTTTGGTAATTTTTGAAACATTATAGACTATATAAGTAATTCTACAAAAATACAAAGATTAAAATATTAATTTTTCTATATATTATATCAGTTTATATTAAAAGTTTGTATATATAATATACAAATAATTTGCACGAGTATTATGTTTCTTGTAGTTAATTCCTAACTATATATAAGTTAATCCTTCACTTATCTTAGTCATCTAAACTTGAGAAAGTCCATTTGTTTGCCCATAAAGAAAAAAAATCTTTAAAGAATGTTTGTTTCTTGCAAATATATGTTTAGCAATTGATAAAAGAAAATATTTATTGATTATGACGTTTTAATAATTTAAGAAACATGCAAGTTTCTATATTCATACCAAAACAAAAAAAAAATTACAGTAATGTATTATCATTTGAATTGCACCAGGCAATATTACAAGTAGCTATGAGAATTGTGAAAGTTACAATATTAGGTATTGATATAAGATGTTGAAGTCGAAACTGAATCAGATTCTTCTCCTGATCTAAGCTTTTATTTACAACGTAATCGAAAAATGAAGACTCTTCTACAATTTCCAGATTATAAACCCTAATCAGTCAGCTCGTTCACCTTCTTGCATGTACTCTTTTCTTGGGTTATTGTGAAAAAAGAATCAGCAACGTGGATGCATAACCTGCAACTATCAGAAAACACCAAACTCTTGGGGGGAATCCCATTGCTGTTTTTTTTTTTTTCTTTTATATCCCTACAAGAATTATTAAAGCATGTTTCTATGATTAATTAAAAACAACACGAAAATTTTATTAAAAACAATTCTAATTTATTCAATTTCTCATACAATTTACCCAAAAATATATCAAAACTATAATATAAAAAAAGTATGCAAAGCACTTACATACAAACTACATCTACAAATTCTACAAATACAAAACCGACATGGATAGAATGAATTATAATTTCATGAGAAAATATTAATGTGACAATAGTTTGTATTAATTAGTCCTAAAATAGACATATTTAGAACAAAAACTCTCCATTAGACCAACATATATATATAAATAAATAAACATAAATATAATCAAATATAAACCCAACATTAGCAATAAATAAACAAACCCATATAGAGAGATTAATTTGCTGATGATGCCATGGATTTTTGGAGTGTATGTAAAGATGAGAGAGGGAGGAATAGTGGGAAAACTATGGCATGGGTGGAGTAGGGAAAATAATTATTATATGAAATCATTATTTTTCTCATTAAACTAATAATAATAATAATAATAATTACTAAAAATTTATCTTCCCTTCTCACCCATACCAAAACCTTCCCAATATCCTTTAACTCCCTCTCCATTCTCCCCATTTGAAAGCTTCTCTCATATTTCTTGCTCTTTCTTCTTTCTTCATTATGTTAGTATATATAGTGCTTTTTTATGTATGTTTCAAGCTTCTTTTCAAAACCCTAGTTTAGGAAGAGTTTTTGGGTGACCTAAGATCCACCACTTTATTAAAGTTAAGTTGAATCTTGGCCGTTCATTTTTTATTCTTTACTTTATTGGGTATTTGTAACGTTATGGCATATTATATGCTCAAGTGTCACTCTTTACGAATCTTAATCTTTTCAGTGGAAGGACATTTTTTTTTTTTGACTTTTTGCTCATGCAATGTACCCATCATTTCATTTTCAAAAATCCCACAATATCCTCACTAGTGGATTCTCAAATCAAAGTTAAAATTCTATCATGTTATGAAAAAGGTCTTAGTGTTGGGCCTAATGGATACTTGGCCCAATTATACGTTAGAATGGATTAGAATGAAAAAATTTCAAGCCTATTTTTTATTTTTTATTATATAATCAAAATATATATATATTGAAATTATATATTATTTAATACTTAAATATGTTCGGGTTCATATTTCTACAATAAGAACATTAACTATTTTAACAAAAAAGAGAAAAATTTATAATACATTAACTTACTATCAGAACTCGAATTTTTAACTTCAAATCAAAAAGAATACACATAACAAGACTGTTTGGTGCATTATTTAGTCATCTAGTTTAACCAAACTTGTATTTTCTTTATAAATTATGATATGCTGCCAATATAGTCATGAAAATATTGTTGATCGATTTTGTTATGTCTCGAACACTATTACTTACTAAAAACAAATTATTAGGTATAATTTTGTTGAATTGGGAAGAGATATTTTAATTCAAGTTTTTAATATTAATTAAGAAATGTAATTATCATTATATATAAGATCACTATTTGTTAAGATTTTTACTAACAATTTAACTTATTAAATTAAAATATTAACTAACATGATATGAAAGTCGAAATCTCTTTGTGTATCATTTATATGGACCATTTTATATAATATTTAATATTTCATAATAAATTTGACCCCCAAAAAAAAAATCTTCTTACAATAGATAAATGTTAAAAGTCAACGACGAATTAATTCATTGTCAGGCATGCATATATTTACATATTTTTGAATTAAAATATATCTAACATGGTTAAGAAAAGTTAGTGCAATAAATTTTTAAAATTTTATTTTTCAAGGAACAAAAGAATAATATGAGGACAACATTCACAATCTCTTTTTTTTTTTTAAATAATATTTTTGTTAGATTTTTCAAATTTTTTGTTATACTTTTAAGTTGTGCATTATATTCTCAAACGTAAATTTAAAAAAATTGGAATATAATAGATAATTTGACAAGTACGAAGAATTTTTAACTAGTAGCTTTCAATTACATGTTAAAGTTGCTAGAGAAAGACTATGGATAGACAGTTTAATTATAAAGTAATGTTAAATTTACATAATTGAGATATAAATTTTATATTTGATTGATATGTTCTTAATTAGTGATTACTACTTGTGAAATAATTATTAATTTTTTTAATTTTTATTAATGTAATAGTTATATAATACCACTCAACAATAGATGTATCAATCGAATATAAAATTTGTATCTCAACTATACAAACATAGTATTAAATTTAACTAAATATGCAATTTTGCACCCTATAATTAGCAAATACCTAATTCAAAATTTTTTGGCTTATAGTAGAACTTAGATAAATTAATACTCGATAAATTTATAATTTTAAATAATATTTTTTATTGGCCTTGAATAGAGTTAATGTGCTAAATTAATAATTTGATAAATTTATAAGATAATATTTTATAAAAAAATTCTTGTAAATTTATATGATATGTTTAAGAGGCTTTCATACAACATGTAAAAATATGTATTCAGTATTTTTTGTATAAAAAAAAATTGATGTTAACTTGAATCTCATCTCTAATTTTTTATAATGCAAAAGAAGTTCTAATAAAGCATTCTCACATTATAATTTTACTATCACTTTATGTATTTTTTTAGCACGAGATAGACTTTATAGTAGTAGTAGAATTATAATCTTCAACTAATAAAATTCATGAATGTAATTTCTATATATAATTAAAAAAGTCTAAATTTAAATTAATTCATTTAATTACAATAAAAAATATTAGATACTAATTTTCAACCAAATGTCACAGACCGAATCTATAGTTTGTGTTTATAGCATCCACAAAATGACTTAATCTCGAAATTTGAATCATCTTATTTTGATATCTATCGACAGAAGAAAATATCGTTTATCACCGTCAAAGTATTGACAATAACAATGGAGAATAAATTAGCAAAATGTGAAAATTTTATCCAACTTTTAATATTTAATAGTTATGAAGATCTAATCATTATTAGTTATTAATTAGTAAAATGAATAAAAATTCGTAATTTGTAAAATTATTTCTAGGATTTCAATAAATTCTTAGCTGGAGTTAGAATTTTTTTTTTGTTTTGAATTAAATTGTTGTTTTATCACATGTTTTAGATGTATCGAGCCAACACTAATTAACTACTCATAACTCAGAAATAGCCGAATGTTTTGAATGATAATATAGTTGATGATATTATATATGATTACTAACGTTGCTTTTATAATGTTTTGAATGGTTCACTCTCTTTTTTTTTTTTATACAAGTAGAATTATTATAATGTAAATTTTAAATTTCAAATCTCAAAAAATTATAATAAACAAAAATTGTCAAACTATCAATAAAAAAATTATAATAAATGTTGAAGGGATTTTCCTCCTTCAATGGAAAATTAGGTTTAGCGTTAACTTTTCACTGAAATCAATTTTTTACCTTAATGCTATTTTATAATGAAAACGAATAATTATAAGTAAATATAATATAAAAAATTATTAAAAAAATAAATCAATCAAGAACACAATACAATTAATTTATGTAGTTCGTTAAAATGTTACATCTACGGTGGATCGAAAGATCTTAACCTCTTTTAAAGAATTTTATAAGGATAAACAAATAAAAAACTCTTAAAGGAATTTTTGTGGCATATCTTCATTCTTTAAAAAATAACAAACGTTTAACAATGGTTGTATTTTAATACATGATTGTTGAATTAATAATACCGACAAACATTTTCTTGATTCAAAATTTTTCCATAAAAAGGCTTTTGGATTCATTCATATCAATGCAATATTACTTAAAACGGATTCCAGTTAAGTCTTTATCAAGACTTAACTTATCTTGAGCTTGTGACTTTAGTCTCTAAAAATATAAGTACTCATTTCATAGAGTATGGATGCGACATACTTCTTTTTAACTCTCATCACTTTGGTGAGTTTATTTTAGATGTCTCATTGTGATCTAGATTACCTCGACACTCCGCGTTTGGCAATCCTCGACCATCCTTTTAAGCATATAAGGCCCCTATTTGTGATTCTCACCTTCTATTTGATCTGTCAGAATACATATGGACACTATACCTAAAATTTAGTATTCACTTGCCAACGTACTTTCCTTCAAAGGCAATCAAGGAGTCTACAACTTTGATGTCATTCTGATGACCCATTATTGTAGCACTTCCATCCCTTCATTTTGTTTTAGGACAATACCTTACAGAATGTCATTTTTTGTTAGAAAGAAAACACTTTTTAAATCTCCTTATCTGTTGGTTGTTCTTTTTTCCTTTTGCAACCAAAGCTATTGCACTGTCATTTTTAAATCTCTTCCCTAATTCTTTTGAATTCAATGATGTCTTGACATCATTTATCGTAAGAATCTCCCTTTCATACAATTGCTTATCTACAAAGTTTTTATAACTTGATGGTAACGAATTTAACAGGATGATAGCCTTATCCTCATCATCCATCTTGATGCTTAGAGTCTCAAGACTTATAATGATCTTGTTGAATGTGTTAATGTGATTTTTTAATGAACCCTCAAACATAGATAGTTGGTGTAGCTTCTTCTTAACATGTAAACGATTAGCTAAAGACTTTCTCATATACAAAGTGTCGAGTTTCTTTTATAGACCCAATGCCATCTCTTCTCCATCTACATCTCTTAATATTTCGTCACTTAACGTTAGTATTATAGTGTTGTGAGCTCTCTTCTGAATGGTATCCCAATCTATCTCCCCAAATTTGAAAGGTTTATTCTCTTCATTAGTGATGATTAGGTTTCTTTCAGGGTTGAGTCTAACTCTTCCTTAACTAGTAAAGTCTTGATCTTTTTCTTTCATAGATTAAAGTCATTCATCACATTGAATTTCTCTATATATTGCTTGACAATTGTCATGGTTTAAATACCACTTAAGTGTATTATCGAACCAACGCTTTGATACTAATTTGTTGAAAGGAATCCCCTTCTTCGATAGGGAGTTAGGTTTAGCGTCAATCTCTCGTTAAGATCAACCTTTCACCCTAATGCCTTTTTGTAGCAAAAGCATATAATTTCAAGCAAATATAATATCAATAATTATAAATAATAAAAAAAACAAATCAATCAAGAACACAACACAACTAATTTATGTGGTTCGACAAAAGCCTACATTTACGGTGGATCAAAAAATTCTAACATTTTTTATTAACTCTTCTAGAGAATTTTACAAGAAAAAAACAAATAAAGAACTCTTAAATGAATCTATATGGCGTACCTTTGTTTTTTCAAGAACAATAAACATTCAATAATAGTTGCACCATAATATACACAAATACTTAGTGTTTACCTATTTCTTTAATCTTTCTTAAAGTTTCTTACAATAGTTTATATAATAAGTAAAACATTCCTGGAAAACATAAACCTAGTTAATAAGAGTCTATGCGTTTAAGAGTCCGAAAGTCCCTCAAAGAAATCAAATATGAGCCAAAATCGAACTTCTCAAAACTGGGTGTTAAGGCATCAAAGGTCTGGCGTCACAGCGCCAATGCGATTAATCCAGCGCCATGGCGCTACCTGGCCAACGCTATAGCACTGGGGCAGTAAATGGCTTCTGGTGCTTTCGCCGTCCTCCTTGCTTTTAAATCTCTATCTTGCTCATCCATTGTACGTTCAATGTGTACTCGACTTCTTAATGGCTCACCTCTTGGTGTCCATATTAACTAATGCCCATATATAATTATTGAATCACCAATATCAATAATAAACAATAACTATCTTTTAAATTATCAAACATAACTACAACTACCTTCTAAATAACTTCTTGACCTTCATAAAAATTACAATAAATAATAATTGTCTTCCAAACTATTAAATAATATTTGCAACTGCTTCTTATATAGAATGAAAATTTCTTAATTTTTACTAGAGTTTGAGTCATGGGGTGTACAGACTTTGTCACTATAGCAAGCATCTAGGTACAATGGTTCACTCTTTATAAGTCTTGCAAATGACTAATTATACTTAAATTAAAAATAAAAAAATACATCAATAATATAATTGAATTTTTTTTTATAAAAAAAAGACATTATATCTAAGTTGCTAAATTTAAATTTCGATTATTCGTACTATACTTATATGGCAATAATTCAACTCATGATCCAATTATAAGAAACAAACATTTAGCTAATTCCAGCTACACTTATAAGTTTGAGGGTTATAGTTAGATAAATATAGCTCTTAATTTTTTTTAATAAATATTAATATTTAAAAAAATGATATAAATGTAAAATTAGAAAAAAGAATTAACAATCTCCCTAAATTTGATGAAAAATGAAACTATGGCAGGCATGAGTATATCATCAAGTTACAACTTGGTCTTGATCTAAGATGTTTAAAAGTCAAAACATCACACCTCATTATATAGTATGAAAGTGTAAAGTTGTTCTGTTTGGTTAGTGAGAAATTAAAAGAAAAATGGAAAGAAAATTCAAGTTTCTGAATAACTTCTCAAAGACTATTTCTTATTGATTTTCATTTTAATCGGATTTCACTTACAAAGTAATCGATACAAGGCCTTTTAAACTTACAAAACTAAAGCTAAAGCTAAAGATGCTTTTTGGAAGGAAAGACTTGGATTGCCAAAGCATAATAATACAAATGATTCCAATAACAGCACCAGCATAACTTGGAACTTCAATCATCATCTGTATTCAATATCAGCTTTCCATTGCAGCACCAGCACAATTTGCAGCTTTAATTTTGATCTGCAACAAATATCCTCAATAACTAGAATTGAATCCTTTTGTTCAACGTGAAATTTGGACTCTGATCTACATAAACTTTAAAAAGAAATAAAATGTTCCAGTTGAAACTCATACTTTTCATACACACAAAACAGAATTATAATTATAATTCCAATCCATTATTTAAGGGGTTATTGAAACTAAAATCTTATAAGTACAGTTGAGAGGATCATATAATTAATTAACTGAAGACTCTGCAACAAATTTCCTAATCAAATAGCAGCTTTTGTTCATTCTTTTGGTGGGTTTCCTGTGGAAATAAAATTACCTGCAACAAAAGAGAACCAAACTCTTGGGGGAAAATAAGAATATAACATGCATTCAATTTCTCATACAAATTTAATTACCAATTAAAACAATAACAAAACATTAACTGAAATGAGAAAATATTAATAATTATTCCCAATAAAATTCCCCAAAGAAACATAAAGATAATCAAATAAAAGCAACAAAATTTTTATCATATATATATATATATATATATGAGCAAACCCATATGTATGTGAGATGAGGAGAGGGAGGAACAATGGGAAGCTTAGGGCATGGGTGGCATAGGAAAAATAAACATAAAAAATCTGTTTTTTTCCCCATCTTAAGCTAATAATTATAACAAAAATAATAATAATTACTAACTTCATTTTCCCTAATCACCCATGCCATAACCTTCCCACTATCCTTAAAACTCCCTCTCCATTCTCCCCCATTTGCAGCTCTCATATTCTTTTCTCTTTTGCTCGCCCAACTCTTCTTTTCCTTTTTCATTACTTGTGGTGTCTTTTTTTATGTTTGTTTGTTACTATATGTATATATATAATGCTTTGATTCTCTATGTTTCTTTGAAACCCTAGTTGAAGAGCTTGGTAAAGCTAACCCTAGTTCATTCTTGGCCATTCATTTTGGGTTCTTTGATAAGGTTACTTTATTGCCCACACCACACTCCCCATTTTTTCATTTGAAAAAACACATAATTACTTTAGTTTATAGGTGGGTAGTGGATTCCCAAATGAAGGTCCAAATTCTATAGATCCATGTTGTGGAGACACTTTTAAGAGTTGGGCCTCATGGATTTAGAAATCTTGGCACAAACTTTATTTTAGATTGGACTAAAAATTGACACTTGTCCCAGCTATTTTCAACTTTATAATCCCAATAAAAAATTATTAATTTTTTTTAATAATAAATAATTAGAATGATTAATTGTAACTATATTTGTATAGAGAGACAAATGTTTTTGCATAAAGGTTGAATTCAATAAACCTTCATTATCAAATAATTAATCAAGCTTTATAAAAGAAATAGCTCTATTACTCTTTCAAGTCGTCTTCTATTACTAATATCAATTCATCTAAATGGTATTATTCTAGATTCACTAATATCAATTCATTTACATGGTATTATTCTAGATTGTAAACCGTCAAATTTAGAAAAGAAAGTTTCAGTCGTGGAGTAAAATATTATTATAAATTTAAAAAATATATATATATATATATAAATTCCAGATCAAACAACTGAATTGCTAAGTGAAGAAAAAAACCTTTTTTAAAATAAAAAAAGAAAGATTGTAATACAATATCTTGATTTTTCTTTGTATAATAAACAAATTTTTATATAGAAATTTATGATATAAAAAAGGAAAGAGAGAAAAGAATTCCCAGATGGCCTCTAAATGAAAGAAAGAAAATCGGTGTTGTTGTTTTGCAGAGTGAGAGATTTTTTTAGTGGTTTTTATGTGCATTTTGCGACAATTCTCAAAATCAATTTAATTTTAAAAAAAATTCGTCTATTAAACTTCTTCTTTGGTATGAATAGAGTTTGAATTCAGAAGTCTTGGATCACTTTAATTTTTTTTTTAATCAATTGAACAAGCTAACACTCTATTTTATCACCTATCGCTTTTTAGTTGAATGATAGATTGATAAAAGTATTTTTTGAGAATCGAGGTAGATCATGCAATAATAAGTGATTAACATACTTTTTATTTATTATATTTAATATAACAAGGTTACATGCTTTAATAAAAATATACACATATATATAAATATATAAAACATAATAATTCATGCAGTTATATGTATTGTAGATTAACTTTAAAATGTGAAAATTGTACACATTACACGATTCTTTACGATATCCTGAAAAAATAAAAAAATGTAAACTTGTGATTCGGTGAGTGGATATAATATAAAAATATTATATAATTTATATGTATTATAAATAATAACTTCTTAATAATAATATAATGATAAATAATACTATATATAATTTACACGTAAAAATGTGTAATATAAAATTATTATAAAATTAATACTGAGTAATCAATAAACTGTATTAAAAATATGAGCTGTTATAAAAATCTGTCATAGTTGAAAATCATAACAAAATATTGTGAATTTAAAAATTTAAAAACGTAAACTATCATGAAATATATTGTTAAAACTGAATCAACCTAATATAATACTGAGAAAATATATATTGAAAATTACACCAAACTTGTACTTGGAGAAAAATTGGACTAACTTAGCGAAGTAACTCACGCATTGGTAGAATGAGAGATCTAAATTAGTATAACTCGATAGAGCAAACTAAATTGGTCTAACGCATGCGCAGAGCAACTATATTAAAGGGGATGTACGCATCTGATAGTTCAAAATCCATTAATATATAATATCATAAAAACATAATTATTCTAAAATAAGTATTTTTGTACTAAATGTAATTATTGTAAGTTTTGATTAATCTCGGTGTATACATGTGATATAAGTGTTCATACAATATAAATACGCATCACATACACATATATACACATCAAATACGAAGCATAAGTGTTAAAACAATAATAAACACTTTTGAATTCATTTTAATCAAATTAAAATTGAGATTGAAAAATATTTATCTTTAAAACCATTTGATTATATGAACTAGAATTTGCTCGAAGTGAGACTTGTAAGCAGTTTTAATGATCAATTTAATAGATTTGATTAGTTAGATAACTTGAAATTCAACAAATTGGTGCAACTCCTTAAACCCTATATTAACATTTAATCTAATGTTCAACCCATTAAACAGTTAATGCATTATAAGTAATAAATATTTTGTTCAAATTCAACACTTGAATAATAAAATTATTTCTATTTTTGCTTGTATTTTGGGTGGCTAATGTGAAGAAATGAAAGAGATTAAATTTTGCTTTGTTTTCCTTTAATTTTAACTCTTAAAACTAAACAAAACAACTTTCTCTCACTTGTCACACACAATGGCCGCCCACTTTTGATTCATTTATAATAAATGAATTGTTTTTTATTTGTTTAATATTTATTTTTTAACTTTAATTAATTTAATCAAATTAAAGTTAATATTTAACTTAAACTTAATTAAGTATAGTTAACTCTTAAACTTATTTAAATATTTAAGTTAACCTAATTTTAATTAATATTTAACTTAGATTAGGTTTAGGATTATTTAATTATTAAATAATTTAAATATTTAATTAACCTAACTTAATAGTTAATTATTAACTGTTTAAGTTAATAATTTACTTAATAATTAAATAAATTATTTTAATTATTTATTTAATAAATAAATAAATAAATATATTAATTATTTAATAATTAATTAAAAAATATTACCCTTATATTCTTATTTAACCTAAAGTGAGTTTCACCGACCCACAATTAAGTTAACTTAACTGAAAATTTATTATACATCATGTGTCATTATTTAATCGGTTAATAATAATTATTAATTAATTAATGTACTTAATACTTAAATATAGATACGCACGTATCCCGAAGGTTCCTGAAACAAATATTTGGTTTTGTTTGATTTTACTGGATTGAATCAGGTACGTAGCCTCAGTGCACAATAAGTACACTTCATATTGTAAAACTCCCTAAGTTCACGCCCAATTCTTCAAATAGAACTATTCTATGATCGATACCCTACGTATACGTCATATATATTACAAATTAGTGCATTAGACCATACAAGTTGAGGTCATAACATATACGTATAATCCTTCTGTCACTTATACCTTGGATGGGATATATATTAGCACTGTCAAATTTCTATGTGTTCATCTATAAACTTATCTTCAAATTCGTATCTCGATGAACAATATAAACAAACACTTTTGTTATATTGTTTAACCTATGAAAAACTCTTTTCTCAAGTTTATTACTCACGGTCGTAAGACTTTGTGAGATACAGTCTCGACATTAGCTATACAACCCATCTGTGTGAGCTGACGGATCTCATATCTACGCACATCAGACCCTATAAGCATCGGACTACACCTAAGGACATGTAGATGTTAGACCATGAAAGGTCTCTAACATCCCTGAAACTAAAGTATGATGAATTATCCACAAGTCCACCGTAACGCTTAGGTCAAAGGACCATATATACTACTCAACTCGAGAGGACCTACCATTGAAGATTTCATAGTATATCTATTAGGGTCCTTGTAAGTCTGTCCAATATTCAGTCCTAACTGAATACCTGTATGCCTATAAAAGCTCTAAACTTATGATCAACTAAGAACAAACATCTATACCCTACAGTTATAGACATTCACTAATCTATATGAAACGGATTCACCTATAGACCTGCTTTGGTGAAAATAAATCAAGAACATAGTATTTGAGAACACACTTGCATAATGATATTTCTTAACATTTATTATAATAGTTAGCAGTATTAACAATTAGCATTTATAACCCTCAGCTTTACTAACTCTTAGCATCGGTCTAAATTTTTTTAGATCGGATCTAAACCCTTTCAGATCATACAATGTCTGTAATGTGACAAGCATCATTGCTATTTAATAAAGAGTATTAACAATTTAATAAACTATACAGTGTATAACTATTATCAAATAAGTATTCATATAAACAAGGATGAAATGTAAGTATATATATCCTACAAACTCTCACTTGCTCTAGTGTCATTCATATTGGTATCCAATAACCATAGATTTCATGTATTTCTTAAACAATTTTAGAGTTAATCCTTTAGTCAGTGAGTCTGCTACATTATTAATAGAATCTACTCTACAAATTATTACATCTCTTATAACTAAGATCTCTCTAATTATGTGGTATTTTCTCTCTACATATTTAGATCTCTGGTATGCTATTGGCTCTTTTGCTTGTGTTATGGCTCAATTATTGTAATAGAATAATGGGATATGATCTATCAAACTTGGGACTATTTCAAGCTCGACAACAAACTTGCATATCCACACTACTTCTTTCGCTGCCTCTAAGACAACGATGTATTCCGCTTCAGTTGTAGAATCAGTTATGGATCATTGCTTGGTGCTTTTCTAACTCACTGTACCACCGTTGAAAATAAGCACATAACTGGATGTTGACTTTCTATCATCTGGATTAGATTAAAAATTTGAATCTATATATCATCTAACTTATAAGTCATTGTCTTCATAAATAAGAAACTTGTCTTTTATACCCTTAAGGTATTTTAGGATATATTTGACTGTCATCTATTGACTGTCATATAGATTAGACTAGTATTAGCTAGTAACACTTACAACTATATTGATGTTAGGTTTTATGCACATCATAATATATATCAGGCTTCCAACATCTAATGTATACGGTATGCTAGACATTCTAACTTTTTCATCTTCCATTTGAGAAGATATTTTCCTTGAAAGATTAACACCATGTATAAAAGGTACACTAACTGTCTTATAGTTAGAGAAATTATATTTTCTAAGACACTATCAATGTACAATGATTGAGATAGTTCTATCAACTTCCTAACTCTATCTCTATAAAACTTTATACCTAGTATATAGGAAGCCTCTCTAAAATCTTTCATAGAAAAATTGTTACTTAGATAGCTCTTCACTGATTGTAATATACAAATATCATTCATAATGATAAGTATGTCATCAACATAGAGAACTAAGAAGACTATCATGCTCCCACTGACTTTTCTGTACACACAAGCTTCATCTTTATTTTTTTATGAAACCAAACCCTTTGATTACCTCATTAAAATAAAGATTCCAACTTTGAGAGGTCTATTTAAGTCTATAAATGGATTTCTTTAATCTGTACACTAGACTAGCTGTTTGGCTGGATACAAAATCTTTAACTTATTCCATATATATCTCTTCCTCGAGATATCCATTTAAAAACGCTGTCTTTACATCCATTTGCTAGATTTTAAAGTCATAATATGCAGCAATAGCCAGTAAAATTCTAATTGACTTTAACATCTCTACTAGTGCAAAGGTTTTCTCATAATCGATCTCAGGCCACTGAGCAACCTTTAGCAACCAATCAGGCTTTAAAGGTCTCTTCCTCATAATCTTGCCCACGCTTCTTTTTGTAAATTCATTTAAACTGATATAAATTATTCGATTGAGAAGCTCAACCAAGTTACATATTTGATTGTGATGTATTAAGTCAATTTTAGATTTTATGACATCTTGCCATTTTTTCGAGTCGATATTTAACATCGTTTCTCTATAGGTCATAAAATCATTTTCTTTAAGTAAGAAACTCCAAAGATACCTTCAGGCATCTTATCATACCTGATATGTGGCCTGAACATCATTTCTGATCTACATAGAGGGTGTGTTAAAAGTGTTCTACTTGATTGAGCCTGATGTTCCATCTCTGGTTCTGATTGACTTCATCAAGTTAAATCTTTCTACAATCTCAACGATTCATGAGAAACTGTTTCTTTAAGAAGGTGGCATTGCGAGCACTGAATATATTTCATTCTTTTGGATCATAGAACTGGTATCTTATGGATTCTTTAGGATACCCAATGAACCGATACTTGTACCAATTAGGTGCAAGTTTATATATTGCGTAACTCTTACATAAGCAAGATAGCCCAAAATCTTAAAATATTGAAGACTCGGTTTCATTCATTTCAACATCTCATGTGGAGTGGTTAGAATAACTTTGGATGAAATTCTATTCAATATATGAGTAGTAGTTTTCAAAGCATAACTCACAGGTATTCTAAAAGATTAGTAAAACTCATTATCGATCAGACCATATCTAATAAAGTTCGATTCCTTCTCTTCGAGACACCATTGTATTATGGAGTACCTGAAGAACTATATTGAGTGAGAATATCATTCTTTTTTAAGTAATCGGTGAATTCAATATTTATGTACTTATTACTTTGATCTGATCGAAGGCACTTAATGTACATACTGGTTTATTTCTCTTCTTTAAGTCGAAACTCTTTGAAAATTTCAAAAGTATTTGACTTGTGTCTCATAAGATACACGTACCTATGTCATGAAAAAATATCGATTAAGAGTACGAAGTATCAAAAATTACCTATTGCAGAGTGATTCATTGGACCGCCTATATCACTATGCACCAGTTCCAATAAATCTGAGGCATAGTGTCTAACACCTATAAATGAAGATTTGGTCATTTTTCTATGAAGGCAGGATTCAAAAATTAGATAAGGTTCTATGGTCAGATCAGGTATTCGACAATCCTTAACTAGATAGGATAGACGTCTCATACCTATATGTTAGTCTCATATGTCACAATTCTATTTTATTTAAAGTTTTTGAACTACAACTAGTACTAGTTTGAACATTCATGATATTTTCAGTTGTATTTAATATATAATGCCCATCCACTAATTGACATTTAGCTAATACATCATTCGCATCATATAAATATATGGAACAATTTTGAATATACATATGGTACCCTTCATTGTCAAGTATAGAAAGGAAAATAAGCTGTCTAATGATGTTAGGTACAAAATAATAATTATTTAATATAATAGTTCTATTATATGGAAGAAGTAAATAAAAAAATCTAACTGCCTCGACCTGTAAGAAATCTTCATTTCTAACTCGAAGCAATACTTTTCTCAATTAAAGAAATCTAAGTTCCCTCAGACCCTGTAATACATTGCAGATGTGAAAAGGAGATGCAATATCTAAACCTCAGCCTAAACTAGCATCAAATGCCATAGAAATTTCAATGATAGGAAAAAAAAATACTTAAGGGAGTTTTCTTTAAAGTGGTAGGGTATTTAAGGCAGTTACATTTTTAATGCCCATCCTCGTCACAAAAGAAACAATTTTCTTTTGCCTTGTCCTTCTTCTCTTGAGGCTTGGATATCTGTTACCTTTGAGGACCCATTTGGGATGTCTAATTCTCATTCATTTTCTTCTTCCCCTTTGACTTCTCAAAAGCCATCGGAGCAAAAGATGAAGCACCTTGAACCAAGAGGGCCGAGCCCTCTTTACTCATATCCTCGTGCACTGTCTTTAACATGTTATAAAGTTTAGCATAAGTAAGGGTCAATCCTTGTATATTGAAGTTCATGATGAATTATGGATATGACCCCGATAGCGATTGAAGAATTAATCTATTCCCTAGGTTATTGCTTAGAGAAATGTTCATAGTCTCCAGTCTCTTGATGAATCCAATCATCTTGAGCACTTGGGGACTCGCTAGACTGCCTTCAGAGAGCCCAGTCTGAAAAAAACACTTTGACAACCTTATAAATCTCAATCTGGGACCAGTCACCAAAGAGCTCTTTTAGGTGGAGCATAATGCTGCTAACACTATCCATACAAACATGCTCCCGCTGTAGGTTAGTGGATATCGAGATGATGATGTAAGATTTAACTTTTAAATCATCATCTAACAATTTCTAATACGTCACCCTTTCCTCTGGGGTGGCTGTATCAAAAACACATCTAGGCAGTTTCTGATTAATAACATATACGAACTTCTTTGAATCTAGAATGATTTTTAGATTCATGAGCCAATCTGAATAATTTTCTACACCCTTGAGTTGGTGTGCATCAAATATACGCACCAAAGGGTTAGCGGATGCCATTATAACTTCACAAAATAAAATAAAATAGAAGATGTCAGAGTATATAAAAATATTAAATAGTTAATAAAATATTTTAAATCATAGATATAACAATTATACAAATTTTAATTTCAAACGCCCTCCCACTACGACAACTTAAACTCTTTTAAATTATAAAGTGGGAAGTGACTCTATTAACATTTTACTCTAGCCTCACGCTATAGAAATATTGGCCTTTGTAAACCCAACAGGTAGACAACTCTTATCAATTGCATCTCATACAATTCTTACCATTGATCCTAAATACACCTCATCTACATGCTATATCAATATTAGATAAATGTACTTTATATTAACTTGTCAATTAATCAAATATATGTTACTAATACTACCCTTATACTGAAGCAATATTGAGCAACACATTCGTATATATTTTTCTCATCTCATGTTTAACCGACATAGTTCAAGTCACACCGACCAAAACCCTCACGCTGTAGCAATATTGAAAAAGACCGACATGACTCGTTTAACACCGTATTGACAAGACGGACATTTTTAAAATACTATCATACAATGTAATAAAATTCAATATAATTAAGAGAGTTTTTTTTATACATTGGCTCCCATTACATGGGAAGGTGATTTCTCAACTAACTAACTCTTATCACTGTATAAGGTGTAAACACAATTAACCCCCATCAGTACAGCTTCCATTATAGTTACCAACACAGAGAAAAATGATCCCAATTTATAATACATATTAATAACTCTTATCACTGTATCTCATAAACCCTCATATGTTTATTTAATCTTTCAAATGATTTAAAAAAAATTAATTTTGAGTGTATAGTATCAACACCGCGGTGCTAAGCTCCTAATGTTGTAGCGTTAAGGGCCATACCTCCAGCCTTGGCACTAGCCCTTCAGCGCTATGGCCCTGGTCTACTAATGCTGCTGAGCTGAAGGCCAGTACCTTCAGTGCCACGATGCCAAGTATGAATGCCATAACGCTAAGGCTTGGAAACCCCGGTGTCACGGTATTAGACCTGAACGCTATAGTGTTTCAGCAGCTCATTACATTAAATTTTACATTTCAACACTTGAAATGCACTATTTGAGCCCTGGAACAAATCCAAATACATTTCTAACACTAAAAAATATCGAAATTAACAAAAGATACGTTCTGATACAAATTTGTAAGTTTCGATTAATCTACAGTGTATACATATAGTATAAGTGTTCATATAATATTCATACGTATCAAATACACAGTGGAAGTGTTAAAATAATTTTAATCAAATTAAAACTAAGATTGAGAAATGTTTACCTTTAAAGCCTTTGGATTATATGAATTGGAATCCGCCCAAAGTAAGGCTTATAGGTAGTTCTAGCGATCAATTTAGTAAGCTTGATTAACTAGACAGCAGCTTAAAATCCAACAAGTGGGTTTAACTCCTTAAATCCTAGATTAACATTTAATCTAATGTTCAACCCTTTAAACAATTAATGCACTACAAGTATTAAATATTTTGTTCTAATTCAACACTTGAATAATAAAATTATTTCCATCTTTACTTGTATATTGGTTGGCTAATAGAAAGAAATGAAAGAGATCAATTTTTTCTTTGTTTTCCTTTAGTTTTAACTCTTAAAACTAAATAAACAAATTTCTCTCACTTGTCACACACAATGGCCGGCCACTTTTGATTAATTTATAACAAATGAAATGCTTTTGCATATGTTTAATATTTGTTTCTTAACCTTAGTTAATTTAACCACATTAAAGTTAATATTTAACTTAAGCTTAGTTAAATAAACTTAAGTCTTAAGTTTAGTTAGATATTTAGGTTAACTAACCCTTGTTAATATTTAACCTACGTTAGGTTTAAGATTATTTAACTATTAAATAATCTAAATATCCAATTAACCTAACCTAATAGTTAACTATTAACCGTTGCTAAGTTAATAATTTACTAAATAATTAAATAAATTATTTTGATTATTTATTTAGCAAATAAATAAATATACTAATTATTTAAAAATTAAATAATTAATTAAAAAATATTACCCTTAAGCTCTCATTTAACCTAAAGTGGGTCTCACTAACCCACACTTAAGTTAACTTAACCAAAAATGTATTATGCACCACGTGTCATCATTTAATCGATCAACAACAATTGTTAACTAATTAATGTACTTAACATTTAAGTATGTACACGCGCGCATCCTGAGGGTTCCTAAAACACATATTCGATTTTATTTGATTTTACTGGATTGAATTATTCAATCAGGTATGCTGCCTCAGTGCACAACGAGTACACTTTATGTTTCAGAACTCCTTAGGTCCACACCCGATTCGTCAAATAAAACTATTCCATAAGTCCATGATCAATGCCCTATGCACACGTCATGAATATTATAAACTAGCGTGTTAGACCATACAAGTTGAGGTCATAACACATACGTATAATTCTTCTATCACTTATACCCTGGATAAGTGGGAATATAGATTAGCACCGTCAAATTCTTATATGCTCATCCATAAACTTATCTTCATATTTGTATCTTGATGAACAATATAAATAAACACTTTTGTTATATTGTTCATCCCTATGAAAAACTCATTCCCGAATTTATTTCTCATGGTCGTATAACTTTTTGAGATATAATCTCGAAGCATCGGATATACAATCTACCTATATAAGCTGACGGGTCCTGTATCTACGCACATCGGACTCTATGAACATCAAACCACACACAGAGATACATAGAGGTCAGACCATGGAAAGTTTCTGACATCCATGGAACCAAAGTATGGTGGATTACCCACAAATCTACCGTGGTGCTCAGGTCAAAAGGCCACACATACTACCCAACTTGAAAGGAAATTCCATTGACATTTTTATAAAATATCTATTAGAGACTTCATGAATATGTCTAGTATTTAGTTTTAACTAAATACCTGTATGTTTATACGAGCTCTAAGTTCATGGTCAGTTAAGAACAACCATCTGTACCCTACAGATATAAATATACATTGATCTATATAAAATTGATTCACCTATAGACCCACATTAGTAAAAATAGATTAGAAACACAGTGTTTGAGAACACACATGTATAATGACATTTCCTAGTTAGCATCTATTACAACATTTTACAACTATTTCATTACTAGTGTACGCTCAGGTTTTCTTCCATTATAGATAAGGTTCTAACTCCTTAGATTTCCCTGACTCTTATAACATACTAAGTCTTAGTGGTGCTAACTATTAGCATTTATAACCCTCAGTTTTGCTAGCTCTTAGCACCGGTATATACTCTTTTAAACTGGATCTGAACCCTTTCAGATCATATAGTATCCATAATATAACAAGCATCATTATCATTTAATAAAGAGTATTAGCGATTTAATAAAATATATTATATAAATATTATCAAATAAGTATTCATACAAATAAGTATGGTATATAAGTATAAACCCTAACAATTATAAGTATACTATAATAAATTCTAAAGGTATTTATGGATATATTAATTAGCATAAATATTTATCTGTTTAAAATAAATAATAAATAAATCTGATAACATGTAATTAAATTATAAAATACTATATTGAAAACATATAATATATATATAATTATCAACTCACAAAATTGTGCTAATCTTGAGTTGGGTCTGGATTCTAGAGTCTACCAGCTGTCGATACTCATCTTATATTATAGAGTGTAAAAATATATCATTAGTATCGATACGTAATATAAAAACTGAAGCATAAATATTCTAACATCGTAAAATTTTTACTCGCTGAATCACCGAGTACCAATATAACTACTAAAACTGATTTCTTAAAATTTTTCCTCTTTCTTCTCTTTTTTTGACGTCCTCTTTTTATTTTCTTTTCTTTTTCTGTCTTTTCTGCTCCTCCGATTTCCCTTCCTTTCTTATGTCTTAATTTTGCAAGCCTCAAATAAAGCAAAATATACATATATATACAATAAAGAGGCGGGAACTGCTTGACTGTTTTAATTTTATATTTTATTAATTCTTTTTTTTGGCCATTAACCCCCACAAAATTAAAGTTTGTGTATTATAATTACTCTCATTTGTAAGAATTTTGTTCTTGAAATTTATATACCTATCTAAAATAAATGCAGTTACTAATTGATCCTCATGCTCATATATATATATATTCTTTTTCACTATTTGATTTCTCTATAAGACTATAACTAATAAAAAGTCATATTACGCAGTACTTATTGGCAGTAGTCAAATATTTAAATAGGCCCTTTGCCAACGTTAAATCTGGCGTCAATTAAATTGGTTGAGTATTTAAAATATGAGAAGGGTCAAATATATACTTTTACAATATAGAATATGAAACACATCATAAATGTGTGACAACTCAAGTGATAATACTAGCCAATAAGTAACTACACCAACCCTTTAAATAATCTCATACGGCCCAATACACTAATACCGACAATAAAGTATACCCTTCTATGGAAAAATTTGTAAAAAGACTTTATCACCCACTGTAAACTCAAGTTGTCGGCTATGTTTATCTTTATAGCTCTTTTGTTTGTCTTGAGTTGCATTGAGTCTATCTCTGAAAATACTAATATTGTCTTTAGTAGCTTGGATAATCTCTAAACCTAACAATTTTCTCTCTCCAACTTCATCCAACAAATAAGAGTTTTGCATTTTCTTTCATATAAAGCCTCATGCAACACCATTTGAATACTGAACTAATAACTTATTATTGTAAGCAAATTTCATCAATGGTAAACAATCATCCTAATTTCTCCTAAGTTGTGACACATAAGCTCTGAGAATGTTCTACAACATCTATATAGTTCTATCTGATTACCCATCTGTTTAAGGATGAAAAATTGTACTAAAATTTAACTTAATGCTCAAAGCTTTTTATAAGATAAGTTAGAATCTAGAAGTGAATCGAAGATCTTTATATGATATAATGGACACTGGAGTCCTATACAACTGTCTAATCTCACTCACATACAAATAAACCATCCTGTCTCATGAATATAAAACCCTACAAGGCAGGGAATGAGTAGTATTCATAAGTTGATTAACAACCAACCAAATACTATAATGAATACTCTAAGTACATGCAAGCCTAACAACATACTGTCAGAGTTTATGCTTACGTGTCATCCTTGTTTGTATGAATATTTATTTTGTAATATTTATACAATGAATATTTTATTAAATCGCTAATAACCTTTATTAAATGATAATTAAGCTTGTAACATTATAGACATTGTATGATCTGAATAAGTTCATATCTGGTTTAAAGAAGTTTAGACCAACGCTAAGAGTTAGCAATGCTGATAGTTATAAATGCTAAGAGTTAGCACTACTAAGAGTTAGTAGGTTATAAAAGTCAATGAGATCTAAAAAGTTAGAATCTTATCTATAATGTGACAAAGACCTGAGAATCTACTAGTAATGATATAGTTGCAAAGAGTTACAATAGATACTAAGAAATGTCATTATGTAAGTATCTTCTCAAATATAAAGTTCCTGATCTAAGTTCACCAATAAGGGTTTATCGGTGAAACACTATTATATAAATTAGTGTATGTCTATATTTGTATTATACAAATGATTATTCTTAGTTAACCATAAGCTTGGTAGAAGCTCATATAGACATACAGGTATTCAGTTAGGACTAGATACTGAACAGACTCACGAGGACCCCAATAAATATCCTATGAAACCGTCAAAGGAAGGTCCTCTCGAGTTGAGTAGTATTTGTGGTCCTTTGACCTAAGCGTCGCGGTGGGCTTGTGGGAGATCCACCATACTTTGGTTCCATGTATGTCAGAGACCTTTCATGGTCTGACCGCTACTTGTCACTGGGTATGGTCCTATGCTCATGGAGTTCAGTGTGCATAGATATGAAATCCGCCAGCTTACATAGATGGGTTATATATCCGATACTTTGAGATTGTATCTTATAAAGTCTTATGGCCATAAGCAATTAACCTTGAAAAAGAGTTTCTTACAGGTTTGAATATTATAGTAAAAGTGTTTGCGTATATTGTTCATTAAGATACAAATCTGGAGATAAAGTAACGGATTGAATTATCGGGATTTGACGATAATGATCTACATCCCACTCATCTAGGATATAATGACGAAAGGATTATACGAATATGTAGTAACCTCAACATGTATGGTCTAACGCACTAATTTATAACATCCATGACGTGTGTGTGGGGCATCGATCACGGACTTATGGAATAGTTCCATTTGATGAATCAGGCGTGGATCTAGAGAGTCTCAATATGAAATGTACTCTTTGAGCACTTGGGCAGCGTACCGTATTGAATAGTTCAATATAGTAAAATCCAACAATTTACTAAGGTTAAGTTAATTAAAGTATAGGTTAAATGGTGGGACCCACTTTAGGTTAACTTAATAACCTAGTAAGGACATAAATATAATTTTATTTAATGATTATTTAATTGTTAAATAATTAAAATAAAGATTTATTTATTAATTGTTAAATAAATAATTAGTTTAACTATGGTTAAGAGTTAACCATTTGGTTAAGTTAGGTTAACCTTACTTAATGGTTAAGTAAAAGTTAATCTAACCATGGTTAAGTTAGTTAACTATAGTTAAAATATTTAAATGTTCTTTTAACCTAGCTAGAGTTAAGTGTTAACTATAGTTTGAATATTTAAATGCTCATTTAACCTAACTAGAGTTAAGAGTTAACTATGATTAGGTTAGGTTAAATGCAAATTGAAATTAAGTGTAGTAAATGAAATTAAATTCATTTGTATAAATAAGACAAATGTAAATAAATTCATAAGTTTTGCTAAATTTTCTTTTTGCTAAAAACTTGGCCAGTTATTACAAAAAGAGAAAAGAGAAATTATTTTCTGATTATTGGATTCAAGTTATTGAATTCATAATTTTCTTTTATAAGACATTAAAACCAATTTAGCAAAAGAGGTTTTGATTAATTGATTAAGTGTTAATCAAAAGAAAAAATCAAGAATATAAGTTTAAGTTGTTAAACTTTTACTGGATCAAAGGCTGTCATTCTAGATAATGAAACCCACCATTGTTGATTACTTGAATTGATCAAAGATTAAATTTCGATGGACTTTAACAATTTTCATCCAAATGCTTCAAGGGTTATTTCTCAATTTCGTTTCTGTTAATTCCTTTAATATGTAATGTGACACGTCCAGAATATAGAAGTTTATTCCTAAGTGCAGGATTGTCGAAATAATAAATAATCCGATGAGAACGAAGTCGATCCACAGGGAAGTAGAATTAAAATTATAAATTATAAACATTTTAAAGATAATTAATGTAGTATAAGATGTTTGCAAATATTAATTCAATTAACTAATTCAAATAAAAAGCTAAGGTTAAAGGGATCCACTCTTGGCATAAGAAGTAAGAATATATTTAACTTTTTTTTATAACTCAATTGGAATTCTCACACAAAGGAGGTTTAAATCGGAAAATATAACAATTAAAGTTCATCATCATTTATATATTGATTAGTATTTATTTCTATCAATTATTATACACCAAATCTTATAGATGGGTTCAAGTATTTATTATGCCAATCTTTATATTTGTCTACAATAAATCTAGACTCTCACTTTACAAGAAGGGTTATATACACCAAATCTTGTAAATGGTTTCAAGAATTTATTGTGTCAAGTATAAGGTTTGTCAATAATAAATCAAGAATCACCACTTTAGAAAAAAAAAGATATTAATTCTACAAACAAAATAAATACATCATATATATACTTGCATAACTTAAGAATGAAGTATTAAATTCATGAATAAATATTAAACATATCTTATTACCTTGCCAAGAGCTTCACCATTTCACCTTATTTTAAAGAAAATTATTTGGACATAATAAAACTAAAGAAAAAGAAAAGAAATAGAAGAAGAAATAACATGATTTAATAGTAAACAAGAGAAATAAATTTACAAAGAAATGGATACAAAAGACAAGTATTTTGAACTAAATTCTAACTTTCTAATTACATCCTTTAGGCATAAACAAGCCACCTATTTATAGAAAAATATGGATAAATCGAGACAAATTTGGAAGGAACCACTTGGATGATGAAAGTCAAGAATGGTGGCAAAATAATTTGCATTGATTATCACTAGGGCACCTAATTGATTATCAAATTTGGAATTGATGTGTTTTGAATTAGCTGTCACTCAAAACATCAAAGTTGTAGATAAGTATCTTATCTTTCTAAATTGAGTTATCTCATATGTATTAGATACGTATGTTTATAGTTCTGGGCTAAATACTGATGACTGTTCAAACTAGGCCTGTACTGCAGATCAGTTCTATTCTAGGCTATTTTCACCCTCTAAACACTCAAATTTCAAATGCTTTGTGAAATACAATATGTTATCCCATTGAGTCAGCTCTTTACAGGATCAAGAATAACTCCAATTGGATCTTTAAGTAGAGAGTTATGCCCATTTTACCGAACCTACCACAAAACAGTTAAAAGATAATTAGGTACAATATTATAAACATACTTAAGTTAAGAAAATTAAATATACTAGTAATACAAAACAATGATGTAAAACTCTTATTAAATATGTAATTTCAAGTGTTCATCATAATGATTGTGTTTACTGCAAAGTTTCAAACTTCCGCTGCGTGATTATTTGTATGAGATATGTATATTTTGTTGTTAAACACAAAAACTCACATGCAAACACTTTTGAATAATCAAACTCTCAACACAAACTCCACTGTGATATGTCCCACTTTTACTTTGGAATTAAAAATGGCTGATATAATCTTGCTAACCTTTGATGTTCCACTTAAACCTACTGACAGATCAAGCAGTGAGATGTAAACTTTGTAATCTCTTTTTTCATACCCTACCACCAGTAATGTTATCTTAAAGTATGATACATCTTTGTACTGCCATGATGCATAACATAAGTTAAAGTGTGAGCTTCTTTTAAAATATTCTTCTTTAATTCTAAATAATTATGTATAAAAGTCCTGTTACCCAAACCAATGTCTCATTAACTCTTAGTGATAAATCAGTCTGCATGTCATTTCTTACTTTTGACTTAAAATGTTAGGATTATGATCTTGTATCTCTGGAGTATGATCAATTAATATAAATGCTTAACCTGAAAATGCACTAGAAGTATTCTAGATTCATTCACTGACAAATCAACCCTTATAGATCTCAATTTAACAAATATTAAATGACAAACCACTCTCAAATGAGCTAAAGAATTAAGAGACTTCTTACTAAGTGTATTTACCATCACATTAGCTTTGCTTATTGATAGTTAATAACATAATTCTTGATCAGCTCTAACCATCTTCGTTGTCTCAGATTCAAGCCTTTTTATGTTAACAAATACTTCAAATTCTTATGATCGATGAAGATCTTATATATGATGTTATATAAATAATGTCTTCAAGTCTTCAATACAAACATTACTATTACAAATTCCAGATCATGAGTCTGATAATTTAATTTATGTTTCTTAGGCTACTTAAAAGTATAGGCTATCACATTTTATGTTGCATAAGCACACAACCTTATCCTTTTTTAGAGACATCGTTGTAATTAATAAATCCTTCAATCTAAAATGGAAGTATAAGAACAGAAGTTAAAGCAAATCTCTTTTTAAGTTCTTGAAAACTATCTTCACATTCATCTGTCCATTCAAAATTTACATTCTTTCTAATCAATTTTGTCAATGGTTTAAGAATCTTATAGAAATCTTTAAGAAACCTCTTGTAATAATCTGTTAAACCAAGAAAACTTCTACGTTCTGTCACACTATTCGGTCCCTCTCAATTTACCACAACTTCTATTTTTTGAGTGTCCACATAAATTTCATCAATTAAAATCACATGACATAAAAAAACAACTTAAACCAAAACTGACATTTGTTAAATTTAACATATAACTATTTATTCCTCAAAGTCTACAAAACTATCTTCAAATGTTCTGCATACTTATCCGTATTACATGAATATATAAAGATGTTATTAATAAATATTATAACAAACCGATCCAAATAAGTACAAAATACCATGTTTATAAAATTTATAAATGTAGTTGGAGCATTAGTAAACTCAAATGGCACTACTAAGAACTCATAATGCTCATATTGAGTTTTGAAAACAGTCTTGGATATATCAACATCTCTATTCTTCAACTGATGATATCCTAACCGTAGATCAATCTTCGGGAATAATTGTGCACCCTATAGTTGATCAAATAAATCTTTAATGCAATGAAGTGGGTACATATTGCTTATAGTGACTTTATTCAACTCTCAATAATCAATACATAGTTTCAAGGTTCCATACTTTTTTTAACAAATAATATCGGTACTCTTCATGGCAATACATTAGGTCTAATGAAACACTTATCTATCAATTCTTGTGACCGAGTCTTCAATTCTTTTAACTTTGAGAGGGCCATTCTGTATGGTGCTTTGGAGATAGAAGCTATGCTTGAAACCAATCAATACCAAAATCACTCTTCCTACCTGGTAGCAAACCTAAAAAGTCTTTAGGAAATATATTTGAAAAAAAATCTGATCACTGGAATATCTTCTAATTTAACTACACTAAATTTGATATTGATGAAATGAGCTAAATAGGTCGAACATCATTTTTGGAGTAACTGTCTGATAGTCATAGTAGATATAACACAAGATGGAAGAACTCGTTGCTCTCCACAAAAAGTAATATCAGACTTTTCATATCTTCTGAATATAACCTCATTTCAAAAACAGCCTATAGTAGCATAATGATTTAGTAACCAGTCTATCTTAAGTATTGCATCAAAATTGTGTATATCAAGAGAAATTAAATCTGCTACCATTTGAAAACTACCCACTCTGATAACACATCCCTAAAATATATTGTTAGCCAATAATAATTTCCACAACTAGTGTGGCAATTATCCTGAGACTCTAACTCTTTATATTGCTTCCAACAAATGGAGATATAAAACTCTAGACAAGAACTCTGTCTTTGCCTTTTTGCTAACATAGGGCACTAAATATATTGCTGACTACTTGAATATTCTATATTAGTTTTTTTTTCCCTATGAGCTATATGACTACTAGATCCACTAGTTGACAAACTCTATCCTTATATATGCTTGAATGACTGAGATCTGCATGTCATTACTAGGCTTCTCTTAACTTTCATTATAGCCTTTACTAACTCATTGAAATAACTATACCCTATAACTGTGACTGCTGTTCTGATATTACCTCTAAAGCCTTGTTTAATCTCTTACATTTATCCCTCTCATTCTACACTATGTATTAGACGAATTTTAATAATTTTATAAATCGATTCTCATATTCCTCTACTATCATCGATCCTTATTCTACCTCAAAGAACTTACTAGCCTAAATATGTTGGTAAATCATAAGAAAGAATTTAGCATTAAACTCTTTATAAAAATTAGCCCAACTAATTACTCCTTTATATTTACGTAAAATTAACATCTACAATGATATGATCCACCATTAGATAAAAATATGACAAATGAAATCCTCTCATCATTAGTACATCTCATAATATCAAATATATCACTCCACTCTGGTTAGCCACGACTCTGCATCAGTTGGTCTGTAGTGCCTAAAACTTCTTTGCCTTCAAATTGCGATGTGTTCTCTCTTTTGGGTTGCTCGTATGCCTTTCCTTTCACTGTAACTACAACTATCTTAGCAAATCCATCTATAGCCTGTTCTATAATGGGTCTTTCAAGCTATCCATGTGAAGGTTATATCTCATGTTAAATCACTAACTGAGGGTACATCTACTCTATCATAATGTTAGGCTGAGTTTGAGGTTTAAGTTCAGGGGGAACTGACTTAACTACCTCATTTCTAATAGGTTCCTCATTTCTCTAAGATTATTGAAGGAAATCTCAGTTTAGCCACAGGTTTCGTGCAAGGTTGGCCACATAAACGCATGATGTAAATGTATAAAATGCTTTAAAATGTCTCTAACATGCATACATTATATCATGGTCTACAGAATCTAAAATCATGCTATGATACCAAACTAATAAGATTTGACCCGAGTCCTCTTCGAGAATCGAGGCGGATCCTACGATGACATGGGACGAATATACTCTTTTTTCATTACATCTGATATAATGAGACGATATGCCTAAAATAAATGTACACGTGTACGTAAATATACAAAACATAATAATTCATGCAGCTATGCGTATTGTGGACCAACCTTAAAATGTGAAGACTGTATCACATTATACGATTCCTTGTAACATCTTGGAAAAAAAATAAAAAAAATGTGAGTTTGTGGCTCAGTGAATAGATATAATATGAAAATATTATATAATTAATATGTGCTATAAATAATAACTTATTAGTAATAATTTAATAATAAATAATATTATATATAATTTACACGTAAAAATCTATAATATAAAATAATCATAAAATTGATATTAAGTAATTAATAAAACTGTACTAGAAATATGAACTATCATAAAAATTTATCCTAATTGAAAATCATAACAAAATACTGTAAATCTAAAAATCTAGAAGCGTAAGTTATCATGAAATTTTTGTTAAAATTGAATCAACATAATATAATATTAAGAATATAATATATACTAAAAATTACACTAAACTTGTACTTGGGGAAAACTGGTTTAACCTGACAGAATAACTCACGCATAGACAGAACGAGAGATTGAGCAAGTCTAACCTGGCAGAATGCTACATCGCTCGAGTAGAGCAAAATAACTTGGTCTAATGTATGCGCTAAACAATTATATTAAAGGGAATGATGCGCATCTGATGGTTCAAAAACTATTATTATATAATATCATAGAAATATAATTATTCTAAAATAAGTATTTTTGTACTAAACGTAATCATAAGTTATACTATAATAAATTCTAAAATTATTTTAAAATATACTAATTAACATAAATATTTATTTGTCTAAAATAAATCATAAATAAATTTGATAACGTATAATTAAATCATAAAATTTTATATTAAAAATATATAAAATATATAATTATCTACTCACAAAACTGCACTAATCTTAAGTTGAGTTTAAATTCTAAAATTTACTAGTTGTCGCTACTCCTTCTACATCATAAGATTTAAAAATATAGCATTAATATCGATAAGTAATATAGAAACTAAAATACAAATATTTTAACATCGTAAAATTATTATCTACTAAATCATTGGATACCAATTTAACTACTCAAATTAATTTTTTAAAATTATTCTTTTATTTATTTTTTCTCTTCTCGGCTTCCTCTTCTTTTTCTTTTTTTCTTCTTCTTCCATTCCCTTCCCCTCGGCTTTCTTTCTTTCTTCTTTTTTTTTTTTCTCTCTTTTCTGTTCGTCTGATTTTCCTTCCTTTCCTGTGTCTCAATTTTGCTTCTTCTTTTTGCAAGCTTCAAATGAAGCAGAATATATATACACACACGTTAAATAGGCAGTCATCGCTTGACTATTTTTATTTTATATTTTACTCATTCATTGTTTTTTTTGCCACTAACCCCTATAAAATTAAAGCTAGTGTATTACACAAATAATCTTGACTTTCAATTTGGGGCTAAGGTTCAAATCTATTTTTACACATGGATAGCAGTATATTTTTCCAATTTTTAATAGAATAAATTTAGTATTAACATGTTTTGAATTTAAATTTGTGAGCTGCACCTTCATGAATATCATTATTATATGTTCAGATAAAATATTATTATTATATATATTACTAAACTTTTCATTATAAATATTAATAGATTGTTGTAATATTAATATAAAAAAAGCTGAAATTTTGTCTAATCTAATTACTTAACCAAACTTGTATTTATTTACAAATCATCCAATCTTGCCACTATAGCCATATAAATATCTTTGATCAATAATACTATATCTTAAATACAAGTTATTCATACATCTAGATGTATGTAAATCAGATCCTTTCATTGCTATTACTAGTTGGGATTTACCTTACTGTAAGTTGTTGCATGAAAAAAAAAAACCTTATACAAATTTTTTTGGGATTTACATGCAATTTTTTTCATCCGAATAAGCATTATAATTCTGTTTATTTTATCACTTTAATTCAGACACAAATTTTGATTCATTGATCAAAAATAGCAGAGATGCCCAATAAAAATTAAATGTACCACCGATCTTGAGACCAAAAATTATAGTTATTTTATGTGCAGGATAGCCAAAATCTTTCTCATGCCAGCCAAAAATATGATGCAAGCAAAAATTTGAATGACCCAATTCCAGATTTTGATGCTCTCTCTCTCTCTCTCTTTGAATATTTGCCCACAACGTCGACATGTGATCAAGTTGCTTTCACCTCGCTCCTAGCTTCCATTAATTTTCTCTCTCTTCACAAAATAACGTACATGTTGCAGCCAACCACCCTGCCGCCCAGTAGTTGATTTTCAAACTTAGATTGTTGATGTGTTGGATTCAATTTAAGTCAAAATCTATTCAATTATTTGGGAATATTATTATTATGAAAGTTATTATTTTTTCTTTGATTACGAAGAGTTGATATTGTATTAATTTATAATATTGTAATATTAAATTTGAGATATATAATATTTGTATCTTTTTAAATATATATTTCATCTTATTTTTTAATTAATGATATATATTTTTCATATTTCATATTTAATTTATTATTAGAGAAAATTATTAGTTTCGTTACTGTTTTTATTTGATATACCAATTAAGTCTTTAAATTTATGAAAATACTTTATTACGTTTTTTTTTTGCTATCATTTTTATTTTTGAAAAGTGATTATTTCCGTCCCTAAAATTGAGTATTTTTAAAAATTTAGAGATCTCATTAATATATTAAAATAAAAGTAAAGATGATGAATTAGATATTGATCATTTTGCACTATTGAGTGGGATATATTCTCCTTTTTTAAAAATTCCTTCTTTGTTGAATGATGATTTTTTTTCCATCTTTAAAATCATTTGTTCTGTTGATGATTTTTTTGTGTAGCATTTTTATTGCATTTATTTGTAAGTAATGCATATTTTTCCTTTCCTATATTTTGTTCATGTATTAGATTTTTTTTAAAGAATAAGACTCACTGTCTATCTCTTTCTTTTTTTCTTTTATCTTCTAATAAAATTTGCCCATGCCATCAGGGCTTCTCAGAAAACCAGAAAGATTCCATTCAATTATTGGCATTTCCATTTTAGAGATGAAAAAAGTCTTAGGTAAGACGATTTCTATTATTTGATTATGCAATTCTTTGCCTGCAAAATTAAAATTTCTTATGTCTTATATATATAATCTAATAAATTACCTAACTCATTATATAAAGAACTCCTAAATATGTATTAAAATTTTTTAGCATATCATTAATATATTTTTATAAAAAGTTAATACAATAATTCTCAATAGCGAATGTTATTAAGCTTTTAACATGTGAATTTGTAAAGAAATGGCTTCAATTTGCTGTAATTTAATAGAAACGACACTAGTTTGGAGTATATTTCAAACAAAAACAATATCATCTTAATAAGTCTGAATTAAAAAAAAACATGTAGTAATGTTATTTGTATCTTAACTAATGTGATAGCTGATGCTGCTGTTGTTGGGGTGTTTGTAATTTTAAATTTTATTGAATGTGTGCACATAGTTTGTATTCATCACATAAAATTTATGTATATATGTAATTTATGTATTTCATACACAAACATATATGTATCAAAGTTAGAAATTTAATTTTTTAAAATAATAAATATAATATATTTTGTTCCATTACAATAATAAATAAAATAAAATATTAATCATATTAATATTATAATTGAGAATGTACCTCGCAAGACTTTAGTACATTTTAAGTTAGAGTATCGCCCGCAATAAACTTATTAGTAATTTTAAGATTCAACAGAATAGACTTGAGTCGTTAGAATAACAATTATTTTTTAACACTAATTTAACATTTAAATAACGCAATTAGCTTTTAATCTCTATAATCTAATATTTATTATTTTAAATAATAAATTTATTTTTAATTTATTTGACACTTCAATTATAAAAAATAAATCCAATGCTGACCAAAATTTAGAGAAGAAAATGAATAATCCCTAAGCCTTTTTTTTATTATTTTAACACTTAAAATTAAAACTCAAACTCTCTCTTCCATCATTTAGTCAAGTGATAGAATAAAACGAACATTTCAATTTTTTTTCAACAAAGTGGCCGACCATGTTGTTTCAAAAACAACAAAACAATCTTTTTTTTTCTTCTCACGCCACCTTAGTCTCAATTTCATACATATATTATTTATACATAATATAATAATATTATAAATATAAACGTGACCACCAAGTATATATATTAATATTATATTAAATAATAATACTATATATATTTTGACCACCAAGTATATATATTAATATTATAACATAATATAATATTATATAATAATAAAATATCTTAATTATTAAATAATCAATAAAATTATTATTTTACCTTTATGATATGATTATTAAATATACTTTTTTCTTTTTTCATTCAAAAAAAAATCAAATATACTTTTTAATAAGTTTCACCGTACCACATATTTAGATAAACTCAACAAAAAACCTATAATACATTACATATTATTATATAATTAATAAATAATAATTGTTAATTAATTAATGTATTTAACATTTAAATACAAATACGTGTGCATCCCATGGTTATACTAGATATTATTATACTGAACAATTCAATTCAATATGTTGCCTCAGTGCATAACGAATACACTTCATATTGCGCGACTCTCTAGGTCCATGCCTAATTTGTCAAATGAAACTATTTTATAAGTTCGTGGTCAATATCCCACGCACATGTCATATATATTATAAATCAACGCGTTAGACCATACAAGTTGAGGTCATAGCACACACGTATAGTTCTTCCGTCACCTATATCCTGAAAGAGTAGGGATACAGATTAACACTATCAAATTTCCATCTGCTCAATCCTTAACTTATCTCCAGATTTGTATTTCGAAAAATAATATTTGCAAACTTCTTTTGAATATTATTTAATTTTATGAAAAACTCATTTTTGGAGTATATGTTTTTGGCCAAAAGACTTTTTGAAAAATAATTCTTAGAGCATTAAAAAATAGAACTCACCCATATGAGTTGACAGATTTTATATCTATACACACCGGACTCCACGAGCATCAGACCATACTCAGTGACACTTAGCGGTCAAACCATGAAAGGTCTCTGAGATGTATAAAACCAAAGCATGATGGATCACTTATAATCCAATCGTGGTGCTCAGGTCAAAGGACTATGAATATTACTCAACTCTAGAGGACCATTCATTGATAGCTTTATGAGATGTCTATTGGAGGTCCTTGTGAATTTGTTCGGTATCTAGTTCGAACTAAATGTCTACTCAACTCAAGGTCCATGAATACTACTAAACTTAAAAGTACCTTACATTGACAGCTTTATGAGATGTCTATTAGAGGTTCTCGTGAGTCTGTTCGGTATCCAATCCTAACTGAATACCCGCATGCCTATATAAGCTTTAAGCTTATGATCAACTACGAACAACCATCTGTACTCTACCGATATATATATATACACACACACACACACTGATCTATATAAAAGGGATTCATTGACAAACCTGCACTAATAAAAATAGATCAGGAACATAATGTTTAAGAATATACTTGCATAATTACATTTTCTAACACCTGATTGTAACTTTTACAACTATATCATTACTAATATATCCTCAGGTTTTTGTCCCATTACAGAGAAGGCTCAAACTCCTTAGAATTTACTAATTCTTATAACCTGTTAATTCTTAAAAGTTATCATTGTTAGTAATGTTAACTCTTAGCACTGATATAAACTCCTTTAGACCAGATCTGAACTTCTTCATATCATACAATATCTATAATATTACAAGTATTATACCATATATATTTAATATTAACGATTTTATAGAAATTATTATTGTATAACTATTAAATAATTTAATATTTATACAATATTAGAATGACACGTAAGCACAAATTCTAACAATCTCCCACTTGCTCTAGTGCCATTCGTACTGATATCTCATACCAATACACTCCACATGTTTCTCAAACATGCTAGAAGTTTAGAGTTAAGTGGGTCTACTATGTTATCCATAGAATGAATCTTAGATACTGTCACATCTTCAGTGGCCAAGAGCTTTTTAATTATGTGGTATATAGAGTCAACATGATCAGAATTTTGGTATACTATATGTTTTCTTAGCTTAAGTAATCACTCTGTTATAGTTGTATTATAGTGGGATAGGATCCATTGAGCTTGAAATTTTTTTAAGTTTTGCAACTGTCTTGAATATCCATAGTTCTTACTTTTTAGCCTTCTCAAGCTGCAACATATTCTACCTTCAAGGTAGAATTAGCTATGAGCATCCATATTCCATTTTTCAACTAGCTACCGTACCGGTGAAGTGATACACATAACTAAATGTAGACATTTTATCATTTAGATCAGATAAGAAGTCTAAATATGTCGTCTCTTTACTTATAAGAAACTTTCTTTATAGTTCAAAAACTTATCCACTATACCTATAAGGTATGAAAAATATGTTTCCTAACCATTTAATGGTCATGACCAAGATTAGACCGATACCAACTCTTAACACTTACTGCTATCTAAATTCAAATTTCGTACATAACATGGCATGCATCAAGTTATTTCTAGCTGATGCGTATGATAAGTTAGACAATTTAACCTATTCATCTTTTCTCTGAGGAAACTTCCTCTTAAATGATTAATGACATGTCTGAAAAGCACACTAACTGTCTCACGGTCAATAAAGTTATACATTTCAAGATTTAGTCTATGTACGAAGATTGGGAGATTCATACCAACCTTATAATTTTACCTCTATAAAGCTTTATACATAGTTTACAATAAGCCTCTTCCAAATCTATTATGGAGAAGTTCTTACTCAGATAACTCTTACCTGATAGATTTGCAGCATATTAACATCGTTTTTGAAACTGAATATGTCTTCCACATAGAGAATTAGAAAGATAATCTTGTTTCTACTGCCCTTTTAAACACACACGCTTTATCTTCGTTCTTGATGAAACTAAACTTTCTGATTTCGTCATTTAAACGAAGATTCCAGCTTTAAGAAAGTTCCTTAAGTCTATAAATGGACTTACTCAGTTTACACACTAGATTTGAAGTTAGGCTGGATGTAAGACCTTTAAGCTGTTCAATGTATATGTCTTACTCGAGATATATATACTAGAACGTTGTCTTTATATCTATTGGTCAAACCTCAAAATCTTAATATGCTGTAATAGTCAACAAAATCTGATTTGACTTTAACGTGATTACTAATGAAAAAGGTTTTCTCATTTTCGATCCTAGATCTATGAATGTGTCCTCTTATCACCAGTTAAGCCTTGAAGACATCTATCTTCGCACCTATGCTTCTGTTGCGCAAACTCTTTTACAACAAATAAGAATAATTCCTATGAAAGCATAATCAAGTCCTAAACTTGATTGTCATGCATAAGTCAATTTCAGATCTTTCGGCCACTTGTCATTTTTTTGAATCGATGTCAACCATCATCTCTTATGTAGTCAAAAGATTTTTTCTTCAACTAAGAAAACACTAAGGGCACCTTTAGATATCAAACATATCTAAATGGTGGCCTTAATATCTTTTTTTACCTTCGGGGAATGTGTGTAAAGATATTTTACTCATTTAATCTAAGAGAAACTCTTTCTCTTGGGAGGTAGTGTTACGAGTAACAAACATGTTTCGTTCCTATAGATCATAAAACTGGTATCCTATTAAAAGAATGAGATACCCAATGAATCATTACTTATACCATTTGGGTGCAAGTTTATCTTGTTGCATAACTCTTATGCAAGCAGAACAACCTCAAGCCTTAACATACTTAAGAATTGGTTTCCTTTAGTCTATATTTCATATAGAGTAGAAAGAATCGGTTTCAATGGAACTCTGTTCAATAAGTGAAGAGTAAATTTTTAAAGTGTTATCCCATAGATATTTTAGAAGATCATTGAAGTTCAGCATCAATCAGACTGTATCTAATAAAATTTGATTCCTCATAACCAATTTATTTTGTGTTGAGGAGTATTTGAAGGACTATGTTGAGCGAGAATCACATTATCTTTTAAATAATTTATGAATATACTGTTTATGAATAAACTGTCTCCATATATTCGAAGGCATTTATATAAAAGTTTGTTTCTTTACTCCTTAGTCGAAATATTTTGAACATTTTATAAGTTTTCGACTTATGTTTCCCAGAAACACATGTTCGTATGGTGACAATCACTATAAAGATAATAAAGTATCGAAACTCACCATTGACAGTATGATTCATTAGACTGAATATATCATTATGTATCAGCACTAATAAATTAGTGGCCTGGTATCTAACACTTATATTAAGATTTGATCATTTTTCCTTGAATTCAAAAGTTATAAACTGGCTAAGTTTCTATAGTCTGATCAATTCTCTGACCATCCTTAACCAAATGGGATAGATAGTCGTCTCACAACAACATGATTTAATCTTATGTGCCACTATTTATTATTATTCAAAGTTTTTGAACTACTATTTATTCTGTTCACCTAAACATTCAAGACATTTTATATTGTATTTAAGATATAATAGTCATTCATTACCTGACACTCAGTAAGTAAAACATTATCATTATTACATAAACATGAAGAACTATTCCTTATATCTTTATGATAACTCTATCTATCTACTACATAAAGCGATATGATTTGCCTAATAATGATTGGCACAATATATCAATTATACAACTTAATACTTCTGCCAAAATAAAGAAGTGACCAAAGAGGTCCTAATAGCTACCACATCCAGAAAATCTCTATTTCTTATGTAAAGTTGTACTTCTCATTTTTTAGCTGTAGAGCATTCCTCAAATCATGCAACAACTTGCAGATATGAAAAGAATAGACGGTATCTCATACCCTAGTAAATTTAGCAACATTTGCTAATGAAATGTCAATGTTTGATAAACAGATATCCATAGATCTATCTATTCTAAATCAAGGAACCTTGAACAGTAACACTTACTATTTCAAACCTTGTCACAGTGGAAACACTTTTCATTGTGATTATTCTCTATCTATTATTTGGATATATTAAATACATCCAAGTTTTTTTTTAATCTAAAACTATGCACAGATTCATTATCAAGTCAAAAGTTCTCGGTACCTTATAGTTAATGTGTATATACTGATCACTTACACTTATCTTATCTCAATAAGATAAATATCTTATCTCTATAAGAAGAATAAAGAGATGCATAACGAAACATTTTTAATCGATAATAAATAACATTTTAGATCATAGGTATAACTATTATACATTTTTTTGAAATTTAAAACGTCTTTCCACTGCTTTATATAATCCCTCTAATCTCTCAAATAAGATAACGACAATTTAAACTCTTTTAAATTGTACAGTGAGAAGTAGACCCTATTGACATTTACTCCAACCTCATGCTATAACAATATTGGCATTTATAAACCCAACATGTAGACAACTTTTGTCAATTGCATCTCATGCAACTCTTACCACTGGTTCTAAATACATCGTATCCTTATGCTGTAACAATATTGGGTAAGTGTATTCTAGATTAACTTATCAATAATTAAATATATGTTACTAATACTATCCTCACACTGTAGTAATATTGGACAATACGTTCGCATATATTTGTATTATCTCATGTTTATCCGGTCTAGTCTAAGTCATACCGAACAAATCCTTCACGTAACTCGTCTGACCTTCATTATATTTGCTGTAACAATATTGACGTGTTGCGAATATCACGCCATGCACTTCAATTTGACACCCTATAACATCAACTAAGCCACAACCTTGATACCCATTTTATTCTATGCGCAGCGAAAAACTATAACTTGATATCATAAGAAAGAACACATAAGATTAACACACCAATAAAGATAAAGAAAACAAACCAATCAACAAGACACAAGATATACGTGGTTCGGCCCCAAATTGCCTACGTCCACGGAGGATCCATGATCCAACTTCTTATTATTGAAATAGATCACTAAGTATCTTCTTACATCATCAATAAGCCCACAAGACCCATTAATATCTCCCATAAAGACCTTTAAGCATCTACCCTTGATCACCATGACTCCCTAAGACCTCTTAATATCTCCTCATAAGAGGTTTTTATAAGGAACACAAGAATAGCCCGAGCATCTAAGCCAAAAGGATCTATGGTGTTTCTCTTTTATTCACTCAAAGAACCTAAAGAAAAAATACTCCCCAAAGTTTACACCCTAGTGCACCACACACTTAGTGCCTACCTAGCTCCTCTATTCTCTCTTATGGTTACATCTTGAAACCTTACATGCTTAATCTTAAACAAGGGTTTACAAGTGTTTATATAGGATGTATTTCGTGCCTACTAACTCTATTCCTTGTTGGAGTAAGAGTCCACTTATTTTGGAAGTTCAAAACTTCTCAAAACTCGAAATCTCAAACCAAAACAGACATCCTGACGCATCTGGGCGCCGCAGCGCTGGCTTTTCTCACACTAATTACCGCGGCGCTGAGGACTTAACGTTACGGCGCTGGTCTTCTATGTTGAGCGCAACGGCGCTCAGCCCTGGGTGCCGCAGCGCTGGCAGCTTCTTCTGCGATTTCTTCGTTTCTTTTGCGTCTTCATGTCCCATTTTACTTCCTCCTTCGTGTCCCATACGTCTTAGACTTCTCCATACGTGTCCCACACGTTTTAGACTTCTTGTGACTCTCAACTTTGGTATTCATCTCAATTTTTGTCCAACCAAGATTGTTGAATCACTAATTTTTCAACATGACGTAACTCGTCTAACACCATATTAACAAGACAGACTAAGTAAAATATTATCTTATAATGTAATACTCTTTAATCTGATTAAGAGAGATTTTTGACACTGAGTATCATCTCATAAAGAGGTGATTCTTAATCAATCAATTATTTGTGCAAACACAACTAACCCCACATGCACAATTTAATGCAGATCAATAACTCGTATCACTCGTTGGTTTATAATGCAGATCAATAACTTGTATCACTGCATCTCATAAACCAACACATACATAATTTAATTTTAAAACACTGTTTGAGTGAACAGTGTCAGCACCACGACGCTGGGCTATTAGAGCTACAGCGCTGGAGGTAGAGCCACCAGCGCCGTGGCGCTATCTTACTAGCGTTAGAGCCTAGACAGCCCCAGCGCCACGATGCCAATTTCAAGGCCACAACATCCTAGTGTTTTTCACCTTGGTATATCCATTTAAACACTTGAAATGCACAATTTAACACTGGGGCATCAACAACAACACTTCCATCACTCGAAATATACCCAATCAACACCACAAAATAGCTTTGATATAAATTTTGTTAGGGTGTTTGCAATTCTAAACCGCATTGAGTATGTGCATATGGTTTATGTTCATCATATACAATTTATATAGATATGCAATTCATGTATCTCATACACAAACTGCATTGAGTATCTTACTAGCGCTAGAGCCTAGAAAGCTCCAGCGCCACGATGCCAATTTCAAGGCCACAACATCCTAGTGTTTTTCACCTTGGTATATCCATTTAAATACTTGAAATGCACAATTTAACACTGAGGCATCAACAACAACACTTCCATCACTCGAAATATACCCAATCAACACCACAAAATAGCTTTGATATAAATTTTGTTAGGGTGTTTGCAATTCTAAACCGCATTGAGTATGTGCATATGGTTTATGTTCATCATATAAAATTTATATAGATATGCAATTCATGTATCTCATACACAAACATATACGTAGTAAAAGTTGAAAATATAATTTTCTAAAGAAATGAACACAATATATTTTGTTCTATTACAATAATGAACAAAATAAAATATTAAGCATATTAATAACATGATTAAGAATTTACCTCACAAGCCTTTGGTACATTTTAAGTTGGAGTACTGCCCGAAATGAACCCATTGATAATTTTAGGACTCAACGGAGTAGGCTTGAGTCACTAGAATAAAAGCCTTATTTTTTCAGCACTGATTTAATACTTAAACCATGGGAATATCTCTTAATCTCTATAGTTTAACACTTAGACTATTTTTAATAATAAATTTATTTTTAATTTATTCAACACTTGAATTACAAAAATAAATCCAATGGTTTCATGGTGACTAAAATTTAGAGGATAAGATAGATAGTCTCTGAGCCTTTATTTTATTATTTTAACACTTAAAATCAAAACTCAAGCTCACTTCTCATCTCTTCCATTGTTTAGCCAACAAATTGACGTTTCAATTTTTTTAATCAAGTGGCCGACTATGTTGTTTCAAAAACAACAAAATAATTCATCTTTTTTCTTATTCTCACGTCACCCTTGGTCTCAATTTCACACACATAATTTAGACATAATATTATTATTATATATATGCTTGGCCACCAAGTATATATATATTAATATTATAACATATAATAAAATATTATATAATAATAAAATATCTTAATTATTTAACTATTAAATAATTAATATGTAAAATTATTATTTTACCATTCTTATATGGTTATCAAGTATACCTTTGGTGGGTCGCACTATACCACATACTTGGGTAAACTCAACTAAAGACGCACGATGCGTAACTTATCATTATATAATTAGTAAATAACAATTGTTAATTAATTAATGTATTTAACACTTAAAAACGGACACGCGTGCATTCCGTGATCATACTGGATATTACTAAACTGAGTAATTCAATGCAGTACGCTGCCCCGTTGCACAACGAGTACGCTTCATATTGCAGGACTCTCTAGAGCCACGCCTGATTTGTCAAATAGAACTATTTCATAAGTCCGTGATCAATACCCCATGCACACGTTACAACTATTACACATCAGCACATTAGACCATACAAATTGAGGTCATAGCACATACGTATAATCATTCCGTTACCTATATCTTGAAAGAGTAGGGATATAGATTAACATCGTTAAATTCTCATCTGCTCAACTGTAAACTTATCTCTAAATTTGTATTTCAAAAAATAATATTCGCAAATTCCTTTGTGAATATTATTTAATCCTACGAAAAAATCTTTTTCGGGGTATACGCTTTTGACCAAAAGACTTTCTGAAATATAATTTTTGGAGCATCAGAATATGCAACTCACTCATATGAGCTGACAGATCTCATATCTATACACACCAAATTCCATGAGCATCGAAGCATATGCAGCGACACCTAACGGTCAAACCATGAAAGGTCTCTAAAATGCGTGAAACTAAAGTATGATGGATTACTCACAATCCCACTGTGGTGCTCACGTTAAATGACCACGAATACTACTCAACTCAAGATAACCTTCTATTAACAGCTTTATGAGATGTCTATTGGAGGTCATCGTGAATCTGTTCAATATCTAATTCTAACTGAATACTCGCATGTCTATACGAATGAATCCATTATGACTTAAAAATTATAGGGGTTTTTTTCGAAGTCACCATCTACTAGCCTTAACTGAGTATTGTTTTACAGCATTAAAGATGTCAAAGATCAAGATATTCTCGTTAAAAGTAGCAACAATCTATTCACCACGCCATAATCGTTTCCTTAGAGTATAAATTTAACCATTGGCCAAAAATTTTAATTTTGACTTTTAACTTGATCAAGAAGCCTAAAATCAAATATTAACAGATGTGTCAATTATTGATTTGTATTATATAATTAATATATTATTAAGAAATAAAAAATTAATAACTATTTGATAATTGGTAATCACTAATTAGTGGTACATTAATTAGGATACAAAATTTGTATTTCAACTATATAAATATAATACTACTCATATATATATAATTAATTTTTTTTCTAATAAACAATGTAATTCAATATATAAAGAGTGTTTGGACACATAACATAATTCTGTCATAACTAATAAAAAATATGAAATTAAGGGTTAACTAAATAACACCATATAATAATATAATATTATTACTGAGCGTGAGGGCCAGTCGAGTTAGTTTGGCGCCTTCAAGACTCACCCCTCACCTGGTTTCCATTCCCCCTCTCCCATGTGTGGTGTGTGTATATGATATAATGTATGTTTTTTTTTTTAAAAAAGTAATAATAATAATAATATAATATTTTGCTGCTCAATCATTTATATATATATATATATATAAAGTTTGACTGTAGTGGACAATATATCTAAACACTTAAACATGTGGTACAAAAATATAAATCGATGAACCAAATAACATCACATGATAATAAATTTATATAGTTCGTTAAATCATTTCTACGCATGTGTTCTAAGTATACACATTATATATGGTACGAAAATAAGGGGAAAAAAAACCTAAGTACAGTCTCAAGTCTAAGTACCCTATAACATAGTAGCTAGATATATCGTACAAGAAACCCTAAAGTACGGGTCTCTGGTTCGCATATATAGAAAAGTGTCTCTACTGAGCTATAAATAATTGCAGCAGCAAAAGAACACATGACAACACCAAAAACAAAATCATTTGCAACTTGTAATATATAAAATGCTTTGAGTTGAGTTGGCAACAGCACGAACAATCTCTTTCAGAGGACGCACTAATTGAAAAATCTGGGCAAAGCTCTGGCTGAGTATGGGCAAAAACCTGCCAAGAACCACCACATTAAAATACTCATTTACATTTAATTTCTTTGCAGTTACTATATTTCGGATAGATTTCATTTCATTTCATATTCATATATAAACAACCTTTTCAATAATTTCCTGCTGTAAATAAAATACTCACGTCCAGGGTGACATATAATTAATTTCCTCTGAAGTCTGAAACGCTTTTATGATCGTGTTTCCATTTTCAATAGTTGTTTATGCTCTCAAGACCTGCCATTTTGAGTTCTGTGTCATATTTTCTTACTTTAATCTTCAGCTAGCTGCACATAATGGGCACAGCTCAGCTTACTTTGAGCCACTAGCTAAGGTTAGGGTTTAAAGTTTGTTCATTACAGAGTGAAAGGGTTTGATTTATATATGATAAAAGAAAAAAAGATCTTAACTTTAACATGATTGTTAAGAGTCTTAAGACTTGCCTTTATTTTTTATATTAAATTTTTAGATAGAATGATGTCTATGATATAGTATTAAAGTGAACATTTTTATATTTGAATTCCTTCGCATGAGAAGCTACGCTAGTATTAAAGTGAAGATTTTATATTCGAATTCCTTCACATGAGAAGGTACGCTAAAATTTACTCTTTTATTTTTGTTTCAGTCTTTTGAACTCACTTAACTTTAAAATTAAATTCACATTTTATTTGATAGAGTCCACTAAGACTTGTTTCGCCTATCAACTTAAATATTTGGATTGAATATTTTCTCTAATAATTATATTTATTAACCTAGTAGGTGGGTAACCTTATTCCGTAATATGAAGTGTAAACAAATTTATATTTTATAAAATGAGAACCTGACAGCACAAGCACTACAACTGATATATATATATATATATATATATGTCCTATAATTTCCTCCTTAAGGCATATGCAAACTTAGCTGCACGAGCATTATTCCAAGCAGATATAAATATTAATTGTATATACATGTACTAAATCATTGATAAAGAGGAGTTTTGAAGGTCTTATTTTTTTTAATAAGTATTTTGAAGATATTAAGCTTAGTCAAATGACACTAATGATTATTTTATCAGCATAACCTATAATACTAACATTAATTAAATTACTAGTATTAAGTTTATATAGTTGAGATATAATATACTATTAAACGATTAATTTACAATACTAGATAAAAACGTCGATGTCACAATGATTAAGATATAAATTTTGTTATCCAATTATATGAGCATAAATATTCTCATTAATAAATATTTCGAAAAACATACAACACTAAATTTGTTTTGTTAAATTAGAAAATTTGAGAATTATTATTAAATAGTTAAGAACTATATCGAGCATTTAACAGCTACAACCAAAAAAAAAGAAATACCAGTGTGTTGATTGTAGCATTTTTTGAATATATATATTTGCAACAACTAATAGACCCAAAAAAGTAGGTTTTGTTTTCAAAATCATCTTGGTGCAGGCAGTGTCCAGTGTCTGCTGTGCATGTGATGGTTGCTGCTCTGTCTTTCACAGCAATTTAAGATTTTTATTAACGTTGGATGGGTCAAGGGGTCATGTGCAGAATTGCAGAGAAGCAGATACAAATTGCCTGCACAGGTTGTTGTTATCACGGGCACTGAGAGATAAAGAAGAAGAAAAAGCATTCATCGTGATTCAATGCTCAAATATATTCATGGTCCAATATTATTATTTGATCTATATACTTTTTCATCAGGGGCTCAGGCTCTCTCCCGCCGCAGTCAAATATTACATTTGTTCATGGGCTGATGGGGCTAGCTCTATCATCTGCTAAAGGGCCATCATCATCATCTTTATCCCACTTTTGTTTACATTATCCTTTCTGTCTCTTCCCACATCTTTGTAGCAGACACACTGCTCCTTTGAATATATGTGTATATATATTCAAATATATGAGAGCTGATCAGGTGGGCGGCGTCACCCACCTGATCAGCCCTCTATATATAAATATATATATATATATATATAAAAGATCAGTCCTCTCTCTCTCTCTATATATATATATGATTTAGTCTACTTTCTGTCTCTCTCTGAATTTTTTTTTTCTTTGTTTTTCTCTTGTGATGATCATAATCAGTCGGTCGATGATCAAGTTCTTAAGGTTTTATGTTCTTAGAACCTTTTCTGTTTTTAAGTTTTTGATATCTCTAGCCTCGAGTCTCTTCTACTCTAATTGTGAAGAGAAACTACGTAATTTGGATGTTAAAATTTTTCATATAATGTTTATTTTTAACTCTAATATAATTTTAGGGTTGGTAGTAGACTAAGGAGCTACTAAGATTCAAGATTAAAACTCTTGTTTATGAAAATTTGTGTTAACAGTTTAATAATAAAGAGTTAACAATATATTTATTTTCATTTTAGCGGAAATTTTGAATTCGAATCCCTCTGTATTATATATATATTTAAAAAAAAACTTTATTTAAGAGATTTAATTTTATAAAAAAAAGAACATATTCCCACAAATTATTTAGGAGAAAAGCTATCTCCATTCTTATGCTAATAAGAGGTTATGGCTTAAACTTATAAGAATATTGATTAAAAATTATTGAAATATGATTTGGGAATTAAATCAAGTGCGTAGGGTGCGTACAGATTAAAAACGGACGCGAAAATTAAAGAAGAGCGCGCATTAGGCGCCAGCGCCGCGGCAACCAGGATGAGCGCCGTGGCGCCACTTCCAGTACCTGAGCGTCGCGGCGCTGGGATCCATCGCCGCAGCGCTCAGCAAATATCGGGCCAGCGCCGCGGCGACGCGAACCAGCGCCGCGGCGCTGAACGCAGGAACAGTGTCCCGAAATTAGGAAACTTCCTAATTTCCTCTCCCACTTGTTCTAGGACTCCCTAATACAACTCTCACACATATAGGGAATATCTAGGACGTCCCAAGGCCTATATAAAGGTTATCAATTGGCTTGTAAACACAACTTAGTGAACTTGACAACCTTTGTGATCAAGTTAATAAGATCTTTGTGATCTTAGAGAGATTTTGGTGATCAACAATAATCTTAGTGATTATTCTTAGTGGTTATTCTTAGTGGTTCTTTGTGAGAGAAAATCCCTAGAGAGCAAGAGAGAGTATTCTTTGTGATCTTTCTTGTAATAGGCATACTTTGTGGTTGCCTTGTGATTCAGAATAAGAGAAGAGTGTGATCTTGATCCGCCGTGGACGTAGGCAAGTTGTCGAACCACGTAATTCTTTGTGTGTTCTTCTTCTACCCTTTCTCTCTTTTATTTCTTAATAACTTATTCTGCATTATTATATTACTTGGGTGAATTGTTTAGCTCGTTTGTGTGCTTCCGCTTCAACAAACTGGTATCAGAGCTTTGGTTGTAAGCAAACATGGCCACACCCAAGTATAAGGTAGAGAAATTTAACGGTACGAATGACTTCAATCTGTGGAAGATAAAGGTTAAGGCGTTATTGGTGAGCCAAAGACTTGGTTCGGCATTTGAGGAGACTGCAGCTCCATCTAGTGATGAAGAGAAGACGCTAGAGTCATCTAGAGTAGAAGCAGAAAGAAGGGACATTCAAGAAAGAGCTCATAGCACAATCGTTCCATCATTGAGCGATGAAGTACTAAGGGAAGTAGCAGGTGAGACGACGGCAATAGATCTTTGGAAGAAGCTTGACTCTCTTTATATGAGGAAATCGTTGGCCAACAGACTACATATAAAGAAGAAGCTGTATCAGCTGTCCATGTCAGAGGGGACGCCGATGAAAGATCATATAGACGCTTTCAATAAGATCATCCTTGATCTTGAGTCTATCAACATCCAGATAGAAGATGAAGATAGAGCAATTATTCTGCTGAGTTCACTCCCTAAGAGCTATGAGAGTTTTGTTGATACGCTACTCTACGACAGAGAGAGTTTAACGATGAGTGATGTGAAATCATCATTAAACTCAAAGTTATTAGGAAAGCAGGCTGAGGGCAATGCAGAAAGTTTATCTGTAAGAGGAAGGCCCTCATATAGAGATGGGAAGAAAAAAGGCTCAAGGTCAAAGTCTAGGACTCCTAGGAAGTGCTATTGCTGCAAGAAAGAGGGGCACTTCATAAAGGACTGTCCTGAAAAGAAAGCACAGGACAAGAAGAAAGCGGATGCTGCGTTTGCCTATGATGATAGCTATGACAGCGCAGAGACACTCGTCGCTACTGATGGTATAAAATCTGAACAATGGGTTTTAGATTCTGGTTGTACTTTTCACATGTGCCCGCACAAGTCTTAGTTTACAAATTTTCAGCCTATTAGTGGTGGTAAGGTCTTAATGGGTAATGACGTTGCATGTCAGATGATGGAAATTGGTAGTGTTAAGCTTAGGCTGCATGATGGGCGAGTGAGAGAGTTGACAGATGTTAGGTATGTTCCTGACTTGAAGAGAAACTTGATCTCACTAGGGACTTTAGACCAGAATGGGTGTTCCATCAGGATCGACGGAGGGATTTTAAGAGTTTTGAAAGGTTCCATGGTAGTGATGAGAGGAGAAAAGCACAAAGGTGTTTATATGCTTAAGGGTGAAGTCGTGAGTGGTTCTGCACTATTCTCTGTAGATGATGAGAGTATGCAAACCAAGTTATGGCATCTTAGACTGGCACACTTAGGCAAGAGAAACCTAAAGGAGTTATATAGTCAAAAGGCGTTTAGTGAGGATAAGTTCCAGCCCTTGGAGTTTTGTGAGCATTGTGTGCTAGGGAAAGCACATAGAGTGAGGTTCAGTACCGGCGAGCATAAGACTAAGGGAACTCTTGACTACATACACTCGGATCTTTGGGGACCAGCTCAGACAGCTACTCGTGGTGGTGCTAGATATTTTCTCAGCTTGATTGATGACTATTCGAGGAAGCTGTGGGTCTATGTGTTGAAGAGCAAGGATCAAGTATTTGATGTGTTCAAGACTTGGAAGACTCTTGTTGAGAATCAAACTGGCAAAAGAGTGAAGAGGTTGAGAACTGACAACGGCCTCAAGTTTTGCAACAGAGAGTTTGATGAGTTTTGTGCCAAGCATGGGATCGCAAGGCACAGAACAGTAAAATCAACACCACAGCAGAATGGGGTAGCTGAAAGGATGAACAGGACCCTACTTGAAAGGGTTAGATGCATGCTTACCAATGCGAAGATATCCAAGACTTTCTGGGGAGAAGTTGTAGTGACTGCTGCTTACTTGATAAACAGAAGTCCCTCCTCAGCAATTGACTTCATGACGCCAGAAAAGAAATGGTCTGGCAATCCTCCAAAGTATGACCATCTTAGAATATTTGGTTGCCCTGCCTTTGTACATGTTAAGGAGGGGAAGTTGGAACCTAGAGCTATCAAAGGGGTATTCATAGGATATCCCGAAGGAGTAAAAGGATACAAGGTGTGGTGTAAAGACTTAACACCACCAAAGAGTATCATAAGCCGTGATGTGACGTTCGATGAGATGACGATGTTGAAAATCTCCCAAGTAGATGAGAAAGAAGAACCTGTGACCAAGAAAAACTCAGCACCCGAGTCAATAGAAGTTGAAGTAGCGCCTAAAAACGGATCTGATATGCCCCCAGATCAATACTTCAACAAGGAAATCCTTGAAGATGAACCAAGAACACCGGCGTGTTCCTCCAAGTCCACCCAAAAGAAGACTAGAACTCCTGAGTTGGAACTTGAAGAGTACCAGCTTGCTAAAGACAGGCTAAGGAGAACGATTAACCCACCAGTCAGGTATGCACAAGCAGACTTAGTTGCTCATGCTTTTAATTCTGCTTACACTCTTGAGTATGATGAGCCTAGGACATATGGTGAGGCTATGAAGAGTGAAAACAAGAAAGAATGGCAGCAGGCCATGGAAGAAGAGATTAGTTCTCTTAAGAAGAACAATACCTGGAAGTTGGTGGAGAGACCTCAAAAGAAGCTAGTCGGGTGCAAGTGGGTGTATAAGGTGAAGGAGGGGATACCGGGGATTGAACCTACGAGATTTAAGGCTAGGTTAGTAGCACAAGGTTTTACTCAGAGAAAGGGAGTCGATTTTCATGAGATATTCTCTCCAGTTGTCAAGCACACATCTATTAGGATTTTGTTAGCTATGTGTGCAAACCTTGATTTACATCTAGAGCAAATGGATGTAAAGACAACTTTTCTACATTGAGAGATTGAAGAAACAATATACATGGCACAGCCGCAAGGGTTCGAGGAGCCCGGTAAAGAAGATCATGCTTGTTTGCTAAAGAAGTCATTATACGGGTTGAAGCAATCACCTAGACAGTGGTATAGGAGATTTGATGAGTTTATGATGGCTTGTGGCTTTAGTAGGAGCAAGTATGATGGATGCGTGTACTTCAAAAACATGAGTTGTGGGATGATGTATTTGCTTCTATACATCGATGACATGTTGATCGCATGCAAAAATATGGAAGAAATACAAAAGCTCAAGAAGCAGTTAAGTGGCGAGTTTGAAATGAAGGATTTAGGAGCAGCGAAGAGAATTTTGGGTATGGACATTGTGAGGGAAAGAATAGATGTTATCTTCTTGTCCCAACAGCGATATATAGGCAAAATTCTGGAGAAATTCGGTATGTCAAACGTGAAGGCTGTCTCTACTCCTTTGGCCATGCATTTCAGACTGTCAGTAGCACAGTCGCCGACATCCGAGGATGAGAAACTGCAGATGAGCAAAGTACCGTATGCAAGCGCTGTGGGGAGCATCATGTATGCAATGGTGTGCACAAGACCAGACATAGCACAGGCTGTGAGTGTGGTGAGTAGATACATGGCGAATCCAGGTAAAGATCACTGGCTTGCAGTAAAGTGGATTCTGAGATATCTCAAGGGAACGTCGAATCACGGGTTGGTGTATAAGAGGGACGAGGACAGCAATGAAATGGTAAGAGGGTACGTAGACTCAGATTATGCAGGTGATCTTGACAAGAGAAGATCGTTGACAGGCTACGTATTCACAGTGTTTGGGTGTAGTGTGTGTTGGAGATCAGTTCTACAACATGTGGTTGCACTTTCTACCACAAAGGCAGAATACATAGCTGTTGGTGAAGCTATAAAGGAGGCCGTGTGGTTAAAAGGCATATGCGTGGAGATATTGGCTCACAAAGAAGTAAACACCGGTGTATACTGTGACAGCCAGAGTGCCATACACCTAAGCAAGCATCAAGTGTTCCATGAGAGGTCGAAACACATTGATGTGAGGCTCCATTACATTCGTGAGATTGTCCAAAGTGGTAAAGTTAGTCTGACAAAGATAGCGTCATCTAAAAACCCTGCTGATATGTTGACTAAGCCACTGCCCTCGGTTAAGTTCGTCCTATGCAAGGACTTAACCGGAGTCACTACTTTGTAAGGGTGACCGAAGATGCAGAAAAGAGAGATTGGATTACTTTGTGGATGATTTTGAATCAAGGAGGGAATTTGTAAGAATATTGATTAAAAATAATTGGAATATGATTTGGGAATCAAGCCAAGTGCGTAGGGTGCGCACGGATCGAAGAGGCGAAAACTGAAGAAGGGCGCGCATCAGGCGCCAGCGCTGCGGCAACCAGGATGAGCGCCGCGGCGCCACTTCCAGTACCTGAGCGCCGCGGCGCTGGGATCCAGCGCCGCAGCGCTCAGCAAATATCGGGCCAGCGCCGCGGCACTGAATGCGGGAACAGTGTCCCGAAATTAGGAAACTTCCTAATTTCGTCTCCCACTTGCTCTAGGACTCCCTAATACAACTCCCACACGTATAGGGAATACCTAGGACGTCCCAAGGCCTATATAAAGGTTATCAATTGGCTTGTAAACACAACTTAATGAACTTAGTGAACTTGACAACCTTTGTGATCAAGTTAATAAGATCTTTGTGATCTTAGAGAGATCTTGGTGATCAACAATAATTTTAGTGGTTATTCTTAGTGGTTCTTTGTGAGAGAAAATCCTTAGAGAGTAAGAGAGAGTATTCTTTGTGATTTTTCTTGTAATAAGCATACTTTGTGGTTGCCTTGTGATTCAAAATAAGAGAAGAGTGTGATCTTGATCTGCCGTGGACGTAGGCAAGTTGCCGAACTACGTAATTCTTTGTGTGTTCTTCTTTTACCCTTTTTCTCTTTTATTTCTTAATAACTTGTTCTGCATTATTATATTACTTGGGTGAATTGTTTAACTCGTTTGTGTGCTTCCGTTTTAACAAAACTTTTCTTCACTAATGTGAGAGGGAAGTACGCTCTTCATCACTTTCATCACTTTATTAGAGTGGGTATGTTCTAGTAAAAGTTGATTAAAATCCAATGACATTTGATACAATAAAAAGTATATTCATAAATAACATTCATTATAGGATGTAATTATTCGATCTTTTAAGTTTTAAGGCGAGTCCTAAGACACATGAAAGTCAGTAGAGAACTATCTAATTTGAAAAAAATTAAATAGTACCTGATTCTATCACACGTATACCACTATTTATTCTCTAATTATTATTTAACACATGATACTTAATAAATGGATGGTAATATGATGATATAGTGGAATCAAATCATTTAAGACTTTTTGTAAAAAAAAAAAAACTTTAATAAAACTTTTTTAATGTCATACAACAAAGCAATAAAAGTCTAATTGTATTTGATAAAATCACATCTCATAAAAAAGAATACACTTATTGACGTAAGATTTGGATAACAAGTCTGGTTAAATTTTGTTATTTTAAATAAATTATCTTTTAAAATACATATGACTTTGTTTGTAAAACGATAATTACTTTATTCAATTATTAGAACTAACGTTACTAATTGAAATATCTATCTATCTAGCCTTACTTTCGCTAACCCAAATAATTTCACAGGATTATCAGTAATTATCAAGTAAGTTTCCACTTAATCACACTTGCACCTGTTTTTGTTGACAAGAGAGAGGACTCTTGAGAATGTATATGTTGATGGAGTGGAGATGATGACATCAGGTTAGGTTAAATAAGTTGATAGGACAGAGAAACAAAGGGACACGTGAAATTCACACACCAACCCAATGTGAGGTCAATTTAAAGCCATTGAGGACCTCAAAATTTCAACCTCCCATGGCAATGCCAGAGCCAGAGCCAGAGCCAGAGAGAGAGAGAGAGCAGCAGCAGCTACTGGCTACTGCTGCATGAGAGTAAAAACAATATCGCGCTGAAAAGAACAGTACATGCATCTATCATAACAGATCAAAGAGAAAAAAAAGATACCCTAAGAAAAATATATTTGGGGGCCCATTTGGATAGTGCAAAATCGCATACTGGATCAGCAAGGGTCCACGTGTACAATGACCATATTCCCATCCTTCCTCAGTTTGGTCCACCTCATATATTTGATAGATTTTTTTCCTTCTTTCTTCTTGGGTATGGTTTTAATCATTAAACCCAAAACCCTAATTTTTGCTCTAGAATTGCTTTATGGTAGAGTCTATTTGTTTCATATTGTTTTTGTTATAATGAGATAACTATTGGGTTGGAACTAATTTAGATTGAATTCCCTAATAGTTTTAATCATTAAACTAGTACCTAAAACCCAACTTGTCTTTCTTGAGGCTTTATATGTTAATTTAAGATATGGTATATTTATTTGTTCTCCCAAACCAAAGCAAAGAATCAACATATATCCCTCACCATCACTTGATACAAACTTTTTATACATTTTCTTCAATAAAAAGAAAGACAAGCATCCAACTCCTTTTCTCCTTTAAAATATAATCCTAATTAAATTATCTTTGTGCTTATATAGTATCTATGCTATTAATAATTCTCTACTAAATTAATATCTTGTATATGATTGTAAATTTGGACTCTTTGTTGATATGAATTTGCTTGATATTTTAAAGATCTTGTCACATGTAACACTTATTGAATAATTAATCAATGATTAGAACTTGTTTCATTTCTTTTTTTTTTCTTTTTCTTTTTGGATTTTTTTTTTCATAATATTTTGTATTCTACATCAATGGGTCCTACATTTCCTTAAGTATATAATGTTAGTGATCTTGATTGGTATCTCTTCACTATTTTAGTTTATAATAATGTTTAACATGTAAAGACAGTTAAAGACCTTGATATTTTTCTAATTCACTTTTAATCAGAAAGGACATATAAGGTATGTTAACATGCCTTAATCACAGGGAGCCAATTACAAAGAGGGTAGTGATCTGATAGATTCAACCAATTGATAATTTAAAAGAACTAATTATGATTAAGAAAGCAAATTAGCTAGCAAAATAGTGTCATGATCACTTGGTGACTTTCTCATCATCACAAAACCCAAGCAGATAAAAAGGAAAACAAATGGAAAATGTCCAATCTCTTGTACCTTGTTGCAAAATGCTAATATCACTCTTAAATTAAACTTTCATTTAAAATACACCCCAAAAAAGAATAAATAAATTAAATCTCTCCGAAAGTGGAGAAGAAGATTTTTGAAGGACCCATTATCATAATAAGCAAGTCAATGGTTTTATTGACCCCTTCATGATTTCAAACCTAAAGTCTATTGTAAAAGTAGAGAGAGAGAGAGTTGGGGAACATTTTCAACCTCCAAACATATCATATGATTTAGATATTGATATTATTGTGTGTCCATAAAAGTCCACAACTACAGCAATCAAACGCTAGCTCCCCATAGCCAAATTGATAGGATAACAATTATTTTATCAAAGGATAATATGTTCCATTCCAAAATACATAGAATAGGGACACTAGACCTTAGACCTACCTCATTGAATATGAATGAATAGAAAGAAGGAACCTCCCCATTTGGGGTAAATTAGTAGTCCTCCATCTTAGTTTGACAATCAATCAACTCATTTGAAGTTGCTTGCTTGCTTTGTAACCATTGGATTAGAATCATTAAGGCATTTCAAGGTCCCACACACTAAGTCAAGTGGGCCACACCTCATCCCAAATGAATGTATATAATTTCTTCTTTAAAAAAAAAAAATACATGAATATAAAACTAAGCCCTATGCATTTCAAGCCTCAAAATTTATTACATTTATGTTATCTCAAGAGAACTTACCCATTAAATCAAACGAATACCCACCAAATATGTTTATAATTTGGATTGATATCTATTGTAAGATTTGTAATAAAAAGTTGTCACTTGTAGTATAAGTAAGGTATATATACATGTATAAATACACATCATAATTAATATTGATCACCCATTATCATGAAATTGATTCACACACCATATATTATATTATATTGGTTGAAAAATAAATTTTATTAAAAATTTGTATTTCAATCCAATAAAATTATAAGCATATATATTATGTACTAAGAAATTGATTTGGATTTACTTAGATTAAATTCATATATATAACTTAACTAAAATATCTACTCCTAACTTATATATTATGAGATAAGAAATTTATTAAGACTCGATTGGATTAAGTCCACTTATAAGCTAATTAAAATATTTACCGTCAACCCTCATAAAGAAAAATTATTTTATTCTTATAAATATTTCGAAATATCCACTTAAAAGTGCACTTTGTGATTAGTTCACAAAATTTTACAGATGTGTATTTGCTTATGGTGTATGGAGGACTTCAAAATTTATAGTCTATTTTATTTTTATTGGTATAATATTAACTATATTAAAACAATCTTCTTATGCCCACAGGCTATTGATCGAGTGATGGGTAATTTTAATTCTTAAACATAAACATAAAACTAAAAATAGTAAAATTGCGGATCAAATACGGATCTTATAAACACATTCCCATAATAGAACATGTTAGATGTAATTAAAGCAATACCCAAAATAGGAAACACAAGACAAAAGCTTCTTGTTTATGTCTTTGGTTTGGTTTGGTCCCCTGCAAGCTGCAACTCTCTGCAAAGCTTTCGCCGACTTCTGTGTTGTGTCCACTTGACTTCACTCACTCACTCACTCTCATATTTCTTTTGCATCAAAACTTGAGTAACTTCTTCTCTTTCTTCGAGCTCAATCAATCTCTTACTCCAAAAGATTACGTTTTTGATAACTCCTTTCTTTTTTTTATGATATTTGATCAATTACAACTAAGTTTTGGCAATTTTAATGCATTTGGATTCGTGTTTACTTTTGACTTGCTTCAAGGAATTCACATCAAAATGTGTTTTTTTAGTACTGGGTAGTGATAATTTTGAGCTTTTTCTTCTAAGTACATGTCGGTTCTTTCTTATTTGTTGGTTATATTTTAACTTGAGAGATTTAGTGTTATTAGTTTAATACTGAAAATCTGATCTGGGTTTTCTGGGGGTTTGATATAATGATTGGAAAAGTGGAAAAGATCAATTTTTTTTTTTAATTATAAAGGATCTTAATTTGGATCTTTGAGATTGATAGTCATTAAAGAATTGGGTTTGACTGATACTTTATCTATATATGTATTATAAATTTTATTTATATTTTTATAATGTAAATTTGCTGATAATGACTTTTGTGTTAAAAAGAAAGATTTTATTATGTGAATTCTAACTGTAAAAAGAAAAAAGAAAATTTTGTACTGGGATTTGTCTTACAATGACACTTTTGGTTTTGCCTTATTTGTCCTGAAAGCTTGTTGGCTTCATGTACCTTTTTTTTTTGGTTCATTGAACTCTGCGTATAGAGTTATAATGGCTAAAACAGTGTTTTGTGTGTTAAAGTACAAATAATGGATAAGTGAATATTTTGGGGGAATTTTCTGAGATTTGGGAAACAAATTTTTTGTTTCAAATCCTTCATCATGCCTTTGTTTGAGCTATATCGAATGACTAAAGAGAAGCTTGATTCAGCTAAGCAGAAAAACCCCTCATCTTCAACTGATTTATCTTATGAGTAAGTTTATATCTCTCCATTTTTGCAATCTTTTTAAGTTTTAGCTCTTTATGTTTGTGTTTATGAATCACACTTTTAATTTGGTTGTTTTGTGTTTTCTTTTTCCTTTATTTATTTTTGGTTGGTGCAGACCTGAGAATGATTTAGTAGAACTAGTATGGGAAAATGGTCAGATATTGATGCAAGGTCAGTCTAGTAGGAACAAAAAGAATCCCACTTCTAGCAGCTTGCCTTCTCACACACCCAATACCAGGGATAAAGACATAGGAAATGGTACTAATACAAAGATGGGAAAGTTTGGGAAAGTGGAATCTGTGTTGAATGAGATTCCCTTGTCAGTTCCATCTGGTGAAATGGGTTTGAATCAAGATGAGGACATGGCTCCTTGGCTGAATTATCCGGTTAATGAATCGTTTCAACATGAATATTGTTCTGATTTCTTGCCTGAGTTGTCTGGAGTCACCGGAAATGGGCTCACAACCCAGAATAATTTGGTGCCATTTGATAAGAGAAGTGGCAGCAATCAGTTCAATAGGGAGTTCAATACTGGTTGTGTACACAGTGATGCGAGTTTAGAACGTGGAAATTTGTCAAAGATTTCTTCAGTAGGAAGCAATGAGGCTACTAGACCTAAGAGTAATTACAGTGAATTATATACATCGTCCTCGTCATTGCAGCAATGCCAAACATCCTTTCCATATCTTAGATCAAGAATTTCTGATAACACTGGAAATAGTATGAAGAATTTGGCCCAAAATGCTGTTTTTGGTGATTCAAATGCAACTTCAGGCAGTTTTCCTGCCTTAAAGATGCAGAAGCAAGATCAAAGGAGGCTGAGTAATAACTCTGGTGTGATGAATTTTTCCCATTTCACACGACCTGTCGCTCTTATTAAAGCTAATCTTCAGAACATTGGTTCGATGCCTGGTTCTGGTTTATCAAGCATAGAAAGGATTGCAAGTAAAGATAAGATTTCTGTTGCAAGTAGTAGCAATCCAGTTGAATCCACACCAATTGACTTGAGTGGTGGCTTAAGGAGGGAAGCTAGTGCCCATTCTCAACCTGTTGGAGTACCATCCAAGGTTGATGTAAAACCATTGGAAGAAAAGCCTTCTGAGAAACCAGCTTCTGCCAAACCAACAGAGGCCATATGCCAGGAAGATGGTTTTAATAGTGATACAAAACCTAGCCATACCCTTGGTGAAAGTACAACTAAAGGATTGCCAGATGGTGAGAAGACTACAGAGCCTGTAGTTGCTCCTTCTTCCGTATGCTCAGGCAATAATGTAGAGAGAACTTCAGATGAACCAACACATAATTTGAAGAGAAAACATCGTGAAGCTGATGAGTCTGAAGGTCCTAGTGAAGTAAGTTAAGATGGATTTTGTTTCCATAAACCATATTATATGTCATTCCATCATATACCAAGAAATCCAATTTATTTGCAGGATGTTGAAGACGAATCAGTTGGAGTGAAGAAAGCTGTTCCTGCTCGAGTAGGTACAGGGTCCAAGAGAAGCCGAGCTGCAGAAGTGCATAATTTATCTGAAAGGGTGAGGAAGACCATTCAGATTTAATACTAACACTAGGACAGCATCTATGTTCATTATATTGTCCCGCAAAGGTTCTCAATTACAAGGTTTTGACTGATTCTCCTGTGTTGCAACGAACAGAAGCGAAGGGACAGGATAAATGAAAAGATGCGCGCTTTACAAGAACTCATACCAAACTGCAATAAGGTTGGCAATTTTCTTATTTAAGGTTATTGAATCTTTTGGATGACTCGATACCTTTTCTAAATTATAGAATCTTTGATATTAAAACTAGAACTTGAGCTTTAATTTGACTTTTGCTGGTTCCATAAGTTAAATCCACATTTTTTTTACTAAAAAAAACAACAAAACCCTCAAACTCTTAATAATTTTTATATCTTCATTTCTGCCTGACTTTTCACTTTTTTCCATAAGGTGGACAAAGCTTCAATGCTTGATGAGGCCATTGAATATCTGAAGACGCTTCAACTTCAAGTGCAGGTGAACTCAGTAATTCAATCTCTCCATTCTTTTCTTAATTTTCTGATGTTGGAATATGTAATAACTGAATTGATCATTTACCATCATTTATGCAGATTATGTCAATGGGAGCTGGTTTATATATGCCACAAATGATGTTTCCGTTGGGAATGCAACCCATGCATGCAGCTCATATGGCTCATTTCTCCCCCATGGGTATTGGAATGGGAATGGGTGTCGGGTATGGAATGGGAATGCCTGATATGAATGGCAGCTCTTCTTGTTATCCTATGGTTCAGGTGCCTGCTATGCATGGAGCACACTTCCCAGGCCCATCAGTTTCAGGTCCCACTGTTTTGCAAGGGATGGCAGGATCTAATTTCCAGATATTTGGGCATCATGGTCAAGGACATCCCATCTCAATCCCACATGCACCTGTAACTCCTTTATCAGAAGGGCCTATGATGAAGCCAGCAATGGGACTGAATGCCTATGGCATGGTTGGTCCTATGGACAATTTGGATGCAGCTACTGGCTCAACTGCAAAGGATCTGGTGCCGAATGTCAACCCACAAGTACAAAGCACTTGTGCCAATAGCTCAATGAATCAAACATCTAGCCAGGTTAGTAAATTTATCAAGCCATGGGTTAGAACATGATAAGGGTCACATTATTCAAAGATTCCACCATCAATATTTTGTATCCAGAATATTTTTTACTTTTGGTACTTTGCACCATTCTTTGGGTGATATAAAATCAGAAAATGTTAAATGTAGTACTTTTTCCATCTTTCCTCATTCCCATCTTCCTGTAACTAACTTTGTGCTTTGAAAAAGATGCTTAGAGAGAGCATTTAACAACTTGTTTTCTGACATTTATTTATGTGGAGTTTGATTCTTATACAGTTGCATAATTGTTTTGGTATTTTGTTAGGCAAGGAGAAATTTGAAACCCCTTGGTTTTGTTTAGGCATTTCTAGCAAAAAGGATGAGGGTGTATTAACTCATAGTTGAAGAAGAGTTACAAGGATAGCGAATCATTTAGTAGCCAAGCGCAGAAATTGATAGAAGGGCTAACTAATGTGTGCCTTCTGTAATGGAATGTCAGTTGGATTAGCAATCAACATGAATTAGCGGCCATTTTCCATATTAGGGATTTGTGGGGCATCAAAACAACCTTTATCTATGCGTCAAAACTGAATGTTTCCAGTTTGAATAGGCCAAAGTGAATTTTAAATCATATTGTTAATACATGTTTAGCAACACAACCTTCTATCTAGATATTTAACTCCTCATTGCCTCTGGTTTAGTTTGCCTTGGAATAATCAAACTTTTGTTGTTTGCAATTTCAGTGCCCGGCAACAAATGAAGGCTTTGCACAGCCTCCTGCAGTGCAAGATAATTGTCAAGCCTCAGAAGTTACTGGCCTTGGAGCTCTCAAATCATCCAGCAAAAATGAGAATGAATCTGATTGAGCAGCTTGTGAGTATACTTTGAAAATTTTAACTTTAATTGATGTGCTACACTATGAAATTGTTGTTTGAAGAGGGGTGAAATAATTGACTGCTTTTTTGTGCAGGTTATGATTGACAGCCAGTTCTGTTAGTTATAATTGGACGAGAGAAATTCAAGCTGGTTGATATCTCTAAAATAACCATCTGAGTTCTAATTTCAGGACAGAACAACTGCGATTTGCACAAATTTTGGTATGTTGAGGATACTCGAAATAGTTTCTTGTTCTTGTACATTCATTTTACTTGACCCTCAGAAATAATGTGATGTTTAAGGAGTCAAATATCTCAATAGTGTGTATTCAAATGTTTACTGTAGATATGGATATCATTCTTTTTATGGATGAAATGGTAAAATGTTCCAACATCTCTCCCCCTCTCCCTGTCTCCCTCTTCTGTTGTATAATTGTCTGGTAAGTTGGATCTTTTTTGAGTTTCTAAAAATTGCGTGGTTGGGTAGCATGGACAATGAAGGACGTATTGTTATCTGGTGGTGTCATGCTTTAACTTCGTTGTCTTGAAGAATAACAAGTTTTATCATTAATATGCAACAATCATGTTTTCATTTCCATTCATGACAACCTTGTAACTATTAAGACTTGTCATCACTAACAGAATTTTCAGAGGAGGAATTTGTATAGGGAAATATATTCTTTAGATTTAAAGGGGTTTTTTTTTTTTTTCCAAATTGTGATTTGCCAATAGTGATAAACTTATGTTATATCTATATGACTATAAACATAGATTAGCTATTTTCTTCCTGTTAGCTCCAGCTAGACCAGAAGCCAATCCTCTTGCCATATAAGTGATTTTCTTTTTGTTTTTTGTTTTTTTTTTCAAATCATGAGTTGTGATTCTTACCCTCAAATCTTTTTGCACTGCAACAGTCTGTTTAGCATTTTTTCACATTTCTGTGTTTTCTTAATCGCGCTATACCCGAATTTCTCATCGTTCATATAATTGTTCTCCATTTTTTTCATTCTTCTATCTTCAGTTCTGGTATGATTATACGTTCCTTGACCATATTCTCCATATTCTGAAATGGCGAATATGGCGATTGTACTATTACCTATTTTGGTACGATGTTTGAAAGCCAGATCAACCTTCAGATTTTGAACATGCTCTAGTTCCAGCATGTGATTCTAATATTTGACATGATTTCACAGAGTTAACTCTGCTTCCAGACATGGTCATTTGTCACTCAACTTCCGAAATTGACTTTGGACCTGCTTCATCTGTTGCCCCTCAGTTTTCATAGACATGGATATGTTTGCAAAAACCAGTGAGTCGAGCATGCAGGGAAAGCATCTCAAGACTAATGAAGAAGAAATGGATCCTGGTGTATAATTAAATTCATTATTGAATAAGTAGAGTCTAATTATTATATTGACACAATCTTGTCAGAATTAGGACAAAATATAAATTTTTCACTACAATGAAAAAGTATATACAAGAGGTGGCTTTTATATAGGTTTAATATCACTACAAAGTAGAAAAAAAATAATAATCTACTTCACACAAGAAATATATTTTATACAAGATATGTCCTACACAAGTAATATGTTATTTATAAGAAGTACAATTTAAATAGTATAATACTTCTTAAATAAATAACTTTATGTTAATATTCTTCGTCAAGTTGATGCATAGATACTTATCATGTCCAACTTGTTAATAACATCTTAGAATTTTTCTTGAGATCGCTTTTGTAAGAATATCAACTAGTTAATCTTTAAACTTAGCAAATAGAAGTTATATGATTTTTTTATTAAGTCTCTCTTTAATAAAATGATGATAAACTTCCACATTTAGTACGATCATGTTGAATTGAGTTGTGTGTAATTTTAATGGTTGTCTTATTATCACAATGTAGACTCATTGGTTTCTCATATTCAATCCCTAAATCTCGTAATATACTTTAAATCTACAACAACTCATATATATTATGAGTCATACCTCAAAATTCAGCTTTCGCACTTGATCTAATTACAAATTTTTGCTTTTAATTTCTCCAAGTAATCAAATTATCTTTTATGAAAGTAAAGTAACTAGATATAGACCTTCTATCAGTAGCCTAGTCAGAATTCGTATACCCTTTAATACTTGAGACCCAGATTTTAAAGAATAGCAAACTTTTTTCAGGTGCACTCTTTAAGTACCTTATGATTTGATATACTGCATTCATATGTTCTTTACTAATTGCATACATAAATTAACTTATGCCACTCACTGTATAAGCTATGCTTGGCCTAGTGTTAGACAAATAGACTAGTCTTCCAACCAACCTTTAATAGCACCATTTGTCAGTTGAAATTTGACATACAAATTCTGCAAGCTAGTGATTCATCTCTATAGATGTCTTAATTGATTTATAAGCTATCATCCTAGTTTCAATTAAGAGGTTTAACACATATTTTCGTTATGAAAGAGAAATACCAAGTTTAGATCTTGAGACTTCAATTCTTAAGAATTATTTAAGTTGATCAAGATTTTTTATTTCAAATTTAGTCGTAAGATATTCTTGTAAAGCCTTTCTTTCGTTTAGTTCATCTCTTGTCAAGACCATGTCATCCACATACACAATTAAAATCACTACCTTTCCTTATGTTTTATAAATAAAGTATGGTCTGAATTACTTTACTTATAACCAAACTCTCTCATTGTAGATGCGAACCTTTTAAACTAAGTTTGAGGTGACTGCTTTAGCCCATATAATGCCTTCTTCAATTACATATTTCAGTTTTTGAAAGTTTGCTTTTAATTTCAGGTGGTAACTTCATGTAGACTTCCTTCTCTAAATCTTCATTGAGAAAAATATTCTTGACATCGAATTGTTGCAAAGGCTAATCTTGATTAACTGCTATGAAAATTCAAATATTAATCTTGGCTACTAGAGCAACGTCTCTTGATAATCGATTCCATACTTCTGTAGGTATCCTTTTGCAACTAACCTCACTTTATATCTATCAATACTACCATCAACCTTGAGGTTACCGTAAACATTTATCTACACCTATTTGACTTCTTCCCTTCAGATAATGGGCAAATCTCCTAAGTATTATTTTTTTACAAGGTCTTCATTTCTTCATTCATCAGTCCGCTTTAGATATGCCAAAGCATCATGCACTCTACTTGGAATAAATACGGTGGACAATTGATTTACAATAAGTGTATATGATTCTGATAATCTATGAAAGGACATGTGATTACTGATTGGGTATAATGTTTTGACTTTAAGGTCAAACTTATATATCTTTTTTTTTTTCTTGGCACTCTTTTGTTATCCTTTATAAATATTTATTGGCTATATTTTGTGTGATCAAATGTTTCATTAGGTTTTTATTATGGGATCCAAGGTTATTTGTAAAAAAACATCCTTGGTTGATTATTCGGTTGATGATGTAAGGACGAGTAACTTAGGCGATAGATTGGATTTGGCGGGTGGTCTTGATGAAAGGTGGTGGCGCTAGCTCAAGACTCAAAAATCGCATCCATCTTTTACTTTAAATAAGCTCCTTCTAATAAATACATGGGTCAAGCCAAATTTATGGGAAAAGTTCTCTTCATTATGACTCCCCCCTAAAAAGAAGACCTGAAAACCCCCCTAAATAAATTGGTTCTAACTAACAAAAAAAAACATCAAAGGTAACATGTGACTTCCGAGTTTAAGAATTATAACACCTAAACCTTTTGAAAATTTGAATAGTCAACAAATACACACCGTTTTACACATGGATTAATTTTACCTCAAAAAACTTTTGGCATATGAACGTAAGTCGTACAACAAAAACATCAAGGTTCAATATGAAGAAGATGAGGGATAGAAATTAATGATTCCATCTTTTGTTAAGATGTTTCAAAGTTTATTTTTTGTTAAAGCGTTTGAAAGTTTATCACATTGGATGGTGTTCAATTAATCCAATAAACTTTTGATTTTACTGCCTCTCTTAATAAAATGTAGGCATATTCATACCAAATGGAGGAGCCTGAACTATCTTTAGTATTTGCCTATTCTTTTTTTCTTCCAATTCATTTTGTCGTATAGTATATGTGCAGGAAATTTGTTATTGAATTCCATGATTTCTAAAATAAGTACCTAAAAAAAATCCACAAACTTGTTAGGGTTGTCAAATTGCCAAGCGTGAATTTGTCTTTGATATGGAGTTTTCATCATATAATGAAATTCTTGAAAAATCATACACATCACTTTATGTGAGAAAGTTAATTAAAAATTATCGGAATATAATTTGGAGAGTAAGTCAAGTGCGTTGGGTACGCGAGGATCGAAGACGGACGCGAAAGACGCAAGTGCTGGTGCCTAGGCGTGGGCGCCGCAGCGCCCAAAACAGCACCTGAGCATTGCAGCGCCCAGCGCAGGAAGATGTTTTCTGTTTTAATTTGGCCTATTTCATCTCCCACTTGTTTCATAACTCCCTAATACGACTCTCACACGTTTAGGGTAACCTAGGTCGTTTTAAAGCCTATATAAAGACTCTCTATTGACTTGTAAATATATTTTAGTGATCTTTGTAGAAATCTTTGTGATTAGAGTGAGATCTTTGTGATCAAACATACTTTGTGATTCTTAGTGAGATAAAACTCTCTGATTGCAAGAGAGAGTGATTACTTTGTGAGTCTTTATTGTAAAATACATACTTTGTGAGTGCTTTGAGATTTAATAATAAAAGTGTATGATCTTGATCTACCGTAAACGTAAACAAGTTGCTGAACCACGTAATTTTGTGTATTCTTCTTCTACCTTTTTCTCTCTAATTTCTTAATTACTTGTTTCTGCATTATATTGCTTGTTTGTGTACTTCCGCTTCAACAAACTAGTATTAGAGTTTGGTTCTAAGTAAATATGATCACACCCAAAGGTATTTTAACAATTTGCTCCAAAGTTGTGCTTGCACTCGGATCCTCTTCTTTCTGAGTTCTCATCATTCGAGGATTTAGAATCCTCAAGCTTATTAGCCAAAGTCTCCTTCTCTTTTAACTTTTTCGTCTTTCACATCTTTCTTAATCTCAACCTCTTCATATTAAACTTCTCCACTTGGTGCATCTGGGTTTCACCTCAACTTCAGATACTCCTGAATTTGGTTTTTCAACCTCTGTGGACACCATCTCAACCTTTTCCTCAACTTCAGGAGCTTCAGCATAAAGCTTTTCGGCATCAAGCTGCTCCCGGATTTTCAATCCATTTAATCTCAACTTTTGGTTCTTCAACCACAAGAACTTCAAATTGCACCTCCTTGTTTCCCAGTAGCCTCTTAATTGGCTGCCTCATGAACTTCAACAATCTTCAGTTGCTCCTCTTGTACTTTCTGTAATATATCCTTTGATGATTCCTCTGGTTCGCCCTTTACAGCATTGTGAAGTTTGTCTTTCTCAACCTCCATTTTCTCTTCAATTGCAACATCTGCAACAGGACCGCCATATTTCGTCTGAACATCAATCATAGAAGGCTCAATCTGTTCTTCCCCAGCCCCTCTTTCATTAGATAACCAGATTTCAGGACGGGAAGCTTCTTCAGTTTTTGGAATTTCTTCACTTCCCTTTGATGATGAAACATCATCTTTCTCAGTAGGTGGTACTCCATCTTTCACTTTGTGTCATCAACTTGCTACAATGAATCAGAACGAAACATTTACAAATAAAATTAACTCGAAACTAATTTTTTCCTCATTGTTTAGTTGATCAAATGAAACAGTAGATGAAACTAATAGTAGAAGGTGATCGTGAACTCTAAAGGCTCACCATTGCCCAAGCAGAAAATAGGCAAATTAAAGCAAAAACACGGATGCATATTATCCACAATGATGCAAAGAACTGGTAAATCTTTTCTCTCTGTCATAACATTTCAACATCACCTTATATAATTAACTCAATTCTCACAAGAAAATTGGTTTTTAACTAAATTGTACCACCAGTAAGATTTAATACATATGCATTTTAAAAATATGCCAACGTTTGCACCTCCTGTACATCTATTAATTGCTTACGTGCAGCTTACAGTGAAATTACAGGCAAAGAAATAAAATCTAATATTGTAACTTGTTCTAGATGAGTGAGTATTTAAAAGAATCCATAATGATTATCATGACAAAAAATCATTCAAAAACCAAAAAAATACATCATGTTCCCAGAAAGTGCATTAAGAAAAATTAAGAACTCATAAAGTATATATATTCCAATCATCATCAACTCTACGAACCAGAACATATTTCATCAATGTATTATATTGAAGAAAATATATATATACAAAATAATACAGAACAGAAGCTTACCTGATCAGTGGTAGAACTATAAGTGTGGTGATGATGATCAGTAACTTAGAGTGTGATCAGTAGCCATGACTAGAACTAGAAGTGTGGTGATGATTATCAGTAGCTTGAGTGTGATCATAGCCATGACTAGAACTAGAAGTGTGGTGATGATTATCAGTAACTTGAGTGTGATCATAGCCATGACTATGAGAACTGAGATCAAGTGCTTACAGATAGAGAAGTTGATAGATTCTTTAGAAGTTAGAAAAACGAAATGGGAATGATATCAAAGTAATATGATTGATAGATTGTATATCACAGGGTAATTTCAGCTGGGTCGAGCGCTTACCTTTAAACAAAAATATTAGTTTATTAGTTAATATTATTTATTTGTTTATATATATATATATATATATATATATTCAAAATTCACTTAATTTTAATTCGACGTGGGATATGATATTTTTTTTTATTTAATCACACGATGCTCTTATCATGATCTAACCTAAACTCAGAAGTCAATTTAATGCGTATTACTCATCTCTTTAAAGACATGAGTGACTCATTACCTACGTCTCTATTAAGATTCAAGATACACGATTTTTAAAATTTATTTCTTGTATTACTCATACTCCAAAGTTATTGAGAACCCACATTTATGTAATAATTTTTATTAAGATAATTTTGAGGGGTGCACATGAAAATGAGAATTCGAGTCTTATCACAGAACGAAAATTACTATTAATCTAAAATATTAGTTTATTAAATAATACTATTTACCCACTATTATATATATCAAAAATTCACTCAATTTTTATTTAATATAGAACGTATCAATAATTAGGATTCTATTAATTTTTTCTTAAAAAATAAAATTAAAGTAGAAAAATGTATTAGAAATTGAACGTGTGTGATAACTTTTGGCTGTGCTATCAGACCAGGTAAGCCATGTCACTAAATCTATAACATCTATCTTTTCTCACGACTAATCACCTGGTCATATATTTATTTTACTTCCTTTATATCTTAATTTTACATTTTTACTATGACATGACATTCACTAATAAATATAATACAATAATTATATTAATAAGTAAAACGATATATATTTTCTAATTCATATATTAACTTTTTTTTATCTCCTAATAATGTGTCATATGATAATTAAATGATAAATATTTACAAATTTAATATAATCGTGTCACTTTTTCATCATCCAATTGATGTATATTATTTTATTTAAGATAAAAAAAATTTGAAATATGAATTTAAAAATATAATAATACCCTTATATAATTAAAATATAAAAATTGTATCTCAACTTATATAATATTATAATAAATTATCCTTACTTATTTTATCTTTTCAATACCACAGAGTGAAATGTATAAAGAATAAGAATGACAATGGGGAGCCTCCTCAAGAATATCTTCTCTATGTAAATTCTCAAAAAGCAGCTTTATATAAACTTAACAGCCCCTTACATCTTTTTTTTTTTTTTCTTTTAAAAAATTTAGATAGGGATGAAAATTCTCACCCATTAAATATAAATTTTTCTCCATTCTTTTAAAGATTTATTAATAATCTCTATTTTAAATTCATATTTTTTTATAGTCAAATGCAATCTATAATAGTCATAAAATTCAAATACGGACAATTTTACCTTTAAGACATATTTTGTCTCTTTTTTATAATAAGTTATTTGAAAATTTTCTCTAAAACTTATTCAAAACAAACTTCAAAAAATTTAAATTTAAGAACAAATAGTTCAAGTTGAAAATGAGTAAATTTAATTAAAAAATGATGAAAAATATACTAAATCTAACAAAAATCGCCGTAGAATACGACTAAGGATGGTGGTGATGTGTGATGCGTGGGAAGGGGTCAGTCCCATCTCGCGCTGCAAGAAGGGGTTGCATGCCGCATTGCTGGGTGCGCAACTCTCATGTTGCAGGAAGAGGTTGCATAGTGCGAAGAGGGGGAGGCGCAAGGTTTTAAGCTTTATCTTTTTCTTTGTCTTTGATTTTATTCTATTCTCCTGATTCATCGTATTTTCATATGAACACACTTTATTTCTTATTCATTTCATTACAATATATTATTACTATATTTTTTCACCTTTTTTGTGTTAATTTTATGACTCAAATAACAAGATTTTTTAATTATGTTTTTACAATAAAAATTAACAAAATAGTTTTTTGTTATAAAAGATTATGACCTTTTTAAGCGGTTATTAGTAAGCATTTTTCTATTGTAAATGAATAATACTATATTTACTTAGTTATGATACAAAATTTATAATCTAATTGATATTTTATGTGTCAATTATTAATTGTTACTATATAATTACTATATTAATAGGAAGTAAATAAATAAGCAACTATTTAATTAGCATGGGGGCTCAGCCAAGTTGGCTGAGCCCCCCAAGGACTCACATCCCCACTTGGGTTCGACTCCCCCTCCCCCCGAAGTGGTGCGGAAATGATGATAAATATTGTAATCCCCCCTTCAAAAAAAAAAAAAAAAAAGTGATGGTAATTGCTTAATATCTAATTTTTATAAGGGAAATTTTTGGTTATTTAATGATGCTGATGAATGTAAATAATTATTTTTAAGTGAAAGTTTCTTTGTTTGTGTACAAGTTGTCTTTGGCTATTCAATAATTTTTACTCTTGCAGCCATTTGTCATCAATTTGTATTGGTATCATCTATAATTTATAAATAATACTATACTTTTAAAACATTATCTTAAAATTTTTTATTTCTAATAATATTTGGATAAGAATAATTTTAAAAATTATATCATTTTATCATTCAATAATTATTTTACACATCAATTTAAAATAAAAATTTTAAAATAATATTTAAAAAATGTAATATTAATTACTAAAAATCAATTTCCCACTACTTCATTGATTCTTGAAAAATTGACATAAAAGGTACAACAGGCGCAAAGCAACTTTGTCACTTACGCTTCTAATAAAATCGACAACTATAAAATAATTCTTTAAATATTTTAAAATTATAAAAAAAAATTATCAGTATTTTCCATTATAATTATAATTATAAATAAAATTGTATTATATTTATAATTAAAATTATGGTTTGAATTGAAATTGAAATATTAAAAATTAAAATTTTAAATTAAAATAGTAGTTGAAATTAAAATGAGAATTAAAATTATTAGAAATTTAATTGAATTTGATTCAAAATAATAATAATAATGTGTAAATACTAAAATTAAAATTAGAAATGGGAGATTTGTAGTTACATTTTATAATGAAAAATAATATAATTTAAATGTTACGTGTCAAGTTTTCATTTGATATTACAGAAACTTATGATACGAATGCCCACAGTCAATCACTCCTATATCTGCATCGGCAAAATCCAATCTCCAAACACTCATTCGTTCTCGCTTCTCTCAAACTCTCTCACTTTCTCATCTCACGAAGTAAATCCGTCGCCACCGCCGCCGTATTCCGTCGCGTCAGCGACGCCTCATGGAACCCTCTGGCCGCATGCAACAACCGGCCGCCTTTGTGGGAGTATTTTGTTTATTTCTTTTATTTATTTAAATTTTTGTTGAAAACTTTTTTTTTCTGATTTTCTTGCCTCTCTAACCGTAATCTGTCGGTTTAACGTCAGTTCCGGCGCCCCACCATCAGTCTTGCCGTCTTACTGCCACCATCCAGTTTCGCCGTCGCCGAATCCGGCGAAAATCCGCCGGTAAGATTTTTTTTTTTTGTGAATTAGTTAAAATGAAATATAATACTGATTTATAATGTTTATTTAGTTAATTTTAGTTAATTTATCAGTTATGTATTTGTTAGTGGTTATTAGTTAGTTGAAAATTTAAAATAGAATTATTAAAACTGAATCTGATTTACGATAAAAAATGATTTAATATTGTATTAGTACTGATTTTAAAATTTAATTATTTATTGTAATTAATTTTTTTCAGATTTAATTAAAGAATATATTATATAGATTTTGGGGCAATTTTTTGTCATAATTGATGTCGTACTAATTACTATTATTCGGGAATATATTGTTGTTAATTGTTATTTTTGTCTATGAACATAGTTTTAATACCAATTAGTATATATTTTGAATCTATTATCCTTTCCTTCGGAAATTGAATAATGGTTGTGGCATTTCTAACTATTGTAATTTATAAACAAGCAGATGTTTGGAACTTGAAATAATGGTTGCGGGATTTTGCAATTAGTATTGTTTTTTGAAATCTTAATTTGTTAGACAATAATTTGATAAGCATCCAGACGTAGAGTGAAATTAGAGTTACCAAACACTGTAAGCAAAAATAATTATGTACAAGTTTAGAGGTATTTGTCCCAAATCCGATCCATATTCAGGTCTAGCAAACACTTGTACATAATTTAGCATTCCGTAGTTGGGTTACCAAGTAGTGCAAGTGTCCACAACATTGCAAAGAAAGAAGATGAACAAAAATACAACAATGTGATAATGCATTGATCATGAGCTTTCTTAGTGATAGTTTGGGTTAATTGCTTTGGCAATGAGATTATTTTTTGGTTCAGTTGATGATGTATGCTACTAGTTAGTTATTGCATGATTATATATACATGCGTGGAATTTTAAACAGTAAACAAGTAAAGTTGTTACTGCATATACATTGTAGCATCAAACATTAGAAATTCTGATGACAGATTATGTGCATACATATCTGTTATGATGGTTTTGTTATTGCAAGAGCATCCTTTTTGTGATGTATGTATGTATGAAGTTGGGTTAAGAATTTCAGACATTTCTTCTCTGTGAATGTTAACTTGACCTTTCCAGTATGATATGTCATATTATTGGTGTTGTGTTGTTGTTCATCTTCTTTCCTTGTGATATTGTGAAAATATACACTGCTTGGTAACCCGACTACGGAAATGCTAAATTATGTACAAGTCAAGCTAGGAACTCATTTTCTTGATTTAAATTGCAATGTTATTTCTCTAGGAACTTGATGTCCCTAGTTTTACATAACTGATTCTCAGCCCTGTACCATTGTGCATCATATTCCTTTATGCTGTCACACAGAGAGAAAATTGAGCTTTGAATGTTAAGTTGCCAGACTAGGAAATTGTAAATCATTTGCAAGTTGAGCTTTGAATGGTAAATCAAATTGTTAAGTTGTCTATTTATGTTCAAAAGCCTTAAGGATCATTGATTGTGATATGTAATTGAGCACTTCCTCTCTCCCGTATGTCATAATACCTTATTTATCTTCTTAGGAGAGGAAACATTGAGTTTATTTCATTCTTTTCTTTGCATGACAGTACAGCATTGCTGTTGGCGTCATTTTTTGTATCTGGAGCATGCAAAAAAATCTACTTTTAATTGGATCCTGAAATTTCCAAAGAATGTCTTGTTATATAAGTTAAACAAAATATCCACGGCCCAAAACACTCCGAAGGATTGAACAAGGATGGCTGAAGAAGAGACAAATCTGGTAGAAATCTTAGTAGAGAATAATCCTATGACATGACCAAGTACATAACTTATGTCAGTGCTCCACAAGCTGGTGCCATAGCAACATATTCAGGAACAACACGCGATACCTTTGATAGTAAAGACAGTAGTGGAGCTGAGGTATGAATCATATGTACCAATGGCAATACGCTGCATAAAGTCTATATGTACATTGGCTAGATCAGCCTGGAATCTCCATTCCGTTACAGTTGCACACCGACTAGGCCCTGTTCCAGTGGGAGAAACAAGTGTCTTCATCGCCGTATCAGCTGTTCATAGAGCGGATGCTCTTGATGCTTGTAAGTTTGTGATTGATGAATTAAAAGCATCTGTTCCGATATGGAAGAAGGAGGTTTATGCTAATGGAGAAGTTTGGAAGGAGAATTCAGAGTTTATGGAGAGACGACTGGAGTAGGATAAGGATGGTGATTGCCATGGAAGAGAAGTTCAGGTAAAGGCACATGATAAAAAGACCTGCAGTGGGACAAAGATCAAGGTGGATGATGAAGTGGAACAAATATCTGTACTTGCAAGTGAGAAATTGGAGAAATAGAGTAAGCAGGTATGTATTGCAGATTATTTTTCTAAATGTGTATACTGAAGTGAGACAATTGTTAATGAACAAATACATGTGAACATATATGTAAACTGTTGTCTAACAAAGCTCTGATCTGGGTTTTACATAATTTCTGGATTAAACAATTACACAATGTCCCAAAAATCATTCACAGTAGTGGGATCTTAGTGTCTGATTCTGGTAATACCAATTGAATTTCGCTTTTATCATTTCCGATAGAAAGCACAGGTTATTTCTACAGAAAAACTACTTTTTTTTTCATTGCCAAAATCACATTTGTTACCTCTGGCTAATTAATTTGTGGAGTCTCTCTCTCACTCGTATTATGTTGATTCAGTTGAGAGTGCTTGTAGTCTCTCTCTAATCCATTAATTCGACTGTTCTCTTCTGTGTTGAAGTTGAATTCTCTTGGTAAGAAATATAAGAGGGTTTCTTGGTCCACATGCATTGATCTATTTTTTTTGCATTAATGTCAAGTGGTGCATCCATGTATTCATGTACTCCATCCTCGTTCTTAAAAGATTATTACTATAAATTCAGTAAAGAACAAGAGCACAAAGCAAGCAACATCAACAAATCCATGCCACCGCTTACCTTAATAATAATCAAAATTACCTTCTCTTTATATTCTTCTCCGGTGACTTTCATCGGAGCTTGTCACAGTCGGTCTAAGGGTCTCGGCTTGTCTATTTGCCTTTTTAGTTTCTCCCCTGCGTCTTGCCTTTTTGCAGTTGCCTTCTTATAAGTGACAAGGGCGGATCTAAAATTTAATGGGTGGGGGTTAAATATAAAAATTAAAAATGATATGGGGTTAGAGTTTAATTATACAAGAGTTTTAGTTTTAATGTTAAATTTAAAATTTTAGGACAGTTAAATCATAAAAATTCGGTAATTAACTTAAATTTTTTTTAGGGTTACGCCGCATCAGTAAAAATACAAAAGTAGAGTGTAAAGTATATACGTATGGCATTACTGTTTACAAAATAGAAGAGTGTAAAACTTCGCTAATAATTATTAATTATTAATCATATAGTCAAATATAATTATTAATCATTTGATTGCAAAACGTTGCTAATGTATCTTTGGTAATTGCACATACATACTTCTAATTAATTTTTTTATTTAAAGCCTTTCAGTTTTATAATTATTAGTTAAATAAACCAGTGTAGCTTGTCAATATAGACTTACACTACTCTTTTCTCATTTGTACTTCTACTTTAAATGATTCGAAATAAATTTCTCGTAATTAAATTTTGTATTCTTTAGTTATTTAATTCTTTCTAATCTTTAGTTAAGCCTATTGTTATTTGTTTTTGTTTTGGATTGAGTAATGGATCGAGATATTTTAAGATTATTTTTAAATTCAACTCGAAAAGGAGACTTATTAAGATTTTTCTTACATTTTTATATTTTAATAATTTGTAACAATGAAAGTTCAATTTAAGAGAGAGCTCACTAATCTCACAATTTAATAATATTTTTATTTGTCTTTTTATTGATAGCTCAGGTCCTTTAAATACACTGTTAATGAACCATAATTTTTATTATTGAAGAGATAATAATAATATTTAAAAAAAGATAATCTTATAATAATATCTAAAAAGATAATTTTATACTATCTAAAGAAAGATAATTCTAAAATATTTAATTAATGATAACAATATTTAAAAAAAGATTTATTTTAAATAGAAAATAGAATATCTGTAACTAAATAGAATTCTGAAATAATGACATTTCTTATTCTATTCGACTTCGTAACACCTACAGTATTTAATATTTATATTAACAATCATGCTATACTTAAATAGTTGTGGGATAGTTCAATGGTTGGTGTTATCATTTCAATTGTCCAGATGTTAAGTTCGAGTTAAGTTGAAGTCTCTTCAATTTTTTAGAAAGATTGTTTATTTTTCTCTAATTATAGAAGTTGTTTATTTTCTTCCGATTGTAAAAATTATTTTTTCCCTTCAATTATGGAGGAATAATATTATATTAATTTATAACATTGTAATATTCAGATTTGAGATATATAGTATTTATACCCTTTAAAAAAAACAATTTTAGTAAATTTATATCATAATTAATATGGTCTTTATCGTGTTAATTATTAATTAATATTGTATAACTATTACATTAATAATACTTAAAAAGTTAATAATTATCTAATACGTGGTAGTTAACAATTAGTGATATATCAATTAAGATATAAATTTGTATCATAATTTTGTAAGCGTATCACTACTGTTATATTAAATATGTTACTTAGATAAGTTTTTACATTGATATATGTTAAAGAATTAGTGATTCAACAATTTCAGTTGGACAAGAATTAAGATGAATACCAAAGTGGATAGTCACAAAAAGTTTAGAACGTGTGAGACACGTATGAAGAAGTCTAGGACGTGTGGGACACGAAGAGGAAAGTGAAACGGAACTCTAAAACGTGAAGGAAACGAAAAAAATGATCTAGACAATCAAAGTATTATAGGGATAATATGCACGTATGGAGAAGTATATTATATAATTAAGTATATGTTGGAGAAGTCCCGTTTCGCAGCATGATATATGTTGGAGAATTGGTGATTTAACAATTGTTGATAATTCAACTATTAGTGATATATCAATTAACGTAAAAATGATCTTTACCCTAATTTATTCTAAATAATATACTTAATTAAATACAGGCAAACAATTTTAAGGTTATTGACTTCGGGCCTTCATAACTTGACACGGATGACCGAAACACTCTTATAGTTTTAAAAAAAATTAAAATGCCTCCGTTCATCACTGTTTACCCTTTATTTTAAAAAAAATTATTAAAAATTATGTAGTCACTATTTTGCCCATAATTAAAAATTATGCAATGACCATTATTCCCATAATAAGAAGACTTAAACACGTGGTACACTATTATTAGTTTACTTTTATTTTATAATTAAATAAATAATTAAAAAAGTCTCAACCACTATTGTCGGCGAGCCATGCTTATCGACTATCATTAGCCACTATTTTTTAGCGATGGTGGAAGCTATAAAAATAACTAACATTTATATCATTACACTATTTTTCTTGATTTACATAATAGTAATATTTTTTTTTATAATTAAAAAAAAGAAGGCAATCAAAAATAGGGAGAAAAGACCGCAGTTAAATGGTGGGTTGGTGATTTGCACTGTTGCCACTATTAGACAAATCAAAAGCCGATCTGTCAAGTGGTGGTGGCGGTGTAAGTCACCACCCCACTATTTGATGGCGACCAGGGGAAGAAGGAAGGGGCCACATCGCGCTATCGTCAAACGGTGGGGCAGTGACTTGCACTGCCACTACTATTTGACATATCGACATTCAATCTAATAAAGACGGCAGTGCAAGTCATCGCTCCGCCATTTGATAACAGCCAAAAATAGGAGAAAAGGGCAGCAACCACCACCGTGCCGCCACCAAATGGTGGAGCAGTGACTTGCACCGCCGCCACCACTATTTGACAAATCGATATCCAATCTGTCTAATGATAGCGGCAATGTAAATCACCGCTCCACTATTTAACAAAGGTGTAGTGGTGGTTGTTACCCTCTTTCTCCTTTTTACCTTCCTTTTGGTCTTTTTTTATTAAAAAAAATAACTTCACTTTTATATAAATAAAAAAAATTAAAATTTAATAATATAAATTTTAATCATTTTTACAAACATCGTTATCGTTGAAAAATAGCGGCTAATGGCAATGACAAAGGCTTTTTATTTATTTATTTAATAATAAAATAAATTTAAATCAATCATAATATGCTATGTGAATATGATTAAACACCTAACTATTTTTCACGTTCTTGATATGTCAAAAAACCCAAATGTCGTTCTTTACGTTAAAACAAATGTAAGAAATTGACAGACAAGGTGTTTTAAAGATTTTTAAAGCTATGAAAGTTTTTCAGTCACACTCGTCAAACCATAACGTCTGACAATCAATAACCCATAATATTAAATATTTATTTAATACTAAAAGGCTCTTTAAGAGCCAAGAAGTGCTTTTATAAGTTTTCTGTTTCTTTGTTGACTTGCTTATACAAACTTATCCTTATTATGGAACTACTTTCTTCTTAAGTGGAACCTTGGCTTAAGAATCTTTATGTTTTTGGCCCTTATTTAATACAATATTAAATCTATTAAACCACAACTCACATATTAAATCCTAAAATGTGACTTGTTCTATATATTTTACTTATTTGATATACTTAACCATATAGACTTGGGTCCCATATATTAAACACTAAAATGTGACTTGTGATTTTGCATCAATAATATATTTATAAGGGGTATTTTTATGGATGCCTTTGAAGTTTAGCTTAAAATTAAAGGTACTCTTGAGATTTGAAAAATAACCTCCAATATCTTTACTATTGAGAGATGTCATAAAATATTTTTATAAAATAATTATTATACCCTTATTCATTATTTTCTTAATTTATTTTAGGTTATTTTGGTGCTCTTCTTTTTTACTTGAGTACTAAACAAAAAATATTTTTTTACAAAATATTTATTATTTTTATTTTTATTTTTATCATTTATTTAATTTTTTTTTTCAATTTTGGTACCCTATTTATTTTTTACTTGAGTAAGAAAATAAAAAAATTAAACAAAATATTTTTTATTTCTATTTTTTTTAACATTTGTTTAAATTTTTAAATATTTTAATCTTAGTTGAAGTTTACAATAAAAATAAATTTTAAAATAAGTTTTAAAAATTATAAATAATAAATATTCTGTAAAAAAAAATATATTTTTTGTTTTAGTAGTCAACTAAAAAAAAGAAATAAAAATAATTCATCCTCTTCAATTTCAAGGCATAAACTATGTAAGAGTCATCCAATGATTTGATCATCCATTTCATGTAAATGTATAATTAATTTAAGTAGTCAAGTAAAAAAAAAAATAAAAGAAAATTTTATACATTTACTTAATAGATAATAAAATCTATTAATTTGGATAGTTAAAATAATAATTTTATATATTTATTCGTAAAAATCACATCCCACAATATAGTTAATTGTACTTATTTTAAAATTTAACTTAAAATTATACATTTGTCAAATTTTTTATTTTAATATTCAAGTAAAAATAAAATAAAAAGAGTACCAAAATAAATTAAGAAGATAATGAATAAGGGTATAATAGTTATTTTATAAAAAATTTAAAATATTCTATAACATCTCTCAATAGTAAGAATATTAAAGACTATTTTTTAAATCTCAGGGCACTTCTGATTTTAAGCCAAACCTCAGAGACACCCCTGATTTTAAGCCAAACTTTAGAGGCATTTATAAAAAATACCTCTATTTATAACATAAAAATTGATTTGTATTTTTTATTTTGATAGAATAGCAACACACTTATATTTAATTTTATACTTTTAATTATAGATTGGTTTGTTAATTATAACTCTTTAATAAACTTTCAATATAATTTCAACGTGCTCTTTCTAAAATTATTTTGTTTTGTAGGCTTTCTCAAACAAACTTACTTTTCACTTAATTAAGTAAATATTTTAACCTCTCTCTCTATCTATATATATATATATATATATATATACCAAAATGAATTGAATTTTATAGATTTATACAATTTACTCAAATTATAATGTCAATTTTAATTTAATTTGTCGTGTGTCGACTTTTGATATTTTTACAAACGATTCTATCCATGAAACCTATTAAAATTATGTTTCATAAGCAAATGGATGATGAGTTTTGTTTTGTTTTGTTTTTTTTTTTAAAGATTGCATGGTTTTTTCCATTGAAAGATACTAAAGATACTAAGTTATGTTTCAAGCATAAATTTCATAATTAAATAATATTAAGTATCCCAAATTGTATTTTAAAAAGTGATATGTTAATTAAACATAACGAATAATAAATAATTTTAGAATTTATACTATTTAACTATGTAATATTTAATTGACACGTCACTTTTTAAAATACAATCTAAAATGTCTAACATTACTCTTTATAATTTATTATTTTATTTATTTTTTGTAGTTCAAATTCTTCTTTTATTCATTTTTTTGTTATATACTATATTATTTTTAAAAAAAAGACACATTATTTTTCCCTTATAGTCTTCTAAATATTTTTTTTTCTTACCATTAAGATTTAGAATTGATATTTTAAAAAACAAATAGTCTCATCATATACATGGAGTATTTTTCTCACCAAATTTAAGTATAAATTTATAGTTCTACCCCTATGCTATGTATCATCATTTTAAAAAAAATAATTATAAAGATATTAGAGTAGAGGATGATCTTTAACCATTTAAAATACCTACATCTTATAAATTGAATATTCTTTTGGACCAGCCTTAGACCAAGTGTGAGTGTTCTAATAAAATATAATCAAAGTAATTATTGAATAAAATCAAATATTTTCTTTCAAATCTTTTTAATATAGACTTGTTTGATAACTTTTTTTCTATTTTGTTTAGATTATCGAGTATACTAATATTTTATAAAAGTATTTTGAATAGAAATAGAAAAAGAAAAAGAAATTCTTCAAATATTATAATTTAAGTAATATATAAACAATTTAGATTATGCTAATACAATAATCTAAATTATTAAAATTATAATATAAAAAATAATTTATATTATGCTAATATATAATTTATAAAAAAAATAAATAGAAATTATTGAAGCGGTAGCAATAAACCCAAGTAATATAATTCAGTAACAAGCAACTAAGAATAAACTCAGAAAAAAGTAGGAGAAAGCATATAAGAATTTAAGTCTTTCGGCAACTTGCCTACGTCCACGACGAATTAAAATCTCACTTCTCTTATTAATGAATCATAAGTTACTCACAAAGTATACATTTTATAAGAAAGAACTCAAAGCTCATAAAGAACTCTCTCAATCGCACTCACAAAGAACATAATTGATCTTTTATATAACCTATGGATTTTTTCTCTAGTATTTTGTGTTTCAATCCCCTTGATTTTATATTCAAGCTAGTAAAGACCTTTTATATAGGCTTTGGATGTCTTAGGTTATTCCTAAACCGAGTGAGATTTGGTTTAGGAAGTCTTATTTCACTTATGATACAAATTAAGATACAAATTTATAAAGTTCTATTTCGTTTAGGATACAAAGTAAGGATGGTTTCTAATCAACTTTTTATAAAACCGCTCCTTAATTCAAAATCATCCATGAAGTATCCAAGTTCTTTTATGTCCACATCTTCGGTCACTCTCACATAGTAGTGACCTCGGTTAAATTCTTACATAGAATGAACTTAATCGAGGGCAGTGGCTTAGTCAAAATATCAACAAAATTTTCAGATGACGCAATCTTTGTTAGACTAATCTCGCTACTTTAGACAATCTCTCGAATGTAATGGAACCATACATCAATGTATTTAGACCTCTAATGAAACATTTGATGCTTACTTAGGTATATAGTACTCTAGCTATCACAATATACACTGGTGTTAACTCTTTCAATAGCCATTACCTCATGCTACACCCAAACATTATAAATACGTACCCAATCAATGATCTTCTCTTGTCTAGATTACCTGCATAATCTGAGTCGACATATCCTCTTACTATTACACTCTCATTCTCAACCCTCTTGTACATTAATCCATGATCTGGCGTTCCTTTGAGATATTTCAAAATACACTTCATTGCAAGCCAGTGATCCTTACCAGGATTCGCCATATATCTATTCACCACACTTACAAACTGTACTATGTCGAGTTTAGTGTAAACTATAGCATACATGATGCGCCCCACAGTGTTTGCATATAATATTTCACTCATTGCCGTTTCTCTACTTCAAATTTTGAAGGCTGTGCTACTGAAAGTTTGAAATGCATTGCTAAGTGAGTAGAGATAGCCTTTACATTAAACATACCAAACTTCTTTAAGATCTTGAGTATATATCTCTATTGTGACAAAAAAATAACTTCTCTTCTTTCCCTCACAATATCCATACCCAATATTTTAAATATTACTCTCAAGTCTTTCATCTCAAACTTGCAACTCAATTGCTTCTTCAATTTTTGTATTTCTTTCATATCTCTACATGCAATTAACATGTCATCCATATATAGAAGTAAATACATCATCCCACTACTCAATCTCTTAAAGTATACGCATCCGTCATACTTTTTCCTACTAAATTCACAAGTCATTATAAACTCATTAAATCTTATATACCACTGCCTAGGAGATTACTTCAACCCATACAATGACTTCTATAGCAAATAAGTATATTATTCTTTCTCGGTCTTTACAAACCCTTGTGATTGTGTTATATAAATATTTCCTTCAAGTTTTCTATGCAGAAAAGCCGTCTTTACATTCATTTGCTCTAGATGTAAATTAAGATTTGCACATACGATTAAAAGAATCCTAATGAATGGACTAAAGAAAATATCTTATGAAAATCTATCCCCTCTCTCTGAGTAAAACCTTGTGCAACTATCCTAGCCTTAAATCTCATAGGCTCTACTTTTAGTATCCCCTCCTTAATCTTATATATCCATTTGCACCACAGTAGTTTCTATTGAGGTCTTTCCACTAACACCCAAGTACTATTCTTTTTAAGAGAACTAATCTCTTCTTTCATAGCCTACTGCCAGTTCTCTTTATTCTTACTCTTCATAACCTCATTGTACGTCTTTGGCTCATCAAACTCAAAAGTGTAACCAGAATTGAAAGCATGAGTAATCAAATCTGCTTGTGTATACCTGAATTGTGGGTTAATTATTCTCCTTAACCTATCTCTAGCTAGCTAGTATGCTTGAAGTTCCATCTCAGAAGTCCTAGTCTTACTTTGGGTAGACTTGAAGGAATTCATCGGTGTTTTTAGCTTATCATCAACGATCTTCTTGTTGAAGTGCTGATCTAGGAGTATATTAGATCTATATTCATGTTCCACTTCAACTTCAATTGATTCAGGTGCTAAATCTTTATTGGGCACAAGTTTTTAATCTTTCTCATCTTCTTAGGAGGCTTTCAACATCATCGTCTCATCGAATGTCACATTACGGCTTATGATACTCCTTGGTGGTGTCAACTCTCTACACCACACCTTGTATCCTTTCACTTATTTGGGATACCTTATGAATATCCCCTTAATAGCTCTAGGTTCCAACTTCCTTTGCTTCATATGAAACAAAGTTGGGCAACCAAATATTCTGAGGTCATCTTAGAGTTTTAAAATCTATCATCGATGAGGGACTTCTATTGATCAAATAAGCTGCTATCATCATAGCTTCACCCCAAAATACCTTAGATTTTTTTGCATTGGTAAGCATGTATTTAAACCTTTCAAGTATAGTTTTATTCATCATCTCAGCTATACCATTCTGTTGCAGTGTTAATCTCATAGTTCTATACTTTGCAATCTCATGCTTAGCATAAAACTCATCAAACTTTCTATTACAAAACTCAAGGTCATTATCAGTCATTAGCCTCTTTTATCCTTTTACCAGTCTGATTCTCAACAAGGGTCTTCCAAGTCTTGAACGTATCAAATACTTGCTCCTTACTCTTCAACACATAAACTCATAGCTTCCTTGAATAATCATTAATTTATGTGAGAAAATATCTTGCACCACTATAGGCTGTTGTCTGTGCTAGTCCCCAAATATCAGAGTGTATGTAGTTAAGAGTTCCCTTAATTTTGTACTTGCCAATACTGAACTTCACTCTATATGCTTTCTTTAGCACATAATGCTTAAAAAAACTCATGTGGTTGAAACTTATCCTCACCAAATGCTTTTTGACTAAATAACTCCTTTAGGTTCCTCTCACCTAAGTGTGCTAATTTAAAATGTCATAACTTAGTTTGCATATTCTCATCAACTCTAGAGAATAATGCAGAACGACTCACTGCCTCTCCCTTTAACACATGAACACATTTTCTCTTCTCACCTCTCATCACAACCATGAAACCCTTTAAAACTCTCAAAATCTCTTAGTCAATCCTAATGGAACATCTATTCTGATCTAATATACCCAGTGAGATTAAGTTCCTCTTAAGGTGCCTAACTTCTAACAACTCTTTCACTCGCCCATAATGCAATTTAAGTCTAATACTTCCAATTTCCATCACCTGACAAACTCCCTCATTATCCATTAATACCTTACCACCACTAATGAGTTAAAAATTAACAAACCATAACTTATTGTTGGGGATTTAATATACGTGAGTGTATGCATGTGCAATAGTATTTATTGCATAAAATACATATCCCATACATATTTAACACTGCGGAATAAATAAATCATACAATAAACACAATAAATAATATATTAATCACATTAATATATTAGAAGGGTTGAGAAATTACCATAACGTGTAACGTTATACACGTGTATCCTCGGAGTCTGCATAAAGACCAACTCATTGACAGTTCTAGTCACCAACTCGATAGGCTTAGTAAGCTAGAATAACAGCTCTAATCCAGCACGAGATTAACACTTAACCCCAAAATGGCCAATTGTGTATATTTTTTCTTTTTTCTAAAAAAAAATAAAATAAAAATTGAAGTAATTGTGAATTACTTCTCTAGGCACCAAAATAAAAAAATGAAACAATTTCATTTTTTCCTTTCTTTCGGCACCCAAAGGAAATGAAACAATTTCATTTCCTTCCATTTTCTCTTTACTCGGCACTTTGGAAGAAAATGAAACAATTCATTTTCTTACCATTGCCGACCCATTAATTTCACACATTAATCTCACAATATATATATATATATATATATACATGTAATAACAATATTATATAATATAATATATTACACATGGCCACTTAATAAAAGAAATAATAATATTATAAAAAATAATAATGTAATATAAATTAAATAGATGACAACTATATCACAATAATAATATAATAATATTATATAATATAATAATATATTATAATATAAAATAATGAGATATTATAATTATTTAATAATTAAATAATCATTGTGTGAAAAAGACTATTTTGCCATTTATAAATAGTTACCAAATTTATCTTTAGTGGGTCCCACCATACTCACACTTAAGTAAACTTAACTGAGGGTCCACAATGTGCCACGTATTATTATATAATTAGTAAAAAATAATTATTGACTAATTATTTTATTTAACACTTAAATACAGACACGCACACATTCTCGTGATAGTACTGGATATTATTGGATTAAAGAATTTAATCCGGTACGCTGCCCCAGTGTACAACGAGTACACTCCATATCGCATGACTCCCTAGGTCCACACTCGATTCGTCAAATAGAATTATTCCATGAGTTTATGAACACTGCCTCACATACACGTTACGGATATACAAATCAATGCATTGAATCATGTAAGTTAAGGTTACAACGCATACGTATAGTCTTTTCGTCATAATATCCTAGATCTACGATGATATAAGTTATCACCATCAAATCCTATATGCTCATCTATATCCTATCCCTAGACTTGTATCTCACTGAATAATATGCGCAAAGTCTTTTGCCATATTGTTTAACCTTGGCAGAAACTCTTTTTTGGGATTAATACTTGTGACCACAAGACATTCTGAAACACAGTCTCGAAGCATTTAGATATCAAACTCCTTATGTGAGCTGACGAATTCCATATCTGTACACACCAGACTCTATAATCATCGGACCATACCCAGCGGTCACACTGTGAAAGGTCTGTGACATGCGTGGAACCAAAGTATAGTGGATCACTTACAAGCCGACTATGGCACTCAGGTCAAATGACCATGTATACTATTCAACTTGAGAGAACTCTCTATTGATGGTTTACATAAAGTGTCTATTGGAGGCCCTTGTAAGTCTGTTCTATATCTAGTCCTAACTGGATACTCATATGTCAATACGAGCTCCAAGCTCACAATTGGCTAGGAACGACCATCTATACCTTATAGGTACGACATATGCTGATCTATATAAAGATATCTACTAACAAACCCGTATCGGTAGAAATAGATCAGAGACAATATTCAAGAACATACTTACGTAACTGATATTTCCTGAAACCCGATTGTAACTCTTGTAACTATGCAATTACTAGTATATTCTCATGTCTATATCCCATTACAGATAAAGATCCAACTCCTAGATCTTCATTGAGTATTGTAACTAGCTAACGATTAGCTGTGCTAACATTTAATATTTATATCTCTCAGCGTAACCAACTGTGGGCCCTTATCTAAACTCATTTATATCATATCTGAACTCCTTCAGATAATACAATGTCTGTAATGTTACATTGCATAGTACCATATAAATAGGTATTAGCGATTTAATGAGAACGTACACTTATATAAATATATAAGTATATGTACATTCAGGGATGGCACGTAAGCACCAACCATAAAAATCTCCCATTTTCTCTAGTGTCATTCCTGATAATATCTCATACACATTGACTCTACGTGTTTCATAAACACTTTTAGAGTCATGGCCTTAAAAAGTGGATTCGCTAAATTATTTATAGAACACTTCTATAAATAATCATATTTTCCTAAGCCAAGACCCCTATAGTCATGTGAGACTCCTCTCAATATAATTAGAGTATTGGTGTTCTCTTGGCACTTCGGCCTATACAACGACTTAGTTTTGTTGCAAAACTATGGGATAGGATCTATCTGTCTTTGAACTCTTCCGAGCCTAACGATAAACCCATGAATCTATACTGCCTTTTTCATTGCGCCCTAAATAAATCAACAATAAATCACAATTTGGTTTTATTCCAACTCACCTAATACCAATGAGAATAAGCACATTCCCAGATGTAGACTCTTTATCATCTAGGTTAAACTAAAAGTCTGACTTCGTGCATCTTCTCACTTGTAAGTCACTATCTCCATATATGATAAACTTATCCTTTGTACCCTTAAGGTACATTGGGATATGTTTAACTATCATCAAATGGTGGTCATCTAAATCAGACTAGAATTGACTCATAACTCTTACTGCCATATTGATATCAGGTCCCAAACACATCATAGCATATATCAAGCTCTCCAGAACTGATGTATCCGATGCGTCAGACACTTTAACTCTCTCATCTTTCATCTGAAGAGACATTCTCATTGAAAGATGAACACCATGTCTAAAAGATATATTAACTAACTCACAGTTAAGAAAATCGTACCTTTCTTAGACGCTAATGATATGAAATGATTTGGGAGAGTCCTATCAGCTTCCTAGCTTTATCTCTATAAAGCTTTATACCTAGTATAAAAGGAAGCCTCTCCAAAATATTTTATGGAGAAATTCTTACGAGTTACTCATGACCGACTATAACATATTGACATCGTTCCCAATGACCAATAAGTCATTAACAAAGAGTATCAAGAAAACTATTATGCTCCCACTGACCTTTCATGGACGTAAGCTTCCTCCTTGTTTTTTTTATAAAACCAAATAATCTGATTATCTTATCAAAACAATGATACCCAGCTTCAGAAGGCTTGTTTAAGCCCATAAAATGACTTCTTCAGCTTGCACGCCAAACCAAAATTTTGGCTGGATGTAAAACCTTTAGGCTATTTCATGAATATCTCTTACTCGAGGTATCCATTCAGGAATGTCATCTTTACATCCATCTGTCAAACCTCAAAGTCATAATATGCTGCAAAAGCCAATAACATTCTAATCGACTTTAGCATCATATTGGTCCAAAGGTTTCCTCTTAGTTGATTCCAGATCATTAAGGATTACCTTTCTAGAACCAATATAGGGCCTAGAAGGTCTGCACATTTCATCTGGCTCGCACTACGTCTTGTAAACATTTTACAACTAATGGGAACAATTCCCACAGGTAGCTTAACCAAGTCTCAGACTTGATTCTGATACATATAGTCAATTTTTGTTTTTATGGCTTCTTGTCGTTTCTCGAATCGATGTTTAACATCGTCTCCCTATAAGTCAAATGATTATTTTTTTCTACGAAGAAAACTCCAAGTTCACCTTCAGACATCAAACATACCCAAAAGATGATCAAAAAATCCTTTCCGACTCATTGAGAAGTGTGCTAAAAAGTCACTGCTTAATTAAGTCTGAGTTCTCATTGTTGGTTCATTAATTTCTAGATTGACTTCAACAAGTTCAATCTTTCTGTGATTCTCATGATCCATGAGAAACTTTTTCTATAGAATAGTGGTATACCGAGAAACGTACACACTAGTTCTCTGAATCATAAAACTAGTATCCTATTAAATTCACAGGATATTCAATGAACCTATACTTATACCCCTTAAGTGCTAGTTTGTCCTGCTGAGTAACTCCTACAAAATAAGATACCCTGCTACGTAACTCTTAAGTCAGCAGGACAGCCTTAAGTCTTAATATATTTATGATACGGCTTCCTTCCTTTCTGTATCTCATATGAAATGGAAGGAACAACTTCTAGTGAAACTCTGCTTAATAAGCAACTGTATTTTGAGTAGATTCTGACAGATATAAATCAGAAACACTCATCATCTATCAGACCATATCTAATAAAGTCTAATTCCTTATCTCTGAAACATTATTATGTTGTAGAGTACCCAGAATACTATAATGAGTGAGAATCTCATTCTTCTTTAAATAAACAAAAAAACTTGTTGTTAATGTACTCGATCTAATCGAAGAGATGTTTAGGTATCTAACTATCCTTAACCAGATGGGCTAGGCGTCTCACGACTATATGACCTATTCTCACATACCACAGTTCTGTATTATTTAAGAATTCTGATCTACTAACATTTCTAATTGTATATAATATCCATTTATTAACTGACATTCAGCTAATAAAACATCATTTACATCACATGAACACAAGGAACAATTCCTAATATTCATATGATATCCTTCACTGTCAAGTACAGAAAGGGACACAATATGTCAAATGATGTTTTGGATATTATACCAATTATGCAATACAACTATTTTATTGCATATAAGAAGTAAGTCAAACTGTCCAACAAATTGAACTTGCACGAAATCGCCATTTCATGCTCTTAACATTACTTCCACAAGCTGTTTCATTATAGTCTCTCTCAATCCCTGCAACATATTGCAGATATGAGAAGGACTACGGTATCTCATACCCAGCTTGAAATGGCATCAAATCCCATAGAAATGTCTATGTCTGTCAAACACAAACCTGTGGAAGTCTTTCTAACAATTATAAGGCTTTTAAGGTGGTTGGATTTCTAATACCCAACCTTACTGTAGTGAAAACACTTTTCATCTACATAACTTTCTTATTGATCTTTGGATAAATGTTGCCTCTGAGGACTCATCCTGGGTATCTGCCTCATCCTCTTCTCCTCATACATCTGGTCTCACTAGATGTACTTAGAGTAAAAGATGAAGCACCCAGAATAAAGAGTCACACCCCCTCTATTCATATCCCCTTGGGAGGTGTTATCAAAAATACCTCCCAGCAAAATTTGATCAACAATAAATTCAAGATTGTTCTGAATCAAGAACATTTTTAAGATTCATCTGTCGGCCATAATAATTTCTAGTACCATTGAGTTGAACTGCATCTACTATACACACCAACTAGTTTGTAATGACCATTACAATTGATAAGCCAAAATAATGGGAGATGTAAGCAGAATAGTCATTAAATTGCTAATAAAATATTTTAAATCATGGGTATAACAATTATACATATTTCAATTTAAAATACCCTCCCACAACTTTACATAATCCAGGCAATCTCTTGAACGGGAAGACGATAGTTTAAACTTTTTTAAACTATACAACGGGAAGTAGATCCCATTAAAATTTATCCGGACCTCACGCTGTAGCAATATTGGCCTTTGTAAACCCAATAGGTAGACAAGATTTATCAATTGCATCTCATTCAACTCTTACCACTTGATCCTGAATACACTTTATCCTTACGATGTAGCAATATTGGATAAGTGTATTCCAAATTAACTTATCAATAATGAAATATATGTTACTGATACTACTCCTACACTGTAGCAATATTGAGCAATACGTTTGCATATATTTGCCTCATATCATGTTTAACTGGTATAGTCTAAGCCCAACCGACCAAGTCCCTCACACTGTAGCAATATTGGAAAAAGGCCGACGTGGCTCATCTAACACCGTATTGACAAGATGAATACAAATACGAATAAAATATTATCTCATAATATAATATTTTTTAATTTGATTAAGAGAGATTTTTGTGTTTATATTCAAGCTCCCCATCTTATGGGGAGGGTGATTCTTAATTAATCAATTTTTTTATGTAAATACAATTAACCTCCACCAGTAGGGCTTCCATTGTGGTTACATTGTGTAGGGCTTCCATTGTGGTTACAAACACAAAAATTAAATTTGGTTTATAATGCAGACTGATAACTCTTATCACTGCATCTCATAAACCCCGTTTATAATATAGACTGATAACTTTTATCACTACATCTCATAAACCTACACATGCAAATTAATTTTGAAACATTGTTCAAAATTATTGTAGCTGTGAACAGTACTAATACTATTCATTTACTACTAATCAAGTGAACAGTACACTACCGCGACGCCAGATTACATCGCTGTAGCACTGAGAGGTCAAACCCCTAGCGCCGTAGTGCCAAATTATATCGCTGTAGCGCTGAGAGGTAGAATCCCCAAAGCTACAACGCCCATCCATCACCGCTGGGGCGCAAATTCCAAAAACTCCAGTGCCCTAGTGTGGGCTGGCTAGCTCCGTAGCATTAGGTCTCCAGCGCTGCGGCGCTGGTAGGTCGAATCCCCATCATAGCAACGCCAGTCCTCTGGCGCTGCGGCGCCCAGTGTACCCTCTTTGGCATATCCAGTTTAACACTTGAAATGCGCCATTTACACTGGATATTTTTCCTCCGTTCACTCAAACAACACTCAAATATTACATACATGGCTCTGATACTATTTTTATCGAAAATCTAATATACGTGAATGTATGCATGTGCAATAGTATTTATTGCATAAAATACATATCACATATATATTTAACATTGCAGAATAAATAAATCATACAATAAATAAAACATTAATCACATTAATATATTAGAAGGGTTGAGAAATTACCATAACATATAATGTTACACACGTATATCCTCGGAGTCTGCATGAAGACCAACTCTTTAGTAGTTCTAGTCACCAATTTGGGGGGCTTGGTAAGATAGAACAATAGCTCCAATCTAGCACGAGATTAACTCTTTACCATAAAATGGCCAGTTATGTATATTTTTCCTTTTCTCTAAAAGAAAATGAAATGAAAATTGAAGCAATTCACAATTGCTTCTCTACGCACCAAAATGAAAAAATAAAATAATTTCATTTCTTTCCATTTTCTCTTCACCCGACACTTTGGAAGAAAATGAAACAATTCATTTTCTTACCATTGCCGACACACACCTACTAATTTTTCACACAAATCTCACAATATATATGTAATAATAATATTATATAATATAATATATTACACATGGCCACTTAATAAAAGAAATAATATTATTATAAAATAATAATATAATATAAATTAAATGGATGACAACTATATTACAATAATAATATAATAATATATTATAATATAAAATAATGAGATATTATAATTATTTAATAATTAAATAATTATGTGAAAAGATTATTTTGCCCTTCATAAATAATTACCAAGTCAACCCCTAGTGGGTTCTACTATACTTAAACTTAGGTAAACTCAACCGATGGTCTACAATGTACCACATGTTATTATAAAATTAGCAAATAACAATTCTTGACTATTTGTTGTATTTAACGCTTAAATACAGACACGCACATATTTACGTGGTAGTACTGGTTATTACTGGATCAAATAATTTAATCTGGTACATTGCCCCGGTGCAAAATGAGTACACTTTATATTGCAGAACTCCTTAGGTTCATGCCCGATTTGTTAAATAAAACTATTCCATGAGTCCGTTAACATTGCCCCACGCACACGTCACGAATATACAAATCAACGCTTTGAACCATGCAAGTTGAGGTTGCAATGCATACGTATAGTCCTTCCGTCATGCTATTCTGGATGTATGAGGATATAGATTATCACCATCAAATCTCCATATGTTTATCCATATTCTATCCTCAAACTTGTATCTCACTGAATAATATGCACAAGCTTTTTAGTCATATTGTTCCACCCTGACGAAAACTCTTTTTCGGGATTAATACTTGTGGCCACAAGACTTTCTAAGATACAATCTCGAAGCATCTGGATATCAAACTCCCTATGCGAGTTGACAAATCCCATATCTGTACACACCAGACTCTATAAGCATCGGATCATACCCAGCGACACCCAACGGTCACACTATGAAAGGTCTGTGACATACGTGAAACCAAAGTATAGTGGATCACTTACAAGCCCACCGTGGCACTCAGGTCAAAGGATCACGTATACTACTAAACTCGAGAGGACCCTTCATTGACGGCTTACATAGGGTGTCTATTAGAAGTCCTCGTGAGTCTGTCTTATATCCAATCCTAACTGGACACCCATATATCAATATGAGCTCCAAGCTCACAGTTGGCTAAGAACGACCATCTATACCCTATAGGTACGACATATGCTGATCTATATAAAAATATCCACCAACAGACCCGCATCAGTAGAAATTGATCAGGGACAATATTCGAGAACATACTTGCACAACTAACATTTTCTGGCACCTGATTGCAACTCTTGTAACTATGCAGTTACTAGTATATTCTCAAGTCTATGTCCCATTACATACAAGGCTCAAACTCTTGGATCTTCGCTAAGTATTATAACCAACTAACTATTAGCTGTGCTAACATTTATCATTTATATCTCTTAGTGTGGCCAACAGTAGGCCCTTATCTAAACTCATTTAAATCAGATCTGAACTCCTTCAGATCATACAATGTCTGTAATGTTACATTATATAGTACCTTATCAATAGGTAATAACGATTTAATAGGAACATACACTTATATAAATATATAAGTATATGTACATTCAGGGATGACACGTAAGCACCAACCTTAACACTTATGTGGGCATATGTGAAAGGTACAACAAGAATCTAGAACTTATTAATTAGAACCATCTCCATCAGTAGTAACTAGAGTCTCTGCACTATCATAGTTATCATTATAGGCAAGCGCAGTGATAAGCACATTTTATACATTATAATCTATCTCTTCTAAACTTGATAATTGCTTAATTTAAATAAGAATATATGACTTTTATGTGTATGAATTTCATTTTGTAGGTGTCAAGTTAATAGAGTTATTTGGAATGAAAATTCAAAGAAAACAAGCAAAAAAATAAATGCTACAGTGCAGTGAACAGTGATAGAGCTATAATGCTGATGAACACTGTTGTGCTACAGTACCCCTCGCCCAGGCGCCAAAACAGGCTTTTATTAGCAGAATACTCTGCGTCTAGGCACTAAAAAGTGGCGCCCAAGTGCCATCACCTATTTTAATACCTTTTTTCCCTTAATTTGAAACCTATAAATACTATCTTTTAGCCACTTCGTAAATTATCAAAAGAGAGCAAGAAATAGAGAGAAAAACTCTGGTTTTTTGTGAGAAAAACACCATTAAAAGCTTGGATTAAGGGAGATTATTAAAGATTGAAGGCTTCAAAGGCTTCTCCAACTAGTTTCTTCTTCTTTCTCTAGTTTATTTACATTTATTTCTTATTTGTAATTGTGTTTTATATTAATTTGAATATGAGTACTTTTATGAATATTTGGATGAATGTAATTAAATATTTCACTATGGATTGCTAGATTATATGTTCTAGGGCTTGATGAAACTCTATATATTGATGTTATTTTGTGATTAATGACTATTTGATGTTTATTCATTTATACTTTTTATGTGCTTAATGTTTTTAATTGCATTGAGATATTGATTGGATGATTTAAACATTTGGGTTATGTGCTTGGGAAAGTTTAATCCATATGTTGGTTGTAAAAAGTATAGCTTTGTGTTTGTTGAGTTGGGAGACTAATAAACCTAGGGTAGTCACATAAAGGTAACTTAATGCGTGTATGTATAACGGGTTAGATAGGGATATCAACTTATTTATATATGCATAGAGTCTCATTCGGCACTCGGGAGAGGGAATGAGATTAGTCTTAAGCCCTTGATTAATGAATGCATTATATTAGTTGTTAATCACGAATGATAAAGAGCATAGCAACAATAGAGGGAAATCAAGTCCCCAGAACCCTATTACCATAGAACTCTCATTTCTTTAATTTATCGATTTACTTAGTTTAAAGCATTTTAATTCCACAATTCAACTTATTCATTAAATTAGCTTAGATAAAGTTAGGTTGCCAACATCATAGTACTTAACATTAATTTAGGATACCAATCCTCGTGGGAACAATACTCACTCATTATATTATTACTTGATCACGACCTATGCACTTGCAATTATAATTCACATATGTATAATATCCTAAATTGCAATGGTGTCAAAAACTTATTCGCGGAATTATACACACCTGAATTGTTACCATAAGTGCATGGGTTATGAGCAAGTAATAAAATGATGAGTGAGTATCGTTCCCACAAGGATTGTGTCATAAAGTGATGCTAAGTACTATGATGTTGGTAACCTAACTTTATCTAAGATAATTTAAAGGATAAGTTGAATTGTGAAATTAAAATGCTTGAAACTAAGTAAATCGATAAATTAAAGGAATGAGAGTTTTGTGGAAATGGGGTTCTAGGGACTTGGTTTCCCTCTATTGTTTCTATGATCTTTGTAATTAGTGATTAATAACTAATTTAATGTATTCACTAATCAAAGGTTTAAGATTAATCTCATTCTCTCTCTCAAGTGGCCAATGAAACTCTATGCATATACAAATAAGTTGATATCCGTATCTAACCTATTATACATACACACATTAAGCTACTCTTATGTGACTACCCTAAATTCATTAGTCTCCTAACTCAACAAACTTAAAACTATGCTTTTTACAACCAACATATGGATTAAACTTTCCCAAGCACATAACCCAAATATTTAAATCATTCAATCTATTTCCTAATGCAATTAAAAACATTAAGCACATAAAAAGTATAAATGAATAAATATCAAATAGTTATTAATCACAAAATAACATCAATACATAGAGTTCCATTAAGTCCTAGAACATATAATCTAGCAATCCATAGTGAAATATTCAATTACATTCATCCAAATATTCATAAAAGTACTCATATTTAAATTAACACAAAACACAATTACAAACTAGAAATAAATATAAATAAAGTAGAGAGAGAAAAAGGAACTAGTTGGAGAAGCCTTTGTAGTCTTTAATCTTCAATAATATTCCTCAATCTAAGTTTCAATGGTGTTTCTCTCACTAAAATCCTAAGTTTCTCTCTTTATTTTTTGCTCCCATTTGATAATTTGAGAAGTGGCTAAATGGTAGTATTTATAATTTTTAAATTAAGGCAAAAAAAGAGGTATTAAAATAAGTGGTGGCGTCTGGGCGCTGAGCATTCTGCCAATGAGAGCCTGTTTTGGTGCCAGGGGGTACTGTAGCATAATACTGTTCATCGGCACTATTGCTATGCCACTGTTTACTACACTATAGCATTTGGTTTTTTTGCTTATTTTCTTTGAATTTTTATTTAAAATAGTTTTATTAACTTGAAACTTACAAAATAAAATTAATACACATAAAAGTCATATATTCTTATTTAAATTAAGTAATTATCAAGTTTAGAAAAGATAGATTATGATGTATAAAATGTGCTTATTAAACTCCTCCAAACTTAAATACTTGCTCGTACTCGAGTAAGAAAGCACACTCATGAAAGAAAAAGAAAATGACAACAAACTATAAAAAGATATATAATATTGGGTCTGTAAATGATTAGTAATTTGTCTCAAAAAATTTCTCATAACTACTATTCTCAAGGAAAGTCTAAACATCATAACCGGTTAACATGTTAATTTAACACTTATGCTAATCCATAAATGACCTACTTGGTATGTGTGTGAATAGCTGAAATCATCAATCACATGCACACAAGACAATAAAATGGTCTCTATGTTTTTTTTTTTAAATCAATACTCCATATGCTTGCTTTTCGCATCACTCTCTATTAATGTAGGTACACACATAATCAATGATCAAATAAGACTTTAATTAGCTTGTAATGTATAATTAGGGTAAGGGTAGGATAAAATGAATCAATTTTGGCTTAACTCACACTATAAACACACATTTCTCTAGAGATTATACAACTAAACCATTTGTTTTCCACCCGATTTCCCCCAAGCTTATTTCTTCGATTCCCTTGCAATTTTGTTGTTCCTCTTTTCCTTTTCTTTTAAGTTAGGGGTATAGCAAACTCAATTTATATTATTTTTTTGAACTTTTTTTTGAATTTTTTATATATATTTTTTATTGAATTAAATAACTATACCCCTAAACTTAAGCTTTTCGATATTAAAACAATCAAAATTCATAACGAAACCCATAATCCTTCTTTAATTCACCAATTCATTTTCAAAAATTTATAAGTGGTGTTATGCCAATGGCGTGGTAGGTACTATGAAAGATAATAAAAATAAGGTTAAGGAAGTGATATGGTTAGCAAGAAAAAGTGAAATTTAGGCTCAACGGGGGTGACTATGGATAAAACTATACAAAGGTTAGCTTGAAATGCTCAATTGGTCCAAAGATGATATAAAATTATATCTTCAATTACATGTGCCCTAGGATTTCACCTTGAGTGATGCTCAAACAAGTTCTAGCATGTTTTTGAGACCTTAATTATTCTTGTTATGCATAAAAGTCTTCTAAGTAAGTATAAAAACTAAATGATTCTAACTACGTGCTCAAAATATCAAGTGGTCACAAAGTGAAGCTGAACTTGTCCTTGATTACTAAGCAAACAATCATAACATTCATTGTTTCCAAACGAATGTAGCATTTGAAATCATGTTTTTATTTTATATCATTGACTACTAATCATTCAACCAATTCGTAACTAAAGATAACAAAAAACATTTGCATACAAGCACAACAACTAAGACAACAGTCATAAAGAGTAAGCATGATTAAACATAGTAAATAAACACTGAATAGTATTTTTCTCCCCCAAACTTAAAGTTGACATTGTCCACAATGAGAAAATTAAGAATGAGTAAAAGAGACTTCCCTTGTAGTCGATGGCTTAGTACGGCAGTGCTCAAATCTTAAGGCTGAAGTTGTTACTTGAGTTGGTGCTCAAAGCCCTCAATTTACTTGACTTTTGTTTTGAGCTTCATTGGGCTGCACCTTGTTGGCTCTGCGTTCACTCCTTTTTCATGCTTTATGAGTGCTGACTTACTGTTTTAACACACTGCAAGAAATAATAAGGAATATATTATAAACTAAGATTGAAATTGAAAATTAAAATTCACTTGGGTTACCTCCCAAGAAGCGCTTAATTTAACTTCTTCGACTTGACGTCTTCTGGGTTCATGGGGGATCAAAATGGATGTTGGAAGCATATTGAGGTGTATGGATGTCAACATTTCTCTTCTTAAGCTTCCTTAACTCTATGATCAAAGTTCTTACAATGGACTCCAACCATTTTAACTTATGCTGTTTTGGCAAAGATTCAAAAAGATAATGAATAAAAGATCTTCCTTGACCAATGTCTCTAAGCTTTTCTTTGAAATATAAGCCATGCTTTTTCTTTCTTCTTACCTTGTACCTCATTAACTTCACTTTTTATTTGTAGATGAACAACATCCATCTTCTTAACTTGTAAGGGTTATTGCTCATTACTTGGGTGCATTCCTTCAATTTTAAAACATTCATCCTTCTCTATTATCAATTTGACTTCTTTTAATACCTTCAAGGTGATTGTCTCCTCTTGTACTCTCATTTTCATCTCTCCACTCTCTATGTCAATAAGAACCCTTCCAATAGCTAAGAATGTCCAACTAAGAATTATTAGAACTTCATAGTCATCTTTTATATTTAACACAACAAAATCTACTGGTAGGATGAATTTATCCACTTTCACCAACATATCTTCAATGATACCCCATAAATAGGTGATAAATCTATCCACTAATTATAAGAAAATTATAATGGGCTTTACCTCACCAAGACCCAACTTATTGAAGATGGATAGGGGCATGAGATTGATAGTTGCTCCAAGATCACACAAGGCTTTCTCAAAAATGGTCTCCCCAATAGTGCAAGGGATAATGAAGCTACTCAAATCCTTCATCTTTTGAGGAAACTTTCTTTGAAGGATTAGACTACATTCCTTCGTTAACCTCATCGTTTTATAGTCCTTCAACTTTCTCTTCTTCAATATCACTTCCTTCATGAACTTCATATAGCTTGACTTTTTCTCCAAGACATCCATAAAAGAAATACTAGTGTGTATCTTTTTAAAGTTGTCAAGTATATTGAAGGGTTGATCATCTAACTTCTTTTTATAGATGCGTTGAGGTTAAGGCAATGGTGGGGTAATGATAGGAGGATTGTTTGAGAAGGAAATGGAGTTAGATTTGTGATTCATCGTAGATGGCTCAACAACAATTTCTTTCTCTTCACCTTCAACTATATTTTTATCCGAGGTTTCTACTTTCATACCACTCTTAAGAGTTATGACATTACAATACTATCTTGAATTGGCTTCCTTGTCACTTGAGAACTTGCTGAAAGATTGATCTTTGATTGCATGGGTAATTTAGCCAACTTGCACCTCTGCTGACTTCAATGTAGCATTCATATAGGTGCAATGTTTCTTAATGTTATCAAGTTAAGCCTCATCTTTGTTAAACCTCTCTCTTGTCTCTATGATAAAAGTGCCTAAAAAGTCTTCAAAAGATAGCTTCTTCTCAACCACTTGATGATTAAATCTCGATAAAGGTTACAAGAAATTTCTTGGATTGCCATAGAAGTTCTCATGGTTTTTAATCCTAGAATGATAATATATAGGCAAGTTGTTAATCCGGTGTTGGAAGTTCTAGTTGTTGATATGTTGGACTTACTCTGAATCACTTCCTTCACCAATGTAGGACAAATTTGTAACCATCATTGAATCTTTACTTGTTGAGGCCTCTTTAACATGTAGTGCAAATATTTGGCTAAAACTTGGGCTGAAAGTGCAATAATGGGATCAACCTCATGAAACCCAGTAGTTTTCCTTAATGTAGACCTCTCATTAGGCCATTGGCAAGCCATCTTTTCCAACAAAACTCGGGCTTCTTCTACTGTTTTTGATAACAAGGTTCCACCCACCACTAATGAGCTAAAAATTAACAAATCACGACTTATGTGAGCACATGTGAAATGTACAACTAGAATTTAGAACTCGTTGATCAAAACCATCTCCATCAGTAGCAACTAAAGTCTCTGCGCTATCATAATTATCATCATAAGCAAGCACAACATCCGACTTCTTCTTGTCCTTTACTTTCTTTTTTTTAGCAATCCTTTATGAAGTGTCCATCTTTCTTGTAGTAATAATACTTCCTAAAAGCACCCTTGGACTTTGACCTTAAGCCATTCTTCTTTTCATCTCTCTATAAGGCTCTTCCTCTTACAAATAAGCCTTTCGCATTAGCTTTTCCCATTAGCCTTTCCTTACCTTCCCAATATCACGGGTCGGGCACTTGCCATTGACCCAAAAGACTAGTCTGTTAGGTAATGCTACATACTCACCCTTATATACCCAAGTCCACCCAATTTTTATTCGATATGAGATGTGACACCGATTAATTTAAGTTTAATAATGATTTCATATCACTCATCGTTAAAATCTCTCTACTATAGAGAAGTGTATCAATAAAGTGCTCATAGCTTCTGTGAAGTGAACTCGGCATGATGATCGTCTTGTCTTCATCCTCTATCTTGATGTTGATAGCTTCAAGATCAATTATGATCTTGTTGAAGGTGTCTATGTGATTTTTTTATCGGCGTCCCCTTAGATATAGACAGCTAATAGACCTTCTTCTTTATGCAATCTATTGGCCAACGATTTTCGCATATAAAGTGAGTCAAGCTTCTTTCAAAGACCAATTATCGTCGTTTCATCTACTAGTTCTCTCAATACTTCATCGCTCAATGATAGAACAATTAAACTGTGAGCTCTTTCTTGAATATCTTTTCGTTCTGCTTCAGTCTTGGATGACTCTAGTGTCTTTTCTTCTTCACTAGATAGAGTTATAGTCTCCTCTAATGGTGAGCCTAATCATTAGCTTACCAACAATGTTTTCACCTTATTTCATAAATTAAAATCATTCATCTTATTGAATTTCTCTAGTTCATACTTGGGTGCAACCATGTCTTGTTTTGAACTAAACTCTAATACCAATTTGTTAAAGTGGTAGCAATAAACCTAAGTAATATAATACAATAACAAGCAATAAATAATAAACTAAAGAAGAAAAGTAAGAGAAAACACGCAAGAATTTATTGTGACTGCCGATTAAAACTTATGGTGCATACATATAGTGTGTGTATGTGTATGTGTATGTGTGTTCATTATTCAAATATACGCATCTCATACATATATATACACAGTGAAAATCTAAATATAAATAATGAACATATTCTATACATATTAATCAAATTAATACTAGATTGAGAAAAATCACTTGCAAAACCTTTGGATTAAAAATTACTAGAGTCCGCTTGAAGTGCAAGGATTGATAGTTCTAGTAATCAATGGATGTGGGCTTGATTTTCTAGAATAATAGTTCCAAATCCAATAAATAGTTTAACTCTTAAACCTAAGTAATTTATTTTATCATTGATCAACACTTGAACAATAAAACAAATACTTTAGTTGCTTTAATGACCTAGCCCTAATAGAGAAGAAGATGAATTGTTAAGTGCAACACTTGAACTCAAATAACAAAGAAGCAATTTCTCTCTAATGCCCGACTACCCCTTAAGAAACTTAATGCAATTTTTTGTTTCATTTCAAAACATGTAAGCTAAATGCAGTTCATTAACTATTAATTTCACTTGTTTTTTTTGCTTTAATTTGCCTTTAATTTTACTTTAACCTAACCATTTAGTTAACAATTAACTTAAGTTAGGTTTAGTTTACTTAACACTTAAGCAAATAAATATCTTAACTAACCTAACCCTAGAGTTAATAATTAACCTAGGTTAAGTTAACATTACTTAACTCTTAAGTAATAAATATCATGATTATTTAATTATTAAATAATTAATTAAGTGAAATTACCCTTAATATTTTACTTGGTCACCAAATTAACCTAAACTGAGTCTCATCTAACTACACACTTGAGTCAACTTAACCATGACTCACTATGCACCACATGTCAACATTTAATTGGTCAATAACAATTGTTAACTAATTAATGTACTTAACTCGTAAGTCTTAACAAGTGCACATCCTGAGGGATCCTAAAACAAATATGTAGTTTTGCTGAATTTTACTAGATTAAACTATTTAATCTGGTACGTTGCCCCAGTGCATGACGAGTACACTTTATATTTCGAAACTCCATAAGTCTACACCTGATTCATCAAATGGAGCTATTCCATGAGTTCGTGATCGATGCCCCACGCACACATCATGGATATTACAAATTAACACGTTAAATCATACAAGTTGAGGTCATAGCACATATGTACAATTCCTTCGTCATTTATACCCCAGATGTATGAGGATATAGATCAATACTATCAAATCCTCATAAGCTCATCCATGAACTTATCTCTATATTTGTATCTCGATGTACAATATACGTAAACACATTTGCTATATTGTTTAACCCTATGAGAAATTATTTTTTGGGTTTATCGCTTATGGCCATAAGACGTTTTTAGATACAATCTTGAAGCATTTGATATACATCTCCTCTACGTGAGATAATGGATCACGTATCTACGCACACTTGACTCAATGAGTATGGAATCATACTCAGCGACACATAGCGGTCAGACCATGAAAGGTCTCTGACATCCGTAGAATCAAAGTATGGTGGATCACTCACAAGCCTACCATGACGCTTAGGTCAAATGACCACGAATACTACTTAACTCGATAGAACTATTCATTAAAGACTTCATAAGATGTCTATTAAGGTCATCGTGAGTCTGTTCAATATTTAGTCCTTTTTTAATACCTGCATGCCTATATGAGCATCCACTAAGCTCTTGGTCAGCTGAGAAAAATAATTTGTACTATACACTTATAGACATACATTGATCTATGTAATAGGGATTCACCGATAGACTCGAATTAGTGAAAATAGATCAGGAACATAGTGTTTGAGAACATACTTGCATAATGACATTTTCTAGTATCTATTGCAACTCTTTACAACTATATCATTACTAATATATTCTCAAGTCTTTGTCCCATTACAGACAATTTATTAACTCTTTAGATTTTGCTATTTTTTATAACCTACTAACTTTTTAGCATTTATAATTCTCAGTGATGCTAACTCTTACCGCTAATCTAAACTTCTTTAGATCAGATTTGAACTTCTTCAAATCATACAATGTCTATGGCATTACAAGCATTGGTGCCATTTAATAAAGGTTATTAGCGATTTAATAAAATATGCATTGTATAGATATTACAAAATAAATATTCATACAAACAAGGATGGCATATAAGCACAAACTCTAACATTTACGTGATTCGGTAACTTGCCTACGACCACAGCAGATCAAGATCTTACTTCTTTTATTAATTAATCACAAGACACTTATAAAGTATGCATTTCACAAGAAAGAACTTAAAGCTCACAAAGAACTCTCTTAATTGCACCCACAAAGAAGACAATTAATCGCTCTTGTAGCTTAAGAATTTTTTCTCTAATGTTTTATGTTTCAATCCCCTTGAATTGTATTTTCAAGCTAGTAGAGGTTCTTTATATAAGCCTAAATGTCCTAGGTTATCCTAAATCGAATGGATTTAGTTTGGAAAATCCTATTTCACTTAGAATACTAATTTATGAAGTCCTATTTCACTTAAAATACAAATTGTGAGTAATTTTTAATCAACTTTTTATAAATATATATTTTATTTACTTAAATGATAAGTAGGACTACACATACATAATTGAAATATAAAGTTTGTATAATTTTTTTTTTTTTTGATTTCTTATTGATATGGTAAGTATATATTATCAATCAACAATAAACATATTAGATGTTACATTTGTTGAGATAAATTAATCTAACTCTTTTTGGTTATTTAGTTTTTGAGTTCAAATTAATAATTTGACTTAAATTGGATATTGGAAAGATAAAAATATCAACAAAAAAAAAATTATAAACTTTTTTTCTTAGAAAATTAAATATTGTAATGATGATAGTACAATAAAATCAAATTTTAAAACTATAATTATTCTATATTAGTTTATCAAATAATTTTTAATAATTAATATTTCTCCATTAATTATTAATTATTTTTCTAAAACAATAAAAATATCCTTAAAAAAAATTGCTTCAAAAAAAAAAAAATATGAAGATGTTTGAATTTGAGAGAGAGTTTAAGGAGTGTGTGTTTGGTGGTGGTAGTCATGGAAACAATTGGGAATTGATGGTTGGATTAGAAAATAAAAGAGAAGTAAAGGTGGAGAAAGTAAAATTAACAATAGCAAAATTAATTAGTAAGACAAATTAAAAGGGTTCTTTATAGATTCCTCACTTATTCTTTAATAAAATTGTTTAAAAAAATGACCCTCTAATTATTATGTCACTAATTATTGATGTCTCTTCACTAATTTCCTTGAATGTCATCTTTTTTGTGATATATAAATAAAATATATATATTTATATTTAATTAGCATATTCCTATTAGAATCTTAGTCATATAGAACTTGAAAGAAATCTTGAGAGAGGCCCCTCTCCCTCTTTCTCTTGCATGTGAAAAAGAAAATCAACTCAAAGATAATGACTCTTAAGCTTCCCTTCCCCCTCAAAATGAGAAAAAAAAAATGTTGACAATCATTTTCCCACTACTAAGCTAAAGCTAGCATGTAATTATTTGATGCTGGGGACATGACATTCATTTCACAAAGGGCAAAATTGTTTTTTTATAATATTTGATGGGTGGCTTTTAAAGGCCTTATAATTTAAAATCCTTTTCGATAATTTAATTGATTCCAATAATCATTATGCCTTGATATTGAAGTCAATTACTAAGACTATTGATTTTGGGCCTTCACACATTTTCTAAGTTTCAACTCTTTCCTTGCACTACACATGCAAGGGGAAGCTAGATTTAAATTAAGAAAAATATTATATTTTTTAAAAAGTATTTAAAATTTTTTTATCTTAAATAATAATCAAATAATTATTAGATAATGAAATAATATAGTTAATAATTTTGATAATAGTACAATTTTGCCATCTAACAATTATATAATATATTAATTTGAGATGAAAATTTTAGAATACCAATTGAAAAGTATGGGATTACTCTTAAATTAATGAGTTAAATTATAAAAGTTAAAAATTTTCAAAGATTTGAGTTTATATTATGAATAGGTGTGGAACCAAAATTTAAAGGATAGAAGGTCAAATGTAAGAGTCAAAAAATTATATGAGGCTAAAATTTAATTATATGAAGATCTTGTTGTTAAACTTAAAATTTTAGAAAGTCAAATTATATAATTATCTATTTTAAGGGGTAGAGTTATAAAAATTTATTATTGAGCTTAAAATTTTTTTGAGGCTTGAAAGGACCACGAGGCCCTTAACAATTTAATTCCTGTATTTTTATTGAATTATTCACTTAATTTTTAATATTTTTAAAATTACCAATTAAGTCCTTTAGAGGTATTTTTGTCACTATTTTTATTCCTAAAATATGCTTTTTTTTTTAATTATTTTTATCTTTGAAATATGATCATTTTCATCTTGAAGAAATGCAATTGGTATTTTTTAAAATATTAAAAATTTAATAAAAACGTAGAAATTAAAGTAGCAATTTTCCTCAATAAAATTTGAATAACTGCTTGTTAATATTTTTTCTTTTCTGTAGAAATTTGGAGAGCTATGGCTCCCTAGACTGTGCTTACATATTTACAAAGTCATCATGCATCGGTGAAGAAGAATAGTAATTTTTTTTTTCAAAAAAAAAAAATTTAACTAACAATGATTGTAATTTGAGATGTTAAGTTTCTATAAATGGCAATCAAGCAATTTCATGATAATGACATTGTTTTCTTTTCATGATCGCTGTTGCTTACAAAACAAAATGATTAATTAAAACTTTTTATTAATTGTTGATTTTAACTAAACCTCTTGTGAGGTATGTCCATGTGCTTATGTTTCTTAGTTTTGCAAATGACGATTGAAGAATTATGCACATCAAGTGTAATATCATTTCAGATGAATTTTTATTTTTTTGCTTTTCTCCTATTAATTTTAGTTGTCTTAATGTGGGATGTTTCCCACAAATTTTTTTTTTAAAAAAAAACCTGATTATTAAAGTTGTAAATGGCACTTTCTAGCTTAAATTAAGTCACATAAGTTATTAATTAAAAGTGTTTCCTTAATTTCTAATTATCAATTGAAGGGATTGAATGATAAGATAGAAATGAGATGAGACCAACGAAGATTTCAAAATGAGATATTTGTTTTTATGCCGTATTATATTTTCAAAAGTTTTATTTTATGTAAAATTTTAATATTAGTATTAAAATGAGTTTAATATATAAAATAATTCTTTTTAATATTATATTATATCTATAAATATTTACAATAAAAATTTAAGAAAAATTAATTCAAAATAGATTTTTGGTGATACCACTAAAAAATCCTACCCGTGAAAGATTCAATGTATAATTTATAAGTATTTTAAAATGAAAAATTAGTTTTTTTTTTTGTTTTAGTTTTAAATTTCTAAGAAAGTAGTTTAGAATTTAGATGTCTAATTCAAAATATTAATATTGTGAGTAGAGAGATCATCCTATTTAGAAATTTAAGTATCAACATTTTTTTTAAGTAATATAAGATAATTAATTCACTTAATAATTTTTTTCTCCCCTCTTCTCTCCCAAACGAACTTTTACTGGTGAGATGACGATACCGGCCCTTTCATTAAATAGTGAGTCCATTCATATTTTGAGTTTGACTCTGATATTACTTATTGGAGAGTTTGAAAACATAAAATTTAATTGTCCAATCCAAAAGATTATCATTGTGGGTAGATTGACCATTTTTTATATAAACTCAAATATTAATCATTTTCTAACTAATATAATATAATCAACTCATTCAACAGTTGTTATCCATATTAGATATTCATTTAATTCAAAAGATTAATTTAAGTAAGATCTCTAATTATCAATTAAAGGAATTGATTGAGATAGAAATGAGATGAGAAGATTTTTAAAATAAATATTTTGCCAAAGGAATTACAGTGGCTATATTGTGCTTCTATTTCATAGTGTGCCAAATGGCAAATGAGGAATAACCAATAAACACACAAATTTCTTAGTGCTTCTGCTTTGTGATATTTAATTTTGATTGTGATCATATTTGTGTGTTTTTAGTTTAAAATAATTTCATATAATTTTTGTTTTTAGAATAAATTATTTTTAATTTACAGTCAAATAATCTCTCTCTTTTTAAAATTTGGATCTCCCTCTTTTGAGATTTGTGTTCTTCTTTTTCAAAAGAGTTTATATTTTTTTTTGAAAAAATTTGTGTTTCTTTATTAATGTCAACCTTCCTAAGTTTGGAGTATGATTTCTACTCTAGTTTTGAGTTCAAGTATGTGTCATTGTACAAATATCATACTTTGTTCTAATAATCTTTTGTTTATAGTATCAGAAGTTATCTGATGTAATATCTTTTATTTTCATCATTGATATAATATCAATGCTTCAAAAAAAGTATGCTAATTTAAGTTGGGTTTTTTTTTAATTGAAATATAAATAAGTTTGAATTGTGCAGAAGTTTAAATGTATCTAAATTTATATGTCTAAATGATATGTTTGTTTATTTAAAAAATCCTCTAAAAATTAATATTTTGACACATATTACCCTTTTAAATATAAAAATTTGACAATTAAAAATAAGAATTATGCAAATATATATATATATATATATATTATAAGAGTATTTTTAAGAAAGAAATCATGAAAATCACTTAGATGTTTTTCAATTTAGTGTTAGGTGGAACTCTTTTAACTTAATTTTATTTAATTATAATTGATATATTTTCAACGTTCGACTGTAAAATTGAACATTTCACAATAACTAAATCATTAAATATGAGTTGAATTCAAGTTTAATTGTGGAAAAAAAAGAAACAAACAAGCATATAGCTAGTTTCATTATGAGAGTAATAAAAGGCTCTTTCTTGTCAAATTGTTGTCAGTGGTTGGATTAGCTTAGCAAATGATAGCTTTAAATATGATGAAAAAGCCATTTGCAATTTCAAAGACATAATTTTCATATCTTCATATTTCAAATAAGCAATTGATTGATTATTATCATCTTCCATAACCATAACTTCCTCTATATGAAATTCAACTACAATTTTTTTTTTTTTCATTTAGCCTTTAATTAATTAAACTTACCAACAAGTCATCTTTAACACACATTTAAATGTTTCCATGAGAATGAATTTAGTTTTTTGTGCATTTGGTTATTGAATTAACAATGTTATTGTTTTCTGTCTTTCTTTTTTTTTTTTTTATTTGAAAAAAGAGAATCAAACTTGAGACTTCTACTTAAGTAGAGAAATTCATTGCAAACTCTTTATCACTAGACCATTTAAGTAAGTACATTATCTTTATTATTTGAAGAAAGAAAGATGAAAAGTAAGAAAATAATTATTAAAAAAATCCTTTAATAATGTTTAGTTAAAGAGTAATACTAGGCATCCCAAGTTAAAGAGTAAAAAAAAAAAAAACTCAAAAGTGATATGTCAAACAAACATTGGATGGTGAAATAGTATAAATTTCAAAATTATTTATTACACTCAATGTTTGTTTGATGCATCATTTTTTAAATCCAATTTAGAATAAAAATTTGAGATGCCTAACATTACTCTTTAACTAAAACGTGCAAACACTTCAAATATGGTCAAATGAGTGCTTCAACAAAAAACCAAGCCTTATTTGCCCAAAGTTCAACCATGACAAAGCAATTGATCTATTAGCTTTGATTGGAAAACCACCACTTCCCTTCTTATGATCTCGATTAATGTCTACTTAACCCCTGTAAAAATGACCAAAACTCCCCTACCATTAGAAATATTTCGTTATTTCTTAACAATTAATATAATTTTACAAATTTACTCTTAATAATATATAGCTTGATGATTTTATCCTTAAAAATTTGAGAACACAATGAAATACATATATTCTGTTATTTCTTAATAGTTAATATGATTTTACGAATTTAATCTTAATAAGATATGGCTTGACAATTTTACCCTTAAAGATTTGAGAAATAAAATAAAAATATTCCATTATTTCTTAACAATTAATATGATTTTATAAATTTACCCTTAATAAGATATGACTTAACGATTTTACCCTTGAAGATTTGAGAACAAAATAAAAAAATTAAGCTTGAGGGGATTTAAACCCTTGATCTCCAAGATAAAGGTAATGGAGCTTCACCACTTGACCATACTTATGAGAGTTTTATGAAGATTAATATATATATATATATATATATATCTTATATAAATTAGATTAATTATAAATCATAAATTAAATAAATTTTAGAATAAAAAAATTATAATTAATAATAAGTGTAAAATATTTTAACAAACAATAAATTCAATTAAAATATGTATAACAAAATATTTAACGATTACGTTTTAAAATCTTATTATAAAAATGAATTATTTTATAATTTTTTATAAATTAATCTAAAATACTAAAATATAATACATACTAAAAATAAAATTATATTCAAACTCACAAGTGAATTTTTATTATTTAATATTAAATAATAAAATAAATTTTCATAAAAAAATTCTAAATGAATTTTAATTACTGTACATTAGTTCATTCACCATGCATTCCAAAATTCCAACCTGTTTTTGAATTGTGTACCTAAAATATGTATAGCATCATAATTGGATTCTTGGTTCTTGCAACATTTGGTTTTGATCTCTGTAAGTTTATTATTACTTTATTAATAATTTAAGTTTAGCATCATACGGAATTTTTCTTTTTATTTTTGTTGGAAAATTATTTTTTATAATTAATTTAATTATTAATATATTTTTTATTTTTTAAAAAGGGAATTAAAAAATTAAAAGATAAAAAGATGTTTATAATGAATCTTTAAAAAAATTATTTTTTTGTAAACTTATTTGAATTATACATAATTTAAAATACTTTTAAACTTATTATTATTTATGATTTTGATACCAATGTCTTATTAACGTATAACTAATAATTTATCTAATAATTTATTGGTTATATATATTAGTTTTTATAAAATATTTATTTATTATAAATTTGGTCGAGTAGCGAAGCTCTATCACTTTTATTTTGAAGGTTAAGGGTTTAAATCCCTTAAGTTTAAATTTTTATTAGTCATATTTTATTAAAGATAAAATTGTAAAATTATATAAATAATTAAAAAATAATACAAAATTATTAACGGCATAAAAATTTTGGTTATTTTTAAAATTAAATGAAAATAAGTGAATATTAGCTAAAATTATAGGAAGGTAATAATCGTTTTTTCAGATTTGATTTTAAATATTAATGTTAAAACTTTTACTTTTGGTATTGTGGTGTTGTGAATTTAAAGTCACGACTATGTAGATTGAAAGCATTAACCGTTAATTAAGAGTATAAATGGGTAAAATCAGTTTAACTTCGAAAGCAAACTTACAATTGCTTACAAAGTTAAACTAAAGTACAACCATGTCAACCGAACTCATGATATAATTTAAGTTTTTGGACTATTTAAATATTCTATATTAGATTTGGTGATTTAAAGTCGTATTTGAGTATGATTTTGAGTTAAAGATTAATAAAGAGTCAACACAAGGTTAAGTATATATTAAACGTATGAAAAATAGATAAAAATGAAGAACCAAAAGTGATAAGGGGTGTGAAAGCATAAGAAAAAGCCTTTTTCAAGCCTTAGCACTACGGCGTCAACTTGGTAGTCCACAACACCAGTCCGGCACTGCCGCAGTGCCCATTTTTAAAAAATACGATTTTAAGCACGATTTGATTAGTTCAAGTTAGTTTTAAGTTCTCTAAACATGTGGACTCATATTCTAACTAGAAATAAAAAATTTAGAGACATTTTGAAATATATATAAACTCTTGTAAACTCATTAGATTAATTATGCAAACAAGAGAGAGAATAAAGAGTCAAAGAGGCTTGAGCACTGAGTACGCAAGAGAATGTCATATAGGGAATGCTTAAATGCTAAGTGTGCAAGAGAATGCTAATTGACCCTTTGGGAAGCGCTGGCTATTGGGAATTCATTAATAATCTCTTGTGAGAGATCTTAGTAATCTTAAGATCTTGATGATATATAAGTTCTTTGTGCATTGAGTAATTAAAGAAGTTAAGACCCCGTGATCCACCGTAAACGTAGGTATTTGTTGTCAAACCATGTAAATCTCTTGTGCCTTGTGTGTGATTGTTGTCTCTATTTTATTTTGTGTGATTTTTTTCATTTTTTGTTTTACTTTTGAGCAAAGTCTTTTACATGTGTTTAAGATTTTATGGTGCTAAACTACCAATAAAGTGGTATTAGGGCACGTAAAAACTCTAACAAGTAGTATCAGAGATAGGTTTACATCTAAGTTGTATCAGAGCCAAGGTCGGTACCTACTGTTGAAATTTGTACTTACGTGTCATCCCTTTATGTATGAATATTTATTTAATATTTATATTAATATTATCATTTCATTAAATTGCTAATTATATTTTATATATGGTAAGATATTTGTAATATTTCAGACATTGTATGATCTGAAAGAGTACAGATCTAGTCTAAAAAAGTTTAGATCACTGTTAAGAATTACCAACGCTGAGAGTTATAAATGTTAAGAGTTGGCACTGATAAGATTTATCAAGTTATAAGAGTCGATGATATCTAAAAAGTTAGAGCCTTGTCTGAAATGAGACAAAGACCTAAGAATATATTAATAATAACGTAGTTGTAAATAGTGCTAAAAAATGTAATGTTTCAGACATTACAAATAGAGCCTTGTAATGTTTCAGACATTGTATGATCTGAAAGAGTTCAGATCTAGTCTAAAGAAGTTTAGATCACTGCTAAGAATTACCAACGCTGAGAGTTATAAATGTTAAGAGTTGGCACTGATAAGATTTATCAAGTTATAAGAGTCGGTGATATCTAAAGAGTTAGAGCCTTATTTGAAATGAGATAAAGACCTGAGAATATATTAGTAATGACGTAGTTGTAAATAGTGCTAAAAAATGTCATTATGCAAATATGTTCTCAAATATTATATTCATGATCTATCTTCACTGATGCTGATCTGTTAGTGAATACCTTAATAAATATATAGATCGGTACAAGTATATATCTAGATGGTCCAGATGGTTAGTCTTAGCGGACCATGAGTTTAGTGAAAGCTCATATAGAGATATAAGTATTCAGTAAGGACTGAATACTGAATAGACTCATAAAGATCTCCAATAGACATTCCATAAAGTCGTCAATGGAGGGTCTTTCGAGTTGAGTAGTATTCGTGGTCTTTTGACCTAAGTGTTACGGTGGGCCTATAAGTGATCCACCACACTTTGGTCCCACACATGTCAAAAACCTTTTATGGTCTGACAGTTGGGTGTCGCTGGGTATGGTCTGATATTTATGGAGTCCATTGTGCATAGATATGGGATCCATCAGTTCATTTGGGTGAGTAATATATCATAATGCTCTAAGATTGTATTTCAGAAAGTCTTATAGCCATAAGTAGTAATTCCCGGAAAAAAGTTTAACTTTAGAGACAAATAATATCACAAAAGTGTTTGAGAATATTATTTATTGAAATATAATTCTAGAGATAAGGTTACGGTCAGGCATATGGAGATTAGACAGTGTTGATCTATATCTCCACTCTACTTGTATATAAATGATTGAGAGATTATACGGATATGTTATAACCTCAACTTATATGGTCTAACGCACCGCTTTGTAATATTCATAATGTGTATGTGGGGCATCATTCACAAACGTATGGAGTAGTTCTATATGACAATTCGTGCGTGGACCTAGAGAGTCACAATATGAAGTATACTCGTTATGCACTAGGGCAACATTATAGATTGAACAGTTCCATCCTAGAAATTTTAGCAAACCGAAAATATATTTTAGGGTTCCTCGAGTTATGTACTTGTCTAGACTTAAATGTTAAGTACATTACTTAATTAGTTAACAAGAGTTGTTAACTAATTAGATGTTAACAAATGGCATGAATTCACCTATTAACTATGTTGGTAAAATCAAATTAGGTAAATATTAATTATTAGTTTTTGAATAATTAAATAAATATTATTTAAATAAATAAAATATGATTTTATTTATTTGTTATTTTATTGTTAAATAGAAGACATACTTAATTTGAGAAATATAAATTAAATGGTGGAGCATCATTTATAGAATTTAATGGTCTATTTTTATTAAATTATTAAAATGGCCACCAAATATAGTTTTGAGTAGTTGGTCACTTAACCTAATTTTATTGGAGCACTCGTGAAGTACTTAGAGTACAAAAAATAGTTGTAATTAATTTTGAATAACAATGGTGAAGCAAAGACGTGCAAGGTTAGAGCATTGGATAAAGTTTTTAGTTTTGGAGAGTTCTTCTTTAAACAAAGGGTTGTGAGAAAAATTAGAGAGAGAAAAATCAATTCATCTTATTTTCCTTTCAAGAAACAAAAACTTATTCTTGAAAATTCAGTTGTTACTATTCTAACTTCATAATCCCATCAGATTGTTGTGAACTAGAATTATATAATGGTGCACTTTAAGGTGAGCTCAAGGTTAAAACTATAAAGAATTTAGAATTAAAATCTTCATTGAAGTTCTTCAAATGTATGTTTTCTATAATCTTATATTGTTGATGATATAAGTTACTTGTGTATATATTGATCATATACTTAATTTCGCTGCGAAATCATGTATATGATACATGTATTTAATTTTTTCAACATGTACACAATCACATATATACACCCTAAAATATGTTAACACCTATGTGGTATCAAAACTAAGGTTGAGGCTGATACCTAAATGGTATCAGAGCCAATGTGATGGTGACTCACAAGTACAAAGACATAAAAAATAGGGAAAAGATCAAAGTCTAGTAGTCAACGGTCTTGATTGCAAGAAAAATAACAAAAACTATAAGAAAAAGGGCTGAGAATAGAGATTATAGAACAATCAAAATGAAAGACAAGATTGGGTAAAGATATTGTAATAGTCTATGGAGAGGATTGTAAAGTTGTAGAATCTTTGATAGTTTCAGAAAAATGAATATTTAAGATGTTTAAAGAGTCTATAGTAATAATGCATGGTGAGAAACACAATAAATACTATGCATCTAATAGGAATGTTACAAGTGGCTTAGCATGGGTTGTTGGGAGGGGGGGACAAATCAAGAGGCAATATTAGAGATTAACTCAATATAGTGATAGGGGGTCGAAAAAAAATGTATGAAAAAGGTGTTACGGGCAAAAACTAGTTTCAGCCACTGAGATATTATGATGGTGTCAAGAATGATACTAGAGATCATAATACAAAGGATAACTAAGATGAGATATATTCATATATTTAGGTACTGAAGTCATAAGCCTTAGTGGAGTTAAGTTAACGAAAAGACTTAACTAAATCAACGCTAGAGTAAATGACATTGGTTGAGTAGATATGTCATTAAAAGCTTCTGAAGAGATTTTGAATTAATGAGGGATTTGTTAGAATTAGTAATTAAAAATTGTATTTGAATATAATTTTAAGTTTAAGACTAATAAAGAGTCGGTATAAGGTCAAGTACACGTTAGAGTTAAAAAAAAAAGATAAAAAAAAGAACCGAAAGCGAGAAAGAGGGCGAAAACACAATAGGAGACTTTTTTTTTTCCATAACTTGGCACTGCAACATCAATCCCATGCCGCATTGGTGCCACTTTCGGAAAAATAGAGTTTTAAGCACAATTTGATTAGTTCGATTCAGTTTTGAGTTTCTTAAATATATGGACTCCTATTTTAACTAAAAATATAATTTTTACAGATATTTTGGAGTTTATATAAACTCTTTTAAACTCACTAGATTAATTATGCATCAACAAAAGCGATAATATAGAGCTCAATGAGCGCTAAGTGCACGGAAGAGTGCCCTATAAAGAGCACTTAAGTATTAAGTGCACAAGAGAGTGTTGATTGACTATTTGGAGAGCTCTGGCTATTGGGTATTCATTGGTAATCTCTTGTGAAAGATCCTAATGATCTTATGTTCTTTTGTGATCTGTGAGTTCTTTGTGAACTAAGTAATAAAAGAAGTTAGGATCTCGTAATCTATTATGAATGTAAGTATTTATTATCAAACCACGTAAAAATTTTATACTTTATGCGTAATTGTTATCTCTTTTTTATTTTGTGTGGTCTTTTTATACTTATTTTACTTATAGATAAAGTCTTTTACTTACATTTAAAATTTTAGAGTACTAAACTATCAATAAAGTTGTGTTATGACACATAAAAACCCCAACATTATGTTAATATGTTATGAAAGTTAAATTCCCGTGTTGAAATCCATTTTTGGGTCAAAGTCATGGTAGCGAAAGCATTAGCCGTCAAATGAGAGTATAAATGTAAAGTCAGTTTAACTTTGAAAGCAAACCTATGATTCCTTACCAAACACTTTGAGCCATTATACTTACAAAATTAAACTGAAGTACAAAAAGATAAACCGACCCCATAAAATAATTTAAAATTTTAGACTGTCTTAAGTATTTTACTACCGTATTGTAAGAGTCAAAGTCCCGTGCTCAAAGCCAAAAATGGTGCCATATTCTTCACAGCCTTGCCAATTGATGATATCTGGATCTACTTATAATTCTTCTGCAAAACAAATTGTACAATGTAATAGGACCTAAAGCACTTATTTGTTAAGTTGCAAAGAGGCATTGGCATGGACCTACAAATATTAACATCAACTTCTATCTTGTGAAGTACCAAATTAAGAGTTAAGACTCATCTCTTTACAAAAAATTTCTATTTAATATGTTGTTCCCTACAACAAATGGACTGTTTCTGAGTAATCTTTAACCTAATCTAAAGAATCTCAGCTAAGCTTTTATGATAAAAACACCATGTACAAGCACATCAATTCGATTAAGGATTTTGATGTTTCAATCCAAAACCAACACATTTTGACCACCAATCAATGCCACAGCCATGTGGAGATATAATCTTTATAACTCTGGACCTTTGGGCGTAACTCATATGATCGTGAATGGGTTTTACACTCACGATCACTTAAGTTCGAATAAAAATGAGGGGGTAAGAATTAGTATTTAATTGAAATTTTTCATCTCATCCAAATATTGTTTTCTAAAAAACAAATCTTCAAAACTTGATATGATCAAACAATACCAAATACAAAGAATTTTTTGTGTTTCTTGGGGTCACAATCCAGAGTCAACCCAGAACTAATAATGTAAATGAAACAGTATATTGGCCTTAGAATTCTTGACGCTTGTTAAATGATCAAACTAATTTCAGAACAAACTATTACATGCATGTTTGTATGTTCCAATCATTTGATGGGGGCAGAGATTCATATTCCCTTTTGGATGGCTAAAATCATACCATAAATATATTAATTGATAATCAAACAGATGTTAACTCAACATGCTGATATATATATTTATTTATATATATATATATATAATTTGAAGAACATAACATATAAAAAAAATGGATCAAATGACAGCAAATGGGTGACATTATATGCTGCTGTTAATATAATGAAGCACAAAGAAGAAACATAGGAGAAGATACAATGTAACATTAACAGTTGACTTCAAGACATAACAGCTCATATATTCTGCATATATACATATGAGATAAGCTTTTTAGCTTAGGGAGCGTATTGTTGAGCTTTCATGGAGTCTTATTTATTTTTATATTAACAAATCCCAAATGAGATGTCTTGAATTAGGGCATTGCTAAGGGTCAAGGGAAGCTTCATAATGTCAGAAAAAGGAGACAGATTGGAAAAGATAACATTGCTATTATTATTATTATTATTGAGTGATGATTCTTTTTAAAACTATTGAATGCATGTTTTAAGGGAAAATATAATTAAACAAAGTAGCAAAGCCAGAAGCACTATACCAATTTGGATGTTTGTATCCCATTCATATCTTGCAGCAGAATATTTTGCCATCAAGTCAGAAAATTAAATGGTAATTTATGTGGACTCAGTATCTTTTTGACATCTTCTTTGTTGTACATATGTTCTTAAAACAAATCAACTTGCTTCTATAATTTATTAGTATTTGTTTTTATCAATTTTCATGTATTCATATTCTAATACACATTAGGCAGCCTGCCTTAATTACTTAATTATATATATAATCACATTGTGTTACACCTTGCATCTCATATTTTACTCGTATATATTCCACTTCATGCCTTATTCAATTATATTTTAAATCAATTCATTTAGGATTAGTAGTAATAAGTACTAATTCTTTCGAATTTGTCCTTATTTAGGTGTCGAAAACAGACTAAAATTCTCTCTTAATCTAATCCCCACTTGAACAAAATATAAAGTTCATGATCCATGATTATGAAATATAGTTTAAAAGTAATTAAATTCGAATCATAAACCATTCTTAATGCATGCACACATCGTAAGATTTCATTTCACTAGCGAAAGAACATCTTATATGATTTATATACCTTGTGAGCTCCTTAGAGTATAAACGTATTTTAAGTTACAAAGTTCAATAATAAATCTACGACAAGTCATATGCTCAAAACAAATAATATTTACATAAAGTCGAAGTGTTACACTTATAACATAAAATTATCGGTTGTTTTCATTAATTATTTGGTCCTTGCATTAACTCTGGAAATTAATGCATCAAATGTATTGATTTCAGGAAATGATGGGGATTTCTGATTAAAGAAACAGGAATAACCCAGTGCAGTTGGTAGCATTTTGAAGGTCTCTCTAGGGTTAAAAAGGGACATGCCCTCATTTTTTAATTAAAAAAAATTAATGAAGTTGAAAACAACTTTTACTAAATATGAAAGTTTCTCAAGTGATCTTAGTTTCAGAAAATTATCCAAAAAAGCCATGAACAAACGAGAAGGAATTGATAGAAAATTGAGTATGTTAATGAACTTATTGCAATATATTCTATTATATGAAAACTTAGCCAGTTATGGGTATTTCTTCTTTCGTAGAAATTTTTTCCATTTTCCAATCTTGTGCCTAATTTTGTAATAAGAAACTTGGGACACACTTTGTTGACATTAGGTATTGTTTTTAATTAATTACCTTTTTTTATATCTTCCTTTTATCTTTGTCATGACTTGTGTGAGGTTCATCTTCATCAACTTCTGGACGTAATTTAATTAGTCGTAAATGTATTTTATATCTACAATCATCTGAATTTGAAGAAAAATAAAAAAATAAAATTAATATTAAGAATGAAAATGAAAATTTGCGTTTCCATACAAATCATTAATTTTGTTTATAAAAAAAATCATTTTCATCACCTTAAGTTGTTAAACCATAAAAGATATATCGCCCCAGCAGAGAGCTTCAGAATTTCTTAAATCCTCGAGAAAGAGCAAGTTACATAATTGGGGGTCCATGCCCTCTCCACCATCATTGAATTGTCTTTAGTTAAATCCAGACCTTATAAATGAACATAGGACCAGTCTTATTGGTGGTCCAAAATGCTGACTTGGACCAACCAGTGAATAGGGAAAAGCCGACTCAGACATATCATATACAATCATAAGTTTTAGAATCATAATCTACGATACTTTGAATATGACCTCTCTCTCTTTGGAGAAATTCTTGCATGGAACCGTTCATATAGTATCATTGAATTTTTAGCTAATTTATAAAGTTGAATCATTCAATTTGTATCGTAACTAATATAATAAATAAAGTAGTGTTAGATTTATATAATAAAAATATATAATATTAATTAACAATAAACACATTAAATATCACATAATTAGAATACAAAAGCATAGTATTATTGTAATTAATAAATAACATGATATTTTCGTAGAGTGTCATGCATTAGCTAATTATAGCTCTTAATATATGACAATGGTTATTTATAATACGCATAAATTGAGATATAAACTTTCGTAAATATTATCGTAATTAGTTGGTCGCGTAACGTCAGAAACTGACACATAATGAGCCCCTCTCGTGTAACCTATTAACTTGATTCTCTTCCAGATTTCTACTTCATTTTCAGCCTCCTTATCATCTCTCTCTCTTTTTCTTCTCTTTCTTAAGATATATATTCCCCCACCCAACTGACCAAAATCCATTGACAAGCCTCTCATTCTTGTTGTTGCTGACAAATATTTATATATATACATGTTAAAAAAATAAAAGAAAGAAAGCTTTGCCAAATTGACACTTCTGTAAAAGTACAGGAATTAAAGTTGTTGCAGTTGCACATGGGGATGCACTCTTGTTGTTACAAGCAGAAGGTAAGGAAAGGCCTGTGGTCACCAGAGGAAGATGAGAAGCTTCTGGATTATATTACTAACCATGGACATGGCTGCTGGAGCTCTGTCCCCAAACTAGCAGGTACTTAATTGAAATGCATTTACATAAAACAGTGTCAGGACTAAAAACTCAGCTGGTTTTTGCGTTTTGTATTTGTGGATACGTATATTTATTTTGTGGCAGGTCTGCAAAGATGCGGCAAGAGCTGCAGGTTGAGGTGGGTTAATTACCTGAGGCCGGATTTGAAGAGAGGAGCATTTTCTATCCAGGAGGAGAGCTCGATAATTGAACTCCATGCTGTTCTTGGCAACAGGTAGCTTCTTTTTTTTTTTAGCCCAAGCTTAATGATCTCCATTTTCATTCATTCTTCTGTTGTTTTGTGGGTGGTCTATGCTGTATATCATCAGATGGTCTCAGATTGCAGCTCAGCTCCCGGGAAGAACCGACAATGAGATTAAGAATTTCTGGAATTCGAGCATCAAGAAGAAGCTTAGGCAAGGGGGCATTGACCCCAACACTCACAAGCCACTCTCTTTGGTTGAGAAGGATAAGGAAAAGCAGCTCAGTCGAGACAAGAACATTGACAGAGCCTCTGGAGAAGCTCAAGACTTGAACCTCATTGAATCAGGGAACTCTAAACCATCTTCGCTGCACTTGCTTGAAGTTTCCTCCACTCAGAAATTCTTCTCAAACAAATTTGCTGCTGCTGTCTCCAATGAAAGCTCAACCAAGAGTTGCAAGGCTGAATTGGCAGGGTATTTCCCTTTCCAGAAGCTGAATTATGGTCCCAATACAAACTCTTCTTGCCTTTGCTTCAATCTGAATTCCAGCTCCACTGAGATGATCCCCGAGTTGAATTCTAGCATGACACAACAAACCAGTAATATTCCATCTTCGTCACTAAACTCAATCTTCCAAACTTCAATAAGTGTAAAGCCTTCAGTTAACCTTCCTTCTGATAATCCCTCAATTGGCTCAAGTGACATCAATGGAGTTCAGAAGTGGGAAGCTAGTAGCTTCAGCAACAATGGTAGCAACAGCAACGGAAGCACAGTCAGTATTGAGTTGCAAAGCAACAGCAGCTTCTTGGATGCCAACCTCTTCTCTTGGGGGCTGGCAGACTGTGGGAAATCTGCTGGTGATGAAGAGATCAAATGGTCTGAATATCTCAACAGTACCCCATTTTTCCTAGGGAACACAATACAGAATCATCAAACCACTCAAGCTATGTACTGTGACATAAAACCAGAAGCACACTTTATATCAGATGGATCAAATTCATCAAGCACCACTTGGCATCATCAGAGCCAGCATCAACAGGCTTCAGCAACTATGTTCACTAAGGACTTACAGAGACAGCTTCCTGTGGCTTTTGGACAAACTCTTTAGCATGTAAATGTGTCTTTTTGGTAAATCCGTATTTTGTCATTAAACCAAGCTTTTATTTTGTGATTTTTGTCCATAAAATGCAATAGAATTTCAGAATAAAGCTTTGCTGTGAGTCACTTTTCTTTTCTGCTTTCTGAGTTTTTTTTTTTTCTGGTAGTTTGGATTCAAAGGTTGTATTGTCAGAAGATTGATTCTAAAATGGATGCTAGAATTATCAACAAACTTTCTCATTTCACCTTTTCCAAAACCTAAGTATATGAAAATTGTGATTCTCTGTGTAAAAGTATATTCACAGATCACAATTTTGATAATATTAATCTCTTCCTGTGTTGATGCTCCTTTTCACACTTAACAGTACTTTAAAATGCCATTTGTTTGCTTTTTTTTTTTTTTTCCTCTTTTGCAAATTCAAGGAACCTAAGTATATGAACACCCCCCACACCTCCCCCCCCCCCCCCCCCCCCCCCCCCCCGACATACAAGATGGAGATGGTTTTAACTTTTTGACAGCCTTTAAAAGTCTCTTCACAGAACTCAAATGGTCCAAGACATGAAAATTTATAATCGTCTTCTTCTTTGTAAGGGGTTTTAAGGTAATATAGCTGTTATAATTTTCCTTGTTGTCAAACAAGATAGGTCATTTCCAACTAAAGTAAAATACAAAAGGGAAACTGCAAATGCCCCACTACAGCAGCTAGTCAATACCAATTGTAAATGATCCTCAATCTAATAACGGCCATACATTATTTGCTTACCACAGCTTTTTCATAAGGTTGAAACATTATCTTTTAAAGGCATTGGTGAGGTAAGAAAAAGTCCACTTCAGGGTTAAGTGAATGAGCGTTTCTATTACACAGTTTTTTACTTTTTTTACCTTCTCTGAGAGGAACAGTGAAGGGGGACCCTCAAAGTGGGAATCTACTGATATCTAAAAGTCTGAAACTTCGATGGGGAAACAAAGGACAGCATTCATTTTCCTCTTAGAACATAAAAGGATTGATTGAGAGGACGAGGGAAAAGTTAGGTGAGTTAATAATGAAGAAGCATCTTTTCTTTATGGGTATTCAACTAGTAGCCAGCAGTCAAAAAATATATATATATGTATATATATATATATATATATATTCAATTGAACTTCATTTCTCATTGATGGGTTAATTTGGTATTGTTGTGTTTTCTGCTTAATTTTTGCTAAGATTTTACTAGAGAGAAAATTTTCACTAACAAATATTTAAGAATAAAAAAATAAAATAATTAATCAAATACAAACTATAAGAATATATATGATTCCATAATTTATTTATGTTTATAGTATATTATAGAATTTTAATTTTTTTTATTACTTAATGATTATCAATCAACCACTTAATAATTATAAAAATTATTTAAAATATAATAATAGAACAAACTCTCTAAAGGTTTACATAATACTCTCTTGCGCATTCAACACTTAAATATTCTTATAACATTTTATTGTGCACTCAAATACTCAATAAGCTCTCTATTTGACACTCTATTTAATGTCCTCTCATAAATTCTTGATGCATATTAATGCTTCTTTCTAAATATATCACCTTAATAGCATAACAAGAATTTATATAAATTTTTAAGCGTCATTAAAATCTCAATTTTGTTAGAATAAGAGTTCACATATAAGATAATTTAAAATTGACTCAAACAAATTAAGTCGTATAATTTAGAGATTCATCATTTTTTTGTCATTAGAGAGACGGACATCAAAAAATACTGAATAAAGAGTTTAAAAAATATTTAATTATTGAGTGCGTAAAAGAGTGTTATATATGAAGCACTTGAGTATTATGTGTACAAAAGAGTGTTATGTAGACTCTTAAAAAATTCATTTTATTAAGTATTTTTTATAATCTCTTATATATTTTTGTAATTATTGAGTGATTTATTAATAATCACTCAATAATAAAATAAAAAAAAGAATCCTATGATTCACAACAAACATAAATAAATTATCAAATTACTTATATTTTTATGTCTTATATACTTTAATTGTTTTTTATTTATTTATATGATCTTTTCAATTTGTAAATACTTACGAGTGAAAGACTTTATGAACCAAAATCCTAACCATTTTGAGAGCATAACAGTTGAGAGGAGGAAGAGTCAGGTGAGTTAATCATGAAGAATCGTCTTTTCTTCGCGAGTGTAATCAACTAGGAGCCAGCAGTTAAAAAAAATAAAATATTCAATTGGACTTCATTTCTCATTGGTGGGTTAATTTTAAAAGCACAACAGTTAAAATATTCGACAAAGACTTGTAACTTTACTTTCTGTGTGTTTTCACTCATTTGACAGTTAATGCTATTATGACTTCAAAATTATAACCCTATAATTAAAAAAATAAAACTCAAAATATATTATCATAAAACACTCAACATAATCGATATGTGTCGAAATTGAGTTTAAAATCACCTCAAAAAAATTTCCCAGTTGAAACAACTTGTACTCTTTTGCTATACTTACATTTATGTGTTCATTGTTATATAAATAATTTGATATATGATTCATATGAAAGGCCATTGACTTGCACAAAATGGTGTCAACCTAAGTCATGCATAATGGGTTACCATTTCATTTGCTTTTTCACAAGAAAAAGACATGAACCTCAAAGTTCCCCTCCATGTGCAAAGACAACCAAGAAAGTAATCTTTTTCAATATTATAAGCCTAAACCCCTCTTCTAATTGGAGGCATCTATGCATATTTTATATATAAAACATATAAATTGTATCCAAATGTGAATTATTTATACATATATATAACTCAAACACATGTGAGCTAAATTATTAGACCCTTTCGTTTAGGCCCTACAATATAATCATGAGAATAGAAAGAAGACAAAAAGCATTTGCATTAGAATTGCAGACTCAAAGGGGGGGTTTTGATGATAAGATACCAGCTTTTCTGGGTGGCAAATTTTGATTTTTTGAAAATTTATTTTAAGTTTATGTAATAGAATTTCTACCTTACAAAGTTGAATGTTTTGGAATCTTTTTGCTTTTGTTCAAAAATGTTAATGCAAGCAAGGCTCAAGCCATGAATAATTTATTTGTGGGGGGAAGATGAATTATATGCAATGATGATGAGATGATTACAGCAAATGATAAGGATATAACAAATAATGTTATATTGATATATCATTATCAAATGTATTATTATTGGTAATTGTTTATTTTATTGGGAGTTTGTTCTAAGATGGAAAAATATTCTTTGCATGATACACACACAAGGAATCAAGGTGAAAATGACCAACACATAATTTTGAAAATGCTTTGTAAGGTTATATCCTTCTCACCTAATGGATTTAAATTTTGTGTCAAGATCTTGTGTTCAAATCTTCTTTGCATGTAAATTTCTTTTGGCAATTTCTCAGTGTCTGTTTTGCTTTGTATATCATAGAATTTATATTATTCTTTTATGTTATAGTGATTAAAGATGGGTATCCGTTCAGTTGAACCGAAAATTGAACCGAACTGAAAAAAAAAAATGGTTCAACTTAATTTAATTTTTAAAGTTCAATCTTTAGTCGATTCTATTTATTTAGAATCAGTCAGTTTAATTTGATTATTTATTAAAAAAATACACTTAAAATATACTACAAAATTTGAAAAATAATAGAATTCGATCTTTAGTCGATTCTATTTATTTGGGATTGATCGGTTTAATTTGATTATTTATTAAAAAAATACACTTAAAATATACTACAAATTTTGAAGAAAAAAATAGAGTTCAATCTTTAGTTGATTCTATTTATTTGGAATCGATCAGTTTAATTTGATCATTTATTTTTTAATAAAAAGCACTTAAAATATATTACAAATTTTTAAAAAAAAATCAAAAAGTGATGGAAAACTCTCAACCAAGTGTGCAAGTGCAACAACTCCTTAGGTATAACTCACCACAAAATCTAGCTTGAAGGGGGAGGGTGTTCAAAGGATTATTAACTCATGTGCCAAATGCTACGGGCCGAGCGCTTGTCATTGACCCAAAAGACTAGTCTATTAGGTAATGCTGCATACCCACCCTTATATACCCAAGATCCACCCAATTTCTATTCGATGTGGGACGTAACATTCTCACCCACCCAATTACGTGACGCCCTCGTTACGATACGGCCCAAACTCAAGGACCAACTTGGCCTGTATTGTCCATCCCCCCGGAACTAGGGGACTCACTACCCACGTGACAATCTCCATTGGGGCTCAAGACACAGGAGTTTTAGGGCCCACTTGGCCTGTATTGCTCATCCCCTAGAGGATAGGGGACCCACATTCCATATGACAATCTCTATTGGGGTAATTTTAGGAGCTCACATACTAATGAGAAATTAGGTTTGCTCTGATACCACTTGTCACGGGCTGAGCACTTGTCATTGACCCAAAAAACTAGCCTGTTAAGTAATGCTGCATACCCACTCTTATATACCCAAAATTTATTCAATTTTTATTCGATGTGGGACGTGACACAAATCTTAACTAAACAATTAAAGATTTCATGAATCGTTACAATCTATCTTCCTTATTAGGAGGAGGGTCATCCTCAAAGAATGACTTCTCTGATACTACTATAATAATTCGAGTAGAACTCACTTTAAAAATTAGTTTAAAGAAAGAGGGTGTTCAAAGAATGATTAACTCCCATGTCAAACCTTACCTAAAAGATGTGAGACTCATAGTTCGTTACAGCTGGGCATCAAATTCGTTAATTTCAAACTTGCCCTAATTTTTTTCTACTATATAAAGAATACTAGGAGGACCTTTTTATATTATAGTGTATAAAACAAAGAGAGGCATGAGCGTGAAACCATTTTGTAATAATTTTCTTCAATATAATGAAAATTACAACGACAAAATAAGTTAACGTAACTCTCAAATTGAGAGCCAACCACTATAAACTTATACCTTTATTTTGTTTTCTTGATTATTGCTTTTGGTAGTGACGGATGAGGGTTTAATTCATAACATGATAATACTCATTAAAATATCATCAACATCAGTCACTAGATTATTCCTCTGTTTAGGAATGGAAAAACTTTATGTGTGTTGCTGCTCTCAGGTTGGAAAAAGTAGTGGAAATTACCCTCTTTGAGTAACTTTCAAACCAAAGTAGCAGAAACAATCCAACATCAGAATTTGTAATCTACTTCTGCTAATTACATTTCCATGTATAATCATGGAGTGATTGAATTTTATTAACTTCTTTTGAATATGATGGCACTTTCCTTTGTGTCTATAGGATAAAATCACATCTAATTTCTCACTTTCAATTCTTCTTCTTTTGTCTACTTTCAAAAAGGACTTTCATTGAAAGCACTTTTTGATATTCACCACAACTGTAATTAAGAGGAATTGTTGCATAACAAATCTTCAAATATTTAAATACATTTGGCATGAACCAATTAGCAAAGCAATAGTTAAAATTGGTTCAACTCATAGTCTTTTAAAGGAAGGTAGCACAAAAATTCCATGTTCAAATTCATTTGTTAGGATTGATAAAGTATATGGTTTACGTTTATATGATATATATAAAAAAAAAAAAAATTTGAAATAAATGCATTTATTAGTGAACCTATTCAACCTGAAACCTTAATCTAATTTTAAAATTTAAGGTCGCGTAATCTTAAAATATAAAACCAAAGAAAATTAATTAATAAATTAATAGAAACAAAGATGTCTAAAATTTAAATACAAGACCGTAATTCTGATATTATATTAATGAAACCGTTCAATTAAAAAGCTTAACCTAATAGCTAAAGATAAATTTTAACAAAGTTATTTAATCATTTAATAATTAGAAGGCAATTCTGAAATCTTGCGACTATCTATCAGCTATTGATTCTATAATCAACTATAAATGAGATTTCAAACAACTTCATTATGTCATGGAAGAAAATTCATATTAGTACAAGATGGTGATATTACAAGAAAAATGACACATGGCATGGTTAATACAATTATAAGGATATCAACTCTAGTCAAACTGTCATTAAAAGCAACTTCATACTTTGAATATGCTTCTTTCTGCTCATGATGTTTTCCATTTCTGGGCAGATTATTCCAAAAATGAATAGTGGATTTGCCTTATTGTGAGATGCAGAAGAATTATATATATATATATATATAGAGAGAGAGAGAGAGAGAGAGGGGCATAGTATGAAAGAAAGTGAACCCTTGCATTACATAAATAGAAGCTAGTACAACCATAGAAGAAAAAGCTTGAATTTGTTGGCTAATAATAAGGATTGGATGCTATAACAGAGTCAAAGAATTGGAGACATTGAAGCTAGTACACAACTTTGGCTATGGCAAAGATTTGCTGATTCACTTGCATTCATCAGCAACCTTCACTTTTATTGTCTTTGCTGTATCAACCTTGGTTGAATGGTGAAGTTCTTTTCAATCAATGATGCGAAGAATATAAGATACACTTGATTATAAGGAAGATCCTCTAAATTGAGCCGGTTGATAAAATTAGGCTCTTTGGAATACCAGATTGTGGCAAGTCCTGTCGCAAGGGTAGGGACAATCGATGAGCTTGATGGCTGAACGGTCAAAATACCAATCTCCAACAGCAATTGCAATTGCCTGCACATTGTCAATCGTAGAAAATTTTGATTCAACTTCTCTGTTTGTTACAATAAACGTGGTGGCAGGTGTAAAATACAACAAGCATAAGGCCAGCACTACAATTCTTGATGAAGAGTCTAATAGAATTTACTCATAGAGATTATCTAACCTTCCCTTTTAACGAGTCATACATCAGTTTTCAAATATTCCTTTTATTAATCTATCAAGAAAAACAGTAGTCTCCATATTAGTAAATTCTAACGAAAATCACACCCTTGTTTTAGGCGAGTTATCTAACATTGACATTAGGATCCTAAGTCAAGAGATATGAGATTAACGTAATTTGGTTGCTCAGGAATAGGGATGATCTGATAATATAAGCCAGATGGAAAGTTTGAAATCAATGGGTTTGCTTTATATCTATGGGGCCTTTCCATATAGACAAGTAAAACACACCAGCATGCAAGCACATTAAGTTTTGCACTGAATGCATGCATATAATTTAGTTCGCAGATATAAGTTTTCTCATGGTTTAGGCTTTGTAATATTCATGTATAATTCTTTAAACTAGGCATACCTTGTTTCCAACAACAGGAGAATTATCAGCAAACCATGTGTCTTGCCTCTCAGTTTGGCAGTGAGCAAAACACGAATTAATGAATAATCCATTCTGTTTAGACATTGAAAAGCCTCTTACTGCTCTCAGCACTTGATTCCTGAAACCTGTTCCAAGAAGCAAAAGCTCACTTAGGTATGGTTAAAAGCCCAAATTAATTTGTAAGTGCCAAGAGATTTTTCATATATGATTCACCTTGCAAAAATCTAATCTGTGATGGGGTACATTTAGCGTGGTTTAACCTGCAGTCTCGCCAATAGCCGGCAGGATCTGCTGATGGTGGCGCTAAACTGGATTGGATCTGATTACAAATGGAATAAAATAACTTCGTCCATCTAGCTTGTCATTTAAATTTCAAGCGCCAAAAGAAGAAGCACATTTCTGGGCATATTAAAATTGTCATTCTACATAAAAGATCATTACCTGCCATGAATCATAAGCTGCATTGAGAATAAATAGAGGGGTTTTGACCTGGCCGATTATGTTTTGAGGGAAAAAGCACTGCCAAAAAGTAGAATACAGGAGGTTCAGTTTTCAGACAACTGAATATTGCAGTGATCATTCGAAGTTACTTCTCATCCAAAATAATTCAATACATGAGTATGAAAAAGTAGAAAAAAGAAAACAAAAATTCAAGAAAAAGGATTACCGAAGTTGGATCGAGGTGATTAGTACAAACATGTGGGAGATTGTTTTTCACCCCCTGCAATAATCATTAAAATTCGATAAGCATGCAATGGATCATCATCATAACCCCTAGAAGAAACATTCAGAAAAATAGAACGTGAAAACCACCTAACTAGGGCATGAGCAACTCTATGGTTCTTGTGGTATGTCAGATTTTTAAATTTTAATTTCCACACCAGATAGACCAAAAATGACTACATTACCAAATTTATTACAAGATCAACAAAAAGGACTACATCAAGACTTATTTTTTATAAATATTTGTTGAAGGTATCTGTGTGCTTAATCAGCTCTGCTTCACTAATATTTGACTTGAAAGCTTGAGTATGCATCAGTTTTGTATACCTGCAAGCCTACTACTCCACTGTATAAATTCCTGAGAGTGCGCCCACCAGACACATCAACCCTGAAAGTCCAAACAGGAGAACCCAAAATACATAAAGCTTCTTCAGAGCAAGGCTAAGGAACAAGTCCATATTTCATTAATAAGAAAGAGTACAGAGAAAGGAAGCTGTTGCTACTCACGTGTCAAGGAATAAACCAGCGTCGCTCAAGCACTTCACTCTAGTAGTTCGAGGAAACATGTCCCTGAATTCATCACAGTGTAAAATAGATGCTAAGCCCCCAGCGGAGCACCCAGAAAGGAGAGCCTGAAATGTGATCATTTTATCTTTTAAGGAAGAAATAGAAAAAACGAAAAGCAAAGAAAAAAGACCAAATGCAAGAAAAATGTAAAACCTGCTTGGCAAAGCGCATTCCCTTGGACATTAGATCTTCCATCGCAGCTAACCATATACGTTGTCCTCTAAATTGCAGTTCTGCAGCCTAAAGCAGAGTTCATATGATTTAAATAAGTGATTTATCCATATGAATCAAAAGATATATAAATTTGGACCACCACAACTAGATGCTTCTCTGAATTTACATTTCAAATCCAAGGGATAATGAACCAACTTGAGTGTTTGACAAAGAAATGGAACATATGAATCTACTAGGCATGCGGACAAAATTTCAATTACTGCAGTTTATGAGTGTAAGTAAATCACTGGCTTTTCCTGCCAACCTTATTTTCACTATCTCCAGTAAAAGATGCACCATCACAATAACGAAGCTTCACCCTATTCCAATTGAAAAAATCTGCATGGCCATACAAGATACAGTAAGATAGCGGCTGAAACAGCTAAAGCTATCAAAAGAAGAAAGATATTTGCAGATTTTGATTAGTCTTAAATGTTCTATATGAAAGTTAGAAGGATACCAGGATTTTCTTCAGCTTTATTGCTCAGTATTCCTGTAAATGCTATCTGCTTTTCCATGTAAGATGATGATCCACGCCTGGTCTTTTTACGGTAAACACAAGTTCTAATGTTATTACACCATCCTCCTCCCTGTCACAAGATATTAAACACCATCAAATACTCAATCAAGGACGTCACTATCACAACAGCTCAGTTAAGCTTGTAGAGCTGGCCTATTAATCCCAAAGCAGTGCAACAATAATACAGCACAATATAAGGAGTTAAAGAGATCGTCAGCAATGAGAGTCATTATTCGTGCATCACAAACAATACAAAACTGTGAATTTTCCAACACTCTACCATATATGCTGATCAGAGCACCAAAGACAACTGAATCACGCATTTGTTAATATGGATTTCCCTTTCTTCAGCTAGGTAGTGCAGAAATGAACTTTAGTGAGTATTAGTCATCAGGAGCTTTAAAATAAAAAGTTATGAGTAATAACTAACAATCTCCAACCAATCTCCCTGTTACTTTGTTCTGATGAATAACTAATTTTTTATAACCACCAAGAGACCATGACTGGTTACAATACTACCAAAATAACATATGGACAAAAGCACATGACTCATAAATAAAAAATATGAAATGCAAGTTCTTTAGATCTATCTAACAAACCTCTAAATTAATGATCCAATTATTTGCTCCTGACCCATATCCACGATGCCAGTGATATCCAGGCAATGTTCCATCCAAACAGACTGCAAGAACGAAAGACACAAGTAGGTGAACATTAATTGGGCCAAGTTGTTAGATTTCAACATACAGAAACTTTATTATCATAATTTTCACAAGTCACTGTCATCAATATTTCTAACAAGATTTACCCCAACGAATCTAAAAGTGCAGATCAATACTCTGAAGCTGCTGAAAAAAAATTCAGCTTTTTCAGTGTACAAAATTGGTTAATGATAATATCCATAAAATCAACAAAGATGTAGTAACATGATTACACAAAATATTAAAACAAAAGACATCTCACTCAGACCATTGAACCAAGATTTGGTTCATTAATACCAGCTGCAAAATAATAATTTAAAAAGAGAAAAAAAATCATAACTTCCAATCCTTTTCACTAAGGCTCATTTTTCAAGGGTGAAGTGAAGTTGAAGTTACTATCAATGACTTAAATATTAAGAGGATCAACAATAAATCTACATCAAGATATACAATTACTAAGTATAAGAGCCACATCCAAATCAAGAAATCTGCAAACAACAGAATCAAAGCCAGCAAAAATTAATTAGAAAAAAAAAGGACATCATAAACATTACCTGCTCCTTTAGCTCCAGCACTTTGAATGAGAGTGAGTCCTACCATTAAAGGATTATAATAAGCTTTAGAGATCCCATAATAACTAGAAGAACCATTAACACCACCACCACTACTGTAATAACTTTCATAATCCTCAATATGAGCAAGTTCTGTTTCATTAAACTCCAAGAACCCTTCAACCCAATTCCCAAATGCAAGCACCACAACAAATCCCACCCACAAAATCTTCATCTTTCCCCTTTCTGAAAGCATAACAAACAACAAACAATGTGTTTGCTTCTGTACTCTTTATAAACAAAAACAAAAACACAAGTGATGACTAGAGCCTTATGACCCCAGATAGAAACTAAATAAATAAAAATGAATTTTTTTTTTATTTTTGGTTGCCAAAATGAGATTATTTAGTGTATATAATCACAACCCATGAACGTAAATTGTGGGTTCTTTGTGGGTTCTTATTACAAAGATAAAAGAGTGCTTCTTTGTTTGAGTGTTTGCCGGGCTTTTTAAGGTTTTTAAGACAGCTCACGTTTAGAATCTAAACCAAAGATTTTTTTAATTACAAAAAAGATTTTCAAATTTAAATTACCATTACTTGCGGGTTATATTGTCGTTTGTGACAGATGGGTTGTTCACCGTCGGATTTGAACGGGGTAAGATTGGGTTCTCTTGATGGAGCCACTGGGATTGGTTGGTGAGAACTGTTTGTATAAATGACAAGATGAGGTGTTTGTGGGACCCACTTTCAGTTTCCAAATTTTCAAAATTTTCATTTAATTTATTTCTTTTTATGTGTTTGTGATTTTTGCTTTTAGGGCTTCTTCTGGGTGGTGGGAGCGCGTGCTTGCTTTTGCGGCTTACAGCTGTTTTGTTTTTATTTTAAAAAATATATATAAAATCAAAAAAATTAATTTTCTTTTGACAAATAACTTTAACTCGTCACAAATCAACTAATACTCTTTATAAATTAATTCTTTCTCTTAATAGAGAGAAGTTGGCCCGATTTAAATTAACACCTTAGCCTTTGAAAGTGATTGGCTGTAAAAAAAAATTAATTTTTTTACATGAGAATAATACTATTGTTTGCTTAATTTTTATTTTTAAAAAAAATTTAATATTTAAAAAATGTATTTTAAATATTTCTCCAACTTCAAAAGGTTTTTTTTTTAATTTTTTTATTGAATAATACAAAATTAATAAGTTTGATTTTTGATTATTTTGCCAATATTTATGACAAATTTGCCTATGAACATGTGATTTGTGGAAACATAGCGGCCCTAGTTCTATATTTGATCTTTTGCAAATAATAAGGATCTTTGAATTTTCTTTTACTTTTTTCTTGTTTTTGGTAATTACTTTTTCATTAGTCATCTTGTAATTTTTTTGACTCATTGATTTTCTTGATAAATATTCAAGATTAATAATTAGTATGTAGAAAAAAAAAATCATGTTAAAAGAAGAAAAATGCTTTTGACTTCGAAAATGTGAAGCTGAAAATCTTTTTTTCCTGAAAATGATCAAGTAATTGTTTGGTGCAAATGCATTTGTTTGGTATGGTTTGAATCTCCTCAATATTGATTGACAAAAATAGAAGACTAAAAAAATTAGTTTTATATTTTTAAAATAATTTATTTAAATATAATATATATATATATATATTAAAAGTATAGGTGGGCACAATATGATTCAATTCAATTTGGTAATTTTTGAAAATTAAATCAAATCTTAAAAAAATTAATATTTTTATTTTTAGAATTGAATTGTACTAAATTATGTATGAGAATCAAGCCATTTCGGATTGATTTAGTTTCCTAAATATTAATTCATTAAATATTTTTTATGAATGTCAACTAAGTATCGTAAGTAAATTATTGCAGATTGTTCAATCATTTAATATTTTAAAATATTAAAATATATATGTAAAAAATAAATTTTATTTTAAAAAAATAAAGAAAAAAAGTATACGTCAACTTTGAATACCAAATTAATAAAAGTCTATGAACTAAACAAATTATAAAATTATTAAAAATTAAAATTTATTTAAACAAATAAAGTATTTGTTAATTTTAAGTATCAAATTAATTGAAAGTCTATAGACTAAATAAGTTATAAAAATATTAAAATTAAAATTTATCCAAATAACTAAAATGACAACAACTTTTAAGGACCATATTATTTCAAGTTTATGAAATAAATAAATTAGAAAATTATTAAAATTAAAATCTACCAAATAAATTATATAAAAATTTTGTATGAAATTTTATTTTTACTATTCAATTCAGTTTAGTATTTTTAAAAACTGATCAATTAATTTTTATATTTTAATACTGAATTAAATTATCGAATCGATCTAATTCAATTTGATATTTTTAATTTATGTATTTTTATCTATCAGTAATTAAAAGTCATTAGATAATAAAAATATTGATTTTATAGAACGTTTAACAGAGTAATATTTAAGGAGAGGCCGACGTTGGTGGTGGACAAATTGAGAAATGACGATCATAATTTTATTTATTGAATAAAATTTATAGATTTTTTTATTTTTACTGAAAAAAAAAAGTTCCATATATGAATAATGAAACCAAGACCTACCTTGCCTCATTACTGAGACTCGGTGGGGAAACCAAACTTGTAAGGTTTAATTTAAATTTATTTTATCACTTTTAGTATTAAAAAAATAGACAAATTACAAGTACCAAAAACTAATGAAAAGTAAATTAATAATAATAATAATTATTATTATTATTAATTAATTAATTAATGAGTATCATATTAATTCAGCATGCAAGAGACGAATAATTAAAGTAATTGTATGGAAGTATTTATGATGGGCAATAATGAATTAAGTTGACTATTAATGGCATGAGTTATGACAATGGCATGTGTTTTATATTTAATCTCTTATTCCTTATCTCATATGAATATGATTCCCTCTTAATAATTATAATTATTATTATTTTCTTCTTCTTCTTCTTCTTCTTCTTATCTCCTCATCTAGATTCAACAACAATCAATTAGATAGCTATTTGAAATTTATTTCTTATAAATATTTAATGACATTTAATTAAGTGTCTTTAATTAATCACATAGTAAATCTAGCAATGACACCCCCATCAAATATATATATATATATATATATATATATATATTAAAAAATAATATAGTAGATTGTGTAACTCACATATAAAAAATGCTTGGACATCTGTTAAAATTTTGTAATACATCGTAAATTATATAAAAATTATAAATTAATTAAATAATACTACATGACAATATTGTTTATTATATAATAAGTTACGTAATCTATTAAATTATTTTTTAATATATCTAATCAATATACATTAAAATTTCTTGACTTATTTAAAATAACTATAAAAATATAATGATAAGTATTCTTTAAATTTTTTAAAATTATTCAATGCCTTTTCAAGGAAGTAATTATTTATTTTTTAGTATAATTGTTTTGGCAATAGTTGTCAATTTTAGACACCATGAAATGGAAAATTCATACATTTTTTATTTTTCAATTTCAACTAATTATGGATGAAGAGATTTCGATTGTTTGCTTTAAAGTAGTTGCCAAGGCATTACATATTAATTTTATCAAAATAAATAATAATTAATAAATTGAATAAATAACAACAAAGGAATCACAAAAGAGTCTTTTTTTTTTTTTTTGTGTGTGCATGGTAGGGTCTTGAGGTTGACAATGCTTTAGCTAATTCCCAATTATTTCGGTGCAGCTTATCAAGACTTTTATTAAATGTCAATTCACATTTCGTTATTTCTTTAAAGCAATATTCAATCATGACACAGATGAATCCATATAATAAATTCACGATTAATTTTGAATGATTCCCACTATATTGTTTGCATGTATATACAAGAATACTAATTTAATGTATTATATTTTTTAATTAATTCATTATTTCAGCTCTAAAATAAACACAAAAGAAAATAGAGAATTTGACTTAAGATTGAAGACAGCTTCAAAGTGAAAATCAAGTGGATCGAAACAAAAGAAGAAGAGACGACTGGTTATTTGGCTTTGGCTTTTAAAGCTAGAGATGGCAACAAATAAAGAGTTAGGGGAAAGAAAGCGAAGCTTCAACAGATGGGGAATCACTTCTTATTATAATTACTTCTTTTAATTGATTTGTAAAGCAAACATTGGCAAATTTTCGAATGTTTGATATCATCAAATAACGACACATCTCTTTATAATAAATTTTCATTATCGTTTCATTAGGTTACTAACTTCTTTTCTAATTTGAATTCGCCCATCTGCTTCTCTAGATTTTTCCCACATTAAATTCTTCAACTAAATATATATATATATATATTTCTCTTCCCAATAATAAAAAATAAAATTTGTGTCCATGAGATCCTCTGCGTTACGTTTACGGAACTTGCTAGTTATTGATGCGATGTGATCAATGTGATATTCCCTAACTACACGTAAACAAGCATTCTCTTTCGTTGTTATGTTATGTTTAAATGCAATTGAATTCAAATATATTTTTGTTGGCCCGTACATGTTATTTGGGGTCAAATGTTTCCATCAAATGTTCAATTATTTGCAACTTGTAAAGATTATATATGAAAGTGGAAGCTAGCTAACTAGCTAGGGTTAAATCAGGAGGATAATGATCGTCAACTCTCATCCACATAATACATTATCATGTGTTTTCATACCTTCATCTATTAAGTTATATAGTCTCGTGCATCTCAACTTGTAATGAGTTGAAGATATTGTGTAAATTGCATACTCCTGCACATTATCTCCTCAGCGTAATTGTAACATCCGGTTTGATGAAGATATTGTTTAATGTTGTCTGCTGGTTAGGTTAAGCACACACAATGCATCAACTGTGTGATTTCATAATAATAATGTGAAAGTAGTTTTGTGTTTTGCTCTGTTGAGAGTAAATAATTTGAAGGGTATGCTTGGATCTATCTGCAAATGGTCCTGAGTGCTCTCTAATGGAAAATAAATAAATAAAGAAATTGAGGATTGGATGATGCCATGGATGACTTCATTCATGAAAAAGAGACTTACGTGTTATCGTTTTTTCTTTCGGGTGATAATTAATTATATTATTAATTAGAACAAAATTCTTAATAAATATTAAAACAATGAATAATGTTAGACTTTATAAATGGTATTTCAAAATTTTTTATTTTAAATAATATGTTAAGTAATTATTGAGTAGTGAAATAATATAATAAATGATTTTAAAATTTATATTATTTCACCATTAAATACCATTACTTGACATCTTAATTTAAAATTAAAAAATTTAAATTCAATCCTCTTCTAAACTAAGCTTTCAACTAACCATTTATTAACATGTAATTAGTGGAGATTTGTTAACATATAAATAAATAAATTTTGACCATTCATATTTAATACATGATATGTGTCAAAAAAAAATCTTAAAAATTTAGGTAAAACTTAGTTTAGAAAAAGAATTATAATTCATAAAATTTAAAATATCATTTAAAAATTTAAAAATTGTAACATTATTTTAAAAAAAATTAATTAATTTGAAGTTCATTAAATTCATGAATTGTAAATGCAATGGAGGCAGATAATAATAGTAATCATATGGGCAAGTAGGGTTTTGGTCAAACTACAAAATAATTTAACATTTATCACACACATAGCTTTAATATTGTTGTGATCACGTGGAATAGACACACAAATTAATGGTCGCTAGCAAAACCCAATTAACGAAGAAGAAGAGGAAGAGTAGATAGATTTACTACACACACAAACACATACATAAATATATCACGTGAGCTCATGGTCCCATAATCACACTCACTCACTCACTCACATGCACCTTTTCGAGCTAATAGCCAGCACCACATACATACATATAAGAATCAAGATTCAAGAACTATTTTGAGTGAGTTGATGAGTTGATCTTTTTTTATTTCTGCATATAAATACAAAGAAGAAAAATTAAAAGAAATCATATGTAAAAAGTGCCAACCACTAAAAAAAAGGCATTATCATGCATGCATGTGCAAATATTGCAATTGTATTTGTTTTCTTTTTCCTACATCTTTTGAGCTACATTTTACATTTGCATTTATAATTTTTTTTATATTGTTGTCGGTGGATTGCATTGCTGTGATCATTTATGAAGAGATATTTTAAAATAGGGTAATATTAAGTGTTTTAAATTATATTTTAAAAAGTTGTGTATTAAATAGTTATTAATTATAATAAATAATTTTATTTTTATTATTTTATTATTCAATAATTATTTGACACATTATTTTTTGAAATATAATTTAGGATGTCTAATATTATTAATTAAAATAAAAAAATAATATTTTAATCCCTAATAAATATTATAACGGTTTTGTTGAATATTTACATTTGAATAGAAAAAACGTACTCTAACCATCATTTTTATATTTTTTTAGAAAATATTACAAATTTTATTTCTCGCCTAAATATTATTTTCATTTCCAACTAAAATGGAAACCAAAAGAATCTTTCTTCATCTTTTCCATTTTCTTTTTTATCTTCATCTTCTCCCCCAAAGAACAAAAAATAAATCATTTGCTCCTTTTTCTTTTATATATTTATTTTCTCTTTTATCTTCTCATAATTTTATTTTCCACCAATGAGAGTGTAGCAACCAACCAATAAGAGAGAATTTTGGGTGTTTTTTTTATCATGCTTCTTGGATCACATAATCAAGCGTGAAATAAATATTGGAACCGATTATGAAATCTTGGTTATGAATATTTGTGTAGTTGAATAGACGAAGCATAGTTCCCACTTAGCTCGACTTACCAATATCACCCACCATCATTTTTTTTTACCTTCGATTATATATAGAAAAATAATTTTTTCTGCCCCCACTTTTATCCAAATTCTATTTGCGCTTATTGTTTTATTTGGAGATATAATCTTCACTTCAAAATCAAATTAAGAGATAAGGATGCAAAGATAAGGAAGGCCAATTTTGATGTTGTTGGGAGTGGGAGTCTATGATGTTCATGATGCAAATAAGATTGTTTTTCAAAGGGAAATAAAAGTATTTTAATATTAAAGATACATACGATTTTTTTTGTCTTATACATTGAATTGAGAGTATTTATGTCATTTCATCATCTTTAATTTTGTTTCATTCAAATATTTAATGGTGTTTCAATACACATACTTTATTTATACACATATAAGTAGTTTAGAAAATTAAAAGTCTAAAATACTTTTTTTGGAGTGGAAAGGATAAAAGAATAGGCTATGTATTTAGTTTACTAATCAAAGTGGGAGTTATTTAGTTTATTAAAATTTTACTTTTGTTCTCTCTTAAAAAAATATATCAAGCCTAAAGCCTCCAAATCTAAGAAGAATTTGAACCACAAAGACTTTGTCAAAGAACTTTTTAAGAGAGCCTCTCTCGAAGTCCATCACTCTTTATAGAATGACCCACTTTGAAGAGGAGTCCACGACAACAGTCATCAGGGTAGGTCTTGCATGGCTAGATTGCTTAGAATCTATTCGGATTTAGGAGACCAAGTTGGCAGACTGAAGCACTTTTTTAGCATGACAGATTGTGATGCAACCGAAATCACCATTCGAAATACTAACTAAATTGATTCGTCTCAAAGAACATGATCAAACGCAGACATTAGGATATGACTGCTTGCTGAACAAATATGACCAAATTACTATAGAAGATCTTCTAGGAAGACCTCAAAACGTGTCAAAGTCAAACAAGAATTGATTATCAGAAGACCGACCCGAGCAGATCTTTCTTAACCTCACACTTAACCTAATCCACTGATGAAGATAAAAATAAGAAATATGCAGAGAATATGCTTAGAATGAATGTCAAAAGGATATTTGGCGTGTGTCAGATGCACAGCAGAATAATATTTGGCGTGTGTTAGAAGTGCAGCAGAAGCAGAATACCCGAAAGGTCCTCCAAAGACCAGTATTATAAAAAATGAGAAAAAGATACTAAAGATGGATGATGCCCAAAAAATTAGAAGAATTAACACAAAGAAAAGAGGTTTTCTTCCTTTAATTCTGAATATACTTGTCACCTCCTTTTTATCGGACTCCTCCTCCCCACAGAGATTTTTTCTAACTTAAGTATCGTAAAGTCTTCATAGGAACCTACCTCGATGAGACCATTACGATAAGCCATAATTGTGATTTGTAAGTTCTGTTGTAATCATCGAAAGAGAGAAGACCCAAAACCCTGTAAACAAACCCAACCAAAACGAAGCCCAAGTTATAACCAGCATAAAAACTATTTTTGCCCTTATATTATTAAGGCAAAAGGATCATGATAACCTTAAAAATCCTTGATCGATAAAACAACACTTCATTTTTTTTTCTTTCTCTTTCTTTTTCCCATTCTTTTTCTCTTCAAGTAGTAAACAGAACGCAAACAACCTAAATCCACTTCTGCTATCACTCATTGTCCTCAATCCAACCATTGACTAAGAAACAAAAACATGAATGAAAGAGAGAGAGAGAGAATGAAGAAAAAAGAAAAAAGGTTTAATTTCTTTTTAATTTAAATACATTATATACGTGGTTAATTTTAATTGAAAATAAATTTAAAAATACAAGAAAAATAAGAAATTGAGCCACTCTATAAAGCATAGAATAATGCTTTATAGTCACTTAACAACTTTATATTTTCAACGAGGAAGGAATCAACTCTCCTCTATCTCACATCAACGATGAAAGTAGAGAAGTGAGAGTAGAATATCAATTATTACAAAAATAAATAGTATTTATCATTAAAAATAAATATTTATTTTTTTCTCAATTTATTCTATTAACTTATTTGTGACCATTGCATGATAAATTTATTGGATATTATACAAAAGTGGATATACATATATTAACTAATTGTACATTATTAGTTATTTATTTTGTTACATATTAAAAGTGATCAAATAAAACTTATTCATTATTGAACTTTTACAGTTTATATGGTATGAGTTTTAATGTGTAGAAACTCAGTTATTTTATTTTATTTTCATGAATGACCAAAATAAAATATTATAGGTTGAGGTCCCTAATCTAAACCCTAACGTATTATTCATTCATATCCCATCAATAAATGATCGACATTTTTCTCTTATAAGAAAAAAATTTAGATGTGGAAGGCATCATGTTAGACATAGCCATTTATTGGATTCATATTTCTATAAATATATATATATAACTCAAAAAGATCATTTAAATTGGCCATTATTTAAGATAACATATAATATATAATTATCGTTAATATGTGAGTCCACATAAAAGAAATAATAAAACATAATATTCTCCCACTTGGGCCACATATGTCATCTAGAAATAATTATACATCATAAACCTTAGTGCGTACAATAAATGCTATCTTATCTTGAAATATTTAGATACAATCTAGTCCATTAACTATATCAATATGAGATCAAAGCGACCTTCGTTGCATACATTCGCAACTAGACCCATCAATGGTTACTATACTAATATAATTAATGACATAAATCAAATATAGATGTGTAGCATAGAAATTATATGAAATATGATCTTAAACATGTCTATTTTCAACTGGTCCTACTTTATAACTCCAACGAGTTAATTACTTTCTAAGCAAAACCGCAATAGAAAGTATTAAACACTTTCTAAACTTTACATAAAACTGCAATAGAAAATGTAACTTTATTTAGAGTTTCAACAAACTATCAAACTTTATTCTATAAAAAAAAAAATCATAAGCGTGTCTTTTAACCAAATAAACATCAAATGACAAACTCCCATTATTCATGCACATCACAAATAATATAACACCCATACGAGTAACATGTTCAGTAAACACCTTAGGTAGTAACCCTTTGGTGAGCGAATCCGCAATTATAGAGTTTGTACCAATATATTCTATTAACACTTGTTGACTCTAAACTTTTTCTTTAACAACTAAAAATTTGAAGTCAATGTGCTTAGACTTCGAAGAGCTTTTGTTGTTATGGGAATACATTACTACGGCTTTATTATCATAATAATTTTGTTTTTAATGTTTTTTTTTAATACCATTGACAATATGCAACCATGTCATAAAGTTCAGCAACCATATCTCATGATTTGATTCCTTAAAATAAGCTATAAACTTAGCCACTACAATAGAAAAAATTATGAGTGTCTGCTTAACACTCTTCTAGAAATAGCTCTTTTGGCCAAAGTATATATATAACCTGATATGGATCTCTTAATATCTAGGCATCTAGAAAAAATTAGAGTTGGAATACCCCATGATTTATAATCTTACCGATCTCTCATATGTGAGCATGTATTCTTTTATTCTCTATAAATATCACATAACACTTTTGGCTGTTTTTCAATGATCTACCATAAAATTACTTAAATATAAGTCTATTATTTTAATAATGTACGAAATATCTGGACACGTACATACTTGAGCATACATAAGATTCCCTACTGCAGATGCATAAGGGAATTTTTATATTTCATTATATTAAATATCATTCTTGAGGTACTGACTGAGATTAAACTTATCACCCTTAAAAATGAGCATATCTTCTTGGAGCACAGTCCTTTATTGTATACCTACTAAGCATCTTATCGATACAGTTCTTTTGTGATAAACTCAAGATATCTCAAGTGTGATCCTGATGTATCTGAATTCCTAATACAAAAGATACATTCCCAAGATCTTTCATTTCAAAATTTCTTGGTTTCGTGCAATAGGTCTATATCGTTGTTTGCTAGCAGTATGTCATTGACATATAAAATCAGGAAGATAAACTTACTCCCACTGAACTTGTGATATATGTATTCATCAAATGCATTTTTCTCAAAACCAAATGAGTTAGTCACTTGATGAAACTTATGATATCATTGGCGGGATGCTTGCTTAAAACCGTATATGGACTTCTTTAATTTGTAGACCATATTCTTTTGGTCTCTAGATACAAATTTTTTTAGGTGCACCATATATATAATTTCCTCAATATCACTATTGAGAAATACGATATTTACATTCATTTGATGTAGCTCCAAATTAAAATGAGCTATAAGTGTTATGATGATTCTAAAAGAGTCTTTCATTGATGCTAGAAAGAAAGTATCTCTATAATCAATGTCTTCCTTTTGAGTGAAACCCTTAGTATCGAGACATATTTTATATCTTTTAATTTTGTCTTTTGAATCTCTTATGGTCTTAAATATCTATTTGTAACCAATGAGTTTCGTATCTTTAGACAACTCAACAAGATTTCAAACGATATTATCTCTCATTGATTTCATCTCATACTTTATAGCATTTATTTACTTATGAGAATTAGAACTTTATTTGGATCATTTTTTTTTTAGTCCTATATCAAACTCATGTTCTTAAAGATAAACGGTAAAATCATCTGAAATTGTACTTCTCTTTTCTCTAGTAGATATTCCCAATGGCAGATCCAGAAGTACAAGACAATTATAGAGCTCCTAATCTAAAATAAAGAATTTGCAATAGAGTCAGACAAATAATTCTAATCATTTTTAATAGCAGTTGTAGGAAGATAAATAAATTCATCTTTAAAGACAATATCCCTAATATACCTTATCTCCCCTAAACTCAACATCCTCAATAAATTTAGCATTCCTATCTCGAAAAGGATTTACTTGAGGGATCATAAAACTTGAAACCCCCTGATCTTTCAAAATATCCAATAAAAATAACATCTAACATTTATTAGGCCTATATGGCATAGCCTTAGTTAAATAACCCCAGACATGCAAATGCTTAATACTAGGTCTTTTACCGGTCCACATCTCGTACAGAGTTTTAGATACTACTTTACTTGAAATTCTATTAAGGATATAAACTGTAATCTTTAGTGCTTCTACCTAGAGTGATTCAAGTGAAGAAGAATAATTAATTATACTTCTTATTATTCTTTAGGTGTTTGGTTTCGTCTCTTAGTAATACTATTCATGCTTAATTTCTCAAATATTATATATTATAAGACGATGCCACACTCCTCTAAGAATAGACATTGTTCACCCGATCTGTCGTATCTCTTATAGTATTCACCACCATGGTCAGATTTAACAGTTTTAATTTTCTTGCCAAGTTGATTTTCAACTTCAGCTTTGAAAATATTAAACATGTCCAAAATTGGGACTTCTCATAAATCAAGTAAAGATACCCAAAAAGAGAATAATCGTCAATAAATATAATAAAATACTGTTGGCCATTCCAAAAAGCTGTAAGGAATAGTTTATAAATATCAGTATTTATTAGTTTTAAGACGTTATTGCTCCTATTGGCACCTAATTTTCTATTGTTTGTTTGTTTTTTCTTAATACATTCAATACAGATTTTAAAAATCTGTTGAATTAAGAGAATCAAGAATTTCATCTAACACAGGTATTTCGATTATCTGTTTAGAGATATGTCTTAAATGCTTGTACCATAACATAACAGAATTCTCATCAATTAATTTTTATTTTGTACCACGTTTATTAACATACAAGGATTCATTAAAAAAAAAAAAAGCATGAGTATTTAATATATAAAGATTATCAATAAGAGAACCAGTATCAATAATATTTGAATTTTAAAAGAGACAAACTTATTGTTTCTGAATGAACAAGAATATCCTGATTTGTTCAAATTAGAAAAAAAATATATTTTCTATCTAAATGACGGTACATAATCAGTCTCATCTAAATTCAAATAATATATGGTCTCTAATTATAATCTAAACAATCTTATAGCCTCTAGAAAAGCTGCATTATCGTTTTCCACTTAGATGCATCTTTCAGCATCAATTGGAATCTGGCTCTTAAGACAACCTTGCATAGACACATATATGTAAGTAGTTGCACATGTATTTATCCACCAAGTGTGTTTAGGTACAAAAGCTAAATTAACTTCAGAACAAATAAAGTTGAGAAGTATACTTTTCTTAACACGCCATTTAGCGTACTTGGGACAATCTTTCTTCATATGACTAGCTTTTTTGTAGAAGAAACAAGTAATGACTGGATCTTGTTTCTTTTACACCTTATTATGTGAAGTCCCCATTGCAGTTTTCTCTCTTTTATTCCTTTTTCTTTACTAATTAGTAACCTTATTCTGAGAAGTATTTGCTAAGTGAGTACTTTCAGTCTTTTCTCACTTTAATTTGTCTTCTTATTGCACACAATATAAAATGAGCTCATTAAGAGTCCATTTAACCTTTTGAGTGTTGTAACTTACTTTAAATTAATTGTAGTGTGCAGGAAGAGATATCAAAATCAGATGCACAAGCAAGTCATTAGACATCTCTAACTTTAGTGCTTTTAGCTTAAAGTGAGATTAGATATCTTATAATGTACTTCCTTATGTTCCATTTGCTATTATACCTTATTGAAACAAGGTTAGCTAGTAGTATACTTGTTTCAGTCTTTTATTTTTAGTAAAGTGTTGTTCAATTTCCTCAATAAATGTTTTAGCATTTTATTTCTTAGAAATAGTACCTTAAACATATGAATGAAATTTATATCGGCAGATATAATAGAAACAAATAAACTTACAGAGAATATGTAATAATAAAACAAGCTCACAATTATGTCATTATTTTAATTATATACATGCATGACATAAATAAATATATAAAAATAGGCCCTATTATGAAATACCCAGCACAACATTAATATTTAGTCTTTGGACAGAAATATCAACTCTAAGTGGTACTCTCAATGTAGTAATCAAATGTTGATAATAAATCTTACCAATAATAAGCCTTTCTTTAGATCGACTTATTGCATGCATAGAAAACTTGATAATTATCACACATTTATTACCGTAAATATGTCTATTATTTGGCCAAAAAAATAATCTTCCTTTGGACCGATTATTTTTCGCATAAACAATAAACATATTCATCTTAATATCCCAAAATAAAGAAATCTACACAACAGAGGTTACTTTGGCAACATGTTATTTCAATCAATTTATTTCGAAACATAAGACAAGTAGTGCAAAGAAAAAAACTGAATGCCCATAAATAAAATTTTAAGTTTTTCTTATGCACTGAAGTGGCACGTGATGCCAAGACCGCTGTGGTTACAACGCTGCTAATGATTTAAAATAGGGTTAATGATTATTAAGTCAAATCTAAATGAGTTAAATTTTGGGCTGGATCTCTATAAATAGAGTTGGGTAGACTTAATTCTCCCAAAAATAACTAAAAACTCCTAAATTTTGACTATAAATTTGCTAATTTTATATTTGCAAATATTCAAAATAGACCACAAAAAATTTAGGTCAAAATTAAGATTTATTTACAAAATTTTCAAAATTTTTGTACTAAACTATAATTATTTAAATTTAGAGGGGGTTGAGTTAAAAAAAATTAATCCTATTAGGACCTATCTGAAAGTATTGTAAATATTTATGACCAAAATATAATTATGAAAAACTATAAAGGGCTGTATGAAAATTGCTACTGCTATAGGGCTTATTCAATAAGTTTCTAAACTCTTATGATTAAAATATAATTAATAAATAATAAAAGAAGCCTATTTAATATTTACCAAACAAAACCCTATTTTCCTTACCCGCCGTCCAGCTTTTTTTTCTTTTTTTTACATTCTAAATTGTTAAAATAAAAAAAAATATTAAATGGAAGTTAAATTTTAATATTTTTTATTTTTAATTCTAATGACCTTTAATTATATTTGAACTTCAAATTATAATAAAAAAATATAAATTTAATATTTTTTTTCAACAAAATCATAAAAATTCATACATATAATATCTTTACCTTAAATAATTATATGAAAAAGATATTTAAAATATGAATATATGTATTAACAATCATAATAATTTAATATAATTTCTGTTCTAATATTACTTATTAGACATAATTATATATCAAATTTATATTTATATAAATATAAATATCACTCAAAAATATCATTTAAATTGATCATTATTTAAAATAATCTATAATGTATAATTATTATTAATATATGAATTCACATAAAAAAAAATAATAAAACCTAACATATCAATTTCAATTTTCTGCATTCTATGAATTTAAGTATGCTTTTGAATATATTCTTTTTGATAATTTAATATAAAATTTTAATTAAGATAATTTTTTACCAATAAAATTTTTTTTGTTAACAAATAATATTAAAACCACCTCATACTAAATTATTAAAAAATAAAATATGCATATAATTTTTTTTTCTACGTTTTTGAAAATTTTGAAAAGGGTAACGATAAGTATTGGATCAGATGAAGAGATTTGTCGTGCTGTCATAAACGAATTGATTATATATATATACAACTTTTGGCCGTATGATGCGGATTCGATATATCACTCTTAAAGGCCATGATTCAAACATACAATATGTATATATATATATATATATTTCATGATCATCCTGCGGCATACAATCAACCATTATTTTTATTTATTTATTACGCATTCAATAAATTGAATGCATATGTTATATTGATTGCATCGATATATTATATATATGCCTCAACATATATGCTAAATTGAATCTGTCTGTATATATATTATATTTGTGAAATTGATGATTGCTCATCTGGAATTTATTGAATTCAATATATTACAATGCACTGAATAAATAAAAATTACATTAATTGCCACATATTGATGATTTTATTTACGGATTCAATTAAAAAAAGAAAAAGGGTAAAAATTAAATTTTGTTTAAATTTTAAGTGATAATATTAAATTTAATAAGATTTTTTTTAAATTATAATACACGTTAAATAATTAATATCTATAAATTTTGAGATTTTATCAAATTAATTTTATAAAGATTATAAAAATTTTACCGAACTCAAATTTATATACCCAATATATAAATTAAATTAAATGAATTATAATAAATTTGAGCTCATTTTAAATTTAAACTATTAAATAAAGGGTTTAGACCAAATTAAAAAAAAGAGATGGTATAAAATATTATCGTAGCATTACTCTATTTTCGTTGAATGCATGTCATGTGTGATAAACCAACTAATCATTAAAAGTGTTCTTATATATACATAGCACACATTCAATGAAAATGAAGTAAAGCTCCAAAGAGTGCCTAAAACTCTCGTATTTGAGGTATAAAAATTTATATCTTAAATAACATGATATTTAATGATATATATAATAGTTGTTTACTTATATCATCTCAGTTGAAGTGCAAAATTTTGTACACGTATATAATATTATCATATTTGTGCATGAGATCTTAGGGGTGGGCGAATGGTTTAGTTTCGGCCCGAACTAGATCGTTTGATTCGAAAAAATTGAGTCAAGATGGGATGGGTCCTAAAATTAGGATAGAATTGGAATGAAAACTGTGAGTCTCGGTTGTTCCGGTTTAGTTGGGACGGGACCTGGTTCAGTTTGAGAATGGCTCATTTTGTCGTTGTTGTCGTCGCCATTTTGCTGCTATTGTCGCTTGCTGCTATTGCCATTCTGCTGCTACTATCGTCGTTTACTCGTGTTCCGGTTAGACCCGGGCCATGTCCCGAACCGAACCAATTCGGGTCGGAGCATGGCCCAGCCCAAAAAAAATTTCCCTTTGGGACAGATTTATCTATCTCAAACGGGACCCAGGACTGGTCGGGTCAGTCCTGAACCCGATCCAATCCCGAGTTACCCACTCCTACGAGATCTTTTAATAGAAAATTATTAATTACCTTTGTATTTTTTTTAATATTTACTATTTACTCTCTAAATTTTTTTAAAATTATCTTGTTATCTTCTATTGTGGCAATTTTAACGAAGAAAATACACTTTTTAAAATTTTTTTTATTATATTAATCTTGATGTGACAAATAAATATATAAAAATTATTGTATAATTATGTTTATACCCTTATTTTTGACATGTATATAAAAAGTTACTCCTAATAAAAGTATTGAATTTATTAAAAAAGTATAAATTAATATTTAGTTTAAGTAATTATATATTGCTTACCTGAATTTTAATTTCGTATGGTTACATTTTTTTAATACATGTATTTTTAAAAGTATAGTTACTGATTTTATTTAGAATACGTAACAAAATTGTAATCTATTAAAATGTAATTTCTTTATTACTTCTAGTTTTAAAAAGATGCCTAATCGTGAAAGGAAAGAAAAATTAGAAAGAGAAAGCTATACACAAAGAAGTGATGAAAACTAACCTAGGAGTTTTCTAATTATAATCGATCAATCAAATTTTGATTCAATATTGATGTAGATTGTAAATGATTTTAATAAATACATATATATTTGTGTGTATGATTTATTCTCGATAAATATCAGATCACCCTCACTCTTTTGACACGTCATCAACATGCCTTCATTTCTTTAGTCGGTGTTGTTAATATTAATATTGACCACTTATAACTAGCATAATCACTGTTTTTGCCCTTATATTATTATGGAAAAACATAATAACATTAAAAATTGAGATAAAGATAATTTTATTTTAATATTTTAGGTTAATTAATAATTTTATCCTCATTAGATATAAAATATTTAATTTTATCTTAATTCAATAATTTTTATCATTAATTTTAATGGTAAAAGGGTAAAAATATAATTTAATTATATAAATAAATTACTCATTAAATACGTGACACAATCTTACCCATTCATTGTCTTTTCGAATATGTAGCACAATCTCATCTATTAAGTTAATTTAATATATTTTAAGAATAAACTTTAATAATATGACACGTGTTAAATATATGATTAGTACTTTTAGACATGTGTCACTATGTAATTAGTTTATTTTTTAAAAATAATTTGTAAATAAATTAAAAATAAAAACTGACACTATCGCCGAAAATGGTGGCCGACCGGTCGTCGGTGATACACCGACAATGAAAATTTATCAAATTTATATTATTAGACTTTATTTTTCTTGATCTATATAGCGGTGAAATTATTTTTGATAAAAAAAACAAAAAAAAAGAGTCAAAAATGGTGGATTGTGGCGGTAGCCACCGCCGCCCGCCGTTAAACGGTGGGACAGTGACTTGCATTGCTAACACAGGTGGATAAATCCTTTGCTATCAGCGTGTCGCTGGAAAATGGTAACTAACGGTTGGCCGGCCGCTGTTTTCGACGACAATGTTAGTTTTTATTTTTAACTTTTTAATTTAATTTATTAATAATATAATTAATTATACAATGACACGTATCATTTGTAACAAATCATACAATAACACGTATCCATTTATATATTGAGGGTAAAATAATAAAAATATATTAAATATAAATTTTTATCTAAATTAACAATAAAAATTAATAAATTAAGATAAAAATAAATATTTTATATCTAACATGAATAAAATTATTAATTAACCTAAAATATTAAAGTAAAATTATCTTTATCCCTTAAAAATCCTTAATCAATAAAACAAAACTTCATTTTATTTTATTATTTTATTTTTCTTTCTCTCATTCTTTTTCTCTTCAAACAGTAAATAGAACGTAAACTCCAAACCTTAAATCTGCCTCTACTATCACTCATTGTCGTCGATCTAACCGTTGACTAAGGAACAAAAACACGAATGAAAGAGAGAGAAAGTAAAGAAAAATGAAAAATGAAAAAAGAAAAACGAAAAAAAAGGTTTAATATCTTTTTAGTTTAAATACATTATATATGTGTTTTAATTTTAATTGAAAATAAATTTAAAAATACAAGAAAAATAAGAAATTGAGCCACTCTATAAAGCATAGAATGACTATTTTCACCTCCAAATCATCGGCTAATGAAATGGGTGGGGGGGTGTATTAATAATGTCAAAAAAGTAGGGATAAATTGATATTTTCGATTTTGTGAAGAATAAAACGAAATTAATCATGTATATATATATATATATATATATAACAGGGAATTTGGGTGGAGGGAGAAGAAGAAATTATTATTATTATTATTACTTTTCAGAAAAGCCCCTCTAATGTGAGTCCATTAACTCCAAGAACCTAAAATTTTTTAAATGTCCACCTCCAGCTTTCTAAGTACCCTCCCTTCTAAGAGTACTCCAAAAAAGAATTGTAATTTCTAACTGATCCATTGTTATTTATATAAGACAAAAAAATGCCACAAATAGATTTTTTTTTTTAAAAAAAATTAAGGGTTGTGTATTTTTTAGATCTCAAGTTTAAATTTAGTTTTTTGTTGATTATTTAAATTTATATGAATAAAAATATATTATATATATATATGAATTTTTTTGTTATTATTGAAGAAATGTTTAAATAGTTTTTAAGTTTTGATAAGGTTGAACTATAATTATATAGTACTCAAATTATTAAGGGAGTTTTTTTTTAAGAAATAAGCTAAGTTTGAGTCCTATTATATTTTTTAGTAAAAAAATAACTCATTTTTTTTTATTATCAAAATTTTAATAAATGGACAAACGTGCCCTCATACAACAATAACATGATGCCGCATGAAATTACCACGCAAAGGCAGCGCAATTGCTGCCCCCTGTTACTATCCATTCATATAATTTTTAAATTTTTTTATTTTGTGATTTATTTTTATATTTTTATTGGTATGTTAATTTTGTATATTCTTAATTATTTGTAAGTTATGTCTTCTACACGGACAAAAAATTTCTTTGAAGAGCATGCCAAAAATTTTTTTATCAAAAAAGTATTTGCAATAAAGTTAATCTCATTAAAAGATTAATGCTAAGGTTATTTCTCTCAATAAATTGCTATTAAAGCTATAATTTAATTAATGCTAAAGTGGTGTCAAATTAAAAAGCATAACTTGATACTACAACACCAAAAATTTAATTTAGTAGAAATGATCTCAATATTGATATTAATTCAATTATGATTTGTATATTGTTTAGTTTGTTCATCCCATTTTGTTCTATATATTAAGATGAAAATGATTGAAAAAAATTCTAATAAATTTTATGGATATAAAATGAGAAAGTCTGTCGTAAATGTAGAGGCATATTATCTAGTGCTATTTTAAAGTCAAATAGTCATTTATTTATAAGATAATTGTTACTATTTTCAATAAACAAGATCAATAAAAGGTAATACCAATTCTCTATTGTTATAAATACAAGAGAGAGGTAAGAAAGTCTAAGTTAGAGTAATGTAGAGGCATGTTGTCTAATATTGTTTTAAAGTTAAATAATCCTCCCTTCGTAAAAATGTTGATCGGGCTCCATGACACAACTTAACACTAATAATTACTTCTCTTAATGAACATGATCATTTAGTTTATGAAAAATAGCATAATATAAAAGAGATAAAGACTACATTTAGTTTTTGGTATAGAAGAGTACTTTTTACTTGGTGGCAGCTAGCTTAAGTAGTAATTCCAAAATTAAATGGAATTTGTAAGCCTTATTATATTTATTCAAGGTTTAACGATGAATTTTGAAACGGTAATCACCTTGTAACTGATGAAAATTAATTTTATAACTTGTAACATATAATACTAAGACTATTTATCTTATGCTATATAAGGGTTTTAAAACTTTTTTTTATTTTTAAATAGTTCCTTAGTCTATACATATATTGTGATGGATTATATACCAGTAACGAACAATATCAACATTAGATCAAAATATTAGATAAATATTTACTGAGTAATGAGCTATCTATATCTTTACATTAATTATTTATTTGATCTTTATGAATTTGCTCTTATCCTTTACTTCAAAAAGTATAATACCAATATAGGTATTATTCAATTTTATATATCCATAACTTTCTTTTGTTTATAATTATGTAAAACTTTGTTTGTATTCCTGATAACTTTATATTTTCAACGAGGAATCAATTGTTCTTTATTTCTATTGGAGATACGGTGAATGAATAATTTTTTAAAATAAGAATTGAGATAAATATAAAAAAAAATCACAAAAAATTTAAAATGTGTGAGACATACATGAAAAAATTTAGGGTATGTGAGACAAAAAAAAAATTGAAATAGGACTCGAAGACACGAAGGAAGCGAGAAAAAAGAGCAGAATTAGTGACAAGGTTAAGCATCGCAGCGCCCAAATCAGTATGCTAGCGTCGTGACACCAGGATATCAGTGTCGCAATGCCAGAACAGGCAGCCAGTTTTTGTTTCGGATTTCTGAGTTTTAGATTTCTAAAACAAGTGAACTCTTACTTTAATAAAGATTAGAGTTAATAGGCACGAAATAATTTATATATAAACCCCTTATAAACCCTTTAGGTTAAAATCAAATATTAAGAGAGACTTTAAGAGAGAGAAAAATTGGGTAGACATTAAGTGCTTGTGTGAGTTAGGGTAGAACTATTATTTGAATGATCATTGTTCGTGGTAAAGTACGGGTACACTAAATATTAGGTCATTTTGAGGGTTCTTCGTTAGGTTTTTCGTGTAAAATCTTTAGATAGTTAATAAGAGAGATTAGGATCCTTGAACCTACCGTGGACATAAGTAATTAACCGAATCTTGTAATTGATTGTGTTGTGCTCTTTATTTTCTATTTTTAATTTTTTTTATTTGATATTCAAATTATTTTATTGCGCAAAAAGATTATGATCTAATGTTAAACTTGATTAAGATTCTTTACTTAAATTTAATAATTAAAATTTTTTACTTTAATTTAATCTTACTAGAAGAATAATAATTCCTCCAACAATCTCATATTCACCGTAAAGGTAGAGAGTAGAAGATCAATTATTTCAAAAATAAATAGTATTTATAGTAAAAAAAAATACATCAATCCTTTCTCAGTTTATTCTATTAACTCATTTGTGACCATTCCAATGATAAAACCTTTAAGCATGCATCACACTGCACTTGCACAATTAATAACAAATACCAACCCAAAAAGAGCAGTTAGTCAAATTCACCATAATTATGTAATCCCACATTATAATCAACTCAGCATATATAAATATATATAGCCAGTTGAATACAACTAATTAATGAGAGCTTGAATTGATCCATCAAAGGTTACTGGCTTCTTTTTCTTGACCACCATTTTCAGTCTGCAATCGTGCTTCTTCTTCTTCTTTTGGCTTAGCAGCAGCAGCGTCATCAGCAGCAATATTATCTGGTTTGTACTTGTACCATAAGGCTGAGTACACATAAACAGCGAAGTTGAGCACACTGAGAATGGCCAAGAACCAGTAAAAGAGATTCACATTGTTCTGGTTGATGTCCAATCCGTGTAACCATCCTTGCTTGCTCGGAGTCACTCTTTTGGTCACTGCATTTATGATGTCAACAAAAGCACTGCTCAAGAAGTACCCAAAAGACAGTGACAGGAAAGTGAACGAAGTGGAAAGCGATCTCATTCTAGCAGGAGCTTCCTTGTAGAAGAATTCCAATAACCCTACAAGAGTGAACATGTCAGCTATCCCAAAGATGGCATACTGAAACGAGAGCCAGAACAAGCTTATTGGCTTCAATGGGTTCTTGATGAATTCGTCCCTTCTTTTCACTTCAACAACGCCTGCTACCGTCATTGAAATGGCAGATAGAACAAGCCCTACTCCCACTCTCTGAAGCTGGGTGATCCCCGAGGGGTGGCCCGTGATTTTCCGGGCGAATGGGACGAAAAATATCTCGTAAATGGGGACCAAAATGGACATGAAAGCTAGTGGGATCACAGGGATTGAAGCTGTGGGGACTGTGATGGAGCCAAGATGGGGATCCATGAAAGCTCCTTGTTGCACTGAGAAGGTCTGGAGTTGTGCCAAGCAAGTGTTCATGAGGATGGTGCTGGCCAGAATGGGCAGCATTCTTGTTAGGATCTTCACTTCTTCAACTTGGGTCACTGTGCAGACTGTCCATGTTGCTGCCTCTGAGTCTTTGGGAACAATGGCTGCTTTGTCTAGCCACCTGCTTAATTAAATTTCAATTGAATTGCAACTAATTATAATAAATTGTTTTTATATATAATGCATGTGTTTCAAGTTTAATATTTTTTTTAAACAAAAGTTTTCCACTTGCTTATATACAACAGGGAAATTGTTAGTTTAGTGGAATTATTTCGGTAGTCTTTATTTATATATATATATATATATATATATATATATATATATATAGAGTAGTATCGTATTTATATAATTGAAATATAAAATTTATATCTCAACTGATGTGTCATTAATTATTATTTATTAAGTAGTTATTAAATTTTTAATAATATGATATTTAAACAATACCAACAAATAATGAACACGTTAAATACAATATCAATTGAGATATAATAAACTTTGGTTAATTAATGATATTGACAAAATAATATAAAAATATACTTTTTAAATGCAATAATGTAAATTTGATTAAACAAAGTTGGAATATGAAGATTATATCTTAACTATGTAAATATAATATTATAGTAAAATAAAATAATATAAAAGTTAATACTTTTCTAATTAAGTGTCAATAGAGTAAAATACATGTGATTATAAGCAATATAATTTTTTCTTTTAAAAAAAATTAAATTAACTTAACCACACATGAACGAAAAGAAAATATGAATAAAACATAAATACATGTATAGAGTCTTTATCTAGTATGAAAATTCTCAATTTTTAAAAGTATAAAATTTAGTTCGACATTGTTATTTAGTATTGACTTTTTTTTTTTTAAAGTGCACTATAGAACCACTTAATCGATGCTATAATAGTAGAATAGTGCTACAATTAAATAATAGAGATGTAAAATTTATGTCGTAATTGATATATTATTAATCATTGATTATTATTTATTAGGTAATTATTAATTAATTAATTATTTTATTAATTTAATAATTATATAATATCAATTAATAACAAATGCGTTAAATATCACATCAATTAAATTACTAATTTTATATTCTAACTATTACATAGATTATAAAATTATATAACTTATGGTAATTAAGATTATAAAAAATTGCCGTGATAAAAGCGTTAATGTATCTATGTGCCTTACACTACGACAAGATGGTCTTAGCATATTCCTTTAGGGCAAAACAATTCACATAATCTATACAATTTATAAAACCTAACAACTGTATGCTATGATGGTGGATATACTTCACTTTCTTTTAGGTTCTTTAGCTAATTAATTAAGACTTTACAAGCTTAATAATTAATTGCTTATCCTTATCTAATTAAAAACTAAGTGGGGCTTTTACAATTCAATGGTATAAAACTAGAAAAATAGCTAATTAAGCTCTTGATTGCAATTCATATTGTCCATGACTATTATAAAGTACTTTAGCTTATTTACTTATGATCTTAATCCAATCTATAATGATATTAAGTGCATGAAATAATGAGCTTGATGGAAAATGATTATAGAACCATGTTGATAAATAAGAAACATTGTTAATTAATTAATCACCTGAATTGGTTGGTGTGAGAAATTTTTTCCTCTGTAGAAACTCTTTCCTTTTCATTGATCTCATACAATTCTTCATAGTTATCGGGTAGTGATAACTTTCGGTTTTTGAATGCCGCAACTATAACCTGCCAATAAATTAAATAAAATTAGTTAGATTAAATTAATTTTATTGAAATCAAGTGGATTCAATTTTAAGGTTAACATGAGTTCTATGAGACTGAAATAAAAATTAGATTAAGATATCAGAGACCAAGAAATTAATTTAATTTGAAACAAAGCAAGCATGTGAGATTGATTTTGATATCATGTCAAGGAAAATTACTCAAATTTAGGAAATTGAATAGTTAGATGAAAATATAAACAGAAGTCTTAAGAGATTTACAATTACTCAAAGCAAGTACGTGAACACAAGATCTATCCTTATATGTGTTCAAATCAGGTTTGAACACAAGAATATGATTCTTATATGTAAACAAGAAATTTAAGATGTAATATTAATATTAAAGATAAATTTTAATAGAATCAAAATTCAAACCTGGGTGATCCTAATTAGGGGGCTTTCGCCAGGAGATTGAGGGCGATAGAAAGGCTTGCCGACGGCGAGAACAACAAAGCCAACGAAGGCAGCAACACCTGATATGAGAAAACCCAAGTACCATTCATTTTTTTCAGAAGTGAGATAGACAATGCCAGTGACCCCAACCACAGCTCCAAGTGTGCCACTGAGCAAAAAGTAGTTGAAAAAGCTGGCCAAAGCCTTTGCCTCATTTGGGTTCTTCTCATTGAACTGGCCAGCACCAAGTGGGGCAAGTGACCCTTTCACTCCACCGTTGCCCAATGCGAACAAACACAACGATGAATAGAACATCACTGCTGTTCCACCCTCCAAGCAGCTCGATTTCCCAACACAAGGAGTTGGATGAAGGCTCTTTGAATGAGCTTGTATTGTCATCATCACCATAGCCTGCAATCCATAAACACCCATAATTTTCTTTCTGGTATATTCTGTTGTGAGCGGGATTTGAACCCTAGAGTACAACAAGTTTCTTACCACTACTTCGAGTGCTCCAAAGATCAAACTAGTGGTTAGTCTGCTCAAGTAGGTATCGGAGATGAAGCCGCCGACGATAGAGAGCAAGAAAGTTGAGCCCATGAAGTTGGTGAGAGTGTTGGCAGCGCCAGAAAGATCGAAGTACATGACTCTGCCAAAGTAAAGGACCATGCTCACAGCGTTTGCTATGAAACCCATGTTCTCAAGCGCAGACAACACTACAAACACAAAAGCCAATATTAACAATATCTTAAAACTTTATTAATAACTTGGTGGAAATTTTCTACGCGTTCAAGATTGACAATATCGATCGATCAAGTAATTTTCATTCATTTGCTCACCAAAAATGAACATGCAAGCTCTGAATCCACCTTTTCCTTTGGGATTAATAGTAGCAGCCTCCTTGTCCTCCTGTGTGTTAATTTAAACATATTAATTAAGGATAAATGATCAAAGAGAGAACATAGAGAGAAATGTGAGATGGGAATTGGAGCTTACCATGGTGGAAACTTAAAGATGTTTTAGGGGACAAGGAGAACTTTTAGAGAGAAATGATAGAGCAGATGTTGGTCTTTGGACATTTATAGAACTAAAACATGGCCTAGTTTATAACGTTTCAATCATGGCTATAATCGTTCCAGTTCCATACACACAGGGTGGACTTTGTTCCCTCTCTTATGATGATGGTGACATAAATCCCTTTAATATATATATATATATATATAAATCATCTAGTGGTGTAGTTTATGTGATGTGGTGAATAATGCTGTTACATATTATTTTTAATAAATTTATAATATTTTATAATTTTTATATAATTTATAATGTATTATAAATGATGAACTACATAATTAATTAGATTATATATATATATATAATTTTATTTTGCATGACAAGTTTGTAGTATATTATAAAAGAAAATGTTCTTTTAGTTTTTAGGGTTTAGTTGAATTATTCGTGTTGTTTCTAATACTTTTGAAATACTTCAATAAATTCCCACTGATAAAAAAAAACTGAGTTAAGTGGGTATTGCATACCATTTTACCTTTAGATTAAATTGTCATTTCCCCTACTCCATCTCATTACTTTTCTCCCCAAATTTCAATTTTCATTTATCCTCTTCTTATCTCCTTACTTAAAAATTATTTTTTATTTTAGTAAATTAAATAAATAAATTCAATTATTAATGTTAAATTTATATTATAAATATGCATAATTTTTTCACTGAGTAATTTTTTAATAATTATATTTTTATAATATCATTGAAATATTCTTTAATGCCAGCGATATAATTAATTTGTTTCCTTCTTATATGTAGTTCAATATAATTGAAATATATTTCGAAACTAGCAAATCTAGCAATATCATATTTTGTACAAAAATCATTCTGTACATACAAACATGACATAAAATTATTTTATTTAATTAGGAAAATATAAAATCAAGTTAACAAATGAAAACAATTAAGTAAATAATTGTAACGACTAGCATGCTTTTTTCTTGACCAACCATATATAAGTAAATAATAATGAAAATGGTATAAATTTGTTTCCTTCTCCAGTCGTATTCTTTTATGCATAGTTCATGATATAATTGAATCATATTTAGAAACTAACAAATCCTGCAAACCTATAATTCATATTATATCTTTGGAGATTAATTTTCTTTCTATAAATCTTCATTCTGGTCTGTCAAGCACTCTATTCCTTTGCTATATATATATATATATATATATCTAGAACTCATTTCCTCTTCTTTAGAACACAAAAAAGGAAAATCAAATATAGCCTGATGCGTTTTAAAAAATATATAAACAAGTTCAAATTTGAGAGCACTTCAAAATACATAGAGCTGCTTGGGTGGGGGGCTGATTTCGGGTAAGAGATGGAGCTGATTTTGGAGTGGTGGACGTGGTGGTGGTTAGGTGTAGATGGAGGGTTGATTTGGGGTGGAGGAGGGCTAGTGATTTTTTAGGGGAAAGGAAACTAAAAATAAGGGAAAATGAAAATGAAAATTTAATTTTTTTAATGTAAAATTTAAAATAATATAAAAGGCATATTTATTTTTAAAAAGTTAATTTTAATGGAGTTTTTTTGGATGACAAAGACTAATCGGGGTAATATACAAAACTCAGACACAATATAGATAATTCAACTAAATCTTAGGGGCTAAAAGAATAATTTTTATATATTATAATATTAAAGCGGAAGCATACAAATAAATTAAACAATTCACCTAAATAATATAATAATGCAGAATAAATTATTAAGAGAGAAAAGGTAGAAGAAGAACACACAAAGAATTACGTGGTTCGGCAACTTGCCTACGTTCACGGCAGATCAAGATCACACTCTTCTCTTATTATGAATCACAAGGCAACCACAAAGTATGTCTATTACAAGAAAGATCACAAAGAAAACTCTCTCTTACTATCTAGGAGTTTTCTCTCACAAAGAACCACTAAGAATAATCACTAAGATTATTGTTGATCGCCAAGATCTCTCTAAGATCACAAAGATCTCACTAACTTGATCACAAAGATTGTCAAGATTACAAAGTTATGTTTACAAGCCAATTGATAGCCTTTATATAGGCCTTGGGACGTCCTAGGTATTCCCTATTCATGTGGGAGTCATATTAGGGAGTCCTAGAGCAAGTGGGAGACGAAATTAGAAAGTTTTATAATTTCAGGATACTGTTCCCGCGTCCAGTGCTGGGATCTCGTCGCTCCAGTGCTGGGGTGCTTCTGCTGAGCGCTGCGGCGCCCACTCCTAGTCGCCGCGGCGCTGGTCGCATGGTGCGCCTTCTCGTTTTTCGCCTCCTTTCGCGTCTGTCTTCAATCCGTGTGCACCCTACACACTTGGCTTGATCCCCAAATCATATTCCAATAATTTTTAATCAATATTCTCATAAATCCCCTCCTTGATTCAAAATCATTCACAAAGTAAATCGATCTCTCATTTTCGCATCTTCGGTCACCCTCACAAAGTAGTGACTCCGGTTAAGTCCTTGCATAGGACGAACTTAACCAATGGCAGTGGCTGAGTCAACATATCCGCAGGGCTTTTAAATGACGCTATCTTTGTCAAACTAACTTCACCACTTTGGACAATCTCACGAATGTAATGAAGCCTCACATCAATGTGTTTCGACTTCTCATGGAACACTTGATGCTTGCTTAGGTGTATGGCACTCTGGCTGTCACAGTATACACTGGTGTTTACATCTTTATGAGCCAATATCTCCGCGCATATGCCTTTTAACCATACGGCTTCCTTTATAGCTTCACCAATAGCTATGTACTCTGCTTCTGTGGTAGAAAGTGCAACCACATGTTGTAGAACTGATCTCCAACACACACTACACCCAAACACTGTGAATACGTAGCCCGTCAACGATCTTCTCTTATCAAGATCACCTGTATAATCTGAGTCTACGTACCCTCTTACCATTTCATTGCTGTCCTCGTCCCTCTTATACACCAACCTGTGATTCGACGTTCCCTTGAGATATCTCAGAATCCACTTTACTGCAAGCCAGTGATCTTTACCCGGATTCGCCATGTATCTACTCACCACACTCACAGCCTGTGCTATGTCTGGTCTTGTACAAACCATTGCATGATGCTCCCCACAGCGCTTGCATACGGTACTTGGCTCATCTACAGTTTCTCATCCTCGGATGTCGGTGACTGTGCTACTGACAGTCTGAAATGCATGGTCAAAGGAGTAAAGACAGCCTTCGCGTTTGACATACCAAACTTCTCCAGAATTTTGACTATATATCGCTGTTGGGAAAAGAAGATAACATCTCTTCTTTCCCTCACAATGTTCATACCCAAAATTCTCTTCGCTGCTCCCAAATCCTTCATTTCAAACTCGCCACTTAACTGCTTTTTGAGCTTTTGTATTTCTTCCATATTCTTGCATGCGATCAACATATCATCGACGTATAGAAGTAAATACATCATCCCACAACTTATGTTCTTGAAGTACACGCATCCATCATACTTGCTCCTACTAAAGCCACAAGCCATCATAAACTCATCAAATCTCCTATACCACTGTCTAGGTGATTGCTTTAACCCGTATAATGACTTCTTTAGCAAACAAGCATGATCTTCTTTACCGGGCTCCTCGAACCATTGCGGTTGTGTCATGTATATTGTTTCTTCAAGATCTCCATGTAGAAAAGCTGTCTTTACATCCATCTGCTCTAAATATAAATCAAGGTTTGCACACATAGCTAACAAAATCCTAATAGATGTGTGCTTGACAACTGGAGAGAATATCTCATGAAAATCGACTCCCTCTCTCTGAGTAAAACCTTGTGCTACTAACCTAGCCTTAAATCTCGTAGGCTCAATCCTCGGTATCCCCTCCTTCACTTTATACACCCACTTGCACCCGACTAGCTTCTTTTGAGGTCTCTCCACCAACTTCCAGGTATTGTTCTTACTAAAAGAACAAATTTCTTCTTCCATGGCCTGCTGCCATTCTTTTTTATTTTCACTCTTCATAGCCTCACAATATGTCTTAGGCTCATTATACTCAAGAGTGTAAGCAGAATTAAAAGCATGAGCAACTAAGTCTGCTTGTGCATACCTGACTGGTGGGTTAATCGTTCTCCTTAGCCTGTCTCTAGCAAGCTGGTACTTTTCAAGTTCCAACTCAGGAGTTCTAGTCTTCTTTTGGGTGGACTTGGAGGAACACGTCGATATTCTTGGTTCATCTTCAAGGATTTCCTTGTTGAAGTGTTGATCTGGGGCATATCAGATCCGTTTTCAGGCCTTACTTCAACTTCTATTGACTCGGGTGCTGAGTTTTCCTTGGTCACAGGTTCTTCTTTCTTATCTACTTGGGAGGTTTTCAACATCGTCATCTCATCGAACGTCACATCATGGCTTATGATACTCCTTGGTGGTGTTAAGTCTTTACACCACACCTTGTATCCTTTTACTCATTCGGGATATCCTATGAATACCCCTTTGATAGCTCTAGGTTCCAACTTCCTCTCCTTAACATGTACAAAGGTAATGCAACCAAATATTCTAAGATGGTCATACTTTGGAGGATTGTCAGACCATTTCTCTTCTGGCGTCTTGAAGTTAATTGATGAGGACGGACTTCTGTTTATCAAGTAAGCAGCAGTCACTACAGCTTCTCCCCAGAATGTCTTGGACATCTTCGCATTGGTAAGCATGCATCTAACCCTTTCAAGTAGGGTCCTGTTCATCCTCTCAGCTACCCAATTCTGCTGCAGTGTTGATCTTATTGTTCTGTGCCTTACAATCCCATGCTTGGCACAAAACCCATCAAACTCTCTGTTGCAAAACTCGAGGCCGTTGTCAGTTCTCAACCTCTTCACTCTTTTGCCAGTTTGATTCTCAACAAGAGCCTTCCAAGTCTTGAACACATCAAATACTTGATCTTTACTCTTCAATACATAGACCCACAGCTTCCTCGAATAGTCATCAATCAAGCTGAGAAACTATCTAGCACCACCACGAGTAGCTGTCTGAGCTGGTCCCCAAAGATCCGAGTGTATGTAGTCAAGAGTAACACATCAAATACTTGATCCTTACTCTTCAACACATAGACCCACAGCTTCCTCGAATAGTCATCAATCAAGCTGAGAAAATATCTAGCACCACCACGAGTAGCTGTCTGAGCTGGTCCCCAAAGATCCGCGTGTATGTAGTCAAGAGTCCCTTTAGTCTTATGCTCGCCGGTACTGAACCTCACTCTATGTGCTTTCCCTAGCACACAATGCTCACAAAACTCCAAGGGCTGGAACTTATCCTCACCAAACGCCTTTTGACTATATAACTCCTTTAGGTTTCTCTCGCCTAAGTGTGCCAGTCTAAGATGCCATAACTTGGTTTGCATACTCTCATCATCTATAGAGAATAGTGCAGAACCACTCACGACTTCACCCTTAAGCACATAAACACCTTTGTGCTTCTCTCCTCTCATCACCACCATGGAACCTCTCAAAACTCTTAAAATCCCTCCGTCGATCCTGATGGAACACCCATTCTAGTCTAAAGTCCCTAGCGAGATCAAGTTTCTCTTCAAGTCAGGAACATACCTAACATCTGTCAACTCTCTCACTCGCCCATCATGCAGCCTAAGCTTAACACTACCAATTCCCATCATCTGACATGCAACGTCATTACCCATTAAGACCTTACCACCACTAATAGGCTGGAAATTTGTAAACCAAGACTTGTGCGGGCACATGTGAAAAGTACAACCAGAATCTAAAACCCATTGTTCAGAGTTTATACCATCAGTAGCGACGAGTGTTTCTGCGCTGTCATAGCTATCATCATAGGCAAGCGGAGCATCCGCTTTCTTCTTGTCCTGTGCTTTCTTCTCAGGACAGCCCTTTATGAAGTGCCCCTCTTTCTTGCAGCAATAGCACTTCCTAGGAGTCCTAGACTTTGACCTTGTGCCTTTTTTCTTCCCATCTCTATATAAGGGCCTTCCTCTTACAGATAAACTTTTTGCATTGCCCTCAGCCTGCTTTCCTAATAACTTTGAGTTTAATGATGATTTCACATCACTCATCGTTAAACTCTCTCTACTGTAGAGTAGCGTATCAACAAAACTCTCATAGCTCTTGGGGAGTGAACTCAACAGGATAATTGCTCTATCTTCATCTTCTATCTTGATGTTGATAGACTCAAGATCAAGGATGATCTTATTGAAGGCGTCTATATGATCTTTCATCGGCGTCCTCTCTGACATGGACAGCTGATACAGCTTCTTCTTTATATGTAGTCTGTTGGCCAACGATTTCCTCATATAAAGAGAGTCAAGCTTCTTCCAAAAATCTATTACCGTCGTCTCACCTGCTACTTCCCTTAGTACTTCATCGCTCAATTACAGAACGATTGTGCTATGAGCTCTTTCTTGAATGTCCCTTCTTTCTGCTTCTGCTTTAGATGACTCTAGCGTCTTCTCTTCATCACTAGATGGAGCTGCAGTCTCCTCTAATGCCGAACCAAGTCTTTGGCTCACCAACAACGCCTTAACCTTCATCTTCCACAGATTGAAGTCATTCGTACCGTTGAATTTCTCTACCTCATACTTGGGTGTGGCCATGTTTGCTTAGAACCAAAGCTCTGATACCAGTTTGTTGAAGCGGAAGCACACAAACAAGCTAAACAATTCACCTAAGTAATATAATGATACAGAACAAGTTATTAAGAAATAAAAGAGAGAAAGGGTAGAAGAAGAACACACAAAGAATTACGTGGTTCGGCAACTTGCCTACGTCCACGGCGGATCAAGATCACACTCTTCTCTTATTATGAATCACAAGGCAACCACAAAGTATGCCTATTATAAGAAAGATCACAAAGAAAACTCTCTCTTACTCTCTAGGGATTTTCTCTCACAAAGAACCACCAAGAATAATTACTAAGATTATTGTTGATCACCAAGATCTCTCTAAGATCACAAAGATCTCACTAACTTGATCATAAAGATTGTCAAGATCACAGAATTATGTTTACAAGCCAATTGATAGCCTTTATATAGGCATTAGGACGTCCTAGGTATTTCCTATACGTGTGGGAGTCGTATTAGGGAGTCTTAGAGCAAGTGGGAGACGAAATTAGGAAGTTTCCTAATTTCAGGATACTGTTCCTGCGTCCAGCGCTGGCGTGCTTCTGCTGAGCGCTGCGGCGCTGGCTTCCTGGCGCTGCGGCGTTGAGTGTTCTGTTTTGGCGCCGCGGCGCTGGTCGCATGGTGCGCCTTCTCGTTTTTTACCTTTTTTTGCGTCTGTCTTCGATCCGTATGCACCCTACACACTTGGCTTGATCCATAAATTATATTTTAATAATTTTTAATTAATATTCTCACATATAATAATATTAAAATTAAAAATTAATACACGTGACATTTTATTTTTGCAATAATATTAAACTTACAAAATTAAAATATAATGTTTGTATTTCAACTAATATGCCGATACAAAATTATTGCATGATTGTGAGATATTAAATTATTAAAGAAAATATCTAATGGTACTATCTTTTAATAATATTATAGAAAATTATTAATTTAATTCTTAAAAGTTTAGTTAAATTACTTAATCAATCTTTATATATTTTTTTAAATACTTTAGTTAGCCTTCGATATTGAAAAAATAACGTTTAATTCACACTTTTTTTAAAATAATAAAGTAAATTTGATTAAATATGGAACCAACTATGATTATATTAGATATATCAATTGGCTTTATTGCTCTCAATGCCCTCCATATATTATTTTGTTGATAAAAAAAACTAACCGAAGTATTTAAAAAAAAATACATGAACTAATTAATTTATTCTACAAAACTTTAAAGATTAAACTGATAACTTTATATATATATATATATATATATATATATATATATATTACTTATCAGTTCAGATAATATATAAAATTTGGAATAATTTTGTATTCCAATTTTATAAGCACAAGGCTTTCGTGATCTCATTTTCTTGGTTATAGCATCAAAGATTCACTTAATTTAAAAGAAACAATCAATTAGCTTCACTTTGTTTGCTATTCAACGGATGAAGCAAAGCTCAAACTTGGAGTTATCGTAAATTGGCTAGAGATGTGAGCATTAATGCAGGATGGATCTAAATTCATAAACAATCAAATTTTTTTGTACAAGGTGTTGTATATTCCAGTGGATCAAAGAATTTATTATCTTTGTGATGCTCCCTCACTAGTTGTAATTATAATATGTGCATATATTTTTATTTCTTTCATTTTATTAACTTCTATATATAGAATCTTTAACAGTCTGATTTTGCCATATATATTATTAAATTGAACATATAATCTTAATATTCGGATATTTGTGTATCTTTGCTAGCTAGCAAGCAAAGGACATAGTTTGTAACTTTTTATGCCATCACTTTTTTGAGTCTTTATGTGTACACATTAATTTAATTAAGCTCCATTGGTTTTGATTTTAAGTGAATTAAATAATTTAATTAGATAGGAAAAATGGGAAAGGGATGAATTCATGTTATGCATGTATGAGTAATATTTTTACTTATGTATTTTTTAAGGGATAGTTATGTAAAACCGCGTTTACAATTTTTTTTAAAATTAAAGTGACATCTAATTTTATCTGGCAGAAAAATAACCTACCAACTTTTATACACTGTGTAGCTACATCTTCTTAGGTTTTGACAGCTTGAAATATTGTATACATCTTATGCCTGGCATTGGAACTAACCCCCTATAAATAAGATTGTAATCTCATTGTTTTTTCAAGTTTTGAATCATATTTTTACTCTTTTATTTTCTCATTGGTTAATTTGTTCAACAATAGCAAATTATTGCCATGCTTATTCAGTGAAGTTATTTAATAATTAATATTTATTTTTTACATTTAGTTCCTTCTAATATTTCAATGTTACTTGTATATAAGTTTTCTTAAGTAACATTATATATATATATTTTAAATAGAAAGTGGAGATTATGAATACAAATTGTAGAAAAAGAAACTCTTAAAAGGAATTTTATTTTCCAAGTATTGCTTAAAATGCAACATTTTGAGAGACATAGATAACATCTTATCAATTTTTCGCTTTGCAATGAGAAGTTTAATAACATATGACAAAACTATAATTTCATTAAAAGAAATATAAATTACTCATTTATGTGATGCATAACAAACCTTTGAATAAATGTGTATCAAATATCTATTTATTTTTTAAATACTTTTTTTTTCTGTAATAGTGAACTATTGTTTTAGAGTTTATATGGGGTCATTTAAATTTATTAAAATACTCAATAAACCTACTTTTCTCAAGATATTAATTATTAAAATTTGAAAATTTAATTTTTAATATAAAAATCAACCTTAATTACTAATATAATCTTCCTAGTTTAAATTACTATAAAAATATTAATTTTTAATAAATACCCATATAATTATTCTTAGTACTAAATAAGTTTTGCAATTGTTTCTGTCACGCCCCAGACCCAAAAGATCCGACACACGACATCACTTACATTTATTCACTGCATGTGCACTCATAAATAATATTAAACAAAATTTTCAACTTTCATTCAACACAAGAATCCTTAGCAAGTTGCTAGTAAGTTCAACACTAAAATCAACCATAACCTAACATATAAATATAAACTTCTCTTGACAATATTTAAACATTCATTTCAATTTCTTTCAGAATTATAGCAATTGAATTATGACTGGGACAATTATTAAACCGGAGATACGCAGAGTTTTCTCAGAGATTAACACTCTACTACGTCACCAGTAGTAACTTTGTTACCGGGAGCCCAGAATATATCAATTGCAAATTCTTACTTAAAATCATCCAATAACCACACTTTATAAAACTTAAACCAAATCCAATCCACACACAATGAAATAATACATAACTATTTATTCAATAGGGACAAATCAAATATCATATCCCACGTGTCCCCAAATGAAACACTCGGTAACCTAGCAACTTAGGGAACCCAAGAAACAGCAGAAGCCCTGCCAAATCCGCTAAGCACACATGCACCTTATTTACCTGAAATCACCATAAACTATAATGAGTATAAAACTCAGTAAGCATACTAGTTTTTCATATATCAAATACAAATACATATATGTACACAATGCATATGTATGATATGTTGTGATCAATCAAAATCATAATCTTATCCAATCACATATCATGTAAGCGCTTACACATTCTTTCAAAACACATAATAGGAATACCATCACTCAACTACTACTTAGTAGGACTTACATATCACATATCACATAATGAGCCAAATGTCACTCGTAGGTGACATACCGTATGAAAGGAATAGTACAAGTGAGGTCTTGAAATTACACATATATAATGCTCATGCCCGAAGGTAAAAGCCAAACCCTCACCCTGATCATCGGTGAGTCCTCTCACATGCACCAATACGCCACCACACGAATGTGATGACTCACACTTCCTTTAGGTACCAATAGGATCCTCCTTACATACGGAACACATAACATATACCAATCCCGAAGGAAAGGCCACACATAAAGGCTCCACAAATCACATAAAATGCCTACTAAGTTAACAGTGAGTTCAAGTACCCTCAAAACATAAAATATTTCTCATGGACATATTACACTTCAAAAGCTTTCTTTGTTAAACATATCTTATTTTAAAAGCTCACTTACAAAAACACATGTATGTCATGTATGTCCATGCTCACATTCATAAATACATATCTTCACATTTCATATCAAAATATACTTTGACATAACATAAACATATTCCTAACCACATTTACAAAATCATACAAAATAATTACTATGTTTATTACGATTTCAGTAAAAAGTCTAGTATACTTACCTCTTAACACTTTCAGCTACAAGGCTTAAATCTCCTTAACCTATCAATGGAGATTAATCCTTTCATAAGCCTCACAATTCACACAAAATACTTTAAATACCTTACAAACTTATACACAATGCATTTATCATATCAAATTGGTCTAAATACTTGGTTTCTCAAAACCTGTCATTCTGACCACTTACACTTAACAAAATTTTCTAATACATCAAATGATGTCCAATTACTCCAAAATTAGAATATACCATTTTTGACTCATATATCCTTCTTATATATGAATATTTTATCAAAATTCCTACACAATCCATTCCATACACATCATCGAATCCAAACTACTAACCTGACAGGATCAAGATACTTACTAAACAGTATTCAATCTCCCAATTTTATAAAATCATATACTAACTCAAAAATTATAAAACTACCACATAATTACTCTTACCATATATCTCAGTTCATGATAAATATTTCACTTCCAAATCACTGCCAAAAGTATTTTAAAACTATTTTATTCTATAGCTTTAAAAATCTGTTAATCAAATACTGCAATGAGCTGATACACTTTAGAAACTCATAACACTTCAACCACATTGATCTAAATTCTCATTTTCGAGTATATCACATTAGACATATAAACTTATCATATTCCATAAATTCGTAATTTTTAAAGATCATTTAGTAGGTCAAAAATTATTTTCCACTATATTATACTGTTTACACAGGAAATTTCTAGAATTTCAGGGTCATTTTAGTAAATTCACAACAAATTCAATTTCAGAATTTTGAATCGATTCAAAGTCTCAGATGATCCTAAACTTGTCTAATTTCATATACTCAAAATTCAAAACCAGAATCGAATTACAAAAATTTATAAAATTCCTGGATCAAGAGACTATCAAGCAAAAATTCCACAATTCATCATGATTTATCAAGCTATCTTATAGATCATCATCAATTCTCACAATATCAAACGAAATACACATCAAATCCTCAATTATACATATTTCCAGAAATCAAAACTTAAAGAAATTAACTTAATTAACACCAATAAATTGATAATTAGTTGTGATATACCTCTAAAGATCCAAAATTCCAATTTCTTCTTCTCTTTCTCTCTCCTCTATTTCTCTCTTCTCTCTCTTAAAATGGGTAGCTCGACCTAAAAATGGTAAATTAGGGTTCAAAAGTATATTTTTATACTAAGAGGCTAATTTTTAGTATTTACGAATTTGCCCCTAAAACTTTCAAAGTATAACAATTTGGTCCCTAAAATAAATCTAAAGTCATACAAATAAACCCAATACTAATCGTATATCCTTAACCTATAAAAATATTACTAATAACAATATATAATTCAAGTATCACCAACATACAAATAAAATACGTATATTTATACATATATAAATACTTATTCTTACCAGTCGTGGATACTGGTTACTACAGTTTCTTCACTAGAATCGAGAATATTCATTAATAATTGACACTTAAATAAAAATGTAATAAGAACCAAATATTATTTTGTGTGTTATTTATAGTAAAGAATAAATAATTAAGAAAAAATAAAAATAACAATTAAAAGAAAACAAAAAAAACTCATTTAAGTCGAGAAACAAATTTGAGATCACTTGCTTGGTAAAATTTTATAAAAATTTTGATCATATAATAAACAATTCAATTCAATTAATCAAAATATAACGAGTGTTTAATTTTTTTTTTTAAATAGACTCTCTTGTTCTTTTTTTATTTTTAGAATTGCACTTTAACTTAAATACATAAAAACTATTTACTTTAATTTAACAAGTTTATATTAAAAATTAAAGCAATATAACATATAAATTAAAATTTTTAGATTTCAGTGATGGTATAATAAAAAAGTGATTTTATCGAGTACCTTAATGAGCTCAAATAGTGCCACCTTTTGGCAATTGAAATTGATCATTTTAATGGATGAAATCATTTCTAAATTGAATATAATTACTTAGCTTTTCTCTTAGTCCCACGATGGTTTGTTTGCTCTTTAGTATAGTTTTATATTTTTTAATTTTAATATTAGTCGAGAAGTGTAATTAACTTTAAATTATATATATGATTACCTTTTTAATAGCTTTGTTATCATTTCTACCGACATCATATATCCACGAGGCTTTGTCAAAATAATTTTGTCATTAATAAGTACTATTTTATTTATGATTTTTATATCAAACACAATAATTTATTTTAATTTATTAATTGTTATATATTATTTTTACTTGAATTTTTATATTTTAAGAGATTAGATTTGAGGAATACAAGATAAATTTAAATTTACCTAAAACTTAAGTAAACAAAATTTATTTAATATCGACTAAGTATTCTATTTGGTAATTTAATATTAGATAAATATTTTTAATAATAATTTTAACAATGAGTTACCAAATGATTTAGTATTTCAAAAAATTTTTTTACATGACAATAAAATGATCAATGATATTTTAAAAAAAAAAATTATTTTTAAAGTTCTATATGAAAAACTTAACCAATTGAGCCCTTAATCTAATCATACAAAGCAAGAAAAAGTATTTTAACAATTAGTTTCATATAATTTCTTTTCTTGACTTTCAATCTAATCAACATCAATTATTTGTCAAAACAAAATTCAATTATATTAATAAGTAAGACAAAAAAACAACCTATTAATATAAAACAAAATTCAAATAAGCACTAGCATTCTATTAATCATAAAAAAAAAAAATTCCATTTAAATCATGATTTTAAAACATATGCAATATATCTTTATCATCCTCGAAAAAAACAAATCAATAATAATGTTAATATTTTTTAAAACTTAAACGTTTGGTGTAATTTATATAACTATAGGGGCCAAATTGATATTTAACCCCTATATATCCACACAAGTGTGGTACGTGTAAAAGAATATATAAACGGAATTATTGCGAGATTAGGCGGGAAATGTTGAAGACTGAGCAGAGTTATTGAATTCTCTCTCAACCCAAAACCTAAAAAAAAAAAAAACCTGATACCCAGTTTCTGTTCATTTTCCAAATGGGTATAAAGGTTAGTTGATTTTCTAATTCTTCAATTTTATTTTCACATTCTGGTCTTTTTTTTTCCTAATGATTTTGGTGGGTTTTGTGATTTAGGGTTTAACGAAGCTTCTAGCGGATAATGCACCAAAAGGAACGAAGGAGCAGAAATTTGAGAGCTATTTTGGTCGCAAGATCGCCATTGATGCCAGCATGAGCATCTACCAGTTCCTTGTCCGTTCCATTCTTTTAGTATTCGCTTTTTTTCTTTTTGAATAAAAATGGTTACATTTTGAAAAATTCGTTTTTCTTTTCTTTTTAAAATTTTAATTATGACTGGGAAATTCGGTTCTATGTGTTTAGAATGTAATTTTGCAAGTGGGTTTGTGCTTGAATGAGTGCAGATTGTGGTGGGAAGAAGTGGGACCGAAATGTTAACTAACGAGGCTGGTGAAGTTACTAGGTAACGCCATTGGCAAGTCGTCTACTTTTTAGTCGCATTAGTCAAATTTGTAGCTGTTTTAATTTAGATAAGAGTTGTATTTGATTGTTTGATTAATTGATGGTGGCTTTATAATTAGTCAAAACCGATTTAAACATGCTTCAATAATCTTAAACAACATACAGATCAAATGCGGAAATAAAATGGACCAAAAACATGCCTCTTGCCATTGATGCTTTTCACAATCTGGTGATGAGGTTGAAGTTCTTCTAAATCTTATACAATCTCTTATGATGGTCTAGATGGGACTGAAGAGAGATTGTTGACTTAAGGATCTAACCAGGGAAATGACCTCAATATATAGGCATTTTTCCATCACATATGCCATTGAACATGTTTTTGATCATGGATGGTTTTCTGAATATGTTGTACATGTCCCTGAAATGATGGAAAATTATGGGTCACATTCAAGAAATGGGTTGAATAAGTCTAACATTCTCTCACTTGGTTCATATATCCCATTATTTACCATAGTAAGAAACAAAATACATGAATCATAGCAATAGGTTTTCCAAAAACAAATATTATCTTTCATGTATCATTGTGTATTATGTCTTTAGACACTTGCCCATATTATTTAATCAATAAACCCTATATTTTTTTTAGGTCCAAACATTAATGATATTTCTCAATTAATAAATGTGTACACAATTAAGAATCAAATATGAGAACATATTATAACATAAATAAACTTTTTATTATAAATAACGTTCGTCCATATAACGTAAATCCACACAATCCTTGAATTTCAATAGTGCAATGCCTTTATCAAGGGATCAACAATCATTAATTTAGTGCTAACGCGTTCAATAACCGCTGTTTGTTTTTTAACACATTCTTTTATGGCTAAATATTTGATGTTGATGTGTTTGTTTCGACTACCACTTTTATTACTTTTAGCTATAAAAATTTTAGTTGAATTGTCTTAATATATCTTTGATGGTTTAGAAATTGAATCCATAATTCTAAGTTTAGATATGAAAATCTTTATCCATACACCATGCGAGGTAGCCTCAAAACAAGATACGAACTTAGCCTCTATAGTAGAAGTAGCAATCAAAGTTTGCTTTGCACTCTTTCAAGATATAGTTCTATCGGAAATATGAAAATGTATCCAAATGTTGATTTTCGTGAATTACTACAGCTAGTGAAGTTTGAATATGAGTAGCTAATCACCTCTAGATTATTAGTCCATTTATACATAAGCATGTAATCTTTCGTCCTCTGAAGGTACCTCATCACTTTTTTTGTAGTTCTCCAGTGGTCCACACTTGGATTACTTTGATATCTTTCCAACATTTCAGTAGCAAATGCAATGTTAGGTCTTGTGCATATTGGAGCAGACATCATGCTTCCAACAACAGAAGTATATGGAATGTTTTTCATTTATTCTCTTTTAAGATCATTTTTTGGGCATTGGTTCAAATTGAACTTGTTACCCTTTACAATGGGAGCTATATTTAGTGAACAATTTTTGATCCAAACTTCTGTAAAACTTTATTGATATAGATTTCTTGAGACAAACCCAAAATACCTTGAAATCTGTTTCTATGTATCTTAATGTTAATGATATTTGATGCATCACTTATACCTTTCATGTCAAAACTTTTAGAGAGAAATTCTTTCACCTTATGCAGTAAACTCTTATTATTGGTTGCAAGTAAGATGTTATCCATATATTGAACAAGGAAACATATCTATTAGTATTATTATTATTATTTAGGTCATTGATGGCATTGAATTTCTGGTGCCATGGTGATTGCCAGTACAATCTTTAAAGATAGGATAAAATTTTTACTGTGGCTTATTAACTTGTGAGGATCTTTAAGTTTCCATATAATGCAGCTTGATGTGTCTCCATATATATCTGCACATGTAAGTGTTCTGTTCCGGAATCAGATATCTATATTTTTTTATTCAGGTATCAAATACCTGAAGATTGACCATATCGAGAGGCTCAGCAGCTATTTAAAGAACCAGAAGCCTTCACTGATGAGGAACAACTTGAACTTAAGTGGACTGCTCCAGATGAAGAGGTGAATGATAGATTAGCTGAGTACTATATATGTTATATTATGTTGCCTTTCAACTGTTTTAGTATATCTAAAGTTGTTGCATTTCTCTTCAATTTTTCAGGGATTGATTAACTTTCTGGTGAATGAAAATGGGTTCAACAGTGACAGAGTGGCAAAGGTAAATACTCTAGCTTTCAGCAAAGCTCTTATCTACATTTTCCTGGAGATCATATTGATTTTCAAAAAATAAGATGTACTGTGAATTAATGTTTTTTCCTTTTAATGTATATTAGGCAATAGAGAAAATTAAAGCAGCCAAGAACAAGTCATCACAAGGCCGGTTAGTAAGGCTCCACAAATGCAAATTAGTTCACATTTATTTTATCTTCTGTTGATTATCCGTTGTTTGTTTCCATTTTACAGGCTAGAATCATTTTTCAAACCAGTTGCTAACACGTCTGCACCCATTAAACGGAAGGTATGCTTACATTAAGTGTTAAGTGCCATGAATGATGCTCTCCCTGTAAATTAAATTTGGGTTTAGTTAAAGATAAAATATCTGATGTCATTTAACAAAAAGATTTTGGGTAATATCAGGAGGTCTGTAGATTAAACATTATTTTGCAATGTTTAGTTTGTTTACGATATGTAGCCTTCGTCACTGGGTTATTATTCCCTCGCATGCTTGTGGGTTCTATGTGGCCCTACAATCTACTTTTCATTACTTTGAAATGAAATTATATAGATACTGTTTATTATAATATGCTCACTTGTCTAAAAGGTCTAATTCAATTTATATAAATGTGATTCATGTTTTTAGTTTTTTTTATGCTGTTATACTATATTATGTTTTTATATCAATGTTAGCAATTATCATTCTTTTGAAGTGCTGCCAAAAATATGCCTAGGTGCTAATCCTAACTGTTAATAGAAAGTCTTTCTGGGCAATGCTCTTTATCTGGAGCTTCCAATATTTTGTGCATGTTTCAAACCTATATGTCAGATCCCCTTTTCCAAAAAAGTAATAGAAAAAATTTAAAGAAAAAGAAAAAAGGACAAAAGGGTACAAACATTACTCTTTCTCATGCTTTTCCTAACCTGTTGGGTAGTCCTAAACCTTATCTGCTTCCATAATTTCTTGGTACACTGGATTTCAGGGATCCAAATGTGTGCTTCAATCTCCCAAACCTGCAATCAAGCCTAGGATATTCTCTCTGCAAGCTTGTTACTCTTCCAGGCCCAAGCTCATTGGTGGCCTAAGCTTGCCAACTCTAGCTCTGGGCTTGAAGCACTCCCCTCCATTATGCAGAGGTGTCTGCTTTGGTGCATGAAGCTGAAAGCCTTGGTGATCCTTCCAATCTGAATCATACTCGCTCTTATCCCACTTAATTGATTAGAAAAAATGGCAGTTATCTTATTATGGCAATATTTGTAGGAAAAGTGAATCATATCTGCTGCTTTTATTATTAGTTCATATGATTTTGTGATGGTTAATAAGCATAAGAAGTAGATACTTGAAATTGTCTTCTCTGTTTTACTAATATAATCTTTCTCCGTATTGTTCATAACTGAGCTCTTAGAATTGTAACATCTAGATATGCAAGTTGGTAATGTTTTTCGTAACAATCATTATAGATGATTTACCATTCTTTTCTCGTCATTCCTTTTTGTTATTATTATTATTATTATCTTTCATGGAATAGGGGTGGGAAAAGAGGGGTTATAATGCTTCAAACTTTGCATCACAAACCCCAAGTTAGAAATGTCCATTGCTGCACTCTCTCTTGTTCTTAGTGTTGTTTGCTCATCATCCTCGTGACAGGAAACACCGGCTAACACTCCTAAAGAAACAAGTAACAAAAAGTCAAAGGCTGGCGGTGGTAGGAAGAAAAAGTAGTTTGAGTTTTGTATTACAAAATCTGGACATGAAGAGATGGATCCAACTGTGTTCTAATCAGGTTAGTAAGTACTTATGGCAATGAATCCTTTATCGTCAGTTCTTTGTGGATTCATTAGATTGCTTTAAATCCATGAGTTCCTCTGTTTTCCATCGCATGTTGATTTAATCATTTTTCTTCAATTTTGTGGTGACTTCTTAAACTAATTTGGCTGCATGAACCCAAGATCCAAATTCACAGTGGTGTCTTGTTATTTCTTTTCAAAGAATCAAGAAAAACTTATAAGCTCTGCATTTTTGTCAGATTTAGTGGGTGGAAGCCCTCATCCATCCCTTTCAGATATTTGTTCATACCACTCAGTATTTTGTTCCTAGTTTATTTGTTTGAATTCGCGGAAGTTACTATAAATTTGCTGAAAATTGCCTAGCTATAGTCAGATAAGCACACTTGGACAATTTGTCTGCTGCTCAAGCTTTGGAGACTTGGCATAAGTGTACACTTGTGTCATGTGTGTGTGTGTATTTGTCTGCTGCTCAAGATTTGGAGACTTGGCATAAGTGTACACTTGTGTTTGTGTGTGTGTGTGTGTGTGTGAGTTAGAACCATTCTGTTGAAAAGGCTACTTGGTGTACGGAAAATGAATATTAAATCTGCTGTGTGTGTGTCTGTGTCTAGTTAGAACCATTCTGTTGAAAAGGCTACTTGGTGTACGGAAAATGAATATTAAATCCGGAAATATAGAGGATGTTAGCTGTGTGTGTGTGTAGTTAGAATCATTCTGTTGAAAAGGCTACTTGGTGTACGGAAAATGAATATTAAATCCGGAAATATAGAGGATGTTAGCTGTTCATCATTTCTTCTATCATCATCCCAGTTCTTATAATAGAATTAGTAGTTTATGATAAACTGAGAAAATGACAACTTTGTTCCTTAGCAGTTCTACTGGAGGAAGAATGCAAATGGCTTACAGATTGTGTGCATTTTATGGTTTTACAGTAGTGGAAAGATTCTAATGAGAGATTTGAGGGAAGTTAATAGGTGTAATCTGAATACTCGTGCGGTTTCTGTTGTTAGCCGTAGGGCTTTCTTTCGTATTTCAATATAAGATTTCCACCTTGTCATTTTATGCATGCAAAATTTTACTGCATATTTGGAGTATATACATACATTTCTTTCGTATTTCAATATAAGATTTCCGCCTTGTCATTTTATGCATGCAAAATTTTACTGCATAGTTGGAGTATATACATACATATATATAGATGGGTAGGGTACCTTCACTTAAAACTTTTATTTGAAATAATGACTTAAATTTCTATTTATCTCGCACAATTCAATGGTGGAGATTTGAAGTTAAAAATTAATTTTATACCATTGGATTGTAAAAAATCAATGATAAAAATTTGAGCTATTATTTTAAATCAAAATTTTAAGTTAAAGGGAATTTTACCCATTATATACTTATAATTTAGACAATATATAATTATCTTTTGCTTTTCTTTTCTTTTATATATATATATTAAAAAATTTCACGTCAACTTCAATTCATCATTGTACTTTTGATATTTAAATATTTGTATTTTTATTTTATTTATTATTTATTTTAGTAACTAATATTAATATTAATGCAATTCAAAAGGTAGGAAGATTTATGCATGCTATAATTACCAAAGCAATAGTTAAAATAATGAAAGAAAAAGATAAGATAAACAAAAACAAACCTTTAATTTGATAATCTCTAAAAAAAATTACACTATAAATAAAAATAATCAATACTATCTTTGAAGTCATTATTATATTTTTATGTCTGAAAATTAGATATGAATTCTTCATTATTTAAATTATCATATTTTGAACTAGTATTTTCTTTATCAATTGTAATTCTGCAAATAATTAATTATGATACTATATAAATATTCATTTAACATATGTTTGATAAAGAATTTGAATCATAAGACAACATTACCTTTAAAATAACAATGGACGATCACATGATTGAGTTGTTGTCCTACATAAAAATTGAGCGAGAAAAAATAGAAGAATTTATAAAATAAATGGTCATATTACTTAAAAGGTTAATCTTTTGGATTGAATGTTAGATCAGTGGTTTAATCCCTTAACACTCACGACTATTTTGAATGGCATTGATATTAACACTAGTTATTGAAAGAAATAAATGGAAAAAAAATGAAAATATATAAATATTTAGATGTCAAAAGTACAATAATAATAATAAATTGATGTAATATTTATTGAATTTTATTTAAAATGATATATATTTTAATATAAAAGTTGAAAAGTGAGCATCTTTTTGGCGATAAGAAATTTTTTAATATAAGAAAAAAAAGGAAAAGTGAAAGACAATATATATTGCAAATTTCTGTTGTTATGATGGACAATTTTGCTTCAGAATTGGTAAAGATTGAACATCATAAAGAAGTGAAATTATTAGTTACTTTCTTATTTGATATATTTATTACTTTTATTGGAGATTTGGTGATTCAATAATTTTATTTGAATAAAAATTAAAATGAATACTAAAGAGAAGAGTCATAAGAAGTCAAGAACGTTTAGGACATATATGGAGAAGTTTAGGACGTGTGGGACATAAAAGGGGATGCGAAACTGGATTCGAGGACGCAAAGGAAGCGAGAAAAAATGCAGCGCCCAGAACAGGGCTGAGTGTTGCGGCCGCTAGTCTAGAACCTCAGCGTCGCGGCGTTGGGCACGACATGCTCAGCGCCGCGGTACTAGAGTAGGGAAAAGTCTGTTTTGATTTGGATTTTTGAATTTTAAGAAGTTTTGAACTTTCAAAACAAGTGCATTTTTACTTTAATAAGGAATAAGGTTAGTAGGTACAAAATAACCCCTATATAAACACTTGTAAACCCTTTAGTTGAGATCAAGCATTAAAGAGAGACTCTAAGAGAAGGGAAGAACTGGGTAGACACTAAATGCTTGTATGCATTAGGGTGGAATTATCGTTTGAGTGTTCATTGTTCATGATAGAGTAAGGGTACACTAAATATTAGGTTCTTTTGAGGATTTTTCATTGAATTTTTCTTGTAAAATCTTTAGGGAGTTAATAAGAGAGGTTAAGATCCTTGGATCCACCGTGGACATAGGCAATTGGCCAAACCACGTAAGTGATTGCGTTGTGCTCTTTATTTTTTGCTTTGAATTCTTGCTATTTTACTTAATATACAGATTATTTTGTTGTGTAAAAGGTTAGAGTTCGAAATTAAACTTAGAATTCTTTGTTTTAACTTAATCTCCAAGGGAGAAGGGCGATTCCTCCCTTAATAAGTTTTTTTTTTTCAATAGGTATTAGTAGTTTTTAAGTATTATACATGTATAAATATACACATATATGCTTAAAAGTGAGATAATGATATTTATTAAAAAAAATAAAAGATAAATTAATAAAAATGTCAAACAATAAAAAAAAATTGACAAATTCTTTAATAAAAAAAGGAGAAAATATTGGGACAAGTTATTGGAAAATAAGTTTGGTGAAGCCACTCATCTATCTACATGTATTAAAATTTTTATTGTAGAACAAGTATTAGGTTTGTTTGAAAACTATAACTAAGCAATTATAAATTATATATAGTTAGAAAATTTTGGTATTTAAGTACAACTGTTGTATTACTGCATTTCCCTTGTAGGCAATTATAAAAAATTGTTACATTGATGCATTATAGTTGTTTCAAAAACTTTGACATTTTTGAGCACCCATTTGTTGCCTCTCCAATAAATCAAATAAACATAGCAAAAATCACACATTTGACTAAATAAGATTTTGGGATAATTTGACATACTTCCCAAGTTTTACATTAGTCTATTAATTATCGTTCTGTTTGACATACCCTTTTGAAATTTGAATTAATCTTATATACCTCCTTTGAATTGTTTGGTTTTCGTGATGAAATAATAGTGCTTATTCTATATAAAATGACTACCCTATCTTGAATGTGTTTATAAAAAAAAAGAGAAGATATTTTTATTCTTACAATTAATTTGATTTATGAAGTATAAAAATGTCTTACATAGACTAAGCGAAAACCTAACCAAAGTAAAACTCAATGAGAGTATGTGAAATTTATTCAAATTTAAAGGGGATGTGTGAAACAGTTTGATAATTAATGGATTAATATGAAATTATGCCCAACTTCATGGGTATGCCAAATTATATTTTAAGATTTTAATGGTATAATTGAGAAAATTGTTGTCTCTAACAAACTAATATATAATGAATAATATTTCACATTTGAATTTATATCTTAAATTATATTTTTAATAATAATATGTTAAATAATTATTAAATATAATAAATAATTTTAAATGATAATATATAAAATAATTATTAAATATAATAAATAATTTTAAAATTTATAATATTTCACCCATAATAAATTACTACCCTTGAACCGAACCTATAATTGACCAAATATAAACAAAGAAAATTCACGTCAATGAGGGTGTCAGTGATCATGTCAAAAGCCTCAAAACCCCAAAAACAAAATTCGTGCCCACATCATCAGTAATGGTCTCGTAAACTGCCCCGCCATTTCCAACAAACTTCTCAATTCCTATGCAGTGTCATCTTCAGGTTCAGGTTCCTTGGCATATTGTCATCTTCTCTATTCAAAACCCACAAATGCAAGCTTGAAACTCCATCATTGAGCCTTTGCCCTCAGCCCATTTCCTCTCCAAGCCGTTTTGTACTATAATCACATGCTTTTAGCCTCTCTTTCCCGACCAACCACCTTCGTTTTCTCCTTCACGCTCAAGCCCTGTGACAGAGTAAAGGCTTTGAACAAGTGCCAAGAGCTTCATGGGGCAATAATTCGATCTGTTTATGATAAATGTGTAGTTTTTGTACTCATCTTCTTGGGTCGTATTCTGTAAATGGGTTGATTGAGACTGCAAGATTGGTTTTTGTTAATATGTCTCTTTCTTTGAGCAGATGTTGATGGCAGGGTTTCACCCTGATTCCATCACATTTCTGGGTTTGTTGTGTGGTTGTAGTCACCAAGGGTTAGTTGAGGAGGGTCTTGGTGGATCTATATGGACAAGCGGGGAAGCTTGAAATGGCACTTGAAGTGGTTAACAATTCTCCTTTCCAGGATGATCCTGTCCTGTGGAGGACCTTACATGGTTCTTGCAAGATTCATAGGAATATGGAAATTGGAGAAATTGCCATGAGAACTCTGGTCGAGCTCAGGGCATCAAGTTCTGGGGACTATGTTGTACTTGCTATGATACATGCTTGTGCCAAAGATACACAAGGGGTTGTGAGGGTGAGAAAATTAATCAAAAGCCAAGGTATCAAGACCACTCATGGTTGGAGCTGGATTGAAGTTGGTGACTTAAGTTCATAAATTTGTCGTGGATGACAAGTCACACCCTGATACAGAAATGATTTATCAAAAATTGGATGAAGTAATTTACAGGGCCAAGTTGGTTGGTTATGTGGAAGAGGAATCTACTGTTTCCATGTCTGGATGTTCATCTGAAGATTGCTTGAAGAAATCCATTGCATATCACAGTGAGACGTTAGCAATTGCGTTCAGTTTGGCAAGAACTCCAGAAGGGGCAGCCCTCTGAATAGTGAAGAATCTGAGAGTGTGTTTAGATTGCCATTCGTTTATGAAGTTTGTTTCAAAAGCATTTAGCAGGGATATCATTGTTAGAGATAAGAGTTCGATATCATCACTTCAGAGATGGACTCTGCTCTTGCAGAGACTATTGGTGAAAAACTAATGATAAGAGATCATTATCCATAACTAGGTGACAGATTTTCCCCCAGGGGGTGGCTGTGGGGTGGGGGGACTCTGGATATGAAGTTGCAGGTTCTTGAGAACCTCCATTCACTCACTTAATCAGACCTGGTTTCTTACAACTGCCAGATTCAGGAGAAGAAAAGGTTGAGCCAACAATGTTCCTAATTTCTACCACACCAAGAATAGGAGAGAGACCTAATCCATAATCTGCTGCTTCGTGCAAAAACATCTAGTTACTAATGCTCTTCAAGGTTCACATTAGCTAAAATGCAGGTCTCACCACTGACTGAAATATGAACATTCTTCTGTACATTGTGAGGATGTTGATATGAACAGAGCAGATTCTCCAAATTACTTGGAATTGAAAAAACACACAAGGACTGAAGGGAAAGGAGTAATGTCTTTTCCCATGGAGAGTATAATTAGTTACGAGAACAGTTACATGTTCCAATGTCACAAATAGAAGACAGGAGATGTTAAAATGGCAAACCTTATGTAGCATAATTTGTATATCCTATCTTTTCGATATAATTCCTTTCTTTCTTTGTATACATCAAACAATATGAATTTGTATAAGAGGATGGTTACAACAGTCAATGAGAATGCATAGTTCCTATTGTTCTCATCAGAAAATCTTTGAGTGAAATCAAAGTCTTTAACAGTATGCCTTGTACTCACTATGAGCCAATTAACATCAACACCTCTCCTCTGGATTCCCAATCCCCAATTTTGGCAGCATATGATCTGTGCATCAGCATTCAGTCGTACATGGAAAGTAGTGAACTTCAAACAGCCATTTATTTTTACTGCCTCTTTGCTTAGCATCACTAATTTGGAACTTAAGCTGCAAATAATAAGGTTTCGCACAAAACTCATCATGATCAGTTAGCCAATGTGATTAAAAGCTTCACAAGGATACACGAATTTCACTACAATATTTTTCGACTTTTGATTCCATTTACCTTTGTCCCAACATAAAATGATATAAACATGCCCCCTAATACAGGCAGTTCTGTAAGATAGAATATTGCGCATTACACTCTGCAGATGCATGATCCCAGAATATCCAAAACCATGGTAAAAGATTCAAGATATAACAGTACCTTTTCTTGTAAGAAATTGAGACATCTGCCAATTGATGCCCGATGGTCCGATAACATAGCCAACAAGGTTTGCAATCTGCACAAAATGAAAGCTAAGGATAATTAGAAAAATCTACCAGTACAACATTTCAGTATGGGATTCCCTAACAAGTTGACATCTTCCAAGATAGAAAGCATTAATTGTGATAGCAAAATTTACTCTAGCTTCAATGTTATGAAGCACATACCATGAGACAAGTAATTGTGAAAGCACCAGCAAATGCACTGAGTTCCCGGAACAGGAATCCCCCAAAAGCACTCTCAGCCTGACGGCATACCAAACTGATAATTAGAATTCAAGAGAGTATGATTTTTGTTAATTGCAAATGAAGTCGAAGAGAACTTCTAAATGTAAATTAACATGCTTCTGTATACTGACAAAAACAGTTTCTATACCTCTAATAGTAGCACAAATAATGACCACGAGATAATGCATTATCTGAACTATCAGAAGATGCAACAAATGTGGGGGTATTTTCATAATAACTTAATACCTTCAGTATGGAAAAACTCTACTTAACTAATTCATCAGCATCATAATCCTGAAGAGGAAAAGTTAACACCTTTATCCTTTAAGAAAGGAGTGTAGTCTAACTGATAGTTGAGAAACAAGAAACTCTACTGCCTAATCATGATCTAACCATAAGGTTAGCACTTGTAGACCTTAGGATTATTTCAAAATCTCATATAAGCTTGGGGTAGAAAGTATCTGATCCTTAATCATGCTTAAATAAAAGCAAGACAGTTGAATCAAGCCAGCAACGATGTAAATCCAATGTTATACATTACTACATATGTAATGCCATTATTTTTATTTTACTATTGTTAGAATATATGGTCAAACATATTATTATATATATATATATATATTATTAAGGAATATATGGGGTTAATGGAGTTATTGTATATAATTTATACAAATATATTTGTGTGTATAATTATATGAATTAATAAAAGAATTATTAAAGAATTGTTGGATGTTCTCGTGATCACATCTTAGTCCAAAATTTTTATAAAATGTTACAATTTGATTTTAGTTTTGATATTTAATAATATTAATTTAGACATGTTTATAGTCATGAAAAACTTTGAATTGTATATAAAGTCCATTAATTCGATTTTTAGTAATTTTGCAAACATGACTATAAAATTCTGAAAATCTATTATTTTTGCAATATGAACAAATGAATAATTAATTTTGATATATCAAATGATTTTATAAAATTATGATTTTCTGCAATATATTAAACTTATAGATGTTTAGTATAACATATTAAAATCTCATAATTTAATTCATTATTTTAGAATTGTTATGATTTTTTAAGTGAGATAATCTCATTTCAGGAACTTACAGACAGATTCTGAAATGTTTGAAATAAAATTATTTTTAAATACTTTCTCAACGAAATTTTCCTTGAATATTTAATGTGAACTAATATATATGTCTTAAGTAAATTCGAGGTGGTTTCATAATTTTTTAGTAAGTATTTGAATTTATAAAAATTCGAACACTAATAGTTGTTCAGGGGAAATACCTAATTTGATCCTACATTAAGGACCCTTTCATTTATACCTTATACATATCCTTTAGATAAAATTATGACTAGTGTTAAATGTGACCTAACACAAGCATTTAGCCAACATATATTTAACTTGGTTCTATCTTGATAATCCATTAATCAATAATTTACACAAATGCTTTAGATATAATTAAGCTTTGTGTTGAATATGACATACACAAACAGTTAAACAAGTACCTAATTTGATCATATCTTGATGACTTATTCATCAATAACTCTTATATATATATACTTAGATAATGTTATACTTAGTGAGGAATATGACTTAATACAAACACTTAGCAAATAATTACTTAATTTGATGACTCATTTACAAATCTAATATGTCCACCTTAAGTGAGTGAATTTATCATAATGTACCACTTAAATAGACACTATATATAGATGGTGTCTATGTAAGAAAGGGTGTAGAAATTGATTGAAAAGAATCAAAACTAGAGTGTGTATGTGAGTTGAGAGTGTTGAGCCATAAAACAATCAAGTGTTGATTTTAAAAAGGAAGGAGAATAAAAATAAGAAGAAGAAAGTTAAGTGTTGATTGATATCTTAATTTAAGGTATGTTCTTCTACTATAATTTTTAGTTATAATTTATATAATTTTGTAAAGTTCATACCTAATTAACACATTTTTGTGGTGAATTTGTAATGAAAATGGTTTATGAGAAGGATATGTAGAATGAAAATGAGAAAGAGATTATGTAAAGTATAAATTAATTGTTAAGTTTATGAGTAGTGTATTAATATAAGTAAATTGACGTTTTAAATAATTATTTTATAAATATAATTTTTTCAAATGAATTATACTTCATAATGATTATTTAAAACTTTGATTTTTATCAAGAACTCTTTAATTTTGACTCTTAAATATATATGTATATTAAGTAGTACGTGGGATTCTAGAAAAATAGAGAATTCAATAATAACATATATAATTCTTTGAATAAATTATATTTATACACATGTATTTTTATACCAATATTTTAACTATTTAAAAGCTAACACAATAAGGATTTTGGAGAATTTTGTTTCACTGAAAATCTCTAAGAATTCAATTTTATATGAATTTCTAAAATAATGACTACAATGTTGGAAAATAGAAAATTCAGCAATAAACTTAATTTACGAAAATCATTTCACCTACCAAAAGATCTTCAAAAATTCTAAAATTTTTTATATTGGCATTTATATATGTCTAGTTATTCCAGTTTTAATTTTGTAATTTTTAAACAATCGTAAAATATTTTATGAACTAAATTACAAACTATATTCACATACAGAAACTATTTGATAGATTTTTTCATGCAAAAATATTCATTTGTTTTTAAATAATTTTACTAAACCAAATATCCCGAGTAAATTATATGTTGAACCCTTATGTATCTACAAAAGATGAGTATAGAGTTTACATGAATCAAATAAATAGAATATGAGATACGAATTTTAGAGTATTTATTGTTCGATATTGAAATAAGAATAAAGGGAGAGTTATAAGTTGAGAGAGATATCTATTTTGAGAATGATTATAAAAGATAATTAATTTTATCTTGATGAGTAAAATATTTGCGGTCTATGGACAATTAGAGATAACTTTTGAGGTATTTGACTTTTGTCAAGATAAGTAACTTTATTCATAATGTATCTCTTTTGTTTTCAAATAAAAAATGTTGTCATTATGATATTCGAAATATAGAAAATACTTCAAGAAACTTATGATTTATTATTATTTCTGAAACTTATTTATAATTTTCTAATTAAATGATTTTCTACTGATTTTAGTTAAAAGTATGAATTTTATCTTTTAAGTTTATGTATTTTTTGAAGTTTTTAAATAAATGATTTGTTTATAGTTTTAAACATCTTTTTAAATAGGATGCAAAATTATAGATCTCTATACGGTAACTCAAAATTACGGGTTCGATTTTGAATTAATTGAATATTGTTTATAAAACTGTTGCAAGCTATGTTATTATAAAAGAATTGAAGTTATGATATTTGAAATAAATTAATTATTGAATTTGAAATTGATTATTGAATTTAAAATTTAAAGAAAATGTTTTGACTCATTGTCTATAGTCTTATGATATTAAACGGTTGACATGATATATGATTTGGACCAGCTAGTATCCTTTCTAAGTGTACACTACAAATAATTATTGGCCGGGTCATTGGGGATACAAGTGACAATATAAGTATCTAAAATTGGCCGAGTCACTGGAGGTACAGGTGATATGAAAGTTTACTAGAATTGTTATTGAATCATTTTTTTGAAATGATTTATGATATTGAAGAATTTGACTTCGATAAATTTGAAATTAAAATCTTTTATCGATATTATTGATGATATTATGAAAATCCTTGCAACCTTTCGAACAGGAACTCTCATACATTATGAAAAGTTTTACTTACTGAGTCGACGACTCACCCTTCGTCATTAATATTTTTGCAGATTAAGTTTTAACTGGATGAGTTACCTTGAAGTTGAGCACTCAAAGAGCTATATTTTACCTAAGAATGGAAAGTTATGTTTCTAATAGTTTTAACTTTTATCTTCTTTAAGTTATAAGTATAATAAAAGTTGAGACTTTATTTTAGAGATTTATCATTCTCTAAAGATTTTGAAAATTTTTAGTTTGATGAATAAAGATTCAACGAATTTTTATGGAAAGTGTGAAGTATAGTACTTTGATTTTATAATAGGATTTATGGCATTCTCTTTTGACGCGTGTCTTGTACTCGCAAAAATTCGGGGTGTTACAACATCTATGTGATTTCCAGTAAAGAGCTGTTAAGTTCAGACCCATATTTGCCTCATTTTCTTAATGTAGTTGACCAAAATTAAACAGGAGTTGGCTTAAGATAGGCATCACCTGAAATGCATCTGCTGCAGATTTCACAACCATTTCCAGGATAAAGAACAAACAAGTTAGCCATGCCCATGAAAGAAGCTTCCTAAGGCAGAAGGCGCCAGGCAAGGAGTAAACTTAAGTGATCATATATTACCCTGGAAAAGATGAAATAACAAAAAGAACTCAATGGAAATGATAAATACCATTCCAAATCTTGCCACACAGCAACAAATGTGAAAATAGCCCAGACATTATACAGCTTTTTCCGAGATCCCCCAAGCGGAATATACATGTACCTAAAAGTTTCTGTTTTTTAGGAAATAAACACCAACGGCGGTAGGAATACAAGGAAACCAAGGTAATGAGCCAAAAGTCTCACCTCACAAGCCATTTGTTGAAGGAAGCATGCCAATTTTTCCAAAAAGTTTCCAAGTTGTGGCAATTATTAAGACATCTTGGCATATTCTCAGTAGCCTCAATGCCACATATCTACAACATTGTAAAGAAGAAAGATCCTTTGGAATATAATTAAGCAACAAAGATCGGAGCTTGCTAAATTGTTGCAATTGAACTACAGAATATCTGCTTCAAGACCCACAAAGCAGGAACAGCTACACTAAGGCAAGATTTGAAGAAAAAGTAGGATCAGGAAAGAGAAGAAAAAAGGTCTCAATCCAACAAATATACCAGTGCCCAGAACCTAAAATAGCGCCAAATCAGAAAAAACTTCAGCCACATGAAATTTAAGACCTGTAATGTATGAGAAAGCAGATAAATATGATAGTTTGTGCTTGAAGCTTACTACCAGATATCCTTTAAGATAGCAGCAAAGACAAATAATATGAAATAACTCAACTTTAGAGCATCTTTAAACACGAATTCTGATAATCAACATATTTCCGGAAAAATACCAGCCCTAATTTCACAACGTTTGAAAATTTTTGTAGTAGAAATTGATATGAGTTGGGTCATTCCACAGAATATTTAGTCTGATAAATTGAGTTTATTTTCTATAAACTCCAATGTTTATTTCCATTTGTCAAATCCCTTAGAAGGTGAACAGAGAACATTTAGTGGAATAAATCTTCAAAAACTCTGATAGCCATACGTAACCTGTAGCCTTTTCTGCACTTGTACAAAATATTAGTAAGGGGTTTTACAAGACTCGTCTTTTAGTCCTGTTATGTAGTTAACATGATTCTACTCATAACTTCACAATAAAGAAGAAACATCAAATTTATAAAATGACCATACTTCAAAAAAGATTCACATAAAATATGTAAAATCTAGAATTCAGATAGAAAAAACTTTTAAGATAATCAAGAACATCTCTTACCCCATATCCAATGATGAATACATCCAAAGGAGATAACAGTTTCCACATGCCACTACATAGTGCAGAACAAATTATTCAGGCGGACTATAGAAGTAGATCAAAAGAAGTCCAACTCCAACATTAACTCTATCCTTTCTAATAAACTGACCTGATTGCAAAGGCATTGTAATAAAATAGATGCGTGATTAGCTCCATTAGAAGAAGACCAAATATCCAACGTATTACATACCAAACCACATCTCCTCTCGAGTAATTCTTTTGAGGCACCTCTAACTGCAAAAATATATTAGGGAGAAAACAAATAAGCTACCACAATAAAGTACTAGGAAGGACAGGCAATTTTGAGAAACATAATACAAAGTGTAATTCAATAATGTTATCCAATAGTTTGAGAAGTCATAAATGGCAACAATGTTTTGTCTACATTTACAATTGATTTACTCTTTAAATTCAATACACTCAAGATAACTATGATTACCTACGGGAAAATACAAATTGAGTTGCACAACTCTGAATAGTTATATGAATGAACAAGCTGCTCCAACTTTCAGTAGAATGAATGCAGGTTACCCTGTTCTTGAATTACCCATTTACATGTGCTTTTGTGCTTTCCAGTACAATCAATCTTCACTCTTCAGAAAACCATTTAGGTAAATGTTTAACCATGTCTTCGTTCCTCTAACTCAGACATGGAATGATATAACTGTTATAGTTCATTTTAGCAATATGAGAGAAGGATGATGTTTAAGTACAACTACAAAAGTTATCACCAAAACCACTTCATGGTTAATTCAGCTATAGAAACTGAACACTATCATACAAAAAAAGAAAAGGGAATGGAAATAATTTCAAGAAATAAGCTCCAGACCTGTGAAGCAAATGCGTTGAAACTTATAATTGGCCCAGCAAAATATAGAGGTGCATATACCAAGTAGCATAGGTATATAGTAAAAGTGAAATTTTCACTGAAGTTTCTCTCCTGGGTAATAAAAGAAGATTAATGATCATCAAAACCTGTTAGTATCAAAGAAAGCAGCAACAAGATGCAATAACTAGATAATTTATTGATCAATGCTTAAATGGCTACTACCCTGTAGAATTTGGTAGCAAATTTGTCCAGATTTGCAAATATGGCAACGTTGAATATGCTTCTGCCATCACCACAAAAGGACGGTGAAATATCAGCAAACTTTGCATACAGTTGGGTGGGGCATTTATTCTTCACGACTTTTTGCATAAAAAAACATATCAATTTATAAACCCAGGAACCACAGATTCTTGCAGATTACTGTTTACATATAAATCACAGTAAAACTTAGAAAACTTTTCAAATTGGACAAGTTATTATACAAAGTTATGCAATACTCGAAAAGGAAATACTTTTAGCAGTATGTAAAACAAGTGTGTGAAGCTCGAACTTACAAAATGGACTGCCCTTGAAGAACATGCAATAGAATTGTCAAAATACATAGCTTCAAGGCAAATGAAAACCCAATTTAAGGATGCACAAAATTCTGAGAAACAGAAGTATAATTCAGACACCTCAAATTGGACTATGCTGAGTTAATTGACAAATTGAAAGGGCAATAGTTAATCCTAGTTTATATGACAATTTGAACATAACATATTTCAGTTCTACCAGAGTGCTATGGAACATGACAAAAAAATATATTGACCAAGTCATTGATATAGATTTTGCCAGTTTACAGCTTTCTCACAAATAGACAGATTAAAAGACTTAACTAAAGCTAAATCAAATGGAGAGCAAAAATTCCCACAAAGAACAATAAAAAGCACAATTTGTACTGAAGTTTCAATGAAGGAGATACCTCATGATCAAAGCGAGAACCTTGATGTGCCCAATGGTAATCATATCCAAAGCTTATCATGCGCAAAATAACTAACAGATAAAAACTAATCATTTACTGAACTTGCAGAAAAACCATATGAAGAACTAAATTAGTCTACGTTAACAAGCTACAATCTATGAGTTGCTTAAGCTTCTCTTGAAAAACTTTTCATATCAGGAACTCAAAGAAATAATACGCAATATGAACCCAATGGGGTCTTCCAAAATAGGCAATGAACCCTATGGGAGTTCAGTGGCATACAAAATTTCCTAGAAATGGGAAGATTTATTAGGCATAAGAGGTAAGATATGCAATCCAAAAACAATCTTCAGCAGTGTGATAAGAAGAATAATCAATCCAAAAGGATGTCTGAATCAGCATTTATAACTGAAAAACTCTCAAGAAGTGAATTAAAGCAAGAAAATACCAAAGTTAAAGCAAATGTGCCATCTGAAAGTTGTCCAAATATGCACAGCGCTGCCTATGTAGAGAAAAAAAGAAGAGTTGACTTTTGTTAGAAGAAGTAACACAATGTCCCATGTCAAACAAGATATACAACCATCCAAAAGAATAAGCAATTTATAACCAAGCGTGCTCAGCTCACCCAACTATTGAGAACGGATATCCTTCATAAACACGATTACATAGAAGGAAAAATATGTTGAAGGTCCAAAGTAGAAATGGGAAGTAGTTCCTTCGTGCAAAAATCTGCGTAAGAACAAATGCAGCAAGGTATATCACTCACTAGAAAGCTTACTGGAAATTAGATACTGTAAGGAAGAATTCAAAGTCATCATTAACAAAGTTAATAGCATATGATGCGAAAATGGAATATCTCAAAGTTGCAAGTATGAAGCCACAATGCAATAAAGATACCTTCACTAGGACAAAATTAAGGGAGGCAATTGTGATAATAAATATAACACTGCAGGAAGAGAAGATAAACGAAGAGGGTCAGGGAAAGATAAAAAAAGAATAAAGATTTAAGAAAAATATGATAAAAGGGGCATATAAAAAAAAAATAAAGATTTAAGACAAATATGATAAACGGGACATACCAAACTCCATGCTGAAAGGGAGTCAAGTAAAATGGCCTCTGCGAGCTCAGCAATCCAGATCAAGAGATAATAATAAGTTGAGAAAATGATGACAGCTTAGCAAGTAAGATCGTTTGGTGGTGATTAAATAAGGCAGAGATTAATTATTAAAAGCACACATATTGCCAAGGAAGTTTAGCCTTAGTCTACTACAGGTTTGTTGTAGTTTGTTACAGGGTTGTTATAGTTTCCAACCAAATGTAGCAGCCTCTTTATTTACAAGTATTACAGACGTATGCCTATAAATACCAAGTATAGCGTATTACTGTGAAGTTGTAGATAAAAAACTCAATCAAAAAGCTATACAATTGCTTTTTACTTTCTCAGATCTTTTCCTCTGTTTGGATAGATTTTTTAGGAAAATCTCAAAAAGTAACTGATTCAACTAGCTTCTTTAATAACAAACAACACAGTGAATTTATTTCTTGGTATCAAAGCAGATTAGATCAAATGGCAAATTCTTCAAACACAGATCAATCTTATGATTCAGTCTTGAATACACGAATGAATTCTCTTTTGATTGGTCAGAATGTCAGCTTTACTTTCTCCAATCCTGTAAAGCTGGATTGCAATAATTTTCTTTTATGGACGTCACAAGTTTTGGCTTGTGCAAGAGGAAATGAACTAGAAGATCTGCTGATAGGTGAGAGAATTTGTCCAGCTCAATTCATCCTTACTTCCAGTACTGATCCAGAAGTTGAACTAGCAATCAATCCACAATATCAATAGTGGAGAAGGCAAGACTCTTTACTCATGAGCTGGTTATTTTCTTCTATATCTGAGTATGTGTTGAGTTCAATTGTTTAGTGCAAAACATCTTATGATGTATGGAAGCATTTAGATCAAATGTTTGGTAGTCAATCCTTAGCTCGGTTGACACAGCTAAGATCTCAGCTTCAAACTATCAGAAAAGAAAACTTAAGCATGAATGATTGCTATATAAAAGTAAAAGGCATTGCTGATGGCCTTGCTATGGCAGGAAAGCCAATATCTTACCAAGATCTCATCACTTACTTGTTAGCCGGTCTAAGTTCTGAATATGACTCAGTTGCTTTATTTGTGTCTATGAGATCAATTGATATGACTTTAGTTGAGATATACTCAATTCTACTTAATCAAAAAGGTAGGATTGAATTGTCGAACAGCTCATCCGATAATCATATGTCACCTAACATAGTAAGCACTGCTGGAAAGAATGTATTCAGGGGGAATCATAGTAATAGATCTGGTTATGGAACTAATAAAGGATCTAGTGGGATATAGAACTAGAATCTTCAAAATTTTCAAGGAAATTTTAAAGGGAAATGGAAAGAAAAACAAAATTATGGAGGCCTAGGAAAGAATAACTCAAAAGTTATTTGTCAAATCTGCTTCAAAGCTGGTCACAGTGCCTTCCAATGCTGGCATAGGTTTAAGGAGGATTTTGAGCCTCAAATACCATAAGGGTCAGCTGGTGTACAAAGTGGAAATCAGAGTTAAGTAGCAACTTATGTTGCAGAACATGATCCTGTAGCAAGTGAAGATATAAACTGGTATCTTGACAGTGGTGCGACTAACCATGTTACCAACAATCACAACAATTTGGCTTCCAGTAGTAAGTACAAAAGTAAGAAAAGTTTAACTGTTGGTAATGGTTACGAATTAAAGATCTCACATATTGGAAACTGTATATTGTAGACTAAAAAATCTAAAAATTTGCTACTTAAGAATTTTTTGCATGTTCCTAATATGACAAAAAATCTTATAAGTGTCTCTAAACTTACCTCTGAAAACAACCTTACTGTTGAATTCACAAACTCTTCATGTTTTGTTAAGGATGTGATGGGTAGTGTTCTTCTCAAAGGAACAACTAAAGATGGTCTATATCAGCTCTCATCTCAAATATCTCTAATTGCTTCTAGAGTCTCCCATTCATGTCTCATCTCAAAATTGAGTCAGTCCCCTTTGATTTCCTTATCAACTGTTTGTAATATAAATAATTCAAATTCTGAAAAATCTGATGAGAACAGCTTCAGGTCTTTTGTGTCTTGTAAAAGTCAAAATATGTTTGAAGTGTTATATAGGAGATATGGTCATCCTAGCGTTGACGTACTAAATAACATTATATCAAAGTTGAATGTAAACACTTCTATCAATAAAACTCCTTTGTTTTGTTCAACTTGTCAAATGGGTAATAACCACAGACTGCATTTTGGATTAACAGAAACAAAAACTTCACAGCCATTAGAATTAATGTATGCAGATGTATAGGGCCCTGCACCAATTCTTTCTGGTAATGGATATAGGTATTATGCTAGCTATGTAGATGATATCACTAGGTTTACTTGGATTTATCCCCTGCAACAGAAATCTGAAGTTCTTAATACATTTGATCACTTCATAAATCATTTAGAGAGACTTCTTGGAAAGAAAATTAAGACTATACAGTCTGACTTTGGAGGTGAATATAGACCTTTCGTGAAATATTTAAGCTAGAAAGGAATACACCATAGACTATCTTGTCCCTATACACATCACCAAAATGGCAAAGTTAAGAGAAAGCACAAACATTTGATAAAAATAGGCTTGACCTTATTAGCTCAGAGTGGAATGCCTCTAAAATATTGGTAGGATGCATTCTTAACTGTCGCATTTCTCATAAACAAAATGCTCTTGATAGTTTTAAACTTAAAATCACCATTTCAACTCCTTTTTAAACAAAGACTTGATTACAATTTCATGAAAGTATATGGATGTGCTTGTTACCCTCACCTAAGACCTTATTCAAATCACAAATTCATCTTTCACATTGAAAAATATGTATTTCTAGGCTATAGTTCACAGCATAAGGGCTATAAATGTCTAAGTAATAAAAGAAAAATTTACATAGCAAGGCATGTAAACTTTAATGAAGAAGATTTTTCATTTATTAATGATCTTTCTTTCAATAAGAGTCTGTCTCTAGTTACTAAATAGTCAGATGTTTAAAATTATTCTTGTACTTTTCATAGAGTCACTTTATCAAACTTGTTGGGGTCAGACCAACATCCAAGAACTGATACAGAACCAAATTTAGATAGCCTACACTCTGTAAAATCATCCATAAACACAAGTTAGCTTATATTCTCTAACCAAAACACTACTTTACATACCAGCTCCCCCTCACAAAATCAAGTTCCAATACCTGAAACACAATATGTATCAGAAAACTTAACACAATAAGTTGAAAACACTTTTAACTAAATAAACCAACCTACAAATAGAAATCTAAATGAAAACATGAGTTCTGGTGTCAACAGTCATCCAATGATAACTAGATCAAAGCATGGCATTTACAAGCTAAAGATTTTCCTTACCAAAGTATTGCATGAAGAGCAAAATATTCCTAGAATTGTCACAGAAGCTCTAACCATAAAGCAGTGGAAAGATGCAATGACAGAGGAATACAAAGTTTTAATGAATAACAAGACCTGGAGTTTAGTACCCTGGAAATCATATTACAAAATTATGGGAAACAAATGGGTTTTTAAGATTAAGAAAAATCCAGATGGATCCATATCAAGGTATAAGGCCAGGTTAGTGGCAAAGGGATATCATCAAGCTCCAGGTATTGATGTCTCTGAAACCTTTAGTCCTGTAATAAAGGCAAGTACTATAAGGCTGGTTCTTAGCTTAACAGTTACTAAAGGTTGGGAACTCAAACAAATAGATGTGAATAATGCTTTCCTAAATGATAAACTTACTAAGACTATGTATATGGCTCAACCTGAAGGGTTTGAAGTGACAGGTAAAGAAAAAAATGTGTGTAAACTACAAAAGGCTTTGTATGGCTTTAAGCGGGCCTGTTTGGAATTGTTTCACCAGGTATGAAATTAATTTGATGTTCAATTCCTCGAATTGGAGGTAAGCCTGAAGGTACCTCCTCAAGAAAGACATCATCGAATTTCTGCAAAAGAGAAATAATATTGCTTGGCAAAGATCCAGCAAGATCGTTAGTACACAAAAGGGCCTCCTTGTACATAAGTACTATAAGGGGCTGTTGTGAAATTAAAGCTCTCTTGATTTCACACTTTTTTGCAATATAGTTATATCTTTCCTCTCGGGTTGCAACTCTCTCATTTTCATTTTCACCATGTTTCATGACTTTACCTTTCTCTTTTTCTCTCTTTTCATTTTCTTTTCTCATAGCTACGGCTTCTCTCTCATTTTCTTTTCTCTTTTCACTCACTTTTTGCATCTTCAGCTGGTCTTCAAGAATTTGTTTTGGTGTTAATGGTACAAGTGTTATAGACTACTTCTTGATGATAAAAGAGTACCTGTTGGTGTAACCGTCATGCGTGACTCTTCTATCGAACTGCCATGGTCATCCCAATAAGATGTGATATGCATGCATAGGTACCACATCACAAAGTACCTCATCATTATATTTGCTAATGGAAAATGCCACCATCACCTGTTTAGTTACCTTGACTTCTCCGCAATTATTCAGCCACTGAAGTCGGTATGGTCGTGGATGTTTCAAGGTAGGTAATGCCAATTTTTCTACTAATTCGGTGCTGGCAACATTGGTGCAACTCCCACCATCAACTATAACACTGCAAACTTTGTTGTTCACGAAACATCTAGTATGGAACAAGTTTTCTCGCTGATTGTTTTCTTCTTCCTTAACTTGTGCGCTAAGAGCTCGTCTTACCACCAATGATTCTCCTTCTACTGCATATTGTCCTTCATAGTCATTTTCAAGAGGTAACATATCATCCACTTCATCATCTTGCTCATCTTCTGACTCGATCTCCCCTTGAGTGTTGATCACCATTACCCTTTTGTTTGGACATTGGCTAGCTATATGTCCCCTACATTGGCATTTGAAGCACTTAATGTCATGATTTCTTGAAGTTGTGGATTCAGTTTTCTCTTGTTTCAACGTCGCAGCTTGTTTGGCATCCTTAGATGGCTCAGACTTAGGCTTAATTAATGAAAATTCATCTCTTTTAGGGGCTGGTCGCCATGAGTTTGTGGCAGCCATGCTTGATCCCCTTCGAACTATGTTCCTTCGCTTCAATTGTTGCTCAACTTTGATAGCTTGGTGCACCATATCTGTCAACTCGACATAATGTTGCATCTTCACCATGTCCGCTATCTCTCGGTTTAAGCCATGCAAGAACCTAGCCATAGTGGCTTCTCTGTCTTCCTCTACATTTGCTTGGATCATAGCAACCTCAATTTCTTTATAGCATTCATCAACGCTCTTGGATCCTTGAGTTAGACGTTGCAACTTGTTATACAACTCCCGATGGTAGTAGCTAGGAATGAAGCGTCTCCTCATGATGGCCTTTATCTCATTCCACGTCTCAACAAGTCGTTCGTAATTTCTCCTCTTTTCCTTCAACAATTGATCCCACCAAACAATAGCATAGTTAGTGAATTCAATTGCAGCCAATTTTACCTTTTTGGCCTCGGAATAGTTGTGACAATCGAAGATCATCTCTATCTTCATCTCTCATTCTAGATATGCCTCAGGATCATTTTTACCTTGAAAAGGTGGAATCTTCACCTTAATGCTTCCCAAGTCATCATCTCACCTAGGTATTCCCCTCCTAGCACCTATATCTCCAAATCCACGCCTAAATCTACCTTGGTTCATTGGTGGTTCATCCAGCTCATCCAACTCCTCTTTATCTCCAACATCTCCCCTTTGTACTCCTGGTTGCACTTGCCTAGGTGGTTGCCCAATGGGCGAGTTTTGATGCTGCCTTAAATTTTCCAGCCGGTCCATTCTTTCGTGAATTTGCTCTAATTTGGTTCTCATCATCCGTCTCATTTCGCCCAATAACACCTGCAACTGTAGGTTAGGATTGGTTGGTTGTTGTACCTCTTCATTTGAGTTTTCTTGATTGTGTAACATGTTTAGAATCTGCAAAAAATACAGTTAAGGCCTCATAAGCACTCCCTCACGTGTTTCACTCAAGAAAATTTACTTACTCTCGTGTTTAGCACTCAAACGGCTTTTATCCTCTTATGTTCTCACCTCTCTTTGCCTTTTTCCACTCACGTGTCTTCTTTTAACCCTTAATCAGACTCAAACATAATCAAGATTCAAGTGGCAATTCAATATGAGAATCAACCGAGACAAGTCACGCGATTCAAGAATACATCCTTAAGAAAATGATGCTAGTAACATACGCGGCAAAGTTGTAGACAAACTGATGAAATTCAAAATTTAGAATTTGCAATAAATTTCTGGCCTTTTGTTTTGTTTTGTTTTTTTTTTCTTTTTTTTTTCTAAATCAGAAACCAGAAATAAAATAAAATACGAATTTATGTAAAGATAAATGGAACAATGAAATAAAATAAAAGGATAATTCAAACTTGCCTTGAAACCAAAGCTCTGATACCAAATGATATGAACCTTGCCAACAATGTGACAAAACCCAGCACCACAATATGGAATTGAACCCGAGATTTTCAAGACGCAAGTTTGACGAGTTTTGACCCTTGAGTTAGCAAACCAAGAACCAAAACTATGGCTGGATATAGGACGCCACACCAAGAAACCCCAAGGATACTTCAAGAATCTAGGTGATAAGTCCGGTTGTTTGAACGCCATAAGAACAAGCTTGATAAGTTCAAATCTTTTCAAGAATGAAAGAAGAACATAAAAACTCTCAAATTGTATTTTCTGAAATCTGCCTCCCACTCTCAATCTCCATGGTATTTATAGAGACCATAAGAGATGTCAAGTTACAACTTTTAAATACAAATTTCAAACTTACAACTAATACAACAATTGAAATTACAAAATTCAAACTTAATCAAATTTCCAGAAAACATGCCTAAATCAAAGGGATTAGGATTCCTTGAATATTCAAATTTTCAGAAAATATGGTTTCCTTGAATATTCAAATTTCCAGAAAACATGCCTAAATCAAAGGAATTATGTTTCCTTGAATATTCATCTTTCCAGAAATTCAAGGGATTAGGATTCCTTGAATATTCAAATTTCCAGAAAACATGGTTTCCTTGAATATTCAAATTTTCAGAAAACATGCCTAAATCAAAGGAATTATGTTTCTTTGAATATTCAACTTTCCAGAAATTCTTCCTTAATCAAAGTGATTAGGTTTTCTTGAATCTGATTTGGATTTATTTGAAATGTATTTGGGCTTATGCCAGGCCTCCATGTGTTTGCCCTCCCACAAACTTGTTGAATCAGCCCATTTAATACTTCTTTAAATTACTTGGCTCTAAGTCTTGTGATTGGCCCATTTGACAAACTTAATGTATCATGTGATTGATGGACTTGAGTCCTTCCAAGCCCACGTGCGAGTTCTTTGTCTTGTATGCGTATAAGCTGTGCTATGTCGTTTGCATCACAAAAGTACCATGAGAGAGCTGAAGTGAGCGATGAACAATGAAAACATAGAAGGCAATTACATATGGGATTAGAATTATCAGCTCTTTTTGACTTGAATAATAACTCTTCTGCTTGTTCTTCATCATCATCTTTGTTTCACTCACTGTTAACCCTAAATAAAATCTTTCACCATCAGATGATTTCCTTTACATTCCCGTGTCAGTGTTTTCATTTCACTCACTAAGATAGTTAAATTTAGTTTGTAACTTGTTTTGGATACTTCCAAAATTAAATGATTCAATCAAATTAATTGCAATGCAGTGCAACATACAAATAATTAAACCCACAAATTGAAAAAAAAAACAAAAAGATTGAAACTTTCAAACATTGAAGAGAGGGTCTGAAGAAAGTGAAACCTGGGACTGTCAATGCTTTGCTTACTACATCAGATTTCAGTCCATAGCCAATGCAACATTCTTGCTGGTTCTCTCTTTCGACAATGGGGGCATTTTGGGTAATGCATATTTTTTACCAGGGGACAAAATCGGGTTATTACACCCTCCTTGATTACGAGGTGGCAATGTGTGGGAATGGGAACAATACTTTAGTAGGGGTGGCAGAATTTCTCACGAAATAGGCTTGTGAGAATCCACCTCAAAATAAATTTTGAAATGCATTTTCATTATTTTTTTGAGATAAGATGGATATAAAAAAGTTAATTCATTTTCAAATTAAATTTAAATTGAGATGAAATTGTTAGATTTATCTAAACTTAACTCAAAAATCAGATTTAATAATACAAATAATAAATATTTTAATAATAACATTTATTCTAATTAAAAATTAAAAAGTATTCTTTGTTATTAAAATAAAAAAGAATTCTCCTTCTTTAATATCGATAAAATACAAATATTTTAAACTTTTTTTTATTAAAAATTTTTATTTAATAGCATATAAAAAATTAAAACGAAGAACGAAGAAATTTATATGGTTTTATTTGACCTCTTGCTAAGTGTTTCATTAATTAATTTATTAAATATAATACTTGGGCTAAGGGTCAAGTTGAAATTTTTTTTACATCTCCCCTCGTTCTTACATGACTAGATTAATTCGATCAAGTAGGCTTTAAATTAAAAGATGAAAGTTTTTTATAGTGTTAATATTTTTTTTTTTATGAAATTTTTTAATTATCAGAATTTAAAGTTTGTAGGAAGAATTTGAATTTTAAAATAATTCATTTAGGATATTTTTTTGTGTATATTATGATTATACGGTGTGAAATAATATTTTACAAAATTAATTAGTATAAGTTAAACAGTATTTTAAAATATTAATAAAAAAATCAAGTATGGGGTATCCATGGGGATCCCTATCCCCATTTTTTATGAAAATTTTTAATTATCAAAATTATTATTTTTTGTATATTATGATTATACGGGGTGAAAGAATATGTTACAAAATTAAATTAGTATCAGTTAAACAGTATTTTAAAATGTTAATAAAAAAAATTGAATATGAAGTACCTATGGAGATCCTCATCCCTATTTGAGAATTTTTCACTTCAAACTCGAATTATATAAATCAAGTATGGGACGGGTGTGAAGAGTCTTACCTCATAGAGGTGTAGGGATAGGATTTATGATCTCCACCCCAATCCGCCCCATTCCTAACCTTAATACTCACCCAACATATTTTTTATTATGTTTTTAATATTATAACAAAATTTACTAATATTTATAATTAGATATCTATTGAGACTTAGGGATAATATTTATTATATCACAACTCGTAAATTTAGACAAAAAAGATCAAAATTATTTCATTAAAATATGAAAAAATTTATACCAAAAAGACTAAATTTACTCTTCTAAAATTTGAAAAAAAAAAAACTACCCCTATTATAATTTTTCATTAATCTTATATAATAAAGAATTTATCAATCTATATTTTTATTTTAAATTGAAGGAGAGGATTCAAATTAGGTATCTCCAATACTAAAGAGAGAGAAGCAAGCTAACCCTTTTTATTAGTGTTTTATAATAATTTATATACTTAAGACCTGTTTGGTATAGATTTTTAAGTAGAGTTTAATAGAACTTTAAAAAAAAAGTTAATAGCATCTATTATTCATAATTTTTAAGAAAAATTGTATAATTACTTTAATAAATAAATGTTTTTTCTTAAAAAAAATATTATGAGAAAATTGAAGCACTTTTTTTTAAACAGTTGAATTGAAGTAAAAAAATTTAAATAAAATAAAGGTATTTTAGATAATTTAACATTTTAAAAATTCTCTAATCTCTACCTTTAAAAGTTTAAAGTTTGAGTTTATTATAATAGACACAAAATAACTTTTTCAATTCCAAAATCTCTTTTTTAATTTTCAATCAAAAGCCTCAAAAAAGTTTTAGTAAAGTTCTTTACATTAAAAAAATTTGTTTTAACTTATTAAAATAGCCATACCAAGTAGGCTTTTATAGTTTTATTATTAATTTACAATTAATACTAAATGAAGAAATACAAATCTATTTATACTAAATTATCGATCTAAAAGTTTTATTTTAAATTGAGGGAGAAAAATTAACTCAAATTCATGATTGAGGTAAAGAGTAGTTGTAGGAGTGAAGGGTTTTAAGTGGAGTAAAAAATCTCACCAACTAAAATCTCTAATTCCTTATTCCCAAAAGTTACTCAAATTCTGGTGATCGGGGAATATCTAATCCCTTACCACTAAATCTTACTCTAACTCCGGTGGTCGAGAGTGTATTGATGTCGGGAACTGCTTGAAGTATAATTTGTTCTTGCAATTATAAAGTTATGGAGATTTGAAAGAAGGGACAAAGATTTTTCTTTTTATTTTTATTATCATTATGTAAGAAGATGAGGGTGGAGAGAAATTTTATGTAGAGGAGAAGAAAGATGCGCAAATATTAAAGAGTTAGTTTCTGAATAATGTTATATTTATATAGTTTATATATAAATTTTATATTTAATATGTCAATTATAGATTAATATTGTATAATTACTAAGTTAATAAAAATTAAAAAGTATACAATTAACTAATACGTGGTTGTTAATGATTGATAATATATCTGATACAAATTTTATATTACAACTTTATAAATATAGTATTGCTATTAGTTTTGTCAGTTAAGGTGAACTTGTGGTAATTATTCAAGGCAGTTTGCTTATTTTTGAACATGGGTAGAAACATTAATTGAGCTTATAAAAAAATTAGAAAATAAAAAAGAATACGTATATGTATATGTATTTAATAAATTTTCAGAACAGAAAATTAAAATCTTTTTATCAAATGCTTCAACTAACATGTAATCATACTGAACACAAAAGTTAAAATTGGATCTTAAATTATATTGCTTTTTCTTAATACAATATTTGTTTTTTTTTTTGTTACATGGTATTTTATTTAATGGTTGTGCTACTATTATTTTTCTTCTACATATGGACTATAATATTCTATCATTATTGAATAAGTTTATTAACCATTGTCATGACAACAATAAGTTAATTGACATTTGAGTTTAAGAAGGTATGAGTATATATATGTATATGTATGGAGAGAGAGAAAAATAATTTATTGAATTATGTAACTTATTATATAATAAACATTTAAATATGTGATAAAATTTTATAATAAATTATAAATTATAAATTGACTAAATGATGCCACATGATAGTGTTACTCGTATAGTGCCTACTAGATTATTTTTATATATAAACTCTAACATCTAAAATTATCTATGGAGACCAATATAATTAATTAAATTAGTTGTTATTACATATGGTTTAGGTCTCAAAATTAATTTTTACTTAATCTCAAAATACTATTTCATCAAATAGTTCGCCTGTTAGCTAGGCTCTAACCATAAAATTTTTCAATGATGATGTGATGAAAAGCATCATCAACCTAGTATCTTGGAAAATAATTTTATAATTTGGGATTCATTAAATTGCAATTATTTTAGACCAGTAAACTTTTGTCCTTCAAGTCTCTTTACTTTTATACATGGCCTCTTGCAGCAATGGTGGTAGTTAAAAAATAAGTTCGTAATAATTTTAGATCTAAAAACTTGTTTTTCGAATTTTTTTATTTTTATATATGACCAATTGCGGTGACGTATGACAATTGAAAAATAGACTTCATCCTCAAATTCGATAGTGGTGACATTATTTTTATACAATACTTTTGCTATTTCATATCTGTGTTTAATTTTGATGAATGTATTTAATATTGTTTCTTGTGTCTACTAAAAGTTTTAATTTAATATTGTTCTAAGTTTTGTATTTATGTGTGTTATGCCACTCATATTTACATTTATAGTTATTTTTTTTTAGTTAGTTTTAACTCTTCAAAGAGTTATTAATTTTATTTTACAATATATTTCTACTTTATAATAAAATAGAATAAACTAAAAATTTATTCTACGGTGATAATCAATTTTTTATATCGTAATTTTTTACTATTTACCTATTACAATCTTTAATTAAAAAAATTAATTATTAAATAAGAGAAGTAGAAAAAGTGAAAGATAAAGTGTTAAAAGTAAGTATATATGTATATATATATATATATATTTATGGTATCTTTCGTATAGATTTTCGTAAGCGAAGATTTCTATTGTGGATCACTAAATTTAAAATTTAAATAAATTAATTTAATTATAATAAAAATGAGAAGGTATAATTAAAAATACATCAATTATATATTAATTTAATTTATTAATAAAAATTTATTTTATTAAAAAAATTTCGAATATAATTGTATGTCGCCGTCAGCGTGCATATATAATATTGTTAACCTAAAGTAAACTTAATATCTACTTCCAATTTGGCTGCCTAACTACAAAGAAAAATATGCTTTAATTTCCACATTGACTTGTCCTCCATCTGTTTTATAATTATACATCCCCGCTATGAATGACACTGTTAATTAATATTTATCTATAAACTAATGCCAGAAACAAATGGAAGCAATAAAATTAAATTTGAACCTGAAACAAAGTTTTAAAAATAAAAAATGAATGGTAAGTATATGTCCATTCATGTTGCATAATGTTTCTTTTGGCTGACTTAGTCCAAACTTTCCTCTTGACAATCTTTTCTTGGCATCTTCAAAAGAGAAAAAGAAAAAGAAAGTTGCAAGAACAAGGTAAGCAAAAGAAGATTATAAGGAAATATTATAAATTTTATCATAAAAAGGAATAATAATTACCCAAGTAATTAATTGTGTTGTATTTGTAATACTTTTTTTTTTGAAAATTTTAAACAAGAATAAAAAATTTCGTAATTCACTAAAATACATAACTTTTTCTAAATTTTATATAAATTCGATTAAATACGAATGCACTGCACTTTGATAACCACTCAAGCTACATTCTAGATATCACTTATTTAATAATAATTATGTTATTCGAGTTTAGTTTAAATTTACTAATTTTATCTCATATTTGTATTGGGTGAATAGATCACATTACAAAATTAACAACTTTTATTATCACTTATGTTGGGTTACTCCAAACTTTTCTCTTAATTATTATAAAATATAAAGTTTTTATTTTTATTTTACATGAGAGTTGAAAAAAAAAGATATATATATATATATATTAATTGAGTAAATGTACTCACTATTTTAATACCTGATTTTATAAGAAGTTAACTTGTTTTCGTTGAATGCATTAAATAATAACTTTGACCACTAATACTACGTGTATATATAAAGAAATAATTTAATGAGTTATATAATTTATTATAAAATAAATAATACTGTTAAAAACTCTCAATATAATGAATTATATAATTTATTAGATTATATATATATATATATATATATATTTTCATGGTAGAATTAATGAAAAAGTATTATTTGATAATATTTTGCATGCAAACAATTTCAGAGAATGGAGCAAATACTGCTATGATCGTAGACCGAATGGCTAACAGCAACATACTGACAATCATTACAATACGGAGGGAGAAAAGTTGGCGGGTTCGGCTTCGGCTTTGGCTTCGCCGGTTCCGGTGGCTTGGGTGGGCCAACACTCGTTATCTCTGGCGTCTTTCCGATCTTCCTTAGCCCTTCAACAACCAGCACGGGATCAACTTCCCCTACAATCGTTAACGTCCCCTTTTCGCCATCGACCGATACCTGATCTATGCCTGAAAGCTTAGCTGCTGCTTTGAGCACATCGATCTTGCAAATTTGGCAGTTGATGTCAACTTTTATCACAATTTTCTACATGTCATAGCCATGAAAATTAAAAAACAAAATTGAAAAATTAATTGCACGTAAAGAAGTTCAATTTAATATTGAGTTTGTGAAATATTTCATGTACCTTCATGGAATTGAGAGCAAAGCAAAGTATAACAAACACAAATGATGGATATGAATGGATTTGCACTTGTAGGTTTACAAGCGAGCTAATATTTGATACTTATTTATATACCCAATTCAAAGAAGAGAAAAATGAATAAAAATTGACTTGTAAAGTCTCCTCCATGATAGTCTTTAGTCTTTACACGCTCTCTTTTACAATTTTCTTTTTTTGTTAACTACTCTGCTTGTAATATATCCCAATTGATGTTGATATTTATTGATTAAATTTCTTTCACGATCTGAATTTTTAATCTATTTGACCAAATATTTAATTATTAATCTATAGTTTAACATTTTAAATTGAGATTTGTTCTCCCCTTATAGATATTAATTGTCCACTTTGATGCCTTAATTAAGAGCAAATTGTAACCACGCGATTTTTAAAACACGTTCTTAATAAGTTAGAAAAGAGGATACGAAAATTTGAGGAATAAATAGTGTTTTGCGAGGCCTGCTATGGTTTATTTAATCAATTAGGTCTTCGTCGTCCTTGAAAAAATTTCAGTGTTGTCCCTGCTACTGCTGTATGTGATATGACATATGAACTAAATTAAAATAAAACTATATATATAAGTGTCAACGGCTTATAGACAGAGATTTCATTGCATATTTTGATTTGTAAGTAACTATACACCACGTATGCGTCGTGTATATATTAAATATTTAGCTGAGGCTATGGGTGGATAAAAAATTAGAAAATCAAATTGAACTAAGTGATCGAATGAAATTGATCTGGTTTGATTTAATTGTGTTTTGATTGATTCAATTTTCAGTTTTATATTTTAAAAAAATGAAAATTTGATTCGATTTTTAATTCTAGACTTCTAAATCAAAAACTAAATCATGAAACTGAATTTTTTCAAAAAAAAAAAAATATATTTGATAGTTTAAGAATGAAATTAAAATTAAAAATTAAACTAAATCAAAAAGTAAACCCAGTTTAAACTTATCCAATTCCAAAAATCTAAATTGAGAATCGAGTTAAACCGATTCAGTACTTTATTAATTCAGTTTTTGGTTGTAATTTTTAAAAATTGACTGATCCAATTTAATTTTAATTCTATCCAAAGTCTAAACCGAACTGAAAATGTTTACCCGTAAGCGAGAATAAAAAATTTCATTCACAAAACAACAATTGACATTCTTTATTTTTACTTAAATTCGATCACGACGGACTAAACTATACTCAGAAGCCTTTATATACAGAGAGTATATATATAATAGAGAGAGAGAGAGAGAGCTAGGAAGGACCCTTTAAAATAAATATATATTAATTACTTGTAAACTATATGCCAACTTGCCAAGTAGAAACCATTAGCTAACACTTATATTAATAAAGTTTGAAGGTTTCAACGTACGTACAATAGTTTGAAGCTGGTACGATGTTTCTAATATCATTGGAGCAATTCATCATCACTTAGAAAAATCTTTCTAAGTCTAACTAATTATTTTTTATTTACAAAGACTAGCATCAGTCGCCATAAATAAAATCATTGGAGCAACATCCGAGAAAGAGCCGATTGAATATAGTTTTAATTTCATTGCTCGTTGATTTTTATGGATGTTAATTGATTCCTTCAAAGCATAGATTGTGTGCCTCCAGTGGTCCATTTTATTTGTTATTATTTCCTTTTTTTTTTATTTGTGAGAAGTCATTGGCAGGTTTAAGAAAGTGGGCAGCAAAGGGCACGAGCAGATTGGTTTGGATGTGAGGATCAGAATACTAAATATTTTCATGCCAAAGCTTCCAACCGCAGGGTCAAAAAATATAATTAGAGGGCTATTCAATACTTCGGGCAGGTGGTGTGATTCAATGGAGGACATATCAGAGATCATATGTGGCCATTTGCAGGACCTCTTCTGTTCGACCAATCCGGATTTACAGAGGATGGAGTTATTATTCAGTGGTCTTTGGAACAGGTTATCTGATAATTCAATTTCACTTTTTAATGAGCCCTTTACAGCCTAATTCATACAGCAATATTTTCAATGGATCCTCGATATTGGATATATTTGTTTTATATATTATTACAATAATACTTTATATTATATATTGTTATGTTGAGAATATCACGTCATACATTTTAATTTAATATTCTTATGGAATCAATTAAGTTACAACTTTAATATTTTATACGCAGCAAAAAATTATAATTCACACTACAAGTAAGAACACATAAGATTAACACACCAATAAAGATAAAGAAAACAAACCAATTACAAGACACAAGATATACGTGATTCAGCCCAAATTGCCTACGTCTACGAAGATCCATGATCCAACTTCTTCCTATTGAAATAGATCACAGAGTACCTTCTTACATCATCAATGATCCCATAAGACCCTTTAGTATCTCTCATAGAGACCTCTAAGCATCTACCATTGATCACTATGACTCCCTAAGACCTCTTCGTATCTCCTCATAAGAGATTTTTACAAGAAACACAAGAATAGCCCGAGCATCTAAGCCAAAAGGATCTATGGTGTTTCTCTTTTATTCACTCAAAGAACCTAAAGAAGAAAACACCTCCTAAGGTTACACCCCAGTGCACCACACACTTAGTGCCTACCTAGCTCCTCTATTCTATCTTATAGTTACATCTTGAAACCTTAGATGCTTGATCTTAAACAAGAGTTTACAAGTGTTTATATAGGGTGTATTTCGTACCTACAAATCCTATTCCTTATTGGAGTAAGAGTTCACTTGTTTTGGAAGTCCAAAACTTCACAAAACTTGAAATTCCGAACCAAAATGAACTTTTCCACGCGTTTTGGCGCTGCGGCGCTCGTCCTTGGGCGCCGCGGTGCTGGCCCTTCTCGCGTCCAGCGCTGCAGCACTGGTCTTTTGTGTTGAGCGTCGCGGCGCTCATCCCTGGGCGTCGCGGCACTGGTTAGCTCCCCGCAATTCCTTCTTTTCCTTCGCGTCTTTGAGTCCCGTTTCACTTCCCCCTTCGTGTCCTACACGTCCTAGACTTCTCCATACGTGTCCCACACGTTCTAGACTTCTTGTGACTCTTCACTTTGGTATTCATCTCAATTCTTGTCCAACTAAAATTGTTAAATCACCAATTTCCCAACATGTCATATATAAAAGATATAAAATATATATAAATAAATAATAAATAAAGTAAAATTAAACCCGACTTGAGCATAAAAAAGACATGCTAATAGTATTGTCTTAAAATTAAAAAATTATTTCTTTGTGTAAGTAGTAATAGATCTAATATGATTTCAAAAGATAATCCTATACTCATAATCGCTCTTTTTAATAAGTAAGATTACCGGAAGATCATATAAAATTCTCATTGTCATGGTTGATCATAATTCAATATAAAAATACCTAATTTAAAATAATGTATAACATAACATAATATAATTTTCATTTTCTTTCTTCTTTTCTCACTTTCACACATATTAGCAAACTTAATTTTCTATTCTCTTCTTTATTTTCACACTCTCTAAAGAATGATTAGTATCCTATATTTAGTGGTAAATAAGGGTTGAGGTATTAAAATCAATATTAATTTAGCATTATTAAAATTTTAAATATTTTATAACTGTTAGATTTAATTCTAATATTTAATAAGAATAATTTAATATCCTATAACTTCAGTAATAATTTAAAATAAATACATCTTAAATAATAATAATATTATAAATAAATATTTGTAACTCTCAAATATTTAATATAAATTTAATGGTTAATTTAAATATAATAATAATAATATTTAACTAAAAATATTAAAACTATTTTAAACTTTGTTATTCATTTATAAAGTGTTTTAAAAACTTTTTCTCTTAATAGTTTTTCACACAAAATTTGAAAACCTTTTAAATTACATTATATTTTTTAATGTATAATAAATTATCATATAATTATTAATGACAAAAACATATGAGAGCAACATTATATTATGTAGTAGGTATATGTGTCTTTTGAACTTGAACCTATACTTAGTGTTATAGACTCCATTTGAGGAACCTGAGTGAACTATATCTTAAACTTTACCCTTTTAATCAAACTTTAACTATAACACACATAATAGTAAGAAGACTTGGTTTTGTAGGTTGAGTAATGTCCATGCGTTTTATCTTGATTCTAGTTAGAGCTCTAAAGAATAACTCAATTCCTGCAGTCGCAGCCCTATGACTACTCTTACATAGGTGAGTCTTCCAAGGACATATGTGATCCATGCCTTGTAAGAATATTCTTATCTTGGACTTATTTAAGGTAAATTTTAGGGTAAATACCTTTTCTAACGTCATACAAAATAAGCACTTTTTTTATAAGGATAAAAGGAAGCATATCTCATCTAGGATATTAATATAAGTGCTAAACAAGTCACGCAGTATGAATTGTTCCTACCTATTGAACCTCTTTCATAAGATCGCCAATCATAGAGGTTGAGTTACTTTTATAGGTAGTCGACTATCTTATGGGTTTAAGTACATCACTCTCAACAATGTTTTTAGACTTTTCTCAAAAGGCTTTTATTTATGATTTTTCTTAAAAATCTTTTATTTAAATTTTTTTTATAATTTGTATTTTATATAAAAATGGGTTTAAGTACAATCTCCATGACAATTTTATTAGACTTTTCTCAAAAGGCTTTTATTTATAATTTTTCTCAAAAATATTTTATTTATAAAATTTTTATATAATTCTATTTTATATACAAATAGGTTTAAGCACATTCTCTTCAATATTTTTATAACATTTATTTTTCAAAAGTATTGTATTTATGATTTTCCTCAAAAATATTTTATTTATGAGATTTTGTTTATATAGTTCTTATTGTATATAGCATGTAAAAGAATTCTTTAATGGTGTGTGGATTTAAATTGACTTGCTTTTTTTAAGAATTTCTGAAATCTAAAATAAAATTCAATTCCTCAAAGTAAATATTAGTATATATCAACGATAAAATATATACAATATATATCACAAATAAGAAATTTAAAGTTCTTAATACTAAGACTTCTTCTTCTTAACTCTTTCTCATCATTTAGTTTGAAAAAATCCTTAATTTCAAAGAATTTTAAAATTACATATAATTAAAGTGAAACATGCATCCTCAACACCAAGAATATAAAAACTTATATCAATAATATACACATTTTTTTTTTAAATAACACATTAACGCAATGTATATTATATCAACTAAAATTTCACATTGGTGATTTTTAATAAAGTAAGAATATTCACGTTCATAAAGAGAACTAAACATAATAATTTTTTTAAAAGAAAATAAAATTAATAATTCTCTTTGAAGCATGATCAACATATGATTAGTTAGACGAACTATGAGAATGTTGATTAAAAATCACCGAGGCATAGTTTGAAGTGCAAACCAAATGCGTCGGGTGTGTAAGGAAGCGAGACTGATGCGAAAAGAGGTGAACAGCTGAAGTGCCACTGCCCAGATTTGGTCGTCGTGGTGTACTAGGTAAAAAGTTCAGCGTTGTGGCACTTGTGCAATAAGTAAGTGGTGGTGCGGTGCCAGGGAGCTAGCATCGCAGTGCCAATGCTTGAACAGTGCCCCTATTTTGGAAATGAGTTCTAAGTGCGTCAAGACTTTCTCAAATCAACTCCCACTCGGTTTAGGATTTTTCTAAGACATCCTAAGCCTATATAAAAGCTCTATATTATCTTGTAAACATATCTTAGTGATTAAAATAATTTTTAGTGAGAGAGAAATTTTAAATTATGAGAGAGATCAAATTGTATTCTTTGTGAGAGCAATTGAGAGCAAACTTTATGAGGTTTAAATTTTTTCTTATAAAAAGTATACTTTGTGAGTACCTTATGATTCTAAATAAAAGAAGTGAGATCTCGATCTCGATCTGTCGTGGACATAGGCAAGTTACCTAACCACGTAAATCTTGTGTGTTTTCGTCTACTCTCATTCTTTTGTTTAATTATTAATTACTTGATTTTGCATTAAATTTGCTTAGCTTTATTACTTTTGCTTTAACAAATTGGTATTAGAGTTTGGTTTAAAGAAGACATGGCTGCACCCAAGTATGAGGTAGAGAAATTTAATAGGATGAATAACTTTAATCTGTGGAAGCTTAAGGTACAAGCATTGCTGGTAAGCTAACGGTTAGGCTCGGTATTAAAGAAGACTGCAGCTCCATCTAGTGAGGAAGAGAAGATGCCAAAGTAATCTAAGGTTGAAGAAGAAAGAAAATACATTCAAGAACAAGCTCACAGTTTAATCGTTCTGTCATTAAGCAATGAAGTATTGAGGGAAGTAGCAGGTGAAGATACATCAAATTGTCTTTGGAAGAAGCTTGACTCACTTTATATGCGTAAGTCATTGGCCAACATATTGCATATAAAGAAGAAGTTGTATCAATTGTCTATATCAGAGCAGACACCAATGAAAGACCATACAGACGCATTCAATAAGATCATTAATGATCTTGATTTTATCAATATCAAGTTGAAATATAAAGATAAGGCGATCATCTTAGTGAGTTCACTTCCCAAGAGTTATGAGAGTTTTATTGATACGCTACTCTACGATAAAGAGAGTTTAACGATGAGTGATGTAAAATTATTATTAAACTTATTGCTATTCGAAAAGTAGATTGAGGATAATGCAAAAAGTTTATCTATAAGAGAAAGTTCCTCATAGAGAGATGGAAAGAAGAAAGGCTCTAAATCAAAGTTTAGGACTCTTGGGAAGTACTATTGCTGCAAGAAAGATGGGTACTTTATAAAGGATTATCCGGAGAAGAAAGTAAAAGATAAGAAGAATACAGATGTTGCACTTACTTATAATGATAACTATGATAATGTAGAAACTCTACTAGCTACTAATGGTAATAATACTGAACATTGAGTTCTTGATTCTAGTTGTATTTTTCATAAATGCCCACATAAGTTATGGTTTGTAATTTTCAGCCCATTAGTTGTGGTAAGGTGTTAATGGGTAATAACATAACTTGTCAGGTGATAAAAATTAGTAGTATCAAACTTAGGTTACATGATAGACGAGTGAGAGAGTTATCAGAAGTTAGGTATGTTCTTAATTTTAAGAGGAATTTGATCTCATTAGAGACTTTAAATCAGAATTGATGTTCCATCAGAATTGACGCAAAGGTTTTGAGAGTATTAAATGGTTCCATGGTTATGATGAAAGCTGAGAAGCGTAAGGGTATTTATATGCTAAAGGGAGAGGTAGTGAGTGGTTCTGTAGCATTCTCTATAGTTAATGAGAATATAGAAACTAAGTTGTGGCATTTTAGACTAGCACACTTAGGTGAAAAGAACCTGAAAGAGTTATTTAGTCAAAAGGTGTTTAGTGATGATAAATTCTAGCCATTGGAGTTTTATAAGCATTATGTGTTAGGAAAAGCACATAAAGTGAGGTTCAGTACTGACGAGCATAAGACAAATGGGACTCTTAACTACATATACTCAGATCTTTTGGGACCAGCATAAATAGCAAACTATGGTGGCGCTAGGTATTTTTTCACATTTATTGATGACTATTCGAGAAAATTGTAGGTTTATGTATTGAAGAGCAAGGAGGAAGTGTTTGATACGTTCAAGACTTAGAAAACCTTGTTGAGAATTAAACTGGCAAAAATGTTAAGAGGCTAAGGACTGACAATAACCTCGAGTTTTATAATAGAGAGTTTGATCGATTTTATATTAAGCATGAGATTGCAAGGCATAGAACTGTGAGATCAATGCTGCAACAGAATAATGTAGCTGAGAGAATGAATAAAACTCTACTTGAAATAGTTAGATGCATGCTTACCAATGCAAAGATGTCCAAGGTGTTTTGGGGCAAAGCTTAATGACTACAGCTTATTAATTAATAAAAGTCCTTCATCGGTAATAAACTTCAAAACTCTAGAAGAGAAATAGTCTGGCAGCCCTCCTAACTATGACCACCTTATAATATTTGGTTGCCCAATCTTTATTCATGTGAAGGAGGTAAAATTAGAACCTAAAGCTATCAAGGGGATATTCATAGGATATCTTGAAAGAGTGAAATGATACAAGGTGTGGTGTAGAGAATTGACACCACTTAAGAGTATTATAAGCCATAAGTGACTTTTGATAAAACGACGATGTTAAAAGACTCCCAAGATGATGAGAAAGAAGAACACGCGCCCAAGAAATATTCAACACATGAATCAATTGATGTTGAAGTAAAGCCTGAGTGTAGATCTAATATTCCCCCAGATCAGCACTTCAACAAAGAGATCCTTGATAATGAGCTAAGAACACCGGCGAGTTCCTCCAAATCCACCTAAAGTAAGACTATGACTCATGATATGAAACTTGAAAAGTACTAGCTAGTTAGAGATAAGCTAAGAAGACTGATTAACTCGCTAATCAAGTATGCATAAACAGATATGGTTGCTTATGCTTTTAATTCTGTTTACATTCTCGAGTATGATAAGTCTAAGACATATAGTGAGGCTATGAAAAATGAGAATAATGATAAATAGCAATAGGTTATAGGAGAAGAGATTAGTTCTCTTAAGAAGAACAACATTTACGTATAGGTAAAGAGACCTTAAAAGAAACTAGAGGAGTGCAAATGGGTATATAAGGTTAAGGAAGGGATAACAAGAGTGGAGCCTACAAGATTCAAGGTTAAATTAGTTACACAAGGTTTCACTTAAAGAGAGGGAGTAGACTTTCATGAAATTTTCTCTCCAGTCATCAAGTATACATCTATTATAATTCTATTAGCCATGTGTACGAACCTTGATTTACATTAAGAGTAGATGGATATTAAGACAGCTTTTCTGGATGGAGAGTTTGAAAAGATGACTTACATGGCACAATTGCAAATGTTTGTAGAGCCTGAGAAAGAGAAGCATGCTTGTTTGCTGAAGAAGTCATTAAATGGGTTGAAGCAATTACCTAGATAGTGGTATAAGAGATTTGATGAGTTTATGATAACTTATAAGTTCAATAGAAGTAAGTATGGCGGATGCATGTACTTTAAAAGCTTAAGTAGTAGGATTATATATTTACTTATGTATATGGATGACATGTTGATCTCTTGTAGATATATGAAAAAGATACATAAACTCAAGAATCAGTTGAATAGTGAGTTTGAGATGAAGAAATTGGGAGCAGCAAAGAGGATATTGGATATGGACATTATGAGGGAAAGGAAAGACATTATCTTCTTATCATAACAGAGATATATACTCAAGATCCTAGAGAAGTTTAGTATGTCCAATACAAAGACTATTTATACTCCATTGACCATGCATTTCAATCTTTTAGCAACATAGTCGCTGACATTCAAAGAGGAAAAATTGTAAATTAGTAAAGTATCATATGCAAGTGCTGTAGGGGAGCATTGTATATGCAATAGTTTGCATGAGACAGAATATAGCACAGGCTGTAAGTATGGTAAGTAGATACATGGTGAATCCAAAGAATGATCACTTGCTTGTAGTAAAGTGAATTTTGAGATATCTCAAAGGAATATCAGGCCACAGATTGATGTATAAAAAGGATAAAAATATGAGTGAAATAGTAAGAGGATATGTTGACTAGATTATGCAAGTAATTTAGACAAGAGAAGATCGTTGACGGGTTACGTATTCATAGTGTTTGGGTGTAGTGTGTATTGGAGCTTAGTTCTACAGCATGTGGTGGCACTATCTACTACAGAGGCAAAATACACAGCTCTGGGTGAAGCTATTAAGGAGACCATGTGGTTGAAAGGCATATGTATAGAAGTATTGGCTATAGAAAGAGTTAACACTAGTGTATATTGTGATATCCAGAGTGTCATACACCTATGCAAGCATCAAGTGTTTTACGAAAGGTCTAAACACATTTATGTGAGGCACCATTATATTTAAGAGATTATCCAAAGTGGTAAGATTAGTTAAACGAAGATTGTGTCATCTAAAAATCATGCTGACATGTTGACTAAGCCACTACCATCGATTAAGTTTGTCCTATGTAAGAACTTAAAGAGTCACTACTATGTGAAGGTGACTGATTGGTGTACTGTAATAGCTAAGCGCAAGTGCACGCTATCGTATCAAGTAATATAAGATTTTAAGTCCAGATATCGATCCCACAGGGACTATGTAATCTAATTCTATAAATCAAGTACTAAAATTATATCTACTTAACTTTTATTCAGAAAACTAAAATTTGATATTTATTTAACTAATCTAATTTTATCAATTAACTTAAATAAAAGTAAAGAATAGAATTCAGAAATAAAGATAATTTAAGGTTGTGACTCGTCCCCTAATATTTCATTGGACTCATTAACCACTTAGTTAATCCCTTAATACCAATTGATTGCCTTAGACACTAATCTCATCACAAGCCTCTGTCGATGGTTAAGTGACTATATTACGCATTCTAACAATCACCTATATGTCTATGGTAATCAAATCAGAATGTAATTCATTAAGATCAAGTCTAAATTAGAACATACATGCCACCTATGTGTATGTCTATCCTAGATGGAACTCATAGTTGTTACCCTATGATCATGCATCAAATTACCTTAGACTAAACCATGAATCCATCTGTCGAGTTCATCATGGTTCCTCAATCATCTAAAATATTGATCAGGTATAATGAAAGCATTAAACATAAGATAGAATGAATCAATTGAATGTATCAAGTTCATAAACTAAAATTTAACACAATCTAAATCTATACTAGGTTCACATAGTCCAACCCTAAATGAACAATTTAGCCCATCACAAAACTAAAAGTATTAAACCAATTTATAAAGATCAACAAGAACAAGAACATAATGATAAAGAAAGAGAAGAAAAACTAATCAAAGCGACTCCTTGATGTACTTCTCCCTCAATCTTGACTTAAAGCTTGAATCATTGAAGTAGTATCCGAGAAAGAGCTGATTGAATATAATTTTACATTGCTTGTTGATTTTTATGGATGTTGATTGATTCCTTCAAAGCATAGATTGTGTGTCATTTTATTTGTTATTATTTTAATTTTTTTTAACTTTGAGAAATATATTGATATAAAAAATTTATGATAGAATTTAACACGAATTTTATGTTATTAATAATTTTAATAAATTTTATCATAGACAAAAATTTATATTTTCTATTGTAAATTTATGATATAATCTATCAAAAAATAAATAACATATATTTGTGATAGATATATTTTTAAATTATTTATTAAATTTGACGTGAAAATCCAAAACGACGTCATTTAATTTAAAATATATCTTTTGTCAAAAATTTGTGATACATTCTCTTACAAATTAGTGATAAAATGTAAATAACATATATACCGAAAGATATAATTTCAAATTATTTATTAAAAATTTATTAAATTTGATGTAAAAACTCAAAATGACGTCGTTTGATTTAAAATAAATTTTTTATAACAAATTGGTGCTAGAATGACAAATTTTTATTTTAAATGTTCTAAATTCAATTTTAATTTTAATTATGTTAAATGTTATAATTTCGATCCCAATTTTAATTTTAATTACGTTAAATGTTATAATTTTCATTCCAATTTGAATTTTAATTACGTTAAATATAATAATTTAAATTTAATTTCAATTACATTAAATGTTATAATTATATATCTAATTTTAATTTTACTTACATCAAATATTATAATTCTAAACCTAATTTCAATTTTAATTACGTTAAATATTATAATTTCGATTCCAATTTCAATTTCAATTAAGCTAAATGTAATAATTCTGATCCGAATTCGAATTTCAATTACATTAATAGTTATAATTTCAAATCCGATTTAAAATTTTGAATACATTAAATATTATAATTTCATATTTGATTTCAATTTCGATTATGTTAATTATTATAATTTCAATTCTAATTCTAATTTTAATTTCAATATTATAATTTTAAATCTAATTTAATTTTAATTAAATTAAATATTATAATTTCGATTCTAATTCGAATTTTAATTACATTAAAATTAGAATAATAAAACAAATTTCAATTTCAATTACATTAAATGTTATAATTTCAAATTTAATTTCAATTTCAATTACATTAAATGTTATAATTTTGAATCTGATATCAACTACGTTACATGTTATAATTCTAATTTTAATTATGTTAAATGTTATAATTTTGATTGCAATTTAAATTTTAATTACGTTAAAAGTTATAATTTCAAATCTAATTTTAAGTTTAATTACGTTAAATATTATAATTCTGAATCTAATTTTAATTTCAATTATGTTAAAGTAATAATTTTGAATTCAATTTCAATTTCAATTACATTATATATTATAATTCTGAATTTAATTTTAGTTTCAATTATGTTAAATATTATAATTTTGATTCTATTTCGAATTCTAATTACGTTAAAAGTTATAATTTCAAATCCGATTTTAGTTTTAATTACGTTAATTTTATAATTCTAAATTTAATTTCAACTTTAATTACGTTAAATGTTATTATTCCAACTCTAAATTAATTTCAATTACGTTAAATGTAATAATTTCGATTTTAATTCGAATTTCAATTACATTAAAAGTTATAATTCTAATCCAATTTTAATTTTGATTACGTTAAATACTATGATTACACATTCGATTTAAATTTTGATTATATTAAATGTTATAATTCTAAATTTAGTTTAAATTTTAATGTTATAATATCGAATTAAATTTTAATTTCAATTACATTAAATGTTGTAATTCTAAATCCATATTCAATTTTAATTACGTTAAATATTATAATTTCGATTTTAATTTAATTTCAATTACTTTAAAAGTTATAATTTTGATTTCAATTCGAATTTCAATTACGTTAAAGTTATAATTTTAAATCCGGTTTCAATTTCAATTATGTTAAATGTTATAATTTCGAATCCAATTTCAATTTTAATTACGTGAAATATTATAATTCCCATTTTAATTTAATTCAATTACGTTAAATGTAATTGTTCCAATTTCAGTTTGAATTTTAATACATTAAAAGTTATAAATCTAAATTCAATTTTAATTTCATTTACATTAAATGTTATAATTTTTATTCTAATTTTAATTTTAATTACATTAAATGTTATAATTTTGATTCTAATTTAATTTTAATTACATTAATTGTTATAATTTCGATTCTAATTTAATTTCAATTATGTTAAATTTTATATTTCAATTTCAATTTCAATTTCAATTACATTAAAAGTTATAAATTTAATTTTAATTTTAATTATATTAAATGTTATAATTCATAATCCAATTTTAATTACGTTAAATATTATAATATTGATTCTAATTTAATTTTAATTATGTTAAATGTTATAATTTTAATTACATTAAATACTATACTTGTGATTTCAATTTAATTTCAATTACGTTGAACATTATAATTATGATTTCAATTTGAATTTTAATTACATTAAAAGTTATAAATCTAAATTCAATTTTAATTATATTAAATATTATAATTCAAAATTTAGTTTCGATTTTAATTACATTAAATGTTATAAAAGATAAGTTCTATTTCATGGAATCGTGTATCAAATAGTAACTTTGGCCACCTAATCAATGCTCTCTCTCTCTCTCTCTCTCTCTCTCTCTATATATATATATATATATCTCATTGTAGAATTAATAAAAATTTATTATTTGATAATATTTTTGATATAAATATTACATTATAAAGTGTACATATCAAAAAATTACAACCATTTACAATTGGAATAACTATAAATTACAACTGCTCAGTACTAAAAAAAAGATTTTTGATAATAAAATTTTGTTGTCACAAATCATGTATTGTGATAAAAAACTTTTATCACCAAAGACACCTTCGTAACCTATGATAAAATTTTTTTATCACAAATCTATGATAGACGAGATTTTATGATAGAATTTTCTATCATTAGCATGTGACATTGTTTTGTGATAAAAAAATTTTATTACTAAATTATAATTTTTGTCTTATATGTATAAAAAAACATGTGATACAAATTATCTATATGTACCATGACGTGCAAATTTGACACATGGGACTATAATTATGTAAGTATGATGTTATTATATTGATGTCACTAAAAAATAATGTGACCTCATGAAAATATATAATCTATTATAAATTTTTGATAGTTTCTATTACATTTGTTTGATAGATTTAAAAAAAAGTTTTATTATTTAATATACATTAAATTTCACAATACAATATTTTCAATAAATCATGGACACCTCATTAGTATAACTCAGTCCTTCTAACCATAAATTCAAACAAAAGTAAATGAACATTCAAATAAAGTAAATCCTACATCAATTCACAAAATTCAGCATATAACTATAGCAATACATTAATTCATCCAAATCCAACATTTGTTATAAGTTATATGTCTCTCTAGCAATATATAAATCCATCGTTCAACAACTACAAAATCCATTAACATTTGTGTAAATTTTTATAAATCCAACCTCCTGTTACTGCTTGTGTTAGCAACTATTGGTGGTGGTGGCTGCTGCTACTGGTGGCAATAAGGATCACATCCTACCATATGCATAATTCAAATTAAAATCAAGGATGCTAGAAAGTACAACTTTACTATGTAGTAGAGGAAGTGATGAATCCAATCACAATAATTAGAATTGTTACCATCTGGTATTATTCCATATTCACAACTAACTTCCAAAAGAAAGGGATTCCATATAGAGATAGAATGCTGCTTATTAACATGAGTATGCATGGCTCACTACAATGCCAATTAAAATCTCAAATTTACCTTCTTAGCAATTATAGAAATACAGGGACAAATAATGCTTCAAGGCTAGAGCAAGGAACAACAAAACATTACATATACAAAATAACACATTTCTAGCATCTATGATCGAGTTTTGGATGAGAGGAAGATTTAAAGAGAACAAAGTAATCCTTGATCACCTTTCCACTGGTTATTGCTGCTAGCCGCTTACTATTGCAGCTACCATGCTAGTGGCCATCAGTAACAGATATTTTAATACTAAAAAATTATATATATATATACACAAAAAATTAAGGGGAATTGTAGTAGGGCTTGGGGGGCATGCTAGTGGCCATCAGCTACCATGTAGTTGTTGTTACAGTTTCGCCACTGTTGATTCTTTATTACCAAATCTTACTCTTTAACTCTGGTGGTCGAGGGTGTACTGCATCCTAGGAATTGCTTGAAGTTTAATTTATTCTTGCAATTATAAAATCATGGAGAATTAAAAGAGGGGACATAAATTTTTATTTATTTATTATTAAGTAAGAAGATGAGGGGGAGAGAGATTTTATATAAAGGAGAAGATAGATTAGCAAATATTAAAGAGTATATATTAATTTTTGAATAATGTTATATTTATATAGTTCATATACAAATTTTATATATGATTGATGCGGTATTTAATATGTTAATTATTGATTAGTATTATATAATTATCATGTTAATAAAAATTAATAATTATCTAACACGTAATAATTATCAATAAATAATAATACATATTTTAAGATATAAATTTTGTATCACAATTTTATAAATATAGTACTGCTATTAGTTTCATTAGTTAAGGTGCACTTGTGGTAGTCATTCGACGGATTTTGTTATTTTTGAACATAAAGCTTTTTATCAAATGCTTCAACTAACATACTTTTATAATCAAATTTGAACACACACAGTTAAAATCGGATTCTAAATTATATTATTTTTTCTTACTTAATAAAATATTGTTCTTTTTTTATTTGTTACATTTTTCTTTATTTAGTTGTTGAGCATCTATTATCTCTCTTCTAGTTATGGACTATAATATACTATGATTGCATGTTGCCGTTAGTGTCCATATATATACATAAATATTGTTGACCATAAAGTAAACTTAATATCTAATTCTCAATTTGGTTACCTAACTACAAATTATAAAATGCTTTAATTTCCACATTGACTTGTCCTCCATCTCTTTATAATTATACAAATTACATACCCACTGTGATTGACAGTCTTAATTAATAATTATCTGTAAACTAGTGCCAGAAACCAATAGAAGTAATAAAAAAAAATTTGAAACTTAAAAAAATAATTGAATGAATGGTAAGTATATGTCCATTCATATTGCATAACGTCAATATGGCTGTCTTAGTCCAAACCATCCTCTTAACAATCTTTTCTTCGCAACTTCATAAGAGAAAAAGAAAAAAAAAAGGTTGCCAGAACAAGGCAACCAAAAGAAGATTATAATGAGATATTATAAATTTCATCATAAAAAGTAATAATAATTACCTAAATAATCAATCTCGTTGTATTGTTATCACTTTTTATTTTTTTAATGTTTTAAGCTAGAGTGAGAACCCTCATAATTCACTAAAATATTCTACTCCTTACCCCTAAAATTTTACTCAAATTTAAATAATCGCAATAACTCAATCTGCAATCTAGATATAACAATTTTATTATTTTAAATTAATTTAAACTTTCCAATTTTATGTTGTATTTGTGTCGGGATAGTTGAAATAATACAATTTTGATCAAAAGATTTCTTCTGTATTTACTTGAATTAATTCTATACAAGAGTTTGATATATGTTTCTATTACATTGGCTATGGGCATTACAATCTAAAGTATTCCAGCCTATACATTTCTCAAATTTTATACAAGTGTACAATTATAATTCCTTGAGCTATTTTGTCCTTTTGCTAGTTGTTACAATCTTCTTTGATCCAATGAGGGGTAAGGAATATTGTGTGCAATGAACATGTATGACCACAGCAAATGTAACTATCATTTGCTGAGGTTGCTTGGGAAGCAAGATTGTCTTCAAGTGGCTGCTGAGCTGGTATAAGTCTGAGGTGGAGATGAATAGAATTCACATGTGACATCTAGATAGGTTTAGAGCTGATATGATCAGTAGCCAAGTTATCATCAGGTTGCCTTGTCAGTAGGGCACAATGCAGGCAATGTAGGTTTTCACTGGTTCCTCCAACATCCCCTCTTCAAGCTCAAGGGTCTTGGACATACCCCGAGTTTGCTTTTTAAAAAACCGAATTGATGATGAGGGAAATCTTTTGTGAGGATGTCAGTTATTTGATTTGAGCTGGAAATAAATTTAACTTTGAGTTGCCCAGCTGTGACTTTATCTCGAACAAAATTAAGATCAATTTTAATGTGTTTTGTTTGAAAGTGAGACATAGGATTAGCAGCCATAGCAGCAGCACTTACACTGTCATGCCAAATGGTTGGAATGACTGGAGATGAGATTTTGAGCTCATTAATTAGAGACTGTAACCATGTGATCTCTAAAGCAGTATGAACCAGTGATCTATATTCTGCCTCAGCATTAGATCTTGCAACAACATGTTGCTTTTTTGAACTCCAAGAGACTGAAGTTTCACCAATGTAAATGGTATAACCACTGATTAACTTTCTATCATCTGTATCAGAAGCTCAATCGAAAACTAAATATGCAATAATGCTATTACTTGAAGATCCTGTGTATTCTAGTCCAAGTTCAGAGGTGTCTTTTAGGTATCTAAGGACTCTCTTACAAGCAATCCAATGAGATTTTAGTGGATGGGACATGAATTGGATGAGTTTGTTGACTGCAAAGGTTAATTCTGGTCTGGTAAGTGTTGCATATTGCAAACTACCAATGATGCTTCTGTATAAGGTTGGATTTGAGAATGGTTTACTGTTGTCTAACATGTTGAGTTTATGACTAATGGACAGTGGTATGTTGACTCTTTTACATTAAAGCATATTTATCTTTGTAAGAAGATCAGTGATGTATTGAATTGAGATAGATGTAAATAAGTTTTTATTCTAGTGACTTCTATACCTAAGAAATCATAAAGTTATCCCAAGTCTTTAAGAGCAAATGTTTTGTTGAGTTTGTGAATGAGTTCTTCAATGAGAGTGTTAATACTACCTTTCACTACTATATCATCAACATAGATGAGAATCAAAGTCAATTTTTTGTTTGTTCTTTTGAAAAATAATGATCAAACCAAGCCCTTAAGGCTTGCTTGAGGCTATATAGAGCTTTATTTAGTTTGCATACATGACTCGGAAGACTGCTATCAATAAAACCCTGAGGTTAAGCCATGTATACTGTTTCAGTTAGCTTTCTATTAAGGAAAGCATTCTTAACATCAATTTGTCTGAGGTCCTAGTTATTAGTCACTGTATAATGTAGAACTACTCTAATTGTTGATGATTTTACTACTGGAGTGAAAGTTTTTATGTAGTCTAAGCCAAAGGCTTGATGAAAACCATTGACTACAAGGCTTACTTTGTGCTTAGCAAGTGATCCACCTAGATTTTGTTTTAGCCTGAAAATCTACCTATTGCTTATTATCTTTAAATTTGGTTTGTAGGGCATTAGGGTCCAGGTGTGATTTTTGTGCAGAGTTGCAATCTCTTGATTCATCGTAAATCTCCAATGTGGATTTTCTAAAGCCATTATGAAACTTGAAGATATTGATGGTGAACTATTGGAGGAGAAATATTAGAGATATACTTTGGGTTTAAAAATTTTCAGCTTTTGCTCTAATTGTCATAGGGTGTATATAAGTTGGTTTAAGTTGATCTTCGGGTGTAGTTTATGTAAAGTCTTGTGGTTGGAAAGTGTCTGGTGTATGGTTCATATTGGCAAGCTAATCTAAATCAGAGAATTGAGGGTCAGATACTGTATTTGAAGAAGGTTGTTGACTAGCTTCTAAACTTGCAGATGTAGTACTGCTACTTAAAGAAGCTGTCTGATATCCTTCATCAGTTTCAGAGGTTGATTTCTGAATGCATGATATGATATAGAATTGATAAAGTAATATACTCCTTTCAGTGTTTATTTGTGTTATGGTGTCATGAAACTTGCTATCATTTTGAAAGGCGAAAGAGTTTTCATTAAACCTGACATGCCTAACTATGTATATTTTTCCTGTGTAATGTAGGCAAATATACCTTTTGTGATATGAACTTAGACCTAACAACACACATTTTGAAGAGTGAAAATCTAATTTATGTTTGTTGTAGTATCTAAGATAAGGATAGCATTCACAACCAAAGACTCTCAATATATAAGTGATTAGGTTTATGGTTGTACAGTGCTTCAAAGGGTGATTTGTCTTTTAACATTGGTGTGCTTAGTATGGCTGTACTAAAGGCCTTTCACCAGAATTTTAGAGGCAAACAATATTGAGCTAACAATGTGAGACCCATTTTAGGGACTCGTCTATTTTTTCTCTCTACCTTACTATTCCAATGATGTGTATAAGTGCATGAATATCTCAATGCAATGCCTTCTTGTCTTAAATAAGGTTCAAAGCTTTTGAATTCACCACCCATGTCACATTGAAAGGCTTTGATTGGCTTATTTTGAGGTTTCTCAATTTGAATTATAAATGTAATAAATGTATTGAATGTTTCAGATTTAATTGTGAGGGGATAAATCCATGTAAATATTTTCTTTGTCATCAACAAAGGCTATATAGTATTTAAACCCTTGGTTTGAGGGAATTAGTGCAGTTCCTTATAAGTCTAAATGAATTAGATCAAGTAAACTATCGGTTACATGTTCAGAAGATCCAAAACTAATTTGGCTAGATTTTCCCATTTGACAAGCAGTACAAATTTTAGGCATGCATTTTTTTTTATTAATATTCAACAAGTTATAACCATTTAAGGTTTTCATAAGTGCTTTATATTTGGATGCCCTAATTTTTATGCCAAAGACTAAACTTTTCTTTGACTCTAAATTGACTCTGACATGAAATAAGAAGAAAATGACAGCATTGACTTATGGCCTTCACTCAAATTTATTGAATGTGAATGGTAAGCATGATATATTTTATTGATATGTGGTGAAGGCTTGTTTTGAAATTGATAAAGGTATCCTTTAGCCAGTCCTTGAAGTAGTACTCTCTCCTATATTCTATCCTTAACAAGGCATAAATTATCAGAGAAAATAATGTCAATATTATTATCTTGAACAAGTTTGGAGATGCTTATAAGATTCTTTATAATTTCAGGGACAAGAGGAACATCATTAAGATAAATCATTTCAGTTTCTTTCTCAGTTGTTACTGCTAATTCAGCATTGCCTATGTGAGTAATAACCAATTTCTAACCATTGCCAACAGGTAGAGAAATATTACCTTTGTATTCTAAAGCCATGTTCATGTTCCTCGTGTTGTTGAGGATGTGATATGTGGCACCATTGTCAAGGTACCAAGCAGGGTCATTGATAACCTCTGGTGTAGCAACATATGCCTTTCTTCGAGTTCTATTTCTAGGGGCTCTTCACATAAAATCCTTCTTAAATTTGTGCCAATATTCAACAACAATGTGGCCTTTTTTAAAGCATATTTGACAAATTTCATTAGAGTGTTCTGAGGTTAGTTTACTACTACCTGATCTCCTTTTCCCTTTGTTATGAAAATTATTCTAATTTTGAAGGTTACCTTGAGTTTATTTCCAATACTAGTTTTGTGGTTTTCCCTTATGAAAACCAGCATTGTTTCTTCTGTTGTAGCTACCACTACTTACATAGCTAGTTTCATAATTCCTCATCTCAACATTCCTATGGGATTGCTCTCTTTCAATCCTATTTTCTTAATTGAGCAGTATAGCATAGACAGTCTGCAATGAAACACTTTCTGAACTAGATTCAACATTTACCACCATTGGATCATAGTCTTTTCCTATGCCACAAAAAATGAGACTAATTAGATTGTCATTACTGATGTAGTCTCATGCTGCTTTCAAATCTTCAGGTATCCCTTTCATTTTTATGAAGTGTTTATGCATTGAGAGTGATCTTTTGTGAAGTGTATGTATTTGAGCTCTAAGTTTAGAGACTCTGGCCTTTGAGTATGCCCTAAATTATCTTGCCAAGGCTATCCATACTTCATAGGAGTTTGTGCATTCAATAACAGAAGATAGAGTTAATTTTGTCATTGATAAAAGCAACCAGCTCATTAGAGCTTTATCTGTTTTAACTTAGATTTCATATTATGGATTTAGAGCTGAGATGATATTTTGCTCATTGTCGACTCTCATATTTATTAGATTTTGGGCACTTGTTTGTCCTATCTAAGTCAGCAGGCCATTTGCCCTTACACTTGGAATCACCTGTGATTTCTACAAAGGATAGTTCAAAATTTTGAGCTTAATGGGTGTGATGAAGGTAAATGTGTTGGTGTTTGCATTAATGGGTGTAGTTATAACACTTTGAGGGGTATTGCTTTATTCTCTTTCTCTTTGGTCCATTTCAGCCATTAGCTCTGATACCAAGTTTAAATAATGCAATTTTGATCAAAAGTTTTCTTCTATATTTACTTAAATGAATTCTATAAAAGAGTTTGATATATATATATATATATATTGATGTTACATTGGCTATAGACATTACAATCTAGAGTATTCCAACCTATACATTACGATTACAATTTCTTGAGCTATTTTGTCCTTTTGCAAGTGTTTATGCTCAAAATATAACGCAGCTATCGCAATATAGATTGAAGTGTCGATCTCACGAGGAATTTTTTGGCAAAATAGGTTGGTCAAGTAAAATATTAAAGCAGTAGCAAATGATAAAATTAATTGATTTAAGTGGATGAAATAAAATTGTCTATGATTTGAAGGAAATGTCTTATGATAATTCAAACAAGGCTTCGAGAATTACAATTATGCTTTATAAATCTACTCTACACTTTGATTTAGTGTTTATAACTCAATTGACAGTTTTACATCTAAACAATCAATCGGAAGATATGTAAAATATAGCACATTTGATAACATATACATTGGATATGACTAAACTCTTTTGCAAATATTAACACAAATCATGTTTATTTGTACAAGTTATCTAAAATCGACAATATATCATTTTGACAATATTACAGTAAAAGAACAATTTGAATATCAAACATTTATTGCCTTTACATGTTATCCAAGATCGACAATATATCAATTTGACAATATTGCAGTAAAAGATTAACATATAAAACAATGTAACCAATAACAATTATAATTCAACAAGAATCACATAAGAAAATCATGACTGAACATATATGAGACATGAGAATTATAACCTCTGGATTATAAAAAATAAACTAGATAAGAGTTTAATCAAAACCAAACTTACAACATTTATAGTTCTTGACAACGAATCAAAGCATAGAAATGGATTTATTACACATAAAAGTTCATCTCTTAGTCTTGTCAAAAACTCTAGCCTAAATTACAATACATATTAATGAGAAGAAAAGAAAAGAGAATTATCTAATATTGAAAATGTCCTAAGAGTCTCCTTATATAGGCAATGAATGGAAATATGTCATGGATGACATCAATCTTCAATAATTTTAGGCCAATAACTCGTTTATCCACTTGCAGTATATTTTTGATAATATAACTGACCGATTTAACTTCTATAGCCGACATAAAAGTTGTAGAATTTTGTCTTTTCGTTCTATAGGCACCAAGTTCATAGAAATTGGATGAGTATCCAATGAGATATGATCAAAATTCTAAAGATACATCAAATTTCAGCCAACAACCATTTTACCCACTTGTAATGCAATTTTGTCCATGATAACGGCTGATTTGGACTTTACCATCAACATACGAGTTGTTGATAATTAAGTCAGCATTTTATATCTTCAAGAATTATACCAAATGAGTTCGTATTTGGTGAGATACGGTCCAAATACGTGAGTTGGGTCAAGCTGGGCAAAAGTTGTAGTCTGATTCTATTGTATCTCAATTTTTGGCCCATAACATGTTAGATTTGACTTTTCCACTATTCTTAAAATTTGTGTAAGATTGAGTCATGTTACACCAGATTCAAGAATTTCTTCATTTCGATTTCTACATTGAGAGTTATTTCCATTTTATCTAAACCTATCCAAATAACATTCATTAATCACAATTTAAGAAGAACACTTTATTTCAAGCCAAAAATACAGAAAATGCTAAAATTAGTGACATTAAATGGTGACTGAATCTCTTAACATATATGCATTTTCATGTGTTCATCACAGCCCCCAACCAGCTTATTACTAGTCTCTAGCAATTCAAGCGTAAATAGAATATGCAAAACTACCTAAGCATTTCAAACAAAGCATCAGTTCAATATCACTGTTGCTATCATGGTTTTTTTAATTACAACTTCCAAAATTTGTGTGTGTGTGAACTAAGCCATAACCATCTGACCACAAACCACAATAGATATAGACTTGAGAATTTCTCCAAGTAAAAGCCTCAACTCCATATCCTCACAGGTGTATGACTGTTTAAAAGGTTAGGATTTCTCTTATGGAGTTGAAAAACAGTTAAGTACTCAAGAAAAAGTCAATTTTAAGGACAAACATATAAACTAACATTGATCCAAAGATAGAAAAATCATTTGTTTAAAAATCAATTATTTCTATCATACGCCAGCTTTAGAATTTCAATTGGCTTGTGAGAATAATACAAATATAACTTGGTGAGAAAACTACTTTACAAAATATTTGTCTTCTAAAATTGGATGAAAACTTTATTAAACTGAGTTGATTCTTCTCTTTTTTTTTGTATTTTTTTTTGGTATTTTGCTTCTTTTTTTTTGTATTTTTGAAGAATACAAAGAAGCATTACAAAGGTTTTTTTACCAAATTATATTATACACAAATGCAACCAACTTATCCCTTAATTCAAATAATATCAATCTAAACAAAAATTAACCAATTCAAAGGATCAATGAAGGTTCATAAGATGTTTTCTCAACTTTTCCACTTATTCACAAAATATATGTGAGATTAGAAAAATATATACTTAAACATGAGAATTCTCCTGGCTATATAAATTGAATCATCCATCTTACCATAAGACTTAGCATTGTGCTTCAAAATATTTTGGAAGTCATTCTTTAATAACCTAAATAGAAACAGTGACTCAACCTAAACAATTTTAAAATCATACCTAGGCAGAAAAACAAATTCCTTTATACAAGAATTACCAAAACTACAAGTAATAAACAACAATACATGAAACATAAAACAAAACAACAAAAAGTTAGTTAAAACTAAAACTTCTTACTCTGCTATTCTAACTTGACCTAGAATGCGTTTCAAGAGTTCAAGAATAAACTCTTTACTCTGCTATATTAAATATCGGACCACAAATTTTTTTTTTTATAAATAAAGTATGACTTGTGTCTACTATCTTCCCCCAAACCAGATGAAACATTGTCCTTAATATTTAAATAGAAAGAGATAAAGTATAGGAGACATTACCTGAAACGCCAGTTATTTGAAAGAAACAAACCTGAGAGACACTTAAGCAAATGCTGATAAATAAATAAAACAAAGAAAAATTTACAAATGAAGTGTCAGATCCAATTTTTGCTTGTTCAGGCCCACTAACCAATCGATCCGAGTTATTGCTGGGTCAGGTTCGTAGGTAACTGCTTGTAATTTGTTAATCAATTCATCCACCTCAGTAGCAAAAACCAGGATCTATCATGCCGAATGTGAAATAAAATTCTGTTCCACAACTTGATCAAGAAAACAAAGTAAGCAATCAAAATAGTTATTAACATTCAACAAACCTATGGGTTTTCGGTGGATATTCAGTTGAGCCCAAGAGAAAATTTGAAACATTTCTTCCAAGGTACCAAAACCACCTGGTAAAGCAATAAAAGTGTCTACATTGCAAAGCATTTTAGCTATATGTTCATTCATGGATGAGATTCGTAATTCTTCCCCTATTATTTTTCCGGTCAGGTTTTCCACGGCTAAAGCTGTAGGAATAATTCCTAAAACTTGACTTCCTTCTAAATGTGCAGCTGTTGACACACACCCCATTAACCTAAGGCTACCCCATTCATAAATCAAATGAATATTTCTTGCAGCTAATGCTTTTCCTAGATTGTTTGTTGCTTCTACAAACACTTTACTCTCTCCAGGACTAGATCCACAAAATTCACATATATTTCAAAATTGTTGAACTGGAGTTTCCTCCATATTTATACTCACCTTTATCTCAATATATGAAAATGAAGAAAATGAGGTGCTGTATTTATAGAGTACTAAATGATAACAATGATTATGGTAACCCGACAGTTTGTCAAAAGATAGTTCAAAATAAAACACAAACATTTAAACATAATAACCCACATGCATTATTGAACAAAAAGATTTGAATTTAAGACATCTACATGGGTAGCCCTACTATTCATAAAATAAAGTTTGAAATTAAAACACATGAATTTACAAGTAGTTGTGATTGTGGCTCACATCTTTCTCTGGTTTTACGTCCAGTAACGGCTTAAACGCCCTCTATGGGTCGGGGATAGGCTTCCCATCCAATTTTCTTATAAATTGACAAACAGGGTCTTTTAGAGTCAAATTCCCGAGACTATACCATTGATGTTCATTTTTGAATTTTGTTCCATAAATCGAGAAGTTCATGTTGCACGAGCCCACAGGGATGCGTCTCAAGAGTCAATAGGATATCATCCAAAGACTCCTTACTCAGTCCATCCTTAATGAACTGAATTTTGTCTTCTCGATTTCTAGATGCAAATCCTAAAGAATGACAACTCCGGTTACAATTCTATCGAGCACATTTATGACAGACTTGTAACCTCTTTGCTTGTCGCCTTTTGGCATAAGAGCTTCTTCCAAGACTAGGCATATGAGAAAAAAAATCATTTACAAACTCACCAGACAATCGAACCTTGGCTTCAATTAACCAACGAAGATCCACAGGGATATTACCCAACATCAATAGCCTTAGTCTTTTACACCGTGCTTTGTAAATCTTAAGTAGAGCATTTTGAGGCAATGAAGGAAAACATTTTTTAAGGTTGGCAAGAATGTGATCTATTTTGAAAGATTGAAAAGAGATGAATGTACAGTTTGAGGGACAGTTTTTAGGGAACTGAGAAACCGACTTTAATAGTCACGGAGTACCGTATCCGCCACTTGACCAGGAAATAAAATCACACTGAAGAAAAAATAAAAAGAAGAAAATAAAGTAAAATAAAATGTGAAAGAAAATAAAAGCAAAAATAAAAAGTCAAAAGATAAAATATAAACTATAAAATATGATACAGATAGATTGAACCTGATCAAGCATGATAGACAGGATCTACAAGAAGGATCTCGCCTAGGTACATAGAGCCGTCTACCTTTTCCATATAGCCTTTTAGCTACTGTCCATTCACTTTGAAAGTCCGTCTATTAGTGGGGTCCTCTATTTCAACAGCACTATTAGAAAAAACATGTCTTACCATAAATGGACCAATCCATTGAGATCTCAACTTTTCAGGGTGTAAATGCAATCGAGAATCATAAAGATAGACCCGTTGATTTGGCTCAAAGTGTTTCCTTGAGATCTGTTTATCATTAGCTACTTTTATTTTAGCTTTGTAAATTCTGGAGTTGTTATATGCGTCATTTCGTAGCTTTTTTATTTCTAACAATTGTAACTTTCTCTAGAGACCTGCAGCATTCAACTCAAAGTTAAGGGCTTTGACAGCCCAATAAGCTTTAGATTCTAGCTCAACAGGTAAATGAAAAGCTTTCCCATAAACAAGCCGGTATGGAAACATTCCTAAGATGGTTTTATATGCAGTGCGATATGCCCATAATGCATCAGAAAGGCGTAGAGACCAATCTTTGTGATTTGGGTTAACCGTCTTTTCCAAAATCTGTTTTGTTGGGTTGGGCGAATCAACTAGGGTTCTTGCATGTGGGTTGTGTTCATCATACAAACAATATACATATCTCATACATACATGTGCACAGCGAAAGATTAAATACAATGAACACAGAAAATGACATTTTATAAACTGAAATTCGAGATTGAGAAATATCACCTATGAAGCCTTTGGATTAATTTTCTTTGAAGTCCACCATGAAATGAATCTTTGATCAATTCTAGCAATCAACAAGGGTGGGTTTGATTGTCTAGAATGGCAGCATCTTAATCCAGCATATGTGTTTAACACTTAAACATTTTTCAAAGTTAAACCATTTAACTTAATTAAATTTGTTTTTCCTTTTATTCAACTCTTGAATAAATAAAACAAATCTTGTTTTTAGTTATTACATTTAGTAACCATTTAGTTCAATTTGTTTTGTTGTTCTAACACTTAAAACACAAAACAAACAATTTCAATTTCTCAAATTGAATTGGCTCCCAAAATGCAAAACCTAAAATCTAAAACATTAATGATTTTCAATTTCATTTCACTTTATATACAAATGCATTAATTCCAAACTAATTTGAATTTCATTTGCATTTCATTTGGCTTAACCTAACCTTAGTTAACATTTAACCTTAGTTAGATTATTTTAACTTAACCTTTAAGTTAATAAATATTTAATTAATTTAACCATAGTTAACTAACTTAACTATGGTTAGGTTAACCTTTACTTAACCTTTAAGTAAGGTTAACTTAATTAACTATATGATTAACCTTTAATCATAGTTAAATTAAATTATTTATTTAACAATTAAATAAATAAATAATTATTCTTATTATTTAACAATTAAATAATCATAAAGTGAAATTACTATTATATCCTTACTCGGTTACCAAGTTAACCTAAAGTGGGTCCCACCAATTTAACCACATACTTTAGTTAACGTAACCTTAGTAATTGCTGAATTATACTCTATTGAACAATTCAATACGGTACACTGCCCAAGTGCTCAAAGAGTACATTTCATATTGGGACTCTCTAGGTCTACACCCGATTTGTCAAATGGAACTGTTCCATTAATCCGTAATTGATGCCCCACGCACACGTTACGAATATTACAAATCAGCGTGTCAGACCATACAAGTTGAGGTCATAACGTATACGTATAATCCTTCCATCATTTATATCCTAGATGTGCGGGGATATAGATTAGCACCGTCAAATCCCCATTTGCTCATCCATAAACTTATCTCCAGATTCGTATCTCGATAAACAATATACGCAAACACTTTTGCTATATTGTTTAACCCTATGGAAAACTCTTTTCCCGGGTTTATGCTTGTGGCCACAAGACTTTATGAAATACAATCTCGGAGCATCGGATATACAACTTACCTACGTAAGCTGACGGATCCTATATCTACGCACACCGGATTCCATGAGCATCGGACCATACCCAGCGACACATAGCGGTCAGACCATGAAAGGTCTCTGACATATGTGGAACCAAAGCATGATGGATCACTCACAAGACCACCGTGGCGCTCAGGTCAAAGGACCACGAATACTACTCAACTCGAGAGGACCTTCCTTTGATGGTGTCATAGGATATCTATTGGGGTCCTTATAAGTCTGTTCAGTATCCAGTCTTGACTGGATACCCGCATGCCTATACAAGCTCTAAGCTCATGGTCAGCTAAGAACAACCATCTGAACCTGTCAGATATAAACATACACTAATCTATATAAAGTGAATCACCGATAGACCCGCATTGGTGATTATAGATCAGGAACATTATCTTTGAGACATACTTACATAATGATATTTCTTAACTCCTATTGCAACTCTTTACAATTATATCATTACAAGTATACTCTCAGGTCTTTGTCCCATTATAGACAAGGTTCTAACTCTTTAGACCTCGCTGACTCTTATAACCTGCTAACTCTTAACAGTGCTAACTTTTAGCATTTATAACTCTCAGCTTTGCTAACTATTAGTTCTGATCTAAACTCCTTTAGACCAGATCTGAACTCTTTCAGATCAAACAATGTCTCTAATGTTACAAGCATTATACCATATTAATATGATATTAACAATCTTTATTCGAAATGTTTATTGTATAAATATTAACAATTAATATTCATACAATATTGGAATGGCACGTGAGCACCAGCTCCAACATGTTTAACCTCGTAATTTACTAGCTCGGCTTGTCCATTTGTTTGTGGATGGTATGCAGTGAAAACTTTGTGAAGAACACCATACCTGCGCATTAAAGCTTCAAAAGAACAATTACAAAAATGTGTTCCTTGGTCACTAATGATGACACGTGGCGTACCGTACCTAGATAACACATTTTCTTTTAAAAATTTTACCATAGTTGTATTATCATTAGTACGACAAGCTACAGCCTCCACCTTTTTTGGTATATAGTCAACAGCTAAAAGGATGTAAAGGTAGCCAAAAGATGAGGGAAAAGGACCCATAAAATCGATACCCCAACAGTCAAATATCTCGATAACAAGAATAGGGTTAAGAGGCATCATATTTCTTCGAGACAAAGCACCTAACTTTTGACATCTTTCACAGGAATAACAAAAATTATTAGTGTCTTTGAACAAAGTAGGCCAGTAAAAACCATACTGTAAAATCTTCACAGCTGTCTTCTTTATAGAAAAATGGCCACCACAAGCAGCACTATGACAAAAATTTAAGACATTGGAAACTTCACTTTCAGGAATGCAACGTCTCATAATTTGGTCAGGACAGTATTTGAAAAGATATGGATAATCCCAATAAAAATTACATACCTCAACCAAGAACTTATGCTTATCTTGTGCACTTCAGTCAGATGAAAGTTCACCACAAACCAAATAATTTACGATATGTGCATACCAAGGTATTTGGCTTATAGCAAAAAGATGTTCATCAGGAAAATCATCTCGAATGGGTGGCAAATTAGTGGAGTCAGTGAACTCAAGGTAGGATAGATGATCAGCAACAATATTTTCAACGCCTTTCTTGTCTTTGATGGTTAGATCAAATTCTTGCAAAAGAAGAATCCATCTAATTAAACGAGCTTTAACATCCTTTTTAGAAATAAGGTACTTAAAGGCTGTGTGGTCAATAAAAATAACAATAAGTGAACCAATCAAATAAGAACGAAATTTATCTAAGGCAAAAACAAAAGCTAGTAGTTCTTTTTCATTAGTAGTGTAATTCATTTGAGCATCATTCAAAATCCTACTAGCATAATAAACAACAAAGGGTTTTCCCTCCATGCGTTGCCCAAGAACTGCTCATACAGTATAATTACTTGCATCACACATAATTTCAAATGGGAGGTTCTAATCTGGTGATTGCATGATAGGAGCGGTGGTGAGTTTGGCAATGAGTGTTTGGAATGCCTCCTCAAATTCTTGTGTCCATGTAAATTCTGCATCTTTAACAAAAGGTTACACAATGGTCTAGATATGGCAGAAAATTTTTGTATAAACCTTCTGTAAAAGCCAGCGTGTCTAAGAAAGGATCAGACATCTTTTACCGTTTTGGGTGTAGATAATTTAGAGATTAATTTAATGTTTGCCTTGTCAACCTCTATTCCTCTTTCAGATACAATGTGCCCCAAAACGATTCCTGAAGATACCATGAAATGACATTTCTCCCAATTTAGCACAAGTCATTTTTCTTCACACCTACTCAAAACAGATTTTAAGTTAAGTAGGCATAAATCAAAAGAATTACCAAAAACAGTCAAATCATCCATAAAGACTTCTATGCATTTTTCAACCATATCAGAGAAAATACTCAACATACAACGCTGAAAAGTAGCTGGTGCATTACATAATCCAAATGGCATTCTACGAAAAGCATAAGTACCAAAAGGGCATGTAAAAGTGATTTTTTCTTGATCTTCTATAGCTATCTCAATCTAGTAATATCCTAAATACCCATCAAGAAAGCAATAAAAAGGATGTCCAGCTACACGTTCTAAAATTTGGTCGATAAAAGGCAATAAAAATAGTCTTTCCCAATGGCTGTGTTTAACTTTCTATAATCAATGCACATTCTCCAACCACTTACTACCCTAGTTGGAACAGGTATCCTATTCTCATTTTCAACAACAGTAACCCCAGATTTTTTAGGAACTACTTGAGTTGGACTTACGCATTGACTATTAGAAATTGGGTAGATTATACCCGCATCTAATAGTTTCAAGACCTCTTTCTTCACTACTTCTTTCATTGTTGGGTTAAGTCTTCTTTGTGGGTCCCTACGAGGTTGGGCGCCTTCCTCTAAATGAATTCTATGAGAACATATCAATGGAGAAATACCTTTAATATTAGCTATGGTCCAACCTAGTGCAGACTTATGTTCTTTTAACAATTTTATCAATTTTTTCTCTTGTTTAACACTAAGTTCAGAAGAAATGATGATAGGAAAGGTATCACTTGGTCCCAAGAATGCGTGTTTCAAACCTTTGGGCAGTGGAGAAAGCTCAACTTATGGTGTCTCGAGGTTTGATGATTTTAGTCTCTCCCTCTCTCGTGGTAACTCTTTAAAGCGTGGCTGCCAAAATCGAGTCCCTTTATCCTGTGAGTCAAAAATACTAAACACATCAGTTGTTACATCAGAATAATACAATTCTTCAAAATTAAAATTGAGAAGGTTTTTCAAAGAATCATAGCCATGATTTTTATAAGCTTTCTCTGCTACAAGTATGTCTATCATATATGATTGATAGCACTCGTCTTCTTCTCGTGGTTGTTTGCCAATATTAAAAATGTTCACCTCAAGAGTCATATTCTCAAAAGATAATTTCATTAGACCATTTCTGCAATTAATAAGAGCGTTAGCAGTGACGAGAAAAGGTCTCCTCAAAATAAGAGGGATTTTTGACTCTATGTTAACAACAGAATGAGTATCTAAAACAAGAAAATCAATAGGGTAGTAAAATTTATCAATTTGCAACAGAACATCTTTTACTATTCCCCGTGGTTTCTTGATTGATTGGTCAGCTAATTGTAGGACTACAGATGTTGGTTTAATCTCACCAAGTCTTAATTGCAAGTAAATAGAATAAGGCATTAAATTTACACTTGCTCCTAAGTCCAATAAAGCTTGACTAAACTCATATGTCCCAATTTGGCAGGAGATTATGGGACATCCTGGGTCTTTATACTTGGGTGGTGTCTTTTGTTCAATCACTGCACTTACCTGTTCTGCCAAAAATACAGTTTTCTTCACATGGTGTTTTATTTTGATAGTGCATAAATCCTTGATGACTTTGGCATAAGTTGGAACCTGCTTAATCAAATGCAACAAGGGAAGATTAATCTTAACTTGTTTCAAATGTTCTAAAATATCACCTTAAATTTTTGAATTTTTCCTAATCGGTCGAAGAGCTTGAGGAAAAGGTACTGGGATTGAAAACTTATTTTCGGGCTCTTTTTCCACTGTGACCTCTTTTTCAAGGGGGACGTTTTTACTACTCGTAGATGTGTTAATTTCAGAAGTAGGCTCATTTACAATCTTACCACTTCGAGTAGTAATGGCATTGACTTCTTTGAGATTTTGAACATCAAAAGTAAAAGCTTGTGCCATGAATTGTCCTTTCGGATTGGATTGAGGTTGAGATGGAAACTTACCTCGCTCTTGTACAGTTAAGGCGCTGGTCAACTTTGTGATTTGACTCTTGATTTCTTTATTTTCGTCTACCACCTATGCAAGAATTATTTCAAATTTTTGATTAGTCTTACTTTGTGCCTCCATAAATGCTTGTAATGTATCCTCTAAAAAACTCCTAGTTGGTCGTGCATTATATTGAGGTGCAACATAAGACTTGGGTGCTTGTTGTTCTTATTTCCACTGGCTGTTGGCTTGTTGGTCAGATTTTCAACTGAAATTTGGGTGGTTTCTCCAGCTAGGATTATATGTTTCAGAGTAGGGTGAATAAGGCTTCTTGTACATCCTTAGGGCATTACATTGTTCCTCATATATCCCTCTCATCTCACTATAAGTGGGGCAATCCTGAGCTAAGTGTTCCGCTTCTCCACAGACAAAATAGACATCGTGTGATTCAACTCTAGCAACCGTGTGGGTGACCTTGCTATCTTTGGTTTTCAAGGCCTCTAATTCCCTAGTTAAGACCTCTAATTGGGCTTTGAGGTTATCCTCTTCCCTAAGATGGAAAAATCCATTGGGTCGTGACCTATTTGTGCTTTCAGCAATGCTAGGTCTAGTCCATGTATTGGCTTTTTCGGTTAAGTCATTAAGGAATTCTATGGTTTACTCAGGATCTTTATGAAGGAACTCTCCATTATACATCATCTCAACAAATTAGCGCTCTCTAATTGTGAGTCCCTCATAGAAATAACTAACCAAATGCCAATTTTCATACCTATGGTGAGGGCACAGATTTAGCAACTCTTTAAACTTTTTCCATGCTTGATATAGGGTTTCACTATCTTTTTGGGAGAAGGAAGAAATTTATCTTTTCAGTCCATTAGTTTTGTGTTGTGGGAAGTATTTATTGAAAAATGCTTGGGTCATTTCTGCCCAAGTTCTTATAGACCTCGGCCTCAAAGAGTATAGCCAATTCTTTGCTTTGTCTTTCAAGGAAAAAGGGAAAAATTTAAGTCTAATAGTGTCTATGACTTCAGGTTGGCTATGGAAGGTGGTAATTACCTCTTCAAATTCCCTAACATGTACATAAGGATTTTCACTATCTAGACCATAAAAAGTGGGCAGAAGTTGTATCATTCCAAGTTTAAAATCCGAATGTGGTGTGTTAGGTGGAAATATAATGCATGATGGTATGGCTGTGCGAGTAAGATGCAAGTAATCTTTTAGAGTTCTAATGGAGTTTTTTTCGTGTTGGCTCATTGTGTTAGAATTACAAGATGAACTAGAATGTGAATTTTCTTCCCTTACAAATTGTGGGGGTGGTTCTAGTTCTAATTCTCTCGCAAATCTTCCTCGTTTGCCTCTAAGTCAATGCATACATCCTAAAAATAATTTTTTTTTTTTTAAAGAAGGAAATGCTTAAGGAAAATTAAGAAATGGAATAAAACACAACAAGAAATAAAAATAAGTTAGGTGGTAAGACCAACCATGAAATATAAATACAATAACTGAACAAAAGATAATAAAGTGTAAAGTACGATAAAGAAGTACAATAAATAAATAATAAAAAGAAAATACAATAAGTAAATAAAAGAAAAAAATGCAATAAATAAAGAAAAATAAAATGCAAAGTACAACAAATAAATAAAAAAATAAAATAAAATAAAGTGTAATAAAAAAAGATACAATAAGTAAATAAATAAAAGGTTAGGCAGTAGAACCGGCCATTAAAATAAAAAGAAAATATAACGTATTAACTAAAGAAAATAAAGTGCAATAAATAAGTAAAAGCAAATGAAAATAAAGTACAATAAAAAAAAGTGCAATAAATAAAAAAAAGAACAATAAAAATAAATAAATAAACTAAGTTAAGCGGTAGAACCAGCCACAAAAAAAAAAATACAACAAATTAACTAAAAAATAAAGTACAATAAATAAATAAAAGAAACTGAACGAAGTTAGGCGGTAAAACCAGTCATTGAAACAATATAAATTATAGCAAATTAACTAAAGAAAATAAAATACATTAGGTGGTAGAACCAACCATGAACAATAAGATGAATTACAAGAAAATAAAACTAATATTTTACAAAGAAAAAAAAATGTACAAAGTTACCATTTTAGTATTTAGAATCGCAACCGACTTTCGCTTAGTGTGCCTCCTTGATAACGGCGCCAAATTTTGTTTACGCTCAAAATATAACACGGCTATCGCAGTATAGATTGAGGTGTCGATCCCACGAGTAAGCTTTTGGCAAAATAGGTTGGTAAAGTAAAATATTAAAGTAGTAGCAAATGATAAAATTAATTGATTTAAGTGGATGAAATAAAATTATCTATGATTTGAAGGAAATTTTTTATGATAATTCAAACAAGGCTTCGAGAATCACAATTATACTTTATAAATCTACTCTACACTTTGATTTAGTGTTTATAACTCAATTGACAGTTTTACATCTAAACAATCAATCGGAAGATATGTAAAATATAGCACATTTGATAACATATACATTGGATATGACTAAACTCTTTTGCAAATATTAACACAAATCATGTTTATTTATACAAGTTATCTAAGATCGACAATATATCATTTTGACAATATTACAGTAAAAGAACAACTTGAATATCAAACATTTATTGCCTTTACATGTTATTCAAGATCGATAATATATCAATTTGATAATATTGCAGTAAAAGATTAACATATAAAACAATGTAACCAATAACAATTATAATTCAACAAGAATCGCATAAGAAAATCATGACTGAACATATATGAGACATGAGAATTATAACCTCTGGATTATAGAAAATAAACTAAATAAGAGTTTAATCAAAACCAAACTTACAACATTTGTAACTCTTGACAACGAATCAAAGCATAGAAATGAATTTATTACACATAAAAGTTCATCTCTTAGCCTTGCCAAAAACTCTAGCCTAAATTACAATACATGTTAATGAGAAGAAAAGAAAAAAGAATTATCTAATATTGAAAACGTCCTAAGAGTCTCCTTATATAGGCAATGAATGGAAATATGTCATGGATGACATCAATCTTCAATAATTTTAGGCCAATAACTCGTTTATCCACTTGCAGTATATTTTTGATAATATAACTGACCGATTTAGCTTCTGTAGCCGACATAAAAGTTGTAGAATTTTGTCTTTTCGTTCTATAGGCACCAAGTTCATAGAAATTGGATGAGTATCCAATGAGATATGATCAAAATTCTAAAGATACATCAAATTTCAGCCAACAACCATTTTACCCACTTGTAATGCAATTTTGTCCATGATAATGGCTGATTTGGACTTTACCATCAACATACGAGTTGTTGATAATTAAGTCAGCATTTTATATCTTCAAGAATTATACCAAATGAGTTCGTATTTGGTGAGATACGGTCCAAATACGTGAGTTGGGTCAAGCTGGGCAAAAGTTGTAGTCTGATTCTATTGTATCTCAAGTTTTGACCCATAACATGTTGGATTTGACTTTTTTACTATTCTTAAAATTTGTGTAAGATTGAGTCATGTTGCACCAGGTTCAAGAATTTTTTTATTTCGATTTTTACATTGAGAGTTATGTCCATTTTACCTAAACCTGTCCAAATAACATTAATTAATCACAATTTAAGAAGAACACTTTATTTCAAGTTAAAAATACAGAAAATGCTAAAATTAGTGACATTAAATGGTGACTGAATCTCTTAATAAATATGTATTTTTATGTGTTCATCAGCAAGCTGTTACAATCTTCTTTGATCCAATGAGGTATTGGCAGGTCGAGAATATTTTGTGTGCAATGAACATGTACAACCACAGCAAATGTAATTGTCATTTGCTGAGGCTACTTGGGCAGCAAGATAATTATCTTAAAGTGGTTGTTGAGCTGGCATAGGTCTAAGGTGGAGATGAATAGAATTCACATGTGACATCTGGACAAATTTAGAGTTAATATGATCAGCAGCAAAGTCATCATCAGCTTGCCCTGTCAATAGGGCACAATGCAAGCAATGTAGGTTCTCACTGGTTCCTATAACATGGGTGAATTGATCACGTTACAAATTAACAATTTTTATCACTTTTATTAATGTAATCCAAGCTTTTCTCTTAATTATCATAAAATATAAAATAATTTTTTATGCATAAGGTTTTGAAAGGCAACAAAAGAAAATTTAAATATATAATTGTATTAAATAAGTAAAGTCACTCATCATTTGATATATGGTTTATAAAAGATCAGTTCTTTTTCATTGAATCATGCATCAAATAGTAATTCTAGCCACCTAACCAATGTATCGAGAGAGAGAACGTTCTTCTCCTACTTGAGATTAGGTTGAAGTGAAAAACTCAAGTTCAACCTAAAACTCTAACCTCCTTACGCAGCGAAATAACCTATTAATCAAGCAAAATACTAAGAATCCAAAGCAGTATATAAAATATCACAACAAAATTTTACGTGGTTCGGCCAATTGTCTATGTCTATTGTGGATCCAAAGATCCTAGCCTCTCTTATTAACTCCATAGAGATTTTACAAGAAAAACTCAATGAAGAACCCTCAAAAGGATCTAATGTTTAGTGTACCCTTACTGTACCATGAAAATGAACACCCAATCAATGGTTCCACCCTAGCGCATGTAAGCACTTAGTGTCTACCCAGTTCTTCCCTTCTCTTAGAGTCTCTCTTAATGCTTAATCTCAACTAAAGGGTTTACAAATATTTATATAGGGTGTATTTCGTGCCTACTAACCCTATTTCTTGTTGGAGTAAGAGTTCTCTTATTTTGGAAATCCTAAACTTCCAAAAACTCGAAATCAAAAAAAAAAAAATGGACTTTCTATCTCGTCTGGCATCGTGGCGCTCATCCCTGGGCGTCATGGTGCTGGGCTTCTATGTTAGGCGCTGCGACACTCAGCCCTAGCGCTCTGTCCGCGCGTTTGCTTTATTTCCTTCGCGTCTTTGAGTCGTGTTTCACTTCCCCTTTCATGTCCCACACGTCCTAGATTTTTCTATACGTATTCCACACATTCTAAATTTATTGTGACTCTCCACTTTGGTATTCATCTTAGTTTTTATCCAACCAAAATTATTTAATCACCATTTTTCCAACACAATGCTATATATATAAACGCATGATTCATGACACATCTTTTTTTTAACACAATTTTCGACATAAATTTTTAACCATTAGATAATATTTCATTCAATGATTAAAATTAAACAAGATTTATAATTATTATATTTTTAAAAGTAATATAACTATTAATAAAACCCCAATATAATAATATAATATTATATTCTCTCTCCTTTTCTATTCCTTTTTCTTATTTCATCCAACAATTTTTTTTATAAATTAATAATTTCATTCCTTATACAAATATCATATTTAATATCTTTTAACAATTTTAAAATTTTAAATTGGTGAGAAAAATTAAAAAATTATCGAGGATGGGACTATATATATATATATATATATATATATATATCTCATTTTTTAAACAAGGGAATAGCACTATAAATATGATATACAAGTTTTGAATTGGCCGGTCGAAAATCTCTTTCAGAATGCTTTTAGATTGAATTATTAATTACAAATTTAACAAGTCTAATTTTATATTATCCTTTCTTATGAGAAACAAGAAAAGTTTCACTACCGTCATCTCCATTTCATATGTAGTTCTACTTTTCATTTAGGGAAAACATTAGAAGGAAATTGTGAGGATAATAACATATTCTGGATATTTCAGGGGAGAGAAAAAAAAAACTGTGAGGATAATGTTCAGCTGTGACTGAGAATTAAGAGTCAGATGATCTATTGAGATAATATATGGCTTAATATGTGAAACTTTTTGAACCACTATTTATCTTATCACAATTGACCATTTACCACAAAATGTTGAAAATGTTATAGCAATAATTTACACATTCTACAAATAATTTATGCATTATTCCAACCTAATCTATTTTTCAATTGACAAATGTTGCAGATGGCCTATCTTCATACATCTATTTTCTTAAAAGAAACCAAGGCGGATGAAGAGGTAAAAGTGTTTTATTTACAACTGTTAAAATATCCTAACTAACAATCTTAGCTAGCTTCATTTTTTTAATTCTAATTCTCTTTAATTTTTTAATTTATTCCTTTTTTTTTGAAAAAAAATATTCGAATTTTATTTGTGAATTGTTTTAAGTTATAAATTTGAATATATATTAAAATATAATGCCATCCCATTGTTTACAAAAATAGTAATATATTATTTATAAAATTTAGAAATTTTTTTTAAAAAGTAAAGTTGTTAAAATTAATTAAATATGATATTTTTACACAATAAAAGAGTAAAACATTAATAGAAAAGAAAAAAAAATGATTGAAAGAAATTAGAAAGAGAAATAAAAGAAGAGAGAAAAAAATAATATTATACTATTATGGTAGATTCTATTAATAGTTAAATAATTTTTTAAAAAGTGTAATAATTATACATTATTTTTAATCTTAATTATTAAATAAAAAATAATTTAATAACTAAAAAAATATATCAAAAATTATATTAAAAAAAGGTGTCATAAATCATGCTCAATGTATATGTATATGTGGCATTTGATCACTTAGATATGATTTGAAGTGATGTAACATTTTTTATTTTTTTAAAATAATTTAATTAAGAATAGACGACCACTTAATTTAATAGCTTATTCTCTCTCCTGTGTGCCTATAGCCTATGCTTTAATTTTTTTTTGTCTTTATTTTTCTCTTTCTTCATTTTTTATCAACCCTTTATTTCTCACACAAAACATAATTGAAAGTTATTTTTCCATTCATCACACCTATGAATTTTTCAATGGCATATGTTTGTTTTATTGCAATAATTGCTTGACAAAAAATTGGCATATAGCAGTTAAAGAAGTAAAAATTCAATGTTACATTTTAACTATTGATTAGCAAAATAAAAAATATAAAAAAAAAACAAAAAATAGGCACATGGGAAGAAAATTAAGGAGAGAGAATAAATTATTAAATTGAGTTATGGGTCCAATCTTAATTAAATGGTATTATTTAAAAAAAATGACACATCATTTCAAATCATGTGCATTAAATAAAATGTAATTTAATAATTAAAAAAATTATGTAAAAAAAGAGATATCATAAATTCTGCTCCAATATATATATATATATATCATTGTAGAATTAATGAAAATTTATTATTTGATAATATTTTTTTATACAAATATTACATTACGAAGTGTATATATTGAAAAATTATAACTATTTGAAATTACTGTTAACTATAACTACTATCTAACTCTAATAATTAAAAAAAATAAACTTCTAACTCTAATAATTGGAGACAATAAACAATTTGACCCTATTCCAAAATTTAAGCACCATTTAGCCTAACTACTAAAACAATGCAGCTGAGTGCTTATTTGATAATATTTTGCATGCAATATATATTTAGAGAATGGAGCAAAAATTGCCATGATCATAGTCAAAATGTCTAACAACAACATACTGACAATCATGACAACACGGAGGGAGAAAAGCTGGCGGGCTCGGGTTCGGGTTCGGGTTCGGGTTCCACTCCGGCTTTGGCTTTGGCTTTGGCTTTGGCTTCTCCGCTTCCGGTGGCTTGGGTGGGCCAACACTCATTAACTTCACCGTCTTTCTGATCTTCCTTAGCTCTTTAACAACCAGCACAGGATCAACTTCCCCTAAAACCGTTAGCGTCCCCTTTTCACCATCAACTGATAGTTGATCTATGCCTAAAAGCTTAGCCGCTGCTCTGAGCACATTTTTCTTGCAAATTTGGCAGTTGATGTCAACTTTTATCACAATTTTCTGCATGTCGTAGCCATAAAAATTATAAAAAAAATTGAAAAGTTAATTGCACGTAAAGAAGTTTAATTTAATATTGGGTTTGTGTAATGTTTAAATAAGTACCTTCATAGAATTGGGTGCAAAGCAAAATATTAGAAAGAAAAATGATGGACTATCTTCTATATGAATGGACTTGCACTTGTGAGTTTACAAAGTTAATATTTGATATACTTATTTATATATACAATTCAAAGAAGAGAAAAATGAACAAAAAATTGACTTGTAAAGTCTCCTATATGATAGTATTTAAAGTTTACAAGGCTCTCTTTTACAATTGTCTTTTATAAAAATAATTATTGAACCTCTTTAGTTTAATTTAAATGTCTTAAACGTTATTTTAATTTTAAAATTATTTAAAATATTTACTTATTTAGTGTTAACAGTTAATTTTGAGAGTGTTTATAGTATAAAACATTAACGAAAATAGTCTTTTCAAGTAATTTTAAAATTAGAGTATGTTTAAAGAACCCAAGCTAAATTAAGTGGATTCTGCAGTCCTTAACTTTTTTTTTTTAATTAACTACTCTACAAGTAGTATATCTCAATTGACGTTGATATTTATTAATTAAAACTCTTTCAGGATTTGAGTTTTTAATCTATTTAAATAAATATTTAAATTTTAATCTATAGTTGAACATTTTAATCGAGATCTATTCTCCTCCTTATAAATATATTGTTCACTTTGATGCCATAATTGAGCTTAAAATAACTTTGCAAATTTTAAAATATATCAATTATTCTTCATAAGTTAGAAAAGAGGATTCAAATTTAAAGAACAAATAGTGTTTTGTGAGTCCTACAATTGTATTATTAATATGCATATAGTTTAGCCCTTAGAGCATTGCTCGAGTGGTTACCAAGGTGTACTACATCTGCAGTGACTTGAGTTTGAATAGGAATTGGGAGCAAAAATTTGTTATTTAGAATATTCAATTTCCACCAAATCCATTTTTAAAAACATATATGCATATTGTTTATTTTATGAATTATTTCTTCCTCGTATAGAAAATTTTAATGTTGTCCTTACCATAAATGAGGTCCTTCACTTTGAGAAAATTTCAGTGTTATCATTACTATATATTATATGACATGAACTAATTTAAAATAAAACTATACATATATGCAAGTGTCAACAGTATACAAACAGATTACATTGCATATTTTGATTTACATGTAACAACATATAAAATGTGCGCGCATGTATATATTAAGAGTAATATTAATTATTTTAAATTATATTTTAAAAAATAATATATGAAATAAATATAAAATAATATAAAATTTTAAATTATTTATTACATTTAATATTTATTTGATACATTATTTTTTAAAATATTTAATATTATTAAACGAAATGTAAAAATTTCATTCACAAATCATTAATTCACACGATTTTATTTTTACTCATCGACCTACGCAAAAAAACATTTATTTACACAGAGAGCTATACGCCTAAGTAAGAAACTTGTAGCTATCACTGATATTATTGAAGTTTGAAGGTTTCAACATACGTACAGTAATTTGAAGCTGATAGGACCTTTTTAATATCATTGCATCTTAGGAATAATTGTCTAAGTCTTAACTATTTATTTTTTATTTTTAAATACTAACATCGATCAATCGTCGTAAATACAATCATTGGAGCAGTATCCGAGAAAGAGATGATTGAATATAATTTTAATTTCATTGGTTGTTAATTTTTATGGATGTTGATTGATTCCTCCGAAGCATAGATTGTGCCATTTTATTTGTTATTATTTCAAATTTTTTTTTGTTGCTTTGTGAAAAGTCATTGCCAGGTTTAAGAAAGTAGGACTCACTACCTTCCACTACATAATTATATATGTTTGGACTACAAATATAAATTTTCATTCCCAATAATAAATCTCTAAATATGAGTTAAACTGTATAAGATTGTACTGTATAAAACATATATTATACTTTTTTTTATTCATTGAAAAAAATAATGAATGCAATATATATATAAAGCATCTAAATTTTTTTATTTGAAACACTCTCACACATATCACACACTTATGATTGATTAAATATTAATTTAAGCATTAGAATATATATATATATTTTTAGAAAAACAGTATTCTTCTTCAGCAATTATTTAATAATTTAAAGGGTTAAGAGGTAATTTTAAAAAGTTTAAAATTTAAAACTTATATATATCTTTTTTTAATTTTAAAAATTATTTACTACCCCATCTTAAAAATGATATTAAAAAAATAACCAACTACCTCTTTAAAGCTTATTATCTAATAGCCCAATTAACTTGTGCTCACTATAAATCTTTTACACGACAATCCACATTAGAGGAAAACTCAATTTTATAAAATAAGAGAATTCAGCCTAGATTACAAACCCAACACACCAGATAACTAGACCTCAGACTCATAGACTTAACAAGCAAGTCATATAAATTTTGAGGAGTTGGAAATGTATTAAACTTTCATTTAAAAAAAAAATTATGATTGATTAATTATTATTTTATATGAAGAAGAATTTTTTACAAATAAATAATCTTACTTAAATCCTTCTTTTTAATTAATTACTTATGAACAGATTTATACTCTTATTAACTCGGGATTAATTAAGTATGAATAACTATGCACACTTTGAAAGAAATTAAAACTTATGCATACTTTAAAGAAACTAGAACTCAAGCATTATAAATAAAATCAATTTATTTGTTCATGATTCATCAACAATTCAAGATCCATTATTCAAACAATTGTAACATTTACAACATACGTCCTGCTTGTTGCAAACACTCTCTAACATAAAACACTTTTTTTTAATAAACACTCATTTTATTATTTAAAGGAGTACATAAAAGCAAGACGGTAATTGATGCGAGGTTCCAAATCCAAAAACTTCAACCTTCTTCAAAACAATAATAATAAATAAATTAAAAGAATTTAGAGAAAAAAATAGTATAATTTTCCCTTGTTAAATTAAGAGTCAATACGCTTTAGTACTTTTATTATATTGTGCACCCTCTTCGCTAAATTCATGTTACTTATATCGCTCAATCAATCATTAGAAAAAAATTAATACCCAAATAATTTGAATCTATTAAACAAGAAGCACTTTACTAAAAAGCACCCAAAGACTTTCTTGTAACCATCTTTTTAATTTTTATTTAATATTGGGAGTTCAAAGGCATTGGATAAATAAACAATCCACTCTAAATTCTCAAAAGAAAAATGTTATGGATTTATTTGGAATTTTTGTACTTTACTTAACTTTAAAAATATAGCAAACTTACTTTTAAAGTTGGATTAATTTTACTTAATAAATAATCATTTGCTTAAAAAATTCACATAAAACTATTCCCAAATAAAATTTAATAATTTACTTTAACAATTATGTCAATTAAATAGTTATATACTTTTAGTTAGCAATTATTGATTATTTCGATTATTGTACAAATTAATGTACATTTGAAAAAAATCTTTTTTTATTTTTCATTAACAAAAACAAGATTTCTTTTTTAGTTTTGATTGTGAATGTAAGTTGAAAAACTAAATCACATGAAATTGAGTTTATTGTTCTTTCTTAATCTCTTGCCTTATTTTGTTTTGATCAAATTCTTGTACAATGTTCCATTTGTTAAGATTTCTTAAGTATTTTTTAATTGAAATTTTCTAATAAGTTCTAATTCAAAAATGTAACTATCTCTATAAAAAATTGCTAAATTTTCTATAATCCTAATTACTTAATACTATCTTCATATTATGATAAAATTTTCTCATAACATCAAGGAAAATATGTTTATTTTTTTTTTGTTATTGAGACGAGATAGATGTGTTACTTTTATACTTCGAATTAAAAAAATAATAAAAAACCGAAGAGGAAAAAGATAATTATTATTTAGGTCTAATTGCCATTTCATTTTTTTTTTCTAAGAGAATTTTCATAGGTAATATAAATCTTAAGAAAGGAAATACCCTATTTATTACATTTACTAAATATATTCCCTCTAATTAGATTTAAGTTTATATTAATTAAAAAAATCTCACTTTTTATGAGAGATTCTTTTGTGTTAAAAGCCTAAAATCGATAAATGTTTTATATATGATTGATGTGATGTTTAGTAGAATTTTTTATGAAAAGAGTATGATCATATTGTCCTTGACTGTATCTCTGACTCTTAACAAACATGTTGAATCTCTCAAACTAAGGTCTATGAGACTGTTTAAGACTTTATAGAGATTTTTTTATCTTGCATACGTTAAATCCAAACTTTTCAGTAAAATTTGGTGGAGACTCCATATAAACTTCCTCTTCCACATTTTTATTTAAAAACATTTCTTCACCTCCAACTGATTCAGTAGTCAATCAAGGTTAACTATAACAGACAAGAGTACTTAAACTGTATTTAGCTTTACCACTAAAGAAAAGGTCTTAAAATAGTCAACTCTATACGTTCAAGTAAAGCCTTTAGCTACTAAAACCCTTATATCTCTCCCATGATCCATCTAAGTTGTACTTCACAATAAGTACCCACTTACGACTAATAACTGCCTTACCATTTGGCAAATCCACCTTCTCTCAAGTAGCATTCTGTTCACAAAATTATACTCATGTGAATTGTTATCTTAAGTGTATGGGTTTTAGCAAGTAATAAAATAATAAGTGAGTATCGTTCTCACGAGAATTGATATCCTAAATTAAAGACTAAGTTAAATTTTAGAATTAAAGATGCTTAAACTAAACTATTTAACAAATCTAATTAGTGATTAACAACTATTTTTATGATTTCATTAATCAAAGGTTTAGATTTAATCTCATTATCTCTCCTGAGCATCGAATGAGATTCTACACATACACAACCAAATTGATATCCCTAACTAACTTGTTATAGATATATGCATTAAGCTACCCTTAAGTGATTATCTTAAGACTATTAGTCTCTCAATTTAATAAACTCAAAGTTATACTTTTTAAAACCAACACATGGGTTAAACTCTCCCAAGTACAAAATCCATAAGTCCAAATCATCTAATCAATTTCTTAATTAAATTAGAAGCATTAAACCCCATAAAAAACATAAATGATAAACACAAGATAGTCATTAATCACATAATATATCAAAACATAGTACTAAGTGAAAGTGTGCTAATTCACTAGGGTGCATGCATATGCTATATGTCTATTACAACAAAAATTTATGTATCTCATGCACAAATTAATTAAGAGAAACAAAAAATAATATAGCAAGACTTCATACTCATAATGCGTGTAGTATTATAGAATCATACTCTTGCTAATTAAAAGCAAAAATTGCCATTATTTTCTAAATTTATATATATATATATATATGGATTATGTGTCTTGATTGATCAAATAATCTCAAGGTGAATTGGTATTTTATAGAGATAAGTTAGAGAACAATCTAGATTTTTAGAGTGAGATAGCTTTTTTAATCAAATGAATTGTGTTTTTTTTATTTGACTATAACGAATCCTTTTTATAATGAAGGAAAAGCCCATTAGTGAGAAAATTATAATGATGCTCTTGATAAGCCTTTTATACTCTTAATGGGCCTTACATAAAAATGTGCTCAATAATTTACCTATTAGATAATTTATGACTCCTACACTTATTCCCCTTTTTAAATAGTTTATTCACTAGAATATTTTTTAAAATAAGCATAGTACAATGATTTGGAGTTTTAGTGTTACAATTTTGATTTTTAGAGTGTGTCTTGGTTTGATTGGTTTATTCGTCTTCTTTAACTTGTCATTCTTTATTCTCATAGCATTGCATTCTTCGACAACTAGTTTGTGGCATTTCATCTTGAGTCACAACTCATATTTTATCCAACTCGCTGCTGCTAAAAGGATGCTTTATTGAAGGAGAGAGATCGAAAAGTTGCAGAACTTGAATCTAAACTGGCATCTATTCAGCTCAACGTTGATTAAAAGAATATTTTGTTGAAAGAAAGTAATACTCCAGCAGAAAGTTCGACTGCTAATTTGTTACAGAAGTGGGTTACTTATTGCTCTTATTAATATTGCTGCCTTGGCAAGGTGAAGAAGCTTATTGATGATTTAGTAATTTTGACAACTAGCTGATATTGCTGTCAAAGTTTTTGAGCTCAGCATGAGTTGAGAAAAGATAGTAGATTTTAAGTCAAATCTTTTAGAGTCGCAACATTGTTATGATAAACTTTCTTATAGGAAGAGGGTTTAGTCTCATTAGCTGAAGAATTTCCTCTTAGGAAGGTTGACTGGTACTAATGCTTTACATTTATCTTTTTTACGAATTCGATTGGCTTTTACTAATGATGATCTAAATTGTGATAGAGTGGATGATTCAGATTTAGAGTCTTAGTCTGATGGTAATGATTATTCTCTTTAGACAACTAGAAGCTGGTCTCGATGTTCTTCTTCTTAAGCATTGGTGAGTCTTTTTGTTTATTTTATACTTTTTATTGTTTGTTACTGTTATTTTGATATCTGTTATTGTTAGTTTGGTACAATATATTTTCTTCATTGTTTTTAATATTTTTGTAAAATAACACTGATGATTTCATACTTGACCCAATGAGGGTATACTTTGAATATATTTTGAGATGTAATGGATGGCTTTTATGTTTGGCCTGAAAAGAATATACTTTGATGTATATCGAATGTCACTTTGGGTATATTTTGAGACGTATATTAAATGTTAATCATATGAGCAACCTTCTTTTTCTTTTTCTTTTTTAGGAAGTATTCAAAGAGCTTTTATAACTTTTTGCTTATTTTTGTCTTTTCTTCTTCTCTCTTTTTATATATATAAAGAGATAAATATTTTTCTTTAAGATATGCATATTAAGCATATTTTGTGTATTATTTAGAATCAGATGAATACAATTTCACTTTTTTTTTTATTAATTGTTATATTTGAGATTTAAAATGTATCAAAAGTGTAAGTGAATAGTAAATATTTTTTTCTCTCCTCTTTTTTCTATCGTGTGATAAGAGTACTCGCTTTTCATTTATGTGACTTATTTAGTTACTTTTTAAATTAGATTTAATTGTACAATTATTCATCTTCTTAATGTACGATATGATATATCGCATTCTTAATTGTGTATATAGTTAACTTTGACCATTTATTTGATTGTAAGGTTTAATCATTTATTTTTCAATTCTGAATACACAATATTACTAGTCATCCTTTTGGTTATGAGTTTGTGACAAGTCTAGTTGCCTTTTGTTTAAGAGAGTATGACATGATTAGTCATCTTTCAAACATGTAACTTATTTAGTTGTCTTTTAAATTGTGCGACTTATTTAGCTGCCTTCTTAACGATGCAACTTATTTAAGTCATCTTTTTATTTTGATCGTGCGAGATGATTGATCGTTCTTTTTTTTTTTTATTGTGTAACACAGTTGGACATCCTTTGATTATGTGAGATAATTATTTGTCTTTTATCTTTGAATGTGCTTTGTCTTTTTTGAACTATGTGTATGTGACAAGAGTAATCATCTTTGAGTTACGATTATGCGACATGACTAATTGTATTTTTAATCGATGATGCGACATGCCTAGTCATCTTTTGATTATAAAGGTGCAACGTACTCAGTTGTCTTTTTAATTATGATGTTGCAATATATGTATTTGTCTTCTGATTATGAGTATATGATATAATTAGTCATCTTCAATTATGCGACTTTATATAGTCGATTTTTAATCGTGCAACGAGTTGTGTTGCAGTATAACTTGCTATTTTATTGTTTACTTTTAATTAGTAAGATTTTATTGTCATGATATGATTGTAAAACGAACAGCTTGTATCTTGTGCAAATAATTTTTACTAATAACATTTTATTTGAAAGCTGGCGTAAATAGGTATTTTACGAGATGTTGATAATTTGCAACTCACAAGGTTTAAAAAATTATTTGATTTGGCTACTTGCGATATTTGGAAATTTACATATTTTTGAAACTTGCACGATTTTCAACTCGCGTGCATCTTTTTGCTTTTCTAGAAATCGTTTATTCAAAATTTGCAAGATCTGTTCTTCACACTTTCTGTTTATGAGGTAATGCTATCTTTGTTTTTTTTATCATGATTTATTTATTTATGCTATTGCCAAATTAGTTTAGGTAAGCAATTCGTGGCTTTTGACTATGATAGTGTGACATACTTAGTCATTTTTTGAACGTTCAACGAGTTATGTTGTAATGTAAGTTACAATTTCTTTTGTCTTGCTTTTTTTACTATAAGATTTTATTTTCAAGATATGATTATAAGGAAAATAGCTTGCATCTTGTGCAACTAATAACTTTTATTTGAAAACTTTGCATAGATGTGCCATTTTTCAAGATTTTGATGATAAGCAGCTTGCGTGATTTAACAACTTACGTGATTTGGTAACTTGCAAGATTTGATAACTTGCGAGACTTGACAACTCACGTAATTAGTTAACTCGTGAGATTTGACAACTTGTGTAATTGGCTAACTCCTGAGATTTGACAACTCACGTGATTTAATAGTACTTGCAAGATTTGACAACTTGTATGATTTGATAATTCGTGAGATTTGACAACTCACAAGATTTGATAGCTCATGCTTTTCTCTGCTTATTATGATTCTTTCTCTTTTTGGAACCCTTTTACACTAGCTATAACTACTATTTGGTATATTCTTATATCTTATTTGATGCAGATAGTAATGCAGAAATGTTTTTTGAGTTCTGAGCATGCGACAGAACTAGTGGTCTTTTTTATTTTAGGTATGAGACATGATTATATTAGGGTCGGTGCTTATGTGCCATCTCTGAATGTACATATACTTGTGTATTTATACAAGTGTACATTCTTATTGAATCGCTAATACCCATTAATATGGTACCAAGCAATGTAACGTTATAAATATTGTACGATCTGAAAGAGTTCAGATCAGATCTAAGGGAGTTTAGATAAGGGCTTATAGTTAGCCACGTTGAGAGATATAAATACTAAATGTTAGCACAGTTAAGCGTTAGCTGGTTATAACACTCAGCAGATCCAAGAGTTAAAGCCTTGTTTATATTAGAACATAGACTTAGGAATATACCAATAACTACATAGTTGCAAGAGTTACAATCGGGTGTCAGGAAATGCTAGTTACGCAAGTATGTTCTCGAATTATTGTCCCTGATCTATTTCTACCGATGCGGGTATTTTGGTGGATACTTTTTGATATAGATCAACATATGTCGTACCTATAGGGTATAGATGGTCGTTTCTAGCCAACTGTGAGCTTAGAGCTCGTATTGACAAATGGGTATCCAGTTAGGACTGGATATGGGACAGACTCATGAGGGCCTCTGATAGACACCCTATGTAAGCCATCAACCGAGGGTCCTCTCGAGTTGAGTAGTATACGTTGTCCTTTAACCTTAGTGCTATGGTAGGCTTGTAAGTGATCCACCATACTTTGGTTCCACACATGTCACAAACCTTTCATGGTGTGACCGCTGGGTATGGTTCAATGCTTATAGAGTTTGGTGTGTACAGATATGAGATCCGTCTCGCATAGCGAGTTTGATATCCAGATGCTTCGAGATTGTATCTCAGAAAGTATTGTGGCCACAAACATTAATCCTGGAAAAGAGTTCCCTAAGATAGAACAATATTACAAAGGAGTTTGCACACATTGTTCAGTGATATACGAGTCTAGAGATAAGACATGGATGAGAACTAGAGGATTTGACGGTAATAATCTATATCCCTACACATCTAAGATATCATGACGGAAAGAGTATTGTCACACCCCAGACCCAAAAGATCTAACACACGATATAACTTACACTCATTCAATAATGTGCACTCATAATTAATATTGTATAAAATTTTAAACTTAAATTCAACATAAGAATCCTTAGCAAGTTGCTAGTAAGTTTAACACAAAGTTCCACTCATGACCATACTTGGTGAAACATAAACTAAATACAACTACACATAATAAAATAATACATAAGTATTTATTTAACAGGGACAAATCAAATATCTTAAACCACATGTCTACAAATGAAATACTCAGCAATCTAGCAACTTAGGGAACTCAAAGGACAGTAGAAGCCTTGCCAAATCCACTAAGCACAGATGTACCTTATTTACCTGAAATCACCATAAACTATAATGAGCATAAAACTCAGTAAGCATACTAGTTTTTCATATATCAAAATACAAATACATACATACATACATATATATATATATATATATATATATACACACACAATGCATATGTATGATATGCCGTGATAAATTAAAATTATAATCTTATCAAATCACATGTCAAGTAAGTGCTTACATGTTCTTTTAAAACATATAAAAGGAATACCATCACTCAACTACTACTTAGTAGGACTTTCATATCACATATCATATAATGAGTCAAATGTCACTTGTAAGTGACATACCATATAAGAGGAATAGTACAAGGTTTAAATTACACATATCTAATGCTCATGCCTGAAAGTAAGAGCCAAACCCTCACTTTGATCATCGATGAGTCCTTTCACATGCACCAATATGCCACCACATGAATGTGATGACTCAATCTTCCTTTAGGTACCAATAGGATTCTCCCTATATACAGAACACATAACATATATCAATCTCGAAGGAAATGCCACACATAAAGGCTCCACAAATCACATAAGATGCCTACTAAGTCAATAGTGAGTTCAAGCATCCTCAAAATACAAAATATTTTTCATGGACATATTACACTTTAAAAGCTTTCTTTGTTAAACACATTTCATTTTGAAAGCTCACTTTTAAAAATACATATATGTCTATGTTCATATTCATAAACACATATCTTTCATATTTCATATTAAATTATACTTTGACATAATATAAACATATTACAAGGGACATTCACAAATTCACGCATAAACAATTACTATGTTTATTGTGATTTCAGTGAAAGTCTAGTATACTTACCTCTTAGCACTTTCGGATATAAGACTTAATTCTCCTTAACCTATCAATAAAAATTAATCCTTTCATAAGCCTCACCATTCACACAAAACAGTTTAAATAGCTTACAAAATTACACATATTTCACTTAACACATCGAATTGATCTAATGACTTAGTTTCTCAAAATCGGTCATTCTGACCACTTACACTTAACAAAATTTTCTTATACATCAAATGATGTCCAATTAATCCAAAATCAGAATATATAATTCGTCACTCATATATCATTTTTATATATAAATATTATACTATAATTCTTATACAATTCATTTCATAAACACCATCAAATCTAAACTATTATCCTGACAGGATCAAGATATTTACTAAATAATATTCAATCTCCCAATTTTATAAAATCATATACTAACTCAAAAATTATAAAACAACCACAGAATTAGATTGACACATATCATAATTTATGATAAATATATCACTTCAAAATCCCTGCCATAAGTATTTTAAAACTATTGTATTCCATAGTTCTAAAAATCTATTAATCAAATATTGTAATGAGCTGATACATTTAAGAAAATCATAACAATGTAACTACATTGATATAAATTCTCAATTTTGAACATATCATATTAGACATATAAATGTATCATAGTACAAAAATTCGTAATTTGTGAAGATCATTCAGCAGATAAAAAATTATTTGTCACTATATTATACAATTAACATAGGAAATTTCTAGAATTTCAGAGTCCTTTTGGTAAATTTACTACAAATTCAATTTTTGAAATTTTCAATTGATTTAAAGTCTCAAATGATTTTAGACATGTATAATTTCATATTCTCAAGAACCAAAACCAAAATCAAAACACAACAATTTATAAAATTTTCGGACCAAGAGACTATCAAGTAGAAATTCTGCAATTCATCATGATTTATCAAGTTATCTATATAATCATCATCAATTCTTATATCTTACAAAATCCACATCAAATCCCCAAAATTTCATATTTCTAGAAATCAAAACTTAAAGGAATTTACTAAATTAACACCAAGAAACTAAGAAATAGTTATAATATATCTCTTAAAGCTTAAATTCTAAATTTCTTCTTTTTTTTCTTCTTCCTCTTCTCTTTCTCTCATCTCTCATTTTCTTTTTTCTCACTCTAAAAGAGGTGGCTCGACCAAAATGAGTGAATTAGGGTTTCAAATGTGTATTTTTATACTAAGAGGCTAATTTTTAGCATTTATGAATTAGCCTCCAAAATTTTTAAAGTATTACAATTTGGTCCCTAAAATAAATCTAAAGTCTTGCAAATAAATCTAAAGTCTTGCAAATAAATCCAATACTAATAATAGGTTCTTAATCTATACTAACAGTACTAATAATAATATATAAATTAAGTACCACCCATATACAAATAAAATATGAATATTATATATATATATATATACTTATTCATACCGATTATGAATAAAAAGTTACTACAACTATACGTATGCATTGTAACCTCAACTTGTATGGTTTAATACGCTGATTTGTATATCGGTAACGTGTGCGTAGGAAATTTTTTACGGACTCATGAAATAGTTCTATTTGACGAATCGGGCGTAGGACCTAGGGAGTCCAGCGATATGGAGTTTACTCGTTGTGCACTAGGGCAGCGTGTCGGATTAAAGTGTTTAATCCAGCAATATCTAGTACTACCATGGGAATGCCTGCGTGTCTGTATTTAAGTGTTAAATATAATAATTAGTCAATAATTATTATTTACTAATTATACAATAACACGTGGCGTATTGTGGACCCTCAATTGAGTTTACCTGAGTGTGGAATTTGGTAGAACCATTAGGGGTAGACTTGGTAACTATTTATGAGGGATAAAATGATTATTTTATACGTTAATTATTTAATTGTTAAATAATTAAAATATCTCTTTATTATATATTATTATATTATATTATATTATATATTAATATTTTATTTAATGGTGTCATATAGTTGGCATCCATTAATATAATATAATATTATTTATTTTATATTATTATTTTATATTATATAATATATTGTTTTATTATTTTATATATATATATATATAAGAGATGTGTGTGAGAGAAGTTAAGTGCAAGTATGTTTTGGTGTTGCCGAGAAAGCAAAGAAGAAATGGAGAAGAGAAAAAGAAAGAAAGAAATGGAATCGGGAAGAGAAGAAGAAGAAAAAAAAAGAGAAAAATGGAATTGTTTCATTTTTCTCTATGGTTCTATTAGAAGTAATGATAGATTGCTTCAAATTCTCCATTTCTTATCATTTTAGAGAAAATGATATAAACATACTCAGCCATTTTAGGGATTAAGAGTTAATCCCGTAACTAGAATTGCCCACGAGTTAATCTCCATGCGGACTCCGAAGAAATACGTGTATAACGTTATATGTTGAGGTAAGTTCTCAAACCTTCTAATATATTAATGTGATTAATATATTTTATTTATTATGTTTATTTTTATAATTTATACTTTCGCCGCGTTAAATTCGTATGTGATACGTATTTTAGGCAATAAACACAATTGCACATATATACACCCACATGTATTAGGTCCCCGACAGATTAGTCATCTTTTGATTATAAACATGCAACATAATTAGTCGTCTTTTTTTTATATGGACAGTGCAACGTATGTTCATTGTCTTTTTGATTTGTATGACTTGTTTAATTGTCTTGTTTGTATGAATGGTGCGACGTATGTTCGTCGTCTGTTGATTTGTGTGACTTGTTTAGTCATCATTTTTCTTCGAATATGCGACATGTGTTTATTGACTTTTAGTTTTGAATGTATGACATATGTTTTATTGGCTTTTGAATGTATGACATATGTTTATGTGACATGATTAATAGACTTTGAACTTTGAATGTGCGATATTATTAGTCAACTTTTGAATGTTGTGAAATAATTAGTCGACTTTTGAATAGCAACATTTTTAGTCGACTTTGAATGTGCGACATGATTTGTCAGCTTTTGCTGCCACATGATTTGTTGCTTTTATTTTGATGATGCAATATAACTAGTAGCCTTTTTTTATTTTAAGTATGCAATATAATTAATTGTCTCTAAATTTTGAATGTATGACATGATTAGCCATCATTTTAATTATAAGTAATTAATGTACTTAGTTGTCTTTTAAATATAAGTATGAATGATGTGATGCATTGTCTTGTTTTTTTTTTTAATGTATGAGACTTGTTTAATCAGTTTTGGTGCGACATTTTATCCGTCGACTATTTTATTTATGTGACTTGTTTAGTCAACTTTGGTGCGACGTTCTGTCTATTGAGTTTTTGATTTATTGTGACTCTCCTTTTGCTTTACTGGAGTGACTTTTGGATCAACATTCAAAGAATAATATGAGATGTTTAGATCTACTCCAGGCATGTCTTTATGACTTCAAGAAAATATGTCACCATTTTTTTTGGCAGCTTAACTAGTTTAACAATATATTCTTTTAGCAACGGTTCTTACAAAAACCTTGCGCTCTAGTTTCAGAGGGTCTATAGACATTTCTTGTGTAGGCTTAATTTTAGCTAGTCATGTTTTCTTAGATCTAAATGATTCTTCTTTGTTTTAGGGAGCAAATTCCTCTACTCCCAGTTTTGCGAGTTCATCTTACGGCTCTGTGACTTCATTGACATTCATTCTTTGTTTTTTTAGCTCTTCTTTGCCCATTCATGCCTCTTATTCTTCTTTTGGCGGATCCCTCTGAAACCGGCTATAATTACTATTTGGTAGAATTTTGTATCTTTATTGATGTAGATGGTGATGCAGATGTGCTCATATTCCTTTCTTCTTTCAAGTTCACCTGATAACATCCTCTCGCTACTTACTGGTCTCTTTTGATAGTAGCAATTCCCAAGCCGTTTCTGACTTTGCATGTAATTTTCTAATACAGGGTGGATACTACTTCATGCATCTAATGGATCCAATCTCTGCCCATGATAGCATGGTATCTGGAGGGAGCATCCACTATCAAAAAGTTCACCGTCAGGGTTCTTTGAGCTACTATGACTTGTAGGCGTAATGATCTATTGGTACTTTTTCGATGCCATTAAAAGCAATTATTGGTGATTTACTAGCGACAATCTCTACTTCTTCTAAGCCCATATTTTAGAAAGTGCTACAAAATATAATATCCGCATTACTTTATCCATCAATCAGGACTTTTGAGATGGAGTAGTTAGAAATATGTAGAGCAATCACTAGTGGAACATTATATGGGTAAACGATGCCCATAAAATCTTCATTTAAGAACCCGATATAATTGGAGCCACTTGCTGTTACTTGATAGACAAATATGACTATAGCTGTTGGCAACCACACTTCAATCACATGTCTAGCCTAGGCAAGCTTTATTTCTTCATGTCTCTTTTTGTTCTTGATGAGGCTTTCATCATCAAACCTATCGCTAATAGTAAGAATCTTCAATTGTTGGAAGATTTCATCTCTTGCGTCTTCAAAGTTGCTTAGAGGAAATGCTTGCATATTGACCATTATTGTTTCTTCTAAGCTTCAAACATTCTTTCTACAGTAATAATAATTACCCAAATAATCAATCTTGTTATATTGTTATCACTTCTTTTTAAGGTTTTAGGCGAGAGTGAGAAACCTCATAATTCACTAAAATATCCTACTCTTTACCCTCAAAATTTTACTCAAATTTAAATAATCACAATAACTCAAGCTGCAATCTAGATATAACAATTTTATTATTTTAAATTAATTTAAACTTACCAATTTTATGTCGTATTTGTGTCAGGGTGAACGGATCATGTTACAAATTTACAATTTTATTATCACTTATTAACATACTCCAAACTTTTCTCTAAATTATCATAAAAAATAAAGTAATTTTTTATGCATTAAGTTTTGAAAGAAAATAAAAGAAAAATTATATATATATATAATTTTATTATGTAAAGTCGCTCATTATTTGATACGTGGCTCTATAAAAGATGAGTACTTTTTCATTGAATCATGCATCAAATAGTAATTCTAGCCACCTAATCAATGCTATATATATATAGGGCCAGGATCTATGGCACCTCTTTTTCTTTTACACAACTTATGACATAAGTTTCTAACCATTAAATCATTTTTTATTCAATGGTTAAAATTAAACATACTGTGTAATTATTGTATTTTTTAAAAATTATTTAACTATTAAAGAGACCCACTATAATAATATAATATTATCTTATCTCTCTTCTTTTATTTCTCTTTCTTTTTCATCCAATAATTTTTCTCTCATACTAATTATTTCATTCCTTATACAAATATCATATTTAACTTTTTTTTAACAATTTCATTTTTTTAAACTAGTGAGAAAAATTAAAAAATTTAAGAGAATGGCACTATAAATATATATAACTCATTTTTTAAACAAGGGGATAGCACTATAAATATGATATACAAATTTTTGAATTGGCTAGTTGAAAAACTCTTTCAGAATGCTTTTAGACTGAATTATTAATCACAAATTTAACAAGTCTAATTTCATATTACCCTTTCTTATGAGAAACAGGAAAATTTTCACCACCCTCATCTCCATTTCGTATATAGTTATACTTTTCATTTAGGGGAAACATTAAAAGAAAAAAAGTGAGAAATGTAGAGCCAATGACACAAGTAACAATGAGACTCTCTTGCAAACTAATGCGTTATGCTCATTGTTTACAAACTGTAATTTCTCTTCCATTAGTTTTTATTTCATATATTGAGTTAACTAGTTTTTTTTTGATTGAAAGGTAAATTGTGAGGATAATAACATATTCTGGATATTTCAAGGGTAAAAAAAATTGTGAGGATAATGTTCAGTTGTGGCTGAGAATTAAGAGTCAAATGGTCTATTGAGATAATAATGTTAGAGTTGTGTCTACGTGCCATCCCAATTTTGTATAAATATTTGATAACTATAGAGTATATATTTTGTTATATCGCTAATTACTTCTTAATAATATGATTCAATACTTGTTACGTTACAGACTCTGTATTATCTGAAGGAGTTCATATAAGGTCTAATAGAGTTTAAACCAATACTAAGAGTTAGCAAATATTCCAAGAGTGGAACATTGTTTGTAACGAGACAAATACCTCAGAATATGCTTATGATAACATAGTTGCAAGAGTTGCAATGGATTGCTAAGATGTATCATTATGCAAGCATGTTTTTAAATATATTATTCTTGATTTATTTCTACTGACGCAGGTCTGTTGGTAGATCCCATTAATTCAAATAGATCAATGTATGTCTATATCTGTAGAGTACAAATGGTCATTCTTAACTGACTATGATCTTGGAGATTATATAGACATATGGGTATTCAGTTAGGACTGAGTACTGAACATACTCATGAGGACACCAATAGACATCCTATGTTGCCGTCAATAGAAGGTCCTCTCGAGTTGAGTAGTATATGTAGTCCTCTGACCTGAGCACCACGGTGGGCTTGTGAGTGATTCATCATACTTTGGTTCCACGCATATCAGAGACCTTTCATGGTCTGACTGTTTGGTGTCACTAGGTATAGTCTGATGCTCATAGAGTCCGGTGTGTCTAGATATGGAATTTATTAGCTTACATAGGGAATGGTATATCCAGATGCTCTAATATAGTATCTTAAGAAAGTCTTATAGCCATAAGTAGTTAACTCGGGAAAGGAGTTTCACAGGATTAAATAATATGGCAAAGAGTTTGCTTATATTGTTAAATGAGATTAAATTGTTTAATCCAGTAATATTCAGTACTACTACGGGAATACGTGCGTGTTCGTGTTTAAGTGTTAAATATAATAATTAGTTAATAATTATTATTCACTAATTGTATAATAATGCGTGGCGCATTGTGAACTCTCGATCGAGTTTACCCAAACATAAAATTTGGTAAAACTTGCTAAGGGGTAAACTTGGTAACTATTTATAGTGAGCAAAATGTTCATTTCACACTGATTATTTAATTATTAAATAATTATAATATCTCATTTAAATATATTATTTAATAATATTATATATATTAATGCATGATAGTTGTTATGCATTTATATGTAAGATATTTATTTTATTATTTTATTATTATTATTGTCCTTAGTGGCTAAATATCATTATTTTAATATATAATAATATTATTTTAATCAAATGAGATATATATTTATATATGTGTGTGTGTGTGTGTGTGAAATGTGAGGGAGAGTGAATTTGACAATTGTTAATTCAATTTTTGTGAGACAAAAAGAAATAGCTCTCGGTCATTTTTAGGGGTTAATGGTTAATTCCGTGTTAGATTAAAGGAGCTGTTGTTCTAGGTCACCAAACCTACCAAGTTGGTGACTAGAGCTGCATACGAGTAAAACTCTAGGCGGACTCTCCATATTCACGTATAAAACGTTACACGTTCTAGTGACTTTTCAAATTTACTTTTAGTATATTAATTTGATTAATATACGTTTTATATGTTTATTGTATGATTTGAATATTTTTCTGCGCAAAATATGTATGTGATATGTATTTTATTTTATATGTTTATTGTATGATTTGAATATTTTTCTGCGCAAAATATGTATGTGATATGTATTTTATATAATGAATCCTATTACATATACATACACCCATATATATTTGATCCGAACAAATATGACTTAATATGTGAAGCTTTTTGAACCACCATTTATCTTATCAAAATTGACCATTTACCACAAAGTATTGAAAATGTTATAGCAATGATTTACACATTCTATCAATAATTATGCATTATACCATCCTAATCTATTTTTTAATTGACAAATGTCGCAAACGGCCTATATTCATACATCTATATTCTTAAAAGAAACTAAGGAGAATGAGTAGGTAAAAGTGTTTTATTTACAACTGTTAAAATATCATAGCTAAAAATCTTAGCTAGCTTTATTTTTTCATTTTAATTCTCTTTAATTTTTAATTTATTCTTTTTTTAAAAAACATGTCCGAATTTTATTTGTGAATGTTTTAAGTTATAAATTCAAATATATTTAAAAAATAATATCATCCCATTGTTTAAAAAATAGTCATATATAATTTATAAAATTTAGAATTTTTTTAAAAAAAAATAAAGTTGTTAAAATTAATTATGTTGAGGGAGGAAACGCCATTCTCCCTCTTAAGATTAGGTTGAAGCGAAAAATTTCAAGTTCAACCTAGAACCCTAACCTTCTTGCGTAGCGGAATAACCTGTTAATCAAGCAAAATACTAATAACCCAATGCAGAATATAAAAGGTCACAACACAATCTTACGTGATTCGGCAAATTGCCTACGTCTACAGTGGATCCAAAGATCCTAGCCTCTCTTATTAATTTCCTAGAGATTTTACAAGGAAAACCCAATTGAAGAACCCTAAAAAAGACATAATGTTTAGTGTACCCTTGCTTTACCACGAGCAATAAACATCCAAACAATGGTTCCACCATAACGCACACAAGCACTAAGTGTCTACCTAGTTCTTCCTTTCTCTTAGAGTCTCTCTTAATGCTTAATCTAAAATAAAGGATTTACAAGTATTTATATAGGGTTTATTTCTTGCCTACTAACCCTATTCCTTGTTGGAGTAAGTGTCCACTTGTTTTGAAAGTTCAAAACTTCTAAAAACTTGAAATCTGGATCAAAATTGACTTCCTGACGCTTCTGGCGCTGCGGCGCTCATCCCTGGACGTCGCGGCATTGGCCATTATCACGCCCATGGCCGTGGCTTTAGGCTTCTGTGTTGAACGTCGCGGTGCTCAACCTTGGTGCCCCCTGCGTGCATTTTCTTCGCTTCATTTTCATCTTCGAGTCCCATTTCACTTCCCTCTTCGTGTCCCATACGTCTTGGACTTCTCCATACGTGTCCCACACGTTCTAGACTTCTTGTGACTCTTTACTTTGGTATTCATCTCAATTCTTGTCTATCCAAGATTGTTGAATCACCAATTTTTCAACAAACCCTTCCTTGATTCAAAAGCTTCCAAATAAGAACTCTTCCAGATCCGATCCACACCTAAACTCTATCACCTAGAGTTGAGTCCAGTTAAGTCTTGGTTAAGTCTCCACCAAGATCTAACTTTCCCTGGGCTAGTGACTTTGGTCTCCAAAGGCATTTGTGCACCTTGCATAGGGTATAGATGAGTTGTACTCCTTTCCGACCCTCATCGCCTCGGTAAGCACAGTTTGGATGTTGCCTAGTGGTCTGCGTTACCCCAACACCCCACGTTGGGCCACTCATGGTCATCCCAGTAAGCATATAGAGCCCTTCATTGTGTTTCTCACCCTCAAACCTTATAAGTCTTTTCTCTACCCTTAGTTTTTCTTTTTTCGCTCTAACAGAATACCCTTCCTCATCGAGCTTTTCTAGGGATATTAAGTTCCTCCTCAGTTTAGGAAAATGCCTTACACTATATAAGTCCCTAGTTTCTCCACCTTGCATCCTCAGCCTTATGTCACCAACTCTCATGATCTCACAAGTCATGTCATTCCCCATTAGAGCTTTATCTCTTTTGGCTTTATAGTTGGTAAACATTGATCTGTTGGGACACATATGAACGCTGCACCCCGAATCTAGTATCCATTTGCTAGCGTATTTTTCCTTTGAGGCTACCAATGTGTCTACATTTTTGGTATCTTCCTCTGTATCAATTGCAGCCCACCTTTTTCGGCCTTTTAATTTTGGATAATCCTTCACAAAGTGCCATTCTTTATTACAAAGGAAACACTTCTTGGATCTCCTTCTTAATTGGTTGCTATTCCTTTCTTATGTAAGCAATGCTGCTTCACTTTTGGACTCAGACTCCTTTTTCAATTCTTTTGAATTCAATGATACATTGACGACATTTATCGTTAAAGACTCCTTACCATATAGTAGCGTATCCATAAATCTCTCGTAACTCTTCGGCAACGAACTTAATAGGATAATGGCCTTGTCTTCATCCCCAGTCTTGATGCCCAATTGCTCAAGACTTATGATGATCTTGTTGAACTCGTCAATGTAGGCTCTCAATGAAGATCCCTCGTGCATTATTAGCTGATGTGGTTTTTTCTTCACGAGAAGTTTATTTGCAAGAGACTTCTTCATGTACAATACTTCGAGTATCTTCCATAACCCCATAATGGTTTCGTCATCACCAACTTCCCTTAATACTTCATCGCTCAATGCTAGGATTATGGTGCTGTGAGCCTTTTTCTAAATCGTGTCCTAATTTTGCTGTTTAGACTTTGAGGTTGTCATCTCTTTGCTAGTTGAGGAACTGGCTTCTGTCAAAGCTGAGTCTAGCCATTCCTTCATTAGTAGAGCCCTAACATTCTTCCTCCAAAGATTGAAGTCATTCATTCCATTGAACATCTTTATTTCTTGCTTGATTGCAGCCATGGTTTAAATACCCCAGGTGTGTATTATCGAACCTTTAGCTCTGATACCAGTTTTTTGAGGGAGAAAACGTTATTCTCCCTTTTGAGATTAGGTTGAAGCGAAAAACCTCAAGTTCAACTTAGAACCCTAACCTACTTGTGCAGCGGAATAACCTGTTAATCAAATAAAATACCAAGAATCCAAAGTAGAATATAAAATATCACAACACAATCTTATTTGGTTCAACCAATTGCCTACGTCCATGGTGGATCTAAGGATTCCAGCCTCTCTTATTAACTCCTTATAGATTTTACAAGGAAAACTCAATTGAAGAACCCTCAAAATGAACTAATGTTTAGAGTACTCTTACTCTACCACGAGCAATAAATACCCAAACAATGGTTCCACCCTAGCTCCCACAAGCACTTAGTGTCTACCTAATTCTTTCCAGCTCTTAGAGTCTCTCTTAATGCTTAATCTGAAATAAAAGGTTTATAAGTGTTTATATAGAGTTTATTTCATGCCTACTAGCCCTATTCCTTGTTGGAGTAAGAGTCCACTTATTTAAAAAGTCCAAAACTTCCTAAAACTCAAAATTCAGATGAAACCGACTTCCTAGATGCTACAGCGCTGACCATTATCACGCTTATTACCGTGGCACTAGGCTTCTGTGTTGGGCGCTGCGGTGCTCTGCCCTGGTGTCCCCTATGCGCATTTTCTTCGCTTCTTTCGCGTCTTTGAGTCCCGTTTTGCTTCACCCTTCATGTCTCACATGTCCTAAACTTTTCCATACGTGTCCCACACGTTCTAGACTTCTTATAACTCTATACTTTAGTATTTATCTCAATTCTTATCAATCCAAGATTGTTGAATCACTAATTTTTTAACAAATTAAATATGATATTTTTGCACAATAAAGGAGTAAAATATTAATATAAAAAATGAAAAATGGTTGAAAGAGATTAGAAAGAGTAGAGAGAAGATAATAGTATATTATTATGGTAGATCCCATTAATAATTAAATAATTTTTAAAAATATAATAATTATATATTATTTTTAATTTTAACTATTGAATAAAAAGTAATTTAATAACTAAAAAATTGTATCAAAAATTGTGTAAAAAAAAGAGGTGCAATAGATCCTACTCCATATATATATATATATATATATATGTGTGTGTGTGTGTGTGATATTTGTATAAAAAAAAAAAGGTGCAATAAATTCTACCCCAATATATATATATATATCATTATAGAATTAATAAATATTTATTATTTGATAATATTTTTTTTATACAAAGTGTACATATCAAAAAATTACAACTATTTAAAATTTATTGTTAACTATAATTATTAACTAGCTCTAATAATTAGAAAAATAAACTTCTAACTCTAATAATTGGAGACAATAAACTCTTTGACCCCTTCTAAGACTTATGCACTCTTTAGCCTAACTGCAACCGAGTGCTTATATGATAATATTTTGCATGCAACATATTCAAAGAACAGAGCAAAAATTGTCATGATCATAGTCAGAATGGCTAACAACAAGATACTGACAATCATGACAACACGGAGGGAGAAAAGCTGGTGGGTTCGGGTTCGGGTTCGACTCCGGCTTTGGCTTTGGCTTCTCCGCTTCTGGTGGCTTGGGTTGGGCCAACACTTATTAACTCCATCGTCTTTCCGATCTTCCTTAGCCCTTTAACAACCAGCACAAGACCAACCTCCCCTAAAACCATTAACGTCCCCTTTTCTCCATCAACTGATAGCTGATCTATGCCTGAAAGCTTAGCCGCTGCTCTGAGCACATTGATCTTGCAAAATTGGAAATTGATGTTAACTTTTATCACAATTTTCTGCATGTCGTAGCCATAAAATTTAGAAAAAAAAATTGAAAAGTTAATTGGACGTAAAGAATTTTAATTTAATATTGGGTTTGTGAAATGTTTACATAAGTACCGTCATATAATTGGGTGCAAAGCAAAGTATTAGAAACACAAATGAATGGACTTGCACTTGTGGGTTTACAAAGCTAATATTTGATATACTTATTTATATACCCAATTCAAAGAAGAGAAAAATGAACAAAAATTGACTTGTAAAGTCTCCTCTATGATAGTATTTAAAGTTTATAAGGCCTTTTTTTTACAAATTTCTTTTGGAAAAATAACTATTGAACCTCTTTAGTTTAATTTAAATATCTTAAACGTTATCCTAATTTTAAAATTATTTAAAATATTTATTTATTTAATGTTAACAGTTGATTTTGAAGGGTGTTTATAGTATAAAACACTAACGAAATTTGATCTTTCAAGTAATTTTAAAATTAGAGTGTGTTTAAGGCACCCGAGCTAAGTTGAGAGGATTAAGCAATCTTTTACTCTTTTCTTTTTTATTAATTACTCTATAAGTAATATATCTCAATTGACGTTGATATTTATTTATTACAACTCTTCTAAGATTTGAGTTTTTAATCTATTTAAGTAAATATTTAAATTTTAATCTATATTTAAACATTTTAGTTGAGATCTATTCTCTCCCTTATAGATATATTGTTCACTTTGATGCCATAATTGAGAGCAAAATAACTTTGGATTTTTAAAACATATCAATTATTCTTAATAAGTTAAGAAAGAGGATTTGAATTTAAAGAACAAATAGTATTGTGTGAGTCCTACAATTGTATTATTAATATGAATGTAGTTTAACCCTTAGGGCATTATTCAAGTGGTCACTACATCCGCAATTACTTGAGTTTGAATAAGAATTGAGGGCAAGAATTTGTTATTTAGAATATCCAATTTCCACCAAATCCTTTAAAAAAAAAATTGTATATTGTTTATTTTATGAATTATTTCTTCCTCGTAGAGAAAATTTCAATGTTGTCGTTACTATACATGAGGTCATCCTCTTTGAGAAAATTTCAGTGTTGTCTTTACCATATATGATAAGACACGAACTAAATTAAATTAAGAGTAATATTTGTTATTTTAAATTATATTTTAAGTTATATTTTAAAAAATAATATATGAAATAAATATTAAATAATAAAATAATATAAAATTTTAAATTATTTATTATATTTAATATTTATTTAACACATTATTTTTTAAAATACTTAATATTACTAAACGAAATTTAGAAATTTCATTCACAAATCATTAATTCACACGTTTTTATTTTTACTCGTCGACCCACGCAGAGAAACATTTATTTACACAGAGAGCTTACACCTAAGTAAGAAACTTGTAGCTATCACTGACATTATTAAAGTTTGAAGGTTTCAACGTACGTACAGTAATTTGAAGATGATAGGATCTTTCTAATATCATTGCATTTTAGGAATATCTGTCTAAGTCCTAACTATTTATTTTTTATTTTTAAATACTAACATCGATCAGTTGTCGTGAATACAATCATTGGAGCAGTATCCGAAAAAGACTGAATATAATTTTAATTTCATTGCTTGTTGATTTTTATGGATGTTGATTGATTCCTTCAAAGCATAGATTGTGCCATTTTATATGTTATTATTTCAATTTTTTTTTTGTTGCTTTGTGAAAAGTCATTGCCAGGTTTAAGAAAGTAGGACTCACTAACCTCCACTACATAATTATATATGTTTGGACTACAAATATGAATTTTCATTCTCAATAATAAATCTCTAAATGAGTTAAACTGTATTAGATTATGCTATATAAAACATTATTATATATTTTTTGATTTATTTTAAAAAATAATGAACGCCATACACATATTATTAAAACTCTCTTATTTAAAATACTTTCACACATATTACACCCTTATAATTGGTCAAATATTAATTTGAGAGTTAGAATGTCTTTTTTTTTTTTTGCAGAAGTACAATGCCCTTTTTCAACAATTATTTAACAATTTAAAGGGTTAAGAGGTAATTTTTGAAAAATTCTAAATTTGAAACTTATATATATCAATTTTTAATTTAAAAAATTATTTACTATCCTATTTTAAAAATAATATTAAGAAAATAACCAACTACCTCTTTTAGGCCCATTATCTAATAGTTCAACTAACTTGCGTCCACTATAAATTTTTTAAACAACAACCCACATTAGAGAAAGGTTCAATTTCATAAAATAAGAGATTTCAGCCTAAATTACAAACCCAACACACCAAGTAACTAAACCTCCGACACGTGGACCTTACAAGCAAGTCATATAATTTTTGAGGAGTTGAAAATGTATTAAATTTTCAGTTTTTTTTTTAAATTGTAATTGATTAATTGTTATTTTGTATGAAGAAGAATTTTTTATAAGTGAATAATCTCACTATCCTTCTTTTTAGTTAATTTTTTATGAACGGATTTATACTCTTATTAACTCAGGATTAATTAAGTATGAATACCCATACACGCTTTGAAAGAAATTAAAACTTATGCATACTTTAAAAGAAATTAGAATTCAAACACTATAAATAGAATTAGTTTATTTGTTCATGATTCATCAACAATTCAAGATCCGTTATTCAAACAATTGCAACACATACGTCCTGCTTGTTTTGGCAAAAACTCCCCCACATAAAATTAAATTTTTTTAATAAACACTCATTTTATTATTTTAAAGAGTAGATAAAGGCAAGACGGTAATAAATGCGAGGTTCAAAACTCAAAAACTTCAACCTTCTTAAAAAATATATATATATATTAAAAGAATTTAAAAACAATAGTATAATTTTCCCTTGTTAAATTAAGAGTCAATTCGCTTTAGTACTTTTATTATATTGTGCACCCTCTTTGCTAAATTCATGTTACTTATATCTCTCAATCAATCATTAAAAAAAAAAATTAATACCCAAATAATTTGAATCTAGTAAATAAAAAGCACTTCACTAAAAAATAAGGGTGGATAAAAAAAATCGGGAACTGAAAAATAGAACCGAACCAGCCGGTTCGGTTCGGTCCAATTTTCTTTTAACAAAAAATTGATTTGGTTTTTTTGAAAAAAAAACTAACTAGTCCGGTTCGATTTTTTCCACAAAAAAACCGAAAAACTAGAAAAAAATTGAACCGAAAATTAAAAAAATTCATAATTTAAAATAAAAATAAAAAAAATCAAAAAAACTAAACCGGGCTAAAAAAATCGAACCGAAAAAACCGGTTCCGTCCGGCTCGATTTTCCTCATTAAAAAAATCGATTTCAATTTTATTTTTAAAAAAAACGGTTCGTGTCCACCCCTACTAAAAAGCACCCAAAAACTTTCATGTAATCATCTTTCTAATTTTTGTTTAATATTGAGAGTTCAAAGGCATTGGATAAATAAACCATCCACTCTAGATTCTCAAAAGAAAAATGTTATGGATTTATTTAGAATTTTTGTGCTTTGCTTAACATTAAAAATATAGCAAACTTACTTTTAAAGTTAGATTAATTTTACTTAATAAATAATTATTTGGTAAAAAATTCACATAAATTATATACTTTTAATTAACAATTAATGATTATTTCAATTTTTGTACAAATTAATGTACATTTCAAAAAATCTTATTTTATATTTCATTAACAAAATCAAGAGTTCTTTTTTAGTTTTGATCGTGAATGTAAGTTGAAAAACTAAATCACATGAAATTGTGTTTATTGTTCTTTCTTAATATCTTGCCTTTTGTTTTGATCCAAATCTTTTACAATGTTTCATTTGTTTTGATTTCATAAGTATTTTTTTAATTGAAATTTTCCAATAAGTTTGAATTCAAAAATGTAACTATCTCTAAAAAATATTCCTAAATTTTCTCTAATCCTAATTACTTAATACTATCTTCATATTATGATAAAATTTTCTCATAATATCAAGGACCATATATTTATTTTTCTTTTTTTCATGAGATGAGATAGATGTGTTACTTTTATACTTCAAATTAAAAAAAATGATCAAAAACCGAAGAGGAAAAAGATAATTGTTATTTAGGTCTAATTGCCATTTCATTTTTTTTTTTCTAAGAGAATTTTCATAGGTAATATAAAACTTAAGAAAGGACATACCGTATTTATTACATTTACTAAAATATTCCCTCTAATTAGGTTTAAGTTTAAGTTTATATTAATAAAAGAAATCTCACTTTTTATAAGAGATTCTTTTGTGTTAAAAGCCTAAAATCGATAATTGTTTTATATATGATTAATGTGATGTTTAGTAGAATTTTTTATGAAAAGAGTATGATCATATTATCTTTGATTGTATCTCCGGCTCTTAACAAATTTCGTGAATTTTTTGAATTAGGGTTTATCAGATTGTTTAAGACCTTATAGAGATTTTTTAGCTTGTATACGTTAGATTTAAACTTTTCAATAAAAACCAGGTGGAGGCCCCATATGAACTTCTTTTTCTACGTCTTTATTCAAAAAAATTTCTTCACATCCAGCTGATTCAGTGACCAAACAAGGTTAGCTGTAACAGACAAGAGTACTCAAACTGTATTTAGTTTTACCACCAGAGCAAATGTCTTAGAGTAGTCAACTCTATATGTCTAAGTAAAGCCTTTACTATTAAACAAGCCTTATATCTCTCCAAAAATTCATCTAAGTTGTACTTCACAGTAAGTACCCACTTATGACCAACAACTACCTTACCATTTGGCAAATCCACATTCTCCCAAGTAGCATTTTGTTCGCGAAATTATACTCACGTGAATTGTTGTTGTAAGTGCATGGGTTTTGATCAAGTAATAAAATAATGAGTGAGTATCATTCCTACAAGAATTGGTATCATAAATTAAAGACTAAGTTGAATTTTAGAATTAAAGATGCTTAAACTAAACTATTTAACAAATCAAAGAGGTGAGAATTCTATGATAAAGGATCCTAAGGTTTTGATTTCTCTCCACCTTTTCCATGTTCTTCATAATTAATGATTAACAACTATTTTTATGATTTCATTAATCAAATGTTTAGATTTAATCTCATTACCTCTCCCGAGCAGCGAATGAGATTGTATGCATACACAACCAAGTTGATATCCCTAACTAACTTATTATACATATATGCATTAAGCTACCTTTAAGTGATTACCTTAAGACTATTTGTCTTCCAACTTAATAAACTCAAAGTTATGCTTTTTAAAACCAACACATTGGTTAAATTCTTTAAAGTACATAATCCACAAGTCCAAATCATCTACTCAATTTGTCAATCAAATTAGAAGTATTAAACTCCTAAAAAGTATAAATGATAAACATAAGATAATCATTAATCACATAATATATCAAAACATAGTACTAAGTGAAAGTGTGTTAATTCACTAAGGTACATGCATGTATGTGTCCATCACAACAAAAATTTATGCATCTTATGCACATATTAATTACGAGAAACAAAAAGTAATATAGCAAGACTTCATACTCATAATGCATGTAGTATTATAAAATCATAGTTTTGCTAATTAAAAGCAAAAATTGCCATTATTTTCTAAATTTTTTCACACACACACACACACATATATATATATACACATTTGAGGATTATGTGTCTCCATTGATCAAATAATCTTAAGGTGAAATGGTATTTATAGAGAAAAGTTAAAGAAAAATCTAGATTTCTAAAGTGAGATAGCTTTTTTAATAAAATGAATTGTGTTTTTTGATTTGACTCTAATGAATCCTTTTTATAGTGAAGGAAAAGCCCAACAGTGAAAAAATTACAATGATGCTCTTGATGGGCCTTTTATACTCTTAATGGGCCTTATATAAAAATGTGCTTAGTAAATTACCTATTAGATAATTTATGGCTCCTACACTTATTCCTCTTTTTAAATAGTCTATTTCTTAGAATATTTTTTAAAAATAGGCCTAGTATAATGATTTGGAGTTCTAGTGTTACAAATTTGCTTTTTAAAGTGTATCTTGATTTGTTCGTCTTCTTTGACTTGTCATTCTTTGTTCTCATATCATTGCATTCTTCGACAATTAGTTTGTGGCATTTCATCTTGAGTCACAACTCGTGTCTTATTCAACTCATAATTGATAAAAAGATGCTTTATTGAAGGAGAAAGATTAAAAAGTTGCGGAACTTAAATCTAAACTCGCATCTGTTTAGCTCGACGTTGATTAAACAAATGTTTTGTTGAAAGAAAGTAATACTTCAGCAGAGAGTTCAACTACTGATTTATTACGGAAGTGGGTTACTTATTGCTCTTGTTAATATTGCTGCTTGATAAGGTGAAGAAGCTTGTTAATGATTTAATAATTTCGACAATTAGCTAATATTGCTGTCAAAGATTCTGAGCTCGTCGTGAGTTGAGAAAAGATAGTAGATTTTAAATTAAATCTTTTAGAGTCACGACATTATTATGATAAACATTCTGATAAGAAGAGGGTTTAGTCTCATTGACTGAAGGATTTCCTCCTTGGAAGGTTGACTTGTACCAACGCTTTACACTTGCCTTTTTTACAAATTCGATTGGCTTTTATTAATGATGATTTGAATTGTGATAGGGTGGATGATTCAGATTTAGAGTCTAAGTCTAATAGTAGTGATTATTCTCTTTAGATATCCAGAAGTTAGTCTCGATGTTCTTCTTCTTGGACATTGGTGAGTCTTTTTGTTTATTTTGTACTTTTTATTGTCTGTTATTATTATTTTGATATCTGTTATTGTTAGTTTGATACAATATATTTCTTTATTTTTTAAAATTTTTGTAAAATAACACAAGAGAAAAGTTATGCTCGACGGAATGTTTTTATTGAAGCAGTCCTGCCATAGGATGCTTCATAGATCTTTCATTTGTTTTACCTTTTTGTATTTCTTAATTTTAATCTTTGTTACTTCTAGGTTCGTTAGTACAGTAAATTTTTACTTTCGATTGATGAATGTAATTAAAGATCTTTTTTTTTATATTGTATTTACTAGTTTATTTTTAAGCATATTCTGAGACATTCCTTTAGATTGTATTTGGATGATTTCATATGAGGGTATACTTTGAATATATTTTGTTGAAGCGGAAGCATACAAACAAGTAATATCACCCAAGCAAACATATGCAGAACAAGTTATTAAAATAACTAGAGAGAGAAATTATAGAAGAAGAATACACAAAATTTACGTGGTTCGGCAACTTGCCTATGTTCACAACAGATCAAGATCACACACTCTTATTATTGAATCAAAAGGCACTCACAAAGTATGCCTTTTATAAGAAAGATCACAAAGAAAAACTCTCTCACAATCTAAGAATTTTCTCTCACTAAAAAGGTTTAATAATAAAGACTTCTTAGGTTATCATAAAGATCTGTTTACAAGTCAATAAAGAGTCTTCATATAAGCTTTGGGACGTCCTAAGTTTACCCTAAATGTGTAGGAGTCGTATTAGAGAGTCCTGAAGTGAGTGGGAGACGAAATAAAGAAGTCTCAAAATAGGAAACACTTTCCGCACCCACTGCCACGATGTTGGTGCACCCGCTTGGGCACTACAGCACTGATCACTTGGAGCTGCGGATGCTCAGGTTCTGTTTTGGGCGCCGCGGCACCTACGTCTAGGCATCATCCCTTTATTTTTCTCCTCATTTCGCATCCATTTTTTTTATCCTTGCATACCCTACGCACTTGGCTTACTCTTCAAATCATATCCCGATGATTTTTAATCAATATTCTTATAAATTGCCTCATTGATTCAAAATCATCCACAAAGCAACTCGATCTCTCATCTCAGCATCTTCGGTCACTCTCACAAAGTAGTGACTTCGGTTAAGTCCTTACATAGGATGAACTTAACCGAGGGCAGTGGCTTAGTCAACATATCAACAGGATTTTTATATGACGTTATCTTCGTTAGACTAACTTTACCACTTTGGACAATCTCTCGAATGTAATAGAGCCTCACATCAATGTGTTTCAACCTCTCGTGAAACACTTGATGCTTGCTTAGGTGTATGGAACTATGGCCATCACAATATACACTGGTGTTCATATCTTCACTAGCTAATACCTCTATGCATATGTCTTTCAACCACACGGCCTCCTTAATAGCTTCACTAACAGCTATGTATTCCGTTTTTGTGGTAGATAGTGCAACCAGATGTTGTAGAACCGATCTCTAACATACACTACACCCAAACACTATGAATACGTAGCCTGTCAACGATCTTCTCTTATCTAGATCACCTGTATAATCTGAGTCTAAGTACCCTCTTACCATTTCACTGTTGTCCTTATTCCTCTTATACATCAACCAGTGATTTGAAGTCCCCTTTAGATATCTCAGAATCCACTTCACTGCAAGCCAATGATTCTTACCCGAATTTTTTATGTATCTACTCACCATACTCACGGTCTGTGCTATATCTGGTTTTGTACAAACCATTGCATACATGATACTCCATACAGCACTTGCATACAATACTGTACTCATTTGCAGTTTTTCTTCTTCGGATGTCAGCGATTGTGCTGCTGAAAGTCTGAAATGCATGGCCAAAGAAGTAGAGATAGCCTTTGCGTTGGACATACCAAAATTCTCTAGAATTTTGTTGTTAGGACAAGAAGATAACATCTCTTCTTTCCTCACAATATTCATACACAAAATTCTCTTTACTGCTCTCAAATCCTTCATCTCAAACTCGCCACTCAACTCCTTCTTGAGCTTCTGTATTTCTTCCATATTCTTATATGCGATCAACATATCATCGATGTATAGAAGCAAATATATCATCCCACAACTTATATTCTTGAAGTACACGCATCCGTTATACTTGCTCCTACTAAAGCCACAAACCGTCATACACTCATCAAATCTCTTATACCACTGTCTAGGTGATTGCTTTAACCCATATAATGACATTTTTAGCAAACAAGTATGATCTTCTTTCTCGAGCTCCTCGAACCTTTGTGGCTGTGCCATGTATATCGTCTCTTCAAGCTCTCAATGCAGAAAAGCTATCTTTACATCCATTTACTCTAGATGTAAATCAAAGTTTGCACACATGGCTAACAAAATCCTAATAGATGTGTACTTGACGACTGGAGAGAAAATCTCATGAAAGTCAACTCCTTCTCTCTGAGTAAAATCTTGTGCAACTAACCTAACCTTAAATCTCATAGGCTCTATCCATGGTATCTCCTCCTTCACCTTATACACCCACTTGCACCCAACTAGTTTCTTTTGAGGTCTCTTTATTAACTTCCAGGTATTGTTCTTCCTAAGAGAACTAATCTTTTCTTCTATGGCTTGCTATCATTCTCTCTTAGTTTTACTCTCATAGCCTCACTATATGTCCTAGGCTCATCATACTCAAGAGTGTAAGCAGAATTAAAAGCATGAGCAACAAGATCCGCTTGTGTATACCTGACTGGTGGGTTAATCATTCTTCATAGCCTGTCTTTGGCTAGCTGGTACTTTTCAAGTTCCATCTCAAGAGTCCTAGTCTTTCCTTGGGTAGACTCGGAGGAACTCGCCGTTATTCTTGGTTCTTTTTCAAGGATTTCTTCGTTAAAGTGCTGATCTGAGGGCATTTCAAATCTATTTTCAGGTTCCACTTCAACTTTTATTGATTTAGGTGCTGAGTCTTCCTTGAGCACATATTTTTCATTCTCATATTCTTGGAAGGTTTTTAGCATCGTCGTCTCATTAAAATTCACATTAATCCTTATGATACTCTTTAGTGGTATTAAGTTTTTACACCACATTTTGTATTCTTTCACTCCTTCGGAATATCTTGTAAATACCCCTTTGATAGCTTTAGGTTCCAAATTCCCTTCCTTAACATGTACAAAGGTAGGGCAGCCAAATATTCTGAGGTGGTCATACTTAGAAGGATTACCATACCATTTCTCTTTTGGCATCTTGAAGTCAATTGCTGAGGAGGGACTTCTATTAATCAAGTGAGCTGGAGTCACTACAGCTTCTCCTTAAAATGCCTTAGACATCTTCGCATTGGTAAATATGCATCTAACACTTTCAAGTAGGGTCTTATTCATCCTTTCAGGTACCCTATTCTACTGTGGTATTGATCTTACCATTCTATGTCTTGCAATCCCATATTTGGCACAAAGCTCATCAAACTCTCTATTGCAAAACTCAAGGCCATCGTCAGTTCTCAACTTCTTCACTCTTTTGCTAGTTTGATTATCAACAAGAGCCTTCTAAGTTTTGAACACATTAAATACTTAATCCTTGCTCTTCAACACACAGACCTACAACTTCCTTGAATAGTCATCAATTAAACTGAGAAAATACCTGGTACCACAACGATTAGCTGTCTGAGCTGGTCCCCAAAGATTCGAGTGTATGTAGTCAAGAGTCCCCTTAGTCTTGTGCTCGCTGGTACTAAACCCCACAATATGTGTTTTCCCAAGCACACAATGCTCACAAAACTTCAAGGGCTGAAACTTATCCTCTCCAAATGCCTTTTGACTAAATAACTCCTTCAGGTTTCTCTCGCCTAGATGTGCCAGTCTAAGATGCCACAACTTGGTTTGCATACTCTTATCATCTACAGAGAATAATGCAGAACCTGTCGTGACTTCACCCTTAAGTATATAAACGGCTTTGTACTTTTCTCCTCTCATTACGACCATGGAACCTTTCAATACTCTTAAAACCTCTCCGTCGATCCTGATGGAACACCCATTTTGGTCTAAAGTCCCTAATAAGATTAAGTTCCTCTTGAGATTAGGAACATACATAACATCTGTCAACTCTCTCACTTGCCCATCATACAGCTTAAGTTTAACACTACCAATTCCCATAATCTGATATACAACATCATTATCCATTAATACCTTATCACCACTAATGGGCTAAAAATTTACAAACCAAGATTTGTGCAGACACATGTAAAAGGTACAACTAGAATCAAGAACCCATTGTTCAAAATTCTTACCATCAGTAGCGACGAATGTCTTTGCACTGTCATAGCTATCATCATAGGCAAGCACACCATCCATTTTCTTCTTGTCTTGTACTTTCTTCTCAAGACAATTTTTTATGAAGTGCCCATCTTTCTTGCAGCAACAACACTTCCTAGGAGTTTTAGACTTCGATTTTGAGCCTTTTTTTCTTCCATCTCTATATGAGAGCCTTCCTCTTACAGATAAACTTTTTGCATTGCTCTCGATCTACTTTGCTAATAACTTTGAGTTTAATGATGACTTTACATCATTTATCGTTCAACTCTCTCTATCATAGAGTAGCATATTAATAAAGCTCTCATAATTCTTGGGGAGTGAATTTATCAAGATAATTGCTCTATCTTCATCTTCTCTCTTAATATTGATAGACTCAAGATCAAGAATGATCTTATTGAAGGCGTCTATATGATCTTTCATCGGCGTCTCTTCTGATATGGACAACTGATATAACTTTTTCTTTATATACAATCTATTGGCCAATGATTTTTGCAGATAAAACAAATCAAGCTTTTTCCAAAGATTAATTGCCGTCATCTCACCTGCTACTTCTTTTAGTACTTTATCGCTCAATGATAGAACGATTGTGCTATGAGCTCTTTCTTGAATGTCTCTTTTTTCTGCTTCAGCTTTAGATAGCTCAGGCATCTTCTCTTCATCATTAGATGAAGCTGCAATCTCCTTTAATGCCAAGCCTAGCCTTGGGCTTACCAACAACGCCTTTACCTTATTCTTCCACAGATTAAAGTCATTCGTACCATTGAATTTATCTACTTCATACTTAGGTGTGGCTATATCTACTTAGAAAATTAAGCTCTGATACCGGTTTGTTGAAGCGAAAGCATACAAACAAGCAATATCACCCAAGCAAATATATGTAGAACAAGTTATTAAAGGAACTAGAGAGAGAAAGGGTAGAAAACGAACACACAAAATTTACATGGTTCGGCAATTTGTCTACATCTACGGCAGATCAAGATTACACACTTTTATTATTGAATCGCAAGGCACTCACAAAGTATGCATTTTACAAGAAAGATCACAAAGAAAAACTATCTTTCGCAATTTAGGAATTTTCTCTCACTAAGAAGGTTTAATCACAAAGACTTCTGAAGTTATCACAAAGATGTGTTTACAAGCTGATAGAGAGCCTTTATATAGGCTTTGGGACGTCTTAGGTTTACCCTAAATATGTGAAAGTCATATTAAAGAGTCTTGAAGCAAGTGTGAGACGAAATAAGAAAGTCTCAAAATGGATGACTTATATCCCGATAATTTTCAATTAATATTCTCACATATTTTGAGATGTAATTGATGACTTATATGTTTGGCCTAACAAGAGTACACTTGTATGTATATCAAATGTCACTTTGGGTATATTTTGAGATGTATATTAAATGTTAATCATATATGCAACCTTCTTTTTCATTTTTAGGAAGTATTTAAAGGGATTTTCTAACTTTTACTTATTTTTGTCTTCTCTCTCTCTTCCTCTTCTTTCTATTTTATATGTAAAGAGAAAAATATTCTCCTTTAAGATATACATATCAAGCATATTTTTTGTATTATTTAGTATTGGATGAATACAATTTGACTTTTTTTACTAGTTGTTATTGTCACGCCTCAAATTCAAAACATCTGACACACGACATAACTTACATTTATTCAAAAAAGTGCACTAAAAAATAATATTATATAAAATTTCAAACTTTAATTCAACCTAGGAATCCTTAGAAAGTTGCTAATAAGTTCAACATAAAATCAACTCATAACCACACTTGGTGAAACTTAAATCAAATACAACCACACTTAATAAAATAATAAATAAGTATTTATTCAATAGGGACAAATCAAATATCTTAAACCACGTGTCCCCAAATGAAACATTTAGCAACCTAGCAACTTAGGGAACCCAAGGGACAGCAGAAGAAGCCTTGCCAAATTTGCTAAGCACACAAGTACCTTATTTACCTGAAATCACCATAAACTATAATGAGTATAAAATTCAATAAGCATACTAATTTTTCTTATATCAAAATAAAAATACATATATGTACACAATGCATGTGTATGATATGTTGTGATAAATCAAAATCATAATCTTATCAAATCACATGTCAGGTAAGAGCTTACACATTCTTTCAAAACATATGATAGGAATACCATCACTCAACTACTACTTAGTAGGACTTCCATATCACATATCATATAATGAGCTCAATGTCACTCGTAGGTGACATACCGTATGAGAGAAATAGTGCAAGTGAGGTTTAAATTACACATATATAATACTCACGCCCAAAAGTAAAAGCCAAACCCTTACCTTGATCATCGGTGAGTCTTCTCACATACACCAATACGCCACCACAAGAATGTGATGACTCAGTCTTCCTTTAGGTACTAATAGGATCCTCCCTACATACGGAACACATAACATATACCAATCCCGAAGGAAATGCCATACATAAGGGCTTCACAAATCATATAAGATACCTACCAAGTCAACAGTGAGTTCAAGCATCCTCAAAATACAAAATGTTTCTCATGGACATATTACACTTCAAAAGCTTTCCTTGTTAAACACATTTCATTTTGAAAGCTCACTTTCAAAAACACATATATGTCATGTATGTCCATGCTCACATTCATAAACACATGTTTTTCATATTTCATATCAAAATATACTTTAACATAACATAAACATATTCTTAAATACATTTACAAAATCATACATAACAATTACTATGTTTATTGTGATTTCAGTAAAAGTCTAGTATACTTACCTCTTAGCACTTTCGGCTACAAGGCTTAATTCTCCTTAACCTATCAATGGAGATTAATTCTTTCATAAGCCTCAAAATTTACACAAAACACTTAAATAGCTTACAAAATTACACATATTGCACTTATCACATCGAATTGGTCTAATTACTTGGTTTCTCAAAACCTGTCATTCTGATCACTTACATTTAACAAAATTTTCTTATATATCAAATGATATCCAATTACTCCAAAATCAGAATATATCATTATTGACTTATATATACTTCTTATATATGAATATTATATCATAATTCATACACAATCCATTTCATAAACACCATTAAATCCAAACTATTATCCTTATAGGATCAAGATATTTATTGAACAGTATTTAACTCCCAATTTTATAAAATCCTATACTAACTCAAAAATTATAAAAATATCACAAAATTACTCTTCACACATATCTCAATCCTTAATAAATATTTCACTTTAAAATCTCTGCCAAAAGTATTTTAAAACTATTTTATTCCATAGCCTTAGAAATCTATTAATCAAATACTGCAATGAGGTAATACACTTTAGAAACTCATAACAATTTAACCACATTGATCTAAATTCTGAATTTTTAATATATCATATTAGACATATAAATTTATCATGTTCCAGAATTTTGTAATTTTTTAAGATCATTCATCAGATCAAAAATTGTTTGTCACTGTATCATACTGTTAACATAGGACATTTCTAGAATTTCAGGGTCATTTTAGTAAATTCACTACAAATTCAATTTCTAGAATTTTCAATCGATTAATAGTCTCAAATGATTCAAGACGACAAATTATAAAATTTTTGGACCAAGAGATTATCAAGTAAAAATTTTGTAATTCATCATGATTTATCAAGTTATCTACATAATCATTATCAATTCTTAATATATCTTACAAAATTCACATTAAATTCCCAAATTTTCATATTTTCAGAAATTAAAACTTAAAGGAATTTACTAAATTAACACCAAGAAACTAAGAAAGGGTTACAATATACCTCTTAAAGCTTAAATTTCAAATTTCTTCTTCGTTTTCTTCTTCCTCTTCTCTTTCTCTCCTCTATCTTTCTCTCTTTTCTCACTCTAAAAGAGGTGGCTCGACCAAAAGGAGTGAATTAGGATTTCAAATGTGCATTTTTATACTAAAAGGCTAATTTTTAATATTTACGAATTAGCCCCCAAAATTTTGAAAGTATTATAATTTGGTCCCTAAAATAAATCTAGAGTCTTGCAAATAAACTCAATATTAATAGTAGATCTTTAATCCATACAAACACTACTAATAATAATACATAAATCAAGTATCACCTATATACAAATAACATATGTGTATATAAATATTTATTCTTACCAGTTATGGATAAGTAGTTACTACAATTATATTTGAGATTCAAAATGTATCATAAGTGTAAATGAATAGTAAATATTTCTCTCTCATCTTTTCTCTATTGTGTGATAAGAGTACTCTCTCTTTATTTATGCGACTTATGTAGTTACTTTTTAATTAGATTTAATTGTACAACTATTCATTTTCTTAACGTATGATATGATATATCACATTCTCAATTGCGTATATAGTTAACTTTGACAATTTATTTGATTGCAAGGTTTAATCATTTATTTTCAATTCTAAATACAAAATATAACTACTCATCCTTTTGGTTATGAGTACGTGACAAGTCTAGTTGCCGTTTGTTTAAGAGCGTATGACATGATTAGTCATCTTTCAATCGTGCAACTTGTTTAGTTGTCTTTTAAATTGTGCGACTTATTTAGCTGTCTTTTTAATGATGCGACTTATTTAAGTCATCTTTTCATTTTCATCGTGCGAGATGATTGATCATTCTTTGTTTTTGATTGTGTAACACAGATGAACATCCTTTGATTATGTGAGATAATTATCTGTCTTTTATCTTTGAATGTGCTTCATCTTTTTTGAACTATATGTATGTGACAAGACTAGTTATCTTTGAGTTACGATTATACGACAAGACTAATCATCTTTTTGATGTGATGGTGTGACATGTCTAGTCGTTTTTTTGATTATAAAGTTGCAACGTACTCAGTTGTCTTTTTAATTATGATGTTGCAACATACTCGTTCGTCTTCTGATTATGAGTGTGTGATATAATTAGTCATCTTTTAACTATGCAACTTTATATAGTTAGCTTTCAATCATGCAGCGAGTTGTGTTGCAATATAACTTGCTATTTTATTGTTTGCTTTTAATCAGCAAAATTTTATTGTCATGATATGATTATGAAGTGAACAACTTGTATCTTGTGCAAATAATTTTTACTAATAACATTTTATTTGGAAGCTGGTGTAAATAGGTATTTTACGAGATGTTGATAATTTGCAACTCACAAGGTTTGACAAATTATGTGATTTTGCTATTTGTGGCATTTAGAAATTTACATATTTTAAAAACTTGCGTGCATCTTTTTGCTTTTCTAAAAATTGCGTATTCGAAATTTGCAAGATCTACTCTTCACACTTTCTGTTTAGAAGGTAAAGCTATCTTTGTTTTCTGATCATAATTTATTTATTTATGCTATTTTCAAATTAGTTTAGGTAAGTAATTCGTGGATCTTGACTATGATAGTGTGACATACTTAGTCGTCTTTTGATCGTTCAGTGAGTTATGTTGTAATGTAAGTTACAATTTCTTTTGTCTTGCTTTTTTGACTATAAGATTTTATTTTCAAGATATGATTATAAGAAAAATAACTTACATCTTGTGCAGCTAATAACTTTTATTTGAAAACTTTGCATAGATATGCACGTTTTTAAGATTTTGATGATAAGCAGCTCGGGTGATTTAATAACTTACATGATTTGGTAACTTACAAGATTTGGCAACTTGTGTGATTTGATAACTTACGAGACTTGATAACTCGCGTGATTAGTTAACTTATGAGATTTGACAACTTATGTGATTGGTTAATTCATGAGATTTGACAACTCGCATGATTTAATAGCACTTGCAAGATTTGACAACTTGTATTATTTGATAACTCGCGAGATTTGACAACTCACAAGATTTTATAGCTCGTGATTTTCTCTGCTTCTTATGGTTCTTTCTCTTTTTGGAACCCTTTGAAACTAGTTGTAACTACTATTTGGTAGATTCTTAAATTTTATTTGATGCATATAGTAATATAGAAATATTTTTTAAGTTCTGAGCATGTGATAGAACTAGTCATCTTTTTTATTTTAGATATGAGACATTATTAGTCATCTTTTGATTATGAACATGCGACATAATTAGTCACCTTTTTTGATATGAATAATGGGTCGTATGTTTGTTGTCTTTTTTATTTGTGCGACTTATTCATTTGTCTTTTTAATATGAATGGTGCGACATATGTTCATCCTCTTTTTTTCTTTGAATGTGCGACATGTGTTTATTGACTTTTAGTTTTGAATGTGCAACATATGTTTTGTTGGCTTTTGAATGTGTGACATTTGTTTGTCGACTTTGAATGTGTGACATGATTAGTAGACTTTGAACCTTGAATATGTGACATTATTAGTCAACTTTTGAATGTGCGACATAATTAGTTGACTTTTGAATAGTACATTTTTAGTCGATTTTAAATGTGCGACATGATTTGTCAGCTTTAATTATGACATGATTTGTCGGCTTTTGTTACCATTTAAGTTTTTGCTTTTGTTTTGATGATGCAACATGACTAGTCAGCTTTTTGATGTTAAGTATGCAATATAATTAGTTGCCTCTAGAGTTTGAATGTACGACATGATTAGTCATCTTTTTAATTATAAGTAATTGATGTACTTAGTCATCTTCTAAATATAAGTATGAATGGTGTGATGCATTGTCTTGTTGGTTCTTTTTATGTATATGACTTATTTGATCAGCTTTGGTACGATGTTCTATCTGTCGGCTTTTTTATTTATGTGACTTGTTTAGTCGACTTTGGTGTGATGTTCTATCTATCGACTTTTTGATATTTTGTAACTCTCATTTCACTTTACTAGAGTGACTTTTGGATCAATATTCGAAGAATAATATGAGATGTTTGGATCCACTATGGGCATATCTGCATGACTCTAAGAAAATACATCGCCATTTTTTTAGCAACATAACTAGTTTAGGAATATATTCTTTTAGTAGCTTGGTTCCTATAAGAACCTTGCGCTCTATTTTCAGAAGGTCTAACGACATTTCTTCTGTAGGCTCAATTTTAGCTAGTCATGTTTTCTTAGATCTAAATGATTCTTCTTTATTTTAGGAAGAAAATTCCTCTACCCGCAATTTTGCGAGTTCATCTTGTAGCTCTGTGACTTCATTGATACTCATTCTTTGTTTGTTTTGCTCTTCTTTACCCTTTCATGCCATCTTATTCTTCTTTTGACAGATCCCTCTGAAACTTGCTATAATTATTATTTAGTGGAATTCTGTACCTTTATTAATGTAGATAGTGATGCAGATGTGCTCGTATTCATTTCTTCTTTCACGTTCACCTGATAACATCTTATCGCTGCTTACTAGTCTATTTTGATAGTAGCAATTCCCAAGCTGTTTCCTACTTTGCATGTCATTTTCTGGTACAGGGTGGAACTACTCTATGCATCTCATGGATCCATCCTCTGCCCATGATGGCATGGTATCCGGAGGGAGCATCAACTATTAAGAAGTTTAGGGTTATTTGAGCTACTGTGACTTATAGGCGTAATGATCATACTGGTACTTTTTCGATGCCATTGAAAGAAATTATTGGCGATTTACTACCGACAATCTCTGTTTCTTCTAAGCCCATCTTTAAGAAAGTGCTACAAAATATAATATCCGCATTACTTCCACCATCAATTAAGACTTTTGAGATGGAGTAGTTAGAAATATCCAGAGTTATCACTAGTGGAACATTATATGAGTAGCTGATGCCCAACAAAATTTCATTTAAGAACCCAATATAATTAGAGCCACTCGCTGTTACTTGATAGATAGACATGACTACAGCTGTTGGCAATCACACTTCAATCACATGTCTAGCCTGGGGAAACTTTCTTTCTTCATGTCTCTTTTTGTTCTTAATGAGGCTTTTATCATTAGTCTTATCACTGATAGTAAAAATCTTCAATTATTAGAAGATTTCATCTCTTGCTTCCTCAAAGTTGCTTGGAGGAAATGCTTGCATATTGTTTCTTTGAAAGCTTTAAACATTCTTTCTAAAGTAAAGTTTTCATCGCATTTATCAACATATTGTCTATAATTGTCACTTGAATGAGCATTATAGTCATCAACAGGTCTGCCCAAAAGCAATATTGGGAGTAAAAATTCCCTACTGCTCATTATCGCAACTACTTATGGAGAAGATGCTTCACTTTTGAGAATATACTTAGTTAGAACATCTTTGTATACCAAGTCTTCAATTTGTCATCATAGTGATCTGCATTCATTTGCGTTGTGCCCATGATCATTGTGGTATAAGCAATTTTTTTTATTTTATCCCATTGTTCAGTTTGAGTTTTTATTGGTAGCGGATCACAAAATAACCCTATGTGCTTATTGTCTAACTAGATCTTCTCTATTGGTGTATTAAGGTTTAACTCAAGTGATTATAGATAATTAAAGTTCAGTCTTCGTCCATGAATTCTAAGTGAATCGGGAGATCTCGCCCTTCTTCTATAATCTGGTCTAGTATTAGATTGCTGCTCTTAAGCTTCGAAAGGAATAAATTGAGTTACAAACTTCACTGTCATTTTGTAACTTTTGCACAATAAGTATTCCTCTATGTAAATAAAAGACTCTGCACGGCAGAATGACTCTTTTATAATTCTTACAAGTTTTCGCAAAAGATCTTTATAGATATGGGTGTCTGGCAGCAATCGTTTGAAGAATGCAATTAGCGAAGAAGCAATGTCAGGGTTCTTGATCTACATGTACATCTCTCTGAAATGGCTGACATAATCTTTCAATGTTTTCTTGGGTCCTTGTTGCACAGTAATTAAGTCAAACACGTTGATCTACTGTTGGTGAGTTATTTAGAAGTGATTGATAAGCAACTTGCAAAAGCTACTGAAGGACTTAATTAATTTTGAGGCAAATTTTGGAACCATATCATAGTAATGCTAGTCAATGTGAGAGGAAATAACTTGCACTTAAGCGCATCATTTTAGTTTTCAAGAGATACAATCTACTTGAATGAGTACACATAACTTATTGAATCAAAGTTGCCTTTAAAGTTTTTGAAGTGAGCCATATGAAAATTGAATGATTTCTTTTGACTCTCAATTTCTTCTATGAATGGATACTCTTACAACTTTCAGGTAGCGAAGGAGTAAGATGTGTTAAAAGCATAGATTTGATGACTTTACAAATGTTTATCGAATACCTCATGCATGCAAGATTTTAGTACATCTTTTGGCAAGCAAGTCATGGGAGATGGTTTGATAGTTGGTGTCTTAAGAATAGTTGGTATAGTTGTAGCTATAATGACTTACAGTGATGTATTGAGAATTAACGACTTTGCTACAAAACGAATTTAAGGTTGTTGTGTCGCTATAAGTTTGAGCTTAGATGTCGCTGGTTGAGCTACTTGTGATGACATTATCGGAGGTGGTATGTGTTGCCAAAAAGTCGTATCATCATTATGCAGAATATTGGCACTTTCAAGAGACTCGCGACGTTGTGCTAGTTGAACTTGCGGCTCCTCATTTTATTTTAAAATCTCTTGGAGATAATTCTGCTACAAACTCGCGATGTTATGCCAATTAGACTCACGGCTTTTCATTTTGTTTGAGAACCTCTTATAGGTAATTATGCTACTGTGTGAAGGTCTAAAAGAATTGTGCCATCTGTTGGGTTTGTGCATTGAGTTTCTATTACATTGTTGAGATCCAGTTTGTGACTTGTGTAGGAGCGAACTTGAGGCTATATTGTGCTTGGGGGAGCTACGAGTTGTTGGTTTTAGATAACTTCTTGATTTTCAAAGGTTTGCTTATGTTGTTGAAATGAGACTTCATTAGCTTTAGAAGATGCGGGAGTTTGGCACTTGTCTATATTGTGTTTGCATTTACTTTGAAATTTTTAGGAATGAGTGAAAAATAACCTGAAATTTTAATATCTACAAGTCGTTTGGATCCTTGCAAAGTTTGTTATAAATCTTTAAGCACCATGAGTTAATGTACACTGCGGATTGATGTCTTCAAGGTTGGTGAATATTATTTACTATAAAAACTCATTCTCAACATGATATATGGTTAATTTATTTTGGAATAATAAAGCCATAAATATGTTTAGAGAGATAAAGAAATCATATATGATTTTATATAAGCATGGCTTGAACATGACTAAATATGGAATTAACTTATAGGTAATCAAGATTTATTGCCATAAAATAAGCACGATATTAGAAATAATATGATAAACTCATCGTGATAATGCAGTGATCAATTGATGATGACCACTTGTTGGCCGAATAATGAAGGTGTCAAAATTGAGTTATGAAGTAAATAATTCATATTTATGATTTTAATGAAATAGATCAATATTTATTTATGAAATAAAATAAATATTGATCATATGATTTAATGTATGTAATGATTTATTATGATCAAATATAGTTATAATATTGATATTTTGATCAAAGGAATAACCGTACATAATTGATAAATAAAAATACTAAATTATGAAGATAATTAAATAATTAAATGATAAGTGAATTTTATTTACGAATTGATGATTGCAATATATGATCTTTTTTATGATAATCAAGGATGAATTATAATGATTAAATAAAGCAATGAGCAATATAATTGTGAGAATATTGATTGAAAATTATTGGGATATGATTTTGAGAGTAAGTCAAATGCGTAGGGTATGCATAGATCGAAGACGAACGCGAAAGGAGAGAAAACGAAAATGGGCGCACTAGGCTCTAGCGCTGCGGCGACCAGGCGTGAGCGCCGCAGCGCCCAGTCCAGAACCTAAGCGCCAGGAGACCAGTGCCATGGCGCTAGAGACGGGAACAATATCTCGAAATAAGAAAACTTTCTTATTTCATCTCCTACTTGCTTCAGGACTCCATAATACGACTCCCACATGTATAAGATAAACCTAGGACGTCCCAAAGCTTATATATAAGCTATCAATTGGCTTGTAATCACATATTTGTGATACATTGAGAAATCTTAGTGATCATCAATAATCTTTGTGGTTTTTTGTGAGAAAAAATTCCTAGAGTGAGAGAGAGAGAGAGAGTTTTATTTGTGATCTTTCTTGTAAAAGGCATACTTTGTGAGTGCCTTATGATTTATAATAAGAGAAGAGTGTGATCTTAATCTGCCGTGAACGTAGGCAAGTTGCCGAACTACGTAATTCTTTGTGTGTTCTTCTTCTACCTCTTCTCTATTTATTTATTAATTACTTATTTTGCATATATTGATTGGGTAATTTTACTTGTTCGTGTGCTTCCACTTCAATAATAATAATGACTTATAATAAAATAATTAAAATATTGATATTTTTATCACTTTCAAAATAAAAAAAACGATGACAAATGGAATGAATACTAAATAAAATAATAATACTAATAAATAATATAATAATTTATAAAAATCACTTATTACGGTCATAAAATATAAATAATAAAATAAATGATAAATAAAATAACTCACGTATCAATAAAAAAAATATTAATAAGTCATTACAAATATTAATTATTTAATATTAATAAAATAATCAATTAAATACTTCAAACAATAATAAAATATATATAGGCCAAAGTGGTTTCATTTATCTAAATATATATTAGCACATGTTTTTTTTCTATCTACTAACAAAATTAAAGGGCTATGTTACATTACCCCATTTTTTAGAAAATAAAAAAAAAATAGGGTAATGAAATAATCAAATAGGTTTGGGAAATGATGTGTTCACGTGGCCCAAGCTTCTTCACGTGAAACACTTCATTTTCCATTTACACTTTTTATAAAATAAAATAAAAATAAAAATTAAATAGACCTGTCAACTCAGATTTTGTTAAAGAAGTCTTGGTAATTAATTTATTAATTAAAATAATAGATCAATTAAAATAAAAAATATATGATATAATGATCATAAAACATTTTTTTTCATGTGATAATATGCTATATAAAATTATAAAAATGATCATTTGATCAAAATTATGTGATTTATGTAAAATTATTTTAAGTCAGAAATTAAATATTCGTAAACTTATATAATCAATAAATATGATTATTGCCATTGAATTATTGACACGCAAAAATAATACCACTAGCCAATCGTCATTTATTTTCATGGTTAATTGAAAATAATAACAGATAAATGGCTTGTGATCATTTTTGGTGATCTAACGGTTTGTGATTATATCAATATAAAATGATAATAAAAGAAGCTAATGAAATCATATCAGATGGCCATTAACCACAAATAAATGATCTAATCATAAGCCATTAATAAATGATGTCCATAAGCATAAATCGTGAGCAGATGATCAAATCAAATAAATAATGGCTCATTAAATTAATAAATAATCCAGCGATCATAACCACCAGATCAAGATCTGATCAAAACCACCTAACAAATTGCTTGACCACCAACTGCTCATAAAACAACAGATCGTATGTTATGATCATTATCATGCATGAATTAGATCACAATGCCAATCAGATGGTTCAAAAAAAAAAGAAGCAATCCATGATTTTAACATAAACCAATTGAATAATGAGCCACTATCAAATTAATCATGATTCATGTGGATCAATTAATAATGATTTATAATCTGATGGCATGACAGATCAAATCATGGAATGTGCGAAATAATGAAATCATGGATCAAAGCAAAAATAAAATCCGTAAGAATTAGTCAAAAACAAAGGCGATTAATGGTGGATGAATTATTACATTGAAAGTCGAGGTCTTCCTGCAAGTTTATTCCCAACTTTTCGGGAAGTAGTTTTTGTCTGCTATGGCTGTTCCGTAACTGCCTTGCCGTCGTGCAAATAGAGTTTTTTGGCCCTAGTTTTCTCCTTGCATCCCTTTCTTTCTTTCTTTACTCCAGTACTCTTTCTGACTAGTTCTGAAATCTTATCACGTAGGTTCTGTTTCGAAAGGTTCAGTTTTTTGTCTGTGATGGACTCAGACTTTGATGATATCCTGAAACGGTATGCAGCCATGGATCTTCTGGACACTCTCATTCCTGCTGCAACTTTAGATGCTAGTGTTAAACGTGAAGGGGAAAAGAGAATGGCTCTATCCTTGGTGGATAAGATTTTGTGTTCTCGGCCAATCAATAGGGCTACTTGATTTTGTGTTCTCGGCCAATCAATAGGGCTACTTTCATTACTTATATCAAGAACTTATGGCAAACCACCGAGGGCTTTACTATGGAGACGATTAACCCTGGCAAAAACATCTTTGTCTTCTATTTTTGGTCCGATTCCGAGAGGCGTCGAGTTTTTGCCAGCGGCCCTTGGTCCTTTATTAATAGTCTTCTCGTTCTTGATACACCAAAGTGGTTAGGCCATATCACGAATTTCTCTTTTGAACGTGTTGAAGCGGAAGCACACAAACAAGTTAAACAATTCACCTAAGTAATATAATAATGCAGAATAAGTTATTAAGAAATAAAAGAGAGAAAGGGTAGAAGAAGAACACACAAAGAATTATGTGGTTCGGCAACTTGCCTACGTCTACGGCAGATCAAAATCACACTCTTCTGTTATTATGAGTCACAAGGCAATCACAAAGTATGTCTATTACAAGAAAGATCATAAAGAAAACTCTCTCTTACTCTCTAGAGATTTTCTCTCACAAAGAACCACTAAGAATAATCACTAAGATTATTGTTAATCACCAAGATCTCTCTAAGATCACAAAGATCTCACTAACTTGATCACAAATATATGTTTACAAGCCAATTGATAGCCTTTATATAGGCATTGGGATGTCCTAGGTATTCCCTATACGTGTGGGAGTCGTATTAAGGAGTCCTAGAGCAAGTGGGAGACGAAATTAGAAAGTTTCATAATTTTGGGATATTGTTCCCGCGTCCAGCGCTGCAGCGCTGGGATCTCGTCGCTCCAGCGCTTCTAATGAGCACTGCGGCGCTGAGTGTTCTGTTCTGGCGCCGCAGCGCCCACTCCTGGTCGCCGCGGCGCTGGTCGCATGGTGTGCCTTCTCTTTTTCGCCTCCTTTCGCATCCGTCTTTGATCCATGTGCACCCTACACACTTAGCTTGATCCGCAAATTATATTCTAATGATTTTTAATCAATATTTTCACAGAACGTGCTTCTTTTTTTGGTGCAACTACACAATTTACCATTGACTCTAATGAATTCAGTTGCTGGAACTCGCATTGGTGAGCTGGTGGGAATTGTTGAAGAAGTTGACACGGGTGATTTGGGGGAGTGTTTTGGAAAATATCTCCTTATTCGTATTAACATTGACATATCTCAGGCCCTCAAACCAGCGGTGAAGGTTCAGTTTGCAGAATCGGATGAAGTTATTGCTGTATTACTGAGGCATGAATGCCTTCCTGAATTTTGTTTACTTTGTGGCCTCTTTAGTCATCATGAAAGAGAATGTTCCAAGGTTATAGATCGAGAAGCAAATTGAGCGAATGTCGAGACCTTACACCCTATATATTAGGGCTGGTTTCATGCATCATTTAGACACTTAACAGACTCATACAGGCAGAGGCCGTGGTTCTGGTCTGGAAGTTCAGGTAACATCATCTCCATCTCACTCCGCTTCTGTTGATAAATCTTGCCTAAATACTTCTACTGATTTTCGAGTAATGTTAAAAGTTGATAAGGGGAAAGAGGTGATGAATGAGGCTTTTATTTCTGGTGATGAATGAGTCTTTTATCTCTATTATCTTATTCTCGATTTCATATTGATGTTTCTATTTCATATTAATCTGAACTGATTAATTGACATTTTTATGAATTAATTAACTGTAATTATGGGTAGTTGTAACCTACATGGTATTAGATTCATTTTGCATATGCTGTATACTAAATTGTACTAATAATGAGCGAGGACGAAACTTTGTGATTTTTTTTGAAGTATAACTATTTAAACCCCTTTTATGTCAAAGAGATTTATTAATATTTTTATCTCAACGACTCCACTTTTAGATACTGTTACAGCGTCTTTGCACCCTTTCTTCTCTCCCTCGGTTTGTGGAGGTAATTTTAATGAGTTACTTGAGCATTCAAAGAAGATTGGTGGTTTAATTCCACTTGCTTATTTGATTGTTAAAAAATTAGTGATTCAATAATTATAGTTGGATAAGAATTGAGATGAATATTAAAATGGAGAGTCACAAAAAGTCTAGAACGTGTGGGACACGAAGGGAAAAGCAAAACGGGACTCAAATACTCGAAGGAAGCCAAGAAAACAAGCATAGGCGCTGCCAGGACTGAGCGTTGTGCTGTCCATGGCTAAGTGTCGTGGCGCTCAGCACAGAAGCCCATCGGCGCGGCGATGGGCACGACATGGCTAGCGCCACTAGTCCAGACGTGACAGAGAGTCTATTTTTTATTCGGATTTCAAGTTTTGGAAAGTTTTGGACTTTCAAAATAAGTAGACTTTTACTCCAACAAGGAATAGGGTTAGTAGGCACGAAATACACCATATATAAATACTTGTAAACCCTGTAGTTGAGATTAAGCATTAAGAGAGACTCTAAGAGAGGGAAAAACTGGGTAGACACTAAGTGCTTGTGTGCACTAGAGTTTATCCATTGTTTGGGTGTTCATTGCTCATGGTAGAGTAAGGGTTCACTAAACATTAGGTCCTTTTGAGGGTTCTTCAAATTGGATTTTTCTTATAAAATCTCTAGGAAGTTAATAAGAGAAGTTAAGATCTTTGGATTCATCGTGGACGTAGGCAATTGGCCGAACCACGTAAGATTGTGTTGTGCTATTTTATATTCTTCTTTGGATTCTTACTATTTTGCTTGATTAACAGGTTATTTCACTTCGCAAGGAGGTTAGGGTTCTACGTTGAACTTGAGGTTCTTCGCTTCAACATAACCTCAAGAGGGAGAAGGGCGTTTCCTCCCTCAACATGATGGATATTTTTTATTGTGCTATTAATGATTATGGTGTTTTAGGGGTTCCATTTTAGGGCCCTTCTTTTACATGGTGTAATGGGCATGTCTCAAGTTTATTTATGTAGGAATGGCTTGATTAGATGTTTTATACTTTACCTTGGCACAATCTATTCCATGATGCAATAGTTTATCATTTGAATTTTTAGGGTTCTAACCATCAACCAATCTTATTAGTTTATGGGAAACAAGAAAGGATGATTGGTAGTGATAAGACTTAGAGATTTTGGAAAAGATTCCATTTTAAGGAGGCATAGACTAATGAGGAGGAGTGTAGGTAGATTATTTTGATTCAATGAATGGGAGATAACGTTTAAGGGTCAAGCTAATATTTTAAATCAAAGGGTATATGCACAGGCTTGGCAAAAAAATTTAGGGTTCAAAAATCCCTAAATGCTTTAATGTATCAGGATGAGAAATATTGGAGACAACATTCAAGGGTCTAGTGACTTCAGGCAAGGGATAGAAATTTTTTGTGTTAAAAAATCCCTAAATGCTTTAATGTATAAGAATGAGAAATATTTAAGACAACATTCAAGGGTCTAGTGACTTTAGGCAAGGGATACAAATTTTTAGGGTTCAAAAAATCCCTAAATGCTTTAATGTATAAGGATGAGAAATATTAGAGACAACATTCAAGGGTCTAGTGACTTCAGACAACATTGGAGACAATATTCAAGTTCTTTCATTATAAGGCTTTTGGTAGAGGAGAAAATCTATTGCAAGGATTATAGAAAGTAATGGGGTTTGGACTGCAGGCATGGCTCAAATAGAAAGGAATTTTATTGACTACTTTTTCAATATCTTTACCTCATCAAACCCTTTTTCTGGGGAGATTGATGTGATTCTTTCTTGTATGGAACCGAGACTCTCTGAACAACAACATCGTCAATGGTTAGATTCATTCTTTTAAGATAATGAAATCCAACAAGCTTTGTTTTATCCTTCAAAGGCCCTAGGTAAAGACAGGATATCAGCTTTATTTTATCAAAAATTTAGGATATTATTGGATAGAATATTTACAGAGTTTGTTTGGGTTTTTTGAATGATGGATAATATTGGGTCGATAAATGAAACTCTCATCACCCTGATCTTAAAAATTGATGATCCGAAATTGTGTTATGATTTTTTTACTAATAAGTCTTTGTAATGTTCTCTATAAAATCAATGCCAAGAATTTGGCTACAGATTATAGTTGATGAACACTTGAAATTATATATTTAATAAATATTTATTTTATTGTTTTGTATTACTAGTGTCTTTAACCCCACTAACATAAGTGTGTTTATAATATTGTACCTAATTAGCTTTTAACTATTTTGTGGTAGATTCGATAAAATGGGCATAACTTTCTACCTAAGAATTCAATTAGAATGATTCTTGATCCTATGAAGAGTTGACTCAATGGGGTAACATATTATATTTTACAAGGCATTTTAAATTCGAGAGTTTAGAAGGTAAAAATGGCCTAAAACAGAACTGATCTGCAATGCAAGCCCAATCCAAACAGCCATCAGTATTTGACCCATAACTATAAAAATACATATGTAATACGTATGAGATAACTTAATTTAGAAAGATAAGAGACTTATCTATAATTTTAATATTTTGAGTAACAACTAATTCGGACCACATCAATTCCAAATTAGATAAGCAAGTTAGTGTATTAATGATAATCAATGTAAATTATTTGCCACCATTCTTGACTTTTATCATCCAAGTGGTTCCCTCTTCATTTGTCTCGATTTATCCATATTTTTCTATAAATAGGTAGAATGTTTATGCCGACAATATGTAATTAAAGAGCTAGATTTTAATTCAAAATATTTGTCTTTTGTATTATCTCTTTGTAATATTATTTCTCTTGTTTACTATTGTAAAGTCGTGTTATCTCTTCTTCCATTTCTTTAGTTTTATTATGTCCAAGTAATTTTTTTTATGTTAAGGTAAAAGGGTGAAACTCTTGACAAGGTAATAAGATATACTTAATTCTTAATGTATCATTCTTGAGTTATACAAATTTATATGTGATGTATTTATTTTGTTTGTAATATTAATATACTTTCTTCTAAAGTGGTGCCTTTTGATTTATTATAAATAATTTTTATAGTTGGTATAATGAATTCTTGAAACCATTTACAAGATTTGGCGTATATACCCTTTCTTGTAAAGTGGGAGTCTTGATTTATTGTAGACAAATATAAATTTTGGCATAATAAATACTTAAATCCATTTATAAGATTTGGTATATAATATTTAAAATAAATAAATACTAGTTCATATATAAATGGTGATGAACTTTAATTGTTATATCTTCCAATTGGAACCTCTTTTGTGGGAGGATTCCAATTGAGTTATAAAAATAGTTGAATATATTCATATTTCATATGCCAAGAGTGGATCCCTCTAACCTTAACTTTTATTTTAATTAGTTAATTAACTTAATATTTATAAACATGTTATACTGCATTAATTGTCTTTAAAATATTTATGGTTTGTAATTTTAATTTCACTTCTTCATGGATCGACCTTGTTCTCACCAGGTTATTTATTACTTCGACAATCCTATACTTGAGAATAAACTCCTATATTCTTGACGTGTCAAGTTTTTAGCATCATTACCGAAAAATTGAAATTAACATTTCTTTTGTTTTATTTTCATAGAAGGCTAAGCCTCCTAACTTGCTTTACTTTATTTATTATTCGCTTTTTATTTTTATTGAAGGCTAAGCCTCCTACTCGTTATTTATTAACGTTTTATTATATAATCTAAAATTAACTAATCTAACATTACTAATCTAACTTCTAATTATTTATATTTATTTTAATTTAATTTTAGTTTTGCCTATGTTTAATATTTTATTTTTTTCTCTTATTTGTATTATTTATTGTTATTGTATTTTGTTTTATTTCTTTATATGAGCGGTTGATTTCAAGATCCTAATTCTCATCATTTGATAAAAGGTAATTTCAAAACTTTCTTTGATAATTTGCTAAATTCTCCTTCATCTTCTCATTCTTTACCGATTAACACTATAATCGAAAATCAAATTGAGGGACTCATAGACCCAGTGCACAATCAGCCATAACATGATGACCATAACTGACCTAGGACACTTAGAGACTACATGAACCCTACACGAATCGGTGCACCATCTTTCTTAATTTTTCCTCTGGATACAACACATTTTAATTTTAAGCTAGACATTATCCAACTTTCACCCAATTTTCATGGTTTAGATGCACAGAACCCTTATCCACATCTAAGAGAATTTGAAGAAGTTTGTAACACGTATAATGACCAAAATTGTAGCATGAACAAAATTCGACTTAAGCTTTTCCCTTTTTCTTTAAAAGATAAAGCTAAAACATGGCTACAAAACTTTAGATCAGTATCCATTTCTTTATGGGATGAGATGCAACATTAATTTCTTAAAAAATAATTTCCTTCCCATAAAATAAATTCTTTCAAAAGATAAATTATCACTCTTACCCAAAAACCAAGAGAGACCCTTTACCAATGTTGGGAAAGGTATAAAGAATTACTTAATACTTGTCTCCATCATGGCTTTGAAACAAGGAGATTAGTATCAAATTTTTATGAGGGCTTAACACCCCAAGTTAAGTAAATTGTAGAAATGATGTGTAATGGAACATTTGAGGATAAAGACCCATAAGAGGCAATGAACTATCTAGACTTATTAGCAGAAAATGCTCAAAATTGGGATACTGTTGGTACCTGTGAGACACCTAAAAAATATTAAACCACTATATTTAGTAGGGGTATTTATCATCTTAGGGAAGACCATGACCTTCAAGCCAAATTAGCATCCATACCTAGAAAAGTCAAAACCTTACAAATAACAAAGAGTGGTTAAATAAAATATGTTTAATAAATTATGTGTCACACTTGTGAAACTCATTATCACTCTACCAATGATTGCCCAACTTTGCATGTATTTAGGAAATATCTCTATGAACAAACCATTATTTTAAACACGTTCAAAGCAGTTAAACAATAACCCATATTCACAAAACTATAATCCTGGATGGCAAAATCACCCGAATTTTAGTTTGAGGAATGACACTTGTTTACACTCAAAATATAACGCGGTTATCGCAGTATAGATTGAGGTATCGATCCCACGAGGAAGCTTTTGACAAAATAGATTAGTGAAGTAAAATATTAAAGTAGTAACAAATGATAAAATTAATTAATTGATTTAAGTGGATGAGATGGAATTGTCTATGAATTGAGAAAAATTTCTTATGATGATTTAAACAAGGCTTTGAGAATCACAATTATGTTTTATAAATCTACTCTACACTTTCATTCAATGTTTATAACTCAATTAACAGTTTTACATCTAAATAATCAATCGGAAGATATGTAAAATATAGCACATTTGATAACATATGCATTTGATATGACTAAACTCTTTTGCAAATATTAACACAAATTATGTTCATTTATACAAGTTATCTAAGATCAACAATATATCATTTTAACAATATTGAAGTAAAAGAACAACTTGAATATCAAACATTTATTGTCTTTATATGTTATCCAAGATCGATAATATATCAATCGATAATATTGCAGTAAAAGATTAACATATAAAACAATGTAACCAATAACAATTATAATTCAACAAGAATCACATAAGAAAAGCATGACTGAACATATATGAGACATGAGAATTATAACCTCTGGTTTATAGAAAATAAAATAGATAAGAGTTTAATCAAAACAAAACTTATAACATTTGTAGCTCTTGACAACGAATCAAAGCATAGAAATAGATTTATTACACATAAAAGTTCATCTCTTAGCCTTGCCAAGAACTCTAGCCTAGATTACAATGCATGTTAATGAGAAAAAATAAGAGAGAATTATCTAATGTTGAAAACGTCCTAAGAGTGTCCTTATATAGGCAATAAATGGAAATATGTCATGTGTGATATCAATCTTCAATAATTTTAGGCCAACAACTTGTTTACCCACTTGCAACTTGGTTTTGATAATGTAAATGACCGATATAGCCTCTATAGCTGATATAAAAATTGTATCATTTTGTTTCTTCTTTCTATAGGCACCGGATTCATGTAAATTGGATGAGTATCTGATGAGATATGAGCAAAATTCTAAAGATACTTCAAATTTCGGCCAACAACCCTTTTACCCACTTGCAAGACAATTTGGTCTATGATAACGACTGATTTGGACTTTACCATCAACATAAGAGTTCTTGATAATTAAGTCAGTATTTTACAGCTTTAATAATTATACCAATTGGATAAGTATTTGGTGAGATACAATCCAAATATGTGAGTTGGGTCAAACTGAGCGAAAGTTGTAGCCCGATTCTATTGTATCTCAATTTTTGGCCCTTAACATGTTGGATTTGGCTTTTTCACTATTCTTCAAGTTTATGTATGATTGAGTCATGTTGCTCCAGGTTCAAGAATTTATTCATTTTGATTTCTACATTGAGAGTTTTGTCCATTTTACCTAAGCCTGTGCAAATAACATTCATTAATCACAATTTAAAGAGAACACTTTATTTCAATCTAAAAATACATAAAATACTAAAATTAGTGACATTAAATGGTGACTGAATCTCTTAATAAATATGTATTTTCATGTATTCATCAACACTCAAGCACAAGCTTCACGAGCACCTTTCCAACCACACCAAAATTTTTAAAACCATCAAGGTTATGTACCATATGTCTCACCTCCTAAGAAAAATCTTGAAGACACTTTGCATGCAATTATTGAGAAATAAGAGTCTATTAATTCTCAAAATGCTCAAACATTGCTGATTTGAAAGATACTCTTGGTAAATTTTCATCCGTACTAAACATTCATGAGAAAGGAAAAATTTCTTCTCAACCACAACCAAATCCCAAAGGACAACATAACTCAAATGCATGTATTTCAGAAAACCAACACATGGATCAAGTTAAAGCTGTTATCACTCTTTGGAATGGTAAAATTATTGAAAAAGACATTCATAAACCTCATGAGAACAATGAATTAATCTCTAAAGGTAAAGAAAGCGTTGAACCTACACTTAATGAAGAAAATACCAAACCCTCACCTCCACCCCCAGTTTCTCATGCGTTACGTAATAATAAGAAGATGAATCACAATCCTAAAATTTTTGAAATCTTCAAACAATTAAAAGTTAATATTCCTTTATTGGATGCTATTAAATAAGTTTCCTCTTATGCACAATGTTAAAGGATTTATGCATAGTAAAAAGAAAAGTAAATGTGAAAAAGAAAGCATTTTTAGCCGAACAAGTAAATGCCATTCTTCGGACCAATAATGCTTTGAAATGTAAAACTCCTAGTTGTCCTACAACTTCGTGTATTATTAGAAGTCATAAAATTGACCAAGCCTTACTTGATCTTGGTGCTAGTATGAATTTACTGCCGTATTCAGTTTATCAGCAGCTCAAACTCGGTGAGTTAAAATCAACTTCTGTAACTCTTTTATTTTTTGATAGATCAATAAATGTACCAAGAGGGATAGTGAAAGATGTTTTAGTTCAAGTTGATAAATTTATATATCCTGTGGATTTTATTATCTTAGACACAGAACCTGTTAAAGGATGTAATCCGATACCTGTTATTTTGGGTAGTCTATTTTTAACAACTTCTAACGTTTTGATTAATTGCAAGAATTTAGTAATAAAGCTTTCATTTGGAAATATGACACTTAAGCTCAATGTTTTCAATATGTGTAAGCAACCACATAAAGGGGAGGATGAAAGTGAAGAAGCCGACATGATTAAAACGATTGTGGAGGATCATATTAAAAAATAGAGTTCTACCGATCCCTTAGAAATATGCTTAATAAATTCATTTGAGTCAAATATATAATTAGATCCTGAAATCTCTGACATATATTTTTTACTTGACTGTGTACAGGTGATTGAAAATAAATGATGAAAACCAAAGTTTGAAAAATTATGAGAAAATGAGGATAAACAGAACGAAATTTTAAAGCTGGAGTTAAAACCTCTGCCTAAAGGATTGAAATATGCATTTCTTATAGAGGAATAAACTTACCCAGTGGTAATCTCTTCTACACTCACAAGCAAACAAGAAGGTAAGTTGATTGAATTATTGAAAATGCATAAAAATGCAATTGAGTGGACTTTAAAAGATATAAATGGCATTAATCCTTTGATTTACACACATAGAATACACCTAGAGGATAATGCCAAAACTTCCCAACAACCTCAAATAAGATTAAATCTACATATGAAAGAGGTAGTGAGAGTTGAAATTCTCAAATTACTTGAACTAGGAATCATCTATTTTATCTCAGATAGTAAGTAGGTAAGTCCTACTTAGGTAGTACCCAAAAAATCTAGAATCACAGTCATTAAAAATGACAAATGTGAGTTAATACCAACTCGAGTCTCATCTAGTTTGAGGATTTGCATAAATTATAGGAAGTTGAACTCGGCTACTAATAAATACCATTTTTCTTTACCACTCCTTGATTAAATTGTAGAAAGAGTAGTAGGACATCCCTACTATTACTTTCTAGATGTTTATTCTGGCTATTATTAAATTTCTATAGAACTAGAGGACCAAGAAAATACTACATTCACATGCCTTTTTAGGAACTTTGCTTTTAAAAGAATGCCCTTTAGACTTTATAATGCCCCAACAATATTTCAGAGATGTATGTTAAGCATTTTTAGTGACATGGTTAAATATTATTTAAAAGTTTTCATGGATGATTTAACTGTGTTTGAAATTTCTTTTGATAATTATCTTGAAAACTTAGAAAATGTCTTAAAAAGATGTGAAGAAAAAAGTCTTGTGTTAAATTGAAAAAAATGTCATTACATGGTTACTTCTAGAATTATTTTGGGATATATAGTGTCTTCTAAAAGAATTGAAGTGGATAAGGCAACAGTCGAACTCATTACACATTTGTCTCCATAAAAAATTGTCAGAAAAGTCCGATCTTTTTTAAGACATATTGGATTCTATAGGAGGTTCATTAAAAAATTTAGTGCTATATCTAAGCCTCTTTGTAACCTCTTAGTAAAAGATGTATCATTTTAGTGCACTCAAGAGTGTCAAATTTTATTTAAAAAATTAATCGACTTCTTAACATCTGCTCCTATCATACAATCTCCTAACTAATATTTACCTTTTGAGCTCATATGTGATGCTAGTGATTACGCTATTGGTGTTGTATTGGAACAAAGAAGGAAGGTAAATCTTATACAATTTATTACACAAGTAGAACTTTAAACAGTGCACAAATGAATTACACAACAATTGAAAAAGAACTACTTGTAGACAAATTTCGTTCTTACTTAATTGGTTCTTCAACTGTTGTGTTTACTGACCATGCTGCTGTAAGGTACTTATGTCAAAACAGGATGCAAAACCAACACTGATTTGATGGATTCTATTGCTTTAAGAATTTAATATCACTATCAAGGATAAGAATTGAGCTAAAAATGTTGTTGCAAATCACTTATCAAGACTCACACCAGATTCATCAACAGAAATAACATCTATTAATGATTATTTTTCTGATGAATTTTTATTTTCTACTATTACAATGCCTTGGTATATTACACGTCCAGAATATAGAAGTTATTTCCAAGTGCAAGATTGTCGAAGTAATAAATAACCCGATGAAAACGGGGTCCACAGGGAAGTAGAATTAAAATTATAAATTATAAACACTTTAAAGATAATTAATGCAGTATAAGATGTTTGCAAATATTATTTCAATTAACTAATTCAAATAAAAGCTAAGGTTAAGGGGATCCACTCTTGGCATAAGAAGTAAGAATATATTTAACTTTTTTTATAACTCAATTGAAATCCTTACACAAAGGAGGTTCCAATCGAAAAATATATCAATTAAAGTTCATCATCATTTATATATTAATTAGTATTTATTTCTTTCAATTATTATACACCAAATCTTATAAATGGGTTCAAGTATTTATTATGTCAATCTTTATATTTGTCTACAATAAATCAAGACTCCCACTTTACAAAAAAGGTTATATACACCAAATCTTATAAATGGTTTTAAGAATTTATTGTGCCAAGTATTAAGTTTGTAAATAATAAATCAAGAATCACCACTTTAGAAGAAAGGGTATTAATTCTACAAACAAAATAAATACATCATATATAAATTTACATAACTTAAGAATGAAGTATTAAATTCATAAATAGGTGTTAAATATATTTTATTACCTTACCAAGAGCTTCACCCTTTTACCTTAGCATAAAAAAAATTATTTTGACATAATAAAACTAAAGCAAAAGAAAAGAAATGGAAGAAGAAATAACATGACTTAATAGTAAACAAGAGAAATAATATTACAAAGAAATGGATACAAATGACAAGTAATTTGAGCTAAATTCTAACTTTCTAATTACATCCTTTAGGCATAAACAAGTCACCATTTATAAAAAAAACATGGATAAATCGAGACAAATTTGGAGAGAACCACTTGGATGATGAAAGTCAATAATGGTGGTAAAATAATTTGCATTGATTATCACTAAGGTACCCACTTGATTATTCAATTTGGAATTGATACGATTCGAATTAACTGTCACTCAAAACATCAAAGTTGTAGATAAATCTCTTATCTTTTCAAATTGAGTAGTCTCATACATATTAGATACATATTTCTATAGTTATGAGCCAAATACTGATGACTGTTCAAAATAGGCCTGTACTGCAGATCAGTTTTATTCTAGGCCATTTTCACCCTCTAAAAACTAGAATTTCAAATGCTTTGTAAAATAAAATATGTTAGCCCATTGAGTCAGCTCTTCACAAGATCAAGAATCACTCTAATTGAATCTTTAAGTAGAAAGTTATGCCCATTCTACCGAACCTACCACAAAACAGTTAAAAGATAATTAGGTACAATATTGTAAACATACTTAAGTTAAGAAAATTAAATACACTAGTAATACAAAACAATGATGTAAAACTCTTATTAAATGTGTAATTTCAAGTATTCATCACACCCCCTAACTAGCTTATTGCTAGTCCCTAGCAATTTGAGAATAAATAAAATTTGAACACTACCTAAGTATTTCAAACAAAACGTCAGTTTAATATCACAATCGTTATAAAGGTTATTTCAATTATAACTTCCAAATTTGTGTATGTGTGTGTGAATTAAGCCAAATCCTTCTTACCACAAACCACAACGTATGTAGCCTTGAAAATCTTTTTCCAAGTAAAAGCCTCAACTCCATATCCACAAAGGTGAATAACTTGTTTAATGGCTTAGGATTTCACTCATAGAGTTGGAAATAGATAATCGCTCAAGAAAAAGTTACATTTAGGGACAGACGAATAAACTAACATTGATCCAAAGATAAGAAAATCAATTATTTAGAGTCAAACTATTATTGCCACATACTAGCTTCAATACTTTAATTATTTTATGCGAATCTTAGGAATACAGAGTCTGGTGATAAGATTGCTTCCTAATGACTTTAGTCTTCTAAAATTGAATGAAGACTTTATTGAACTGAATTGATTTCATTTCTCTTTTTGTTTTCTTTTTTGAAAGACATAAAGAATCATTACAAAATAAGAGCAATTTATCACCACAATACGTTTCTAATTTTTTTTTTTATCCTTCAGCTAAGCAACCAAATCATTCCTCATCCTAAATAATGTCATTCCAAACAAAAATTAATCATTTCAAAAGATCAATGAAAGTTCGTAAGCTGTTATCTCAAACCTCTCCAATCACTCACAAAGATATGTGAGTTTAGAAAATAATATGTATACTTAAACATAGAAATTCTCTTGGCTATATATATTAAATCATTCATCTTACCACAAGGTTTAGTATTGTTCTGAAAAAATAATTTCAGAATTTAATCTTTAGTAACATAGATAGAAAAAGTGATTTAAACTAAACAATTTTGAAATCATATATCAATAGCAAAACAAATTTATTTACGCAAGAGTTACCAAAAACTTAAGCAACAAACATAAAATACATTAAAAATAAACCAATGAGAATGTGTTTCAAAAGTTCAGTAATGTACTCTTTACTCTGCCATTCTAGAATTAGAATGTGTCTTAAGAATGCATAAATAAACATTTTATTCACACCATTCATGAATTTTCTTTTTATACAGAACAAAGTGATAACAACAATAAAATAAAATAATTAACACTAACATTATATATCAACTATCCTCCGCCCAACCAGATTGAAACATTGTCCTCAATGTCAAAATATAGAAAGAGTAAAGTATAGAATATATCACCTAAAACATCTTTTATTGAAAATTAAACCTGCAACAAAATAAAACAAGCCACACAAAATGCTTAAAAATACATAGAAGTACATAGGCTATGGACGGAGCGTCAAATCTATCTTACGTTTCTTTTCACTGTTATCAGTATACTAATCTATCTGACTCATTATTGGATTAGATATAGGTGTAAAAGCTTATAGTTCATCGAGTAACTGATCAACAGTTGAACCAGAAATAAGGATCTATCGTGCTGCAGATGAGACGAATTATTTTTTCACCGCATAGTCAAGAAAAGATAACAACCCATTATAAAAATCATCAACATTTAACAAACCAATGGGTTTTTTTATGGATTTGCAATTGTGCCTATGAGACAATTTATAAAATTTCCTCCAATGTTTCAAAACCTCCAAGTAGAGCTATGAATGCATCAGCATTACGAAGCATAAAAGACATTCGTTCATGTATTGATGATACCTATAACTCATCCCCAATTATTTTTCCTACAATGTCTCCAATAGCTAGAGCTTTCAATATGATACCCAAAACTCGACTACCTTTATTTTATGCAATGGTTGCTATACATCTCATTAATCTAATTGGATCATTGAGTCAGCTCTTCACAGGATCAAGAATCACTTCAATTGGATCTTTAGGTAGAAAATTATGCTCATTTTACCAAACCTACTACAAAACAGTTAAAAGATAATTATGTACAATATTGTAAACATACTTAAGTTAAATACACTAGTAATACAAAACTATGATGTAAAACTCTTATTAAATGTGTAATTTCAAGTGTTCATCAGTATGCTAATATTTTTAATTTTCTTGTAATATAAGAAATGTTACCTCAATGGAATGCTCAAGACAAAAAGAAATTTTTTATTAAGGTAAGAATATTTTATTGGGATGATCCTTATCTCTTCAAATATTGTCGTGACCAAATATTTTGAAGATACATACCCGATAATAAGATAAGTAAAGTTATTAAATTTTGTCATTCTAAAGCATGTGGGAGACATTTCTCATAAAAAAAATAGCTGAAAAAATCTTATAGTGTGAATTTTATTGGCTTACTTTATTTAAAGATACACATGCATTTTGTATAACGTGTAAAAATTGACAAAAGTTTGGATTAATTTTAAAATAAAACATGATGCCTTTGAACCCTATTCTTATTATTGAAATCTTTGATTATTGTGGGATAGATTTCATGGGATCATTTTCATTATCATTTGGATTTACGTATATCTTATTCGCAGTAGATTATGTCTCAAAATGGATTGAGGCTATTTCATGTCAAAATAATGACTATAAAACAGTCATGAAATTTTTAAAATAAAATATCTTAAGTCGATTTAGAATCTCTCAAGCGATTATAAGTGATGAGGGTAAGCATTTTTGTAATAGGGCATTTGAAACATTAATAAAAAAATGTGATATTACTCATAAAGTTGTTACCCCTTATTATCCTCAGACAAGTGGACAAGCTGAATTAGGAAATAGGGAGATGAAACAAATTTTAGAAAAAACTGTAAACCCAAATCATAAAGATTGGTCTTTAAGACTTTATGATGCACTGTTGGCTTATAGAACTGATTTTAAAACTTCATTGGGTATGTCTCCTTATAAGATAATTTATGAAAAACCTTGTCATTTACTTGTGAAACTTGAGCATAAAGCCTACTAAGCCATTAAAACTTTCAAAGCAAATCTTGATTCTACTGGACATATATGTTAATTGCAAATAAATAAACTTGAAGAATTCAGATATGATGCATATGAGAATTTGAAAATTCATAAAGTTAAAATCAAAGTTTTTCGTAATCAAAAAATTCAAAAAAAAATATTTGATACTGGCAAAAAGGTTTTGCTTTATAATTCTTGCCTTCACATATTCTTTAAAAAATTAAGATTAAGATAGAGTGGCCCTTTTTGTTGTGAAACATGTGTACCCTTATAGAACAATTGACATTGAAAATCTTAAAAATGGAATGTGTTTAAGGTAAATGGGCAAAGACTCATGTCGTTTTTAAAAAACCAATATTTTCATAAATAATTTGTGTCTATGTCTAACCCTTGTTACGAGATCAATTAATCTTTATTTTACATATTTACATATTTATATATATTTATTCTTCATCTAACCTTTTTTTATTTACTTGTAGGTTAATTTAGTATTTTTGTTAATGTTTTATTTTGTACCGTGGTTAAGTAGCGGATAACGATACTCCGTGATAATTTAAGTCAGTTTTGTTAGTTTTTCATAATTACTAATACCTTCTCTTCTTCCCATTTTCTAAAAAAATAGATGACATTCTAAAGAATTTGAAAAATCGTTTTCCCTCATTGACTCAAAATTCCTTAAAGAAAATTTACCAAGTAAGATGTGAAAGATTACAGTTGTTAATGATTATGAATATACCTGTTGATTTACATTTGTTAATTGAAGTCAAAATTCGATTGACAGGTGAATTTTTAGACTCATTAATTTCCTACATGCTTGGCTTAGGTAAAAGCTCTTTTGTAAAAATAATGAAGAGTAAAACGATTAAGCGTTTGTTACAAGTATGCATGCATGAATTGCAACACACGTTGCAGCACTTTAGAAATGGTGTCTATAAATCGCGAAGATAAAAATTGGTTCATTAAGGATGGCTTGAGTAAGGAGTCTTTAAATGATATCTTATCGACTCTTGAGACGCATCCTAGTGGATATATGCATATTGCAATTCGTGAATTATGGGATATATTCCTAAAAGAACATGAGTGGTACAGTCTCGAGAATCTGATTTTAAAAAACCCTGTTTGCCAATTTATAAGAAAATTGGATGGGAAGCCTATCCCCGACCCATAAAGGGCGTTTAAGTTATTCCTGGATGTAAAATCAGATAAAGATGTGAGATACAATCACAACTACTTGTATATATTTACTGTAGCTGTTATTTTTAAATGTTTCATTTCAAACTCAAATGTCTTTTTCAACAACCAACCACCCATGTGACTTTTCCAGCTAACAATTTGAAAATTGAAAAAAAGGTATTGAAATTTTTTCATTTTACAACACCTTTTGGCTCTATAAATACATTGCATTATTTCTGTATCTTTATATAAACTCAATCATTCAAGAGAGAGGGTAAGTGTAATAATAGAAGGAACATCAACTCGTAAATTCACAAAAATTTGTGTCTTTTGTGGATCCATCCTTAAAAAAACTAGAGAGTTTATATAAGTAGTAGAAACTTTTGGTAATGTGTTAACTGAGCAAAATACACATTTAGTATATGGGAGAGTTAGTCTTAGATTAATGGGATGTGTGTCAATAGCTGTATAAAATAAAGACAGTCGAGTTTTTGGTATCATACCAAAAGCTCTAGCTATTGGAAACATTGTAAGAAATATAATTGGAGATGAGTTACAGGTATCATTAATGCATGAACGAATGTCTTTTATGCTTCAAAATATTGATGCCTTCATAGCTCTACTTGGAGGTTTTGGAACTTTGGAGAAAAATTTTTAAATTGTCACATCGGCACAATTGCAAATCCACGAAAAACTAATTTGTTTGTTAAATGTTGATGGTTTTTATAATGAGTTGTTATTTTTTCTTGACTATGCGGTGGAAAAACAGTTCGTATCATCTGCAGCATGACAGATCCTTATTTCTGCTTCAACTATTGATCAGTTACTCAATGAACTACAAGCTTTTACACCTTTATCTGATCCAACAATGCATTAGATAGATTGGTATACTGATGACAGTGAAAAGAAACGCAAGATATATTTGACGCTTCGTCTGTAGCCTATCTACTTTTATGTATTTTAAAGTATTTTGTGTGACTTGTTTTATTTTGTTGCAGGTTTAATTTTCAATAAAAGATGTTTCAAGTGATATCTTCTATATTTTACTCTTTTTATATTTTGACATTGAGGACAATGTCTCAATCTAGTTGGGGTGAGAATAGTTGATATATAATGTTAATGTTAATTTTTTTTTTTTTTTGTTATCACTTTGTTCTCTAAAAAACGATTTCATAAATGGTGTGAATAAATGGTTTATTTATGTATTCTTGAGACGCATTTTAGTTCTAGAATGACAAAGTAAATATTACATTACTAAACTTTTGAAACACATTTTAATTGGTTTATTTTTAATGTATTTTATGTTGCTTAAGTTTTTGGTAACTCTTGCATAAATAAATTTACTTTACTCCTGAGGTATGATTTCACAATTGTTTAGTTTAAATCATTTTTTTTCTATCTAGATTACTAAAGAATAACTTCCAAAATTATTTGTTGAGCACAATACTAAGTCTTGTGGTAAGATGGATGATTCAATATATATAGCCAAGAGAATTTCCATGTTTAAGTATACATATTCTTTTCTAAACTCACGTATATTTTGTGAGTGAATGGAGAGGTTTGAGATAACAGTTTACGAACTTTCATTAAACTTTTGAAATAGTTAATTTTTATTTAGAATAACATTATTTGAGATAAGGAATGATTTAGTTACTTAGCTGAATGGTAAAAATAAATTATGGTGAGAAATTATTCTTATTTTGTAATGATTCTTTATGTCTTTAAAAAAACACACAAAAAAAGTAAAAAAAAATAATATATATATATAAGAAAAGAAGTCAATTCAGTTCAATAAAATTTTCGTTCAATTCTAGAAGACAAAAGTCATTAGGAAGCAATTATATCACCGGACTCTTTATTCGGAAGATTCGCATAAAATAATTAAAATCCTGAAGCAAGCATGTGGAAAGATTGGTTTGACTCTAAATAATTAATTTTTTTATCTTTGGATCAATGTTAGTTGTAACCTTTTCTTGAGCGATTATCTATTTTTCAACTTCATGAGTGAAATCCTAACCTATTAAACAGTTATTCACTTGTGAGGATATGGAGTTGAGACTTTATTTGAAAAAACATTTCAAGGCTATATATGTTGTGGTTTATGGTAAGAAGGCTTGGCTTAATTTACACACACAAAATTTTAAAAGTTATGATTGAAATAACCTTAATAGCAATTGTGATCTTCAACTGACATTTTGTTTGAAATATTTAGGTAGTATTCAAATTTTATTTATGCTTGAATTGTTAGGGACCAGCAATAAGCTGGTTGGAAGGTGTGACGAGCACTTGAAATTACATATTTAATAAGAATTTATATCATTGTTTTGTATTACTAGTGTCTTTAACCCCCCTTAACTTAAGTATGTTTACAATATTGTACCTAATTAGTTTTTAATTATTTTGTGATAAGTTTGGTAAAATGCACAACTTTCTACCTAAGAATTCAATTGTAGTGATTCTTGATCTTATGAAGATTTGACTCAATGCAATAACATATTGTGTTTCATAAGGCATTCAAAATTCGAGCGTTTAGAGGGTGAAAATAGCCTAAAACAGAACTGATCTGCAATACAGCCTCAATATGAATAGTCATCAGTATTTTGCCAATAACTATAGAAATATGTATCTAATATGTATGAGATAACTCAATTGGAGAGGATAATAGACTTATCTACAACTTTTATGTTTTGCGTGACAGCTAATTCAGACTACATCAATTCCAAATTAGATAAGCAAGTGGGTGCATTAATGATAATCAATGTAAATTATTTACCACCATTCTTGACTTTTATCATCCAAGTGGTTCCCTTTTTATTTGTCTCAATTTATCCATATTTTTCTATAAATAGGTAACATATTTATGCCAAAAATATGTAATTAGAGAGTTAGAGTTTAGTTCAAAACACTTATCTTTTGTATGATCTTTTTATAATATTATTTCTCTTGTTTACTATTGTAAAGTCATGTTATCTCTTCTTCCATTTCTTTTCTTTTTCTTTAGTTTTATTATGTCCAAGTAATTTTCTTTATGCTAAGGTGAAATGGTGAAACTCTTGACAAGGTAATAAAATATACTTAACTCTTATTTATAAATTTAATGCTTCATTCTTAAGTTATGCAAATTTATTTATGATGTATTTATTTTATTTGTAATATTAATATACTTTCTTCTAAAGTGGTGCCTCTTGATTTATTATTGATAATTTTTATAGTTGGCACAATGAATTCTTGAAACTATTTATAAGATTTGGCGTATATACCCTCTCTTGTAAAGTGGGAGTCTTGATTTATTATAGACAAATATAAAGATTGGCATAATAAATACTTGAACTCATTTATAAGATTTGGTGTATAATAATTGAAAAAAATAAATACTAGTTAATATATATACTTCTGACTGGAACCTCCTTTATGTGAGGATTACAATTGAGTTATAAAAAGAGTTGAATATATTCATATTTCATATGCCAAGAGTGGATCCCCCTAACCTTAGTTTTTATTTTAATTGGTTAATTGACTTATTATTTGTAAATATCTTATACTATATTAATTGTCTTTAAAGTATTTATAGTTTGTAATTTTAATTTCACTTCTCTATGGATCTACCCCGTTCTCACCGGATTATTTATTACTTCAACAATCCTACACTTGTAAATAAACTCTTATATTCTGAGTATGTCAACAGCAAGTCATAAATAAAGTGATACCAAATTCTCAGAGTTCTTTTATACATAGGCAATTTATACTGATAATGTCATTATACGTTTGAGTGCGTGCATGCCCTGAAATGGAATAAATTTGTGGTTGGGAACGATTTGACTTTGAAACTAGATATGTCAAAGGCCTATGACAAGGTAAAAAAGTCTTTCTTATTATTGGTGCCAAAAGATTTATCAATGCATTTCTTCAATGTCTTATTCTCTCCTTATTAATGGTATGCCGTGAGGTAATATAGTCTCATCTCAAAGTCTTCGCCAGGGTGACCCTTTATCCCTATATCTGTTTCTCTTCTGTATAATAGGTCTTTCTGCTCTCCTTCGATCTGTTGAATGACGAGGTACCTTATAGGGCTGAGGTGTAGGAAAGAAGGGCCAACAATATCTCATTTATTCTTTGTAGATGATAATTTAATCTTGACCAAGGCTATTTCAAATGATTGCAATTCCATTAAGAACATTCTACATACTTGTGAGTTGGCATCTAGATAGTAGATTAATCGCCAGAAATCAATTGTTTATTTTGGTAAATTTGTTTCGGTGATTATGGTAATGCAGTTAACTTATTGTCTAGAGGTAGTTCAAGTGTCCTTTCATTAAAAAAAAATCTCGATTTGCTTTGTATTTCTAAGAAGAATAAATAAAATCGTTTTGCTACAATTAAAGAGAAGGTGTGGAGTAAGGTGAAGGTCTAGAAGAGGCATCTTTTCTCAGCTAGGAGGTGAGAGATACTTATCAAGGCAATGATTCAAGTTGTTTCGACCTATGTAATGAATTTGTTTAGACTTTTCAAGAGTCTTATTACAGAAATTCAATGACTTTGTGTCAAGTTCTTTTAAGGGAATGATAAGAATAACAGAAAAATTCATTGGTATTTTTAGGATTTCCTTTATCGGCATAAGAAAGAAAGTGGTCTTGGTTTTTGGGAGTTGAGCTCCTTTAATCAAGCAATTTTTCCTGAGCAAGGATGGAGTTTGTTAGCTGATCTACATTCCTTGATGGCGAGAACCCTCCGCAGTATTTACTTTCTCAACTCATCTTTTTTGCAGGCTCAAACTAGATAGTTAGATTACTTGGTCTAGAAAAGCATCCTACGAGGGGCAGAATTTACTTATTAAAGGTTTTCATTGGCGAATTGGTGATGGGACATCTATTTTAGCCTATTATGACCAATGGCCCCCTTGGCCTTTTATCTTTAAACCTTCTTTTACCCATGCATTACCAGAGCACTTGGTGGTGGCTAATCTCCTTATTCCTTCAAAATATTGGAACCGAGATTTGGTACGTGCCTCCTTTTCAATATAGGAAAGTGAATTGGTTTTGAGTATTCCATGTTCACCATCCTGGAATCAACAGCCTAATTCAATCATGTCACATTTTGACAAGCATGGATTGTTTAATGTGAAAAGTGGATATTGGTTGTCTCATATTTTGGATCACGCTACAACTAGTAAGGGTAGCTCGGTATCTCATTCTTGGTGGCATCACTTATGGAATATGCATATCTTGCCAAAAATTAATTATATGGCATCTTAATCATGGTTGGATTTCAACATTCCCTAATCTCAAGAGGCGCCATGTACTTGTTGATGAGTCTTGTATTCGTTGTGCCAAAGAGGCTGAAAATTCCACACATGCATTATGGCTTTATAATATTTTGAAGCAAGTCCGTCAACTTTGTCCATTCATGTAAGACTTTAATGTTTCTCATACTATACCTGTACTGGACATTCTTCTTGAATGTAAGGTATGTTTATCTCCTTAAAACTTTGAGATTCTGGTAATCATGCTTTGGAGATTATAGAGTTGTAGGAACTAGCATATTATAGAGTAAAAAATGGTGGCACGTTCAGACGTGGTAAACTGGTCAAACAACTATTGGAGTAAACTGTAGTGTGTTCGTGATGTTATTGTGGAAAATTCTACTCCATCATGGTGAACATAGGTGGCTCCAAAACTTAGCTTCATTATGTTAAACACTGATGCCAATCTTTCCTTTAAGCATTTCAAGGCAGAGTTAGTAGCGATGTTACGTGACCATTCAGATTCTGTTTTGGCTTCTCTGTCTACTCTAGTAGATGCTAAGATTTCGATGGATGTTCTGGAAGCTATGGCTTTGTTCCGAGGTCTTCAACTGGCTAGGGTTCTGAAGATTTCATTAATCAAGATAATTTTAGATGCTACTGGACTTATTATAGATATTAATGATGCTATCCATTCCATTTCTAAACTTAGTTTGGCCCTTCAATCCATTACATTGTTAACTTCATCCTTCTCCTTTTGTTCATTTAGCTACTCACATCATATTTTGACACATTTTACTTTGACTCTATATTTTGAGACTATTTGATACGGCAAAATGCTATCGCAAAGTGATTTTGCATGTTGAACAGTTTAGTTAAGGATTGTTTTTTTCTTGTGTTAATCAAAATTTATTTTTTTTTTTAAAATAGTGAATGAATTAATAATATTGATAATCTAATCTGACGTCGTGATGAATTATACAAGATAGCTAAAAGAGAAAAGTCCTCCATCAGATCAAAAGCCAAATGAATATACTATACTTGTATAATCAAGTGAAGCCGAATGGATCTAGACCGTGAGAAAATATATTACACTTATTCTTTTTGGCCAAATGAAGAAGAAAAGAAATGGATCAAAGCGAAGTTAATGGCCAAAAAAATCATGAAAATGGATCCAGCAACAATAAATTAAAAGCAAAAATCGTAAGTGAGTGGATCACAAATTGACAACCAATCAAATTCGATTATAACCAAATCAAAGCCAACTAAAAATATAGATCTGGATCGTTGATCATGGCCGTATGATCAAAGATCTGTGTGGCTGTAAATTATTAATTGTAGGATCAATATTCAGATCATAGTAAATCAAACCGCCTATGATGGATCGTAAAACAGCTGGTTATTTGCCAATGATCATGACCATTAAAATTGCCCATAGTTCATCACAGATCGGGCAATTAACGGTCCATAATCCCAACCACAAGATCAAGGAAGGATTAATCATATAGATCTTATCAAGATTTATAAATTTTGAGTTTTGATCTTGATCAGATACGGACGAAGTCCCACCGTTTGATCAGATTACTTGTTACAAACTTTGAATCAAATTTAATCTCATCCATATGATTTTAATTGGTATGATGCTTATTCATCTTAAGCTAACAAATCTTCAAATAGCTTTTATGATTGCATCACGTTTTTTTAAGTAAATGAAATAAAATAATAATAATAATAATAATTTTTGGAATTAAATGCCAATTGCTTACATTTAGGAAGCAATTGTCTCACGTTTTTCCAAATTAAAGCAAAGGGTGTAATTGAAAGTAATAAACTAACATTTCTTGTTTGCTTTATTCTTATAAATCCCGAAGACAGGAATAACAATCCATCAAAGATCCAGCAAGCATGAAATAATAAAATATTATAATAGCATGAAATGATTATTTATTAATGATCTTGGGAACCGAAATGCCCATTAGGCCAAAATTAATTCGGCAATTTTCAATGCTCAATTGCTTATCTGAGAGAGAAATGTAATTAAATATTAAAATCCTTAAAATTTAAGATTTGGGAAAAAAATTATAGCAATTTTGTGATCACCTACTTAATTTGTTGTGTGCTCTAACAGATAGCATCAAATAGAGAATTATAAGTCTCTATTAATCTAATAATTTCAATGTAAATTAATATTTTATAAAAAAAAGTTAGAAAAAAATTTAAATTTATAAAGTGAGAGAGTTCTTTTGATAAAATAAATAATATTTTTTTATTTAACTCTAATAGACCCTTTTATAGTGAATGAAAAGTTCATGAGTGAAGAAATTACAATGATATTTTTAATGGGACTTTTATGTCTTTGATGGGATTTACACAAAATTGTTAGCCTAGATTGCAAACTCAAAACACCAGGTAATTCGACCTTGACTCGTGGACTTTGTAAGCAAGTTGTATAAATTATTAGGAGTTCGGAATGGATTGAACTTTCTATTTTATTCAAATTGTGATTGAATTTTTGTTTTGCATAAAAAATAATTTTTTATGAACGGACGAATCTTACTTATATTTTTCTTTTTAATTGATGACTTATGAACAAATTTAAACTCTTATTACCTCAGGGTTAATTAAATATGAATGACTATACACACTTTGAAAGAAATTAAAACTCATGCATATTTTAAAAGAAATTAGAACTCATATACTATAAATAGAATCAATTGTTATAAATATAATAGTGAATAATACCGTACAAATGAACAGTATCATATAAATAAATAGTATCGAATAGATGAACAGTATTATATTAGTGAACAGTATCCTACACCAAAATCTCACATTAAAAAGATTTTATTTCTTTCTCATTCTCTCACTCTATAAATATAAGTGAATACTTTTATTCATGTACAAGTGAGAAATAAGTACAAATATTAACATATTTGCAAAAGTGTTTATTTATATTTACACTTTTCATTTTAGTTCAAAATTTTTACTTCTTCATCTTATTATTCACAACACGTTATCAGCACGATTCGAGGTAGTCACAGCACGATTTGCGATAACTACAAGTAAGAATTACTTACTTTCTTTCATTTAAATTTTAAATATTTTGTGGGATAACCGGTTTGTCGGCTATGTCGCCTTAGTTGTAAATTACACCCTCTCTTAAGTTATGCAATTTATTTTCTATTATTTATGTAAATTACACTCTCTCTTAAATTTTAAATATTATGTGGGATAACCGGTCAGTTGGCTCTGCCGCCTTGGTTGTAAATCACACCATCTCTTAAATTATGCAATTTATTTCTTATTATTTACTTTTTACACAATTTGAGAGGGTATGCCCTTTAAAATAATTGTAATAATTTACTTTAAGTCTTTACTACCTTATAACTGTTAAGTAACGAATTTCTTATAAAAGACCGAATATATTCTAGATAGTCAATAAAGTAAATCGGGGATCTTCGGTTCAACCCATTTGCTACTTTTGCTAATTCTAGTCATAATTCAAGTTTTGAAATAAGAATTTTTTATACTAATTTTATGCTTTATATTATTATTATTACTTAATTAAATGGAAGGCTATGCCTCCTAATTGTTATTGCTTCATCTATGTCAAGCCTCTTAATTATTATTATTCTATTTAAGGAAGGCAATGCCTCCTGAACTTTACTTTTGATATTGATATTTATATTTTATAATGTGACATAAAGAAGGTCATGCATCCTAAATTTGTTTTTTGATATTCTGCATAAGGTTAATATTTTATGTACTAATTTTAATTTTATTCTTCCATATCTAAAGGCCCTCTGAATAAAATGTTTTTGACAAACTTACAAATCCTTGCACTTGACATCTCTGGGAAAACTACCTATTATGAGTGTTGGATACTAAAATGCACATCTAAGCCAATGGTTTATAAAAAACTATTGAAAAAGAAAATGGTATGTCCCTGTAGGACAAGGCGAAAGTAATAATTTTTCTTTGTCACCATATACATGAGAGTTTAAAAGCTCAATATTTGACATTAGAGGACCCACAGATCCTCTGAAAAAATTTAAAAGAAAGATTTGACCATCAAAATGATGTGTTCCTCCCAAAGGTAAAATATGAATGGATGAACCTGCAATTGCAGGATTATAGAATTGTTACTGAATACAATTCTGCCCTATTCAAAATTACCTCACAGATGAAATTATGTAAAAAAAAAGTGACAAAGCATGATATGTTGAAAAAAATATTCTCAACCTTTCATGCTTCTAATGTGGTTCTACAGCAACAGTACCGTGAATGATGGTATACAAAATATTCATATTTAATCTCATGTCTTCTAGTTACTGAACAGAATAATGAACTGTTATTGAAAAATCACAAATCACATCCAACAAGTTCTCAACCAGTCCCTGAAATGAATGTAAATTTTTGTAATAATGCTAGACGTGGTCATGAAAGAGGAAGATGGTGTGGTTATTACCCTCGGAGTGGTTATAAATACCAAAGACATAGATATATTAAAGGAGGACAGAAGCACCAAAACAGAGAAAATGATATGGAAACCAAACGCCCTAAGTATCATGAAAATGTATATTATCGATGTGGTAAAAAGGGAAATTGGTCACGTATATGTTGTGCACCAAGAAATCAAATTGAGCCTTATGAGACATTTGTCAAAGGAAAATAGAAGAATATAAAGACAAATCTTATTGATGAATCAGATCCTGCAAATCATACACATCTAGAAGTCTCCGATTTCTTTAAAAATTGAAAAGGGGGCATTAATTATTTAAAGCTCTATATTTGTACTTTTATATCAGTATGTTGTATCTTTTCTTATTTTTAATATTTATTGTGTTAGTTTCTCTTCATGTTTTTTGTAATTTTTATTTTATTTTTTAATGTTAATATTTTATTAAAGGACATGACTTTTAAAAATAAATTGTCCACTCTAGAGATAAAATATGGGGATGTTTGTTTGGCTGACAGTGCAACTACATACACTATCTTAAAAGATAAAAAATATTTCTCAAAACTAATAATGATTGAAGGGGAAGTTAATACTATATCAAGTCCTGCAGATCTGAATGAAGACTCTGGAAGAGCAACAATCTTGTTAGAAAATAGAACAAAATTATATATAAATGAGGCTTTATATGCTGGTAAATCCAGAAGAAATCTGTTGAGCTTTAAAGATATCCGCCGAAATGGATATCACATTGAGACCTTAAATGAAAATAATGTAGAATATCTCTGCATTACTTTTAATGTCTCAAACAAGAAATGCATACTTGAAAAGCTTCATGCTTCATCATCGGGTTTGTATTATACAGTTATAAATTTAACTGAAAGCTACGCAGTAATGAACTAGAAATTCAGTGATCCAAAAACGTTTACACTATGGCATGACTGTCTTGGTCATTCAGAATCAATAATGATGCATATGATAGTTAAAAATTCTCATGGACATCCGTTAAAGAACCTGAAGATTCTATTATCCAATGAAAATATTTGTACTACTTGCTCACAAAATAAACTTATAGTCATACCATCCATTTCTAAGATTAGTCTAGAATCTCCATCATTCTTATAAAAGGTCCAAGGAGATATATGTGGACTAATTTATCCACCAAGTGGACCTTTTTGGTATTTTATAATTTTAATTGATGCATCTGCGTGGTGGTCACATGTGTGTTTATTATCTACATGAAATGTTGCATTTGCAAAATTAATGGCACAATTTTTAGAATACCCTATTAAGACAATACGTTTAGACAATGCTGGTGAGTTTACATCCAAAACATTTTATGACTACTATACATCAGTGAGAATTGAAGTAGAACATCCTGTACCATATGTTCACATACAAAATGGATTAGCAGAATCTTTAATTAAACGACTTCAAGTAATTGCACGTACTTTACTAATGCGCGCACAATTACCAACTTCTACATGGGGACATGCTATATTGCATGCTGCAGCATTAATTCATTTTAGACCCACTGTTTATCATCAATATTCTCCTTTACAACTTACTTGGTCATCAACCTAATATATCCCATTTGCATGTATTTTACTAATGTGCACACAATTACCAACTTCTGCATGGGGACATGTTATATTGCATGCTACAGTATTAATTCATTTTGGAGTCACTGCTTATCATCAATATTCTCCATTACAACTTGTACTTGGTCATCAACCTAATATATCCCATTTGCGTACATTTAGTTGTGCTATATATGTACCTATAGCACCTCATCAACGCACTAAGATGGGACCTTAATGTCGCTTGGGGATTTATATTGATTTTGACTCACCATCAAGTATAAGATATCTTAAATCCCTGACAGGTGATTTGTTTACCGCACGATTTATGAATTGTCATTTTGATGAGATAGTATTCCCATCATTAGGGGAAAGAAATTTGCCTCTTAAAGTAAGGCATGAACTTTCTTGGAAAATGACTACTATGTCTCATTTAGACCCTCACATAACTCAATGTGAAAATGAGGTACAAAGAGTTATTCATCTTCAAAGAAAAACAAATGAATTATCAGATGCATTTACAGATGCATCAAAAGTAACTAAATCATATATACCAGCTGCTAATACACCAGGCTAAGTGATTGATCCTGTAGAACAATCTAATTAAATAGCAGCAAATGAATCATCTGTAACACGTCAGAAGCATGGTAGACCAATTGGTTCAAAAGATAATGTTCCGCAAAAAAGAAAAATAAAAACACAGGATCCTATTGAAAATAATACTTGAGTAAATGAATCAACATTCTCTAAAACAACAAAAGGATTAATAGTCCATAAAGAGACACAAGTCCCTGAAGTGACACATGTCCCTAAAGAGAAAAAAGTTTTAGAAGAAATATTAGTCCCAAAAGAGACACAAGAGTTTTAAAATGAAGAAAATATTATAAATTATACTTATACAGGAGAAATGTGACAACAAAATAAAACAATCATTGATAATGTGTTCTCATTTGCAGTAGCTACTGAAATTATGAATGATAATTTTGAGCAACAATCTGTTGATGAATGTAGAGAAAAGGCATGATTGGTTTCAATGAAAAGAAGTAATACAAACAGAATTGACTTCACTAACTAAACGGGAAGTATTTGGACCTGTAGTCCGGACATCTGAAGATGTCAAACTCGTAGAACATAAATGGGTTTTTGTACGAAAATGTAATAAAAATAATGAAGTCATCATACACAAAGCAAGACTTGTTGCTCAAGGTTTCTCGCAGAGACCTAGTATTAATTATGATGAAACTTATTCCCCCGTGATGGACATAAATACATTTAGATTTTTAATAAGTTTGGCAGTCTTAGAAAATCTTGGTATGCATCTTATGGATATAGTAACGGCATATCTATATGGATCACTTGACACGGATATTTATATGAAAATCCCCAAAGGATTTAAAATGCCTGAAGTATGTAATCAAAATTTATACTCAATCAAGCTACAGAAATCTTTGTATGGATTAAAACAATCTGGGTGCATGTGATATAACCGTCTAAGTGAATATTTGATAAAAAAAATGTTATATTAACAACCCAATATGTCCATATGTATTCATAAAGAAGTCAAACACCGAATTTGCTATTATAACTGTATATGTGGATGACATGAATTTGATCAGAACTCCTGAAGAGCTCTTGAAAATTGTAGAATACTTAAAGAATGAATTTGAAATGAAATACCTAAGGAAGACTAAATACTGTCTCGGCTTGCAGATCGAGTATAAATCAAATGGAATCTTTATCCATTAACCTACCTATATTAAAAAGATTTTGAAAAGATTCAACATGGATAAAGCCCATCCATTAAGTACCCCTATGGTTGTTTGGTCTCTTGATCCTAAAAGGGATCCATTCCGTCCGAAAGAAGATGATGAGAAAATACTTGGTCCAGAAGTACCATACCTAAATGTAATTTATGCTTTATTGTATTTAACCCAATGTACTAGACCGGACATAACTTTTGCAGTAAATTTATTGACAAGATTTAGCTTTGCACTAACTCGACGTCATTAGAATGATGTCAAACATATATTTCGTTATTTATATAGAACAATAAATTTAGAACTATTTTATTCTAATAATGATAAGGGCAAATTTGTCATATATTTTCTCATATTTTTATTTTGATATTTTATTATTTTATGAGAATAAATGACTATTTATGTGCATTATTATTTTTTATAGGGATTAAAATGTAAAGTTTTTAAAGTATGAATCCAACGCCCCAGCGCCACGAGGATTATAGCCCTAGCGCTGGAACAGTGATCGAGATAAGAAAAATGACCTGGTTAAGTCGCATCTAGCGCCTCTGCTACAAAAAGTCACCGCCTGATAGGCCAACGCTCCAGCGCCATCATCCTACCGCTCCAGCGGTGAAGCCTTTTTCACGCGTCGCCCCAACGATAACTACATAATGCCCTAGCGGTAGTGCAAGTCTTAGTCCAACGAGAATTGAGATTTTCAAGCTTATATCAATCCCTATAAAAAACCACTTGTTCCCAGCCTTTAAGAATAAACCTAGAGCAACAAAAATACAGAGCACGAGTCTTGGAGAGCAATAAGAGTTTAATTGAAGCAACCTTAGAGAGAGATTCAAAGCATTCTTCGACATCAAGAGATCTTAGGTAGTATAATTAAGAGCAATTCAATGTCTATATTGGTTTGCTATTAATTGTATTATGATTTATTATTATTTTTTACTATTGTTCTCTTGTAGCCATGAACTAAATTTATTTTCTAGGGTTAGTACTTGAACTCAATATATGTGCTTAATTTCTATATCTTTTGAATATTTAATAAACTTAGTTCTTTGATATTCAAATTACTTGATCTTAATGCTTCAATATATCTGGCCAATATATGGTGAATGAGTTGGTAATATTATTGATAAACTCGAAAGAGGAATCATAATATTTAGACCTAGGTAATTTGATGTATGATTATAGAGTAACATTCAATGTTGCATATGTAAGTTTCAATTTAGGATAGGATTATACCTAATTGGCATGTATGATCAATAAGACCTAATCTTAATGAATCTTAATTTATTACAAGTACCATAGAAATATAGGTATTTGGTAAATTAAGGTATACTTGCATGACCTTGGAAGAGGCTTGTGAATACATTAGTGTCTTGATCAATAACAAAGACTAAGGGAGTTAAATATTAGAAGATTAATCATTAGAAAGTATATTGAGTGATAGTATTAATCATAAGTTTTCTTTATATTACTGTCATTTAAATCTCTTTGCATTGTATTTTTATTTTTATATTTTCTACATAAATTCTTAGATTTTTATTTTTCTGAATAATTATTAGAAAAACATAATTTTAGTAATTGGTTAAAAAGAAGAAATTATCCCTGTGGGTTCGACATCCGACTTATTTGGTCCCTTTATTACTTGCATAAGATAGTGTATACTTGCACTTAATTTTAAGATATAGAAATATTGCTTCAAATAAACTAATAGAAAATTCAGGTCTAGTTAGATATGCAAATGCTGGGTACTTATCTAATCCCCATAAGGCTCGCTCACAAACAAGTTATGTTTTTACTTACAACAATATAGCAATCTTATGGCGATCTACAAAGCAAAATTTTTTTGCCACCTCATCAAATCACTTTGAGATTCTTGTACTCCACAAAGCAAGTAGGGAATGCATATGGCTACGATCTGTTATTCATCATATTCAGAGTACATGTAGCCTACCTTCTGCAATCGATATTCCAACAACAATTTATTAAGATAATGCAGGTTGTATTGCTCAAGTTAGAGGCGGATATATCAAAGCAGATAGAATCAAATATATTTCTCCAAAATTCTTCTACACCCATGAACTGCAACAAAATAAGAAGATTGATGTGAAACAAATATGTTCTACTGACAAGTTTACAGTTTTGTTCACTAAATCTCTACCAACTTCAACTTTTGAGAAACTGATTTATAAGATTGGCATGCGTCGGCTCAACATGTTGGCAAACTAATAGGATGTTACTTTGAGAGGGAGCATATTCTTTTAGAATAAGAAAAGTGTTAGTTACAAACGTGTACTGCACTCTTTTTTCCTTCGACCAGGTTTTATCTTACTGAATTTTACTAGCAAGATTTTTAATGAGGCAGTATTAAACACGTTCGATACTGCTGTATAAAATAGAGTTGTATTTATTTTGCTTAGGTGTTTTATCCTACTAGGTTTTTCTTTGACAATGTAAAATACAATTAAATATGGTATAGCCTAAAGAGAAAGTTAGAATTATGGTGGAGTCCAAAGGAGAGTATTATAAATATAATAGTGAACAATATCGTACAAGTAACAGTGTCGTATAAATAAATAGTATCGTATAGATGAACAGTACTATATTAATAAACAGTATCCTCTACAAAAATTTCACATTGAAAAGATTTCATTTATTTTTTATTTTCTCACTCTATAAATATAGGTAAATATTTTCATTTATGTACAAGTGAGAAATAAGTATAAATATTAATATATTTACAAAAATATTTATTTATATTTATATTTTACATTTTAGTTCAAAAATTTTGCTTCTTTATTTTATTATTCACAACATCAATTTATTTGTTCTTAATTCATGGTACAATATTCATCAACAATTCAAGATTCATTATTCAAACAATTGCAACATATATAACATTCATCCTGCTTGCTTCTATAAACACTCCCTCACACAAAATACTTTTTTTTTTTCAATAAATACTAACTTTATTGTTTTAAGGAGTATGTAAAGGTAAGATGATAATTGATGAAGGTTTCAAACGTAGAAACTTCAACCTTCTTTAAATTACTAATAAATAGATCTAAAAAATTTAGAGAAAAAATAATATATATATATATATATAATTTTAAAGAGGTAATAATAATTTTCCCTTATTAAGAGTCAATATGCTCGAGTATTTTTATTTTATTAAGGACTTCACTATAAAGCATTTTCATGTAAATTTGTGTTTTCATTGACAAGTTCTTAGAAAATGCTTGTGCAAGTTAATATTGGGAGTTCAAAGGCATTGGATAAATAAACCATCCCTCTAGATTCTCAAAAGAAAAATATTATGGTTTTATTTGGAATTTTTGTGCTTTACTGAACTTTGAAAATATATTAAAATTACTTTTAAAGTTGGATTAATTTTACTTAATAAATAATTATTTGGTAAAAAAAATTCATATAAAACTATTCGCAAATAATAATTAATAATTTACTTTGAAAATTATGTCAACTAAACACTTATATACTTTTAATTAACAACTAATGATTGTTTCTTACAAAATGCTCAAATTGCTATATCTTCAAAATTACAACAAAACAATTGAAAACTGGAGCTTATGGGATTTGAGATTGACTTTTGAAACCTATTGAGAATGAAGCTAAATCCATAAACAACTTTCTCTTTTTAGAGTTTGAGGCCCATGAGCCAATGTGTGCTTGACCATCCAAATGGGCTGGCTGCAGAAAAAACAATAGCATTTTTGAAAAAGTTGAATTATATTTATACTTAAATTATGGTACTATTTTAATTTTTTTAATAAAAAAGACGATTCTATTTGACCTTTTATTTAATCTCATTAATTGTATTTATTAAAATTATAAAAAAATAAAAAAATCATAAATATGCTTATATGTAAAATATAATTATTTTCTTATAAATGTATCATAAACTTCATAATCTGGTATGCTTGTTAAACTTTTAATTATGTATGAAATTTTTAAATTTAGAACTATTTAGAAATTATTTTTTAACTCTTTGAATTGTCAAAATATTATTGAAGAAGTGTTTCATCCTCTTACAAAAAAAATATTTTAATACTCAAATAATTGTATAATCAATCATAAACGTGTGGTGTATGAGAGTATTACAAACAAGAGGGTATTAATACTGTGTAACACTCATTTTTTTTTTATTGAAATATTTTTTTTGTAATTATTAAACAAGTAAATTTGAGCCCATATATTTTTTTATATGTATATTTGAAAGAAATTTATTATATATATATAATATTATTATTTATATTTTATTTAAATATGTGGGACTTTTATTTTAAAAAGGCACTCTATATATTTTTTTGGGTTTTGGTTGTCGGTGGGGGGTTTGTTGGAAGAAGAAAAAGGAGAAGTGGGGAAAAGAAGAAAAGAAAGGAAGGAAAGAAAGAGAGAGAAGAGGGGAAAAGAAGAAAGGAGAGAAAAGGAAAGAGAGAGAAGAAGGAAGAAAGAAGAAAGGAAAGAGAGAGAAGAAGGAAGAAAGAAGAAAGGAAAGAGAGAGAAGAAGAAAGAGACGGAGGAGAAGAAGAGGAAGGAAGAAAGAAAGGGGAAGAGAGGAAAATAAAATGGAAAATAGAAGAAAAAAATATTTAAATAGTTATTGGTGAGTAATTTTTTTATTTTTAAAATTTTCTTATTATATTTATTTTTGAAATCATGTGAGAAATATGTATGTATATATTTATATGTATGTATATGTATTCGTGTATGTGAGTATATTATAGTTTATTTTTATAATGTGCTTGTATGTATATATGTATATATGTAAATCATAAAATGATATATATGTATTTATATTATAGTTCATTTTTATGATATGTATATTTTTATGTATGTATATAAATCATAAAATGATATATATGTATTTATATTATAGTTTATTTTTATGATATGTATATTTTTATGTATGTATGTATGTATGTAGTATGTATGTAAGTTATGGAATAGATATATATGTATGTATGTGTGTATGTATATATAACATACATACATGTACACATGTACGTGTTTATATATGTATATTATATTTTATTTTCATGATGTTTAAGGATGTATGTATGTATGTATGAAAGTCATTAAATAGGTATGTGTAGACGTATGTATGTAAGTCATGAAATAGATGTATACATATGTATATCTCTATATATGTATGTAATGTGTGTATATCTCTATGTATGTATATATGCATGTATGTGTGTATTATATTTTATTATAAATAAAATATATATATTTATGTATGAAAGTAAGTATGTATGTATTTATGTGTATATGCACATATGTATATTATATTGTATTAGCTATAGAATTGATGTATATGAGTCATGGAATTGATGTGTATTATATATGTATATTATATTTTATTAACTATAGAATTGACATTTATGTTTGTATGTGTATTATATTATATTTGTTGTAGAATTATTTTGTATGAATTTATATATGTATTTATGTTTTTATTTATGTTTTATTGTTAATGGATTATGTAAGTATTTATAAGTGATTAATAACTAAGAAAGAGTTTATAAAATTGGTGTGTATGTATATATATATATATATATATATATATGTATAAATCTATATATATGCTATTTAAGAAAATAAGAATTTAGGGTTGTTAATGGTAAATAAATATTATATAAATACATGTGTTACATTTTTAATATATTAGCTTCATAGTTTAATCTTACAAGAATTGTCCTTATTGAATTTCATAATTTATTTCAGATAAATAAATATTGTGTTTAATTAATTATACTTTTAGTATATATTCTTGGCATGTTTATAAGTGTAAACTTTTATAATAAATATAAATGTATGTACATAAATTATGGTTAGAATTTATTATAATATATTGTATAATTATGTTAAATGCAGAGATTTTATAATTAGAAAATTTATGATTTATGGTAGTATATAGTATTAGAAATATGCTTAAATAATTTATTTGATTAAAGTGTAAAGTATAAAGTATAAAGTATGAGATGATAAATTTTTAACTATTTCTTTATAATTAATTTTAAATATGTCCTATTTATTTTTATTTATCTTATGACAATGAGATGAATTGAAGTATATGAATGAACATGTAATTAGTTATTAAAATATTATATTAGAGATAATTGTTTTTTTTAGTACTAATTTTTAAGTATCTTGGAATTTAATAAATATGAGATATGATATAAAAAAATGTTATAAGCTTATGTATTGTATAAAAGAAATAATTTTGAAACCATTAGACTGTACCATTTTCCTTTAGATAGAGATACGAGATTTAGGCATTTGGGGCCCGTCTGTACACACAGATAGGCTTTGGGGCATTTTGCTCTTTGAGAGCCAGTTTGCTCTACGCATGCGTACGACGAGGATATTAGTTTGCTTTACGTATGCGTACGACGAGGATATTAATTTGCTCTGCGCATGCGTAAGACGAGGATATGAGATGAGATAGAAAAGAGTACGTCCAATGCTCTACCCGATGAGTATTCCGAGTACAACAAAGTTTTCCTCATGGGTACTTGTTTAGTGTGGTTTTTAATATAAATATAATATTTGATATTTTTATATCATTTATATATTTTACTATACTCACTTAAGAAAAGATATTGATATTTTAACAAAAGTTTGAAATTACTAAATATACAGTTTCACAATTATTTTATATTACAAGTTTTAATGCAGTTAATGATATTTATATATGTCCACGTTTTATTTATTGAGTGAATTTTTTTTTGTTATTTTCGAAATACTTTTTTTTTTATAAATGAGTAGTTTTATCTATAAAAAAGGCATATATGTAATTATTTTTTTATCACTTACTGAGTCATTTGACTCACTCTTTTTTTCTTAAAATTTCTCCTTCTTAGTGTCACGGACTGTTTTCAAACCGTGCGGCCTTAGACGCGTTGCGTACTAAGCAGCCGAAAAAAATCACATAAAGAGAAAAAAGAAAGGCACACCAAGTATTTGCACAAATTCTCTCTATATTGCTTGAAGAGAAAACAAAGCTATGAGATGAATTACACAAGTGAGGGTCTCCCCCTTTTATAGTAGCAGCTCTATACAATCAATGACTGAGATCTAAACGATCTAATGGTGTACATACAAGATGGATAAGTATGCTCTAAAATATTTCTAGATGTCATTCTATCTCTTATAGATGGATAAGTATGCTCTAGAATATTCTTAGATGCCATTTTATCTCTTATAGAGTTCTAATTAAGGTGAACTACTCTAATAAGTCATGGGCTTGGCCCGGTTCTTCACCCATGTCAGCGGGTCTTCTAGAAGCTCTGGCCCGTGATCCATTCCAGCAGCCCATATAGCCTTTAGGAGGTTTTGTCGTGCACCAAGTGTTCGAGTAAATGCTTGAGAACACTTGAGGCGTGACACTAGGTATTGTAGAATTCATGCAGTTCCGTTGAGCCGCGTGACACTTGTGACATGCATCCATATGTATTAGTGTATTTATGAGACATCTAGTGAAGTCATGTAAAAATATAATTGTTTATTTTTATTTTACGTTTTTTAAATTTCCTTTGCCTAATGATTTTTAGAGAACCAAATGTATAGCCAACGGTTCAAGGTCTTAGATTCGCCCTGACATAAAGGTTGTGTTGGGGCGAGTTGTTTCACTTTGTGTATACTGTATTGTGTTCATAATTTTTCCAATGAATATAGAACGTGTAATACATACTTTTTATAGTGTAACATAATACAATTTCATTCATATTCAAATACTTATAAGATGAAGTTTAATTATAATATCATAAGCTCATAATGATGTGATAATGTGATAGACTTATTAGATAATGTGATAGAGTTATAATCATTAACAACGGTAAAAGTTATTGTCCAAGTAGTATTTTTATTATTTTTACCAATCTAGCCTTTTACTTCTCTTTGAGTTTGGGCTAGGTGAGCTTATTAGGCCAATTCAATAATAGGACCAACAGTGTAAATATGTTAACATTTAAAAATAATTAGTAAAGAGATGAAATAAATAAATTTAGCAAATCAAATTTAATTTGTGTAACTCACTAATCAAGCATAATATTGTATTTTAATTTTAAATATTCAAGTATATAAGATTTGTAGTTTTATGAAAAGGAAAATCTTATTTGCCAATTAAGTGTTTTCTTTTATAAAAAGAAACCTTATTTAGCAAATTATTTTCTTTTATCAAAAGAAAAAAAAACATTTATTATTTAATAAAAAGAAATTGTCCAACAAAATAATATATAACCAATTGTTTTTTAACAATATTGGTAATAATGCAACTTCATAAGATCATACTTTGTGTTTAATTATCCAAATTGAGTGGAAAAAAAAATATTTTGTGTGATCTTTATAAACCTTACTTTTATTGTACTTCAGTGTTTACCCTAGTAGCAAGTTCTTTATTTACCCATGTTTAAATGTTAAGATGGTGTAATTATATCCCAATATAGGTAGTTACTAATAGCAGTTATTCTCTATTTATAGAGTTGATATTTTTTTATGTGTGAAGGTGTTATTCTTTCATTTATGAGAGTTATGTAGTTGAGCATTTATTAATATGTAATGTGATGTTATCTTAATTATTATATAAATTGATGTACGTTTCAAAAAAATATCTTATTATATTTTTCATTAATAAAATCAAGAGTTTATTTTAGTTTTGATCATGAATGTAGGTTGAAAAACTAAATCACATAAATTTGTGTTTATTGTTCTTTCTTAATCTCTAGCCTTATTTTGTTTTGATCCAATTCTTTTACTGTATTTCATTTGTTTTGATTTCATAAGTATTTCTTAATTGAAATTTCCCAATAAGTTTTAATTAAAAAAAAGTAACTATCTCTAAAAAAATTCCTAAATTTTCTCTAATCCTAATTGCTTAATACTATATTCATATTATGATAAAATTTTCTCATAACATCAAGGACAATATGTTTATTTTCTTTTGTTCTTGAGACGAGATAGATGTGTTACTTTTATACTTAAAATAATAAAAAAATCAAAAACCAAAGAGGAAAAAGAAAATTGTTATTTAGGTCTAATTGCCAATTCATTTTTTTTTCTAAGAGAATTTTCATTGGTAATATAAAAACTTAGAAAGGGCATACCCTATTTATTACATTTACTATAATATTCCCTCTAATTAGGTTTAATTTTATATTAATAAAAGAAATCTCAATTTTTATTAGATATTCTTTTGATACTAAAATCGACTAAAAAATTATTTTTTTTAATGTATCGCTAAAATGAAAATTTTAATTAATTCTACCAGCTATAAAATTTCTGTTATGCCACTAATTCTTTTAAAGATATTAGATACAGCAATGCTATACTTACATAATTAGTTTGTAAATTTTATATTCTAATTAGTACTACACTTAATATATTTATTATTGTTTAATATTATATAACTATCATATTATTAAAAATAAAAAAAGTCACCACATATACCAATACAATAACTGCTTACCAATACTAGAGAAATAAAAATTAAAACTCTATACATTCGAATCCCTAACTTAGACTAGAGGGTGCACAAGCTGTGTTGTCAAGATAAACATCTAAATACATATAATAATCTTTTATTGATATCATATGATATAAATTTTATATTTCAATTATATAAGTCTAACATTACTACCGAACTTACTCGAATTTATCAATCCACATCCATTTCACAATTATTAATTGTATATAAATATATATATATTTGTTTTACCAATATATGCCAATATATGTTTTTGAAGATACTTACAGTCAACAACATATCACAGTTTTTTTGAAAAAAAAAAAATACATCCTATCTCTATATCATGATCTTCAAATCATAAAACTTTGATTAATAACTAATTTGATTTTCATGTGATCTACGTACCAGTTATTACCAAAAATCATTAAAAAATAAAGTAATTTTCGGCTGGGTGATGATTAATTGATCTATAGCTACACAAAATTGAACTTGTATACAAATATTACTAGGTCAACACATGCATATATTAAGAATATTGTATATTATTGATATATTTATCCAAAGTATTCAATTTATAAACTTATAATCAAATGATTATGTCTAGTAATGCAATATAAAAAATAATATTTATATTTATATTAAGAAGAGTGCTATACTTACATAATTGAGATATAAAATTTGTATTTGAATTGATGTATAATTAATTAATGACTATCACTTGTTAAGTGCTATTTATTTTTTACTTCTTACTAATATATTAAGTATATAATACCGACTCATAATAAACACATCAAATATCACATTAATTTAATATACAAATTTAATATCCCAATACTATGTAAGCATAGTAATAATCTTATATTTATATAGGTTTAGTTGCCCACTTGACCAATACATTTACCTCCAACTATTTGTTTCAATTTATATGCTCAACATCTATTGTTTTATTATAACAAAGAGAAAAAAACTCCTGGCTGTAAAAGTACATATATAAATTATTATTTGAGAATTACCAATTTAGCTTTTAGTAAAATTTATATTTTTATCGATTTTTCTCTCAATAAATTCATAATTTTCATTTATTTATTTATTTTGTTGTTGTTGTTTTCTCTCTTACAAGTAGAGTTGATAAAATTTAGGTCTGAATTTAGGTTTTGTTTAATTTAGACTAACTTTTAATTTTGAAGGTTTCTTGGACCTAAATTATCTAAGGGTAGCAATTCATGTAAAAGAATTATATTCGTATCGTGTCAATACATGGTATTTAATAAAATTTTATTATATTCATATATGATTTATTTATTAAACGAATCAGATATTTAAACATAAATTTGATTCATTTAATATTTAAATTACACGACACAACACGACATAATTAAATATATTTAAATAAATAAATTAAATTGAATTTATTTATACGATTATATTCTATTTAGATTTTAGACATTATGTGAAGGAGACCTCACAACCTTCAACGATGGCCAATATAGATGCAGAAAAAAAATGCTTCAAATCAATTTAAGGAAAAACTCAGGGTTCTAAAAAACTCAAATTAGGGAAAAAAAATATTAAAATCTGCATTTGAGAAAAAAATTAAAATTTTTTAAATTTTGAATTTTTTCGAATCTAAAATTGAGCCTAGATCTAATTTTTTTTGTTATCCCTACTTTTATGTTCATCAATTATGCTAAAATTTTTTTTAACTATTATATATTTATTTTTAAAAAAGTGATAATTTTACTAATTTTTTTTGATAAATTCTCTTATTATTTATTATTATGTTTGGTTATGGTAATCAACTGCATAGGGGAAGCTCTATTTTGATAACCAAACATTCATATACAGACGATGAAAATAAAAAAAAAAGTCCACTCTTTTTGGATAAGGAATATTAATTAATTAATTAAAAGAGGAGTATAAAATGGGAAAAAGAAATCGAAAGTGAAAGTCCAACAAGAAAGATAGGTTTAGGGTTTTCAATTTTCATATATTTATTTTGGAATAATAATATTTGGATCCCCAATTTTCTTGTAATTTCTCAAGCAAGGACATAGTTTGTTTATTTATATCAAATAAGTCCCTCACTCACCAAAATTAGTAAAATACCTTTAGTGTTAACGGTTAAAATTCAATATTGGGAGGGCACAATTAAGTTATCGCAATGCAGACATTTATTTTTAATATAAAATGAACAAAGAGAAATTACTAGTTACCCCCTATTATTTGGTATTTCATAATTTTTAAATTTATTTTAATAAATGCTATTATCTCCTTTTTAGAGAGGCAAGTAGTCACGTTTAGATTAAAAAATAGTATATAAATCAAATTATGTTCTTATTTGAAACTAGTTTTAAGTAAAAAATTCAAGGACCTTAAATGTTATTGCCATAAATTTATTTCACTAGTTTCCTCTCCTATTTTTTTTTAGCATTTTTATGAAATTTCATTTTGATTTTTAAATAAATATCAGGATTCCTTTTTTAGGCAAGTAAATGATCACTTTTAAACTAAAAAAAAATAGTATAAAAAAATTACGTTCTTATTAGAAAATACTCAACAACTCAAGGACATAAAATGTTATTGTCCCATATTTTATTTTATTTCAATTTTTGGTGTCCAAGTCTTGACTTATCAAACATTCTACTAGAACATCTTTGCAATAACTCCACAAAATGGTGACCACCACAAATCCAAATCCACAGCCGTTTCATTCAAGTTTGTCATTTCTTCCAAGTTCAAACAAAGACAACCAGAAATTGGTATACAATATTATTATTTGTATTAAATAATAATATTATAATTATTCAATTATTGAACTTAATTTTGTTTTCTCTCTTGCTTATCGATAATGATGGTTTTTTCCTTACTTTTTCTATAATATTAATTAGATTAATTTTTTATATAAGAAAACATCGGAAAATTCACTATTACCTCTTAATAATTATATATATACTATTTTTTTCTTTAAAATTTTAAAATTACTCATTACTTGTGTTTAGAGATAATTAATCATTCTAATGCCATATTGATCTCAATGTATTAAAATTAAAAACCTTAAGTTATAAATCATTTATACTATGTATTGTTTCTTTTAACTCTTTTTTTATATGCCACCAAAAAAAAAAAAGATGTATATAATAAAATAATTATTGTATATGTAACAACATAAAAGTGGAAATAATAGAAAATCTTTAAGATAAAATATTGAGATGAAAACCCATGTGGAAATGCAATCTCTTGGAATCCCGTGAACGGCAAGAAGCAACATGCCAAGTTTTTTTCCTTGAAGTAAGCAGAAGCCAAGACACACCACACCAATTATGCAAAGTAATTTAATTTAATTCATATTAAAGTATAAAGAAAAATAAAATAATAATAAAGAAAAGGGCATGTGGGTCAGATCTTGGTGTCGAGTAATTTACCCTTTTAAGAGTCAAAACTCAAAATGAGGCATTTAAGATAGACTTTTCTTTGGGTGTAAACTAAGATAGAAAACAGCAGAATTGGTATGAATCTTGCTGTTTGAACATTCTTCTAACTTCCATCATCACCCCTGTTCTTCTCATTTTGCATATAAAAACACTTCATTCCCCCATCAATCTTTTCATCTCATACTTGTCAAAAAGTTTTGTCAAACACCAACTTTCTCTCTTTCTTTCATTCTTCTTCATCTTCCATCTCCTCCCATCATTAAACTAATCAACCATGGCGGCTGCTGCTGCTGCTTTGATGACACTCTTGTCTTTCGCCGCCTTCTTCAGCTCTGCTTCTGCTGATCCTGACTTGCTTCAAGACGTTTGCGTCGCCGACCTCAACTCCGGTAACCCCTTTTTCTAAAAAGTTTTATTCATAATTATGACTTCATGATTGAAGTGCAACCCCGGCACTTCCCTTCTCATCTACCAGCACCCACCCTCATCATAATCATAAACAGAAGTTGACCTGCTTTTTACTGCCTTTTCAATTTCTTCTTTTCTACTGATTATTCAAATTACCTCTCTCATTCACCCCCGACTTGTTATAATTATTGAGATTTCAAGAATTTTCTTTTCCTTTTCTACCATCAAGTCCATGTCAAAGTCCATGTCCAAATTGCTATGCATATATTCCTGGTTGGTGGTAGCCATTATTTAATTTTTGTTGTTTCTTTAATGTTTGCTAGCTAGGTAGCTTCCTTTTGTCTTTCTTTAAAAGTCTTATAATTATGAGTAGCTTCTTGTGATATTATTGCGTGGCAATATTCATTAATCCAAAACTCGAGCATTATTTAAAATGTGATACAGAATTGCGTCACGTCTGTGTTTACACAAAGAGGACTCTGTTTACTCGTGAGAGTGAGTTAATTATAATTTTACATTTATGGATTTATGATCAAAACAGCATTGAGAATCAATGGGTTCCCCTGCAAGCAGAACTTTTCAGAATTGGACTTCTTCTCGGACGTATTAGCCAAACCAGCTGCCACCAACACCACCTTTGGCGCAGTTGTGACAGGAGCCAATGTTCAAAAAATCCCAGGTCTCAACACTCTCGGCGTCTCCCTCTCTCGCATTGACTACGCCCCCGGTGGCCTAAACCCGCCCCACACTCATCCCCGCGCCACCGAAGTCGTCTTCGTACTGGAGGGTCAGCTAGATGTTGGTTTCATCACCACCGAGAACAGGTTGGTATCAAAGTCCATCGTGCAGGGTGAGATATTTGTGTTCCCAAAAGGGTTGGTGCATTTTCAGAAGAACAATGGAGAGGTCCCTGCTGCTGTCATTGCAGCATTCAACAGCCAGTTGCCGGGAACTCAGCAAATTTCCAAGGCATTGTTTGCAGCCAATCCAACTGTACCTGACAATGTCTTGGCCAAGGGTTTTCAGATTGGCACTAAGCAAGTTGAAAAGATGAAGTCCAGGCTTGCCATTGCTAAATAGAGCTAGAGATTTTAACTTATTAATTCCTAGCTTCATCTATAAACTACAATGTATTTGTCAAAATTATTGGGGTTTATGTTTCTTTTCTTTTCTTTTTTTTTTTTTCAAAAAGGAGGGTGAATGAATGGGGTTTATGTTTAATAAGAAAGAATTGGTGTTAGTTTGTATTTCAATTTCTGTTTCTCTTATTGAAGCTTCTTGTCACGTCATCAAACTTTTTTGTTTTAATTAAACCAACTGTAGATGGAAGAAATTTGATCTCATGTAAATCAACAGTAAAAATTTGATGCCTTGACATTAGTTGAGACATGTGATTACTATTAAACTATGTTTCAAAAATTAGTATTATAAATAGTAATATTCAACTCCATCCCTATTGGATCCATGAGTGTGTGTTTGTAAGGTATCATTTTAAATATTAGAATTAAACTCTAGAGGTGGTGGGTATTTTTGATCAAATCGAATTTAACTGAATTAATTTTTTTTTTTAATTTGATTCGGTTTTATTCAATTCTTATATTTGATAATTAAGAAGTTTGATATAAAATAAAAAAAAAATTAAATTAAAACAAACAAAATAATCGATAAAAATCAAGAACCAATCTAATTCAACTCTGTCAAAAGAGTTACAATATGTAGAATTAATTAATTTAGTTTCAAGTCAATTTTGGACCAACCTAAAACCGAATTATCCCACCCCTAACTCTTACTCGTCTAATGTTGGTTCTGTTTTCAAAATTTGTTAGACAGATGTCTAATTGTAACTTAAAAAGTTTTATATGTACATTCAATAGTTTGGTCAAATTTGATGGCTTTTTGTAAACCTCTATCATGAACATGAACTTGATAGCCACATCATATGACATGATGGGTAGCTTTTGTGGCTCTACTACCCCATATAGATTTGCTAATTATCATTGAAATTATAACTTATTTTTGGGGCTCAATCACTAAATTAGCCTCTGGTTGTTGAAGCCAAACTATGCTTCAAATCCAAGGATTATTTTCTTATACTTGTGATAAGAAATGACATATCTAACAAGGATTATTGATAATAGTAAACATGTTTTCAGCAAAATCTTTAAGAATTCATATAAAATAAACATTCAAATGTTGTAGATTAATCAATTAATTATGATGGGTTGGTGCTAGTTCATGCCTTAAAGATAATACCAAACTACTCCTACTACTACATGACTTCTAAATGCAAGCAAATATCATCATGATTGCCCAGTCCTATTAATTAAAAACTACCAACAAGTAACTCAACTTTATTATACTTGTTGAGAATTAATTTGAGTCATAAAAATGTAACCTATGATGCCTGGCTAATGGGATTCCTTTACTTTTTTTCAAGCTTTGCTTCTCCTACCTTATCCTATTTAATATTCCACCCAAAGCTAGCAGACAAAGCATATGCATGGCCTACTTATTTTCGGGTGAAAGTTGGATCTACTTTCTTTTCATTCATGAGATATTAAAATATCAACTTTTTTTTAAAAAAAATTTCCGTGACAGGTGTAAAAATATCCCGCTAATGCGAGGGTATTTGTGAGAATGTTTTGTTTTTCTTTTATAATATTTCTTTTTTACGAAGATCTCTTTATCCTAAATAAAATAGATAATTATTTTTAATTATATAAATAATCACTTATTTTTAAGATTAGTGTACCCCTTTATTAGGAGGAGCTTTAAGTTTGAATTTACTATTAAATTTATATCGTATTGTCTTGATAATTATTTATTTTTATAACAATATATTTTATAATATTTTTGATTTAAACAATAATATTAAAATATAAAAATATCACTTTTTTTTAATCCCTTTGTTCTGTGTAAATGAGAGGATTTTAGAGGAATCTTCTGCACTGTCCAGTGAACTTTTTTCTGATATTTTACACATTATGAGCAATAACACTTGGCTTGATGGTATAAATTTTAGGAGATAAAATAAAATAAGAAAAAGCCAAACATAAATCCAAATAATAGCCAAATATTCTACTAATAACAACACAATCATATGTACGATGGCACTGATGCAGTGATTTATAAAATTACTTCAACCACACTGGCATTATCGGGATAAAAATATATGCAAATCATGGGCAATCAGTGTTTTTTATTTTTTAAACAATTTAATATTATTAAAATATCACAAGAACTATAATATAAAAGCAAAAAATTATCAAAACAATATAAATATAAACTTATTAACAGACGCTCGAACTGAAACTTTTGCTATAATAAAAGATAACTACTCCAAAATTATGAATTATTTACAGATAAATTCTTCTGCCCTTAATTAATTATGGGAAGTCCTAGTCTATACATATACAGGAGAATTTTACAACCTCAATATCTACCTCGCGTAGAAAAAATTACAAAAGCCCATAGAAAGAAAATTACGAAAGTACCCCTAAACTTATTAGATCATTGTTCTCAATCCAACCCTAATATAGCCAAATCACCAAAGACAGTCCAACAACCAAACTGACAGACACTGGTAAACGGGAGCCAGAATCGGATCCTGAGGTGGTCGAAAATGGAAGACGGCCGTTGAATTCAACAGTAGTAGGGGGAAGCTGAGAAGAGCATCGGAACCCCGGGGGCTCAATGGCGATCGATGAAAGGGTGGCTTTTGGGCAGCAGTAGGCGGTCGAGGAACTCTACACATGTTCGTGGCCAGCGACTCCCAACGGGAAAATGGAAAGGAATAGAAAACAGAAAAAGAACATACAGAAAAAAAAAAATGAGGTAAAAGAAGAGCTGATGGGGTGAGTAGCTTAAGGGAGAAGGGAAGGAAAGAGATGGGAAAAGGCCGCCGGAGAGGAGGCCTCCTCTCCCGTGGAGTTTTGATGGTGAAGATTAGGGTTTGTTGGGCTCGAGGCACTTCTGTTACTTTTACCGCTTCTGTTGTTAATGACAATGATTCGGCAACTATTGTTAATTACTCTAATGAAGACTCTTAGCTGGAGCATGAATGTTATACCCTCTATCTAAACTCGTCGTTTCGGATACAAAAGAAAACAAGACAACTTGCAAATCACCTTTCTCGGGTCAAGATCATGTGTAGTATTTTCATGTAGGAATTTTATTTCTTAAACTGGGAATTCAGTAATTCATATCAACCTTCAGACTGAATTAAGCTATAAACAAAAGAAGTGGCCGAAGTCATAGATTTGTTCAGTTAAAATGGAGAATAAGATCTAACCATGCATGCTTCAAGTGCAGCAGTCACCATTTTTGTACAGGAATTGAGTACAAGAATAACATCACGCTCCTGCTTCCATCCACAGTGTTTACAGGCAGAATAAAATGTTAACGGTGTCTATCAAGTTTCGAGAAGAAAACCTTGTTAACTAGGACACTGCATAATGAGAGGGATTCATAATACCATAAGTTGCTCTTCTTCTATTGATGATCCACAGCCTGCTGCCATTTTCTTCTTGACACCAGAGCTTGTTACTAGTTTGATTTCCTCAGAACTTTCTTATCTTTTGCCCACTTCCTGAAGAACATCACCAGAAGGCAGAGCAAAATAATTTTTGAAGACAACCAGAACCATATGACTTTGACAAAAAATGGTTTTTTTTTTGTGAAATATCAGTTATGATCAAAATAGTGGATAAAAAGTTGGTAAAAACAAAAGAATATATAACAAATGACAAAACAATGAAATAATTGACAGGAAATGAAAAAAATAGAAGGGATGAAATGCAAAAAGCATAAGGCACCCATTGGAGAAAAAAAAAGCACAAGCTGAGCATGAAGAAGAAGAAACAATTGGTAAACAGATTCGTTCAACCATGGAAGTGGAAGGAGATAACATCAAAAGATTGATTGACAGAAAAATACACTTATAATATCATTGCTAAAACAACTTCAACAGACAATGCCAAAGCAAAACTAAAGTATTCTGAATTCACTTAATAATCAAATTGACAAGAAAAAACCTTCTTGATACGCAGAGATACAATTCCTCAAACCAAAAGAAAAATGAAAGCAGATTTCCAGAAGGGATGAAATTGTTTCAAAAGATAAATGATACAACATTATTTACAACACAGAATAACACGGATTGACAAGAGAGAAAATTGAACAAATTAAAACGGCACGAGGCAAATTCAGCATTGAACTCCAAAACCCTCGTGTATGTACAAAAGTAACGGAATCCATTCCAAAACTTGTTTCCTCAAAAAAAAAAAAAAATATTAGGCCTTTGTCTTGTGGGCTGCAGCAAGTTCAACAGATATGATGAAAGTTGACTTCCCTGCTTCCCTTAAATATTGTACATCTCCATTCATAAGCTTGGCCAGTTTTCTGCTGATTAGCAGGCTAATGCCCTCCTCTGATGCATCTCCATCACTTTCAAACATCTGATTTAGCAATGCTTCAGGTATTCCACCACCTGCATGTGTTATCCTGAAATAAGATGTAAGTGTGAGAAGTTAAGACCTCCTCGAAACTCTTAAAAGAAGTGGATCATTTTTACATCGAAGTTAAGAGGCAGTTATATACCAGTTCCATTTATAATTCACTAGCTACTTACTATTCCAGATGAATGACTGCAGACATCAAGTCGATGCACTCAAGTTGGTTTAAGGGCCACAATTAACAGAAACATTTGATGATTTAAGTAGCATGAGTTTTTTTTCTAGTCATTTCACATGATTGTATTATTACCTGAGCTCCAGATGCGCAAGATGAACAGACTGCCCCAATTGATCTTTTGTCAAATTAGATAAAATGGTAACCTGGCCTCCGTTTGGAGTGAAATTAATGGATACTGACAAGAAATCAGCTAACACCTGTTGAAGCCTAATACTATCTCCATATAAGATTTCAGTCATGATCACTTCAGCTGTTTCATTGACTATTCGGATGCCCTTTCCATTGCTCTTTATCATGACTTGAGTGATAGAGGCGACCAATACTTCATTCAGCGTAAAATCAACCATTTCCAGGTCCAAGTAGCTGTTGATGTTCATGAATAAAAGAAGTATTAGGTTACAAGAGATCATGGTGAGAGGCATCAACTAATGCAAATAATTTTCTCCCTACGTCTCTCCCATCCCTTCTAGAAGTTTTTTTAATACTTCAACAAACAGTAGGATGGAACAGTAAGGAAATATCTCTTGGCTGTCTAGCCATGGAGGGGAGCCAACAATCCATCACGGGAAGTGGGAGCCACTAGATATATTATTAGGTGAACAAAACTAAAATTCCTTGAATCGGAAAAGATCAATTATGCAGCAAACATGGAAAATAGTGAAATTTTCATAGCTAATGACACCAGACTAAATATAGCCAAGAAGAACATCAAACAATGAAAAACATTAGAGGTAATCACACCAGGGAAGAATAACTTGATCGAGAGTGAGATAGAGGAAGCGTCTGGTCTACAGTTGCCATGTAGTTGAAATCAGTAGAGATCAAATCTAATTCCAATATAATTCAGATTCATATAACCAGGATAAAAATCTTAAAATTACAGTTTATCATAGCCACACTAGAACTACCCAAGTAAACTTCACCAGCTGGCCCTTATTATCAGACCCTTTCCTCTACCCTTTAAACATTATAGATTGTCCCACCATGGAAAGAAGAGAAACTTTTGTACTCCTAAAAGGTTCAAAATCTTGTCTATAATGCATGAAAAATTAATCTACTAGTCTCTCTTAAGAATGCAGGAGATGAGATGCAGTGCAAAATTTCTATGCTACAAGACAAATTTAGACAAGTGCAAGACGGGTTGAGCAAAGCAAAAAGAATATGAATATCATTTCTCTCTAGAATGGATTTTATCATACCCATCAATAATGCTGTCAAGATCTGAGTCATCAAGAATCTTATCAAGCTGGCGCTGGCACTGTGCACTAGTACACAAAAGCTGTTTCTGTTCTGCTCCTAGCTCAGTACCCTCCATCATTTTCTGAGAAAATATTATCCCAGATAGCGGATTTCGAATTTGCCCTTTAATATATGCTAATGCTTTCAATCTCTTCAGGGCAGTTTGCTCTGATAATCGCTGGACATGAAGTGCTTGTTGCAGCTCATGGCTAGCAAGCTGCAAGAAGCAGAACACACCAGTGACCGCTCCCTCTCTGTCCAATTTCTTACTCATGCACAGTAAGCATTCTACATACTTACCATTACGAGCAAAGAAACCAAAAGGGACCTTCTCAGGATCCTGACCAGTCATGGCATTGTTTAGTACAATGCCAAGGTTTACATAAGCCTCTTGATTCTTGAGACGACAGCATGACATGTTGGTCCCAAAAACCTCTGCCAAAAGTAATTTGTCTATTACTTCCTCTCGCTTCCACCCAGTCAACTTCACCATTGCCGGATTCCACTCACAGCACCATCCAAATTCATCCGCACCAAATATGGGGGGTATCAATGGGTTAGGGTTTTGTACTATTGCTTTGTAATCACCTTCAATCCTGGTAAATTTGTCCATGACCATCTTCTGATCAGTTATATCTTGTGCCACAAAACAAACTCCAACAACATTGTCGTGAAGGTCTCGGCTCACACAAGCATTAACAATTAAACTAATGGGGCCAGCATCAATCCTAGACCCATGTGTTTTGATCTCAAATTGGATGTTCTGCTCCTCTTGGCCTGATAAGGAAAAAGGGGAAAAAGCAGCATGTTAACAATCTATCATAAATGTAAAGAAATGCACTGGCAATGAATCCCTTTGTTTCCAGAAACAAAATACAAAACCCATCTCTGCCCACACCAGGAAGAGACAGTGTGAGGAACTGGAATTTTCTATGTTCCTATACTATATTAACACATTGTAAGGTAAAATGGACCAGTGAGACATCTTAAGTTTTCTCAAACCATGGCCAAATAAATAAGATAACACACACGTCCTCAAGCAATCATATGCACAATGCTTATGAACTTTTCATTACTAGCAACAAGTAAAAATGATAGATGTTCAGTGAGGGGGAAAAAGAATTGTAGGACATACCCTGCAATGCCAAGTATAACATCCTTTTGACGGTATCAATTGAAGAATCTTCCACAAGCATGAGCAAATGCTTTCCAATTGCTTTATCAACAAGAAGACCAGTTAAGTCAGCAATTTTGGTATTCCACCCATTAACCTGACCATCACCATCAACTGCGAGAATTGGTACTGTAGCTGTTTCAATGAGACGGACCATTTCAGTTGTCACTGCCTCAAGTTCTTTCATACCTTCTAGTTTTAAGTCACTGAGCTTTGAGTGGATTGACTTGGTGTTTATATCCACTGTTTCAACATCCTTGAATGCATTCCTTAGAATAAGCTGCAAAGAATGGATGGCATCCATTTCATAGTCCTTCCAAGGTAAGCTCCTTATCTTGACAACTTCAAGGAAAGCCTTGAATGAGGATCTTGGATGCATCTTCCTGCCATCATCTTTCTCACCAGGTTCATGCTTTGCACCACCCCATTGAACCTCTGAAGCAGTATGGGATCGGAACCAGAAAATCATGTCCTTCGAAGTTATCCTCACAGCTGCCATTCCACATACTACATCGCCAAGAGCCAGTGCCCCAGGAAAACCGGCATCATACAAGCTATCCGTACTCAAACCTGTGGAATCCATATGGTATTCAGATAACCATGAGGCTATGTCATGTATCTGGAAGTCACTTGGAGTCACTCCCAATCTCCATATCTTGTTCTTGTATAATAGGGCAGCTCCATCACATTTAACGAGATCCATTATATTTGGGCTCTGAGTCACAATTCCCAAGGGTGCATCCCGCATCAGCATATCACACAAGAGCGTCTGGGTACGCAGGATGTTCTTCTCAAGGATCTGATTCTCCAATTCCAACTCCTTATTGACATGTATGGCAAATACCTGAGCCAGAAATTCACAAGCATACCTAAGAGGGAATGGAACAAACCGCGGAGTTGTATTATGACAAACTACTAGACCCCAAAGTCTCTTTCTCTTGTGTGGTTGTGCAGAATTTGAGCCGTCACCCTCTTCATCCTCATCATTTACTACAACTGCCATTACCAAAGAAGCAATGGAATTCATGTTTTCCATATATTGTAAATGGCAACTGTGTGGGGCCCTTAAGGTTGAACCACACAGGGTTAGTTCAAAGGGAAGTTTCTCATCTTGAAGTACCTTGACCTGTCTTGCTCGACAATCAACAATCAAACGGACCTTATTCTTCATAAATAGAAAACGTGCAGCCTGGGGAATATCGGTGGCTGGATAATGCAGACCCAAATAAGGCTCCAGGCCAGGCTTTGTGGTCTCAGAGATCACTTCTCCGTGATCATCTTCATGAAATTTATAAGCCATCACTCTATCATAACCTGTGAGTTCAAACACCTCCTGAACCATAGTATCGCAAAGCCTCTCCATGCTCCCACTAGGCAAAGACTGCAACCTGGTTATTGCTTTGGCTGCGAGCTTGTATGATTGCAGAGCCCCAGCAGCAGTCATGGGGACTTCATAGGGCTTCACAGGTTCAAAATCAATGATCAAGCTACCTGTCACTCGATGCACAATTGCATAAAATGGTTTCCCAGAAGTCTTGCAGTGGACCAAAATGGGATTCAAAAGGGAAACCTCCCCAAATCCTAGTGCCTTTTGTAATGCAGAGGCACTGGGGGCAGTGAAGATAGTCCTTATGTCTGTTCCAACGCCTAGAACCGGATGGTCTCCAACACTGGGGACTGCATGACTAACCATTGTCAACATTTCAGGGGCATTCTCACTGTATGCAATGACCTTCAAAGTTTTCTCATCTAAGGCTAGCAAGCATCCAAATGGCTGGATCAGCTTTCCTTTTTGTATATGATGGAGATAAGCCGTGGTTACTTTGTCAGATCTAGGTTGTTGACTTCCGCTAGCTGTGTTGGTAAAACGCACTGAACTTGAGTAGTCAAAGGAACTACCCGATGACTCAAAATCTGCATGAAGCTTTGCATCTACAGTGGTCTGAGCAATAATCCTAGCACTGTGCCGAGATTTCCCTGAATTGCTGGATGAGTGGCTTGGTCTTGAAGAAGACATTTTCGTCTGGTAAACAGGAGAACAGAATCAGATGAGATAATCTGAGATACCCTGAATTCATCAAGATAAAAAGGACTGATAAAGCTGATTCAGCTGTGTTATTGGCATACTTTATTTTGATCATAGTAGCGATCATCATCATACTAGCACTACAAGTAAAAATTAACAATAATAGTAGTAATAGTTCGGGAACTTCTCCATAATAACGCTCTAAAGATGCCAAAAATGTCAAAATTTATAAACGGTTCTATAAGGTACCGAAGGCACGAAAACTTAATAACAGAAAAACCAATGTCTGTTCAAGTTTAATAGCAGATCACTAGGTATAATATTACATTAGCATCAGGAAATTCTGATGGCTACAATCACTATCTGGTTTCCAGTGTTCCATATCATGCTAAAAAAAATCATCAACAGGAATCAAATTTAATACTAGAACAACTACTTAAGAGTATGGCTTAGCTCTAATCCAAAGTTGTTGACCAAATTCTATGTGCTACTATAAATATAAAGCTATACTTACTTTGAACAAGAATCAAACAGTACTAGCTCAGCTACGAGGAAAACCCAACAATTGAACTAGTTCAGCTGAAAACTAACTCCTAGGAAACTATGTTTAAGCAACAATTCACGCAAGCAGCACAACTGCGTATACAAAGAAACATTCAAAGCACAAGTTTTGAGGACAATAACAAGAACCCACATAAGGCATATAGCTAGCAGGCTGAGAAAAGAAGCATATTGATCACCACTTCAAGTAGAAGTAGAAGGAAAGAGAAAGGAAACCAAAGCTTCGAACCTTGTGGAGCTAAGAGCTGAGCAAGAAAAGTCGGTTGACTAAGATCCTAATCTTTGTCCAAGCTAGTTGAAGTAGAAGAAGAGCACTCAAATGAGAATCCCAGCTACAAGCAAAATACCCATTTCAAGTTAGAACCAAACTCCATGTTTTATGTCTTAGTTTATAAGAAAAAGAGGGTAAGCAAAATTTCGGCACCGCCTTCTTCTGCTTTCCCCGTCTCTTAAGACGTTGTGAGCTCCTTCAAATCCCAGCTAGCATTAAGCACTTTGCCCGTTAGCCCACTTACAAACACTTGGGACCACTATAGTAACAACAAAAAATTATATTATATTATATTATTATTATCATTATCATTATTATCTAAAGAGACACTAATATCATGATAAGTGGGTCGTTCTCGATGGCTACAGATTCATTGAGATCAGACAGTTTGAATATTATAATGCTAAGTTAGTTAGTATACATGAAGATGCATGTATTTCACTTTCCAAAGATAGAGAATAGAATTTTGATAAAGTTGTTCAATTTCATCGATCACCATTTCTATATATAGCATGTAACCCAATTTTTATTGGCTTCTTGCTTTGTTTATTATATATGTATATTTTTTTAAAATCAAGTCAGTCCAGAGTAAAAGAAAAGAGAATTGGAAAAAAATGGAAAGTGGGGATTGATGATAAGTATAAAGAATTTATTATTAAAGAAATGGGAGGAGATGGGGAGTTGTTGCATTGGGGGTGACAGTGATGAGTCTGAGATTGGCAAAAACTGCAAAGCAGATACAAGAAGATTGGGGTGTGAGAGACTGATTGCCCATGCGGGCATGCCCTCAAATTGAGTCTAAAATGCGAATAGTAACAAGAGATTGAGTAATGGCATTCACGTGCCCTGCCTGCTGATGCTAGATCGATGCTGCTGCTAGCAATCTGACACATAATGCAACCACCCACTTTCTCTATTCACATTTTGGCCCATGCTTTTGTTTAAATTTTTACTGTTTACACATGAATTATGGATGGAATACTAGGAAAGAAAGAGAGTTTTTGTAGTGAGTGTGATGGTGCGAGGATTTTGCATACAGGGCTCCATGCTTTGTAGCTTTGATTCAAAGTCTATCCATTTCTTTATCCCCTTAGCCTTGCCAATCTCCAAGGGTCCATGCCCATTTGATTTTGTGACCCAACACTGTTTCATATTTTTGCAAGTGGAATTTTTAGTTTTCCTACTCATGTCAATGCACTAATTCAGGATCTCATGCACTACAAATCTTTTATTATTAAACTATTTAAATAATTGCATATTATTCATCTTTCTAAATTTAACTATCACAAGTTAGATTTGATAAAACACAGTCAGAGATGGGTGCATTTTAACTGAACTGTTTCAAATTGACGGTTAAATCGATTTGAGCATCCATTGGTTTGGTTTATGAATTAAAAAATGTTAAACCGATGATTATTGGTTCGTATGTCGGTTTAGTTGACAAATAGAATTAATTAAATTGAAATTAATTTTCTAATTTTAATGACATGGCAGTGTCTAATTGGTTATAAAAAAAAAACTGCAAGTGAACTTAAAAATATAATACCAATTCCACAAATAAAAAGAAATAAAACGAAGAGGAAACGAGCTTTTAAGCTTTTTAATATAATATACCAACTTATGCAACGGGTGCTTCGCTTCTCAAATTTGATAATGGTAAGAAAGTTGATTAAAAATTATTATAAATTAATTTAAAGAATAAGTCAAGTATATTGGATGTACAGAAAAGTAAGATAGATGCAAAAAAAAGATGAAAGGAGAAGTTGTTATCCAGAGTCGGGCGCTGTAGTGCCAAGAAGCCGGCATTAGAGAGTGGGCGTCGCGACCCCGGTGCTAGAAACTGTTTTCTATTTTGTTTCGTCTTTTAATTATTTCAGGTTTCTTTAAAATGACTCCTATACATTTAGGGTTAATATAGGTCGTTCTAAAGCCTATATAAAGGTCATCTATTGGCTTATAAACACATATTTGTGATCATTCTTTGTGATTTTTAGTGAGAGAAACTCTTAATTTACAAGAGAGAATGAGTTCTTTTTTGTAAAATGCATACTTTGTGAGTACCTTGTGATTTAATAATAAGATAGTGTGATCTTAATCTGTCGTAAACATAAAAAAATTATTGAACCAAATAAATTTTGTGTTGATCTTCTACTTTCTCTCTCTAAATTTTTTAATTGCTTGGATTGCGCTATATATACTTTGGATTTATTGCTTGCTTGATTGCTTCTGCTTCAACAAATTGGTATCAAAACCTAATTTTTAAGCAGACACGACCACATCCAAGTATGAGATAGAGAAATTCAACGGAACAAATGACTTCAATCTGTGAAAAATAAAAGTTAAGGCATTATTGGTGAGCCAACGATTAGGCTCAGCATTAGAGGAGATTGCAGCTCCATCTAATAAAGAAGAGAAAATGCCAGAGTCATCTAAGGCTGAAGCAGAAAAAATAGACATTCAAGAAAGAGCTTACAGTACAATCTTTTTGTCATTGAGCGATGAATTATTGAGGGAGTAACAGGTAAGACGACGACGATTGGTCTTTAGAAGAAGCTTAACTCTCTTTATATGCGGAAGTCGTTGGCTAACAGATTACATACATAAAAAATAGTTGTATCAATTGTCCATGTCAGAAGGGACACAGATGAAAGATCATATAGATGCCTTTAACAAGATCATTATTGATCTTGAATCTATCAACATCAAGATAGAAAATGAAGATAAGGCAATCATTCTACTAGGTTCACTTCTCAAGAGTTATGAGAGCTTTATTGATACATTACTCTACGATAGAGAGAAAGTTAATGATGAGCAATGTGAAATCATCATTAAACTCAAAACTATTAAGAAAGCAAAATGAGGGCAATGCAGAAAATTTTATCTGTAAGAGAAAGGTCCTCATATAGAGATGGAAAGAAAAAGGGCTCGAGATTAAAGTCCAGAACTCCTAAGAAGTGCTATTGTTGCAAGAAAGAGGAAAGAGGGACACTTCATAAAGGATTGTCTAGAGAAGAAAGCGAATGTTGTGCTTGCCTTTGATGATAGTTACGATAACATAGAGACTCTAATTGCTACTAATGGTAAGAATACTGAACAATGGGTTCTTGATTCTGGTTGTACTTTTCACATGTGCCCACACAAGTCTTGGTTTATAAATTTCCATCCTATTAATAGTGGTAAGGTGTTAATGGGTAATGACATCGCTTGATAGGTGATAGAAATTGGTAGTATTAAACTTAGGTTACATGATGGGCGAGTGAGAAGTTGACAGAAGTTAGGTACGTTCCTAACCTCAAGAGAAACTTGATCTCACTAGGGACTTTAGACTAGAATGAGTGTTCTATTAAGATTGATGAAGGGGTTTTGAGAGTATTAAAGGATTTTATATTAGTAATGAGAGGTGCGAAGCACAAAGGTATTTATGTGCTAAAGGGAGAAGTTGTAAGTGATTCTGCGTTATTCTCTGTAGATAATGAGAATATGCAAATTAAGTTGTGGTATCTTAAACTAGCACACCTAAGTGAGAGAAACCTGAAGGAGTTATTTAGTCAAAAGGCATTTGGTGAGGATAGGTTCCAATCATTAGAGTTTTGTGAACATTGTGTACTTGAAAAAGCACATAGAGTGAGGTTTAGTACCGGCGAGCACAAAACTAAAGGAACTCTTGACTACATACACTCAGATATTTGGGGACTAGCTCAAATAGTTACTCGTAGAAGTGTTAGGTATTTTTTCAGTTTGATTGATGACTATTCAATGAAGCTGTGGGTTTATGTGTTGAAAAGCAATGATCAAGTGTTTGATACGTTCAAAACTTAGAAGGCTTTAGTTGAGAATCAGACTGGCAAAAGTGTTAAGAGGTTAAAAACTGACAATGGCCTTGAGTTTTGTAATAAAGAGTTTGATGGGTTTTGTATCAAACATGAGATAGTAAGGCATAGAACTGTAAGATCAACACCACAACATAATAGTGTAGTTGAGAGAATGAATAGGACTCTACTTGAAAGGATTAGATGCATGCTTACTAATTCAAAAATGTCAAAGGCTTTTTAGGGAGAAGTTGTGATGACTACAACTTACTTGATTAATAGAAGTCCTTCCTCAGCAATAGACTTTAAGACACCAGAAGAGAAATAGTCTAGCAACCTTCTTAAGTATGACTACCTCAGAATTTTTTATTGCCCTGCCTTTATTCATATTATGAGGGAACTTAGAACCTATAGCTATTAAAGGGATATTCATAGAGTATCCTGAATAAGTGAAAGGATACAAGGTGTAGTGTAGAGATTTAACACCGTCAATAAGTATCATAAGCCGTGATGTGACGTTCAATGAGACGATAATGATGACAGCCTCCTAAGAAAATGAGAATGAAGAACTTGTATTCAAGGAAGACTCAACACCCAAGTTAATGAAAGTTGAAGTGGATCATGAATGTAAATCTGATATGCCCTTAGATCAACACTTCAATAAGAAAATCCTTGAAGATGAACCAAGATCACTAACGAGTTCCTCCAAGTCTACCCAAGAAAAGATTAGGACTTTTGGGATAAAACTTAAATAGTACCAATTAACCAGAGACATGCTAAGAAGAACAATTAACCTACTAATCAGGTATGCACAAGCAGATTTAGTTACTCACGCCTTTAAATTTGCTTACCTTCTTGAATTTGATGAGCCTAGAACATATGGTGAGGCTATGAAGAATCAAAATAAGAATGAATGGCAGTAGGCTATGAAAGAATAGGTTGGTTCTATTAGAAATAAAATAATACCTGAAAGTTGGTGAAGAGACCTTAAAAGAAACTAATGGGGTGTAAGTGGGTGTATAAAGTTAAGGAGGGGATACTGGGGATAGAGCCTATGAGATTCAAGGCTAGATTTGTTGCACAAAGTTTTACTCAGAGAGAGGGAGTAAACTTTCATGAGATATTCTTTCCAATTGTCAAGTACACATCCATTAGAATTTTATTAGCCATGTGTGAAAACCTTAATTACATCTGAAGCAGATGGATGTAAAGACTGCTTTTCTGTATAGAGAACTTAAAGAAAAGATTTACATGGCACAGCCTCAAGGGTTTATAGAACTTGAAAAATAGGATCATGCTTGTTTATTGAAGAAGTCGTTATATAGGTTAAAGCAATCACTTAGATAGTGGTTTTAGAGATTTAATAATTTTATGATAGCTTGTAGTTTTAATAAGAGCAAGTATGATGGATGCGTATACTTTAAGAGCTTGAGTAGTGGAATGATTTATCTATTTCTATACGTTGATGATATGTTGATTGCATGTAAGAATATGGAAGAAATACAAAAACTCAAGAACCAGTTGAGTGGCGAGTTTGAGATAAAGGATTTAAAAGCATCAAAGAGTATATGGGTCTGGATATTGTGAGGGAAAGAAGAGATGTTATTTTTTTTTATCTCAACAGTGATATATACTCAAGATCCTAAAGAAGTTAAGTATGTCCAATTTAAATGTTGCCATGCATTTCAAATTGTCAGCAGCACAATCTCCAACATCCAAAGAAGAAAAACTGCAAATGAGTAAAGTACCATATGTAAACACTGTAGAAAGCATCATGAATGCAATGGTTTGCACAAAACCAAACACAGCATAGGCTGTGAGTGTAGTGAGTAGATACATGGCAAATCCAGGTAAGGATCATTAGCTTGCAGTGAAGTGAATTTTAAGATATCTCAAGGGGAGGTCTGATCATGGATTGATGTATAAAAGGGATGAAGACAACAGTGTAATGGTAAGAGGATACGTAAACTCAGATTATACAAGTGATCTAGACAGAAAAATATCATTGACGGGTTACGTATTCACAGTGTTTGGGTGTAGAATGTGTTGGATATCAGTTCTACAACATGTGATTGCACTATTTATCACATAGGCGAAGTACATAGCTGTTGGAAAAACTATTAAGGAGGCCGTGTGGTTAAAAGACATATACGCGAAGGTAATGACTACTAAAGATTTGAACACAAGTGTACATTATGATAGTCAGAGTGACATACACCTATGCAAGCATCAAGTATTCCACGAGAGATCTAAACACATTGATGTGCAGCTCCATTACATTCAAGAGATTGTTCAAAGTGGTAAGTTAGTCTAACGAAAATAGCGTCATTTAAAAATCCTGCTGATATATTGACTAAGCTACTGTCCCCAGTTAAGTTCATCCTATGTAAGGACTTAACTGGAGTCACTACTTTTTAAGGATGACCAAAGATGCGGAGATAAGAAATCTTAGACTTTGTGGATGATTTTTATTTAAGAAGAGGATTTGTGAAAAAATTAATTAAAAATTATTATAAAATAATTTAGGGAACAAGTTAAGTGCATTAGATGCATGAAAAAGTAAGACGAACGCGAAAGGAGAACAAAAAGAGAAGTCGTTGATCAGAGCTAAGCGTCGTGACACTGCTGACAGCACCTAGGTGCTACAATGCTAAGTACCCAGCGCCGCAGCGTTGGATATGAGTCATCCGATGTCGCGGCGCCAGGGAGTGGGTGCCGCGACGCTAGTGCTTGAAACTGTTTCCATTTTGTTACATTTTGTTTCATCTTCTAAATATTTCAGGTCTCCCTAAAACAACTCCCATATATTTAGAGTTAACTTAAGTCGTTCTAAATCTTATATAAAGGCCCTCTATTAACTTGTAAACATATCTTTGTGATCATAGTATTCTTTATTTTTTAGTGAGAGAAATTCCTAGTTTACAAGAGAGAGAGAGTTTTTTGTGAATTCTTTCTTATAAAATGCATACTTTATGAATGTCTTGTGATCTAATAATAAGAAAGTGTGATTTTAATTTACCGTTGACGTAGGCAAGTAACCGAACTATATAAATTTTGTGTTTTAATCTTCTACTTTTTTTCTCTAGATTTTTTAATTGCTTGGATTGCATTATATATACTTTGAATTTATTACTTACTTGATTGCTTCCGCTTCAATAATAATTAGTAAACTAGAGTAACTTATGAAAAAAATTTGGTGGAGCTCAAAGGAGAAAAGTAACAAGTTGTGTTGGTTGAGGTGGAGTCACGTTTGTGATGCTATAAAAGATGGAGGTTTTGGTATTAGGGATCTCATGAACTTTAATAAAGCTTTGGTTGCAAAGCAAAGTGGACGTGTTTTAACCACACTAACTCTTTACCAAGCTAAATTCTAAAGGCTAAATATTTTCCTAATACTAGCATGATGGAAGGTGTCTAGAGGATGTTCATACCTATGGAGAAGTATTGTTTGGGGAATGAGTTACTCGTTAAGGGCGTGAGATGGAAAGTTGGTGACAGGTCCAAGATTGTTGTTTTCTCTGATCCTTGGATTTCGAATCCACCATTGTTTAGACCGATCACGCGTAGTTTCGGTAGAGACATGTACCGAGTTCCAGATTTAATGAATAAGGACGGTTTGTCGGACTTTTCCAAACTGAATAACAGTCTTTGGCCGGTTGATGTTGCCTTGGTGGCATCTATTTCAACTTGTACCCCTCAAGCAAATGATTCAGTTGTTTGGCATCGTACACCATCACTTGGCCAGGGTAATAACAAGGACAACAAATGATAATGTGGCTGCAAATGGTTCTCATCTTAGGCAATGGTGGACAAAGGTCTAGTCTCTCAACATTCCCTTGAAAGTAAAAGTGTTTTTGTAGAGGGCTTTCAATAACAATATCCCTGCAAATTTAAACTTGCAAAGAAGATATATAGCAGTGGATCCCATATGTGTTTGATAGGAGGAGCAGCCGGAGTCTTCATTTCATGCACTGGTCAAGTGTCCCTCAATCAACACGATTTGGTTTTCAAGCTCTCTCGCTAAGGAAGTGGAGGATTTTAAGGGAAGGGAGTTGGGTTGCTTCCCGATGCATATGTTCTTAGTTTTGAATGACCAAGATATTGAGCTATTTTGTATCATTTTATGGGAATGCCGGTTACTTCGCAACTGTTACTTGCATCAGAATCATGGTCGGTATGATCATGTGGTAAAATTAGTCCTCAATCGCAGAATTCTTTTGCTTAATGAATATTAACAGTTTAATGAGATCAAAGCTCAGGATAGGAGGAAAGCAGTGGAGTGTTGTTCAGGGGATCTATCATGGCAGCCACCTGCTTGTGGGATACTCAAACTGAACGTTGATGCCAGGTTGAATTCAAAAGGAAATATGGTGGGCTTAGACTGAGTACTCAGAGACAGGTACGGTTGTGTGGTGGGATATGAGGTTATGTGGGAAGCTTAATACTCTTCTGGTGGTTGAGTCTGATTGTAAGAAAATGATAGATGGCATCCATTCACAGCGCTTTAATAGCATCCAAGAAAACTTGTTGAAAGCTATTGTGGTTTTATTAGGGAAACTGAATAATGCTTCTTGTAATTTTGTCAAAAGGGAATCAAACACTATTGCTCACTTTCTGGCAAAATGAACATTTATTACCTTTTTGTCTAATGTGTGAATGAATTTTATTTCTTTTTGTTTAATTAATTGTATTCATAAAGAGTTAAAAGACTTCAAATCTAATCCTCAATAATATGAAGCATTTCCTTTTTAAAAAAATGATTAAATTTAAATTTTCTAACTTAATTTTTGGGTTTAGCCCAAATCATCAATCCAAATCGATCTCCATTGACCTTAGCTTGAATTGATTTGGGTCAAACTTAACCCGACAACATTAGATCGGTTACAAATTTGGATTCAAACTGACAACGACCATTATTAGGCTTAGTCTATGAATCTAAACTTAATAAGACTTTTTTTTAAAACAAAAAATACATTCTAACATTTAGGTAGAGTGTAAATCTACCATGACCAATATAAGTTTTTTTTTGGACAAGAATCTAAAGTCTCAACTCAACAGAAATCATGATCTACTCTCATATAAGGAGAGGAAATCAACCTATGATGGCCACTTTATTTGCACAAGCAGCTTTCTTTGGTGAAATAAATAATCATGTGTATGTATGAATGTTAATCAACAGATGGGATTGTGGGTTGGCCCTGCTGATGTTCTGGTTGCCTAACTTCTTGTTGCCGCCCATTATGTGGCATGTGCTTCTGTCTGTAGCATTTCTACTTTCACTAGCTGGCTTTGCCTAAACTGAGTGATCATGGATAATAAAAGTACCCTAAAGGACAACATTAATCGTGGTAGCATCATCAGGTTCTTCAACCCTAGATCATTTGTATTTCTTAAGCCTTTCATAGTTTATGCTCTACACGATATGCAATTTATGACTTTATGACTACTGGCATTGGAATATATAATTTTCCTCTGTTTCACACATATTCCTTAACAGTGCAAGCACATCTTTGATGCTTGCCTTTCTTTCCGGCAATACTGATGCAATATATGATGCTCATATGTTCTGGCAATCTATTAATTCGCATATCTGCAGTACAATAGGCTTAAGATTTTGATTCTAGATTCTAGCAACAATTCTTACTACAGAGTGAAGGATGCCAAATACTACTTATATATCTTCCCGACTTTTTATTTACCAGTTGATTCAGGCAAGTGGGTGTGGATAAAGGTAAGCATGTAACTCAGCAGTCTGAAAGCTTATTTTTTTTAAAGAAACTGAAATTTGGAAATCCTTTAAACCCAGGTTGGATCACTCAAAGTCAGCCTCTGAGATATATGCAATTGGTAGTATATAAGAGCAGCTCCTATTTCTATATCAATTATGACAGAAGATGAAAATGACCCCTAATGGCTAATACATCTGCGTAAAGAATATTAAGGATGATAAGGAGCTGCAGTATGCAATGATACAAGGTATCAAAACTAGTAAAGAATATTAAGGATGATAAGGAGCTGCAGTATGCAATGATACAAGGTATCAAAACTAGGAACTGGCTGCTGATTGAGTACTGACTGTTGAAAAAATAGCAAAGAATAAATCCCCAAAATATTCTCAATGCACAAGGTTTGAGTTATCAAAGAAGCAATGACATCTAGGCACCAGAATCTTAAAATTCCAGGACTCAACAGACTCTTGTTAATGGTAAGAGTATAGCATTCAGAAGCATCTCATGGTTGAATAACAGTAGTAGTATCGGTAACAGATAGAGGCAATTAAAAATTTTGGAAGGGATTAAACAATAAGAAGAATCTTAGGATGCAGAAGTCGAGATGGACAAATAGTCATGGTTTCATTTATCAAATAGACAAACCAATAGCAGATCAAGGCTTTGTGAAACAATTAAGGTGCTTGTTCGCATAATTAGTCATCTCACAGCTATTGAGGTCATTAAGAAGCCAATAGATAGGAAATTATGAACTGTTCTAAAAAATTCCTGGCAATCTTTCATACTGTTCTAAATATTAGATTTCAGCAGGCAGCCAAGAAATTAGAGAGCAAAAAAATGATGAAAAAGAGACATACCTCACAAAAATCAGCAACCTGTAACTCCACATAGATATCACAGAGACCATTTCTTGAATATTATCAAGATCAACAAAAAGATTGGCAAAGTAACAACAACTAAAGAGCTTTCCCCTGTTTTATTGGCTTCAGAACCAATGATGCATGCTTGCTGCTAGAATTAAAGATTGTACAAACTGATGTGCAATTTTACAACGGTTGTCATCAATGAATCCGCACCTCCATTTATGCTATCGATGGTTTGCAACAGTCAGAAGAGAGAGGACCAAACGTAAATAAAGTACAACTTACAAGACTTTGGTCCTGAATAAGTTTCGAGAACTTGACAATGCAGAAGGCTGTGAATAGGGCAATCTTAAACAAATTAGGATTACAAGTAGATAAATGCATTAAAACCATAGCTGGGGTAGTCCCTAAGTGTGCAAGAATATAAACCCATCAACTGGATGAAACTAACTTATAATGAAAAGCATACTTATAATAGATCACCACTGCACATGCAGTGTCATAAACCTAACTCAAACTGATATGATATCATTACTCATGAATGATCACCACTTGCACAAAAATTGAAAATAAAGTATAGACATCCCATGATGTTAGGTCCTAGTAACCATATAGGCAAACCTTTGTCATTTTTCAAACTTAACTAACAATGTCAAGTGGTTTACTTTCCTCCTAAAGGTCATAACAACATCTCTGCATAAATAAACCTTATAGCCCCGGTTGACAGAACAAGTAATAGCAAGTGCTAGACTAACAATTTCTACACATTGCATGCATTATACATAAAATTATAAATGAAAAAGCATTTGGAACTCCGCTATAAATTCAGAATCCTCTGAAATTCCAAGTCTACAGCTCAGTGAAGACAGGCAAGAAGCTACAAACAGAACACTGAACTCGATAATTGGATTTAACAAGTACAGCTTTGTGGTATACACAAAATGAAAAATAAAACCATATGTTTAAATAATGTGAACGCTAATCAAATAAGAAAACAGAAATATCTCACTACAATTCTACAATTTGAGAGAATTGAAAATGATTTCAGAAACCTCCCACTTTTGCAGTGGATCAAAGTACTCCACCCCTCACTTCTATAAAACCAGCTGAAATTGACCGGCCAGCTTATATCTTTGCAACAAAGCTTCTAGGAAGAATGAAAAATGCCATGAGGGTTGCCAAACATATGATGGCCCCAAATATGACTTTTCTGGCTTATAACAAGTATGATCACCAAAACACTTGACCCATTTTCAAGAAAGGCAAACCAACAGAGCTATTAATTTCAGACTAGAACAAATCATCCGCTTCATTTTGAAGCTTTTGAGGAAGATCTCAACAACCACAGCCACTAAACAAGGATCAGCAATCAAAAGCCCTTCAATCTAAGTGGGGATTGCATTCCTTGGAATAGAAATCATTTTTCTCAATCAAAACCTTCAACATCTCATAACTAAAAGATGGGTCATTTGGGTCGCTAGTCTGAGACTCAATAGGCGATTCCAAAGTAAGAGGTTGCTTAAAACAAAAGCAACCGCCTTTAGTGATTGAGCTTCCATCTCTCTCACCCGAAGCATTAGCATTTGCAGCAGCAGAAGAGGAGGAACAACAAAGGCTGTTGCTTTTGCTTTTGTTTTGGCGATATAGTTGCTTCTTTGCCTTCGTAATTGGAAACAAGATCACCTTCTTAGCTTTTCTAAAATTCTTTGTGCACAAACACCCATTTGCAAACCCTCGACTCTGCTTCTTCTTCTTTTGCCCAACATCATCATCATCATCATCATCATTAACATTGACCCCACCACCACAACCACCAACTTTAGCTATCTCTCTATCAGACTCGGACATGAAACAAGAAACAAATATATCTCCACCAAAAAAAAAACAGCCAAAAATCAAAATCAAAATCAAAACTTTTTTAATCCAATCAATAAATAAGAAACTGAAAAATGGACCAACAACAACATTGATTGATTATTTGATAAGATCAGAAGCATGGGAACAAGAATTGAAGAGAACCCATTTGAGAAACAGAGTTTTTCAATTTGAAGATGATTGAATTTGAGTGATTATAGATTTAATCAATCGCCCAAAAGTATAGTACCAAAATCCTCTGTTTTGCTCTGCAATATTTCTGTCTTTATTATTATTATTTGTCCAACCTTATACGAAAAACAGTATCGTGCTCGTGCGTTAATCATGTAAAGAAAGAGAGAAACAGTGAGGAGACACGTGTTTACAAATTGATGGCTGTGGATTGCAGAGTGATGTAAACCTGTTACTTGTCGAGTCACCGGAGTCGCGGATTTAGAGGCCAACCAACCATCCATAGATGGTGTTTGGTGATACTACTCTTAATGTTAAAGATGTTAACTTACGCTTACCTCAAATGATCGAATGCGATTGTATTTAGTTCAAATGATTATAAATATATTTTACTATCGCGATTGTATAAATTTGAATAAAAAAAAAAAGAAGAATTAATGTGTAATTTAGATGATTATGAATAAAAATATATATAAAAAAATTGGCTTTTTAATAAGTAAATTTCTTATTTTATTTTATTTTATTTTTAAAAAACAAAATAAAGATATTGATTTGCATCTCTCAGTTTGTGTAATAACGCTAGATTTATAAAGAAGGAATATAAATTTAATATTTTAGATAACATGACATGTGATGTATCTATATACTTTTTTTTTTACCAAGGCACTTGATGTTAATAGTAGTACAATTATTATATTAATAAAATTTAAAAGTCAATAATTATTTAATATAAGAATTTTTTTTAAATTGATTGTTATTTTAATATTAATTTTAATTAAAATTAAATATTTTAAATTATATTAATTAAATATACGTTATGTTTATTATTTTATCTTTATTAAAATTTTAATAATTTTTATTATTATTTAATTTTTTATTTTATTTTATATAAATTATTGAAGAATATAAATTTTTAAATAATTAAAATTTAAATTAATTATGAAAAGATTGTAAATTTATAATAATAATAATTAAAAATAATAACAATAAAAAATAAAAAAAACACAAAATAGTCGCTGGGCGCACACTCGAGCGAGCAAATGGTCGCTGGGCGCAGCGCACCCAGCGACCATTTTGTGTTTCTTTTAAAAATAAATTTAAAAATAAAATAAATAATTATATATTAAATATTCCTTATATTTTTTTATTTATTTAAAATATATAAACTATCGTAATTTTATTACCCCTGATATCATCTCTCATTTTATTCATTCTTAGATTTGGTGCGTTCTCAAAACTCTGCGTTCTCAAAACTCACAGATCGGCTCTCAAAACTCATATCTCTCGATCTTAAAACAAGTAAGATTTTATTTATTTTATTTTAATTAATAGTATTATTTATATTTATTGAAATAAATAATTAAAGTGTTTGGATATATATCTGTTACGATTAAGTTGTGGTTTATGATTAAGTTATGGTTGTGCGTATAATTGTTACTGGTGGTGGATTGATATGCGTCTCACTGCACATATAGTTGTTGTTGGCCACCGTTGTGTGCACACCAGTAACAATCGGTGCTCATGTATAACCCGTTCTGATGAGCACCGATTGTAATAAAATGCTCTGCACATAACCGCAATGTTATAACACCACTTTCTGAAACCGTATATTATATTTATTTTATATATTTAAAATAAAATATATTTTATATATATAGTTATATATTCAATTATATCTTTTTAATTTAATTAATATAAAATTAAATTAAAATTATGTTAATTTTTTTCAGGTATGTCATAAATTTCAACCATTATATGTTTTGAGGGGAGATGGGAGAGCTGTAGCGATGGTTTTGAAAGATACATTAGATATCAAAATATGTATATGGTTGTTCCGAAAAATATTAGATACAAAGCGTTGTTGAGAAGAATTTATCATCTTTTAGGAGTTAATCAGGTGCATTATAAAGTAATTTTGAAGTTTGAGGTTCCTTCAAGTACTATAAAGTTGAAACTCATTCCACTTGAAAATGACGATGATGCAATATTGTGGTTGAGCTTACAGAATAATATGGCTACACCACTTTGTGTAACAGTAGATGCTCGAGGACCTGAAAGTAATGCAGAAGCATCAATGGAGCAAAAAGAAGGTTATGCTAAGCAATTCTCATCGACAACTCCTGTGTATATTCCAAATTCTCCAGAGGATTATCATTATTCTCATTCGATGCTCAACGAACAACAAGGCTACACATATGACCATGGTCAGATATATGGAGATGTTGGCATTGATATTGGCTATGATATTGATGAAAATGATGATCATGGTTACGAGGTTGATGATGATTGTAGAAATGATTATGATGATGATTATGAAGAGAATAAGGATGTAAATAATGATGCTGGTGATGATGATGATGAGGAGGGTGATAATGATAATGATGATGAGGATGAGGGTTATGGTAGAGAAGAAAGGGTTAAAGTAGAAAATTCATTTCAGTTTTAGTATGAAATACCACCATTTGACTTGAATGTATCGGAAAAAATTTCATGTAATGGGATTGGTGATGTATTTGTAGGAAAATTATATAATAGTAAAATGAAATTCATGGAGCTATAAGTATGGTTACACTGAAAGGAAAATTGAGCTTTAGAGTTTACAAATCCACCAAAGATCGTTTCGAGTTGAAATGCGATGATGACAGCTGCAAGTGGAGATTACGGGCAGTGTCGACAGAAGGGCGACATTTTTTTGTTGTTAGGCGAGTAGATACAGAGCACACTTGTATTTTGAGTCAATTAAGGGATGGTCACGGGCAAGCCAAGAGTTGAATTATTGCTAAAGTAATAAAAAATAAGTTTACATCAGTCAATAGAAACTATAGGCCGAAAGACATTCAAGCAGATATACGTGAACAATTCGGTGTTCAGATAACCTATACTAATGCTTGGCGCGCTAGGGAGCGTGCATTAAAATTGATAAGAGGTACTCCTGAGAATTCATTTAAATTGCTTCCTGCATACAGCTATGTGTTGCAACAAAATAACCCAAGTATGGTTACTCATTTGAAAACTGACGCGGATAATCACTTCAAGTATTTCTTTATAGCGTTAGAACCCTGCATCAGAGGTTTTAATTCATTAATCCGACTGGTAGTTGCAGTGGACGGAACACTTTTGAAAGGTTTCTATCTTGGTACAATGTTTGTGGCCGTTTATAAAGATGAAAACAATCAGATCTATCTATTGACTTGGGGAATTGCTGACTCAGAAAATGATACTTCTTGGGAGTGGTTTATAGTTAAACTGCAAGGAGTTATTGCAGATCATCAGAATCTTATTTTTATATCTGATCGACATGCCAGTATTGAGAGGGCTATACGGGGTGTGTTTCCTCATGCATATCATAAGGTCTGCATATATCATTTGAAATGAAATTTGATGACAAAATACAAGTTACCATCAGATAAGTCTAAAAAATGGGTATACCTATCTACCTACTTCAGTGCTGCCAAGGCTTATCGTGTCCATGATTTTCAATACCAATTAAACAAGATGCGACAAATGAGACCTGACGTAACAAAGTATTTAGAAGAAGATGTTGGTACGGTGAGATGAGCACGATCATCTGGTGCTTTCAGAAGATATAATATTATGACTACTAATATCGCTGAGAGTATTAATATAGTTGCAAAAGAAGCAAGAAAGCTTCCGGTGACTAATTTGGTGGAGTGGATGCGGGAGCTAACGTAATTGTGGTTTTACCATAGACGATTGGCATCATAAAATATGACCAATGTCTTGACAAACTTGGCACATCATAAAGTCATGAAACATAACGATAAGGTAAGTCGAATGACCATTTCTCCTGTTGATGATTTACGATTTATAGTTATGGATAGTGGAGTAAACTGGATTGTAGACATTGGCGAAAGAATATGCAGCTGTCGAAAGTTTGATTATCAGCAACTGCCTTATTCCCATGCACTCGTCGCATGCAGATACATCAGATTATCTCACGAGAGTCTTTGTTCAACTTATTACACATTTGAGACTTTATTCCGTGCCTATAGTGAGCCAATATTTTCGGTTGGTCAAGTGTCAGATTGGATAGTCCTAGAGTATTTGAAAAATATGGACATTCAACCTCCGATAGCACGTCGTCAGTCAGGCAAACGTCGGATGAATTGGATTCTATCTCAAGGAAAGGAACCATCAAAGAATATATGTAGTCGTTGTAGACAACATGGACATAACCGACAAACGTGTCGAAACTCTGTACCTTTACAGAGCAGGTGATGTATATTCATTTATAAATATTTACTTTATTGATATTTAATTATGTATAATATAAGGCTAATATTTTAAATTTTTTTTTTAGACGGATCTGAAAAAATAAGAGAAAGAGTTATACCATGAGACTTAATTATGTATAAGAATCGAGTTTCGTCACTTCTGTAATTTACTTATTTTGTAATGCACTTATTTTGTAATGCACTTATTTTGTAACGCACTTAATTTGTAATGCATTTATTTTATAATTCACTTATTTTATAATGCACTTATTTTGTAACGCACTTAATTTGTAATTCACTTAATTTTGTAATTCACTTATTTTTTAATGCACTTGTACTGTGTATTACATATTTATTTTATTTTAATGCACTTGTCTTTAGTATTAATGTTGATAATTTTCACAAAACTTTTGACAGAATCTCCTCTATAATATGGACAATCTCAAACCTGTCATATTAAATAAATACACTTTTATCAAACTGCAAAATCACTTTTGCATACATACACCCAAATCAACGCCCACAAACAATTATACACCCAAATAAATGCATATTGATTAAATCACACTTCTATCAAACTGCAAAAATACTTCTGCATACATACTCCCAAAACAATTATGGTATATCAATTATACACCCAAATAAATGCATGTAAATAAAATATAGTGATAAATATCTATGAAGCTGTAGTCCACAAATCAACGGCCATCTTCTGTCTATAAAAGGTACCAATGTCAGGGAATGAGTCAAATGGCCGACCTAACATAAGATATTCAATATACATACAGACAAAGATACCACAGTCCCTGCTTCCGACCTCTTGTTGCGGCACATTCTCTCGGATACAAGTCATCGGCCAAGGGAACAAATTTGGCCTTTCTATGCCCCTCAAACTATAAAATCTATACCTTTGAAGGTACAAAGGCATTGCAACACACAGAGGCTTTATAAATCTCATGATAGACTCGTCTAAATGCTCATTCACGCTGAAATCATAAAGAACGATTACAAACTGAGTTGCGCTATAATCCAATGTTCTTGATTCATATTCAGAGGAATATATACCTACAAAAATAATTATGGTATTATTTTTAACTTAATGTTGTTATATGCACAGTAAAAAGTCAATATTATTCTTAAAAAAATACCTTATTGATCGATGCCCACGGTTGAGCGCCAAGTAAGTTGGTCTTTGTTCTGAGTGCATAACCCAACAAACTTTGACGTCAATCGTTGTTATCTGGAGGATTGACAGTGAAGGATATTTTTCACATTTGTCGAATGTACTCCTAAACACAAATAAAAGATACTCGTTAAAGTCAAAAATAGTTAAAGTCCATAATATTATATGCACAATAAACTGCTAATATAATAACTTACGTAAAAATATGCATCTGCAGTTGTACAATCCTGTAAGTACATGTCAGAAAATATTCTTTGACGCAAACACAAAACCTTCAAATATTCATTTATATGCTACAAAACACACAAAATACATTTAAGTTTTGATATTATTAGACAAATCACAAAACAAAAAAAAGTTAAAATAAATCCTCACCGAATCGTCAAACCAATTTTGTAGTATCTCATTAAACCATGTATTGTTCGGATCGAGTCCGTGCAAATGAACCCATTGTGTTGAGTCATTATTTTTTATCCAATCCAGAAGCTCAGCATATTTACTCTGATTAATAAGAATCAGCTGCCCGTTTATGTTAATAGTAGGTCCTACTTATAAGTCCACAAATTTCTTCTTCGCGGGCTATTTTAACAGATTGGTATATGGACTGACTTGGGCTGCTGCCTTCTTACTAAGACACCCATACCTACTTATGTTTTCACCCAATGGAGCAGGTATAATTTTTAAGCTTGTAGGGCTATCAGCAACAGGAGCAAATGACTGATGCTGAGACTCGCTGGCAGGAGCAAATGTATGAAAGTCAGCAGCCATGAATTCGGCACCCTACAAAACCAAACAATACCGGTTAATGTATTGACTTGTTAAACTTTGTATCTAATATATTTTAGGTTTAAAACGTACCATACTCTGCCATACATCTTCGGAGATATTGGCTAGTTTAAGCTATTGCATTAAGAGAGATATCTGATGCAAGATATTTTCTTCAGCCTTATAAATCTTGGCTAAAAGCTCTGCGTTACCCTTATCGTTAAACTCTCTCTGCCGTAGAGTAGCGTATCAACAAAACTCTCATAGCTCTTGGGGAGTGAACTCAACAGAATAATTGCTCTATCTTCATCTTCTATCTGGATGTTAATAGACTCAAGATCAAGGATGATTTTATTGAAGGCGTCTATATGATCTTTCATCGGCGTCCTCTCTGACATGGACAGCTGATACAGCTTCTTCTTTATATGTAGTCTGTTGGCCAATGATTTTCTCATATAAAGAGAGTCAAGCTTCTTCCAAAGATCTATTGCCGTCGTCTCACCTGCTACTTCCCTTAGTACTTCATCGCTCAATGATAGAATGATTGTGCTATGAGCTCTTTCTTGAATGTCCCTTCTTTCTGCTTCTACTCTAGATGACTCTGGCGTCTTCTCTTCATCACTAGATGGAGCTGCAGTCTCCTCTAATGCCGAACTAAGTCTTTGGCTCACCAATAACGCCTTAACCTTCATCTTCCACAGATTGAAGTCATTCGTACCGTTGAATTTCTCTACCTCATACTTGGGTGTGGCCATGTTTGCTTAGAACCAAAGCTCTGATACCAGTTTGTTGAAGCGGAAGCACACAAACGAGCTAAACAATTCACCCAAGTAATATAATAATGCAGAACAAGTTATTAAGAAATAAAAGAGAGAAAGGGTAGAAGAAGAACACACAAAGAATTATGTGGTTCGACAACTTGCCTACGTCCACGGCGGATCAAGATTACACTCTTCTCTTATTCTGAATCACAAGGCAACCACAAAGTATGCCTATTATAAGAAAGATCACAGAGAATACTCTCTCTTGCTCTCTAGGGATTTTCTCTCACAAAGAACCACTAAGAATAACCACTAAAAATAATCACTAAGATTATTGTTGATCACCAAGATCTCTCTAAGATTACAAAGATCTCACTAATTTGATCACAAAGGTTGTCAAGTTCACTAAGTTCTGTTTACAAGCCAATTGATAGCCTTTATATAGGCCTTGGGACGTCCTAGGTATTCCCTATACGTGTGGGAGTCGTATTAGGGAGTCCTAGAGCAAGTGGGAGACGAAATTAAGAAGTTTCCTAATTTCGGGACACTGTTCCCGCGTTCAGCGCCGCGGCGTTGGTTCGCGTCGCCGTGGCGCTGGCCCGATATTTGCTGAGCGCTGCGGCGCTAGATCCCAGCGCCACGGCGTTCAGGTACTGGAAGTGGCGTCGCGGCGCTCATCCTGGTTGCCGCGGCGCTGGCGCCTGATGCGCGCCCTTCTTCAGTTTTCGCCTCCTTTCGCGTCCGTCTTCGATCCGTGCGCACCCTACGCACTTGGCTTGATTCCCAAATCATATTCCAATGATTTTTAATCAATATTCTTACAACCTTTATAATATTTTAGATTTATTAATCATTATTAGAAAATATAACACAAATTATAAGGAAGTTATATATATTTTTTGTTGAACATAAAAGCATACCCTAACACCATCGAAGAGGACATCTACGACGTTTTCGTATAATGAGGTGCTCGTGCCAAACCAATTTAGAATACAAGGAAAATAATCTCCATTCCTATTGGCAAACAACTCCCCACACCTCAAGATCGCCTCATAGATCCACACCTAAGATGATAATAAATTTAAATTACAATGCCAACAAAATAAATTTTTCTTTATCATAATATCACAATGAATTAAAAAGATAGAATTACTTACCAAGAATGCATGACAAAATGAATATAAGTTGTATGATTCTATATCCCCAGCGCCTATTTTTTTTACCTTCGCCAACTTTTTAATTGGAGCCGTGCATAAACTATTGTAGAGTACAGTCCATGCGATCGTGGCCCAAGGATAGACATTAAACTCATCTAAATTATCTACCAGACGAAGTACAAAATATTGTATGATTCTATTCCGATCACGTGGCACTATCAATTTATGAAATACATAAAATAGACATATTTTTACTACATCTACATCATCGTCAAATGTAACGTTGCCTAACCACTGATCTAAATCCTTGTAAGTCAACTGACTTCTACCCGAAAAATATTTATGATAAAGTCTATCACCTAACCCACTTACTACAGGATAATCCCCCATCCTCAAATTAGTAATCAAATAAAAATCTTGACGAGAAAATATAATACGTCTTTTACCTATATAGAACCATAATTCTTTATATAAATTTTTGGAATGCACACGTCTTAATAAAATCTCATGAGCTAAAATATCTGAGAATTGAATATTTGATACATCCAATAAACTACCAAAACATGTGGTTCTAAATATTTTTACTTGCCTCGAAGTCAATTTATTTTTTATATTTCGTATAACCCATAACTTCGAGTACGTATGTACATTTGCTCGATAGAAAATTTTTTCGGCAATTACATATTCTTTCGTGACATTCTCCTTCCTGAAAAAATTAAAATATTATTAATATTAACAAAAAAATAATCAATATAACATATAATCAAAATTTAATTTAATTATAACTAACAACCTAAACTATTTACATAATTATTAACCAAATTAAATTATTAAATTAAATAATTATAAATAAATATAAACCACATAAATTAATTAAAAAAATTTATAAAATAAAAATTTTTGGGATAAAATGCGACGGCGCGTGCGTTTACGCGCTGCTGGGGGCGGCGCCGTGAGAGAGAGTGAATGTAAGAAAATTTGAAAAAGTGAAAAGGAAAGTAAAGGTAAAAATGTTGGTAGAGATAAGAAAAATAAAAAATAAATAAAATTGTTTTTATTTAATATAAAAGGGTAAAATAAGAAAAAGTTAATGTAATTGGTTAATAATACATATATTATTTTGACTCGATCAAAATAACATAAGCATTTAAAAATTCGGCCAAATTGGCCAATTTCTCAATATATAATAATTATTAATTGATAGCGTTTTTTAACTTTACAAACTTAAAATTATTCTAATTTATATTCGAGATAGATTTAGGTTTAAGGTATTCAAATTGAGCGAATTTTATTTATAATAATATATTGTAATTAGTTTAGATGTTAGTAACTAATTATTATATGAATAATGTTATATTTTTTAAATAATATTTTAAATTATTTTATCTCAAATGATCTGTTAATTAATCATAATGTAATAAAATGGTATAATAGTTAATTTTAAAAGTTACATAATTTTACCAACTAATAATTACTTAACATATTATTTGGGATAAAAAATAATTTATGATATCATTTAAAAAATATAGTCTTACTTTTATTATATATCCTAAAAAGAAAATGTGGCCGATCAACATAAATGGAATAAGAGGCTAACTTAGCTAAAGATAGCTCGTACTAGTATTAACATGTTGAAAGTCTCATTATTTGTATTAAAAATATATATATAATTTTAAAGATCTTCTTTCTCAAAAAGAAATTTCTCTTTCAAGGGTGAAGGGAGATTGAAATTTGGGAAAAGTTCACAAATAGTCTTTAAATTATTTTATTATTTTATTTTAACTAAATATAAAATGATTATACTTTATTAGCTAAATAATTTAATTTTGGATAAATTTATCCTTATATCAAATTTATAACTTCGTGATTTTTTAAAGTTTAAAGAAACTTTAAAGAAATAGCTTACCGAATATTTTTGAAGTTATTATTCTAAAAATCAAAGGGTTGCTGAGGATCGCTTCGAATCAAATCAAAGAAATAGCTCGGGTAAATTTTCTAAACTTGTTAGAAATTAGATAAATTTACATTTGAAGTTAAAAGTAGTTGTTATTAACCAACTAAATGAGTTAGAATGGTATAAACGGCGTTGAAATCCGGCCAAAAATAAGTTTTGGAGTGTGTTTGGCGAAAACCAAACGGCGGTCGCTGCGGCGGCCGTCGATTTGGTCATCGCGGGACACATCTCGGGCCCGAGATGGCCCCGCGGCGCCCACATTGTGTGCATCTCGGGTTCGAGACGTGCCCCCGCGATGCGCACATAGTGCGCGCCGCGGGGCCGTCTCAGGCCCGAGACGTGACCCCGCGATGCGCTCAGTGTACGCATCGCAGGGGCACGTCTCGGGCCCGAGACGGCCCCACGGCGCGCAATCTGTGCGCATCGCGGGGGCACATCTCGGGCCCGAGACGGCCCCGCGGCGCGCAATCTGTGGGCATCGCGGGGGCACGTCTTGAGCTCGAGATGTGCCCCCGCGATGCGCATTTTTTTATTTTTAAATATTTTATCGTTTTAAAAAATTTTACTAAATTTTCCATTTGTGAACTTTTCCTAATCTTTTTTATTTTTTCAGGTCATATGGAGTGTGATGTAATAGTTATTTGTTTTGGTGGAAAGTGGGAGAGTTCTAGTGACGGGGAAGAAAGTTATGTTGATTATAATAATTTTGGAATTTCGGTTTCGAAATATATTAATTTTGAAGATCTTTTAAATGCAATATGTTATACCTTGGGAGTCGACAATGTGAAGTGTAAGGTGACTTTGAAAATCAAAATTGATGCAACGAGGTATAACCTAAAGCCTATTGAGATTAAAAATGACAATGATGTTCGATTTTTTTTAAGCGCCAATAGAAGATCGTACTGTCCTTTATGTGTAACAGTGGATCCTAGAGCTCCTGTTTATGAAGATAATGTATAGCCCCCCAATCCACCATCAATTCATGGTCATTTTATGTCAGCTAGCGGTAGCAACCAAGTGAGCCATACATCTCTATCAGTTCCAGCAGTGGTTCCTGCAAACACAACGAACGAGTATCACAATGTTTCTCCTATACCCTTTAATGAAGACCCAGCCTATACACATTACGCTTGTGATGACATTGAAAATGTTGGGGATGTGGAAGGGGACTATGATGATGTTAGAAATGTTGATAATTTAGAAGGGGATGATTTAGCAGAAGGCGGACGTTGTTATGTTTCGACAAGCTCCCTAAATGTTGAAGCTAGAAGAATAGATTTTTGTGAAGCGGAAAATCCCTTTGCGTTTATTCCTCCAATACCACCATCAGACTTGGTCATTTCAGATAAGATATCGAGTAGTGGAATTGACGATGTGTTTGTAGGAAAGTTGTTTGATAGCAAAGACGAACTTCACCAGGCTATTAGTATGGTAGCACTTAAAGGTAATTGGAGCTTTAAAGTGTCAAGGTCGACAAAAGATCATTTTGAGATCAAATGTGATGATGATAGATGTCGATGGCGATTACGTGCAGTGTCGACAGATGCAAGGAAACATTTTATTGTGCGCAGAATTGATTCAAGTCACGTGTGCCAATTAGATCGATTACGCGATGGTCATCGACAAGCAAAGTCTCGGATTATTGACAAATTTATAAAAAATAAATTTGCATCTGCGAGTCGACTTTATAGACCGAAGGAAATCCAAGCAGACATACGTGCGGAGTTTGGTGTGGACTTAACTTACCCTACTGCTTGGCGGTCTAAGGAGCATGCATTGGTGTTGATACGTGGTACTCCAGAGGGTTCATATAAATTACTTCCTGCATACTGTCATATATTGGAACAACAGAACCCTGGTACAGTCACACATTTGGAGATTGACGATTGCAAGCACTTTAAATATTTCTTCATGGCTCTTGGACCATGTATTAGAGGGTTCCAGTCTTTCATCCGACCGGTTATTGCAGTTGATGGTACATTTTTAAAAAATGCATACTTGGGAACAATGTTTGTGGCTGTTTGCAAGGATGGAAACAACCAGATTTTTCCACTTGCATGGGGTATTGCTGACTCTGAAAATGATGCTTCATGGAAGTGGTTTATGGAAAAACTCCGAGGAGTTATTGGCGATCTTGCGAACCTTGTATTTATATCTGATCGACATGCTAGTATCGAGAAGGCCATTAAAGAGGTATTTCCTAATGTATATCATGGTGTATGCATCCATCACTTGAAGGGTAATTTGGTAGCACGATATAAGATACCATCGCATACAACAAAAGGAGGGGGATACTTGGCCTCCTATTTTGTTGCTGCCAAGGCGTATCGCATAGCTGACTTTCAAAGGAAAATATATAAGATGCGAGAAATGAAACCGGAGGCAACGAGATACTTGGAGGAAGAGGTTGGTTTTTCAAAATGGGCTCGATCAGTGGGAGCATTCAGAAGATATGACATCATGACCACCAACATTGCAGAGAGCATTAACGCTGTTGCGAAGGATGCACGTGCCATGACAGTGACTGCCTTAATTGAGTGGATCCGAGAGTTAATGCAAAAATGGTTTGTTGAGAGACGTGAGGCTGCAGAAAATATGTCAAACTTCTTGACCACTTGGGCCCATAACAAGATTTGAAAGCACAATGATGATTCCGCTCGCATGACGGTGCATGCAATAGATCGATCTCGTTTTGTTGTTAAGGACGAAAAAGGAAATGGAATAGTGGACTGTTGGGTTGTGTTGGGTTTAGGGTGGTACAAATAAAAACTTAGGGTTCTTGCATGTGGATTGTGTTCATCATACAAACAATATACATATCTCATACATACATGTGCACAGCGGAAGATTAAATATAATGAACACAGAAAATAACATTTGATTAAACTTAAATTCGAAATTGAGAAATATCACCAATGAAGCCTTTGGATTAATTTTCTTTGAAGTCCACCATGAAGTGAATCTTTGATCAATTCTAGCAATCAACAAGGGTGGGTTTGATTGTCTAGAATGGCAGCATCTTAATCCAGCATATGTGTTTAACTCTTAAACATTTTCAAAGTTAAACAATTTAACTTAATTAAATTTGTTTTTCCTTTTATTCAACTCTTGAATAAATAAAACAAATCTTATTTTTAGTTATTACATTTAGTAACCATTAATTCAATTTGTTTTGTTGTTCTAACACTTAAAACACAAAACAAACAATTTCAATTTCTCAAATTGAATTGGCTCCCAAAAATGCAAAACATATAAACTAAAAACTTAATGATTTTCAATTTCATTTCACTTTATATACAAATGCATTAATTCCAAACTAATTTGAATTTCATTTGCATTTCATTTGGCTTAACCTAACCTTAGTTAACATTTAACCATAGTTAGATTACTTTAACTTAACCTTTAAGTTAATAAATATTTAATTAATTTAACCATAGTTAACTAACTTAACCATGGTTAGGTTAACCTTTACTTAACCTTTAAGTAAGGTTAACTTAACTTAACCATTTGGTTAACCTTTAACCTTAGTTAAGTTAAATCATTTATTTAACAATTAAACAAATAAATATTTATTTTAATTATTTAACAATTAAATAATCATAAAGTGAAATTACTATTATATCCTTACTCGGTTACCAAGTTAACCTAAAGTGGGTCCCACCATTTAACCATATACTTTAGTTAACGTAACCTTAGTAATTGCTGAATTATACTGTATTGAACAATTCAATACGGTACACTGCCCAAGTGCTCAAAGAGTACATTTCATATTGGGACTCTCTAGGTCTACACCCGATTTGTCAAATGGAACTATTCCATTAATCCGTAATCGATGCCCCACGCACACGTTACGAATATTACAAATCAGCGTGTCAGACCATACAAGTTGAGGTCATAACGTATACGTATAATCCTTCCATCATTTATACCCTGGATGTGCGGGGATATAGATCAGCACCATCAAATCCCCATTTGCTCATCCAATAATCTTATCTCCAGATTCGTATCTCGATAAACAATATACGCAAACATTTTTGCTATATTGTTTAACCCTGTGGGAAACTCTTTTCCCGGGTTTATGCTTGTGGCCACAAGACTTTATGAAATACAATCTCGGAGCATCGGATATACAACTTACCTACGTAAGCTGATGGATCCCGTATCTACGCACACCGGACTCCATGAGCATCGGACCATACCCAGCGACACATAGCGGTCAGACCATGAAAGGTCTCTGACATATGTGGAACCAAAGCATGATGGATCACTCACAAGACCACCGTGGCGCTCAGGTCAAAGGACCACGATTACTACTCAACTCGAGAGGACCTTCCTTTGACGGTTTCATAGGATATCTATTGGGGTCCTCATAAGTCTGTTCAGTATCCAGTCCTGACTGGATACCCGCATGTCTATACAAGCTCCAAGCTCATGGTCAGCTAAGAACAACCATCTGAACTAGTCAGGTATAGACATACACTAATCTATATATTGTGAATTCACCGATAGACCCTGCATTGATGATCATAGATCAGGAACATTATATTTGAGACATACTTACATAATGATATTTCTTAGCTCCTATTGCAACTCTTTGCAACTATATCATTATAAGTATACTCTCAGGTCTTTATCCCATTATAGACAAAGTTCTAACTCTTTAGACCTCGCTGACTCTTATAAACTGATAACTATTAACAGTGCTAACTATTAGCATTTATAACTCTCAGCTTTGATAACTATTAGTTCTGATCTAAACTCCTTTAAACCAGATCTGAACTCTTTCAGATCAAACAATGTCTCTAATGTTACAAGCATTATACCATATTAATATGATATTAACAATCTTTATTCGAAATGTTTATTGTATAAATATTAACAATTAATATTCATACAATATTGGAATGGCACGTGAGCACCAGCTCCAACAAACTCCCACTTGCTTCAGTGCCATACATACTGGTATCTCATACCAATACACTCCACGTGTTTCTCAAACACTTTAAGAGTTTAGGCTTAGGGGGCTTCTTGGCTTAAGCAATCACCGTTAATATGTAATATAGTGGGATAGGATCCACTGAGTTTAGAACTATTCAAAGCTCTGCAATTATCTTGAATATCCATAGTACGTCTCTTGCTGGCTTCTCAAGCCGCAACACATTCTACCTCTAAGGCAGAATTAGATATGAACATTTATTAATACACATTTAACTAGTTCCGGTATTGATTTAGAGAAACACATAGCTAAATGTAGACTTTCTACCATTCAGATCAGACGTAAGTCTGAATATGTGTATCCCTTCTTTTGTAAGAAACTTTCTCCATATTTTATAAACTTATCCTCTATACTTCTCAAGTATTTTCAGATATGTTTCACAACCATTTAATGATCGTGATCTAGATTTAACAGATACCAGCTTGTAACACTTACAACCATCTAAATCCAGATTTCATACATTAGACGGTATGTATTAATCTATTTCTAGCTAATGCATCTGAGACGTTAGACACTCTAACTTTCTCATCTTCTTCCCGAGGACACTTCCTCTAAGAAAGATGATTGCCATGTCAAAAGTGGCTTTAACTGTCTCACAGTTAATCAAGTTGTACATTTTCATGGACTTAGTCTATGTACGACGTTTGAGAGAGTCTTATTAGCTTCCTAGCTATATCTCCATAAAGCTTTATACCTAGTATATAGGAAGTCTCTCTCAAATCTTTTATGAAGAAGTTCTTTACACAGATAACACTTATCTGATTTACTTGCTATACTCCAATCATCGTTTCCAATATTGAGTATATTCTTTCCACTTTAGAGAACTAAAAAGATAATTATACTCCCACTGCCCTTTCTTAACACACACGCTTCCTCTTTATTCTTGATAAAATCAGACTTTCTAATTTCATCATATAAACAAAGATTCCAGCTTCGGGAAAAACTACTTAAGTCCATAAATGGACTTCCTTAGTTTGCACATTATATTAGAAGTTAGGCTTGGATGCAAAAACATCAAGTTATTCTCTGCATATCTCTTACTCGAGATATACTTCCCAGAACAGCTTATTTACATCCATTAGCCAGTCCCATAATCATAATATACAACAATAGCCAACAAAATCCAAATTGACTTTGGTATGGTTACTGATGAAAAAGGTTTCCTCATTATTGATCCTAGATCTCTGAGTGTAACCTTTCAACATCAGTCAGGCCATGAAGGACATTCCTTCAGATAGGGCCCACACTGCTTCCGCTGCGTAAACTGATTTACTGCAAATAGAAACAGTTTCTACAGGAAGCACAACTAAGTCCTAGATTTAATTGTCATACTTAGAGTCAAATTCAAATTTTATGGTATCTTATCATCAACAAAATCTAAATTGACTTTAGCATGGTTACCGATGAAAAAGGTTTCCTCATTATCGATCATAGATCTCTGAGTGTAACCTTTCAACATCAGTCAGGCCATGAAGGACCATTCCTTCAGATAGGGCCCACACTGCTTCCGCTGCGTAAACTGATTTACTGCTAATAGAAACAGTTTCTACAGGAAGCTCAACTAAGTCCTAGACTTAATTGTCATGCGTTGAGTCAATTTCAGAATTTTATGATATGTTGTCTTTTTCCCGAATCGATGTCAAACATCGTCTCTTCATAAGTTAAAGGATCCTTTTCTTCAACTAAGAAAATATCAAAGGCACCTTCAAGTATCAAACATACCTAAATGATGGCTTTGATATCCTTTTGAACCTATGAACTTAGTGTGTTAAAGGTATTTCACTCATTTAAAATTAAAATTCCATCGTTGGTTCATCTATATTTAGATTGACTTCATCAAGTTCAATCTTTCTATAATCTCCACAATCCATGAGAAACTCTTTCTCTAGGAATGTGACATTATGAGAAACGAACATATTTTGTTCATCTGTATTATAGAAGTGGTATCCCATTATACACTTGAGATACTAAATGAACCGATACTTGTACCGTTGGATACAAGTTTATTCTGTTGCATAACTCTTATGAAAACAGAATAACACCAAGTCTTAACATACTTAAGACTCGTTTCCTATTTAGTCTATATCTCATATAAAGTAGTAGGAACGATTATGGAATTATTTAATAAGTAAGTTGCAGATGTTAAAATATAACCTCATAGATATTTTTAGAAGATCAGCGATTCTCAATATCAATCAGACTGTATCTAATATAGTCTGATTCCTCATTTCCTAAACATCTTTATGTTGAGAAGTATCTGGAGGATTTTGCTGAGAGAGAATCATATTCTAGTTAAATAATTTGTGAATTTACTGATTATGTATAAATTACTTCGATCTTATCGAAAGCACTCAATATACATAAGGGTTTGTTTCTTTACTTTCATTGTCAGAACATTTTGAACACTTCGAAATTATTTTGACTTGCGTTTCCGAGAAACACATGTCTTTATAGCGACAATCACTACAAAGACAATGAAGTATCGAAATCATTTATAATAGTAAGATTTATTGGACTAAATACATCTATATGTACCAGATCCAATAAACCAGTGGCTTGGCGTCTTACACCTACATAAAGATTCGGCCATATTCTTTTGAATTCATAATTCATAAACTAGTCAATGTACTATAGTCAGATCAAATATCTGACCATCCTTAACCAGCTAGGATAGTTGTCTCACGACTACATGACCTAATCTTTTATATACCACTATTCATTATTATTTAAGTTGCTGAAATACTATTTATTCTGTTCACCTTTACACATATGACATTTCTTGTGGTATATAAGATATAACAGCCATTCATTAACTGACATTCAGTTAGTAAATCAGTATCATTATCACAAGGAACTATTTCCTTATTTTTATGATAACCCTCTCTGTCAGCTACAGGGAGTGATATGATTTACCTAATAATGTTTGGCTCAAAATAGCAATTATACAACATTAATGCTGTTACTAGAAATAAGAAGTAACTGTGAAGTTTTTAACGGCTACCACGTTCAGGAAATCTCTATTACCTACGTGAAGCTGAACTTCTCATTTCTTAGCAATCAAGCATTTCTCAAATCATGTAACATCTTACAGATATGAGAATAACAAGCGGTATCTCATACCTTTGCTAAGTTAACATCAAATGCTAATGAAATGTTAATGTTTGGTGAAACAGATATCTAATGAGTCAATCTTTCTTAAGTCTAGGTGCGATGAATAGTAACATTTACTATTTCAAACCTTATAACGGTGGAAACACTTTCCATTATGACTTTTCTCTATCTGTGGTTTAGTAATATCAAATATTACTGAATCTAGAACTATTCTTAGATCCTTAAGCAAGTCTTAAATATATTATTCAGTACCCTATAGTTATTGGTATTTTAATCAAGATTAGTAACGGATTGCTCGTACTCATCTTATCTCTATAAGACAAGTATCTTATCTCTATAATACAAACATTTTATCTCTATAAGACAAATATCTTATCTCTATAAGACAAATATCTTATCTCTATAAGACAAATATCTTATCTCTATAAGACAAAATAGGAGATGCGTAGCAGTACATTTCTTATTGTTAATAAATTACGCTTTAGATCATGGGTATAACTGTTATACATTTTTTTTTTTTTTTTTAATCTAAAAAACGCCCTCCCACTGCTTTACTTAATCCCTTTAATCTCTCAAACGGGATAAGATAGTATAATATTTTAAACTACACAGCGGGAAGTGGATCCCATTGGGGTTTTACTCCAGCCTCACGCTAAAGCAATATTGGCCTTTATAAATCCAACAGGTAGACAACTCTTGTCAATTGTATCTCATACAACTCTTACTGCTGATCCTAAATACACATTACCCTCACGCTAAAGCAATATTGGGTAACTGTATTTCAGATTAACTCGTCAATGCTCAAATATATGTTACTGACACTATCCTCACGCTAAAGCAATATTGGATAATATGTTCGCATATATTTGATTCATCTCATGTTTTACCGGCATTAGACCAAGTCACACCGACAAAATCCCTCACGCTAAAGCAATATTGGGAAAGACCATAGTGACCCATCTCACACCGTATTGACAAGACGGACCATTTAAAATATTATCAAATAATATAATAAATTTCAATCTAATTAAGAGAGATTTTATTAACAGGCTTTCATATTATATGCTCTCATCACATGAGAGGTTATTCTCAATCAATTATTCATTTCTGTACAAGCAGAACTAACCCCCACCAGTGGGGCCCCCATTGTGATTACAAAAATAAATAAATAAATAAAATATTATTTTCTTGGTTTATCATGTAAACTAATAACCATTATTATTACATCTCATAAACCCCCACATGTGTAAAATAAAAAGATTTTACCCTTTTTTTTTTTTTTTTTTTTTTTTTTTTTTTTTTAGTGTAAGAACGCTGCGGCGCTGGTCTTGTAGCGCTGCCGCGCTAGGGCTTCACAAGCCTCAGCGCTGCGGCGCTGTCTTATAGCGCTGCCGCGCTAGGGCTTCACAAGCCTCAGCGCTGCGGCGCTGTCTCATAGCGCTGCCGCGCTAGGGCTTCATAAGCCTTAGCGCTGCGGCGCTGTCTTACCAGTGCTGGGGCGCTGGAAGCAGTGCTTCCCTCGCTAGGGCGCCAAACACCCAGCGCCCCTGCGCCTATCCAGCGCTGGGGCGTCATACACCCAGCGCTCCAGCGTTCATATGAACGCTGCCGCGCTGGACCTTAGCGCTGCAGCGTTCCAGGTGCTGTTTTTCACTGGTTTGCATTTTTAACACTTAAAATGCATCCCAACAGCTCCGGAACTTGTCATACAACTTAGCCAACACTTAGCTAACACTAAAAAACCACCCATAACAACACAAATTGCTCTGATACCATTTGTTGGGTTGTGTTGGGTTTAGGGTGGTACAAATAAAAACTTAGGGTTCTTGCATGTGGATTGTGTTCATCATACAAACAATATACATATCTCATACATACATGTGCACAGCGGAAGATTAAATATAATGAACACAGAAAATAACATTTGATTAAACTTAAATTCGAAATTGAGAAATATCACCAATGAAGCCTTTGGATTAATTTTCTTTGAAGTCCACCATGAAGTGAATCTTTGATCAATTCTAGCAATCAACAAGGGTGGGTTTGATTGTCTAGAATGGCAGCATCTTAATCCAGCATATGTGTTTAACTCTTAAACATTTTCAAAGTTAAACAATTTAACTTAATTAAATTTGTTTTTCCTTTTATTCAACTCTTGAATAAATAAAACAAATCTTATTTTTAGTTATTACATTTAGTAACCATTAATTCAATTTGTTTTGTTGTTCTAACACTTAAAACACAAAACAAACAATTTCAATTTCTCAAATTGAATTGGCTCCCAAAAATGCAAAACATATAAACTAAAAACTTAATGATTTTCAATTTCATTTCACTTTATATACAAATGCATTAATTCCAAACTAATTTGAATTTCATTTGCATTTCATTTGGCTTAACCTAACCTTAGTTAACATTTAACCATAGTTAGATTACTTTAACTTAACCTTTAAGTTAATAAATATTTAATTAATTTAACCATAGTTAACTAACTTAACCATGGTTAGGTTAACCTTTACTTAACCTTTAAGTAAGGTTAACTTAACTTAACCATTTGGTTAACCTTTAACCTTAGTTAAGTTAAATCATTTATTTAACAATTAAACAAATAAATATTTATTTTAATTATTTAACAATTAAATAATCATAAAGTGAAATTACTATTATATCCTTACTCGGTTACCAAGTTAACCTAAAGTGGGTCCCACCATTTAACCATATACTTTAGTTAACGTAACCTTAGTAATTGCTGAATTATACTGTATTGAACAATTCAATACGGTACACTGCCCAAGTGCTCAAAGAGTACATTTCATATTGGGACTCTCTAGGTCTACACCCGATTTGTCAAATGGAACTATTCCATTAATCCGTAATCGATGCCCCACGCACACGTTACGAATATTACAAATCAGCGTGTCAGACCATACAAGTTGAGGTCATAACGTATACGTATAATCCTTCCATCATTTATACCCTGGATGTGCGGGGATATAGATCAGCACCATCAAATCCCCATTTGCTCATCCAATAATCTTATCTCCAGATTCGTATCTCGATAAACAATATACGCAAACATTTTTGCTATATTGTTTAACCCTGTGGGAAACTCTTTTCCCGGGTTTATGCTTGTGGCCACAAGACTTTATGAAATACAATCTCGGAGCATCGGATATACAACTTACCTACGTAAGCTGATGGATCCCGTATCTACGCACACCGGACTCCATGAGCATCGGACCATACCCAGCGACACATAGCGGTCAGACCATGAAAGGTCTCTGACATATGTGGAACCAAAGCATGATGGATCACTCACAAGACCACCGTGGCGCTCAGGTCAAAGGACCACGATTACTACTCAACTCGAGAGGACCTTCCTTTGACGGTTTCATAGGATATCTATTGGGGTCCTCATAAGTCTGTTCAGTATCCAGTCCTGACTGGATACCCGCATGTCTATACAAGCTCCAAGCTCATGGTCAGCTAAGAACAACCATCTGAACTAGTCAGGTATAGACATACACTAATCTATATATTGTGAATTCACCGATAGACCCTGCATTGATGATCATAGATCAGGAACATTATATTTGAGACATACTTACATAATGATATTTCTTAGCTCCTATTGCAACTCTTTGCAACTATATCATTATAAGTATACTCTCAGGTCTTTATCCCATTATAGACAAAGTTCTAACTCTTTAGACCTCGCTGACTCTTATAAACTGATAACTATTAACAGTGCTAACTATTAGCATTTATAACTCTCAGCTTTGATAACTATTAGTTCTGATCTAAACTCCTTTAAACCAGATCTGAACTCTTTCAGATCAAACAATGTCTCTAATGTTACAAGCATTATACCATATTAATATGATATTAACAATCTTTATTCGAAATGTTTATTGTATAAATATTAACAATTAATATTCATACAATATTGGAATGGCACGTGAGCATACAATACCACCATCAGACTTGGTCATTTCAGATAAGATATCGAGTAGTGGAATTGACGATGTGTTTGTAGGAAAGTTGTTTGATAGCAAAGACGAACTTCACCAGGCTATTAGTATGGTAGCACTTAAAGGTAATTGGAGCTTTAAAGTGTCAAGGTCGACAAAAGATCATTTTGAGATCAAATGTGATGATGATAGATGTCGATGGCGATTACGTGCAGTGTCGACAGATGCAAGGAAACATTTTATTGTGCGCAGAATTGATTCAAGTCACGTGTGCCAATTAGATCGATTACGCGATGGTCATCGACAAGCAAAGTCTCGGATTATTGACAAATTTATAAAAAATAAATTTGCATCTGCGAGTCGACTTTATAGACCGAAGGAAATCCAAGCAGACATACGTGCGGAGTTTGGTGTGGACTTAACTTACCCTACTGCTTGGCGGTCTAAGGAGCATGCATTGGTGTTGATACGTGGTACTCCAGAGGGTTCATATAAATTACTTCCTGCATACTGTCATATATTGGAACAACAGAACCCTGGTACAGTAACACATTTGGAGATTGACGATTGCAAGCACTTTAAATATTTCTTCATGGCTCTTGGACCATGTATTAGAGGGTTCCAGTCTTTCATCCGACCGGTTATTGCAGTTGATGGTACATTTTTAAAAAATGCATACTTGGGAACAATGTTTGTGGCTGTTTGCAAGGATGGAAACAACCAGATTTTTCCACTTGCATGGGGTATTGCTGACTCTGAAAATGATGCTTCATGGAAGTGGTTTATGGAAAAACTCCGAGGAGTTATTGGCGATCTTGCGAACCTTGTATTTATATCTGATCGACATGCTAGTATCGAGAAGGCCATTAAAGAGGTATTTCCTAATGTATATCATGGTGTATGCATCCATCACTTGAAGGGTAATTTGGTAGCACGATATAAGATACCATCGCATACAACAAAAGGAGGGGGATACTTGGCCTCCTATTTTGTTGCTGCCAAGGCGTATCGCATAGCTGACTTTCAAAGGAAAATATATAAGATGCGAGAAATGAAACCGGAGGCAACGAGATACTTGGAGGAAGAGGTTGGTTTTTCAAAATGGGCTCGATCAGTGGGAGCATTCAGAAGATATGACATCATGACCACCAACATTGCAGAGAGCATTAACGCTGTTGCGAAGGATGCACGTGCCATGACAGTGACTGCCTTAATTGAGTGGATCCGAGAGTTAATGCAAAAATGGTTTGTTGAGAGACGTGAGGCTGCAGAAAATATGTCAAACTTCTTGACCACTTGGGCCCATAACAAGATTTGAAAGCACAATGATGATTCCGCTCGCATGACGGTGCATGCAATAGATCGATCTCGTTTTGTTGTTAAGGACGAAAAAGGAAATGGAATAGTGGACATCCCGGGAAAGTCATGTAGTTGTCAAAAGTTTGATATGCGGCAACTACCGTGTCCTCATGCACTTGCAGTATGCAGGCAGGTCAGATTCCAGTACCAGACTCTTTGTTCGCGATATTACACGACTGAGTGTTTGTTGCGTGCATACAGTGAACCAGTAAATCCGGTTGGTCATCCGTTAGATTGGATTGTTCCAGAGGAGTTGAGAGCTGCTGACATCCAGCCTCCTATAGTACGTCGGTAATCAGGAAGACGTCGGAAGAATAGAATTCTATCGCAAGGTGAGGCTCCCACGAAGAATGTATGTAGTCACTGTAAGCAGCATGGACATAATCGACAAACTTGTCGAAACCCAATTCCATTACATGGTAGTTGATGTGTTCTTTATGAGTTATATTTGTATTTGTATTTTAAAGTCATGTAGTTATGGACTTTATTTGTACTCTTATAAACATGAAAATTTTATTTTATTTTCTAAAATTTCTGGATTAAAACGGACAGAGTTTCCCCTATTTTTTCTCAAAATCTATATTTCATAAACCTGCAGAAAATACACTTCAAATATTTCTCACATCTCTTAGCTGTAAAGGGAACCTCCCGTCCCTACCCAAATCAATCAACATCATTTTACAATCTTTATAAACATACATAAAAACATACAAATCAATCAACATAATTTCACTACTTTTTTGCACATTTCTATAAGTCGGTCGCCATTTTGGTCCTAAAAAATGACCCATGCTCAGGACCAAAATCTAAGGGATGACAACACATCAAAAACTCTATAAACATACAAACATAAACCCCACAATCTCCACTATTCACTGTCTGTTGTGGCACTCCATCCTTTAATCTAATTACATGAAAAGGGGTTAAGTCAGGTGTAATTCGTCGTTGCTCATATAATCTACAAGCATCTAAGTAACGGGGTAACAACATAGCTAATGGCAGGACATGATTCTCAATCACGCCATCGGCAAATCCCTTGATGCTAGAATCGTAGATCAATATTTGCCGATGCAAGATGTCCACCTCAGCCGTTACCCAATGCTGTTGATTGTAGTTGACAGGAATATAAACCTACATAAAATTCAAATAAGTCTTAGAAATAGTACTACAAGTTATAAACAAAAATAACAACATTCACACAAAATAGTACTACAAGTTATAAACAAAAATAACAACATTTACCTTATCAACCTCAATCCACATACGTGCACCGAGTAAATCTTCTTTAGCGCCTTGAGCATATGCCATCACTTCATCACTCCATACAATGCCAGTAATGTCATTTTTGTGCTGCTCATAAAAGAGTCTAAAAGACTCCTACAAATACAGGGCTATCGAATAATCAATAAAATTGAAATAACAAAATATAAATAATTTAATTCATCACTCACAAAGAAGTACGAATCCACAGAAGTGGACAATTGAGGCAATGCATTAGTGCAACCGTATTGCCTAAGTCGAATCACCTTCAAATACTCATTAATATGCTGCATTTAGAAACAATAACCGTCAAGTGATTCTATAAATTTATAAAAAAACTGCAAGGGGATAATTATTCAATAATTTACTTACAAAGTCATCCAGCCAACTGTGTAGCAATTCCCGAAACCATGTCGGGTTAGCTTCTAGCCCAGGTAAGCTGACTACACCCTCATCCTTGTCCATCCAAGCCTGAAACTGAACCATGATAGTCAAGTTTATCGGCTGCAACGGATTCATGTCTGTTTGAGGTTGCACTTCAATTTCAAATTTCTTCTTTTCGTGTATCCTTTGTGGAAATGGATTTGTATATGGGGTGTGCAAATACTATGCAGGCCTATACTGTCTCCCAAATTGACTTACTCCCTTATGCGGGGCAGGCAAGATCTCAACACTTGCAGGACTGTCAATCAGTGGCTGGGGCAATATATCATGACCAGTAGCTGGGGTCTGAAAATCATATTGACAGCCTGCCGGTGTGTTCTCTCCATACTACAATATATGTATATATTAAAATAAATAAAACTGCAATTAAGGTAATTGTGTTTAAAATTTATTTTGCTTACCATATTATGGCTTTCATTCTGTTGGAATGAGCATGACTGCCTAAACCACATCATCATTTACTGCATCTGCTGTGTAAGATCGGTCCGGAGTTGATTAACACTTGTTAAAATTTCATCTTTATCCTTGTCCATTCTTTGTAGAAGTGAAGCTTCAGTATGCTCAATTCTCTTAATCATCTCCTCCCGCAGCTGCTCAATCTGATGTGTGACGCCATGGTCTGCAGATGCACTGTGTTCAGACTACAAGAAACATAATCATAGTTAATGACTTATTTAGAAATATTAGAAATATATTGAAATTTCTCTTTAGTTAATCACGTAAATAAGTAATATACCGTTGCTCCTGCCACTGGTGTTGACATTTGTGGGTTTGTCCATTCATATCCACCCCCTTCCATATCCATAACATCATCGTTAGGGTCGCTAAAATGGGCATAGGTCCTGGGTCGCTTGCTCTCGCTGAAATCAGACATATTTGGTAAGTCCCCAGCATAACTTCTGCTTGGAATGCCTATACGTCTAGCCAGGTGCACAATTGCCTCTCTCTTCTCGTGGTCTTTTGGTACTAATTTACGATGTACCGAAAGAACCTATAAATCAACCAACCATATTAGGTTACGCTTAAAACAAAATAAAAGTTATAAACCAATATATATATTTTACATTCATATCAACACATACCAAATCCTTTGCTAACATTGTATCCTGAACCTCATCGAACAATGGAGTCCCTCGAGTCGTCCAATTCAAAATACGAGGGAAGCGATCACTATTATGATAACCAAAAATCTCTCCGCACACTGGAATTGCCTCGAAAATTCATACCTAATATAATTATATTTAAAATATAAGTTTGACGTATACAAACAAAATATATAATTAAGATCAAAAAGTTAAGTACATATGGCGTACCAGAAATGCGTGCGAAAAGCCATATACGTTGTAACTCTCAAACTTCTTCTGTGCAAACCCTTTCCTTTTTATTTTCTCAAGTTTTTGGAATGCAGCCTTCTTAAGTGAGTTATGAAGTACGGTCCATGCAATATTGCCCCATGGATACTTATTAAACTCATCAAGGTCATCCACTAAACATAAAACAAAATTTTGAATTCCACTACGCTCGTCACGTGGAATCAAAACACGATGCACAAAATAAAATAAACTCAACTTTACTGCATCTGTATCGTCCATTTTCTCCAAATTTAGACGTGTGTACCATTGATCAAGAAATATGTAAGATAATTTCTTTACCCCAAAAAAATATGTATCCCATAATCGAGTTGCCTATTTCCTATGCAGCTACTGGGCGGGAGGGTAATCTCGCATTTGTAGTCCAGTGATTAGTACAAACTCCTGCCGGCTAAAACGGATGCGTTTCCTTCTTATGTAAAACCACATCTCATCATCTACATTAGAGGTATGCACCTCACGCAACAATAACTCGTGCACCAAAATACCAGAGAATGTCAACTCTGACATATCTAAGAAATACCCCATACACGTCTGCCTAAATAATGTTTTCTGACTTGTTGTCAGTTTATCCTTAATGCAATTTAGACCCCACATCTTAGCATAAGCCGTCACTGATGCACGAAAAAATATATGCTCTGGAATTCTATATTCTTTCGATATGTTCTCTTTCCTGTAACAATAAAAAAAAATAAACAAAATACATTAATATTAAAAAAAATAATAATCAGAGAAAGATTATTTACAAAAATAATTAATTTAACATACATAATACATTAAAATAATTAATTACTAACATATTAATCAACATATTATAATAATAAAATCAAACCAAACTTAATAATTAATTTACTAACATATTAATATTAATCAACATTAATTATATATTAAAATCAAAATAATCATATATAATAATAATAATAAAAAATATTACAAACCAAAATTAATAAGTCATTTAAATAAATTTTCCCATCTATTAGATCAATATTCTTTCTAAATAGAATTTATGAAATCTTTTATTTAATTTAAATAAAATTACATTTATCTAAATTATTAATGTAAAATATATTTAATTAATTTAAATTTAATTTAAAAAAAAAACCTAATTCAAAAAAATTCGCGCCACGTGGCGCGAATTTTGCGGCATCGCGGACGTCCGCAATGAGCCCTTAGGGCGCATCGCGGGCCCGAGATGGCCCCGCGATGCGCCTGTTGACGCGCATCGCGGGGTCGTCTCAGGTCCGCGTTGTGCGCCCGCGATGCGCGTTAAGGGCGCATCGCGGACCCGAGATGGCCCCGCGATGCGCCTGTTAAACGCGCATCGCGGGGCCGTCTCGGGTCCGCGTTGCGCGCCCCGCGATGCGCCCTTAACGCGCATCGCGGGGCCGTCTCGGGTCCACGTTGCGCGCCCGCGATGCACCCTTAACGCGCATCGCGGGGCCATCTCGGGCCCGAGATGGCCCCGAGATTGGCAATGGTGGCCGCCGCCGCTCCGGCCGCCGTCTGCATCGCGAATATGACCCAAAAATCACGATTTTTTGCTCATTTTCAACGTTTCTTACACCATTCAAACCCATTTTTCACATAGAATTCAATAATTTCATCTATTGCTAGCTTTAAATATAAATTCTAATCATGTTATAAACAAATTTAAATTTTTCAAAACTTAAACAAAACTCACCAAAAATCGGCCATTTTCTTTGTTTGAAGTGAGAAATTTGTTGTAAAAGCTCCGATCTATGCAGTGATAACTTCAAATTTTTCGATCTAACGAATTTTGATAATTTTTGCTTTTTTTGATTGATTTTCGGGTGAGTGAAAAGTTAATAGAGAAAATGGGCAAATGTGTCCAAAATATTTATGTTTGGTTAATAAAGTATATTTAATTTTAAGTTGGTTAAAATATTATAATAAAAAAATAATGAGGCTATTTGTGAATTTTTCCCTTAAAATTTTGATGAAATTTTCTTATGAAGAAATTTTTTTATGAATTTTAAATTAAATATTTCTTTTTGAGTCAAGACAATTAGATCGCATTATTAAAATTTTTATTTTAAATTAATTTCGATAGATTTTGAGTCGAAACATTAAAATTATATTACGAATTGTCTCAATAAAATTTTAAACTTATCAGTATTATTTTGTTATCAAAGATAATGGTATTTCTTTAGAGGTAAAATTTTTTTGGCTTTTTCTAGATTAAAACTTTTGGGTCCAGCATTATTTATGTATTTGAATTAAAAAAATTCGTAATTTGAATTTATTCTTTTTGAATGAAGATAACATTTCAAATTGTTTCTTTTTTTAATATATAAATATGCATTTACTAAGGTGGTTTTATAATAAAACAAAATAAATATAAAAATGAGAAAATATAGTTAAGACAGTTAGAGACAAAAATATTTGATGCTTAAGAGAGTGATATAACAAGAACCTAACATTGTGGAGGAGTTTAAACTATTCTATTCAATATGTTTTTATTAGTTTATTTTAAATTTTTTTAAAAGGAAATTATCTCTAAATAATGGTACCAATCAAGCTTAAATAGTAAGAAGCCAAAAAGATAAACAAACTTAAAATACTACAAAAACAAGATCAAATAAAACTTAATGATCCAACAATTGTTACATATATTTACAATATTAAAAAGAAGGTAATTTACTAATTTTTTTCCCTAGTAACATTTATATATACTAGTTTCTCTCTAATAAATTTTATATCTACCACTTACCTCTTTTATTACAAATTTTTTTAATGACAATGAAGTGAGGGTTATTTTTATCTCTCTTATATAAAAATTATTTTGTCTCTTTTATATAAGAGTAAAACTCGTAGTTTTTAATAGGAGCACAAATCCCCTTTTAATAGATATATTTTTATAATGAAATTATTTGTATCTCTTTTAATAAGAGATTTAAGTTCAAGTGTATTTCAATAAAACTATTTTGTGTAACATCAACAATCCTGAGATATAATATGAATGGTTTTAATAAATGATATTACATATTAAAAAAAATGACAATGTAATGGGCGTAGGAATGGATCCTTTCTCTTCCTCCACCTATATTTCTTATTTTTACCCTATTCCTGCTTTATAACTCAATAAATTTAACTGGACAAGGATGGAGAATCCTAGAACAAGGATCGAGTTTTTTCATTACTGCTTTATTTTTTAATTTATAATTTATTTATATTAAAATCTAAATCATTTTAATTAAAATCATCCTTACCCTATTATAATATTATTATAAATCAAATACAATAGTCATATATGATTTTTTTAAGAAGAAAATCATTGTTAATATACTAGATCAAATAGTTTTTGTTGATATAAATGACTAAACGAAAATAAGTTTTACAATTTCTTTACTATTTTTTTTATTTTTATTTATAAAATTATATAATTTAAAAAATTATATTATAAATTAAATAATACATGTATATATTTAATTTAATATACATAAATATATATATAATGAGACGAAGATGAGATAGGGAGTTCTAAACTTATTTCTACCCATTAATTATTAGGGGCATAATTAACTCCCCACATATATTATCCGTCTCATTCTAACAAAAATTACTCCAATTTTACCCCATTTCAGGCAGGTCTCAAGGGGCTCTACTTCTACAGGGCATTTTGCCCTTCCTAAAATTTTCTTTCTTCAAAATTAATCAGTTACATTTTTAAAATTGTTTTCTGACTATCACGAATCTATTAAGAAAAAAAGTAGTAATTATTGATTTCACTAGGGGCAAAACATTGGTAAATTCCCTATAAAGAATGGATTAAAAGAGCTGTCAATGTAAAGGTTGTCGTGAACATCTCAAAGCTACAAATAAGTTGTGAAAAAAAATCTTCCATACCCCGAAAATTATTTACAATGTCAAATAAAATCATGACTTGTATATATATAAATGTTGTCGGTGCAGGACGGGCTTTTACAGTTATTCAAACCCAATGACACAGCTTAGCTTATACTCTATATATGCATAATAATTTATGAACAACATGATCAGCCTCAAAGAGATACTTGTTTGAGGCTGATGGTGAAACGGGGCAAGAACAAGCGACCCATCACAGTCTTTGATCGGATCTTGGCCGTCTTACCCTTCTTAGCCAACCGCCGGAGTCTTCTCGACAACGACGGCGGATTAAGGCAACCTTCCTCAGCAGTAGCAACGGCAAGCTCATGATGGTCTTCTTCCTCGATGGTAGCAAGCTTTGCCTTGACAATGTCCTTCACTGATTCTGCTCTCAAACTTCTTCTGATGCTGCTGCTCATCATCGTGCATGGCACCCCTACCCACCACATTTTTCGACGTCCCATTATTGATTATTGGAAAGTGTATTTGAATCTCTTACATATATATGCGTTCATGAGCTACCAACATGATCAATCTTTTATATATATATATATATATATATATATATATATAGAGAGAGAGAGAGAGAGAGAGAGAGAGAGAGAGATAAAAAGAGAAGGCATTGACAAGAAGGATCTTGGAAAGTATATTTGCATATATGGACATGGACAAGGACATGTATAGGTTGTAAAGCAAATAAGGAAGAAGTAGTAGTTGATGATTATAATTAATTTGGTCATACAAAAAGCAGGTCCTTTCACTCCTTTCCAGCGATGTTTCAATCATATTATCACCTTTCTTTAGGATAAATTAAGCTTTGTATATACTCATATCCACCTACTACTAAACCTTTATATATTTCAAGACATCTTTATATATTTATTTATTTATGTTATAACCCTAAGTTTATAACCTTTTGATTCTTCTCCAAAATTATTATAAAAAGGCATTTATATTGACCCCTTTGGACTAGAAGGCTGTGTTAGTGTTACTTAATAAAGATCATTAAAAACATGAGAAGATAACCAACTTAATAAAGAATATTAAAAACAGGTGTGTACTATTGACAACTCTTCCTAATTGATATAGATATATATATAATGATTTTACAGAACGAATTTTTTTGCATATTTTTAAAGTACAAGTATTTTTTTGATTAAAATTCATTACTGAATTTTTAGTTAAATGACGAACATTTTCATTTTTAAAAGAATTAGGAGCAAAAAAGGCTTATATATATATATATATATATATATATATATATATATATATATATACACACGCGCGAATGTTACAATAAAGGTATGTTGTTTGTATTATTTAAAAAACAACTCCTATGGGTTATAATATTAATGTTTTAAAATTAATTACATAATCAAATTTTGTTAGCATTAGATTTTTTTTAAATAATATAAAATAATATGAAGTTCTTTTTTTTTTTTTGGATAATTTAAAATTCGAGAGGAGGGTAATTCATATTGGTCGCTGCCCTTTTCGAATATAAGGTATGACTTATATTAATGAACTCAGGAATATGTTATATAGTCTTCAAATTGCTCAAGAAGCCAAAATTACAATGACATGAGCAGACAATTAATTAGTGGTTTATGGAATTATTAACTTCAATTTTTTTTTTTCAGATGGATATGTATTAGCTAGGTTAAAATTTGTTTTAGTGTTAGGATATTAATCAGAGCTTGTTTAATATTTTGGTCTTTATTTTCCACTCTTCGTTGTCTAAGATATTATTGTCCACTCGTCTCCACTGTAGCTAGCTGCTGTCCACTATTGTCTGCTGTTAGTCGTCATTTTAAATTGAGATCTCTATCAAATTCAAAAATCGCTAGTTGTTCATTATTCACTATTCTCACCGCCAATCCGTCATCAGGAACTACCCAAACTTACTAAAACAAGTCAGGGAGCCACCACTAGATACACTATTAACTATTGTGCATTTCACCTTACTGAAATATACATACCACAACTAAAAGGTTTTGAAAAATCGGGTAAAGAAAATTATGCTTGTTTGTTAAAGAAGTCTTTATATTGGATGAAACAATCTCCAAGATAATGATATAAGAGATTTGATATTTTTTGTTACATTGTGACTTCACAAGGAGCAAGTATGATGGATGTATGTATGTACTTCAAAGTATTAAAAAATAATAAGCGTATATATCTCATTCTATATGTTGATGATATGTTAATTGCATATAAGGTTATGAAAGAGATACATAAACTGAAACATCAGTTTGATAGTGAGTTTGAAATAAAAGATTTGGGGTCAGTCAAAAAAATTTTAGGTATGGATATAGTGAGGAGCAGTGATGTTATCTTGCTATCTCAACAACGATATATACTTAAAGTTCTTGACAAGTTCAAAATGAGGGATGCCAAAGTTGTGTCTACTTCATTGGCAATGCATTTCAAACTGTTGGCATCTTAATCACCACAAACTGAAAAAGATAAACTGCAAATGCTTAAGGTACCGTATGTTAGTGTTGTGGGTTCTGTCATAAATGCTATGGTCTGCACAAGGTCGGATAAAGCACAAGCGGTGAGTGTTATGAGTAGATACATGACTAATCTCATAAATGAGCATTGTATGGCCATGATATGGATACTGAGGTATATAAATGGGATGTTACATTATGGTTTGTTGTTTAAAAAGGTTAGCATAGATGATGAAATAGTGAAGGGCTATTTAAACTCAGATTATGCATATGACCTAGATAATAGAAGGTCTTTATCTAGGTATATCTTCATGGTGTTTGGATGTAGTGTATGATGAAAATCAGTATTGTAGCATGTTGTAGCACTGTTAACTACTGAAGCAGTGTATATAGCCTTAAGATAATCAATTAATGAGGTAATATGATTGAAAGATGTATGTGCTGAACTTTTGACTATAGATGAATTTAATACTTTTGTGCATTGTGATAGCCAAAGTACCATTTATCTAAGCAAACATTATGTATTTTATGAAAGATCGAAACACATTGATGCTAGGATTCATTTTATTTGGGATACTATATAGAGTGACATTATTAGTATGTGTAAAATTCTAATGTCGATGAATTCTGCTGATATGTTAACTAAACCACTACTCACAGTTAAGTTCAGATTATGTATGGACTTAACTGAAATCACAACTTACAATTAAAGTTGTGATGTGGATATAATAGATCCTTAATTGCTCTCTTGGAGTTGTTAGAGTAATTTTGTATCAAGAACTAGATTTATAGAATTTGTGATCCAAAATCACATGTATTGTGATTGTAATATTTGGGATAAATTTGAAAAAAATTTGAAATCAAGTTAAAGCTAGAAATAAGAACAGAAGGTGTTAGACGCTAATGAAACAATGTCCAAAGGGTAGGGGACAGCACAAGAAACAATAAGCCAATTTCTAGGCTTGAGTGCTGCGGCACTGATATTGTTCATTGACCCAAAAATTTGAAATTTGAGCTTTTTAAGAACTTGTGTATTTTTAATTTCATATAAATATCTCATTATGCTTATAGTTGAAAGAATAACTTGAAATACACACTGCACAAAAACCTTAAAACTCTAAAACTTGAATTGTATCATTCATTGAGCATTTCTCTTGTAATCAAACATTAATAAGAGAGACTCGAATCTTTGATCCACCGTGAACATAAGCACATTATTGAACCTCGTATTTTGTGTCTTGGTATGGTATATTTTTATATTTTCTCTACTGCATTATTTAACTCTTGTGTTTAGCTTGTTATTTTTGGTTGGTTAGTTGTATTATATATTTCATTGCTTAGTTTATGTACTTTACGTATTCCATTGCTTGTTTTATACTCCTACAAGCGTAAATCACGACATTCATATCTTCAGATAAGTATTATTTGATTCCTTGTCCTTTCTGTATTAAGCCAACCACTTCAAAGTATGGGTAGAGACATACTTCACGTTGGATGATTTATTGCTGGTTGATGACTCTTGAGATATGAATTCTTTGCACAGGGTTGATATGTATTGAACATATTTCAATAATTCTAGCTAATATATGATTCTCATGTGCTTAGTACCCCAATTTCGCATTTTTTACTTGCAGCGATTGTGTATAGTTTGATTTGTGTTATTAGCTTATAATGAGACTGCATTGCATTCATAGTTCTAGAGCTTCAAATTGGCTTGCAATTTGGTGGGCTATCTTTGAGGTTTGAATATATAAAGTTTCTAATATGAAGCAGTTTTATGGATGCTTTACCGACGGTAGTGAATCTAAATAAGCGTTGTAAGAATATTTTCTACATATTGTTGTAAATTAATTTTTAAGTAAAAGAGTTCATATTATTCTTTTAAAGAGGCAGCCATTGGCTATGAATTGGAGCAAAAGTCTCATTTAGAGCTCTCTCATCCCATTCATTGCATACGCATCACAATTTCTTCATTAATAAAAAGTCTCTCTTTATTTTTCATTTACATTTTCTACTAATATTAACTTGAGATCGTGAAAATCAATCTTTGATCCTCCAGATGTCATATAGAAATAAAAGTTCATTTGCCTCGTAGTAGATGTGGTATATTTTATTTTATTTATAATTTTATTAAGAAGTTTAAAATCCTTATTAGTTAAATTAGTACTTAACTAATTAAAAAGTATAAACATTGTTGATCGTAAAATTTATTTAATTCTAAAGTCAACTAATTGAATTTGTTGATTATTGGGAATAGAGCTGAGATTAATAAAACTAAAGATAAGAGACACAATAAGACATCAAATTTATAGTGGCTTAGCTCAATGTGAGCATAGATCACTTTATCAAACTTGATGAATTCACTCATATAATACTATAATATAATAATTTTATAACACAAATACATGAGACAAAGTTTTAACAGAATAAAAAATACCACCTAGAGAAATAATAAATGTGTTGCCCTTTCTCTTAATAATTTATGGTGAAATTGCTCTCTGTGAAAAGTGATAATTGATGGAGAAGAAATTGATGTCAATTCTTATGTCATACCTCTCTTTTATAATTTTACCCCAGGGTAAAAGATGTATGAGGTTGTAAAATTTGAGTAAAATTTAGATGTTACAGTTTTTTTTTAATTAGGCTTTCACATAATAAAGTCCTGCCAAAATAATGATGATAGTTCCTCTATTTGCTTAGAACTTTCCTAAAAAGTTCTACTGCAATAAAGATAATTATCTTTTTACTCATCTAGAGTTTTCTTAGGACTTTTAATAGATTGGGCCTTAAGCTTAAATCCAAGGGATAATAGAGGTTTCTTAGTTTTTAATGTTAACTTGTTGATACTGAAAATTTTATAATTATAGTTTTTGGATTAAATGGACTTTTTAGGGTGCCTTTTGAAGTATTAGGTCGATCAAATCCTTATTTTGATGATTTTATGAAGTGTTTTGAAAACTATAGTTCTTGATCCATGGATTTGTTCTTAGGTTTGGTATCTCTAAAAGTACTATGTGAAGACATTCGGATAAAGTGAGTACTCAGTGGTCTTTAATTCTTAGGCGGCCCTTATGAGGTCTTTTAATCAATGTGGAGATTATCTCTTGTAAAGGTCTTCAAGTATTTTGTCTTGTGAGGGGAGTCTTTTTAGTAATTTTACCCTCGTGGAGGAATATTCAAGCAATTAGTGGTCCTTAGAGATATGGATAATTCGAGTCCTTAAATGGTGGCTTTATAGTCGGTCAACCAAATTATGTTATGAGAAATTTGACAAAGTGATTATTCAAATAATTTAGGATACATGAATCCAATAAATATATCTATAGTAGATTTAATAGAAATAAATGTGTTATTAATTACTTATACATAGATAACATATTAATTTTTGATATTGATAGTGAGAGCATTGAACTTACTAAAAATAAGAAAGCTTGTGTATGAGATTTGTTCAATTAGTTAGATAAAGTCACTTATTTAAAGCTTGTCTATCATGCCACATTGACTAATTTTGATGTATTTTACTAAGCGAAAGTTCAAGTTCAAAAGACACCTTCATTTGTGTATAAGATTTCCAAACTTGGGTGAAATTTTTTTTAAAAATTTATTCATTTTAAAAATAGTAGAAGATAGTTGAATTTTTTTAAAAAATAATTAAGTTATCCTTTAGATAGAATAGTGTCTTTTAGAATAGACATTATCGAAGAGACACGATAATACCTCTTAAAAAAAAGTACATCTTTACATATTTTATGAATGGACATACCCATTAATAACATTATTTACGAATGGATATAATCATTTATTCTTTAATTTAAAATGGTAATGATTTGTTTTGGACCATTAATCAAATTCAAAATTAATTTAATAACCATAAATGAATAAGTGTATGCGAAGAGACATATCCTAAATGAAATGGTACATAGACTTTCATAAATAAGGCCTTGTTGTGTAGGCCATTTAGACATCACTTAATACTTTCAATATGTCTCTTTTCTCCCACCAAATAGCAAAAGTAATTTATTTATTTTAATGACTAAATAAATAAATAATTTATTAATTATAAATTAATTATTTTATTTATTTATTCTACGAGACATGCTTATGCAGGGCGCCCATTGGGCGCGTTTAGCACGCATTGTCTGGCACATGGGCCGCACGTACAAGCCGCGCAGGCTACACACACTTGTGCATCCCATTAATGGATCCGTTATTTGCTTGGAATTATTAATGCAATAGTTTTTGGAGACTGGATATTAATTAGAGGAAAATATTATGAATTCTACATGAATGAAGAGAATGCAAAGATTTAATCACAAAAGTTTTAGGTTTGCTCTTTTTTTTGTGTGCGTTAAGTTTTTGGTGCAATGGTTTTTAGAGACTACATAATAGAAAGAAAATATTATGGATTTGTCATAGATGGAAAGCATGCAAGGACTTAATTTCATGAGATTTTGTGAAATTTGATTTGGATTTTTTTTTTTTTTTTTTTGTGGTTGAATGAGATTCTTGGTGCAATGGTTTTGAGGTTTGAAGCGAATTACTGAATGAGAGCTTAAGTTTGTTGGCTTTGTACATCAAAGTATTGGATTCTATTTATGAATAGTAAGTTTAGTGATATGAATTGGATTCTATTTATGAATAGTAAGTTTAGTGATATGAATTGATCAAAATTGTGAGAGGAAAAATGGATTTAGATGGTTCGTGTAGAACGAAAAATATTAATTTTTTTTTAGTTATTATATTTTTATAATATTTAAATTAAATTATTATTATTTTATATTTTTTATAAAGCGAAATTTATAATTATATTTAGTAAATAAAAATAAATTATTATAATAATATATAATCATTTTAATTTGTCACTGTTAGAAAATTAGTGATTCAACAATTTTGATTGGATAAGAATTAAGATAAATATTAAAGTGGAGAGTCACAAGAAGTTTAGAATGTGTGGGATACGAATGGAGAAGTTTAGAACGTGTGGGACACAAAGGGGGAAGTGAAACGGGACTTGAAGACGCGAAAGAAACGAAGAAATCGCGGGGAGTTGACCAGCGCCGGGGCGCTCAACACAGAAGACCAGTGCCGCGGCGATGGGGGTGAGAAGGGATAGTGCCGCAGCACCTAGGGATGAGCGCCGCGGCGCCCAGACGCGTCAGGATGTCCGTTTTGGTTCAGGATTTCAAGTTTTGGAAATTTTTTAACTTCCAAAACAAGTGGACTCTTACTTCAACAAGGAATATGGTTAGTAGGCACGAAATACATCATATATAAACACTTGTAAACTCTTGTTTAAGATTAAGCATCTAAGGTTTCAAGATGTAATCATAAGAGAGAATAGAGGAGTTAGGTAGGCACTAAGTGCGTAGTGCACTAAGATGTAATCTTTGGAGGTGTTTTCTTCTTTAGGTTCTTTGAGTGAATTAAAGAGAAATACCATAGGTCCTTTTGGCTTAGATGCTTAGGCTATTCTTGTGTTTTTTGTAAAAATCTTTTATGAGGAGATACTAAGAGGTCTTAGGGAGTCATGGTGATTAATGGTAGATGCTTAGAGGTCTCTATGGGAGATACTAAAGGGTCTTGTGGGATCATTGATGATGTAAGAAGATACTTAGTGATCTATTTCAATAGTAAGAAACTGGATCATGGATCCTCCGTGGACGTAGGTAATTTGGGCCGAACTACGTATATCTTGTGTTTTGTCGATTGGTTTGTTTTCTTTATCTTTATTGGTATGTTAATCTTATGTGTTTTTGCTTATGGTGTGAGTTATGATTTTTCGCTGCGCATAGAGTAAAAAAAATATCAAAATTATGATTTATTTAATATCATAGGAGTGTCAAATTGAAGTGCATAATTTGATATCTCCAACAATCACATTATGAAGAATTTGATAAAACAACATAAGAGTGGACATTTAATAAAATATTTTCAATTGTAGAAACTTATAAAAATATAAAGGCGGACTGAGTTATTTAATTTTTTTTTTATTAAAGTGACAATTTTTTTTAAAAAATAATAATGGCAATAAAAACCATTCAAACTCAGAATTTTTCGACAACTTTTAAAAATTATGAAAAATATTATTTTCAGTCTTTAATTTCATAAATATATACCAATTTAGATTTTATTTATTTAATATATATCATATTAATTTTTGTAAGATGAAAATTGTAATTGTTTATAGACGAAAATAATAATAAAAAATTATTAAATTTTTTTTTATAAAAACTAGTATGATAATATTAAAGAAATGAGAATTAAGTTGATATATATTTATAAAATTAGAACAAAAATAATAGTTGACCTAAAAATTAAAATCAGCCTAATTAATAACAGTAGGCATGTTGCCACTCAAACCATGCTCTCCAGTTGTTTTCGTGAAGTTCCCAAGAAAAATGAGAGAAGAAGAAAGTTCATTACACAGCTGAGAGAAAGGAATCAAATGGCTTAAAATATATATAATTATAAATTAAATGAGAGATAGATAATCACTACAACCAAACTCAGATTTGCATCGATCATTAACACTTGACATTAGTACTCCTTTTACATTTGAGAGAATATGGATAATGGGATGAAAGAGGAAGGCCCCATTGAGTAGAGAAGATGAAATTGGGACTACACAAATCATCAGCATACATCCTTATGATCTTGCTCGCCAGCATCACCACGGCCATCACAGGCAATGCCTTCAATGCGATCAGCTTCCTCGACCGCCGCGGCGAAAGCCGGAGGCCCTTTAGCCCTCCATTCATCTTCTTCACCCAAGAGCACCTTGATCTGATCCTAGCACTGGCACTTGATCTTGGCGGGGGCCTTGGCCTTGCTGCCACCTTCTCTTCATCATGATTCTCACGTACTAGCTTCTCATATCGGGGTCTTATCCGGCCTCTGAAGACCATATCTTGGAAACCCAGTTGCAGCATTATGACAGGAAGCTAATTGTTGGTGTCTTATAAGCTACTTGCTCTTGCAAATGCAAAGAGGACAATAGAGGGTATATAAAGAAAAAGAAAATGAACAAAACAATATATGGGTGCAGTCGGATACATAAAAGGTAGAAGAAATAGACAAAATTTTGCCTGCTAGGATTGTTTAAAGGGGCTAAAACACATGGCTACCATTATATTTTAAACACAGGGTACTTTGAATGTAGCAGGAGAAAAGGGAGATGCTCTCTAAAATTTTATACTTAATTTAAGCATGAGCATAACAACCACAGCGGCTGTAACTATTCTATTGTACAGTGTCTATGTGCCAAGTTTGTGGCGATGAAGAAAAATATTGGAGGGCATGTGCAATGATTGAAGGTCATGTTAGGATACAAATCGAAGCCAATCATTTGCCGAGGAAAGGAATTTATGTGGCTGTGGGTCGTTAATAGAAAATTAGTTGATAACCAAGTCGGGTTTTATGAATCTTTCACCGATTAGAAGGCAAGATATAGTCAGGTCTATGAATTGTTGGTCCAATTTGTAATCTATCGAAGATGACAGCCGGTAGTTGTTAATTTTTTGACCATTGAAGAAAGATATAAAAGAAAAAAGTAATGAATGTTTGATTGATGGGTAATAAATTAATATACATTAAGACTACATACAAGAACTGGTTATTGTCCAAACTTCACAGCCTCCGACGCGATAGATGGGAAGGGCCTTAGTCTCCTCCTCCTCCTCCATCTTTCTTCTTTGAAATGGGGCCTCAGTCTTGTTTGAACTAGCCGCAACTGGAATTTGCAAGGAGATGTGCTGTATAACCCCCCTAAATACACCCATCTTCCTTTTAGTGGAGAGAAAACTATGAATGCCATTTTATTTCGGATTTTTTTTAATAGGGGTGGGCAAAATTGCATGGGATCAACTTGAACCTATCGGACCGAATAGATTGGGTCATGTGTTATTTTTTGTTTTGACTTTGAATATACTATTAATATATATATATATATATATATATATCTATATTATTTGTGGGTGTGTGTATTTATTTGTGGGTCATATAAACTAAAACGCATCCAATTTTGATGTGAGCGGAGTTTAACTTTTAGTAATAACTTATTTATATCCAATGGATATGACGCCTTCAAGTTTATAGATTACAAGTGTAAACACTTCTGTTAACGAAATCAATTCTATTTCAATTACTTCTTTTTGTATAGGCTAATCATTTCTCTATTTGCATTCATTGATAGTAAAATTATTAATATTAATTATATTCATACTTACTGCAATTGAAAATATATCATAGATGATTATGTCTTTGCGCTTCCAATCTTTTCTTCTTTACACATTCGAATGCGTTATCTTGGGCTAATGTCACTTTAAAGATATGTGTTTCTTCAAATACTTTAACTCTTTTAGAACTAGCTGTTTAGAAAATAGAGTTTTAATTATACCTGAGTATTATATTCCATATGATTTTAATCCTTTACTTTTTTCTTATAAGGAATAATATCTTTTAAATTAAGTAGTAGATTTTTATTAGGCATAACTACTCTAGTTGGTGTATTAGCATTTGATATGTATGACTCGATTATCTTTGTTGCATCATTAAATGTATTTGGTAAGTAATTATAATTAGTAATTTGTTGAAGATTAATTATCCTTCACACTTCATTTTAATTTTAAGTGGCGTAATAATTTAAATGAGACATATTGGTTACATTCCATTAAAATTTATATCTTATTTCAAAAAGTAATTTTTTTTCCTTATTAAAAAAAATATTTTCTCATCAAAATGATAAATTGCACATCTTGTAATAAAAGTACACCTTATGTTTTCAAACACCTTATAATTGATAATAAATTAAAACTAATATAAATCCTAATCATTGTTGAGGTCTCATTTTAGTTTGTTGTGAAGTTGTAATAACAACTTGTATAGCACAATTAAAAATGTGTAGATAAGATTATATTATGTTGATGACTAAATACAAGTTTTAATAAAAAATATTAATGATAAGTAGTAGGTCAAGGCACATTAAAGCCCCGACAAGCAAAATAGCATATTTTCAAAAAAAAAATTATAATTACGTACATAATAGTAAGTTCTTGTAATAATTTTAATTACATTCAATGCTATAATTTTAATTTTAATTACATTAAATACAATAATTTTGATTTTAATTCGAATTTCAATTGCATTAAATGTTATAATTATAAATCTAAATTCAATTTCAATTAAGTTAAATATTATAATTACAAATCTAATTTTAATTTCAATTACGTTAAATGTATAACTTTGATTCCAATTTTTATTATAATTACGTTAAATATAATAATTTTGAATCCAATTCAAATTTCAACTACGTTAAAAGTTATAATTCCTAATTTGATTTCAATTTCGATTACATTAATTATTATAATTTTACATTTGATTTCAATTTCGATTACATTAGATATTATAATTTTACGTCCAATTTCAATTTCAATTTTAATGTTTTATTCTAAATCTAATTTTAATTTTAATTATATTAAATATTGTAATTCTAAATCTATATTCAATTTCAATTATGTTAAATATTATAATTTCAATTTACGTTAAAAGTTATAATTCTTATTTCAATTACATTAAATATTATAATTTTAAATTGGGAAAATTTCACAAATAACCCCTTTATTTTTCTATTATAATATTTTAACCAACTTAAAATCAAATATACTTTATTAACCAAAAATATATATTTTGGACACATTTGCCCATTTTTCCTATTAACCTTTCTCTCACCCGAAAATCACCAAAAAAAAAACGAAAATTATCAAAATTTGTTAGATCGAAAATTTTGAAGTTATCACTGCATAGATCGAAGCTTGTACAACATATTTCTCACTTCAAACAAAGAAAATGGCCGAATTTTGGTGAGTTTTGTTTAATTTTTGAAAAATTTAAATTTGTTTATAAAATTATTAGAATTTGTATTTAAAGTTAGAAATAGATGAAATTATTAAATTCTATGTGAAAAATGGGTTTGAATGGTGTAAGAAACGTTGAAAATGGGCAAAAAATTATGATTTTTGGGTCATATTCGCGATGCAAATGGCGGCCAGAGCGGCGGCGGCCACCGTTGCCCATCTCGGGCCCGCGATGCGCCTTAAGGGCCCATCGCGGGCGCGCAACGGGGACCCGAGATGGCCCTGCGATGCGCGTTTAACAGGCGCATCGCGTGCAACATCGCGGACGTTCGCGATGCCGCAAAATTCGCTCCATGTGGCGCCTGTATGAGATGACACGTGGCGCGGAATTTTTTTTTGGTTTTTTTAATTAATTAAATTTAAATTAATTAAATATATATATTAATAAAATTACATTAATAGAATTTAGATAAATTTTATTTTATTTAAATTAAATAAAGAAAAAATTTTCATAAATTCTATTTAGAAGGAATTGATCTAATAGATGAAAATATTTGCTTAAATGACTCATTAATTTTGATTTATAACATTTCTTATTATTATTGTGAGTACCTTATGTAATTATAATTATATATGATTATTTTGATTTTAATATATAATTAATTAATGTTGATTAATATTAATATGTTAGTAAATTGGTTTGATTTTATTATAATATGTTGATTAATATGTTAGTAATTAATTATTTTAATGTATTATGATTTTTATGTATGTTAAATTAATTGTTTCTGTAAATAATATTTCTTTGATTATTATTTTTCTTAATATTAATGTATTTTTTTTTTATTGTTACAGGAAAGAGAACGTATCGAAAGAATATAGAATTCCAGAGCATATGTTTTTTCGTGCATCAGTGACGGCTTATGCTAAGATGTGGGGTCTAAATTGCATTAAAGATAAACTGACAATAAATCAGAAAATATTATTTAGGCAGACGTGTATGGGGCATTTCTTAGATATGTCAGAGTTGACATTCTCTGGTATTTTGGTGCACGAGTTATTGTTGCGTGAGGTGCATACCTCTAATGTAGAAGATGAGATGTGGTTTTACATAGGGAGGAAATGCATCCGTTTTAGCCGGCAGGAGTTTGTACTAATCACTAGACTACAAATGCGAGATTACCCTCCCGCCTAGCAGCTGCATAGGAAATTGGACACTCGATTATGAGATACATATTTTTCTGGGGTAAAGAAATTATCTTACATATTTCTTGATCAATGGTACACACGTCTAAATTTGGAGAAAATGGACGATGCAGATGCAGTAAAATTAAGTTTATTTTATTTTGTGCATCGTGTTTTGATTCCACGTGACGAGCGTAGTGGAATTCAAAATTTTGTTCTATGTTTAGTGGATGACCTTGATGAGTTTAATAAGTATCCATGGGGCAATATTGCATGGACCGTGCTTCATAACTCACTTAAGAAGGCTGCATTCCAAAAACTTGAGAAAATAAAAAGGAAAGGGTTTGCACAGAAGAAGTTTGAGAGTTACAACGTATATGGCTTTCCGCACGCATTTTTGGTACGCCATAATTTTTGTGTACTTAACTTTTTTATCTTAATTATATATTTTATTTGTATACGTCAAACTTATATTTTAAATATAATTATATTAGGTATGGATTTTCGAGGCAATTCCAGTGTGCGGAGAGATTTTTGGTTATCATAATGGTCGCTTCCCTCCTATTTTGAATTGGACGACTCGAGGGACTCCATTATTCAATGAGGTTCAGGATACAATGTTAGCAAAGGATTTGGTATGTGTTGATATGAATGAAAAATATATATATTGGTTTATAACTTTTATTTTGTTTTAAGCATAACTTAATATGGTTGGTTGATTTATAGGTTCTTTCGGTACATCGTAAATTAGTACCAAAAGACCATGAGAAGAGAGAGGCAATTGTGCGCTTGGCTAGACGTGTAGGCATTCCAAGCGGAAGTTATGCTGGGGACTTACCAAATATGTCTGATTTCAGCGAGAGCAAGCGCCCCAGGACCTATACCCATTTTAGCGACCCTAACGATGATGTTATGGATGTGGAGGGGGGTGGATATGAATGGACAAACCCACAAATGTCAGCACCAGTGGCAGGAGTAACGGTATATTACTTATTTACGTGATTAACTAAAGAGAAATTTTAATATATTTCTAATATTTCTAAATAAGTCATTAACTATGGTTATGTTTCTTATAGTCTAAACACAGTGCATCTGCAGACCATGGCGTAACACATCAGATTGAGCAGCTGCGGGAGGAGATAATTAAGAGATTTGAGCATACTGAAGCTGCGCAAGCTGCACTTTTACAAAGAATGGAAAAGGATAAAGATGAAATTTTAACAAGTGTTAATCAACTCCGGACCAATCTTACACAGCAGATACAGCAAATGATGATGTGGTTTAGGCAGTCATGCTCATTCCAACAGAACGAAAGCCATAATATGGTAAGCAAAATAAATTTTAAACACAATTATTTTTTCGTTACCTTAATTACAGTTTTATTTATTTTAATATATACATATATTGTAGTATGGAGAGAACACACCGGCAGGCTGTCAATATGATTTTCAGACCCCAGCTACTGGTCATGATATATTGCCCCAGCCACTGATTGACAGTCTTGCAAGTGTTGAGATCTTGCCTGCCCCGCATAAGGGAGTAAGTCAATTTGGGAGACAGTATAGGCCAGCATGGTATTTGCACACCCCATATACAAATCTATTTCCACAAAGGATACACGAGAAGAAGAAATTTGAAATTGAAGTGCAACCTCAAGCAGACATGAATCCGTTGCAGCAGATAGACTCGACTATCATGGTTGAGTTTCAGGCTTGGATGGACAAGGATGAGGGTATAGTCAGCTTACCTGGGCTAGAAGCTAACCCGATATGATTTCGGGAATTGCTACACAGCTGGCTGGATGACTTTGTAAGTAAATTATTGAATAATTATCTCATTTTATTTTTTTCTAAATTTACAGACTCACTTGACGGTTATTGTTTCTAAATGTAGCATATTAATGAGTATTTGAAGGTGATTCGGCTTAGGCAATACGGTTGCACTAATGCATTGCCTCAATTGTCCATTTCTATGGATTCATACTTCTTTGTGAGTGATGAATTAAATTATTTATATTTTGTTATTTCAATTTTATTGATTATTCGATGGCCCTGCATTTGTAGGAATCTTTTAGACTCCTTTATGAGCAGCACAAAAATGACATTACTGGCATTGTATGGAGTGATGAAGTGATGGCATATGCTCAAGGCGCTAAAGAAGATTTACTCGGTACACGTATGTGGATTGAGGTTGATAAGGTAAATGTTGTTATTTTTGTTTATAACTTGTAGTACTATTTTGTGTGAATGTTGTTATTTTTGTTTATAACTTGTAGTACTATTTCTAAGACTTATTTGAATTTTATGTAGGTTTATATTCCTGTCAACTACAATCAACAACATTGGGTAACGGCTGAGGTGGACATCTTGCATCGGCAAATATTGATCTACGATTCTAGCATCAAGGGATTTACCGATGGCGTGATTGAGAATCATGTCCTGCCATTAGCTACGTTGTTACCCCGTTACCTAGATGCTTGTAGATTATATAAGCAACGACAAATTACACCTGACTTAACCCCTTTTCATGTAATTAGATTAAAGGATGGAGTGCCACAACAGACAGTGAATAGTAGAGATTGTGGGGTTTATGTTTGTATGTTTATTGAGTTTTTGATGTGTTGTCATCCCTTAGATTTTGGTCCTGAGCATGGGTCATTTTTTAGGACCAAAATGGCGACTGACTTATGGAAATGTGCAAAAAAGTAGTGAAAGAAAATTAACTTTTGTATGTTTATAAAGTTTTTTTATGTATGTTTATAAAGATTGTAAAATGATGTTGATTGATTTGGGTAGGGACGGGAGGTCCCCTTTACAGCTAAGAGATGTGAGAAATATTTGAAGTGTATTTTTTGCAGGTTTATGAAATATAGATTTTGAGAAAAAATAGGGGAAACTATGTCTGTTTTAATCCAGGAATTTTAGAAAATAAAATAAATTTTTCATGTTTATAAGAATACAATAAACTTATCAATTAAACGCAATCGTAAAAAAAAATGCAAATTAACTAGTCAAATAAAGTCCATAACTACATGACTTTAAAATACAAATATAACTCATAAGGAACACATCAATTACTATGTAATGGAATTGGGTTTCGACAAGTTTGTCGATTATATCCATGCTGCTTACAGCGACTGCATACATTCTTCGTGGGAGCCTCACCTTGCGATAGAATTCGATTCTTCCGACGTCTTCTTGATTACCGACGTACTATAGGAGGCTGGATGTCAGCAGCTCTCAACTCCTCTAGAACAATCCAATCTAACGGATGACCAACCGGATTTATTGGTTCACTATATGCACGCAACAAACACTCAGTCGTGTAATATCGCGAACAAAGAGTCTAGTATTGGAATCTGACCTGCCTGCATACTGCAAGTGCATGAGGACACGGTAGTTGTCGCATATCAAACTTTTGACAACTACATGACTTCCCTGGGATGTCCACTATTCCATTTTTTTTTTCTGTCCTTAACAACAAAACGAGATCGATCTATTGCATGCACTGTCATGCGAGCGGAATCATCATTGTGCTTCCAAATCTTGTTATGGGCCCAAGTGGTCAAGAAGTTTGACATATTTTCTGCAGCCTCACGTCTCTCAACAAACCATTTTTGCATTAACTCTCGGATCCACTCAATTAAGGCAGTCACCGTCATGGCACGTGCATCCTTCGCAACAGCGTTAATGCTCTCTGCAATGTTGGTGGTCATGATGTCATATCTTTTGAATGCTCCTATTGATCGAGCCCATTTTGAAAAACCAACCTCCTCCTCCAAGTATCTCGTTGCCTCCGGTTTCATTTCTCGCATCTTATATATTTCCCTTTGAAAGTCAGCTATGCAATACGCCTTGGCAGCAACAAAATAGGAGGCCAAGTATCCCTCTCCTTTTGTTGTATGCGATGGTATCTTATATCGTGCTACCAAATTACACTTTAAGTGATGGATGCATACACCATGATATACATTAGGAAATACCTCTTTAATGGCCTTCTCGATACTAGCATGTCGATCAGATATAAATACAAGGTTCGTAAGATCGCCAATAACTCCTCGGAGTTTTTCCATAAACCACTTCCATGAAGCATCATTTTCAGAGTCAGTAATACCCCATGCAAGTGGAAAAATCTGGTTGTTTCCATCCTTGCAAACAACCACAAACATTGTTCCCAAGTATGCATTTTTTTAAAATGTACCATCAATTGCAATAACCGGTTGGATGGAAGACTGAAACCCTCTAATACATGGCCCAAGAGCCATGAAGAAATATTTAAAGTGCTTGCAATCGTCAATCTCCAAATGCGTGACTGTACCAGGGTTCTGTTGTTCCAATATATGACAGTATGCAGGAAGTAATTTATATGAACCCTCTGGAGTACCACGTATCAACACCAATGCATGCTCCTTAGACCGCCAAGCAGTAGGGTAAGTTAATTCAATGCCAAACTCCTCACGTATGTCTGCTTAGATTTTCTTCGGTCTATAAAGTCGACTCACAGATGCAAACTTATTTTTTATAAATTTGCCAATAATCCGAGACTTTGCTTGTCGATGACCATCGCGCAATCAATCTAATTGGCACACGTGACTTGAATCAATTCTGCGCACAATAAAATATTTCCTTGCATCTGTCGACACTGCACGTAATCGCCATCGACATCTATCATCATCACATTTGATCTCAAAACGATCTTTTGTCGACCTTGACACTTTAAAGCTCCAAATACCTTTAAGTGCTACCATACTATTAGCCTGGTGAAGTTCGTCTTTGTTATCAAACAACTTTCCTACAAACACATCGTTAATTCCACTACTCGAATTCTTATCTGAAATGCCCAAGTCTGATGGTGGTATTGGAGGCATAAACGCAAAGGGGTTTTCCGCTTCACAAAAATCTATTCTTCTATCTTCAACATTTAGGGAGCTTGTCGAAACATAACAACGTCCGCCTTCTGCTAAATCATCCCCTTCTAAATTATCAACATTTCTAACATCATCATAGTCCCCTTCCACATCCCCAACATTTTCAATGTCATCACAAGCGTAATGTGTATAGGCTGGGTCTTCATTAAAGGGTATAGGAGAAACATTGTGATACTCGTTCGTTGTGTTTACAGGAACCACTGCTGGAACTGATAGAGATGTATGGCTCACTTGGTTGCTACCGCTAGCTGACATAAAATGAGCATAAATTGATGGTGGATTTTGATTGAGTGGCTGTACATTTTCTTCATAAACAGGAGCTCTAGGATCCACTGTTACACATAAAGGACAGTACGATCTTCTATTGGCGCTTAAAAAAAACCAAATATCATTGTCATTTCTAATCTCAATAGGCTTTAGGTTATACCTCGTTGCATCAATTTTGATATTCAAAGTCACCTTACACTTCACATTGTCGACTCCCAAGATATAACATACTGCATTTAAAAGATCTTCAAAATTAATATCTTTCGGAACCGAAATTCCAAAATTATTATAATCAACATAACTTTCTTTCCCGTCACTAGAACTCTCCCACTTTCCTCCAAAACAAATAACTATCGCATCACACTCCATATGACCTGAAAAAACAAAAAAGAAAATTAAGAAAAGTTCACAAATGAAAAAATTAGTAAAATATTTTAAAAAGATAAAATATTTAAAAATAAAAAAATGCGCATCGCGGGGGCACATCTCGGGCCCGAGACGGCCCCGCGGTGCGCACTATGTGCGCATAGCGGGGCGTCTCGAACCCGAGATGCACACAATGTGCGCGCCACGGGGCCATCTCGGGCCCGAGATGTGCCCCGCGACGGCGGCCGCAGCGACCGTCGTCTGGTTTTCGCCAAACACACTCCAAAACTTATTTTTGGCCGGATTTCAACACCGTTTATACCATTCTAACTCATTTAGTTTGTTAATAACAACTACTTTTAACTTCAAATGTAAATTTATCTAATTTCTAACAAAATTTAAAAAATTTACTGGAGCTATTTCTTTGATTTGATTCGAAGCGATCCTCAGCAACACTTTTGATTTTTACAATAACAACTTCGAAAATATTCGGTTTGTTCAATATATCTTTAAAATTTTTTCAAAAAAGAAAGAAGTTATAAATTTGATATAAGGATAAATGTGTCCAAAAATAAGTTATTTGACTAATAAAGAATAATTATTTTATATTTGGTTAAAAAAATATAATAAAATAATTAAAAGGTTATTTGTGAACTTTTCCCTTTTAAATTCAATTTTAATTTCAATTGCATTAAATATTATAATTTCAATTTCAATTATAATTACGTTAAATGTTATAATTTCAATTTCAATTACATTAAATATTATAATTCTGAATCCAATTTCAATTTTGATTACATTCAGTGTTATAATTTTGATTCTAAATTAATTTTAATTACGTTAAATATGATAATTCTAATTTCAATTCGAATTTTAATTACGTTAAAGTTATAATTTCAAATCCAATTTCAATTCTAATTACATTAAATGTTATAATTCTGAATTTAATTTTAATTCTAATTACGTTAAATATTATAATTTCAAATCTAATTTAAATTTTAATTACGTTCAATGTTATAATTTCAATTTCAATTTTAATTACATAAATGTTATCATTTCAATTCTAATTTAATTTTAATAATTTTAAATGTCATAATTGCGTCCAATTTGAATTTCATTTATTTCAAAAGTTATAATTCCAAATCCGATTGTAATTTTAATTACGTTAAATGTTATAATTTTGAATCTAATTTCAATTTCAATTACATTAAATTTTATAATTCTAATTCTAATTTCAATTTCGATTATGTTTATGTTATAATTCTAAATTCAATTTCAATTTCAATTATGATAAAAGTTATAATTTTGGTTCCACTATAATTTTAATTACGCTAAATGTTATAATTTCGATTCCAATTCATATTTCAATTACGTTAAATGCTCTAATTTTGAATCTAATTTTAATTTCAATTACATTAAATATTATAATTTTGATTCTAATTTAATTTTAATTACGTTAAATGTTATAATTTTATTTTTAATTCGAATTTCAATTAGGTTAAATATTATAATTTCGATTCTAATTTTAATTTTAATTACATTAAATATTATAATTTCTATTCTAATTTAATTTTAATTACGTTAAATGTTATAATTTCGATTCTAATTTCAATTTTAGTTACATTAAATGTTATGATTTAGATTCCAATTTAATTTTAATCACGTTAAATATTATAATTCTAATTTCAATTCTAATTCTAATTTTAATTACGTTAAATATTATAATTTTTATTACAATTTTAATTTCAAATGTTAAAAGATAAAGTAACGAAGAATAAAATTTAAAATAAATCATTATTTTTTAAAAAGACAAGATTAATTAGAAATGAAAGATGAATTCTGAAAAATTAACTAAAGCTTTTATAAAAAAAAGACTAATTGTGAATAAAATACACAAAGTTTTTTTAAAAAAAACACATATGATAAACAAAAGCCTCGTAATGACAGCATTTTGAGGGAATATTTTAAATTAAAGAGAATATTTTAAAAAGAATTGAAGGTAAAAATTAAGAGAAATTATCATTTTTAAAAAAAGTTCCCCAAACGCTTACGATTTAGGGGGAAGAAAAAAAAAATCTTGTTCCAGAGGTAATTATAATTGTCTACTGTTGTCAATTTATGATAATTTAGTTTTTTGCAATCTTGTTCCAGAGGTAATTGATATGAATTGTTTGATTAGAGATCTGAATATGTATGTACATAAATACATTTGTGTGGCCGTGGCGTGCAGATTTTATTTTTGCATGTCCTTCCTCATAGAGAAAATGCTAGTCAATAGTCACTAAAGAACCATCACCTGAATGGGCATAATTTATTTAATAACCATTCCTGGATCTTTGAGTTTCAAAAATAGTTTTGACCATGGCTTCGGCAAGTTACAGAAGTTGAATCTTAATCATCTTCACGGTTCTATGTGTTCATATGTATACTTTGCATTGTCCAATACTGATTTCTAAAAATTTTCGTTAAGCTTTTAAGTTACCAATATCTAACTTTCGATGGTTAATGCAAATACAGGTTAGCAAGGCACTTCTTATTGAATATCTAGTAGCTCAGAAGAGTTATCAACTTTTTCAGGGGCTGGGATTAGAACACATGAACAAGCCTTCCTCTGTCACCCCTTCTCAGCTCACGAGTTCAATCCTCAGAAACAACCAGTTTAAATTAAGCATATATTAGCTACTTTCAATTATTTGTTTAAATTTGTAAAAGTAGCTAATCAAGTGTCCATGTTAGATGGGCATATTCTGCTTAAGGGTAAGGGATCTTTTGAGTCAATTTGCTAAAGAAGTTTTGCAGCATCAAGCAAAGTGACAAAGCAAAGAGTATGCCTTCATTATGGCAAGGACGCTTATATGTTACTTAACTTCATAGCTACTACTCCTCCCACTTCCCTCTCTCTTTCTAATTGTTGTTTTGACCAGAGTTATCAACTTATAGAAGACTTGGGCAGAGCTTTTGTAGATCGAGCAATTTTACAAACCTTTATTGGTCCCTTCATTCACACAAGAAGTTGATATAGGAATATCAATAGTATTCATCAAAACTCTACTGAAAACATATGAATGACATAAATACGTTGTACCATTATTTATATATGTTGACTTGAAGAAATAGTTTTTTGGACCAACGAATTTTATATTTGTTTATAAGAAGAAATTAAACTTGGGTCTCGTTCCGACGAGAGCAGTTAGCACGAGCTTAGGCTTTTTCTTCGCCGTAAGCTGTGGAAAGCCTGCAAAAGAAAACACGTACACAAGTTCGATGATGGTCTTGTCAAGGTGAATTTCAGCGAAGATGCTCCGATGCTTAAGTCAGAAAAGGGTTCTCTCTTTGAAAATCTAATAAGACAAGAATAAAAATAATACTAGGGACGGGGGAGGGAGGAAGGACTCATTTCCTTTTTCTTTTTTTGTTCTTTCGGTATTTTTGCATCATACTCTCAATGTCTTCGTCTTTCCTTTTTATAGAGATGGCCTTTCAAAGACCTTTTTAGACTTTCCTATGCAATCTTTCTGTTTCGTGCCGAATATTCCCTGTTGCACTTCTGATACACGCCAAATATCCTCCTCAGCAGGTGGTATTCCCTCATAGTCTGAGGTAGTTCTAAGCGAGGCCGAGCCAGTAATGAGTGCCAAAGAGGAAGGGCAAAGATCCCAAGGACCCAGAGGCAGAGGAGGACGTGGAGGTAGTGGAATTTGAGGTGAATGACAAATATCATACCTCATGTTGAATGAGAATGACTTAGATCTTATCAGGCATTCCTATAATATTCTTGAGACGGTCACCCTCAGGCTGCCTTCCGAGAAGGATTACTCGAGTAGCCCTACCAATGGTGAGGTGGCCATTCATGTTGAGTTTCTGAGGTTGGGACTCTAGCTCCCTATGCAACGATACTTTGCTAAAATGTTAGCCCGCCTCGAGATAACCCCATCTCAGCTAGGTCTGAACTCATAGAGGGTGATAGCGGGCATGTTCGTCTTGTGGGCAAGGACAGGGCAGTCTCTCCCCATTTTCAAGAATTATACTACCTGTACTATTTTAGGAGCAACGCTAGGAGCCAAAGGGGCTTCTATTACCTTTTGTTTTATGGCCTTCAAAACCTAGTCTCTGGCCAACCTACCTCTGTAAAGGACTGAAAAGGGGAGCAATGTTTTGCCGAGGGAGAATGGGGTTAAAGAGTCCCAAAGAGGGACGGGAGAGAATGGGGCATCCCTGCCACCTTTTCTGTGGATACAAGTCCTAGTCATTCTGTACATGTATATTTCATTAACTTACTCGGCTCGACCAACTTTTCTTTATTTGCCTATTTTTCTGTAGTTACTTAGGCTAGTGACATGAAGGTGTCTAAGCAGACCCTTAATTGGATAGACGCCGAGCTTTAACACATTTGTCAAGTTCAGGATTTGTTATCCCCATCCAGCCTCGTCAGATTAGGACTAGTTACCTCCGTTCCGTCTCTACCTCGAACCCGAAGTGAGTTTCTGTTCTTTTGCTTTGGGCTTCTCCTTCTCACTTTTTCTCGTTCTTACATTGTACAAAACGTAGGGATTTTTTAGCAAGGAGGTGGCGAGAAGAGAAAGATGAGCCGGACTGAAGGCTCTTCCTCAAACAGTTGAGGGCCTCTAAATCCCGACAGCGTCATGGACATGTTGTTCGGTTCTGGGAGGAAATGGGTAAAGGTAAAGCCTCTTAAAGTCTGCCTTTCTGGGATAGGGGTCCGGCTTAGGACGGTTCTTCCTCAAGGGAGCGGGCTCTTGCCGAGGCTCAGCCACAAGACTCCTCAACTGCCCAAATGCTAAGTAGGAGGCAAGGCTTACTGGCTCGTCCCTCAACACAAGTCATACAGGCCAGGCGAGTGGCTGCATCGTCCAGCTCTTTGAGGCAAGAAGGGCAGTTTTCCTACGAGGGGCCCTTCCGTGTGTTTGCCTCAGTACTAGTCTCGAAAGCCAGGAAGAACCTGGGCTTCTTGCTCCATGTGATGCGGGAGCTAAAGAAGTATGTGACCACAACTTAGGCGGGCCAAATGTCTTCTCTGGATCCCGCTACGAGCTTCAATGTCGCGCTGGGATCTGCCCTTGATGTAAGTTGTCTTGTCTATAGTCCGTTTCCCCTTCTTTCTGTGTCTACTTACTCTAATATTGTTTCCCGCAATCCATTTTTCTTCTTTCTTGGTTCCAAACCTAGATCATAGGTTTCGCGACTCATGCTCAGAAAGCGGAGGATGACTTTGCTCAGTCTAAGGTTGAAACTTAGCGGGCGAGAAGGATCACCGAGCAGGAGAGGAAGATGGCAGATGAGGCAGGGGCTAAGCTGGAGGAGATGATGACCACCAGGGCTAAGGCGGAGAGCAGATTGTCTAAGATCTATCATAAAAAATGACTGGTTGAGCAGACGATGATGAACTCTCTGGCGATGGCGGGGGCCTGAGTTGCTCGCCAAAATAGGAAACTTGAAGCGCAGTTCAGTGGGGCTCAATGGGAGAGGAAGTTGATTGAGCAGCAGAGGAACTAGTAGTCGGCTAATTATAAAGAAGGCTTCCACCAAGGCGCGATGGAAGGGTTCCAAAGGTCCATCGTCCTTTTCAAAGAGCACTACTCGGACATTGACCTCTAGTGGATGTGGTCCTTAGCCACTGGTAGCTCTTTCCATGAAAGGGAGACTTTCGAGACTCGAGATGACTAAGCACCAATGCTTGCTGGTGCTAGTAGTGATGATATCCCATCGACCAACGTGCCTGTCCCTATTGGGGGTGCTGTTGTTACGGGTATGGGCAAGGTTACCCCATCTGCCGACTAGGGGTAGGCTACTAGCGTTGCTTCTGCCGAGCCATAAGGGATTGTTGAAGTTCCAGTCGAACCTTATGTTGTTGTAGTCCCTTCAGTCGACCCTTATGTTGTTGTGGTCCCTCCAGTCGACTTGCTTAACACCGCCCCTGCAGCCTTAGCGATCCGTTCCCTTTTGTAGGATTGTTTTTTTTAGAATGTCTTGTAATCGATCCATGTAACATTTTTTATGAATGGATAATTGTGTTTCTCAATATGTTCGTCTATTCTTCTTTACCTACTCAAAGTAAGTTCGTTTTGCCACAGTAAAATTTGGTAACATAGCCGAGCCACTTATAAAACATTGAATGCGTTAAATTAACCATGTCGTTAGTAATAATCATAGTCTCGAATAAGATAACTCACGCATGATAATAAGGCTTGCAGTTAAAAAATGAAAGGCTGACCGCTTTGCTAAACAGCTTTAGTTATGACCAAACAGTAATCATCATTCCAAACGAACTCATATGATAATAAGGACGAACAACTTTAGTTGGGGTCGAACAGCTCTCGCGTAGTCGACAATCTTAATCAGTTGCATGAATGCCTTAACTAACCGGGACCATGAATAATTTGAAATAAGGCCTGCTCAGTGCATTTTACAGTGATGCCCGACTCAAAGAGCAGATGAGTCGGCTCTGGTGATACGTCGGTAATTGGTGCAGTCCAAGGCATGTAGTTTAAACTGACTGTCGGGTGTGGAACCCTTCAATACCTTTGGGGGACCGACTCGGTGTAATAACGCTGAACAGTGTGTCATGGGTGCTGTGGAAAGGCCACAGTCAAACCCTCTTCAATAGGCGTTATGGTGTAACCAATGGTCATGTTGTAGAAGTGCCATAGCCCTCGCCCCACCGAGTTATCCAGATGGCCTTCGTGCCATTGTTATGATTTACTTGCGTCGAACCGATTAGGGGAAAATCCCCCGTATGCATCAATGTAGTTACCAAAATCAAGTAGTTCTAAAATGTTGGGTTGGATAACCCTATTAGTTGTTGTGGGTCAATGATGCTCGAGCATATACTTGTTTTGAGTTCCAATTTTTATATATGTCGAACCAGTGGCGGAGAAATGGAATGAACATCAAACCGATCATGGTGAAATGCTCTGCGAGCGTCGAACTGAGAACTATGAAATAGAATAAACATTAAACCGGTCACGATGAAATGCTTCACGAGCGTCAAACTAGTGTCGGTGAAATAGAATGAGCGTCGAACCGGTCACGGTAAATGCTCCGCGAGCTATGTTGATGCATTGTTGAAAGAGAAGGGTATTCGTGTAACGACAATGTCGCGAGGAGCCTAAAATGAGGTGTGGTATGATGTTTCGAGCGGTCACATGGATGTTTGCGTAGGCGATACATTCCGTGTTTTGGTTAATTTGCTCCTTACGAGCATTCATGCAAGAACGAAGAAGTTTTATTTAAGCACGATGTTTATACACAGCGAATAACTGTAAACATAATAATAAAAAACATTTAGAGGTAATATTTTCTTAATAGCTCAACGTTCTATGGTTTTCTGATGGTTTGTTCGTCTGTCCCTTTGAGTTCGTATGCCCCTTCGATACACCTGAGGACCTTGTATGGCCCTTCTCAGGTAGGACCGAGGACTCCGTCTGCAAGGTTCTTCGTGTTAAGCACTACTCTCTATAACACTAGGTCTCTTTCTTCAAAATCTCAGAACCTCACCTTCTTGTTGTAGTATTTGGTTACCTTTTTCCTAGTAGGCTGCTGCTCGGATCTGGGCCTGGTCTCTAAACTGTTCAATTAAACCCAGCCTCCCTTTATCAGTTCTTTGTTGACAGCTTCAGAAAAGTTTAGCACTCGGTGAGTCGAGGTCCTAATTTCTGCGGGGATCACCGTTTCACTCCCGAAGGCTAATGAGAACGGCAACTCACCGGTAGCTGTTTTACAGTCGTTCAAAGTGCCCATAGTACCTCTAGTAGCTCCTTCACCCATGCTCTCTTTCTTTTCATCAGCTTTTTCTTGAGTAGTTTTTTTATCAACTTGTTGGAGGATTTGACCTGGCCGTTGGTTTTAGGGTGTGCGAGAGAGGCAAACGACAATCGTACTCCCAGTTGTTCGCAGAAATGCTTAAAGCTGTTGTTGTCGAACTACTTTCCGTGGTCGGTGATGATGGTGCGACAGATACCGTACCAACATATCATACTCCTCCATACAAAATCCCAGGCACTCTTCTCTGTGATTTTTGACAGCGGCTCAGCCTCGATCAATTTTAGGAAATAGTCGGCCGCTATAACCGTATACTTGCAAGATCCCTTGCCTCAAGGCAGTGGTCTGATCAAGTCGAGCCCCCACTGAGCAAACGATCATGGTCTGCTCATTGTGGTCAGCTCTTTTGCAGGTGCCTGGATTTTGTTTGCGAACCTTTGACATACTTCACAACGTTAAATAGATGTTTAGCGTCTTGAAGGGCAATAGGCCAATAATAATCAGTTCGGAAGACTTTGTGAGCCAAAGCTTACTTGCTGTACACTCTTTCGTGGATCTCCCTCAGGACCTGCTCGGCTTCCAGAGGGCCCAGCCACCTCATGTAGGGGTGTGAGAAACCCCTTCAATACAATACCCTATTGATCACCAAGTATCTGGCGACCTGGCACTTAATTTTTTGGGTTTCTTTTCTGTCGACCAAAATCGTCCCATTCAAAATACAGTCCTTGATAGGGTCCATCCAACTTAGCTTTGATTCGATCTGCATAATCTGCTTGTCTTCTTGGGTACTAGGTTTTGACAAGAGTTTCATAGGTACCGTATGGGGCATACGAGCATCTTCTGCTGACATCATTCAGGAGATGACATTCGCTTAATGATTCCCGTTTCTCAAGATTAGCTCAATTCGTATTTCTCTGAACTGACCGGTTAACTTTCATACTATCGCTAGATATGTAGCCATTCTTGCTTCAAAGTCGCCATTGAATTGATTTACCACTAGCTGAAAATCGCTCTTGACCAATACTTCTTTTGCGAGCCAATGCCTGAGCCACTCTTAACCCGGCTAGGAGAGCTTCGTATTCTGCTTTGTTGTTTGAAGCTTTGAACTTGAAGTGAATAACGTATTTGATCTCATCTCCCTCAGGGCTTATAAGGACGGTCCCCGCTCCACTTCCCTACGGGTTTGACGCCTCGTCAATGTAAAGTACCCATTTTTTAAAAATCGCCTCGGAGACTTGGTCATTTATCTCTTCACTCGTGATTATCTCGTATGTGCTTTTGACCACAAAGTCAGCCAAAGTCCTGCCCCTTAATGGCGGTTCGAGGCTTGCAATGAATGTGGAACTCACTTAACTCTATGGACCACCTAACCAGTCGACCAGATAAGTCAGGCTTATCCAAGATTTGTCTCAGTAGCTGGTTGGTTTGTACCACAATGGTATGTGCTTGAAAATAGTGCCGCAGCTTTTTTCCAGTTGTGATCAGTGCAAAAGCCAACTTTTCGGGGGGGGGGGGGGGGGGGGGGAGTATTGAGTTTCTAGCCAGGTAAAGGCCCTGCTCATATAGTACACTAGTCGTTGTACCCTTTCTTCCTCTCTGGCGAGGACTACGCTGACTGCCCATTTTAAGACTCCCATGTATACCACCAATGCCTCTCCTTGCACGGGAACTGTCAGGTGTACTGGCTCGAAAACATAGGTCTTTAACTGTTGAAAGGCTTGTTCGCACTCTTTGGTCCATTGACTCTTATCCTTTCTCTTGATTGCCTAAAAAAAGGTGAAGCATTTATTGGTACTCACTTTACTTATTTTCATGCACTTACTATAAAATGAGACTTAGATTTACTCTGCTAATGATCTTCAATTGTAAACATGCATATACACAGCTTTGGGGCAATGCTTTATAAGTTCTTGTGAGGATAGTCTAATATTGTTCCATGTTTCTTTATCAAATATTACTAATTTGTGTTATTGCATGCAACCTTTAGTGTCAGGTGCTGCAGCCACTAGTAATAGCAGCCACCACCACTAGCAACTTCCAACACAAGCAGCAGCCGCTGTCGCCACTAGCAACTGCCACCACCAGCAGTGCCCAGCACAAACAGTAGCAACATGTTGGAAATGCAAGCATTTACACAAATGTTGATGGATTTTGTAGTTTTTGCATGATGGATTTATATATTACTATAGAGACATATAACTTATAGCAGATGTTGGATTTGGATGAATTGATGTATTGTTATAGTTTATATGTTGGATTTTTTTGAATGGATGTTAGATTTGGATGTTGGATTTACTTTATTTGGATGTTTATTTACCTTTGTTTGGATTTATGGGTTGAAGGATTGAGATGTAGTAATGAGATGTTGATGATTTAATGAAAATATCACATTATGAAATTGTTTTGTATTATAATAAAGTATGTATTGGAAAATATAATATAATTCATATATATACATATATATATATGAATTTAATGTGTATATTAAATAATAAAATTATTTTTAAAAATTAAAAAAAATTATCATAAATTTATGACACATTTTGTATTTTTATGAGGTTATATTATTTTCATGTGATGTTAGCCTCATGTTGATGTTACACTCACATCATCTATCGTACTAAGTGTCAAATCAACATTCACATCATTGTCCACATAAGTAAATATTTATTGTATAATTTTTATAAACGTAGAATAAAAATTACAATTTAATAATAAATTTTTTTTTATCACAAAGTGATAACACATGTTGGTAATAGAAAAATTCTATCACGAAATTTATTTATCATAGATTTGTAATAGAATTGTTCTGTCACAAATTGGTGAAGTGACTTTTAGTGATAGAAAATTTCTATCACAAAACATGATTTGTGACATTGAAATTCTATTGCCAAAAGCTTTTTCTTAATAGTGCATATGTGTGCCCAATATCTTTTATTACACCATTATGGCAAACAACTTTCGATTTTATTCTCAACATTTCTTTTCTTTTCTTGTTTTACTTTAGTGTTATAATACTTTTTATTGTTTTATTTTCCTATTCCATAGCTACCTCGTCATAGGTAATTATTTTGACCTTGATCTCCACTATAATCGTGACCATAATTAACACCTCTACTATATAAGTAACATTTGCTTAAAGGGATGGTATAGTACTCATCGTGTAAGATTGATGAGTTTTCATAAGTAGCTCGATTTTTTATTTAGCAACAAAAAGATATGAAATTAATTCAAATTTTATTTTTAAAATCTATCTTTTGATATTATTGTTGTAAAATCATATTCGAAACGTGAAATGTTAGAAAATATTTTTTCTAACACATCTTTTACTAATATCTTCTCCACATAGTTTAGTTGGGAGAGAATTGACTTCATCTAGTTCATGTTGTTATTGTTCCTTATTTTATGTTGCATATCACTAGCCTAAAGCATAGAATTTTCGCATTAAAACAAAGCATAAAATATTGGAAGTTTAGGCAAAAAGCTTTTGTAGGAGATCCTATTCGTATAGTTCATATTACTTTACTTATAGCATTAAAATTTGAAGAAATAGAACTATTAAAAGAAGAATTAAAAAGATTAGCCTTTTAAGAAATAGAAATCCATGTGTAATAAGTTAAAGTGTTTAAAGTTTAAAGACTTTGTTAAATATTGTAAAACAGCAAAATTTCTTGAATTGCATAATTTACTATTAAAAATAGATACAAACAGTCATAATCTACATCTAGAGAGACTACGAAACTATTACAAAAATATTAATCGAAATTGTCAAGTTATAGAAATATTTATAAAGATAAGTATAATAGAAGCATTTATTTATGAACTTTAAAAAGTTAAACTATTTAGATCTAGAAATTGGAGATTTTAAGAAAGTAAAATTTAATCTTTCAAAAAAGTTCAAGTTACAGTGTAATATAGATCATCTAAAAAACCAATATAAGTATATTCCACATACTAGTAATAGCCAGTTAAATTTTATAGTAGATTTATTAATAAATTAGGAATAAACTTAGAATTTAATATAGATAAAACTAATAAAGCATTTGTAGATTGAGTTCACTTTTTTGAAATAGTCAGATAAACAATCTTTAAAAAAAAACTTAGATTATATATTAAAGAGGATAATAACGAATTTTACAGAAAAATTAGTAGATTTCCAAATAAAAAAGAAATAATAGACCTAATACAACTTATAGATAATAAAACTCCTAAGCCTGTAGAAATAGAAATAAGAAAGCTAATACAAAAATTAAGTGTCGAAGTAGAAAAGATAAAAAATACTCAAAACAACTTACACACACAAATAAATAATATCAAGAAAATAGTTAGTGAATGAGCAAAACTAATAAAAATATATTAGATACTTTACAAGAATTAAAAGAAGAAATATCATCCCTTACACCTATAGGATTTAGTAGTAAGCAATTTTCTATAGAATGTAATAATATACAACAAGCTCAAGCCAATACTATAATAAAACTTTTGTTAAAAGTCTTAAGTAAAGTAGAAAGATTAGAAAATAGAATAATAAAATTAGACAAAATTTTTTATTTATCTAATAAACAAAAATATACTAGTATAGCTCTAGATAAATCAATAGGTAGTATAGATAAAGAACTTGATAAACTAATTAATAAAATAGAAGATCTAGAAAAATCAATAACAAGTAAAACTTTAGATATTAAAGAAATCGTATGACCAAAAGTGCTGATAAAAAGCAATGGATCTAATAAAAAAACTTAACGTAAATATCTCCTTATTTGAAAAAGTAGGAAGAGCGTTAAACTTTTCAAATAAAGGGTTAAACTTCGCAAATAAAGTTAAAAAAAATCATAGAAAGAACAGAAGATATAATAAATGAAGAAGATGTTAATAAGTTATTAGAAACCAGATTTGAAAAAATTAAATGAAAAAATTTATATTGAAGGAATTTTAGGAAAAATAAAAAGCAACCTATATATTTATAAAAATAAAATAAAATTAGCTGTAGTTAATAATAAACAAGAATTTACATTAATAAGTCAATAAAGTAGAAAATATTTAAAACAACAAAAATTCACATATATGCATATGGGAATAATAATAATAGGAGCACTAAGTCAAGTAAGAGAAAGATAGGATATTAAAGCTCATTTATACTTATATGATAATAGATTTTACGATCATGAATAAGCCCAAATAGCAAATGCTGAAATTGACATTAGAAATAAAATAGCAGTAATAGGATGCATACCTAATATAGATATAGACATAGATGAATTTTGTAAATGTATAAAGCTTAGTGTACAAACCAAAAGGTATAAAATGAATGCAAAATATAAAAATATTAGGATTAAAATATTCTTTTTAGAAAAACTTTATAATAAATATTATAAAAGATTTAGATTTAAAAGCACAAATATTATAGAATGTTTTAAAAGTCAATATGTTTATATGATAGTACTTAAAAAATTAACTCATAGTGAATTAAAATGATTAAAATGGAAGCTACCAAATTTGAAAAATGAAAGAACAATAAAAATGCCTAAAACAAGTCATATATACATAAATAGGAATAATCAAATCTCACAAAAATTTAGTAATTACAGAACAATAGGAAGCACAGAAATAGAAGAGGAAGATGAAGAAATAACAATAAATATGGCATATATAGAAACACCGATAGATAAAATTAAAATATTAAAAGCCAATAGAGACCAAATTATAGAACAAATATTTAATGAACCTTTTAAATACTTAATGTTGCGGATATCAAGTCATGCACTTCAATTTGACACCCCTATGGCATCAACTAAGCCACAACCTTGATACCTTTTTTATTCTATGCGCAGCAGAAAACCATAACTCACACCATAAGTAAGAACACATAAGATTAACACACCAATAAAGATAAAGAAAATAAACCAATCAACAAGGCATAAGATATACGTGGTTCAGCCCAAAATTGCCTACGTCCACGGAGGATCCATGATCCAACTTCTTACTATTGAAATGGATCATTAAGTATCTTCTTACATCATCAATGATCCCACAAGACCCCTTAGTATCTCCCATAGAGATCTCTAAGTATCTACCATTGATCACCATGACTCTCTAAGACCTTTTAGTATCTCCTCATAAGAGATTTTTACAAGGAACACGAGAATAGCCGAGCATCTAAACCAAATGAATTTATGGTATTTCTCTTTTATTCACTCAAAGAACCTAAAGAAGAAAACACCCCTAAATGTTATACCCTAGTGCACCATGCACTTAGTGCCTACCTAGCTCCTCTATTCTCTCATATGATTACATCTTGAAACCGTAGATGCTTAATCTTAAACAAGGGTTTACAAGTGTTTATATAGGGTAGATTTCGTGCCTACTAACCCTATTCCTTGTTGGAGTAAGAGTCCACAAGTTTTGAAAGTTCAAAACTTCCCAAAACTTGAAATGTCAAACCAAAACGGACATCCTGACGCGTTTGGGCGCCGTGGCGCTCATCTCTGGGCGCTGCGGCGCTGGCCCTTCTCGCGCTCATCGTCGCAGTGCTGAGGACCCAGCGCTGCGGCGCTGGTCTTCTGTGTTGAGCGTCGCGGCGCTCAGCCCTGGGCGCCGCGGTGCTAGATGCTCTCTTGCGATTTCTTTGTTTCCTTTGCGTCTTCAAGTCCCGTTTCACTTTTCATTTCATGTCCCACACGTCCTAGACTTCTCCATACGTATCCCACATATTCTAGACTTCTTGTAATTCTCCACTTTGATATTTATCTCAATTCTTGTCCAATAAAGATTGTTGAATCACCAATTTTCCAACACTTAAAAAGTGAAATCTTTGAAGAAATGTGTAATAATTTAGCTTTTACAGATGAAAATATAGATAAAATATTAATAGACGAATCAAATTTTTCACTTTTTCAATTAGAAGAAATTTATTATATAGAACATGAAGTATATGTAGGTGAAGAAGATAAAAAACTTGAAATAAGAGAAAACAGTACAAAAATACCCAAACCCATAATAGAAACATCTAATATAGAAAAAATATTTAGAAAAAAGAGGAATACCTTATAGTAAAGAAAAATATACAAAAGCAGAAAGAGTTTTTAAAGCTAAAACTAAATTAGAAAATTAGAAAATGAGAAAATGTTACCAGAAGCTAAAGATATATTAGTATTAAATCTACAAGGACATATACCAGGAGATTAGAGGCATGTATTTCATAAATGGTAAGATAAATTATTAAGACACTCAATGGAAGCATTAGAAGTAATAACAAACCCAACCTATAAGCTCATTTATTTAGAAAGTACTTTAAGATTTAATGAAAAACAAATATATTTAGGATGGAGACAATGGATGAAAGATAATTATAAAGCAGAATTAGATGATTTTGACACTAATATTAATTTAATAAGTTTTATAGATTTAATAAGTAAGTTAGTATTAGGAGTAGGAATAAATGAAAAAGAAGATGTTATAAAGCAAATCAAAGCTATAAGAAACTTAGAACAATTAAAAATATGTGATTTGCAATACTTTGATCACTATGCCAATCTATTTTATAAATATTGGAGTCAAATAGGAAAACCTTTTGATTAAGAATTGTTAATGAAGTTTGTAAATAAATTATAGGAAAAATATGAGAAAAATTAATTGCATAATGATTTAGTAAATTGGTTTCAATCAAAAAGATTAGAAACAGTCAATTACCATACAACATTAAAACTTGTAATAGAATACATTAGAGGAAGAATTAAAGAATATTGTGAGGAAGAAAAATATAGCGAACAAATTAAGCAACAATTCAGTAAAATGTGTATAAACATGAATGAAGTACCAACTCTAGAATGTAATAAAAGTTACAAAAAATACAAAAAGCATGCAAAACATTATAAAAGAAGTAGTAAAAAATTTTACAAAAAGAAAAATTTTAAATTCATAGATAATAAAAATAAGGTTAAGAAAGCCCTTAAAAAAGGAAAAAGAGTCTATAAAAAAAATAAAATTGTAAATGTTACTTATATAGAATGATAGGACATATTAAACCTAATTGCCTGCTAAGCAAAAACAAAGCTAATCTATTAGATTGTGATTTAGAAATAGAGCAAGAAAACTTAGAATAAATATATAATAGGAAAGAAATTTCTAATAATGATAATATTTACATAAGTAGTAACAGTCAAGAAGAACAATTGACAGAAAGTAGAGATTCAGATTATGAAGTAAATATGTTATAAACTTATACCTCATTTTTGTTTTTGGCAAACATTGTTTATATTATAATAAAAAATTTGAACTAGGATATCATGACAGTATTACTAAAAAAATTTGTTGTAAACTTTATTACAATAATCTAAAAAATAATTAGAATACAAATATAGAAGTTAATAGAGCAGGAAGTGAATTGATTAATATAGATGTAGAACTGTTGTTTAAAGAACAAATTGTACAAACAAAGGCACTGATAGATACAGGAGCTAATAAATGTGTCATACATGAAAGTTTAGTACCTAAGCAATATAGAAATAAGTTAAAAATACTTATAAATATTAGACAATTTAACGATGATCTAATACAAATAACAGAATGTGTCAATAATATACTAATTAGAATTAATAGAGAAGTACATACTTGACTACAAATCTTTATTACTAGTAAAACTAGTGGATAAAAATTTATTTTAGGATTAAATTTTATTTTAAGAAATAATTAAAGCATTATGATCACTCATAATGGAGTTAATTTCTTTAAGAAATCAACTTTTGTACAGATAAAATATGAAACTAACATAGTTCCTTTTGAAAAGAAAATAACTACTGTAAAAAAGAATATAGATATAGAATTTTTTGATTCACTAGTAGATGAAGATAATAAAATAGATGAAGACTTAGAAAGATTAGATGAAGAAGAAATAAATCAATATCTAGAAGAAATATTAAATATAGAAAAAGATATAAAATGTAAAGAATGTGTAAATTGGCCTAAAGAAATAAAACAAAAAATTGAAGAATTAGAAAAATTAGAAATAATAGGCATTATTCCAATAAGAAAAGATAGTAAAGAAGAATACAAAATAGAAATCATAAACCCAGACATAATAATAAAAACACAAGATTTAGCATATAACCTAGAAGATAAAAAAGAATTTGAAATGCATATAAATAAACTACTAAAATTAGGAGTAATAAGGAAAAGCACAAGCAGACATAAAAGCCCGATATTTATTGTTAATAATCATAGTGAACAAAAAAGAGAAAAAAGTAGAATTGTAATAAATTATAAAAGATTCAATGATAATACTTTAAATAATAGTTATAAAATTCCTAACAAAGATGAATTAATAAATTACATACAAAAAGCTACATATTTTTCAAAATTTGATTGTAAGAGTGGATTCTGACAAATTCGGCTACATGAAAAATCTATTTCTTGGACAACTTTTAGTTGTTCAGAAAGACATTTTGAATGGTTAGTAATGTCTTTTGGATTAAAAAATGCACCTTAAGTATTTTAAGAAAGAATGGATAGAGTACTTAAGCCATTTTCAAAATTTTGTATAGTTTATATTAATGATGTTCTTGTATATAGTCAGAATAAATTCACGCATACACTACATATTAATAAAATATTAAACTGTTTTAAGCAAAATATGATAGTAAGGAAAAATAGAAGATACTAAAGAATTATTTAAGCAAAAAATCAAAATTTTAGGATTAATAATAGATAAAGAAAAAATAAAATTATAGCCTCATATTACAACAAAAATCTTAAAATTTTCTGACAAAATAGAAGATATTAAAGAACTTTAAAAAAATTTTAAAATTATTAAATTATAGTAGAAAATTTATACCTAATCTAAGTATATTAGTTAGACCATTATATAATAAATTGAGTAAAAGTGGACAAAAATATTTTAATAATGAAGATATAAAGCTAATACAAAAGCTAAAACAAATAGTTAAAAACCTTAAGCCTTTAGCTTTACCTATAGATAATTATTATAAAATCATACAAACAGATGCAAGCAGTAAAGGATGAGAATAAATTTTATTACAAAAACTCAAGAAATATATCCCAAAAGAAGAAAAAGAAATAGCTATGTATACTAGTGGAAAGTTCACTAAAACTGAAGGAAGAAAATCTAGTACAGAATTAAAAATTCTATGAATTATAAATTTCTTAAATTCTTTCTATTTGTATATACAAAATGATTCTTTTATAATTAGAATATATTGTAATAATTTAATTTAATTCTACAAAAAAATCTCAGAAGAAAAGAAGAATTCATTTATAAGTAAAAAATGGGTATATTTCTTAGAAGTAATAACAAGAAGAGGATATAAAGTAAATTTTTGAGCATATTTTAGGAAAAAAATAATAATTTACCTAATATTCTTTCTAGACTAATAACTTCTTGATGTTCTTTTTACAGGAATAGAAAGCATTATAGTACAAAAGTTTAAGTTTGGATATTTTAGTTTAAATAGTTGTCCTAGTATCCCATTTGAACCCCTAATACAAGTCAAGCATAGCCTTACTAAAGAATAAAAAATCTTATTAAATAATATTTGGTTCTTTAAAAATGATAAAAAAGATTTTGTAGAATCATTAAACGCTTTAAGTTACTTTTTTGCAAAAAAAAATAGATTTTCTTATTATGTCATTTTTAGAGGAAGAAAAATTGGAATCTATTTAACTTGGTAAGAGACATTTTGTCAAATTGAAGGATTTCAAGACCCTCTATATAAAGGTTTTTATAATTATAAAGAAGCAGAAAAATCTTTAAAGCAATTTTTGGATAATAAAGCAGGAGAAGAATTGGTTTTAGTTTTTAATAACCTTTTATTTAGTAAAAGTCAAATTTTAGTCTTCTTAAATCATTTTAGAAGTCTTAATGAAGCTAATCATCTTTTAGAACAAAAAATATCTGACCTTCAAAACGAATTTGAAAAATTAAAAGAACAACTATCTACTCTACAAGTAGAAAAAGCTGAGTTAGAACAAAAGCTACAACTTACAAAGCATGAAGAAAAAAAAGTAAAAGCATGAAGAAAAAGAAGTAAAAGCATGAAACCTATAGTAGCATAGAAATGATAGAAACAGAATAGCAATTTTATAGATTAAAAGAATCTGGACCATTTACAGAAATTGTACTAGAAACTGTAGAAAAGACTAATGTAACTTTGATGCAGGAAAAAGCTATAGAAATTTTGAAAAGATTAAAAGCGACCCCACTAGATATTCAACAAAATATCCTGAGATTAGTTGAAGAAAAAAAACCATAAAAAGATTTATAAAAATACAAAAATTCCTTTGCTCAACTTAAGAACTGCTAGAAGGGATGACAACATTAACTGTCAGAAAGACCATTTCTAATAAAAAGATATGGTTTAAATTCACGATAATTTAGATTCATTTTGATAAATTTCTTATGGAGTTCAACATTCTCAGCATTGCAGATGCTATAAGCATTGGAGAATTATTTGATTATGGACTTATAGATAACCTCAATGCTTCTAGCATTATAAAAATTAGATTCTTCCTAGACAAACTTCAATAAGCTATAAGATTATATGGAGGAAGGCATGAATTTGTTCTTGATATTGATACAATACATTGTGAATGGATGGCCAGATATGATAGACAACTTATAATCATCCTCGCCTACCATTACATTGTTATTGTACCATATGACCAAATGGTGGAGTTTGTAACTGAAAGATCAAACTCTGAACTTGGAGATTTCTCATTTCAATATCTACAAAGATACAAAGCTCAAAAGTATTATGATTGCATCAACTCTAGTAGACCAAGGCTCATTAGACAGACACCTCATATGTCTATTTTTCTACGAACCGCAAATAAACAATACATGCGATATCCAATACCTTGGATCTACCTCAGTGCAAACACAGATAGCTACCTTCTAGAGATCCAAAAATGAGATGAGTTAAAGTAGTAATGTATTGAAGACTGCGCTGATGATTATGAAATGGATGACGAAACATATTACAATCTGCATACATCACAATAAAAAAACAAAAAAAAACTAGTAGAAGTTAAAAGAAGTTAATAGAAGATAAAAGAAGCTAGTAGAAGTTAAAAGAAAACAAGGAAAAATTAAAAAAGCCAAAAAGGCAAAGAAGTTAATAAAGCTATAAAGTAGTTGGAAAGTAAAATATTTAATTAGTATTAATTGTTAATTGTAATTAAGAAATTTAGTTAAAATAGAAAAAATGCTCAGTTATAAAAACCATTGTAAGCCTTTTTTGTAAAGTACGAGCTTGTAAAAGTTTGTACGAGCTTGTAAAATTTTAAAAAAAATAAATAAAAGAAAGGTTATTCTCAAATAATCTCTCTCAATATCTTATAAGTATAAAGATAATAAAGAAAAAGAATCTTTCTTTTAAGTAAATTTTATTTACTCTACTCAATTTTTATTTTATATTTTAAAATAAAAAAAATCTTGCATGTTTAATGAAAATATAACTTTTTTATTTAAAAACTATTTACAAAAGGTGATCTTTGATATTAAAAGTTAAGAAAGAATTGTTTTTAATTAATTATAAAAACTTAATAAAACATTAATTATTCTTAAAAGTATTTATGATTTTATAAAAAAAAGATTTTTTGTTGACTTAACTTGCTGAATATATATTTGATAAAAGACTTTTAAAGCGTGATCAAAAAAGATTTTGTAAAGTTTATGTTTTTGAGAATAATTTAATAAATTTGAAAGGCCATTAAATAATATAGATTATCTCTGTAACTAATTTAAAATCCTTCATTAAATCATTATGAAAATTTGAAGTATCACCGACCTTTGGTGATCACATCTCTCTTTTAAATAAGTACGAAGGATAGATGGATCCATTACCATAAATTTTTTATTTTTTAATCCTTCATAAATATGATGGTAAAGGAAAATCAATGTCCTAGCGCAATCTTGTATGGATATTTTATTTCCGTCTTTGATTGAATCCACGAGGTTCATTGAGTCTAGATAAATCTTAGCATCAAGAATCCAAGACAAATTGTCGAAAATTTCAAAGGCAACGAATTCAAGCTTTCTAAGATTTGACATTTTTAGTTTAATGGGTAGCCACCTCCAAGTTTCCAAATTTGTGAACACTGGTAAGGGAAAAGGCATATGCAAGTATTTTTGCGTGTTTCAACAATAAAAGAATAAGGCCAAGTAGAACCAGACAACACTTCGTATCACTCCGCTCCCGATTAGCAACAAGAACAAGAACCAGACAAAGAGTTGAAGAGTGAGGACCCCAGAAAAAGAAAGGGTGGTAATAACAGTACAAATTTACCCACTATCAAACAAAACCAAAAAAAAAAAACTGTTTATTGTGTTACCACATGATGATACTGACTAATGCTACTCAATTTGCACGTGGTAAAAACAATTATTTTAAGAAATTTATTTTAAAAAGTTGAGTACCGAGTGGCTTGAAAATTGTTTGAACACTCGCTATCACACTGTTGTTGTTTTTCTTTTTTTCTTTTTTAGAAAAAAAAAAGTATAACAACTGTAAAATTTCTGTTTTAGGACATGAAATTTGTGCAGCGTTTAGCCAGTATCACCACATGACCCACAACTAATCTTTAATTCACACGTCAGAGTATGCCAGAGTCCATAGTCCACATGTGAATGTTTGTACATGGCCAATCACAGACTCTCTAGTAGCATGCATAAAATTGAGTAAAAAGCAGAAGCTAGAAGCCTGAAAGTGAAAGTGAAAGTGCTTTGAGATTATAGAGAGATCAAGAAAATGGAAAACGTGGTGCAGAACAAGCACAACAACAATGGATTCGCCGATCACATTAACAATGGCTTCAGCAACAGCAAGCACACAATGACGACCATGCCCACACTGAGGCTCAACAGTGGTTTCAGTATGCCGGTATTGGGACTTGGGGTTTGGCGCATGGATAAAATACACATTAAAGACCTCATTTTCAATGCCATCAACATTGGCTATCGCCATTTTGATTGTGCTGGTAGCTTCTTCTCTCTCTCTCTCTTCATCTTCATTCACTCTCTCCACGTACTTTGCTTTTTTCTTCTGTTTACACAACAGCATTGGCAATAATTATAAGTTGCAAATTTCCAAAATTACATACAAAATAATTTCAAACATAAATTTATGTTATATGTTTGTAAATTCAAAGTTTAACTCTTAATTTATTAGAGTTTCTAAAACACGTTTTTTTAATTTTTGTATTAGAAATTTTAAGCTTGCATGTAGTTTATATGTAACATTATGTTACTAATGTTCACCTAACATAATTAAGCAAGTCCACTGTAGATATATATAGCTCTTATGACACACATTAATCCAGTTGCTTATATTTAATCTTATTTGAGTAGCAATAAAGCCAATAATATACTAATCTTACAAGCTTGCCAACAAATTTTTTTATAGGGAAATCATATATGACCCCTTATTATTTTTTATCATTATCTACTTATCTGCATGATGTTGTACTTTACCCAAAAAAAAATTTCATTGTTACAAAGATTCTGTTAAATTTTAATTTTTATTGTATTTTTACTAATTTATCTTTATATTATTATTTTTTTATAAATTATTAATGTAATTTTTTTAAATAATAATAAAATAATTAAATCATAACATATTTATGTTATGATAAAAGGATGGATATTTTGATTTTTTTTTTCTTTTTTTTTATTTTAAAATTTTATTCATTAATTAATTTTTTACATGAATTAATATTTAACACTTCTAAGAAAGAATAAATATATTACGGTTCATTATTTTCTTAGTAAGTTTTTTAAAAAATAAAAAACAATTATTGCGTATTTATTCTTTCTAATGAGTATTAAATATTAATGCATTTAAAAATATTAAATATTAATAAAAATAAAAATAAAGTAACTAAAAATGTTTACCCTTCTATCATAACATAAATATGTTATGATTTTTATTATTATAGTATTTTAGTAATTTTTAGTATTTTTTAATAATAATAAAACTATAATGTAGTTATTCTTTTTAATAAGCATTAAATACTAATGTATTTAAAAATATTAAATATTAATAAAATTCTAAAAAAAAAAAAAATAATTAGAATGTTCATCCTTTATGTTATAGTTTTTGTTATTTTAGTATTATTTTTTTAAAAATATATCTATTATTAATTTTTGTAAAACTAATAAAAGAATGATTATAACAATGATGTCATCAATGTAAAGATAAATTAGTAAACTAATAATAAGAGTTAAGATTTTTAAAAAAATTGTAACAATAAATTTTTTTTAAAAGTAATATAAAGTATTAGAGAATAAATAAGTAATAATTAAAAAAAGAGAGCTAATTAATTGCGGCCTTTTTTATATGTAAGTTCGTGTTATAATAACATTCTGTCTTACATGAAATTATGACACGAACAGACGGTCTTTTAGCTTTGATCAGTGTTATATAACACATCAATTTATATTAATTGCAATTTGACTGCATGCAATTAGGCTAATTCTGAGTAAATGTTGTTGTAGAAAAATGTTGTGTTAATTGTTAAATATCTTTTTAAAACAATGCTTAAATATAAACATCACAATTCACAACACAAATGAGGTAAAGTATTTAGCGATTTTCCTTGTCTTTTTTAAGTCGTTTATTATTTTCTTTAAGAAAAAATAGTTTCTTCACGTGAGAAATGATAATGAATTATGAATGTGAACTACCGACAAGCGACAAGTAATAGTACATAACATTATTAAAGTGGGCCGCAGCAGTCATAACACTGTGTTATTTGTTGTCACCAGAAAAGCATTTGTACTGTAAAAGTTGTCCAAATTAGGGGTTGATGATTTCGGATTCAGATTGGGTTTAAAATTTTTTAAATTATATCCGATTTTTTTAAAACAGTAGAAGATAATAAATGCTACTTTAAATTTTTACCATTGAATTGTATTGTACAATAACAGTACATAATAATTTGCATCCAAATTTTCGTGAAAGATGTTAATTTGTCACACTGCTTGCTTACAGCTGACTATAAGAGTGAAAGAGAAGTTGGGGAAGCACTGGCAGAAGCACTTCGTACGGGACTTGTCAAGAGGGAGGACCTCTTCATTACTACTAAGGCTAGTTTACAAATTTAATCACAGAATTGAATCTTCAATTTAAAAAAGAAAAAAAAAATCTATTGATCATCAATAACAATTGTTTCTTGATTTCAGCTTTGGAATTCAGACCATGGACATGTTGTAGAAGCCTGTAAAGACAGCTTGAAAAAGCTTCAGCTTGACTATCTGGACCTTTACCTTGTCCATTTTCCTATGGCCTCCAGGCACCTTGGTCATTAATCCTGTCTTCTGATTATTTCTATATATATCTACAATTTCTTATGTGTGAATTAATATTCAAATAATTTAAATACGATGTTGGCAGGAGTTGGAACAACTGGAAGTGCTTTGAATGAAGATGGGGTGCTGGACATTGACACAGCTATCTCCTTGGAAACCACCTGGCACGATATGGAAAAGCTTGTCTCCATGGGCTTAGTTCGCAGCATTGGCATCAGGTTCCTTCACAAATTTATTTTTCAAGCAGATTATTGTAATAATAATGCTCAACATCGTCCCTGAAACTTGTTATATAAAACAAAATTGCATGCAGCAACTATGATGTCTTTCTGACAAGAGATTGCTTAGCTTACTCCAAAGTGAAGCCTGCCGTGAATCAAATTGAAACACACCCTTATTTTCAGCGCGACTCTCTTGTCAAGTTCTGTCAAAAGTACGAAATTTGTGTCACCGCACACACTCCTCTCGGTGGTGCTTTGGCCAACACCAAGCGCTTTGGTTCAGTATCCTGTCTCGATGATCCAGTTCTCAAAGTACTTAATTAATAATAACAATCACTCTTGTGCTTTGACCAAGTGCTAATTTGTTGTTAATATATAAATTTACAACTGTTTCTTGCTTTTAATTTGGCAGGATTTGGCTAAGAAGTACAAGAAGAGTGTGGCACAGATTGTTCTGAGGTGGGGCGTTGAGAGGAACACTATTTTGATTCCAAAAACATCATCAGTTGAGAGACTGAGAGAGAATTTCAATGTTTTTGACTTTGAGCTGACTGAAGAGGATATGGAAATCATCAATGGCATTGACAGGAAACATCGCACCAATCATCCTACCAAGGCTTGGGGCTTAGACCCTTATTAATTAATGTATGTTGTCCATTATGAATAAGTGTTTTGCAGTTTGTTGAACTTTCGAGTCATTCCTTTCTCAGGAGAGAATAAGATCATCATGGGTCCCTTTATTTTATAATTTGGCCTCTAATGCCTGTCTGGTTTTGATAGTTTTATTTTCACGGATGTTGAGGTTAAAAACAGAATTCTGGTGGCATAACTTTAAAATTTTGATTCACAAAAATACAATTTATTGCTAACCATTATATCGGCTTAGTGATTCCAGCATTTCTATTGTTAAGGTGTTAGATTAGAGTCTTTTATTGTTGATATACTGGGTTTGAGTCGGGTCAAATCTCTCCGTAAAGAAGTGATTAGTAATGAGTATGAGTATTATGAGTATAAGTATTGTTGAAGATTGGAGGGGAGATTAGGTTTAGCCTCAATCTCTTATTAAGATTTGTCTTTTGTCCTAAGACTCCTTTATTAGCAGAAGCATATAATTGCAAATAAATATAAATAGAAAATAATATAACAACCAGATCAATTAAAAACATAACACAACTAATTTATGTGGGAGGGATTATAACATCTCTTATTAATTTTTTTAAAAATTATAAAAAAAAATAAAAAACTCTCAAAGGAATTTATATAGCGTACCTTCGTTCTCTCAAGAATAATAAACGTCTATAATAGTTCTACCTTAATACATATAAGCACTCAATGTCTACCTAATTCTTTAATCTCTCTTAAATTTTTTTTCTTTAATACTTGATGCTTAATCTAAAGGGTTTACAAGAGTTTATATAATAAGTAAAACATTCCTAAAAATTTTAAACTTGGTTGGAATAAGAGTCTATGCAGGTAGGAATTTGAAACCCCCTCAAAGAAGTTAAATTTGAGCCAAAATAGAAATTTTTGAAGTCGCACCACTGTAGCATTTTTCTCCTTGTCGCTGCAGCGCTGGTGCTTCTGATTTCCAACTACTCAGCGCTGCAGCGTTAAGACATATAGCTTGATATCCGTGTTTTTGTACTTCTCTTTACTTTCAACTCTCTATCTTGCTCCTCCCCTGTACGCCCGAAGCGTAATCAACTTCATGATGACTCTCTATTTGTATCCATCTCAATTCATGCCCATACATGATTGTTAAATCACTATTTTCAGTTTACCATTTCTTGATTCAAATCTTCATATAATAAGGCTTCTAAATCCATCAACACTAATTCTCTATCACCTAGAGCTGATTCTAGTTAAATCTTCATCAAGACTTACTCATCTTGACCTTGTGACTTTGGTCTCCAAAAGTATGAATGCTCCTTACATAGGTTATGAATGCAACACATTCCCCTTTGACCCTTATCACTTCGATGAGTTTATTTTGGATGCCGTTTCATGGTCTGCATTACCCCAGCACCTTGTGTTAAGCCACATTCGATCATCCCTTTAAGCACCTAAAGCCCAATTTTTATGCTTTTTACCTTCTATCCTTATAGATCTTTTTACTACAGTCAGTTTTTTTTTTTTCTGTTCTAACTGAATACTCTTCTTCATCGAGCTTCTCTAGGGATATCAAGCTCTTTCTAAGTTTAAGAATGTTTCTTACACCATGTAAGTCCCTAGGTTTCCTATCTTGCATCCTCAGCCTTATGTCACTAACTCCCACGACCTAACAAGCCATGTTATTCTCCATTAAAGCTTTACCTGTAACACCCTAGGCAAATCTCATATCGCCAAGGCATGGGAGAGATTATGGGTTTATAAAAGGTGACCCACATCTTAATTGGCAAGACGCGTTTTGGGTGAAAGACGCTTGCGTGAAGCTTAGAAATAAAATCGTGCGAGCTTGGGCCTAAAGCAAACAATATATTGCTAGGTCTGGGTTGGGTCATGAGAGATGATATCAGGCCACTCCCGGTGTCTTTTTAGGCGATGATGAGGTAAACCTCAGCGATGACGCTGAGTCTCTATGAGGGGTGTATGTAACACCCTAGGCAATTCCCGCATCGCCAAGGCACTAGAGAGATGTTGGGTTTATAAGGGGTAACCCACACCTTAATTGGCAAGACGCGTTTTAGGTTAAGGACGCTTACGTGAAGCTCAAGAATAAAACCGTGAGGGTTTGAGCCCAAAACGAACAATATTTTGCCAAGTCTGGGTTGGGTCATGACATTACCCCTAATGATTTTATAGTTGGTGAACAATGATATGTCATAACCCAAATGGATATTACACCTGAAATCTAGTATTCACTTACCAACATACTTCTCCTCAAGGGTAACCAAAGAGTTCACAACTTCGATGTTATCCTCATGACTCACTATTGTAGCACCTCCATCCCTTCATTTTTTTTTTCAATTTGGATTTGAAATTATAACATTTAATGTAATTGAAATTAAAATTGGACTTAGAATTATAATATTTAATGTAACTGAAATTGAAATTAGATTTGAAATTATGACATTTCACGTAATTGAAATTAAAATTGAATTTAGAATTATAACATTTAATGTAATTAAAATAGAATTGAAATTATAACATTCAAAGTAATTGAAATTAGAATTAGAATTATAACATTTAATATAATTGAAAGTGAAATTAGAATCAGAAATATAATATTTAATGTAATTAAAATTAAAATTAAAATAGGATTTAGAATTATAACATTTAACATAATTAAAATTAAAATTAGAATTAGAATTATAATATTTAACGTAATTGAAATTGAAATTAGATTTCGAATTATAATATTTAACTTAATTGAAATTAAAAATAAAATTATAATTATAATATTTAACGTAATTAAAATTGAAACTAAAATTAGAATTATAATTATAATTATAATATTTATCAATATAAAATAAATTAAAATAATTACTCCAAAATATAAGTCCAAACTAAATTGTTCATAATGAAATTGAAAACCAATAATAAAAATTATCAAGTACTCTAAAACATCTTTTTAAATATAAAAAAATTCTAAATCTAAATTTTTGAGCTAAAAATATAAATTTAAAACAGTCAGAGTTAAAAATAAAAATTTGGAACAGTTAGAAATTTGAGCCAAAAATAGACTTAATATTTTTAAATTAAAAATACAAATTTAAAACAATTAAAAACAGGCCCAAAATGACATATGTCCCAAAAAGACCCGTGCTCCGACCAAAACTTGATCCGGTTTGGATTTACCCACCCCCTAACTAAAATGGCTTAATTTATTTATTTTTTTTAACCGAAATTTCTCTCGTGAGTTTTCAGGGAATTGTTCTTGTAGAGTGGAGTAAGTATAATAGACTTCACCTCCACTTGAGAACGTTCCTGGCCTTGCTTTGCTTTGCATTACTCCATGTAATTCTTGGATTTGAGGGCACGGCCTCAAGTTTGGAGGAGAGGGGACCCAAGTAATTATTGGCCTCAAGTTTGGTCCTCCACAAATATGCCTATTTAAAATCAAGGAGAGACTTATTTTTGTGATCAATTTTGCAAACCCTCCATATTTAATGTTTAGGAAAATAACCGGGACTTTGTATTATAAGTACCCTTATCAATAACATGCTAATAGTTATACTCCCCTTAGTCTCATTTGAACTGTGAATGACTAGAATTTCCAAGTTTGTTTTTCAATAGCACTTGTTTATTTGTCATATTTCATATTCAATAAAAATTAGTCAAATAGATTAAAAAAAGCTAATTGATCACTTTTAAAGAGATAAAATAATGATAAAATATATTAATACGTGTTGACATGAAAAAATAGTTTTTCGGGTTAACGAGCCTTAAACTTATTTGTGATAGGGAATCAAATCTGAGTCTCGTTTCAATGAGAGCAATTAATGCAGGCTTGAGAGTTTTCTCTTTGTCGCAAGTTGAGAAGGGCTTGCAAAGAGAACATGAACATAAGCTTAATGAAGGTCTTGTCATGGTGAATCCGGTGAAGACACTCCAATACTTAAGTCGGAAAAAAAAAATTTCTAAAAAGAAAAAATAAGACAAAAATAAATTTCCCTAATGCAGGGATATGAGGGAGTATTTCTTTCCTTTTTTTTTCTTTTTGATTTTCGTTCTTTTAGAATTTTTTCATTATCCTTTTGAATGTCTTCCTTTTTCCTTTTATAGTGATGGCTTTTCAAGGGCATTTTTGAGTTTTTCTCTACAATTCTTTTGGCTTGCGCCGAACATCTTATTGCACTTCTGACATATGCTAAATATCTTTTTGATGTACCCTTAACATACGCCGAATATCTTTCTGCAGATTTTATGACCCCGTTTTTGTCGCACATCAGCTTTCCCTTTGATGTGCTAAGCATATTCCTCGAGTTTGTCTTCGCCAGCAGTTTTGGTTTAAGTGAGGCTTATTTCAAGCGGCTCGGGTCAAATTTTGAATGGCCCTTCCTTACTAGTTCGATGTTGACGTGGAATTCCTAAGATCGAAACTTGTGGAATGTGTTGTCAATACCCAATTGGTCGTGGTTGTGTTTAGGTCAGTAAGGCCGAACAGGTATTCTCGTTTGCCAGCCAGATCCTTCCAAGTCCAAGCCGATTCTCTGTCGTTTGTCTCTGTTGAGATTTGACCCGTTGGCCATTACTCCTGGGCCTGTCTCTGGATTGAATTCGCTGCACAAGCATTGGTGAACCTTTTAATAGATATGTGACCTCTTAAAGGAAGCGTCTAGCTGGGCTTCCAGGAGGTTGGTCTAGATTGAACTTATAGGCCTTGGGCTCAAAGGCCAAAATATAGGATTTTCAGGGGGGAACAAGGGTCCACTAGTTTCTAGTTTTGATTTATCAAAACTGAAAACTCTATTCCGGTTTGGTTAGCTCATATTGCTCCTCGGTCCCCTAACTTTATCTTTTCTTGTTGTTTTTCTCAACTGAGCCGATCTAAATTGCTCCTAGAAAGTAATCACGTGATCTGGTCTGAATTTTGAGGACATCAGAACGGGTTAGCTTATTGCAGTGATGTCATGGTGATCCGAATAGTCACTGCCACGTAATGGCGGCTTCTTCCAGGACTTATAAATTAACATATCAGATCAACGACTTCTTTCAAACGTCATCCTTGATTCTCGCAAAAGTCTTTTCATTGTCAGCTGTTGATTTGATTCTGCAGTTGATAGTGGCTGCGACCCAAGCGTCGTGTTTTTCTTTCTTTTTGAATGACGTTTAAATGACTAGAGTCTTCCAGACAGTCCGATCTGTTTGCATCTGACGGTTTGGGTTATAGTCTTCCAAAGAGGTGTATTCATTGCACCTGGGGATCCGAGGCGTCACGTCTCTTGGCGTCAAGCGTTTCCTTTTGATCTCACCTGTTCATTTCAATTTTGAACGGTTTAGATCACTTCACTACTGCCTATAAATAGTATCTTCTTTTTTATTTTTTACCTTTTATCACGTATTTCTATTTTTTTGCTGTCACCCTGTTGTGTTACCATTGCTTCTCCTTTGTCGAAGGTGCGTTCGTGACCTAGTGATTTCATCTCCGTCGTTCTCAACTCTAGCTTTCTTCAGTTCTTCTGAGTATGTCCTTTTATTCTCTTTTTAGCTTCTTTTCTTCTGTCTTATTTTTTTCGAGGACTTGGAAGTTTTGGGCTTTGCTTCTAGCCTTTAGTCCGTATTTTCCCTGTTTTGGTTTTCCTTGTACTTTCTGGTTATAACGGTTGTCGCCTATTTTACCATTTTCAAGCGTGGTTGGCTTGTCATTGTCTTTGTCCAATAACTCGTAGCCTTATTTAGGAAGTGTCTTCTATTAGTTGATGGCCTCCAGGGTTAATCTAGACCTCTCGGTTGTAGATATGGCGGTTGAGGAGGAGCGAACAATCCCCAAAGTCCCCCTTTTCCCTGGTTAGGAGGAGCAAGGGGGCCGGGGCGAGTAAGAGAGCATCCACCTCAACACGTGGGGTTCCCTCCTCGTCTGAGGTGGCTCTAAACGAGACCGAACCGGTCATAAATACCAGAGAGGGGAAAGGCAATGATTCTGAGGGCCCAGTGGCAAAAGAGGGTGTGGAGGTAGTGGAGTATGAGATGAATGCCAGATACTGTGCCTCTTGCCTCAGTGAGGACAACTTAGATCTCATCAGGCATTCCTATGACATTCATGAGATGGTTACCCTCAGGCAGCCCTTTGAGGATGATTACTTGAGTAGCCCCACTAATGGCGAGGTGGCCATTCATGTCGAATTCCTGAGGCTGGGACTCAAACTTCCCATACAGCGGTATTTCGCTAAAATGTTGGCCCACCTCGAGATAGCCCCATCTCAGCTAGGTCTGAACTCATAGAGAATACTTGCCGGCCTATTCATCTTGTGGGCAAGGGCAGAGTAGTCCCTCCCTCTCTCCACATACACACACACACACACACACACACACACCTATTTTCAGGAATTATGCTACATGTACCCTTTCAGGAGCAATGCCAGAAGCCAGAGCAGCTTCTATTACTTATCATTTCATAGCCTTCAGAACTCGGTCCCAAGTCAATCGACCTCTGTAAGGAACTGAAAGTGGGAATGGTTTTTTTACCGAGGGAGAGTAGGGTCAGAGGGTCCTTAAGAGGGGTGGGGAGAGTGGGTCGTCCCTGCTGCCTTTTCTGCGAATGCAAGTCCTAATTCTCTCGTATGTGTTGATTTAATTAATCTACTCAGCTCAGCTGACTTTCCTTTATTTGCCTATTTTTCTGCAGCTACCTAGGCTACTAATGTAGAAGTTTTTTAGCAGACCTTTAATCGAATAGATGCCGCGCTTCAACACATCTGTTCAGTTTATGAGTTGCTATCCCCGTCTAGCCTTGTTGAATCGGGACTAGTTTCTTCTATTTCATCCTTGCCTCAAACCCGAAATGAGTTTCTATCCTTTTGCTCCAAGCTTCTCCTTCCTATTCCCTCCTTTTTTTTTTTTCTTATTACGTTGTGCAAAATGCAGGAATGTCTGAGCAAGGAAGTGGTGAAAGAAAGAAGATGAGTTGAACTAAGGGCTCTTCCTCAAGCGATCGGGGGCCTCTAAACCCTGATAATGTAATAGGGATGTTGTTCAATTTCAGGAGGAGCTGGGCGAGGGGGCCCTCCTAGGAGAGAGGCTCATCTTTTCCATTTGCTGGTGATCGGGCCCGTGAGGATAAGACTGCCCGAAGTCTGACTGTCCAGGAGAGGGGTCAGACCCATGGGGGTTTTTCTAGGGAACGGGCTTCCACCGAGGCTCAGCCACAAGACTCCCCCACTGTCCAAGCGTCAAGCAGGGGGAGGGCTCTCCATCTTGTCCATGAACACATGTTACTTAGGCTGAGAAAGCCGCAGCTTCATCAAGCTCCTTAAGGCAGAAGGGGCGATCTTCTCGCAAGGGGCCCTCCCAAGTGTTTGCCTCAGTCCTAGCCTCGAAGGTCAGAGAGTGTTGAAGCTAATGCTTACGTACTATTTCAATATTGTATGAATATTAATTGTTAATATTTATACAATAAACATTTCGAATAAAAATTGTTAATATCATATTAATATAGTATAATGCTTGTAACATTACAGACATTGTTTGATCTGAAAGAGTTCAGATCTGGTCTAAAGGAGTTTAGATCAGAATTAAAAGTTAGCAAAGCTGAGAGTTATAAATGCTAAGAGTTAACAGTTTATAAGAGTCAGCGAGGTCTAAATAATTAGAACCTTGTCTATAATGGAACAAAAACTTGAGAGTATACTTGTAATAATATAATTGCAAAGAGTTGCAATAGGTGCTAAGAAATATCATTATGTAAGTATGTCTCAAACATCATGTTCCTAATCTATGATCACCAATGCGGGTCTATCGGTGAATTCACATAATATAGATTAGTGTATGTCTATATCTGACTAGTTCAGATGGTTGTTCTTAGCTGACTATGAGCTTAGAGCTTGTACATGCATGCGGGTAATTCAGTTAGGACTGGATACTGAACAGACTTACGAGGACCTCAATAGATATCTTATAAAGCCGTCAAAGGAAGGTCCTCTCGAGTTGAATAGTATTCGTGATCCTTTGACCTGAGCGCCACGATGGTATTGTGAGTGATCCATCATGCTTTGGTTCCACATATGTCAGAGACCTTTCATGGTCTGACCGTTATGTGTCGCTGGGTATGGTCCGATGCTCATAGAGTTCGGTGTGCGTAGATACGGGATCTGTCAGCTTACGTAGGTAAGTTGTATATCCAATACTTCGAGATTGTATTTCATAAAGTCTTGTGGCCACAAGCATAAACCCGGGAAATAAGTTTTTCACAGGGTTAAACAATATAGCAAAAGTGTTTGCGTATATTGTTTATCGAGATACGAATCTAGAGATAAGATTATAGATGAGCAAATGGGGATTTGACAGTACTGATCTATATCCCCGCACATCCAGGGTTTAAATGATGGAAGGATTATACGTATACGTTATAACCTCAACTTGTATGGTCTAACATGCTGATTTGTAATATTCGTAACGTGTGCGTAGGGCATCAATTACGGATTAATGGAATAGTTTCATTTGACAAATCGGGTGTAGATCTAGAGAGTCTCAATATGAAATGTACTCTTTGAGCACTTGGGCAGTTTACCGTATTAAATGGTTCAATACAGTATAATTCAGCAAATTACTAAAGTTAAGTTAACTAAAGTATATGGTTAAATGGTGGGACCCACTTTAGGTTAATTTGGTAACCTAGTAAGGATATAAAAGTAATTTCACTTTATAATTATTTAATTATTAAATAATTAAAATAAATATTTATTTATTAATTATTAAATAAATGATTTAACTTAATTATGGTTAAAGGTTAACCATATGGTTAAGTTAAATTAACATTACTTAATGGTTAAGTAAAGGTTAACCTAACCATGGTTAAGTTAGTTAACTATAGTTAGAATATTTAAATATTTATTAACTTAAGGGATAAGTTAAACTAACCTAACTAAGGTTAGGTTAAGTTAAATTAAATACAAATAAAATTCAAATTAGTTTAAAATTTATGAATTAGTATATAAAGAGAAATGAAATTTAAAATTCATAAGGTTTAGGTTCTTAGATTTTGCAATTTTGGTAGCCATTTTAATTTGAGAAATTGAAATTCCTTGTTTTGTGTTTTAAGTGTTAGAACAACAAAACAAATAAATAAATGGTTACTAATTGTAATAACTAAAATAGATTTTTTTTAATTGTTCAAGAGTTGAATAAAAGATAAAATAAATTAATTTAATTAGATTAAGAGTTAATCTAATAAGGTTAAGTTATTTTTGGTTGGCTAGAAAATTAAGAGAAAAATAGAGAACGAAAATTGAAATGTTTCAAGAGTTGAAATCATTTCTATTCATCATCTTCTTCAATTAATTTAGCCATTAAAACATGAATTAAATTTAGTTTTATTCAAGAGTTGAATAAAAAAATAAATAAATTTAACTAAATTAAAGAGTTTAACTTTGAATCAAGTTTAAGAGTTAAACTAAATGCTAGATTAACATACTGCCATTTTAGACAATCAAACCCACCCTTGTTGATTGCTAGGATTGATCAAAGTTTCATTTCATGGTGGACTTCAAGTAAATTAATCCAAAGGCTTCAAAGGTTAAATTTCTCAATCTTATTTTTTAATTTGATAAATAAGTATTACATGTGTTCATTGTATTAATCTTCTGTTGTGCACATATATGTATGAGATATGTATATTTTTTATATGATAAATACATCCCATATGTATGTACCCTAGAATAATCAACACTTAACAGAGAAGACTTGGGCTTTTTACTCTCGGTGATGCGGAAGCTAGAAAGGTATGTGACCCCTACCTGGGCGAGTCAAGCGTCTTCGCTGGATCCTGCCACGGGCTTCAACGTCACGCTGAGATCTGCTCTTGACGTAAGTTGCTTGGTACTTGATTCATTTTTCCTTTCGTTATCTACTTGTTCTGGTCCTCTATTTTCCTATAGTCTGTTTTCTTGCTTTCTCAGTTCCAGCCGAGATCATGGGTTTTGCTGCCTGTGCTCAGAAAGCAGAAGATGACCTTGCTCGGTCCAAGGCTGAAACTCATAGAACAATGAGGATAGCCGAGCAAGAGAGGAATATGGCTGATGAGACGGGGGCCAAGCTTGAGGAGATGATGATGGCTATAGCCGAGGCTGAGAGAAAATTGTCTGAGCTCGAGCATAAAAAATGGTTGGTCAAGCAAACGATGAAAAATTCTCTGGCGGTGGTAGAGGCTCGTGCTGACACACCAGAACGAGAAACTTGAAGCGCAACTCGGTGCTACCCAAAGGGAGAGTGAGCTGGTTGAGCAGAGCCGAATCTCCCTAGCGGCTCAGTTCGACCAGGAGAGGAACCAATGGTCGACTGGTTATGAAGAGGGCTTCTGCCAGGGCATGATGGAAGGGTTTCAAAGGTCCATTGCCCCTTTTTTAGGAGCACTACCCAGAGATTGACCTCCAGTGGCTGTGATCCTTAGCGACTGGCGGCTCTTTCAATGAAAGAGAAACTTTCGGGGCTCATGATGACGATGCACTGGTGCCTGCTAACACCAGTGATGATGATGCCTCTTCGGTCGATGTGCCTATCCTTGTTGGGAGTGTCGTTGCTGTGAGTGGTGGTGAGGTTACCCCCCTTGCTGACTAGGGGCAAGCTAGCGACACGCCCCCACTAAGCTACTGGGGATTGTTGATGTTTCGGCCGACCCACCCATTATTGCAATTCCTTCGATTAGTAATGTTCCTGAAGCCGTTCCCATCGTAGATCTGGACATGCCTGACACCGCTCTTGCAGCCTAAATGATCCTTCTTTCTTTGTAGGATTTATTTTTAATTTTTTTGGAATGCCTTGTAATTGATCTTTGTAATCATCTTCAATGAATATATTATTACGCTTCTCAACATGTATGCCTGTTCCTTTTTACCTGCTCAAAGTAATTTTATTTCACCGCAGTGAAAATGCGGTAACGTAGTCAAGCCACTTATAAAACGTCGATCTTATTAAAATAACCATACTGTTAGTAAATGCCATCATTCTGAAAAAGACAATTCATGAATGAAAATAAGGTTTGTAGTTAAATAGGCTGACCATTTTTGCCGAACGGCTTTAATCATGATCGCTCCATAGTTATTAGTTCTAATGCACAAGATAGTAACGCTGAACAGCTTTAGATGGGACCGAATAACGTTTGGGTAACTTGGTCGGTGTGTCTTATAATGGGACCAAACAACTTTGGATGCCTGATCCAAGCAACCAACTCGGCTCTGGAGATATGTCGGTAATGGGTGCAGTCTAAGTTGGGTGGCCAGGACTCTGTCGGGTATAGAACCTTTTGACACCTTTGAAGGACTAGCTCGGTGTAATAACACTGAACAGCATGTTTTGGGTGCTGTGGACAGGCCACAGTGATACCGTGGTAAGGCCACGGTCAAACCCTCTTCAATGGGCGTCATGGTAAAACCCATGGTAATGCTGCGGAAGGACCACAGCCCTCACCCCACTGAGCCATCCAGAAGTAATGCTGGAGAACGAGCGTCGAACCGATCTCAAAGAAATGCTCCGCAAGCATCGAACCAGTGATGGCGAAATAGAGCGAAAGTTGAACTGGTCACGGTGAAATGCTCTGCAAGCATCAAACCAGTGACAGTGAAATAGAGTGAAAGTTGAACCGATCATGGTAAAATGCTCTGTGAACGTCGAACTAGTGACGGCGAAATGCGAAAGGCACATGGCTTGGACTGATTGTTGGGTGTGGAACCCATCAATATCTTTGGGGGACAGGCTCGGTGTAATAACGCTGAACAAGGGTCATAGGTGCTGTGGAAAGGCCACAGTGATACCGTGGTAAAGCCACAGTCCAACCCTCTTCAATGAGCGTCATGGTGTAACCCATGGTAATGCTGTGGAAGCGCCACAGCCCTCGCCCCTCCGAGCCGTCCAGGTGTGATGCTATAGAACAAGCGTCGAACCAGTCACGGCGAAGTGCTCTACGAGCGTCGAGCCAGTGATGGCAAAATTGAGCGAAAGTCCAACTAGTCATGGAGAAATGCTTCGCGAATGTCGAACAAGTCATGGCGAAGTGCTCCACGTGACATGGCGATGCTTCATTAAAAACGAGGACATCTTTGCAATGATAATGTCGCGAAGATCCTAAGATATGGCGCAGTATGCCATTCCAGGCGGTTTGATGCAAGTCTTCTTGTCAAATAATCCAAGGGCGTCTATATGGGTGACTCATTCCATGTTCCAATCAATTTACTCCTTGTAAATGTGCACGCAAAAAATGAAAGAGTTTTTATTTAAGCACGATGTTTATACATCGAATGATTACAAATAAAAGTTTAGAGATAGTATTTTCTTAGCAGCTCGGTGTTTCATGGTTTCCTGATGGTTCACCCGTCTGTCCTCGAATCTCCTCCTGAGACTCATTCCCGTGATTTCTTGCTCTCGGTTGTTTATTCCTAATCAGTTAATCATGAGCTGTCTCAGTTCCTTCTTTTATTCCCTTAGGGTTCTTAATTCTGCCCGTATTTCAGGATGCAAAGAGCTTTCTATTCGAGGGAGGGATCGATTTAGATTTGGGTTGCACTCTCCGACAACATGATTCTTGCTAGCGAATGACCGTTCAGCCATGTGAGGGGGAATCAAAAACTGTTGATTTGAAGAAATGATTCCCCGGGCCAACAAGCCTTAAATTTATTTGTGATGGGGAATCAAACCTGGGTCTCATCTTGATGGGAGCGGTAATTCAGGTTTGGGAGTTTCTTCTTTGTCGCGAGTTACGGAGGGGCCTGCAAAGAGAACACGAACACAAGTTTGATGAAGGTCTTGCCGGGGTGGGTTCCGACGAAGACACTCTGATGCTTAAATCAAAAAGAAATTTTTTCTCTAAAAAGAAAAAATAAGACAAAAATAAATTCTCCTAATGCAGGGGACAAAAGGGAGTATTTTTTTCCTTTTTTTCTTTTTGATTTTCGTTCTTTTGAAATTTTTTCATCATCCTTTCAAATGTCTTCCTCTCTTCTTTTTATAGTGATGGCTTTTCAAGGGCTTTTTTGGGTCTTCCTCTATAATATTTCTGTCTTGCGCCAAATATTTCTTGTTGCACTTCTGACATATGCCAAATATTTTTTTGATGTGCCCCTGACATACGTCGAATATCTTTCTGCAGATTTTGACCTAGTTCATATTCCTCGAGTTTGTCTCTGCCGACGATTTTGGTTTAAGTGAAGCTTATTTCAAGCGGCTCGAGTCAGATTTTGAACGGCCCTCCCTTACTAGTTCAATGTTGACGTGGAATTCCTAAAAGCGAAACTTGTGGAATGTGTTGTCAGTACTCGATCGGCCGTGGTTGTGTTCAGATTGACAAGGCCGAATAGGTATTCTCGTTTGCCAACCAAATTCTTCTGAGTCCAAGCCGATTCTCTACCATTTATCTATGTTAAAATTTAGCTTGTTGGCCATTATTCCTGAGCCTGTCTCTAGATTGAATGCGATACACAAATTTTGATGAATATTTTAAGAGGAGAATAACCTCTTAAAGATAATATTTAATTAAGCTTTCAAGATATCGATCTTAATTGAACTTAGAGATCTTGAACCCAAAAACCATTCAAAAGGAATTTTTAAAAAGGAACAATACGTATTTAAAAAAATAATAAAAAATAATGACCTAAAAGTACAAAAATCTAAAAAGAGAAGCCAGCAATTTTCCAAAACCTAATACATATTGAACAAAGTTTCTTCATCTCAAAAGTAGAGATGGGGTTTTGTTTTTGATCTTTTTTACTATTTTCAAAGTAGAAAACAAAGCAATTGGCCACTTCTGTGCATGAATAATGATGAATCTGCAGTAAATTTATTTTATTTTATTTGTTTATATATATTTGTATGAATATGTAGTTGACCCTTTGATTGAATCTGTAACATACTAAATTAATAATCAATATTCAAATCCTTGGATGAAGGTCAATGCAAGTTTTGGGTGCTATAACATTAGGACTATATTAAACTTGTAAGCCTCCAATACTCCATTAATAATCAATGTGAATGTATTCATCTCTATATATATTCACAATTCCTTCTAGGCTTGCCTGTCCTGTGGAGTTTTCAGATCTACGTAAGAATATTACAAAAGAATTATATATTTGATTACCCATGTTCCCTCTTGCTTAGCAATTTTATATTACCGTTAGCTTTGGTTGACTTTAGGAATCCGGAAATCAGGATGCCACTGATTTGTTTTTGCCTTGAATATGAACTTTTATAAAATAAACCCACATGTATAATTCCTATAGGAGCTAGCCTAAAAAAATTTAAGAGGAGTGGCTGCTCTCAGCCATGCTCGATTGTGTCAATCGCAGCTAACCAATTGATCAAAACTTTCTTTTTTATTATTGAACATGATTACTGTTTAATTACACTATTCATGTACAGTAATTTAAAAAAAAAAGATAATTTTGATTAGTTGGTCAACTATGTGTCATTACAATTAAGGGTGAGTAAATAAAATTAAAAATTAAATTAAATCAAATTAATCGGTTTAGTTTTATTTTTTTTATAAAAAAAATGTTCGATTTTTATTTAAAAGAATCAACCGGTTCGGTTTATTTTTTTATAAAAAAATTGTTCGATTTTTATTTTTAAAAAATCAATCAATCTGATTCGGTTCTGTTTTGATTTTTTTAAAATAAAAATTAATTTAAAATTTTTTATTTTTTAATAAAATTATATTTATTTGTCACATGTTGTTCATGTATTGGATAATTAAAAATATTAACATACATTTAACCACACATAATCCTTTCTAAATTTAAAAAATAAAAAAAATCATTAATTTTTAAAACCAAACCGGAAATAACTAGTTCAGCTTTCAACTATCAAAAAAATTAGTTCAATTTTTTCCTTAAAAAATAAAACTGGACCAGTCCGAACTGTGGCCACCCTTAGTCACAACTGATCATAACACTTATCAAATTTTAATGTAATTATCTTTTAGAATCATTCATTATGTGTCTATTTGGTATTAAGGTGTTTTTACTTAAAGTTAAAAGCATAATCACTGCAATATTTGGTAGTTTTATTTTGATTTTATAATTAGTTGTTTGTCAAACACTCATTAACTTTCACTCTAATAATTATGACTTCAAAATCACAACATCTTTGTACCGAATAAATTTCATACATAATTTTGTAAAAAATATCAAGTTTGGATTAGATATGCACCTAGTTTAATTAGTTTGTAAATAATATTGTTAAAGACTTTCAATGTTGCGGTTGGATCAATTAGACTCTTTTGTGTTACTTTCATGTTTGATATATACACTCATGAATTATGAACATATATATATCACTATTAGCCTTTGACCTTCATCAATAATCAGAGATTAATTAATTATTTAAGCTTGAATTATTATATAGGGATCTATCAGCATCTGATCTTGGAAGATACTTTTCTAAATGTAATATTTTCACAGTTGTCACACTCCAAAAGATTATATATGAATTTGTAATGATCTATTCAATTAATTAGCTGAGTCAGCTTGGATCACTTTCGACCTGTACATTGACGTTACATGATGATTTTCCAATGATTTTGTGCCATGCATGTTACTTTAAAATAAAAAAAGATTGAGAGATGCCCCATTTGAATTGAGAGTTTTTAAGAAATGGGCAAAGATTGGTTTTGGTGGATGATACAGATACTGTTACGTTTTTGTTTTTTCTTTTTCTTTTTGTTTTGTTCGTTTTCACATCAGCAAGTAATTAGAAAATGGGAAACCCCCGTGAGCGAATGAATGAATGAATGAGCATGGGATCATTAAAGTCTTCGACATCATCAACAAGAGTAAAGGAAGAAGGGATAAAGAGATAAGAAGCAAAGAAAATAAAATTTAAAAAATAAATATTATGTATTGAAGATAAAGAGAAAAGGGGTGATGTATGTAAATGCATGTAGTCAAATTGAAACATATCTCAGTTTGATGTAAAAGAGAGGAAGCAAGCAAAAGCAAAAGTCACGGTTCCCAGTGACTTTTTTGGCATCTGGGTTACTGTTTCATTCAAAATCCTGCATCGTTGGCAAAATTTGCCTGCTCTATGGTTGGTTGGTAGCTCAGAAGCCCACCTTGAAAATTCAAACTTTGAAGTTGTATTTGCATGAATTCCCTTTTTCCCATTTATATATATTTACCGATAAAGTAGAGGAAGAAGAAGGTTCCCTTCCCAAGCCAATTAAAGGCCTTGCATTTTGTGCAAATTTGCAATTGCATGCACCAAAACCCAGACTTAAAAGACTGACGATAGTGGATTCCATTTTTTCATTTATGTATCAAATTTGGTTTTGGTGAGTATCTTCTCATCCATGACATATGATATTATTTTGATTTTCTCTTTTGTCCCATTCTTATAGGAATTGTCAAGAAATCTAGAAGCCAATACATTAAACAAAATTCCAAGTCTTAGTGGGACCCTCACCCCATAAACACAAAAGCTTTAAGACTAATTAAGCATACATAAACATCTACCCTGATGTAGAGGTAGACAAATTTTCTCAAAACTGATCTGAACTGACTGTGTACAACCCTAATGGAGTGCATACAATTAAGCAATAAATCTGAAATTTATAAACTGATAAAAGCTTTAAAAATAAAAGGGAAATTTCTCTAGTGAAGGATCAGGACAGTAGAGAAAGAACAGGCATGAAATAACAGCGTAAATTGTCATTATAATAATATCACTAGAACCATATTTTACAAATAAATAAACATCAAACAGTAACCGTAAGAAACTTGTTAACATAAAAAAACTGGGTCTGTCTTGTCCACAAGATAGAAAATAACACTCCAAATCATCACAAAGAAAGCACCGAAGAGAAAAAGAAGAAGAAGAAGAAAAAAAGAAAGTGTGTGAAGTGATACTTCTACCAGAAGCAGTTAGAGTTAGAGTTGTGATTTATGAGACGAACAAATCTTCTTCTACGGCAGTGGAAGCCCCATCTGAGCCTTGACCAAACCAACATACGGATTTTACAAGCCGATCTCAGCTTCAACCACATCACCCTCTTCACTCTAAACAAAGAAGTCTTGATTCTCTCAGTCAGGCTCTTCTTTCTGCAGAACTGGTAGCTTCTCAAGAACAGCTGTCGCTTCTCCAGCATCACGCTGTTCTGCTCCATGTACCCATATGAATCACTGCTGCTGTAAGTTCTAAACACTGGATGATGGTGATGCTGACTTTGCTTCTGCTGCATCACCAAAGCCATCATGTTGATTCAAGGGATGATAGACAAGAGGATTGTTACTATATAATTGAAAGGGGAAGGGGGGGTTTGGGTTTGTGATGCGTTGAAACTTGCTTCACATCTGATATTGCTTTGGTTTTGGTTTGCTTATGCGAGGTGTGCGCCGCCGCAGGGGGCTGTATAGTTGAGGTCTAATAAAGCCAGCCAAGACCATAACAAATATGAAGTCCTCCCAAACCATTGGCTCTTGCCTGCTTCTTATATAATAAAATTAAACTGCTTTTAACACGTGGCTAGGATTCATTTACATGGTCGGTCACGTGGCTTTTCTCATCTTTCTTTTCCAACCTTCCCATTTGTTCGAGCCTGCATCATGCATCGTCGAGTATCTGAATAGTACTTTTTCTTAAGGCATTTTAAATAATATTTAAATTGTGAATTAATGAGATAGTTACACCTGAATAAAATCTTCCATTAAAACATTTATATATAAAACCTTCACTTCGGGACCCAGATAATTAGGTAGAGACGATTACATTGTTGTTGGTTTCATTTCATTTAAGCAGTCCAAATCAGCATCTTGGTCCACATACATCATCATGTTAATATAAAATAATTCGTTTAATCCAATTAATAGTAACCCACACAAGAAAACAAAGGTATACATAAATAACCTGTAAAACAAGAGAGAGGTGGAAGCATTAAAGATTCAAGAATTCTGATACTTGAATGTATGTTAATGTATACAACTCAACAGCCGTCAGTTGAGACTTGAGATAAGAATTAACTTCTGCTCAACAAGCTAAGGAAATTGATTAATCAAAAGTTTCCATTTATCAGTTTGGTATCAAATTATCATGATAATAGGTACAACCAATCCCCTGTTTCAGTACATGTTCAGTCTTGCAAGTTTAAACCCATTGCCCTGCATATCCATCTAAATCTCTAGATTTCGAAAGTCTTGTATCTAATAACTTCCTGCCAGACTTCACATATAAGTGTCGGCACCAATGACCTAAAAATCAACACCTAGTACATGTTCTCTTATGCCATTATATGCCTAACCCACACTGAAACACATCAAGAATTATGGAAAGCAATTATGCTTTTGGCACATATCCAAGGACTTGGAGAGGCAAATCACAATTTAACACAATCCCATCAATTTCAACAATAAAAGTTAATGTTTTATTGACTGCACCACACGATCAATTGAGATGTAGCTGAAAGATCACTTTCAATAATTCAGACCATTGTGGCAATAGATGTAGTCCAGTGATAACCACATCTCTCAACTAATGTTGAAGTACCAAGTTCAAGTACCCCTTCCTCGAGTAAAATGAAATAAGAATAATAATTCAGACCACTATTAGATACTATATATTCTTACAGGAGGCAGCAGAGACTAGTAAATCCAGAAACTATAGGCAAGTCTATATTTCAACCAACAAATAAATTTATCTCAAATGACAGGTCATTAGTTAAAAGCTCAATCCTACAAGCAAATGATAATTTGTAAATGTACGAGAAAACACAACTTGAAAAACCGATCTTTTGATTGAACTCGTGAGTTTGCCAGTATGACAAGTGAAAGTCATATCTACATTACACATGCCAATAGAACCGCACAACCACGCATAAACAAGCCAGCAAAGTTAATTCTACGGGAGGCCTAATATCACCATCTACAATTCTTGAATCATGTGAGCAATATGGCTTCACACTTTTCAGTATCTTGACAGCAATACCAGCACCAAATAAGATGACAGGCTTTCCCAAGAAAACATAACATCTGACCATCTAGTCTTTTTTCGTAGTATGGGCACTGTTCTTATGTTTCTGCAGTAATTTCCCATTCTAGTCACCTGGTCCAGTTTCTTTGGCTGCAGGAACTTTTGAAGGGTAACTGGACATGTCAATGTCAATAAGTGATAAGTCATATGGTGAAGATAATGAATTTGAAGTATCTACAAGCAGTGAAGATTTCATGTTATCAGATTGTGGAAAATCAGGGATTATGCTGTTATTTTTGGCAGTGTTTGTGTCAGAAGATGAAAGACCGGAGAGCTGAATGTCATCCATTTTGGTTCCTAACATGTGCTTGTTTCTTCTCACAGCATCCATTTCTTGGCCTGTTGGGACAAAGGTGCGTGATCGATATTTCCTAGTTCCCTCATCACCCTCATTATGGTTATAGAGTACATAGTCATGATATGTTGGTGCAAACTGCAAATCATAAAGTCATTAGATCAGCTAATGCAGGTGAAGTGACCCACGATATGGCAGCTTGATACTCTAGAACAAACAATTGCCAGATATGATATATTTAGCAATTTCTCTCACCTGATGAACAGTATCATGGTAGAAGTCATTCAACTTCAAGGCATGTGCAAAGCTTGCTGTAAAACCACGAGATCCGCCAATATTTGCACCAGCATACTCCTTGTACGGGAATGCAAAAAAATGACCTACAGCAGCTATAAGCATCTCAACACATATAATGAAATTTTGAAATTCAGCGGCTTCCTCTGTGTTCTTAATGAGGCCAGACTTTGCAGCAAGGAAAACAAGCACCCCCTGAAAGAAAAGGAGAAAACTAAGGGATATTAAATTATACAAATCTTAATTGTTCCTAAAGCAGCTAGGGACAACAAAGTCCTATTTCACCAAAAATACTAAGTTTTAAACAAATTTCAGATCCCATGATATATCCACTACCATCCTCAAGAAGGTATCTCCAATTGATATCAATAAACCTAGATAAATAAATGATAGAAGAGTGGCAACCAACTCCAATAGGCAGGCCTGTTTACAAAATGAATTATTTACACAAAGAATCACACTAGGATTAAAAAAAATCAAATTAGCTGATCACTGGACCAGAATATTTACAAATTTCCAGAACTTAAAATTGAAGCGATTCCTAAACAGCAGTTGCTTTTCCTGAAACACTACCATCATGTTATAGTTTTTAAAAGAATCATTTATTACCACCTCTTATAGTTGCAGATAAGCCTTTTTTTTTAAGAAGATACACATAAGCCTATTTAATAAAAAAATTCTTGAGAACAAGTAAAACTTTTTGATCCTAAGAAATCTAAAAAGGAAGATCCTTAATTCTAGATATAGATGAGCAAAACCATGAAATTTATGCATCCTAAACACCAGTTGAATAAGAAATCCACAATTGACATCATTTAGTGCCTTAGGTTCCTTTATGTAGATCTATATAGAGACATTCTCAATACTGATGTCATCTTTCACTTTAGCAAGCAATGTCATTTTTTACTTTAGCAAACTTTCTCTTTCAAATATTTTTGTAGATACTTCAGTCTAGATTTCGTTGTATCAGTCTAACATTTTCTTCCATTACTAATCTCGTTTTCATCCTTCTGATGGCTTTATATCTTCCTTATCTAATTTACTAGGATTTTTCTACTCTTTTGTCCTTCCTCTAATAAATTCTTTTATAACTTTAACCTCCATCGCTAATAGGGAAAAAGAAAGAGAATAAACAAAACACAGCTAGAGATAAAAAAGAAAACAAATTGCAAAGCTCCCATGTCTCTGCTCTCATATCTATTATCAGAAAATGAGATCATTAAATCCTATTTTAACCATTTTGTGAATTAAAATGAATTTCTAATGCAACAGATTGATAAGTCTCTCTCAAATCAAAAAAGCTAAAAGGAGAAAATCATAGGTTAGAAGGGTAATACTACTCAATTTTATCTCCTTTTTCCCTCCTCCTCTACGTATCCTAGATCTCGAGCCCAAATTCTCTTCCATTCTCTTATCACCTCTCTGCAGCCCACCCCCTTTTATACAACACTAGTTATTGCTTTCAAAACAAATTTCATGGCATATAGGTGAGAGAACAAAATGTTTACTCAGGAGAAACAATTTGCCATAAATTATTTTATCAAAAGGATGATCACCTAATCAATAAATAAAAAAGTAATCGGTTCTGAAAAATCTAAACCACATGCAGAAACAAGGGTCACATTCTTCTTTTGCTGCTCCACGTCCCTAACAGTGTGAGGTGCAAAATACAAAGTGTAATCGCATAAGAGATAAACAATGCATTCAAATTCCAGATTATTTTGAAGCTTTAAGGCGGAAATAAAATTTGGTAATGATTACAAAGTGAGTATAAAACATCACCTGCCAGTAAGTTAAGAAAACAACAGATTTAATTATGATGAACTTTGGAACCGGATTGAATGGCTGAAGCAGATCTCTGCACGCCATATAAAACAATGCCAAAGCATAAAGAGCCAGTGTATACGAGATTGTATAGATAATAGTAATATAGAGATATGCTTGGTTGGGACTGAAATTTCCGTCTTTATATTTCCCTTTTGCATAAAGTATTAGGGTAATAGCAACCAAGATAGGCTTTAGAATCACAAACTGGAGACAGCCTTGTTTACACCTCCTTATAAATCGCCTGCATTAAAACAGTACCCCAAGCATGAGTTTATCAATCACAGGCTATATCAGAAACATAAACTTAAAATACATGATCTTGTTGTAAAGCTTGTATAATAATTTCATCATTTTTCAAGATGACTAGATGCTGGTAAACTTTTCTGTACAATTCAAAAGAAGCTTGATTTAATGCGTATTATTAAACTAGTCCATATCATTCACAAACTGAAAGGGTTCTCCCCACATAGATTTACTGTGGGGAAACTAGAAAGAAAAGAAAAGGACAAAGACCACACAGACCAGTACTAAAATTACAGAATAACTCAAAGCATTCAGATTAGTCACTATCTATTCCCAAAAAAATATGAAAATTTGCATTTTTCCTGGGTCTGAACGTTCCTATGTATACATTGTACCAAAAAGAAGTAAACTCACCCATCCAGTGGTATCGGAGGGAGGCAACATGTCATCAGACACAACGACGGCTTCAGCACCCGGCCGCTTAAGCTTATCACAACTGCTCCAGGGCCACCAACCCATGCCAGGCACAAAGAAAGGAAATTATAAATGACCCAGGCTTCATAACTGAAAAGGCCAAGAAACAAAATTAGCATGTACTGCTTCCTGCAATGTAAACCATTAATAACTAACTTCTTGCCATCTGTAGCACTGTTCCTTTTTTTTTCGGTTTACTGTGGGTGGGGAGAAGAATGGGGATAAATTCTTCTTTGATAAATTAAGAAAAAATTATGTCATCCAAAGAATGGCAAAGTCACATGATGGAGGCAAAAGATGGAGAACCAGATCAATAAATACAAAAAAATATCTAAGCTGAACTTCAAGATATGCTCTTTAAGTGCATTACCCAATGCAAATAATTATCTAGTGGATGCTAACATGAAGAATTTTAAGGCCAGGTATCTTAAATTGCATCTAGTTGACTAAAAAGACTGAGAGTAACTTTGTCTCTAAAAGTAAATGAAAATGGAAAGTATGGAAAATCAGATTTAATATAAGATTTTCAAAAGTTGAAATCAGAACCTGATATTAACCGTGTAGCAGAAAAATATCTCAAGTTATATGTACACAATTCAAATTCAAATATAATATACTCAATATTATACTTACACTTCTCGAATGGAATTGAAATAGATTGCACAAGCCGGTAAAACAAGGGACAAGAAAGACATCACTGCATAAACCTTCAATGGAGAAAGATTTACATTAATTACGGAGACTATATATGAACATAAATTTACATTTTAGATTGTGTACATCCACCTTTTAAAAACACTTGAAAAAGAAGCGTGGACCTCCAAAAGGTTCCAAGACTCAACCAACAGCGTAATCATATTAAATGTCACCCTAAATTAAATGCAAGATCTAATTGAAAATTCCTCGTATCTTCCTCTCAATTTCCACTCTTGGCAACTCCAGCAACTTTCTTGCATACATTGCTATGTTAACTATGTGTCTAGCCAATGGAAATGAGAAATACTGCAGTGGCACAGACTCCAACATATTAACGCAAGATCATAAGCTTATACAGGGGAAGTAAATAAACATCTATTGAAGTCCAAAAAACTATACATCAATATTCTTTGAATTTGCTTGGGCATATGATTTTCACCTATGCTAATTTCCAGCCTTTGAACTTAACAAGTATGAAGAGACCCAATATCAGAACTATATGTATCAAATGCATTGCAAACAAAAGGGCAGAGAACATAACGTGCACATATAATAACAAAGGGCAAAACAGCACAAAAATGTCAGCTCCACTATAAAGTTAAGCTTCTTTAACAAATGCTAGGTCATCAATGCAGTGTAATATGAGAAGCCAGTTACATTAACACATATAATAAAAGCTTTAGAAAGAAGCACACTCACCGGGACCATAAAGATGATGCGAACGATGTATCTCTGATAAGTAGGTTCAGTGTAATTCAAAAGGTGTCTGTAGATATGGGAAATGGCCAAACCAGTGGCGCCAACGGTACACAAAAATGCGACGAGGCTATAGTAAATAGGCACCGAACCCGAATCCCCCATTGTCGAATCACTAACGCCACAAAATCAACAATCAACAATCAATCACACAAAATAACAATCCGACACAAAAAAAAAAAAAAAATCATAAGAGAGAGCAACGATGCTAACCTCAAACGAAAGCTGCTTCCACTATTGTCTATTGAAGCAAAAAGTTTAATTGAAAAAATATCCAAAACGATTATTTTCCCTAACCCTGAGCAAGAAAGTTTTTGGGAAATGAAATTTGAGTAAAGGTAAAGAAAGTAAAAGCAGTGAGCGAGAGAAAGATGAAATCAAATTGAAAGAGAAAATGAAATTTCTAATTTTGGGCAGTGACGTAACCCTAACGAGAGTGAGTAAGATCAAAGATGATGAAGAAGAAGAGAAGGGACACGGCAGATCTGTTCAAAGACCGGGGCGGTTGGCGTGTGAAGAACTGAATAATTTGTAAATTAAAAATGTTCTCACTAACAATCCCGAACCGCGCCCCACTGGCAGCCAATAATGGCGGCTCTCTGTCTTCGCTGGAAATGGCAAAACGAAAACCAAATGCACAAGATAAATTCTTTCCTTTTTTGTTTAATTTTATTTTCAGACATTTTTTATAAGAGAAGTAAATAAGTAATAATTAGCAACAAAATGAGGGACTTGCTAGAAAATTCTTAACAAAGCATACGCCATCCCTTAAAATAAATTAGTCAAATTATTGACTAATTAGAAGAAAAAAAGGAGAAAATGTCTCTAAATTTAACTCAAATGATCAGGAATATATTTTGTATCTACAGCCGAAATTTCTCTAATTTTTTTTATAACTATTGACGCGGTTTAAAAAGTACCTATTGAAAATTTTCTTATAAAGTATTTTATATTTGACTATGTATTATAGCTTATTTTAAAATTTGTTGGTAATACGAAGTTGTGCTATATTTTAATTTTTTTTTTATTAAAATAATTTTTGTATATGATTTTACAATTTATAAATAAACTTAATTTCTTATTATTCGGAACATCAACAATTTAATACATATATTATTCACAGGCTTTTCAACTTTTTATTCATTTTTCTCTTGTTTTATCGCTCAATCCAATACTCTGCGTCCTCGCTTGTTGAAACCTCAGAGCCTTGTTGAAAGAGCTTCGCCCATCCTTTTCTACGAAAGACTCAAATTCCGCAATACGTTTGTTGCACCACAGCTCAAGTCTAATGATAGACTTTGCTTGTTGTTTCCCAGCCTAGGTTTAGCAATAAACCTTGCTTGTTAGTAAAATTCTTCAGTCTTGGCTTCTCACGAATCTGGGACGACCTTTGTCTAGCCGAACAAAAAGCATACAAGGAATCGAAGTATAATTTTCGCAAACATTCTTTTTTGTACGCCCAAATGGAACCCATTCCTTATATACCAGTAACAATTAGACAAATGGCTAAAAATTGCAAAGAAAATAATGGAATTGAGGCATCCACAACTACACCACCTCAGCTTAGAGATCCATCAGAAGCTGAGCAGGATGGTGCGAGTTTGGCCTAATCGAAGACAACTTAATCCACCAAGAATTGAAAGAGATTCACTGTAGCACTTTTCATATCCCAGGCCGTTCTCTACGGTCAACATTCAAGGGCAAGTTTCTTAAATTGCCTATAAAAATCAACAACCAATGCTAACCAATCAGATAGTCGCGGTATTTCGGCTTTTGATTGAAGATAATCAAAGTATTAGCCGAAGCATACTTAAGCACCTTTAGACAATGAGGTAAAACTAGGCAGAGCTAACGGCTTTACTTCAGGGTTGACCAAACCCTGAACTACAAGAACCTTGATAACGGTAGCATAATCAAACCGACCTACCCTATGGTTTGGTCAATATACTAAGACGACCCGAAATGGTTGACTATTCTAATTCTCAGGTCCATCAGAACTATCCAAGAAAAAATTTTAGTTATGACCAAGCTAGTAATATGATCAACTTAGGGAGCCTACACCAAAACCAAGACTAAACCGGTCACAGCTTGTTTAGGTCGATTCAGTTTCAGTCTATAGCACCGGTACAGCCCACCAGCAATCCTAGGTGACCTGAGTTAGACTGTAATATGCTCCGAAGCATTACAAAACATAGGTCAAATTGAGGCCTATGGCTCGTCCTTCTTATAAGAGGCCTTACCCTATAGTATAGATACACTTTTTTCTTTTCCAAAATGATATAAAATCCCTGAATTCTTTTTTATTTTGGGTGAAGAAAATATCACCGCCTTTGAGCATATCTTCAAATTCACAGTACAATGTAGTGGTGATAATTCCCCCAAATTCTGGAAATTAAGGTTGTTAGGCAATTTTCTAATGAAAACGGCCTTTACTTAGTACACTAACTTTGTGCGATTTTTAACAGAACATTGAGGGACGATTCGAGGCCTATGGATCATCCTTCTTATAGGAAGCCTTACCCTCATAGTATAGATACACTTTTTCCTTTTCCAAAGCTGTATAAAATCCTTAAATTCTTTTTATTTTAGGTGAAGAAAACATCATCACCTTTGAGCATATTTTTAAATTCACATTGTAATGTGGTGGGGCCAGTTCCTCTAAATTCTAGAAATTAAAGCTGTTAGGCAATTTCCTAACAAAAATGGCCTTCACTTGGTACACCAACTTGGTATGATTTTTAGCAAAATATGGAGGGTCGATTTGAGGCCTATAGCTCGTCCTTCTTATCGGAAGCCTTACCCTCATAGTATAGATACACGTTTTCCTTTTCCAAATGGATATAAGATCTTCAAATTCTTTTTATTTTTAAGTGAAGGAAATATCACCATATTTGAGCATATCTTCAGAGTCACAGTGTAATGTGGTGGGGCCAGTTCCTCCAAATTCTAAAAATTAAAGCTGTTAGGCAATTTCTTAACCAAAATGGCCTTCAGTTGGCACACTAACTTGGTACAATTTTTAGTATAACATAAGGGTCAATTTGAGGCTTATAGGTCATCCTTCTTATAGGAAGCCTTATCTTTATAGTATAGATATACTTTTTCTGTTCTAAAGGGATATAAAATCCCCAAATTCTTTTTATTTTTAAGTAAAGAAAATATCACCATCTTTGAGCATATCTGCAGATTCACAGTGTAATGTGGTGGGGCTAGTTCTTCCAAATTTTGAAAATTAAGGCTGTTAGGCAATTCCTTAACGAAAATGGCCTTCACTTGGTACATCAACTTGGTGCCCAAGTCAATCGCCAACTGGGAGCAGATGAAAGAGAAGTTCTATGCCAAATTTTACACGTCACCTTCAGAGGTCACATTGACCGACCTAGCAAGAGTCTTAAATGCAAGGTGAATTGGTTTCAAAGTACATCAACAGATTTAAAAAGCTTCGGACACGGTGCCAAACACAGATTTTGAAAAGCCGAATCTATACCTATGGTCATCCGAGGAATGTCCTTTGCAATGAGAGAACACTTTGAAGGATAACATTTTTGCGATCTGTATGAGTTGGTGACTCATACTGCCATCTATGAGAGACTTTTGATGAAAAAATATCAAAAGCGGGAGTCCTCAAAAGAGACTTACTATAAGAGTTAGATGGAGGTTATGGCCATCTAGGCTGATTCAGAAATTGAATTAAATGAGTCTGACTTTGATAAGAAGGTATGCCTTACCGAGGTAGTCAGAGGTAGGCCCTATGAGTGTGCAATGTTAAAAAAAGGCAATGCTCTCCAAAGAGAAGAAAAAGATCAACAAGAATACCCAGATCACCAAAGAATATTTTTTTGATCTGTAGAAAGCTGATTAGTTTTTTGATTGGTTGCTAAAGGACAAGCAAATCAGATTATTTGAAGGCTATACGATTCCTTCGGTAGACTAGCATGCAGGAAAAGATTACTGCAAGTGGTATAATTCCTAGCTACATAACACAAACAACTATGTCATTTTTATGAATAAGATTCAGAGGCTCATATATGAAGGCTAACTTCTTTTTGGCTCAAAGTACAAGACTCCCCTCGTGGAGATTGACCATTTTTTCGCATCAAGTGTAAACGTGGTTATCCCTTCAAAAAAATAGGTTACTAGAAAAGGGATCGGCCACATAGGTCTGGGCGCTGGACAAGTCAAGAATCAAGATACAAGTTAATGGTTTGGCTCCAGAGGCGACCAGAAAAGAAAGAATGGTCACGATTTAGCATAATCTGAAAAACCAATCGACCCCAAAGAAGACTTGTTTAACTTGCCCTTAATGCCAGACCATTTTTCAGAAAGTCCTACTCAACCTATATAATACCAACACCATACATAGTCTTTACATATGTTTAAACCAAGGATAAGCACAAACAGCTAGTGAGAAAGTCAATAGGCCAAGGTAGAGCATGTTCAATCAATTAGGGGGCCGTATTTCTTCATATGTAGGGGCCGTATTTCTTTACTAAGACCCAGAAAAGGAAAATGTAGAGGTGCAAATAGCTCAAACATCTCGAATAATCCACCCAGAGCCAAGGAGAAAAACTGAATTCTGATACCTTAGCTAAAATTAAAAGCCTCAACAAAAAGCTCTATGGGAATAGGGTAACAAATGAGCAATGGCCCTTCCAACCGATTAGAAAATGTGATATGTCTCAAAGGAAAGTCTAGGTATAGGTTAATAGGAAACATGAGTCATCCAAGACTGAAGAGACCCAAACCGACTCTAACAGTCTCGACTCACCAATAAACCAACCTCACTAGGGGAAATGAATAAAGAAACCCTTATTCAAAGTGTAAACATAATAGTCATGTTGACAAAGTCATTTCAATCCAGACCAGGGTAATCATCTACTCTGGACGGAGATGTTTGACATTTATCATATTAGAGATGAACAAAGACACTCCCTCATCCAGCCGATAGCATGATTAAACATATCTGGCAATTATATATGAAGGCTGACCTCAATGAGATGCCCTGTAAGAGAATTCTAATCGATAATGGTTTAGAAGTCAATATCTTGCCACTAAGATGGTAAGAAAATTAGGCATCAATAAAGGTAATCTCGTGCCCTCTGAGGTTATCATGACATATTTGTAAGCCGCGAAACATTAGATGATGGATTCATATTCCTAAAAGTTAGGGTCAGCCATATTGAAAAAAAATGAACCTTTTTACTTGGTTAACATACTAAGTGACTACAATGTCCTTCTTGGGCGAGATTGGATTCATTCAAACAAAACATTGCCATCTAGTATGTACTAGATAATTTTTCAGATGGCAACCAGATAAGGCAATCAAGATAATTTATGTCGACCCCAGACCATTTAAAGGTGATGAACAAATGTCATTTGCCACCTTATACGATCCAACCATCACAATAACTTTATTAAAATGACGCAACCCAGACTATTATAGCTCAGAAAATGTCCAAATAGACACTCAAGTCATCAAAGGCGACCTCGTTCACCCCACCACAGTCAAAATAGACTAACCTTTAGTTTATTTTTTCAATGAATAAACAACATCATACAATTGCCTCGCTCCAATGTATCTGTAAGGATGAACTTCAAGACTCGCAAATCAGCCATGAGTTAAAACTAGCTCCAGAAAAGTTAGATGACTATAACCCTCAAAGCAAAATGAAGCAACTCAACTTAAGGGGAGTAGGCGACCACAGATTGATCTTCGTTAGCGAGGGTTTAGATTCAGCTTATGAGGCAAAATTGTTGACAATTCGCAGAGAATTCAAAGATTGTTTTGCTTGGGACAATGCTGAGATGCCTGGCCTCAATAGGGAGTTGCTCGAGCATAGTTTGTCGATCAAATATAGATTTCGACTATATAAGCAGCACATGAGGAGAATATCCAGAGAAGTCAAGGATAAAATAACTGAAAAGATCAAACGACTCCTCAGTACAGGATCCATCAAGCCAACCAACTATGTAGAATGACTATCTAATGTCATCATAGTGATCAAGAAGAATGAAAAACCCAGGCTTTGATAGATTTCCAAAACCTCAACTTAGTAACTCCAAAAGATTATTATCCAATGCCTATAGCCGATATGTTGGTCAATTCAACTGCTTGCCACTAAATGCTCAACTTCCTTGATGGGTATTCAGGTTATAACCAGATATTCATTAAGAAGACCAACATAAATAAGGCAACATTCAGATGTTCTGGGGCGATTAGTGTTTATGAGTGGGTAGTCATGCCATTCGATCTCAAGAATGTTGGGGTGACCTATCAGCTTGCCATTGGTGTGCTATCGCAGGCAACCAAAAATAAACCATATACTTCTAAAAATAAATATAGTAGTACGAGTAAATATCATTCCCACTGATAGTATCTAGCCTAATTTTACGCTACATGAACAAAGATAGGGGTTTAAGTATAATGAAAATAATTTTAAGAAAACAACTAATGAACAATTCAAATTGAAGTATTAAAATCAATCAAAATAACAAACCTTGGTCTAAGTCAACATCCACCATCAAAATTTTACAATTGATCATCGATGCAAGTATGTATCAATACACACTTTGAATATTCATTGTTAAAACTATTTTCCTATCTCTCCTTGATTGTAATTAATTAGAAAAACAGACAATATAATTAACCCTAACTTCTAAACAACCCAAAAAAAAATGCTAAAGATTTAATCTAGTAGTAGCCTTAAGAATTAAAAAGATCAATAAAACTAAACAGCATAAGCACAGGCAATTGCATTTAATTTAGTCGAGCATTTTTCTTAGGATCTAATAATTTCTGACTCAACGAATCATTAAATCTTAGTTGCTTCACAAATTAGAGGGATCAAACAATTATTAAAACAATCATCTAATCTAGTAGTAGATTTCAACGAATAATAAACTATTAGGCTTCTAGTAATTAAAAGAGACAATCATGAAAATAGGAACAGAAGAACATTCGATACTCAAAACATAAATTGAACAAAAAAAAAATGGAATAAAGACATCTTTGTCCTTTAAATTTGGCCCGTTACCCAAATTTGTCATTCTTGTTTTAAATTACCTAGATTTGTCCTTCTCTGTTAATCAATTGTCGTTTAATCTAACAAAAAATGTCATTGTACTATACAATGACATTTTTACCCTTACTAGAATTCATGTAATAATTACTAATTATTTGACTGTGTTTGTTATATCTACATGTCAATTAACAATTAACCATTGATAAAAAAATTACACGTGACAATCTCGTATAGGCCAAATTTTAATATATATATATATATATATATACTTTTTTTAATTTGTACATTATATTATATCAATAAAAAATATTAATAATAAAAAATATATTCTCTATCCTCAACTCTTTCATCACCACTCACTTTCTTTCACTTCATTTTCCTCCACTTTCTTAGTTACCAAATAATATATTCTTTCTTCTTAATTCTTTTATCACTACTCACTTTCCTTCACTTTATTTTCCTCTACTTTCTTAGTTATCAAAAACACTACCCATTTCATAATAAAAATTCATTTCTTTGCTTTAATCAAATACCCATTTCATAATTAAAAATTCATTTCTTTTCTTCAATCAAATACCCATTTCATAATTAAATACCCACTACTTTTCTTCAATCAAATACTTATTTCATAATTAAATACGCACTTCTTTTCTTAAATTAAATATATATCACAAATGCCTTAAGTGAATTTAAAATTAGTATAAAACTAATCAAAGATCATGTTTTATGTCTATGCACAAATATCAAATACCCATTTCATTTCCTAATTTTTTCTACATTATCATAAACCAATCACTGGGTTGTTAATGAAGGTTTCATTATGCTTTTCTGGGTTGTTAATTTAAGATTTTTCATTTTCTCTTCTTTGTTTCTTTATCAATATTTATTCCAGTTTCAATATTCACCTAATAAATTTTCCAGACTCAACTCATCTTCTTTCCATTACCATTCACAATAAAACAAATATACCAAAATCATCAATAAAAATTGAAACCCATATATCAAACAACCAACAAATCACTCTAATGGTTCACCTCAAATATCATAAAACCCATAAATCATATTGGACTTAACAATGTCTTAAACCCAATATTTTGCATAATTTATTGTAGACCGAGATCAATTACTTACTATGAAAAAAGGCAGAGTCTTTGCTTGTAGTTTTCTTCGTTGGTGACGGAGGTTGATTATCTTTGCATATTTTGCAGTGGTTTAGAAACGATTTTGCTGGCTTATGCAATGGTTTTTGAAGGTGAATTTTGCATAAGGCTATTTCAAACAGAGAGAGCAATGGTGGAAGACGAAGGGTTTGATTCTTTTAGTGTAAAATACTTCCTATTTTTTAATTATTTCACCATTGTCTATTTGACACGTGGCACAATAGCAATATGTCTATTTTACTTTTCTGTTATCAAACTTAACAGCAATTAACTACGGAAGGGGACAAATCTGGGTAATTTGAAACAAGAGAGACAAAATTGAGAAACGGGTCAAATTAGAGGGACAAAGATGTCCTTATCACAAAACAAATTAACTCTCACGATTTTATTAATTCCAAAACTTTCATTTCCTTCGACTAATTATAAAAGTTTAGTCATGCAAGGTCAAAATGAAAACTTGAAGGAGAAAATAGAGAAGATTGAAAAGAGAGGCATGTATGAAGTCTACCCTTTTCTCTCATTCTTTATACATTATTTATAGTATTAGAACCACACAAGATATCCTAAGAATATTCTAAATGTTATCCTAAAATAATAGCATCCAAATCTGATTAATTAAGGAAAATATTAAAAGTAAAATGAAGTCCTAATATAATAAGGATAATGGTGTTTCCAGCTAAAATTTTGGTGCACCAGATCAGGGAACATTTTAAAATAAACCACATCAAATCTTTGCAGGCTAAGAGACATTCCAGAATGTCAACGGTCTAGGTGTCGTAATGTCAAGCCCAATTTCAACCTTTATTCAACCCGTATCCCTCAAAACATGAAAGTTGTAGAGCTTTTTATGGAGTTCCATATCATCTTGAATCATTTCAATCAGAGCTCAGATGAGAGAGTTATTCTTAGATTACAAAGTACTATTGAAACTGTCTAAAAATGTTCAATTAGCTTCGTTTTGCACTCAATGCCTTCATTTGCATCCTAAATCAAAATATAAGAATAATGAGTATATTGAAGCGCCAAATAAATATAAAAGACTAAACATTAAAAGATAAAAATATGACATTTTGCATTCTTAGCCATAAACGCCATCTTCTATAACATGATTGGCCTATTTTTAGAAGTCTACATCGATGATGTGGTGATTAAATTAACATCAAATGATCAAACAATTGGCTAACCTGAAAACAGTTTTTCAGATAATGCAAAAACACCAGCTTAAAACGAACCCATTAAAGTGCGCATTTGGTGTCTCAGCCAGTCATTTTCTTGGATTCTTGGTATACCAATTGAGATGGAGATAGACCATAACAAAGCTAAGACGATCATGGACTGCTCACAAAAAACTAAGAAAGAACTGCAACAATTAATCGGTAAAATAAATTTTTTAAGGCGGTTCATTTTAAACTCCACTGGTCGACTCCATGCTTGGTCACCCTTACTGAGATTAAAAAATAGAGAAGAGTTTAAGTGGACTGCTCACCATCAGAAGATCTTCGAGGAGATCAAGAAGTACGTTACAAGACCACCTGTTATGGTACTACCCAGGCCAGGACTACCTCTCCTTTTTTATATATCGGTCATATAAGAATTAATCAACAGTATGTTGGCACAAAAGCATGATGGTGTTGAGAACGATGTATATTATCTCAGGCAATAATAGCATGTATTATCTCAGCCGAACTCTAAACGACGCATAAACCAGATATACAGTGATTGAAAGCTATACTTGGCATTGTACTTTTTATACACAAAGTTGAGATACTACTTGTTGCCCACAACAGTGTATGTGATAGGCCAGACAGACATCATAAAATATCTTATTTCAAAGCTGTTCTTAAGAAATTGGTTAGGTAAGTGGGTAATTATATTATCAGAGTTTAATTTGAAGTACATTCCCCAAAAAGCAGTCAAAGGATAGGCTTTAGCAAATTCTTAGTAGATTATCCTACCCTGTATACAAAAACAATTAATCATGAATTCAGCATATTAAGTACAAGTTGGCAATTATGGTTCAATGGCTGAAAGACAAATCAGGCTACTGGAGTAGGAATCGTCCTCATATCTCCCATAGGAATAAAAATAAAGATGTCGTTTTACTTGAACTTCCTATGCACTAACAATCAGGCCGAATACGAAGTGCCAATCATTGGGCTAGAAGTACTTATCGATATGGGAATTAAAGACATTGAAGTCTAAGGCTATTCCTTGTTGGCAATTAAGCAAGTGACTGGGGAATATAGTTGTGAGGCCGACCTACTAGTCCTATATTATAATAAAGAAAAACACCTCATCAAAAGATTTAATTCTACCCTGGTCGAGTACTCCACAAGAATAAATAATTTATAAGCCAATGATCTTGCCCAGGGGGCATCAGAGTTCAGACAGCGATCGCAGAATCCCTTTGATCCACAGGCCAAAATCTTACCTACATACTCTAGGGCTACCTAATTAGTTGCCTACCTTGCAGGTTGACTTAAGCATTGATTGAGGGAATGATTTGATTGCCTACATAAATAACCTAAGTGAAAAGGTTGATCAAAGAATAAAGATCATCGCACCAATATTTACTCTTTTTGCAGGAGAATTATTTAAAAGGGCACCTCTAGGCGAACTATTAAGATGTATCGGCCCAAAAGAATGCATGCTTGTGATGGCCGATTCTTATAAAGTATTAGCCATAGCTCATCTCAGCGGGTGACTAATGAAGAAAGTGACTCTAAAAAGTTAATTTCAGTGGCCAACTATGGGATAGAAACGCCATAACTTTACCAAAGGTTACGAAGAATGCCAGAAACACAAGTTGATATAGATCATCCATCACAAGAAATACATGCAGTGATCAGACCTTGGCTATTTAAAGGATGGGCTGTAGACATAATTGAAAAAATATACCCACCATCATCTAAACAATATACGTTCATCCTTATGACGGTCGATTACTTCACAAAATAGATAGAAGCAATCCCATTGAAGACGATTAACCAATAATCAGCCATCAAGTTTATCAAGGAAAATATTATTTATAAACATAGCTTGCTTGAGTCGATTACAACCGACCAATGAATGATCTTTACAGGAGAAGAAATAAGCAATTTTGCAAAGGAATTTGGCTTCAAATTAATACCTAGTATGCCCTACTATGCTCAGTCAAATGGGCAGGTTAAATCAACAAACAAGTCCATCATCTAGGGATTGAAGAAGGTAATCTTGGATAATCCCAGTTCATGGCACGAGAAGGTTCAAGAGATGTTATGGCGAACAAAGTCAACCCAAAAATGGCTACCGATACCTTACCTTATCAGTTAAGTTATGGACACGAGGCCATAATCCCAATTGAACTAACTAGAAGCTAATTAAAGGGGCTTTTTAGGACGATGTAGACCTCTAGCAATTCTGGGATACCATGGTTGAAGAAACAGACTAGTTATGTCACGCCCCAGACCTAAAAGATCCGACACACGACATTACTTACATTCATTCAATAATGTGCGCTCATAAATAATATTACACAAAATTTCAAACTTTAATTCAACATAGGAATCCTTGGCAAGTTGCTAGTAAGTTCAACACTAAAATCAACCCATAACCTAATATATAAACATAAACTTCTATTGACAATATTTAAACATTCATTTCAATTTTTTTTTTCAGAATTATAACAATTGAATTATGATTGGGACAATTAGTAAACCGGAGATACGCAAAGTTTTCTCAGAGATTAAATTTCTACTACGTCACCAGTAGCAACTTTGTTACCGGAAGCCCAGAATATATTTATTACAAATTCTTACTTAAAATCAACCAATAACCACACTTGATGAAACTTAAACCAAATTCAACCACACTTAATAATTAATACATAAGTATTTATTCAACAGGGACAAATCAAATATCTTATCCCACGTGTCCCCAAATGAAACACTCAGCAACCTAGCAACTTAGGAAACCCAAGGAACAGCAAAAGCCTTGCCAAATCCACTAAGCACACATGTATCTTATTTACCTGAAATCACCATAAACTATAATGAGTATAAAACTCAGTAAGCATACTAGTTTTTCATATATCAAATACAAATACATATATGTACACAATGTATATGTATGATATGTTGTGATCAATCAAAATAATAATCTTATCAAATCACATGTCATATAAGCGCTTACACATTCTTTTAAAACATATAATAGGAATATCATCCATCAACTACTACTTAGTAGGACTTACATATCACATATCACATAATGAGCTAAATGTTACTCGTAGGTGACATACCATATGAGAGGAATAGTACAAGTGAGGTTTTAAATTGCACATATATAATGTTCATGCACAAAGGTAAATGCCAAACCCTCACCGTGATCATCGGTGAGTCGTTTCACATGTACCAACACGCCACCACATGAATATGATGACTCACTTTTCCTTTAGGTACTAATATGATCCTCCCTACATATGGAACACATAACATATACCAATCCCGGAGGAAAGGCCACAAATAAAGGCTCCACAAATCACATAAAATGCCTACTAAGTTAACAGTGAGTTCAAGCATCCTCAAAACACAAAATGTTTCTCATGGACATATTACACTTCAAAAGTTCTCCTTGTTAAACACATTTCACTTTGAAAGCTCACTTTCAAAAACACATATATGTCATGTATGTCCATGCTCACATTCATAAACACATGTCTTCACATTTCATATCAAAATATACTTTGACATAACATAAACATATTCCTAACCATATTTACAAAATCATACATAACAATTACTATGTTTATTGTGATTTCAGTAAAAAGTCTAGTATACTTACCTCTTAGCACTTTTAGCTACAAGGCTTAAATCTCCTTAACATATCAATGGAGATTAATCATTTCATGAGCCTCAACGTTCATACAAAACACTTTAAATAGCTTACAAAATTACACACTGCACTTATCACCTCGAATTGGTCTAATTACTTAGTTTCTCAAAACTTGTCATTCTGACCACTCACACTTAACAAAATTTTCTAATACATCAAATGATGTCCAATTACTCCAAAATCAGAATATATCATTCTTGAATCATATATCCTTCTTATGTATGAATATTATATCATAATTGCAACACAATCCATTCCATAAACACCATCGAATCCAAACTACTGACTTGACAAGATCAAGATACTTATTGAACAGTATTCAATCTCCTAATTTTATAAAATCATATACTAATGCAACAATTATAAAACTATCACAAAATTACTCTTAAAACATATCTCAATTCATGATAAATATTTTACTTCAAAATCACTGCTAAAAGTATTTTAAAACTATTTTATTCTATAGCTTTAAAAATCTGTTAATCAAATACTGTAATGAGCTGACACTCCTTAGAAAATCATAACCATTTAACCACATTGATCTAAATTCTCAATTCTGAGTATATCATATTAGACATATATACTTATCATATTCCATAAATTCGTAATTTTTTAAGATCATTCAGCAGATCAAAAATTATTTGTCATTGTATCATACTGTTAACACAGGAAATTTCTAGAATTTTAAGGTCATTTTGGTAAATTCACTACAAATTCATTTTCTGGAATTTTTAATCAATTCAAAATCTTAGATGATCCTAGACATGTCTACTATTATATACTCAAAATTCAAAACTAGAATCGAATCACAACAATTTATAAAACTCTTGGATCAAGAGAATATCAAATAAAAATTCTGCAATTCATCATAATTTATCAAGCTATCTACATAGATCATTATTAATTCTCACAATATCTTACGAAATACACATCAAATCCTTAATTATACGTATTTTCAAAAATCAAAACTTAAAGGAATTAACTAATTTAACACCAAGAAACTAAGAAAGGGTTATAATATACCTCTTAAACTTAAATTCCAAGTTTCTTCTTCTCTTTCTCTCCCCTTTCTTTCTCTCTTTTCTCACTCTAAAAGAGGTAGCTCGACCAATGAGTGAATTAGGGTTTTAAAAGTGTATTTTTATACTAAGAGGCTAATTTTTTATATTTATAAATTTACCCCTAAAACTTTTAAAGTATTACAATTTGGTCCCTAAAATAAATATAAAGTCTTGCAAATAAACCCAATACTAATAGTATGTCCTTAACCTATACTAACACTACTAATAACAATACATAAATCAAGTATCACTCACATACAAATAAAATATGTATATTTATATATATATATATATATATATATATATATATATATATATATACACATATTCTTACCGGTTGTGGATATTGGTTACTACAAGTTGGATGACCATCACCTTGAAGCCTTGAATCGACTTGAAATTCAAAAGAAGAAGGTTGAAAGGGCTTACAATAAAAAGGTCAGATTTAAGACTTTTAGCCAAGGTGACCTAGTCTAGAAAGCAATCCTCCCAATAGGTTCAAAAAAAAATGAGCTTGGAAAATTCAGTGCCAATTGAGAAGGACCATTCAGGGTAGCCAAATTTCTCGGCAAGAGAGCATATTTGCTGAGCGACTTAGATGGAGAAATTTATTCCCGGTCGATCAATGGTAAATATCTTAAAGCTTGCCAACCTACTATTTGAGAAGGAATTGACAAGATGATCTTCTAGCAGAACTCATGAAACCCATTTAATATCTACTGAATTATAGATCGACTAACATTTGATGGCATCATCGGAGACTCCGTTGCATTTGAAGATATCACAAATTTCTAAAAAATTTATGATATGCATGTTAGGTTCATCATTGGGAGCTCCACTAAACTATACAATTTCTTTTAGCATTTGAATAATATTCGGCTTGATCTCAAAGTTATTAGTGTTAATGGTTGGTTGTTGAATACTAGACTGAACACCATTTGTAGTTGAGATAACATTCTCTTTCAAAGCTCTCTGTGGTGTCATGGGCTCAAATATATGATTATTGATGTGATCGTTGTTTCTCTCTATGGTATGAACTGTCAAAGCAAAATAAAAAGAAAATCAAAGTAAAAAGAAGAAGATAAAATAAAAATAAAAATATGAATTAAAAGTAAGTAGTTTGGTATTAGTATTGATCTAAAGAATAGATAAAACTAGTCCTCGGCAACGGTGTCAAAAACTTGATTGATGCTATAGTAGCTAAGCGCAAGTGCACACTATCGTATCAAATAATATATGATTTTAAGTCCATATATCGATCCCGTAAGGACTATGCAATCTAATTATATAAATCAAGTATTAAAATTATAACTACCTAACTTTTATTCAGAACATCATAATCTAAAATTTAATTTACGAATCTAACTCTATCAATTAAACTAAACAAAAGTAAAGGGTAGAATTCACAAATAAAGATAATTTAGGATTTTGACTTATCCCTTAGTATTTTATTGGATTTATTATCTTCTTAGTTATTATCTTAATACCAATTGATTGGCTTAGACACTAATCTCATCATAAGCCTCGGTCGATGATCAAGTGACTATATTACACATTCTGACAATCACTTATATGTCTATGGTAATCAAATCAGAATGTAATTCATTAAGATCAAGTCTAAATTATACTATACATGCCACCTAGATATATGTCTATCCTAGATGGAACTCATAGTTGTTATCTTATGATCATGTATCAAACTATCCTAGACTAAACACATGAATCCCTTTGTCAAGTTCATCATGGTTCCTAAATCATTCATAATATTTTCCATATATAATGAAAGCAATAAACACAAGATAGAATGAATCAATTATAATAATTAAGTTCATAAACTAAGAATCAATGAAATCCAACTACATACTAGGTTCACATAGTTTAACCTTAGAATAATAAGTTCAGCTTATCACAAAATAAAAAGTATCAAATCAATCCATAAAGAACAATAAGAACAAGAATATAATAATAAGAAAGAGAAGAAAAACTAATCAAGAAGATGTCTTAGATTGCTTCTCTCTTAATCTTGACTTGAATCTTGATCTTGAATCTTAATTTCTTAACTTTGATCTTTAATTTTGTGTTGTCAATTCTTTTTTTTCATTTTTGCCTCTCCAAGGTCTGTGTATTTTTACCTCAAAAAAGTGTTTTTTTTTATGAGAAACCCTAGGGACGAGGGCTTTGAATCCAAGTTGAAATAAGAGAGTTAAGAGAGGCTTTTATACGTAGCACGAGCACCGCAGCGGTAGGGGCTTGGTGCCGAGGCGCCAAGACTTGAAAACACGACTTTGGGAAGCTTTGCTGAGTACCGTGACGCTGGATTGTGGATGCTGCTGCGCTCAACTAGTGACCTGGGTGCTACGTCTTTCAATCATGGGCGTTGCGGCGCCCAGCCCTGGTATTCACTTTCGTATTTTGAGCGTAATTTCTTTATTTTACGTCAAATTTGCCTCCTGTTTGTTCCTATGCATCACATTTCCCGCTGTGTATCTATTTAGGATCAAAAACATAATTAAATAACCAAATATTAATGAATTAGAGCAAAATATAAAAGTTTGGTATAAATTATACTCGTGCTTTTATACCCCTATCAACATTACGGCCGACTTTTAATATCCAAGAAATTGATGTTTTGAGATCAAAATTGTATTAGTCGATTTGTTCTTTTGATTTAAAATATTCATAGTAGTGGATTGTATTAGGCCAGTCTAAAATTTAAAATTTAATTGTACACCGTTTTGTTCAATAAAAGCCGAATGATTTCTTCGGTTTATACAAGGCTTTATAACTGGCCGATTGTGAAAGTTGATTTGTTAACTATTAGAAGTTTTACTTGAACATTTAAGTTAAACAAAGAATAAAAGAGACGATCTCAAGGGAAAAAAAATCATTAATTTAAAATTTACAAATAAGGGCTTCATTGGTCATTTACATTTTATCTAGTAAAGAGCAAAAATTAGCAACTGAGGAATCGATAGCCTTCATATCTGCTTCAACCTTTGAAAACAAGGGTGTCCTTCAGCTTCAGCTTCTTCTTAAGCTCACATTTTCTTGGGCGAAGCTCCAAGACTTGCTTGCCCATTTCAAGAGAGCGGGTTGTTCTTTCCACTTCCTTCTCTCTTATTTTGGCCAGAGAGCTCTCTAACTCTTTCATTTTTTTGCTTGGCGACCTTACTATGATCCCCAAGCTCATGCACCTCAAACATCATCTAGACTTCAAGACAATTTAGAGATGTATTTTTCTCAACTTCCTTCTCGACCTTTTTTATTATTTGTAGGATTGATTGATTCTTTTTAGCAATAGAGGTAAAATAAGTAGCAAAGTTGTCCATCTGCATCTTCAGGCCGACAAAGACAGTGTCGTCTATAGCATTGTCAGAAAGAAATTTGAGCTTTTGGTTCACTTCTTTCACCTACTAATCGTCCATTAATAGATAGGCCATTTTCCCTTTCAGCCCCTTAAGCTCATCTATCATGGTCTTAACCTTATTTTGAGCAGACGAAGGCGTGCAGGAGATCCTATTGGTGAAGATTTATTAGCAAACTCTTCTTGGTCACTAGATGACTCTTCCAGCAACAATGATAATACATTGACAGTCGAAGTTACAGCATATAAGGTTGGCTTCTTAAGAGCCAGTTTCTTAAAGGGTTTAGGTTGAGGAGCTTGAGGCGATTCCCCAACAAAAATTGGGCTGGGGTCGGCTGATTAATTAGAGTGCTCAATTGCATAGAAGCGATCGATTCTGAAGGCATTTTTGAGTGGATAATCTTTATCCTCACTAGCTTCTTGGTGGTCGTTTACACAAAAGTAGAAAAGTTATTGGGTAGTCAAATATACAATTGAATAGGCCAAATAGATGACCGTTTACCTTGACACGTTTTCTTGAAGGGCCAAGTCTTCCTCCACTCCTGCTGATAGGGCCTCTAGAGTGGTTGTCACGGCCTCTGAAAAATAGATAAGAAGAATTAATATTAGAATAAAGGTTGGTATTACCTTGAAAAGAATAGTTACTAATCACTGATACTAGTGCGGGGTCTAGAGTTGGTTTAGAATAACTATCTAAATAAAACCCTATCCAAGAATGCTAATTTGTTCCTTTATTAGGAATGTGTCCAGCTATGCTAAATTTTGCAGTTGGAATCGACAGCCTCGGATCTACAAAAGGCTGCTCAAAGAGCACCTCACCAAGCCATAAGCGGCATTCACAAACCTATTTTGTTTAGTACTTAATAGGCGCTCAGTTATGTTCCAAGACCAGTTATCTCTTTCTTTGGTGACTTATTCGTTTTATTTCATCTAAGTTATTACAATTATATTTAATGCCAAAAAAAAGTTCAAAATCAAAAATCTTTTGAATAAGTTTACCCTTTGTCTTTTACCGGTCGATTTACACAGCATCAGCAAGATCAATGTCAGTTGTAAAATTGTGCAAAGGAACAATACTGTCTATAGGTGTTATAAAATAAAGGGAGACTAGCTCCTCTCAATATTGATCAAAAGACTCAAGCCAACAAAGAGAAATGAGAAGATTAGTTATTTGAAGCTATTTTTATAACCAATTATTTACAATGGTGGTCTCCTGAACAAAACTTAAACTTCTAAAGACCATTCTAACTCTAAACTTTTGGTTAGCCAGAAGAGATTAAGATGAAGGATGGCCTGGACAATCTCAAATTGGCGACTTACTCATTGAGGATGGTAAGTCTCAATAAGTAAGTCTTAGTGCCACACTTGTTGTTATTGCCAGCTGCAATAATAATGCCATAATGGAGATCCCTGATAGTTAAGCAAACGACCCAAGATCTATGCCAGTTGATATTAGACTCAACTGCCTTCGAAGAAGACGATAGACCTTGATAAGCATGATGAGTTCACTTGGGGCCAAATAGGGCTAGCCTAAGACGACAAAATAGGTGATCATCTAGAGAGAAAGTTGAGTAGAAGAAAGTGAAGACATTTTCAGAACTCCCTTGGTTGAGTTGCCATTGAATTAACTAAGGAGCGTAACAATGAAGGCAACCTTTAGGGGGTTAGGAACTGACTTTAAAAAAATGGGGAAAATATGCAGTATTCCAAAAGTAAAATATCCAAAAAGGACCCCCTTACATTGAGAAAGGTATCTTCATTTTTTATTGGGATAATTTCTTACAGGCATCTATGTAGATGAGAGAGAATAAAATGTCCTAAAGCTAGTTTAGTGCTATCAACTATGATAATTACTATCTTCAAGTATTCCCTAATTATCTTTTAAGGAAGTGGGCAAAGTGTATACTTACTCAACCAAAAGAGTTAGAAGGTGATATGTTCTACTTTGAAGATGTGGCTGATTTTTCTTTAAAGCAAGTAATGAACTTTTTAAAATTTTCTTATAACCTAAAAAATTATAGGTCGACAAAACCTATGGAAAGATCAGCATTAATGTCGACCATATGGATAGGAACATTGAAAAGAACGGCCGAATCATATGGGATAAAGGTAATGAAGCCGAACCTAAAGCAAAAAATATTCAAAGCCCTAGATCAAAACAATAAAGTGGTCGATATCAACTCATTATGTAGAGGTATCTGATACCTAGATAATTGGATTAAATTGTATACCCCAGTTGACTTCCATGTAGATTTAAAGTGGGGTTCGAGACGATTTAACCATCTTATAAGTTCATACAGATTTAATGCATGGGGTATTGTTGACGTCGGCCTAAAAAGTACCTAATAAGCTTTTTCATATTAAAGATTTTAAGCCCAACTGTATTGTAACTTATTTGAAAATTTGTACATAATAGAAAATTATGTTATATTATCACTCTTTTCCTAGTAAAAATAAGTTTTGTATAGGTTTTATAGCCTATAAATATACTTGATTTCTCATTATTTGGATCATCAGCAATTCAATACACATATTATTCACAAGCTTTTCAATTTTTTATCCATTTTTTTCTTATTTTATCATTCAATCCAAAACTCTGAGTCTTAACTTGTTAAAAACCCCGCAACCCTGTTAAAAGAGCTTTACTGGTCTTTCTTTGCGAAAGATTCAAACTTTGCGATATGCTTGCTGCACCACAGCCCAAGTCTAAAAATAAATTTCGCCTGCTATTTTTCAACTCAAGTTTAGCGATAAACCCGTTTGTTAGTAAAATTCTTCAGTCTCCGTTTCTCACGAATCCAAGGCAACCTTTGTTTAGCTGGACACAAACGTACACAAACCTGAATAATATTTTTCACGAACAATAACAAATAATATCACATATAAATTTCTCATCCCATTTAATTTTTATAAAAAACAAGAAAATAATAAATAATATCGCATAAATTATTTATATGCTATATAATATTGTTCAATTTAAATTTTTTAATTAAAATAAAACTTAAATTAATAATTATAATAGCAATTTACACAAAATTAAAAATCTTAACAAACATTTTCCGAGTAGTACGAGTGTGCGACAAATGAACAAATTTGAGTAAAAATCTCCCTTTCTAATGCAAAACACACGAGTATTATTACAATGAATAAAAATTTAAAAAAAAAAAGAAAAAAAAGAAATGGAATGTGGGTAAACGGTCAACGGAATCCGACCCGGAAACTGTTAATTGAAGACCCGAGAAGAAATATCTATAGAATATCAGCATATATTTTGAGCAGCTTCATAAGAAGAGGATTTATTAACGAGGTGGAGTTGTGTTAGGCCATACATTTAGCTGATGGTGTGACTGTCGCCTTATCTTCTCTGTATCTCCTTCCTTCACCTCGCCGCCTTCTCTGTAACTCTGAGCAAAATGTCGTCTATAGTAGGAGTTTCATCGACTCCATTTCTGGAAGCATCCGGTAAAAGAACAACAGCAGCAGCAGCAGCAACGACGTCGTCTTCGTCTTCGTCTTCGCTTTGGTCCTTGCCTTTGGCGGATAAGTCTCACTTCAACGCTTTAATAGCATCGTCGTCATTCGTAGGGAAACCGCTGGTTTTAAAGAACAGCGGCGCTGGCGGTGGCGGTGGTTTCAGACAGAGCCTTACGTTCGTTCCTTCGGCCATAGCAACTCCCAATTCCGTCCTCAGCGAAGAGGCTTTCAAAGGCCTCGGTGGTTTCTCGAAGAGTTCAACTTCTCTTGACGACGAAGAGGGTTATGACTCCTCCCAAACTGTTGTTGATGAAGATGAACTCGCTATTTCCAATTTGGGCTTGCCTGAGCGTCTCGTTCAGTCCCTCGAGAAGCGGGGCATTACTCACCTTTTTCCCATTCAGGTGTGTGTTTTTATTATGTTGTACTTGCTTAGTGTTTATACGTCTTCAATTAGTATAATTCAAAGTTTTCAATTTCTAATTTCATGTTTTATTTTAATAATGTAGAGGGCTGTTTTAGAGCCGGCCTTACAAGGTAGAGACTTGATTGCTCGTGCAAAAACTGGTACTGGCAAGACGTTAGCTTTTGGTATCCCTATACTCAAACGTCTCACGGAGGAAGCTGAACAAACATCCTCTGTCAGGTACTGTTTTGCCTGATTGCCCTGCTGCTGTTAATTTTTTTTTTAAAGTAGCAGCATTTCTTATGAGAGTTTGGTTATTTTACTAGGCGGTCTGGCCGTCTTCCTAAAGTGTTGGTGCTTGCACCTACTCGAGAGTTAGCAAGACAAGTAGAGAAGGAGATGAAAGAGTCTGCTCCTTATTTGAATACTGTTTGTGTTTATGGAGGGGTTTCATATAACACACAACAAAATGCTCTTACTCGTGGGGTTGATGTTGTTGTTGGAACTCCAGGTCGAATTATTGACCTTATTAAGAATAACTCGCTCAGGTTGGGAGAAATTGAATATTTGGTACTTGATGAAGCTGATCAGATGCTTGCTGTTGGATTCGAGGAGGATGTTGAACTTATTTTAGAAAATCTTCCACCCAAGCGACAGAGCATGCTTTTCTCTGCAACTATGCCTTCTTGGGTCAAAAAATTGTCCAGAAAATATTTGGACAATCCTCTAAATATTGATTTGGTATAACTGCTACTTTTTCTTTCCTATCAAATTTATAGAAAGTGTTTATTTGGTTTAAGCATAAAGGCTTTATGTTGATGTAGATGCATGTTTTTACACTAGCTGTAAGATAGGCTAGCATGTAAAATATCCATATCTTTTTCACGGGCTGTATAACTATGGATAATAACCCTTGAATAAGTTTGGTATTTTTCCCATTCCATGCAGGTTGGTGACCAAGATGAAAAGCTTGCAGAAGGGATCAAACTTTTTGCTATATCAACCACTGCAACATCAAAGCGAACCATTCTTAGTGATCTTATAACTGTATGGTTTCCAGTCCTCAATTGTCTTAGTAGGATAAATAGAAAAAGAATTGCTTCAAATTTTTTTTTCTTTAATACTTTACGAATGGTGAATCAGATACTTCATGACAATAGAAAAGAAGTTCGTTTTCATTGAATTTGAAGAGCATATACAGGATAGTATAGAGAAAGAAAAAAGATAGTAGAGCAGGATCTCTGTTTAAATGTCAAGATAACTTTAGTCACGAATGAAAAAATTCATTCTTCTATCATTTCTTGGTTACATATCTTTGATTATCTGCTTATACTGGAAAAGTTATTTTTCAAATTTGTACTTGGAGTTCATTTTCCAATCTTTTATATCCTAAATCATTCATTGTATATATAAAAAAAAGAGTTATCAAATCTTCAATATTGGTTCTCTAATTGGTTTCAAAACCAAAGGGGACTTTATAATATAAAGGTACTCAGAATTCAATCAATTTTCAGGTCTATGCAAAGGGTGGGAAGACCATTGTCTTTACACAGACAAAACGAGATGCTGATGAAGTCTCACTGGCATTGACAAATAGCATAGCTTCTGAAGCGTTGCACGGAGATATATCTCAACACCAAAGGGAGAGAACATTAAATGGCTTTCGGCAAGGAAAATTCACTGTTCTTGTTGCGACTGATGTTGCATCTCGTGGACTCGATATCCCAAATGTTGATTTAGTGAGTACATAAATTTATTTTAAGATTAAGAAATTTTCATTAATCTTTACCCCTCAAGCAAACATTCAAATCAGATGTGTTTCAATAAGTTAATAAATTCTATGTTTCCTTCCACCCTTTTCCTAGATCATCCACTATGAACTTCCGAATGATCCAGAGACTTTTGTGCATCGCTCTGGTCGTACTGGACGTGCAGGGAAGGAAGGTACTGCCATCCTGATGTATACCAGTAGCCAAAGAAGAACAGTGAGATCCCTTGAGCGTGATGTTGGGTGTAAGTTTGAGTTTGTAAGTCCCCCAGCTGTAGAAGATGTTTTGGAGTCATCAGCTGAGCAAGTAGTTTCCACTCTTAGTGGAGTCCATCCTGAGTCTGTAGAGTTTTTCACCCCAACTGCCGAAAAGTTGATGGAAGAACAAGGAGTAACTGCTCTTGCCTCCGCACTGGCACAACTGAGTGGATTCTCACGGCCTCCATCATCCCGTTCTCTTATCAACCATGAGCAGGTATGTTGATCCAATTCAATTGTGAATCTATTCGGCCATGATTTTCTACTGGGCACCATTTCTCATGCAACTCAATTGTATTTTAGTAGTAATTGTGGTTTGACATTGAAAGATTTCTTATTTTTCCTAGTCCAATGTATTTCATTTTCTATTTACATTATGATTTAGTCAATCATACAAAATATATTGTTGTACTCTGAATATGTGCTTTTAACTATTTTTGAAATGAGTTTCAGTCACTTGTCTTTTAAATTTTTTCTAGCCATTTAGAACATAATAACCGCATGAATTTAATTTTATTATTTATCATATCACAAATAAGGTTGTCAGGTATGTTCCTTGGATGACAGAATCTTTGTCTCAGGGCCACTCCCCGGTATCAAACCTTCAGAATGCATACAGCTTTAATGAAATCTTTGCTTTTTTGTTAAGATAATCTGCATATACTTCTTTGAAAGTCAATTACATTCTATTTTGTTACAGATTTTTTTTTTTTTTTTCATTTTTGTTTCTGTTCTACAATTTTTCTACTTAGTAGTCACAGTATTCTATCAGTAACTTGAACTGAAAATTTGCGTTGAAGGGATGGGTGACGTTGCAGTTAATTCGGGATTCAGCATTTTCCAGAAGTTTCATGTCTGCCAGATCTGTCATGGGTTTTCTTTCTGATGTTTATCCGGCATCTGCTGATGAAATTGGAAAAATACACATCATTGCAGATGACAGGGTTTGTATCTAATCAATGTTATTTTCATTCTAGTGTCTACTGGGTCTGTTTGACACAAAAATCTGTGATGTGGCTAATATCAGGTTCAAGGAGCAGTTTTTGATCTTCCAGAAGAGATTGCAAAGGAGCTGCTAAATAAACAATTACCACCTGGAAATACAATCTCGAAGATCTCCAAGGTTTAAATTCTATTATAGTTGTTGTTCCTGTGCATTGATCTATTTAGATTTTTGGCAGTTGTCTTTTCCTTTTCTTTTTCCCTACAGTATCAGATGTGAGTGAATTCTGTGTTGTTTTGCAGCTGCCTGCCTTGCAAGATGATGGGCCGCCAAGTGATAACTATGGCAGGTTCTCTAACAGGGATCGGTTTTCAAGAGGAGGTTCTCGAGGCCGAGGAGGTTCTATGGACCGGAGAGGTTTTAAAACATCCCGTGGTTGGGGCAGTGATGATGAGGATGGATTTAGGCGCGGTGGTCGGAATTTTAGAACTGAAAATAACCGATCTAGGTTTTCAAAAAGCAGTGATGATGATTGGTTAATTAGTGGTAGAAGATCAAGCAGGATGTCATCCCGGGACAGGTAAATCTTTTTCCTTTCAGGATTATTATTATTGCACTTTTTTTGTACACCTCTAAAGAAAATTCTCAGATATTGATCATGGGAAGAATCATAAAAGGTTAAAATCCTCCCTATTTGCAGTTAGATCAATAGTACTTATTATTAAATAAAAATGGCAATAGAGGTTGTTGGGGGTGGGTAATCTTGACATTTGGATTAAGGTTGAGCTGCCCCCTATTAATATTAAGTTTCGTGCAATTACAATTCATCAGTGCTTTTGACTTCACTTTATGTCATTTTCTTGTGTGAGCTTCCTAATGTGTCTTCCATTAATTCTTTGCCAAAATGCACTTGACTTATTTACCTTTTAATGCTTTTGTAGTTAACCCTATTTCTTTCTCTGCTTTTTGATTAATTAAACTGAAAATAAGCCTAGGTTGAAACTGAATCATATTGTACGTCACAGCCCTTAACCTTAGTGGAACAAAGTAGACTAAATGCTTAGTGGCAGCTACCAATGAACTTCCAGTAAGCAATGTATCCTTTTTTATTCTTGGACGTTTTTTTAGCACTGACATGATGTTTTGGATGGTTTTTTGTATTTGAAAAAAGCATGGAAAATTTTATTCTCATGGAAGGTTCTGATCATGCATAACTCATAATATTTGTTTGATTATATACAGTTTGCTGATATGACCTTCAAATATCATTAGCAGGTTTGGAGGTTCATGTTTCAACTGTGGCAGGTCTGGGCACAGAGCATCAGAATGTCCTAATTAAATCTGTAATTTTAAGGTTTCTGTTCAACCTTATAGCAGCCTGGGAGCAGATCATCAGATGTCATGACCAACAAGATCAGGCATGTTCCCATTTACATCAGGTTCTTTTAACAACTATTAATGGATTAAAGGGGGTTGCTGCTGCCGCTGCTGCCAGGCATTTCTTTGTATAATTCTTTTTGCAACCATAGGTCATGCACTAGGTCAAGATATAGTCACAGGAATCTGTCTTTGTATTGCATTGCCTGTATCCCAATGAAATGTCTGGTGGTTTTCTTTGATATTTCAATTATTTGCTAATATCCAACATAATAGAACTTTCTTTCCTAGAATTGCTTGATCATAAAATGCCTACGTATTGCCTGAATTCCTTTCATGTAAACATACTATCTCTTCATTTGGCCATGCTATAAACATGATGAAGAATGAAATATTGCTTTTTCTTTTTTTTTGTCTACCTGATGGTTCCAAGCTACCCAAAGATTTGTAAACAACCTTTTCGAATACAAATTATGCAACTTGTTTCTCTCTATAGAAATAAAAGTCTAGGAACTTCTAAAAAGTTGATTGAGAGATGATTTAAGTTACAATGGGAGGAAAATATTTCACCATTCTGTTTGAAAAATATGTGCTGTTTCTCTTTAAGTCATTCACACGAGGAGAAAGATTCCAAAGTTCATGTCGTGTAAAATCACAAACATGGATAAAGGGAGAAGAAGAGGATTCGATTAGTCAAATAAGCTATAAAACAACAGTGTTTCTACAAAGGCACGTGCACATGCCTACATTTCTTTGCACAATCCTAAAATAAAGCTCAAATTTTGAATTCTCAGATTACAAGTAGAAACAGTATGAAAGAAATAGAATGTCTGAATTACTTGCCAAAGAGAACGTTGTTGACGCCTGTAAAAACTTGGTCCCTCGTGTTGTTTAGGACTTCCCTAACAGCCTTCTCACCATCTCACCAGGGACAAATCCTTAGGCCTTCATCTGCTCCAGCAAATGCCTGGCTCGTGCAGCTTCTGTTGCTTTACAAAACCCTAAAAGACGGCAGTAAATGTGCCGGCATTGGGGCCCATACCCTTGGCCATCATCTACATCAAGTACTTTCGAGCATCAGCCATTCGGTGGCATCAGCAGCAAGTGCTTTAACGAGAACAGTGTAAGTGTAAGCATTTGGTGCAACCCCGGAGGCCAACAAGCGCATGAAGACCTTGAGAGCCTCCATGCTCTATCCCGCATTCGCGTAGGCTTCAATAAGAGTAGTGTGGATTACGACGTCTGGCATGTGTGATAGGATCCGATCTGAGCCTTTCTTGAAAATTGAAGCGGATCCTGCGATGACACAAGACTAATATATTCTTTACTCATTACATTTGATACAACGAAGCTACCTGCTTTAATAAAAGTATACACGTGTACTTTAATATACATAAAGATATATAAATACACAAACTGAGACACTCATGCAGTTATGCGTGTCGTGGACTAACCTTAAAATATGAAGGCTGTATCATACTGTACAAATTCCTGTGACAATCTGAAAAAAATAGGAAAAAAAAAAAAGTAAACTTGTGGCTCAGTGAGTAGACATAATTAAAAAATATTATATACTTTATATGTATTGTACACGTATAAATTTATAAAATAAAATAATTATGAAACTTTATACTGAGTAGTTAATAAACTTGTACTGAAAGTATGAGCTATGATAAAATTTGTGTTAAAACTAAAATTATAACATAATACTGAGGATCTGAAAATTTGAAAGTGTAAACTATTATGAAATTTGTTCTGAAGATAAATATATGTAACACAGTTCTACAACATATACCTTTTATATCATATACATACTAAAAATCACACCAAATTTGTATTCGAAAAAAAATTTGTTTAATTTGGCGAAGTAACTCACGCATAGGCAGAGCGAGAGATCTAAACTGGTCTAACCCAGCGGAATGCTACATCGCTCGGGCAGAGCAAACTAAACTGATCTAACGCATGCGTAGAGCAACTACACTAAAAGGGAGAGTATGCATATAGTTGTTCAAAAATTACTACTATATAATATCATGGAAGCATAATTATTCTAAAATAAATATTCTTGTACTGAATATAATCATAAGCTATACTATAATAGATTCTAAAAATATTTATAAATATACAAAATAGTATAAATATTTATCTGTCTAAAATAAATCATGACTAAATTTGATAACGTATAATTAAATCATAAATTGGTGTATTTAAAACATATAAAATATATATAGTTATCTAATCACAAAAATGAGCTAATCTTGAGCTGGTTCTAGATCCTAGAGTCTACTAGCTATCGGTACTCCTCTTGTAACATAAGATATAAAAATATATCATTAGTACCGATATGTATTATAAATATTAAAATATAAATATTCTAAAATTATTATTCGCTGAATTACTAGATATAAACCTAATTACCCAAACTCATTTCTTGTAAATTTTCTTTTTCTTTTCTCCACTTTCTTCTTTCTTCTCGGCTTCCTCTTCTTCGTTTCTTTTTTTTTTAATTTATTTTTTTTCTTTCTTCTTTTCCTTTCCCCTTTTTCTTTCTTTCTTTCTCTATTCTTAATTTTTCTTTGCTATTTCTGTTTGCCATTTGCAAAATAAAGCAAACTCTTTAAATAGTGGTCGTCCTTTCAACCAATCACAAATGGCACAATTTGTTATATATTATTCTTTTATTAATTTGCTTTAAATTAGTCATCAAATGAACTAATGAAGAGACGTGCACTTTAATTTCTCAAATGTTAAGCACATGTGTAGTAATCACTTATTCAACATTGAAAAGAATAAATATTTATATATATATATAATATTCATATTTTATTTTTATGTGAATGATATTTAATTTATATATTGTTATTAGTATTATTTGTATAGATTAAGGACGTATTATTAGTATTGAGTTTATTTGCAAGACTTTAGATTTATTTTAGGGACCAAATTATAATACTTTAAAATTTTTGGGGAATAATTTGTAAATACTAAAAGTTAGTCTCTTAGTATAAAAATATACATTTTAAACCATAATTTACTCATTTTTGGGTTGAGTCACCCCTTTAGAGAGAGAAATAGAGGGGAGAGAAAGAGAAGAAGAAAAAGAAAAAGAAGAAGAAGAAGAAAAAAAAATTGAAATTTAGAGTTTTAAGAGGTATATCATAACTATTTCTCAATTTATTGGTGTTAATTAAGTTAATTTTTTTAAGTTTTAATTTCTTAAAATATGTTCAATTAAAGACTTGATGTGGATTTCGTAAGATATTGTGAGAATTGATGATGATTATGTAGATAACTTGATAAATCATGATGAATTGCATAATTTCTTCTTGATAGTCTCTTGATTTCAAAATTTTATAAATTTTTGTGCTTTGATTTTAGTTTTGGATTTTGAGTATATGAAATTAGACATGTCTAAAATTATTTGAGACTTTGAATCGATTGAAAATTTTAAAAACTGAATTTGTAGTGAATTTACCAAAATAACCCTGAAATTCTGAAAATTTCCTGTGTTAACAGTATGATACAGTGACAAATAATTTTTGATCTGCTGAATGATCTTCAAAAATTACGAATTTATGAAATATGATAAGTTTATATGTCTAATATGATATAATCATAATTGAGAATTTAGATCAATGTGGTTAAATTGTTATAATTTTCTAAAAAGTGTTAACTCATTGCAGTATTTGATTAGCATATTTTTAAAGCTATAGAATAAAATAGTTTTAAAATATTTGAAGTAAAATATTTATCATGATTTTAGATATGTGTCAAGAGTAATTCTGTAGTAGTTTTATAATTTTTGAGTTAGTATATGATTTTATAAAATTGGGAGATTAAATACTATTCAGTAAATATCTTGATCCTATTAGGATAATAGTTTGGATTTGATGATGTTTATGGAATGGATTGTGTAGGAATTATGATATAATATTCATATATAAGAAGTATATTTGAGTCAAGAATGATATATTCTGATTTTGGAGTAATTGGATATCATTTAATGTATAAGAAAATTTTGTTAAGTATAAACGGTCAGAATGACAGGTTTTGAGAAACCAAGTAATTAGATCAATTCGAGGTGATAAGTGCAATATGTGTACTTTTGTAAGCTATTTAAGTGTTTTGTATGAATGTTGAGGCTCATGAAAGGATTAATATCCATTGGTAGGTTAAGGAGATTTAAGCCTTGTAGCTGAAAGTGCTAAGAGGTAAGTATACTAGACTTTTTACTGAAATCACAATAAACATAGTAATTGTTATATATGATTTTGTAAATGTGGTTAGGAATATGTTTATCTTATGTCAAAGTATATTTTGATATGAAATATGAAGACATGTGTTTATGAATGTGAGCATGGATATACATGACATATATGTGTTTTTGAAAGTGAGCTTTCAAAGTGAAATGTATTTAACAAAGAGAGATTTTGAAGTGTAATATGTCCATGAGAAACATTTTGTATTTTGAGGATGCTTGAACTCACTGTTGACTTAGTAGGCATTTTATGTGATTTGTGTAGCCTTTATGTGTGGCATTTCCTTCGGGATTAGTATATGTTATGTGTTTCGTATGTAGGGAGGATCCTATTGGTACCTAAAGGAAGAGTAAGTTATGACATTCGTGTGGTGGCATATTGGTGCATGTGAGAGGACTCACCGATGATCAGGGTGAGGGTTTGGCTTTTACCTTCGGGCATGAGCATTATATATGTGTAATTTAAAACCTCACTTGTACAATTCTTCTCATATGGTATGTCACCTACGAGTGACATTTGGCTCATTATGTGATATGTGATATGGTCCTACTAAGTAGTAGTTGTGTGATGATATTCCTATTATATATTTTGAAAGAATGTGTAAGCGCTTACTCGACATGTGATTTGATAAGATTATGATTTTGATTGATCACAGTATATCATACACATGCATTGTGTACATATATGTATTTATAATTTGATATATGAAAAACTAGTATGTTTACTGAGTTTTATACTCATTATAATTTATGGTGATTTCAGGTAAATAAGGTACATGTGTACTTAGCAGATTTGGCAAGGCTTCTGTTGTCCCATGGGTTTCCTAAGTTGTTAGGTTGCTGAGTGTTTCATTTGGGGACACGTGGGTTAAGATATTTGATTTGTCTCTATTGAATAAATACTTATGTATTAATTATTAAGTGTGGTTGTATTTGGATTAAGTTTCACCAAGTATGGTTATGGGTTAATTTTAAGTAAGAATTTGCAATGAATATATTCTGGGCTTCCGGTAATAAAGTTGCGACTGGTGACGTCGTAGAGTGTTAATCTCTGAGAAAACTCTGCATATCTCCGATTTATTAATTGTCCAAGTCATAATTCAATTGTTATAATTCTGAAAAATAATTTGAAATAAATGTTTAAATATTGTCAATAAATATTTATGTTTATATTTTAAACATGAGACCAACCCGTAAATAATAATTTAGGAATATACTAGAAACATTAAGATTGTATTTGTGCTCATTATTGAATGAATGTAAGTTATATCGTATGTCAGATTTTTTAGATTTGGGGCGTGACAACATGTATTATAATTTCTCCCTCCTTATAAGAATTTTGTCATCGAAATCAATGTACCTGCTTGAAACAAATTAGGATATTGAGCTCTCATCTAATCCCCTTACTCCCATGTAGCCTATTATACTACATGATTCCTCTATAGTACTTTAACTAGTGAAATAGTCTTATTACATAGTATTTGTTGGCGATAGTCCACTAACTAAACAGGTTCCTCGTTATAAGTCAAGTTTGCCCTTAATTGAACTGGCCGAGTAACTAGAATATGAGAAGGGTCAGGTATATACTTCCGCAACATAGAAACACATCATGAATGCATGACAACTTGGGCGGTAATGCTAAGCGGTACGCAACCATGCCAACTTTCTCTATAATCTCATATGACCTAATATATCGAGGATTTAATTTTTCATGTTTCCTAAAATGAAGCACACCCTTCCATAGTGAGATCCATAAGAAGACTCTGTCTCTTACTGCAAACTCAAACTTTCTACGGTGTTTATCTACATAACTTTTTTTTCTGTCTTGAGTTACATTGAGTCTATCTCTGATAATACTGATATTCTCACTAGTGGCATGGATAATCTCTGGACCCAATACTTTCCTTTCTTCAACCTCATCCCAACAAATCAAAGTTCTGCATTTTCTTCCGTATAAAGCCTCATATGCCATCATCTGAATGCTAGACTGATAACTATTATTATATACAAACTTCATCAATGGTAAATAAGCATCCCAATTTTCCTTAGCTACAACATATAGGCTCTGAGCATGTCCTGTAATATCTGTATAGTTCTTTCTGCTTGCCCATCTATCTAAGGATGAAAAGCGGTATTAAAGTTTAACTTAGTGTTTAAGGCCTTCTGTAAGTTATGCTAGAATATAAAAGTGAATCGATAGTCTCTATTTGATATGATGGACACTGGAGCCCCGTGCAATCATACACTCTCACTCACATATAAATGAGTCAGCCTATTTAATGAGTATGAAACCCTGCAAGGTAGGAAATGAGTAGTTTTTATGAGTTGATCAACAATCACTCAAATACTAATGTGACCACTCTGAGTACGTGAAAATTCAACAACAAAATTTATGGTGATATGTTCCCACTTCCTTTCAAGAATTGAAAGTGGCTGAAACAATCATGTTGGACTCTAATGTTCTGCTTTAACTTGTTGACAAATCAGACAGTAAGATACAAACTCTGCAATCTCTCTTTTCATATCTTACCACCAATAATATTTTCTCAGAATATGATATCTCTTTATACTGCCAGGATGCATAACATAAGCTGAACTGTGAGTTTTTTTTCTTTTTAAAATCTGCTTCTTTAACTCTGAGTTATTCGAAACACAAAGTTTGTTACCCATAGCTAATGTTCCATCAGTTCTCAATGATAAATCAGTCTGCATGTCATTTCTTACTTCTTGCTTAAAATGTTAGGATCTTGATCTTGTATCTCTCAAATCTAATCTATTAATATATATGCTTAACCCGAAAATGCACTAGAAGTATTCTAGATTCATTCATTGACAAATCAACCCTTATATATCTCAATATAACAAATATTGAATGATAAATCACTCTCGAATAGCTTAAAGAGTTAGGAGACTTCCTACTGAGTGCATCTGCTACTATATTCGCCTTGCCTGGATGATAGTCAATTGTACAGTCATAATCCTTTATCAGCTATAACCATCTCTAATTGTCTTAGATTCAGATCTTTCTGTGTGAACAAATACTTCAAACACTTATGATCGGTGAATATTTGACATGTGATACCATATAAATAATATTTTCAAGTCTTCAGTACAAACACTACTATTGTAAATTCCAAATCATGGGTCTGACAACTTAACTTATGTTTCTTAAGCTACTTAAAAGTATAAGCTATCACATTTTTATGTTGCATCAACACACAGCTTAATCCCTGTCTAGAAGCATCATTGTAAATTATAAACCATTCGATGCTAGATAGAAAAGTGAGAACATGAGCTGAGGTCAAACTCTTTTTAAGTTCTTGGAAACTACCTTCACATTCATTAGTTCACTTAAACTTTACATTCTTTCTGGTCAATTTTATAAGTGGTGCAGCAAGCTTAGAGAAGTTCTTAATAAACCTCCAATAATAACCTGTTAGACCGAGATCTGTCACACTAGCTAGTCGCTCTCAATTTACCATAGCTTTTATTTTTTAAGGATCCACATAAATTCTATTTGCTGAAATCGCATGGCCTAGAAATGTAATTTTATCTAGCCAAAACTGATATTTTCTGAACTTAGCATATAACTATTTATTCCTTAAAATTTGCATTACTATCCTCAAATGTTCTGTATGCTCATCTGTACTCCATGAATAAATAAGGATGTCATCAATAAATATTATAACAAACCTATCAAGATTTGGATGAAATATCTTATTCATAAGGTTCATGAATACAGCTGGAGCATTAGTCAACCCAAATGGCATTACTAAAATCTCATAATGCCTATTGCGAGTTCTGAAGGTAGTCTTAGACACATCAATATCTCTAGTCTTCAACTGATGATACTTTGATCACATATCAATCTTTAAGAAATATTTTGCACCCTATAATTGATCAAATAAATCATCAATGCGAGGGAGTGGTACTTGTTGCGTATAGTGACTTTATTTAGCTCCCGATAATTAATGCATAGCCTCAAAGTTTCATACTTCTTTTAAAAAACAATATCGGTACTCTCCATGACAATACATTAGGTCTGATGAAACCTTTATTTACCAAGTCTTATAATTGAGTTTTCAATTCTTTTAACTTTAAGGGGATCATTATGTATGATACTTTAGAGATAAGAGATGTGCCAGGAACCAAATCAATACCAAAATCAATCTTTCTATTAAGTGGCAAATTTGTAAGGTCTTTAAGAAATATATCTGAAAAATCTTTGACCATCGGAATATCTTCTAATTTAAATCCATTGACTCGGTATCAATGACATGTGCCAAATAAGCTAGACATCATTTTTTAAGTAATCATTTAGTTGTCATAGCAGATATAACACAAAAAGGAAGAATCTGTCGCTCTCTACACAAATAATATCAGGCTCTCCATATCTTCTGAATATAACCTCATTTCAAAAATAGTCTACAATAGCATGATGATTAGCTAACCAGTTCATCCCAAGTATTGCATCAAAATCATGTATATTAAGTGAGATTAAATCTGCTACCATCTAAATACTACCCACTATGATAACACATCCCTGAAATACATTATCAGCCAATAATAATTCCTCAACTGGTGTGGCTACTACACTGAGACCTTTGACTCCCTATATTGCTTCCACAAATGGGGGTACAAAACTCTGATTAGATCTCTGTCTCTGTCATTATGATAGTATAGAGCTCTGACTATACCGTTGTCTACCTGAATACCTAGTATAAGACGTGTCTCCTCTAGGTGCTCTACTACTACTTGATCAACAAACTGACCAACTATGACCTTGTTTCTGCTTGAATGACTGGGCTCTGGGTGTCTGTATCACACTTCTCTCAACTCTCATTGCAGCCCTTACTAACTCACTAAAATCACAGTGCCCTATGGCTATAATTGCTATATTGATATTGCCTCTAAGGCTCTGTTCAAATCTCTTACATTTATCCCTCTCATTCTGTATTGTATATGAAGCAAATCTCGATAACTCTATAAATCGGTTCTCGTATTCCTCCACTGTCATCGATTCCTGTTCTGACTCAAAGAACTTACTAGCTTAGATGTCTTGGTAAACTATAAGAAAGAATTTAACATTAAATTTTTTATAAAAATTAGCTTAACTAATAACCCCTTCATATTTACGTGATACTGATCTCCACCAGTGGTCTGCCCTACCTCATGTAAAATCTAGTAAAGGAAACCCTCTCATCATCAATACATTTCACAACATTAAATATCTGTTCTACTCTGGTCATCCATGACTCTACATCAGCTAGCTCTATAGTGCTTGAAAAATTCTCTGCCCCCAAACTACGAACACGCTCTATTGTGTTTTTTCTCATAGGTTGTCCCTGTGTTTTCTCTCTACTACAACTGCAACTAACTAAGTCAGTCTATCTATGGATTGCACTAAGGCAGGTCTATCAGGCTATCCCTGTGTAGGCTGTATCACAGGTTGTGGCACTAGCTGAGGGTGTATCTCCTCTACAATAAGATTAGGCTGGGTTTGAGGTATGGGTACAAGGGGAACTGACTTAACTACTTCCTCTCTAATAGGTTCCTCCCTTTTATCTGGTACTAAGGGAGCTCTTAGTTCAGCCACAAGTTTCGTGCGAGGTCGGACACGTGAACGCATGATGAAAATTTATAAAATGCAATAAATCATTAATGACATCTCTAACATGCATGTATCATTTACTAGTCTACAGAATTTAAAACTATACTCTGATACCAAACTGACATGACCCAACTTAAACCCTCTTTAAAAGCGAGGCAGATTCTGCGATGACACAAGACTGATATACTATTTACTTATTGCATTTTATACAACGAGGCTACATGCCTCAACAAAAGTGTACACATGTACTCTAATATACATAAATATATACAAATACATAGACTGAGACACTCATGCAGCTATGCATGTCGTGGGCCAGCCTTAAAATGTGAAGACTATATCACATTACACGAATTCCTGTGACAATCTGGAAAAAATAAAAAAAAAGGGCTAGCTTGTGGCTCAGTGAGTGGACATAATTAGAAAATATTATGTACTTTATATGTATTGTACACATATAAATCTATAAAATAAAATAATCATGAAATTGTATACTTAGTAGTCAATAAATTTGTACTGAAAGTATGAGCTGTCATAAAATCTGTGCTAAAACTAAAATCATAACATAATACTGGGGATCTAAAAATCTGAAAGTGTAAACTATTATAAAATCTATTCTGAAGATAAATATATGTAACACAGCTCTGAGGACATATGCCTTTTATATTATATACATACTGAAAACAATACCAAACTTGTATTCGAGGAAAAGCTAGTTTAACCTGGCAAAGTAACTCGCGCACAGGCAGAGCGGGGGATCTGAACTGGTCTAACCCAGCGAAATACTGCATCTCTTGGGCAAAGCAAACTAAACTGATCTAACGCATGTGCATAACAACTACACTAAAGGGGATTAATTATAAGCTATACTATAATAGATTCTAAAAATATTTATGAATATACTAAATAGCGTAAATATTTATAAATCATGACTAAATCTGATAACGTATAATTAAATCATAAACTGCCGTATTAAAAATATATAAAATATATATAGTTATCTACTCACAAAAATGAGCTAATCTTGAGTTGGTTCTAGATCCTAGGGTCTACTAGCTATCTGCACTCCTCCTGTAACATAAGGTATAAAAATATATCATTAGTACCGATATGTATTATAAATATTGAAATATAAATATTCTAATATCCTAAAATTATTACTCGTTAAATCACTGGATATAAACTTAACTACCCAAACTTATTTCCTGTAAATTTTTCTTTTTTTTTTCTCCACTTTCTTCTTTCTTCTCGGCTTCCTCTTCTTTGTTTCTTTTTTTTTTTTCTCTCTTCTTTTCCTTTCTCTTTTTTCTTTCTTTCTTTCTTTCTTTGTTCTCAAATAGTGGCCATCCTTTCAACCAATTACAAAAGACACAATTTTCCATATATTAATCTTTTATTAATTTACTTTCAATTAGTCATCAAATGAACTAATGAAGGGACACGTGCACTTTAATTTCTCAAATGTTGAGCACGTATATTATAATGTGGCATTTGTTTTTGATTTGAGATAAAAGTTCCAAGGCTTCGTGGGTTAGGCCGTCTTTGGACAAAGCGTCGAACATCTTGATGGCATTGTGTGTGAGGCCTTCAGTTCTCAGTTTATGGGATATCTCGGGAAGATTTTTCGGGTCTTTAAGCTCTTTAATTACTGGCTTCTTGTTTAAGGGATCATAAGGCGGTGGTAATTTTCTCTTGTCAATTGGTTTACTGCCACTGGTCTCATCATAATTATCATCACCATCATCTTCTAAATCGAATAGAGAGAAGTATAGAAAAATTGACTTTGGTATTCATGTACTTGTTAGTGATGGTGGGTTGATTAGATGAAGAGCTGAACAATCTTTGGATTGCATTGGCATTGTATTTTGGTAATGATGGTGATGGATAAAGAGAAGTTAACTTTGGTATTCATGTACTTGTTAGTGATGGTGGGTTGATTAGAGGAAGAGTTGAATAATCTTTTGGATTACATGCATGGTGGGTTGATTAGAGGAAAAGATGAATAATTTTTGGATTGCATTGTCATTATTTTTTGTAATGACGGTGAATGGAAAAAGCATAATAACACATTTTGCTTTGCGAAAGAGCATTGAAATGAGAAAAGGAGACTTATGGGCAAGAACAATGAGGCTAGATACTATTGCAATTGCTGCCATGATATGCATTTAGAACTCGTTTGGTTAAACTTTTTAAAGTAAAATTTTTTAAAAAAAGTCATTGATCGTTTAATTGTCAATTAAAAAATTTGTTAGATCGTTTGATTATAAATGATTAAAAGTACTTATTTATTATTAAATTATTAAAAAGGACACTTAATAAATTTTATATTTAAATTCTAAACAATTCAATATTTTTTATATATAATTTAAATTTATTATGTATTTTTTTAAATTCAATTTTTTAAAACACAATATTAAAATATAATTAATACATAGTAATTGATGAATCAATATAAATTATTATATTTAGTACAAAAATTGAAATTAAAATAATAATTCTTTTTATTTAAAAAATAAAATAATCAAAAAAGATTTTGGTATATTCTTAAAAAATATGATTGTTGTAAAGATATAAAAAATTAGAGATATGATTACTCTTAAGAAAAAATTGAAAATATGTTAGTTGAATATGATTTATTTTTATTAAGGGTACACTATAAAAATAAGAAAATATTATTATAGTATATGTGATATTTACACATATTCAAAAAATTTTACTTTCAAAAACTCATATTAAACTTTTGTAAAAGTAAAATAATTTTTTAATCTCTAAAAACTTAATTTTATTTTCAACCAAACATTATAAATTTTTTAAAAAAGAGCTTTTGATATTAAAAAACTATTTTTGACCAGTAAAGATGTCCAACCACTCATGCACTTATTGGTGCTTGAGCTTCTCACTAACTCTTGATAAGCCTAAATTAGAATTGAGGAGTACTATTAAATATTTGGTTGCCAATATAACGCCTTATAGACTATAATAAGTTGTGGGACTTGTGTTATATTAACCATTATTGCCAAACGGTCTCCCACGTAGGGGAATTATCATTTACCTAACTTAAGTTTCAAATATTTTACTTACGGACTAGAGTGTAAATATCTTAGAAACATCGTACCTAAACTTGACTTTTTTTTTGAACTATTTAATGAAACTAATGCCTTATGGCACGAGTTGGTCACTTATTATTGACTAAAAAAAGCTAGTCTGTTAGATAATATTATTTACTCATATATTTTTAAGATTCATCTAATTTTTATTTGATATAAGACCTAATATTTTTCTCAATTCAATCACGTAATGATTATGTCACAGTTAGACCCAAATTTAGGGGTTAATCTTTCTCGTCTTGTTCATCCATGCTTTTCATAAGATCCATTACCCATGTGACAATTTTTATTGGGGTAATTTTGGGAGCTCACATGTGAATGAGAATTCAAGTTTGTTCTGATATCACTTGTCAGGAATCAGAGGCTTGCCATTAACCTCAAAGATTAGCCTATTAGATGATACTATATATATGTCCATATATATCTAAGATCTATTTAATTTCTATTCGATGTGGATGTGACATTTTTCCTTACCCAATCACGTGATGCCCTCATCACAGTTTGACTTAAACTCATGAGCTAACATGATCTGTATTGCCCATCTTCAAGACCTATGTGAGACTTACTATTCACGTGATAATTTTTATTAGGATTTAAAATATAAGATTTTCAAGGCTTACTTAGCATGAAATACCCATTTTCATTATTCTTGGAGGACTCGCACATTTCACGTGGTAATTTTTATTAAGTTAATTTTTAGAGTTTATATATAAATGAGAATTCAAATCTACTCTAATATTACTTATCATACATTTGGTGCTTATCCTTCGCCCAAAAAATTAGCTTATTAAATAATATAATATATCCACATATATATTTAAAATTTACCCTATTTGTATTAGTGGGTGACCTATAACAATATCATATCTAATTTATACAAATTGATTATTAACTTGAGAAGAATGGAAAAGTTTTATACCTTAATCTATTAAAACTTTTTGTATAGAACTTTTCAAGAACTAAATAGTCTTACCTGACTTGGTCTTAATATGCCTTTAACAAAGCAACTGAACAAACCCAACTCCCAGACTCTCAATGTCCAATAGTTGACAATTATTAAAATACCCTTCAAGCATAGGTTAAAATAAGAATGGTGAGGTATTGGGAACAAGAGGCGAGTCTTTGCCTATTTTTACGTTCTCGTTAACTATGTAGAATTCCGTCAAATTATAAGGTTGTAAGTGATAATTTACCTTGTGATTCTACCCATTTTTCTGCAACCGATCTGTTCGCCCAATTTGCCATTGTAACACTCCAATACTCGCAAGCCGAAAGCCGCCAACTTCATCTGGCCAGAAAAACCCGCCGCTTCCGCTTCCGCCTCCGCCTCAACCAGCTAGCTAGCTAAGACGCAGCTCTCGTCTGCCAGTCGGAAAGTATTTGCCCGCTCTTTTGTCTTTTTATTTGTTAATTTGTTGTACTAATTTCTCTTAGGTGGCTCTTATTTCCCATTGTCCAATTCTTAGTTTATATGAAGCTTGATTGAATTGCTATAGCTAGGAGGAATTATAGTCACCGTATAGTGATAAATTTCACTTTCTCTGACTACGGCTTAGCTCAGCGACAGCGAAAGTGAAGTTGACAAATCAAATTATAACTAACTGTTAGGTTATTCATAAGGAATTAATTTTTTTTTCTTTTTGAGTTAACATACCATAGTAGCTAAGAATTCGACGATGTAAAATATAAAGTCGAAGTCATAAGAAATTTACTCATTTACTATCTACCCATAACAACACAATTATGACTTGAGTTGAAGTTGTTCAACTTATGAAATTTATGCTAATTTAGTGTGGTTTTAGAGTTTTCTGAACTTTTGCCCGTCATTTGTCTTTAGAAGTGTCGAATTGTGATCACTTTCAGAAAAATAGGGAAAAAAAAAAGACTTCAGTGACGTCGTTTGAATGCCATTTTCATATTATTAATCACAATTTTTAAAAACCATTAGCTTCTTTAGAGACTTTGAAAAATCACTGCATGTTTTTTTTACAGAAAAATAATTTTTTTTGTAAAGAAGGATAATTTTAATCTAACGAATGTTTTCATGGTTTAATTTATGTAACTTCATGTTTTTGTAGGTCTATGCTAAGTTGTTTAATTTTCTTGATACAGCTTACTGAAAAACCAAATCATGTCGTGGTGCACTATCGAGTCTGATCCTGGTATGTTTCAAGATTAAATTATATTGGATTATATCTTTCAGTTTATTATGCTCTTCTTAAATGAATTTGACTATCTTCAATGGTAGACTCGTGGCTTGGCTGGAGATTTGAATATTTACCAATGGGAATGTGCTAGTTATGGCACGTGAGATTGCAATGGCAGTCATAAATAAGATGCTCATTTACTTCTATAACTGTTTCTTTTCTTTTTTATTTTGGCTGGTCAATTTTTTTTGTTCTCGTGGAGATTGTGGTTGCTGTGTTCTTTTATTTACTCTTTATTTGGGGTATCCAGGGTATGACATCAATTCAATTTTACAACCATCTCTTCTTGTGTGAAAGTTTTGATAGGAATACTAGAAAGGCTTGATGTAATGTTTGTGGTTGAGGAAGGAATGATGGGACTTTAAAGGCTGAGAAAATTTTTCACTTGAGCTGAAAGCTCTATGGATGGCATGCTCTAGAAATTATTCACTTTCCCCTATTCTCATACTATATATTAATGTTAGAGTGCTATAACTTGAATTTGTTAGAAATCATGTATGCATCTCATACACATTGGTTAAGCGTCTCTAGTTTTTGAATGGGAACATTGTTGAGATTCATGTTTGCATTTCAGGCGTATTTACTGAGCTTATCCAACAAATGCAAGTAAAAGGCGTGCAGGTAACTCATGATTTATGGATATACTTGTGCCTTTTTTTTAAAATTTATTTTTGGTGTTTTGTACTTGTTTTCCTTTGCATGGTATCCATAGATTCTTCTATGGCCTTTTCTTTACATGTATGGATCTAGTACTTCTTTTTGCCCACGTTATATCCTCTTTACTAATAAGTTTTGAGATTTAGCATCCTCCAAATATTCTCTAAGTGTATGTTTAGGATTATGGTGGTGGATTCTCAAAAAGCACACCGGAAACATGTATAATTAAAATATTAGATCAAATTATTTTGTTTGAGATCGTGTTCTTAGTTAATTATTTTTGAAAATTTTTATCAAATATATTTTGGGTAGTGACTTTTTTGAGAATCCACCACAAAGTGATTCAGTTGTATTAAACTAAATAAATAAATAATGATTAAGGGGTATACAATTTATTTGTTGCCTTGCTGACAAACCAACATATGTAGCATCTATGAGCTTAGCTTGTAGGAGGCTTTTACTGTTGTGTGATTGGGGTTCATGCTTTGACCACTGTGTGAGAAGCAATTGGGGTAAGGGAGAATAGTGAAGTAAGCTATACATTTAAGTTTCTCTAGGAACCAAAGCAAGGGAAAGAACCATAAGGTGAGACAAGTGCGTAAATGAAGTGTAGTACAAAATTTATTACAATGACTAGTTATACTTATGAAAGGAAAGCAATCATAAAACACAGTAAAAATAGGTTAAGAAATTAAGATAACAATAAATGATAATATTGGAGTATTAAACTAAATGGGTAGAGCATTGTCACTTGCATAAGTTGTAGTTCCAAATAATACTTACATGTACAAAATTTATCCAAATGTTGATTGTTAATCACATATAAGCACTTGAGTCATTAGTCATGAGCCATGAACCATTTCTTTTTAAGAGTATTATTTATTTCTATAAGCAGGAAAAGCTTCGTGTAATAACCGCCAAGCACTAATAACATTCTAATATGTGAACCTGACAGTTGGCAAAATAGTTCAAAGTGCTTCTGTTAATTCAATTATCTACTGCTTGCCTTTTGGCTTTTGGGCCTTCATAAGGGTGGTATACGGAAATACTGCAGATGGTCTAACACTTAAAATGGTGAGAATTTTTGTTAGTCAAGGATGATAGTTAACCATAAAGAATACTGTAGCATTTTTAAAAACCCTTTGATCAAGAGTGTGAATTTAGTTCCTTACTCTTTAAAAGAAGATTGCAGATTTTATGCACATAGGCTATGCTAAGTTCTTTTTCTGAGTACTAGGAAGGCTATGGTTGTTTTTTCATTTTGATGTGTTTTTTAATATCCTGTATCTTAGGCTATTTCCCATCTCACAAGTTGGCTACTGGCAAGGGGATTTCTCGTTGTTCATTTTTGGCCAAATATTTGATAGTTCTTAGGTGCTCTTTGTAATGAATATATCAGGTAGAGCAACCTTGGTGGAGCAGTGCAAAACTCAGCTGTGATGATGGAAATTTGACCTCATTTAAACATTTTCTTTTGGTTGTTGATCTAGTATGACTGCCACTATGATAGCCATCTCACTCTTTCTATGATGACATTCATCATCATCAATGAGGGCCCCATATTTACCACTATCACCATTTTTACCCATTGTTCTGTTTGCGCTATCACCATTTTGGCCTCATATTGGTTTTCTTGTCCAAAATTAGCCAATGTAGGCCTCTCTGATTCCTGTACTTGTCCTTACAGGTTGAGGAGTTGTATTCACTGGACCTTGATTCTCTTAACAATTTGAGGTTAGTTCTGAATCTTAGTGGCTATTTAACTTTATATTTCTGCTGACACAGTGATATATTCTTTATGGTAAATATCTGTTTAGAGTTTTTGCCTTAAAATTTTTCCTTGATTTTCAGGCCTGTATATGGGTTGATCTTCCTTTTCAAATGGCGTCCTGGGGAAAAGGATGACCGTGTTGTGATTAAAGATCCGAACCCTAACTTGTTTTTTGCTAGCCAGGTCAGTTTCCAATTATTTTTTTTCATCTTCTGGGCAGCTGGAGCATAAGAAATTTGGCTGAGATTTGATTTGTCCATTTTACTGTTTTGATATTCTCATAGGTTATTAATAATGCTTGTGCGACACAAGCAATATTGTCTATCCTCATGAACTGTCCAGATATCGATATTGGCCCAGAATTGACCAAGTTGAAAGAGTTTACTAAGAACTTTCCTCCTGAGCTCAAAGGTTTGGCTATCAATAATAGTGATGCTATACGTGCAGCCCATAATAGTTTTGCAAGGCCTGAGCCTTTTGTTCCTGAGGAGCAGAAGGCTGCTGGCAAAGATGATGATGTGTACCATTTCATAAGCTATATACCCGTTGATGGGGTACTTTATGAGCTTGATGGACTGAAGGAGGGACCCATCAGCCTTGGTCCATGCACTGGTGGGCAAAGTGGCATGGACTGGCTGCAGGTGGTGCAACCAGTGATCCAAGAACGCATTGAGAGGTATTCCAAAAGTGAGATAAGATTCAATCTCATGGCAGTTATCAAGAACAGAAAAGAAATGTACACTGCTGAACTCAAGGAGCTTCAGAGGAAGAGGGAGCGCATCCTGCAGCAGCTGGCTTCGTTACAATCAGAGAGACTGGTGGACAAAAGCAACTATGAAGCACTAAATAAATCTCTTTCTGAAGTGAATGCTGGAATCGAAGGTGCTACTGAGAAGATTCTGATGGAGGAAGAGAAATTCAAGAAGTGGAGAACCGAAAATATCAGAAGGAAACACAATTACATACCCTTTTTGTTTAACTTCCTGAAGATTCTCGCTGAAAAGAAGCAATTGAAGCCTCTTATTGAGAAGGCAAAGCAGAAAGCAAGCAGCCCTAGCTAAGGGAACAATTCTAGTTATAACTTAAAGCACAGTACTGGCTTATAGTTAATAGTTTCCCAAAAACTTTGTTCTTAGGAATTTGTTTTCAACTTTTGACATTGTCTTTATTTATAAGCTGTGGATGCTACAGCAATGCATATATCTTAAGATGTTTAATTTTATTCGAAAAATTGGGAATATTTAATGATGAGGGCAACAAATATATGCTTAACCGGAACGGCAAAGCTGAAGCATATCTATTCAAAGTAATATTTGAAATACGAAATTTTAAGTAAATACAGACTAAGGTGAACAATATTGGTCGTTTGAACTGAAATGATTTAGGCTGCCCGATTTTCCAGCAATAATAAGACTTGTCTATAAATATTTTACAACGTTTTTTTTATACTTATTTTAATTTATTCAAAGTACATATTTTTAATTTATAATAGTTGTGGCTTAAATTTACTTCATTAGTTATAAATAAATAAATGAAAGTTAATAGAATAGTCCAATGGTATTTGAAATCTATTTCAAGAGGTACGTGTTAAATGGTTGAGTTTGAAGTCTATTGGATGATTTTTATTTTATTTTAAATCCACATTGCTAAATAAATGGGCCGAATATGTATTTTCTTGTTGAGCCCTGTAGTCGGGTCGGGTTATATTCTGAACCATTCAAGTTCAGTTTCTTCATTCTTCTAATGCAGTTCCTGAGTCTCTCCAAGATATCCATCCATCAATCTCTGAGCAGAGAAAGAAGAAGAAGAAGAAGAAGAAGAGGTGCTTCTCTTCTACATTAATCCTTTAGCATTTTCTTTTTATTCTAATACTATCTGTTATCATTTTCTAGGAACTGATTGAAACTGAATCTGTTGTGGTAATAAATTTAATGGTTGTTCTGTTTTCAGTGCTTTTGTTTTAGCCTTGAGCTTAGTAATATTTTATGCGAATTTGGGCAGCAGATGGAAGGAACAGATAATTTCAATCAATTCATAGTTGGGAATCTACCAACTTTGATGTATGTTCCGGACTTCATCACAAATACTGAAGAAACCGACCTCCTAAATAATGTACCCATTTTGCTATCCCCTCTTCTTTCATATAAATTATTTAATTTTTATGTTTGTCTTCTTTTTCTTGATAATTTAGCTAATTTGCTTCATGTTCATAGATATATGGAGCCCCTCCCTCAAAGTGGAAGTCTTTGAAGAATAGGAGATTGCAGCATTGGGGTATGATTATGTTATGTTTGATGCTTCATATTTCATATTTATACCTAATATATAAGAAATCTGGGGAAATTTTTGGAGAAAAGCCTTTTTCATATTGCTGATAGGTATGATTTTTCATGTGATAATAACAGGCGGTGTTGTACATGAAAAGGGTCTTCTGCCGCAAGATTGTAAGTACATTTTTTTTCCCAAGTTCTGGATTATCTTGTTTAGCTCACCTCTCACTATGTAAAAGTCATAGCCATTGGGCATTCTTTACATAGTTTTAGATATAAGTTTATTGTTTCATTAGATACAATATTTTAATTATTACACTCATCCAAGATATGGTTCATGTTGCTCTTTTAATGACGTAAAAAGGAGTTTTTCTATCCAGTATGATATGTTCAAACTACAAATTTCATCAAACACTCCTTCCAAACATCCCATAATTATTAGAATTTCATATTATAAGTAGTTTTCAAGTAGATTGAGGCAAATGTGCTAAGGTTTGCTTGTAAATAACATGTAAACTGATTGTGTAGTTAATCTCAAGATTCCCTGGATTACTGCCTACTGATTAAGTAGTCATTACATTATGCCTTGGGATGTGATATTGATTTCAGATAACTTAAAAGGTTACTGTTATGTTGTATTTATACAAGTCATAAGGAACATGGAACATATTTCTTTGTTCACTACTTATTTTGGTACTTTCCACTTGATGATACTGTTTTGTGGCAATCTATTACCATTCAAACTCATCCTTTGCTAATTGAGACAAGATGCAAAAGTAACTCTGTCTTTCTGTATCTCTTGTAGTACCACCTTGGCTGACAAAGATTACACAAAGAATATATGAAAAGTCGGGGCTGTTCCCCTCAGCAATTAATCACATTCTCATTAATGAATACCTGCCTAACCAAGGCATAATGGTTTGTACTAAGCTCTTCTTTATCTCTGCATTCACTAATATCTACTGTTTGTCTTGTAAAGCCTTCGGTTATTAAAATAATATTACACTTTAATAATTCTAATTGCCACTATTCTTTGTACAGCCACATCAGGATGGACCAGCGTATGTTCCTGTTGTAGCAATCTTATCCCTCGGATCACCAGTTGTTATGGATTTCACTCCCCATTCGAAATGGAAGAATGATGTTGATCGAAAAAGTTCTGATAGAGAAGTTTTTGAGTTTGAGACAAATGAACGGAGGGACAACCACCATCCTTTTTCTATCTTATTGATGCCTCGTAGTTTATTGATCTTCAAGGATTATGCATACACAGGAAAGTTTATACCTTGTTCTGCTTGTCATTTTATTTAAGAGCAGCCACCGATTACCACCCCCTTCCTCATGAAGTTTAAATTACCCAAAAAAAAACCTTTATGTTGTTTTATATTCCCAAAACAACCCTTAGTGTTCACAAGATTTGATTTTGTAAGTGATCTCTAAGACATTGCTGTTGTGGCAATAGGGGTTGTTTTTGGGTAGTATCAAATTCAACAGGGAGGTAGCATATAGTTTCCCTTTATTTAATTAATACTTACATTTACTTGACATGACTATGTGTGTGATTTGCAGATTACCTGCATGGTATACAAGATAGCAATGTGCATCAATATGATGAGGTAAGTTTATATAATAGATGGGTGAATCTGACATATTATATACTTTTTATAATTTATACATGTTTTTGAAAGAATTAGCATGCCCATCTTGTCTCCTCTTTCAGGTTATAAACAAAAATGAAGCTTTGAAACAAAATGACATTGCTTTGGCAGTGGAGAGCCCAGAAAAAGGAGTTGAAGCAATGACAAGGGGAGATCCAAATGTTATTCATAGAACTTCCACCAGGGTTTCATTGACATGTAGATCAGTCTTGAAAGTTCATAAAAATTTGTTCAAGTTTTAGAATTTTCTCAAAGCATTTGTTGCCATAATTGAACAGAAATACAAAGTTTTAGCATTTCCTAGGCTTACTACATCACATAGATGCACTCGTGTCCCATCTATAGATGTTTCCTACCATTGAACTCCAGGAGAGAGATACTAAGCGACACCATTAATGGTGTGCTTACTTTAAGGGAAAGAGCAGAGAATAAAGAGGAATGAGAGGAGGAAATGCACCATAGTAATGACGAATTGGTGGCTTTTATTTGGGACCCACAACAATTTCGGAGCACCTTGAGTACTTTCAAATGGAGGATTTGACGATGAGAAAGGAAAGATCACTACTTTCAAATGGAGGATTTGACGATGAGAAAGGCTAAGATCACCAAAGTAGCTACGAATGACTACTTGAATTTTGTCAGGCTTAATCTTTTCATTCCAGAATCCCTTCTACCATATTTTTATTTTTTTCAGTAGCCTTATGTTATGCTCTAAATGTTCTCTAACATTTCCTTGAATATTTGGTGTGAGCCTTGCCTCTCTAGAGACTTAGCATTTCTGTCAACTATTCTAAAGTATTTTCACTATTCTGAAGCTATATATAGATATATCTAGTCCCCCCTCTTGAGCTGAGCCAGGATCTCTTTCCTTCTTTCGTTTAGCTTCTCCCAACTCCATCTTCGCTAGTTTTCATAAGACTTCCCAACCTTGAGCAACAGACCAGAGATAAATCTAGATTGTTTCCATCATTGTCCTCCGTCCAGATCTTGGTTGAAAAGATTCACTCATGATCCTATTAGACCTGGGAAGGAGCTTATTCAAGAAATGCTATACAACAGTAAGTACCCACATTTCTGTCTGTATTGGCAGACTGATCAACATTGCTAACAGGAATTAACCAAAAGGGAGAAAAGAAAATGGGGGAGAAGGTTACATGAGAGTCAATATGATGTCAGTTAAAAGAGAAAATCCTCAACCACATTTTCAATCCAAAACAGCGGAGAACCACCACTCAGATCTCCTTTCAAAAACGGCCACTAAAACTTAGCGTAACCCTGATTTGTTCGATCTGAGACGGGTTTTGCATAGAAAAAGAAAGAATAATAGTTGGTTTGATCCCCTTGAGAACATGCTGAAGAACTTTGACAATTTGGGGTGTCCTCATACCCTGAAAATCTACCAATTTCCACATGTATTACAATAGTGGAGGTTTACCAAAAATAAACACTGTGTATGGTTGAGAGCAAATTAAGGGCATTCTTTACAACAAACATGAGTGGAATAGAATGAGAAGATAGATACATACAAAGGAGTGAGCTTCTTGTTATGTTGACAAAAATACATGACCAAGTCTAACAAAAGGAGATAACCCCAACACTCCACTTGCCCACTGTATGATTACATAAATAGCAGCCAAAAATTCATTGCAATGATTTCCTCAATAACATCTGGAGCTTGAACAATGCAAGTACTCAATCTAACTGTACATCGATGAGCGGGGTTTTGGTGGTATGTAAAAAGATGTACCACAGTCAATTGGAGTGTGCATAAGAGGATTCCATCTGTCAAATACGATTCGACCCCCTCGACCAATTCTTCCGTGAAATTTGTAAGTTGGTGCCAACATGCCATTCTTTATAGAAGAATCTGATGGTGGAACAATGCCTGCAGCAGCCAACTTTTCTGGAATCAGAGGTTTTGTGAACAACAAAACTGGCTCAAGAGGATCCTGCAACCCAATAGTTTCACATTCAAAATGATGTTCAACAAATATTCCAAAATGAAATGAGGATAAAAAATAATAATTCAAAGTTTACTTGATTATTATCTTTTAAACATAGATAGGCAATTGGGTCAATATGTCAACTAGTGAGGCAGCAGCAAAATATCAAAAGTAGTAATCGGGATTACAAGCATGGGATCAGGAAGCAAGATAATCTGATTAGTGAGCAAAAGCTAGATGTACCAATTTATGGAGCCATCCATGTGGCATATGTCGCCGCCTGATCTCTTGCTTGATGCTGGCTGTAGGAAGTGTAACCAGGGTGGATTCCGTGAAAGGATGACTCTGAATTGCAGTAGGTTGAATACGTGGAAGACTATTCGCAATGTCATCTGAGTCCATAAATTCATCCTCACTTGAACCGAACTTGCAAGCAACGGGAGGAAACCCAGGAAGTGCCATGCTATCTTCTAGGAGCTCAATTTCATGCTGAAATTTCAAAACAATTATACAACAGAGATGAATAGCATATCACTAGATTGCCAACATATTTATAGGAACATTCTAAAAAAAAAGCCCAGAAATCCAGAAAAAGATAAGTAGAAACACAATAGAACTGGACAAGAAGTGACGCCTAAGATCAATAGATTGTATAAGCAACTAGGTCCAATTGCAGAAAGTAGGGATTTGAAGTTCAGGCAGACAGTAGGGATTGGATTATCCAGCAAAAAAGTATGCAAAAGAAACTATCCTGTTTTGCAACAATTTGGCAATCTCACCAAGAGAACAACGCTATAGCGTCAGAAGGCCACGCATAACGTGTTCCCATCCTATTCACCATAACACTATCTAACTTACCGTGAGTAATTGTTAAGACATCCACTGTTCTTTATTGTTAACACAGAATGGTTGTTACATAAGTTCCCAAGCTTCATTATAGAAGGCTATTGAAATCATTTTCAACAATGATAAAAGATGATTCTATAGACAGCATAGATATACCTTGTACTTCATTTGGATCCTTTGTAGGTTAACTTCACTCTCCATGACCTCCCTCTTTTTTTCTTCTCTCTACAAACATATACATGCAGAGGTAATGAGCACTTGATGCAAATACAGAAATTACCAACACCAGATAAATAAAAAAAGTGTAAATATATTTTGCAACTTCAATTAAAAAGAACACCTTTATCAAAGCCTCAAGTATAGTCTTTGCTTGGTCAAGGTTGCGTCTGACCTGAGACAAGTAAACCCAAAGAGAAAATCTCAACATTTAACGAGAATAATGAGATATCAAGTAACATAAAAAATTTGCCCGAAGAACCCAGAGTTAAAGATGACTTTTTCAGTTCCATTATCAAAAAAATAAAATAACAAATTTTTGTTTCTTTAGCATAGGAAAAGAGACATCATTCTGTTTGTTATCATGAGTGCCAATATACTGTACAAAAGCTTACACATCTGATAAGAAAACAACCATGTAGAGTCAAATAAAATAGGAAATCATGAATTATGACGGCCGAAAAAGGGAAAAAGAATATCATACAGCGTACACTTTTAATAAGTTACAGTCTTGAATAAAATAACCTAGTATCAAATTGTCCATAAAAGTTTTTTCATAGTTTTTCATGAGAATAAAAGATGACAACCCTTAAAGTTGAAAACCAGGAAGGCCTCCATGGGCAAATAAAGTATTTAGCCACTTATAGCAATTTTCTAAAATTGGAGTCGAAGTTGTCTACTAAGTTAGACAAAGTCTAAAGCGAAGCAATAACAGTTGACCATAAAATATAGAAATTGTGGTACAGACCTGCCGAAGCTTTTCAAATGATTGCACATTATTTTCCCTTCTTTGCATCTGAAGAAAATATTTGCCAGTGTTAGGATAATTATTTCGGTAGCTAAGCATGTAAGGTTTTCAAAACAATATCTTGCACAGCTTTACAAAAAATAATAATTAAGAATTGACGAGCTTCCACTGAATGATGTCCAAATATAAACCATCTCAGCAACCTACCCTTCTTGCATGAAGTCTGTGAGCTTTCTCTCTCGGCCTAAATACATTGTAAGGGTTGGTATCATTAACTGGTGGAGGAGGCTGTACAAAATAATTGTAGTCAAAAGCAAAATATATAATTACCTGTAGTGCAAAACTAAAGCAAAATACAAGAGAGTAAAACAGCACACAAACATGAAGGCATAGAAACTGAAAAATATATAATTACCTTCGCGTCCAAATCAATTTTTGTAATAAAATATTTGTGTTTGTTCTTTTCTTTTTGTGTTTTTTAATTATTACAACACCCTAAAAATTGGAAAATGAACTTCTGCAGGCATAATTCAAAAATGATAATTAATATTAGAAAACCAACCATAAGATTACGAATTTCTCCATATATTTTTCAAGTATATGGCAAATTAAGAGTTTGTCAAAGGGCTCATGTCATGCTTGTGTGGGATGGGTAGGCAGAATAAATGAAGTGTCATCATCTAAACGGGATACAAATTTCTCCATTGATGATGAAGTTTGCTATTTTGATGAATGAAAATTACAGATGAGCAATTTGATCATAACATTATGTTCAAACTGTTGTATCAATGGTTCAATTACAATTATACCCAAGCATTGATCAACAAAAGCACTCTCCATATATAATGGAGTCAGAACACTAACCTGCAAACGCCGCAATGCAGGTTTCTGCCATCGTTCACGCTAACCACGAACAAGAAATAAACAAAAGTGAAAAATGCGAGCAGGAATTCACAAAGATTTAACATAATCTTTGCCCTTCATTAACTTACAAGACCAATGGATCGAGAAAACCAAAACTAAATAAATAAATAAATACTAATCAATTCAGTATTGTCACTCATTCTCCATGCCTGTTCAACATATCATGTAATGAAAGCCTACAGTTAATCTACTTTTAGCATATATTTTAATATCAAAGTTCAAGCCTCATTAAGAATATTCTGATAATATGTCCCCTCAAACAAATGCATGCAAGGTACTATAAAAAACAAAAGTTTTGCTTCCAAGGGTTCATAATTTCAGAAAGCCTCTAAATATAACATCTAAATCGTACCTTATCTTTCCAATAGTTATAAACAGACTGGAAGACTGCATTTCTGATGTTCTGAGCTTGTAAGGCCTATCATTGAAAAGAAAGTATTAAGAATTATTACAACCTCTTGTATCTTTAAAGTTCAGTCAAACAAAGCAATATACTATTGACATACATCAAAATGCAGAGACAATCAAATACTTGAATATGTTACATAACATGACTTTTCCTTTTCTAGCATCTAGATTTCTTTCCTAAAGTAACATAAGTAATAAAAATAAAGGAAGCATAAACACAGCTTAATTATAGGAAGCAACTAAGCAAAACTAAAATAACTAGAGACAGATATTTGAATCGACTCTTAAGCCCTCTGCAGCTGCAGGCGGTTGAAGCAAGATAAAATTGCAAAGTCCATAAATTTCACAAAGGTCAAACAATTAGCAAACTTTTTCTGCAAATTGATTCCAATACAAGTACTCATGTCTTTGGTTAAACCACAGGAATACAACCATCTTATTTTTCATGGACCCTAAACTGAAAAAGCACAGGCAGCCCAAGAGAAGAACCTCTTTCTTTGATGAAAGTAATCAAGCTTGCTACTATACCCAAACCAGATAGGATGCTCCATCATCTATCAATTCTATTACAGCACAGGATACTTTGAGCGCAACAATGCTTTTGGGGTAAAAAAGGAGAAAAGAAAGTATGCCAAAAAAATTCTTACTTTTGGAGACAATAACGACAAAGTCGGTAGAAAGTTATCATCACCAAATCAGAAATGTTCACATTTATTAACTGCTTAAATCTTTGGACAACATAAGCCCCACTCTTGATAAAAGAGAAATAAGTGCTTCAGGATTCTCCATGATTGAAAATTACTTTGTGGAGAAATAAAAAAAAAGAGCTTTGAGATGCAACATTGCGATTTGGTGATCTAAACCCAAGTACACAAGTTACAAGCGCCGTTCTTTCACAATCCTATAGTAAGATAGGTTAAGACCTAATCTCAAATCTTGTAAATTCCTTAAAGGAAGGTGTCAACGAGAACTAGATATGAGATAGAATTTCCTAAAGGATAAAATCTAAAATAAGACATTAAAGTTAACTACCAAGTAATATAAAAGATTGAAACAATGATTAAATACTCAACTTGGGTTAGTTAATATCTTCCCTATTAAATTTTTATTAATTAAACCTAATACGCTAAATAAATCAGTAGTTTATTATTATTTGTTATGAGATATCTAGATAACAACAATAATAAATTAGTATGACCCTTACATAAGCATATTTAAGATGGAAAATAGATTACCAATGCATACTAAACTATAGGTAAAAGAGAAGGTAAAGAGTTCTACATATGCATATATGTGTGCATGTCATGCATTAATTTTATATTATGCAAAGTTTATCATAGGCTTTTAAGTGACTGTGTTTATTAATGGAAGTATTCATTTTATCTTTAGAATATATATATATACATATATATCTTCATGCAGCCCAATTGATTATCCCTTAACCAAAAGAAGTTAACTGGAACTAATTAATTAGACCAAACAAGAAACCGAAAGATCATAGTCACAACTAAAGAAAATAAATTTGTATTATTCACCCATGCCCTCCAAACAGCTAATGAAATGCACTGCAGATTGAAAAGGATGCTTGCAATATGTGAGTTAAATTTGATGAGATGACTTGATGTTGTCTATTGGATTCATCTTCCAGTACCATAGCCAAGAAGCATGTGACTATGCTAACATCTACTGATATAATGCACAATGTATTAGAGATGTTTCTTGATAAAAACAAATTTTGAAGCAAGTTGCCAACAGGTAGATTATGAACACTCAACGAGCCGAGGGTTTGTAAGAGCATATGCTGAAAATGGTAGCAATCTTCTAGCAAATGGAGGACTTAGTAGGGATCTCTCATAAGGGAATATAAGTTCAAACGGTCCTAGAAACCCTAGCACCTTTGTTTTAGATGTGCAAATCAAATTATACAACAAATTTGTAGGATTATTCATTGACAATACCAACTTAAGGCTATAAAAGCAATTCTAATTCCCGAACCAAGTATTCATTCGACCTAAGACCATCCTCTTATTATATTCTCAATCATAGCATAAAATGAAGAAGCGATAAGAAAAAGAAAAAGAAAAATAAGCCCAAGAAGGCATCTAACTCAAGGGCAATACAAATTCAGAAAAAGAGAAGAACAAAGGAAAATATTTCCATTTTTTATGTAACTAAACTAGAGCTTTGTTTATTATATACTATTTCAGCTTAAAAAAATGAGAATTTCACCCTTTTTGAAACAAAAGGTTTTATTAAAGTAGATGCAATTATTTTTAATAAAATTAGCCTAAACGTAAAATATAAGCTTTTTAAACACAAAATTCAATCTAACTAACTAATGGGCCAACCCATCACTGCTATAACTAAATAGGCCCAAAACTTAGGGCTTGAGGCCTAATGTGAGCAGGCTAGAGTTTCAACCCAGAAGACCAAAATTATGAAAACCTTAAAAGATGAAGCACTAGATATTTAGTGTTTTGAACTACCAACCACCATAGAGGACAACAAGCAGCTGCACAAAGCTTTAAGGGATTGGGCTTGCTATAGCCAAGATTGGTGGACATGCTACAAGGTTGCCATAGCCTTGTCAAATACCTGCCCCAATTCTCTTATCTTTTCGCATCATGCCACCACACAACAACATTGCTTGCGTCACCACTAGCACACAAAGGATATCAAGGCGCTACAAAAGTTGTAACATCAACCAAAGAAGCATCAAAGGCTGCACTCTAATGGACACTTCAAGAGGTACCCTCACTTCAAATGCCATGTTGCATAAAGTAAGAGATTTTTCCTTGTCATTCAAAGGATTTCGTTCATTCCAACTATAAGATTGCATGTGAATTTTTGTAGCACCGGTACTACAATTTCTTTCAAAAGGTTCTACGAATTCCTAGCATTATAATTTGGTGCATCCAGTGACTATTCATCAATATTCCAAGAATAAGAGGGGACAATAAACAGAAAAAGAGCAGAAGAGCATTTTATACTTGAATAATGCTAAAAAAATTCTTGAACTCAAATAAAACCACCTTCTTTTGCCCATTTGTTACTCTTTAAAACTACCAAAAATTAAATGCCTCTAGAAACACGAAGAGCAAATTTATCAGCATCTAAGTCTTAAGAAGGATGAAATTGTCCTTAAAAGAATGAAAATAGGGTAAAATGTTGAAAATAATTTTGTTACCCCAACATAAAGCAGAACTCTTTTTTTCCCCATCATTTCAAAACCAAGCCCAAAGAGACCAAAAAGAAAAGGCCAAGAAAAGAAGAGAGATAATGGAAGGCATGCCCAACCCAAAAGAAAGCAAACATGGAAAAAGCACAAAAGTGAGGCAAATGCAAGAATTCCAAACCAAAGAGAACAAAAAAAGGGACAAGCATACAGTACAAGCGGCCAAGTAAGAAATTTTGTTCTGATAGTAAAAAATATATATGTGAATGATCAGCTGAATGTCAAATACCACATGTAAAATATACCCTACTTTACTAAAAGCTTGATAGCAAAAGTCCTTAAATTTGTAATTGTTAATTCAAAGCATCTAACAAATAAAATGCTATATAGAAAACAACAAAACCTAATTTAAAGAAGTTAAGAAACAAACATCTTAAAAAGAAAGACAAGTACATTATCAATAGGTCCTAAGAGGTATACTTAAGTTTAGATAAAATACACTACTTTTTGTATAAGTAACTGAAAGAAAGCATTGAAAACATTATCCGTATAAATAACAAATTAGGAGAACGGATATCCAGAATACGTTCATAAATCTTTACGGTGTTACCTGTATTATGTATTTTGCTACCTCTTTCTTAGGCCATACTATATTTTCTTAAAAGGCATACCTTCCTAAAAGTAAGTCAAGCTTTGGTTTTAAAACACAAGATATCAAGGATACATTATGTGGAGAGTTTCTCCTTACTAAAGATTCACTCTCATTAAACAAAGACAAATAGGAAGTTTTGTGATAATTAAAAATAGAACTTGGCAAGTGATGTTTGAATCCATAATTTTTTAATATAAATAGATGATCATGGTAATCCATCAACTAATATATATGAATCAACAATTTCATATAATTTTGCCAACAAATGCATAAAGTGAGATTGACTAAAAACCAACATTAAGATTAAAGTGTGCATCGGGACAATCAAAACAAAGTATCACCTCAATGGCAACATCTAGTTGTAGAAGTACAGGAATGGATGAACTAAGAGTAGGTGTTATAAGTCCTGCTCTTTCCCTAGCTTTATGATCCAACACCTCCAACTTAAACAAAAGCATCTCAAATCTGTGTTCATGCGCCAAAACAAGAGAACAAAAATCATGCATGGAATAGAATGACCACGAGGAGATAAAATAAAGTTTTCTACATCAACTTTTTAGCATATGGACATCAAATTACGTAAGTTAAAATTGATTTCATTTTCGAAATAAAAATCATAAAAGAAAAATTGTAATAGATAAAAATCCTGAACTACTTTTCGGGTGTAAGAAGTTTTCGATCTTTATTGAAGTCATTAAGCCAGTCTTCATCCTCATTGTCTAAGTCATACTCAACAAAATCCCCAAGCTCAGCTCGAGCTGCCAATGTCGATTTGAAATTTATCAATGTTAGAAAATTGTGTGTACCCATCAAAGTAATACGTACAAATAATTTAACATGAACATCAACATACCTCCTCTTGCGCGCAAATAGGAAGTAGGTTGGGTGAAGGTCCTAGAATAGTCTCGTTCATATGTATCAACTACCACAAACTCGGGCGTGGGTATTTCAGCAGCTAATTTCTTATTGGGGTGCACCTGATATAAATATTTAATAATTTAATGGAAACATCAACAAAATGACACAATTTTAGGATATTTATAAGTGCTAGGAGGTACCTCTTGATTGTCAGGGTCTATTGAAGAAGAGTTGAGACGAAGTAAGTGCACATTCCGAGTGGTGGTGGTAGAGGAAGTATTATTAGTAGCAGTTGAGCTAGTAGGAGTTGGATCGTTATTGTCATCTTCAAAGTCTCTGACTGATTTGACTATGGGCAGTTTCTTGTGTATGTCTAACGGCCGTGGCCGAATTGATAGCCGAGACATTATTTACTGCTTAGATTACTTGCTCTCATTTAATTACAATTCTGAAGAATTGAGAATGAAAACAAGCCATTGCCTGCAATAATAACAAGGGTGATGATCATGACCATAACAAAACAATGATAATAAACCATTTACAGTTAAATTAAAAAAGAATAGAATTTTGCATATTAATAATACTAATGATTTGGACTACCACTCTCCCATTAAGGCTGTCTCATACTTAGATTTTTGTTTTCTGTAGATCAATTGGTGATACTGATTATTTAGAACTCGGTAAATTTGCTTATCAATTGTTCAATAAATAATAAATTTTCAAATCTTAACCAATAAAAATTTAGGAACTGGAACTGGGAATTCAAGAACCTTTAACCATTTACAAGATATTTATATTGTCAAATTAGAAATAGGAGGAAAGAAAAAAAAACATTGGCAGCAATATTTGTAATCAGTCAAATCCTACGTTAACACAATTCTAACTCAAAACAAAAGTGAATTCAATTTTCACAACAAATCGGATTTCCTCAAAGCCCAACACACATACATCATGTCAACAACGTTCCAAATTTTTATGTAAGAAACAAATTTGTATTATTATTGCATTTTCAAATATGTTCCAATAAAAAATAAAAACAATCAGATTCTCATTAATGACTCTTCACGAATCAGGACAAAGAAATGAAAACTAAATTTACACCTACGAACAGCGACACCGAGTAGCGAGGGACGGAGACGGCTAGATTCCCGGCGACAGCGACGGCCGGGAGAGAGAATAAGACACTATTAATGAAAGTCTTTGTGAATTTGAAATTTGAAAAAATAAAAAAAGGGACCCCTGAAGATGACGGGCAGTAAACCAATGACAGACAGTAAACTCTTCGGCGGTAAAGCACGTGGAGGCCGCGGCAGCGGTAACGGTGCGTTTTGGCAAGAAGAGGGAGAACAAGCGAATTAGGGCTCCAAATTCATATTTGATGATTAGGTACGGTAACGTCCTTGTGACAATCTAACTACACCTAATGGTAGTATGCCACGTATCTGGTTCGAACAAAGGTTTTTTTAACATTTTCCTTCCGTGCTGCTTACTTATTATTTATTTTTTGGAAACATATTACACAACTACGGGGATTTCTACGTAGCATAAAACTTTTTTTTTTTCTTTTCTAAATAGATTTCTAAAATTAAAAGAAATTAGGAAAAAAATATTTAAACTTTATTATTTTTAAAAATCTCATTTGCACTCTCGTCAAATAATAATTTTTGTTAATTTTAATTAAAAAATGATAAAAATAAATTTTTTCTTTGTTTTAGCTAAAAAAAAAAGCTCTAGACTCTAAGATTTAAAAAAATATATATAAACTCAATATTTTTAAAAAATTTATTTACACATGTATTAAATAATAATTTTTATTAATTTTAATTAAAAAAAGAGTAAAGATAAAAATTCTAGTTCCTTAAGATTTTAAGAAAGAAATATATTAATTCACATATTTTTTAAAAATTTATTTATAATTATCAAATAATAGTTTTTGTTAGGAATAACTAGAGAAAGGGTAAAAATAGAAATTCACCCTTATTTTAAGTGAAAAAAATTTAAATTTATTTAAATGCAAGAAAAATAACTTAAACTTAAAGGTGACAAAATTTTTCACAGGATTAGAACTCTGCGGGAACTCACTTAGGGTAAATTTTAAATTGTATTTTTTATTTATTTATTTAGGGATGAGATGGGTATGGAGAAGCCAACTAAAATCAAATTCGGGTAGGTAAATGAGATAGATTGATTTCTTCAAACCAAACTTAAAAATTTGATTTAAAAGCACATTTAAAAAAATCCTAATAATAGCTTTTGTTCTTTATTCTCTTAAAAATTAAAAACTATTATTTGTCATTGAAATGAAAAAAAATTCTTATTCTTTAATATTGATAAAATATAAACATTCAAAAAATTTTATTAAACTAATTTAATTAATATTATATAAAAAATTAAATCAAAAAATAAAGAAACGAATCTTATTGCATTTGGCCCCTTGCTAAATATTCAATCAATTTATTTATTTATTCAAAATTGACTTATTATCACATAAAACTTTAAATAAAAAAATAAAAATGTTGTTTGTATAAATTTTATAACTTTGATGTTTGAGATAAAACTTAGAATTTCAAGATTACAAAATTTAAAATTTGCAGAAAGAACTTAAAATTTTAAGATAATTCATTTAGGATAAATATTTTTTAGGTATATTATCATTATATAGGGTGAAATACAATTTTATAAAATTAATATGGTACAAATTAAAGAAGATTTTAAAAAATTAACTAAAAAATGGGTTTGGGGTACCCATGGGATTCCTATCCCTACTTGGGGATCTCCGTCTTAAACCTGAATTATATAATTCAAGTATGGAGCAGATATAGAGAGTCTAACCCCTATTCGAGTATAGAGAGCCTTACCCCATTCAAGTATGGGGATGTGATCACCACCCTAACCATTCTATTGTTAATCCTACTTAAACCTTTGACCTTATGGTTAAGAACTCATATTTTAACCAACTAAATTATTCTAACATAATATTTATGTATGAGTATGCAAATTTATTAACATATTATTCTAAAGATTATATGTTAATAATTTAAAAAATGCCATTGATAATCAACTGAGCTATTCCAACTTTATCTTTATGTATGTGTGTGTAAATCTATTACCATATTAGCTTAAAACTATATGTTAATAATTTTAAAAAGGTCATTGATAACCAACTATGTTACTCCCAACTTTATCTTTATGTATGGGCCTATAAATTTATTAACGTATTATCATCAAGACTATTTATTAATAATTTTAAAAAGACCATTGACATTGATTAAACCACGGTAACTCACATGACAAGTAAAAGTATTCTCTATTATGCTACAACAACTTTTGTTAAAATAATGTCAAAATAAAAAATACAAAAATATGAAATGACAGAACCCTAACCACCTTTATGCCACCGTCTATGGGTCATTGTCGTAATTTGCATACCAATCACTGGTCGCCCATCGTCGTTCACTGATGCAGGTCATCAGTTGGCTAGCTATTTTTTAAGCTAATCTAAATGTTGATCGATGGTCAACGACGAAAGATGGCACAAAGGTGTTTAAGATTTTATAATTTCACGTTTTTGCTTTTTTTGTTTTTACATTTTTCAAATAATTTTATTATAGCATAATGGTAAGTACTTTTACTTGTCATATAGGTGACCAAAGTTCAATCCTTATCAATGACATTTTCAAGATTATTAATATATGGTATTAAGGATAATACATAAAGATAAAATTAGAATAATTTAGTTGGTTAAAGTGTGTGGCTTTATTCTTTAGAATAATATGTTAATAAATTTATAAACCTATATATAAAGATAAAGTTGTAATAGCGTAGTAGGTTAAAGTGTGTGATTTTTTACCATAAGGTCAAAAAGTTTAAGTTTTTTTTTTAGCATTTAATTGAATTTTAGATTTTTTTCCCCAATCAAAACAGAGGCATAATCGTACGTTTACTAGTATTACTCATTTGTCATTAAAATAATATAAACTGCTACCTAATAAGAGTGTAAATGAATTTTTTTTAAAAACAGTTGAATATACATGTCCCTTTCTTAAAATTTTAAGAGGGTCAGATGTTTTTTTCCAAAAAAAAAAAGCTCATTTTTTCTCTATTTTTTCTTTTTAGAGAATAACACTCTTCTTCTTAAAGTGGAAATGACAATTATACAAGTCCAAAAATTTAATGGAGCGGTGATGATAAATTTACTAGATGATATTCCCCTTTTTATTTTGTATAATAACATAGAGTTAAGGATTGCTATACACCCAAAATTTTATCTAAGTACTTTAAAGACTTTTATGATTTTTAAATTATCCTCGCATATCTACTAATAGTAATTTCTATATATTTAAACAAAAGGCTCATTAATCATTGTATGGTTATTATTTTGCCCATGTTTTAACCCTATTTGTTTGTAAAAATTAAGTGATAGGATTCGTTTATGTCCAGTGTCTTGCTAAAAATACGAATTTTCTTAAATTCTCGAAAAATTGAGGTTAGGTTCGTCAAATAAGTTAAAGCTGAATTGACTTTCAAATAGCAAGACTTATAATAAATTCGGGTTGTGAGATAATGAGTGAACTATAGAGCTTAGGTTGCTTCGTGGAGAAGAACAATCAAAACTCTAACAATTGGACTATGGGAATCAAGTAAGGATGAAAAAAATCCTGGGTTGAAAGCTTAAAATGAGAAAAGATAAATTTAGAGAAAATTGCAATTGTTGTATATTAAGTTGAATGATGATTATATAATAGAAAAGCAAGCCTTTATATAGGCTAAAGAAACCTTATTCAATTCTAATTCTTGAAGTTATTTTGATCAAATACAACATAATACCCCCAAAACCGGCTTATTATCTTAATTGGGCCTACTATACGATCTAAAAAAAGGAAACCTAAATGGGCCCATTATATATAAATTTTAGGTCAGCGTCAATAATGGCTCCTACAAACAAGCCGACCTTTTATTCTAAATGCTTGGTTTCATTGCACTTCTTATAGACAATGTTTGAAAAAATCAGCCTCATGTAATAATCTTAGGTATTACACTTAACAATGTTGGCTTTACAGCATTTCCCTAGAATGTAAAGCAATCGACCTTGTTTGTAGTGATCTCTGAAATTCATACAAAACTAGCTTTGTCTATCTATTGTAACTGACTTTCATCTTGAGCAACCTTTAGTTAAAAATCATCTTTACCAAGGAAATATCTATGAGTTTTTCAGCTTTTGAACATGTAATCTCAAATACTCAAAATATCGCCTTATATTTGTTAAGCCATAGCCGAATTTTATTACTTCATTTTAACCGCTTCTTATTATTGCTACCCGATATTTTTAAAATTGGCTAAGCAAATTTTGGATTTTAATTTTTGGCTTAATGGATTGTCTCTTCAAATATTGGCTTTAAATTATAATAACAGTTCACCCTTTCCTTAAGTTGATATCTCCTCATATGAGGATTGAAGCCAATTTCTAACTTATAAATTTTTTTAACTTAACTGTCTGAGCTGATGCCAATGATCTATCAAAAATTGTCCCTTCATTTACCTTTATTAAATGCTTGACCATTGTACTCTATCAGATTTTTTGTTCTACTATCATAGGTCTCTCTATAAAAGGACTTTTTTACTCTTTCACTTTTTTACTTTAACCTCTCAAGTAAAAAACATATCTTTCTTAACTTCAAGGCATTCCTAGAACTTTTATATGTCCTTTGATCAATCTTTGACCAATTCTTCAGTAATTTTCTGAATTTTTACATTTTGATCCTGAATTATATTTGCTTTTTAATTTTCCTTTGTTTAAGTTGATTTTGATCTTTGCTCCCTTTTTTCACATATATAAACATGTTTAATTTTTCAGTAACAATAAAATTAACCACCTCTGCTACTGCACGGTCAAAGAAGTCAAAATTAACCAAAGCTACTAAGACTCCCTCATCCTTACTAACCAAGTTAAAGGATATTAAAGAGAGCGACTAGGTCGTCTTTAAGGTACTAACTTTCAAAACTGCCCCTTTCAATATATTTCAGGTCATTTTAATACTTCAATAATTCTTGACTACTTTAGGTTCTTTCCTACCAATAAAATTAAACTTATGAGGTTTCGTGAACCTTACAATGTGTCCATATGGTCGACCTCTAAATTTATTAGGACTTGCCACTTCATCCTATAATTAGTTGCCATATGTCATGCCAAGGCATAGAACTGCCTTGTAATGGGATGACATATGGCAAGCAAGTGGTAAACCAAACACACAATTACAAATAATTTATCATGCTTGAATTTTAAAGCATAAGGTGATTAAATTCTAATGGTATTTAACAAGGATTTTGGCTACCAATTTAGCTACCATTCGGCCACCTTAATTCACCATGCCACAATTACAATTTAATGAATTATCATGCTTGAATTTAAAGCATAAGGTAGCTTGTGATGGCAATTGAAGAAGCTTTTTTGGCCACTCATCATGCTTATTATTCGGCCAAGTAAGGAGCCATGCCACCAAGTTTAATTTTAAAGCATGAAGTACAAGATTATTTCCTTTTTATGCTTAAAGTATTAAGGCCATTAAGAGTAATTTTATTGGCCAAAAGAGTGGCAACTTAGGCTATATAATGGGGCATTTTGCATTAACAGAATGGAAGACAAAAGTCAAGTGATATAGTAAGTGTTAAAAATGTTAGGGTCGGTGCTTATGTGCCATCTCTAAATATACATATACTTGTGTATTTATACAAGTGTACATTCTCATTAAATTACTAATACCTATAAATATGATATTATGCAATGTAACGTTACAGACATTGTATGATCTGAATGAGTTCAGATCAGATTTAAATGAGTTTAGATAAGGGCTCATAGTTAGCCACGCCGAGAGATATAAATGCTAAATGTTAACATAACTAAATGTTAGTTGGTTATAATACTCAGCAGATCTAAGAGTTGGAACCTTGTTTGTTATGGGACATAGACCTGAGAATATACTAGTAACTGCATAGTTGCAATCGGGTGCAAGAAAATGCTAGTTGCACAAGTATGTTCTCAAATAATTGTCCCTGATTTATTTCTACCGATACGGGTCTGTCGGTGGAAACATTTATATATAGATCAGATATGTCGTACTTATAGGGTATAAATGGTCGTTCCTAGCCGATTGTGAGCTTGGAGCTCGTATTGACATATAGGTATCCAGCTAGGATTGGATATAGGATAGACTCACGAGGGCTTCTGATAGACGCCCTATATAAGTTGTCAATAGAGGGTTCTCTCGAGTTGAGTAATATACGTGGTTTTTTGGTCTGAGTGTCACGGTGGGCTTGTAAGTGATTCACCATACTTTGGTTCTACGCATATCACAGACCTTTCATGGTGTGACTGCTAGGTGTCACTAGATATGGTCCGATGCTTATAGAGTCCAATGTGTACAAATATGAGATCCGTTAGCTCGCATAGAAAGTTTGATATTCAGATGCTTCGAGACTGTATCTCAAAAAGTCTTGTGGCTACAAGCATTAAACCCGAAAAATAGTTCCGCCAGGGTAGAACAATATGGCAAAATAGTTTGCGCATATTGTTAAGTGAGATACGAGTCTGGAGATAAGACATGGATGAGCACTAGGGGATTTGACTGTGATAATCTATATCCCCGCACATCTAGGATATCATGACGGAAGGACTATACGTATGCATTATAACCTCAACTTATATAGTTTAACGTGTTGATTTGTTTATTCGTTACGTGTACGTGAGGCATTACTCACGGACTTATAAAATAGTTCCATTTGACGAATCGGGTGTAGGACCTAGGGAGTCCCGCGATATAGAGTATACTCGGTGTACACTGGAGCAATGTGCCGGATTAAATTGTTTAATCCAGTAATATTCAGTACTATTATAAAAATACGTGCGTGTTTATATTTAAGTGTTAAATACAACAATTATTCAATAATTGTTATGTACTAATTGTAAAATGACACGTGGCACATTATGGACCCTCGGTTGAGTTTACCCAAGTGTGGGTTTGGTGGGACCTAGTAAGGGGTATATTTGGTAACTATTCATGAATGGCAAAATGGTTATTTCATACGTTGCTTATTTAATTGTTAAATAATCAAAATATCTCTCTTATTATATTATATAATATATTTTTATATTAGATTATATATTATTATATATATATATATTAATATTATATTTTGGGTGTCAAATAGTTGGCACCCATTATTAATATTATATTATATATATTAGTTATATAAAGAGAGAGAGATTGTGATTTTTTAAGAGGAGAAGGTGTGTGTTGCCAAGAAAGATAGGAAAGAAATGGAGAAGAGAAAAAGAGAGAAAGAAATGAGAGCCGAAGGAAGAAGAAAGAAAAAAAAAGGGAAAAGGAAAAAGGGAAAAATGAAATTGTTTCATTTTTCTCTATAGTTCTAATTGAAGTAATGGTAGATTGCTTTAAATTCTCCATTTCTTATCATTTTAGAGAAAAGGATAAAAAAATACACCCGACCATTTTGGAGATTAAGAGTTTATCTTGTGTTGGATATAGGATTGCTGTTTTAGCTCACCAAGTCCACCGTGTTGGTGATTAAAACTGCCCGCGAGTTGGTCTCCATGTGGACTTTGAAAAAAATACATGTATAGCGTTACACGTTAAGGTGAGTTCTCACCCTTTACTAATATATTAATATGATTAATATATTTATTATTGTATTTATTTCATGATTTACACTTCCACCGAGTTTAAATATGTATAAGATACGTATTTTAGGCAATAGACACAATAGAACATGCATATATCCACATGTACTAGATCCTCAGCAACAAAGTATACATTAATACTTAGTCAATTAGCTGAGTGATATAAGAAGCAAAAGTTACTTCAACAACAAATTCTGCTGAGATAAGAAGCTACCATTTTAGCTTAAGAAATCTAAACATATCACAGACTAGAATTTTTTAAAATACACTTCAAGGGTAAGCTTTATTTTATCTCATTAATGTAATGAGATGTGTATATTATATTCGGCTGCGTATATTTTGTAAAATTAAAAATTAAAATATACACATTCACCATACGCATAACACACTTATAAATTGGTATCAGTGTGCATGTTTATGTGCTGTTTGAGGTTAATTAGAGTGTCCGTGGCATGATTAGGATGTCTTAGTGTTGTCGATTATGCGTTTCAAATGTTGAAAAATGTATAATTAGGATACAGCTAAAGGGAACACCGCAATGGTGTCATTTACGTCGCGGCAGTATCATTTGGCGTTGCGGCATTGGGGTTGTCCAAGCTCTTGCGTCGCTGCACTAGCGTAATGACCATTGCACCATAGCGTTGTAAGGTTCGTATTGTGATACCGAAGGCTCGGCCTCCAATGCTACAGTACCGGGAACCTAAGATTATGGTAATTATGCCGTTCACTCAAATTATTTATTTTTAAGGTGTTTAAAAATATTTAGTACAATTCATAATTGTTATAATAATTGTATTATAAATTGTGACCTATTTATGTTGGTAACCACAATAGGAGCTCTATTAGTGGGGTTAGTTGTACTTGCACAAAATAAATGTGTGATTATGAATCACGCCCTCATAAGATAGGGACAAGAATGCAGAAATCACAGAAATCTCTTTTTATCAGATTGAATAGTATTTCATTATGAGATAATATTACGCGTTGGTCCGTCTTGTAAATACAGTGTTAGACAAGTCATTTCGATCTTTTTTAATATTGCTAAAGCATGAGGGATTGATCAGTGTGATTTATATGCTGCCGGTTAAACATGAGATGAGGCAAATATATGTGAACGTATTGTCCAATATTGCTAAAGCATAATGGTAGTATCAATAATATATATTTAATTATTGACAAATTAATCTGAAATACACTCACCTAATATTGCTAAAGCGTTAGGATAATGTGTATTTAGAATCATAGTAAGAGTTACATGAGAAATAATTGACAAAAGTTATCTACTTTTTAGGTTTACAAAAGAAAACAATTGCTAAAGCATGAGGTGTTGAGTTGAGTGTGTGATGATAGGAGTGTATATGTAATTTAAAAAAATTACAACACATAGCGGAAGTATATTAACAAATTACACTCATTTATAGCATATATATATATATACATATATCATATATATGAATAAATATAACTATTATACAAAATCATAAATGATGAACACTTACCTAATAAAGGTAACTTTAAAAAACTTTAAGTCTTCTATTTTCCAAGTAAAAATCTCTCTATGAAGTATATTCTTGAATAATTCTAGGCCAAAATTAAGGTAGGTATTTTAGCTCTAGAATGGTAGCTTAAGAATGGCGCTCCAGCGCCAGATCTTCATCGCTCCAGCGACGGGACAACGCCCCAGCACCATCCTCCCACCGCTCCAGTGGTGAAGCCTTTTTCACGCGTCGCCATAGCGACAACTACATAGCTTCCCAGCAGTATCGCGAGTCCGAGTTCGACGAGAATTGAGATTTTCATGCTTATATCAATCCCTATAAAAAGCTACTCGGTCCTAGACTTCAAAAAGTATCCAAGATCATCCAAAAGCAACCTAGAACAATTCAAGAACACCAAGAATACAGAGCACGAGTCTTGGAGAGCAATAGGAGTTTGATTGAAGCAAATTTAGAGAGAGATTCAAGGCGTTCTTCGGCATCAAGAGTTCTTAGGCAGCATAATTAAGAGCAATTCGACGTCTATATCGGTTTGCTATTGATTGTATCATGATTTATTATTATTTTTACTACTGTTCTCTTGTAGCCATGAGCTAAACTTATTTTCTAGGGTTAATACTTGAACTCAATAAGTGTGCTTAATTGCCATATCTTTAGAATATTTAATAAACTTAGTTCTTTGATATTTAAATTACTTGATCTTAATACTTCAATATATCAGGCCAATATATGGTGAATGAGTTGGTAATATTGTTGATAAACTCGGAAGAGGAATCATAATATTTAGACCTAGGTAATTTGATGCATGATTGTAGAGTAACATTCAATGTTGCATATGCAAGTTTCAATTTAGGATAAGAATATACCTAATTGGCATGCATGATCAATAAGACTTAATTTTAATGAATCTTAATTTATTACAAGTACCATAGGTATATAGGTATTTGATAAATTAAGGTATACTTGCATGACCTTAGAAGAGGCTTGTGAATACATTAGTGTCTTGATCAATAACAAAGACTAAGGGAGTTAAATATTAGAAGATTAATAATTAGAAAGTATATTGAGGGATAGTATTAATCATAAGTTTTCTCTATATTGCTATCACATAAATCTCTTTGCATTGTGTTTTTATTTTTTATATTTTCTACATTCATTCTTAGATTTTTATTTTTCTAAATAATTATTAGGAAGACGTAATTTTAGTAATTGGTTAAAAAAGAAGAAATTATCTCTGTGGGTTCGACATCTGACTTATTTAGTCACTTTATTACTTGCATACGATAGTGTATACTTGCACCTAATTTTATAATATAGAAATATTGCATCAGAAGCCAGAGTAAATTTCAATAGGATCTACTTCCCGCTGTATAGTTTAAAAGAGTTTAAACTATCATTTTTCTTGTTCGAGAGATTATCGAGATTATGTAAAGCAGTGGGAGGGCATTTTAAATTAAAAATATATAATTAGTATACTCATGATTTAAAACGTTCCATTAGCGATTTAATGACCATTTCGCTTACATCTTCTGTTAGATTAGCCTGTCAAGAAAAATGGCCACTACGAACCAGTTGGTGTGCATAGTTAATGCAGTCCAACTCTAGGGTACTAAGAATTACTTTGACAGGTGGATGAATCACAGAAGTATTCTGAATTTAAAAAATATTAGATTTATTGTTGATCAGAGTTTGCTGTAAGGTAATTCTGATAACACCTCTCTAGAGAATTGAATAGAGAGAGTATGACCCTCTTTGTTCAGGGTGCTTTACCTTTTACTCCAAGTATATCTGGTGAAACTAGATGTGGGAGGAGAAGAAGATAAGGTAGAAATCCAGTATCAATCCTCAGAGGCAACATTTATCCAAAGATCAATAAGAGGGCATTTAGATAAAAAGTGTTTCCACTACATTAAGGTTGGGTATTGAAAATTTCTCTAACCTTCAAGCCTTATAATTATCAGAAAGACTCCTACAGGTTTGTGTTTGTCAAACATAGACATTTTTAGGGCATATGATGCCAATTCAAGTTGGGTATGAGATATTGCACGTCCATATCATGTATGCAATATGTTGCAGGGATTGAGAGAGACTTCAATGCAACAGCTTGTAGAAGTAAACTTGAGAGTAAAAAATGGTGATTTCTTACAGGTCTAAGTTGTTGGACAACTTGACTTACTTCTTGTATGCAATACAACAATTGTATTGCATAATTAGTATAATATTTTATTAGCTGAATGTCAGTTAATAAATAGACATTATATACAATTAGAAATATTTGTAGATCGGAATTCTTAAATCATACAGAGCTGTGGTATATAAATTTAGGTTATATAGGCGTGAAAAGATTATCCGTCTGGTTAAGGATGGTTGGATTCCTTATCTGACCATAAAGACTTAACTAGTTTATGAATAATGTATTTGCGGAGATAACCAAACATACTAGAATGTACATCACATCTCTTTGATTAGATCGAGGAAGTGAATATAACAATAGCGAGTTTTTTGTTTGTTTAAGAAAGAATGAGATTCTCATTCATTATAGTCCTTCGGCTATTCTTTAACATAATGATGTTTCAAAAAAGAGGAATCAGACTTTATCAGATATTGTCTGATTGATAATAAGTGTTACCACTCTATATCTGTGAGTATCTACTCTAAATACAGTTACTTATTAAATAGAGTTCCATCAGAAGTTGTTCATTCTATTCTGTATGAGATACAAAAAAAAAAAAAAAAAAGAAGGAAACCGTATCTTAAGTAAGTTAAGACTTGGGGTTGTTCCGCTTACATAAGAGTTACGTAATAGGGTATCTTATTTTGTAAGAGTAACTTAGCAAGATAGACAACTCCCAAGAGGCACAAGTATAGGTTTATTGTGTATTCTGTGAATTCAATAAGATACTAGTTCTATGATTTAGAGAAGCGAAGTGTGTTCATTTCTCGGTAGACCAATATTCTAGAGAAAGAGTTTCTCATAGATCGTGAAAATCATAAAAAGATTGAACTTGGTGAAGTCAATCTAGAAATCAATGAACCAATGATGGGAACTTAGGCTCAATTAAGCAGTGACCTTTTAGCACACCTCTCAATAGGTCGTAAAGGATTTCTATATTACCTTTTATGTATAGTTGATGCCTGAAGGTGAACTAAGAGTTTTCTTGGTAGAAGAAAATCATCATTGACCTATAGGGAGATGATGTTAGACATCAATATCGGGAAGCAGCAAGAAGTCATGGAAACAAAATTAACTTTATGCATCAGAATCAAGTCTGGGACTTGGTAAAGCTACCCGTGAAAATTGTTCTCATTGGTTGTAAAGGGTTTACAAAGAGGTAGTAGGAGCCAGATGGAAGGTAGAGACCTTCTAGGCTCTGTAATGGTTCTAGTAAGGTAATCCTCATTGATCTGGGATCAATTTAGAGGAAACATTTAGACTAATTTTGATGCTAAAGTCGATTAGAATGTTATTGCCTCTTGCAGCATATTATGGCTTTGAAGTTTGGCAGATGGATGTAAAGATGAAATTTTGGAATAGATATTTCGAGTAAGAGATATTCATGGAATAGCCTGAAGGTTTTACGTCTAGCCAGACTTCTAGTCAAGTGTGCATGAAAGGTCAGTGAGAGTATGATAGTCTTCTTGATGCTCTTTGTTGATGACATACTGGTCATTGGAAATGATGTCAGTATCTTATAATCAGTCAGAAGTAACTCGTAACAATTTCTCCATAAAGCATTTGAGAGAGGCTTCTTTTATACTAGGTATAAAACTTTATAAAAATAGAGTTAGGAAGCTGATAGGACTCTTTTAAATTAATTCACATCAATAGCGTCTTATAAAAAAAAGGTATAGTTTTGTTAACTATGAGATAGTTAATGTATCTTTTGGACCCGGTGTTCATCTTTCGATAAGAGTGTCTCTTTAGATGGAAGATGAAAAAGTTAGAGTGTCTGACGCATCAGATACATCAGCTCTTCAGAGCTCGATATATGCTATGATGTGCTTGAGACCTGAGATCAGTTTGGCTGCAAAAGTTATGAGCCGATTTCAGTTTGATTCAGGTGACCACTATTTGATGGTAGTTTAACATATCCTAAGGTATCTTGAGGGTACAAAGGATAAGTTTCTCAAATATGGAGAAAGTAACTTACAAATAAAAAGATGCACGAAGTCAGACTTCAAGTTTGACTTAGATGATAGAGAGTCTACATTTAGGAATGTGCTCATTCTCAGTACTAGGAGAGTTAGAATTGCACCAAACTGGGATTCATTGCGAATTTATATTGATACAACGAAAGTAGCAACGAGGATTCGTAGGTTTATCGCTGGCCTTGGAAGAGTTCCAAGACAAATGGATTCTATCTTATAAGTTTGCGACAAAATTATGTCATTGTACAATCCGAGGTGCCAAGAGGACACCAGTACTCTAATCATGTTGAGAGGAGTCTCATATGACTAGAGGGATTTTGGCTTAAAGAGATGTGATTATTTGTAGAAGTGTTCTATAAATAATTTAGCAGACTCACTTTCTAATGCCATGACTCCAAAAGTGTTTATGAAACACGTAGAGTCGATGTGTATGAGATGCCATTAACAATGGCACTAAAGCAAGTGGGAGATTGTTAGGGTTGATGCTTACGTGTCATCCCTGAATGTACATATACTTGTGTGCTTATACAAGTGTACATTTTTATTAAATCGCTAATACCTATTAATATGGTATCATGCAATGTAAAGTTATAGACATTGTATGATCTGAAAGTGTTCAGATCAGATTTAAAGGAGTTTAGATAAGGGCTAACAGTTAGCCACGCTGAGAGATAAATGCTAAATGTTAGCACAGTTAAGTGTTAGTTGGTTATAATACTTAGCAAATTCAAGAGTTGGAGCCTTATCTGCAATGTGACATATGTTAGGGTCGGTGCTTACATGCCATCCTTGAATATACATATACTTGTGTATTTATATAAGTGTATATTCCCATTAAATTATTAATACCTATAAATATGGTATTATGTAATGTAATGTTACAGACATTGTACGATTTGAGGAGTTCAGATCAGATCTAAAGGAGTTTAAATAAGGACTCATAGTTAGCCACGCCGAGAGATATAAATACTAAATATTAGCACAACTAAATGTTAACTGGTTATAATACTCAGCAGATCCAAGAGTTGGAGCCTTGTTTGTAATGGGATATAGACTTGGAAATGTACTGAAACTGCATAGTTACAAGAGTTGCAATCGGGTGCCAGAAAATGTTAGTTGTGCAAGTATGTTCTCAAATAATTATCCCTGATCTATTTTTGCCGATGCGGGTCTGTCGGTGGATACCTTTATATATAGATTAGCATATATCGTACCTATAGGGTATAGATTGTCGTTCATAGCCGATTATGAGCTTAGAGCTCGTATTGACATATGGGTATCTAGTTAGGACTGAATATAGGACAGACTCACGAGGGCCTCCAATAGACGCCATATGTAAGCTGTCAACGGAGGGTCCTCTCGAGTTGAGTAATATACGTGGTCTTTTAACTTGAGTGTCACGGTGGGCTTGTAGTGATTCACCATACTTTGGTTCCACGTATGTCACAGACCTTTCATGGTGTGACCGCTAGGTGTCGCTAGGTATGGTCTAATACTTATGGAGTCCAGTGTGTACGGATATGAGATCCGTCAGCTTGCATAGGAAGTTCGATATCTAGATGCTTCAAGACTGTATTTCGAAAAGTCTTTTGACTACAAGCATTAAACCCGAAAAAAAAGTTCCGCTAGGGTAGAACAATATGGCAAAACAGTTTGTGCATATTGTTAAGTGAGATATGAGTCTGAAGATAAGACATGGATGAGCACTAGGGGACTTAATGGTGATAATCTATATCTCCGCACATCCAGGATATCATGATGGAAGGACTATACATATGCATTGTAACCTCAACTTGTATGGTTTAATGCGCTGATTTATTTATTCGTGACGTGTGCTTGGGGTATTGTTCATGGATTTATGTAATAGTTCCATTTGATGAATCGGGCGTAGAACTCAGGGAGTCCCGTGATATGGTGTGTACTTGGTGTGTACTGGAGTAGCATGCCAGATTAAATTATTTAATCCAGCAATATTCAGCACTATTACAGAAATGCATGCGTATCTGTATTTAAGTGTTAAATACAATAATTAGTCAAAAATTGTTATGTACTAATTGTATAATGACATGGGATGTATTGTGGACCATCGGTTGAGTTTACCTTAGTGTGGGTTTGGTGGTACCCACTAGGGGTAGATTTGATAATTATTTATGAAGGACAAAATGATTATTTTATACTTTGATTATTTAATTATTAAATAATCAAAATGTATCTCTTATTATATTATATAATATATTTTTATATTATATTATATGATATTATATATATATATTAATATTATATTTTGGGTGGTAAATAATTGACACCTATTATTAATATTATATAATAATAATATATTTTATTATATATATTAGTTATATAAAGAGAGAGATTGTGATTTTTTAAGAGAAGAAGGTGTGTGTTGCTGAGAAAGATAGGAAAGAAATGGAGAAGAGAAAAAGAGAGAAAGAAATGAGAGCCGAAGGAAGAAGAAAGAAAAAAAAAGGGAAAAGGGAAAAATGAAATTGTTTCATTTTTCTCTATGGTTCCAATTGAAGTAATGGTAGATTGCTTTAAATTCTTCATTTCTTATCATTTTAGAGAAAAGGATAAAAACATATACCCGACCATTTTAGAGATTAAGAGTTTATCTCGTGTTAGATATAGGACTGTTGTTTTAGTTCACCAAGTCCACTATGTTGGTGACTAGAACTGCCCGCGAGTTAGTCTCCATGTGGACTTTGAAAAAAATACATGTATAACGTTACACGTTAAGGTGAGTTCTCGCCCTTTACTAATATATTAATATTATTTATTATGTTTATTGCATGATTTATACTTCCGCCGCGTTTAAATATGTATAAGATACGTATTTTAGACAATAGACACAATAGAACATACATATATCCACATGTACTAGATCCTCGGCAACAAAATATACACTAATACTTAGTCAATTGGCTGAGTGATATATAGGAAGCAAAAGTTGCTTCAATAACAAATTCTGCTGAGATAAGAAGCTACCATTCTAGCTCAAGAAATCTAAACACATCACAGACTAGAATTTTTTAAAACACACTTCAAGGGTAAGCTTTATTTTATCTCATTAATGTAATGAGATGTGTATATTATATTCTGCTGCGTATATTTTGTAAAATTAAAAATTAAAATATACACATTCACCATACGCATAACACACTTATAAATTGGTATCAGAATGCATGTTTATGTGCTGTTTGAGGTTAATTGGAGTATTCATGGCATGATTAGGATATCTTAGTGTTGTCGATTATACGTTTAAATGTTGAAAAATGTATAATTAGGATGCAGCTAAAGGGAACATCACAGTTGTGTCATTTTGCGTCGCGGCAGTGTCATTTGGCATTGCGGCGTTGGGGTTGTCCAAGCTCGTGCGCTGCTGCACTAGGGTAGTGACCCTTGCACCATAGCGTTGTAAGGTTTGTACTGCGACACCGAAAGCTGGGCCTCCAATGCTACAGTACCAGAAACCTAAGATTATGGTAATTATGCCGTTCACTCAAATTATTTATTTTTAAGGTGTTTAAAAATATTTATTACAATTCATAATTGTTATAATAATTGTATTATAAATTGTGACCCATTTATTTATATTGGTAACCACAATGGGAGCTCTACTAGTGGGGTTAGTTGTACTTGTACAAAATAAATGTGTGATTACGAATCACGCCCTCATAAGATGGGGACAAGAATGCAGAAATTATAAAAATCTCTCTTTATCAGATTAAATAGTATTTTATTATGAGATAATATTATGCGTTGGTCCGTCTTGTGAATATGGTGTTAGACAAGTCATTTCGGTCTTTTTCAATATTGTTAAAGCATGAGGGATTGATCAGTGTGATTTATACACTGCTGGTTAAACATGAGATGATGCAAATATATGTAAACGTATTGCCCAATATTGCTAAAGCATGATGGTAGTATCAATAATATATATTTAATCATTGACAAATTATTCTGAAATACACTTACCTAATATTGCTAAAGCGTTAGGATAATGTGTATTTAGAATCATAATAAGAGTTACATGAGAAATAATTGACAAGAGTTATCTACATTTTTGGTTTACAAAAGAAAACAATTGCTAAAGCGTGAGGTGTTGAGTTGAGTGTGTGATGATAGGAGTGTATATGTAATTTAAAAAATTACAACACATGGATGAAGTATATTAACAAATTACACTCATTTATAGCATATATATATATATACATATATCACATATATGAATAAATATAACTATTATACAAAATTATAAATGATGAATACTTACCTAATAAAGGTAGCTTTCAAAAACTTAAGTTTTCTATTTTTCAAGTAAAGAGTTCACCATGAAGTATATTCTTGAATAATTCTGGGCCAAAATTAAGGTAAGTATTTTAGTTCTAGAATGGTAGCTTATAATATTTGTAGGATTTTTCAACAATTTTGTGTTTAACTCTTAAACATTTTAATTCTTTGGTTAACTTTTTAACCAATTTAATTTATTTCAAAAGAAAATGGAAATTGTTATTTGAAGAACTTTGTAACTCTTGCAAAATTAAAACAATTTTTTTTTTAATGATCGAATTTTTATGAGAGAAGAAGAAGATGAAGTTATTTTTTTTTGGTTCTATCAACACTTGAGAGAATAAAAACAATACTCTTTCTCTCTTTGCCTTACTTGGCCGAATGCCTCAATGTAGAGAATGTGAAAACCTTATCTATTTGAAGTGGTTGACACACTTGATTGAAATAATTTTCTCAAGTGCTCCACTTCCTCAATTATTTCACACATGCCGAACCTATCATTAGACATCTCTAATTGGCATCACATGATGGTTTGTCTTGGAAAATAATGGGCTGCCACTTTCAATTAATAAATGAAATTACTTATTTTATTTTAATTGTTAAATCATTGATCTTACAAGCCATGTGTCCATGTTTCTTAATCATTAAAATATGCAAATATTTTGCATTATTTAATCTTAATACAACAACACTTAATATATAAAAGTCAAAAATAAATGGCCACATTTTTTCATGATGGCCAAATGAAAATCAAGCAAGGAAGAGAAACTATTTCTCTTTGTTTTCTAGTGAAAATTTTCGGCCAAAACAAAAACCATCTTTTAAATGCAATATTTACACTTGGTATAATTAAATGAGATGGCTCCATCCTATACATGTTTGTCTACCAAATAATAGAAATAATTTGTATTATTTTATATATAAATTTTGACTTTTATTATTTATCCATTTAAGGCCCAATTTGATTAAGTCACTTGTTACACATACTTTAATTAACAACAATTGTTAATTAAACAACCACAAGCTAATGTAGTTATCGAGAGATTTTGAAACAAATTTTTTGGCTTGCTAAAATTTTCTGAATCGAATTATTCAATCCATTACACTACCTTAATGCGTAACGATTATACTTCATATTATGAGACTCTCTAGATCCACGCTCGATTTATCATATGGAGCTCCTTCATACATCCATGAATGATGCCCTATACATGTTATAGATATAACAAAGTTGTGCGTTACACTATACAAGTTGAGGTTATAGCATATTCGTATAATCATTCCGTATTTCCGTTATTTATATCCTAGAAGAGCAGAGATACAGATTATTACCCTAAAATCTCTATTTATTCAACTGTGAATTTATCTCTAAATTTATATTTTCATAAACAATATCCACAAATACTTTTGTGATATTGTTTATCTATTCGAAATATATTTTTCAGGGTTTATGCTTATGGCCAAAAGACTTTTTAAAATATAATCTTGGAGCATCAGGATATATAACTCACTCATATAAGCTGACAGATCCCATATCTACACCCATCGGACTCTATGAGCATCGAACCATACCTAGCGACACCCAACGATCAGACTACGAAAGGTTTCTGACATGTGTGGAATCAAAGTATGGTGAATCAGTCACAAGATCACAAAGGCGCTCAGGTCAAAGGATTACAAATACTACTTAACTCGAAAGACCTTCTATTGATAGCTTTATAGGATGTCTATTAAAGGTCCTTATAAGTCTGTTCAGTACCTAATCCTCACTAAATACCTGCATCTCTATATGAGATTTCAATAAGCTCATGGTTTGCTAAGACTAACTGTCTAGGCCATCAAGATATAGACATACATTAATCTATATTAATAGGTTTCACAGATAGACTAGCATCGATAAAATTAGATAAAAAATATATTGTTTAAGAACATATTTGCATAAAAATATTTTCTAGCACAATCTGCAACTCTTTGAAGCTACGTCATTACTAGTATATTCTTAAGTCTTTATCCCATTTCAGACAAAGTTCTAACTCTCCTTAGATTTTGCTAACTTTTATAACCTACTAACTTTTAGCACTTATAACTTTTAACATTGATTTAAACTCCTTAAGATTAGATTTGAACTTCTTCAGATCATACAATGTTTGAAATGTTACAAGTATTTTATCATTTAATAATTTATAATATTAACAATTTTTATTAACAATAATAAATGTATGAATATTATAATTAAATATTTATATATAATGGGATGGCACGTAAGTACAAATTTTAACATAAGGCTGGAGTAAAATACCAATGGGGTCTGCTTCTTGATTTACAGTTTAAAGAGTTTAAATTGTTATTTTTTTATTCGCGAGATTTAAGAGATTATGTAAAGCAGTGGTAGAGCGTCTTTAGATTAAAAAATGTATAAAAATTATACTTAAGATCTAAAGTATTATTTAATAAAAATTAAAAAATTAAAAATGTTATGCTACACATATTTTATTTAATATTATAGAGATAAGATGAGAATCTATTAGAGATACGACCAGTATGAGCAATC